>BSBM01000252.1:5000000-10000000 GCA_027924585.1 Larix kaempferi
GAAGAAGAAAGCCGGAACACGCAACTGACAGTAGATCACTGGGTGGGAAAATATATTCACGACGGTCCGCATGAATGGTTTTTCTGTGAATTCCTAGTCATCCTGTACGAATGGTCGTCAAAGCTAACCTTCCAGAAGGGGAATTTCCAGGGTGGTGAGCCGATGGCTTGGACCCCATAATTGATCTAGGAGCTGCAGGAAGTCGATAATAAGGCATCATGGGTTGTTAAAGTTTGACTCGATAGCATCTTGGAAGGATATATCACTGAATTTGCGATTGACACGTAGAAATCCTATAGTGAAGCTAAAATATATTTCTTCTGTGGACCAAGGGGAAGGTTTCCGCTGTTGCTCCGGCTGTCGATTAAGATGCTAATCTGCGAAAAGGGTATATTAAAGATGCATCATGATCAGTAGACAACCTAGTGGGTGGAGGCCATGGGTATCACGACTACTGGGGAATGGTACATGGAATGGTAAGGCGTAGATGGGTGCAGACTATGAGTGAAGCTGAGGAAGAAAGTGGTATTACAAGAGGAGGAGTGAGGTTTCGACAAGAGAAGAGGCAGAGGACAAGAGAAGGTCCTGCTACGATCAAACCGCAAAAATGTGAAGGAATACCACACGGGATGAAGTGACCTCACAATCCTGACAGGGACGACCAGGTTATGCCCAGGATAGAGGCAGGACCAAACCCCGGTACCAACATACCCACACCTCCCAGTGATCATGTCATGGAGTGCCAACGATTATGAGTAGCACAACCCAGAGATGAGTGGGTCCATGCTTTTATCCATACCTTAGATGAGATGCCGCGCTCATGGTATACTGCAGCCGAGTTGCACAGAGAAATTAAAACATAGGGGGAGTTGACGGTCTATTTCACACATACGTTCACTTTTGTGGATGCCAACCGTGACATCAATAATGCCTTACAGCTCATCCGCGATGTGCTACTTCAGCTTGTTCCAGTGGCCTACCCTGTCAATCCACACACATATCGTCAGATGCAGTCTCTTATGGAGTGCTTCAACATCACCAGTGGGCCAGAGGATGAGGACAATCCACGGAATGTCAACATTCCTGAGTCTGAAGGAATTCACGATGTGGTACCACCTGCTGCGCCAAGTAATCCATTTAGTCTACCATTGAAGCTTCGTAAGCTCAATATCAGCACAGAGGCCAGCTCCAAGTTTGAAAATGTTGGGGACTATTGGGATGACGAGATGATGAGTAAGGTCACTGATTTACTCCATGAGTTTCAAGACTTGTTTCCTACAAAGTTTTCTGATATGAAGGGGATCCTGGGTGATTTAGGGTAGATGAGGATTCCTTTAAAACCAGATGCTAAGACAGTCCGACAGCGACCTTATCGGCTGAATCCATGACATAAGGAAAAGGCCAAGGTTGAACTTGATTGCATGTTGGATGCTGGTATTATTAAACCAGTGGAAGAGTCTGAATGGATTGGTCATATGGTGGTGCAAGACAAGAAAACCGGTGAGGTGCGAATTTGTGTTGACTTGCGGAAGTTAAATGATGCCTACTTGCATAACCCTTTTCCAACACCGTTTACTGACGAAGTACTTGAAGGGGTGGGCGGCCAGGAGATGTACTCATTCACTGATGGGTTCTCTGGCTACCATCATATTCGCATTGCCCAAGAAGATCGCCATAAGACAACTTTCGTTACTGAATGGGGTTGCTTTTAGTACACTGTAATGCCGTTTGGTTTGAAGAATGCACCTGCGATATTCTCTCGGGTTGTTGTTGCTGCATTTAAAGACTTTATTCAGAAGTTTTTGCAAGTATACATGGATGATTGGACTGTTTATGGGTTGATTCGCGATCATCTGGCTAATCTGTGGTTAATGCTTGAGCACTGCCGACAGCACCAGATATCGCTGAACTTGAAGAAATGTATTTTTTGTGCACCATTTGGGATATTTTTGGGTCATATTGTGTGTAAGCAAGGGTTGTTGGTCGATCCGGATAAGATTGCGCTCATCTTGAGTTTGCAACCACCGACCACTGTTAAGTAGTTACGAGCGACCCTGGGGCATACAGGGTATTATCACAAGTTCATTAAGGGATATGCAGCAATCACCACCCTTATGGAGAAATTGCTGAAGAAAGATGCATTATTTCAATGGACTCCGGAATGTCAAGATAGTTTTGACACACTGAAGATGAAGATGGGTTCGACACCAATACTAATATTTCCGGATTGGAGTAAGGAGTTCCATGTACATGTCGATGCCTCATCAATCGCATTGGGAGTAGTATTGGCTCAGCCCGGCGAAGGAGATCTCGATCACCCCATTGCTTTCGCTAGTTGGAAGTTGTCATCCACTGAACTCAACTACACCACCACTAAGCGGGAGGATCTGGAAATGGTCTATGTGCTGCAGAAGTTCAGGCACTATTTGTTGGGTGGGCACTTTAAAATGTTCACTGACCATTCTGCGTTGAAATACCTAGTCAATAAGCCTGTGTTGGGGGGGAAGATATGCCGCTGGCTACTTCTTTTTCAGGAGTTTGATTTTGAAGTCATTGTGAAGCTAGGTCGGTTGAATGCCGGTCTTGATCATCCATCGCGGATTGATACAAGGGAGGAACCAACCAATATTGAAGATGGGTTGCCAGATGCACAACTATTTAAGGTTGGCATTGCTGATGACTTTTTTGATGACATCCTCCAGTTTCTGACAATGGGTACTGCACCAGATGAGTTCACCACCAGTCAGAAGAAGCAATTGGTAGTCAAGGTCGTAGACTTCCAAGTCATCGCAGGAGAGTTGTATAAAATGGGTGTTGATGAGATATTACGTAGATGTGTCTTGCCGCATGAGCATGCGTCGATACTGGCTGAAGCACATGGAGGAGAAGCAGGAGGACACTATAGTGGTCGGGCGACAGCTAGGATGGTGTTGCATGCAGTGCTATGGTGTCCTACACTGCATAATGATGCGACAGACTATGCACGGTCCTGCGATGTTTGTCAGTGAACTTGAAAACCATCCAGACGTGATGAGATGCCACTGATGCCTCAAATAACATTGCAACCATTCGACAAATGGGCCGTGGATTTTGTTGGACCGATCAATCCACCAGAAAAACACACAGGTGCGTGGTATATCATCACGATGATAGAGTATTTGACCTGAAGGGTCGAGGCAACACCTGTATTTGATTGTTTTGCGGCTATGGTGACGTGATTTTTGTTTGATAACATTATCACTCGCTTCGGCTGCCCCAAGATATTGTTGAGTGATCAAGGCAGCCACTTTCTTAATCACACCATCAGTGCATTGACGAAAGAGTTGCAGATACAACATAAGAATAGTTCACCATATCATCCACAGGAGAATGGCACGGTGGAGGATTTTAACAAGGTATTGGAGCATGCGCTGAAAAAGGTGTGCAATGAGAACCACGATGACTGGGATCTCAAAATCCCAGCAGTGTTGTGGGCCTATCGCACCACATGTAAATGACTGACAGGACAGAAATCATTTAAGTTGGTGTATGGACAAGTCGAAGCGATTATGAAAATGGAGTATATTGTTCCGAGTCTGGGAATTGCGGATGTCATAGGCATGGATGATGTCACAGCATTAGATGAACGTCTGGCAGAATTGGTGCAGTTGGTAGAAGATCGTTTCATCGCTGGGTTCTACTAGGGGGTCGAGAAGGATCAACAGAAGGCATGGCATGATCGCCACATAAAAAATAAATAGTTTCAGCAGGGTGACTTGGTGCTATTGTACGATAGCAAGTTTATGAAACATCCAGGGAAGTTGCAGATGCATTGGCTTGGTCCCTATCGCATTAGTAGTATTACTTCTGGAGGATCGGTTCAGTTACAACAGTTGGACAGGGCGATGCTCCCCAAGCTGGTAAATGGTCATAGGTTGAAGCCTTATCGTGCAGGCTTGGAACACCGTGATGCCTGAGTCGCATCGAGAAAAAAAAATGATGTGTTGCAAGATGATTGGTGGCAGGATGTTGCACCACCATGGATGGAATGCAGAAGCAGGGAGGCTTTTGCTGCAAGGTTGGATTTGTTAGCAACACCTAGGAATGTTGCACTTGGGTCACATACGAAATCATGATGACGATGGGAATTTTTCCTACTTTGAGAGATATGCTCATTAATCGAGTCGATCGTGACAGATGATAGCCTGGTTGGGCTTAGAGATACACCGAGGCAGTATGGCTGATTGTAGTTACCAGGATGGTACACATGGTTGGAACAAAGTATCCACCATGTCGGCATGGCCCAAGAAATGCTTTGCACGTTTTTGCATGAAGCGAACCAGGAAAAGGTATGATTCATCCATCGTTTGAATAATCAACACATGACGACTTATGATTATCCTAGGGTGAGAGCCGATGGTGCAACGACTTGCTGAGGCTGATGGATGGCAGAGTGCGCTGTATAAATAGAGGACCTATGGGGAGTAAGCACACATAGATTATTTTAGTTCAGAATGGTTATGCTATACAAGGTTCTGACATTTTGTTAAGTTAGGAATTCCAAGGAGGCTGTGGAAATGATCCATTTCATTTCATGTGGTAGCACACCAAGTGTGTTGAGGGCCGAAACGATGAGTGTGCATGAGCGCCTAGAGTAGGCTGTGCCCCGGACACCCTAGGGTTACAAGCATGAAGTTTCATCCGAGATTTCTAGGCCGTTGGTGATGGTTCGAAGTCTCATGGTCTCTCTGACCACACAAAAGGAGGGGGGTCGTCGCCCCCGAGTCCCTATAACTTGTGCTTACTGGTGTGAAATAGATGTGCCAGAGCCGTTGGCCTAGTTCGGACCTCGGCACTGTTCATAAAATTCTCCTTAGTCTGCATCCAATTCCTCGATACTGGAGGATGAGTTTGAGACGTACATGATAGCAAGTCGGGGGATGCCCGCTTTTGGGTAAGACTTACATAATAGCGAGATGATGATCAGTGTACTAGAAGGAGTAGGACAACACCACATGATCCAGACAGCAAGGACAGTTGAACATCCATATGAGGACTTCAAAGTAAAAACAACGGCATGTACTATGTCCAGCAGTTGACGTG
Source organism: Larix kaempferi (assembly GCA_027924585.1). Taxonomy (NCBI): domain Eukaryota; kingdom Viridiplantae; phylum Streptophyta; class Pinopsida; order Pinales; family Pinaceae; genus Larix; species Larix kaempferi. The sequence goes on from BSBM01000252.1 coordinate 5,005,083, forward strand.
GCTCGAGGGCGAGCCACAAGATTGTGTTGGGGGCCTGTTGGCAGGCGGTTTGGTAGAGTGCTATTGCAGCATCTTCGATGCTACTACAAGGCCAAAGATGGCACAAATGGCAAGAATATGACATGAATGGCGATGAGCGAAAGTATTTTGGGTCAATTGTACCACGAAATGCGGGTTTTGGGTCAGTTGGACCACATATTATGTAATGTTGAGTTAGTTATATCGCAGAATGCGGGTTTTTGGTCAGTTTTGTACCAAGTTAGTTAGATATTGGGTCACTTGTCCAAATGTCGGTTAGGAAGTTGTTAGTAAGTGGAAAAGCACTGTAATGGCGAAAGCCTATATATAGATAGGAGTCGTGGGTATTGAGAGGGGAGTGGAATGAAGGTGAAGAGAAGCGCATGTTTGGGTTTTTTTTCCGTATCTGTGAGATATGGCCGAGACCTGATTTTGGAGGAGATATTGTATCTAAGCTTTTGCAGTGATAATATGATGAAACTATTATGGTGCAATTCTTGGGTTCTTTCTATTTGTTTATGGTAATGCAATGTCACACTTCACGAATAATGCTATGTTTCCTTGATGCAATGTTGCTTTACTGTTACTACTACTATGATAATGAATGCTGCAATCGAATAATGCATTATGAATACATGTCAAATGTTTGAGATCCCTGTTTAGTTTCGCAATAGAGTTAGCTCATATAGCCTCAACCCTCCTCCTTCCTCGGCGGAAACATGGTTCCATTTGCTCTTCCTGGATGCCTTGGGTGAGACCTCGTTTGCTCTGTAGGTGTTGTTGGGTGGGATAAAACCTACCTGGGCCGGTGCCCAGGGAGACTGCGGCATGTGTCAACAGTGAAGTGGAACTCTTGTCAATTGGAGTCGCATTGGTCAACAGTCTAATGAAAACCAACTCTAGGAGTTCTTGGATGGCCTTTTCAATTTCATATCTGAATTTTTTTGGATGTCTATAGGGTGGTATTTGAATGGGTGAAGTACCCTCCTCCAAACCAATGTTGTGCTCAAACCCCCTATCAGGTGGTCTACCATGTGGAAGATCTCTAAAAGCTTTTACATATTTTTGTAGGAGTTGCTCTATCTCCTTTGGGTGTTCAACAACCTATATGTTTTGCTTGGGAGAGGTGATGTGAAATTTAGTAGCCCAGTCAATATCTACATGCCTCAATATAGACCTCATACTATGTGAAGTTACTACTTGATTAAGATAGGCGTGCTGCCCTCTCACAACCCTTAGTATCCCTTTCGAATCTTGGAATTTCATTTCAAAAATTTTGTAGTTCACTGTATGCTCCCCTATAGAGTACATCCATTGAAATCCCAAAACCATATTAGTATCAACAACATCAAGCACATAAAATCTATCAGAAAAAGTATAGTTACCTATGGTGATTTGCAGCTTTGGAACTCATGTTTTACACTCCATAGTGTTGTGACCTGGAATGACAACTGTAAAGCCATCGAATGGTTCACAAGGTATCTTCCTTCTCTCTACCATGTCTGTATCAGTGGCGTTATGTGTGGCTTCTCCATCTACCAAAAATGAGGTTCTTTATCCTAGTACCACACCCTTGCATCGAATAGTGTGATAGCGAGGCACTGCTGAAAGTACTGCCATTCTTACTTTGTCAGGTGAGGGATAATTTTCTTCTTGTTTCCCTTCTTTTGTTGTATCATATCCCTCTTCTTGATCTAAAATATGTCCTTCTTAATCCACACCCCCTTTATACTCATCATTATTAGAAAATACTTCAATAAATTGAGCTTTGCCCTTAATACATTTATTCCCCAGTGCCCATGGTTGAAAGCACGTGTAGCACAATTTTTTTCTTCTATGTTCTTCCTTGTTTAGTCCCTCTTTTTTATTCTTTTCAAATGCATCCTTTTGCCAAGGCTTCTTTTAAAATGTATCTCTTTTCCAAGGATTCTTTTCAAATATGAAGTTAGGCTTGGGAGGAAACCTTGTTCTAGGAAGCACATTTTGGAGATCTCTAGTCAAGATCATAACATCCTTTAATGTAGTTGGTTTGTGGGATTTAACTAAACCTTTTAAGGGTTCAGCCAAACCTTTAGTGAACAACAATACTAACCTTCCCAGAGATACATCAACCACCTTGACTGATAGTTTTTGAAACTCCAACATATAATCAGGAGGGGTTCCCACTTCCTTCAATTGGGCTAGTTATTTGAAAGGTAATTATGGGTCCTTTTGCTCAAATCTCTCTAATACACTTTCAAACAATTATCCATAGGTAGTAACCTGATCATGTCCCAAAGTTTTTAGACCATGGAACCACCATTTATTGGCATCTCCTTCTAGATGCAAAATTGCCATTTTTAAGGAATCCTCTTCCGCCATTGGATTCAACCGAAAATACACATCTAGTTTTTGCACCCAAGTGTTAGCAGAACTTTGAGAGGAACAATCAAAAGTAGGAAGTGGCATTTTACCAACAGCACAATTTAATTCTTTGTTTTGGAATAGAGCCCGATTATCCTCCCTCTTCTTGAGTTTGTTCGAGACAATAAAGTTCTGGTCAAGTGGTATAGTCCTTTTACAATCCTCACTTAACTTTTCCCATTCTTTTACCACTTCACCCATGTGAAATGGGGTGTTAGGCTCTTCTTTGGGCACAAGAAATTTAGGTGCAATAGACCTTGGTGTGCTATGAAATTCATTAGTTCTATTATTGTTAACACCCAAAAAGTGTTCACTACCTCATCTACCACATTATATGGCTCATTTGTCCATTTTCCTACCATATTTTCTTTAAAAGCCTCCAAAAGGCCACAAAACCCTCAAAATAGCCTCAAAAAAGGCTAAAAAAACCCCTTTTCCTCCAAAAATATCCAAAATTCCTCTAAAAAAGCAAAAATCCCCTAAAAAGGGAATAAAAAATATAAAATAATGAGGAAAAGGAGGAAAAAACCCTATGCAGCTGCCCTAAACCATATGGTTCCCAAAACCATGGGTCAGCACTCCACCACCAAAAAACTATAAATAGGTGATGGAGATCCCTTATTTCATATCCACAATCAAGTATACCCTTACTCTGCCAAAATCTCTCTTGAAACTCTAGCTCACCATTGAGCCACTTTCACCTTGAGAGCCCCTTTTGGCCCATTTCCACCATTGGAGAAAGAGAAGGAGCACATTGGAGCTTGGAGCAACCCTCTTGGACATTGCAATAGCTTCATCAACTTCCACATTGGAGCATTAGTTAATCCAAAAGGCATAACAAGAAACTCAAAGTGGGCATAGTGGCATCTAAAAGCAATTTTTTCCACATCTTCTTCCTTCATTGGAATTTGATGGTAACCTAATCTAAGATAAATTTTAGAGAAATATTTTCCCCAGATAGCTCATCCATGAGATCATCAATTCTAGAAATAGGATACCTATTCTTGATGGTCTTCTTGTTCAAAGCTCTAAAGTCTATGCACATCCTCAAGGTTCCATCTTTTTTCTTCACCAACACTATTGAAGAAGCATAAGGGATAGAGCTTGGTCTATGTTGGAAAGCGGTTTGGTAGAGTTCTATCACAGCATCTCCGATGCTGCGACAAGGCCAAAGATGGCATGAATGGTGAGAAGATGACCCGAATGGAAATGAGCAGAAGTATTTTGGGTCAATTGTACCACGGAATGTGGGTTTTGGGTCATTTGGACCACATATTATGTAATGTTGAGTCAGTTATATTGCAGAATGCGGGTTTTTGGTCGGTTTTGTACCAAGTTAGTTAGATATTGGGTCACTTGTCCAAATGTCAGTTAGGAATTTGTTAGTAAGTGGACAAGTATTGTAATGGTGGAAGCCTATATATAGATAGGAGTCATGGGTATTGAGAGGGGAGTGGAATGAAGGTGAAGAGAAGCGCATGTTGGGGTTGTTTTTGCGTATCTGTGAGATATGGTCGAGACCTGATCTTGGAGAAGATATTGTATCTAAGGTTTTGCAGTGATAATATGATGAAACTGTTCTGGTGCAATTCCTGGGTTCTTTCTATTTGTTTATGGTAATGCAATGTCGCACTTCATGAATAATGCTATGTTTCCTTGATGCAATGTTGCTTTACTGTTACTACTGCTGTGATAATGAATGCTGCAATCGAATAATGTGTTATGAATATATGTCAAATGTTTGAGATACCTGTTTAGTGTTGCAATAGAGTTAGCTCATATAGTCGGAACCCTCCTCCTTCCTCAGTGGAAACATGGTTCCATCTGCTCTTCCTGGATGCCTCGGGTGATACCTCATTTGCTCTGCAGGTGTTGCTAGGCGGGATAAAACTTTCCCGGGCCGGTTCCCAGAGAGACTGCGGCATGTGTGGACAGTGAAGTGGAACCCCTGTCGACTGGAGTCACGTTGGTCAACAAATGGTTCCATTGCCAGGACCGTGTGAAGAGTGAAAGGAGGACATGTTATGGCACCCGACGAAGCAAGAGATAAAGAGCTGGTTTGATCAGAAGTTGCAGGAGTTTTCTGAAGAAGAAAGCCGTAACACACAACTGACAGTAGATCACTGGGTGAGAAAATATATTCACGACGGTCCGTATGAATGGTTTTTCTATGAATTCCTAGTCATCCTGTACGAATGGTCGTCAAAGCTAACCTTCCAGAAGGGGAATTTCCAGGGTGGTGAGCCGATGGATTGGACCCCATAATTGATCTAGGAGCTGCAGGAAGTCGATAATAAGGTATCATGGGCTGTTAAAGTTTGACTCGATAGCATCTTGGAAGTAGATATCACTGAATTTGCAATTGACACATAGAAATCCTATAGTGAAGCTAAAATATATTTCTTCTGTGGACCAAGGGGAAGGTTTCCGCTGTCGCTCCAGCTGTCGATTAAGATGCTAATCTGCAAAAAGGGTATATTAAAGATGCATCATGATCAGTAGACAACCTGGTGGGTGGAGGCCATGGGTATCACGACTACTGGGGAATGGTACATGGAATGGTAAGGCGTAGATGGGTGCAGACTATGAGGAGACTATGAGTGAAGCTGAGAAAGAAAGTGGTATTACAAGAGGAGGAGTGAGGTTTCGACAAGAGAAGAGGTAGAGGACAGGAGAAGGTCCTACTACGATCGAACCGCAAAACTGTGAAGGAAGACCACACGGGATGAAGTGACCTCACAATCCTGACAGGGACGACCAGGCTATGCCCAGGATAGAGGCAGGACCAAACCCCGTTACCAACATACCCACACCTACGCTCACTATCTCACAAATAGCAAGAAATACCACTTCGACACCGCCAAGTTCGTCAATTCCACATAAGTTAATTGGTAGTAGTATAGCAAAAGGAGGAAGGAAGCCCATAATGGTAGGTGATGATGCTAAGTTACCATTGTTCCACGGAAGTGTGACAGACAACTCAAAACAGTATTGGTTTTTGTGTGAAGCGGTCTGGACCATGAAACAGATCACTGATGCTGATGCTAAGAAAGGACAATTAGCCACAAATTTGCGAGGTCGTGCATTAGATTGGTTCATGAAGTTTGTTCTAGTCCCTACTGGAGCCCCAGAGAAGTAACTAGATGAGATTCGGGATGGGCTAATTGTTGAATTTAGAAGGCCCAAGTCTGAAGCTCAATTCATCACATAATTGAAAGAAAATTAAGCCGTATCCCAATGAGACGGTATGGGATTTTGACCAATGATTCAAGATGCCGATGGAAAAGGTTAGTTTCAATATGAGCGATGTCCAACATAAAGAGTGGTTCATTGCAGCACTGCTACCCCACATTCGGCTTCCGTTGATGCAACAAAACATCTCGACGCCCAGTGAAACTCTAGATATTGCAATGCGATTAGAGGCATCACCAATTGGAGATAATGTAGTCGGGATGTCGCAGATACAGATATAGCTCGCTAACTTGACTATAAAGTTGCAAGATTTGAAGAAGAGCAAGGAACGACGCGATGAAGGATGGTGTACACGATGAGGAGGAGAAGGGCATACGAAGGACACTTGCCTTTATTTCTGTAATTATTTGGTGTCAGGTGCGTCAAACCCGTTGAATGATGGCAGCATGCCGTGGTGTCACGGTTTCCAGGTGTTTGGGCACAGTCACGATAATTTCCCTTATATTCCAAAAATGGTCACAACCCTGAGAAATATTTATTGCACATTTTGTAATTCTGTGGGTCACGATGATAAATATTTCCTTGCATATGGGTTGCTACAAGAAAGAATGTGTGATACATTCTACGTCAAGGACGATCAATGTGTCATACAACAACCACAACTGCAACCACAGGTAGATCAGCCACTACCTCAACCACAGATGCAGTTTGTACTGCAACAACAACCACAACAGTTCATGCCGCAATATGCTCCAACAACCGTAGTATGCACCACAGGGGCAAGGCATGCAACAGAATCCTATGCAGCCGCAATACCAACAACAAGGCGTATTCCGAGGAGGATACTGGGGCAGATGCAGTGGAGGATTTGGTCACGGAGGAGGACGAGGTGGTTGTGGACCTGTTCAATGCTATCATTGTGCGGTGTGGGGGAATTATCAATGAGACTATCCACTACTATAGAATTAGTGTACTTTCTATTTTGTTAACGATCATACAGTTGAGAATTGTCCACAGTTGATTGCACGATGGCAGGCTAGGAATGCTCCACAGATACAAAATCAAACCCAGCCGCAGCAACCAGCCCAAAACCAAGTACAGTAGCCAGTCTAGAACCAAGTACAACAACCAATACAGAACCATCCCCCGTGAATGAATCAGAATGCAAATCCAAATGTGAACCCACAGAGGAGTCTGCAACAGACTCAGATGCAGGGTACGAATATTGCGACAATTTCTGGCGACCACAAGATGCTTCGGTGGATGTTGTAACTTGTGGAGGAAAAATGACTGGGGAATATAGCTCGCGATCACTGATTCGGTTGGTAGGCCAAAAGATGGTACCATTTGACATCGATGTTGAACGGGAGGCATTCCTTCAGGCGCGTCGCACCTTGGAGAAAGGCCGCGATAAGGATGTTGTTTGCGATATGCCACTTGTCTTTGACACTACATCGGAGGGTGGTCCATCGACACCATCGGGAACATTGCAAAGGTTTCTTGAGAGTTGTCTGTTATTGGCCCGGGATCCGACCGCCCTAGTTGAGATTGAGGGATGGTTGTAGCGATTTTCGAAAGGACGGCAGGAGTCAGCAGTAAAATATCTACAATGACGGAATACTGGCAAGGAGATGAGAATGAACATCCAAATTGGTGATTATGATGTCAATTTAGTTATTCTTGATCTTGGTTCGGATGTTAACATCTTAACCAAGAAGGCGTGGCAGAAAATGGGGAATCCCCCATTGAGTTGGTCTCTTGTGCAGCTCCAGTTGGCTAACCATGTGAAAGTAACACCCATTGGGCGAGTTCCATAGCTAACGGTCGATATTGAGGGCATGAAGACTTATGCTAACTTCAATGTCATTGAAGTGGTTGAGGGAGGAAGCTCCTGTCTTGCGATATTGGGGATTGGATGGGCTAACGATAGTGGAGCTGTAATCAACTTCAAGAGGCGCATGATGACCTTTGGGAATCACGATTTCAAAGTCATAGCCCCATTGGTTCCGGCTGAAGGACGCTGATACATTGACCCTGTAAAAGATGATGATCCCACTAGATGGGACCATGCATTCAATACTTCTGAAGACTATATTCACCCTACTGCCAACAGTGAGTTGGGATGGCACAGCGAGAGCTCTGCGTCTTTCGACTCGGATGATGCATTAGAACATTGGCAGAACCGCTTACATGAAATGTCGCTCCGAAAATGTGGCTTAATTACACAATCTTTATGTCATGTTGCGACAGAAACGGTCACACTGCCAGTCTATGAGGGGTTTCCTGGCTTAACCGACTTTCTGACAGAATTTGAAGAATGAGTCTCAGAACCACAACGATTGCTGGCATTGAAGGAAGCACTGAAGGCTACTCCAGTACGCTGGTGGGTGACACACAAGAAATCCATTGATGGTTGGTCATAGTGTCGAAGGTTGATGATGGTTCGGTTCGACGATACTGAGGTTTATCACACTGGAAAGTATGATGGCTAGAATAATCCCAGTGATCATGTGATGGAGTGCCAACGATTATGGGTAGCACAACCCAGAGATGAGTGGGTCCATGCTTTTATCCATACCTTAGATAAGATGCCGCACTCATGGTATACTGCAGCCGAGTTGCATAGAGAAATTAAAACATGGGGGGAGTTGACGGTCTATTTCACACATACGTTCACTTTTGTGGATGCCAACCATGACATCAATAATGCCTTACAGCTCATCCGCGATGTGCTACTTCAGGTTGTTCCGGTGGCCTACCCTGTCAATCCACACACATACTGTCAGATGCAGTCTCTCATGGAGTGCTTCAACATCACCAGTGGGCCAGAGGATGAGGACAATCCACGGAATGTCAACATTCCTGAGTCTGAAGGAAGTCACGATGTGGTACCACCTGCTGCGCCAAGTAATCCATTTAGTCTACCATTGAAGCTTCGTAAGCTCAATATCGGCACAGAGGCCAGCTCCAAGTTTGAAAATGTTGGGGACTATTGGGATGACGAGATGATGAGTAAGGTCACTGATTTACTCCATGAGTTTCAAGACTTGTTTCCTACAAAGTTTTCTGATATGAAGGGGATCCTGGGGGATTTAGGGTAGATGAGGATTCCTTTAAAACAATATGCTAAGACAGTCCGACAGCGACCTTATCGGCTGAATCCATGACATAAGGAAAAGGCCAAGGTGGAACTTGATTGCATGTTGGATGCTGGTATTATTAAACTAGTGGAAGAGTCTGAATGGATCGGTCATATGGTGGTGCAAGACAAGAAAACCGGTGAGGTGCGGATTTGTGTTGACTTGCGGAAGTTAAATGATGCCTACTTGCACAACCCTTTTCCGACCCCGTTTACTGACGAAGTACTTGAAGGGGTGGGCGGCCAGGAGATGTACTCATTCACTGATGGGTTCTCTGGCTACCATCATATTCGCATTGCCGAAGAAGATCGCCAGAAGACAACTTTCGTTACTGAATGGGGCTGCTTTTAGTACACTTTAATGTCGTTTGGTTTGAATAATGCACCTGCGATATTCTCCCGGGTTGTTGTTGCTGCATTTAAAGACTTTATTCAAAAGTTTTTGCAAGTATACATGGATGACTGGACTATTTATGGGTTGATCCGCAATCATCTGGCTAATCTGCGGTTAATGCTTGAGCACTGCCGACAGCACCAGATATCGCTGAACTTGAAGAAATGTATTTTTTGTGCACCATTTGGGATATTTTTGGGTCATATTGTGTGTAATCAAGGGTTGTTGGTCGATCCGGCTAAGATTGCACTCATCTTGAGTTTGCAACCACCGACCACTGTTAAGTAGTTATGAGCGACCCTGGGGCATACGGGGTATTATCACAAGTTCATCAAGGGAAATGCAGCAATCACCACCCCTATGGAGAAATTGCTGAAGAAAGATGCATTATTTCAATGGACTCCGGAATGTCAAGATAGTTTTGACACACTGAAGATGAAGATGGGTTCGACACCAATACTAATATTTCCGGATTGGAGTAAGGAGTTCCATGTACATGTCGATGCCTCATCAATCACATTGGGAGAAGTATTGGCTCAGCCCGGCGAAGGAGATCTCAATCACCCCATTGCTTTCGCTAGTTGGAAGTTGTCATCCACTGAACTCAACTACACCACCACTAAGCAGGAGGATCTGGAAATGGTCTACGTGCTGCAGAAGTTCAGGCACTATTTGTTGGGTGGGCACTTTAAAATGTTCACTGACCATTCTGCGTTGAAATACCTAGTCAATAATCCTGTGTTGGGGGGGAAGATATGCCGTTGGCTACTTCTTTTTCAGGAGTTTGATTTTGAAGTCATTGTGAAGCTAGGCCGGTTGAATGTCGTCCATCGCGGATTGATACAAGGGAGGAACCAACCAATATTGAAGATGGGTTGCCAGATGCACAACTATTTAAGGTTGGCGTTGCTGATGACTATTTTGATGACATCCTCTAGTTTCTGACAACGGGTACTGCACCAGATGAGTTCACCACCAGTCAGAAGAAGCAATTAGTAGTCAAGGTCGTAGACTTCCAAGTCATCGCAGGAGAGTTGTATAAAATGGGTGTTGATGAGATATTGCGTAGATGTGTCTTGCCGCATGAGCATGCGTCGATACTGGCTGAAGCACATGGAGGAGTAGCAGGAGGACACTATAGTGGTCGGGCGACAGCTAGGATGGTGTTGCATGCAGTGCTATGGTGGCCTACACTGCATAATGATGCGGCAGACTATGCACGGTCTTGCGATGTTTGTCAGTGAACTTGAAAACCGTCCAGACGTGATGAGATGCCACTGATGCCTCAAATAACATTGCAACCATTTGACAAATGGGCCGTGTATTTTGTTGGACCGATCAATCCACCAGAAAAACAAACAGGTGCGTGGTATATCATCACGATGATAGAGTATTTGACCTGAAGGGCCGAGGCAACACCTGTATTTGATTGTTTTGCGGCTACGGCGATGCGATTTTTGTTTGATAACATTATCACTCGCTTCGGCTGCCCCCAGATATTGTTGAGTGATCAAGGCAGCCACTTTCTTAATCACACCATCAGTGCATTGACGGAAGAGTTGCAGATACAACATAAGAAGAGTTCACCCTATGATTCACAGGAGAATGGCACGGTGGAGGATTTCAACAAGGTATTGGAGCATGCGCTGACAAAGGTGTGCAATGAGAACCACGACGACTGGGATCTCAAAATCCCAGTAGTGTTGTGGGCCTATCGCACCACATGTAAATGACTGACAGGACAGAAACCATTTAAGTTGGTGTATGGACAAGTCGAAGCGATTATGCAAATGGAGTATATTGTTCCGAGTCTGGGAACTGCGGATGTCATAGGCATGGATGATGTCACAGCATTAGATGAACGTCTGGCGGAATTGGTGCAGTTGGCAGAAGATCGTTTCATCGCTAGGTTCTACTAGGGGGTCGAGAAGGATCGACAAAAGGCATGGCATGATCGCCACATAAAAAATAAATAGTTTCAGCAGGGTGACTTGGTGCTATTGTACGACAGCAAGTTTATGAAACATCCAGGGAAGTTGCAGATGCATTGGCTTGGTCCCTATCGCATTAGTAGTATTACTTCTGGAGGATCGGTTCAGTTGCAACAGTTGGATAGGGCGATGCTCCCCATGCTGGTAAATGGTCATAGGTTGAATCCTTATCGCGCAGGCTTGGAACACCGTGATGCCTGAGTCGCATCGGGAAAAAAAATGATGTGTTGCAAGATGATTGGTGACAGGATGTCGCACCACCATGGATGGAATGCAGAAGCAGGGAGGCTTTTGCTGCAAGGTTGGAGTTGTTAGCAACACCTAGGAATGTTGCACTTGGGTCACATACGAAATCATGATGACGATGGGACTTTTTCCTACTTTCAGAGATATGCTCATTAATCGAGTCAATCGTGACAGATGATAGCCTGGTTGGGCTTAGGGATACACCGAGGCAGTATGGCTGATTGTAGTTACCAGGATGGTACGCATGGTTGGCACAAAGTATCCACCATGTCGGCATGGCCCAAGAAATGCTTTGCACGTTTCTACATGAACTGAACCAGGAAAAGGTACGATTCATCCATCGTTTGAATAATCAACACACGATGACTTATGATTATCCTAGGGTGAGAGCCGATGGTGCAACGACTTGCTGAGGCTGATGGATGGCAGAGTGCGCTGTATAAATAGAGGAGCTATGGGGAGTAAGCACACATAGATTATTTTAGTTCAGAATGGTTATGCTATACAAGGTTCTGACATTTTGTTAAGTTAGGAATTCCAAGGAGGCTGTGGAAATGATCCATTTCATTTCATGTGGTAGCACACCAAGTGTGTTGAGGGCCAAAACGATGAGTGTGCATGAGCTCCTAGAGCAGGCTGTGCCCCGGACACCCTAGGGTTACAAGCATGAAGTTTCATCCGATATTTCTAGGCCGTTGGTGATGGTTAGAAGTCTCATGGTCCCTCTGACCACACAAAAGGGGGGGGTCGTCGCCCCCGAGTACCTGTAACTTGTGCTTACTGGTGTGAAATAGATGTGCCGGAGCCATTGGCCTAGTTCGGACCTCGGCACTGTTCATAAAATTCTCCTTAGTCTGCATCCAATTCCTCGAGACTGTAGGATGAGTTTGAGACGTACATGATAGCAAGTCGGGGGATGCCCGCTTTTGGGTAAGACTTACATAATAGCGAGATGATGATCAGTGTACTAGAAGGAGTAGGACAACACCACATGATCCAGACAGCAAGGACAGTTGAACAGCCATATGAAAACTTCAAAGTAAAAACAACGGCATGTACTATGTCCAGCAGTTGACGTGGCTCGAGGGCGAGCCACAAGATTGTGTTGGGGGCCTGTTGGCAGGCGGTTTGGTAGAGTGCTATCGCAGCATCTTTGATGCTGCGACAAGGCCAAAGATGGCACGAATGGTAAGAAGATGACATGAATGGCGATGAGCGAAAGTATTTTGGGTCAATTGTACCACGAAATGTGGGTTTTGGGTCAGTTGGACCACATATTATGTAATGTTGAGTTAGTTATACCGCAGAAGGCGGGTTTTTGGTCAGTTTTGTACCAAGTTAGTTAGATATTGGGTCACTTGTCCAAATGTCGGTTAGGAAGTTGTTAGTAAGTGGAAAAGCATTGTAATCGCGAAAGCCTATATATAGATAGGAGTCGTGGGTATTGAGAGGGGAGTGGAATGAAGGTGAAGAGAAGCGCATGTTTGGGTTTTTTTTGCGTATCTGTGAGATATGGCCGAGACCTGATCTTGGTGGAGATATTGTATCTAAGGTTTTGCAGTGATAATATGATGAAACTATTATGGTGCAATTCTTGGGTTCTTTCTATTTGTTTATGGTAATGCAATGTCACACTTCATGAATAATGCTATGTTTCCTTGATGCAATGTTGCGTTACTGTTACTACTGCTATGATAATGAATGCTGCAATCGAATAATGCATTATGAATACATGTCAAATGTTTGAGATCCCTGTTTAGTTTCGCAATAGAGTTAGCTCATATAGCATCAACCCTCCTCCTTCCTCGGCGGAAACATGGTTCCATTTGCTCTTCCTAGATGCCTTGGGTGAGACCTCGTTTTCTCTGTAGGTGTTGTTGGGTGGGATAAAACCTACCTGGGCCGGTGCCCAGGGAGACTGCGGCATGTGTCAACAGTGAAGTGGAACTCTTGTCAATTGGAGTCGCGTTGGTCAACAGTCTAATGAAAACCAACTCTAGGAGTTCTTGGATGGCCTTTTCAATTTCATCTCTGAATTTTTTTGGATGTCTATAGGGTGGTATTTGAATGGGTGAAGTACCCTCCTCCAAAACAATGTTGTGCTCAAACCCCCTATCAGGTGGTCTACCATGTGGAAGATCTCTAAAAGCTTTTACATATTTTTGTAGGAGTTTCTCTATCTCCTTTGGGTGTTCAACAACCTATATGTTTTGCTTGGGAGAGGTGATGTGAAATTTAGTAGCCCAGTCAATATCTACATGCCTCAATATAGACCTCATACTATGTGAAGTTACTACTTGATTAAGATAGGCGTGCTGCCCTCTCAAAACCCTTAGTATCCCTTTCGAATCTTGGAATTTCATTTCAAGAATTTTGTAGTTCACTGTATGCTCCCCTATAGAGTACAGCCATTGAAATCCCAAAACCATATTAGTATCAACAACATCAAGCACATAAAATCTATCAGAAAAAGTATAGTTACCTATGGTGATTTGCAGCTTTGGAACTCATGTTTTACACTCCATAGTGTTGTGACCTGGAATGACAACTGTAAAGCCATCAAATGGTTCACAAGGTATCTTCCTTCTCTCTACCATGTCTGTATCAATGGCGTTATGTGTGGCTTCTCCATCTACCAAAAATGAGGTTCTTTATCCTAGTACCACACCCTTGCATCGAATAGTGTGATAGTGAGGCACTGCTGAAAGTACTGCCATTCTTACTTTGTCAGGTGAGGGATAATTTTCTTCTTGTTTCCCTTCTTTTGTTGTATCATATCCCTCTTCTTGATCTAAAATATGTCCTTCTTCATCCACACCCCCTCCATACTCATCATTATCAGAAAATACTTCAATATATTGAGCTTTGCCCTTAATACATTTATTCCCCAGTGCCCATGGTTGAAAGCATGTGTAGCACAATTTTTTTCTTCTAAGTTCTTCCTTGTTTAGTCCCTCTCCTCTTTTTTATTCTTTTCAAATGCATCCTTTTGCCAAGGCTTCCTTCTAGATGCAAAATTGCCATTTTTAAGGCATCCTCTTCCACCATTGGATTCAACCGAAAATACACATCTAGTTTTTGCACCCAAGTGTTAGCAGAACTTTGAGAGGAACCATCAAAAGTAGGAAGTGGCATTTTACCAACAGCACAATTTAATTCTTTGTTTTGGAATAGAGACCGATTATCCTCCCTCTTCTTGAGTTTGTTAGAGACAATAAAGTTCTGGTCAAGTGGTATAGTCCTTTTACAATCCTCACTTAACTTTTCCCATTCTTTTACCACTTCACCCATGTGAAATGGGGTGTTAGGCTCTTCTTTGGGCACAAGAAATTTAGGTGCAATAGACCTTGGTGTGCTATGAAATTCATTAGTTCTATTATTGTTAACACCCAAAAAGTGTTCACTACCTCATCTACCACAATATATGGCTCATTTGTCCATTTTCCTACCATATTTTCTTTAAAAGCCTCCAAAAGGCCACAAAACCCTCAAAATAGCATCAAAAAAGGCTAAAAAACCCCTTTTCCTCCAAAAATATCCAAAATTCCTCTAAAAAAGCAAAATTCCCCTAAAAAGGGAATAAAAAATATAAAATAATGAGGAAAATGAGGAAAAAACCCTATACAGCTGTCCTAAACCATATGGTTCCCAAAACCATGGGTCAGCACTCCACCACCAAAAAACTATAAATAGGTGATGGAGATCCCTTATTTCATATCCACAATCAAGTATACCCTTACTCTGCCAAAATCTCTCTTGAAACCCTAGCTCACCATTGAGCCACTTTCACCTTGAGAGCCCCTTTTGGCCCATTTCCACCATTGGAGAAAGAGAAGGAGCACATTGGATCTTGGAGCAACCCTCTTGGACATTGTAAGAGCTTCATCAACTTCCACATTGGAGCATTAGTTAATCCAAAAGGCATAACAAGAAACTCAAAGTGGGCATAGTGGCATCTAAAAGCAATTTTTTGCACATCTTCTTCCTTCATTGGAATTTGATGGTAACCTAATCTAAGATCAATTTTAGAGAAATATTTTGCCCCAAATAGCTCATCCATGAGATCATCAATTCTAGAAATAGGATACCTATTCTAGATGGTCTTCTTGTTCAAAGCTCTAAAGTCTATGCACATCCTCAAGGTTCCATCTTTTTTCTTCACCAACACTATTGAAGAAGCATAAGGGATAGAGCTTGGTCTATGTTGGAAAGCGGTTTGGTAGAGTTCTATCACAGCATCTCCGATGCTGCGACAAGGCCAAAGATGGCATGAATGGTGAGAAGATGACCCGAATGGAAATGAGCAGAAGTATTTTGGGTCAATTGTGCCACGGAATGTGGGTTTTGGGTCATTTGGACCACATATTATGTAATGTTGAGTCAGTTATATTGCAGAATGTGGGTTTTTGGTCGGTTTTGTACCAAGTTAGTTAGATATTTGGTCACTTGTCCAAATGTCAGTTAGGAATTTGTTAGTAAGTGGACAAGTATTGTAATGGCGGAAGCCTATATATGGATAGGAGTCATGGGTATTGAGAGGGGAGTGGAATGAAGGTGAAGAGAAGCGCATGTTGGGGTTGTTTTTGCGTATCTGTGAGATATCGTGGAGACCTGATCTTGGAGAAGATATTGTATCTAAGGTTTTGCAGTGATAATATGATGAAACTGTTCTGGTGCAATTCCTGGGTTCTTTCTATTTGTTTATGGTAATGCAATGTCGCACTTCATGAATAATGCTATGTTTCCTTGATGCAATGTTGCTTTACTGTTACTACTATTGTGATAATGAATGCTGCAATCGAATAATGTGTTATGAATATATGTCAAATGTTTGAGATCCCTGTTTAGTGTTGCAATAGAGTTAGCTCATATAGTCGTAACCCTCCTCATTCCTCAGTGGAAACATGGTTCCGTCTGCTCTTCCTGGATGCCTCGGGTGATACCTCATTTGCTCTGCAAGTGTTGCTAGGCGAGATAAAACTTGCCCGGGCCGGTTCCCAGGGAGACTGCGGCATGTGTGGACAGTGAAGTGGAACCCCTGTCGACTGGAGTCACGTTGGTCAACAAATGGTTCCATTGCCAGGACCGTTTGAAGAGTGAAAGGAGGACATGTTATGGCACCCGACGAAGCAAGAGATAAAGAGCTGGTTTGATCAGAAGTTGCAGGAGTTTTCTGAAGAAGAATGCCGGAACACACAATTGACAGTAGATCACTGGGTGGGAAAATATATTCACGACGGTCCGCATGAATGGTTTTTCTATGAATTCCTAATCATCCTGTACGAATGGTCGTCAAAGCTAACCTTCCAAAAGGGGGATTTCCAGAGTGGTGAGCCGATGGCTTGGACCCCATAATTGATCTAGGAGCTGCAGGAAGTCGATAATAAGGCATCATGGGCTGTTAAAGTTTGACTCGATAGCATCTTGGAAGGATATATCACTGAATTTGCGATTGACATGTAGAAATCCTATAGTGAAGCTAAAATATATTTCTTCTGTGGACCAAGGGGAAGATTTCCGCTGTCGCTCCAGCTGTCGATTAAGATGCTAATCTGCGAAAAGGGTATATTAAAGATGCATCATGATCAGTAGACAAACTGGTTGGTGGAGGCCATGGGTATCACGACTACTGGGGAATGGTACATCGAATGGTAATCCATAGATGGGTGCAGACTATGAGGAGACTATGAGTGAAGCTGAGGAAGAAAGTGGTATTACAAGAGGAGGAGTGAGGTTTCGACAAGAGAAGAGGAAGAGGATAGGAGAAGGTCCTGCTACGATCGAACCGCAAAACTGTGAAGGAAGACCACACGGGATGAAGTGACCTCACAATCCTGACAGGGACGACCAGGCTATGCCCAGGATAGAGGCAGGACCAAACCCCAGTACCAACATACCCACACCTCCGCTCACTATCTCACAAATAGCAAGAAATACCACTTCGACACCGCCAAGTTCATCAATTCCACATAAGTTAATTGGTAGTAGTATAGCAAAAGGAGGAAGGAAGCCCATAATGGTAGGTGATGATGCTAAGTTACCATTGTTCCACGGAAGTGCGACAGACAACTCAAAACAGTATTGGTTTTTGTGTGAAGCGGTCTGGACCATGAAACAAATCACTGATGCTGATGCTAAGAAAGGACAATTAGCCACAAATTTGCGAGGTCGTGCATTAGATTGGTTCATGAAGTTTGTTCTAGTCCCTACTGGAGCCCCAGAGAAGTCACTAGATGAGATTCGGGATGGACTAATTGTTGAATTTAGAAGGCCCAAGTCTGAAGCTCAATTCATCACATAATTGAAAGAAAATTAAGCCGTATCCCAATGAGACGGTATGGGATTTTGACCAATGATTCAAGATGCCGATGGAAAAGGTTAGTTTCAATATGAGCGATGTCCAACATAAAGAGTGGTTCATTGCAGCACTGCTACCCCACATTCGGCTTCCGTTGATGCAACAAAACATCTCGACACCCAGTGAAGCTCTAGATATTGCAATGCGATTAGAGGCATCACCAATTGGAGATAATGTAGTCGGGATGTCGCAGATATAGATATAGCTCACTAACTTGACTATAAATTTGCAAGATTTGAAGAAGAGCAAGGAATGGCGCGATGAAGTATGGTGTACACGATGACGAGGAGAAGGGCATACGAAGGACAATTGCCTTTATTTCCGTAATTATTAGGTGTCAGGTGCATCAAACCCGTTGAATGATGGCAGCATGCCGTGGTGTCGCGGTTTCCAGGTGTTTGGGCACAGTCACGATAATTTCCCTTATATGCCAAAAATGGTCACAACCCCGAGAAATATTTATTGCACATTTTGTAAGTCGGTGGGTCACGATGATAAAGATTTCCTTGCGTATGGGTTGTTACAAGAAAGAATGTGTGATACATTCTACGTCAAGGACGATCAATGTGCCGTACAACAACCACAACTGCAACCACAGGTAGATCAGCCACTACCTCAACCACAGATGCAGTTTGTACTGCAACAACAACCACAGCAGTTCATGCGCAATATGCTCCAATGCAAGTGCCATTCTTCTAGGATTGACTACCCAGTGTCCCTCCCGGTAGGGGGATATCATAGCCACTTGGCTTTCCTATTCATATTGTCTGACTTGGATTTCATCACCTTGCAGAGGATATGTCTAGTTGAGTCAGAATACTTTTAGTTAGGTGTTTGCATGCTCCCTTACCTCCCTTTGGTCTAGTGAGTCCACCATTTTTTATTTTTAGGAAACCTGCTGCTTGTTGGTATTCTGACCATCTTTGTTGATACTCCACTTATTGTAGCATAGCTGTTACAGTAGGTGTTTTGAGTTGGTTGTTGGCCTGAGTGCCTTGTTTTTTAGCTCTCCTTCTGCACACTCGGTTGCATTAGGCTTTTTTGAGCTGTTTTTCTACTCACCTCAACCCATAGAGATTTGACAGCATCTGTCACCATTGAGTCCCCGAGACATTCTCGGTGCCTCAGGGGCGAGCCCCCACAACACGGTTCACTTGACACCACCCGTCATAGATTCAGATCATCATCCGTTGATACCACTCATCACAGATCTAGAGCCTTGTCACTTGACTCCACTCGTCAGCGACATAGGACTCCATCACCAGATATTGACGCCCCTTACTTTACCTCCGATTCTGACGAAGAGTCTGAGAACCCTATTTACACTGCCCCTACTAGCCCCATGGCTGGCACGACTTCTACTCCTTTTGTTATAGGGACCATTGGTGGCACATCCACCACTACACTAGTTACTACCCCTGTTTTGGGTATGCCCCCCATGGGGCCCCCATCTACCGTTCCACTCACGGAACCTATTCCCGCAGCGGGAATACCTATCCCCACTCCATCAGTAGCTCACACTACCCATGGTGGTGCCGGACCATCCTCCACCACCTTATTTCCCCCACTTGGGGGCACCATCCCACATCCTGTCCCTCCACTTGGGGGCATTGGCCCCAACTTGGTCCAACCCACTACTATGTCACATCCTTCTTCCAGTTTTCCATTCATGGATAGCCTCAACCTACCTGACCTGGCCAGATTGACCAACGACCCTATCCGACATGACCCTGCGTGGCCTCATATGCCTACCAAGCTACCCTATGACATCCCTAAGTTCAAGGGCAAGGCCGATGAGGACCCACAAAACCATATCATGTCTTTCCACCTATGGTGTTCCTCCAACTCCATAGTGGATGACTCTGTTCACCTCCGTCTCTTACAGCGCACCTTCACTGGCTCTGCAGCCAAGTGGTATATCGAGCAACCCCATGGGACCCATGCCACTTTTGCTTCCCTGGCCTCAACCTTCCTGCAGTTCTTCCAGTTGCTTGTCCGCTATGACGCGGGCGTTGAGATCCTCCTATTTTGTAGACAAAACACGGCTACCCATATCACGTACCACATCCATGAGTGGCGTTGACGCCGTAGCTTATGCAAGATCAAACTAGATGATCGTATCTTCCTAGATTGGTTCCTCAAGTCCCTTCTCCCTATCATTGCTAAGGATGTGGCATCATAAAGACCCCAGTCTGAAGAAGAGGCCATCCTTAAGGCCCAACAGTTCGACCTCATTTACTCCCAGTCGGGTTACCTGTATACCATTATACCTGACACCCCTCGCGGTGAGTCTTCCCAGCACGATGCCCCGGGGGCATCCCACGCTGCCGAAGGCATCATTGGCCGTGTTTCTTCGCATCCCCAACCATTTTTTATAGCACATCCCACCCCTGGCCCCGACCTTTCGCGGGCTACCTCACAGTCTGGAGCAACCAACTCGTATGCTCCCATGACACATCACCACCACCATGGACCCTCATGTCCTCCTCAGTGCTTCGGTCATGCGACTCCCACTTATGCTCCCCCAGTCGCACCTCAGCCCTACTACCACCAGCAGGCTGCCCCAGCTCCTGTGCCTTCACAAGCCCAACCTGCTTATTACCCACCACAAGCAGCCCCTGCGGCCAACCCACAACCCGCTCCGCAGCCATATCAGCAACCCCCTCAAGTTGCTGCACCTGCTCAGCCTCAACCTACATACCATCCACCACAGCCTGCTCCAGCACCTGCGCAACCTTTGAATCCCCCTACTTCCCAAGGGCAAGTTTACGCCCAACAAAACCCGCAACAAAACCAGAACAACCAACTCAAACAGGGCCAACAAAACCGCGGCAAGGGCCATAATCATGGGAATAACCAACCTGCAGATGAAGCTGGTCAACCGGCGAATCCCCCCGACAACAATAATGCGGCCCCTGCTAACCAAAACCCTAATCGCCCGCCCAAGCAGGCTAAAAACCCCAATTTGCAAACAAACCACCCTTGTTCTATTTGCGGGGTCTATGGCCACTATACACATGCTTTCCCACACTTGGAGCGAGCTCGACAACTTTGGGTTGATGACGCCCATCGCCAAGGGCATGCAGCTCCTCTGGCGCCACCTAACCCTCCTCAACCTCAGCAGCCTCCTTTGGTTCTGCAAAACCCCTTACCAACCCAAGGCGTAGTGAACACTCAGCCGTTGGATCCCCCTCAAGCAAACGTGCAACCCCAACAACAGATCACGTACGCTGCTCCCGATCAACCCACGTTTGACTCAGGAACCCACCACTTGTGCTTGAGAAAATATGCCCACCCATTGTCTTGTTTTCTTCTGAATGTGAATTACAGCTACCTTCTATTACTCCTTTTCCTCGAAGTTGGCTAGCCATCAATTCAAATCCTTGCATAACCTGTTGGGTAATGTTTTTGGTAATGTCCTTGTTCATGGCTTCAAAGAGGGGTTTTATGAGCTTAATATATTCCTCACCATCATCTGAAGTTCCCTTAGTCGTAGTTCCAACAAGAAACTCTTCTTCTCCTACTTCTTCCTCTTCAACTTCAGGTTCTAAGGGTGGTGGATTATTTATTTGGCTCCTTTTCAAGACCATAAGGTGACAAGACCATGCTCTGATACCACTTGTAATGTTCATTTTTTTATTTTTATTAAAATAGTGAAATTTTCAACTTTTTTCCCTAGTTTAACCTTTGACTAGTTTTGAGGTCTAGGTCTCCAAATTGATCCAAATGATCCCAAATATTCAAAGAAGGTGTTTGAATGATATTAGTACTTGATTATGATGTTCAGGGATGATTTAGGACCATCAAAAGACCTTTGCAAACACCTTTAATATTCTTTCCAAGTGTTACATCGTAATCTTCCACCCTGTGAGCATCAACATTATTTGGCCTGTAGGATCCATTTTAGTGACTTAGATCCACTTATATCCTTTAGAGATACCAGTTTGCCCTATTTTTATTCCTACCCACATGTTGCATCACTATAGCATGCGTACCCATGAGTTGCATCACTATAGCCCGCGGGTATCAAGTAAAATGGTAAAAACCACTATTAATTACTTTTTACTCCCAAAAAGCAGTCATTGGGTGACCTTTGGCTCTCCATCTACCCGAGTAATGCCTCGATGTGTCCTTTCACCTACCTTTGAGAGGACTATATATTGAGCACATATGGCTTATGGACAAGAGGAAGAAGAGAATAGCAAGAGAACTCTAGTGGATTTTTTCCCTATCTTGAATCTGCACTCATTGATCCTTGTAGTTGTGGACCATTTATGTTCACCTTCCAAACTCCTATCCAGTTTGAGTTTTCCATTCATGGAGGATTCAAGTGGTGGAGGCACAAGTGGATCGATCTAGATCTTGGTTCAGATTGGTTTCTGGCAAGAGGTTGTATCACTTTGTACTTCTTCTTGTTCATTAATAGAAATGCTCATATTCTAATCCATTCATGGTGTGAATGTTGTTTATTATACATTAGGTTACATTTGCTTATGATATTATAGACCATTGTTATTGATAATGTTAATGTCAGTTATATATTATATGTACTTGTTAGATATTGGCTATCAAGACTAATTTGCAGATTTCAAGTGCATGGATTGAAAGCTCCAACGGGGATCTACATCAAATGTTTGGATCAAGGTTGGTTACATTTCTCCATTATCTTAACCTTGTCATTTATAATAGCATTGTTTTCAGAATTGAGTTGATTTCTGGTAGTCATATGTCTGTTGTGGTATTCCCAAGCCATAGTGAGTTTTCTCCAATACAGAAATGGCGACTCCGCTGGGGAAAACATCCATGTTTGGGAAAAAATTTGAGCATTAGTCCTTAATTAGAGTTGTTGTTTGTCGAAGCTCTGTGTCACTGATTGGTCGCTAAGATACACTATAGAAAACTTGCTTTTTATGATCCATTGGACTCTTTATTTGCACATTTTCCTTTACTCACCCGCTGGCTAGCTTAGCTCAACTCGCGTCTACCCGCCTTTGTTTACTCTACTGCTCGCGGGTACCTGCAGGTATTCCTTCGACAGTAGCATAGAACTTCGGCTTTTGTTGGTTTATGGCTATTGGTTGTTGTTGGGTTGGATTTGGTTGTTCCTGGGTCTTTGTTGGCCTCTTTCTTGACTGTTTCATGCCTTGGTTGTGACTAGAACTCTTTGTTTCTCTTGGTTGAGCCTTTTTGGTTTTTTACCAATCTTTGGATTTAGCCTCTTCGTGTTTTCCTTTTGAGCTCTTTCCTTTGGCTGAGTCTTGCTATTTAGGATCTGCTGGGTTGTCTTAGTGATCTTCTAGGCACTTCAGTGACTGAATAGTAGGATTTTTCTTGCATTTTTTCATTCCATTTAAATTGAAAAAATACAAAAATATACATTTAGTTTTTTGCATTTTCCTTCTTGTTATAAGCGAAAATACAAAAATATTTTACTTTCATGTACTGCATCTTGCATTGAGTGCTTGTTTCCTTCATTTTAGGTTCTGCTTGTGCATTGAAAAGATAAAAGACCGCATCTTTATTTCGAAATTGTTGGTTGATTTTTCATATTAGTGACATTGTTTTATTGGATAGATGAGTCTAGGATTGGACGATTTTGCATACTATTGAGTCTACACATCACTAGTTTCACGATCATATCCCTTGAGTAACCACAGCCATTAAAATTAACACTTAATCTTAAAATTGATTAGACTGATTTTATTTATAGGGTACACCAACTACCATAGGTTTAGAGTCTTGGAATATATCATTGTGAGTTAACAATCCAAGACTACTAGATGAAATATTAGGTGTCTGACTAGGGAGTGGAGGAATCCATGGTATAGATCAGTGTTCTCAGGAAGCTCTACTCAATCTAGAGTTAAGCACAAGGTCATAGGAGGTTGGTTGAGGAGATATCCCTCTGATACCGGCTGAACGTGGGAGATATATCCAGGATTTGTTCGTATCTGGGGGTACCGAAGGTTCGTCCTCTTGTGCTTCGAGCCTAGCTACACTGCCCATACGATGGGTCCCACCTACAACTGTCCCCCTGAGCATTGGTTATATTGCGGTGACCATAGTTTCCTTACCTAGGTATCACACAAGGTACTTGCAGTGGTTATGTTGTTTGTGTCCTGAGTCAGATAGGGATTGGACAGCGTAGTTGTGTTTGTGCAGTGGACTTCACCCTGTACACGTAGTGAAGCCTGGGTGTCTCTATAACTGATTATGTTACCTACATCTATAGTTTGGGAGTCTCAAGCCTCTCCTAGGTGAGACATACTGGCTCTAGTGTCGGGAGCTCATTTAGCCACTATGTTTGTCTACTCTTGGCTGTAGTTTCTCTAGGTGTTTGCTTTTGAATTACTGTTTTTGATTGATAGTTGGTGTTTAGGGGATGTTTTGATTACATATTCTCTCCGGAGATATCGTGGTGTGGATCCCTACTCTCCGTTGGTCTCGTCGTTTGGCTGGTTTAAAGCCACTCTAGCTTTCACGCCGTGTTACTAGAGGATGCTGGAAGGCTCCCTCTAAGTCTTCGAATTCATACAAGAATTACGTCCAAGACATCATGGCTGCACATCCTGATACTGAGGAAAAACCTTCGACTCCTTCAGGTAGAATTGACCATACTTCCGATCCCCATACTCCTCGTGAGGAGTGGGGAGGTGATCCACCTGAGACTCAACCTGGTTCTATTTGGCCTAATCCACTTGATCTAGATCTGTTTGATCCTTTGAATCCAGATAATTATCTTTACGGAATGCCCGACTTACCCGAGGACAAAGAACAGGATGAGCCTTTTGTTCCTTCGTTTCCACGCAATTATAGATATGGGATGCCTGAGTCACATGATGACACTGGCCCTAGGATCAACCCCACTACACTCTCTTTTGGTATGCCTAGTCATAGTACTATCGAACCTTCCACTACGGTTGGTAGTCACGCTGGCACTAGTCAAAGTGTTAGCCATACTATACCCACTGGGGGCACTACCCTGGCTGGGGGCACTACATTGTCCACCCACACACATAGTATGGGGACTGGTCAGATTCCTAACAATGCTAATTTTGGAAGATGACCACCTCCTAGGATTACCCAACCAAATCATAACGTTGTTCAAAAAATGACTCGCCATCCACCACCTAATACACATGTTGCTACTTGTCAACCTAGGACTACTTTTACAAATGATAATGTTCCTCCCAACCACGGGGGTGGACACATACCGAATACTTTTGCGTCCACTGCTGCCACTAGTAATGCTAATGTAGGGGGTGGGAATATTTCATATCCACATGGACATCACGCCACTATTCCTTCTACTAGTCACACCAATATTGGAGTTGGGAATACTTCTCATGCTTATGGTCATCACACGACTGCTCAAGCTAATCCTAATGCTAGGGGTGGGAACAGACCATACCATTACGGTCATTACAACACGGTTCCTACTATGAATAGTACATACATGCCCCATACTCATGGTGGAAACCCTTACTACAACACAGTCGGTGTTGGCCACCAGTATCACCCACCACCCCAATGTGGTGTCCAAAATGTGCATATACCTGCTTACTCTCAAATGGGTCAGGCAGGAGGAGGTTATCAATTATATGGCCATGGGCAATCTTATGGATCGTCAGGTCCTTATTATCAGTAGTTTAATCCTCATGGTCAAGCTTTAGGTCCATCTTATAACACAGTTTCATTTAACCAACTTTTTATGGGGGCTTATAATCAAGCTTTCCAGCCTCAGCTCCCGTTCCTTGCATGCTTGAATCTCCTGGATCTTTCGAAGCTCATGAATGATTAGGTGTGTCACAACCCTACTTGGCCCCCAAACCCTACCAATATCCCTTCTGACATTCCAAAGTTTGAGGGGAAAGGTGGTGAGGACCTGGGAGATCATGTCACAACATTTCACCTTTGGTGCTCCTCCAACTCTTTGAATCATGATTCCATTAGATTATGACTATTTCAATGCACCCTCATGGGGGCATCCGCGAAGTGGTATGTGGAGTTTCCTGGAAACACCTATAGGGGATTCAACAAGATTGATTTGGTTTTCTTAGACCATTTCCAGTTATCGATTTGTTATGATACTGGTACTGAATTATTGTCCACCTTCCTTCAGAATAACACCACACATATTTCTGACCACGTTCAAGAGTGGCATCGGCGGAAGAGATTAGTGAAAGCCAACATTCTTCTAGAGTTCCTTTTGGAATGGTTCCTCAAGTCTCTACTCCCATACATTGCTAAGGATGTTTCGATGTCTAGCATTGTGACTGAGAAACAAGCTATCTTGAAAGTCCAACAGTTAGATCTACTTTACTCTCAGTCTGACATTTTGTATGACATTATTTCTGATGCACCAAGAACAAGACATGAGCCCACGTCAGTTCCTGAACCACATGCCATTGGCATCGTGGAGTCCACA
The DNA here is from genome assembly GCA_027924585.1 of Larix kaempferi. Lineage (NCBI taxonomy): Eukaryota > Viridiplantae > Streptophyta > Pinopsida > Pinales > Pinaceae > Larix > Larix kaempferi. The sequence goes on from BSBM01000252.1 coordinate 5,031,252, forward strand.
TGAACTCACCCTGTAGACTTGGTAGCTAATCAAATGCAAAATTTGTCGCTAAACCAGTCTGCTCCCAGACAGGTTCATACCTTGTCCATTTCCACTCCGTCGTTTGATGTACACAATGTGCAATCAATGAAACCGTCGAGTAACCAGCAACCTGGTGGTAAGAAAAAGGGGAGAAATAATCGTAGGGGTGGAAACAATGGAAGTAATAACAATAGAAATCGTAATACTCCTCGTAAAGAGAATGCCAACCCTCCTTGGGAAGCCGGTAATGCTGGCGAGGATCGTAAACCTAGGCGTAAGATGAAATTCCCTTGCAAGCTTTGTGGGGAGGATCATATTACTCACTTATGTCCTCGAATTGAAGAAGCATTGAAGCATTTGGCATAGAGCCCAGCTGTGTTGAAGGATCCCCTTCCTCATCATCAAAGCATGGCTTTGCATGCTCCCACCACTGGTTATGGTACTAATGAAATGACAACATCTTCTTCCAATACTAGTGGTTATGGATGTGTGGATATGGTTCAGTCGGAGGTTTGTGTTGCTACTCGTCAGTGCGATTATGGTGCACCACAACCTAATTTTGGGAATGAGCCTCCCCCTCCTCTTGACAATTCCTTGCATATCGAGAAGCCCTCCATTATGCCGCGGATACCGAAAGGTATTCTCAAGTGCTCCACGCATAATCCTAATGCTCGAGCCACCCAGAACTACTCGATTGTAGAATATTTGGGCCAAACTCCGTGTGCCATGTCGGCTCTTGAAGTTTTGCAAGCCTGTCCTTCTAAGAAGCATGCCCTTTTGAGTGCATTAGGAGTTCAGGATGGAGGAAATGCTAGTGTTATCAAGTTCGATACTACTGATCTCCAGCCTCTCTTACCTTACCATGTGGCTTTTCAAATCCAGGTGGTTTTCATTAAGAGCTTCGTCAAATGTACTATGGTTGATCAAGGTACCTCCGCATCAGTAATGCTGTTAACTTGTTGGAAAGCTCTTGGCTCTCCTCCTCTACTCGCGTCTAGAACTACACTCACTGCATTCGACGGTAGATCTTTTACGCCGCATGGAATTATCCCTTCCCTTATTGTCTCCTTGGGAGGTAAGTCTATGCCTATTGAAGTCGAAGTGGTTGATGTGCCCATCGACTACAACCTTTTACTGGGTCAAAACTGGATGTACACTATGAAGGCTATCGCATCTACTGTATTTAGAGTTATCTGCTTTCCCCATGATGGTAAGATTGTGACGATCGATCAGCTGGATTTTGTTGGCACTCCTTTTGCAGCATCCACGGGATCTATAGTCCCGCAAGTTTCTAAATCTCAGCCGGCAACTGGGAACATAGGTATTGGAATGTACCCCTCATTGATGGGAGCTTATAATCTTTCTGCACCTATGAATTTTATTGGAACCATTACCGACAATGAGTCTCCTCCTTCGAATAATATGTTATTTCTGACCTCCTATTTAGATGATCCGTGGACTTTACCATCCACGAGTTCCATGTCTGGAGACATTACGCACGTCGGGATGTCTATGCCTTTATCTATAGCGGAGCTCACTTACGATAACATCCAACAAACCACTGCAGATCCGGATCTCTCTTCTTCCCGGACAGTTGAAGAAGATCGCGTTACGCTACCAGTTTGGGCAGCCAACTCATCTCGTTCTCATGATTTCCTTGTTGATACTTTACCATATGATGAAGCTATCCTTGAGGCCATGTGTGGTAGTGAGAGACCTTGGGAAGATATGCATCATCGCTCTTATTTCCTTCCCAACCTCGAGCTCGTTGAGCAAGAGGAGTTTAGGATGACTCTAGCAGAGATGGTTGGTCACCCTGTGGCTCTTTTGGAGTCGCATGATGTTTTTGCGGAAGGGAATATGGCCAATATTTCCCCAATCACTTCGATCAACATCTCTTGCACTCCCAGAAAGATAGAAAATGCTTGCATCGGTGCCGATTGCACTCCAGAGGAGATCGCTATTTACACTGACTTGTTTACAAAACTCCGGGAAGCTTTTCCCTGGTCATACGAGGAGATGCCAGGAATAGACCCCCTCATTGTTGAACATGATATTAGAACATATCCTCATGCTAATCCGGTTCGACAACGCTTACGTGTTGTGAACCCTTAGAAGGCAGCTGCTATCAAGGTAGAGGTGGAGAAACTGCTCAAAGCTAGTTTCACCTACCCCATTCCCCTTACCGAATGGGTGTCAAACTCCATTCCTATGGATAAGAAGCAGGGAACGATCTGTGTATGCATTGATTTTAGAGATTTGAATCGTGCATGTTCGAAAGACAACTTCCCCATGCCATTCATTGATCAAATATTGGATGCTTGTGTGGGGAGTGAGATTTTTTCATTCATGGACGGCTTCTCAAGTTATAATCAGATTCAAATCAAACCCGCAGACCAACATAAGACAACATTTATTTGTCCATAAGGAACATTTGCATATCGAAAAATGCGCTTCGGCCTTAAAAATGCCAGAGCTACTTTTCAGTGAGCCATGACCTATGCCTTTCACGATCTTAAGATGATTATGGAAGTTTTCTTGGATGATATTGTTGGCCATTCTCGCAAGAGAGTGGACCACCCCAAGCACCTCCATATGTTTCTCGAACAATGTATCCACTACAAAATTCAATTGAATCCAAACAAATGCATCTTCACTGTTAGGACTGGTCGCCTTCTAGGATTCATAGTTTCGAGAGAGGGTATTAGAGTCGATCCTCTCAAAGTTGACACAATACTTCAGTTGCCTGTTCCGCGTAATTTGTTACAACTTCAGAGCCTCCAAGGGAGAGATACTTTTCTGCGTCGGTTTATAGCTAACTATGCTAGTATTACCAAAGGTTTCTCACACTTATTGAAGAAAGACACACCTTTTATCTGGGATGAGTGAGCCCAGCAGTCTTTCGACGCCCTTAAGAAAGCTTTGGTATCGGCCCCTATGCTTAGTCTATCGGACTTTACATGAGATTTCATTCTTTATGTGGCCGCGTCTCAAGAGACTATCATCATGGTCTTGGTTCAGGTAGATGATGTGCTCGTCGAGCATGTTATCTATTATCACAGTCAAAATTTAGTAGATGCTGAGCTAAGGTACACTCACGTAGAAAAGATGGCACTTGCGACTGTCCACACAGTCCAGCGGTTACGACATTACATTTTGCTTCGAACAACCATAGTTGTAGCTCACATCAATCCATTTCAATTCGTGCTATCATGACGCCTTATCAGGGGTAAGTATAATAAATGGATTGTGATCCTTCAGGAATTTGATCTTGATTTTGCTTCGACAAAATCGGTGAAATCACTGGTGTTCGCTGAGCTTATGTCGGGCCTTCCACAACTTGATGAGGATGTCATTCATGAAGATTCCTTTGTGGATGAACACTTATTTCTTATCTCGTCCGAGGACCCTTGGTATGGGGATGTCACTGTCTATCTCCAAACTTTGAAGTTTCCTCCGCATTATTCACGAGATGAGCGATGGCATGTGAGACATCACGCTAAAGATTATACTATCATTGGTAACACTTTGTATCGCCAAAGAAAGGATTCCATTCTCCGTTGTTGCTTGACTCACGAAGAAGCGGGACGGGTACTTAATGATTGCCATGCAGGGGCGTGTGGTGGTCACTTATCCGGGCTTGCTACAGCCCAGCGTATCATGTGAGCTGGTTATTTTTGGCCTACCATCTTCAAAGATTGTATTAGCATTGTGAAGAGATGTCACCCTTTCCAGGTGTTTTCTTGGAACATACACTCGCACCCAGTGCCCCTCCATCCGGTCGTCACTGTCATTCCCTTCACCAAGTGGGGGGTAGATTCCATGGATTGCAAACTAGCTTTGGCTAGAGGGAATCACCATATTATCGTGGCTGTGGATTATTTTTCCAAGTGGGCTGAGGCCACGCCTACTGTAAAATCCGACGGTGCTACTACATCCCATTTCATGTTCAACCAGATTATCACTCGGTTCGGTATCCCGAAAGAGATTGTCACTAACCATGGCAGTCACTTTCAAAACAAGATGATGGAGGATTTGTCTCACAAGCTTGGGTTTCGTTAGGAACACTCGTCTTCCTACTATCCTCAAGAAAATGGTCAGGTTGAAGCAGTAAATAAGTATTTGAAGATTATTCTCCAATGTACCATCCAACAAAGCAAGACCAATTGGCATATCATGTTATATCCTGCTTTGTGGGCATATCGAACCGCAGTTAATACTACCATCGGGTTCTCACCATTCCAATTAGCTCATGGTGTGGAGTCACTTTTACCAATTGAATGCGAAATTCCTTCACTCAAGATAACCATAGAGCTCCTCCCTGATACAATAGATATTGAGCAATGTTTAGTACACCTCAAGCAACTTGACGAGCACCATCGAGATGCCGCTATGGCCATTGATGTTAACAAGCATCGTGTCAAGTTTCAATATGATAGGTCTGTCCATTCCCGGCAATATGATGAAGGTGACTTGGTACTTTTGTATGACCAAGCTAAAGAACCCCTGGGGGCAGGAAAGTTCAATCCCATGTGGCACGGTCCTTATATTGTGAGGCGTGTCCTCGAAAAAGGAGCTTATGAGTTAGAAGACTATGAGGGAGTTGCCTTGAAGGAGCCTAGAAATGGGCTCTACCTCAAGTGGTATTACGCTTGAACCTCTGGTTCAGGCTAATACTTTTGTACACTATTGTATAGTTTTTCTGTACATAGTTTAGCTTTCCCTTTTTGGTTATCGATTCTACTGATTAGCCTCTGTTTGATTGATATATGTCAATAGGATGTCCTACATTCTTAGGTTTTGTGGATGGTGCTAGCCGACATACGCAGTAGCTTGCTTCTGCTGCCTAGGTTATTTTCTCACCTGACCACCTAGTTGTGTCCTCAGGAGGTGCTTGTCTCGGTCCTACATCTAATAATGTGGTTGAGTATAGTGCCATTATTGAGCTACTTCGGGATTCTATTTCACATGACATCCAATCTTTAGAAGTCCGCATGGATTCATAACTAGTTGTGTCTCAGCTGAATGGGAAGTACCGTGTACGAGACCCTACATTACTACGGATATTCCTTAAGTTACAACTCTTAGAGAGACATTTTGTTTCAATTACATATATTCATATTCCAAGAAGTCTTAATTATATATCTGATGCATACGCTAACTATGTATTAGATTGGCATTTGTCACATTCATCATGAAGCACATAAATACAAAGACATTCATACATTTGTACATACACACGTATAGTAGAACCGAGAACCAAATTTGTATATATATATAAATATGTCCAAAAATTGTAGTTTCATACAAAACTAGAGCCCGTAGCCCTAAAAAATATACATATCGATAAAAAAAATGAGACCTTGGGATATCTATTCCCTCCGAGGAGGTCTAGCTGCCGCCTCAACGGGATGTGTCTCATAGAATTACTGTACTGCATTGGCCACCCACTGCAGTAGCCGCACCCACTCACCAGGAACACCCACTACCTGGCATTGCATGGCCTCAGGTAGTCGGGCTACCTCTATCTGTGGTACTCGGGCAACCTTCCGTGATATGTTGCTCCACAATGTTTGAAGTGTGCGCCCTGCTGCAGCATCTGATACCACATCATCTCTACCCCGATGACTATGTCTTGGGAAGCCCTCGGGTCTCATTGGGCCTTTGTCTGCGAGCAAACAATCACCCATTAGCACATGACACTTGCAAATCATTGTGCACGCCCTCATCAACCTGGTCATACTCTCTTTCCCTCCACTCTAGAATCATCCTAGAGTGCAAAACAAGTAAATTTTGGTCAATTTCATGATGAAAAATTTCTTCACGCCCGTACCCGCAGGCCAATTTGTATACAGTGGCGGGTACCCACGGTCAATTTACTTTTTGACTATGCGTTTGGTGCCCTACCGCGACCCACATAGTTATATCCCATGGGTAGCGCCGAAGCCATCTAGGGCTTGGCCAAACTAAAAAATCCACCGACAAAAACTGAAATAAAAACATCAAAATGAAAGGTATGGAAGTAACCACCAACCTACTCCGGACGGTTTGCTGAATGGTCGCTTGTAGCTCCCAGGATCGGCGATTGAAGTTTCAGGTGAAAACTAACCAAATAAATCCAAATTGCTGAATAGTGCAAATGAATTGTAATTTGGAAAATTTTATTACTATTTATAATTTTTTGGACCCACTTCTCTATAATTTTTTCCATTTTGAGCCGTTATGAACTAATATCGTGTCATGGAGTAGTATTTTTTCAACAGATTCCCTCGGCAAAAGTTGTTCTGAACCATTTCAAACCTACGGAGGTACGTTTCACACTTGGCATATAGGTTAGATGTCGTTTTTGCATGCATTATGCATTTGACCTATTGACGACTTTCATTAACCCTAGGTGCGACCCCGCTTCGTAACTGACACAGAACCTTCAAACTACTATAGAAGTGTTGTTATGTGGCGGTAGGGATTTTCTGAACATGGGTACTCTAGTTAGAACCCCTTTATGCATTCTAGTGCCCATGCTGTTGTTTGTCCCTAGGATTGGGATTCCTTTGTAGTCACGCCATGACGTTGCGATAAAGACTCATAATCTACTTTGTCTTATGCTTGCCATATCCCTTAAGGACTCCCCTCAGTTATATCATGTTGTGATTTCATTGCATCATCCTGCTTGCTGCTTGAGCCTTGCGCTGGCTCCCGCTTACTCAGTTGTTAGCCTGGTGCTTGCGCACTTTTCCCTGTCGAGCCCTGTAGAGCTTATATATTTTACCTTCACAATTTGATCACCTTTTGACCCTGAGGGCACATACCCCCAAGTGTCCACATCGTACATGCACTTCTTTTCATTGAGCATAGGTATGTTCCACTGCTTGGGACTAGTATGCTAGCTATTTGACACTCGTTCCCTCACTTGTTGTACTATAAGCAATTTTATTCTTTTTCAAGCTTTTCCCAAATATGAAAAAGACTAAAAAAAATCAAATATTCCAAAAGCCGGACGGGATTATGGTCACTATTTCTTGTTGGCAGCTATTGTGTCACCTTTGAACAGAGCATTCATTCCACTCCGTATATTATGAGTCAGGACTATAGTTGGGCCTTAGGAGTTGTACTTGTTTCTCAGTTTTCTCCACCGATTGGTTAAGCTTCCAGTCATTATGGAGCCCTCTGTAATGCCTCCTGCATTGCACTGTTTATGTCAAGTCTATGCTTCCTGAGTCTATCCATCTACTCATGCTCTTGTTCAAAGGAAGTCCTGAAACCAGTATCGGCCACTCCTCAGACCTCTTGACTATTGCATGTCGGCCATCCTTATTGAATCAGTCCGTTTCACCTGAGATCTTCCAAATCTTTCAGCATTGCTGGTACCTTGTGCTGGTTGATGGGGGATGCCTTAATGCCCTCACTCCAGTGAGTCTTGGTCCATCGACTTCAACCCATTTATTCCAGGACTTGAGGCTTAGAGTTCGGTTGAGTACCTTGAGGCTTCCAGTCATTAGTGGCAGGTTCTCTCGCCATTGATAGTTTTGGGAATACATCAATGTCCCCTGATTGATGGATTCATCCTAGTGTTCGACTTCAACCCTTTTATTAACACTCCGATGATTGTACTCTATGCCTTGATTCCCATTTTCATTATTGGTGGTTCATCTCGCATCTGTTAACGGTATACATCATTGATCGATAATCAGATGACGTCTCATCAGGTTTGACCGCAACTCCTTTATTCACTTGATGGGACTTGCACTGTCAAAGACTTGTGTAGAAGACCCCAGGAGATTGTGGCATTCAGTATGCTACATATGACTTTGACTTTACATCTGAGATATCACCTCTCAGATTTCAGCAGTTTGTACCTCTAGTTTTGCACCAATTGTCTTCTTTTCAGCATAAGACCATATCTTACTGTAGAGGGATCGTGGCTATGATCACTTATGACATGTATTCAGTATGTACTACCTATTCATGGCCATTGTATCAGATTGTTGTACTATACTGACATGTATTCATAGATACCATTGTATTATGACGAGTGAGATGCTCTTTCCACTTGTGTCTCCATCACTCCACTTCTGAGTTTTATAATGTATTTCAGCCATCGTAGCATCAGTCTCTGACCTCACACATTAGGGGGCATCTGTGACATCGTAATCTTCCACCCTATGAGCATCAACATTATTTGGCCTGTAGGATCCATTTCAGTGACTCAGATCCACTTATATCCTTTAGAGATACCAGTTTTCCCTATTTTTATTCCTACCCGCATGTTGCATCACTATAGCATGCGTACTTGCGAGTTGCATCACTATAGCCCGCGGGTATCAAGTAAAATGGTAAAAACCACTATTAATTACTTTTTACTCCCAAAACGTGGTCATTGGGTGACCTTTGGCTCTCCATCTACCAGAGTAACGCCTCGATGTGTCATTTCACCTACCTTTGAGAGGACTATATATTGAGAACATATGGCTTATGGATGGGAGGAAAAAGAGAATAGCAAGAGAACTCTAGTGGATTTTTGCCCTATCTTGAGTCTGCACTCATTGATCCTTGTAGTTGTGGACCATTAATGTTCACCTTCCAAACTCCTATCTAGTTTGAGTTTGCCATTCATGGAGGATTGAAGTGATGGAGGCACAAGTGTATTGATCTAGATCTTGGTTCATATTGGTTGCCGGCAAGAGGTCATATCACTTTGTACTTCTTCTTGTTCATTAATAGAAATGCTCATATTCTCGTCCATTCATGGTGTGAATGTTGTTTATTATACATTGGGTCACATTTGCTTATGATATTATAGACCATTTTTATTGATAATGTTAATGTCATTTATATATTATATGTACTTGTTAGATATTGTCTGTCAAGACTAATTTGCAGATTTCAAGTGCATGGATTGAAAGCTCCAACGGGGATCTACATCAAACATTTGGATCGAGGTTGGTTACATTTCTCCATTATCTTAACATTGTCATTTATAATAGCATTGTTTTGAGAATTGAGTTGATTTCTGGTAGTCATTTGTCTGATGTGGTATTCCCAAGCCATAGTGATTTTTCTCCAATACACCAAGATAGGAGTTTTTACTAGCGATTTGGGGTTCAAATCCCTCAAGGGAAAATGTTGAATATGGCTCTCCAAAAGCTCTCAAATCCTTTCAAATTTCTGAGCAGAGGCAGAGGAAATATAAGGGACAATTTTAAGGTCTAATGTGCATCTTTATCCAGTTTTATAATCCTATTACAACCCTCTCCAAACAACTACAAAATTAATAGTTTCGACCTTGGGGGAAATGGCATTAAATCCTCTCCAAATGATATAAAACTGAGGAAGATGACTCCAAAAACTTAAGTAATTAACGTGGAAATGATTAAACTCATTAATAACAGACCATTCATCATAAATACATCAGTTAAACACTCTTACATTTGAATTCATCAACATTTGATTGGTATACATCAATATAGTGGGGAAATGGTCACTATTTGCTCATTAATGATCAACTTTACATATATCCACTTGGAATCTTGATCTGAAACTTTCTAAGAGTGAATAAAAGAGAATTTACTTCTTATTAAAAAATAAATGGTGCATTAGAATCTCCCCAAAGAGTACAATAGCTCAACAAAAGCGCCTCTCCTCAAGGATGAAGAATATGCAAAGAAAATTGGAAATGGTTGGAGGAATGAGATGCACTAGAAGAAACCACGAGCTATCCTATAGCTTACACCTACAAATAAATACTCCATTAAAGATCCCATGAAAGTTATGAATGGCCTTTCCACACACCAACTAGGATGGGAATCTTTCACCCTCGAAATTGGCTAAGGCAAGTAGACAAGTATTCCACTAGCTCTCTTCACAAATGCAAATTCTCAAAATGATCAAAATCCCTTCTCTTACTTGATCCCTGTATTTTATAAAAATCCTTATCCTTCTAAGCTTCCCGTTCCATCCATAAACTCCAAGCCAATTTGAATTAGGGTGAGGTTCAATATTTTCCAGGTGTCCTCCCTTTTCAAGCCTTCCACCTTCCACCAATTCGAATATGAATCTCTTGAGCTTCCCTAACTCCCATGAACGTCCTCTTGGATGCTATATCTAGGCCTGAAATTCATAATGGTTAGATGTTAGCAATCAGGTTTTCAATTTGTCATAGGTGTCATAACATCTTCATCATTGTTGTCATATAGGTTAGGGAATCTAGTCCAAGTGTCCAATAACCCCTCATTTGACTCTTCCTTCTCCATAGGAGTTACACTTCCATCCAAATTCTACCTATGATGCATATGGAAAAGTGTTTGAGCCTTCTAACTCATGCCAAGAACATTAGGCTTCCCATGGATTCAAAATTGCAAGAGGAGGATGCCATGTGGCACATAAATTCTAGCATGTGTGGGTCCCACAACCTCCATGTGTCTTCATGATCAATTGCCACTTTGGTTTTATCTCGTATTTATTTTCTTAGATCCTTTATTAAATATTTATTCCATTCTAATGTCTAAACATCATTTATTAGCTCCCTTATTACAAATCCCAATGTCTCCATCCAACCTAGGGAACTAGTAGGATTGATGGAATTTTCCTGTTATGAATTTATTGGGATGGGACATTACAGAGGTATATGTTAAATTTTTAGAATTTACTTCAATCTGATCTAGGATCTTAACTGAGAGAACAACATGTACAAGAAATCTACAACATATCAACCATGGACACAATAATGCAAGAACACAAGAGACACGAAGTTTACTTGGGGAAAACCATAAAGGTGAAAAACCCCAATAACGTCCTCGGAGATAGATAGAGCAATGATACAACTAGAATACAAGAGATAGTCTTCTCCTAGCAGTAGAGCCTCCTCCTCCACAAGTGCGCCACTCTCCCAAGTGTGAGTGAGAGAATAGAATGTGTAAAATGAGAGAGACATACTCTCTATTTATACACTAACTTGACTTGACCTTTACTCAACTAGGTCGGCCTCAACTTAACCACTTAACATAATGCTGACTGGGGCCGACCCCCACTAGGGTGGTATAATAACCCTTTGACCCACATGGCCGACCCCCAATAGGGTGATCTAATAACCCTTTGACCCACATGACTTATACAGGGCCGACCCCAACAAGGTGGTCTAATAACCCATCAAGTATAAGTTACAACACTTACAATATAAATGACGACACTTCCGTATAGAGGAATAATAACATCTCTATAGGAATTCAATATACATATATGTGAAATACATTCTGAAGTTACATATACATCAACACTCCCTCTTAACTAGGAAGGTATTTCTCGACACAGGTCTTCTAGCACAAGTCTTCTTCTCTGGATCATCGTCACTGGATAATCGTCATCGAGTCATCATCATCGTCACTTCTACTGCTATCTCAATCAATCTATGAATATACTCATCATAGGAAGTTCTACAAAGCCAGTCTTTTTTCATACTGGATGTAGGCCCACCACCTGCAAATCTTCATCATTTGTGCAAACGGTCTGATAGAGGTGGCCTCTCAGGACTAATTTTATGTGCAGATGCAATACCGGAAAGAGTATCCCAGGAACATTTATGTGCCTAAGCACGACCGGAAAGATCTCCCGGGACTAATTACATGCATCTCCTTGACAATACTTTTAAAGAGCATCCCAGGAACATTTATGTGCTGCAACACGACCGGCAAGATCTCTAAAGAGCATCCCAAGACTTATTACGAGCACACAACTCAACCTCTCAGATCTCCAGGACTAGTTACATGTGGATAGACAAAACCTTTAAAGAGCATCCTAGGAACATTTATGTATCGTAGTAGGACCGACAAGATCTCTAAAGAGCATCCCAGGACTAATTACAAGCACACAGCTCAACCTCTCGAATCTCCAGGACTGATTACATGTCTCCATAGTAATACCTCATCCCAGGACTGATTACGAGCACTGTTAACACCCAAAAAGTGCTCACTAGCTCATTTACCACATTATATGGCTCATTTGTCCATTTTCCTACCATATTTCCATTAAAAATCCCAAAAAATCCCATTAAAAAGCCTCCAAAAGGCCATAAAACCCTCAAAATAGCCTAAAAAAGGCTAAAAAACCCCCTTTTCCTCCAAAAATAGCAAAAATACCCTAAAAAGGGAATAAAAAATATAAAATAATGAGGAAAAGGAGAAAAAAACCCTATACAGCTGCCCAAAACCATGTGTTTCCTAAAACCATGGGTCAGCACTCCACCACCAAAAAATTATAAATAGGTGATGGAGATCCATTATTTCATATCCACAATCACAAGCACCCTTACTCTGCCAAAATCTCTCTCGAAACCCTAGTTCACCATTGAACTATTTTCACCTTGAGAGCCACCTTTGGCCCATCACTACCATTGGAGAAGGAGAAGGAGCATATTGAAGCTTGGAGCATCCTCTTGGACACTACAAAGGGCTTCATCAAACCTTTACATTGAAGGTAACATCAATACAAAAAGTCATTCTTTAAATTTGATGTTTATGTTTCATGCTTGTTTTAAAAGTAATTTAATTTCTGTTTTAGCTTAATTAGTTTAATTTACTGAACTGCTACTAAGGAGTCCATTCTCCTTAGTAGGTGCTCATTCGCACAAGCTAGGGGTAAAACCCTAGCTACAGTTTTGGTGACTCCCCTAGATTTCGAATTTCTGGTTTCCATTTTTTAAATTTTTTCCATTCGGCTGTCCCTTTCGGCCGCCGCATACCGCGTTTTTTCCCTCTGCAGTCGCGTCCCGACCGCGCCTTTCAGGCCTTTACCTGCGATCCGACCACGGCTCTCAGACTGCTTCCGACGCCCCGCCGGCGGATTCAAGTCTGTTACCTGCGATCCGACCGTGGCTAATCATCCTATTTGCCGCGATCTAACTGCGCCTGTCGGCCATCTTCCCGCGTCCCGACTGCGGCTCTAAGCCTCTTTCCGGCGTCCCGACTGCGTCTGTTAGCCCTTTTGCCGCGACCCGACTGCGTATTTTTCCCTATTTCCTGCGTCCCGACTGCCTCTGTTGGCCCGATAGCCGCGACCTGACCGCTGCTGTTTCCCTCAAACCCGCGGTCGGCCTGTTCTGATCCGCCACAGACCCGCGGTCTGGTTTCTGCTCTTTTCCTGTTTTGAACCCAGCCCCTTTTGCTGCAATATTTTCTGCATCTGAACAGCCCTCTGTCCTACCTGCAGCCTCACTACCTTACAGCCTTTCTGCAACATAATTTCTGTTCCCTTTACAGAATTTTTTTAAAATTTCGTTATTTTTAAATCAGAAAATTTTGCAAGTTAAAACTTTCAATTTCAGTATTATTGATAGTTGGAAGTTGCCCCCCTTGTGGCACTTCTATTTTTGGGTTCATCACCTCACAAGCACACACTCTGTCACATAAATCAAGTGAGCCTTAAAAAGTACCTAATTAAACCAACATTCTAACCCCACTTGGGGAACACAAAAGAATCATTGTAGTTAGGTAGGATCAGGGGGATAGGCTTCCAATAACACCCCTTGGTTACTTTCACTTGAGACATAGTTGTTGTCCAAATAGGGAACCAAAATCCCCTAGTACTTTTTGGCACGGTCACGACCAGTTTATCAGAGGGCCTCTCCCTTAGGAGGGTTGAAGTCGGGAGACTGGTTCCGGAGGCCTGAGTGGAATACCGCACTCCATTCAGTAACCGAAGGGCTACCTTTCGCGGTTCGCGGGATATCCCTGTATAGGGGTATTGCGGTCAACGAACTAAACGGCAGATTCACCTTTCTGGACGTGTCATGAACGGGGTATCTTAGTTGCCATTCTTCTAGGATTGACTACCCGGTGTCCCTCCCGGTAGGGGGATATCATAGCCACTTGGCTTTCCTACTCATATTGTCTGACTTGGATTTCATCACCTTGCAGAGGATATGTTTAGTTGAGTCAGAATACTTTTAGCTAGGTGTTTGCATACTCCTTTACCTCCCTTTGGTCTAGTGAGTCCACCATTTTTCTTTTTTAGGAAACCTGCTGCTTGTTGGTATTCTGACCATCTTTGTTGTTACTCCACCTATTGTAGCACAGCTGTTGCAGTGGGTGTTTTGAGTTGGTTGTTGGCCTGAGTGCCTTGCTTTTTAGCTCTCCTTCTGCACACTCGGTTGCAGTAGGATTTTTGAGCTGTTTTTATACTCACCTCAACCCAGAGAGATTTGACACCATCTGTCACCATTGAGTCCCCGAGACATTCTCGGTGCCTCAGGGGCGAGCCCCCACAGCACGGTTCTCTTGACACCACCCGTCATAGATTCTGATCATCCTCTGTTGATACCATTCATCACAGGTCTAGAGCCTTGTCACTTGACTCCACTCGTCAGCGACGTAGGACTCCGTCACCAGATAGTGACGCCCCTTACTTTACCTCTGATTCTGACGAAGAGTCTGAGAACCCTATTTACACTGCCCCTACTATCCCCATGGCTGGCACGACTTCCACTCCGTTTGTCATAGGGACCGTTGGTGGCACATCCACCACTACACCAGTTACTACACCTGTTTTTGGTATGCCCTCCATGGGGCACCCATCTACCGTTCCCCTCACGGTACCTATTCCCACAGCGGGAATACCTATCCCCACTACATCAGTGGCTCACACTACCCATGGTGGTGCTGGACCATCCTCCACTACCTCAGTTCCCCCACTTGGGGGCACCACCCTAAATCTTGTCCCTCCACTTGGGGGCACTGGCCCCAACTTGGTCCAAAGCACTACTGTGTCACATTCTTCTTCCAGTTTGCCATTCATGGCTAGCCTCAACCTACCTGACCTGGCTAGATTAACCAACGATCCTATCCGACACGACCCTACATGGCCTCATATGCCTACCAAGCTCCCCTCGGACATCCCTAAGTTCGAGGGCAAGGCCGGTGAGGACCCAGAAAACCATATCATGTCTTTCCACCTATGGTGTTCCTCTAACTCCATAGTGGATGACTCTGTTCGCCTCCGTCTCTTACAGCGCACCTTCACTGGCTCTACAGCCAAGTGGTATATTGAGCAGCCTCATGGGACCCACGCCACCTTTGCTTCCCTGGCCTCGACCTTCCTGCAGTTCTTCCAGTTGCCTGTCCGCTATGACGCGGGCGTTGAGATCCTTCTATCTTGTAGACAAAACACGGCTACCCATATCACGGACCACATCCATGAGTGGCGTCGACGCCGTAGCTTATGCAAGATCAAACTTGACGACCGTATCTTCCTAGATTGGTTCCTCAAATCCCTTCTCCCGGTTATCGCTAAGGATGTGGCCTCAGAAAGACCCCAGTCTGAAGAAGAAGCCATCCTTAAGGCCCAACAGTTCGACCTCATTTACGCCCAATCGGGTTACCTTTATACCATTATACCTGACGCCCCTCGCGGTGAGTCCTCCCAGCATGATGCGCCGGGGGCATCCCACGCTGCAGATGGTATCATTGGCCGTGTTTCTTCGCAACGCCCAACCCTCCCCAACCTCAACAACCCCCTTTGGTGCTGCAAAACCCCTTACCGACCCAAGGTGTAGTGAACACTCAGCCGTTGGCTCCCTCTCAAGCCAACATACAACAACAACAACAGATCACTTACGCTGCTCCTGATCAACCCATGTTTGATTCAGGTACCCACCACTTACTGATGATGTCATCTGCTGATGTCAACCTCCAGACCCGTCGGAACCAATATGGCTCCACCTCTGAAGCCACTCCCATGGATAAACCTACTAACGCCCATCCCACCGATCAGGCGTTACGTATACCTTCGCCTCCCATAGGTGGCGCTGCGAAAGCACTTCATTTCCCACTTCGCCGAATCAATAATAACCCTACTGCGCGCGCTGCGTCAAACTACAACATCGTAGACGACCTAGCCCAACATCCCGCAGCCATGTCTACGTTAGAAGTCTTGAAGAACTGCCCTTCCCAGCGCAAGACTTTACTTTCCGCCATTGGGGGGATTGACCCAACTGATTCGCATTTGATGGCATTTGATTTAGACCAGTCTGAACCACGCCTACCTTCCAGCTTAGCATTCCAAGTTACTGTCTCCGTTAGGAATCTTGTCATCCATCGGTGCATCATCGATGAGGGTGCCTCCACATGCGTCATGTCTACATTTGTATGGCAGAAGCTAGGATCCCCTCCTCTCCAGCAGTCCACCACTGCATTACGCGCCTACGACGGTCGTTCGGCTCAGCCCCAAGGCCTCCTTGCCAATGTCCCCGTCCAGTTAGGTGGCAAAACTGTACTCATTGACATTGAGGTAATCAATGCCCAATTGGATTATAACCTTTTACTTGGCCGCAGCTACATGTATGCCATGCCGGAGGTTGCCTCTTCTGTCTTTCGCACCATGATGTTCCCCCATGAGGGACGCGTGGTTAAGATCGACCAGCTCACCTACTATGATCCCAGTGCTCCCGCGGCACCGGAAAATGTTCTCCCCATGGTTGAACAACCTGTTTCTCCTGCCACTACCTCGTTTGTTTCCTCTTCGGGGCCTGGAGTCTACTCTGACGCGCCGATGACCTCCACCTTTCAATCCATTCCTCCGCCGTCATCTACGCCCGAAATGTCTGACTTATGTACCTTGTCCCACGACAACCTACCACCTAATACTCAACCACCCTTGTTGCCTAAACCACCATTGGTACCTAGCCACATTGGTGTTACACCGATCCATACGATCCCCTTCCTAGTTCCTCCATCGGGAGTAGTAAGCACCCCGGTCATGGATACCCTTAGCCTCCTTGGGTTAACTTTGGGATTACCTATATGGTATCTTTCACCTCCCGTTCGCCCGCCGACACCAGATGTCATCCTCCAACCGGTGCAACCCATGGCTACTACCACTCAGCCACCTCCCAGGGTCTCTACCCCTTCGTCCTCCACGACACCCCCTCCTACTCCCAAACCCACTGGGGGCAGAGGTCCACAACCTTACACTGCCATACCACCTCCAAAGACAGTCAAGAACCCTCCAGTGTTTCGTGCTCCTCCCAAATGCTCGCTGTGTGACGAGTTGGGCCATGCGACCCACCAATGCCCACAGTTACCCGCATTGCAGAAGCACATGCAAATGCTCGACGATGACCCCAACATCCCAACTGTCGAACTAAACCCCACTCCCAAGCCTAAAGACAAATCCCTACGTACCAACAACTCCTGCGCCATATGCGGTATTTACGGGCATTATTCACATCATTGTCCCGATCTCCCGGATTACAGAGCGGCTCTCTATGAGATGAACAATCTGGATCTTGAGACGGCACCACCTACCATTGAGGAGATCTTTCCCCCAGACTCTTCACCTTCTGAAGAGGTTAATATCATCTATATGATCTCTTCCACCACTACTTCAACCACTACCCCCTCGTAAACCGATCTGACGACGCAGACTTTCCGTACTGATGAGGAGATTCTTGAGGCCCTAACTGCCCCGGATTATCCCTGGGATGATATGCACCACCGTTCCTATTTCATTCCCGAAGAATCCTCCTCTAGCACCGCTACCCAATACGCGGTTGAATCCAAAGACTTCCTCCCCACCAAGGTCGACTGGTTCAAGGACCCTATTCCTGCTCCAGATGCCTTCGAGGAAGGTAACATGGCCAACATCTCCCCTGTCATCCAAGTTGATATCGCTACCCCAGGACGTGCCCCTGAACTCATTACTTTAGGAGCATTCTGCAGTAAACAAGAGATTGAGGACTACATAAACCTTTTCAGAGAATTCCGCGATGTCTTTGCCTGGTCTCATACCGAAATGCCTGGTCTTGACCCCGCTCTCATAGAGCACCACAGTAACACCTCTGGGTCAAGGGGCATGATAGATTACCTCGACCCTGGGATAGGGGGCATGATCAATCATTTTGACCCTACCCCATCACATCTATCTCAGCACGTCAATGAACCCATTGTTCAAACCCACACATTTGTGATCCACAATCACAAACCCCATGCACATAGCATGGGGGCAGATCATTAACCCTGCTCACTTTTTCACACTTGTGATCTCAACCATTTTTTGAGGTCACATATCACTTGTAGATTTGATTTGATACGCATAGTTATTTCCTTTGACCATTTCGGAGTCCTTATGACCTCCGTTTTTCGCACCATTTGTACTGCCGGATTCATTTTTCCGTGCCCGTGATGATGCTTGAGATCATTTCTCGCTCTCACTTGGACCAATATCAACATTGTGTCCAGACGCCACTAGTCACCTCGGTTTGCGTGCCACATCGGCTGTTCTCCATTTTTCACATATTTTATATCATCGGATTCATTTTTCCGAGCCGGTGATGATGCTTGAGATCATTTCTCGCTCTCACCCCCCGATTTTTCGGGTATTTTTCCTAAACACCCTCGTCACCTCGGTGGGCGTGCCACATCGGCCGTTACCCATTTTTGACACCCTTTATATCGCCGGATTCATTTTTCCGAGCTCGTGATGATGCTTGAGATCATTTCTCGCTCTCACCTGGTACAATTTCAACATTGTGTCCCGACACCTTGCTGCTTCGGTTTGCGTGCCACACCGGCCGCTATCAGAATTGTTCCACATTTTTACATGAGCCATTCACTCCTGTCATACTGCAAATGTTTCGTTATTTTGCCACCATTTCATCTACCCCGCAAGGAGGCCCATCAGTGTTCCCCCCTACCCTCGTTCTTGGTCATCATTCCTGATCCTTGATTGAACACTTCCTCCTTGCCTGGCCCTTCCTTTTGTTCGGTATAATTTTATCCCTTTTTCGGGCCGGACAAGTCCTTTACGAAAAAGGCACTTAGGGAGTTTCCGTTAAGCTCTTTTTCTGACTCCTAAAAGAATGAAAAGATCGTCGAGCAATCTTGCTTCCTTTCATGCTCGTTAAAGTACCTGAAAGGGCGTCTATCTGGTATAAGTTTAACCCTTTTCCGGACCTGGTAGACTAATTACGAAAAAGGAATACTCTAGTCACACCGGCTAGAAGAGTTCTTCATTGCATCCTTTTATGCTTCTTTGGGCCTTGGAGACTAAATCTACGAAAAAGCAACCCCCTGGAGTCTTCTTATTTGCTTTCAGACTCTCTAAAATTGAAAGCAACCACGAGCATGAACTGTCCTGGGCTCGTCAAATCCACACGACAGTACCATTCCATCATCTCAGAGTTTTCTTATCGCTTTCAGACTCCTTAAAATTGAAAGCAACCACGAGCATGAACTGTCCTGGGCTCGTAAAATCCACACGACAGTACCATTTTACACACACTTCTTCTAGTTCCTTAACCCATGAAGAAGTACCCTCCTGTGCCTCCTGGCACTATGATCGATCATCTCGGCAGCACCCCCAATCAGGTCGCCTTTGTTCAAGAGTATTCTGCAGTCTCCTGCCATTTTACACCAGCTTGAGTCTCCCTCGGCCCAGTTATCCTCCCAGACCCATTACAGCTATGATCCCTTTCCCCTCAATCAGTTTCATATGATGCCCGATCATTCCCATTATCATACTCTGAACAAAGGAAGTTTGAGTCCACCCACTCTACTTGCCCAGTTGTCCCCCCACAGTTTGGTCAGTCCTGCCATCAGTATTATCACATTTCGGTTGTTTACCTCGCGCTCCTGTCAAGGAAACATCATTGCCTTGATAGTTGCAGGTCTCCCTCTGTCGACGACAGCTCCTCTATTCCAGAGGATAGGCCCAGAGGTCCCTACGCCTTGGACTTATCACCATCTGTGGTAAGTGCCTATGGATCATTCTGAGAGGAGTCATCATTGCCTCTCCGAGTGGTTGTTCCTCACATGCTCGACTTCAGCACCTTGATCGCATCGTTGAGGATCGCGTAGGATTATATCCCATCAGTTATTAGTCGAAGACCCCGGATTTCCCCCGACTCTAGCACATTGGTGAGTTATTTCGGAACGCCCAGTTATATGTTCCCGTGGATGTCCGGGCTGCGTTGGCGATTGTATTCGGAAGCCATCCAGTTATATGCTTCCTTGAGTACCCAGTTTCAGTCCCAGATCAGTTCCAGTTCAGTGTACCATTGTGAGTATGACCCCAGTCACTATGATCCAGCAGCTCATCAGTTCCCTTGGTACCACATTCAGCAGCACTGTTGATTGTTCCAGTGCACCAGTTCTGCAGTTCACACACGATCCGCTCAGCAGTATGTCCCAGATTTGTGTCCCCTCTGGACTCTTATGATGTACACAGTGGTGATCTATGTATCTTACAGGTCCCCCTTTTTCGGGCCTCACAGTTTTATGTATCTTGATACAAGCATGGGTATGCCCGCCTCGTCCATATATTGAGATTATTCCTCAGCCAGTATTTGAGGTCATGTATATTTCAGGTCCCCATTTTTTGGACCCCATTGTTATTGTTATGTTATATCCTGATACGAGCATGGGTATGCCCGCCTCGTCCATATGATCAGATGATTCCTCATCCATTATTGAGGTTATGTACTTTCAGTTCTTGCAGTTGTTCGAGATCGTTGTTCCGGGCTTCAGTTTGTTTCTTCTCTTCTCTCCACACCCAGGAAAACCATTCATGACTTATGATGTCCATCGGCCATACGATGAGCTCCTGCCCTCGCACATCATATCTAAGGACTGATTACATACTACATAGCAATATCGGAAAGACTACCCTAAGAACATTTATGTGCTATAGCACGACTGGCAAGATCTCCTAGGACTGATTACATGCTATTTGCACAACCTGCCACATCATCTTTGACCTCCAAGTATCAACCTGCTACTCATGATCCAATGAATCATCATGGCACGAGGCATCATCCTGATGACCATGATCATACTGATCATCATCACTTGTACCATCCTGGTACATATCATCTGGAGCAACATCCTGAAGCTCATCATCATGATCATCCTGATCATACAATGCATCCACCTTATGCATACCAAGTGTCTACCTGATAGATATCATTATACATGATCCACCTGATCATACAGTGTATCCACCTGATACAAATACAAATACATGATACATATCAACATACATGATGTACCTGATCATACAATGTATCCACCTGATACATGGTCCAAGCATCTGACATGATGCATATACAAAATACATACAAATGATCCAACCTATCATATCCAGCATCCAACATGATGCGTACATACATATACATATAAATGATCCAACTGATCATACAAAGCAGAAACTAGAACATCATCCCAATGCTCATCATCCAGCGCTTACATCCACAGCCATGTGAAGGATCCTCCTTCCAACATGATTGGAATGGCTTCAGCAAATATGTCCATAACTTCTTCCTCAAAGTGTCGTCGATCTAAAGAACACCAAGTCTCTCTCTGAAGTACTCGAACTTCACTCTGGCTAGTGGCTTCATCAGCACATCTGGAATCTGCTCGTCCGTCGCAACATACAGGAGCTTCACCGCTCCTCTCTGTACCATATCCCTGATATAGTGATATTTAATCTCTATGTGTTTTGACCTGTCGTGGAACACCGAGTTCTCGGACAACTTCACACAACTCTAGTTGTCACAAAAGATACCAGTAGCCTCCAATGGGAGATCAAATAAATTAGACAGTAGCTTCCGTAGCCATACTGCCTCACAACTAGCTGAACAGGCTACAACATACTCTGCCTCAGCTGTACTCAATGCTATGCAGGACCGCTTCCTGCTAAACCAAGAGATCACACCTGATCCCATACTGAAGCAGCACCCAAAAGTGCTCTTCTTATTTGCAGCACTGCCTGCCCAATTTGAATCAACATAACCCCACAGGTTAAACTTTTGATTCGCATCATACTTGAGCCCATAATCAACTGTACCCTTCAGGTGCCTCAGAATATGATTTACAGCAACCAGGTGAACACTCCTCGTATCTATTAGGAACTGGCTCAATGTGTTCACCGCAAAGCAAATATCTGATCTTGTGTTCGTCAGGTACATCAAGGACCCAATCATCTGATGATACATAGTGACATCAACTGGTTCAGATGAAGCATCACACAGAAGCTTCAGGTTCGATGCCATAGCCTCGCAGTCCATCATCCCGAACCTCTTCAGGATCTCTACTGCATACTTCCCTTGTCCAAGGAAGATTCCATCTGCACTTTGCCGCACCTCCATGCCAAAAACAAATAGTGCATCATCCCCAAGTTCTTCATCTCGAACTCGGAAGCAAGTTTCCGTTGCGCGTCGACAATCAATCTATCTTCACCTATAATAAACAGGTCATCCATATACAAAAGTAGTATCACTGGATTGCCTTCCTCAACCTTGTAGTAAAGGTTGGAATCCACTTTACTCTTGGTAAATCCCAAACTGGATAGAAAGTTGTCTATCCTACCAAGTTCTGCACACATATATGACTACACCATTCAAAAAGGTTGTCTTGAAATCCATCTGTGTATCTTCTATTTCATCACTTTTATATTTCTCTATGTTGCCATCTGTAGCATGCTTGATCTGATAGATCCATATGGAAGTCATAGAAAACTTCCCTTCAGGTCTTGGGACTACATCCCAAACATCATTCTTCATGATCGATGGATCATGGCATTCTTCCCATATCCTGGGAACTTCAATATCTTCAATGGATAATTTTGTTGCTGAACAAATGTTGTAGTTCTTCTTTTATAGGTGATGGCATATGATCTTTCCTACACAACAAGTTAAATTGCATGATTAGAAAACATATCATAGTTTTCAGAACAAATTCTTACACATAAAGAAATATGTCATACAGTCATGCAATTATCTTAGCCAATGCTTCAACACAACATTTATCCATATCCCGTAACTTTCTAGATGCCTTCCAATCTCTACCAGAACATTGTTAAGAGTGTGCACAACTCCCAACATGTCAGCAAAGAGGTTCATTCTAGATAACTAGCAATGGAATGTTGTACAGTTCCATAGGCCACTTACCCATGCATATTAGTAGTATACTGTTCATCAATGCAACTATTCTAATATGCATAATACACAACCTAATTCTAGGAACACTAGTATATACATTATGGAACAGTATTATTTAAACAATAAAATATGCAAGTAATGACAATTCAAATACTTATCTTTGTTTGTTTGTTGGGTTGAATCCCTCTCAGTCTTTGCTTCTTTTCTACAACTCCATTCTTACGTGGATTGTGAGAAGTGGTCAACTCCCTCTGAATATCTGCATCCTTGCAGAAACTACTAAAAGTGTGCTCCTTTGCTTTCTTGTAGGAACAACTGCAGTGTGCTCCCTCTTGATCTTTGCTTCCTGGATTACTTGTCCTTGAACTTACATCCATCCTTAATCACTATGCATGCTTATTAGTATCATCATTGTTTTATCCTTGAGGTCTCATACATAATCAGACATTTATTAGTATAATATTAATACTATCAAAACACAATAATCTTAAACATGTATATTCATGATCATTCACAGATAATAAACATTAGTATTCAAGGTTTCAGGGAAGTCTTCTTTTACTCATACATATTCTTATTTGATCATAGGACTCTTCTAGTTAGTTGAATCATCAATCAAGATAAGAGATATAATATGCATAAAACCCATGATTATTCAAACCTATACCTTCATGATTCTTCTGGTTAGTCATATCATCAATTATGGTAAGAAACATAATATGCATACAACCATGATTATTCAAACCTATGACTTCATGAATAATCATTATCAACAACACAACAGTATAAGATCCTAACACAAGGTAGGATTCTAGCTTGATATAGGAAAAACATACCTGGATTAGCATGCTAGCTAGTTATGTCTAACATACCCGCATAATGTCTTCTGGTTCTCTTCAGTGACATGTGCTAGTAACCTACATGTCTCATAGGTTAACCATTGTAGGACCAAGTTATACATACCTCGAAAGTAGATCTTCTATGTGATCTATGACAATGGATGAATCTTTGTCTTCATGTCACCATGATCATATGTTCTTGAAGTAGAACATGATTTGTCTTTCTTGGTGTACCTTTTATGTTAGCGAACAGCATAAACCTCATACAACATCACAATGCATTAGTACATTCATAAGTGTCAAAACCTTAATCAATGAATATCTTCTATTAAGGTGATATGACAAGTCTAGTAATTAATCAAGATTGTACTGTAATGATATGAAGACAAACATATGATAAAATTAACCATGAAACATACCTGTAAGCCATACCTATCAAGATTGCTTGTAATCTTCTTATGGAATGCCTTAGCTTCATCTCCCTCTGAGACAGGAACTTCTTCACTTATGCAGGTGACCAATCCATCTTCTTCTAGGATTAACCCAATCCACTTGATTTGCAAGAACTGGACTTGGAGCTGGATTAGGGTTTGTCAAGGAAACCCCAAAAATTCAAACTTTGAATTTCAAACTTTCGAAAGGATAGAAATATCCTTGATGAGCTAATCAAGCTGGTATATTCAGAATTTGAAAACTGCAAAGTTTCACTCCTCAATTTTGCCTTTGAAATTTCTGGATTCACTTGACGTGACCCCAAATTGGGGTTTGATGAATCCCACTCTTCTTCCCAATCAAATGGTTTGATCCAAAGCTCTAATCTTCTATTTTTATGTGGAGCTTCCAGCCGTGGTCACAGATTTCAAAAATTCCCATTTTTGCAGAAGCCCTAATTTTCCACTTTTCTGATCAAAGTCCCGAACTAGGGTCTGATCAAGCCCAGCCTTCTGCCCAACCAAAAATTCTGATCTATGTCTCTAAATTTCTATTTTGATGAGTAGCATTCAGCCATGGTCTCCTATTACAAAAATTCCAACTTTCTCTGAAGCCCTAAATTCTAGAAGCCATGAATGAAGGTGCTCAAAAATAATTCTAATTTGACAGAAATATGTACCTGATTGTTTCTGCTGTAACTCTAAATGTTTCGATCCACAGGGTCTGAAAATTTTTCTTGAGATATCCCTACCTGTTATCTTTCCATCCCGATAGGTCTGAACTCAATTGGATTCTCTGAGAGAGAGTTATTCCAAGTGTCGCAACGTGACCTGTTTATGGGATAATACAGGAGAGCGAAATTGTATGGCATGCCATGTGTCACTGGTTCCACTTCGGCCGCTTAAAAATTTTCTTGAGATAGCCTGACCTGTTATTTTTCCATCCCAATAGGTCTGACCTCAATTGGATTCTATAGGAGAGAGTTATTCCAAGTGTCGCAACGTGACCTGTTTATGGGATAATACAAGAGAGAGAACTTGTATGGCATGCCACGTGTCACTGGTTCAACTTTGGCCTCTGAAAACGTTTTTTGAGATAGTACAGTCTGTGTACTACCTATAACTTTTTACGAAATTTCCTTTGGAGCTTCCTAGCCTATGTTATGAACTTTTTCCCAAGGTCACATGATTTTGACTCAGATCTGGAAGAGGCAGAAACCCTATATTGTACAGATCATAAATCACAATGTACAATGAATTAGGGGTTGTCCTTTGGACACAAGGTACATGTGGATCTGAGCTTCGACCTGTAAAAGTTTCAGATCCAAAAAATTTTCCAAAATGGATTTATAGCGAAAGTGATACGATGAATGGTTTTTGCTATATCAAGCCCTAGCATCGTAAGTGCAACAAGTGTCATACATGCCATATCATGCCTTCTTTCAGGCTAGCTCTGATACCATGTTAAATTTTTAGAATTTACTTCAATCTGATCTAGGATCTTAACTGAGAGAACAACATGTACAACAAATCTACAACATATCAACCATGGACACAATAATGCAAGCACACAAGAGACACAGAGTTTACTTGGGGAAAACCATAAAGGTGAAAAACCCCAATAACTTCCTCAGAGATAGATAGAGCAATGATACAACCAGAATACAAGAGATAGTCTTCTCCTAGCAGCAGAGCCTCCTCCTCCATAAGTGCACCACTCTCCCAAGTGTGAGTGAGAGAATAGAATGTGTAAAATGAGAGAGACACACTCTCTATTTATACACTAACTTGACTTGACCTTTACTCAACTAGGTCGGCCTCAACTTAACCACTTAACATAATGCTGACTGGGCCGACCCCCACTAGGGTGGTATAATAACCCTTTGACCCACATGGCCAACCCCCAATAGGGTGGTCTAATAACCCTTTAACCCACATGACTTATACAGGGCCGACCCCAACAAGGTGGTCTAATAACCCATCAAGTATAAGTTACAACACTTACAATATAAATGACGACACTTCTGTATAGAGGAATAATAACATCTCTATAGGAATACAATATACATATATGTGAAATACATTCTGAAGTTACATATATATGAACAGTATAAAAAATAATAAAATGGCCCTAGAAAAAATGGCCATAGGTCACCCAGTACAGAAATAATCCAAACAATGCTAGAAAAAACTCTAAGTGAGGAAAGAGAGAAAAACCTAGTGGGAAAGAAAACCCCCCCTCAAACTAAACACTAAAGGATCTAATTTGTCCTCACCATAGTAGAGCTCACCCCCAATAGTGAACGAAGGTAAGAGAAATTCTTCTAAGTGAAGCTCTTGGTGAATAAGTCTGCAATTTGCTCTTCTATAGGGAAATATTGTAGTACAATGGTTCTATCATGCACAAGCTCTCGGATGTCTAGTCCATGTGGATATCGATATGCTTGGTCCTCTATCTCTGAACCGGATCTGTCAATATCTTGATGACACTTTGATTGTCACAAAAGATGACAGTCGAAGTGGTGCTACCAATATCAAACTCTGATAGAATACCATGCAACCAAACTTCTTGGATGCAAGCATTGACTGGTCCTCGATACTCTTCCTCTGCTAAATATGAGGAAATGGCTTCCTAATTTTTACTTGACCAGCAAATAGGCCTTGTGCCAATCATGAAAACATATCCAGAAGTGGACTTTTGATCCATGCTATCACCTGCCCAATCTGAATCAGTGAATCCAACCAAATCTAGATCGGAATCGGCAACATAGTGAATGCCAAAATGTATAGTACCCTACACATAGTGCAAGACTATTTTGGCTTCCTTCTAGTGAATCTCATGGGGCTGCTTCATATATCTTGACACAACACTCACGGCATAATAAATATTAGGCCTAGAGTGTCTCAAGTATAGAATACTACCAATCAACTGTCGATAAAGTGTAGAATACACTAACGGTGTAGAATCACCATCCTCAAGACTGATTCCTGAGAGGAATCAGAATGGTACCACTTTACAATATGCCATATTAAACTTGTTTAGCAGGTCTGAAGCATATTTTGATAGAGATATGGTGATCCCATCAAAATTTTGAGTGATCTCTAAGCCAAGAAACTACTTTAGCATGCCTAAATCACTCATGTCGAATGCTAAATCTGTAGTGCGATTTTTATAGTTCCAATCGAAGCAAGAGTTCTTCCTGCAATCAAAAGGTCATCAAAATAAATTACAATGATCAGCAAATTACCTTCATGCTACTATAGGTACAAATTTGGATCTTATTTGCATCTTGCAAAATTTTGTGACAGAAGGAAGGAATCCATCTTTGCATACCAAGCTCTTGGGGCCTGTTTTAAACCATACAATGATTTCTTCACCCTGCACACAAATGTTGGATCTGATATGTAACCTTCAGGTTGCTTCATGTAAATATATTCCTTTAGATCTCCACAAAGAAATGCACTCTTCACATCCATGTGGTGCACTTCCCAATGCTTAGATGCAGAAATTGCCAAAACTAGGCGGATTGAATCCATTTTTGCAATCGGTGCAAAGGTTTCTATGTAGTCCACGCCATGAACTTGTGAGAAGCATTTTTCCACCAACCTAGCTTTGTATTTGCAGGTTGATCCATCTACAGCAACCTTGGTTCAGTAGACCCATTTGCATTGAAATAATTTCCTCCCAAGTGGAAGGGAAACTAGCTCCCATGTAGCATTTTTCAGAAGAGAATTGTACTCTTCATCCATGGTGGTTTTCCATATTGGATCTCAATGGGCATGATAGTATGATTGAGGATCTGAAACTATCATCAAAAAAAATTTCTCAGATAGTAATGGATCGGAATATGAAAGAGCCATACCTACTCTTTAAAAGTTTGCTAGAGTTCTTCTTGGATCGGTAGGATTTTTACTGTTAGAACCAGCAGAATTGAGAGTCCTTTCTTCCCACTTTGGAAATTGATGGGGATCATCGGGATATGAATATGAACCTGATATTTCATGTTCATTAATTTCTGATAAAATATCAGAACACAAACTTTCATCATCTTCTTCTGAATCTTCTTCTTGGAGAGGAGGCAATTCAACAGTTTCTTCCTCGACTCGTTTTAGATTTTGAAGCGGTTCTTCAAATTTGACACTTTGCTCAATGAATATATTTTTGGATATGATATCCATGAGTTTGTAGCCTTTTGATTCTTCAACATATCCAATGAGGATGCACTCAGTACTCTGTGGATCTAATGATCTTCTCTTCTCAGTCAAAATTCTAGCCCATGGAGGATTTTTGAACTTGAACTTTTGATCAGTGGAAGCTAAATTAGCTCCAACAATTGGTAGATGGTTTCTTGTGATCTCCTTTGAACCAATAGGGTTGAGATCAAAACCAAAATCACCAAAATGTACTTGATACTTGAACCCAAGCGAATGGTAGTGTCCTCCATATTCAATGAAACTCTTAGAACATGTGCCAATGATCGAACAAAAGAACATAGGAAGCATGTGATCAAGGAGGGCGACTGCATCACCTCCAAAAAATGATTTAACCTCCAAAACATTCAATATATCATCATTGTGCACAACAAAAAACTCATGTGAAAGAGAGGATTTAAGGAACTCTTCATATTCTAGAGTATGAGTTGGCTTATCTTGCTTAGAATTTGAAATATAATACATTGAGAACATGAGTGTTGAATCTACAGTTTATTCTTCATCTTGAACAAATTTTTCATGAGATATGGTTGAGGAGGAGACATCATTAGAGAGAACACGTGAGTAGGTATCACTGGGCTTGTTCTCCAAATGGCTAGCATGATCTGCTTCTTTCTGCTTTCCAAATTCTCTATCCAAATTGGTCTAGATATCTCTTGGATGTTCGGCAGTATTAATGAGGTAGCACATACTAGGAGACATAGCAATAGACATTGCTCCAAAGGCTCTATCACAATAATTTAGCCAATCATTCTCCTCTTCGTAGGAAGAAAAAATTATCGTAAAACCAATACACATATCAACAAGACATTGTCTCTTCAAATATGATATCATCTTTGGTTTCCACTCATCATAGTTGAATGGAGAGACAGGAGTAATTGCTTTCAGGTCCATCGAAGAAGTGGTAATCTTTGAGAGAAACTTGCAGTCACAAACAAACAAGAACCATTAGGTCGACAACCTGCACTTTTCAAGTTGCATCACACCCGACATAGACTATCAAGCAAGATTGAAGAGATAAGAACAATATCCAGGAATTATGTGGAAAACTTTCGACATCTGGTGCAGAGTTGGAATATTTTTTTAGCAAACTTGCTCAATCTCCATATTTGTTTTTGGTGCAGAAAGCACTAGTACAGAAGTGCAGAATCACTAGTGTAGAAGTGCAGAATCACTAGTGCAGAAGTGCAAAATCACTAGTGCTGAATCACTAGTGCAGAATCACCAGTGCAAAATCACTATAGAAAAGTTGTCTTGTCCCTGCCATGGAGCTCTGATAGCATGTGAAATCTCAAGCACGGTAGATCTATCGAACAAACACAACAATTACTAGAGATGCATGCAACAAAATGTACTGAAACACTGTGCAGAAGGTTTGCAACAATAAAATAATGTCATATCCTCATGAGATAGTTTACAATATGTAACAATGGCTACACTAATCCAAGAAATTTGAATTTCAAAGGTGGTCATTTGAATTGGTGCATGAGAGTGGCTTACTAGGTAGTTAACACCACTTGACACATCAGTTAACCACTTAACTAATCAATAATTCACTCTAACTGACTCTGAAACTGACTAACTGAGTCAAACTCAATACAGAACTTAACTGATTGCCCAAAAATAGGGGAGGGCATCATATGTCTGCATTTGAATTGAATGTTAGGTGAGAATAACACCAAATCAGGTCAAACAGTGTAGTGAGGCGCCCTAGTTTCACCAGTTGGATGAATAGTGCACATTAGTCATGCAAATCAACCCCTGAATGGTGGAGGACGCTTAGTAGGTGGCCCAGTTGGCTCCTGGAATGTAGGAGGAGGCTCAGTTGATGCCCAGTTGGCTCGTAGAATGTAGGAGGAGGCTTCGATGACTGAAACTGTGATGTGTTGATGATGTAGGCACATGATGGAGTCAATAATACTTAGGATAAGTGGGTAATTAAGCTGGAAGGCTCAATTAAATTATGTGTGGTTGGAAAATGATCCAACACCTCCATGCATCACAATAGCTCAATATATAACCCTCCAAAGGAAAGTGAAAGGTCGGATTGAGTCTTTTCAAGATACATGGAAAGCCAAAGATCACAATGGCCGCTTTTTGGAGTGAAAATATAGATTTTACTTTTATTTACCAAATATCGATGTACACTGGCTGTAGTAATGCAACAAGCGTATACGCGAGGTGTACTGAATCAGATTGTGTACATGAGGAAAAATAGGGGAAAATGGGTTAAAGGAGAACCAAAGATATGGATTTGAGTCTTCAAATGGGTAAGGGAGGCCAATGAGTGCTACTGTTCACAAGGTGGCAAAATATGGTGTAACAACATCATCTCAAAGTTGTCCAATGATCACATTGTAGATGCAGAAACAAGCAGTTTCCCACAACAACCTTGAATTCTTCTTGGATAATGCAGAATCAGCATGAATGATCACCCTGAGTTTGAAGTCACTTAAGACAAACTAGTCATTGATAGAAATTAAAGCACTCATCTTAAATTAAAAGTATGAATGACAAACAAATATAAATTCTTTAATCAATTTAAACATTATTCCCAAAATAATTATTTATTTAACTTATTTTTTATGTTTTTTAATTTTTATAATTTTTCGTTTTTATAATTTTATATTACAAAATAAAAATAAAATTATTAACTTAAATCCTAAACATAAGATAAAAAAATAACATAGAGCAAACTACGTTAAAGTTATTTACAATTTAATAATTTATTTATGAAGGAAATACTAGTAAATTATTAAATAACAAAAATAACAAATTAATGTATTAAGAAATCCTTAAAAAAATAGGGAATTGAATTATTTACATTAATTAAAAAATATAAAATAAAAGAAATAAAATATAAATGAAACTAAAAGAAATACAAATTTTATGTTACTCATAGATATTTGTTTTTTTTTAATTATAAATGAAAAAATAAATAAAATAAACAACAAAAATGAATAACTTAATAACTTAACTAATTACATAAACAAATTATTATCAAAACATTTGCATTAATCAAACTAATAAATATAAACAAATATAACGAAAAGTTAAAAGTTATTTACTTATTCTTTTAGTTTTCATAAATATATTTTATTTGAAGTTTTCCAAAACATTTTTTTTATTATTTCTTTGATTATATATTTACAATAATAAAAAAAATATTATTAAAAAGATAAAACTATATAAAAAATAATATTTAAATAATATAGGTATAAGATAAAAATGTTTTAAATAAAATAAAATAAAATAATTTGAACACATAAAGTAAAATTAATTAAATTATATGTGTAAAAAGATGAATAAACAAAATAAACCCAAAAGATGAAAATAAAAAATGAATTAAAGACAAACCAAAATATAAAAATGGGAAATAAGTGAGAAAAAAATGATTTCTTTATTGATAGAACATTTCATACATTTTCTCAATAAATGACTTTGCTTTCAAGACTCTCCAAAGTCTTGGACCAGGCATAACTCTCAAAATCACATAAGGTAGTATGTTACATCGTTCAAGATATTATCAAATTTTACAATGAAGGAAGGATATAGGTTTGGACTAAATGGATCAATAATAAGTTTTGTAATGCCTTTTTCTGCACACAAAATCATTAATTAACTTTGATTATAAATAGATTTAAACAAATAAAATGGTTACAATCCACCTTAAATAATCTAAACCAAATCCAACTTTCCATTTCTTTTAAGCTTTTAAAAGAGCACCTGCTATCAACAACATTGTTAAATCTTCTTGAGAGAAAAATATGATTGAAATGAATTAATGATTAAGGAAAATAAATGAACTTATTACTCTAGCATACCTCCCATTAATCCATTAATCCATTAATAGTTGTTGTATGAACCAGACTCCTTCAGTAAGTTGAATACATTGCTCTTTTAAAAAGTTGAAGAGTCATTACAATAATTTAAAAAAAAAAATTAAAAATAAACAATAAATAAAAACATAACCCCTATCCTATGTGACTCTACCCTAAGTGATTCTAGACCAACTAGGGCTTCCACCAATCAGAAAATGAATGAAACATCAATAAAACAAAAAGGAAATTACCAATGATCTTTTATTGTTTCATTTTTTATTTAAAATTCCTTGAAACATATCAGCTTTCCTCATAAAATAACCACCTCTCTTCTATTCAGTGATTGGCTATGGTAAACTAGTGAAAGAAATATTTTATATATGAGGTATTTACAACATAAATAATTGTGATCTACTTTAATGCTTTCTACCAACACGACAACTACGAGCAGATTGCATAGAAACATCACCACCGAAGCTTGCTTTCCATTTTTGTTCCAATCCGTACTGTCGAGATCTACATCCTTCATTGCAAGTAGAAGTGTGTCACCAACATTATGTGTGATGCCCCATTCATGTTCAACCATTCTTAAATTTGCAAGATTAGGTGTTACATATTTTCCAAGCAACTCATTAATTTTTAAGTGGAATAATATTCTTGTTAATATCGGTCTTGAACCAAGGAAGAACAATTCTCCTGCCTATGTAACTATTGCTCAGAAGATGTCAAGTCTACAGTAAAAGATCGTTAGTTGAACATAAGCATTCGCTTGGCAGAAAATAACTTTATTTACTCTTTCATCAATCGAGGAGTTTCAAATGCTTTTTCTGCTACTCGACTTCTTCACGATGTTCTTGAAGAGTTGTGACATGACCCCATCACAGAAAAATAACATCTTGTAATCCAACATTCCACATATATCACTAACCACTTCAACAGTGATAGCGCAAACTCGTTTTTCGTATCTCCAAATATGTACAGGACTTTTTTTTGGAACATATTTGAGCAAATTCCTTAGGCTCTTTCAGTTTCAGTTTCCAGACTGTTAGCAATAATAAAATTCTTATTTCTTAGAAGATATTCATTAAGAGACAAGCCTTGCCTGCTACAATATTTTTCCAGCGTATTTAGACTCTTGCTCTGATTTCCATGCAACATAATTTTTAAATAAGAGAAATGTGAATATAGAAGATAATCGTGACATTCTTTTCCAATGAGCTATTATATAACCTTGCTATAAGAAGTTGAGATTTCATCACAAGATTTTTTTATTTTGAACTCATACGTATTCCAAAGAGAACAAGTGTAAGATCTACGTCATAAGAAGGATGATCTTCATGAGAAAGGTATGTGCTCTTAAGCAAGTCTGATTCATTTTATAAAGAATCGAGATTATTATGTTATCTTTTAAAATCTAAGTTTACAAGCTAAACAAATGATCCACTCAGCAGTTGGCATTATTGTCGGATGCTAACATCGACTGCAACAAGTTATCGACTTTGACACAACTTCGACAAGTTCCAAACTCAACATGACTTCAAAAAACGCATCAACTTTGACAAGTTCAGAGACCTCAACAGTTCCGCGACGTCGACATGCAGCATCGACTTGCGGTTTGTGACTATCGCACCATGACATAATGTTTCTCTGTATTCTAGTCGATAGTAACAGTTGAACTTCTTGAACCGCTTCAACTTCTCTTGTAACTAAACGTAACGGGCAGGAACCCAAGCGTCTCAACACTCTATATAAGCATGTATAATATTGTAATATATAGTCATGATATTATATCCCATAATAGAGAAATTAGTTCTCATTCCTACATATTGTCTGTGTATTCTTGTGTTTATCTACGTAGTATATTCCCGCTTTTCTTACTCTATTTCTTAAGCTTCCACCATAACAGAACCGACTCATTCAGTCGAACTGTTGTCCCCCTCATGCACTTGGGTGCAGTGGGATCATTGGTATCAGAGCATTTAGCTTTGTTTGTACTTATGTTTTTTGTAGACACTTCTAGAAAAGTTACTTGACTTATTCATGTTCAAACACACTCGCAATATCAGCAATCCAAGCAGGCACTACCTCCAGAGATGGTAGGAGAAACAGATGATAGACATGTAGCCGACGAGACAACACAACTTATTGAGTAGGAACTGACTCAACAATGGACTAAAATTTTTGCCCAGTTCAATGAAATTCTCATGTGATTTTCTTCGACATCCAGAGGATTTTAGACGAGAACTAACTTCGACAAAATCAGTCTCTTCAAAGTGCAAATGAATTTGGACATACCAAATCTAGAAGGAAAGATTGACACGGAATCCGTCAACAATTGGGTACAACAATTGGAATCCTATTACTCTGTGAATCAACTCTCGGAAGCCGAAAAGATCACCATTGCATTCTTAAATATGTCAACATCTGTGCACTGCTGGTGGGAGAACCTCTTGATAAAGATGGAGAAAAGAGAAGACTCCATCGACACATGGGATAAATTTGTCGAATATGTCCGAAAGGAATTTTACCCACCCAAATACCTTGAACAACATTATAAGAAGTGGCAGGAGCTAAGGCAATGGAAATACCAATCAGTACAGAGTTACACCGACGATTTCTATTGACTCATGGCTAAACTTGACGTCCAAGAAGAGGAGAAATTGCTTGTTCTGAAGTACATCAACGGATTGTCCCAGTGCGTTTAGTAGGAGATGGAATTTCTACCTGTCAATACGCTTGTGGATGCATTCCACTATCCCAACAAACTTGAAACCAAGTAGAAAGGAAAAGCATGCTTTGCGACAAAGCCGACATCAGGACGACCACCCGATAAGAAGAAACCAACCGACTTTGACAAGTCGAAATATTCTCAGTAGACCCCGCCAAAGCCAGACCACGACAAGAATCGTTTTCAGAAAAGGAAACGTAGAAAACAACTGCCTAATGAGAAATGGTGTGATTACCACCACTCATATAGGCATGACACGTCTGAATGCAAAGCTCGGAAGACATTTTTGGCAAAAGTGTAGACATCCGATGTATTCGACAAGATGATGGAAAAATCTGATCCAAATGAAACGACCCTTTTGGCATCGACCACTCTAGCATCCTTGACTATCTTCGATGATGAGGAACTAGAAAGCCTGTTTCATACATGAATATGGGTTCATCATAATCCATTACATTTGATTGTGGATAACAGTAGCCAGAAGAACTTCATTTCTGAAGATCTCATGAAGAAACTAGGTCTTGTCACCACTCCGCATCTTCAGCCTTAGAACATCAGTTGGATGAAGGATGGATAGGAACTATGGATCAACCGACAATGCAAACTTGCCTACTTCATAAATCCTTTTGAAGATGAAATACTCTGCGACGTTGCACCACTCTCTGTAGTCAACGCCTTGTTTGGGAAACCTTACTTATGGGATCGAAATGGAAGTTACCAATCATGGCCTCAAAAGGTGATTGTCAGAATTCGAAATTGATGGTACAACATACCAGAGCAACGACCTACACCAATGGTCTCAATGATATCTATTAAACAGACAAAGAAGCTCATGAATCATGCTCAGAAGTTCGCATTAATCATGATCAAACTACAACATTCTAGAAAGACTGCAGTGTCAAGTCAACTCACCGACCAGTGCAGCTCCCAATAGAAGCAGTTGATCGACAAAGTTCTTGACTAGTATCGAATTCTATTCCAAGAGCTGGATGGAGTACCTCGACATTGCTAGGCAAAACACTCCATTGAACTTGCTCCTCATTCTTCTTTTCCTAATGCATCTGTTTACAGAAGATCCATTCTTGAAAATGAAGAGATTTGCAGACAAATCCAAGATTTGATTGAAAAAGGTCATATCCGACCCAACACCTCTCCTTGTGGAAGTCCAGTCATCCTCGTTCCAAAGAAAGACGGGACTTGGCGCATGTGCATTGACTACCGGGAACTCAACAAAATTTCAGTAAATAATTGCTTCCCTCTACCATGGATAGATGATCTCATTGACTTTCTGAAAGGTGCCAAATTATATACTATGCTCGACCTCAAGTCAGGATATCATCAGATTCCAATCGAGCCCGCAGATGTGTGGAAAACTGCTTTCAAAACCAAGGAAGGATTGTTTGAATGGTTAGTCATGCCTTTCAGCTTAACCAATGCACCTGCGACCTTCCTGTGATACATGGATAGCATTCTGTGACCTTTCATCGGAAAATGGGTCATTGTCTATCTTGAAAACATATTGAGTTTCAGTCGATCATGGGAAGAACATGTCAGAGAGCTTCGACAAGTCCTCAACACTCTCCAGCAAATCGGCTTTACTTGAACATGGACAAGTGCACCTTTGTAATGAACAACGTCAAATATTTGTGGTATGTAATTGACTCTACAGGCATTCACATTGATCCAGACAAAGTACAAATCCTCAAAGATTGGTCCATTCCCCAAATCATTCAAGAACTAAGAATTTTTCTTGGTTTGGAGAAATTCTATCGATGATTCATACTCAACTTCTCTTGGTCACCCTATAGGCTCAAGAAAACTGCATGTCAAAAAGGTTTCGACAAACTGGGAAGGGATCAACAATTGATAAGGTCTACCCTCATGTAAGGATTTTAATTTAAACAGGGTCATTGTTCATACAGGAATACCGGGTAGGAAGGAGATGGGGCTCTTGAACTCAGTAGCTCCTGAGAGAGGGCATACATTAGGTCTTTTTCTTTTTGCATGGATTTGAATTCCTTCAACTCCTCCAATTATTTTTGTAGCTTTTCCATTTGAGATCCCTGAAGAGTTGATTCCTCTGCCCAGTTCTCTCTCAACTCCTTGATAGTCTTTCTATGTTCAAAGAGAGGGATCATCCCTTCTCAGAACTGATCAATGTTTTTTTTCCATTTGGATAGCTCCAGCTATAACAAAGAAATATTTTTCTCCAAATGCTAAATCCTTCTATACTCCACATCTTTCTCATCGTCAGAATCTAAATCAATGATTTCTTGAGAAAATTGCATTATTACCTTGTCACTAGATGTTCCAGCTTCCTCATTTTGGATTGGCAGTGTACCAGCTTCCTCTTCCATCGATGTTGCAATGACCTCTGCATGTGTTGCAATCTCAGCAGTTGATTTTGAGGGTGTTGGTTCTTGTGTAATAGCTTCCTCTTCCCTTTGTGTTGCAATAACCTCTGCTTCTCTTGCAGTGACCTCTACTTGTGTTGCAATCTCAGTAGTTAAGTTTGAGAATGTTGGTTCTTGTGTAACAACATC
Source organism: Larix kaempferi (assembly GCA_027924585.1). Classification (NCBI taxonomy): domain Eukaryota; kingdom Viridiplantae; phylum Streptophyta; class Pinopsida; order Pinales; family Pinaceae; genus Larix; species Larix kaempferi. The sequence goes on from BSBM01000252.1 coordinate 5,068,768, forward strand.
ATTTTCCTATATTTCAACCTTGGAAGCTTCAATTTGTCTTGCTAAGTCAACAAATAATTTCGAGAATACTGGTTCTTGTGTAACAACATCTTCTACCCGAATACCAAACTCAGCAGCTTCAATCTGAGTTCCAATCTCAACAAATACCTTTAGGAGTGTTGGTTCTCTGTGGCAGCATCCTTTCTTTCCAATTCAATCTCAGCAAATTCAGTCTGAGTTGCAATTTCAACAAACATTTTTAAAAACACTGGTTCTTGTGTAACATCGTCTTTCTCTTACGTCTCAATATCAACAATTGTTATATGGGTTGCAACTTCACTAAATATTTTCAAAGATGTTGGTTCTTGTGTAACAACACCTCGTTTTTCAATTTCTTCAGATTGCTGAGGTAGTTCTTGAATTACCTCAATGTATTCTGAAAGATGGGACTAGTCTTGGCATATTTCAATATTTCCTGATGGATGGGATTGCATTCCTTCATCTTTCCCTAGCTCCAAATCAAGGATCAAGTCTATTTCTGGCTCATCCTCCTTCATCAACTCCTCTACAAGTACACTTTCTCCTTCTTACTTTACTTGTACAGGCTCTTGTGCTACCAAACCCAGCACTATGACTCTGTTCCCTGTAGAGAAAAATATGTCTCCACATTTTGGGCATACCAATTCTCCTTGTTCTTCATTTCCCAAAAGAAGAGATGAATTTTCTAACAGATCTGCAGCCTCCACTAATGTGTTCAAACCCCTCTACCCGATTTCTGGTTGCTTCCTTCCATTTCTCGAATTCCTTTTGAATCAATTGCACCTAATCCTTTAGTAGCTCATTTTTTAAAAGAAGGTTTTCACTTTGGGGTTCTTCCATAGCAGGTTCTTGTGTAACAGTCGGTGGTTTGGGGTTTAAGATGGGAATTTCAATACCCACCCCAACTGCACATGTTGTTTCTGCTGTGGGAATTTCAATGTTTTCCCCAATTGCACATGCTGCTTCTGCTATCGTAACAACTCGAGTCCTTCTCTTCTTCCCAACTCCTGACGGCTGGCCTTCATTGAATGTTGCTTCTGCTGGTGTAACAACTCTGGTTCTTCTCTTCTTCGCTGAGGTAGATGGATGACCCTTATTCCCTCACCTTTTTCTTCTTTTCTGTGATATAAGAGTTTCTAAATTTTAAAAAGAGGCATGAATTCCTCCTCTTCAACAATATTTCCCCTTATTTTAGGAGAGGATACGATATCCAATACCTCCTTATTTCCTCCTTCTGCTGCCTCTGCCTGGAATTCTTCCTTTTGCAGGGAAACTTTCGTAGCTGCAGCTTCCACTGTCACAGCTTCAACAGCTACTCCTGTTTCAGCTTCCTATGTTGTAGCTACTAATGATTCCATCTCCACTGCTTCAGCTATAACCCTAACTGCAACTTCAATTGGGTATGTTTCTTCCTCGATATGGTTTGTTGTTGTCGCAGCTTCCAATATTACTGCCTCATTCACCACCGGTTCCATCATTTCCCATTCTGAAACAAGGTTCGCTGCTGTCATATCTTCCCCCATATTTACCTCTTCCACCTGGTATTCCAATGCTCCATCCCCCCCCCCAACTGAATTGAAGGAACTCTGGTCCTCATTTACCCTGTCAACCCCTCCTATTGCCACCACAGGTGCTCGGGGTACCCTTGGCTAAGCTACGAATTCTTCCCATGTTAAATTTTGTTGTGCAAGGGCCCGTAAGACTAACAATTTAATCAACCCATGGTTTGAGAGGGAAGATAAGGGATGTCAAGCACCCTTGACATACCCAACCATAGTTTGCAGAGATTGTAAAAGATAAAAAGGCATATTCAACAATCTGCGGTGGCGTAAATGTGAAAGGAGGTAAAATTCATATATATAAACCACTTTGTACCTACCTTCACAAGCAATGTATTTCTTGATGAAAGTTGCCACCTGGTTCCAAGGATTTGGCAAGCATTCTAGGGCTACTTCTCTTCCATGTGGTCGAACAACCTCTCCTGCGGCCAGAAAGTCGACAGTTGCAATCGAATTATGGCACTTCCGACAAAACCATTAAATCCCAATTCTGGGAAGTCTTGTTCCTTCAGCCATGATCACCTCTAAAACATCCACTCTGATACCTCAAACCTATGAATGAGTGCTGGTTAAATTTTGGGCAAACTCAAGCGTGGTTTCGACATGAAAATCATTCAACCGCTGGAAATATTCAATCCAACCAGCTTCGTGGAAGATAGTGAAAACCTCTTTGTTTGCACGCAGAGGTTCTATGCTGATAGGCTCGTGTCATACAGAAATGCCCATATTGCAAGACTATCTATAAATTTTCTACCAGCGGGCCGAGTTATAGTCTCAGATGTCGAGCTATTGCATGCAGAACGAGCGATGGATAGCTGAAGGTTGGTTTGGGTATTTTGGGAAAGGTGGCACAGTTATTTTTGGGAATTGACATGACCATTTTTGGTATAAAACTGGTGACAGGTTGATGCACGGGGCAGGTCAAATGGTGGTCAAAACCGAAATGAAAGGATGAATCAGACGTAAGTGCCATCTCAGTGGATTGGAAAAGGATAACTGACATGGGCTAACGACAAAATATACTCATTATTGCTTACCGCATTTAGTCATGCGTAATTATGTTTATGATTAATACGTCGTACCTCTAAATGTAATGCCAAACCGTTGTGTTACAAGGTGGTGCCTTTCCACGGTCACATCACTGATAGGATCATCAATTCGCACATGCGCCCATGATCCCATGAGCTGGCCATTGCCAAGTGGCAAATAAAGTACTTCCACGTTGGTGTAGTGTTGTATGCACAACAGATCCCATGCTTTAGCTAAAGCACGGGAGCCCCAAATTTTTAATAAATACAAAGGTATTTGGGTAAGTATTTCTTTAAACACCAGATTCTTCAGTACTGTCCCTATCATCCTTTACCTTACCTTTGTTTGGCCTAATTTCCACCTTTTTCTAATAAATTTTCTAAGTGTTTTGGTATGGAGGAAGCCTTTAATTTTGAGTATTTTGTCTTCTATTTTCACCATCCCGAAACCCGATAGTTTGCACACTCGAAACCTGAAAGGTACGGGTTGTGGGATTTCGTTTTTATGCTTTTTGTTTGTTGTCAAGCCAAAACCCAAAACCCAACAGCTATGGGTTGTGGGTTTTCCTTTCAATAATTTTGGGATATGGCACCCGAAACCCGCCATTGCGGCTTTCAGCTTTTGGGAATTCATTTTGAGTTTTAGTCGTATTGTTGTTCCCGAAACCCGACTTTCGGGTTGCGGCTTTGGGGAATGTATTTTGCGTTTTCATGGATTACCATCCCGAAACCCAAACCCAACATTTCGGGTTGCGGCTTTCGGAAATCATTATTTTCGTTAATGTTTGTGGTTTGCATTCCCAAAACCCAAAACCCGACTTTTCGGGTTGCGGATTTTGGGAACCCAAATAAACCTTGTAAATAAAGCACCCATCACTGAATCTTGAATCCTGAATCAGGAAATTTGAGTCATTCGTTCATTCTAAATCACACGGTCACGATTTGATCTGGTGAATTCAATAAATAAGGGTTTTCTATTTTTCTTTTACCATTTTTACTGTTGAAAATTAATACGCTGTGCCAATTTTTACTGTGAATCTAGTTGCTAAGGGTTGTTATTACCGGTTTTTCAGTTATTTTAGGTTGGGTTGTTTCCATTGCTGCATTCTGCATTCAGTAGTTTGGTTATTTTGGATTCAGTAATGACCTTCTTCTATTATTTGATTGGACTCCGCAAGGCTCTATAAATTATACCTTTTTAGTCTCTCAAGAGTGGCTTTGGTCATTTTGTTAAATCAGTGATCTGGATCCGGTTTGACAGATGAAATCAGGATGCCAGTTTGTGTATTGAAATTTTTGTCTTAGTCATTTTGCAGTCATCTCTCTCCATAACTCCCATTTTCGTCTCAAATCCGAAGTCATGATTGTTGATGTGAACAGACTTGTAATGATGAGCTTTCAGATGCAATTTAAGTCATGCGAGTCTCGATTGGATTTGTACTTTCGCTTGGATCCAGATCCGGTTAACACACATTATAGCTCGTTTCGTTACAGTCCAGATGATTGCAGTGTTCTAATTGTAATAATTTGATCGTTACGACTGGTTTTGCTTAATCATTACTATCTTATCAGTTGGCCTTAAATTAGTAACAAACATGAAACCTTTAATTCGTCCTCTATATTCTTTAAGAGGAAAATTTGCATGTTGATGTTGTAAGTTTCTTCTTGACGCATTTGGTATGAGCAATATGCAAACAGGAAATGAATCCCTTGATGCATTTTTTGAAGATGAGGAACTTCATCCGTTGCTATATCAAGAACCTATGTCACCAAATTTTGATGGAGGTACTCCTGATATGAGAAGTGATGGTGAAGAAGAAGATTCTGAAACCCTGTCTGTCTGCATGCAACTCCTTGACAAGAAGGAAAAGAAAACTCCTGAAGAGCCAACCGACCAAGATGATACTATTGTATGAGATTTTATAATCAATGAAGAACCTGATATTCCGCCAACTCCTTCTGAGGTGGATCCCTTGACGAATTTCTCTGTTTTTGAGGATGTCACTCATAATCCAAAAGTTCCTACGGAAGATCCTCTAGAAGCCAAACCGTTTGTTGCTAATAGTCAAAAATTAAGTATTGAGTTTTTGCTATGTCGTGAATATCTCTTTTAATTAGAGGACGGATCCCAAGAAATCATTTTGTTTGAAGGGTCATCAAAATCATGTAAGCCAAGAAATGGCAATATTTTCTGGATTCATAGTCTAATTTGAATTTTTGTAATCCCTACCTATGGGGAATTTCCATCTGCACTCTTTTGTAATTTCCTATTTAAGGAGCAATGCTTCTTGTATTTACACATCAGCAAGAGAAAGGTTTGGGATACTTTGTTCATCAAAGCTTTTGTAATTTTTGTACAAGACTCTTTTTACAGTAAAGTCATCTTTTGATCCATCTCTTGTTATTTTTCAAGTTTATTTGAGAATTACTGGTAGTGTACTTTTGGATTGTCATCTATAGTGAATGATGTCATTTTGCACATATATGTAATTTATGGATCTGTTATATTGATTTCCCTGTATGACTGATTGATGCTGAGAGCTCTTTCATTGAGTTTATTCAATATTAATACTTTCTTTATTGATTTCTGCAAATGATTTGTTGCACATTATAATCATTGTTAATTTTTCGATTGACAGAATGATTACAGATTGAATCTTGAAAAGGCTTAAGTACTTGAATTATTGTCTTTTAATTTTCATTAATGGATTTTTATTTAAGTTAATAAGTAACTCATCAAAGACATTTCTATTGAAGGTGGTAATTTACTTGTTTATCATACCTCAAGGTTGATCTGCACAAATATCAAGCTTTATTTTTAGAATAGGACTAACTGAGATTAGTTTTCTTTTTCTGAAATAGGTTTGGTTAGCTTAGCTTTGCAATATTCACACCCTTGTTTTCCTTGATTGGAAAACTAACCTAATTAGTCGAATCACCAACTCTCAGAGTGCCAACGAAGGCCGAATATCCGTGGGGGATCACCACACCAAACAGGCTGGGGATAGAATTTATTTTGTGCAGGGTCTTTCAAAGCCTTCCAGCTTGGGTTTTCTTCCACTATTGGGAGCCTTGGAAACATTCCAGCACCTTTGCATCTAACCTGCACAACTGAGGCATCAACAAATGCCGCTAGAAGGAAGGCCACTAGTGCAACATGCCTAAACAAGCTACTAAGAAACCTCCTCCAGCAAGTACTTCAATGGTTCAAACTCGAATCCAGTCAAGGGATTCAACCTCTAAACAACCAATTGAATTACAACCTACAGTCCTCCATGTTGTTGACCAACACAACTCCAGTCGATAGGGGTTCCACTTCACTATCAACACATCACGCAGTCTTCCTAGGAACCGGCCCGGACAGGTTTTATTCCACCCAACAACAGCTTTAGAGAAGATGAGGTCTCACCCAAGGCGTCCAGGAAGAACAGACGGAACCATGTTTCCGCCGAGGAAGGAGGAGGGTTGCGGCTATATGAACTAACTCTATTACAACATTAAATAGGAATCTGAAACATTTGACATGTATTCATAACACATTATTTGATCGCAACATTCATTATCACAGCAGTAGTAACATTAAAGCAACATTGCATCAAGGAAACATAACATTATTCATGAAGTGCGACATTGCATTACCATAAAAAACAGAAAGAACCCAGGAATTGCACCAGAACAATTTCATCATATCATATTATCACTGCCAAACCTTAGATACAACATTTCTTCAAATATCAGGTCTTGGCAATATCTCATAGATGCGCAGAAACAACCCAAACATGTGCTTTCTTTCTCCTTTTCTTTTCCCCTTCATACCTACGACTCTTATCTATATATATGCTTCCGCCATTACAATGCTTGTCCACTTACTAACAACTCCCTAACTAACATTTGGACAAGTGACCCAACATCTAAGTAACTTGGTACAAAATCGACCAAAAACCCGCATTCTGCGGTATAACTGACTCAACATTACATAATATGTGGTCCAAATGACCAAAAACCCACATTTCGCAGTACAATTGACCCAAAATATATAACTAATCTTCCACTCATTGCCATTCGCGTCATCTTCTCGCCATTTGTGCCATCTTTTTCCTTGTCACAGCATTGTAGATGCTGTGATAGCAATCTACCAAACCGCTTGCCAACAAGCCCCCAACAAAATCTTGTGGCTCTCCCCCGAGCCACGTCAACTATTGGACATGGTACACACCGTCATTTTTACTTTGATGTCCTCATACGACTGTTCAACTGTTCTTGCGGTCTGGATCACGTGGTGTTGTCCTGCTCCTTCTACTACACTGATCATTGTCTCAATGTTATGTAAGTCTTACACGAAAGTGGGCGTCCCCCGACTTGCTATCATGCATGTCTCAAACGCATCCTCCAGTCTCAAGGAATCTGATGCAGACTAAGGAAAAGTTTATGAACAGCGCCGAGGTGTGAACCAGACCAACGGCTCTGGCACATCTGTTTTGCACCGATAAGCATAAGTTACAGGGACCTGGGGGCAACGACCCCCTCCTTTTGTGTGGTCTCCAGGACCATGAGACTTCAAACCATCACCAACTTCCTATACATCTCGAACAAAAATTCATGCTTGTAACCCCAGGGTGTCGAAGGCACAGCTTGCTCCAGGCGCTCATGCACACTCGTCATTCGGGCCCTCAACACACCTGGTGTGCTACAACACAAAATGAAATGGATCATTTCCACAGCCTCCTTGGAATTCCTAACTTAACAAAATGCCAGAACCTTGTGTAGCATAAAACTTCTTAACTAAAACAATCTCTGTGTGCTTACTTCTCGCAGGTCCTCTATTTATACAGTGCACTCTTTCATCCATCAGCCTCAGCAAGCCATTGCCCCATGATAATCATAAGTCGTCGTGTGTCGATTATCCTAATGGTGGATGAATCGTACCTTTGCCTGGTTCCCTTCATGCAGAAACGTGCGAAGCATTTCTTGGGCCATGCTGGCATGGTGGATACTTCGTGCCAACCATGCAGACCATCGTGGTAAGTACAGTCGGCCATACTGCATCGGTGTATCCCTAAGTCCAACCAGGCTGTCATCTGTCATGATCAACTCAATTAACAAGCATAGCCAAAAAAGTAGGACAAAGTCCCATCGTCGTCATGATTGCAGATGTGACCCAATCGCAACATTCCTAGGTGTTGCTAACAACTCCAACCTTGTAGTAGAAGCCCCCCTGCTTCTGCATTCCATGCATGCGACTCAGGATTTTTTTTTTTTGATGTGACTCAGGCATCGCGGTGTTCCAAGCCCGCGCGATAGGGCTTCAATCTATGACCATTTACCAGCTTCGGGAGCATTTCCCCATCCAACTGCTACAATTGAACCGCTCCTTCAGAAGTAATACTACTTATGCAATAGGGACCAAGCCAATGCATCTGCAACTTCCCTGGATGTTTCATAAACTTGCTGTCATACAACAGCACCAAGTCACCCTGCTGAAACTATTGATTTTTGATGTGGTGATCATGCCATGCCTTCTGTCGATCCTTCTCGACCCCTTGGTGGAACCCAATGATGAAACTGTTGAGATATTGTAACTTCTAAGAATATTAGATTTGTACTTTATTATTTCAGAGATGTTTCATTCCTCCGTGAAGATCTTATTGTATATCCGGAGATGTTTACTCCTCCATCGAAATGTGGTAACTTGGGTTATTAGACTTCCCTAGTGGGGGTCGTCCCTGTATGTGTTATGTGGGTCAAAGGGTTGTTAGAACACCCTAGTGGGGTCGGCCTAGTCAGTTGTAGTGGGGTGTTTAACCCAGTGGTAAAGTTGGGGTCGACCTAGTTAATATAAAGTACAAGTCGGAGATGTGTATAAATATAGGAGGTGTGTTCCTCATTATACACACACTTCCCTCACTCAGAATGTAGCACAATTGTAGAGGAGAGGTCTGCTATGGTGGAGGAGGAGATCATGTCTTTGGTTTGCATCTTTGTATATTTCTGATCATCTATATTGAGGAAGCTTTGCTAGGTTTTCTACCCCATGAGGGTTTCCCAGGATAAATCTGTGTCTCTTGTGTTTATGCTGTGCTTGTTGTTTCTTCAGTGATCCTGTATATGCCATTATTGTGAAATGGAATGTAATGCTGCTATTTTCTGTATTATCATATTAAATCTTAACATGGTATCAGAGCTAACCTGAAGGAAGGCAATGTATGGCATTTACGACACTTGCGACAATTTGAAGGTTTGGGTTTTACATAGAAAAACAAAGTCATCGTGGAACTTTCTCTATAAATCCATTTTTGAAATGGTTCAAGATCTGAAAAGTTTACAGGTTGTATATAACATCCCTAGGTACCTTGTGTCCAAAGGACACCCTCATATTCATTGTACTTTGTGAGTTATGATCAGTACAAGTTAGGGTTTCTGCCTCTTCCAGATCTCATTCAAAATCAGGTGACTTGGGGAAAAAGGTCATAACTTGGGCTAGGAAGCTCCAAATGAAATTTTGTAAAACGTGATAGGTAGTACATAGACTTTACTATCTCAAGAAACATGTTTAGAGGCTGAAGCTGAACCAGTGACATGTGGCACGCCGTACAAATTCGTTCTCCTGTTTTATCCCATAAACAGGTCACGTTGCGACACTTGGCATAACTCTCTCTCAGAAAATCCAATTGAGGTCAGTCATATCGGGATGGAAAGATGATAGGTCAGGATACCACAAAAAAAGTTTGCAGACCCTGTGGAGCAAAAATTTCGGAGCTAAAGTAGAAATAATCAGGTACATATTTCTGTCAAAACAGAATTATTTTTGGAGCACCTTCACTAATGGCTTCCAGAATTTAAGGTTTTGGAGAAAGTTAGAATTTTTGGAATCAGAAGACACAACTGAATTCTAATCAGGAAAATCGAAATTTAGAGACCAAGATCGAATTTTTTGGTTGGGTAGAAGACCGGGCTTGATCAAAGCCCAGTTCGGGATTTTGATTGGAAAGATGGAAAATTAGGGCTTCAACAGAAGTTGGAATTTTTTAAGTTTGTAACCATGGTTGGAAGCTCCTAAGAAAAATAAGAGTTTAGAGCCTTGGATCGAACCTTTTGATTGGGCAGAAGGGTGGGCTTCATCAAACCCTAGTTTGGGTTCTTGTCTAGAAGATCCAGAAGTTTCGAAGGAAAATTTTGAGGGGTCAAATTTTGGAGATTTCAAAATTGAAGTATGCTAGTTTGATCAGCTCAGCAAGACACATCCTTCCATCCATTCAGAAGTGTGAAAGTCAAAGATTGAATTTTTAGGGTTTCTCTAACAAACCCTAATCAAGCTCCAGATCAAGTTTCAGGGGGACTTGAGGCTAAGGCCTTACATAAGAAGACTACAAGAAGTCTCGACATGTATGACTTAAGGAGATACAGGTATGTCTTGAAATCTAATTCTTGATTAAGTTCATAATATGTTTGTCTTCATATTATTTATTAGTACAATCTTGAATGCATGTGAATGATAGAAGACATTCATTGATTAGGGATATATGATTGTACTAATGCACTGTGGTGTTGTATGAGGTTGATGTTGTCTGCTAACAAGATACAGGTACATCACGAAAGACAGATCAAGTTCCATGACCATGACAACATGAAGACAAAGAATCCTCTATAATCTTTGATCACATAGAAGTTCTACTTACGAGGTATGTATGACTTTGTTCTATTATGCTTAACCTATGAGATATGTAGGTTCCAGCACAGGATCTCTAAATGATTGAAGAGAACAAAGAAGATATTGATTAGGTATGTTAAACAGATATACTAATCCAGGTATGTCTCCTATGAATCTTACCTTGTGTTAGGATCCCTTATATAAGTATACTTGGTATGATTGGTTATGCTTATTCATAAAGCTAGTAATCAAGGGTTTATGCATATTATGTCTCTTATCTTGGTTGATGATTTAACAAACCAGAAGAGTCCTATGATCAAACAAGAATATGCATAAAGACTTCCCTGAAACCCTGAATACTAATGATCACGACTATACATATTCAAGATTATTTAAAATTATAATGTTTTGATAATATTGAGAATATACTAATGAATGTATGTTTGTGTATGAGATCATGAGGATGACACTAGTACACACTTGAGCATGCACAGTGGTACAGAATGAATAGAAGTTCAAAAGACATATAGAAGATCAAGCGGGAGGCAACCACACAAACATAAAAGATAAGTATTTGAGTTGTTATTTGAAATAGTAAATGATATTGCTTGTAATAGGTTGTATGCATATTTGTATTCCTAGAATATATCATGCTAAGTGTAAGCATTCATATAGCCTTGAACAGTATACTACTAATATGCATATGATTGGTAAGTTGGACAAACATTCCACTGTTTCTTGTCTAGAATGAAACCTCTTTGCTGACATGCTGAGAGTTGTTCACACTCTCGATAGTATGTTCTGGTAGAGATGGAAGGCATCTAGATAGCCACTATATGCATACAAGATATGGAAAAGTGTTGTACCAAAGTATTGGTCAAGATAGTTGCATAACTATGAAAATGATATCTGTATGCATGTCAACATGATTTCATGATTATAAAGTATTACTAATCATGTACTTAATTTTGATTTGTAGGAAAGATCATGAAGAATGATGAACACCGAACAAGTGATGGATGTTCAACAAAATATTTACAAATCAAAACATAATATAGAAGGCTCGTGGCTAGAAGATCATTCAATGTAGAGTGTGAATGATGTTCAGTCACAAAGGGAGAATTGACAGTTTCTTGACAAACTTGGACTTTACCAAAAGTAAAGTTGTTCCTAACCTTTACCTTAAGGTTATGGATCATACTATTATTGTATGAAGATGATATATTTCTGACAGGGAATGAGAAACAGATCATGAAAAGAAAGAAGAAGATGGCTGCAGAAATGAAAATGAAAGATCTCAGATTGATGCATTACTTCCTAGGTATGGAAGTATGGCAAGGCTTAGAAGGAATCTTTCTCAACCAGGGAAAGTATGCTGAAAAATATTAAAAGGACTTGATGTGTTGGAATGGCCACTCTCATGGATTCCAACTTGAAGTTGTTAATAGATAACTCATCAGAGTTAGTGGATATAACTCTGTACAGACAAACTATTGGGTCATTGATGTATCTAACAAATACTAGGTCAGATATATGCTATGTTGTGAACACCTTGAGTCAGTATCTAGTGGAAACTAGATGCGTTCACCTGATAGTTGCATAGCATGTGATGAGGTACCTAAAGGATACGATAGACTTTGATCTATTCTATCTTGGAGATCATGACTTCAGATGGCTATGCAGATGTTGATTGAGCAGAAAGTATATCAGACAGGAAGAGCACATCGAGAGGATGTTATTGTCTAAGATCAGCCATGATCTTGTGGTTTAGCAGGAAGTAGTCCAGTATGGCTCTCAGCACAAGTGGAATATATGGCTGCTTGCTAGTTGTGAAGAAGTATGGCTTCAGGATTGTTTGACTTAGAGATAGACCCAACTGTGATCCTATGTGACGAACAGAGTTGTATCAAGATGATAGAGAATTCAGTGTTCCATGATAAGTCAAAGCACATAGAGATCTGACATTTCTATATACAAGATATGGCGTAGAAAGGAACTATAAAGTTTGAATTTGTAACAGGTTGCCAATGTACTAACCAAACCTCTACCTCAAGTGAACAAGTTGCCGATGTACTAACCAAACCTCTACCTCAAGTAAAAGTTTGAATATTTCCAAGACAAACTTGGTGTAGTTCAGAAGGACTCTCCTCGAAAGTGGGAGTGATGTGGTCACTTATGATGAGATTGACTGCATCAATAGAGAGGTCGATGATGTGGTTACCTATATTGGTGATGCCAATAGAGAGGTTGGTGGATGGTCCTTAGACAGGGTCTAAGTTGACAAGGGGATTTCATCATCCTTGAACACATGTTCTAAAAGGATCCGTAGACAATTGTATTCGAGAATGAAGTCCTTCGTGGACATGTGGGGATTGGATCATCCCTGGACTTCAGTCCTAAAGTGATCCGTAGACAATTGTCTTCGAGAATGAAGTCCTTCATGGACATGTGGGGATTGGATCATCCCTGGACTTCAGTCTTAAAGTGAGCTGTAGATGTATGTCTTCGAGAATGAATTCCTTCGTGAACATGTGGGGATTGGATCATCCCTGGACTTCAGTCCTAAATTGAGTTGTAGACAAGATGTCTCCGAAAATAAAGTCCTGAATGAACAGGTAAGGGGATTGGATCATCCTCGGACTTTGGTCCTTTGAATTGAGCCGTAGACAAGATGTCTCCGAAAATAAAGTTCTGAATGAACAGGTAAGGGGATTGGATCGTCCTCGGACTTTGGTCCTTTGAATTGAGCCATAGACAAGATGTCTCCGAAAATAAAGTCCTAAATGAATAGGTAAGGGGATTGGATCATCCTCGGACTTTGGTCCTTTGAATTGTTCCATATACAAGATGTATCCGAAAATAAAGTCCTGAATGAATAGGTAAGGGGATTGGATCGTCCTCGGACTTTGGTCCTTTGAATTGAGTCGTAGACAAGATGTCTCCGAAAATAAAGTCCTGAATGAACAAGTAAGGGGATTGGATCATCCTCAGACTTTGGTCCTTTGAATTGAGCTATAGACAAGATGTCTCCAAAAATAAAGTCCTGAATGAACAGGTAGGGGATTGGATCATCCTCGGACTTTGGTCCTTTGAATTGAGTCGTAGACAAGATGTCTCTGAAAATAAAGTCCTGAATGAACAGGTAGGGGATTGGATCGTCCTCGGACTTTGGTCCTTTGAATTGAGCCGTAGACATGAGGTCTCCGATAATTGAATGATAAGACTGTATCATCCTTGGACCTCGGTTCAAAAGGTACATGATAGGACTGGATCATCCCTGGACCTCGGTTCAAAAGGTACTTGATAGGATTGGATCGTCCTTGGACCTCGGTTCAAAAGGTACATGACAGGATTGCATCATCCATGGACCTATGTCCTAAAGAGAGCAGGATTGATCATCCTGTAATATGATCGTGTGTGTTGCAGGGTATACTTGCTATTGTGTGGATACTTGTATTGATGATGTGTATACTTGCTATTGTGTGGATACTTGTATTGATGATGTGTATACTTGTATTGTGTGGATACTTGTATTGATGATGTGTATACTTGTATTGGTGTGGATACTTGTATTGATGATGTGTATACTTGTATTGGTGTGGATACTAATACTATTGATCTAGATAACGATGCTACTGATCGTATTGATCTAGATGACGATGATGCTGATCGTGTTGATCTAGATGATGATGCTGCTGATTGTGTTGATCTAGATGACGATGATGCTGATCATATAGATTGAGATGATCCAGATGCTGTAGATCGAGATGATTAAGATGCTGTAGATCGTGATGAACCAGATGTTGTAGATCGAGATGATGTGACGATGCTGATCGTGTTGATCTAGATGACGATGTTGATGATAATGTGATGACGATGCTGATGATCGTGTGATGACGATGCTGACAATCATGAGGATTCAGATGTTGATGTTGCTGTAGCTGTTTGAGTGCTGCAGAAGGTAAAGAATCAGTACTGAAGATGCTGATGTTCCAGTAACTGGTTGAGTAACTGATGATGTTGAGAAAGCTTCCAATGATTTATAGATGTATCATGTTGATGACTCCTTGCTGTTGCAGATGTTGTTATAATATCCTTCTCGTTAAGGGGGAGTGTTGAGATATTCTAAATTCTAAGAATATTATATTTGTACTTTATTATTCTGGAGATGTTTCATTCCTCCGTGAAGATCTTATTGTATATCCAGATATGTTTACTCCTTCGTCGGAATGTGGTAACTTGGGTTACTAGACTTACCTAGTGGGGGTCGGCCCTGTATGTGTTATGTGGGTCAAAGGGTTGTTAGACCACCCTAGTGGGGTCGACGCAGTCAGTTGTAGTGGGGTGTTTAACCCAGTGGTAAAGTTGGGGCCAACCTAGTTAATATAAAGTACAAGTCAGAGATGTGTATAAATAGAGGAGGTGTGTTCCTCATTATACAACACTTCCCTCACTCAGAATGTAGCGCACTTGTGGAGGAGAGGTCTGCTATGGTGGAGGAGGATATCATGTCTTTGGTTTGCATCTTTGTATATTGCTGGTCATCTATATTGAGGAAGCTTTGCTGGGTTTTCTACCCCATGAGGGTTTCCCAGGATAAATCTGTGTCTCTTGTGTTTATGCTATGCTTGTTGTTTCTTCAGTGATCCTGTATATGCCATTATTGTGAAATGGAATGTAATGCTGCTATTTTCTGTATTAGCATATTAAATCTTAACAGAAACGATCTTCTTCCAGCTGCACTAGACGTTCATCTAATGCTTTGACATCATCCATACCCATGACAGTCGCAATTTGTAGACTCGGAACAATATACTCCATTGGCATAATCACTTCTTGTCCATACACCAACTTAAATGGTGTCTGTCCTATCAGTCGCTTACATGTGGTGCGATAGGCCCACAACACTGTTGGGATTTTGATATCCCAGTCATCGCGGTTCGCATTACACACCTTTGTCAGCGCATGCTCCAATACCTTGTTAAAAGCCTCCATCGTGCCATTCACCTATGGATGATAGGGTGAACTCTTCTTATGCTAATTTTCAGGTAGAGAAGTCTTGCGTATAGCAATGAGTATAAGTCCATATTAAGGACTGAGATCTACCATGTGCAGAATACAAAGGTTATGAGAAGGTTCTCATGGTTGTCAATTTATGCATGAAACAAATCTGAAAATTGTCTGGTTTAAGTTTATGAGAATAGTCTCATAGTTGCAAATCTAATTTTTGTAGGAAAATAGATTTACAAATTTCAGCTTTGAGAATTTGCTTATAATTGCTAATGACTGTTTGGCTTATATAGAATTGTGTCAGGAGGACATGGTATAGGTCGAAGTTCATGTATGGTAGCAAGGGTGAAACCATAATGGGCAGAGTGATACCACTTACAAGAGCCAAACAATATGAGGAGAGACTCATTGGTAAGCAAATCAATTTCTGTAGGAGACAGAATTGTAAATTCATATTGAATTTAATTATTAATGCTATTGATTGGTTATGGAACAATCATATTTGAAGCTTATTGCTAAATGTTGCTGACTGTTTGGTTATTTGATAAAGTGTGCCAGGATGACACATTGCAGGAAGACCATGTGTGATGACCTGCAGAAGCCAAACTAGATGGGAAGGATCCCATGCTTTGGAAATAGGTTTCGGGTGAAACGCCATTTTAAATGTTGATAACGTCTCAACCAAACTGCATGTTGGTAAAGCATGTGAGTGAGACAGTAAATTATACCAAGAAGGCATGTGTGGGTTATGGCATTAGAAAAGATTGGGGTGGCAAACCGAAGGACTGTTGACTCAGAGAAGGGAGCCCCCATTCTTCGAAAATGAAGAAAATATGCATTTGTGAAATGAATGAGTATTCAGTAACCCTAACTAAGGATATACATGTTTGGTGTAATGTCCCCATTCAAATAAGTGCATAGTAAGACAATCCCATCAATCCTACTAGTTTCCTAGGTTGGATGGGCACATGTGGGATGGTAATAAGGAAGCTAATAAATGATATTTAGACATTAGAAGGGTTCAATCATTTAATAAATATGATGAATAAATAAATTCAAGAGAAATTATAGGTGGCAAGTGGTTTTGGAGACATATGGAGGTGGTGGGACCCACACTAGCTTGATTTTTCAATGACACATGGAAGCTCTCTCTTGCCAATTCGAATTCATGGGAAGGTGAACACTCTTGTGTGAGTTGGTAAGTCATAACACATGGCATTGAGCATATTAGGTCGAAATGGGATGGAATAGTAACCTCCATGGGAGAGGAAGAGTCAAATTGGAGACTAGTGGACACTTGGGCTAGATTCCCTAGTTTTATGACAACAATAATGAAGCATCTATGACATTTATGAAAAAATTCAGACCTGACTTCTTACACCTGACCATTATGACATGTCAGCCCCAAAAATAGGCTCAAGGAAGGCGCTCATGGAGTTGGAGGAATCTAAAGAGACTCAAATTCGAATTTGGGAGAAGATGGAAGGTTGGAACTAGGAGACAAGTGGCAAATGAGGAATATTTTCTAAATGAAAAATTATTGAATCTATTGAGAAGATTTCTACCCCTTGAAGGATAATGTTGGCTATAAAATGTAGAAATCAAGTATGAGAATGGATTTTGACGATTTGAGAAAAATTGCATTTGTGAAGAGAGAACTAGTGGATGACTAGTTTCTTGCCTTGGCCAATTTCGAAGGTGAAAGATTCCCATCCAAGTTGGTGTTTGGAGAGGCCACTCAGGTCTTTCATGGTACTTTAATGGATTTTTATTTGTAGGTAGCAGCTATAGAAAGTTTCATGGTTTGGTTTAGTGCAACACTTTCTCTCCACCATTTCCAATTTTGAAGGCATATTCGGGCTCCTTGAGGGATTGCGCTTTGGGTGAGATCTTGCACTCATTGGGAGAGATTCATATGATATTTTTCTAATTTTAATAGCTTCATATCCTCTGTTCTTCATATTCAGAAACTCTCAGGTCGAAATACCCATTGAATGTATGCAAAATTATTGATTAATGAGCAAACAATGTCCGTTTCCCCAATGCTTTGATGTATGACACTATAAGGTTGATTATTTCGAATGGATGGATGATTCTCTGATATATTTGTGATTAATATACTTCCATGGATATATTATACAAGTTTCATGTACTGTACTTGAGCATTTGAAGCATTTTTACTCAGTTTTTTTGTATTGAGAGGTGAAATAGTGCCATTTCCCCAAGGGTCGAATTGGGGGTTTTTGTTGTTGAATGTGAGAGAGTTAGAACAGTATTAAAAATCAATTAATGGTGCATATGAGACCTTAATAACATACTTAAAACATTACATACCTCTGTTCATAAATTCGTGGTATTTTGGAGGCATTTGGAAGGCCATTTGCAGTGTTACCCCGGGGGGATTTGATGCACAAATTACTAGTCAAAATTACCTATATTGATCAGAATACAAATCAAGTTTGCAGAAGCATTTGGAGGGCCATAAAACATCCCTGAACCTAATATTAAAGTCTAAATACCATTCATACACTCCTACAGAAGATTTGGGAGCATTTGGGTTGATTTGGAGGTCAAAACAGTAAAACTAGTCAAATGTCGAAATTGGGGAAAAAGTGGAAAAATTGGCATTTTAATAAAATTTTGAAAAAGGGTCATTACAAGTGGTGTCAGAGCATGTTCTTGGCACCTTATGGTCTTAAAAAGAATTCAAAATAATAATCCACCACCCTTTGAACCAGTAGTTGAAGAGGTTTTTGTTAAAGAAGAGGTAGTAGAAGAAGAGGAGTCTTTCATTGAAACCATGGGTAGAGAGGAGGATGACAAATTAAAACATAAGGAGGAACTTATTGCAACCTTAGATCCATGTTTCTCTAAACTTTCAGCAAACATGGATAGGATAGGTGATAAATTGTTGCAAGGATTCGAATTGTTGATTAGCCAGCTTCAAAGCAAAGGGATAATAGGAGATAATAGTGGTTCACACTCAGGGGAAAAGATGAAAGGGAATGAGCATATTTTCTCAAGCACAGGACCTCATAATAGACCTGATGAATTTCAAAGCACACAAAGGACTACTGCACCTAAATTTCTCACACCCAAAGAAGAGCCCAATCTTGAATTGGATTACAAGAAACTAGTAAATGATTGGAATGATTTGAATGAAGAGTGTAAAAGAGGTGTACCACTCAGTGACTACATTGATGCTATGAAAAAGATTAACAGGAAGGGAGACAATAGGAGTCCATTCCAAAACAAAGAATTAAATAGTTCTATTTGAAAAATGTCACTTCCTACTTTTGATGGTTCTTCTCAAAATTCTGCTAACACTTGGGTGCAAAAATTGGATGTATATTTTTAGCTGAATCCTATGTTGGAAGAAGATGCATTAAAAATGGCCATTTTGCATTTGGAAGGAGATGCCAATGAATGGTGGTTTCATGGGATGAAAAACTTGGGTCATAATCAGGTTAAAACATATGGAGAATTTGTTGACAGGGTACTAGAAAGATTTGAACAAAAAGATCCAGAATTGCCTTTCAAAGAACTAGCTCAATTGAAGCAAACTAGGTCCCCTACTGAATATATGATGGAATTTCAAAAATTATCAGTCAAGGTGGCTGATGTATCTATGGGAAGATTAGTATTGTTGTTCACTGAAGGTTTGGCTGAACCCTTAAGAGGTTTGGTCAAATCCCACAAGCCAACTACATTAAAAGATGCAATGAGCTTAACTAGGGATCTCCAAAATGTGCTTCCTAGAACGAGATTTCCTCCTAAGCCTAGCTATAAATTTGAAAAGAAACCTTGGAAAAGGGATGGATATGATAAGAAACCTTGGAAAAGAAATTCATTTGAGAGGAATAAAAAAGAGGGACTAAACAGGGATGAACTTAGAAAAAAGAAACTATGCTTCTCATGCTTCCAACCATGGACACCGGGGCACAAATGTACCAAAGGAAAGGCTCAATACATAGAAGTATTTTCTGATAATGAGGGGTATGATGGGGGCATGGATGAAGATGGACATATTTCAGATCAAGAAAAGGCATATGAGACAGCAGTAGAAGAGGAAAGACAAGAATAAAATCAGCCTTCACTGGACAAAGCAAAAATGCCAGTGCTTTCAACAGTACCTCGCTATCATACTATCCGATGCAAAGGTGTGGTACAAGGACAAAGAACTTCAATTTTGGTAGATGGAGGAGCCACTCATAACTTCATTGATGCAGAGATGGTAGAGAAAAGAAAGGTACCTATTGAACCATTTGATGGCTTCACAGTTGTCATTCCCTGTCACAACACAATGCAATGCAAAACATGGGTTCCAAAGCTGCAAGTCACCGTAGGTAAGTATACTTTTGTTGATAGTTTTTATGTGGTTGATGTTGCTGATACTAATGTGGTTTTGGGAGTGCAATGGTTGTATTCAATAGGAGAGCATATAGTAAATTATCAAATTCCCGAAATGAAATTCCAAGATTCAAAAGGAGTACAAAGAGTTGTGAGAGGGCAACACACTTATCCAAATCAAGTAGTGACTTGCAATAGCATGAGATCTATATTGAGGCATGGGGATATAGAATGGGATGCTGAATGTCATATTACATCTCCCAAGCCAACTATAAATATTGTCAAACACCCAAAGGATATAGAGAGACTTTTGCAAAAATATGAAAAAGTTTTTAGAGACCTTCCACATGGTAGGCCACCGGATATGGGGGTTGAGCACAGTATTGTTTTGGAGGAGGGTACTTCACCCATTCATATACCACATTATAGACATCCTAAAAGGTTTAGAGATGAGATTGAAGAAGCTATCCAAGAACTCCTAAAGTTGGGACTCATTAGACCAAACTCTAGCCCTTATGCTTCTTCAGTAGTGCTAGTGAAGAAAAAAGATGGAACATTGAGAATGTGCATAGATTTTAGAGCCTTGAACAAAAGACTATAAAGAATAGGTATCCTATTCCTAGGATTGATGAGCTCATGGATTAGCTGCATGGGGCCAAATGCTTCTCAAAAATTTACCTTAGATCAGGGTATCACCAAATTCGAATGAAAGATGAAGATGTGCAAAAGACCGCTTTTCGATGTCATTTTGGCCACTTTGAATTTCTTGTCATGCCTTTTGGGTTAACCAATGCTCCAGCCACCTTTCAAGCATGTATGAATAGGATATTTTGCAAGCAACTAAGAAGGTTTGTTTTGGTTTTCTTTAACGATATTCTCATTTACAGTAAAACATGGGAAGAGCATTTGCAGCAGTTAGAGATTGTGTTGAAAATCTTGCAAGAAGAGTCCTTATTTGATAAATTATCAAAATGTGAATTTGGAATGAAAGAACTACTGTATCTTGGGCACATTATTGGGCAAGAAAGAGTGAAGGTACACATGGAAAAAATCAGGGCTATCTTGGAATGGCCATCACCAAAAAATATTACCGAATTGAGAGGCTTTATTGGCATATGCACCTACTACAGAAAATTTGTGAAAGGGTTCTCCAAGTTGACTTCTCCACTCACTGATTTGACTAAGAAGGATGCTTTCAAGTGGTATGAAGAGGCTGAAAAGGCCTTCCAAAAAATGAAATAGGTAATGAGTAGTTGTCCCATACTTGCACTTCCTGATTTTACTAAACCTTTTGTTGTGGAATGTGATGCTTCAGGTGGAGGAATAGGGGCTGTCCTAAAGCAAGGCCAACACCCCATAGCCTTTGAGAGAAGAAAGTTGCAGCCTCATGAAAAAATTTACGCCATCTATAATAAATAAATGCTAGCCATTATGCATGCATTGGCCAAATTCAGACAATACTGGGTGGGCAACAAGTTTGTGGTGAAAACTGACCACAATAGTCTAAGACACTTTCTCACCCAAAAATATATAAATGAAAGGCAACAAAAGTGGGTAAGAAAGATTCAAGCTTATGATTTTGATATTGAATATGTCAAAGGAAAGAATAATATAGTAGCAGATGCTTTGTCAAGAAGGCCTTCTTTTTCTCTCATGGATATTCCCAAGGATTGGAAAAACATGTTACTAGTTGAATATGCCAAAGACAAATTTGCTTGTGATGTGTTGGATGGAATCAAAGGGGATGATAATTATAAGATTTTGAATGGGCTGATATATTATAAGGGAAGAATTTATTTAGTTCATAACTCCAAGCTCAAGTACCGAATTTTGCAAGAAGCAATTGATTCCCCACTAGCGAGCCATCCGGGGATCTTCAAAACTTATAGACAGTTGAGGCAAAGATTTTTTTTAAAGGGGCTGAAGGAAGATGTTCAGAAGTATGTGAATGAATGTAAAGTATGTCAACAAAAAAAATCAGAAATTACATGTCCAGCCAGCCTATTACAACCATTGCCCATTCCGGAGCAAAAATGGGACAGTATTTCCATGGATTTCATCACCGGATTGCCTAAATCCTTGGGTAAGGATTGTATCTATGTGGTAGTTGATAGGTTGAAAAAAATTTGCTCATTTTTTTGCTGTTACATCATCTTTTAGTGCTGCACAAGTGGCTGATATTTTTTTCAAAGAAATCTTCAGATTGCATGGGCTTCCCAAGAGCATTGTCAGTGATAGAGATAGTAGATTCATGGGTGTCTTTTGGAAACAAATTTTTAGATTGGTAGGCACTCAATTGACTCCTAGTACCAGCTATCATCCACAAACTGATGGAAAAATAGAGAGGGTAAACCAATGGTTGGAAGGATACCTAAGAAACTATGTGGGAGGGCATCAAAAAGCATGGGCAAAATGGCTACACTTGGGTGAGTTTTGCTACAACACCACTTATCATATGTCAATAGGAATGTCTCTCTTCAAAGCATTATATGGTTATGATGCACTTACATTTGCTGACATTATATTTGGTGATAATAGAGCCCGAAAGGCTAAATATTGGGTGGAAGAGAGCCAAGAAATTTTAAAGCTCTTGAAAGACAATTTGCAGGTTGCTCAAAATCAGCAAAAACAATATGCTGATAGACATAGAGAAGAGAGAACCTTTCAAGTCAATGATTTAGTATATTTAAGGTTGCAGCCCTATAAACAAACATCTCTCAAAAAGAATGGAGCAGAAAAATTAAAACCAAGGTACTATGGGCCATACAAGGTACTGTTGGCCTCCTATTTTGACTGTTCAGCACAATATTTTATAGTTTAAGTCTCATGAAACCAAGTAATCATCAGCTTTATTTAGTGTTGTTTTGTGCATGGTTATGCCTTTTGAAGAGCAACATTGCTAGTAGCTTTGGTAAGTGACTTTTTAATTGTTTATTTATTATTTTGCTTTGTTTTATGTATATAATGGAACCTTTAGTTTTCATTTAATAATGGGTCAATTAATGAGTCTTTATTTCTTTTATGCAGGAGTCTTTTGGTTATTTGGCCCAACGCTTGTCCCGGCGCTCCAAAGAAGATCTATGTTGGCTGAACTAGAGATTTGGGGGATTTTATTGCTGAGGATAACATCTTGTTTGATTTCCAATCGCTTCCAGGACGCAGGTGCAGTTATCCAGTGCTGTTCTGAGGATGTCATTTGCTCAAAATGGCATTTTCGTCCTTGATTAGGACCCTGATTTTGGGCTCAATTTCTGAACAAACGGTTGGGAATTTTTCAAAATAGTTCGAAACCCACTTCACAAATGGCCCCTTTTACCCCTAATCGCGGGCAGTTTTCAGAATTTCTGAATGAATGTGGAGAAATCCCTTCTGGAACGGACGTGGTTTTGGCAGATTTGGTGTTGGCCATTTTCTGGGTAGTTGCTCGAATTTCTGAATTTTGGGATGGATCTTGTCCATCTGTTCATGTATAAATAAGCTTGAGATGGAGATAGACAGAGCATAGATTAGATAGAAGAATGGAATATAGATATAATTTCCAGTGCTTGTATTGTTCTTCTTTCTCAATAAAGTAATTAGAGTTGTTTATGGATACAATTTCTGTCATTAGAAGTTTGCTGTAAGCTATTCATTATTCAGTATGTATTGATTAAAGAATCGATATGTTGACAACGAAGGCAGGGCCCCCTTCGATGGAAACAAAGCGATATACATTGTGTTAAATTTTCAGTATTAAATTACAATACTATAGGATCTTTGCTGAGAGAATAACATCTACAGTATATCAATGCATGACAATCATAATATGACAAGCATCACAAGCATCATAAGAATCAAAAGCATAGAGACAAGAGACACAGAGTTTCCGTGGGGAAAACCCTAAGGTGAAAAACCCCACAACTTCCTCAGAGATAGAGAGAGCAATGGCTCAACCAAAATACAACCAAATAATACAGAGATAGTCTCCTAGCAGATGATCCTCCTCCTCCTCACTAGTGCGCCACTTTCCAGAGAGAGAGATAGATACTTTTCCGAGTGAGTAAAATAGAGATCTCCTATCTCTATTTATACTCACCTTTTTGCCCAGTGACCTACTGGGGCCGACTTGTCTACTTTAGTACATCCACATTATATTATATATTAATTAGGGCCGACCCCATAAGGTGGTCTAATAACCCATCGGCAAGTACACACACTTGCGACACTTGTCAATCCACATGACGACACTTCCTTATAGAGGAATAACACATCTCTTATAAGGGTACAATAAATATACATATAATATACTGATGAAATACATTCCGAAGTTACATATACATCAACACTCCCTCTTAACAAGGAAGGTATTTCTCGACACAGATTTGCTAGACAAGTCTTCTTCTCTGGATCATCATCATCGATGCATCGTCATCGTCATCGTCACTGCTGCTGCTATCTCGTCCAATCTCTGTCTCTACTCGTCATAGGAAGTTCTACAGAGCTAGTCCTTTTTCATACTGGATGTAGGCCCACCACCTGCAGGTCTTCATCATCACTGGCCATACTGTGGAATCCTCAGGACTTTTACGTGCGTCACAAAACCTCGAAAGAGCATCCCAGGATATTACGGGTACACAACTCCAACCTGTAGGATCTCCCAGGGCGCTATTACATGTGACCCCACCACAAAACCTCGAAAGAGCATCTTAGGATGTTACGGGTACACAACTCCGACCTAAGATCTCCCAGGGCACAAATTACATGTGGTCCACCACAAAACCTAGCAAGAGAATCTCAGGATGTTACGGGTACACAACTCCGACCTGAGATCTCCTAGGGCACAAATTACATGTGGTCATGGCAAAACCTCGCAAGAGCATCTCAGGATGTTACGGGTACACAACTCCGACCTGAAATCTCCCAGGGCCCAAATTACATGCCATAGGACAAAACCTCGCAAGAGCATCTCAGGATGTTACGGGTACACAACTCCGACCTGAGATCTCCCAGGGCAACGAATTACATGTCCTCCCAGAGCAATGTCTCGAAAGAGCATCCCAGGCTGTTACGGGTACACAACTCCGACCTATAGGATCTCCCAGACATGCTCATCTGCACAACCTGATCCACGGCCACAGAGTATCAACCTAATACTCACCATACATCATCCTGATGTACTCATGATCGTCCTGATCATAATCACTGCAACGTCCTGCTGCAAGTCATCTGGAGCAACATCCTGAAGCTCGTCATCTATGATCATCCTGATCATCACTGCAACATCCTGCTGCATGTCATCTGGAGCAACATCCTGAAGCTCGTCATCTATGATCATCCTGATCATCACTGCAACATCCTGCTGCATGTCATCTGGAGCAACATCCTGAAGCTCGTCATCTATGATCATCCTGATCATCACTGCAACATCCTGCTGCATGTCATCTGGAGCAACATCCTGAAGCTCGTCATCTATGATCATCCTGATCATCACTACAACATCCTGCTGCATGATCTACCTGATCATCAATGCATCTTCCTGATGCATACCAAGTATCATACATGATCCTCCTGATCATCAATGCATCTACCTGATGCATACCAAGTATCTACCTGATACATATCATCATACATGATCCTCCTGATCATCAATGCATCTACCTGATGCATACCAAGTATCTACCTGATACATATCATCATACATGATCCTCCTGATCATCAATGTATCCACCTGATACAAATACAAATACATGATACATATCACCATACATGATCCACCTGAGCATACAATGTATCCACCTGATACATATACAGATACATGGTCCAAGCATCCAACATGATGCATAAACAATACATACACATGATCCAACTGATCATATCCTGCATTCAACATGATGCGTACATACATACATAAAATGATCCAACTGATCATATCCTGCATCCAACATGATGCGTACATACATACATAAAATGATCCAACTGATCATATCCAGCATCCAACATGATGCGTACATACATACATAAAATGATCCAACTGATCATATTAGCATCCAACATGATGCGTACATACATACATAAAATGATCCAACTGATCATATCAAGCAGAAACTAGAACATCATCCTGATGCTCATCATCCAACGCTTACATCCACAGCCATGTGAAGGATCCTCCTTCCAACATGCTTGGAATGGCTTCAGCAAATGTGTCCATCACTTCTTCCTCGAAGTGTCCTCGATCTGAATAACGCCAAGCCTCTCTCTGAAGTACTCGAACTTCACCCTGGCTAGTGGCTTCGTCAGCACATCTGCAATCTGCTCGTCCGTCGCAACATACAGGAGCTTCACAGCTCCTCTCTGCACCATATCCCTGATATAGTGATATTTGATCTCTATGTGTTTCGACCTGTCATGAAACACTGGGTTCTCGGACAGCTTCACACAACTCTGGTTATCACAGAAGATACCAGTAGCCTCCAACGGGAGATCAAATAACTCAGACAGTAGCTTCCGTAGCCATACTGCCTCACAACTAGCTGAACAGGCTGCAACATACTCTGCCTCAGCTGTACTCAGTGCTACGCAGGACTGCTTCCTGCTAAACCAAGAGATCACACCTGATCCCATACTGAAGCAACACCCAGATGTGCTCTTCCTATCTGCAGCACTGCCAGCCCAATCTGAATCAACATAACCCTGTAGGTTAAACTTTTGATTTGCCTCATATCTGATCCCATAATCCACTGTACCCTTTAGGTACCTTAGAACATGCTTTACAGCAACCAGGTGAACACTCCTCAGATCCGTCAGGAACTGGCTCAATGTGTTCACAGCAAAGCAGATATCTGGTCTCGTGTTCGTCAGGTACATCAAGGACCCAATAATCTGACGATACATAGAAACATCAACTGGCTCAGATGAAGCATCACAAAGAAGCTTCAGATTCGATGCCATAGGTGTGGCCATGGCTTTGCAATCCATCATCCCAAATCTCTTCAGGATATCAACTGTGTACTTCCCTTGGCCAAGGAAGATCCCACCTGCATTCTGCCACACCTCCATACCTAGGAAATAGTGCATCATTCCCAAATCTTTCATATCGAATTCAGCTGCAAGCTTCCTCTTGGTATCTGCAATCATTCTGTTATCTCCTGTCACAAATAGGTCATCCACATATAAAAGTAGAATCACAGGATTCCCTTCTTCAACCTTGTAGTAAAGGTTGGAATCCGCTTTACTCTTGGTAAATCCCAAACTAGATAGGAAACTGTCCATCCTACCATACCAGGTTCTGGGAGCTTGCTTCAAGCCATACAAGGCTTTCTTCAATTTGCATACATAAGATTCCCTGTCATGTATTTCAAAGCCGAGTGGTTGTTCCACATATACTTCCTCTTCTACTACACCGTTCAGGAAAGCAGTCTTGACATCCATATGGTGTATCTTCCATTTCATTGCTGCGGCCAAGGCAAGTACTGTTCTGATGGAAGTATATCTGGCTACAGGTGCAAAGGTTTCTTCATAGTCTATTCCTTCCTTCTGAGAGAAACCACGAGCTACGAATCTTGCTTTATATTTTTCCACACTGCCATCTGCAGCATGCTTGATTTTGTAGATCCACTTGGAAGTCACAACAGACTTCCCTTTAGGTCTTGGGACAATATCCCAAACATCATTCTTCATAATTGATTGATATTCCTCAACCATAGCATCCTTCCATTCTTTCTTTTCTGCTTCCTCTTCATAACTGGAAGGCTCTTTGTTCATGATGTCACAGAGTAAAGCAACATAACTGGTGTGTGATCTGGTTCTCTTCTTTGCTCTGTGTTCTTCTTCTAGAATGCCAAATCTTTCTGCATCATGAATGAGCTCTCTAGCCCATACAGGTTTCCTCTTGTGAGAGTTATCCTCACGAGGTGGATCTACAGGTTATTGTGGATCTTCAAACTCACGAGCAGTTTCTGGAACTGCATCAGTCATGGTAGTGTCTTGAAATCTTGTTTCCTTAGGTTCTTCATAATCTTCAATAGGTGCCTTTCTTGATTTGATGAATGCTGAATTTTCATCAAATGTTACATCCCTGCTGACATCAATCTTCTTGAACCCTGGAAAATATATTATGTAAGCCTTCGAGCTTTCACTATCACCCACAAAGATGCCCTTCTTTCCTGAAGGATCTAGTTTAGTCCTCTTCTCCTTTGGGACATGAGTGTATACTGGACAACCAAATATTCTGAGATGGCTGACTTCAGGTTTCTTACCAGAGAAGACTTCTTCTGGTGTCTTGTTGTCCAATATCTTGTGGGGTGTTCTATTCTGCACATATACAGCTGTTCTAGCTGCTTCTGCCCAAAGATGCATAGGAAGATCCTGGTCATGCAACATTGCCCTTGCTGCTTCCATGATAGTTCTGTTCTTCCTTTCTGCAACTCCATTCTGTTGAGGATTATATGGAGCAGTCAACTCCCTCTTAATCCCTGAATCACTACAAAGCTTCTTGAAGTCATTTGAGGTGAATTCTCCACCATTGTCAGATCTGAATGTTTTGATTTTCTTGTCAGTTTGATTTTCCATCAAGTTTTTGAATTCCTTGAATTTATCAAACACCTCATCTTTGCCCTTCAAGAAGTATACCCAAGTCTTCCTGGAGAAGTCATCAATAAATGATACATAGTAAACATACCCACTTAGGGAACTGGATGACATGGGGCCACATACATCTGAGTGGATGATTTCCAGGATGTCTTTTGCCTTGCTTTCACTGCTTGGGAAAGCCTTCTTAGTGTTCTTACCTTTTGCACATCCTTTGCAAACCCCTTCATGTTTGGTCTTGATTTCAGGAAGACCTTCTACAGCCTTGCTTGCAATTGGAAGTGCTCTATAGTGCATGTGAGCAAGTCTCCTATGCCAAAGTTCACTTGGCTCCATGGATTCATGTACCATGGCATGTTCAGGTTGACCCTTTAATTTATACAAGCCTCCCTCTTGCTCTCCAATCACTACTGCATCATCTATAGTCTTTCCCTTTGGCCACATTAGTACTTGGCCATCAACAAATGCAACCCTCATACCTTTTGCATCTAGAGCAGAGATGGAGAGTAAGTTCTTCTTGAGCCCAGGTACATAGAGAACTTCCTTCATCTTCAGAGATTTTCCAGAATCTAAGTTGTAAGAGGCTTCACCACTTCCTTTGATTGGATATTGATAATCATCCCCAAGTTTCACCTTATGGGGTGATTCATGTTCAGAAAGGTTCACAAATGATTCCTTGAACCCAGTCATGTGTTTGGAATCCCCACTATCAATCAACCAATCATTACATCCATGGGAGATGGTACCTGTAAGAGCGGAAATTAGAACATATTCTTCTTCACTTGATGAGTCATCATCACTACTACTTTCCGCCCTAGCCTTCTTCTTTGGAGGTTCATCATCTTCGGCAGCATGGGCATGAAACCTTCTTTTGCTACCTTTCTTCTTCTTACTGGAGTTGTTCTTATTATCCCTTTTGTTCTTGGGACAATCTGAAGCAAAGTGACCCTTCTCATTGCATGTGAAGCATCTTAGGTCCTTCTTATTCTTTTGATGGAATCTTTTGGGGTGAGGGTGATCCTTCTTGGTTTTGCTTCTTTTGGTGTGAGCTGCAAGAGCTTGATCTTCACCTCCCATCTTTTCCTCACGAGCTATAAGCCTAGCTTCTTCTTGAGAACATTCTTCCCGAAGTCTACTGAAGGAGATCAACTTCTTCCTTGCACAAATTCCTTGAATAAAGGAATCCCATGACCTGGGTAGGCCATTTAGAGTGGTCATCACCACTTCACCATTCTCCACCATTTCATCTACTGCTTCTAATTGTTCCTTGATCTGAGAGACTCTTGAAAAGTAGGATTGAATGGTTTCCCCATTCTGAAACTTTACTGCTTTCAATTGGTTCCGCAGGGTCATCTTCCGATTTATGTTCTTTCCTTCAAATAGCTTGGTCAAAGATTCAAACATCTCTTTGGGTGTCTTGAGAGAAGACACATGGGGTATGAGATGGTCTTTGATAGAATCAGCAATGATTCTCTTTGCCTTGACCAAGTTCTTCTTGTGCAATACCTTGGCCTCTTCATCCTCTGGGATAGGGATGTCTTCTTTCACATATGAGTCCAACTCATTCTCTTCCAGGATTAGCCCAATCCTATACTTCCAGGCTCGGAAGTTATCAGCCCCTTCAAGCTTATCCTCAAGCTTGGTGTGAAGAGACATCTTTAAGAGTACTTCAAATGGAAATAGAAAAGATTTAGAACTTACCACTTGAAGTGCTGAAAACTGGATCTGGTCCCGGATTAGGGTTTGTCAGAGAAACCCTAAAAATTCAAAATGTGAATTTCAAAATTCTGAAAGGATAGAAAGATGCACCTTGGAGAGCTTATCAGCCTAGTACATTTAGAATTTGAGATCAGCAAAGTCTTGTCATTCAAAATTGCCTTTTTGTCCTCCCGGGTTCACTCGGGAGAGCCCTGAATTAGGGTTTGAGTTTCTCGGAGATCTACCCAGCCAAAAATCTCGATCCAAAGCTCAAACCTTCGATTTTTGCAAGGAGCTTCCAGCTGTACCTTCAGTTTCCAGAAATTCCTATTTTTGTGGAAACCCTAATGTTTAGGGCCAAAACTGAAAATGCTCGAAACTGAAATCTGATTGGACAGAAAGATGCGCCTTGATGAGTAGATCCAATCTACTATACTGAATTTCAAAAATCTGTGGAGAGAAACCCAATAAACAAGCAATACAAGCTTCCGTCACTGCAAAATGTCTTCTTCTCAGTTAAGCTCTGATACCATGTTAAATTTTCAGTATTAAATTACAATACTATAGGATCTTTGCTGAGAGAATAACATCTACAGTATATCAATGCATGACAATCATAATATGACAAGCATCACAAGCATCATAAGAATCAAAAGCATAGAGACAAGAGACACAGAGTTTCCGTGGGGAAAACCCTAAGGTGAAAAACCCCACAACTTCCTCAGAGATAGAGAGAGCAATGGCTCAACCAAAATACAACCAAATAATATAGAGATAGTCTCCTAGCAGATGATCCTCCTCCTCCTCACTAGTGCGCCACTTTCCAGAGAGAGAGATAGATACTTTTCCGAGTGAGTAAAATAGAGATCTCCTATCTCTATTTATACTCACCTTTTTTCCCAGTGACCTACTGGGGCCAACTTGTCTACTTTAGTACATCCACATTATATTATATATTAATTAGGGCCGACCCCATAAGGTGGTCTAATAACCCATCGGCAAGTACACACACTTGCGACACTTGTCAATCCACATGACGACACTTCCTTATAGAGGAATAACACATCTCTTATAAGGGTACAATAAATATACATATAATATACTGATGAAATACATTCCGAAGTTACATATACATCAACACATTGCATTTAGCATAGATTCCATCTTTAGCTTTAAACGTTATCTCTAAGCAAGAATTTGATTTCAGTTACATTGTCAGCATTTCATTTCATTTACAGAAGTAGTATTTCAGTTACAGAAGTAGCATTTCATTCGATTGCAACAGAGGGTTTAGCATCAAGTTTAATGAACTATCTTTCCAGCCATTGATTTTGTCTTTCAGCTTTCAGTTGTCTCCTTGATCTTATAGTACAGAAGTAACATTCAGAGAGGTTTCATTTGATTGCCGTAGAATCATTTCATTACAAAATAGATTGCCAAATGATTGAGGAGTTATAAGTAAGCATTGCTTTCAACCATTAATGTTCAGCCATTGATTTACATGCATATGATCATTTTTAATTAGTGCAGAATAGTTTTATGAAATTGGTACAGAGTAGTGTAGAACGAGTGCAGAACAGAGTAGAGTACAGTAGCTTCTTCCAGCAAGTTTCTTTTAGCAATTCAGCTATTAATTGACATTCTTTCACTTCCCTCTTCAACCCTACATTTCCTGTGCTGGTTCCTCTAAGACTACCTTCCCGGGTTGACAATTAGATGTTGATTAATATGTTATATATTTACCCAACATTTTGGCACCGTTGCCGGGGAGGTACTAAAAAGGATTGGAGAGTGGATGTAGGTGTGCTTTCATTTTTAGCCAGATCAGATTTGATTTTATTAGTGTGCAAGTGGTTTATTTCAGTAGTATTAGATTACATTCAGCAGCAAAGAAAATTCTATTTTAGTAGGTTTTATTCAAACAGCAGCAGAGTCTTCCTTTCAGCAGTGTTAGATTTGATTCAGCAGTGGATTTCATCAGTATGAGAGGGTGTGTATTTGATTCAGTAGAAGCAGTTTTCCTTTCAGCAAGAGTGCATTTCATGTTATTTCAATCTAGTGTCGGTTTCAGAATTATTATCAGTTTGTGTGACTTTCAAAGTTTTTAGAAAACCCCCTACAAGAAAAGAAAAAAATAAAAAATAAAAAATAAAACGAAAATTGACTAATGGATCCAAGAATGAATGAACGAAAGAAGAGATTGTTGCAGGAACTTTCGTGCATCTTGCAGGAACTTGAAGAGATCTCTGCAGCTCAAGAGATGGAGGAGGAATCAGTTGATTCAGTGGTTCTGATGGAACACCTTTGCCATCCTGCAGAGAATAATGAACAGTTAGACAATCGAGCTAAGAAAGAACATGGTATGCATAATCATATTGACCATTGGTTTCAATCTGTTTTACAGCCTTCAGATAATCTTCTTCTTCAACAATTCTTGGACATGAAGCAACCGGTGTTGCTTGCTCAGCATGCCTTGGTAATTATGCATCTATATATTTTATCAAAGGGCATGAATTTATTGATGATTCTGCTAAGACAGTGGCTACATTGGTTATTTGCCTATACTTAAAGAAATGTTTCATTTCTTTAAGTAGGTAGGTAGGGTAGTGAATAAAAGATAACACCTTTAGATAGTTTATGTTTTCTGCAAATAAAAAGAGCATCAACTCGAATAAGAAATGATTGAAGATTTTCTATCTAAGTGATGAATGGATGAGTTGCTAGACTATGCTCAGAGTACAGGGGCTCTTCTCAGCAGTTCCTATTAATCAATATGGACAGTTTTCGGGACTGTTAACATTCTATTACCATGTCAGTGTTACAGAGGTGAATTCGTTTGCATGAGGACATGCAAAAGGCTCGGCATGGGGGAAGGATGCATATATTCTTGTCAGTAAGGCTCAGGATGTTTTGAAAGCATAAGGGAAGTCTTTCCGTCACTACCCCTATTTCAGCCTTTGATTATTTTTGCAAAGCATTTTTAAGGACTCTGTTAATTTGGATTAAATTTCTGGGTTTCACTGGCTGATTGGAATGCATGTATCAAGTAAATAGATGTGTGCTGCTAGGTTTTTCAGACTTGTCCTCTTTATTCAGATGAGTACTTTTCCACCTGGTATTGTCCCCATCAGTGATTTAAGCTTCCAAAAGTGGTTTTTACTTATGAACTTATGGGTTACTAGGACCATTTGACTTGGTTTCACACTAGATGGAATGAGGAAATTGTTTTTAATAATGACAGCTATGGCATTGAGTTATTCTTCTGTCAGGAACCATTTTGGAAAAAGGTCTCCAGGACTGAGCAGTCTGTTGGTTATTATCTATTGGCTTCTATAATATCAAATACATATACTTATATATACATTTTTGTGCAGCCACTTTATGACTTTCACTTTATACAGTTGCAAAGGTTAGTTGTTCATTTGGGCAAATATTTATAGGCATGTACAAAGAACACTCTTCCAATTTTGATACCATCCCACTCCTAGATGGTTTTCAGAGCTGCTCCCCCACTCATCTATGCTTGAGCAAATCATAAAATTTATCTTTAAGATGAACTTGGGATAAGGGCCTCTGATAGAAAACGGGTGTAAGAGGTTAGCCCGCCAGGATACTGAACAGGTCCGCTGGCAGCGGGTACCGACCTGTGGTATAAACAGGAAAACCCATCAGGGTACTGAATAGGCCTGTTGGAAATGGGGAATCTACCTGGGGAAGAAACTTCTTAGATGTTACAGTTACCCGACCGGAGTACTGAACCGGCTTGCTAGCAGTGGGTTCTGACTCTAATATCTCTTTTTAAAAGCCTCATCTATACTTGTCTGTATGAACAATGTACCTATGTAAAGGTCAAGAGAGGTCATATGTGTGGTTAAATAAAACTTAAGGAGACTGTTTGTAAAAGTTAGTGGATAGCCAGTTGATAATCGTCTCCAGCTACTCTGAATTCTAGTTGCCTAATCCTTGTAAAAAAGGGTTTATGCCTGACATTTTCTGAGTCCGGAACATAGCTGTGAATTTCAGTACTGGTTTTTCTTTGCACTACTCAAACTGCCCTGTGTGAAGCTGAGTCAAAGTGGACTAGTACCCCATTGGCTTCCTTGAGTACTTCTCTTGTCTTGTGTTTTAAGGCACATGCCCTGGTGGAAAAAGTTCTATATGAATGACGAGAATGAAGTCTGTGTTCATGATTGAAGTGTGGAATATAGAAGTAAGATTGGTTGTTTGTGAATTGTAGTTACTTTTGTTTTTTTTGTATTGTTAATAAAAATTGGTTTCATAACTCAGCTTAGTTTCCTGTGTGATCAGGTGAAGCAGCAACCTTGAACTTAGGTAATTGTGCCACAAGCTTGTTGGGATAAAACAAATTTTCAACCAGTTTTACTTCCTTTTGCAACTCACACAAGTGGTATATTTTCAAAGACATTTATTTGCTTTAATATCACTATCATGTTGGCAATGAATTGCTCCCTATAGAATTTCAGGTGAAGACCTTTCATACTGCTGCACAATTGAGCCTGAATTTAGATGAACCTCAGGAGCAGGGGTTGATGTAATTAATGGGCTTGATGAAATTAAACAAGATGTTGTCCATGAACTGATTTAATACAGAATCAGAGGACTAAATGCCATGACAAATTATTGAAGAAGAAAACTTTTGAAGAAGGTGATAGGCTTTGTTGTTTGACTCACGATTCAAACACTTTAAATCTAAGGACGCAACCACTTAATAGTGGTAAATGTGCAAGGATCCTGCTGATAAAACAAAATTTTCAGGCTGTTATTTAATTTTCCAGGCAATTATTTGATTTTTTTTAGGCAGTTTTAATTGTCTTTTCAACTCACGAAAGTTGGAAAGACAGTTATTTGTCCTTCCTGATAATATTACTGCTATGTTGGTGATTATCACTCCTTCAACATATGATCGTAATTATTGTTTGTCCATATCATCCTGGAAGTACCTCTGTATTTTAAATTGCTGAAGTGTCGGATTGAGTGCCGGATGGGGTGACGGAATAAAAATTAAAAAATTGGCATGTTCAATGGTAAGGGTAATGAACGTAATGAACGTTGCATGATTGGGTAAGTCCTAATTGTTATATATTAAGGATTATTATTATTACCAATTGCTTTTGCCTTTAATACAAGGATCGTTGGGGTTTATTTAGTTGATATTCCACCATTTCTTCATAAATTATTTTATGGCATTTGATAATATTTTATTTCCTTATTATTAATTTGACATTTTTAATAAAACTTATGCCATTGATATATTTCAATTTGGGTTCGTAACTCGCCATGCGGTGAAGGTGAATTAAATGTGTGATAAAATGGGCATAATTCATTGCAACGTGGGCAGCATGTGCTATAGCATGTGCTAGCGAGAGAAAGATTGATGCAGTTCTCCCTTGTCTTCGAATTGACTGTCTGATCTCTGTTAGTTTGTTGTCATTTCTTTTCCTGTTTTTCACGATGCTTATTCTAGCTGAGTTAAAGAAAAAGGATTGGGTATGGGAGAAATTTGTATATGAGCTGTCCAATTCTCAGCTTAAATCATCCCTGGGGAATGAACCATGTGAGCTTTGTATTCCTGATTTAGTGGATAAAGCCTCCTTTGTAAATATTTATGAACATCAAGTCAGCCATCCTCAGGAACCAGCTGTTAAGAGTTGTAAGAAGGTTGGCCCATCCCATACTAAGAAGTATCCAATATCTAAGGGGCGGCGTGTCAGCTCTCAGTCTGGGGGAGAAAAGGGTCGTGAAAATTTGTTTGCTTCACCCAATCGAAGATTTTCCCGCAGCATGACTGTTAAAGAAAAAGGGAATCCAAAGGTAAGAGCCTGTCCATGTTGAATTGTCCTCATCCACTTCTTCTTCTGCCCATGATAACTCTGATTCTCATAGCTCTCATCATCATTCTTCAATGCCTAGTCCTGTCAGTGAACCTTTGCTGGCAGCATCACCTTCAAAATCTAGTTTAAAATCTGCTAAAGCATCACCTTCCAAATCAGGTCCAAAGTCTGCTAAATCTCATAGGTTGGATGCTTCAGCCCAGGGAATTGATTACTTCAGGCAGAGAAATTTTAAGTTGACAAAGAAATTACAGGAGTATGTTAGGCACTTCAGCCTTAGTTTCTAGAGTTTGA
Organism: Larix kaempferi; assembly: GCA_027924585.1. Classification (NCBI taxonomy): domain Eukaryota; kingdom Viridiplantae; phylum Streptophyta; class Pinopsida; order Pinales; family Pinaceae; genus Larix; species Larix kaempferi. Next base: position 5,104,790 of record BSBM01000252.1, read on the forward strand.
GCCAAGGCTTGATCATCTATTATGAGTTTCAAATTTTGTTTGTTTGAAACTTTCTTGCATAGGGTCATGCAAGATCTTCAGTCTGGGGGAGATGTTGGCCTCCTATTTTGACTGTTCAGCACAATATTTTCTAGTTTAAGTCTCATGAAACCAAGTAATCATCAGCTTTATTTAGTGTTGTTTTGTGCATGGTTATGCCTTTTGAAGAGCAACATTGCTAGAAGCTTTGGTAAGTGACTTTTTAATTGTTTATTTATTATTTTGCTTTGTTTTATGTATATAATGGAACCTTTAGTTCTCATTTAATAATGGGTCAATTAATGAGTCTTTATTTCTTTTATGCAGGAGTCTTTTGGTTATTTGGCCCAATGCTTGTCCCGAAACTCCAAAGAAGATCTATGTTGGTTGAACCAGAGATTTGGGGGATTTTATTGCTCAGGATAACATCTTGTTTGATTTCCAATCGCTTCTAGGACACAGGTGCAATTATCCAGTGCTATTCTGAGGATGTCATTTGCTTAAAATGGCATTTCTGTCCTTGATCAGGACCCTAGTTTCGGGCTCAATTTCTGAACAAACGGTTGGGAATTTTTCAAAATGGTTTGAAACCCACTTCACAAATGGCCCCATTTACCCCTAATCGCGGGCAGTTTTCAGAATTTCTGAACGAATGTGGAGAAATCCCTTCCGGAACAGACGTGGTTTTGCCAGATTTGGTGTTGGCCGTTTTCTGGGTAGTTGCTCGAATTTCTAAATTTTGGGATGGATCTTGTCCATCTGTTCATGTATAAATAAGCTTGAGATGGAGATAGACAGAGCATAGATTAGATAGAAGAATGGAATATAGATATAATTTCCAGTGCTTTTATTGTTCTTCTTTCTCAATAAAGTAATTAGAGTTGTTTATGGATACGATTTCTGTCATTAGAAGTTTGCTGTAAGCTATTCATTCTTCAGTATGTATTGATTAAAGAATCGATATGTTGACAACGAAGGCAGGGCCCCCTTCGATGGAAACAGAGCGATATACATTGCATTTAGCATAGATTCCATCTTCAGCTTTAAACGTTATCTCTAAGCAAGAATTCGATTTCAGTTACATTGTCAGCATTTCATTTCATTTATAGAAGCAGTATTTCAGTTACAGAAGTAGCGTTTCATTCGATTGCAACAGAGGGTTTAGCATCAAGTTTAATGAACTATCTTTCCAGCCATTGATTTTGTCTTTCAGCTTTCAGTTGTCTCCTTGATCTTATAGTACAGAAGTAACATTCAGAGAGGTTTCATTTGATTTCCATAGAATCATTTCATTACGAAATAGATTGCCAAATGATTGAGGAGTTATAAGTAAGCATTGCTTTCAACCATTAATGTTCAGCCATTGATTTACATGCATATGATCATTTTTAATTAGTGCAGAATAGTTTTATGAAATTGGTACAGAGTAGTGCAGAACGAGTGCAGAATAGAGTAGAGTACAGTAGCTTCTTCCAGCAAGTTTCTTTTAGCAGTTCAGATATTAATTGACATTCTTTCACTTCCCTCTTCAACCCTGCATTTCCTGTGCTGGTTCCTCTAAGACTACCTTCTTAGGTTGACAATTAGATGTTGATTAATATGTTATATATTTACCCAACAGGTAGTGCGGAAGGTTGGAGAAGTAGCATATGAACTAGAACTTCCGGAAGGGAGTAAAATCCACAATGTATTTCATGTTTCTTGTCTTAAGAAAGCTCTTGGTCAGCAAATCATCACTTCATAAATACTTCCTCCTTTGGATGATGAAGGTCAGCTCACACTTGTTCCGGAAAAGATTTTGAAGACACGGGAAAGAAGGTTGAGGAGTAGACTCATCAAAGAATATTTAGTGCAATGGAAGGACTTACCAAATGAAGATGCCACATGGGAAGAGGAGAATATTTTGCAGCATCCAAATTTGAAATTGCTTGAGGACAAGCAATCTTGGGTGGGGAGGACTGTAATGTCCCCATTCAAATAAGTGCATAGTAAGACAATCCCATCAATCCTACTAGTTTCCTAGGTTGGATGGGCACATGTGGGATGGTAATAAGGAAGCTAATAAATGATATTTAGACATTAGAAGGGTTCAATCATTTAATAAATATGATGACTAAATAAATTCAAGAGAAATTATAGGTGGCAAGTGGTTTTGGAGACATATGGAGGTGGTGGGACCCCCACTAGCTTGATTTTTCAATGACACATGGCAGCTCTCTCTTGCCAATTTGAATTCATAGGAAGGTGAACACTCTTGGGTGAGTTGGTAAGTCATAACACATTGCATTGAGCATATTAGGTCGAAATGGGATGGAATAGTAACCTCCATGGGAGAGGAAGAGTCAAATTGGAGACTAGTGGACACTTGGGCTAGATTCCCTAGTTTTAAGACAACAATAATGAAGCATCTATGACATTTATGACAAAATTCAGACCTGAATTCTTACACCTGACCATTATGACATGTCAGCCCCAAAAATAGGCTCAAGGAAGGCGCTCATGGAGTTGGAGGAATCTAAAGAGACTCAAATTCGAATTTGGGAGAAGATGGAAGGTTGGAACTAGGAGACAAGTGGCAAATGAGGAATATTTTCTAAATGAAAAATTATTGAATCTATTGAGATTATTTCAACCCCTTGAAGGATAATGTTGGTTATAAAATGTAGAAATCAAGTATGAGAATGGCTTTTGATGATTTGAGAAAAATTGCATTTGTGAAGAGAGAACTAGTGGATGACTAGTTTCTTGCATTAGCCAATTTCGAGGGTGAAAGATTCCCATCCAAGTTGGTGTTTGGAGAGGCCACTCAGGTATTTCATGGTGTTTTAATGGATTTTTAGTTGCAAGTAGCATCTATAGAAAGTTTCATGGTTTGGTTTAGTGCAGCACTTTCTCTCCACCATTTCCAATTTTGAAGGCATATTCGGGCTCCTTGAGGGATTGCACTTTGGGTGAGATCTTCCACTGATTGGGAGAGCTTCATATGATATTTTTCTGATTTTAATAGATTCATATCCTCTTTTATTCATATTCAGAAACTCTCAGGTCGAAATACCCATTGAATGTATGCAAAATTATTGATTAATGAGCAAACAATGTCCGTTTCTCCAATGCTTTGATGTATGACACTTTAAGATTGATTATTTCGAATGGATGGATGATTCTCTAATATATTTGTGATTAATATACTTCCATGGATATATTATACAAGTTTCATGTAATCTACTTGAGCATTTGAAGCATTTTTACTCCGTTTGTTTGTATTGAGAGGTGAAATAGTGTCATTTCCCCAAGGGTCGAATTGGGGGTTTTTGCTGTTGAATGTGAGAGAGTTAGAACAGTAGTAAAAATCAATTAATGGTGCATATGAGACCTTAATCACATACTTAACAGATTACATACCTCTGTTCATAAATTCGTGGGATTTTGGAGGCATTTGGAAGGCCATTTGCAGTGTTACCTTGGGGGGATTTGATGCACAAATTACTAGTCAAAATTACCTATATTGATCAGAATACAAATCAAGTTTGCAGTAGTATTTGGAGGGACATAAAACATCTCTGAACCTAATATTAAATTCTAAATACCATTCATACACTCCTACAGAATATTTGGGAGCATTTGGGTTGATTTGGAGGTCAAAATAGTAAAACTAGTCAAACGTCGAAATTGGGGAAAAAGTGGAAAAATTGGCATTTTAATAAAATTTTGAAAAAGGGTCATTACATTTGGTTATTAGATTTAATATGCAGAGCATGTTTTATTATTTCATTATTGTTCCAGATTGCTTGAGTGTGACTAAGGCCTACATGGCTCACATCGGAAAGGGATGCATACCTTTTGGGTGATGGGTTATGTTAGGGTTTCAATATTGACTACACCCTAAGGGAATGGACGCATTCCTGGTGTTTCAATACTTGATAGTGAATGATATGAAATATGATTATGATTTTTGAGCACCAATACTAATGAGCCTGCTTATCCTTCTTGTGCTAACAGCTTACACAAATGCAACTTTGCATGTTAAGAGGCAAAGTGAAGCAAGGGTGCTCAAGAGGACTATATGGACAATGGTAACCTTTCTATGCTCACACTAAAGGACACTAGAAGAGATGGATAGGCCTAAGGAGATGTGTTACAGAAAAGGGGTATCATCCTTGTGTAGTGTGAGTGGGTATTGTGGGGCCATGCTAGCCTACAGTCAAGTGAGTCACCTATGGAGTTCCTAGAGGGAACCACTGGTTTGCATAAGAGAAGAAGCGACGTAATCATATTATGTCGTTCATATTGCCTGATAAAACCAGTCGATGTACTGGCTTGGAAATGGTTGTTGTATGCCTAACAAACATAGTCGGTGTATTGGCTTGGCATTGGTTATTTGGGAGTTGTGGCGAAAGGTTGTTGGATGCCTGATAAACCCAGTCGGTGTACCGGCTTGGCATGTTGTTAAATTAATGCCTGACAAACCCAGCCGGTGTACTGGCTTGGAATTGGTTATTTGCATGTTGTGGAGGTATTGGTGAAGGGTGTTATTCCCTGACAAACCCAGTCGGAGAACTGGCTTGGAAATGGTTATTGTATGCTTGATAAACCCAGTCGGTGTGCTGGCTTAGCATACTGATTTTTGAAATGCTTGATAAACCCAATCGGCATACTGGCTTAGCATACTGATTTTTGAAATGCTTGATAAACCCAGTCAGCATACTGGCTTAGCATACTGATTTTTGAAATGCTTGATAAACCCAGTCAGGGTACTGGCTTAGCATACTGATTTTTGAAATGCTTGATAAACCCAGTCAGCGCACTGGCTTGGCATTACCTACTCAGATGATGTTGTGGAGTAGCATGTGTGCTGGACAAGCATCCACCCCATAGGTGATCCAAGGCTTGTAAAGCAGAGAAGGAAACCTGTGGAGTAGCGAGGAAAATGCACAATACAGATAAGTATTCATTTTCATTTATTTCTTGTTTGGAATAATGAAGACTTCAGGTATAAGTCTTATGATAACCAAGCTAATACATTGTTGTTTCTTTGTTGGAAACCTTGGCCATTACAGGAAGCAAGGACCCTAAAAGAACTATAAATGCTTGGTAGAGCCAGAGAGTAACTGGTTGGAGCGATAAATGCTTGGTAGAGCCAGAGAGTAACTAGTTGGAGCTATAAATGCTTGGTAGAGCCAGAGAGTAACTGGTTGGAGATATAAATGCTTGGTAAAGCCAGAGAGTAACTGGTTGGGCGCTATAAAATTCTTGGTAAAGCCAGAGAATAACTAGTTGGGCACTATAAAATTCTTCGTAAATTCAGAGAATAGTTGGTGGGAACATTAACCACTTGATGTTGTGGAGCAGCCGGCATTCTAGCAAAACATTCCCTTAAACAATTGATAAAACCAGTCATTGTGCTGGCCTGGCATTGACTATTCGAATGGTTGTGGAGTAGCCTGCATGCTGGCCCAACATTCATTGTTGTATCCACGGGAAATCCAATGCTTGGAAAGCAAAGAAGGATCCTGTGGAGTAAAGTGAAGACATCCAGCATAGATAAGTATTTGGTTATCTTGTAACTCTTTCTTATGAATATACATGTGTATATGATTTAATTATGATTTCTTAAAACTCTTGTTTAGAGATAAACCTTATAAAAATACACTAAGCATGTGAATTGATTCAATGTTTGAGTGTAGGTACTGCTGGAAGCAAGGACTATGAAAGCATCTGGAGGTTGCATGTGGACATGTGACCATCCTAAAGAGAGCTCAGTATGATCGGTAATGAAAGATGGTGCTAGTGGAACTGTGTGGGTCCTAGCAGCCAAAGGTTCTCTAAGCAACAACATGGAAGGGTTCCCTAGTTGAAAAGCATTAGACAGACCTTAGACACTAAAGTGTCAAAGCCAAGAAATGGCATGTCGAGCATTCACATTGAAGTGAAAAGAGGCTAAGGAGCATAGAACCACAAGTGATGGTGTGGATCTGGATTGGAACAAGACTAAGAGGGGGAAACTCTTACTCTTCTCTTTCCTTTTGACTGATGCATCTCAAAAACAAAAGACTGTTGAGTGCATGTCATAAATGAAAACAAATTGTGTTTAATTGCTTGAAATGAATTATGAATGTTGAAATGGTTATTTTCCGGTGAAAGGATGAACATGAATGAGTTCATGTGTGTATTGGGAAAGCATGAAATGTGTGGAAGTCTCATGAGTAAAGCATGGACGTTCCATGTCAATTGGGCAAATAATTGACTAATTTTAATATTGTGATATGCTTGTCCTAATAGGAATTTCCATGATAAGTCTCACAGGTGAGACATTGAAAGCCATTGATTACAGCTATTACTATCCAAGTGTTGCTGGTGAGAAAAGAGAGATCCATTTGTGCACCGTGATCATGGCAGTAGACCAGAGACTATTTTTTTTTGGATGGAAGTCTTCCTCAGATAGTTGCCGGGACAACAAGAAAGATGGCATCCATGAAATTCTAGACTTGTAGATCAGCTAGAAAGTGAATAAAGGGAAGGGATTGCTCTGGAGCAATGCCCACCTGTAGAGTTGGAAGACCAAAGCTAGCAGGAGAAGCTTGTGGAAGCCAAAGGACTTGATCCTGAAAGTTCAAAGTAAAGAGATGAAATGCAGGACAGACCTGCCACAAGTTGTGAATTTTGAGGCATGTGTAAAGTGGGTATATATTCTAAGGTATTGGAACACCGAGGACGGTGTTATTCCAAGGGGAGGGGAATGTCACATCCCCACCTTGACCCTATTGCATTAAAATGTAAATGATGTAATATTGTTATAAAATCATGGTGAGGAGCTCAAGGCCAAGGCCTTGCCATCGATTTATTGATGCATATGGTTTGCGTGCTAGTAATGCACATTGGAAATTCAAACATCATGTAAATATGCATTTTAATAAAATACCCAGAACTAGCTATGCGATGCAACAAGAGATGGGGGCATGATTTTACAAGGAACTAGGAGGGAAACATTCAAACCCTTGAGCCAATCATGCCAAGCCAAGTGTCAATGAGAGAACCCATCAAACCCTCAACTACCCATGTTGACTTTTGTACCCAACCATTGATTTCTCCCAAGAGTTGGTTGAGGTAGGTAATGCCTTGGGAATGGAGAGGTATGGCTGTCCAAATTTGGGTATGGGCAAGCCACCCTGCATGGGAATTCGCATTTTTCTTCTTGGGCAAGAAAAGAGCCATGAATTTCTCCCCCAAGCCATTATCCATGATCATTCTTTCTCCCTCACGAGTTTAGAGCTACCTGGGCGTTTTCTAGGCACATTTGCTGTGTTTTCCTTCATTCTCCCAGTAGAGAAGGATGTTTTTGTGTTGTATACCAGTGGGGAAGAAGGGGAATGGAATGGGGGTTCCATAGAGACCATTTTGTTGTTAATTGCTGAGAGGGTTGGGGAGAAAACGTTTTTCCTCCATGTGGATGCATTTCCCTTCCCACAGCTCGTTTTGGGTGAGCCACGATTTGGGGAAAATCTATGGCCATCTTGTTTGTGAATTCCATTGCTGGAAATGTGTATCTATGCCCAATGTTTGTGCTTGTTGTGTGAGAAATGAATATGTTGGGGTATGGGTATGGGTATTCATTGATTTGGCTTGAGCTTGAGAGTGAGCATCCAGGGTTCAAATGTAGCCTGATAAACCCAGGTATGGACTGGCTTGGCTCAGATGGAATGATTAATTGGTTGTGAATGAGCTTTGTCCCCCTTTTCCTTATGAGAATCATGCCCAGCTTGGGGGTGGCCTTCGGATGGACTCAGTATAATCTGTCAAAGAGCCTATGGTTGGGTGGAACGTTGCAGCAACATAGCTAGTTGTTTGGGACCGCATTATAGTGAGATGAGTATATTCTCTTATGTGTATTTACTTCTGCATTGTTTTAATTAATTGATGACTGTTATTGATATATTGAGTGCATATGAAAATATGTGTGTGGATGAATTTATTTCTGTTGTGCATATTTGTTTGATTTACATCTGCACACTTTTGTTTTTAACTGGATGCATCTAATGAATTGGTTGAGTTTTATGAAAAGCCCCATAGATTGGTAGCATAATATTTTCCTTGCATTGGGTCCAAGGGTGGGTACATTATAGGGTTTTGGAGTATTAAAAAACCCACCTATACCATTTTAGACAAAGGATAAATTAATTAATCATTTATGATTAATTTCCTGAGTTTCGACTAGGTAAAATAGGCCAATTTTGTCTTTTAGTGGACCATTTGCCATCCTAAGTCACTAGGGTGCACTTGAGGAAAATATGGATAATGTTTCATTGGATTCAGTTTGATTTCTTTCCATTTCTTGTTTAGAAGGTGCTTTCCTGATTTAGTTAGCTTTATCTTGTTTTTCCTTCTTTCTAGTGGAAAATATAAAGCTAGTTGACTTCGAAACTTTTGCCACTTGACCAATTCGATCTCCACATCATATATTCTCTCCTAAAGCCATCAATACATTCTATTTACCTCACTCATGAGCTTCCATACCATACTTGTTAATGTATATGTAACTTCGGAATGTATTTCATATATATTTATTGTACCCTTATTAGAGATGTGTTATTCCTCTATAAGGAAGTGTTGTCATGTGGATTGACAAGTGTCGCAAGTGTGTGTACTTGCCGATGGGTTATTAGACCACCATGTGTGGGGTCAGCCCTGAAATATATATTATATTGTGGATGTACCTAGCTAGACAAGTCGGACCCATAAGGTCACTGGGCAAACAGGTTAGTATAAATAAAGATAAGGAGATCTCTATTTAATTCATTCGAAAAATCACATCTCTCTCACTCAGAAAGTGGCACACTAGTGAGGAGGAGGATCATCTGCTTCTAGGAGACTATCTCAAGTGTATTTTGGTTGTACTTTGGTTGAGCCATTGCTCTCTCTATCTCTGAGGACGTTGTGGGGTTTTTCACCTTAGGGTTTTCCCCACAGAAACTCTGTGTCTCTTTTTCTCTCATGCTTTTGATTCTTGTGATGCTTGTCATGCTTATTGTGATTGTTATGCATTGATATACTGTATATGTTATTATCTCAGTGAAGATCCTAGAGTATTGTGAATTAATGCTCAAAATTCAACATGGTATCAGAGCTAACCTGAGAAGAAGACATTTTGCAGTGACGGAAACATGAGTTTCTTGTTTATTGGGTTTCTCTCCATAGATTTTGGAAAAGCAGTATAGTAGATTGACTCTACTCATCAAGGAGAATCTATCTATCCAATCAGAATTCAATTCTGAGCATTTTCAGATTTGGCCCTAAACATTAGGGTTTCCACAAAAATAGGAATTTCTGAAATCTGAAGACATAGCTGGAAGCTCCTTGCAAAAATCAAAGTTTAGAGCTTTGGATAGAGATTTTTGGCTGGGTAGATCTCTGGGAAACTCAAACCCTAATTCAGGGCTCTCCCTAGTGAACCTAGGAGGACAAAAAGGCAAATCAAAAGGGTAAAAGCTTTGTTGATCTCAAATTCTGAATACACCAAGTTGATCAGCTCATCAAGGCGCATCTTTCTATCCTTTCAGAAAATTGAAATTCACATTTTGAATTTTTAGGGTTTTTCTGACAAACCCTAATCCGGGACCAGATCCAGTTTTCAGCATTTCAAGTGGTAGGACCTAAATCTTTTCTATTTCCATTTGAAGTACTCTTTAAGATGTCTCACCACACCAAGCTTGAGGATAAGCTTGAAGGATTTGATAACTTCCGAGCTTGGAAGTATAGGATTGGGTTAACTCTGGAAGAGAATGAGTTGGACTCATATGTAAAAGAAGACATCCCTATCCCAGAGGATGAAGAGGCTAAAGTATTGCATAAGAAGAACTTGGTCAAGGCAAAGAGAATCATTGCTGATTCTATCAAAGACCATCTCATACCCCAGGTGTATTCTCTAAAGACACCCAAGGAGATGTTTGACTCTTTGACCAAGCTATTTGAAGGGAAGAACATAAATTGGAAGATGACCCTATGGAACCAATTAAAAGGAGTAAAGTTTCAGAATGGAGAAACCATTCAATCTTATTTTTCAAGGGTCTCCCAGATCAAGGAACAACTAGAAGCAGTGGATGAAATGGTGGAGAATGGTGAAGTGGTGATGACCACTCTAAATGGCCTACCCAGGTCATGGGATTCCTTTATTCAAGGAATTTGTGCAAGGAAGAAGTTGATCTCCTTCAATAGATTGCGAGAAGAATGCTCTCAAGAAGAAGCTAGGCTTGTGGCCCGAGAAGAAAAGATGGGAAATGAAGATCAAGCTCTCATAGCACATGTCAGGAAAGGCAAGTCCAAGAAGGAATCATCTCATAATAGGAGATTCTCACACCACGATTATCATAAAGATAAGAAAGATCTCAGATGCTTCAATTGCAATGAGAAGGGACACTTTGCCTCAGATTGTCCCAAGAAGAAGAAAGACAACAACAACAACTTCAATAAGAAGAAGAAGAATAACAAAAGAAGACATCGTTCTCATGCTGCCGAAGATGATGAACCCCCAAAGAAGAAGGCTAGGGAAGAAAGTGATAGTGATGATGACTCATCAAGTGAAGAAGAATATGTTCTAATTTCTGATCTCACAGGTACTATCTCCCATGGTTGTAATGATTGGTTGATTGACAGTGGGGCTTCCAAACACATGACTGGGTTTAAAGAATCTTTTGTGAATCTATCTGAACATGAATCACCCCATAAGGTGAAACTTGGGAATGATTATCAATACCCAATCAAATGAAGTGGTGAATCCTCCTACAACCTATATTCTGGAAAATATTTGAAGATGAAAGAAGTCCTTTATGTACCTGGGCTCAAGAAGAACTTACTCTCCATCTCTGCATTGGATGCAAAAGGTATGAGGGTTGCATTTGTGGATGGCCAAGTCCTAATGTGGCCAAAGCGAAAGAACATAGATGATGCAATAGTGATTGGAGAGCAAGAGGGAGGTTTGTATAAATTGAAGGGACAACCTGAACATGCCATGTTACATGAATCCATGGAGCCAAGTGAACTTTGGCATAGAGGACTTGATCATATGCACTATAGGGCACTTCCAATTGCAATCAAGGCTGTAGAGGGTCTTCCTGAAATCAAGACCAAACATGAAGGTGTTTGCAAGGGATGTGCAAAAGGTAAGAACATTAAGAAGGCTTTCCCAAGCAGTGAAAGCAAGGCAAAAGACATCCTGGAAATCATCCACTCAGATGTATGTGGTCCTATGTCATCCAGTTCTCTGAGTGGGTATGTTTACTATGTGTCATTTATTGATGACTTCTCCAAGAAGACTTGGATATACTTCTTGAAGAACAAAGATGAGGTGTTTGATAAATTCAAGGAATTCAAAACCATGATGGAGAATCAAACTGACAAGAAGATCAAAACATTTAGGTCCGACAATGGTGGAGAATTCACCTCAGGTGACTTCAAGAAGCTTTGTAGTGATTCAGGGATTAAGAGAGAGTTGACTGCTCCTTATAATCCTCAATAGAATGGAGTTGCAGAAAGGAAGAACAGAACAATCATGGAAGCAGCAAGGGCAATGCTGCATGACCAGGATCTACCTATGTATCTATGGGCAGAAGCAGCTAGAATAGTTGTATATGTGCAGAACAGAACACTCCACAAGATATTGGACAACAAGACACCAGAAGAGGTCTTTTCTGGTAAGAAACCTGAAGTCAGCCATCTCAGAATATTTGGTTGTCCAGTATACACTCATGTCCCAAAGGAAAAGAGGACTAAACTACATCCTTTAGGAAAGAAGGGTATCTTTGTGGGTTACAGTGAAAGCTCGAAGGCTTTCAGAATATACTTTTCAGGGTTCAAGAAGATTGATGTCAGTAGGGATGTAACATTTGATGAAAACTCAGCATTCATCAAATCAAGAAAGGAACCTATCGAAGTTTATGAAGAACCTAAGGAAACTAGATTTCAAGACACTACCATAAATTAAGCAGTTCCAGAAGTTGTTCGTGAATTTGAAGATCCACAAGAACCTATAGATCCACCTCGTGAGGATAACTCTCACAAGAGGAAACCTGCATGGGCTAGAGAGCTCATTCAAGATGCAGAAAGATTTGGCATTCCAGAAGAAGAACACAGAGCAAAGAAGAGAACCAGATCACATACCAGCTATGTTGCTTTACTCTGTGACATTATGAACAAAGAGCCTTCCAGTTATGAAGAAGCAGCGGAAAAGAAAGAATGGAAGGATGCCATGGTTGAGGAATACCAATCAATAATGAAGAATGATGTTTGGGATGTTGTCCCAAGACCTAAAGAGAAGTCTGTTGTGACTTCCAAATGGGTCTTCAAAATCAAGCATGCTGCAGATGGCAGTGTAGAAAAATACAAAGGAAGATTTGTAGCTCGTGGCTTCTCTTAGAAAGAGGGAATAGATTATGAAGAAACTGTTGCACCTGTAGCCAGGTATACTTCCATCAGAATAGTACTTGTCTTGGCTGCAGCGATGAAATGGAAAATACACAAGATGGATGTCAAGACTGCTTTCTTGAATGGTGTAGTTGAAGAGGAAGTATATGTGGAGCAGCCACTCGGTTTCGAAATACATGACAGGGAGTCATATGTGTGCAGATTGAAGAAAGCCTTGTATGGCTTGAAACAAGCTCCCAGAACTTGGTATGGTAGGATGGACAGTTTCCTATCTAGTTTGGGCTTTACCAAGAGTAAAGCGGATTCCAACCTTTATTACAAGGTTGAGGAAGGGAATCCTGTGATTCTACTCCTGTATGTGGATGACTTATTTGTAACAGGAGATGACAGATTGATTGCAAATACTAAGAGAAAGCTTGCTGCTGAGTTCAATATGAAAGATTTGGGAATGATGCATTATTTCCTAGGTATGGAGGTGTGGCAAAGTGCAGGTGGGATCTTCCTTGGTCAAGGGAAGTACACAGTAGATATCCTGAAGAGATTCGGGATGATGGATTGCAAGGCCATGGCCAAACCTATGGCATCGAATCTGAAGCTTCTATGTGATGCTTCATCTGAGCCGGTTGATGTCTCTATGTATCGTTAGATGATTGGGTCCTTGATGTACCTGACGAACATGAGACCAGATATTTGCTTTGCTATGAACACATTGAGCCAATTCCTGATGGATTCGAGGAGTGTTCATCTGGTTGCTGTAAAGCATGTTCTAAGGTACCTGAAGGGTATAGTGCATTATGGGCTCAAGTGTGAGGCGAATCAAAAGTTTAACCTACAAGGTTATGTTGATTCATATTGGGCTAGCAGTGCTACAGATAGGAAGAGCACTTCTGGGTGTTGCTTCAGTATGGGATCAGGTGTGATCTCTTGGTTTTGCAGGAAGCAGTCCTGCGTAGCACTGAGTACAGCTGAGGCAGAATATGTTGTAGCCTGTTTAGCTAGTTGTGAGGCAATATGGCTACAGAAGCTACTGTCTGAGTTATTTGATCTCCCGTTGGATACTACTGGTATCTTCTGTGATAACCAGAGTTGTGTGAAGCTGTCCGAGAACCCAGTGTTTCATGACAGGTTGAAACACATAGAGATCAAATATCACTATATCAGGGATGTGGTGCAGAGATGAGCTGTGAAGCACCTGTATGTTGCGACGGACAAGCAGATTGCAGATGTGCTGACGAAGCCACTAGCCAGGGTGAAGTTCGAGTACTTCAGGGAGAGGCTTGGTGTTCTTCGGATTGATGACACTTCGAGGAAGAAGTGATGGACACATTTGCTGAAGCCATTCCAAGCATGTTGGAAGGAGGATCCTTCACATGGCTGTGGATGTAAGCGCTGGATGATGAGCATCAAGATGATGTTCTAGTATGATCAGTTGGATCATTTTTTATATGTATGTATGTATGCATCATGTTGGATGCTGGATATGATCAGTTGGAACATTTATATGTATATGTATATGTATGTGCGCATCATGTTGGATGCTGGATATGATCAGTTGGATCATTTATATGTATGTACGCATCATGTTGGATGCTGGATATGATCGGTTGGATCATGTGTATGTATTTTGTATAAGCATCATGTTGGATGCTTGGACCATGTATCTGTATATGTATCAGGTGGATACATTGTATGATCAGGTAGATCATGTATGTTGATATGTATCATGTATTTATATTGGTATCAGGTGGATACACTGTGTGATCAAGTGGATCATGTATGATGATATGTATCAGGTAGATACTTGGTATGCATCAGGTAGATGCATTGTATGATTAGGATGATCATGGATGATGAGCTTCAGGATGTTGCTCTAGATGACATGCAGCAGAATGTTGCAGTGATGATGATCAGGATGATCATGTCTACATCAGGATGATGTATGGTAAGTATCAGGTTGATACTCTGTGGCCGTGGAACAGGTTGTGCAGCATTTAATTTGTGCCCTGGGAGATTTGCATATAGTCTTTCGAGGTTTTTCCTATGGCATGTAATTTGTACCCTGGGATATCTGGAAAATGCTCTTTCAAATTTTTGCTTGGTAGGACATATAATTTGTGCCCTGGGATATCTACAGATAGTCTTTCGAGGTTTTGCCTATGGCATGTAATTTGTGCCCTAAGATTTTTGGCAGATGCTCTTTTGAGGTTTTGTCCTATGGCATGTAATTTGTGCCCTGGGAGATACGATAGGTTGAGCTGTGTGCTCGTAATCAATCCTGGGATACTCTTTCGAGGTTTTTCCATGATCACATGTAATTTGTGCCCTGGGAGATCCAATAGGTTGAGCCTTATGCTCGTAATCAGTCCTGGGATGCTTTTTCGAGGTTTTGTGGTGACCACATGTAATTTGTGCCCTGGGAGATCCGATAGGTTGAGCCTTGTGCTCATAATCAGTCTTGGGATTCTCTTTCGAGGCTTTGTGGTGGGGTCACCTGTAATAAGTCCTGGAGATCTGGACAAGATGAAAAAGGCCTCAGATGCTCTTTAGGGTTCTTGCTAGTCAAGAGACTCTTTTAAGGTTTTGTGACGCACGTAATAAGTCCTTAGATTTCCACAGTATGGACAATGATGATGAAGACCTGCAGGTGGTGGGCCTACATCCAGTATGAAAAGGGACTGGCTCTGTAGAACTTCCTATGATGAGTAGAGTCAGAGATTGGTTGAGATAGCAGTAGCAGTGATGATGATGATGACGATGCATCGATGACAATGATCCCGAGAAGAAGACTTGTCTAGCAAATCTGTGTCGAGAAATACCTTCCTAGTTAAGAAGGAGTGTTGATGTATATGTAACTTCAGAATGTATTTCATATATATTTATTGTAACCTTATTAGAGATGTGTTATTCCTCTATAAGGAAGTGTCGTCATGTGGATTGACAAGTGTCGCAAGTGTGTGTACTTGCCGATGGGTTATTAGACCACCATGTGTGGGTTCGTCCCTGAAATATATATTATATTGTGGATGTACCTAGCTAGACAAGTCGGCCCCATAAGGACACTGGGAAAACATGTTAGTATAAATAGAGATCAGGAGATCTCTATTTAATTCATTCGAAAAATCACATATCTCTCACTCAGAAAGTGACGCACTAGTGAGGAGGAGGATCATCTGCTTCTAGGAGACTATCTCAAGTGTACTTTGGTTGTACTTTGGTTGAGCCATTGCTCTCTCTATCTCTGAGAAATTTGTGGGGTTTTTCACCTTAGGGTTTTCCCCACGGAAACTTTGTGTCTCTTGTCTCTCATGCTTTTGATTCTTGTGATGCTTGTCATGCTTATTATGATTGTTATGCATTGATATACTGTATATGTTATTCTCTCAGTGAAGATCCTAGAGTATTGTGAATTAATGCTCAAAATTCAACAATACTTAGCCAATTCGTGAGCCTCTAGTACAATTTTGAAAATTGATTTTGCCACCTAGGGTTTTTTTTCCTTATCTAAGCCTTTTCTTTTTGTCCTTTCGAAAATTGCCTCCAAGGCATTCGATTTTCTCCATGGAAGATGTATTATATATTGTTATCATATTGATGAATAAAATTCATAGTGGTTTCCACAGTTTATCTTCTCTATTCTTCTTCTCTCATTGTATGAAATATTCCATGTGAAATTGTCTTATGAATCTAGATCTTAGCAATTGAAAATCTCACATCTTCTTCTTGTTTTCCAATTGATTTGCCAATGCTTCTTGTGAAAAATTGTCAAACTAGCGCTCTCAGGAAACAATAAGCCCATGATACAATTCATATACTAGTGCTGATAACATGCAATGGGGAAGGTAGCCACAACAAGATATGTATGCAGAATAGATCAAGAAAAACATAAAGAGTTAGAAAAACCAAACTTTATGGAACCAAGGCTTCACATTGTGGGTGACCCGCATGAAAAAGTAGAACAAGCACAACTTATAGACATTGATTTTGCAGATGGAGACATGTATCATGATATGAAGCCCAAGGAATACATGAATTTCTTCCTAATAATAAATGGGCAAATATGACAAGATTGGAAGTTCAATTTTGTATCTCTAGTGAATCGACCCTCATCAACTTGAAATACCTTCCAATCTTCGACATAACACTAGAGATTCAGAAACGTACAAAGTATTTGATCATCTGTATGCACGTCCATTCTACATGGTTAGAAAAGAATTATTCTATTCATATGTGTTAACACCTAAAAAGTGCTCACTAGCTCATTCCCTTACTCACATGACCCATTTGTCCACTTTTCCACCATCTGAGCCTCTGAAACCAACAAAAGGTCACCAAAAGACCTTAATACACCCCTTTTTCCATTAAAAAAGATTATTTTTCCAAGAAAATCATAAAAAACCCTCAAAAAGGGTCCAAATTCCCAAAAATATTAAAAAGGGAATAAAAATATTATTTTTATTCAAAAAAGGAAAAAAGAGGGAAAGTTACCTAAACCATGTTGGTCAATACCATTGGTTTCCACAAAACCACAAATGGTATTCCTCACCACCAAAACCTATAAAAAGGTGGTAGGGGCTCCTCATTTCACATCCTTCCATTATCTCATCCTTATGCTGCTGAAATCTCCCTTGAGCACTTTTAGCCATTGAAGCAACCTTGGAGAAGAGACCTATTGGAGTTTGGAGCTACTCATCTTGGGAGTTGCTCAACATCAACCTTCACCTTTGAAGGTAATATCGCAAGCACTTGCTTGCCCCCCACTTTTCAATACAAAAATTATTTCTTATGTTTCTTGTTCTTGATTTTTGAAATATTTAAATTATTTGCTTAGATTCTTGCTTAGATCCATGAAAAGTATTGTTTATTCAGTTTATTGTTTTTATTTCTATTGAAACTGCTACTACTAGTTAGTAGGTGCCCATAGCACTAAGCTTGGTTGCAAAACCGAGCCAACAGTTTTTGGCGACTCCGCTTTGGTTTGAACTTTAGATCTCTAGCTTTGCCATTAAATCTTAGTTTTTATGAATTTTTAACCTTTAGATCCATAGATCTACCATCTTAGACAGCAGATCCATTGCTGGTCTGAGATTTGGCCGCAAAAACAGCCCTAAATTTTCAATTTTCGGGTTCGTTTCTCGGTTTCCGTGCACGGCTTCCGCCTCGCGGCTTTTTGCCAGACAGTCGCGCGGTCCATCGCGACTTTTCTGCATTTTTCCGCGCGGTCCATCGCGGCCTTTTTCCAGACAGTCGCGCGGTCCATCGCGGCCTTTTTCCAGACAGTCGCGCGGTCCATCGCGACTTTTCTGTGTTTTTCCGCGCTGCACACCGCGGCTTCGCGACCTTTTTCCGCGCTGTCCATCGCGACTGTGCGCCCAAAAACCCGCGCGGTCCATCGCGACTGTGCGCCCAAAACCTGCGCGGTCCATCGCGACTGTGCGTCCAAAACCCGCGCGGTCCATCGCGACTGTTCGGCCAAAACCCGCGCG
This sequence comes from Larix kaempferi, assembly GCA_027924585.1. Lineage (NCBI taxonomy): Eukaryota > Viridiplantae > Streptophyta > Pinopsida > Pinales > Pinaceae > Larix > Larix kaempferi. Next base: position 5,122,705 of record BSBM01000252.1, read on the forward strand.
GCTGTTCGTCCAAAACCCGCGCGGCTGAATTTTTTCATTCGGCCATCCCGATTTTGAAAACTATTTTTTACTGTACTTTCTGCCCATAGCACATTTTTTACAGTACTAAATTCTGCATAGTTTACAGATTTGAAATTTTTTTTTCCTATTTAAAAGTGCATACCTAGAAATCTTTTTAAAAAATTTCAAGAAAGTGAAAGAAAGACTCATTTTGCATTCTTTATCTAGATTCAAATTTTTTCTTGTTTACTTCTTTAGAATATTGCCCTTAGCAATTTTTATTGAAACCAAGAAATCCATTTATTTCTTTATTTGCTTTCATAAAATCCAAGAAATCCTTTATTTTTTGAGTTATTTTTTGAAAAAGCATATTAATTCCTTTTCGTGAAAAAAGTCTTAAATATTTGCTTTGTATTTTCGAAAAGTCCTTTATTTTTTGAAAATTTCCCTTAAAGCATTTAATTTTTTCAAGTTCAGTTTACAACACCTCACGTGCACTCACACGATCACTTAATTGAACAAAGACTTAAAAAGTACCCTAATTTGAACACATTCTTAACCCCACTTGGGGAACACTAAAAGAATTCTTGTAGCTAGGTAGTATTGGGGGGATAGGTGTTCCAATAACACCCCTCAGTTCATACATCTGAGACATAGAAGTTGTCCAATTAGGGAGCTAAAATCTCTTAGTACTTTTTGGCGCGGTCACAACTGGTTTGTGGGAAGGCCTCTCCCTTAGGAGGGTTGAAGTCGCGAGGATGGTTCCGGAAGCCTGAGTGGGATACCGAAACCCATTCAGTAACCGAAGGGCTACCATTCGCAGTTCTCGGGATATCCCTGTATTGGGATATTGCGATCAAAGGACCAAACGGCAGATTTACCTTTTCTCGACGCGTCATGAACGGAGTATCCTAGTAGCCTGTCTTTTTAGGATTGATTACCCGGTGTCCCTCCCGGTAGGGGGATATCTAGCCGTTGTCTCTACATTCATATTGTCTGACTTGGATTTCATCACCTTGCAGGGGATATCGTCTGTTTGAGTCACAATACTTTTAGATTAGGTGTTTGCATGATCTTTACCACCTATTGAGTCTAGTTACACCTATTTTTTCTAGGAGCCGCTTGCATGTTGGTATTCTGACCGGTTGTTGCATTCCTCCACTTATTGTAGCACAGCTGCTGGGATAAGTGCATTTTTGAGGATTGATTTTTTGGCCTGTGAGCCTTCTTTTTTCACTCCCCTTTTTGCACCCTTGGTTGCATTAGGGTTTTGAGTCTTTTACATATATATCACCACCTGATACTTAAAACAATTTTTTATATAAAAAACATTTTCTCACCATTGAGAATTCTAGACGTTCTCGTCGTCTACGGGGCGAACTCCCAGAGTTTAGTCCACTTGGCTCTCCACGTCACGGACGCAGAGCATTATCCCTTGATTCGACACATCGTCGATCATTTAGACGGTCATCCGATTCTGACATACCCCACTTCACCTTTGATTTGGAGGTAGAATCCGAAAACCCCACAGAGTTACCACCAACTACAATTATGTCTGGAACACCAGTTGATCCACTATATACATTAACCATAGGTCAGACATCCGCAGACCTTTCTGCGGCGAGTACCATCAACGGCAACAGCCACCCCCTTGGGTATGCCCAATATGGGTAACACTCCACATTCCGGAATGCCTAGCACAAGACCTTCACCTGTCATGGGCATGCCCAACATGGGGGTCATACCCCCTTCGGTTTCCACAAACCCTATCCCAGGAATCCCTAGTGCGATTCCTAACCCAAGTGTAACTCCTGTTGCACTTGGGAGTGCTATCCCCGGAATCCCTAGTGCGATTCCTAACCCAAGTGTAACCCATGTTGCACTCGGTAGTGCTATACCAGGAATCCCTACTGCGATTCCTAACCCAAGTGTAACCCAAGTTGCACTTGGGAGCGCTAACCCATACCAGGCCACACCTTTTGGAGGGCACATACCCTCCATACCTAGCATACCTATAGGCGCTACTGGACCCCTACACCATACCACAATGGCTAGGCAGGTCCCGGTTCCGGTCACCACATCCGCTAGCCTACCATACATGGCAAGTCTCAACCTGCCAGATTTAGCTAGGCTCACAAATGACCCCATCAGGCATGATCCTGCTTGGCCCCATATGCCCACTAAGCTTCCCTCTGACATCCCTAAGTTTGAGGGAAAGGCCGGAGAAGACCCCCAGAACCACATCATGTCCTTCCATTTATGGTGTTCCTCCAACTCCATAGTGGACGACTCTGTCCGACTCCGTTTATTACAGCGCACCTTCACTGGCTCTGCAGCCAAATGGTATATCGAGCAACCCCATGGGACGCATTCCACATTTACCTCCCTTGCCTCGACCTTCCTGCAGTTCTTTCAGCTACCAGTCCGCTATGATGCGGGCGTCGAGATCCTACTGTCTTGCAGACAGAACACGGCCACGCATATCACTGACCATATTCATGATTGGCGTCGGCGCCGAAGCCTATGCAAGATCAAATTGGACGACCGAATCTTTTTAGACTGGTTCCTTAAATCCCTCCTTCCTCTCATTGCGAAGGATGTAGCATCTGAAAGACCCCAGTCTGAGGAAGAGGCCATCCTTAAGGCCCAACAGTTTGATCTCATCTACGCCCAATCGGGTTACTTATACACGATCATACCGGACGCCCCACGAGGTGACTCTGCACGCGGTGACACACCGGGGGCATCACATGCCGCTGATGGAATTATTGGCCAAATTACACCGCAAGCAAAACCTTTCAGTATGGTGAGCACCATGCCCGCCCCAGACCTTTCTAGGGCTACATCTAGTTCCGGAGCGACGACTTCCTATGCTCCAACAAACCAGACCCATCACGTTCATGGACCCTCTTGTCCACAACATTGCTATGGCCAAGCGCCATCAGCATATGTACCTCCTACATACTATGCTCAACCTACGGTACAGACCCCCATGCAATTCCCACAACAGCCCATGCATTACCCACAACCGGTTGCACCAGCTAACCTCACACCTCCACCAGCTCAGGGGTACCAACAACCCCAACAGGCAACTGGACCACCTCCACCTCCACCTGCATACTATCTACCGCAACTTGCTCCCGCACCTGCGGCTCCCCAAAATCCCCCCAATGCTCAAGGGCACGTGTACGCACAACAACATCAGCCCCAATACCAAAACAACCAGCGCAACCAAGGTGCGCAACAGAACCGTGGTAGAGGTCATAACCATGGTAATAACCAACAACATCAGCAAGGTCCTCCACCTCCCAATCCTCCGCAAAATAACAATGCTGCTCCTCCCAACCGCAATCCGGATCGGAATCCTAAGCAGCCTAGAAATAATAACCTCAGAACAAACCACCCTTGTTCTATTTGCGGGGTCTATGGTCATTACACGCATTCTTGCCCACATTTGGAGCGAGCTCGGCAACTCTGGACCAACGATGCCCATCGTCAAGGGCAAGCGGTTCCTTAGCCACCACCCAACCCTCCACCACCTCAACATCAACCTTTGGTGCTGCAAAACCCCTTTCCAAACCAGGGTGTAGTGAACACTCAGCCGTTAGCCCCCCCTCAGGGAAACGTGCCACCACAGCAGATCACTTATGCAGCCCTTGATCAACCCATGTTCGATTCAGGTACTCACCATTTGTTGATGATGTCGACTGCCGATGCTAACCTCCAAACTCATTGGAACCAATATGGCTCCACCTCTGAAGCCCCTCCCGCCGACAAGAACACTAATGTTAATCCCACAGATCAAACGTTACGTATACCTCCGGCTTCACTTGATGGCGCTTCCAAAGCACCTCGCTTCCCACTTTGTCGCATCAACAGTAATCCCAATGCTCGCGCTGCGTCGAATTACAACATCCTAGACGACTTAGCCCAGTCTCCTGCAGCCATGTCTGCTTTAGAAGTTTTGCAAAACTGTCCTTCGCAGCGCAAAACTTTGCTCTCTGCCATTGGCGCCATTGACCCCAATGATTCACTGTTGATCGCATTCGATTCAGACCAGTCTGAACCCCGCCTGCCTTCCTCTTTAGCATTCCAAGTTTCCGTTTCTGTTCGGAATCTTGTCATCCATCGGTGCATTATCGATGAAGGGGCCTCCACATGCGTCATGTACACATTTGTTTGGCAGAAGTTGGGATCCCCTACTCTCCAGCAGTCCACCACTGCATTACGAGCTTATGACGGCCGTTCAGCTCAACCCCTAGGTCTGTTAGCCAATGTCCCTGTCCAGCTGGCGGGTAAAACCGTGCTCATTGACATTGAGGTCATCAATGCCCCACTAGACTATAACCTTTTACTTGGTCGCAACTACATGTACGCCATGAAAGCGGTTGCCTCATCCGTTTTTCGTACCATGATGTTCCCCCATGAGGGACGCGTGGTCAAGGTCGACCAGCTCACCTATTACGATCCCAAGGCCCCTACCACACCTGAAAATGGTCTCACCATGGTTGAACAACCTGTTTGTGGTGCAACTACCTCATTCATTTCCTCAGTAGGACCCAGACTTTACTCCGAGGCGTCGATAACCTCTACATTCCAGGCCATTCCACCACCGTCACCGGAGACCCAGGTCGCTAACCTCTGCACTCTTTCACAAACACCCGGTAATCAACCCTCCTTGTTACCCAAACCACCATTGGTCCCTAGTCACATCGGTGTTACACCTATCCACACAATCCCCTTTCTATTTCCTCCTTCGGGTGTAGTAAGCGCCCCGTTTATGGCTACCCTTAGTCTCCCCGGGTTAACATTAGGATTACCCGTGTGGTATATTACGCCTCCCGTTCCTCCACCGACACCAAATGTCATCCTACAACCAGTGCAACCCATTGTTACTTCTACCCAACCACCTCCCGGTATCACGACTCCTTCGTCGTCGACGAATCCCCCTCCATTCGTCAGGCCCACTGGGGGCAGAGGCCCACAACCATACACTGCAGTTCCCCCACCCAAGGCAGTTAAACCTCCCCCCATATTTCGTGCTCCTCCAAAATGCTCGCTGTGTGATGAGTTAGGCCATCCAACCCATCAGTGCCCACAGTTACCTGCATTGCAGGAACACATGCAAATGTTGGACGACGACCCCAACATCCCGGTGGTCAAACTAGATCCAAACCCTATGCCTCGTGATAAATCACTGCGTACCAACCACCCATGTGCGATATGCGGTATTTATGGTCACTACTCGCATAACTGTCCTGACATCCCAGACTACAGAGCAGCTCTCTACGAGATGAACAATTTGGACCTAGAGACGGCACCCTCTACTATCGAGGAGATCTACCCTCCCGCATCATCCTCATCCGGAGAGATTAACACCATCTATATGATCTCTTCGACTACCACTACCTCATCACTCGATTTGACCACTCAAAGGTCCCGCAATGATGAAGAGGTTCTCGAGACTCCTACTACCTTTGATTACCCCGGGGAAGACATGCACCATCGTCCATACTTCCTCCTGGAAGAGACTTCATCCACCACCGCTACCCAATCCGCGGTTGAGTCCAAGGATTTCCTTCCTACTAAAATCGACTGGTTAACGGATCCCATGGCCGATATTTCTCCCGTCATCCACATTGACATCTCTGACCCACTTGGTGCCCTTCATACCATCACATTAGGAACCTCCCACAGTGAGCATGAGATCGGAGAATACCAACAACTGTTCCAAGAATTCACTGATGTCTTTACTTGGTCAGATACCGAAATGCCTGGCCTTGACCCTGCCATTTATATGATCTCCACTGGATACCCCTCTGTCCGGTCGGCCCCTTCCATTGATCCCTTTGACACACAGGTTGAACCCTTTCAAATCAACCAGGAAACCACATGTCCACAACATGGGGGCATGCCCAAAACCTTGCCTACTCATCATCACCGTGATCCTCGTCGGAGATACTGGGGGCATCCACCCCACAAAGGGAATCCCCCATCATCATATCATCACTTCAGTATGCCACCACGACCCACAGCCTCATGGTATAACACCCCGCCAGCAGTTGCTCAATGCCCTATTGATCTCTCTATGAGACAACATCTGCACCACATTGACACCTCTGAGTTAGGGGGCATAATAGATTACCTCGACCCCAGGATAGGGGGCATGATCAATCATTTTGAACCTTCCCCATCATCTCTATCTCAACACCTCAATGAGCCCATCATTCAAACCAACACATATGTGATCCACAATCACAAACCCCATGCACATAGCATGGGGGCAGGTCATTAACCCTGCTCACTTTTTCATATTCGTGATCTCAACCATTTTTGAGGTCATGTGTCACTTGTATATTTCAGTTGATTTGATACACCTAGTATTTTTCCCCCACGGGTCATCATTTCTCCCCACCACTGCATCCTTCGCTTGGTGGGATCACCTTTATTTGTAGCCATTTTTTAACCTAGTTCTTTCCTTTAACCATTCCGGAGTCCTTATGACCTCCGTTTTTCGCACCATTTGCACTGCCGGATTCATATTTCCGTGCCCGTGATGATGCTTGAGATCATTTCTCGCTCTCACCTTTAGATTTTCTGGGCATCTTTTCCACGCCCCCTCGTCACCTCGGTTTGCGTGCCACATCGACCGTTCTCCATTTTCGACTTGCCTTATATCGCCGGATTCCGTTTTCCGCGCTCGTGATGATGCTAGAGATCATTTCTCGCTCTCACCTTTATATTTTTCGGGCATCTTTTCCACGCCCCCCTCGTCACCTCGGTTAGCGTGCCACATCGGTCGTTCTCCTTTTTCGACAATCCTTATGTCACCGGATCCAGTTTTCCGCACAGATGACGGTGCTTGAAACCTTTTCTCGCCCTCATCAATCCATTTTTTGTTCGGTATAATTTTATCCCTTTTTCGGGTCGAGCAACCCCTTTTACGAAAAAGGCACTTAGGGAGTTTCTGTTAAGCTCTTTTCTGACTCCTAAAACAATGAAAAGATTGCTGAGCAATCTTGCTTCCTTTCATGCTCGATAAACGTATCTGAAAGGGCGTCTACCTGGTATAAGTTTACCCCTTTTCCGGACCTTGTAGACTAATTACGAAAAAGGTATACTCTAGTCACATCGGCTAGAAGAGTTCTCCATCCGCATCATTTTATGCTTTTTCGGGCCTTGGAGACTAAACTTACGAAAAAGAAACACCAATAGAGTCCACTTACCGTTTTCAGACTCTCTAAACATGAAAGCAACCATGAGCATGCGCCGTCCTGGGCTCACAAAATCCACAGGACCGTACCATTTCAGAGCATACTTTTATCCCTTCTTGGAGCTCATTAAAACCACGAAGAAGGAATCAATGGTGCCTCTTGGCGCTACAACACATCACGTCTACTCACATATCAGCTTCCCCATTTTGGTCGCCTTTGTTCAGAGTATTCTGCAATATGTCACCCGGAAACTCCCTCGACAGCTACCATCAGCTTCACCCCCCCAGAGTCAGTACATACCCTTCAGTCCCTAAAAGATGATCCCCACACCTACAAGTCAGTTCCCTACGCTTCCAGGTCAACCACGTCATCTTGCTCTGAACAAAGGAAGTTTGAGTCTACCCATTTTTGACCTAGTTATTTCCCATCCCCACAAGTATGTCAGTCCTACCAGCAGTACTACATCACTTCAGTTTACACCTCGCGCTCCCAGCAAGGAAACATCATTGCCTTGTTAGTTGCTGGTCTCCCTCTGTCGACGACAACCACATTGATTCCAGAGGATAGACCTAGAGGCCCCTGTGTCTTGGACTCATTACCATTTATGATGAGTGCCTACGAATCATTTCGAGAGGAATCCTCAGTGCCTCTCCCAATGGTTGTTTCTCACATGCTCGACTTCAACACCTTGATCGCATCGTTGAGACTCGCACAGGGTATTAGTCCGTTCAGTTATTAGTCGAAGACCCCGGATACCTCCTGACTCCTCCACATTTGAGAGTCTTCCTATGGATAACACCAGTTACACTTTTTCTATAGATATCCGGGCTGCGCATGGCGACAGTATTCAGATTTACCCAGGTTCCATACTCCCTTGAGTATACAGTTACAATACTGCCTAGAGATGGCTCACAGTCATTGAGTCCATACAGATGTTGGACACCTTCAGTTTCAGCAGTTCAACAATTATTCCAGTGTATCAGTTATTGAGATCAGCCATGATCATGAGTATATCCCACAATCATGTCCCCTCTGGACCATTATGATGTACCAGTATATTTCTTTACGTATTAGATCCCCCTTCTTGGGACTAATTGTTTTGTATATGTCTTGATACGAGCATGGGAATGCCCGCCTCGTCCTTTATCAGAGATTATACCTCATTCATATTGAGGCAATGTAATATTTTTTGTTTTTGCAGCTTCCAAGGGCCGTGGCTCCAGTCTCCAACCAGTCTCTTCTCTCCCCTAAAACCCAGAAAAAGGACAAAAGAACTATGATGTCTATCGGCCATACGATGAGCTCCTGCCCTCACACATCAGGGGGCAATCTGTTAACACCTAAAAAGTGCTCACTAGCTCATTCCCTTACTCACATGACCCATTTGTCCACTTTTCCACCATCTGAGCCTCTGAAACCAACAAAAGGTCACCAAAAGACCTTAATACACCCCTTTTTCCATTAAAAAAGATTATTTTTCCAAGAAAATCATAAAAAAAACCCTCAAAAAGGGTCCAAATTCCCAAAAATATTAAAAAGGGAATTAAAATATTATTTTTATTCAAAAAAGGAAAAAAGAGGGAAAGTTACCTAAACCATGTTGGTCAATACCATTGGTTTCCACAAAACCACAAATGGTATTCCTCACCACCAAAACCTATAAAAAGGTGGTAGGGGCTCCTCATTTCACATCCTTCCATTATCTCATCCTTATGCTGCTGAAATCTCCCTTGAGCACTTTTAGCCATTGAAGCAACCTTGGAGAAGAGACCTATTGGAGTTTGGAGCTACTCATCTTGGGAGTTGCTCAACATCAACCTTCACCTTTGAAGGTAATATCGCAAGCACTTGCTTGCCCCCCAATTTTCAATACAAAAATTATTTCTTATGTTTCTTGTTCTTGATTTTTGAAATATTTAAATTATTTGCTTAGATTCTTGCTTAGATCCATGAAAAGTATTGTTTATTCAGTTTATTGTTTTTATTTCTATTGAAACTGCTACTACTAGTTAGTAGGTGCCCATAGCACTAAGCTTGGTTGCAAAACCAAGCCAACAATATGGATGACATCCAAAAAATCATAGCACTCTCCATGGAAAGAGAGGACATTGCCACTAGGTTCCAAGGAAACCATAAGAGATCAAAAAGTCATACATAGCCAAACCTCTATAACAAGTATGGTACCCAAAGATTTAGGAAATGTGCCATCAATAATGATATTAACAACCCTTCAGTCAAAATGATGTGTCATATTGTCATTGGTAAAGTGATGCGGAAATACACAAAGGGGGCATGCACCCTAGACACACTATAAGTTTTCAAGTTCTGTGTTAAAGGCATTCAACTCAACTAGTACAAATTTCCGATGGATGAACTTTTTCAAGTGTGTACAGATGCATAGAACTCAAGGGGATACTTTATTGTTGGGTATATTATTATTTACCTAGCTATGTGGAAATGGAAAGAACTCCATGGTCGAACATTTCCATCCATTAAATTACACCATCATGTTTCCCAATATTATGCAGCATGGAGATCTATATGGGACCCTACCAATATTTTCTTCAACAATACTGCTTTTGAAGAAATGATGGTACTAGGATATGAAGAAATTTTCTATGCCAAGAATTACCAATACCCTGCTCAAGAACTATACCTCAAAGGTATGGTTTGGAATCGACCGAGAAAACACATTTATTTGACCACTTGAGTTAGACCCAGAATCATTCCCACCCCACTGCATGCCATTTTACTTAGTGTTGGAAGTGTTCCACAAGGTCATCCACAAGTGGCCAGGCATAACTATTGTGAACAAACCAAAAGGCACATCTTATGTATTTCCCCAAATCTCGTCTAAGAAGAAAATAAATATTGAAGAAGCCTACAGGACCTCCTTAGAATATTCCCAGATTCCTACAACCATACCTTTTCCTATCCCCAAATCAATTGCATCACTCCCTAATACTACTATGGTTCCAGGAAGTCTCGTAAAACAAGCAGTGCAAGTCCTTACCCCTCCCTAATGTGATCTCACCACCCATCCAAAAGAAGATAAATCCTCCACCACCACTGCCACCATCCCCACCCATGGATACACCTCTTCCATGATTGCACCCTTAAAAATCCCCCCTCTATTACCAGTCCCATCCTCTTCCCTCTGGGTTGACCCAATCCAATCCCCAATCATTGGCCTCGATGATCCCATAAACCACATCATCCAAGTAGCATGAGTCCCCCTTCAATAGGAAAATACCAAAACACAGAGGCATCAAATTCCCATTTGAAAATATTGAAACACAGAGGCAGAACATGATATCACCCCTTTCATTTTTGATGAAGTGCAGCAAAGGATCGTCAGCACTAGAGAAAGCTTAGAGGAAGTAGACAATAATTTGTAGGATCAGACAACACAACTTGCCGCTAGTGGATTACCCCTTCAGTCGTTACTGGGCTTGGAGTACCCATACTAGATCATACCACTTTGACCACCCAATAGTTGTTCGAACAAATTGGCACTGCTACATCAGAGGTATAATGATGGATCACCTTTGTTGAGATACAACACACCAAAATCAAGCATGTGTGTGACAAAATGCACATACAGCTAGTGGATTCTTTCGCTACCAAGGAATCAACAAAGAAAGAGAAAGAAGTTGTGGAAGACAATATTTATGCATTGTGTGATCATGCACACAATGTGTCCCCAAGTACGAGAACATGTAACTGTAGCATTAGAAGAAATATTGTCTTCCATGCTATAAGAGATCTTACAACATCTATGTGTTTCGTGCAACCAACTTCACGTAGAACATGATGACTACCAACATAAGCTCAACAGCATCCAGAGTCCACAATATGAACAACAAACACATAATATGGGCCAAGTTCCATATGAAAGATGTAATATAGTAGTCGTCCGCAAGAAAATCCAATAGATAACCAAGCAAAGTTGGGAACTCTTTGTAGCATTGAACGATTGGGTCCAAAATAGAGGGTAAATGAAGAAGAGAAGAGAGTGCATGCATGAGACAATAAGACAAAGTTTGAGCCTTAGATCAAAGATAGAAGAGATAGAGACAGACATATCTGTAGTAGAAGCTATGTAATTAGGTTTTGGGTTCTATCTATATGAGGTTATATCCCACAACGAGTAATTATGCGGTGAATGTAAGGCTTAAAGCCATGATGTAAGCTATTGTAATGAATTTCTATTGATATAATGAAAAGTATTATTTAGCCCCTTCAAATTTATGTGTCATGCATGTTTATATTCTGTATGTTTGTGTTTATTGTTCTAGATGAATGAATCATGAATACAATTAAGTATTGTTGCGGTCTAGTTGATTGGATAGCGTGATCATGTTTGTTACTATAAACCCTTGATCACAACCATACAACTAATTGATCTTCATCTTATATTGGTCTTGGTTGTGCTTCAGGTGAGACCTTCTTGCTTAAGGTGATTGAAAATGCGAGCACACTAGACTATAATGACACCCTTTTGTTTAATCATGCACAAGAACCCTAGTCTCCATTTTGCTCCAACAAAGGGAGTTGGTTTGTTGATAGGGTTCTCTTACAGAATTTGTGAGTTTGTTCAAGCAAGTTTGGTGCCCTATATTGATCATAGGTTTGGGGTAAATCGAAATGGGTAAAAAAGGGATTAATTTCTTGATTGTTACCCACTCATGAAAAATTCAAGCGAAAAAGGAAGCGAATTTTTTATTGCTACCCGCTCATGACAAATTCAAAATTATGGGTTAACCCCACATCTTTCAATGTGCAAAACACCTTCACCACACTATTTTACCCCACCTCATTTAGAATGTGCAGTCTGGAAATATTTATGATGGAATTAGAAGTTTGACTAATTATATGATTAACAATTCTAATTGCATTTTAATTAACTTTTAATCCATTTCTTATTTATGATACATTTTGTGGTGGGTAATTTCTTATGAAACAGTTGGAATACATCAATAGGGAGACTTGCACTTGTACATGGGGATCAATATGGAGACTTGCACTTGTACATGGGGCTTGTCGGATGACCTCAGCACTAGGAATCACACTTCTACATGGGGCCTAGCATCCTTAGCCTACATTAGCATGTAGATCAACATTCTCCCATGGGATCCGGGATTATGTTTGTTCTAGAAACAAAGCATTGAGGACATTGCTTTATTAAGGGGCCTGGAGTGTTATGATCCTCCATAGGGGTGTAATTGGGGGGTTAGAGGGCTCATTGAAGTAGCAGTGGAGGCCATTCAATGTAAAATGGGATAGGTCCACCATATTGTTATTATTAAATAAGACCCAATACTATGTTAGTAAATAAATGTAATGAGATCTCATTAAATAAGGACCACTAGGTGGTTAGTAGGTTAGGAGATTCATATTATATGGTGATTATATAAATAAGGATGGATTCCTCCTTATGTGATGTGGAGAACAATAGTGTACATTGAGCTTAATTCATTAGGAGGTAGCCCCCTCCAAGCAAGTGAACAAGGTTGATTCATCCCATCAAAATAATCATCCCATCAATAATTCTATTTCAACTAGCTTTACTTCTTAAATCATGTTCTCTCTCTTTCTACATTATTATGCTTTATTATAGTATTCATTCAAATTTACTTCTTCAAACTATTTTTTTTTCTATCTTAAAATAAAAATACCATTTGACGTCTCTCTTTGTATTTTATTTAATCTATTTTAACTCTTTAGTTAAAAATTTAGGGATTCTTATGGATCCCTTCTTCCTTTTTTTCTCTTAATCTCTAATTTCTTTGAAATTATGATCTCTTATTTTCTCTATGTAATCTTAAAGATTCTCATCTGTCTTTTGTAATGATGAACCACACTAGCCTATCTTAAACATTGATTAAAAACTTTATATAATCCTAAAGATTCTCATATGTCTTTTGTAATGATGGACCACACTAACCTATCTTAAACATTGATTAAAAACTTTAATGCCTCTAATGCTATGGATGAGTAAGACTCCAATCCTCATATTACATACTATTTGATCAAGAGATAATGTAGTGGGTTCCACATATACAAGTTTCTCATACATAATACATTTAAAATCATTATCCATAGAATTTGAAGAGAAGATGGAAATTGAATCTACGTATAGTAGTAATAAAGTATATAAGAATGAACCATCGTAGATCTATTTTGAGCGCACTCGTTAAGCTGAATAATGTTTAGCCACTAGGTTCGATTTTCTAGCCATCTCTTGATTTTTTTTTGTGAATAAAATAACTATATCTACATGTAGTAGTAATAAAGTATATACGATTGAACCATCATAGATCCATCGCCACCCTTTTATAAAATGCAAGGTTACTGATGTATATAATGCAATTAGGTTACTGATATCGCCACCCTTTTATAAAATGCAAGGTTACTGATGTATATAGGTTTCTGTAATTACGAAAGGATATCCATGGTTTCTCAGATTACGAATCGATATCCATGGATGTTTTGAATTGTGATCTTTCATGGAAAACTATGATTGCTCTAGCAATTTAGTGACGCAAAACGATACCGAAAAGTATGCTTTGGGTCGGTACGGTGGGGAATCTGCTTTTTCTTTTTTGAAAAAAAAAAGAGTTAACGTAAGCGTGCATGCTTTGGGACCTCAAAAAAAGAAAAAAAAAGGTAAACGAAGCGCCTGAGCACGGAACTAATGACTGTTGATAACGTAAGCAAGGAATCCCGTGATCAATTCGCCATTGCAGAAGATGAACTGTACTTCGAACGATTCGATTCGATTGAGACTATGGTTGTTGGATTGCTTTCAGTTTCCCTGTCAATGATGACAACATAATATATTGATATCAGAGCAAAAGATTGAAAAGGAATCCCTTGAACAAATAAAAGCATAGCAATGGCGTGGAAACCACTCAGATCATGCAGCTATTTTTGGAGGTTGGTTCTCTAATTCTTCCATAATGGCGTGGCCATATCACAGTCAAAAGATAATCTCCACCAAACCTTTGAAAAAGCGTGATGATCTAGAACCATACAGGATTGTACATTGTACAACAGCTCGTGCATTCTTGAGGTAATTATGAACGTCCTTCCTAACCAGGAATATATTCATGTCTTCCATGAATGTGACAACAGCCAAATATAAAATCTATATAATGTTGACGTTGCCTGTCCTCATGGATTACATGAATATAATCATGTCTTCCATGAATGTAACAACAGCTAAATATAAAATGTATATAATGATGATCCTGCCTCTCGCCATTATTTACTTTGTATATATACAAATATTTTTTCTTCTATGCTTGTCTCTTTGTCTGCGTGTAGAGTCGACAGTTTTATTTTTTTATTAACCTTTGAAGCATAGCAGGAAGACCAAACATGTTTGTTGTACGGTCCCCAGACGAAGCATTTGGAGGTGAGAGGCGCTAGGGTCGTAGGTGTGTCAATACTTTCTATGTGTCTAGTGTTACTTGAACACAACTAACTCTAAACATGCACCTAAACGCTAAAACAAGCACTGGCCATTTTCTGGTCTAGGTTCACACAACACATAGAAAGTGTGGAGATAAACTTTTCCACAAATCAAAACGCATATTACACATCCTCCATGATTCTACATTTTTCCTCAAAAAAAATTGATTTCCATTAAGACATTTGATTAAAAATAATAATCTATGTAGAGTGTCAAGCTCTCCTATAGTTTAGCTTTTCTTGTGGTCCAAACCACTAGGTTTCTTCTTTGAGATGAGAGTAATCTTGATATTTTATTAGCCATTTTGTGGTCCATAGATCAGTTTTCTCTTCACTATTTTTGATTAATTGAATGATTTTCTTGATGACATGAGAGTAATTTTGATTTTGTGAATGTTTCTCTTTCTTTTCTGAGATGACAGTAATCTTGATATTTTATTAGCCATTTTGTGGTCCAGTGGGATTTCTCTTCAATATTTTTGCTTAATTGAATGATTCTCATCACATGAGAGTAATTTTGATTTTGTGAATGTTTCTCTTCATCCAATGAGATTAATTTTGATTTTTTTTAGGTTTTTGGTGGTCCATATTAGGTTCTTTACTTAATCTTTATTTCATGAATGTTTCTCCAATCTTGATTTTTTATTAAGATTATTGTGCTCCAGATCAGGTTTCCACTAGAGAAGAGAGTAATCTTGATTTTACCAATGTTTTTCTTCATAATAGGAGATTAATCTCTTTTTTACTATGTTTTTTGTGGTCCATATCAAGTTTCTCCACTCAAAAAAAAGTAATCTTAATTTATGAAAGATTTTCCTTGTAAAATGAGAATAATCTTGATTTTATGAATATTTCTCCTCATGAGATGACACTAATCTTGATTTTTCTTAGACTTTGTTTATACATGTCATGGATTTGGATATGGATAGATATCATTATTTTCAAATCAATAATATTGATTTTAGGTATATAGAGAAAGAGAAAATAGAGAGACTTTTTTTTTTGAAAATTTTAAATAATAAAAATAAAAAACAATAATTACAAATTTAAGTTTTTTTGTCCAATTAAATTTTTACGAATGATTTTCTTCATGACATGAGAATGGTTTTCTAAATAATTATGTTTTTTTAAATCCATATCATGTTTCTCTACTTAAAAAGAAAGTAATCTTAATTTATGAAAGTTTATGGTTATAAAATGAGAATGATTTGTATCTACACTAGACACTAATCTTGATTTTTCCTAAACATTTTTAATACATATCATGGATTTGTATATAAATCATGTTATTCATGAATATTTCTAAAATTGTAATAATTTTAATTTAATGTTTTGAAATCATATTTATATATATAGAAAGGGTAATGAGAATTAGTAAATAAAAGAATTTAATATGTTATAAAGAGGTGATTAAGTTTAATTTAGAAGATTAAAAGTATTGAGAATCAACATTGTTACATTTTCATTAAAGTGCTATTTTAAATAAAACTTGTTTTTACAAATTTTTTAAATTGGATAATTAAAAATGAATTTTTTGAATTTTAATAGACATTAACATTATTAATTTTAATTCAATATTTTGAAATATTATTTATAATAATATAAAAAAATTAGTTCAAATCATTTTGATAAATGAATTTTAATACTTTAAAATATTTTCGTACAATCTTAATAATGAGAAGAAAAAAATATCAATGAATACAAGGTTAATAATGAGAATTTTTTTTATCAATTAATGCAATCAATTAATGTTTCTAAAATATTAGTTTTAAAGCTTAAAATATATAATAATATTTTTTTTAAATTATAAAATTATCTCTCTCTCTCTCTCTCTCTCTCTATATATATATATATATTGTTGGCTACTTTGTGTTTGAAGAAGTCCAAAAAAGAAGAAAGAAGAGAAGACCATAGAAGGAAATGACAAAAGAAAGTGGGAGTTGTGGAAAAGAGGTAATGGCCGTAACAAGTTTTAGACCAGATTTGGACCTGATCTGCGAGTATAAAAGTAAGTGAAGGGGGAGAGGAAAGAGAACAACATAGAGAATCATGGTAATCCACAACAAAAGACATGTATTTGGGTTTTGGATTTTGTTTATTTTGATGCATATGTCATGACAGGTAATTCCGTGATGACTGTAAGGACTTGGACCAGTGATGTAATGTGTTGTAATGAAGAAGTATTTTCTATAATCAAAATTGTTGTTGGGCCCCTCAAATTCTATGTGTTATGTCTATCTCGGATGTTCTTATTTCTATTTAATGTCATGACATGCTTGAATGAATAATGCATTTGAAGAAGTCATATTGTGATATAATTGGATGAATGGTGTTGTGATCGATATTATTGTTATATGAATGACATCAAACCCTCAAACATATCCATAAAATTAACCATTCTCTATCTTATTCCAGTCTTTGATGTGCTTAGGGTGACACATTCCCCCTTTAGGGGATTGAAAATGCTAGCACACTAGAATACGATGGTGTTGGCACACTTTTACCTCAACCAAGGTTCACACCACTAAACACCAACAAAAACCCCAAGACATCGGCTTTAAAGGGTCAAACCCATTTCAGAAACACATGTGAATTAGTAGATGAGGTATCACCTGAAGTATTTAAGGGAGTTGTAGGAACCAAGTTTCTATAGTCACAAAGGGGTGCGGCAGAAACCCAACATTCTTAGCATCGATAGATTGCTTACTTAATACTTCATAGGTTTACTTGCATCTAACAATTAGTTAATTGTGAGATATATTCATCCATATACCATTCATACACATGTTTCATTGATTATTCATCAGTATGCAGAACATGACAATAAACACAACATCACAAAAAACATACACATTGGACACCAAATGTAACATGGAAACCCAAACGGGAGAAAACCATGGAAGTGCTTTCTTTATTCATGATTCGTAGTAAAAAATAAGCACTTCATGTATGCAATGAATTATAGATTTATCTTCCTCTTACAATAGACATGTGCACACATATTGTAGATTGTGCAACTCTTCTTCGACATCAAAACAAAGCTATCAAAATAAGATGTAACTCCCAATTCAGTAACAACCCCAAAATTCTCAACCATTTACATATTTATAAGGTGCATGCAGCTTTCCTTGCTCCCACTACTCCACTATCTAACTACTCCACTCATGAATGTAAGTGGAACAAAATTCCTAACTAAATTACATATCTTCGCCCTTGACACTATCAAAATGACTAGTTTCCTGGATTCTTGGTCGCTTTGTCAGATTTTACTGCTCCCTATCGGACCACTATGCCTTGGCCCAATTCACATCAAAAATTCATAAAACGTTACATGGACCAACATGCCCCCAATACTCACATGTGGCTCATCCTGAGCCACTTCAAGATTATTCCATCAGAGTCTTGGACTTCGCTTGAAGTTCTACAAACTTCTGCTTCAAATCTTCGATAGTCTACCGTACTTCATCTTGATGCTAGCTAACTTCTTGTACCAGCTCCCCTATAAGGTGAAAATTTTCCTGTTGTTCACCCCATTTACCTTCTTCTTGCACTTTGTTGCTTGCACTGCTAATAACTTGCAAGACTTGCTCGGCTTCACCTTGTAGCTCTTCAACTAGTTCTGTCCACATTTGTTGTTTGAATCTTAGCTGGTTAATTTTGCTATTGGAGCTTCTTATTCTAGAAAACCTTGATCATTCTCCAAACAAGTGATAGAGTCTTCAATTGATTCTTTAATTCTACCATCTTATTTTGGGTTTTCTCCATCCTAGTGGTAATGCTCTATAGCTCAACATCATCTAATAATGTATCCCAAGCTTGTGCAGCCTCTTTGAATAATGCGTCGCATTCCTTTTCACAATCCTTCATTGTTTGTACTACTTCAACCACCACCTCACTTCACTACATTGTTACCTCTGGAAGAGTACTTGGTACCAACTTTGCTTCTAACTCCCCAATCTCATCACATAATCCCGACATGACTCCAACCAGCCTCTACAATTACTATATAAAAATAAATATTTATCTATCTATCTATCTATTTATATATATATATATATATATATATATATATATATATATATTGGTAGTCGAATATTAAATATGAAACATATAATTTACTACTAAAACTTGTACATTTTGGCAAATATTATGATAAAGAAACAAATTTAATGTAAATATAGGCCATATTAGAGACTAAAAATGACCAAATAGAGAATTTATTTTTTGAAAAAAGCCCAAAAATAGCCAATTGGCGAAATTTTGCCCCTAAAAATTTCTTTGAGATGCCTCCATTAATAAAGAGTGGGATTTTACCTTCTGCAACAATATAAGACTCTCATCTCTCCACTACCCACTTCTTTCAATACACTCAATCAATCAAGAAAAAATAGAGCATTCCTCCAAATCTTTCTTGCTTTTAACTTTGTCCCTCAATCTGTCCTATTGTTGATGTATATGTAACTTCAGAATGTATTTCACATACATGTATATTGTATTCCTATAGAGATGTTATTATTCCTCTATACGGAAGTATCGTCATTTATATTGTAAGTGTCGTAACTTATACTTGATGGGTTATTAGACCACCTTGTTGGGGTTGGCCCTGTATAAGTCATGTGGGTCAAAGGGTTATTAGACCACCCTATTGGGGGTCGGCCATGTGGGTCAAAGGGTTATTAGACCACCCTAGTGGGGGTCGGCCCAGTCAGCATTATGTTAAGTGGTTAAGTTGAGGCCGACCTAGTTGAGTAAAGGTCAAGTCAAGTTAGTGTATAAATAGAGAGTGCGTCTCTCTCATTTTACACATTCTATTCTCTCACTCACACTTTGGAGAGTGGCACACTTGTGGAATAGGAGGCTCTGCTACTAGGAGAAGACTATCTCTTGTATTCTGGTTGTATCATTGCTCTATCTATCTTTGAGGAAGTTATTGGGGTTTTTCACCTTTATGGTTTTCCCCAAGTAAACTCTGTGTCTCTTGTGTGCTTGCATTATTGTGTCCATGATTGATATGTTGTAGATTTGCTGTAGATGTTGTTCTCTCAGTTAAGATCCTAGATCAGATTGAAGTAAATTCTAAAAATTTAACATGGTATCATAGCTAGCCTGAAAGAAGGCATGATATGGCATGTATGACACTTGTTGCACTTACGATGCTAGGGCTTGATATAGCAAAAACCAGTCATCGTAGCAATTTCACTATAAATCCGTTTTGGAGAATTTTTTGGATCTAAAACTTTTACAGTTCGAATATCAGATCCTTATGTACCTTGTGTCAAAAGGACAACCTCTAATTCGTTGTACTTTGTGATTTATGAGCTGTACAATATAGGGTTTCTGCCTCTTCCAGATCTGAGTCAAAATCAAGTGACCTTGGGAAAAAGGTCATAACTTGGGCTAGGAAGCTCCAAATGAAATTTCGTAAAAAGTGACAGGTAGTACACAGACTTTACTATCTCTGAAAAATGTTTCAGAGGTCGAAGTTGAACCAGTGACACGTGGCACTCCATACAATTTCTCTCTCCTGTATTATCCCATAAACAGGTCATGTTGCGAGACTTGGCATAACTCTCTCTAAGAGAATCCAATTGAGGTCAGACCTATTTGGATGGAAAGATAACAGGTCGGGATATCTCAGGAAAATTTTTCAGACCCTGTGGATCGAAAAGTTTGGAGTTACACTAGAAACAATCAGGTACATATTTCTGTCAAATCAGAATTATTTTTGAGCACCTTCATTCATGGCTTTTGGAATTTAGGGCTTCGGAGAAAGTTGGAATTTTTTTAATCAGAGACCACGGCTGAATGCTACTCATCAAAATAGAAATTTAGAGACCAAGATCAAAATTTTTGGTTAAGCAAAAGGACGGGCTTGATAAGACCCTAGTTCGGGACTTTGAGCAGAAAAGTGGAAAATTAGGGCTTCTGCAAAAATGGGAATTTTTGAAATTTGTGACCACGGCTGGAAGCTCCTCATAAAAATAGAATCTTAGAGCTTTGGATCAAACCTTTTGATTAGGCAGAAGAGTGGGATTCATCAAACCCTAGTTCAAGGTCACGTCCAGTGAATCTGAAAGTTTCAAAGGCAAAATTGAGGAGTGAAACTTTGCAGTTTTCAAATTCTGAATATACCAGGTTGATCAACTCATCAAGGTGCATATTTCTATCCTTTCGGAAGTTTGAAATTCAAAGTTTGAATTTTTGGGGTTTCTCTGACAAACCCTATTACAACTCCAGATCTAGTTCCTGCAAATCAAGTGGATTGGGTTAATCCTAGAAGAGGATGGATTGGTCACCTGCATAATTGAAGAAGTTCCTGTTTCAGAGGGAGATGAGGCTAAGGCCTTCCATAAGAAGATTACAAGCAATCTTGATAGGTATGGATTACAGGTATGTTTCATGGTTAAGTTTATCATATGTTTGTCTTCATATCATTACAGTACAATCTTGATTAATTACTAGACTTGTCGTATCACCTTAATAATAGATATTCATTGATTAAGGTTTTGACACTTATGAATGTACTAATGCATTGTGATGTTGTATGAGGTTTATGTTGTTCGCTAACATAAAAGGTACACCAAGAAAGACAAATCATGTTCTACTTCAAGAACATATATTCATAGTGACATGAAGACAAAGATTCATCCATTGTCATGGATCACATAGAAGATCTACTTTTGAGGTATGTATAACTTGGTCCTACAATGGTTAACCTATGAGACATGTAGGTTACTAGCACAAGTCACTGAAGAGAACTAGAAGACATTATGCGGGTATGTTATACATAACTATCTAGCATGCTAACCCAGGTATGTTTTTCCTTTGTCAAGCTAGAATCCTACCTTGTGTTAGGATCTTATACCATTGTGTTGTTGATAATGATTATTCATGAAGTCATAGGTTTGAATAGTCATGGATGTATGCATATTATGTTTCTTGCCATAATTGATGATATGTCTAACCAGAAGAATCATGAAGGTATAGGTTTGAGTAATCACGGGTTTATGCATTGATGATTTAACTAATCAGAAGAGTCCTATGATCAAATAAGAATATGCATGAGTAAAAGAATACTTCCCTGAAACCTTGAATACTAATGTTTATTATCGGTGAATTATCATGACTATACGTGTTTAAGATTATTGTGTTTTGATAGTATTAAGATTATACTAATAAATGTGTGATTATGTATGAGACCTCAAGGATAACACAATGATGATACTAATAAGCATGCATAGTGATTAAGGATGGATGTAAGTTCAAGGACAAGTAATCCAGGAAGCAAAGATCAAGAGGGAGCACACCCCAATTGTTCCTGCAAGAAAACAAAGAAGCACACTTCAGTAGTTTCTGCAAGGATGCAGATATTCAGGGGGAGTTGACCATCTTTCTACATTCCACAACATAAAGGTGTAGAAGAAGCTACTTCAGCAGCTCCTACAAGGAAGCAACGACTCAAAGGGAGTCCACCCAGCAACCAAACAAAGATAAGTATTTTTAATTATCATTTCTTGCATATTTGTTTGTTTAAATAAAATTGTTCAATGATGTATATGCTCATGTTCCTAGAGTTAGGATATGTATTGTACATATTAGAATGATTGCATTAATGAACAATATACTACTAATATGCATGTGATGGGTAAGTGGCCTATGGCACTATACAACATTCCAGTGCTACTTATCTAGAATGAAACCTCTTTGCTGACATGTTGGGAGTAGTGCAAACTCTAACAATGTTCTGGTAGAGACTGGAAGGCATCTAGAAAGTTGTGGAACATGGATAAATGTTGTATTGAAGCATTGGCTAAGATAATTGCATGACTGTATGACATATTTCTTTATGTGTAAGAATTTGTCTGAAAATTATGAAATGTTTCTAATCATACAATTTAACTTGTTTTGTAGAAAAGACCATATACCTTCACCTACAAAAGAAGGACTACAACATTTGTTCAACGACAAAATTATCTATTGAAGATATTGAAGTTCCCGGGATATGGGAAGAATGCCATGATCCGTCGATCATGAAGAATGATGTTTGGGATGTAGTCCCAAGACCTGAAGGGAAGTTTGTTATGACTTCCATATGGATCTATCAAGATCAAGCATGCTGCAGATGGAAGCATAGAGAAATATAAAAGTGATGAAATAGGAGATACACCAGATGGATTTCAAGACAGCTTTCTTGAATGGTGTAGTTGAAGAAGAAGTGTATGTGGAGAAGCCACTTGGTTCTGAGACACATGACAGGGATTCATATATGTGCAGAACTTGGGTATGATGCACCACTTTCTAGGTATAGAGGTGTGGCAAAGTGCAGATGGAATCTTCCTTGGACAAGGGAAGTATGCAGTAGATATCCTGAAGAGGTTCGGGATGATGGACTGCGAGGATATGGCATCAAACCTGAAGCTTATGTGTGATGCTTCATCTGAATCGGTTGATGTCACTATGTATCGTCAATTGATTGGGTCCTGGATGTACCTGACGAACATGAGACCAGATATTTTCTTTGCGATGAACACATTGAGCCAATTCCTGACAGATTCGAGGAGTGTTCACCTGGTTGCTGTAAAGCATATTCTGAGGTACCTGAAGGGTACAGTTGATTATTGGCTCAAATATGATGCAAATCAAAAGTTTAACTTGTAGGTTTATGTTGATTCAGATTGGGCAGACAGTGCTGTAGATAGGAAGAGCACATCTGGATGCTGCTTTAGTATGGGATCAGGTGTCATCTCTTGTTTTAGCAGGAAGCAGTCCTGCGTATCACTGAGTACAGCTAAGGCAGAGTATGTTGCAGCCTATTTAGCTAGTTGTGAGGTAGTATGGCTACGGAAGCTACTGTCTGAGTTATTTGATCTTTCGTTGGATGCTACTGGTATCTTTTGTGATAACCAGAGTTGTGTGAAGCTGTCCGAGAACCCAGTGTTTCATGATAGGTCAAAACACATAGAGATCAAATATCACTATATCAGGGATACGATGCAAAGAGGAGTTGTGAAGCTCCTGTACATTACGACAGACGAGCAGATTGCAGATGTGCTGACGAAGCCACTAGCTAGGGTGAAGTTCGAGTACTTCAAGGAGAGGCTTGGTGTTCTTCAAATTTATGACACTTCAAGGAAGAAGTGATGGACACATTTGTAGAATCCATTCCAAGCATGTTGGAAGGAGGATCCTTCACATGGCTATGGATGTAAGCGCTGGATGATGAGCATCAGGATGATGTTCTAGTTTCTGCTTTGTATGATTAGTTGGATCATTTATATATGTATGTATGCATCATGTTGGATGCCGGATATGATCAGTTGGATCATTTATATGTATGTACGCATCATGTTGGATGCTGGATATGATCAGTTGGATCATTTATATGTATGTATGCATCATGTTGGATGCTGGATATGATCAGTTGGATCATTTATATGTATGTACGCATCATGTTGGATGCTGGATATGATCGGTTGGATCATGTGTATGTATTTTGTATATGCATCATGTCGGATGCTTGGACCATGTATCTGTATATGTATCCGGTGGACACATTGTATGATCAGGTGGATCATGTATGGTGATATGTATCATGTATTTGTATTTGTATCAGGTGGATACACTGTATGATCAGGTGGATCATGTATGATGATATGTATCAGGTAGATACTTGGTATGCATTAGGTAGATGCATTGTATGATCAGGATGATCATGGATGACGAGCTTCAGGATGTTGCTCCAGATGACATGCAGCAGGATGTTGCAGTGATGATGATCAGGATGATCATATGTACATCAGGATGATGTATGGTGAGTATCAGTTTGATACTATGTGGCCGTGGAACAGGTTGTGCAGATAAGCATGTAATTTGTGCCCTGGGAGATTTGCAGATAGTCTTTCAAGGTTTTGCCTATGGCATGTAATTTGTACCCTGGGATATATAGCAAATGCTCTTTCGGGGTTTTGCTTGGGAGGACATATAATTTGTGCCCTGGGAGATCTACAGATAGTCTTTTGAGGTTTTTCCTATGGCATGTAATTTGTGCTCTGGGATATCTGGCAGATGCTCTTTTGAGGTTTTGTCCTATGGCATGTTATTTGTGCCCTGGGAGATACGATAGGTTGAGCCGTGTGCTCGTAATCAGTCCTGGGATTCTCTTTCAAGGTTTTGCCATGATGACATGTAATTTGTGCCCTAGGAGATCCGATAGGTTGAGCCTTGTGCTCGTAATCAGTCCTGGGATGCTCTTTTGAGGTTTTGTGGTGACCACATGTAATTTGTGCCCTGGGAGATCCGATAGGTTGAGCCTTGTGCTCGTAATCAGTCCTGGGATTCTCTTTCGAGGTTTTGTGGTGGGGTCACATGTAATAAGTCCTGGAGATCTGGACAGGATGAAAAATGCCTCAGGTGCTCTTTAGAGTTCTTGCTAGTCAAGAGACTCTTTTAAGGTTTTGTGACGCACATAATAAGTCACTAGATTTCCACAGTATGGCCAGTGATGATGAAGACCTACAGGTGGTGGGCCTACATCCAATATGAAAAAGGACTGGCTCTGTAGAACTTCCTATGACGAGTAGATTCAGAGATTGATTGAGATAGCAGCAACAGTGACTATGATCCAAAGAAGATGACTTGTGCTAGAAGACCTGTGTCGAGAAATACCTTCCTAGTTAAGAGGGAGTGTTGATGTATATGTAACTTTGGAATGTATTTCACATATATGTATATTGTATTCCTATAGAGATGTTATTATTCCTCTATACGGAAGTATCGTCATTTATATTGTAAGTGTCATAACTTATGCTTGATGGGTTATTAGACCACCTTGTTAGGGTCGGCCCTATATAAGTCATGTGGGTCAAAGGGTTATTAGACCACCCTATTAGGGGTTGGCCATGCGGGTTAAAGGGTTATTAGACCACCCTAGTGGGGGTCGGCCCAGTCAGCATTATGTTAAGTGGTTAATTTGAGTCCGACCTAGTTGAGTAAAGGTCAAGTCAAGTTAGTGTATAAATAGAGAGTGTGTCTCTCTCATTTTACACATTCTATTCTCTCACTCACACTTTGGAGAGTGGCGCACTTATGGAGGAGGAGGCTCTGCTACTAGCAAAAGACTATCTCTTGTATTTTTTTTGTATCATTGCTCTATCTATCTCTGAGGAAGTTATTGGGGTTTTTCACCTTTATGGTTTTCCCCAAGTAAACTCTGTGTCTCTTGTGTGCTTGCATTATTGTGTCCATGATTGATATGCTGTAGATTTGCTGTACATGTTGTTCTCTTATTTAAGATCGTAGATCAGATTGAAGTAAATTCTGAAAATTTAACACCTATTAGTGTTGTTTCCCAAGAAATCAAGTAGATCTGACCAAATCCTGGCAATTATTACCCTTTTTTGCAGGGAAATCTTGTTCACACAAGCGCGTCTTTTCGCCATTAAGTGCAAGATGCTCCACTAACGCCACCATCTTTTTCGTAAATAATATAGCATTTATTAAGAATGTGGGAAACTGTGACACAAACACGACCTCAACAGAAATATGGCTTATGTAGAAGTTCCCACTATGACTATGTAAACAATGACTAGTTAATTAAATTTGACTTAACTAACTTCGGCAAGTTGCACTTCGATGAAATTATGAACTATGACTTCGGGTACACTAAAATAACTTGGGGTATCCTAAGATTTTAATTTCAACACAAACTTGGCTTCGACACTAAAAGAACTTGGGGTCTCCTATTTTTTTTCATATATACAAGCATGTGTACATATTTCTTTACTGCAAGAAGGTAGAGTTGTCCCTATAAGGTTTCAACCGGCTTCCATTTACCAAACCCTTGAGAATTTCTCCATTCAAATTCTACAATTGTACAACACCTCCTTTTGTCATAAATTTAATGACATAGCCCTAACCAATGTGTTCTCAACTTACTTGGATGCTTGAGAAACTTATTTTCATAGAGGAGCACTAAATCTCCCCTCTGAAACTGCTTCCTTGTTATGTTCCTCTCGTGCCATGCCTTTCTGAATCTTTTTGGACTTGCTATTGAAAACCTGCTACGAACTTATGTTCTTCCAACTAAATTAGTTGATACAACCGTTATTCCATAGCACTAGTGTCTGACATACCCGTGAATGCAACAACCCTTAAACTCATCACAATGTATTCCATTGCCATAATAGTTCCTAACCATAAACCAATTTGAATGGTGTTTGGCCCGTTAACTTCTTACATGTTTTCCTGTACACCCATAAAACTGCAGGGATCCTTAAATCCAAATCATCCTTGTTCACGTTGCAAAACTTCGTCAAAGCATGTTATAGTACCTTGTTGAATGCTTCGACAGTCCCATTCACTTTAGGGTGATATGGACTACTTTTCTGGTGATGAATTTGAAGCTCCTAGGTAAGTTCCTCAATAATATTGTTAACAAAGTGAGATCCTTTTATGCTCAGCAAAATGCATGTACGACCACATATGGTGACTACATTTTGAAACAAAACCTATGCAGCAGTTGTAGCACTACAATCCTTCACTAGTTCATCTTCAACCCACATTATTATGTATCCTGTCGTAGTAATAATATACCATGCTACAAATCTCTTTGCAGGAGTATTAATTGGTCCTACAAAGTCGATAGCCCATTTCTCAAAAGCCTCTAAATTAACCCGTGGTACTAATGGCATCTCATCCCTTCTGGATGGTTTCCCTATTATTTGATAGATATCACAAGAGAGACAATATTCCTTAGTGTCTTTATGAAGTGTAGGACACCAAAGTACTTCTCACAATATCTTCTATGCGGTGGCTTTTCTTGCATAGTGGCCTTTTGTGACCCCTTCATGAGCTTCGGTCAAAACCATTGGTCTCTCATGATTCATAACACAATGCCTCAATACTTTGTCTGGTCCCAATTTATATAACTATCCTGCACTCAATCAGTAATCTATTGCTTTTACAACCAACTGTTTCTTTTGATTAACAAACAAACCAATGGGTGTCAATGCTATGTCCATAAAAGTTACAATGTATTCAAATTATTCATCTACCATAAATAACCAAGAATATCTATGCATATGAGAGGTTGTCATCCAAATTAGTTGGTTCTTCCCCTGTTTCCAACATTGACAGATGGTTAGGTCCTGCATTTAATATTCCTGGTTTAACTATTATCTCAAATTCATACTCCTAAAATAATAAAATCCATATGCAAATCCTCTGCCCAACACTGGCTTGTTAACTAAATATCTTAAAGCATAATGATTGGTGAAAATCTTAAAGTGACTCCCTAATAGTTAATGTCTGAGCTTCTGGAACACATAGACCATAGCTAACCCTTCCTGTTATGTCATAGTGTAATTTTTTTTTTTTTTCTGCCGTAAATAACTTTCTACTAGAAAATATGATGGGATGATCAATAGACCCCTCTCCTATTTGATCCAACACTGCACTCAATGCAATGAATGATGCATTGACATGAACATGAAATTCTTTCATCCAATAAGGGAACACTAAAATAGGCATGGACACCATCTTTTCTTTCAACGTGTCGAGGCTTTGTTGGCATTATCCATTCCACTGAAATTTAATATCCTTATTTAATAACTTCCCCATTGGTGTTGTAATTTGTGCATATTTTTTAATAAACTTCCTATAGTATTCTATAAGTCCCAAAGTTGTTCTTAATTGTCACTCTCATGTTGGTGGTGGTAGATCAACAATAATCGAAATCTTTGCAGGATCTACCAATAGACCTTGTTTGCAGACTGCATGGCCAAGCAATATACCAAATGGTGCATAAAAAACACATTTCTTCAAATTCATGGATACAGGCTACTGTCGACACTACTCCAACATCGATATTAAATTTTCAATATGATTCTTTAGTAGTTTGTAAATTGTCCAGTTATCAAAATATACCTCTAGGAAATTATGTATGAATTCTTTGAAAGTTGCGAACAAAACTCTGGAAAAGATAGTTGTTGCATTCTTAATACCAAAGGGAATGACTATGTATTGATAGAAACCTCATCCAGTCACAAATATGGTCTTGTGTTGATCCTCCTAGGAAATCTTAATTTGGTGATATCCTAAAAATCCATCTGTGAATGAATAAGATTCCTTCCCTCCCACACTCTATAGTACTTCATCCGTTAAAGGTGTTGGGAATGGATCATGAAAGACAGCATCATTCAACTTTCTTAAATCTACACAAATTTGTACTTCACCTATCTTCTTATCTTGCACTACCATCGGGATAATCCATTCGGACTCTTCGATAGGTTCTATTGACAGAGATGTGTCGACAGGATTTCACTTCGCACAATGTCAACAAATCTTGACACAAACTCCCATAGATACCATCCTGGAAGGGGTTTATCCTTTTCAACAACACTCACAAAGTGAGTGACATCTCACCCGAGGCACCTAAGGGGGATGCATGAACTAATATTTCGCATGTATAAGATGACATGCATCATTCATAGTTAATCACAGCATAACTCGGAGATCGATATAGTTAACAATCGCATCATAATATCATCTTCACATACAAAGGAAAATTACTCGTATCTATGCAGTAACACATCATAGAAACATATCTAACAGATCTGCAATACATTTCATAACTGCGACATAACATACCTAATTATAACTGCTGTTACACCCAAAATCTACTCATCATCAGATTTAGTGTATACACCCCTAAAGATACCTGGACTAAGTAATTATCCTGGGAGGATTTGCACCCCAGTGTGCTAGGTTTTGAAGCATCATCACAGGTTGCACGCTAGCAACATGCGACGTTGCATCTTGCTCCAATGTAGGGTGCGACGAGGTCAGTTAATGGGCAAAAATAGCTTATTCAAGATCCTTCTCGAAACTTGCTCATTTAGGGGCTTGTCCCTGACCTCTAGGGGAGATGGTACTCAACCCCTAACTCTTTGGGAGGATCCCCTATCTCTCTTCAACCATCTCTCAACCTATCCTATCCATACCCTATCCCCTTAGTCCTATATAAGTGAAGCTCAATCCCATTCCAAAGGGAGGAAGACTATGGTATCTACATGCTAGTGAAATATCTCTTAGAACATCTCCACTCACCTATTGGATAAATCATACTTCCTTGGAAGGATATGGCAATTGACTTGGTTGGAGAAGGGCTACTGCGTTAAGTCTTGGTTGTAGTTCTATATCTCTATCATGTACTCCTCTATTTGCATTAATACAAATGCTTTCCACCAATATTGTTCTCGTGTGTAATGATATTGAGTAGTTTACCTACTTAACTATTTACTTAGATCGCTTATTGTATATATGTCTTTTACTGGTTTTTCTTGTTTCTTTGTCTTGACAAGTCTTACAGTTTGGATCTGATGACCATAGGACATGGATCAACATTCGAGAGAAAGGATTGCGTAGTAAAAAGGTAAGACATCTAGTACTTGGTCCTTAAGAAGATCTAGGAAATGCATTTGTAGTCTGTTCTATTTGTTCTAGACTCACTTTGAGATAGTGAGATCTGGCTCACATCCTCTCGAGTGGATTGTCTGATAACAAATCTGGTGACCCTACTGGGGAGTGGTGTTTGTCTTGTTTAGTGTTCATTAATCTGAGAGTCATTTTCAGTTGATTACTTGACACAAGCCTTTTTTATCATTTTTTGCCATTTACTTCCTAGGATTGATTTCACTATCATATCTACGCGTTGAAGATTATGATCTTCTTCCTCTGAGTTTATACAACTCATTTTCAAGCCTGTTTATGGTTCATGGTTGAGAGATCTGATTCATTTTTGAATCTAGACCTCGTCTATCACACCTGGGTAGTGCAAACAGAGTGACACTGCGTCATTATGAGTCTCTGTTCTTTACCTGTTGCTTACTCGTCGCACCCTTTGCATTGGTAAACTGCGACATCATCGCACTTCTTGTAACACCCCATATTTCGACTAGACAGGTTTATCCGTGACACATATTGAACTTTATTTTCTTATTATCTGTTGGACTTAACTAGACTGGGTAAACTATACTTATGACACGATACACCCGATTATATGTTGCTACCATGTGTATGTCGTTACTATGTTATGTTGTCACTATGAATAGGATGTTATGATATTATGATCTTACTATGTTCATGCAGCTAATAGGTTATGGATGTCATGAGATTCATTTCTTTTATAATGACGATATATATGTTTATATGTTTTCCTTAATGAAATGTGAAAAATATGATTCGGTACGTGGATACCATCTTCTTATATGAATCATTGAAATGTTATATGTATCTATGATGAGCTAAAAGGTTACATGAAATGAAATGATAAAATGGATCAATTGGCGATCAATGGAAAATGCTTTCTATAAATTGTATTTTGCAAAACACTAACCTACAGGACACAAGGGCTATGGGATAGCCAGTTACTTGATCTGATATACATTGGAAAGGAAAAACATGTTCATACAGCAAACCTTAGCAGCCAAAATGAGGATACGATAACACAGACTGATAATCCCGATAGCAGCAAGTATGAGTTGATAAGGGCGTAGGCCCAGTATGTTGAGAGGGATGGATGTGTTTCCCACCCTATGTTTCCATGAGACCCGAGGTCGTGGGAGGGCCGTGCTGAGACACGCTCCCCATGTTGTTGTGATGACGATTGTCGGATGCCTGCTAGGGGAGGATAGGTCCGCTGTTCAGCCGACGCTATCGCTCTCAAGTTCTATGTGGTCAGATCGGTGAGTCCGACACCCACTGTTGTACTAGCAGAGGGAGGATAGGGAGGATGCTGGACGTAGGTTATGATGGGAGGATGTGTTAGTTAGTACTGTTGGGGGGGGGTTTAGTATTCCTTGATTCCGAGTTAGTGGAAGTAGGCACCCTTCCTGTACTTGATTGATTAAACTAATGTAAACATAAAGACAATGATGTTAAATCGTAAAGGGTTAACTGTTAAATAACCGAGGATGTTAAAGTAATTATACTATAGATTATGCTTGCTCTTCTGCATGGGGGTAGATACTATTGTTAGTTAGCAAGTATGCATAGGCGGAATGGGGTTTGTTTATAGTACATGTCCGACATGTGCATACACTGGCCATGCATGCACACCTTGTACGTGTACAATATTACTGGTGTATAACATACTTGTCATGCTCGAATAGTAGTATAAATGTCATAAATAACTCAGTTAAGGATACATCAATCAACTTAGGTAATGAATGGTTAGGTTGTCAATGTGTAAATAAGTGAATTAGTAATTATATGAGAACATTGTAATAATAAACTAAGACAAGTATCGTCAGTTAACATTGTCATAGAAGAACTGTTGTGAATAGGGTAATGATAGTGTCTAATTAATTAGTAAAATTGTTTAAGCCCTTACAAGTGCTTTGTTTATAATAACAAGGATGCTATGTTGATGATAGGGTACCCATGTGATAAACAAATAATTAAGAATACTATGATCGATTCACCTTTAATTATTGTCAAGGGGTGATTTAATTATTATTATTAATTAATAAATGATATTCCAGCAACATTTATATCCCTATCGTAACAAATGCAATATGAGTAAGATTTAAAATATTGATTTATAAATTAATATTACGTGATTAATTCCATTTCAAAGTTAGCCATAACAAGATAATCCTTTTTGGAATAACCGTGATGTGATGGAAATGGATATTTAATTATTCAATGTTAATCTTGGAATTTAAACCTCAAGCTAAAGTAGCCTCGACGGATAAGGTGGATCATTAAGACACATCATGTCCAAGTTGACAAGGGGCAACTAATTATATAATATTTTATTAATTACATTAATAACATTAAAATATCAAGGACGGCGGATAGACTGGTATTTAATGAAACTGTCCCGAATGGATAACCCTGGGGTGATAATTCCCACCGTAATAAATAATTACGACCGTCAATCCAAAAACCAAGTGAATTTTTCCATAAGAGTAATTAATTATACATTTCTATAATGAGACGTGGATGAATGAACTAGGGAAAGGAGTAAAGGTTTGAGGGGCTCGAGAGGGGGAGTTTGGGGCGGTGGAGTAAGCCCAAGGTCTTCTCGAGGATGGACATGTATATAGAGGGGGAGAAGGTTGAAGGTGGGGGAGGTTTTTTTGATTGGGGGGAAAGAAAAGAACTTTGGAGAACAAAAGTTGGGAGAACAGAAAGTTTGGCGAACAGAAAGATTTTGAGAACACAAGGAAAGACTGCTCTCGGGATTATCAGATTGTGGGCTCGGGGGCTTGGAAATCCTTTGATTTCCAAGGGCCAGCAAGATTATAGCTGGTCGGTAGGGTGGACACTTCAGTTTGGCTGTCTAAGGGGTTACACAACCTGCTACAACTTACGGTTAGCATCAGCATCAGGTAATTTCCGTTATTTACTATTATGCTAAATCTTACTGTAAACATGCAAACTTACTATTTACTGACTTATTACTGCTATTTACTGATTTACTAAGTTGTGAAACCTATTCTTATGCTGTTGAAAAGAAAATAACGATATGTTTGTTTATTTCAAATTTCGAATGTAAGGTTAGTAAAAACACCACAGTACACTAAATATCATTTCGGCACATAGAATTTTTTTTTGAAATTCACTTCCTTAAACTGATAAGGTTTAAAACGTAGAAATTTAAACCTGAAATTTTACACAGTGCTCTGCTGTAAAAACCAGAGCACTACAGATGGTATCAGAGCCTTTGTTCAAACTCTTGAACCTACAGGCCTATTCATGCTTCACCTAGAAAATTTACTTGATAGTTTACCTACTTGACCTCCAGCCATAGTCATCCTTCAAGGTACCTGCACAACGATAACAACAATTACATTAAAAATATATATATATATATATATATATATAGTAAGAAGTCAAAACCCAATGTGTAAACTACATACTAAGATAATTTGAAGCTAAACAGGTAACCAGGGTTCGTATTGTGCAGGAGTCAATACGATTATAATTCTATCATTCTGAATGTAAATTTCCGCATTATTATCCACTTACTTAAATAATAATTATACCTCAACCGCTTAACACACATAGCCAACATGGGTAATATCATAATATAATAGAATGTATAAATACATGCAATTCGATCCTAGAAATCTCAGTAGTAACGAAATAAAATAAGAAAAGGCAGGCAGCATACAACAAAAGCTTGATGGTATATCGCCAGGGTCGAGATCCACAACGGCGAGATTGATGTGGGAACAAAAAGCCGATATCGAGTTTTTTTTTTAAGGATAGTTTCCCAAATCTTTCAGAATGTCTTCTAAATTTAAATGAACCAAAAAGAGAATCTCAGCAATAAAATGATTTCCAAGCATACCTATCTGGTTTCAATACAGTATATGTAAATGGGTTAACTTTATAAAATTTCAACCAAACTAAGAGCTTCGCTTTGGCTGGCAGATATATTAATATAAAACTATCCTTCCCAAACGCATTCATAGCTTCACGAAAATCACATATCTTCCAGTAAGTAGAAAGAAATATAAACACAGGGTCTTTCGACTTACCAGCTATCCAGAGATCTTAGTTACGTAGCGACCTCTCGGAAACTCTAAAATTTCAAGCATTCGCCTTCAGTTCGAAACGAGAGCTGTAGGATGTACCTTAAACTCCAGATCTGAGCTCCTCCAGACCGAGGCACATAAGTCGATAATTCCTAAATCTGGCCACCCAGCTTGCCTTTGGATAATCGGCTCACTGATCCATTTTGAAAATAAAATAAAATCTAGTTTCTTTACTATGATTCACTAATCTATTAGGGAACTAATGCAATCTAAATGACAGAACAGAGATACCAGTATTTTCAACTGACATTCAGCACCTCTGTTGAGGCCATAAGGAGATCGGGCAGAAACTAATGAACCCGGGTTAGCTAGATTAATGAAGTCATATGATGGATTAGTAAAACTTCTGTTGAATGCACCATATGGTACTCTTGACTGTCTATAATTTTCTCCGCATTCCTCAGCTACAAATTGTTTCCGAAATCCACTAGGAGACCCAAATTCTTCGGGCATAGTTGCTCCCAATCATGCCTTTTTCCCATGGAGTGTTTGAATTTCTCGAAGCCGTTTTTCTTTCTGAAGCTTGAGACATTCGATTTCCATATGATTTGCCCTTCCCTCCTACATGATAATTTGAAGGCCCGGAATTTGCATTAATGTCAGCTTGTTATAAAGGAGACAGGAATTATGAATAGTGATTTATAAAACAACACACAATGAGAGACTGGGAAAGCTTAGAACCAAATGACACATTTACATCCAAAGATGCACTATCGCTCAGTCAAGCATCTACTCTTCAACTATAAATTTCAAAGAAACCAAAATAAGAAAAATTGATGTTTAGAGTGCATAGTATGTACATGAAGTTACATCTCTGAATACCTTTCTTTGACGCCTTTTATCCTTCAGATTTTTGTTCTGCACCAAGAAAGCTAAACTCTCAACATTACATAGCGCAGATAAGCAGGACAAGAGATTACATCTTGTAAATCGAGGAAATTATTAACAGTTGCGTAGGCAGGCAGTTCGCATATATTGGAATGTTAAACAATATGCTATTCCCTATGTCCCTCAAAAACAACAATGTTTAAGTAGATAAACTAATCTCCTATCATTATTTGTAAAAAAAAAAAAATAATTTGCATAACATATTAGAGAAAACACAGGCAACAGCTTTAAGTAATTCAGTAACATATGAGCCGAGAAAGCAGCTTTAACAACCCTCACAGGAAAAGCACATCGATCAAGTGTGTTTCGCAGGGATCCATCACGTCTCAGAGATCTACCTCTAAACTGCCCTTATGGTCCGCGTGTTTGAGCCAGTCGCTCTGAATCAATGAGTCAAGCACACCATTTCTGGACATTTTATGTGCAAAAACTGGATTTATGAAAACATTGAGCAGACCATGAAAGAAAATGTTCAAATATACATATGGTTCTCAAGTAAAACTACTGTTCGAAGAATTTGAATTTTAAAGAGAGAATTTACACAGTTGAAGGATTAAATGGACATTTAAAATTAAAGGAGTCATTGTTTGAGGGAATAAATATAAGAATAAATCAAAAAGAGGACTTACGAAGAATATAAGTATTCCCATTCCTCGAAAACTATGATAAGTAGAAGTCCCAAAGGTAATGAAAGTAAATTATTCAGCAACACCATAGAGAATTCGTTCGAATTTCCTGATTTTGTTTGTTGCTTTGCTACATCCATAACTCTGCGCAGTGTTAGCTATTTGCCATCACCGTGACCGATGGATGGAACTTTTTGACATATTTGCCTCTTTCGTGATTATTGGATTTTGGGCTTCACGGTCCATTTGTACAGCCCTCACCTCTACGGTCCGAAATCCGGCCTAGCCTTGAGGATAATGGTACATATAATGTCATAAAATTAAAACACCCTCACATGCCCACAAATTGCCATTAAACAGTGAAACGCTGGTTAAAGGCAATTCGTATGCACATATTGGGTTGTTTAATTATCTTTTTATACTTTTATAAGCTTCATGCAATACATTGTTAAGACCAAGGGAATGCTGCGGGAAAGACATGAAGTAGAATAATAACAACAGAAAACGCTTTCACTCCTTCACATGCATGAGCTGTAAGCTCTCATGAATACCGAGCCCAGCACGGGGTTGGGGAGCGGACAAAAATGTCGGGCCTGCAGACTGATACAGCTATCAGTGGCTAGTCTATATAGATAGCTAAGGTTTAGAGGCCATTAATTTTCTGGCCTGCTGACGGAGAAGGAGATCAGTACCATCTATTTACAAGATAGCGACTAGAAATTAGAAATTATGGAAAGCACACTGCTAAACTCATATAATTGATTTTAACAATGAGGATGAAATATCATTCTCATGCTGCTGCAAACGTAAAAAAATAAAATAAAAATGATAATCATAGGCAGTGCTTACCTTGCCTTTGGATGCGATAACTTGTCGGGCTAGGCATTTTGAATCGACCATAGGTAAAGAAACCCATATATTAGGCGAGTATATCACGTTAACATCGTATAGCAAACTGGGGATCTTTTATCAACTGAATCCCCGGGAAATATCATTGTGCAGACAACATTTCAAGAACAGAGCAGTCAGGCTATCACCTACCTTCCAACATTGCTATCCCTCTTTGAACATCTGCAGAACGCCGTGAATGTACCAATGCCCATGATAACCTTGTTATGGTGTCACTGTTGTCTGTATCTTTTGACAGACCAGCTCCTTCACCAAGAGCTTCACGCTCATAGTTAGCAATAATGTCCGCATCGGTCCACGGGAGATTGTCACCGGATCCGAAAAACGATCCAATGGATTCCAGAAAGCTATTACTGTTTCTCGGCATGTTGTCTTCTGGGCCAAACCCAATTTGCTTGTTTATGAGAATATGGCGATGGCAACCCAGAGATTGACAAATAAATTTATCTTGCAGGCTAAGAAATGACAGAGAGTATTTAACAAAAAAAAAATTCTCAGAGAGTATTTAACAATAAATTTAATCACTAAATAAAATATACCCACTAAAATTTGAAAACCCTAGGGAGAAACCTTACCAACAGGTTGAGTTGCAGAGTTGAGTTGTAAAGCAAACCGGGGCCCTCGAGTATCCCCATTATGAACCCTATCAAACTTCTCCCTCCCAGCATTGAGGCGTTGCCAATGCCCCTTAGCGCCGTGAAGCTGTAAAAGAAAACATTAATGGCGAATCAACAAAGAGGGAGGCTATGGCGAAGGCCTGAAAATTTAGCCGAGCAGCTGCTTGGAGTTGCAGAGCCCGCGTGGGGAAAATACAGTGAGGAAAATGAGAGCCTCGGAAAAGTTTACTCTTTTTAGGTCTTTGTCGTATAATTATTTTTTATTGCATGTTGGCCGCGTGGCCTTCAGGTAGAGTGACTCCTTGTCCCAAGAGACTGCTTATCGGAATATGTTCTAATTATTCAAAATTATTAAAAATGTTTTTCAATTTGATTATGTGAAATTGTTTTTAACATATTTATATATTGTAAATTGTTCTACGCATTATGAAAATGGTTATTTAAATCACTTTTATTTTATTTTAAATTATTATTAATATGTAAATTAAATTATTTATTTAAATTGGTCCATATAGTTTGAATTTTGATTCTTTGGAGTACATTTAAAGTCAAATTCTCAAATGTAAATAAAGAATTATAAAATTAAAAGGTATAATTTATTTTCAATTCTATATTCCTTACTTATGTGCTAAGATTAATTTTAATTTAGGTTTAAACCTAGGGTTAGCAATAAGTCTAAGTAATTAGTTAAATAACCTTATGACATTGTAGGGTTAAATTGCAAAGTAATTTGAATTAGATATAGGGTTAGGTGACGACTTTGACTAGATTGAATTTAGGTTGGGTACGAGGCTCTATATGTTGGTTTTCCTATGATACTGTAAGACGAGGCTAGGTCATGTCCCTAAAATCCCAAGTTCCATAGGATGAGAGAGAGGCCATATGTTTCGTTATTCTGTGAGAGATAATATGCGACTAATGAAAACATTAAAGGTACTATAGATGCATTTTGAAGAACATTAAAGAGAAATGGTGCAATCTAATGCCTAGGCATGTAACTTCGAAGGGACTGAGAGTTTTGAAAATGATAAAGATATCAATAAGTAAATATATGTGACTTGAGTAAACAGAGCATAAGTAAAATATGCAAAATGAAATATGTTTAAATAACACTTAATTACCATAAGAGCCAGTGTTAGTGATAGAAGGAGTAGTGCACAAATGAAGAGGTCTTTCAAGCCCAATAAAAAGAACTAGTGTAGAAGTATGTTGAATGGATAAATGACATTTCAATCTTGTTATAACAAATGATATGGTGAGCATGGGGTAAGTTGATCCATTATTGAACTTCTAAGATGGCTTAGCAAAGAGGAAAGCCGTGAGGGAGCTAGAGATATGTAGGAGTGGTTAGAAATCACCATGGATAATATCAGTGAAGGCATGGTGTATAACTATTACTATTGCCAGGTATAAATTGAGAAAATAATATAAGAACAATTATAGTTATAAGAGTAAGAATTGCATGGTAGTATTATAGATTGTAATGATGGCCCTTGTAGGAAGTAAAAATTTAAAAACATTGGGGCATCTTATATTACCCTTGCTAGGAGGCATATTTGAGCATCTCTAACGAACACTATATATAATAGGATTGCGTCCTAGGTGAAATAACATACTTCCCAAGAGAATTTACGATGGAAATAATCACGAGAGAGTATGGGTGTCTTTACAAAATCAGTGAAAGGAGTAGGATAAGTACGCATAACAAATTTCTAGAGATTTCAGTTAAGTGAGAATTATACGATTGATACTAGTAAGCCATGTTTTCACCTTGTAAGGATAGGCTAGATAATGATTAACAATACCTTAGGCTTGCAAGATAGTACAAATCCTACAAGGTATGTGTATAGGCTTGGTAGGTTGAATTTCATGGTGGGCATAAGTTGGTTGCATTCCACATAGGGTGAAAGTTTGTGTCAAATTTAAAACCATATCCATGGATGGGCATATCGTGAGACTCGTGAGTCAAGATCTCCTCAGAATTGTCGGGAATATGTAATTCATTGAATAGTAATTGGTGTAAGCCAAAGTGAAGTTTACTTGATGCCATCTCGCAAAATCGGAACAAAACTTGATGCCACATAAATAGGTTGGATTCACATTAGTATCATATGAAGTAGTCATAGTGCATAATGTGTGTAAGTATCAATAAGATCCATGTAGATTAATAAGCGTATGTATAGGAATCTTAGATTACGAGAACAAATTAGCTATAAATTTATTAGAAGTAATGGTTCCCCTTCTAATTATATCACATGGAAAAGGAGAGATCAATGGTTAAAATTGATAACATTTGCATTCTAATATAGTATAGTCCCAAAAGCCTTGTAACAATAATAGTTCTCCTAGTTTAGTGAATGTTACAATACTTTTGTTATTGCTTATTATCAATAAGGGAATAATAATGTAGGACCTTAGGATTTAAAGGACATCATGAACCTTCTCCCCTAAGAGAGGTATGCCAATCTTAAGGGTCCTTGGTAGTTGCGTGTTGAGTGAATACAAATTATGAGTTCTAAAGACCTCCATGTTAAATTGTTGATTAT
This sequence comes from Larix kaempferi, assembly GCA_027924585.1. Taxonomy (NCBI): domain Eukaryota; kingdom Viridiplantae; phylum Streptophyta; class Pinopsida; order Pinales; family Pinaceae; genus Larix; species Larix kaempferi. The sequence continues at coordinate 5,162,585 of BSBM01000252.1, forward strand.
TTCGTGCTAAGTTGGATCAATTTAATCTTTGTGATGAGTAAACCTCTCTGATGTTATAACTTAAAGGATATTGTTAAATGGTAAGAAGTAGGATACTAAGGGGGATAACACTTGATTATAACCTTAAGCATTCTAGATATAATATTAAGATTCGATAGAAGGATTAATCTAAATGTTTCTTTAATTATTAGAATACATATCAGCGGATAAAAGAAGTAAAACCATAAGATAATATCGACATATTCGGTCAAGCCAAGCTAAGTAGGAAAAGTTTGTCCAGCGTTTGCTACTTGCAAGAATGGAGAGATTATGCGTAAATATTTTCCCTACATTATTATGACCATAACTTCGGGACGAAGTTTCCTAAAGGGTGGGTGTATGTAACACCCCATATTTCGACTAGACAGGTTTATCCGTGACACATATTGAACTTTATTTTCTTATTATCTGTTGGACTTAACTAGACTGGGTAAACTATACTTATGACACGATACACCCGATTATATGTTGCTACCATGTGTATGTCGTTACTATGTTATGTTGTCACTATGAATAGGATGTTATGATATTATGATCTTACTATGTTCATGCAGCTAATAGGTTATGGATGTCATGAGATTCATTTCTTTTATAATGACGATATATATGTTTATATGTTTTCCTTAATGAAATGTGAAAAATATGATTCGGTACGTGGATACCATCTTCTTATATGAATCATTGAAATGTTATATGTATCTATGATGAGCTAAAAGGTTACATGAAATGAAATGATAAAATGGATCAATTGGCGATCAATGGAAAATGCTTTCTATAAATTGTATTTTGCAAAACACTAACCTACAGGACACAAGGGCTATGGGATAGCCAGTTACTTGATCTGATATACATTGGAAAGGAAAAACATGTTCATACAGCAAACCTTAGCAGCCAAAATGAGGATACGATAACACAGACTGATAATCCCGATAGCAGCAAGTATGAGTTGATAAGGGCGTAGGCCTAGTATGTTGAGAGGGATGGATGTGTTTCCCACCCTATGTTTCCATGAGACCCGAGGTCGTGGGAGGGCCGTGCTGAGACACGCTCCCCATGTTGTTGTGATGACGATTGTCGGATGCCTGCTAGGGGAGGATAGGTCCGCTGTTCAGCCGACGCTATCGCTCTCAAGTTCTATGTGGTCAGATCGGTGAGTCCGACACCCACTGTTGTACTAGCAGAGGGAGGATAGGGAGGATGCTGGACGTAGGTTATGATGGGAGGATGTGTTAGTTAGTACTGTTGGGGGGGGGTTTAGTATTCCTTGATTCCGAGTTAGTGGAAGTAGGCACCCTTCCTGTACTTGATTGATTAAACTAATGTAAACATAAAGACAATGATGTTAAATCGTAAAGGGTTAACTGTTAAATAACCGAGGATGTTAAAGTAATTATACTATAGATTATGCTTGCTCTTCTGCATGGGGGTAGATACTATTGTTAGTTAGCAAGTATGCATAGGCGGAATGGGGTTTGTTTATAGTACATGTCCGACATGTGCATACACTGGCCATGCATGCACACCTTGTACGTGTACAATATTACTGGTGTATAACATACTTGTCATGCTCGAATAGTAGTATAAATGTCATAAATAACTCAGTTAAGGATACATCAATCAACTTAGGTAATGAATGGTTAGGTTGTCAATGTGTAAATAAGTGAATTAGTAATTATATGAAAACATTGTAATAATAAACTAAGACAAGTATCGTCAGTTAACATTGTCATAGAAGAACTGTTGTGAATAGGGTAATGATAGTGTCTAATTAATTAGTAAAATTGTTTAAGCCCTTACAAGTGCTTTGTTTATAATAACAAGGATGCTATGTTGATGATAGGGTACCCATGTGATAAACAAATAATTAAGAATACTATGATCGATTCACCTTTAATTATTGTCAAGGGGTGATTTAATTATTATTATTAATTAATAAATGATATTCCAGCAACATTTATATCCCTATCGTAACAAATGCAATATGAGTAAGATTTAAAATATTGATTTATAAATTAAGATTACGTGATTAATTCCATTTCAAAGTTAGCCATAACAAGATAATCCTTTTTGGAATAACCGTGATGTGATGGAAATGGATATTTAATTATTCAATGTTAATCTTGGAATTTAAACCTCAAGCTAAAGTAGCCTCGACGGATAAGGTGGATCATTAAGACACATCATGTCCAAGTTGACAAGGGGCAACTAATTATATAATATTTTATTAATTACATTAATAACATTAAAATATCAAGGACGGCGGATAGACTGGTATTTAATGAAACTGTCCCGAATGGATAACCCTGGGGTGATAATTCCCACCGTAATAAATAATTACGACCGTCAATCCAAAAACCAAGTGAATTTTTCCATAAGAGTAATTAATTATACATTTCTATAATGAGACGTGGATGAATGAACTAGGGAAAGGAGTAAAGGTTTGAGGGGCTCGAGAGGGGGAGTTTGGGGCGGTGGAGTAAGCCCAAGGTCTTCTCGAGGATGGACATGTATATAGAGGGGGAGAAGGTTGAAGGTGGGGGAGGTTTTTTTGATTGGGGGGAAAGAAAAGAACTTTGGAGAACAAAAGTTGGGAGAACAGAAAGTTTGGCGAACAAAAAGATTTTGAGAACACAAGGAAAGACTGCTCTCGGGATTATCAGATTGTGGGCTCGGGGGCTTGGAAATCCTTTGATTTCCAAGGGCCAGCAAGATTATAGCTGGTCGGTAGGGTGGACACTTCAGTTTGGCTGTCTAAGGGGTTACACAACCTGCTACAACTTACGGTTAGCATCAGCATCAGGTAATTTCCGTTATTTACTATTATGCTAAATCTTACTGTAAACATGCAAACTTACTATTTACTGACTTATTACTGCTATTTACTGATTTACTAAGTTGTGAAACCTATTCTTATGCTGTTGAAAAGAAAATAACGATATGTTTGTTTATTTCAAATTTCGAATGTAAGGTTAGTAAAAACACCACAGTACACTAAATATCATTTCGGCACATAGAAATTTTTTTTGAAATTCACTTCCTTAAACTGATAAGGTTTAAAACGTAGAAATTTAAACCTGAAATTTTACACAGTGCTCTGCTGTAAAAACCAGAGCACTACACTTCTCGTGTGAACAACCTGCGACGTCGCACTATGTACAAGGGCAGAGTGCGTCGATCTGTCAAAAGTTCGCATACAAGCATTCCTTCCCTCATTTGATAGTTTGAACCTTGGTCTGATGTATGAACTCCCTCTACGCTGCAAGATCCAGCCAGAGACCCCATTTATGATTTGTGTGTTGAGAGTTTGGTTTCATTTGGATTGACTTTGGGTTCCGTCTTGGACAAGTTTGAGACAGGTAGTGGTGGATACTCTAGTTTCCTCCACCTGCATCCATTCACTCTTGCATTCCCTCCCTTCCATCCATGATCTGATCATTGCATTGGATCAACCTCTAGACCTCATTTACATTTGTTTTGAGCTTTGCTTGCTTAGTTTGCTTGCTGCTGCTTGATTTTGAGTCAAGTGTGTTTTTCAGCTTGGTTGAGTGCTTGTCTTTTCTTGAGTTTTATGAATGTATGAGTGCTGCAAGTAGTGTTTTCTTTTTAGTCATTTAGATATGAAAGCTTAGTTGTTATCAAGTCTACTCTTTGATTCATCCATTGAAATATTAAAAGTGCTTCTTTCCCATTGTTTCTGAAAAAATTATTGAAGAAAGATTGTTGTGCATTGGAAAATTCTCGTTTATGTTTTGGAAAAGTTGAATGAATGTATGATTTATTGTGTTTTTCTCGAATTATGAATCGCTCATTTTCTTGAAAGGCTCAAAGTACGCTTCGATTTTTGCAAAATTGATTCCATGCTAAGGAAAGATAGATGCATTTTTAATTCTTTTTGCTTTTAGATCATTGAAAGTGAAATTGAAAAACTTGCATATTTCATTTCAGAATTATCTCTTTTCATCATTTAGTGTCATGTTAATTTGAAAAGAAAAAGAAAAGAAAAAAGTTGTTTTGATTTGGTTTAGTAGTGTTGTGTACTTTTGCGTTTCGCTAAAAAGGAAAAGAATACTTTCATTGTCAAATTTGTTTGAGTTGGGAATTGTGCTGCATTGATTTTGTTTTGGCAATACTATTGGAAAAAGCTTTCTCCTTTCCATAGCTAGAATTCATTGAAAGAAAAGAACATTTCGTGCATGTAGTCATGGTTTGCATTATGCTTCCGATTATGTACTCACCTCATGCATTCACCTAATCATCCAAGATAAAATTAACGGTATAACTAGGTAAAAAATTTAGCAACTTGTGTGTAAGTTAGAGACGTGTTCCAGCGTCGTTAAGCGTGGTAGATGTTGTTATTTTCCAGCACTGTATCCCGGGGGTATTGTAGTCTTCCACGTACATCGATATATCAAGCTCCTTCACATACCCACCAAGTACCATAATCTTTACTTGGCGTATTTTGAAGGGTGTATCATGTACTCAACATGTATATCGGAAGGTCTCTTGCCGAACGGTTGTGCATTAGACAACACCACTACAGATTTGAGCTTCCACATACCTTGCGTATATCGGGAGACACCATTAGGATTCCTGAAACCAACCGAGTTAACCATTTAGCCGTCTTAGCAAAGCAATACACCGAGAACAGAACTCGGGGATATTAGCATGCATGTACTATCCAGGTAATCGGGTATGCAGGAAAGGGTATGGTCCCAATCCTCCTTGTCGTGTCATATTGTTCGACCCTGCAGTATATCGCGGTTTGCAATGCCTTGATAATCCCATGAGGTTCCAGACTTTTGAATCCACTCTGTCACATAAGTTTGCTTGTTTCCTTAGTTTGAGTAGGTTTTTCTGGACTGCTTTTCTTTTAGCATACCCTTAGGAGAAAATGTTGTTTCAACCATCCTGGATGATCATCCTGACACTCTGGTGGATTTTCCCTGGAGAAGGTCCCATAGGATCTTAAAATTATCACTCGAATATCCCCTTAACCCGGAGGTTATTTCGAGGGTAAGAATGGATCAGCATAATGCGGTCGTAGTTACCGAAGTGCAAAACCCCACTTTGAATGTTGGAGGAATTTTTTTTCCATAAACTCCTCCAGATTCACCTGCCTCTCATCCCCCATAGGATGAAGGAGCACAAACCCCCGCTTCACATGGCCTTTCTCTCGTCATCCCAGGAGAACCTGGATCGTTGGAATGGATAAACCTACCCCAGGATGATCCTACAGCAGCTGTTGGTCCTTCAGCAGCTTATTGGACATCTTCTACAGACCACTTAGTGGCTCATTTTTCCATCTCATCCCCACCTGACCCCACCGATATTTTTGGCCCCATCCATGAACGTTTGGAACAATTACGTATTAAAGGTGATGAGCTTCGAAGACAAAGTCTTGAGAAGCACTCTTAAGAATTTTGAAATCGCCATTTCCAAATAAGATTTGACGACGGAGACATCCCAGTTTACCCGATATCTTTCGGATCACCTGAAGCACCCCACCACGTGACCACTAATAATATTGGTCAACCCTCGCAAGAATCCAGTCTTGCACCTCAAGTGAACCAACCGGTGGAAGGACAACAGTCCAACACACCTATCACTACCGCAGTTACTTTACTGGTTCCTCCCCCACAGAATTCGAGGGGAGGGTATTCCATTCCCCCGAACTATCTCATTGGTAATGTTATTACTACGGCATCTATTCAACAACCTACGTTGGTTCAACCTGTGAATAGTGGTCAACCTGTTGTGGCTGGGGGGAAACCCTTGTTTCCTAACCAGAACGTAGGTGGTGGAATCCCCAACGGACCTTCCCAACCGGCTAGACCGTCCACCACGGGATTATCTCATGTTGGGGGGGCGTCAAATGTAACTCAACCATCATGGAGTCAAGTGTATCCAGGTTCTGTCAACCTTGTTCCGGGCCAACCTAATCCCAGAAACGCACCATATGGGATACCTTATCCTGGAAATCCATACACTCTATGGGGGAAACAACCCGTGTTGCAACACGGACCCCAACCAACTATCCCTCAAGTACCACCACCCCCGATCGGTCCTCCCCCACCTCCCGCTAGAGGCGGCAGGCCCCCACCTAACACTAGTGGAGGCCCACCTCATTTTTCCTACAACATCCCTCACCCCTCCGGCGGGGGCGGGAATGGTCCACCACCCCCTCCCGATCGAGGTGGAGGGGGACCACCCTATCATGGTGGAGGAGTGCATTTCCCTTCGAGTGGTGGAGGTGTTCCACCACCCCCTCCAGGAGGAGGCGGTGGAGTACCTAATTACTATGGTGGTGGAGACCCTCATCCTTCTGGTGGCAGAGGTAGTGGGGCCCCCATCCTTCTGGTGGTGGAAGTGGCCCACCACCCCCTCCAAGCGAAGGCGGTGGTGGGCCACCTTATTACGGTTATGGACCCCCACCTCCTCCCAGTGGTGGCAGTGGACCTCCACCCCCTCCAGGAGGTGGAGGCGGACCCCTACCTTATTGGAATAGACCACCTTATGGTGGCAGACCTCTTTACAGTCCGGGCGCCACACCCCCCTACGGTCAGTTTCATCCTGGTACACCTTACAGTCAATCTGGTCCTTACACACCTTATTCGTATTATCAATACGTACAGCCTAATCCATAGTTTCCCTTCCTGGCTACTTTGGACTTGCCTGACCTATCCCATTTAACCAACGATCCTATTTACCACGGATCTAACTGGCCGCCGATTCTGGTGAAACTTCCATTTGATATCCCAAGTTTGATGGCAAGCCGGGTGAAGACCCTAAAAACCACGTGATGACATACCACTTATGGTGTTCATCTAATTCCTTAATAGACGATTCAATTCATCTTAGATTGTTTCAAAAAAATCTCACCAATTCGGCTGCCAAGTGGTACATTAAGTTGCCACCACGCTCTTTTCCTAATTTTGGTTCTCTTGCCATGAACTTTTTGACACATTTATAGCTTCCCATATGGTATGAGACTGGTACTGAGCTTTTAACCTCGTTCTGTGAGAATACCACCACTCACATTTCAGATCATATCCACGAGTGGCGAAGGAGATGACATCTCATTAAAGCTCCCATTCCATATCAGCTTCTAGTAGACTGGTTCACAAAATCTCTCATCCCTACCATAGCAAGAGACATTGTTATGCGAGGTGCTGTCACCGAAGAACAAGCCATCGCAAGTGCCCATATGCTAGACCTAGTCTACACTCAATCCGACACTTTGTTTGATATTCTGCCTGACGCACCCCGTGACGTTAATGACCCTGCGAAACCACATAAGGGAATCCAAACTGATGGAATCATTGGTTCCCTTAACACCCAGCCTGCTGCTAGCACTGTTGGATCATCCAAACCGACTTTGGCTTGCCACAACACCACCGAGTCCACCGCTCCTGCTGTAACTGAAGAGGTGAATTTTTTCCAATCAGCTTTGTCTCAGAAGTCTAGCATTAAAAAGAAGAACAAGGGGAAACCCAAAAATTATTCTGTCCAACAGGAACAAAAGAGCACTCTTGACGATACCAAGCAGAAAAGGAAAATAAAGTATCCTTGCTTACTGTGTGGAGATGACCATTTCTCCAAAGAGTGTCCCCATAGAGATTAAGTACAAAAATTTCTTAAGGGTAAACCAACTCCCGCAGTCCTCAACGATCCATTTCCTACTCAGAACTAGCAGATGATTGCTCAAACCCCCCCAGCCGAGGGGGAACCATCTAGTACCACGCATGTTCTCATCCTGCGTAATGAGACGATCAATTTAAATACTCGGTCGCGATGTTACAAATCGGTCCCTTCGAAGGAATCCACTGGAAGTAATACTGAAAAAGCTTCTGACTCCTTAACTGATGTCATTGTACCATCAACTTCTCTCACCATTGAGAAGCCCTCCTTAGACTCGATATTGCGACCGCCCAAGAGTACGATTCAAAAAGCTATTTTCAATCCTAATGCTTGAGCGGCACAAAATTACAATATCGTAGAGGACTTGGCACAAGCTCCTTGCGCCATGTCTACCCTAGAAGTTTTGCAAAATTGTCCTAATCAATGCAAAACTCTCCTTGCAGCCATTGGTACAGTTGACTTGGATTCCTTGAACACCATCATGTTCCGACTTGACAACTTTAAGTCGAGGCTCTCACACCAGCTCACATTCCAAGTTTCTGCGAACATTGTTGGGAATATTGTCCATCGTACCCGTTTGGACGAAGGAGACTCCACTTCTGTCATGTCCATCTCCTATTGGAGAGCCATTGGCTCTCCTGAATTGAATAGTTCTCCTACCAAGTTGAAAGCATTCGATGGGTGTGGCTTTCAAACTCGTGGGATCTTACAAGCTTTTGCAATTGACTTGGGTGGAAAGACTGTAACCATTAACGTGGAAGTGGTCTCGGCCCCGTTAGATTATAATCTCTTGCTTGGTCGCAATTGGTTTTACACCATGTAGGCGGTAGCCTCTTCAGTCTTCCGCATGGTACAATTCCCCCACCAAGGACGAATTGTTACTATGGACCAATTAGACTTTTGTACACCAAACGCTACCACTTATCCTGGTGACCATGTTCCTTCCATTGGACAAATGTCAAAATAGTATGAGAGTGTAGGGGTTGGCCTTTTGAAAGATTCATCCCTCATGGGCATTTTTCCAGCCGCAGACCCCCTTAATCATGTTTCTATAGTGAACATGATCTCCACAGATATTTTATCTCACTCTACCGATGCTTGGCTTGTACCGGATGAAGCCACAACACACCTTCTTGGAGATATAGTGCCTCTTTCACGCGCTGAACGTATTTATGACGCTATCCAATCAGCATCGAAGGACCATTTGACCATGGCCTCTCCATCATGTTCTCTATGATGGACGCCATCTCTACCCGATCTCTTACTTCGGACTTTTCATTGAGACGAGTCCATCATGGAAGTTATGAATGTTGACAACGGTCCATGGGATGATCTCCACCATAGGTCATCTTTTCTTCCTCCTTTGGAGTACATAGAGGACAACATTCACACCCTCTTTTCACTAGATATCTACCCATCTCCTCATTCCCCCATCCTTACATGTCTTACGGACATGGAGGGAAACTTGGCCAACATTGATCCAACCACCCCGGTAGACATCTCGATGAAACCTGGTATAGTGGAACACATTCGCATAGGCCAAAAGTGTTCCCCTGAAGAAATTGTTGTTAGCACGGCCTTGTTCAGGCAATTTCGAGATGTATTTGCTTGGTCCTATGAGGATATTCCTGGGATAGAGCTCATGATTGTTTCTCATGAAATAAAAACCTATCCCGACATCAAACCTGTGCGCCAAAAGTTGTGACTGGTACACCCACGGAAGACTGCGACAATTAAGGCATAAATTGAAAATCTCTTAAAGGCTGGTTTTATCTATCCTATCCCATTGATGGATTGGGTCTCAAATGTCGTTCTTGTGAACAAAAAGCAGGGCACCATTCACATCTATGTTGATTATCAGGACCTTAATCGAGCTTGTCCAAAAGACAACTACCCGACCCCTTTCATCGACCAAATCATCGACAACTGTGCCGGAAGCGTCATCTTCTCATTCATGGATGGATTTTCTGGTTACAACCAAATTGAGATCAACCCAGCCAACCAACATAAGACGACTTTCATCTACCCGTGGGGAACCTTTGCATATCGCAAAATCCCGTTTGGTCTTAAAAATGTTGGCACCATGTTCCAGTTGGCTATGTCGTACGCCTTCCACGATATTAAGGACTTTGTGGAACCTTGCCTGGATGATCTCCCTGCTTACTCAAAGCAGTGCGAGTTCCACATTGATCATCTGATGGCCATTTTCCTCAGATGCAGATGGTACAATATCCATCTGAATCCTCATAAGTGTATCTTTTGCATTGAGTCCGGACGCTTCTTAGCATTTATCGTTTCGAAGGATGGGATCTACATTGATCCCTTAAAGGTGGATGCCATCATCAACCTACCAACCCCGACTGATGTGATGGAACTTCAAAGTCTCCAAGGGAAGGCGACTTATTCAAGATGTTTTGTTTGCAATTTCACGGAGAAGACTCAGGGGTATATGAGACTGCTCAAGAAGGATGTCCTATTCATTTGGGATGACCAAGCTCAAAAATCCTTCGACAGTATCAAACATGTTATCACACATGCCCCTGTGCTCCAACTGCCTAATTATTATCGAGATTATATCTTATATCTCACCACTTCTGCTACCACTATCGCCATGGTTTTGGTACAGGAGGATCAAAACGCCCAAGAACATGTAATATACTATGCAAGTAAGGGTCTGGCCAACGCTGAAACTAGATATTCATATGTCGAAAAACTTGCATTCACAGCGGTCATCGCCATCCAGAAGTTTCGGCACTACATCTTGCTCAGCACCACCACTATCATCACTGACTCGAACCCCATGTACCATGTACTAACACATTAGGTGCTTGGGGGCAAGTATTCATGATGGATTTTGATATTGTAAGAATTTGATCTTCTTTTCGAGAAAGCTAAGTCTAAGAAGCCTTTGGTGTTTGCTGAGCTCATTTGCGACCTTCCCCATCGTGATGCAGAAGTTGAGCACAATGATTCCTTTCCAGATGAATCACTATTTCTCATCAGTATGACTGATCCGTGCTATGGAGATATCTTGTTGTATCTTCAAACCCAACGCTTCAACCCTCATCTCTCTTGCGATGACCATCGTAAGATTCATCACCATGTAAAGTATTATTTAATCATCAATGATACCTTGTATCGTCGTGGCATTCATTCAATTCTTCGATGTTGTCTCACTCATGATTAGGCTGAACGCGTTCTGAATGACTGTCACGCTGGGGCATGTGGCAATCACCTCTCTGGGATGGCTACAGCCTAGAATATTTTGTGCATAGGATATTTTGGCCTACTATCTTCAAAGATTGTATTGAAGCCATCAAAAAATGTCCTCCTTGCCAACACTTCCATACGAAGAAGTGCACTCATCCTACCCCATTACATCTGGTTATTGCCATTGGCCCATTTGCAAAATGGGGCATTGAATTTATGCATTGTAAGCCTACCTCAGCCAAGGGGCATAGTTACATCATTGTAGCTATGGATTACTTCACAAAGTGGGCCGAAGATATGACTACATACCAGAACGGTGGCAAAACCGCCGCACTCTTCATGTTCAATCATGTAATAGTGCAGTTCGGAAGTTCCTTAGGCAATTGTTACCGATCATGGTTCCCATTTTCAGAACCATATGTTTGATGAATTGAGCGATAGGTTGGGTTTTTTCCATGAAAATTAAACACCCTACTACCCGCAATCCAATGGACAGGTCGAGGCCATTAACAAGGTCTTGAAAACTATGGTCCAAAGGATGGTAGGGACACATAAGTCCAATTGGCACAACATGCTCTTTTCAGTGTTATGGGCCTACCAAACTTCGGTCAAAACTGCCATGGGCTTCACTCCCTTCCAATTGGTATATGGATTGGAGACTGTCCTACCTATAGAGTGCGAAATTCCATCTCTACAACTCGCTGTCAAACTTCTTCCTAGCACTACTGCTGAGGAAGAGCGTCTCTTGCACTTAGAAAAATTGGTCGAGTCCCGCCGAGGTGCCTCTCTTACTAATGAAGCACATAAGAAATGCATCAAATCCCAATACGACAAGTCAGTTGAACCTCGTGTCTTTAACGAGGGTGACCTGGTCCTCACTTATGACCAGAAGCATGACAAACTAGGAGTAGGAAAGTTCGAATCCATGTGGCATGGACCTTACATAGTCAAACATGTTTTGGAGAAGGGAGCTTATGAGCTTGAAGACTATGATGGAATCTCTTTGGGTGAACCCCGCAATGGGATTTACCTAAATAGATACTACGCTTAAATTCATCATGCTTAGAATTTCTTGTATATACTTTACATGGCATGCTTTTTGGGTGTGTTGTGATGCTTGTGTTTTTGAGTGTCTTTAGATATTGTTTCCACTTCTTATACCATGTTCTGTCTACATGTGCAGATGGAAACGTGTTATGGATTCGTGGACGGTGCCAGCCGGCATACCCGTAACCTTTCTTCGGCAACCTGGTTACTATATTCCCCAACATGTGAGCTCATTAGCTCAGGAGGAAGTTTCCTAGGGTTTGCAACCAACAATGCCGCAGAGTATCAGGCAGTAATCGGAACCCTAACTAACGCCATTTCCTTGGTTATGAACCACATTGTCATCCTCATAGATTTTCAATTAGTGGTTTCCCATCTGAACCGGGTGTATGCCATCCATGATCCCAACTTACTTCGTCTCTTTAGACGAGTACATCTCCTGGAAAGGTCATTTGAATCCGTTCAATACCTGCACATTCCACAGAGTTAAACATAGTTGTTGACTCGATGGCCAACTTCATTTTGGATTGGTACATCACACACACATAATATCCATAATATGTAAAAGCATTCACAACATGTAAATAATGTAATGTATAAAAGCAAACATGTAAACAAGATCACATCACTAATTATTTTTTGAAAAACACATAATGTATAAATCGTCGATAATGTCTGTATATATATATATATATCGCTCAAAATTAGTGCTGGTACAAAAATATGAAGCACAATGGCTTTCAGTGAGTCTCTACAAAATTCTGAAGCATCATAGCTTTCAGTATTACAAAATCTGAGGCCTCTAAGCTCTCAGTACAAGTATAGAAGTGTCATCAGGCCAGACTCCTGACCCGTACACCACCCCTAGCTTGAACAACTTGCTGTTGCTGGGTGAGGAAGTAGTCTACATTCCGAGCCACCTTGCGGAGTAAGGCATTGAAGCGCACGGACGCTCCAACCCCAAACCTCTGCATAGGTCTCGGCAAGTCATCAATAGCTGGCTCTGGTACCTCCATGGTTAGCTGGGATAGGTTCCTGTACACCTTCTCGATCTCCTCGATGGCGACATGAGCACCTGCAGGAATGATTTCCTCCACGCCTCTGTCTCTCCTCTCCAGAAGGGAGAGACCCACCGGTCGTACGGGGCCCACATCTGCACACACATATTACGTACTTGTCAGCACTACATCAAAAAAATGATATAATATACAAAACTAAAAATACAAGGGTAGTTTTTTTCTCAGCTATGTCACCCCATGCTGCACTCTCGTGTAGCACCAAGTCAGGATCCTCTCGGAAGTCCATGCCGCTGTATGGAAAGTCCTCGACCATAAGTAACTGGCCCTCTATCCAGCTAAAAAAATCGGGACCAAAGCTAATGATGGGCCCGCCACCATGATGGATCATGACCTCAGTCCATATGAGCATATGGGGATCCCTCGGCTCCCTGTCATCAAGTAGGAATTGCGAATGTAGAAGAAGAATCCTTTCTAAGAGGAATGATACCACAATTGATCCATAACCAAACTGCTTGAGCTCTCCCCACCAACACTTGGTCAGCTGAGCTCGGAGGTTTGCGAGGAGACCCTTGCACCAGTTGAAAACCATGGGGGACATACAATCCTCCACATAAAGCATCTAAGTCCGAGTAGTCGTATGTGGGGCTTGGCTGCCCTCTGCTCTAGTAATGGTAAGCAATATGGTATGTAGTGGGTCGCTCACCACATCCCTGATGAGGATATTCCCACTAGAAGGATGAGAAGTAGTGACACAATGTTGTGACACTATGTCCTCAACTATAAGGTCACTGGCTCGTGTTCTAGTAAGATGTACAACGTCCCCTCTTCGGGACAAGCCGGTAAGAAAGTAGATATCCTCAATGTCTATTGTGAGGATATGCTCACCAATCACAAAGTACTATTGGGCCTCATCCCAACTCTGGAGCATGTGTGTCAGCAGTGGGATCTGGGATCTCATCCCCTGGATCTCAAATAAATTCAATAACCTGTAGTTTCTCAAAGCATTCATGCATTGTGGATTGTTCACAGCTTGTTCATCTTTTATCTCACGTTCTCTCTCTCACCACTCCAATACCATATTGGCTAACTGATAACCTGCCAAGAAGGACATTTAAACACTGTTAGGTCTTGCTTCAAACCTCAGAAGTCCATTTTTTGAATTCTTTTTGATGTTTGGATTATGGTTCTCCGCCGTCACACTATACGTTTAGTTACAGTACGATGACATCACAAATTTCGCATTCGAGGCTTGCGATGACTCGGTCTCATCACAGGTCCCGAAAGGGAAACCGACGACGAGCTGAGGGCGCATGAAGCCCTCCATAACACCATCAAAAACCCAAAAAATGGACCTAAAAGAAAAAACTAAACCACTGGAAAGTTGCTAGATGAAGTTTAGGCCTACCTGATCCAGACGGTTGGTGAAATGGTGGATCGTAGCTCCCGAAATCGGCAAAGGAAGTTTTGGCTCCAAATTGGTACTTTTCCACCCAAATTGGCAACTGAAACAATGTTTTCTATCTTTGGCCCATATTTCTATTTATAAATAAAATGGAATATTCTTTTTCAAATATTTTGATGCTTTTGAGCCTTTTTACTATAGTTTCAACCGTTTGTCATTATTTTTGGGTCTATTTGACACTTTCTCTACTGTACAGGAGTCGTAAAGTGGTCTTTTGTGCCGTTTCTTGCATCACCAATGGCAACTACAGGTATCAACACTCCCTTGAATGTTTTGTTGTTATTTTTTGCAACGGTTAGTCTGTAATTATTGCGTGATGATGAGTTTACTCTTCGTTTGTTCTCGTACTCACGGAACTATGAGAACAAGTACTGAGTTATGATTTATCACTTTTCTGGGCTCGTTAAACTTCCACAGAAAAGGACACCCCCCGGAGTCTACCGTTAAGCTCTTTTTAGGCTCTCGAAAAATGAAAAGATTGCTAAGCGAACTTGTCGCGTTCATGCTTGTTAAAGTATTTGAATGGTCGTCTTCCTAGTGATAGTTTACCCCTTTTTCGGACCAGGAGGCACTAATTACAAAAAAGGTATACTCCAGCCAATCATGAATGGAAGAGTCCTCTCCTGTGTTGTTTTACCCTTTTTCGGGCGATGAGGCTAACTTTATGAAAAAGGACCATTGGAGTCTTCTTTAGTTCTTTTCAAACTCTCTAAACATGAAATGACGACCGAGTTTACCTTTTATGGACTCGTTAAAATTTTCACATTGAAGGGCCTGTCATGGGATGAACCCCTCCTATCCCAGGTTCGGAAAATATTTGGGATTGGACTCATCTATGCGATGAGCTATACCGATCATCTGGTTACCCTCATCAAGCTCATAAACAACACATGAGGCACTCATCATTCATGATGGGGAAAAAGGAAACTATTTGTGTTACATACCTTAGTGGCAGTATATAGTTGTTCTTGAACATGGCACTCATATGCATTCGCATACAATACTTGGGTCATCTGTTTGTCTATGAGTCCCTGCTTACTTTCTGAGTCCTGTTACTACTCTGAGTCATTCGGAGAACGCTTCCATCATCAGTTGCATTAGAAGTTTGCGTCATTCTCATTGTGTCAATACTGCCAAGTCATGCCATGCCCATGTTCAAGAACATGCCTATCATTTTTCATATGCAGTCAAGTATACCCGTCATCACGTCAGTCTACTCTGAGTCAGTCTTGCATGTTACTATACCATCCAATCCACTCTACACATCTTTTGTTGTGTTTCACGTCGATTGATGGGGGATTCATCATGGCCCTCCTTCGACGGATTCATCCTTATCGACTTCAACTCATCATCCGAGGATCGAATCTAGAAACCAACCAAGTACCTTGGCCCTGCATGCCTCAATGGCAGTTGACCTTGCTTTCATCATGAGTTTACATCATTGACTCTTGATTGAAAGATTTCATCTTTCGTTCGACTTCAAATCATTTATTCATGCTTGATGATATGTACTGTGATACCTTGGGAATCACTGATATCAATGGTGATCTCCCTCACACTTGTTAACGGTTTACATCAATGGCCGGTAATCAAGTGGTTTCTACCATGTTCGACGTCAAGACATTTGTAATCACATGGATAGATTTGTATCTTTGCGAGTTTAGCTTGAAGACCCTAGAGAGTCATGTTTTACCCAGGTTGTAATGGAGTTTGTATTGAGTCATATTACACAGATCCACTTTTGTATTGGTCGTGGCTATGTTCTCATCTCATCATGGATCTATGCTTGTGTCTAGTAGCCATGATTGTGTTTAATCGGTCATTACTACCATGTATCTGCAATGTATTGGTCGACAGCCATGTTGTACTTCATTTGATATTGTCAGTTTAGAGTCAGTTGTACTGCAGCAGTGTCCTTCATCCGAGGAGTCTATTGCCATTACTTCTATCAAATCACTTCACCTATACATCCTTAACATCTTCATGCTTTGGGGGGCATTCTATTACACCCAAAATATACTTATTATCAGATTCAGTGTATACACCCCTGAAGATACATGGACTAAGTAATCATCCTGGGAGGATTTGTACCCCAGTGTGCTAGGTTTTGAAGGGTCGTCGCAGGTTGCACGCTAGCAACATGCGACGTTGCATCTTGCTCCATTGCAGGGTGCGACGAGGTCAGTTAATGGGAAAAAATAGCTTATTCGAGATCCTTCTCGAAACTTGCTCATTTAGGGGCTTATCCCTAACCTCTAGGGGAGCTAGTACTCGACCCCTAACTCTTTGGGAGGATCCCCTATCTCTCATCTACCATCTCCCAACCTATCCTATCCATACCCTATCCCCTTAGTCCTATATAAGTGAAGCTCGCTCCCATTCCAAAGGGAGGAAGACTATGGTATCTACATGCTAGTGAAATCTCTCTTAGAACATCTACACTCACCTATTGGAGAACTCATACTTCCTTGGAAGGATATGGAAATTGGCTTGGTTGGAGAAGGGCTACTGCGTTAAGTCTTGGTTGTAGTTCTATATCTCTATCATGTACTCCTCTATTTGCAGTAATACAAATGATTTCCACCAATATTGTTCTCGTGTGTAATGATATTGAGTAGTTTACCTGCTTAACTGTTTACTTAGATCGTTTATTATATAGATGTATTTTACTGGTTTCTCTTGTTTCTTTGTCTTGACAGGTCTTGCAGCTTAGATCTGACGACCATAGGACGTGGATCAACATTCAGGAGAAAGGATTGTGTAGTAAAAAGGTAATACATCTAGTACTTGGTCCTTAAGTAGATCTAGGAAATGCATTTGTAGTCTGTTCTATTTGTTCTAGACTCACTTTGAGCTAGGGAGATCTGGCTCGCATCCTCTCGAGTGGATTGTCTGATGACAACTGCGACATAACACAAGTAATGATACTGCGACATAACATAAGAGATACAAAGTCATGGTCGAAACATTTCTCATTAAAAGTAGACTTCATATGTCAAATCCATCTGACAGAATCGACAGAGACATAGATCCGTAGAAGCAATCCTCAATAACTCAGATCAAAGTACAAAGATGCGATCACATCGTTAAAATAAGATACAAGATCAAATATAAGATAAGATATAAGATTCCCAAAGGATTACAATGCGACTCATATTTATAGGCTCACTGGATGTTACAAAATTGGTCCACTTCGCAAAGTGGACATATCTTAATGACTAAGTCTAACTAATTCCTACTCCGCTTTGACCACTTTGCTCCGCTCTGCGGTGACTCTTTACCTTTGTCGCTATCCACTTTGTCACTCTTTGTACCAAAACTTCTATGAACTTGTCCTGTTCCAACAGGCCCGCAACACAAACTTGTGGCTTGCCCTCGAGCCGCTTCATCCGGATGCTGCCGGTGTGTTCACATGTGTCTTGAACTCTTCATATGCTGCTTTAATTTTGTTGATAGCTTCCCTCACTACTATTTTTAGCACTGTGTACTCCTCAACCTCTTGCTCCATCGGATGCTCATTTTTTGTCTATTGTACTTTCTCTAAATTTTCCTTGATTGTGTCAATACTACAATAGCTTTGATTGCCAGATGCTCCGCCTTAGACTGTAACTCGTCCAACTGCGTTGTCCTCTTCTATTGTCTTTGCCGTGCCTTATTGATTTGTTCCTGTAATTCTTTCAAATCTCTTGCTTTATTCATTTGCGCAAGTAGGGGCATTTCTTTTAGCAATCCCCTCAATGCCTTTAAATGTGCCTCTGCTTCCCCAAGTTGCAGATTCAGCTGGTGCAACTGCTCATCTTGTGCGAGACTTCCCCAAAATTGTGATACTTCTTCCACAATATGTTGCATTTTCTTCTCCAATTCTGCGATCTCCGTCGCAACATCCTCAATAGTGTTCTTCTGCACTTCAACTTGTTCTGGTGGTGTGATCGGCGCCACCTTTGTTTGCAACTCCTCATTGGATTTTCTAAGATCCGCAATGACTACGACCAGCTTTAATTCCTTGGCCTCTGCGACAATATCCTTAGATATTTCTTACGCATCCTCGCATGCCATAGAGATGGCGTTTTCCAGTCTCTAGTTGTAGGCACAACAAATCCCATTTTTATTAATAAAAATGGGAACCCCACTTTTATTTCTCGTGTGTTTGGAGTTCCATTTTTGTATTTCACCATATATTTTCCTACATCTCTGGTATTATTTGGATTTTTTTTATATTCTTATTTGATTTTTTGGATTCATTTCAGTTGGTTCCATGATCTTGGTAGTTAACTTACCATGTTATCTTCACATTCCCCACCTGGATTTGGTCTTCGCTGCATAAAGTAATCATTTGAGATGATGGATGGTTATTACCTTCATTCTGGGATTTTGATCAATCTTATGGTTTCTTATCTCATGATGTTTAGATATTGCATTAGTTTGATATTTGAGCTTGATAGAGTTTTATTTTAACTTTTGCATGCCTAGAATCATAATGTAAATATTGTAAATAATCTTAGCCTTTGGGTTTGTTTGCTTATATTAGTTTAACATTTTTAATGTTTAAAATAAGCTTATTTAAATCTTTTTAATATTCATGGTCATGCTTTGGCTTTCATTAAATTGATTTGTGTATTTTATTGAGTCCAAATATTAATTTTATACACAATTTGATTTTATGAAAATTAAAGAACACATATGTTTTAATTTGTATGAATTTATCTAATTTCCATGAGTTGTTTTATGATTATTTGGAAATTAGTGGGATTAAAGTCCATTATTCATGAATGTAAAATTAGTTTGATCATGGATAAGTCTTTCCTTCTCGATAAGCTAATTTAATCTTCAAAATGCAATTTCTATTTTACCCTTTCGCAATTTAAAAAGATTTTCATTTATAATTGTGCAAAATGAAATATTATTATTCTTTTCTTGGCATTCTATTCTTGGAAAATGATTATGTTAGAAACCTATTTATAGAATTCATTAAATATCCTATATTATAGGAGTGATTATTTTCCTATATACTTAACTTGTTTCCAACATTTATTTTCTTAAAAATTTGTTTTGGTTTTTACTTCTAGGTTTATATTTTTCCGATATTGGATTTTCTTTTATTTTGTAAATAATTTCTAGATTTTCTTTTACACATTTTCTCCATTGTTATTTCATTATTTCATTCAATATTTTTTAAAAAGATTGCATTATTATTTAAGCTTTCCCATCATTTTTATGCATTTTTGTGGATTTGTAGAACCCTTGATTTTTGTTAAATTTCAACATTTCCGCAATCCGTAATCCGCATCCTTTAATTTGATGATTAAATTTGTATGTTTAATCAATCCACAATTGTGGAATGTAGAATGCACAAACTTTGATTTTAATTGTTAGATTTTTTATATTTCCACAATCCGCAATTGCGGATTGCAAAAGGTAAATTTTTTCCCATTTTAAATAAAACATTTCCGCAATCTGCTATCAGCATTGAGGAATGTGGATTGTGGAAAATAAAATAAAGTGTCATTTTTTCACCTGATTTTTTTGGACCCTACGTTTCTCTTATGATATGTTTTAATTTAATTTGGGGTCCGTAAATTTTGGTAATTTCATTTTTACTTAGGATTTTAATTTTGGTTTTGATTTTTTGTTTTTTTTTCTTGATGTTGATTTGTTTAAATCCTAATTTTTCTTCCCAACGTTTGATTTCTGATTTTTGGGAATTTGCTTTTAGATTTTTTTGTTTTGGTTTTATTCTTTTGGAAAATAATTAATATGAGATAATGGATTTAATAGTTAGATCAATGGTCATAATTCACCCAACAATGAAATCAACGGCTGCTAAGCCTTAACTTCCAGGATCAATATCTTGAGATTTATGAATCCAAATCAAGCCAAAAATAGCTCGTTGGAAATCTGGAAGGATGATGAATGATTTGGGAAGATTAATTTTTCCAAATGAATAACTTAACCACCCCGAAAATCTATCTGAACAGTCAATTCAGATTTGGATTAGATTTGTTCATTTTCATTATATTTTGGTTTGCAAATGGATTTTTATTAATTTCGATTTTTTTCATTAAATTTGGAATGATGTTTTAATTTCTCTTTTGAATTGTACAGGTGTGGATTTGGATTTGGAGGAGTCAAGATGAAGAATTTACATCCCAAATTTGGAGTGATCAAACCGTGCCAAGTGGAAAGCAGTGATCTTTGGACGTGATTTCTGGAGTGATGAAGATGAATATGGAAAATCCGAGACATGGGTTTTGTGAAGAATATGCCTTATTAGCTTACAAATGAGCAAAATCCTTAGAAAGTTCTTTATTTGGGAGATCTGACTAGTTTTTCAAAAGGGAATTTCTCATATTTTTTTCATGGACAGATTTACTAAATGGAATAACTCAGCTAGTTCGTTCAGCAATTGGAGAAACTGATCGTATCTTCTCTTGTCATTTTTTTTTTTATAAATACCTACCTTCTATGATCTGAGGAGAGGGGGGGGATCTCAGGAGAAACAAATTTCTTTCTTTCTTTGTAATATAGAATTGTTATGCATACAGTTTGTTATTTAGATCAATGGATGACACTCTATGATTTCTTAGCAAGCTAGTTCATTGGATCTGGAGATCTTCTGTAAGGTTTTCATCAACTTATTTAATATATTGATTTTGGTTTGTTTTCTGCAATTTATTTTCAAAATATACTGATTTTCATCTGATATTCACATTTATGTTACCTATGTTTAGATATCATAAGTTATTTTCATTTGCAGCATGAATCATTTTCAATCTATGATGAGCAGAAGTCTTGATTTGTCATGAGTTTTTTTCATTGCATAACTTCTAATGTTTTCTAACACGCCAATTGATATGAATTTGATTTGTCAGCTTGATAATCAATTGAATACTAATTAAAACTAATAGTTTTTTCTTTTGATCAGTTTATGAGAAAAGAATTTTTGTTTTCATTCTGTTAGTTCTATTAGATGATTATTTCAAACATTTATCATAGATTAGAAAAATGACATGAACTGATTATCACAACCAAATTTAATAAATTACACATTAAGTTAGGTTTTCATTTAGGATTTAGTTTCATTCATGATTCAAAGTCTCCTCTTTGAGGAGAAATGATCGCTTAGTGGCTAACGAAGCCGTAAAACCCGTCATAGTTAGCTACACCAAACAGCTTGAGGATAGGGTAATCCTTGCACGGGATTATTCGAAGCCTTCGGCTGGGCTATCTTCGTTACATTGTTTCCTGGGGTACTTCTAGCACATTCGAGGCATCAACAAATGGCGCTAGAAGGAGGGAATGAACCGGCACATTGCCCATAATAAGAGATAACTTTTATTTATTATGTTTTCATGGCTCTTTCCCAAATCCCTACATGGGAGTCTAATACTTCGTTAAGCCTACAAGAGCCTTTATATAATCTCCCTAAAAAGGTAGTTAAGATCTTGCCGAAGTTAGATGGCGAAGGTAATGTTTCTGCCACCGAGCATATTAGAAGGTATGAATCTATTTTACATTTATTTAATGTCATACATGAAGATGTTGCTTGCAGATTATTTCAATTTACCTTCGAAGCTAAGGCTTCTATTTGGTTTTATTTTTTACCTTTGAATTCAATTTCTAGTTGGTTAGAATTTAAGAATGTTTTGAGAGATTCTTTTGAAGATTATGATATAATTAAATTCATCAAAATCTGAGTCAAATGTGAGTACATGATGGAGAGTCAATTGGAGATTTTAATACACATTTTTGACAAGTGTATTATAGCTTACACAAAGAACATAGGCCTTTAGCACAACTCACTTTTTGCTGGTATGTTAGATCTCTTCCTAAGACTATGGTTGTTGAAATATTGTAACTTCTAAGAATATTATATTTGTACTTTATTATTCCAGAGATGTTCCATTCCTCCGTGGAGACCCTATTGTATATCCGGAGATGTTTATTCCTCTGAGGAAGTGTGGTAACTAGGGTTATTAGATCTCCCATGTGAGGTCGGCCCTGAGTTAGCTATTTAGGGGTTATTAGACTCTCTTAGGAGAGGTCGGCCCCATTAGGGTAAAAAGTCAGTTAGAACTCAAGTATAAATAGAGGAGGTGTGTTCCTCATTTATACCATTCATTCACTCACTTGTGATTCACGCATAGGAGAGAGAGAGGTCTGCGTAGGAGGAGAAGGAGCTCTTGTTGAGGACTACATCTTGTATTGGGTTGATTATCTACATTGAGGAAAGCTTTGTTAGGTTTTCTACCCCATGATGGTTTTCCAGGGTAAATCTTTGTCTATCTTGTGATTGTGTTTCTTTCAGTGATCTTGCTTGTGAAATTAGGCTAAATTTAACATGGTATCATAGCTAGCATGAATAGGACATATTTCACAAGGTGAAAATACCTCTCTCTCCTCCTCCGATGAAAATTAGGGTTTCTGCAAAAGTTGGAATTTTTGGAATCTGATTGCATGGCTGGATAACTCTCCTCAAAATCAACATTTTGAGCCCTAGATCGAACTTTTTGAGTGGGTAGAACTCTTGTAAATTCAAACCCTAGTTTGGGTTTTGGACCAGAATTGCAGAAAACCAGTAAACCAGAAAAGTGCGCACCTATGCACCAGTGAACTAGAAAAGCTGCGAACCTGTGCACTAGTAAACCAGAAATCCAGAAATTCTATTGCGGATTGAAAAGGTGAAAAGTTGAAGTTTCCAAAAGCAGAACACACCAGTATTCTCAATTCAATCAAGCACATCTCCTGGTAAGTGTTATTCTATCACTTGAGAAATTTCAATCTTTGTAACCCCCTGGATAAGATGGCTCCAAGCACTAAGCTTGAAGACAAGTTAGAGGGTATAGAGAATTTTCAGGCATGGAAATATAGGATTGGTCTCATTCTTGAAGAGAATGATCTTTCCCAATATATCAAAGATGAGATTGCAGAACCTGAAGAAGATGAAGCCAAAGAGAAGTATAGGAAGGACTTGATTAGGGCAAAGAGAATCATTGTTGATTCTATCAAAGACCACTTGATTCCCCAAGTGGCATCCAAGAAGACCCCAAAGGAAATGTATGATGCCCTTTCTAGAATGTTTGAAGGGAAGAACATCAATAGGAAGATGAACCTGAGAGCTCAATTGAAGAACACCAAGATGAATCAAGGAGATTCTATTCAATCCTATTTATCAAGGGTTTTCCAGTTCAAGGAACAACTAGATGCCATTGGAGATACCCTTGATGAAGATGAACTAGTCATGACTACTCTAAATGGTCTCACTAGACCTTGGGAGTCATTAATCCAAACCATGTGTGCCAGGAAATAGAGCATGAAGTTTGATGTGGTATGGAAAGATTGCATTCAAAAAGAAGCTAAGGTTGCCAACAGAGAATCCTTTCTCAAAGAAGGTGACCAAGCCTTGGCCACCCACACCAAGAGAAGAAGGAATAAATCCTACTTCAAGAAGGATAGTCACAAGGAGTCTCAACCTCCACAAAGATTTCAAAAGAAAAGAGGAACTAATCAAGGAAGAGATTACTCCTCATTCCAATGTTTCAATTGTCATAAAATAGGACACCTTGCTAGAGATTGTCCTTCAAAAAAGAAGAAGAAGGGTTTCCATCATAAAAGACATCAAGCACATCTAGAAGAAAAAGATAGTGAAGAAGAAGAAGAAGAGGAGGAAATGCCTCAGAAGAAAAGAGCTAGAATAGAAGAAAAAGATGTAGAAGAATATGTTCTATTATTTGCACTCTCTAGGTCTGTAATACCTAGAGAAGATACATGGATTATTGATAGTGGTGCTTCAAAGCACATGATAGGTCAAAAGAAAACTCTTGCAGAACTTGAAGAGAAGACCTCTCCACAGAAAGTATCTTTAGGAGATGACTATCAATATCCCATCAAGGGAATTGGTGAAGCAAGCTACAAGCTTGATTCTGGAACTCCATTGAAGATGACGATGCTATTGATTGTGATGATCTAGATGATGTTGTTGATCGTGATGATCTAGATGACGATGCTATTGATCATGATGATCTAGATGACGATGCTGTTGATCGTGATGATCTAGATGACGATGTTGTTGATCGTGATGATCTAGATGATGATGTTGTTGATCGTGATGATCTAGATGACGATGTTGTTGATCGTGATGATCTAGATGACGATGTCGTTGATCGTGATGATCTAGATGACGATGTCGTTGATCGTGATGATCTAGATGACGATGTTGTTGATCGTGATGATCTAGATGACGATGATGTTGATCGTGATGATCTAGATGACGATGATGTTGATCGTGATGATCTAGATGATGATGATGTTGATCGTGATGATCTAGATGATGATGTTGTTGATCGTGATGATCTAGATGATGATGCTATTGATATTGATGATATAGATGATGATGTTGTTGATCGTGATGATCTAGATGATGATGCTGATGATCGTGAGGATCCAGATGATTATGTTGATGATCGTGAGGACTTAGATGATGATGCTGATGATCGTGAGGACCTAGATGACGATGTTGATGATCGTGAGGATCTAGATGACAATGTTGATGATCGTGAGGACCCAGATGACAATGTTGATGATCGAGAGGATCCAGATGATGATATTGTTGTAACTGATCAGGTGCTGCAGAAGATGAAGGTTCAGTACTAAAGATGTCGATGTTCCAATATTGAAGATGTTCCAATAACTGCTTGAGTTACTGATGATATAAAAAGAAAGCTTCCAATGATTTATAGATGTATCATGTATTATGTAGTTGATGACTCCTTGCTCCTGCAGATGTTGTTATAATATCCTTCTTGTTAAGGGGGAGTGTTGAAATATTGTAGCTTCTAAGAATATTATATTTGTACTTTATTATTCTGGAGATGTTTCATTCCTCCGTGGAGACCCTATTGTATATCCGGAGATGTTTATTCCTATGAGGAAGTGTGGTAATTAGGGTTATTAGATCTCCCATGTGAGGTCATCCCTGATTTAGCTGTTTAGGGGTTATTAGACTCTCTTAGGAGAGATCGGCCCCATTAGGGTGAAAAGTTAGTTAGAACTCAAGTATAAACAGAGGAGGTGTGTTCCTCATCTATACCATTCATTCACTCACTTGTGATTGGTGCATAGGAGAGAGAGGTCTGCATAGGAGGAGAAGGAGCTCTTGTTGAAAACAACATCTTATATTGGGTTGATTATCTATATTGAGGAAAGCTTTGCTGGTTTTTCTACCCCATGAGGGTTTCCCAGGGTAAATATTTGTCTATCTTGTGATTTTGTTTCTTTTAGTGATATTGCTTGTGAAATTAGGCTAAAATTAACAATGGCTATGTTCATCTTACATGAAGGAATAACAAATTTCAATAAAGCATGCAAGGAGGCTCAAGATCTTGAGAAAGACTTCAATAAGTATCCTTTAGATATTTTTCATCCTTCTGTTTCATATGATGTTGAATTTGTTGAAGAAGAATCAAAGGTTTCACAAATGGTTCAATTAAATACACAAATTAATGATTTGTACAATGAAGCCATGTCCATTAAAAATGAAAGAAATATCCAAAATGCTTTACATGATTTGAAACAAATAGTTTTTGCATCTAAAATTCCATCTTCCTTAGATACAAAAACAAAATTAGTTGCAAATTCCAATCTTTATTTTTCTCTTTCAAATGAATGTGAGTACGATGAGTGTTTCACATATTCCCTTCATTGTTTGGAATCTCAATCTGAAACTGTTGAAGACAATCTTAATCCTGATACTTCCAATCTATGTAATGAACAATTTGTTCAATCAAATTTTGAACATTTTCCTTTTTCTCAATTTGATCATAATGATCCAACTATCAATGAAAATGAATATTTTGAGAATTATGAAGAGGATTTTTCATCTATTTCTAATGATTTTAAAAGTCCTTCTTTTATAAGTGATATTCATTCTTCTTCGTTTAATCAAACAATGGATATTAGAATAGAAAGTTTTGAAGATGCTAATTACACTTCATATTTTGAAGAACATGTTGATTCTACTCATTTTGCGAAATCTGAAAATTCGTTTTCTTTGTTCTTCAATTCTGATTGTTATGAACAAAATGAGAACCATAAGTCTTTAGAGGATGAGTTGGCTGAAATTGAGATTGAATTTCAAAATATTTGTTCCAAATATACTTTTTTCTATCAATCAAACTTTAAATGAAAAGTCGTTTCGGTCAAATAATTTGAAATTAAATAAATCTGATACACTTGACAAGAATGAACATCTAAATAAAAATCAAGAAGACAAAGTTAATCATTCACAAGATTCAAATTCTGTTGTTTCTCTTCAATGCAATAACCATGATATTTTGAAAAATGAAATATTCTCCACTTTCAATTTTGATGAAATTCTTTTGAATCGTGGTTTTAATAATTTCCAACCCACTTTTTATGATCTAATTTATTTAAGGTTGGAACAATAATTTTTTAACCATTTTCCATGTCTTTGTAAATAAGAAGTTTAGTTTAGTTTTTCCAATTTTTGGATCTCCATTTTTAAGATTTTTATTGCTGATGCATCATTTGCTTTTTCTTGCAGGTTTAAAGTTACTAGATTGGCTCCATTGGAAATTTGATTACACTTAGTTTTTGTTTACTTTTAGAGTAGTGTAGGAGTAGGTGTAGAATAGATTAGTTTTGATCATTTCTTTAATAATTAGATTAATCTTTTGGTTTTCTTCAATAAAATATTTGTGACGATAAGCCAAGTCCCAGTTGGAAACGACGCTTCTTCAGATGCATTCAGGGAAGTATTTTTTATCCTCTTTCACTTTCTATTATTCATGTTCTTGCTTATTATTTTATTAGTTCAAGGAATTCATGTTTGAATTATGTATTTAGTTTTAAATTATAATGATCTTGTCATGAAATGTTTTGAATTAATTCTTTTCCATGTTTTAAGAGCAAGAATATTTTGACAGGAGACAAAGTGATTTAAAATTAGAACATCTTCACTACCCACGAATTTTGATCTTTCTTGGATATGCACTTGAGAAAAAGGGTTTTATATTTTTTTTGTTGCAAATTGAACACAATTTAGTTTAGTATTATTTCATTTTGTTTCTTTCTGTACATAATCTTTAAGAAAGGAGGCCTCATTGTCCTAAACAACTTTATGCGAAATAACAATGTTGATCGTAATCCTTCAACTGAAGGAGAATAAATTTATTTTAAGAGTTTCATTATCATCAATTCAATTAATTGATTCAATATATGAATTGATATAGTTACTCTCTTTACAATAACAAATTCCTTCGATTCTACAAACACGACAAACAAATTTCTCTTTTGTTCACATGAGACAATTTCTTAAGGCTTATTTTTGCAATTATTTTACATTTTAATTTAGTTTAAACTTTTAGGATTCTTTATTTGTTTTCAATAAAGACCTAATTAAATCTGATATCTCATGACTTATTAAAAACAAAATTTTTAATCACTTATTTTTCTTTTAGTTAGTGATATAGTTGTGAGATTTTGATTTTGATTCACTTAATTCTTGGTAAAGTTCTTGATTCTTACATCTTATTAATTTATTTTGAAAAATGAGTTTATATTTAAAAATAGTCTTTTGGATAATGATGGAAATGAGTTGGATGTTTTAGAAACTTTGAAGTCTAACCGATACTATATCATTCAGTGAGAGCTATTCAGATTATTTGAAATTTAGCATGTGAAGGAATTTTATTTTTATTCTTAATTTTTATAGATTTCAATACTGTAATAGAAAGATAACTCCTTCGCCTAACGTGTTGCCATTTGTTGTAGGCACAGTAGATCCCATTTTTATTAATAAAAATGGGAACCCCACTTTTATTCTCGTGTGTTTGGATTTCCATTTTTGTATTTCTTCATATATTTCCTAGATCTATGGCATTATTTGGATTTTTTTTACATTCTTACTTATTTGATTTTTTGGATTCATTTGAGTTGGTTCCATAATCTTGGTAGTTAACTTACCATGTTATATTCACATTCCCCACCTGGATTTGGTCTTCGCTGCATAAACTAATCATTCGAGATGATGGATGGTTATTACCTTCATTCTGGGATTTTGATTGATCTTATGGTTTCTTCTCTCATGATGTTTAGATATTGCATTAGTTTGATATTTGAGTTTGATGGAGTTTTATTTTTACTTTTGCATGCCTAGAATCATAATGTAAATATTGTAAATAATCTTAACCTTTGGGTTTGTTTGCTTATATTAGTTTAACATTTTTAATGTTTAATTAAGCTTATTTAAATATTTTTAATATTCATGGTCATGCTTTGGGTTTCATTAAATTGATTTGTATTTTATTAATTCCATATATTAATTTTATACACAATTTGATTTTATGAAAATTAAAGAACACATATGTTTTAATTTGTATGAATTTCTCTAGTTTCCATGAGTTGTTTTATGATTATTTGGAAATTAGTGGGATTAAAGTCCAAATACAATTTCTATTTTATGCTTTTGCAATTTAAAAAGATTTTCATTTATAATTGTGCAAAATGAAATATTATTATTCTTTTCTTGGCATTCTATTCTTGAAAAATGATTATGTTAGAAACCTATTTCTGGAATTCGTTAACTCTCTTATATTATAGGAGTGATTCTTTTCCTATATACTTAACTTGTTTCCAACATTTATTTCTTAAGGATTAACGTGTAAATTGTTTTGGTTTTTACTTCTAGGTTTATATTTTTTCGATATTGGATTTTCTTTTATTTTGTAAATAATTTCTAGATTTTCTTTTAAATCTTTTCTCCATTGTTATTTCATTATTTCATTCAATATTTAAAAAAATAATTGCATTTTTTTAAGCTTTCCCATCATTTTTATGCATTTTTGTGGATTTGCAGAATCTTTGATTTTTGTTAAATTTCAACCTTTTCGCAATCCGCAATTGCGGAATGCGGAAACATTGATTTTAATTGTTAGATTTTTATATTTCCGCAATCCACAATTGCGGAATGCGGAAGGTAAAAAATGTTGCCGCCAGATTACATACCATTTTTGTCGCAAAAGAAATCTATGCTGTTGCTCGGTGTGCCCTTGGTGGCAAGTCTTGAGTCAAGTATGTCACTTGGTTCTTGACTCCTCTATTTAGGCAAAATTCCCAACGAAAGCCAAGGTGGGTAGTCCCTATGGAAAGTTACTAAGGTTGTTAGGGTCTTCCAGTTAAAGTGATGGGTTGTTTATTAATGTTTTGGGAGTTTTTTATTAAGGTTCAAGATTGAAATTGCACAACATTTACTTTTCCAACATCTACAATATTTTGCACTGTGTTTTGATGGAAAAGAAAATAAATGGTCATTTTTTAACCCGATTTTTTCGCACCCTAAGTTTCTCTTATGCTATGTTTTAATTTAATTTCGGGTCCGTAAATTTTGGTAATTTAATTTTTACTTATTGTGAGTATTTTGATCACAGAAGATCGAGGAGCTATGGAGAACCTCACAAAATCGAATTAGTTTGCAAAAACTGTGGAAAAACTTGAAAAAAGAGATAAATTTACACACAATGTATGCTCAAATCTTTGATTAACTGACTGTCTAACATGTGAAAATGTTAGTAACAGGTTTTTATTACATCCATGAGAAAATCGAGAGCATTAGGTGGCTCAAGCTGAGTGTACAAGTCATCAATGCCAAATTGGCCTCAATCCCCCCTAGGTGGGTCCAACTCAATCCCAATCACCCCAAACAGCTACGAATTCTGGTGTGGAGGTGGCTGAAGCATGATGAGTCATTAATTAGCTCAAGGCAGGCATGGGTGAGCAAATAGAGGAGGTTTGGGGGCCCAAGGGAGCATTAAATGCTCCAAATCTAGCCAAAAGTGGGCAAAAATCCACCCTAGCGCCCTTGGTCAACTAAATTCCCCAAAAAAAGGAGAGAGGGCGCACCAGCAATAAATGAGGGCGCACTTGTGGACAAAACTGGAGGCTGGGTGAACTGGTTTGCTCAGAAGTGGGTGTGAACACTCTCAAAGTGGGTTTTTGACCAACTATAGTCACTTAATCCAAAACATGGTTTAATTAAGCACATGGATAATTAAAATTTATGGATTATGGTACTAAGTGTGGTTACTGTTCTAACACCCCCCCTTAACCATAACTTTGTACATCTCATGAAAGATAAGTGGGAGGCCTTGGCAACAAAGGCTCAAGTCACCTCAATACAAACAGAAATTTTATTTGTCCATATGAACCGAGGAAAAGAAGTAAAACCTCATGGGATAAAAACTTCCCTAAAAAATGGACATGGGGCTGAACCTGCAATTAAATTGCAGCAATCACCATCCATCACTCACTCCAAGCAAAGATCTCAAGTAAGTGAAGGTCTTCTCTGTAAAGCACTTGGTGAAAATATCAGCAGTTTGCTCGGTGGATGGGCAATACTGCAGTGAAATCACCCTGTCATGCACCAAGCCCCGAATGTAATGCATGTGGATCTCAATGTGCTTTGTTCTTTGCCTCTGTACTGGATCAGTAGATATCTTGATGGCACTTTGATTATCCACCCAAATATTGGTTGGAGAATCAATAGCAACACCAAACTCCCGAAGAATGCCTTGCAACCAAACACACTGTGTGGCTGCGTTCACTGCTGCCCTGTACTCGGCCTCTGCTGATGAAAGAGAAATTGTATGTTGTTTCTTACTTGACCAGCAAATAGGACCTTCAGCAAACATAAACACAAAGCCTGAAGTGGACTTTCTATCGATGGGATCTCCCGCCCAATCGGAATCAGAAAATCCAGCTAGTTGAAGTGAAGAACCAGCTGCATAGTGTACCCCGAAGCTCTTAGTTCCTTGGACATAATGAAGGATTCTTTTGGCTTCCTTCCAATGGATCTCATGTGGCTGCTGCATATACCTTGCTACAGCACTTACAGCATAAGACAAATCAGGTCTTGTATGTGTAAGGTACAGCAAACTTCCAACTAGCTGCCTATAGAGTGTGCAATCCACCACCGGAGAGTCTTCAAATTCACCTAGTTTTATGCCTGAAAGGAATGGGCACTTGGCTGCCTTACATTCAACCATTTTGAACTTGAATAACAGGTCTGAAGCATACTTAGATTGACTCAGCAAAATACCTCTCTCAGATTGCTCAATTTCCAAACCCAAAAATTGCCTTAGCAATCCTAGGTCGCTCATGGCAAATTCACTGTGCAAAGAAGCTTTAATTGAGCCAATTTGTTTGGTGCAGCTCCCTGTAATTAAGAGATCATCAACATACAGTACAATGACCTGCAAATTACCATCACAATGATGCAAATAAACATTTGGATCAGACTTGCATCGACAGAAACCAATTGAGAGCAAAAAAGCATCCATTTTGGCATACCAAGCCCTGGGGGCTTGCTTGAGTCCATAGAGTGACTTCTTCAACCTGCATACAAGTGTGGGATCCTCTTGGAATCCTTCAGGATGCTGCATATATATCTCTTCCTGTAGCTCACCATGCAAGAATGCACTTTTGACATCCATGTGGTGAACTTCCCAACCTTTACTAGCTGCCATGGCTAGAGCTAGTCTAATTGAGTCCATCTTTGCAACCGGTGCAAAGGTCTCTGTATAATCCACACCATGGATTTGTGAGTAGCCCTTAGCCACTAACCTAGCCTTATATTTCAGATCAGAACCATCAGCAACAGGTTTGGTTCGAAAAATCCACTTACATTGCACTAGTTTCCTCTTGGGAGGAAGAGGCACCAAATCCCATGTTTTGTTCTCTTGCAGAGATTGGAATTCTTCTTGCATTGCTGCCCTCCACCTTGGATCATGATGAGCTTCCTGATATGATGTTGGATCAGATCCAATCATCATATAACAGTGATCATCAAGCTCACTCTCATTTGCAAAGGAAGCATTGATTGTTTGGGATCTAGTCTTCCTAGGCTCTTGGGGATTGCCTACCAATTCACCTGCAGCTTCTATGATTTTTTCAGCCCACTTGGGCCTTGATGGTGACTCATGTACAGAAATGTCATCTTCAGCTATGTCATCTTCAGCAATATCAGAAAAATCAGAGGAAGAATCATCACTAATCTCATTGAGGTGTGGAGGAGAGGAGCTTTCCCCCGGTGCAAGCTCAAAATCTGGAATTGGTTCTTCTTCGAATTGCACACTTCTCTCAATGAAAGTTTTAAGTGTGGATGTGTCAAAGAGCTTATAGCCCTTTGTGTCCTCACCATAACCAACCATGATACATTCCCTGCTCTGTGGCTCCAAAGCCTTCCTCTTTTCTGATGGAATTCGAGCCCATGCTCTAGACCCAAAAATCCTGAAATTTGACACATTTGGTTTTTGGCCAAACCATGCCTCATAGGGGGTTTTTCCTTTGACTGATTTGTGAAAGGCTCTGTTCTGAATATGAGCAGCACAATTGATGGCTTCAGCCCATAGCTTAGGGCTTAGATCCCTAGCTTCAATCATGCAAGTAGCCATCTCCTTGAGAGATCTATTCTTCCTCTCTGCCACACCATTTTGCTGAGGTGTGTAGGGGATTGAATGTTGCATTTGGATGCCACATTCCTCACAAAGGTGCTGAATGTTATTATTCACATATTCCTTTCCATTATCAGTCCTAAGGATCTTTATCTTATGACCACTATGGTTCTCCACTAGGGATTTCCAAATCTTCAGTTTCTCAAACACTTCTGACTTCAATTTAAGGAAGTAAACCCAGCAGAATCGAGAGTAGTCATCTATGAATGTAAGTACATACCTTGATCCACCATATGATGGAGTGGGAAGAGGACCAATGAGGTCTGAATGTACCAATCCAAGTGGTTGAGTGGCTCTCCTTGCCATTCCCTTCTCATAGCTGCGCTCAGGATGCTTTCCAACTACACACCCAATGCATGCACCATTCGATGATCTGATTTCTGGAAGCCCTTCCACCATCTCGTCCCTGTGCAATTGCTGGAGATATTTGTAGTTCATGTGGCCAAATATTTCATGCCATAACTTGGAGGTCTCGTTGGCATGAGAGACAAGAGCATGGTCACTAGAATTTGGAATGAAATTTGAGAATTTGTACATTCTCTCATCATGATCTGCATACCCTACTGCCACAACTTGATTTGAGGAGATTTCTGAGATTTCTACCAAATCTGGAGTGAATGTCACTCTCTTGGCTTCTCCTGTATGAGTCATTTGATAGACTGATAGCAAATTTGCAGCCAATGAAGGTACATAGAGCACATCACTGAAATAGCCATGCTCCATGTCAATCCTTCCAATCCCCTTGGTTTGGAGTTCTGAATCATCTCCCATTCGAACTGTTGGGCCACCATTCGAATGCAAAGAGGAGAAGAGCTCTCTGGATGAAACCATATGTCTGGAAGCTCCTGAATCAATGATGAAGGAAGAGGGATTCGAAGTACCTGCTACCAAAGCATGACACTTCTCCTTATTGTCAGGGTTTGAGGTGCTCTCTTTCTTCCTTGCGCCCTCAGGGACTGGGATGTTGTTCTTCTCCAGCAGCTGCGCCATTGAGTCAATGGTTTTCTTCATACATGAGCTCTCTGGATGCCATCCCCTATGACAATAGGTGCATTTGGTCTTTTCTTTTCCCTTCTTGTCCTTCTCCTTTGACAGATTCGAACCCCCATCTACAGACTTGGTCTTGTCAAACTTCCTCTTCTCTTGCTGCTTCGAATTCTTGGCTTTCTGCTTTCCTTTGCTTGCATTTGAAACACCCATTGCCAATGCTTGGTCCTTTGATTTTATGGTGCCCATCTGAACTAGTTTGTCCTGCTCCTGAGTGAGACACTCCATGAAGGTAGCTAGTGATGGCATTTGCCAATTTCGAAGGGTCATTTTGGCTGAGTGAAATGTGCTGACAAATACTGAAAACTCTGGGCCTAGCTTCGAAAGGATGGACAGAATCAGTTGTTCCTCCTTCTTAACAATTCCACATTGTTGCAGTTGAAGCACCAGTGACTTGAATTTCGTGAAGAACTCCTGGATGGTTTCAAAATGTGCTGGGCTCAAGCTAATGAGCTCGTTTTCAAGCTGGTGGCCTCTCAGTTCATCAGTTTTCCCAAAGAGTGATTCTAGCTTCACCCATACTTCATTGGGAGTTGTCAAACTGTCTGTATGAAACAAGAGTTCCCTTGAAATGCTCAGGCATAGCAATCCATAAGCTTCATCAAGTCGATTGTAGTACTTTGCTTTCTCCACAGCAGAATTTGGCTCCACTTCTGTGCCCATGGTCACTCTATAGAGACCCTTAGATCTCAGCTTGATGACCATCTCAGCCTTCCAATCGAAAAAATTGAAGGGTGTGAGCAACATTTGGTTTGCTTCCATGACTGCTGCGTTGATGGTGAGAAAACTACTGAAACACCTGCAAAAAACACTCAATTTTTGTCTGGAAAACCTCTCTAGAATGCAGTTCAACGCTCAATGTTGGCCTGCAACTCACTAACTCCACGATGGCTCTGATACCATGTGAGTATTTTGATCACAGAAGATCGAGGAGCTATGGAGAACCTCACAAAATCGAATTAGTTTGCAAAAACTGTGGAAAAACTTGAAAAAAGAGATAAATTTACACACAATGTATGCTCAAATCTTTGATTAACTGACTGTCTAACATGTGAAAATGTTAGTAACAGGTTTTTATTACATCCATGAGAAAATCGAGAGCATTAGGTGGCTCAAGCTGAGTGTACAAGTCATCAATGCCAAATTGGCCTCAATCCCCCCTAGGTGGGTCCAACTCAATCCCAATCACCCCAAACAGCTACGAATTCTGGTGTGGAGGTGGCTGAAGCATGCTGAGTCATTAATTAGCTCAAGGCAGGCGTGGGTGAGCAAATAGAGGAGGTTTGGGGGCCCAAGGGAGCATTAAATGCTCCAAATCTAGCCAAAAGTGGGCAAAAATCCACCCTAGCGCCCTTGGTCAACTAAATTCCCCAAAACAAGGAGAGAGGGCGCACCAGCAATAAATGAGGGCGCACATGTGGACAAAACTGGAGGCTGGGTGAACTGGTTTGCTCAGAAGTGGGTGTGAACACTCTCAAAGTGGGTTTTTGACCAACTATAGTCACTTAATCCAAAACATGGTTTAATTAAGCACATGGATAATTAAAATTTATGGATTATGGTACTAAGTGTGGTTACTGTTCTAACACTTATGATTTTAATTTTGGTTTTGATTTTTTTTTCCCGATTTTGATTTGTTAAAATCCTAATTTTTCTTCTCGACATTTGATTTCCGATTTTTGGGAATATTGTTTTTGGATTTTTTTGTTTTGGTTTTATTATTTTGGAAAATAATTAATATGAGATAATGGATTTAATAGTTAGATCAACGGTCATAATTCACAGAACAACGAAATCAACGGCTTGAGTCTTAACTTCCAGTCCAACAATATCTTGAGATTTATGAATCCAAATCAAGCCCAAGATAGCTCGTTGGAAAGCTGGAAGGATGAGTAATGATTTGGGAAGATTAATTTTTCCAAATGAATAACTTAACCACCGCAGAAGTTCTTCTGAACAGTCAATTTCGGATTTGGATCAGATTTTTTCATTTTCAATATATTTTGGTTTGCAAATGGATTTTTATTAATTTAAATTTCTTTCATTGAATTTGGAATGATGTTTTAATTTCTCTTTTGAATTGTACAGGTGTGGATTTGGATTTGGAGTCAAGCTGAAGAATTTACATCCCAAATTTGGAGTGATCAAAATGTGCCAAGTGGAAAGCAGTGATCTTTGGACGCGATTTCTGGGAAGATGAATCTAGAAAATCCGAGACATGGCTTTTGTGCCGAATATGCCCTATTAGCTTACTTGTGGGCATAATCCTAAAAAAGTTCTTTATTTGGGAGATCTGACTAGTTTTTCAAAACGAAATTTCCCAGATTTTTCTCATGGAACAATTTACTAAATGGAACAACTCAACTAGTTAGTTCAGTAATTGGGAAAACTAATCTTATCTTCTCTTGTCATTTATTTTTTTTATAAATACATACCTTCTATGATCTAAGGAGAGGAGGGGATATAAGGAGAAACAAATTTCTTTCTTTCTCTGTAATATAGAATTGTTGTGCATTTTTATGCATACAATTTGTTATTCAGATCAGTGGATGACACTCTCTGATTTCTCAACAAGCTAGTTCATTGGATCTGGAGATCTTCTGTAAGGTTTTCATCAACTTATTTAATATATTGATTTTGGTTTGTTTTCTGCAATTTATTTTCAGAATATACTGATTTTCATCTGATATTCACATTTTTGTTACCTATGTTTAGATATCAAAAGTTATTTTCCATTGCAGCATGAATCATTTTCAATATGTGATGAGCAGAATTCTTGATTTGTCATGAGTTTTGTTCATTGCATAACTTCTAATGTTTTCTGACACACTAATTGATATGAATCTGATTTGTCAGCTTGATAATCAATTGAATACTAATTAAAACTAATATTTTTTCCTTTTCATCAGTTTATGAGAAAAGCATTTTTGTTTTCATTCTGTTAGTTCTATTAGATGATTATTTCTATCATTTATCATAGATTAGCAGAATGACATGAACTAATTATCACAATCACATTTAATAAATTACACATTAAGTTAGGTTTTCATTTAGGATTTAGTTTCATTCATGATTCAAAGTCTCCTCTTTAAGCAGCAACCATCGCTTAGCGGCTAATGGAGCCGTAAAACCCGTTGGAGTTAGCTACACCAAACAGCTTGAGGATCGGGTAATCCTTGTGCAGGATTATTTGAAGCCTTTGGCTGGGCTATCTCCCTTACGTTGTTGCCTGGGGTACTTCCAGCACATTCGAGGCATCAACACCTCTTTATATAATCGAGTTCTCTCTCCCTGTATTTCATTACAATATCCTTTTCCACGCGGAGTTGTTCAATATCCACCTCGACACTTCTTTCCGGCCTCTTGTAGTTTATCATTTGTTCGTGTGTCGATGCTTCACGCTCGTTAATTTCTTCGCTAAATCCAATGTGGGCACGATGCATCATGGACATAGGTAGCATATTGAAGTCGATATTCACAGTATCTAGTCCATGCAAGGCAAAGTCTAACTCTTCATTTCTTGTTGTGATCACACCAAGTAGCACCTGTACAATACACTGCTGAGTACCAATATCGATCTCATTCCATCGCACTTCTGACTGGATTGCCTCTGCAATCCCAAGCTTAACCCTAGTTTCCATAAACACATTACTCAATGTTTGTAGTAACTGCGACACTTGATGGAAATAATATGTTTGTTAGGAACCCATGTCTTTACTTTGTTAGTATATTGTTGTTGGACGCATATGCTTTGTAAGTCGTCCCGTAGTATTTGCTGATCCATAGTTTATATTAGCCCATAGTATTGACCCATAGTATTGGACGCATATGCTTTGTAAGTCGTCCCATAGTATTATATGTCCCATGGTTTTGACTCATAGTATTGGCGCCTAGACTTAGCCCATGGCTTGTATTGATACATAGTATTGACCCATGGTATTGGCGCCTAGACTTAGTATATAAGTGTGTGTTGAGGGCTATGAAGGCACCGAGAAGTTAATTGTATTGAGCTTGCTCAAAGGAGGTTTCCCCCTCGAAGTGGCCCGTGATCAATATAAAAGTGATTCTGAGTTTTATTATTTATGATATCTTGTGTATTTGCATTAATTAATTATTACAGGTTCATCATATCTGGTATCAGAGCACTTTCTTGGGCTCGTTAGGTGGAATTTCTGCCAAATTTTTTTTCGCATCTATTGCAGCTTCGGATTTGGGAATAATCCCTATCCGCTTAACTGTGGGAAGTACTTAGGCATAAGCCCTAAAACTCATTATGAGGAGTACCACAGGAACCACAAAGTAGCTAGCCCATTGAGAGGACCTGCCAGCGAAAAGGGTAACGACCCGTACCTGATTGAGTAGCTCCCACCTGTGAGGTAAACCAAGAGCTGTCGTTTGTGGCAAAGTGGTTATCAGTTTTACCTGAGCCATGGAGTGACGGGTACTTCCCAAATACGCAAGCTGTCAAACAACATTAGTGGCTGAGTGAAACACCTGAACTGTTAGGAAGCCGTACATACCTGGGGTCCATATCTATTTCCAGTTGAACTGTTGCCGATCACTTCCACTCTAGATCCAGTCGTTTCAGATCTATTTTGAAATTCGTTCCAGATCCAGTCGTCGTTTCAGATCCCACCATTTTTTATCCCTTCCGCGCCATTGCAGATCCATCTGATGCGGATCCCTTCGGCGCCGCTGTTGCCGATCCATTTCTGAAGGAATTTTTTTTTATGTTTTTCGGCCATATCTCCCTCGTTTCAACTCTATTTTCCCTGAAACTTCACTGACATCCCTGCAATCCCATTCTGCATATTTCATTCCTGAAGACCCTATCCCAAATTCCACTTCCCAAGACCAGAAATCCCACATTTGTCTATTTTTAGGGTTTGCCATAACTTCTTCAATTTTCACCTGATTGCCTTCAAATTTTACCATAGAGTTCCTGCTTCTGAAATTCCCATTTTTTGCTTCCCTGTCCCTCAGAAAGTGTCGAAAACCTAGTCAAACCCCAATTACCCCTCCGAATTTTTCTCAAATCCAAATTTCTCCTTACTAAATAAGCTTGTGTTTGTGTTTTTCTATCCATTCCCCCCCCCCCCCCCCCACCCCAAAAAAAAAAAGTTTACTGGTTATGGTTGTCACTCGCACAGGAGAAAACACCATGGAGGAAGCACTTGCAGCCATCCAAACCAAACTCCAAGATCTGGATGAAAAATTTCTCAGCCTCCATCTTCAGCATTCAAACATGAACAATAACCAACGGCCAAAATCTTTTGCAGCCACCAGGTTCTCTTCTTCCAGCAATTTTCGTGGGCCGAAGCTTGATTTTCCTCGCTTCAATGGTACTGATCCGACTGGATGGATATACCGAGCAGAACAATATTTCAGTTTTCATAATACTTTTGATGTCCAGAAATTCCACTTGCATCCTTTCATTTGGAACAGGAATCCCTTCAATGGTACCGTTGGTACATAAAAGCTCATCTCGAGCCAAACTGGATAGATTTTTGCCAACTCCTTTTGCCACGATTTGGTCCTAGTGCTTTTGACGACTTCACAGGAGCAATCACTAAACTTCACCAAACTGGCATAGTGAGGGAGTATCAGATGGAATTTGAGAAACTAGCCAATCACACAGAAGGATTGTCTAATGAATTCTATAGGAGTTGTTTTATCAGTGGTCTCAAGGATGAAATCCGCTCAGAGGTCAAAATGTTTTGTCCCAACACAATGATGGAAGTTCTAGGGTTGGCTAAGCTGGCTGAGGACAAGATCGCAACTCAACAACGCTCCAAACCCACCTTTGTTCCCTTCAGAAATATGGGTTCCCAATGACCTCCCATCACGCCTGCTCCTCAACCAACTCCTATCAAGCAATTGTCTAAAACAGAGATGTAGGCATGCTGAGAAAAAGTGCTTTGTTATAATTGTGATGAGAAATTCACTCGGGGACATACATGTGTTCAACAAAATCTCTATCTCTTGGATGTGGATTCTTCGCCTGCCTCAGAAATTAATGAAGAAGATCCAGATATAGTAGATGATCAGGTCGACATTCAACACCCGCCTGTTGACACCCCATCTCAGGATGAACCACCCGAGATCTCTCTCCATGCTGTAACCGGTGTCACCACCCCACAAACAATGCGAGTTAGGGGATACTTCAAGAAGCTCCCTCTTACCATACTCATTGATTCTGGTAGCACCCATAACTTCATTGATCCTCGGATTGCCAAACAGGCTGATTGTTTTGTCCATCCTTGCTCCAACTTTGAAGTCATGGTTGCCAATGGGGGCACCTTACCTTGCAAGGGGAAGTGTCACAATGTGTGTATCTCTATGGAAGATTATAACCTGCGCTCTCACATGTTTTCCTTGTCCTTAGGTGGATGTGATGTGGTTTTGGGCGTTCAATGGTTACACACACTTGGCCCCATCTTATGGGATTTTGATGAACTTTGGATGCAGTTTCCAGTCAATGGGGCACAACAAAAATTTATGGGCTTACAACCAGGGTCTCTCTGCATCATCAGTTCACATCGCCTGGAAAAAATACTTAAGAAGAATTCACATGGTGTCATCGCTCAGCTCCATTCCATTCAGATGCACCCATCAACAGTCTCCACTACTTCCTTAGATAGATATGCAGGTGTCTTTGCTGAACCAATGAGCTTGTTGCCTTCAAGAGACCTTTTCGGTAAGAATTTAGTTGCATCTACCTCTCAGCAGGAAATGTTGACTATTTTGCATACAGTATAGAAGTGGTAGCCATCCCTATTGGGGAATTATTTCTACATCAAGACTGATCTCCAGAATCTGGAAACTTTCCTGGAACAATGGGTCTCCTCCCCAACACACCTGAAATGGGTTATCCAACCCATGGGTTATGACTATGTGACCACTTACTAGAAGGGTAAGGACAATATGGTGGAAGATGCTCCTCCTCGCACATTTGATGACCCAGTTTCTCTTACAGCTATTTCTCTGCTTGTTCCAAATTGGTTGCAATCTGTTCAATGGGACTATCTCTTCTATAAACTCCATGCTTCTTCATCAGTAGGGCACTCTGGGTTCCTCAAAATGTATGACCAGGAACAATGTAACTTCTTTTGGCAGGGACTCAAAAGGACAATTCAACGGATGGTGGTTGACTGTGATACTTTCCAAGTCAACAAGGGTGAAACGACCCTCCTTTTGGGACTGCTCGAACCCTTGCCCATCCCTCCACAGATTTGGACAACTATTTCTATGGATTTCCTAGAAGCTCTCCAGTGGTATAATACCACATCTCAAAGGACACCATATGAAGCAGTCTCTGGACAAGCACCACCAGTTCTTCTTCCATACACCTTCAACAGCTCCCAAGTTCAGGCAATTGACTCAATTCTTCGAAACCATGATCAACTTCTTCTCATTCTGCAGGACAATTTTCACATGGCAAGAATTCGACTGAAACAACAAGCCGATCAGCACCGTTCTGAGTGCACTTTTCACATTGCTGATATGGTTGTTCTTCATCTACAGCCTTCCATGCAATCCTCCCTGAAACTCGAAAGGCACCAGTGGCTCAAAATGAAACTCGAGGATGCTACAGGGGACCCACTCCTTCAAATTCTGCATCAATTTCCACATCTAAAGCTTTGAGGACAAAGCTTTTTCTAAGGGAGAGGGGAAGTTAGGAACCCATGTCTTTACTTTGTTAGTATATTTTTGTTGGATGCATATGCTTTGTAAGTCATCCCGTAGTATTTGTTCATCCATAGTTTATATTAGCCCATAGTATTGACCCATAGTATTGGACGCATATGCTTTGTAAGTCGTCCCATAGTATCATATGTCCCATGGTTTTGACTCATAGTAT
This sequence comes from Larix kaempferi, assembly GCA_027924585.1. Classification (NCBI taxonomy): domain Eukaryota; kingdom Viridiplantae; phylum Streptophyta; class Pinopsida; order Pinales; family Pinaceae; genus Larix; species Larix kaempferi. The sequence continues at coordinate 5,204,432 of BSBM01000252.1, forward strand.
TGACGCCTAGACTTAGCCCATGGTTTGTATTGACACATAGTATTGACCCATGGTATTGGCGCCTAGACTTAGTATATAAGTGTGTGTTGAGGCCTATGAAGGCACCGTGAAGTTAATTGTATTGAGCTTTCTCAAAGGAGGTTGCCCCCTCGAAGTGGCCCGTGATCAATATAAAAGTGATTCTGAGTTATATTATTTTAATATCTCATGTATTTGCATTAATTAATTATTGCAGGTTCATCACAATGTTGTATGTTGTGTCACTTTGGCTCAGTTTTCTTTACCAGTTTTCTTCTTTGACACTTGTCATTCTATTGAGCCGTATGTTCATCTGCTCATCGGGGATACCAGTAATGGTATTCCCTTGTCCTCTATCCCTATTCCTCTTCATTACCGCTTCTTTTTGCTGTGATTCTAAATCTGAATCTATTGGAGTATCAGTTGACTCATCTTGACTCATGTTTCTTGATTGATCATCCACCCCTTCATCCTCATCTTCTGAGTCTTTTGTTTCCATATGCGTCTTTGGTACATTTGTTGCCTTTCCATCCTTCGGATATGACAGTTGGTTTTCATCGACCGCGGTCTTCCATTCATTTGGCCATTCATTGCTTCACTGGGTCTACACATGCTTGGATAAATATTGCTTAAGGCCCCACAGCGAGCCTTGCAATCCATTTATATTTTGTTGTCGTGACCTCTACTAGTCGCAGGACCTTCACTGCTTGCGCATGCAGCTCTTCTAAGTAGATGTAAAATTGAATATTGTTGTCACTATTTCTATCCTTGTCATTCAACGCCCATATATTTTGATACCGTGCCCCTCTGCACAGTCTGACATAATCCGTTTCCATTCCTTGGTACTATGGTGGCTTCATCCATGCAACCAAAGAAATTAACAATAGGATCCATGAATAAGTAAATTGATTACCCTTTTCCTGTGCTATGACTGCGTCCTCCATTAATTCATTCAATAGGAAAAGTGTCCAGTTCATCTAAACCCTAGCTGCGCATTGTTTTGTTGATGCAATTACCCCTAATGTGCACTAGTTGGGGCGATTTTTTTGTACTATCTTGATAGCCAATAATTTTGTTGTGATCCTGACAGCTCAGTCATTGATTGTTTCGACTAGGTAACCCCATGTGTTTTTCTCCACCCCATATTTATCTTTTATCTTTGCAGCCAACTTTTTTTCGTTGTCTTTTCCTTGAAAGTACTGTGATGGGTCTAACCCCATCTTGGGTAACAAGGTAATCCATGTAATGAGATCCACATCAATGGGTGTATTTCTATTGAGCCACAAGTAACCGCCATGGAGACATACAAGCAATTGCTTGATGCATGCATTGACCTCTGCGGAATGCCCAAAATGCGGCAAGTGAATAATTGATAGTAATCCCGATCACTGTAGTCCCAACACCCATGGCATTGTTTCCCTTACAATTGGACCCCCTTCCTCCTGAAATCTCTCCATGAAAATATTTTGATTGAACTTAGGATATGCTAAGAAATCATGGTCATTGTATTGCAGCTTATGCAACCACTGCAACACTCCACCAGTAATGTGGAAACCTTTTGGTTTCTCTAGTTATACTATCATGTACTTGTTATTCTTCCCAAGTCTTATCGAGGGATACCCTTCTCTCCTCAATGGCACATAGCCTAGAATTTTCGCTATAGTTCGACCTTACTACTGCTTGGCCCTTCCTCTCGTTGTTGTCACCTCTTCTCCCATGGCACCTGAAGAGCCCGCTTCTCCTCCTATAGCTACAACTCTCATCGTGTTGCGGGTGGTCTTTGTTTCTCTTTCTTTATCCACCTGCTGATTGGCACTTCTTTTCTTTAAGAATATCCAGGTTGGTGCAGATGAAATCTCTACTTTCTCTTCAACTATGGGTGCCTTTGTCCTGGGTGGATCCTACGTACTAGTGCTAGATATCATGTGAGCCATCGTAATTATTCAACTACAATCCGCTTAGCTTTGCTCTCTGGTTTCTGTAGTACTCTTTACCTTCAAAACTCTCACAATGCACAATGGGGCGGAATGTTTCCCTGCGCATCCTTTTATAACTTTGATTTTTCACTTTACATCCATGGACTCTAATTGGACAATGATTACTCAAATATATCGTTGATTTACCCAAATCCTCCATTGATTTATCCAATCTAGCATAATGATGCGGCATTAAATGCATCTCCACTATTATAGCTCGAAATGACACCTCTCCGTCCGTGACGATACTTGCTTCCCTTGGTCGCATGACGACACTTCTTGAGATCAAGTTCAGTTACACAACAGGACATTTGTGGATGGAGTCATTTGGGGCACTAACAATGGTTGAAATTACCTCATTCTTGACCCATTTGATGTATATGACCCTTAGGAACATTTTTCCAGACCAAACCATCTCCTGAAAATGAGCAGAAAAGCCTGTTTTTCTCCATTTTTTAACATGAGCGCTGGTACACAGGCATGATAATAGCGTGTGTACCCTACTCTAGTGTACAATAGTAGCACTCAAACCCTTCTGAGCGCGACTCCACTGTTGCAATAGTAGCACTCAACTCCATATGTACGCTACTTTGTCTACTGTAGAGTAGCGTACACCCCTGTTTTTGTCAAAATCTCAAAATTTTGGGAAGTTAAGTTGGTTGGGGAACCTCCTACTCAGTTATAACTTCTTTTCCTCTTCCTCACTGACTATATAAGGAGGGTAGAAGGGCCATGTGTGGGGACTAAGCCCAATTACAAAGTTATGCTGGAGAAATGGAGAACCTCATCCCCCTCTCTTGTGCTTTAGTTTTGGTCAACCCTAGCATAGTTGAATAGAGGCTGGAATCCTTAGAGAACGGAAGCAGGAGACCTTGAATATAGGTTTCATGAAGTGCCAAGCTTGAAGGAAGGTATAACTTTATGTACTTTCTTTCATTCATTAATAAAGATCAGACGTTCTTCTCTTTCCAAATATGACCTATTAATGTGGTTCATATTTGATTATAGTTTGTTTATAATCTGATGTCTCTTTATATTATGGATATCAGTATTATATATGTAGTCAAACGTATTTGAGAAAGGTATCAAGTTGTTTTGCAGTTCTAGGCATTGCGACACTAGATAAGCATTGAAGAGAGAGGGAGGCAAAGCTAGGATCAACCTTCTGAATGAGGTGCCTACATCTCTAAACCCTAATCTGTTTATTTATTTGTTGTATTTGTAGAATGCTTGTGAGTCAATCTTTATCACCGTAAGTTGGTAGTTTCTCCCCTGAACTATAGGTGCATTTTCCCCACAACAGAATGGCGACTCCGCTGGGGAAAGCCTAACTGCTTAGGGGTATCCAAGGTCATTTCTTCAGTCTTTTTTGATGGTCTTTGTTCATTTTATTGATTAGGATCAGTTAGTAGGCTCTATTTGACCCTCCTTGGCTCTTACAAACCCTTCCCATCCCTTGCAAACCCTTGTGGACCCAGGTGTGGGGGTTTTAACCCCATTTTTCCAACTTTTTCCACATGTACTCTACTGTTTGTACAACACAGTGGCGCCCATATGCTACTTTTCCTCTGCACAGTAGCGCCTATACTGCTATGGGCACTGGTATGCCTCATACACAGTAGCGCTCAAAATCTGGGTTTGATTTTTTTTGAGTTTTTGGGTTGTGGACCCAAATCTGGGGGCTATGGCAGCATTTTTTGGGGTCCTTGATGACCCTAGGTCTGAGTTAAACCACTTTAAGTGGTCTCCCATCCTTGTATTGATCCTACATTCATGATTTGAACCTCTTTTGATCAATTTGGGCTTGTTTGGAAAGTTTTGGGGATTGTTGACCCAAGTTGGGGGGTTGTGGACCCGTTTGGTGTTTTGTACCTTAATTTGAGTATGACTGAACTTGATTTCCCCATTTCCACTGGATTTGAAACCTCTTGAGTCTTCTTGACCCTATTTGTATCTATTTGAGTGAAATTTCTCTTTTAGGTTGGTTTCTTATCCTCCCTTATGCTTTTAGTTTTTCTTTCGTAGTGAAAGCTCAAGTGTTTTGGTTGTTGTTCAAGACCTTCTTTGCATTGTTTATGTGCAGACCTGACTTTACCAAACCATACTTTTTCATAGGTCATTTTCTTCGTTTGGGTCTAAAAGTAGTTTTTGTACTATTTTCCCAATGGTTGGCATGCTTACATCAATAAGAATTTGAAAGTCATATTTGGTAGCTTTTACTGTTTCATAAAGAGAACCTGAAAGTTTCTTTGCTTTGCTTTGATAGTAGGTTAGTTTCAGTTTTGTTTCTTACCTTTGAAAGCATAAAGAATTTTGATTCATTTTATGAATAGAGTACCTTGCAAGTGGCTTAAACGATTTTAGAGTGCTTTGCATAAAAAAGAACAAGTTTTCTTTTGCATACCTAGTTGCTTGAGTAGCTGCATTCTTAGGTTTTGAGTTTAATTTTGTACATTTAGACTTTGTTTTACCTTTTTTGAATTCGAAATATTAAAAAATTGCATTTTCATATGCATTCTAGATCAGAATTTTAAGACTTGCATTGAAAAGAAAAGATTTGTTTAGTGGTAAATATTTCATTTTCACTACTCTATCTCTATTATAGCCACTCTCACACACCCACTACCTTTTTGAGTAAGCAAGTAACCTTTAAAATGAACTCTAATAAAATGTACTAGCAACATTTTCTTTTCTAGGTTACGCTACACCAACTAGTCTTGGTTAGGATCTTGGGTTTAAAACACCTTAAACCACCCAAGATCACACATTACACAAAAATCATAGTTCGACTATCACAGGTAAACCCACTTCATTCAAAGCTTGCCTGGGATCTATGCAGTAGGTCTTGTGAGATCAGATTGTTGGGAATACTCCTCCTACTTTCTGTTTCGAGCATATACCCGGATTGGATCACGTTTGGGGACTCTTTTGAGTTTTGGGCTCAGTTACCCTACCCACGCCTTCTGATTCAACCAGCGACTATTCCCTCAGGAGTTTTCGATGTTGTTGTATCCTTAGTATCTAACCATAGTTTCATACACAGGTGACAGCGGAGGGTATATCTGTTGTACCTAGGACAGACGTGGGAGGAAATCTCGTGCAGGTCTTTGGGAGGGCGGTTGGGTGATTCCAGCGCTTACACCCTTAGTCATTGTATTGTGGACCCCAGGTAACTGTTCTTCATCCTTCGTTGATCTGTTCTAGGCCCTCATCATCCCAGACTCTTCTCTGCAAGGAATCTATTTGCTTGGTTTGATTTACCTAGGACCTTTTTCAGTGGTGTGCTCTTTGTGCTACTTGTTTTAGTTTGCCTTAGAGAACTTCTTGTTCATTTGAGTAGGAAACTATGTCTAGCATTCCAACGAGTGCCATTCAAGGTACCCCTATTCCAGGGGATCCTTGTGCTATTCCATTCATTGGAAACATTGGTACTCCCTGTTGGCCCGGTTTTGCAACCAGGCTTAGTGCTATGGGCACCTGCTAATAGTAGCAGCAGTTTCAATAGAAATAAAAACAATTAAACTAAATAAACAATACTTTTCATGGATCTAAGCAAGAATCTAAGCAAATAATGTAAACATTTCAAAATCAAGAACAAGAAACATAATGAATAATTTTTTGTATTGAAAAGTGGGGGGCAAGCAAGTGCTTGCGATATTACCTTCAAAGGTGAAGGTTGATGTTGAGCAACTCCCAAGATGAGTAGCTCCAAACTCCAATAGGTCTCTTTCTCCAAGGTTGCTTCAATGGCTAAAAGTGCTCAGGGGAGATTTCAGCAGCATAAGGATGAGATAATGGAAGGATCTGAAATGAGGAGCCCCTACCACCTTTTTATAGGTTTTGGTGGTGGGAGATACCATTTGTGGTTTTGTGGAAACCAAATGGTATTGACCAACATGGTTTAGGTACTTTTCCCTCCTTTTTCCTTTTTTGAATAAAAATAATATTTTAATTCCCTTTTCAATATTTTTGGGAATTTGGACCCTTTTTGAGGGTTTTTTATGATTTTCTTGGAAAAATAATCTTTTTTAATGGAAAAAGGGGTGTACTAAGGTCTTTTGGTGACCTTTTGTTGGTTTCAGAGGCTCAGATGGTGGAAAAGTGGACAAATGGGTCATGTGAGTAAGGGAATGAGCTAGTGAGCACTTTTTAGGTGTTAATAGATTGCCCCCTGATGTGTGAGGGCAAGAGCTCATCGTATGGCCGATAGACATCATAGTTCTTTTGTCTTTTTGCCTGGGTTTTAGGGGAGAGAAGAAACCGGTTGGAGACTGGAGCCATGGCCCTTGGAAGCTGCAAAAACAAAAAATATTACATGGCCTCAATATGAATGAGGTATAATCTCTGATAAAGGACGAGGCGGGCATTCCCATGCTCGTATCAAGACATATACAAAACAATTAGTCCCAAGAAGGGGGATCTAATACGTAAAGAAATATACTGGTACATCATAATGGTCCAGAGGGGACATGATTGTGGGATATACTCATGATCATGACTGATCTCAATAACTGATACACTGGAATAACTGTGGAACTGCTGAAACTGAAGGTGTCCAACATCTGCAGGGACTCAAAGACTATGAGTCATCTCTGAGAAATAATGTAACTGCATACTCAAGGGAGTATGAAACTGGGGTACATCTGAATATTGTCGCCATACGCAACCCGGATATCTATAGAAAAAATGTAACTGGTTGTATCCATAGGTAGACTCTCAAATGTGGAGGAGTCAGGTGGTATCCGGGGTCTTCGACTAATAACTGAACGGACAAATACCCTGTGCGAGTCTCAACGATGCGATCAAGGTGTTGGAGTCGAGCATGTGAGAAACAAGCATTCGGAGAGGCACTGAGGATTCCTCTCGAAATGATTCGTAGGCACTCATCATAAATGGTAATGAGTCCAAGACACAGGGACCTCTAGGTCTATCCTCTGGAATCAATGTGGTTGTCGTCGACAGAGGGGGACCAACAACTAACAAGGCAATGATGTTTCCTTGATAGGAGCACGAGGTGTAGAACTGAAGTGATGTAGTACTGCTGGTAGGACTGACATACTTGTGGGGATGGGAAATAACTGGGTCAAAAATGGGTAGACTCAAACTTCCTTTGTTCAGAGCATGATGACATGGTTGACCTGGCAGCGTAGGGAGCTGACTTGTAGGTTTGGGGATCATCTTTTAGGGACTGAAGGGTATGTACTGACTCTGGGGGGGGTGAAGCTGATGGTAGCTGTCGAGGGAGTTTCAGGGTTACATACTGCAGAATACTCTGAACAAAGGCGACCAAAATGGGGAAGCTGCTATGTGAGTAGACATGATGTGTTGTAGCGCCAAGAGGCACCATTGATTCCTTCTTCGTAGTTTGAATGAGCTCCAAGAAGGGATAAAAGTGTGCTCTGAAATGGTACGGTCCTGTGGATTCTGTGAGCCCAGGACGGTGCGTGCTCATGGTTGCTTTCATGTTTAGAGAGTCAGAAAGCGGTAAGTGAACTCTATTGGTGTTTCTTTTTCGTAAGTTTTAGTCTCCAAGGCCCGAAAAAGCATAAAATGATGCGGATGGAGAACTCTTCTAGCCGATGTGACTAGAGTATACCTTTTTCGTAATTAGTCTACAAGGTCCGGAAAAGGGGTAAACTTTTACCAGGTAGACGCCCTTTCAGATACGTTTATCGAGCATGAAAGGAAGCAAGATTGCTCGGCGATCTTTTCATTGTTTTTAGGAGTCAGAAAAGAGCTTAACAGAAACTCCCTAAGTGCCTTTTTCGTAAAAAGGGGTTGCTCGGCCCGAAAAAGGGATAAAATTATACCGAACAAAAATGGATTGATGAGGGCGAGAAAAGGTCTCAAGCATCGTCATCTGTGCGGAAAACTGGATCCGGTGACATAAGGATTGTCGAAAACGGAGAACGACCGATGTGGCACGCAAACCGAGGTGACGAGAGGGCGCGGAAAAAATGCCCGAAAAATCTAAAGGTGAGAGCGAGAAATGATCTCAAGCATCATCACGAGCGCGGAAAACTGAATCCGACGATATAAGACACATCGAAAACGGAGAACGGCCGATGTGGCACGCAAACCGAGGCGATGAGGGGGCGTGGAAAAAATGCCCGAAAAATCTAAAGGTGAGAGCGAGAAATGATCTCAAGCATCATCACGAGCGCGAAAAACTGAATCCGGTGATATAAGACACATAAAAAACGGAGAACGGCCGATGTGGCACGCAAACCGAGGCGATGAGGGGGCGTGGAAAAAATGCCCGAAAAATCTAAAGGTGAGAGTGAGAAATGATCTCAAGCATCATCACGAGCGCGGAAAACTGGATCCGGATATATAAGGCACGTCTAAAACGGAGAACGGCCGATGTGGCACGCAAACCGAGGCCATGAGAGAGGCTAAAAAATGGTCAAAAAATGGACCCCGTGAAAACGGGAAACGGAAGGAACCTTTATGAAGTTCTCGCTGTGCTGATCCCAACGGTACCAACGGTTTGAGAAATGGACTTCGTATGACACCGCAATGGTTGTTTGAAATTTGTGGAATTTCTATAAATAGGACGTGGGGCCCAATATGACTTGTCATTGTTACGTGCGAGTTTGATAGAGCTGTCAGAGCTTTTTCTTGATTTCCGAGAGATTTCACCGTTGGTTTTCGATTTAGCGAGTTGCAGGTAACTCTATTCGCCTTAGCCTAGTCAATTATGTCTTTTTTGTTTGGCGGTGGGCCCCCGAAGGCCGCGAAACTCCACGTTGACTCTCCAACGTGGAACCGCGCGGGTTTCGGGGCTGAACCCGCGATGAACCGCGCGGGTTTTAGACTCACAGTCGCGATGTTCATCGCGACTGTGAGGTCGGAACCCGCGATGTTCATCGCGTGTTCATGGGTGACAGTCGCGATGTTCATCGCGACTGTCTGGACAAAACTCGCGATGTTCATCGCAGGTTTTTCCATGGATCCCGCGATGGTCATCGCGGCTTTTTGTGGAAAAGCCGTGATGGGATTTTTCTAAAAATTTTTGTGCTGGGGCTAAAAATTTTCTGTGTTTTCTTGGCAGGATGTTGCGGAGAGCTCAGTCCGTGTGGCGGGAGAGAGAGATTGATGGTGAGCTCATGTTGAGGATCGAGAATGATGGAGGGGTGAGACAGACCCTAGCCATGAGCGGACTCTTGAAGTTCGCTCAGATACCTCCTATCCGTTCAGTGAGGAGACTCCTGAACAAGCTCGTGCAGTGGTGGGTGCCGGCAGAGGGTGCCTTCATTATTGGTGGTGAGAGGTTGGAGATTACTCTCACTGACGTATATTTTTTGACCGGTTTGCCTCGCTTGGGTGAGGTGGGTGATATTTCTCCGAGGTTGCCTCCTGGTGTGGATATGGAGGACCTCTTACAGACCTTCTGTGTGGATGACGCTGTTTTGGTAAACAGCTCTATTAGTCTGAAGTTCCTACGTGAGTGGGATATGCGGGCTGTTGGTGCCTGTGTTCTGAGGGTTTTGGGTGCTGCTGCCCCACATCGTATGTCTGGGGGGCAGACGATGATGGTGGACTCCGTTCTACGGGGTACTTACTACGCTTGGGCGCAGATGTTCTTGGCCGGTGTCCGGAGAGATCTGGACAAGGCCGTGAGAGAGGGAGGCGAGTTTTGTTACGCCTCTTTTTTATGCTGTTTTTTCTTCGAGTGGGTGCCGACCTTGCGGCCACATGTACCTGTTCGTGCTGGTCTGCCTAGTGAGCCTCGTATGATGAGGTGGGGGCAGATGATGCCCCGTGCTGGCGGTGGTATTCGTGGCTTCTTCACAGAGGATTTTTACCAGCAGTGGGAGCAGATGCTTCTGGTGATCGAGGACTATCCCTACGCCGGCATGGACTACCGAGGAGACCCGGAGATGCCACGTGCCCCAGGACAGGCCTGGAGCTTAGACGGTATGTTTTTGTGTATTATGTGATCTTATATCATATGTAGTATGATTTATCATGATGATATCTGTTGTATAGTATCTGATGGTTTTACTTGCTTTGTGCAGATATGGGTCCAGTACCACCACCTGACTATATGGCTCGGCAGGGGCGGGCGATGGTGGTCGCTCGTCCCCCAGTACCTGTACGTCCTCCTCGTGGTGGAGGATATGCAGCCCGTGGGTGAGGGGTTGGCCCTCACGATGATGCTATAGATGGTGTCCGACGGACTCTAGCCCGGATCGTAGATGGGCTCCCCGAGGATGGCTGGAGGGACCTTGATCGGGACATTTTGCAGGGATGTCTAGGTGCGCCGCCTGAGTGGCAGTCACTTCTGTTGAGGGCAGCGGTGTTCGTTGCGAGACACAGGGGTGGTAGAGGAGATGCTCCGGCAGGGCCGGCTCAGGGGAGGATACGTCTGAGGGACGATCCAGTGGGGCCAGCAGAGCGGCGAGTCCGGGGTCGTCCTGACCCGGCTGGGCCGGCGGAGGTGGAGTCGGAGGAGGAGTCGGGGAGGAGCCCGAGGATCCTCAGGATCCAGATGAGTAGACGACATTGTACTTGCCCCCAAATGCTCATGAGCATATGGGGAAGTATTTTTGTATGACAGATGTATTTTTGTATATCGAGTGCTGAGGGCACTTGTGACATGTTGACTATTTGATTTGTATATATATGTGGATATATATTTTAGATATATTGTCGTGTATGCACGTGGATGCACATTTGTCTTTTGTATATGCCTGTGGAGGCACATGTTGTGCACGTGGATGCAGTGTGTTTGTTGATCTATATATGCCCGTGGAGGCACATGTTATGCACATGGATGCATTATTTTGGTTGTTTTTATGCCCGTGGAGGCACATGTTATGCACGTGGATGCAATATTGGTTTTTTGTATATGCCCGTGGAGGCACATGTTTTGCACATGGATGCATTTTTTGTTTATGGATATGACATGATGTGATTGGTGTGCCAGTCGAGGACACTGTTGGCCATATGGTCTGCTACACTATTGAGGTGTCTTGGGACATGTGTGAATGTAATGGATTCAAACTGTCTAACCATTTGTTTAGTGCGCAGGAATTTTCTGAAAAGACACGGATCGCGTACCTGGTAATCATTGTTGAGCTGGGAAACTAGGAGCTGTGAGTCCAAGAAAACGTTGAGGTGACGTATGCTCATCTGGAGAGCATCGGCCAGGAGACCGGTCACGGCATCGTATTCAGCTTGATTATTGGTGGCGGCACCTAAACATACTCCATCAATGTGAATTAACTCATGTGAAGGGGAGTATATTACCCAAGCTGCGGAGGCGAGATTGGGAGACCAACGGCTTGCACCATCAGCGAAACCGACATGGCAGAGTGGAAGAGGCTCCATCTGTGGTCATGCAGAGAAAACAAATATTTAGGTTTTTTGAAAAAATTTGTGAACGAAAAATGTATGCCTATACTAAAATGGACGATGGTGTCCATGAGATTTTCTATGGGTAAAATCTTTTAAGGTATAACCCGTTGCGTGGGTTGCGCAGGGTGTTGCCTTCTGAATCGGTCAGAATGTATGCCCCCTGCCCGAGGCAGGTGTGTATGATGTAGGGGCCTTGCCACATAGACACGAACTTTCCCTTTCCGGTTTTATCATGAGCTTGATCGTAAGCGAGGACAAGGTCTCCCTCCGAAAAGGTTATTGGGTGGACGCGTTTGTCGTAACTTAGTTTCGATCGTTGTTTAGCAGCTTCCATGTTTTGAATGGCGGTGCGCCGATCTTCATCGGCCTACTCTAGGAGCAGTAAACGTTGCTCGATCGGGGAAGTATCCGGTAGGAGCTCAACGGCGATGGTTAGAGCAGGGATCTGGCACTCAATAGGGAGGACAGATTCGACACCATGAACTAAATGGAAAGGGGTAAAACCGGTGGCGGTTTTGGTTGATGTGCGGTAGGCCCAGAGTGCCGGGAAAAGCATGTGATGCCAATTTGATTTGTGATTGTCTACAGTACGTTGGAGAATGGTCTTCAAGATTTTATTGATCGCTTCGACTTGGCCGTTTCCTTGGGGGTAGTAAGCGGAAGAGAAATGGTGTTCAAATTTCAACATGGTTTATAATTCCTTCCAGACGGCATCTTCGAAGTGAGAGCCGTGGTCAGAGACTAGCTGTTGTGGTACTCCGAAACGAGCAATAACATGGTTGAAGAAAAACCGTGCCGCAGTGTCAGCTTTGCAATTATAGGTCGGCATGGCTTCTGCCCATTTGGTGAAATAATCTACGGCCACAATGATGTGTTTGTGACCGCCGGCTGACGGGGGATTGCAGTCGAGGAAGTCTATGGACCATTTGCAGAATGGTCCAACAGTGATGACTGGATGAAGGGGGGCAGGGGGGGTTCTTGCTTTGGGGGCAAATAGATGGCAGTTCTGGCAATGCTTGACTGCGGTGATGCAATCAGTAAACAATGATGGCCAAAAATAACCGGCCCGAATGATTTTCTGGGCGGTAGCCATGCCGGAGAAATGGCCTCCACAGGCACCGCTATGACAATCATTGAGGACTTGTTCTGCCTCACTATGGGATAGGCAGCGGCGTAAGATAGTATCAACGCCGCGTCGATAAAGTACATCCCCAATAAGTAGGTATCGGGGGGCGTGGTGTCGTATGCGACGGCGTCCATCACGATCGATGTGTGGTCGGAATTTTTGCGTACGAAGGTAAGTCAAAATGTCTCCGTACCAAGGGTCGTCAGACGAAATGACGAAGATCTGCTCGTCAATCAGGTCCGTTTGGATGACGGGTGATGTTGAAGAGGATGGGAGATCTGTAATGAGGTGAGCAAGCGCGAGGGCTTTGGTGCTTTTGGGAGTCTTGAAAGTAAGGTCATATTTCTGGAGGATAATGACCCATTTAGCGACACGACCCTGAAGGAGCCGCTGGGTGAGGAGGTAGACCATGGGGTTGGAGTCGGCGACAACCGTGGTATGACTAAGCAAAATATAGTGTCGCAGTTTTTGTACGGAAAAGACTACAGCTAGTGCTAATCTTTCCTCATATGGGTAACGTAGAGGTGGGCCAGATAAGGTCTGGCTGACGTAATAAATCACATGCTCTTTGTGGGAAGCATCTTCTTGTACCAAAACTCCGGACACGGCATGTTCAGATGCCGAGACGTAAAGGGTGAAGTCTTGGGAGAAATCCGGTGGGGATATCAAGGGGGCTTGTGTGAGAGCTTTCTTGAGGGCTTCGAATGCCGTGTCTGCTTGCTCATCCCAAACAAAGGGTATGTGGGTACGAAGTAAGCGTAAGAACCCGTGGACTTTGGTGGCATAATCAGGGACAAAGCGCCTAAGAAAATTGGACCGCCCTTGCAAGCTCTGAAGCTGTCGAAGCGTGCGAGGAGGGGGAAGTTCTAAGATGGCTTTGACTTTCAGGGGATCGACAGTGATTCCATCTTGGGAAACAATGAAACCCAACAACCGGCCCGCCGGGACGCAAAAGACACACTTGTGTGGGTTCAAGCGGATTTTATATTTGCGACAACGCAGGAAAACTTGCCGGAGGTCGTTAAGGTGGTCTGATCGTTTTCGGGAACGAGCTGTGAGGTCGTCAAGATAAACTCGTAGGATATGGACCAAGTCGTGAAAGCAATAGGTCATTGCTCGCTGGAAAGTGGCACCAGCATTTTTAAGGCCAAATGGCATGACGCGATAGGCAAAGGTGCCCCATGGGGTGGTAAAGGCAGTCTTGTACTGATCCTCCTTGCGGATGTGAATCTGGTTATATCCGGAAAACCCGTCCATGAAGGATAGGACCTCATGGCCCGCACACTCATCAATGAGTTGGTCAATGAATGGCGTGGGGAAATTGTCTTTTGGACAAGCGTGGTTTAGATCGCGGAAATCAGTGCATACTCTAAGGGTGCCTTGCTTTTTGTTGACAGGAACGGGGTTCGACACCCATGTGGTGTACGGAATAGGGTAGATGAAACCTGCTTTTCGAAGTTTCTCGACTTCAACCTTAACAGCGGGGAGCTTGGCAGGGTGAATAGGTCGCTGTTTCTGACGAACAGGGGGTACTTCCGGCCATGTATCGATGTGGTGTTCAATAATGGCGGGGTCGAGACCAGGCATCTCGGTATAGGACCAGGCGAAGACATCGCGGAACTCTTGAAAGAGCTTTTTGTACGCCTGAGTTTCTGCTTGAGTGCAAGATGCGCCCAGCGAGATGAGCTCAGGTTTCCCTGGTGTTGTGGAAATGTCTATCTGTATAGTGGGGGAAATGTTTGACATGTTCCCTTCTTCAAAGGCATCCGGTGCTGGGATGGGGTCCTTTAACCAATCGACCTTAGCGGGTATGAAGTATTTCGACTCGACTGATAGCTGGTTGGACGCGGTGGAGGTAGATGCTTCCGGGAGGAAGTACGAGCGATGATGCATATCATCCCAAGGGTAGTCAGGTGCAGTGAGTGTCTCCAAAATCTGCTCATCAGTATTGAAGTAGTCAGACCATAAATCAAGGGGTTCTGGTTTGAAGGTTGTTGACATCATATATATCGTATTAACTTTTTCTGACGAGGATGATGGTGGGGGGTGTATCTCCTCAATGAGGGGAGGAGATATCTCTAAGTCGGCATTGTTTAATTCGTACAACGCTGCTCTATAGTCAGGTAGATCAGGGCAATGGTGAGAGTAGTGACCGTAAACACTGCATATAGCACAAGGATGGTTAGTGCGCAGTGATTTGTCGCGAGGCTGTAGAGGTGACTCTAATCTGACTACTGGGATGCCGATGTCATCGTCCAACATATTCATATGCTCTTGGAGTGCCGGTAAATGTGGGCATTGATGAGTTGGATGGCCAATTTCATCGCATAATGAACATTTGGGGGGAGCTCGAAACACCGGTGGGGGTTTGACTGCCTTAGGAGGTGGTATAGCAGTGTATGGTTGTGGACCTCTGCCCCCAGTGGGCTTATCAAGAAGAGGGGGATCCTTTGACGTCGAAGCAATCGTGAGACCAGGAGGAGGTTTCATTGACGACGAAGGGATATTGAGGTTAGGAGGAGGTGTCGTTGACGACGAAGGGATTGCGACACCAGGAGGAGGCTGATTTGTGGTAACAATAGGTTGTACCGGTTGGAGGATGACGTCTGGTGTCGGTGGTCGAACGGGAGGCAGAATATACCACACGGGCAATCCCAATGTTAGCCCGGGTAGGCTAAGGGTAGCCATAACCGGGGCACTTACTACCCCCGAAGGAGGAAATAGGAAGGGGATGGTGTGGATGGGTGTAACACCAATGTGACTGGGGATCAATGGTGGTTGACCCCCGGACGTTTGCGTATTCTGCGAAAGAGTACAGAGGTTTGCGACTTGGGTCTCCGGTGACGGTGGTGGAATGGCCTGGAATGTAGAGGTCATTGGTGTATCCGAATAAAGTCCGGGTGCCATAGAAGACACAAAGGAGGTAACTGCACTAGAAGCGGGTTGTTCAATCATGGGAAGAACATTCTCAGGTGCTGCAGGGGCGTTGGGATCATAGTAGGTGAGTTGGTCAATTTTGACCACGCGTCCCTCGTGGGGGAACATCATGGTGCGGAAGACGGAGGAGGCGACCGCTTTCATGGCGTACATGTAACTGCGGCCAAGTAAAAGGTTATAGTCGAGCTGGGCGTTAATGACCTCTATGTCGATGAGCACAGTTTTCCCACCTAATTGGACAGGTACCTTGGGTAATAAACCTTGAGGTTGAGCTGACCTGCCGTCGTAGGCCCGCAATGCAGTGGTGGATTGCTGGAGAGTAGGGGATCCCAACTTTTTCCAAACAAAAGTGGACATGACGCATGTGGAGGCACCCTCGTCGATGATACATCGATGGATGACAAGATTCCGAATAGAAACGGAAACTTGGACTGCTATGGTAGAAGGAAGCCGTGGTTCAGATTGGTCTAAATCAAAGGTCATCAATTTCGAATCATTTGGGTCAATCGCCCCAATGGCGGAAAGTAAAGTCTTGCGCTGAGTAGGACAGGTTTTTAAGACTTCTAACGCAGACATGGCTGCGGGAGATTGAGCTAAGTCATCTACAATGTTGTAATTGGACGCAGCCCGTGCATTGGGGTTGTTGTTGATTCGGCAAAGGGGGAATCGAGGTGCTTTAGAAGCGCCATCGAGTGGAACCTGAGGTATACGCAATGTCTGATCAGTGGGATTAGCATTAGTATCCTTTTCGGCGGGGGGGGCTTCAGAAGTCGGTCCGTATTAATTCCGACGGGTTTGGATATTGACGTCAGCGGTGGACATCATCAATAAGTGGTGGGTGCCTGAATCAAACATGGGTTGATCAGGAGCTGTGTAAGTTATTTGTTGTGGTTGCACGTTGCCCTGTTGGGGGGCTAACGGCTGAGTGTTCACCACTCCCTGTGTTGGAAAAGGGTTTTGGAGGACCAAAGGTTGTTGTGGGGGTGGTGGGGGGTTGGGTGGTGGCTGAGGAGCCGCCTGCCCTTGACGATGGGCGTCATTTGTCCATAGTTGTCGAGCTCGCTCCAGATGTGGGCAAGCGTGGGTATAGTGGCCATAGACACCGCAAATGGAACAAGGATGGTTTGTTCGTAAATTAGCATTTTTGGGTTGCTTAGGTGGCTGATCAGGATTCTGATGAGCGGGCGTCGCGTTATTGTCTTGCGGAGGATGGGTAGGTTGTGGAGCTTGGTTACGGTTTTGATTGTTTCCACGGTTGCGTCCTCTTCCGCGGTTGGGTTTCCCACCCTGGTTGCGTTGGTTATTTTGGTACTGGGGCTGATGTTGTTGTGCGTACACATGCCCTTGAGCATTAGGGGGATTCTGAGGAGCCGCAGGTGCGGGAGCAGGTTGCGGTGGATAGTATGCAGGTGGAGCTGGAGGTGGTCCAGTTGCCTGCTGGGGTTGTTGGTATCCCTGAGCTGGTGGAGGTGTGAGGTTAGCCGGTGCAACCGGTTGTGGGTAATGCATGGGTTGTTGTTGGAACTGCATGGGGTTTTGTACCGTAGGGTGAGCATAGTATGTAGGGGGTACATATGCTGATGGTGCTTGGCCATAACAATGTTGTGGACAAGAGGGTCCATGAACGTGATGGGTATGGTTTGTTGGAGCATAAGAAGTTGTCGCCCCGGAACTAGATGTAGCCCTAGAAAGGTCTGGGGAGGGCATGGTGCTCACCATACTGAAAGGTTTTGCTTGCGGTGTAATTTGGCCAATAATGCCATCAGCGGCATGTGATGCCCCCGGTGTGTCACCGCGTGCAGAGTCACCTCTTGGGGCGTCAGGTATGATCGTGTATAGGTAACCTGACTGGGCATAGATAAGATCAAACTGTTGGGCCTTAAGGATGGCCTCCTCCTCAGACTGGGGTCTTTCGGATGCTACATCCTTCGCAATGAGAGGAAGGAGGGATTTAAGGAACCAGTCTAAAAAGATTCGGTCGTCCAATTTGATCTTGCATAGGCTTCGGCGCCGACGCCAATCATGAATATGGTCAGTGATATGCGTGGCCGTGTTCTGTCTGCAGGACAGTAGGATCTCGACGCCCGCATCGTAGCGGACAGGTAGCTGGAAGAATTGTAGAAAGGTCGAGGCAAGGGAGGTAAATGTGGAATGCGTCCCATGGGGTTGCTCGATATACCATTTGGCTACGGAGCCAGTGAAGGTGCGTTGTAAAAGCCGTAGGCGGATTGAGTCATCCACTATGGAGTTTGAGGAACACCATAAGTGGAAGGACATGATGTGATTTTGGGGGTCTTCTCCAGCCTTACCCTCGAACTTAGGTATGTCAGAGGGAAGCTTAGTGGGCATATGGGGCCAAGCAGGATCATGTCTGATGGGGTCATTTGTGAGCCTAGCTAAATCTGGTAGGTTGAGACTTGCCATGTATGGTAGACTAGCGGATGTGGTGACCGGAACCGGGACTTGCCTAGCCATAGTGGTATGGTGTAGGGGTCCAGTAGTGCCTATAGGTATGCTAGGTATGGAGGGTATGTGCCCTCCAAAAGGTGTGGTCTGATATGGGTTAGCACTCCCAAGTGCAACTTGGGTTACACTTGGGTTAGGAATCGCACTAGGGATTCCTGGTATAGCACTACCAAGTGCAACATGAGTTACACTTGGGTTAGGAATCGCACTAGGGATTCCTGGGATAGCACTCCCAAGTGCAACAGGAGTTACACTTGGGTTAGGAATCGCACTAGGGATTCCTGGGATAGGGTTTGTGGAAACCGAAGGGGGTATGACCCCCATGTTGGGCATGCCCATGACAGGTGGTGGTCCTGTGCTAGGCATTCCTGAATGTGGAGTGTTACCCATATTGGGCATACCCAAGGGGGTGGTTGTTGCCATGGATTGTACTACCGCAGAAGGGTCTGCGGGTGTCTGACCTATGGTTAATGTAAATTGTGGATCAACTAGTGTTCCAGACATACTTGTGGTTGGTGGTAACTCGGTGGGGTTTTCGGATTCTACCTCCAAATCAAAGGTGAAGTGGGGTATGTCAGAATCGGATGACCGTCTAATTGATTGACGATGTGTCGAATCAAGGGATAATGCTCTACGTCCGTGACGTGGAGAGCCAAGTGGACTAAACTCTGGGAGTTCGCCCCGTAGATGACGAGAACGTCTAGAATTCTCAATGGTGAGAATATGTTTTGTATGTAAAAAATTGTTTTAAGTATCAGGTGGTGATATATATGTAAAAGACTCAAAACCCTTATGCAACCAAGGGTGCAGGAAGGGGAGTGAAAAAAGAAGGCTCACAGGCCAAAAAATCAATCCTCAAAAAATGCACTTATCCTAGCAGCTGTGCTACAATAAGTGGAGGAATGCAACAACCGGTCAGAATACCAACATGCAAGCGGCTCCTAGAAAAAATAGGTGTAACTAGACTCAATAGGTGGTAAAGATCATGCAAACACCTAATCTAAAAGTATTGTGACTCAAACAGACGATATCCTCTGCAAGGTGATGAAATCCAAGTCAGACAATATGAATGTAGAGACAACGGCTAGATATCCCCCTACCGGGAGGGACACCGGGTAATCAATCCTAAAAGACAGGCTACTAGGATACTCCGTTCATGACGCGTCGAGAAAAGGTAAATCTGCCGTTTGGTCCTTTGATCGCAATATCCCAATACAGGGATATCCCGAGAACTGCGAATGGTAGCCCTTCGGTTACTGAATGGGTTTCGGTATCCCACTCAGGCTTCCAGAACCATCCTCGCGACTTCAACCCTCCTAGGGGAGAGGCCTTCCCACAAACCGGTTGTGACCGCGCCAAAAAGTACTAAGAGATTTTAGCTCCCTAATTGGACAACTTCTATGTCTCAGATGTATGAACTGAGGGGTGTTATTGGAACACCTATCCCCCCAATACTACCTAGCTACAAGAATTCTTTTAGTGTTCCCCAAGTGGGGTTAAGAGTGTGTTCAAATTAGGGTACGTTTTAAGTCTTAGTTCAATTAAGTGATCGTGTGAGTGCACGTGAGGTGTTGTAAACTGAACTTGAAAAAATTAAATGCTTTAAGGGAAATTTTCAAAAAATAAAGGATTTTTCGAAAATAAAAAGCAAATATTTTAAGACTTTTTCACTAAAAGGAATTAATATGCTTTTCAAAAAATAACTCAAAAAATAAAGGATTTCTTGGATTTATGAAAGCAAATAATAAACTTCTTTGTAAAAGAAATAAATGGATTTCTTTGTTTCAAGAAAAAATTGCTAAGGGCAAGATTCTAAAGAAGGAAACAAGAAAAAATTTGAATCTAGATGAAAAATGCAAAATGAGTCTTTCTTCCACTTTCTTGAAAATTTTTAAAAAGATTTCTAGATATGCACTTTTAAATAGTAAATTTTTTTTTCCAAAGCTGTAAAATATGCAGGATTTAATACTGTAAAAAATGTGCTATGGGCAGGAAGTACAGTAAAAAAAATATTTTTCAAAATCGGGATGGCCGAATGAAAAAATTCAGCCGCGCGGGTTTTGGACGAACAGCCGCGATGGGCCGCGCGGGTTTAGGACGAACAGTCGCGATGGACCGCACGGGTTTTGGCCGCACAGTCGCGATGGACCGCGCGGGGTTCGGCCGCACAGTCGCGATGGACCGCGTGGGTTTTGGCCGCACAGTCGCGATGAGCAGCGCGGAAAAACACAGAGAAGCCGCGATGGACCGCGCGACTGTCTGGAAAAAGGCCGCGATGGACCGCGCGGAAAAACGCAAAAAAGTCGCGATGGACCGCGTGACTGTCTGGAAAAAAGCCGCGAGGCGGAAGCCGTGCACGGAAACCGAGAAACGAACCCAAAAATTGAAAATTTCGGGCTGTTTATGGGGCCAAATCTCAGAACAGCAATGGATCTGCTGTCTAAGATTGTAGATCTATGGATCTAAAGATTAAAAACTCATAAAAACTAAGATTTAAAGGTAAAACTAGAGATCTAAAGTTCAAACCAAAGCGGAGTCGCCAAAAACTGTTGGCCCAGTTTTGCAACCAGGCTTAGTGCTATGGGCACCTGCTAACTAGTAGCAGCAGTTTCAATGGAAATAAAAACAATAAACTAAATAAACAATACTTTTCATGGATCTAAACAAGAATCTAAGCAAATAATGTAAACATTTCAAAATCAAGAACAAGAAACATAATAAATAATTTTTTGTATTGAAAAGTGGGGGGGCAAGCAAGTGCTTGCGATATTACCTTCAATGGTGAAGGTTGATGTTGAGCAACTCCCAAGATGAGTAACTCCAAACTCCAATAGGTCTCTTTCTCCAAGGTTGCTTCAATGGCTAAAAGTGCTCAGGGGAGATTTCAGCAGCATAAGGATGAGATAATGGAAGGATCTGAAATGAGGAGCCCCTACCACCTTTTTATAGGTTTTGGTGGTGGGAGATACCATTTGTGGTTTTGTGGAAACCAAATGGTATTGACCAACATGGTTTAGGTACTTTTCCCTCCTTTTTCCTTTTTTGAATAAAAATAATATTTTAATTCCCTTTTCAATATTTTTGGGAATTTGGACCCTTTTTGAGGGTTTTTTATGATTTTCTTGGAAAAATAATCTTTTTTAATGGAAAAAGGGGTGTACTAAGGTCTTTTGGTGACCTTTTGTTGGTTTCAGAGGCTCAGATGGTGGAAAAGTGGACAAATGGGTCATGTGAGTAAGGGAATGAGCTAGTGAGCACTTTTTAGGTGTTAACACTCCCTTAATGGCTACTCTGAATCTTCCTGGATTCGCTATTGGACTGTCGGTTTGGTTGGTTTCCACTCCGAATGCCTTGCATGCTCCTGACGCTTCTTTTGTGAGCACCTCAAATCAAGAGCATCAGAACCCTGTGCCTCCTTTTCCAATAACATCTTCTCCTCCTCCTTCTACCTCATGTGGTGAAAGTAGCAATACTAGTAACCAGCAGTCTAAAAGGAATAGACGGAGGAAGAATAGGAAGAAGATGCCAAAACAAGGGGGCAGCAACCCAGCCTCTGCAAGTCATGCTGGGGGCAAGCACCCTTCCTTTGCAATTCATGCAGGTGGCATCTACCCAACCTCTGGAGGTCATGCTGGGAGAAAACTTTTAGTCACTAAAAATCATACTGAAAGTTTGTCTTCAACCACTGTCAGTCATGTTGAGGACATGTCATTGATCACTGCTAGTCATATTAATGACAAGTCACCAGTTCCTGTGAGTCATACTGGAGACTCCAGATCAGCCACTGCAAGTCATGCTAAGGAAGTTGACATTGTCGACAAACCAAACAAACAGAAGCTTAAGTTACCTTGTAAGTTTTGTGAGGGAGATCACCTTACTTACTTGTGCCCTATACTTCCAGATGTGCAAAAAGTGTGGTCCTTAGTTCAAAAGTCTGATGCTTCTGAGCAACCAGCCTCTGTGAGTCATGCTGGGGACAAGCTATCAGCCAATGATAGTCATGCTGAGAGTACTGACGTGGTAAAGGAGTCTAAACCTATAGGATGAAAACCAAAGTTCCCTTGTAAACTTTGTAAGGGATATCATCTTACTCACCGATGCCTTGCCATTCCAGAGGCAAGAAGAGTGTGGTCCATGTCTGAAGGAACCTCTATTCCTGAGTTGTCTATAGATTCCCTGCAGTCAGATCAACCTTTGGTTGATAAAGTGGTTGAACCAATGCAATCTTTGGTCGACCCCACTCTTCCTTCGGAGAGTGAAGTGATCAAATCGATGCAATCTTCGACTGATCCCATCAGTCCTTTAGCGATTGATGCACCTATTGTTGAAGTCTTCTGCTTTACCAGTTTGGATATTCCTGAAAATAGGGGCACTTCATCTGTGCCATGTGAACCCCTACCAAGCCCTAGGATTGTTTCCTTTGATTGGAATAGTCTAGCCAAGCCTCATCTTCCTTCTTCGACACCTTTCCAGATAAAGGTTGATATCGGGAACCATACGGTTGATCGATGCATTGTTGATGAAGGTGCTTCTGTTAGTATCTTATCCGCTTATGCTTGGAGAGATTTGGGTTTCCCTAATGTTATTCCAGCTGCTAATTGGTCGTTGACCTTTGATAGAAGACCTAGTGAACCTATTAGATTCCTCCATCAGGCACCTATTACTTTGGGTGGAAAAATAGTCTTAGTTGATTTTATGGTTTTAAAGGACCTTGTGGATTTTGATATGATCCTCGAGCGTGATTACGTTTATGCTATGCATGCTGTGGTGTCTATGCTCTTTCGTGTGATGCATTTCCCTCATAACGAAAGCATCGTCACTATTGACTAGCTTGCATTTGTTGATCCTCCTTATTACCCAACTGTAGACCAGTCATATCCCTCGTCATTAGGCACTACTATGTCATATGGGACTTATGTGGCATATTGTTCCTTGAGTTCAACTGCTACTGAGAAGAAGTCTTTGAGTTCATGCTTACCTTCTCGAGACTTGGTCCCAGCTTTTGACCAAGTGACACCTCCATTTGAATGTTTAGATATGTGTTCTATCTGGGATGATATACTTCCTTCCGATGAAGTTTTCCTAGAGTCCATAGTATAGTCTGCCATTCATTTGGATGTTGATTCAGTCACAGTTATGTCCAGCCCTGGTTTGACCTTAAAGTCTGATCTTCCTACTGTTGAGTCTTTGGACTCTCCTATAGATCCGCAAATCGGTGTTCCTGCTGAGTGTGATTCTGCTTCTAGAATTTTCAACTCCCATGATGATGAATTTGTTTCTGCGGATTCCATCATGTCCTTCAACTTTGATCTTCATCCTGAAGTCGATATTGTTGATTGTAATTCCTAGGGCTTGGGTACCATAGAGTCTTCATTCGAAAAGTCTACCTTGTTTATGCCTGTTGTTGATGATAGTGAAGTTGAAAGTATTTCTACCACAGTGACTTGTATCGGGTCTTTCCTTACATATGTTTTAGATATGATCCTGGTACTAATGTTTCTTGGAGACAGGATTCTTAGCTGGATGTATACTTGCTTACTGGTCATTTTCAACACCTTGTGCGACCATGTCAGGTATATTCGGAACCTTACATATAGGTTTAGGCTTCCCTTCTATTATGTTGCATTTGAACCTTTTTCCATCCGAATTCGCCATAGGGTCGAACCTGTTGGATATTGGTGTGTTAGCCATCTATTTATGCATTGTGCACCAGTCCGACAGCAGAGCCTACCTAACATGGGTCACCCTAGTTAGCACCCTTATGCCATTCTGGTCCCCATGCTGAGTTTTTCTCATAGGCTCGGGAGCCTTTTTAGATTTACCATGACTTTGAGAAGAAGCCTCATATCTTTCTTCCTCATATATTTCTGGCCATCCCTGATAAGGCTCCCATCTTTGTGTTCAAATTGCATATGCATCTGTTATGATCCCGCTTGCGCTAATGAGCCTGAAGCTGGCTTCCATGCTTTTATCCCGTTGTATAAGATTCCATCTCTGATCTCATTTCTACTAAGCCCTATATCATTTTGACCTCACAATTTGACACCTTTTACCTGGAGGAGACACACCCTGAGTGTACTTATCTTGCTCATGTTCCTTGCATTAGGCATAGCTTTGTTGCATGTGCTTGGAGCTAGTTTCGCATGTCCCTGACACTCGTCTCCTCCCATTGCGAGCATTCTTCTTTTACTTCGAGCTCGTTAAAAATAGTAAGTAGGTTACGAGCATTCTTTTTCCTTCACTTCGAGCTCGTTAAAAACAGTAAGTAGGTTACGAGCATTCTTCTACCTTCACTTCGAGCTCGTTAAAAACAGTAAGTAGGTTATGAGCAGTCTTCCACCTTTCCTTTGAGCTCATTAAAAATAGTAAGGAAGTTATGAGAATTTTCTATATCTCCTTTGAGCTCATTAAAAACAGTAAGGAGGTCATGAGTTTACTTTTCCGGACTCGTTAAACCTTTACGAAAAAGATCCCTATGGAGTTCTTTTAAGCCCTTTTCAGACTCCTTAAATAGGAAAAGTTTGTCGAGCATAGTTGTCTTTTCAGGCTCGTTAAAATAACTGAACCGACATCCACTTAGGTATAGAATTACCCCTTTTCCGGGCCTTGGTGGATAATTTACAGAAAAGGTATACTCTAGGTATACTCTTGTATGCGCTAGAAGAGTTCTTCTTCCATCATTTTACACTTTTTCGGGGAAGGAGACTAACTTTACAAAAAAGGACCTTTGGAGTCGTCTTTAGGGTTTTCAGACTCTCGAAATGTGAAAACACCAAGCGAGCATTCACCTACTCGGGCTCGATGTGAAATCCACGAGATGGTTGATAGAGGATTGTTTAAGGTTTTTCAACTCTATAAACAAGAAAACACCGCCGAGCACATACCAATACAGGCTCGACATAAAATACATGGATAGGTGTATAGAGGACTGTTTAAGTTTTTCAACTCTATAAGTAAGAAAACACCGCCGAGCACAGACCAATCTGGGCTCGATATAAAATCCACGGATAGGTGTATGGAGTTTTCTTCTAGGTTTTTCAGACTCCTTAAATATGAAAATACCGTCGAGCATGCTTTAGTTCTTTGTCAAGCTCGTTAAAACATGAAAAAGGAAAGGGAAGGAAAGAATGTTAAAATATCTTTCAATATGATGGCAGCAAGTCAACTATCTCCTTGAACAAAGCACCTGTTTTGATTCTATCAAACAAGTTGGGTTCTAGCATTGGCCTTAGGGTAAACCTGATCTCAGAGTTGCTACTCCTCCGTTTGGTTAGTCTTCCAATCATTTGGAGAAACTGTTAATGTCTCCTACATTGCAAATTTTCATCATGGTCTCTTTGTGTTCAAAGCTTCCTAAGTCACTCTTGTGTTGTGCTCACTGTTCAAGGGTATAACCTATGTCATCCATTCTGCAGTTGCCTTGACCTCATGTGTCGGCCTTTCCTTGGTGTCAGTATGTTTCATCATGTGTTTAGTTCTACTCCAAATAAGCTCATACCTGTTTGAGTGTCCCTCATGTTGGATGATGGAGGATGCATTAAGGCCTCCCTTCCAACGAACTTCTTCCCATCGACTTCAATTCATTGTGCTCTAGGAATGAATTTTAGAGTTTCGGTTAGTACCCTGGGGATTGCAGTCAGTAGTGGCAGTTTCCCTCGCTATTGGATAGATGGAAATACATCAATGTCTCTTATCTGATGGATTCTTCAAGTGTTTGACGGCAAGACCATCTATTCGCACTTGCTTGAATGTACTAGGTGCCTTGGGTTCCATTTTAATTATTGGTGGACACCCTCGCGTTTGTTAAAGGTATACATCAATGACCAGTAATCAAACGATACCTCCCATGTTTTACATCAACTCATTTATTTGCATGGATAGGTTTGTACCTTGGGTTGTTTTTGGATGCAGACCTTGGGATCCTCGATAGCATCACCTCTTATGTTATCACCCAAGTTACGCAATACTGAGCCACACTCTTTTTGGGTCTTGATGAGACATAGATCTAGCTTGTTCTCTATGGCTATGTTCTCCAGTTTTGACATAGATCCACCTTGTATTTATGTGGCTATGTTTACACTTATGTTCCTCATGGATCCACGCTTGTATTCTAGTGGCCATGATATATGCATCAGTATTTTGGATCATTATTGTATCCTCTTGGAGGTCATGTTCCACTATTTGAACATGGAAAGTTACCCCAAGGATGAGTTTGTCTTACATTGCCTTTGGTTTCAGGTACTTCATTTGAGCCTATGATTCTTGGTTTCTCTGTTCCTCCATGATTCAACCCTTTGTTATTTATAATGTATTTCGGCCATCATTTCCTACACTCCCTCTGACCTCATACATTAGGGGTCATCTATTATAGCTTGAAATGACACCTCTCCGTCTGTGACGATACTTGCTTCCCTTGGTCGCATGACGACACTTCTTGAGATCAAGTTCAGTCACACAACAGGACATTTGTGTATGGAGGAGTCATTTGGGACACTAAAAATGGTTGAAATTACCTCATTCTTGACCCATTTGATGTATATGACCCTTAGGAACATTTCTCCAGACCAAACCATCTCCTACAAATGAGCAAAAAATCCTGTTTTTGGCCATTTTTTAACATGAGCGCTGGTACACAGGCATGATAGTAGCGTGTGTACCCTACTCTAGTGTACAATAGTAGCACTCAAACCCTTTTGAGCGTGACTCCACTGTTGCAATAGTAGCGCTCAACTCCATATGTATGCTACTTTGTCTACTGTAGAGTAGCGTACACCCCTGTTTTGGTCAAAATCTCAAAATTTTGGGAAGTTAAGTTGGTTGGGGAACCTCCTACTCGGTTATAACTTCTTTTCCTCTTCCTCACTGACTATATAAGGAGGGTAGAAGGGCCATGTGTGGGGACTAAGCCCAATTACAAAGTTATGCTGGAGGAATGGAGATCCGCATCCCCCTTTCTTGTGCTTCCGTTTTGGTAAACCCTAGCATAGTTGATTAGAGGCTGGAATCCTTGGAGAACGGAAGCAGGAGACCTTGAATCTAGGTTTCATGAAGTGCCAAGCTTGAAGGAAGGTATAACTTTATGTACTTGCTTTCATTCATTAATAAAGATCAGACATTCTTCTGTTTCCAAATATGACCTATTAATGTGTCTCAGATTTGATTATAGTTTGTTTATAATCTGATGTCTCTTTATATTATGGATATTAGTATTATATATGTAGTCAAATGTATTTGAGAAAGGTATCAAGTTGTTTTGCAGGTTTGGGCATTGCGACACTGGATAAGCATTGAAGAGCGAGGGAGGCAAAGCTAGGATCAACCTTCTGAATGAGGTGCCTACATCTCTAAACCCTAATTTGTTCATTTATTTGTTGTATTTGTAGAATGCTTGTAAGTCTATCCTTATCACCATAAGTTGGTAGTTTCTCCCCTGAACTATAGGTGCATTTTCCCCACAACATCCACCCACTTGCACCATCGTCCACCTCGTCTTAACTGCTTCATTTATTTCCCGATATGACCAGTTCTCACTTTGCCAGTGTCGACAGGGCCCAATCCTTGTCGCCGTTCCATCTCTAGGTATATGAAATAAAGGCTTGTCATGGTTCCATCAACATATATATGAATTTGAACCTCGTTGTCATTTCATCGATGGACTCGCGAACTATGCGATGTACCTGTTTCATTGCTCTTTTTCTTTCTTTTTTTAATTTCTTTTATGATCATTTTTTTCTCTTTGTCGACCTTCTATCTTCCTCTGTTGAGGCACACCAGGCTATCCCAATAGAGATTTAGCTGGCTCCGATTCACTAATTTCATCGAAAGTGTTCCATCCAACTTTTGCAATTGAACTACGCCCCCATCAGTAATAAAATTTATGACATATGGACTAAGTGAATGCATTTTAAGCTTACCTGGGTGTTTTGCAAACTTAATGTCATACAGGAGTACCATGTCTCCATGCTGAAAGTGCTTATGCTTTACATGGAGATCATGCCATGCGTCTGTCGATCTTTTTCCACTTGCTGCTGAAAACCCACAATGAAGCGATCTTCTTCCAGTTGTAGAAACTATGCCAATCTTAAGTTCAATCGCCCCATCGTCGCTCATGTCTCTCTTTGCTGCTATGTGCAAACTGGGGACAATGTACTCCAGAGGAATTAATGATTCTTGTCCATATACCATCTCGAAGGGGGTATCTCCTGTCAATCTTTTGCATGTTTTTCTATAGGCCCATTATACCGCATGAATCTTCAAGTCCCAGTTGTCACAGTTTGTATTGCACACCTTAGTGAGTGCATTCTCCAGAATTTTGTTCAGTGCTTCAACTTCTCCATTCTCGTGTGGGTGTTATGGAGTACTTCTTCTATGTTGAATATTAAAATCCTCAGTCATTGCTTTGATGGTCTGATTTACAAAATGCATACCTTGGTCGGTCATCAAGATTTTTGGACACCCAAACCTAGTGACCACATTGTTGAAAAGAAATATTTCCTCTTTCACAACTCTGCAATCTTTCACTGGTGCTTCTTTGGCCCATGTTGTTAGGTAGTCTATCGCAGTAATGATGTACCTTGCACTCATCATCTTTCCTGTTGGGTTAATGGGTCCCCCAAATTCTACTTCCCATTTGTCAAAAGGTTGTAATGTCAAATGGGGAACCAATGGAATCTCATCTCATTGTGATGGTTTCCCATCCTCTGACATACGTCAAAGCTATTAGAATAATCTGTTTCATCATCATGCATTGTTGGCCACCATAATCCAACTCCAAGTATATTTCTTGCGGTTGCATGCCCTCCATAATTCCCTCCGGTGATCACATCATGAGCCTTATCCAACACTCTTTCTTGATCATGTGGAAGGAAATATCGGCATAGGATTTCATTTGGCCCCATTAACCCAACAGGAAAGACCCTCGTTGATGCTACTTAGTTCCTCTCCTGATTCAATCCTTGACATATGATCAGGTCTTGAGTTCAATCGTCTAGGATTCACGATTATTTTAAAGTCAAATTCCTGAAACAACAGCAACCATCGATAGCTCTTCCCCCCCAACACAGGCTTGTTGATTAGGTACTTCAGTGCTGAGTGTTCAGTAAACATCTTGAAATGTCCTCCTAGAAGATAATGTCAGAACCTTTGCAATGCATATACCATCGCTAGGAATTCTCTTTCTGTTGTTGTATAATTTTTCTTCGTGGTCGACAACTTCCTGCTAGAAAACGTGATAGGATGGTCGATCGACCCTTCTCCAAGCTGGTCCAATATCACCCCTAGCATGACTAATGATGCATCTACGTGGACATGGAATTTTTTCTTCCAGTCGGGGAAGGCTAATATTGGTGCTGGAACCATCTTTTCCTTCAATATGTCAAGGCTCTTTTGACACTCATCATTCCATTCAAACTTCACATCTTTATTCAATAGCTTATCCATGGGCGCAGTAATCACTGCATACCCCTTTATGAAATTTCTATAATATTCTGCATGGCCCAACGTGGCTCTCAACTACTTTATTTTCATAGGTGCTGGTAAGTCGACAATGATCACATTTTTGGATGGGTCAACTAGCATACCTTCCTTGCATACAATATGTCCCAACAAGATACCAAATGGTGCACAAAATATATAATTATTTAAATTCAAAGAGATCTAATGCTGTCGACATCTTTCAAGCATCATCCATAGGATCTCAACATGGTCTTTAACCAATCCATACGCAATCCAGTCATCCATATACACCGCCAAGAACTTGTGAATAAAGTCTTTGAAAGCAGTGACAGTTAATCTTGAGAAAATTGCAAGGGTATTCTTGAGACCGAATGGCATTACTGTGTACTCATAGCAACCCCACTCTGTTACAAAGGTGGTTTGTGTCGAACATTTTTTGCAATCTTGATCTAGTGATATCCTGAGAACCCATTTGTGAATGAATATAATTCATGTCCTCAGACACCTTCAAGTACTTCGCCAGTAAAGGGCCTGGGGAATGGATCATGAACACATGCATTATTCAACTTCCTTAAGTCGATGCATATCTGTATTTCACCAGTATTCTTCTTCTAGATGACCATCGGGTTGATCCATTCTGACTCCCCAACAGGCTCAATGATCCATGCATCCAGCATATGCTCTATATAATCCTTCACTTGTTCTTTGTATCTGGGATTCAATCTATACGGTCGCTTCTTCACTGGCTTAGAATCGGGTTTAAGGGGGGGTCTTCATCTTGCCTAAGTCCCTGGAAATGCCCTTCATCTCAGAAATATTTGTTGAGAATAAATATTGAAATTCATGCAGTATGTCGGTGACCTTCCTGATTTTTCTGTCATCCCAATAGTCTCCAATACTGGTAAACTTTGGATTCTCCAATGACCCAATATTTACTTTCTTAATTTTCAATGGTTGCTTGAATTTGTCGAATGGCATATCTGGTGCTTCAAATTCGCGACTTCCTTTTGACTATGGGACATAGACAGCTTGAGGATCTTCGTCATCATTAGGTCCTCCTGAAACATTGTAACATTCCATCATCATCTTTGGTGTCACCATCCATTGTGGTCCCATTTGTATTTCACTCGGAACTATCTCAAATATATTTTTGGGGATTACCTACAATGCACTGTCAATTAGAGGATTCTCATTGGAGAAACTGAATTTGCGACTGAAGCTAGTGGTTAGATCCTCCCACGTGGTTGTTCCTTGTCTCATCTCTACTTGGACGTACCAGATCCGTGACACTTAGTCTAACGTGTGGATGAATGCATGTACCTATTCTTTCTTTGGCCTCACCCCCCATGTATCCTGACATTTTCCTAGATGATCCCTTGGATCCATCGTTCCATCATACTTCTTTCCTTGGTAGAATTCATTTCCCCAAATCCTACTTCCATTAATCGTCGACATTGTGCTAGCTTCTGATTGACAATTTGTGCGCACCCCACCACCTCGTTGGAGTGGCCTTCAATGCTTCATCTAATGCTAATAGGCATTGTGGTTCTGATACTTTGTCTTCAAACTCATTGATGAATATTGCTAGGTTAAGTAGTCCTTCGTATGTCGATAGATCACATACTTCTGTCGCAACCCATCTCAGTGATTTAGTGATCCGCACACACTTCCTGAATGATACCTCATGCAACCGATTTTTCCAATTCTCTAGAGCCTCGTCAGATTCTGATGATGCCAAAATGATACTTCTCAACCCAATTCTCCATCGACGGTGGGATTGACGTAATATTCTAAGATATTATAGACATTGTCCCATCCTCTAATGAGCTCATCTCTCATTGGTTCAACATATCTATGTCCTACAAGTGGATCAAGTGGAGCAAGGAACCTCATGGCGCAGTTCTCGGAAGACATCATTCTTTTCTTGAAATTGATAACTGCTTGATTTTCCATTGCCCAATCTATCCCCAACATCGCAGGATATGGACTGGTGTTATCAATGATCTCTATGATGTCAAAATATGCATATTTCTTCAATTCTTCTACCTCGACTGGTAGATGAGGCAACCGACCTATTGGTGTAACATTGATCTGGTTTTCTAAACAGAGCTACACAGGGGACCATACTAGTTGTGGCTTCCCCATCTTTTTCCATGTTTGCTTGGTTAGGATATTCACATAAGATCCTAGATATAGAATGATGGAATCCATATCATATGCACCGATCTAGGAATTCATTCTCATCTCTCTTTCTATTTTCTTACTATACAGATGGTTGACTGCATGATCCTGTCGATACAAGAAGCCATCTATCTCTCCTAATGCTTCCTGATCCTTTTCTAATGTTAGGCAACTTTCTAGAAAACTTTTCAAAGTATTGATCTTTCCTGGTGACGTTTGCGACATTGTTGGGTCAAAAATTTGCGGCATCCCATAGACAAGTTCATTTTGGAGTAAAAGTGTCGATTGAACATTATTCTTTATTAGTGCATCTCGTGCCTCCCAAAAAATTTCTTTCGCTTCTTCAACATCAAATCATACCTGTTTTTGGATCGCGGGTCAGACATTTGGTGGTATCCTATCTTCTCCTATCACAGGTCCTCCTATGGTTACTACTGCGACATTTATTGGTTGAATTGTTACCTCAACTGAGATCTTCTGCAAGTTATGAGTTTGATTCGGGTTCAGTTCAGGTTCGGGTTCGGTTGTGGTTATGGTGCCATATTAGTCTTCCACTTTGCGATTAGCTGGGGACAATCTTCAACAGTGTGATCAGTTGTGTTGCAATAGGTACAATGTGGGGTCTGATTTGGGAAATATCTCTGATAGTGTCCGACCTGCCCACAATTATAGCATGTGATCAGTCCTCGACTTTGACCAAAGGTTCCTCCACAACCAAAACCTATGCCACAACCACTACGATATCCTCCTCTCAGTCCTCCTCACTATGGGTTGAACTGTGACTGCTTGTACTGTGATGGATCATTATAGAAATTTTAGAATCTAAATTTGGCCTCCTAAGGAAAATTATAAAATAATACTGGAAATAATAAAATAATATTTAGCATACCTCATCAAATTTTGGAGGAAAAAAGAAAAACTACTTCTTCAATTCGTATTTTCAACTTATCTCCCTGTATATTCACTCAAATTTCAATCACAGGCAGTTGTTGGATGGGGAATTCAATTCCACATCCAACTAGTACCCACTCACAATACTTTCATGTAAAAAACATGAAATACATGAAAACAAATGTGATGATGATGTCATCATCATGTTTTTCCATGTGTTTCTTCTTTTTGGTGCAGCGAGGTCTATCAAAAGTATGTCGAGTGGGTACTCGTTGGATGCATAATTGAATTCCCCATCCAATGGCTACTCGTGATCGAAATTTGAGTGAATATATAGTGAGATAAGTTGAAAATATGAATTGAAGAAGTAGTTTTTTCACTTTGACCTTTTTACCTTTTTACCTTTTTACCCAAAAATGGTGATTCATCCCCCATGGTTGACATCACCACCTTGAATCCTATTGGTTGATTTTTATAGTACATTTATTTTGTTTTGAGGCCCATTTTTTACTCAAAATTTCTCTAATGTGTACTATGGATGCATTGGATATCTTTTTTCCTATTGTTGCTTGTCTCCCTTCATGAAGTAAGTATGATCAGTCCTTTATTGAAGCAAGTCATATTCTCGACAATATTTCTCATCATGACCGACAGATTGACACAAGTTACAATACAAGTTAGTTGGTTTTGACACAACCTTCTATAAATACACACATTCCTCCGAGCAATGTCCTCTTGTGTGGAAAATGCAACACTGGGTCTCTCCTTGACTGAGTGGATTGGCCACACCATATTTTATATACTCGTGGAATTCAGGAAATTGATATTTATGATTCCCTTTGTAATTGCGTCGACTCTACCATACCTCTTCGCGAACTTCCTTCCCTTTCTTAATCTCCTGTAGCTAAATAGTCAAGTTTTCTAGCTACGAATGGATCTGGCTGATGCCAATCCCTGTTTCACCAATGGACAAAGCTTCAAGCTTCATCACAAGTTCTAAGGATTTTCCCTGAGATAAGATATTTTGTTGCATCAATGGCATCCAGATGTGCGGTATCAACCCTACAATAAACCATTCCTTGGGCTGCACATCGCTCATCCCAAAGCTTAATTTATCCATCATAGTTTTGAACCTATGATCAAAATCCCATACCAACTCATTAGTGAATTTTTTTATCTACTTCAATTCTATGATGTACTACGATTCTGATTTAGGATTCTTAAACTTGTTGATCAGCCCAACTCTGATTTCTGCCAGAGTCTTCTGTTGAATTACTGTAGGTACTTGTATAAACTTCATGTACCAATCCAACGCACGACCTCTGAAGATCATCTCCAGTTGTCCCTTCTTGATAGCTTTATCCTACACTTGTTTTACTGTCCACAATTATTCGCATAAGAACCAATATTGCTCGGAATACTCTGTCCCATTACCCTGAAAGAGAGGCAAATTCACATCGTCTCCCACCATCCTTGGTTTTCTACCAGTTTTTATAGATCTGCTACTATTACTTCTATTGTGACATGCGGGACAACCTTGCGAAGATCTTGTGTTTCTTCCTCCAAAGTTTGGTAAAGTGCATGGGGTTGTGGGTATGTTGTGGCTTTGGTTCTGTCCTTCCTGAGGTTCAAGGTAGCCTAGTTGTTCTCTTCATCGCTGTAGGTCCTCTTAGTCCCTTGTGTCCCTGCTTCGCAGTCCTCCGTTATGGTCGCAGTAGTAATGGATCATGCAAGCAAGCATCATTCAACTTTCTTAAATCTACACAAATTTGTACTTCACCTATTTTCTTATCTTGTACGACCATCAGGATAATCCATTCGAACTCTTCGACAGGTTCAATGATTCTTGCATCAAGCATTCTGTCGAGGTATGCTCTCACCTTTTCCTTATATTTGGGATTCAATCTGTACAGTCACTGCTTAAATGGCTTTGAATAAGGTTTTAAGGGGATCTTCATATCTCATAGGTCACCAGCAATACCCTTTATCTCAAAAAAAAGTGTGGGGAACAAATATTAATATTCATGTACTAGGTAAGTAAGTTTCCCTATAGTCTCATCATCCCAATAGTCACCAATATTAGCAAACATAAGATTCTCGCTTGACCCGATATTTACCTTCTTTGTTTTAAGCGACTGTAATAATTTATCAAACTTGACCTATGGGCCCTCTAGCTTTTGAATTTCCTCTATTTTTGGGATATTCACATCCCTCAGGTCATCATCTAGGTCACTAGAGATATTACAACATTCCATTGCTTACTTAAGTGTCATAGTCCACTGTCTCATATTGGACAGCTTCACTAATATTTCTTCATAAATATTAGCCTTGATTATTTGCAGAGCTCCATCTATTGTTGGATTCTCATCTTCATAAATGAACGTCTTCTAGAAATTAATAACCATATTTTCCCAATATGTAGTTCCTTGTCTAAGTTCGATGGATGTATACCAGCTTCGCAGGATGGTATCCAAAGTGTGGATAAACATGTGGACCCATTCTTGTTTCAGTATATGTTCCCATTCTCTTGTACATAATTCTAGATGCTCCATTGGACTAGCGAAGCCATTATATGTTTCTTTCCTATAATACATACCTTCTCCAAACCAAACTTCAAGTAGCTTTTTACACTACGACCAACTCTATATCTTTGAATTATGAGTAAACCACCACCTTGTCAGGGTAGATTTCAATGCTACATGTAAAGCTAATATTCTTTGCTAGTCAAGTACCTCTACTTCAAAATCATAAATAGAAAAATTTAAATTAGGTATCCCCTCATAAGTATGAAGATCACATACCACTTTATCAATGCAATGCAATGATCTGGTAACATGAGTGCATCTTCTTTTGGATACTTCATGTAATCAGTTTTACCAATTCTCCAATGCTTCCCTTCAGTCCGAAGAATAAGAGCTAACACTTCGCCAACTCAATGTACCATTCCTATTTGGATTAATGTAGTCATCCATTCTGGAAGTGACCTTATAGATATTGTCTAATTCTATAGAAGTATATTCCTCATGGACATGTTTGACATACCTAGAGCCTTCCATAGGATCTAATGATGCAAACACTTTCACATCCCAGCCTTCAAATGTTGTTATCCTTTTCTTGAGATTTATAATTGTCTGGTTCTCAATTTCCCAACCAATACCAAGCAATTCTAGATATGGATTAGTTTCATCTACAATTTCAATACCTTCAAAGTTGACATAGCTTCATAGACCATCAATCTCAATAGTGACATCGAACCATTTTTCCAAATGGTATTACTTTATGTTGATTAGCTAATCACAACAGAAGAGGCAACCATACCAACTTAGGATTTCCAATAGCTTCTCATGTCTATTTTGTTATGACATTTACATCTGACCCCATATCCAAAATAATGAAATCCATGTTGAATTCCCTAACCTGTGCATTAATTCGTAGATCCCTTAGGGTTCTTGTTCTCCTTTGCAAATTATTTAAAACCTTTTCTTGAGACATGTCTTCCTCTGATTCATCCACTAAATTCTGCAACTCTTTTAATGCAGTTTCATCCTTTACTAATTATAAACACCTCTTTCAAAATTTCTTCAATATACTTACCTTCCCTGAGCTTCCCTTTCTAGCTGATTGGTCAAAGCAGAATGGTATATCATATACGAGGACTTCATCAAATACTGAAGCAGAGAACGTTGAAGGTCCCCTCTGTGTCGTAGTGAATTCCTTCCTTGCATCCACAAATTTTTTCTTTTCTTTCTACACATTAAATGGTACTGTCCATTTTACTATAGGCCTAATTTTATGACCATGTGCATTCATACATATTTGTCTATCTGCTCCTGTTGTAGCTCCTCTTCTTATCACAACAACGATAGTCAGCTATTCTTGTCAAGGTTTGACTGATATCTTGTGAACATTTTGGTTCTGATTCTTATTTTGATTTTCCTTAGCTTTCCACTTCTCTATGAGTTGTGGACAATCTTCAATAATATGTTCTAGTGATCAATAGTATGTACATGTCGAACAGGGATTTGGAAAATCCCTGGAAAAATGTCATGGTGTACCACAATTATAACATATTACCTAGCCTCTTCCTCGACAAAATACTCCTTGTCCTCATCCTCAGAAATCACCTCTTGGTTGATTAAATTGTGCACTACTTCCTTCTCCTTGTTCCTCGTTCTTCATTTGATAAGTATTTGTAGTTCTTTCTGTGAGCAGTTGATATACTCGACAGTAGTTGGGTACTTATGTTCTTACGGATGACCCTTTCGGCATCAACCTGTGAACAGGTTGAAGTCTCACCTGAAGCAAAGATGGGTGGTTACAGAATCAGATTTCTACAACCTAGTGATGCATGGTTAGGTTATGCGATCTTGATGTGCACTCTTTACTCAACATCTACTTAACATGTTATTACCGATATGTAACTGCGCACTTCGTAGTTACCAACAACCTATAGACTTCGCTGAATCGTTTCTACCTTTACTGTGATAACTATGCATTTGCCATATTTAACATAACTTCCCAATGTTCATACATGTGTGTTCCACTACTTAACATATAATTCTCATTCACATTCATATGTGTTGATGTATTTGTAACTTCATAATATATTCTTCTATGTATTACATTTGTACTTTATTGTATCCCCAGTGGAGATGTATTATTCCTCCTGTTGGAAGTGTCGTCAGTTGTACTTGCATGTGTCGCAAGTTATATTGTAAGTGTTGTAACTTATACTTGATGGGTTATTAGACCACCCTAGAGGGTTCGGGCTAGTCAGCATTATGTTAAGTGGTTAAGTTAATGCCGACCTAGTTGATTAAAGGTCAAGTCAAGTTAGTGTATAAATAGAGAGTGTGTCTCTCTCATTTTACACATTCCATTGTTCACTCACTTCGCATTAGTGAGAGAAGAGGAGGATGCGCACAAGTGGAGGAGGAGCATGCTACTGAGCATATCTATCTCTTGGGTTTGATCATGGTTATCTTTGTATTGATGCTTATTCTATCTCTGAGGAAGCTGCGGGGTTTTTCACCTTCTTGGTTTTCCCCGGTGAAATGTTTTGTGTCTCTTATGCTTGATATGTTGTACATGTTTTTCTTTCAGTTAATATCCTAGATCAAAATGTATTAAATTCTGAAAAACTAACATGGTATCAGAGCTATCCTGAAGGAAGGCATGGTATGGCATTTATGAGACTTGTTGCACTTGTGACAAATTGGAGGTTAGGACTTGATATAGCAAACACCAGTCATCGTATAAATTTCGCTATAAATACATTTTGGAAAAGGTTCAGGATCTGAAACCTTTACAAGTTGTAGATGACATCTCCATGTACCTTTTTTCAGAAGCACGACATCTAATTTGTTGTACTTTGTGATTTATGATCTGTACAATCTAGGGTTTCTGCCTCATCCATATCTCAGTCATAGGAAAAAAAGTCACAACTTGGGCTAGGAAGATCCAAATGAAATTTCATAAAAACTGACAAGTAGGGCATGGACTTTACTTTCACATGTAACATTTTCAGAGGCCGAAATTGAACCAGTGACATGTGGCACACCGTACAAGTTTGCTCTCCTGTTTTATCCCATAAATAGGTCACATCGCGACATGTGGCATAACGTTCTTTTAGAGAATCCATTTGAGGTCAAACCTATGGGGTTAGAAAGAAGATAGGTTAGGATACCACAATTTGAAGTTTCAGACCTTGTGGATTTTTAATTTCAGAGTTGCACCAGAAACAATCAGGTGCATATTTCTGTCCAAAAAGAATTGGATTCTGAGCACCTTCATTTTTGGATCATCAGTACTGTGGGAAATTAGGCTTTTGGATAAAGTTGAAATTATTGGAATAGGATACAATGGATGGATGCTCCTCATAAAAATAGAAATTTAGAGACCAAGATCAAATTTTTTGGTTGGGCAAAAGGTCGGGCTTGATCAAACCCTAGTTCGGGATTTTGATCGAAAAGTTGGAAAATTAGGGCTTTTGCAAAAGTTGAAATTTTTGAAATCTGTGACCATGGATGGAAGCTCCTCAAAAAAATTGAAGTTTAGAACACAAGATCGAAACTTTCGGATGGGCAGAATACTGGGCTTTATCAAACCCTAGTTCGGGATCCTGTCCAGAAAATCCAAAAGTTTCAAAGGCAATTTTGAAGTGTCAAATTTTACAGTTTTCAAAATTGAAGTATACCATCTTGATCAGCTCAACAAGGCACATCTTTTCATCCAATAAGAAGTTTGAAATTCAAAGTTTGAATTTTTAGGGTTTCTCTAACAAACCCTAATCCAGCTCCAGATCCAGTTTCAGCAAATCAAAGTGGATTGGGTTAATCCTAGAAGAGAATGAATTGGACACCTGCATAAGTGAAGAAGTTCTAGTTCTAGAGGGAGATGAGGCTGAGGCTTTACATGAGAAGGCTACAAGCAATCTCGATAGGTATGACTTGAAGAGATACAGCTACATTTTGAAATCTATTCATGATTAAGTTTATGATATGTTTGTCTTCATATTATTTAGTTTAGTACAATCTTGATTAATGTTAGACTTGTCTTATCAGCCTAGTAAAAGTATGAATGCATGTGAATGATATAATACATTCATTTGATTAGGGTTATGACATTTATGATTGTACTAATGCACTATGATGTTGTATGAGTTTGATGTTGTCTGCTAACATGTAAGGTACATCAAGAAAGACATATCAAGTTCTAGATCAAGAACATATGACCATGGTGACATGAAGACAAAGACTCATGAAGCTTTACTTACGAGGTATGTATAATTTGGTTCTACAATGCCTAACCTATGAGATATGTAGGTTACTAGCATAGGTCATTGAAGAGAACAAGAAGACATTATGCGGGTATGTTAGACATAACTAGCTAACATGATAACCAGGTATGTTTTTCCTATATCAAGTTAGAATCCTACCTTGTGTTAGGATCTTATACTTTTGTATGAATGATAATGATTATTCTTGAAAGTTAGAAGTTTAAGTAATCAAGGGTTTATGCATATTATGTTTCTTACTTTGATTAATGATATGACTAACCAGAAGAGTCCTATGGTCAATAAGAATATGCATAAGTAATAGAAGTCCTCCCTGAAACCTTAAATACTAATGCTTATTACCTGTGTGTGAAATAATCATGACCATACATGTTAAGTTTATTTAGGATCATAATGTTTTGATAGTATTGAGATTATACTAATGGATGTATGATCATGTATGAGATCTTGAGGATGACACTAGTGCACACTTAAGCATGCATAGTGTTCCGGGATGAATATAAGTTCAAGGACAGGTAATCCAAGAAGCAAATATCAAGAGGGAGCACACTCCAGTAGTTCTTGCAAGGAAGCAAAGATTGAGAGGGAGTCCTACCAACAACCAAACAAAGATAAGTATTTGAATTGTTATATATATGATTACTTAAATGATGTTGTTCAACCATGTACATACTCATGATTTAGGATGAATATTATGCATATTAGAAAAGTTGCATTAATGAACAAGATACTACTAATATGCAAGTAATGGGTAAGTGGCCTATGGTACTGTACAAAATTCCATTGCTACTTATCTAGAATGAAACCTCTTTGCTGACATGTTGGGAGTTGTGCACACTCTTAACAATTTTCTGGTAGAGATGGAAGGCATCTAGAAAGTTATGGAATATGGATCAATGTTGTATTGAAACATTGGCTAAGATAATTGCATGACTGTATGACATATGTATTTATGAGTAAGAATTTGTTCTGAAATGTATAAGATGTTTCTAATCATGCAATTGAACTTGTCTTGTAGGAAACGCTGTGTACCTACAAAAGAAGGACTACAACATTTGTTCCAGCAACAAACTTCAAAGAAAACTATCTATTTAAGATACTTCGAGGAAGAAGTTACGGGACACATTTGCAGGAGACATTCCAAGCATGGTGAAAGGAGTATCCTTCCCTTGGATGTGGATGTAAGCACTGAGTGATGAGCATCAGGACGATGCTCCAATTACTGCTTTGGATATGCGTCAGTTGGATCATGTATATTGATATGCATCAGTTGGATGCTTTGTATGATCATTTGGATCATGTATATTTATATGCATCAGTTGGATGCTTTGTATGATAAGTTGGATCATGTATATGTATATGCATCAGGGCGATGCAATGACAATGATCAGGATGATCATGTGTGATGAGTATCAAGATGATGCTCTGGATGATATGCATCAGGACGATGCTATGATGAAGGACTTGGGTATGATGCACTTTCTAGGTATGGAGGTGTGGTAGAGTGCAGATGGAATCTTTCTTGGACAAGGGAAGTATGCAGTAGAGATCTTGAAGCGGTTCAGGATGATGGACTGCAAGGCCATGGCCACACCTATGACACCAAACCTGAAGCT
Organism: Larix kaempferi; assembly: GCA_027924585.1. NCBI lineage: Eukaryota > Viridiplantae > Streptophyta > Pinopsida > Pinales > Pinaceae > Larix > Larix kaempferi. The sequence goes on from BSBM01000252.1 coordinate 5,245,256, forward strand.
ACTGTATGATGCTTCATCTGAGTCGGTTGTTGCCACGATGTATTGTCAGATTATTGGGTCCTTGATGTACCTGACGAATACGAGAATAGATATTTGTTTTTCTATGAACATGTTGGAGCATAGGCCGCAGCTATGGCAAAGCTGCTAATTTTGAGGAAAAAGCACTAACTTTTGAAGGAAAAGTGCTAATTTGGGGGAAAAGCACCATTTTTGGCAGAAATGAACAGTGCGCAGTACGGCGCCAGATGGATGAGCTCACCGCAGATTGCGGGCCAAAAATCGTGGAGCTCGCGCGCACAAGTCAAAGGAAAGAGTAAATAAGGTGGCCGAGCAGAAAGCTCAACCACCACAGTAAATGAAGCGGCGGAATAGAGGGCTCAGCTACCCTCATTAAGGAAAAGTACAGGAGTTATGGTTGCTCGGACCAAGGAAGAGCAACGGGCCGAAGCATTGAAGGTGAAGGACAAGGAGCAAAGAACGATGAAGCGGTTCCCATACCCACGATTTGCGCCAGAAATCGCGGAGTCTGTAGGAAGCTATGATGTGACTGCAAGAGGCGCCTACAGTACACCTAGCCGTGTCCGCGGTTAGGGTTTTTGGGGATTGCTGTTGGGAAAGGCCCACAGTTTTGTAAAGGTGCAACCCTCAAGGCCACCTATATATATGTGTGTAATTGAAAAGGGAAACAGGTTAGATGGTTAGATAGTTAGATAGCTACTGAGTTACACGGCAGTCTAAGTTGATGTCTCAGTCTTTTGTATTGCTATATCTGTAAAGCTATTAATGATCATTTTTGTGCATGTAAGAAGGCCGCAATCTCGCAGGAAGACTGCTTGGTGTAAAGGCCATTGCATGTATCGACCAGTCGCAAGAGGACTGAGAGGGGAATGTAATTTTATGTCTTTGTTATAGTAATATCAGTAGAAGAAGAGAGTAGATCTAAGAGAAGGGCTCCCAGCTGTGTGCGTGGAGTTTCCCAGAAAGATCTAAGGTTGCAGTTGTGTGCGCAACGGAACTGTGTTATCCCCATCTCAAGATAATATAAAACATAGTTCATGTGGACGTAGCTTCCCTCCTGAATGTGAACCACGTAATTCTTGTTGTTGCGATGATGCTTTATGTGATTGCATTTCTTTTATTTACCATCTATGTTTCTATGAATGTTTCGCTATCTTTATGAATGAGTATGTAAAGTAAATCCTGGAAGCTCCCTTAGAAGTGTACTTGTGCATTGTCGAAGGAGTCTGTAAGAACACTGTCGCCGCAGCGCTAAAGGAGTGTGTTACTGCACTGTGGCGCAAGGGCAGAGACGAAACACAGTATCGGAGGTAGCGGGTAAAAGACTCGTGCGCAGGTGCAGAGATACCGCGCAGCTCGGCAAAGAAGAATGAGTTCCAACGTTGTAGCGCTGGGAGACCTGTGAAAGAGTAAGACACTCTGTTCAGGGGTTACCTCCAGGAAGGGAAAGAGAGAAGACTGTAGACTCCACACCACCTAGGTTAAGTAAACCTGATTCCTTATCCCCCCATAGCCTCTTCGGGTGAGACTTTGGGCTGCTGCGCAGCTCGTTACCAAGAGGGCCAGTGTGCCAAAGGGGTGTTTGTTGCTGCGCATCCTGAAAACCCGGGTCTGTCCAGAAAAGCAGCCAACAAATGGTTCTGTTGCCAGCTTTAACCCTATTATTTTGAAGGCAATGTGGTGCTAGAATCCTACAGCTAAAGAAATTCAAGAGTGGTTTGATTCAAAGGCTAGAGAGTTCGCTGAATGAGAAAATAGAAGCCCTAGGCTTCAGACAGAGGACTGGTTGCAGAAGCATATTTATACTGAGCTTCACGAAATCTTCTTTGTAACATTTGCACTCGATTTGCATGAGTGGGTATCCAAGCTAGAAGATACTGGACCCACTGTGCATGTTGATCAACCTATCGTTTGGACGCCTGAGCTAGTTAGCATTTTGAAGCAGGTAGATAATCCTGTGTCTCGCGCAGTAGACTTTTGGTTGAACAGTCTGCTAGAAGGCTTCATCACCGAGTTTGCAGTAGATACAAGAAAGAGCTTCAGCGAGGCTGAGAGGAGATTCTTCAAAGCATACAGGGGTAAGTTCTTAAATTCTCTGAACTTGTGGATTAAAATGCTCTTATATGAAAAAGAAAAACTATGCATAGCTTCTGATGACTAGCATAGACAAGTAATGTCCACAGATTCTGATAGTGATCTTGAAGTTATTAGTTGCACTTGTAGTGGAAAACGGTATAAAGTAGGCCTCAACCAGCATTCTTTTGAGTCTAGCCCAGAAGATAGCCGAGCTCGTAGAGCGAGCCATATAGAGAGACAAGGGAGTGCTCATAACCCTTATCACCCTTTTACACCGCAAAAGCTAGATGGGGCTCAGCATAACCCCGCAGTAACACCCTCTAGTAGCCCACACGGTACTTCTAGTACCTCAGCCCCACCTTTTTTTAACCATCCCAGAGGCAGTGCCACAGCACCTCCACGTCAACCTAGTGCAAGAAGGATGGGTGATGACATGAAGCTACCAACCTTTAGAGGAACAAGGCTAGAAGACCCTGAGCAGCACTGGTTTCTATGTGAAGCCATTTGGACGATTAAGCAAATTAATGATGATGCTATTAAGCTGGTTCAGTAAGAAACCACACTAAGAGAAAGAGCCTTAACCTGGTTTATGAAATACTCAACAGCACAGAATAGGACGCTTGCTGATGTAAGAAGTGCTATGATTAAAGAATTCAAGAAACCTAAATCAGAATTACAGTGCATAACATAACTCAAAGACATAAAATAGTTACCTACAGAATCAATATGGGACTTTGACCAGAAGTTCAAAGCCTTGATAGATCAAGTAAGCTTTGAGTTTGCACCGCAGCAGCATAAGGAATGGTTCATTGCTGCGCTGCTTCCTCATATTAGACTTCCTCTTATGCAATAGAATCTCACTACTCAAGAACAAGCTCTAGAGATGGCTATGAAACTAGAAGCTTCACCAATTGCTGGAACAAGCAACGATGTTGCGCAGTTGCAGAACCAAATAGCATACCTAACTTTGCAAGTGCATGATATTAAGAAAGGAAAAGATGTTAAAGAAGAAATTTGGTGTACAAAGTGTAGAGCACAAGGTCATTCAAAGGACCATTTTCCTGTTTTCATAGATTATATTGCAACCGGAGCACCTAACCCTTTACCACAAGGTCAGGGGCCTTGGTGTGAAATCTGTAGAACTAGAGGCCACAGACCACAAGAGTGTCACTTATTACAGAAATATGTATAAACTCCAAATAATCTATATTGCAATTTCTGTAAATCAGTAGGCCATGATGAGAACAATTGCAGCGCATATGACCTTATGATCGAAAGAAAACATGATGTTTATAGAGTACAGTCAGAACCATAGGGACCCACAGCAGGTCCGCAGTATGACCCAGCTTGTGAAGGCCGAGGAGGAAATTACAGGGGCCGAGGACGCGCAGGAGGTTTTGGTCATGGAAGAGGACATATCACTTGCTATAACTGCGGAGCTCAAGGCCATTATGCAAGGGATTTCCAAAACCCTACAACCACCTGCAGATACTGTAAATCTTATGATCATGTCATTGAAGAATGCCCTCAGTCGATGGCCAAGATGCAAGAAAAGAAGCCACAGGTTAACTGTTAAATTTTCAGAATTTACTTCAATCTGATCTAGGATCTTAACTGAGAGAACAACATGTACAACATATCTACAGCATATCAATCATGGAGACAATAATGCAAGCACACAAGAGACACAAAGATTTACTTGGGGAAAACCATAAAGGTGAAAAACCCCAATAACTTCCTCAGAGATAGATAGAGCAATGATACAACCAACTAAGAGAGATAGACATAACCTAGCAGCAGATCCTCCTCCTCCATAAGTGCGCCACTCCTCCTTGAGTGCATGTGTGAGAAGTGAGTGAGCAAATAGAGTGCCTCCCACTCTATTTATACTTGAATTGACTTGCCTTTTTACCTAACTCATGTAGGCTCGAACTTTACCACATAACATAATGCTGAGTGGGCCGACCCCCAATAGGGTGGTCTAATAACCCTTTGACCCACATGGCCAACCCCCAATAGGGTGGTGTAATAACCCTTTGACCCACATGACTTATACAGGGCCGACCCCAAATAAGGTGGTCTAATAACCCATCAAGTATAAGTTACGACACTTACAATATAAATGACGACACTTCCTTATAGAGGAATAATACCATCTCTATAGGAATACAATATACATATATGTGAAATACATTCCGAAGTTACATATACATCAACACTCCCTCTTAACTAAGAAGGTATTTCTCAGCACAGTTCTTCTAGCACAAGTCATCTTCTCTGGATCATCGTCACTAGATAATCTTCATCGATTCATCATCATCGTCACTGCTGCTGCTATCTCAATCAATCTCTGAATCTACTCGTCATAGGAAGTTCTACAGAGCCAGTCCTTTTTCATACTGGATGTAGGCCCACCACTTGCAGGTCTTCATCATCACTGGCCATACTGTGGAATCCTCAGGACTTATTACGTGCGTCACAAAACCTCGAAAGAGCATCCCAGGCTGTTACGAGCACACAGGTCTACCTATAGGATCTCCCAGGGCACCGAATTACATGTGACCTCACCACAAAACCTCGCAAGAGCATCCCAGGCTGTTACAAGCACACAGCTCTACCTATAGGATCTCCCAGGGTAACGAATTACATGTGGTCATGGAAAAACCTCGCAATAGCATCCCAGGACTTATTACGGGCACACAGCCCAACCTATCGGATCTCCCAGGGAAACGAATTACATGCCATAGGACAAAACCTCGCAAGAGCATCTGCCAGATATCCCAGGGCGCTATTATATGCCATAGGAAAAACCTCGAAAGACTATCTGCAGATCTCCCAGGGCAACGAATTACATGTCCTCCCAGAGAAAAACCTCGAAAGAGCATTTGCCAGATGTCCCAGGGCACCGAATTACATGCCATAGGAAAAACCTCGAAAGACCATCTGCAAATCTCCCAGGGCACTGGATTACATGCTCATTTGCACAACCTGATCCACGGCCACAGAGTATCAACCCAATACTCACCATACATCATCCTGATGTATCCATGATCATCCTGATCATCATCACTGCAACGTCCTACTACAAGTCATCTGGAGCAACATCCTGAAGCTCGTCATCTATGATCATCCTGATCATCACTGCAACATCCTGCTGCATGTCATCTGGAGCAACATCCTGAAGCTCGTCATCTATGATCATCCTGATCATCACTGCAACATCCTGCTGCAAGTCATCTGGAGCAACATCCTGAAGCTCATCATCTATGATCATCTTGATCATCACTGCAACATCCTGATGCATGTCATCTGGAGCAACATCCTGAAGCTCGTCATCTATGATCATCTTGATCATCACTGCAACATCCTGCTGCATGATCCACCTGATCATCAATGCATCTACCTGATGCATACCAAGTATCTACCTGATACATATCATCATACATGATCCTCCTGATCATCAATGTATCCATCTGATACAAATACATGATACATATCATCATACATGATCCACCTGATCATACAATGTATCCACCTGATACATATACAGATACATGGTCCAAGCATCCAACATGATGCATATACAAAATACGTACACATGATCCAACTGATCATATCCAGCATCCAACATGATGCATACATACATAAATGATCCAACTGATCATATCCAAGCAGAAACCAGAACATCATCCTGATGCTCATCATCCAGCGCTTACATCCACATCCATGTGAAGGATCCCCCTTCCAACATGCTTGGAATGGCTTCAACAAATGTGTCCATCACTTCTTCCTTGAAGTATCCTCGATCCGAAGCACGCCAAGCCTCTCTCTGAAGTACTCGAACTTCACCCTGGCTAGTGGCTTCGTCAGCACATCTGCAATCTGCTCGTCCGTCGCAACATACAGGAGCTTCACAGCTCCTCTCTACACCATATCCCTGATATAGTGATATTTGATCTCTATGTGTTTCGACCTGTCATGAAACATTGGGTTCTCGGACAGCTTCACACAACTCTGGTTATCACAGAAGATACCAGTAGCATCCAACGGGAGATCAAATAACTCAGACAGTAGCTTCCGTAGCCATACTGCCTCACAACTAGCTGAACAGGCTACAACATACTCTGCCTCAGCTGTACTCAGTGCTACGCAGGACTGCTTCCTGCTAAACCAAGAGATCACACCTGATCCCATACTAAAGCAACACCCAGATGTGCTCTTCCTGTCTGCAGCACTGCCAGCCCAATCTGAATCAACATAACCCTGCAGGTTAAACTTTTGATTCACCTCATACTTGAGCCCATAATCCACTGTACCCTTCAGGTACCTAAGAACATGCTTTACAGCAACCAGGTGAACATTCCTTGGATCCGTCAGGAACTGGCTCAATGTGTTCACAGCAAAGCAAATGTTTGGTCTCGTGTTCGTCAGGTACATCAAGGACCCAATCATCTGACGATACATAGAGACATCAACCAGCTCAGATGAAGCATCACATAGAAGCTTCAGATTCTATGCCATAGGTGTGGCCATGGCCTTGCAATCCATCATACCGAACCTCTTCAGGATCTCTACTGCATACTTCCCTTGTCGAAGGAAGATTCCTTCTGTACTCTGCCACACCTCCATGCCAAAACAAATAGTGCATCATCCCCAAGTTCTTCAACTTGAACTCAGCAGCAAGCTTCCGCTGCATGTCTTCCACATACAACTATTCAAGAAAGCTGTCTTGAAATCCATCTGGAAGTCGTAACAAACTTCCCTTCAGGTCTTGGGATTACATCCCAAACATCATTCTTCATGATTGATGGATCATGGCATTCCATTTCTTCATCCCAGATCCTGGGAACTTCAATATCTTCAATATTTTCAATAGATATATTTGTTGCTGGAACAAATGTTGTAGTCCTTTTGTAGGTGAAGATATATGGTCTTTCCTACAAAACAAGTTAAATTGCATGATTAGAAACATCTCATAGTTTTCACAACAAATTCTTACACATAAAGAAATATGTCATACAGTCATGCAATTATTTTAGCCAATGCTTCAATACAACATTTATCCATATCCCGTAACTTTCTAGATGCCTTCCAATCTCTACCAGAACATTGTTAAGAGTGTGCACAACTCCCAACATGTCAGCAAAGAGGTTTCATTCTAGATAAGTAGCAATGGAATGTTGTACAGTGCCATAGGCCACTTACCCATGTATATTAGTAGTATATTGTTCATCAATGCAACTATTCTAATATGCACAATACATATCCTAAGTCTAAGACCATAAGCATATACATCATTGAACAATTTTATTTAAACAAACAAATATGTAAGAAATGATAATTAAAATACTTATCTTTGTTTGTTCATTGGGTGGACTCCCTCTGAGTCTTCGCTTCCTTGCAGGAGCTGCTGGAGTCCTAATCTAAAGTAGCTTCTTCTACACCTTTCTGTTGTGGAATGTAGAGAGATGGACAACTCCCTCTGAATATCTGCATCCTTGCATAAACCACTAGAGTGTACTCCCTCTTGATCTTTGCTTCCTGGATTACCTGTTCTTGAGCTCATATTCATCCTTGGTCCCTATGCATGCTTATTAGTATCATGAATGTGTTATCCTTGTGATCTCATATAAAATCATACATTCATTAGTATACTATTAAAACACAATAATCTCAAGCATGTATAGTCATGATCATTTCAAACAGAAAATAATAAGCATTAGCATTCAAGGTTTATGTAGAATTCTTAAGGTTAGTCAAATCATAAGAAACATAACATGTCTAAACCTGTAATTACTCAAACCTATGACTCTTCAGGTTAGTTGAATTATCAATCAAGATAAGAGATATATTATGCATAAAACCTGTGATTATTCAAACCTATACCTTCATGATTCTTCTGGTTAGTCATATCATCAATTAAGGTAAGAAACATAATATGCATACAACCATGATTATTCAAACCTATGACTTCATGAATAATCATTATCAACAACAGTATAAGATCCTAACACAAGGTAGGATTCTAGCTTGATATAGGAAAAACATACCTGGATTAGCATGCTAGTTAGTTATGTCTAACATACTTACATGATGTCTTCTTGTTCTTCTTCAATGACTTGTGCTAGTAACCTGTATATCTCATAGGTTAGCCATTATAAAACCAAGTTATACATACCTCATAAATGGATCTTCTATGAGATCCATGACACTGGATGAGTCTTTATCCTCATGTCATCATGATCATATGTTCTTGAACTGGAACATGATTTGTATTTCTTGGTGTACCTTTCATGTTAGTAGACAACATAAGCCTCATACAACACCATAATGCATTAGTACAATCACAAGTGTTAACTCCCTAACCAATGAATATCTTCTATCATGCATTCATAATTTTGTTAAGGTGATACGACAAATCTAAAATCAAGATTGTACTAACCGTAATAACATGAAGACAAACATACCATAAACTTAATCATGAACAAATCTCAAAACATACCTCGATGAGTCATACCTGTCGAGATCGCTTGTAATCTCCTTATGTAAAGCCTTAGCCTCATCTCCCTCTGAAACAGGAACTTCTTCACTCATGCAGATGATCAATCCATCTTCTTCTAGGATTAACCCAATCCACTTGATTTGCAAGAACTGGACTTCGAGCTGGATATGGTTTTGTCATAGAAACCCCAAAAATTCAAACTTTGAATTTCAAACTTCCGAAAGGATAGAAATATGCGCCTTGATGAGCTGATCAAACTGGTATATTCAGAATTTGAAAACTGCAAAGTTTCACTCCTCAACTTTGCTTTTGAAACTTCTGGATTCACTGGACGTGACCCTGAACTGGGGTTTGATGAAGCTCACTCTTCTTCCCAATCAAAATGTTTGATCAAAGCTCTAAGCTTCTATTTTTCTGAGGAGCTTCCAGCCGTGGTCAAAGATTTCAAAAATTCCCATTTTTACAGAAGCCCTAATTTTCCACTTTTCTGATCAAAGTCCCGAACTAGGGTCTAATCAAGCCCGGCCTTCTGCCCAACCAAAAATTCTGATCTTGGTATCTAAATTTCTATTTTGATGAGTAGCATCCAGCCATGGTCTCCGATTACAAAAATTCCAACTTTCTCCAAAGCCCTAAATTCCGGAAGCCATGAATGAAGGTACCAAAAAATAATTATGTTTTGACAGAAATATGTACCTAATTTTTTCTGGTGTAAATCCAAAATTTTTGATCCACAGGGCATGAAAACATTTTCTGAGATAGCCTTACCTGTTATCTTTCCATCCTGACAGGTCTGACCTCAATTGGATTCTCTGAGAGAGAGATATGCCAAATGTCGCAACGTGACCTGTTTTGGGATAAAACAGGAGAGCGAACTTGTACGGCGTTCCACGTGTCACTGTTTTAACTTCGGCCTCTGAAAAAGATTCTTGAGATATCTCGGCCTGTTACCTTTCCATCCTGATAGGTCTGACCTCAATTGGACTCTCTGAGAGAGAGTTATGCCAAATGTCGCAACATGACCTGTTTATGGGATAATACAGGAGAGCGCACTTGTACGGAGTTCCACGTGTCACGGGTTCAACTTCGGCCTCTGAAAACGTTTTCTAAGATAGTACAGACTGTGTAATACCTGTCACTTTCTACGAAATTTTATTTGGAGCTTCCTAGCCCAAGATATGACCTTTTTCCCAAGGTCACCTGATTTTGACTCAGATCTGGAAGAGGCAGAAACCCTATATTGTACAGATCATAAATCACAAAGTACAACGAATTAGAGGTTGTCCTTTGGACACAAGGTATCTGGATATTTAATCTTCGTCTTGTAACAATTTTAGATCCGAAAACTTCGCCAAAACGGATTTATAGCGAAATTTCTACGATGACTGGTTTTTTCTATATCAAGCCCTAGCATCGTAAGTGCAACAAGTGTCATACATGCCATATCATGCCTTCTTTCAGGCTAGCTCTGATACCATGTTAAATTTTCAGAATTTACTTCAATCTGATCTAGGATCTTAACTGAGAGAACAACATGTACAGCATATCTACAGCATATCAATCATGGAGACAATAATGCAAGCACACAAGAGACACAAAGATTTACTTGGGGAAAACCATAAAGGTGAAAAACCCCAATAACTTCCTCAGAGATAGATAGAGCAATGATACAACCAACCAAGAGAGATAGACATAACCTAGCAGCAGATCCTCCTCCTCCATAAGTGCGCCACTCCTCCTTGAATGCATGTGTGAGAAGTGAGTGAGCAAATAGAGTGCCTCCCGCACTCTATTTATACTTGACATGACTTGCCTTTTTACCTAACTCATGTAGGCTCGAACTTTACCACATAACATAATGCTGAGTGGGCCGACCCCCAATAGGGTGGTCTAATAACCCTTTGACCCACATGGCCAACCCCCAATAGGGTGGTGTAATAACCCTTTGACCCACATGACTTATACAGGGCCGACCCCAAATAAGGTGGTCTAATAACCCATCAATTATAAGTTACGACACTTACAATATAAATGACGACACTTCCTTATAGAGGAATAATACCATCTCTATAGGAATACAATATACATATATGTGAAATACATTCCGAAGTTACATATACATCAACATTAACCAGAATATTCAGTTGATTGCAGTAGAAAAAAGAGAACCAGATCCCACAGTTAATATAGTGACGCGCAGTGGTGCAACCACTAGTGCGCCAAAGTCGGAAACTGGAAAGTCAGCAACACAATGGGTGCGCCGCGCTAATATTAAACCATCCCCGCTCGACCTACAGAAGAAAAAAGAAGCATTCAAGCAAGCTCAAGAGTATTTCTCCGATCTGCAAGATTCAAGTTCTGTCGCATTTCCGCACAATGATCTCAGACTGCAGGTGCCGAGTCAAGAGAACCTGGTACAAGAGCAGGCTACTACATCTGGAAGGCCTGATGAGGACGATACACTAGGTAGTGTTCATGCTTTCCTGACAAGCTACTTAAAGTTGTTACGCAATGAAAAAGCAACTATGGAACTCCAACACCTGTTGGATAAGTGTCAACAATCTGCTTCGATGAACACAACGCAGCATGTTATTCATCAGATTAGGAGTCATACTAGAACTGGAAGAGAGATGAGACTCACAGAGCAGATTGGAGCATTTGAAATGGACGAAGTCATTTTGGATTTAGGCTCAGAAGTTAATTTTCTCACCATGCAAACTTGGTAACAGATGGGTAGTCCTTAGCTTATTAGATCTCCCATCCATCTAAGACTAGCAAATCAACAACGAGTTTCTCCATTGGGCAGATTACCCAATGTACCCATTGATATTGAGGGAGTAAGAAGTTCTGCAGACTTTGAAGTAATCAAAATTCTGGATAACAGTAGACCTTACCCAACACTTTTAGGCATAGACTGGGCATTTGATAATCTGGCTGTCATTAATTTGAAGAAAAGACAGATGACCTTTGAGGATGACTAGATTAGGGTCATTGCACCACTTGATCCCCTTCAAGGACCATGGTATATTGAACCCATTCGAGCAGAAGAAGAAGTGCGCCACATGGAAAGTTTGTATCAGATGACTACTAGTCATAATGATTATGTCAATCCCACAGCGGACGGCCATATCAGCTGACGATGCGATAGCTCGTGCACATCAGATTCAGAAGCAGGACTGAAAAACTGGCAGAATCACTTACATGAGGTTTCTGCAAGGCGTTGCACCATGATGACTAAATCCATTCGATGGATTGGCACAGAATTGAATAACACTCCAATCTTTGATGGTTTAACTGGAGTAAGTGAATTCATACATGCATATGAACAAGAAATCCAAGATGAGCAGTGCATACAAGCATTGGATGTAGCACTGCGCGCTACACCCGCAAGATGGTGGGGTGCGCATAAAGAAAATATCGACACATGGCAAGACTGTCGCAGGTTGATACTGCACAGATTTCAAGAGACTACAGCAGGAGTTTTGCGCAAATATGATGGACAGAGCGACCCCAGGTCACACGTTGAAGCATGTATTCAGCAATGGTCAGATATTCCAGAGGATGAGTGGGTTCACCTATTCATCCACACGTTGGATATAGTTCCAAGGAACTGGTACAGTGAAACAGAATTGCACAGAGGCACTATCACTTGGCCTCTCATGATTGAAAGTTTTCAACTCACTTTCAGCTTTGAGTCAAAACATCCAAGCATCGATCATGCTTTAAAGTGTATTAGAAAGAAGATATTTGGACGATGTCCTTTACCAGAGTATTCTCAACTAGATTGGGTTGTCCAGATGGAACATGCCCTGGAATGCTATAATTTCACCACTAGAGAAGAGGATGATGATCCTCGCAACATCAATATTCCAGAGTAAGAAGGGACGTGCAAAGTCGAAGGCCCTCAGCTTGATATCCTTGCCATTATAGAACACATCAAGCTCAAGAAGATTAACATTGGTACAGAAGCCGAACCCAAGTTTGTCTCTATAGAAGATTATTGGGATGATGAAACTATTGGCCATATTGCAGATTTACTACATGAGTACCAGGATATATTTCCTACCAAGTTTACAGAAATGAAAGGCATCCTAGGAGATTTAGGAGTTATGCGCATACCTTTGAAAGTGGATGCTAAGCCAGTAAAACAACGCCCATACAGGTTGAACCCGCGATATAAAGAAAAGGTCAGAGAAGAAATTGATAAGATGCTCACAGCTGGTATCATTGAGCCAGTAGAGGAAAGTGATTGGATTAGTCCTATGGTGGTACAAGAGAAAAAGACAAAAGGTGAAATAAGAATCTGTGTGGACCTGCGCAAGCTCAACGATGCATCAGTGCATGATCCATTTCCTACGCCCTTTACAGACGAAGTGCTTGACAATGTTGGAGGACAAGAGGCTTACTCCTTCACCGATGGCTTTTCAGGATACCATCAGATCAGAATCCATCCAGAGGACCGCCATAAGGCCACTTTTGCGACTGAATAGGGTTCATTCCAATATATGGTAATGCCCTTTGGTCTTAAAAACGCTCCTGCTATTTTCTCTAGAGTCGTTGTTGCTGTTTTTAAAGAATTCATTCATAAGTTTCTAGAAGTCTATTTTGATGACTGGACTGTGTTTGGTTTACTAAAGAACCATATAGGGAATCTAAGGATGATGTTAGAAAAATGTAGACAGTATCAAATTTCCCTTAAATTGAAAAAATGTATCTTCTGTGCTCCTTTTGGTATTTTGTTGGGTCACATTGTGTGCAGACAAGGACTCATGATGGATCCTGCGAAGGTTGCCATCATTGCTAACTTGCCTGCACCCAACTCAGTCAAACAATTGCGCACTACATTGGGACATACATGATACTATAGGAAATTTATCAAGGGTTATGCAAAGATCACTGCGCCTATGGAAAGACTACTGAAAAAGGATTCGAAATTCCAATGGATAGAAGAATGCCAACAGAGCTTGGACACACTTAAAGGAAAGATGGTCATAGCACCTATTCTAGTTTTTCCATACTGGAGAAAACCCTTTCATGTTCATGTAGATGCTTCTTCCATAGAATTAGGGGTTGTACTGACACAACCGGGAGAAGGAGGTATTGACCACCCCATTGCTTACTCTAGCAGAAAGTTGTCTACAGCTAAGAAGAACTACACCACTACAGAAAGAGAAGGACTCGCTATGGTGTATGCCTTACAGAAGTTCAGACACTATCTATTGGGTGCTCATTTCAAAATGTATACTGACCATTCTGCTTCGAAGTACTTGGTCAATAAGCCAGTGTTAGGGGGAAGAATTTGCAGATGGCTACTCCTCTTCCAAGAGTATGATTTTGAGATTATTGTGAAGCCAGGTAGATTGAATGCAGGACCTGACCATTTATCTAGGATAGAGTCAGGGGAGGAACCTATAAATTTGGAGGACAATCTGCCTGATGCGCAGTTGTTTTCTGTTCAAGCAGCAGATGAGTATTATTCCGATATTCTTGATTTTCTCACTACAGGGCAAGCGCCAGTTGAGTTCACAATGCAGCAGAAGAAACAACTTGTTGTCAAAGCCACAGACTTCACTTTGATAGCAGGCCAGCTCTATAAGTTGGGCCCTGATGAAGTCTTGCGCAGATGCATTTTACCACATGAGAAGAATTCCATAATCGCAGAAGCGCACTCAGGAACCGCAGGAGGCCATTTCGCATGAAAGCCGACTGCGTAGAAGATCTTAGCCGTAGGTCTTTGGTGGCCAACATTGCACAATGATACTAAGGAATTCTGCAAGTGTTGCGATGTGTGCCAGTGAACAGGAAAACCTTCAAGAAGAGATAAAATGCCGCTAAGACCCCAAATAACAGTGCGTGCTTTTGATAAGTGGGCCATTTATTTTGTGGGACCTATCAACCCACCAGGAAAGAGAACCGGCCCAAGATACATCATCATAGCTACTGAATACCTCACCAGATGGGCTGAGGCGAAGCCAGTTAAGAATTACGACGCTGTCACTACCGCGCAATTCATTTTTGAGAATATTGTCACTAGATTTGGATGTCCATTGATTCTAATGAGTGATCAGGGCACACATTTCCTGAACAAGACTATAGAGACCCTTACTGAAGAATTCCACATTAGTCACCATAAAAGTACACCCTACCACCCTCAAGATAATGGTTCGGTGGAGGCATTCAATAAGATTCTGGAGAATGCCCTAACCAAGATCTGTAATCAACAAAGATATGATTGGGACCTTAGAGTCACAGCTGTGTTATGGGCTTACAGAACCACATGCAAGAAATTAACAGGCCACACACCTTTCAGTTTGGTGTATGGGAAAGAAGTAGTCATGCCCATGGAATACATTGTTCCCAGTATCAGAATTGCTCAAATTACAGAAATGGCAGATACTGATACTATGAGTGAAAGGCTGTCACAATTGGTTGCCTTAGAAGAAGACAGGATTTTAGCTGGATTCCATCAACAAGTGCAGAAGGTGAGACAGAAGGCTTGGCATGACAGGCATATTAAGAATAAAGTCTTTCAGGAAGGATACTTGGTACTCCTCTATGATAGTAAATTCATCAAGTTTCCAGGCAAGTTTCTTGTACATTGGTTAGGCCATTTTCAAGTGATGAAGATAACAGAAGGTGGAGCAGTTGAGCTTGCGAATCTTAATGGAGAGTTGCTGCCCACAATGATCAACGGGAGTCGGCTCAAGCTTTATCGCGACGGCCACTCCGCCCTGTCGACCTAATCAGCTGCTAATGTCATGTAGATGTCCAGTGTACCTGAAAGAGGCATCGCATTTATCAGTCTACACGGAACTCGTGAGACATTTTCAGTCTCTGGCTTCCCGCGCAGTTCCCCGAAACATTCACGCAGTCAATAAAGCCTGTTCTGAGTGAGCCTACTTTCGCTCTTGGGAAGTTCCCCGGGTTGTCGAACTTTCGCTCTTGTGGAGTTCCCTGTTGTCGATTTGTCGCTCTTGCGGAGTTCTCCTCGCCGTGGAGCCCTCCATGTGCATAGTTACCCATGCTGAAGTTACCCGCCGAAAATTTGAATTGTGGTAGTTCTGTAGCCGTGTCTGAGTCTTAATGAAGGATGAGATCGCCATCTAATTGTACTTGCTCTAATAGATTAGGCTTGATTTCCCTAAGGTTCGCATTTAATTAAGGATCCGAAGGCCTTAGCACATCTCCCAAAGGCTGTCCGAGCCCATCCCTCGCATTTAATGCACCACGGAGGCGTGGGGGGGGGGGGGGGGGCGGGGTTGTCAACTCATCCGCTTAGGCGCCAACGGTTATTAGCGCCACCTGTCTGCACCTACTACTGCCTCAGCTATAAATACTCCTCATTCATATATGCTTGGGTTACTTTCCCTGCTATTGAGTTGTATAGTTGTCCTGTTTGAGAGTCTAAGCCATTGTTTTCAGAGCCGTGTCGTGCAGTTTGTTTCCCTCTGTTTTCAGAGTTCGTATCCTACGTTGTTCCCCCTTTTCTGTTCAGTGTTTTTCGTGTATGTAGGTTCATGACGGAGAACCTGTCAACTGAAGAATTCATCCGACAATTCAGACACAGAGGGTTAGACTTCGGTATGGCTACCCCGATCAAGATTGCTAAGATTCCTATTTTCTCGGATCCCAGACAATCCCCAGGCACAAGGGCATCTCAACAACATCCCCAGCAGCAGCAGCAGCAGCTGGAGGAACCTGTTCCAGAGCCCTTGGCCACTCTGGTTAACTACATTCCTCCACGCCCAGATGATGCACCCGAGGTGTGTATTCCCAAGAACACCAAGTATTCGATTCCGCTGCCACCAATGGCGGAAATCGTGGAAGAAGAAGGATCCCTGCTTGGACATCTCCCGCTGGTTAAGTTTTCTGACTACAACTTGGGAGATTATAGAACGTATCCTCAGTTCGCACCATATCACTATCTGACGGTGGTCCATAATCCTATTAAGAAGATTGATGAATTCATCTCGCAGGAATTTGCAGTAAATCTAGAAAAGCCTGGACTGTTGAACCTGTTGAAGCTACCGCACTTTGGGCATAGCAATGAAGTTAATGCGGTTGTCAAGGTCCTGTTATCCTGTGTTCATGGTGGTTATCTTTGGCTAGGGAGGCCAATTGATCTGAATGTGGACCTGATTCATCGAATTACCGGCCTATATAAGGTTGGTAAGGACCCCAGTGTCCATTTCGTTGGTAAAGACAAGGACCGAAAGCTGGCTGCACAGGTGGTGCAGAAATACAAATTGTCGAGAGGAGGTCGGGCTTATGACCTCACTGTAGTTGAAGATGAAGCACTCAGATTCACAGGCAGTCTGCTTGCAGGCAGACTTTTAACGAAATTCCAACCTAAAGAAGTCCCTGGAGCTGTTGTAGAGCTCGCAATTGCAGCTATGGAGGGAGAGCAGTATAACTGGTGTCTCTTCCTCCTGAATTTATTCTTGGAAGACTGCCGAAACATTCAGGACACCCCCAATCAGTTGTTCCATTTCTCTTGGCTCCTGATCTTGTTCGCCTTTGTCGGGTGGAAGGAACCGCCCAACACTCAGTTTCTTCCGCGCCGCTCAGGAGAGGTTACAGGGGTGCACTATGTCAACCTCTAGGACTCTAGTAATCCCGTGAAGCGCAAGATGAACCGCGCCGTTTTCTTCGAGTATTATCATCTCGAATGATGCATGCGGACGCACCTACCAAGGTAGAATTCCATCCATGGGCTTAAAACGTTGGTGTAAGTATGTATAGCCTGCGTGGCAGGAACTCACCTGTAACGTAGAATTTAGTAACATGGGTAGACCAACTATATGCGTTGCTTTGCAACCTATAATACTCATGACTTCTATAATGTGTTAATACAAATATCCCTCATGTGTTAATACATGGAAACACTTAGTCAATATGTTGGTGGTATTTGTGTTGACATGTAATATAAATTTTTATATTTCCTAGTGTTCCTACCAAATTAATTATATGCATGGACCTACGTAGGTTAAACAAGAATACGCATAGGTTGTGCTATTAACATGTTATATACTTTACCATGGTGCATACTTATATTATATATATAATATATATTATAACCTGTGATCATAACGACGATTAGATAACAATCGACTTTGGTTTACTTTTTCGTTGGTAATGTAATATAATTTCATTTATAACCAAGGTTCAATACTACGTGGAAATAGTATTTACACATAATTTATATAATAATGTGACATTATATTATTAGTGCCTACAATAACGTTTATATGTGCTTGGGTCACTTTTGGGGGAACAAAAAGCACATAGATTATATTATAATGAGCCTAGATATTATAGGGTATGGTGATAGTGTTAGTATATAGTTTATATGTTAGTAATGGGATTATAACATATAACTATATGTTAAATTGGTTGGTATTCACATGGACTTTAAATGTTTATGATACCTAGTGTTAATGTGTTAGCACTTATAATATAGTTTGTTTCCATTGAAATGCTACAAGAGATGTTTGCACATACTATATGGACCCATAACACTTTAGCATATATTTGATATTCATTTTGTTTGCATGTGAGTTGTTATATATGTTAAACATGTTTGTGTATAGGTTACACAAGGTTAAATATAGAAGATATTTATATGTTGACACTTAGGTTAAAATCAATCTAAGTAATAGTAAGTATAGTACTCTTGTATTTAAAAGCTAGTAGGTCATAGTGATTACTTAGATCGCACGCTTTTGAGATTTATTTAGCTAATATAATTTTGAACAAAAAAAATGGCATAGAAGAGATGTGACATTCGCGTTCCTTCCAGCACGGCTGTGTCGGGTTCCTTTCTTTTTTTTTTCTGCTGGAAAACCAGCAGCTTGTTGTTGTTATTCTCCCTAATCCGTATCTAGATTTTGCACGCTTGTTGTATCATTGTCTTGGTTCTGCGTTATTTCAATTGCACTTTCCTCTGATGTGGTGATCAGCGTTGTTGGTGCATTGGTCTTCCACTATGGCGGCCAGTCTTCTATGATCAGATAAAAATTTTGTCGGTCTAACTAATATAGGCCTTCCAACCATTGAGGAGTGTTTAGTTGTTCTCTCGGTTGAATGTAGATGAAGTGAATTCCAACTTTGAAATTCATCTTACGAATATTAGAGTTGTTACTTCTTTAGGGATACGTGGAGTCCTATGGATGACTTCGCATAACTTCTCATAATATGTAAACAACTAGATGTTTTTTATCCTCTGTCGATCTGGCTTCGAGTTTTCCCACATGTTCACAAACCTTGGCCCTCAGAAATATCCAATGTATACCAAGACATTATGCTGATAGCTAGGATCTTTCCAACCGATGAAGATGATCAACACTAGAAACCAACTCTAGTGGAATTGATTTCCACCATTTTGTGTCTTCGGATGTCATCTAGGAATTCATTTAGCAGATAGCTCGCCCAATTGTATTGAAGTCCATCCTTGGCCTTCGCATCTAAGGATATCGCAATGGCCAGCACCTCATTCGGTCTACATTTCCTTAGGATTTTTTCTGCAAGGAGTTGGACTGTGAACCACATGGCTTGATCCTTGATCCTATCTTTTGTATAACTGCGATTTCCTTTGAGAAAACCAAATTCACTCTTCATTCTCTTGGAAAGATCTTTGTCCTTGGTCTTTCCTACAAACTCAATCGTCGGATCAGCACTGCTCTTGCTCAAGTGCGTGATACGGTAGATGAGATCTATGTTGATGTCTATCTTGTAGTCTAACCACAAGTATCGTTGGTGTGTGCATGAAATCATTGTGTGCACAACTGCCATGAGCTTTGGGCTCCTATCAAAGTGCGGAATGCACAGCAAGTTCAACAACCTTGATGGCTCAACGGTGCAATCCAATATTGTGCTTGAATGGTTGTCTGATTGTTGGCTTTATCAGGTTTCCTGCACATGTACTGATCTAGTTGAAACTGTGGGTACTTTTCTTCTTGAAGCAAGTCATGGTCCACAAATTTGAACTCTTGAATTTTACCAAGCAAATTCTCCTTAATTTGCACATGAATTGATATGGGTGGTAGTGGAATCTCATATTGCGAATTCTTCATGAGAAGAACCTCTGGTGCATCGCTTTTCCTTGGATGGATGTACTCTAGAATAAGCAGGATCATCCTGGCGTGAGGTAGTTCTAGTGGTAATGGCTTCGGAATACTCGCGGCCTTCAACTTTTCTTGTTCAGTGGCCTTCTGCTTGTCTTTCAGCTTCTGTTATGATACATTCCGCAGTGAAATTCTAGATGGTCCACTCCTTCTAGGACTGCTTTCTTTATGGGAATCTTCATGACTCCTTTCAAAACAGAATGTCGGAAGTATCTTGATATTTATTCTAAGGTCGACTTCTCATAAATACACTTTTGGATTACTCTTGCTCCTGAATGGTAAAAACTTGGAAATTACAGGCTGTAAAATTTAAAATTTGCGGTAAAAACGGTAAGTATGTGGTCTTTACTATTTATAGGCATAGTAGCACTAAGGCACGCTAAAAAACAGCTAACTTAGCATTAAATTCCTTATCCGTTGGCCAAATATTGCTTAGATATTGGTCCTTTTCCTTCATTGAATGTGTCTTCAATGGATGAATGTGCCTTAAATGCGGAAACATCTGGTTCCCAAAAGTACTGTATAATGGCTACTTTCAGACCAAAAAATGTAACAACTAGTTTTCTTTTACTTCGCTAGTAGTTAGGCGAATCACAAGGTTCACTGTGCATTTCCCTTTGTTCAAATTTTACTTCACAGCGTGATTCCCTTCTTTTACTTCACAACTCGGCTTGCTATGTGTGCTTCAGCACATCTTTCCCTTTTGTGAAAACCGTGTGCAGACTCTACCCTTTATTTTTAGTGTCCAATTTCAACTACATGTGACACTTAAATTTTTATTGCATTGCTTAAATGATACCTGGAAGAGTAGGGCCATCCCTATAAGGATTTAGTCTACTCCCATTAACAAGTCCTTTCAAAATTTCTTCAATTATTGTGGCTAACTGAATTGCACCACCATTAGTGACATGCTTAATAATGTATGGTCCTAACCAATGCGTTTTGAATTTTCTAGGAAATTTCATAAATTTGCTATCATAGAGGAGGACAAGGTCTCCTACTTGGAAGAATTTATTTATCATGCCATACTTTTCATCTGTCTTTCTTCACTTGTTGGTGAAAACCTCCAATGAAGTGATCTTCCTCCAATCCAACTAAGTTTAGTAATCGTTCATCCATTGTCTGATCATCAGCCATATCTGTGAATGTTGCAATTCTCAAGCTTGGTACTATGTATTCCATGGGCATGACAGCTTGTTGGAGCATTTTCCAACCACACATCATTTATTTGAGCTTCACAACTTAATTTTTCACCTATCCTAAGTATTTTGACTCTATCATGTGCTTACATCATTAGTAGATCACAGTTTTAGTAAACTGGGCCTCCTCCTACATTCACGGAGTCAACTAGGCCATCATTATCAGTTAACTGGGCCTCCTCCATCATTCAGGGAGTTATTTTCATGACTAAAGTGTACTACTCAGTCCAACTAACAACATTTACTAGTTTATTCAGCCAACTAGAGACTAGAAGGTGCCCTACTACACTGGTTGACCTAATATGGTGTTATTTTCACCTAATATTCAGTTAACAATAGACAGAAAGGCACCCTCTCCTATTTTTGGGCATTCAGTTATACAGTTTTAGAGTTTGTTAGAATTAACTTCATAGTAGTTAAGTGGTTAACTGATTTGTCGAGTGGTGTTAACTGCAAAGTAAGCCACTCTCATGCATACAATTCGAATGACCTCTCTGGAATTCGGATTACTTGGCTTATTGTAGCTATTGTTACACATTGTAATAATCTTCTGAGATTATGATAATGCATGAACTGTTGAAAACCTTTTGCATTAGTTTTTTGACATATTATTTTCCACATGCATCTCTACCTAGAACACATATGAAGTGTTACAACGTAATCTTCCACCCTATGAGCATCAGCATTCTTTGGCCTGTAGGATCCATTTCACTAAATCAGATCCACTTTATATCCTTTAGACATACTTTTTCCTCATTTTTGCTCTGACCTGCTTGTTGCATCACTATAGCAAGCATACCCGTGATTTGCATCACTATAGCCCGCAGGTATCAAGTAAAATGGTAAAAATCACTAGTTTGTTACTTTTTACTCCCAAAAAGCGATCATTAGTTGACCTTTGGCTCTCCATCTGCCGAAGAAACGTCTCGATGTGTCCTTTCACTTACCTTTGAGAGGACTATATATTGAGCACATATGGCTTATCGATAGGAGGAGAAAGAAGAGCAAGAGAACTCTAGTGGACTTTTGCTCTATATTGAGTCTACACTCATTGATCCTTGTAGTTGTGAACCCTTTATGTTCACCTTCCAAACTCCTATCTAGTTTGAGTTTGCCATTCATGGAGGATTGAAGTGGTGGAGGAACAAGTGGATTGATCCAGATCTTGGTTCAGATTGGTTGCCGGCAAGAGGTCGTATCACATTGTACTTCTTCTTGTTTATTAATAGAAATACTCATATTCTCGTCCATTAATGTTGTAAATGTTACTTATCTTACATTGGGTTGCATTTACTTGTTATATCATGGGCCACTGCTATTGATGATGTTAATGTCATTTATATATTAGATGTATTTGTTGTATATTGGTAGTCAAGACTAATTTGCAAATTCAAGTGCATGGATTGAAAAGCTCCAACAGGGATCTACAAAACGTTTGGATCGAGGTTGGTTATATTCTTCATTATCTTAGCATTTTTATTTATATAGCATAGTTCTGAAAATTGAGTTGATTTCTGGTAGTAATCTGTCTATTGTGGTCTACCCCAAGCCATAGTGAGTTTTCTCCAACACAAAAATGGCGACTCTGCTAGGAAAAACATCCGTTTTGGGGATGTTTTGAGCATTAGTCCATAATTAGAGTTGTTGTTTGTCGAAGCTCTATGTCACTTATCTGTCGTTGAGATACACTATAGAAAACTTGCTTTTGCTGAGCCATTGGACTCTCTGATTTCCCATTTACCTTTCCTCACCCGCGGGCTAGCTTAGCTCTGCCTATGTATACCCGCCTCTGTTTACACTACTGCTCGCAGGTACCCACAGGTATTCCTTCGACAGTAGTGTACAACTCTGGAATTGTTTGATTTATGACCTTTGGTTGTTGTTGGGTTGGTTTTGGTTGATCCCGAGTCTTTGTTGGCCTGTTTCTTGACTGTTCCATGCCTTGGTTGTGACCAGAACTCTTTGTTTCTCTTGGTTGAGCCTTGTTGGTTTTTTACCCATCTTTGGATTTAGCCGCCTTGGTTTTTTCCTTTTGAGCTCATTCATTTGGCTGAGCCTTACTATTTGATATCTTCTTGGTTGTCTTGGTGATCTTCGTGGAATATTAGTGAGTAGATAGTAGGATTTTGTTTGCATTTTTCATTTCCATATATTGAAAAATACAAAAACAAAATACATATAGTTTTGCATTTTCCTTTTGTTTATAAACAAAAATACAAAAAAAAAAATTACTTTTATGTATTGCATCTTGCATTGAGTGCTTTTTGCTTTCATTTAGATTCTAATTGTGCATTGAAAAAATATAAAAGGATTGCATATTTATTTCGAAATCATTGGTTTGATTCTACATGTTAGTGGCATTGTTTTCATTGGATAGATGAGTCTAGGTTTTGATGATTTTGCATACTATTTATTCTTACACATCACTAGTTTCACGATCATATCCCTTGAGTAATCATATTTATTAAAATTAACGCTTAATCTTAAAATTGATTAAAACGATTTTATTTATAAGGTACACCAACTAGCATAGGTTTAGAGTCTTGGAATAGATCATTGTGAGTTAACAATCCAAGACTACTAGACGAAACATTAGGTGTCTGACCAAGGAGTGGAGGAATCCATGGTATAGATCGGTGTTCTCAGGAAGCTCTACTCAAGCCAGAGTTAAGCACAAGGTCACGGGAGGTTGGTTGAAGGGATATCCCTCTGATACCGGCTGAACATGGGAGATATTTCTGAGATTTGTTCGTATCTGGGGACTCTTGGGGGATTTAACCCTCATTGAGTTTCAGGCTCAGCTACCCTTCCCATACGACGGATCCCACCTTCGACTGTCCCCCTGAGCAATGTTTATATTGTGGTGACCATAGTTTCCTTACCTAGGTATCGCACAAGGTACTTGCAGCGGTTATATTGTTCGTGTCCTGAGTCAGATAGGGATTGGACAGCACAGTTGTTTGTTGTCGAGGGTTATGGCCCTTTGCATGCAGTGAAGCCTGGGTGTCTCTATAACTGATTATGTTACCTCCGGCTATAGTTTGGGAGTCTCAAGCCTCTCCTAAGTGAGACATATCGACTCTAGTGTCGGGAGCTCATTTAGCCACTCTGTTTGTCTGCTCTTGGCTATAATTTCTCTAGGTGTGTGCTTTTGATTTACTGTTTTTGATCGATAGTTGGCCTTTAGGCGACATTTTTATTATATATTCTCTCCGGAGATATCATGGCGTGGAGCCCTACTCTCCGCCGATCCCCTTGGTTGGCTGGTTTAGAGCCTACCGAGCTTTCACGCCGTGTTGTTAGAGGATGTCAGAGGGCTCCCTTTGAGTCTTTGGATTCTTATGAGACATACGTCCAAGACGTCATGATTGCTACACATTCCGATACTAGGGAAAAACCTTCGACTCCATTGGGTAGAGTTGACCACACTTTCGATCCCCATACTCCTCGTGAGGCGTGGGGAGGTGATCCTCCTGAGACTCAACCTGGTTTGATTTGGTCGAATCCACTTGAACAAGATCCGTTCAATCCTTCGAATCCAAATAATTATCTTCATGGAATGCCAACCTTACCTGAGGACGAAGAATAGGATGATCCGTTCATTCCTTCGTTTCCACGTAGTTATAGATATGGGATACCAGAGTTACATGATGACATTGGTCCTACGGTCAACCCAACCTCACTCTCTTTTGGTATGCCCAATCATAGTAGAATTGAACCTTCCACTGCATTTGGTAGTCACGTTGGCACTAGTCATGGTGTTAGCCATACTATACCCACTAGGGGAACTACTCTCACTTTGGGCACTACATTGTCCACTCACACACATAGTATGGGGACTATTCATGTTCCTCCTAACGATTCTAATGTTGGAAGAAGACCACCTCTTAGGATTTCGCAGCCTAATAGGAACGTTGTTCAAAACACGACTCACCATCCACCACCTAATACACATGCCGCTACTCATCAACCCAGGACTACTTTTACAGATGTTAACGCTCCTCCCAACCACGGGAGTGGACATATACTGCATACTTTTGCGTCCACTACCGCCACTAGTAACACCAATATTGGGGATAGGAATACATCTCATGCTTCTAGTCACCACACGACTGCTCAAGCTAATCCTAATGTTGGGGGTGGGAACATACCATACCATTATGGCCATTACAACACGATTCCTGCTATGAATAGTACATATATGCCCCATACTCATGGTGGAAACCCTTACTATAACATAGTTGGTGCTAGACACTAGTACATCCCACCACCCCAATTGTTGGCCCGGTTTTGCAACCAGGCTTAGTGCTATGGGCACCTGCTAACTAGTAGCAGCAGTTTCAATAGAAATAAAAACAATAAACTAAATAAACAATATTATTCATGGATCTAAACAAGAATCTAAGCAAATAATGTAAACATTTCAAAATCAAGAACAAGAAACATAAGAAATAATTTTTTGTATTGAAAAGTGGGGGGCAAGCAAGTGCTTGCGATATTACCTTCAATGGTGAAGGTTGATGTTGAGCAACTCCCAAGATGAGTAGCTCCAAACTCCAAGAGGTCTCCTTCTCCAAGGTTGCTTCAATGGCTAAAAGTGCTCAGGGGAGATTTCAGCAGCATAAGGATGAGATAATGGAAGGATGTGAAATGAGGAGCCCCTACCACCTTTTTATAGGTTTTGGTGGTGGGAGATACCATTTGTGGTTTTGTGGAAACCAAATGGTATTGACCAACATGGTTTAGGTACTTTTCCCTCCTTTTTCCTTTTTTGAATAAAAATAATATTTTAATTCCCTTTTTAATATTTTTGAGAATTTGGACCCTTTTTGAGGGTTTTTTTTATGATTTTCTTGGAAAAATAATCTTTTTTAATGGAAAAAGGGGTGTACTAAGGTCTTTTGGTGACCTTTTGTTGGTTTCAGAGGCTCAGATGGTGGAAAAGTGGACAAATGGGTCATGTGAGTAAGGGAATGAGCTAGTGAGCACTTTTTAGGTGTTAACAGATTGCCCCCTGATGTGTGAGGGCAGGAGCTCATCGTATGGCCGATAGACATCATAGTTCTTTTGTCTTTTTTTTCTGAGGTTTAGGGGAGAGAAGAGACCGGTTGGAGACTGGAGCCACGGCCCTTGGAAGATGCAAAAACAAAAAATATTACATGGCCTCAATATGAAAGAGGTATAATCTCTGATAAAGGACGAGGCGGGCATTCCCATGCTCGTATCAAGACATATACAAAACAATTAGTCCCAAGAAGGGGGATCTAATACGTAAAGAAATATACTGGTACATCATAATGGTCCAGAGGGGACATGATTGTGGGATATACTCATGATCATGAATGATCTCAATAACTGATACACTGGAATAACTGTGGAACTGCTGAAACTGAAGGTGTCCAACATCTGTAGGGACTCAAAGACTATGAGTCATCTCTGAGAATTAATGTAACTGTATACTCAAGGGAGTATGAAACAGGTGTAAATCTGAATACTGTCTCCATGCGCAACCCAGACATCCATAGAAAAAAGTGTAGCTGGTGTGATCCATAGGAAGACTCTCAAATGTGGAGGAGTCAGGAGGTATCCGGGGTCTTCGACTAATAACTGAACGGACCAATACCCTGTGCGAGTCTCAACGATGCGATCAAGGTGTTGAAGTCGAGCATGTGAGACACAACCATTTGGAGAGGCACTGAGGATTCCTCTCGAAATGATTCGTAGGCACTCATTATAAATGGTAATGAGTCCAAGACACAGGGGCCTCTATATCTATCCTCTGGAATCAATGTGGTTGTCGTCGACAGAGGGAGACCAGCAACTAACAAGGCAATGATGTTTCCTTGATAGGAGCACGAGGTGTAAGACTGAAGTGTTGTAGTACTGATGGTAGGACTGACATACTTGTGGGAATGGGAAATAACTGGGTCAAAAATGGGTAGACTCAAACTTCCTTTGTTCAGAGCATGATGACGTGGTTGACCTGGCAGCGTAGGGAACTGACTTGTAGGTGTGGGGATCATCTTTTAGGGACTGAAGGGTATGTACTGACTCTGGGGGGGTGAAGCTGATGGTAGCTGTCGAGGGAGTTTCAGGGTGACATACTGCAGAATACTCTGAACAAAGGCGACCAAAATGGGGAAGCTGCTCTGTGAGTAGACATGTTGTGTTGTAGCGCCAAGAGGCACCATTGATTCCTTCTTCGTGGTTTTAATGAGCTCCAAGAAGGGATAAAAGTGTGCTCTGAAATGGTACGGTCCTGTGGATCTTGTGAGCCCAGGACGGCGCATGCTCATGGTTGCTTTCATGTTTAGAGAGTCTGAAAGCGGTAAGTGGACTCTATTGGTGTTTCTTTTTCGTAAGTTTAGTCTCCGAGGCCCGAAAAAGCATAAAATGATGTGGATGGAGAACTCTTCTAGTCGATGTGACCAGAGTATACCTTTTTCGTAATTAGTCTACGAGGTCCGGAAAAGGGGTAAACTTATACCAGGTAGACGCCCTTTCAGATACGTTTAGCGAGCATGAAAGGAAGCAAGATTGCTCGGCGATCTTTTCATTGTTTTAGGAGTCAGAAAAGAGCTTAACAGAAACTCCCTAAGTGTCTTTTTCGTAAAAGGGGTTGCTCGGCCCGAAAAAGGGATAAACTTATACCGAACAAAAATGGATTGATGAGGGCGAGAAAAGGTCTCAAGCATCGTCATCTGTGCGGAAAACTGGATCCGGTGACATAAGGATTGTCAGAAACGGAGAACGACCGATGTGGCACGCAAACCGAGGTAACAAGGTGTCGGGACACAATGTTGATATTGGTCCTGGTGAGAGCGAGAAATGATCTCAAGCATCATCACGGGCACGGAAATATGAATCCAGAAATGCAAATGGTGCGAAAAACGGAGGTCATAAGGACTCCGGAATGGTTAAAGGAAAGAACTAGGTTAAAAAATGGCTACAAATAAAGGTGATCTCACCAAGGGAAGGATGCAGTGGTGGGGAGAAATGATGACCCGTGGGGGCAAAATGCTAGGTGTATCAAATCAACTGAAATATACAAGTGACACGTGACCTCAAAAATGGTTGAGATCACGAATATGAAAAAGTGAGCAGGGTTAATGACCTGCCCCCATGCTATGTGCATGGGGTTTGTGATTGTTGATCACATATGTG
Organism: Larix kaempferi; assembly: GCA_027924585.1. Taxonomy (NCBI): domain Eukaryota; kingdom Viridiplantae; phylum Streptophyta; class Pinopsida; order Pinales; family Pinaceae; genus Larix; species Larix kaempferi. The sequence goes on from BSBM01000252.1 coordinate 5,273,338, forward strand.
TTGGTTTGAACGATGGGCTCATTGAGGTGTTGAGATAGAGATGATGGGGTAGGTTCAAAATGATTGATCATGCCCCCTATCCCAGGGTCGAGGTAATCTATTATGCCCCCTAACTCAGAGGTGTCAATGTGGTGCAGATGTTGTCTCAGAGAGAGATCAATAGGGCATTGAGCAACTGTTGGCGGGGTGTTATACCATGAGGCTGTGGGTCGTGGTGGCATACTAAAGTGATGATATGATGATCATGGATTCCCTTTATGGGGTTGATGCCCCCAGTATCTCCGACGAGGATCACGATGATGACGAGTAAGCAAGGTTTTGGGCATGCCCCCATGTTGTGGACATGTGGTTTCCTGGTTGATTTGAAAGGGTTCAACCTGTGTGTCAAAGGGATCAATGAAAGGGGCCGACCGGACAGAGGGGTATCCAGTGGAGATCGTATAAATGGCAGGGTCAAGGCCAGGCATTTCGGTATCTGACCAAGTAAAGACATCAGTGAATTCTTGGAAGAGTTGTTGGTATTCTCCGATCTCATGCTCACTGTGGGAGGTTCCTAATGTGATGGTATGAAGGGCACCAATTGGGTCAGAGATGTCAATGTGGATGACGGAAGAAATATCGGCCATGGGATCCGTTAACCAGTCGATTTTAGTAGGAAGGAAATCCTCTGACTCAACCGCGAATTGGGTAGCAGTGGTGGATGAAGTCTCTTCCAGGAGGAAGTATGGACGATGGTGCATGTCTTCCTCGGGATAATCAAAGGTAGTAGGAGTCTCGAGAGCCTCTTCATCATTGCGGGAGCTTTGAGTGGTCAAATTGAGTGATGAGGTAGTGGTAGTCGAAGAGATCATGTAGATGGCGTTAATCTCTCCGGATGATGATGATGCGGGAGGGTAGATCTCCTCGATAGTAGGGGGTGCCGTCTCTAGGTCCAAATTGTTCATCTCGTAGAGAGCTGCTCTGTAGTCTGGGATGTCAAGACAGTTGTGGGAGTAGTGGCCGTAAATACCGCATATCGCACATGGGTGGTTGGTACGCAGTGATTTATCACGAGGCATGGGGTTTGGATCGAGCTTGACCACCGGGATGTTGGGGTCGTCGTCTAGCATTTGCATGTGTTCCTGCAATGCAGGTAACTGTGGGCACTGATGGGTTGGATGGCCTAACACATCACACAGCGAGCATTTTGGAGGAGCACGAAATATGGGGGGAGGTTTAACTGCCTTGGGTGGGGGAACCGCAGTGTATGGTTGTGGGCCTCTGCCCCCAGTGGGCCTGACGAATGGAGGGGGATTCGTCAACGACGAAGGAGTCGTGATACCGGGAGGTGGTTGGGTAGAAGTAACAATGGGTTGCACCGGTTGTAGGATGACATTTGGTGTCGGTGGAGGAACGGGAGGCGTAATATACCACACGGGTAATCCCAATGTTAACCCGTGGAGACTAAGGGTAGCCATAACCGGGGCGCTTACTACACCCGAAGGAGGAAATAGAAAGGGGATTGTGTGGATAGGTGTAATACCGATGTGACTAGGGACCAATGGTGGTTTGGGTAACAAGGAGGGTTGATTACCGGGTGTTTGTGAAAGAGTGCAGAGGTTAGCGACCTGGGTCTCCGGTGACGGTGGTGGAATGGCCTGGAATGTAGAGGTTATCGACGCCTCGGAGTAAAGTCTGGGTCCTACTGAGGAAATGAATGAGGTAGTTGCACCACAAACAGGTTGTTCAACCATGGTGAGACCATTTTCAGGTGTGGTAGGGGCCTTGGGATCGTAATAGGTGAGCTGGTCGAACTTGACCACGCGTCCCTCATGGGGGAACATCATGGTACGAAAAATGGATGAGGCAACCGCTTTCATGGCGTACATGTAGTTGCGACCAAGTAAAAGGTTATAGTCTAGTGGGGCATTGATGACCTCAATGTCAATGAGCACGGTTTTACCCGCCAGCTGGACAGGGACATTGGCTAAAAGACCTAGGGGTTGAGCCGAACGGCCGTCATATGCTCGTAATGCAGTGGTGGACTGCTGGAGAGTAGGGGATCCCAAATTCTGCCAAACGAATGTGGACATGACGCATGTGGAGGCCCCTTCATCGATAATGCACCGATGGATGACAAGATTCCGAACAGAAACGGAAACTTGGAATGCTAATGAGGAAGGCAGTCGTGGTTCAGACTGGTCTGAATCAAATGCGATCAGCTGTGAATCATTGGTGTCAATGGCGCCAATGGCAGAGAGTAAAGTCTTGCGCTGTGAAGGACAGTTTTTCAAAACTTCTAAAGCAGACATGGCTGCAGGAGACTGGGCTAAGTCGTCTACGATGTTGTAATTCGACGCAGCCCGAGCATTGGGATTATTGTTGATAGGACAAAGTGGGAAGCGAGGTGCTTTGGAAGCGCCATCAAGTGGAGCCGGAGGTATACGTAACGTTTGATCTGTGGGATTAGCATTAGTATCCTTTTCGGTGGGGGGGGCTTCAGAAGTCGGTCCGTATTGATTCCGACGGGTTTGGATATTGACGTCAGCGGTGGACATCATCAATAAGTGGTGGGTGGCTGAATCAAACATGGGTTGGTCAGGAGCTGTGTAAGTGATTTGTTGTGGTTGCACGTTGCCCTGTTGGGGGGCTAACGGCTGAGTGTTTACCACTCCCTGTGTTGGAAAAGGGTTTTGGAGGACCAAAGGTTGTTGTGGAGGTGGTGGGGGGTTGGGTGGTGGCTGAGGAGCCGCCTGCCCTTGACGATGGGCGTCATTTGTCCATAGATGTCGAGCTCGCTTGAGATGTGGGCAAGCGTGGGTATAGTGGCCATAGACACCGCAAATGGAACAAGGATGGTTTGTTCGTAAATTAGCATTTTTGGGTTGCTTAGGTGGCCGATCAGGATTCTGATGAGCGGGCGCCGCGTTATTGTCTTGCGGAGGATGGGTAGGTTGTGGAGCTTGGTTACGATTTTGATTGTTTCCACGGTTTCGTCCTCTTCCTCGGTTTGGTTGCCCACCCTAGTTGCGTTGGTTATTTTGGTATTGGGGCTGATGTTGTTGTGCGTACACATGCCCTTGAGCATTGGGGGGATTCTGAGGAGCCGCAGGTGCGGGAGCAGGTTGCGGTGGATAGTATGCAGGTGGAGCTGGAGGTGGTCCAGTTGCCTGCTGGGGTTGTTGGTACCCCTGAGATGGTGGAGGTGTGAGGTTAGGTGGTGCAACCGGTTGTGGGTAATGCATGGGCTGTTGTGGGAACTGCATGGGGTTTTGTACCGTAGGTTGGGCATAGTATGTAGGAGGTACATATGCTGATGGCGCTTGGCCATAACAATGTTGTGGACAAGAGGGTCCATGAACGTGATGGGTCTGGTTTGTTGGAGCATAAGAGGTTGTCGCTCCGGAACTAGTTGTAGCCCTAGAAAGGTCTGGGGCGGGCATGGTGCTCACCATACTGAAAGGTTTTGCTTGCGGTGTAATTTGGCCAATAATGCCATCAGCGGCATGGGATGCCCCCGGTGTGTCACCGCGTGCAGAGTCACCTCGTGGGGCGTCAGGTATGATCATGTATAGGTAACCTGACTGGGCATAGATAAGATCAAACTGTTGGGCCTTAAGGATGGCCTCTTCCTCAGACTGGGGTCTTTCAGATGCTACATCCTTCGCAATGAGGGGAAGGAGGGATTTAAGGAACCAGTCTAAAAAGATTCGGTCGTCTAATTTGATCTTGCATAGGCTTCGGCGCCGACGCCAATCATGAATATGGTCAGTGATATGCGTGGCCGTGTTCTGTCTGCAAGACAGTAGGATCTCGACGCCCGCATCATAGCGGACCAGTAGCTGAAAGAACTGCAGGAAGGTCAAGGAAAGGGAGGTAAATGTGGAATGCGTCCCATGGGGCTGCTCGATATACCATTTGGCCGCGGAGCCAGTGAAGGTGCGTTGTAAAAGCCGTAGGCGGATTGAGTCATCCACTATGGAGTTGGAGGAACACCATAGATGGAATGACATGATGTGATTTTGGGGGTCTTCTCCGGCCTTTCCCTCAAACTTAGGGATGTCAGAGGGAAGCTTAGTGGGCATATGGGGCCAAGCAGGATCATGTCTGATGGGGTCATTTGTGAGCCTAGCTAAATCTGGCAGGTTGAGACTTGCCATGTATGGTAGACTAGCGGATGTGGTGACTGGAACCGGGACCTGCCTAGCCATTGTGGTATGGTGGAGTGGTCCAGTAGCGCCTATAGGTATGCTAGGTATGGAGGGTATGTGCCCTCCAAAAGGTGTGGCCTGATATGGGTTAGCGCTCCCGAGTGCAACTTGGGTTACACTTGGGTTAGGAATCGCACTAGGGATTCCTGGTATAGCACTGCCAAGTGCAACATGAGTTACACTTGGGTTAGGAATCGCACTAGGGATTCCTGGGATAGTACTCCCAAGTGCAACAGGAGTTACACTTGGGTTAGGAATCGCACTAGGGATTCCTGGGATAGGGTTTGTGGAAACCGAAGGGGGTATGACCCCCATGTTGGGCATGCCCATGACAGGTGGTGGCCCTGTGCTAGGCATTCCTGAATGTGGAGTGTTACCCATATTGGGCATACCCAAGGGGGTGGTTGTTGCCGTGGATGGTACTACCACAGAAGAGTCTGCGGATGTCTGACCTATGGTAGATGTAAATAGTGGATCAAATGGTGTTCCAGACATAATTGTGGTTGGTGGTAACTCGGTGGGGTTTTCGGATTCTACCTCCAAATCAAAGGTGAAGTGGGGTATGTCAGAATCGGATGACCGTCTAATTGATTGACGTTGTGTCGAATCAAGGGATAATGCTCTGCGTCCGTGACGTGGAGAGCCAAGTGGACTAAACTCTAGGAGTTCGCCCTGTAGACGACGAGAACGTCTAGAATTCTCAATGGTGAGAATATGTTTTTTATGTAAAAATTTGTTTTAAGTATCAGGTGGTGATATATATGTAAAAGACTCAAAACCCTAATGCAACCAAGGGTGCAAGAAGGGGAGTGAAAAAAGAAGGCTCACAGACAAAAAATCAATCCTCAAAAAATGCACTTATTCTAGCAGCTGTGCTACAATAAGTGGAGGAATGCAACAACTGGTCAGAATACCAACATGTAAGCGGCTCCTAGAAAAAAAAATAGGTGTAACTAGACTCAATAGGTGGTAAAGATCATGCAAACACCTAATCTAAAAGTATTGTGACTCAAACAGACGATATCCTCTGCAAGGTGATGAAATCCAAGTCAGACAATATGAATGTTGAGACAACGGCTAGATATCCCCCTACCGGGAGGGACACCGGGTAATCAATCCTAAAAGACAGGCTACTAGGATACTCCGTTCATGACGCGTCGAGAAAAAATAAATCTGCCGTTTGGTCCTTTGATCGCAATATCCCAATACAGGGATATCCCGAGAACTGCGAATGGTAGCCCTTCGGTTACTGAATGGGTTTCGGTATCCCACTCAAGCTTCTGGAACCATCCTCGCGACTTCAACCCTCCTAGGGGAGAGGCCTTCCCACAAACCGGTTGTGACCGCGCCAAAAAGTACTAAGAGATTTTGGCTCCCTAATTGGACAACTTCTATGTCTCAGATGTATGAACTGAGGGGTGTTATTGGAACACCTATCCCCCCAATACTACCTAGCTACAAGAATTCTTTTAGTGTTCCCCAAGTGGGGTTAAGAGTGTGTTCAAATTAGGGTACGTTTTAAGTCTTAGTTCAATTAAGTGATCGTGTGAGTGCACGTGAGGTGTTGTAAACTGAACTTGAAAAAATTAAATGCTTTAAGGGAAATTTTCAAAAAATAAAGGATTTTTCGAAAATATAAAGCAAATATTTAAGACTTTTTTCACTAAAAGGAATTAATATGCTTTTTCAAAAAATAACTCAAAAAATAAAGGATTTCTTGGATTTATGAAAGCAAATAATAAACTCCTTTTTAAAAGAAATAAATGGATTTCTTCGTTTCAAGAAAAATTGCTAAGGGCAAGATTCTAAAGAAGTAAACAAGAAAAAATTTGAATCTAGATGAAAATGCAAAATGAGTCTTTCTTTCACTTTCTTGAAATTTTTTTAAAAAGATTTCTAGATATGCACTTTTAAATAGTAAAATTTTTTTCAAAGCTGTAAAATATGCAGAATTTAATACTGTAAAAAATGTGCTATGGGCAGAAAGTACAGTAAAAAATATTTTTCAAAATCGGGATGGCCGAATGAAAAATTCAGCCGCGCGGGTTTTGGACGAACAGCCGCGATGGGCCGCGCGGGTTTTGGCCACACAGTCGCGATGGACCGCGCGGGTTTTGGCCGCACAGTCGTGATGGACCGCGCGGGTTTTGGCCGCACAGTCGCGATGGACCGCGCGGGTTTTGGCCGCACAGTCGCGATGAGCAGCGCGGAAAAATACAGAAAAGTCGCGATGGACCGCGCGACTGTCTGGAAAAAATCCATGATGGACCGCGCGGAAAAAGGCAGAAAAGTCACGATGGACCGCGCGACTGTCTGGCAAAAAGCCGCGAGGCGGAAGCCGTGCACGGAAACCAAGAAACGAACCCGAAAATTGAAAATTTCGGGCTGTTTATGGGGCCAAATCTCAGAACAGCAATGGATCTGCTGTCTAAGATGGCAGATCTATGGATCTAAAGGTTAAAAACTCAAAAAAAACTAAGATTTAAAGGCAAAATTAGAGATCTAAAGTTCAAACCAAAGCGGAGTCGCCAAAAACTGTTGGCCCGATTTTGCAACCAGGCTTAGTGCTATGGGCACCTGCTAACTAGTAGCAGCAGTTTCAATAGAAATAAAAACAATAAACTAAATAAACAATATTATTCATGGATCTAAACAAGAATCTAAGCAAATAATGTAAACATTTCAAAATCAAGAACAAGAAACATAAGAAATAATTTTTTGTATTGAAAAGTGGGGGGCAAGCAAGTGCTTGCGATATTACCTTCAATGGTGAAGGTTGATGTTGAGCAACTCCCAAGATGAGTAGCTCCAAACTCCAAGAGGTCTCCTTCTCCAAGGTTGCTTCAATGGCTAAAAGTGCTCAGGGGAGATTTCAGCAGCATAAGGATGAGATAATGGAAGGATGTGAAATGAGGAGCCCCTACCACCTTTTTATAGGTTTTGGTGGTGGGAGATACCATTTGTGGTTTTGTGGAAACCAAATGGTATTGACCAACATGGTTTAGGTACTTTTCCCTCCTTTTTCCTTTTTTGAATAAAAATAATATTTTAATTCCCTTTTTAATATTTTTGGGAATTTGGACCCTTTTTGAGGGTTTTTTTTATGATTTTCTTGGAAAAATAATCTTTTTTAATGGAAAAAGGGGTGTACTAAGGTCTTTTGGTGACCTTTTGTTGGTTTCAGAGGCTCAGATGGTGGAAAAGTGGACAAATGGGTCATGTGAGTAAGGGAATGAGCTAGTGAGCACTTTTTAGGTGTTAACACCAATATGGTGCCCAAAACATGCACATACCTGCTTACTCTCAAATGGGTCAGGCAGGAGGAGGTTATCAATCCTATGGCCATGGGAAAGCTTATGGTTTGTCAGGTCCTTATTATCAGCAGTTTAATCCTCATGGTCAAGCTTTTGGTCCATCTTATAACACGGTTCCGTTTAACCAACATTTTATGGGGGCTTATAATCAAGCTTTCCAGCCTTAGCTCTCAATCCTTGCACACTTGAATCTTTCGGATCTTCCGAAGCTCACGAATGATCCAGTGTGTCATGACCCTACTTGGCCCCCAGTCCCTACCAAGCTCCCTTTGCACATTCCTAAGTTTGAGGGGAAAGGTGGTGAGGACCCGGGAGATCATGTCATGACTTTCCACCTTTGGTGCTCCTTCAACTCATCGAATCGCAATTCCGTTAGATTGTGATTATTTCAACACACCCTCATGGGGGCAGCCGCAAAGTGGTATGTCGAGTTACCTGGAAACACTTATAGGGGTTTTAACGAGATCGCTTTGATTTTCTTAGATCATTTCCAGTTGTCAGTTCGCTATGATACTGGCACTGAACTTTTATCTACCTTGCGTCAGAACAAGGCCACACATATTTCTGACCACGTTCAAGAGTGACGTCGAAGGAAGGGGTTAGTGAAATCCAACATTCCTCCAGAGTTCTTGTTGGAATGGTTCCTCAAGTCTCTACTCCCATACATTGCTAAGGATGTTTCGATGTCCAGCATTGTGACTGAGGAACAAGCTATCTTGAAAGGCCAACAGTTAGACTTATTATACTCTCAGTCTGGCATTTTGTATGACATCATCCCTGATGCACCGCGCACACGTCATGAGCCCACGTCATTTCCTGGACCACATGCCAATGGCATCAAAGGATCTGCAAGCACTCACCCCATAGATTTGGTAGCTAATCAAATGCAGAATTTGTCGCTAAAACATTCTACTCCTGGACAGGTTCACACCTTGTCCACTTCCACCCCATCGTCCGGTGTACACAGTGTGAAAACAACAAACCAATCAGGTAACCAGCAACCTGGTGGTAAGAAAAAGGGGAGAAATAGTCATAAGGGTGGAAACAATGGGAATAAAAATAGCAATTGCAAGACCCTTTGTAAGGATAATGCCAACCCTCCTTGGGAAGGCAGAAATGCTGGTGAGGACCGTAAACCTAGGCGTAAGATGAAGTTTCCTTCCAAGCTTTGTGGGGAAGACCATCTTACTCACTTATGTCCTCGTATTGAAGAAGCATCAAAGCACTTGGCACAGAGCCCAGCTATGTTGAAGGATCCCCTACCTCATCACCAAAAAATGGCTTCGCATCCTCCCACCACTGGTTATGGACCTACTGAGATGACAACGTCTTCTTCCAATACTGGTGGTTATGGATGTGTGAACATGGTTCAGTCAGAGGTTAGTGTTGCCACTCATCAGCACGATTATGATGCACCACAACCCAACTTGGGGAGTGAGCCTCCCCCTCGTCCTGACAATTCCTTACATATCGAGAAGCCCTCTATTATGGCGTGGATACCGAAAGTTGTTCTTAAGCGCTCTATGCATAATCCTAATGCTTGAGCCACCCACAACTACTCCATCGTAGAAGATTTGGGCCAAACTCTGTGTGCCATGTTGGCTCTTGAAGTTTTGCAAGCCTGTCCTTCTCAAAAGCATGCTCTTTTGAGTGTGTTAGGAGTTCAAGATGGGGGAAGTCCCACTGTTATCAAGTTCAACACTACTAATGTCCAACCTCGCTTACCCTACCACGTTGCTTTTCAAATCCAGGTGGTGTTCTTTCAGAGTTTTGTCAAATGTACTATGGTTGACGAAGGTGATTCTGCATCAATAATGTCGTTAACTTGTTGGAAAGCTCTTGGCTCTCCTCCCCTACTTGCGTCTAGAACCACGCTCACTGCATTCGATGGTCATTCATTTAAGCCGCATGGAATTAACCCTTCCCTTGTTGTCTCCTTGGGAGGTAAGTATTTTCCTATTGAAGTCGAGGTGGTTGATGCGCCCATCAACTACAACCTTTTACAGGGTCAGAATTGGATGTATGCCATGAAAGCTATCGTGTCCACTGTGTTTAGAGTTATTTGCTTTCTCCACGAAGGAAAGATTGTGACCATCGATCAGCTGGATTACATTAAATCCTCTTCCACAGCATCCATGGGATCCACAGTCCTGCAAGTTACCCATTATCAATCGGCAACTGGGAACATGGGTGTTGGCATGTACCCTTCATTGATGGGAACTTATGATTTTTCTGCACCTATGAATTTTATTGGAACCATTATCGATGATGCGTCTCCTCCTTTGCATAATATGTCATTCCGGACTTCCTATATTGATGATCCATGGACTTTACCGTCCACGAGTTCCTCGTCTAGAAACATTACGCATGTCGAGATGTCTATGCCATTGTTTGTAGCTGAGCTTGCTTATCAGCATATTCAACAAGCCACTACAGAACCGGATCTCTCTTCTTCCTAGACAGTCGAGGAAGATCCTGTTACGTTGTTGGTTTGGGCATCCAACTCGTCTTGTTCCCATGATTTCCTCGATGACTTTTCCTTCTGACGAAGCTATTATGGAGGCCATGTGTGGTAGTGAGAGACCTTGGGAAGATATGCACCATCGCTCTTATTTCCTTCCCAAACTCGAGCTCACCGAAAGAGAAGAGTTTAGGATGACTCTAGCAGAGATGGTTGGTCACCCTGTGGCTCATTTGGAGTCGCTTTATGTTTTTGCGGAAGGGAATATGGCTAACATTTCCCCAACTACGTCGATCAATATCTCTTGTACTCTCAGAATAGTTGAGAATGTCTACATTGGTGATGATTGCACTCCTGAGGAGATTGCTATTTACACTGAATTGTTTACAGAACTCCGGGAATATTTCACCTAGTCATATGAGGAGATGCTAGGAATAGACCCCTGCATTGTTGAAAATGAGATTAGAACGTATCCCAATGCTAAATCAGTTCGACAACACTTACGTGTTGTCAACCCTAGAAAAGCAGCCGCTATCAAGGCAGAGGTGGAGAAACTGCTCAAAGATGGTTTCATCTACTCCATTCCCCTTACCGAATGGGTGTCAAACCTTGTTCCTATGGATAAGAAGCAGGGAATGATCTGTGTATGCACCGACTTTAGAGATTTGAACCATGCATGTCCGAAAGACAACTTCCCCACACCATTCATAGATCAAATCTTGGATGCTTGCGCCGGAACTGAGATTTTTTCCTTCATTGACGGATTTTTCGGATATAACTAGATTCAAATCAAACCCGAGGATCAACATAAGACAGCTTTTATTTGTCCTTGGGGAACGTTTGCATATTGGAAAATGCCCTTCAGCCTTAAAAACATCGGAGCTGCATTTCAGCGTGCCATGACCTACGCCTTTCACGATCTTAAAATGATTATGGATTTTTTCTTGGATGACCTTGCCAACCATTCTCGCAAGAGGATGGACCACCCCAAGCACCTCCGCATGATTCTCGAATGATGTATACGATACAAGATTCGATTGAATCCTAACAAATGCATATTTGCTGTAAGGACGGGTCTCCTTCTGGGCTTCATAGTTTTGAAAGAGGGTATTAGAATCAATCCTCTCAAAGTTGAGGCAATACTTCAGTTGCCTCCTCCACTCAATTTGTTACAACTTCAGAGCCTCTAAGGGAGAGCCACTTTTCGATGTTGTTTTGTAGTCAATTATGCTAATCTTACCAAAGGTTTCGTATGCTTATTGAAGAAAGACACACCCTTTATCTGGGATGAGCAAGCCCAGCAGTCTTTCGACGCCCTTAAGAAAGATTTGGTATCAACCCCTGTGCTTAGTCCACCAAACTTCGCATGATATTTTATCCTTTATGTGGCCGCATCTCAAGAGACGATTGGCATGGTCTTGGTTCAGGTTGATGATGTGCTTGTCAAACATGTCATCTATTATCTTAGTCGAAATCTAGTAGACGCTAAGCTAAGATATACTCATGTGGAAAAGCTGGCGCTTGCGACTGTTCATTCAGTCCAGTGGTTACGACATTACATTATGCTTAGAACAACCACAGTTCTCACGCATATCAATCCATTTCAGTTCGTGCTATCACGATGCCTTATCGAGGGGAAGTATAATAAACAGATTATTATCCTTCAAGAATTTGATCTCGATTTTGCTTCGACGAAGTCGACGAAATTGGTGGTGTTTGCTGAGCTTATGTCGTACCTTTCGAGACTTGATGAGGATTTCATTCATGAAGATTCCTTTGTGGATGAGCACTTATTTCTTATATCATCCGAGGACCCTTGGTATGGGGATGTCATTGTATATCTCCAAACTTTGAATTTTCCTCTGCACTATTCACGAGATGAGCGATGGCGTGTAAAACATCATGCTAAAGATTATACTATCATCGGTGACACTTTGTATCCTCGAGTAAAGGATTATATCCTTCGTCGTTGCTTAACTCACGAAGAAGCGGAGCGAGTGCTTAATGATTGCCATGTTGGGGCGTGTGGCGGTCACTTATCCGAGCTTGCTGCAGCCCAACATATTATGCGAGTTGGTTATTTTTGACCTTCCATCTTTAAGGACTGTGTTAATGCTGTGAAGAGATGTCACCCTTTCCAGGTGTTTTCTTGGAACATACGCTCGCATCCAGCGCCCCTTCATCCGGTTGTCACCATCGGTTCCTTCACCAAGTGGGGGGTGGATTTCATGGATTGCAAACTAGCTTTGGCTAGGGGGCATAACCATATCATAGTGGCCGTGGACTATTTTTCCAAATGGTCTGAGGCCATGCCTACCATTAAAGCCGATGGTGCTACAGCAGCCCACTTCGTATTCAATCAAATTATCACTCAGTTTAGTATTCCGAAAGAGATTGTCACTGACCATGGCAGTCACTTTCAGAACAAGATGATGGGTGATTTGTCTCTGAAGCTTGGGTTTCGTCAAGAGCACTCATATTCTTATTATCCCCAAGTGAATGGTCAAGTAGAAGCAGTCAATAAGTCTTTGAAGACCATTCTCCAATGTACCATCCAACAAAGCAAGACCAATTGGCACATTATGTTATATCCTGCTTTGTGGGCGTATCGAACCGCAGTCAAGATTGCCACTGGGTTCTCACCATTTCAGCTAGTCCACAGTGTAGAGTCACTTTTACCAATTGAATGCGAGAACCCTTCGCTTAAACTGGCCATAGAGCTCCTCCCTAATATGACGGGTCTTGAGCAACGTTTAATCCACCTTGAGCAACTTGACGAGCAACGTCGAGATGCTGCTGTGGCCATAGATGCCAACAAACATCGTGTTAAGGTTCAATATGATAGGTCTATCCGTCCCCGGCAGTATGCTAAAGGTGACTTGGTCCTCTTATATGACCAAGCTAAAGAACCCCTAGGGGAAAGCAAGTTCAACCCCATGTGGCACGGTCCTTACGTCGTGAGGCATGTCCTAGAAAAAGGAGCCTATGAATTAGAGGACTACGAGGGGACTGTCATGAACGAGCCTAGAAATGGGCTCTACCTCAAGTAGTATTACGCTTGAACCTTTGGTTCAGGATGATACTTTTGTATACTATTGTATAGTTGCTTCTATACATAGTTTAGATTTCTTTTGGTTTTCGGGTCTGCTGATTAGCTTCTGTTTTATTGATAGATGTCAGCAAAGTTTCCTATGTTCTTAGGATACACTGATGGTGCTAGCTGTCATACGCAATAGCTTTCTTCTGCTGCCTGGGTTATTTTCTCACCTGAACACCTAGTTGTGTCCTTAGGAGGTGCTTGTCTTGGTCCTACGTCTAACAATGTGGCTGAGTATAGTGTCGTCATTGAGCTACTTCGGGATGATATTTCCCATGGAATCCAGTATTTAGAAGTCCACCTAGATTCGCAACTAGTTGTGTCTCAGCTAAATGGTCAATACCATGTGCGAGATCCTACACTACTACAAAAATTCCTAAGGGTAAGACTCTTGGAATGACATTTTGTTTCAATTACATACATACATGTTCCGAGAAGTGTTAATCATATATCTGATGCATACGCTAACTATGTATTAGATTGGCATTTGTCACATTCACCATGAAGCACACAAATATAAGAAGACATTCATACATTTGTACATACACACATATAGTAGAATCGGAGAACCAAATTTTTTTATAAATATGTCCGAAAATGGTAGTGTCATACAAAACTGGAGCCCACAACCCTCAAAAATATACATATCGATACAAAAAATGAGATACTGAGATATCTACTCCCTACAAGGAGGCCTAGTTGCTGCCCCGACAAGATGTGTCTAGTAGAAATACTGAACTACATTGGCTACCCGCTACAGTAGCCGCACCCAGTCACCCGGAACCCCCACTACTTGGCACTGCATGGCCTCAGGTAGTTGTACCACCTCTATCTTTGGAACCCTAGCAACCATTTGTTATAGGTTGCACCGCAAGGTCTATAGAGTGCACCCTATTGCAGCATCACCTGCCTCATCACCCCTACCTCGATGACCATGTCTCGGGAAGCCATCAGGTCTCATTGGGCCTTTGTCTGCGAGCAAATAGTCAAACATGAGCATATGATACTACCACCAAAAAGACTTTTGCATTAACATATATAATAAAAAATCCATAAAAATTTAATACACAAAAACCTAAAAAGAGTGCTCACTAATGTCTCTAAATGCTATGTCTGGTGGGAGTGGCATGTCCCTATCCTAGTGGAAGTCTATCCCTGCATAGGGGTAGTCCTCTATGGCAATGACCTGCTGGTCCCACCAGCAGAAGAAATCCTTAGTATATGGTGATGCCAGCTGGCCACCACCCTGTCGTGTCAAGATCTCAGCCCACCGGGTCAGGGCTGGATCTCGGAGACTATGAGGAGGGACATCCACCCTCGGACTAAGCCCCGGAACCCTCTCAAAGAAGAAGCTGCATAGGATACTCCCATGCCCGAATTTTTTGGCCTTCCCTTCTTTGCATTCTATCAGTTGAATCTTCATAGACCCTAGCAGTGTGGTACACCAGGCTGCATGCATTGTGATGCATAGAACATCACTAGTTTGGATGCCTGGTGGAGAGCTTTGGATCCCGTGATCCGCACTAAGGTAGCCACAATGATCTTCATGCTCAGATTTACTATGGCATTGATGGTCACCTAACTTCCCATCGTGTGTGTGTTTGCGGGGAAATACTGCGCTATGTAGTCAAGGACGGTGATCCCACCACCCATAGTATGAGACCGAAGACTAGCCTCCTCACCTCGATGGGACAAACTGGTAATGAAGTAGGTATCATCCACTTCCAGTGTGAGGATTTTCCCATTGAGATTGAATTTCTATGCATCAACATCCCAATAGTCAATCAAGCGGCGGAGTAATAGGTTTTGGGCCCTCAAACCCCCTATACTCCAGAATTTGTACAACCCACATGCTTGCAATGCCTATTGTGCTTGCACATCGTTGCGCGGGGCCTCATCAACTTGGTCATGCTCCCTCTCCCTCCACTCTAGAACCATCCTGGAGTGAAGAAAAACAAGCATTTGAGTCAAATTCTTTTGCATTTTCAACTTCACGGCCATACCCGTGGTCTAGTTTGTATACAGGTGTGGGTACCCATGGTCAGTCTGTGCATTGACTGCGAGTATCTTTCCCTATCCGTGACTCGCATAGCTACAGCCCGCGAGTAGCGCCGAAGCCATTTAGGGCTTGGCTAAACTAAAAATCCTACCACTGAAAATTAAAATGAAAACATTGAAATGAAAGGTATGGAAGAGACTACTAACCTACTCCAAATAGTTCAATGAATGGTCGCTTGTAGCTCCCAGAATCGACAACTAAACTTTTAGGTGAAAACTAACCACAAAGCTCCAAATGGGTGAATAGTAAAAATGAATTGTAAATTGTAATTTTTTATTACTATTTATAATTTGCAGGACCCACTTGTCTATAGTTTTTACCATTTTGTGCCATTATGGACTAATATAATATCTTGGAGTAGTATTTTTTAATCATATTTCTTCGACGAAGCTATTATGGACCATTTTACACCTACGACAGGTACGTTTCACACCTGGCATATAGGTCAGATGCCATTTCCATGTGCATTATGCATTTGACCTGTTGACCATTTTCATAAACCCTAGGTGCGACCTCTCTTCATAACCAACACGGAACCTTCACACTGCTATAGAAGTGTCGTTATGTGGTGGTAGGACTTTTCCGAACATGGGCACCCTAGTTAGAACCCCTTCGTGCATTCTGGTGCCCATGCCATTGTTTGTCCTTAGGATTGGGAGTCCTTTGTAATTACGCCATGACATTGTGATAAAGACTCATACTCTACTTTTTCTTATGTTGGCCATATCCCTTAAGGACTCCCATCAATTATATCATGTTTTGATTGCATTGCATCATCCTGCTTACCGCTTAAGCCTTGTGCTGGCTCTTGCTTACTCAATTGTTAGCCTGGTGCCTGAGAACTCTTTCTTGTCAAGCCCTGTAGAGTTTATATTTTCCCTTCACAATTTGATGACCTTTTGACCCTAAGGGAACACCCCCCTGAGTGTCCACATCCTGCATTCACCTCCTTGCATTGATCATAAGTATGTTCCACTACTTGGAACTAGTCTTCTCGCTATTTGACACTCATTCCCTCACTTGTTGTACTATAAGCAATTTTATTATTTTTCAAGCTTTCATTAGTGGCAGGTTCTCTTGCCATCGACAGTTTTGGGAATACATCAATGTCCCATGATTGATGGATTCATCCTAGTGTTCGAATTCAACTCATTTATTCACACTCTGGTGATTGTGCTCTGTTCCTTGATGCCCATTTTCATTATTGGTGGGTTATCTCTCATATGTTAACGGTATACATCATTGATCGGTAATCAGATGATTCCACATCAGGTTCGAAACCAACTCTTTTATTCACTTGATGGGACTTGCACCGTCGAAGACGTGTGTAGAAGACCCCAGGAGATTGTGGCATTCAGTATTCTACTTATGAGTTTGACTTTACATCTGAGATATCACCTCTCAAGAATTAGCAGTTTGTACCTCCAATTTGTACCAGTTGTTTCCTTTTCAGTAGGAGACCATATCTTACTGTAGAGGGATCATGGCTATGATCACTTTTGACATATATCCACTATGTACTGCCTATTCATGGCCATTATATCAGATTGTTGTACTACCGACATGTTGTAATGTCCCCATTCAAATAATTGCATAGTAAGACAATCCCATCAATCCTACTAGTTTCCTAGGTTGGATGGGCACATGTGGGATGGTAATAAGGAAGCTAATAAATGATATTTAGACATTATAAGGGTTCAAGCATTTAATAAATATGGTGAATAAATAAATTCAAGAGAAATTCTAAGTGGCAACTGGTTTTGGAGACATATGGAGGTGGTGAGACCCACACTAGCTTGATTTTTCAATGACACATGGCAGCTCTCTCTTGCCAATTCGAATTCACGGGAAGGTGAACACTCTTGGGTGAGTTGGAAAGTCATAACACATGGAATTGAGCATCTTAGGTCGAAATGGGATGGAATAGTAACCTTCATGGGAGAGGAAGAGTCAAATTGGAGACTAGTGGACACTTGGGCTAGATTGCCTAGTTTTATGACAACAATAATGAAGCATCTATGACATTTATGACAAAATTCAGACCTGACTTCTTACACCTAACCATTATGACATGTAAGCCCCAACAATAGGCTCAAGGAAGGCGCTCATGGAGTTGGGGGAAGCTAAAGAGACTCAAATTCGAATTTGGGAGAAGATGGAAGGTTGGAACTAGGAGACAAGTGACAAATGAGGAATATTTTCTAAATAAAAATTTATTGAATCTATTGAGAGGATTTCGACCCCTTGAAGGCTAATGTTGGTTATAAAATGTAGAAATCAAGTATGAGAATGGCTTTTGATGATTTGAGAAAAATTGCATTTTTGAAGAGAGAACTAGTGGATGACTAGTTTCTTGCCTTAGCCAATTTCGAGGGTGAAAGATTCCCACCCAAGTTGGTGTTTGGAGAGGCCACTCAGGTCTTTCATGGTGCTTTAATGGAGTTTTATTTGCAGGTTGCAGCTATAGGAAGTTTCATGGTTTGGTTTAGTGCAGCACTTTCTCTCCACCATTTCCAATTTTGAAGGCATATTTGGGCTCCTTGAGGGATTGTGCTTTGGGTGAGATCTTGCACTCATTGGGAGAGCTTCATATGATATTTTTCTGATTGTAATAACTTCATATCCTCTTTTCTTCATATTCATAAACTCTCAGGTTGAAATACCCATTGACTGTATGCAAAATTATTGATTAATGAGCAAACAATGTCCATTTCCCCAAAGCTTTGATGTATGACACTATAAGGTTGATTATTTCGAATGGATGGATGATTCTCGGATATATTTGTGATTCAGATACTGCCATGGATATATTATACAAGTTTCATGTACTGTAATTGAGCATTTGAAGCATTTTTACTCAGTTTGTTTGTATTGAGAGGTGAAATAGTGCCATTTCCCCAAGGATCGAATTGGGGGTTTTTGCTGTTGAATGTGAGAGAGTTAGAACAGGATTAAAAATCAATTAATGGTTCATATGAGACCTTAATCACATAATTAACACATTACATACCTTTTTTCATAAATTCATGGGAGTTTGGAGGCATTTGGAAGGCCATTTGCAATGTTACCCCTGGGGGATTTGATACACAAATTACTAGTCAAAATTACATATATTGATCAAAATACAAATCAACTTTGCAGTAGTATTTGGAGGACCATAAAAAATCCCTGAAACTAATATTAAATTCTTAATACCATTCATACACTCCTACAGAATATTTGGGAGCATTTGGGTTGATTTGGAGGTCAAAACAATAAAACTAGTCAAAGGTCGAAATTGGGGAAAAAGTGGAAAAATTGGCATTTTAATAACATTTTGAAAAAGGGTCATTACAAGTGGTATCATAGCATGGTCTTGGCACCTGATGGTATTAACAAGAATCCAAACAAATAAACCACCACCCTTTGAATCAGTAGTTGAAGAAGTTTTGGTTGAAGAACAGATAGTAGCAGAAAAATAGTTTTTTTCTAAAACAATGGGTATAGAGGAGGAGGAAAAATTAAGGCATAAGGAGGAATTTATTGAAGCCTTAAAACCATGTTTTGAAGGAATTACCATGGTTATTCTAGATATGAATAAACAAATGGTGAAAATTTTTGAATTGTTGGGTAGCCAACTTTCAGGCAAAGGGATGATAGGAGATAATAGTGGTTCACACTTAGGGGAAAAGATGAAAGGTAATGAGCATATTTTCTCAAGTACAGGACCTCATAATAGACCTGATAAATTTCAAAGCACACAAAGGCATACTACACCTAAATTTCTCACACCCAAAGAAGAGCCCAATCTTGAATTGGATTACAAGAAACTAGTAAATGATTGGAGTGATTTGAATGAAGAGTGTAAAAGAGGTGTACCACTCAGTGACTACATTGATGCTATGCAAAAGATTAAAAGGAAGAAAGATAATAGGCGTCCATTCCAAAACAAAGAATTGAATAGTGCTATTGGAAAAATGTCACTTCCTACTTTTGATGGTTCTTCTCAAAATTCTGCTAACACTTGGGTGCAAAAATTGGATGTATATTTTCAGTTGAATCCTATGTTGGAAGAGCATGCATTAAAAATGGCCATTTTGCATTTGGAAGGAGATGCCAATGAATGGTGGTTTCATGGGTTGAAAACCTTGGTTCATAATCAGGTTAAAACATATGGAGAATTTGTTGACAGGTTACTAGAAAGATTTGAACAAAAAGATCTAGAATTGCCTTTCAAAGAACTAGCTCAATTGAAGCAAACTGGGTCCCCTACCGAATATATGTTGGACTTTCTAAAATTATCATTCAAGGTGGCTGATGTATATATGGGAAGATTAGTATTGCTGTTCACTGAAGGTTTGGCTGAACCCTTAAGAGGTTTGGTCAAAGCCAACAAGCCAACTACATTAAAAGATGCAATGAGCTTGACTAGGGATCTCCAAAATGTGCTTCCTAGAACGAGATTTTCTCCTAATCCTAGCTACAAATTTGAAAAGAAACCTTGGAAAAGAGATGGATATGATAAGAAACCTTGGCAAAGAGAGTCATTTGAGAGGAATAAAAAAGAGGGACTAAACAGGGATGAGCTTAGAAAAAAGAAACTGTGCTTCACATGCTTCCAACCATGGACACCGGGGCACAAATGTACCAAAGCAAAGGCTCAATACATAGAAGTATTTTCTGATAATGAGGGGTATGATGGGGGCATGGATGAAGATGGACATATTTCAGATCAAGAATAGGCATATGAGACAGTAGTAGAAGAGGAAAGACAAGAAGAAAATCAATCTTCACTGGACAAAGCAAGAATGGCAGTGCTTTCAGCAGTACCTTGCTATCATACTATCCGATGCAAAGGTGTGGTACAAGGACAAAGAAATTCAGTTTTGGTAGATGGAGGAGCCACTCATAACTTCATTGATGCATAGATGGTAGAGAAAATAAATATACCTATTGAACCATTTGATGGCTTCACAGTTCTCATTCCCGGTCACAACACAATGCAATGCAAAACATGGGATCCAAAGCTGCAAGTCACCATAGGTAACTATACTTTTGTTGATAGTTTTTATGTGGTTGATGTTGCTAATACTAATGTAGTTTTGGGAGTGCAATGGATGTATTCAGTAGGAGAGCATACAATAAATTATCAAATTCCCAAAATGAAATTCCAAGATTCAAAAGGAGTACAAAAAATTGTGAGAGGGAAACACACTTATCCAAATCAAGTAGTAACTTGCAATAGTATGAGATCTATATTGAGGCATGGGGATGAAGAATGGGCTGCTGAATGTCATATTACATCTCCCAAGCCAACTATAAATATTGTCAAACACCCAAAGGATATAGAGAGACTTTTGCAAAAATATGAAAAGGTTTTTAGAGACCTTCCACATGGTAGGCCACCGGATAGGGGGGTTGAGCACAGTATTATTTTGGAGGAGGGTACTTCACCCATTAAGATACCACCTTATAGACATCCTAAAAAGTTTAGAGATGAGATTTAAAAAGCTATCCAAGAACTCCTAGATTTGGGATTCATTAGACCAAGCTCTAGCCCTTATGCTTCTTCAGTAGTGCTAGTGAAGAAAAAAGATGGAACATTGAGAATGTGCATAGATTTTAGAGCCTTGAAAAAAAAGACTATCAAGAATAGGTATCCTATTCCTAGGATTGATGAGCTCATGGATGAGCTACGTGGGACCAAATACTTCTCAAAAATTGACCTTAGATCAGGGTATCACCAAATTCAAATGAAAGATGAAGATGTGCAAAAGACCACTTTTCGATGTCATTTTGGCCACTTTGAATTTCTTGTCATGCCTTTTGGGTTAGCTAATGTTCCAGCCACCTTTCAAGCATGTATGAATAGTATATTTTTGAAGCAACTAAGAAGGTTTTTTTTGGTTTTCTTTGATGATATTCTCATTTACAGTAAAACATGGAAAGAGCATTTGCAGCAGTTAGAGATTGTGTTGAAAATCTTGCAAGAAGAGTCCTTATTTGCTAATTTATCAAAATGTGATTTTGGGATGAAAGAACTACTGTATCTTGGGCACATTATTGGGCAAGAAGGAGTGAAGGTACACATGTAAAAAATAAGGGCTATCTTGGAATGGCCTTCACCAAAAAATATTACCGAATTGAGAGGCTTTATTGGAATATGCACCTACTACAGAAAATTTGTGAAAGGGTTCTCCAAGTTGACTTCTCCACTCACTAATTTGACTAAGAAGGATGCTTTCAAGTGGTATGAAGAGGCTGAAAAGGCCTTCCAAAAAATGAAAGAGGTAATGAGTAGTTGTCCCATACTTGCACTTCCTGATTTTACTAAACCTTTTGTTGTGGAATGTGATGCTTCAGGTGGAGGAATAGGGGTTGTCCTAAAGCAAGGCCAACACCCCATAGCCTTTGAGAGCATAAATTTGCAGCCTCATGAAAAAATTTACTCCATATATGATAAAGAAATGTTGTCCATTATGCATGCATTGGCCAAATTCAGAAAATACTTGGTGGGCAGCAAGTTTGTGGTGAAAACTGACCACAATAGTCTAAGACATTTTCTCACCCAAAAAGATCTAAATGAAAGGCAACAAAAGTGGGTAAGCAAGATTCAAGCTTATGATTTTGATATTGAATATGTCAAAGGAAAGAATAATATAGTCGCAGATGCTTTGTCAAGAAGGCCTTCTTTTTCTCTCATGGATATTGCCAAGGATTGGAAAAACATGCTACTACTTGAATATGCCAAAGACAAATTTGCTTGTGATGTGTTGGATGGAATCAAAGGGGATGATAATTATAGGATTTTTAATGGGCTAATATATTATAAGGGAAGAATTTATTTAGTTCATAACTCCAAGTTCAAGTACCGAATTTTGCAAGAAGCACATGATTCCCCACTAGCGGGCCATCCAGGGATCTTCAAAACTTATAGACAGTTAAGGCAAAGATTTTTTTGGAAGGGACTGAAGGAAGATGTTCAGAAGTATGTGAATGAATGTAAAGCATGTCAACAAAACAAATCAGAACTTACATGTCCATCTGGCCTATTACAACCATTGTCCATTCCAAAGCAAAAATGGGACAATATTTCCATGGATTTCATCACCGGATTGCCTAAATCCTTGGGTAAGGATTGCATCTATGTGGTAATTGATAGGTTGAAAAAATTTGCTCATTTCTTTGTTGTTACATCATCTTTTAGTGATTCACAAGTGGCTGATATTTTTTTGAAACAAATCTTTAGATTGCATGGGCTCCCCAAGAGCATTGTCAATGATAGAGATAGTAGATTCATGGCTGCTTTTTGGCAAGAACTTTTTAGATTGGTAGGCACTCAATTGACTCCAAGTACCAGCTATCATCCACAAACTGATGGACAAACAGATAAAGTAAACCAATGGTTGGAAGGATACCTAAGAAACTATGTGGGAGGGCAGCAAAAAGCATGGGCAAAATGGCTACACTTGGGTGAGTTTTGCTACAACACCACTTATCATATGTCAATACGAATGTCTCCTTTCAAAGAATTATATGGTTATGATGCACTTACATTTGCTGACATTATATTTGGTGATAGTAGAGCCCCAAAGGCTAAAGATTGGGTGGAAGAGAGCCAAGAATTTTTAAAGCTCTTGAAAGACAATTTGCAGGTTGCTCAAAATCAGCAAAAACAATATGCTGATAGGCATAGAGAAGAAAGAACCTTTCAAGTCAATGATTTAGTATATTTAAGGTTGCATCCTTATAAACAAACATCTCTCAAAAAGAATGGAGCAGAAAAATTAAAACCAAGGTACTATGGGCCATACAAGGTAGTGCGGAAGGTTGGAGAAGTAGCATATGAACTAGAACTTCCAGAAGGGAGTAAAATCCACAATGTATTTCATGTTTCTTGTCTCAAGAAAGCTCTTGGTCAGCAAATCATCACTTCCGAAATACTTCCTCCTTTGGATGATGAAGGTCAACTCACACTTGTTCCGAAAAATATTTTGAAGACATGGGAAAGAAGGTTGAGGAGTAGAATCATCAAAGAATATTTAGTGCAATGGAAGGAATTACCAAATGGAGATGCCACATGGGAAGAGGAGAAGATTTTGCAGCATCCAAATCTAAAATTTCTTGAGGACAAGCAATATTGGGTGGGGAGGGCTGTAATGTCTCCATTCAAATAAGTGCATAGTAAGACAATCCCATCAATCCTACTAGTTTCCTAGGTTGGATGGGCACATGTGGGATGGTAATAAGGAAGCTAATAAATTATATTTAGACATTAGAAGGGTTCAAGCATTTAATAAATATGGTGAATAAATAAATTCAAGAGAAATTCTAAGTGGCAAGTGGTTTTGGAGACATATTGAGGTGGTGGGACCCACACTAGCTTGATTTTTCAATGACACATGGCAGCTCTCTCTTGCCAATTCGAATTCATGGGAAGGTGAACACTCTTTGGTGAGTTGGTAAGTCATAAAAAATGGAATTGAGAATCTTAGGTCGAAATGGGATGGAATAGTAACCTCCATGGGAGAGGAAGAGTCAAATTGGAGACTAGTGGACACTTGGGCTAGATTCCCTAGTTTTATAACAACAAGAATAAAGCATCTATGACATTTATGACAAAATTCAGACCTGAATTCTTACACCTGACCATTATGACATGTCAGCCCCAAAAATAGGCTCAAGGAAGGTTCTCATGGAGTTTGGGGAAGCTAAAGAGACTCAAATTTGAATTTGGGAGAAGATGGAAGGTTGGAACTAGGAGACAAGTGGCAAATGAGGAATATTTTCTAAATGGAAATTTATTGAATCTATTGAGAGGATTTAGACCCCTTGAAGGATAATGTTGGTTATAAAATGTAGAAATCAAGTATGAGAATGGCTTTTGATGATTTGAGAAAAATTGCATTTTTGAAGAGAGAACTAGTGGATGACTAGTTTCTTGCCTTAGCCAATTTCGAGGGTGAAAGATTCCCATCCAAGTTGGTGTTTGGAGAGGCCACTCAGGTCTTTCATGGTGCTTTAATGGAGTTTTATTTGCAGGTAGAATCTACAGAAAGTTTCATGGTTTGGTTTAGTGCGGCACTTTCTCTCCACCATTTCCAATTTTGAAGGCATATTCGGGCTCCTTGCGGAATTGCACTTTGGGTGAGATCTTGCACTCATTGGGAGAGCTTCATATGAAATTTTTTTGATTGTAATAGCTTCATATCCTCTGTTATTCATATTCAGAAACTATCAGATCAAAATACCCATTTACTATATGCAAAATTATTGATTAATGAGCAAACAATGTCCATTTCCCCAATGCTTTGATGTATGACACTATAAGGTTGATTATTTCGAATGGATGGATGATTCTCTGATATATTTTTGATTAATATACTACCATGGATATATTCTACAAGTTTCATGTACTATACTTGAGCATTTGAAGCATTTTTACTCAGTTTGTTTGTATTGAGAGGTGAAATAGTGCCATTTCCCCAAGGGTCAGATTGAGGGTTTTTGTTGTTGAATGTGAGAGAGTTAGAACAGTAGTAAAAATAAATTAATAGTTCATATGAGACCTTAATCACATACTTATTAAATTACATAACTATTTTCATAAATTCGTGGGATTTTGGAGGCATTTGGAAGGGCATTTGCAGTGTTACCCCGGGGGGATTTGATGCACAAATTAATAGTCAAAATTACATATATTGATCAGAATACAAATCAAGTTTGCAGCAGTATTTGGAGGGACATAAAACATAATTGAACCTAATATTCAAGTCTAAATACCATTCATACACTCCTACAGAATATTTGGGAGCATTTGGGTTGATTTGGAGGTCAAAACAGTAAAACTAGTCAAAGGTCGAAATTGGGGAAAAAGTGGAAAAATTGGCATTTTAATAAAATTTTGAAAAAGGGTCATTACACATGTATTCAGGGATACTATTTTACTATGACGAGTGAGATGCTCTTTCCACTTGTGTCTCCATCACTCCACTTCTGATTTTTATAATGTATTTCGGCCATCGTAGCATCAATCTCTGACCTCACACATTAGGGGGCATCTGTTACAACGTAATATTCCACCCTGTGAGCATCAGCATTCTTTGGCCTATAGGATCCATTTCACTGACTCAGATCCACTTTATATCCTTCAGACATACTATTTCCTCATTTTTCCTCTGACCCGCTTGTTGCATCACTATAGCAAGCGTACCCGCGAGTTGCATCACTATAGCCTGAGGGTATCAAGTAAAATGGTAAAAATCACTAGTTTATTACTTTTTACTCCCCAAAAGCGGTCATTGGGTGACCTTTGGCGCTCCATCTTCCCAAGAAACATCTCGATGTGTCCTTTCACTTACCTTTGAGAGAACTATATATTGAGCACATATGGCTTATGGACGAGAGGAGAAAGAAGAGCAAGAGAACTCTAGTGGATTTTTGCCCTATCTTGAGTCTACACTCATTGATCCTTGTAGTTGTGAACCCTTTATGTTCACCTTCCAAACTCCTATCTAGTTTGAGTTTTCCATTCATGGAGGATTGAAGTGGTGGAGGCACAAGTGGATTGATCCAGATCTTGGTTCAGATTGGTTGCTGGCAAGAGGTCGTATCACATTGTACTTCTTCTTGTTTATTAATAGAAATACTCATATTCTAGTCCATTAATGTTGTAAATGTTATTTATCTTACATTGGGTTGCATTTATTTGTTATATCATGGGCCATTAATATTGATGATGTTAATCCCGTTTATATATTAGATGTACTTGTTGTATATTTGCTATCAAGACTAATTTGCAAATTCAAGTGCACGGATTGAAAAGCTCCAATGGGGATCTACATCAAACGTTTGGATTGAGGTTGGTTATATTCTTCATTATCTTAGCATTGTCATTTATATAGCATAGTTCTGAGAATTGAGTTGATTTCTGGTAGTCATTTGTCTATTGTGGTCTACCCCAAGCCATAGTGAGTTTTCTCCAACACATGAAGCTTGAGCAATATTGCTCAAAAATATTCCAACTCTGCACCAGAAGCCAAAAGTTTATCACATAATTCCTGGATATTGTGCATCCAACTCTTAAAGCTTGCTTGATAGTATATGTCGGCTGTGATGCAACTTGAAAAGTGCAGGTTGTCGACCTAAAGAATTCTTGTTTGTTTGTGATTGCAGGTTTCTCACAGTCTCATATTGCATTCGCTACAGTAGAAATGGACTCTTCTTCACAAAATATCCTTACTTCTTTCAACTATAATCAGTGGAAGAATGATATAGAGATAGTGATGCACTCCAAAGGATTCTACAGAGTCACTATGGGCCTAGAACTAGAGCCTAATTATGTAGTAGAGAAGTCCAAATACTTCAATAATCTTGATGAAGCTTATGGTTTCCTTTGTCTCAATATTTCGAAGGATCTTCTTTTTCATCTCAGTGGATTGTCGACTCAAAAAGAAGTATGGGAACAACTTTCCAAACTCTTTGGCAAGCAATATGAGAACAGGGTTTATCAGTTGGAGAATGAACTGATTTCCCTAATACCTGAGAATTTCGAGACCATCAATGAGTTTTTTTACCAATTTCAAGCATTTGGTGCTTCAGCCGAAGCAATGTGATGTTGAGAAGAAAGATGAGCAATTGATTATTTCTATCCTTACGATGGTAGGAAAATATTATTCAATGTTTGTCTCTACTTTCCATTCGGAAAAACTCACCACTATGAATTGGAATATGCCTACCTTGAATGCCTTCATTGAGTCCTTAACAAAAGAGCATGACAAGCTTGTTCAGACGGGGTCCATAAAAAACTCCAAATATCAAGCCCTATTTGTTGGAGGACCCAAAGCTATGAATGGTAAAGGAAATCAAAAGAAAGAGAAGACCAAGTTTGATCATCCCAAGCAAAAGGAGAAGACCAAGAAGTCGGATGAGCCCTCTAGTTCAAGAAAATACAAGCAAAAGGGAAAGGAGAAGACAAAGTGTTATTACTATGGTAGGGGATTTCATCCAAAAATATCATTCATGAATAAAAATATTGATCAGATGGCCCTTCTCTTGGATAAAAACAACATTACTCTTCCAGATGGCGCAAGGAAGAAGGACAATAATGATCATGCAAAAAGATTTCATGCACTCATGGAAAGTGCTTCGAATTCTACAGCTCTTCTCATAGATTTGAGAGCTTCGAATCACATGGTTTCAAGGAAAGATCCTTCTCATCATTAGAATCTAATAGATGCATATCCATCCACATGGGAGATGATTCACAAATTTCTTTGAAATGAAAAGGTACTATTCATTTAGAACATGGCAGTTTTCAAAATGTTCTCTATGTTCCTTCTCTAGCTTCGAACTGCTTTATGTGTATCAGATGACACACACTGGTTTTCCCAAGAAGGTTCTATTCAACCCTGATGATGTTGAAATTTTTGATATTTCCACCGGAATGCTCATTGCAGTAGGCAAAGCGAATCATGATGCAAAAACATATGAGTTTTCCCACTTTTTTCCACATTCAAAGCCAAGTGCCCTTCTGACTCATGGAAATGAGGTTAGCCAACTATGGCATGAGAGTTTTGGACACATGAAATATAAATATTTGCAGCTGCTAAAAAATAATTCCATTGTTTAAGGACTCCTGAACATCAAATCCTCAAAGGGATATGCAAGGGTTGCATCATTGGCAAGCATCCTGAGCACAAGTTCGATCGAGGAAAAGCTAGCATAGATTCTTGTATTTTGGGGCTGATTCACAGTGATATTAGTGTTCCTTTACCAAATCCCTCCATGAATGTCTCAAGGTATGTTCTGACTTTCATTGATGACTTCTCCAGATTCACATGGGTCTAATTTCTCAAGAACAAATTGGAAGTGCTTGAAAAATTCAAGAATTTCAAGGTTTCTTTTGAGACTGCTATTGGGAGCAAGCTAAAATCTCTCAGATATGATAATGTTGGAGGATATATCAAATCATATCTTCTACAACTTTGTGCAGAAAATGGAATACAAATCCAACACACATTCCCCTACACACTTCGGTAGAATGGTGTAGGGGAGAGGAAAAATCGAGCATTGAAAGAGATGGCTACTTGTATGCTTGAGTCGAAAGGTTTGGCTTCAAATATTTGGGATGGGGTCATGAATGTTTATTCATACATTCAGAACATATTTCCACACTCATCCGTCAAAGTTACAACTCCTTTCAAAGCCTACACTGGTCACAATGCACAAAAAATGGGAAACAAAACAAGTTATCATTAATAAGAAACTTGAAGACGCTTACATAGATTTGCTTGATGTCCAATTCACCTCCAGATCCAAGACTTCCTCCCTCCAGCTATCTCTGAAAATCTCTTAATATCATAAGTTGGATGCCTCAAGTAGTCCTCCATTTTTTTCATGGATGTCCTCCCCTTTATAGCACTTGAGAAGTTAACCATAAGGAGAGGAAGGTGGATCTAGTGAGGATTTAGTGGATCAACCAGGCTAAACAGAGAGAGGTTGAGATCAAATCAGGTGTGTCAATCCCAAGGAAATATCTCGAAAGGTACAAATCCAAGATCCAAGATCAAAGGATGAATTGGGATTTTTGTACCCCATATACTAAGCATAGCACAAAAATTTGATGATTTTCACGCCCCATAGGTTATGCAGAGCGCGAAAATATGGGTTTTTCGTGTCCTAGGAGATGTGCAGGGTGTGAAAATCAAGGCAAACAAGGTCAATCTAGGGTGACACTTGGCCTATTAGGTTGTTTCTTGGAAAACAAGAAGTGGATTTGTCTCCTAGGTGTCCAGATGAGACCAAAGAGGGTACCAACAACATGTAACATGCATTAGGGAGAAATGTGGCTAGGTCACATGGTACAAAGATGCGATGCTAAAGCTTGAAGTGTCACTTTGAGATATAACATAATTCGTGCATCCTCATTGGATATGCTAAATAATACAAAGGATACAAAATCATGGATATCATATCCAAAAATATATTCATCGATTGAAGTGTTCAATTTGAATAACCGATTCATGATCTACAACTACTGGAGGAAGAAACTGCCAAATTGCTTCCTCTCCAAGAAAACGATTCGGAAGAAGATAATGAAAGTTTGTGTTCTGATATTTCTGTTATTTTATCATACATTAATGAACATGAAATATCAGGTTTGGATTCAAATCCATATGAGCTCTCTCAGTTGCCAAACTGGGAAGAAAAGACACTCATATATGTTAGTTCTAACATTGGAAATCCTGTCGATCCAAGAAGAACCCGAGCATAATTTAAAAGAGAAGGTATCTATCTTTCATATTCTGATCCATTACTGTATGAAAAATGTTCTTTTATTATTGTTTCATGTCCTAAATCATACTACCATTCCCGCCAATATCTAAGATGGCAAACCGACATGGATGAAGAGTACAAATCTCTTCAGAAAAATGCATCATGGGAGCTAGTTTCTCTTCCACCTTGGAGGAAATTAGTTCAATGCAAATGGGTCTACTGAACCAAGGTTGATGCTAATGGTTCAACCTGCAAATACAAATCTAGTTTTGTGGCAAAAAATTTCTCACAAGTTCATTGTGTCGACTACACAAAACATTTTGCACCGGTTGCAAAAATGGATTCAATCTGCCTAGTTTTGGCAATTTCCGCATCCAAGCACTTGGAGGTGCACCAAATGGATGTAAAGAGTGAATTTATTCATGGATATTTCCACGAAGAGATTTAAATGAATCATCCTAAAGGTTACATATCATATCCGACACTTGTTTGTAGATTAAGGAAATCCTTGTATGGTTTAAAACATGCCCCAAGAGCTTGGTATGCAAAGATGGATTCCTTTCTTCTGTCGCAAAATTTTGTGAGATGCAAATCAGATCTAAATGTGCATCTACAGTATCATTAAGGTAATTTTCTAATCATTTTCCTTTATTTTTAAGACCTATTGATTATAGGAAGTCGTCTTGCTTCGATCGGCACTATAAAAACCCCTCTACACCAAGCATTCGATATGAGTGATTTAGGCATGTTGAGGCAGTTTCTTGGTCGTGAGATCACTCATAATTTTGATGGGATTATGATATATCAGTAAAAATATGATTTGTACCTTCTAAATAAGTTCAACATGGAAGAATGTAAATCGGAACCATTCCCATTCCTATCGGGAATCAATCTCGAGGATGGTGATTCTACACCGTTGGTGGATTCTACACTATACATACAGTTGATTGGTAATATTTTGTATATGACACACTCTAGCCATGATATTTATTTTTCTATGAGTGTTGTGTCAATTTATATGCAGCATCCCCATGACCTTCACTAGAAGGAATCCAAAAGGATCTTTCACTATGTGCAAGGTACGAGACATTTTGGCATACACTATGCGACAGATTCTGATCTTGACTTGGTTGGATTCACTGATTCAAATTGGGCAGGTGATAGCATTGATCGGAATTCCACTTCCAGATATGTTTTCATGATTGGTATAGGGCCTATTTTCTGGTCAATCAAAAAGCATGCCACCATTTGCTTATCTTCAAGAGAGGCAGAGTATCGAGGAGCATTCAATGCTTGCATTCAGGCACTTTGGTTGCAGGGTATTCTAGTAGAGTTTGATATTGGTATCACCACTTATACTGTCATATTTTGTGACAATCAGAGTGCTATCAATATCTCGATAGATCCATTTCGGAGACAGAGGACCAAGCATATCGATATCCATGTGTGCTCCATCTGAGAGCTTGTGCATGACAGAACCATTCTACTGCAATATTTCCCTACAGATGCGAAAATTGCATAAATCTTCACCAAGAGCTTCACTGAGAAGAAGTTCTCTTACCTCTCACTGTTGGGGGTGATTTCTACTATGGTGAGGACATATTAGATCCTTCAGTGTTCAGTTTGAGGGGGGGGGGGTTTCTTTCCCACTGGGTTTTTCCCTCTTTTCTCACTTATATTTTTTGAGCATTTCTAGGATTACTTCTGTACTGGGTGACCTATGGCCTTTGTTGCTAGGGCCCTTTTATTATGTTTTTACTCCTCCACATGAGATTAGATTAAGGGGGGGTGTTGGAGCATTTTCAAACCACACATCATTTATTTGAGCTTCACAGCTTAATTTTCCACTTATCCTAAGTATTTTGACTCTATCATGTTCTTACATCATTAGTACATCACAGTTTCAATAAACTGGGCCTCTTCCTACATTCATGGAGTCAACTGGACCATCATTATCAGTTAACTGGGCCTCCTCCATCATTCAGGGAGTGATTTGCATGACTAAAGTGCACTACTCAGTCCAATTGACAACATTTACTAGTTTATTCAACCAACTGGAGACTAGAAGGCACCCTACTACACTAGTTGACCTCATCTGGTGTTATTTTCACCTACTATTAAGTTAACTACAAATAGAAAGGCACCCTCTCCTATTTTTTGGCATTCAGTTGAGTTCTGGATTCAGTTTGACTCGGTTAGACAACTTTAGAGTCTGTTAGAGTCAGTTTGATAGTAGTTACGTGGTTAACTGATGTGCCAAGTGGTGTTAACTTCCAAGTAAGCCACTCTCATGCATTTAATTCGAATGACCTCTCTGTAATTTGAATTGCTTGGCTTATTGTAGCTATTGTTACAAATTGTAATAATATTCTTAGTTTATTATAATGCAGGAACTACTGCAAATATTTTGCATTAGTGTTTTGACATATTATTTGCTGCATGCATCTCTATTAATTGTTGTCTTTGTTTCATAGATTTGTTTGACTTAGATTTTACATTTATGTCCATATGCTAATCTGAAAGGTGTATGAATTTTCAACTTCTTACAAGGTGTTCTATATGCCCATAATACTGCTGATATTCTAAGATCTCAATCATCCTTTTTTACATTGCATACCTTGGCCAATTCATTCTCCATTGCTTTGTTAAAGGCTTCTATAGTTCCATTATCTTGTGGATGATATGGTGTGCTCTTCTAATGGTAGATCTGAAATTCTTTTGTCAAGGTTGCAATAGTTCTATTCAAGAAATGGGTTCCCTGATCACTCATTAGAATCTTTGGACATCCAAACCTTGTCAAAATATTCTCAAAAATGAACTGCGCGGCGGTAACTATGCTACCGTCCTTCACCGGTTTTTCCTCTACCCATCTGGTTAGATAATCTTTAGATGTGATTATATATCTTGAACCAGTTCGCTTTCCTGGTGGGTTAATAGGTCCCATGAAGTCAATAGCCCATTTATCAAAGGATTTCAATGTCAATTGTGGCATCAATGGCATCTCATCTCCATGAGATGGCTTCCATGTTCTTTGGATTATCTATCATTCCAACTCTACTTCGCTTCTTTCTTCAACAGTTTCTCCATAGGCGTAGTGATCTACGCATATCCTTTAATGAATTTTCTATAGTATCCTCTATGTCCCAATGTAGTGCATAGTTGTTTCACTGAGTTGTTGATGTATTTGTAACTTCGGAATGTATTTCACATATGTATATTGTACTCCTATAGAGATGGTATTATTCCTCTATATAGAAGTGTCGTCATTTATATTGCAAGTGTCGTAACTTATACTTGATGGGTTATTAGACCACCTTGATGGGGTCGGCCCTGTATAAGTCATGTGCATTAAAGGGTTATTAGACCACCCTATTGGGGGTCGGCCCTGTCAGCATTATGTTATGTGGTTAACTTGAGGCCGACCTAATAAAGGTTATTAGGCAAGTCAAGTCAAGTATAAATAGAGTGCAGGAGGCACTCTATTTGATCATTCACTTTCTCACACATACACTAATTGGAGAGTGGCACACTAGTGGAGGAGGAGAAGTTGCTGCTAGGGGACTATCTTTTATGCTTGGGTTTTGTATCATTGCTCTATCTATCTCTGAGGAAGTTATTGGGGTTTTTCACCTTTATGGTTTTCCCCAAGGAAACTCTGTGTATCTATTGTCTCTTGTGATTGATATGCTGTACATGTTATTCTCTCAGTTAAGATCCTAGATCATATTGAATTGATGCTAAAAAATTAACATGGAATCAGAGCTAACCTGAGAAGAAGACACTGTGTAGTTGGAGAAGCTAGGGCTTCTTGTTTTTTGGGTTTCTCTCCACAGATCTTGAAAGGCAAGAGGCTATATTGACTCTACTCTGCAAGGTGCATCTTTCTATTCAATTATGAGGACTTTTAGTTTTGGCCCTAAAAATTTGGGTTTCCACAAAAAGTGGAATTTCTAAAAGTTGAGACCATGGTTGGAAGATCCTTGGAAGAATCGAACTTTAGAGCTTTGGATCGAACTTTTTGGTTGGGTGAAGCTCTGGGAAAATCAAACCCTAGTTTGGGGTCGTGTCTAATGAAGCTGAAAATTAGGGCTTCTGTAAAAGTTGGAATTTCTGAAATATGAGACCATGGCTGGAAGCTCCTCTGAAAAGTCAAAGTTTAGAGACCAATATCGAACTTTTTGGTTGGGTGAAGCTCTGGGAAAATCAAACCCTAATTCAGGGTCCTCCCTAGTGAATTTGGGAGATTGAAAAGCATTTATGAGGGGTGAAGCTTTGCAGTTTTCAAATTCTAAGTATACCAACTTGATCAACTCATCAAGGCGCATATTTCTATCCATTCAAAAGTTTAAAATTAAAAGTTTGAATTTTTAGGGTTTCTCTGACAAACCCTAATCCAGCACTAGATCCAGTTTTCAGAAAATCAAGTGGTAAGACCTGAATCTTTTCTATTTCCATTTGAGTTTCTCATTAAAGATGTCTCACCACACCAAGCTTGAGGATAAGCTTGAAGGGGCTGATAACTTCCAAGCCTGGAAGTATAGGATTGGGTTAATCCTATAAGAGAATGAGTTGGACATCTACATAAGTGAAGAGGTTCATGTCCTAGAGGGAGAAGAGACTAAGGCCTTACATAAGAGGAACTTGGTCAAGGCCAAGACAATCATTGTTGATTCTATCAAATACCATCTCATACCACATGTGTCATTTCTGAAGACACCTAAGGAGATGTTTGATTCCTTGACCAGGATATTTGAAGGGAAGAACATAAATCGGAAGATGATCTTGAGAAATCAATTGAAGAACATCAAGATCCAGAATGCGGAGACCATGTAGTCTTATTTCTCAAGGGTCTCCTAGATAAAATAACAACTTGAAGATGTGGGAGAAGACATAGAAAATGGAGAAGTGGTAATGACCACTCTTAATGGCCTTCCTAGGTCATGGGATTCCTTCATCCAAGGAATTTGTGCTAGGAAGAAACTTATCTCTTTCAGTAGGTTGTGGGAAGAATGCTCATAGGAAGGAGCTCAAATTATAGATCGAGAAGAGAAAATGGGGAATGAATATCAAGCTCTCATAGCACATTCCAAGAAGAGGACACTTTTCCTCAGATTTCCTTAAGAACAAAAGAAACAACAACAACTACTACTACAAGCAATCTGACAGGTATGACTTACAGGTATGGTTTGAAATCCGTTCATGATTAAGTTTATAATATGATTGTCTTCATGTTTAATTTTAGACTTGTCTTATCACCATAGTAAAAGTATGAATGCATGATAGAAGACATTCATTCATTAGGGTTATGACACTTATGATTGTATTATGATTGTACTAATGCACTGTGGTGTTGTATGAGGGGAATGTTATCCACTAACATGAAGGTACAAATCAAGTCCTAGATCAAGACCATGGTGACATGAAGACAAAGACTCATCCATAGTCATGGATCACATAGAGGTATGTATAATTTGGTTCTACAATGGTTAATGCAAGTCATTGAAGAGAACAAGAAAACAATGCTAGATATAACTAGCAAATATGATGACCAGGTATGTTTTTCCTATACCATGTTAGAATCCTACCCTATGTAAGGATCTTATACTTTTGTATGATTGATAATGATTATTCATGAAGTTATAAGTTTGAGTAATCTAGGTTTTATGCATATTATGTTCCTTACTTTGATTAATGATATGACTAACTAGAAAAGTCCTATATAAACCTTGAATATTAATGCTTATGATCTGTGTTTGAAATGATCATGACTATACATGCTTAAGATTATTGTGTTTTGATAGTATTAAGATTATACTAATAAATGTATGATTATGTATGAGATCTCGAGGATAGCACAATGATGATACTAGTAAGCATGCATAGTGATCGAGGATGGATATAAGTTCAAGGACAGGTAATCCAGGAAGAAAAGATAAAGAGGGAGCACACTCTAGTAGTTCCTGCAAGGAAACAAAGATTGAGAGGAAGTCCACCCAACAAACAAACAAAGATAAGTATTTGAATTGTCATTTATTATATATGATTACTTAAATGATGTTGTTCAATCATGCACATACTTAGGTTCCTAGATTTAGGATGTATATTATGCATTTTAGAAAAAATGCATTAATGAACAAGATACTACTAATATGCAAGTAATGGGTAAGGGACATATGGTACTGTACAACATTCCATTGCTACTTATCTAGAATGAAACCTATTTAGTAACATGTTGGGAGTTGTGCACACTCTTAACAAATGTTCTGGTAGAGATGGAAGGCATCTAGAAAGTTACTGGATATGGATAAATGTTGTATTGAAGCATTGGCTAAGATAATTGCATGATTGTATGACATATGTATTTATGCGTAATATTTTGTTATGAAAACTATGAGAAGTTTCTAATCATGCAATTGAATTTGAATTGTAGGAAAGAACATGTACAATCACCTACAAAACAAGGACTACAACATTTGTTCCAGCAACGAAGTTTAAAGAAAACTATCTATTGAATATATTGAGGAAACTGAAGTTCCCAGGATTCAGGATGCAGTAATAGAAGAAATCTATGATCGAGGGATATCAGTCGATCATGAAGAATGATGTTTGGGATGTGGTCCCAAGACCTAAAGGGAAGTCTATTGTGACTTCCAAGTGGATTTATAAGATCAAGCATGGTCCAAATGGTAGCATAGGTGAGGTTTGTTGCTCATGGCTTCTCCCAGAAAGAGGGGATAGATCATGAAGAGACAGATACACTTCCATCAAAATAGTACTTGCTCTGGCTGCAATGATGAAGTGGAAGATACACCAAATGGATGTCAAGAAATCTTTTGTGAATGGTGTAGTCGAAGAGGAAGTGTATGTGGAGTAGCCACTCACTTTTGAGACATATGATAGGGAGTCATATGTGTGCAGGTTGAAGAAAGCCTTGTACGTCTTGAAGTAAGCTCCTAGGACTTGGTATGGTAGGATAGACAACTTTCTATCCAGTTTGGGTTTCACCAAGAGTAAAGCAGATTCCAACCTTTACTACAAGGTTGAGGAAGGAAATCTAGTGATACTACTATTGTATGTGGATGACCTATTTGTTACAGGTGAGGATAGATGGATTTTTGATACCAAGAGGAATCTTGCTGCCGAGTTTGAGATGAAGGACTTGGGGATGATGCACTATTTTCTAGGCATGGAGGTGTGGAAACGTGCAGATGGGATCTTCCTTGGACAAGGGAAGTATGCAATAGAGATCCTGAAGAGGTTCAAGATGATGGACTGCAAGGCCATGGCCGCACCTATGGCATCGAACCTTAAGCTTCTGTGTGATGCTTCATCCGAGCCGGTTGATGTCATGATGTATCGTCAGATGACTGGGTCCTCGATGTACCTGACGAATACGAGAACAGATACTTGCTTTGCGGTGAACACATTGAGCCAATTCCTGACGGATCCGAGAGGTGTTCACCTAGTTGTTGTAAAGCATATTATGAGGTACCTGAAGGGTATGGTTGATTATGGGCTCAAGTATGATGTGAATCAAAAGTTTAACCTGGAGGGATATGTTGATTCATATTGGGCAGGAAGTGCTACAGATAGGAAGAGCACTTCTGGGTGTTGCTTCAACATGGGATCAGTTGTGATCTCTTGGTTTAGCAGGAAGCAATCCTGCGTAGCACTGAGTACAGCCGAAGCAGAGTATGTTGCAGCTTGTTCGGCTAGTTGTGAGGCAGTATGTCTCTGAAAGCTATTGTCTGAGCTATTTGATCTCCTGTTGGATGCTACTGGTATCTTTTGTGACAACCAGAGTTGTGTGAAGCTGTCTGAGAATCTATTGTTCCACGATAGGTCGAAGCACATTGAGATCAAAATATCACTATATTATGGATATGGTGCAGAGAGGAGCAGTGAAGCTCCTGTATGTTGCGATGGATGAGCAGGTTGCAGATGTGTTGACGAAACCACTAGCCAGAGTGAAGTTTGAGTACTTCAGAGAGAGGCTTGGTGTTCTTCAGATTGACAACACTTCAAGGAAGAAGTGATGGACACATTTGTAGGAGCCATTCCAAGCATGGTGAGAGAAGGACCCTTCCCATGACTATGGATGTAAGCATTGTGTGAAAAGCATCAAGACGATGCTCCAGTTACTGCTTTGTATATGCATAAGTTCGATGCTTTGATTAGTTTGATCATGTATTTGTATATGCATCATGCTGGATGCTTGATATGATCAGTTGGATCATGTATTTGTATATGCATCATGTTGTATGCTTGATATGATCAGTTGGATCATGCATTTGTATATGCATCATGTTGGATGCTTGATATG
Source organism: Larix kaempferi (assembly GCA_027924585.1). Taxonomy (NCBI): domain Eukaryota; kingdom Viridiplantae; phylum Streptophyta; class Pinopsida; order Pinales; family Pinaceae; genus Larix; species Larix kaempferi. The sequence continues at coordinate 5,311,038 of BSBM01000252.1, forward strand.
ATCAAGTGGATCATGAATTTATGTATGTATCAAGTGGATACATTGTATGACCAGATGGATCATGTATTGATGTATGCATCAAGTGGATCATGTATTCATGTATGTATCAGGTGCATACATTGTATGATCATGTGGATCATGCATGATGATATGTATCAGGTAAATACTTGGTATGCATCAGGTGGATGCACTGTATGATCATGATGATCATGGATGATGAGTATTAGGATGATGCTCTGGACGACATGCATCAGGACGATGCAGTGACAATGATCAGGATGATCATGCGATGAGGATGTGCATCAGGATGATGTACTATATGATGATGATCGGTATGATCTATTAATTTTCGAGCATTAATTCAATATACTCTAGGATCTTTACTGAGAGAATAGCATGCACAGTATATCAATGCATATCAATCATCACAAGATGCAAACATAAGAGACAATAGACACATAGAGTTTCCGTGGGGAAAACCCTAAGGTGAAAAACCCCACAACTTCCTCAGAGATAGATAGAGCAACAATACAACCAAAGTACAACCCAAGTACATAGAGATAGTCTCCTCTTAGCAGTTGATCCTCCTCCTCACATGTGCACCACTTTTAGAGTGATGTAGAGTGAGATAATGAGATGATTAAAATAGAGATCTCCCGATCTCTATTTATACTTGTCCTGACTGCCCAATAAACTTATGGGGGCTGACTTGTCTAGTTTAGCATAATGATCCATGGTTAACTTAATCAAGGCTGACCCCACACATGGTGGTCTAATAACCCATCGGCAAGTTACGACACTTGCGACACTTGTCAATACAAGTGACGACACTTCCTTATAGAGGAATAACACATCTCTATAGGAGTGCAATATACATAAATGAAATACATAGGTGAAATACATTTTGAAGTTACATATACATCAACACTCTCTCTTAACTAGGAAGGTATTTCTCTACATAGATCTGCTAGCACAAGTCTTGTTCTCTGGATCATCATCAGAGAATCATCGTCATCATCACTGCTGCTGATATCTCAATCAATCTCCGAATCTACTCGTCATAGGAAGTTCTAGATAGCCAGTCCTTTTTCATACTGGATGTAGGCCCACCACCTGTAGGTCTTCATCATCATTGGCCATACTATGGAATCCTCAGGACTTATTACATGCATCACAAAACCTCGCAAGAGCATCCTGGGACTTATTATGGGCACACAGCCCAACCTATCGGATCTCCGAGGGAGCTATTACATGTGACCCCACCACAAAACCTCGAAAGAGAATCCCAGGACTGATTACGAGCACACAGTTCAACCTATCAGATCTCCCAGGGTGCTATTATATGTGGTCACTATAAAACCTCGCAAGAGCATCCCAGGACTTATTACAGGAACACATCCCAACCTATTGGATCTCTGAAGGCAATATTACATGTGGTCATGAAAAAACCTCGAAAGAGCATCCCAGGACTTATTATGGGAACACATCCCAACCTATCGAATCTCCTTGGGTGCTATTATATGCCATAGGACAAAACCTCGAAAGAGCATTTGCCAGATCTCCCAAGGGGCTATTATATGCCAGCGGAAAAACCTAGCAAGAGAATCTGCAAACCTCCCAAGGCGCTATTATATGTCCTCCCAAAGCAAAACCTCGAAAGATCATTTGCTAGATCTCCTAGGGAGCTATTGTATGCCAGCGGAAAAACCTAGCAAGAGAATCTGCAAACCTCCCAGGGCGCTATTACATGCTTATCTGCACAACCTATCCACGGCCACAGAGTATCAACCTGATAGTCACCATACACCATCCTGATGTACACATAATCATCCTGATCATCATCACTGCATCATCCTAACACATGTCATTTGGAGCAACATCCTAAAGCTCATCATCCATGATCATCCTGATCATACAATGCATCCACCTGATGCATACACAGTATCTTCTTGATATATATCATCATACATGATCTACCTGATCATACAATGTATCCACCTGATACATATGCAAATACATGATCCACCTGATCATACCTGATACATATCAATATACATGATCTACCTGATCATACAATGTATCCACCTGATACATATACAAATACATACACATGATCCAACTGATCATATCTAGCATCCAACATGATGCATACATACATATAAATGATCCAACTGATCATATCCAGCATCCAACATGATGCGTACATACATATAAATGATCCAACTGATCATATCTAGAATCTAACATGATGCATACATACATATAAATGATCCAAATGATCATATCCAACATCCAACATGATGCATACATACATATAAATGATCCAACTGATCATATCCAGCATCCAACATGATGCATACACAGAGCAGTAACTAGAGCATCGTCCTGATGCTCATCATCCAATGCTTACATCCATAGCCATGGAAGGATCCTCCTCTCACCATGCTTGGAATGGCTTCAGCAAATGTGTCCATCAATTCTTCCTTGAAGTGTCATCAATCTAAAGAACACCAAGCCTCTCTCTAAAGTACTCGAACTTCACTCGGGCAAGTGGTTTCGTCAGTACATCTTCAATCTGCTCATTCATCGCAACATACATGAGCTTCACTGCTACTCTCTGCACCATATCCATGATATAATGATATTTGATCTCAATGTGTTTTGACCTATCGTGGAACACAAGGTTCTCAGACAGCTTCACACAACTCTAGTTGTCACAAAAGATACCAGTAGCCTCTAGTGAGAGATCCAATAACTCAGACAGTAGCTTATGGAGCCATACCGCCTCACAACTAGCCAAACAAGCTGCAACATACTCTGCTTCGGCTATACTCAGTGCTATGCAGGACTGCTTCTTGCTAAACCAAGAGATCACACCTGATCCCATACTGAAGCAGCACCCAAAAGTGCTCTTCCTATCTGCAGCACTTCCTACCCAATCTGAATCAACATAACCCTGCAGGTTAGACTTTTGATTCACATCATACTTGAGCCCATAGTCAACCGTACCCTTCAGGTACCTCAGAATATGCTTTACAACAACCAGGTGAACACCTTTGGGATCTGTCAGGAACTGGCTCAATGTGTTCACTGCAAAGCAGATATCTGGTCTCATGTTCATCAAGTACATCAAGGACCCAATCATCTGGCGATACACAGTGACATCAACCGGATTAGATGAAGCATCACACAGAAGCTTCAGGTTTGATTCCATAGGTGTGGCCATAGCCTTGCAGTCCATCATCCCGAACCTCTTCAAGATCTCTACTGCATACTTCCCTTGTCCAAGGAAGATCCCATCTGCACTCTGCCATACCTCCATGCCTAGAAAATAGTGCATCATCCCCAAGTCCTTCATCTCGAACTCGGAATCAAGCTTCCTCTTGGTATCAGCAATCGAACTATCATTACCTGTAACAAACAGGTCATCCACATACAGGAGTAGTATCACAGGATTTCCCTCCTCAACCTTGTAGTAAAGGTTGGAATCCGCTTTACTCTTGGTAAAGCCCAAACTAGATAGAAAGCTATCTATCCTCCCATACCAAGTCCTAGGAGCTTTCTTCAAGCCGTACAAGGCTTTCTCCAACCTGCACACATATGACTTCCTGTCATGTGTCTCAAAACCAAGTGGCTGCTCCACATACACTTCCTCCTCGACTACACCATTCAAGAAAACAGTCTTGACATCCATCTAGTGTATCTTCCATTTCATCACTGCAGCTAGAGAAAGTACTGATCTAATGGAAGTGTATCTGGATACAAGAGAAAAAATTTCTTCATAGTCGATTCCTTCTTTCTATGAGAAGCCATGAGCCACAAATCTCACTTTGTATTTCTCTATGCTGCCATCTGCACCATGCTTGATCTTGTAGATCCATTTGGAATTCACAACAGACTTCCCTTCAGGTCTTGGGACTATATCCCAAACATCATTTTTCATTATTGATTGGTATTCCTCGACAATGGCATCCTTCCATTCTTTCTTTTCCACTGCCTTTTCATAACTAGAAGGTTCTTTGTTCATAATATCACAGAGTAAAGCAACATAGCTGGTATGTGATCTAGTTCTCTTCTTTGCTATGTGTTCTTCTTCTGGAATGCCATACCTTTCTGCATCTTGAATGAGATCCCTAGCCCATGCAGGTTTCCTCTTGTGAGAGTCCTTCTCACGAGGTGGATCTACAGGTTCTTGCGGATCTTCAATTTCATGATCCACATCTGGAATTGCTTCAATCATAGTAGTGTCTTGAAATCTAGTTTCCTTTGGTTCTTCATGATCTTCAACAAGTGTCTTCCTTGATTTGATGAATGCTGAATTTTCATCAAATGTTACATCCCTGTTGACATTAATCTTCTTGAACCCTGGAAAGTATTATTTGTAATCCTTCGAGCTTTCATTGTAACCCACAAAAATACCCTTCTTTCCTAAAGGATCTAGCTTAGTCCTCTTTTCCTTTGGGACATGAGTGTATACTAGACAACCAAATATTCTAAGATGGCTGACTTCAGGTTTCTTACCAGAGAGGACCTCTTCTGGTGTCTTGTTGTCCAATATCTTGTGGGGTGTTCTATTCTGCACATATACAACTGTCCTAGCTGCTTCTGCCCATTGATGCATAGGTAGATCTTGGTCATGCAACATTGCCCATGCTGCTTCCATGATTGCTCGATTCTTCCTTTCTGCAACTCCATTTTGTTGTGGATTGTAGGGAGCAGTCAACTCCCTCTTAATACCTGGATCACTGCATAGTTTCTTGAAATCACCTAAAGTGAATTCTCTGCCATTGTTGGATCTGAATGTCTTGATCTTTTTATCATTTTGATTTTCCATCAATGCTTTGAATTCCTTGAACTTATCAAATACTTCATCTTTGTTCTTCAAGAAGTAAATCCAAGTTTTTCTAGAGAAATCATCAATGAAAGAGACATAGTAAACATACCCACTCTGAGAACTGGATGACATCAGACCGCATACATCAGAGTGAATGATTTCCAAGATTCCTTTTGCCTTGCTTTCACTGCTTGGAAATGCCTTCTTTATGTTCTTTCCTTTTGCACATCCTTTGCAAACACCTTCATGCTTTGTCTTGATTTTAGGAAGTCCTTCTATAGCTTTACTTGCAATTGGTAGTGCTCTGTAGTGCACATGAGCAAGTATTCTATGCCAAAGTTCACTTGGCTCCATGGATTCATATACCATGGCATTTTTAGGTTGTCCCTTCAATTTGTACAATCCTCCCTCTTGCTCTCCAATCACTACTGCATCATCTATGGTCTTACCTTTTGACCACATGAGTACTTGGCCATCTACAAATGCAACCCTCATGCCTTTTGCATCCAATGCAGATATGGAGAGTAGGTTCATCTTGAGCCCAAGTACAAATAACACATCTTTCATCTTCAAGGACTTTCCAGAGTCTAGGTTGAAGGAGGCTTCACCACTTCCTTTGATAGGATATTGGTAGTCATCCCCAAGTTTCACCTTATGGTGTGACTCATGTTCAGATAGATTAGCAAAGGATTCTTTGAACCCAGTCATGTGCTTTGAATCCCCACTGTCAATAAGCCAATCATTACAACCATGAGAGATAGTACTTATGAGAGCAGAGATTAGAACATATTCATCTTCACTTGATGAGTCATCCTCATCACTTTCTGCTCTAGCCTTCTTCTTGGGAGGTTCATCATCCTCAGCAGCATGAGCATGATATCTTCTTTTGTTGTTCTTCTTCTTCTTGTTGAAGTTGTAGTTGTTGTCTTTCTTCTTCTTGGGATAATCTGCAGCAAAGTGTCCCTTCTCATTGCATGTGAAGCACCTGAGACCTTTCTTCTCTTTATGATAATGGTGGTGTGAAGATCTTTTGTTATGAGATGGCTCTCTCTTAGGCTTGCTTCTTTTGGTCTAAGCTACGAGAGCTTGGTCTTCATTTCCCATCTTTTCTTCTCGGGCTACAAGCCTAGCCTCTTCTTGTGAACACTCCTCCCATAGTCTATTGAAGGAGATCAATTTCTTTCTTGCACAGATTCCTTGAATAAAGGAATCCCATGACCTAGGTAGACCATTCAGAGTGGTCATGACAACTTCACCATTGTCCACTACTTCATCCATAGCTTTGCATTGTTCCTTGATTTGAGAGACCTTGGAGAAATAAGATTGAATGGTCTCTCCATTCAACAGCTTGACCCCTTTCAATTGATTCCACAGACTCATCTTCCGATTTATGTTCTTCCCTTCAAATAGCTTGGTCAAAGAGTCAAACATCTCCTTAGGTGTCTTTAGAGATGACACATGTGGTATGAGATGGTCTTGGATAGAATAAGCAATGATTCTCTTTTCCTTGACCAAGTTCTTCTAATGCAATGCATTAGCCTCTTCATCCTCTGGGATGGGGACCTCAGAGCTGATGTAGGTGTCCAATTCATTTTCTTCCAGGATTAACCCAATCTTATACTTCCAAGCTTAGAATTTATCGGCCCCTTCAAGCTTATCCTCAAACTTGGTGTGGTGAGACATCTTAAAGAGTACTTCAAATGGAAATAGAAAAGATTTACGTCTTACCACTTGATTTGCTGAAAACTGGATCTGGTTCTGGATTAGGGTTTGTCAGAGAAACCCTAAAAATTCAAAATGTGAATTTCAACTTTCTGAAAGAATAGAAAGATGCGCCTTGATGAGCTGATCAACCTGGTATATTCAAAATTTGAAAACTGCAAAGTTTCACCCTTCAGAAATGCTTTTAAATATCATGGATTCACTAGGGAGGACCCTGAATTAGGGTTTGCGTTTCCTGGAGATTTACCCAGCCAAAAATCTTGATCCAAAGCTCTAAACTTCGATGTTTTCAAGGATCTTCCAGCTATGTCTTCAGATTTCAGAAATTCCTATTTTTGTGGAAACCCTAATTTTTAGGGCCAAAACTGAAAGTGCTTAGAATTGAATTCTGATTGGACAAGAAGATTCACCTTGCTAAGGAGAGTCAATCTATCATATTTCGTTTCCAAAATTTGTGGAGAGAAACCGAAAAAAAAGAAGCCCTAGCTTCTGCAACTGCATAGTGTCTTCTTCTCAGGTTAGCTCTGATACCGTGTTAATTTTCAAGCAGTAATTCAATATACTCTAGGATCTTTATTGAGAGAATAACATGTACAGTATATCAATGCATATCAATCATCACAAGATGCAAACATAAGAGACAATAGACACACAGAGTTTCCATGGGAAAAACCCTAAGGTGAAAAACCCCACAACTTCCTCAGAGATAGATAGAGCAATAATACAACCAAAGTGTTGGTTGTGGTGCCAGATCTTCCAGTCTCATAGATGATATTGTATTAGCCATGCACCCTGGAGGACTATACACCCATTCTGCATTTTTAGGGGTTTGGGGGCAATGCCCCCGAGAAAAATGTTTGGGGCTATTTTCGCCAGCTGTTTTGCGGGCCCATGGTTTTGGGTATCGTGTGGTATTTTTCCCATTGTATTTTCCCTGTAAAAGAAAGACATTATAATATGGATAGGGTTTATGTATTAGGTTTTATGCATTGTAAAGATCTCTAAGATCAGGAGAGAGACTGTGAGACAGTGAAGAGGAAGTGCAATGACTATGCTGCAGGTTGTATCCCTTCACCTTGCTGGACGATAATAATAATAAGGACTGGCAAATTTAGTGTGGATGTAGCCCAAGTTGGGTTGAACCACGATATATATGTGTCTCTCTTGTAATGTGTGTGTGATTATATTTGCATTTCTGTTTATTGTTATTGATCTGCGATCCTATTTTTCTAACACAAAGTACAACCCAAGTACACAGAGTTAGTCTCCTCCTAGCAGCTGATCCTCCTCCTCACATGTGCACCACTTTCCGAGTGATGTAGAGTGAGATAATGAGATGATCAAAATAGAGATCTCTCGATCTCTATTTATACTTGTCTTGACTGCCCAATAAACTTATGGGGCTGACTTGTCTAGCTTAGCATAATGACCCATGGTTAACTTAATCAGGGTTGACCCCACACATGGTGGTCTAATAACCCATCGGAAATTTACGACACTTGTCAATACAAATGATGACACTTCCTTATAGAGGAATAACACATCTCTATAGGAGTACAATATACATAAATGAAATACATAGGTGAAATACATTCTGAATTTACATATACATCAACATGATCATGAGTATCGGGTTGATACTTTGTGGCCATGGATAGGTTGTGAAGGTAGCATAGAAAAGATCCTTAAGATCTGGACAGGTAGAGTAGTGTACTCGTAACAGCCTGGGATACAAAGATCCAGATAGGTTGAGCAATAAGCTCGTAATCAGTCCTAGGATGCTCTTTTGAGGCTTTGCTACTAGAGGCATATAATCAGCCCTAGAGATTCGACAGGTTGAGTAGTAAGCTCATAATCAGTCCTCCGATGCTCTTTAGAGTATGTGTAGGTTGCAAGATGCTCTTTAAAGGTTTTTCCTAACCACATGTAATCAGCCCTAGAGATTCGAGAGGTTGAGCAGTAAGCTCGTAATCAGTCCTAGGATGCTCTTTAGAGTACTTGTAGGATGCAAGACACTCTTTAAAGGTTTTGTGGTGTGTGGGTCACATATAATTAGTCCTGGAGATCTGATGGGTTGAGCAGTAAGCTTGTAATTAGTCCTGGGATTCTCTTTAGAGTTCTTGCAGGATGCAAGACACTCTTTTAAGGTTTTGTAACAGTCAACATGTAAAAGATCCTATATTCTAAGCTAGGTTTTGTTGATGCACGTAATATGTCCCGGGATCCACACTATGGCCAAATAATGATGAATACCTATAGTTGGTAGGCCTACATCCAACATGAAAAAGGGTTGGTTCTGTAGAACTTCCTATGATGAGTAGTTCAGAGATTGATTGAGATAGCAGCAACAGTGACGATGATGATGATCCAGTGACGATGATCCAGAGAAGAAGACTTGTGCTAGCAGATCTGTGTCGAGAAATACCTTCCTAGTTAAGAGGGAGTGTTGATGTATTTGTAACTTCAGAATGTATTTCACATATATATATTGTACTCCTATAGAGATGGTATTATTCATCTATACAGAAGTGTCGTCATTTATATTGTAAGTGTCGTAACTTATACTTGATGGATTATTAGACCACCTTGATGGGGCCGACCCTATATAAGTCATGTGGGTTAAAGGGTTATTAGACCACCCTATTGGGGGTCGGCCCTGTCAGCATTATGTTATGTGGTTAAGATGAGGCCGACCTAGTAAAGGTTATTAGGTAAGTCAAGTCAAGTATAAATAGAGTGCAGGAGGCACTCTATTTGATCATTCACTTTCTCACACATACACTCATTGGAGAGTGGCGCACTAGTGGAGGAGGAGAATCTGTTGCTAGGAGACTATCTCTTATGCTTGGGTTTTGTATCATTGCTCTATCTATCTCTGAGGAAGTTATTGGGGTTTTTCACCTTTATGGTTTTCCCTGAAAAAACTCTATGTGTCTATTGTCTCTTGTGATTGCTTCTTGTGATTAATATGCTGTACATGTTATTCTCTTAGTTAAGATCCTAGATCATATTGAATTGATGCTCAAAAATTAACATGAGCTCTATGACAGAGCATATCGACTATCTTCAAGATAAAATTACTTAGCTCAAAACATAGAAAATAATATTGAACGAGTGACATCAAAACAAGATTAGTGAATTAAGAAAAATATTGAAAACTTCTACAGACAACACAGTCATCAATATGTCTGGTGTAAATATTTTTGTTAATCCCATCCCTTCTAATCATGTTAAGTCAAAGTAGTTGAAGTTCATGAATTCACATCGTATTTTGTTTGCTATATATATTGTTTTATAGAGTGCTATGGTTTGGAGTAAAGGTAAGTCTCTCTATTTTGTTTTAATTTGATTTATTTATTTATTTTATTGTTTATGTTTTATTCTTATGAGAAGTAATTGTAGAATCAAAGATTCTACAACCACTTCAACTCAATATATTATTTTTCTTTATTGATTTTTCCTTCTTTTTTTGTCTCATGAGTAAATATTTTGGAAGATACAATATGGCTATTTCGAATTAAATTTTTCTAGCTGGCAGAAAGAAAACGTATAGATGGAATCATCTCAAGACCTTACACCTATAAGATAAAGATTACACCTCGGTCGATTTTTCTTGGCATACTATCCCGTCCTTCTATTTTATAGATTTGTATAGCTAGGATAATTTCTTGTTTTTCGAATGCATGAGAAAAAATTGGGATAAAACATTTTTTACTATCCTAAATTTTTGGATATACGATCCTCTTATCTAGTTTTAGTTCTGAATTTAGTTGAGGTGTTGAATTTTATTATAAATAGATAGCCTCAAACTATTGTAAGGCGGGATATCTATTGGAAGAGGGGATATTTTTGGATTGATGAAACTATTATTTAAACAATGACTTTCTTAATTTTATAAAAGTTGTTGTGAGTATATATATAAGACTTCTTTATATGTGCTTTTGGCATTTTTGTAATGATAATGGTCATTGTTTTGTTTGGATATAGAGAGTAAAAATATTATCTTTGCGTATATTCTATCTCTAGATTAGACTACTATTTCTTTGGCTTGATTTGATTTAGTCACTAGCAATTATTAAATCTTATATTCATCATTCCATAATAGTTGTCTATGTGTCCTTTCAAATTTGTTGATGATGTCAATTTACTTGAGATTTGATTTCTTTCAACAAATTATTATTTTAAGACTCATAAATATATGATTTTATATAATTAGAGTGGTTTCACTCTAATTTATGGAAAACTAATCATATAATCAATAACTTACAGTTGGGCTAGCTATTCTAATTGTTGAATTTTAATATTGAAATAAGTTTTGGAATACTTATTGACTTCGTTTAATAATTCTTTTGGAAATATTCTTTTAAAAATCATATTATTATTTTGTTACATTGGATTACTCTCTATTTGAAATAATATTGGATTTTCATTTTTCATATTGAAATTAATCAATTATTAGGTTAATAAGATCTTGGCCCAGTACTGGTTCTGGAATTCTTATGTAAAATTTTAGATCTGAAATATTTCTTATGTTTGTTTGGTATAGTTCATGGTTATCAGATGTTAAATATTTTAACTTGTTTATCACAAAATTTTAGATCCGAAATATTTCTTATGTTTGTTTGGTATAGTTCATGGTTATCAGATGTTAAATATTTTAACTTGTTTATCACAACTTTAATAGCTTGTTTTCTCTTTTAAATTTATGTAAATCTAAATTAGGCAAATTGGGATACCTATCAATAGATTGTATATTTGTATTTTATTAGGAATTTCTTTCTATTTATTTTGTATATATTATTTTAATTGTGTTATTGATGTATTGTATATACTACATGTCATAGGTATTAAGATATATTTAATTTTCCATAGCTTAGATATAACATCGGCTAATGGAGCTATTAAACATGTGAGGGTTCGCCACTTTTAAACGACTTGGGGTTGCTTAAATACCTCTAGATCGGGTTAATCCCTCCTTATGTTGACTCTGGTGCAAATCATATGATCAATAGATACTAAGTTAATTAAAGTATACATATTGGGTTGTGCAAACAACAAAATAGGGTTTGGATACAAACAATGTTGAACTAGGAGTTTTAAGTTTGAAAATATGTACTTTATTTATGTAGGTTTCAATCCAAGATTTAATAACTCCTAAACTCTAATTCCAAGCTTTCAATAGCCTGATTTGAATACCTGCAAAAACACAACCAATACATTCCTTATAAAAAATTGGCTATAATAAAATAATTACAAATTGAGAAAAATATGCAAACATGAACATGAACATATACATATAATATCAACATAAAAGCATAATCATTTCATTAAATGAGCAACAAACATAATTCTATGAAGGAAAAGATATCTTGATTTATTGATTAATAGAAACAAGTACAAATTGTAATATTCTATCCAAGATTTGGCCAAAATATTATCTCCAACTCAGATTTTTAACAAGATTTTACTGGTCAATTTCTTAGGCAATTTCTCGAACTGAGCAGGATGTAAGTGACGGGGACCGAGATAATGAATGAGGATGGTAGGGATGAAATTAAGTTCAGGAATTTGTATGGATGTGTGCAGAAACAAGGATACCACTTTATTTACCAACTTAGGATAGCGATACAAAACTCAAGACTCCTCCAAATTGACTAAAACCATGACTATGGGAGCTAGAATGGCTAGATATGGGCAAGGTCAAAGGCTATGGATGGATGAAAGGTTATGATATGGATTTATACCTCTGCACAACATACTGAGACCATTTATTTTTCAAGAACAGCCCGGCTGAACTCTACTCCAATGCTCCTGGGGTTCTCCGCATATGCAGACTAGTATGGGTAGGGACATTTACTGAGGATTGGAAAAGGTTGTTGTGGGAAATAGAGAGGCTAATAATCATCCATTTACAGTCTTATAATCATAAAATAACATTTTAGAAATTTATATGTAGATCTAAGCAAGTATGATAAGAAAACTAGTAAAATAGCAATTCAGGACAGCTCAACTAGTTTGACTTGTGGAATCCTAAACAATGCTCAAAGGTGGTAGAAATTTTGAAACAGTGGTTGGATCATTATATCTGATATATTAGATAACTATAGGAACTAGAATGACTTCATTTGGACCTTTACTCATTGATTTATGAACCATTCATTGAAAGCTAGTCAAAATCTAGCTAAATCTAGTAGGGGTGCATAAATTGGAGAATAATTCAGAGTTCTGTAATTTGTATTGAAGTGAATGATATCAGAACATTACATACTCTGTTATTACATCATAAATAGGTCATGCCGCCTCTCAGGAGATGATATAAGAGTCTCTCCTCTTGCACATAAGAAACTAGTTGTAGAATAGAAGGAGGAGGGAGGATTCGATTTCTGAATTTGGTGAAAATGGTTCTGAACTTCTATTTCGACCAAAGAAGCTTCAATACTCTATTAAAACATCATAAATAGGCCAATATTCCTCTCATAAGATGAAGGAATAATATCTCCTGTTGCACATAAGAAACTAGCTACAGAATAGAAGGAGGGAGGATTCGATATCTGACTTTGATGAAGATAGCTCTGTACTTCTGATTTGACCTGTTCAGCTTCAGTACCTACAAATAAACTCAGTGACAATGGCTGGGTGCCATCATCCTCTCATAGAAAGCTGGGGCACATCTCCCATGCTTTACTAGGGGCACACCTCCCAAGTCTTAGATGCACTAAATGCATTCACAAAATTACTCACACTAGCAAAAGATGTGAAAGGGAGTTGCTTGTATTCTTTTATAGAATTTTGGGTGACCTGCTGAGAAAGTTACTTGGCTTGCTGACCTGTGAGAATAGGTCACCTATGAGTGGGTAACCTTCCTTGATTGCTTTCTTGATTTGCTTGGCTTTTCTTACTTTCCCACTTTTCTGACTTTCCTTCCTTTTCTAACCTTTCCTTCTTTCAAAACTTTCCTGCATTTCCAACTTGCCTGGTTTTTCCTGGATTTATGCTGCTTTTCCTAAAATAAGCCTCTTTTCACCATTTTAGCAACATTTTTGGACTCTAGTGTTTACTTGACTTCTACCCCAAGTAATTCCTCCAATCTTATCCACCAATTTGAATTAGTCGGTCATGCTCTCCATTTATTCAACATAATAAATAAATATTAATTGCATCAATAATTAATAAATGCTCCATTAATTATTTATTCCAAGTGGGTAGCAACTATAGATAAAATTAAATGCACTCTCCTAAATAATTAATTGCCTGGAATACAAAATTTAACCCCATGGTTATCCAACTGCCTCCTCAACCCAAGGGTTAGGTTGGGTTAGGAACTTGTTCCAATGATCAATTTTGTGGGGACATGACACAAATATACCTTGTAACTACTTAGGCACCTCGCAAAACCCCTATCTAGGACTCCTTGCTTCTCTTACCGACAAACTCAAACAATCTCTAGGTGTAACAGGACAAGTATGTCTCATACACACATCCAAAGGAATAGAGAAAGCTAATGTTCTTCCAACATTACTTTCCTAATGGGACAAAAAGGTTCTTTGTTGGCCAATCCTACCTGCTTTTACAGCGGGAAAGGATAAGCCATCAAATGAAAGGTGATTATAACTAATAGGGGAACTATTGCAATTGCAACTAGATCCCCAATTTTTTTGTAAAATTGTAGGGCCCCTCCTTTTATTTTTAATTTTCACTTAGATTTTATTTTCATACTAATATACCTACCCCTAACACTTAATTTGTATTGAAATAAACCAAATAAAAGAGCCTTTCCGCATGTTAAATTGACGATTGCGGAAGTGCGGATTGCTTGGAATTGTTTCCACAATCCTGTAATCTCGCAATCCTGCAATCCAGCCTTTCCGCAATCCTACATCCCGTAGTCCCACATATAGAATTCTTGCAATCCCACATTCCCAATTATGGATTGCGGATTGTGAATTGATTTTTTTCGGTTTTTCGATTTTTCCTCCCGCATTTCCGCATATCCGCAATTCCACTTCCCGCAGTTATGTTTTTCCACAGCTTCATTTTTCCACAGTTCTGATTGCGGATTGCATTTTTTAAAAATTGGAAAATGACATCCGCAATCTCAACTTTATTTTATTATGCTCACTTTTGACACTTATATTTTTCTTGAAAAAACAAAGAAAGGGCGAGTTTTTGAATCAGAGCAACTTGAGAAGTAGATTTTTGTCACTCCAATATTTATCACTCTACTTCTCTACTTGTCACTCAAATACCTCTAGATCGGGTTAGTCCCTCCTTATGTTGACTCTGGTGCAAATCATATGGTCAACATATACTAAGTTAATTAAAGTAGACATCTTAGGTTGTGTAGACAACAAAATAGGGTTTGGATACAAACAATGTTTAGCTAGGATTTTAACTTTGAAAATATGTAGCTTGTTTACATAGGTTTATCCAATATTTAATAACTCCTAAACTATAATTCCAAGCTTTCAGTCTCCTGATTTGAATACCTGCAAAAAAAAAATCCAATAACTTCCTTAAATAAATGGCTATAATAAAATAATTACAAATTGAGAAAAATATGCAATCATAAACATGGACATATACATCTAATCTCAACATAAAATCATAATCATTTCATTAAATGAGAAACAAACATAATTCTAGGAAGGAAAATATATCTTTCTTTTATTGATAAATAGAAATAAGTACAAATATACCTTGTAATTGCTTAGGCACCTCGCAAAACCCCTATCTAGGAATCCTTTATTCTCTTATGCACAAAATCAAACAATATCTAGGTGTAATAGGATAGGGATGTCTCATGCACACATCCAAAGGAATGGAGAAAGCATAAGTTCTTCCAACATTACTCTCCTAATGGGCCAAAATGGTTCTATGTTGGCCAATCCTACTTGCTTTTACAGCGGGAAAGGATAAGCCATCAAATGAAAGGTGATTATAACTAATACGGGAACTTATCAAGAACAACCCCAACTGCTCCATATTTGATTTTGATTTTTTATTTTTCAAATTTAATGAGAAACATGCTAGTGGAAAAAATGAAGATTGTGCATGTTAGAATATTAAAAAAATTACATCTAGAATTAGGATATAAAGTATTATTCAATTCTGATACTTTCCTAGGTGTTTGACTAGGTAGTTGGCCCCATATTGCCCTTTTAGGCTCACACTTGTCATCATTATCCATAATATCGCCCTTAGATAGATTATGTTGTGATGGTGTTTTCTTTTTATGATAGACTAGAATGGTAAGACCTCTTTTGATCCACATCACAGTTGGAATTATTGTCGGAAGCTAACTTCGAAACATCATCGTCCATTCATTGATGTCGACACAACTTTGACAAGTTCTGACTTCGACAAATCCGTGACTTTGACATGTTCTGCGACCTCATAGTTTTATGGCTTTGACATGCAGAGTTGATCTATGACTTGCGACTGTTGAACTTCGACAGACTATATCTATGTCTTCCATTCGACTGTAACGGTTGAATTGCCAAACAGTTCTAAATTGTTTTGTAACTGAACGTAACGGGAAAGAACCCAAGCATCTCAGCACATTCTATATAAGAATGTATAATATTGTAACATAGATCAAATCATGAACTTATATCCAGTAATAGAAATCAGTTCGCATTGCTGCATATTGTTTGTGTACATTTTTGTTCTGTCTATGTAGTGTATTCCTGCTTTGCGCTCTTTGTTTCATAAGCTTCTGCCATAACAGAGCTGAATCATTCAATCGAATTGTTATCCCCCTCATGCTTCCTGGCCACGTGCGGATCATTGGTATCAGAGCACTCAGCTTTGTTCATGCTTAAGTTGCGTAGACATTTCCAGCAAAGTTACCGACTTATTCTTGTTCAAACATGCTCGCAAACTCGACAATCCAGGCAGACGCTACCTCCAGAAATGGTAGACGAAACATATGATAAACTTGTAGCCGACGAGATAGCACAACTTATTGATAAAGTGTTGACTTGAAAATGAACTGAAATGTTTTCCCAGTTCAATGAAATTCTCATGCTATTTGCTTCGACATCCGGAGGACTTTTGACAAGAACTCAATCCGATAAAATCAGCCCCTTCAAAGTGCAAATGAATTTACACATACCAAATATTGAAGGCAAGATTGATGCGGAATCTGTCGACAATTGGGTGCAAAAGTTGGAATCCTATTACTCTGTGAATCAACTCTCATAAGCTGACAAGATCACCATTTCATCCTTAAAGATGTCAACATATGTGCACTACTGGTGGGAGAACCTCTCAACAAAGATGGAGAAAAGTGGAGACCCCATCGACACATGGGATAAATTCATCGAACACATCTGAAATGAATTGTACCCACCCAAGTACCTTGAGCAGTAGTATAAGAAGTGGCAGCAACTAAGGAAATGGAAAGACCAATCAGTACAGAGTTACACTGATGAGTTCTTTCGACTCATGGCTAGACTTAGCATCCAAGAAGAAGAGAAATTACTTGTTCTGAAGTACATCAATGAATTGTCCTAATATATTCAGCAAGAGATGGAATTTCTGACTATCATTATGCTTGTGGATGCATTCCACTATGCCAGAAAAATTGAAACAAAGCAGAAAGGGAAATCATGCTTCGCAACAAACCCGACATCAGGATGACCACCTAACAAGAAGGCATCATCCGACTTCGACAATTTGAAATCTTCTCAGCCGACTCCGCCAAATCCATATCATGGAAAAAATCCTTTTCAGAGAAAGGAACGTAGTAAACAACTGCCGACCGGAAAATGGTGCGATTACCGCCACTCATCTTGGCATGATATGTCTAAATGCAAATCTCGGAAGACATTTTTGGCAAAAGTATCGACGTCTTACGCGTTCGACAAGAGGGTGGAATAATATAATCCAGACGCAACGACCCTTTTGACATCAACATCGACCACTCCAGCAGCCTCGATTATCGTTGACGAGGAGGAATGAGAGTACCTGTTCCATACATAGATATGGGTCCTGCACAACCCATTACATTTGATTGTAGATAACGATAGCCAGAAGAACTTCATTTCTAAAGATCTTGTGAAGAAAGTAGGTCTTGTTACCTCTCTGCATCCTCATCCTTACAACATCAGTTAGATGAAGGATGGACAGGAACTATGAATCACCCGATAATGAAAACTCACCTACTTCATAAATCCTTTTGAAGATGAAGTACTCTGTGATGTAGCACCACTCTCTGTAGCCGACGCCATGTTTGGGAAACCTTACCTATGGGATAGCCATGGAAGTTATCAATCATGACCATAGAAGGTGATTGTCAAAATCTAGAATCGATGGTACAACATACCAGAGCGATGACCTACACCAACAATTTCAATAATATCTACTAAACAGACAAAGAAGCTCATCAATCATGCTCAGAAGTTCGCGTTAATCATGATCAAACCACAACATTATAGGAAGACTGCAACAATGATTCGAATCACTGACCAAATAAGCTCCCAACGGAAGCAGTTGATCGAAGACATTCTCGATGAGTATCGAAGTTTATTCTAAGATTCGTACGGAGTACCTCAACACTGCCAGGTAAAACACTCCATTGAACTTGTTCCTGGTTCTTCTTTTCCTAACACATCTATTTACAGAAGTGTTAACACCCAAAAAGTGCTCACTACCTCATCTACCCCATTACATGACTCATTTGTCCATTTTCCTACCATATTTGCCTTAAAAACCCTAAAAATCCCACTAAAAAGCCTCCAAAAGGGCACAAAACCATCAAAAAAGCCTCAAAAAGGCTAAAAAACCCCTTTTCCCTCCAAAAATATCCAAAATTCCTCCAAAATAGTAAAACCCTCCAAAAAGGGAATAAAAAATATAAAATAATGAGGAAAAAGAGGAAAAAAGGAGGAAAAAACCCTATATAGCTGACCTAAACCATATGGTTCCCAAAACCATGGGCCAGCACTCCACCACCAAAAAACTATAAATAGGTGATGGAGACCCCTCATTTCATATCCACAATCAAGTATACCCTTACTCTTCCAAAATCAATCTTGAGACCCTAGCTCACCCTTGAGCTACTTTCACCATTGAGTGCCCCTTTTGGCCCATTTCCACCATTGGAGAAAGAGAAGGAGCAAAGTTGGAGTTTGGAGCAACCCTCTTGGATCATTGCAAGAAATTCACCAACCTCTACACTTGAGATAACATTTTACTACAAAAGAAAAACCATTTATATTCCATGTTTTGTTATGTTTCTTAATGCTCATGTTAATTTAGAATTTGTATCGTTTTAGCATTTTAATTTACTGTTTATTGAACTGCTACTAAGGAGTCCCTTCTCCTTAGTAGGTGCTCATTTGCACAAGCTAGGGTGAAAACCCTAGCTACAGTTTTGGCGACTCCCCTTGGTTTGAATTTCTGGTTATAATTTTTACATATTTTCCTTTCGGCTGTCCCTTTCGGCCGCGTCTTTTATCCCTGCAGTTGCGTTCCGACCGCGTCTTTCAGGCCTTTACCTGCGACCCGACCATGGCTCTCAGACTGTTTTCGGCATTCTGCTGGCGGATTCAAGTCTGTTACCTGCGATCCGACCGCAGCTAATCAGCCTGTTTGTTGCGATACGACTGCGGTTGTTACAAATTTTCTGGCGACCCGACCACGGATTTCAACCCTTTTGCTGCAACCTGACTGCGTCTGTTGTCCTTTTTTCTGCGTCCCGCCTGCGGCTTTCAGCCACTTTCCTGCGACACGCCTGCGGCTTTAGTCCTTTTTTCCGCGATTCGACTGCAACATTCGGCCAAAAACCCGCGACTCACCCGCGCTTGTTGCTTTGTTTCCCACGATCCGACTGTAGTATTCGGCCAGAAACCCACGACCCACCCGCGCCTGTTTCTCTGTTTCCCGCAATCTGACCGCTCTATTTCGTCATAGACCCACGATCTAATTTCTGCATTTTTTCCTTGTTTTGAACCCAGCTCCTTTGCTGCACTATTTTCTGCACCAGCACAACCATCTGTCTTACCTGCAGCCATACTTCCCTACATCCTTTTCTGCAATTTTATTTCTGTTCCATTTACAGAATCTCTTTTTAAACAAGTTGAAAAAGAGAAAATTTTGCATGTTAAAGTTTACATTCTGTCTTGTTATTGTTAGTTAGAAATTTGCCCCCTTGTGGCACTTTTATTTGGGTTCATCACCTCACACGCACACACTCTGTCACCTAATTCAAGTGAGCCTTAAAAAACTACTTAACTCAACCAACATTCTAACCCCACTTGGGGAACACATAAGAATTTTTGTAGTTAGGTAGGATCGGGGGGATAGGAATCCAAATAACACCCCTCGGTTGCTTACACTTGAGAAAATAGCTGTTGTCCATTAGGGAACCAAAATCCCCTAGTATTTTTTGGCACAGTCATGACTAGTTTATCAGAGGGCCTCTCCCCTAGGAGGGTTGAAGTTGCTAGACTGGTTCTGGAGGCCTGAGTGGAATACCGCACTCCATTCAGTAACCGAAGGGATACCTTTCGCAGTTCTCGGAGTATCCCTGTATACGGGTACTGCGGTAAAAGGACCAAATGGCAGATTCACCTTTCTGGACTTGTCATGAACAGGGTATCTTAGTTGCCTTTCTTCTAGGATTGACTACCCAGTGTCCCTCCCAGTAGGGGGATATCTTTAGCCACTTGGCTCTCCTATCCATATTTTCTGACTTGGATTTCATCACCTTGTAGAGGATATGTCTAGTTGAGTCAAAATACCATTTAGTTAGGTGTTTGCATGCTCCCTTACCTCCTTTTGGTCTAGTGAGTCCACCATTTTTATTTTTTAGGAAACCTGCTGCTTGTTGGTATTCTGACCATTTCTGTTGATACTCCACTTATTGTAGCACAGCTGTTACAGTAGGTGTTTTGAGTTGGTTGTTGGCCTGAGTGCCATATTTTTTGAGCTCTCCTTCTGCACACTCGGTTGCATTAGGGTTTTTGAGCTGTTTTTCACTCAACACAACCCCCAGATAGTTGACACCATTTGTCACCATTGAGTCCCCGAGACATTCTCGGTGCCTCCGGGGCGAGCCCCCGCAGCATGGTTCACTTGAAACCATCCATCATGGACATAGATCTTCATCACTTGATACCACTCATCACAGATCTCGAGCCTTGTCACTTGACTCCACTCGTCAACGGCACAGGACTCCATCGCCTGATCTAGACGCCCCCTATTTTACCTCTGATTCCAAGGCAGAGTCCGAGAACCCCATTTACACTGCACCCACTAGCCCCATGGCTAGCATGACTTCCACCCCTTTCTTGGTAGGGACCATTGGTGGAGCATCCACCACCACACCTGCTCTGGGTATGCCCTCGATGGGGCCCATGTCTACCGTTCCACTCACTGCACCCATTCCAGTAGCTGGAATACCTGTCCCACCTCCCTCAGTGACTCACACTACCCTTGGCGGTGCATAACCGTCCCATACAATGTTCGTCCCTCCACTTGGGGGAAACATCCCAAACCCAACCCCTCCACTTGGGGGCATTGGCCCCAATTTGGTCACACCCAATAGTATGTCACATCCTTCTACTAGTTTTCCATTCATGCCTAGCCTCAACCTTCCTGACCTAGCCAGACTGACTAACGATCCCATTAGACACGACCCTGCATGGCCTCACATGCCCACCAAGCTCCCCTCCGACATCCCTAAGTTTGAGGGAAAGGCAGGTGAGGACCCCCAAAACCATATTATGTCCTTCCATCTATGGTGTTCCTCCAACTCCATAGTGTACGACTCTGTCTGCCTCCGTCTGTTACAACGCACCTTCACTGGCTCTGCAGCTAAGTGGTACATCGACCAGCCCCATGGGACCCATGCCACCTTTACTTCCCTTTCCTCGACCTTCCTGCAGTTCTTTCAGTTACCTGTCCGCTATGACGCGGGAATTGAGATCCTAATGTCTTGCAGGCAGAACATGGCTACCCACATCACTGACCACATTCATGAGTGGCGTCGACGCCGTAGTATCTGCAAAATCAAATTAGACGACCGTATCTTCCTAGATTGGTTCCTAAAATCCCTCCTTCCTGTCATTGCCAAGGATGTGGCATCCGAACGACCCCAGTCTAAGGAAGAGACCATCCTCAAAGCCCAGCAATTTGACCTCATATATGCCCAGTCGTGTTACCTCTATACCATTATCCCTGACACCCCTCACGGTGATTCCTCCCAGCATGATGCGCCGGGGGCATCCCACGCCGCAGACGGCATCATTGGCCATGTTACCTCGCATCCCCAACCCTTTTCCATAGTACGTCCTAGCCCTGGCCCCGACCTTTCGCGGGCTACATCACAGTCCGGAGCTACCAATTTGTATGCTCCCATGGTACATCACCACCATTCCCATGGACCCTCATGTCCCCCTCAGTGCTTTGGGCACGCATCCCAGGGCCTATGCCCCCCCAGTCGCACCTCAGCCGTTATTACCATCCACAGGCTGCACCAGCTCCTATGACCTCTCAATCCCAATCGGCTTATTACCCACCACAGGCCGCCCCTGCGGCAAACCCCCAACCCACTCCGTAGACATATCAACAACCCCCACAAGGTTCAGCACTTGCGCAACCTCCACCTACTTATTATCCACCACAGCCTGCTCCCACACCTGCACAACCCCAGAACCCACCTGCTGCCCAAGGGCAAGTTTACGCCCAACAGAATCCGCAGCAAAACCAAAACAACCAACACCAATAGGGCCAGCAAAACCGTGGCAAGGGCCGTAACCGTGGGAACAACCCTCCTCCAGACCAAGGTGGTCAACCTCCCAATCCCCTAGACAACAATAATGCGGCCCCTGCCAACCAAAACCCCGATCGGCCACCCAAGCATGCTAAAAACCCTAATTTATGAACAAACCATCCTTGTTCTATTTGTGGGGTCTATGGCCACTACACACATGCTTTCCCACATTTAGAGTGATCCAGGCAACTCTGGGTTGATGATGCCCATCGCCAAGGGCACGTAGCTCCTCCAGCGCCACCCAAGCCCCCCACAACCTCAGCATCCACCTTTAGTGCTTCAAAACCCCTTACCAAACCAAGGCGTAGTGAACACTCAACCATTGGCTCCCCCTCAAGCCAACGTGCCACCACAACAACAAATCACTTATGCCACTCCTAATCAACCCATGTTTGACTCAGGTACCCACCACTTGTTGATGATGTCATCCGCTGATGTCAACCTCCAAACCCGTCGGAACCAATATGGCTCCACCTCTGAAGCCCCTCCCGCTGATAAAACCACTACCGCTCATCCCACTGATCAGGTGTTACGTATACCTCCACCTCCACTAGATGGCGCTTCCAAATCACCTTGTTTCCCACTTCGCCGTATCAACAATAACCCCAATGCGCGTGCTGTGTCAAACTACAACATTATAGATGACTTAGCCCAATCTCCCGCAGCCATGTCTACGTTAGAAGTCTTGAAAAACTGTCCTTCATAGCGCAAGACTTTACTCTCAGCCATTGGGGCTATAGACCCAAATGATTAGAATTTGATGGCCTCCGATTTGGACCAGTCCGAACCATGCCTGCCTTCCACTTTAGCGTTCCAAGTTTCTGTTTCCGTTCGAAATCTTGTCATCCATCGATGCATCATCGATGAAGGTGCCTCTACATGCATTATGTCCACATTCATATGGCAGAAGTTGGGATCCCCTACTCTCTAGCAGTCCACCACTGCGTTACGTGCCTACGACGGTTGTTCAGCTCAACCCCAAGGTCTCCTAGCCAATGTCCCCGTCCAGTTAGGTGGTAAAACCGTACTCATTGACATAGAGTTCATCAACGCCCAGCTTTATTATAACCTCTTACTTGGTCGCAGATACATGTATGCTATGCGGGCGGTAGCTTCCTCTGTCTTTCATACCATGATGTTCCCCCATGACGGATGCATGGTCAAGATTGACCAATTAACCTACTACGATCCCAATGCCCCCGCTGCACCCGAGAACGTTCTCCCCATGGTTGAACAACCCGTTAGTGGTGCAACCACCTCGTTTGTTTCCTCCGTGGGACCCGAAGTTTACTCAGATCCACTGATGATTTCCACATTTCAGTCCATTCCTCCCCTGTCACCCGCAACCGAAGTCTCTGACCTTTGTACTCTTTCCCACAATACGCAAACACCCACCAATCAGCCGCCCCTGTTACTTAAACAACCATTGGTACCTAGTCACATTGGTGTTACACCCATCCACACCATTCCCTTCCTAATCCCTCCCTTGGGAGTAGTAAGCGCCCTGGTTATGGCTACCCTCAGCCTACCCGGGTTGACCTTAAGATTACCCGTGTGGTACCTTTCGCCTCCCGTTTCCCCGCCGACACCATATGTCATCCTGAAGCCAGTGCAACCCATTGTCACTACTACTAAGCCACCTCCCGGTGTCGCTACCCCTTCGTCCTCCACGAACCCCCCTCCTCTTATCAAGCCCGCTGGGAGCCGAGGCCCACAACCATACACTGCTGTACCCCCCTCCCAAAACAGTCAAAACCCCCCCCAGTGTTTCGTGCTCCTCCCAAATGCTTGTTGTGTGATGAGTTAAGCCATCCGACTCATCAATGTCCACAGTTATCGGCATTACAGGAACACATGCAAATGCTTGACGACAACCCCAACATCCCCATTGTCGAAATCGACCCCAACCCCGAAGCCTCATGATAAATCACTACGTACCAACCACCCCTATGCGATATGCGGTATTTACGGCCACTACTCACATCACTGTCCTGATCTCCCAGATTACAGAGCATCTCTCTATGAGATGAATAATCTGTATCTTGAGATGGCACCACCCACCATTGAGGAGATCCACCCCCCAGTCTCCTCCCCTTCAGGAGAGGTTAACACTATTTATATGATCTCTTCAATCACCACTCCCTCGTCCATCGATTTGACGACTCCGAATTTCCGTTCTGATGAGGAGATTCTTGAGGCACTCACTACCCCAGAGTATCCCTGGGATGACATGCACCATCGTTCGTATTTCCTCCCAGAAGAATCCTCCTCTAGCACCGCTACCCAATTTGCAGTTGAATCCAAATATTTCCTTCCTACCAAGGTCGACTAGTTTAAGGATCCTATTCCTGCTCCTGATGCCTTTGAGGAAGGCAACATGGCAAATATCTCACCCGTCATCCACATTGATATCGCTACCCCTGGAGGTGCCCCCAAACTCATAACTTTAGGAGCCTCCTGCAGTGAGTATGAGATTGAGGAGTACAAAAAACTCTTCCAGGAATTCCGTGATGTCTTTGCCTGGTCCTATACCGAAATGCCTGGTCTGGACCCCACCATTATAGAGCACCACATTGACACATGGCCTGATGCACCCCTCGTTCATCAGAAACAGTGCCCCATTCATCCCTCAAAGCTCCCAGCTGTCAAAGCAGAGATTGAGAAACTTCACAAGGCAGGATTCATTTATCCCACTGCTTATACCACTTGGGTTTCAAACCCCGTTCCCGTTAACAAAAAACAAGGCACCATTAGAGTCTGTACTGACTTCCGAGATTTAAACCGCGCCTGTCCCAAAGACAACTTCCCCATGCCATTTATTGACTAGCTCATCGATGCATGTGCGTGGCATGAAGTCCTGTCTTTCATGGATGGTTTTTTCGGATACAATCAGATTCAGATCCGAAAGGAGGATCAGTACAAAACTACCTTTACTACCCTATGGGGCACCTTTGCCTATCGCAACATGCCTTTCAGCCTCAAAAATGCTGGTGCCAACTTCCAGCGGGCCATGACCTATTTCTTTCACGACTTGGTCCATATATTGCTAGTCTACCTTGATGACCTTACAGCTCGTTCCCGGAAACGATTGTTGGTTAAAATTATTGATATTTAATTCACCTCAATTTAATTTATCAACCGGAGAATCGTAGACTTTGAGCTGCTACACTATTTGTGCGGGCAAAATGATCTCAATGCTCATTCCTCAAGAAACCCTAATCTACTGTTAACACTAAATGACCAAATACCAAGTATTACTAGATCTGTACCATAGAAAAGAAAACTAATTTGCTAATCCCTATCTCATTGTTGAACTCAAAAACAACCAATAAGGAATTTCTAAATTATAATTCTATGATTTTTAAAACAAAACAATCTGCTAGGAAATAAACACAATCTTAGGCTACAGCAGTCTTTAAAGCAACTAATAATCTCTACAGCAATCTAAGTTATTATAATTACAATCTATATAAAAATAATCAAGCTGTTATCAACCAAATGCATATACTTTTGTTCCCTATCTGAACTCCAAATCTAATGTTTCAAATCCACACAAATATACCCTATGACCTTTTAGCTTAAAGTAGTCAATACACACAAGATATCAAAGGATTGCTTGATTGTTTAGTGAAATTCTAATGTACTATGTTTATGATTTGTGCATACAAATGCACATAATAGAACACTAAAACACTTCAACTCTGCTCATCGATATATGTTAAAACTGTGTGATAGGCATTCACTGGTTTTGGTTTCTACTGTGAAGTTAATTATCGACTCAAGGAAACAATGTTATAAACAAGAGCTTCTCACTCACATGCGACTTCAACTTCTGTTCAATCTTTCATCCAAAAATAGATAAACCCTAAATGCTTTATGGTTACAGTCTTCAAACCCTTGACTCTGTTGCAAACGATGTTTAAATATTGCAAACTTGACAGTAAAGGGATAGGTTATTTATAAGCCACTCTCATGCTGCAACACATAGGGTGTAATATCTAGAGTCAGGCTCATGATTTAATGTACCAACGCCACACACTGGAAATTAAAGAAAAGATTTAAATCCAAACCAATTCTGAATTCATTTTACAGTCAAGTTTAAAACCATTCCTGTAGCTGTCTTTATAATACTGTGTGCTGATAAAATAGATAATATAAAATTCAATCAATTAATAATGCTTCATAAAACTGAACCTACCATAATTCATACCAAATTGAGCACACGATTATGCATACCCTAACTCTTAAATAACAAGTCATCCTAGAAACTAGAGAAGTTTAAAACCAAACTGTTAGCGAGCTAAATCTAATGTCATTAACTAATGAATGCTATTAACAGTCACGCACTCTATTTTGATCAGTGATGATCAAACCATTAATACTCTGAAAATGTGAAATGACAAAAAACGCCAATCTATTGCTGCAAATCACACACACTACTGGAATATCACAGCTTGGTGTTGAAGGTGGGCCCTGCCCTCAACGCCCCACACACTTAAATCACAAATTTGATGAAAACACGCACTGTATCATATTCATAAAATGGAGTTTGTACAAATTCCCCCTACCTAGGGTTTCCATAGTCACTTTTATACTAAATTATGCAGATTGAAATCGCCCTGGAGACAAGGGTCGATATGAAATAACAATAATCAAAATATCTTAACCATTCTGAGCCAAAAATGGAATCTCAGATCCCAGAATATACACATATCGTTGAGGAGAAAATAATAACAACCCTTGATCAAAGATCGTGCCTGAAATAGCAGTGGAGCAATCTTCAAAAGCATCTTAAAGATGATATGGATCCAATAAAAAACGCCCTGATGGTAGATTGAATCCCCGATCTCCTTCTTTGAACGCTGGCCAGGTAACAAAACGAACCCTGTAGAGAAGAGAAACCCATATCATTATTAGCATATGGTTTAATGAAACCTAAAACCCAAAACATATGCATAAAAATAAGAAAATACAACAATCAAATAATTAAAATTACTTACCATGACTTTTAGCAGTGTTGATCTTCAAAAGACACATAAAACTGATTATTATTGGATCCATTAAGACTTTAAATACTAGAAAATAGTACATCGAATGGGCAAAATAGAGGACCAACATCTCCCCCAGACTGAAGGTCTTGCATGTCCCAATGCAAGGAAATTTCTGATAGGCAAAATTTTAAATCTTCAAAGTGAATTGTCAATCCTTGGACCCAACTCCAGAGACTGAAGCTGAGGTATTAAACAGGACTTGCACCTGAGGAGGAGAGGGGGCAGAATGTTGCTGTATGCTAGCTAACTGTTCAAACTGTTTGTCCTTTTTCTTTAACTGTTTTCGAAGGCTATGATTTGTCCCTTTAACTTCATCAACCAGGGTTTGCAAGGACACTATTCTAGCCTTTAAAATGGCATTTTCTTGTTTGACAACCCGATCCAACCTCACATATTCTTGCAGCTTCTTTTTCAATTTGATATTCTTTTGCCTAAAATAGTCAATCCCCTGTGCTGAAGCCTCTGAACCAGATCTGGAAAATGATTCCCTGACAGATTTTAAACTTGATTTGGAAGAAGATACCTTGACAGACTTCAAACTTGACTTTGAAGGAGATCCTTTGGTAGATTTCAGACTCAATTTGGAAGGGGATACTGGCAGCAAGGGTTCACTGACAGGATTCAATGATGCAGAACAATGAGGGGAATCAGGAGAATCGGAGTTAGCATGGGTAGAGGAAGCATCGGATGATGAAAACTCAACTTGAACAGGTTCTTTACCCTTAGACCCCTTTCTCCCCTCTTTAGCGGCCATGCTGCGAGTAAAACGTCTATTTGGCAAAACAACCAAATTTTCCTGCTCCTTATCCCCCCCAGACTGAGAGTGAACGCATTGCCTTTTAGAGATTGGGGACTTCTTAGCATATAATGGAGCAGTTTTCTTGGAGCTATTAACAGCGGGTTCCTGAGGGCAATCATCTTGAGGAACTGAATTGTTGGTGGAGGAAGCTTTTTCCATTAGATCAGGGATACCAGCCTCTCCTGATTCATTCCTCAAGGGTGACTGAAGATGAGGGTTAGAGAGTTCATACACAAACTGTTCCCAACCCCGACCCTGCTTCTTTAACTCAGCTAAAACGATCATTTTAATAATCCCATGATGATAAAGACTATGGGTTGGATGCTCTAAATTCTTCCTCACCTGCGAAGCCATCTTACTCAAAATTTTCCAAAAATAAAATGGGAAGTTCAGAAGCTTACCAAACTCAAAGTGAGCTAGAAGGCGAAAATGACAGGCTTTGTAGGTAGAGAATCGACCTTCACAGGTAATTAGCTTGGTGATAATCATCAAGGAATTATGAAATTCTTCTCTGACCCACAGCTTGGAGAAACCCTTCTCACCTTTCACAGCCAAATATTCTGGTTTAAAAACACAGTCATATTCCTTTCGTGGCAACCGAAAATTTTTAAACCATCTATCACCGGTGCGTGGAAGTCCCGTGGCAACTGAAATGGACTCCTCTGTCACTGCAAACTCCAGAGCCCCCACTCTAGCGGTATGCCCGTCGAAACTCAGGGCGAATTGTAGAGAGACAGCGTCATCGTGGCCCTGTAAATTAGTTAAAAATGCATGCCATCCCGCCCGAGTAAACATATCCTTGCATGCAACGAACTCAGGGATGGCTAATAGCTGCTCATACGCAGAGGGTTCATGCCGGTTGAGCATGGTGGAGCCACGAAGGTAGCGAATTAACAGGGAATTAGCAGAGGATTCGGACAGGCAATTCGCAGGTAATGACAATGGAAGGATAGAGACTGTAGAAACCCGAATGAACAAGGTAAAAATGGTAGAAAGTGAGGGTAATGAAGACAGCATCGTGAAAAGAAAAAAAATCATTGCAAGTGGTGGCACATACTGCCCACTTCGCAGGGAATGATAACCATGATGTAACACGTTTTTTTAAACTAAACTTAATCTCTTAACACGTCAGAACCCCAATTATAATAGAACAAGGTTATAATGTGTTTTATCAAAGGTTGCCAATAATAGAGGATGAAATATTATCAAAAGTTTTTAAAGTAATTCATAACTCATCGGATTTCATATAATGGCAAAAAAAATATTTAATTATAACCCTTATTACTAATTAAGGTTTAGCCAATCGTACACCTTTCCTTACCTCTATCAACGTCCATTACCATATACATGCCAATTTCCCGAATATAACTTCCAGCACTCCTTACGGCACTCAATCCGGCACTTTGACAAACACAGCAGTGCTTTTAGGCTGATAACGATGTACAACAATTTACCAATATAAAAGTAAGTACCAGCATCTAGAGCAACTGTTAGGCTATGAATAGTGATGTAAAACCATGAATCTCCCAAATAGACATCACTTGGATGAGTTCATAAGCAAATAGCCTGGATTAATAGATTCGTTGGACCCTCAACAGTTTTATGGCCTGATTTCCTCATTGCAAAGTTGCTGCTCTATCTAACCACACAGGAAACTCAATTGTGCTATGAAGCCATCTTTTATTGAAAATACAAATAACAATCAAAAATTCAAACTCCAATCAATCACTCATAACTCAATAATCAGAAATGCAAGCTTCATCAATCACTCATAATTTAAACAATCAAAAATTCAGACTCAAACAATCAACAATTCAGACTTCATCAATCAAAAATTCAGTCTTCACCCTTGTTATCCATACAGAACTTTTTTTTCCACCAGGACATATGCCACAGGATAAGGAAAATAACAACAGAAGCTAATGGGGTACTGGTCCATTTTGACTCAGCTTCACACAGGATAATTTGAGTAGTGGAACAAATAGTACTACATTTCTCAGCTATGTTTTAGGCATCAAAATAAACCTTTTTTTTTTTGAATCAGGTAACCCAAAATACCAAAACAGTTGGAGATGATTATCAACTGGCTATCATTTTATTTTTAATGAATTTAATAATTTTTAATTAACCATCCTCATGGCTTCTCTTTTACCTTCACATAGGTACATTGTTCATATAGACAAGTATAGATGAGGCTGTTAATGAAGATATTAAGGTCAGAGCCCACTGCCAGCAAGCCTGGTCAGTACTCCGGTGGGGTAACTATAACATCTTAAGAAGCTTCTTTCCCAGACAGATGCCCCATTGCCAACAGGCCTGTTCAGAACCCTGATGGGTTTGCCTGTTCATACCACAGGTCGGTACCCGCTGCCAGCAGACCTGTTCAGTATCCCAGCGGGTTAACCTCTTACACCCTTTTTCTATCAGAGGCTCTTGTCCCAATTTCATCTTAAAGATAAAATTTATGATTTGCTTCAGCATAGATGAGTGGGGGAGCTGCTCTGAAAACCATCTAGGAGTGGGATGGTACCAGAATTGGAAGAGTATTCTTTGTATATGCCTGTAAAGATTTGCCCATATGAACAACTAACCTTCATAACTGTAGAAAGTGAAAGTCATAAAGTGGCTAAAGACAGTATATATATGTGTTTAATCTTATAACAGCCAAGAGATAATAACCCCCAAACTGCCCGATCTTGAACACCTTTTAATCATGATGCCTATCTTAAGAATAACTTCATGCCCATAGTTGTAACTAACATCAATTCCCACTCTTTATCTAGTGTGAAACCAAATCAAATGGTCCTCGCAGCCCATAGGTTCATAAGCAGAAACATTTGGGAAGCTTAAAGCATTAATGTAGGCAATGCCTGGTGGGCAAGTACTCTTATGAATAGCCAAAACAATTCCAAAAAAAATCTGACACACAAATGCAGACATTCCAATAATTCATTGAAACTCAGAAATTGACCCAAATTTACACAGTCCTTCAAAATGTCTTGCAAAAATAATCAGCATGCTGAAATAGGATAGTGATAAAACACCTACCTTAGGTTTCAAAAACATTCTGAGTCTTACTAAAAAGAATATCTGCACCTTTTCAAAAAGAGAAAAAAAACAAATCCCTGTACATATGTACAAAAAAACAATTCCACTGAAGATTACTGAGAGAGAGTAGGAGATGAAGAAGTCTTTTCCTCACCTACCAGTTCTAGTTTAGACTGCTGACTCATGTTATGGATGAACTCTTGCTTAGAGAGAGGTTTATGATATACTTTTAACCGATGTCCATTCACTACAAAGGCAGTTTGTTCTTCATCTATTGTTTTTATTTTGACAGAACCATTATAAAAAACAGTCACAATTTCATATGGCCCCATCCATCTAGTGGTAAGCTTACCTTTGAAGTGTTTGAATCGTGAGTCAAATAACAGAGCCCAATCACCTTCTACAAAAGTCTTCTTCTTCAAAAATTTATCATGCCACTTAGTCCGCTGATTCTGTATCAACACAGTTTGTTGGACAGCATCTTGTCTAATTTCATCAAGTTCATTTAATTGCATCAGCCTCTGCTCCTGGGCTTCATCTAAATTCAGGCTCAGTTGTGCAACAGTACGAAAAGTTTTCACCTGAAATTCTATAGGCAGCAGGACCTGTTTACCATAAACAAGTTGATATGGGGTATACCCTGTGGTATTTCTCCACGTAGTTCTGTAAGCCCACAATGCCTCGGGTAGCCTGTCTGCCCAGTCCTTATGATGTAGCTGCACAGTCTTAGTTAAAATGGATTCTAGCACTTTATTGGTCGATTCCACCTGACCATTTGCTTGGGGGTGGTAAGGAGAAGATTTATAGTGCTTAATTCCATATTGTTCTGTAAGTGCTTTCATTGATTTAGAGACAAACTGTGCTCCATTGTCAGTCACAATTTCATGAGGAATACCAAAACGAGTAAAAATCTCTTCGTAAATAAATTCTATGACTGATTTCTCAGTGGCCCTCAATAGAGCTTTTGCCTCAACCCATTTAGTTACATAATCAGTGCAAACTAAAATATACCTCTTTTTCCTTGACATTGGTGAAATTGGTCCAACAAAGTCCAATCCCCATTTTTCAAAAGGTTCAATTTGTACCTGGGCTTGTAAAGGCATTTGATCAGCAGCAGTGGGTCTCCCCATTCTTTGACAGCTGTCACAGCCCTGTACATACTTCTCAGCATCTTTAAAAAGGGTAGGCCAGTAATACCCTTGATGTAAAACCTTATATGCTGTCCGCTTGTCTGAAAAATGGCCTCCACAGGGTCCATCATGACAGGCTTGGAGGATGTCACACATCTCATACTCCCTCACACACCTCCTAATAATCAGATCTGGACCGGTTCGAAAGAGATCATTACCTACCCATGAATAATTAGCACTTTGCTGTATGATTCTTCGTTTTTCATAAGATGACAAATGAGCAGGTAGTTTCCCTGTAACCAAATAGTTGGCTACATCTGCAAACCAGGGTGTTTTAATAGAAACAGCAAACAAGTGTTCGTCAGGAAATGTATCATCGACATGAACATTATTATCAGCATGAGTCAATCTGGAGAGGAAATCTGCAACCAGATTTTCCTTCCCTGGTTTGTCAACTATGGTAATGTTAAATTCCTGTAGCAAAAGTAACCATCTAGTAATTCTGCCACTAGTGATTGGCTTATTCATTAAAAATTTAATAACAGAATGATCGGTATGAACAAATACCTCGTAACCTGTAATATAATGCCGGAATTTATTGATGGCATGAACTACTGCTAGAAACTCTTTCTCAGTCACTGTATAGTTCAGTTCTGCAGGTGTTAAATTTTTACTGATGAAATAAATAGCATAGGAGGACTGATTCTCTTTCTGTCCGAGCACTCCCCCCAAGGCAGTGTCTGAAGCATCAGTTTGTATATGGAAGGGCAAAGACCAATTTGGCCCCCGCAGAACTGGTGTTGAAGACAATTCTGACTTTAATGTGTCAAATGCTGTCTGACAGTGTTGATCCCAATCAAAACCACTGTCTTTGGCCAACAATTTGAACAGTGGGGCTGCTATCTTTGTAAAATTAGCAATAAACCTACGATAGTACCCTGCGTGTCCCAGAAAACTTCTGACTTCTTTTTGTGTTGTTGGTGAAGACAGACTAGTAATGATTTCAATTTTTGCTGGGTCAACCTTAATTCCTTCTGATGAAACATGGTGCCCTAAAACAATACCCTCAGTTAACATCATCTTACACTTTTCATGGCTTAAGGCAAGATTTGTTTCTTGGCACCTAATTAGAACTTTCTCCAAATTATCCAAGGCTTCCTTGAAATCATTACCGTAGACTGTAAAATCATCCATATATATTTCCACACAGTCATGGACCAAATCAGCCAAAATACCTAACACTGCCCTCTGGAAAGTGGCAGGAGCGTTACACAGTCCAAATGGAAGCACCTTGTAAGCATAAGTTCCCCATGGGCAGGTAAAAGTGGTTTTTTCTTGATCCTCTGGGGCTATTCTTATCTGGTTATATCCACTGTATCCATCCAAAAAAGAAAAATATTTCTTTCCAGACAATGTATCTAAAACCTGGTCTATGAAAGGAAGAGGGAAGTAATCTCTGAGAGTTGCTTTATTTAATTCACGAAAATCAACACATATTCTCCACTTACCTCCCTTCTTTGGAACAATCACCAACGGAGATACCCATTTGCTGTCAGAAATGGGATAGATGAAATCTGCATCCAACAATTTTTGTAATTCTTCCTTCACAATGTCTTTAAGCGCAGGATTCATTCTTCTCTGTGGCTGCCTTACTGGTCTTATATTTTCCTGCGTATAAATGTTATGCATGCATGTGTCAGGGTGAATGCCTTTCATGTCTGTATAAACCCAAGCAAATGCCCCAGACTGTGCTTTGAGTAAATCAACTACCTGATTTTGCTGGCTTTGAGACAGATTCCCATTGATAAACAAAGATCTTCCTGGACTAATCTCCATTGGTATAGTTGCAGCTTCAACCTTCTCATCTATAAATAAAACTACTAATGATGAGGTGGCTGAAGGGTAATAGTGTTCCTGAAAATCTTCTGTGAAAACATTGTCTAAGTCAGAGAAGGACTGAGGGTACTCAATACTAGTGGTGGCTGAAATAAATTGATCTAGGATATCATCCTCAGTCTGGTGTTCCAGCCCCCTAGTTTGACTGATGGACAGTAAGGGTTGTCCCACATCCTCATCCCCATAAGGATTCTCTAACCATAACATGTTTTCCGATACAGGCTATGCTGGAGGATAAATAATTAGGTTTTGTAGAGAAGTGCCATTTGATATAGTAAAAATACCTTCTCTGCATCCTATAAAGGCATTAGCAGTGGCTAACCAAGGCCTGCCTAATATAACAGGATGTTCCCCCATTGGGTGTTTGGTTTGGAGTACCAGAAAATCCACTGGATACTCCCAAGAAGCTACTGTGACAGTAATGTCATCTAAGGACCCCACAGGTTTGACTGTGCTCCTATCAGCCAACTCCAAAATAGTAGGAGTAGATCTGAGGAGATTATGCAACTGAAGTCTCTGCATGGTGGTCATAGACATGACATTAATGGCATCCCCTAGGTCAACTAGAGTGTTTCCTATTGGAACCTCATTGATGTAAATGGTCACCACTGGATTCCCAGGATTTGAAAATTTTGGGGGTAAGGGACAGTCCGAAATATAATTAGACAGCTGGCCTAAAACATTTATCTTAGGTGGGTCTTTCTGTTTCCGACCAGGTTTCTTTAAACACAGTTCCCTTACCAATTTTGCATAAATAGGGACATCTCTAATAGCCTGAAGTAATGGAATTTTGATGCAAACATTTCTCAACTCACTTTCCAAATCAAACTGTGGACGCATCACAGGCTTCTCTATTAATAACCTCTCTGGGTAAGGGGGGTTTTTATTTACCTGTGGATGAGCTGGTGGTTGGAAATGAGTTCCCAGTGCTTGAGTATTTTCTGAGGCAATCTGTACTTCTTCTTCCTCTGTAATCTCTTTTTCATCACTTTCTTCTCCAGTCTCTTCATGAATAATCACTGCTGGAGGATTTTTATTCAATGTTTTCCCAGACCTTAATTGTATTTCCTGTAAAGGAGCTGAATGAATTACATAAGTTGGAGCCATTTGAATTTCAGCATTATTAAGAGGCTGGGGAGGTCGATTATTAGGGTTTGGAATAGGTTGGGCTGGCAACAACGTGGGTCGAGGTGGATTTGGATTTTGATATTGTTGTGGAACTGGGGGTATAGGAGGAAGGGCAGGTGGTGTAAAGCCTGGTAGTAACTGCTGAATATTTGGTGGCATTGGACAGTAACTAGGAGGGGTGGTTGATTGTGTTCCTCCATAGGGTTGTCCTTGTGGTCCTCCATATGACTGTCCCCGCCAGCCTTGCTACCAAGGCTGGGTCTGAGTAGGTTGAGAGGGCCAATTCTGCCACATTTGTGGACTCCATGGCTGCTGAGATTGCTGCATGGGATAATAATATGCACGGTTCTGGAAAACAGGCTCTGGGTACATGTTTTGAGGTCTAGGCTGCCAAGGCCTTCTGGATGCATCGGTAGGTTCAGCATTAAGCTTGTAAAAAGCTTGCAGCTCTGGTAAAGAAGGGCAATTGTCAGTTGGGTGTTGAGCAGAGCAAAGAGCACAGACTGAAATGGTATTTAGAGGGCATTCTTTCAAAGGGTGTCTTTTTCTGCATTTGGGGCAGAATATGTGTAATGCTGCTATGTCCTCCTCCTCTTGCCGTTTCTTTGTTTTCAAAGCATCAAATTGGGAGCTTAAGGTGCCTAAAATGTCAGTTTTGAAATTTTCTAACAAGTTTCCCAACTCTACTCTTGTGACCCCACTGGTTCCTGATGTTCTAGAAATACGGGAAGGACCTTCCCTTGTGCTTTTTCCTGCCTTGTCTCTACTCCTCGAATACTTTCTGCATAGTTCAGTAATCTCCTCAAAGGATTTATGAGATACATCACCTGATGCCATCAAGTTGAGGATTTCCACATATTCATCCAGGATCCCTTTTAGAAAAAGGGTTCTGACGGCATCCTCCTGTAAGGTATTATACTTAGACTTCTGTAATACAAAGCAGAATCGTTCTAGGAAGTCCTCCAGACTCTCTTCTTCATGCTGTTGCATTTTAAAGATATCATTTTGGGAGTCTCGAGGCCCACAGTAGTCTCGGTATTTTCTGAGGAAAGCACTCTTCATTTGTTCCCAAGTTCGGATGGTGGATTCCCCCAAGCTCATAAACCATCTAAGTGCAGAATCCTTAAGGGTTGCTGGAAATAGTTTTAACTTTTGAGCATCCTGTAGATAATTATAACTCCTACATAAGATGTCAAACTCAAATAGAAAGGTATCCAGATCTTCAGTACTTTTCCCATAGAAGGTAGGTAATGAAGATGCTGGGATATTTTTCATACTGACATCCCGTGTAAGATCCAGAATGGGGAAGCCAAAAGTTGTTTCAGTTCGTCCCTCATGTTCAACTTCACCTTCCATTTGGTGTTCAGTTTCCTGATCACTCATGAAAAGAGGGTTCCTAAACCAGTTGACACCTAACCTGTCTCTTCTTGGGGATAGAATAGAATCCCAATGGTCTGGCCTAGGCCAAGTTTGAAAATTGAAAGGTAAATCTGTAGTGGATTCTAATTGAGAAACCACCGGATTCTGGTTATGTTCCAGAAGGAAGTTCACTTTTTCTATGTTCACTGTGTCAACCAAATTAGGATCTTCCTTTAAAGGTGAAGTTTGTTGGATCTGTGGGATTTCTTCTGAATTTAACTGTTCACTGAGTATAACCTCAGTTCCTACTGGTTGGGTCCCAAATTCCGCTGAATTCTGAATGTTGTTGTTTTCAGTTTCGTTGCCGGTATCCCTATCCCTAGGGTTAGTGAAGGGGGGGGTTTTGTTGTTTACAAAAAGATCAGAATGAACCTTAATGAATCTACCCTTACTATCTCTAGGTCTCATCAAAACAGATTCTGAAAATCACAAGACTTTTAATCAAACCAAATTGAAATACCTGTGCCACAGTTGGGTTTGAAGGAACCTGTTATGAAATGTGCAATTTTGCCTTACCAATCCTCCTTCTCCAATCTGCCACAACTAGTCACACCTAACAATTGCTGTAAAATTAGATTTCTGGAATTAAACACACTTAACCTACAAAAGGATAACCACACTTGTAACTGAAAATAAACACTTTTTACAGGAAATATAAACATACTTCTAATAACTCAAACTTGTGAAGAAAAACAACCATACTTACCAGAAAGGACACAACAAAAATTTGGGGTAACCCACTAAAGTGGCTGCGGCAGGATGTTACACCTTGGGAATCCCAAAGTGAATTCGTCTTTGCGTCTTAATGTTTCCCCTCCACCTTGTTGTGTATTGTAAAAAGATTCTATCTACCTGAACTTCTCAATCAATCAATTCAAAAAAATGAGCAAAATACCAGCTTACCTTGGAGCAACTCCCCGGCAACGGCGCCAAAATGTTGGTTACAATTATTGATATTTAATTCACCTCAATTTAATTTATCAACCGGAGAATCGTAGACTTTGAGCTGCTACACTATTTGTGCGGGCAAAATGATCTCAATGCTCATTCCTCAAGAAACCCTAATCTACTGTTAACACTAAATGACCAAATACCAAGTATTACTAGATCTGTACCATAGAAAAGAAAACTAATTTGCTAATCTCTATCTCACTGTTGAACTCAAAAACAACCAATAAGGAATTTCTAAATTATAATTCTATGATTTTTAAAACAAAACAATCTGCTAGGAAATAAACACAATCTTAGGCTACAACAGTCTTTAAAGCAACTAATAATCTCTACAGTATTGATGTATATGTAACTTCGGAATGTATTTCATCAGTATATTATATGTATATTTATTGTACCCTTATAAGAGATGTGTTATTCCTCTATAAGGAAGTGTCGTCATGTGGATTGACAAGTGTCGCAAGTGTGTGTACTTGCCGATGGGTTATTAGACCACCTTATGGGGTCGGCCCTAATTAATATATAATATAATGTGGATGTACTCAAGTAGACAAGTCGGCCCCAGTAAGTCACTGGGCAAAAAGGTGAGTATAAATAGAGATAGGAGATCTCTATTTTACTCACTCGAAAAAGTATCTATCTCTCTCTCTGGAAAGTGGCGCACTAGGGAAGAGGAGGAGGATCATCTGCTAGGAGACTATCTCTGTATTATTTGGTTGTATTTTGGTTGAGCCATTGCTCTCTCTATCTCTGAGGAAGTTTGTGGGGTTTTTCACCTTAGGGTTTTCCCCACGGAAACTCTGTGTCTCTTGTCTCTATGCTTTTGATTCTTGTGATGCTTGTGATGCTTGTCATATTATGATTGTCATGCATTGATATACTGTAGATGTTATTCTCTCAGCAAAGATCCTATAGTATTGTGATTTAATACTGAAAATTTAACATGGTATCAGAGCTTAACTGAGAAGAAGACATTTTGCAGTGACGGAAGCTTGTATTGCTTGTTTATTGGGTTTCTCTCCACAGATTTTTGAAATTCAGTATAGTAGATTGGATCTACTCATCAAGGCGCATCTTTCTGTCCAATTAGATTTCAGTTCCGAGCATTTTCAGTTTTGGCCCTAAAATTTAGGGTTTCCACAAAAATAGGAATTTCTGGAAACTGAAGGTACAGCTGGAAGCTCCTTGCAAAAATCGAAGGTTTGAGCTTTGGATCGAGATTTTTGGCTGGGTAGATCTCCGGGAAACTCAAACCCTAATTCAGGGCTCTCCCCAGTGAACCCGGGAGGACAAAAAGGCAATTTTGAAGGACAAGACTTTGCTGATCTCAAATTCTGAATGTACTAGGCTGATCAGCTCTCCAAGGCGCATCTTTCTATCCTTTCGGAATTTTGAAATTCACATTTTGAAATTTTAGGGTTTCTCTGACAAACCCTAATCCGGGTCCAGATCCAGTTTTCAGCACTTCAAGTGGTAAGTTCTAAATCTTTTCTATTTCCATTTGAAGTACTCTTAAAGATGTCTCTTCACACCAAGCTTGAGGATAAGCTTGAAGGGGCTGATAACTTCCGAGCCTGGAAGTATAGGATTGGGCTAATCTTGGAAGAGAATGAGTTGGACTCATATGTGAAAGAAGACATCCCTATCCCAGAGGATGAAGAGGCCAAGGCATTGCACAAGAAGAACTTGGTCAAGGCAAAGAGAATCATTGCTGATTCTATCAAAGACCATCTCATACCTCATGTGTCTTCTCTCAAGACACCCAAAGAGATGGTTGAATCTTTGACCAAGCTATTTGAAGGAAAGAACATAAATCGGAAGATGACCCTGCGGAACCAATTGAAAGCAGTGAAGTTTCAGAATGGAGAAACCATTCAATCCTACTTTTCAAGGGTCTCTCAGATCAAGGAACAATTAGAAGCAGTAGATGAAATGGTGGAGAATGGTGAAGTGGTGATGACCACTCTAAATGGCCTACCCAGGTCATGGGATTCCTTTATTCAAGGAATTTGTGCAAGGAAGAAATTGATCTCCTTCAACAGATTGAGGGAAGAATGTTCTCAAGGAGAAAGCTCTTGCAGCTCACACCAAAAGAAGCAAAACCAAAAAGGATCACTCTCACCACAAAAGATTCCATCAAAAGAGTAAAGATGCTTCACATGCAATGAGAAGGGTCACTTTGCTTCAGATTGTCCCAAGAACAAAAGGGATAATAACAACAACTCCAGTAAGAAGAAGAAGGGCAGCAAAAGAAGGTTTCATGCTCATGCTGCCAAAGATGATGAACCTCCAAAGAATGAGGCTAAGGCCTTACATAAGAATATTACAAGCGATCCCGACAGGTATGACTAATCGAGGTATGTTTCGATATTTGTTCATGATTAAGTTTATGGTATGTTTGTCTTCATGTTATTATGGTTAGTACAATCTTGATTTTAGACTTGTCATATCACCTTAATAAAACTATGAATGCACGATAGAAAATATTCATTGATTAGGGTGTTGACACTTATGATTGTACTAATGCATTATGGTGTTGTATGAGGTTTATGTTGTCTACTAACATGAAAGGTACACCAAGAAAGACAAATCATGTTCTGGTTCAAAGAACATATGATCATGATGACATGAGGACAAAGATTCATCCATTGTCATGGATCTCATAAAAGATCCATTTACGAGGTATGTATAACTTGGTTTTATAATGGTTAACCTATGAGATATACAGGTTACTAGCACAAGTCATTGAAGAAGAACAAGAAGACATCATGTGAGTATGTTAGACATAATTAGCTAGCATGCTAATCCAGGTATGTTTTTCCTATATCAAGTTAGAATCTCACCTTGTGATAAGATCCTTTATTTAAGTATACTTGGCATGATTGATTATGATTATTCATTGAAGTTAGTACTCATGGGTTTAGGCATATTATGATTTTTACTTTGATTGATGATATGACTAACCAGAAAAGTCCTATGGTCAAATAGGAATATAAGTAAAAGAATTATGTCTCTTATATTGATTGATTTGACTAAACAGAAGAATCATGAAGGTATAGGTTTGAATAATCACAGGTTTTATGCATATTATATCTCTTATCTTGATTGATGATTCAACTAACCTGAAGAGTCATAGGTTTGAGTAATTATAGGTTTAGACATGTTATGTTTCTTATGATTTGACTAACCATAAGAATCCTACATAAACCTTGAATGCTAATGCTTATTATTTTTGTTTGAAATGATCATGACTATACATGCTTGAGATTATTGTGTTTTAATAGTATACTAATGAATGTATGATTTTATATGAGTTCACAAGGATAACACAATCATGATACTAATAAACATGCATAGGGACCAAGGATGAATATGAATTCAAGAACAGGTAATTCAGGAAGCAAAGATCAAGAGGGAGCACACTCCAGTTGTTCCTGCAAGAAGGAAAAGGAGTACACTCCAGCGGTTTATGCAAGGATGCAGATGTTCAGAGGGAGTTGACCATCTCTCTACTTTCCACATTAGAAAGGTGTAGAAAAAGCTACTTCAGATGAGGACTCCAGCAGCTCCTGCAAGGAAGCAAAGACTCAGAGGGAGTCCACCCAACGAACAAACAAAGATAAGTATTTTAATTATCATTTCTTGCATATTTGTTTGTTTAAGTAAAATTGTTCAATGATGTATATGTTCATGTTCCTAGACTTAGGATATGTATTGTGCATATTAAGATAGTTGCATTAATGAACAATATACTAC
Organism: Larix kaempferi; assembly: GCA_027924585.1. Taxonomy (NCBI): domain Eukaryota; kingdom Viridiplantae; phylum Streptophyta; class Pinopsida; order Pinales; family Pinaceae; genus Larix; species Larix kaempferi. The sequence continues at coordinate 5,352,550 of BSBM01000252.1, forward strand.
TAATATACATGGGTAAGTGGCCTATGGCACTGTACAACATTCCATTGCTACTTATCTAGAATGAAACCTCTTTGCTGACATGTTGGGAGTTGTGCACACTCTTAACAATGTTCTGGTAGAGATTGGAAGGCATCTAGAAAGTTACGGGATATGGATAAATGTTGTATTGAAGCATTGGCTAAGATAATTGCATGACTGTATGACATATTTCTTTATGTGTAAGAATTTGTTCTGAAAATTATGAGATGTTTCTAATCATGCAATTTAACCTGTTTTGTAGGAAAGACCGTATATCTTCACCTACAAAAAGGACTACAACATTTGTTCCAGCAACAAAGATATCTATTGAAGATATTGAAGTTCCCAGGATCTGGGATGAAGAAATGGAATGCCATGATCCGTTGATCATGAAGAATGATGTTTGGGATGTAGTCCCAAGACCTGAAGGGAAGTTTGTCATGACTTCCAGATCAAGCATGTTGCAGATGACAGCATTGAGAAATATAAAAGTAATGAAATAGTAGATACACCAGATGGATTTCAAGACAGCATGGTGTAGTCAGATATGTGTGCAGAACTTGGTATGGTAGGATAGACAGCTTTCTATCTAGTTTGGGCTTTACCAAGAATAAAGCGGACTCCAACCTTTTCTACAAGGTTGAGGAAGGCAATCCAACGATACTACTATTTGGATGACCTGTTTGTATCAGGAAAGGATAGATTGATTGCTGACACACAGCGGAAGCTTGCTGCCGAGTTCGAGTTGAGGAACTTGGGGATGATGCACTATTTGCTTTTGGCATGGAGGTGTGGCAGAGTGATGGAATCTTCCTTGGACAAGGGAAGTCTGCAGTAGAGATCCTGAAGAGGTTCGGGATGATGGATTGCAAAGCCATGGCCACACCTATGGCATCGAATCTGAAGCTTCTTTGTGATGCTTCATCTGAGCCAGTTGATGTTTCTATGTATCGTCAGATGATTGGGTCCTTGATGTACCTGACGAACACGAGACCAGACATTTGCTTTGCTGTGAACACATTGAGCCAGTTCCTGACAGGATCCGAGGAGTGTTCACCTTGTTGCTGTAAAGCATGTTCTGAGGTACCTGAAGGGTACAGTGGATTATGGGCTCAGATATGAGGCGAATCAAAAGTTTAACCTGCAGGGTTATGTTGATTCAGATTGGGCTGGCAGTGCTGCAGATAGGAAGAGCACATCTGGGTGTTGCTTCAGTATGGGATCAGGTGTGATCTCTTGGTTTAGCAGGAAGCAGTCCTGCGTAGCACTGAGTACAGCTGAGGCAGAGTATGTTGCATCCTGTTCAGCTAGTTGTGAGGCAGTATGGCTACGGAAGCTACTGTCTGAGTTATTTGATCTCCCGTTGGAGGCTACTGTTATCTTCTGTGATAACCAGAGTTGTGTGAAGCTGTCCGAGAACCCAGTGTTTCATGACAGGTCGAAACACATAGAGATCAAATATCACTATATCAGGGATATGGTGCAGAGAGGAGCTGTGAAGCTCCTGTATGTTGCGACGGACGAGCAGATTGCAGATGTGTTGACGAAGCCACTAGCCAGGGTGAAGTTCGAGTACTTCAGAGAGAGGCTTGGCGTTCTTCAGATCGAGGACACTTCGAGGAAGAAGTGATGGACACATTTGCTGAAGCCATTCCAAGCATGTTGGAAGGAGGATCCTTCACATGGCTGTGGATGTAAGCGCTGGATGATGAGCATCAGGATGATGTTCTAGTTTCTGCTGGATATGATCAGTTGGATCATTTTATGTATGTATGTATGCATCATGTTGGATGCTGGATATGATCAGTTGGATCATTTTATGTATGTATGTATGCATCATGTTGGATGCTGGATATGATCAGTTGGATCATTTTATGTATGTATGTACGCATCATGTTGGATGCTGGATATGATCAGTTGGATCATGTGTATGTATTGTTTATGCATCATGTTGGATGCTTGGACCATGTATCTGTATATGTATCAGGTGTATGCATTGTATGATCAGGTAGATCATGTATGGTGATATGTATCATGTATTTGTATTTGTATCAGGTGGATACATTGATGATCAGGAGGATCATGTATGATGATATGTATCAGGTAGATACTTGGTATGCATCAGGTAGATGCATTGATGATCAGGATGATCATAGATGACGAGCTTCAGGATGTTGCTCCAGATGACATGCAGCAGGATGTTGCAGTGATGATCAGGATGATCATAGATGACGAGCTTCAGGATGTTGCTCCAGATGACATGCAGCAGGATGTTGCAGTGATGATCAGGATGATCATAGATGACGAGCTTCAGGATGTTGCTCCAGATGACATGCAGTAGGACGTTGCAGTGATGATGATCAGGATGATCATGGATACATCAGGATGATGTATGATGAGTATCAGGATGATACTCTGTGGCCGTGGATCAGGTTGTGCAGATAAGCATGTAATTTGTGCCCTGGGAGATTTGCAGATGGTCTTGCGAGGTTTTGCCTATGGCATGTAATTTGTGCCCTGGGACATCTGGCAAATGCTCTTTCGAGGTTTTGCTTGGGAGGACATATAATTTGTGCCCTGGGAGATCTGCAGATAGTCTTTCGAGGTTTTGCCTATGGCATGTAATTTGTGCCCTGGGATATCTGGCAGATGCTCTTTCGAGGTTTTGTCCTATGGCATGTAATTTGTGCCCTGGGAGATCCGATAGGTTGAGCTGTGTGCTCGTAATCAGTCCTGGGATGCTCTTGCGAGGTTTTGCCATGACCACATGTAATTTGTGCCCTGGGAGATCCGATAGGTTGAGCTGTGTGCTCGTAATCAGTCCTGGGATGCTCTTGCGAGGTTTTGTGGTGACCACATATAATTTGTGCCCTGGGAGATCTGCAGATAGTCTTTCGAGGTTTTGCCTATGGCATGTAATTTGTGCCCTGGGATATCTGGCAGATGCTCTTTCGAGGTTTTGTGGTGAGGTCACATATAATTTGTGCCCTGGGAGATTTGCAGATGGTCTTTCGAGGTTTTGCCTATGGCATGTAATCTGTGCCCTGGGACATCTGGCAAATGCTCTTTCGAGGTTTTGTGACGCACGTAAAAGTCCTGAGGATTCCACAGTATGGCCAGTGATGACGAAGACCTGCAGGTGGTGGGCCTATATCCAGTATGAAAAAGGACTGGCTCTGTAGAACTTCCTATGACGAGTAGAGACAGAGATTGGATGAGATAGTAGCAGCAGTGACGATGATGATGACGATGCATCGATGATGATGATCCAGAGAAGAAGACTTGTCTAGCAGATCTGTGTCGAGAAATACCTTCCTTGTTAAGAGGGAGTATTGATGTATATGTAACTTCGGAATGTATTTCATCAGTATATTATATGTATATTTATTGTACCCTTATAAGAGATGTGTTATTCCTCTATAAGGAAGTGTCGTCATGTGGATTGACAAGTGTCGCAAGTGTGTGTACTTGCCGATGGGTTATTAGACCACCTTATGGGGTCGGCCCTAATTAATATATAATATAATGTGGATGTACTCAAGTAGACAAGTCGGCCCCAGTAAGTCACTGGGCAAAAAGGTGAGTATAAATAGAGATAGGAGATCTCTATTTTACTCACTCGAAAAAGTATCTATCTCTCTCTCTGGAAAGTGGCGCACTAGGGAAGAGGAGGAGGATCATCTGCTAGGAGACTATCTCTGTATTATTTGGTTGTATTTTGGTTGAGCCATTGCTCTCTCTATCTCTGAGGAAGTTTGTGGGGTTTTTCACCTTAGGGTTTTCCCCACGGAAACTCTGTGTCTCTTGTCTCTATGCTTTTGATTCTTGTGATGCTTGTGATGCTTGTCATATTATGATTGTCATGCATTGATATACTGTAGATGTTATTCTCTCAGCAAAGATCCTATAGTATTGTGATTTAATACTGAAAATTTAACATACAGCAATCTAAGTTATTATAATTACAATCTATATAAAAATAATCAAGCTGTTATCAACCAAATGCATATACTTTTGTTCCCTATCTGAACTCCAAATCTAATGTTTCAAATCCACACAAATATACCCTATGACCTTTTAGCTTAAAGTAGTCAATACACACAGGATATCAAAGGATTGCTTGATTGTTTAGTGAAATTCTAATGTACTATGTTTATGATTTGTGCATACAAATGCACATAATAGAACACTAAAACACTTCAACTCTGCTCATCGATATATGTTAAAACTGTGTGATAGGCATTCACTGGTTTTGGTTTCTACTGTGAAGTTAATTATCGACTCAAGGAAACAATGTTATAAACAAGAGCTTCTCACTCACATGCGACTTCAACTTCTGTTCAATCTTTCATCCAAAAATAGATAAACCCTAAATGCTTTATGGTTACAGTCTTCAAACCCTTGACTATGTTGCAAACGATGTTTAAATATTGCAAACTTGACAGTAAAGGGATAGGTTATTTATAAGCCACTCTCATGCTGCAACACATAGGGTGTAATATCTAGAGTCAGGCTCATGATTTAATGTACCAACGCCACACACTGGAAATTAAAGAAAAGATTTAAATCCAAACCAATTCTGAATTCATTTTACAGTCAAGTTTAAAACCATTCCTGTAGCTGTCTTTATAATACTGTGTGCTGATAAAATAGATAATATAAAATTCAATCAATTAATAATGCTTCATAAAACTGAACCTACCATAATTCATACCAAATTGAGCACACGATTATGCATACCCTAACTCTTAAATAACAAGTCATCCTAGAAACTAGAGAAGTTTAAAACCAAATTGTTAGCGAGCTAAATCTAATGTCATTAACTAATGAATGCTATTAACAGTCACGCACTCTATTTTAATCAGTGATGATCAAACCATTAATACTCTGAAAATGTGAAATGACAAAAAACGCCAATCTATTGCTGCAAATCACACACACTACTGGAATATCACAGCTTGGTGTTGAAGGTGGGCCCTGCCCTCAACGCCCCACACACTTAAATCACAAATTTGATGAAAACACGCACTGTATCATATTCATAAAATGGAGTTTGTACAAATTCCCCCTACCTAGGGTTTCCATAGTCACTTTTATACTAAATTATGCAGATTGAAATCGCCCTGGAGACAAGGGTCGATATGAAATAACAATAATCAAAATATCTTAACCATTTTTATAGAGTGCCATACGCAGAGAAGAAATTTAGAAGAAGAGAGGATCTGCGTTAGTAAAATGAAAGTTCTCGACGTTTCAATCCTTACTGTAGGATCATCATCAGGAGACAGCGAAGTCTGGAGAGAAGATTGTGATTTCCCAATGACCTTTGTATATGTAGTGGTGGTGGTGGTTTGGTAGATAGAGGTAGGTTAGTTGTCGGTTTGAAGTTCTAGGGTTTTGTTGGTATATAGGAGAAATTAAAAGATTTTGTGTATTCTTTTAAATAGATTTTTAGAAGTTTATTTTAATTTATTTATTTCAATGGATTTTTAATTAATTTTGATTAATAAAATTTTTAATAGGGTTATTAGTTTGAAGGTGTAATTAATTGTTTTTTATTTATAATTTTTAGAAGATGATACTAATAATTAATTTTTAGAAGGTTAAAATTAATAATTAGTTTAAAAATTTATTTAAACTAATTATTAATTTTAACCTTCTAAAAATTAATTATTAGTATCATCTTCTAAAAATTATAAATAAAAAACAATTAATTACACCTTCAAACTAATAACCCTATTAAAAATTTTATTAATCAAAATTAATTAAAAATCCATTGAAATAAATTAATTAAAATAAACTTCTAAAAATCTATTTAAAAGAATACACAAAATCTTTTAATTTCTCCTATATACCAACAAAACCCTAGAACTTCAAACCGACAACTAACCTACCTCTATCTACCAAACCACCACCACCACTACATATACAAAGGTCATTGGGCAATCACAATCTTCTCTCCAGACTTCGCTGTCTCCTGATGATGATCCTACAGTAAGGATTGAAACGTCGAGAACTTTCATTTTACTAACGCAGATCCTCTCTTCTTCTAAATATCTTAACCATTCTGAGCCAAAAATGGAATCTCAGATCCCAGAATATACACATATCGTTGAGGAGAAAATAATAACAACCCTTGATCAAAGATCGTGCCTGAAATAGCAGTGGAGCAATCTTCAAAAGCATCTTAAAGATGATATGGATCCAATAAAAAACGCCCTGATGGTAGATCGAATCCCCGATCTCCTTCTTTGAACGCTGGCCAGGTAACAAAATGAACCCTGTAGAGAAGAGAAACCCATATCATTATTAGCATATGGTTTAATGAAACCTAAAACCCAAAACATATGCATAAAAATAAGAAAATACAACAATCAAATAATTAAAATTACTTACCATGACTTTTAGCAGTGTTGATCTTCAAAAGACACATAAAACTGATTATTATTGGATCCATTAAGACTTTAAATACTAGAAAATAGTACATCGAATGGGAAAAATAGAGGACCAACAACGATCAGACCACCTTAACGACCTTCGACAAGTTTTTCTGCGTTGTAGCAAATATCAAATCCACTTGAACCCACACAAGTGTGTCTTTTTCATTCCGGCAGGCCGATTATTGGGTTTCATTGTTTCCCAGAAAGGAATTACTGTTGACCCCCTAAAAATCCAAGCCATCCTAGATCTTCCCTCTCCTCGCACGCTCCGACAGCTCCAAAGTCTGCAGGGGCGATCTAATTTCCTCCGTCGTTTCGTTCCTGATTACGCTACTATCGTTCATGGTTTCTTGTGCCTGCTTCGTAGCCACATACCCTTTGTATGGGATGAGCAAGCAGAATCTACATTCGGAGCCCTCAAGAAAGCTCTCACACAAGCCCCCTTGATCTCCCCTCTGGATTTCTCTCAGGACTTCATCCTCTACGTCTCGGCATCTGAGCATGCCGTGTCCGGAGTCTTGGTTCAAGAAGACACTTCTCACCAAGAGCATGTCATTTATTACGTCAGCCAGACCTTGTCTGGACCACCCCTACGTTACCCATATGAGGAGAGACTCGCCCTAGCTGTGGTCTTTTCCGTCCAAAAATTGCGACACTACATTTTACTTAGTCATACCACAGTCGTCGCCGACTCCAACCCCATGGTATATCTCTTAAACCGGCGTCTACTGCAAGGTCGTGTTGCTAAATGGGTCATTATCCTCCAAGAATATGACCTTACCTTCAAAACCCCTAAGAGCACCAAATCCCTCGCACTTGCCTAGATCATCACCGATCTCCCCTCCCATCTACCATCCCCTCAAATCTTCGATGAGTTACCCGACAATCATTTGTTCACCATCTCGTCTGATGACCCATGGTATGGTGATATTTTGCTATACCTACGCACGCAGAAGTTCCGACCCAAAGTCACCCGCAATGGACGTCGTCGTATCCGTCACCAGGCCTCTCGCTATCTCCTCTTAGGTGATGTCCTTTACCGACGAGGGGTCGACACGATTCTTAGTCGTTGCCTTACACATGAGGAAGCTGAACATGTCCTCAATGACTGTCATAGCGGTGCCTGCGACAGCCATTTCTCTGGGATGGCCACCGCCCAAAAGGTCATCCGCGCCGAATATTTTTGGCCCACACTCTTTACCGACTGCATCACAGCAGTCAAACATTTCCATAATTGCCAACTTTTTGCCCCCAAGGCCCGGACACCACTTGCTCCATTACACCCAGTCGTCACCGTTGGTCCCTTTTGTAAGTGGGCCATCGACTTCATGGAGTGTAAACCCCCATCTGCTAACGGCCATAAATACATCATTGTCGCCGTCGATTACTTTACCAAATGGGCTGAAGCCATGCCCACTTTCAATTGTACCGTTGATACCGCTGCCCATTTCTTTTTTAACCATGTTATCACTCGATTCAGGGTTCCCAAACAGTTGGTCTCAGACCATGGTTCACACTTCGAAGATTCCGTTTGGCGCGAGTTATCCACCCTCCTCAAGTTCGAACATCAATATTCCTCTTCTTACTACCCCCTAGGGAACGGCCAAGTAGAGGCCATTAACAAAATACTCAAAACCATCCTTCAACGCACTGTTGATCGGCATAAGTCCAATTGGCACCACATGTTGTTCCCTGCCTTATGGGCTTACTATACCTCTACCAAGATTGCCACTGGTTTTACCCCGTTTCACTTAGTTCACGGCATAGAGTCTGTCCTCCCCATCGAGTGTCAGATACCTACCCTACAAATCGCCGTCGAGCTTCTCCCCGACACCTCCCCACTCGAGCAACGTCCGCTATCCCTCAAACAAGCTGATGAAGATTGTCTTGACACTTTCCAAACTATTGAAGCCGCCAAGAACCGCTCCAAAGCTGGTTATGAAAAACATGTACATCCTCGAACTTTCCATGAAGGGGACCTCGTCCTCGCATATGACCAAGCCCACGACAAAACCGGTACAGGAAAGTTTGAATCTATGTGGCAAGGCCCTTACATCGTGCAGACTTGCCTCGGCAAGGGGGCATACATTTTAACTAACTCAGAAGGTCTCCCTTTGCGCAACCCTCGTAATGGGTTGTATCTTAAATGCTTTTATCCCTAAATAACTCACGGTCCCATTGGTCTGTATTGTACAGTTTGTTCTCTTTTTTGTTTTTCACCTTTTTTACCTCACTCTCATATTCATCATTTTTGCATGACCACAAATGGACCGTCTTCCACCTTATTACACTAGCTTCGCTGATGGAGCAAGCCGTTGGTCTCCAAACCTGGCTTCTGCAGCATGGGTCTTATATTCCCCTTCACACGACTTGATTCACCTTGACGGAATGTGTATAGGCACTGCTACCAATAACCAAGCGGAGTATGATGCTGTGACCGGTCTCCTGACTGCTGCCCTCCAGATGGGCATATGTCACCTTCATGTGTTCCTTGACTCCCAGCTACTTGTCTCCCAACTCAACAACTTCTACCAGGTGCGTGATCCCTGCCTCTTTAGAAAATTCTTGTGCACAAAACAACTCAGCCGATAGTTTGAATCCATAACATTCACCCATGTCCCAAGAGCTCAAAATAGTGTCGCAGATCAAATGGCTAACAACATCCTAGATTGGCACATCAATCACACCATGTAAAACCTCCATCATGCATCATCATCCCATAGCATCTCATAAAAATATATAAAAACCCAAAAAGATTGCAAGGGGCATCCACATGCCTATCATCACATAAACATTTGCATCCATGTGCAATAAAAATAAAAACACATAACATACACAAGGGGCATCCATGTGCCCAACATCCTATCCTACTTGCATCCACGTGCAGTACAAACATATCACACACCATAAGCGCATCCACGTGCGTACAACTAAAACATCATCGTAAAAAGGTGCATCCACGTGCATATATATATATCAAAAAATACATGTTCATAGGCTATACATGTCCTGAGTACCCCGGTACTCAGCTATACACAAAAAATATCTATACATCTCATAAGATACATACCGGAGCTACAAAACTCAGGGGGAGTCCCCTGCACTCCCTAATGAGAGTCATACCCTGCATCACTTCCTGCATCACCTGCCTCCGAGTCCTCCCCCCGCTCCTCCTCCGGTAGCTCCTCATCCCCTGCGGGCTCTTGTGCCCGAGCCCTGTCAGCCAGGATAGCCACCCGGATCGCAATCGACTGGAACTCTCGGGGTGCCCTCATGCAATCCTGAATCACATCTGGATCCATGTCCCGCCATCCCTCGTCGGTCACTCCAACTAGTAACCGATCCAGTAACACCCGTATGGACTCCAAAGTCCCCTCTGCATCCCGTCGATGCACCTCCCCTCGGCCCGATAAGGCTGGTACCGCCACATGCCCTCTCCGCGCGACGTGTCCTAGCAGTGGTCTCGGACCCACATCTGTAGATCACACATCAGTCAGTCACAATCACACATACATAAATCTTGACATCCATAACATGCAAGTAAATCAATACGTACCATCCAGTCCCCATGCCTGTCCTGGCGCCCGTGGTGCCTCTAGGTCCCCGGTGTAGTCCATATCCCTATACGGGTAGTCATCCAGTGGTAGTGGCATCTGTAGCCACTGCAAGTACATCTCCTGGGTAAAGTATTTACCCACCTCACCGCCACCCTGGCGGCACATCATCTCCCCCCACCGCACCATGCGCGGCTCCCTCAGCCCTCCTGCCCGGACCGGTACCCACGGCCGCAGTGTCGGTACCCGCTCCATAAAGAACGCACATAGAAAGGACCCGTAGCAAAATCCCTTCCCAGATTCCTTCGCCGATGTCGGCTGCCGCTGCACACAGGTGAGGAACATCTGGCCCCATGCATAGTAGACACCATCCAGTACGCGCTCCACCAGCTGCATCTGGCCCCCAGACACCTTCTCCGGTGACTGGGACCCCAACACACGAACCACGCATGCTGCAATAGCCTGCACTGATGGCTCCTGTAGGTCTATCACCCGGAGTGCATTCCTATGCACCCTAGCTTCTGGAACACAGTACCGCCCCAGCATGTCCTCCATATCTACATCCATAGATACTCGTGGCTGCGTATCCGCCACCCTACCCAGACAGGGCAACCCCATCAGGAAATATACATCTATCAGGGTGAGATCCACCCTCTCACCCTGCACCCTGAACGCTTGTATGTCTAGCTCCCAGAACCTCACTAGCCTGTTCAGCAGCAACCCTGCCGAATGCATCATAGGTACCTGCGTGAACTTCAGCAGTCCGCACAATCCCAGCACCGCCCGCACATGACGATCCTCCCGGATGACAGCCACTATCTCATCTGGGATCTCCCGCTCTCTCCATAGTGCCAGCGGCATCCTGTCAACCACGCAAGGAAAACTCATTAGACTCATGTCAAAGAAATAAACCTCCCCCCTGGGAAGTCCTAATAGCTCACCCCAAAACGCGGCTTTAGGCACCCTTGCCGCGGTCTCCGACCGCGTCTATCTGGCCCACAGTCGCGGTCCAAAACCGCGCCTATCTGGGCCAAACACGCGGTACCAAACCACCTGTCCAACCTTGAAATACGTGGTCCCAGACCGTGTGTTCCGACCTGAGCCCCGCTGTCTCCACACGCGTCATCCGCCATGGAACCTGCGGTCTTCGATCGCGGCTCCATCCTACAAACCCGCGGTCCACCCCACGTGGACCATACAAATACCCCTGGGACCCACTACCCACCCCCCGACCCTAAAAAAATGCAGGTACGAGTTTGACGGAATACCTGTATCTCCCGGATCTGAAATCGGCTGGTCGGATCGTCTAGAAACACCAACTAAGCTCTGTTCAACTCTGATCACTAGTCAAAGTCAAATAGTACAAATGACACTTGTCATATTGGACCCACTCACTATTTATAGTCCGTTGACTTTTTCTTGTTTTGGCCATTCTGAACCCATACGGAGTCTATTTTTCGAACCGTTTCCACCACTGGAATCAGCACGACGAGACCGTCATGATGGTCACCTCATTGCATTATTTTTTCCATGTCATTTTTTGCACATTTTTTAGACACTACTCATCACCTCGGTTTGCGTGCCACTTCAACTGCTCTCCATTTTTCACATATTTTATATCATCGAATTCATTTTTCCAAGCCAATGATGATGCTTGAGATCATTTCTCGCTCTCACCCCTAGATTTTTTGGGTATTTTTTCCAAAACGCACCCAGTCGCCTTGGTTTGCGTGCCACATTGGTTGTTATCCATTTTTGACACTCTTTATATCGCTAGATTCATTTTTCCGAGCTCATGATGATGCTTGAGATCATTTCTCGCTCTCACTTGGTACAGTTTCAACATTGTGTCCCGACACATTGCTACCTCGGTTTGCGCACCACATCGGCCTCCATCAGATTGTTCCACATTTTTACATGAGCCATTCACTCTTGTCATACTGTAATTATTTCATTATTTTTCCACCATTCATTACCCCACAAGGAGGCCCACCAGTGTTCCCCCCCACCCTCGTTCTTGGTCATCATAAATGTTCCTTGATTGAGCACTTCCTCCTTGCCCAGCCATTCCTTTTGTTCGGTATAATTTTATCACTTTTTCGGGTCGGACAAGTCCTTTATGAAAAAGGCACTTAGGGAGTTTCTGTTAAGCTCTTTTCTGACTCCTAAAACAATGGAAAGATCGCCGAGCAATCTTGCTTCCTTTCATGCTTGTTAAAGTACCTGAAAGGGCGTCTATCTACTATAAGTTTAACCCTTTTCCGGACCTGGTAGACTAATTACGAAAAAGGAATACTCTAGTCACATCGGCTAGAAGAGTTCTTCATTGCATCCTTTTATGCTTCTTTGGGCCTTGGAGACTAACACACGAAAAAGCAACCCCCTAGAGTCTTCTTATCGCTTTCAGACTCTCTAAAATTGAAAGCCACCATGAGCATGAACTGTCCTGGGCTCATACAAATCCACACGACAGTACCATTCCATTATTCCAGAGTCTTCTTATCGCTTTCAGACTCCTTAAAATTGAAAGCAATCACGAGCATGAACTGTCCTGGGCTCGTATAAATACACACGACAGTACCATTTTACACACACTTCTTCTAGTTCCTTAACCCAGGAAGAAGTTCCCCCGTGCCTCCTGACACTATGATCGATCATCTCGGTAGCACCCCCAAGCAGGTCGCCTTTGTTCAGAGTAATCTGCAGTCTCCTTCCATTTTACACCATCTTGAGTATCCCTCATCCCAGTCACTTTCCTTGATCCATTCCAGTTATAATCCCTTTCCCATCAATCAGTTTCATATGCTGCCCGATCATCCCCGCCATCATACTCTGAACAAAGGAAGTTTGAGTCCACCCACTCTACTTTCCCAGTTATCCCCCATAGTTTGTCAGTCCTACCATTAGTACTATCACACTTTGGTTCCCCACCTCGCGCTCCTGTCAAGGAAACATCATTGCCTTGATAGTTACTGGTCTCCCTCTGTCGACGACAGCCCCTCTATTCCATAGGATAGACCCAGAGGTCCCTGCGCCTTAGACCCATCACCATCTGTGGTGAGTGCCTACAGACCACTTTGAGAGGAGTCATCATTCCCTCTCCGAGTGGTTGTTTCTCACATGCTCGAATTCAACACCTTGATCGCATCATTGAGAATCGCGCAGGGTTTATATCCCTTCCATTATTTGTCGAAGACCCCGTATTTCCCCCGACTCTAGCACATTGGTGAGTCACTTCGGAACACCCAGTTATATGTTCCCGTGGATGTCCGGGCTACGTTGGCGATTGTATTCGGAAGCCATCCAGTTATATGCTTCCTTGAGTACGCAGTTTAGTCCCAGTTCAGTGTACCATTGAGAGTATGACCCCCTGTCACTATGATCCAGTAGCTCATCAGTTCCTCTGGTACCACACTCAGTATCACTGTTGTCATTCCAGTGTATCAGTTCTTCATCTCCAACATGGTCAGCCCAGCAGTATGTCCCAAATTTGTGTCCCCTCTGGACCCTTATGATGTACACAGTGGTTCTCTATGCATCTTACAGGTCCCCATTTTCGGGCCTCCCAGTTATTTTTTATGTATCTTGATACGAGCATGGGTATGCCCGCCTCGTCCATATATTGAGATTCTGCCTCATTCATTATTTGAGGCCATGTATATTTCAGGTCCCCATATTTTGGACCCCATTGTTCTATATCTTCATACGAGCATGGGAATGCCCACCTCATCCATATGATCAGATTATCCCTCATCCATGATTGAGGTTATGTACTTTTAGTTTTTGCAGTTGTTCGGGATCGTTGTTCCGGGCTCCAGTTTGTCTCTTCTCTTCTCCACACCCCAGGAAAACCATACATGACTTATGATGTCTATCGGCCATGCGATCATCTCCTGCCCTCACACATCAGGGAGCAATCTATTAACACCCAAAAAGTGCTCACTACCTCATCTACCCCATTACATGACTCATTTTTCCATTTTCCTACCATATTTGCCTTAAAAACCCTAAAAATACCACTAAAAAGCCTCCAAAAGGCCTAAAAAAACCTCCAAAAGGCCACAAAACCATCAAAAAAGCCTCAAAAAGGCTAAAAAACCCCTTTTCCCTCCAAAAATATCCAAAATTCCTCCAAAATAGCAAAACCCTCCAAAAAGGGAATAAAAAATATAAAATAATGAGGAAAAAGAGGAAAAAAGGCAGGAAAAACCCTATACATCTGACCTAAACCATATGGTTCCCAAAACCATGGGCCAGCACTCCACCACCAAAAAACTATAAATAGGTGATGGAGACCCCTCATTTCATATCCACAATCAAGTATACCCTTACTCTGCCAAAATCACTCTTGAGACCCTAGCTCACCCTTGAGCTGCTTTCACCATTGAGTGCTCCTTTTGGCCCATTTCCACCATTGGAGAAAGAGAAGGAGCAAAGTTGGAGTTTGGAGCAACCCTCTTGGATCATTGCAAGAACTTCACCAACCTCTACACTTGAGGTAACATTTTAATACAAAAGAAAAACCATTTATATTCCATGTTTTCTTATGTTTCTTAATGCTCATGTTAGTTTAGAATTTGCATCATTTTAGCATTTTAATTTACTGTTTATTGAACTGCTACTAAGGAGTCCCTTCTCCTTAGTAGGTGCTCATTTGCACAAGCTAGGGTGAAAACCCTAGCTACAAGAAGATCCATTCTCGAAAATGAAGAGATTCACAGACAAATCCAAGATTTGATCGACAAAGTTCATATCTGACCCAGCTCCTCACCTTGTGGAAGTCCAGTCATCCTCATTCTGAAGAAATACAGGACTTGGCACATGTGCATAGACTACAGGGAACTCAAAAAAATATCGGTGAAGAATCGGTACCCTCTGCCGTGGATAGATGAGCTCATCGACTATCTAAAAGGTGCTAAATTATTTACTAAGCTGGAACTCAAGTCGAGATATGACCAAATTCCAATCGAGCCCTCAGATGTATGGAAAACTACTTTCAAGACCAAGGAAGGATTGTTTGAATGGTTAGTCATGCCTTTCGGCTTAACCAATGCACCTATGACCTTCATGCGATACATGGATAACATTTTGTGACCTTTCATTGGCAAATGGGTCATTGTCTACCTTGACGACATACTGATTTTCAGTCGACCATGGGAAGAACATGTCGGACAGCTTCGACAAGTCCTTGACACTGTCCATAAACATTGACTTTACTTGAACATGGACAAGTGCACCTTTTCGGTGAACAACATCAAATATTTGGGGTATGTAATTGACTCTGCAAGCATTCACGTCGATCCAGACAAGGTCCAGATCCTCAAAGATTGGCCCATTCCTCACAGCATTCAAGAACTAAGAATTTTTCTTCGTTTGGTGAATTTCTATCGACAATTCATACTCGGCTTCAGTCACATAGCCTAGCCCTTGAATCAGTTGACGAAGGGAAATGGAAAAAATTTCTTCAAATGGACATCGACAGAACAAGAAGCTTTCGAACAGCTCAAGCACAAGCTCTGCACTGCACCAGTACTTGTGTTACCTTATTTGCATCAGCCCTTTGAGATTGAGACGGACACATCAGACTATGCCTTGGGTGCAGTGATCACTCAGTCTGGTCACCCAATCTCTTTTCATTCTGAAACTTTTAACGACACAATTAGAAGGTATTTGACGTAAGAAAAAGAACTGTACACCATTGTGCAAGCTCTCAATCAAAGGATGCATTACATACTTGGCAAGGAAATGGTCATCCTCACTCACCATAAGCCTCTATAGTTCGCTCTAACCCAATCAAAACTACAAACAACTCGACGGATTAAGTGGATTAACTACCTACAACTATTCCAGTTGGTAGTTAAGTATCAGAAAGGTAAATCTAACGCCTCTGCCGATTGTCTAAGCAAACCACCCATTACTCTCCTTTCTACAGTGATGAGTATGTATGGATATGACACCACTACTTGGCCTCAATTGTATCAGGAAGACATTGAATTTTCTCTAGTATACCGATAGCTTCAGACTGACAAGTCGTCGACCGCCGACTATTTCCTGAAAGTCACCTTGCCATACAAGCTCGGATAGCTTTGTGTACTGACCGGTGAGCATCGACAGCAGCTCATTTGGGATGCGCACTATAGCAAGACTGCATGACACTTTGGAGTAGAAAAGATACTTTCTATTCTGCAGAAGTATTTCTTTTGACCTACACTTAAAACTGACGTCAACAAGTACATTCGATCATGTGTGGTTTGTGCCATTGCTAAACCACCTTATCGACGAGAGGGATTGTACACACCTCTACCAGTTCCTAGTCGAGCATGAGAATCTATTTCTATGGACTACTTGACAGGATATGCTATTACCAAACATCAGCATGATGTAGTCTTAGTAGTAGTCGCCATATTTTCCAAGATGGTCATTCTCATACCATGCAAGAAGATCACAACAGAGCAGCAGACTGATCAGATTTTCTTCACACATGTGTGGAAAAACTTTGGTTTACTCACAACCATTACTTCCGACCAAGATTCTAGACTCGTCAGCATCTTTTAGAAGACTCTCTAGCAACATCTAGACACATGACTCTCATTGTTTACATCTTTCCATCCTCATACTGATGGACATACGGAAGTTGTGAATCCCTTGGTCATACAACTGCTTTGCATGTACAACCACAAGCATCGACGCACATGGGTTGAAATTCTTCCATACATACAACACAGTTACAATTGTGCTCACCACAGCTCGATAGGAAAGATTCCATTTGATATCTTTTACGGATTTCAACACTCAGCATCTATCGACTTGATTATCTCCTCGACACAGGAAAACGCCGACACCGACTACAACCAGTGAGAAGTTGATAAAGCTTCAAAGTTTTGAGATCAAATCTGTGACATCCAGAAGCAAGCACAGGAAATGTTGCAATGAGAAAACAAGAAAGCTAAGGCCCGACACGACAAGCATCATATTACTCATTCTTTCTAAATTGGGGATAAGGTCTGGTTACATCTCAAGAAGGAGTGCTTCATGGGCCCATTCAAGAATCTCAAGCCTTTTCGATATGGTCTGTACAGTATTCTTCGAAAGATTGGTGAAAACGCTTTCCAGCTTGACATTCCTGCATGCCTGGGTATGCATCCAATATTCAATGTGGATCTACTTCAACCATACCCTGAACCACTACTGGAACATAACGACTTACCGACAACATAACCTGAAGACATCAATCCAAATGTTCAGGAGCCTCTTCCTTCTGACACCATTGTGGGATGACGAGTACGCCATACAAGGATGAACATAATTCCCTTGTTTCAGGTTGCTAAATCCGGGCAGATCCCAGCACAAGGAAAGTGGTACTCTTCTACTTAACTGACCGACAAGTTTCCTCACCTTCACGAGAAAACAATGGGGACCATTGTTTCTTAAGGAAGGAGGTATGATCCACATCGCAGTTGGCATTATTGTTGGATGTTAACTTTGACACATCCTCAGACAGTCATCGACATCGACACAACTTCGACAAGTTCCGACTTCGACATGACTTCGACAACTCCGCGACTTCGACATGTTCCACAACCTCACAGTTTTGCGACATCGACATGAAGCATTGATCTGCGACTTACGACTGTCGAACTTCGACAGAATGTCTCTATGTCTTCTGGTCGACTGTAACGGTTGAATTGTCGAACCGTTCTAACTTATTTTGTAACTTATCGTAATGGGAAAGCACCCAAGCGTCTCAGCACATTCTATATAAGCATGTATAATATTGTAACATACATCAAGTCATGAACTTATATCCAGTAATAGAAATCATTTCGCATTCCTGCATATTGTTTGTGTACATTTGTGTTCTATTTGTGTAGTGTATTCCTTCTTTGTGCATTTTGTTTCATAATATTTTGCCATAACAGAGCTGACTCATTCAGTCGAACTGCTTTCCCCCTCGTGCTTCCTGGCCACATGCGGATCAGCTTTCCTACTTTTACACAGATTTGTACTGTTTTTTCTACTTTTTAGTGGATAAGGATAAAGATAGGTGCCTTTATGGACTTGGAAAGCTATATAAGTTTAGGGAAACAAATCCTTCATATTTTTCTCTCCAAAATACATCATCTTACTGTTTTTTCATCACTCATTAGTTTCCATATTTGATTTAGCTAATTCATGAGGTCCTTGATTGAGTTGGAAAGTGATGTTGCCACTATTGGGGGTTTTTAGCTTTCAGTAAGCCTACTTTTCTGTGAGATTTTCGAATTTCCTTTAGTACATTTGATTTTATCTCTTGAGGTGTATTATTTATTGTACTCTTATTGTTCAATAATATTATGATGGATTTTTACTCAATTGAGTTTCTTTTTCTCATGTGTTCTACTCAAATTTTCTTCCTCCTCTGCATTCTTGCAAAACTAATTGTGAGGTTTCTTCAGTTAAATAGATTCATGTTATGAAAAATTATCACGTGGTATCAGAGCCATAGAATTCTCACACGGTATGAGAGCCTTGTGCTTACTCAATTTCCTCCTAAGTATTTTTTTTTTTTTATGTAGGAACAATTTCATGGATTTGAAACTTGTTCCTTCTCTTACTCCATTCAATTATGATTAGTGGAAGCCAAATATGGTTGCATCTCTGAAGAGGCAATGTCTCTATGATGTGTCTATTAGTTCTATGAGCGATCCAGAGTCCTTTGAAGAGAAAAATGAATGGACGAATGACTGTGATACAGAATTCAGAGTTATGTGTCTGGCAATGTCTTCAGATATGCACTACCTTATTGGTTTTGCAGACTATCCTTTTGAGATAGGGTCCAACTTGGATAGGGCTCTAGATAAGAAGAATATTGGTTCATGGATCGATCCTATGGGCACCTCCTCATATGTTATCCCTCCTGGTGTCTCATCATCAACCCTCTCTGAAGAATTTGTTCAAAGAAAAGAAGAACAAATTGCAGAAATTTCCTTCAATACATAAAGTTGTTCAAGATGAAGACTTCCATCTCTCTCTCATGTTCTCCTATGAGTCTTCGATTTTTAATTCTAGGAAAAATAATCCAGTTCATGCTCTAGAATCTAAAGAGGAATTTGATTCCTCTCTTTCACATGAGTATACTGGTGTACAAAATGTTGATCTACTTAAGGTTTTGGAATATAGATCAGAATTTGGAAGTGATGCATTCACCCTCCTTCATTACATGATTCTTATGTACTTCTACCTAAGTGCTAGCACTAGCTCTCATAGTTTCACTAAAGATGGAGGACACTACCATTTTATTGAGTTCAAGTCTTGGTCATATTTTGGTGATTTTGGTTCTTATCTCACCCATGCTGGTTCAAAGGATATCTCAAATAACCATCTATCAATCCTTGGAGCTGATTTAAATTCCACTTATCAGAATTTCAAGTTTCAAGAGCAATCAGATATGATTGGAGCTAATCCCGCCTCATGTGGTTCAAAATTCAAGTTCCAGAATGGTCTGCATATTCATGGATTTGTTCTAATCAAGTTTGGTTCAAAGATCAAGTTCAAATAGCTTCCAGCTTCACTTGCATCCACTGATGGATAATTTAAGCACATTGTTTTGGAGCATGGTCCACTTCTTCCCAAGAGGAATATACCTCCATACATCTGATCAAGTTCACACCTACTTGAGTTTGGAGCAACAATTTTTGGTGTGTTTCATGTCCATTTTTTAGGGAGGATTTTATTCCTAAGAGGTTTCCCCTGTTTCCTTAGTTTATATCCACATAATAATTGTAATGGGGTGACCATAAGCCTTTGTTGCTTGGGACCTAATCAGATCTTACTCACTCTAATTTAGGATTAAGGGGAGGGTTTTATAATATTAAAAGAAAACCTCTAGACTTAGTATATAAATTATTATTCATTTTTTATACTTTCCTAGGTGTTTGACTAGGTAGTTGGCCTCATATTTCCTTTTTAGGGTCACACTTGTCATTATTATCCATAAGAGCACCCTTAGATAGATTCTCCTTTGATCCTCTCATCTTTCTATGACATTCGAAAATGGTAAGAGTGCTTTCCTGCTTTTACACAGATTTGTTCTGCTTTTTCTACTTTTCAGTGGATAAGGATAAAGTTAGGTGCCTTTATGGACTAGGAAAGTTGTCTAGTTTTAGGCCAACACATCCTCCATATTTTTCCATCCAAAATGCATGATCTTACTACTTTTTAATCACTCATTAGCTTCCACATATGATTTATCTAATTCATGAGGTCCTTGACTGAGTTGGAAAGTGATGTTGCTAGTATTGGGGGTTCTTAGCTTTTAGTAAACCTACTTTTATGCGAGCTTTTCGAATTTGCTTTAGTGAATTCGATTATCTCTCTGAGATGTATTATTATTGTACTCTTATGGTTCAATAATAATATGATGGATTTTTACTTAATTGAGTTTCTTTTTCTCATATGTTCTGCTCAAATTTTCTTCCTTCTTTGCATTCTTGCAAAACTAATTGTGAGGTTTCTTTAGTGAACTAGATTTGGGATGTGAAAAATTCTCACATGGTATTCGAGCCATAGAATTATCACAGCACGTGACATGCAATTCAACCAATTAGAAGATGTGTGTGCATATTTTTATTGAATACACAGGTGGAAAAACATACACTAGTGCATGACACATAGTATGTCACAATCATTGACCGTGCGTTAGTCTCAAATTAAGTTTAACAAAACCATAAGTGTTGGAGAAACAAAAAATTAACTACGCCATGGAAATGAGTATCAAATCAAGGATCTTCCATCCACAATGTATTTTTTTGTGAGCGACAGATTCAATGTCATGATGAATGATAAGTGTCGATTTGACTTATAAGAGGTACATAAAAAATAACAAGACTTTTCCATAGTGTATCGGCCATCATGAGCCAAAAAAGTTGCAAGTTGTAACTTTCCTAGCTGTGTCCAAACCCATAAAGTTTAGCGTAGAGAAGTAGAGTTTTGTCACTCAAATATTTATCAAGAACACCAACTACAATTATTGGCACTGAGGTATAGATGACAGAATTGCTAACATCATTGAAAAATTTGTTCATGAAATCCTTCACGACTATGGAATAGCCACGAGTCCTTGATTAGAGATTTCCTCTACCCAAAATATAAAAAAATAGACCAAACCCTGATCTAACATTGTATAATTACATTACATCTAGGACCCAAAAATAGGTATATAAAGTCGATCAAGCAAATTTTCAGGACGAGTCCCCACTGAGATGAAAAGAGTGGACATACTTGTGTAATGAAGCCATAGAGGAATAGTTAAACAAATCACCGAGTAAGCCAGTTGAGCAGAAATAGTACCATCAATGGTATTCCACGACCAGAGAAGGTGATCGTCCTCATCAACAATGTTAAAATTTGCATGATATGGACCCTGTACATACTGGTTCCATTCAACAACCAGTGAGCCCACCAATCCAAGCTCAGAAGCGCTCAGCCAGATATTAAAAGATACAGCCGACCGGTTTCTTACTAGAATATGACTGAGATTAAAATAACCCTTATTTCTGAGATGAAGAATCAACAGGGTCGACAATTTGTATGAGATAGGACCACATACCATCGGATCTTCCCCAATCAGAATATGTCTACCATCGCCCGAATACCAAGCAGACAAGTCAGCCAATACCTGGAATGCTGAGAGAAGACCGACCCAATTGATAGAGACACCCCTTGTATATTTCCTCCCAGATCTAATCCAATGCACAGTCGAGAGATTGTCAAAGTATTTTTCTTTTATAATACTACCCCAAACACAATCCAAATCCACCGCCAATCCACAATCCTATAATCATTTGGTTTAAGGAAATAACCAAGATAGTAGGTACCATCAATCATATCAGCAACAATGAACGGAAGGAGAGTAGTGATCTCCAGTAACCCCACACCCTCCAGATTATGTTTCAACAATTTAGATTTCCTTTCATTAATTAACATACCTAAGCATTTACAAAAATGTTTGAAGTATACGCCACATATGGCCCCATTCAACCACATCTGCAGGCCCGAATAACATAACATCATCAATGAAAATTGATGGGTAATATAGATGTGGGGCAATACCTAAATCCCTAATAACATATGATTAGCTTTTGCATTATGGAGCAATCTGCTGAGACCGGGGACCAGCCACTTCACTTTTCAATCTGGTCTCTTCAACCATATCCAGAATATCAAGCCCCATAATGTCAAATAACTCCAAGAAAAGTTTCGTGGTCTAGCTATCTGGACCCAGACTTTTACTTTAGCAAAACCAATAAGAAAAGAATGAATCTCCTTTAGTGTAACCAGGAGCAAAATATCGTTGCCTTATTGATCATAAAATATTCTAGGATAATCTTTAATGACAATTTGTTCCCCAATAGTAGTTTTACCTGGATCACTGTAATATTCACTAAAGTGTGAAATAGCTTCCCTCTAAATATCCCCCATCTCCGAGATCAATTTCCTAGACCTCCTCTTTAATTTCCAGATAGAATTACTAATTCTCTTGCTATTTGCAAACCGATGGAAGAATTTTGAGATATTGTCTCCTAGAGAGACCCATAATGCCCGACCCTTCAGTCTCTAAGAAGCTTCAGCATGGTTTAGGAACTGCATCTGTTGACCCTCCAGTTCCACTAATAGCTTGCGGGCACCATCCGGAAGAGGACCCCCAAGATGAGCCGCATTTAGAGAATTAATATGGGAATCAATCTATAAGATCTCCATCTTTTCGACCTTCCTCTGAGCCTGCTCCCATTGCTTAACCTTCCCTTTTCAGTGACACAATTTCAGTATTAAATGCTGGCTCGGAGATGTGACCCCCACCACTTGAACATTTGACCATTCAGAGCGAACAAAATGCCGAAAATACTCAATCTAAAGTAGAGAGTGATTAAATTTAAATGGAGATGGAATCTTTACCGCTCCAAAATCCATTTCCAGTAATATGAGCAGATGATCAGATAGATTCGACAATACCATCCAGGATTTGTATTTGTGCATTTTAGGAATCATATCATCTGATAGAATATCCTATCCAATCTCTTGGATATCTTACCATCATCCATTCGGTCGTTGCACCAAGTAGGACCTAAAGGAATAGGCACAATGTCATTTAACCCAAGATCTGCAAATAAATCAAATAAATAAGAACATAAGTTATCCACTCTCGCACATTTTCCCCAAGTCTCTGTAGAAGATAAAGTGATGTTTAAATCTCCCGCTAATAGAAGATTATCAAGATCCAAGTGACCCCCCAATTTGGAAGAGTCCCAAAATAGACGTTTATCAGATTAAGGGCCATAGATATTCACAAGGTTGACAACTTTGGTAAACCCTTGAACATAACCCTCTAGAAGAATCCCCATATGAGTAGAGAAAGCAGGAAGATGAAACCTCTTCATATCCCAAGCCTATAGTAAACCCCCAAACTGCCCAATCGCATCTGTTGAATGTATGACCCACTTACTTCTAATGCTATGAAAATAAATACGAGCACGCTCCGCCGACACCATAGTCTCTTGAAGAAAAATCATATCAAGATTTAATGAGTCCAAAAGTCCTTTGAGGGCTAATTTTTTCTGAGGTCCCCCAATCCCTCAAATGTTGAGTGAGAAGAGGATCATCTTTTAACCCTGGTCAGGGATTTCATGTCTCTAAGAGCCCATTTTGATTCCAATGAACCATTAGAGGATGAATATACCAAATATGTATCTAGAGGAGGGTTATCAGTTAATGGAAATTGACCCTTCCTGGCGTTGCGACTTTTTATCGGCGAAAACTGGGAAATACCCCCTTTCCTGACACCGTTAATCACCATCCCCATACTAGGATCAATACACGATAGTTGAATAGGATAATCCATAAAACCCCCCTCAGAAGGGATATTCGCAATAAATGTTTTAAGAGGAGCTTTGCATTTGACAACCTCTGCAAAGGATGGAGGCCCAGAACCAACCAAGGAATCACCAACGATGTCACCCACCCCACTTACAGACGACATCGCTAAAGGACCCATCCCAGGACAAGGCTCAAACCGAGAAACCCCCGGGAAGGATAATAGAGGAGATGATGACCACATAGGTGAAGAAGGGTTACCCCCCACTAATACCCTAGTATCCAATTGAGCAGGTACAATGGGTGAAGCCATAGAGCCAGAAACCCCCAAAATTACAGGATCTGAAGGAGATAAATCATTAATCAGAGGAATAGATGGATCACATTCTTGAGAATGTAGAACCCCCAAATAAAAGGTGAGGGGACCCCCAATAGTCCCATACCCAATACACTCCCCCTTCCCATCCAAACCCAAAAGAAGGGACAAATCATTAGTGGATAATGTGGAAGAGAAGGATGGATCAAGTCTGTTTAACTTACCAACTATCGTCGAGGATATACCAGAAATAACAGCTAATTGTGAAGGCAGAGCATATTATTGAACATTCCCCTCAGCCTCACCTTCAGAAGATGAGTTACTGTCTGAAGACCACGCATGCACATCATCAGCAGAGTCCAGCTCTGATGCCGAACTAGATTCAGAGTAGTCGCGCCCAATATGCCCCACTTCCTTACATATGGAGCACTGGAAGGGGACTCCCCAGTAGTCCAATAGCTAAGAGTAGCGTCTGTCACGCCAAACAATATCTAGAGATTCAAATAAACCTAATGACATATCAATCTCCACTAGAACACGACCAACCCGATGATCCATGCCATTTAGGGTACCATCATTTATGTGAAGGAAACGCCCTAGATGATTAGCAACTGCAATAAAACCCTCCCAGTGCCACATCTCCAACGGAAAATACTGTAGGAGTACCCAGAGATGCCGAAAACGAATCTTCTCTGAAACAGGGTTAAAACCCATATGCCAGCACTTTAAGATAAGACTATTGTTCCCCCTAATCCAGGTTTTCTCCAGGATTAGATTAGTATGATTCTCCATCCTAAAATAAAAGACATACTAGCCCTTGCTCAAGATATAAATCTTCGGGTGGTAACCTATGATTTTTTCCCAGTTTGACGATACCCACTAGTCGATATCCTTTGGGTGCATGGCTCCATAGGAAAAATTATCCACCAAACCTTTGATATAAAGGGATGCAATACCCTCGAGACCAGATTTTCGGTCCATCAATAGGTCTGCACCCAGACCCCTCAATTTGCATTTGTTATATTTCCTGGAAGATGTCCCTGAGCGATGATTCTGTAAAGGCACCTGAGCCTGATTAATAATGGGTTCAGTACCCGGAATATTAACTAGTAAAGAAGAATCCTCCGTTGAAGACCTATTTCCATTTCTGTCATAGTTCCTCACAGTTCCAGGTTCCAGACCTCCATCCAAAAGTGGAAAAGAAGTTGTCCCTTTCCCAAGGACCGGAGTCGCATGTGAGGAACGCGCCCTCCACATGCACCAATATTCCTCGTCAGACTAGATAACCCCAGCATCTTCCCACCATTCATCATATTTTGGTCGGCTACCCCTCGAAGAGTCCACAAGCACCCGGTCAGTACTCGTATCCATCTCCCGTAGGGTATATACGACTCTTAGGAGATTAACAAGGAGAGTATACAGTATAAATTCATCCCAGTAACATCTTTATCATAAGTCAACACCACAATCGTCACGAGTCTATCAGATTCATAAAACAAGAAAACCCATGACTACACCTGACAAAAACCCTCGTGTAAAAACTATACTATAACACCACACACAGACTAATAGCCAATGAGCACAACTCCACCAACTGAAAAAAAAACCAATTAACTAATTAACCAGAGCCCAATATTGGTTATATCAACAAACCCTCTGAGCAACCATCCCATGTTGAATATAAGCACACAATGACCCAACAATCTCACATGGAGCATATCACCACCGCAACCATCTCAACCTCTTTGGTTAACTACACAAACCACAGGCACTTCACCTCTGGTTCTTCGGCTCTATAACTGCAGCCATGGTCGTCAACCATCAAACCAACTTCATTCTTTATTGGTATAATGTCTCTAGATTTGGCCAAAGTCCAAGGATCTCAACAATAAGATAATGTTTGAATTTTTCAAATACAAATGGAATACATAAGCTATAGCAAAGTCCCTGCCCTAGGTTCTGATACGAGATGAGATGTTGAGGAAAATTAAATAGCTTAAAATGTTTACCAATTTTTTAAGGAGAAGAATTTAACACGATAAAAACAACAAAAGTACACAATAGCTTCTCTCTCTATTAAGGAGAAGAATTTAACACGATAAAAACGACAACAAATGTACGCAATAATCAAACTAATATAAGTTCAATCTAAAATTTAGAAAAATCCTAACCAAGAACTATGAGGAACTAAGGCCTGTATATTGTCGGTTGTTCTAGATGTCATGCCTAAATTATAAACCTTTAATCTGAAACTACTACACATGAAGGATTCTTGAGCATTGCAGGAATCATAGGCACACATATGACCGAGAGTATAAGACTTTCTTATCTTTGAAACTTTGAAAGCATGGGTGGACTTCTATCCATATGCATTGAGACATACATAGATGATTATTAAATATTTATGTGCAATAAAACAAGAAACTAATAGGTCATAAGTTAAGGGACATGAACAAGTTATCTGTTACTTGAGTAGTTGTAATCACATTTGTCTATGTTGTAGCTACCTGTTACCTTCTTTAGTTAAATGGGTTGTCTATCACTACATATTATCCATGCATGAGCTACTAGTTAACCATGCATTAGCTTCCAATTATTTTTATATTTCTTTTTTTTAATAATTGTTTATTTCGAATTTTGAACTACACCCATAAAATCAATCTAGACAATACACTTGTCCTATCCTCCTTTAATCTAGGAAAAACATAGATGGTAATCCACCCCCAAATTCTAAAATATAAACACATATCGATGTAATAATCATAAAAAACATTAATTTGTATATACATTTTTTAATTATACATTCTTGGCATATTTTTTAATTAATATAATGAATATGTAATATTTAATTATAATAATGATATTAATGAACATTCTAAAATAACAAAATAACATATATATATATATAACCTTTAATTTATATATATATATTTTTAAAATGTAGATTTTAGAATTTTAACTTTAATTTTAACAGTTAGAATGAAAGAAAAAAAAAATTAATAATTAAATTTAATATAATATATTTAACATTATAGTTAAATTATAGCAAAATAAAAAAATTTACTTTATAAATCTAAATTAATAGGTGCTTGACGATATATATATATGATCCCCTTCGGAAACATAATAATGATATTAATGGATATTCTACACTAAAAAGATAAATGATTATTATAGATAATATTGTCAATGTGTATGATTTTTACTTTTTAATATATAAGTGGATCTTCATATTTTTTTATTATATTTGATTGAGATGCTTTACAATGCATCTGCAAACCTTGTCCACAATGTGTGTATATATAAAATACAGGAAGCAGTAAGAAGTTGAAATGACAAATTTAAAAGCATTCACGAGGAGAACCCTGGTATGGACCAGTGCAAAAGAAAGACTGATAGCTTGAATCTCTTTTATTTTTAAAGTGAAATGTCTTACTCAATATCAAATGTTTCAGGACAAAATAAGAATATGCGTTTTGTTTAGTGGAAATCCGTATATCAACACAAGCTTTTGTTCTGTGAACCTAGACCAGAACATGGCTAGTCTCTGAATTGGATGCATATTTACACTAAGTTGGATCCAAGTAACACAAAAAAAAGTATTGACAGATGCCTACACTTGTAAGGTATATACAACAAACATGTTTTGTCCTCCTGCTAAGCTTCAAAGCCTGATTAAAAAAGAAATCTTGTCTGCTATAGCGACAGACAGACAGACATGAACAGAAGAATATAGTATTCTATATATGCAAAGTAAACCAGGGTGACTATATTAATGGCGACAGGTGGGTCATATATATACATATATATATATATATATATATTCATGTTGTTATATTCATGGAATACATGAATATATGTCTGTTTCATGGTTAGTGAAGGTACTAATAATTAATTACCTGAAGATTGCACAATCATCACGCTCTTTCATGGGTTTGGTGGACTGACTGTGATATGGCCACGCCATTGCCTTGCAACTGTCATGAGAGGAAGACATTCTTGATATGATATATAACCTCCCAAAATAGGTGGATAATTCCTTGTGGGCTTTTCCAGTTTCTTCAATTTGTGTGAATGATTATAGGTATTTCCCTTTAAATCAACTCTGTCATTATCCGTTCAACAGGCTTGCTTTC
Organism: Larix kaempferi; assembly: GCA_027924585.1. Lineage (NCBI taxonomy): Eukaryota > Viridiplantae > Streptophyta > Pinopsida > Pinales > Pinaceae > Larix > Larix kaempferi. The sequence goes on from BSBM01000252.1 coordinate 5,380,862, forward strand.
CTTCTTTCTCTGATACCAATATATTCTTTTTGTCAAGTTTGACAGGGATGTTCTACGGTTTCCCAGAAACCCAATAACGAATTGATCACGGGATTCCTTTGCTTACGTTATGAGCATCTTTTTTAAGACTGCATTCATGCACAGGCCAAGGAGATTACAGCAAACAAATATTTTCTACTTTGAGATTGACAAAATTTATTTAAATTTGCGTTGACTTGATTTTTAAGTTTTAGTAAAAGAAAACCATGCTATTTAAAATATCATTTTTCCATCAAGTTTCCTAAGTCTAGAACTGATAAGGCAGGGTGATTAGTCTTCCAAATCTTTTGAGATTGCAACGAAGGCTCAATATTGTGAATTGTGACTTAGTATCCCAAACTCCAAATGGTAAAGCAAAGTTTTAATAAGAAACAAAACAAAACTAACAAGAAATAAAGAGGACAAGTCTTAAGCAAAACAAATAGAACAAGAGTATTCCAAATCAAATGTTGATTGCTCAATAGTCTTGCTAAGTACAATGGTGTCACCTAGTAGGTGAGGGCTTCAAAGGGAAGCCAACAATTTCCTTTTATCCAAACAATTGCAAGATAACTAGCATTGAACAATAGAGAAACAATAGCTTCTTAGAGGAAGAGAGCAATGGAGTTTTTGTATGCCAACTTGAGGTAGGAAGTGGATTGGAAGGTGAGTTCTCAATGCAATTCCAACATCATAACCTTGCGAAGATTTTCTCCTATAGAATGCATGCCCGTGGGTTCTTTTTATAGACCAAATGGAGGCCAAGAAACATTTAGATCCAAATGTGAATACTCTTTCCTTTGAATTGGTTCTCTAAGTATATGAGAGGAGCTATTGAATGCTCCCAAGCATGTTAGGAGTCTCATTTGAATTTTGGAGCTAAGAGAGACATTTTGAGCTTTGAATGCACTGTAAAGTAAGTGGTCCTGACATTTTGACAGTCACGTGGGTTTCGAAGGAAAAGTTGCATGGGTCACTGAACATGTAGGTTGTACTAATAGTGTGGGTACTCAGTGCAATTAGCTGTGTGATTTTATGTACTGACTTCCTTTGTCATTTTAGGGCTCAATTTATCTTTTGGATGTGATGATGTTGTCTTTGGTGAGCTGCATGTTGTGTGTTGATGATGCATTTCTGCAAGATTAGTGAAAATGTCACATGTGTGCGAAATTCAAACATTAACAAGGACATGTAGAGACCACCCACAAATTTTAAAACAATTCATGGGGGGCGTGGAATGTTGAGGTCCCTAACGTAGGGGGTCATCTCCAAAATTATTAAAAATATATAAGTCCCAACATATTAACATAACAATGCCTCATCCCGTCACCATTTAAATACTTATTAGCATACCAATTGTTCATCCTGTCACTATTTAAATACTTATTAACATAACAATGGATCGTTGCATAACCATTTAAATATTAAATATTAAATTCATCATTGTGCAATGTAAACATGATCATTGATATGATATATCATATTTATGGATTCGAATTTCACATATTGGGATCATATTCATCAACAATGACCATGTTCCCCCCTCCTCTAGGCTCTAGCCCTTGCCTCTACCTCGAATCTTGAAGTTGACCCTCTGAGGACACTAAAGTCAACAACCTACAATTTCGAGGAAACATCCTAATCCAAGATTTAAACTAAGATAGAAAATTCAAAAAGATTCCCATGCCTAATAAATGATTTTGCTTGAGTGAAGGGTACATTTTTATTAAGGTCATGATAGAGGAGTTGAACAATCAGCACCACCAACATCAAAGTACATAGAGGGGTTGTTGTGCTTGATTAAATGTCAATCCCATGCCCTCATACATGATAGAACTAGTGGAAACGTTGCAATCCTAAAACCCTAAATACTATTAAGCCTGTTAAATTTTGAATGGGAACTAAAATTCTAGTTTTTGTATATGACTCTTCCATGAGGTTGGAACTACTCTCAAACACCCTGAAACAATTAATGGTAATGTTAAAAATTTAAGTAAAATGATAGAAAATGAAAGATAAGGAGAATGACACTTTAACTTTAAGAATTTAATATTACAAGTTAATTAGATAACTCAACAAATATGAGAGTATGAAATCATACTTACTAAATTAGAAATTGAGTTCTATATTTAATAGTTGTTTTTCTTTGTTTTTTACAAAAAATAAATGAAAAAGAAGGAGGAGGTGTTTTGGCATCCCGCTTTTCAAGAGGGGGCTCCTAGACACCCCTCTTTTTGTGAAAAGTCTCGCCATGTGTTTCCCCATTTTTTGGCAAATGGGGACATGGCTAAATGTTTCCCCACATGCCCTCATGTCCATAAGGCGCAGGGAAAAAGGGGGATGCACCCTTGATGTCACGTCCCCGATCCCCTCAATGGCCTTTAGAGTGATGGGGGAACAACCTGATAATTATTTTTTCCCAAAATTATCAGCAACTCTGCCCTTTTTCTTAGCCGCAATGTCTTCGGTCCACAATTTTGTAATCGGCGATAGCTCGGAACGCTCAATACACAGTGTCGAATAAATACACCTCTGACTTCCGCATTCTGCAATCTGCGATGCAGGAGTCGGAAATTCAGAACACCCAATATACAACTTTGAATATTTACGCCTCCGACTTCCGCACTCTGCAATTTGCGATGTGAGAGTCGGAAAGTCGGAACACCAAATTCACCATTTCGAGGATTTACGCCTTCGACTTCTGCACTCCGCAATCCACAATGTGGGAGTCAGAAAGTCGAGACACCCAATTCTCTGCTATGGTCCTCCGACTTCCGCACTCCGCAATCCATCTTGTGGGAGTCGGAAGTCGGAACTCTGAACTCACATCGTCGAAGAAAATACGCCTCTGACTACTGCATTCCGCAGTGCGGAAGTCGGAAGGTCAGGATGCCAAATACACGGCGTCGAAAAAAACACACCTCCGACTTCCGCATTCCGTAGTTCGGTAGTCGGAAAGTCGAGATGCCAAAATACCTGGCGTCGAAGAAAATACGACTCCGACTTCCGCATTTCGTAGTGCGGGAGTCAAAAAGTCAGGATGCCAAAATACCCGGCGTTGAATTAAATACGACTCCGACTTCTGCATTCCGTAGTGTGGGAGTTGGAAAGTTAGGACACCAAAATACCCAGTGTCGAAGAAAATATGACTCTAAATTCCGCATTCTGCAGTGCGGGAGTCGAAAGGTCGGAAGTCGGCCATACCCCTGTTACTGCCAACTTCTCAAGATGATAACTTCTTCATCCTGAGTCCATTTTTGGAAAACTTGGGGCCGTTGGAAATCTCTCAGTGAGATATATGCAACAGTGTGATCCTCTGCCACACCTGAGAAATCTTACCCTACCACTCTTCCAACCAAAATGCTTCCCCAAACTTCGACAATGCCTCTTTACCCCCCTCTCAAGAGCCCTGGTATCACCCTGTTATGGCCCCTCCCTTCATCTGACCCACATAGGGGGCCTGAACATAGCAAGGGGTGTCTAATTCATCCCCTAAGCCCATATGATGAAATTCAAACCTTCTAAGAAGGTGTGCAATTCATAGTAAACATACACAATGGAATTAAATCTGGTTAATGCATCTACAACATGCAAGACTAATAGCATATTAACACAAGAAAAATGATAAAACAAACAACAAATGAACCATCCTCATGTTCAGGCTTATACACAGACTTCTTATTGGTTAGCTCCATGTGATCATTTCATTCAGATTGACTTGAAATAACAAATAAACATAGCAAAGGAAGTAGCATCATTTAGGACCATAGAGAGCACTTATCTTTTGAAATGAAACTGTTAAAAAAAAACTGGCTATGGAGGAAAATAATAAGAGGGGGCCATGTGTATCCACTAGGGAGAGGTGAGAGGGTTGTGGGATTGGACCATAGGCCGCCGAATTTCATCTTGAGAACCCATTTGACCTTCCTTGCTGGCATGTAATGCTGCTGAAAGAAGTGGTTGAAGAAAATTGTTCATGAGGTCGATGGAGTGTGGGAAACCATGAAATTTCAGATGGCAGGGTATGGGGCTCTGTTTTCCTTGATCCACAAGTCACTCTGCCTCCTAGGAATCCGTCCTCCCTCATCCCCATTCCACCATTGACGAGCGAAGGAATTTTTAGAGAAGGATAGAGCCGAGCAGTGAAGAAAGAAGGAAAATCGCGATTCTGAGAAAAACCCCAATTTAGAGTGTCGAATTCACCTAGAAATTCGTGTGGGAAGTTCAATCCAATAGGGAAACCATCATCTAGAACCCTAGGGAAAATTTATAGAGTGTGATATGCTCAAAAAACTGTGAGAAAACCCTGAGTTGATAGCCAAGAATCCAGTTGCGGGATAGAGTCGTTTTGACCATAGAAATTGAGAAAATCCAAGTGGGAATGACAGAGAAGAAATAGAATAGAAGGTGGGATTGCTTGATAAACAGCTTGAACCTTTTTATTCCCACCCTAAAGAGCACTGGAGGGAAGGGGAGCCCGAGGGACTGTGCAGTAGAGAAGGGGACCTTCCTTGTGTTGGGTGTGGTAGGTATTGTGGGTGCCAACTCTGTTTGATTTTAGTTTGAGATGCTTGTATCTCTCTGATTGAGCTCACTGGCTTAGCATCCTCCTCCATTGTCTCTTACATGCTTGATAAACCCAACTATGTGTTGGCTTAGCATGTTTGTTTGTGTGAAGCAAATGTAATACCCCCATTTTGACCCTTAGGACATATTTGGCTTTCAATGTAAATATTGTATATATGTGATGTATGTTTTCCTAGCGTGGAGCTCAAGGTTAAGGCCCCTCTAGTGGATGCTCGGTTTTATGTAAACGACAAGTATTTGATATTCTGTCATCCATGTGCTATTAATCCATGGGACATTGTAAATGATGTAAATATTAACATTGCAATAAAAATACCAAAAAAACTGGCTATGGAGGCAACTAATAAGAGGGGGTCATGTGTATCCCCTGGGGAGAGGTGAGAGGGTTGTGGGATTGGACCATAGGCTGCCAAATGCCATCTTGAGAACCCCTTTGACCGTCCTTACTGACATTCAATGCTGTTGAAGGAAGTGGTTGAATAAAACTGTTCATGAGGTTGATGGAGTGTGCGAAACCCCGAAATTTCGGATGGCAGGGTATGGGGCTCTGTTTTCCTTGATACACAAGTCACTCTGCCTCCTAGGAATTAGTCCTCCCTCATCCCCATTCCACCATGGACGAGCGGAGGAAGTTTTAGAGAAGGATAAATCCAAACAGTGAAGGAAGAAGAAAAATCGCGATTCTGAGAAAAACCTAGATTTAGAGTGCCGAATTCACCCAAAAATTCGTGTGGGAAGTTCAATCCAACAGAGGATCCGTCAGCCTGAACCCTGGGGCACTGAGGGGATCGAGGACGTGACACTTGACCCTAGGGGACACTTCCACAAGTAACATTGTAAAATACATTGTTAATGGCTAGTAATTAGTAGACTTCCACTCCCTTTGAATCCTTAGTTGTTAGCCTATTTCCTTATATTGTAAAAGATAAGTTCTTAACTAATTAAAAACAATTTTAAGTCTTATTGACTCACTAAATGATTATATATTCATTAAATAAAGTATAAACTAGTTTAAATTACTCTTTTATTTTTGTCATCATTATCATTATTTTATATTTATACATGTTATTATTTTATATTATTAAAAAACAAAATAAAAATAATATTTCCAAACTTTTGTATATATATAACATTTCTATGGGTCTTAAATTGTTATGAAACTTTTAATTATGAAAAGAAAATAAAATACCATTCTTATGGGTCTTTTGGTTATTGATATAGAATGATAAGTTTGGATCAAATAAGATATTCTTCGCTGCCCAATGTTTAGTCATTTCTTCTTTCTCTTGCCCCTAACTTGAAACTACTTTCATCATTGTTTTGTAGATATTTATTAGTGTCGTTCCTTTCTCTTGTTCCAAAATTTCTATAATGAGGAGAAATGAGTAGATATTTCTAAAATTATTATAGGTTACTCATTCGTGTTTTTCAAATGATTATAAAGTACGCATTTTGATATATGTTTGTAATTACAATGTCCTCCATTCTTGTTACTAAATTCTAATGATAAGCATACATCATGGCTTTGTTAGGAAGTTGTCCCTCACTTGGATTTGAAGGATACTTCTTAAATTGTAATGATAACCATGGGTCATAGCTTAGTTGAGAAGTTGTTCCTTACTAGGATATGAAAGACACTTTTCTTAAATTGATAATCATAGGTCATATCCTATTTAGGAAGTTGTCCTTCACCATGATCTTAGGAATACTCTTTTCAACATGTGATGATAACCATGGGTCATAGGCTAGTTGGGAAGTTGTCACTCACTCACTAGGTTCTTAGGGACATTTTTTTCTTAAATTGTAATGATAACCATGGGTCATAGCTTAGTTGAGAAGTTGTTCCTTAATAGGATATGAAAGACACTTTTCTTAAATTGATAACCATAGGTCATATCCTATTTAGGAAGTTGTCCCTCACCACGATCTTAGGAATACTCTTTTCAAAATGTGATGATAACCATGGGTCATAGCTTAGTTGAGAAGTTGTTCCTTACTAGGATATGAAAGACACTTTTCTTAAATTGATAATCATAGGTCATATCCTATTTAGGAAGTTGTCCCTCACCATGATCTTAGGAATACTCTTTTCAACATGTGATGATAACCATGGGTCATAGGCTAGTTGGGAAGTTGTCACTCACTCACTAGGTTCTTAGGGACATTTTTTTCTTAAATTGTAATGATAACCATGGGTCATAGCTTAGTTGAGAAGTTGTTCCTTAATAGGATATGAAAGACACTTTTCTTAAATTGATAACCATAGGTCATATCCTATTTAGGAAGTTGTCCCTCACCACGATCTTAGGAATACTCTTTTCAAAATGTGATGATAACCATGGGTCATAGGCTAGTTGGGAAGTCGTCACTCACTCACTAGGTTCTTAGGGACATTTTTTTTGCATATATATTAATGGTTTTCCCTTTCCTTCCCCAATGTTTAAATTTCTTTAATCATTTTTTTTGGGAAGGCGTCCTTTTTTTTTATCTTCTTGTTAAGTTTTTTTAATCATTAAAAATGAGTAAATGCCTTTTAGATTCCCATTTTGATGTATTTGTAATTCCAAATTCCATCTAGTTAACTAGATATTTTTCAACATGAAAAGTGTTTTGTTGTGTTCAAATGATTTTACATTGCAAGTATTTAGATTAATATGACGCATTTGTGTAACAATAACAATATCATTTTTTTATTAGTGATTTTTATGTTTTAACATATTTTTTATTAATGATTTTTATGTTTTAATTCTAAAGCTATTAATTTAATTTTCTAATATTTCAATACAAAAATTGTATTTAATAGTTCTTTTTATTTTAAATTAAAGATCGGTGATTTTAGAATCACTTTTCTTTTATATTTAAAATCCTAAATTTTTGTAACTACACTTTTAAAAATGTGTAATATTTGAAGAGTGGTATCTGGTATTCATGTTAAATGTTGACGTTTCAAACTTATATCAAGGTTCATCTTTAGGACAAGTTGAGTTGAGGAGTAGCAGATTGGTTTTTATTAATATTTAACTCATGTTTATGAGAAAACCAATAGATTAATAATGTCAGCTATAAAATAACCTAACCCTATAAAATAAAGTTTTTTTCTTAGTTTTAAAAATATTGCAATTTAGTCACGAAAAGAGTGTTATTGGTCCCACTTCTTTTAAATTCAAGGGCTGACTTGAAAAGTTTGGTTGCAACAAACGTTGGTTGTCAAGATCATGATTATACACAAGTTAAAATTTTAACCTTGAAAAAATGGGTGCCATTGATAAGACCATTTTCAATTTAAGGGTCGATTTTAATGTTTTGGTTGTGATAGTATTATTTGTTAAGTAGGTGACGTTGGCAGAGCCACTTTTGCAATTTGGGAATTGATTTTAAGATTTTGGTTGCAACAATACCAATTATGCAGGTCATGATTTCAATGAAGTTGTAATTTTAACTTCCCAAAAAATTTGTCATTGGTAAAACACTTTTCAATTTGGAAATAGATTTTAATGTTTTATTTAATAACATTATCATTTTTTAAGGTCATGATTGCAAAATGGTGTTACTCTAACATAGAAGAAAATAATGGGTTTTAGAGCACCATTTTCTATTTATGGATTTATTTTTATATTTTTATTCAAAATATCAATTTAAGCATTAGAGATCTTATTTTGAAATCACAATTCGAATCCAATTGAGAATTACAAATAACCAAAGCATTTTTTATAATCATGTTCTATAAATTTCATTTTGTTTTATACAATCTATATTACCCAGTTTCCTTGGACCCTTAAAAACGATGTTTTGCAATAAGCAAAATGTCAAATGAGAAGGAGCGAGCCCCTATAAATGACCCACCAGGTACAAAAATTGAAGCATACTGTGCTTCTTGTAGTTGTCTTTTTAAATTAGATTATTCAAAATCAATTAAAAATGGATCTATATACCAAATTATGTTTGACTTTAAAACAAAAATAATCCATAACTAGCTCACTACAGAGTTAATACTTGTAAATTATAAATATATTTGTTTTAAACCAATACAATACTACAACCAACCAAGATGCTAGAGTAAGACTTAGATGTAAATTATAAATGTATTTCTTAAGCAATACAATACGACAACCAACCAAGATGCTACAGTAAGACTTAGATGTATTTAACTAAGATAACAAACCAAGACAGTGAATAAGGTCGATCTAAATCGGTGATCTTCCTGATTTGAATGCTGCAAAAAAAAACATTTAATTAGTCCGAGACAATTGATTCATGTTCCTTTCTAAGCAAAGATGCCTCGACATAGATAAACCTACTCGGAGGTAGCAACCTACCTTTACAATATAGTTTGCCTTACAAAACATTTATTTTTGTGGAATCATGATGTCGCCTTCGTATAGTTGAAAATCGTGAACCATTCACAATATGAGATTGACATAAAATAAAGCACAAACGAAGAGAGTGATCGTGAACCATTGACAATATGAGATTGGCATAAAATAAATTCATATGATTGAAAATTGTGAACCATTCACAATATGAGATTGACATAAAATAAATGAGGACAAATGAAAACAATGATCGTGAACCATTGATGATATGAGACCGGCATAAAATAAAGGAGGACAAATGATGACAAATATGGGGTGGAGGGAAATGTCTATATCGAATATATTGTAGAATAAATTATGCATAGCTTATGGCTCATGGTAAAACATAAAAAAAAATTCCATAGAAAAAAAATCATGTTTCCTTTGTATTAAAGTAAACACATTTTACATGACCCAAAAATAGGTTCCATCATAAATATTGTCTCGGGCATATCCTATTAATATTCAGTTATATGATATTCATCATATCTATCTACCCCTTTTAGAAGTATCTACAAAATGGCATAATTATGATTATTCATTGATATCATCTATATAAGTCTATTGAGCTACAATGCTTTAATTTGACATTGATCATAGCTATAGCCTAGCAATCAAAATGGGATAGGTCTCGGATCATCTTTAGTTATAGTGTCATTGACACTTTCCCATTTCTGCCAAATACAATTGCCAACTTGAAGCCCTATTTTGGATAATTGATCTGCCATGTGATTCCTTCCCTATACACATGTTGAAAAGTGATATGTTGGAAATGCCTCACTAGTCTATCTACTTCCTCGAATGTGGCAGCTAATAGGATGTTCTTGGACTTCCACTTATGATTCAACCAGTTTATGATAATGAAGGAGTCTCCAAATACCTGTAGGCTGCAGATATCCATAGAGATGGCACGTTGTAATGTGTATTTAATGGCCATAAGCTCTGCTCGATTGTTGGAGCTTGGTCCTGTTGAAGCCGCAAATTTTTTCCATCTTCTATCATTGGTGAAAATAATACCACTCGTTCCGCTTCTAGATGGGTCCCCCTGTGCAGCCCCATCGAAAAAACACCATGGAACGTTTTTGTCCACCTCTTCTACAGTGATAATTTGAGGGGATCTAATAGTAGGTTTTTGAATCATAACCTCCGCGATGGCCAGGCTCTTATAAGCAAAGACCTCTGGAGGGATATACTTATCCTAGAAAATGACATAGTTTCGAGTGATCCAAGTATTCCAGACAATTATATAGGGCAGAGATTGGATAATGTTGGCATAAAAAAAAGGCCTCTAAAATATTGTGTCCAGACCAATCATGCAAAAAACCTTTGATTCGGGTGATGGTATGCCATGTGCTTGTAATGTATCTGCAGCTAATGGGAAGGTGCTCAATGAAATCTTTGTGAGTTTTGCAAAGAGCACAACGATTAGGGCCTTCATAGATCTTTCTTTGCAAATAAGACCAAACTGGAATTTTATTCCTCAGAGACGCCCAACAACAAAGGATAATTTTTAGTGGAGAAATTATCTCCCATAGTACTGAGAACCACCATATCGGTTCCGGGAGAGCGCACTCATGAAATAGAACCTCATAACCATTCTTTGGAGAATATATGCCACCTTCCTTGTTCATGGACAATTTAATATCACCTAGTTTGTCCATCAGTCGAATGGATTGAGCTTATAAACATGAAACATAATTAGCCCAGATATGATGATCTACTTGCCTGAACCGAACATGATATGCCTCAATCCATCCTTGTTTAAGCAAGCTGGTGTCTGCCAGATCCTTGATTTGTGCCAAAAAATGGAATCCACTATCCTATAGGTGGACAATCATATGATCAGGGAGCCTAACGTCTTTTCCACTTCCAATCCAGGGGTCAATACCCAATCTCACCTTACCTCCATCACCAATGTTCCATTGCAGACCATCCATATCAAATCAAAAGCATCTAGTACCGCTTTCCACATTGTGTATATATTCCTATAACATTTGACTCTACTCTTGAGCCAGTCTTCTATGGATAGTGGAAAAATATACTTACAATATATAACATGAGTCCATATGTTGTTTCATTTGATCAGTTACCTGTTAGGAACCCATGTCAACCCTTCTATTTACGTTGTTAGTATATTGTTGTTGGATGCATATGCTTTGTAAGTCGTCCCGTAGTATTTGTTGATCCATAGTTTATATTATTGTTGTTGGACGCATATGCTTTGTAAGTCATCCCGTAGTAATTGTTGATCCATAGTTTGTATTGGCCCATCATTTGTATTGGCACATGGTATTGGCGCCTAGACTTAGTATATAAGTTTGTGTCGAGACCAATGAAGGTACTATGAAGTTATTTTGTATTGAGCTTACCCAAAGGAGGTTGCCCCCTTGAAGTGGCCCGCGATCAATAAAAATATTCTGTGATCTGATATATCGTGTATTTCATCAATTAATTGTTGCAGGTTCTTCACATCTGGTATCAGAGCACTTTCTTGGGCTCATTGGGTGAAATTTCTGCCAATTTTTTTTTTCGCATCTGTTGCAGGTTCGGATCTGGGAATAATCCCTATCCGCTTAACTATGGGAAATACTTGGGCATAAGCCCTGAAACTCATTGTGAGGAGTACCACAGGAAACCCGAAGTAGCTGGCCCATTGAGAGGACCTTCCCTTGAAAAGGGAAACAACCCCTACCTGATTGACTAGTTCCCACCCATGAGGTAAACCAAGAGTTGTTGTTTGTGGCAAAGCGGTTATCAGTTTTACCTAAGCCGTGGAGTGAGGGGTACTGTCCCAATACGCAAGCCGTCAAAGTATAAAATTCTGTTTTTTCGCCATATCTCCCTTGTTTTCACTCTATTTCCCTTGAAACTTCCCTGACACCCCTATAATCCCATTCTGCATATTTCATTCCTGAGGACCCTATCCCAAATTCCACTTCCCAAAGCCAGAAATCCCACATTTGTCTATTTTTAGGGTTTTCCATAACTTCTTCGACTTTCACCCAATCGCCTTCAAATTTTACCATAGAGTTACTTTCCTATTTCTGCTTCCTTGTCCCTCTCTGCCAAATTTTCTCATTCTTTCACCCCGCTTCTAAAATCCTCATTTTATGCTTCCCTGTCCATTCAAAAGTGTCCAAAACCTAGTCAAACCCAAATTACCCATGTGATTTTTTCCCAAATCCAGATTTTCCTTTACTGAAACAGTTTCTGTTTTTGTTTTTCTACCCACTCAAAAAAAAAAACTCCTAGTTATGGTTGTCACCAGCGTAGGAGAAAAAGCCATGGAGGAAACACTTGCAGCCATCCAAACCAAACTCCAGGATCTGGATGAAAAATTTCTCGGCCTTCATCTTGAGCATTCAGCCATGAACAACAAACGACAGTCAAAGTCTTCATCAGACAATAGGTTCTCTTCTTCCAGCAATTTTCATGGTCCGAAGCTTGATTTTCCTCACTTCAATGGTACTGATCCGACAGGATGGATTTGTCATGCATAACAGTATTTCAATTTGCATAATACTTTTGATTTCAACAAAGTTCCACTTGCATCATTTCATTTGGAACAGGAATCTCTTCAATGGTATCGTTGGTACATCAAGGCTCATGAAGATCCAAAATGGCCATATTTTTTCCAACTCCTTTTGCAACGATTTGGTCCTAGTGCTTTTGATGAATTCACATGAGTCCTCACTAAACTTCATCAAATTGGCTCTCTGAGAGAGTATCAAACCAAATTTGAGAAACTAGCCAACCACACCGAAGGATTGCCTGATGATTTCTACCGGAGTTATTTTATTAGTGGTCTAAAGGATGCAATCTGCTATGAGGTCAAAATATTTTTTCCCAACACAATGATGGAAGCCCTAGGATTGGCTAAGTTGGAAGAAGACAAGATTGCAGCCCAACAACGCTTCAAACTCACTTTTGTTCCCTTCTGAAATATGGGTTCTCAACGACCTCCCATCCCGCCAGCTCCTCGACCAACTCCTATCAAGCATTTGTCTAAAACAAAGATGCAAGCACGTAGAGAAAAAGGGATTTGTTATAATTGTGATGAGAAATTCACTCGGGGACATAGATGTGTTCAACAAAAGCTCTATCTCTTGGATGTGGATTCTCCTCCTGCCTCTGAAATTGGTGAAGAAGCTCCAGATACAATAGAATATCAGGAGCCGCCTATTGACCCTTCGTCTGAGGACAACCACCCAGAGATATCTCTCCATGCTTTAGCCGAAATCACCACCCCCCAAAACAATGTTGGTCAGGGGTTACTTCAAGAAGATTCCTCTTACAATACTCATTGCTTCTGGTAGCATTGATAACTTCATTGACCCTCAGATCACCAAATAAGATGATTGTTTTGTCCATCCTTGCTCCAACTTTGAAGTCATGGTTTCCAATGGGGCCACCTTACCTTGCAAAGGGAAGTGTCGCAATGTGCGTATCTCTATGGGATATTATAACCTGCGCTTTGACATGTTTTCCTTGACCTTAGGGGGATGTGATGTGGTTTTGAGTGCTCAATTGCTATGCACACTTGGCCCCATCTTATGGGATTTTGCTGAACTTTGGATGCAGTTTTCCCCCAATGGAAAAAAACACACATTGACAGGCTTACAACCAGAGTCTCTCAACATCAGCAGTTCACATCGCATGGAAAAACTCAATAATAATTCACATGGTGTCATCACTCAACTCCATTCCATTCAGATGCAACCTTCAGCGGTCTCCACTACTCCTTTGGATCTACAACAAATTCAGGATCGATATACAGGTGTCTTTACTGAACCCGTGGGATTTCAACCTTTAAGGCCAGAGGACCATCGTATTCTGCTCCTTCTTGGAAGCGTTCCTCCCAACATCAGGCCATACCGCTACCCATTTCACCCAAAAACAGAGATTGAAATGCTCATTCGGGACTTACTGAAGCAAGGTATTATTCGCCCAAGCACTAGTTCCTTTTCTTCACCAGTTCTTCTTGTCCACAAAAAAGATGGGTCATGACGCCTCTGCATTGAATTCCGAGCACTTAATCACCTCACAATCAAGGATAAGTTTCCAATTCCTATTGTTGATGAGCTTCTTGATGAGCTTCATGTTGCTCAATTTTTCTCCAAGTTGGATCTTCGTTCTGGGTATCATCAAATTCGGGTTCATGAGGATGATATCCCTAAAACAGCTTTCCTCACACATGATGGCCACTATGAGTTTTTGGTCATGCCCTTTGGCCTAACTAATTCTCCTTCCACATTCCAGGCCTTGATGAATAAAATATTCCGGCCCTACTTGCAGAAATTCATTCTGGTCTTCTTTGATGATATCCTCATCTACAGTAAAACATGGGTTGAACATCTCCAACATCCGGATGTTGTAATGCAACTTTTTTGTCACCATCATCTCCACGCCAAACAGTATAAATGTTTTTTTGGAGAGAAGGAAGTAGAGTATCTCGAGCACATTATTTCAGCACAAGGGGTTCACGTGGATCCTGCCAAAATCGTTTCCATGAACAATTGGCCGCATCCTCAGACACTCAAGAGCCTTCGTGGTTTTTTGGGGTTGACTGGTTACTACCGAAAGTTTGTCAAGGATTATGGGAATATTGCAGCTCCATTAACTACTCTATTGAAAAAAGAATGCTTTTACATGGACACCTGCTACTGAGTGTGCATTTTCCAAACTGAAACAAGCTATGTGTACTACACCTGTTCTAGCTATGCCCGATTTTTCCAAGCCCTTCACTATTGAGAGTGATGCTTGCAGTAGTGGACTTGGTGCTGTTATCCTTCAAAATGAACACCCCATTGCGTTCACTAACAAAGCCCTTTTAGGTAACAATTTAGCTGCCTCTACATATGAGAAGGAAATGATGGATATTTTGCATGCAGTCCAGAAGTGGCGACCCTACCTATTAGGGAATCATTTCTGCATCAAAACTAATCACCAGAGTCTGAAATATTTCCTGGAACAACGTGTATCCTCCCTAGCACAATAGAAATGGGTTAGCAAACTCATGGGTTATGACTATGAGACCACTTACAAGAAGGTTAAGGACAATATTGTGGTGGATGCTCTTTCTCGCATATTTGATGACCATGGTTCTCATTCATCTATTTCTATGCCTATTCCAAATTGGTTGCAATCTATTCAACATGGCTATGTCAATGACTCTTCATTATCTCAAATCATCCAACACTTGGCCAACAACCCTTCTACTGTACCACATTAATCTTGGGATGGTGCTTCCCTGGGATACAAGGGTCGTCTGGTGCTTCCCCAGAGCACAGATATTCAATATGATGTCTTCTATGAACTCCATGCTTCTCCATCGGTCGGGCACTCTGTGTTCCTCAAAACGTATGAGCGGGCACAACGTAACTTCTTTTGGCGGGGAATGAAAAGGACAATTCAACAGATGGTAGCTGAATGTGATACATGCCAGCGCAATAAGGGTGAAACGACACTCCCTCCAAGATTGCTTGAACCCTTTCCCATACCTACACAGATTTGGACAGATATTTCTATGGATTTCAATGAAGGGATCCCTAAATCTGGTGGGAAGACAGTGATTTTGGTTGTGGTTGATCGCCTCTCCAAATATAGTCATTTTTGTGCTCTTAGCCATCCCTATACTACCTCTTCAGTTGCTCAAATTTTCCTGGACCAAATCTTTCGCCTTAATGGAATCCCTTCTTCCATTGTCTCGGATCGTGATGCGACTTTCACCAGTCATTTTTGGCAAGAATTATTTTTCCAAACTGGCACCAAACTGAAGATGAGTTCAGGGTATCACCCACAAACAGATGGTCAGACTGAAATTATCAATAAATTCTTGGAAACTTATCTTCATTGCTTCACCTCTGAACAATAACATCAGTGGGAAAAGTGGCTTCCTCTAGATGAATGGTGGTACAATACCTCTTACCACACTACCTCTAAAATGACTCCATATGAAGCAGTTTATGGTCAGGCACCGCCCGTTCTTCTTCCATACATCCCTAGCAATTCACCAGTTAAGGCAGTTGACATGGTCCTTCGGAACCGCGATCAGATTCTTCTCATTTTGCGGGACAATCTTCATATAGAAATAAATCGCATGAAGCAACAAGCTAATCAACGCCGTTCTGAGCCCACTTTTCAAGCAGGTGATATGGTTTTTCTTTGTTTCCAGCTTTACAAGCAATCCTCCATGAAACTCAAAGGGATTCATAAGCTTGCTCCAAAGTTCTATGGGCCATATAAGATTCTTCAGAAGATTGGGTTCATTTCTTATAAATTGGAACTTCCTCCTTCTTCCCGCATTCATCCAGTATTTCATGTCTCTTGTCTAAAGAAAGTTCTTGGCACCAACATCAGAGGGAAAACTATTTTACCTGAACTGGATAATGAATGATCCATCCTTTTGGAGCCAAAGGCCGTCCTCAATAAGCGCACTCGTCACCTTTGCTCTCGCTCTATATCAGAGGTATTAATTTAGTGGCACGGCATGCAACCAAAAGATGCTACATGGGAACCACTCCTTCATATTCAGCAACAATTTCCACATCTCAAGCTTTGAGGACAAAGCTTTTTCTAAGAGGGAGGGGATGTTAGGAACCCATGCCAACCCTTCTATTTACTTTGTTAGTATATTTTTGTTGGACGCATATGCTTTGTAATTCGTCTCATAGTATTTGTTGATCCATAGTTTGTATTATTGTTGTTGGATGCATATGCTTTGTAAGTCGTCCCGTAGTAATTGTTGATCCATAGTTTGTATTGCCCCATGGTTTGTATTGGCGCATGGTATTGACCCATGGTATTGGTGCCTAGAATTAGTATATAAGTTTGTGTTTAGACCAATGATGGTACCGTGAAGTTATTTTGTATTGAGCTTGCTCAAAGGAGGTTTCCCTCTCGAAGTGGCCCGCCATCAATAAAAATATTTTGCGATCTGATATATCATGTATTTCATCAATTAATTGTTGTAGGTTCTTCACATCACCATATGATTTTTCTATCCAATGTTGTTGTGAATCTTCCGATATGTTTTATGCCCCATCCTCTCTATAGTTTCGGGAAGGTAATTCGATCTGAAGATATCCAATGAAAAGAGTATGTACAATTTTTCCCCTTCCATAGAAATTTGCAGCATAATTTTCGTATGGTATTTAGAATACCAATCGGAATATGGGCTATAGTCAACCAATGGACTGGGAGTTCCTCAAACACTTCTTTAATAAGAATATGTATTCCACCTTTAGAAAGCCAAATATTGCAGCATAGTTGTAACTTTCTTCTGATTCTCCCTAATAAGCATGACCAGTCCTTATTACCATAATCATTGGGCTTGAGGGAGGATCCCAAATATTGGATTTCATGTTCTACATTAACCACCTTGTATGGAATTTTTTGTATAATCCATTTTGTAGTATCTTCATCCAGATTCATGACAAAAATAGAAGTCTTTAGGATGTTGATTGTCATACCTGTGGCCTCTGCAAAATGGTCAAGGATTCGTTTGATATTAGCAATATCCCTTCTGGATCCTTCAACAAATATAATGACATCGTCTACAAAAATTAAAGGTGAGTTACACTGATATTAAGCACTATCTTGATGCCATAAAAGGACCCTGTTGCCTTTGCTTATAGAATGGCATGGCTCAAACATTCCACAATGAGAAGGAATAATAAAGGGGCTAAAGGGAAGCCTTGTTGGAGTCCCCTCATTGGTCTTAAAAAAGCCATTGTCGAAGCATTAACAATTATTGCATAATATATAGTGTGGAAATTAGACATAATACAATTAACGATCACTAGGGGAAGCTTGATTTAAAGTAGAACCAAGCATAGATAAGTCCAATTGACTTGATCATATGCTTGCCGAAGATAAATCTTAAGGATAGTCATAGGAAATATTTTTAGCTTTGAGGAATGTAGTACTTCCTGGGCCATTTAAATAGCGTCATGAATAAGTCTTCCCTTGAGAAAATCATGTTGTTCCAGTGAAATCCCCGTTGATAGGATACCTTTGATTCTATTCGATATGACCTTTGCAGTAATTTTATAACTACTATTGCAGAGTGTGATGGGTCAATAATGATCAAAGGTCATACCTTTGTACTTATTTGGTATTAGGTCTATAAAGGTAGAGTTGAAGACCACTAATATTCTACCCTTATGTTTTGATTCTTCAATTATAGCCAAAATGTCCTCCTCGAACAATTCCATAAAAGCTTCATAAAATTCTATGGCCCAGCCATCAAGGCCTAGGATTTTGTCATGTTACATAGCATTGATAGCTTCTTTTATCTCCTCCATTTCCATCAGAATCTAAAGCTCAATGGAGTCTTCCTCAATTACCATATTGGGATAAGTGGCTGCCAAATTCATCATATGAAATAGTGGTATATCTTGTTCTTGGGAATAGACCAACTTAAAATGCGTAATCCCTAGTTCTGTCAGCTCATGCTGTCCTGTAATAGTATTTCCTCTATCATCACAGATGGAATTTACATTTTTCCTATGCTTGATATGACTATGAAAATATTATGTATTGTCATCGCCCAATTGTAACCAGATGGCACGGCTTTGTAAATGAGCAGAATCCTTTTCTTCCTACATGATATCCTTCTTGCGCTTTCCAAATTCATGATTTCAAGTTTTTGTACATCAGTGGAATATCCCGTTGGATAATTGTAGTGGAATTCCTCCAATGAAGCTTCAATATCCATTGGCTCCATAGTAATCCCTTGTCTTTTTCTAGCAATCCATGGAATAGCCAATGCCTAAATCCTTTTATGGTTATTATTAAACTGAATCGTGGTGAAAGCTCCACTATTCTTATCGGAAGGACTCCATTCTTTGATAATCATGGCTTTGAAATCCACTTCCTTCAACCATCACACATCAAATTTGAAAGGAATCAAAGGTTTCCTTCTGATTTGATTCAGTTCAAGCAGTATGGGGTGGTGGTCGGAGTCACCCCCAATTCTAACCCATTGTCTAATAGAGGCTACAGATCTGAGAGAACCCTCATTAATCAGGAATCGATCCACATAGGCCTCAATTGAATGGGGGGTATGTCCAATAAATAATGTGTAGTTAACAAGTTGCTGAAATATTCTAATAAGGGATCACGATGAGATTGGGGACCCCATATCTCTACTTCCCCCATAGTGAAATTTGTTTCTCCTTTGATAATCAAGTGGTCCACCATTAATAAGTCAACAACTAGGAAACAATTCCAAAAATATTCCATCTACTGATAAGGGCCATATACGTTGACAAAAGAGTAGGCCATGCCTGTTTCACAAGAGAAAAGCACCACCCCTAGGACATACTATAATGTCCAACTTTTTTTCAGCAAGAAATGAGAAGATAACCACCCAATTATTAGACCTCCCAATCTCCCAAATGAATCAGATCATATGAAAGACAATATTGGGAGTAGCCTTTTGAGGTCATCCACCATCAATTCACCATTAGCTAAAATTTCTTGTGACAGTAGAATCTGTGGTCGATAAGATTCCACCAACCTTCTCAGGGTAAGTGTTTTGGATCCCCAACCCTCATACATTGAGGGAGAGAACTAGAATTAGGGTAACTTCATCCCAGGTTTGCTTGCTCTAAGCGACTCATTGAGTCTTCTTTGTCTCCTGACACTAATATTTATAACAACTTAAGCCCTAGACGAATACATGATAGACCTTCTTCCCCAGAGCCTAGGATAAGTATGTGAGAGACCCCGTATAGTGCCAAGGCTGCGAGAAGAGCACTTCAACTTGCCCAATTTTGACCTTAGATTGTATCCATTGGAAGAATTTTGGATGGGAGGGGGAGTAATCAGAAGGGTAGGGAACTCTGGAGGATATGGAGGAATTCCTATTGCACAAGAAACTGAGTTGACCTCAGTGAAAGTAGGTGTTAGTCCCAGAGATGTTCTAAGGCTACTTTTAGAACTGTGACTGGGCATCAATAAAATTTACTGTGTTCTTTTGCATGATCAAAATCACATTCACCATAAAATAATACAGATAACCAATATTGGAATAATGTGGGCAGTATTTCAATATGGCAATGACATGAATTTGAATGAATTGATGTTAATGGAATGGCACAAAACAAACGTACTTTGGAGAGAATAAATTTTTGTTTTATGTTTGAGAATAATGTACTGAGCCTAAGGGAGCAATTCAGTAGTTTTAACAAAAATGATCACAGAACTAAAGCTGAACAATATGAGGATATTATTTCCAGATATTCCAACATGAATACTTCACGCCATAACCATCTTAGAAACAATAACTTAAGCTTGCAGCACTCACATTAAAATCAGAATCAGATTCATAAATCATTAACAATATGATAGAGATGAATTACCAGAAGAAAGAATACTAACTAGACATATCAAAGTTTTGAATCCATGAGACCCCAAGATCGGGAAAAATGTTCTTCTTTATATATTGATCAGACTACAAACTATCAGAAGTAATACTTCTTACAAAAAGAGCCGGCCATTGTCCATTGCCTATTCTACTATATATAGCCTTCACAGGATTTAAAAAATAAGTTGTTACAAAGAGTTTGTTACAGCCCAACGTCTTATGCAATTATGTTTTTACTTTCCAAAAAAATCTATTACAAAAAAAAAATAATGACTAATATTGGCTAATCTATGACTGTGACCGGGGACCATTCTGCTGGTGAAGTAGTACATCCTGCTGGACGAAAAACCCCTTCTAATCCGAGGCAACCTCATTTTAGCAGTGATTTTTACTTTTAGGTATGTTCTGATCTTGATAACTGTCGAAGATTTTTGGTGCCATGGAGATGTTCATGCAGCCACTTCATTGTTATGTATTGCTAAATAAAAGCTTCATCATCTATCCTTTATACCCCATCTAAGCCCTTTTCTCTTGAACCTTTCTTTCGACAGGGTGAAAGTTCATCGACGTCATCAAGTTGTGGAACAAGACATGATCTCTCTCTCAACAATCAAAACCATTCAGGTACCACCGCTTCACAATTTGATCATCCTTTTTTGGGATCGGCATGCCCCTGCCTTTCGTGATTCGGCATTTAGAATGCCTATTTCCCTTTCAACCATTGAATTTTCCTTACACATCTCGGTTGAGACTTCAAACTTTTCCTGCCTGACTATCTGTGAATGTGGACCTGTGGACTGCTCATGAACACTGGTCATCCATGCCCTTAATGCTCCTTGTGTGCTTCCACTAGAAATAAAATGAGCCATCGAAACCTCGTATCCTCGTTGCTTCACTTAACATCTCCCAGGATATTACGAGCACACCGCTCTACCTATCTGGATCTTGATAGAGCATCCCAGGTTGTTATGAGCACACTGCTCTACCTGTATGGATTTTAAAGGATCTTTTCTATGCGAAACCGTAGCGAAACCTACTCAGAGCATCCCAAGATGTTACGAGCACACCTATCTACCTGTCTGGATCTCGATAAAGCATCCCAGGCTATTATGAGCACACCTCTCTACCTGTTCGGATTTTAAAGGATCTTTTCTATGCTACCTGCACAACTTGTCCACGACCACATAGTATCAACCTGATACTCACGATACATCATCATGATGGACATCATCACATGATCAACCTGATCATCACCATAGCATCAACCTATTGCATATCATCTGGAGCAACATCTTGAAGCTCGTCATCTGTGATCATCCCGATCATCATCATAGCATCAACCTGATGCATATCATCTGGAACAACATCCTGAAGCTCGTCATCTGTGATCATCCTGATCATCATCATAGCATCAACTTGATGCATATCATCTGGAGCAACATCCTGAAGCTCATCATCTGTGATCATCCTGATCATCATCATAGCATCATCTTGATGCATATCATTTGGAGCAACATCCTGAAGCTCATCATCTATGATCATCCTGATCATGATCATAGCATCAACTTGATGCATATCATGTATCTAATTGATACATATAATCATACATGATCTTCCTGATCATACAAGTATCCACTTGATACATATGCAAATACATGATCCACCTGATCATACAATGTATCCACCTGATACATATAAATACATGATCCATCTGATCATACAATGCATCCACCTGATACATATATAAATATATGATCCACCTGATCATACAATGCATCCAACATGATGCATATACAAATACATGATCAAACTGATCAAAGCATCCAACATTATGCATATACAAATACATGATCAAACTAATCAAAGCATCCAACATGATGCATATACAAAGTAGTAACTGGGGCATTGTCCTGGTGCTCATCACACAATGCTTACATCCATAGCCATGGGAAGGATCCTCCTCTCATCATGCTTGGAATGGCTCCTGTAAATGTGTCCATCACTTCTTCCTCGAAGTGTCATCAATCTGAAGAACACCAAGCCTCTCTCTGAAGTACTCAAACTTCACTCTGGATAGTGGTTTCGTCAACACATCTGTAACCTGCTCATTCGTCACAACATACAGGAGCTTCACTGCTCCTCTCTGCACCATATCCCTAATATAGTGATATTTGATCTCAATGTGCTTCGACCTGTCATGGAACACCGGATTCTCAGACAACTTCACACAACTCTGGTTATCACAAAAGATACCAGTAGCCTCCAACGAGAGATCAAATAGCTTAGACAATAGCTTTCGAAGCCATACTGCCTCACAACTAGCTGAACAAGCTGCAACATACTCTGCCTCAACTGTACTCAGTGCTACATAGGATTGCTTCCTGCTAAACCAAGAGATGTTGGCGGGAAAACTACCCTATAGTAAGGAAACTGATACTATCAACTGAAAGGGGATGACAGGTAAGCGTATTAACTGTATTACAGAGATGTTCATAAAAGGAAATAGGTTATAGGCCTTGAGAACATACCTTTCGAATGACGTTCGATCCTAGCTCTTATTCGATCTTTGCGTTCGATCCTCAATTTCACTTCCTGTTCATTAAACCTGCAATACAAGTACCTTTCTCAGCGTATCTTGGATAATATATAATGATGGAAAAATACAAAGCAATGTAAACATCTAATATTAACCAAAACAGATCCAAATTAGTATATAACTTCAATGAACACTTAATTTGGGACAAGAAAGATGCTTCAACATTTTATTGTCAAATGCAAATTGATGTTACAAATATACCTGACTTTGTGACATGCTCCTGCAACTTGATCTTGGGCTCTTGCTCTTCTCTGGCTTGGATATCTTCCAGCATAAACTCCTCCATGCAAGCTTCTCTTTAAAAGTCTCTCAATAACATTCATGTCTCTCTATAAAATTCATGTCTCTAACCCCTCTCTTTATTCTTCCCTGTATTTATAGGACATGAGACGCAGTTCAAGTCGAGAGATGGTTATGGAGGAAGTTGGGGAAGTTGGGAAACTACCTACAACTAATCCTCTTTGTGAAATTAATTATTTTTTAATCATCTTTTGAGATGTACGCTACTATTGTTTAGTGAAGTAGCATTTAGGGCGCTACTTTAGTGCTTGTAAACTAGCGTTCATATCTTTTTAAATGTTGAGCGCTACTCTACTGAAGAGGAGTAGCGCTGATAAGGTTTGAGTGCTACTATTACACACTAGAGTAGGGTATAGGCGCTAGTCTATTGAAGTAGAGTAGCGCTCATATCTCAGAATGATATTTTTAGGGTTTTTCAGTGTTGTCAAGAGGTGGAGTAAGTCAAAGTCTCACTTAGGGTCAACATGCTCCTCAATCCAAGTTGTCCTTTTGTGTGATCAACAGCTGAAGGTGATCACGGAAGGAGAGGTGCAGGTTTGACCTATAACAGATGCCCCCTAATGTGTGAGGTCAGAGGGAAATGATGGCCGAAATACATTATAATCCAAAGCCAGAGGAGGAGCAAAGAACCGCAGAAACAAGTGACAAAAACACCTGAAACAAAGATCAAGGTCAGCAAGAAATTACATCTTTGACATCATATAGATGTGCATTGTGGTACAAGATGATGTCCGATACATAACAAGGAGATGTATATATAGCATGGCCACTTGGAATACAAGCGTGGATCCATGTCAAATTGAGAGATCATAGCCATAAAAACAAACTGGATCTATGTCTCATGGAGAGCCGAATATAAGTGGGGCTCAGTCTTGCGCAACTTGGGTGATAACAGAATGAGGTAATGTCATCCAAAATCCCAAGGTCTTCATCCAAAACAACTCTAGGTACAAACCCTAACCATGTGAATAGATGAGCTGACAGTTGAACATGGGGGGTATCGTTTGATTACCGGTCATTGATGTATACCGTTAACAAACATGAGGACTTCCACCGATAATGATGATGGGGCGCAAGGTACCAAGTACGATCCACCAAGTGTGAATAGATGGACTTGGATTCAAACACTTGGGGATCCTGTCGAAGAAGAGACATTGATGTATTCTCATCATTCAACAACGAGGAAAATTGCCACTGGTGACTGCAATCTCCAAGGTACTAACCAAAACTCTAAACTTCATTCCCAAAGTAAAATGAGTTGATGTCGATGGGAAGAAGTTCGTTGGAAGGGAGGCCTTAAGGCATCCTCCATCATCCAACTCAAGGAACACTCAACTGGTATGAGCTGATATGGAATATATGTAGCAATACTGACACTAGGATGGCCGACACATGAGGTCAAGGTAAATTGCAGAATGGCCGACACAGGGTATATCCTTGAACAGTGAGCACGACACAAAGTGACTCAGGCAGTTTCCGACATAATGGGGTAAATGATATGCCTGAAATGTAAGAGACATTGTCAGACCCTCCATATGGTTGGAAGAATAACCAACCGGGGGAGTAAACAACTTGGAGATCAGGTTCACCCTGAGATCAAAAACTAAACCCAAACGACCAGATAGACTCAAGTAGGTGCTGTGTTCAAGGATAGAACTGACTGAATTGCCTTTGACATTGAAGATATGACACATCTTTCCCATCCCTTATTCTTTTTAGATAAAAGAAGACCTTTCTTGTTGTTTTAATGAGTCCAAGAAAGAATGAAAACTCAATAGATCCAACCATGTAAAAAGTTTAACGAGCCCATGGGAGGAAGAATCAAGACCTTCTTCATTATTTATAGAGTTCGAAGAAGAGATAGAAGATTACTCTATACTACTGATCTCTGGATTTTAATATCAAGCCGAGATCTGTTCTTGCTCACCAGTGTTTTCAATTTTAAGGAGTCTGAAAAAATTAAACAATAACTCCATATATCTGCTCGTGGATTTTAGTATTGAGCCCAAGCAGATTAATGCTCGCTGGTGTTTTCCTGTTTATAGAGTCTGAAAAACTTAAACAATCCTCTTTTCACCTATCTGTGGATTTTATATTGAGCCCAGATTGGTCTGTGCTCGGTGGTGTTTTCTTGTTTATAGAGTTGAAAAACTTAAATAGTCCTCTACTTACCCTCTCGTGGATTTCACATCGATCTCGAGTAGGTGAATGCTCACTTGGTATTTTCATGTTTAGAGAGCCTGAAAAACCCTAAAGAAAGGCTCCAAAAGGTCCTTTTTTCATGTAGTTAGTCTCCTCCCTCGAAAAAGTATAAAACAAAGGGAAAAGAACTATTCTAGCGTATACAGAAGTATACCTAGAGTATACCTTTTCCATAATTAATCCACCTAGGCCCGGAAAAGGGATAATTATATACCTAAGCGGATGAGCCTTCGATTACTTTAATGAGCTCGAAGAGGACAAGTTTGCTCGGTAATCTTGTTTAGGTTTAAATAGTACAAACAAGAGCTTAAAATGACTTAAAGGTCAACTTCTAGGATCATAGCTTCATACTCTACCATAACTAGGTCTTCAACAAAATATTAGTTAAATGCGACAAAAAAGCTCAAATGATATATGAATTTGAACTATCAACTAGTTGACAAGGTCTAACATGGAGATTTTTTAAACTTAGGAGATCGATCCTACAAAAATTTAAGGAAAAATGTGAGCTGGATTAGTATTGCACCATATGTATGTTTCAATTGATTAGTTAGGTGATTTTGAAAAAAAATTGAAACTATAGAAAACTAAACAATGGCGGGTAAAAATTAAACTCCAATTCATATATATAATTTCATTTTAAAAATTAATTTCCAATTTGTTTTTGTAGGGAAAATATTTGGGGCAACCTTTGGCATTTTCAAATCTCCGTGGTGATCAAATCAAGCATCCAAACGTCGTTCTTCTTCCACCAAGTGAGTTAGAATCCTCGCTACTTGCATTTTCATGGTTTAGTTTTCATTTTTTGAGCCAAAAATTGCTTGCAACGCGATGCTCACAAATCTTACTGCGCGGGCGCTTTTGTGTAACAATAACAGTAGCGTGTAAAGGGGATGAGCGCTACTATGCTCAAAGAGAGTAGCGCCCATACGTGACTGTGTAGTATACACAGTAGCGCTCAAGTCTGAAAACCTACAAGCAAGCGCCGAGACTAAAAAGAATGTCATTTTTTGTGCAGGATGGTTCTTCAATGGAGGGACAGAGAACATGAGGACATGGATAGGTTGGCCATGCAAGATCTGGCCACTCTCCACGCTCTCCGAAGATGCGGTTTATTGAAGTTTTACCGAACCGTAAACATGAGGGCCCTAAACAAACTATTTCGAAGACTTATTCAGTACTAGGATGTGGATACCAATACTTTTGTCATTCGTGGGCAAACTTTGGAGCTTACAGTTGATGACATATATTTCATTACTGGTCTCTCACAGAGGGGAGATGTAATAAATTTGAAAGGGTCTTCTCGTGTGGGCATAAGGTCTATGCAAGAGTACGTGAATTCGTATTGTGTGGCTGGAGCTGAGAAATTAGGAAGCCAAGTCTTGATTTCAACCATTGAAGGCCTCCCCTTGAAGGTGATAGTGAGTATGATCAACCGAGTGGCAGGTAGTGCCTCACTACACCTAGCTTCCAGGCACACTATGCATGTTGGTGTACAATACTTATACGGTCATGTATATGATTGGTGTACTAGTTTACTGGCGAGCATGAAATCTCAATTGACAGGTTGTAAATCCGGCACAATGAAGAATTTTGGGTACGGTAGCATTTTGTGTACTTTCTTCTTTGAGAGGATGCCTGCAATCAGTTTGGGGATGCCTCTACCTCAGGTTAACCCCCATGAGCCCATACTAGGCCGTTGGGGTGACATATTCCTCCACTAGGGTGGTGGGGAAAGTCACTACTGTTATCATACTGATGATTTCTGGGGGTTGTGGGAGAGGCAAGTGCCCGCTTTCGAGCAGTTTCCATATGTTGGATTGGATTTCCGTCATGATCCAGAACTGGTGCTTCCTCCAGGTGGAGCCTGGGGAGATATTGGTAGGTTTGATTTTTTGAGAATTATTTAATTTTTTCAAACTTTTCAAATATTTGATTTTTATGAATGAATTTTGAATTGTTAATCAAGTGTCATATGCAGATCTTGGGCCTGTCCGTCCCGAGGGACATCCTACCATCTTTGTGAGGCCAGCTGATATTATTGCAACAAATGCTATGTTGGGGACCATAGAGAGAAAAGTGAGTCGGTTGATTCATGAAGTTCCTGCATGCCGTATGGATCAGATACCTATTGATATGTAGGAATATGTAGTTGGGGTGCCCCCAGCATGGCTTAGGGTGCTACGGAAGATAGCTAGGCTAGTCATATGCTATCGCAATACAGTAGATGATGATGAGGTCCCTCCTTCTCCATAGGAGAGGGATACATTCTATGTATATATTTTTGAGGCTACTATGCCCAGTTTTGTACTTTTATGACATGACTTGATAGACTTGTGATCCAAAACTCATATATTTTTTGATATAGTATCATCTATATACAGTATCCGTTATTTACATATGTATGTGTTTGAAAATTATGTGTGCAATGTTGTTTATGAAAGTGTATGATCCAAATGCCAGTCTAACACATAGTTTGCTAATGAATCAGCTAATGTGCTTAAACTTCTTGGAATGTGTTCATATATAATAGAATCAAACTGTCTTTCCAATAGTCTAACTCGTAGAAACTGACGTAGCAATCCAGGATCTCTAATCTGGTAGACACCTGTTAACTGAAATACAATTAGTTGTGAGTCAAGTCTTACCTCCAAATGTGAAATTCCATGACTGAGAGCATCTCAGAGAAGTTCTATAACTGCACTGTATTCAGCCACATTATTCGTAGTAGGACCCAAACAAACCCCCCCCGAAGAGACAAGTTGGCCAGCGGGTGAGTAAATGACCCAAGCTGCTGCAGCCAACTAATAGGTGTGGCGACTGGCGCCATTAGCAAATCCTATGAAATGTTCGGTTGACATCTGGTACACGAAACGAAAAGCAAACATAAGATTAACTAACAAGCATAACGAAAACTAGATTTACAAAAATATACAGCTATGTTACAAGAAAAAGTATGTCAGCCTAAGCGTAGTACTTCTTCAGGTTGGGTCAATGCCTAGATCCTCCTCGCGAGGTCGGGAAAAGGTGTCATGGAAATCACGGAAAAGATTGGTATACGGAATGATCTCATCGAGATAACATCCCATTTCAAAAAAAATGTTTCCGGTGACACCAGTGGAAATGTTGACCAGAAAGGTATTCAATCTATTCTCTTCAATAAAACCATCTTGTGAAGTAGAAATGAAATTATTATTTCCACTGGGTGTTGGATAAAACTCGCGTCTCTCTATCAAGTTAAGAAAGGGAATCAAGAAGGACCTAGGATCTATATGTTCACGAGGATGGTCCAGGTCAGTCATGACTTCTAAAATTTCCTCCTCAGAAGGTAAAGTAGTATCCAAACTGTCAAGAGAGAGGATCGGGTCTGGTGACTGAGTAGCAGCACAATCCATATTTGACTCAACAGACACCAATGGAGTCAATATATGTTCTGTTGCAGTTTGATATGAGTCCAAGTGGGTTACTTCTGCAATAGGAGTGGGCACGGAGGGGTTTGAATTAGTTGGGAGAAACCCAAGTTCAGTTGTTAAGCTAACCATGGAAGTTTCATATGATGAACATCCCTCAAAACCAACAAATAAGGTAGGAGCCGGTAGGTCAAAAGTGCCAATTAATGACCCGTAAAGTCCTGCTGCTAAACTCTCACCAACCGGGGCGGTTTGATCAATTAAGGGAACTGTGGTCTCTGAAGAATTCTGGTTATTTCTCTGAGTGAAAGAAAGTTGATCAACTGTAACGACCTTACCTTCAAACGGGAACATAACAACTCGAAAAACTGTCGATGCAATAGCTCGCATGGCATACGTCCAGCTCCTGCCTAATAACATATTGTAATCAAGCGGAGTGTCCAGAACTTCTACTTCTACAACAACTGTCTTACCAGCCAATGTGACATCAAATGATGGAAAAACCCCATGTGGATGAAAATTCCTACCATCAAATGCAGTAAGTAGTGTGTTAGAAGGGGCTAACTCGGGGGAACCCAAAACTTTCCAACAGGAAATTGACATTATGCAGGTTGACGTGCCCTCATCTATGATAGCTCGTCTGATTGTCATTGGGCCATGGACGACTTCAATTTGAAGAGCAACTTGGTAAGGCAACTGGTATTTTATATCAGTCATATCAAATCGCGCAGACATGTTGGAGGATTCCATACTTCCAATAGCTACCAGAAGTGCATTCCATTGTAAAGGACAACTTTGCAAGACTTCTAAGGTAGACATGGCACAAGGGGTCTAAGCTAAATCTTCAACCACGTTGTAGTTGGAGGCGGTCCGAGTGTTGGGATTGTGTGATGCCCGTTTCAAGACACCTTTCAGGATCTTGGGCATTGGGTGCACAGGTATGTGGAGTGGAGTGGAGAGTTCTGGAATCTCTTTATCCTTTTTCTGTGCGTCCGGGGTATAATTCCTGGTTCTCGTTTGTAAGAGTGCATCCGAATTAACCATGTTAATAAAAGTTTGATCAACCATGGCATGTGTAGTGCCCCCAGTGTTGGAGGTGCCAGAAACTTAGCTCTGCCCCTTGGGGAATGGATCTTTCAGTACGACAGGCTTCTTTTCTCTTAAGAGCTTCTGGGCTTCTTCTAGCAGAGGGCACTGGTGAGTAAGGTGGTCCTACTTGCAAAGTTTACAAGGGAACTTAACCTTCTTTTTCTCTTTGTTACCCTCTTCGGCATTCTCTTTTTTGGGCTTCTTATGGTTCCCCTCTCCTTTCTTGCCCTTCTTTTTATTATTGGGCTGCCGAGGGCCCTTTTGATTGTTTTGAACTTGGTTGACAGGATCAGAAGTAGAAGGAGAGGTTGTGATGGAAGAAACTTCTGTAGTCGATTGTTTGATAGATAAGGCATGAACCTGTTTGGTCAATGCTTCGAAAGCTGTAGAGTCAACTGAACCCACTATGTCGTCAGCATGTGGTCCAGGTTTAGGTCTACTCAGATCGGTATTAGATCGTGGTGCATCAGGTATGATCTCATACAGTAACCCGGATTGTGCATAAATGAGATCTAACTGTTGAGTCCATAGGATGGCTTCTTCCTCGTTAGACACTCCAGATGTAGCTACTTCCTTAGAAATGTAAGGAAGGAGTGATTTCAAATACCACTCACGAAGGCATTCTGGAGGTATGTTGGCTTTAATGAGCCTCTTCCGTCTTCGCCACTCCTGAATGTGGTCAGATAAATGAGTGGCTTTATTTTTCCTAAATGTAGACAAAAGGTCTGTTCCGGCATCATATCAAACAGGAAGCTGGAAGTGATTCAAAAAAACAGTCGCGAGATCCCCAAAATTAGAGAATGTAGCTACAGGTAACTCAATGTACCATTTGGCTGCAGCACCGGTTAAGGTCCTTTGGAACAGTCTCAATCTAATGGAATATTCATTTAATGAGTTCGAGGAACACCATAAATGGAAAGTAGTGACATGGTCACTAGGGTCTTCACCTGTTTTGCCTTCGAACTTTGGAATGTCCGAAGGTAACTTGGTAGGAACTGGTGGCCATGTAGCGTTATGATACACTGGATCGTTGGTCAGTTTGGAAAGATCTGGCAAATTTAAAGTTGCCAGAAATGGTAAATGAGGTCGGTAAGATGGTACTTGATAAGCTGGGGTCGAAAAGGGGGAACCACCCATAGTTTTACCCATGAACTACTGGTAGGGTTTTCTGCCAG
The DNA here is from genome assembly GCA_027924585.1 of Larix kaempferi. NCBI lineage: Eukaryota > Viridiplantae > Streptophyta > Pinopsida > Pinales > Pinaceae > Larix > Larix kaempferi. The sequence goes on from BSBM01000252.1 coordinate 5,411,962, forward strand.
CTGTCTGCTGGTAGGGGTTTCCCCCAACCATCTGTTGGTAAGGGTTTCCCCCGACCATCTGCTGATAGGGGTTTCCACCTACCATATGTTGATAGGGGTTTCCCCCAGCTACTTGTTGGTAGGGGTTTCCCCCTGCCATCTATTGTTGCACGAAAGAATTATTGAAATTTCCCCACCCATATGAAAGTGGGTTAGTGCTCTGTGGGTTCGTCCACTGTGGCTGGGTGTTAGCCCCGCCATACTGCTGGTTAAAAATATTACCCTCTCCCCCTGAAAATAAGGAAAAAGGGACATTACCTGTAGGCATATTACATTGATTCATGTTGGGACCTGCAAAGGTATTGAAACCAGTGGTAGATGACGTAGACGGTGCAGTCATTGTACTCATGAGAGGCACAGTTGCAGAAGCACTTGGCCCGACATCGAGTGTGGAAATCCAAGTACTGGGTATCTGATATAACGGTTGAAACGCAGGAGGCAGCACTAAATTGGATGTACTGCTAGGTCCAACAATAGGTGTAGAGGTAGATGCCATAGTTGTTGAACTCGGCATACCTAACGTACTAGTATTAAAACTGAAAGACGAAGTGGACACAGAAGTTGTCTGTGCCGAACTCAGTGTAGCAGTAAAAGGAGGATTTACAGTGTTAGTGTTCATACCTATGGTGGGAGTTTGTGGAACTCCCTGTTCACCTCCTAGAGTAGACACCAAATGTCCAGGCAATAAATTATATGCATTGTAATTGGGCTACTGGAAACTAACGGATAACAGAAGCAGATTTCTAGGGTTGGTCAGAGGAGGATTAAAGGGAGTGCTATACTCCGCAGAAGTAAGATATTCAATCTCAACTGAACTAAAATGTCGCTGATCTGGAGTACCCGGTTGTGGTTCCTCAGGAACCTCTATTTCAGGGTTTTCTATTGCTGTTTGTTGTTCTTCAGGAAACTCAGTTTCAAGTGGTAATTCCTCAGGAATTCCTATTTCAGGATTTTCCATTGTAAAAATTTCCTCAGGAAGTTCTGTTTCAGGAATGGTTTCTGAAGAAACAGTGAGGTTCACCCACTGTCATCTAGCTAGAGATAAAGGTTATGTTCTAAAAGGCGGAAGGTTTTGAAGCCTTCTCGATCTACGAAATTCTTGGGTCTCTGTGATTATATATATAAATAAAAAACTAGAAAACCTAGTGGCCACTACGACTAGGGGGCAAATAGCACGCCAACTAAAAAGTCCTAAGTATGCAAACCAAGCAAACGAGATTCCTTCCGGAGAAGAGTCTTGGATGATGAGGACCCAGAACAGATCAACGAAGGAAGAAAGACAGTTACCCGGGGTCCACAATACAATGACTAAGGGTGCAAGCACTGGAATCACCCAACCGCCCTCCCAAAGACTTGCAAGGGATTTCCTCCCACGTCTGTCGTAGGTACAGCAGATATACCCTCCGCTGTCACCTGTGTATGAACCTATGGTCAGATACTAAGGATACCACAACACCGAAAACTCCTTAGGAAAAATTGCTGGTCAAATCAGAAGGCGTGGGAAGGGTAACTGAGCCCGAAACTCAAAAGAGTCCCCATACGCGATCCAATCCTTGTATATGCTCGAAACAGAAAGTAGGAGGAGTATTCCCAACAATCTGATCACACAAGACCTACTGCATAGATCCCAGGCAAGCTTTGAGTGAAATGGATTTACCTGTGATAGTCGAACTACGATTTTTCCATAATGTGTGATCTTGAGTGGTTTAAGGTGATTTAAACTCAAGATACTAACCAAGACTAGTTGGTGTAGTGTATCCCTAAGAAAGAAAAAATGTTTCTATTTGATTTTATTAAAGATTTTTTAGGGCTGTTATTACTCAAAAGGTAGTGCATTTGTGTAGCGTGGTTGCAACAGAAAAGCAAAAGTGCATAAATTCTAACTTTTGACAACAAAACTCTTTCTTTTTATTTTTTCATTTAAAATTCTTTTCCAAACTGAAAAACTGATAAAATCTACTTAAATTCCTTTTTTGTTTTCTTTTGAAATTGTACACAAAATAACCTATGCTATCTTGTAACAAACATAAGCCTTATTAAACTTAAACTACCAAATTTTTTACTTTTTTCTGTTATCATAAACGAAAAATAACTATAAACATGGAAAGAAAATAAGACTTGTGTGCAATGTGTAAGTATGGCTAAAAATGGTTTCTAAGCTTACAACTGTCAAAGCACTAGCTTAACAAAGACTTGACCTTCAGGTTTTTTGCAAAAGAAAAACCTTTATACTCTGAAACAAAGTGGGGAGAAAACAAAGGAGATAGATACAAGAGGACTGGCCTAAAGCATCCAAACCTAGCAAGACCACTATGCCAAGCAAAAAGTAGGCAAGCAAGCTACCAACTACCCTACTAACACAAGGATTGAGAAATGAATCAGCCTAAAGCACTTTAAACACACTTGAAACCAGAAAAGACAACAAGTCAAAGAAGGTTGGAAATCAACAAGTTTGGAAGACACCCTAAAGGCTCCAAAACAAACCAAACCCTAAAACAAAGGATAAGATAGGTAAAGAGAAAACAAATGTTGCTACAAACATCGAATGCAAAAGTATGCAGGTTTGTAAACCAGCAACATACAGTCAGGGCAAAAATAAGAGGAAGTGTTCACCATAAGACACAACCTAGTCTTCCAAAAACGTTATAAACAGTCCAAACATTCCATAGGTAAGCAAGCGATCTAAAGATGGTAAAAGACTCAAAGAAAGGTTCCACGACTTAAAGAAAAGTTTAAAAACCTCAAATACCAGTCAAGGAGATCTAACAACAAAATCAAAAAACCACCAAAAAGGCTAAAACTCAAGCAGAACACTAACAGAAGGCTACAGGAAATATACCCTACTGTGCAGTAGGGAAAATCGCGCTCCTGAAGAAATGGGCGCTACTGTATGTATAGCACAGTAGTGTATGGGCGCTACTGTATGTACAAAAAAGTAGAGCTCAGGTCTTAAAAGCTTAAAAAACTGACTTTGAAAAGATGCAAAAAGACTGATTGAAGCAGGGAAAAACAAGCAGGGGGTACCTACAGGTTTTTCAGCACATAAAAGGAGTTGAAATAATTCCGGGAAGACAAACAAGAAAAGGTTTCCTAGAGAAAAACACAACTATCCCCAGCAGAGTCACTAGTCTGTTGGTAGGAAAACTACCCTATAGTAAGGAAACCGATACTATCAACTGAAAGGGGATGACAGGTAAGCGTATTAACTGTATTACAGAGATGTTCATAAAAGGAAATAGGTTATAGGCCTTGAGAACATACCTTTCGAATGACGTTCGATCCTAGCTCTTATTCGATCTTTGAGTTCGATCCTCAAGTCCACTTCCCGTTCATTAAACCTGCAATACAAGTACCTTTCTTAGCGTATCTTGGATAATATATAATGATGGAAAAATACAAAGCAATGTAAACATCTAATATTAACCAAAACAGATCCAAATTAGTATATAACTTCAATGAACACTTAATTTGGGACAAGAAAGACGCTTCAACCTTTTATTGCCAAATGCAAATTGATGTTACAAATATACCTAACTTTGTGACATGCTCCTGCAACTTGATCCTGGGCTCTTGCTTTTGTCTGGCTTGGATATCTTCTAGCATAAACTCCTCCAATGCAAGCTTCTCTTTAAAAGTCTCTCAATAACATTCATTTCTTTCTATAACATTCATGTCTCTAACCCCTCTCTTTATTCTTCCTTGTATTTATAGGACATGAGAAGCAGTTCAGGTCAAGAGATGGTTATGGAGGAAGTTGGGGAAGTTGGGAAACTACCTACAACTAATCCTCTTCGTGAAATTAATTAATTTTTAATCATCTTTTGAGATGTACGCTACTATTGTTCAGTGAAGTAGCGTTTAGGGCACTACTTTAGTGCATGTAAACTAGCGCTCATATCTTTTTAAATGTTGAGCGCTACTCTATTGAAGAGGAGTAGTGCTCATAAGGCTTGAGCACTACTATTACACACTGGAGTAGGTTATAGGTGCTAGTCTATTGAAGTAGAGTAGCGCTCATATCTCAGAATGATATTTTTAGGGTTTTTCAGTGTTGTCAGGAGGTGGAGTAAGTCAAAGTCTCATCTCGGGTCAACATGCTCCTCAATCCAAGTTGTCCTTTTGTGTGATCAACAGCTGAAGGTGATCACGGACGGAGAGGTGCAGGTTTGACCTATAACAAGAGATCACACCCGATCCCATACTGAAGCAGCACCCAGATGTGCTCTTCCTATCTACAACACTGCCTTCCCAGTCTGAATCAACATAACCCTGTAGGTTAAACTTTTGATTCGCATCATACTTGAGCCCATAGTCAATTGTACCCTTCAGGTACCTCAGAATATGCTTTACAGCAACTAGGTGAACACCTTTGGGATCCGTCAGGAACTGGCTCAATGTGTTCACTGCAAAGCAAATATCTGGTCTAGTGTTCGTCAGGTACATCAAGGACCCAATAATCTGACGATACACAGTGACATCAACCGGATCAGATGAAGCATCACTCAGAAGCTTCAGGTTTGATGCCATAGGTGTCGCCATGGCCTTGCAATCCATCATCCCGAACCTCTTCAGGATCTCTACTGCATACTTCCCTTGTCCAAGGAAGATTCCATCTGCACTCTACCATACCTCCATAGCTAGAAAATAGTGCATCATCCCCAAGTCCTTCATCTCGAACTCGGCAGCAAGCTTCCTCTTGGTATCAACAATCAATCTATCCTCACCTGTAACAAATAGGTCATCCACATACAAAAGTAGTATCACTGGATTTCCTTCCTCAACCTTGTAGTAAAGGTTGGAATCTACTTTACTCTTGGTAAAGCCCAACCTGGATAGAAATCTGTCCATCCTACCATACCAAGTCCTAGGAGCTTGCTTCAAGCCATACAAGGCTTTCTTCAACCTGTACACATATGACCCCCTGTCATGTGTCTCAAAACCAAGTGGCTGCTCCACATACACTTCCTCCTCAACTACACCATTCAAGAAATTTGTCTTGACATCCATCTGGTGTATCTTCCATTTCATCATTGTAGCCAGAGAAAGTATTGTTCTGATGGAAGTGTATCTAGCTACAGGAGCAAAAGTCTCTTCATAGTCTATTCCCTCTTTCTGATAGAAGCCATGAGCCACAAACCTCGCCTTGTATTTCTCTATGCTACCATATGCAGCATGCTTGATCTTGTAGATCCATTTGGAAGTCACAACCGACTTCCCTTCAGGTCTTGGGACTACATCCCAAACATCATTCTTTGTGATCGATTGGTATTCCTTGACCATGGCATCCTTCCATTCTTTCTTTTTTGCTGCATCTTCGTAATTGGAAGGTTCTTTGTTCATAATATCACAGAGTAAGGAAGCATAACTGGTATGTGATCTAGTCCTCTTCTTTGCTCTGTGTTCTTCTTCTGGAATGCCATATCTTTCTGTATCTTGAATGAGCTCTCTAGCCCATGCAGGTTTCCTCTTATGAGAGTTCTTCTCAAGGAGTGGATCTATAGGTTCTTGTGGATCGTCAGCTTCACAATCTACTTCTGGAATTGCTTCAGTCATGGTGTTGTCTTGAAATCTAGTTTCCTTTTGTTCTTCATGATATTCAACAGGTGCCTTCTTTGATTTGATGTAAGTTGAATCCTCATCGAATGTTACATCCCTACTGACATCAATCTTCTTGAACCCTGGAAAGTATATTTTGTAAGCCTTTGAGCTTTCACTGTACCCCACAAAGATGCCCTTCTTTCCTCAAGGATCTAGCTTAGTCCTCTTTTCCTTTGGAACATGTGTATATACTGGACAACCAAATATTTTGAGATGGATGACTTCAAGTTTCTTACCAGAGAAGACCTCTTCTGGTGTCTTGTTGTCCAATATCTTGTGAGGTGTTCTATTCTGCACATATACAGTTGTCCTACCTGCTTCTTCCCACAGATGCATAGGAAGATCCCGATCATGCAGCATTGCTTGTGCTACTTCCATGATAATTCTATTCTTCCTTTCTGCAACTCCATTATGTTGTGGATTGTAGGGAGAAGTAAACTCCCTCTTAATCCCTGAATCACTGCATAGATTTTTGAAATCACCTGAAGTGAATTATCTTCCATTGTCGGATCTGAAGGTCTTGATCTTCTTATCAGTTTGATTTTCCATCAAGGCTTTGAATTCCTTGAACTTATCAAATACTTCATCTTTGTTCTTCAAGAAATAAACCCAAGTCTTCCTTAAGAAATCATCAATGAAAGAGACATAATATACATACCCACTCAGAGAACTGGATGACATTGGACCACATACATCGGAGTGGATAATTTCCAAGATTCTTTTAGTTTTGCTTTCACTGCTTGGAAATGCCTTCTTAATGTTCTTACCTTTTGCACATCCTTTGCAAACACCTTCATGTTTTGTCTTGATTTGAGGAAGACCCTCTACAACTTTACTTGCAATTGGTAGTGCTCTATAGTGCACATGTGCAAGCCTTCTTTTCCAAAGTTCACTTGGCTCCATGGATTCATGTACCATGGCATGTTCAGGTTGTCCCTTCAATTTGTACAATCCTCCCTCTTTCTCTCCAATCACTACTGCATCATCTATAGTTTTACCCTTTGGCCACATTAGGACTTGGTCATCTACAAATGCAACCCTCATGCCTTGTGTATCCAATGCAGATATGGAGAGTAGGTTCTTCTTGAGCCCAGGTACATATAGAACATCAATCATCTTCAAAGACTTCCCAGAGTCTAGGTTGTGGGAGGCTTCACCACTTCCCTTAATAGGATATTGATAGTCATCTCCAAGTTTCACTTTATGGGGTGACTCATGTTTAGATAGATTTACAAAAGATTCTTTAAACCCAGTCATGTGTTTGGAAGCCCAACTATCAATAAGCCAATCATTACATCCATGAGAGATAGTACCTGTGAGAGCGGAGATTAGAACATATTCATCTTCACTTGATGAAGCATCACTTTCTGCCCTAGACTTCTTCTTGGGAGGTTCATCATCCTCAACAGCATGAGCATGAAATATATTCTTGTTGTACCTCTTCTTTTAATTGAATTTGTTGTTGTTGTCTTTCTTCTTCTTGGGACAATTTGAAGCAAAGTGTCCTATTTCATTACAATCAAAACATCGAACATGAGAGAGATCTTTCTTCTTATGATGAGGGTGAGAATGTTTCTTGTTATGATATTTCTCTCTCTTAAACTTGCTTCTTTTGGTGTGTGTTTGAGAGCTTGATATTCATTCCCCATCTTTTCTTCTCAGGCCACAAGCCTTGCTTCTTCTTGTGAGCATTCCTCCCACATCCTACCGAAGGAGATCAACTTCCTTCTTGCATAGATTCCTTGGATGAAGGAGTCGCATGACCTAGGTAGGCCATTCAAAGTGGTCATAACAACTTCACCATTATCCACTACTTCATCCACAGCTTCAAGTTGTTCCTTGATATGAGAGACCTTAGAGAAATAGGATTGAATGGTCTCTCCACTCTGAAGCTTTACCCCTTTTAATTGGTTTCGTAGAGTCATCTTCTGATTTATGTTCTTCCCTTCAAATACCTTGGTTAGGGAATCAAAAATCTCCTTGGGTGTCTTTAGAGATGACACATGTGGTATGAGATGGTCTTTGATGGAATCAACAATGATCCTCTTTGCCTTGACCAAGTTCTTCTTATGTAAGGCCTTAGCCTCTTTTCCCTCTAGGACAAGGACCTATTCACTTATGTAAGTGTCCAATTCATTTTCTTCCAGGACTAACCCAATCCTATACTTCCATGTTCGGAAGTTACCAGCCCCTTCAATATTATCCTCAAGCTTGGTGTGGTGAGACATCTTAAAGAGTACTTCAAATGGAAATAGAAAAGATTTAGGTCTTACCACTTGATTTGCATAAATCTGGATCTGGTGTTGGATTAGTGTTTGTTAGAGAAACCCTAAAAATTCAAAATGTGAATTTCAAACTTCTAAAAGGATAGAAAGATGCACCTTGATGAGCTGATCAGCCTGCTATATTCATAATTTGAAATCTACAAAGTTTCACCCTTCAGAAATTCCTTTTAGTCTCCCAGATTCACTAGGGAGGACCCTGAATTAGGGTTTGAGTTTCTCAGAGCTTCACCCAACCAAAAAGTTTGATCCAAATCTCTAAAATTCGATTTTTCCAAGGAGCTTCTAGCTATGGTCTCAGAAGTCATAAATTCCTATTTTTGTGGAAACCGTAATGTTTAGGGGAAAAAATGAAAGTGGCCAGAATTGAATTTTGATTGGACAAAAGGATGCACCTTGCTAAGGAGAGTCAAAATACCCTACTACCTTTCAAGATCTATGGAGAGAAACCCAATAAACAAGAAGCCCTAGCTTCCACAACTGCATACTATCTTCTTCTCAAGTTAGCTCTAATACCATGTTAATTTTTGAGCATCAATTCAATATACTCTAGGATCTTTATTGAGAGAATAACATGTACAACATATCAATCATATCAATCACAACAAGCAATCACATAAGAAAATAGACACACAGAGTTTCACTGGGGAAAACCATAAAGGTGAAAGACCCCACAACTTCCTCAGAGATAGAAAGAGCAATGATACAACCCAAGTACAAGAGATAGTACTCCTAGTAGCTACTCCTCCTTCCTCACTTGTGCTCCACTTTTGGATGAGTGTAGAAATGAATAATGAAGTGATCAAATAGAGTTCCTCCTGCACTCTATTTATACATGACCTGACCTACTTAGTAAACTAGTAGGGATGACTTGTCTAACTCAATCTAATAACCCATGGTAATACTAATTAGGGCCGACCCCACACTTAGTGGTCTAATAACCCATCACATGCAAGTTGCGACACTTGTCAATACAAATGACGACACTTCCATATAGAGGAATAATAACATCTCTATATGAGTACAATATACATAGGTGAAATACATTCCGAAGTTACAATTACATCAACATGGAGTTGGCCCTGTTTGCTGGTCCAGCAAGAAACAAAATGCCATAGCACTATCTTCAGCAGAGGTAGAGTACAAAGGAGCAGTGAATGCTGCTACATAGTGTGTTTGGTTGCAGGGAATTTTGTCAAAGTTTGAGAACCAAGCACATAGAGATTCATATGCACTACATTAGAGGATTAGTGCATGATCAGATCATATATTTGAAGTATTGCCCCACAGGTGAGCAAACTACAGATATCTTCACCAAGGATTTCAAAGAGAAGACATTCAACTATCTTAGATCACTGCTTAGGATGGATGAACATGTGGTGGAGTGAAGGGTTGATCAGGAACCTTTCAATTTTGATATGTCCATGTTTTGAGGGGAGGTTTTTTCCCATGAGGTTTTCCTTCTATCCTTGTTTTTGTGGACCGAAAGTATTGTACGGGGTGACCAAGTCTTGTTACTAGTCCCTTAGTATTTCATTTTTTGATATTTAGATAATTTAAGTGAGACTTATGAGGGGGCGTTGGAATAATTAATTCTTCCTACCATGTCATTGATTTACATAAGATGCATTAATTAATCATTTTGGTTAATTATATGTAAAAGACTAGGAAATTTCCATTGTGTGGACCACAAGGCAACATGGGAGGATGAAATACATCCAAGGTGTGGAATACAAGCCACCTAGGCCACTTCGGATCCTTCCTAAAATATTATGGATACGATTTAGCTAGGAAAGGTGCATTTTCTGATTTTTAGTGCTTTTTACAGCTTTTTCCCCCATGGGGAGAAGCTAGTCTACCTAGGAAACTTGTTTTTTACACCCAATACTTTCCTTAATTATTTTTCCTTCCAAAATTGATATTTGAAATTTTTTTCCATCATACCTCACCTTCAGATCACTAATTAGGCAATTCGTGATCTTTTGGAGAGATTTGGAAAGTCAACTTGCCACCTAGGGGGGATGAGCATATTTAGCGAGTCTGATGAAGAGAAGATTCTTTTGGAATCTTTATCCATTTTAATTACTGTTGTAAAGTTATTTAATAGCATCCTATTAATTTCATATGGTTGGATGATGTATTTTATTCATGAGAAGTTAGTACATAAATCTACTCTTGTGCATAATTTTTGTGTCTTTGACTAGTTGTGTGAGATTTTCTTATGAGAGAATGTAATTTCTTGATTAAATATTGAATGTGAACTAATTTTCACACATTAATAATGTTAGTATGGTAGGCTCAGCCGTCGCGTTCCAAGCCGTAACGCTTTACCAACCTCGCTGCCCGCTTTTTATGATTCTCCTTCCCTCTGAAATATTGCAAAGGGTCCGGCCCATCCTTCGGCAATCCCTTGATCTCATAAATTAGGTCAACTATGACGGTGACTGGTTTTTCCAACCACAGAATTTCACCATGAAAGCAGGCCAAAATCTACTTTACGCAAGCATTTTCCTCTATCAACCGCCCAAAGTGCGGCATGTTGATCAAGCCCAACAATCTTGCTTTGTCTAATCCGTCCCAATCATGTGGAATGCGTGGTGTCGGGATGACTTCTCCGGCTGATCTCGATAGAAAAGGTTCCATCATAACAACCTGCAGTGCCAGTAAATCATGGTCGTCATATTTCAACTACATCAACGCAGGCACAATGTCGGCAGTGCAGACCATGCCTGGTGGGATCGCCGGCATCCTGAATTGGTACCGCCGGTTCTTGGTGGGATTTCGGGGATGCGCACCTGGTCTACAGGGAGGTATATACCCGAGGACATCTGCAATGGATACCCCCGCTTGAGTTGTAGACTCCATGACGCCCGAGCTCGATGGACTCACCTATGTAGGTAACCCCTCCGCCAGTTGTGCCGATGCTCTGGTATGCCATTTCTCTGGTGGTGGGGAACTAGGCCGCGTGCCCCCCCTCTTCTTCCACGTCACTAACGACGACCTAACTGGCATACTAGAAAATTCCTCTTCAATATTTACAGGGATGACAGGTGACTTTGCTTCGCTCAAAATCTCCACCGTATCCGGTTCACCTGACATTTCACGCTCAACCCTTGCAACACCAAATTGTTGCTCAACTGCACCCGACTTGGCGACTCTCTCAACACAATGCAATTTCTCTCTTCAACTCTACGCACCCTTGCACAATTCAACACAACACTATGTAGCTCAATTCACTCTATGCAAACGGATGGCTTTCGACAAGCCTCGACCCATTATTATAGTGCGAAATCGATCCCTCCATCATTATAACCAATTCACGCCAATCATTCTGACCAAATCACGCAGTAACTAATCAAATCACACATTAACTGACCAAATCCACCGTTGATCCTGTCAATCTAATGGTCGAATCCACCATAACTACAGGTCACTTCACCGAGCACTGGCATCTAACTGCATTTAACCATCTACATTTATTACTGATTTGATTGTGTCGTGAACCTGTAGTTGTTGCGGCATGGTGCTCAAACTGTGATACTATCGCTCCTACTTGTATATCCTATCCTTGCTGGTGCGCCATCCTACCACCTAACAGCCGACATTTTTTTTTCTTTTCACAATGTTGTTTAGGCATCGCATGGCTCCGAGCCCATCCTGTGGGGCTTCAACCTGCTACCATTTACCATCTGAGCCCTCAGCGTCTGGAAGCTTACTTGACATTGTAGACTCCATGAGAATACCGTGTCCTTTTTTAAAAACTTTTTCATAGGGACTGTGATCACTGCATAACCATGAATAAAATTGTGATAGTACCCTGTGTGCCCCAGTGTCACTCTCAACTGCCTAAAATTGGTAGGCGGTGTTAAGCTTAGAATGAGTGCAATCTTTTCTGGGTCAACCAATAATCCCTGCTTGCAAACAATATGACCCAACAACATCCCAAATGGTGCACAAAAAATACACTTCTTCAAATTCAACGATATCTGATGCTACCTACAGCGGTCCAACATCAGTTGCAGGTTTTCCAGATGATCGCTGATCAATCCATAAACTGTCCAATCATCCATATAGACTTGCAAAAAATTCTGAATAAAATATCTGAATGCAGCCACAACGACCTGGGAGAATACCACAGGTGCGTTTTTAAGCCCAAATGACATCACACTATACTGGAAGCAACCTCATTTAGTCAGAAATGTTATCTTGTGCCGATCCTCTTTCACGATCCTGATCTAGTGATAGCCAGAGAACCCATCCATGAAAGCATACATCTCTTGACCACCCACTCCTTCCAGCACCTCATCAATGAATGGCGTCAGAAATGGATCATGCGTACATGCGTCATTCAAATTCCTTAGGTCGACACAAATCCGGACTTCACCTGTCTTCTTATCCTGCACCACCATAGGACTAATCCATTCCAATTCTTCAACTGGCTCAATTATTCCAGCACCCATCATGCAGTCAAGTTCAATTTTGACCCATTCCTTGTGTCGCGGATTCAATTGATATGGTCGTTGTCTAATTAGTTTCGCATCTGGCTTTAATAGAATCTTCATCTCCCCGAGATCCCTATTCCCTTCATCTCGGAAAACTTTGTTGGGAACAAATCTTGTAACTCATGCAACAGGTCTATGACCTTCGTCATCATTTCTTCATCCCATTAGTTCCCAACATTCGTGAACTTTGGGTTCTGTTAGGATATCTCATCATTCAGTTATGTACTTTGCATGCATCCACATGCATCCCAGTCACCAATTTGATGCCTCCAACACCTTGTCCCTAGTCTTCCAGCACCCGAGAGCTTCCTTCCACTTAGTTTTAGCCCTCCTAGTGCTTAGTGCGCCCTGCATGTACCTACCACTTGAGAAAGGCGCCCTCTCTCACCTACGACTCAGTTCACTTCAGTTAGCTAGTTGTCTTTCCTTGATTTAAGGCTAGATTAACTCCTAACTGCTTGTATCAATCTGTTGGACCCCCAGTGAGACTAGACTGCCTATTCTGACTCCAGTTAGCTCCTCATGCACCCTCCACTAAGCCTCCTTCATTCAGTTAGTACCTACATGTGCCGGTTACACCTACCACACTCAGTTAGACTCAGTTTGACACCTAGTTGACTGTTACTTGTGCATTGATGACTCCACTGATCTGATGATGATGAATCCTAGTTGGAGCCAAGCTACACCATGCATTATATTCGAATGACCTCCTTGGCTAATTCGAATTGCTCAGTTATTATTACTGTATTGTATTGTATTGTATCATTTTGAGTTCAATAGAGCACTACTGCAAGCCTTTTGCACAGTTTACACTTATTTTCTGAGTTTCATCTTGTAATTGATTTACTTGTTTAATTAGATCTATCGTGATTCAATTTCACATGGTATCGAATCCATGGCAGGGACAAGAATTCTTTTCTGTAGGTGTTCTACATGAAGATTGAGTGAAGAGCTCACAAAAATATTTCAATAACGGCATGCAAAATCTCATGTGCATTCGTCCATGTGCATGCAAGACTGAAATCTCTCTCCAATCCACTCTAGAAGCCGTGATTTTTCCACATAATTCTTGGATATAGATCATTGGATCATCAAGCTTGCTTGATCTCCTATGCCGAGTGTGATGCAACTCTAAAACGGGTGGATTGTTTGACCTTATTGTTCTTGTTTTCATTGTGATTTGCAGGTTCTTCTCCTCCTATTCCATTCGTTATTGTTCAAGATGGACACTTCCTCATCAAAAATTCTCACTCCCTTCAATTATTATCAATGGAAGGATAGAATTGAGGTCATGTTGCGCTCTAAGGGATTTTATAGAGCCATCATGGGCCTTAAGGTCGAACCTTCATCACTAGTAGAGAAAGGAAAGCACTTCAATAAGCTTGATGAAGCTTATTGTTTTCTTTGTCTTAGCATTTCAGATGATCTTCTTTTCCATCTCGATGGATTGACATTTCCAAAAGAAGTGTGGGATCAACTTGTTACTCTCTTTCGCAAGCAGGATGATATGAGAAGCTATCAGCTAGAAAACAAGTTGATTTCCCTCAATCCTGAGAATTTTGACACCATTAATGACTTTTTTCACTTAGTTCAAGCACTTGGTGATGCTATTGAAGCAATGTGGAGTTGATAAGAAAGATGAAAAGTTGTCACGTCCCCTTCCATCAATCCAATGCAAGGAAGGAAACATGACCAAACATACCGGGCTTATTTGACAATCTCAGCCCCATTCGTTAGTAATAAATTCATGGATAAATAAAAATTGTGTGTGCAAATACATACTCAATATAAACAAAGTGGAATAACCATAATGGCACACATGCAGAAGGGGATGCATCAGCATATCTATCCCAAGCAGATGATGAATCAATCAAATAGTGAATCAATCCCATTCTCATGTTATGCATAAGTTTCGTATCAGCCATACTAAGATATTCATTTCATCTCATTAACATGAACAATTAACACATTGTAGAACACATAATGCATATAAATTAAACCACAAAGAATACTTATCTTTAAGATGAAGTTGTCCAAACAACTGGCTATGTGAGAGAAACGTTCCCCCCAACCATAGATCTCTATCCATCCTATATTCTTTCAGCTAAGAGATCACCCCCGAGCTGGGTTGTGTATCCACTACGGAGGAGCTAAATGGGCTCACTCACAGCCATGGTTTCACTCAACAGCTATGCCAAGCCAACACATAGTTGGGTTTATCAAGCATACAAAAGGCAAAGGAGAGAAATGCTAATCCAATGAGCTCAACCACAGAGCTACAGACATCTCAAGCTAAATTCAAGCAATTCAATCATTTTTTCAAACATTCACACTTGGATTTCTCACAATTCTGTCATCAAATAACTCCATCTTGTCACTGGACTTCTGGTCTATAAAAACTGGGTTTTCTGATGGAATTCGGGGTATCTAATACTCTCAATTTCACCCCAAGGTTCATATCTATGGATTCCCCATTGGTTTTCACTGTCAATATCAAATTCTGGGTGTTTATGGCTCTTTAAAACGTGGGTTCTTGCAAAGTTGCGATTTTTGGTTTTTTTCACTGCTGCCAATTCGTAATGGATGAAAATTGATGTTGGCCTCTTCCACCATGGAATGGGAAAGAGGAAAAACCCATTCCCCTGAGGTAGGGTGACTTGTGGGTCAAGAAAATAGATCCCATACTCTGCCACACGAATTTCTGGGTTTCCCATGCTTCATTGAAGCCATGGACTGATTTCTTTAGCAACCTTCTTACACAAAATTAAATGCCAGCAAAGAAATTCAAATGGGTTCTCAAGATGACATTTGGTAGCCTATGGTTCAATACCACAACCTCCTTACCACTCCCTAGTGGATACACATGCCCCTTCTCATTAGTTGCTTCCATAGCCAGTTTTGGTATTTTATTGCATGATGTTTATTTACATCATTTTTACAATGTTCCATGGCTAAATAGCACATGGGTAACATAATATCTAATACTTTCCTTTTAAATAAAATTCGAGCATCCACTAGCGGGGCCTTGGCCTTGAGCTCCACGCTAGGGAAACACACATCACATGTATACAATATTTTACATTAAAAGCTAATATATCCTAAGGGTCAAAATGGGGTATTACAATCCCCTCCCCCTTAGAATAACACCGTCCTCGGTGTTCCAATACTTAGGAACAAATATACAATTCACACGTCCAAAATTTTCAAAATTTTTGCAGATCTACCCTACATTCTATCCTTTACTTTGAACTTTCAGGACCAAGTCCTTTGGCTTCCACAAACTGCTCCTACTGGTTCTCACATTCCAGCTCATCCACAAGTATAAAATCTTTATGGCTACTACCCTCTTGATGTTCCTTTGTTGGGAAGTTGCATAGGCAATGATTCTCTCCACATTTCCAATATTTTATTGGTTGCTTTATCTTTTCCTGCTCAATTTCCTTTGAGTCTTCCCACCTGGAACATTTCTTAGTGGACTGATTGGATGAATTTCCCCTCATTGATCCATTTCCCATTCCTCAGTTGATTGTTTCCATAATTATTTTCACTTGTCTTTGGAGACAAACAGAGTCTTGCAAAACCTTATGGTTCATCTCATTCTGCTGCTTTTGTAGCTTGAGCAATTCTCTATTAGGAACCCATGTCAACCCTTCTATTTACTTTGTTAGTATATTGTTGTTGGACGCATATGCTTTGTAAGTCGTCCTGTAGTATTTGTTGATCCATAGTTTGTATTAATGTTGTTGGACGCATATGCTTTGTAAGTCGTCCCGTAGTATTTGTTGATCCATAGTTTGTATTATTGTTGTTGGACGCATATGCTTTGTTAGTTGTCCCGTAGTAATTGTTGATCCATATTTTGTATTGGCCCATGGTTTGTATTGACACATGGTATTGACCCATGGTATTGGTGCCTAGACTTAGAATATAAGTTTGTGTTGAGACCAATGAAAGTACCGTGAAGTTATTTGTATTGAGATTGATCAAAGGAGGTCTCCCCCTCGAAGTGGCCTGCGATCAATATAAAAGTGATTCTGAGTTCTGTTATTTCTACTATTTCATGTGTTTTCATTAATTAATTATTGCAGGTTCTTCACATTTGGTATCAGAGCACTTTCTTGGGCTCGTTGGGTGGAATTTCTGCCAAAATTGTTTTTTCGCATCCGTTGCAAGTTCGAACTTGGGAATAATCCCTATCCGCTTAACTGTGGGAAGTACTTGGGAATAAGCCCTAAAACTCATTATGAGGAGTACCACGGGGACCCCAAAGTAGCTGGCCCATTGAGAGGACCCGCCAGTGAAAAGGGAAACGACCCCTACCTAATTGACTAGTTCCAACCCGTGAGGTAAACCAAGAGTTGTCGTTTGTGGCAAAGCAGTTATCAGTTTTACCTAAGCCATGGAGTGAGGAGTACTTCCCCAATACGAAAGCCGTCAAATAGCATTGGTGGCTGAGTGAAAACCCTGAACTGTTAGGAAGCTGAACATACCTAGGGTCCATATCTATTTTCAGCTGAACTGTTGCCGATCACTTCCGTGCTGTTTTAGATCCATTCCGAGCCATTTTAGATCTAGCTGTTTCAGATCCATTCTGAAAGCCATTCCAGATCCAGCCATTTCAGATCCATTTGGTGTTGTTTTAGATCTATTTGTTGCTGATCACTTCTGTGTCATTGCAGATCCATATGTTTCCTCTCCCTTCTACGCCGTAGTAGATCCATTCTGGAAAAAAAAAAAAACCTCCTGGTTATGGTTGTCACCCACACAGGAGCAAAAACCATGGAGGAAGCACTTGCAGCCATCCAAACCAAACTCCAAGATCTGGATGAAAAATTTCTCAGCCTCCATCTTCAGCATTCAGCCATGAACAATAACCGACAGCAAGAATCTTCTGCAGCCAATGGGTTCTCTTCTTCTAGCAATTTCCGTGGTTCGAAGTTTGAATTTCCTTGCTTCAATGGTACTGATCTGACTGGATGGATCTATTGTGCAGAACAGTATTTCAGTCTACATACTACTTTTGATGTCCAAAAAGTTCCACTTGCATCCTTTCATTTGGAACAGGAAGCCCTTCAATGGTACCATTGGTACATCAAAGCTCATGACGAGCCAAAATGGACAGATTTTTGCCAACTCCTTTTGCAACGATTTGATCCTAGTGCTTTTGATGACTTCACTGGAGCACTCACTAAACTTCGTCAAAGTGGCACTATGAGAGAGTATCAGACATAATTTGAGAAACTAGCCAATCACACAGAAGGATTGTCTGATGAATTCTACAGGAGTTGTTTTATTAGTGGTCTTAAGGATGAAATACTATCAGAGGTTAAAATATTCTGTCCCAACACAATGATGGAAGTCCTAGGGTTGGCAAAGTTGGCAGAAGAAAAGATTGCAGCCCAACAATGCTCCAAACCCACTTTTGTTCCCTTCGAAAATATGGGTTCTCAACGACCTTCCATCTCGCCAGCTCCTCGACCAAATCCTATCAAGCATTTGTCTGAAACAAATATGCAGGCACACAGAGAAAAAGGGATTTGTTATAATTGTGATGAGAAATTCACTCGAGGATATAGATGTGTTAAAAAAAAGCTCTATCTCTTGGATATGGATTCTCCGCCTGCCTCTAAAATTGGTGAAGAAGCTCCATATACAAAGGATGATCAGGTCAACATTCAAGAACTACCTATTGACCCCCCATCTCAGGATGAACACCAGAGATCTCTCTCCATGCTTTATCTGGCGTCATCACCCCCCAAACAATGCGGGTCAGGGGTTATTTCAAGAAGCTTCCTCTTACAATACTCATTGATTCTGGTAGCACTCATAACTTCATTGACCCTCGGATCGCCAAACAAGTTGATTGTTTTGTCCATCCTTGCTCCAACTTTGAATTCATGGTTTCCAATGGGGGCACCTTACCTTGCAAGGGGAAATGTCACAATGTGCGTATCTCTCTGGAATATTATAACCTGCACTCTGACATGTTTTCCTTGTCCCTAGGCAGATGTGATGTGGTTTTCGGCATTCAATGGTTATGCACACTTGGCCCCATCTTATGGGATTTTGCTAAACTTTGGATGCAGTTTTTAGTCAATGGGAATAACACAAATTTAAGGGCTTACAACACGGGTCTCTCCGCATCATCAGTTCACAACGCCTGGAAAATATCCTTAAGAAGAATTCACATGGTGTCATCACTCAACTCCATTCCATTTAGATGCACCCATCAATGGTCTCCTCTACTTCCTTGGATAGATATGCAGGTGTCTTTGCTGAACCAGTGGGATTGTTTCCTTCATGAGACCTTCCCAGTAAGAATTTAGCCACATCTACATCTCAGTAGGAAGTGATGGCTATTTTGCATGCAATATAGAAGTGGCAGCCATACCTATTAGGAAAATATTTTTGCATCAAGACTAATCTCCAAAGTTTGAAAAATTTCCTGGAACAATGGGTCTCCTCCCCAACACACCTGAAATGGGTTATCCAACTCATGGGTATGCCTATGCGATCACTTACAAGAAGGGTAAGGACAATATGGTGGTAGATGCTCCTTGTCGCACATTTGATGACCCAACTTCTCTCATAACTATTTCTCTACTTGTTCCAAATTGGTTGCAATCTATTCACCATGGCTATCTTTTCTATGAACTCCATGACTCTTCATCGGCATGGCACTCTGGGTTCCTCAAAACCTATGACTTGGAACAATGTAACTTCTTTTGGAAGGGACTAAAAAAAATTCAACAGATGGTGGTTGATTGTGATACTTTCCAGGTCAACACGGGTGAAACGACACTCCTTTCGGGACTGCTCGAACCCTTGCCCATCCCTACACAGATTTGGACCACTATTTCTATGGATTTTCTAGAAGAAATCCAGTGGTACAATACCACATCTAAAAGGACACCATATGAAGCAGTCTCTGGACAAGCACTGCCAGTTCTTTTTCCATACACACTCAGCAGCTCTCCAGTTCAGGCAATTGACTCGGTTCTTCGAAACCACGATCAGATTCTTCTCATTCTGCAGGACAATCTTCACATGGCAAGAATTCGCCTGAAACAACAAGCCGATCAACACCGTTCTGAGTGCACTTTTCATGTAGCTAATATGGTTCTTCTTCATCTACAACCTTCCAAGCAATCCTTCTTGAAACTCAACAGGAGTTAGTGGCCCGGAATGCAACTGGAGGATGCTACAGGGGAACCACTACTTCATATTATGCATCAATTTCCACATCTCAAGCTTTGAGGACAAAGCTTTTTCTAAGGGAGAGGGGATGTTAGGAACCCATGTCAACCCTTCTATTTACATTGTTAGTATATTGTTGTTGGATGCATATGCTTTGTAAGTCGTCTCGTAGTATTTGTTGATCCATAGTTTGTATTATTGTTGTTGGACGCATATGCTTTGTAAGTCGTCCCGTAGTAATTGTTAATCCATATTTTGTATTGGCCCATGGTTTGTATTGATACATGGTATTGACCCATGGTATTGGAACCTAGACTTAGTATATAAGTTTGTGTTGAGACCAGTGAAGGTACCATGAAGTTATTTGTATTGAGATTGCTCAAAGGAGGTTCCCCCCTAGAAGTGGCATGCGATCAATATAAAAGTGATTCTGAATTCTGTTATTTCTACTATTTCGTGTGTTTTCATTAATTAATTATTGCAGGTTCTTCACATTCTCCAAGATTCTCTTGGGTCTTGGCAAATGTTTGAAGAATATTTTCAGCCAAATCCATTAGCATTTGGTTTGTTTCCATGGCCAATGTACACAGCATCCCACTCTTTGCTCGCTAGTACCACTGTTTTTGTAACAGCTGCAACCAATTAACTTTCACTTCTCACCTGTGAAATACATCATGGCAATTTCTGTTACACCAAGCATAATACAAACATTAAAATCAATCAATTAATTGCCCAATTGACATGGGTAGTCCATGCTTTATCCATGAGACTTTCATAATTTTCATGCTTTACCAACAAGCACATGAGCTCATTCATGTCAATTCTTTCACAGGGAATTAACTACTTCAGCATTCACAATTTATTTTAAGTAGATAGACACACTCTACTTTCAGCCATATATGCATTCACCAATTTGCTGTTTTTATAAATGCATCAATAAAAAAAAGGAAAGAGAGTGCAGTTCACTGTTGGGGGTGAGTTCCATCATGGTGGAGATAGATTAGATCCTTCTATGTTCAGTTTGAGGGGGGGCTTTCTTCCCATTGGGTTTTCCCTTCTTTCCTCACTTAGAGTTTTTGTTAGCATTTTTGGATTATTGTATCGGGGTGACCTTTGGTCTCAGTAACCAGAGCCCTATTCAGTTATTATTTTTTACATCATAGTATAGCTTGAGGGGGGGTGTTACGATATTCATCATTCAATTATGTATTTTGCATGCATGCATGCATCCGCATGCAGCCCAGTCAACAGGTTGATGCCTTCAGCACCTTGTCCCCAGTCTGCGAGCACCCAAGATCTTCCTTCCACTCAGTTTTATCCCTCCTATTGCTTAGTGTGCCCTGCATGCACCTACCACTTGAGAAATACTCCCTCTCTCACCTACCACTCAGTTCACTTCAGTTAGCTAGTTTTATTTCCTTGATCTAAGGCTAGATTGACTCCTAACTACTTGTATCACTCTTTGAATGTTTGGATTTGCTGAATAATCCCATAGTAATGGTTGAAGTTGAAGTATTGCATCAAGGCATACAACATTGCATGATTCGTTCCATTTCCTATGTACGAATCGGTTTAGGTGTTGATGAATAATTAGGACTGTTAAGTAAGGTTACCTTGTATTATTAAATCTTGAAGCGAATGCGCGATATGGTCAACACACAGATTCATGATAAGTACTACGGAGTAAGTTGTTGATAAACTGATCGTCATATCACCAAGTCTAAGAACCCATAAAGAGAGATCTGAAGGAAGTATACCTTTACCCTTTGCGTTGATCTGTTGCTTTAGTTCATCATTACCGTGCAGTTGCAATCAACGCGAAGTAGAAGACTTCGCACCGTTGTTGTTCACAACGTGGAAGTTCTTACCGCGCTGCGCATCAGTTAGTATAAACACTCGCATCACCAGGTTGTGGAAACCTGACTCCACAACCACCCCCTCAACTTCGCTTCGGGTGAGACCTCAGGCTGCTCGCAGTCTGTTGCCGAAAGGGACGGTGAATAGGGGTTTTGTTGGTATCTTGCATCGCGAAGTACCTGGGTCTACATTGGAAAACCTCTAGATCAGTAAGAACGACCAACAAATGGTTATGTTTCCCAGCTAAGACCAGTGATGCAATAGTGTATTGGAAAACGTAATGTGTGAAGAAGAATATGAGTTCCCATTAGGATCAGATAATTGGCATCCAGAAAAGAAAGATATCTAGGCTTGGTGTGATAAGATTGAAAGAGATTTTGCAAAGAGAGAAAACAAACACCCACGTCTATCTGACGTAGAGTGGTTGAACAGATACTTGTGGAGGGACATCCACGAGATCTTCTGGGCGTCGTTTCCAAACGAGCTGCAAGAGTGGATATCATGCCTCGCAGAAAGAAAGAACTGTTCACAAGGAGGACTACCTACAGAGTGGATTCCAAAGCTTATTGAATAACTCAAAGCAATAGACAGCCCACTGTCGCGAGCAGTCAAATTCTGGGTCAATAGCATACTTGAAGGATTTGTAACCAAGTTTGCTGTAGACATGCTGAAATCCTACAGCAAAGCTGAAGCATACTTATTCGAAGGATTCAGAGGTAAGTTCCTAAACAATCTCAGCCTATACATTAAAATGATTTTAGCTAAGAAAGGTGTTTTAAGAATGCAGTAAACCTAATGAATCTGTCATGGTAGAAAGTACATACATTGATTCTGATGAAGAAAACCATACTTTGAGAAGTGGAAAGAGATATATGATTACTAATGAAAAGAATCCCAGGCAACCTAGAAACCTCATAGATACCGAAATCCCATGTGACCTTAATAGTCAGAACACACAATTATCAGCCACAATCCAGTTTATCGTACCTCAGAATCCAGCAGCCCAGAACCCACCTGCTGCAAGCATCACGAAACCCGTCCCACAAATCATCAATACTAGTAGCATTGTAGGGGCGAGTACTCAAACCATTCCACAGAATACTATCCCTAGTACAACCCAGAAACCTGGATCTACTTTTGTCGTAGGGAACCAATCTCAAAACCGTACACAATCTAGAAGGAGGATGGCTGATACCGATATTAAACTGCCAATATTTAAAGGAACGGGTCTAGAAGACCCTGATCAGCATTGGTTCCTATGTGAAGCCGTATGGAGTGTAAAGCAAGTTTATGATGACGCTGTGAAGAGAGCACAACTCATCACTACTTTTAGAGATAGAGAATTACACTGGTTTATGAAGTATTCTCAAGCACAGCCAAGAACCCTAGCAGACATCAAAGCCGCGATGTTAGCAGAATTAAAGAAACCAAAGTCAGAATCACAATGCATAACATAATTGAAAGAAATCAAACAGAAACATACTAAATCATTCTGGGAATTCAACCAAAAATTTAAAACACTGTTGGACCAAGTGAGCTTTGTTATAGCTCCGCAACAGCACCAAGAATGGTTTATTGTTAAGCTGTTGCCCCATATCAAACAACCACTGATGCAATAGAAGGTTGTATCGCAAGTTGAGGCCTTGGAGATTACAATGAAGTTGGAGGCTTCAACAATTGGAGAGAGTAGTTCGGGGATGTTATAGATCTAGAACCAATTGGTTACCTTGACATTAGAATTACAAGGTATGAATAATGGAAAGGAACAGAGACATGAACAAAGACATGAAGTTTGGTGCACAACATGCAAAGGGGAGGGCCATACCAGAGAACATCGCCCCTTATTTCAAGAGTATATTAACAGTGGCGAACCAAATCCAATAAATATGAATCAAAACCAGGCACCATGGTGTGAAATTTGTAGAAGCAAAGGACACCGACCTGAGGACTGTTACTTGATACATAAATATGTAAAAAAACCTAAAAACTCATACTGTAATTTCTGTAAATTAGTTGGACATGATGAATCCAACTGTTGAGCATATGAGCTCATGAATGAAAGGAAGCATGATATGCAAGCAATGCGAGGTGCTGGCATGTACCGTGTTCAGGAAGAAAATCAGCCAAAACAGGAGAACACCCACTATGATCAGGGTGGATATAGAGGACGTGGTGGTGGATACCGTAGGAGAGGGAGAAATGCTGACCCAGCTCAAGGAAGAGGCCGAGGCCAGACAATCTTCTATAACTGTGGGAAACCAGGTCATCTTTCTAGAGAATGTGCTAATCCATGCACCACATGCAACTACTATAAATCATTTGATTATGTGATTGAAGACTGCCCCATACTTGAAGTAGAAATGCAGAAGCGGAGAAGGACAGAACTGCCGAACCCTAACATTCAGTTGATCGCAGTAGAGAGAAGAAACACAGATCCAAGTGTAAATGTAGTAACGCATAGTGGCGCTAATACAGGAAGAGACAGAAGCCCAGAAGCCTCAACTTTTGGAACAATTGATACTAAGAAGAACCCTGAAGAAACAATAGGGATTATAAAATCCCCTGGGAAAGCACCTCCTTTGAACTTACAGAAAAAAAAAAAGTATTCGAGGAAGCATGGGACATGTTCAAACAACCACAACCTACTTCACCGAGAATCCCATTGCACAGTGAAGTATGGAAGATAGAAGACATGCCACTGGCATATGATCAAACACGCTCTGCACCAAATACATCCGCTTTTGTTGCGCAAATCCTACAGAGTTGCATCAAGTTGTTAAAGAACAAAGACACTCTAATGCAATTTGAAAAACTTATAAATCAGTATGAATCACATAGTGAGAGGAGATATTCCCATGGCGCAGTCCATAACATTAGGAATCCCAAAAGAACTGGGAGGGAAATGCGGTTCACTGCACAGATTGGAGACTACGAGATGGACAAGATCATCCTTGATCTTGGATTTGAAGTAAATGTCTTGACCAAGCAAACATGGCAAGCGATGGGAAAACCAAAGTTACAGTGGTCATCGATCCAATTAAGAATGGCTGATCAAGGCATAGTTATACCATTCGGGAGATTACCCAATACCATGGTTGACATTGACGGAGTGCAAATTTATGTAGACTTTGAAGTGTTGGCTTGGTTTTGCAACCAAGCTTTGTGCAATGGGAGCCTATCAACAATGTGATAGCAGTTTCAATATAGAAGCAAAAACAATTATAAATCTGAATCTAACATGTGCATATAACAATAAACTTGAAAAGATTTAAGAACAAGAACAAGAAACAAAATAAAAAAATGACTTTTGTATTATAACACCTCAAATGGTGAGGATGTTTGGTGTTGAGCAGCTCCAAGGTTGAGATGCTCCAGGCTCCAATGGTCTCTTCTCCAAGATTGCTACAATGGTCAAAGAACTCAAGAGAGATTTTGACAGCGTGAGGATAGGATGATGGATGGATGGAAAGTGAGGAGATCCTACCACCTTTTTATAGTTTTTGGTGGTGGGGAATACCATTATGGTTTTGAGGAAACCAATGGTATTGACCAACATGGTTTAGGTACCTTTTCCCTCCTTTTTCCTTTTTTGAATATTTTGAATATTTTTATTTCCTTTTTAATATTTTTGGGAATTCTGGACCCTTTTTTAGAGTTTTTTATGTTTTTTGAGGAAAAATATTCATTTTTAGGGGAAAAAGGGTGTATTATGGTCTTTTGGTGACCTTTTGATGGCTTTAGAGGCTCAAATGGTGGAAAAGTGGACAAATGGGTCATGTGAATAAGGAAATGAGCTAGTGAGCACTTTTTGGGTGTTAACAGATTGCCCCCTGATGTGTGAGGGCAGGAGCTCATCGTATGGCCAATAGACATCATAGTTCTTTTGTCTTTTTCCTAGGGTTTGGGGAAGAGAAGAGACCGGTTGGAGACTGGATCAACGACCCTTGGAAGCTGCAAAAACAAAAAATATTACATGGCCTCAATATGAATGAGGAATAATCTCTGATAATTGACGAGGTAGGCATACCCATGCTCGTATCAAGACATATACATAACAATTAGTCCCAAGAAGGGGGACCTAAATAAGACATAAAAAATCTGTTGGTACATCATAATGGTCCAAAGGGGACACTATTTTGGGATGTACTCATGATCATAACATGACTTATCTCAATAACTAATACACTAGAATAAAGTGACAACCGTTCTGAATAAGGTTTCAGAAGGGTTAATGAACTGCTGAAACTGAAGGTGTCCAACATCTGTAGGGACTCAATGACTGTGAGTCATCTCTGAGAAGTACATGTAATTGTATACTCAAAGAAGTACATGTAATTGTATACTCAAGGGAGTATAAAACTGGGGTACATCGGAATACTGTCACCATGCGCAACTCGGATATCTATAGAAAAAATGTAACTGGTTGTTTCCATAGGTAGACTCTCAAATGTGGAAGAGTCAGGTGGCATCTGGGGTCTTGAACAAATAACTGAACGGACCAATACCCTGTGCGAGTCTCAACGATGCGATCAAGGTGTTGAAGTCGAGCATGTGAAAAACAACCATTTGGAGAGGCACTGAGGACTCTTCTCAAAATGATTCGTAGGCACTCATCATAAATGGTGATGAGTCCAAGACACAGGGACCTCTAGGTCTATCCTCTGGAATAAATTTGGGTGTCGTCGACAGAGGTGGACCAGCAACTAACAAGGCAATGATGTTTCCTTGATAGGAGCACGAGGTGCAGAACTGAAGTGTGGTAGTGCTGGATTGTAGGACTGACATACTTGTGGGGATGGGAAGTAACGGGGGTCATAGAGTGGGTAGACTCAAACTTCCTTTGTTCAGAGCATGATGACATGGTTGACCTGGCAGCGTAGGGGACTGATTTGTAGATGTGGGGATCATAGCTTTTAGGGACTGAAGGGTATGTATTGAATCTGGGGGGTCAAGCTGATGGGTGTTGTCGAGGGATTCTCAGGGTGACATACTGCAAAATACTCTAAACAAAGGCGACCAAAATGGGGAAGCTGCCATATGAGTAGACGTGATCTGTTGTGGCATCGAGAAGCACCATTGGATCCTTCTTCATAGTTTTAATGAGCTCCAAGAAGGGATAAAAGTGTGCTCTAAATGGTACTGTCCTGTGAATTTTGTGAGCCCAACACTATTCATGCTCATGGGTGCTTTCATTTTTAAGGAGTCTGAAAATGATAAGAAGACTCTGCAGTGGTTATGAGTACCGTCCTGTGGGTTTTTATGAGCCCAAGATGGTGATTGCTCATGGTCACTTTCATGTTTAGAGAGTCTGAAAGCGGTAAGTGGACTCCATTGGTGTTCTTTTTCGTAGGTTAGTCTCCAAGGCCCGAAGAAGCATAAAATGATGCAAATGGAGAACTCTTCTAGCCGATGTGACTAGAGTATTCCTTTTTCGTAATTAGTCTATAAGGTCCGGAAAAGGGGTAAACTTATACCATGTAGACACCCTTTCAGATATGTTTAGCGAGCATGAAAGGAAGAAAGGTTGCTCGGCAATATTTTCATTGTTTTAGGAGTCAGAAAAGAGCTTAACAGAAACTCCTTAAGTGCCTTTTTCATAAAAGGGATTGCTCGGCCCGAAAAATGGGTAAAACTATACCGAACAAAAAGGGATTGATGAGAGCGAGAAAAGGTCTCAAGCATCGTCATGAGTGCGGAATACTGAATCCAGTGACATAAAGATTGTCAAAAAGGGGCAACGACCAATGTGGCACGCAAATCGAGGTGATGACTGGCATTTTGAAAAAATGCCTGAAAATTATGGGGTGAGAGTGAGAAATGATCTCAAGCACCATCACGAGCGTGGAAAACTAAATCCGACGATATCAAACTTGTCAAAAATGGACGATGACCGATGTGGCACGCAAACCGAGGCAACAAGGGGGCATGGGAAAAATGCCCAAAAACTCTGGGCGTGAGAGCGAGAAATGGTCTCAAGCGTCATCACGAGCGCGAAAAACTGAATTCGGCGATATAAGACTTGTTAAAAATGGAGAACGACCGATTTGGCACGTAAACCGAGGCAACGAAGGGGAATGGAAAAAATGCCTGAAAAATCTGGGCATGAGAGCGAGAAATGATCTCAAGCGTCATCACGAGCACAGAAAACTGAATCCGGCGATATAAGACTCGTAAAAAATGGAGAACAGTCGATGTGGCATGCAAACCGAGGCAACGAGGGGGCATGGGAAAAATGCCCGAGAAATCTGGGCGTGAGAGCGAGAAATGATCTCAAGCGTCATCACGAGCGCGAAAAACTGAATCTGGCGATATATTACTCATAAAAAATGGAGAAAGGCTGATGTGGCATGCAAACCAAGGAAACAAGGGGGCATGGGAAAAATGCCTGAGAAATCTGGAGGTGAGAGCAAGAAATGATCTCAAGTGTCATCACCAGCATGGAAAACTGAGTCCGACGATATGAGACTTGTAAAAAATGGAGGACAGCCGATGTGGCACTCAAACCGAGGTGATAAGTGGCATTTTGAAAAAATGCCCAAAAGTTATGGGTGTGAGAGCGAGAAATTGTCTCAAGCATCATCACGGGCATGGAAATATGAATCCTGCAGTGCAATTGGTGCGAAAAACGAAGGTCATAAGGACTCCGAAATGGTCAAAGGAAATAACTAGGTTAAAAAATGGCTACAAATGAAGGTGACCCCACCAAGCCAAGGATGTAGTGGTTGGCAGAAATGATGACCTGCAGAGGCGAAATACTATGTGTATCAAATCAACTCAAATATACAAGTGACACGTGACCTCAAAAATGGTTGAGATCACGAATGGGAAAAAGTGAGCAAGGTTAATGACCTGCCCCCATATGATGTGCATGGGGTTTGTGATTGTGGATCACATATGTGTTGGTTTGAACGATGGGCTCATTGAGGTGTTGAGATAGAGGTGATGGGGTAGGGTCAAAATGATTTATCATGCCCCCTATCCGAGGTTCGAGGTAATCTATTATGTCCCCGAACTCAGAGGTGTCAATGCAGTGCAGATGTTGTCTTAGAGAGGGATCAAGAGGGAATTGACCAACTACTGGAGGGGGGGTGTACCATGAGGCTGTGGGCCGTGGTGGCATACTGAAGTGATGATATGATGATGGGGGATTCCCCTTGTGGGGTGGATTCCCCTAGTATCTCCGATGAGAATCACGATGATGATGAGTATGCAAGGTTTTGGGCCTGCCCCCATGTTGTGGACATGTGGTTTCCTCGTCGATTTGAAAGGGTTGAACATGTGTGTCAAAGGGATCAATGGAAGGGGCTGACTAGACAGAGGGGTATCCAATGGAAATCGTGTAAATGGTGTTAATTTCTTCTGAGGAGGAAGATGGTGGGGGATGAATTTCCTCAATGAGAAGAGGGGATATATCTAGGTCAACATTATTCAACTCGTACAATGCTGCTTTGTAATCTGGGAGATTGGGGCAGTGATGTGAATAATGGCCGTAGATTCTGCATATTGCACAAGGATGGTTTATGCACAATGATTTATCATGAGGTTGAGGGGGGGGGTTATAGTTTGACTACTGGAACGTTGGTGTCGTCATCCAACATATTCATGTGTTCTTGAAGTGTTGGTAACTGTGGACATTGATGGGTGGCATGGCCTATGTCGTCGCACAAAGAGCACTTGGGGGGTATGTGATTTGTTGGGGGATTCTTAGCCAACTTGGGGGTCGCTGGGGGGGTGCGAGTTGTGGGTACAGTGGTGCAGGTTTGTGGACCTTTCCCCCAGTGTTTCGAAGTGGTGGGGGAGTATAATTGGATGTTGATGCCATAGTCACTATTGGGGGTGGTCTGTTTTGCAGATGAGTGACCGGAGGGGGTGGGTGGTTGGTAGTAGGGATAGGTTGTACCAGTTGTAAAATAACAGTCGGAGTCGACGGGGGGCTCGGAGCAGGTAAGTACCATACAGGTATCCCTAATGTTAAACCAGGAAGGTTGAGTGTAGCCATTACTGGCGAACTGACAACTCCGGAAAATGGGAACAAGAACGGGATAGTATGAATTGGCATTGTGCGAATATGAGTAGGCACTGTGGGTGTTTGTTGTGGTGATGAAGGCTGCTGTGTGGTGTGAGATAGGGTGGACAAATCTGATGTTTTTGTTATAGGTAAAGGTGGTGAGATCGATGGAAATGTGGAATTCATAGGTGACTCAGTGTAGATTCCAGGACCAATTGACGACATAAATGATGTTGGTGCGGTTTGAATGGTTTGTTCAATCATTGGTAGCACATTTTGAGGGGCTGCGGGGGCATTAGGATCATAATATGTGAGTTGATCAATCTTGATAACATGTCCTTCATGTGTGAACATCATGAGGTGAAAAACAGATGAAGCCACTGCTTTCATTTTGTACAAATAGCTACGTCCAAGAAGGCGGTTGTAGTCGAGTTGGGCATTGATCACTTCGATGTCGATAAGAACTAATTTGTCGCCTAGTTCTATGGGTATGTTCGCTAAGAGGCCTTGTGGTTGAGCTGAGCATCTGTCATAAGCTCGTAATTCTATGGTGGATGGTTGTAATGCGAGGGAGCCAAGTTTCTGCCACACAAGGGTGGACATAACGCAGGTTGAAGCTCCTTCATCGATGATGCATTGATGCACAACAAGGTTTCAAATGTTTACTGATACTTGGAAAGCCAAATTTGATGGCAATCGAGGTTCGGCTTGGTCTAAGTCGAAAGCCATCATGTGTGTGTCGTCAGGGTCTACTCCTCCGATGGCGGATAGTAGTAGTTTTCGTTGTGCAGGGCATGTTTTCAGTACCTCTAAAGCAGACATCGCAGCGGAGGATTGTGCTAAGTCTTCTACGACGTTATAATTGGATGTTGCGCGAGCATTAGGATTGTTGTTAATCCTTTGCAAAGGGATGCGGGGGATTTTAGGTCCTCCGTCCAACGACATATTTGGTATGCGTAGTGGTTGATTTGGTGGAAGGGAGGTGGATGCGTTAGTGGGAGGATATCCTGGGGGAGGGCCGTACTGATTCCTATGAGTTTGGAGGTTAATGTCATTGTATGACATCATTAATAAATGGTGTGTGCCTGGATCCATGTGCTGATAATCAGTTGCGGCATAGGTGATTTGCTGCTGGGGTGTAGCAGATCCTTGTGGGGGATCCATAGGGCGAGTATTTACTACTCCCTAGTTTGGCAATGGGTTTTGTAATATCATGGGTTGCAGTTGATTAAGTGGAGCTCGATGTCCAGCGTGGCCCTGGCATTGGGCATCGTCAGCCCAAAGTTTACGTGCTTTCTCCAAATGGGGGCAGTTATGAGTGTAGTGTCCATAGACTCCACATATAGAACATGGATGGTTTGTTCTCAGGTTATTGTTTTTTTGGCTGCTTGGGATGACGATCAGGATTCTGGTTGGGAGGAGGAGCATTGTTATTAGTTGGAGGATTGGGAGGTGGTGGACCTTGATTATGTTGTTGGTTGTTGCCGCGGTTACGTCCTCTTCCACGGTTTTGTTGTCCACCCTTATTGCGTTGGTTTTTTTGATGTTGGGGCTGATTGCGTTGTGTGTACACTTGCCCTTGAGTAGTAGGAGGATTTTGGGGTGCCGCAGGTGCGGGAGCAAGTTGCGGTGGATAATAAACTGGTGGGGTTGGAGGTGGTCCAGTTGCCTGCTGGGGTTGTTGGTAACCCTGAGGTATTGGATGTGTTGGGTTAGCTGGTGTAGCTTGTTGTGGGTAATACATTGGTTGTGCTGGTAAATGAATTGGGTTCTAGGTGGCTGGTTGGTTATAGTATGTGGGTGGAACATATGTCAATGGCGCTTTCCCATAGCAATGTTGTGGACAAGAGGGTCCATGAGTGTGATGAGTCTGATTCGTTGGAGTGTACGAAGTTGTCACTCCAGAATCAGATGTAGCCCTAGAGAGGTCTAGGGAATTTATGGTGCTCACCATGCTAAAAGGTTTATTTTGTGCCATGACTTGGCCGATAATACCATTAGTGGCATGTGATGCCCCCAGAGCGTCACCGCGTGAAGAATCACCTCGTGGGGCATCTGGTATGATGGTGTAGAGATAGCCTGACTGGGCATAAATCAAGTCGAATTGCTGAGCTTTTAAGATAGCTTCTTCCTCTAACTGGGGTCATTCGGAAGCTACGTCTTTTGCTATGAGGGGTAGGAGTGATTTAAGAAACCAGTCCAAAAATATACGGTCATCCAGTTTTATCTTATAGAGGCTACGATGCTTGCGCCACTCATGGATATGGTTGGTGATGTGGGTAGCTGTGTTTTGTCTGCAAGACAACAGTATTTCAACTCCTGCATCATAGCGTACAGGTAGCTGAAAAAACTAAAGGAAAGTGGAGGCGAGAGACATAAATGTATGGTGGGTCCCATGTGGTTGTTCGATGTACCACTTGGCTGCAAAGCCAGTGAATGTTTGTTGCAATAGTCTCAGTCGAATGGAGTCATCCACTATGGAGTTAGATGAACACCATAGGTGAAATGACATTATGTGGTTTTGGGGATCCTCCCCAGGTTTTCCTTCAAACTTGGGGATGTTCGAGGGGAGCTTTGTAGGCATGGGTGGCCATGTAGGGTTGTGCCTGATAGGATCGTTGGTTAGCCTGGCTAGGTCTGGTAAGTTCAGACTAGCCATGTAAGGTAAACTAGCAGATGGGTGTGGCATAGTGTCTGGGACATAACTATTAATGGTGGCATTATGTAGTGGTCTAGTAGCTCCTAAGGGAATGCTATTTATTGAAGGTATGTGTCCTCCAACCGTTGTGGTTTGGTATGGGCCAGCATTCCCAAGTGCAACATGGGTTACACCGGGGTTAGGAATAGTGCCAGGAATTCCTGGGATCTGGGTTGTGGTAATGAGAGGTGGTGTGATTTCTATGTTTGGCATACCCATAATAGGAGGTAGTCCTGTTTTGGGCTTACCTAAAGGTGGAGTGTCCCCTATATTAGGCATTCCTAAAGGGGTTGCTACCATGGATTGCACAGTAGTAGAAGGGTTTGTGGATGTATCTCCAATAGTACTGGTGAAAAGTGGGTCATATTGTGATCTAGCCATGAGTTTGGTTGGTGATATTTCAGTAGGGTTTTCGGATTCAGCCTCAGAATCAGATGTGAAGTGAGGTGTGTCAGAATTGGATGACTATGTGTTTGGCCGATGACGTGTCGAGTCAAGGGATAAGGCTCTACGTCGGTGACGTGTAGAGCCAAGTATGCCGAACTGAGGGGGTTCACCCTGAAGACGACGAGATCATCTTAAATTCTCAATGTTGAGAAATATTTTTAAAATTTTCAGTGTAAGGTGGTGATGTAAAAAACTCAAAACCCTAATGCAACAATGAGTGCAAGAGGGGAGTGAAAAAATAAAGGCTCTCAGGCCAATGACCAACCTCAAAAAGCACTTATTATAGTAGCTATGCTATAATAAGTGGAGGGATGCAACAAAATTGGTCAGAATACCAAAAGTCAAACAGTTTCTAGAAAAAAGGGGTGTTACTAGACCAAAGGTGGGTAATGTATCATGCAAACACCTAACTAGAAGTATTGTGAGTCAACAAATGATATCCTCTGCAAGGTGATGAAATCCAAGTCAGACAATATAGAGTGTTGAATCAATGGCTAGATATCCCCCTACCGGGAGGGATACCGGGTAGACAATCCTAAAGAGTGGCAACTAGGATACCCCGTTCATGACACGTTCGGTTGGGTGAATCTGCAGTTTGGTTCTATCGTCGCTGTACACCCTCTTGGGTGTACACCAAGAACTTCGAAAGGTATCATTCAGTTACTGAATGGATTGCGGTATTCCACTTAGACTTTCGGAACCAGTCTGGCTACTTCAACCCTCCTAAGGGAGAGGCCTTCCCGATAAATTGGTTGATAACCGTGTCAAAATTATAAGGGATTTTGGTACCGTAGAGGACAACCACTATGTCTCAAATGTAATAATTGAGGGGTGTTATTGGAACACCTATCCCCTCAATTCTACCTAACTACAAAATTCTTTTAAGTGCTCCCGAAGTGGGGTTAAAAGTTTGTTGAGTTTAAGGTAAATTTTAAGGCTCAATTTAAATTATGTGGCAGAGTGGGTGCAAGTGTGGTATTTAAACTGAAATTGATTTGCCTCGCTTGGGCGATTGATTACAAATGAAAGAAAAGATGCTTCCAGTTTTGCAAAAAATAAAGGCGTTTTTGAAATGTAAATGCTTGAAAAAACTATTAAAAAATAATGGATCTTTGAAATAATTTGAAGGAAAGAAAATAACATAAATATTTCAAGAAATAATTGGATCTCTTAAAAGTTGCTTGGGCAAAGTATCGAGCAAATAAACAGTAAAACCTTGAGATAAATAAAATGCATAAAATCTCTCTTTCAATTACTGAAATTTTTTAAAAAGACTTTTAATGGAGCATTATAAATAGTAAAAGATTTAATATCGTTGTAAAAATGCAGAAAAATTAATGCTGTAAAATATGCTAAATGGATAGAAAATACAGCAAAAATAATTTCAAAAAATTGGCCAAATTCAAAAAAACTGCATCGTGGGTTTTGGGAAAACAGCCGCGATGTGCAGCACGGGTTTTAGTCGCGCAGTCGAAATGTGCAGCGCGGGTTTTGGCCACGAAGCCGCTATGTGTAGTGCGGGTTTATGTCACACAGTCGCGATGTGCAGCGTGGAAAATGGCCACGAAGCCGCGATGTGCAGCGCGTAAAAATGGCCGCGAAGCCACGACGTGCCGTGCAGAAAAAAGCCGCGAGGTCACGATGAGGCGCGCGACTGTCGGGCAAAAAACCGCGAGGCGAAAGCCGAAAAACGGACACCGAAAAACGAAACCGAAAATGGAAATTTCAGGATGTTAATGGCAATAAAAGGGGCCAAGATCTAGAACAACAGTGGATCTGCTGTCTAGGATGGCAGATCTATGAATAAAAATTATTAAAACTAAGAAAAACTAAGATCTAAAGCAAAACACTGAGATCTAAGAATTCAAAGCCAGCAGAGTCGCCAAAAACTATTGGCTTGGTTTTACAACCAAGCTTTGTGCAATGGGCACCTATCAACAATGTGATAGCAGTTTCAATATAGAAGCAAAAACAATTATAAATCTGAATCTAACATGTGCATATAACAATAAACTTGAAAAGATTTAAGAACAAGAACAAGAAACAAAATAAAAAAATGACTTTTGTATTATAATACCTCAAATGGTGAGGATGTTTGGTGTTGAGAAGCTCCAAGGTTGAGATGCTCCAGGCTCCAATGGTCTCTTCTCCAAGATTGCTACAATGGTCAAAGAACTCAAGAGATATTTTGATAGCATGAGGATAGGATGATGGATGGATGGAAAGTGAGGAGCCCCTACCACCTTTTTATAGTTTTTGGTGGTGGGGAATACCATTATGGTTTTGAGGAAACCAATGGTATTGACCAACATGGTTTAGGTGCCTTTTCCTTCCTTTTTCCTTTTTTGAATATTTTGAATATTTTTATTTCCTTTTTAATATTTTTGGGAATTATGGACCCTTTTTGAGGGTTTTTTATGTTTTTTGAGGAAAAATATTCATTTTGAGGAGAAAAAGGGGTGTATTATGGTCTTTTGGTGACCTTTTGATGGCTTTAGAGGCTCAAATGGTGGACAAGTGGACAAATGGGTCATGTGAATAAGTAAATGAGCTAGTGAGCACTTTTTCGGTGTTAACACGAAGTAATTGAAATTGTCGATGACAACAATCCTTATCCAGCACTGCTGGGTATCGATTGGGCAATGACAAACTCCACAATTATCAATATGAAGACAATGAAAATGATATTTGAAGGCAATGATATAAGGGTCGTCGCACCACTGGACCCTTCGCAAGGGGAGTGCTATGTTGAACCAATTCAAGAGGAGTACAGAGCTCAAGATATCGACCACATCTACAAGATGACAACAAATGCTACAGATTATACTCATCCTATGGCGGACGGAATGCTCAGCTAGCACTGTGATAGCTCTTGCATCACAGACTATGAAGCATGCTTAGAAAATTGACAACATAGAATGCATGAAGTATCTTCCAAGAGATGTGCGACAATTACAAAGTCACTCCATTGGATTGGAAAATAGGTAAGTCCAATCCCCACTTATGATGGTATAGCTAACATTTATTCATTTATCAAAGAATACACTGCAACAGTTGCAGATGAACATCACATCTCAACATTAGATATGGCACTGCGTGAGACACCTACCAGATGGTGGGCTACACACAAGAAGACACTCATAACTTGGGACCAATGCAGAATAAAGATGCAAATTAGGTTTGCTAATAAGGTCACACTACCTTTTAACAAATACAATGGCCAGACGAATCCAGAAGATCATGTTGTAGCATGTGTAGCAGCTTGGGAAGAAAGACCATAGACAGAGTGGGTACATCTCTTTGTCCATACGCTCGAGGAGCCTATTCCAAAGAAATGGTATCTCTAGTAGGAGCTGTGCAGAAGAACCGAGGATTGGTCTATCCTCACTACGAGTTTTCAGAAAGCCTTTAGATTTGAAGATGACCATCCTAGTATCAATGAGGCATTGCAGTGTATTAAGGAAAAGATATTTAGACCACATTGTACACAAGAAAATATAACGTTAGAAGAATTTTTTGAAGCAAACAATGTACTTGCAAATTTACAACCAGATTGGACAGAACAAGTAGAGCAGGCCTTGGACTGTTATAACTTAGCTAAAAAATATGAAGATAAGGAAGATAACGATCAGGAGGACCCATGCAACATAGACATCCTTGAATCAGAAGGAACACGCGAGGTAGAAGGACATCCACTGGAAATTCCAGATATGAGTGGACTGGTTAAAACAAAGAAAGTAAACATTGGCACCAATGAAGAACCAAAGTTCACAACAATAGGGGACTATTGGGATGATGATACAATTGAGAAGATCACAAGTATATTACAAAAATATCAGGAAGTATTCCTGACCAAGTTCACCGAGATGAAAGGAATTCTGGGAGACTTAGGAGTGATGAGATTTCCTCTTAAGCCTGGTGCAAAGCCTATAAAGCAAAGGCCATATAGATTAAACCTGCGATACAAAGAACGAGTTAAGGGAGAACTCGACAAGATGCTCGATGCAGGAATCATTGAACTAGTTGATGAGTCTGAATGGATAATCCCGATGGTTGTCTAGGATAAGAAAACAAAGGGTGAAATCAGGATCTGTGTTGATCTCATAAAGCTCAATGATGCTTCAATGCATGACCCATTTCCTACTCCTTTTACTAATGAAGTACTTGACAATGTTGGAGGGAATGAGGCCTACTCTTTTACTGATGGATTTTCTGGATACCATCAGATAAGAATTTACCCTGCCGGTAGACACAAAACTAAATTTGCAACAGAATGGGGGTCATTCCAGTATACAGTGATGCCTTTCAGTCTAAAGAACGCACCAGCCATATTTTCTAGAGTGGTGATTGCAGCATTTAAGGAATTTATACACAAGTTTTTAGAGGTTTACTTTGATGATTGGACCATTTTTGGGTTACTAAAGAACCATACCGTGAACCTCAGAATGATGCTGAAAAAATGCAGACAGCACCAGATTTCTTTGAACTTGAAGAAATGTATTTTTTGGGTTCCTTATGGGATTCTGCTGGGACACATTGTTTGCAAGTAGGTTTCGATGGTTGACCTTGCGAAGATCGCAGTTATTGTAAATTTTCCTACACCAAATTTAGTTAAACAATTGCACACCACACTAGGGCATACCGATTATTATAGGAAATTCATAAAAGGGTATGTGCAAATAACTGCAGCAATGGAGAAGCTTTTAAAGAAAGACGCACCGTTCTTGTAGAATGATTAGTGCGAGAAGGGATTCAACACATTGAAAGAAAAGATGGTCATGCCGATCCTAGTTCTTCCAGACTGGGGGAAGCCATTTCATGTCCATGTTGATGCTTCATGTATAACATTGGGCATTTTTCTTGCTCATCCAGGAGAGGGAGGCATTGATCATCCCATTGCATTTTCGAGTAGAAAGCTAACATCTGCTGAGAAGAACTATACCACTACTGAAAGAGAAGGACTCGCAATGGTATATGCACTACATAAATTTTGACACTATTTGCTTGGGGTGCACTTCTCTATGTTTACTAACCATTCTACATTAAAATACCTGGTCAATAAGCTAGTGTTAGGGGGGGCGGATATGCAGATGGCTATTACTTTTCCAAGAGTATGATTTTGAAATAGTTGTTAAGTTAGGCAAGTTAAACTTAGGACCTGATCATTTGTCCAGGATTGAATAAGGAGAAGAGCCTGGACAACCTTGAAGACAATCTGCCTGATGCGCAGTTGTTTTCTATAGAGGTT
The DNA here is from genome assembly GCA_027924585.1 of Larix kaempferi. Classification (NCBI taxonomy): domain Eukaryota; kingdom Viridiplantae; phylum Streptophyta; class Pinopsida; order Pinales; family Pinaceae; genus Larix; species Larix kaempferi. Next base: position 5,449,838 of record BSBM01000252.1, read on the forward strand.
GTCGATGAGTATTATCAAGACATAATCCAATTTTTAACTACAGGGTTGGCACCTGCAGAATTCACTACGCAATAGAAGAAGCAGCTGGTAGTGCGAGCCACAGACTTCACCATTATTGCAGGTCAGTTGTACAAGTTAGGACTTGATGAAGTTCTCCGCAGGTGCATATTGGAACATGAAAAACCATATATATTGGTCGATGCACATTCAAGATCAGTAGGAGGCCACTACGCAGGAAGAGCCACTGTGCAGAAGGTATTGCGCGTAGGGATATGGTGGCCAACAATCCATAAAGATTCGAGAGAACATTGCCAGCCCTGCGATGTCTGTCAAAGAACAGGAAAACCGTCACGAAGAGATGAAATGCCGTTGAACCCTCAACTGATCTTGCAGGCATTCGAAAAATGGGCAATTGATTTTGTTGGGCCTATTAACCCACCGGGAAAAAGAACTAGTGTGAGGTACATTATTACTGGAACTGACTACCTCACCAGATGGGAAGAAGAAAAACCAGTAAAAGATTGTAGCGCAACCACAGCTACTTAGTTTATCTTTGAGAACATCTTTACACAGTTTGGATGCCCAAAAATTTTGATGCGTGATTAAGGAAATCATTTTCTAAACAAAACTATTCAAGCTTTGACTGAAGAATTCTACATCCATCATCAGCGCAGTACGCCTTACCATCCACAAGCGAATGGAACTGTTGAAGCATTCAACAAAGTACTCAAGAATGCGCTAACCAAGATATGCAATGTAAATTGCGATGATTGGGACCTGTGCATTCCATCTGTATTATGGGCATACAGAACAACATGCAAGAAATTAACTGGACATACACCTTTCAGATTAGCTTATGGGAAGGAAGCAATAATGCCAATGGAGTATATTATTCCCATCTTGAGAATAGTTGCATTCACAGGGATGGTAGATCATGCAGCACTAGAAGAAAGGTTGTTACACTTGGTTGGTATAGAAGAGGATCACTTCACCGTAGGCTTCCACCAACAAGTACAAAAAGAGTGCGAGAAAGCATGGCACGATCGCCACATCAAGAGCAAGTCTTTCCAGGTAGGTGACCTAGTCCTCCTGTACGATAGTAAATTCATGAAGTTTCCTAGGAAGTTTAAAATGCATTGGCTTGGACCATATACTGTCATACATGTTACTAACGGTGGTGCCATCGAGTTAGCTACTTTAGCTAGTGATACATAACCCAATTTAATAAATGGTAGCAGACTAAAGCTTTACTGTGATAGTCCTGCTTCATGTTGATGTATATGTAACTTCGGAATGTATTTCACATACATGTATATTGTATTCCTATAGAGATGGTATTATTCCTCTATAAGGAAGTGTCGTCATTTATATTGTAAATGTCGTAACTTATACTTGATGGGTTATTAGACCACCTTGTTTGGGGTCGGCTCTGTATAAGTCATGTGGGTCAAAGGGTTATTAGACCACCCTATTGGGGGTCGGCCCACTCAGCATTATGTTATGTGGTTAAGTTCGAGCCTACATGAGTTAGGTAAAAAGGCAAGTCAAGTCAAGTATAAATAGAGTGCGGGAGGCACTCTATTTACTCACTCACTTCTCACACATGCACTCAAGGAGGAGTGGTGCACTTATGGAGGAGGAGGATCTGCTGCTAGGTTATGGCTATCTCTCTTGGTTGGTTGTATCATTGCTCTATCTATCTCTGAGGAAGTTATTGGGGTTTTTCAACTTTATGGTTTTCCCCAAGTAAATCTTTGTGTCTCTTGTGTGCTTGCATTATTGTCTCCATGATTGATATGCTGTAGATATGCTGTACATGTTGTTCTCTCAGTTAAGATCCTAGATCATATTGAAGTAAATTCTGAAAATTTAACATGGTATCAGAGCTAGCCTGAAAGAAGGCATGATATGGCATGTATGACACTTGTTGCACTTACGATGCTAGGGCTTGATATAGGAAAAAACAGTCATCGTAGCACTTTCGCTATAAATCCATTTTGGCGACGTTTTCGGATCTGAAATTGTTACAGGCCGAAGCTAAGATCTCCAGGTATCTTGTGTCCAAAGGACAACCTCTAATTCTTTGTACTTTGTGATTTATGATCTGTACAATATAGGGTTTCTGCCTCTTCCAGATCTGAGTCAAAATCAGGTGACCTTGGGAAAAAGGTCATATCTTGGGCTAGGAAGCTCCAAATGAAATTTCGTAAAAAGTGACAGGTATTAAACAGTCTGTACTATCTCAGAAAACTTTTTCAGAGGCCGAAGTTGAACCAGTGACACGTGGCACTCCGTACAAGTTCGCTCTCCTGTTTTATCCCATAAACAGGTCACGTTGCGACATTTGGCATAACTCTCTCTCAGAGAATCCAATTGGGGTCAGACCTGTCAGGATGGAAAGGGAACAGGCCGAGATATCTCAGAAAACTTTTCCAGAGGCTGAAGTTAAAACAGTGACACGTGGCACGCCGTACAAGTTCGCTCTCCTGTTTTATCCCAAAACAGGTCACGTTGCGACATTTGGCATAACTCTCTCTCAGAACATCCAATTGAGGTCAAACCTATCAGGATGGAAAGCTAACAGGTCAGGCTATCTCAAAAAACTTTTTCAGACCCTGTGGATCAAAAATTTCGGAGTTACACCAGAAACAATCAGGTACATATTTCTGTCAAAACAGAATTATTTTTTGGTACCTTCATTGATGGCTTCCGGAATTTAGGGCTTTGAAGAAAGTTGGAATTTTTGTAATCGGAGACCACGGCTGGATGCTACTCATCAAAATAGAAATTTAGAGACCAAGATCAGAATTTTTGGCTGGGTAGAAGGCCGGGTTTGATCAGACCCTAGTTCGGGACTTTGATCAGAAAAATGGAAAATTAGGGCTCCTGTAAAAATGGGAATTTTTGAAATCTGTGACCACGGCTGGAAGCTCCTCAGAAAAAAATAGAAGCTTAGAGCTTTGGATCAAACGTTTTGATTGGGTAGAAGAGTGGGCTTCATCAAACCCCAGTTCAGGGTCATGTCCAGTGAATCCGGAAGTTTCAAAGGCAAAATTGAGGAGTGAAACTTTGCAGTTTTCAAATTCTGAATATACCAGTTTGATCAGCTCATCAAGGCGCATATTTCTATCCTTTCGAAAGTTTGAAATTCAAAGTTTGAATTTTTGGGGTTTCTCTGACAAACCCATATCCAGCTCCAGGTCCAGTTCTTGCAAATCAAGTGGATTGGGTTAATCCTAGAAGAAGATGGATTGATCATTTGCATGAGTGAAGAAGTTCCTGTTTCAGAGGAAGATGAGGCTAAGGCCTTACATAAGAAGATTACAAGCGATCTCGACAGGTATGACTCATCGAGGTATGTTTTGAGATTTGTTCATAATTAAGTTTATGGTATGTTTGTCTTCATGTTATCACGGTTAGTACAATCTTGATTTTAGACTTATCATATCACCTCAATAAAATTATGAATGCATGATAGAAGTCATTCATTTCTTAGGAGTATGAAACTTATGTTTGTACTAACACATTGTGATGTTGTATGAGTTTTATGTTGTCTACTAACATGAAAGGTACACCAAGAAGACAAATCATGTTCTGGTTCAAGAACAAAGATTCATCCATTGCCATGGATCTCATAAGAGATCCATTCTCGAGGTATGTATAACTTGGTTTTATAATGGTTAACTTATGAGACATGCAGGTTACTAGCACAAGTCACTAAAGAGAACCAGAAGACATTATGCGGGTATGTTAGACATAAATAGCTAGCATGCTAATCCAGGTATGTTTTTCCTATATCAAGATAGAATCCTACCTTGGGATAGAATCTTATACTATTGTTGATAATGATTATTCATGAAGTCATAGGTTTGAATAATCATGATTGTATGCATATTATGTTTCTTACCATAATTGATGATATGACTAACCAGAAGAATCATGATGGTATAGGTTTGAATAATCACAGGTTTTATGCATTTTATATCTCTTATCTTGATTGATGATTCAACTAACCCGAAGAGTCATAGCTTTGAGTAATTATAGGTTTAGACACGTTATGTTTCTTATGCTTTAACTAACCATAAGAATCCTACATAAACCTTGAATGCTAATGCTTATTATTTCTGTTTGAAATGATCATGACTATACATGCTTGAGGTTATTGTGCTTTAATAGTATATGTATGATTTAATCATGATACCAATAAGCATGCATAGGGACCAAGGATGAATATGAGTTCAAGAACAGGTAATCCAGGAAGCAAAGATCAAGAGGGAGTACACTCCAGTGGTTTATTCAAGGATGCAAATATTCAGAGGGAGTTGACCATCTCTCTACATTCCACATCAAAAGATGTAGAAGAAGCTACTTCAGATTAGGACTCCAGTAGCTCCTGCAAGGAAGCGAAGACTCAGAGGGAGTCCACCCAACGAACAAACAAAGATAAGTATTTGAATTGTCATTTCTTAAATAATACTGTTCAATAATGTATATACTGATGTTCCTAGAATTAGGTTGTGTATTATGCATATTAGAATAATTGCATTGATGAACAGTATACTACTAATATGCATGGGTAAGTAGCCTATGGCACTGTACAACATTCCATTGCTACTTATCTAGAATGAAACCTCCTTGCTGACATGTTGGGAGTTGTGCACACTCTTAACAATGTTCTGGTAGAGATTGGAAGGCATCTAGAAAGTTACGGGATATGGATAAATGTTGTATTGAAGCATTGGCTAAGATAATTGCATGACTGTATGGCATATTTCTTTATGTGTAAGAATTTGTTCTGAAAACTATAAGATGTTTTCTAATCATGCAATTTAACTTGTTGTGTAGGAAAGATCATATGCCATCTCCTACAAAAGGACTACAACATTTGTTCCAGCAAGAAAGATATCTATTGAAGATATTGAAGTTCCCAGGATTTGGGATGAAGAAATGGAATGCCATGATCCGTAGATCATGAAGAAGATGTTTGGGATGCAGTCCCAAGACCTGACAGGGAGTCATATGTATGCAGATTGAAGAAAGCCTTGTATGGCTTGAAGCAAGCTCCCAGAACTTGGTATGGTGAAGATAGATTGATTGCCGACACGCAGCGGAAGCTTACTACCGAGTTCGAGATGATGAACTTGGGGATGATGCACTATTTGTTTTTGGCATGGAGGTGTGGCAAAGTGCAGATAGAATCTTCCTTGGACAAGGGAAGTATGCAGTAGAGATCCCAAAGAGGTTCGGGATGATGGATTGCAAGGCCATGGCCACACCTATGGCATCGAATCTGAAGCTTCTATGTGATGCTTCATCTGAGTCAGTTGATGTCTCTATGTATCGTCAGATGATTGGGTCCTTGATGTACCTGACGAACACGAGACCAGACATTTGCTTTGCTGTGAACACATTGAGCCAGTTCCTGACGGATCCGAGAAGTGTTCACCTGGTTACTGTAAAGCATGTTCTGAGGTACCTGAAGGGTACAGTGGATTATGGGCTCAGGTATGAGGCGAATCAAAAGTTTAACCTGGAAGGTTATGTTGATTCAGATTGGGCTGGCAGTGCTGCAGACAGGAAGAGCACATCTGGGTGCTGCTTCAGTATGGGATCAGGTGTGATCTCTTGGTTTAGCAGGAAGCAGTCCTGCGTAGCACTGAGTACAGCTGAGGCAGAGTATGTTGCAGCCTGTTTAGCTAGTTGTGAGGCAGTATGGCTACGAAAGCTACTGTCTGAGTTATTTGATCTCCCGTTGGAGGCTACTGGTATCTTCTGTGATAACCAGAGTTGTGTGAAGCTGTCCGAGAACCCAGTGTTTCATGACAGGTCGAAACACATAGAGATCAAATATCACTATATCAGGGATATGGTGCAGAGAGGAGCTGTGAAGCTCCTGTATGTTGCGACGGACGAGCAGATTGCAGATGTGCTGATGAAGCCACTAGCTAGGGTGAAGTTCGAGTACTTCAGAGAGAGGCTTGGCGTGCTTCAGATCAAGGATACTTCGAGGAAGAAGTGATGGACACATTTGCTGAAGCCATTCCAAGCATGCTGGAAGGAGGATCCTTCACATGGCTGTGGATGTAAGCGCTGGATGATGAGCATCAGGATGATGTTTTGGTTTCTGCTTGGATATGATCAGTTGGATCATTTTATGTATGTATGTATGCATCATGTTGGATGCTTGGACCATGTATCTGTATATGTATCAGGTGGATACATTGTATGATCAGGTGGATCATGTATGGTGATATGTATCATGTATTTGTATTTGTATCAGGTGGATACATTGATGATCAGGAGGATCATGTATGATGATATGTATCATGTATTTGTATCAGGTGGATACATTGATGATCAAGAGGATCATGTATGATACTTGGTATGCATCAGGTAGATGCATTGATGATCAGGAGGATCATGTATGATGATATGTATCATGTATTTGTATCAGGTGGATACATTGATGATCAGGAGGATCATGTATGATACTTGGTATGCATCAGGTAGATGCATTGATGATCAGGTGGATCATGCAGCAGGATGTTGCAGTGATGATCAGGATGATCATAGATGACGAGCTTCAGGATGTTGCTCCAGATGACATGCAGCAGGACGTTGCAGTGATGATGATCAGGATGATCATGGATACATCAGGATGATGTATGGTGAGTATCAGGTTGATACTCTATGGCCGTGGATCAGGTTGTGCAGATGAGCATGTAATTCGTTGCCCTGGGAGATTTGCAGATGGTCTTTCAAGGTTTTGCCTATGGCATGTAATTCGGTGCCCTGGGACATCTGGCAAATGCTCTTTCGAGGTTTTGCTCTGGGAGGACATGTAATTCGTTGCCCTGGGAGATCTGCAGATAGTCTTTCGAGGTTTTGCCTATGGCATATAATAGCGCCCTGGGATATCTGGCAGATGCTCTTGCGAGGTTTTGTCCTATGGCATGTAATTCGTTTCCCTGGGAGATCCGATAGGTTGGGCTGTGTGCCCGTAATCAGTCCTGGGATGCTCTTGCGAGGTTTTTCCATGACCACATGTAATTCGTTGCCCTGGGAGATTTCAGGTCGGAGTTGTGTACCCGTAACATCCTGAGATGCTCTTGCGAGGTTTTGTGGTGGACCACATGTAATTTGTGCCCTGGGAGATTTCAGGTCGGAGTTGTGTACCCGTAACATCCTGAGATGCTCTTGCGAGGTTTTGTGGTAGGGTCACATGTAATAGCGCCCTGGGAGATCCTACAGGTCGGAGTTGTGTACCCGTAACATCCTGGGATGCTCTTTCGAGGTTTTGTGACGCACGTAATAAGTCCTGAGGATTCCACAGTATGGCCAGTGATGACGAAGACCTGCAGGTGGTGGGCCTACATCCAGTATGAAAAAGGACTGGCTCTGTAGAACTTCCTATGACGAGTAGATTCAGAGATTGATTGAGATAGCAGCAGCAGTGACGATGATGATGACTCGATGACGATTATCCAGTGACGATGATCCAGAGAAGATGACTTGTGCTAGAAGAACTGTGCTGAGAAATACCTTCCTAGTTAAGAGGGAGTGTTGATGTATATGTAACTTCGGAATGTATTTCACATACATGTATATTGTATTCCTATAGAGATGGTATTATTCCTCTATAAGGAAGTGTCGTCATTTATATTGTAAATGTCGTAACTTATACTTGATGGGTTATTAGACCACCTTGTTTGGGGTCGGCTCTGTATAAGTCATGTGGGTCAAAGGGTTATTAGACCACCCTATTGGGGGTCGGCCCACTCAGCATTATGTTATGTGGTTAAGTTCGAGCCTACATGAGTTAGGTAAAAAGGCAAGTCAAGTCAAGTATAAATAGAGTGCGGGAGGCACTCTATTTACTCACTCACTTCTCACACATGCACTCAAGGAGGAGTGGTGCACTTATGGAGGAGGAGGATCTGCTGCTAGGTTATGGCTATCTCTCTTGGTTGGTTGTATCATTGCTCTATCTATCTCTGAGGAAGTTATTGGGGTTTTTCAACTTTATGGTTTTCCCCAAGTAAATCTTTGTGTCTCTTGTGTGCTTGCATTATTGTCTCCATGATTGATATGCTGTAGATATGCTGTACATGTTGTTCTCTCAGTTAAGATCCTAGATCAAATTGAAGTAAATTCTGAAAATTCAACACTTCACAGCACCCGGTATGAACAAGAAAGAGGGGGAAGTTTCTAAGTGTCAAGTAAGGTTGGAATTGGGCACTAGAAATTATGAAGCATCTATACATGAAGTTGTTGAGTTAGACCTATGTACCGCGCAGCATTGCTGAAGCTAGAGATGCAAATAAAAAAACATTGTTACGACACTCAAAAAAAAATCTTGAAAAGAAAAGAAATTAAAACACCGCGAAGTAACTGCGCAGAACCAAAGATACCCTACTGCGAAGTTCGATGCAAAGCTCCAGAAAATAGCTGTTACAGTGTCGGTCGGAAATATATCCATTATATAGTACTTTCCTGCCGACCAGTTGGGAATTTAAAACACAGATAGCTGTTCTGAACGAGTTAATGAAGAAATTGACCTGAGCATCTACCGGATTCGGCTAACAGATACTACATTTAATGCTTATCTAATTGTTAAGGGGCGCAGAGGGGGTTCAGCTGTGCCTATAAATAATACAGCAGTTAGACTCACGGGCATTACCAAAACATTTAGAAATATTGCCGACATTGTTCTATGAGTTTATTCTACAAGTTACCCACTAGTTTGTTCAGTAGTCCATAAGTGAATGTCACAGAATTCCTTTGCTGATAGATATTTCACAGTCTAGGAGACTGTGAGGTTGTTCCAACATAGAGGGATTGACGAGTTAATGAGAACCCCAAACAAGAAAGTCACCTCTGAATCAGAATAGGGTCCAAGGAGATCACCAAGACATGGCCATCAATGCAAGACAAAGGAAAAAATCCAGTAGGGTCGAGGACAAAGACACCAAAGATGAGTTCGATAGGGACAACCAAACCAATACTTGGTAAAGAAATACCATTAACAATGACTCCATACTATATATCACTGCGTACAGTGGATGCACCGGCCATTAAATTACTGAAGAGCCCAAAGTATGAGATACCACTCGTGCCAATATCAAAGCATGTCGAGGTGGACAAAAATTTGTTAGGTAAGATTCTCGAATGCAAATGGGAGGACCACGACCTACTTGTAATGCAAAAGGAGAACCCTAGTGAGCCGAGGTTCCCACAGTTCCATCATGACAAATATATGTGTTGGAAGAAGAATGTAAAGGGAGACCTCACTTTGGTCGCGGAAAGCTGGTTGTCCGGAGTAGCCAAGTTGGGGTTGCTCAATCTGCTAATGCTACCACACTTTGACAAGTCGCCGGAGCTCAATGTGGTGGTGCGAACTTTGATGGCCCACATCCACCAAGGATACTTATGGCTAGAACAAAATCTAGACCTGATGATTGACTTGATCCATCGAATAACGGGATTGAGCAAAAGAGGACAAGATCCAAAGAAGTTTTTTCAAAGAAAAAACAAAGATAAAGAGGTAGCCGCGTTAATGAAGAAAACATAGTCTATTGTCAAAGGGAAGCGAGGCTTCTAGACGGATGATATAAAATACCAGGGAATAATATTTTTCATGCAGCTGTTAGCAGGAAAAATTCTTAGAAAATGTAGACCGTTAGAATTTTCTGCAGGCGCAGTACTACTTGGCGCCGCGACCGCTGAAGGAGAAGAGTTTAATTGGTGTCAATATCTATTGAATGAGTTCCTAGAGGAACTAAATGACACGCAAATCAATGGTGGATACTTCCATTTCACATGGATAATAGTACTGATTGCCTTCATGGGATGGAAGGAGCCGAAATAGTATATTGGAGTGATCACAAAAACTTCAGACTACAAAGGTGCTCGCTATCAGAACTTTTGGGCTAATTTGAACCAAGAAAGGCGGCACGAGACAACACTGGTATTTTACACATATTATGACTAGCTGCGCGGAACCATCATGCTTACGCCTCGGGTACCAAAACAGGTAACAAGAAAATATATCCGAGTTGTCAACTTTTATGCTGCGATGAAATGCATCTCAATTTCAGCCAAAGCATAGACGAAGAATCCTGACTGGTACCCAGGAAACTACCACATATGCGAGGAAGATATTGAGAATATCATGAAAGAGTGGCCACCTAAATTCCAAGTTGAGGTTGTGGACATCCAAAGTGATTCTGGTGAGGATAGCCCTATCTCGTGTCCCATAGTAGAATACAAAGAGTCAGGAAAGAGGAAGGACACTGGGAGTCCTTCAATGCACAAGGAACAAAGGAAGAAACAAAATTCAAATAAAGAGCAATTGGACACAGTACTTCGAGAGGATGACTACATAATGATCACCGTGAAGGTCACTGAGTAGATGGAGGAGCTCTCGACTGACAAGGAAAAGAAGGAAAAGGCGATTCAACAAAGTCTCAACCAAAACCTGACAACACTGCAAGGAATTTCACAAAAATTTGATGAAGTAAGCAGAAGGTTACCTTTGCTGCAGGAATCGAGCACTGAAGGGAAGTTCGCAGGGATTTCAGAGTAGCAGATCTCCCTTCCCGCGCAGTCCCGTATTGTCCATTTGCAACCATTATTTGTAAGGTTTCCTTTACCTGATCAAGTTATGCTAGATACGAAGAATGCGGAGCGCATGGAACTAGATCTTGTGAAGATACCATTGCCAGGCCTATATTACTTACAGTCGCAAGTTTGTGAAGAAATGCATAATAGAACCACATATTATATGAAGGAGAGCTCGTGGAGAGCTATGCAACTGAAGGATGAGAATGATCATTGGCTAAGACTAGAAAACACGATCACTGTGGTCACAGACAACATAAATGAATTTGAAGTGCAATAGGAACTAGGGGATACTATTGTTAAGATTGGCGAATTGGTAAACAATATTAAGATGCAGATGCAAGATATGGAGATTCTCCATGAGGCTGACATGGATGCCTTGGAAGCGAAACTCAATCCATAGACCCCACTAGATGAACAATAGTTAAGGGAAGGAGCAGTGAAGGCCGTAGCATGGAATATTACTGCCGAAGTGGCTAAGTGCCAGAGTCTATTGGAAGCAGTGTCGAAGGCATTTACTTCCCTCGAAGAAGATCAACAATTGTTGGAGGCAAAGAATAAAGTGAAAGATAAGCAAGCGACACTAGAAAAGTGGAGTGAAGAAGTTAAGACGCTACCAGCAAGGGATAAGTTGATAAAATATAGAGAAATCAACACAGTCAAGAAGGAAGTGCAAGTCTTATGAGAGAAAGAGACTGAAATGGGCGATAAGTTGCAACCAGTATTAAAGCATGCCGACACGATCTCGTAGGAGATTGAAGAAAAAATAAAGGAACTATGCAAGAATCACGAGCAAGTGGAAGGCCAAATCGGCCAGGAGATAACACTTGAGATGCTAGAGACAGTCAGCCAAATTGAGGAAGATACGAAAGCTTCCGTACAGAAGCTAACCTGTTCATTCAATGAATTCGCTCAAAGCTTACTCCGTAGATAGTGGAACACCTTGAAGAAGTTACAGGTGGCTCAGGGGCGAGCCACATGTAAGTGTTAGGGGCCTATTGGGCCTGGCCCAAATGAGGCATTTTGAAGAAAGCAGGTTTTAAAGCGACGGAGTGAACCGTAGTACAAATAAAGGAAATTTTGGGATAAGTTCTTGAGTGCTGCGAAGTTGCGCACATCACAGTTTTGTCATGATGCGAAACCAGTGCTGTGAGGAGTATAGTGCCTCAATGTGCCACGTCAACGGAGATCCATCTAAGCAGAGCATTGGATGGATGACGACAGTTATTTCGATTAGGTCACAGGAGACCGAGTTTTGGCAAAGACCGTCGATAACTACCAAGTGGTGGGTAGGTGCAGATCGAGATAGACAACTGATCACACAAGCATAGAACTACAGTTGAACCAATTGTAAAAGGTCGTGAAAGAAGGAACAGCTCAGCAGAAGCAACCTGTTGGAACGCGCGTAACAGAAGATCTGCTACTAGACACTAGCAGTCCGGTTTTTGGGAAAACCATGACAGTTTTGTAAACCTAAGGGTTTTTCCTTCGTAATGTAAAGACATGACCTACAGGTCCTGATCTATAAATAAGGCATGATTTGGTATGGAAAAGGTTACTCTTCATTTTTTTTGGTTATCATCGAATAATATCAGAGTCTGTAAGCTTGAAGCTATTGTAAAGGTTCTGGAGATGAGTGCGAAGAGACCTAATTTTGAGAGAGAAGAGCATCTGCAACTGAGTGCGCAGACAAAGAACTGTTGTACCTTTTCCTAAAGACAATATAACAACAGTTCTTGTGGACACAACTTCCCATTCGGGGGGGTGAACCACGTCAAATCCGTGTTGTGTGATGCTTGATGTGTTTTCCATTGTTTAATTGCTTAATGTTATAGTTATCCAATATCTTGATGCTTTTATCTGTATTCACCGTGGAGAGGATGGGAATAAGATGTTAAGTAGTTCATATATGGATGAATGTTAATACTTGGTATGGTTCAGTCTTTGAATGTTTGGATCTGCTGAATAATCCCAGAGTAATGGTTGAAGTTGAAGTATTGCATCAGGGCATACAACATTGCATGATTCGTTCCATTTCCTATATATGAATCGGTTTAGGTGTTGATGAATAATTAGGACTGTTAAGTAAGGTTACCTTGTATGATTAAATCTTGAAGCAAATGCGCAATCTGGTCAACACACAGATTCATGATAAGTATTGCGACTTAAGCTGTTGATAAATTGATCGTCATATCACCAAGTCTAAGAACCCATAAAGAGAGATCTGAAGGAAGTATACCTTTACCCTCTGCGTTGATCTGTTGCTTTAGTTAATCATTACCGTGCAGTTGCAATCAACGTGAAGTAGAAAACTTCGCACCATCGCTGTTCGCAGCATGGAAGTTCTTACCACACTACGCATCAGCCAGTACAAACACTCGCATCACCAGGTTGTTTAAACCTGATTCCACAACCACCCCCTCAACTTCGTATCGGGTGAGACCTCAGGCTGCTCGCAGTCTGTTGCCGAAAGGGATGGTAAATAGGGGTTTTGTTGGTATCTTGCACCGCGAAGTACCCGAATCTACATTGGAAAACCTCTAGATCAGTAAGAACGACCAACATCCAGTGATATTCTAACATTCCATCATCGACTGGATCTACCAATGCATATGCGGATCCACAGGGTAGGCGAATGGAACCACCTTGAGAATGACATCGCAGATGAGCTGCAGGGCATTGTGAACATCCGAATTGGCATCCACAAAATGGAAGGTATGAGTGAATCAAATGGTCAACTCTAACCAGGTGGTAATCTCCCTACGTAACTCAGCCGCAGAATACCATGATCGCAGCATTTCATCCAAAGTGTGGTTGAAGGCATTGACCCATTCATCCCTTGGTTGTGAGGCCCACAATGTCTGACATTCCATTAGATGACTACCAGGGTCATTCCTCCCATCGTACCTGTGGTATATTTATGTGTCACCGAAGTGAACTGTCATCAATCTTTGACACTGGGACCACTCAGTAATTGACTTCTTATCAGTCGCCCACCAACATGCTAGAGTAGCCTTTAGCGTCTCCTCCAGATCCAGCAACCGTTGTGGTTCTGACACCTTGTCTTCAAATGCTACTAGAAATGTAGACAACCCAGGAAGTCCTTCATATACTGGCAATTCAACAGTTTTAGTTGCAACACGGCACAACGACTACGTAAGCAAACCACACTTCCTAAACGACACCTCATGCATGCAACTCTACCAATTCTCTAAGGCATCATCATAATCGGAATACGTTGAGCTAAATATGCGCCATCCAAATTCACCATCGGTAGTAGGATGGATATAATATTTTTAAATGTTATATGCGTGATCCCATCCTCTTCCAACTTCATCCTTTATAGGTTCAACATACCTGCACCCTTCAGCTGGATCCAACGGAGCTATGACTCTAAGGTAGTGGTTTTCAAAGGTCATCACTCGCTTCTTGAAATTAATGACTACCATACTGTCATTGGCCCATCTGATCCCTAGCAAGCAGGATAGGAGCTTCCCTCGTCGACAATTCGATAACATCAAAATTAACATATTATTCATCCCCTCAATATCTACAACAAGGTGCGGGACTCTCCCAATTGGTATTACCTTGGCCTGATTAGCTATTCGTAGCTGCACGAGAGACCAGCTTAGCGTAGGGCTCCCCATTTTATGCCATGCTTGCTTTGTGAGAATATTGACATCTGAGCCTAGATCCAGAATAACGGAATCTACATCGTAGTCCCCGATCTAGACATTCATGTGCATCTCTTTTCCTTTTTTCTTTCTCTACAGAGATTTTACCGTGGACTCTTTTCGTCCCTTAGGAAGTCGATGTAACAGACTCTCAATCTCGGTTAGAGCATCGGGACCGCGTTCCAACAATAAACAACTTTCAAAGAATTTTTGTAAAGTACCATACTATCGCGATGGTCCTTCGCTTGAAGTTGAATCAAAACTAGGAGGCATGTCATGGACAATTGACTTACCAGAATTTCCTCCTAGTGCACCATGTGTTTTAAAGAACGTATCTCACTCAGCATCAATATCAAACTACACCTTCTTCTTTCCAGCTAGTCAGATCAACTGATGTGAACCATATTCTCCTCTTGTCGTACCTTCGCGAGTGATAACAACAACAACAGCATCCTGCGTCCTTGGTTCTACTGAAATCGTCACAACAGTTGGTCCATGATTCTGGTTCGGAGGTGGGTTCACAGGTTGATTCACATTCTGATTTGCATTTTGATTCTGATTTTGCAGCAGTTGTTGATTCTAAACCTGATTTTGATTCTGAAACTAGTTTTGGTTCTGGATCTGCGCTTGTGGAACGTTTCCATCCTGCCATTTTGCGATCAACTATGGATAGTTCTCAACCATGTGATCAATACTAAAACAATATGTACACTGTGTTTTCAACTGCGGGAAATCTCTCTGATAGTCTCCCCATAATCCACAAGTATAACATTGGATAGGTCCGCGACCTCATCCACTGCCTCGACCAAAGCCTCCATTTCGTCCTCCTCGGAATCCTCCTTGCTGCTGACATTGCGGTTGATCAAATTGTTGCTGCAAGGGATTTGGTTGCAGCTGAACAAAATTCCATGGCTGAATGTATGTCACTAGTTGAACGTACTGTGGCTATTATGGAGCCATATGTATCTGATTATAATGCAGGGTGGGTACAAACTGTTGTTGTGGTTGAGGTGGTGGTACAAATCGCATTTGCGGTTGGGGTGGTGGCTGGGCCACCTGTGGATGCAGCTGCGGCCGCTATACTGCACGATGGTCATCCTTCACATAGTATGAGTCATATGTTCTTTCCTGAAGCAAGCCATCTTCCCGTCAATCCTTATCTTCATTCCCAATAAACTTGCAGAATGTACTGTTATCACTCAAGGAGTCTTTCTAGGTTGCAATCGAAAGAGCCTGGTAACTTAATCAAAATCTCAGTAATATTAAAAGGTTGGATCAAGTTGGATGACTCAATCAATCCTCATCCACTCAAAACTTATCTAAATTCACTTAGAAGGGAAAGGCTCTCAACCACTAATGCTCAGGGGGTTTGTAAAAAAATGAGTGTGTGGAGAAGTAACTATCATACCAACATAATCATACATAAAAGCATATATATGAATGGCAGATTACAATAATCACAGAATACTTGCAGAGTTAAGCTTATGAATACATTGATAAGATGACAGTCATCAAGTGTAACTAAACCTAACAGCATGAATATAGTTTTCAAATCCAAGTACAAAATAGACAGAAGATGGGAATCTGAACAATTAATGGCAAAAGAAGCTTGTTTTTCTGATATAACATAAGAAGTCTGAGTTTACAACATGTGAAAAAGTCTCCAAATTCGAACCCTTGTTCTACATGAGTTCTGGGATTTATAGCCTTTACAACCTCTCCCCAGATCCTAAGAAGCTGGGTCTAATTTACTCTAGATGGGAAATCCAAAACCGTTTTTCAACAAAACAGAAAAAATCATTTTTAATTGGCTAGACTGATGAAAAATGGGGCTCGGAGATGCCTTTGATTCTCCCAACCTGTGACACTTGTAGGAAAACTGAGAGAGGTTATTGTTCTCTTATGTGTTAGGAATAAAATCCTCTGTGTGGTTTGTAGAATGATTCTCCAATCACTCAGAATCATCATTTGAAAATGATGACTTTGCATAGTAAAAACGCCACTTTTGCTGAAACTGCTGAAAAAGAGGCTCAGAGATGGGTTCGTTTCTCCAGCTATGTGACACCTATGTATAAACTGAAAGAGGTTATTGTGCATTGATCTGTTGTGAGAAAAAACCTCTCTCATATCTTTGAAAATCATTTTGGTTTTCCTGATATCTTCATTTGAGAAACGTGTGTCAAACAGGCAGGTTCTAGGATCCAAACATTTGTGCTTAGTGACGGATTTGATTCTCTCAATCTGCAACACCTGTGGGAAAAAGGGGAGATTTTATTGTTCTATGACATGTTAGGAACAAAAACCTCTGAGCGTTTTGCAAAACGATTCTCCATACGCTCAGAATCATTAGCTGGAAATGATGACTCGGGACAGTAAAAAACACCACATTTCTTCATTATTTCCATCTTACTAGCACCTTCAAAACTGGAACAACACATTGAAACAGCTCCTATTAATTAAAACCTTCACTTAAAAACCATCCTCTTGCCATTTGGAAGCAAAAACCGTGATCTGGGCAAAAAATAATGCCTCTCTGCCCTATTTTGCACTTTCGGTGGCTAAAGAGCCAAAATTCAAACCTATAAACCACCGAAAGCTCTACTTTCGGTGGCTAAGAACAGCTATGAAAGCCTGCCTAAACCACCAAAAGCTCTGTTTTGAAACTAATCTTCCAAAATGGAAAAAAAAATGTATTTTGTCTCAGCTTCTTGATGACAAGTGAAGTTCTTTTGCTTTTCCGGTAGCTGGAATGAATTTGCATTTGAACACGAGCGTTGCCGAAAAAGTGGTGAAAATGCCTCTCCTTTTGTTAGCTTTGGGCAATTTTTCCTTTACGCTGTCAAAACAGTGTTGAGAAAGCCTCCGCTTTTGGTAGCTTCGAACCATTTTGCTTTTGACTTGTAAGCTGCCAAAACTTACCTTTCGGTGGCTAATGAACACCATCGTATTCGCCCAAGCTGCCGAAAACTGCCCCTTGACTCATGTTGTATGCCTGCCCTTTTGGTGGTTAGGAGTGCCTCAAAAAAATTCATTTAAGTTGTCGAAAGCAGAGCTTTCGATAGCTTAGGGGCCATTTTGAATAAGCACTTAGCTACCGAAACCTGTTTTTTAAGTTTTTTTGAAATAAAAACTTGTCTCGAAAGTTTCTTAACGTATTATGAGTTAGAACTCAGTAAAATGAGCCTAAACACAAACTTTAATAATGTGTTTTCATTTTCAAATGACCTCCTATCACCTCACATAATAAAACTTTAAAAAAAATATTTGAGGAGATAACATCTGGCTCCTACTTAGGGATTAAAGCCTCCCTGTGAGGTTTCAAGAACCTAGTAGTTCCAATTTCCTTTACGATTGGGCTATGGAGTCATTTAAACTGCCACCAAATTTCTGCAATCTTTCCACAAATGTTAAACTATAAACCTGTTAGCAATGCTTTGCATCCATTGGGCTATGGAGTCATTTGGTCTTTAGAACCAATCCCCTGCAAACCTGTAACCTGCATGTAGCCTGCCTGTAGCCTGCCTATTTATTGAAGAAAACTGAAAACAACTGAAAGAATCTACTTGCTCATAGGACAAGATTATTTCTCTACCTTCTCCTAACCCATTTGTACTACTGCTTGATTAAGTAAACTCATGCTTCCAATGAAGCCATATCAAAAACTGATTTACTGCTAACATCCTTGATCTTGACCCGAACAATATAGGAAACCATAGCATGCAAAAATGCAATTTGACAAGATGACAAGACCAACCTTCATCTGATAGAAATATTTTTGGATTTATGCTATTCATAGACTCCAAATAGTCATCAAAAGGGTCATCAAATTCACAAAGAAATACCTTTATGGATTGCAGATCCAACTGAAAATTGAAATGATGTTGAATGTATTTAAAGCCAAATATGGATTGTTCAACCTTTGTCAGAGGGTCATATAAGAGGGACTGCTGATCTAAACTTTTCAATGCATCATCTCCCTCTTTGTATCTACTGCAAACTTCCAGTCTCTGCAAATCTTGAAACTGGAGGCTGCCCTCATCATCTTCTACAGATCTGAAACTATCACTCGCTGATTTGTCAATTTCTCCTGCTGATATATACATTCGCTCTTTGACCTCAAAATTTTTAAAAGAAACATGTTGATCTTCATAAATATCTAAAGCCATAGATACATCTGATATGATGTCAGTTGTTTCTATGTCATTAAAATCATTCAATATCTCTTGATCTTCAAGGTGAATGTCTTTTTCTATAATAAAATTTTTATCACTAAGTTGATTTTCGTGACAAGCAAGATCTTCATGATACGAAGAAAACTCTTCACAACATCCTTCAAAAAGACATTCAGCTGGAAAATATTTTTTACAAAAGGAATTGAAAGCTGTATGGAAACCTATCAAAGAACTAACATTGGTGTTTGGAAGAGACCGATACCAGTCACTAGCAATTCCCTCTAATGAACAACAAAAGAGCCGAATCTGAACATCCTCATGCACAACTTGCAGCCGATGCATGCAATCATGAAAGTCCAGCAAATGTTCAGCTAGCACTTCCCACTCTTCACCTCGCAATCTGGGAAGGCTATTTTCCCATTCATCTCTACTAGGCACTGGATTAGGGAAACCAGAAATACTTGAGAATTTGCAAAATGCATACCTCTTTGCTAAGATCTGATTCATTTCATACCAATGGAGTCGCCAACAGATCCATCCTTCATGGAGTCGCCAGATAGATGATTACAACCGAAATAGTATCCATACTTTGTCTATCATCAAAGCTCGGTCTTTGTTGTCTCCTAGGGAAGCTGAGCTTCAATCTCCTCTCCCCGGCAACGACACCATTTTGTTATCACTCCAGGAGTCTTTCTAGGTTGCAGTCGAAAGAGCCTGGTAACTTAATCAAAATCTCAGTAATATAAAAAGGTTGGATCAAGTTGGATGACTCAATCAATCCTCATCCACTCAAAACTTATCTAAATGCGCTCAGAAGGGCAAGGCTCTCAACCACTAATGCTCAGGGGGTTTGTAAATAAATGAGTGTGTGGAGAAGTAACTATCATACCAGCAGAATCATACATAAACGCATATATATGAATGGCATATTACAATAATCATAGAATACTTGCAGAGTTAAGCTTATGAATACATTGATAAGATGACAATCATCAAGTGTAACTAAACCTAACAGCATGAATATAGTTTTCAAATGCAAGTACAGAATAGACAGGAGATGGAAATCTGAACAATTAATGGAGAAAGAAGCTTGTTTTTCTGATATAACATAAGAAGTCTAAGTTTACAACATGTGAAAAAGTCTCCAAATTCAAACCCTTGTTCTACATGAGTTCTGGGTTTTATAGCCTTTACAACCTCTTCCCAGATCCTATGAAGCTGGGTCGAATTTACTCCAGATGGGAAATCCAAAACCGTTTTTCAACAAAACAGAAAAAATCATTTTTAATTGGCCAGACTACTGAAAAATGGGGCTCGGATATGCCCTCGATTCTCCCAACCTGTGATACCTGTAGGAAAACTGAGAGAGGTTATTGTTCTCTGATGTGTTAGGAAGAAAAATGTCTAAGCATTTTGCAGAATGATTCTCCCAACCTATGATACCTGTAGGAAAAATGAGAGAGTTTATTGTTCTCTGACATGTTAGGAATAAAAATGTCTGAGCGTTTTGCAAAATGATTCTCCAGTCGCTTAGAATCATCATTTGAAAATGATGCCTCTGCACAGTAAAAACGCCACTTTTGCTGAAATTGCTAAAAAAGAGGCTTAGAGATGGGTTCGGTTCTCTAGATATGTGACACCTGTGTATAAAATGAAAGATGTTATTGTGCATTGATATGTTGTGAGAAAAAACCTCTCTCATATCTTCGAAAATCGTTTTGGTTTGCCCGAGATCTGCATTTGAAAAACGTGTTTCAAACAGGCAGGTTCCGGGATCTGAAAAATTTGTACCCAGTGATGGATTCGATTCTCTCAACCTGCAACACCTATGGGAAAACGGGGAGAGGTTATTGTTCTATGACATTTTAGGAACAAAAATATCTGATTGTTTTGCAAAAAGATTCTCCAGAAGCTCAGAATCGTCAGTTGAAAATGATGACTCGGGAGAGTAAAAAATGCCACATTTCTTTTATTTCCATCTTGCTGGCACCTTCAGAATCAGAACAGCACATTGAAACAACTCCTATTAATTAGAACCTTCACTTAAAAACCATCCTCTTTCCATTTGGAAGCAAAAACTGTGATCTGGGCAAAAAATAATGCCTCTCTGCCCTGTTTTGCACTTTCAGTGGCTAAAGAGCTAAAATTCGAACCTGTAAACCACCGAAAGCTCTGTTTTTGGTGGCTAAGAACAGATGTGAAAGCCTTCCTAAACCACCGAAAGCTCTGTTTTGAAACTAATCTTCCAAAATGGAAAAAAAAAAGAAAAGTATTTTGTCTCAGCTTCTTGATGACAAGTGAAGTTCTTTTGCTTTTTCGGTAGTTGGAATGAATTTGCATTTGAACACGAGTGCTGCCAAAAAAGTGGTGAAAATGCCTCTCCTTTTGTTAGCTTTGGGCAATTTTTCCTTTACACTGTCAAAACAGTGTTGAGAAAGCCTCCGCTTTTGGTATCTTTGAACCATTTTTCTTTTGACTTGTAAGCTGCCAAAACTTACCTTTTGGTGGCTAATGAACACCATCGTATTTGCCCAAGCCGCCGAAAACTGCCCCCTGACTCACGTTGTATGTCTGCCCTTTCGGTGGTTGGGAGTGCCTTGAAAATTTTGTTTAAGTTACTAAAAGCAGAGCTTTCGGTAACTTAGGGGTCGTTTTGAATAAGCACTTAGCTACCGAAACCTATTTTTTAAGTTTTTTTGAAATAAAAACTTGTCTCGAAAGTTTCTTGACGTATTATGAGTTAGAACTCAGTAAAATGAGCCTAAACATAAACTTTAAAAATGTGTTTTCATTTTCAAATGACCTCCTATCACCTCACATAAGAAAACTTTAAAAAAAATATTTGAGGAGATAACATGTACAATACAAATTCATCGGCTTTGTGACCATCTTCTGCATGTATTTGTTGGGATTTTCCTATACTCCATCCTAGTCCTAACAACATTTTCTATTTTTTCATTTTCATTCATGCATGCACTTTGCATGCAGTCATGAAATTGCATGCATCTTAGTCATCAGTCCCAGCACCTATCCCTCAGTTAGCTAGCCTCGTGAGCTTCTTTCTGACCAGTTTTATCCCTCCTAGTGCTTAGTGTGTGCTCCTTTCACCTACCACTTGTGAAAGGCACCCTCTCTCACCTACCACTCAATTGCACTTCAGTTAGTTGATTTATCTTTAGATCTTTCCTTGATTTAAGGCTAGATTGACTCCTCAACTAACTTTATCACTCCGATGGACCTCTAGTGAGACTAGACTGCCTATTCTGACTCCGGTTGGCTCCTCATGCACCCTCCACTGAGCCTCCTTCACTACATTAGTGCTTCATGTGCCAGTTACACCTACCACACTCAGTTAGACTCAGTTTGACACCTGGTTGACCGATACTTGTGCATTGATGACTCAACTAATGATGATGAGGACTCCTAGTTGTGCTTTGATGACACTCCAGTAATCTTTTGATCTATCCATGCAAGCTAATTCGAATTACACCCTTGCTATTCAAATCTTGTGCATTGTATCATTATTGTTTATTATTCATATTAATGAAACATGTGTGATTATTCTGCTCCTATTTGAGTTCCATTGGATCTATGTTCTGCTGCTCCATTCTTCTTCTATTTTCCTAAATTCTTTGATTGTGAGGTTTACATCATCTCTTGGATCTACTGTGATGATTTTCACATGGTATCAGAGCCATTTGAGAGTATATTCTACCTCCATTCTTGAGAGTTTTTTGCAGGTAATTCGAAGTTCCAGCAATTGCAGCAGCAGCAGTTTGACTTTTGCATTCGCTCCAGCAGTTAAGATGAGCAATTCGAATGCTCCCCTCTCTCCTAGAATCCTCACTCCTTTCAATTACTTTGATTGGAAGGTTGATATGGAAATGTGCTTGAGAAATAAATCTCTACACATGATAACAATGGGAAGAGAATTTGAACCAAATTCAGCTGTGGAGAAAGCCAAGCATCTAAATTGATTAGATGAAGCCTTTGGTTACATGTGTCTTCATATATCTATATATCTATTGTTTCATCTCGAAGGGTTGAATACTCCAAGAGAGTTATGGCTGAAATTAGAGGGCCTCTTTGGAAAACAAGATGATCTAAGAGGCCATGCTCTAGAAAATGAATTGGTTTCCCTACAACCAAGCAGTTTTGAGACCATTCAAGAATTCTTCTCGAAATTTAAAGGCTTAGTTATGCAATGTAAGCAGTGTGGAATTGATAAAAAGGATGAGCAATTGGTGCTCTCCATTTTGAGTAAGCTAGGATCTCAATTTTCTATCTTTGTATCTACCTTCCACTCTGGGCGAATGTCAATCCCTGGATGGAAGATTCCAACCTTAGAATTTTTTACCGCAGCTCTCATTCAAGAAGAAAAAAAATTGATTCAAATGGGTGCCATCAAGGCCTCCAAATATCTAGCTCTTCTAGCTGGAGAAGCAAATAGTGCGAATGTCAAAGGGAGGAAAAAAGGTAAGGATAAGAAGCCATCTAAATCCAAGCTAAATGACAAGTCAAGTCCATCAAAAGGAGCCTCCAGCCCCAAGAAGGACAAACATAAAAGATCTGAGTATCCCTATTGCAAGAGAGGAAACCACCCTGAGAGATCTTGCATGCACAAGAAAATAGATTTACTAACCAAGCTTCTTGAACACAACAAAATTGCTATTCCAAAAGATGCAAAAGTGTCTGATTCTGGAAGTGGATATGATGGTCATGAGGATTGCCATGCATTTATGGCTGGATTTTCAAAATCAAAGGCCCTCCTCATAGATTCTTGGAGCCTCCAACCACATGGTTTCCTCTGAAGAATAATTTTCTTCTTTAGATCTCAAAGATGGGCCTACTATTCACATGGAAGACAACTCTTAGATATCTTCCAAAGGGTTGGGTACAATACATATGGAGCATGGCAAGTTCAATAATGTTCTATTCGTTCCCTCCTTCACAACAAATTTGTTGTTTGTGTATCAGATGACTCACACCGGATCATCAAAGAAGGTGACTTTTGGTCCTGACATAGTTGATATTATAGAGATCTCTACTAGGAAGACTATAGCGAAAGGGTTTGCAAATCATGCCTCCAAGGAATATGAGTTCTCAAATTTTCTACCCTTCTCTCTTCCTACTTCTTCGAAATCTGATGAAGATCCGAGTGACTCTTCTTCTAATGAATATGAAGATGAAGATCTTGATGTTGAGATAAAAGTTCAAGAAAATTCAGATTCACATCCAGAACCAACACATATTCTCAATCTAGAGCTAAGGCCAATATGGTCTCACACAGTCCTTGCAGCTACTGGGAACACAGTTGAGGATTCATCTGATCACAAAAATACCAAATTTCAGCATGATGCCAACCTTTCATTATGCTATCTACTTCTCCATGAGAGATGCAACATGATGGTGGGGTTCACTCTTCCATCCATTGGGAAGACTCATCATGATCCATTCATTCCAATAGCAGAAAGGTTTTCTGAAAGACTTGCTTTGTCCAATACATCCTCTACATAGTGGGAGGCACATCAGAAGACCAGATCCAGATCTATCACCTGCATTGGCATCCTATATAGCATCATCTTGTTAAGTTTTTTGAAAACGTTTTCACTGAGGAAAGCTTCTTCCTTTTTTGCTTCGTATGATGGTTCTTTGAGTTATTTTACTCTTCTTTTGAGGGGGGGTATTTTTGCCATGAGGTTTTCCCCATTTCCTCGGTTTATGGACAGTTCTTATTTTTATCATTTATTTGATTGTATGGGTGACCTTTGGTCCTAGTTACCAGGGCCCAAGATGGATTAAGGGGGGGTGTTGGGATTTTCCTATACTCCATCCTAGTCCTAACAACATTTTCCATTTTTGCATTTTTAGTCATGCATGCATTTTGCATGCAGTCATGAAATTGCATGCATGCATGCAATTGCATGCATCCCAGTCATCAGTCCCAGCACCTAGCCCTTAGTTAGCTAGCCCTGAGAGCTTTTTTCTAATCAATTTTAGCCCTCCTAGTACTTAGTGCACCCTCCTTTCACCTACCACTCGTGAAAGGCACCCTCTCTCACCTACCACTCAATTGCACTTCAGTTAGTTGAGTTATCTTTAGATCTTTCCTTGATTTAAGGCTAGATTGACTCCTCAACTGACTGTATCACTCCGATGGACCCCGAGTGAGACTAGACTGCCTATTCTGACTCCGGTTAGCTCCTCATGTGCCCTCCACTGATCGTCCTTAACTACATTAGTGCTTCATGTTCCAGTTACACCTACCCCATTCAGTTAGACTCAGTTTGACACCTGGTTGACCGATACTTGTGCATTGATGACTCCACTGATGATGATGAGGAATCCTAATTGTTCTTTGATGACACTCCACTAATATTTTGATCTATCCATGTAGGCTAATTCGAATTACACCCTTGGTATTCAAATCCTTTTCATTGTATAATTATTGTTTATTATTCAGATTAATGAAACATGTGTGATTATTCTGCTCCTATCTGAGTTCCATTGGATCTATGTTCTGCTGCTCCATTCTTCTTCTATTTTCCTAAATTATTTCATTGTGAGGTTTACATCATCTATTGGATCTATTGTGAGGATTTTCATAGTATTGAAACTCCTCATGTCGATGCCCATAGACCTGACAGATGCAGCACCATGGCATACCTCCGCCACTCAATGGGTTCGGCGCTCCAGATACCAGATAGTTGTAGAAATATGGGAAGCTATCCTTGGTATGCCCCTTTGAATGACATCATGTACACCAAGCCTCTTCCTGGTTTTCTTTACTCTTCTTAAGATCTTGCAACTGAATTTTCAATTTGGCCAGCTGCGTCTGAATCTGAGACATGCTGGCTTCATTCTCACCAACCAGCAAAGCTTCTAACCGCATTGCAATCTCCTTAGCGTCGCTCAGTGTCGCAATGTTCTGTTGCATCAACGGAAGTCTGATATGGGGTAGCAATGCTGTGATGAACCATTCCTTATGCTGAATGACTCTCATCTCAAAGATGACCCTTGCCATTAGCGTTTTGAACCGCTGGTCAAAATCCCAAACTGTTTCCTTTGGATATTGCTTGATCTCCTTCAGTTCCATAATGTATTGCACTTCCGACTTCGGTTTTCTGAACTCTACAATTAATCATTTTCTGAATTCATCCAATGTTTTCTCTAGGCTACCCACACGAATTTCATGAACCAGTCCAATGCGCGACCCCGAAGAGTCGTCGCCAATTGACCTTTCTTGGCCTCATCATTCGTAATCTGTTTAATAGTCCACACAACTTAACATAAAAACCAGTATTGCTCTTGGTTGTCAGTTCCATTTCCATGGAACATAGGTAACTTCGTATCTTCTCCCACCATCTTGGGCTTCCTTCCTATAGTCATTGATCCGCTAGTAAGTAAATGTTGTTGACACGATGAACACGGTGGTGTCAAGGTCGTATTTCTTACTAGTTGTGACATAGTGAGAGGAGGTGTGGGTACGCTACTACTGGGGGTTGGTCCTGCCTCTATCCTTGAAGTAGATTGGTTTTCCTTCTCGGTACTATGAGGTCACTTCATCCCGTGTGGTCTTCCTTCACGGTTTTGCGGCTCGATCGTAGTAGGACCTTCTCCTGTCCTCTGCCTCTTATCTTGTCAAAACCTTGCTCCTCCTCTCATAAGACCACTCTCTTCCTCAGATTCCTTCAGTCTCATCATGACTTGCACCAATCCACCCCGTATCATTCCATTCACTTCCCCCCCCCCTCACTGTCGTAGTATCCATGGCCTCCTCCAACCAGGGTTCTACTGGTCAAGGTGCATCTTTAGTATTCCCTTTTCATAGATGAGCATCTTAATGGATAACTATAGCGACAACATGAACCTACCTCGTAGTCCGTTGAAAAATTACCTTTCGGCTTCGCTATAGGATTTCGTCGTGTCAACCAAAAAATCGATGATATGGCCTGCCAATATACTGTCGAACCAGAGTTCAACATCCCGTGATGCTTTGTTATCTACCTCTTGCAGCTCCTGGATCAGTTTTGGGGTTCACGATGTTGTTAGGAACCTATTTCAACCCTTCTCTTTACTATGTTAGTATATTGTTGTTGGACGCATATGCTTTGTAAGTCGTCCCGTAGTATTTGTTGATCCGTAGTTTATATTAGCCCATAGTATTGACCCATAGTATTGGACGCATATGCTTTGTAAGTCGTTCTGTAGTATTATATGTCCCATGGTTTTGACTCATAGTATTGGGCATAGACTTAGTATATAAGTGTGTGTTGAGGTCATTGAAGGCACCGTGAAGTTAATTGTATTGAGCTTGCTCAAAGGAGGTTGCCCCCTCAAAGTGGCCCGTGATCAATATAAAAGTGATTCTTTTCTATTATTTCTGCTATTTCGCATATTCTTAGTAATTAATTGTTGCAGGTGCATCTCATCTGGTATCAGAGCACTTTCCTTGGCACAAGTGGGAAATTTTTTTCTTCTTCTTTTTTTGGCGGCGACTTTCAGATCAATTTCTAAAACTTTATACACAAAATCAGAAGAAACCGATTGCATATCTGAATTCCTCTTTCAAAAATACGCAGTTTCAAAAAAAAAATCATCTCATTTATAGTTCTAAAAGTGGAGATATCGTGGATTTAAAATCAGCAATTTTTCAGAATTTCGGTGACGGCCGCAGAAATTGCGGCGAGAAAATCTTTTGACCGAGTGCCCAGATTTCTATTCCGATTTCATGGGTAAAAGCAGAGTGGTTGTTCCAGTTCCGGAAACATGCTATATAGCGATTCTGAGCAATATAGATCCGGTTTTTGAACATTGGGTGGAATTTCCGCCCAAATTTTT
Source organism: Larix kaempferi (assembly GCA_027924585.1). Classification (NCBI taxonomy): domain Eukaryota; kingdom Viridiplantae; phylum Streptophyta; class Pinopsida; order Pinales; family Pinaceae; genus Larix; species Larix kaempferi. The sequence continues at coordinate 5,477,145 of BSBM01000252.1, forward strand.
TTCTGTTGCAGGTTCGGATCTGGGAATAATCCCTATCCGCTTAACTATGGGAAGTACTTGGGCATAAGCCCTAAAACTCATTGTGAGGAGTACCACAGGAACCCCAAAGTAGCTGGCCATTGAGAGGACCTGCCAAGCGAAAAGGGAAACGACCCCTACCTGATTGACTAGTTCCCACCCGTGAGGTAAACCAAGAGCTGTCGTTTGTGGCAAAGCGGTTATCAGTTGTACCTGAGCCGTGGAGTGAGGGGTACTGCCCCAATACGCAAGCCGTCAGACAGCATTGGTGGCCGAGTGAAAACCTTGAAATGTTAGGAAGCTGCACATACTTGGGGTCCATATCTACTTTCAACTGAACTATTGCCGATCACTGCTACGCCGTTTCAGATCCATTTTGCAAGCCGTTCCAGATCCGGCCGTTCGGCGTTGTTCCAAATTCCTTCTGAGCTGTAACTGCTCCAGTCTGTCAAAAAAAAAAAAAACCTGGTTATGGTTGTCACCCGTGCAGAAGCACACACCATGGAGGAAGCACTTGCAGCGATCCAAACCAAACTCCAAGATCTGGATGAAAAATTTCTCAGCCTCCATCTTCAGCATTCAGCCATAAATAATACCAGACAACCAAAATCTTTTGCAGCCATCGGGTTCTCTACTTCTAGCAATTTTCATGGGCCGAAGCTTGATTTTCCTCACTTCAATGGTACTGATCCGACTGGATGGATATACTGAGAAGAACAATATTTCAGTCTGCATAATACTTTTGATGTTCAGAAAGTTCTACTTGCATCCTTTCATTTGGAACAGGAAGCCCTTCAATGGTACCGTTGGTACATCAAAGCTCATCCCGAGCCAAACTGGACAGATTTTTGCCAACTCATTTTGCCACGATTTGGTCCTAGTGCTTTTGATGACTTCACAGGAGCACTCACTAAACTTCACCAAACTGGCACAGTGAGAGAGTATCAGATGGAATTTGAGAAACTAGCCAATCACACAGAAGGATTGTCTGATGAATTCTACAAGAGTTGTTTTATCAGTGGTCTCAAGGATGAAATCCACTCAGAGGTCAAAATGTTTTGTCCCAACACAATGATGGAAGTCCTAGGGTTGGCTAAGTTGGCCGAGGACAAGATCGCAGCTCAACAATGCTCCAAACCCACCTTTGTTCCCTTCAGAAATATGGGTTCCCAACGACCTCCCATCACGCCTGCTCCTCAACCAACTCCTATCAAGCATTTGTCTGAAATAGAAATGCAGGCACGCCGAGAAAAAGGGATTTGCTATAATTGTGATGAGAAATTCACTCGGGGACATAGATGTGTTCAACAAAAGCTCTATATCTTGGATGTGGATTCTCCGCCTACCTTAGAACTTGGTGAAGAAGCTACAGATACCGTAGATGATCCGGTCGACATGCAACACCCGCCTGTTGCCACCCCATCTCAGGACGACCCACCCGAGATCTCTCTCCATGCTGTAACCGGCGTCACCACCCCACAAACAATGTGGGTCAAGAGATACTTCAAGAAGCTCCCTCTTACCATACTCATTGATTCTGGTAGCACTCATAACTTCATTGACCCTCGAATTGCCAGCAGGCTGATTGTTTTGTCCATCCTTGCTCCAACTTTGAAGTCATGGTTGCCAATGGGGGCACCTTACCTTGCAAGGGTAAGTGTCACAATGTGCGTATCTCTATGGAATATTATAACCTACGCTCTGACATGTTTGCCTTGTCCTTAGGCGGATGTGATGTGGTTTTGGGCATTCAATGGTTATGCACACTTGGCCCCATCTTATGGGATTTTGCTGAACTTTGGATGCAGTTTAACGTCAATGGGGCACAACACAAATTTCGGGGCTTACAACTAGGGTCTCTCTGCATCATCAGTTCACATCGCCTGGAAAAAATCCTTAAGAAGAATTCACATGGTGTCATCGCTCAGCTCAATTCCATTCAGATGCACCCATCAACAGTCTCCACTACTTCCTTGGATAGATATGCAGGTATCTTTGCTGAACCAATGAGCTTGTTGCCTTCAAGAGACCTTTCCGGTAAGAATCTAACCACATCCACCTCTCAATAGGAAATGATGGCTATTTTGCATGCAGTACAGAAGTGGCAGCCATACCTATTAGGCAATTATTTCTGCATCAAGACTGATCTCCCGAGTCTGGAAAATTTTCTGGAACAATGGGTCTCCTCCCCAACACACCTGCAATGGGTTATCCAACTCATGGGTTATCCCTATGTGATCACTTACAAGAAGGGTAAGGACAATATGGTGGAAGATGCTCCTTCTCGCACAATTGATGACCCAATTTCTCTTACAGCTCTTTCTCTGCTTGTTCCAAATTGGTTACCATATGTTCAACAAGGCTATCTCTTCTATGATCTCCATGCTTCTTCATCAACAGGGCACTCTGGGTTCTGCAAAATGTATGACCAGGAACAATGTAACTTCTTTTGGCCGGGACTAAAAATGACAATTCAACAGATGGTGGCTAACAATGATAATTTCCAAGTCAACAAGGGGGAACCGACACAGCTTTGGCCAACTATTTCTACGGATTTCCTAGCAGCATTCTGGTGGTACAATACCACATCTCAAAGGACACCATATGAAGCAGTATATGGACAAAAACCGCCAGTTCTTCTTCCATACACCCTTAGCAGCTCCCAAGTTCAGGAATTTGACTCGGTTCTTCGAAACCGCGATCAGACTCTTCTCATTCTACGGGACAATCTTCACATGGCCAGAATTCGCCTGAAACAACAAGCCGATCAGCACCGTTCTGAGCGCATTTTCCACGCAGCTGACAGGGTTATTCTTCATCTATAGCCTTCCAAGCAATCCTCCTTGACACTCCAAAGGCGTCAGTGGCTCGAAATGCAAACCGAGGATTCTACCGGGGAACCACTCCTTCAGATTCTGCAGCAATTTCTCCAACCAAAGCTTTGAGGACAAAGCTTTTTCTAAGGGCGAGGGGATGTTAGGAACCTATGTCAACCCTTCTCTTTACTATGTTAGTATATTGTTGTTGGACGCATATGCTTTGTAAGTCATCCCGTAGTATTTGTTGATCCGTAGTTTATACTAGCCCATAGTATTGACCCATAGTATTGGACGCATATGCTTTGTAAGTCGTCTTGTAGTATTATATGTCCCATGGTTTTGACTCATAGTATTGGGCATAGACTTAGTATATAAGTGTGTGTTGAGGTCATTGAAGGCACCGTGAAGTTAATTGTATTGAGCTTGCTCAAAGGAGTTTGCCCCCTCGAAGTGGCCCGTGATCAATATAAAAGTGATTCTGTTCTATTATTTCTGCTATTTCGCATATTCTTAGTAATTAATTGTTGCAGGTGCATCTCAGATGTCGGCTCACCTCCTTGGAAGTTTCACTTCTGAAAGTTGAATTGCACTAACCATTCATACAAGATGATTGGGAATTCGTAGAAAAAATATTCGTGTGGACCGTCATGTATGTACTTTTCCAACCACCAATCTGTCGACAACCCAGGGTTCTGATTTTATTTCTCAGTGAACTCTCGCAACTTTTGATCAAACCAATCTTGAATTTCCGGTTTTGTCAGATGCCACAACATGTCCTTCCTTCACTTTGTGCTAGTGTCCTGACAATGGAACCATTTGTTGACACAAACCCAGTTGACATGGGTTCCTCAGTCTGTCGACATCCAACCCACCGCGATATCCCTGAGCACCAGCCCATAAAAGTTTAACCCTTTCCAGCAACACCTGCGGAGCAGATGAAGTCTCACCCGAGATGTTCAAGGGAGAGCTGACGGAACCATGTTTCCGTCGAATGAAGAAGGACCCTTGTACATCTGCTTATCAACTTATCACAACATTCATAAACAGATCTAACATTTCGACTTATGCATTTAGACAGAATTGCATCATCATTCAACAGATCGTATTGTCAAATAAACCATTAATGTGCAACAGATCTAGCAGTAAAACATCATTTGGAACCAGGAAACATTGCATCATTCATATATTGAAGTTGCACATTACATTCATAGCATGGAAACATAAAGAGACATAGTAATTCTGCTCAAAATCTTATTAACCTTTGCAACAACCCATAGATACAACAATATAGTTCTTCCGTCACATAGCCATATTAACAGACAACAACAAGCAAAATCAACCGAGCTCAACTGTCTCTTCGATTGATCAATTGATGGATACCCAACAACTATAATGCTATGTCTATTTATAGGCTTGTGCCTTTACATTTGTGGTCCACATAGTCAACTGCCTAACTACTTCTTAACAACCTCTACAAAAAATATGACCCAAAAACCCACATAATGCGGTCCAAAAATACATAAACTACTATTATTTCCGACTTGTGCGTGGTTTTCCTCCTTGTGCAGTGTCTTTGGCCTTTCGCAGCATCCGCGATGCTGCCCAGCTGACTCATCTAATCTTCTTGCCAATAGTGAGTAGTGATAAAGGTGTCCTTCAATATCTCTTCAGAGAGGGGGTGTTTTCATATTTAATACTTTTATTGAGATGAAAATGATTTATTGATATGGAAATAATTGAAGAAGTGTTTCCATATTTAATATTTTTTATTGATATGGAAATGATTGAAGTAGTGTTTCCCCATATCTTTATATGTACAATGATGGAGAAATATGTGTATTGTAATCATTCATATAGCACAATGAAATTTATTGGAAAAAAAAGGATTACAATATTTCTTGGAGAATAATGGAAAAATTCCATAGTTACAAAGTAGTTAGAACATATTTCTCATGTGTGTACTATTCTTATCTTCAGATGGTTTGAGATCTGTTTCTATCGGAATCTGTTAAAGATGATTACTCATTATAAATTTAATGGATTTCAAAGTAATAGATAGATTGGTGTGACCACTGTCTCACTTGTGTGTGAAGCCCATTGAAGCTTGTTTTTCTCTCTGTATGTTTGTGAAATTTAATTTGGTATTGGAGATTGGTTAAAGGATGAGAGGAGAAGTGATGTTGTTTGGTTAAGGACCTTCTATTATTTGCGTGGAGTTACTAGCAAGAGGAGTTGTAGCTAGTGTTTTCACACCAGCCTGTGCAAAAAGGAACCTACTAAGGATTATGGAACCCTTGAAGTATTTTTATATTATTGTGCATACAATGGTTTACAATAAGATTTACCTCAAAAAATGAGTATATGTGTGCCCTCACATCTATATGAAGAGTAGCGCACTGGGTCTCCAGAGTTCCTTGCTATTCTCCAAATGCTCAAGAGGTGGACAATACTCAACTGAATGGGGAACAAAAGCTCAAGGTGATAGGCTAAAGTTCAACATGAATTTTGGCAGCATGAGGATATGAAGAGTTGATCATGTATGTGAAATGGGGGGCCTCCATCACCTTTTTATAGTGATTTTGGGTGGTGGGGTATTGACCCATGGTTTTGGGAAGCCAATAGTATTGGCTAGTGGTATTTGTTGTTTTCCCCATTTTTTATTTTATTTTGACTTTTTCCCCTTTTTATTTTTCTTTTTTGGGGATTTTGACCATTTTTATGGGATTTTATCCTTTTTTTTGGAGGATTTTCATTATTTGAGGAGGGAAATAATGATTTTTTTTCCCATTTGGTTACCAATTTAGGGTTTTTTGGGGTTTTGGAAGCAAAAAATGTAGGAAAAAGGGGTAAATGGATTATGTGACTAGGGAGAAGAGCTAGGTGAACAATTTTTGGGCATTAACACATTTCCCCCTGATGTGTGAGGGTGGGAGCTCATCGTATGGTCGATAAACATCATAGGTTCTGACTTTTTCCAGGGGTGTGAGCATTGTGATGGCAGAGGGAAGAAACTTGTTGGAGACCGGAACACATGCTTCATACAAACTGCAATGTCTAAAAATGGAAATTCATCGCCTCAATAATGTATGAGGAACATAATATCAAATATATGGATGAGGAGGGCATACCCATGCTCGTATCAAGATATACAAATAATAATGAGGCCCAAAGGGGACCTGAACAATACATAGAGAACTATTGTGTACATCATAATGGTCTAGAGAAGACAAAAATATGGGACATACTCATGGTCCAACCATGACTGATTTGAAGAACTGATACATGGGAACAATGGAATCCATCCTGAATGTGGTACCATACCAACTGATCCTCTATTGGATCTAAAGGTGTCCAACAACTGTATGGACTCAATGACTAAGAGTCGGAATCTCAAAGGTACACTAAACTGCATCTGAACTAGATACTCTAGGAAGCACATAGCTGAAGGGATTTCGAACATTGTCTCCAATGCATCACGGATATCCATGGGAACATACAACCGAGGGTTCCAAATAGACTCACCAATGTGATAGAGTCAGGGGACATCCGGGGTTTTAGACCAATAACTGAAGGGACCAATACCCTGTATGAATCTCAACGATGCGATGATGGAGTTGAAGTCGAGCACGAGAGAAATAACAATTCGAAGAGGCACTAAGGAATCCTCTCAGATGGTCCATAGGAACTCACCACTGAGTCCAAGGTACAGGGACATATGGGTCTATCCTCTAGAATAGATGTGCTGGCGTCGACAGAGGGAGACCTGCAACTACCAAGGAAATGATGTTTCCTTGATAGGAGCACGAGGTGTACAACCACAAGGTGATAGTACTGGATGTGATACTGACATATGGTGGGGGGGATACGAGGGTCGCAAAGTGGGAGGAATCAAAATTCCTTTGTTCATATTATGATGGAAAGGCTGACCTGGAAGCATATAAAACTGACTTCAGGGAAGGGGATCATAGGTTAAGAGACCAATGGTTGTGGCAGAAATGGGGGAAACTCAAGGGGGGAGCTGCAGAGTGAGAACAGGAGACTCCAAGGGTGACATATTGCAGAATACTCTGAATAAAGGCAACCAATTCGGGGATGCTGCCATAATGGTGGGACTAGATGTGATCTGTCATGGAGCCAAGAGGCATTGTGTTAAATTTTCTGAATTTACTTCAATATGATCTAGGATCTTAACTGAGAGAACAACATGTACAGCATATCTACAGCATATCAATCATGGAGACAATAATGCAAGCACACAAGAGACACAAAGATTTACTTGGGGAAAACCATAAAGGTGAAAAACCCCAATAACTTCCTCAGAGATAGATAGAGCAATGATACAGCCAACCAAGAGAGATAGCCATAACCTAGCAGCAGATCCTCCTCCTCCATAAGTGCGCCACTCCTCCTTGAGTGCATGTGTGAGAAGTGAGTGAGTAAATAGAGTGCCTCCCGCACTCTATTTATACTTTACTTGACTTGCCTTTTTACCTAACTCATGTAGGCTCGAACTTAACCACATAACATAATGCTGAGTGGGCCGACCCCCAATAGGGTGGTCTAATAACCCTTTGACCCACATGGCCGACCCCCAATAGGGTGGTCTAATAACCCTTTGACCCACATGACTTATACAGGGCCGACCCCAAACAAGGTGGTCTAATAACCCATCAAGTATAAGTTACGACACTTACAATATAAATGACGACACTTCCTTATAGAGGAATAATACCATCTCTATAGGAATACAATATACATATATGTGAAATACATTCCGAATTTACATATACATCAACACTCCCTCTTAACTAGGAAGGTATTTCTCAGCACAGTTCTTCTAGCACAAGTCATCTTCTCTGGATCATCGTCACTGGATAATCGTCATCGAGTCATCATCATCATCACTGCTGCTGCTATCTCAATCAATCTATGAATCTACTCGTCATAGGAATTTCTACAGAGCCATTCCTTTTTCATACTGGATGTAGGCCCACCACCTGCAGGTCTTCATCATCACTGGCCATACTGTGGAATCCTCAGGACTTATTACGTGCATCACAAAACCTCGAAAGAGCATCCCAGGATGTTACGGGTACACAACTCCAACCTGTAGGATCTCCCAGGGTGCTATTACATGTGACCCCACCACAAAACCTCGAAAGAGCATCCCAGGATGTTACGGGTACACAAATCCAACCTGAAGGATCTCCCAGGGCACAAATTACATGTGGTCACCACAAAACCTAGCAAGAGCATCTCAGGATGTTACGGATACACAACTCCGACCTGAAATATCCCAGGGCACAAATTACATGTGGTCATGGCAAAACCTCGAAAGAGCATCTCAGGATGTTACGGGTACACAACTCCGACCTGAAATCTCCCAGGGCCCAAATTACATGCCATAGGACAAAACCTCGCAAGAGCATCTCAGGATGTTATGGGTACACAACTCCGACCTGAAATCTCCCAGGGCACAAATTACATGTCCTCCCAGAGCAATGTCTCGAAAGAGCATCCCAGGATGTTACGGGTACACAACTCCGACCTATAGGATCTCCCAGACATGCTCATCTGCACAACCTGATCCACGGCCACAGAGTATCAACCTGATACTCACCATACATCATCCTGATGTACTCATGATCGTCCTGATCATCATCACTGCAACATCCTGTTGCATGTCATCTGGAGAAACATCCTGAAGCTCATCATCCATGATCATCCTGATCATCATCACTGCAACGTCCTGCTGCATGTCATCTGGAGCAACATCCTGAAGCTCATCATCCATGATCATCCTGATCATCACTGCAACATCCTGCTGCATGATCCACCTAATCATCAATGCATCCACCTGATGCATACCAAGTATCTACCTGATACATATCATCATACATGATCCTCCTGATCATACAATGTATCCACCTGATACATGATACATATCACCATACATGATCCACCTGATCATACAATGTATCCACCTAATAAATATATAGATACATGGTCCAAGCATCCAACATGATGCATATACAAAATACATACACATGATCCAACTGATCATATCCAGCATCCAACATGATGCATACATACATAAATGATCCAACTGATCATATCCAGCATCCAACATGATGCATACATACATAAATGATCCAACTGATCATATCCAAGCAGAAACTAGAACATCATCCTGATGCCCATTATCCAACGCTTACATCCACAGCCATGTGAAGGATCCTCCTTCCAACATGCTTGGAATGGCTTCAGCAAATGTGTCCATCACTTCTTCCTCGAAGTGTCCTCGATCTGAAGAACGCCAAGCCTCTCTCTGAAGTACTCGAACTTCACTCTGGCTAGTGGCTTCATCAGCACATCTGCAATCTGCTCGTCCGTCGCAACATACAGGAGCTTCACAGCTCCTCTCTGCACCATATCCCTGATATAGTGATATTTGATCTCTATGTGTTTCGACCTGTCATGAAACACTGGGTTCTCGGATAGCTTCACACAACTCTAGTTATCACAGAAGATACCAGTAGCATCCAACAGGAGATCAAATAACTCAGACAGTAGCTTCCGTAGCCATACTGCCTCACAACTAGCTGAACAGGTTGCAACATACTCTGCCTCAGCTGTACTCAGTGCTACGCAGGACTGCTTCCTGCTAAACCAAGAGATCACACCTGATCCCATACTGAAGCAGCACCCAAATGTGCTCTTCCTGTCTGCAGCACTGCCAGCCCAATCTGAATCAACATAACCCTGCAGGTTAAACGTTTGATTCGCCTCATACCTAAGCCCATAATCCACTGTACCCTTCAGGTACCTCAGAATATGCTTTACAGCAACCAGGTGAACACTCCTCGGATCCGTCAGGAACTGGCTCAATGTGTTCACAGCAAAGGAAATGTCTAGTCTCGTGTTCGTCACGTACATCAAGGACCCAATCATCTGGCGATACATAGAGACATCAATCGACTCAGATGAAGCATCACATAGAAGCTTCAGATTTGATGCCATAGGTGTGGCCATGGCCTTGCAATCCATCATCCCGAACCTCTTTGGGATCTCTACTGCATACTTCCCTTGTCCAAGGAAGATTCTATCTGCACTCTGCCACACCTCCATGCCAAAAACAAATAGTGCATCATCCCCAAGTTCTTCATATCGAACTCGGTAGTAAGCTTCCGCTGCGTGTCGGCAATCAATCTATCTTCACCATACCAAGTTCTGCACATATATGATTTCCTATCATGTGTCTCAGAACCAAGTGGCTACTCTACATACACTTCTTCTTCAACTACACCATTCAAGGAAGCTGTCTTGGATCCATCTGGTGTATCTTCTATTTCATCACTTTTATATTTCTCAATGCTGTCATCTGCAACATGCTTGATCTGATAGTTCCGTTTGGAAGTCATAGCAAACTTCCCTTCATGTCTTGGGATTACATCCCAAACATAATTCTTCATGATCGACGGATCATGGCATTTCATTTCCTCATCCCAGATCCTGGGAACTTCAATATCTTCAATAGATATCTTTGTTGCTGGAACAAATGTTGTAGTTCTTCTTTTGTAGGAGATGGCATACGATCTTTCCTACACAACAAGTTAAATTGCATGATTAGAAAACATCTCATAGTTTTCAGAACAAATTCTTACACATAAAGAAATATGCCATACAGTCATGCAATTATCTTAGCCAATGCTTCAATACAACATTTATCCATATTCCGTAACTTTCTAGATGCCTTCCAATCTCTACCAGAACATTGTTAAGAGTGTGCACAACTCCCAACATGTCAGCAAAGAGGTTTCATTCTAGATAAGTAGCAATGGAATGTTGTACAGTGCCATAGGCCACTTACCCATGCATATTAGGAGTATACTGTTCATCAATGCAATTATTCTAATATGCATAATACACAACCTAATTCTAGGAACATCAGTATATACATTATTGAACAGTATTATTTAAGAAATGACAATTCAAATACTTATCTTTGTTTGTTCATTGGGTGGACTCCCTCTGAGTCTTTGCTTTCTTGCAGGAGTTGCTGGAGTCCTAATCTGAAGTAGCTTCTTCTACACCTTTCTGTTGCGGGATGTAGAGAGATGGTCAACTCCCTCTGAATATCTGCATCCTTGCATAAACCACTGGAGTGTACTCCCTCTTGATCTTTGCTTCCTGGATTACCTGTTCTTGAACTTACATTCATCCTTGGTTCCTATGCATGCTTATTAGTATCATGATTGTGTTATCCTTGTGATCTCATATAAAATCATATATTCATTAGTATACTATTAAAACAAAATAATCTCAAGCATGTATAGTCATGATCATTTCAAACAGAAAATAATAAGCATTAGCATTCAAGGTTTATGTAGAATTCTTAAGGTTAGTCAAATCATAAGAAACATAACATGTCTAAACCTGTAATTACTCAAACCTATGACTCTTCAGGTTAGTTGAATCATCAATCAAGATAAGAGATATAAAATGCATAAAACCTGTGATTATTCAAACCTATACCATCATGATTCTTCTGGTTAGTCATATCATCAATTATGGTAAGAAACATAATATGCATACAATCATGATTATTCAAACCTATGACTTCATGAATAATCATTATCAACAACAGTATAAGATCCTAACACAAGGTAGGATTCTATCTTGATACAGGAAAAACATACCTGGATTAGCATGCTAGCTATTTATGTCTAACATACTCACATGATGTCTTCTTGTTCTTCTTCAATGACTTGTGCTAGTAACCTGTATATCTCATAGGTTAACTATTACAAAACCAAGTTATACATACCTCGTAAATGGATCTTCTATGAGATCCATGACAATGGATGAATCTTTGTCCTCATGTTATCATGATCATATGTTCTTGGACCAGAACATAATTTGTCTTTCTTGGTGTACCTTTCATGTTAGTAGACAACATAAACCTCATACAACACCATAATGCATTAGTACAATCATAAGTGTCAACACCCTAACCAATGAATATCTTCTATCATGCATTCATAATTTTGTTAAGGTGATACGACAAATCTAAAATCAAAATTGTACTAACCGTAATAACATGAAGACAAACATACCATAAACTTAATCATGGACAAATATCGAAACATACCTCGATGAGTCATACCTGTCGAGATCGCTTGTAATCTTCTTATATAAGGCCTTAGCCTCATCTCCCTCTGAAACAGGAACTTCTTCACTCATGCAGATGATCAATCCATCTTCTTCTAGGATTAACCCAATCCACTTGATTTGCAAGAACTGGACCTTGAGCTGGATATGGGTTTGTCAGAGAAACCCCAAAAATTCAAACTTTGAATTTCAAGCTTCTGACAAGATAGAAATATGTGCCTTGATGAGCTGATCAAGTTGGTATATTCAGAATTTGAAAACTGCAAAGTTTCACTCCTCAATTTTGCTTTTGAAACTTATGGATTCACTGGACGTGACCCTGAACTGGGGTTTGATGAAGCCCACTCTTCTTCCCAATCAAAATTTTTGACCCAAAGCTCTAAGCTTCTATTTTTCTGAGGAGCTTCCAGCCGTGGTCACAGATTTCAAAAATTCCAATTTTTACAGAAGCCCTAATTTTCCACTTTTCTGATCAAAGTCCTGAACTAGGGTCTAATCAAGCCCAGCCTTCTGCCCAACCAAAAATTCTGATCTTGGTCTCTAAATTTCTATTTTGATGAGTAGCATCCAGCCGTGGTCTCCGATTACAAAAATTCCAACTTTCTCCAAAGCCCTAAATTCCGGAAGCCATGAATGAAGGTACTCAAAAATAATTCTGTTTTGACAGAAATATGTACCTGATTGTTTCTTGTGTAACTCTGAACTTTTTGATCCACAGGGTCTGAAAACGTTTCCTGAGATAGCCTGACTTGTTATCTTTCCATCCTGATAGGTCTGACCTCAATTGGATTCTCTGAGAGAGAGTTATTCCAAATGTCGCAACGTGACCTGTTTTGGGATAATTCAGGAGAGCGAACTTGTACAGCATGCCACGTGTCACTGTTTGAACTTCGGCCTCTAAAAACGTTTCTTGAGATAGCTCGGCCTGTTATATTTCCATCCTAATAGGTCTGACCTCAATTGGACTCTCTGAGAGAGTGTTATGCCAAGTGTCGCAACGTGACATGTTTATGGGATAATACAAGAGAACGAACTTGTACGGCGTGCCACGTGTCACTGGTTCAACTTCGGCCTCTGAAATTTTTTTTTGAGATAGTACATACTGTGTAATACCTGTCACATTTTACAAAATTTCATTTGGAGCTTCCTAGCCCAAGATATGACCTTTTTCCCAAGGTCACTTGATTTTGAATCAGATCTGGAAGAGGCAGAAACCCTATATTGTACAGATCATAAATCACAAAGTACAACGAATTAGAGGTTGTCCTTTGGACACAAGGTACCTAGAGATTTAATATTCTTCCTGTAACAATTTCAGATCCGAAAAATTCGCCAAAACGGATTTATACCGAAAGTGCTACGATGACTAGTTTTTGCTATATCAAGCCCTAGCATCGTAAGTGCAACAAGTGTCATACATGCCATATCATGCCTTCTTTCAGGCTAGCTTTGATACCATGTTAAATTTTCTGAATTTACTTCAATATGATCTAGGATCTTAACTGAGAGAACAACATGTACAGCATATCAATCATGGAGACAATAATGCAAGCACACAAGAGACACAAAGATTTACTTGGGGAAAACCATAAAGGTGAAAAACCCCAATAACTTCCTCAGAGATAGATAGAGCAATGATACAACCAACTAAGAGAGATAGCCATAACCTAGCAGCAGATCCTCCTCCTCCATAAGTGCGCCACTCCTCCTTGAGTGCATGTGTGAGAAGTGAGTGAGTAAATAGAGTGCCTCCCGCACTCTATTTATACTTGACTTGACTTGCCTTTTTACCTAACTCATGTAGGCTCGAACTTAACCACATAACATAATGCTGAGTGGGCCGACCCCCAATAGGGTGGTCTAATAACCCTTTGACCCACATGGCCGACCCCCAATAGGGTGGTTTAATAACCCTTTGACCCACATGACTTATACAGGGCCGACCCCAAACAAGGTGGTCTAATAACCCATCAAGTATAAGTTACGACACTTACAATATAAATGACGACACTTCCTTATAGAGGAATAATACCATCTCTATAGGAATACAATATACATATATGTGAAATACATTCCGAAGTTACATATACATCAACACATTGTTTGGGACATATTCATGGTTTAAGGAGACCGAAGAAGGGATAAAACTGTGCTCTAAATGGTATCATCGTGTGGATTTGTATGATCCCATGATAGTGTATGCTCGTTGGTGCTTTCAATTTTAACGAGTCTGAAAGCAATAAGAAGAATATGAAATGGTGGAAAGGTACCGTTGTGTGGATTTATACGAGACCAAGACGGTGAATGCTTGTGGTTGCTTTCAATTTTAGAGAGTTTGAAAGAAATAAGAAGACTCCAAGGGGGTTATTTTTCGTGTGTTAATCCCCAAGTCCCGAAAAACCATAAAAGTATGCAATGGATAACTCTTGTAGCTAATGTGACTAGAGTATTCCTTTTTCGTAATTAGTGTACCAGGTCTGGAAAATGGTTAAAATTATACCAGATATACGCCCTTTCAAATACTTTTAGCGAGCATGAAAGGACACAAGATTTCTCGGCGATCTTTGCATTATTTAAGGAATCATAAAAGAGCTTAACGAAAACTCCCTGAGTGCCTTTTTTGTAAAGGAGTTGCTTGTTAACAATCAAATTAACACCCTTAACCAAGTGAGGGGAAGAAGCATATTTTACTATGCACCCGCAACATGAATACATAATACAAGTACATAAGAGAACAAGCCCTCTCTTATCTAATCACTACATCCACAATCAGAAAGATTGAGTGAACAAAGAGGTAGCCTAAGGAGACAAGGTTCAGTGATTAAACTACTCATTAAAGGCTCAAATATAAGCTCCACCAGTCAAATAGTGAGAAGAAATGCACAAAAGTACATTAACTGTACTTAAATATGTTAAAGTTGTGACAAAATACTAAAACGACTATGGAAATTGGGTTTTTGAGCAAAAATAATCAAAAAACAAGAAAAGGGATAATCCCACATTGAAAAGAGAAACTTGGGAGCCCATTTCCCAATGCTATAAAAGGAAGAGCAAAGGAATGATGGAGAAATTTGTAGGATTGGAAATCTCATCTTCATCAAAGGAAAGGGTGGAGAAAGGATAACTCATGGAAAAGGATGAGGGATGCACATCAAGATACATTGTAAGTTTGTATCTTCTTCTTTAGCTTAATATGAAATAATTAAATTCCCCTCCAATTAGCTTATTCATATTTTGGTGTTTTAATATTTCATATCTACTCCACATTTTCCTTAAGATATATTAAAGAACCTATGTTGCGGGTTTAGAGGCTCAAAACCGGCCTAGATCCACTCCTACACTCCCAAAATCTTCAAAGATGAAGCTAGATCCTAGCCTCCTTTGATTTTCAAGCATCAACACACCCTGTGTGTGGAGAAAGGGAATTGATGGGCCATCAACGCACCATGATAAAGGGAATGGAGGGTCATCAATGCACTATGGTAGTCTGCAAGGTGCGTTGAAGCCTCTTCAATGCTCTATAATAGAGTAGAGAGTGCGTTGAAGGTTTTTTCTTGAGTTTTGAGCCCAATTATTCCCTCTTTCCTCTGTTTTTATGATATTTTCTTCTTGGATGGGCTTAGGAACCCCTAATACCAGAGTTTATCCCTCATTTTGATCCTCCTTAGCTTAAGATTTGGGAAGATTTACAAAGTTTTTAAAACTTTCTTATTTCATATTTGCATGAATTATGAACTAGTCTTGAGATCTGTTTGTTTTAGAGCTGCTTGGAGGCTTCCTTTTTTCATTTGCAGACCTTCTTAAGGATTTTAAATATTTTTAAGATTATTTTATCACTAGTTTGGAAAATTGTGGAAGATTTTGGGTTAAGATCTTTAGATTTGAAATTTTCCTCCCAAAACCACTAAAAATGGCCCAAATGATCATTTCTTTCCAAATTTTCTTTAAATTTGTGATAGATCCACTTTATTAAAGCCATATTTTTCTGTTAGGTCTCTAATTGGATAGGATTAGGACTGATCTTTGAAATAATTTGAATCCTTTGATAATTTGCAAATAACAAAAATTGAAAAAAACATGAAGAAGAACCTTGAATTGTCACCTAGTTTTATGTTTTTATTGTTTTAGGACTGCTTGGAGGCTTCATTTTTGTACTTGCATACCTTCACAAATATTTAAAAAAAAAATAGAATCCATTTACCACAAATTTGAAAAACTTTGGGAGGGTTTGGTTTGATCTCCTTAGATTCATTAGAGAAATTTTGAGGTCAAAAAATGGCCTCAAAACAAAGAAAATGTACTATAAAAAATAACCAATCACATTCTAGTAGATGACATCATCCCCCTTTGTGAGGTGGCATTGCATGAGTTAAGAATGCTTATTTGTCAAATTTTCTATGGTGGATGAAAACACATAGTTAACCAAGGTAGTGGTGTAAGTGTTTTTAAGTCATAAAGTAAAGTACTCATAATGATAGTCTTTTCATAAAATAATATTATTGTCATTTTCAAGTAAAGTACTTATAATGAATGTCTTTTCACACTTTCTCATAAAATAATATTATTGTCTTTTTCAAGTGAAGTACTCTTAATTCATAAAGAAAGTCCTTTCACATTTTTTTTATAAAATAATATATTATCATTTTTATATTTTTAATTTTAAATTATATATTCACTCCATTCTATTTAATAACATAATGTCAAAGTAATAAAGAATAATAATAGATTTAATAAATAATAATAATAATAATAATAATGCAATGTGGAATATAATAATATTATTAATATTTTACATGTAAATAAATTCTCAATTAAATTACATTATATTGAATTCATGAGAAAATTACTAAATATAAAAAGTCAACATAAAATTTAAAAAATAGCTCTTAAAAATATTTTTTATTATTTAATTTCATTTGCAAGTTCAAGACAAATAAATGCTAAAGGACAATAAATTTTTGGGAATTTATAATGAATCTTAGTCACATCAATGTAGACTTATTTTATTAATTTTATTTCTAGTGAATTTTGAAAAGCAACTCAACCATGATTATTTATATTGTGCATAGAAAATAGTGTGGGAGGTGACTTGTCATATATACCTACCCTATAAAACCCCAAATTCATAATATTTTAATATATATCATATTTTTGTAGTACATCTCTTAGGATGCCCATTTTTTACCTCAAAATCTCTCTAATGTGGAATTTCTTCTCAAAAACCTCCAAAAATGGCCCAAATTGACATTTATTTCAAACTTTTCTTAAATTTGTGGTAGATCCATTTGATTCAAGTTATATTTTTATTTTGGATCCCTAATTGGATAGGATTAGGACTGATATCTATAAAAAATAATTCATTTAAGAGTTTGTAAATCACAAAAAATGAGAAAACATAAAGATTTGTTCAAAGAACCTTAAGACCCTTTAACTGTTGAATCTCATGCATGTGCTTATTTGAAACATCACACCAAATATCAATCATAACATTTGAAAAGATCATTTAAACACATTTCCAAAATATATTTGCATTGAAAAACAAATAATTCAACATTACACTTTGAGACATTTTGAAAATAATTTCCCTCCAAAACTGAATACAAACTTTAATTAGTTCAATTTTGTTTTGGATCTACAGTATTTTCATTATGTTTATGCACAATTAGAGAATATTGTAGCTTCATATCTTGATTTTCGTTGGATAAGTTGTGTCTGAGCCACCGTATCCTCTTTGCTTTCACTTTCAAGTGGCCCTGCAAACAAGAAAGTGGATCTCAAGTGTAATAGTCTAGGATTTGATTTTTCAAGCATTGCTCTTTTGAGCCACTATATCCTCTTCACTTGGGCCTTCAGGCGATCTTGTGCATGAGAAAGTGGATCTTAAGTGTAATAGAGTAGATTTCAATTTTTGCATACATTTCTCGAGCTACCATATCCTCTTTTCTTGCACTTCCGAGTGGCCCTGCAAACGGAAAAGTAGATCTCAAGTGTAAAGAATAAAATTCATAAGCATTTCAAATGGATCTGCTTATCATCTTTGCTTGCACTTTCGGGTGGCTCTGCAAACGAGAGCAGAGATCCCCTGTGTAATAGAATTAGCCTCATTTTTAATGAGATACCTGTTTGGTTTACATTGATTTTCAAACTAGTCATTATCCATATTTTAGCAGAATCATTCATAAAAAACAAAAATCTACCAACACATTTTGCATGTTTGCAAGACACACATGAACCTATAACCTTTCATTAGTTTAGAACATTCATCGAATTGAAAGTTAGCATAGTGAGCATATTGCATTGTTTGGTTCATATTTTTCGAGTCAAGACACCACCAATTTCACTTCCACTCCTCAAACTAAGCAAACTACCATTAAAATTGACGCTTAATCTAAAACTAACCAACATTTGATTTTTATATCACCAACAAGAACAAGTTAGTGCCCTAGATTAGGTTTGGAGAGTTAACACTCCTGGGTTGCAATTTGTTTTGAAACTAGCATTGATTACTGAGAGTTTAAATCCATTAGTAGCAAAAAACGCTTGTCAGGAAAGCGCATCTAACATATGTGTTAAGAATGAGGTCAATCTATATAATTAAGGGTGGTTCCCCCCTCTTGCTTGTTTAGTGGGATATGAGCTCATCACGAAATTCTATGTAAAGTGAAAAGTCCTTGGGGTGACATCAATTTTCTAGAGTACCTAGTTATGAGATTTTTCCTCGAATTACAACTGTTCCGCCCGAACGTTGATTGTGAAGTGGTATCTTTAGTTTCTCTTCTTAGGATATCACATAGGATATTGTAAGTGGGAAAATCTTGCAATACCTTAGACATACTTTGAATCTTTTACTCCTTGGGAGGGTGATTGGTTAGGAACCAACACTTGCACCCCTGGCGATTAAAGTTTATTGTAATTATTGCTCATACCTTTGCTGCTAGCAATTGTTTGAGGTCTCATATACCTCAATAGATACTAGTTTTGGAAGGCCCTCTAATCCATATTTTCACTAAGCTTCGACTCTTTGGAAATGTATTTTGCTTGCTTGGATCTATAGGAATTTTTTACTGTGTTGAAACGTTTTTTATTTTTGTTGAGTCTAGACTTCCTTAGGATTGTTTGATTCTATTTTTCGATCAAAATCATTTTAAACACATCATTTTATCAAAATTCTTCAAATTGGATACTCTCCCGATCCTCCAATCATGGCGGTAGTGAGGTGAGTCACCATAAATTGAAGAACCCGCTACATCGTGGAGACGAATACAAAACACCCAACCTTGTGACTTGAAAACCGATCAACTTCTAGATTCAATTAACAACAATAGAGAAGAAGAACATCAAACAAATACTGAAACATCACCTACCAAGGAAAACACAGATATTGTTGATAATCTTGCTCCATTTGAAATTGAAACACTAGAGAACAACACAGCTACTCACATAGACCCACCTTTCACAAATCTTTCAGATCTATTGTTGTTGCAACACCCTTCCCCAAATTCTTTTTTGAAGTTATTTGGGGCCCCTCCTTCTAACACTTTTGTAGCAAGCTCTTTAGGTCATCTTTCAGGTTTACCTCCAACTAATCAAAATTTCATCACCTGCTTCCAAAAGAGTTTCTCATTTTCTCTGAGGCAAAGTCATCCATTTCCATTTAGCACAGGTTTTGGTCTTATCTTCCCCGCTGTAGCGCAAGATTTAGATTTGAGCCCGCTACAACTTTGGCGCATCTTTAACCACAAGTCCTCTGTCAAGCGTAGGCCTTTACTCTAATTCTGCCACCCTTTCGATAAGTCCCAAGTCTGTTATCTGGTGCAATAAGCCAAAAAACTGTTAGCGCAAGAGATAATTTTCCTTGGTCGCTTGAGCGCGGTGCAAGAATTACCATTACTTCCCTGCCTTGGAGCTGCGCTTCAATTCATTGGAAGAATTAAAAGTTAGTGCATCACTCCCCAGTGCAACTATTATGATAGATTCGAATCCCAAGCGCTAGAGATGCGCTTATCCTTCCCGCTTGCAAATCTGCGCTCGTCTTTCAGGATAACTCATTTCTGGCGCGATTTTTCTGAGCACAATCCCAATGCCGGGATTGCCGCTTGAGCACAACGCTTATCTTTGAATGTGCGCTTGCCACATAGCGCAAAAAATTACGCTCCCTGCTTGGCACCAAAGCTGAAATCGATACTTAGCACGAAAAGATCTCCTTGATCCTTGTGCAACGGCAGAGTTGGTAGGGATTTTAATAAAGCCATGTGCCACTCTTAATGACTAATTCCTCGAGCCCCATGCTCTTAACCCC
This sequence comes from Larix kaempferi, assembly GCA_027924585.1. NCBI lineage: Eukaryota > Viridiplantae > Streptophyta > Pinopsida > Pinales > Pinaceae > Larix > Larix kaempferi. The sequence goes on from BSBM01000252.1 coordinate 5,497,452, forward strand.
GCCAACTTTAAATGTATGTGATCATTTAACTCTCCCCTATTTAATGCATGCAATGATGTTTTGGGTTTTATTCGGTCATTTGCTCTTGGAGCGCTCGCCATCTGCGTCGAAGTTCGAAGCTTCCGTTCGCTGCAAATAGTTGAGGTCTCCGAACAGTCGCCATACTGACAGGTAGGCTCTTTCCCAATCCTGATTTTGGATTAGTAGGTTAAAAGAATCATTCACGCACAGTTTAATAGCTCAAACACCCTCCGTTTTACTTAGCATGAAAGCTAGAAAGGACGTAGAACAACCGCTGTTCTTTTCCCTATGAGGATACGAAGCCACCACCTTCAGAACAGGGCAGAGACAACCCCATCTCACAGGCACACAAGTCTCTCCCCTCTACTGTGTTTTTGGCTTTTCTAGCTTTTCCCACAGAGTTTTCGTTCACCAAGCGAAACCTACGGCTCCCCACAACCGCATGTTGAAAGTCTTATATGTTTTCTTGGTTGCGTAATAGTTTGGGGGTCTTTTTCCTTGAGTAGAGTTATTTTTCTGAAAATATGAAGTGCCCCGGTCATAAGGTTGAGTCGTCCCAGTAGTATTTTTAGCGGACTCAGAGTTTTCGCTCAAATTTGTAGAAGTCACAACATCATGATGTCTCATTTTTAAAACTCCTGTCCAACCATCCTTTGCACGTAAGGCCCAACCCTTCTCGCTCCTTGCAATTAAAGTCTCATGCTGTAAATACTGAGATACCTTGCTCGACCAAGAGCAAGTTTTATTCATGCTGGGGTTGCCTAAAATTTCCATTGCTTGGCTGAAGCTGCCATGGGGATGTGTTAAATCAACCATTTAATCCCATTTAGAAACTCGAAGTCATGACTCGATCCTTAGCCGATAAAGCCTGTGGCTGCAAAAATTATCCCTTTTCAGCATAGCTTCCACTCTAAGCTGCCGACGCATGAAATGTTAAACATTGATGCATAGATAATTTCGCATGCATTATGTTAAGCGCTAGTGCAAAAGTAAGGATAGGAAGCAGCGCATTCAAAAATGTGTAAGCTAGTGCGCGAGTGATTTTAGCTTTGGTGCACAAACGAAATTATGGCACTGGCGCATAAACTATTTTAGTTCTTAGCGCAGGAATATATTTTCGCTTGGCACCCAAATAAGTTTAGGCGCCGGCGCGAGTGGAACTTTTAAATCTTATCGCGTGAATTCCAGCTGATACCCCAGCGTGCACTAGGTGGCCAATCTTAGCGCGCATATTATCCCAAGCGCGGCACAAAAATTAATTTAGGCGCCAACATTGAAGTCTCAAATCAGAACTCGCGCAAGATTTTTTTTCGCAATCCTAGAGATGCCTGCACGCCAAAAATGAATCGCATAGACCCAAAATGATCTTGCTCTTCATCCTGATTTGTTGTCCTTATTTTAGCATGAAGGGACATTATTGAATTAAGCTTACATGTGAAATGAAGATAATTATGTTTATGAAAGTGTCATATTCTGGCTTTGTTTTAGAGTGTTTCCAATGTTTGGAAATGGTCTAAACTAAAGTTTTGTAATATTGCCTTGATTGCCGCAGGATTACCATGCACAGGAGGTCATCCAAAAGGAAGGCAACGCAGAAAGTGACCTCAGACTCAGAGGTTGAGATTCTGTCGGACACTTCTCTCGTCACAATGTTTACTGACACACAAGCTACCACTGGTGTTTCCCCTGGGAGCTCTGCCCCTGAATTTCAATGGGGTGATCTATACAGATTCATCATGGCTCAAAATGATTTGACGGCCCCTATAGAAGACGCTATGGTATATGCCAACATCAGAAGGTCATTTTTGCATAAGGAAACAACTTGGCAAGAGTTGTTCCCTTGTTCTGAAGTTGTTGGATGGTTGATTCCTAACATTCAGACTGACACAAGGATTATGACTGATAAAAATTGATTGGTCCTAGCTTCTTTCGCCCCCTATCATGTCACTGCTACTTACAGATTACCTTCACACAGGGCTTCTTTGGATGATGAATGGATGGAAAAGCATCAAATGGACTTGTTAGAAACTGCCTGTAAGATGACTATAAATGGCAGGAAAATCAACAGGAGGCAAAATAATGAATATGAGAGCAATCTCCTAAAAACCCCTTATAGGCTCATCGTCTTGATGTTGAGTAGGCTCTTCGGCATGCCTAATGGCAATATCTTTAAGATTGGATGGGTGCCAGTGATGTTTCACATAGCCACAAAATGCACCATCTTCAATTGGGCTGAAATAATTTCAGATAGCTTGGCCCCATGGTTAACAGCAGGCCAAGGAGGATTGACCCGAAAGAAGGCAGTTTTCTACATGTCTTCATACCTAATTGACTTCCTGTTAAGCAAGCATTCATTCCCGGACTTGGGTTGTTCGTGGAAGCCGAATGAAACAACTCTCTTCATAGCCTATCAGTGCACATGGGCGAGTAAGTATGCAAACCACTACAAGATGATTTGTGAAAGGTTTATCATGCCGTTGTACTAGCTCATTTTCATGCAAGAACCAGATTCTATGTCAGAGAATGCAATGCCTGTCATTGAACAATTTGGAGACTATTATCACAATGCAGAAGGCATGTACATTAGGATGAGTGGAGGGACTCATGAACCATTTATGTTCCCTCAGTATGTTACAGACTTTGTTATTCATAAGGAGGCCATGAGGAAACTCTTCAGCACCGGTGCCATAAGCAGGTTCTTAACAGAAAGGAGGAAGGGCATGTACCCTCCCATGCCATTTACCATAGAAGCCTACAGCCTCCCAAGAGCAAGAGATGGGGAAAATTACGCTCAAGGCTTAGAAATCTTCCACTTCGGCTCTGTCCCTTTCAAAAGGCATGACCCTAACGACGCGGTAAGCAGACATTGTCTCGACCTCAGGGTTTCCTTCGAGTATGCTCATTCGGAAGACCGAGAAGAAGAATTCCTCAGATGCACCCACAACCTAACTGAGTTAGGAAAGCATTACAATACAAAAGTGGTGAAAGACTCAAGCCCCATCCCTATCGGTTTGATCCAAAGAGAAAGGGAGGCCTCCACCTCACAATCAGGGGAACCATTGGAGTTGGAGCAGGACAAGGTATCCCAAGAGTAGCCATTGGAGTTAGACTAGGACAGAGTGCTCCAGGAAGAGGCTCTCAAGCAGTAGTAGGACCAAGAGCAAGCAAAGATTCAAGGTGAGCTAGTTGCCAAGCTTCCACAAGAGGAGAATGCAAGGAAACAACAGGACCAAACCTCCTAGTTGGATCATCTAGAAGAAACCGCCGGGATCTAGACGGAACAAGAAGATCAGGTACCCCAGGAGCAAGCTTCCAAGCAACAAACTAAGGAGGAGCAAAGGCACTTGGGTGAGAAGGCTGATGGATTACAGAATCAACAAGGAGATTCTGAAGAAGCAGATGTGTTGCAGACACAGCAAGGAGAGTCAACAGGAGAGAAAGATAAAGAGAAGATTGAGAAGTCTCTTGACCCGGAGCCATCTACTCCGATAGATATGGATATTGATCCACCATTGATATGCACCCAAGGGGGAACGCAGGAAAAGGGTGCCTATTCAGGAATCTTAGTGCTGACTCCATATAACCCCAGAAAGTAGCACAAAATAGCAGACTTGGATACTGCATATTTTAGTCCAAGGAAAAGGGCCATCATTGATAGGAGGGTGCAGAAGATAGAAGGCACAACAATGAATATGGAAATCGAGGAGAAAGAATATGAACCATGGGTAACAGAGAAGACACTGGTCCAAGGAACTGATATCGACCCTACATTTCAAGCCCAATGTACCGTTGCATCGGCTAAGGAAACTAAAGATAGCATTGATTTCTTGAAAGAAAAGATAAAGCATTACAGAGAGCAATGCCTTAAGATCAGAGATGACAGAGAGAGGGAGATACTGGAAGCAAACAAGCTGAAGGAGAAATACAATCAATTGTTGGAGAGCATCTGGTGCTTAAGTCGGAAATTCTCCAGCTCAAAAATGATAAGAACTCCTTAGAAGTGCAGGTGGCTTTCTCTGAAGGTGAGCTAGAGAATCTGAAGGCTCGGATAGCAGAACTCGAAGAACTCGAAGTAGGCAGGGATCAACAAATCCATCTCCACCAGCATGAATGTGAAGGGCTGATCCAAGAAAAGGAACAACTAGCAAGAAAACTCAAAGAGGCAGCAGAGGACCAGCAAAACTTGCCCACATTTCAAAAACAAGCATGTGATATGTGGATCAAAATCCATCAGTTGCTAGTGCTGATCTTAGAAGAGATTTGGAGTATGAAAGAGGTGATTAAGAAAATAGAAACAATCGAATCCAAAGCCCTAAATACCCAAGAAAGGTTTGCAAATCATTTAGAGGAGCTAAAATACCAATCTGAGTGGAAAAGGGAAAATCTCATCTCCCTTCACACTTGTGCGCCCCTACAGGAGATGAATTGGATGTGGATATGGGGATTCTTGATTTCACCAGATATTGCGGCACCAGACTAAGTGTGGAAATAAAAAAGACAGTCCACAAGTGTTGTTCCATCTATTCCGCACTTAGGGAATTGCTTAGCAAGTGTCATCTGGTTATCCCCGCCTCCATTTATGATTTCCCTAAATAAGAAGACCGAGTGTTCGAGTTGCAGAATGAGCTGGACGAAGACTTGGATAGTATCAAGAAGATAGAGGTTTTGACTCAGGATGAATTTCAATGGTTCATTTGCCAACCTGCAATACATATTTATTTCTTGGAAGCAATGGCAAAAGAGGCTACGCAAGGAAAAGCGCTGATCAAGTCAGACCTTCATAAGCATGAAATAGCGTCCCAGGCAACAGTGTCTTCTTGTAGCAAGCTCATCGTAAGGGACATCGGCCAACGGTCTTCATACATTCAAAGTGTAGATGTTCCAGTAATTTCAAGCGAGCCGGTTGATGGAGGCTTGTCTTCGAGCCAGCCCGCAGAAGCCCCAGCAAATTAGACAGATCATTCTTATTCTGTTTTAAGCAAGTGGAAAAGTGGGATTTCCACCTTTGTGTAATTTCTTTAAAAGGCCAGTTGGTCTCTATTTTTGTCTTATTTGTAAAACCTTCCACGTATTCATAGGCCTTGTAATGATGCGATGAATGCTGAAGGGAGGAGGTTTTAGAATTAGGGTACACTTGTCATCCCAAGAGGTGCTTTGTAAGATTATAAATAGAAGGTTAGAGGGAATAGAGAAGGACTTTTTTGTAGGGAAAATAAGCTTCTCAGCTTATACGAATTATTTTGTATTCAGCTCTGTGGAAGCGATTTTGCCTAATAAAGAGCCTGAGGGAGACATTCGTTTTGCCTGGAAATGGATGTTGGATGTTTGCTAGATTATTCTTGTGGCGTTCATATCTTGCAGTGAGATCTTTCTTTGCTATTCAAAATTATTTCTGTGTGTTGAATGAACTTACTTATTTTTTGTGCAGTGATGTTTATCCTAACATGAGTAATAGAATGCTTTCACATGGATTAAAAGCTATCTTTTATATCTTTAATCTCTCGTTGTAGATGTATCTTTTTGATTTAATGGCTATATGTTGATCTTTAGATATTTCCCTCAGCACATTGCTCATATTTACAGTTTGCTCCTTGCAGGGATAGATTAGATTTATTTCAGTATTAGATACAAATTTGTTTCAAGCTCTACATTTAGACTAAATTAGCTTAGGCACTTGCACATCATTTTAATAATAAAATCAAAAAATAACGGTGGATCGGGCCAGAACCGGTGTAAAAGAAAGCAAATCTGATGGTAGTCGGAACTACTAACCGGACGGATTCCCCATACGAAACGATGGACAATCTAATTGGGATAGTTTACCAGGGAGAATCTGTTTCTGCTTGATGCTGCGATCTTCGAGGCATCAACAGTTTTTGGCGCTAGAAGGAGGGCCTGAAGTGCATGGCTGATAAAGGAAAATCTCCCATTGTCAAAAATGTTACTAAAAACCCACTTAAAATAGGAATTTCAGATAGCCCAAACCTTGAAGTAACAAATAAAGAAAACTCCATCTCTGATTCTGAACATCAAGAATTCTTTTATGCTATGCCTTTTGCAAAAATAGAAGATTTAAGGAGACATACATGATCTTATGTTAGGCAACTAGGTGGCTTAAACGCTGTAACGTTCCTCCCTACGAAAAGTACTCCCAGAAAAGAAAGACAATACACTCGTGATTCGATTCTTGTGCAGAATTTTGAAGAGCTTGTAAACCTTACCTTGGAAGAGATCACAGAACCCCTGAGAGAAATTGATCTTAAAAATCCATAAAATCTTTCAGATCCAGAAAATCGTGGAGAACTTGTTACTCCAAAGAACACTCCACCTAATTCACCATACAATTCTCCACCCGATTCCGCACGTAGAAACATGGCTGTGCCTGCTTAGAGAGCGAGGGGAGCATTGAATCTAGCTGGGCCATTCCACAATCTGCCTAAAAATCTAGAGAAAGTCTTGCGTAAATTCAACCCAGGAAAATCCATTTCTGCTGAAGATCATCTCAAGAGTTTTTATTTAGCCTTGAATCTTTTAAATGTACAACATGAAGATGTAGTTTGTATGGTTTTCCCATACACATTTGAGCTGAAAGTCTCTTCCTAGTATTTTAGCTTACAAGCTAGCTCAATTTCCAGCTAGGAAGAATTTGAAACATGTTTCTTAAAGAAGTATGGAAATCAAAAGACTGTAGCTACACTCATGAAAGAATTACTGTTCATGAGAATGGAAAAGAAAGAAAAGGTTCAAGACTTCAACCAAAGGTTCACAACACTCTTAAATAATTTCAGCGAATCAAATAAGCTAGCAGAAGAATCTCTTGTTGAATATTATACGACAACTCTTGAAGGGCCAATAGCAATGTTTGTCAAAAGATCGAAGAAAACCACCCTGATAGAAAATTTCGAAGAAGCTAGGAAGGTGGAAGAAGAAGTAGACAGCATTGCCAAACATGCTTTAGATACAGAGACAAAACCAGCAACTAGTAAAAAAACCTTGCTGCTCACCAGGAATAAAGAGGAGTCATTGGCAGACCTGGAGAATGTAGTTAAGATGATGCAGAAATTGTCCAATAAAATTGTAGATCCGGAGAAAGAAAAAGAAGCTAGTACCTCTAGGAAGCCTTTCAAACCATTCTACAAGAAAAGAGAATACAACAATCAACCTCATCCACCTATGAATAATTCTCCTGTTTTAAATCTAAATGAAATAGGGATGGAAAACTTTTGCACATTTCATCAAGAGCCACACTCGAAAAAGAGCTGCCCACAATGGATTAACTCTATGAGTTTAGTCATGAACCAAATGCTGGATTCACTGATTCCAGATCAAGATGATCCTCCAGAAGAACCAAGCCTTGAGATAGAGGAACCACCCCCAGACACTACCATGGTGCTATGGGATTGGGTACCTTTAACTGAATTGGTAGAAGATGATCCCATGGAAAACCCAGTCTCCGATGTGAACATTAACACTTGCAGTAAAGGTCCCATCGTAGATCCAGTTCCAAGCTCGACTATTTTCAAACATAAAGTTTCAAAAGAGACACCTAAAAGACACATTACAGTCATTCCTCCACAACCTAAAGCTAACCCAACAATGGCCAAACAGCCAAACATTCACACAATAGTTCAACAACCAAAGGTCACACTGAATAAGACAGACCATCAAACTAGAATGGTAAAAGAATGTGATATAGGATATGAAATCATTGAAGATATAAAGAAAGTAAAGGAAAATGTTTCAATATTCGATATGTGTTTGCTCCAGCAACGAGACAAGTTGTTTCATGTCCTGCAATCCCAACCCAACACCCCATTAACGAATGCTCAAGAAGACCGTAAAATTAATGAGGACAGTATCAACGAGAAATCCAAATCTTAGACATTGCCGTTCCTTTTAACCACAATGTGCACAACTGTCTGGTAGATTCTGGAGCATCTTCGAATGTCATGCCACTATCTCTCTGTAAAAAGATCAATGGTCAACCAATTCCATCCCCTTCCCAGATTATTCAGTTATATAGGACTGCTGTCAAAGTTATCGGGGAAATGAAAGATGTCCTCATTAGGTTATCAGAAGATTCTAGAGTTTGTCAGTTCATTGATATAATGGTAGTTGACATTCCCGAGGCCTATGGTTTGATCCTAAGCAGGGACTGGTCCACAAAGTTAAACAGTTACTTTGCAACTGATTGGTCCCATTTGTGGTTTCCATATCAAAATAGGTAGAATCAGATCAAGGTTATGAGAGAACCACACATGAAACAAAATGTAACTCAACTAGAAGGAAAGAATGAAGCTGTGGCATTTTCATCTTTAGTTTTGGGAAATTATTTCTTGGAAATTGATCCAGGTTATTATCAGTCTGAAACTATTAGCCATGAATCAGATGAATAGTCCGATCTCCTTCATTTTTCTCAAACTGATAATATTGATTGTAATATAGTTAGTTTAGTCACTAACTTAGATCATAAGGATACTAACTTAGTTAAATCAAACGATCTTTTTTGGACACTATACTTTGATGGTTCTAAAACTTTGGAAGGATCCAGAGCCAGTTGTGTTCTGATGGATCCAGAAAGAAATAAGTATTTTTTGTCCTGTAGGTTAGAATTTGATTGTACTAACAATACTGCTGAATATGAAGCTTTGGTCCATGGATTAAAGAAAGCCATCGATTTAAATGTTAATTTCTTGAAGGTGTTCGGTGACTCAGAAATAGTTGTGAGACAGGTAAGAGATACCATTCACTGCCTTTCACCTCATTTGAGGAGTTATCAGGCTGAGGTATGGGATTTAATTATGCATTTTGATGCTTTCAATATAAAGTCCATTGCTAGATTGCAAAATTTTGCAACTGATTTGTTAGCAACATCCGCTTCCAGATTGGTGCCAACTAATAACAAGTGTTCAATTGAATTAATTTTTAGGCCTTCTATCCCTGACAATATCACAAAATTCAGAGTTTTCAATGATGACGAACAAATTATTAGTTTTCTAACAAACGCAGACATTTTTCAGGAAGCTGTGATAGACGAAGAAGAACACGATTGTGATTTACAAAAGAAAGATGCATCTAAAGGCAATTTCATCCCCAAAGGGGTGAGTTTGCTTGAAATGTTGTTTGATCTACATAGAAAGTTGAGAAGGCTAGAAAATACCAAAACCAATATCTCATCAATGCAACATGAATTGGTTAATTTGGGCACCGAGGCTGAACCAAAGTTTGTTAACATTGGAAAATGTTGTTCACCAGGAGAAAAAGATAAGTTCATCAAGCTATTTCGACAATATAAATATGTTTTTGCATGGAATTATGAATATCTAAAAACATACGACACCTGCGTTATTCAACATGTCATACCAATGAAAGCAGGTGTTAAGCCATTTCAGCAGCAATTAAGAAGGATGCATCCTAGTCTTGAACCTCTCATTCAAAAGGAATTGAAGAAGCTATTGGATGCTAAAATAATCTTTAAAGTCTGGCATTCTGAGTGGGTTGCTAACTTAGTTCTCGTGATAAAGCAGTCAGGAGAGATAAGACTATGTGTTGACTTCAGAAATTTAAATAGAGCTTCAGATAAAGATAACTATCTCGTCCCTTCAATGGAACAAATTCTCTAGATGGTGTCAGGGTCTGAACTATTCTCTCTTCTTGATGGCTTCTCTGGTTACAATCAAGTGTTAGTAGCTGAAGAAGACCGTCTCAAGACTACTTTCCGCACTAAGTGGTGAACGTTCGCATACCGAAGGATGCCCTTTGTCCTAATAAACGCAGGAGCTATGTTTCAGTGAGCAATGGACATCGCCTTCTGAGGATTGGGTGGCCATTGTGTCGTGGTCTATCTAGATGATGTGACACTTTTTTTGAAGAAAAGAGAAGACCATGTTGTTCATTTGAAGCACATTTTTTTATCGCTGCCAGAAATATGGTATCTCCTTAAATCCCAAGAAGAGCGTATTCGTTGTTCCCGAAGGTAAACTGCTGGGCCATATTATTTCCAAAAGACGAGTATCAATAGATCAAGAAAGAGTACAAGCTATCAATAAAATTCCAATGCCTCATAACAAGAAATCCATGCAGTCCTTTATGGGCACTATCAATTTCATCCAAAGGTTTGTTCCATATTTCGCGCAAATTGTTAAACCTTTGCAGCAAATGGTCAAGCAAAGCATACAGTTCAAGTGGACAGACTTAGAAAAGGATGCGTTCAGAGACATTAAGGCAGCCATAGCTAAAGATCCTTCCTTAAGAAACCTATATTTTGACAAATATTTTATCCTGTATACCTTTGCTTCGGATGACTCGTTTGCAGCGGTGCTCACACAAAAGGTAGAGTTAGGAGATGAGTATCCAATCTCATTTATGAGCACTGGTCTGCAAGGCATTGAACTGAATTATCCTGTCGTCGACAAACATGCGTATGATTTTTTCAAAGAGGTCAAACAGTTCATACCATATATTCTGAAGAATAGAACTAAAGTTATAGTTCCTCACCCAGCGGTGAAATCCCTTTTTGTTCAAAAGGAATTGGGAGAAAGAAGAGGAAATTAGGTCACAACTCTTCAAGAATATGACTTAGAATTTAAACCAGCCACCATCATCAAGGGACAAGGCCTGTGTAAATTACTTATAGAGCATCCAATTGATGAGGAGCAGCACTGGAAGAATGAAGCCGAACTGAATTCAGTTGAGGTTTGTCCCATTTTCATAGCTCCTGCATCATGGTATAGAGATCTAGTGCATTATTTGCAGCAAGGATATCTACTAGAACATTGGAGTTCTAAGCAAAGAAGGGCACTCCATTTGAAATCAACAGCTTATCAAATTATTGAGGGTGCACTTTTCAGAAAAAAAACTATGATGGAATTTTGCTTAGATGTCTAGAAAAGGAAGATGCAAGTAGAGTTGTCAAAGAATTACAAGATGGCCCCGCTGGTGGACATTATTCGGGAGAGACGACAGCTCACAAAATAATCAGAGTTGGATATTATTGGCCCACCTTATTCTGAGATGCTCATGCTTATGCTCGGAACTATGATATATGCCAAAGAAGTGCTGCGAAATTACCTAAGGAAGCAAGACCTTTGCAGTCGGTTATTATCTCAGAACCTTTTGAACAATGGGGTATAGATGTCATAGGAGAGATAAATCCAAATTCTTCTCTTCAGCATCGATACATCCTCACATCCACTGACTACTTCACCAGATGGACGGAGGCAATCCCATTGCGCAATATCAACGAAGATATAGTCATCAGTTTCTTGAAGGAGAACATCATAACCAGGTTTAGTGTTTCAATTTCCCTAGTATTTGATAATGCCACCTATTTCTCGTCTTTTAAAATAAATGAATTTGTTTAAGATTGGGGAATTAAACTGCATTATTCAGCCAATTATTACCCTCAAGGAAATGGATTAGCTGAATCTTCAAACAAAAATCTCATCCGAATTCTCAAGAAGACTATGATAGAAAACCAACGGAGTTGGCATATAGCTCTCCCAAATGCCTTGTGGGAAGATAGGGTTACTCCAAAGAACGCATTAGGGGTTTCTCCTTACACCCTCGTCTACAACAAAGAAGCTATTCTACCTCCCAATATCTTGCTTCCATCTCTGCAGTTGTCCCAAGCCTCTCGAGGTTCTGGTAGTCAAGTTTTACAATCCAGGATCGATACCTTGCTTCGACTTGAATAAGCCCGACAGAAAGCCAAAGACCGATTCCATCAGCACCAAGACATAGTCAAAAGATGGTTTGATAAGAGGAAGTATGGTAAAAGAAGTTTCGAAGTAGGGGATTTAGTCCTGAAATGGGACCATAATCATGAGGGCAAGGGGATGCACACTAAATTCCAACAATTATGGATAGGCCCTTACCAAATCTCTACAAAGCTGGGCCCATCCACTTATAAGCTAACAGACCTCCAGGGAGAGGAAGTAACCCTTCCTCTCAATGGCCTCGCCTTGAAGCAATACTTTGCTTAGTCTCAATGAGACTCTCTGTACATAAATAAAGTTTTCTTTATTTTGCTTTAGCCTTTGTTTCTCGTGTTTCAACTAGATTTCTCTCCGCTCTTAGTTTTTGAGCTTTTTGTACAAAATCTGTCTCCTTGGGTCACCTGCAACTGGGCCTTCCGTGAAGGAAGATCTCGCAAGAGAATTGAACAACTTGTGAAGATGGAAATGTATCCTACAAAGAAAGTTTACCCATGCATTAGAGACTTTGCTAATCATTCTCCAGAACGAAGAAGATCCTGTTCTATTGGTCACGCTAACCCTTGTTTAAATAACAGTGATCTGTGATTATCTTTACCACTATCTTCGAGCTCCATCCACCATCACACTTAAAATCATCTCAAGAAGATCGTTGTGGTTGGACCCATGGAAGAGCAGCATATCTCGAAGGCATATGGTATTGAAATGACTTCATGTTGCAAATCTGAAAGCCAAATTGGCTTATAATCAAGGGTCTGTTTTCCAGAGATTCTCGCCTCAATCAAAGCATGACTGAGATAAAAGCAAAGTGTACAGGTCAAGAAAGTTGTCCAAAATACTCAGCTGTAACTAGGCTCCTCTCCATCCATGAGGCTTGATAAAACAATACAATCTCTCACTCACACAAAAGGGCATTATGGATTGAGGAGCCAAAATCAAAGACCGTATTTTAAAGAAAATATCTCTGGAAGGCTCAAAAAAGCAAAGTTGTCAAATATATGAACATCTAAATGGATGCAGGCGGCATGGGAATGAGGAACAGAGAAATGGTGTCTATGAGATGTTGTTGTAAAATCCTGTGGAGTCCAATAGCAGTGGTCATCTGAAAGATGAATCTTCTAAAAATGAACCCCATATGTTGGCCCTTGGAAAGTTTTAAAGATGTCTTCATCAAAGCTTCCTTCTCCCAATGACCAATGGATTAAGTGACTTATTCCTGTGCTGAGATTCAAACGCTTAAGCCGACTGCTGCACACAAGGTGAACATCTTTTAAAAGGAATTCTTCCGATAAGCGAGATAGTATTCAGAGACCTATGTTCGCCAACGATTCACCAATTGTTGTTGCTACAACACCCTTCCCCAAATTTTTTTTTGAAGTTATTTGGGGCCCCTCCTTCAAACACTTTTGTAGCAAGCTCTTTAGGTCATCTTTCAGGTTTACCTCCAGCTAATCAGAATTTCATCGCCTGCTTCCAAAAGAGTTTCTCATTTTCTCTGAGGCAAAGTCATCCTTTCCCTTTAGCACAGGTTTTGGTCTTATATTCGCCGATGTAGCGTAAGGTTTAGATTTGAGCCCCCCATGACTTTGGTGCATCTTTAACCACAAGTCCACAATCAAGCATAGGCCTTGACTCTAATTCAGCCGCCCTTTTGACAAGTCCCAAGTCTATTATCTGGCGCAATAAGCCAAAAAATTGTAAGCGCAAGAGATAATTTTCCTCGGTTGCTCGAGAGTGGCACAAGAATTACCATTACTTCCCCACCTTGGAGCTGTGCTTCACTTCATTAGAAGAATTAAAAGTTAGCGCATCACTCCCCAGCGCAACTATGATGATAGAGTCAAATCCCAAGCGCTAGAGATGCGCTTATCCTTCCCGCTTGCTAATCCGCACTCATCTTTTAGGATAACTCATTTCTGGCGCGATTTTTCTGAGCGCAATCCTAACACCGGGATTTCTGCTTGAGTGCAAAGCTTATATTTGAACGTGTGCTTGCCACATAGCGCGAAACATTACGGCCCCCACTTGGTGCCAAAGCTGAAATCGATACTCGGCGTGAAAAGATCTCCTCGATCCCTGTGCACCGGTAGAGTTGGTAATGCTTTTAATAAAGCCATGTGCCACTCCTAATGACTAATTCCTCGATCCCCGTGCTCTTAACCCCGCCAACTTTAAACGTACGTGAGCATTTAACTCTCCCCTATTTAACGCATGCAAGGTCGTTTTGGGTTTTATTCGGTCATTTGCTCTCAGAGTGCTCACCATCTGCGTCGAAGTTCGAAGCTGCCGTTTGCTGCAAACAGTTAAGGTCTCAAAACGCTCTCCATACTGACATGTAGGCTCTTTCCCAGTCCTACTTTTGGATTAGTAGGTTAAAATAATCATTCACGCACAGTTGAATAGCTCAAACACCCTCTGTTTTACTTGGCACGAAAGCTAGAAAGGACGTAGACCAACCGCTGTTCTTTTCCCTATAAGGATACAATGCCACCACCTTCAGACCAGGGCAGAGACGGCCCCATCTCATAGGCACACAAGTCTCTCCCCTCTATTGTGTTTTTGGATTTCCTAGCTTTTCCCACAGAGTTTTCGTTCACCAAGCAAAACCTGCGGCTCCCCACGACCGCATGTTGAAAGTCTTATATGTTTTCTTGGCTGCGTAATAGTTTGGGGGTCTTTTTCCTTGAGTAGAGTCATTTTTCTAAAAATATAAAGTGCCCCGGTCATAAGGTCGAGTCGTCCCAATAGTATTTTTAGTGGACTCAGATTTTTCGCTCAAATCCATAGAAGCTGCAACATCCCGATGCCTCGTTTGCAAAACTCCTATCTAACCATCCTCTGTGCGTAAGGCCCAACCCTTCTCGCTCCTTGCAATTAAAGTCTCATGCTGTAAATACCGAGATACCTTGCTCGACCAAGAGTGAGTTTTATTCATGCCAGGGTTGCCTAAAATTTTCATTGCTCGACCGAAGCTGCCATGGGGATGTGTTAAATCAACCATTTAAGCCCATTTAGAAACTCGAAGTCATGACTCGATCCTTAGCCGATAAAGCGTGTGGCTGCGAAACTTATCCCTTTTCAGCGTAGCTTCCACTCTAAGCTGCCGATGCATGAAATGTTAAACATTGACGCATAGATAATTTTGCATGCATTATGTTAAGCGATAGCGCAAAAGTAAGGATAGGAAGCAGCAGATTCGAAAATGTGTAAGCTAGCAAATGAGTGATTTTAGCTTTGGTGCACAAACAAAATTATGGCGCTAGCGCGTAAAATATTTTAGGTCTTAGCATAGGAATATATTTTCGCTCAGCGCCTGAATAAGTTTAGGCGCCGGTGCGAGTGGAACATTTAAATCTTAGCGCGTGAATTCCAGCTAATACCCCAGCGTGCGCTAGGTTTCCAATCTCAATGCGTGTATTATCCCAAGCACGGCGCAAAACTTAATTTAGGCACCAATGCTGAAGTCTCAAATCAGAACTCGTGCAAGAGTTTGTTTCGCAATCCTAGAGATGCCTGCACGCCAAAAATGAATCGCATAGACCCAAAATGATCTTGCTCTTCGTCCTGATTTGTTGTCTTTGTTTTAGCATGAAGGGACATTGTTGAATTAAGCCTACATGTGAAATGAAGATAATTATGTTCATTTTAGGAAGCCTCTAGTTTATGAAAGTGTCATATTCTGGCTTTGTTTTAGAGTGTTTCCAATGTTTGGAAATGGTCTAAACTAAAGTTTTTTAATATTGCCTTGCTTGTCGCAGAATTACCATGCACAGGACGTCAACCAAGAGGAAGGTAGTGCAGAAAGCAACCTCAGAATCAGAGGTTGAGATTCTATCGGACACTTCTCTCGTCACAATGTTTACTGACACACAAGCTACCACTGGTGTTTCCCCTGGGAGTGGCGCCCCTGAATTTCAATGGGGTGATCTATATAGATTCATCATGGCTCAAAATGATTCGACGGCCCCTATAGAAGATGCTCTGGTATATACCAACATCAGAAGGTCCTTTTTGCATAAGGCAACAACTCGGCCAGAGCTGTTCCCTTGTTCTGAAGTTGTTGGATGGATGATTCCTAACATTCGGACCGACACAAGGCTTACGACTGATAAAAATGGATTGGTCCTGGCTTCTTTCGCCCCCGATCATGTCATTGCTGCTTACAGATTACCTTCACACAGGGCTTCTTTGGATGATGAATGGATGGAAAATCATCAAATGGACTTGTTAGAAACTTCCCGTAAGATTACTATAAATGGCAGGCAAATCAGGAGGAGGAAAAATAATGAATATGAGAGAAATCTCCTAAAAACACCTTGCAGGCTCATCGTCTTGATGTTGAGTAGGCTCTTCGGCATGCCTAATGGCAATATATTTAAGATTGGTTGGGTGCCAGTGATGTTTCACATAGCCACAAAAGGCCCCATCTTCAATTGGGATGAAATAATTTCAGATAGCTTGGCCCCACAGTTAACAACATCCCAAGGAGGATTGACCCGAAAGAAGGAAGGGTTTTTCATGTCTTCATACCTAATTGACTGCTTGTTAAGAAAGCATTCATTCCTGGACTTGGGTTGTTTGTGGAAGCCGAATGGAACAACTCTCTTCATAGCCTATCAGTGCACATGGGCGAGCAAGTATGCAAACCACTACAAGATGATTTGTGAAAGGTTTATCATGCCGTTGTACCAGCTCATTTTCGTGCAAGAACCAGATTGTATGTTAGAGAATGCAATGCCTGTCATTGAACAATTTGGATAATAGTATCACAGCGCAGAAGGCATGTACATCAGGATGAGTGGAGCGACTGATGAACCATTTATGTTCCCTCGGTATGTTACAGAATTTGTTATTCATAAGGAGGCCATGAGGCAACTCTTCGGTACCGGTGCCATAAGCAGGTTCTTAACAAAAAGGAGGAAGGGCATGTACCCTCCCATGCCATTTACCATAGGAGCCTATAGCCTCCCAAGAGCAAGAGATGGGGAAAATTACGCTCAAGGATTAGAAATCTTCCACTTCAGCTCTGTCCCTTTCAGAAGGCATGACCCTAACGACACGATAAGCAGGCATTGTCTCGACCTCAGGGTTTCCTTTGAGTACGCTCATGGAGCAGACCGAGAAGAAGAATTCCTCAGAAGCACCTGCAACCTAACTGAGTTAGGAAAGCATTACAATACGAAAGTGGTGAAAGACCCAAGCCCTAGGCCTATCGGTTTGATCCAAAGAGAAAGGGATGCCTCCACCTCACAATCAGGGGAACCATTGGAGTTGGAGCAGGACAAGGTATCCCAAGAGAAACCATTGGAGTTGGAGCAGGACAAGGTATCCCAAGAGAAACCATTGGAGTTGGAGCAGGATAGAGTGCTCCTGGAGTAGGCTCTCAAGCAGTAGCAGGACCAAGAGCAAGCAAAGACTCAAGGTGAACTAGCTTCCAAACTTCAACAAGAGGAGGATGCAAGGAAACAACAGGGCCAAACCTCCCAGTTGGAGCATCTAGAAGAAATCGTCGGGATCCAGAAGGAACAAGAAGATCAACTACCCCAGGAGAAACCTTCCAAGCAGCAAACTGAGGAGGAGCAAAGGCCCTTGGGTGAGAAAGCTGATGGATTACAGACTCAACAAGGAGAGTCTGAAGAAGTAGATGGGTTGTAGACATAGCAAGGAGAGTCAGCAGGAGAGAAAGATAAAGAGCATATTGAGAAGTCTCTCGACCCAGATCCATCTACTTCGACAGATATGGATATTGATCCACCATTGATATCCACCCCATGGGGAACACAGGAATAGGGTGCCTATTCAGGAAGCTTAGCGCTGACTCCATAGAACCCTAGAAAGCAGTGCAAAATAGCAGACTTGGATACTGTATATTTTAGTCCAAGGAAAAGGGCCATCATTGATAGGAGGGTGCAGAAGATAGAAGGCACAACAATGAATATGGAAACCGAGGAGAAAGAATATGAACTATGGGTAACAGACATTGGTCCAAGGAACTGATATCGACCCTAAATGTCAACCCCAATGTACCATGGCATCGGCTAAGGCAACTAAAGCCAACATTGATTTCTTGAAAGAAAAGATAAAGCATTACAAAGAGCAATTCCTTAAGATCAGATATGACATAGTGAGGGAGGTATTGGATGCAAACAAGATGAAGGAGAAATACAATCAATTGTTAGGAGAGCATCTGGTGCTTAAGTCGGAAATTCTCCAGCTCAAAAATGATAAGAACTCCGTAGAAGTGCAGGTGGCTTTCTCTGAAGGTGAGCTGGATAATCTGAAGGCTCGGATAGCAGAACTAGAAGAGCTCGAAGTAGGCAGGGCTGAACACATCCAACTCCACCAACATGAATGTGAAGGGTTGATCCAAGAAAAGGAACAACTGGCAAGACAACTCAAAGAGGCAGCAGAGGACCAACAAAACTTGTCCACATTTCACAAACAAGCATGTGATATGCGGATTAAAATCCATTAGTTGCTAGTGCTGATATTGGAAGAGATTTGGAGTATGAAAGAGGTGATTTAGAAAATAACAACAATTGAATCCAAATCCTTAAAGACCCGAGAAAGGTTTGCAAATAATTTAGAGGAGCTGAAACGACAATCTGAGTGGAAAAAGGGAAAATCTCAGCTCCTTTCACACTTGCACGCCCCTATAGGAAATGAATTGGATGTGGATATGGGGATTCTTGAGTTCGCCAAAGATTGTGGCACCAAACTAAGTGTGGAAATAAAAAATACGTTCCACAAGTGTTGTTCAATCTATTCCGCACTTAGGGAATTGCTTAGCAAGTGTCATCTGGTTATCCCCGCCTCCATTTATGATTTCCCTAAAGAAGAAGACTGAGTGTTCGAGTTGCAGAACGAGCTGGATGAAGACTTGGCTAGTATCAAGAAGATAGAGGTTCTGACTCAAGATGAATTTCAACAGTTCATTTTCTAGCTTGCAATACATATTTATTTCTTGGAAGCAATGGAAAGAGAGGCTACGCAAGGAAAAGCGTTGATCAAGCCAGACCTTCGTAAGCATGAAATAGCATCACAGGCAATAGTATCTTCTTGTAGCAAGCTCATCGTAAAGGAAATCGCCCAATGGTCTTCATACATTCAAAGTGTAGATGGACCAGTAATTTCAAGTGAGCCGGTTGATGGAGGCGTGTCTTCGAGCCAGCTAGCAAAAGCCCCAGCAAATTAGACAGATCATTCTTATTTTGTTTTAAGCAAGTGGAAAAGTGGGATTTCCACCTTTGTGTAATTTCTTTAAAAGGACAATTGGTCTCTAGTTTTGTCTTATTTGTAAAACCTTCCACGTATTCATAGGCCTTGTAATGATGCGATGAAATCCAAATGGAGTAGGTTTTAGAATTAGGGTACACTTGTCAGCCCAAGAGGCGCTTTGTAAGATTATAAATAGAAGGTTAGAGGGAATAGAGAAGGACTTTTTGGCAGGGAAAAGAAGCTTCTCAGCTTGTACAAACTATTTTGTAATTAGCTCTGTGGAAGCGATTTTTCCTAATAAAGAGCCTGAGGGAGACATTCGATTTGCCTGGAAATGGATGTTGGATGTTTGCTGGATTATTCTTGTGGTGTGCATATCTTGCAGTGAGATCTTTCTTTGCTATTCAGAATTATTTCTGTGTGTTGAATGAACTGACTTATTTTTTGTGCAGTGATGTTTCTCCTAACATGAGTAATAGAATGCTTTCACATGGATTAAAAGCTATCTTTTATATCTTTAATCTCTCGCTGTAGATGTATCTTTGTGATTTAATGGCTATCTATTGATATTTAGATATTTCCCTCAGCACATTGCTCATATTTACAGTTTGCTCCTTATAAGAATAGATTAGATTTATTTCAGTCTTAGATACAGATTTGTTTCAAGCTCTGCATTTAGATGAAATTAGCTTAGGCACTTGCACATCATTTTAATAATAAAATCAAAAAATAATGGTGGATCGGGCCATAACCAGTGTAAAAGAAAGCAAATCAGACGGTAGCCGAAACCGCTAACCGGACAGATTCCCCAAACCAAGCGGTGGATAATCTAACTGGGATAGTTTACTGGGGAGAATCTCTTTCGGCTTGATGCTACAATCTTTGAGGCATAAACAAGACCCAGTGGTACTTCACATCAGTGATCCATTGGATTACATCAATCATCTTTTCAAATATTGGACTAATATGCAAAATTCCACAATTGACCCTATGGCTTCATCAGGAGCACAATGGACTACATCATCGAAACCTGAATCAGTTGCTGGAGGTAGCAATACTTCCAATTTGGCCTCTACATCAATCCAAACAGTTAGTATGCCTTCCATTAGCACAATTTCAACTAGCACTTCAGTTCGAGTTGGTACACTTTCGGGTTCCAATCAAGAGAATATTACCACGATCGATCAACTAGATTATTGCACACCTAAAACTGGTCTCCACTCAAATATACCTTTTGTAGGGGATTCAAAAATGGTGATTCAATATATTGGGTTAGGAATGTTCAAATATTCATCCCTCATGGGAAATTTCGCAATTCCACCACCAGGATTGACCCCTAACACTTCTCCCATTTTCACTATTACATCAGAAGTATACTTTCCATTAAAAGTTTTTTCTAAGTTCATACAAGAAGTTGAATCCACCTCATCGGAGGGAGCCTCCAAAAAGGACATCTTAGTTGAAAAGAGTGATGGAAATATACCAACTTCTATGCAACATAATGAAACAGAGAGTAGTGTTCCCCTTTCTGCCATAGATATTTCTTATCAAGCTATTCAAATGGCTTCAGTAGACTCGGATCAAAATCCTTCCAAGATGGAGGAATATGATCCTTATGCTTCACCTATATGGACCATGAACTCTCATAGTACACATGACATCCTAAATCAGACTTTTTATTCGTATGAATCCATCCTTGAGGTCATGAATATATTGTTGATGTCGAATTTTGCAATCAATTTCGAGTCATTGAACATGCTATGCAGATACTATTTTTGCCATTTTTGGTGTATTAAGTCATATTTCTTGCCATTCAGACCTCCATTCGGACTCAGGTATGAACATATTTAAATATTTCCTGAAAATCAATTGATTATCATCTTTTTATGATTAATCAATGTTAGATTAACACTTCTAGACCTGTTGGGCATATAGTTTTCATTTTCCAGGCTGTGGTTTTCATACAGACGGCCATCCGGACGCTCATTCGCATTGAGACGTCCATTTAGACCTTCATTCACACCCCAAAAATCGGTTGTTAGAATATTCTGGAGCATTGAAGATGGAAACCAAGACATGGGTTGTGTTTCCCACTT
The DNA here is from genome assembly GCA_027924585.1 of Larix kaempferi. Lineage (NCBI taxonomy): Eukaryota > Viridiplantae > Streptophyta > Pinopsida > Pinales > Pinaceae > Larix > Larix kaempferi. Next base: position 5,518,501 of record BSBM01000252.1, read on the forward strand.
GACACCCATGGATTGTGAGCTCTTGTTGGTGAAGATTCGCGTCCTCACTAGGCCAGGCCTCCAACGCATCTGTTGTCCACGTCCAAGGAACCACTATGCACGGATTGAGGGAAAATGGCCTGTGCGTTTTAATGGGCCGTTTCTCCAGCATTAAACGCCCTTTATTTTTAGAGAGGTCGACCACTGAAAGGGTCGACTTGCTCTCCCTTGTAAATATTATATAAAGATGCCCAGGGTTGAGAAGACAAACAGAAAAACAATTTGTAAACTTTTCCTCTAGTTTACTATAAAAGCTTTGTTTCAGCTGTTAGTTTTTTTCTTCTGTTAATGGTTGGTGACTGAGTAGATTAGGAACAAACCCCTATTGCTTGGGGAGGGACCCTCATCAACCAGAGATTCCATTTGTGTATATCCAGTGATTTCCTTTCGTTTTTGCAGATAAGTACTTTCATTTTTATGTGTATGTATTTTGTTTTTTGTAGATGACGTTCAGTTGTTCATAAAATGCACTTTTCTTTTATTTACATGTAATTTGTATCTTCAGAATTCATACGGCCATCCATTCGCACCTTTGTTCAGACTGTCTTTCAGCCTTCCATTCGCACTTAGACAAAATTTTAGTTCATTTTCCAGAATTTCTAGCATTTCGTTTATGCAAAAATAGTTATCCAGGGTATAGGTTAATTTTCCAACATTTTATTATGTTCTGTAGCTAGTTGGAATTCAAATCTATCCTCAACATTTCATATTTGGTTTCATATTCATACATATATTAATTATTCCAGTTTTAATTAATGATGAAATCCACTTACATTCAGAATATATTTTACTGTATAAATAAGAAATAGTTCTAGTTTTAGTAGAAGTAGCGTAATTGTCTTTTGATTATGATTCAGGTAGTTTATGATCTACTTTCATCTATTCTCATGCCTAGAACTTAGAATAGCCAAAGCTTGCTTAATATGTTATCGTAGATTTTATTAAATTATCAGTTTATCTCATTTCTAAAATAGGTTGAACATTTCATCATCAGTTCTCATTTAAGTTTATTGTTGGCTATCAAATGCTGACCAGAGGTTTTATGAAGACCCAGGTTCTGCGCAGTTGTAATGTTCCCAGCTTGACCCTATTGCATTAATATTGTAAATGATGTAAATATTGTCATTTAGTCATGGTGAGGAGCTCAAGGCCAAGGCCCCGCCACTAACTTATCGTTTTATGTATCGGCAATTAGAATAGATGCATAAGGTTCTTGTGCTAGCAGTGCACAATGTAAAATCGGACATCATGTAAATATGCAATTTTAATGAAAAACCCACAACTAGCTACGCAATGCAACAAAAGAGATGGGGGCACGATCTTTACAAGGAATAAGGGGGGGGAAATAACCCAAACCCTTGAACCATGGTGTTAATCCATTTCATTGAGGAAAGCCATGAACTCTCAACTACCCATTTTGGGTTATGGACCAATTCATTTAATTCTCCCAAGAAATTGGTTAAGGCAGTTAATGCCTTGGAAATGGAGAAGTATGGGCAAGCCATTTTCGTGCATGGGCAAGCCATCAACCTGGAAATTCGTGTTTTTGCTTGTTGGGCAAGAAAACACCCACGAAATGGTGCCCAAAGCCATTCTGAAGGGGGGGTCTTCACTCATTCACGCAGCTGGAGTTAGCTGGGCCTTTCCCTGCACGTTTTTCATCCAAATCTTGCATTTTTTCATGCCTGGGAGTTCGTTTTTGCATATACAGTAGCCTGGGAGAGAAGGGCCACGATTTGGGGACTGTATGGAGGTCGTTTTTGTCCCCGAATGTCCAAGGACGTTTTTCTAAAAACGGATTGGCTTCCCAGGTTTGTTTCCCATCTTCCCATTTCGTTTTTGTGTGTTCCCACATTTTTCTGAGTGAGTTGAAACCCCAATCTCATGCATTCCACTGTGGAAAGCGTTTTCCTCATGCCCAGTAATTGTGGTTTGTTGTTCAGTGCATCCCGTTTTGGATTTGAACCTGTGAGCAGGAGCTTCAAGAGTGGAAGAGGACAGATTTGGATTGATGAGCCCAATGGTGTATCCATAGCTCCATGGTTGAGCCACTAGCCTAGTAATTCACCTCTGCCCACCTCTTAGCAGCCTGAGAAACCCAATTGCTAGTTGGCTTGGCTGATTCTGGCATGTCTTTGGCTATGTGAGAGCTTGTTTCCCCTTTTCCTTGTGGAGATCGCGCCCAGCTCGAGGGTGGCAGTGGTGCTGAGAGATTAAGGAGCACACTGGCCTACGGTTGGGTGGAACGTTGCAGAAGCGTAGCTGGTTGCTTGGGACTACTTCTGTATAAGATAAGTATTCTCTTGTGTGTTAAATTGGCAATTATCATTGGATGTGCTATTGAATTTACTTCCGCTGAGCTTTTACAAGTTTATGCATGTCCATATGATCTTTTATAATTCTGCAAAGGTCTTTATTTGGCTGTCACAGAAATCTTGAGTGTATGATTAGATATCAACAACATTTTCTTAATTTCTGTTCTGTTTCTATTGCATGCCCTTATACATGTATTTGTATCAATGAGTTTAATTTAATGGATATGGGGCTAATTGCTCGTTTGAACGTCACGATCCTCTCCACCGAGCTGGTAGGATGGGAGGGGACGTGACAGAATGGTATCAGAGCTGCGTTGCAGCACTGGGCCGCTATGGGCCAAAACTGATAGTAAAAGAGAAAAGAAGAAGTTGCGTTTTTCTTAAGAGTTTGGAAAAAAAAAAAAAAAAAAAATTTGTTTAAAGTCTGTTTTGAAAAAATTTTGGTTTAAGCCTATTTCTGGAAATTTTGATTTTTGAGTCTGTTTCGGGGAGTCCTCCCAAAACTGCGGAAAGGTTCCGCGAACCTTCCCGCAATTGCGGAAGAGTTCCGCGAACCTTCCCGCAATTGCGGAAGAATTCAGCCAACTGCTCCGAAACAGCGGAGAAAAATGTTTTTAAGTGAAAATTTTTTCTAAGTATCGGAAATTTCGGAAAGAATTCTCTTCCGAAATTGCGGAAGAAATTCTCTTCCGAAATTTCGGAAGGATTCCGCGAATCGTTCCGCAAACGCGGAAGAGTTCGGCGAGTCGTTCCGAAGTCGCGGAAGAGTTCGGCGAGTCGTTCCGAAGTTGCGGAAGACTTCGGCGAATCGTTCCGCAACTGCGGAAGACTTCGCCGAATCGTTCCGCAATTGCGGAAGACTTCAGCGAATCGTTCCGAAATTGCGGAAGCATTCTGCAAGTCTTTCCGCAAAATCATTTCGTAAAAATTGCCCGAAACCCCCGGAAGCATTCCGCGCAACGGCGGGAGCATTCCGCGAACGGCTCCGAAGCTGCGGAAGCCTTCGCCGAATGGCTCCACAATTGCGCGAGCGTTCGGTGATTCGCCCCGCCATTGCGGAAGCGTTCGGCGAACTGCTCCACAATTGCGGAAGCGTTCGGCGAACTGCTCCGCAATTGCGGAAGCGTTCGGCGAACTGCTCCGCAATTGCGGAAGCCGTTTCCGAACCGCGTCGCGTGGAAGCCGTTGTCGAACCGCCCCGCAATTGCGGAAGGGTTCAGCCAAACGCCCCGCAATTGCGAAGGGCTTCAGTCAACCATCCCGCTTATTGCGGAAGCTTACCGTGAACCGCCCCGCAGTTGCGGGAGCAATCCATGAACCACCCATCGCGGCAGGATTCAGCGAACTGCCTGTTGCGGCAGGATTTCGTGAACCGCCCGATGAGGAAGCCACAAGGGGTCAAGCCCCATTGACCCCCTTTCTTTTTCCCCCTCCTGTGTCTTTGTTTGTGATTTGACGAATTGTCAGTATGGCATTCTTCCCACGTGCACGAAGTAATTTGTGAATTTCTGAGAATACAATGCAACTGTGTAAAATGTGCAAAATGGGAGGGAAAGTTGTCATTTTTGAAAGGATGCAGTTTCCGCACCTGATGTCAGAATGGAGCATGAAGACAGGCATTGGAAAGCTTGTCCAGCAGGGAACAATGATGCATGACCAGAGTTTGAAGGAGATCTACATATATCATAGATATTTAGTGCAAAAGAGTGCCAGTGGCTGTTTTGACAAACAAATTTTGTTGTCAATATGGGCAATTTCTACAAATGCAGGATATGGAACATGAATTCCATGTTACGATGAGGGATCGAAAAGGGAAGAATTTCTTAAACCTCTGTTTGTTATCATACTTATAATTATGAAATTGTCATATGGCATAAAAATGTTAAAAAAGTAAAGGATTACATAGATGTATATGCACTAGATAGCATCTTAACAAATTGCATAGTGCATATAGAAACGCCTGTGCATAAATGGGATATTGCACATTGGTAGAATAAATGAAGTAGGCATATGCAATAAACCACTAATGTAGAATACTGTGGTTGATAATCACTATTGATGTCGGTATTGGTTGTAGGACCAAAGATAACAAAGAGCATGGCTAAATGTTATGAGGATGTTGTTGCATGAAGCCAACAACCTTATGCAGAAAGAACGGCGCAACAAATCTGTGATCATAAAGTTGGAAAAAGGACTGAGCAACCTTGGTAAGAGGCCAACTGATCAGGTGACATCAGACGATGTTAATGGTACCCATGCAGGTAATGATTATTGGTGCCAAATTGCATGAATGTTGAAAGGGGATTTGGTAAGATCTCTTCAACTATGTTTGAGCTATGTTGAGCTAATTTGCATGTAATATTGAATATCGACTGGGGCTGTTAACCTACCAAGCTTGGTGAGGTGTGGGTAAGTGAAGGAAATGATCCTTACACCCTATGACTATTTAGAAATCTCAATGCATTCATATGAATTTACATCATGCCATGTGTATGTTGGTTATGTACTTAATAACCAAAGCAAGTGAGGACTAGTGGTCCTGATTATGATAATGCAAGTTATATGAGATAGTCATGTTTCGATCATCATATGCTTGAATGCATAGTACTCATGAAACAATGCAAGGTAGCATTGAGTAGATGTGCATTAAGAGATTTTATAAATCTTGTGATGCATTGTATGAATGCATAGGGATGATGCATATGTTATTGCAAAATAAATAATGAATTGATGATAATTCTAGGATCATTTCATGGGCTGTTTTGAATGCAGAATAGTAAGGGCATGAAGACCCCAATCATGATCGATGGGCTGCTAGAATGCTCTGTGGAAGGACAGAGTTGTATGAATGATATGACTGTGAAATTTGATCTAGAGCTTATGAGAAGGAATCTCATGGTTGAGAGCTCTAAGTTCTGTTAGTAAGAACAGTTGTAAATATCAGATTTGTAACTGTTTCGGATTTGAAATTTTGCTAATAACTGTTGCTGACTGTTTGGCTTATATGAAAATGTGTCAGGAGGACATGCTGTAAGGGGATGCTCCCGTATGGAAGCAGGCATAAGGCCATAACGGGCAGAGTGGTGTCACTTACAGGAGCCAAACAATATGAGGATAGCCTCATGGATAAGAAAACCAATTTCTGTAGTAGACAGAATTGTAAATTTATATTGAATTTAATTATTAATGCTATTGATTGGTTATGGAACAATCATATTTGAAGCTTATTGCTAAATGTTGCTGACTGTTTGGCTATTTGATAAAGTGTGCCAGGATGACACATTGCAGGAAGATCATGTGTGATGGCCTGCAGAAGCCAAACTAGATAGGAAGGATTCCATGCTTTGGAAATGGGTTTCGGGTGAAACGCCATTGTCTCAACCAAACAGCATGTCGGTAAACCATGAAAGTGAGATGGTAAAGCTATGCCCAGAAGGCATGTGAGACACATATGCAAAATGAATGAGTATTCTGTGACCCTAAACAAGAACATGCATGTCTAAATTATTAGATTTAATATGCAGAGCATGTTTTATTATTTCATTATTGTTCCATACTGCTTGAGTCTGATTAGGGCCTACATGGCGCACATCAGAAAGGGGGTGCACACCTTTTCTGGTGCTGGGTCATGGTAGGGTTTTCAATATTGACTACACCCTAAGGGAATGGACGCATTCCTGGTGTTTCAATACTTGATAGTGAATGATATGAAATATGATTACAATTTTTGGGGCAGTAAAACTGATGAGCCTGCTTATCCTTCTTGTGCTAACAGCTTACACAAATGCAACTTGGTGTTGCACGTAAGAGGCAAAGTCAAGAAGGGTGCTCAAAGAGGACTGTATGGGCAGTGGTAACCTTTCTACGCTCACACTAAAGGACACTAGAAGGGATGGATAGGCCCGAGGAGCTGTGTTGCAGAAAAGGGGTATCATCCTTGTGTAGTGTGAGTGGGTATTGTGGGGCCATGCTAGCCTGTAGTCAAGTGAGTCACCTATGGAGTTCCTGGAGGGAACCGCTGGTTGCACAAGGGAAGGAGCCATGTAATCATATTATGTTTTTCATATTACCTGATAAACCCAGTCAACGTACTGGCTTGGCATTGGTTATTTGGGAGTTGTGACGAATGGTTGTTGTATTGCCTGATAAACCCAGTCGGCGCACTGGCTTGCCATTGGTTATTTGGAAGTTGCGACGGATGGTTGTTGTATGCCTGATAAACCCAGTCGGCGTACTGGCTTGGCATTGGTTATTTGGGAGTTGTGGTGAAAGGTTGTTGGATTCCTGATAAACCCAGTCAGTATACTGGCTTGGCATTGGTTACTTGCATGTTGTGGAGGTATTGGTGAAGGGTGTTATTTCCTGACAAACCCAGTCGGAAAACTGGCTTGGAAATGGTTACTGAATGCGTGATAAACCCAGTCGACGTACTGGCTTAGCATACTGATTTTGAAATGCTTGATAAACCCAGTCGACGTACTGGCTTAGCATACTGATTTTGAAATGCTTGATAAACCCAGTCGACGTACTGGCTTAGCATACTAATTTTGAAATGTTTGATAAACCCAGTCGACGTACTGGCTTAGCATACTGATTTTGAAATGCTTGATAAACCCAGTCGACGTACTGGCTTAGCATACTGATTTTGAAATGCTTGATAAACCCAGTCGGCGTACTGGCTTAGCATACTAATTTTGAAATGCTTGATAAACCCAGTCGACGTACTGGCTTAGCATACTGATTTTGAAATGCTTGATAAACCCAGTCGACGTAATGGCTTAGCATACTGATTTTTGGGATGCTTGATAAACCCAGTCGGCGTACTGGCTTAGCATACTGATTTTTGGGATGCCTGATAAACCCAGTCGGCGCACTGGCTTGGCATTGCCTATTCGGATGATGTTGTGGAGCAGCTTGTGTGCTGGCCAAACATCCACCCCACAGGTGATCCAAGGCTTGTAAAGCAGAGAAGGAAACCTGTGGAGTAGCGCGGAAATGCACAATACAGATAAGTATTCAATTTCATTCATTTCTTATTTGAAAAAATGAAGGTTTCAAACATAAATATTGCAACAGTGAGCTGATGCATTGTTGTTTCTCTGTTGAAAACCTTGGTCAATGCAGGAAGCAGGGACCCTGAAAGAACTAAAAGTTGCTTGGTAAATCCAGAAAGTGGCTGGTTGAGCATTGATTAATTGATGTTGAGAAGTAGCCTGCATGCTATCCCAACATTCGTTATTGTACCCATAGGAGATCCAAGGCCTGTAGAGCAAAGAAGGGTCCTATGGAATAAAGTGAAGACATCCAACGCAGGTATTGTTGGAAGCAAGAACCTTGAAGCATCTTAAGGATGCATGTGGACATGTAACCACCCTAAAGAGCTCAGCATGAGCAGTAATGAAGGATGGGGCTAGTGGAGTTGTGTGAGTCCAAGCGGCCAAGAGTTAGACCAACCAAGTGAAGGAACTCCATGGTTGAGAGGTCTAGAATAAACCATAGACACTACGTGTCATAGCCAAGAAGAGAAGGTCAAGCATTCACGATGAAGTGAAAAAGGACAAGAGCAGAAAAACCACAGTGGTGGTGTGGGTTCCGGAATGGAACAAGACTAAGAGGAGAAACTCTTACTGCTCTCTCTCTTTCCCTTTTTTTTGATGCAATTATAGAATTAGAAAAATGCTGAATGCATGCATGACTGAAAGTAAAAGTGTATTTATTTGATTAAAGTGAATTGTGAATGCTAAGTAATGAATTTCCTGTGAATGGATGAACATGAAGAAATTCATGTGTATGTTAGGCAAGCATGAAAAGTGTGGAAGTCTCATGAGTAATGCATGGACTATCCATGTCAACTGGGGAAAAACCATTGACTGATTTTAATGTTTTGGGTTATGCTTGACCTAACGAGAATTGTAATGATGAATTTCACAGGTGGAAATTGAATCAATTGGTTGCAGCCGGTGCAGGCAAGTGTTGCTAGTAAGCAAAGTGTGGTCAATCGTTCCATTGACCATGGCGGCAGACCAAGGGCTATTAGAATTGGCTGGAAGTCTTCTTCAAACAATTGCCAAGACCCAAGAAAATCTTGGAGAGATGCTCAAGATGCAAAAGCAGCAGAACAAGATGAACCACAAGGTCTTGCAGGACTCTATTCGTCTGCAGAAAGAGGTAAGAAGCATTATGAAAGCAATCAGCAAGGGAAAGAAAAGTGGATCAGTGAAGAAGCATTCATCCAATCGTCCGATTAAGAAACGCTCCAGGTGGGAAGACTCAAAGGAAATTGAGCAGATAAAGATGAAGCAACCCGTGAAGTGTTGGAATTGTGAGGGGGATCATTACCTCCGCAACTGCCCAACAAGAGAACCTCAAGAGGGTAGAAGCCATAAAGTTTTCAGACTTAGGGATGAGCTAGAAGATCCAAATCAGCAGGAGCAGCTCGTGAAGATCAAAGGACTTGGTCCTGAAAGTTCAATGTAAAGAACAGAGTGCAGGGTAGATCTGCAAAGTTTTTGTGAATTTTGGACATATGTAAAGTGGGTATTTATTTTCCGAAGTGTTGGAACACCGAGGACGGTGTTATTCCAAGGGGAGGGGAATGTAATGTCCCCAGCTTGACCCTATTGCATTAATATTGTAAATGATGTAAATATTGTCATTTAGTCATGGCGAGGAGCTCAAGGAAAAGGCCCCGCCACTGACTTATCGTTTTATGTATCGGCAATTAGAATAGATGCATAAGGTTCTTGTGCTAGCAGTGCACAATGTAAAATCGGACATCATGTAAATATGCAATTTTAATGAAAAACCCACAACTAGCTACGCAATGCAACAAAAGAGATGGGGGCACGATCTTTACAAGGAATAAGGGGGGGGAAATAACCCAAACCCTTGAACCATGGTGTTAAGCCATTTCATTGAGGAAAGCCATGAACTCTCAACTACCCATTTTGGGTTATGGACCAATTCATTTAATTCTCCCAAGAAATTGGTTAAGGAAGTTAATGCCTTGGAAATGAAGAAGTATGGGCAAGCCATTTTCGTGCATGGGCAATCCATCAACCTGGAAATTCGTGTTTTTGCTTGTTGGGCAAGAAAACACCCACGAAATGGTGCCCAAAGCCATTCTGAAGGGGGGGTCTTCACTCATTCACGCAGCTGGAGTTAGCTGGGCCTTTCCCTGCACGTTTTTCATCCAAATCTTGCATTTTTTCATGCCTGGGAGTTCGTTTTTGCATATACAGTAGCCTGGGAGAGAAGGGCCACGATTTGGGGACTGTATGGAGGTCGTTTTTGTCCCCGAATGTCCAAGGACGTTTTTCTAAAAACGGATTGGCTTCCCAGGGTTGTTTCCCATCTTCCCATTTCGTTTTTGTGTGTTCCCATGTTTTTCTGAGTGAGTTGAAACCCCAATCTCATGCATTCCACTGTGGAAAGCATTTTCCTCATGCCCAGTAATTGTGGTTTGTTGTTCAGTGCATCCCGTTTTGGATTTGAACCTGTGAGCAGGAGCTTCAAGAGTGGAAGAGGACAGATTTGGCTTGATGAGCCCAATGGTGTATCCATAGCTCCATGGTTGAGTCACTAGCCTAGTAATTCACCTCTGCCCACCTCTTAGCAGCCTGAGAAACCCAATTGCTAGTTGGCTTGGCTGATTCTGGCATGTCTTTGGCTATGTGAGAGCCTGTTTCCCCTTTTCCTTGTGGAGATCGTGCCCAGCTCGGGGGTGGCAGTGGTGCTGAGAGATTAAGGAGCACACTGGCCTACGGTTGGGTGGAACGTTGCAGAAGCGTAGCTGGTTGCTTGGGACTACTTCTGTATAAGATAAGTATTCTCTTGTGTGTTAAATTGGCAATTATCATTGGATGTGCTATTGAATTTACTTCCGCTGAGCTTTTACAAGTTTATGCATGTCCATATGATCTTTTATAATTCTGCAAAGGTCTTTATTTGGCTGTCACAGAAATCTTGAGTGTATGATTAGATATCAACAACATTTTCTTAATTTCTGTTCTGTTTCTATTGAATGCCCTTATACATGTATTTGTATCAATGAGTTTAATTTAATGGATATGGGGCTAATTGCTCGTTTGAACGTCACGATCCTCTCCACTGAGCTGGTAGGATGGGAGGGGACGTGACAGCAGTTACCTTAAACCAACAAAACACCTTCGCATCGGCCCTTTCGGCAATAGCCTGCGAGCAGGCTGAGGTCTCACCCGAGATGTTTCTAATGGGGAACTACAGACTTAGATGTCCACAGTGAGTGATGAGTTGATGATTATGACAAAGCTCGTGGCCGCGCATCGGCTATGTGCTGCGAAGGTCTGACTGCGCGGTGATGGTCAATGCCACGGTCCACACCACTACCTTCCTCCTTACTGCGAGACTTGAGACTACACTGTGAACACTGCCACTTGATCTCCTATACCTAGACTTAGTGAAAAATGCCTAAGGAAGTGAGCTGAATACCACTTATCCACTCAGTCATACACTTATCTAACTGATTATTTAATTCTCATGACACACACTTAGACTGTTACTATTATAAGCATAACCCTCAAGTGTGAAATAGCTGTTATACATTCATCGAATGCAACCATTCAAATACGTAACCAACTTTCTCCATGGTCAAGCAGATGATAGCTTCACTATCCTTAGAAGAAAAGCTAATATTAACCATACATCTATTCATGCAGACTTAACGTATCATTCCATACCCTCTTGATGGAAAATGCATATAAAATCCTCCTCATAACAGATTGTAAGAAAATATTCAGACATTCAATTACAGGAATAGATAAATGCAAACACACCCATAAACATTCAGTCACTCAACACACTATTTAATGTGGTTCACTCCCCCGGGTGGGAAGCTACGTCCACAAGAATTGTGTTTGATATTTCTTTTAAGGAAGGGTTCACAATTCTTAGCTGTGCACTCAGCTGCGACTCTCTTCTTGCTCAGATAGGTCTCTGCGCACTCAGCTGCAGAGCCTTTACAATCTATTCTTGATTTGAAAGATATTACAATACAATATGATCACTATAACAACCAACGACCAACAATAACCAACCCTTCCTATACAAAAATGGTCTTCTTAAGTAGATCACGCCTGAAGGTCGTGTCTTTACAACATTGAAGACCGAAACCCTTAGGGTTTCCAACCCACTATGGTCCCTCTAAACTGTCATGCCGGCTTTTGATAGCCATTCTGCTGTCATGGCAGTCCTCCATGCCTTAGATCCATCTCTTTTAGCCTCCCTGTTGCGTGCACTCCAATAGGTCATCCACTTCGAGCCTCCCTTCCACTGACTGACTCGTGTGACTGGCTCAGCTTCCAGTTGCTTTCTTTGCAGGCCGTTCGTCCCTTAACGGCAACGTACAACTGGCTCAGCTTCTAGTCACTTTCCTTCCCCCGTTTTCCTCTTAACGGTCGCGTACCCTGCTGCATGCCAAACTGTCATTTTCCTGACCCGTCCTCTACTTAATGGACTTGTACATTTGGTCTCCTTCCCAATCTACTCATTCCCGCAACTCGGCATCTTTTTAGCAGTCTTACCAAAAATAGACCACTGCTGGTCTATCTGCTATATCTAGCCATCCTCCATCCAGTACATAACTTTACTGGCTCCACGTGGCCTACTAACTTCGCAGCACTGAACCTGTGCAGCGCCGATCTTCGTGGCATCCTTCAAAACTTGGTACTGCGTATAGCTTCGTAGCACTCCCGATACTTAGGAAAAAATTGATATTCTGAACTCCGCACAGCTCAGTTCCATTCAACATAAAAAATGTCACAAAAAATGGCCCTGTTGGGCCAGGCCCAACATGCCCCTAACACTTACCTGTGGGTCGTCCCCGAGCCACTTTCAATGTCTAGTACCGGAGTCTACTCACCAATCTGAGTGTTCAGCTTGGCTGCGAACTCATTATAAGTGTCCATGAGCTACTCCATTGTTTCTTTGACCTCCTGCTCCAATTGTATGATGGTCTCAAGCTCTTGAGGTGTTGTCTCCTCGCCAATTTGTTCTTCCATAATTTCTTGGTTGGCTCGCAGCTCTTTCAATTTATTTTCTATGCATTGCGACACCTCAGAGGCATCTTCGAGGAGTGGCTGTGACTGATTGTCCAGCGCAGTCTCCTTTTCTCTTAAGATCTATACTTCCTTCTTCAGGGCAGATATTTCTCTAAACTTCTATAGTTTGTCTTGTGGTGGTAGAATCTTCACCTCTTGTTGCATGGCTTCCAATGCGGTCTATTTCTCCTTCATCGTGGTCTTTGTCTACTGTAGCCATGTATTTTCCTCAAGGTCCATGAACGCCTTCAAGGACTGATCAAATAATTTTTGGCACTTCACAACCTCTGCTGTGATGCTCTCTGCTGCAGTGCTTACTTCACCTTCACTCTTCTGCTTCTCAGTTAACTGATCCCGCGGTTTCAGTTTTTCCCTGAGTAGATTGATATCTGCCTCATATAGGACTACCTTGTCCTCCATTTCTGACTTTAGGGTCAGCACCCTATCTTCTATTCTGTGGACTGTATCCTCGGGATTATCTTGGATCTGCACTCCTTCGATTTCTATCGCAACAGAATTGATTGTAGCCTCCAGCTTCTGTCGGCACTGCTGTTCATCTCCCATCATCAGCAAGGTGCGCGTGCTTGACTCCTAGAGCTTTCTATTCATGGCTTTCAACTGAGATTCTTATCTCATTGACTGCATGACTCTGTCATGCATCTCCTCACCAACCTATGTGTGCAAATAATACAGACCAGGTAGTAGAATCTTTGCTAAGTCGAGCTCAACCGCGTCAACCATGTCCTCTGACGTAGGCAATGTGACTGTGATTGGGTCAAGATGGACAAGTCTCATTTTGGGAGGCAGCGAGGGGAAATGGTGTCTACTGCAAAGCTTCTGTGGCCCCCATGTCACGCGGCAAGGGTAGGCTCTTATGGACATCCTCCATTTTCTTCATGAGCCCTTCCATTGCGACTTAGTTCCTCTCAAGGTCATCCTGGATGGCCTTATCTTTTTTCTCCTTATCTGACATAAATTCTTCGAGGGTCTCAGTAACTTTATCAGGTATCATATCGAAGTCATCCTCGTTGAGGGTTGGGTTAGATTGACCTTTGTTTGTTTTCTACTTCTTTCTTACTTTTGGCTGCGATGGGATGGCAGGCTCTTTTCTCTTGCCCTTATCTATCTCTTTTTCTTCAATAATCGGACATGGTGGAGGAATCGGCTCATCATCTTCTGAGTCTGTTGGGACGTCCAGAACTTCGACGCAGTAGTTGGTGAGCCAATCTTTCATAATGAACTCTATATCTGCTTCTGTCATGTGGTAGCGCCCAGGGAACCACTGCGGATTCTTCATCTTTGCCTTCGGAGAGATAAACACACAACACATGTCATCCATAAAATTGACAATGCCTATGTACTTTCTTGTTACCTGCTTCGTTATTCTTGGTGTGCGCGTGATCACCTTGCGCAACTGCGTGTAGTATTGATAGAATACTTCTTGGATAGCATGCTGGCATTGTGGATTTATATTTTCCCATAAGTTCATGAACCTGATTCCTCTGGGTTTGGATCTATCAACACCGATGCCGATAAAGTCCTTCGGCTCCTTCCATCCGATGAATGCGATGAGGACAATCAAACATGTAAAATGGAAGTTTCCCCCATTCCGTTGAATATCATTGAGTTCCTCCATGAACTCGTTTAGTAGTTATTGGAACCAGTTAAACTCTGTGCCCTCTGCTCCTGCGACGCCAAGCAGCACTGCGCCCGCAAGCACCTCGGTGGGTCTTGCTGTTCTCAATACCTTCACTGCGAGCATCTGTGTAATGAAATTTTTTGCTCGATCAGCAATATTGTCTATGGGAAAACCCCATTTTCCCTTCACTAGCGCATGGCTCTTCTTCATCTTTTCCACGACATCTTTTTCTTTGCCCTTCCATTGGAAGAACTGCTTTGGATCCTCGCCGCGCTTACTCAATCCTGTAATGACATGGATTAGGTCGATATTGATGTCTATGGGCCTTTCCATCCATAAATAAACTTGGTGGATTCACGCCATCAAGGTGCAAACCATGATGTTTAGTTCGATCGACCTTTCAAAATGGGGTAGTCGCAGCAAGTTTAACAGTCCTGACTACACCACCGGTGTTAACCAGCTTTTGGCCACCAGATTCAACTCTCCTTTTGCATCCTTTTTCCAGCACATATATTGATCTGGTTGAAAATCTGGGTAATTGGGATCATGTGGCTTGTCCTTCTTCACTCCGAAGAGGTCATAATCCTCCCATTTGCAGTCTGGGATCTTTCCCACCATCTTTGTTGTAATTTTTACGTGATTAGATATTGGCGACAGAGGGATATCGTACTTGGCATTCTTTCCCAATTTCAACTATACTTGGCACTTAGAAATTTCTCCCCATGTTTATCTTTCTGCATACTGCAAAGCAGGACTATCGTGGTATAACTTAAGTCTGCTTCCATTTAGCATAGTGGGTAGGGTATCACCAACTAAAGTGGCTAACTAAACTACACCACCGTTAGTGACATGCATAACAATATATGGACCAAGCCAATGTATTTTAAACTTGCCAGGAAATTTCATGAACTTTCTATCATACAGGAGGACTAAGTCACCTACCTGAAAGCATTTGTTCCTGATATGGCGATCATGCCATGCTTTTTTACGATCCTTCTGGACTTGCTGCTGAAAGCCTGCAATGAAACGATCCTCTTCCAAGCCAACTAAATGTAGAAGTATTTCATCTAATACTTCGCGATCTGCCATTCCGGTGAACGCAGCAATCCTCAGACTGGGGACAATGTACTCCATTGGCATTATAGCTTCCTTCCCATAAGCCAATCGGAAAGGTGTCTGTCCCGTTAATTTCTTACAAGTTGTCCTGTATGCCCAAAGCATAGACAAGATGCCCAGGTCCCAATCATCCCTGTTTACATTGCACACCTTCATCAGTGTGTTTTCCAATATCTTGTTGAAAGCTTCAACAGTTCCATTTGCTTGTGGATGATATGGCGTACTGCAGTGATGCCGAATGTGGAACTCCTCTGTGAGGGATTCGATGGTCTTGTTCAGAAAGTGAGTGCCTTGATCACTCATCAAAATTTTTGGACAACCGAATCTTGACAAAATTTCCTCAAAAATGAACTGCACAGCAGTATCTGTGCTACAGTTCTTTACTGGTTTAGCTTCTGCCCATCTGGTGAGGTAATCCGTTGTAGTAATGATATACCTTGCACGAGTTCTCTTCCCTGGTGGGTTTATAGGTCCCATGAAATCAATTTCCCACTTCTCAAAGGCCTATAAGGTCAACTGTGGGTTCAATGGCATTCGTCTCTCCACGACGGCTTCCCTGTCCTCTGATAGACATCGCAGTTACTACAGTATTCCTTAGAATATTTGTGGATGGTAGGCCACCACAGCCCTGCGCGCAATATCTTCTACATAGTAGCCTTTCCTGCATAATGACCTCTAGCGATCCTTGAATGTGCATCTGCGAGTATGTATGGCTTTTCATGGTCGAGTACACATCTGCAAAGGACTTCATCTGGTCCGAGTTTGTATAACTGACCTGCAATGATAGTGAAATCCGCGGCATGCACTACTAGCTGCTTCTTTTGCTGGACAGAAAATCCTTGCAGTGTTAGCCCTATTGTGAGAAAATCAATGATATCCTTATAATAATCATCTGCAGCATGTATAGCAAATAGCTGCGCATCAGGAAGACTGTCTTCAATGTTCATTGGCTCCTCTCTTGACTCTATTCTAGACACGTTGTCAGGTCCCAAATTCAGCCTATCGAGTTTAACAATGATCTCGAATTCGTACTCCTGGAACAGCAATAGCCATCTGCATATGCGCCCCCCTAACACTGGCTTATTGACCAGATATTTCAATGCAGAATGATTAGTGAACATGAGGAAGTGCACACCAAGTAGATAATGTCTGAACTTCTGAAGGGAATATACCATCACAAGTCCTTCTTGCTCAGTAGTGGTATAGTTCTTCTCTACTGTCGATAGCTTCCTACTAGAAAATGCAATGGGGTGGTCAATACCCCCTTCTCCTGGCTGAGCTAACACAATGCCCAGGGCAATGCATGATGCATCCACATGAACATGAAATGGCTTTGCCCATTCTGGAAAGACTAGGATCAGCGTGGTAGCCATCTTTTCTTTAAGGGTGTCAAAACCTTGTTCGCATTCTTCGTTCCAAATGAACGACACATCCTTCTTCAACAACTTCTCCATTGCTGCGGTTATCTGCGCATAGCCCTTAATGAACTTACTGTAATAACCTGTATGACCCAAGGTAGAGCGCAACATCTTAACTGAAGTTGGTGTAGGTAAATTCACAATAATGGCAATCTTCGCAGGGTCCACCATCAAACCCTGCTTATAGACAATATGTCCCAGTAAGATTCCATATGGAACACAAGAGATGCTCTTCTTCAGATTCAGCAAGATCTGATGCTGTCTACATTTTTCAAGCATCATTCTTAGATTTGCACAATGGTTCTTCAAAAAACCAAAGACATTCCAATCATCAAAATATGCTTTGAGTTATGCATGGAATCTTTGAATGCCGTGACGACGAATCTGGAGAAGATGGCAGGGGTATTCTTCAGACCAAATGGCATGACTATATACCGAAATGACCCCATTCTGTAGCAAATGTCATCTTATGCCTGTCCATGGGATCAATTCTGATCTGATGATAACTGGAGAAACCATTGGTAAAGGAGTAGGCCTCATTCCCTCCAACATTGTCAAGTACTTCATCCATAAAAGGGGTAGGGAATGGGTCATGCATTGATGCATCATTAAGTTTTTTGAGGTCGACACATATCCTGATCTCACCCTTTGCTTTCTTGTCCTAGACAACCATAGGACTGATCCATTCAGATTCCTCGACAGGTTCAATGATTCCTACCTCTAACATTTTGTCTAGCTCTGCGCAGACTCTCTCTTTGTACCGTGGATTCAGCATATATGGTTGCTGCTTCACAGGCTTAGTGCCTGGCTTCAAAGGAATTTTCATGACTCCTAAGTCACCCAATATTCCTTTCATTTCTGTAAACTTGGTCAGAAATAGCTCCTGATATTCGTGCAAGGTGTCTGCAATCTCCGTGATAGTCTGATCATCCCAGTAGTCTCCGATAGATGCGAACTTTGGCTCTTCACTCGTGCCAATTTTCACCTTCTGTGTCTTAACTAGTCCACTCATGTATGGGATTTCCAATGGTGGTCCTTCTATATCACGCGCACCTTCTGACTCTGGTATATTGATATTGCACGGGTCATCTTCATCTTTTCTCTTCCATGCTCATCATCTTTAGCTAGATTATAACATTCTATCGAATGTTCTTCATGTTCTTTCCATTTTGAGTGTATGTTCACATGACTGTCATCTGTACCGAAGAATTCTTCCCATGACTTATCTTCGCGAGGATAATCTGTTCTGAATACATGTTCCTTAATTATCTGCAGTGCCTCATGTATAAAAGGGTTCTCATACACGAAGCTGAAATCTTTCTTGAAGTTCACAGTTAATGTATCCCAATCTATTGTCTCCTTGTGTAACTCCAGGTCTAGATACCATTTCTTCGGAATATCCTCTTGCAAAGTATGCACAAACAAGTGCACCCACTCTTCAGGTGGCCTTTCTTCCCATGCCTGTAAATAAACTTCCAATTGCTAACTAGGATATGTCTGCCCATTAAACTTCTCAAAGGGTGAGGTGACCCTTTCTACGAACCGAATCTGCATCTTTGTTCTGCATTGCTCCCAAGTGATCAATATGTGTTTGTACGAATCCCACCATCTGGCGGGTATGGCACGGAGTGCCATATCCAATGCTGGTAACCTGTTCTCTTCTGGAACTGCTGCAGTATAGTCTTGAATAAAAGTATAAACATTAGCAGAACCATCAAATGTAGGGATCGGACTTGCCTCCTTTCCAATCCAACGCAGTGATTTCATGACCTGCGCGCACCTTCTAGCTGACACTTTGTGCATGCGATTCTGCCAGTTTTCCAGTCTAGCATCGGAGTCGGAAACGCAAGAGCTATCGCATCTCTAGCTAAGTACACCGTCTGCAGTAGGATTAATGTAATCCTCCTGGTTCGCAATCATCTGGTACAGTCGGTCCAAATCCTGGGCCTTAGATTCCTCCTGAATCGGCTCACTATATCTGTCCCCATCTGCAGGATCCAATGGTGTGATAACCCATAGATGCTTACCTTCGAATATCATCTTCTTTGTTTTCAAACTTATAATGGCTAAATTGTTGATAGCCCAATCAATTCCTAATAGCACAGGAAAGGGCTGGCTATCGTCAACAATCTCAATGACTTCAAAGTCCGCATGGCTTTGTACTCCATCAATATCAACCACAACATTGGCTAAGCAGCCAAATGGTATAACTTTCTCTTGGTTGGCCATTCTCAACTGGATAGGTGACCATGATAGCTTTGGTCGACCCATCTGCTGCCATGTCTGCTTGGTCAAGACATTTACTTCTGATCCCAGATCAAGGATAACTTCATCCATTTCAAAGTCTCCTATCTGCGCAGTGAGCCTCATTTCTCGGCCTGACCTCTTCTGTTTCTTTATATGATGTAGTGCGCCATTAGAAGTTTCTACTTCTATATGTGGTTCATATAGATTTATGAGCTTTTCCATCTCAGCTATCGTGTTTTTATTTTTCAACAGCTTCATGCAGCTTCTCAGGAACTGCGCAATAGAGGAGCTAACATCCGCTATGTGTTTGGTCTTGTCATACGCAGTAGGTGTGTATTCAACACATGGTACTTCATTGTGCAGCGGGATCCTTGGTGATTTAGGTGCTGGTTCTCTGAAGGTATCCCGTGCATCAACAAAAGCTTCTTTGTTCTTCTTCAGATCTAGAGTAGGCGTCTTTCCTGGGGCTTTTCTTACCCATATTGTTTCAAGAGGGCTCTGCTTGGCATCAGCCTCTCCTGAAGTGGAAGCCTCTGCTCCCCTATCATGGCTTGTCTCTATGCCACTACGTGTGACTACTTTAATGCTAGGATCCGTAGGTCTATTCTTTGTTCTGATCCACTGGATGTTCAGGGCTGGTGTGTCTGTTCTTCTTCCTTTTTGCATCTCTACCTCTAGCACCGAGAAATCTTCTATAACATGGTCAAATGATTTACAATAATTACAGGTGGTGCATGGGTTTACACAGTCTCTGGATACATGACCTGGCTAGCCACAGTTATAGCAGATGACCCCGCCGTGGCCTCTTCCTTGTGCCGGGCTAGTATTTCTTCCTCTATTGCGGTATCCACCACCATGACCTCTGTAGGTGGATTGATCGTAGTGCGTGTTTTCTTGCTTTGGATGGTTATCTTCTTGCACTCTGTACAAGCCAGTGCCTCTCATTGAATCCATGTCAGGCTTTCTTTCTTTCATTAGTTCATAGGCGCGACAATTGGATTCATCATGTCCAACGGATTTGCAAAAATTGCAATATAGATTCTTAGGTGTCTTCACATATTTCTGTATCAGGTAACAATCTTCAGGTCTATGACCAGTAGTTTTGCAGTTCTCACACCAGGGTGCCTAGTTCTGATTGATGGGGTTAGGCACACCACTGCTGAGATAGTCACAGTATAGGGGACAATGCTCCAGGTCATCACCTTCTCCTTTGCAACTCGTGCACCAAATCTCATGAAGAGGTTCATATCATTGTTCTTTTCCATTCTTCATGCTCTGTAGCTCCAGTGTTAGGGTGGTAAGCTGGTTCTGTATTTGCATCATCCCAAAACTAGACTCACCAATCAGCGAAGCCTCCAACTTCATCGTGATTTCAAAGGCCTCTGCCTGGGATGTAACCTTCTTCTGCATTAATAGTAACCTGATGTGCGGCAACAACACAACAATGAACCATTCTTTATGCTATTTGGGTGCTATGACAAAGCTCACTTGGTCCAAGAGTGTCTTGAACTTCTAGTCGAATTCCCAGACTGATTATGTCGGTCTCTACTTGATTTCCTTCAGCTCAGTTATACACTGAGACTCGGACTTTGGTTTCTTAAACTCTGCTATCAGCGTAGCTTTAATCTCTGCTAGGGTCCTGGGCTGCGTGGTAGAATACTTCATGAACCAGTGCAGCACTCTATCTCTAAATGTAGTAATAAGCTGGGCTTTCTTCTCATCATCATCTCGGATCTATCTGACATTCCAGACAACTTCACAAAGGAACCAGTGCTGGTCAGGATCTTCTAGACCCGTCCCTTTGAATATAGGCAACTTCATATTTGTATGGGACATGGCTCTAGGGGGAGGTATAGCACTCGAAGGGGCACCTTGAGGTGTGCCCTGAGGGGTGCTAGGGTGTCATACAGGACTCTACGCAGTGAAAACAAATGGGCATATAGGGGTAGACGTACTAGGCTGTGTATTCGGCAGGGTTGGCTCTACAAGTGGAGGATTCTAAGGGGTAAATGGGGGTACGGCTTCATTTTCAATATAAGAGGGAATCTCAGTATCTACGTGGAGTCCAGAGCCTCCAAGATTCTTGTTGAACTTGTATCTTTTCCCACTTCTTAAGTTGTGAGTATCTTCCTCAGAATTGCTATAAATGCTATTTACCATGACCACTTTAAAACATTACTGCATTCTTAAAACGCCTTTCTCAGCTAAGAACATCTTAATGTATAGACTGAGATTGTTCAGGAACTTACCTTGGAAACCTCTGAAAAAATGTGCCTCTGCTTGGCTATAGGATTTGAGCGTATCCATAGCAAACTCTGTGACAAAGCCTTCTAGCATATGATCGACCCAAAAGTCAACTGCACGCATCAATGCGCTATCTATTGATTTGAGTTGTGATATGAGCTCAGGATTCCACTCTGTAGGAACTCCTCCTTGAGAACAGGTTTTCTTTTCTGCGAGCCGCGAGATCCATGCGTGCAACTCATCCGGAAATGTGGCCCCAAAAATTTCATGAATGTTGTCCAATAGATAGCTATCTGACCACTGTGTGTCGGTTAGACGCGGTTGTCTGTTCTCTTGTCTTTTATAGTCTCTTATGGTCTTATCCCACCAAGCCTAGATTTCTGTCTTCTCAGGATGCCAGTTCAATGCACTTTATGGGAACTCGGACTCTTCGTCACTTATCACGACTGGAACTCATCACGGATTCTAGCACAAAAATGGAACCATTTGTTGGCTATCAAATGCTGACCATAGGTTTTATGAAGACCCAGGTTCTGCACGATTACCTTAAACCAACAAAACCACTTCGCACCAGGCTTTTCGGCAACAGCCTGGGAGCAGGCTGAGGTCTCACCCGAGGTGTTTCTAATGGGGAACTGCGAACTCAGATGTCCATAATGAGTGATGATTTGATGATTGTGATGAAGATCGTGGTCGCACACAGCTGTGTGCTGCAAAGTTCTAACTACGCAGTGATGGTCAATGCCGCGGTTCGCACCACTACCTTCCTCCTTACTGTGAGACTTGAGACTACACTGCGAACACTGCCACTTGATCTCCTATACCTGGACTTAGTTCAAAATGCCGAAGATAGTGAGCTAAATACCACTTATCCACTCATTCATACACTTATCTAACTGATTATTTAATGCTCATGACACACACTTAGACTGTTACTATTTTAAGCATAACCCTCAAGTGTGAAATAACTGTTATACATTCATCGACTGCAACCATTCAAATACGTAACTAACTTTCTCCATGCTCAAGCAGATGATAGCTTCACTGTCCTTAGAATCAAAGCTAATATTAACCATACATCTATTCATGCAGACTTAACATATCATTCCATACCCTCTTGATGGAAAATGCATATAAAAGCCTCCTCATAACAGATTGTAAGCAAATATTCAGACATTCAATTACAGGAACAGATAAATGCAAACACACCCATAAACATTCAGTCACTCATCACACTATTTAACGTGGTTCACTCCCCCGGGTGGGAAGCTACGTCCACAAGAACTGTTTTTGATATTTCTTTTAAGGAAGGGTTCACACTTCTTAGCCATGCACTCAGCTGGGGTTCTCTTCTTGCTTGGATAGGTCTCTGCGCACTCGGCTGCAGAGCCTTTACAATCTATTCTTGATTCGAAATATATTACAATACAATATGATCACTATAATGACCAACGACCAACAATAACCAACCCTTCCTATACAAAAATGGTCTTCTTAAATAGATCACGCCTGAAGGTCGTGTCTTTACAACATTGAAGGCCGAAACCCTTAGGGTTTCCAACCCACTACGGTCCCTCTGAACCATCATGACAGCTTTTGATAGCGATTCTGTTGTCATGGCAGTCCTCCATGCCTTAGATCCATCGCTTTCATCCTCCCTGTTGTGCGCACTCCAGCAGGTCATCCACTTCGAGCCGCCCTTCCATTGACTGACTCATCCAACTGGCTTAGCTCCCAGTTGCTTTCTCTGCAGGTCGTCCGTCCCTTAACGACCACGTACAACTGGATTGGCTCCCAGTCGCTTTCCTTCCGCCATTTTCCTCTTAACGGTCGCGTACCCTGCTGCACGCCAAACTGTCACTTTCTTGACTCATCCTCTGCTTAACAGACTCTAATTGTTGGCCACCTTCCCGATCTGCTCATGCCCGCAACTCGACATCTTTTCAACAGTCTTACCAAAAATGGACCACTACTGGTCTATCTCCTATATCTGGCCATCCTCCGTCCAGTACATAAATTTACTGGCTCCACTTGGCCTACTACCTTCGCAGCGCTGATCTTCGCGGCATCCTTCAAAACTTGGTACTGTGCACAGCTTCGCAGCACTCCCGATACTTAGGCAAAATTCGATATTCTAAACTGCGCACAGCTTAGGTCCATTCAACATCAAAAATGTCACCAAAAATGGCCTTGTTGGGCTAGGCCCAACATTTATAATCAGTCTTTCATTTTCATTTGCATAGCATGTATTGTTTACACTTTGCTAATTCCATTGTTAATTTAACCATTTTATTTTAGTAGGTATAATATTCTAGAAATCAAATTCAAGTTCAAACTTAATAGTCTCATTTGGATTTCAAATATGCAATAGTTTTCAATAAAGCTCACATAACTCATTTTAGTATAGTTTTACTTCTCAATTATAGATCAGTTGCATTACATTTTCGTAGTTGAGCAAGATTCCTTAGCTTATGGTTTTAGTTGTGTTGGGCCCCAAAATAACCCCTTTTTTCCTACACCTATCTACACCTTTTTTCCCTGTTTTTCCTCAGCATTCCTTGACCTAAGCAAATATTTTCCCAAGCAAAGCATGTATTGCAACAGGTATAATCTATTATTGTTTTATTCCATTAATGCCTGATTTGTTTATGGTTTTGTACTCTATATTTTAAGGTTGTGCTAATATTGACTAATTTGATAAAATATATCCCAAAAGCCTTTACAAGACCGCAGGTGTAGCAGCTTGCTAACCTTTGGAGAGGAGGCATATGTGGCACCAGTTGTCCCTTCTTGAGTTCGGTTCCATAATTCACTGCAATAGTTCGAGCATTCCTCCACATGGCCAGCTGTGACTGAGTGACAACAGAGCATCCGAGTACCAGCCAGTCCAATCAGCTTGAATCTATTCTGGGCTGCAACAGCATGCTACAGCTCAGGCCTAAATGCAACGATTTCATTCAAGATCACTTATGGCTATAACAGTTCCATTGTAAATTGGCAGCCTGAAGATCATAGATATTCATGGCTGCCCAATATTTTGTGAAACAAATTCATGTCATTAGGGTACAAATGTAAAGAGGCGTTCTGAGCCTGGGGTTGGATAATTTGTAATTGTATAAGCTGAAACAGAGAGTTGTGACTGTGATTCATTATTTCTAATACAAGAAGCAGAGTTTCTTATATCTTGGTGTTTAATTTGTGTTAGTCTTCAACATCTCTATTAGAAGGCCAGGGCCCTCCTTCTCACAGAGATAGCCGAGTTAAGTAGGTAGTTTAATTTCTTTTCTATTGTGTGGTGTGGAATTGCATTAGGTGTGTAACCATGAGCTACAACAGTGAAATGATAATTGCATTCTACTTTGGTAGTTTATGATTGCATCCTGAATAGCTGCAACTGTGTGGTGTGATAGTCGACTATGTAGGTTAGTTATTTGAGCTGTTACAGCCAAGCTTAGCTCAGATTCCTTTCATTCATTTATTCTTTCTAGGATTTCCAATATTAATCAAATTAGAGTTCAAGCTTACTTCTATTTTTTGGTTGTTGTTTTATCTTTCTTGAATTCAATAGATTAGACAGATTATGATTGAGTTACAGTAGCTTCTAGATGAATTATACCAGTAGAGATTGAATATTGTAGTTTGATAATTATAGGATTTAACTTCTTGCAAAAGCAAATCTAGATGGATAAGTTAGATTAGTTTTAGCTATGAGATGAGTTTGGTTGGGAATATGGCTAGGAACATTTATCTCCATTCATTTAATCAACTACTTGAATGTTTTTGCATAGACTATGCTTATTTCCATTGAAATAAAAGACTTCCCTGGGTTGACAATTCATATTGAGCATCCTGTGTGTTAGTTGTAATTAATTGGAATATAGGGTGACCAACATTTTGGCACCGTTTCCGGGGATGGTAATTGATAGACATAGATAGTAGTTGGATTATTAATTTCATTTTAGTTTTTATTATCTAAAGCATGCATGAATACAAGAAAAAAAAATCGGGAACCCCCTCAAGATACTAACATTGTAGGTGGACAAGGTCGTGGTCGAAATCAAGGTCGAGGAAGACATACATACATTGATGAAATAATTGCTAGATCTGATTCTTCCACCAAACTACCGCGAGCATCTCCAGGAAGAGAAAACTCCATTCTCCCCAATCTTAATACTTCTGCATCAACCGTGGAGAACGCAACGGGACCTTCAACTCCCAGTCTAGTGAAGAAGCCTCTTGAAGATAAGGGAAGTGTTGTGGGTGCACCGGATAGAGACAAGATCTATTATATTAACACGAATAGAGTTACTAAAGAGGGGTGGTTCGATCATCGCGAGGAACAAGAAGAATAAAGGAGGCGAGAAGAAGAAAGGAGGAGAGCAGAAGAGGCGAGAGTAGAGGAAGAAATAGCGAAGGAAGCATTGAAGTTTTGGAGTACAATGAATAATGGAGAACATGAGGGAAATAATGAGCGCCATAATAATAATGAGGAGGAGGTGGAAGATAATCAGCATGGTGACACTGTTGCCACCCTTGAACTCCCTATCCTCCAGACACCAGGGGTAGCTCCTATGAAAAATATTTCACCCTGAGTTCTCCCTAATTTCCATCATCAGACCTCTAAAGACCCAGATGAATTCCTTTTTGAGTTCAACATCCTCTGTCGTAGCTATGATTACACCTCTAGTGTGCAGAAGCTGAAACTCTTTCCAGCTACCTTGAAAGGAAATGCTCTACACTGGTTTATGAGTTTGGGTTGTGAGACCATTACTACTTGGGACCAGATGAAACAAACCTTCCTCTCCAAATATCAATAATACTGTAGAACTAGAGATAGGAAGGAGGAATTGTTTAAAATAGTTCAGAAGGAAGAAGAGAGCTTGGAAGATTTTGTTGAAAGGTTGTTGTATAATTTACAAAGGTTTGGTCATACTGAGATTGGAAAATATGTACTCAAGATTATCTTACTACGGGGAATTAGAGAAGATTTTCATGATATGTTGAACTTGTTGGGGAAAGGGTACATCTCAAAGGAACCTTTTGATAATATTGTTGAATTATGTCGAATATATTCAAGGGGGTCCTCTAGAACTAACAAACGGGACAAGGATCGAGATCAGGATGTATTCAGTAGGACATGGAAGTCAGTTAGTGGAGGGGCCACTCGAACAGAAATAGGAAACTTATTGGAGAATTTCAAAACATATATGATGAGCTCCATTTCATATGATGAGCTCCATTTCCTCAAAGTTATATGTCTTGAGAGAAAAGCAAAGGCAAGCAGTAGAAGATCTTACACTTGGTGTATTCTGTCCCAAATGCAGAAAAAGCACCCACTGAAAGAATGTCTACTTGACAAGATGGAGGTATGCAGGATATGTGAATTGGAGCATGATACCAAGGAATGTCCTTCATTACCCAAATTCAAAGCAGTCCTGCAAGCATCTACTTCAGACGTGGAACAAGCTTATTTTATTGTATAGAAGAAACCTTGGCAGCCTCAGAATCAAGGTATGAATCAAGATCCATCATTTTTCTTGAATAATATGAATGGTATGAATAACATGAATAATATGAATACACAATTCCCTTCACATTATTCTAACAACCAATGGCATCCATCTCAGAACCCAATGCAAAATTTTAACTCTTGGACACCATGGTCACAACAATCGAATCAACAAGCTCCCTGGTCTCCCAATTGGAGAAATTCTTACCCAGAAAATAATTTTCCTCATCATCAGATTCCATATCAACAGTATCCTCACCAACAATATCAACAACCATAGTTGTAATTCCAAAACAATGTCGCACCTATGAATGCACCACTACAACCACAACTGCCTGCACAACCTAACCCCAACCCGAATAATAATAAAGCAGTCCATCAATTTGAGACTACTAGCATGCCTACTTATTCCATTTCCCAAATTCCCTGCAATGACATACATTTATGATGAGGGAAGTTACTGGAACCCCCATCCTTAGTGATTGAAACTGGAGTGAATCATCACTTTGAGAATTCAGTCCATACAACAATCCCCATCATTGAGGATGTTGGCATTCCTACTGAAACAGTGGCTGAAACATAGGGAGAAACACATGATGAAATACAACCTAGACAGCTTATAAGAGAACCACCATATCCTGAACGATTGGCCCTATAGAAAATAGTGGAACAACCTAGATTCAATCTCTTAGGGGAATTGAAGAACTTATATGTCAAAATTCCACTGTTAGAAGCCCTCCTTGACATTCCCATCTATGCCAAGACTGTCAGATACTTATGTGTAAAAAAACCAAGACGAAATCCTAGGGATCCTCCCACTGTCCATGTATTGGGAAAACTTTCTGAGTTAATAATGGGTAAGACTCCTGTGGCTAAATATGATGATCCTGGAAACCCGACTGTTACAGTACACATAGGACACACTCAGATACCGAATGTCTTGGTAGATTTAGGCACAACCATCAATGTTATGACCATCGAAACTGTGAAAAAAATGGGACTCACTAATCTTTGGTCGATCCCTACCATCTTAGAACTTGCTAATAGATCAAAAATCAAGCCTGAGGGAATCCTGGATTACTTGTTCATCTCTATCGATTTGTGGGAATACCCTACGGAATTCCTAGTTTTACAACCGAAGTTGTAGCTGGGGGTACACCCGTTGATCCTGGGAAGACCTTGGTTAGCCACAGTAGATTCCTATTTCAGTTGTCGGTCAGGGTCCATGACTATCTCAAATGGGACTGATATTAAAATCCTAACTTTATACCCTCCATCCCGACCGATCCCAGAAGTTGAAACTCCACTTTGGATGGACATGGAGGAAGAAGAAGGCATTTAGCCATTATTAATGATAGGGAGAGCCTTAAATTTGAAATATGAAATAGAGGATGACATTATTAACAGTTTCATCAGCGAGCCCACGTCTGTCAATAAACATGTATATCAAATTCTAGACAGTACATTAGATGAAACAGAATAAGAAAATCTAACAGAAGAGACTCTAGTCAATCATGCCAATATAATTCCAGTACTTAAAATTTTGAAAAGTGTCCCAGTAGAAATTGAGCCAGGAAAAACATTGAACATTAACCTAGATATTGCGCCCAATGAGCTGGAAGAGCTGATCACTTTGCTCAAAAAACACAAGGGAGATTTCGCATGGGAATACATAGATATGAAGGGTATTCCTTCTAATCTGTGTACCCATCACATTTTATTCAAAAGCGACTCCAGACCAGTGTGCCAAACACAACTAAGGATGAACTCGAGCTTAAGGGACATAGTGAAGGAAGAAATCCAAAAACTTTTGGAAGCGAGATTTATATACCCGATTTCAGACAGCGAGTGGGTTTCTCCACTCATAATTGTACCAAAAAGGAATGGGAAATGGAGGGTATGCATAGAATACAAAGAACTGAATAAAGCAACGTAGAAATACCACTTTCCCTTACCATTTATTGATCAGGTCCTTGATACCTTGTCTGGAAAGAAGTATTTTTCCTTTCTGGATGGATTTAGTGGTTACAATCAAATCCAAATTGCTCCAGAAGACCAACAAAAAACTACCTTCACCTATCATTGGTGTTGACTCAAACCCAGTCGACAGGGGTTCCACTCACTGTCGACACCCAAACCACTGCAATCTCCCTGAGCACTGGCCCAGACAGGTTTTACCGCATCCAACAACACCTACAGAGCAGATGATGTCTCACCCGAGATGTTCAAGGGAGAGTTTACAGAACCATGTTTCCGCTGAATGAAGGAGGATGTTTGCGGCTCAATTATTTAACTTACATAAACATTTTAGAAAGAGATCTATGCATTTGATTCAAACATCATTTATAATCATAGCATCATTCAACATAATTGTTCATCATTGCAGCAGATACAACAGTAAAGATTAAATTGTAGCAAGAAAACATCGCATCATTCATAGAGTCATATCGCAACATGCATTACCATAAATGAACAGAAGAGACACATGGATTCCACAAAACAGTTCTGTTATATCACATTAACTCTACAAAAACCCATATACAATATCTCCGCAAAATACAGATCTCCCAGGTATCTCTCGATCTCAAATACACAATCAAAAGAAACATAAATCCAAGATAATTTAACACTTACAAATCTATGAATATTTACAGGCTTTCGCTTTTACATTGCTTTTCCACTTACTAACAACTTCCTAACCGACACTTCAAGCAATGACCTAAAATCTAACTATCATAGTCCAATTGAACCAAAAACCACCATACCGGGGTAAAATTGACCCAAAAATACAAAAAGTAACATCATTTGTGTTCGACTTTCCATCTTTCGCGGTATCGCAGCACTCGCGGTATTGCAATAATGACCCATCCTAACCACCTACCAACAAACCCCCAACACAATCTTATGGCTCTCCCTTGACCCACATCAACAAGACATGGTGTACTCGGTGGTCTTGACCCTGAAATCCTTGTACTGTTGCTCGACTGTCGTCACCTGCTCCTTTACTGCCATAGACACCGCCTGACTATCGATCACATCCTGGGTAGATGGATGCTCAGTTAGCTTCGCCGTGACTTGTTGACAACCTTCCTATATAGTTGGGAGGAATTCACCATCTTTTGTCATAAACTGACCACCAACTTCTTGGAACTCCTCCAGCTGTGCAGCATGCTTCTTCTAACGCTCATTGGCCTTGGTGACAAACTGCTGCAACTCTTTT
Source organism: Larix kaempferi (assembly GCA_027924585.1). Taxonomy (NCBI): domain Eukaryota; kingdom Viridiplantae; phylum Streptophyta; class Pinopsida; order Pinales; family Pinaceae; genus Larix; species Larix kaempferi. The sequence goes on from BSBM01000252.1 coordinate 5,548,324, forward strand.
AAATCCATGGACTTGGAAACCTACCCCATTGGTGGCATCGTGCACATCGTCGTCTTTAGTGTCGCCAACTATCCTTCCGCCTCTTGCCGAAACTTGGTCAATTGTTCAATCTGCTCGTCCTGAACAATTCGACCCCAAAACTACACGGTGTCGGCTGTGAGTTTCATCGCTCCCATTTCCATCTCCCCCATTTTTGTTGTGACCTCCTCAATAACACATTTGCGGTCATCCACCTGCACTTGCGGTGTGCCAGGGTTGACCAGTGCTATTAACTCCTGATTTTCATGTCGCAGCTGGGCAATGACAGCCCCAAGTCATTGCATGTGTTGAATCACATCCAACTCTGTGGTGGGCTCTGGAGCATGATGGAGAGCCTCAAATATAGCCGTCTCAACCCGCACACTTTGATCCCACAAGGTGGCCTTCTCCATAATGAGGTGATCATGTTCTTTCTTCAGTTCTTCAATCACTCGAGCCTTCTCATCTCGTTCCTTCTTGATGTCCTCTTCCAGCTTGTCCACAGCCTATTGCGCTATAGAATCCCTCCCTATTAACTCTGCAACTGCTTCCTTCACAGCTGCTTCTCTCTCCTACAAGCGCAGATACTTACCGTTGATCTCATGCATCCTATCAGCCACCTCCCGACTGGAAACCTCCTGCATAGTTGTCAATGCCTTCGTAGGTAGCACATTGACATTGATGGTCACTTTCTCTAATGGCTGTAGCAAGGCCTTCAAAGCTGCATCATTGGTCATAATCGCAGTTAGAGGAATATCAACATTCTTGACGCATGGCTCAGTGCTGATTGTCCCAACTGGCTACACCAATGCTTCTTCTGGTGCTTTCTTCGAAACCATATTACACAAGGAGTCCAGGAAAGTAATGAGCACATGGAAACCTTCATCTGTCTTGACCGTCATCATTGTAGCTTCTACAGTGGATGCATTAGTGATTGCGAGTATTAGTTGGCCCAACTGTGCCTCCGACGATAGGGGCATCCCACTGATTGTCACAAGGTCCTGGTGCCCTTTTGTTCTACCTTCTTCAAGCTAACGCTCCTCAGCCAATGGGGTCTGTGATGATTCCTCATCCGACATCTGACATGGTTCTTCCATGGCTGGCACATCAGATGGTATCCCCGTAGACTCCTCCTCCTAAATAACTGGTACGCTCCATTCGACTTGCCAGTCGTCGACGATTGGATCCAAGTCTTCACCTGTTATCTTATACGGGGCCTACAACCACTTTCTATCCATATCACAGCGTGCTTGCAAATAGATGCTGTGTGGACCCATCGTGAACTGGGAAATCCCCTTATACTTCTCAACAGTGGCCTAAGTCAACCACAGAATTTGCTCAATGGGTGCCTACAGTGGATCCCAATACAGCTAGAACTGTGTAGCACAATCCTTGAGTCGCTCTGGTTCCTGCACCCACCATAGGTTTCAGTAGCGCGCTCCCTTGCGTTCTTCCACCCCATCCACCTCCATGCCTTGGTAGTCATCAGGTTCCATCCAAGAGACCAATGCGACTAATATGAGCAGCCAAATATAGGTGAATGCTCGCTTTCCTTTTTGGGCTGCCAATGCATCCTCTGTCAACTGGTTAAGTAGAAATAGGGACCAGTTGATCTGCATGGCTGCCGCACATAGCTCTACGCATGCGAAAACCTCAAAATTTCCTTGATTAGGTTGGGTGTTCCGCAAAAATTTGGTAGCCAATATTCGCGCCCCAATCTTGACTGCAGGCTCGTTGATAGTGTCCAAGCGGTGAGCCCGTCCGTCTTTCTGCATTTTGTATCACTTCCTCAGACTTGATGCGAGGTTTTTGTCATTGTTATTTCCTCGAAAGTATTGCGATGGGTCGACCCCATCCTTTGGCAAGCCTCTGATCTCATAAATCAAGTCCACTGTCACTGTGACCTACCTGTCCAATCATAATACCCGGCCATGAAAACAAGCCAACAACTGTTTGACACAGGCATTGGCTTCCGTCAACCACCTGAAATGTGGCATGTAAATCAATCCCAACAACCCAAACTTTGCTAGACCGCGCTCCAAGTCATGTGGAATGCGTGTCGTCGGTCCAGTCTGCCCCTATTATCATGGCTGAAACGTCTCCATCATAACATCTTCCAGTGCCAGCAAGTCATGATCATCATACCGCAGCTACATCAATGCTGGTATGATATCGGTTGTACAACTCATGACAGGAGGGATTTCCGGCATTCGTATTTGATATCGCTATTTCTTTGTGATGTTCCTTGGCTGCACCCCAACTCGACATGGAGTTCGGTAGCCTAGGATATCCGCGGCAAAAATACCTGCATGGATTGTGGATTCCAAAACCCCCGAGATCGATGGGCTCTCCGTAGGGACACCTTCTAGCACTTGGGAAGTAGAACGAGTGTGCCACTTCTCGGGTTGGTCGGAACTAAGCTCTGTCCCTCCTCTCTTCTGTCGGACGACGAAAGACGATCCCACCGAAATGTTAGCAACTTCATCTACTAAATTGACCTCTTCCTCAATAGGAGCAGGGATGAGAGGTGACTCGACTTCACTTGAAATCTCCACCATCTCCGGCTCACTTGGCATGCCGCGCTCAATTCTTGCAATACCAACAAATGGCTCAACTGCGATCAATCCCAGAAATTTCCCAACACACTTCAACTTCTCTCTGCAACACAATCTCAACCTTGCACAATTTGCCAACTGAACTCACTTGTCACAATTGGTGCCTTCCGACCAACTTCGGCCTGTTTTTATAGCGCCCAACCGAATCCCTCATAATCATAACTAAATCCTGCATTAACTCGGACTAAATCTTGTATTAATGACCCAAATATGTCATTAATCCTGTCAGTCCATCGACCGGATCCACCATTAATGCTCATCATTCGAACGAGTGTCGTTAATTAACTATCTTAATTTTTGGCATTTATTGCTGATTTGACCCAGTCGCGACCCTGCCACTGTCGCGAACCGCTCCTAACTTGTGGCACAAGCCTCCCTGCTTGTGCATTCTTGTCCCTGTCGGTGCGTCATCTTGCCACCAATCAACCTGCATTTTTTTTTTTTACGGCGACTCAGGCATTGCTCTGCTCTAATCCCAACCTATAGGGCTTCAACTTGCTACCATTGATCAACTTTGGGAGCATTGCACCGTCTAATTGCTACAACTAAACTGCTCCTCTTGAATTTATGTGACTGATGCGATATGGACCAAGCCAATGCATCTGCAATTTTCCTGGGTGTTTCACAAACATGCTGTCATACAAAAGCACCAAGTCACCCTGATGAAACTGTTTGTTTTTTATGTGGCAATCCTGCCAAGCCTTCTGGCAATCCTTCTCCACACTCTGGTGGAATCCTGCAACAAAGCGATCTTCTTCCATTTGCACTAACTGCACTAGACATTCTTCTAATGCCACTATAGCATCCATACCTGTTGCTGCTGCTATGCGCAGACTTAGAACAATGTACTACATAGGAATAATCGCTTCTTGCCCATACACCAGCTTGAATGGTGTATGTCCTGTCAACCTTTTACACGTGGTGCGATACACCCACAATATTGTTGGCATTTTCAGATCCCAGTCATCGCGGTTCGGGTTTCCCACCTTTGTGAGCCATGCTCCAATATCTTCTTGAAAGCTTCCACTGTGCCATTTTCTTGCGGATGATACATCGTACTCTTCTTGTGATGTATCTGTAGTTCCTTTGTCAATTTGCTAATGGTGCGATTGAGAAAGTAGATGCCTTGATCACTCAGCAATATCTTGGGACAGCCGAAGCGAGTGACGATGTTGTCGAACAAGAACCGTGCGGCTGTGGCCGTGGAACAATCAATGATTGGTGCAGCCTCTTCCTGTCACGTCAAATAGTCTATCGACGTGATGATGTATCTTGCACCAGTGTGCTTCCCAGGTGAGTTGATTGGTCCCATGAAACCCACTGCCCATTTTTCAAATTGTTGCAGTGTCAGTTGAAGTATTAGCGGCATCTCGTCTCTCCTGGATGGATTCCTGGTTCTCTGACAAAAATTGCAGGATCACACATAATCAGTTGCATAATTGTGCAGCGTGGGCCAGCAAAGCCTCGCACGAAGCACCTTCCTGGCTGTCGCTTGACCACCATAGTGCCCCCCAGCCACTCCTGCATGTGCTTTGGGAAATATTTTCCCTTTCTCATGAGGAAAAACACACCATCGCAATATCTCATCTGCGCCCAATTTGTATAACTCACCTGCAATGAGCTGGACATATGTAGCCTTGACCACCAACTACTTCTTCTGAGTAGTGGTGAACTCTTCAGGTGCGGTACCTGTTGGTAGAAACTGAATGATTTCTTCAAAGTAGCCATCAGCTAGTTTAACCTTAAAAAGTTGTGCATCAGGCAACCCATCTTCGATGTTAGTTGGATCCTCTCCTGTTTCAATCCACGATAGATGATCAAGTCCAGCATTCAACCGCCCTGGCTTCACAATCACTTCAAAATCAAATTCCTGAAAAAGAAGTAGCTAATGATAGATCTTCCCCCCCAACACAGGCTTATTGACTAGGTATTTCAATGTAGATTGGTATGTGAACATCTTAAAATGTCCCCCCAATAAGTAATGTTGAAACTTCTGCAGCGCATAAACCATCACCAGGCCTTCCCTCTCTGTAGTGGTATAGTTTCTTTCTGTTGATGACAACTTCCGACTTGAGAAAGCAATGGGGTGATCTAGATCCCCCTCTCCTGGTTGGGAAAGCACCACTCCCAGTGCGATCGATGAGGCATCAACGTGAAGATGGAATTCCTTACTCCAGTCCAGAAATACCAGTATCGGTTCCAAATCCATCTTATCCTTCAACATCTCAAAACTATGTTGGCATTCAGGGCTCCACTGGAATACTGCATCCTTCTTCAACAACTTCTCCAAAGGGACGGTGATCGCTACATAGCCCCTGATGAACTTACGATAATACCCGGTATGTCCCAATGTCTCTCTCAACTGCTTAACATTAGTTGGCAGTGTTAAGCTCAGAATAAGTGCAATCTTTGTTGGGTCGACTAATAATCCCTACTTGCACACAATGTGATCCAGCAATATGCCAAATGGTGCACAAAAGATGCACTTCTTCAAGTTCAACGATATCTAATGTTGTCAACAGTGCTACAGCATCAATTGCAGGTTTTCTAGATGATCGTAGATCAAACCATAGACTGTCCAGTCATCCATGTATACCTCCAAAAACTTCTAAATGAAATCCTTGAACGCAGCAATGACAACCCACAAGAATATCGAAGGTGCATTCTTCAACCCAAACGGCATCATGGTGTACTGAAAACAACCCCATTCTGTCACAAAAGTCATCTTGTGGTAGTCTTCCTTTGAAATGTGGATCTCATGATAGCCCAATAACCCATCCATGAAAGAATACATCTCCTGGCCACCCACACCTTTGAGTACCTCATCAGTAAATGGGGTCGGAAAGGGGTCATGCAAGTAGGCGTCATTCAACTTCCGCAAATCGACACAAATGTGCACTTCGCTAGTCTTCTTGTCCTGCACCACCATAGGACTGATCCATTCTGACTCTTCAACCGGTTCAATAATACCAGCATCCAACATGCGATCAAGTTCTACCTTAACCCTCTCCTTATGGTATGGATTCAAGTGGTAGGGTCATTGTCGGATTGGTTTAGCATCTGGTTTCAATGGGATCTTCATCTCCCCTAAATCGCCCAAAATGCCTTTCATCTTAGAAACATTCATAGGGAAGAGGTCTTGGAATTCATGTAGCAAGTCAGTGACCTTTCCCATCATCTCATCATCCCAATAATCTCCAACATTCATGAACTTGGGAGTGGTCTCCGTCCCAATATTGATCTTACGGAGCTTCAAGGGTTTCCTGATCAGATCACTTGGCACATCAGGTGCTACCACATCGCGAATCCCTTCAGATTCCAGAATGTTGACATACCGCGGATCATCACCGTCTTTGGGCCCACCATTGATATTATAACATTCCATCATGGATTGCATCTAGTAGTGCATTTGCAGATCCGTAGTATATGCCACTGAAACAACCATCAAAACCACATCATGAATGAGCTACAACGCATTATGGACATCCGAGTTGGGATCTGCAAAACTAAATTTATGAGTAAAACAAATTGTCAACTCCAACCAAGTAATGATTTCTCCTCGCAATTCAGTTGTAGTATACCATGATCACGACATTTCATCCAAAGTATGGATAAATGCATGGACCCACTCATCTCTTGGTCGCGATGCCCACAATGTCTGACACTCCATCAAATGACTTCCAGGGTTATTCCGACCATCATATTTCCCTGTGTGGTAAACCTCAGTATCACCGAAGTGAACTGTCATCAATCTCCTGCATTAGGACCATTCGTCGATTGATTTCTTATGTGTCTCCCACCATCGTGCTGGAGCAGCCTTCAGTGCTTCCTCTAATGCAAACAATCGTTGTGGTTCTGAAACTCTTTCCTCAAACTCTGCTAGAAAGTCAGACAAGCCAGGCAGCCCCTCATATACTGGTAGTGTAACCATTTCAGTCACAACACAGCATAACGATTACATGATTAACCCGCACTTGCAGAGTGATACCTCATGCAAGAGGTTCTGCTAATGTTCTAAAACGTTGTTAGAGTCGGAATACGCAGAGATGTCATTGCACCATCCAAGTTCACTGTTGGCAGTCGGATGAATATAATGCTCAGAAATATTGAATGCATGGTCCCATCCACTGGGATCTTCATCCTTCACTGGTTCAATGTATATGCGTCCTTTAGCTAGATCCAATGGGGCTATAAATCTAAGATCACAGTTTTCAAAATTCATCATCCGCCTCTTAAAGTTGATGACTGCTCCACTGTCATTAGCCCATCCAATCCCCAGCAACGCGGGATAAAAGCTTCCACCTTCAACTACTTCGATGGCATCGAAGTCGGCATAAGTCTTCATTCTCTCGATCTCCACCACCAGGCGTGGAACTCTCCCAATCGGTGTCACCTTGGCGTGATTAGCTAGCCGGAGTTGTGTGGGAGACCAGCTCAATGGGGGGCTCCCCATTTTCTTCCATGCCTGCTTGGTTAAGATGTTGACATCCGAACCAAGATCCAGAATAACAAAATCAACATCATAGTCTCCAATTTGAATGTTCATATGCATCTCCTTACCTGTCTTCCATCATTGTAAAGAGTTTACCGTAGATTCTTGTCGTCCCCTTGTAGGTCATTGCGACAATCCCTTGATCTCAGTGAGATTTCTGCAAGGTTTTAGACTACATAGATGGACCTGCCTCCGAAGTGGCATCAAAGACAGGGGGCATGTCACAAATGATGGCCTTACCTTGAGCCTTTTCCATCGCCCGCCGTGCCTGGAAGAATGCATCGCACTCAAAATCAATGTCAAACGACACTTCTTCTGTCATTCTAACCGAATAAGTGGATGCAGGCTATCTTTTGTTCGACGGGATCCAGGTTGGGATTTTGTACAAATGCTGAAAAGTGCATATTGTGCGCTGCGATAGGCTATGAGGGTAGTTTTTAGAAATTGCGCATGTCGTGCAACGGCAAGGTCTAAGTCAGGGTTGCGGAATATGTGGGTGCATAGAACTGCGCATGAGCTATTTTTGGCAAGAGATAAAGGTAACGGTCAGACGAGGAAGTGACCTATTTTGGGGTAAGGAACAGGTGGAAGGCAAAGGAAATAGACCTGTTCGAGCAAGTGGCGGCAAGCAGTTGAGAAGCTAGGCCACTACACCGATGGCGACAGGCAGGCGGAAGATGAAGAAAGGGACAGGCCATGATGTAGTTGTAACCGTTTTGGTGACTACGACTATCAGAAGAGCATGTGAGACACGCGTGGACCAGCTGGAAGGACTAAAGCAAGTGGAGTAAGCTATCGATGGCGAAACTAGGCTAGAAGTTAGCCACGCCATGATTTGGAAACCTTCGGGTTACGGCCTACTAATTGTAAAGACACGACCCATGGGCGTGATCTATAAATAAAGGAATTTTGTATGGGAAAGGGTTAATCTCTCATTGTTGGGTTGTTGAATACTCTTCATTTTTAGGCATTGTTAAGGAGTGTAGAATCTTAAAAGCTTGGAAGCCATTGTAAAGGATCTGCAGCTATGTGCGCAGAGACCTATCTGAGAGAGAGAAAGTCTGCAGCTGAGTGCGCGGACCAAGAACGATTGTACCCTTCCCAAAAGATCAATGTTAACAACCGTTAAAGAACATTCCAAGGAGATTGGTTAGAGTTACTCAAGTCTTAAAGCAGTCACAAGGTCTAGTTGACGCACCGAACCACTAAGAGTGTTGCAAGGTAAGTTGTTGATAGCTTATCATCATAACACAGGAAGTACCCATTACCACACAGTCTGTGGATACGCTAGTTGCACAAGCACCTTCGCTTGCCGAAGTATATGATGCAGAGTAGGGACTTCGCGCAGTTGTCTATTCGCAACATGATCCTTTTACTGTGATGTTTGTCAGTTCTGTTACACCCACATCACAAGGTTCCAGAAACTTGATTCTGCAACCACCCCCTCAGCTTTGCCTCGGGTGAGACCTCAAGATGCATGCAGCCTGTTGCCGAAAGGGCCGGTGAATAGGGGTTTTGTTGGTTCCTTGAACCACGAAGTACCTGGGTCTACAGTGGAAAACCTATAGCTCAGTTATATAAGCCAACAAATGGTTCCGTTTCTGTGCTAAGACTCGGTGATGAGATAGTGTACTTGGAAAGTAATGTGTGACGAAGAATACAAGTTCTTGTTGGGTTCAGACAATTGGCCTCCTGAAAAGAAAGAAATCTCAGACTGGTGTGATAAGATCAAAAGAGACTTTGCAAAGAAAGAAAACATACATCCATGTCTATCAGACGTAGAGTGGTTAAACAGATATTTGTGGAGAGATATTCATGAGATCTTCTGGGATTCATTTCCAAATGAGCTACATGCGTGGATATCACGCCTCGTAGAAAAGAAGGCCTGTTTTCAAGGAGGAGTACCTACAGAGTGGACTCCAGAGCTCATTGTGCAGCTCAAAGAAATAGACAGCCCACTAACACAAGCAGTCAACTTTTGGGTTGATAGCATACTTGAAGGATTTGTAATAGAATTTGTTGTAGACACGTTGAAATCCTACAGCCAAGCTGAAGCATACTTTTTCGAAGGATTCAGAGGTAAGTACCTAAACAATCTTAGTCTATACATTAAAATGATTTTAACTGAGAAAGGTGTTTTAAGAATGCAGTAATCTTTTTGAATCTATCATGGTAGAAAGTATATTTAGTGATTATGACGAAGAAACTCATAATCTGAGAAGTGGAAAGAGATATAAGTTTAATAAAGAAAAGAATCCGGGAGGACTTGGACTGCGTGTGAATACCGAACTCCCGTGTGACCTTAACAACTAGACCGCACCATCATCAACCACCATCCAGCCTACTACACCTCAGAACTTGCCGGTTGCAGAAACCGTGCCTTTCGTATCTCAGAACCAACCTGTGCCACCCCTATCTCAGAATCAACCCACTGCGAGCATCGCACAACCTACCCCGCAGAATATTAATACTGCTACACCACAGAACAATAGCACCCCTCGGGGTGCTACATTGCCAGGAAGAAGAATGACAGATAACGATATCAAACTACCGATATTCAGAGGAATGGGTCTAGAAGACCCTGATTAGCATTGGTTTCTATGTGAATCCCTATGGAGTGTAAAGAAAATTCAGGATGATGTTGTGAAGAGAGCGCAACTCGTCACTACTTTCAGAGAGAGCCTTGCATTGGTTTATGAAATATTCGTAGACACAGCCAAGAACCCTCCAGTAAATTAAGGTTGCGCTCGCAGCAGAGTTTAAGAAACCAAAATATGAATCCCAGTGTATAACAGAGATGAAAGAAATAAAGTAAAAAGCTAATGAGACGGTTTGGGAATTTGACAAGAAATTTAAGACGCTACTGGACCAAGTGACATTTGTCATAGCTCCACAACAGCACAAGGAATGGTTCATTGCTACGTTGTTTCCCCATATCAGACAACCATTGATGCAGCAGAAGGTTGCATCACATGAAAAGGCCTTAGAAATCACAATGAAGCTAGAGGCTTCACTAATGGGAGAGACTAGCTTTGGGATGTCTCAGATCCAAAACCAGTTGACCACCCTAACATTAGAATTTCAAATCATGAAGAATGGAAAGGAACAAATATATGAACCGAGACATGAGGTCTAGTGCACATCATGTAAGGGAGAAGGACACACCAGGAAACATTGTCCCTTGTTTCAAGATTATCTTAACAGTGGCACGCCAAACCCAATTAATTAGAACCAGGCACCATGGTGTGAAATCTGTAGATCCAGAGGACACAGATCTGAGGACTGTTATCTAATACATAAATACCTAAAAACTTATATTGTAATTTCGGCAAGTCAGTTGGACATGATGAATCCAACTATCATGCATAGGAGCTCATGAATGAAAGAAAGAGTGATATGGAAGTGATGCGAGGTGCTGGAATGTACCGCGTTCAAGAGGAAACTTAGCCAAAACAAGAAAACACCCACTATGATTAGGGTGGATACAGAGGCCATGGTGTTGGATACCGTGGAAGAGGAAGAGGCCTAGCGCAGGGAAGAGGCCGAGGCCAGGTAATTTGCTATAACTGTGGCCAGCCAGGCCATGTTTCTAGAGATTGTGTAAATCCATGCACTACATGCAATTATTGTAAATCATTTGAGCATGTTATTGAAGATTGCCCCATGTTAGAGGTAGAAATGCAGAAGCGCAGAAGGACAGAAACGCCAAATCCTAATATTCAGTGGATCATAGTAGAAAGGATACCTGCGGATCCAAGCATCAATGTACTAACGCATAGTGGTGCTATGATAGGAAGAGATGGAGGAGCAGAAGCCTCGAATTTTGGGGGTTTTGACACTAAGAAAACAACCCTTGAGACATAATGGATAAGAAAAGCTCTTGGGAAAACACCTTCTTTCGACCTACAGAATAACAAAGAAGCATTTATAGAAGCACGGGGGATCCTTAGAGAATTAGCACCTAAGTTACCGAGGTTCCTGCTGCGCAGTGAAATACTGTATGTAGAAGACATGCCGGCTGCTTATGATAGAAGCAATGCCGCATCAGAGACATGTACCTCTGTTGTGCAGTTCCTCAGAAGTTGCATGAAGTTGCTTAAGAACCCAAATGATATAGCAGAATTACAGAAGGTGATAGACCAGTATGAGCCGCACAATGAAGATGCCACTATTGATAGCGCAGTTCCTCACATTAAGAAACATAAGAGAACTGATCGAGAAATGAGACTTAGCCCGTAGATAGGAGATTATGAAATGGATGAGATCATCCTCGATGTGGGATCAGAACTGAATGTCTTAACAAAGCAGACACGGCAGCAGATGGGGTGACCAAAGCTACAGTGGTCACCTATACAGTTAAGAATGGCCAATCAAGAGAAATTTATACCCTTTGGGTGGTTAGCCAATGTGATTATTGACATTGATGGAGTACAGAGTCACGTAGATTTTGAGGTTATTGAGATTGTGGATGATAGTCATCCTTTTCCTACGCTATTGAAAATTGACTGGGCTCTTGATAACCTCGCAATCATAAACTTGAAGACCAAGAAGATGATCTTTGAAGGGAAGCATCTCAAGGTCATAGCACCACTAGACCTTGCGGACAGAGACAGATACATCGAGCCGATTCAGGAGGAATCTCGAGCTCCAGATTTGGATTGCTTGTACAAGATGACTGCGAACCAGGAAGATTACATTAATCCTACCACGGATGGTGCAATCAGCTAGAGATGCAATAGTTCATTCAATTCAGACTCAGATGTAGGATTGGAGAACTGGCAGAGTCACATGCATGAAATATCTATGAGGAGATGAGCACAGGTCACGAAATCACTGCGCTGGATTGGAACGAAGGTAAGCCCAATCCCTACATATGACGGTTCATCTAATGTTTATTTTTTTATCAAAGAATATACTGCAGCAGCTGCAGATGAATACCGCGTATCAGCATTAGACATGGCGCTGCGCGAGACACCTGCCAGATGGTGGGCCGCGCATAGGTAGACATTGACTACATGGGATCAATGTAGAATTAAGCTGCAAATCAGGTTTGCTGAGAAGGTTACGTTATCTTTTAAAAAGTATAATGGACAGATGGATCTGAGGGACCATATTGAAGCCTGTTCACAAGCTCGGGTGGAAAGGCCACAGACATAAAGGGTGCATCTGTTTGTGCACACACTAGAGGAACCGATTCCAAAGAAGTTGTACCTAGATACCGAGTTGCACAGGGACACAACAGATTGGTCTACCCTAACAATGAATTTCCAGACAGATTTCAGTTTCGAAGATGAACATCCAAGTATCAATGATGCGCTGTAGGCTATTAAGGAAAGAATATTCAGACCAGACTGTACACAGGGAAACATGACACTAGAAGAATTCTTTGGACCAAACAACATACCTGCGCACAGAGATCCAGAATTAGAGGAGCAACTAGACCATGCGCTTGATTGTTACAATCTCACTGAAGAATCCAAGGAAAAAGCAAACAGTGATGAGGAGGACCCGCGCAACATAAAGATACCTGAATCCGAGGGAGCGCACGAGGCAGAAGGACCTCCATTGGAAATCCTAGATATGAGTGGACCTGTGAAGACAAGAAAAGTGAACATTGGCACCAGTGAAGAGACAAAATTAGCAGCTATTGGAGACTATTGGGATGAAGACACAGTCGAAGAGGTCGCGGGCATACTACAGGAGTATCACAAATTATTCCCGACGAAGTTCACAGAGATGAAAGGTATCCTGGGAGACTTAGGAGTGATGAAAATCCCTCTTCAGCCTAGTGCAAAGCGTGTGAAGCAAAGACCATATAGACTCAATCTACGCTATAAAGAACGAGTTAAGGTAGAAATCAATAAAATGCTCGATGCAGGAATCATTGAGCCAGTTGAAGAATCTGAGTGGATAAGACGGATGGTTATCCAGGATAAGAAAAAAAAGGGTGAGATCAGGATCTGTCTGGATCTCAAAAAGCTGAATGATGCTTCGATGCGTGACCCATTTCCCACTCCTTTCACAGATGAAGTGCTTGATAACGTTGGAGGGAATGAGGCATATTCTTTTACTGATGGATTCTCGAGATACCATCATATTAGGATTGATCTTGCAGACATGCACAAGACTACTTTTTCTACGGAATGGGGGTCGTTTCAGTACACAGTGATGTCATTTCGTCTGAAGAATGCACTTGCCATATTTTCTAGAGTGGTAGTCACAACATTTAAAGGATTTATACACAAGTTCCTAGAAGTTGACTTTGATGATTGGACTATTTTCGGTCTACTGAAGAACCATGCCGCGAACCTCAAGATGATGCTGGAAAAATGCAGACATCATCAAATTTCATTAAATCTGAAGAAATGTGTTTTCTATGTTCCCTATGGGATTTTGTTGGGACACATTGTGTGCAAGCAGGGCTTGATGGTTGATCCTACGAACATCGCAGTCATTGTAAACTTGCCTACACCAAATTCAATTAAGCAGTTGCACACTACATTAGGGCATACTGGGTATTACAGGAAGTTCATAAAGGGGTATGCGCAGATAACTGCGACTATGGAGAAGCTACTCAAGAAAGATTTGCCATTTGTTTGGAACATAGAATGTGAACAAGGTTTCAACACCTTGAAAGAGAAGATGGTCACTGTGCCAATCCTAGTTTTTCTGGACTGGGAGAAGCCATTTCATGTACATGTTGATGCATCATGCATCACATTGGGAGTTGTTTTAGCGCAACTAGGAGAGGGAGGTGTTGACCATCCCATCACGTTTTCGAGCATAAATTTATCATCTGCTAAGGAGAACTATACCACTGTTGAGCGAGAAGGCCTCGCTATGGTCTATGCACTGCAGAAGTTCAGGCATAACTTACTTGGTGAGCACTTTTCCATTTTTACCGACCATTCTGCGTTAAAAAACCTGGTCAATAAGCTAGTGTTAAGGGGGATAATATGAAGATGGTTGTTACACTTTCAAGAGTATGATTTTGAAATTGTTGTTAAGCCAGGCAGGTTGAATTTAGGACCTAATCATCTATTGAGAATTGAGTCAGGAGAAGAGCCGACAAACCTTGAGGAAAATCTATCGGATGTGTAGTTTTTTTCTATTCAGGTTGCCGATGACTATTATCAGGATATCATTGATTTCCTAACTACAGGGATGGAACCTCAAGAGTTCACTACGCAGCAAAAGAAGTAGCTCATAGTGTGCGCAACAGACTTCACTATCATCGCAGGTCAACTATACAAGCTGGGACCAGACAAAGTACTGCGCAGATGTGTATTAGAGCATGAGAAACCATTCATATTAGTTGATGCACACTCAGGAGTTGTAGGTGGTCACTACGCAGGAAGAGCCACTGCGCAGAAGATATTGCGAGCATGTCTATGGTGGCCTACTATTTATAAAGATGCAAAGGAACATTGCCAAAACTGTGACGTTTGTCAAAGAATAGGAAAGCCATCGCGCTGAGATGAAATTCCATTAAATCCACAACTGACATTGCAAGCCTTTGAGAAATGGGCAATTGATTTTTTGGGTCCTATCAACCCACTAGGGAAACAAATTGGTGTATGGTACATCATTACTGGTACTGATTACCTCACCAGATGGGCAAAAGAAGAACCAGTGAAATATTGTAGCACAGCTACAGTAGCAGAGTTAATTTTTGAAAATATCCTGACAAGGTTTGGATGTCTGAAGATTTTGATGAGTGACCAGGGCACTCACTTTCTGAACAAGACTATTGAGGCATTGATGAAAGAATTCCACCTTCATCATCAGCATAGTATGCCTTACAATCCTCAAGCGAATGGGATTGTTGAAGCATTCAACAAAGTATTGGAGAATGTGCTCACTAAGATATGCAATGTCAATCGGGACGATTGGGACCTGGGCATTTCTGCAATCTTATGGGAATATAGGACTACATGCAAGAATTTGACATGCCACACACCATTTAGATTGGCCTACAAATAGGAAGCAATAATGCCAATGTAGTTTATCGTTCCCAGTTTGCGAATAGTTGCATTTACAGGCATGGCAGACCGCGCAGCACTAGAAGAAAGGCTTGTACACTTAGTTGGGCTGGAGGAAGATCGCTTCATCGCAGGATTCCACCAACAAGTGCAGAAAGAGCATGAAAAATCATGGCATGATTGACACATAAAGAACAAGTCTTTCCAAGTAGGTGATCTAGTCCTCCTGTATGATAGCTACAAATTCATGAAATTTCTTGGAAAGTTTAAAATGCATTGGCTTGGCCCATATATTTGTTATACCTCAATATTACACATTATGCATTAGTGTCGCATCCTTGTACTAGCGACCTAAACGACAATTTCCCTTAAAGATCATCTGAACATCCAGAGTGAAAACCATTGACTGAATACTGAAAGCAAAACCTTTTTCTGCCATCTTCCAGCCCAACTTACCCCTGTTTGTGAGCACTGCCGCTCCTTGCACATCTACAAGGGCGCGGTAGTTAGCACTACCGCGCGTTGCTCCTTCTCTGGGGCGCGGTACTACCGCGTTATGCTCAGTTATAGGGGCGCGGTAGTCTGAAATTAGCCTTTTTGCCTTCGATTTTGGGATTTCGACCTTCGAGGAGATTTTGTTGGGATTACTACCTTTGGTTCGATCCTAACTCCTTCTTTGTTTAGCCGGCTTAATCCACTAAACCCTCCATAGATCCACACTTCTCTCTTGTTGGTTAGCCTTCTCATGTTCTATAAGAGAGAAGCTTTCCATGAGCCAAAGGGAGGACTTTTGGGGCATCAAACCTATGATCCTCATACTTCTGCAGAGATAGCTAGAGGAAGCACTTGGAGCTGGAAGTTGGCTTGGACATCAAACAACTATTGTACATGACTTCAAGTTGGTAATGGAATAACTTGTCTTGTTTTCCCAAATCATTTGTGTTAATTTTGTTTTAATGATATGATTTGTATCTGCCATAGATTTAGATTCTAACTTATGTTTCAGGTTGCTAGAGAATAGTGCATTCTTGTGTCTTGGTTCCATTTTGACAGGTTCATTCGTGAGGGCTTGGAGATTGGAGCAACTACAAGGACAAGCGTTTGGATAGAAGGTTAGTTAAACTTCTTCTACTCTTTCTAGCATTTTAATCTTGAGACGTTTGTTAGATATAGGGATTCAAGGTAGCATTTGTTTCTTTTTTGTCTTAGTATAGAGTCAGTACATCCTGCTTTATCCTAGTTTGTACTGACTCTATACTAAGACAAAAAAGAAACAAATGCTACCTTGAATCCCTAGATCTAACAAACGTCTCAAGATTAAAATGCTAGAAAGAGTAGAAGAAGTTTAACTAACCTTCTATCCAAACGCTTGTCCTTGTAGTTGCTCCAATCTCCAAGCCCTCACGAATGAACCTGTCAAAATGGAACCAAGACACAAGAATGCACTATTCTCTAGCAACCTGAAACATAAGTTAGAATCTAAATCTATGGCA
Source organism: Larix kaempferi (assembly GCA_027924585.1). Taxonomy (NCBI): domain Eukaryota; kingdom Viridiplantae; phylum Streptophyta; class Pinopsida; order Pinales; family Pinaceae; genus Larix; species Larix kaempferi. The sequence continues at coordinate 5,564,924 of BSBM01000252.1, forward strand.
GATACAAATCATATCATTAAAACAAAATTAACACAAATGATTTGGGAAAACAAGACAAGTTATTCCATTACCAACTTGAAGTCATGTACAATAGTTGTTTGATGTCCAAGCCAACTTCCAGCTCCAAGTGCTTCCTCTAGCTATCTCTGCAGAAGTATGAGGATCATAGGTTTGATGCCCCAAAAGTCCTCCCTTTGGCTCATGGAAAGCTTCTCTCTTATAGCACATGAGAAGGCTAACCAACAAGAGAGAAGTGTGGATCTATGGAGGGTTTAGTGGATCAAGCCGGCTAAACAAAGAAGGAGTTAGGATCGAACCAAAGGTAGTAATCCCAACAAAATCTCCTCGAAGGTCGAAATCCCAAAATCCAAGGCAAAAAGGCTAATTTCAGACTACCGCGCCCCTATAACTGAGCATAACGCGGTAGTACCGCGCCCCAGAGAAGGAGCAATGCGCGGTAGTGCTAACTACCGCGCCCTTGTAGATGTGCAAGGAGCGGCAGTGCTCACAAACAGGGCTAAGTTGGGCTGGAAGATGGCAGAAAAAGGTTTTGCTTTCAGTATTCAGTCAATGGTTTTCACTCTGGATGTTCAGATGATCTTTAAGGGAAATTGTCGTTTAGGTCGCTAGTACAAGGATGCGACACTAATGCATAATGTGTAATATTGAGGTATAACAATATTGTAATGCATGTTACTAATGGTGGCGCAGTCCAGTTAGCTACATTAGCCAGAGATACCTTGCCAAGTTTGATAAATGGTAGCAAACTAAAGCTTTAGCGCAATAGTCTGGCTACGCAGAGTTTTGTATGATTCAGGGAAGCGTACCACGCAACACTGCTGAAGTTGCGCACGAAAAAAAAAAAAAACCGAAGAAACTAGCTGTGCAAGGAAGCAAGTCCAGATACTGATCACGCAGAGAAGACGGAACAACAGTCATGTAGGAGATGACACCAAATGCGCATCCTGAAGGGAACTGTTAGACCGCTAGCACATTATGACGGAAACCGTTACCATGACATCTATCGACCGGTTAGTGGGCCGTTAACAAATTTGGAGGCATTGGTAAAATTCAAATTTATGGGCGGATGTGATGAGTTGGAACACCATAAAGGCCGAAATAACTCCTATCGTACCGGAGTCCGAATGGCAGGTCGAACATTTAACGCTGGCAAGATGAATTTGCCGTGCTGGCTTTCCTGACAGCCCTTTGGAATTTAAGGAAACAACATTCGCATGACGACAAAGATTGGATCACAGGGCTGAAATAATAGCATGAGTAGGATATTAATTATGGCATCAAGTGCCTAGGCAACCGTCGAAGGCCACGTTGCAAAACAATAGAGGCTATAAATACACCTTGCCCGGCCACTTATTCACATTACAAATCTTTTTCCATTAGTTGTTTGAAATTAAGAGAGCTGAGCAAACAGAGCATTGTATGAGTGAACAAGCTAAGTTGGAGGATATATCCTAGTTATTTGAGCAAGCAGGGATTCCAGCAGCAATGACGACGACAGAGGCAAGTGCATCCCGAAGTTCAGCCAGGAAAGCTGCAGCAACCAGTAATGGAAAAGAACCAGAGCACGGAGGAGCCGAAGCACAAATGAAACAACACAACCTACCTATTTACCCTGTGCTGAACTACATTCCTCCAAGGAAAGATGACGCCTCGCTAGTCCACATAGAAAAGAATGATGTGTATGAAATCCCGATGCCCACTATTTCTACTAAGGTGAAGATTGAGGAGAATTTTCCAGGTAGCATACCAGGTTGCAAGCTGGACGACTTGGACTTGCTCGAAAATACTCTGGTCACACCGAAGAATTACCCACAATTCAGACCTAATGCATACCTCAACCAAGTACAGAATCCATAGACTGGCGCCGAAAGGCTAGAAGTCTAATATTGGCTAGAGGCCATCCGACCATCAGGGTTGTTAAACTTACTACAAATGCCTCATTTCACTAAGAGCACCATGTTCTCGGCGATGGTGCGCATGCTACCGACGTGCGTCCATGAAGGATTGTTATGGCTCGACGCCCGCATTGATCATATACATCATATTATAGGCCTGAACAAAAGAGGCGAGGACCTAGTCAACCTGATAATAAAGCGGGCGTATGATAGAGGTTTGAGCGTCGAAGTAGAAAAAGAATTTGGCATAGTACGGAAGGGACGTGGCTTCCCAAACGTCGATATCAATGACCGCGCAATGAAGTTTACTACCCAGTTGCTCACAGGAAAGCTACTACGCAAGTGTAGGCCACCTGAGGTACCCGCAGTCACAATCAAAGCAGCTTCTAATGTATTGTAGGGAAAATCCTACAATTGGTGCCAGTTCTTACTGAACGAGTTCCTAGTAGATGTTGAAGAAACATAGGATAATGGAACACCATTCCATTTCAGTTGGCTACTAGTACTGATAGCCTTTATAGGCTAGAAAGAGCCAGAGGGGTATCAATGAGCTCCAACCTTGGCAGGATAAGGGCGCAGAACACGTTTTGCTAACCTATGGGCAAGCTCAAAGGCATCAAGGTAGCGGCATACCGCCGAAGTCTTTTATGTATATTATCATCAGTTGTGCGAAGCGATTATGGAAACGCCGCGCATTTCACGACCGCTAACGGACAAGTATACATGCATCATGAGATTTAGCGTAAAGAGGCATTAGTCACACATTTAGCCAAGGGCTGATGCATAGGAAGGATTATGGTATCCAGGTTTTTACTGACTCAATGAAGACAATATCGAGCAGATGGAGCATTGGGATGACGACTGGAAATTTCCATCCTTGCAAGACAATGCATCTGATTACGAACATAACATCCCACCCATCTCGGCAAAGATCGACATAATAAGTTTAGATGAAGAAGATACCCAAGGAGATAGTGAAGACACAACAGTATGAAAGGGAAAGAAGGGGGGATTACCTGAAGGTACTCCCATTGTTGAAGAAAAGAACCCTGCTAAAGATGAGACCGAGTAGTCGGCAGAGCGCAAAAGGAAGGCTACTGAAAACCATTCAGAATCAAAAGGCTCGCACAAGAATCAAAAGCCTGAAAATCTAGAGTACGGCCCGTAGCTCCACCCAGATCATTGCGAGACAATCGCAATGAAAGTGCAGGAAGTGTGGGAAGAAACCCGCGCAGAAAAAGAAGCGAAACAAGAACAACTCCATTTGACCATAGTCCAAGCTTTGGAGGAGGTCAAGGTGATGATAGAATAGATGGGGTTGGGATAGCCAAGTTCAGATTCTAACAGGAATTTAGAGAGGCTGATTATGCAAAGAAGACCACTTGTTACCATAAGTAGGTATCCACGCGTCTTGAACCTCGAACCGAGATACCTCATTTATTCGAACGAAGTGGTTAAGGAGGCAGTAAAGACTAGGCTCCCTGACCTGAATATTAGAGCTCTGCCCCTAGAAGACTTGAATGAGCTCCACATAAGAGTGGTGAAGTAAATTCATGAGAGAGGACTAGACTCATATGACCAAAGCGCAAAGTTGGCTGAAGTCATTAATTAACTAAAGCAGGAATCATCTCGCAATTTGCAAGAGCTGAGTGAGGCTAGAGAAAAAGATTGCAAACTGAAAGAAACAGTTTCAATAGTCTGCACAAGCATTGAGGAATGCACTGAGGAAGAGGATGTAGAGGATACCATAAAGAAAATCAGGGCCAAGGTAGAATCCCTCACATCAGAAATGGCACAGATGGAGACTTCCTACAAAGGTAAGATTGCAGAGTTGGAGGCAAGGCACCCAATTATCCCATCAGATCAGTGCTCAGATCTAGCTGAGGAAGTAACGACAACCATAAATAACATTTCGTTGCAAATGACAAAGTTCCATGATTTACTCGAAGAAGTGAATACACTTGTGTTGGGGTTGAATGAAGATCCTGCACTACAAAAGATCAAGGACAATCTACAGAGGACACAACAACAGGTAGAAACCGTAAATGCATAATTAAAAATTGCGTCGGCCAGGGAGAAAATACAAAGGTATAATGAAATAAAGGACCTACATAAGGAATTGGCCACACTCAGAGAGAAAGAGGTTGCTGCATCCGATAGGTTGCATCCCATTGAACAGGAAGGTCTTGAAATGATACGACAATTCGATGAGAAGTTCGTAGAACTTCGGGTGGCCAAAGAAACAGTCTTGCAGGCCACTTTAGAGACACTGCAAGAATTCGAGAAGGCCAAGGACATGGTTGCAGAGTTAGCATTCACTCTACAAAGTTTTGCTTTGAAGGTAGGCACACCAGAGGGCACAACAACCTCGTCCAGAATTGAAAGTGGCTCGGGACGAGCCACAGGTGAGTGTTAGGGGCCTATTGGATGGGGTCCAAGTAGGGATTTTACACAAATGCTAAAAAGTGTGCATTGCGCGCTGCGATAGGCTATGAGGGCAGTTTTGAGAAATTGCATGTGTCATGCGACGGCAAGGGATAAGTCAGGGTTGCGCAGTATGCGGGTGCGTAGAACTGCGCATGACCTATTTTTGGCAAGAGATACAGGTAAAGGTCAGATGAGGAAGCGGGATATTTTGGGGTAAGGAATAGGTGGAAGGCAAAGGAAATCGACCTGTTCAAGCAAGTGGTGGCAAGTAGTTGAGAAGCTAGGCCACTACACCGATGGCGATAGGCAGGTGGAAGACGAAGAAAGGGGCAGGCCACAATGCAGTTGTAACCATTTTGGTGACTGTGGCTGTCAGACGAGCGTGTGAGACATGCGTGGACCAGCTGGAAGGACTAAAGAGGCAGAGTAAGCTTTCGATGGCGACAACTAGGCTGGCAGTTAGCCACACCATGATTTGGAAACCTTATGGTTTCATCCTACTGATTGTAAAGAAATGACCCATGGGAATGATCTATAAATAAGGGCATTTTGTATGGGAAAGGGTTAATCTCTCATTGCTGGGTTGTTGAATACTCTTCATTTTTGGGCATTGTTAAGGAGTGTAGAATCTTAAAAGCTTGGAAGCCATTGTAAAGGCTCTGCAGCTGTGTGCGCAGAGACCTATCTGAGAGAGAGAGAGTCTGCAGCTGAGTGCCCAGACCAAGAACGGTTGTACCCTTCCGAAAAGATCAATATTAACAACCGTTCTTGTGGACGTAGCCTCCATCCTGGGGGTGAACCACGTTAAATTATATGTTGTGTAATTGTGTGTGTTTGCACTTGTCATTTGCTTAAGTATGGATGTTTAATACCACAGTTATCTATTATGTGATTGCTTTTATATGTATTCGCAGCAAGAATGATGGGAATAATATGTTAAGTAATACATGTGTGGATGAATGTTAATTATTCAGCACTTCTGAACATTTGAATGTATGAATCTGTTGAATAGTTGCATAATTGAACATTGGAGTTAAACACAACGCTGGGGCGCATAGTATTGTATGTTTTACTCACTTACATGCACCATAATGATAATAATCTAAGTGTATCAAATAGTTAAAGAACATTCCAAGGAGATTAGTTAGAGTTAGTCAAGTCTTAAAGCAGTCGCGCAGTCTAGTTGATGTGTCGAACCACTAAGAGTGGTGTGAGGTAAGTTGTTGATAGTTTATCGTCGTAACACGGGAAGTACCCATTATTGCGCAGTCCGTGGATGCGCTGGTTATGCAAGCACCTTCGCTTGCCGAAGTATACGATGCGGAGTAGGGACTCCGCATGGTTTTCTATTCGCAGCATGAGTATTTTACTGCACTGTTTGTCAGTTCTGTTACACCCACATCACAAGGTTGCGGAAACTTGATTTTTGTAGCCACCCCCTCAGCTTCACCTAGGGTGAGACCTCAGACTGCATGCAGCCTATTGCCGAAAGGGCCGGTAAATAAGGGTTTTGTTGGTTCCTTGAACCGCGAAGTACCTGGGTCTACACTGGAAAACCTCTAGCTCAGTTATATAAGCCAACATCTTCTCCCATTGTTGCACCTCCCCGAGTAATAACTGCGACAGTCGCATCTTATGGCCTTGGCTCTGCAGAAATTGTTGCAACACTCGCACCCTGATTCTGGTTTGGTGGTGGATTCCCTGGTTGGTTCACATTTTGATTAGTATTCTGGTTTGGGCATTGGTTCTGGTTTTGCATCGATTATTGCACTTGATTCTACACTGGCTGCTGCACCTGAGTCTGATTATGCAATTGTGGAATGTTCCCTGCTTTCCACCGTGCAATCAATTGTGGGAAGTTTTCCAGTGTGTGATTTGTAACAAAAAAAATGTGCATTGTGTCTACAATAGTGGGAAATCTCGTTGATAATGTCGCCACACTGCACAGTGATAGCACTGAATAGGCCCATGACCTCCTTATCCTTCTCCACGATGAAATCCTTCGCCGCGTCTAAGCCTAGAATCCTCCATGGAATCCGCCCTGTTGTTGGTACTGCGGTTGATTGAACTGTTGCTGCATAGGATTCGATTGCATGCCTTTCCCTTGCTATGCATAATGGAGTTGCTGAACGTACTGGGGCTGCTGTGGAGCCATTTGCATCGGAGTATATTGTAGCATAAACTGTTGTGGTTGCTGTTGCGGTACAAACTGCACCTGTGGTTGAGGTAGTGGCTAGACTACCTGTGGCTGCAGTTGCGGTTGTTGTATGACACACTGGTCATCCTTCACATAGAATGCATCGTAGCTTCTCTCATGAAGCAACCCATATGCCCGGCAGGATTTGTCTTCATGTCCCACAAATTTACAGAATGTACAATACATTATCATTGGTTTTGTGACCATTTTCAGCATGTAATAACATTCATCATGGTGGTGCCCATATACCTGACAGAAGCGGCACCACGGCATGCCACTGCCACTCAATGGATTTGGTGCTCCTGAAACCAGATAATTGCGGAAGTCTGGTCAATTATCCTTAGTATGTCCTTTTCCTCGACATCGCGTGCACCAGACTTCTTCTTGTTGTTCCTTTCCCTTCTTAAGATATTGCAGCTGTATGGTCAAGCTAGCCAGCTGTGTCTGAATTTGCGACATCCCGACTGGATTTTCACCAATTGGTGATGCTTCCAATCGCATTGCAATATCCAGAGCTTCACTGGGTGTTGTAATGTTCTGTTCCATCAACGCACGGGGGGTTCACTCAGTGAACTTGTTACATAGCACGATCGTTCGCATGATATTAAAGAATATCCCTAATTTCACTAAATATTGGAAAATTCCTCCTAAATTTTTATTGTTGAACCCCCCTCCCAATATTCCTTTCCAAATAAGAAAACCCCTAGTTTCACCAGATATTGTATATATCCATTTTTATCAACCCATTTTTAATACCCCATTTATATCATGTTATCAAGTTGTAACAAAAAAGAACCCTAACACATCTTAGTATAAGCAAACATGATACTAAATAAAATAATAGTATAATGCTAATAATGATCCCACCAAGATTGCAGGGGTGACTAATCAATTTGTAGTGTTGGATAGTGGAAGATCCCATGAAATAGTACTGGGGAAGGAAAAATGCATAAAAGGAAACCCAGTCAAGAGATCAAAATAACAAAGAATGTAAAAGGCTGATAGTCCAATAGTTAGTGCAATGCTTAGAAAAGATGAGAATTGCAGATGTTTCTAACCACAGCCTGCCAATCTACCAATTTTATATCATGTAAATATAAGTATAGCCATAGAGATCTCATGTTTTCTATAAGCTTAATAAATTAAACTCCATAAAAATTCAAAATTGAAACCCTTTCATGGATGGACTCCCCTACCTTTCTATCAAAACAACCATCATTGATGTTTGAACCCAAATGAACATAGAAAAATTCCTCTTGCTTTCCAATAACACCATATGATCATGTGCATAGCTTGGATTTGGGTCATTCACAAGATGCAATGAATTTCCTCCACTTCCTCTACATTTATTCTTGCAATCAAGGGAATTAACAGCATTTAGTTACTTTTTCTCTGGTTTTATCTTTTTTTTTTCTTTACAAGAGAGGGAAAAATCTCCATTGTTAGGTTTCAAGCATGCAATAGTTATAAATATACACCAATGGTGAAACTTATATGATACCTTTTCATGGCAACGATAACACATAGGGTATGTACATAAGGATTTAGATTTTCACCTATGTTCATGTCAGTTCCAATACAATATTAAGACGATGCCTTGCATATAAGAATTGAAATTACAATTATGAATGTGCCAAATATAACTCAATCTAACAATTATTCATAACTGGCAATGTGAAAATGTTAAAGAAGAATATGAAAAGTGGAAAGAAATAATTAGCCAAGAAAGATTGATCTAACTTTTCTTGGTTTGAGTGAGCCAAGAAATATTGATCTCACTTTTCTTCGTTGTCATGGAGCAAGGTTTGATTGAATTTCAATACCCACCAAAACCCCAGCCTAAAAAATGAAGAGTTAGATCTTTTACTCGAATGCCTACAAAAGATACATTACAATTGTTCAACTATGGAACTCCTAATTAGCTACAACTCTTAACTTAAAGATGAAAAACAATATAACATCAATTCAAACCAAGCCTAAATAAGCTATTAAATGGGGATTTCTCAAGGCCAGTAATCCAAAGATACTTCCATCGATATTATCATAGGGTATGTAAATAAGGATTTAGATTTTCACCTATGTTCATGTCAGTTCCAATACAATATTAAGATGATTCCTTGCATATAAGAATTGAAATTACAATTATGAATGTGCCAAATATAACTCAATCTAATAATTATTCATAACTGGCAATGTGAAAATGTGAAAGAAGAATACAAAAAGTTGAAAGAAATAATTAGCCAATAAAGATTGATCTAACTTTTCTTGGTTCGAGTGAGCCAAGAAATATTGATCTCACTTTTCTTGGTTTTCATGGAGCAAGGTTTGATTGAATTTCAATACCCACCAAAACCCCAACCTAAAAAATGAAGAGTTACATCTTTTATTTGAATGTCTACAAAAAATACATTACAATTGTTCAACTATGGAACTCCTAATTAGCTACATCTCTTAACTTAAAGATGAAAAACAATATAACATCAATTCAAACCAAGCATAAATAAGCTATTAAATGGGGATTTCTCAAGGCCAATAATCCAGAGATACTTCCATCGATATTATCATTGGTACACTTTTATCAAATTTATGCAAAACTTAGGATCATAAACAATACCAAATAAAAATGGAGGGTCCTTAAGTTTTAGGTGGGTATGAATTGAGCCCATGATTTAGAGGTATGAATCCATCCCACAATTTGGAGTTTATTCCTTAGCCCACCCAAATAAAAAAAACCCTAATATTTATATTACTATGTCAAGTTAAAAATCCCCCTTGACCCCTTAATATGGTGCAATATATTTTTGAGGTTTTTAAGAGTATTCAAACCCACAATATGAATGGACGTGATATGATATTGCCTCGCTAGTGAACCCCCCGTGCATCAACGGTGGTCGAATGTGCGGAAGCAGTGCCGCAATGAGCCATTCTTTATGTTGGACAATGCTCATATCAAAACTAACCCTTTCCATAGGCGTCTTGACTCGCTGGTCAAAGTCCCACACTGTTTCATTGGGATACTGCTTAATCTCTTTTAGTTCTGTAATATATTGTGCTTCAGACTTGGGTTTTTTGAATTCTGCAATCAATCCGTTCCTGATATCATCTAGCATCTTCTTCGGAGCTTCTGTGGGGACTAGAAAAAACTTCATAAACCAATCTAATGCGCGACCTCGCAGAGTTGTCACTAGTTGTCCTTTCTTAGCATTATCATCACTAATCTGCTTTACAGTCCATACTGCCTCACATAAGAACCAGTATTGTTCAGGATTGTTTGTTCTATTTCCATGGAACAGCGGTAACTTCGTATCCTCTCCTCCCATTCTGGGCTTCCTTCCCGCAGTCGCTGAACTACTAGCAATCATGTTTTGTTGACATAGTGGTGTCGAGGTTGTGTTTCTCACTGGTTGATAGATAGTGAGAGGAGGTGTGGGCACGTTGCTGCTAGGGTTTGGTCCTGCCTCTATCCTGGGCATATCCTAGCTGTCCTCGTTCGGACTGTGAGGTCACTTCATTCTGTGTTGTCTTCCTTCGCATTCTTGCAGTTCGATCGCAACATGACCTTCTCCTGTCCTCTACCTCTTTTCCTGTCGAAACATTGCTCCTCCCCTTGTAAGACCACTCTCTTCCTTGGCTTCGCTCATAGTCTCGTCATGACCTGCACTCATCTACCCTTTATCATTCCATGTACCGCTGTTGGCAGGCGGTTTGGTAAGAAAGAGTCATGGTATTGCCGATGTTGTGACACATCAGAAGAGGTCGCGGAAGGCAGAAAGCAAGATTATTTTATGCATCGTGGGTCAAGTGTACCGTAGTTGGCGGGTTTTGGGTCATTTGGACCACATATTTTGTATTTTATGCATTTTTTAGTCAGTTGTACTGCGGTATGTGGGTTTTTGGGTCATTTGGACCGCGTTAGTTAGATTTTGGGTCAATTGTCCCAGTGTCATTTAGGAAGTTCTTAGTAAGTAGACAAGGATTGTAAAGGCGGAAGCCTATATATAGACAAGAGTTGTAAGTGTTGAGGGACTAGAGGTTGTTGGCTTTTGTACAGATCGTTGGATGTTGTTTATGCACATCTTTGCATCTGTATGTGAGATCAAGAGATATTGCTAAGATCTGGGTTTTGAGGAGATGTTGTATCAAGGTTTTACTGAAGTAATATGACATGATGGAACTGTTTGGTGAAATTTTCTGTGTAATGCCTGTTGTGATTCACAAATGATGCTATGATTTCTGTTACAGTAATACTTTAATGTTATATCTTTTGCGATGAATGTTTATGTTGATTGATGCTATGAATATGAATGATGTTAAACTTAATTGCATAGATCTGTCTTGAATGCTGCGATAAGTTAATCAAGTCTTGCCACAATTATCCTCCTTCATTTGACGGAAACAAAGTTCCGTCCACTCTCCCTTGATCGCCTAGGATGAGACCTCATCTTCTCTATAGGTGTTGCTAGACAGGGTAAAACCTGTCTGGGCCAGTGCTCAAGGAGATTGAGGTGGGTTGGTGTCGATAGTGATGGGAACCCTTGTCGATTGGGTTTGAAAAGTCTTAGGACTTAAAAGAATTGTAGCAGCGGATTGCCAAGGCTGATGAATGACAGAAGAAGCACGCAGCGCAGCTAGAGGAATTCAAGGATGTTGTCTCCAAGTTCATGATGAAAGCTGGCGAAGTTCTTCAGACTGTGCAGCAAGGTCATCAACAGGTGGTGGCAAAGCTCATTGTGCATCCATCTGCAGACGATGTGGTCGATAGTCAGGCAATGGCCACGTAAGCCAAGGAAATGATGAAGACAGTCAAGTAGTAGTATGATGACTTCAAGCTCAAAACAATGGAGTACACCATGTCCAGTTGACGTGGCTTGAGGACGAGCCACAATATTGTGTTGGGGGCCTATTGGCAGGCGGTTTGGTAAGAAAGAGTTGCTGTGACACATTAGAAGAGGTCGTGGAAGGAAGAAAGCAAGATTATTTTATGCATTGTGGGTCAAGTGTACCGCAGTTGTTGGGTTTTGGGTCATTTGGACCATATCTTTTGTATTTTATGCATTTTTGAGTCAGTTGTACCGCAGTATGCAGGTTTTTGGGTCATTTGGACCACGTCAGTTAGATTTTGGCTCAATTGTCCAAGTGTCGGTTAGGAAGTTGTTAGTAAGTGGACAAGCATTGTAAAGGTGGAAGCCTATATATAGACAAGAGTTGTAAGTGTTGAGGGACTAGAGGTTTTGGCTTTTGTATGGATTCTTGGATGTTGTTTATGCGCATCTTTGCGTCTATATGTGAGATCAAGAGATATTGCTGAGATCTGGGTTTTGAGGAGATGTTATATCATGGTTTTGCTGAAGTAATATGACATGACGGAACTGTTTGGTGAAATTTCCTGTGTAATGCCTATTGCAATTCACAAATGATGCCATGATTTCTGTTGTAGTAATACTTTAATGTTATATCTATCGCGATGAATGTTTCTATTGATTGATGCTATGAATATGAATTATTTTAAACTTAGTTGCATAGATCTATCTTGAATGCTGCGATAAGTTAATCAAGTCTTTCCATAATTATCCTCCTTCATTCGGAGGAAACATGGTTCTGTCCACTCTCCCTTGATCGCCTTGGGTGAGGCCTCATCTACTCTGCAGGTGTTGCTGGATAGGGTAAAACCTGTCTGGGCCGGTGCTCAAGGAGATTGCAGTGGGTTGGTGTTGACAGTGATGGGAACCCCTGTTGACTAGGTTTGAGTCAACAATCGCCCCCCTGCTATTGCGGTACCCACAGCCTCCACCCACTAGGTTGTTTACTGATCTAGATGCGTCTTCAATATACCCTTCTCGCAAGTAAACATCTTAATGGACAATTTGAGCGACAGAAAAAACCTTCCTCGTGGCCCGCGAAAGAAATACCTTTCAGCTTCACTATAGGATTTGTTCATATCAACTGCAAATTCAGTGATATAGCCTTCGAATATGCTGTCAAGCCAAACTTCGACAGCTCACGACGCCTAGTTGTCGACTTCCTACAGCTGCTAGATCAACTCTGGGGTCTAGATCGTCGGCTCACCACCTTGGAATTTCCTCTTCTGAAAGGTCAATTTCGCCAACCACTCATACAAGATGACTGGGAACTCGCAGAAAAAATATTCATGCTGACCGTCATGAATATATCTTTCCACCCACTGATCTACCGTTAGCCAAGAGTTTTGACTTTCTTTTTTAGCAAATTCTTGCAACTTCTGATCAAACTAGTTCTGTATCTCTGGTTGCATCGGATGCCACAACATATCCTCCTTTCACTTCGTGCAAGGTCCCGGAAACAGAACCATTTGTTGACTCAAACCTAGTCGACGGGGGTTCCACTCACTATCGATACCCAAACAACCGCGATCTCCCTGAGCACTGACCCAGACAGGTTTTACCCCATCCAGCAACACCTACAGAGAAGATGAGATCTCACCTGAGATGTTCAAGGGAGAGTTGACGGAACCATGTTTTTTCCGAATGAAGGAGGATGTTTGTGGCTCAATTATTTAACTTACATAAACATTTTGGAAACAGAGCTATGCATTTGATTTAGACATCATTTATATTCATAGCATCATTCAACAAAATTGTTCATCAATGCAGTAGATACAACAGTAAAGCATTAATTGTAGCAAGAAAACATCGCATCATTCATAGATTCATATCGCAACATGCATTACCATAAATGAACAGAAGAGACACATGGATTCCACAAAATAGTTCTGTCATATCACATTAACTCCGCAAAAACCCAGATACAATATCTCCGCAAAATACAGATCTCGCAGGTATCTCTCGATCTCAGATACACAATCAAAATACACATAAATCCAAGATGATTTTACACTTACACATCTATGACTATTTATATGCTTTCTCCTTTACATTGCTTGTCCACTTACTAACAACTTCCTAACTGACACTTCAAGCAATGACCCAAAATCTAACTATCATGGTCCAACTGACCCAAAAACCCACATACCACGGTACAATTGACCCCAAAATAAAAAAATGTAATGTCATTTGTGCTCAACTTTCTGCCTTTCGCAGTATCGTAGCACTCGCGGTGTTGCGATAATGACCCATCCTAACCGCTTGCCAACACCTAGGGCACTTTTGCTTATAGGGTACTTCTTTTTGGGTTGTGCAATGCACTGGCCACATTTCAGAGAGAAGTGATTGGGATCTTTTTAGAGATGGTAAATGACTGCATGGAAATGTTTATGGATGACTTCACTCCATACGGTAGTATTTTCGAAGAAGCATTGAAAAATTTAGAAAAGGTTTTGGAACATTGTGAACAAAGCCAACTATCTTTAAGCACTGAAAAGTGCCATATGATGATGAGCGAGGGCATAGTTCTGGGGAACTTCATCTCTGCTAATGGTATCCAGGTAGACCCATCCAAAATTAAGGTAATTGAAAATATACCAACTCCTGGAACACAAAAAGATGTACGTAGCTTCTTAGGCCATGTTGGTTATTACAGAAGACTCATAGAAAAAAATTTCAAACTAGTTTCTCCTTTGTTCACCCTGTTAATGAAGGATGCACAGTTTGATTGGAATGATGCATGCCAAACAACGTTTACTAAACTTAAGAAAAGGCTGTCTATAGCACCTATCTTACGAGGGCCCAATTGGGCTCTACCTTTTCACATGTCCTCTAGAGCAGTATTAGGACAGCAGGAAGGTCATGCTCCCTATGCAATTTATTACATTAGTAAGAACCTGACCCCTACTAAACTCAGCTACATTGTTACAGAGAAGGAGTTCCATGCCATTATCTATGCCATCAACAAATTTAGACACTATATTACTGGATATTCCACTTTTGTTCACACTGACCATTCATCCATCAAATAATTAATGAATAAACCTATCACGAATGATAGAGTAACTAGATGGTTGTTACTGTTACAGGAATTTGACATTACAATTATTAACAGAACAGGAAAGGAAAATGTTGTTGCTGAATTTTTATCTCGACTTACTAATAATGATGACAGTTTACTAGTCAAAGATTCCTTCCCTGATGAACATTTGTTAGCAGTATCAGCTCATTCCCCATGGTACACAGATATTGCTAACTTTTTGGCTGCAGGTAAGCTTCCAGCACATCTATCGAAGAGAGAAAAAATAAATATCGTACTACAGAGTGCTCATTACTGCTGGATTAATGGAAATATTTTCTACACAGGTCTTGACTTGGAAAACAGAAGATGTGTAAGAGAAGATGAAATTTTCAGTATCCTGAAAGCTTGCCATGATGAGCCCTATGGGGGACATTTTGCTTACAAAAGGATAGGTCATAAGGTTTTAAGGATGGGATATTATTGGATGACATTGTTCAGAGATGCGAAAAAGTATCTTCAGGCTTGTGATAGCTTCCATGAGGATGGGTAAGCCTAATAGATTAGATGAAATGCCTCTTCATCCACAGCTTGTGGTTGAACCTTTTGACATATGGGCTCTGGATTTCATAGGGCCTATCAACCCTCCCTCAAAGAAGAAATTTCACATCTTGGTTTGCACAGATTACATGACCAAATGGGTGGAAGCTGTAGCCTTGGTTAGAGCCAATGATCAGGCTGTAATTGATTTCCTATATGAAGAAATTTTAACTCGGTTTGGAGTACCTAAGGAAATCATTATAGATGGTGTACCATAGTTTGTGTCTCACAAATTGGAAGCTCTATTATAGAAGTTTCACATTCAACATAAAATAACCTCACCATATCATCCACATTGGAAAGCAAAAATAAGGTTATTGAGGCTATTTTAACAAAAATAGTGAAAAGCCACCGTAAAGATTGGGCTGACAGACTTCCAGAAACACTATGGGCTTATTGCACCACATGGCGCAATACTACTGGTTTTTCCCCATATGAATTGGTGTATGACAAAAATGTTGTCTTCTCGATTGAATTTGAAATCAGAACTTTGAAGATGGCCATGGAAGCAAACCTTGATTTAACTGAAGCTCATAGGAACTGTTTGAATCAGCTTAATGAGTTGGATGAGAAACGCACAGTTGCAGTTCATCATATAGCCTTGATCCAACAGCAGCGCTCCAAGTGGAACTACAAATTTATAAAGAAGAAAGCCTTCTGTGAGAGAGACTGGGTTCTGTTGTATGATTCACGGTTTAAAGGGGATTTCAAAGGAAAACTATGTACAAGATGGCTGGGACCCTACCAGATAGACAAAGTGTTTGATAATGGAACAGTTCGGTTGATCAACATTGATGAAAAAAGCCACCATTATTTTCCAATGGTCATCGGCTGCGACTGTATCATAAACCAGTTTCAAGGGATGCATTTCTTTCACATATAGCAGCTGATCCAAGTTACCAATTGATTCAGGAGCAAGGACTTTTCCCTGTCCCTGATAATTTAAAAAAAAACTATTGCAATTCTACATAAATTTTTCAATATATAAATAAATCATTTTTCTTTTCTTTTATTTTATTTTATTTTTCAGTTTTGATGGGTTTTTGTTTTTTTTAAGAACTCTGAATAGGTTTTTGCGTGAAAGATCACATGAATGGAGACAGTCGCAACTCGGGCCAAGCGACTGTTGGATTCTGGTTGATCCTCCTGTCTGTGAATAATTCCTTAGAAGAAAATAATGTTTCAACAATAGTTACTCAGTAAAATATGGCTCATTTCACTTTTTCTCGCAGCCGCAAAACTGCTAAAATCCCGCCCAAGTCTCTACTTTTGTAGCTGCAACACTGCTCCATATGGCCTATCTTTTTTTCCTACAGCTGCAACACTGCTAAAATCTCACCCAAATCTCTATTTTTGCAGCTGCAACACTGCTCCATATGGCCTATCTTTTTTTTCCTGTAGCTGCAACACGGTTAAATCCCGCCCAAGTCTCTTTTCCCACGTAGCTGTGACTCCGCCAAAGTTTCCTATCCTTCCTATTTTGTGCAGCTGCAACACCGCTAACTATGGATTATCTCACTTTATCACAGCTGCAACATCGCAAAAATTGCCCATTTTCCCTATCTTTAGTAGCTGCGACACCACCAAGTTTCCTATCCTTCCTATTCTGCACAGCTGCAACACCGTTAAAATTGCCCATTTTTCCTATTTTTGGCAACTGTGACACCGCCAATTTGCCTATTTTTCCTATTTTTTTATACACCTAAATTTTCCCATTTTCCTATTCTGCGTAGATGCACCGCTAAAAGTGCCTATTTTTCCTATTTTGAGCAGCTACAACACCTAAATTTGTCCATTTCCCCTCTTTTTAGCAATTGCGACACCACTAAAGTTGTCTATTTTTCCTACTTTTGGCCACTGTGACTCTGCTAATTCCTCATTGACACCTCATTCTATCTCTGCTCATCGGTATTAGTGTCCTCCATCCTCCACAATGAACATTAAAAGCTTACTTTTCTGCCACATATTTTTATAATCTGTGCCAACGTGGATGTACTTTATTTGCCACTCGGAAACAGCCAGCTCGTGGGCGCATGTGCAAATTGATGATCTTATCAGCGATGTGACCATGGAAAGGTGCCACCTTGCAACACGACGGTTTGGCATTACATTTAAAGGTATGACGTCTTAATCATAAACATAATTAGGCATGACTAAATGCAGTAATCAATAATGAGTATATTTTGCTGTTAGTCCATGTCAGTTATCATTAGCTAATGCATTGAGACGAAAACTACGTCTGATTCATCCTTCGCTTTCAGTTTTGACCGCCATTTGACCTTCCCCGTGCGACAACCTGTCACCACTTTTATACCAAAAATGGCCGTGCCAATTCCCAAAAATAACTATGCCACCTTTCCCAAAATACCCAAACCATCATTTGGCTATCCATCGCTCGTTCTACATGCATTTGCTCGACGTCTGAGACTGTAACTCAGTTCACTAGTAGCAAAATTTACAGACTGCTTCACAATATGAGCATCCTGGTATGACACGATCCTATCAACATAGAGCCTCTTCATGCAAACATAGAGGTTTTTACCATGTTCCTTGAGGCTGGTTGGATTGCTTATTTCTAGCGTTTGAATAGTTTTCATGTGGAAACTGCACTTGAGTTCGCTCAAAATCTAACCAGCACTCATTCATAGGTTCGAGGTATTAGAATAGAGTTTTCAGAAGAAATAATGACGGAGGTAACAGGATTGCCCAGAACTAGGATGCAATGGTTTAGTCGGAAGTGCCATAATCCAACTGCAGCAGAACAATTTTTGGAAGCCAGAGAAGTTGTTTGGTCGCATGGTCGAGGCATAGCATTGGAATCCTTGCCAAATCCTTGGAACCAGGTGGCAACCTTCGTCAAGAAATACATTTCCTGTGAAGGTAGGTACAAAGTGGTTTATATATATGAATTCTTTCTCCTTTCACATTTACGCCATCGCAGATTGTTAAACATGTCTTTTTATCTTTTACAATCTCTGCAAACTATGGCTTGGTATGTCAAGGGTGCTCGACATCCCTTATCTTCCCTCTCAAACCATGGGTTGATTAAACTCTTAGTCTTAAGGGCCCTTGTGCACCAGAATTTGACATGGGAAGAATTTGTTGCTCGGTCAAGGGTACCCCGATCACCTGTCGTGGCAATAGGAGGTGTTGAGATGGTAAAGGAGGACCAGAGTTCCTCCAATTTAGCTAGGGGGAGGGATGGAGCATTGAAAGACCGGGTGGAAAAGGTAAACATGAAGGAACCTGCGACAACAGCAAACCCTGTTGCAGAAAGGGATATGATGGAACCAGTGGCGAATGAGGCAGTGATATTGGAGGCTGCAACAGCAGCAAACCCTATAGAGATAGAAATTGCAATTAGGGTGGCAGCTGAAGTAGTGGAGATGGCATCATTTGCAGCTGCAGCAGAGGAAGCTGAAACTAGAGCAGTTGTTGAAGCTGCGACAGTGGAAGCTACAGCTGCGGAAGTTGCAATGCAAGAGGAAGAACACCAGTCAGAGGCAGTAGAAGGAGTAAATATGGAGGTGTTGGATGTCGAATCCTCCCCTAAAAGAAGGGGAACCATCATTGAGGAAGAGGAATTTGTACCTCTTTCTGAAAATTTAGAAACCCTTGTGTCATAGAAAAGAAGAAGGTCAGGAATAAGGGTCAGACATCTACCTCAGCAAAGAAGCGAAGACCCAGAGCTATTACAGCAGCAGCAGTAGTATGCAGTGAAGGCCATCCATCGGGAGTTGTGAATAAAAGAAGGACTCGATCTGTTGTAGTAGCAGAAACAACATGTCCAATTGGGGAAAATAGTGAAATTCCCACAGCAGAAGCAACATGTGCAACCGGGGTAGGCATAGAAATTCCTATTTTAAACCCCAAATCACCTGTTGCTACACAAGAACCTACTATGGATGAACCCCAAATTGAAAACCTTCTTTTTGAAAATGAATTGCTAAAAGAGGAGGTGCAATTGCTTCGGAATGAATTGGAGAAATGGAAGGAAGCAACCAGAAATCGGGCAAAGAAGGGTTTGAATACATTAGTGGAGGCTGTAGATCTATTAGAAAATTCATCTCCTATTTTAGGAAATGAAGAACAAAGAGAAATGGTATTCCCAGAATGTGGAGACATATTTAAATCTGCAGGGCACAGAGTCATAGTGTTGGGTTTGGTAGCACAAGATCCTATAAAATCAAAGCAAGAAGGAGAAAGTGTACTTGTAGTGGAGCTGATGAAGGAGAATGAGCCATAAATTGACATAATCCCTAATCTTGATTTAGGAGAAGATGAAGCAATGCAATCCCAGCCATCAGGGAATATTGAACTATTCCAGGACCAGTCTCATCTTTCAAAAGACATCGAGGTAATTCAAGAACAACCTCAACAATCTGAAGAAATTGAAAAAATTGGGTGTTGTTACACAAGAACCAGCATCCTTGAAAATATTTAGTGAAGTTGCAACCCAGACAACAATTGTTGATATTGAGGTACAAGAGGAAGACGTTGTTACACAAGAACTAGTGTCTTTACAAATATTTTCTGAAATTGCAACTCAGACTGAGGTTGTTGAGATTGAATTGAAAAGAAAGGATGTTGTCACACAAGAACGAGCATTCCTAAAGGTATTTGTTGAGACTGCAACTCAGATAGAGGAAGCTGGAACATCTGGTGACAAGGTAAGAATGCAATTTTCTCAAGAAATCATTGATTTAGATTCCGATGATGAGAAAGATGTGGAGAATAGAAGGATTCAACAGTTGGAGAAAAAGCTTTCTTTGTTATAGCTGGAGTTAGCTAAATGGAAAATGTATATTGATTAGTGTCGAGAAGGGATGGTCCCTCTCTCTGAACATAGAAAGAATATCAAATAATTGAGGGAGAAGTGGGAAGAGGACTCAACTCTTCAGAGATCTCAAATGGAAGATTTGCAAAAAGAATTGGAGGAGTTGAAGGAATTCAAATAAAAGACCAAATGTATGCCCTCTCTCGGGAGCTGCTGAGTTCAAGAGCCCCATCTCCTTCCTACCTGGTATTCCTGTATGAACAAATGACCATGTTCAAATTAAAATCTTTATAGGAGGGTAGACCTTATCAATTGCTGATCCCTTCCCAATTTGTAGAGACCTTTTTGTCAAGCAGTTTTCTTGAGTAGCACCTGTTGTGTGAATTATATTTGCACGATATGGCATGTCTTGGTGAATATCACTCTAGTCCCATTCCCTATGCAGGGGATGTTCAGTTGAGAGCATTTTCCTCTTTTGTTAATAATCACATGTAGTGGAAATATGCTTTCCAGACAATCTCTAGGAATGAGGCCAACGCCAATCTATGGATTAGGAGTGAACCCCGATCTCCTCATGTTCTTCTTATAAACCGTGGAAGGTGTTTCTTATCTCCTTCGAAGACTCAGCATTTGAAGAAGATGCAAGAGAAAGTTATCTCTACTTATGTTGACCTTATTTCCAAACATCAGCATCTTACTTTAGAAGATAGCAAGCACAGGTGGCAGACTTCCTCTCCAGCTTTGAAGAAAAGGGACCCATACCGCCTTAAGAATTTTAAACAAGTTCTTCCTAGGGTAGTAGGGTATGTCAATTGCATGAAAACATGTGGGTTACACTGTCTGGGACTCAAGTTCAAATTTCCACTCATATGGTGGCCAAGAGGGAAGTACATGGACAATTATACACTGACCAAGGCAGAAGAGAAGCAGTTCTAGGAATATTGGGTTGCTTGCAATGGGTTTCTAGAGGTAGGAAAGGAACCTGACATTTCTTTCAATGTTTCCTCTTGACATGAGCTAGGACCAAAGTCAAACTTAGATTAGTTGGCTAATGCATGAGGACTTGAAATTGGATAGCTGGGGGGAGATGTTGGGCCCCAAAATAGCCTCTTTTTTCCTACACCTATCTACACCTTTTTCCTTGTTTTGCCTCACTATTCCTTGACCTAAGCAGATATTTTCCCAAGCAAAGCATGGATTGCAACAAGTATAATCTATTATTGTTTTATTCCATTAATGCCTGATTTGTTTATGGTTTTGTACTCTATCTTTTAAGGTTGTGCTAATATTGACTGATTTGATAAAGATATCCCAGAATCCTTTACAAGACCACAGGTGTAGTAGCTCATTAACCTTTGGAGAGGAGGCATACGTGACACCAGCTATCCCTTCTTGAGTTCAGTTCCACAATTCGCTGCAACAGTTCAAGCATTCCTCCACATGGCCAGTTGCGACTGAGTCACAACAGAGCATCCGAGTACCATCCAGTCCAATTAGCTCGAACCTATTCTGGGCTGCGATAGCATGCAACAGCTCAGACCCGAATGCAACGATTTCATTCAAAATCACTTATGGATGTAACAGTTCCATTGTAAATCGGCAGCTTGAAGATCATAGATCTTCATGGCTGCCCGATATTTTGTGAAACGAATTCATGTCACCAGGGTATAAATGTAAAGAGGCGTTCTGATCCTCGGGTTGGATAATTTGTAATTGTATAAGCTGAAACAGAGAGTTGGGACTGTGATTCATTATTTCTAATACAAGGAGCAGAGTTTCTTATATCTTGGTGTTTAATTTTTGTTAGTCTTCGGCATCTCTATTAGAAGGCTAGGGCCCGCCTTCTCACAGAGATAGCCGATTTAAGTAGGTAGTTTAATTTCATTTTTGTTGTGTGGTGTGGAATTGCATTAGGTGTGTTACTGTGAGCTACAACAATGAAATGATAATTGCATTCTTCTTTGGTATTTTATGATTGCATCCTGAATAGCTGCAACTATGTGGTGTGATAGTCGACTGTGTAGGTTAGTTTATTTGATGCATGGTGTGTTAGATCATTTGTTACAACCAAGCTTAGCTATGATTCCTTTCAGTCATTTATTCTTTCGAGGATTTCCAATATTAATCAAATTAGAGTTCAAGCTTACTTCTAGTTTCTGGTTGTTGTTTTATCTTTCTTGAATTCATTAGATTATAAAGATTATGATTGAGTTATAGTAGTTGCTAGATGAATTAGACCAGTAGAGATTGAATACTATAGTTTGATAAATATAGGATTCAACTTCTTGGAAAAGCAAATCTAGTTCATTTCATTCTTAGATCAATAACTGCTGGATTGATATTTGTAGAGAGATAATTTTATTTTTAATTTCCAGATGGATAAGTTAGATTATTTTTAGCTATGAGATGATTTTGGCTGGGAAGATAACTAGGAACATTTAGCTCCATTCATTTAATCAGCTACTTGAATGTTTATGCATAGACTGTGCTTATTGCCATTGAAATAAAAGACTTCCCTGGTTTGACAATTCATATTGAGCATCTTGTGTGTTAGTTGTAATTAATTGGCATATAGGGTGACCAACAAGTTCTAGTAGAGATAGCATAGGAGCACTTTGTTTTCTGCTGTAGGTTTTGTTCACAAGTTAAAGATTGTTTCCAAGTCATTGAATTCTTGCTTTGCACTTATGTCTGCTTGAACTCCAAGTTTAGTTTTCTTTTTGGTAATTGATGTTTCATGAACTAGTTTGAAGTATTGATAGGATATAATTTGATGTTGATAGGCATTTTCATGAGTTAGACAAGCATTTTATATTTTAATTCCGATGTAGTCATTAGAGGTTAGATAACCTAGAATTTGTGTTTTTCAGTAAGAACTAGATTGTTAAAGTAGTATTTCATTCCAAGTATTGTGGCTAGTTTTAAAATGTCATTTGCTTATGGATGAGTAATAGGTTACAATGTTCAAGTTTTCTTGTAATTGGTCTATCTTCAGTTTTCATATTTTTGTAAAAGTTAAATTAGACTTATTTTCATTTTGCATCTCCTTAGCTTTTGTGAGTCACTTAGATACAGTTCTTCAAGAAGATTGGAATTAGGTAGGTTTGCTTATGAACATTTATGGTTGTTAATGCACACTTGAACTATAGACTAGTATCTTAAATTACTTTTGTGAATTCATAGTTGATAGTTGAATTACATTTCATAGATTGTTTAGCCGGTTTGCTTTCTCAAGGTAGTATAGTTTCTTGTCTTTTACAGTTAGCTTGTAAATTGATCAAGTCTTGTTTCCTAAGACTAGTGTTTTCTTTATATCTTTCAATTTCAATTCTTGTCCATAGAGTAGAATAGTATAGATTGATACTATTCTAGTCTGTTTGTTAGGTTAGGTCTAATCAGTTTAATAGTTTATATTTTTATGTTTGACTCAGTTTTTCATTTTGAAATCTATTTCTTTATCAACTCGGTTTTTCATTTTGAAATCTATTTCTTTATCAACTCGGTTTTTCATTTTGAAATCTATTTCTTTATCAATTCAGTTTTTCATTTTGAAAGATATTTAAATCTTTTCATTATTAAACATTTCTAAGGTCTGTCGAGTCAATATCTTAGTTGCCCTTCTACCTCATCATATATTTTGTGACAACTCGAAGTGTACAAACCCTGGTTGATAATTAATATTTGGAGATTTAATAAGACATAAATAACACCAAACATTTTGGCGCCACTGGCGGGGAGTTGTAGAAGGTAGAATTTTCCTTCTAAAACTTAGTGATAGGTAGAATTTTCTTTTTGAAACTTAGTGATAGGATGGTAGCGGGTGAGGGGTAAGACAAGAGGTAAGAACCTACGCATTTGTTATAACATGCATCCCCAAAACCCAACAGTAGTAGTATTGCAATTAGGTTTTTCTTCAGTTTTAGTCTTGCTCTCATGAATAGATCTAGAGACTCAAAAGGTAGATATCTTAAAACTAGCCTTCAAAACACTACTAAAATCCCTACTAACCTTTACGGGGGACGTGCCACCCCAACTACTAACTCAATAGAAAGGTATCGGAAAACACATAATGGAGATAGTCCTACTTGGAAATCAAAAGAAATAATTTCTGGAGATCATTCAGGGGGAACCATAGGGACATCGGAGAAGTCAGTCCAAAAAGAAACACTACTAGGAGAACATCAGTCTCACATTGAAACTAAAATTAGGCAAGAAGAAGCTCAAAAAGATAAACCATCGGAACCTCTCAACCCTCCATTAGTTTCAAAACCCCAAGACACAACCTTCTCATTAGTAGGTGGTCTGAATTTTGTAGATTTTGTTGATCCTGCACAGGTAGACACTCGTTTTGATCGAAACATCAACATAGTTGTTTCACAGATCGAAACATCAACTATAGGGCCTACAATCCATGTAAAATTGGACTCTCACGTAGTTGATAACTCTTCTCATCGAAGGAATACTCTCCCTGAAACAGAATGTTGGGACATCCCATATTCACCAAGAAAGGAACCACCTAGGTTTTCTCTCTTTGGAAATCAAGTCTACATGGAGAATGAGGACAATGATGAAGTGAGACACAATGAAGAAGAGGGACAAATTCGAACTGAGGGTACTTTTGGATTTCCTATTTTAGATACTACATAGGATGTGACCATGAAAAAAATCCCTCCCTCCTCACTACCTACCTTCTATGGAAAGAGTCGTGAGGATCTAGATACATTTTTATTTGAATTCGACATTTTGTGTAGAAGTTATAATTACCTACAATATGGCCAAAAGTTAAAACTTTTCCGTACCAGACTGAAAGATTTTGCTCTTATATGGTTTATGGGGTTAGGAGAATCCAACATTAGAACTTGGGAAGATATGAAAAATGCATTCCTATAGAAATATAAAGATTATTGTAAACCTAAGGACTCTCGAAATGACATTTTTAAAATACAACAACTTGAGGATGAGAGCCTAGAATACTATCTTGAAATATTCAACTATGTATTACATAAATCAAAATATAGTGACCTTCGAGAAGATGCAGTAAGGACTCTCTTCCTTAAGGGAAATTCAGAAGACTTTTTAGAAAATATTAACCTCATGGCAGCTGGAGATATCTCTCATAAGACTTTCATACAAATCTGTGAGATGTGTAGGAATTACTCTAGAAGTAGAGGGAAAAGTGGGATGCACTTTCGGGAATCTTACAATAGAAACCTTAAAGGAAATACCTCTAGTCCTGGTGGGGTTACAATGGTATAATTTGGGAAACCTATTGGAGAACTTCAAATTAGATATTTTAGGAGCCATGGGTTCTCAGTTAGATGCATTACAAGCTAAGAAGACACAAGAGGAAGAGCGTGTAGCAATGAGTATTTTCTGTCCTAGGTGCAGGACTAAACATCCGCAATAGGAATGCCCATTAAATAATGTTTTAGTATGTCACCTTTGTACAAAAGATCATCCACTTAAACGTTGTCCATCATTTCCTGGGTTACAAGCCATACATAAGAGCGGGAATTTTGGTGAAACATCTAGGAGGCCTTGGAAACTGAGAGACCAACCATCATATTAGGATCCATCATTACAATTTTTGCCCTATTATCATCCTTACCAGCCACCTCAATAATGGAACACCTCGAATTGGAAAAATTGGCCACCTCATTATCCTCCTCAGAATGCTCAACATCAGCAATGGTTACATGGATGGAGATGAAAAGCTTATGCTATGTCACAACCTCCTCCTATGCCTAATTATCCTTACCCACCTAACATCCAGCAACTCTTGCCTGGGTTTATGCCTCCTTCACCACCCCCTATTACACATCAACCCCACCATTTCCAGAATATGAATCCTCCAAGACCCACACTACCGATACCAAACCCTAAAAATAAACCAAATCAAGATCTTAACAACATTGGGTTGCAACCTATTCCATCTTATGTCATTTAGGCCACACCAGTGCATGAAATTCAATTGCAGTGTAGAAGAGTTCTACAAGATCAACCCAAATCATCAATTGTTATTTGTGAAGAGAATGAAGTAGAAGACATACCTAGTGAAACCTTGAATGACTCCATTCTCAAAAATGTGGTTATTCCAAAAGTTTCAACACATATCCATCCTCAGAAAGAAGTAACTCCAGGAGGAAAGGTGCCCCCATATCCGAAGCATCTAGCAATAGAGAAACCTACAATTCATCTAGAGTATGATATTATTAATGAACTAAAACATATTTGTATTAAAATCCCTTTATTACAAGTCATTAAAGACATACCAATTTATAGTAAAGTGATAAAGGAACTATGTATTAAAATACCAGGTAAGAAACAAAAAGACCCTCTGACAATTCATGTCATAGGTGAAATATCTGATTACATAGCAGATCAACCTAGAATTCCAAAATATTCAAATCCAAGAAATCATGTGGTAACTGTTATTATCAATAACACTGCTATAGGAAACACACTTATCGATTTAGGGGCTGCTATTAACCTAATGATCACCCCAGTTTTGGAAGTCCTCTAGTTAGGACAGTTTCCCTGTCCTGCCCCAACAATGCTGGAATTAGCAGACTGCACTGCAGTACAGCCTGTTGGAGTCCTAGATGATATTATTGTATCAGTGACTTCATGGGAATATTCCATGGACTTTATGGTCATACAATCAAAGTATCCTTCTAAAGGACACCCTATTATTTTAGGAAGACCCTGGCTGGCCACTACTAATGCATTTATAGGATGTAGGGATGGAGAGATGATCATCTCCGATGGGTTATCTACAAGGAAACTTGCCTTATACCCACTAGCACAACCAGTAACCAAAAACTTATTTTGGTTAGACTGTCCTTTCGGAGATGAAAATTTGGAGTAACTTTCACTTGTTAGTGACTACTCCTGGGCACTTCAAGAACAAACTACTGAAAATGTGTTAAATCAATTTGTCTCTTCCACAACATGTATATACTTTCCCCGGTCCTTTTCCCAACTTGATGAAATATTTGGAGATGAATTCCAAGAGAACATGATCCTATTTACATTCACAAATACACCTTGTGTCTTTGCAATCGAAAAACATATAGGATCCTATACCATACCTTGTGAGGTCAGTCCTGAAAATTTTCTACATATAAATGCATGTTTAGATGAAAATCAACAAGAACAATTACTGAAAATTCTTAAAAGTCAAACTAGAGAACTCACATGGGAATACACCAATATGAAGGGTATACACCCGGATACTTGTATTCACCATATTTACACAGATGCAAACATACCACCTGTAAGGAAGCCCCAGAGAAGGATGAATCCATCCCTAAATGATATAGTCAAAGAAGAATTACAAAAACTCCTCAATGTTGGTTTCATCTACCCAAATTCTAACAGCAAATGGGTGTCTCCTCTAGTAGTAGTTCCAAAGAATGTTATATGGAAATGCCATATCTATGTTGACTTTTGAGAATTAAATAAGGCCACTCTTAAGGATTATTTCCCTTTACCATTCATTTACCAGGTGTTAGATACTTTATCAGGGAAACAATACTTTTCCTTCCTCGATGGGTATAGTGGATACAATAAAATCTTGATAGCACCTAAGGATCAAGAAAAGACCACCGTTACTTGTTCTTGGGGAACATATGCCTATAGAGTTTTGCCATTTGGCCTTTGTAATGCAGCTGTCACTTTCCAGCATGCAATATTAGGAATTTTTGCTGACCTTATACATGACTATGTAGAAGTATACATGGAATATTTTACAATATACGGTAATACCTTTAAAGAATCCCTTGATAACCTTGAAACAGTTCTTATTCGGTTCCAAGAAACAAACTTAGCCCTTAGTCATGAAAAATGAAAGATGTTACTAACCGAGGTTATAGTTTTGGGACATCATGTCTCTTTTCAAGGAATCAAGGTGGATCCCGCCAAGATAGAAGTAATTGTAAATCTTCCTTCTCCAAAAACTCAAAAGGAAGTGAGAGATTTCTTGGTCATGCATGCTACTACAGACATTTGATTGAAAACTTTACTAAGATAGCTGCACCTATGTTCAAATTACTTATGAAAGATACATATTTTCAGTGGACTGAACCTTCCCAACATGCTTTTGAGACCTTAAAGGAAAAGTTATCAGTGGCACCAATACTTAGGGGCCCTAATTTATCATATATTCACTAATGCTTCTGACATGGCCATAGGAGGGGTCTTAGGTCAAAAATAAGGCCAAGCATCATATGCCATTTACTTTGCTAGTAAGAATTTGACTCCTGTAGAATCAAAATACATTGTTACTGAAAAAGAATTTCTGGTATTAGTCTATGCTATTAATAAATTTTGTCACTACATCACAGGCTACAAATGTTTTGTACACACAAACCACTCCGCCATTAGATTTCTAATGAACAAACCAATCACCAATGGCAGGGTGACTCGGTGGCTTCTTTTACTACAAGAATTTAACATCACTGTTGTTGATCATCCCAGTCGAGAGAATGTGGTAGCATATTTTCTATCTCGTATTCAACTTGACAATAGTGCTAGTTGTTAGCGGGCATTTCTACCCTATAGCAAGGAAACTAGTGCTATCAACTTGGTTGGGGTGACAGGTAAGTGTATTGATGCTATTACAGAGACATTTACAAAAAGAAAAGAAGTTGTAGATCTTGGGAACACACCTTTTAATCGAAGTCCGATCCTAGCCTTGACTTGATCCCGTGTTCAACTTCCAAATCTACCTTTCCTTCAACAAACCTGCAACAACAATACCTTTCTCAAAACATTTTGGGCAATATATAAAGCTTGAAAGAAACAAAAACAATGTTTAACATTCAGCATTGACCAAAATAGATCCAAATTAAAATGCCATTTCATAACACATTCAAATTGGAACAAGAAAAACACTTCAACCTTTATTTGTCAAAAGTAGAATGATGTACAAGTATACCTGATAATGAAGCAGGCTCCTGCAACTAGATTCTGGGCTCTGGCTCTGCTCTGGCTTGGCTGTCTTCAACATCAACTCCTCCAATGTCTTAAAGTTTCTCCATCAATTCATCCTCTAGATTCTCTAGCAATAATTTCTAACCCTTCTCCTTTAACCTTCTTGGTATTTATATGATTAAAGAAGCAGTTCAAGTCGATATGTAGTTATGGAGGAAGTTGGGGGAGTTAGGAAACTTCCATCAACTAATCCTCCTCGATAAATTAAATTATTTTTTAATCATCTTTTAAGATGTACGCGACTCTTGTTCAGTAGAGTAGCGTATAAGGCACTACTCTAGTGTTTAACAACTAGCGCTCATTCAATTTAAATGTCGAGCGCTACTATGCTGAGAAGGAGTAGCGTATACATGGATATGGGCGCTACTATTATACAGTGGAGTAGCATATGGGCGCTAGTCCCTTTTAGTAGAGTAGCGCTCATATCTCAAAATGATATTTTTTGTGTTTTTCCAGTAATGTCAGGAAATGGAATGAGTTGACATATCATCCAAGGTCAACATGCTCCTCCATCCAAGTTGTCCTTTTGTGTGATCAGCAGCTCAGGGTGATCACGGATGGAGAGGTGCAAGTTTGACCTATAACAGATGCCCCCTAATGTGTGAGGTCAGAGAGAAACAATGGCCGAAATACATTATAATCCAAAGCCAGAGAAGGAGCACAGAATCGCAGAAAACAAGTCACAAGAAACCTACAACAAAGATCAAGGTCACCGAGCAATTACATTTTTGACATCTTATAGATGTGTAGTGTGATACAACATGATCTCCGATACTTAACAAGGAGATGTATATAAATCATGGCCACTTGAAATACAAGCGTGGATCCATGTCAAACTGAGAGATCATAGCCATAACAACAAACTGGATCTATGTCTCATGGAGAGACGAATATAAGTGAGGTTCAGTCTTGCGCAACTTGGGTGATAACAAAAGGAGGTAATGTCATCCAAAATCCCAAGGTCTTCATCCCACAATAACCCTAGGTACAAACCCTAACCATGTGAATAGATGAGTTGATAGTCGAACATGGAGGGTATTGTTTGATTACCGGTCATTGATGTATACCGTTAACAAACGTGAGGACTTCCACCGATAATGATGATGGGGTCCAAGGTACCAAGTACGATTTGCCAAATGTGAATAGGTGGACTTGGAGTCGAACACTTGGGAATCCTGTCGAAGAAGAGACATTGATGTATTCTCATCATTCAACATCGAGGAAAATTGCCACTGGTGACTACAATCTTCAAGGTACTAACCGAAACTCTAAACTTCAATCCCACAATAATGATTTGGTGTCGATGAGAAGAAGTCCGTTGGAAGGGAGGCCTTAAGGCATCCTCCATCATCCAACTCGAGGAACACTCAACTGGTAAGAGTTGATATGGAATACTATGCAACAAGACTGACACTAGGAAGGCCGACACATGAGGTCAAGGTAAACTGCAGAATGGCCGACACAGGGTATATCCTTGAACAGTGAGCATGACACAAAAGTGACGCAGGAATTTTTTGACATAATGGGGTAAATAAGTCTGAAATGTAAGAGACATTAACAGACCCTCCATATGGTTGGAAGAATAACCAACCGGGGGAGTAAATAACTCGGAGGAAAGGTTCACCCTGAGGCCAAAAACTAAACCCAACCAACAAGATAGACTCAAGTAGGTGCTGTGTTCAAGGATAGAACTTGACTGAAACTGCCTTTGACAATGAAGATATGATATGTCTTTCCTATTCCTTATTCTTTTAGATAAAAGAATACCCTTCTTGTTGTTTTAATGAGTCCAAGAAAGAATGAAAACTCAATGGATCCAACCATGTAAAAAATTTAACGAGCCCATGGGAGGAAGACTCAGTACCTTCTTCATAATTTATAGAGTTCGAAGAAGAGATAGAAGATTACTCTATATGTACTGATCTCTAGATTTTAATATCGAGCCGAGATGTGTTCTTGCTCGCCGGTGTTTTCAATTTTAAGGAGTCTAAAAAACTTAAACAATAACTCCATATATCTGCTCGTGGATTTTAGTATCGAGCCCAAGCAGATTAATGCTCCCCGGTGTTTTCTTGTTTATAGAGTTTGAAAAACTTAAACAACCCTCTTTTCACCTATCCGTGGATTTTATATCGAGCCCAGATTAGTCTGTGCTCGGCAGTGTTTTCTTGTTTATAGAGTTGAAAAACTTAAACAGTCCTCTACTTACCCTCTCGTGGATTTCACATCGAGCCCGAGTAGGTGAATGCTCGCTTGGTATTTTCATGTTTAGAGAGTCTGAAAACCCTAAAGAGAGACTCCAAAAGGTCCTTTTTCGTACAGTTAGTCTCCTCGCCCGAAAAAGTATAAAACAGTGAAAAGAGAACTCTTCTAGCGCATATAGGAGTATACCTAGAGTATACCTTTTCCGTAGTTAATCCACTGAGGCCCGAAAAAGGGATAATTCGATACCTGAGTGGATGAGCCTTCGGATACTTTAACGAGCTCGAAGAGGACAAGTTTGCTCAGTGATGTTGTTTAGGTTTAAATAGTCCAAACAAGAGCTTAAAATGACTTAAAGGTCAGCTTCTAGGATCATAGCTTCATGCCCTTCCAAAACTAGGTCTTCAACAAAATATTAGTCGATGCGGCAAAAATGTCAAATGATATATGAATCCGGAATGTTTAGCTAACTGACAAGGTCTATCATCAAGAAATTTGAGCTTAGGAGATGAATCTGACAAAAATTAAGTGAAAATTGAACTTGGATCAGTGTTATACCGTATTGTGTGTTTCAATTGATTAATTAGGGTTTTTTGAAAGTTTTGAAACTATGGAAAGTTAACAAATATGGGTAAAAATCAAAATCCAATTTATATATATTTTCATTGTTTAAAAATCAATTTTCAATTTGTTTGTAGGGCACAAATTGGGGCAACTTTTTGCAAGTTTCAAATCTCCTTTGCGATCGAACCGAGCATCCAATCGTCATACTTCCTCCACCAAGTAAGTTGAAATCCACCTATCTTGCATTTCAATGGTTTATTTTTCAATTTTTGAGCAAAAATAGCTTTTTAACGTGATGCTCACAAGCGTTTATGCGTGGGCGCTACTGTGTATACACAAGAGTAGTGTACGAACGCAATGGGCGCTACTTTGCTCAAACAGAGTAGCGCCTACACGCTACTGTGTAGTATACACAGTAGCGTAAATACTTGCAAAGCTACCTACAAGTGCCGAGACTCAAAATGTTTTGGTTTTTTGTGCAGGATGGTCTTACAATGGAGGGAAAGGGAGCATGAAGACATGGATAGGTTAGCCATGCAAGACCCGGCTACCCTCCATGCGCTCCGAAGATGCGGTTTGTTGAAATTTTATCGAACCGTAAACATGCGGGCATTGAACAAGCTGTTTCGAAGACTGATTCAGTATTGGGATGTGGATACTAATACCTTCATCATCCGCGTGCAAACTCTTGAGCTTACCGTTGAGGACATATACTTTATTACTGGTCTCTCAAGGAGAGGAGATGTAATCAACCTGAAAGGGTCTTCTTGTTTGGGTGCACGATCAGTGCAAGAATATGTGAATACATACTGTGTTGCCAGAGCATAAAAATCGGGAAGCCAAGTCCTAATTACGACTATTGACGGTCTCCCTTTGAAAGTGATAGTGAGCATGATCAACCGAGTAACCAGTAGTGCATCACAACACTTAGCTTCCAAGCAATCGATGCATATTGGTGTACAGTGCTTGCACGGTCATGTTTATGATTGGAGTACCAATTTGTTGGAAAACATGAAGTCTCAATTGACAGGTTGCAAATTCAGCACAATGAAGAATTTTGGGTACGGAAGTATTTTGTGTACTTTCTTCTTCGAGAGGATGCCTGCTATTAGTTTGGGGATGCCTCTGCCACAGGTTAACCCCCGTGATCCCAGATTAGGACGTTGGGGTGACATTCTTCTCCGCCAGGGTGGTGGGGAAAGTCACTATTGTTACCATACTGATGACTTCTGGGGGTGGTGGGAGAGGCAAGTACCCGCTTTTGAGCAGTTTCCTTATGCTGGATTGGGTTTCCGTCACGATCCAGAGCTGGTGCTTCCACTAGGTGGAGCCTGGGGAGATATTGGTATGTTTAAATTTTGAGAATTTATTCAATTTTTTCAAACTTTTTCAAGTATTTGATTTTTATGAATGAGTTTTGAAGTTCTAATCAAGTGTCATATGCAGATGTTGGGCCCATTCGTCCTGAGGGCCATCCCACCATCGATGTGCGGCCAGCTGATATTACCGCAGTGGATGCTATGTTGGGAACCCTGGAGAGGAAAATGAGTCGGTCGACTCATGAGATTCCTGCATGCCGCATGGACCAGATACATGTTGACATGCAGGAAGATGTTGTTGGGGTGCCCCCAGCATGGCTTAGGGTGTTGCGGCAGGTTGCTAGACTAGTCATATGCTATCGCAATGCGGTAGATGATGAGGAGGTCCCTCCTTCTCCACAGGAGAAGAAAACATTCTATGTATATATTTTTGAGGCTACTATGCCCAGCTTTTGTACTTTTATGACCTGACTTGATCGACTCATGACTCAAAACTCATATTTTTTTATACGGTATCAGCTATATACAATATCGGTTATTTACATGTGTATGCGTTTAAATTTTATGTGTGTAATGTTGTTTATGACAATGTATGATGAAAATGCCAGTCTAACACATAGTTTGCTAATGAATCAGCTAAAGTGTTTAAACTTCTCGGAATGTGTTCATATATGATAGAATGAAATTGTCTTTCCAATAGTCTAACTTGTAGAAACTGACGTAGCAATCCTGGTTCTCTAATCTGATAAACACCTGTTAACTGAAATACAATTAATTGTGAGTCAAGCCTTACCTCCAGGTACGAAATGCCATGACTGAGAGCATCTCGGAGAAGTTCTATAACTACACTGTATTCAGCCACATTATTCGTGGTAGGTCCCAAACAAACCCCCCCCGAAGAGACTAGTTGGTCAGCGGGTGAATAAATGACCCAAGCTGCTGCAGCCAACTGACAGGTGTGGCGACTGGCGCCATCAACAAATCCTAAGAAATGTGCGGTTGACATCTGGTACACGAAACGAGAAACACACATAAGATTACCTAACGAGCATAACAAAACTAGCTTTACAAAAAATATATAGCTATGTTACAAGAAAAAGTATTTCAGCCTAGGCGTAGTACTTCTTTAGGTAGAGCCCATTTCTAGGCTCGGCCAAATTATTACCTTCGTAATCTACCAGTTCATAGGCACCTTTCTTCAATACCTTAGAAATTATAAAAGGTCCGAGCCACCTGGATTTGAATTTTCCAGGTCCTAAGGGTTCTTTGTCTTGATCCCAAAGTAAGACCAAGTCTCCTTCAATGAAAACCCTAGGTTTGACAGATTTGTCGTACTGTCCTTTGACTCATTTTTTGTGAACCTCGTTTGTTGTAAGCGCATCTTGGCGCTATTCATCTAGATGTTCTAAGTGTAACAAACGTTCTTTGAGTATTGAAGTATCGGGTAGTAATTGAACTGCTAGTTTTAGCGAAGGAATCTCGCATTCAATCGGCACCACTGCTTCTATCCCATGCACAAGTTGGAAGGGAGAGAAACTGGTAGCAGTATTAACGTTGGCTCGGTGAGCCCAAAGAGCCGGGTATAGCATGATGTGCCAGGTATTCCGACTGGCATTAACAGTTCTTTGCAGTATGACTTTTAAAGTTTTGTTCACTGCTTCAACTTGTCCATTCGCCTGAGGATAGTATGAAGACGAATGTTCTTGTCGAAAACCAAGCATTGTATATAACTCAGTCATCATGCTATTTTGGAAATGACTGCCATGATCAGTCACTATCTCTTTAGGTATTCCAAACCGTGCTATGATCTGATTAAACACGAAATAAGCGGCAGTTTCTCCATCTGCCTTAACAGTAGGCATTGCCTCTGCCCACTTAGTAAAGTAGTCAATGACAATGATGATGTAATGATGTCCTCCAGCTGAAACAAGATTACATGTCATGAAATCAACCCCCCATTTTGTGAAGGGACCTGCTGTAATTACAGGATGAAGAGGAGCTAGGTGTGCCCTCATTTTCTTAGTGAAAAACTGACACGGTCGACAGTGTTTCACTGCTTCCACACAATCTTTAAAGATCGTGGGCCAAAAATATCCGGCACGCAGTATCTTCTGAGCTGTTGCCAACCCAGAAAGATGTCCCCCACAAGCTCCACTATGGGCATCATTTAATACTGCTTCAGCTTCTTCTCAAGTTAAGCAGCGTCGTAAAATGGAATCTACCCCACATCGATATAAAGTATCTGAGATGATAAGGTACTTCACATGGCTTTTGAGCTTGCGTCGCTCTTCTCGAGAAAAAGTGGTAGGACACCTCAAAGTCTGGAGATATATTAAGATATCTCCGTACCATGGGTCAGAGGAGGCAATGAGGAAGATATGTTCGTCAGGGAGTGATGTTTCTTCCTCAACGTGTTCTAGGTCACTTGGAAATTCTGAGATTAACTCAGCGAACAATAGTGATTTCTTTGACTTGGCTGATTGGAAGACCAAATCAAACTCCTGTAGAATTACAATCCATTTATTATATTTCCCCCAATGATTCGTCGGGTGAGAACATACTGGAAAGGATTGATTTCTGCTATCACAGTAGTAGTTCGTAAAAGTATATAGTGATGAAGCCTCTGTACCGCATAGACCGCAGCAAGTGCTAACTTCTCAACATGTGAGTATTTAACCTCAGGGGCTATCAATGCGTGAGAGAGATAGTAGACAACATGTTCTTGGAACATATTATCTTCCTGAACCAAAACTATACCAATTGTAGTAAGAGACGCTGCCAGGTATAAAAGAAAATCTTTTGAGTAATCTGGCGGGCTCAACAAGGGTGCTGAAAGGAGTGCCTTTTTTAAAGCTTCAAAGGATGTTTGAGCAGCTTTGTCCCACACAAAGTAGGAATCTTGTTTGAGTAGCCTCATAAAACCTTTGGTAATTTGGGCATAGTTTATGATAAATTGCCGTAAGAAATTAGACATGCCTTGCAGACTTTGAAGTTGTTGCAAGGTGCGAGGAGGAGGAAGATTTACAATCGCCTCAACTTTAAGTGGGTCAACCATTATACCACGATTAGAGATAATGAAACCCAGTAAACGTCCCGATTCAACACATAACACACATTTATTCGGATTCAAACAAATCTTATATTTTCTGCATCTTTCAAACACTTGTCTAAGATGATCTGGATGATCCCGTCTCTTTCGAGATCGTGCCGGGAGGTCATCCAAGTAAGGTTCTACAATGTGTTTGATATCATGAAAAGAAAAATTCATTGTGCACTGGAAGGTAGCTCCAGCATTCTTCAAACCGAATGGCATTTTTCGATAAGCGAAGGTCCCCCATGGGCAAATGAAAGTTGTTTTATGTTGGTCTTCAGGTTTGATTTCTATCTAATTGTAACTTGAAAAACCATCCATGAAAGAGAACATCTCGTGTCCCACACAAGCATCTATAATTTGATCGATAAATGGTGTGGGGTAGTTGTCTTTCGGGAAAGCTTTGTTTAAATCCTGGAAGTCAGTACAGACTCTAATGGTACCTTGCTTTTTATCAACCGGGACGGGGTTTGAAACCCATTCCGTCCTATCAATCGGATAAATGAAACTGGCTTTGAGCAACTTTTCAACCTCCGCCTTAATGGCGGCTGCTTTTCTAGGGTTTACGGGATGGAGCTTTTGTCTCACAGGTTTCACGTTAGGGTACGTCGTGATGACATGCTCCACAATGGTTGGGTCAATACCTGGCATCTCCTCATATGACCAGGAAAAAACATCGCGGAATTCTTTAAAAAGTTTTGTATACAGAGCTATCTCTTCTGGAGAATAGTCTGCACCAATAAAAAAAATTTCCACGACCCCGGGTTTGGTGGAAATGTTGATTGGAATTGTTCTTGAAATATTAGCCATATTTCCTTCAGCATAAACAGCTCTTGAAGTACAAGGAGAAGATGACAAATCAACCAATCCACCGGGTCTCACAGGGAATTCTCCTTTCTCAATTCTGTCTAGATCTGGAAGTATGTAGGACCTATGATGCATATGTTCCCAAGGTTGGTCCAGGCCCATCATAACTTCTAAGATGGCTTCATCAGATGGAAAAACCGTATCTAAACAATCGAACGAGTGAGTAGAATTCAGTGACCATGCCGGAGCATAGTCCGTATCTGACTCAACAGAGACTGGTGGAGTCATGATATGTTCCATTGCAGCGTGTTGAGTTTCCATATAGGCTACTTCTGCAATGGAGGGAGGCACACAAGGTTTTGACGTGGTAGGAAGGATCCAAGGATCAGTTCTTAAACCGACCGCAAATGTTTCGGTGGCAGTACCCACATCAGAATGCATAAAAAGAACAGGGGAGGGGATGTCAAAAGTGCCTATTAACGAACCATACAATCCTGCTCCTAAACTCTCCTTAACTGGGGCGGTTTGATCAACCAATGGAATCGTGGTTTCCGAATAAGTCTGGTTGTTTCTCTGAGTGAAAGAAAGTTGATCGACAGTAACGATCTTACCTTCAAATGGGAACATGACCACTCGAAAAACTGTCGATGCTATAACTTGCATGGCATAAGTCCAACTCCTGCCCAATAACATATTGTAATCGAGCGGAGCGTCCAGAACTTCTACCTCAACAGCAATTGTCTTACCGGCCAAAGTGACATTAAATGATGGCAAAAATCCATGTGGATGGAAAGTTCTGCCATCAAATGCAGTAAGCAGTGTGTTGGAAGGGACTAACTCGGGAGAACCTAAAGCTTTCCAATAGGAAATTGACATTACGCAAGTTGACGCTCCCTCATCTACTACAGCTCGTCTGATGGTCATTGGACCATGAACGACCTCAATATGAAGGACAACGTGATATGGCAACCGGTATTTGACATCAGTCATATCAAATCGCGCAGGCATGTTGGAGGATTCCATACTCCCAATAGCTGCCAGAAGTGCATTTCGTTGTAAAGGACAACTCTGCAAGACTTCTAGAGTAGATATAGCACAAGGGGTCTGGGCTAAATCTTCAACCACATTGTAGTTAGAAGCAGCCCATGTGTTGGGATTGTGTGATGCCCTCTTCAAGACGCCTTTCGAAATCTTGGGCATTGGGTCCACAGGTATGTGGAGTGGAGTGGAAGATTCGGGAATCTCCTTATCCTTTTTTTGCGTTTCTGGGGTATAGTTCTTGGCTATAGTTTGCAAAAGTGCATCTGAATTAACCATATTTATAAATTTTTGATCAACCGAAGCGTGCGAAGTGCCCCCAGTTTTGGAGGTGCCAGAAGTTGAGCCTTGCCCTTTAGGAAATGGATCTTTCAAGATGGCAAGCTTCTTTTCTCTTAAGAGCTTCTGGGCTTCTTCAAGCAGAGGGCATTGGTGGGTAAGGTGGTTCTGCTTGCAAAGTTTACAAGGGAACTTAACCTTCTTTTCCTCTTTGTTACCCTCTTCGGCATTGTCTTTTTTGGGCTTTTGTTGGTTCCCCTCTCCTTTCTTTCCCTTCTTTTTATTGTTGGGCTGCCAAGGGCCCTTTTGATTGTTCTGGACCTGATTGACAGGTTCAAAAGTAGAAGGAGAGGTTGTGACGGAAGAGATGTCTGCAGTCGATTGTTTGACAGCTAAAGCATGGACCTATTTGGTCAGTTCTTCGAAGGCTGCAGAGTCAACTGAACCCACTATGCCGTCAGCATGTGGTCCAGGTTTGGGTCTACTCAGATCAGTGTTTGATCTTGGTGCATCGGGTATAATCTCGTACAGTAGACCAGATTGTGCATATACAAGGTCTAACTGTTGAGTCCTTAAGATAGCTTCTTCTTCATTGGATACTCCAGATGTAGCTACTTCCTTAGAAATATAAGGGAGGAGCGATTTCAAGTACCACTCAAGAAGGAACTCTGGAGGAATGTTGGCCTTTATGAGCCTCTTCCGTCTTCACCACTTCTGAATGTGGTCAGTTAAGTGAGTGGCTTTGTTTTGTCTAAAAGTAGACAAAAGTTCTGTTCCGGCATCATACCGAACAGGAAGCTGGAAGTGGTTCAAAACGGTTGCAAGATCTCCAAAACTAGAGAAAGTGGCTGCAGGTAACTCGATGTACCATTTGGCTGCAGGACCAGTTAAGGTCCTTTGGAACAATCTCAATCTGATGGAATCCTCGTTTAAAGAATTGGAAGAACACCAAAGGTGGAAGGTAGTGACATGGTCACCAGGATCTTCACCTGTTTTTCCTTCGAATTTTGGAATATCCGAAGGTAATTTGGTGGGAACTGATGGCCACGTGGCATTATGACACACAGGACATTTGTCAGTTTAGAAAGGTCTGGCAAATTCAAAGTTGCCAAAAAAGGTAGACAAGGCCGGTAAGATGATACTTGATAAGGGGAACCACCCATCGTTTTTCCCATGAATTGTTGGTAGGGGTTTCCCCCAGCCTTCTGGTGATAAGTGTTGCCCCCGGCCATGTGCTGATAGGAGTTGCCACCTACCATCTGTTGATAGGGGTTTCCCCCAGTTAACTGTTGGTAGGGGTTACCCTCGGGTATTTGTTGGTAGGGGTTTCCCCCTTCGAGCTGTTGTTGTTGTACGAAAGAGTTATTAAAATTTCCCCACCCATACGAGAGTGGATTAGTGCTTTGCGGGTTCGTCCACTATGGCTGGGTGTTGGCCCCGCCATATTGTTGGTTAAAGATATTACCCCCTCCCCCTGAGAATAACGAAAAACGGGTGTTACCTGCAGGCATGTTACCTTGATTCAAGTTAGGGCCTACAAAGGTGTTGAAACCAGTAGAAGCTGATGTGGACGGTGCAGTCATGGTACCCATGACTGGCATGTTTGCAAAAGCACTTGGTCCTACCACAGGTGTGGAAACTCAAGTACTAGGAATCTGATATAACGGTTGGGAAGTAGAAGGTGTTGCACAGTTGGCCATACTGCTAGGTCCAACAGTAGATGTAGGAATATATGCCATCGTTGTAAAACTAGGCATGCCTAATGTACTAGTGTTGAAACTGAAAGATGGAGTAGGCACAAATGTGGTTTGTGCCTGACTAGGTGTAGCAGTAAAAGAAGGGTTAACTGTGTTGGTATTCATACCTAAGGTGGGAGTTTGGGGAACCCCCTGTTCACCTCCTGAGTTAGACATCAGATGTCCGGGAAAGGAAAGATCTACACTGAAAAGGGACTGCTGGAAACCAATAGGTGACAGAAGCGGAATTCTAGTATTGGTTAAGGGAGGATTGAAAGGAGTGCTATACTCCGCGGAAGTAAGATATTCCACCTCAACAGTACTAAAGTGTTGCTGATCTGTGGTACCTGGTAGTGGTTCCTCAGGAACGTCAATTTCAACGTTTTCTGTTACAAGTATTTCTTCAAGCAATTCTATTTCAGAGGTAATTTCTGAAGAAATACCGGGGTTTACCCGCTGTCGTCTGGCTGGTTGTATAGGTTCTGTCCTAACTGGTGGAAGGTTTTGAATCCTTCTCGATCTACGGGGTTGTTGATTCTCCGTGATTATAAATATAAAATAACAGACTAGAACCTAGTGGCCACTACAACTAGGGGGCAAACAGCACACCAACTAAAAAAAATCCTAAGTATACAAACCAGGCAAACAAAGGTGCCTTCCGGAGAAGAGTCTGGGATGATGAGGGCCCAGAACAGATCAACGAAGGAAGAAAGATAGTTACCCGGGGTCCACAATACAATGACTAAGGGTGCAAGCACTGGAATCACCCAACCGCCCTCCCAAAGACCTGCAAGGGGTTTCCTCCCACGTCTGTCTTAGGTACAGCAGATATACCCTCTGCTGTCACCTGTGTATGAACCTAGAGTCAGATACTATGGATACCACAACACCAAAAATTCCTGGGGAATAGTCACCGGTCGAATCAGAAAGCGTGAGCAGGGTAGCTAAGCCCGAAACTCGAAAGAGTCCCCAATGCACAATCCGATCCTGGCGTATGCTCGAACAGCAAGTAGGAGGAGTATTCCCACAAACTGATCTCGCAATGACCTACTGCATAGATCCCAGGCAAATTTTGAGTGAGGTGGGTTTACCTATGATAGTCTCACTACGATTTTTGCGCAATGTGTGATCTTGGGTGGTTTAAGGTGATTTAAACCCAAGATCCTAACCAAAACTAGTTGGTGTAGTGTACCCTAAAAACAAAAATGTTTCTATTTCATTTTATTAGTAAATTTTAGGGCTGTTATTACTCAAAAAGGGTAGTGGGTGTGTGAGTGTGGTTATAACAAGAAAACAAAAGTGCAATAATATCAAAACTTTCTACAACAAAGCTCTTTTTATTTTTTTTTATCTACTTCTTTCCAAAATTGAAAATCTAAGCAAACCTACTTAAAAATTTTGTTTTCTTTTTTGAAATTATACAAAATATACTAAGTTATCTTGTAATAACAAAAACAAGTTCTATTTAAGCTTAAAATACCAATTTTTTTTGCTTTTTCAATAAACGAAAAAGAACTATACAAAAATGGAAAGCCAAATAAAACTTTATATGCAAAGTGTGTAAGTATGGCTAAAAGTTCTTAGGCCTATAGCTGTCGAAACCCTAGCTCGAGAAACACTTGATCTACAGGTTTTTTACAAAGAAAAAGCCTCTAAACTTGGACACCAAGTGGGAGAAAACAAAGGAGAAAAACACCAAAGGACTGACCTAAAGTGTCTAGCCCTAGCAAGACCAAAAAGCCAAGCACAAGTAGACAAGCAAGCTACCCTACTAACACAAAGAAACTGAGAGATGAAAGTAGCCTACAACTGTTTAAAAAGCACTTGTAACCAGCAGAAGACAATGAGTCTAGGAAGAATGAAACTTGACCAAAAAGAAGACACCCTAGAGGCTCTACCAAGGACCAAACCCTAAAACAAAGGATGGGAATAGTAGAGAGCAGACAACGTCACCACAAACAGCAGATACAGTAGTACGCAGATTTGTAAGCTAGCAACAGGTAGTCAGGGTCTAAAAAAGTGGAAGTGCTCAACACCAAACACTCCCTAGTCTTCAAAAAGTCAATAAAAAGTCCCAAAAGTTCCAAAGGTCAACAAGCGGTTTAAAAGATGGGAAAAACTTCAAGAGAAGGTTCTTATGACTTAAACAACAGTTAAAAATCTCATGCAACCATCAAAGGGATCCTACAGCACAGTCATCAAATCACCAAAAGGTTTAAAACACAAGAAAGCCAAAAAGGAATGCTACAGAAAGTGTACTCTACTGTGTAGTAGAGCAACTCGCGCCCCTACTGAAATGGGTGCTACTGTATATATAGCACAGTAGCGTATGGGCGCTACTGTATATATAGAAAAGTAGCGCTCATATCTCAAAGGCTTGAAAAATGACTTTGGAAGGTATCAAAAACTGATGAAAGCATGCAAGAAACAGGCAAGGGATACCTATAAAGTTTCTTGACACATCAAAGAAGTCAAAACAATCTGGGAAGACACCCAAGAATAAGGTTTCCTAAATCCAAAAACTCTATTTCCCCAGTGGAGTCGCCAGTCTGTTGGTGGGCATTTCTACCCTATAGCAAGGAAAATAGTGCTATCAACTTGGTTGGGGTGACAGGTAAGTGTATTGATGCTATTACAGAGACATTTACAAAAAGAAAAGAAGTTGTAGATCTTGGGAACACACCTTTTAATCGAAGTCTGATCCTAGCCTTGACTTGATCCCGTGTTCAACTTCCAAATCTACCTTTATTTCAACAAACCTGCAACAACAATACCTTTCTCAAAACATTTTGGGCAATATATAAAGCTTGAAAGAAACAAAAACAATGTTTAACATTCAGCATTGACCAAAATAGATCCAAATTAAAATGCCATTTCATAACACATTCAAATTGGAACAAGAAAAACACTTCAACCTTTATTTGTCAAAATCAGAATGATGTACAAGTATACCTGATAATGAAGAAGGCTCCTGCAACTAGATTCTGGGATCTGGGTCTGCTCTGGCTTGGCTGTCTTCAACATCAACTCCTCCAATGTCTTAAAGTTTCTCCATCAATTCATCCTCTAGATTCTCTAACAATAATTTCTAACCCTTCTCCTTTAACCTTCTTGGTATTTATATGATTAAAGAAGCAGTTCAGGTCGATATGTAGTTATGGAGGAAGTTGGGGGAGTTAGGAAACTGCCATCAACTAATCCTCCTCGATGAATTAAATTATTTTTTAATCATCTTTTAAGATGTACGTGACTCTTGTTCAATAGAGTAGCATATAGGACGCTACTCTAGTGTTTAACAACTAGCGCTCATTCAATTTAAATGTCGAGCGCTACTATGCTGAGAAGGAGTAGCGTATACATGGATATGGGCGCTACTATTATACAGTGGAGTAGCATATGGGCGCTAGTCCCTTTGAGTAGAGTAGCGCTCATATCTCAAAATTATATTTTTTGTGTTTTTCCAGTAATGTCAGGAAATGGAATGAGTTGACATATCATCCAAGGTCAACATGCTCCTCCATCCAAGTTGTCCTTTTGTGTGATCAGCAACTCAGGGTGATCATGGACGGAGAGGTGCAAGTTTGTCGATGATAGCTTTCATGATGAACATTTGTTTGCCGTGTCTGTTTAAATCCCTTGGTTTGCATACATAGCCAATTATTTGGCAACTGGAAAGTTACCAAACCATATCTCCCCACCT
Organism: Larix kaempferi; assembly: GCA_027924585.1. Lineage (NCBI taxonomy): Eukaryota > Viridiplantae > Streptophyta > Pinopsida > Pinales > Pinaceae > Larix > Larix kaempferi. The sequence continues at coordinate 5,608,449 of BSBM01000252.1, forward strand.
AAGAAACGTCGAATCATAGTCTAGAGTTCTAATTACTCTTGGGTTGACAATGACCTTTTTAATACTGGCCCTGATCTTATTATTAGAAAATGTGTACAAGAGGATGAGATGGAAAAGATCCTCCATGCATGTCATGGTGGACCATGTGGTGGGCACTTTTTTGATAAAAGAACATCATACAAAGTGTTGCACTCCAGATATTACTGGCCAAGCATTTTCAAAGATGCTGCCAATTTTGTCAAGGGATGTGACAGTTGTCAAATAATAGGTAGACCTATGCCATCCGATGATATGCCCTTACAACCCTAGGTTATGATTGAGCCTTTTGAAAAATGGGCTCTGGATTTTATAGGGCCAATTTCTCCTATGTCTTGCAAAAAGAAGTATGTCCTAGTTTGTACAGACGACATCACTAAATGGGTGGAAGCTAAATATTTATTCTGACCCACAGACAAATCTGTGGTATAGTTTATATATGAAGAGATATTTACCTGATTTGGTGTACCTAGGGAAATTGTAACTGATCAAGGATCTCAGTTTACCTCCAAGTTAATGAAAGAACTTATTGAAAAATATGGCATCAGACATTGTAAATCTTCACCATATCACCCGCAAGCCAATGGCTAGGTAGAATCTACAAATAAGGTACTAGAGGCCATCCTAACCAAGACTATCCAATTTTTTATGGTCAAGTTCTTCTACCCATTGATTTTCAAGTAAGAACCTTTCGTATGGCTGCACAATTAGGGATGGATCTAGAAGAAGCACAGAAACAACGAATTTTACAAATCAATGAATTAGACAAAATAAGACAAGATGCAATTCAACTAACAATTTTAGTACAGAACCAACGCAAAGAGTGGCATGACGAATATATCAAACAGAAAAAATTCAAGACTGGAGACTGGGCACTACTATTTGATTCAAGGTATAAAACTTTTGAAGGGAAGTTGACTACCCGTTGGATGGGTCCATATGAAATAGTGACAGCTTTTGACAATGGATCTGTAGAGATCAAAACAATTGATGATTCACAAATTTCTTTTGTTGTAAATGGACATAGATTGATACTTTACCATCAACCAATATCTAAACAAGATTTTGTGCAGAATGTCTCACAGCAGAAGGAGATGGAGCTGGTTGAAGGGGAAGTCTCTCCTTCTCCTAGTTCTTGATTTATTTTTTGGGGTTATCTTCATTTGTACATATGTAAATATATTTATGTTTCTTTGAATAAAAAAAAGAGTCATTTCTGATAGTTGTTTTATATTTACACATGAATTTCATTCTTATGATCAGCTCATAAGACTTCATCAATTAATAAAGGAAGACTATTCTCTCTTTCCTATCTCTTGATAAATTTTCATATTATTTTTCTTTGTACATATGTTTTTTTTTCTTTGAATAAATTTGAATAATCAATTAACAAGTGGTTTGCAGTTTGATTACAGGAACTTCATCTCTATAATCAGCTCATAAAGAACATTATCTGAAAAAGGAAAGTGCTCTAAATTTTTTTATAACAACTCTTAATCCCTTTCCTCCTGATTATTTAAAAAAGAAAAATTGAAAATTTACATTGAAAAGTTAAAATGTTATCGTATCATATTTTGCCACTTACCTTATATAATTCTTGCGCCTCTTCTAATAAGCCTTTCAGATATTTTATGTCCATGATCCTATCTTTATAAAGAGGTTGATAACTATTTTTTTTTCTCCATCTGAACCTTAGAGGCTCTCGGTACATTTTGACCTTGTTGTTAAGTTAGTAAGTAGAGCAATCTTTTCTGAACAACAATAGGAGGGGAACCTTGGGGATGTTACTTTTGAGAAACATCGTTGTAATCTTTTGAAGAAGGAAACTTGGACTAGAGAGATATTCTTTCTATTATATTTTGGCTCCATCCACTACACATTAATGCAATCAACCAGATGTATCTTTGATTCGACAGACTTTTTATTCACTTGGTCTATATAAGAATAGTTGTTTTCCAACCCATATATCATCCCATCCTGTAGCATGGTTTTCAGAGCTTCTCCCCCATCCACTCACTTTTAGGCAATTCATTGCCGAATATTTATAGAGGGTGGAAACACTGGGACACGAGCCTCGAATGCAAAAAGGGTTCAAGAGGCTAACCCATCGAAGTACTGAACATGCTTGCTGCAGTCGGTACCCGGCCTGTGGTATGACCAGGTAAACTCGATGGGGTACTGAATAGGCCCGACTGATAGAGGCGAATCTGCTTGGGGAAGACATCTTGTTTATTAAAAATTGTGTAAAGAAAAATATTTAATGGTTTTGCTATATGTTGTTGAAAGTCTAATCGAAGAAAAATATGTATGGTTGAGTTAACAAAATGAACTTCATCAATTGTCCAAGAGAGAATAGCTTCAATATTGTCTTAAGACTAGTTACCTAACCTTCATGAGAATAAGGAATTCTTATCTTTCCAAGTGGGGCCATATACTTAAGATTTCCAGGGACCTGAATGTGAAATTCGATAGGATTTCCCTATGTACTATGATTCTTGGACTCTAGGGATGTTTGACTGAGTTCCTATGAGTAGCTTTGACAAGAAAATCTGATTAAGTTTGATATTCTCTTAATTTTATACAAGGATCACTGTAATTTTATCTGAAAGTCTTTAATGAAGAGAGGCTTTTTTTTTTTGTATTCTGAAGTATAAAAGATGAGTGGTTTCCATTAGCATTTTTACGCTATCTATACTATCATCACTTATATAGTCTTCATGTATTGGTCCTTTATGAAATTGCTTATTGATGGAAATACATGTATGGATCATTCTTTTTATAGTTAGTTAATATTTCCGTTTTCGTACAATAACAACAACATTCTAGAGTTATTTGTTAACTGTTAATTGGAAGTATTTGAATACCAATCAATTTTTATTTGATGGCTTGAGGACACGCCATATTTTTGGTTTGGGGGAGAATTCATAATTGTTTCTATTTTCTATTTACTTATAAAACAATTGAAAGTTCATTTATCTCTTATAAAATGATCTGTTGTTTCAGGAATAATGCAAGTAACAGAAGAAAAGATTGTTCTGATCCATGTTGAACAAAGAAAGAGCAACTGAAGTAGTTCATCAGTCAGGATGTTTTCAGATAAAAGAGCAGGTTTACATTGTCCTTTTGAAAGAAGCAATCATAACAGCAGCAGTTTCATTCTTGGCAGCTTCAGAAAATTCTTTGCATAATCAGAATTCAGTCAGATCCAAAAAGCACATCTTGTACAGATAAAAGGTCTGTATGAATGATTGAATGCTGCGTTGAATGTCATGTCTCATGAAAGACTGAATGAAGCATCGAATGAAGCGAATGAAATAGGATGTCGAATGACGATCTGAATGAAACCATAGCTTTATGCCAAGGTATTCAATTTTTGAATTTTGATCATAAACAGAGAATTCAATTGATTAACCATATCAAGAACTATCAAGTCTTATCCCTATGCTTATGAAGACACTACAATCTCATTCTTTGATTCATTTCGACTCCACAAAACGAATTGATTAACCTTGCATCAATGCGATTTCCAAAATTTTTATCTGACTATCATATAGTTTCATTTCTCATCAAATTGTTCATTAAGCAAGCTGTCATTTTATTAATCAAAGATCATCATGATTTTTAATGCACCTTATGTTATAATTCCATTATGAAAAATTTATTTCAAACTGTCCAAAGTTTACTTTGGACATGGTTGAAAATTTCACAACCATACAAGTTCATTAACGCATGCACCTTTATTATGGCACATGATTCAAAATTTTGAATGATGGCATGATCATTCAAACATGCCAAATTTCAACCTCATAATCATTCAAACGTTCAAATGGACCGTGTTTTAAACCGACGCCTGCTTGATCTTGACCCTCACTCTGCTCACTCTCATCCTTTCTGAGTCCATCCAGTCGCATTCCTTGCACCCCCTGCATCCATTGCATGCACCTACCTCTGTTCAACAATGCCTACCCGCCATGATCCTGGGAGATACCAAGATTTTCTCTGGATCCCTGAGTTCCAAGCATGAGGTGATCTCTTTCTTCAAGCAGGTTGGGGCCTGTTCCTCCATCTTATCCAGGGCCACGATGATGAAATCTCATTATTATGTGCCAAGGGATTTGACGGCAAGATGGCCAAGGTTGGCCACCTTATCTTTCCAGTGTTTGAGAAATCCATCGCGGTGGCTACAAAGCTTCCATGGGAGGGTGCTTGTTGGCTCAAGCACCTCTTTCTCCCTCGGACGGCCCATGACTTTGCTCTCAGAACCGATTATCAACACATTGCAGGCACAAAGGGGTTCCACCAGGAGTGGATCAGGCCAGAATACCTCAAGCCCTTAGCCGTCATCATCCACCTTATAACCTATGATGGTAAGTTTACTATCTTTAAATATTTCCATCTTAGGTTATTAGCACATTTTGTCAATAACCAAGCTCTGAATTTTCCATTTTATTTTTTTGAAGAGACTTGAGAAAATGTCAAACCAGGTGAGGAAAAAAATAGCTAACCCCACTGGTAGTTTGTACCACCACTGCCTCATTAAAATCTTGATTATTCATCGGCTGAGGGAAAAGGGGCGAACGTGGGAAAGTTTTGTGTTTGAAGTGTTGAACCCCCATTTGGCCAAAAAGCCCATTGAGAAAGCTTCTGCTTCTCAAAAGCGCCATCGATTTCAAACTCATGTTGGTGAACCTACCCAGACCTTTGCCCGAGTAGAGAGAGACACTAAGCCTGTCCATGAGGATGTGACCAAGAAGCCCCCACTCTTTTCGTAGATACCCACTAAACATATAAGGAAGAACCGCGTTCAGTCTGTTATTCATCCTGTCATTCAACCAGTTCATTCAGACAGCCCCGACGCCCAGCCAAACAAACCTATCCCTAACTCGTCCCTTCTTGCATTAGCTGATGTCTCTACTGATTTGCTTGAAGTTTTCGTCCTCGAACTTACTCTTGCACTCACTCAAGGCAAGGATCCTGAAAAACATACCACCTTTGCTGATCTCGAAACACTTCCAAGAGGGTCGAGTCCTCACAAGAATTTTGAGTACCCTTCAGAACCGTCCACTCCAAGCCATCATATAGTGGATAGGTTGACCTAGGACGTAGCATGATTAACAAGTCAGAATCAGAAATATATTGATATGATCACTAAGCTTCGTCAAGAGAATATGGAACTGCGTCTTCAAGTGAATAGTGTCGAAGACCTTAATAAAGCCATAACATCTTCGCATGACTCTCTTTGGGAGAGACACAACACCTTGAAGGCCCAGTTCAGGAAGTTTAGGCCCAAATCCACTTCTTATTCTTCTAAGTCGAAGGCAGCTGCTGTCACAGCTTAGCCTTCTTCCTAATTTTTTTTCCTCTTTGCTCAGTGGGACCTGGCATATCTCCGGTTTGGTGGAGTGTTGATGTCCAATTTTGCCATCCATTTTGAGTCATTGAATGTGCTATGTTGATACTATTTTTGCCATTTTTGGTGTATTAAGTCATATTTCTTGCCATTCAGACTCAGGTATGAACATATTTAAATCTTTCCTGAATATCAATTGATTATCATCTTTTTATGATTAATCAATGTTAGATTAACACTTCTAGACCTGTTGGGCATATAGTTTTCATTTTCCAGGCTGTGGTTTTCACACGGATGCTCAATTGCATTTGGATGCTCATTTGCATTCAGAAGTCCATTCAGATCTTCGTTCACACCCCAGAAATCAGTTGTTAGAATATTCTAGAGCATTGAAGACAGAAACCAAGACGTGGCTTTTGTTTCCCACCTGGAACGTATGGATCGTGAGCTCTTGTTGGTGAAGATTCGTGTCCTCACTAGGCCAAGCCTCCAGCGCATCTGTTGTCCACATCCAAGGAACCACTATGCACGGATTGAGGGAAAATGGCCTGTGCATTTTAATGGGCCGTTTCTCCAGCACTAAACTCCCTCTATTTTCAGAAAGGTTGACCACTAAAAGGGTCGACTTGCTCTCCCTTGTAAATATTATATAATGATGCCCAGGGTTGAGCAGACAAACAGAAAAATGATTTGTAAACTTTGCCTCCAGTTCAATATAAAAGCTCTATTTCAGCTGTTAGTTTTTTTCTTTTGTTAATAGTTGGTGACTGAGTAGATTAGGAACAAACCCCTATTGCTTGGGAAGGGACCCTCAACAACCAGAGGTTCCATTTGTGCATATCCAGTGATTTCCTTTCATTTTTGCAGATAAGTACTTTCATTTTTATGTGTATCTATTTCGTTTCCTATAGATGACGTTTAGTTGTTCATAAAATGCACTTTTCTTTTATGTACATGTAATTTGTATCTTCAGAATTCATACGACCATCCATTCGCACCTTCGTTCAAACTGTCTTTCAGCCTTCCATTCGCACTTAGACAGAATTTTAGTTCATTTTCCAGAATTTCCAACATTTCGTTTATACAGAAATAGTTAGCTAGGGTATAGGTTACTTTTCCAGCATTTTATTATGTTTTGTAGCTAGTTGGGATTCGAATCCATCCTCAACATTTCATATTTGGTTTCATATTCATACATAGATTAATTATTTCAGTTTTAATTATGATGAAATCCACTTACATTCAGAATATATTTTACTGTGTAAATAAGAAATAGTTCTGGTTTAAGTAGAAGTAGTGTAGTTGTCTTTTGATTATGATTCAGGTAGTTTATGATCTACTTTCATCTGTTCTCATGCCTAGAACTTAGAATAGCCTTAGCTTGATTAATATGTTATCATAGATTTTATTAAATTATCAGTTTATCTCATTTCTGAAATAGGTTCAGCATTTCATCTTCAGTTCTCATTTAAGTTTATAATAAGTCTTTCATTTTCATTTACATAGCATGTATTGTTTAGACTTTTCTAATTCCATTGTTAATTTAACCATTTCATTTCAATAGGTATAATAGTCTAGAAATGAATTTCAAGTTCAAACTTAATAGTCTCATTTGGATTTCAAAGATGCATTAGTTTTCAGTAAAGCTCACATAACTCAGTTTAGTATAGGTTTAATTCTCAGTTATAGATCAGCTGCATTACATTTTCATAGTTGAGCAAGATGCCTTAGTTTATGGTTTTAGTTGCAGTAGAGATAGCATAGGAGCACTTTTTTTTTTCTTTTTCTTTTTCTGTTGTAGGTTTTGTTCACAAGTTAAAGATTCTTTCCAAGTCATTGAATTATTTCTTTGTACTTAGGTCTACTTGAAATCCAAGTTTAGTTTGCTTTTTGGTAATTGATGTTTCATGAACTAGTTTGAAGTATTGATAGGATATAATTTGATGTTGATAGGCATTTACATGAGTTAGACAAGCATTTTATATTTTAATTCCAACGTAGTCATTAGAGGTCAGATAACCTAGAATTTGTGTTTTTCAGTAAGAACTAGATTGTTAAAGTAGTATTTCATTCCAAGCATTGTAGCTAGTTTTCAAATGTCATTTGCTTATGGATGAGTAATAGGATACAATGTTCAAGTTTTATTGTAATTGGTCTATCTTCAGTTTTCATATTTTTGTAGAAGTTAAATTATACTTATTTCCATTTTGCATCTCCTTAGCTTTTGTGATTCACTTAGATACAGTTATTCAAGAAGATTGGAATTAGGTAGGTTTTCTTATGAATATTTATTGTTGTTAATGCACACTTGAACTCTAGATTAGTATCTTATCTTACTTTTGTGAATTCATAGTTGATAGTTGAATTACATTTATAGATTGTTTAGCCGGTTTGCTTTCTCAAGATAGTATAGTTTCTTGTCTTTTATAGTTAGCTTGTAAATTGATCAAGTCTTGTTTCCTAAGACTAGTGTTTTCTTTATATCTTGCAATTTCAATTCTTGTCCATAAAGTAGAATAGTATAGATTGATACTATTCTAGTCTGTTTGTTAGGTTAGGTCTAATCAGTTTAAGAGTTTATATTTTTAAGTTTGACTCGATTTTTCATTTTGAAAGATATTTAGATCTTTTCATTATTAAAAATTTCAAAGGTCTGTCGAGCCAATATCTTAGTTTCCCTTCTACCTCAGCATTAATTTCGTGACAAATTGAAGTGTACAAATCCTAGTTGATAATTAATATTTGGAGATTTAATAAGACATAAATAACACCAAACATATATATGAACAACCCTGGGAGGACATGCATCATAGATCCTCATTTCTTCCGAAGATCAATTCATTAGACGTCAAAACCAAAAATCATAACCTCGATGATGACATGGAAAAATACCAATACTCTGTCCAAAAACATTGTTTGTGCTAGAAATTGTCCCTAGATTATGGAGGGAACAAGCTAGTACAATCTCGAAATAATGAACAAAAACTAAGGTTTGTCTTGGTAATTTATTGGTTTGAGGATTTCATGTTCAAGAAAGTAATTATTCATTCAAACAAATACAAACTAATATAGGAACTGAACCATGTAACACATCAAAGAACTTAGATATTTAATTCTTCAAAGAATAAAAATAAACCATCACATTCATTAACACATTACCGGTTTTGTCCACAACACATGAGCACTCCATGAATAAAACTTTAAGCAAGGAATGAAGTCACTAGATGAGTAGTTAAAATGACCAGAAACAAAAACAATAGAAAAGATAAAGTGGCTTATCAGTATATATATCAATCTCGGTCTTCAAAAACTTACATAAGAGTCATGTATATCAGTCTGAAAATTCATCCAATGCCTTTTAGCTGAATAGTCTTCCTTGAAACAAAAATTGAACCCCTAAAACTGTATACTTGTCTTACATTAATCATTACAAAGCTAGAGTAGTTCCATAACTACCTTCTAGGTCGATTTTTGAAACAGTTACATCAATTAGTTACATGCTAACTCGAATCTTTAAAGACAATTAACTAAAAATAGCAAATCAGACTCAAGGAAATTTGGTGAATTTTCTGAAAACTGGGTCTCCCAAACGCCTCCATATCTCTCAATCCATGACAGCTCTGTGAAAACCAAGAGAGGGTTTTTTAAATGATTCCATGAAGAACAAAAACCTCTCTTGGTTCTTAAAAATTCCTCTCCAATTGATCGGAATACGTGTCGAACATTTGTGGCTAAAATAGGAAACTATTAAATATTTTAAACCCTGAAAAATAGGCCACAAAGATGAATTCAAATCTTTCAACCGATGATAGTTGTTGAAAAACCGAGATAGGTTTTTGTGAATGAATATGTGATGGACAAAAAAATTCTTTGGGATTTCTGAAATTCATCTCCATTTCCTAATAATCTGTGCTCAATTACAATAACTAAAATAGGGAAAAACATAGCATAATTATGCATCTCTTTTTCTTCTTAAAGCCTTCTTAGCCACTCTTACCCATATTTCACTGTAATTTCACCAATTTACTCTCTTGAAACTGAATTAGGGGTGAAAAAATTCAACAGTTACGTGTCTTCAACTTTGAAACTCGAATTCCCCAAATCTGGCATCGTGGCATCTTAAACCCTGAAATTACTAATGATAATCACAATAAGTTCGTACATGTGTCATAATGAGTAGAATAGGTGTCTGGAAGCTCCTCTTCCATCATCAAATGCAATTTCCAAGTCCTACCATCGAATATCCACTAACCTTCATATATCTGGGATTCCTGCAACGCGCTAGAGTACAGAATTTGGACCTTGCGCTGCGGGAATAACTCAATATGCAACTTTGACATATAAACTCAGAAGTAAAGGTTAGACTTTGGATATAACTTTAGAAAATACTTAAGTATTTTTTGAAGACTTTGAAATGAAAAATAACATGAAATAAGCCACTACAGGTAAACCAATTAAAACATAACTATAAAATAAAAATTAGAAGACAATCAAAATGGTTTAAAATTCGAAATGAAATAAAATGAAAAGAGAAAATAAAGTAGAAACATTAAATCAAAATACACAAAAACTAAAGACATTTTCAGTATTAACACACATAATGTGAGTTTGGAAGGAAATTTGGCAAATATTTCAAAAACCATCCCAATCGGTATATCCATTAACCCTGGCATCATTGAAAACATTAATATAGGTGTAGATTGCTCTCCAAAAGAAATCATACATTACACCGCTCTATTTAAAGAGTTTCGCGATGTGTTCGCTTGGTCGTACGAGGAAATGTCAGGCATCGATCCTAGCATAGTTGAACATGAGATAAAAACATATGATAATGTCTAACCAATGTGACAGAAACTACATCCGATTAATCCTAAAAAATCAATTGCCATCAAAGTAGAAGTCAAATTTTTTTTGAAAGCTAGATTCATCTATCATGTTCCTTTAATTGAATGGGTATCTAATCGTGTTCCTGTTAACAAAAAGCAGGGAACTATCCAGGTCTGTACTGAATTTAGGGATCTAAATTTGGCTTGTCCAAAATACAACTATCCCACACCCTTCACTGATAATAATATAGACAAGTGTGTTGGGAACGAAATCTTTTCATTTATGGATGGATTCTTTGGTTACAAACAAATCCAGATAGAAAAGGAAGACCAGCATAAAACAACTTTCATGTGACCTTGGGGAACTTTTTCATATCGGAAAATGCCATTCGGCCTTAAAAACGTCGGGGCTACTTTTCAAAGAGCCATGTCATATGCACTTCATGACATTAATAAAATCATTGAGTTTTATCTTGATGAATTAGCAGCCAAATCTAAAAGGAGAGCTAAACATAGTGCACCTTTACGATTCGTCTTTGTTTGCTATCGCAAATATAACATTAGGTTGAACCCACACAAATGCATGTTTTGTGTGGAATCTAGGATATTACTTGGGTTCATAGTTTCAAAAAAAAGGATTATGGTGGATCCCCTCAAGGTTGAGGAAATACTTCAGTTTCCTTCCCCAAAAACAATAACACAAATTCAAAGCCTTCAATGGAAAGCTAATTACTTGAGAATATTTGTCGAGGATTTTGCTGAAAGAGATAAAGGTTTCATGCATCGCCTAAAAAAATGCACTATTCATATGAGATGACCAAGCTAAACGCTCGTTTGATGCAATAAAGAAAGCTTTGGTCTCTACCCCAGTACTTAGTCCACCGAACTATAGTACATAATTTTTTGTATACTTGTTAGCATCTAGTTCCACCATAGGAATGGTATTGGCACAATAAGATGAATCATCACAAGAGCATATTATTTACTATCTTATTAAGGGCCTTGCAGGTCCCAAATTGAGATATTCCCAGGTTGAGAAGTTGGCCTTGGTAGCAGTTCATGCTGTCCAAAGACGTAGACATTATATACATCCAATAAAGATGACCATAGTGGCTGAGATTAACCCCATGAAACACATTTTGTCCCGACATATCATCAGTGGCAAATATTCAAAATGGATAGTAATTTCTCAAGAATTCAACCTTGAGTTCAAAAACTCTAAAGCTAAGAAGTCATTTGCATTTGTTGAGCTAATGTCTGAGTTACTTTGTGAGAAGGAGGATATTGTCTCTATTGAATCTTGGTCAGATGAACATGTATTCCTCATCGCAACATCAAATCTTTGGTATTGAACATTTATCACATATCTCCAAACCCAAAGGATTGATCCTCAGTTTTCTAGCATTGAACGACGTCGCATTCAGCACCAAGCATGAAGATACATCATCATAGGGGATACTTTGTACCATCGAGGAGTAGACATGATCTTAAGATGTTGTTTAATACATGAGGAAGCTGAACAAGTTATGAATGATTGCCATTCTAGGGCATGTGGTGGTCATCTTTATGGGTTTCCAACTGCCCAGAAAATATTGCGTGTAAGATAATTTTAGCCTACAATATTTAAATATTTTATTAATGCGGCTAAAAAGTGTCACCTTTTCCAAATATACACAAGAAAAATGTGTACACATCCTGCTCCATTACACCCTGTTGTAACCGTGGGTCCATTTTCAAAATGGTCCATTGATTTTATGACAATAAACCCGCCTTCAACTGATGGCCACCACTACATCATCATAGTAGTAGACTACTTCACCAAGTGGGCTAAGGAGATGCCTACATTCAACTGCATGGGTAAAAATGCATCATATTTCCTATCCAATCACGCGATGGCAAGGTTTGGTGTACCCAAATAGCTCACTATTGATAACAGAAGTCATTTTAGGAATTCCTTTATGCATGATGTAACGTCCCCATCTTGACCCTATTGCATTAGGATGTAAATGATGTAAGATTGTTATAAAATCATTGTGAGGAGCTCAAGGCCAAGGCCCCACCATCGATTTAGTGATGCATATGGTTTACGTGCTATCCATGCACATTGAAATTTCAAACATCATGTAAATATGCATTTTATCAAATACCCACAACTAGCTATGCAATGCAACAAGAGATGGGGGCATGATTTTTCAAGGAATTGGGAGGGAAAACATTGAAACACTTGGAGCCAATCAAGTCAAGCCAAGTTTCAATGAGAGAACTCATCAAACCCTCAACTACCCATGTTGACTTTTGTACCCAATCATTGATTTCTTCCAAGAATTGGTTGAGGTAGTTAATGCCTTGGGGAATGAGAGGTATGGTTGTCCAAATTCGGGTATGGGAAAGCCATCCTGCATGGAAATTTTTTTTTTGCTTCTTGGGCAAGAAAAGAGCCATGAATTGCTCCCCAGGCCATTGTCCATCAACGAGTTTCTCTCCCTCATGAATTCGGAGCTACCTGGGCATTTTCCAGCCATGTTTTTATGTGTTTTCCTTGATCCTCAGCTAGGGAAAGGGCATTTTTCTGTTGTATACCAGTGGGGAAGATGGGGAATCCGATTGGGGTTTCAGAGAGACCATTCTGGCTACTAAATGCTAAGATAGTTGGGAGAAATTGTTTTCCTCCCTGTGAATGTTTTTCCCTCTCACAAATCTATTTTTAGTGTGCCTACGTTTTGGGGAAAACCCATGGCCATCTTGTTGGGAAATCCATTACTTTGGCTTGAGCTTGAGTGGAAGCATCCAAGGTTCTAATTAGCCTGATAAACCCAGCTATGGACTGGCTTGGCTTGGATGAAATGATTAATTGGATATGCATGAGATTGAATGTCCCATTTTCTTTATAGAAATCATGCCCATCTCGGGGGTGGTCTCTGAGTGCTGAAGGAATACAGGCTGGGAAGAGACCTATGGTTGGGTGGAACGTTGCAGTGACATAGCTAATTGTTTGGGATAATTGCATAATGAAGATAAGTGTTTTTCTGTCTATGGATCTACTTCTGCAATGTTTCATTTGATGATTAATTTGATATGCTAGATGAGCATGAATTATGTGTGGATGATGTTTTAATTTCTCTATGCATACATGCTTGATTTGCATCTGCACACAAATTTTTTAATGGTATAAATCTAATGAATGGGATGAGTTTATGTTAAAGCCTCACAGATTGGAATCATTTTCCCTTCCTTGCAATGGGACCACGGTTGGGTATGTTGCAGATGGTATCAGAGTGATGGTTGCAGCATTGGGCCTAATGGGCCAAATAAAGCAACATGAAGAGGTAAGTATGCTTCCTGTGCCGCACAGACCACTAATAAAATGTTCAAAACTTCAAAAAAAAAAAAATATTCTAAGTATTTTGCCTAACTATTTTGGCGAGTTTCGTGGATTTGAGCCGATGTGTTTCGACGAATCTCGCTGAGTTGTGTCGAAGTTGCCAACAAAACTTGGCGAGTTGATCCACAATGAAACAACAGAAAGTTAAGAGTTTTGGGATGAAACAACAGAAATTTAAGAGTTTTGGGCCGAAACGGTGGAAAGAATTGGCGAGTTTTCACCGAAACGACAGAAAGAACTAGCGAGTTTTTGCCGAAACGACGGAAAGAACTGGCGAGTTTTTGCCGAAATGCTCGGCTGAAATTTTTTATGTTCTCCAACCGGAAGAACTCGATGAGTTTCTCCACAATGGGTCGGGAGAGACATGTTAATTTTTTAGCATTAATTCAATATACTCTAGGATCTTTACTGAGATAATAACATGTACAACATATCAATCATATAAATCATGTCAATCATGTCAATCACAACAAGAGGCAAACATAAGAGATAATAGACACATAGAGTTTCCATGGGGAAAACCCTAAGGTGAAAAACCCCACAACTTCCTCAAAGATAGATATAGCAATAATACAACCAAGGTACAACCAAAGTACAAGAGATAGTTTTCTACTAGCAGCTCCTCCTCCTCCTCAACTAGTGTGCCACTTTCCGAGTGATGTACAAGTGAATAATGAGATGTACAAATAGAGATCTCCCGATCTTTATTTATACTTGTCCTGTCCTGCCCAATAAACTAATGGGGCCGACTTGTCTAGCTTAGCCTAATAACCCATGGTTAACTTAATCAGGGCTGACCCCACACATGGTGTTCTAATAACCCATTGGCAAGTCATGACACTTGTGACACTTGTCAATACAAATGATGAATTTTCCGTATAGAGGAATAACACATCTCTATAGGAGTACAATATACATATATGAAATACATTCTGAAGTTACATATACATCAACACTCCCTCTTAACTAGGAAGGTATTTCTCGACATAGATCTGCTAGCACAAGTCTTCTTCTCTGGATCATCATCCTCGAATCATCATCATCGTCGCGGTTGCTGCTATCTCAATCAATCTCTTAATCTACTCGTCATAGGAAGTTCTACAGAGCCAATCCTTTTTCATACTAGATGTAGGCCCACCACCTGTAGGTCTTCATCATCACTGGCCATACTGTGGAATCCTCAATACTTATTACGTGCATCACAAAACCTCGCAAGAGCATCCTAGGATTTATTACGGGCACACATCCCAACCTATCAGATATCCCAGGGAGCTATTACATGTGACCCCACCACAAAACCTCGAAAGAGAATCCCAGGACTGATTACGAGCACACAGCTCAACCTATCGGATCTCCTAGGGTGCTATTATATGTGGTCATGGAAAAACCTCGAAAGAGCATACCAGGACTTATTACGGGAACACATCCTAACCTATCGGATATCCTAGGGTGTTATTATATGCCATAGGACAAAACCTCGAAAGAGCGTTTTCCAGATCTCCCAGGGAGCTATTATATGCAAGCGGCAAACCCTAGCAAGAGAATCTACAAACCTCCCAGGGCGCTATTATATGTCCTCCCAAAGAAAAAGCTCGAAAGAGCATTTTCCAGATCTCCCAGGGAGCTATTATATGCCAACAGGAAAACCTAGCAAGAGAATCTACAAACCTCCTAGGGCGCTATTATATGCTTATCTGCACAACCTGTCCATGGCCACAAAGTATCAACCTGATACTCACCATACATCATCCTGATGTACACATGATCATTCTGATCATCATCACTACATCGTCCTGACGCATATCATATGGAACAACATCCTGAAGCTCATCATCCATGATCACCCTGATCATACAATGCATCCACCTGATGCATACACAGTATCTTCCTAATACATATCATCATACATGATCTACCTGATCATACAATGTATCCACCTGATACATATACAAATACATGATCCACCTGATCATACCTGATACATATCAACATACATGATCCACCTGATCATACAATGTATCCACCTGATACATACACATATACATATACATGATCCAACTGATCATATCCAGCATCCAACATGATGCATATACATACAAATGATCCAACTGATCATATCCAGCATCCAACATGATACATATACATATGAATGATCCAACTGATCATAATAAGCATCCAACATGATGCATACATACATATAAATGATCCAATTGATCATACAGAGTAGAAACTCGAACATTGTCCTGATGCTCATTGGTGAGCTCCTAATATGGATACCTAATGAGGGCAGCTATACCAAGATCCTACTTTAAATGTCAACCCGGGGAACGTACAAACTTTAGAGGTGCATGCACTATCTGTGCTCTTATAGGATAATCTTTGTCACAGTTGGATGTCGGTATCGATGTTCTAAAGGTTGTCTACTAAAGATGTAAACTGGGTATGCTACGGAATTAAATACTGGAAAGCAATAAATCTAATTAAAAGAATTAAAGTACGAAAAGCAGTAAATCTGTACTAAGAAATAAAGATACCAAAAGCAGTAAATCTGTTCTACGAAATAAAGCAGTAAATCTATTTTAAATAATTGAAATGTTGAAAGTGAAGGAGATTATCTTATGAAATTACTCAATGCGGAATGGTAAATCTAGAAAATGAAAATGTCATAACAGATATATTATAAGATTTGGGAAAACGAAGTCTGTAGTTACTTTATACCTAAAACTAGAATTCTGATCTAAACCATTTTAAATCCCAAGACTAACATTGAAGTGCAATCATTTCAAGCTATCCATCTACTACTAAAGAAATTGATCACGATGAGAAACAATAAAAAACCTCAGTTATAAACCATGATATTGAAAGCAAAGTTGATACACATGCAATCGTTGATTCAAATATGCGTTGAAAGAAAGAACCTACAGGACTACTGAAACTGTTCTGTTGTACTACATAATGTATTATAAACTACTAGAGAAATAATAAATCATTCAAGCGCTTCCATATGTAATAGAACTGTTCATCAATGTAAAACACATAATTGAAAGAAATACCTGCAAATAGAAATCTCCTGACCTATGTGTTGGAGGGGACCTCCCCAACCTGTACTCAGGAGAGAATAAAACTTAGAAATACTGGCTGGAATTAATCATCAATCTCTTATTAAAATATAAAATCCATGTCAAAACAAAGGTCTGTACTTCGCAGTATCGATAGGGCAGAAACGTTAAAACAATGTTTTTCTCAAAATAACAGCATGGTCCTCTCGCTACCCGAGAGGTTCATATTTATATGATTTTAATGATGATACTAACTGATTGTCTGTAGCTAGGGTTTTCACCCTAGCTTGTGCAAATGAGCACCTACTAAGGAGAATGGACTCCTTAGTAGCAGTTCAATAAACAGTAAATGAAAGTAATAAAACAATACAAATTCTAAACTAGCATGAGCATTAATAAACATAACAAAAACATGAAATATGGTGAAGATCTTTCTTGTTTGTATTAAAATTTTACCTCAGGTGTAGAGATTGGTGAAGTTCTTGCAATGGTCCAAGAGGGTTGCTCCAAACTCCAACTTTGCTCCTTCTCTTTCTCCAAAAGGTTGGAAATGGGCCAAAAGGGACACTCAAGGATGAAAGTAGCTCAAGGGTGAGGTAGGGTTTCGAGAGTGATTTTGGCAGAGTAAGGGTGTATTTGACTGTGGATATGAAATGAGGGGTCTCCATCACCTATTTATAGGTTTTTGGTGGTGGAGCGCTGGCCCATGGTTTTGGGAACCATATGGTTTAGGTTAGATGTATAGGGTTTTTTTCCTCCTTTTTCCTCTTTTCCCTCCTTTTTTTATATTTTTTATTCCCTTTTTAGAGGGTTTTTGCTATTTTGGAGGAATTTTGGATAATTTTGGGGGGGAAAAGGGGTTTTTTAGCCTTTTGGAGGCTTTTTAATGGGATTTTAAGGTTTTGAAGGTAGATATGGTAGGAAATATGGACAAATGAGTCATGTAATGGGGTAGATGAGGAAGTGATCACTTTTTGGGTGTTAACAGATTGCCCCCTGATGTGTGAGGGTAGGATCTCATTGTATGGTCGATAGACATCATAAGTCTTTTATGGTTTTCCTGGGGTGTGGAGAAGAGAAGAAACAAACTAGAGCCCGAAACAACGGTCCCAAACAAACTGAAAACCGAAAGTACATGACCTCAATAATGAATGAGGAATAATCTGAACATATGGACGAGGCGGGCATTCCCATGCTCATATCAAGATATAGAACAACAATAACAATGGGGTCTAAAATATGGGGACCTGAAATATACATGGCCTCAAATAATGAATGAGGAAGAATCTCAATATATGGACGAGGCGAGCATACCCATGCTCGTATCAAGATACATAAAAAGTAACTGTGAGGCCCGAAAAAGGGGGACCTGTAGGATACATAGAGAACCACTGTGTACATCATAAGGGTCCAGAGGGGACACAAATCTGCGACATAGTGCTGGGCTGACCATGTCTGAGCTGAAGAACTGATACACTAGAATAACAACAGTGCTGTTGAGTGTGGTACTAGAGGAACAGATGAGTTGTTGGAGCATAGTCACGGGGAGTCATGTCCTCAATGGTACACTGAACTGGGTACTCAAGGAGGCATGTAACTGGATGGCTTCCGAATACAATCGCCAACGCAACCCGGACATCCACGGGAACATATAACTGGGTGTTCCGAAGTGACTCACCAATGTGCTAGAGTCAGGGGAAATCCAGGGTCTTCGACCAATAACTGAAGGGATATAAACCCTACGCGATTCTCAACGATGCGATCAAGGTGTTGAAGTCAAGCATGTGAGAAACAACCACTCGAAGAGGCAATGATGACTCCTGTCAGAATGGTCCATAGGCACTCACCACAGATGGTGATGGGTCCAAGGCGCAGGGACCTCTGGGTCTATCCTCTGGAATAGAGGGGAGGTCGTCGACAGAGGGAGACCTGCAACTATCAAGGAAATGATGTTTCCTTGACAAGAGCGTGAGGTGGAGAACTGAAGTGTGAGAGTACTGATGGTAGGAATGACAAAGTGTGGAGGATAACTGGGCAAGTAGAGTGGGTGGACTCAAACTTCCTTTGTTCAGAGTATGATGGCGGGGATCATAGCTGTACTGGATCAAGGATAGTGACTGGGATGAGGGATACTCAAGCTGGTGTAAAATGGCAGGAGACTACAGACTACTCTGAACAAAGACGACCTGATTGGGGGTGCTACTGAGATGATCAACCATAGTACCAAGAGGCACGGGGGGACTTCTTCATGGGTTAAGGAACTAGAAGAAGTGTGTGTAAAGTGGTACCATCGTGTGGATTTATACGAGCCCAAGACAGTTCATGCTCGTGATTTCTTTCAATTTTAAGGAGTTTGAAAACGATAAGAAGAATCTGAAATAATGGAATGGTACTGTCGTGTGGATTTGTACGAGCCCAGGACAGTTCATGCTCGTGGTTGCTTTCAATTTTAGAGAGTCTGAAAGCGATAAGAAGACTCCAGGGGGTTGCTTTTTCGTGTGTTAGTCTCCAAGGTCCGAAGAAGCATAAAGGATGCAATGAAGAACTCTTCTAACCGGTGTGACTAGAGTATTCCTTTTTCATAATTAGTCTACCAGGTTCGGAAAAGGGGTAAACTTATACCAGATAGACGCCCTTTCAGGTACTTTAACGAGCATGAAAGGAAGCAAGATTGCTCAAATATCTTTTCATTGTTTTAGGAGTTAGAAAAGAGCTTAACAGAAACTCCCTAAGTGCCTTTTTCGTAAAGGACTTGTCCGGCCCGAAAAAGGGATAAAATTATACCGAACAAAAGGAATAGACAGGCAAGGAGGAAGTGCTCAATCAAGGAACATTGATGATGACCAGGAACGAGGGAGGGGGGGAACATTGGTGGGCCTCCTTGCAGTGTAATGAATGGTGGCAAAATAACGAAACGATTGCAGTATGACATGAGTGAATGGCTCATGTAAAAATGTGGAACAATCCGATGGCGGCGGATGTGGCACGCAAACTGAGGCAGCAAGGTGTCGGGACACAATGTTGAAATTGTACCAAGTGAGAGTATGAAATGATCTCAAGCATCATCACGAGCTCGAAAAAATGAATTCGGCGATATAAAAAGTGTCAAAAACGGATAACGGCCGATGTGGCACACAAACCGAGGGGACAGGGGGCATTTTGGAAAAATACCAGAAAAATATGGGGGTGAGAGCGAGAAATGATCTCAAGCATCATCACAGGCTCGGAAAAATGAATCTGATGATATAAAATATACCAAAAATGGAGAGTAGCCAAAGTGGCACGCAAACCGAGGTGACTAGTGCTGTCTAAAAAATGCTCAAAAATTGATGTGGAAAAAATAAGAAAACAAGTGGACCATCATGACGGTCTCGTCGTGCTGATTCCAGTGGTGGAAATGGTTCAAAAAATGGACTCCGTATGGGTGCAGGATGGCCAAAACAAGAAAAAGTCAACGGACTATAAATAGTGAGTGGGTCCAACATGACAAGTGTCATTTGGACTTGTTGACTTTGACTAGTAATCAGAGTGGACCAGAGCTGAGGTGTCATTTCTGGACAATCCGGTCGGCCGTTTTCAGATCTGGGAGTTATAGGTATTTCGATAAACTCATACCTTCATTTTCATTGGGTTTTGGGTAGGGTGGTGGGTCCCAAGGGATTTTATTGTATGGTCCATGTGGGTGGACCGTGTGTTTGTGGGGTGGAACCGTGGTCGGGGCCCGTGGGCTTCAGAGTTGATCACATGGTTGAGGACCGCGATGTTCGGGTCGAAATACACGGTCTGGTACCGCGCATTTAGAGGCTGAACACGCGGTTCGAAACTACAAGTTTGGCTCCTCCAGGCACGGTTTGGGACCGCAACTCTAGCCCTGATAGCCGTGGTCGGAAACTGCGGTAAGGGGTCCTGAAGCTGCGATTGGGATCGAGCTGTTAGGGTTCCCTGAGGGGGGGGGAACAGGTTTACTTCGTTGACATGAGTCTGATGAGTTTTCCTTGTGTGATTGATAGGATGTTGCTGGTTCTGTGGTGGGAACGGGAGGTCCCGGATGAGATAGTAGAGGTCATCCAGAGGGATCGCCATGTGTGGTCGACGTTGGGATTGTGCGGACTTCTGAAGTTCACACAGGTATCGATGATGCAGTCAGTAGCGTTGTTGCTGAACCGGCTAGTGAGCTTTTGGGAGGCAGACATTCAGGCATTCAGGGTGTAGGGGGAGAGAGTGGATCTCACCCTTGCAAATGTCTATTTCATGACGGGGTTTCCCTATCTGGGTAGGGTGGCGGATACGTAGCCACGAGTATCCGTGGATGTAGATATGGAGGATATGTTGGAGCGATACTATGTTCCAGAGGTGAGGGTGCAGAGGAATGCACTTCGGGTGGTGGACCTTTAGGAGCTAGCAGTACAGGCTATTGCGACGTGCGTGGTTCGGGTTTTCGGGTCCCAGTCACCTGAGAAGGTGTCTGGGGGCCAGATGCAGCTAGTGGAGCGGGTACTGGATGAGGTCTATTATGCGTGGGGCCAGATGTTCTTCACTTGTGTGCAGCGGCAGCTGACATCGGTGAAGGAATCTGGCAAGGGATTCTGTTATGGATCCTTTCTATGTGCTTTCTTCATTGAGCAGGTGCCTACATTGCGGCCACGGGTGCTGGTCAGGGCAGGAGGACTGAGGGAGCCGCGTATGGTGTGGTGGGGAGAGATGATGCACCGTCGGGGTGGCGGTGAGGTGGGTAGATACTTCACTTAGGAGTTGTACCTACAGTTGCTACAGATGCCGCTGACACTGGATGAATTTCCATACAGAGATATGGACTACACCGGGGATCCAGAGGCACCACGGGCACTAGGACAGGCATGGGGACCAGATGGTACGTATAGATTTTATTGCATGTTATGGATGTCAAGATTTGTTATGATAGGTTTGTTGATATACTGGTACTGACTGATGTGTGATCTACAGATGTGGGCCTGCGACCACCACCAGGACATATAGCACGCAGGAGGCACGTGGCGGTACCATCCCTACCAGGCCGAGGGGAGGTGCATCGACGGGATGCTGAGGGGACTCTGGAGTTCATACGAATGCTTCTGGATCGGTTGCTAGTGGGAGTGATCGATGACGGGTGGCGGGACGTGGATCCGGAGGTGATTCAGGATTGCATGAGGGCGCCACGGGAGTTCCGGTCGATCGCAATTCGGTTGGCCATCTTAGCGGACAGGGGACAGGCACATGAGCCCACAGGGGATGAGGAGCTGCTGGAGGAGGAGTGAGGGGAGGACTCAGAGGCAGCTGATGCAGGGTATGACTCTCATTAGGGAGTACAAGGGACTGCCCCCCCCCCCCCCGATTTTGTAGCTACGACATGTATTCTATGAGGCGTAGGGATGTATAGATATTTTTTTGTATAGCTAAGTACGGGGGTACTCAGGACATGTTTGACATTCATTTTTTGATATATATATATATGCACATGGAAGCACCTTTTTGCGATGATGATTTAGTGTACGCACGTGGATGCGCTTATGGTTTGTTATATGGTTGTACTGCACATGGATACAAGTAGTGTAGGATGTTAGGCACATGGATGCCCCTTGTGTATTTTATGTATTGCACATGGATGCAACATTATGTATGTAGGATTAGACATGTGGATGCCCCTGTATATGAATGTGTTTTTATTTTTATTGCACATGGATGCAAATGTTTTGTGTGATGATAGGCACGTGGATGCCCCTTGCAATGTTTTTGGATTTTTATATATTTTTTATGAGATGTTAGGGGATGATGATGCATGATGGATGTTTTACATGGTGTGATTGATATGCCAATCTAGGATGTTGTTATCCATTTGATCTACGACACTATTTTGAGCTCTTGGGACATGGGTGAATGTTATGGATTCAAACTGTCGGTTGAGTTGTTTTGTGTGCAGGAATTTTCTAAGGAGGCAGGGATCATGCACCTGGTAGAAGTTGTTGAGCTGGGAGACAAGTAGCTGGGAGTCAAGGAACACATGAAGGTGACATATGCCCATCTGGAGGGAAACAGTCAGGAGACCGGTCACAGCATCATACTCCGCCTGGTTATTGGTAGCAGCGCTTATACATATTCCGTCAAGGTGAATCAATTCATGTGAAGGGGAATATAAGACCCATGCTATAGAAGCCATGTTGGGAGACCAGCGGCTTGCTCCATCGGCGAAGCCAATGTAATGAGGTGGAAGATGGTCCATTTGTGGTCATGCAAAAATGATGAATGTAAGATTGCGGTAAAAAAGGTGAAAAACAAAAAGAGAGCAAACTGTACAATACGGACCAATGGGTCCATGGGATATTTAGGGATAAAAGCGTTTAAGATACAACCCATTACGGGGGTTGCGCAAAGGGTGACCTTCGGAGTCAATTAAAATGTATGCCCCATTGCTGAGGTAGGTCTGCACGATGTAGGGGCCTTGCCACATGGATTCAAACTTTCCTTTACCTGTTTTGTCGTGGGCTTGGTCATAGGCGAGGACGAGGTCCCCTTCATGGAAAGTTCGAGGGTGTACATGTTTGTCGTAACCAGCTTTGGAGCGGTTCTTGGTGGCTTCAATGGTCAGGAGAGTGGCACGACGATCTTCATCATCTTTTTCTAGTGACAGCAGACGTTGCTCGAGTGGGGAGGTGTTAGGGAGAAGCTTGACGACGATGTGTAAGGCAGGTATCTGACACTTGATGGGGAGGACAGACTCTACACCGTGAACTAAATGAAACGGGGTAAAACCGGTGGCGGTCTTGGTGGATGTACGGTAAGCCCATAAGGTAGGGAACAACATGTGGTGCCAATTGGACTTATGCCAGTCAACAGTGCATTGGAGGATGGTTTTTAGAATTTTGTTAATGGCCTCTACTTGATCGTTCCCTTGGGGGTAGTAAGTAGAGGAATACTGATGTTGGAACTCGAGGAGGGTGGATAACTCGCGCCAAATGGAATCTTCGAAGTGGGAACCATGGTCTAATACCAACTGCTTGGGGACCCCGAATCGAGTGATAACGTGGTTAAAAAAGAAACGAGCAGTGGTGTCAGCAGTACAATTGAAGGTGTCACAGAACTCTTGGAAAAGTTTTTTGTAGGCGTCAATCTCATACTCATTGTAGGAGGCTCCTAAGGTAATGATTTCAAGAGCACCAGGTGTGTCATGTCCCCTCCCATTATACTAGTGCAATGGAGAGGATCGTGATCCCAAACCGGGCATCTAGCCCCATGTACTTATGAAGTAAGCATGCAAGACATATGAGGATGCATAAGTATTTGTTTATACACAGCAGAAGTAATTTCAATTAGTCATTCATTTTACATTCAAGATATTCATCCATTAAACCATTTAAAGATATCACAAGAGGATACTTATCTTAATGAAGTAGTCCCAAGCAACCAGCTACGCTTCTGCAACGTTCCACCCAACTGTAGGCCAATGTGCTCCTTAATCTGTCAGCACCACTTCCACCCCCGAGCTGAGCATGATCTCCACAAGGAACTAGGGAACAACAGGGTCTCACATAACCATAGATACACCAGAATCAGCCATACCAACCAGCAGTTGGGTTTCTGAGGCTGCTAGGAGAGGGATGCATATAACAGCAAAAGTGTAAGTGCTGGGCATAAGAAAAACGTTTCAACAGTGGAATGCACGAGATGGGGTTTCTTGAGCTTCAGAAAAACGTGGGTAGACTCAAAATGAATTGGCAAACTGGGTAAATTCGACTGGGAGAGAAACCCATTCCAGAAAAACACCCCAAGGGAAAAAAAGACCTCTCCCTCAGCCCAAAATCGTGTCCCTCCTTTCCCAACTACTGCACAATACCAAAAACGAGTTCCTGGACATGGAAAAATGCAGGGTTATGGTGAAAAACGTGAGGATAAACTCCAGTAAGCTCAGTCTGCGTGAGAGGAAGAATGCCATGGGTGAAGAATGGATTTGGGCCAATTTCGTGGGGGTTTTCTTGCCCAGCCAACCCAAAACTCGATTTCCCCAGGTTGTTGTCTTTCCCATACACGAAAATTGACAGCCATACCTCTCCCATCCCAAGGCATTAATTGTCTCAACCAATTATTGGAAGAATTAAATGATTGGGTGCATGAGGCCAAATGGGTAGTTGAGAGTTCATGGGTTTCCTCAATGAAATGGCTTAACACCATGGCTCAAGGGTTTGTTTATTTTCCCTCCCTATTCCTTGTAAAGATCATGCCCCCATCTCTTTGTTGCATTGTGTAGCTGGTTGTGGGTTTTTCATTAAAATTGCATGTTTACATGATGTCCGATTTTACATTGTGCTCCGCTAGCACAAGAACCATATGCATCTATTCTAATTGCCGATACATAAAATGATAAATCAGTGGCGGGGCCTTGGCCTTGAGCTCCTCACCATGACTAAATGACAATATTTACATAATTTACAATTTAATGAAAAAGGGGGTAAAAAATGGGGACGTGACAAGGTGGGTCAGAGATATCTATGTGGATGACGGGTGAGATGTTGGCCATGTTACCTTCCTCAAAAGCATCAGGAGCGGGAATAGGATCCTTAAACCAGTCGACTTTGGTGGGAATGAAATCTTTGGACTCAACCGCGAATTGGGTAGCTGTGGTAGAGGAGGATTCTTCTAGGAGGAAATAGGAACGATGTTGCATGTCGTCCCAGGGATAATCCGGGGCAGCGAGAGCCTCGAGGATCTCCTCATCATTGAGAAAACTGTGAGTTGTCAAATCAGTTGACATGGAAGTGGTAGTCGAAGAGATCATATAAATGGTGTTAATCTCTCCGGATGAGGATGATACCGGGGGGTGGATCTCCTCAATTGTGGGGGGTGCCATCTAAAGGTACAAATTATTCATCTTGTAGAGAGCGGCTCTGTAATCTGGGAGATCAGGATAGTGATGTCAGTAGTGGCCGTAAATACCGCATATGGCACAAGGGTGGTTGGTACGCAGTGATTTATCATGAGGCTTAGGGGTTGGATCTAGTTCGACAACCGAGATGTTGGGGTCGTCGTCAAGAATTTGCATGTGTTCCTATAATGCAGGTGATTGTGGACATTGATGAGTCGAATGGCCTAACAAATCACACAACGAGCATTTTGGGGGGAGCACGAAACACTGGAGGGGGTTTAACTGCCTTGGGAGGGGGTACAGTAGTGTATGGTTGTGGGCCTCTACCCCCAGTGGGCTTGATAAGAGGAGGGGGATTTGTAGATGATGAAGGGGTAGCGACACTGGGAGGGCGGTTGACTAGTAGTGACAATGGGTTGCACCGGTTGTAGGATGACATTTGGTGTCGGCGGGGGGAACGGGAAGCAAAATATACCACACGGGTAATCCTAAGGTTAACCTGGGGAGGCTGAGAGTAACCATAACCAGGGTGCTTACTACTCCCGAGGGAGGGAATAGGAAGGGGATTGTCTGGGTGGGTGTAACACCAATGTGACTAGGTACCAATGGTGGTTTGGGTAACAAGGTGGTTGATTGTTGGGTGTTTGTGTATTATGGGAAAGAGTACAGAGGTCAGAGACTACGGTCACGAGTGACAGGGGTGGAATGGATTGGAATGTGGAAGTCATCGGCGTGTCTGAGTAAAGTCCGGGTCCCACGGAGGAAACAAACGAGGTAGTTGCACCAAAAATAGGTTGTTCAACCATGGGGAGAACATTTTCGGGTGCAGCGGGGGCATTGGGATCGTAACAGGTGAGTTGGTCGACCTTGATCACGCGTCCGTCATGGGGGAACATCATGGTATGAAAAACGGATGAGGCAACCACCTGCATGGCATACATGTAGCTGCGGCCAAGTAAGAGGTTATAATCAAGTTGGGCATTGATGACCTCTATGTCAATGAGCACGGTTTTTCCAGCCAACTGGATGGGGACATTAGCTAGGAGACCTTGGGGTTGAGCCGAACGGTCGTCGTAGGCTCCCAACGCAGTGGTGGACTGCTGGAGGGTAGGGGATCCCAAATTCTTCCAAACAAATGTGGACATAACGCATGTAGAGGCACCTTCATCGATAATGCACTGATGGATGACAAGATTTCGAACGGAAACAGAAACTTGGAACGCTAAGTGGAAGGCAGGCGTGGTTTGGATTGGTCCAAATCGAATGCCATTAGTTGTGAATCATTAGGGTCAATAGCACCAATGGAGGAGAGCAAAGTCTTGCACTGTGAAGGATGGTTTTTTAAGAATTCTAACGCAGACATGGCTGCGGGAGACTGGGCTAAGTCATCTACAATGTTGTAATTTGACGCAGCGCGAGCATTGGGATTATTATTGATGCGACGAAGTGGGAAGTGAGGTGCTTTTGGGGCACCATCTAGTGGAGCCAGGGGTATACGTAATGTTTGATCATTGGGATGAGCGTTAGTGTTTTTGTCGGCGGGAGGGGCTTCAGGGGTGGAGCCATATTGGTTTAGACGGGTTTGGAGGTTGACATCAGCGGATGACATCATCAACAAGTGGTGAGTACCTGAGTCGAACATGGGTTGATCAGGAGCGGCATAAGTGATCTGTTGTTGTGGGGGCATGTTGCCTAGAGGGGGAGCCAACGGCTGAGTGTTCACTACGCCTTGGGTTGGTAAGGGGTTTTGCAGCACCAAAGGTTGCTGCTGAGGGGGTCGGGGGTTGGGTGGCTCCTGAGGAGTCGCGTGCCCTTGGCGATGGGCATCATCTGTCCAAAGTTGCAGAACTCGCTCCAAATGTGGGAAAGCATGTGTATAGTGTGCATAGACCCCGCAAATAGAACAAGGATGGTTTGTTCGCAGATTAGGATTTTTGGCCTGCTTGGGTGGCTAATCAGGGTTCTGGTTGGCAGGTGCCACGTTATTGTTGTCTGGGGGATTGGGAGGTTGACCACCTTGGTCTGGAGGGGGGTTGTTCCCATGGTTACGGCCTTTGCCACGGTTTTGCTGGCCCTGTTGGCGCTGGTTGTTTTGGTTCTGATGTGGATTCTATTGGGTGTATACTTTCCCATGGGTAGTAGGTGGGTTCTGGGGTTGTGCAAGTGCGGGAGCAGGCTGCGGTGGATAAAAAGTAGGGGGAGGCTGCGCAGGTGCTGAACCTTGTGGGGATTGCTGATACGTCTGCGGAGCGGGTTGTGTGTTTGTCACAGGGGCTGCCTGTGGTGGGTAATAAGCATGTTGGGCTTGAGAGGATACAGGAGCTGGTGCAGCCTGCAGGTGGTAATAGGGTTGAGGTGCAACCGGGGGGGCGTAAGCGGGGGATGCATGACCAAAGCACTGAGGTGGACATGAGGGTCTGTGGGAATGGTGGTGATGTGCCATGGGAGCATCGAATTGGTTGCTCCGGACTGTGATGTAGCTCGGGAAAGGTCGAGGCCATGGCTAGGATGTGCTATGGAAAAGGGTTGGGGATGCAAGGCAATACGACCAATGATGCCGTTTGTGGCATGGGATGCCCCCGGTGCATCGTGTTGGGAGGAATCGCCGCGAGGGGCGTCAAGTATGATGGTATAGAGATAACCCGACTGGGTGTAAATGAGGTCAAATTACTGGGCTTTGAGGATGGCCTCTTCTTCAGACTGGGGTCATTCGGATGCCACATCCTTGGCAATGACAGGAAGGAGGGATTTTAGAAACCAATCTAAGAAGATACGGTCGTCTAACTTAATTTTGCAGAGGCTTCCGTGTCGACGCCACTCATGAATGTGGTCAATGATGTGGGTAGCCGTGTTCTGTCTGGAAGACAGTAGGATCTAAACTCCCGCGTCATAGTAGACAGGTAACTGAAAGAACTGCAGGAAAGTTGAGGCAAGGGAAGTAAAGGTGGCATGGGTCCCATGGGGCTACTCAATGTACCTCTTAGATGCAGAGCCAGTGAAGGTGCGCTGTAACAGACGGAGGCAGACAGAGTCGTCCACTATGGATTTGGAGGAACACCATAGATGGAAGGACATAATATGGTTCTGGGGGTGCTCACCTGCCTTGCCCTCAAACTTAGGGATGTCGGAGGGAAGCTTGGTGGGCATGTGAGGCATCATAGGGTCATTTCTGATGGGATCGTTAGTCATTCTAGCTAGGTCAGGAAGGTTGAGACTAGCCATGAATGGAAAACTAGTAGAAGGATGTGACATACTAGTGGGTTGGACTATCTTGGGGCCAATGCCCCCAAGTGTAGGGGCAGGGTTTGGGAGGTTGCCCCCAAGTGGAGGGACGAAAGTGGTATGGCATGGTCCTGCACTGCCAAGGGTAGTGTGAGTCACTAATGGAGTAGGAATAGGTATTCAAGCTACTGGAATGGGTGCAGTGATCGGAATGGTAGATGTGGGCCCCATCGAGGGTATACCCAAAGTAGGTGTGGTGGTGGATGCTCCAGCAATGGTCCCTACAAAGAAAGGGGTGGAAGTCACGCCAGCCATGGGGCTAGTAGGTGTAGTGTAAATGGGGTTCTCGGACTCTGCCTTAGAATCAGAGGTAAAATAAGGGGTGTCTAGCTCAAGTGACGGAGTTCTATGCCATTGACGAGTGGAGTCAAGGGACAAGGCTCGAGATCTATGATGAGTGGTATCAAGTGATGAAGATCTATGTCTATGACGGGTGGTGTCAAGTGAACCATGCTGTGGGGGCTCGCCCCGGAGGTGCCGAGAATGTCTCGGGGACTCAATGGTGATAGATGGTATCAAGTATCTGGGGGTTGTGTTGAGTGAAAAATAGCTCAAAAACCCTAATGCAACCGAGTGTGCAGAAGGAGAGCTCAAAAAATATCTCAGGCCAACAACCAACTGAAAACACTTACTATAACAGTTGTGCTACAATAAGTGGAGTATCAACAGAAATGGTTAGAATACCAACAAGCAGCAGGTTTCCTAAAAAATAAAAATAGTGGACTCGCTAGACCAAAAGGAGGTAAGGGAGCATGCAAACACCTAACTAAATAGTATTCTGACTCAACTAGACATATCCTCTGCAAGGTGATGAAATCCAAATCAGATAATATGGATAGTAGAGCCAAGTGGCTAAAGATATCCCCCTACCAAGAGGGACACTGGGTAGTCAATCATAGAAGAAAAACAACTAAGATACCCCGTTCATGACATGTCCAGAAAAGGTGAATTTGTCATTTGGTTCTATCGCCGCAGTATCCCCATACAGGGATACCCTGAGAACTGCGAAAGGTAGCCTTCGATTACTGAATGGATTGCGGTATTCCACTCAGGCCTCAGGAACCAATCTGGCGACTTCAACCCTCCTAGGGGAGAGGCCCTCTGATAAACTGGTTGTGACCGTGCCAAAAAATAATAGGGGATTTTGGTTCCCTAATGGACAATAGCTATGTCTCAAGTGTAAGCAACCGAGGGGTGTTATTTGGATGCCTATCCCCCCGATCCTACCTAACTACAAAAATTCTTATGTGTTCCCCAAGTGAGGTTAGAATGTTGGTTGTGTTAAGTAGTTTTTTAAGGCTCACTTGAATTAGGTGACAAAGTGTGTGCATGTGAGATGATGAACCCAAGTAAAAGTGCCATGGAGTGGGCAACTTTCTAACTAAAAATAACAATACAGAATTTAAACTTTGAAATGCAAAATTTTCTCTTTTTCAATTAAAATGCTAAAATTTAAAACAAAATATTCTGTAAATGGAACAAAAATAATACTGCAGAAAAGGTTGTAGGGAAGGATGGCTGCAGGCAGGATAGATGGTTGTGCAAGTGCAGAAAATATTGCAACAAAGTGCTGAGTTCAAAATAGGAAAAAAATGCAGAAAACAGACCGCGGGTTTGTGGAAAATCTGGACGGTCGGACCGCGGGGAACAACTCAACAGTTGCGAACAGGTTTGCGGGGTTTTGGCCAAAAGATGCAGTTGGGCCGCCAAAAACAGGTAGAAAGCCGTAGGTGGGTTGCAGGAAAAAGGATGAAAGCCGTAAACGGGACGCAGGAAAATGGCCGAAAGACGTTGGCGTGTTGCAGAAAAATGGCTGAAAGCCGCAGACAGGACACGGGAAAATGGCCCAAAGACGTCGGCAAGTTGTAGAAAAATGGCTGAAAGCCGCAAGCAGGATGCAGGAAAAATGGCCTAAAGACACCGGTGGGTTGCAGAAAAATGGTTGAAAGCCCGCAGGCAGGACGCAGGAAAATGGCCTAAAGACGCCGGGCGGGTTGCAGAAAAATGGCTGAAAGCCGCAGGTAGGATGCAGGAAAATGCCCTAAAGATGCCGGCGGGTTGCAGAAAGATGGCTAAAAGCCGTAGGCAAGACGCATAAAAATGGTTAACAGCCACCGTCGGATCGCGCCAAACAAGCTACTAGCCACGGTCGGATCGCAGGTAACAGACTTGAATCCGCCGGCAGGGCACCGGAAACAGTCCAAGAGCCACGGTCGGATCACAGGTAAATGCCTAAAAAACACGGTCGGAACGCAACTGCGGGGGGTAAAAGATGCGGTTTACGGTAGCCAAAAGGGACAGCCGAAAGGAAAAAAACAGGAAAATATTGCAGAAAGTTGAAAATGCTTAAAACTATTAAAACTATAACCAGAAATTCAAAAGAAACACAAGCTGAGTCGCCAAAACTGTAGCTAGGGTTTTTACCCTAGCTTGTGCAAATGAGCGCCTACTAAGGAGAATGGACTCCTTACTAGCAGTTCAATAAATAGTAAATGAAAGTAATAAAACAATACAAATTCTAAACTAGAATGAGCATTAATAAACATAACAAAAACATGAAATATGGTGAAGATCTTTCTTGTTTGTATTAAAATTTTACCTCAGGTGTAGAGGTTGGTGAAGTTCTTGCAATGGTCCAAGAGGGTTGCTCCAAACTCCAGCTTTGCTCCTTCTCTTTCTCCAAAAGGTTGGAAATGGGCCAAAAGGGGCACTCAAGGATGAAAGTAGCTCAAGGGTGAGCTAGGGTTTCGAGAGTGATTTTGGCAGAGTAAGGGTGTATTTGACTGTGAATATGAAATGAGGGGTCTCCATCACCTATTTATAGGTTTTTTGTGGTGGAGTGCTGGCCCATGGTTTTGGGAACCATATGGTTTAGGTAGCTGTATAGGGTTTTTTCCTCCTTTTTCCTCTTTTTCCTCCTTTTTTAATATTTTTTATTCCCTTTTTAGAGGGTTTTTGCTATTTTGGAGGAATTTTGGATAATTTTGGGGGGAAAGGGGGTTTTTTAGTGTTTTGGAAGCTTTTTAGGCCTTTTGGAAGCTTTTTAATGGGATTTTAAGGTTTTGAAGGTAGATATGGTAGGAAATATGGACAAACGAGTCATGTAATGGGGTAGATGAGGTAGTGATCATTTTTTGGGTGTTAACATTGTCAAAATGCTAATTCTTATTGAAAGTGGGAGTGCGTCCTCTATAAATCAGGAAACAAGGCACCGAGCTTGGTGATCCTTTAGTCTTCTACACGTCCATCCTTTAATGACCCTGAACCTGCTCAATCACGCTTGGTTTCCATATAATTATTTTATTTGATACACATTCTAACATTCAAGAATAATCATAAAAACAATTTCATTAAATAATTAAAGTAAAACACTTTTCCCACAATTGAGTGTGTTTCTTCGCCATTACTTGAGCTGGACTGTGGAAAAAGGATTATCAAATACCTGAAAATTGGACCCATCATTCTCTCCCCTACTTGAAGGATTCACCCATCCTTGGGTGACTTATTCAATTCGTCTATGACCTCCCTGATATCCCATGCTACCACCTTAGGTGTCCCTGCCTGCCTGAGATATCCAAAATTCTGATCCTCCCTGGCCCATGCTTTCCTCTCTTCCTCTTCATTAATCTGTTCTTTGAGGACTAGGGAAAGAAAGAATGGGGGATTCAGCCTCATCCCAATCCACCTGAGTTGGTTTCTTGCCAGGGATTCTTTGTAGAGTGTGGTTTTGAAAAGATCATCCTCAACCCTGAGGGGAGAGCAGAGTTATCTTCTTTTTAGATCGTTTGCCACCCTGCTCCACCTTTCCCTGATGGACTCATTAACTTCCTTTTGTGTGCTGCGGAGTGTAATGTCAAAATGAATCACCGCCTCCTGTTGTTTTGCGAGGAGAATGGGTATCAATTCCTCATCTTAAGTGAGGATCCTGTGGTTATAGATTATTCCCTCAGGGTGAGTTGGCTCTGGTCTGATCATTAATGGGGTTTTCCATTTGGATGCAACATAGATATGGTAGTCCTGGGCTCGCTCAATTTCATGGTTCATCCACAAACACAATGCCCTTAACTGGAAATCGCCCACATATGGGTTTGGCGACCAGTTGGGCGAGCCAGAAACTACGAAATTATGCAAGAAGAACTCACTTAATTGGTCTTTCTCCAGCTCTGTGGAGTTCAAAGATGCATCAATAAATTATTTGGGAGTGCTTACCTCTATAGGGAGACCTTTCTTCAACCTCTGGAGCTAGAATTCACCCCATTTCTCTTGTAAATAAATTGCATATACCGCCGATGGTGGTCTGAGGTCACGCAGTCTCTCATATATGCCGATAGTAGTGGAAAAAAACATCCTTAAATTTGATAATCTCCTGGTCTTTCTTTGCTAATTGGTTTTGTGCTTCGGCCAACTTTTCTTGCAGCACTAAATTCTTCTGCTCGTCCAGCCAGAGCTCTTCTGCATGATGCATCTTTAGGATTTGTGTCTTCTCGGCTGAGAATGGGGGAGGTGTGGCCTAACTTCCTGGCCCAATTCTTAATGATTCCAACTCATTTCTGAGCCTTTCCAATTCTACTCATGCTTCAGCGAGCTGGGAAATGACCTCAGGTTCGTCATTATGTTCTAGAGGGTTTTCCTGAAAGTTGCCTTGCTCCTGTAAGCTCTGCTCTTCTTCTTTATCCATTTCTTCTTCTGTATCTTGTTTTTTCTCTTCATTCCTTTCCTCTTCTTCATCCTCTTCTTCTTTTTCTTCTTCATCCTCTTCTTCATCTGTAGTGGGATCCTTCTGATGTATAAAAGGATCAATGTCATCATCAGACACATTGGTAATCAGGGGGTTGGGTTCCCTTTCTTTTTCCTTGGAGACTCGGATTTTAGATACCTGCATGAATCTCTTGCTGCGCCTCTTCGACCCCTGACTATTGGTAGGAATATCTGGGTCTGATTTGGGGGAGTACTCTTTGGAGTGTTTTATTTTGACCAAGATTTCGGCCACACTGTCCAAGTCAATTTTTCTTTTTGCCCCTGATACAGAGGTGGTCTTACTTTTCGATTCAGGTGGCAAGGGCATAGTCCTTGTTGGGCTTCAATCTACTAATGCAGATCAAATCCTTAAATTTATATCAATCCAAGTTGGTAGAATTAGAGGCATATCCAAGTATAGGGACTCAAAGCTAGACTTGTCTCAGAAATCTAGTTTATCTATGAAAGAAATCTATTAACAAACTCAGTTACTGTGATTTGAAAACACAAAATTTCCCTTACAGGAACAACTTCATTTGATATTTCATTCACACAGCAATTCCTATGTTAAAGCAATTTGAGATAATAAAAACAATTTCAAAGTAATCCTAAATTATCCCAGCACTGAATAAATCCTAACCCTAAAATATGGATTGTAAAACTCTGCCTACTATCCCAGCATCGAATAAGCAATTTAAACATTAATTCCCTTTACAGGAAAGCATTCATAATGTGTAATTTGTTCTTAATACTCCATCATTGAATAATCAAGTAATGCACAATACATGAGATCATTCTCCAGCATACAATCGATGAGATAACTAATCAATAAGAGAACAGAGCTTTATGACTGATTGAAAACTAATTTAACTCTTGCAAATAAGAAAATCAAATTCTACAGTAATTAAAACATACCACTGGCAACAAGCAAATCGTTTGAAGAGATTCAATAGCTCACTGGCAAATAAAAAGAAGTGTGCAGAATCGACAATGGGGGCCCTCCAATGCCTCGTTCACACACACAATTGAAGAATCACAGAGCTTTAAATTTCAAATATATTCACTATCAAATCGATCATAACAATAATGGAATAACGCAGTCTTAGAATAGTCTGCGTTTTCAGTCTCCCAAAATCGTGATCCACGATCCAATGTTTTATGAAAATACTTATACAAATTCTTGAAACTAGAAATGCTATTGTCCTGGAAACTAATTAATGAACAATAGTCCTTGAGATCCTCTATTAGATCCATGACAATCAACAAAATCGGAACTGCCCTGCTTTTGTGTTGAGTGGTAGCACAGGTGGTCATCTTTGACCGTCTTTGACTTTCCACCTGTGAGAGCCATATCATCTATTTGTTGGAAATTCATCCATCCTTGGATAATGAGGATCTTTTCTCCATCTTTCAGTTCATGCCTAGCTGGCCTACAAGTGCTCAACTTTGGAGATATTACGGGAAGTTAGCACATCCTGTAATCCTGAATAAAAACCTTAGTTTAAATGCTCTAAAAATCTCAAAATTCAATTTGTTAACAAGCAATGACATTTATACCTTTTAACCAAAGTCTGTGGTGAATTAAAATCTTTATAAATCAGTATGAGGGTTTTATGGAGGAAAATGGAGGATATTTAGATGACAAAAAGAGGTCAAAATGGTTCCCAACATCTCCCCCAAGAGGAAGCTGTTGCATGTCCCCATGCCAAAAATATTTGACCCTATTTAAAACCAAAATTTTGCTGCTGATCTTCTTGCTTCTAATCTCATACTGAGACGATGCATCTGTTGAAGTTGGAGATGCATAAAGGACCTTCAGTCTCTCATACTTAGCTTTGTAGATCTTCTTCTGCTTATACCATCTGGATGCATTTTTAGAAATGTGTGTCCTCTGAATTCTCAGCTTCCGATTGTCTTTTCTCAATTTCTCATTCTTGAGCTCCAATTCCTTTATTTCAAGTTTCAACCTCTTAATCTCTTTATTGTTCTTGGAAGTTTTCTTCTTTTTCATTGAAAGCTGGACAGAATTGGTGTCCATCCCTAATTCTTCACTTTCCGGTACTGAACCTTCTTTCTTTTCCTCTTGCACAGTTTGTTGCTCTGAGAAAAGAGAAGCTGAGTCTTTTAGTATTCCCTGTCTTGACTGCTTTTCCTTTTCCTTCTCTTGCTGATCTAAGAAGAGATTGATTTTCTTTGTCTGTTTTATCATCTCATCAGTTTCTTGGATATCCTGTCCTATCTCACCTGCTAGGTTTTCTTCTTGACTTTCCAAGGTTTGTGTGTGTTCCTCATCTTCTAATGGCTTTTCTTTTTCTTTCTCTTGTTGATCCAAGAAGAGATTGATTTTCTTTATCTGTTTTATCATTTCATCAGTTCCTCGGATATCCTGCCCTATCTCACTTGCTAAGTTTTCTTCTTGACTTTCCAAGGTTTGTATGTGTCCCTCATCTTCTAATGCTGACTGGATTCGAACTTGCTTATACTTCCTTGGCTTCTTCTAGTAAGTGGTGAAAATCTTCTCTTGTTTTTGAAACTGTTTATCTTCTCTCATTACACTCCTAGTTCGTATCCTTCTCTGAGGCTATTTTGAACTTGCTGCCTCAGAGTTGTCTTCATCATCAATAATCAACCATACCTCCTTTTTCTTCTTTTTCTCCTTTGGCAGTTTTGAACTTGTTTCCTCAGGGTATGTTATCATCAGCAATTCACCTTCTTTTGAAACCTCTTCATGCAATTCTTCCTGCTCTTCAAATTGACTGTGGATTAAAAATTCTGACCATGTCAAATTTTGCTTTTGTAACTCATGCTTGATGATGATTTTGATGAGTCCACAGTGAAAATGACTTGTCATTTTGTCCTTTTCACGCCTTTGGACAGCCTTAGCCATCTTAGTTAGACTCTGTAATAGGAAATAGGGCATATTGATCTCACATTCACCTTTCAAATGCTGCAACAGCTTGATGTGGTAAAGGTAAACAATACTGAATCGGCCTTCACAAGTAATAAATTTTTGAATAACATAAACTATTTCATCCCAAGGGTGAACCGGCGAGCTCCTTGGTATACCTTTCTTCCAGTTCACTGACCCTGCTCTTGATTTGCACAAAAAGGGTGTCCATGCTTTCTCTTTGAATTGTTTGGTTTTGAAAAACCTTTCTCCTTGCTGTGGCAGGCCAGTAACTTGTGCTAGGATGTCTTCTGACAGTCTAAAACGCAAGTTCCCCACTATAACTCTTTCTCCATCAAAGGTTTCAGCAAAAGCTAGACTAGCCTGCTCATTATGCCCATTAAATTTTTCAAAGAAATTTACCCACTACTTATTTTCAAAAATCTCCATGCAAGTCTCATGAATATCAGTGGAATTAAATTTTGTTGGTTCCAATCTAGATGACATTTTGAATTTAAATAGAAAACAGGAACCTTTCAACCTTTAACTCTACCTTTGTCTTCCTATCCCCACAACAATACTCTAAAATTGTGAAATTTCTGTTGGTTTGAGCAGAGTATTCAACAAAGAAAATGGTTTAAATTTTACCTCTTCTCTAGTGCAACTGTTTTTACTTCCTCCTGCACGATTTCCACAGAGATTGGTGTATTCACAGCTTCCTTCTCACTGATTGTCTTTCTTCCTGCGTGATTTCTTCAGCAAATCATGTATTCACACTTCCTGTAACCCACGGCCCCTTCTCACTGTCAATTATCTTCACACAGCAATCGATTTTGCAGAGACAACAACTGGACTCGGCCTCAAGGAGAATAACCAAGTCGTGGTTTCCAATTTTACCAATACATAATGCAGGAATCAAGCTTATTTGCATGCTGTCGTGGGGAATCATTCCACGTTTTCCTTTCATCATTTCATAAACATGCCACTTCATTCAATTAAAAAAAATGAAAGGTAAGGTTTTGATTTATAAAACACTTTAATCCTTTTATATGCCCAACGTTTAATGCATAAACTGTAAGATACACTTCAGTTTCTTTGTATACCCAATGTTTTATTGAACAGGCTGTAATAAAAGGATTTTTTTCTCTCTTAAAATGAACCTTTTTCCTTTAAAAGATGCGCTGAAGATATATATGACCATTGTTTTCTTCCTTAAATTCTATATATTACCTAATGCATGATGCACTAAATACATATATAAAAGAAACTTTTGAAATTTCTTTATGTCAATATTTCACTTTTTGCTGAGAAGGAGACCCTGTTTGTCTTTAAACCAAGAAGAAAACTCTGTCTGTAGAATGCAGTATGTATCCTGTAGAGTGCGGTATATGTCCTGTAGAATGCATTATTTAAAATTTCCCTTGGGTTTGATCCTGACAACCATCTTGAACCCTAGGGTGTAAAAATGAAGTGCTGGCAGAGACTAATGGAAGGTAAGTAGGGTACTGGCAGAGACTAATGGAAGGTAAGTAGGGTACTGGCAAAGACTAATGGAAGGTAAGTAGGGTACTGGAACAAACTATCAAAATAATGAAAAAAATAGGCAGTCAAGCTTTACAATAGTTGGTAATATGTCATCGCTTAAAAACAAAGAATTCTGAAACTTTTTAAAACATAAAAACTATAAATTCTTATAGACTTTGCTTGATGTCCCTATATGATGAGCTTGCTTTCTGATGAATTTGGTTTGTATTCTGATTCATTTCTGTCCTTCTGATGTCTTTTGTCTGCCATCTCAAATTCTTCAATTTCATTGAAAGTCAGGTCCTTCTGTAGATTTCTTCTGCCTTACTAGAAGTCAGGTCCCTCTGCATTGTTAAAAATCACTTGTATTGCTGGAAATCAGGTCCCTTCTGCATATGAAAAATCACAATCCTCTGCATATGGAAAAGACTTGGAGGGTTCTAAAAAAGCATGAAAATGCTTATCCCCCTCACAGGCCTACCTTTTGACTTGTCCTCAAGTCAAACAAGATCTTCATTATTTGGAAAACAAAATAGGAAATTGGAAAAAGATTTTTTTGTGAATTTTCAATGGCCAGGCAAACCTGGTTTTCCACAGAAAATTCAAGTTTATATTGTGCCAGTGAACTGGTTTTCACAATTAAACTTCCTTTTTTTTCTTGTTTTTTTTTTAATTTTTTTAATTTTTTTGTTTTGTTTTTTTTTTTTCGATTTTTGTTTTTTGTTTATCTTTTTGTTTTATTTGCTGGCTATATCAGATCAGCTAAGGAATAGGTGAAGGAAAAACACTGATGTGTCTATCCAGCACTTGCATTTCCTTTTGCTGTGAAATCTGTTGTATAAAATCTGCCTTGTTGATAGGTTTGTTGTACAGCTTGAGCCGGTGGCCATTGACCACAAATTTATGTGCTTCATCCTCTATGGTTTGAAGTTTGACTGAACCATTGTCATAGATGTCAACAATCTCATATGGACCAAGCCAGTGAGTAGTGAATTTGGCTTTGAAGTCTTTAAACTTTGAGTCAAACAATAGTGCCCAATCACCGATGTGAAATTGCTTCTTTTTGATAAATTTGTCATGCCATTGAGCTCTCTGCTGTTGTATCAGAATATTGTGTTCTATGGCAGCCTGTCTCATCTCATCTAGCTGATTCAACTGAAGTATTCTTTCTTGCTGAGCCTCAGAAAGATCCATGCCTAAATATGCTACTAACTTGAAGGTATGAATTTGAAATTCTATAGGAAGGAGGACTTGCTTACCATAAACAAGTTGATAAGGAGAAAAACCAGTACTATTTTTCCAAGTGATCCGGTATGCCCATAAAGCTTCAGTAAGCTTGGCTGACCAATCCTTCCTATGCATCTAAACAGTTTTGGTAATGATGCCTTCTAGGGTCTTGTTTGTAGATTCCACTTGGCCATTTTCCTGTGGATGATATGGGGTAGACTTTCTGTGCTTAATCTTGTACTTTTCTGCAATCTCCTGCATTAATTTGGAAGTAAATTGGGCACCTTGATCAGTTACAATTTCCCTAGGCACCCCAAATCTGACAAAGATCTCCTCAAAAAGAAAGTTTACCACAATTTGCTCCATGGCTCTCGGTAAAGGCTTGGCCTCTACCCACTTAGTAACATAGTCCGTACAAACCAAAATGTACTTCTTCCCTTGTGATGGTGGATTAATTGGACCAATGAAGTCAAGGGCCCATTTTTCAAATGGTTCAATGAGGATTTGGGGATGGAGTGGCATTTCATCAGACCGGACTGGCCGTCCCATTCGTTGACAAGTATCACAACTTCTAACATACCTCTTAGCATATTTGAAAATGGAAGGCCAATAATACCCCAAATTGAGTATCTTGTATGCTTTCCTTTTGTCTGCAAAATGGCCACCACACGGTTCATCATGACAGGCCTTTAAAATATCTAAGACTTCATCCTGTCGTACACATCTTCTTATGATTAAATCATATCCTGTGTAAAAGAGATCACCATTAACCCATATATGCCTAGCACTTTGTTTAATAATCTTCTTTTTTTCTTTAGATGTCATAGATGGTGGTAGTTGGCCTGATGATAAGTAATTGGCAATATCAGCATACCAAGGAGTGATAACAGAAATTGCAAATAGGTGTTCATCAGGAAAACTATCTAAAACAGGAACAACCTCACCAGTATTGTGTAAGCGAGATAGGAAATCTGCCACTTGATTTTCTCATCCAGGCCGATCTAAAACAGTGATATTGAACTCCTGCATTAATAACAACCATCTAGTAATTCGACCATTAGTGATAGATTTGTTCATTAAATAGCGTAAGGCTGAATGATCTGTATGAACAAAAATTTCGTATCCAGTGATGTAATGACGGAATTTGTTTACAGCATGAACCACTGCCAACATCTCTTTTTCAGTGACTGTATAATTCAACTCTACAGGTGTCATATTTTTACTAATAAAATAGATAGCATAAGTCAAATTATGTTCCTTATGGCCCAATGAGGCCCCTATTGCAGTAGCAGAGGCATCAGTTGAAATATGGAAAGGCAATGTCCAATTTGGTCCCCTTAAAATGGGAGCAACTGAGAGTTTCTCTTTAAGTGTCTGAAATGCAGATTGACAGTCAGTATCCCAATTAAAATTCACTTCTTTTGAAAGCAATTTAAACAATGGTAGCGCTATCTTACTAAAATTTGCAATAAATCTACGATAATAGCCTGCATACCCTAAAAAGCTTCTTACATCTATTTGAGTTTTTGGTTCAGATAAATTTTTAATGACTTGAATTTTAGTAGGATCTACTTTTATTCCAGATGAAGAAATGTGATGCCCTAAAACTATCCCTTCAGTCATCATCATAAAACATTTTTTGTTACTAAGGGAAAGGTTTGAGTCAACACACCTTTTCAGAATTTCCTCCAAGTTTGCTAAGGAATCTTCAAAGGTATGTCCATATACAGAAAAATCATCCATGTAAACTTCAACACACTCATGAATTAGATTTGCAAAGATGGCCAAGATAGCTCTCTGAAAGGTAGCTGGGGCATTACATAAGCCAAAAGGTAAAACCTTGTAGGCATATGTGCCCCAGGGACATGTAAAGGTGGTTTTGTTTTGGTCTTCTTTTGCAATACTAATTTGATTATACCCACTGAAACCATCTAAAAATGAAAAACATTCTTTTCCAGCTAAGGCATCCAGCACTTGATCAATGAAAGGCAATGGAAAATAGTCTTTTAATGTTGCCTTATTCAACTCCCTGTAATCTACACATATGCGCCATTTACCATTTTTTTTAGGAACAACAACCGAGGGTGAGACCCATTGGCTGTCGGAGATGGGGTAAATAAATCCCACTTTTAACAACTTTTGCAACTCTTCTTTGACTATTTATTTTAGTATAGGGTTCATTCTGCGTTGCGGTTGTCTAAGAGGTCTAATTTTATCATCTATGTAAATGTGGTGAGTGCATGTCTCAGGATGAATACCTGGCATATCAGTGTACTCCCAGGAAAATGCATGGGAATATTTATTCAGCAAAGTAATCAACTGTTCTTCCTGTGATGTAGTAAGATGTGCACTTATTTTCAAAGTTTTGCCTGGACTGATTTCAACTGTTTTACTGTGAATATCTGTGATTCAATGAACATTAAAAACATCATGAAGTGCTAATGCTAGGGAATGTACATTGCAATTTTCTTGAAAATTATAACCCAAAACTTGATATGCTACAGCATATTCCATATCTCTTAATTCTGCAGAAATATCAGGTTCAACAATGAAATAATCCAGCAGATCTTCATGGTTTTCTTCCTGAAAATCAAAGAACTGATTGATACTCAGGCCAAGCTGAATCACTTCTTCTTCTTGTTCTTTGGTTTCATTAATCCATGACAGCTGATCTAATGTAGAAGGTCTTTGGGCAGAAAGGTAAAGTGCAATCTGTTTTCTCTCTGTCCCATGTGAAATGAGCATACTTCCTGACCTACATCCTATGAAAGCATCCGTTGTTGCCAGCCAGGGTCTGCCAAGGATCAATGTGTGACCTCCTAGGTTAGACTTTGGCTGTAACACTATAAAATCAATAGGATACTCCCAGGAGTCTAAAGAAATAATAATATCTTCTAAGACCCCTTCAGGTGTAATTTTAGACCTATCAGCTAATTCCAAGACTGTTGTGGTGGGTCTGAGATTTGTCAAGTGAAGGTAATTCATTGTCTCTAGTGTCATGACATTAATGGCAGCACCTAAATCGATCAATGTTTTTGGGATTGAAAAGTTATTAATAGTAATTGTAACCATTGGAATTCTAGGATCTACATACTTTTCAATGAAAACAGTGTTAGACATTAATCCTGCTAGATTGCCTACCACATGAATTTTCGATGGATCCTTCCTTCTTTTATTAAGACATAGTTCCTTAACTACTTTAGTTTAAATTGGAATATCTTTTATAGCCTGCAGTAGAGGAATTTTGACATATACATTTGTTAACTCATTCAAAACATCAAAATCAGGTAAGGAAATCGAAGGTTTTTCTTTGAATAACCTTTTAGGAAAGGGAGGTGTATAAGATACTGTTGTTTTCCCTCTTTGACTGTGATTTTCTGACTGAGATTTTCTATATTTAATATTTTTGGAGTTTTGTCAGTTTCTGGTTGTTCTTCTAAGATAACAGGAGATTCTTTTTGTAAGATTTTCCGAGATCTTAAATTGATATTTTGCAGTGGAAGGATTGAGTAGGGAAGCGCCATTCCATCATCAACATTATACATGGGTCTGTCTGTTTTATTATTTGGATTTGGAATTGGCTGAGCTGGCAGTTGTGTAGGCCGAGGTGGAGGCTGATTGGATGGCAATTGAAGCTGTTGAGGTGGTGTACCCAATTGAGGAGCCATGTTGTTGGGTTGTTGAAAAGATGGAACTTGAAAAGATGGGGCTTGGACTTGATTCTGCTGATATTGGGGATAGGCAGAAGGTTGTTGATAGGGATGCAAATAAGCCTGCTAATATGTCTGGTTACCATGGGCATACCCTCTCCAATTTGGAGCAGATTGAGCTAATGGAGGAGACCAAGTTTTCCAAGGCATGGGTGCATTCCATGAATTTTGAATATGAGTTTGATAATTTGTATGAAATTGCTGCATAGGATCTTGAGACATACCTGAAAATCGTGGCTGCCAAGGTCTCCGTTGTCCCATAAAGTAGAGAGACTCCATGCTGTGATTTCCCCCCATTCAAGCTGCTTGCAATTCTTTTAATCTAGGGCAGACATCAGTTTTGTGATTAAAAGTGCATAAGCCACAAATTTCAACAATATTTAAAGGATATTCTCTAAGTGGGTGTTT
The DNA here is from genome assembly GCA_027924585.1 of Larix kaempferi. NCBI lineage: Eukaryota > Viridiplantae > Streptophyta > Pinopsida > Pinales > Pinaceae > Larix > Larix kaempferi. Next base: position 5,651,749 of record BSBM01000252.1, read on the forward strand.
CTTTCTACATTTAGGACAAAAAATAGACAAAGATTGATCTTGTTGGTCCTGTTGTTCTTTCCTCTTCTTGGTTTTTGTTGCTTCGACTTGTGTGCCCAAGGTACTCAATAAATCAGTCTTGAAATCTTCTAGCAGATTTCCAAGCTCAGCTCTAGAAATACCATTGTTTGCAGATTTAGTTACTTTGGTATTAATATCCCTTTTTCCAGTTCGAGCCTTTCCTCTTGAATATTTCTGACATAAATCTTGTATCTCATCAAAGGGAAGGTAAGAGATGTCACCTTTGATCATAACATTTAAAATATCCAAATACTCTTCTCTTATTCCTTTCAAAAATATTGTTCTAATCATTTCAGGTGTTAAAGAATTGTATTTAGATTTCTGTAAGTTGTATGAGAATCTTTCCAAATACTCCTCCAAACTCTCATCTTCCTGTTGAGTCATTCCAAAAATGTCATCTTTCAGACCCTTTGATCTGCAATATGCCTAATATTTTCGAAGAAATATCTTCCTCATTTCATCCCAGCTAGTGATAGAATGTTCTCCTAAACCCATGAACCATTTCAAGGCAGCTGCTTTAAGAGTAGCAGGGAAAAGACGAAGCTTATGAGTGTCATCAGTGTATCCATAAGTTCGACATAAGATATCGAACTCGAATAGGAAAGAGTCAGGATCTTCAGAGGTCATGCCATAGAAGTTTGGTAAGATAGATGGTGTAATATTCTTCATTTTCACCTCTTCTCCTAGGATAATACTAGTGTCCAAGATAGGAAATTTAAAGGTGGCTTCCTGATCTTCTTTTGTTCTTTCATCCCTCTCTTGTCTTATCTCTTCTTCCCTTCTCTCTTCTTCCCCTCTCTCTTGTCTGCATTTGTTTTCTATTTCCAACATCCTCTCATACTCCCTTCTCTGTTTTGCAGTTGGCCCTTTTGATGTTTCTTCCTCATCCATTTTAAAAGTACTCGCTCTTGTTATGAATCCTTTTGGAAAAGAAGGTCCTGTTACTTCTGTTTTTGGGGGGTTTTGTATAAATCTTCCTTTCTCGTCTCTTTGTCTTGACATAAAACTAAAATATACTCTATGTTTTTTTAGAAAATTTTGTTTTTATCTGAGAACTAAAGTTCCTAAGCCTGCTTCTACAATGCCTCCCCGGCAACGGCGCCAAAATGTTGGGCTTCAATCTACTAATGCAGATCAAATCCTTAAATTTATATCAATCCGGGTTGGTAGACTTAGAGGCATATCCAAGTATAGGGACTCAAAGCTAGACTTGTCTCGGAAATCTAGTTTATCTATGAAAGAAATCTATTAACAAACTCAGTTACTGTGATTTGAAAACACAAAAGTTCCCTTACAGGAACAGCTTCATTTGATATTTCATTCACACAGCAATTCCTATGTTAAAGCAATTTAAGATAATAAAAACAATTTCAAAGTAATCCTAAATTATCCCAGCACTAAATAAATCCTAACCCTAAAATATGGATTGTAAAACTCTGCCTATTATCCCAGCATCGAATAAGCAATTTAAACATTAACTCCCTTTACAGGAAAGCATTCATAATGTGTAATTTGTTCTTAATACTCCATCATTGAATAATCAAGTAATGCATAGTAAATGAGATCATTCTCCAACATACAATCGATGAGATAACTAATCAATAAGAGAACAAAGCTTTATGACTGATTGAAAACTAATTTAACTCTTGCAAATAAGAAAATCAAATTCTACAGTAATTAAAACATACCACTAGCAACAATCAAATCGTTTGAAGAGATTCAATAGCTCACTAGAAAATAAAAAGAAGTGTGCAGACTCGACAGTGGGGGCCCTCCAATGCCTCGTTCACACATGCAATTGAAGAATTACAGAGCTTTAAATTTCAAATATATTCACTATCAAATCGATCATAACAACAATGGAATAACGCAGTCTTAGAACAGTCTGCGTTTTCAGTCTCCCAAAATCGTGATCCACGATCCAATGTTTTATGAAAATACTTATACAAATTCTTGAAACTAGAAATGCTATTATCCTAGAAACTAATTAATGAACAATAGTCCTCGAGATCCTCTATCAGATCCGTGACAATCAACAAAATCGAAACTGCCCTGCTTTTGTGTTGAGTGGTAGCACAGGTGGTCATCTTTGACCATCTTTGACTTGCCACCTGTGAGAGCCACATCATCTATTCGTTGGAAATTCATCCATCCTTGGATACTGAGGATCTTTTCTCCATCTTTGAGTTCATGCCTAGCTGGCCTGCAAGTGCTCAACTTTGGAGATATTACGGGAAGTTAGCACATCCTGTAATCCTGAATAAAAACCTTAGTTTAAATGCTCTAAAAATCTCAAAATTCAATTTGCTAACAAGCAATGACATTTATACCTTTTAACCAAAGTCTGTGGTGAATTAAAAGCTTTATAAATCAGTATGAGGTTTTTATGGATGAAAATGGAGGATATTTAGATGACAAAAAGAGGTCAAAATGGTGCCCAACAGTCCTCATTCTCTGAACGTCCTCAGTAGACACCACGATGAACTCCTCCCAGGAGAGCTCTGGAATCTGAGCTTTTAGCTCCTCACCAAATATTAGTTTGATCAACCCATGATGGGCCAAAGCATCCTATTTTCCTTTAGCCACCTTCCTTCTCATCTCTGCTAGGGATTGGAGCAGGTAAAATGGAATGCTAATATTGTTGTTTGATGAAATATGACTTCTGTGCCTGAGAAGCTCTAAAATACGAAAATGGAAAATGGGAACATAGCTTAATCTTCCAGTGCATGTAATATACCTTAGGATAGTTGCAGCCATTTCATCCCATGGTGCTAGCATGGAGGATCTTTTGACTCCATTTTTGTCTTCATCATAAACCTCTCCATGCTCAAAGAATGTTGCTTTTGTTGTGTGGTTTGCCTCTCGATCGTTGCTACTCTAATGCAGGCCCATTGGAAGACCAGTGTGTTTGGCTATCATGTCCTCATCCACTTTTATGCATAACCCCTTCACCTGGGTGACGTACTCTTCATCCTTAATATGCTTGAAGTTTCTTGTGAACTCATGGGCTACCCCTGTATGGTATCCTCTCAGTCAAAGGATAAATGGCATCCAGCCTGAGTTGCGAATGATCTGCAGGACTCTCGGGCTTTGATAACTAGCACTGTGATCTTCCGGTTCACTCTTTTTAAAACCCTTTGTCATTTTTAGAATATTCTTTATAACCAGAAAAAACCAGGGATTTTGGAATTCATTTTTATACCTTTAACTTGGTCGGGCTCTGCCTACAGGCTCAAGGAATACAATGGTGTTTGCTTCTAGGGAATTCCGGGTGGTTACTTATATGCAAAATCGTGGAATATTTTGCACCCTAATTGTTGGCGGGCGTTTCTACCCTATAGCAAGGAAACTACTACTATCAACTTGGTTGGGGTGACAGGTAAGTGTATTGATGTTATTACAGAGGCATTTACAAAAAGAAATAGATTGTAGATTTAGGGAACACACCTTTTAACCGAAGTTTGATCCTAGCCTTGACTCGGTCTCGTGTCCAGCTTCCGAATCTACCTTTCCTTCAGCAAACCTGCAACAACAATACCTTTCTCAAAACATTTTGGGCAATATATAAAGCTTGACATAAACAAAAGAAATGTTTAACATTCAGCATTGACCAAAATAAATCCAATTTAAAATGCCATTTCCTAACACATTCAAATTGGAACAAGAAAAACACTTCAACCTTTATTTGTCAAAAAGTAGAATGAAGTACAAGTATACCTGACAATGAAGCAGGCTCCTGCAACTAGATTCTGGGCTCTGGCTCTGCTCTGGCTTGGCTGTCTTCAACATCAACTTCTTCAATGTCTTAAAGTTTCTCCATTAACTCATCCTCTAGCTTTTCTAGCAATAATTTCTAACCTTGCTCCTTTAACCTTCTTGGTATTTATAGGTTCAAAGAAGCAGTTCAGGTCGAGATGTATTTATGGAGGAAGTTGGGGGAGTTAGGAAACTGCCATCAACTAATCCTCCTCGATGAATTAATATATTTTTTAATCATCTTTTAATGTGTACGTGACTCTTCTTCAGTGGAGTAGCATATAGGGCGCTAGTCTAGTGTTTAACAACTAGCGCTCAATCGATTTTAAATGTCGAGCGCTACTTTGCTACACTGGAGTAGCGTATACTTGGATATGGGCGCTACTATTATACAGTGGAGTAGCGTATGGGTGCTAGTCTCTTTAAGTAGAGTAGCGCTCATATCTTAAAATGATATTTTTTGTGTTTTCCCAGTAATGTCGGGAAATGGTATGAGTTGTCATATCATCCAAGGTCAACATGCTACTCCATCCAAGTTGTCCTTTTGTGTGATCAGTAGCTCAGGGTGATCACGGATGGAGAGGTGCAAGTTTGACCTATAACAGATGCCCCCTAATGTGTGAGGTCAGAGGGAAATGATGGCCGAAATACATTACAATCCAAAGCCAGAGGAGGAGCACAGAAACCGCAGAAAACAAGTCACAAGAAACCTGCAACAAAGATCAAGGTCAGCGAGCAATTACATTTGTGACATATTATAGATGTGTAGTGTGATACAACATGATCTTCGATACATAACAAGGAGATGTATATAAAGCATGGCCACTTGAAATACAAGCGTGGATCCATGTCAAACTGAGAGATCATAGCCATAACAACAAACTGGATCTATGTCTCAAGGAGAGCTGAATATAAGTGAGGCTCAGTCTTGTGCAACTTGGGTGATAACAAAATGAGGTAATGTCATCAAAATCCCAAGGTCTTCATCCCACAAAAACCCTAGGTACAAACCCTAACTATGTGAATAGATGAGCTGATAGTCGAACATGGAGGGCATCGTTTGATTACCGGTCATTGATGTATATCGTTAACAAACGCGAGGACTTCCACCGATAATGATGATGGGGTCCAAGGTACCAAGTACGATGCACCAAATGTGAATAGATGGACTTGGAGTCGAACACTTGGGAATCCTGTCGAAGAAGAGACATTGATGTATTCTCATCATTCAACAATGAGGAAAATTGCCACTGGTGACTGCAATCTCCAAGGTACTAACCGAAACTCTAAACTTCAATCCCAGAATAATGATTTGGTGTCAATGGGAAGAATTCCGTTGGAAGGGAGGCCTTAAAGCATCCTCCATCATCCAACGTGAGGAACACTCAACTGGTAAGAGTTGATCTAGAATAATATGCAACAAGACTGACACTAGGAAGGCCGACATATGAGGTCAAGGTAAACTGCAGAATGGCTGACACAGGGTATATCCTTGAACATTGAGCACGACACAAAGTGACTCAGGCAGTTTCTGACATAATGGGGTAAATAAGTCTGAAATGTAAGAGACATTAACAGACCCTCCATATGGCTGGAAGAATAACCAACCGGGGGAGTAAATAACTCGGAGGAAAGGTTCACCCGGAGGCCAAAAACTAAACCCAACCGACAAGATAGACTCAAGCAGGTGTTGTGTTCAAGGATAGAACTTGACTGAAACTGCCTTTGACAATGAAGATATGATATGTTTTTCCCGTTCCTTATTCTTTTTAGATAAAAGAATACACTTCTTGTGGATTTAATGAGTCCAAGAAAGAATGAAAACTCAATAGGTCCAACCATGTAAAAAATTTAACGAGCCCATGGGAGGAAGACTCAGTACCTTCTTCATAATTTAGAGAGTTCGAAGAAGAGATAGAAGATTACTCTATATGTACTGATCTCTGGATTTTAATATCAAGCCGAGATCTGTTCTTGCTAGCCGGTGTTTTCCTGTTTATAGAGTCTGAAAAACTTAAACAATCCTCTTTTCACCTATCCGTGGATTTTATATCGAGCCCGGATTGGTCTGTGCTCGGTGGTGTTTTCTTGTTTATAGAGTTGAAAAACTTAAACAGTCCTCTACTTACCTTCTCGTGGATTTCACATCGAGCCCGAGTAGGTGAATGCTCGCTTGGTATTTTCATGTTTAGAGAGTCTGAAAACCCTAAAGAGAGACTCCAAAAGGTCATTTTTCGTACAGTTAGTCTCCTCCCCCGAAAAAGTATAAAACAATGAAAGGAGAACTCTTCTAGCGCATACAGGAGTATACATTTTCCGTAGTTAATCCATTGAGGCCCGGAAAAGGGATAATTCTATACCTAAGTGGATGAGCCTTCGGATACTTTAACAAGCTCGAAGAGGACAAGTTTGCTCGGCTATCTTGTTTAGGTTTAAATAGTCCAAACAAGAGCTTAAAATGACTTAAAGGTCAGCTTCTAGGATCGTAGCTTCATGCCCTACCAAGACTAGGTCTTCAACAAAATATTAGTCGATGCGGCAAAAATCTTAAATGATATATGAATTTGGAATGTTTAGTTAACTGACAAGGTCTATCATCAAGAAATTTGAGCTTAGGAGACGAATCCGACAACAATTGAGTGAAAATTGAACTTGGATCAGTGTTATACCTTATTTTGTGTTTCAATTGATTAATTAGGGATTTTGAAAGTTTTTGAAACTATGGAAAATTAAAAAATTATGGGTAAAAATCAAAATCCAATTTTATATATAATTTCATTGTTAAAAAATCAATTTTCAATTTGTGTTGTAGGGCAAAAATTGGGGCAACTTTTGCAAATTTCCAATCTCCATTGCGATCGAACCGGGCATCCAACCACCAAACTTCCTCCATCAAGTAAGTAGAAATCCACCTATCTTGAATTTCAATGGTTTATTTTTAAAATTTTTGAGCAAAAATGGCTTGCAACGCGATGCTCATAAGGTTTTATGCGCGGGCGCTATTGTGTATACACAAGAGTGGCGTACAAACGCGATGGGCGCTACTTTGCTCAAACAGAGTAGCACCTACACGCTACTGTGTAGTATACACAATAGCGTACATACTTGCAAAGCTACTTTCAAGCGCCGAGACTCAAAATTTTGGGGTTTTTGTGCAGGATGGTCTTACAATGGAGGGAAAGGGAGCATGAAGACATGGATAGGTTAGCCATGCAAGACCCGGCTACCCTCCATGCGCTCCGTAGATGCGGTTTGTTGAAATTTTATCGAACCGTAAACATGCGGGCACTAAACAAGCTATTTTAGAGACTGATTCAGTATTGGGATGTCGATACTAATACCTTCATCATCCGGGGGCAAACTCTTGAGCTTACCGTTGAGGACATATACTTTATTACTGGTCTCTCAAGGAGAGGAGACGTAATCAATCTAAAAGGGACTTCTCGTTTGGGTGCACGATTAGTGCAAGAATATGTAAATACATACTGTGTTGCCGGAGCAGAAAAATCGGGAAGCAAAGTCCTGATTTCAACTATTGATGGTCTCCCACTGAAAGTGATAGTGAGCATGATCAACCGGGTAACCGGTAGTGCATCACAACACTTAGCTTCCAGGCATTCGATGCATATTGGTGTACAGTGCTTGCATGGCCATGTTTATGATTGGAGTACTAGCTTGTTGGAAAACATGAAGTATCAATTGACGGGTTGCAAAACTGGCACAATGATGAATTTTGGGTACGGAAGTATCTTGTGTACTTTCTTCTTCGAGAGGTTGCCTGCTATTAGTTTGGGGATGCCTCTACCACAGGTTAACCCCTGTGAGCCCAGATTAGGCCATTGGGGTGACATTTTCCTCCGCCAAGGTGGTGGGGAAAGTCACTATTGTTACCATACTGATGACTTCTGGGGGTGGTGGGAGAGGCAAGTACCCACATTTGAGCAGTTTCCCTATGCTGGATTGGATTTCCGTCACGATCCAGAGCTGGTGCTTCCGCCAGGTGGAGCCTGGGGAGATATTGGTATGTTTAATTTTGAGAATTTATTTAATTTTTTCAAACTTTTCAAGTATTTAATTTTTATGAATGAGTTTTGAAGTTCTAATCAAGTGTCATATGCAGATGTTGGGCCTGTTCGTCCTGAGGGCCATCCTACCATCTATGTGAGGCCAGCTGATATTTTTGCAGCGGATGCTATGTTGGGAACCCTGGAGAGAAAAATGAGTCGGTTGACTCATGAGATTCCTGCATGCCGCATGGACCAGATACCTGTTGACATGCAGAAAGATGTTGTTGGGGTTCCCCCAGCATGGCTTAGGGTGCTGCGGCGAGTTGCTAGACTAGTGATATGCTATCGCAATGCGGTAGATGATGAGGAGGTTCCTCCTTCTCCATAGGAGAAGAAAAACATTTTATGTATATATTTTTGAGGCTACCATGCCCAGCTTTTGTACTTTTATGACTTGACTTGAGAGACTCATGACTCAAAACTCATATTTTTTGATACGGTACCAGTTATATACAGTATCGGTTATTTACATGTGTATGCATTTTAAATTTTATGTGTGTAATGTTGTTTATAATGTATGATGCAAATGCCAGTCTAACACATAGTTTGCTAATGAATCAGCTAAAGTGTTTAAACTTCTCGGAATGTGTTCATATCTAATAGAATGAAATTGTCTTTCCAATAGTCTAACTCGTAGAAATTGACGTAGCAATCCTGGATCCCTGATATGATAGACACCTGTTAACTGAAAAACAATTAATTGTGAGTCAAGCCTTACCTCCAGGTACGAAATGCCATGACTGAGAGCATCTCGGAGGAGTTCTATAACTGCACTGTATTCAGCTACATTATTCGTGGTAGGTCCCAAACAAACCCCCCCCGAAGAAACAAGTTGGTCAGCGGGTGAGTAAATGACCCAAGCTGCTGCAGCCAACTGACAGGTGTGGCGACTGGCGCCATCAGCGAATCCTAAGAAATGTGCAGTTGACATCTGGTACACGAAATGAGAAACACACATAAGATCACCTAATGAACATAAAAAAACTAGCTTTACAAAAATATACATCTATGTTACAAGAAAAAGTACTTCAGCCTAAGCGTAATACTTCTTTAGGTAGGGTCAATTCCTGGATCCTCATCGCGAGGCTAGGCAAAGGTGTTATGGAACTCACGGAAAAAATTAGTATACGGAATGATCTCATCGAGATAACATCCCGTTTCAAAGAAAATGTTTCCGTTGATCCCAATGAAAATGTTCACCAGTGAGGTATGTACTCTATTAGCTTCAACAATAGCAACTTGTGAAGGAGTGAGACCGGTATTTTCATCAGGTGGTGAACAAAATTCACCTCTCTCTAACAAGTGAAGAAAAGGAAACAAGAAAGACGCACGATCTATATTTTCACGAGGATGGTCCGGGTCGTTCAAGGCTTCTAACATTTCCTCATCAGAAGGTAAAGTAATTCCTGAACTGTCGAGAGAATGAATTGGGTCAGGTGTCTGAATAGCGGCACTATCCATGTTTGACTCTACAGACACCAATGGAGTCAACATATCTTCTGTTGTAGTTTGATAAGAATCTAAGTGAGTAACTTCTACAACAAGGGTAGGCACTGAGGGGTTTGTATTAGTTGAGGGAAACTCAGAATTAGTTGTTAAACCGGTCATGGATGTTTAAGACGATGAACATCCCTCAGTACCAACAAATAAAGTAGGAGCGGGTAGGTCAAAAGTGCCAATTAGTGATCCGAAAAGTCCTGCTCCTAAACTCTCACTAACTGGGGTGGTTTGATCAATCAAAGGAACCATGGTTTCCAAAGAAGTCTGGTGTTTTCCTTGAGTGAAAGAAAGTTGATCGACTGTAACGATCTTACCTTCAAATGGGAACATGACCACTCGAAAAACTGCCGATGCTATAGCTTGCATGGCATAAGTCCAACTCCTGCCCAATAACATATTGTAATCGAGCGGAGCGTCCAGAACTTCTATCTCAATAGCAACTGTCTTACCGGCCAAAGTGACATTAAATGATGGCAAAACTCCATGTGGACGGAAAGTTCTGCCATCAAATGCAGTAAGCATTGTGTTGGAAGGGACTAACTTAGGAGAACCTAGAGCTTTCCAACAGGAAATCGACATTACGCAAGTCGACGCTCCCTCATCTACTACAACTCGTCTAATGGTCATTGGACCATGAACGACCTCAATCTGGAGGGAAACGTGATATGGCAACCGGTATTTGACATCAGTCATGTCAAATCGCGCAGACATGTTGGAGGACTCCATACTCCCAATAGCTGCCAGAAGTGCATTTCATTGCAATGGACAACTCTACAAGACTTCTAGAGTAGACATGGCACAAGGGGTTTGGGCTAGATCTTCAACCACATTGTAGTTGGAAGCAGCCTGTGTGTTGGGATTGTGCGATGCCCTCTTCAAGAAACCTTTCAGAATCTTGGGCATTGGGTCCACAGGTATGTGGAGTGGAGTGGAGGATTCAGCAATCTCCTTATCCTTTTTCTGCACTTCCAGGGTATAGTTCCTGGCTCTAGTTTGCAAAAGTGCATCTGAATTAACCATGTTTATAAATGTTTGATCAACCGAAGCGTGCGAAGTGCCCCCAGTTTTGGAGGTGCCAGAAGTTGAGCCTTGCCCTTTAGGAAATGGATCTTTCAAGACGGAAGGCTTCTTCTCTCTTAAGAGCTTCTGGGCTTCTTCTAATAGAGGGCATTGGTGGGTAAGGTGGTTCTGCTTGCAAAGTTTACAAGGGAACTTAACCTTCTTTTCTTCCTTGTTACCCTCTTCGGCATTGTCTTTTTTGGGATTTTGTTGGTTCCCCTCTCCTTTCTTGCCCTTCTTTTTGTTGTTGGGCTGCCGAGGGCCCTTTTGATTGTTCTGAACCTGATTGACAGGCTCAGACATAGAAGGAGAGGTTGTGACGGAAGCAATGTCTGCAGTCGAATGTTTGACAGTTAAGGCTTGGACCTGTTTGGTCAGTGCTTCGAAGGCTGCAGAGTTAATTGAACCCACTATGCCGTCAGCATGTGGTCTAGGTTTGGGTCTACTCAGATCAGTGTTTGATCTCGGTGCGTCAGGTATAATCTCGTACAGTAAACCAGATTGTGCATATACAAGGTCTAACTGTTGAGTCCTTAAGATAGCTTCTTCTTCATTGGATACTCCAGATGTCACTACTTCCTTATAAATATAAGGGAGGAGTGATTTCAAGTACCACTCAAGTAGGAACTCTGGAGGAATGTTGGCCTTTATGAGCCTCTTCCGTCTTCGCCACTCCTGAATGTGGTCAGATAAGTGAGTGGCTTTGTTTTGTCTAAAAGTAGACAAAAGTTCTGTTCCGGCATCATACCGAACAGGAAGCTGGAAATGGTTCAAAAAGACGGTTGCTAGGTCTCCAAAACTAGAGAAAGTAGCCACAGGTAGTTCAATGTACCATTTGGCTGCAGGACCAGTTAAGGTCCTTTGAAACAATCTCAATCTGATGGAATCCTCGTTTAAGGAATTGGAAGAACACCAAAGGTGGAAGGTAGTGACATGGTCACCAGGATCTTCACCTGTTTTTCCTTCGAATTTTGGAATATCCGAAGGTAATTTGGTGGGAACTGATGGCCACGTGGCATTATGACACACAGGATCATTTGTCAGTTTAGAAAGGTCTGGCAAATTCAAAGTTTCCAGAAAAGGTAGACGAGGCCGGTAAGATGATGCTTGATAAGGGGAAACACCCATCGTTTGTCCCATGAATTGTTGGTAGGGGTTGCCCCCAGCCATCTGGTGATAAGGGTTGCCCCCGGCCATGTGCCGATAGGAGTTGCCACCTACCAACTGTTGATAGGGGTTGCCCCCAGTTAACTGTTGGTAGGGGTTGCCCCCAGCTATTTGTTGGTAGGGGTTGCCCCCTGCCAGCTATTGTTGTTGTACGAAAGAGTTATTAAAATTTCCCCACCCATACGAGAGTGGATTAGTGCTTTGCGGGTTCGTCCACTGTGGCTGGGTGTTAGCCCCGCCATATTGCCCGTTAAAGATATTACCCCCTCCCCCTGAGAATAAGGAAAAAGGGGTGTTACTTGCAGGCATGTTACCTTGATTCAAGTTAGGGCCTACAAAGGTGTTGAAACCAGTAGAAGCTGATGTGGACGGTGCAGTCATGGTACCCATGACTGGCATGTTTGCAGAAGCACTTGGTCCTACCACAGGTGTGGAAACCCAAGTACTAGGAATCTGATATAACGGTTGGGACGTAGAAGGTGTTTCACAGTTGGCCATACTGCTAGGTCCAATAGTAGGTGTAGGAATAGATGCCATCGTTGTAAAACTAGGCATACCTAATGTACTAGTGTTGAAACTGAAAGATGGAGTAGGCACAGATGTGGTTTGTGCCTGACTAGGTGTAGCACTAAAAGAAGGGTTAACTGTGCTGGTATTCATACCTAAAGTGGGAGTTTGGGGAACCCCCTGTTCACCTCCTAAGTTAGACATCAGATGATCGGGAAAGGAAAGATCTGCACTGAAAAGGGGCTGCTGGAAACCAACAGGTGACAGAAGCGGGATTCTAGTATTGGTTAAGGGGGGATTGAAAGGAGTGCTATACTCCGCGGAAGTAAGATCTTCCACCTCAACAGTACTAAAGTGTTGCTGATCTGTGATACCTGGTAGTGGTTCCTCAGGAACCTCAATTTCAAGGTTTTATGTTACAAGGATTTCTTCAAGCAATTCTATTTCAGAGGTAATTTCTGAAGAAATACCGGGGTTTACCCGCTGTCGTCTGGCTGGTTGTATAGGTTCTGTCCTAACTGGTGGAAGGTTTTGAATCCTTCTCGATCTACGGAGTTGTTGATTCTCCGTGATTATAAATATAAAATAACAGACTAGAACCTGGTGGCCACTACAACTAGGGGGCAAACAGCACGCCAACTAAAAAAAATTCCTAAGTATACAAACCAGTCAAACAAAGGTGCCTTCCGGAGAAGAGTCTGGGATGATGAGGGCCCAGAACAGATCAACGAAGGAAGAAAGACAGTTACCCGGGGTCCACAATACAACGACTAAGGGTGCAAGCGCTGGAATCACCCAACCGCCCTCCCAAAGACCTGCACAGGGTTTCCTCCCACGTCTGTCTTAGGTACAGCAGATATACCCTCTATTCTCACCTGTGTATGAACCTAGAAGTCTGAGACTATGGATACCACAACATCAAAAATTCCTGGGGGAACAGTCACCAGTCGAATAAGAAAGCATGGGCAGGGTAGCTAAGCCCGAAACAAGAAAGAGTCCCCAATACATAATCCGATCCTGGCGTATGCTCGAACAGTAAGTAGGAGGAGTATTCCCACAAACTGATCTCGCAATGACCTACTGCATAGATCCCAGGCAAATTTTGAGTGAGATGGGTTTACCTATGATAGTCTCACTACGATTTTTGTGCAATGTGTGATCTTGGGTGGTTTAAGGTGATTTAAACCCAAGACCCTAACCAAAACTAGTTGGTGTAGTGTAACCTAAAAATAAAAAGTTTCTAGTTCATTTTATTAACAAATTTTAGGGCTTTTATTACGCAAAAAGGATAGTGGGTGTGTGAGCGTGGTTATAACAAGAAAACAAAAGTGCAAATATAATTCAATCTTTCCTACAACAAAGCTTTTTCAATTTTTATATCTACTTCTTTCCAAAACTGAAAATCTAAGCAAACTTACTTATTTTTTGTTTTCTTTTTTGAAATTATACTAAGCTATTTTGCAATAACCGAAACAAGTTCTACTTAAGCTTAAAATACCAATTTTTTTTTTTTTGCTTTTTCAATAAACGAAAAAGAACTATGCAAAAATGGAAAGCCAAATAAAACTTTTTATGCAAAGTGTGTAAGTATGGCTAAAAGTTCTTAGGCCTATAGCTGTCGAAACCCTAGCTCGAGAAAGACTTGATCTACAGGTTTTTTACTAAGAAAAAGCCTCTAAACTTGGACACCAAGTGGGAGAAAACAAAGGAGAAAAACACCAAAGGACTGACCTAAAGTGTCTATCCCTAGCAAGACCACAAAGCCAAGCACAAGTAGACAAGAAAGCTGCCTTACTAACACAAAGAAACTGAGAGATGAAACTAGCCTACAGCTGTTTAAAAAGCACTTGTAACCAGCAGAAGACAATGAGTCTAGGAAGAATGAAACTTGACCAAAAAGAAGACACCCTAGAGGCTCTACCAATAACTAAACCCTAAACAAAGGATGGGGGTAGTAGAGAGCAGACAACGTCACCACAAACAACAGATACAGGGGTATACAGGTTTGTAAACTGGCAATGAGTAGTCAGGGTCTAAAAAAGTGAAAGTGTTCGTCACCAAACACCACCAAGTCTTCCAAAAAGTCAATAAAAGTCTCAAAAGTTCCAAAGGTCAAAAAGTGGTTTAAAAAATGGAAAAAACATCAAGAGAAGGTTCTATGACTTGAACAACAATTAAAAACCTCATGCAATCATCAAAGGGATCCTACAGCACAGTCAGCAAATCATAAACAAGGGCTAAAAACAAGCAAACCAAAAATTGACTGCTTCAGAAAGTGTACTCTACTGTGTAGTAGAGAAAATCGTGCCCCTACTGAAATGGGCGATACTGTATATACAACACAGTAGCATATGAGCGCTACTGTACATATATCAGAGTAGCGCTCATATTTCAAAGGCTTGAAAACTGACTTTGGAAGGTATAAAAAACTGATGAAAGCAGGCAATAAAAAGGCAAGGGATACCTAAAAAGGTTCTTGACACATCAAAGAAGTCAAAACAAACTGAGAAGACACACAAGAACAATGTTTCCTAAATCCAAAAACTCTATATCCCCAGCGGAGTCGCCAGTCTGTTGGCGGGCGTTTCTACCCTATAGCAAGGAAACTACTGCTATCAACTTGGTTGGGGTGACAGGTAAGTGTATTGATGCTATTACAGAGGCATTTACAAAATGAAATAGATTGTAGCTTTAGGGAACACACCTTTTAACCGAAGTCTGATCCTAGCCTTGACTCGGTCTCGTGTCCAGCTTCCGAATCTACCTTTCCTTCAGCAAACCTGCAACAACAATACCTTTCTCAAAACATTTTGGGCAATACATAAAGCTTGACATAAACAAAAGCAATGTTTAACATTCAGCATTGACCAAAATAAATCCAATTTAAAATGCCATTTCCTAACACATTCAAATTGGAACAAGAAAAACACTTCAACCTTTATTTGTCAAAAAGTAGAATGAAGTACAAGTATACCTGACAATGAAGCAGGCTCCTGCAACTAGATTCTGGGCTCTGGCTCTGCTCTAGCTTGGCTGTCTTCAACATCAACTTCTTCAATGTCTTAAAGTTTCTCCATTAACTCATCCTCTAGCTTTTCTAGCAATAATTTCTAACCTTGCTCCTTTAACCTTCTTGGTATTTATAGGTTCAAAGAAGCAGTTCAGGTCGAGATGTAGTTATGGAGGAAGTTGGGGGAGTTAGGAAACTGCCATCAACTAATCCTCCTCGATGAATTAATATATTTTTTAATCATCTTTTAATGTGTACGCGACTCTTCTTCAGTGGAGTAGCATATAGGGCGCTAGTCTAGTGTTTAACAACTAGCACTCAATCGATTTTAAATGTCGAGCGCTACTTTGCTACACTGGAGTAGCGTATACTTGGATATGGGCGCTACTATTATACAGTGGAGTAGCGTATGGGCACAAGTCTCTTTAAGTAGAGTAGCGCTCATATCTTAAAATGATATTTTTTGTGTTTTTCCAATAATGTCGGGAAATGGTATGAGTTGTCATATCATCCAAGGTCAACATGCTCCTCCATCCAAGTTGTCCTTTTGTGTGATCAGCAGCTCAGGGCGATCACGGACGGAGAGGTGCAAGTTTGACCTATAACACTAATTCACTGTCTTTCTGCACCTATCCTTTCCATCATACATGTACTTGCCACTTTTAATCCCCTATTTTTCATGATCGATCTCTGCCTTCTCATGATTGACCTCTGTACTTCATGTGGTGAAGGTTGCGATCATGATTTGCTGAGGGTGACGGGACTTTGGTAGCAATCATGAGTTATGAAGTTCATTCCACCATGCAGCCGATTTGAAATGGAAGCTGTCCTCAGCTGACTAGAAACGAATGTATTGTGGGAAAATGTTTTACCTTAAGAATCAAATAAAATCGTTTTAGAGATTACCTTGGTATGTATGCGTACCTGCATTGATGATCTGGTGCATTTTTCATGCATGGTGGATTCTGTAGTATATTTTGGCGGTGTCTGTAGTTGATTTCTGCATGTCAGTAGTTACATGCGTAGGTTTCTTTTTCCATTTTGCGCATTTTGAATTTACTGAATATGTGCTTTTGAAAATTGTGCCAGTTGTTGATACAAATCAGGCGATCGTGATTTATATTTGGATGATTGTATGGTTGGATGTGATTGGATCCCTTGAATTACTTGCAAGCTCGCTTGAATATGTTTGAAAAAGGTTGGCATGGTGTGTCTTGAAGGATTCTGTAGTAGATGAAGATTGATTTCTGCATGTAGACATGGTTGGCTCGCTTGAATTGATTTCAGGCTCACTTGAATAAATGGCAGCCTTGCTTGATACATTTTGCAGGCTCACTTGAATTGATGGTAGCCTTGTTTGAATCATTGTGCAGGCTCGCTTGAATAGGTTGATGCCCTGTAAACTTCCTGTTACCCCTTTTTTTTTGTTTTTTTTTTCTCTTTTTTTGTTGTTTTTTTTTTCATGATATGTGTTGAAGTTTACCGATTTGCAGCATGCTCTATCAGTATCAATTGTTGCTGGTAGAGTACTTGTGTAAATTCTTCTTTGTACTTTGGTTTTTTGTAGAGTTTTAGGCGATGCCCATTCACTATCATGGGGAACTCATCATCATCAATTGTAATAATTTTCACATCCCTATTGTAATAAATTTTTTGTATACTGTAAGGTCCAAGCCATCTAGTGGTTAGCTTTCCTTTGAATGTGTGAAATATGGAGTCGTAGAGTAGTGCCCAATCACCTTTGTTGAATTTCTTATCCTTCAAATGTTGGTCATGCCATTTCTTTCTTTGTTGTTGGATGATTTCAGTATGTGTAAGTGCTTGTTGGCAGTGTTCATCCAGTTGATTTAGCTGTAGCATGCATTCTTTTTGAATGTCTGATAGGTTCATATTTAGATCGGCTGCAATTCTTAATGTTTTTACTTCAAATTCGATTGGTAGCATGAGCTTTTTCCCATAGACCAGTTCATAAGGTGCGAATCCTGTTGTTGTTTTCCATGTAGTATTGTAAGCCCAGACTGCTTCACTAAGTCTATTAGCCCAATCCCTTTTGTGAAGTTGGACAGTTTTTGTCAAGACTCTCTCTAATTCCCTGTTGGTTACCTCAGCTTGACCATTTCCTTGAGGGTGGTAGGAGGATGAATGTATGTTCTTTACATTGTTTCTTTTCATCAAGTCTTCAATTAAATTTGATGTGAATTGTGGTCCTTGATCAGAAACTACTTCTCTTGGCACCCCAAATCTGTGAAAGATCTGCTTAGTAAAGAATTTGGCCACACTGATTTCATTTGCAGCAGCCAGTGCTGCTACCTCTGTTCATTTTGTAAGGTAATCAGTGCATACAAGGATGTATCTCTTCTGATTGGACTGTGGGTTGAATGGGCCAACACAATCGAATCCCCACTTATCGAATGCCTCTAAAGATATTTGTGGATGTAGTGGCATTTCTTGTTTTTGTGTTGGTTTTCCCATTCTCTGGCAATCGTCACAATGGGACACATACTCATAAGCATCTCTGTGGAGTGTTGGACAATAATACCCTATTTGCAAGATCTTGTAGGCTATCCTTTTTGCAGCGTAGTGTCCTCCACAGGGTTCATTGTGGGTGGCATGCATTATGTCATGTACCTCATCTTCCCTAATGCACCTTCTAAGTACTTGATCTAGTCCATGTTTAAAAAGCATGCCCTCTATCCATGTATATGTGGCACTTTTTCTTATTACTTTTGTCCTTTCTTTATAGCTGTAATGTTTTGGAAACTTCCCGGATACCAAATAGTTTGCTATGTCAGCAAACCATGGGATTTTTATTGATATGGCAAAAAGGTGCTCATCAGGGAAGTTATCTTGAACCAATTCATTATCTTTCCCATGTGTTACTCTTGACAAAAAGTCTGCTACGACATTATGCTTTCCTGGTTTATCTATTATAGTGATGTCAAATTCCTGTAGAAGTAGCATCCATCAAATAATTCTTGCACTGGTATTAGGCTTGTTCATAAGATATTGGATCGCTGAGTGGTCAATATGGATAAAATTTTGGTATCATGTAATGTAATGCCTAAATTTATTGATTGCATGTATGACTGCCAGAAATTCCTTCTCTGTGACTGTGTAGTTGAGTTCCTCCCCAGCCAAATTTTTGCTTGTATAGTATATGGCATAGGGTTTCTTGTCTTGTTCTTGCCCAAGCATATATCTGATGGCTTTATCTGATGCATCGGTGTGAATGTGAAATGGAATTTCCCAGTTTGGTCCTTGAAGTATTGGTGCTGTGATGGTTTTCTGTTTAAGACTTTCAAAGGCTAACTTGTCCATATGAACTCATTGTCTTTTGTGAGAAGTGCAAACCTGGGGGCAGCAATTCTGCTATAATTCTCAATAAACCTTCTGTAGTATCCTGTTTGTCCAAGGAAGCTTCTCACATCTCTTTGTTTGACAGGTGGGGGCAGTGTTCTGATTACTGAGACTTTGGCTTGATCCACCTCTATACCTCTTTGTGATATATGATGTCCTAGAACAATTCCTTCTTCCATTAACATCATGCATTTGTCATTGCTTAGGCACAAGCTCATTTCAATACATTTCTTTAATACTAATTCAATATTTTTCAATGCCTGATCAAAGCTCTATCCATAAGGTGTGAAATCATCCATGAAGACTTCCATTTTGTTATTCAGAAAATCGGAGAAAATACTTAGTATGGCTCTTTGAAATGTTGCTGGGGCGTTACATAGACCAAAGGGTAGGACCCTATAGGTGTAAGTTCCCCATGGGCATGTGAAGGTCGTATTATCTTGATCAGCTGGGTGTATTAAAATTTGATTGTACCCACTGAAGCCGTCTAAGAATGAGAAGTACTTGTTTCTAGATAATGTATCCAACACCTGGTCTATAAATGGAAGTGGAAAATGATCTTTCTTTGTTGCTTTATTCAGCTCCCTGTAGTCCACACAAATTCTCCATTTGCCTCCTTTTTTGGGCACTATGATTAGTGGTGAGACCCACTCACTATCAGATATTGGATAGATGAACCTTGCATCTAATAAATTTTGTAATTCCACTTTGACTATGTCTTTTAGTGCAGGGTTCAGCCTTCTTTGTGGTTTCCTGATGGGAGTAGAACCTTCTTTTATGTAAATGTAGTGTTTGCAGATATCAGGATGTATTCCTTTCATATCTGCATATGTCCATGCAAATGCTTTACTTTGTTGTGCTAGTATCTTCATCAATTTTTCTTCTTGCTTTGGTTCTAAATTGGAATTTATGTTGATTGTTTTGCCAAGGTGAATTTCCACAACTTTTATCTTCTCAATCTGTTCTGGCAGTACTTCTGTCCATAAGTCATCCATGTTCTGTTTTGAACTTTCACCTGTTTCTATACAAAAAAATTATTGAATAACATGATTGTTAGGAGATATATTTTGTATAAATCTATCTATATGGCCATCTTCATCTACTGCCTTTAAAGATATTGCAGCATCAATTGTTAGGATAGGTCGGAGGTCATGATTTGGTTTGTTCTGTTAATCATCAGTCCAATTTTGATACTCTAACTCTGAAGATTTCATTGCTGGTGGGTAGATTGTGATTTTCTTCCTGGTATGTCCACTGGTGATTGTCATATTTCCTGATTTGCAACTTATGTAAGCATCCACAGTTGCTAACCAAGTTCTACCCAAGATAATTGGATAGCCACTAAGTTTGATTTTGATTTCGATTATTATAAAATCAGTTGGGTATTCCCAAGACTTGATATTGATCATAATGTCTTCTAGCATTCCTTCAGGATTGACAGTGGACGTGTCTGCTAGTTGGAGTACTGTTGTGGTTGGTCTAACCAGTGATTGGATTCCAAGGTATAACATGGTTTCCTTAGTCATGACATTGATTACAGCTCCCAAATCTATTAAGCTTTTATTTATTTGCTTGTTATTTATGGTGACGTTTACTACAGGACTACCAGGATCACGATATTTAGGATTTATTATGACACCTAGCATCAAATCTGCCAATTGTCCCACTACATTAATAGTTGGTGGGTCACGATTCCTCCTTCCTGGCTTCTTTAGGCAACTTTCTCTAATGAATTTGTTGCAGATGGGCACATCCCTTATGGCTTGTAAAATCAGGATTTGGATGTTTAGGTGTTTGAATTCGTTTAAGATTGTATTCTCTTCCTCTTCTTTTGTATCCCGGACAAGTTTTTCTAGAAATGGGGGATTTCTGTTGCGTGGAAGTGGTTGGGTTTTGTCCTCGGGAGGTTCTGGTTCATCATGATGCTGAACATAGGGTTCCGATGTGTGGTCTTGAGCTTCAGGTACAGGTTGTTGGATGTTGTGTAGGGATGTATTCTGCAATGTTTTTCTAGATCGTTGGTTTATTTCATTTATCTCTATGGTGTCTACAACATAAGTTGGGAATTGTGTGATATCAGTGTTATAAGCCTGCTGTTGTTGTGGGGGTCTGTTATTATTAGGATTTGGGATTGGTTGGGTTGGAATAGGTGGAGGTCTGGGGGGTAGTCGAGGTTGTGGGGATGGCATAATAAGTGGTTGTTGTAATGGCTCCCTCCAATTTGATGGATGGGGGTACTAGTTTGCATAATTTGTGGTGGATGGAAAGGTGGGGGGTATTGAGGATAAGACGGTGGATAATACGACTGTTGATAGGATGGTTGATATGATTGCTGGTTTTGTTGCCATTGGTTTTGATTTGGATGTGCTTTCCATGGAGTCAGTGCAGAGTTCCAATTTGGCTGCCTTTGATTATAGTAAGTTTGATTGCTCTGCTGATATGGCCTAACAAAATTATTCCTCCTCTGATTTATAAAATAGAGCTGTTCTATGGTTCTTTCAGTTGCTGGGTCTTGAATAGCTGCCTTACATGAGGGTAAGAGGGGACATTTAACAGTGGAATGGTCATCGGTGCAGAGAGCACATACTTCTATTGTGTTCAATGTACACTGCCCCTTCTCATGCTTCTTTCTACAACGAGGACAAAATACTGCCAAGGCTTGGTTAATTTCATCCTGTTTCTTTTTTATTTGAAGAGCATTAAGTTGCATGACTAGAGATTGCAGTATGTCAGTTTTCATGTCATCTAGCAGGTTTCCTAAATCATATTTTGTAAGTGTTGGTGTTGAGGATGATGATCCACCAGTGGTTGTATGTGTATCCCTCATCCCATTCTTAGTTTTCCTAGATCTTGAGTAGTTTTTGAATATTTGGAGGATCTGGTCAAAAGATTTTTGGAATATATCTCCATCTCCAAGGAGATTTAAGACTTCAAAATTCTCCTCTTTTACACCTCTGAGAAGGACAAGTTTTAGTGATTCAGGATCCAATGTGCAATGGCTGGGTCGTTTGTAGCTGAGTTGAAATCTTTGGGCATAATCTTCTAATGACTCTCTATCTCCTTGTTGCATCCTAAAGATTTCATCCCTAGTATCTTTGGCCTTGCAATAGTCCCTATATTTTTCTAAGAATGACTGTTTCATTTTATCCCAACTAAAGATACTATTTCCTTCAAGGCTCATGAACCACCGAAGTGATAGGTCTTTCAGTGTGGAAGGAAAAAGCCTTAGCTTTTGTGCATCAGTAGTGTAATCAAATGATCTGCAAACTACCTCAAATTCAAACACGAATGTGTCAAGATCTTCTGAAGTCTAACCATGAAAGTTTGGCAGATTATTTGGATTTATGTTCTTCATTCTGGCATCTCCGAGAGGTATGCTAATGGGAAAAGTGAAAATATCCCTAGGTTCCTCCTCTTCGTTTGCCATTGAGGTGTTTGAGCTGGAACTGGTAGTGAAGTTTTCTCTGTTTGGGTCATATGTGTGGTCAGTTTTGTCTTCAGAGTGTACCAAGTCAAATTGAGAATGGTCAGAACTGTTATTACCATTGTTTCTCATGGGGTTCTTGGGAAGAAAGCATCCAAATCTATCCCTTTGCCGATGAGGCATTCATTGGTACATATATTTATGTTTTTGTTTTATGTATTTTTTGTTTTCTTTTTGTGGTTTTTAGGTGATGCCTCCTAAAAGATTTAGCACCTCCCCGACAACGGCGCCAAAAAGTGGTGAGTTCCTAATATGGATACCTAATGAGGGCAGCTATACCAAGAGCCTACTTTAAATGTCAACCCGGGAAACGTACAAACGTTAGAGGTGCATGCACTATCTGTTCTCTTATAGGATAATCTCTATCACAGTTGGATGTCGGTATCGATGTTCTAAAGGTTGTCTACTAAAGATGTAAACTAGTTATGCTACGGAATTAAATACTGGAAAGTAATAAATCTAATTAAAATAATTAAAGTACCAAAAGCAGTAAATTTGTTCTAAGAAATAAAGATACCAAAAGCAATAAATCTGTTCTAAGAAATAAAGCAGTAAATCTATTTTAAATAATTGAAATACTGAAAGTGAAGGAGATGATCTTATGAAATTACTCAATGCGGAATGGTAAATCTAGAAAATGAAAATTTCATAACAGATATATTCTAAGATTTGGGAAAACGAAGTATGTAGTTACTTTATACCTAAAACTAGAATTCTGATCTAAACCATTTTAAATCCCAAGACTAACATTGAAGTGCAATCGTTTCAAGCTATCCATCTACTACTAAAGAAATTGATCACGATGAGAACCCATCAAAAACCTCAGATATAAACCATGATATTGAAAGCAAAGCTGATACACATGCAATTGTTGATTCAAATATGCATTGAAAGAAAGAACCTACAGGACTACTGAAACTGTTCTGCTGTACTACAAAATGTATTATAAACTACTACAGAAATAATAAATCATTCAAGTGCTTCCATATGTAATAGAACTGTTCATCAATGTAAAACGCATAATTGAAAGAAACACCTACAAATAGAAATCTCCTGACCTACGTGTTGGAGGGGCCCTCCCCAACTCGTACTCAGGAGAGAATAAAACTTAGAAACGTTGGCTGGAATTAATCATCAATCTCTTATTAAAATATAAAATCCATGTCAAAACAAAGGTCTGTACTTCGCAGTATCGATAGGGCAGAAATGTTAAAATAATGTTTTTCTCAAAATAACAGCAGGGGCCTCTCGCTACCTGAGAGGTCCATATTTATATGATTTTAATGCTGATCCTAATTGATTGTCAAAATGCCGATTCTTCTTGAAAGTGGGAGTGTGTCCTCTATAAATCAGGAAACAGGGCACCAAGCTTGGTGATCCTTTAGTCTTGTACACATCCATCCTTTAATGACACTGAACCTGCTCAATCACGCTTGGTTTCCATATAATTATTTTATTTGATACGCATTCTAACATACAAGAATAATCATAAAAACAATTTCATTAAATAATTAAAGTAAAACACTTTTCCCACAATTGAGTGCGTTTCTTCGCCATTGCTTGAGCTGGACTGTGGAAAAAAGGTTATCAAATACCTGAAAATTGGACCCATCACTCATCATCCAGCGCTTACATCCACAGCCATGGGAAGGATCCTCCTCTCATCATGCTTGGAATGGCTCCAGCAAATGTGTCCATCACTTCTTCCTCGAAGTGTCGTCAATATGAAGAACACCAAGCCTCTCTCTGAAGTATTCGATCTTCACTCTAGCTAGTGGTTTTGTTAGTACATCTGCAATCTGCTAATCGGTCACAACATACAGGAGCTTCACTGCTCCTCTCTGCACCATATCCCTGATATAGTGATATTTGATCTCAATGTGTTTTGACCTGTCATGGAACACCGAGTTCTTAGACAGCTTCACACAACTCTGGTTGTCACAAAAGATACCAGTAGCCTCCAGTGGGAGATCAAATAACTCAAACAGTAGCTTCTGGAGCCATACTGCCTCACAATTAGCCAAACATTCTGCAACATACTCTGCTTCGGCTGTACCCAGTGCTACGCAGGACTGCTTCCTACTAAACCAAGAGATCACACCTGATCCTATACTGAAGCAGCACCCATAAGTGCTCTTCCTATCTGTAACACTGCCTGCCCAATCTAAATAAACATAACCCTACAGGTTAAACTTTTGATTCACATCATACTTGAGCCCATAGTCAGTCGTACCCTTCAGGTACCTCAGAATATGCTTTCCTGCAACTAGGTGAACACCTCTGGGATTTGTCAAGAACTGGCTCAATGTGTTCACCACAAACCAGATATCTGGTCTCGTGTTCGTTAGGTACATCAAGGACCCAATCATTTGATGATACATAGTGACATCAACCAGATCAGATGAATCATCACATAGAAGCTTCAAGTTCGATGCCATAGGTGTGGCCATGGCCTTGCAGTCCGTCATCTTGAACCTCTTCAAGATCTCTACTACATGCTTCCCTTGTCCAAGAAAGATCCCATCTGCACTCTGCCACACCTCTATGCCTGGAAAATAGTGCATCATCCCCAAGTCCTTCATCTCAAACTTGGCAGCAAGCTTCCTCTTGGTATCAGCAATCAAACTATCATTACCTGTAATAAACAGGTCATCCACATACAGGAGTAGTATCACAGGATTGCCTTCCTCAACCTTGTAGTAAAGGTTGGAATCTGTTTTACTCTTGGTAAAGCCCAAACTAGATAGGAAACTGTCCATCCTACTATACCAAGTCCTAGGAGCTTGCTTCAATCCATACAAGGCTTTCTTCAACCTGCACACATATGACTTCCTGTCATGTGTCTCAAAACCAAGTGGCTGCTCCACATACACTTCCTCCTCGACTAAACCATTCAAGAAAGCAATCTTGACATCCATCTGGTGTATCTTCCATTTCATCACTGCAGCTAGAGCAAGTACTGATCTAATGGAAGTGTATCTAGCTATAGGAGAAAAATTGTCTTCATAGTCGATTCCTTCTTTTTGTGAGCAGCCACGAGCTACAAATCCCGCTTTGTATTTCTCTATGCTTCCATCTGCAGCATGCTTGATCTTGTAGATCCATTTGGAAGTCACAACCGATTTCCCTTCAGGTCTTGGGACTACATCTCAAACATCATTTTTCATTATTGATTGGTATTCCTCGACCATGGCATCCTTCCATTCTTTCTTTTCCGTTGCCTCTTCATAACTGGAAGGTTCTTTGTTCATAATATCACAGAGTAAAGCAACATAGCTGGTATGTGATCTAGTTCTCTTCTTTGCTTTGTGTTCTTCTGGAATGCCATACCTTTCTGCATATTGAATGAGCTCTCTAGCCCATGCAAGTTTCCTCTTATGAGATTCCTTCTCACGAGGTGGATCTATAGGTTCTTGTGGATCTTCAATTTCACGATCAACATCTGGAATTGCTTCAGTCATAGTAGTGTCTTGAAATTTGGTTTCCTTTGGTTCTTCATGATATTCAACAAGTGTCTTCCTTGATTTGATGAACGTTGAATTTTCATCAAATGTTACATCCATGTTGACATCAATCTTCTTGAACCCTAGAAAGTATATTATGTAAGCCTTCGAGCTTTCACTGTAACCCACAAAGATACCCTTCTTTCCTGAAGGATCTAGCTTAGTCATATTTTCCTTTGGGACATGAGTGTATACTGGACAACCAAATATTTTGAGATGGTTGACTTCAGGTTTCTTACCAAAGAAGACCTCTTCTGGTGTCTTGTTGTCCAATATCTTGTGGGGTGTTTTGTTCTGCACATATATAGCTATCCTAGTTGCTTCTGCCCATAGATGCATAGGCAGATCCTGGTCATGCAACATTGCCCGTGCTACTTCCATGATTGTTCTATTGTTTCTTTCTACAACTCCATTCTGTTGTGGATTGTAGGGAGCAATCAACTCCCTCTTAATACCTAAATCACTGCATAGTTTCTTGATATCACCTGAAGTGAATTCTCAGCCATTATCAGATCTGAATGTCTTGATCTTTTTATCAGTTTGATTTTGCATCAATGCTTTGAATTTTTTAAACTTATCAAATACTTCATCTTTGTTCTTCAAGAAGTAAATCAAAGTTTTTCTAGAGAAATCATCAATGAAAGAGACATAGTAAACATACCCACTCAGAGAACTGGATGACATCGGACTGCATACATCAGAGTGGATGATTTCCAAGATTCATTTTGCCTTACTTTCACTGCTTGGAAATGCCTTCTTTATGTTCTTTCCTTTTGCACATCCTTTGCAAACACCTTCATGCTCTGTCTTGATTTTAGGAATACCTTCTACAACTTTACTTGCAATTGGTAGTGCTCTGTAGTGCACATGTGCAAGTCTTCTATGCCAAAGTTCACTTGGCTCCATGGATTCATGTACCATGGCATGTTCAGGTTGTCCCTTCAATTTGTGCAATCCTCCCTCTTGCTCTCCAATCACAACTACATCATCTATGGTCTTACCTTTTGACCACATGAGTACTTGGCCATCTACAAATGTAACCTTCATGCCTTTTTCATCCAATGCATATATGGAGAGTAGGTTCTTCATGATCGCAGGTACAAATAATACATCTTTCATCTTCAAGGACTTTCCAGAGTGTAGGTTGAAGGAGGCTTCACCACTTCCTTTGATAGGATATTGGTAGTCATCCCCAAGTTTCACCTTATGGGGTGATTCATGTTCATATAGATTAGCAAAGGATTCTTTGAACCCAGTGATGTGCTTTGAAGCCCCACTGTCAATAAGCCAATCATTACAACCATGAGAGATAGTACCCGTGAGAGTAGAGATTAGAACATATTCATCTTCACTTGATGATTCATCCTCATCACTTTTTGCTCAAGCCTTCTTCTTGGGAGGTTCATCATCCTTAGCAGCATGAGCATGATATCTTCTTTTGTTGTTCTTCTTCTTGTTGTTGAAGTTGTAGTTGTTGTCTTTCTTCTTCTTGGGACAATATGCAGTAAAGTGTCCCTTCTCATTGCATGTGAAGCACCTGAGATCTTTCTTATCTTTATGGTAATGGTGGTGTGAAGATATTTTGTTATGAGATGGCTCTCTCTTAGGATTGCTTCTTTTGGTGTGAGCTGTGAGAGCTTGGTCTTCATTTCCCATCTTTTCTTATCGAGCTACAAGCCTAGCCTCTTCCTGTGAACACTCCTCCCACAGTCTACTGAAGGAAATCAATTTCTTTCTTGCAGAGATTCCTTGAATAAAGGAATCCCATGACCTAGGTAGGCCATTCAGAGTGGTCATAACAACTTCACCATTGTCCACGACTTCATCCACAACTTCGAGTTGTTCCTTGATCTAAGAGACCTTGGAGAAATAAGATTGAATTGTCTCTCCATTCAACATCTTGAACCCTTTCAATTGATTCCGCAGAGTCATCTTCCGATTTATGTTCTTCCCTTCAAATAGCTTGGTCAGGGAGTCAAACATCTCCTTAGGTGTCTTTAGAGATGACACATGTGGTATGAGATGGTCTTTAATAGAATCAGTAATGATCCTCTTTGCCTTGACCAAGTTCTTCTTATGCAATGCCTTAGCCTCTTCATCCTCTAGGATAGGGACCTCAGAGCTGATGTAGGTGTCCAATTCATTTTCTTCTAGGATTAACCCAATCCTATACTTCCAGGCTCGGAAGTTATCATCCCCTTCAAGATTATCCTCAAGCTTGGTGTGGTGAGACATCTTAAAGAGTAATTCAAATGGAAATAGAAAAGATTTAGGTCTTACCACTTGATTTGCTAAAAACTGGATCTGGTCTCGGATTAGGGTTCATCAGAGAAACCCTAAAAATTCAAAATGTGAATTTCAACTTTCTAAAAGGATAGAAAGATGAGCCTTGATGAGATGATCAACCTGGTATACTCAGAATTTGAAAACTGCAAAGTTTCACCCTTCAAAAATGCTTTTCAATCTTCTGGATTCACTAAGGAGGACCCTGAATTAGGGTTTGAGTTTCCCGGAGATTTACCCAGCCAAAAATATCGATCCAAAGCTCTAAACTTCGATTTTTCCAAGCAGCTTCCAGCTATGTCTTCAGATTTCAGAAATTCCTATTTTTGGGGAAACCCTAATTGTTTAGGGCCAAAACTGAAAGTGGTCAAAATTGAATTCTGTTTGGACAAAAAGATTCACCTTGTTGAGGAGATTCAATCTATCATATTGCTTTTCCAAAATATGTGGAGATAAACCCAAAAACAAGAAGCCCTAGCTTCTGCAACTGCATAGTGTCTTCTTCTCAGGTTAGCTCTGATACCATGTTAATTTTTGAGCATTAATTCAATATACTCTAGAATCTTTATTGAGAGAATAACATGTACAACATATCAATCATATCAAGCATGTCAATCATGTCAATCACAACAAGAGGCAAACATAAGAGACAATAAACACACAGAGTTTCCGTGGGGAAAACCCTAAGGTGAAAAACCCCACAACTTCCTTAGAGATAGAGAGAGCAATAATACAACCAAGGTACAACCAAAGTACAAGAGATAGTCTTCTACTAGCAGCTCTCCTCCTCCTCAACTAGTGTGCCACTTTCCGAGTGATGTACAAGTGAATAATGAGATGTCCAAATAGAGATCTCCTGATCTCTATTTATACTTGTCCTGTCCTGTCCAATAAACTAATGGGGATGACTTGTCTAGCTTAGTCTAATAACCCATGGCTAACTTAATCAGGGCTGACCCCACACATGGTGGTCTAATAACCCATCGGCAAGTTATGACACTTGTGACACTTGTCAATACAAATGATGACACTTCCGTATAGAGGAATAACACATCTCTATAGGAGTACAATATACATAGATGAAATACATTCCAAAGTTACATATACATCAACAAGATGGATGAGTTCTCTGACCAGAAGAACTCGGCAGGTTGCTCTGCAACAGGTTGGAAGAACTCGGTGAGTTGGCCCAAAACGGATTGGGAGAAAAAGCTGAGTTTCTACCGGAAGAACTCGGCGAGTTACTCCGCAATAGGTCAGAAGAGATGGACGAGTCCCTCGATCGGAAGAACTCGGCAAGTTGGTCTGAAACAGGTCGGAGGAGGAATGATAAGTCCTCCGAAACAGGGAATTTCAGTTGTTTTCCAGGGAGATTTTTCAGGTGCCAAAAGTTGAAAAATTCCATGGAACTTATGCGCCAGATTGCGTGAAATTGAAGGATTTACAAAAAAAAGGGGGGAAGCCACAAGGGGGCAATCCCCCTTGACCCCCGTCATCCCCCGAAAATAGTTGTTGAAAGTGTGAAATGCATTCTCTATGTTTGGGATGAGAAGCAGGAATTGCATAGAAGGGTGTGGAGGCCTTATTAAGAGTAATTGCCTATAATATGCATTGCGGAAGAGCAATGGGAGCAGCAAGGCAATGTCAATAAGAGGAAAATTCCTCACCTTAAACTATTTCGGTTTATAGCATAAGAATTGCATATTTGGAAAATATCAAGAATGAATGATTACACATATGTATATGTTGAATCGCTAATTCATGAGAAGATCATAGCTAATGATTGCTTGTATGCTTGGTATGAAAGCCAAGAAAAGTATCAGCTATGATGTAGAGGACGAACTCCATGTCATAATGAGGAATTGGAAAGGGAGAATTCCTTAACTCCTCTATTGCTGTTATATTTATATTTCCTAAGTTTTATATACTGAAAATTATGGCATAGGGATGCTGTAAATGCAAGAGAACAATCCATATGAATTAGTGGCAATGATTAAAGAATCATTGCATAGTGCATGTGAATTGCTTATGCATGAGCATGATGTTGCATATGGGTAAAGCTAGTGAGGTTACACATGCAATCACCCATTAATGTTTTCCCTATGGTTGATGACAATTAATGTTGTTGATAATGGTTGTGGGAATAAGACCATAGAAGCATGATTGAAAATGCAAGAGATTAGATAGATAAGATGAATGTGCACTAGATGGCATATCAATAAACATTGCAAAGTTCATGTAAAAATGTTTTTGCGTGTATATGATATTGCATATTGGTAAAATAGTGAGGTTTTACATATGCAATGAGCCACTTAAGATAATGATTGTGGTTGCTAATAAATAGTTGTGTTCGCATTGGTTGTAGGACCAAAGAAAACTGAAGCATGGCTAAAAATGTGGATGATGTTGTTGCACATGACCAACAACCTTATGAGGAAAGGATGGTGCAACAAATCTGTGATCATGAGGTTGGAAAAAGGACTGTGAAGCCGTGGTAAGAGGCCAACTGATCAGGTAACATCAAGCAATGTTAATAAAAACCATGCAGGTAATGGTTAATTGTGCTTAATTGCATGAATGTTGAAAAAGGATTTGGTGAGATCCCTTCAATTATGTTTAAACTATGTTCACACTATGTTGAATTGTTTGCATGTGAGGCTGAGTGCCTGAATGTGAATATAATCCTACAAAGTATGGTTAGGTGTGGGTAAGTGAAGGCAGTGAGACTTACACCCTATAGTTTCTTAGAAACCTCGATGCATTCATATAAAATTATATCATGCCATTTGGGTAGGATGGTTGTGAGTTTAACAACCAAAACAAGTGATGACTTATGGTCTTGTTGTAATTGTATGCCATATGAGATAGTCATGGTTAGGCCATAATATGTTGGAATGCATAGTATTCATGGATTAATGCGAGGTTGCATTGAAGGGATGTGAATTAGAATATTCTGGACAATATTGTGGCTATGCATTGAGTGAATGCACAATTGAAAGATTATGTGAGTGATGTAAATGTGCATACATGTGTAGGTGCACATGTTGAGATGCATTGTGAGAATGCATGGTTGTGATATATATATATATATATTCAATGCAATTAGATATTAGATGAGATGGTGAACTATTGTTAATATTGAGACCATTTCATGAGCTGATGTGAATGCAGGAAAATGATTGCATGAAGAAGGTAGACATGATGATGGGCTACCAGAGTGCTCTGTGGAAGGACAGAGATTGCATGAAATGTGAAGTAATGAGTATTTACTGTTTATCTAAATTGCATGGATAGTGTGACTGTGTCTTGCAATTTTATTATGATAATAATGCATATATAGAGATGTATATATTTCATTGCATTTAAAATGTTAACAGCTGAAAGTGTTTGAATTATTGAGTGTTATAATTCTGAGATCACTTCAATGACTGTTGTAGCAATGAAGAGAGTATATGTATACATACTCACAACGTGTTTGGCTGATTGAAGTTCAGCTTTTAGGTAGAAATGTCTTAAGTATGGAAATGGGGATAAGTCCATAGTAAAGACCAGGATCTACCATGTACAAAAGCCAAAGGTTATGAGAAGGTTGTCATGGTTGTAACTTATTGTTGGCAGGCGGTTCGATGAGGAAATGTCGCGGTACTGCTGACGCTGTGACACATCAGATGAGGGCATGAAAGGAGGGTTTTTTGTTAAAGTATACTGCAGTTAGTGGGTTTTTGGGTCACTTGGACCATATGTCATGTAATGTTGAGTCAATTGTACTACGATATGAGGGTTTTTGGGTCATTTGGACCAAGTCAGTTAGATATTTGGTCATTTGTCCATAGTGTTGGTTAGGAAGTCGTTTGTAAGTGGACAAATATTGTAATGGCAGGAGCCTATAAATAGATGAGAATTGTAAGTGTTACATATGCATGTAGAGATGATAGATAAAGATGAGACAGAGATAGTAGTTGGCGAGCAAGAAGAAGGTGAATGTATATGGAGATATATGGTTTTGCTTATGGTATATGGATGACAGTAATACAATGATGATGTTTTGGTATTATCTTTGTGCAATGTTGCGATATAAGAATGTTGTTATATTTTATTGATGCAATGTCTACTTACTGTTACTGTGATGATAAATGCTGCGATTAAGTAAATGTTATAGCTCCATATAAAATGTTTAAAATGTCTGGTTAAGTACTGCAATAGAGCTAATCTACACAGCCACAACTCTCCTCCTCCCTCGGCGGAAACATGGTTCCATCTACTCTTCCTGGATGCCTCGGGTGAGACCTCATCCGCTCTGCAGGTGTTGCTGGGTGGGCTCAAACCTGCCCGAGCCAGTGCCCAGGGAGACTGTGGTATGTGTTGACAGTGAGGTGAACCCCTATCGACCGAGGTCACATTGGTAAACAAATGGTTCCGTTGCTGGGACTGTGTGTAGAGTGAAAGGAGGTCATGTTGTGGCACCCGACGAAGCCGGAGATACATAGTTGGTTCGATAAAAAATTGTGGGACTTTGCTAAAAAAGAAATCCGGAACACGTGACTAAGAGTAGATCACTGCCTGGGAATGTACATTCACGATGGTCTGCACGAATGGTTTTTCTGTGAATTTCCAGTCATTCTATATGAGTGGTTTTCAAAGCTGACCTTCTAGAAGAGGAACTTCCAGGGTGGTGAGTTGATGGCTTGGACCCCAGAGTTGATTCAGGAGCTACAGGAAGTCGATAACAAGGCATCGTGGGTTGTCAAAGTTTGGCTTGATAGCATCTTGGAGGGATATATCACTGAATTTGCGGTTGACACGAAGAAATCCTATAGTGAAGCTGAAAGATACTTCTTCTGAGGACCAAGGGGAAGTTTTCTGCTATCGCTCCAATTGTTGATTAAGATGCTAATATGCAAAAAGGGTATATTAAAGATGCACCTTGATCAGTAGACATCCTGGTGGGCGGAGGCTGTGGGTACTGCAACTACTGGGGAATGGTACATGGAATGGTAAGGGGTAGATGGGTGCATACCATGAGGAGACTGTGAGTGAAGATGAGGAAGAAAGTGGTCTTACGAGGGGAGGAGCAAGGTTTCAACAGGAGAAGAGGTAGAGGATGAGAGAAGGTCCTGCTGCGATTGGACCGCAAAACCATGAAGGAAGACCACACGGGACGAAGTGATCTCACAGTCCTGATAGGGACGACCAGGCTACACCCAGGATAGAGGCAGGACCAAACCCCAGCACCAACGTACCCACACCTTCGCTCACTGACTCACAAATGACAAGAAATACCACTTCGACATCGCCAAGTTCGTCAATTGGTAGTAGCACAGCGACATGAGGAAGGAAGCCCAGAATGGTGGGCGATGATGCTAAGTTACCGTTGTTCCACGGAAGTGAGACAGACAACCCAGAACAGTATTGGTTTTTATGTGAAGCAGTCTGGACCATGAAACATATCACTGATGTTGATGTTAAGAAAGGATAGTTAGCCATGACTCTGCGAGGTCGTGCATTAGATTGGTTCATGAAGTTTATTCTAGTCCCTACGGGGGCCCCAGAAAAGTCACTGGATGAGATTCGAGATGCGTTGATTGCTGAATTTAGATAGCCTAAGTCAGAGGTTCAATATATTATTGAATTGAAGGAAATTAAGTAGTATCCCAATGAGACGGTATGGGATTTCGACCAGCGATTCAAGACGTTGATGGAAAAGGTTATTTTCGATATAAGCGCCGTCCAACATAAAGAATGGTTCATTGCGACACTGCTACCTCACATTCGGCTTCCACTGATGTAGCAAAACATATCGACGCCTGGTGAAGCTCTAGAGATTGCAATGCAATTGGAGGCGTGACCGATTGGAGATAATGCAGTTGGGATGTCGCAGATACAGACACAACTCGCTAACCTCACTATACAATTGCAAGATATGAAGAAGAACAAGGAACAATGCAATGAAGTATGGTGTATACGATGCCAAGGAGAAGGGAATACGAAGGATAATTGCACGGATTTTCGTAATTATTTGATGTCAGGTGCACCAAACCCGTTAAATGGCGGCAGTATGCCATGGTGTCGTGTTTTCCAGGTGTTTGGGCACAACCATGATAATTGCCCGTATATGCAGAAAATGGTCACAACCTCAGGAAATCTTTATTGCACATTCCGCAAGTCAGTGGGTCATGATGACGAAGATTGCCATGCATATGGGTTGCTACAGGAGAGGATGTGTGATGCATTCTACGTCAAGGACGATCAGCGTGCCATGCAACAACCACAACTGCAACTGTAGGTAGCCCAATCGCTACCGCAACCACAAATGCAGTTTGCACCACAACAGCAGTAACCGTAGAAGTTCATGCCACAATATACTCCCCCATAACCATAGTATATACGGAAACTGTAGTATGCACCACAGGGGCAAGGGGTACCACCAGCACCGATGCAACAACAGTTTAACCAACCTCAGTACCAGCAGCAGGGCGGTTACCGAGGATGGTAGAGGGGCAGACGCGGTGGTGTATTTGGTCATGGAGGAGGAGGATGAGGTGGTCATGGACCTGTTCAATGTTACCACTGTGCGTTATAAGGGAATTATCAGTGCGACTGCCCACTGCTACAGAATCAATGTACGTTCTGTTTTAGTAATGATCACATGGTTAAGAATTGTCCACAGTTGATTGCACGATGGCAGGCTGGGAACGCTTCGCAGATACAAAATCAGGCCTAGCCACAGCAACCAGTACAGAATCAGGTACAGCAAACAGTATAGAACCATCCCCCGAGACCACCATCGAATGCCAATCCAAATGTCAATCAACTGGGGAATATGTAGCAGAACCAGACGTAGGGTGCAAATATTGCAACCATTTTTGCAGAGCCGCGACCACAAGATGCTTCGATGGCTGTTGTCACTTGTGGAAGCAAGATGACTGGGGAAGATAATTCACAACCACTAATTCGGTTGGTTGGTTAGAAAATGGTACCTTTCGATATTGATACGGAGTGGGAGACATTCCTGGAGGCACGTCACACCTTGGAGAAAGACCACGGTAAGACTGTTGTTTGTGATATGCCACCTATCTTTGATACTACATCAGACGCTGATCGACCGCCACCACTGGGGACATTGCAAAAGTTTCTTAAAGCTGTCTATTATTGGCTCGTGAACCGGCTGCCCTGGTTAAGATTGAGGGATGGTTGCAGCGATTTTCGAAAGGACGGCAACAGTCGACAGTAAATTCCCTACAGTGATGGAAGACTGGCAAAAAGATGCGAATGAATATTCAGATCGGGGAATATGATGTTGACTCTTTTATCCTTGACTTTGGTTTGTATGTTAACATCTTAACCAAGCAAGCGTGGCAGAATATGGGGAGTCCCCCATTAAGCTGGTCTCCTGTGCAGCTCTGGTTGGCTAACCATGCGAAGGTAACACCCATTGGGCGAGTTCCGCGGCTTACAATCGATATTGAGGGCATGAATACTTATGCGGAATTCGATGTCATCAAAGTCATTAAGGGAGGAAACTCTTATCATGCGCTATTGGGTATTGGATGGGTTAACGATAGTGGATCTGTAATCAACTTCGAGAAGCACATGATGACCTTTGAGAATCGCGATTTTAGAGTCATAGCCCCGTTGGATCCAACTGAAGGACGCCGATACATTGAACCTATAAGAGATGATGATACCACTAGATGGGACCATGCATTCAATATTTCTGAAGATTATATTTATCCTACTGTCCACGGTGAGTTGGAGTGGCACAGCGAGAGCTCTGTGTCTTCCTACTCTGATGATTCCTTGGAACATTGGCAAAACCGATTGCATGAAGTACCATTCAAGAAATGTGGCTTAGTTACGCAATCCTTATGTCATGTTGCGACCGAAATGATCACATTGCCTGTCTATGAGGGGTTTCCTGGCCTAACCACCTTTTTGACAGAATTTGATGACCACGTCTCAGAACCACAGCGATTGCTGGCATTGGAGGAAGCACTGAAGGCTTCTCCAGCACGCTGGTGGGTGACACATAAGAAATTCATTAATAGTTGGTCACAGTGTCGGAGGTTAATGATGGTTCGGTTTGGCGATACTAAGGTTTATCACACTAGTAAGTATGATGGCCAGAATAATCCTAGTGAGCATGTGATGGAATGCCATCGGTTATGGGTTGCGCGACCCAGAGATGAGTGGGTCCATGCTTTTATCCACACCTTGGATGAAATGTCATGCTCATGGTACACTACAGCCAAGTTGCGGCGAGACATTACAACATGGGGGGAGTTGACGGTCTGTTTCACTCATACGTTCACTTTTGCGGATGCCAACCCTGATGTCCATAACACCCTACAGCTCATCCGTGACATGGTACTTCAGGTTATTCCAGCAGCCTACCTTGTCGACCCGCACACATATTGTCAGATGCAGTCTCTCATGGAGTGCTTCAACATCAACGGTGGGCCAGAGGATAATAATGACCCCAGGAATGTTAACATTCCTGAATTTGAAGGGACCCACAATGTGGTACCACCTGTCGCACCAAGTACTCTGTTTGGTCAACCATTGCAGCTCCACCAGATGAATATCAGCACAGAGGCTACTCCCAAGTTTGTTAATGTTGGGGATTATTGGGATGATGAGATGATAAGTAAAGTTACTGAGCTACTTCATGAGTTTCAAGACGTGTTTCCACGAAGTTTTTCGAAATGAAGGGAATCCTGGGTGATTTAGGAGAGATGAAGATTCCATTAAAACCAGATGCTAAGCTAGTCTGACAGGGACCTTATCGGCTGAATCTGTGACATAAGGAAAAGGTCAAGGCAGAACTTGATCGCATGTTGGATGCCGGTATTATTGAACTTGTGGAAGAGTCCGAATGGATCAGTCCTATGGTGGTGCAGGACAAGAAAACATGTGAACTATGCATTTGCATCAACTTATGGAATCTGAATGATGCCTGCTTGCATGACCCTTTCCGACCCTCTTTACTGATGAAGTACTTGAAGGGGTGGGCAGCCAGGAGATGTACTCACTCACTGATGGATTCTTTGGCTACCATCAGATTCACATTGCTAAGGAATATCACCATAAGATAACTTTCATTACTGAATGGGGTTGCTTTCAGTACACGGTAATGCCGTTTGGTTTGAAGAATGCACCTGCAATATTATCCTGGGTCGTTGTTGCTGCATTCAAAGATTTTATTCAAAAGTTTTTGCAGGTATATATGGATGATTGGACCGTTTATGGATTGATTCGTGATCATCTGGCCAATCTGCGGTTAATGCTTGAGCGATGCTGACAGCACCAGATATCACTGAATTTGAAGAAATTTATTTTCTGTGCACCATTTGGGATATTGTTGGGTCATATCATGTGTAAATAGGGATTGTTGGTTGATCCAGCCAAAATTGCACTCATTCTAGGATTGCAACTGCCAACCACCGTTAAGCAGTTTCGTGCGACCTTGGGTCATATGGGATATTATCACAAGTTTATCAGGGGTTATGCTGCGATTAATACCCTATGGAAAAGTTGTTGAAGAAGGACGCGGCATTCCAATGGAGCTCGAAATGTCAGGATAGTTTTGAAACACTCAAGGCAAAGATGGCGTCGGCACCAATCTTGGTATTTCTGGACTAGAGTAAGGAATTCCATGTCCATGTTGATGCTTCATCGACTGCATTAGGTGTTGTGTTGGCTCAACCTAGAGAAGGCGACCTTGATCATCCCATTGCTTTTGCCAGTCGGAAGCTGTCCTCTGCAGAACAAAACTACACTACCACAGAGCGGGAAGGTTTGGCCATGGTTTACGCCCTGCAGAAATTCAGGCATTATTTGTTGGGTGGCCAATTTAAAATGTTCATTGATCATTCTGCATTGAAATAGTTGGTCAATAAGCCTGTGTTGGGGGGGAAGATTTGTTGTTGGCTACTTTTGTTTTAGGAGTTTGATTTTGAATTCATTGTGAAATCGGGGCAGTTGAATGTTGGACGAGACCATTTGTCATGAATTGACACAGGGGAGGAACCGACTAATATCGAAGACGGGTTGCCGGATGCCAAACTATTTCAAGCTGCTGCCACTGATCAATATTTTGATGACATCCTTCAGTTTTTGGTGACCAACACCGCACCCGATGACTTTACCACTACTCAGAAGAAGCAGTTGGTCGTCAAGGCTGCTGACTTCCAGCTAATTGCAAGAGAGTTGTATAAATTAGGCGCTGATGAGATATTGCGCAGATGTGTCTTGCCGCATGAACAAGCACATATATTGGCTGAGGCACATGGTGGAGTAGTGGGAGGACACTATGGAGGTCGGGCAACTGCCAGGAAGATATTGCGTGCAGGGCATTGGTGGCCCACATTACATAATGATGCAACAGACTATGCACGGTCTTGTGATGTTTGTCAGGGAATTGGAAAACTGTCCAGACGCGATGAGATGCCTCTACTACCTCAAGTGACATTGCAACTATTCAAAAAATGGGCTG
This sequence comes from Larix kaempferi, assembly GCA_027924585.1. NCBI lineage: Eukaryota > Viridiplantae > Streptophyta > Pinopsida > Pinales > Pinaceae > Larix > Larix kaempferi. Next base: position 5,689,994 of record BSBM01000252.1, read on the forward strand.
TGGATTTTGTTGGGCTGATCACTCCACCAAGGAAACATACAGGTGCGCAGTACATCATCACGGCGACAGAGTATTTGACCCAATAGGCCAAGGCAGCACTCGTAGTGGATTGTTCCATAGCGATGGCCGCTTGATTTTTGTTTGATCATATTATCACTCGCTTTGGCTGCCCCAAGATATTGCTGAGTGATCAAGGCAGCCACTTTCTTAATCATACCATTAGCACATTGACGAAGGAGTTGTAGATACAGCATAAGAAGAGTACACCCTATCACCCATAAGAGAATGGAACAGTGGAGGCATTAAACAAGGTATTGGAGCATGCACTAACAAAGGTGTGCAATGAGAACAGTGATGACTGTGATCTTAAAATCCCAGCAGTGTTGTGGGCCTATCGCACCACATGTAAAAGGTTGACTGGTCAGACACCTTTTAGGCTGGTATATGCCAATGGAGTACATTGTTCTAAGTCTATGAATTGTGGCTGTTACGAGCATGGATGACATTACAACATTAGATGAACATCTATCACAATTGGTGCAGCTGGAAGAGGATCGATTTATCGCTGGCTTTCACCAAGGGGTGGTGAAGGATCGCCAGAAGGCATGGAATGATCGCCACATCAAAAGTAAACATTTTCAACAAGGAGACTTGGTGCTATTGTACGACAGCAAGTTTATGAAACATCCAGGAAAATTGCAGATGCATTGGCTGGGACCATATCACATCAGCAATATTACTTCAGGAGGAGTGATTCAATTGCAACAGTTGGATGGGGCAATACTCCCCAAGCTAGTAAATGGTCATAGGTTGAAGCCCTATTGGTCGGGCTTGGAACAGTGCGATGCCTGAGTTGCATCAGGGAAAAATAAAATGTGTTGCATGTTGTTCGGTGGCTGATGACGCACCAATGGAAGCAGGAATGTGCAAGCAAGGAGGATTGTGCCGCAAGTTTGAAGCAGTTGGAGACACATGGCAGCGTTGCGACCCGGTCAAATCAACATAAAATGCCAAAAGATTAGATAGTTAATTAATGGCGTTGTTCGAATGATGGGAATTAATGGTGGATCTGGCCGATCAGTGGACAGGATTGATGGCAGATTTGCGTCATTATTATAGGATTTGGTTGAGTTAATGCATGATTTAGTCATGATTATGGTGAATTTGGGTAAATACTCTAAGTATGGCCTAGCATCGGTTGGAAGACACTGAGGAATTAGTAAGAAGTGTTATTGTGGAGTGTTGTAGTGATTTGAGTCAGTTGCTGTTAAGTATATAATGAGGAGTGGTGAGGTATGCTAGGTGAATTGGAGACAGTGGACATTAGCAGTGAAGTGGAGATTCCATTTGTTCTGGTTGCTTTCGAATGAGAAGCTGTGTCCTCGGACACTGTTGATCTTGGAGCCGAGGTCGCCAACATGCTGGTGGGAGCATCAAGTGTTGCTAAGAAGCACCAAGGAGGTCAGCCTTCTGAATCCCCGTAGAGTAAGAGGTTGCTGCAGTCTGCGGCGACTGGCGAAGCTCCAGAGCAGGTGGGGTAGTCCAGTCGCACCATTCATCCATCTTCCCAATGGCTGGGATAGTCAGCTAGAAATATTCTTGGTTGCATCCCTCCTGTTCGGCTAGATGCCACCACACATAAGCTAAACCCAAAACAAAAATACAATGTGAAGATGCCCACCCTCCCGGCTGGGATGGAGGTCTCTATGGATATTTGGCCGACGCTGTTGCGTCTGTGCTACGAGGACCACAACATGGTGGCCCACCCCAAAATTGCATCAGCACCATATGTGCCTAAAACACGCCATTCACCAGTTCCAGAGATACACGACTGGGCACGAGGACTGCGGCAAGCCGGCTTGTTAGGGCTAATTAACATGCCGCATTTTGGGAGACTAGTAGAAGTTACTGCTTGTGTAAAGCAGCTCTTGTCATGTTTCCATGGGGATTCGTTGTGGTTGGACAGAGAGGTCTCACTCACTATTGACTTGATTTATTTCATTACGGGCTTTCCTAAGAATGGCATTGATTCGGCACACTTTATTCAAGGGAAGGAAAATGAGAAAAAGCGGGGCGCGTCGATTGGCACAGAATTATGGCTTGGAATCAGATGGGCGTGGGTATCGCACCAGTAGTTGCAATGCTCATGTGGTACTCATGGGCATCAAGATCCTGTCCTGTAAGGTGATTAGGGGAGGTTGCCCTAACCAATGTAATTCGGGAATAGTTGCTTGTGCCGAGCAATGTGCGGAAGGAGTCCATATGTGTAGCTAGGGTTTTCACCCTAGCTTGTGCAAATGAGCACCTACTAAGGAGAAGGGACTCCTTAGTAGCAGTTCATAAAATACAGTAAATAAAAGACAGTACAGTAAAACAGTAAACTACTCTAAGCATGTGCATAAATAGAAAAGACAAGATAATAAAATATTTTTGTATTGATTTTACCTCCAATGTGAAGGTGGATGAAGCCTTTGCAGCAGTCCAAGAGGGTTGCTTCCAAGCTCCATTGTTGTTCCTTTCTCTTTCTCCAAAGGGTTTTGGAAATGGGCCAAAGGGGCACTCAAGTCTGAAAGTAGCTCAAGGGTGAGCTAGGGTTTCAGGAGTGAGTTTGGCAGAGTAAGGATACAGATGATTGTGGATATGAAATGAGGGGCCTCCATCACCTATTTATAGGTTTTTAGTGGTGGAGTGCTGGCCCATGGTTTTGGGCACCATATGGTTTAGGTCAGCTGTATATGGTTTTTGCTTCCTTTTTCCCTCTTTTTCCTCTTTTTTGTATTTTTTATTCCCTTTTTAGAGGGTTGTTGCTATTTTGGAGGAATTTTAGATTATTTTTGGGGAAAAAAGGGTTTTTTTTGGCCTTTTGGAGGCTTATTAATGGGATTTTAAGGTTTTGGAGGAAAATATGGTAGGAAATATGGACAAATGAGTCATGTAATGGGGTAGATGAGGCAGTGAGCACTTTCTGAGTGTTAACATATTGCCCCCTGATGTGTGAGGGCAGGAGCTCATTGTATGGCTGATAGACATCATAAGTCTTTTATGGTTTTCCTAGGGTGTGGAGAGGAGAAGAAACAAACTAGAGCTCGAAACAATGGTCCCGAACAAACTGCAAAAACTAAAAGTACGTGACCTCAATAATGAATGAGGAATACTCTGAACATATGGATGAGGCGGGCATTCCCCTGCTCGTATCAAGATATAGAACAATAACAAGGGGGTCCAAAAAATGGGGACCTGAAATCTACATGGACTCAAATAATGAATGAGGAAGAATCTCAATATATATGGACGAGGTGGGCATACCCATGCTCGTATCAAGATACATAAAAAATAACTGTGAGGCCCGAAAAGGGGGACCTGTAAGATACATAGAGAACCACTGTGTACATCATAAGGGTCCAGAGGGACACAAATTTGGGACATACTGGTGGGCTCACCATGTCTGAGCTAAAGAATTGATACACAGAAATAACAACAGTGCTGTTGAGTGTGGTACCGGAGGAATTGATGAGTTGCTGGATCATAGTGACGGGGAATCATACCCTCAATGGTACACTGAACTGGGTACTCAAGGAAGCATATAACTGGAATGGCTTCCGAATACAATCACCAAAGAAACCCGGATATCCACGGGAACATATAACTGGGAATTCCGAAGTGACTCACCAATGTGCTAGAGTCGGGGGAAATCCGGGGTCTTCGACCAATAACTGAAGGGATATAAACCCTATGCGATTCTCAACGATGTGATCAAGGTGTTGAAGTCGAGCATGTGAGAAACAACTACTCGGAGAGGCACTGATGACTCCTTTCAAAATGGTCTGTTGGCACTCACCACAAATGGTGATGGGTCCAAGGCGTAGGGACCTCTAGGTCTATCCTCTAGAATAGAGGGGCTGTCGTCAACAGAGGGATACCTACAACTAGCAAGGAAATGATGTTTCCTTGATAGGAGCACGAGGTGGAGAATCGAAGTGTGAGAGTACTGATGGTAGGACTGACATACTGTCGAGGTAGGGAATAACTGGGCAAGTAGAGTGGGTGGACTCAAACTTCCTTTGTTCAGAGTATGATGGCGGGGATGATCGAGCAGCATATGAAACTGACTGTTATACCTCTATGTTTCACAGTGTCGCATCTCCATCACGAAACGAGTTGACGACACTTTCCCTACTGTTTTAAACCATCCAGAAGAGATAGATGATGAGTCAACCTTGAAGGTGAATCTACCCTGACAAGTTCTGACCCACCTAAGACTTTATCTACACACACTACCGCACCTTGCTCATTTATCAAAACGCGGTACTACACACTACCGCGCTATGCTCTTTCCCCAAAACGCGGCAGTACCGCATTCTGCAGTCTTTTCAGAACGCGGTACTCTTTTAATAGCCTTTTTCCCTTGGCTTGTGGGATTTTGGATTTTCAAAGATAATGGAAGATTGAGGTCCCTGATTCGATCTCAATTCATCTCCTTCGATTAGAAACCCTGATCCACTTATCTCTCCCTAGATCCACCCATCTCTCTTGTTGGTTAACCTCACCATTCACTATAAAAGAGAGGCATTCCATTGGAAAAGGGGAGGACTCTTGAGAGTACCAAACTTATGGTCTTACAGCATTGTGGGGATAGCTAGAGGAGAAGACACTTGGAGCTGGAGGATTGGCTTGGACATCAAGCACCTTTTGTAAGTATTCTTCAAGTTGTAATGGAATAACTTGTCTTGTTTTCCCAAATCATTTGTGTTAATTTTGTTTTAATGATATGATTTGTATCTTTCATAGATTTAGATTCTAACTCATGTTTCAGGTTGCTAGAGAATAGTGCATTCTTGTGTCTTGGTTCCATTTTGACAGGTTCATTTGTGAGGGCTTGGAGATTGGAGCAACTACAAAAACAAGCGTCTGGATAGAAGGTTAGTTAAACTTCTTCTACTCTTTCTAGCATTTTAATCTTGAGATGTTTGTTAGATCTAGGGATCCAAGGTAGCATTTGTTTTGACTTGTTTCTTGCTTTAAAGTTAGTTTAAAATCTGCTTTAAAGTTAAGAGAGTTTTGGCTTATCCGTAGGACAAAATTCTACATAACACTGACTGGTGGGAAAGGGATCATAGCTGTAATGGATCAAGGATAGTGACTGGGATGAGTGAGACTCAAGTTGGTGTAAAATGGCAGGAGACTACAGAATACTCTGAACAAAGGTGACCTTATTGGGGGTGTTGCCGAGATGATCGATCATAGTGCCAAGAGGCACGAGGGGACTTCTTCATGGGTTAAGGAATGAGAAGAAGTGTGTTCAAAATGGTACTGTTGTGTGGATTTATACGAGCCCAGGACAGTTCATGCTCGTGATTGCTTTCAATTTTAAGGAGTCTGAAAGCGATAAGAAGACTCTGAAATAATGGAATGGTACCATCGTGTGGATTTGTACGAGCCCAGGATGGTGCATACTCGTGGTTTCTTTCAATTTTAGAGAGTCTGAAAGCAATAAGAAGACTCCAAGGGGGGTGTTTTTTCATGTGTTAGTCTCCAAGGCCCGAAGAAGCATAAAAGGATGCAATGAGGAACTCTTTTAGCCGGTGTGACTAGAGTATTCCTTTTTCGTAATTAGTCTACCAGGTCCAGAAAAGGGTTAAACTTATACCAGATAGATGCCCTTTCAGGTACTTTAATGAGCATGAAAGGAAGCAAGATTGCTCGGTGATCTTTTCATTGTTTTAGGAGTCAGAAAAGAGCTTAACAGAAACTCCCTAAGTGCCTTTTTCATAAAGGACTTGTCCGGCCCGAAAAAGGGATAAAATTATACGGAAAAAAAGGAATGGTCAGGCAAGGAGGAAGTGCTCAATCAAGGAACATTGATGATGACCAAGAACGAGAGTAGGGGGAACACTAATGGGCCTCCTTGCAAGATAATGAATGGTGGAAAAATAACGAAATAATTGCAGTATGAATGGAGTGAATGGCTCATGTAAAAATGTGGAACAATCCGATGGTGGCCGATGTGGTGCGCAAACCGAGGCAGCAAGGTGTCGAGACACAATGTTGAAATTGTACCCAGTGAGAGCAAGAAATGAGCTCAAGTATCATCACGAGCTCATAAAACTTAATCTGGTGACATAAAAAGTGTCAAAAATGGAGAACAAACGAGGTGGCTCGCAAACCAAGGCGACGGGGGGTGTTTTGGAAAAAATACCCAAAAAATATGGGGGTGAGAGCGAGAAATGATCTCAAGCATCATCACGGGCTCAAAAAAATGAATCCGATGATATAAAGTATATCAAAAATGGGTGAAAACCGATGTGGCACGCAAGCCGAGGCGACGAGGTCTCAGGATACAATGTTGAAACTGTTCTTGGTGAGAGCGAGAAATGATCTCAAGCATCATCACAGGCACGGAAATATGAATACGGTGATATAAGGAACGTTAGAACAGACTCTGGCCGAGGTGGCACACAGACTGAGGCGACGGGGGGCGTTTTGGAAAAAAATACCCAAAAAAACTGAGGGTGAGAGCGAGAAATGATCTCAAGCATCATCACGGGCATGGAAATATGAATCCGACAATGCAAATGGTGTGAAAAACGGAGGTCATAAGGACTCCGGAATGGTCAAAGGAAATAACTAGGTTAAAAAATGGTTGCAAATAAAGGTGAGCCCACCAAGCCAAGGATGCAGTGGTGGGGAGAAATGATGACCCGCGGGGGAAGAATACTAGGTATATCAAATCAAATCAAATCTACAAGTGATATGTGACCTCAATAATGGTTAAGATCACGCATGTGAAAAAGTGAGCAGGGTTAATGACCTACCCCCATGCTATGTGCATGGGGTTTGTGATTGTGGATCACAGATGTGTTGGTTTGAACGATGGGTTCATTGACGTGATGAGATAGATGTGATGGGGTAGGTTCAAAATGATTGATCATTCCCCCTATCCCAGGATCGAGGTGATCTATTATTCCCCCTAACTCAGAGGTGTCAATGTGGTGCTCGATGATAGTGGGGTCAAGACCAGGCATTTCAGTGTAGGACCAGGCAAAGACATCGCGGAACTCTCGAAAAAGTTTCTTGTACTCTCTGATCTCATACTCACTGCAGGAGGCTCCTAATGTAATAATTTCAAGAGCACCAGGTGGGTTAGAGATATCGATGTGGATGACGGGTGAGATGTTGGCCATGTTACCTTCCTCAAAAGCATCAGGAGCAGGAATGGGATCCTTAAACCAGTCGAATTTAGTGGGCAGGAAATATTTGGACTCAACCACAAATTGGGTGGCTGTGGTGGAGGAGGACTCTTCTGGGAGGAAGTAGGAACGATGGTGCATGTCTTCCCAGGGGTAATCTGGGGCAGTGAGAGCCTCTAGAATCTCCTCATCATTGCGAAAACTTTGAGTTGTCAAATCGTTTGACGAGGGAGTGGTAGTAGAAGAGATCATATAGATGGTATTAATCTCTCCGGATGAGGGTGATACTGGGGGGTGGATCTCCTCAATTGTGGGGGGCATCGTCTCAAGGTCCAAATTATTCATCTCATAGAGAGATACTCTGTAATCTGGGAGATCAGGACAGTGATGTGAGTAATGGCCATAAATACCACATATTGCACAAGGGTGGTTGGTACGCAGTGATTTATCACGAGGCTTAGGGGCTGGATCGATTTGGACAACCAGGATGTTGGGTTCATCGTCAAGCATTTGCATGTGTTCCTGTAATGCAGGTAATTATGGACATTGATGAGTCGGATCGCCTAACTCATCACACAACAAGCATTTGGGAGGAGCACGAAACATGGGGGGGGGGTTTAACTGTTTTGGGTGGGGGTACAACAGTGTGTGGTTGTGGGTCTCTGCCCCCAGTGTGCTTAATAAGAGGGGGTAGATTCGTAGATGACAAAGGGGTAATGACACCTGGAGGTGGTTGACTAGTAGTGGCGATGGGTTGCACCGGTTGTAGGATGACATTTGGTGTCGGCGGGGGAATGGGAGGCAAAATATACCACACGGGTAATCCTAAGGTTAACCTGGGGAGGCTGAGAGTTGCCATAACCGGGGTGCTTACTACTCCTGAGGGGGGGAATAGGAAGGGGATTGTGTGGATGGGTGTAACACCAATATGACTAGGTACCAATGGTGGTTTGGGTAACAAGGGCGGTTGATTGTTTGGTGCTTGTGTATTGTGGGAAAGGGTACATAGGTCAGATACTTCGGTCGTGGGTGACGGGGGTGGAATGGCTTGGAATGCTGAGGTCATCGACGTATCTGAGTAAAGTCCGGGTCCCACGGAGGAAACCAACGAGGTAGATGCACCACAAATAGGTTGTTCAAGCATGGGGAGAGCATTTTTGGGTGCAGCGGGGGCATTGGGATCGTAATAGGTGAGTTGATCGACCTTCACCATGCGTCCGTCATGGGGGAAAATCATGGTATAAAAAATGGACGAGACAACCGCCCGCATGGCATACATGTAGTTGCGGCCAAGTAAAAGGTTATAATCAAGTTGGGCATTGATTACCTCTATGTCAATGAGCATGGTTTTTCTAGCCAACTGGACGGGAACATTAACTAAGAGACCTTGGGGTTGAGCCGAACGGCCGTCGTAGGCTCGCAACGCAGTGGTGGACTGCTAGAGAGTAGGGGACCCCAAATTATGCCAAATGAATGTGGACATAACGCATGTAGAGGCACCTTCATCGATAATGCACCGATGGATGACAAGATTCCGAATGGAAATAGAAACTTGAAATGCTAAAGTGGAAGGCAGGCATGGTTCGGATTGGTCCAAATCAAAGGCCATCAGTCGTAAATCATTTGGGTCAATAGCACCAATGGTGGAGAGCAAAGTCTTGCGCTGTGAAGGACAGTTTTTTAAGACTTCTAACGCAAACATGGCTATGGGAGACTGGGCTAAGTCATCTACAATGTTGTAATTAGATGCAGCGCGAGCATTGGGATTATTGTTGACGCGACGAAGTGGGAAGCGAGGTGCTTTGGAGGTGCCATCTAGTGGAGCCAGAGGTATACATAACGTCTGATCAGTGGGATGAGCATTAGTGTTTTTGTCAGTGAGAGGGGCTTCATGGGTGGGGCCATATTGGTTCCGACGGGTTTGAAGCTTGACATCGGTGGATGACATCATTAACAAGTGATGGGTACCTGAGTCTAACATGGGTTGATCAGGAGCGGCATAAGTGATTTGCTATTGTGGTGGCGCGTTTCCTTGAGGGGGAGCTAATGGCTGAGTGTTCACTACACCTTGGGTTGGTAAGGGGTTTTGTAAGACCAAGGGTTAATGTTGAGGTGGTGGGGGGTTGGGCGGCGCTTGAGCAGCCGCATGCCCTTGGCGGTGGGCATCATCGGTCCAGAGTTTTCAAGCTCAATCCAAATGTGGGCAAGCATGAGTGTAGTGGCCATAGACCCCACAAATAGAACAAGGATGGTTTGTTCACAAATTAAGATTTTTGGCTTGTTTGGGTGGCCGATCAGGGTTCTGGTTGGCAGGTGCCGTGTTATTATTATTTGGGGGATTGGTAGGTTGACTGCCTTGGTCTGGAGGGGTGTTGTTCCCATGGTTACGGCCTCTGCCACGGTTTTGTTGGCCCTGTTGGCACTGGTTATTTTGGTTATGCTGTGGATTTTGTTGGGCGTAAACTTGCCCTTGGGCAGCAGGTGGGTTCTGGGGTTGTGCAGGTGTGGGAGTAGGTTGCGGTGGATAATAGGTAAGTGGAGGTGGCGCAGGTGCTAAACCTTGTGGGGGTTGCTGATACGTCTGTGGAACGGGTTGTGGATTTGCTACAGGGGCTGCCTGTGGCAGGTAATAAGCAGGTTGGGCTTGAGAGGCACAGGAGCTAGTGTATCCTTTGGGTGGTAATATGGCTGAGGGGCGACTGGTGGGGCCTAAGCGGGGGGCGGCATGGCCAAAGCACTGAGGTTGACACAAGGGTCCATGGGAATGATGGTGATGTGCCATGGGAGCATAAGAATTGGTTGCTCCAGACTGAGATGTAGCCCGCGAAAGGTCGGGGCCATGGCTAGGACGTGCTATGGAAAAGGGTTGGTTATGTGAGGCTATACAACCAATGATTCCATCTACGGCATGGGATGCCCTCGGTACATCATGTCGGGAAGAATCACCGCGAGGGGCGTCAGGTATGATGGAATACAGATAACCCAACTGGGCATAAATAAGGTCAAATTGCTGGGCTTTGAGTATAGCCTCTTCTTAGGACTGGGGTCATTCGGATGCCACATCCTTGACAATGATAGGAAGGAGGAATTTTAGAAGCCAATCTAAGAAGAGACGGTCGTCTAACTTGATTTTGCAGAGGATGTGGCGTCGACGCCACTCATGAATGTGGTCAGTGATGTGGGTAGCCGTGTTCTGTCTGCAAGACAGTAGGATCTCAACTCCCATGTCATAGTGGACAAGTAACTGAAAGAACTGTAGGAAAGTCGAGGAAAGGGAAGTAAAGGTGGCATGGGTCCCATGGGGCTACTCAATGTACCACTTAGCTGCAGAGCCAGTTAGGTGTAATGTCCCCTCCTATCATACCAACATGATAGAGAGGATCATTGAGCTAAAACTGGGCAATTGGCCCCGATGCCAACTAAATAAGACATCCACATATATATAAAAATACAGACACACAGATGTACAAATCTAAGCAAACACAATAGAAGTAAATCATGTGTAGAATTAACACATAGTGGAATTAAAGTCATGTTACTATCTAGCATACACTTAGCATTTCATGACAGAAAAACAAATGAGAGTACTTATCTTAACAAGTAGCCCCTGAGCAACCAGCTACGCGTCTGCAACGTTCCACCCAACCGTAGGCAAGTGTGCTCCTTAATCTCTCAGCACCACTGCCACCCCCGAGCTGGGCATGATCTCCACAAGGAAAAAGGGGAGACAACAGGGTCTCACATGGCCATAGATACCCCAAAATCAGCCAAACCAACCAGCAGTTGGGTTTCTGAGGCTGCTAGGAGATGGATGCATATAACAGCAAGGGCATAAGTGTTGGGTATGAGAAAAATGTCTCAATAGTGGAATGCACGAGATGGGGTTTCTTGAGCTTCAGAAAAACGTGGGTAGACTCAAAACGAAATGGCAAACTGGGAAAATTCGACTGGGAGAGCAACCCATTTCAGAAAAATGCCCCAAGGGCAAAAACGACCTCTCCCTCAGCCCAAAATCGTGTCCCTCCTTTCCCAGCTACTGCACAATACCAAAAACGAACTTTTGGACATGGAAAAACGCAGGGTTATGGTGAAAAACGTGAGGGTAAAATCCCAGTGAGCTCAGTCTGCGTGAGAGGAAGAACGTAATGCATGAATAATCGCCTTAGGAAGCATTTCATGGGGGTTTTCTTGCCCAACAAGCCAAAAATACGATTTTCAGGTTGATGGCTTGCCCATGCACGAAATCTGACTGCCATACTTTTCCAATCCCAAGTCATTAACTGCCCCAACCAATCTTTGGAAGAATTAAATGATTGGGTGCATGGGACAAAATGGGTAGTTAAGAGTTAATGGGTTTTCTTATTGACACATGGGCTGACCCTAGTAGCTCAAGGGTTTGGTTATTTCCCCTCCCTATTCCTTGTAAAGATCATGCCCCCATCTCTTTGTTGCATTGCGTAGCTGGTTGTGGGTTTTTATTAAAATTGCATATTTACATGATGTCTGATTTTACATTGTGCTCCGCTAGCACAAGAACCATATGCATATATTCTAATTGCCGATACCTAAAACGATAAATCAATGGGGGGGCCTTGGCCTTGAGCTCCTCACCATGACTAAATAACAATATTTACATCATTTACAACATTAATGCAATAGGGTCAAGCTGGGGACATTACATTCCCCTCCCCTTGGAATAACACCGTCCTCGGTGTTCCAACACTTCGAAAATCAATACCCGCTTTACATATGTCCAAAATTCACAAAAACTTTGCAGATCTTCCCTGCATTCTGTTCTTTACTTTGAACTTTCAGGACCAAGTCCTTTGATCTTCACGAGCTACTCCTGCTGATTTGGATCTTCTAGCTCATGCATACGTCTGAAAACTTTATGGCTGCTACCCTCTTGAGGTTCTCTTGTTGGAAAGTTGTGGAAGTAATGCTCCCCCCCACATTTCCAACACTTCACGGGTTGCTTCATCTTTACCTGCTCAATTTCCTTTGAGTCTTCCCACCTGGAGAATTCCTTAATTGGACGATTGGATGAATGCTTCTTCACTGCTCCACTTTTCTTTCCCTTGCTGATTGCTTTCATAATGCTTTTTACCTCTTTCTGCAGACGAATAGAGTCCTGCAAGACCTTGTGGTTCATCTTGTTTTGCTGCTTTTGCATCTTGAGCATCTCTCCAAGATTTTCTTGGGTCTTGGCAATTGTTTGAAGAAGACTTCCAGCCAATCCTAATAGCCCTTGGTCTGCCGCCATGGTCAATGGAAACAACTGACCACACTTTGCTCACTAGCACACTTGCCTGCACCGGCTGCAACCAATTGGTTCAATTTTCACCTGTGAAATTCATCATTACAATTCTCGTTAGGCCCAGCATAACCCAAACATTAAAAATCAGTCAATGATTTTTCCCCAGTTGACATGGATAGTCCATGTTGTACTCATGAGACTCCCACACTTTTTATGCTTGCCCAACATACACATGAATTCCTTCATGTTCATCCATTCGCAGAAAATTCATTATTTAGCATTCACAATTCACTTTAATCAAATAAACACACTTTTACTTTCAGTCATGCGTGCATTCAACATTTTTCTAATTCTATAATTGCATCAATAAAAAGGGAAAGAGAGAGAGCAGTAAGAGTTTCTCCTCTTAGTCTTGTTCCATTCTGGAACCTACACCACCACTCTGGTTTCCATGCTCCTGTCCTCTTTCACTTCAACGTGAATGATTGACCTTCCCTTCTTGGTTATGGCACGTAGTGTCTATGGTTTATTCTAGACCTCTCAACCATGGAGTTCCTCCACTTGGTTGGTCTAACTCTTGGCCACTAGGACTCACACAACTCCACTAGCCCCATATTTCATTACTGCTCGTGCTGAGCTCTTTAGGGTGGTTACATGTCCACATGCATCCTTAAGATGCTTCAAGGTTCTTGCTTCCAACAATACCTGTGTTGGATGTCTTCACTTTATTCCATAGGACCCTTCTGTGATTTACAAGCCCTGGATCTCCTATGGGTATAATAACGAATGTTGGGATAGCACGCAGGCTACTCCTCAACATCAATTAATCAATGCTCAACCAGCCACTTTTTGGATTTACCAAGCAGCTTTCAGTTCTGTCAGGGTCCTTGCTTCCTGCATTGACCAAGGTTTCCAACAAGGAAACAATAATGCATCAGCTCACTGTTGCAATATTTATGCTTGAAACCTTCAGTTTTTTTTTTTTCAAATAAGAAATGAATGATATTGAATACTTATCTGTATTGTGCATTTCCTCGCTACTCCACAGGTTTCCTTCTCTGCTTTACAAGCCTTGGATCACTTGTGGGGTGGATGCTTGGCCAGCACACATGCTGCTCCACAACATAATCCAAATAGGAAATTCCAAGCCAGTACGCCGACTGGGTTTATCAGGCATCCCTAAAATCAGTATGCTAAGCCAGTACGCTGACTGGGTTTATCAAGCATTTCAAAATCAGTATGCTAAGCTAGTACGCCGAATGGGTTTATCAAGCATTCAATAACCAGTATGCTAAGCCAGTACACCGACTGGGTTTATCAAGCATTTCAAAATCAGTATGCTAAGCCAGTACGCCGACTGGGTTTATCAAGCATACAATAACCATTTCCAAGCCAGTTCTCCGACTGGGTTTGTCAGGAAATAACACCCTTCATCAATACCTTCACAACATGCAAATCACCAATGCCAAGCCAGTACACCGACTGGGTTTGTCAGGCATTAATTTAACAACATGCCAAGCCAGTACACCGACTGGGTTTATCAAGCATATAGCAACCTTTTTCCACAGCACCCAAATAACCAATGCCAAGCCAGTACACCGACTGGGTTTATCAGGCATACATAATATGATTGCGTGGATCCTTCTCTTATGCAAACCAGTGGTTCCCTCCAGGAACTCCATAGGTGACTCACTCGACTGCAGGCTAGCATGGCCCCATAATACCCACTCACACTACACAAGGATGATACCCCTTTTTCTACAACACAGCTCCTCGGGAATATCCATCCCTTCTCGTGTCCTTTAGTGTGAGCGTAGAAAGGTTACCACTGCACATACAGTCCTCTTGAGCACCCTTTCTTCGCTTTGCCTCTTATGTGCAACACCAAGTTGCATTTGTGTAAGCTGTTAGCACAAGAAGGATAAGAAGACTCATCAGTATTGCTGCTATAAAATTGTAACCATATTTCATAACATTCACTATCAAGTATTGAAACACCAGGAATGCGTCCATTCCCTTAGGGTGTAGTCAATATTGGAACCCTAACATAACCCATCACTGGAAAGGTATGCATCCCTTTCCGATGTGAGCCATGTAGGCCTTAGTCACACTCAAGCCGTCTGAAACAATAGTAAAATAAGATAGAGCATGCTCTGCATATTAACCCTAATAATTTAGACATGAATGTTCTTGTCTAGGGTCACAGAATACTCATTCATTTTGCAGCTGTGTCTCACATGCCTTCTGGGCATAGCTTTACCATCTCACTTTCATGGTTTACCGTCATGCGGTTTGGCTGAGACATTATCAATGGCGTTTCCCCCGAAACTCATTTCCAAAGCATGGGGTCTTTCCCATCTGGTTTGGCTTCTGCAGGCCATCACACATGATCTTCCTGCAATGTGTCCTCTTGGCACACTTTATCAAATAGCCAAACAGTCAACAACATTTAGCAATAACCTTCAAATATGATTGTTCCATAACCAATCAATAGCATTAATAATTAAATTCAATATGAATTTACAATTCTGTCTACTACAGAAATTGGTTTTCTTATCCATGAGGCTATCCTCATATTGTTTGGCTCCTGTAAGTGACACCACTCTTCCCGTTATGGTCTTATGCCCGCTTCCATACATGAGCATCCACTTACAGCATGTCCTCCTGACACATTTCATATAAGCCAAACAGTCATTAGCAATTATTAGCAAAATTTCAAATCCGAAACATTTACAAATCTGAGATTTACAACTGTCCTTACTAACAGAACTTAGAGCTTTCATCCATGAGATTCCTTCTCATAAGCTCTAGATCAAATTTCACAGTCATATCATTCATACAACTCTGTCCTTCCACAGAGCATTCTAGCAGCCCATCGATCATGATTGGGCTCTTCATGCACTTACTATTCTGCATTCATAACAATCCATGAAATGATCCTAGAATTATCATCAATTCATCACTTCATTCATTATTTATTTTTCAATAACATATGCATCATCCTTATGTATTCACACCATGCATCACAAGATTTATAAAATCTCTTTAATGCACATCTACTAAATGCTACCTTGCATTGTTTCATGAGTACTATGCATTCAAGCCTATTATGATCGAACATGACTATCTCGTATAATTTGCATTACCATATTCAGGACTACCAGTCCTCACTTGCTTTGGTTATTAAGCACATAACCAACATACACATGGCATGATATAAATTCATATGAATGCATTGAGATTTCTAAACAATCATAGGGTGTAAGGATCATTTCCTTCACTTACCCACACCTCACCAAACTTGGTAGGTTAACAGTCCCAATCGATATTCAATATCACATGCAAACTAACTCAGCATAGCTCAAACATGGTTGAAGAGATCTTACCAAATCCCCTTTCAACATTCATGCAATTTGGCACCAATAATAATTACTTGCCTGGTTACCATTAACATCGTCTGATGTTACCTGATCAGTTGGCCTCTTACCGAGGCTGCTCAGTCCTTTTTCCAACTTTGTGGTCATAGATTTGTTGCACCGTCCTTTCTGCATAAGGTTGTTGGCTTCGTGCAACAACATCCTCAGCACATTTAGCCATGCTCTTTGTTATCTTTGGTCCTACAACCAATACCAACATCAATAGTGATTATCAACCACAATATTCTCCATTAGTGGTTCATTGCATATGCAGACTTCATTATTCTACCAATATGCAGTATCCCATTTATGCGCAAGCATTTCCATATGTACTATGCAATGTTTGTTAAGATGCCATCTAGTGCATATGCATCTATGTAATCCCTTACATTTTTAACATTTTTATGCCATATGACAATTTCATAATTGTAAGTATGATAACAAACAGGGGTTTAAGGAATTATTTCCTTTTCGATCCCTCATTGTAACATGGAATTCCTCTTCCATATCATGCAATTGTAGAATTTGCCCATATTGACAATAGAATTTGTTTGTCAAAACAACCGCTGGCACTCTTCTGCACTAAATATCCATGATATATGTAGACCTCATTCAAACTCTGGTCATGCATCATTGTTCCTTGCTGGACAAGCTTTCCAATGCCTGTCTTCATGCTCCATTCCGACATCGGGTGCAGAAACTGCATCTCTTCAAAAATGACAACCTTCACTCCAATTCTGCACATTTTACACAGTTGCATTTTGGTCCAGAATGCCAAATTTAGCCACCTGTGGAAGAAAATGTATGAGAAATCACAAAAACTTTTATATCGGGCGAAGCTAGTCCGTATAACAAGGAACACTCAGCAATTCACGGATCTCAATTCTGATGCACCATTCATCTTCTATGAATTTCTGGATTTTACTACTTCTCACTTTTCACATTTTTCCAAAATTCCAAAATTTGGGCCAAAATGGCTATCTCCCAAATGGTGCATTTCTGGAAAATCTTCGTCTAACGGAAACTGTCGTCTTAATGAGAATATGAAATGTCTAGTTCAGTAAAAATTTTGATTCCCGCATCTAGGGTCACTTTTACTGCCCACAAGCTTTTCAAAATCCCGAAAAAGTGGCCCGGAACAGTGCTTTTTGGCCTTCTTGCTCACCCCGACTCCACATCCTTTGGATTTTGGCTCCAAGATTCTGAACTTAACATCATGCCTGCTTCATGGCCGCGCCTGATCAATTTCAGCTCCAACCGACCTTCCGTTAAGCCTCGGGACTCCGTCCTTCAAAAGTCACTATTATCCATTTTCTGTCAAATCGGAGTGTAATGGGCTCGGGGTCTTCACTGGTTCTTTCATGGCCTCCGTCAATGGCCTCCGAGCCCCATAGGAATCATCCCATTCTGAGCCCCGATGCTCCCCCTATCCAAAAATTGAGTTTTTGGCACTTTACTCTTTATCTTTTTGCGCCTGATCAATTTCAGCTCCAACTGACCTTCCGTTAAGCCTCGGGACTCCGTCCTTCAAAAGTCACTATTATCCATTTTCTGTCAAATCGGAGTGTAATGGGCTCGGGGTCTTCACTGGTTCTTTCATGGCCTCCGTCAATGGCCTCCGAGCCCCACAGGAATCATCCCATTCTGAGCCCCGATGCTCCCCCTATCCAAAAATTGAGTTTTTGGCACTTTACTCTTTTTTTTTGCGTGGGAAATCCCTCGGCAACTACGGAGTGGTTCAGCGACGGCTTCCGCAATTGCGGAGCAGTTCGTCGAATGCTTCCGCAATTGCGGAGCAGTTCGCCGAACGCTTCCGCAATTGCGGAGCAGTTCGCCGAACGCTTCCGCAATGGCGGGGCGATTTGCTGAATATTTCCGCAGTTGCGGAGCGTTTCGCGGAGTGCTTCCGCAGTTTCGGGAGGCACTCGGATATTCTTTTCGCTGTTTCGGAACGGTTTGGCGAACTTTTCCGCAAATTTTTGGGGAACTCTTCCGCGAACCGGTTTGCCGAGCTCTTCCGCAGTTGCGGGAAGATTCGCGGAACTCTTCCGCAAATTGCGGGAAGGTTCGCCGAACTCTTCTGCAGTTGCGGGAAGATTCGCAGAACTCTTCCGCAATTGCGGGAAGGTTCGCCGAACTCTTCCGCAGTTGCGGGAAGATTCGCGAAACTCTTCCGCAAATTTCGGAAGAGAAATCCTTCCAAAAACTTCACTTAGAAAAATTTTTGCTTTTTCGGAGCAATTCGCCGAATTTTTCCACGTTGCGAGACAACTCGCGGAATCCTTCCGCAAATTTCGGAAGAGAATTCCTTCCGAAAATTTCGGAAGGGAATTCCTTCCGCAAATTTCGGGGCGACTTCCCGAACTTCTCTGCGTTGCGGAAAAACTCGCGGAATGCTTCCGCAGTTTCAGAGCAATTCGCCGAATGCTTCCGCAGTTGCGGAAGACATTCGGGAATTCTTTCCGAAACAGACTAAAACCAAAATTTGAAAACTTTCTTTCTTTCAGAGATGACTTTAATTGGATTTGGCCCATAGAGGCCCAATGTTGCAACCAGCAGCTCTAATACCAAATGTAATGTCCCGTCCTATCATACCAACATGATAGAGAGGATCATTGAGCTAAAACTGGGCAATTGGCCCCGATGCCTACTAAATAAGACATCCACATATATATAAAAATACAGGCACACAGATGTATAAATCTAAGCAAACACAACAGAAGTAAATCATGTGCAGAATTAACACATAGTGGAATTAAAGTCATGTTACTATCTAGCATACACTTAGCATTTCATGACAGAAAAACAAATGAGAGTACTTATCTTAACAAGTAGCCCCTGAGCAACCAGCTACGCTTCTGCAACGTTCCACCCAATCGTAGGCCAGTGTGCTCCTTAATCTCTCAGCACCACTGCCACCCTCGAGCTGGGCATGATCTCCACAAGGAAAAAGGGGAGACAACAGGGTCTCACATGGCCATAGATACCCCAAAATCAGCCAAACCAACTAGCAGTTGGGTTTCTGAGGCTGCTAGGAGATGGATGCATATAACAGCAAGGGCATAAGTGTTGGGTATGAGAAAACCGTCTCAATAGTGGAATGCATGAGATGGGGTTTATTGAGCTTCAGAAAAACGTGGGTAGACTCAAAACTAATTGGCAAACTGGAAAAATTCAACTGGGAGAGCAACCCATTTCAGAAAAACGCCCCAAGGAAAAAAATGACCTCTCCCTCAGCCCAAAATCGCGTCCCTCCTTTCCCAGCTACTGCACAATACCAAAAATGAACTCCTGGACATGGAAAAACGCAGGGTTATGGTGAAAACCATGAGGGTAAAATCCCAGTGAGCTCAGTCTGCGTGAGAGGAAGAACGTAATGCATGAATAATCGTCTTAGGAAGCATTTCATGGGGGTTTTCTTGCCCAGCAAGCCAAAAATATGATTTTCAGGTTGATGGCTTGCCCATGCACGAAATCTGACTGCCATACTTCTCCAATCCCAAGTCATTAACTACCCCAACCAATCTTTGGAAGAATTAAATGATTGGGTGCATGGGACAAAATGGGTAGTTAAGAGTTCATGGGTTTTCTTATTGACACATGGGCTGCCCCTAGTGGCTCAAGGGTTTGGTTATTTCCCCTCCCTATTCCTTGTAAAGATCATGCCCCCATCTCTTTGTTGCATTGCGTAGCTGGTTGTGGGTTTTTATTAAAATTGCATATTTACATGATGTCCGATTTTACATTGTGCTCCGCTAGCACAAGAACCATATGCATCTATTCTAATTGCCGATACCTAAAACGATAAATCAATGGCGGGGCCTTGGCCTTGAGCTCCTCACCATGACTAAATAACAATATTTACATCATTTACAACATTAATGCAATAGGGTCAAGCCGGGGACATTACATTAGGGTGCGCTGTAACAGATGGAGGAGGACAGAGTCGTCCACTATGTATTTGGAGGAACACCATAGATGGAAGGACATAATATGGTTCTGGGGGTCTTCACCTGCCTTGCCCTCAAACTTAGGGATGTCAGAGGGGAGCTTGGTGGGAATGTGAGGCAATGCAAGGTCGTGTCTGATGGGATCATTAGTTAGTCTAGCTAGGTCAGGAAGGTTGAGACTAGCCATGAATGGAAAACTAGTAGAAGGATGTGACATACTAGTGGTTGTGACCATGTTGGGGCCAATTCCCCCAAGTGGAGGGGCTGGGTTTGGGATGTTGCCCCCAAGTGCAGGAACGAAAGTGGTATGGGACGGTCCTGCACCGCCAAGGGTTGTGTGAGTCACTAATGGAGTGGGGATAGGTATGCTAGCTACTGGAATGGGTACAATGATCGGAATGGTAGATGTGGGCCCCATCAAGGGCATACCCAAACCAGGTGTGGTAGCTGGTTTGGTGGTGGCGGCTCCACCAATGGTCCCTAAAAAGAAAGGAGTGGAAGTCATGACAGCCATGGGGCTGGTTGGTGCAGTGTAAGTGGGGTTCTTGGACTCTGCCTCAGAATCAGAGGTAAAATAAGGGGTGTCTAGATCAGGTGACGGAGTTCTATGCCATTGACGAGTGGAGTCAAGTGACAAAGCTTGAGATCTATGATGAGTGGTATCAAGTGATGAAGATCTACGTCTATGACGGGTGATGTCAAATGAACCGCGGTGTGGGGGCTCTCCCCGGAGGCACCAAGAGTGTCTCGGAGACTCAATGGTGACGGATGGTGTCAACTATCTGGGGGTTGTGTTGAGTGAAAAATAGCTCAAAAACCCTAATGCAACCGAGTGTGCAGAAGGTGTTAACACCCAAAAAGTGCTCACTACCTCATCTACCCCATTACATGACTCATTTGTCCATATTTCCTACCATATTTGCCTTCAAAACCCTCAAATCCCATTAAAAAGCCTCCAAAAGGCCAAAAATGCCTCCAAAAGGCCACAAAACCATCAAAAAGGCCACCTTTGGTACTGCAAAACCCCTTACCAACTCAAGGCGTAGTGAACACTCAGTCATTGGCTCCCCCTCAAGCAACCGCGTCGCCACAACAACAGATCACTTACGCCGCTCCTGATCAACCCATGTTCGACTCAAGTACACACAACTTGTTGATGATGTCGTCCGCTGATGTCAACCTCCAAACTCCAACTTTTATTAAGTTTTATACGTTTTAATTTTCTGCAATATCTTTATATTCGGCTGTCCCTTTCGGCTGCCATAAACCGCATCTTTTACCCCCTACAGTTGCGTTCTTACCGCGTCTTTCAGGTGTTTACCTGCGATCCAACCGCGACTCTCAGACTGTTTCCGGTGACCTGCCAGCCATTTTTAGTCTGTTACCTGCGATCTGACCGCGGCTATTAGCCTGTTTGGGACGGTCCGACTGCGGCTACTAACCCTTTTTCTGCATCTTGCCTGCAGCTTTCGGCCATTTTCCGCAACCCGCCGGTGCCTTTCGGTGTTTTTCCTGTGTCCTGCCTGCGGCTTTCGGCCATTTTCCCACAACCCGCTGGCGCCTTTCGGCGTTTTTCCTGTGTCCCTCCTATGGCTTTCGGCCATTTTCCCACAACCCACCTGCGACTTTCGGCATTTTTCCTGCGTCCCGACTGCATTTTTCAGTCTAAATCCTGCAACCCGACTGCGACTGTTGAGTTGTTTTCCGCGGTTCGACCGCCCAGATTTGCCAAAAACGCGCGGTTTATTTTCTGCATTTTTCCTTGTTTTTGAACCCAGCACTTTGCTGCACTATTTTCTACACCAGCACAGCCATCTGTCCTACCTGCAGCCACACTTCCTTACAGCCTTTTTCTGCAGTTTTATTTCTGTTCCTTTTTACAGAATAGTTTTTAAATTTTTAGCATTTTAAATTGAAAAGAGAAAATTTTGCATTTCAAAGTCTAATTTCTATCTTGTTATTGCTAGTTAGAAAGTTGCCCCCCTTGTGGCACTTTTATTTTGGGTTCATCACCTCACACGCACACACTCTGTCACCTAATTCAAGTGAGCCTTAAAAAACTACTTATCTCAACCAACATTCTAACCCCACTTGAGGAACACATAAGAATTTTTGTAGCTAGGTAGGATCAGGGGGATAGGCATCCAAATAACACCCCTCGGTTGCTTACACTTGAGACATAGCTGTTGTCCATTAGGGAACCAAAATCCCCTAGTATTTTTTGGCACGGTCACAACCAGTTTATCAGAGGGCCTCTCCCCTAGGAGGGTTGAAGTCACCAGACTGGTTCCGGAGGCCTGAGTGGAATACCGCAATCCATTCAGTAACCGAAGGCTACCTTTCGCAGTTCTCAGGGTATCCCTGTATGGGGGTACTACGGTAAAAGGACCAAACGACAGGTTCACCTTTTCTGGATGTGTCATGAACGGGGTATCTTAGTTGCCTTTCTTCTAGGATTGACTACCCAGTGTCCCTCCCAGTAGGGGGATATCTTTAGCCACTTGGCTCTATTATTCATATTGTCTGACTTGGATTTCATCACCTTGCAGAGGATATGTCTAGTTGAGTCAGAATACTATTTAGTTAGGTGTTTTCATGCTCCCTTACCTCCTTTTAGTCTAGTGAGTCAACTATTTTTATTTTTTTAGGAAACCTGCTGCTTGTTGGTATTCTGACCATTTCTGTTGATACTCCACTTATTGTAGCACAGCTGTTACAGTAAGTGTTTTGAGTCAGTTGTTGGCCTGAGTGCCATATTTTTTGAGCTCTCCTTCTGCACACTCGGTTGCATTAGGATTTTTGAGCTATTTTTCACTCAACACAACCCCCAGATATTTGACACCATTTGTCACCATTGAGTCCCCGAGACATTCTCGGTGCCTCCGGGGCGAGCCCCCGCAGCACGGTTCACTTGACACCACCCGTCATAGACATAGATCTTCATCACTTGATACCACTCATCATAGATCTCGAGCCTTGTCCCTTGACTACACTCGTCAACGACATAGATCTCCATCGCCCGAGCTAGACGCCCCCTATTTTACCTCTGATTCTAAGGCAGAGTCTGAGAACCCCATTTACACTGCACCAACCAGCCCCATGGCTGGCGTGACTTCCACCCCTTTCTTTGTAGGGACTATTGGTGGAGCATCCACCACCACACTATCTACCACACCTGCTTTGGGTATGCCCTCGATGGGGCCCACATCTACCATTCCGATCACTGCACCCATTCCAGTAGCTGGAATATCTATTCACACTCCATTAGTGACTCGCACTACCCTTGGCGGTGCAAGACCGGCCCATACCACGTTTGTCCCCACACTTGGGGGCAACCTCCAAAACCATGCCCCTACACTTGGGGGCATTGGCCCCACCATGGCCCAACCCACTAGTATGTCACATCCTTCTACTAGTTTGCCATTCATGGCTAGCCTCAACCTTCCTGACCTAGCTAGACTAACTAACGATCCTATCCGACACGACCCTACATGTCCTCACATGCCCACTAAGCTACCCTCTGACATCCCTAAGTTTGAGGGCAAGGCAGGTGAGGGCCCCCAGAACCATATTATGTCCTTCCATCTATGGTGTTCCTCCAACTCCATAGTGGACGACTCTGTCTGCCTCCGTCTGTTACAGCGCACCTTCACTGGCTCTGCAGCTAAGTGGTACATCGAGCAACCCCATGGGACCCATGCCACCTTTACTTCCCTTAGCTCGACCTTCCTGTAGTTCTTTCAGTTACCTGTCCGCTATGACGCGGGAGTTGAGATCCTACTATCTTGCAGACAGAACACGGCTACCCACATCATTGACCACATTCATGAGTGGCGTCGACGTTGCAGCCTCTGCAAGATCAAGTTAGATGACCGTATCTTCTTAGATTGGTTCCTAAAATCCCTCCTTCCTATCATTGCCAAGGATGTGGCATCCGAACGACCCCAGTCTGAAGAAGAGGCCATCCTCAAAGCCCAGCAATTTGACCTCATATATTCCCAGTTGGGTTATCTCTATACCATCATACCTGACACCCCTCGCGGTGATTCCTCCCAACACGATGCGTCTAGGGCATCCCATGCCACAGACGGAATCATTGGCTGTGTTACCTCGCATCCCCAACCCTTTTCCATAGCACGTCCTAGCCCTGGCCCCGACCTTTCGTGGGCTACATCTGAATCCAGAGCAACCAATTTGTATGCTCCCATGACACATCACCCCCATTCTCACAGGCCCTCATGTCCACCTCAGTGCTTTGGACATGTGTCCCCCGCTTATGCCCCCTCGGTCGCACCTCAACCCTATTACCATCCACAGGCTGCACCAGCTCCTGTGACTTCTCAAGCCCAACCTGCTTATTACCTGCCACAAGCAGCCCCTACGGCCAACCCACAACCCGCTCCGCAGACATATCAGCAACCCCCACAAGGTTCAGCACCTACGTAGCCTCCACCTACATATTATCCTCTGCAGCCTGCTCCAGCACCTGTGCAACCCCAGAACCCATGTGCTACCCAAGGGCAAGTGTACGCCCAACAAAATCAGCAGCAAAACCAAAACAACCAGAGCCAACAGGGCCAGCAAAATCATGGCAAAGGCCGTAACCATGGGAACAACCCTCCTCAAGACCAAGGTGGTCAACCTCCCAATCCCCCAGACAACAATAATGCGGCACCTGCCAACCAAAACCCTGATCGACCACCTAAGCAGGCCAAAAACCCTAACTTGCGAACTAACCATCCTTGTTCTATTTGCGGGATCTATGGCCACTACACACATGCTTTCCCACATTTAGAGCGAGCTCGACAACTCTGCGTTGATGATGACCATCGCCAAGGGCATGCAGCTCCTCAAGCGCCGCCCAAGCCCCCACCCCCTCAGCAGCCACCTTTGGTATTGCAAAATCCCTTACCAACTCAAGGCGTAGTGAACACTCAGCCATTGGCTTCCCTTCAAGGCAATGCGCCACCACAACAACAGATCACTTATGCCGCTCCTGACCAACCCATGTTCGACTCAGGTACTCACCACTTGTTGATGATGTCATCCGCTAATGTCAACCTCCAAACCTAACAAAACCAATATGGCTCCACCCCTGAAGCCCCTCCCACCGACAAAAACACTAACGCTCATCCCACTGATCAGGCATTACGTATACCTCTGGCTCCACTCGATGGCGCCCCCAAAGCACCTCGTTTCCCACTTCGTCGTATCAACAATAACCCCAATGCTCGCGCTACGTCAAATTACAACATTGTAGATGATTTAGCCCAATCTCCTGCGGCCATGTCCACGTTAGAAGTCTTAAAAAACTGTCCTTCACAGCGCAAGACTTTGCTCTCCGCCATTGGCACTATTGATCCAAATGATTCAAAACTGATGGCATTCAATTTGGACCAGTAAGAACCACGCCTTCCTTTCACTTTAGCATTCCAAGTTTCTGTTTCCGTTCGGAATCTTGTCATCCATCGATGCATCATCGATGAAGGTGCCTCTACATGAGTTATGTCCACATTCGTTTGGCAGAAGTTGGGATCCCCTACTCTTCAGCAGTCCACTACTGCGTTGCGAGCCTACGACGGCTGTTCGGCTCAACCCCAAGGCCTATTAGCCAACATCCCCATCCAGCTGGCTGGTAAAACCGTTCTCATTGACATAGAGGTCATCAATGCCCAACTTGATTATAACCTCTTACTTGGCCGCAGCTACATGTATGCCATGAAGGTGGTTGCCTCCTCCGTTTTTCGTACCATGATGTTCCCCCATGACGGACGCGTGGTCAAGGTTGACCAACTCACCTACTACGATCCAAATGCCCCCGCTGCACCCGAAAATGTTCTCCCCATGGTTGAACAACCTGTTAGTGGTGCCGCTACCTTGTTTGTTTCCTCTGTGGGACCTGGATTTTACTCAGATCCGTCGATGACATCAACCTTCCAATCGATTCCTCCCCCGTCATATGCACCCGAAGTATCTGGCCTATGTACCCTTTCTCACAATACACAAGCACCTAACAATCAACCGCCCTTGTTTCCCAAATCACCGTTGGTACCTACTCACATTGGTGTTACACCCATCCACACCATCCCCTTCCTAGTCCCTCCCTCGAGAGTAGTAAGTGCCCCCGTTATGGCTACCCTTAGCCTCCATAGGTTAACCTTGGGATTACCCATGTGGTATCTTTCGCCTCCTGTTCCCCCGCCGACACCAAACGTCGTCCTACAACCAGTGAAACCCATGGCTACTACTAGTCAACCACCTCCCAGTGTCACTACCCCTTCGTCCTCTATGAACCGCCCCCTCTTATCAAGCACACCAGGGGCAGAGGCCCACAACCATACACTGCTGTCCCCCCTCCCAAGATAGTTAAACCCCCGACTGTGTTTCGTGCTCCCCCCAAATGCTTGTTGTGTGATGAGTTTGTAATGTCCCCATTCAAATAAGTGCATAGTAAGACAATCCCATCAATCCTACTAGTTTCCTAGGTTGGATGGGAACATGTGGGATGGTAATAAGGAAGCTAATAAATGATATTTAGACATTAGAAGGGTTCAAGTATTTAATAAATATGATGAATAAATAAATTCAAGAGAAATTCTAGGTGGCAAGTGGTTTTGGAGACATATGGAGGTGGTGGGACCCACACTAGCTTGATTTTTCAATGACACATGGCAGCTCTCTCTTGCCAATTCGAATTCATGGGAAGGTGAACACTCTTGGGTGAGTTGGTAAGTCATAACACATGGCATTGAGCATCTTAGGTCGAAATGGGATGGAATAGTAACCTCCATGGGAGAGGAAGAGTCAAATTGGAGACTAGTGGACACTTGGGCTAGATTCCCTAGTTTTATGACAACAATAATGAAGCATCTATGACATTTATGACAAAATTCAGACCTGACTTCTTACACCTGACCATTATGACATGTCAGCCCCAAAAATAGGCTCAAGGAAGGCGCTCATGGAGTTGGAGGAATCCAAAGAGACTCAAATTCGAATTTGGGAGAAGATGGAAGGTTGGAACTAGGAGACAAGTGGCAAATGAGGAATATTTCCTAAATGGAAAATTATTGAATCTATTGAGAGGATTTCGACCCCTTGAAGGCTAATGTTGGTTATAAAATGTAGAAATCAAGTATGAGAATGGCTTTTGATGATTTGAGAAAAATTGCATTTGTGAAGAGAGAGCTAGTGGATGACTAGTTTCTTGCCTTAGCCAATTTCGAGGGTGAAAGATTCCCATCCAAGTTGGTGTTTGGAGAGGCCACTCAGGTATTTCATGGTGCTTTAATGGAGTTTGTATTTGCAGGTATCAGCTACAGGAAGTTTCATGTTTTGGTTTAGTGCAGCACTTTCTCTCCACCGTTTCCAGTTTTGAAGGCATATTCATGCTCCTTGAGGGAGGGCGTTTTTGGTGAGCACTTGTGCTTCTTGAGAGAGATTATCATTATATATTTATGATTGTAATAGCTTCATATCCTCTGTTATTCATATTCAGAAAGTCTCAGATCGAAATACCCACTGGTTGTATGCAAAACTATTGATTAATGAGCAAACAATGTCCATTTCCCCAATGCGTTGATGTATGACACTATAATGTTGATTATTTCGAATGGATGGATGATTATCTGATATATTTGTGATCAATATAATGCCATGGATGTCTTCTACAAGTTTCATGTACTGTACTTGAGCATTTGAAGCATTTTTACTCAGTTTAGTTGTATTGGGAGATGAAATAGTGCCATTTCCCCAAGGGTCGAATTGGGGGTTTTTGCTGTTGAATGTGAGAGAGTTATAACAGTAGTAAAAATCAATTAATGGTGCATATGAGACCTAAATAACATACTTAACACATTATATACCTCTTTTCATAAATTTGTGGGAGTTTGGATGCATTTGGAAGGCCATTTTCAGTGTTACCCGGGGGGGGATTTGATGCACAAATTACTAGTCAAAATTACCTATATTGATCAGAATACAAATCAAGTTTGCAGCAGTATTTGGAGGTCCATAAAACATCCCTGAACCTGATATTCAAGTCTAAATACCATTAATACACTCATACAGAAGATTTGGGAGCATTTGGGATGATTTGGAGGTCAAAACAGTTAAACTAGTCAAAGGTCGAAATTGGGGAAAAAGTTGAAAAATTGGCATTTTAATAAAATTTGAAAAAGGGATATTACAAGTGGTATCAGAGCATTTTCTTGGCACCTGATGGTCCTACCAAGAAGTCAAAAGAATAATCCACCACCCTTTGAACCAGTATATGAAGAGGTTTTTGTTGAAGAAGAGGTAGTAGAAGAAGAGGAGTCTTTTGCTGAAACCATGGGTAGAGAGGAAGATGACAAATTAAAACATAAGGAGGAACTTATTGCAACCTTAGATCCATGTTTCTCTAAACTTTCAGCAAACATGGATAGGATAGGTGATAAATTGTTGCAAGGATTTGAATTGTTGATTAGCCAGCTTCAAAGCAAAGGGATAATAGGAGATAATAGCGGTTCACACTCAGGGGAAAAGATGAAAGGGAATGAGCATATTTTCTCAAGTACAGGACCTCATAATAGACCTGATGAATTTCAAAGCACACAAAGGCATACTGCACCTAAATTTCTCACACCCAAAGAAGAGCCCAATCTTGCATTGGATTACAAGAAACTAGTAAATGATTGGAATGATTTGAATGAAGAGTGTAAAAGAGGTGTACCACTCAGTGACTACATTGATGCTATGCAAAAGATTAATAGGAAGGGAGACAATAGAAGTCCATTCCAAAACAAAGAATTAAATAGTGCTATTGGAAAAATGTCACTTCCTACTTTTGATGGTTCTTCTCAAAATTCTGCTAACACTTGGGTGCAAAAATTGGATGTATATTTTCAGCTGAATCCTATGTTGGAAGAGGATGCATTAAAAATGGCCATTTTGCATTTGGAAGGAGATGCCAATGAATGGTGGTTTCATGGGCTGAAAACCTTAGGTCATAATCAGGTTAAAACATATGGAGAATTTGTTGACAGGGTACTAGAAAGATTTGAACAAAAAGATCCAGAATTGCCTTTCAAAGAACTAGCTCAATTGAAGCAAACTGGGTCCCCTACTGAATATATGTTGGACTTTCAAAAATTATCAGTCAAGGTGGCTGATGTATCTATGGGAAGATTAGTATTGCTGTTCACTGAAGGTTTGGCTGAACCCTTAAGAGGTTTGGTCAAATCCCACAAGCCAACTACATTAAAAGATGCAATGAGCTTGACTAGGGATCTCCAGAATGTGCTTCCTAGAACGAGATTTCCTCCTAAGCCTAGCTATAAATTTGAAAAGAAACCTTGGAAAATGGATGGATATGATAAGAAACCTTGGCAAAGAGAGTCATTTGAGAGGAATAAAAAAGAGGGACTAAACAGGGATGAACTTAGAAAAAAGAAACTATGCTTCACATGCTTCCAACCATGGACATCGGGGCACAAATGTACCAAAGGAAAGGCTCAATACATAGAAGTATTTTCTGATAATGAGGGGTATGATGGGGGCATGGATGAAGATGGACATATTTCAGATCAAGAAGAGGCATATGAGACAGCAGTAGAAGAGGAAAGACAAGAAGAAAATCAGCCTTCACCGGACAAAGCAAGAATGGCAGTGCTTTCAGCAGTACCTCGCTATCATACTATCCGCTACAAAGGTGTGGTACAAGGACAAAGAACTTCAGTTTTGGTAGATGGAGGAGCCACTCATAACTTCATTGATGCAGAGATGGTAGAGAAAAGAAAGATACCTATTGAACCATTTGATGGCTTCACAGTTGTCATTCCCGGTCACAACACAATGCAATGCAAAACATGGGTTCCAAAGCTGCAAGTCACCGTAGGTAACTATACTTTTGTTGATAGTTTTTATGTGGTTGATGTTGCTGATACTAATGTGGTTTTGGGAGTGCAATGGTTGTATTCAATAGGAGAGCATACAGTAAATTATCAAATTCCCGAAATGAAATTCCAAGATTCAAAAGGAGTACAAAGAGTTGTGAGAGGGCAACACACTTATCCAAATCAAGTAGTGACTTGCAATAGCATGAGATCTATATTGAGGCATGGGGATATAGAATGGGCTGCTGAATGTCATATTACATTTCCCAAGCCAACTATAAATATTGTCAAACACCCAAAGGAGATAGAGAGACTCTTGCAAAAATATGAAAAGGTTTTTAGAGACCTTCCACATGGTAGGCCACCGGATAGGGGGGTTGAGCACAGTATTGTTTTGGAGGAGGGTACTTCACCCATTCAGATACCACCTTATAGACATCCTAAAAGGTTTAGAGATGAGATTGAAAAAGCTATCCAAGAACTCCTAGAGTTGGGACTCATTAGACCAAGCTCTAGCCCTTATGCTTCTTCAGTTGTGCTAGTGAAGAAAAAAGATGGAACATTGAGAATGTGCATAGATTTTAGAGCCTTGAACAAAAAGACTATAAAGAATAGGTATCCTATTCCTAGGATTGATGAGCTCATGGATGAGCTGCATGGGGCCAAATACTTCTCAAAAATTGACCTTAGATCAGGGTATCACCAAATTCGAATGAAAGATGAAGATGTGCAAAAGACCGCTTTTCGATGTCATTTTGGCCACTTTGAATTTCTTGTCATGCCTTTTGGGTTAACAAATGCTCCAGCCACCTTTCAAGCATGTATGAATAGGATATTTTGCAAGCAACTAAGAAGGTTTGTTTTGGTTTTCTTTGATGATATTCTCATTTACAGTAAAACATGGGAAGAGCATTTGCAGCAGTTAGAGATTGTGTTGAAAATCTTGCAAGAAGAGTCCTTATTTGCTAAATTATCAAAATGTGAATTTGGAATGAAAGAACTACTGTATCTTGGGCACATTATTGGGCAAGAAGGAGTGAAGGTACACATGGAAAAAATCAGGGCTATCTTGGAATGGCCATCACCAAAAAATATTACCGAATTGAGAGGCTTTATTGGCATATGCACCTACTACAGAAAATTTGTGAAAGGATTCTCCAAGTTGACTTCTCCACTCACTGATTTGACTAAGAAGGATGCTTTCAAGTGGGATGAAGAGGCTGAAAAGGCCTTCCAAAAAATGAAAGAGGTAATGAGTAGTTGTCCCATACTTGCACTTCCTGATTTTACTAAACCTTTTGTTGTGGAATGTGATGCTTCAGGTGGAGGAATAGGGGCTGTCCTAAAGCAAGGCCAACACCCCATAGCCTTTGAGAGCAGAAAGTTGCAGCCTCATGAAAAACTTTACTCCATTTATGATAAATAAATGCTGGCCATTATGCATGCATTGGCCAAATTCAGACAATACTTGGTGGGCAGCAAGTTTGTGGTGAAAACTGACCACAATAGTCTAAGACACTTTCTCACCCAAAAAGATCTAAATGAAAGGCAACAAAAGTGGGTAAGCAAGATTCAAGCTTATGATTTTGATATTGAATATGTCAAAGGAAAGAATAATATAGTAGCAGATCCTTTGTCAAGAAGGCCTTCTTTTTCTCTCATGGATATTGCCAAGGATTGGAAAAACATGCTACTAGTTGAATATGTCAAAGACAAATTTGCTTGTGATGTGTTGGATGGAATCAAAGGGGATGATAATTATAGGATTTTGAATGGGATGATATATTATAAGGGAAGAATTTATTTAGTTCATAACTCCAAGCTCAAGTACCGAATTTTGCAAGAAGCACATGATTCCCCACTAGCGGGCCATCCGGGGATCTTCAAAACTTATAGACAGTTGAGGCAAAGATTTTTTTGGAAGGGGCTGAAGGAATATGTTCAGAAGTATGTGAATGAATGTAAAGCATGTCAACAAAACAAATCAGAACTTACATGTCCAGCCGGCCTATTACAACCATTTCCCATTCCGGAGCAAAAATGGGACAGTATTTCCATGGATTTCATCACCAGATTGCCTAAATCCTTGGGTAAGGATTGTATCTATGTGGTAGTTGATAGGTTGACAAAATTTGCTCATTTTTTTGCTGTTACATCATCTTTTAGTGCTGCACAAGTGGCTGATATTTTTTTCAAAGAAATCTCCAGATTGCATGGGCTTCCCAAGAGCATTGTCAGTGATAGAGATAGTAGATTCATGGGTGCTTTTTGGAAAGAAATTTTTAGATTGGTAGGCACTCAATTGAATCCAAGTACCAGCTATCATCCACAAACTAATGGACAAACAGAGAGGGTAAACCAATCGTTAGAAGGATACCTAAGAAACTATGTGGGAGGGCAGCAAAAAGCATGGGCAAAATGGCTACACTTGGGTGAGTTTTGCTACAACACCACTTATCATATGTCAATAGGAATGTCTCCTTTCAAAGCATTATATGGTTATGATGCACTTACATTTGCTGACATTATATTTGGTGATAGTAGAGCCCCAAAGGCTAAAGGTTGGGTGGAAGAGAGCCAAGAAATTTTAAAGCTCTTGAAAGACAATTTGCAGGTTGCTCAAAATCAGCAAAAACAATATGCTGATAGACATAGAGAAGAGAGAACCTTTCAAGTCAATGATTTAGTGTATTTAAGGTTGCAGCCCTATAAACAAACATCTCTCAAAAAGAATGGAGCAGAAAAATTAAAACCAAGGTACTATGGGCCATACAAGGTAGTGCGGAAGGTTGGAGAAGTAGCATATGAACTAGAACTTCCGGAAGGGAGTAAAATCCACAATGTATTTCATGTTTCTTGTCTTAAGAAAGCTCTTGGTCAGCAAATCATCACTTCAGAAATACTTCCTCCTTTGGATGATGAAGGTCAGCTCACACTTGTTCCGGAAAAGATTTTGAAGACACGGGAAAGAAGGTTGAGGAGTAGAATCATCAAAGAATATTTAGTGCAATGGAAGGACTTACCAAATGAAGATGCCACATGGGAAGAGGAGAAGATTTTTCAGCATCCAAATTTGAAATTGCTTGAGGACAAGCAATCTTGGGTGGGGAGGACTGTAATGTCCCCATTCAAATAAGTGCATAGTAAGACAATCCCATCAATCCTACTAGTTTCCTAGGTTGGATGGGAACACGTGGGATGGTAATAAGGAAGCTAATAAATGATATTTAGACATTAGAAGGGTTCAAGTATTTAATAAATATGATGAATAAATAAATTCAAGAGAAATTCTAGGTGGCAAGTGGTTTTGGAGACATATGGAGGTGGTGGGACCCACACTAGCTTGATTTTTCAATGACACATGGCAGCTCTCTCTTGCCAATTCGAATTCATGGGAAGGTGAACACTCTTGGGTGAGTTGGTAAGTCATAACACATGGCATTGAGCATCTTAGGTCGAAATGGGATGGAATAGTAACCTCCATGGGAGAGGAAGAGTCAAATTGGAGACTAGTGGACACTTGGGCTAGATTCCCTAGTTTTATGACAACAATAATGAAGCATCTATGACATTTATGACAAAATTCAGACCTGACTTCTTACACCTGACCATTATGACATGTCAGCCCCAAAAATAGGCTCAAGGAAGGCGCTCATGGAGTTGGAGGAATCCAAAGAGACTCAAATTCGAATTTGGGAGAAGATGGAAGGTTGGAACTAGGAGACAAGTGGCAAATGAGGAATATTTCCTAAATGGAAAATTATTGAATCTATTGAGAGGATTTCGACCCCTTGAAGGCTAATGTTGGTTATAAAATGTAGAAATCAAGTATGAGAATGGCTTTTGATGATTTGAGAAAAATTGCATTTGTGAAGAGAGAGCTAGTGGATGACTAGTTTCTTGCCTTAGCCAATTTCGAGGGTGAAAGATTCCCATCCAAGTTGGTGTTTGGAGAGGCCACTCAGGTATTTCATGGTGCTTTAATGGAGTTTGTATTTGCAGGTATCAGCTACAGGAAGTTTCATGGTTTGGTTTAGTGCAGCACTTTCTCTCCACCGTTTCCAGTTTTGAAGGCATATTCATGCTCCTTGAGGGAGGGCGTTTTTGGTGAGCACTTGTGCTTCTTGAGAGAGATTCTCATTATATATTTATGATTGTAATAGCTTCATATCCTCTTTTATTCATATTCAGAAAGTCTCAGGTCGAAATACCCACTGGTTGTATGCAAAACTATTGATTAATGAGCAAACAATGACCATTTCCCCAATGCATTGATGTATGACACTATAATGTTGATTATTTCGAATGGATGGATGATTCTCTGATATATTTGTGATCAATATAATGCCATGGATGTCTTCTACAAGTTTCATGTACTGTACTTGAGCATTTGAAGCATTTTTACTCAGTTTAGTTGTATTGGGAGATGAAATAGTGCCATTTCCCCAAGGGTCGAATTGGGGGTTTTTGCTGTTGAATGTGAGAGAGTTATAACAGTAGTAAAAATCAATTAATGGTGCATATGAGACCTCAATAACATACTTAACACATTATATACCTCTGTTCATAAATTTGTGGGAGTTTGGATGCATTTGGAAGGCCATTTTCAGTGTTACCCGGGGGGGGATTTGATGCACAAATTACTAGTCAAAATTACCTATATTGATCAGAATACAAATCAAGTTTGCAGCAGTATTTGGAGGTCCATAAAACATCCCTGAACCTGATATTCAACTCTAAATACCATTAATACACTCATACAGAAGATTTGGGAGCATTTGGGATGATTTGGAGGTCAAAACAGTTAAACTAGTCAAAGGTCGAAATTGGGGAAAAAGTTGAAAAATTGGCATTTTAATAAAATTTGAAAAAGGGATATTACAAGTGGTATCAGAGCATGTTCTTGGCACCTGATGGTCCTAACAAAAAGTCAAAAGAATAATCCACCACCCTTTGAACCAGTATATGAAGAGGTTTTTGTTGAAGAAGAGGTAGTAGAAGAAGAGGAGTCTTTTGCTGAAACCATGGGTAGAGAGGAGGATGACAAATTAAAACATAAGGAGGAACTTATTGCAACCTTAGATCCATGTTTCTCTAAACTTTCAGCAAACATGGATAGGATAGGTGATAAATTGTTGCAAGGATTTGAATTGTTGATTAGCCAGCTTCAAAGCAAAGGGATAATAGGAGATAATAGCGGTTCACACTCAGGGGAAAAGATGAAAGGGAATGAGCATATTTTCTCAAGTACAGGACCTCATAATAGACCTGATGAATTTCAAAGCACACAAAGGCATACTGCACCTAAATTTCTCACACCCAAAGAAGAGCCCAATCTTGCATTGGATTACAAGAAACTAGTAAATGATTGGAATGATTTGAATGAAGAGTGTAAAAGAGGTGTACCACTCAGTGACTACATTGATGCTATGAAAAAGATTAATAGGAAGGGAGACAATAGAAGTACATTCCAAAACAAAGAATTAAATAGTGCTATTGGAAAAATGTCACTTCCTACTTTTGATGGTTCTTCTCAAAATTCTGCTAACACTTGGGTGCAAAAATTGGATGTATATTTTCAGCTGAATCCTATGTTGGAAGAGGATGCATTAAAAATGGCCATTTTGCATTTGGAAGGAGATGCCAATGAATGGTGGTTTCATGGGCTGAAAACCTTGGGTCATAATCAGGTTAAAACATATGGAGAATTTGTTGACAGGGTACTAGAAAGATTTGAACAAAAAGATCCAGAATTGCCTTTCAAAGAACTAGCTCAATTGAAGCAAACTGGGTCCCCTACTGAATATATGTTGGACTTTCAAAAATTATCAGTCAAGGTGGCTGATGTATCTATGGGAAGATTAGTATTGCTGTTCACTGAAGGTTTGGCTGAACCCTTAAGAGGTTTGGTCAAAGCCCACAAGCCAACTACATTAAAAGATGCAATGAGCTTGACTAGGGATCTCCAGAATGTGCTTCCTAGAACGAGATTTCCTCCTAAGCCTAGCTATAAATTTGAAAAGAAACCTTGGCAAAGGGATGGATATGATAAGAAACCTTGGCAAAGAGAGTCATTTGAGAGGAATAAAAAAGAGGGACTAAACAGGGATGAACTTAGAAAAAAGAAACTATGCTTCACATGCTTCCAACCATGGACACCGGGGCACAAATGTACCAAAGGAAAGGCTCAATACATAGAAGTATTTTCTGATAATGAGGGGTATGATGGGGGCATGGATGAAGATGGACATATTTCAGATCAAGAAGAGGCATATGAGACAGCAGTAGAATAGGAAAGACAAGAAGAAAATCAGCCTTCACCGGACAAAGCAAGAATGGAAGTGCTTTCAGCAGTACCTCGCTATCATACTATCCGCTGCAAAGGTGTGGTACAAGGACAAAGAACTTCAGTTTTGGTAGATGGAGGAGCCACTCATAACTTCATTGATGCAGAGATGGTAGAGAAAAGAAAGATACCTATTGAACCATTTGATGGCTTCACAGTTGTCATTCCCGGTCACAACACAATGCAATGCAAAACATGGGTTCCAAAGCTGCAAGTCACCGTAGGTAACTATACTTTTGTTGATAGTTTTTATGTGGTTGATGTTGCTGATACTAATGTGGTTTTGGGAGTGCAATGGTTGTATTCAATAGGAGAGCATACAGTAAATTATCAAATTCCCGAAATGAAATTCCAAGATTTAAAAGGAGTACAAAGAGTTGTGAGAGGGAAACACACTTATCCAAATCAAGTAGTGACTTGCAATAGCATGAGATCTATATTGAGGCATGGGGATATAGAATGGGCTGCTGAATGTCATATTACATTTCCCAAGCCAACTATAAATATTGTCAAACACCCAAAGGAGATAGAGAGACTCTTGCAAAAATATGAAAAGGTTTTTAGAGACCTTCCACATGGTAGGCCACCGGATAGGGGGGTTGAGCACAGTATTGTTTTGGAGGAGGGTACTTCACCCATTCAGATACCACCTTATAGACATCCTAAAAGGTTTAGAGATGAGATTGAAAAAGCTATCCAAGAACTCCTAGAGTTGCGACTCATTAGACCAAGCTCTAGCCCTTATTCTTCTTCAGTTGTGCTAGTGAACAAAAAAGATGGAACATTGAGAATGTGCATAGATTTTAGAGCCTTGAACAAAAAGACTATAAAGAATAGGTATCCTATTCCTAGGATTGATGAGCTCATGGATGAGCTGCATGGGGCCAAATACTTCTCAAAAATTGACCTTAGATCAGGGTATCACCAAATTCGAATGAAAGATGAAGATGTGCAAAAGACCGCTTTTCGATGTCATTTTGGCCACTTTGAATTTCTTGTCATGCCTTTTGGGTTAACAAATGCTCCAGCCACCTTTCAAGCATGTATGAATAGGATATTTTGCAAGCAACTAAGAAGGTTTGTTTTGGTTTTCTTTGATGATATTCTCATTTACAGTAAAACATGGGAAGAGCATTTGCAGCAGTTAGAGATTGTGTTGAAAATCTTGCAAGAAGAGTCCTTATTTGCTAAATTATCAAAATGTGAATTTGGAATGAAAGAACTACTGTATCTTGGGCACATTATTGGGCAAGAAGGAGTGAAGGTACACATGGAAAAAATCAGGGCTATCTTGGAATGGCCATCACCAAAAAATATTACCGAATTGAGAGGCTTTATTGGCATATGCACCTACTACAGAAAATTTGTGAAAGGATTCTCCAAGTTGACTTCTCCACTCACTGATTTGACTAAGAAGGATGCTTTCAAGTGGGATGAAGAGGCTGAAAAGGCCTTCCAAAAAATGAAAGAGGTAATGAGTAGTTGTCCCATACTTGCACTTCCTGATTTTACTAAACCTTTTGTTGTGGAATGTGATGCTTCAGGTGGAGGAATAGGGGCTGTCCTAAAGCAAGGCCAACACCCCATAGCCTTTGAGAGCAGAAAGTTGCAGCCTCATGAAAAACTTTACTCCATTTATGATAAAGAAATGCTGGCCATTATGGATGCATTGGCCAAATTCAGACAATACTTGGTGGGCAGCAAGTTTGTGGTGAAAACTGACCACAATAGTCTAAGACACTTTCTCACCCAAAAAGATCTAAATGAAAGGCAACAAAAGTGGGTAAGCAAGATTCAAGCTTATGATTTTGATATTGAATATGTCAAAGGAAAGAATAATATAGTAGCAGATGCTTTGTCAAGAAGGCCTTCTTTTTCTCTCATGGATATTGCCAAGGATTGGAAAAACATGCTACTAGTTGAATATGCCAAAGACAAATTTGCTTGTGATGTGTTGGATGGAATCAAAGGGGATGATAATTATAGGATTTTGAATGGGATGATATATTATAAGGGAAGAATTTATTTAGTTCATAACTCCAAGCTCAAGTACCGAATTTTGCAAGAAGCACATGATTCCTG
The DNA here is from genome assembly GCA_027924585.1 of Larix kaempferi. NCBI lineage: Eukaryota > Viridiplantae > Streptophyta > Pinopsida > Pinales > Pinaceae > Larix > Larix kaempferi. Next base: position 5,728,107 of record BSBM01000252.1, read on the forward strand.
TTGATGTATATGTAACTTCGGAATGTATTTCACATATATGTATATTGTATTCCTATAGAGATGGTATTATTCCTCTATAAGGAAGTGTCGTCATTTATATTGTAAGTGTCGTAACTTATACTTGAGGGGTTATTAGACCACCTTGTTTGGGGTCGGCCCTGTATAAGTCATGTGGGTCAAAGGGTTATTAGACCACCCTATTGGGGGTCGGCCATGTGGGTCAAAGGGTTATTAGACCACCCTATTGGGGGTCGGCCCACTCAGCATTATGTTATGTGGTTAAGTTCGAGCCGACATAAGTTAGGTAAAAAGGCAAGTCAAGTCAAGTATAAATAGAGTGCGGGAGGCACTCTATTTACTGACTCACTTCTCACACATGCTCTCAAGGAGGAGAGGCGCACTTATGGAGGAGGAGGATTGCTGCTAGGTTATGGCTATCTCTATTGGTTGGTTGTATCATTGCTCTATCTATCTCTGAGGAAGTTATTGGGGTTTTTCACCTTTATGGTTTTCCCCAAGTAAATCTTTGTGTCTCTTGTGTGCTTGCATTATTGTCTCCATGATTGATATGCTGTAGATATGCTGTACATGTTGTTCTCTCAGTTAATATCCTAGATCATATTGAAGTAAATTCTGAAAATTTAACATGGTATCAGAGCTAGCCTGAAAGAAGGCATGATATGGCATGTATGACACTTGTTGCATTTACGATGCTAGGGCTTGATATAGTAAAAACCAGTCGTCGTAGCACTTTCGCTATAAATCCGTTTTGGCGAAGGTTTCAGATCTGAAATTGTTACAGGTTGAATCTAAAATCTCCAGGTACCTTGTGTCCAAAGGACAACCTCTAATTCGTTGTACTTTGTGATTTATGATCTGTACAATATAGGGTTTCTGCCTCTTCCAGATCTGAGTCAAAATCAGGTGACCTTGGGAAAAAGGTCATAACTTGGGCTAGGAAGCTCCAAATGAAATTTCGTGAAATGTGAAAGGTAGTACACAGGACGAGCTATCTCAGAAAACTTTTTCAGAGGCCGAAGGTCAAACAGTGACACATGGAACGCCGTACAAGTTCGCTCTCCTGTATTATCCCATAAACAGGTCACGTTGCGACACTTGGTATATCTCTCTCTCAGAGAATCCAATTGAGGTCAGACCTGTCAGGATGGAAAGATAACAGGCCGAGCTATCTCAGAAAACGTTTTTAGAGGCCGAAGGTCAAACAGTGACACGTGGCACGCCGTACAAGTTCGCTCTCCTGTATTTTCCCAAAACAGGTCACGTTGCGACATTTGGCATAACTCTCTCTCAGAACATCCAATTGAGGTCGGACCTATGAGGATGGAAAGCTAACAGGTCAGGATATCTCAGAAAACTTTTTTAGACCCTGTGGATCAAAAATTTCGGAGTTACACCAGAAACAATCAGGTACATATTTCTGTCAAAACAGAATTATTTTTTTTGGTACCTTCATTCATGGCTTCCGGAATTTAGGGCTTTGAAGAAAGTTGGAATTTTTGTAATCGGAGACCACGGCTGGATGCTACTCATCAAAATAGAAATTTAGAGACCAATATCAGAATTTTTGGCTGGGTAGAAGGCCGGGCTTGATTAGACCCTAGTTCGGGACTTTGATCAGAAAAGTGGAAAATTAGGGCTTCTATAAAAATGGGAATTTTTGAAATCTGTGACCACGGCTGGAAGCTCCTCGGAAAAATAGAAGCTTAGAGATTTGGATCAAACATTTTGATTGGGCAGAAGAGTGGGATTCATCAAACCCCAGTTTAGGGTCACGTCCAGTGAATCCAAAAGTTTCAAAGGAAAAATTGAGGAGTGAAACTTTGCAGTTTTCAAATCCTGAATATACCAGTTTGAATTTTTGGGGTTTTTCTGACAAAACCATATCCAGCTCTAGGTCCAGTTCTTGCAAATCAAGTGGATTGGGTTAATCCTAGAAGAAGATGGATTGGTCACCTGCATAAGTGAAGAAGTTCGTGTTTCAGAGGGAGATGAGGCTAAGGCCTTACATAAGAATTTTTCAAGCGATCTCGACAGGTATGACTCATCGAGGTATGTTTCGATATTTGTCCATGATTAAGTTTATGGTATGTTTGTCTTCATGTTATTACGGTTAGTACAATTTTGATTTTAGATTTGTCGTTTCACCTTAACAAAATTATGAATGCATGATAGAAGATATTCATTGGTTAGGGTGTTGACACTTATGATTGTACTAATGCATTATGGTGTTGTATGAGGTTTATGTTGTCTACTAACATGAAAGGTACACCAAGAAAGACAAAGCATGTTCCAGTTCAAGAACATATGATCATGATGACATGAGGATAAAGACTCATCCATTGTCATGGATCTCATAGAAGATCCATTTACGAGGTATGTATAACTTGGTTTTATAATGGCTAACCTATGAGATATACAGGTTACTAGCACAAGTCATTGAAGAACAACAAGAAGACATCATGTGAGTATAAATAGCTAGCATGCTAATCCAGGTATGTTTTTCCTATATCAAGATAGAATCCTACCTTGTGTTAGGATCTTATACTGTTGTGTTGTTTGATAATGATTATTCATGAAGTCATAGGTTTGAATAAGTCATGGCTGTATGCGTATTATATTTCTTACCATAATTGATGATATGACTAACCAGAAGAATCATGAAAGTATAGGTTTGAATAATCACAGGTTTTATGCACATTATATCTCTTATCTTAATTGATGATTCAACTAACGCGAAGAGTCATATGTTTGAGTAATTATAGGTTTAGACATGTTATGCTTCTTATGATTTGACTAACCATAAGATTCCTACATAAACCTTGAATGCTAATGCTTATTATTTCTGTTTGAAATGATCATGACTATACATGCTTGAGATTATTGTGTTTTAATAGTATACTAATGAATGTATGATTTTATATGAGATCACAAGGATAACAAAATCATGATGCATAGGGACCAAGGATGAATGTAAGTTCAAGGACAGGTAATCCAGGAAGCAAAGATCAAGAGGGAGCACACTCCAGTTGTTCCTGCAAAGAAAGCAAAGGAGCACACTTCAGTAGCTTCTGCAAGGATGCAGATATTTAGAGGGAGTTGAACATCTTCCTACATTCCACAATAGAAAGGTGTAGAAGAAGCTACTTCATATTATGACTCTAGTATCTCCCGCAAAGAAGCAAAGACTCAGAGGGAGTCCACCCAATGAACAAACAAAGATAAGTATTTTAATTATCATTTCTTACATATGTGTTTGTTTAAATAAAATTGTTCAAATGATGTATATGCTCATGTTCCTAGACTTAGGATATGTATTATGCATATTAGAATAGTTGCATTGATGAACAGTATACTACTAATATACATGGGTAAGTGGCCTATGGCACTGTACAACATTCCATTGCTACTTATCTAGAATGAAACCTCTTTGCTGACATGTTGGGAGTTGTGCACACCCTTAACAATGTTCTGGTAGAGATTGGAAGGCATCTAGAAAGCTACGGAATATGGATAAATGTTGTATTGAAGCATTGGCTAAGATAATTGCATGACTGTATGACATATTTCGTTATGTGTAAGAATTTGTTCTGAAAATTATGAGATGTTTCTAATCATGCAATTTAACCTGTTTTGTAGGAAAGACCGTATATCTTCACCTACAAAAGAAGAACTACAACATTTGTTCAACAACAAAATTATCTATTGAAGATATTGAAGTTCCCAGGATCTGGGATGAAGAAATGGAATGCCATGATCCGTAGATCATGAAGAACGATGTTTGGGATGTAGTCCCAAGACCTGAAGGGAAGTTTGTTATGACTTCGATATGGATCTATCAGATCAAGCATGTTGCAGATGACAGCATTGAGAAATATAAAAGTGATACTACTTTTGTATGCAGATAACTTGTTTGTTACAGGTGAAGATAGATTAATTGCCGACATGCAGCGAAAGCTTACTACCGAGTTCGAGATGAAGAACTTGGGAATGATGCACTATTTGTTTTTGGCATGGAGGTGTGGCAGAGTGATGGAATCTTCCTTGGACAAGGGAAGTATGCAGTAGAGATCCTGAAGAGGTTCGGGATGATGGACTGCAAGGCTATGGCCACACCTATGACATCGAATATGAAGCTTCTATGTGATTCTTCATCTGAGCTGGTTGATGTCTCTACGTATCGTCAGATGATTGGGTCCTTGATGTACTTGACGAACACGAGACCAGACATTTGCTTTGCTGTGAACACATTGAGCCAGTTCCTGACGGATCCGAGGGGTGTTCACCTGGTTACTGTAAAGCATGTTCTGAGGTACCTGAAGGGTACAGTGGTTTTTGGGCTCAGGTATGAGGCGAATCAAAAGTTTAACCTGCAGGGTTATGTTGATTCAGATTGGGCTGGCAATGCTGCAGATAGGAAGAGCACATCTGGGTGTTGCTTCAGTATGGGATCAGGTGTGATCTCTTGGTTTAGCAGGAAGCAGTCCTGCGTAGCACTAAGTACAGCTGAGGCAGAGTATGTTGCAGCCTATTCAGCTAGTTGTGAGGCAGTATGGCTACGGAAGCTACTGTCTGAGTTATTTGATCTCCCGTTGGAGGCTACTGGTATCTTCTGTGATAACCAGAGTTGTGTGAAGCTGTCCGAGAACCCAGTGTTTCATGACAGGTCGAAACACATAGAGATCAAATATCACTATATCAGGGATATGGTGCAGAGAGGAGCTGTGAAGCTCCTGTATGTTGCAATGGACGAGCAGATTGCAGATGTGCTGACGAAGCCACTAGCCAGGGTGAAGTTCGAGTACTTCAGAGAGAGGCTTGGTGTTATTCAGATCGAGGACACTTCGAGGAAGAAGTGACGGACACATTTGCTGAAGCCATTCCAAGCATGTTGGAAGGAGGATCCTTCACATGGCTGTGGATGTAAGCGCTGGATGATGAGCATCAGGATGATGTTCTAGTTTCTGCTTGATATGATCAGTTGGATCATTTTATGTATGTTGGATGCTGGATATGATCAGTTGGATCATTTTATGTATGTATGTACGCATCATGTTGGATGCAGGATATGATCAGTTGGATCATTTTATGTATGTATGTACGCATCATGTTGGATGCAGGATATGATCAGTTGAATCATTTTATGTATGTATGTACGCATCATGTTGGATGCAGGATATGATCAGTTGAATCATTTTATGTATGTATGAACGCATCATGTTGGATGCTGGATATGATCAGTTGGATCATGTGTATGTATTGTTTATGCATCATGTTGGATGCTTGGACCATGTATCTGTATATGTATCAGGTGGATACATTGTATGATCAGGTGGATCATGTATGGTGATATGTACCATGTATCTGTATATGTATCAGGTGGATACATTGTATGATCAGGTGGATCATGTATGGTGATATGTATCATGTATTTGTATATGTATCAGGTGGATACATTGTATGATCAGGTGGATCATGTATGGTGATATGTATCATGTATTTGTATTTGTATCAGGTGGATACATTGATGATCAGGAGGATCATGTATGATGATATGTATCAGGTAGATACTTGGTATGCATCAGGTAGATGCATTGATGATCAGGAGGATCATGTATGATGATATGTATCATATATTTGTATCAGGTGGATACATTGATGATCAGGAGGATCATGTATGATACTTGGTATGCATCAGGTAGATGCATTGATGATCAGGAGGATCATGTATGATGATATGTATCATATATTTGTATCAGGTGGATACATTGATGATCAGGAGGATCATGTATGATACTTGGTATGCATCAGGAAGATGCATTGATGATCAGGTAGATCATGCAACAGGATGTTGCAGTGATGATCAGGATGATCATAGATGACAAGCTTCAGGATGTTGCTCCAGATGACATGCAGCAGGATGTTGCATTGATGATCAGGACGATCATGGATGACGAGCTTCAGGATGTTGCTCCAGATGAATTGCAGCAGGATGTTGCATTGATGATCAGGACGATCATGGATGACGAGCTTCAGGATGTTGCTCCATATGACTTGCAGCAGGACGTTGCAGTGATTATGATCAGGACGATCATAAGTACATCAGGATGATGTATGGTGAGTATCAGGTCGATACTCTGTGGCCGTGGATCAGGTTGTGCAGATGAGCATGTCTGGGAGATCCTATAGGTCGGAGTTGTGTACCCGTAACAGCCTGGGATGCTCTTTCGAGACATTGCTCTGGGAGGACATGTAATTTGTGCCCTGGGAGATTTCAGGTCGGAGTTGTGTACCCGTAACATCCTGAGATGCTCTTGCGAGGTTTTGTCCTATGGCATGTAATTTGGGCCCTGGGAGATTTCAGGTCGGATTTGTGTACCCGTAACATCCTGAGATGCTCTTGCGAGGTTTTGCCATGACCACATGTAATTTGTGCCCTAGGAGATCTCAGGTCGGAGTTGTGTACCCGTAACATCCTGAGATGCTCTTGCTAGGTTTTGTGGTGGACCACATGTAATTTGTGCCCTGGGAGATCTTAGGTCGGAGTTGTGTACCCATAACATCCTAAGATGCTCTTTCGAGGTTTTGTGGTGGGGTCACATGTAATAGCACCCTGGGAGATCCTCTTGGTTGGAGTTGTGTACCCGTAATATCCTGGGATGCTCTTTCGAGGTTTTGTGACGCACGTAATAAGTCCTGAGGATTCCACAGTATGGCCAGTGATGACGAAGACCTGCAGGTGGTGGGCCTACATCCAGTATGAAAAAGGACTAGCTCTGTAGAACTTCCTATGACGAGTAGATTCAGAGATTGATTGAGATAGCAGCAGCAGTGACGATGATGATGACTCGATGACGATTATCTAGTGACGATGATCTAGAGAAGATGACTTGTGCTAGAAGAACTATGCTGAGAAATACCTTCCTAGTTAAGAGGGAGTGTTGATGTATATGTAACTTCGGAATGTATTTCACATATATGTATATTGTATTCCTATAGAGATGGTATTATTCCTCTATAAGGAAGTGTCGTCATTTATATTGTAAGTGTCGTAACTTATACTTGAGGGGTTATTAGACCACCTTGTTTGGGGTCGGCCCTGTATAAGTCATGTGGGTCAAAGGGTTATTAGACCACCCTATTGGGGGTCGGCCATGTGGGTCAAAGGGTTATTAGACCACCCTATTGGGGGTCGGCCCACTCAGCATTATGTTATGTGGTTAAGTTCGAGCCGACATAAGTTAGGTAAAAAGGCAAGTCAAGTCAAGTATAAATAGAGTGCGGGAGGCACTCTATTTACTGACTCACTTCTCACACATGCTCTCAAGGAGGAGAGGCGCACTTATGGAGGAGGAGGATTGCTGCTAGGTTATGGCTATCTCTATTGGTTGGTTGTATCATTGCTCTATCTATCTCTGAGGAAGTTATTGGGGTTTTTCACCTTTATGGTTTTCCCCAAGTAAATCTTTGTGTCTCTTGTGTGCTTGCATTATTGTCTCCATGATTGATATGCTGTAGATATGCTGTACATGTTGTTCTCTCAGTTAAGATCCTAGATCATATTGAAGTAAATTCTGAAAATTTAACAATTCCCCACTAGCGGGCCATCCGGGGATCTTCAAAACTTATAGACAGTTGAGGCAAAGATTTTTTTGGAAGGGGCTGAAGGAAGATGTTCAGAAGTATGTGAATGAATGTAAAGCATGTCAACAAAACAAATCAGAACTTACATGTCCAGCCGGCCTATTACAACCATTGCCCATTCCGGAGCAAAAATGGGACAGTATTTCCATGGATTTCATCACCGGATTGCCTAAATCCTTGGGTAAGGATTGTATCTATGTGGTAGTTGATAGGTTGACAAAATTTGCTCATTTTTTTGCTGTTACATCATCTTTTAGTGCTGCACAAGTGGCTGATATTTTTTTCAAAGAAATCTTCAGATTGCATGGGCTTCCCAAGAGCATTGTCAGTGATAGAGATAGTAGATTCATGGGTGCTTTTTGGAAAGAAATTTTTAGATTGGTAGGCACTCAATTGACTCCAAGTACCAGCTATCATCCACAAACTGATGGACAAACAGAGAGGGTAAACCAATGGTTAGAAGGATACCTAAGAAACTATGTGGGAGGGCAGCAAAAAGCATGGGCAAAATGGCTACACTTGGGTGAGTTTTGCTACAACACCACTTATCATATGTCAATAGGAATGTCTCCTTTCAAAGCATTATATGGTTATGATGCACTTACATTTGCTGACATTATATTTGGTGATAGTAGAGCCCCAAAGGCTAAAGGTTGGGTGGAAGAGAGCCAAGAAATTTTAAAGCTCTTGAAAGACAATTTGCAGGTTGCTCAAAATCAGCAAAAATAATATGCTGATAGACATAGAGAGGAGAGAACCTTTCAAGTCAATGATTTAGTGTATTTAAGGTTGCATCCCTATAAACAAACATCTCTCAAAAAGAATGGAGCAGAAAAATTAAAACCAAGGTACTATGGGCCATACAAGGTAGTGCGGAAGGTTGGAGAAGTAGCATATGAACTAGAACTTCCGGAAGGGAGTAAAATCCACAATGTATTTCATGTTTCTTGTCTTAAGAAAGCTCTTGGTCAGCAAATCATCACTTCATAAATACTTCCTCCTTTGGATGATGAAGGTCAGCTCACACTTGTTCCGAAAAAGATTTTGAAGACACGGGAAAGAAGGTTGAGGAGTAGAATCATCAAAGAATATTTAGTGCAATGGAAGGACTTACCAAATGAAGATGCCACATGGGAAGAGGAGAAGATTTTGCAGCATCCAAATTTGAAATTACTTGAGGACAAGCAATCTTGGGTGGGGAGGACTGTAATGTCCCCATTCAAATAAGTGCATAGTAAGACAATCCCATCAATTCTACTAGTTTCCTAGGTTGGATGGGAACATGTGGGATGGTAATAAGGAAGCTAATAAATGATATTTAGACATTATAAGGGTTCAAGTATTTAATAAATATGATGAATAAATAAATTCAAGAGAAATTCTAGGTGGCAAGTGGTTTTGGAGACATATGGAGGTGGTGGGACCCACACTAGCTTGATTTTTCAATGACACATGGCAGCTCTCTCTTGCCAATTCGAATTCATGGGAAGGTGAACACTCTTGGGTGAGTTGGTAAGTCATAACACATGGCATTGAGCATCTTAGGTCGAAATGGGATGGAATAGTAACCTCCATGGGAGAGGAAGAGTCAAATTGGAGACTAGTGGACACTTGGGCTAGATTCCCTAGTTTTATGACAACAATAATGAAGCATCTATGACATTTATGACAAAATTCAGACCTGACTTCTTACACCTGACCATTATGACATGTCAGCCCCAAAAATAGGCTCAAGGAAGGCGCTCATGGAGTTGGAGGAATCCAAAGAGACTCAAATTCGAATTTGGGAGAAGATGGAAGGTTGGAACTAGGAGACAAGTGGCAAATGAGGAATATTTCCTAAATGGAAAATTATTGAATCTATTGAGAAGATTTCGACCCCTTGAAGGCTAATGTTGGTTATAAAATGTAGAAATCAAGTATGAGAATGGCTTTTGATGATTTGAGAAAAATTGCATTTGTGAAGAGAGAGCTAGTGGATGACTAGTTTCTTGCCTTAGCCAATTTCGAGGGTGAAAGATTCCCATCCAAGTTGGTGTTTGGAGAGGCCACTCAGGTATTTCATGGTGCTTTAATGGAGTTTTTATTTGCAGGTATCAGCTACAGGAAGTTTCATGGTTTGGTTTAGTGCAGCACTTTCTCTCCACCGTTTCCAGTTTTGAAGGCATATTCATGCTCCTTGAGGGAGGGCGTTTTTGGTGAGCACTTGTGCTTCTTGAGAGAGCTTCTCATTATATATTTATGATTGTAATAGCTTCATATCCTCTGTTATTCATATTCAGAAAGTCTCAGGTCGAAATACCCACTGGTTGTATGCAAAACTATTGATTAATGAGCAAACAATGTCCATTTCCCCAATGCATTGATGTATGACACTATAATGTTGATTATTTCGAATGGATGGATGATTCTATGATATATTTGTGATCAATATAATGCCATGGATGTCTTCTACAAGTTTCATGTACTGTACTTGAGCATTTGAAGAATTTTTACTCAGTTTAGTTGTATTGGGAGATGAAATAGTGCCATTTCCCCAAGGGTCGAATTGGGGGTTTTTGCTGTTGAATGTGAGAGAGTTATAACAGTAGTAAAAATCAATTAATGGTGCATATGAGACCTCAATAACATACTTAACACATTATATACCTCTGTTCATAAATTTGTGGGAGTTTGGATGCATTTGGAAGGCCATTTTCAGTGTTACCCGGGGGGGGATTTGATGCACAAATTACTAGTCAAAATTACCTATATTGATCAGAATACAAATCAAGTTTGCAGCAGTATTTGGAGGTCCATAAAACATCCCTGAACCTGATATTCAAGTCTAAATACCATTAATACACTCATACATAAGATTTGGGAGCATTTGGGATGATTTGGAGGTCAAAACAGTTAAACTAGTCAAAGGTCGAAATTGGGGAAAAAGTTGAAAAATTGGCATTTTAATAAAATTTGAAAAAGGGATATTACAGAGTTAGGAAATCTTACTGATCAATGTCCACAGTTACCTGCATTACAGGAACACATGCAAATGCTTGACGATGACCCCAGCATCTCGGTTGTCGAACTCGACCCAACCCCTAAGCCTCGTGATAAATCACTGCGTACCAATCACCCTTGTGCCATATGCAGTATTTACGGCCACTACTCACATCACTGTCTTGATCTCCCAGATTACAGAGCAGCTCTCTACAAGATGAATAATTTGGACCTTGAGACAACACCCCCCACAATTGAGGAGATCCACCCCCCGGTATCGTCCCCATCTGGAGAGATTAATACCATCTATAAGATCTCTTTGACTACCACTCCCTTGTCAACCGATTTGACAACTCAAAATTTCCACAATGATGAGGAGATTCTAGAGGCTCTCACTGCCCCGGATTATCCCTAGGATGACATGCACCATCGTTCCTATTTCCTCCCAGGAGAATCCTCCTCTACCACAGCTACCCAACTCGCGGTTGAGTCCAAAGATTTCCTTCCCAATAAAGTCGACTAGTTTAAGGATCCTATTCCTGCTCCTGATGCCTTTGAGGAAAGTAACATGGCCAATATCTCACCCGTCATCCACATTGATATATCTGACCCACCCGGTGCTCTTGAAATCATTACCTTATGAGCCTCCTGCAGTGAGCATGAGATTGGAGAATACAAAAAACTTTTCCAAGAATTCCGTGATGTCTTTGCCTGGTCCTATACCGAAATGCCTGGTCTTGACCCCGCTATCATCAAGCACCACATTGACACCTCTGAGTTAGGGGGCATAATAGATTACCTCAAACCTGGGATAGGGGGCATGATCAACCATTTTGAACCTTCCCCATCACATCTATCTCAACATGTCCATGACGCCCTTGTTCAAACCAACACATATCTGATCCACAATCATAAACCCCATGCACATAACATGGGGGCAAGTCATTAACCCTGCTCATTTTTTCACATTTGTGATCTCAACCAGTTTTGAGGTCACATGTCACTTGTATATTTGATTTGATTTGATACACCTAGTATTCTTCCCCCGCGGGTAATCATTTCTCCCCACCATTGCCTCCTTGGCTTGGTGGGCTCACCTTTATTTGCAACCATTTTTTAACCTAGTTATTTCCTTTGACCATTCCGGAGTTTGTATGACTTCCGTTTTTCGCACCATTTGCACTGCCGGATTCATTTTTCCGTGCCCGTGATGATGCTTGAGATCATTTCTCGCTCTCACCAGGACCAATATCAACATTGTGTCCCGACACCTTGTCGCCCTGGTTTGCGTGCCACATCGGTCGTAGCCCGTTTTTGATATATTTTATATCATCGGATTCATTTTTCTGAGCCCATGATGATGCTTGAGATCATTTCTCGCTCTCACCCCTAGATTTTTCGAGTATTTTTTCTAAAACACCCCTCATCGCCTCGGTTTGCGTGCCACATTGGCCGTTCTCCATTTTTGACACTCTTTATATCGCCGGATTCATTTTTCCGAGCTCGTGATGATGCTTGAGATCATTTCTTGCTCTCACTTGGTACAGTTTCAACATTGTGTCCCAGCACCTTGCTGCCTCGGTTTGCGTGCCACATCAGCCACCATCGGATTGTTCCACTTTTTTACATGAGCAATTCACTCCTGTCATACTGCAACTATTTCTCTATTTTTCCACCATTTATTATCCCGCAAGGAGGCCCACCAGTGTTCCCCCCTACCCTCGTTCTTGATCATCATTAATGTTCCTTGATTGAGCACTTCCTCCTTGCCTGGCCATTCCTTTTGTTCGGTATAATTTTATCCCTTTTTCAGGCCGAACAATTCCTTTACGAAAAAGGCACTTAGGGAGTTTCTGTTAAGCTCTTTTCTGACTCCTAAAATAATGAAAATATCGCCGAGCAATCTTGCTTCCTTTCATGCTCATTAAAGTACCTGAAAGGGCATCTATCTGGTATAAGTTTAACACTTTTCCGGACCTGGTAGACTAATTACGAAAAAGGAATACTCTAGTCACACCGGCTAGAAGAGTTCTTCATTGCATCCTTTTATGCTTCTTTGGGCCTTGGAGACTAACACACGAAAAAGCAACCCCCTGGAGTCTTCTTATCGCTTTCAGACTCTCTAAAATTGAAAGCAACCATGAGCATGAACTATCCTGGGCTCGTACAAATCCATAGGACAATACCATTCCGTTATTTCAGAGTCTTCTTATCGCTTTCAGAATCCTTAAAATTGAAAGCAATCACGAGCATGAGTTATCCTGGGCTCGTATAAATCCACACGACAGTACCATTTTTTACCCACTTCTTCTAGTTCCTTAACCCATGAAGAAGTCCCCCCCGTGCCTCTTGGTAATATGATCGATCATCTTGGCAGCACCCCCAATCAGGTCGCCTTTGTTCAGAGTAGTCTGCAGTCTCCTGCCATGTTACACCAGCTTGAGTATCCCTCATCCCAGTCACTATCCTTGATCCATTACAGCTATCATCCCTTTCCCATCAGCCAGTTTCATATGTTGCTCGATCGTCCCCACCATCATACTCTGAACAAAGGAAGTTTGAGTCCAGCCACTCTGCTTGCCCAGTTATCCCCCACAGTTTGTCAGTCCTACCATCAGTACTCTCACACTTCGGTTCTCCCCCTCGCACTCCTGTCAAGGAAACATCATTGCCTTGATAGTTGCAAGTCTCCCTCTGTCGACAACAACCCCTCTATTCAAGAGGATAGACCCAGAGGTCCTTGCGCCTTGGACCCATCACCATCTGTGGTGAGTGCCTACAGACCATTTTGAGAGGAGTCACCATTGCCTCTCTGAGTGGTTGTTTCTCACATGCTCGACTTCAACACCTTGATCGCATCGTTGAGAATCGTGCAGGGTTTATATTCCTTCAGTTATTGGTCGAAGACCTCGGATTCCCTGAGTCACTTCGGAATGCCCAGTTATATGTTCCCGTGGATGTCCGGGTTGCATTGGCGATTAGATTCAAAATCCATCCAGTTATATGCTTCCTTGAGTACCCAGTTCAGTTCCAGTTCAGAGTACCATTGAGAGTGTGACCCCTTGTCCCTATGATCCAGCAGCTCATCAATTCCTCTGGTACCCCATTCGGTAGCATTGTTGTTATTCCAGTGTATCAGTTCTTCAGCTCAGACATGGTCAGCGTAGTAGTATGTCCCATATTTGTGTCCCCTCTGGATCCTTATGATGTACACAGTGGTTCTCTATGTATCCTATAGGTCCCCCTTTTCGGGCCTCACAATCATTTTTTATATATCTTGATACGAGCATGGGTATGCCCACCTCGTCCATATATTGAGATTCTTGCTCATTCCTTATTTGAGGCCATGTATATTTCAGGTCCCCATATTTTAGACCCCATTGTTATTATTATATCTAGATACGAGCATGGGAATGCCCACCTCGTCCATATGTTTAGATTATTCCTCATCCATTATTGAGGTTATGTACTTTTAGTTTTTGCAGTTTGTTCAGGACCGTTGTTCTAGGCTCCAGTTTGTTTCTTCTCTTCTCCACACCCCAGGAAAACCATTCAAAGACTTATGATGTCTATTGGCCATACGATGAGCTCCTGCCCTCACACATCAGGGGGCAATCTGTTAACACCCAAAAATTTCTCACTACCTCATCCACCCCATTACATGACTCATTTGTCCATATTTCCTACCATATTTGCCTTCAAAACCCTCAAATCCCATTAAAAAGCCTCGAAAATGCCAAAAATGCCTCCAAAAGGCCACAAAACCATAAAAAAAGCCTCAAAAAGGCTAAAAAACCCCTTTTCCCTCCAAAAATATCCAAAATTCCTCCAAAACAGCAAAAACCATCTAAAAAGGGAATAAAAAATATAAAATAATGAGGAAAGAGAGGAAAAAGGAGGAAAAAACCCTATACAGCTGACCTAAACCATATGGTTCCCAAAACTATGGGCCAACACTCCACCATCAAAAACCTATAAATAGGTGATGGAGACCCCTCATTTCATATCCACAATCAAGTATACCTTTACTCTGCCAAAATCTCTCTTGAAACCCTAGCTCACCCTTGAGCTACTTTCACCATTGAGAGCCCCTTTTGGCCCATTTCCACCATTGGAGAAAGAGAAGGAGCAAAGTTGGAGTTTGGAGCAACCCTCTTGGATCATTGCAAGAAGATCACCAACCTCTACACTTGAGGTAAAATTTTAATACAAAGAAAACCATTTATTATTTCTTGTCTCATGTTTCATACACATGTTTAGAATAATTTCCATTTCAATGTATTGTTTTTTCATTTACTGTTTATTGGACTGCTACTAAGGAGTCCCTTCTCATTAGTAGGTGCTCATTTGCACAAGCTAGGGTGAAAACCCTAGCTACAGAAGGAGAGCTCAAAAAATATGGCACTCAGGCCAACAACCAACTCGAAACACCTACTGTAACAGTTGTGCTACAATAAGTGGAGTATCAACATAAATGGTCAGAATACCAACAAGCAGCAAGTTTCCTAGAAAATAAAAATAGTGGACTCGCTAGACCAAAATGAGGTAAGGGAGCATGCAAACACCTATCTAAATAGTATTCTGACTCAACTGGACATATTCTCTGCAAGGTGATGAAATCCAAGTCAGATAATATGGATAGTAGAGCCAAGTGGCTAAAGATATCCTCCTACCGGGAGGGACACCGGGTAGTCAATCCTAGAAGAAAAGCAACTAAGATACCCCGTTCATGACACGTTCGGTTGGGTGAATCTGCCATTTGGTTCTATCGCTACTGTATCCCCATACGGGTGATACACCGAGAACTGCGAAAGGTATCCTTCGGTTACTGAATGGATTGTGGTATTCTACTCAGGCTTCCAGAACTAGTATGGCGACTTCAACCCTCCTAGGGGAGAGGCCTTCCCGATAAATTGGTTTTAAACCGTGTCAAAAAATACTAGGGGATTTTGTTTCCCTAATGGACAATAGCTATGTCTCAAGTGTAAGCAACCGATGGGTGTTATTTGGATGCCTATCCCCCTGATCCTACCTAACTACAAGATTCTTATGTGTTCCCCAAGTGGGGTTAGAATGTTGGTTGTGTTAAGTAGTATTTTAGGGCTTGCTTGAATTAGGTGACAGAGTGTGTGCATGTGAGATGATGAACCCAAGTAAAAGTGCCATGGGGTGGGAAACTTTCTAACTAAAAATATCAATGCAAAAATTAAACTTTAAAATGCAAAATTTTCTCTTTTCAATTAAAATGCTGAAATTTTAAAAAATGTTCTGTAAATGGGACATAAATAATACTTCAATAAAAAAGGCTGTAGGGAAGTATGGCTACAGATAGGGAAGATGGCTGTGCAGTTGCAGAAAATATTGCAGCAAAGTGCTACGTTCAAAACAGTGAAAAAAGTGTAGAAAATAGACTGTGGGTCTGTAGAAAATCTGAGCGGTCAGACCATGGGAAACAGGTCCACAGTCACGGACAGGTTGCGGGAACTTGGCCAAAAGATGCAGGCAGACCACGGTAAAAGGGATGAAAGTCGCAGGTGGATAGTGTTGGAGCCTAGGCCGTAGCTATGGTAAAGCTGCAAATTTTGAGGAAAAAGCACAAGTATTGAAGGAAAGTGCTAATTTTGAAGAAACACCAATTTTTGGGTAGAAGGAAAAAGGTGCGCAGTACGGTGCCAGATGGATGAGCTCAACGCAGGTTACGGACTGGAACTCGCAGAGCTCGCGCGCACGTCATAGAAGAATGAAGGTGGCTGAATAGAAAGCTCAGCTACCATAATAAATGAAACGACGGAGTGGAGGGCTCAACTACCCTCATTTAAGGCTAAGTACAGAAGTTATGGTTGCTCAGATCAAGGAGGAGCAACCGACCAGAGCATTGAAGGCGAAGGACAAGGCGCCCATACCCGCAATCTACACCGGAAGTCACGGAACCTACAGGAAGCGGCGACATGACTGCAAGCGGCGCCTACAGTACACCTAGCCATGTGCGTGGTTAGGGTTTTTGGGGATTACTGTTGGGAAAGGCCCACAGTTTTATAAAGGTGCGACCGTCATGGCCACCTATATATATGTATAATTGATAAGGGAAAAGGTTAGTTAGTAAGCTAGCTAGTTAGGGGTTTCCAGTCAGTCAGCTAGTAAGCTAGCCATTCAGTCTTCTATTGTGTTGTAAGAAGCAAGAGTTAGAGTCAGGATAGCCGTGGAGTTAATCCCTGAGTTGCAGACAGTTTGAGTCGACGTCTGAACTATTGTAATCTCTGTAGAGGAAGAGACTAGATCGAAAGAAGGGCTCCCAGCTGTGTGTGTGGAGTTTCCTGGAAAGATCTAAGGCTGCAGCTGTGTGCACATCATTATTGTATAAGTCCCCTTTGAGTTAATATATGAAACACTCCCCGTGGACGTGGTTTCCCGAGGAGGTGAATTCTTCACGTCTTGTTGTTATGGTAGTGATCGCGTGAATGCATGTCTGAGTTGTTATCTGTGTTTCAATGAATGTTGCTGTGAATGTTGCGTTATCTTTATGAATATGTTGAGTCCGTTCCCGAAGCTTCCTTGGTAAATATAATCGTTAAGTGTCGAAGAATCTGTAGAACGTTGTCGCCGCAGCGATAGAGGAATGCATTACTGCACTGGGCGCACGGGAAGAAAAGATATATAGAGCACCGACGCAGGGGATAAGTCACCCCGTGTAGCGGAACGGAGATACCGTGCAGCTAGGTTGTTGAGCGAGAGTTCAGCGCAGCTACGCCGAGGGGTCTGCGAAAGAGCCAGGCAGTCCGCTCTGAGGAATCGTCGAGGAAGAAAGAATAGTCTTCGCATCGCCTAGGTTAAGGAAATCTAATTCCTTAGCCCCCCATAGCCACTTCGGGTGAGACCTCGAGCTGCTGCGCAGCTCGTTGCCGAGAGGGCGATTGCGCCAAGGGGTTTTGTTGCTGCGCTTCATTAAAACCCAGGTCTGTCCAAAAGCAGCCAACAAATGGTTCCGTTGCCTCACGACTTGTTACTGTGAGACTTGTTATTTTGGCGACGCGCGAGATAGAAAGAGGGAGCCAACAAATGGTTCCGTTGCCTTGAAACTTACTAAGTTCCGCGACATCTGAGATTGTTGCTGGAGCCAACAAATGGTTCCGTTGCCTTGTGACTTAGACTTGTTACTCCGACGACGCGAGGTTGTTGCTTTATGATTGGTTGAGCCAACAAAGGGTTCCATTGCTCAGCTAACCCATGTGTTACTGGAATCCTATAGCTAAAGAAATTGAAGACTAGTTTGATTTAAAGGATACAAAGTTCGCTGAACAAGAAAACAAAAGCTCTAGGCTCCAGACCGAAGACTGGTTGCAGAAGTATATCTATACTGACCGTCATGAAATTTTCTTTGTCACATTTGCACTTGAGTTACATGCTTGGATAGCCAAGTTAGTAGATACTAGACCCACTGTGCATGTTGATCGATCCGTCGCTTGGACGCCTGAGCTAGTCAGTATTTTGAAGCGGGTAGACAATTCTGTGTCCCGCGCAGTAGACTTTTGGTTGAATAGTCTACTGGAAGGTTTCATCACTGAGTTTGCAGTAGATACCAGAAAGAGTTTCAGCGGAGCTGAGAGGAGTTTCTTCCAAGCACACAGAGGTAAGTTCTTAAATTCTCTAAACTTATGGATTAAAATGCTTCTGTATGAAAAAGCAAAACTATGCATAGCTTCCGATGAATAGTATAGACAAGTAATGTCCGCAGATTCCGATAGTGATCCCGAACTCATTGGTTGCACTCGTAGTGGAAAATGATATAAAGTAGGCCTTGACCAGCATTCTTTTGAGTCTAGCCCAGAAGATAGCCAAGTTCTTAGAGCAAGCCATATAGAAAGACAAGGGAGTGCTCGTATCCCATATCACCCCTTTACACCGCAAAAGCCAGACGGAGCTCAGTATAACCCCGCAGTAACACCTTCTAGTAGCCCACATGGTACTTCTAGTACCTCAGCACCACCTTTATTTAACCAGCCCAGAAGCACTGCTACAACACCTCCACCTCAATCTAGCACAAGAAGGATGGGTGATGACATGAAGTTACCAACTTTTAGAGGAACAGGGATAGAAGACCCTGAGCAGCACTGGTTCCTATGTGAAGCCGTTTGGACAATTAAGCAAATTAATGATGATGCTGTTAAACTGGTTCAGTTAGCAACCACACTAAGAGAAAGAGCCTTAACTTGGTTCATGAAATACTCAGCAGCACAGAACAGGATGCTTGCTGATGTAAGAAATGCTATGATTAGAGAATTCAAGAAACCTAAATCAGAATCACAGTGTATAACAGAGCTCAAAGACATCAAACAGTTACCTACAGAATCAGTATGGGACTTTGACCAGAAGTTCAAAGCCTTAATAGATCAAGTAACCTTTGAGTTTGCACCACAGCAGCATAAGGAATGGTTCATTGCTGCGCTGCTCCCACACATTAGACTTCCTCTTATTCAATAGAATCTCAATACTCAGGAACAAGCTCTAGAGATGGCTATGAAACTAGAAGCTTCACCAATGGCTGGAATAAGCAACGATGTTGCGCAGTTGCAGAACCAATTAGCAAACTTAACCCTGCAAGTGCACAATATTAAGAAAGGCAAGGATGTTAAGGAAGAAATTTGGTGTACAAAATGTAAAGCACAAGGTCATTCAAAGGACCATTGTCCCGTTTTCATAGAGTATATTGCAACTGGAGCACCTAATCCTTTACCACAAGAACAGGGGCCTTGGTGCGAAATCTGTAGAACTAGAGGTCATAGACCACAAGAATGCCACTTACTTCAGAAATATGTACAAACTCCAAACAACCTATATTGTAATTTCTATAAATCAGTAGGCCACGATGAGAACAATTGTAGAGCATATGATCTTATGATAGAAAGAAAGCATGATGTTTATAGAGTACAATCAGAGACACAAGGACCCATAGCAGGTCCACAGTACGACCAAACTCGCGATGGCCGAGCAGGAAATTATAGGGGTCGCGGACGCACAACAAATTTTGGTCGCGGAAGAGGACAGATCACTTGTTATAATTGTGGAGCACAAGGTCATTTTGCAAGGGATTGCCAAAATCCTACAACCCTCTGCAGATACTGTAAATCCTATGATCATGCCATTGAAGAATGCCCTCAGTTGATGGCTAAGATGCAAACAAAGACGCCACAGGTCAATCAGAATATTCAGTTGATTGGAGAAGAAAAAAGAGAACCAGACCCTACAGTTAATATAGTCACGCGCAGTGGAGCAACCACTGGTGCACCAGAGATGGGAACTGGAAAGCAAGTGACGCAATGGGTGCGCCGCGCTAATATTAAACCAGCCCCACTTAATCTGCAGAAGCAAAGAGAAGCATTCAAGCAAGCTCAAGAGTATTTCTCAGATCCGAGAGCTTCAAGTTCTGTCGCAATTCCGCATAATGATATTAGATCGCAAGTGCTAAGACAAGACAACATGGTACGAGAACAGGACACTACATCCAGAAGGCCTGATGAAGAGGATGCACTCGGTAGTGTCCATATTTTTTTGAGAAACTGCTTAAAGTTGTTGCGCAATGAAAAAGCAACTATGGAACTTCAACGCCTATTGGATAAATGTCAACAATCTGCTTTGACGAACACACCGCAGTTTGCTGTTCACCAGATTGGGAGTCATACCAGAACTGGAAAAGAGATGAGGCTCACAGCGCAGATTGGAGCATTTGAAATGGACGAAGTCATTCTAGATTTGGGCTCAGAAGTTAATGTTCTCACCATGCAAACATGGGAACAGATGGGAAGCCCTCAGCTTACAAGATCCCCCATCCAGCTAAGACTCGCGAATCAGCAACGAGTCTCTCCATTGGGCAGATTACCCAATGTGCCTATTGATATCGAGGGAGTAAGAAGTTCCGCAGACTTTGAAGTAATCAAAATTCTGGATGATAGTAGACCTTACCCAGCACTTTTAGGCATAGACTGGGCATTTGATAATTTGGCTGTCATTAATTTGAAGAAAAGACAGATGACCTTTGAGGATGACCAGATTAGGGTCATTGCACCACTTGATCTTATTCAAGGACCAAGGTATATAGAACCCATTCGGGCGGAAGAAGAAGCGCGCCACATGGAAAGTTTGTATTAGATGACTGCTAGTCAGAGTGACTATGTCAATCCCACAGCAGAGGGCCATATCAGCTGGCGATGCGATAGCTCGTGCACATCAGACTCAGATGCGGGATTGGAAAACTGGCAGAATCGTTTACATGAGGTTTCTGCAAGACATTGCGCCATGATGACTAAATCCATTCGATGGATTGGCACAGAATTGATTGACACTTCCATTTTTGATGGTTTAACTGACATCCGCGAATTCATACATGCATATGAACAACAATTTCCAGAACAGCAGCGCATACAGGCACTGGATGTAGCACTGTGCGCTACACCCGCGAGATGGTGGGGTGCGCATAAGGAGAATATTCATACATGGCAAGACTGTCGCAGATTGCTACTGCGCAGATTTCAGGATACCACAGCAGAAGTGTTACGCAAATATGAGGGACAGAGTGACCCCAGGTCACATGTTGAAGCATGTAATCAGCAATGGTCAGGTATTCCAGAAGATGAGTGGGTTCACCTATTCCTCCACACATTGGATACAGTTCCCAGGAACTGGTACACTGAAACAGAATTGCACAGAGGCACTATCAGTTGGCCTCTTATGATAAAAAGTTTTCAACTTACCTTCAGCTTTGAGTCAGAACATCCAAGCATCGACCACGCTTTAAAATGTATTAAAAAGAAGGTATTTGAGCAATGTCCATTACCAGAATATTCCCAATCAGATTGGGCTGTCCAGATAGAACATGCCCTGGAATGCTATAATTTCACCACTGGAGAAGAGGACGATGATCCTCGCAACATCAATATTCCAGAATCAGAAGGGACGTGCAATGTTGAAGGTCCTCAGCTTGATATCCCTGCCATTATAGAACACATCAAGCTCAAAAAGATTAACATTGGTACAGAAGCCGAACCCAAGTTTGCTTCTATAGGAGATTATTGGGATGATGAAACTGTTGCACATATTTCAGATTTATTACGTGACTACCAGGATATCTTTCCTACCAAGTTCACAGAAATGAAAGGCATCCTAGGAGACTTAGGAGTGATGCGCATACCTCTCAAAGCAGACGCCAAGCCAGTAAAACAGCGCCCGTACAGATTGAATCCGCGATATAAAGAAAAAGTTAAAGAAGAAATTGATAAAATGCTCACAGCAGGTATTATTGAGCCAGTAGAGGAAGGCGACTGGATTAGTCCTATGGTTGTACAAGAGAAAAAGACAAAAGGAGAAATAAGAATCTGTGTGGACTTGCGCAAACTCAATGATGCATCAGCGCATGATCCATTTACCACTCCTTTTACAGACGAGGTGCTTGATAATGTTGGAGGACAAGAGGCTTATTCCTTCACTGATGGCTTTTCGGGATACCATCAGATCAGAATCCATCCAGATGACCGCCATAAGACTACTTTTGCGACTGAATGGGGCTCATTCCAGTACACGGTAATGCCCTTTGGTCTTAAGAACGCACCTGCTATCTTCTCTAGAGTCGTTGTTGCTGTTTTTAAAGAATTCATTCATAAGTTTTTAGAAGTCTACTTTGATGACTGGACTATATTTGGTTTATTAAAAAAGCACATAGGGAATCTGCGCATGATGTTAGAAAAATGTAGACAGCATCAGATTTCCCTTAACTTGAAAAAATGTATCTTCTGTGTTCCTTTTGGTATTTTGTTGGGCCATATTGTATGCAGACAAGGACTCCTGATGGATCCTGCGAAGGTTGCCGTCATTGCTAATTTACCTACGCCCAACTCAGTCAAACCATTGCGCACTACATTGGGACATACGGGATACTACAGAAAATTTATCAAAGGATATGCAAAGATCACAGCACCTATGGAAAGATTGCTAAAAAAGGATTCGAAGTTCCAATGGACAGAAGAATGCCAACAAAGCTTGGATACACTTAAAGAAAAGATGATCACTGCGCCAATTCTAGTTTTCCCAGACTGGAGAAAACCCTTTCATGTTCATGTCGATGCTTCTTCCATAGCATTGGGAGTCGTGCTTACACAACCGGGATAAGGAAGTATTGACCACCCGATTGCTTACTCCAGCAGAAAGCTATCCACGACCAAGAAGAACTACACCACTACAGAAAGAGAAGGACTAGCTATGGTGTATGCCCTACAGAAATTCAGGCACTACCTATTGGGCACACATTTTAAAATGTATACTGACCATTCTGCTCTGAAATACTTGGTCAATAAGCCAGTGTTAGGGGGAAGAATTTGCAGATGGCTACTACTCTTCCAAGAGTATGATTTTGAGGTTATTGTAAAGCCAGGCAGATTGAATGCAAGACCTGACCATTTATCCAGGATAAAGTCAGGAGAGGAACCTACAAGTCTGGAGGACAATCTACCTGACGCGCAGTTGTTTTCTATTCAAGCAGCAGATGAATATTATTCCGATATTCTTGAGTTTCTCACTACCGGGAAAGCACCGGCTAAGTTTACAATCCAGCAGAAGAAGCAACTTGTTGTCAAAGCCACAGACTTCACTTTGATAGCAGGCCAGCTCTATAAGTTGGGCCCTGACGAAGTCTTGTGCAGATGTATCTTACCGCATGAAAAAAGCTCTATCATCGCAGAAGCGCACTCAGGTACCGCAGGAGGCCATTTCGCAGGAAAGCCGACTGCGCAGAAGATCTTAGCCGCAGGTCTTTGGTGGCCGACATTCCACAAGGATACTAAGGAATTATGTAAATGTTGTGATGTGTGCCAGTAAATAGGAAAACCCTCAAGGAGAGATGAAATGTCGCTAAGACCCCAGATAACACTACGTGCTTTTGATAAATGGGCCATTGATTTTGTAGGACCTATCAACCCACCAGGAAAAAGAACCGGCGCAAGATACATCATCACAGCTACTGAATACCTCACCAGATGGGCTGAGGCGAAGCCAGTTAAGAACTGTGACGCTGCCACTGTTGCACAGTTCATTTTTTAGAACATTATCACTAGGTTTGGATGTCCAGTGATTCTCATGAGTGATCAGGGTACACATTTCCTCAATGAGACTATAGGGGCCCTTACTAAATAATTCCAAATTAGTCACCATAAGAGTACACCCTACCACCCTCAAGCTAACGGTACGGTGGAGGCATTCAATAAGATCCTTGAGAATGCCCTGACGAAGATCTGTAATCAACAAAGAGATGATTGGGACCTTAGAGTCACAGCTGTATTATGGGCTTACAAAACCACATGCAAGAAACTAACAGGTCACACACCTTTCAGTTTGGTGTATGGACAAGAAGCAGTTATGCCCATGGAATACATTGTTCCCAGTCTCAGAATTGCGCAAATTACAGACATGGCAGATACTGATACCATGAGTGAAAGACTTTCGCAATTGCTTGCCTTACAGGAAGACAGACTTTTAGCCAGATTTCATCAACAGGTACAGAAGGCAAGACAGAAAGCTTGGCATGACAGACACATTAAGAATAAACACTTTGAAGAAGGAGACTTGGTACTCCTCTATGATAGTAAATTCATCAAGTTTCCGGGAAAGTTTCATGTACATTGATTGGTTAGGCCCTTTTCGGGTGACAAAGATAACAAAAGGAGGAGCAGTTCAGCTTGCGAAGCTTAATGGAGAACTGCTACCCACAATGATCAACGGGAGTCGGCTCAAGATTTATCGCGACGGCCACTCTGCCCTGTCGACTTAATATATTGCTAAAGAAGTGCAGATGTCCGGTGTAGTTGAAAGAGACATCGCATTGTCACAGTCTACATGGAAGTTGCGAGACACTTTCAGTTTCCGGCTTCCCACGCAGTTCCTTGAAACATCCGCGCATGTCGAATAAAATTTGTGATTGAAAGAGCCTATATCTGCGCTCTTGCGAAGTTTTTCCTGGGCCGTTGAACCATCGCTCTTGTGGAGTTTCCTGTGTCAATTTGCCGCTTGAGGAGTTCTCGGTGTGGACCCCTCTATATGCACAGTTACCTAAGCTGAAATGACCCACCGAAAAATTTGAATTACTGCAATTATGTAGCCGCGTCCGAGAATAAATGAAGGATAAGCCCACCATTTAAGTATAGCCGCTCTGACAGATTTGGCTTGATCTCCGTAAGATTTTCATTTAACTCATGCGCCGAAAGCTTTAGCTTCTCCCGGAAGGCTTTTAGAGCCCGTCCATCACAATAAATGCACCACAGAGGCGAGGGGGATAACAGAGTTGTCCACTCATGCATAGGCGCCTACAGCTAGTAGCCCCACTTTCCCGCATTTACTGGCACCTTCGCTATAAATACCCCACACTTGTATATTTTCAGGTTACTTTTCTCAAGTTGCATAGTCTTGTTTGAGAATCTAAGTTATTGTTTTCAGAGCCGAGTTGTGCAGAGTGTTTCCTTTGTTTGCAACATCCATATCCTACGTTGTTCCGCCATTTGTCTGACCAAGTTCTTGTTCCCTATACCGGTTCATGACGGAGAACCTGTCAACTGAAGAAGTTGTTCGTCAATTCCTGCGCCGAGGCTTAGATTTCGGCATGACTACTCCGGTGATGGCCTCGACTTATGTACACCCTGGTTATAATGATCCCAGACAATATCCGGGCACCAGAGCATCTCAGCAACAGCCAGAAGAGCCCGTTCCAGAGCCGTTGGCCACCATGGTAAATTATATTCCGCTGCGTCCAGATGATGCGCCAGAGGTACATATCCCAAAGAATGCAAAGTATCTGCTTCCGTTACCTCCACTACCGGCTGGCGTGCGACAAGAAGGGCCCCTGCTTGGACACCTTCCACTGATCAAGTTCTCTGATTTCAACCTGGGAGACTATAAGACGTATCCTCAGTTCGCACCAGATCGATATCTGACGGTAGTTCATAATCCCACCAGAAAGGTTGATGAGTTCATCCCAAAGGGATTTGCAGCAAACTTGGAGAAGCCGGGTTTGTTGAATTTGTTGAAGCTACCGCACTTCGGGCGTAGCAACGAAGTCAATGCAGTTGTGAAGACACTGCTATCTTGTGTTCATGGAGGTTACCTTTGGCTGGGGAGGCCAATTGATTTAAATGTTGATTTGATTCATCGCATCACCGGTCTATCTAAGGCTGGTAAGGATCCCAATATTCATTTTGTCAGAAAAGATAAGGATAGAAAATTGGCTGCACGGCTGGTGCAGAAATACAACTTGACAAGAGGAGGTCGGGATTATGAACTCACCATAGTAGAATACGAAGCACTTAGATTTACAGGAAGTCTGCTTGCAGGCAGACTTCTCACAAAGTGCAGACCGAAGGAAGTTACTGGAGCTGTCGTGGAGCTTGCCATCGCAGCTGTGGAGGGAGAACAGTACAACTGGTCTTTCTTCCTTCTCAATTCTTTTCTGGAAGACTGTCGGAACGTCCAAGACACCCTCGGTCAGTTGTTCCATTTTTCTTGGCTTTTAATTTTATGCGTTCTCGTCGGGTGGAAGGAGCCCCCGAACACTCAGTTCCTTCCGCGCCACGCAGGAGAGGCTGCCGAAATCCGCTATGTTAACCTTTGGGAGTCTGCTAATCCCACGAAGCGCAAGATGAACCGCGCTGTATTTTGTGAATACTACCATCTCCTCAGAGATACCATTCAGGAAATGCCGAGGCTAAGCGAGGAGACAGCAAAAAGATATGACGGAAAGTTGGCCTTTACTGCCGACTTGCATCAACTTTACCTCCGCCCCTGCGGCATTCAAGAGGAATGGGCCGTAGGCCTTTACAGGATGACCACCGAGGATGTTGAAGAAACTATCAAGTCTTGTTCAGATGAATGGAGGGAGGCTGTCGAAATCGCATCCACGATGCCACCCGCTGCTGCGCAAGAGAAGAATAAGGGCAAGGAATCCCACGAGCAAAGAAGTGATGAAGGTTCGACAGAACCAGCAACCAAGAAACAAAAAGTGTCGCATCCCTTTGAGGCTATTCCCTCGGGGATCGACCAGTATTTGAAAGAGCAATTTCATGAGTTGCGCACTGCGCACGCTCACCTCAGAAGTGCTCTAGACCTACAGTTTGTGGAACTAAAAGGTCTCGCAGGAAGAGTTGCGCAGACCCATGCGCCAGCATCTACTTCGTAGGCACCGCAAGTAGCTACAAGTACTGAGCGAGTTGAAGTACTTGCAGAAAGGCATACTGTCGTGTACATTCTGCCTACAAGCATGACACTTCCGGATCCGCTAGCTGCACTACAGGTAAGCGCAGTTGGTCCCGTTAAAATAAATTTGTCTTTAATTCCTATAGAGACTCTACAGCTAGTGCACGAGAAAGTGCCTGTTGAGTTGAGAGCTAGAGAGCTCTCTACCTTCCAGGAAAATCAAAGACTGCAATCATAGGAGATAGAGCTGAAGGCAAGTCACAAGAATATCTCTGAAAAGCTCGCACTTTATGAGGCACAAGACATTGGCATAAGAAACGCAGTTGATGAAATTGCTCAGGAGTTGCCAACCTGCAAGATTCAACCAGACCTTCCTCTGGTTGAGAAAGTTCAAATTATTGGAGGAAGGGCGAAAACCTTGGAGCACGAGATAGTTGCTATGGCTGAAGGCCATAGAACGCAGATCGCAGAATTAGAAGCTCGTGTTGTAGCACATTTTACAGACGATAGCCAGGAACAATTTGAAGCGCTGCGCAGAACTTCTATACAATTGAAGAACAGAGCAGGTGAAGCCAAGAACCTGATGAACCAAGCTATGGAGGCTTGGATGGAGCTTGAGACGCTCCCTTTCAAAGTTGGTCTTTTTGAACAGGTACAAGCCACAGAACAGTCCCTAACTGTTCTGACTGAAGAAGCTAAGGCCTTAGACGCCTTAGAAAAAATGAGGAAAATGAGTGAAGTGCGCAGAATCCAACAGCAACTGCACAAGCTCAGAAATGAAGATGCCAAACTCACCAATAGCATTCAGCCATTTATGGATGAGTATGCTG
Organism: Larix kaempferi; assembly: GCA_027924585.1. Classification (NCBI taxonomy): domain Eukaryota; kingdom Viridiplantae; phylum Streptophyta; class Pinopsida; order Pinales; family Pinaceae; genus Larix; species Larix kaempferi. The sequence goes on from BSBM01000252.1 coordinate 5,755,802, forward strand.
ACCTTGCTACCGAGATCGAGACAAAGATCAAAGAAATTGTAGAATCTCAACAGGTGATTGATGGCACAACTAAGGAAGAAGCCACTGCAGAAACGGTGCAGACAGCTGTGGAGTGTGTCGATGAAATGGACTCCGCTATTGCGCAGTGGAAGAAAACATTCACGGAGACCCAAGAAAAAGCAGATGCACAAATAAAGCGACCACACGCTAGTGCGAGTGGCTCGAGGGTGAGCCACAAGTAAGTGTTAGGGGCCTGTTGGAGCCTAGGCCGTAGCTATGGTAAAGCTACGAATTTTGAGGAAAAAGCACAAGTATTGAAGGAAAGTGCTAATTTTGAAGAAACACCAATTTTTGGGTAGAAGGAAAAAGGTGCACAGTATGGTGCCAGATGGATGAGCTCAACGCAGGTTACGGACTGGAACTCGCAGAGCTCGCGTGCACGTCATAGAAGAATGAAGGTGGCTGAATAGAAAGCTCAGCTACCATAATAAATGAAGCGACGGAGTGGAGGGCTCAGCTACCCTCATTTAAGGCTAAGTACAGAAGTTATGGTTGCTCGGATCAAGGAGGAGCAACGGACCAGAGCATTGAAGGTGAAGGACAAGGCGCCCATACCCGCAGTCTGGGCCGGAAGTCATGGAACCTGCAGGAAGCGGCGACATGACTGCAAGCGGCACCTACATTACACCTAGCCATGTGCGTGGTTAGGGTTTTTGGGGATTACTGTTGGGAAAGGCCCACAGTTTTGTAAAGGTGCGACCGTCATGGCCACCTATATATATGTATAATTGATAAGGGAAAAGGTTAGTTAGTAAGCTAGCTAGTTAGGGGTTTCCAGTCAGTCAGCTAGTAAGCTAGCCATTCAGTCTTCTATTGTGTTGTAAGAAGCAAGAGTTAGAGTCGGGATAGTCGTGGAGTTAATCCCTGAGTTGCAGACAGTCTGAGTCGACGTCTGAACTATTGTAATCTCTGTAGAGGAAGAGACTAGATCGAGAGAAGGGCTCCCAGCTGTGTGCGTGGAGTTTCCTGGAAAGATCTAAGGCTGCAGCTGTGTGCGCAGCATTATTGTATAAGTCCCCTTTGAGTTAATATATGAAACACTCCCCGTGGACGTGGTTTCCCGAGGAGGTGAATTCTTCACGTCTTGTTGTTATGGTAGTGATCACGTGAATGCATGTCTGAGTTGTTATCTGTGTTTCAATGAATGTTGCTGTGAATGTTGTGTTATCTTTATGAATATGTTGAGTCCGTTCCCGAAGCTTCCTTGGTAAATATAATCGTTAAGTGTCGAAGAATCTGTAGAACGCTGTCGCCGCAGCGATAGAGGAATGCATTACTGCGCTGGGTGCACGGGCAGAAAAGATATATAGAGCACCGATGCAGGGGATAAGTCACCCCGTGCGGCGGAACGGAGATACCACGTAGCTAGGCTGTTGAGCGAGAGTTCAGCGCAGCTACGCCGAGGGGTCTGCGAAAGAGCCAGGCAGTCCGCTCTGAGGAATCGTCGAGGAAGAAAGAACAGTCTTCGCGTCGCCTAGGTTAAGGAAATCTGATTCCTTAGCCCCCCATAGCCACTTCAGGTGAGACCTCGAGCTTCTACACAGCTCGTTGCCGAGAGGGCCAGTGCACCAAGGGGTTTTGTTGCTGTGCTTCATTAAAACCCGGGTCTGTTCAAAAGCAGCCAACAGATAGCAAGTAAATGGCTGAAAGCCGCAAACGGGACGCGGGAAAAAGGGCTAAATGCGCAGGTGGGTAGCAAAAAAAGGGCTGCAAGCTACAGGCGGGACGTGGGAAAAAGGATGAAATGCGTAGGCGGGAAGCAGAAAAAGGGCCACAAGACGCAGATGGCCCGCGGGAAAAAGGGTTAACAGTCGTGGTCGGACCACACGAAATAGGCTGAGTGCCATGGTCAGATCGCAGGTAACAGACTAAAAACCATCGGTAGATCACCGGTAACAGTCTGAGAGCCGCGGTTGGATCATAGGTAACATTCTTAAAGACGCAATCGAAACGCAACTGCGGGGGGGAAAAGATGCTGTTTACGACAGCCGAAAGGAAAAACAGAAAACTAGCGCAGAAAATTAAAAATGTTTAAAACTATAACCAGAAATTCAAAGGAATACTAGGGGAGTCGCCAAAACTGTAGCTAGGGTTTTCACCCTAGCTTGTGCAAATGAGCACCTACTAAGGAGAAGGGACTCCTTAGTAGCAGTTCAGAAAATACAGTAAATAAAAGATAATACAGTAAAACAGTAAACTACTCTAAGCGTGTGCATAAACAGAAAAGACAAGATAATAAAATATTTTTGTATTGATTATACCTCCAGTGTGAAGGTGGATGAAGCCTTTGCAGTAGTCCAAGAGGGTTTCTTCCAAGCTCCAGTGTTGTTCCTTTCTCTTTCTCCAAAGGGTTTTGGAAATGGGCCAAAGGGGCACTCAAGTGTGAAAGTAGCTCAAGGGTGAGCTAGGGTTTCAGGAGTGATTTTGGCAGAGTAAGGATACAGATGATTGTGGATATGAAATGAGGGGCCTCCATCACCTATTTATAGGTTTTTAGTGGTGGAGTGCTGGCCCATGGTGTAACGTCCCCACCCATCATGCCAGTGAAATGGAGGGGATCGTGATGCTAAAACTCGGCAATTGGCCCCGATACCTACTAAATAAAAACAACCACATATATAGAAAGACAGGCATGCAGATGTACACATCTAAGCAAATACAGCAGAAGTAAATACATAGGTAGAAATACTCATCTTATTGCAATCATCCCCAAGCAACTAGCTATGTCGCTGCAACGTTCCACCCAACCGTAGGCTCTTCGACAGCTTATACTGAGTCCGTCCGAAGGCCACCCCCGAGCTGGGCATGATTCTCACAAGGAAAGGGAACATTCCGGTTCACACACATCCCATTTACCATTCCATCTCGGCCAAGAAGAAACATTGATAGGGTTACACATTTACAACAACGGTGTTCACAAAACGGGGTCTACATTGGCTCTCCCAACTCATGGATTCACCCGAGCGAACTGTGGAATTTCGATTTCAACCCCAGGGAGAAAAACGATTTCTCTCCATTGGTTAGGATCCTTTCCAATGGCCTAAAGGACCTCTAGGAAGACCCAAAACGTTCTGCTCTCTTCCCCCACTGGTGACCAACACAAAAACGCCCCTTCCCAGCTAAAAGATGAAAGGAAACACAGAAAAACGAGGGAGGAAAACGCCCAGGAAGCTAGAGCTGCGTGAGAGAGCAAGGCCATCCTGAATAATCCCTTAGGCCGCCATTTCGTGGCTCTCTTCTTGCCCCAAGAGGCCAACACGTTTTTCCCATGGAGGGTGGCTTGCCCATACCCGATTTTGGACAGCCATACCTCCCCATTCCCATGGCATTAATTTCCCCAACCAACTCTTGGAAGAAATCAATGGTTGGGTACAAAAGTCAACATGGGTAGCTGAGGGTTTGATGGGTTTTCTCATTGACACTTGGCTTGACTCTATTGGCTCAAGGGTTTGAATGTTTTCCCTCCCAATTCCTTGTGAAATCATGCCCCCATCTCTTTGTTGCATTGCATAGCTAGTTGTGGGTATTTTTTTATTAAAATGCATATTACATGCTATTTGAATTTCCACTGTGCATTGCTAGCACGCAAACCATATGCGTCACGAAATCGATGGCGGGGCCTTGGCCTTGAGCTCCTCACCATGATTTCCTAACAATATTACATCATTTATAATGTTAATGCCATGGGGCCAAACTGGTGACATTACACATGGTTTTGGGCACCATATGGTTTTGGGCACCATATAGGGTTTTTGCTTCGTTTTTCTCTCTTTTTTGTATTTTTTATTCCCTTTTTAGAGGGGTTTTTTGGCCTTTTGGAGGCTTTTTTAATGGTTTTTTGGCCTTTTGGAGGATTTTTAATGGGATTTTAAGGTTTTAGAGGCAAATATGGTAGGAAATATGGACAAATGAGTCATGTAATGGGGTAGATGAGGTAGTGAGCACTTTTTGAGTGTTAACAAGATGAACTGGTCCCTGTATCTCTTGAATCAACTAATGGAGAACGTCGCAGCAACCCAAGTGGGTAGAGGCACTTTTTCATATAATTGGTTGTTGCTGCTGATTGCTCTAGTTGCATGGAAAGAGCCTGACACTTACTAGGGCATGGACCGCCCAGCTACAGCGGAATGACGAGGGGCACGTTATCAGAATCTATGGTATGTACGAGAGCCCGAGCGAACCCAGGAGTGCCAATTGCAGTTTTGGCTATATTCAGAAATGCTTTGTGACACAGCGACACAGGTCCCACGAATATCTAAAGATACTATGGCACGGTTCAAACCCGTCATGGCATTTTCCATATGGCCCAGTGTCATACATATCCAGGCTCGTCGAGATACTGATCAACAATGGTTGTAGACAAAGTATAAGGTGACAGCGAAAGATTTGGAGGTTATTTTGAATGAGTGGCCGGAGGCCTGGCGGCAGCCAATGATTTCAGCAGAGATTGATGCTGGAGGTCCGCCATTGGGTCCTGAACCAAGATAGGATCAGCAGAGTCGTCATGATTCTGATCATGATTCTACCAGAACACCAACTGCGGATGATAGCGACTGCGCTCTTGAAGAAAATTGGTCAAAACGGCAGCACGAGCATGCGACGATCAGTGGGATGTCTTTACCAGTGGAGGCACAATTGGGCCAGTTAATGACAGCCCTCAACCATGTAGCCATAGTGACTGCCGACAAGATGTCCGTCAAGGCAGAGGAGGGATTCTCTGTGATTACTGCTCGTATGGATTCTTTCTGTCATGCAGTGTTACAAAAGGAACCCGGTAATGTACCCATGCAGGAAATGGTCACAATCTGCACCATGCCCCGGGTCCAAAATATCAACATTCCCCCGACTACAATTGTGACCGACAATGAGGCTTTGCAAACTGTGTTGCAGACGGTTTCCTAGGTGACTGTCAATGTTAATGAATTGCCGGCAATGGCGCTGGCGACAATGCAGAGGGTCACCTCCCAAGAAATGGCGGATAGAATGCATGAAATCAAGAAGAGCTATCAACAATTGTACGCAAGCGAGGCAGCTACAACCATCGCTATTGATGAGCTTACCAGCATGGCTGCTACAACGTGGAAAGCAGTGGATGACCTTGAAGCTGACATTAAGAAGGAGCAGGCCAAGAAGGTTCGTGCACTTGAAGTGCTTAAAAAGGATCAGGATTTTGTTATCATAGAAAAGACCCATCTGTGGGATTACAACGTGAAAATAGAGACAACAATTTGTGATGCATGCCAGCATATGCCGGAGCCCATTCCTGAAATCGACGTGCTCCAACTGGTGCAGAGACTAGGAACTGTCATTGTTCAGTTGCGACAGGAGAATGACATGTTGAAGGCTCAGTTGAAATCAGGTACGCCTCAGGCCGAGGTGGATCAACGAAGAAGGGAACTTGAGGAAGTTTCCACTCAGATGGAGGAGCTAGAAACATAGGAAACTCGGTTCACTACCAAGACGGTATAATTTTGGGGCTGCATCATTCACGATGAGCAAGTTGAACATCTCAAAAAATTATGGCAGGAAGCGGAGGGCCAGGTGGCCACATTAAAGGCTGCGATGAGAACGCTGCCACCAATCAAACAAGTTGCTAAGTCACACGAGCTAAAGGACTTGCAAGAATGGGTTTCCAAGGCAGATGAACGACAAAAGATACGTGCAGCCCAGTTGGAAGAATTCCAGGACATTGGAGGGAAACTGATGCTGCAGGCCAATGAAGCTCTATAAGTAGTTCAGAAGTATCGACAGCAGGTCATGGACAAGCTTACCGATCACCCATTGGCCGACAATGTGATTAGCAGTCAAGCAACAACTATGGATGTCGAGGCACTGGTGCGGAATGTCGAACATCCATATGCAGAATTCAAGGTAAAGACCACGACATGCACTATGTCCAACAGTTGACGTGGCTCGAGGGCGAGCCACAAGATTGTGTTGGGGGCCTGTTGGCAGGCGGTTCGATGAGGAAATGTTGCAGTATCGCCGACGCTGCGACACATCGGATGAGGGCACGAAAGGAGGATTTTTTGTTAAAGTATACCGCAGTTGGCGGGTTTTTGGGTCACTTGGACCATATGTCATGTAATGTTGAGTCAATTGTACCACGATATGCGGGTTTTTGGGTCATTTGCACCAAGTCAGTTAGACATTTGGTCATTTGTCCATAGTGTCGGTTAGGAAGTCATTTGTAAGTGGACAAATATTGTAATGGCAGAAGCCTATAAATAGATGAGAATTGTAAGTGTTACATATACATGCAGAGATGATAGATAAAGATGAGACAGAGACAGTAGTTGGGGAGCAAGAAGAAGGTGAATGTATACAGAGATCTTTGGTTTTTCTTTTGGTATATGGCTGACAGTAATACAATGATGATGTTTTGGTACTATCTTTGTGCAATGTTGCAATATAAGAATGTTGTTATATTTTATTGATGCAATGTCTGCTTACTGTTACTGTGATGATAAATGCTGCGATTAAGTAAATGTTATAGCTCCATATCGAATGTTTAAAATGTCTGGTTAAGTACTGTAATAGATCTAGTCTACACAGCCACAACTCTCCTCCTCCCTCGATGGAAACATGGTTTCATCTGATCTTCCTAGATGCCTCGAGTGAGACCTCATCCGCTCTGTGGGTGTTGCTGGGTGGGCTCAAACCTACCCGGGCCGGTGCCCAAGGAGACTGCGGTATGTGTCGACAGTGAGGTGAACCCCTGTCGACCGAGGTCACATTGGTCAACACTTATGCATGAAACAAATCTGAAATTTTGTTGGTTTAAGTTTGTGAGAATAATCTCATGGTTGCAAATCTAATTTATGTAGGAAAATGGATTTGTAAATTTCAGATTTGAAATTTTGCTAATAATTGCTAATGATGGTTTGGCGTATATAAAATTGTGTCAGGAGGACATGTTGTAGGTGGATGTTAATTTATGGTAGCAAGGGTGAAACCATAATGGATAGAGTGATACCACTTACGAGAGCCAAACAATATGAGGATAGCCTCATTGCTAAGGAAATCAATTTTTGTAGTAGACAAAATTGCAAATTCGTATTGAATTTAATTAATGACATTGATTGGTTATGGAACAATTAGATTTGAAGCTATTGTTAAATGTTTCTGACTATTTGGCTATTTGATAAGTGTGCCAGGATGACACATTACAGGAAGACCATGTGTGATGGCCTGCATAAGCCAAACTAGATGGGGAGGATCCCATGCTTTGGAAATGGGTTTTGGGTGAAACGTCATTGTAAATTTTGATAACACCTCAGTTGCACTGCATGTTGGTAAACCATGTGAGTGAGACAGTGTTAGCACCCAAAAAGTGCTCACTAGCTCATTTCCTTATTCATATGACCCATTTGTCCACTTTTCCACCATTTGAGCCTCTAAAGCCATCAAAAGGTTGCCAAAAGACCATAATACACCCCTTTTTCCCCTCAAAATGAATATTTTTCCTCAAAAAGCATAAAAAACCCTAAAACAGGGCCCATAATTCCTAAAAATATTAAAAAGGGAATAAAAATATTGAAAATATTCAAAAAAGAAAAAAGGAGGGAAAAGGTACCTAAACCATGTTGGTCAACACCATTGGTTTTCTCAAAACCATAATGGTATTCTCCACCACCAAAAACTATAAAAAGGTGGTAGGGGCTCCTCACTTTCCATCCATCCATCATCCTATCCTCACGCTGTCAAAATCTCTCATGAGACTTTTGGCCATTTTCAACATCTTGGAGAAGAGACCTTTGGAGCTTGGAGCCACTCACCTTGGGAGTTGCTCAACACAAATCCTCACCATTTGAGGTATCTTAATACAAAACACCTATTCTTTTATTTCTTGTTCTTGAATCGTTTTTAAAAAATTTATTTGTTATATGCACATGCTAGTTTAGATTTAGATTTAATTTATAATTGTTTTTGTTTTCAGTATTGAATCTGCTATCACATTGTTGATAGGTGCCCATTGCAAAAAGCTTGGTTGCAAAACCAAGCCAACAGTTTTTGGCTACTCCAATGGCTTCGAATTCTTAGATCTCAGTTTTTTGCTTTAGATCTTATTTTTTGTTAGTTTTAATCATTTTAATTCATAGATCTGCCATCCTAGACAGCAGATCAATTGTTGTTCTAAATCTTGGCCCTTTCTATTGCCATTAACAGCCTGAAATTTTCGTTTTCGGGTTCATTTTTCGGTGTTTGTTTTTTGGCTTTCGCCTCGTGGATTTTCTCCTGATAGTCGCGCGGCTCATTGTGACCTCGTGGCTTTTTTCTACGCGACACGCCACAGCTTCGCAACCATTTTACACGCTGCACATCGCGGCTTCGCAGCCATTTGCCACGCTACACATCGCGACTGTGTGACTGAAACCCGCGCTGCACATCGCGGCTTCGTAGTCGAAACCCACGCTGCACATCGCGACTGCGCTGTTGAAACCCACGCTACACATCGCGACTACACGACCGAAACCCGCGCTGCACATCGTGGCTATTTTCCCAAAATCCGCGATGCAATTTTTTTGAATTTGGGCAATTTTTTTAAAATAGTTTTTGCTATATTTTCTGCCCATTTAGCATATTTTACAACATTAATTTTTCTGCATTTTTACATCCATATTAAATCTTTTACTATTTATATATGCTCCATTAAAAGTCTTTTTAAAAATTTTCAATAATTAAAAGAAAGATTTTCTGCATTTTATTTAGATTAAGGTTTTACTGTTTATTTGCTTAATACTTTTCCCAAGCAATTTTTAAGAGATCCATTTATTTCTTGAAATATTTATGTTATTTTCTTTCCTTCAAATTATTTCAAAGATCCATTATTTTTGAATAGTTTTTTCAAGCATTTACATTTCAAAAACGCCTTTATTTTTTACAAAACTGGAAGCATCTTTTCTTTCATTTGTAATCAATCGCCCAAGCGAGGCAAATCAATTTCAGTTTAAATACCACACTTGCACCCACTCTACCACATAATTTAAACTGAGCCTTAAAATTTACCTTAAACTCAACAAACTTTTAACCCCACTTGGGGAGCACTTAAATGAATTTTGTAGTTAGGTAGAATTGAGGGGATAGGTGTTCCAATAACACCCCTCAATTATTACATTTGAAACATAGTGGTTGTCCTCTACGGTACCAAAATATTTTATAATTTTGACACGGTTATGAACTAATTTATCGGGAAGGCCTCTCCCTTAGGAGGGTTGAAGTAGTCAGACTGGTTCCGGAAGTCTGAGTGGAATACCGCAACCATTCAGTAACCGAAGGATACCTTTCGAAGTTCTCGGTGTACACCCAAGAGGGTGTATAGCGGCGATAGAACCAAACTGCAGATTCACCCAACTGAACGTGTCATGAACGGGGTATCCTAGTTGCCACTCTTTAGGATTGTCTACCCAGTATCCCTCCCAGTAGGGGGATATCTAGCCGTTGATTCAACACTCTATATTGTCTGACTTGGATTTCATCACCTTATAGAGGATATCGTTTGTTGACTCACAATACTTCTAGTTGGGTGTTTGCATGATACATTAGCCACCTTTGGTCTAGTAACACCCCTTTTTTCTAGGAACTGTTTGACTTTTGGTATTCTGACCAATTTTGTTGCATCCCTCCACTTATTATAGCACAACTGCTATAATAAGTGCTTTTTGAGGTTGGTTGTTGGCCTGAGAGCCTTTATCTTTTCACTCCCCTATTGCACTCATTGTTGCATTAGGGTTTCAAGTTTTTTACATCACCACCTTACATTGAATTTTTTTAAAAATATTTATCACCATTGAGAATTTAAGACGATCTCGTCGTCTTCAGGGTGAACCACCTTAGTTCAGTATACTTGGCTCTACACATCATCGACGTAGAGCCTTATCCCTTGACTCGACATGTCATCAGCCAAACACACAGTCATCCGATTCTGACATGCCTCACTTCACATCTGATTTTGAGGCTGAATCCAAAAACCCTACTGAAATATCACCAACCAACCTCATGGTTGGATCACAATACAACCCACTTTTCACTAGTACTATTGGAGATACATCCACAAACCCTTCTACTACTATTCCATCCATGGTAACAACAACCCCTTTAGGCATGCCTAATATAGGGGCCACTCCACCTTTAGGTATGCCCAACACAGGACTACCTCCTATTATGGGTATGCCTAACATAAGAATCATACCACCTCTCATTACCACAACCCACATCCTAGGAATTCCTGGAACTATTCCTAACCCCTCTGTAACCCATGTTGCACTTGGGAGCGCTGGCGCATCCCAAACCACAACGGTTGGAGGACACATACCTTTAATACCTAGCATACCCTTAGGGGCTACTAGACCACTACATAATGCCACCATTAATAGTTATATCCCAGTCACTATGCCACACCCATATGCTAGTTTACCTTACATGGCTAGTCTGAACTTACTAGACCTAGCCAGGCTAACCAATGATCCTATTAGGCACAATCTTACATGGCCACCCATGCCTACAAATCTCCCCTCGAACATCCCCAAGTTTGAAGGAAAACCTGGGGAGGATCCCCAAAACCACATAGTGTCATTTCACCTATGGTGTTCATCTAACTCCATAGTGGATGACTCCATTAGACTAAGACTATTGCAACGAACGTTCACTGGCTTTGCAGCCAAGTGGTACATCGAACAACCACATGGGACCCACCATACATTTATGTCTCTCGCCTCCACTTTCCTTCAGTTTTTTCAGCTACCTGTACGCTATTATGCAGGAGTTGAAATATTGTTGTCTTGCAAACAAACCACAGCTACCCACATCACCGACCATATCCATGAGTGGCGCAAGCATCGTAGCCTCTGTAAGATAAAACTGGATGACCGTATATTTTTGGATTGGTTTCTTAAATCACTCCTACCCCTCATAGCCAAAGATGTAGCTTCCGAACGACCCCAGTTAGAGGAAGAAGCTATCTTAAAAGCTCAGCAATTTGACCTGATTTATGCCCAGTCAGGCTATCTCTAGACCATCATACTAGACACCCCATGAGGTGATTCTTCATGCAGTGACGCTCCGGGGGAATCACATGCCGCTGATGGTATTATCGGCCAAGTCACGGCACAAAATAAACCTTTTAGCATGGTGAGCACCATAAATGCCCCATACCTCTCTAGGGCTACATCTAATTCTGGAGCAACAACTTTGTACGCTCCAACAAATCAGACTCATCACACTCATGGACCCTCTTGTCCACAACATTGCTTTGGGAAAGCGCCATCGACATATGTACCACCCACATACTATAACCAGCCGGCCACCCAGAACCCAATTCATTTACTGGCCCAACCAATGTATTACCCACAACAAGCTACACCAGCTAACCCATCACTTCCAATAGGTCAAGGTTACGAACAACCCCAGCAGGAAACTGGACCAACTCCAGCCCCACCAGCTTATTATCCACCACAACCTGCTCCCGCACCTGCAGCACCCCAAAATCCTCCCACAAATCAAGGGCAAGTGTACACACAACACAATCAGCCCCAACATCAAAACAACTAATGCAACCAGGGTGGACAACAAAACCGTGGAAGAGGACGTAACTGCGGCAACAACCAACAACATAATCAAGGTCCGCCACCTCCCAATCCTCCAAATAATAACAATGTTGCTCCTCCCAACCAGAATCCTAATCGTCATCCCAAGCAGCCAAAAAAAAATAACCTGAGAACAAACCATCCATGTTCTATATGTGGAGTCTATGGACACTACACTCACAACTGCCCCCATTTAGAGAAAGCACGTAAAATTTGGGCTGACGATGCCCAATGCCAGGGCAACACTGGATAGCTAGCTCCACTTAATCAACCGCAACCCATGATATTACAAAACCCATTGCCAAACCAGGGAGTAGTAAATACTCGCCCTATGGATCCCCCACAAGGATCTCCTACACCCTAGCAGCAAATCACCTATGCCGCAACTGATTATCAGCATACGGATCCAGGCACACACCATTTATTAATGATGTCATCCAATGACATTAACCTCCAAACTCGTAGGAATTAGTACGGCCCACCCCCCGAAACTCCTCCCACTGACGCATCCAGCTCCCTTCCACCAGATCAACCACTACGCATACCAAATATGCCATTGGATAGCGGACCTAAAATCCCTCGCATCCCTTTGCGAAGGATTAACAACAATCCTAATGCTCGCGCAACATCCAATTATAACGTCGTGGAAGACCTAGCACAATCCCCTGCTGCTATGTCTGCTTTAGAGGTACTGAAAACATGCCCTGCACAACGAAAACTACTACTATCTGCCATCGGAGGAGTAGACCCTGACGACACACACATGATGGCTTTCGACTTAGACCAAGCCAAACCTCGATTGCCATCAAATTTGGCTTTCCAAGTATCAGTAAACATTCGAAACCTTGTTGTGCATTGATGCGTCATCGATGAACTTCAACCTGCGTTATGTCCACCCTTGTGTGGTAGAAACTTGGCTCCCCCGCTTTACAACCATCCACCACGGCATTACGAGCTTACGACGGATGCTTAGCTCAACCACAAGGCCTCTTAGCGAACGTACCCGTAGAACTAGGCGGCAAATTAAATCTTATCGACATCGAAGTGATCAATTCCCAGCTTGACTACAACCTCCTTCTTGGACGTAGCTATATGTACAAAATGAAAGCAGTGGCTTCATCTGTTTTTCGCCTCATGATGTTCTTACATGAAGGACGTATTATCAAGATTGATCAACTCACATATTATGATCCTAACGCCCCCACAACCCCTCAAAATGTGCTACCAATGATTGAACAAACCATTCAAACCGCACCAACATCATTTATGTCGTCAATTGGTCCTAGAATCTACACCGAGTCACCTATGAATTCCACATTTCCATCGATCTCACCACCTTTACCAATAACAAAAACATCGGATTTGTGCACCCCGTCGCACACCACACAACACCCTTCGTCACTACCACAAACACCCACAGTGCCTACTCATATTGGCACAATACCAATTCATACTATCCCGTTCTTGTTCCCATTTTTTGAAGTTGTCAATTCGCCAATAATGGCTACACTCAATCTTCTTGGTTTAACATTAGGGATACCTGTTTGGTACTTACCTGCTCCGAGCCCCCCGCCAACTCCGACTGTTATTTTACAACCGGTACAATCTATCCTTACTACCAACCACCCACCCCCTCCAGTCGCTCATCTGCAAAACAGACTACCCCCAATAGTTACTACGGCATCAACGTCCTGAAATGCCCCACCTCCGTTACGGAACATAGGTGGTAGAGGCCCACCAACTTATAACACTGGACCCATAACTCGCACCCCCCCAGCAACCCCCAAGGTAGCCAAAAACCCCCCAACTATTCGCATTCCCCCTAAGTGCTCGTTCTGTGATGACGTAGGCCATTCCACTCATCAATGTACACAATTACCTGCACTCCAAGAACACATAAATATGTTGGATGACGACACCGGAATTCCAGTGGTAAGACTTGAGCCACCTCCTCAACCTCGCGACAAAACGCTCCGCACTAACCACCCTTGTGCGATATGCGACATTTATGGCCATTATTCACACCACTTCCCTGATCTCCCAGATTATAGAGCAGCCTTATACGAGATGAACAATGCTGACTTAGATATATCTCCTCCCCTCATCGAGGAGATCTACCCTCCGAAATCATCTTCTTCAGAAGAAATAAATACCATCTATATGATTTCAACCACATACAAACTAGAACCCATTGATTTATGGTCTGATTACTTTCGTACTGATGAGCAAATTCTAGAAACACTCACTGCACTGGACTACCCTTGGGACGATATGCATCATCGCTCATACTTCCTCCCTGAGGCGTCTACATCCACCGCAGAAAACTAGCTATCAGTCGAATCGAAATATTTCCTACCAACTAAGGTTGATTGGTTCAAAGACCCCATCCCAGCACCAGATGCCTTTGAAGAGGGGAACATGTCCAACATTTCCCCTATTATACAAATCAACATTTCCACCACACATGGAAAACCTGAGCTCATCTCGCTAGGCACATCATGCACTCAAGCGGAAACTCAGGCATATAAGAAACTCCTCCAAGAGTTTCATGATGTCTTCTCCTGGTCTTACACTGAGATGCCTGGCCTCGATCCCAAAATTGTGGAATATCACATCGACACTTGGCCCAATGTGCCTCCTGTCTGATAGAAACAATGACCAATTCACCCGTCCAATCAAACCATATAGTAAACACAAATTTACCTCCACGGGCTTAAACAAAAATGCATCCATGTGCATAACATGTGCCTCCACGAGCATATATAAAAAATTACAAAAATGCATCCACATGCATAACATGTGCCTCCACGGGCATATAAAAAAATCAAAATGTATGCATCCACATGCATAACATGTGCCTCCACGGGAATATACAAAAATCAAAATGTTGCACCCATGTGCCTCCACGGGCATACAGAAAATCAAACATGCCTCCACGGGTAAGCAAATAGACAATAAATGCATCCATGTGCATACACGACTATATACAAAATCATATATATATATACATCATAATATAGTCAAACATGTCATAGGTGCCCTCAGCACCCAATATACAAAAATACATCAGCCGTAGAAAAAGGTACTTCCCCATATGCTCATCAGCATTTGGGGGCAGATACAAGATCATCTAATCATCATGGTCTCCAGGCTCCTCTGGCGCCACCTCCGTTGGCCCCTCCGGATCATGCCGAGCCCGAACTCTCCTCTCCGCTGACCCCACTAGATCATCTCGCACCCGAATCCTTCCCTCCACCAGCCCTGCCGAATCATGCCGAGCCCCATCCCTCACCTCATCCGCCAACAATGCTGCTCTGAGCAATATCAAGCGCCACTCAAGAGGCACATCGAAACAATGCTCAACGATGTCCCGATCCAAATCCCTCCACCAATCCTCTGGCAATCTTGCCAGGATCATGTCTAGTGTCTCTCGAACACCCTCCATGGCATCATCTCGAGGCCCAGCTCCTCAACCGCGAGGCCCAACTCCTCGAGCATGAGGAGGCGGTACCTCTACAAGAGGTGGATTGACCACCATCGGCCGTCCTCTACGAACCACATGGTCGGCTGGTGGTACAGGACCAACACTTGCACAATCACACAAGTGAACCATCATATAAATATCTAACTATAATCATAACAAACACATCTAAAACACATGATATAGTAGAGAACAAAACACAAAAACATACCATCTAAACCCCAGGCCTGTCCTTGGGCTCGAGGCATCTCTGGATCTCGTCGATAATCCATACCAACATATGGATAGTCATCAATCAGCAGGGGGATCTGCTCCCACTGCTCATACATATCCTGTGAAAAGAACCCATGGATACCACCACCACCGCGGGGCATCATCGGCCCCCACCACACCATGCACGACTCGCTCACCAACCCGTCTCGAACGGACACCCATGGCCACAAAGTTGGTACCCGCTCAAAGAAGAAACAACACAAGAAAGAGGCATAGCAAAACTCTCCCCCCTCCCGACTGACCTTGTCCAGATCTCTTCGGAAACCAAGCAAAAACATCTGACCCAACGCGTAGTAGGTCGCCCTTAGCACAGAATCCACCATCATTGTTTGTCCCCCCGACAAACGATGTGGCATCGCAGCACCCAACACTCGCAGAACACAAGCCCCAACATCCCGCATGTCCCACTCTCGCAAAGATCTCAGGCTCAAAGCGCTGTTCTGCACAATCACCCCAGCAACACAGAAGGTCTCCAAGAGATCCTCGATATCCAAACCTGCCGGGATCTTCGGCAGAAGATCCCCTACCTCCCCTAAGCGAGGCAACCCGGTAAGAAAGTATACATCAGTAAGGGTGATCTCTAACCTCTCACCCCCAACAATGAACACACCCTCTGCAGGGACCCAAAGACTCACCAATTTGTTCAGTAGTGGTCCTACTGAACGCATTGCTGGAATCTGAGCGAACTTCAGGAGCCCACTCACAGCTAGAGCCTGTCGGACCCCCTGATCGGTCCGAATCTGAATCATCAAGTCCTCCTCCATCTCCCGCTCTCACCATGACACCAATGGTCTCCTCAACATCCTGCCAAAAAACAAAGAAAATGTGTTTTTTAGAACCAGAAATTTTTTTTTTCAAAAAATTCCATCGCGGCTTTTCCATCAAAAGCTGCGATGATCATTGCAGCTTTCATCCAAGAACCCACGATGAACATTGTGGGTATTGACCAAACAGTCACAGTGAACATTGCGACTGTCAACCCCATAGTCGCGATGAACATCGCAAATTTCATCCCGACAGCCGCGATGAACATCGCGACTGTCAGCCCCAAACCCGTGATGTTCATCACGGAAAAGGATGCGAAACCTGTGATATTCCACGTTCGATTGCTAACATGGAATTTCGCAGCCTTCGAGGGCCCGTAGCTAACCCAAAAAGACATAATTAAAAATGCTAAGGCGAATAGGGTTACCTGAAACTCGCGGAATTGAAAACCAACCGTCAAATCTCCCGGAAATCAAGAAAGAGCTCTGATTGCTCTGCTAAACTCAGACGTAACAATGACACGTCATATGGGCCCCAAACCATATTTATAGAAATTTGACCATTTTGTGAACAACCATTGCGGTATCATATGACGTCCGTTCCTCAAACCGTTGGTACCGTTGGAATCAGCACAGCGAGAACTTCACGATAATCCTTTCCTTTTCCTGATTTCACCAGGTCCATTTTTTGACCATTTTTTCACGCCCTCATTGCCTCAGTTTGCGTGCCACATTAGCGGTTCTCCATTTTTAACAAGTCTTATATTGTCGGATTCAGTTTTTCAAGCTTGTGATGACACTTGAGATCATTTCTCACTCTCACGCCCATATTTTTTGGGCATTTTTCCCATGGCCCCTCGTTGCCTCGGTTTACGTGCCACATCGACCATTCTCCATTTTTAACAAGTCTTATATCATCGGATTCAGTTTTCCGCGCTTGTGATGACGCTTGAGATCATTTCTCGCTCTCACCTCCAGATTTTTTGGGCATTCTTCCCATGCCCCCTCGTCGCCTCGACCTGCGTGCCACATCGGCCATCGTCCATTTTTGACAAGTTTTATATCACCGGATTCAGTTTTCCGCGCTCGTGATAACGCTTGAGATCATTTCTCTCTCTCACCTCCAGATTTTTTGGGCATTTTTTCCATGCCCCCTCGTCGCCTCGGTTTGCGTGCCACATCGACCGTCGTCCATTTCTGACAAATTTTATATCGCTGGATTCAGTTTTCCACACTCGTGATGATGCTTGAGATCATTTGTCGCTCTCACTCCATAATTTTTGGGCATTTTTTCAAAATGCCACTCATCACCTCATTTTGCATGCCACATTGGTCGTTGCCCCTTTTTGACAATCTTTATGTCACCGGATTCAGTATTCCACACTCATGACGATGCTTGAGAGCTTTTCTCGCTCTCATCAATCCCTTTTTGTTCAGTATAGTTTTACCCCCTTTTTCGGAACAAGCAATCCCTTTTACGGAAAAGGCACTTAGGGAGTTTCTGTTAAGCTCTTTTCTGACTCCTAAAACAATGAAAAGATCCCCGAGCAACCTTGCTTCCTTTCATGCTCACTAAACGTATCTGAAAGGGCGTCTGCATGGTATAATTTTACCCCTTTTCCAGACCTTGTAGACTAATTACGAAAAAGGAATACTCTAGTCACGTCGGCTAGAAGAGTTCTCCATTTGCATCATTTTATGCTTTTTCGGGCCTTAGAGACTAACTTACAAAAAAGAACACCAATGGAGTCCACTTACTGCTTTTAGTCTCTAAACATGAAAGCGACCATGAGAAATCACCATCTTGGGCTCGTAAAAACCCACAGGAGGGTACTCACAACCACTGCAGAGTCTTCTTATCATTTTCAGACTCCTCAAAAATGAAAGCACCCATGAGCACGAACAGTCCTGGGCTCCCAAAATCCACAGGACAGTACCATTTAAAAGCACACTTTAATCCCTTCTTGGAGCTCATTAAAACTATGAACAAGGACCCAATGGTGCTTCTCGGCACCACAACAGATCACGTCTACTCATATGGCAACTTCCCCATTTTGGTCGCCTTTGTTCAAAGTATTCTGTAGTATGTCACCCTGAGAATCTCTCGACAGAACCCATCAGCTTGACTTCCCCAGAGTCAATATATACCCTTCAATCCCTAAAAGCTATGATCCCCACACCTACAAACCAGTTCCCTACACTGCCAGGTCAACCATGTCATCATGCTCTGAACAAAGGAAGTTTGATTCTAGCCACTCTATGACCCTAGTTACTTCCCATCCCCACAAGTATGTCAGTCCTACCATCAGTACTACCACACTTCAGTTCTACACCTCGTGCTCCTATCAAGGAAACATCATTGCCTTGTTAGTTGCTGGTCTCCCTTTGTCGACGACACCCAAATTTATTTCAATGGATAGACCTAGAGGTTCCTGTGCCTTGGACTCATCACCATTTATGATGAGTGCCTACGAATCATTTCGAGAAGAGTCCTCAGTACCTCTCCAAATGATTGTTTCGCACATGCTCGACTTCAACACCTTGATCGCATCGTTGAGACTCGCACATGGTATTGGTCCTTTCAGTTATTGGTTGAAGACCCCGGGTACCACCTGACTCTTCCACATTTGAGAGTCTACCTATGGAAACAACCCTTTACATTTTTTCTATAGATATATGGGTTGCGCATGGCGACAGTATTCAGATGTACCCCAATTTTATACTCCCTCGAGTATACAGTTACATATACTCCTCAGAGTTGACTTATATTCTTTGAGTCCCTACAGATGTTGGACACCTTTAGATTAAGCAGTTCATCAATCCTTCTGAGACCTTGTTCAGAATGGTTGTCGCTTTATTCCAATGTATCAGTTATTGAGATCAATCATGTTATGATCATGAGTACATCCAAAAATAGTGTCCCCTTTGGACCTTTATGATGTACTAGCAGATTTTTTTATTTTAGGTCCCCCTTCTTGGGACTAATTGTTATGTATATGTCTTGATATGAGCATGGGTATGCCCGCCTCGTCCATTATCAGAGATTATTCCTCATTCATATTCAGGCCATGTAATATTTTTTGTTTCTGCATCTTCCAAGGGCCATGGATCCAGTCTCCAACTTGTCTCTTCTCTTCCCCAAACCCCATAAAAAAGACAAAATAACTATGATGTCTATCGACCATACGATGAGCTCCTGCCCTCACACATCAGGGGGCAATCTGTTAACACCCAAAAAGTGCTCACTAGCTCATTTCCTTATTCACATGACCCATTTGTCCACTTTTCCACAATTTGAGCCTCTAAATCCATCAAAAGGTCACCAAAAAACCATAATACACCCCTTTTTCCCCTCAAAATGAATATTTTTCCTCAAAAAGCATAAAAAAACCCTAAAACAGGGCCCAGAATTCCCAAAAATATTAAAAAGGGAATAAAAATATTGAAAATATTCAAAAAAGGAAAAAGGAGGGAAAAGGTACCTAAACCATGTTGGTCAATACCATTGGTTTCCTCAAAACCATAATGGTATTCCCCACCACCAAAAACTATAAAAAGGTGGTAGGGGCTCCTCACTTTCCATCCATCCATCATCCTATCCTCACGCTGTCAAAATCTCTCATGAGACTTTTGGCCATTTTCAGCATCTTGGAGAAGAGACCTTTGGAGCTTGGAGCCACTCACCTTGGGAGTTGCTCAACACAAATCCTCACCATTTGAGGTATCTTAATACAAAACACCTATTCTTTTATTTCTTGTTCTTGAATCGTTTTAAAAAAAATTATTTGTTATATGCACATGCTAGTTTAGATTTAGATTTAATTTATAATTGTTTTTTTCTTTCAATATTGAATCTGCTATCACATTGTTGATAGGTTCCCATTGCACAAACACGCAGTAAAATTATGCCAAGAAGGCATGTGTGGGTTATAGAACCTGAAAATATTGGGGTGGCAAACCGAAGTACTATTGACTCAGAGAAGGGAGCCCTATTCTTCACAAATGAAAGAAAGATACATCTAAAAAGGGATAAGTATTTTGTAACCCTAACTCAGAATATACATGTTTGGTTATTAGATTTAATATGTAGAGCATGTTTTATTATTTCATTATTATTCCAGACTGCTTGAGTATGATTAGGGCCTACATGTCTCACATCTGAAAGGGAGTGCAAACCTTTCTGGTGCTAGGTTATGATAGGGTTGTCAATATTGACTACACCCTAAGGGAATGGACGCATTCCTGGTGTTTCAATACTTGATAGTGAATGTTATGAATTATGCTTCAATTCTAGAGCAACAATACTAACGAGTTTGTTTATCCATCTTGTGTTGTCAGCTAAAACAGATTCAATTTGGGGATGCACACAGAATAAGCATAATGGAAGGTTGTTATGAAGGGTTGTTGCATGCCTAATAAATCCAGTCGGTGCACTGGTTTGGCATTATTTTCTTGGATGTTGTCGGTGTTGTGAAGGTTGTTATGAAGGGTTGATTGCATGCCTAATAAACCTAGTTAGTGCACTGGTTCGGCATTATTTACTTGGATGTTGTGTAGTGTGAGTGGGTATTATGGGGCCATGATAGCCTACAGTCAAGAAAGTCATGTAAAGAGTTCCTAAAGGGAACCGCTAGTTTGCACAAGAGAAGGAATGCCATCCTTGTGTGGGTAAAGAATTGTTATGCGCATGAAGGGTTGTGACACATGTGAAAAGCTGATGCAAGCCTAAGGTAGAGTGGTAGAGCCTTGACCTATAATGGTTGGTGGTGCAGTTTCTTTCCATTGAACGATGACCCAGATGAATGTGCTGGCTCAGAAATGGAGAGCGCCAAACAGGTATGGGACTGGTTGGGCACCACCAAATGCTTGGTAAATCTAGTCGGTGTGAAGGTGTACTAGTAGGGCATTAACTACTTGATGTTGTGGAGCAGCATGCGTGCTGTCCAAACATCCAAGTCCATAGGCGATCCCAAGGATTGCAAAGCAAAGCAGGACCCTGTGGACCAGAAAGGAAATGCACAATATAGATAAGTATTCATTTTTCATTTAGTTCCTATTTGGAATAATGAAGTTTTCAGGTATAAATCTTCTAACAGCTAAGCTGATACACTATTGTTTCTTTGTTGGAAACCTTGGTCATTGCAGGAAAGCAAGGACCCTGAAAGAACTATAAAATTCTTGGTAAACCAGAGAGTAACTGGTCAGGCGCTATCAAATTCTTGGTAAACCAGAGAGTAACTGGTCGGGTGCTGTAAAATTCTTGGTAAATCTAGAGAGTAACTAATGCTCAATAAATTCAGAGAATATTTGGTGGGGGCATTAACCACTTGATGTTGAGGAGTAGCCGGCGTGCTTGCCAAACATTCCTTAATTAATTGATAAAACCTAGTCGGTGTACTGGCCTAACATTGCCTATTTGAATGGTTGTGGAGTAGCCTGCATGCTGGTGCAACATTCATTATTGTATCCACAGGAAATCCAATGCTTGGAAAGCAAAGAAGGATTCTGTGGAATAAAGTGAATACATCTAATACAGATAAGTATTTGGTTACCTTATAGCATCTTGCTTATGAATATACGTGTGTATATGATTTGGTTATGTTTTTCTCCACCTCTTATTAGAGATAAACCCTATGAAAATAAACTAAACATGTGAATTGATTCAATGTTTGAATATAGGTATTGTTGGAAGTAAGGACTATGAAGGCATCATAAGGATGCATGTGGACATGTGATCATCCAAAAGAGCTCAGTGTGAGCGGTAATGAAAGATGGTGCTAGTGGACATGTGTGGGTCTTAGCAGCCAAAGGTTATGTAAGCAACATTGGGAAGGGTTCCCTAGCTGAAAAGAATTAGAAAGACCTTAGAGACTAAGTGTCATAGCCAAGAAAGGGCAAGGCAAGCATTCACATTGAAGTGAAAGAGGTTAAGGAGCATAGAAGCACAAGTGATGGTGTGGCTCTAGATTGGAACAAGACTAAGAGGGGGAAACTCTTACTCTTCTCTTTCCTTTTTGTCTAATGCATCTTAAAAACAAAGTATTGTCGAGTGCATGTCATAGCTGAAAATAGATCGTGTTTAATTGCTTGAAATAAATTGTGAATGTTGAATTAGTTGTTTCCCTGTGAAATGATGAACATGAATGAGTTCATGTGTATGTTGGGAAAGCATGAAAATTTTGGAAGTCTCATGAGTGAAGAATGGACTATCCATGTCAATTGGGAAAATAATTGACTAATTTTAATATTGTGTTATGCTTTTCCTAACAGGAATTGCCATGATGAATCTCACAGGTGAGAGATTGAAGGTCATTGATTGCAATTATTACTAGCCAAGTGTTACTAGTGAGAAAAGGTAGCAAGAAAGATGGCATCCATGAAATTCTAGACTTGTAAATTAGTTGGAAGGTAAATAAAAAAAAAGGGATCGCTATAGAGCAATGCCCACCTGCAGAGATGGAAGATCAAAGCCAGCACGAGCAGTTGTGGAAGCCAAAGGACTTGGTCCTGAAAGCTCAAAGTGAAGAGATGAAATGCAGGATAGTCCTGCCACCATTTGTGAATTTTGAAGCATGTGTAAAGTGGGTATTTATTCCTAAGAATTGGAACACCGAGGACGCTGTTATTCCAAGGGGATGTAACGTCCCCATCTTGACCCTATTGCATTAAGATGTAAATGATGTAAAATTGTTATAAAATCATGGTGAGGAGATCAAGGCCAAGGCCCCACCATCGATTTAGTGATGCATAGGGTTTACGTGCTATCTAGGCACATTGGAATTTCAAACATCATGTAAATATGCATTTTAATCAAATACCCACAACTAGCTATGCAATGCAACAAGAGATGGGGGCATGATTTTTCAAGGAATTGGGAGGGAAAACATTCAAACCCTTGGAGCCAGTCAAGTCAAGTTGTTATAGCTTAAAATGACACCTCTCCATCCGTGACGACACTTCTTGAGATCAAGTTCAGTCACACAACAGGACACTTGTGTATTGAGGAGTCATTTGGGACAATAAAAATGGTTGAAATTACCTCATTCTTGACCCATTTGATAGTTACAACTCTTAGGAACACTTTTCCATACCAAACCATCTCCTGAAAATGAGCAGAAAAGCCTGTTTTTGGCCATTTTTCCACATGTGCGCTGGTATGCAAGCATGATAGTGGGGCATATGCACTACCTTGCTTCATTAAAGTGGCACCCACCTCCACATGTGCGCTAGTTTTTCTTTTGCAGACTAGAGCACATTCCTGTACTAGTCAAAATCTCAAAATTTGGGTAAGTTAAGTTGGTTGGGGAACCTCCTACTCGGTTATAACTTATTTTCCTCTCCTTCACTGACTATATAAGGAGAGTAGAAGGGCCATGTGAGGGAACCAAGACTATAACAATGTTATGCTGGAGGAATGGAGACCCTCATCCCCCTCTCTTGTGCCTCAGTTTCTCATAAACCCTAGCACAGCTGATTAGAGGTTGGGATCATTGGAGAACAGAAGCTGGAGACCTTGAATCTAGGTTTCATGAAGTGCCAAGCTTGAAGGAAGGCATAACTTTATGTACTTGCTTCATTCATTAATAAAGATCAGGCATTCTTTCCTTTCCAAAGATGACCTATTTATGTGTGTCTTAGATTTGATTACAGTTTTCTTATAGATTGATGTCTTATTATGTTATGGATATCAATTTTATATATGTAGTCAAATGTATTTGAGAAAGGTATGAAGTGGTTTTGCAGGTGCGGGCATTGTGACATTGAATAGCATTGAAGAGCAAGGAAGAGATTGCTATAATCAACCTTCTGAATAAGGTGCATACACCTCTAAACTCTAATCTCTTCACTTACTTATCATACTTGCAGAACATTTGTAAGTCTATATTTATCACCGTAAGTTGGTAGTTTCTCCCCTGAATTATAGGTGCATTTTCCTCACAACAGAATGGCGACTCCGCTGGGGAAAGCCTATCTGGTTAGGGGCATCGAAGGTCATTTCTTCAGTCTTGTTTAATGCTATTTGTTCATTTTCTTGATTAGAATCAGTTATTAGGCTCTGTTTGACTCTCCTGGGATTTTATAGACCCTTCCTAGCCCTTACAAACCCTTGTGGACCCAGGTGTGGGGGTTTTAACCCCATTTTTCCAACTTTTTCCACCTGTGCACTACTGTTGTACAGTATAGTAGCACCCTCCCCTATTATGGGCATTGGTTTCCTTCATACAGAGTAGTGCACACAATCTGGGTTTGAAATTTTTGAGTTTTTGGGTTGTCGACCCAAATTTGGGGGTTGTGGCTGCATTTTTGGGGTACCCGATGACCCTAGGTCTGATTTAAACCAGTGTAAGTGGTCTCCCATCTTTGTACTGATCCTACATTCATGATTTGAACCTCTTTTGATCAATTTGTGCTTGTTTGGAAAGTTTTGGGGCTTGTGGACCCAAGTTGGGGGGTTGTGGACCAGTTTGTTGTTTTGTACCCTAATTTGACTCTGACTGAACTTGCTTGCTCCATTTCCACTGGATTTGAAACCTATTGAGTCTTCTTGACCCTGTTTGTACCTATTTGAGTGAAATTTCTCTTTTAGATTGGTTTCTTATCCTCCCTTATGCTTTTAGTTTTCTTTTGTAGTGAAAGCTCAAGTGTTTTGGCTGTTGTTCAAGACCTTGTTTGCATTGTTTATGTGCAGACCTAACTTTACCAAACCATACTTCTTTGTAGGTCATTTGCTTTGTTTGGGTCTAAAAGTAGTTTTCGTACTCTTTTCCCAATGGTTTGCATGCTTACATCTTTAAGTATCTAAAAGTCATATTTGGTAGCTTTTACTATTTCAATAAAGAAAACTTGAAAGTTTCTTTGCTTTGCTTTGATAGTAGGTTAGTTTTAGTTTTGTTCCTTACCTTTGGAAAGCATAAATAATTTTTATTTATTTTCTGAATAGAGTACCTTGCAAGTGGCTTAAAGGATTTAAGAGTGCTTTGCATAAAAAAGAACAAGTTTACTTTTGCATACCTATTTGTTTGAGTAGCTGCATTCATAGGTTTTGAGTTTAATTTTGTACATTTAGACTTTATTTTTACCTTTTTGCATTCGAAAGATTAAAAATTGCATTTGCATATGCATTTTCGTTCGTAATTTTAAGAATTGCATTGAAAAGAAAAGATTTGTTTCGTGGTAAATATTTCATTTTCAGTACTCTATCTCTGTTATAACCACTCTCACACACCCACTACCTTTTTGAGTAAGCATGTAACCTTTAAAATGAACCCTAATAAAATGTAATAGTAACATTTTCTTTTCTAGGTTACACTATACACCAACTAGTCTTGGTTAGGATCTTGGGTTTAAAACACCTTAAACCACCCAAGATCACACATTACGCAAAAATCGTAGTTTGACTATCGAAGGTAATTACACTTCATTCAAAACTTGCCTGGGATCTATGCAGTAGGTCTTATGAGATCAGATTGTTGGGAATACACCTCCTTCTTTTTGTTTCGAGCATATACCAGGATTGGATCGCGTTTGGGGACTCTTTTGAGTTTCGGGCTCAGTTACCCTGCGCACGCTTTCTGATTCAACCAGAGACTATTCCCCCGGGAGTTTTCAGTGTGTTCGTATCCTTAGTATCTGACCATAGGTTCATACATAGGTGACGGCGGAGGGTTATATCTGCTCTACCTAGGACAGACGTGGAAGGAAATCCCTTGCAGGTCTTTAGGAGGGCAGTTGGGTGATTCCAACGCTTGCACCCTTAGTCATTGTATTGTGGACCCTGGGTAACTGTTCTTCATCCTTCATTGATCTATTCTGGGCCCTCATCATCCCAGACTCTTCTCCGGAAGGCATCTATTTTCGTGGTTTGATTTACCTAGAACCTTTTTTAGTGGTGTGCTCTTTGTGCTTCTTGTCTTAGTTTTCCTTAGAGAACTTCTTGCTCATTTGAGAAGGAAACTATGTCTAGCACTCCGGTGAGTGCTAATCAAGGTACCATTGTTCCAAGGGATCCTTGTGCTGTTCCATTCATTGGAAACATTGGTACTCCCTTAATGGCTACTCTGAATCTTTCTGGATTCACTATAGGGTTTCCGGTTTGGTTGTTCTCCACTCCGAATGCCTTGCATGCTCATGACGCTTATTTTGTAAGCACCTCAAATCAAGAGCATCAGAACCCTGTTCCGTCCTTGCTAGTAACATCTCCTCCTCCTCCTTCTACCTCATGTGGAGAAAGTAGCAATACTATTAACCAGCAGTCTAAAAGGAATAGACGGGGGAAGAATAGGCAGAATATGCCAAAACAAGGAGGCAGCAACCCAGCCACTGCAAGTCATGCTGGGGGCAAGCACCCTGCCTCTGCAAATCATGCAGGGGGCACCTACCCATCCTTTGGAGGTCATGCTGGGAGAAAAATTTTAGTCAATGAAAATCACACTGAAAGTTTGTCTTCAACCACTGTCAATCATGTTGAGGACACGTCATTGATCACTGCTAGTCATATTAATGACAAGTCACCAGTTCCTGTGAGTCATACTGGAGACACTAGATCAACCACTGCAAGTCATGCTGAGGGATTTGACGTTGTCGAAGAGTTCTTCTTCCATTGTTTTATACTTTTTCGGGGGAGGAGACTAACTTTACGAAAAAAGACATTTGGAGTTGTCTTTAGGTTTTTCAGACTCTCAAAAAGTGAAAACACCAAGCGAGCATTCACCTACTTGGGCTCGATGTGAAATCCACGAGATGGTTGATAGAGGACTGTTTACGTTTTTCAACTCTATAAGCAAGAAAACACCACCGAGCACAGACCAATCCGGGCTCGATATAAAATCCATGGATAGGTGTATGGAGTTTTCTTCTAGGTTTTTCAGACTCCTTAAATATGAAAATACCATCGAGGATGCTTTAGTTCTTTGTCAAGCTCGTTAAAAAATGAAAAAGGAAAGGGAAGGGAAGAATGTTAAAATATCTTTCAATATGATGGCAGCAAGTCAACTATCTACTTGAACAAAGCACCTATTTTTAGTCTATCAAACAAGTTGGGTTCTAGTATTTGGCCTTAGGTTAAACCTGATCTCAGAGTTCTTACTCCTCCGTTTGGTTAGTCTTCCAATCATATGGAGAATCTGTTAATATCTCCTACATTGCAGATTTGCATCATGGTCTCTTTGTGTTAAAAGCTGCCTAAGTCACTCTTGTGTCGTGCTCACTGTTCAAGGATACAACCTGTGTCGTCCATTTTGTAGTTTCCTTGACCTCATGCATCGGCCATTCCTTGGTGTTAGTATGTTTCATCATATGTTTAGTCCTACTCCAAATCAGCTCATGCCTATTGAATGTCCCTCATGTTGGATGATGGAGGATGCTTTAAGGCCTCCCTTACAATGGACTTCTTCCCATCGACTTCAACTCATTGTGCTCTGGGAATGAAGTTTAGAGTTTCGGTTAGTACCTTGGGGATTGCAGTCATTAGTGGTAGTTTCCCTCGCTATTGGATAGATGGGAATACATCAATGTCTCCTATCCGATGGATTCTTCAAGTGTTCGACGGCAAGACCATTTATTCGCACTTGTTTGAATGTACTAGGTACCTTGGGTTCCATTTTCATTATTGGTGGACACCCTCACGTTTGTTAACGGTATACATCAATGACCAGTAATCAAACGATATCTCCCATGTTCGACATCAACTCATTTATTCGCATGGATAGGTTTGTACCTTGGGTTGTTTTTTGATGAAAATATTGGGATCCTTGATAGCATCACCTCATTTATGTTATCGCCCAAGTTGTGCAATACTGAGCCACACTCTTTTTGGCTCTTGATGAGACATAGATCTAGCTTGTTCTCTATGGCTATGTTCTCCTGTTTTGAAATAGATCCACCCTGTATTTATGTGGCTATGTTTACACTTATGTTTCTCATGGATCCACACTTGTATTCTAGTGTCCATGATATATGCATCTGTATTTTGATTATTAGTGTATCCGCTTGGAGGTCATGATCCACTATTTGAACATGGATAGTTACCCCAAGGATGAGTTTCTTTGACATTGCCTTTGCTTTGAGGTACTTCATTTGAGCCTATGATTCTTGGTTTCTCTAGTTCCTCCATGATTCAAATCTTTGTTATTTATAATGTATTTCGAACATCGTTTCCCGCACTCCCTCTAACCTCATACATTAGGGGGCATCTGTTATAGCTTAAAATGACACCTCTCCATTCGTGACGACACTTGCATTCCTTGGTCGCATGACGACTCTTCTTGAGATCAAATTCAGTCACACAACAGGACACTTGTGGATTGAGGGGTCATTTGGGACACTAAAAATGGTTGAAATTACCTCATTCTTGATCGATTTGATAGTTACAACCCTTAGGAACACTTTTCCAAACCAAACCATCTCCTGAAAATGAGCAAAAAAGCCTGTTTTTGGCCATTTTTCCACATGTGCGCTGGTATGCAAGTATGATAGTAGGGCATAAGTGCTACCCTGCTTCATTAAAGTGGCACCCACCTCCACATGTGCGCTAGTTTGTCTACTGCATAGTAGAGCACATTCCTATACTAGTCAAAATCTCAAAATTTGGGTAAGTTAAGTTAGTTGGGGAACCTCCTATTCGATTATAACTTC
Source organism: Larix kaempferi (assembly GCA_027924585.1). Classification (NCBI taxonomy): domain Eukaryota; kingdom Viridiplantae; phylum Streptophyta; class Pinopsida; order Pinales; family Pinaceae; genus Larix; species Larix kaempferi. Next base: position 5,784,598 of record BSBM01000252.1, read on the forward strand.
TTTTCCTCTCCTTCACTGACTATATAAGGAGGGTAGAAGGGCCATGTGAGGGAACCAAGACTATAACAATGCTTTGCTGGGGGAATGGAGACTCTCATCCCACTCTCTTGTGCCTCAGTTTCTCATAAACCCTAGCACAGCTGATTAGAGGTTGGGATCCTTGGAGAACAGAAGCTGGAGACCTTGAATCTAGGTTTCATGAAGTGCCAAGCTTGAAGGAAGATATAACTTTATGTACTTGCTTCATTCATTAATAAATATCAAACGTTCTTTCCTTTCCAAAGATGACCTATCTATTTGTGTCTTAGATTTGATTACAGTTTGCTTATAGATTGATGTCTTATTATGTTATGGATATTAGTTTTATATATGTAGTCAAATGTATTTGAGAAAGGTATGAAGTGGTTTTGTAGGTGCGGGAATTGCGACATTGAATAGCATCGAAGAGCAAGGAACAGAAGGCTAGAATCAACCTTCTGAATAAGGTGCATACATCTCTAAACTCTAATCTCTTCACTTACTTATCGTACTTGCAGAACATTTGTAAGTCTATCTTAATCACCGTAAGTTGGTAGTTTCTCCCCTGAACTATAGGTGCATTTTCCTCACAACACAAGCCAAGTGTCAATGAGAGAACTCAGCAAACCCTCAACTACCCATGTTGACTTTTGTACCCAATCATTGATTTCTCCAAAGAGTTGGTTGAGGTAGTTAATGCCTTAGGGAATGAGAGGTATGGCTGTCCAAATTCAGATATGAGAAAGCCACCCTGCATGGAAAATCGTTTTTTTCTTCTTGGGCAAGAAAAGAGCCATGAATTGCTCCCCAAGCCATTATCCATCAACGTGTTTCTCTCTGTCACATCCCCATTTTGATGCTATTGTATTAAAATTGTAAATGATGTAAATATCGTTATTAAATCATGGTGAGGAACTCAAGGCTAAGGCCCCGCCATTGATTTATCATTTTATGTATCAGCAATTAAAATCGGTGCATATGGTTCTTGTGCTAGACAGGCACAACGTAAATTAAGACACCATGTAAATACGAATTTTAATGAAATACCCACAACTAGCTATGCAATGAAACAAAGAGATGGGGGCATGATTTTTATAAGGAATAGGGAGAGAAATTATTCAAACCCTTAAGCCAATGGTGTTAATCCATGTGTCAATGAGAAAACCCATAAACCACCAACTACCCATTTTGGGTTATGCACCCAATCATTTAGTTCTTCCAAGAGTTGGTTGAGGTAGTTAATGCCTTGGGGATGGAGAGATATGGTAGTAAATTTCATGTATGGGCAAGCCATCAATCTGGAAAATCATATTTTTGCTTCTTGGGCAAGAAAAAACCCACGAAATGGTGCCCAAAGCCATTATGAACCGATGGCCTTTGCTCTCTCACGTAGTCTGAGCTAGCTGGGACTTTCTCCGTCACGTTTTTCATCATTTCCTGCATTTTTCCATGCCTGGGAACTCGTTTCCGTATTGCACAGTGGCTAGGAGGAAGAGAGCCATGATTTTTGGGGTTATGGAGGCCGTTTCTGTCCACGAAATGCCCATAAATGTTTTCTGAAAATGATTATGCTCTCCTAGGGTTGACTTCCCATTTTTTCCATTCTGTTTTGGGTTTCCCATGTTTTTCTGAACTGGTAGAAACCGCATCTTTGGGCATCTCACTGTAAGAACGTTTCTTCATGCCGAGCACTTATACTTTTATTGTTATGTGCATCGATGTTTTGGTTTGAACCTGTGAGCAAGAAATTTGGAGTGGTAGTGGACATAATTGGCTTGATAAACCTAGTGGAGAAAATAACCTCTCAAGAAGATCGAAAGTGATGGCTACTCTTTTATGCACACCTTGAACAACACTGAATTGGAAGGTATGGCCTAAGGGACTGTGGAGTAGTGAAGGGAATACTTCCTTGAATCAGGTGTGTAGGCATTGTGGGGAACCAAGTTGGATATATCTTGTAGGGGTACCCATAGCTCTATGGTTGAGCTCACTAGCTTAGCAATTCTTCCTTTTCCATCTCCTAGCATCCTGATAAACCCAACTGCTGATTGGCTTGGCTGATTTTGGTGTATTTTGGCTATGTGTGAGTCTGTTGTTCCCTTCTTCCCTGTAGAAATCATGCCCAGCTCAGTGTGGCAATTGTATCAAGAGATTGATAAGCACAACTAACCTATGGTTGGGTGGAATGTTGCAGATGCATAGCTGGTTCCTCAGGGACTACTTTGTTTTAAGATGAGTACTCTCATGTGCTAATTCTGTATTGTTTTAATTGATGAATGACATGAATATATTGAATGTGAGATGGATGCATAATAGAATGTAATTCTACTGTGTTTTCAAACATTTATGCATTTTCATACTTCCATCTTCATTTTATATGAATGTTTGTTTACTAAGTATGGGGCTAGATGTCTGGATTTAGTGTCATGTTCTCTCCCATGCTGGTATGATGGGTGGGTATGTGACAAAATGGTATCAGAGCCATAGGCTACAGCATTGGGCCTCTATGGACCAAGTATGATGATAGTTACAAGGGAAGATCCCCTTCTAAACACCACAGATTACCATGTTGGGCCTCAATAGGATAAGGTTGAACAGTTTACAGAGGAAAAAGTCACCTTCTGTTGAGCAATAATCATCACAGAAAGAAAAGAAATTTTTTGAATTTTTCTAACCGTTTTCAAAATTTTGCCTAACGCTGCGGTAGGGAAATTAATGTTAAATCTGCGTGCATGGCGGCGAAAATTAGGTTAACGTTCTGTGCGCGCGACAACGAAAATTGGGCTAAATTTCTATGACGTGGTTGGCGGGTTTAGCGCTAACTTTTGCGACTCTGTTGACAATTTTAGCGCTAATTTTTGTGATGTGCGGCGGTGAAATTAAGGATAAGTTTTGCGACACGTGGTTGCAGAATTAACGTTAAATTTTGCGATGTGGTGGCAAAGTTATGTTAAATATCTGTGACGCACGTGACAACAACTTAGTGATAGGAGCCACTCCACCCACAACATTTTTAAGGATAAAATCTGCGACATGCACAGTGCACGATGGCGAAAATAACCTTAACATCCGCGACAACGACAGCAGATTTTAATTTAAAATTCCATGACACGGGTGACACTTTTTAAGCTAAATTTCCACGACAATGGCAGCCATTTTAACCTTAATAATTGCGCCAAATGGGAAAAGTCTATGATTGGACAAAGTTGTCAATATGGGATTTCCCCACATACATGCAAATAATTTATAGTATTATAATGCAGCTAACAGTTGTGTTTATAAACACATTTTGCAGAATTATAGTCACATCAAAGCAACATTCCAGATAAGTGCAGTTGGAAAGTTCTGGTCTTGGTTGGGCCAAGAATATCAACATCATGGATGATGCACAAGATACCTATGAGCCTGAGACAGATGCCATGGGGGAAAATATACATGTTGAGAATGCCGAAACATAATCCAATGGGAGAAGAAATTGAGAGAGTCCCCCAGATATTGTAGCCACCATGAGGAGCCTAAGGGTGGAGTTGCAAAGTTGCAGAGAAGATAATGAAAGGATGATTAAAGCTCAGGAAGAACAAAATCAGTTAAATGCAGCCATGCTACAAAGTTTGAGAGATATCCAAAGTAAAATAAACTCTGGGCATCAGACATCAAATCCAGAAGGGAGTCGGAGTAGTTCAAAGATAAATCCCTGCAAGAGGTCCAATATCTCAAGAAGAGTTTCTAGAGATAGAACCTATACTCCAGAAATCTCTTCTAGCAGATCATCTGACTCTAAAGGATCCATTGAGGGTTCAAGCTCTTCATCTCACAAGAATAAGAGAAAGAAGCATTACAAGAACAATTCACACAGGTAATTTAAGAAGTCAAAACCTCCTACATTTGATGGAGAGGTAAAGTTTGGTCAAGAAGCTGAAGCTTGGCTTCTTGGGATGAGAATGTATTTCCAAGTCCAAGACTACTTTGGAAATATGAAAGCAAGGGTCACCATCTTCAACTTGAATGGAAGAGCATCTATATGGTGGGAACACATCAGGCAAGTGAAGAAGATCAATGAAAGAAATATTGGGTGGAATCAGTTCAAGAAATAATTCAAGCAGAAGTACCTCTCTGATAGGTACTATGATGACAAGATCAAAGAGTTACATGAGCTAAGATTGGGACAATTGACCATGGAAGAGTATGCAAACAAATTCTTGGAACTGCTGAGGTATGTCAAGTATATTCAAGATGATAAAGTGAAAATTTAGTGTTTTGTAAGTGGGCTACCTCAGTCATATAAATATAGGATTGAATTTGATGAGCCCCTAACTCTAGAAGAGGCAATAAGGAAGGCCAAGTATTGCTATGATCAAAACAAAAGCAAACATGATTTCCATAAGGCATGGAACGACAAGAAAAATGAGAAGTTTGACCAAAGGAAGAAAGGTTTCAAACCTCCTCATACTAGAAATCAGCAAAGGCAACCATTGCAAGTTGTGACTAAGCCAACTAGGATGATGGGAGACAAGCCCAGAGATCCGAAGGAGCCAAGAGAACCACTTCAATGTTGGGGTTGTGGAGGAGACCACATGCTTAGGAACTGTCCACATCGGAATGGGAATGCAAATCAAGTTCACAACATCCAAGGAGCTGAAACTGTGGGTCAAGTGGTGAGGACAATCCCTAGAATCTATGTAGCACTAGACGACTGCTAGGCAGATCATCAATCAACTGTTGTTGAAGTTGAAGGTAAGATTGCTAAGCAATTTGTTTCTATTTTGATTGATCCTAGATCTACTCACAGTTATATCACTCCTAAAATTGTTGAGACTCGTGCTTTTAAGAAATCAAATCATAGTAAATCATGGTTAGTTCAACTAGCCACTGGAACCAAGAGAAAAGTTAGTGAAATTGTAGAGAAATGTCCCTTAGAGATGGACGGGCTATTCACTTATGCAAATTTGAATGTTTTGCCACTGGGTTCCTATGATATTCTCATTGGAATGGATTGGTTAGAAGCGCACAAGGTTAAACTTGACTGCTACAATAAAACTTTTGAATGCATGGATGAAGAAGGAAACCTAAGGGTTGTAAAAGGCATTCCAAAGGTGACTTCTGTTAGGCAGGTTTCATCCATGCGGCTGAAGAAGTTCTGTAGAAAGGGTTGTCAATTGTATGTAGCCCATGTTTTGGAGGCAACAGAAAATGAAACTCCTATGTTAGAGGACTATCATGTATTACAGGAATTCAAGGATTTTTTTCCTGATGAGATTCTGAGACTTCCTCCAAAGAGAGACATTGATTTTACAATTGAACTTATGCCAGGAGCAGCACCAGTGTCCAAGACACCGTACAAGTGAGTACACCGAAATTGCTAGAATTGAAAATGCAATTACAAGAGTTGTTGGAAAAGAAATATATCAGGCCAAGTGTGTCCCCATGGGGAGCACCTGTTCTATTTGTGAAAAAGAAAGATGGAACACTCAGGTTATGTATTGAATACAGGCAGTTGAACAAGGTCACTATGAAGAACAAATACCCATTGCCCTGAATTGATGACCTTTTTTATCAAATGAGAGGAGCAAAGGTATTTTCAAAGATCGACTTGAGGTCTGGTTACCATCAGGTAAGAATCAAAGAGGAATATATTCATAAGACAACCTTTAGAACAAGGTATGGACACTATGAGTTTGCAGTGGTACCATTTGGTCTCACAAATGCACCAGCTACATTCATGTGTCTCATGAATAGTGTTTTTAGCAAGTATTTGGACAAGTTTGTTCTTGTATTTCTAGACAACATTCTCATCTATTCTAAGAATGAAGAAGAGCATGAGGAACATTTGAGAATGACATTGCAATTGCTAAGGGAGCATAAGCTGTATGCAAAGTTAAGCAAATGTGACTTTTATAAAGATAAAATTCATTATTTGGGTCACATTATCTCAAACGAAGGAAGATCGGTGGACCCTGAGAAGATTGAAGCCATTATGAATTGGCCAACTCCAAGGAATGTGACACATGTGATATCTTTTATGGGCCTTGCTGGTTACTATAGGATATTTATTGAAGGATTCTCCAAGGTCACAAACCCGACCACTTCTTTGCAAAAGAAGGGAATAAAGTTTGAATGGTCACCAAGATGTGAGGAAAGTTTCCAACGGTTGAAGAATCTTCTTACGAGTGCACCAATTTTGAAAATTGCAGACCCAGAAAAAGACTTTGTGGTATGTACCAATGCATGCAATCAAGGACTTGGAGGAGTCCTTATGCAAGACAACCACGTGGTATGCTATGAGTCGAGGAAGTTGAAAGAGAACGAGAAAAGCTATGCTATTCATGATTTAGAACTTGCAGCCGTAGTACATGCTTTAAAGATGTGGAGGCATTACTTAATGGGCAGGAAATTTGAGTTAAGGACAGACCATTGTGGTTTGAAATACTTGTTTGATCAGCCAACTTTAAATGCTAGGCAAGCTAGATGGTTGGAATTTTTGTGTGAATTTGATTTTGAGATCAAACACATAAAAGGGAAAGAAAATAAGGTAGCAGATGCACTCAGCAGGAAAGTACATGAAATGCATGTGGCAACGCTTAGTACTTGCTAACCAGATTTGAGACAACAAACTGTTAACCATATTGTTGAGGATGAAGTGTATGTGCAGATAAAGGACAAATTGCAGTAGCAAAACTTTGAAAAGAAGTATGAAGGCTATCATTTGGAAGAAGACGAACTTCTTACCTATAAGAATAGAGCCTATATTCCAAATGTGGCATATTTGAGGAGGATTGTTATGGATTTCATCCATAAAGCTCCATACTCCGGTCACCCCGGATATCAAAAAACTATTGCTACAGCAAGAAAATATTATTTCTAGCCAGGGATGAAGAAGGATGTCGCTGAATACATTTCTAAGTGCATGACATGTCAGCAGGTGAAGGTTGAACACCAACACCCAACAAGTTTATTGCACCCAGTGCCAATTCCAGAATGGAAATGGGAAGTAATTTCCATGGATTTTATTACAGGATTGCCAATGACTGTGAGACAACATGATTCCATCATGGTTGTGGTGGACAAGTTAACAAAGGTAGCACATTTTATACCGGTTAAGTCCACGCACAAAGCCGATGCCATTGAAAATATTTTCATGAAGGAAATTTTTAGATTGCATGGGTTGCCTAAGGCAATAATTTATGACAGGGATACCAAGTTCACTTCCAACTTTTGGAAAAGTCTCTTTGCAAATTTGGGTACAAATTTGAACTTTAGTACCACATACCATCCTCAAACAGATGGGAAAATGGAAAGAGTAAATCAGGTGCTTGAAGACATGCTCCATATGCATGTAATGGACAAGCCATCCAAATGGGAGGATTATCTACACTTGGTAGAGTTTGCATATAAAAATGGGCAGCAAGAATCATTGGGAATGAGTCCATATGAGGTTCTATACGGCAGAAGGTGTAGGACACCAGTGACTTGGGACAATCCAATGAACATAATTGTACTTGGGCCAAAATTGCTTAAGGAAATGGAGCAAGAAGTTGCAAAGATCAGGCAGAATTTAAAAGCAGCCCAGGATAAACACAAAAGCGATGCAGATAAGCATAGGGTGCATATGGAATTCAGTGTTGGGGATCATGTGTATCTTAGAGTGAGGCCAATGAAGGGTTCCTTGAAGCTTGGGATTTGTGCCAAGCTATCACCTAGATATTGTGGGCCATTTGAAGTGCTTGAAAGAATAGGGCCAATTGCATATAGACTTGCATTGCTCACTAGCACTAGAGCTCATAATGTTTTTCATGTCTTTGCTTAAGAAATATGTACATGATCCTAACCATGTGATTAATTGGAATGTGATCCAGGTGGAATCCGAGGGAGAGTTCCAAACCAATCCATTGCACATCCTAGACAAGAAGGTAACATTGCTCCGGAACTGAGCCATCGGATAGGTAAAGGTGCAATGGAAGCACTACAGTCCCGATGCGGCTACATGGGAGCTGGAGGATGCCATGAGAGTGGCATATCTATTTTTGTTCAATTTTGATTAGCACTGAGGACAGTGCTAATGTAAGGGGAGGGGAATGTCATGTCCCCATTTTGACCCTATTGCATTAAAATTGTAAATGATGTAAATATCGTTATTAAATCACGGTGAGGAGCTCAAGGCCAAGGCCCCACCATTGATTTATCATTTTATGTATCAAAAATTAAAATTGGTGCATATGGTTCTTGTGTTAGACAGGCACAATGTAAATTAAGACATCATGTAAATACAAATTTTAATGAAATACCCACAACTAGCTATGCAATGCAACAAAGAGATGGGGGCATGATTTTTATAAGGATTAGGGAGGTAAATTATTCAAACCCTTGAGCCAATGGTGTTAATCCATGTGTCAATGAGAAAACCCATAAACCACCAACTACCCATTTTGGGTTATGCACCCAATCATTTAATTCTTCCAAGAGTTGGTTGAGGAAGTTAATGCCTTGGGGATGGAGAGATATGGTAGTCAATTTTGTGTATGGGCAAGCCATCAATCTGGAAAATTGTATTTTTGCTTCTTGGGCAAGAAAACACCCACAAAATGGTGCCCAAAGCCATTCTGAACCGATGGCCTTTGCTCTCTCATGCAGTCTGAGCTAGCTGGGACTTTCTCCATCATGTTTTTCATCATTTCCTGCATTTTTCCATGCCTAGGAACTCGTTTTTGTATTGCACAGTGGTTGGGAGGAAGAGAGCCACGATTTTTGGGGTTATGGAGACTGTTTTTGTCCACGAAATTCCCATAAACGTTTTCTGAAAACGATTATGCTCTCCTAGGGTTGACTTCCCATTTTTTCCATTCTGTTTTGGGTTGCCCACGTTTTTCTGAACTAGTAGAACCCCATCTTTGGGCATCTCACTGTAAAAACATTTATTCATGCCTAGCACTTATACTTTTGTTGTTATGTGCATCCCTGTTTCTGGTTTGAACCTATGAGCAAGAAATTTGGAGTGGTAGTGGACAGAATTGGCTTGATAAACCTAGTGGGAAAAATAACCTCTCAAGAAGATCAAAAGGGCTGGCTACTCTTCTATGCACACCTTGAACAACACTGAATTGAAAGGTATGGCCTGAGGGACTATGTAGTAGTGAAGGGAATACTTTTGAATCAGGTGTGTAGGCATTGTGGGGAACCAAGCTGGATAGATCTTGTAGGGGTACCCATAGCTCTGTGGTTGAGCTCACTAGCTTAGAAATTCTTCCTTTTCCATCTCATAGCATCCTGATAAACCCAACTGCTGATTGGCTTGGCTGATTTTGGTGTATTTTGGCTATGTGTGATTCTATTGTTCTCTTCTTCCTTGTAGAAATCATGCCCAGCTCGATGTGGCAGTTGTATCAAGATATTGATAAGCACAGATGGCCTATGGTTGGGTGGAACGTTGTAGATGCATAGCTGGTTGCTCAGGGACTACTTTGTTTTAAGATAAGTACTCTCATGTGCTAATTTTGTATTGTTTTAATTGATGAATGACATGAATATCTTGAATGTATGATGGATGCATAATAGAATTTAATTTTGTTGTGTTTTTGAATATTTATGCATTTGCATATTTTCATCTTCATTTTATATGAATGTTTGTTTACTAAGTATGGGGCTAGATGTCTGAATTTAGTGTCATGTTCTCTCCCATGTTAGTATGATGGGTGGGTATGTGACAATCTCCCTCATGAGTTGGGAGCTACCTGTGCGTTTTCCAACCATGTTTTTATGTGTTTTCCTTAATCCTTAGCTGGGGAAAGGGTGTTTTTGTGTTGTATACTGGTGGGGAAAATGGGGAATCCGATTGGGGTTCCAGAGAGACCATTCTGGCTACTAAATGCTGAGATAGTTGGGGAGAAATCATTTTCCTCCCTATGAATGTTTTTCCCTCTCACAAATCCGTTTTTGGTGTGCCTACATTTTGGGGAAAACCCATGGCCATCCTATTGGGAAATCCATTACTTTGGCTTGAGCTTGAGTGCAAGCATCCAGGGTTCTGATTAGCCTGATAAACCCACCTATGGATTGGCTTGGCTTGTATGAAATGATTAATTGGTTGTGCATGAGTTTGAATGTCCCCTTTTCCTTGTATAAATCATGCCCAGCTCGGGGGTAGTCTCTGAGTGTTGAAGGAATACAGGCTGGGCAGAGACCTATGGTTGGGTGGAACGTTGCAATGACATAGCTAGTTGTTTGGGACAATTGCACAATGAAGATAAGTGTTTTTCTATCTATGGATCTACTTTTGAATGTTTAATTTGATGATTAATTTGATATGCTGGATGAGCATGAATTATGTGTGGATGATGTTTTAATTTCGCTGTGCATATCTGGTTGATTTGCATCTACACACAAATGTTTTAGTGGCATAAATCTAATGAATGGGATGAGTTTATGTCAAAGCCCCACATATTGGCATCATGTTCCCTTCCTTGTATTGGGACCACGAGTGGGTAGGTTACAAATGAACTTACCAACAGGTTAGGATTGCAGAAGGACTTTTCCTCGCCATATTACCCTCAAGCCGATGGACATGTCAAATCCATCAACAAGGTTTTGAAAACTATATTGCAGAGGATGATTGATAAGAACAAAACTAGCTGTCACTTAATGTTGTTTACCTCTCTTTGGGCTTACCATACCACTGCTAAAACCGCAACTGGATTCAATCCTTTCCAATTCGTTTATGGAGAGGAAGTTGTGTTTCTGATTGAATGCGAAATCCCATCATTAAAAACAACAGTTGAACTCCTACCTAACACTTTTACAGAAGAAGAAAGGATTATCCATCTTCATTCTCTTGATGAAAGTAGAAGGGAAGCTTCTCTAAATGTGGAAGCACACAAGAAAAGGTTTAAAACGAAATATGAGAAGTCTACCCGTCCCCGAGTCTTTTCTGAAGGCGACTTGGTTTTAGTTTAGGACCAAAACCAAGACAAAATAGGAGAATGGAAATTTGTACCAAAATGGTTTGGCCCACATGTAGTCAAAACTTAGTTAGAGAGAGGAGCTTATGAATTGACCAATTATGATGGGGAACCTATTTTAGAGATCATAAATGGTCTCTATTTGAAGAAATACTTCGCGTAGGCATTGATGCCTCGCAACACTTGTTGTATTATGTTGTATTCTTTGTATAAACTTTTGTACATTATTTATTTCGGGCACACACTTATCTTACTTGGCATTGTCACTTTGGTAGATGGCACAAGAAACCTTCACATATTTGGGATATATGGATGGTGCCAACCGTAGTTCTCGGAACATTACTTCCGCCGCATGGGTTATTTTCACACCTAATGATGAATTTTTTAGTTCAGGAGGTATTTTTCTCAGATCTGCAACCAACAATGTTGCAGAATACAACGCATTCATTGAGATTCTTGTCAAGGCTATCACCCTTGGCATCCAATGAATAATCATCAAACTGGACTCGGAATTAGTTGTATCTCAGTTAAATGGTCAATATCAGGTTCAGAGTGCTGTGTTGTTTAGAAATTTTCTACGGGTAAGTATTTTAGAACGTCAATTCAACTTCATTGAATATATTCGCATTCCTATAAGTCTAAATAGTTTGGTTGGTTCCTTAGCCAACTACGTACTTGATTGGCATCTAAGTCATTAACATCATACCCAAAAAAGCAAGCATGTACATTATTCATGGCTATGCATTCCCAAATCCAACCATGTCTTTTTTTTGTCTATTCAGAAGACTCCAAGGGCTACAAGTTGTTGAACATGAATTCTCAAAAATCCTTCATTGAAAGAAGTGTTCAATTCGAAGAAGAGCCCTCACAGAGTGTTGAAATTGGAGAACCCTCCACACCACCACCTGAAGATGTAAGTGAAGTTCCATTTGAATTTTCTGATTCTAATATTTATGATGGTTAATACCATTTTATTATAGATCCTAATTCACCAACAAGGCCAAAGTGGGCTGTTAAGACTCTTCAATCAGCTGTTGAACTAGTGGGAAATCCTCAGGATACTAGGACGACTAGATCACAATTTGAGAATGCTCTCAATGTGAATGATCCTTACTTATCTAAGAGATGTGATTTGATGGTGGATTATGATCCTCATACATATGATTAAGCCTCACATGACCCAAGATGGAAGGCTTCTATGGATGAGTGTTATGGAGAAAAACTTCCTATGTCTCGGGGTAGACCACAACAGACAACTGACTACCAGAAAATAACTCAATTCCCAATGCATTGCTATTATAATGAAAATGCTAAGATGTGGAGAAGAAAACCAACCCTCAACCGGATGTTCGAAGTAGATCCCCATTGAGCTTTCAATATCTACACTTGAACCTGTAGATTAGTCTCAACAACAAGTACAAGCAAGTGCATATATTATGTGAAAGATATTAGCATAATTAATTACATGATCCATGATATTATAAGCAAATGTAACCCACTGTAATTTAAACAACATTCACGACATCAATTGGACGAGAAAATGAGTATTTCCATTAATTAATAACAAGAAGTACATGGTATGACCTCTTGCCAACAACCAATCTGAACCAAGAATTGGGTCTCTCCACTTGTGCCTCCACCACTTCAATCCCCCGTGCAATGGAAAACTCAAACTATGAAAGGAGTTTGGTAGGTGAACATAAGGAGTTCACAACAATAAGGATCAATGAGTGTAGACTCAAGTAATGGCAAAAATCCACTAGAGCTATGTTGCTCTCTCTTTCTCCTCCCTTCAATACACCATAAGAGCTCAATGTATAGCCCTCCAAAGGTAAGTGAAAGGTCGAATCGAGTTGTTTTGGGGTATATGGAGGGCCAAAGGTCACCCTACACTACAAAAAATTACCCCTTTAGGGGCGGTTTTGATTTGAGGTGGTCTTGGTAAAACCGCCCCCAAAAGTATTTTTGGGGATTTAGGGGTGGATCTTAAAAACTGCCTCCAAAAGTCTTCAAAATTTGACCTTTGGAGGTGGTTTTTTCAAAACCTCCCCCAAAATTTAAATTCTCAGGATTTTTGGAGGCGGTTTTTGAAAGACCCCCCCAAAAATATGTTTCTAATGGCAGTTGTTTAAAAGCCCCCCCCCAAAAGTCCAATTCTCAAGAATTTTGGGGTCGGTTCTAAAAAGACCCCCCCTAAAGGTGTTTTTGAAGTCGGTTATTTAAACCCCCCCAAAAAAATTCACGAGAAAAGATTTCTTGTGAACTTTGGGGAGGGGTTTAAATAACCGACTTCAAAAACACCTTAGGGGGGGTCTTTTTAGAACCGCCCCCAAAATTCATTACAATTCTCATGACTTTTGGGGGGGGTTTAAATAACCTCCTTCAAAAACAACTTTAGGGGGGTATTTTTAGAACCGCCCCCAAAAGTCATGAGAATTCTCATGAATTTTGGGGGGGGTTTAAATAACTGCCTTCAAAAACACCTTTAGGGGGGTCATTTTAGAACCACCCCCAAAAGTCATAAGAATTCTCATAACTTTTGGGGGGGTTTAAATAACCGCCTTCAAAAAAACCTTTAGGGGGGGTCATTTTAGAACCGCCCCAAAATTCATGAGAATTCTCATGACTTTTGGGGGGGGTTAAATAACCGCCTTTAAAAAAAACTTTAGTGAGGGGTCATTTTAGAACCGCCCCCAAAAGTCATGAGAATTCTCATGACATTTGGGGGGGGGTTAAATAACTGCCTTCAAAAAACCGTTAGGGAAGAGGTTTTTTAGAACCGCCCCCAAAAATCATGAGAATTCTCATGACTTTTTTGGGGGGTTAAATAACCGCCTTAAAAAAACCTTTACGGGGGGTTGTTTTAGAACCGTCCCCAAAAGGCTTGAGAATTGGACTTTTAAGGGGGCTTTTAAACAACCGCCTTCAAAAACTCCTTTTGGGTGGGGTCTTAAACTGCCTCCAAAAGTCAAATTTACTTTTGGAGGTGGTTTTTGAAGCAAGAGAAAAAAATTTAAGCAAGAAAAATTTCATTTAAGTAATATGGTAGAAAATTAACGTATGTTATTAGCACCCATGTCAAGGTTAGCCTTTAAAAGATACTTTTATATGTTTGGAAGACAAATAACAAATAGCACACCTACTAGTGTTGGACCCAAATCCTATAAAGCACCACCAAAAGGCCCATGCTATGGTTTTATTGATTTGAATTTCTTTAATTATCCAAGGGATTTTTGAGGGAGCAACAAATAAGAAGGCATAAGAGACTAAATCTAGACAACACTTTGATACATAGGAGTAAGTTGACCCTCACAAATCATGTTGTCTGATTGTATCCACACTCTCTAGTGGGATAGGAAAGGAATGACATGCCATTTATGAAGAGCTTGATTGATTATCAAACTAATACTGAAAACAAGAAACTAAACTGTTACACTACCAAAGTGTTTTGAGATTGAGGTAGTTTTCTAAAACATTCCATATCTATTTGGAGTAAAAGTAGCATAATAATAAGTGATTCTTGCTATCTTTATGATTTTTACACATCATGCATATGCCTAGGCCCACTTCGCCTCTACATCTCAATTGATGCCATGTTAGGTCATGGTCATTCAGGATAAGTTGCATAATTAGTTTTATTTCATTAGAGATTTGATTTGCAGAAAAAATTACACCACCAAATTATATCTTCCAGTACTTGTGGAATTAGAAGGAAATATGCCTAATTCGTTGTGAAATTTCCCCAACCTAATGATAATATCAAATAAAAACATCCTTGCATTTAGTTTCATTTCATTTTTAATTTTTTTGAGCATAAATCTTATCATTCCCCTTAGTGGTGTTGTAAGCACCACCCATTATACTAACAAGTTGACAGGAACATTCGAAGAAGGATCCTGAAGATAGCATATGAAGAATCTAATGAAGAGATGGAAAGTAAGAAAGATGCAGAAGTTGTTACCTTCGAATTTCCCATCAAAGATTCAGGAGGAGTGGTACCAACGAAAATAATTCCCCCACATGTTCTACCAAATTTTCA
Source organism: Larix kaempferi (assembly GCA_027924585.1). Taxonomy (NCBI): domain Eukaryota; kingdom Viridiplantae; phylum Streptophyta; class Pinopsida; order Pinales; family Pinaceae; genus Larix; species Larix kaempferi. Next base: position 5,799,604 of record BSBM01000252.1, read on the forward strand.
CGGTTTGGAAAATGAAGACCCTGATGTATTTTTATTTCAATTTGAAGTACTTTGTAGAGGATATGGTTATTGTTCTAATTATCAAAAGTTGAATGTCTTTCTCCTTACTCTAAAAGGAACAACCCTCCGATGGTTCGTGAGCCTTGGTGGGAATTGTATACAAACTTGGGAAGACATGAAACATGTATTCTTGAAAAGGTACCAAGATTATTGCAGGGTCAATGAAAATATCTTCGAAATGACACAAGTGGAAGAAGAGAGTTTGGAGGATTACATGGAATGCTTTCAATACAATCTTCAAAAATCCAAACAAAGGAAATTGGGGAAAGAGACCTTGAAAACACTCATACTTAAAAGAATCCAATCTGAATATTTAGAAATATTAAATATGATGGGAACAGGTGATGTATTTTAGTTAGAATATGATAATATTTGTGAGTTATGTAGAAGGTATTCAAGAGGAAAATTCAAGACTGGTAAGAATTATAGTAATCCTTCTTTTAAATCTTTTCAATCTGCTGCAAGAACAAGAGTTATAGGAGCTGAAATTAGCAATTTATTTGAAATTTCTAAAGCTGATTCATAATTGGATGTTTTGCATGTTAAGGAAAATCAAGAGGAAATAAGATAAGCAAAGGATTTTCCTTTGGATAGTCTTGAAAGTTGTGGAATATGTGACTTAAAGCATTCCATGGATTGTTTTCCCTCCTTACCAAGGATGAAAGAAACATATCAAAGAGAGCTAGGAGTTGCAGCAAACTCATTGCAACAGTAATGGAAACCGTGGTCTACATGTATGGTTCAAAACTCTATCCCTCTATTTCCTTACTTTCATACTCAATCATTGAATACTCCTCCACCATGGCAGTTGTTGCAGCCTCAATTTAACTCTTACCTACCTTATCTACATAAGCCACATCTATCTTCTCATCAAACTCCTTGGTATCCAACACAATTTCTTGTCCAATCCACCCTCCACCCTAACCATAATAAAGCAGTACAGTATGCTTATAGTGTTGAACTGTAAAATTTTCCTACATTTCCCTCATGTTCTACCTCACCTACATCGCTACAAAAAGACTATGCACTGTTGCAGCAAATCCATATGAGGCCTGAACATGTTTTAAATCCAAGACTTGGAAGTGAAGTTTCTTATGATCATCAACAAGTTAACAAGATCAACAAATTTGATGAAGAACAGACATTGGAACCAAAAGCATCCTTCACATCATTAGATCTAAATCTCTTATGCATTCAGGAATATCAGTTTACTAAGAAACTTCATGGTGTAACAGCCATGAGAAATCAAGGGAACAAAGACTATAGTGAAGCTTGGTTTCAATCTGTCATTGGTCTGCAGCATCATTCCTTACTTCATTGATTTTTGGCACCATCATCTCAAGGGAAGTTGATCTTTCATATCCTAACATTCATAAAGTTATATTTTTATGTTGGAGCATGAGAATACTTGAGTCATTTCTTCGAAAGTGTCTCCATTGGAAGTTCTCCTACACTTGAGAAGAATAATTTGTTATTTCCAAGTAGTGTAGGACATTGTAAATAAATAAAATTGGTAATATCCCATTCAATTTTTCACTTAGATCTAGTATGCATAGATAGTATCATTTTGTTTTGAATAAGAACTCTTGGACACATGGTGCAGTAAGAGCCACCCATATTACTAATCTCTCTTTTTCGGGAAGTTGGTAATGTTGAATTTTTAGAATTTACTTCAATCTGATCTAGGATCTTAACTGAGAGAACAACATGTACAGCATATCTACAGCATATCAATCATGGAGACAATAATGCAAGCACACAAGAGACACAAAGATTTACTTGGGGAAAACCATAAAGGTGAAAAACCCCAATAACTTCCTCAGAGATAGATAGAGCAATGATACAACCAACCATAAGAGATAGACACAACCTAGCAGCAGATCCTCCTCCTCCATAAGTGCGCCACTCCTCCTTGAGTGCATGAGTGAGAAGTGAGTGAGTAAATAGAGTGCCTCCCGCACTCTATTTATACTTGACTTGACTTTCCTTTTTACCTAACTCATGTATGCTCGAACTTAACCACATAACATAATGCTGAGTGGGCCGACCCCCAATAGGGTGGTCTAATAACCCTTTGACCCACATGACTTATACAGGGCCGACCCCAACAAGGTGGTCTAATAACCCATCAAGAATAAGTTACGACATTTACAATATAAATGACGACACTTCCTTATAGAGGAATAATACCATCTCTATAGGAATACAATATACATATATGTGAAATACATTCCGAAGTTACATATACATCAACACTCCCTCTTAACTAGGAAGGTATTTCTCAGCACAGTTCTTCTAGCACAAGTCATCTTCTCTGGATCATCGTCACTGGATAATCGTCATCGAGTCATCATCATCGTCACTGCTGCTGCTATCTCAATCAATCTCTGAATCTACTCGTCATAGGAAGTTCTACAAAGCCAGTCCTTTTTCATACTATATGTAGGCCCACCACCTGCAGGTCTTCATCATCACTGGCCATACTGTGGAATCCTCAGTACTTATTACGTGCGTCACAAAACCTCGGAAGAGCATCCTAGGCTGTTACGAGCACACAGCTCTACCTATAGGATCTCCCAGGGCACCGAATTACATGTGACCTCACCACAAAACCTCGCAAGAGCATCCCAGGCTGTTACGAGCACACAGCTCTACCTATAGGATCTCCCAGGGCAATGAATTACATGTGGTCATGGAAAAACCTCGCAAGAGCATCCCAGGACTGATTACGGGCACACAGCCCAACCTATCGGATCTCCGAGGGAAACGAATTACATGCCATAGGACAAAACCTCGAAATAGCATCTGCCAGATATCCCAGGGCACCGAATTACATGCCATAGGAAAAACCTCGAAAGACTATCTGCAGATCTCCCAGGGCACCGAATTACATGTCCTTCCAGAGCAAAACCTCGAAAGAGCATTTGCCAGATATCCCAAGGAACCGAATTACATGCCATAGGCAAAACCTCGAAAGACTATCTGCAAATCTCCCAGGACACCGGATTACATGCTCATCTTGCACAACCTGATCCACGGCCATAGAGTATCAACCTAATACTCACCATACATCATCCTGATCATCATCATTGCAATGTCCTGCTGCATGTCATCTGGAGCAACATCCTGAAGCTCGTCATCCATGATCATCCTGATCATCAATGCATCCATCTGATGCACACCACGTATCTACCTAATACATATCATCATCCATGATCCACCTAATCATACAATGTATCCACCTGATACAAATACATGATACATATCACCTCACATGATCCACCTGATCATACAATGTATCCACTTGATACATATACAGATACGTGGTCCAAGCATCCAACATGATGCATATACAAAATACATACACATGATCCAACTGATCATATCCAGCAACCAACATGATGCGTACATACATACATAAAAATGATCCAACTGATCATATCCAGCATCCAACATGATGCGTACATACATACAAATGATCCAACTGATCATATCTAGCATCCAACATGATGCATACATATAAATGATCCAATTGATCATATCAGATCAGAAACCAGAACATCATCCTGATGCTCATCATCCAGCACTTACATCCACAGCCATGTGAAGGATCCTCCTTCCAACATGCTTGGAATGGCTTCAGCAGATGTGTCCATCACTTCTTCCTCGAAGTGTCCTTGATCTGAAGAAGGCCAAGCCTCTCTCTAAAGTACTCGAACTTCACCCTGGCTAGTGGCTTCGTCAGCACATCTGCAATATGCTTATCTGTCGCAACATATAGGATCTTCATAGCTCCTCTCTGCACCATATCCCTGATATAGTGATATTTGATCTCTATGTGTTTCGACCTGTCATGAAACACTGGGTTCTCGAACAGCTTCACACAACTCTGGTTATCACAGAAGATACCAGTAGCCTCCAACGAGAGATCAAATAACTCAGATAGTAGCTTCCGTAGCCATACTGCCTCACAACTAGCTGAACAGGCTGCAACATACTCTGCCTCAGTTGTACTCAGTGCCACGTAGGACTACTTCCTGCTAAACCATGAGATCACACCTGATCCCATACTGAAGCAACACCCAGATGTGCTCTTCCTATCTACAGCACTGCCAGCCCAATTTGAATCAACATAACCCTGCAGGATAAACTTTTGATTTGCTTCATACTTGAGCCCATAATCCACTGTACCCTTCAGGTACCTCAGAACATGCTTTACAGCAACCAGGTGAACACTCCTCGGATCCGTCAGGAACTGGCTCAATGTGTTCACAGCAAAGCAAATGTCTGGTCTCGTGTTCGTCAGGTACATCAAGGACCCAATCATCTGATGATACATGGAGACATCAACCAGCTCAGATGAAGCATCACATAGAAGCTTCAGATTTGATACCATAGGTGTGGCCATGGCCTTGCAATCCATCATCCCGAACCTCTTCAAGATCTCTACTGCATACTTCCCTTATCCAAGGAATATTCCATCACTCTGCCACACCTCCATGCCAAACACAAATAGTGCATCATCCCCAAGTTCCTCAACTCGAACTCGGCAGCAAGCTTCTGCTGTGTGTCGGCAATCAATCTATCCTCACCTGATACAAACAGGTCATCCGCATACAAAAGTAGTATCACTGGATTGCCTTCCTCAACCTTGTAGAAAAGGTTGGAATCCGCTTTATTCTTGGTAAAGCCCAAACTGAATAGAAAGCTGTCTGTCATACCAAGTTCTGCACACATATATGACTACACCATGCTGTCTTGAAATACATCTGGTGCATCTTCTATTTCATCACTTTTATATTTCTCAATGCTATCATCTGCAACATGCTTGATCTGATAGTTCCATATGGAAGTCATAACAAACTTCCCTTCGGGTCTTGGGACTACATCCCAAACATCATTCTTCATGATCGACAGATCATGGCATTCCATTTCTTCATCCCAGATCCTGGAAACTTCAATATCTTCTATAGATATCTTTGTTGCTGGAACAAATGTTGTAGTCCTTTTGTAGGTGAAGATATACGGTCTTTCCTACAAAACAGGTTAAATTGCATGATTAGAAACATCTCATAATTTTCAGAACAAATTCTTACACATCAAGAAATATGTCATACAGTCATGCAATTATCTTAGCCAATGCTTCAATACAACATTTATCCATATTCCGTAACTTTCTAGATGCCTTCCAATCTCTACCAGAACATTGTTCAGAGTGTGCACAACTCCCAACATGTCAGCAAAGAGGTTTCATTCTAGATAAGTAGCAATGGAATGTTGTACAGTGCCATAGGCCACTTACCCATGTATATTAGTAATATACTGTTCATCAATGCAACTATTCTAATATGCACAATACATATCCTAAGTCTAGGAACATGAGCATATACATCTTTGAACAATTTTATTTAAACAAACAAATATGCAAGAAATTAAAATACTTATCTTTGTTTGTTCGTTGGGTGGACTCCCTCTGAGTCTTTGCTTCCTTATAGGAGCTGTTGGAGTCCTAATCTGAAGTAGCTTCTTCTACACCTTTCTGTTGTCGAAAGATTGTCAACTCCCTCTGAATATCTGCATCCTTGCAGAAACTACTGAAGTGTGTTCCTTTGCTTTCTTGCAGGAACAACTGGAGTGTGCTCCCTCTTGATCTTTGCTTCCTGGATTACCTGTTCTTGAACTCATATTCATTCTTGGTTCCTATGCATGCTTATTAGTATCATGAATGTGTTATCCTTGTGATCTCATATAAAATCATACATTCATTAGTATACTATTAAAAAACAATAATCTCAAGCATGTATAGTCATGATCATTTCAAACAGAAAATAATAAGCATTAGCATTCAAGGTTTATGTAGGATTCTTATGGTTAGTCAAATCATAAGAAACATAACATGTCTAAACCTGTAATTACTCAAACCTATGACTCTTCAGGCTAGTTGAATCATCAATCAAGATAAGAGATATAATATGCATAAAACCCGTGATTATTCAAACCTATACCTTTATGATTCTTCTGGTTAGTCATATCATCAATTATGGTAAGAAACATAATATGCATAAAACCATGATTATTCAAACCTATGACTTCATGAATAATCATTATCAACAACAGTATAAGATCCTAACACAAGGTAGGATTCTAGCTTGATATAGGAAAAACATACCTGGATTAGCATGCTAGCTATTTATGTCTAACATACTCACATGATGTCTTCTTGTTCTTCTTCAATGACTTGTTCTAGTAACCTGTATATCTCATAGGTTAACTATTACAAAACCAAGTTATACATACCTCGTAAATGGATCTTCTATGAGATCCATGACAATGGATGAATCTTTGTCCTCATGTTATCATGATCATATGTTCTTGGACCAGAACATGATTTGTCTTTCTTGGTGTACCTTTCATGTTAGTAGACAACATAAACCTCATACAACACCATAATGCATTAGTACAATCATAAGTGTCAACACCCTAATCAATGAATATTTTCTATTGTGCATTCATAGTTTTATTAAGGTGATATGACAAGTCAAGATTGTACTAACCGTAATAACATGAAGACAAACATACCATAAAATTAATCATGAACAAATCTCAAAACATACCTCAATGAGTCATACCTGTCGAGATCGCTTGTAATCTTCTTATGTAAGGCCTTAGCTTCATCTCCCTCTGAAACAGGAACATCTTCACTTATGTAGGTGACCAATCCATCTTCTTCTAGGATTAACCCAATCCACTTGATTTGCAAGAACTGGACCTGGAGCTGGATATGGGTTTGTCAGAGAAACCCTCAAAATTCAAACTTTGAATTTCAAACTTCCGAAAGGATAGAAATATGCGCCTTGATGAGCTGATCAAGCTAGTATATTTAGAATTTGAAAACTGCAAAGTTTCACTCCTCAATTTTGCCTTTGAAACTTTCGGATTCACTAGACGTGACCCTGAACTTGGGTTTGATGAAGCCCACTCTTCTTCCCAATCAAAAGGTTTGATCCAAATCTCTAAGCTTCTATTTTTTTTTCTGAGGAGCTTCCAGTCGTGGTCACACATTTCAAAAATTCCCATTTTTACAGAAGCCCTAATTTTCCACTTTTATGATCAAAGTCCCGAACTAGGGTTTGATCAAGCCCGACCTTCTGCCCAACCAAAAATACTGATCTTGGTCTCTAAATTTCTATTTTGATGAGTAGCATCCATCTGTGGTCTCCGATTATAAAAATTCCAACTTTCTACGAAGCCCTAAATTCCGGAAGCCATGAATGAAGGTACTCAAAAATAATTCTGTTTTGACAGAAATATGTACCTGATTGTTTCTGGTGTACCTATGAATTTTTTGATCCAAAGGGTATGAAAAAATTTCTTGAGATAGCCTGACCTGTTATCTTTCCATCCTGATAGGTCTGACCTCAATTGGATTCTCTGATAGAGAGTTATGCCAAATGTCGCAACGTGACCTGTTTTGGTATAATACAGGAGAGCGAACTTGTATGGCGTGCCACGTGTCACTGTTTCAACTTCGGCCTCTGAAAACATTTCTTGAGATATCTCGGCCTATTATATTTCCATCCTGATAGGTATGACCTCAATTTGATTCTCTGAGAGAGAGTTATGCCAAGTGTCGCAACGTGACCTGTTTATGGGATAATACAGGAGAGCAAACTTGTACGGCGTGCCACGTGTCATTGGTTCAACCTCAACCTCTGCAAACATTTTCTGAGATAGTACAGTCTGTGTAATACCTGTCAATTTTTACGAAATTTCATTTGGATATTCCTAGCCCAAGTTATGACCTTTTTCCCAGTGTCACCTGATTTTTACTTAGATCTGGAAAAGGCAAAAACCCTATATTGCATAGATCATAAATCACAAAGTACAACGAATTAGAGGTTTTCCTTTGGACACAAGGTACATGGGGATCTTAGATTCGGCCTGTAACAATTTCAGATCTGAAAAATTCTCCAAAATGGATTTATGGTGAAAGTTCTACAATGACTGGTTTTTTCTATATCAAGCCCTAGCATCGTAAGTGCAACAAGTGTCATACATGCCATATCATGCCTTCTTTCAAGCTAGCTCTGATACCATGTTGAATTTTCAGAATTTACTTCAATCTGATCTAGGATCTTAACTGAGAGAACAACATGTACAGCATATCTACAGCATATCAATCATGGAGACAATAATGCAAGCACACAAGAGACACAAAGATTTACTTGGGGAAAACCATAAAGGTGAAAAACCCCAATAACTTCATCAGAGATAGATAAAGCAATGATACAACCAACCATAAGAGATAGACACAACCTAGCAGCAGATCCTCCTCCTCCATAAGTGTGCCACTCCTCCTTGAGTGCATGAGTGAGAAGTGAGTGAGTAAATAGAGTGCCTCCCGCACTCTATTTATACTTGACTTGACTTGCCTTTTTACCTAACTCATGTAGGCTCGAACTTAACCACATAACATAATGCTGAGTGGGCCGACCCCCAATAGGGTGGTCTAATAACCCTTTGACCCACATGGCCGACCCCCAATAGGGTGGTCTAATAACCCTTTTACCCACATGACTTATACAGGGCTGACCCCAACAAGGTGGTCTAATAACCCATCAAGAATAAGTTACGACATTTACAATATAAATGACGACACTTCCTTATAGAGGAATAATACCATCTCTATAGGAATACAATATACATATATGTGAAATACATTCCGAAGTTACATATACATCAACAGGTAAGAGGAAGAAAGCATTGGTGAATGAAGACTCCATGGGAAAATGAACCAAACTATTATGGAACCCTTCAAGCTTGAAACTTATGCAATCATAATGGTATGTGTTTAATTTTTATTTCCATATAACACATCTATAAAAATACACAGACTTTATTTCAACATTATATCATTTTTTAAGAGTAGCAGCTACAGCTGCAACACACTGTGTAACTCAATCTAGGTCCTCAATACTTGAAATTTTTGGTATGGGTGTGTTTTCTATTTAAATTTATATCATTAAAAACATTCACACCTATTCTGGTCACTTTTTGGGAGCCAAATTTCATTTATTGGATTTTTGGGGGCATTTTGGCTTGAAATTTTTACTGAGACACAGTCGGGACAATCCATTTTTGGGAGACCAAATGAAATTATTTTTAAAATATGTTTACATCCTAAGTAGCCCTTTGAATCTAGTTTCCAAACCAATTTTAATTTTTGATATTGGTCATCAAATGAAACATTTATGGTCAAAATACTAACGGGGTGTCAAGCAAACAACTTTGGAATAGAACTGGGACAGTCACTTTTTGGATGACTTATTGGATAGGTATTGAAAACCTGTTTCTATTGGATATCCCTACATGAATCTACTTTCATCTCCAATTGGAATCACCTCAATCTGTTATCAAACGAAATAGTTAGCCTAAAACTGTGACTATTGGTCTAGTCCAAAATTTGAAAAACACCTTGTCATGCAGGTTGTTACTGAGCAAATTTGGAATATCATTACATAGAATTTTAAAAACCTGTTTCTAATGGACATAGACCTAAGAATTTAATTTCATTTGGATTTTTAATCGCTCAAATCGGACAAGAAATGAATAATTTATGATCGGAATACTGTTGGTGAGTCTAGATGGTCATCGCTCTCCCAGAGGTATAAATTGAATTTGCTTCGTTCATTTTTATTTGGATTTGTTTTATAAGTAATTGCTTGTTATTTTTTTTCATATGTGTTGGGTGAAGAGAGGCCAATCACCTCTCTTCTTCCATCATCTCATGTTTTATTGCAGGCAAGTGCTAGGTTTTTGTAGGTCCTTAGAAGAAGAAGGTCAATGCATGCATGAGTGACTCTTGAAGACTTTTTCTCAATTTACAAATGGATTGAGCACATAAAAAAATGGAGAAATTGATGTGCAAACCATATAAATACCAATGTTTCCAAAGTCAAGTCCCATTTCTACATGCCAAGAATCCTTTTAAGACGACACTATGCTCATCATCCTCCTTCACCAACACCATGATATGCCTATACATTTCCTTCTTCACTCTACCATTCCATTCATTCCATTACCTTCTGCTTCATTTCATCACTTCCATACATTCCACTCCATTCACTACTCCCCCATGAATAAGTTCTTTCATAGTGCCATGGGATCTGCATACATCAATGGCAGATTTCCTTGTTGTTAATCATGGGGATTCATCAATGCCTCTTGATTGACAAATCTTGGAGGTGAATCGACTCCAACACATTCATTCGTACTTGTCAATATGCACTAAGGTACTTTAGATCTCACTGTCATCAAAGGTGAGTTGCTTCACATTGGTTAAAGACATACATTAATGGCCAGTAATCCAATGATTTCTTTCCATGCTCGACTTCAGCACATTCATTCACATGGTAAGAATTGTACCTCGATTTGGTAGTGGTTGAAGATTATATGATCTCATGGCTTCAACAGTGACTTGCAACATCATTTGTTCCAACAGTTATGTAGTTTTTTTCCATTTTCTTCCAATGGTTAGTAGTCTCACATGCAGCTAGCACAACAGAGCTCCTCATCGTGGATCAGATTCAACCTTCATAAGTTTCATCTTCCAGCTACATTGCTATAGCATCAGTACATTCATGTCAACAAGGCTTCCACTGAGGTAACACTTGAGGTAAAATAACATGATTTTTTATTTATTAAAGATTTAGGAAGATGTCAAGAAAACCACTTTGCATTCTTCATTTCTATTTCCAATTTCTATACATTTTTCATTACCTATCATAACCAGGCCATATTTTATCCATTCACTTCCATCATTTCCCACTCAATCCTATGCCCTCACTTCATTTGAACCAAATCATCATTTTATTCCTCTCCATCCCTAGCATCCAAAGCATGAGAAGATGCCTTGCTGATGCCACACAAGAACCAACAGTAGGTAGCAAAGATATGTTGCTATTAGAAGCATCCCATTCAACACATGTAAGAGCCCACAAATTACTGGAATAAAAATATATGGCTGCCCACAAGAGCCAGCAATGAGAAAAGATGCTCTGCTGCCACACAAGAACTAGTTGTCATAAGAAAAAGTGCAGCCAAGAGCATCAGATACATGAAATAACAATGTGCAGAATGGATAGCATGGGTTCAAAAATCTCCACTATATATCCATAATACTACTATAGTCTTAGAAGGAAGTCTATGGCAGGGTTTGGACAATGTATAATGGGTCAACTATGGAATTCCAAATGATGATATTGGACACTTCTTTGTATTGTTGTGACCATGGATGAATACATTATTACTTGGACACTATTTGTTTTTGGTATTGCTAGCAATCTTGAACGAGGTATGTTTATTTTAATGATGCTCTTTCTCTTGTTAAAAGATGCCACCACAAATCTATCAAGTTTCAATTCTATAAACAGTGCTTCTTTTACCCGAGGGCATGTAAAATATTCAGTTTAGGGGAGAAAATTTGAGTAGCATTTAACAATGTACCAATTGTGGAAGCTTCAATACAACCATTGAATGCCATGTTATCATCACTGTCATTTTTTTTATTATCATGGACCAACGGTAGAGAAAAATAATGTACCAACTAACCAAAAGGGATAAGTCAATGAGACTGTTGAAAGTATTGCACACAGTTTGAGGCCTGCTTCATTTCAGTAATTCATTTATGTATACATTGGTCACATTTCTGAGTTACTTTGAAATGTTACAAAGCACTCCACAATAAGGGAATAATCAAAGAACATTCTAGCAACCTTCATTCAACCATGAGAATGGATGAAATTTGTTGTGGTTATAAACATATTTCCATCACTCTTTAGATTTCCAAATTTGAAAAAAAAATGGTTATGTCATGTATTATTGTATTTGATATCAGCATTGCCATTCTTTTACAATACATCTTGAACTTCATCTACAACATTGTTTACATTTTGGCATCTTTTTGGTAAATATAGTTGGGTATTACTCAACATCACTATTTTGGAACGATGGCCTACCCTCTGATGCTGCAGCAAGTTCTCTTGGAAGAGCTTCAATTGTGAGTTGCATAGTAAAGGCAGCCTACATAATGGAGAAACAGGGAAGAAAGAAGTTGCTAGGATGGGCATAATACTGTTGCTACTTTATATTTATTTTTTTAAAATATTAATGCTAAGATTGTGCTTTATCTTTTGGAAATGGATTGGGGTTTTGGATTTTCTGATTGGTCTATCATTTCTCAGTACAATGGACAAGTTTCGAATCAATTTTGTTTTGGTGTGAAATTTTCTCCCATTACTTCAAAGAGTAGCTATGCCCAATATTGATAGGATTGCAGCAACACAAATTATTTGGTCATGGGTCAGCATGAGGACATGATGTACCCTCAGTCCGGGGGAGAATAAGATACATTCCATGGATCTCATATATCAAGCTAATAATGACAACTTAAATTCAAGCTCACATCTTTATTCATGTTTGTCTACAAAAGTGTAGAAATTGAAGTGAGCATATCTTGCAATTGGTAAATTGGATTCTCATGATTTTTGTACAGGAGGTGCATAATATCAAGATGGACAAACCTGGTAAGTTTCAACCCAATCCAATGCATGGTTTTCGAGAAAATGGCCATCATCACCTACAGCCATTTTGCCTATATCTCGATATCCATGCATCAGATGAATTTGAGCTTTGGGGAGTAGAAGCATTATGTTAAGAGGAATATACTCACCAATTTTCAGGAAAACATACTTCATGGATTGAAAAAAAATGGCCATCATCACCTACAGTCAATTTGCATTTTTCTCGAAATCCGTGATGTGGGTATCTCTGATTTTCGGTGTGGAGATGCATTGGACATGTAGAAACCGCCTTGCAAAATTTCAGCCAAACCCAATTTGTATTTTGTGAGATATTAGCTCAGGAAGTTTGTTGAAACACTAGCTGTGACTCCACCAATTTTGTCCATTTCCCTATTCTCGTAGCTGCGACTCTGCCAAATCCTCTGCTAAAGCAGCTGCAACACCGCTAAATTCTTTGCTAAATCCTCCGCTAAGCAACTACAACACCGCTAAATGTTCCGCCAGATTTGCCTTTTACAATAGCTGCGACTTCGCCGAATCCTCCGCTAAAGCAGCTGCAACATGTTGGCAGGCGGTTTGGTAAGTTAGCATCACAGCATCATGGGTGCCACGACAGTCAGAAGATACCGCAGAGGGAAGAAAGATGGGCGCAAATGAGAATATTTTAGGTATTTTTGAGTCAATTGGACCGCAACATGCGGGTCTTGGGTCGGTTGGACCATATGTTATGTAATTTTGGTTCAATTATACCGCAGTATGCAGATTTTTGGGTCATTTAGTAAAAGTATCGGTTAGGAAGTTGTTAGGAAGTTGTTAGTAAGTGGACAAGCAATGTAAGGGTGAAAGCCTATAAATAGTCATAGATGTGTAAGTGTAAAATTATCTTGGATCATGCATCTTTTGATTGTGTATCTAAGATCGAGAGACAACTGGGAGATCTGTATTTTGTGGAGATATTGTATCTAGGTTTTGCGGAGTTAATATGATATGACAGAGCCATTTTGCGGAATCCCTGTGTCTCTTTTGTTCATCTGTGGTAATGCATGTTGTGATATATGAATGATGCTATGTTTTCTTTCTACAATTAATGCTTTACTGTTATATTTGCTACGATGATGAATGGTGAATGATGTTATGAATACAAATGATGTCTATATTAAATACATAGATCTATTTCTGAAATGTTGTAATAAGCTAACTAATTGAGCCACAAACATCCTCCTTCATTCTGCAGAAACATGGTTCCGTAAACTCTCCCTTGAACATCTCAGGTGAGACCTCATCTACTCTATAGGTGTTGCTAGACGGAGTAAAACCCGCCAGGGCTGGTGCTCAGGGAGATCATGGTGGTTTGGGTGTCGACAGTGAGTGGGACCCTTGTCGACTGGGTTTGAGTCAACAAATGGTTCCATTGTCAAGACCTTGCGCGAAGTGAAAGGAGGATATGCTGTGGCATCCTACGCAACCGGAGATACAGAACTGGTTTGATCAGAAGTTGCAATAATTTTCTGAAGAAGAAAGTCAGAACACTCGACTATTGGTAGATCAATGGATGGAAAGATATATTCACGACGGTCCGCACAAATTTTTTTTCTACGAATTCCCAGTCATCTTGTATGAGTGGTTGGAAAAGTTGACCTTTCAGAAGAGGAACTTACAAGGTGGAAAGCTAACGACCTGGACCCCAGAGTTGATCCAGAAGCTGTAGGAAGTCGACAACAAGGCATCGTGGGCTGTCGAAGTGTGGCTCGATAGCATATTGGAAGGTTATATCACTGAATTTGAGGTTGATACCCAAAAGTATTATAGTGAAGCTGAAAGATATTTCTTCTGCAGACCGTGCGGAAGGTTTCTACTATCGCTCCAACTGTCCATTAAGATGCTTATTTGCGAGAAGGGTATATTGAAGATGCATTTAGATCAGTAAACAACCTGGTGGGTGGAGGCCGTGGGTACCATGATAGTAGGGGGCAGTACATGGAATGATAAGGGGTAGATGGGTGCAGGTCATGACAAGACTATGAGCGAAGCCGAGGAAGAGAGTGGTCTTACAAGGGGAGGAGACAGGTTTCGACAGGAAAAGAGGCAGAGGTTAGGAGAAGGTCCTGCTGTGATCAAACCACAAGGATGCTAAGGAATACCACATGGGACGAAGTGACCTCATAGTCCGGACAAGGACAACCAGGCTACGCCCAAGATAGAGGCAGAACCAAACCCTAGTAGCGACGTGACCACACCTCCGCTCACTATCTGTCAACCAGTGAGAAACACATCATCGACACCACCGTGTTAACAAAAAGTGATTGCTAGTAGTTCAACGACTGTGGGAAGGAATCCTGGAATGGTAGGAGAGGATGTGAAGTTGCCTCTGTTCCATGGAAACAGAACAAACAATCCTAAACAATACTAGTTCTTATGTGAGGCAGTATGGACCATAAAGCAGATTACTGATGATCATGCTAAGAAAGGACATCTAGCGAAAACTCTGTGAGGTTGTGCATTAGATTGGTGTATGAAGTTTGTTCTAGTCCCTATAGGAGCTCCGGATAAGATGCTAGATGATATCAAGAACGGATTGATTGCAGAATTCAAAAAGCACAAGTATGAAGCACAGTATATTACATAACTAAAAGAGATTAAGCAGTATCCCAATGAAATCGTGTGGGACTTTGGCCAACGATTCAAGACGCTGATGGCAAGGGTTAGTTTTGATATGAGCATTGTCAAACATAAAGAATGGTTCATCGCGGCACTGCTTCTGCACATTCGACTACTGCTGATGCAACAAAACATTACAATGCCCAATGAAGCTCTGGAGATTGCAATGCGATTGGAAGCATCAGCAATTAGTGAAAATGCAGCTGGGATGTCACAGATTCAGACGCAGTTCGCTAACTTGACCATACAGTTGCAAGATATTAAGAAGGGCAAGGAACAAAGAGAAGAAGTCTGGTGCACGTGATGTCGAGGAGAAGGACATACTAAGAATAATTGCTTAGACTTCCACAATTATCTGGTTTCAGGAGCACCGAATCCGTTGAGTGGCAGTGGCATGCTGTGGTGCCGCGTCTGTTAGGTATATGGGCACCACCATGATGAATGTCAATACATGTAGAGAATGGTCACAAAACCCATGAATCTGCATTGTACATTCTGTAAATCTATGGGACATGAAGACAAAGATTGCCCGGCATATGGGTTGCTTCATGAGAGAACGTATGATGCTTTCTATGTGAAGGACGACCAACGTGTTGTACAACAACTTCAACCGCAGTCATAGGTAGTCCAACCACTACCTCAACTGTAGGTGCAGTTTGTACCGCATCAGCAACCATAGTAGTTTATGTCGCAATATGCTTCGATGCAAATGGCTCCACAACAGCCACAGTACGTCTAGCAATATTAGTATGCACAGCAAGGGCAATGAATGCAACCAAACCCTATGCAGCAGCAGTTCAATCAACCGCAATACCAATAGCAGGGCAGATTCTGGGGTGGAGGATTTGGTCGCGGAGGAGGACGAGGAGGTCGTGGGTTTGTTCAGTGATATAACTATGCAGTGTGGGGACACTATCAGTGATATTTCCCACTATTGCAGACACAGTGCATGTTTTGCTTTATTACAGATCACACAGTGGAGAACTTCCCACAATTGATTGCGTGGTGGCAAGCCGAAAATGTTCCACAATTACAGAATCAGACTTAGGCGTAGTAGCTAGTGCAAAATCAAGTGCAGCAATCGGTGCAGAACCAGAACCAACACCCAAACCAGAATGCTAATCAAAATGTGAACCAACCAGGGAATCCACCACCGAACCAAAATCAGGGTGCGAGTGTTGCAACAATTTCTGCGGAGCCAAGGCCACAAGATGCGGCTATCACAGTTATTACTCAGGGAGGTACAACAACGGGAGAGGATAGCCCACATCCACTTATTTGGTTTGCAGGATAGAAGAAGGTGTCATTTGACATTGATTCTGAGTGCGATGCATTCTTCCAGGCACAACGGGCGATGGAAAAGAATCAAGGTAAGGCAATCATCTGTGACATGCCCCCTGTCTTTGATGCCATTCCGGAGGTAGGTCCATCTACATAGTCTGGAAGCTTGCAGAAATTTTTGAGAGCTGTTTATTATTGACAAGGGATCCCGCTACTCTCACTGAGATCGAGGGATTGTTGCAACGACCAACCAAGGGACGACAATAATCCATGGTAAACTCTTTACAGCGGCGGAAGACAGCTAAGGAGATGCATATGAACATTCAAATCGGAGACTACGATGTTGATTCCATTATTTTGGATCTTGGTTCGGATGTCAACATCTTAACCAAGCAGGCATGGTAGAAAATGGGGAGCCCCCCATTGATCTGGTCTCCCGTATAGATCCGACTAGATAATCATGCAAAGGTGACACCAATTGGGAGAGTTCCACACCTGCTAGTGAACATCGAGGGCATGAAGACTTATGCTGACTTCGACGTCATCGAAGTGGTTGAAGGTAGAAGCTCTTATCCTGCATTGTTGGGGATTGGATGGGCTAATCACAGTGGAGCAGTCATCAACTTTAAGAGGCAGATGATGACTTTTGAAAATCGCGATCTCAGAGTTATAGCCCCGTTGGATCCGACTAAAAGACGTAGATACATTGAACTAGTGAAGGATGAAGATCTCAGCGGATGGGACCATGCATTCAATATTTCTGAGGATTATATTCATCCGACTGCCAACGGTGAGCTTGGATGGCGTAGTGACAGCTATGCATCTTCTGACTCTAACGACGCTTTAGAGCATTGGCAGAACCACTTGCATGAGGTATTGCTCTGCAAGTGCGGGTTAATCACATACTCGTTATGTCGCGTTGCAACTAAAATGGTTACACTACCAGTATATGAAGGGCTACCTGGCTTGTCTAACTTTCTGGCGGAGTTCGAGGAAATATTTTCTGCAGCACAACGACTGTTGGCATTGGAGGAAGCACTGAAGGCTGCTCCAGCACGTTGGTGGGTGACACATAAGAAATCAATCGACGGATGGTCGCAATGCAGGAGATTGATGATAGTTCGTTTCAACGATATCGAGGTTTACCGCATAGGGAAATATGATGGTCGGGATAACCCTGGACACCATTTAATGGAGTGTCAAACATTGTGGGCATCACGACCATGAGATGAGTGGGTCCATGCATTTATCCATATTTTGGACGAAATGCCGCGATCATGGTACACTGCAGCTGAATTATGGGGAGAAATCACTACTTGGTTGGAGTTGATGGTTTGTTTTACTCATACATTTAGTTTCGGAGATCCCAACCCGGATGTCCATAACGCGTTGCACCTCATCCGCGATGTGGTTCTGAAGGTTGTTCCGGTGGCATATCCTACGGATCCGCACATGAACTGCCAGATGCAATCAATGATGGAATGTTATAATATCATTCGTGGGCCCGAAGACAGTGATTGTAACATCCCAAATTTTCATAAAAATTTAAAATTTTTGAAAACGACATTAAATACAAAATTTATAGATGTGGAAATAATAATTGTTTGATTATGGAAATTTTAATTAAAAGTCGTTAGTACTAAATGTAAATTAAATTTTCTGCTATAATAGCATGGTGATAGAGACAAACTTTAACACATTAATTACGACATGATTATGGTAATAGACGAACTAACAGGTCATTAATGTGATGTGATACTTTTTATGGAAAAGATACTGACAGTTTGATTTTTAATGAACAAGGGTGTCCTACAAGGTACCCTGGACTTTACTTAGCTGTGATGCTAACGCATTTGAATATTCTAATGTGCAAACGATAGGTAAGAGATTCAAAAACTACATAGTTTAAAAGTACATGTGTAAATCAATTCAACGTCAAATAGATATGTTGTGAATTCTTTTGCGAAAACAAGTATCTTTAGGTATGAATGTCTAGTGTTTCTTACCGATCTTTCAACACTATCTTACAACTCTACTATGATTTCAAAATGTCGTTTATTATCATCACTAGGCTAGTAGAATAGTCGCTGAAATCAGCATCGTTGTAATGGCTGGCTCTGTCGTTGTCTTATGATAATAAATACTTGTCAAGTATTAGCGTCGTGATTGTATTGCTAACCGTCATATGCGTTGTGATAAGAGTTAGGGTATGGAGTTTATGACCATAGCTTAGTTTTTATACTAGTTACAAATCAATGGTCTTGTTGGAAATTCACATGTGTAAACTCCTACATTATTTGATTTTGTACATAGAAGAATAGAAACTATGGTTATTATACTAACCATATAATCTTTATAGATTGTCATCCTATATAATAATTTATGATTGCAAACTATTCATAATATATATATATGAAAGTTTGCAATATTCAAATGTTATGAAATCGAGACTTAATATGTATGTGGCTAAACTTAAGCCTTGATATTGAAATATTGCAACTCTAAGTTGAATCATAAATATAGTGTGAGAACTAAAGTCCACTATACGATTTTAACAATAAAATTTTTGAATTCCTAAAATCCAATTGTGAAATATATCATTTGTTTTTTACTGCACTGACATGCATTTATGTCGACAGGGTGGTGAGTTGACAGTCATTTAAAATGACATACCTTTGAGCTGTCATGGGGATCGTAACTTGATCCTGCAATTAAATCTTGAAATGGAGCTCCGGGTGACAAGGATTTGCCAACAATCCACGTAATATGAATTCGATGTAATTGTTTCTGCAATTGTCACTGTGTAATGGTTAAGTGTTTTGAAACACCTTTGAACTGGATGTTGATCGATCCTCTGTGTGCCCAAGTGGCATGGCCGTGCATGCGAAATGATAGAGCAATAAATGCAAGGGTTGTTCGACCCAATGCAATATTCCTGGCACTTTCATGAACGTTGGATGTGATGAGTGTGGATCATCCGATGTAACCGTAGCTTTTGTCGTCGTTTTTGGTTAATGAGATTTGAATGTGGTTCAATGTTCTATTGTTTCGGTCTGTGTGGCCGACAGGCTACCGAAATATAGGGTTAGCAAACTTGTAAGAGATTCGACCCCAAGACCTGTACATAGGATTGAAGTTGCAGGTTCTATTCTACTGTGATGGCGTTGTGATAAAAGACTAGGTCTCTGGTTTGAGTTGTTATTGAATCAAAGGTTTCAAGCTCTTCATTTTTGAGTTTGTATGAAACACACCAAGCTGTAAAATGATAGAAGTTCCCTCATCTTCGTTTATAGCAAATACCTCGTCATCTTTCTGGTGAATGCAAAGAACTTGGCCTCCATTTGTGAAGGTAAGCATCCTCGAAAGAATAGTGATTCTTTTATTGTATTTCGATTTTCAGTTTTAAAATGTAATAGTTGTTTAATTCTGAGTTAATGTTTTGTCAGTTGCAGGGTTCGAAGACCAACTTGCAAGGGTTTGGAAAGGAGAAACAAGCTTCCATTCTTGGTAAGCTTCGGGTCTCAAACCCTCATAGGTGCCTTTCGACTTTGGTTGATGTGTTTTCAGGAGGATGAGTAATTAGTGTTTCACTATGCCTCGGCGTCGTCTGTCAGTTGAAAAACTTTGAAAACCCCTTGTTATTCAAAAGATGTTTGAATAGGGATACAACCTTCGTTTGTTTGTATGATACTAGGTCTTAAAATTTTGATGATTAGCTTCGTCAAATTGGGAGTCATGCTACTTGTCAATGCTGAGGGTTTTTGGATTTGTTTAAAATGTTTAAACTTATGAATGAACCCTGTGCGATTTTTGGTTTGAAAAAAAATGTTGTAACCTTATGTTTTTCTAGAATCATTGATTTCCCTTCCTGGAGTTGGAATTTGTATTGGTTCAAACCTTGAGCATGACCTGCGGGTCTACGTTATGAGAAAAGAGATAGAGTTGAGGCTCATCTGACTGTAGATACGAAGTTTTCTTATCGGCAATGAAAACATATATATGCTAAATCATTCTGTGTTATTCATCTATGTTATACGTTGATTTATGTATGTTGGTATTGTGACTTTCGAGCTAGGTTAGAGTCTATATGGTTTTCGAATGATAACTCTGTAATGTGATGATGAAAAGGTTTTTATTTCGTTTGTAAAGGAACGAATAGGGCCATGCCTAGCTTCTAGTTTTCGTCTTCGAAAATGGAAGATATTAATTATATATATCTTCATATTAGCCCTTAATTATAGCTAGGGTTTATACTGTAATTTAAATGTGGATATAATATGTGTTTTATAATACCTTGGATAATGATAATGGATATCTAAAAGCAATGAGATCTTAGGTTTTACAGTTGATACGATGCTATGTTTTTGTACTATAAGCAATTTGTAATATAGTAGAAAATACAACACTCAGATTGAATAATACATGCAATTTGTAATGTGAAATGATAAGTGCAGACATTGAAGGTTTTGTATTTCCTTTGTTTACAGTACTGATAATAGGAAATTATTCTATCAATAAGTTTGAGATGAAAAACACAGTGTGTGTGTGAACATGTATATTGACTGTAATTTGTAACTTACATTCCTAGTCAACACATGTATGTATTTGTAGCAATACTTATTTAAAATGCAGACATAATATGATGTATGGAAATTTGAATTCCATCTACTTCCAATGCACACAATAGAGATAGGAAAAATAAATACAAGGTGTTTGTACAGGAAATAATCATTATTTGTTTTCTTGAAACCATGAAGTATTCTAAATTATTTTTAAATACTATACTGTAATAGATACTATATAGTAATTACTACTATTAGTTATAGGGATTAAAATGAAAACACAATTCAATCGCTACACTTGTCTATCGAATCAGTGGCAATTTGCCTATCTTCTCATCTATTCTTAATTTGCTTATCTACACTAGAGTACGATGCATAAAACAACATGTGAAAAAATGTAGATACTGATTTATCAATTCAAATCATCATTGAAACTTTAACATGCAAACTTTCAGACAGAATCCGAACACATTTCTTCTTCAAAACAAAGATTAATAACTAAATTAAAATAGGAGATAGTGAAACCTAGAATAGTTCTGTAGGGACACAAACAGCCCAAGAAGACTGTTCCACCCAACCAATTCCTGAAGACAGTCAAGTACTTGCCTTAGGACCCTCGAGCTTGTTCACTGAACCACCAGGAGGAAGAAACTTAGGAATTTAGGATCTCTTCTTACAATAGCAAGTAACTTGTCGAAACTTCAAGAGTTAGTAGTCCAAAGGACCTGCTCCAGCACCTCTGATTCTTCTTAGCAAAATGCAGACTTATAATTGCACTCACAGCTAGCCTCCCTATTCGAATCTCTCAGTGATCACCTGATGCACATGAGGAAATATTCTGCAGAAATATTGTGTAAGAGCTACCTGCTCAATTCAAATTTGCCTTATGTAGGATGCCTAGGCCTTTTCAGTTGTTACTGGGTCATTAAATGAGCTTCCTACTCACTCCCTCCACCTGGGGGATAATGCCACATTTTTAGGGGTAGTTGTCCCATAACCAATGGCTAGTGGTGTGATGCAATTGCTGCCATCTGTCCCATACCTTCCAACAGCTTCCATTCCTCTTAGTGGGTCAGTGAACACTCATTTAACAGTCCCCTTGGGTGTTTGTCTCCTAATTAATTTATTTAAATAATAATAATCAGTAATTACATTCATCCTTGATCAAAACTGATCATAATTACAAAAATTTGTAATTAAATTTAACATAAAGTATTTTGCAAATAAAATAATAATTTCTGAAATTTGGGTAGGTGACATACACCCCCCCTTAAGTCTCAACATCGTCCTCGATGTTGGCTAATCACTCCTTGAGTGTTCCTGAAATAGAGTTGGGTATGCTGCATGCATACTACTCTCCAAATCCCAGGTTGCCTCTTTTGGGCTAAGGTGCTTCCATTGCACCTTCACTTGCCCGATGGTGCGATTCCGGAGAATAGTTTCCCTCCTTCCGAGGATACAGTCCGGTTCCACCGGAAAATATTCATCTTATCTTACCTATACATCATTCCAGTTTACAACATGAGTATCATCGTGTACATATTTCTTTAAAAATGATATATGAAAAACATTATGTATTTTTAAGTTTGGTGGCAAATCCAGCTGGTATGCCACTACTCCAATCTTAGACAATATTTTAAAAGGACCACAATACCTGGGTGCCAATTTGGCACAACTTACCAATTTCAATGAACTCTTTCTCGGTCTTACCTTGAGTAAGACATGTTCACCAACCTAGAACTCTTTATGAGTTCTTTTAAAATCTGCTTGACTCTTTTGCCTATCTTGGGCAGCTTTTAAATGTCCTTGTACCTGTTTCACAATTAGTTCTAACTCCTGCAATAATTCAGGTCCTAAAACAACTCTATTTACTGGATCATTCCATGAAATAGGTGTATCACATTTCCTACCATAAAGAATTTCAAAAGGACTAAGTCTGGCCAATGCATGATAATGATTATTATAAGCAAATTCTGCTAAGTGCAAGTAGTCTTCCCACTTACCAGGCTGATCCTTAACATACATTCTTAATAAATCTTCTAAGACTTGATTTACCCTTTCTGTATGTCCATCCGTTTGTGGATGAAATGATGTACTGAAATTTAAGGTTGTATTCAACCCCTTAAACAGTGACCTCCAAACGTTTCTTGTAAACTTAGAGTCAAGATCTGAAATTATTACTTTTGGTATTCCATGTAGTCGAAAAACCTACTTCATAAAAATTTCTGCAATTTCTGGAGCTTTATGAGTAGTCTTCACAGGTATAAAATGTGCTGCTTTGCTGAGTTTTTCCACTACCACCATGATAGAATCATGTTGTTTTTTATTTTTAGGTAATCCAGTAATAAAGTCTATGCTGATCACTTCCCATTTCCAACTTGTTATCGGTAACGGTTGCAACAATCTAGCAGGATGTTGGTGTTCAACCTTCACTTTTTGACAATCCAAACATTTAGCTATGTACTTTGCTACTTCATCCTTCATTCTGGGCCAATCGTATTCTTTTATTAACATAGTAATGGTCTTTTGATAACCTGGATGACCAGAATAATGACTTTTATGCATCTCATTTAATATCAGAAATTTTATTTCTGGTATGTCTAGTACATACAATCTGTTTTTATATAGTAATAATCCATTATCCTTCATGCTGTAATCTACCATAAAATTTTCAGAACAGTTGTTTGTTGTCTTTTCCTTCATTTTTTTGTATTCTTCATTTGTTTCACTCTTTTCAAAAATCTGATTTTCCAAATCAGTTGAATAAGTACTAATGGCTAAAATAAAATTCAGCTTTTCCTTATGACTCAAAGCATCTACAACCTTGTTCGCTTTTCCTTTAATATGCTGAATTTTGAAATCATACTCACTTAAGAAATTTAACCATCTAGCTTGTCTAGCATTCAAGTTTGTCTGATCTAATAAATATTTCAGACCCATGTTATCTGTTAATAACGTAAATTTTCTGCCAATAAGGTGGCGACACCACATTTTTAAGGCATGAATAACTGCCAATAACTCTAAATCATAGGTAGAGTAGTTCTTTTCATTTACTTTCAGCTTTCTAGATTCATATGCCACCGCATGCCCTTCCTGTGTCAGGATTCCACCGAGTCCGTCATTGCATGCGTCTGTACAAACTACAAAATCCTTGTTAGGGTATGCTATCCTCAAGATAGGTGTTGTAGTCAATAATTCCTTTAATTTCTTGAAACTGTCAGAACATTTCTGATCCCAAACAAATTTCTTTCCCTTCTTCTGCAAAGAAGTTATGGGGTTGGCAATCTTTGAAAAAATTTATATAAATTTTCTGTAATATCCAGTAATGCCCATAAATGATCTTACATCTGACACATCCTTAGGAACCGGCCAGTCATTGATGGCCCTTATCTTGTCGGGGTCAACTGAGATTCCTTCTTTCAAAATTATGTGTCCTAGATACTAAATTTTGTCTTTGTGAAAGTCGCACATACTAAACTTAGCATATAGTTGATGATCTCTCAGAACTTGTAAGATAATCCGTAAATTTTCGTCATGCTCTTCTTTACTTTTTGAATATACTAAACTGTCGTCTATAAACACAACAAAAAACTTGTCTAAGTATTTGTGCAGAATATTATTCATCAAACACATAAATACAGCCGGGGTATTAGTCAAGCCAAATGGCATGACTACGAACTCGTAATGTCCATATCGAGTTCGGAAAGTTGTCTTTAAAATATCTTCATCCTTAACCCATACTTGATGATATCCTGATCTTAGATCAATCTTTGAAAATATCGTTGCTCCACGCAGCTGATCAAATAGATCGTTTATGCGGGGCAACGGATACCGATTCTTGATCGTCATCTTATTAAGATGATGATAATCTATGCACAGCCTTAGGGTTCCATCTTTCTTCTTAACAAAGATGACAGGTGCTCCCCAAGGAGACACACTTGGTCTAATATGCTTCTTATCAATAAGCTCCTTCAGCTGTGATTTTAATTCCTTTAATTCCAGTATATTCATTATGTATGGACATTTTGAATTGGGTACTACTCCTGGTATTAATTCAATGGTAAAATCTAAATCTCTTTTAGGAGGTAATCCTGGAATCTCCTCAGGAAATACATCCTTAAAATCCTTTAGGACAGGTATGTCCTCTAATTTCTATTTTTCCTCTTTACCAATAACCTCATCATTTACTACATTTACTGCAAACAACTGGCATCCTTTCCTAACTGCTCTCTTAACTTGCAAGGCTGAAATTTGTCTAAGGGTTACCTTCCTTGGGATGCCTTTTATTTCTACAGTTTTTCCTTCTTCATTTAAACATGTAAAAAAATTTCCGTAACAGTCCAGAATGACATGATGGGATTCTAACCAGTCTATCCCAACTATAATATCATAAGATCCTAAAGGTAGAATATTCAACTTGATTTGTGTTTGTAAATGATTCATGGATAAAGTACAACTTTCTATCAAATTTGATACTTTTCTCTTTGTTCCAGTTGCTAGTATAACTAGCCAAGATTTACTAAACTTTTCTGTTTTCAAATTAAGACTTTCCACAATATCTGGTGATATATAACTTAAGCTAGCACCTGGGTCAATTAAAACAGTAACAGGATGATTTTGTATCATACCTTCAATCTCTACCATAGAGATTTGATGATCTGATTGCCTGTTGTCAAGTGCTGCATTAATTCTGGGCATCTTCCTCGCCACATCTCCAACAGTAGGTTCGATCTGAATAGAATTGATGTTGTTAGTCTTTCGCTTCCTCAAGGGACATTCTGATGCGTAATGAGGACCTTGGCATTCGAAACATTTGATAGGTGCCTTTATCTCATTAGTTCTAGTATTATTACGTGCATTTTTGGGTGCTGTAGAATTCTACTGTGAATTGTTTCTGGAATTGTTCCCTTGATAATTCTGATTCTGAAAATTCGTCCTTTGGAATCCGGAATTTCCACTGAATCTGAAATTTTTCTTTTTTTGCTCAAAATTTCTGGGCTTATGATTTTTCCAGCTTAACATTCCTTCTCTTTTCCGATTTGTGTCATAACAGAAAAACTGCCTTTCTCATAGCCTCTTCCAAGGTTTTAGGACTATCATACTCGATTCTGTCCTTAATGTTGAAAGGTAAACAACTTAAGTATCTTTGAATTTTTGGTTTTTCTTCTATGAGGTATGGCACATATCTCAGTAAGTTCATAAATTTATTGTTCATTTCCTTCATGTTCATACCTCCCAACTTCAAATCGTAGAACTCTTTGGATTTTTCTTCATAGTATTGTTCAGATAAATACTTCTTTTTAAAATATCATTTAAAAGAACTCCAACTTACATCTTTATCTTTGATGCCATTTACTCTTTTTATGTCCTACCACCAAATATCCGCTTTTCCAGTCAAGTTATATATAGCCATTTTTTCCTTCAAGAACTCTGAATAGTTATAGATCTGGAATTATTTCTTCATACCAGACAACCAAGATTCAGCTGTCTCTCCTTTCTCAGTTTCTCCATTGAAAGTTGGAGGTTTAATCTTTTTGAACTCTCTAGAAATCTGCTCATAATCCTTATGATTTTTCCTTCTGGGTTTGGAATCTCCTTCACTGCTATCACTGGTGTAGTTACGTTTCCTTTTGCGTACTTCAATGGCATCTCCTGATGAGGTTGAGCTGCCTTTCACCTCAGTGGTTTTCATGTTCTGATTTTTATTAGCATGAGGCAGATCCTCAACTTTGGAGATATCTTCATTATCTATTTCATGCTCCTTAGTCGGGCACTATTCAAACAACACTTGATTTAATTGTCTTGTTTCACAGATCTGATTTCTACCTTTAATTCATAAAAAGCACGTAACAATTCTGACAAACTGTTTTTTAGTTCACCATGACCTTCTTCTACATAGTGTTGCCCCAAACTGTGGTTGTTTGGCTGAAATCTGTCATTTATATGAGCAACTGAATTCTCCATACCTGTAGCTTAAAATAATTTATGGATAACATCATAATTAAAATTCAAATTAGTAAAGTTTTCTCCTGTATAAAATTTTCTGCTCCTTGTTCTTGGACCTCTTTTAGGCCTAGAGTTCGAACATGAGCTTTGATAACACATGTAACATCCCAATTTTTCTTAAAAATTTAAAATTTTTGAAAACAACATTAAATACAAAATTTATAGATGCGGAAATGATAATTGTTTGATTATGGCAATTTTAATTAAAAGTCGTTAGTACTAAATGTAAATTAAATTTTCTACTTTAACAGCATGGTGATAAAGACAAACTTTAACACATTAATTATGACATGATTATGGTAATAGACGAACTAACAGGTCATTAATGTGATGTGATACTTTTTTTGGAAAAGATACTGACAGTTTGATTTTTAATGAACAAGGGTGTCCTACGAGGTACCCTGGAGTTTACTTAGCTGCGATGCTAACGCATTTGAATATTCGAATGTGCAGACGACAGGTAAGAGATTCAAAAACTGCATAGTTTAAAAGTACATGTGTAAATCAATTCAATGTCAAATAGATATGTTGTGAATTCTTTTGCAAAAACAAGTATCTTCAGGTATGAATGTCTAGTGCTGCTTATCGGTCTTTCAACGATGTCTTACAACTCCACTATGATTTCAAAATGTCGTTTATTATCATCATTAGGCTGGTAGAATAGTCGCTAAAATCAGCATCATTGTAATGGCTGGCTCTGTTGCCGTCTTATGATAATAAATACTTGTAAAGTATTAGCGTCGTGATTGTATTGCTAACCATCATATGCATTGTGATAAGAGTTAGGGTATGGAGTTTATGACCATAGCTTAGTTTTTATACTAGTTACAAATCAATGGTCTTGTTGGAAATTCACATGTGTAAACTCCTACATTATTTGATTTTGTACATAGAAGAATAGAAACTATGGTTATTATACTAACCATATAATCTTTATAGATTGTCATCCTATATAATAATTTATGATTGCAAACTATTCATAATATATATATATATATATATGAAAGTTTGCAATATTCAAATGTTATGAAATCGAGACTTAATATGTATGTGGCTAAACTTAAGCCTTAATATTGAAATATTGCAACTCTAAGTCGAATCGTAAATATAGTGTGAGAACTAAAGTCCACTATACGATTTTAACAATAAAAGTTTTGAATTTCTAAAATCCAATTGTGAAATATATCATTTGTTTTTTATTGCACTAACATGCATTTATGTCGACATGGTGGCGAGTTGACAGTCATTTAAAATGACATATCTTTGAGTTGTCTTGGGGATCATAACTTGATCCTGCAATTAAAACTTGAAAAGAAGCTCCGGGTGACAAGGATTTGCCAACAATCCACGCAATATGAATTCAATGTAATTGTTTCTGCAATTGTCACTGTGTAATGATTAAGTGTTTCGAAACACCTCTGAACTGGATGTTGATCGATCCTCTGTGTGCCCAAGTGGCATGGCCGTGCATGTGAAATGATAGAGCAATAAATGCAAGGGTTGTTCGACCCAATGCAATATTGCTGGCACTCTCATGAACGTTGGATGTGATGAGTGTGGATCGTCAGATGTAACCCTAGCTTTTGTCGTCATTTTTGGTTAATGAGATTTGAATGTGGTTCAATGTTCTATTGTTTCGGTCTGTGTGGCCGACAGGCTGCCGAAATATAGGGTTAGCAAACTTCTAAGAGATTCAACCCCGAGACCCGTAGATAGGATTGAATTTGCAGGTTCTATTCTACTGTGATGGCGTTGTAATAAAAGACTGGGTCTCTGGTTTGAGTTGTTATTGAATCGATGGTTTCAAGCTCTTCGTTTTTGAGTTTGTATGAAACACACCAAGCTGTAAAATGATAGAAGTTCCCTCGTCTTCGTTTATAGCAGAGACCTCGTTGCCTTTCTAGTGAATGCAACGAACTTGGCCTCCATTTGTGAAGGTAAGCATCCTCGAAAGAATAGTGATTCTATTATTGCATTTTGATTTTCAGTTTTAAAATGTAACAGTTGTTTAATTATGAGTTAATGTTTTGTTAGTTGCAGGGTTTGAAGACCAACTTGCAAGGGTTTGGAAAGGAGAAGCAATCTTCCATTCCAGGTAAGCTCCGGGTCTCAAACCCTCATAGGTGCCTTTCGACTTTGGTTGATGTGTTTTCAGGAAGATGAGTAATTAGTGTTTCACCATGCCTTGACGTCGTCTGTCAGTTGAAAAAATTTGAAAACCCCTTGTTATTCAAAAGATGTTTGAATAGGGATACAACCTTCGTTTGTTTGTATGATACTGGGTCTTAAACTTTTGATGATTTGCTTCATCGAACTGGGATTCATGCTACTCGTCAATGCCGAGTGTTTTTGGATATTTTTAAAATGTTTAAACTTATGAATGAACCCTGTGCGATTTTTGGTTTGAAAAAAAATGTTGTAACCTTATGTTTTTCTGGAATCATTGATTTCCCTTCCTGGATTTGGAATTTGTATTGGTTCAAACCTTGAGCACGACCTGCGGGTCTATGTTATGAGAAAAGAGATAGAGCTGAGGCTCATCTGACTGTAGATACCAAGTTTTCTTCTTGGCAATGAAAAAATATATATGCTAAATCATTCAATGTTATTTGTCTATGTTATACGTTGATTTCTATATGTTGGTATCATGACTTTCGAGCTAGGATAGAGTCTATATGGTTGTCGAATGATAACTCTATAATGTGATAATGCAAAGGTTTTTATTTCATTTGTAAAGGAATGAACAGGGCCATGCCCAGGTTCTAGTTTTTGTCTTCGAAAATGGAAGATATTAATTATATATATCTTCAGATTAGCCCTTAATTGTAGCTAGGGTTTATACTGTAATTTAAATGTGGATATAATATGTGTTTTATAATACTGTGTATAATGATAATGGATATCTAGAAACAATGCGATCTTAGGTTTTAATCAATTTCTATTAATAAACAAGAAGAAGTACAATGTTAGTAACCACAACCATTAAAATTAATGCTTAATCTTAAAATTGATTAGACCGATTTTATTTATAGGGTACACCAACTAGCATAGGTTTAGAGTCTTGGACTAGATCATTGTGAGTTAACAATCCAAGAATACTAGACAAAACATTAGGTGTTGTTAACACCCAAAAAGTGCTCACTACCTCATCTACCACATTATATGGCTCATTTGTCCATTTTCCTACCATATTTCCCTTAAAATCCCAAAAATTCCACTAAAAAGCCTCCAAAAAGGCCTAAAATGCCTCCAAAAGGCCACAAAACCATCAAAATAGCCTAAAAAAGGCTAAAAAAAACCCCTTTTTCCTCCAAAAATAGCAAAAACCCCCTAAAAAGGGAAGAAAAATATAAAATAATGAGGAAAAAGAGGAAAAAACCCTATACAGCTGCCCAAAACCATGTGTTTCCTAAAAACCATGGGTCAGCACTCCACCACCAAAAAACTATAAATAGGTGATGGAGATCCATTATTCCATATCCACAATCACAAGCACCCTTACTCTGCCAAAATCTCTCTCGAAACCCTAGTTCACCATTGAACTACTTTCACCTTGAGAGCCACTTTTGGCCCATTCCCATCATTGGAGAAGGAGAAGGAGCATATTGAAGCTTGGAGCATCCTCTTGGACACTACAAAGGGCTCCATCAAACCTTCACATTGAAGGTAATTTCAATACAAAAAGACCATTATTTAAATTTGTTGTTTATGTTTCATGCATGTTTTAGAAGTAATTTAATTTCTGTTTTAGCTTAATTATTTACACTTACTGAACTGCTACTAAGGAGTCCATTCTCCTTAGTAGGTGCTCATTTGCACAAGCTAGGGGTAAAACCCTAGCTACAGTTTTGGCGACTCCGCTGGATTTTGAATTTCTGGTTTCCGTTTTGAATTTTCTACTTTCGGCTGTCCCTTTCGGCCGCCGCATACCGCGTCTTTTCCCTCTGCAGTCGCGTCCCGACCACGCCTTTCAGGCCTTTACCTGCGATCCGACCGCGGCTCTCAAACTGCTTCCGACGCCCCGCCGACGGATTCAAGTCTGTTACCTGCGATCCGACCGTGGCTAATCAGCCTGTTTGCCGCGATCTGACTGCGCCTGTCGGCCTTTTTCCCGCGTCCCGACTGCGGCTTTCTGCCTCTTTCGTGCGTCCTGACTGCGCCTGTTAGCCCTTCTGCCGCGACCCGACTGCGTCTTTTTCCCTGTTTCCTGCGTCCCGACTGCCTCTGTTGACCCGAAAGCCATGACCTGACCGCGTCTGTTTCCCTCAAACCCACGGTCTGCCTGTTTTGATTTGCCACAGACCCGCGGTCTGATTTCTGCATTTTTCCCTAATTTGAGCCCAGCCCCTTTTGCTACAATATTTTCTGCATCTGAACAGCCCTCTGTCCCACCTGCAGCCTCACTACCTTACAGCCTTTCTGCAACATAATTTCTGTGCCCTTTACAGAATTCTTTTAAAATTTCAGTATTTTTTAATTCAGAAAATTTTGCAAGTTACAATTTCAATTTCAGCATTATTGATAGTTGGAAGTTGCCCCCCTTGTGGCACTTCTATTTTTGGGTTCATCACCTCACGAGCACACACTCTGTCACATAAATCAAGTGAGCCTTAAAAAGTACCTAATTGAACCAACATTCTAACCCCACTTGGGGAACACAAAAGAATCATTGTAGTTAGGTAGAGTCGGGGGGATAGGCTTCCAATAACACCCCTCGGTCACTTTCACTTGAGACATAGTTGTTGTCCAAATAGGGAACCAAAATCCCCTAGTACTTTTTGGCACGGTCACGACCAGTTTATCAGAGGGCCTCTCCCTTAGGAGGGTTGAAGTCGGGAGACTGGTTCCGGAGGCCTGAGTGGAATACCGCACTCCATTCAATAACCGAAGGGCTACCTTTCGTGGTTCGCGGGATATCCCTGTATAGGGGTATTGCGGTCAACGAACTAAACGACAGATTCACCTTTCTGGACGTGTCATGAACGGGGTATCTTAGTTGCCATTCTTCTAGGATTGACTACCCGGTGTCCCTCCCGGTAGGGGGATATCATATCCACTTGGCTTTCCTACTCATATTGTCTGACTTGGATTTCATCACCTTGCAGAGGATATGTTTAGTTGAGTCAGAATACTTTTAGTTAGGTGTTTGTATGCTCCTTTACCTCCCTTTGGTCTAGTGAGTCCACCATTTTTTCTTTCTAGGAAACCTGTTGCTTGTTGGTATTCTGACCATCTTTGTTGTTACTCCACCTATTGTAGCACAGCTGCTGCAGTGGGTGTTTTGAGTTGGTTGTTGGCCTGAGTGCCTTTCTTTTTAGCTCTCCTTCTACACACTCGGTTGCATTAGGATTTTTTGAGCTGTTTTTATACTCACCTCAACCCACAGAGATTAGACACCATCTGTCACCATTGAGTCCCCGAGACATTCTCGGCGCCTCAGGGGCGAGCCCCCACAGCACGGTTCTTTTGACACCACCCGTCATAGATTCTGATCATCATCTATTGATACCACTCATCACAGGTCTAGAGCCTTGTCACTTGACTCCTCTCGTCAGCGACGTAGGACTCCGTCACCAGATAGTGACGCCCCTTACTTTACCTCCGAGTCTGACGAAGAGTCTGAGAACCCTATTTATACTGCCCCTACTAGCCCCATGGCTGGCACGACTTCCACTCCGTTTGTCATAGGGACCATTGGTGGCACATCCACCACTACACCAGTCACTACACCTGTTTTGGGTATGCCCTCCATGGGGCCCCCATCTACCGTTCCCCTCACGGTACCGATTCCCGCAGCGGGAATACCTATCCCCACTACGTCAGTGGCTCACACTACCCATGGTGGTGTTGTACCATCCTTCACTACCTCAGTTCCCCCACTTGGGGGCACCACCCCACATCTTGTCCCTCCACCTGGGGGCACTGGCCCCAACTTGGTCCAACCCACTACTGTGTCACATCCTCCTTCCAGTTTGCCATTCATGGCTAGCCTCAACCTACCTGACCTGGCTAGATTGACCAATGACCCTATCCGACACGACCCTACATGGCCTCATATGCCTACCAAGCTTCCCTCGGACATCCCTAAGTTCGAGGGCAAGGCCGGTGAGGACCCACAAAACCATATCATGTCTTTCCACCTATGGTGTTCCTCTAACTCCATTGTGGACGACTCTGTTCGCCTCCGTCTCTTACAGCGCACCTTCACTGGCTCTGCAGCCAAGTGGTATATCGAGCAACCACATGGGACCCACGCCACCTTTGCCTCCCTTGCCTCGACCTTCCTGCAGTTCTTCCAGCTGCCTGTCCACTATGACGCGGGCATTGAGATCCTCCTATCCTACAGACAAAACACGGCTACCCATATCACGGACCACATCCATGAGTGGCGTCGACGCCGTAGCTTATGCAAGATCAAACTAGACGACCGTATCTTCCTAGATTGGTTCCTCAAGTCCCTTCTTCCTGTTATCGCTAAGGATGTGGCCTCAGAAAGACCCCAGTCTGAGGAAGAGGCCATCCTTAAGGCTCAACAGTTCGACCTCATTTACGCCGAGTCGGGTTACCTTTATACCATTATACCTGACGCCCCTCGCGGTGAGTCCTCCCATCACGATGCACCGGGGGCATCCCACGCCGTAGACGGCATCATCGGTCGTGTTTCTTTGCATCCTCAACCATTTTCTATAGCACGACCTACCCCTGGCCCCGACCTATCACGGGCCACCTCACAGTCTGGAGCAACCAACTCCTATGCTCCCATGACACACCACCATGGACCCTCATGTCCACCTCAATGCTTCGGTTATGCGACTCCTGCTTATGCTCCCCCAGTCGCACCTCAGCCTTACTACCATCAGCAGGCTGCCCTTGCTCCTGCACCTTCACAAGCCCCACCCGCTTATTATCCGCCACAGGAAGCTCCTGTGGCAAACCCACAACCTGCTCCGCAGCCATATCAGCAACCCCCTCAAGTTGCTGCACCTGCTCAGCCTCCACCTACATATCATCCACCGCAGCCTGCTCTCGCACCTGCGCAACCTCAAAATCCACCTGCTGCCCAAGGGCAAGTTTACGCCCAACAAAACCCGCAGCAAAACCAGAACAACCAACGTAACCAGGGCCAACAGAACCGCGGCAAGGGCCGTAATCGGGGAAACAACCAACCTGCAGACCAAGCTGGGCAACCGGCGAATCCCCCCGACAACAACGATGCGGCCCCCACTAATCACAACCCTGATCGCCCGCCCAAGCAGGCTAAAAACCCCAATTTGCGAACAAACCATCCTTGTTCTATTTGCGGGGTCTATGGCCACTACACACATGCTTTCCCACACTTAGAGCGAGCTCGGCAACTCTGGGTTGACGAGGCCCATCGCCAAGGGCATGCGGTTCCCCAAGTGCCTCCCAACCCCCCCCAACCTCAACAACCTCCTTTGGTGTTGCAAAACCCCTTACCGACCCAAGGCGTAGTGAACACTCAGCCGTTGGCTCCCCCTCAAGCCAACGCGCCCCAACAACAACAGATCACTTTCGCTGCTCCTGATCAACCCATGTTTGACTCAGGTACCCATCACCTGCTGATGATGTCATCAGCTGACGTCAACCTCCAGACCCATCGGAACCAATATGGCTCCACCTCTGAAGCTCATCCCACCGATCAGGCGTTACGTATACCTCCGCCTCCCATAGATGGCGCTGCAAAAGCCCCTCGTTTCCCACTTCGCCGTCTCAACAATAACCCCAATGCGCGCGCTGCGTCAAACTACAGCATTGTAGATGACCTAGCCCAATCTCCCGCAGCCATGTCTGCGTTAGAAGTCTTGAAGAACTGCCCTTCCCAGCGCAAGACTTTACTTTCCGCCATTGGGGGGATTGACCCAAATGATTCGAATTTGATGGCATTTGATTTAGACCAGTCTGAACCACGCCTACCTTCCAGCTTAGCATTCCAAGTTACTGTCTCCGTTAGGAATCTTGTCATCCATCGGTGCATCATCGATGAGGGTGCCTCCACATGCATTATGTCTACATTCGTATGGCAGAAGCTGGGATCCCCTCCTCTCCAGCAGTCCACCACTGCATTACGCGCCTACGACGGTCGTTCGGCTCAGCCCCAAGGCCTCCTAGCCAATGTCCCCGTCCAGTTAGGCGGCAAAACTGTACTCATTGACATTGAGGTAATCAATGCCCAATTGGATTATAACCTTTTACTTGGCCGCAGCTACATGTATGCCATGCGGGCGGTTGCCTCTTCCGTCTTTCGCACCATGATGTTCACCCATGAGGGACGCGTGGTTAAGGTTGACCAACTCACCTACTATGATCCTAGCGCTCCTGCGGCACCTGAAAATGTTCTCCCCATGGTTGAACAACCTGTGTCTCGTGCCACCACCTCGTTTATTTCCTCTTCGGGACCTGGAGTCTACTCAGACGCGCCGATGACTTCCACCTTTCAATCTATTCCTCCTCCGTCTTCTCCCACCGACGTGTCTGACTTATGCACCTTATCCCATGACAACCAACCACCTAACAATCAACCACCCTTGTTGCCTAAACCACCATTGGTACCTAGCCACATTGGTGTTACACCGATCCATACCATCCCCTTTCTAGTCCCTCCATCGGGAGTAGTAAGTGCCCCGGTCATGGCTACCCTTAGCCTCCCTGGGTTAACCTTGGGATTACCCGTCTGGTACCTTTCGCCTCCCGTTCGCCCGCCGACACCCGATGTCGTCCTCCAACCAGTGAAACCCATGGCTACTACCTCTCAGCCACCTCCTGGTGTCTCTACCCCTTCGTCCTCCACGACTCCACCTCCTCCTCTCAAACCCACTGGGGGCAGAGGTCCACAACCTTACACTGCTGTACCCCCTCCAAAGACAGTAAAAAACCCTCCAGTATTTCGTGTGCCTCCCAAATGCTCGCTGTGCGACGAGTTGGGCCATGCGACCCACCAATGCCCACAGTTACCAGCATTACAGAAGCACATGCAGATGCTCGATGATGACCCTAATATACCAACAATCGAACTAAATCCCACTCCGAAGCCTAAAGATAAGACCCTACGTACCAACCACTCCTGCGCCATATGCGGTATTTACGGGCATTATTCACATCATTGTCCCGATCTCCCGGATTACAGAGCAGCTCTCTATGAGATGAACAATCTGGATCTTGAGACGGCACCACCTACCATTGAGGAGATCTACCCCCCAGACTCTTCACCTTCTGGCGAGATTAATACCATCTATATGATTTCTTCCACCACTTCCCCCTCGTCAACCGATTTGACGACGCAAACTTTCCGTACCGATGAGGAGATTCTTGAGGCCCTTCCTGCCCCGGATTATCCCTGGGATGATATGCATCATCGTTCCTATTTCATCCCAGAAGAATCCTCCTCTAGCACAGCTAACCAATTCACAGTTGAATCCAAAGACTTCCTCCCCACCAAGGTCGACTGGTTCAAGGACCCTATTCCTGCTCCTGACGCCTTCGAGGAAGGTAACATGGCCAACATCTCACCTGTCATCCAAGTTGATATCGCTGCCCCAGAACGTGCCCCTGAACTCATCACTTTAGGAGCATTCTGCAGTAAACAAGAGATTGAGGACTACATAAAACTTTTTAGAGAATTCCGTGATGTCTTTTCCTGGTCCTATACCGAAATGCCTGGTCTTGACCCCGCCATTATAGAGCACCACATTGACACATGGCCTGATGTACCCCCCATTCGTCAGAAACAGCCTCCTCTTCCTCCCTCAAAGTTCTCAGGATGTGCCCCTGAACTCATCACTGTAGGAGCCTCCTGCAGTGCGCATGAGATGGAGAACTACAAACAACTCTTCCACGAGTACCGTGATGTCTTCGCTTGGCCCTCTACCGGAATGCCTGGGTGCAACCCCGCCATTCTCCAACATCACATGGACACACGGCCAGAGGAACTTCCTGTTCTTATTGAAACCGAATCTGAAGACTTCCCTTTACGCAACCCCCCTGATGGGTTGTATCCTAAGGAATCTCTACCCCTAGCATAAATTGCGACCTCGTTGGTCCACATTGTACAGTTTGCTCTCTTTTTGTTTTTCACTTTTCTACCATCGTCTTACATTCATCATTTCTGCATGATTACAGATGGACCACCTTCCACCTTGTTACACTGGCTTCGCTGATGGCGCAAGCCGCTGGTCTCCCAACCTAGCTTCTGCAGCATGGGTCCTGTACTCCCCTTCCAACGAGATGATTCACCTTGACGGAATATGTATAGGCGCTGCTACCAATAACCAGGCGGAGTATGATGCTGTGACCGGTCTCTTGACTGCTGCCCTCCAAATGGGCATAAGCCACCTTCATGTGTTCCTTGACTCCCAGCTACTTGTCTCCCAGCTCAACAACTGCTACCAGGTACGTGATCCCTGTCTTTTTAGAAAATTCCTGCGCACAAAACAACTCAGCCGACAATTTGAATCCATCGCATTCACACATGTCCCCAGAGCCCAAAATAGTGTCGCAGACCAAATGGCCAACAACATCCTAGAATGGTATATCAATCACACCATGTAACATCATGCATCATCATTACATAGCATCTCATAAAAATATATATAAAAACCCAAAAAAGATTGCATCACATCCACATTTGCATCCATGTACATAAACCACATGCATATCCATACGGGCATCCACGTGCCTAAACATACATATATCATGTCGCATCACATAAAATACACAAGGGGCATCCATGTGCCTAACATCCTAACTTACTTGCATCCACGTGCAATGTAAACCTATCATAACTCATAAAGCGCATCCACGTGCGTACAAATAAAACAACATCATACAAAAAAGGTGCATCCACATGCATATAGATATATATCAAAAAATATACATGTTCAGTGCTATACATGTCCTGAGTACCCCTGTACCCAGCTATACAAAAAATGGCTATACATCTCTAACAGCCTCATCAACATACATGCCGTAGCTACAAAACTCGGGGGGGGTCCCCTGCTCTCCCTAATGAGAGTCGTATCCTGCATCACTGCCTGCATCGGCTGCCTCTGAGTCCTCCCCTCGCTCCTCCTCCGGCAAGTCCTCCTCTCCTCCGGCCTCCTGTGCCTGGACCCGGTCCACTAGGACCGCCACCCGGATCGCGATGGATCTGAACTCTCGGGGTGCCATCATGCAATCCTGAACTACATCCGGATCGATATCCCGCCATCCCTCGTCGGTCACCCCTATCAATAACCGATCTAACAGTGCCCGCACTGACTCCAGTGTCCCCTCCGCATCACGGCGACGGACCTCACCCCGCCCAGGCAGAGCTGGGACGGCCACAATACCCCTCCGTGCCACATGTCCTGGAGGTGGCCTCGGGCCCACATCTGCAAGATCACCCATATGTCAGTCACAGTATATCCATATACTATCATATACATAAAATTTGACATACATAACATGCAACAAAAACACATACGTACCATCGGGACCCCATGCCTGTCCTGGTGCTCGTGGCACCTCCGGATCTCCCGTGAAGTCCATGTCCCGATACGGGAAGTCGTCCAGTGTCAATGGTATCTGGAGCCACTGCAGGTATAACTCCTGCGTGAAGTACCTGCCCACGTCGCCGCCACCACGGTGGCGCATCATCTCGCCCCACCGCACCATCCGCGGCTCCCTCATCCCTCCTGGCCTGATCGGCACCCGTGGCCGCAGTGTGGGTACCCTCTCCATAAAGAAGGCACATAAGAAGGACCCAAAACAAAAGCCCTTGCCATCTTCCTTCGCTGCCGTCAGCTGTCGTTGAACACAGGTCAGGAACATCTGGCCCCACGCGTAGTACACCCCATCCAGTACACGCTCTACCATCTGCATCTGACCCCCAGACACCTTCTTAGGTGACTGGGAACCCAATACCCGCACCACACATGCCGCCATGGCCTGCACTGCCGGCTCCTGTAGGTCCCTCACCAGGAGTGCATTCCTATGCACCCTCGCGTCCGGACCGCAGTACCTCTCCAACATGTCCTCCATGTCGACGTCCACGGCAACCCGCGACTGTGTGTCTGCCACCCTGCCCAGGCAGGGCAACCCCGTCAGAAAGTATACATCGGTCAGGGTGAGGTCCACCCTCTCACCCTGTACCCGGAAAGCCTGGATGTCCGGCTCCCAGAAGCTGATCAGACGGTTCAGCAGCAATGCTGCCGACCGTATCATGGGTATCTGTGCGAACTTCAGTAGTCCGCACAGTCCCAACACAGATCGCACATGGCGATTCCCTCGAATGAAACCCATGGTCTCATCAGGGATCTCCCGCTCTCTCCAGAGAACCTGTGGCATCCTGCCAATCACACAAAGTAAACTCATCAGACTCATGTCAACTAAAGTAAAGTACTTTTCCCTCTCCCAGAAGACCCTAATAGCTCGGCCCAAAACCGCGGCTTTCGGGCTTCCTGCCGCGGTTTCCGACCGCGGCTGTCAGGCATATGGTCGCGGTTCCCAACCGCGCCTGTCAGCCCTAAACCCGCGGTTGGGAACCGCGTGTTCCTCCTTGGAACTCGCGGTACTCGACCGCGTTTCCATCCAGGAAACTCGCGGTTCATCCTGAAACTCGCGGTCTTCAACCGCGGTTTCGACCCCCTAACCCGCGGTCCACCCCACGTGGACCGTACAAATAAACCCTGGGACCCACTACCCAACCCTCGACCCTAAAAAACATGCAGGTATGAGTTTAATGAAATACCTGTATCTCACGGATCTGAAATCAGCCAGACGGATCGTCCAGAAATGCCACCTAAGCTCTGTTCCACTCTAATCACAAGTCAAAGTCAACAAGTACAAATGACACATGTCATGTTGGACCCACCACTATTTATAGTCAGTTGACTTTTTCTTGTTTTGGTCATTCTGGCCCCATACGGAGTCCGTTTTTCACGCCGTTTCCACCAACGGAATCAGCACGAAGAGACCGTCATGATGGTCACCTCGTTGCATTATTTTTACCCCGTCATTTTTTGCCCATTTTTTCAGATGCCACTAGTCGCCTCGGTTGGCGTGCCACATCGGCCGTTCTCCATTTTTCACATGTTTTATATCATCGGATTCATTTTTCCGAGCTGGTGATGATGCTTGAGATCATTTCTCACTCTCACCTCCAGATTTTCTGGGCATTTTTTCAAAATGCCCCCGTCACCTCGGTTTGCGTGCCACATCGGCCGTTACCCATTTTTGACATCCCTTATACCGCCGGATTCATTTTTCCGAGCTCGTGATGATGCTTGAGATCATTTCTCGCTCTCACTTGGTACACTTTCCACATTGTGTCCCCACACCTTGCTGCCTCGGTTTGCGCGCCACATCGGCCGCCATCGGATTGTTCCACATTTATACATGAGCCATTCACTCCTGTCATACTGCAAATGTTTCGTTATTTTGCCACCATTTCATTCACCCCGCAAGGAGGCCCATCAGTGTTCCCCACCTACCCTCGTTCTTGGTCACCATTAATCTGCCTTGATCGAACACTTCCTCCTTGCCTGACCATTCCTTTTGTTCGGTATAATTTTATCCCTTTTTCGGGCCGGACAAGTCCTTTACGAAAAAGGCACTTAGGGAGTTTTCGTTAAGCTCTTTTCTGACTCCTAAAAGAATGAAAAGATCGCCGAGCAATCTTGCTTCCTTTCATGCTCGCTAAAGTACCTGAAAGGGCGTCTATCTGGTATAAGTTTAACCCTTTTCCGGACCTGGTAGACTAATTACGAAAAAGGAATACTCTAGTCACACCGGCTAGAAGAGTTCTTCATTGCATCCTTTTATGCTTCTTTGGGCCTTGGAGACTAAATCTACGAAAAAGCAACCCCCTGGAGTCTTCTTACTTGCTTTCAGACTCTCTAAAATTGAAAGCGACCACGAGCATGAACTGTCCTGGGCTCGTAAAATCCACACGACAATACCATTCCCTCACTTCAGAGTCTTCTTATCGCTTTCAGACTCCTTAAAATTGAAAGCAACCACGAGCATGAACTGTCCTGGGCTCGTAAAATCCACACGACAGTACCATTTTACACACACTTCTTCTAGTTCCTTAACCCATGAAGAAGTTTCCCCCCGTGCCTCCTGGCACTTTGATCTATCATCTCGGCAGCACCCCCAATCAGGTCGCCTCTGTTCAGAGTATTCTGCAGTCTCCTACCATTTTACCACAGCTTGCATCTCCCTCAGACCAGTCACCTTCCCAGATCCAATACAGCTATGATCCCTTTCCCCTGAGTTAGTTTCATATGCTGCCAGATCATTCCCCTTATCATACTCTGAACAAAGGAAGTTTGAGTCCACCCACTCTGCTTGCCCAGTTGTCCCCCCACAGTTTATCAGTCCTGCCATCAGCACTATCACATTTCGGTTCTTCACCTCGCGCTCCTGTCAAGGAAACATCATTGCCTTGATAGTTGCAGGTCTCCCTCTGTCGACGACAGCTCCTCTATTCCAGAGGATAGGCCCAGAGGTCCCTACGCCTTGGACTTATCACCATCTGTGGTAAGTGCCTACGGATCATTCTGAGAGGAGTCATCATTGCCTCTCCGAGTGGTTGTTCCTCACATGCTCGACTTCAGCACCTTGCTTGCATCGTTGAGGATCGCGTAGGATTATATCCCATCAGTTTTTAGTCGAAGACCTCGGCTTTCCCCTGACTCTAGCACATTGGTGAGTCACTTCGGAACATCCAGTTATATGTTCCCGTGGATGTCCGGGCTGCGTTGGCGATTGTATTCGGAAGCCATCCAGCTATATGCTTCCTTGAGTACCCATTTCAGTTCCAGTTCAGTGT
This sequence comes from Larix kaempferi, assembly GCA_027924585.1. Lineage (NCBI taxonomy): Eukaryota > Viridiplantae > Streptophyta > Pinopsida > Pinales > Pinaceae > Larix > Larix kaempferi. The sequence goes on from BSBM01000252.1 coordinate 5,841,582, forward strand.
ACCATGGCGAGTATGACCCCAGCCACTATGATCCAGCAGCTCATCAGTTCCTTTGGTACCACACTCAGTAGCACTGTTGATTGTTCCAGTGCACCATTTATTCAGTTCACACATGATCCGCTCAGCAGTATGTTCCAGATTTGTGTCCCCTCTGGACTCTTATGATGTACACAGTGGTCATGTATCTTACAGGTCCCCCTTTTCGAGCCTTACACTTCTGTTTATGTATCTTGATACGAGCATGGGTATGCCCGCCTCGTCCATATATTGAGATTATTCCTCAGTCAGTATTTGAGGTGATGTATATTTCAGGTCCCCATGTTTTGGACCCCATTGTTTTTGTTATGTTATATCCTGATACGAGCATGGGTATGCCCGCCTCGTCCATATGATCAGATGATTCCTCATCCATTATTGAGGTTATGTACTTTTAGTTCTTGCAGTTGTTCGGGATCGTTGTTCCGGGCTTCAGTTTGTTTCTTCTCTTCTCTCCACACCCAGGAAAACCATTTATGACTTATGATGTCCATCGGCCATACGATGAGATCCTACCCTCGCACATCAGGGGGCAATCTGTTAACACCCAAAAAGTGCTCACTACCTCATCTACCACATTATATGGCTCATTTGTCCATTTTCCTACCATATTTCCCTTAAAATCCCAAAAATTCCACTAAAAAGCCTCCAAAAAGGCCTAAAATGCCTCCAAAAGGCCACAAAACCATCAAAATAGCCTAAAAAAGGCTAAAAAAACCCCCTTTTTCCTCCAAAAATAGCAAAAACCCCCTAAAAAGGGAAGAAAAATATAAAATAATGAGGAAAAAGAGGAAAAAAACCCTATACAGCTGCCCAAAACCATGTGTTTCCTAAAAACCATGGGTCAGCACTCCACCACCAAAAAACTATAAATAGGTGATGGAGATCCATTCTTCCATATCCACAATCACAAGCACCCTTACTCTGCCAAAATCTCTCTCGAAACCCTAGTTCACCATTGAACTACTTTCACCTTGAGAGCCACTTTTGGCCCATTCCCATCATTGGAGAAGGAGAAGGAGCATATTGAAGCTTGGAGCATCCTCTTAGACACTACAAAGGGCTCCATCAAACCTTCACATTGAAGGTAATTTCAATACAAAAATACCATTATTTAAATTTGTTGTTTATGTTTCATGCATGTTTTAGAAGTAATTTAATTTCTGTTTTAGCTTAATTATTTACACTTACTGAACTGCTACTAAGGAGTCCATTCTCCTTAGTAGGTGCTCATTTGCACAAGCTAGGGGTAAAACCCTAGCTACAGGTGTCTAACTAGGGAGTGGAGGAATCCATGGTATATATCGGTGTTCTCAGGAAGCTCTACTCAAACCAGAGTTAAGCACGAGGTCACAGGAGGTTGGTTGAAGGGATATCCATCTGATACCAGCTGAACGTGGGAGATATTTCCAAGGTTTTTTTATATCTGGGGGTACCGGAGGTTCATCCTCTTGTGCTTCGGGCTTATCTACCCTTCCCATACGACGGATCCCACCTGCGACTGTCCCCCTGAGCATTGGTTATATTGTGGTGACCATAGTTTCCTTACGTAGGTATCGCATAGGGTACTTGCAGTGGTTATGTTGTGTGTGTCCTGAGTCAAATAGGGATTGGACAGCACAGTTGTGTTTGTACGGTGGACTTGACCCTGTGCACGTAGAGAAGTCTGGGTGTCTCTATAACTGATTCTATTACCTCCGGCTATAGTTTGGGAGTCTTAAGCCTCTCCTAGGTGAGACATACCGGCTCTAGTGTCGTGAGATCATTTAGCCACTCTGTTTGTTTTCTCTTGGATATAGTTTCTCTAGGTGTGTGCTTTTGATTTACTATTTTTCATCGATAGTTGGCCTTTAGGAGATGTTTTGATTTTATATTATCTCCGAAGATATCATGGCGCGGAGTCCTACTCTTCGTCGATCCCAGCGGTTGGATGGTTTAAAGCCTGCCGAACTTTCATGCCATGTTACTAGAGGACGTCGGTGGGATCATGTTGGAGCCTAGGTCGTAGCTGCGGTAAAGCTGCGAATTTTGGGGAAAACACAAGTATGAAAGGAAAGTGCTAAATTTGGAACAAGCACTAAGTTTTGGGCAAGAAGGAGACGGTGCGCAGTACGGTGCCAGATGGACAAGCTCAGTAAAGATTATGGACCGGAAATCGCGGAGCTCGCGCGCACGTCATCGAAGAAAGAAGGTGGCTCAGCTACCATAATAAATAAGGCGATGGAGTAGAGGGCTCAGCTACCCTCATTTAAAGGCTAAGTACAGAAGTTATGGTTGCTCGGATCAAGGAGGAGCAACGGACCAGAGCATTGAAGGCGAAGGACGATCGCCCATACCCACAATCTGCGCCGGAATTCATGGAGCCTGCAGGAAGCGGCGACATGACTGCAAGCGGCGCCTACAGTACACCTAGCCATGTGCGTGGTTAGGGTTTTTGGGAATCACTGTTGGGAAAAGCCCACAGTTTTGTAAAGGTGCGACCGCCATGGCCACCTATATATATGAACAATTGTAATGGATAAACGTTAGCTAGAGTAAGTTGGATGTTAGATAGAGAGAAAGTTAGCAAGTAAGAGTTAGACACTCTTGAGGATAGATCATGTGTTGATTGTCCTTTGGTATGTTTCTACTGTGTGTAGAACTAGAGTAGAATCGGATAGCCGAGGAGCTAATCCCTGAGTTGCCAGACAGTCTGTGTGACGTCTGCGCCTTTGTAATCTCTATAGAGAAGAGACTAGTGAAGAGAAGGGCTCCCAGCTGTGTGCGTGGAGTTTCCTGTAAAGATCTAAGGCTGCAGCTGTGTGCGCAGCATATTGTATAACTCTATGGTTTTCTGGTTAAGATAAACTCCCGTGGACGTGGTTTTCCTTGAGGAGATGAGTTTCACATATATCTTCTTGTTATAATGTTTGCGTGAATGATAACTATTTAGAGTTCATTATCTGTGTATGCAAGACTCCTGTATTATCTTTGTGACTGTTTGAGCGAGTTGGAAAGGTCCCTTGATAGCTATAAGTGTTAAGTACCGAAGAAGTAGTAACGCGCGGTCGCTGCTGCGATAGAAGACTGCGTTACTGCGCTGGATGTGAAGGGCGAGGAAGTATTTAGCGCGTCGATGCAAGGAATAGTTGCCTTCTGCGCTAGAGAGGAGAAACTGTGCAGTAGGCCTGCCGAGGAAGGAATCCGCGCAGCTGCGCCGAGCGGCCTGCGGGAAAGTCCGACCGCCGATATCTGAGGAACCGTTCAAGGAAGAGCAATCTCCGCGTCACCCAGGTTAAGGAAACCTGATTCCTTAACCCCCCCATAGCCACTTCGGGTGAGACCTCAAGCTGCTGCGCAGCTCGTTGCCGAGAGGGCCAGTGCGCCAAGGGGTTTTGTTGCTGCGCTTCATTAAAACCCGGGTCTGCCCAAGAAAGCAGCCAACAAATGGTTCCGTTGCCTTGTGACTTATTACTGTGAGTTGTTATTTCGGCGACGTGTGAGATACTGTAGGAGCCAACAAATGGTTCCGTTGCCTTGTGACTTATTACTGTGAGTTGTTATTTCGGCGACGTGTGAGATACTGTAGGAGCCAACAAATGGTTCCGTTGCCTTGTGACTTATTACTGTGAGTTGTTATTTCGGCGACGTGTGAGATACTGTAGGAGCCAACAAATGGTTCCGTTGCCGCGTGAGCGAGACTTCTTATTTCAGTGATGAGCGAGATTGACGCGCAACCTAGAGAAAGAAAGGAGCCAACAAATGGTTCCGTTGCCTAGTGACCTTGTTATTGTAAGACTTGTTATTTAGCCGATGCGCGAGATCAAGGAGAACAAATGGTTCTGTTGCTTTGAACCCTGTTGTTGAGCCAACAACTGATTCCGTTGTCTTGCGACTTGCTGTTGTGAGACTTATTATTTCCAAGACATCTGAGATTGTTGCTGAAGCCAGCAAAAGGTTCTGTTACACTGAGACTTGCTCAGTTGACAAATGTGTTACTGTAATCCTACAGCTAAAGAAATTGGAGACTGGTTTGATTTAAAGGCTAAAGAGTTCGCTGAACAAGAAAATAGAAGTTCTACGCTCCAAACAGAAGACTGGTTACAGAAGTATATTTACACTGACCTTCACGAAATTTTCTTTGTTACCTTTGCATTGGAGTTACACGCTTGGATAGCCAAGTTAGCAGATTCTAGGCCTACTGTGCATATTGATCGACCCGTCGCTTGGACGCCTGAGCTAGTCAGTATTGTGAAGCGGATAGACAATCCTGTGTCCCGCGCAGTAGACTTTTGGTTGAATAGTCTATTGAAAGGTTTCATCACCGAGTTTGCAGTAGATACAAGAAAAAGTTTCAGTGAAGCTGAGAGGAATTTCTTCCAAGTACACAGAGGTAAGTTCTTAAATTCTTTGAACTTATGGATTAAAATGCTTCTGTACGAAAAAGGAAAGCTATGTATTACTTCTGATGAATAGCATAGACAAGTAATGTCCGTAGATTCTGATAGCGATCCTGAACTTATTGGTTGCACTCGTAGTGGAAAACGGTATAAAGTAGGCCTTGACCAACATTCTTCTGAGTCTAGCCCAAACAATAGTCAAGTCCCTGGACCAAGCCATATAGAAGGACAAGAGAGTGCTCATATCCCTTATTACCCTTTTACACCGCAAAAGCCAGACAAAGCTCAGTATAACCCCGCAGTAACACCTTCTAGTAGCCCACACGGTACTTCCAGTACCTCTGTACCACCTTTATTTAACCAGCCCAGAAGCACTGCTACAGCAGCCTCACCTCAACCTAACACAAGAAGGATGGGTGATGACATGAAGCTACCAACTTTTAGAGGAACAGGGATAGAAGACCCTGAGCAGCACTGGTTCTTATGTGAAGCTATTTGGACAATTAAGCAAATTAATGATGATGCTGTTAAACTGGTTCAGTTAGCAACCACACTAAGAGAAAGAGCCTTGACTTGGTTCATGAAATACTCAGCAGCACAGAATAGAACGCTTGCTGAGGTGAGAAATGCTATGATTAGAGAATTTAAGAAACCTAAATCAGAATCACAGTGTATAACAGAGCTCAAAGACATCAAACAGTTACCTACAGAATCAGTATGGGACTTTGACCAGAAGTTCAAAGCCTTGATAGATCAAGTAAGCTTCGAGTTTGCACCACAGTAGCATAAAGAATGGTTCATTGCTGCGCTGCTTCCACACATTAGACTTCCTCTTATGCAACAGAATCTCAATACTCAGGAACAAGCTCTAGAGATGGCTATGAAACTAGAAGCTTCGCCTATTGCGGGAATAAGCAACGATGTTGCGCATTTACAGAACCAATTAGCAAACTTAACCTTGCAAGTGCATGATATTAAGAAAGGCAAGGAGATTAAGGAAGAAATTTGGTGTACAAAATGTAAAGCCCAAGGTCATTCAAAGGACCATTGTCCCGTTTTTATAGACTATATTGCAACTGGAGCACCTAACCCTTTACCACAGGCACAAGGGCCTTGGTGTGAAATCTGTAGAACTAGAGGTCATAGACCACAAGAATGCCACTTACTTCAGAAATATGTACAAACTCCAAAGAATCTATATTGTAATTTCTGTAAATCAGTAGGTCATGATGAGAACAATTGTAGAGCATATGATCTTATGATAGAAAGGAAGCATGATGTTTATAGGGTACAAGCAGAGACACTAGGACCCACAGTAGGTCCACCTTATGACCAAACTCGGGACGCCCGAGCAGGAAATTACAGGGGATGCGGACGCACAACAAATTTTGGTCGTGGAAGAGGACAGATCACTTGTTATAATTGCGGAACACAAGGTCATTTTTCCAGGGATTGCTAAAATCCTACAACCCTCTGCAGGTATTGTAAATCTTCTGACCATATCATTGAAGAATGCCCTCAGTTACAGGCTAAGATGCAACCAAAGACCCCACAGGTCAATCAAAATATTCAGTTGATTGCAGCAGAAAAAAGAGAACCAGACCCTACAGTTAATATAGTGACACGCAGTGGAGCAACCACTGGTGCGCAAGAGATGGGAACGGGAAAGCAAGCGACGCAATGGGTGCGCCACGCTAATATTAAACCAGCCCCACTTAACCTGCAGAAGCAAAAAGAAGCATTCAAGCAAGCTCAAGAGTATTTCTCAGATCCGAGAACTTCAAGTTCTGCCGCAATTCCGCAGAACAATATTAGATCGCAAGTGCTAAGACAAGACAACCTGGTACAAGAACAGGCCACTACAGCTGGAAGGCCTGACGACGAGCATGCACTAGGCAGTGTTCATGCGTTCCTGCGACAATGTTTAAAATTGTTGCGCAATGAAAAGGCAACTCTAGAACTCCAACACCTGTTGGATCAGTGCCAACAGTCTGCTTCGATGAACACACCGCAGTGTGCTGTTCACCAGATTAGGAGTCACATTAGAACTGGAAAAGAGATGAGGCTTACAGCGCAGATTGGAGCATTTGAAATGAATGAAGTCATGTTAGATTTGGGCTCCGAAGCCAATGTTCTCACTATGCAGACATGGGAACAGATGGGAAGCCCTCAGCTTACGAGATCCCCTATCCAGCTAAGACTCGCAAATCAGCAACGAGTCTCTTCCTTGGGCAGATTACCCAATGTACCTATTGATATTGAAGGAGTTAGAATCTCTGCAGATTTTGAGGTAATCAAAATCATGGACGATAGTAGACCATACCCAGCACTTTTAGGAATAGACTGGGCATTAGACAATTTGGCTGTCATTAATTTGAAGAAAAGACAGATGACCTTTGAGGATGACCAGATTAGGGTCATCGCACCACTTGATCCTATTCAAGGACCAAGGTATATAGAACCCATTCGCACAGAAGAGGAAGCGCGCCACATGGAAAGTTTGTACCAAATGACCACTAACCACAGTGACTATGTCAACCCCACAGCAGACGGCCATCTCAGCTGGCGATGCGATAGCTCGTGCACATCAGACTCAGATACAGGATTGGAAAACTGGCAGAATCGTTTACATGAGGTTTCTGCAAGACGTTGCGCAATGATGACTAAATCCATTCGATGGATTGGCACAGAATTAACTGACACTCCAATTTTTGATGGTCTAACCGAAGTAACTAAATTCCTACAGGAATATGAACAAAAGCTTCCAGAACCGCAGCGCATACAGGCACTAGATATAGCATTGCGCGCTACACCCGCAAGATGGTGGGCTGCGCATAAGGAGAATATTCACACATGGCAAGACTGTCGCAGATTGATACTGCGCAGATTCCAGGACACTACAGCAGAAGTGTCGCACAAATATGAGGGACAGAGTGACCCTAGGTCACACATTGAAGCATGCATTCAGCAATGGTCAGATATTCCGCCAGATGAATGGGTTCACCTATTCATCCACACATTGGATACAGTTCCAAGGAACTGGTATACTGAAACAGAATTGCGGAAAGGCACTTTCACGTGGCCTCTTATGATAGAAAGTTTTCAACTTACCTTCAGCTTTGAATCAGAGCATCCAAGTATTGATCAGGCTCTGAAGTGTATTAAAAAGAAGATATTTGAAGAATGCCCTTTATCAGAATATTCCCAACCAGATTGGGCTGTCCAGATAGAACATGCCCTGGAATGCTATAACTTCACTGCTGAAGACGAGGAGGACGATCCTCGCAACATCAACATCCCAGAATCAGAAGGGACGCGCAATATTAAAGGTCCTGAGCTTGACATCCCTGCCATCACAGAACACATCAAGCTCAAGAAGATTAACATTGGTACAGAAGCTGAACCAAAGTTTGCTTCTATAGGAGATTATTGGGATGATGAAACTGTTGGACATGTTTCAGAATTATTACGTGACTACCAGGATATCTTTCCCACCAAGTTCACAGAAATGAAAGGCATCCTAGGAGACTTAGGAGTGATGCGCATACCTCTGAAAGCAGACGCCAAGCCAGTAAAGCAGCGCCCATACAGGTTGAACCCGCGTTATAAAGAAAAAGTCAAAGAAGAAATTGATAAGATGCTTGCAGCAGGTATTATTGAGCCAGTAGAGGAAAGCGATTGGATTAGTCCTATGGTGGTCCAAGAAAAGAAAACGAAAGGTGAAATAAGAATCTGTGTCGACTTGCGCAAACTCAATGATGCATCAGCGCACGATCCATTTCCCACTCCTTTCACAGATGAAGTACTTGATAATGTTGGAGGACAAGAGGCTTACTCCTTCACTGATGGTTTCTCGGGATATCATCAGATCAGAATCCATCCGGACGACCGCCACAAGACTACTTTTGCAACTGAATGGGGCTCATTCCAGTATACGGTAATGCCCTTTGGTCTTAAAAACGCACCTGCTATCTTCTCTAGAGTTGTTGTTGCTGTTTTCAAAGAATTCATTCACAAGTTTCTAGAAGTCTATTTTGATGACTGGACTGTATGTGGCCTATTAAAGAACCATATTGCAAATCTGCGCATGATGTTAGAAAAATGTAGACAACATCAGATTTCCCTTAACTTGAAAAAATGTATATTCTGTGCGCCCTTTGGTATTTTGTTGGGACATATTGTATGCAGACAAGGACTCCTGATGGATCCTGCGAAGGTTGCCATCATTGCTAACTTACCTGCGCCCAACTCAGTTAAACAATTGCGCACTACATTGGGACATACAGGTTACTACAGAAAATTCATCAAGGGTTATGCAAAGATCACAACACCTATGGAGAGATTGCTGAAAAAGGATTCGAAGTTCCAATGGACAGAGGAATGCCAACAAAGCTTGGACACACTTAAAGAAAAGATGATCACAGCGCCTATTCTAGTTTTCCCGGACTGGAGAAAACCTTTTCATGTTCATGTTGATGCTTCTTCTATAGCATTGGGGGTTGTGCTTACACAGTCTGGAGAAGGAAGTATTGATCACCCGATTGCTTACTCCAGCAGAAAGCTATCTACAGCTGAGAAGAACTACACCACTATAGAAAGGGAAGGATTAGCTATGGTGTATGCCCTACAGAAATTCAGACACTACCTGTTAGGAGCTCACTTTAAAATGTATACTGACCATTCTGCTCTGAAATATTTGGTCAATAAACCAGTGTTAGGAGGAAGAATTTGCAGATGGCTACTGCTCTTTCAAGAGTATGATTTCGAGGTTATTGTAAAGCCAGGCAGATTGAATGCAGGGCCTGACCATCTATCCAGGATAGAGTCAGGAGAGGAACCTACGAGTCTGGAGGACAATCTGCCTGACGCACAGTTGTTTTCTATTCAAGCAGCAGACGAATATTATTCTGATATCCTTGAGTTTCTCACTACCGGACAAGCACCGGCTGAGCTTACAATCCAGCAGAAAAAGCAACTTGTTGTTAGAGCCGCAGACTTCACTTTGATAGCAGGCCAGCTGTATAAGTTAGGCCCTGACGAAGTTTTGCGCAGATGTATCTTACCACATGAAAAGAACTCTATCATCGCAGAAGCGCATTCAGGTACCGCAGGAGGCCATTTCGCAGGAAAGCCGACTGCGCAAAAGATATTAGCCGCAGGTCTGTGGTGGCCGACATTGCACAAGGATACTAAGGAATTCTGTAAATGTTGCGATGTGTGCCAGCGCACAGGAAAACCTTCAAGGAGAGATGAAATGCCGCTAAGACCCCAGATCACACTGCGCGCTTTTGATAAATGGGCCATTGACTTTGTAGCACCTATTAACCCACCAGGAAAAAGAACTGGCGCAAGATACATCATTACAGCTACTGAATACCTCACCAGATGGGCTGAGGCGAAGCCAGTTAAGAACTGCGACGCTGCTACGGCCGCACAGTTCATTTTTGAGAATGTTATCACTAGATTTGGATGTCCAGTGATTCTCATGAGAGATCAGGGTACACATTTTCTCAATGAGACTATAGAGGCCCTTACTGAAGAATTTCAAATTAATCACCATAAGAGTACACCCTACCATCCTCAAGCTAATGGTACGGTGGAAGCATTCAATAAAATTCTTGAGAATGCCCTGACGAAGATCTGTAATCAACAAAGAGATGATTGGGACCTTAGAGTCACAGCTGTATTATGGGCTTACAGAACCACTTGCAAGAAACTAACAGGTCACACACCTTTCAGCTTGGTGTATGGACAAGAAGCAGTTATGCCCATGGAATACATTATTCCTAGCCTTAGAATTGCGCAAATTACAGAAATGGCAGATCCTGATACTATGAATGCAAGACTTTCGCAACTGCTTGCCTTAGAAGAAGACAGACTCTTAGCCGGATTCCATCAACAGGTACAGAAGGCAAGACAGAAAGCTTGGCATGACAGGCATATTAAGAATAAAGTCTTTCAGGAACGAGACTTGGTACTCCTCTATGACAGTAAATTTACCAAGTTCCCAGGCAAGTTTCGTGTACACTGGTTAGGCCCTTTTCAGGTGATAAAAATAACAGACGGAGGCGCAGTTCAGCTTGCAAAGCTGGATGGAGAATTACTACCTACAATGATCAACGGGAGTCGGCTCAAGCTTTATCGCGACGGCCACTCCGCTCTGTCGACCTAATATTTTGCTGAAAGAGATGCAGATGCCCAGTGTAGTTGAAAGAGGCACCGCATTCAGTCTACACGGAAGTTGCGAGACACCCAGTCTCCGGCTTCCTGCGCAGTTCCTAGAAACATCCGCGCATGCCTAAAGTTTGGTTGGAGCGAACATAGTTGCGCTCTTGTGAAGCTTCTCCCCGGACCGTTGAACTATCGCTCTTGCGGAGTTCCCTTTGATAATTTGCCGCTTGAAAAAGTTTTGTTGTGGACCCCTAAAGGCACAGTTTCCTAAGTTGAAATGACCCGCCGAAAATTTGAATTACAGCAGTTATGTAGCCGCGTCTGAATAAATGAAGGATAAGTCCGCTATTTAAGTCTAGCCGTTCTGACGGATTCGGCTTAATCTCCGAAAGATTTGCATTTAACTCTGGCGCCGAAAGCATTAGCTTCTCCCGGAAGGCTGTCAGAACCCGTCAATCACACTAAATGCACCGCTACGGCAAGGAGGATAGCGTGTTGTCAACTCATCTATAGCCGCCTATAGCTACGTTATCCCACTTGGTCGCATTTACTCACCTCTGGCTATAAATACCTCACACTTCTATAATTTTTGGGTTACTTTCCTCGAGTTGCTATCTTGTTTACGAATCCAAGTTATTGTTTTCAGAGCCGAGTTGTGCAGAGTATTTTCCCTTGTTTTCAGCGTCCATATCCAACGAAGGTCCGCCATTTGCTGTCCAGAGTTTTTGTTCCCTACATAGATTCACGACGGAGAACCTGTCAACTGAAGAATTTGTTCGTCAATTCCTGCGCCGAGGATTAGATTTCGGCATGACTACTCCAGTCACAGCTTCGACTTATGTACATCCTGGTTATCAGGATCCCAGACAATCTCCGGCTACAAGAGCGTCGCCATCACAGCCAGAAGAACCTGTTCCAGAGCCGTTGGCGACCATGGCAAACTATATTCCGCCGCGTCCAGATGATGCACCAGAAGTACAGATCCCAAAGAATGCAAAGTATCCTATTCCGCTACCGCCACTACCGGCTAGTGTGCGGGTAGAAGGGCAACTGTTGGGAAACATTCCACTGGTCAAGTTCTCTGACTTCAACCTCGGAGACTATAAGACATACCCTCAGTTCCAGCCAGACCGATATCTGGATATAGTGCATAATCCCACCAGGAAGGTTGACGAGTTCATCCCGAAGGGATTTGCAGCAAATCTTGAGCGCCCTGGACTCTTGAATTTGTTGAAGCTACCGCACTTTGGGCGTAGCAATGAAGCGAACGCAGTTGTTAAAACACTGCTATCATGCGTTCATGGAGGTTACCTTTGGCTCGGGAGGCCAATTGATCTAAATGTTGATTTAATTCACCGCATTACTGGTCTATCTAAGGCTGGTAAGGATCCCAATATTCATCTTGCGGGAAAGGACAAGGACAGAAAATTGACTGCACAGGTGGTGCAGAAGTACAACTTAACAAGAGGAGGTCGGGCTTATGACCTCACTGCAGTAGAAGATGAGGCACTCCGATTTACAGGAAGTCTGCTTGCAGGAAGACTTCTCACAAAGTGCCGACCGAAGGAAGTTACTGGAGCTGTCATGGAGCTCGCCATCGCAGCTGCGGAGGGAGAGCAGTACAACTGGTCTCTCTTTCTGCTGAATTCTTTTTTGGCTGATTGCCTGAATGTGCAGGACAATGCAGCCCAATCATTCCATTTTTCATGGCTTCTAGTTTTATGCACTCTCGTTGGGTGGAAGGAGCCCCCGAATACTCAGTTCCTTCCGCGCCACGCAGGAGAGGTTGCCGGCATGCGCTACATCAACCTCTGGGATTCCCCTAATCCCGCGAAGCGCAAGATGAATCGCGCTGTCTTTTGTGAGTACTACTATCTCCTCCGAGATACTATTCAAGAAATGCCAAGGCTGAGCGAGGAGACAGCCACGTTATATGACGGGAAGTTGGCTTTTACAGCCGACTTACATCAACTTTACCTCCGCCCTTGCGGCATTTCAGATGAATGGGCGCTAGGCCTTTACAGAATGACCACCGAGGATGTTGAAGAAACCATCAAGTCTTGGTCGGATGAGTGGAGGGAGGCCGCCGATCTCGCATCCGCGCTGCCAACCGCCGCTACGAAAGAGAAGGATAAGGGCAAGGAAGCTCGTCAGCAGAGAAGTGACGAAGGATCCACAGAACCAGCCACCAAGAAGCAAAAAGTGTCGCATCCCGCTGAGGCTATTCCCTCGGGGATCGACCAGTACATACATGAGCAATTTTGCGAGCTGCGCAATGCGCACGCTCACATCAGAAGTGCTCTAGACCTACAGTTTGTGGAAATAAAAGGTCTCGCAGGAAGAGTTGCGCAGACCCATGCGCCAGCATCTACTTCACAGGTGCCACAAGAAATTCCAAGTGCCGAGCGAGTTGAAGAACTCATTGAAAGGCATACTGTCGTGCATATTCCGCCTACCAGCATGACACTTCCAGATCCGCTAGCTGCACTACAGGTAAGCGCCGTTGGGCCCGTTGAAATTAATTTGTCTCTAATTCCTATAGAGACTCTACAGCTAGTGCAGGAGAAAGTTTCTCTTGAGTTGCGAGCTAGAGAGCTCTCTACATTCCAGGAAAATCAAAGACTGCAATCGCAGGAGTTAGAGTTGAAGGCAATCCATCAGAATACCTCTGAGAAGCTTGCACTTTATGAGGCGCAAGACATCGGTATCAGAAACACAGTGGATGAGATTGCCCAGTTATTGCCGACTTGCGAGATTCAACCAGACCTCCCTCTGGTTGCAAAAGTTCAAATTATTGGCGAAAGGGCGAAAACCCTGGAGCAAGAAATAGTTGCTATGGCAGAAGGCCATAGAACCCAGATCGCTGAGCTAGAAGCTCGCGTTGCTGCGCATCTTACGGATGATGTGCAGGCACAATTTGAAGCACTGAGCAGAGCTTCCACTCAGATGAAAGATCGAGTACAGGAAGCCAAGAACCTGATGAACCAGGCTATGGAAGCTTGGACAGAGCTTGTGAACCTCCCTTTTAAAGTAGGACTGTCAGAACAGGTGCAAGCTGCAGAACAATCTCTCACTGTTCTCAATGAAGAAGCTAAGGCCCTAACAGGCTTACCAAAAATGAAGAAAATGGGCGAAGTGCGCAAAATGCAGCAGCAACTGCACAAGCTCGGAACTGAAGATGAGAGGCTCACCAACAGCATTCAGCCATTCATGGATGAGTATGCTGAAATCGTTTCCCAGGTTGAGACAAAAATCAAAGAGATTGCTGAGTCTCAGGAGATCATTGATACCCTCACTAAAGACGAAGCGACCGCAGAAACGGTGCAAACAGCTGATGAGTGTATTGAGGAATTGGACTCCGCTATTGCGAAGTGGCAGAAAACATTCGCGGAGATTCAAGCAAAAGCAGATGCGCAAATCAAACGACCACGCGCTAGTGCGAGTGGCTCGAGGGCGAGCCACAAGTGAGTGTTAGGGGCCTGTTGGAGCCTAGGTTGTAGATGCGGTAAAGCTGCGAATTTTGGGGAAAAGACACAAGTATGAAAGGAAAGTGCTAAATTTGGAACAAGCACTAAGTTTTGGGCAAGAAGGAGACGGTGCGCAGTACGGTGCCAGATGGACAAGCTCAGTAAAGATTATGGACCGAAAATCGCGGAGCTCGCGCGCACGTCATCGAAGAAAGAAGGTGGCTCAGCTACCATAATAAATAAGGCGATGGAGTAGAGGGCTCAGCTACCCTCATTTAAAGGCTAAGTACAGAAGTTATGGTTGCTCGGATCAAGGAGGAGCAACAGACCAGAGCATTGAAGGCGAAGGACGATTGCCCATACCCACAATCTGCGCCGGAATTCATGGAGCCTGCAGGAAGCGGCGACATGACTGCAAGCGGCGCCTACAGTACACCTAGCCATGTGCGTGGTTAGGGTTTTTGGGAATCACTGTTGGGAAAGGCCCACAGTTTTGTAAAGGTGCGACCGCCATGGCCACCTATATATATGAACAATTGTAATGGATAAACGTTAGCTAGAGTAAGTTGGATGTTAGATAGAGAGAAAGTTAGCAAGTAAGAGTTAGACACTCTTGAGGATAGATCATGTGTTGATTGTCCTTTGGTATGTTTCTACTGTGTGTAGAACTAGAGTAGAATCGGATAGCCGAGGAGCTAACCCTGAGTTGCCAGACAGTCTGTGTGACGTCTGCGCCTTTGTAATCTCTATAGAGAAGAGACTAGTGAAGAGAAGGGCTCCCAGCTGTGTGCGTGGAGTTTCCTGTAAAGATCTAAGGCTGCAGCTGTGTGCGCAGCATATTGTATATCTCTATGGTTTTCTGGTTAATATGAACTCCCGTGGACGTGGTTTTCCTTGAGGAGATGAGTTTCACATATATCTTCTTGTTATAATGTTTGCGTGAATGATAACTATTTAGAGTTCATTATCTGTGTATGCAAGACTCCTGTATTATCTTTGTGACTGTTTGAGCGAGTTGGAAAGGTCCCTTGATAGCTGTAAGTGTTAAGTACCGAAGAAGTAGTAACGCGCGGTCGCTGCTGCGAGAGAAGACTGCGTTACTGCGCTGGATGTGAAGGGCGAGGAAGTATTTAGCGCGTCGACGCAAGGAATAGTTGCCTTCTGCGCTAGAGAGGAGAAACTGCGCAGTAGGCCTGCCGAGGAAGGAATCCGCGCAGCTGCGCCGAGCGGCCTGCGGGAAAGTCCGACCGCCGATATCTGAGGAACCATTCAAGGAAGAGCAATCTCCGTGTCACCCAGGTTAAGGAAACCTGATTCCTTAACCCCCCCATAGCCACTTCGGGTGAGACCTCGAGCTGCTGCGCAGCTCGTTGCCGAGAGGGCCAGTGCGCCAAGGGGTTTTGTTGCTGC
Source organism: Larix kaempferi (assembly GCA_027924585.1). Classification (NCBI taxonomy): domain Eukaryota; kingdom Viridiplantae; phylum Streptophyta; class Pinopsida; order Pinales; family Pinaceae; genus Larix; species Larix kaempferi. Next base: position 5,857,045 of record BSBM01000252.1, read on the forward strand.
GCTTCATTAAAACCCGGGTCTGCCCAAGAAAGCAGCCAACAGATCGCTCCGAGTCTTTGGATTCTTACAAGACATACGTCCAAGATGTCATGACTACTGCACAATCTGACACAGGATAAATCCATACTAGTCCATCGGGTAGAGCTAAACACACTTTTGACACCCCTACGCCTCGTGAGGCGTGGGGAGGTGATCCACCTGAGACCCAACCTAGTTTGTTTGGTCTCGACCCACCCGAGGACAACCCGTTTGATCCTTCGTTTCCACATAATTATTTATACGGGATGCCAGAGGTCCATGATGATTTAGGCCCTATGGTCAACCCTACTGCATTCTCATACGGTATGCCGGATTACACAACAGTTGATCCTTCCACTACTTTTGATAACCACATTGGCACCGTTCATAGCGTTAGAAGCATTGCACCCACTAGGGGAAATACCCTCATCGGGGGCACCACATTGTCCACTCACACACATAGTATGGAGATCGGTCACGTTCCTCCTAATAATGCTAATGTTGGAAGACAACTACCTCCTAGGGTTACCCAACCTAATAGGAACACCGTTCAAAACATGACTCACCATCGACCACCTAACACACATATCACTACCCGTCAACCCAGGATCACTTTCGCAAATGTTAATGCTCCTCCTAACCACAAGGGTGGACATATACCACACACTTTTGCATCCACCACCGGTACTAGTAATACTAATGTAGGAGGTGGGAATATATCTTATCCTCATGGTCATAATGCCACCATTCTTGCTACTAGTAACACCAACGTTGGGGTTGGGAATACTTCTCACACTTTGGGTCACCACATGACTGCTCATGCTAATGCTAATGTTGGGGGTGGGAACATGCCTCACCATTATGGTCATTACAATTCGGTTCCCACTACGAATAGTACATATATGCCCCATACTTATGGTGGAAACCCTTACTACAACACAGTCGGTGCTGGCCACCAGTTCAACCCACCTCAATACGATGCCCAAAATACTTATATGCCTTTTTACTCTCATACGGGTCAGGTCGGAGGAGGTTATCAACGTTATGAGCATGGTAAAGCTTATCGTCCATTAGGTCCTCATTATCAGCAATTTAATGCTCATGGTCAAGCTTTTGGTCCACCTTATAATACGGTTCTGTCAACCAACCTTTTATGGGAGCTTATAATCAAGCTTTCTAGCCGCAACTTCCGTTCCTTGCATGTTTGAATCTTCCGTATCTTTCGAAGCTCACGAATGATCCGGTGTGTCACGACCCTAATTGGCCCCTGGCCCCTACCAAGCTCCCTTCAGACATTCCTAAGTTTGAGGGGAAAGATGGTGAGGATCTGGGTAATCATGTCACAACGTTTCACCTTTGGTGCTCCTCCAACTCATTGAATCATGATTCTGTTAGATTACAACTATTTCAATGCACCCTCACAGGGGCAGCTGAGAAGTGGTATGTGGAGTTTCCTGGGAACACCTATAGGGGATTCAACGAGATTGCTTTGGTTTTCTTGGACCATTTCCAGTTGTCGGTTCGTTATGATACTGGTACTGAACTGTTGTCTACCTTCCGTCAGAATAAGGCCACATATTTATGACCACGTTCAAGAGTGGTGCCGATGGAAGAGATTAGTGAAAGCCAACATTCCTCCATAGTTTCTGTTGGAATGGTTCCTCAAGTCTCTACTCCCATACATTTCTAAGGATGTTTTGATGTACGGCATTATGACTGAGGAACAAGCCATCTTGAAATTCTAGTAGTTAGACCTACTATACTCTCAGTCTGGCATTTTATATGACATTATTCTTGACGGACCGAGAACACGACATGAGCCCACATCAGTTCTTGGACCACATGCCGATGGCATCGTGGGATCCACAAGCACTCGCCCCATAGACTTGGGAGCTAATCAAATGCAAAATTTTTTGCTAAACCAGTCTACTCCCAGACAGGTTCACACCTTGTCCACTTCCACCCCGTCGTCTGATGCACACAATGTGCAATCAAGGAAGCCATCAAGTAACCAGCAACCTGGTGGTAAGAAAAAGGGGAGAAAAAACTGTAGGGGTGGAAACAATGGTAATAACAATAATAGCAATCGCAATACCCCTTGTAAAGAGAATTCCAAACCTCCTCGGGAAGGCGGAAATGCTAGTGAGGACCGTAAACCTAGGTGTAAGGTGAAATTCCCTTACAAGTTCTATGGGGAAGATCATCTTACTCACTTATGTCCTCGAATCGAAGAAGCATCGAAGCATTTGGAACAGATCCCAGCTGTGTTAAAGGATCCCCTTCCTCATGATCAAAACATGGCTTCGCATGCTCCCACCACTGGTTATGGACCTACTGAAACGGTAACATCTTCTTCCAATACTAGTGGTTATGGATGTGTGAATATGGTTCAATTGGAGGTTAGTGTCACTACTCGTCAACACGATTATGGTGCAGCACAACCTAATATGGGGAGTGAGCCTCCCCCTCCTCCTAACAATTCCTTGCATATCGAGAAGCCCTCTAATATGCCAGGGATACCGAAAGGTGTTCTTAAGCACTCTACGCATAATCCTAATGCTTGAGCCGCCCATAACTACTCAATTGTGGAATATTTGGGCCAAACTCCGTGTGCCATGTCGTCTCTTGAAGTCTTGCAGGCCTATCCTTCTCAAAAGCATGCCCTTTTGAGTGCATTAGGAGTTCAAGATGGGGGAAATCCCAGTGTTATCAAGTTTGATACTACTAATTTTCAACCTCGCTTACCTTACCACGTGGCTTTTCAAATCCAGGTGATGTGCCTTCAGAGTTTTGTCAAACATACTATGGTTGACGAAGGTGCCTCTGCATCAGTAATGTTGTTTACTTGTTGGAAAGCTCTTGGCTCTCCTCCTCTACTCACATCTAGAACCACGCTCACTGCATTCGACGGTCGATCATTTAAGCCGCATGGAATTATCCCTTCCCTTGTTGTCTGCTTGGGAGGTAAGTCTGTGCCTATTGAAGTCGAGGTGGTTGATGTGCCCATTGACTACAACCTTTTACTGGAACGGAATTGGATGTATGCTATGAAGGCTATCGTGTCTACTATATTCAGAGTTATCTACTTTCCTCATGAAGGCAATATTGTGACCATCGATCAGTTGGATTTCATTAGTCCCCCTTCCATAGCATCCATGGGATCCGTAGTCCCGCAAGTTACTAATTCTCAGCCGGCAACTGGGAACATGGGTGTTGGTATGTACCCTTCATTAATGGGATCTTATGATTTTCCCGCACCCGTGAATTTTATTGGAACCATTTCTGACCATGTGTCTCCTCCTTTGCATAATGTACCATTCCAGAATTCATATTTTGACGATCCATGGACTTTACCATCCACGAGTTCTACGTCTGGAGACATTGTGCACGTCGGGATGTCTATGCCACTATCTGTTGCTCAGCTTGCTTACCAAGATATTCAACAAGCCACTTCAGAGCTGAATCTCTCTTCTTCACGAACAGGGGAAGAAGATCTCGTTATGTTGTCCACGTGTGCAGTCGACCCATCTTGTTCACATGATTGCTTTGATGGTATTCTACCTTCAGATGAAATTTTTATCGAGGCCATGAATGGTAATGACAAGCCTTGGGAGGATTCTCATCATCAATTTTATTTCCTACCTACCCTTGATCTTATTGAACGAGATGAGCCTCGCGTAGAACCTGCCATGCATTTGGATTTTGATCTAGGCATAGTTTTGTCTAGCCCTGGTTTGACATTAAAGTCTAACCTCCCTAGTGATGAGTCTGTAGACTCTCCTATAGATCCGCAAATCGGTGATCCTGATGAGTTCGATTCTACTTCTAGAATTTCCAACTCCCATGATGATGAATTTTCCACTGCAGATTCCTCCATGTCCTTCATCTTTTCTCTTCATTCCGAAGTTGATCATTTTGGTCCCTCGGGTGTTGGTACTATGGCACCTTATATGGTTAGTTATCCCTGCATTATGTCTGAGGGTGATAATAGTGAAGTTGAAAACTTTTCTACCACAGTGACCTGTATCAAATTTTTCTTTACATACGTTTTAGAGATGATCTTGGTACTTATATTTCTTGGAGACAGGATTCTTAGCTGGACTTATACTTGTTTGCTGGTCCTTTTCGACATTTGCTTCGGTCATGGCAGGAATATTCGGAACCTTGCATATAGGTTTAGGCCTCCCCATTGTTATGATGCATTTGAACCTATTACTATCTGAATTTGCAGACATCCCCCTGAGTGTCCTTATCTTGCTCATGTTCCTTGCATTATGCATAGCTTTGTTCCATGCGCTTGGAACTAGTGTTGCATGTCCCTGACACTCGTCTGCCTCCATTACAAGCATTCTTCCATCTCTCCTTTGAGCTTGTTAAAAATAGTAAGGAGGTCACGAGTTTACTTTTTTGGGTTTGTTAAACCTTTACGAAAAAGATTTTTATAAACTCTTTTTTAAGCCCTTGTTAGACTTTTTCAAATCAAACAAGATTGCCGAGTATACTTGTCATTTCAGACTCGTTAAAGGATTTGAAGCGACATTCACTTAGGTATAAGTTTACCCCTTTTCCGGACCTTTGTGGATTAATTATGAAAAAGTTATACTCTAGTCATACGTGACTAGAAGAGTTCTTCTCTCATTTGTTTACACTTTTTCGGGTGAGGAGACTAACTTTACAAAAAATGACTTCCCTTTTATGTCAAGTTGTGATTGCATTGCATTATCCTGCTTGCCGCTTGAGCCTTGTGCTGGTTCCCTCTCACTCACTTATTAGCCATGTGCCTGAGTACATTACCTTCTGAGCCAAGCAGAGCCTTAATTTATCCTTCGCAGCTTGATGACCCTTTACCCTGAGGGAGCATTCCCCCGAGTGTCCACATCCTGCACATGCTTCCTTGCATTGATCATAGGTAGGTTCCACTGCTTGGGACTAGTCTACTCGCTATTTGACACTCGTTCCCTCACTTGTTGTACTATAAGCAATTTTATTCTTTTTCAAGCTTTTCCAAATATCAAAGAGACCAAAAAAAATCAAATATTCCAAAAAGCTGGACGAGATTATGGTTACTACTTGTTGGCATTTGTTGTGTCGCCTTTGAATAGAGCATTCATTCCACTCCACACACTATGAGTTGGGACTATAGTTGGAGCTTAGGAGCTGTACTTGTTTCTCAGTTTATCCACCAATTGGTTAAGCTTCCAGTCATTATGGAGCCCTTTGTGATTCCTCCTGCATCACACGGTTTATATTGAGTCTATGCTGCCTGAGTCTATCCATCTACTCATGCTCTTGTTCAAAGGAAGTCCTGAAACCAGTGTAGGACACTCCTTAGATCTCTTGACTATTGCATGTTGGCCATCCTTATTGAGTCAGTTCATTTCACCTGAGATCTTCCAAATCTTTCAGCATAGCTGGTACCTCGTGTTGGTTGATGGGGGATGCCTTAATGCCCTCCTTCCAGTGAGTCGCGTTCCGTCGACTTCAACCCATTTATTCTGGGACTTGAGGCTTAGAGTTCAGTTGAGTACCTTGAGGCTTGCAGTCATTAGTGGTAGGTTCTCTTGCCATCGATAGTTTTGGGAATACATCAATGTCCCCTGATCGATGGATTCATCCTAGTGTTTGACTTCAACTCATTTATTCACACTCCGATGATTGTGCTCTGTGCCTTGATGCCCATTTTCATTATTGGTGGGTCATCTCGCATCTGTTAACGTTATACATCATTGACCGGTAATCAGATGATGTCACATCAGGTTTGACCCCAACTCCTTTATTCACTTGATGGGACTTGCATCATCAAAGACTTGAGTAGAAGACCCCAGGCGACAGTGGCATTCAGTATGCTACCTATGACTTTGACTTTACATCTGAGATACCACCTCTTAGATATTAGCAGTTTGTACCTCCAGTTTGCACCAGTTGTTTCCTTTTTAGCAGGAGACTGTATCTTATTGTAGAGGGATCATGGCTATGATCACTTATGACATATATCAATTATGTACTGCCTATTCATGGCCATTGTATCAGATTGTTGTACTATATCGACATATATCCAAAGATACTATTGTATTACGACGAGTGAGCTGCTCTTTCCACTTGTGTTTCCATCACTCCACTTCTGAGTTTTATAATGTATTTTGGCCATCGTAGCATCAGTCTCTGACCTCACACATTAGGGGGCATATATTATAACCTAATCTTCCACCTTGTGAGTATCATCATTCTTTGGCCTATAGGATCCATTTCACTGAATCAGATCCACTTTATATCCTTCAGACATATTGTTTCCTCATTTTTTCCCTTGTACGCTTGTTGCATCATTACAGCGGGCTTACCCACGAGTTGCATCACTATAGCCCTCGGGTAGCATGTAAAATGGTAAAAATCACTAGTTAATTACTTTTTACTCCCAAAAAGCGGTTATTGGGTGACCTTTGATCCTCCATCTGCCCAAAATATGCCTCGATGTGTCCTTTCACTTACCTTTGGGAGGACTATATATTGAGCACATATGGCTTATGGATGGGAGGAGAAAGAAGAGCAAGAGAACTCTAGTGGATTTTTTCCCTATCTTGAGTCTACACTCATTGATCCTTGTAGTTGTGAACCCATTTATGGTCACCTTCCAAACTCCTACCATAGTTTGATTTTTCCATTCATGGACGATTGAAGTGGTGGAGGAACAAGTGGATTGACCCAGATCTTGGTTCAGATTGGTTGCCGGTAAGAGGTCATATCACATTGTACTTCTTCTTGTTTATTAATAGAAATACTCATATTCTCATCCATTAATGTTGTGAATGTTGTTTATTATATATTGGGTTGCATTTACTTATAATATCATGGGCCATTGCTATTGATGATGTTAATGTCGTTTATATATTATATGTACTTGTTGTATATTGGTTGTCAAGACTAATTTGCAGATTCAAGTGCACGGATTGAAAGCTCCAACGGGGATCTACATCAAACGTTTGGATCGAGGTTGGATACATTCTCCATTATCTTAGCATTATCATTTTAATAGCATAGTTCTGAGAATTGAGTTAATTTATGGTAGTCAGTTGTCTGTTGTGGTCTACCCCAAGCCATAATGAGTTTTCTCCAACACATGAAGATCATGTTGAAACCAGATGCTAAAACAATCAGGAAGTGACCTTACTGGCTGAATCTGCGCCATAAGGAGAGGGTCAAGGTATAACTTGATCGCATGTTGGATGTTGGTATTATTGAACTGGTCGAAGAGTTGGAATGGATCAGTCCTATGGTCATGCAAGACAAGAATACTGGTGAAGTGTGCATTTGTGTCGATTTACGGATGTTGAATAAAGCCTGCTTGCATGATCCCTTTCCAACCCCGTTTATTGATGAGGTACTCGAAGGTGTGGGAAGCCAGGAGATGTATTCCTTCACGGATGGGTTCTCAAGCTATCATCAGATCTGCATTGCGAAGGAAGACCGCCACAAGATGACTTTTGTGACAGAATGGGGCTATTTCTAGTACATAATAATGCCATTTTGCTTGAAGAATGCACCTGCGATATTCTCGCGGGTTTTCGTTGTTGTGTTTAAGGATTTCTTTCATAATTTTTTGCAAGTATACATGGATGACTGGACAGTCTATGGTTTGATCCGTGATCATCTGGAAAACCTGCGATTGATGCTGGAGCGCTGTCGACAACATCAGATATTGCTGAACTTGAAGAAGTGCATCTTTTGTGCACCATTTGGCATACTGTTGGGTCACATTGTGTGCAAGCAAGGATTGTTGGTCGACCCAGCAAAAATTGTGCTTATTCTGAGCTTAACACCACCGACTAATTTTAAGCAGTTGAGAGCGACATTGGGACATACAGGGTATTATCATAAGTTCATCAAGGGCTATGCAGCGATCACCGCCCCTATGGAAAAGTTGCTGAAGAAGGATGTGTTATTCCAGTGGAGCCCCGAATGTCAAGATAGTTTTGAGATGCTGAAGGCCAAGATGGTTGCGGCCCTAATAATGGTATTTCCATACTGGAGTAAGGAATTTCATGTTCACGTTGATGCCTCATCGATCGTGCTAGAAGTGGTGGTTTCCCAACCAGTATAGGGGGATCTAGATCACCCCATTGCTTTCGCAAGTCAGAAGTTGTCCTCAATAGAAAGAAACTATACCACTACAGAGAGGAAAGGCCTGGTAATGGTTTATGCACTGCAGAAGTTTCAACATTACTTATTGGGAGGAAATTTTAAGATGTTCACAGACCACTCTGCGTTGAAATACCTAGTCAATAAGCCTGTGTTGGGGGGAAAGATATGTCCCCAACTACATCTTTTTCAGGAGTTTGATTTTGAAGTGATTGTGAAGTCGGGGCAGTTGAATGTTGGACCTGATCGTCTATCGCGGATTGAAACAGGGGAAGAGCTAACTAACATCGAAGATGGGTTTCCCGATGCGCAACTTTTTAAGGTTGAAGTAGCTGATGGCTACTTTGAAGAAATCATTCAGTTTCTGGAAACAGGTACCACACCAGAAGAGTTCACCACTAGTCAGAAGAAGCAGTTGGTAGTCAAAATTGTAGATTTCCATCTCATTGCAGGAGAGTTATACAAATTGGGAGCTGATGAGATATTGCGAAGGTGTGTTTTGCCTCACAAGCAAGGGAAGATCTTGTCTGAAGCACACGCAGGAGTGGCTGGGGGGCACTATGGCGGTCATGCAATTGTCAGGAAGGCGCTTCGAGTGGGGATCTGGTGGCCCATGCTGCACAATGATGCGATCGATTATGCATGGTCCTACGATGTTTTTTAGAGAACTAGGAAGCCATCCAGGTGAGAAGCGATTCCACTGATACCTCAACTGACACTGTAGCCATTTGAAAAATGGGTAGTGGATTTTGTGGGACCAATCAACCCACCTGGGAAGCGCACTGGTGCAAGATACATCATCATAGAGACAAACTATTTGACGAGATGGGCAGAGGTTGCACCAATCATTGATTGTTCTGCGGCCATAGCCCCATGGTTCTTGTTCGACAACATTGTCACTCGCTTCGGCTACCCCAAGATATTGTTGAGTGATCAAGGCATCCACTTTCTCAATCGCACCATTAGCGCATTGACGGAGGAGTTACAGATACAGCACAAGAAGAGTACACCGTATCATCCACAGGAAAATGGCACGGTGAAAGCTTTCAACAAGATATTGGAGCATGCACTGATAAAGGTGTGCAACGTGAACTGCGATGACTGGGATTTGAAAATACCAGCAGTCTTGTGGGCGTATCGCACCATGTGTAAAATGTTGACAGGATAGACACCATTCAAGCTGATGTATGGACAAGAAGTGATTATGCCTATGGAGTACATCATTCTAAGTCTTCTCATATCAGCAACAACAAGTATGGATGCTGCAGTGGCAATGGAAGAACGTCTAGCACAGTAGTGCAAATGGAAGAGGATCGCTTTATTGCAGGATTCCACCAGGGTGTGGAGAAGGATCGCCAGAAGGCTTGGCATGATCGCCACATAAAAAACAAACACTTTCAGCAAGGCGACTTGGTGTTGTTGTACGAAAACAATTTTATGAAGCATCTAGGAAAATTGCAGATGCATTGGCTTGGTTCATACCGCATCAGTAACATCACTTCAGGAGGAGCAGTACAGTTGCAACAATTAGATGGAGCGATGCTCCCAAAGTTAATCAATGGTAGCAGTTTGAAGCCCTACAGGTCAGGCTTGGAACAACGCGATGCCTGAGTCACATGGGAAAAAAAAATGTAGGTTGATCAGTGGCAGGATGGCGCACCGACAGGGACAAGAATGCGCAAGTAGGGAGGCTTGTGCCACAAGTTAGGAGTGGTCTGCGACAGTGGAAGGGTCGCGACTGGGTCAGATCAGCAATAAATGCAGAAAAGTTAAGATAGTTAATTAATGGCGCTCGTTTGAATGATGAGCATTAATGGCTGTAGCTAGGGTTTTCACCCTAGCTTGTGCAAATGGGAACCTACTAAGGAGAAGGGACTCCTTAGTAGCAGTTCAGTAAAATGATGAAATAAGACAGTAAATAAAAACAATAAACTACTTTAAGCATGTGCATGAAAAGGAAATGACAAGATAATAAAAATTTGTTTTGTATTAAGTTACCTCAAATGTGAGGTTAGTGGAGCCTTTGCAGTAGTCCAGGGGCTGCTCCAATGCTCCAGTGTTGTTCCTTCTCCTTCTTCCAAGGTGTTTTGGATATGGGCCAAAGGGGTTCTCAAGTGGGAAATTAGCTCCAAGTGGAGAGATAGGGTTTCAAGAGAATTTTTGGCAGCATAAGGATGGGAAAAATTGTGGATGTGAAATGGGGAGCCTCCATCACCTATTTATAGGTTTTTAGTGGTGGAGTTTGACCCATGGTTTTTGGCACCATATGGTTTAGGTCAATTGCATAGGGTTTTTGCTTCTTTTTTCTCTCTTTTTCCTCTTTTTTGTATTTTTATTCCCTTTTTAGAGGGTTTTTACTATTTTTGGAGGAATTTACATTATTTTGGGGAAAAAATGGGGTTTTTTGGCCTTTTGGAGGCTTTTTAAATGGTTTTTTAAGGTTTTGGAGGCAAGTATGGTAGGAAATATGGACAAATGAGTCATGTAATGAGGGAGATGATGTAGTGAGCACTTTTTTGGTGTTAATAGATTGCCCCCTGATGTGTGAGGGCAGGAGCTCATTGTATGGCCGATAGACATCATAAGTCTTTTATGGTTTTCCTGGGATGTGGAGAGGAGAAGAAATGAACTAGAGCCCGGAACAACGGTCCCGAACAAACTGCAAAAACTGAAAGTACATGACCTCAATAGTGAATGAGGAATAATCTCAACATATGGACGAGAATACCCATGCCCATATGTTGAGATTATGGGAATACCCATGCTCGTATCAAGATCTATAAGAATAACAATGAGGTCCAAAAAATGGGGACCTGAAAGATACATGGCCTCAAATAAGGAATGAGGAAGAATCTCAATATAGGGACGAGGTGGGCATACCCATGCTCGTATCAATATATATATATAAAATAATAGTGAGGCCCAAAAAATGGGGACCTGAAAGATACATGGAGAACCACTGTGTACATCATCAAGGTCCAGAGGGGACACATAATCTGGGACATACTGTTGGGCTGACCATGTCTGAGCTGAAGAACTGATACACTGGAATAATCAATAGTGCTGCTGAGTGTGGTACCGGAGGAACTAATGAGCTGTGGGATCATAGGAATGGAGAGTCATACCCTCAATGGTACACTAGACTGGAGCTGAACTGGGTACTCAAGGAAGCATATAAGTGGATGGCTTCCAAATACAATCTCCAACGCAACCTGGATATCCATGGAAACATATAATTGGGTGTGCCAAAGTGACTCACCAATGTGCTAGAGTCGGGGGAAAGCTGGGGTCTTCAACCAATAACTGAAGGGATATATACCCTGCGCGATTCTCAATAATGCGATCAAGGTGTTGAAGTCAAGCATGTGAGAAACAACCATTCGGAAAGGCACTGATGACTCCTCTCAAAATGGTCCGTAGGCACTCACCACAGATGGTGATGCGTCCAAGGCGCAGGGACCTCTGGGTCTATCCTCTGGAATAGATGGGCTGGCGTCGACAGAGGGAGACCTGCAACTAGCAAGGCAATGATGTTTCCTTGATAGGAGCACGAGGTGGAGAACCGAAGTGTGAGAGTACCAATGGTAGGACTGACATACTAAGGGGGTAGGGAATAACTAGGCAAGTGGAGTGGGTGGACTCAAACTTCCTTTGTTTAGAGTATGATGGCAGGGATGATCGGGCAGCATATGAAACTGACTGGTGGGAAAGGGATCATAGTTGTAATGGATCAAGGATGGTGACTGGGATGAGTGATACTCAAGCTAGTGTAAGATGGTAGGAGACTGCAGAATACTATGAACAAAGGCGACCTTATTGGGGGTGCTGCCGAGGTGATCGATCATAGTGCCGAGAGGCATGGGGGGACTTCTTTATGGTGTAAGGATCCGGGAGAAGTGTGCTCAAAGTGGTACTGTCGTGTGGATTTATATGAGCCCAAGACAGTTTGTTCTCATGATTGCTTTCAATTTAAAGGAGTATAAAAGCGATAAGAAGACTCTGAAATAATGGAATGGTACCATCGTGTGGATTTGTACGAGCCTAGGACGGTGCATGCTCATGGTTTCTTTCAATTTTAGAGAGTCTGAAAGCAATAAGAAGACTCCAGGGGGGTTCTTTTTCGTATGTTAGTCTCCAAGGCCCAAAAAAGCATAAAAGGATGCAATGAAGAACTCTTCTAGCTGGTGTGACTAGAGTATTCCTTTTTCGTAATTAGTCTACCAGGTCCAAAAAAGGGTTAAACTTATACTAGATAGACTCCCTTTCAGGTACTTTAATGAGCATGAAAGGAAGCACGATTGATCGGCGATCTTTTCATTTTTTTTTAGGAGTCAGAAAAGAGCTTAACAAAAACTCCCTAAGTGCCTTTTTCGTAAAGGACTTGTACGGCCTGAAAAAGGGATAAAATTATACCAAACAAAAAGAAATGGCTAGGCAAGGAGGAAGTGCTCAATCAAGGATCATCGATGAGGACCAAGAATGAGGGTGGGGGGGGGAACACTGGTGAGCCTCCTTGCGGGATGATGAATGGTGGAAAAATAATGAAATAATTGCAGTATGAATGGAGTGAATGGCTCATGTAAAAATGTGTAACAATTCGATGGCGACCGATGTGTTGCGCAAACCGAGGCAGCAAGGTGTCGGGACACAATGTTGATATTGATCCTGGTGAGAGCGAGAAATGATCTCAAGCATCATCACAAGATCGGAAAACTGAATCCAGGGATATAAAAAATGTCAAAAATGGATAACAGCCGAAGTGGCACACAAATCGAGATGACTAGGGGCTAGTAAAAAATGCCCAAAAAATATGGGGGTGAGAGCGAGAAATGATCTCAAGCATCATCACGGGATCAGAAAACTGAATTCGATGGTACAAATGGTGTGAAAAACGGAGTTCATATGGCTCTGAAATGGCAAAGGAAAAACGAGGTTAAAAATGACTATAAGTAAAGTTGAGTCCACCAAGCCAAGGATGCAGTGGTGGGGAGAAATGATGACCCACAGGGGCAGAATACTAGGTGGATCAAATCAAATCATATATACAAGTGACATGTGACCTCAAAAATGGTTGAGATCATGCATGTGAAAAAGTGAGCAGGGTTAATGACCTGCCCCCATGCTATGCACATGGGGTTTGTGATTGTGGATCACATATGTGTTGGTTTGAACAATGGGATCATTGAAACACTAAGATAGATGTGATGGGGAAGGAGTAGTGACACCGGGAGGTGGTTGACTAGTAGTGGTGATGGGTTGCACCGGTTGTAGGATGAAATTTGGTGTCGAAGGGGAAACGGGAGGCATGATGTACCATACAGGTAATCCTAAAGTTAAACCGGGGAGGCTGAGAGTAGCCATAACCGGGGCGCTTACTACTCTGAAAGGGGGGAATAGGAAGGGGATTGTATGGATGGGTGTAACACCAACATGACTAGGTACCAATGGTGGTTGGAGTAGCAAGGGAGGGTGATGGTTGGGTGTTGGTGTATTGTGGGAAAGGGTACATAAGTCAGATATTTCTATCGCTGGTGACGGGGGTGGAATGGATTGGAATGTTGAGGTCATCGGCGTATCTGAGTAAACTCTAGGTCCCATTGAGGAAACCAACGAGGTAGATGCACCACAAATAGGTTGTTCAACCATGGGAAGAACATTTTTGGGTGCAGCAGGGGCATTGGGATCATAATAGGTGAGTTGATCAACCTTGACCACGCGTCCGTCATGGGGGAACATCATGGTACAAAAAATGGATGAGGAAATCGCCCACATGGCGTACATGTAACTGCAGCCAAGTAAGAGGTTATAATCAAGTTGGGCATTGATGACCTCTATGTCAATAAGCACTATTTTACCAATGAAATGGATGAGGACATTAGCTAAGAGACCTTGGGGTTGAGCCGAATGGCCGTCGTAGGCTCGCAACGCAGTGGTGGACTACTGGAGAGAAAGGGATCCCAACTTCTGCCAAACGAATGTGGACATAAAGCATGTAGAGGCACCCTCATCGTTGATGCACCGATGGATGACAAGATTCTGAATGGATATAGAAACTTGGAACGCTAAAATGGAAGGCAGGCGTGGTTTGGATTGGTCCAAATTGAAGGCCATCATTTGTGAATCATTTGGGTCAATAAAACCAATGGCTGAGAGCAAAGTCTTGCACTGTGCAGGATAGTTTTTTAAGACCTCTAATGCAGACATGGCTGCGGGGGACTGAGCTAAATCATCTACAATGTTGTAATTAGACACAGCGCGAGCATTGGGGTTATTGTTGATACGGCAAAGTGGGAAGCGAGGGGCTTTGGAGGTGCCATCTAGTGGAGCCGGATTTATTCGTAATGACTGATCGGTGGGAAGAGTGTTGGTATTTTTGTCGGCGGGAGGGGCTTCAGGGGTGGAGCCATATTGGTTACGACGGGTTTGAAGGTTGACATCGGCGGAGGACATCATCAACAAGTGATAGGTACCTGAGTCTATCATGGGTTGATCAGGAGCGGCATAAGTGATTTGCTGTTGTGGCGGCGCGTTTCCTTGAGGGGGAAGCCAACGGTTGAGTATTCACCACGCCTTGGGTTGGTAAAGGGTTTTGTAGCACCAAGGGTTGAGTCTGAGGTGGTGGGGGGTTAAGCGGCACCTGAGGAGCCGCATGCCCTTGGCGATGGGCATCATCAGTCCAAAGTTGTCGAGCCCACTCCAAATGTGGGCAAGCATGTGTGTAATGGCCATATACCCTGCAAATAGAACAAGGATGGTTTGTGTGCAAATTAGGATTTTTTGCTTGCTTGGGAGGCCTGTCAGGGTTTTGGTTGGCAGGTGTCGCATTATTATTGTTTGGGGGATTAGGAGGCTGGCCGCCTTGGTCTGGAGGGGGGTTGTTCCCACAATTACGTCCTTTACCACGGTTTTGCTGGCCCTGTTGACGTTGGTTATTTTGGTTGGGCTACGGATTTTGTTGCGCATATACTTGCCCTTGGGAAATAGGTGGGTTCTAGGGTTGTGTAGGTGTGGGAGCAGGATGCGGGGGATAATAAGTGGGTGGAGGCGGTGCAGGTGCTAAACCTTGTGGGGATTTCTAATACGTCTATGTGATGGGTTGGGTGTTTGCCGTAGGTGCTGCCTGTGGCGGATAATAAGCAGGGGGGGCTTGAGAGGGTACAGGAGTCGGCGCTGTCTATGGGTGGTAATATGGCTAAGGTGCAACCGGGGGGGAGTGAGCAGGGGATGCATGAACAAATCACTGAGGTGGACATGAGGGTTCGTGGGAATGGTGATTATGGGCCATTGGAGCATATGAATTGGTTGCTCCAGAGTGGGATGTAGCCCGCGAAAGGTCGGGGCCATGGCTAGTGCGTGCTATGGGAAAGGGATGATTATGCGAGGCAATACGGCCAATGATGCCATCTGCGGCATGGGATGCCACCGGTGCATCCTGTCAAGAGGAATCGCTGCAGGGGGAGTCATGTATGATGGTATAGAGGTAACCAGACTGGGCGTAAATAAGGTCAAATTGTTGGGCTTTTAGGATGGCCTCTTTCTCGAACTGGGGTCGCTCGGATGCCACATCCTTGGCAAGGACAGGAAGGAGAGATATTAGAAACCAATCTAAGAAGATACGGTCATTTAACTTGATTTTGCACAGGCTTCGGTGTCGATGCCACTCATGAATGTGGTCAGTGATGTGGGTGGCTGTGTTCTGTCTGTAACATAGTAGGATCTCAACTGCCGCATCATAGCGGACAGGTAACTGAAAGAACTACAGGAAGGTCGAGGTGAGGGAAGTAAAGGTGGCATGGGTCCCATGGGGCTGCTCGATGTACCACTTAGCTGTAGAGCTGGTGAAGGTGCGTTGTAATAGACAAAGTCGAACAGAGTTGTCCACTATAAAGTTGGAGGAACACCATAGATGGAAGGACATGATATGGTTTTGGGGGTCTTCACCTGCCTTTCCCTAAAACTTAGGGATGTTTGATGGGAGCTTGGTGCGCATGTGAGGCCACACAGGGTCGTGTCTGATGGGATCGTTAGCCAGTTTGGCCAGGTCAGGAAGGTTGAGACTATCCATGAATGGAAAACTAGTATAAGGATGTGACATACTGGTGGTTGTGACCACGTTGGGGCCAATGGCCCCAAGTGGAGGGGCTGGGTTCGGGTTGGGGACATTGCCCCCAGGTGGAGGAACGAAGGTGGTATGGGATGGTCCTGCACCGCCAAGGGTAGTGTGAGTCACTGGTGGAGTTGGGATGGGTATACTAGCCACTGGAATGGGTACAGTGATCGGAATGGTGGATGTGGGCCCCATCGAGGGAATACCCAAAGCGGGTGTGGTAGTTGGGGCTCCACCAATGGTCCCTACAAAGAAAGGGTTGGAAATCATGCCAGCCATGGGGCTGGTTGGTGCAGTGTAAGTGGGATTCTCAGACTCTGCCTCAGAATCAGATCTAAAATAAGGGGTGTCAGGGTCGGGGGACGGAGCTGTATGTTGTCGACGAGTGGAGTCGAGTGACGAAGCTTGATGTCTATGACGAGTGGTATCAAGTGATGAAGATCTACATCTATGATGGGTGATGTCAAGTGAACTTTGTTGCGGGGGCTCACCCCGGAGGCACCGAGAATGTCTCGGGGACTCAATGGTGATAGATGGTGTCAAGTATCTGGGGGTTGTGTCGAGTGAAAAATAGCTCAAAAACCCTAATGCAACCAAGTGTGCAGAAGGAGAGCGCAAAAAATACGGCACTCAAGCCAACAACCAGCTCAAAACACTCACTGTAATAGCTGTGCTACAATAAGCGGAGCATCAACAACAATGGTCGGAATACCAGCAAGCAGGAAGTTTCCTAAAAAATAAAAATAGTGGACTCGCTAGACCAAAGGGAGGTAAGGGAGCATGAAAACACCTAGCTAAATAGTATTTTGACTCAACCAGATGTATCCTCTGTAAGGTGATGAAATCCAAGTTAGACAATATGGATAGTAGAGCCAAGTGGCTAAAGATACCCCCCTACCAGGAGGGACACTGGGTAAGACAATCCTAGAAGAAAGGCAACTAAGATACCCTATTCGTGACACATCCAGAAAAGGTGGATCTACAGCTCCGGTCCTATAACCGTGTGGGCCTAAAGAGAACACCACACGCAAACCAACGAGTAGGTAGCCTTCGGTTATTGAATGGATTATAGTATTCCACTCAGGCCTCCAGAACCAGTCTGGCTACTTCTGAACCCTCCTAAGAGAGAGGCCCTCTGATAAAATGGTTGTGACCGTGCCAAAAAATACTAGGGGATTTTGGTTCCCTATTGGACAACAACTATGTCTCAAGTGTAAGCGATTAAGGTGTGTTATTTGGATGCCTATCCCCCCTGTCCTACCTAACTACAATATTCTTATGTGTTCCCCAAGTGGGGTTAGAATGTTGGTTGTGTAGGGTTAGAATGTTGGTTACAATATTCTTATGTGTTCTCGGGTTGCTTGGCATGCTGCACCCGGCATTGATGCGCCTAAAGTATGATGATCATGATATGCTGGCCTATCCAGAAATTACATCGGGCCCCTATGTGCCAGGGTCACAACTCACCGGGAAGCCGATTCTGCAAGACTGGGCACAGGGGTTGAACCAGGTCGGATTGTTGAGGCTTATTAACATGCCGCATTTCAGGAAACTATTGGAGGTTAATGCTTGCGTGAAGCAGCTACTGGCCTGCTTTTATGGTGGTACATTATGGCTGGCCAAAGCGATTCTGGTCACTGTTGATCTTCTTGCGGGCATTACCGGGTTTCCCAAATATAGGGTAGACCTGTCAAAATACTTCCAAGGGAAGGAGAATGACAAAAAGAGGGTGACACAGTTGGTTAAGCGCTATGGCTTGGAACGGAATGGTCGTGGCTATCGCACTAGTAGTATTAATGATAAGGAGGTTCTGACCGGCACAAAGATATTATCCGACAAAGTGGTCGAGGGCGATTGACCTAATCAGTGCAATTCGGGGATCTTGGCATGTGCAGAGTAGTGCGCGGTAGGCGTCTAGATGAATTGGTCCTTGTTTTTGCTAAACCAGTTGGCAGACAATGCTGCCACCATCCAAGCTGGGAAGGGCTCCTTCACGTATAGTTTGCTTTTAATTTTGATCGCACTTGGCAGTTGGAAGGAGCCCAACACTTACCAAGGTATGGAGGTTGCGGCCGTGAAAGAGCGTCTAGGGGTGCGATATCAAAACTTGTGGTGGGTACGAAAGCCAGAGCGACTTCAGGACTGTACATTGAAGTGCTGACTTTATTGGGAGATGCTCTATGGTGCCACAACAAAGGTGCCTCGGTTATCTGAGGAAACCGCGGCAAAGTATAAGCCGATCATGGTGTTTTTGATTCAGCCGCATGCTATTTATGTGCAAGCCATACGCGATCCCGCCAAGTAGTGGTTGTTAACCCCTTCTAAGGTAACGACGGAAGAGTTGGATGCTATTGTGAATGATTGGCTGAATGAATGGCGAGAACCCATGGGGTTGATAGAGATTGACGGTGGATTACTGGCGACGGGCCCTGATGATCGACTATCGATGCAGGACCCGCAGAGTCACCATGACTTAGATTAGGAATCAATAAGGACATTGAGGGATGATGAAATTGACTGGGACATTAAGGAGAATCAGATGAAGGAATGCCATGAGTATGCTACCATCAAGGGTGCATTGCCAATCACAAAAAGTCAGTTGGGATGCCTCATCACGGCAGTCACCCATGAGACCAATACTGCTACTCGAGCGATGACGGGGAAGGAAAACGAAGGATTACATGAGGTCACCACCTGCCTAGATTCCTTGTGTGACATTGTTTTGAAGAAGGCACCAGAGGGAGAAGCAATGCAGGAAATCAGCATAATCGGCATTGATCCACAGGTCCGGAAGATACAAATTCCCCCACTTGCGCTTGCGACTGACGATGTGGCTCTACAAGCTTTGCTGCAATAGTTGGAGGCATTGTCTATCAACATGAACGCACTGTCATCACAAATGTTGGTACAGCTGTAAGCGGTCGCCAGTCAGGAGCTAGCGGATAGAGAAAAGGATGTCCAGAGTCAGTTACTGGGATTCCAGGAGGGCGAAGCGGCACTACGGAAGGAGATCGTGGAACACAAGGGGAAGGCTTCCACAACATGGGAAGTGGCCGATGAACTTAAGGAGTAGCTGGAGAAGCTTCGGGCTGAGAAGAACAGCGTGATAACGGAGCTAAGGAATAGTATCGGTTGACCATGGAAAAAAATCCTTGTGAACAAGACAAGTGCGACTGGAGGAGGGCTTCGATGAATCATGTCACCATGTCTTCAAACCAATAGCAAGATTGGATTTGGTCGAGCGAGCACAGAAGCTAGGGGCTGTTATCTCCCAGTTGTGGGAGGACAATTCTATCTTGACCTAGGCCCTTAATCCAACTACACCACCGGAGGTCGTCGCAGAATGGAAGAGCACCATTGAAGAACTGGTGACTCAGCTAACTGAGTTAGAGTAGGAGGCGACAAAGATAACTACTAAGATTGTGTTGTTCTGGGGTAGCATCATCCAGGATGAGCAGCTAGAATAGTTGACCAAGCAATGATGCAAGGTGGAAGAGTAGTTGGCTACACTGAATACCTCCATGTGCACCATCCCATCAGTGGTGCAAGTGTCTAAAAAGGTAGATCTCAAGGACTTGCAGCAACGAGTTGCCAAAGAAAAAGAGCAACAGAAGCAGTGCTCTGCGTAAATGGATGAGTTTCAGGAAATCGGTGTAGAGCTTAATACCACAACTGGTTTTACACTCCGAGCGGTGCAGGAAGGAAAGCAGAGAGTTGATGCGCACCTGCTTCATCACCCTCTAGAAACAGACCTAGATGACAGTAAGGAAATTCCTGCAACAGTCTTGCAACAGGTCAGCGAAATATGGCAACAGTGTGAAGACTTTAGAGTAAAGAGCAGTGAGTACACACCGTCCTATTGACATGGCTCGAGGGCAAGCCACAAGATTGTGTTGGGGGCTTGTTGGCAGGTGGTTTGGTAAGTTAGCATCGCAGCATCACAGGTGCTGCGACAGTCAGAAGATACTGCGGAGGGTGGAAAGTTGGGCGCAAATGAGAATATTTTAGGTATTTTTTGAGTTAGTTGGACCGCAGCATGCGGGTCTTGGGTCAGTTGGACCATATGTTATGTAATTTTGGGTCAATTGTACCATAGTATGCAGATTTTTGGGTCATTTAGTAAAAGTATCTGTTAGGAAGTTGTTAGTAAGTGGACAAGCAATGTAAAGGCGAAAGCCTATAAATAGTCATAGATGTGTAAGTGTAAAATCATCTTGGATCATGCATCTTTTGATTGTGTATCTGAGATCGAGAGATACCTACGAGATATGTATTTTGTGGAGATATTGTATCTGGGTTTTGTAGATTTAATATGATATGACAGAGCCATTTTGCGGAATCCCTGTGTCTCTTTTGTTCATCTGTGGTAATGCATGTTGCGATATATGAATGATGCTATGTTTTCTTGCTGCAATTAATGCTTTACTGTTATATTTGCTACGATGATGAATGGTGAATGATGCTATGAATACAAATTATGTATGGATTAAATACATAGATCTATTTCTGAAATGTTGCAATAAGCTAAGTAATTGAGCTGCAAACATCCTCCTTCATTCGGCAGAAACGTGGTTCCGTCAACCCTCCCTTGAACATCTTGGGTGAGAGCTCATCTGTTCTTCAGGTGTTGCTGGATGGAGTAAAACCCATCTGGGCCGGTGCTCAAGGAGATCGCGGTGGTTTGGGTGTCGGCAGTGAGTGGGACCCTTGTCGAATGGGTTTGAGTCAACACAACATAGCTAAATTATTCGCTAAATCCTCCACTAAGCAGCTACAACACCACTAAATTTTCTACTAGATTTTCCTTATACACCAGCTGTGACTCTGCCAAATCCTCCGCTAAAGTAGCCGCAACACTGCTAAATTCTTTGCTAAATCCTCCGCTAAGCAGTTGCAACACCACTAAATTTTCTGCCATATTTTCCTTATACACCAGCTGCGACTCTGCCAATTTTGTCCATTTTTCCTATTCTCACAGTTGTGACTCTGCCATATTTGTCCTATCTACCAGCTGCGACTCTGCTAAACTTGCCAATTTTTTGGCTGCAACTCTTCTGGCTTTGGTCACTATGCATGGTAAAATGAAAGCAACAATCAAATGAGTCCCTCTAGTTTGGATGCTACACAGGTACTGGGTTGCATGAGGACATGTATCAAGTTCAGTTTGGGGGAGATGTTGGGTCATGGATTTGTCCATATTTTCATCACCTATCGACATATATTTCATCCCTCTTCTTCCTATTATTATTCATTTATCATTCCATTTTCCATCCATTTGTTGTAACTGCATGTAAAATAACATGTTACTTCCATTATCAGTTTTACAAATTAGCAATTGGTTGAAACAGATCACAAGTTGGGGATTCGGTTTCTCATTCTCTTGAGAGGATTTTATGTATAAATATGTAATCATTCTTATGTATTGGGGGGGAGGGAGAAAGCAATGTTATGCTGTAGGATTTGATTCAACTTTGGTTTTCCATTTCTCCATCAAACTATTATAACCAGATATGAAATCTTGGGCCTTCTCACTATCAGGATTAATGGACTACTATTATTCCATCTATGTCCATCTCGCATCTACAAAAATGTTCAACAAGTGCAGTTAGAGTTATGTGGTTTATCCTTCTTGCTTCGGATCATTGAGAGTCTTCATATAGGTAATCAATTTTTCGTGCATCTAATCTATATCATCACCACCTTGTTGGACTCATACTTTTGTTTCTACTCAATAGGATAGGAGAGAGTCTTGGCTTCGTCATTAAGCTTCTCGAGCTTTTCAAGCAAGACTTCCACTGGTTGTTGTTTTTTTGCTAGCACACCAACCTTACACTGTAGCATTTTACTATGGAGCTCATGGTCCATGTGTGTGGTCCCAAAACACCATATTGGCCCTCTATAAAGAACCTTTGGCCTGAAAGTGGGATATAGTGCTCATTTTGAAGTTTAGAACACTAGATATGGTTCTTGTTGCCCGTGATGTGGTTCAATGCCAAATGTAGGGCATTATACCATAATATTTGTCTATGGGGCTCTTGAGACATCCTTGTGTCCCTTGGAAACCACAAAGGTCCTATAAAGAGATAATTTCCATCTAATCAAGATATGATGTCCATTTTGAGGTTGGCATATTTAGGATGGTTATCATGACTTTAGATACAATCCAAGATCAAAACATAGAGTTTGAAGCAATAACATTTTCCTCTAGGGCTCATGGGCTATTTGTGGGCCTCAATCCATCATATACGTTTTTGCATAGGGAATTGTTGGCCTACAAGAAGAATATGGTGTCCATTTCAAGATTTGTGATACCTCTTCCTCCTAAGTTAGGTTCAACTATTCAATCCTTACTTGACCCTTCAAGCATACATATAGCAAGGCATAGACCAAGCACAATAGTATTGTGGAGACCAAAGTGACCACCTCAAAGTGAGCCATCAAAATATACCACCTCAAGTGTTATAGAATGTGCATATGAATAAATGTTCTAGTGCTTAAGGTTAAAGGAAACATATAACTTAGGAAATGTTTTCATTTATGAAAATAATACATGAAATTTATTTTACAATTAGACCCTTCTAACAAATCAATGTCTTAATTAATCTTTACTCATCTAGTCTAACATTGTTGTGACCCTTTTAAAGTCCTTATTACACCTGAAAGCCCTGATTTAAGTTGCATAGCCTAGATTCTTAAAGTAAGTGAGGGTGAATAAAGTGAATGTGAACTTAGGGAAAGAAATGGGTCTTTGCAAATTAAGCATTATAGCAACTTAGTGTGATAGGTTTACCCTTAAATTTTAAAAATTAGGGTTTATGATGTTGCTTCTACATGTGTTCCTTCAAAGGAAGTGTTGTCATGGGATATCCATCCTTGTGGCTTTTTTTCGCGGTCCCTTTTCTTTTTCCTTCTTTGACATTTCATTTATTTGCATTTCATAGCCCTTTCATTGGCTTACAACTCCCTCTTACTTTAGATTTGGCTTTGATAACCTGGGATAAGGGAACTTGAATTTTTGCAAGGGGAGTATTTCCTATATTTTCCATTTAGATGGATTATTTTATGAAGGATGGGGGTAAAGAAAAAACTACAACCCTCAAACCCTTAAATTGATCCCTAGCCCACTATAACCCACTTACAACCTAAGACACTAACCCATGAACCTTAGTTCAAGCTAGTAACTTACTAATCCTAAGACTCTAAATCAACCCTTGAACATGTTATCTAAATTTTAGATTGAAGGATCAAATAAGGTCTTTTTCTTTTATTGAGGATGAAGAAAAATGAAAAGGAAAAATAATATAGGGAAAAGAGTATAATTGGTTTTCAACAAAAACTTTGACAACAGTAACAACATAATGTTTACAATGGAAAAATGGCACTGTTATTATCAAAATTTAAATGCTTCATTTAAGTTTCTACGCTATCAAATTTTGATGGTAAGATATAGGACTACCATGGAAATGATGGGTGATGGAGAATTAGGGTTCCATTCTAGCTAGGGAACATTAGAAATGGCTACCGCATCTATAGAAAGAAACATGCATACAGATTACTAAATCTTGACATGGGGAGGTAATTTCTCTTGAAAAGTTGCATCTTCAAAATAAAAGGATGAATAATTTCCACACATGATGAAAAATCATTGCTACACACAATGAGGTTGCATCATATATGACATGTATAACATGTGCACATGTCACAACATTGGTTCCTAGCATAATGATATGTTAAAAGTTAGATATAGTAAAATTGATAACAAAATTTAGGAACAAGACCAAAAGACTATGGTTTAAAAGATCATGCACCAACCAATAAGATTCAATGAGATGCTACAAAGGAAAATGACCAAGAGGATTATAATTTCAGTTGATACATCTCATATGTTTCTAGGAATACACGGGAAAAAACAAAATGTCAACTACTTGAACAATGACTCGAGGGAAAAGTTTGGATGTATGCTATATAAACCTTAGAATATTCCACCATGCACCTTAGAATGTTCAACCTTAGATAATCTGAAATAGATCCTTCCATCTCACATGTTATTGAGAAATCATGGTAAGAAGTGGAAACAAGGCATACTGATAAGATTGCATCATTAAGATCACAATCAAAATGAGAATGAGGGGATTCATATGAACTTTCTAGCCACCAGCTTAGATCCATTTTAACTCTGAATCTATTTGACACATCAAGGGATAACAAATAATTGTGATGCAATTATCTCAGTGTCTAACTATTTTGTTGTCAACCAATTGCTAATTTCTCAGTAGGACACATCTAGAGAAGAACAACATTAGGAACATATGATAGATACATATATTAATAAATATAGTATAGAGGCATATTTGAAACAATATTCGTCCATATAGAAGTTGCAAGTGACTATAGGAGAGCATG
Source organism: Larix kaempferi (assembly GCA_027924585.1). Lineage (NCBI taxonomy): Eukaryota > Viridiplantae > Streptophyta > Pinopsida > Pinales > Pinaceae > Larix > Larix kaempferi. The sequence continues at coordinate 5,881,706 of BSBM01000252.1, forward strand.
ATCAATATCCCAAGAAATACCCTTCTTGCATGGTGAACTAGTCCGTTGGTGAAAGTAAAACATAGAAGAAAGAGGAACAAGAGAAATAAGAATAACACCAAGATGAATAAATGGAATATATTCCACCGAAGTGAGGTCACCAATGGAATCAATCGATAATATCAACCTCTAGATAAAACAATCAACTAGATGTAGGCACTAGTAGATTTCTCATTTTCCAGTTGGATCAAAATCAGTAATATCAATTGTTGATCATCGAAGAATGATAATGGAGCTTCAACATTATCCAATACCTTTCTCTATAGGTGTAGGATTGGTTATGCATGGTATTCAATGCATTAATGGAAATAAATCTTATTGAGCTCACCAGCAATTAAGAAACCACCTTAGGTATGTCACATGCTTTGAAAAGGATTGACATCATTGAAATACTACATTAGCATGCTTGTCAACCATATGATATAAACCAAGTCCCCAATCAACACTTTTTTAATGAAGTAAACATGGAACTAGCTAATAATACATGAGAGAAATGAACGAAACATGGAACTAGCTAATGATACATGAGAGAAATGAACTAAACATGGAACTATCTAATGATACATGAGAGAAATGTGCATCAAAAATATAAATACAAAATCTATCCATTAAAGTTTAGTTATATTAAAATTTTGAAAAAACCCCATTTCACTAAATTCAAAACACAAAAGTCCTAAAATGAAATCCTAAACTGTGGGTGGGCGCCAAATTTTGTCAAAATTTCCTCCCGAAACACAAAAATGCCAAACTCTCCGTGTCCACCAAATTTTGTCAAAATTCTCTTCCCCTATCATCTTCATGGAAGAAGAAAGCAGCGTAACTCAATATGGAACCCAGATATGAGCTGCAAGAATGTCTTAGTCGAAGATTTGGAGGATAGGCGCCTCTGGCTATAGAGAATCTAGCATGAGAAGGATGGGGTTTCATCCATTTATCTCACCATTGGTTATGAGGCCATGTTGCAGCATTATCCACTGGAAATCTATGCAAGAAGAGGTAAGAATCAATGTCTCATCTCATTTAATAGAAAAGGGCTTTTTCATTTTGAGTGGTTTAGAAATAAGAATGATGAAGAGAATTGGGATGAGTAGTTTCGTAGTTATACTGATTCCAAACCCTATTGTCCACAATCTATTAGCCTTGACATTTATTTTTTATGGCAGAAAATGTGTTATTGCTTAAAACATCTACAAAACAAGTTGGTTTAGTTTTCCCTTAAAATTAGCTAGCTGCAACACTTAGCTAATCCCCTGAATTTGTCGGTTTCGCTAGTCACAAACCAAAACAATAAAAAAAATGGTCACAAACCAAAACAATAATTTTTTTTTTTTCCAATTTCTGACTTTTCTTTTAGTCTCTTCTCTGTCATGTACTACTCTACAGGAAAAGGGTATTAATTCATTGCAACGAGGACCAAGTTATTGGCATGGAATCGATGCTCAAAACCTCAATGCGTTTGGATGGTCACAACTATTGATTTTTTTTCGCACTCCTCAAATGCAATAGATCTCATCCACTCATCCAAGAATCTTAAACCTACATTTATTCCACTCAAAATATACTAAGTTCTACCAATATCACTTACAGAGTTAACCACGAAGGTGTTCCAGTAATTGCAAAGTAATTTTGCTTTTAGTTTTCTTCAACGAATAGAACCCTAGTCGCTTGTGATCGCTTGCATTCAACAACTTCCTACAAAAGACAGGTAAGAACCCTCCAAGATGAGAAGATTTTACCCATTCATCAGTCAAACCTTTACCCTAGCAATGAGATCTTGGCTTGAATAAAATTTTGCTCTGTGCCTATGTTTATAACAGTTAGGGAATCCAGGCGACTTCCCTAGAATCAATCACAGATACTCAATCTCAATGTAATCTAAGGTTACTTTCTTTGACTCATGAGTCTCTAATACAGCAAGATCAAACCGATTGTCCCTCTCATCAATTGTATTTAGAAATCCTCTCTGTCTATAACCCTGGTCGACTGTAGGTTCATATACGAGCTAAATAAAAGACAATCAAAATACCTACATTTTCATTAATAACAAGTCTGCAATGAATCCACTAACAATCAATTCATTCATGCAGAGAGTTCCCTCCCCTCAATCTACAAATTACTCCCTATTCTATTCTTTGACAGTTGACTCCCATCTACCGGACCCTAGAGTTACAAGGTTGTTTTTTTTTAGTTACAGTCCCTCTAACCTACCTCCCCTTTCTTTTCGCGAACTGCCACCGGCAAGATTCAGCTCTAACTATTCGGGTACACAAAGTACTCCTAAACGACCAAACACCTAGAGCAACCACTTCACACAAACAGATCACATATCGATACACTGATGTTTTGATATGGTTTAAACCCTCGAGAGGGAAACACTCCATGGCCCCGGCCAAATAGCTTCTACGGAGCAATTTATTATGCAAAAGAAAGAAAGTTACAAATGAGCTTCTCATAATCTATCAAATAGACAATGAGCCTCCATTCTCTTTAAATAGAGATCATGGACCAATCGGGTGTTAAGCCAAGGATCAAGGTTAGGTATGATCTAATAGAAGTCGAGCCATCGGATCACTCTATGTCTAGAACATATCGTGACCGTCAGATTAAATATTTACAAATGCATACTAAAGAAACACACTTTTCGTAACGGATACATCACACAAATTGATCTTAACTAACTTTTAAGTGTCTAAATATCCTAACATCGCCCCTTAAGAACAACTTGGGATAGGATTGAAGGATTTACAAAAGTGACACTATTAGGAGAAGGAAGGAGGCATTAGAGCCTATCCCCCTTAATGACAAATTCCTGAACTCCTAACATAGATTGAAGTTTAGAAAACTTCACTTCTGTAAGAGACTTGGTGAAGATGTATGCAACTTGATCATCTATAGGACAAAAGAGCACTTCAAGAACACGATCATGAACAAGACTTATGATGAAGTGAATATGTAGCTCAATGTGTTTGTTGCGTTGATGTAGAACTGGATCTTTGGCGAGATTGATGGCACTTTGATTGTCGCACCAAAGTGGAGTAGGCTACTACTGCTCGAATCCAAACTCTGAAAGGATTTGTTGAAGCCATAAAGCTTCCTGAATGGAATTAACCGCGGCTCAATATTCTACCTCTATTGAGGAAAGAGAAAGAGCTTGTTGTTTATTACAAGCCCAAGTGATAGGTCCAGATCCCAGACTGAAAACATAACCTGCAGTAGACTTTCGATCATCAGGATCGTCGGCCCAATCTGAATCAGTGAAACCAACCAACAAAGGTTTCCCCCCTGTACTGTAATGAATCCCAAACTGAATTGTACCTCGAATATATCGAAGTATTCTTTTAGCTACTTTCTAGTGAATTTCATGAGGTGTTTGCATATAACGAGCAACACGACCAACGACAAAGGAAAGGTCAGGATGGGAATGATTCAGGTATAAGAGACTACCAACAAGCTGACGATACAAGGTGGCATCTACTTCAGGTGAAGTACAAGTGGTAGAAATTTTGACTCCAGACTGGAAGGCAGAAGAGGTTGGTGTACAATATTCCATGTGAATGCGAAGAAGAGGGTCACAGGCATACTTAGACTGAGAAAGAAATATTCCTTCTTTGGTTTGCAGGACTTGGAGACCAAAAAAATAATGCAAATGTCCTAAGTCTAACATTTCAAAATTTTGCTTAAGACTGGATTTCACATGGGTTATAAGCTTAGGGTCACTACCAGTAAGAATAAGGTCATCAACATATAGAACAAGTATGATGAGGTGGTTTCCTACTTTCTTGGTATAGACATTGTTAGGATATTCCTATATTCCATCTTAGTCCCACTAGTATTTTGATCATTTACATTTTCAGTCATGCATGCAACTTTATGGTTTGCATGCATTTTGCATGCATCCCAGTCATCAGTCCAGCACCTAGCACTCAGTTAGCTGGTCCCCGAGAGCTTCTCACTGATACGTTTTAGCCCTCCAGTTGCTTAATGCGTCCTTCTTCCTTGATTTTAGGAAGCAACTCGCCCTTCTTCACCTACCAGTCCATTTATCTTCAGTTACACTCAATTACACTCAGTTACACCTACCAGAATCAGTTTGACTGATGGTTGACAATTACTTGAGCATTGATGACTCCACTGATGATGATGAAGACTTCCAGTTGTGCTCTGATGACACTAGTTGTGCTCCAATGACACTCTAGTGATCCTTTGATCACTCCATGAAGGCTAATTTGAATTGCCACATTAGGCATTTGAATCCTCATGCATTGTACTATTTATTTGTCCATATTGTGATTAATTAATTAGTGTGTGTGAAGTATTATTGCTTTCATCTGAGTTCTACTGTACCATATTATTATGTTGCTCATTATACTATATTGACCACTCTTCTTCTATTTTCCTGCTTAATCATAATTACTCTTGTGAGGTTTACATCATCTCTTAGATCTGCTGTGAGGATTTTCACATGGTATCAGAGCATGTTGAGAGTATTGTTTATCTCCATCCTTGAGAGTTTTTTGCAGGTTATTACAAAGATTTCGAGTGTAGCAGTTGAGCAGTTTCTGCATTTTGCAGCAGTTTCTGCATTTTGCAGTAGTAGCAGTTGCAAATATTCTCTATTGTTTTTGCAGGTCTTCTACAGCTTCTATGTATCCATCAAGAATTAGTCCTCTTTCTCCATTCAACTATGATTAATGGAAACCAAGAATGATAGCATACTTGAAGATCCATGATCTTTTTTATTGTCATTTTGAAAGAGAATTTGAATCCCTGAAGAGAAGATTGATTGGTTAAATAAAGGTGATGGAGCCTTTGGAGCAATGATGCTTTCTTTTCCTAAATACCTGAGATTCCATTTCCAATACCATGATGGTGTTGAAAGTCCAATAGATTTATGGACTCCAAAAGAGTTATGGGTTCACCTCGATGAAAATTTTGGCAGAAAGAATGAAGGGATTGGTCCAAGCCCATTCTAAAGCAAGCAAAGTGATGTATTTGCTCCCCTTGATGGTCTCTCAGATCATGCACCAGTATCATCTAATATTGAAGTTGTTCACAAATAACTTTCATATTCTACACTCATGCTCAAACTTTCTTCTCTTTCTATGCCAGCTCACACTCTAGATATTGCAGAAGGTCCTAAATCCTCTCTTGCACTAGATTCTGTTTGTTTGCATCATGATCACATGATTATTTTGGAGGTAAAAACAACTATTGAAGTTAATGCATTCGCTCTCCTCAAGAAATCACCTCTTTTATACTACTATATGATCATAATTCCATGCTTTCAGAAGGTTATTGAAGAATATGGCCATTGCTATTCGCTTGGGAAGATTTCTCATGCACATCATGGTTTTGATCTCACCCCTATTGGTTCAAAGGAGATCTCAAGAAACCATGACCATTCGCTTGGGATAATTTCTCATGCATTTACTGGTTTTTATCTCACCTCTCATGGTTCAAAGGAGATCTCAAGAAACCATGATTCAAGTCTTGGATCTATGTTGGATTCCAAGCAATTACTACTTGGGATAATTTCTCATGCATATGATAGTTTTGATCTCACCCCTGCTGGTTCAAAGGAGATCTCAAGAAACTATTTTTTAAGTCTTAAATCTGATTGAGATTTCAAGCAATTATTATTTGATGGTTCTTTTTCGCATAATCTCACCCATGATGGTTCGAAGGAGAAGACAAAAGACTATCTGCATATTCATGATTTTGATCCTACCTCAGCTGATTCGAATCACAGGTTCAAGGATCATCCTCATACTTTTGGATTTGTTCTCATCACATTCGATCTGAAGAGCAAGTACAAGCACATGTTTTTTGCGCATGATCCACTTCTTCCCAAGAAGAAGATACCTCCAGACATATGACCAAGCATCACACCTGCTTGAGTTTGGAGCATTTATTTTTTGTGTGTGCCTTACAGTCTGTTTTTTGAGGAGGGGTTATGTTTCCCATGAAATTTTCCCACTTCCTTAGTTTATTGATTGTTATTATCATTATATTGGGTGACCTTTTGGTCTTAGTTACCAGGGCCCAGGATGGATTAAGGGGGGGTGTTAGGATATTCCTATACTCCATCCTAGTCCCACCAGTATTTTGATCATTTAAATTTTCAGTCATGCATGCACCTTTAGGGTTTGCATGCATTCTAGGGTTTACATGCATCCCAGTCATCAATCCAACACCTAGCCCTCAGTTAGCCGGCCCCCGAGAGCTTCTCATTGATACATTTTAGCCCTCCAGTTGCTTAATGCACCCTTCTTCCTTGATTTTAGGAAGCAACTCGCCCTTCTTCACCTACCAGTCCATTTGTCTTCAGTTACACTCAGTTATACTTAGTTACACTCAGTTACACCTACCAGACTCAGTTTGACTGATGGTTGACAATTACTTGAGCATTGATGACTCCACTAATGATGATGAAGACTTTCAGTTGTGCTCTGATGACACTAGTTGTGCTCTGATGACACTCCAGTGATCCTTTGATCACTCCATGAAGGCTAATTCGAATTGCCACCTTAGGCATTCGAATCCTCATGCATTGTACTATTTATTTGTCCATATTGTGATTAATTAATTAGTGTGTGTGAAGTATTATTGCTTTTATCTGAGTTCTACTGTACCATATTATTATGTTTCTCATTATATTGTATTGACCACTCTTCTTCTATTTTCCTGCTTAATCATAATTACTCTTATGAGGTTTACATCATCTCTTAGATCTACTGTGAGGATTTTCACAGACATTGGGGTCATAATGGCATCTAGAAAAACCAGTGTCAAGGAGAAAGCTATCCATTTTGGCATACCAAGCTCTAGGAGCTTGCTTAAGGCCATATAATGATTTCTTAAGGTGGCATACAAGGCTAGAGTTATTCTGAACATATCCAAGAGGTTGTTCCATGTAAATTTCCTCCTGTAAATCACCATGTAATAAGGAAAAATTGACATCCATTTGATGGACTTCCTAGTTATGTAAGGATGCAAGGGAAAGAACAAGGCAGATAGAGTTCATTTTTGCGACAGGAGCAAAGGTTTCATTTTAGTCAATCGCTTCAACTTGGGAAAAACCTTTGGCAACTAACCTTGCCTTAAGTATTTCAACACTTCCATCTGATGCATACTTAGTTCTGTAGACCCATTTACATCTGACAAGTTTTCTTCCTTTTGGAATAGGTACAAGATCCCAAGTATCGTTCGCCATTAAGGAATGATATTCTTCATCCATGGCTACATCCCAATCTGGATTTCCTGAAGCTTCTGCAAAAGTTTATGGATCATGATTCTCGGAAACTTGAGCCAAAAGAGAAGAGGCTCGCTGAAACTGAGAACGTGTTCGACGTTGATCTCTAGGATCACCGGCAAGATCACCAGCTGCTTCACATGTTGAATGGACCCATTGAGGAAGAACTTGTGCTGGTGCAACTAGAGGAACATGAGCAGGCAGAGGTGAATTTTCATCCTCACTGTCATCATCAAAAACTAGAGTTGGAAACCTGTCAAGGAAGTTGGAAGAAGAAGAAGGCACAATCGCCGAATCAGGCTCGCAAGCCAAAGATGGCACAATCATCAAGTTAGGCTCACAAGCCAAGATATTTTCATCAAATTTAACATCTCTTCTAATGATTACATCATGATAATGTGGTTGAAGAAGTCTATAACCTTTTACATCTTCAGAATATCCAACAATTATACACTTTTCACTTTTAGGCTGCAATGCTTTCCGTTTTTTATCCAAAATATTGTTGATGTATATGTAACTTCGGAATGTATTTCATATATGTATGTTGTATGTACTCCTATAGAGATGGTATTATTCCTCTATATGGAAGTGTCATCATTTATATTGTAAATGTCGTAACTTATACTTGATGGGTTATTAGACCACCTTGTTGGGGTCGGCCCTGTATAAGTCATCTGGGTCAAAGGGTTATTAGACCACCCTATTGGGGGTCGGCCATGTGGGTCGAAGGGTTATTAGACCACCCTATTGGGGGGTCGGCCCAGTCAGCATTATGTTATGTAGTTAAGTTTGAGCCTACATGATTTATGTAAAAGGCAAGTCAAGTCAAGTATAAATAGAGTGCGGGAAGCACTCTATTTGATCACTCACTTCTCACTCATGCACTCAAGGAGGAGTGGCGCACTTATGGAGGAGGAGGATCTACTACTAGGATATGTCTATCTCTCATGTTTGGTTTGTATCATTGCTCTATCTATCTCTGAGGAATTTATTGGGGTTTTTCACCTTTATGGTTTTCCCCAAGTAAATCTTTGTGTCTCTTGTGTGCTTGCATTATTGTCTCCATGAATGATATGCTGTAGATTTGCTATACATGTTATTCTCTCAGTTAAGATCCTAGATCAGATTGAACTAAATTCTGAAAATTTAACATGGTATCAGAGCTAGCCTGAAAGAAGACATGATATGGCATGTACGACACTTGTTGCACTTACGATGCTAGTGCTTGATATAGAAAAAACCAGTCATCGTAGCACTTTCGCTATAAATTTGTTTTGGCAAAGTTTTTGGATCTGAAATATTTACAAGTCGAAGATTAAATCTCCATATACCTTGTGTCCAAAGGACAACCTCTAATTGGTTGTACTTTGTGATTTATGATCTGTACAATATAGGGTTTCTGCCTCTTCTAGATTTGAGTCAAAATCAAGTGACCTTGGGAAAAGGGTCATAACTTGGGATAGGAAGCTCCAAATGAAATTTCGTAAAATGTGACAGGTAGTACACAGACTGTACTATCTCAATAAAATTGTTCAAAGGCCTAAGTTGAAACATTGACACGTGGCACACCGTACAAGTTCGCTCTCCTGTATTATCCCATAAACAGGGCACGTTGCGACACTTGGCATAACTCTCTCTCAGAGAATCCAATTGAGGTCAGACATATCGAGATGGAAATATAACAGGTCGAGCTATCTCAGGAAATATTTTCAGACCCTATGGATCAAAAGGTTCAGCGTTACACCAGAAACAATCAGGTACATATTTCTGTCAAAACAGAGTTATTTTTTAGTACCTTCATTCATGGCTTCCGAAATTTAGGGCTTCGGAGAAAGTTGGAATTTTTGTAATCAGAGACCACGGTTGGATGCTACTCATAAAAATTGAAATTTAGAGACCAAGATCAGAATTTTTGGTTGGGAAGAAGGCTGGGCTTGATCAGACCCTAGTTCGGGACTTTGATCAGAAAAGTGGAAAATTAGGGCTTCTGTAAAAATGGGAATTTTTGAAATCTATGACCACGGCTGGAAGCTCCTCAGAAAAATAGAATCTTAGAGCTTTGGATCAAACCTTTTGATTGGGAAGAAGAGTGGGCTTTATCAAACCCTAGTTCAGGGTCACGTCCAGTGAATCTGGAAGTTTCAAAGGCAAAATTGAGGAGTGAAACTTTGCAGTTTTCAAATTCTGAATATACCATCTTGATCAGCTCATCAAGGCGCATATTTCTATCTTTTCGGAAGTTTGAAATTCAAATTTTGAATTTTTGGGGTTTCTCTGACAAACCCATATCCAACTCCAGGTCCAGTTCTTGCAAATCAAGTGGATTGGGTTAATCCTAGAAGAAGATGGATTGGTCACCTGCATAAGTGAAGAAGTTCCTGTTTCACAGGGAGATGAGGCTAAGGCCTTACATAAGAATATTACGAGCGATCTAGACAGGTATGACTCATCAAGGTATGTTTCAATATTTGTTCATGATTAAGTTTATGGTATGTTTGTCTTCATGTTATTACGATTAGTACAATCTTGATTTTATATTTGTCGTATCACCTTAACAAAATTATGAATGCATGATAGAAGATATTTATTGGTTAGGGTATTGACACTTATGATTGTACTAATGCATTATGGTGTTGTATGAGGTTTATGTTGTCTGCTAACATAAAAAGGTACACTAAGAAAGAAAAATCATGTTCTACTTCAAGAACGTATGATCATGGTGACATGAAGACAAGGATTCATCCATTGTCATGGATCACATAGAAGATCTACTTTCGAGGTATGTATAACTTGTTTCTACAATGGTTAACTTATGAGACATGCAGGTTACTAGCACAAGTCATTGAAGAGAACCAAAAGACATTATACGGGTATGTTAGACATAACTAGCTAGCATGCTAATCCAGGTATGTTTTTCCTATATCAAGCTAGAATCCTACCTTGGGTTAGGATCTTATACTGTTGTATTGTTGATAATGATTATTCATGAAGTCATAAGTTTGAATAATCATGGGTATATGCATATTATGTGTCTTACCTTAATTAATGATATGACTAACCCGAAGAGTCATAGGTTTGAGTAATTATAGGTTTAGACATGTTATGTTTCTTATGATTTGACTAACCATAAGAATCCTACATAAACCTTGAATGCTAATGCTTATTATTTCTGTTTGAAATGATCATGACTATACATGCTTGAGATTATTGTGTTTCAATAGTATACTAATGAATGTATGATTTTATATGAGATCACAAGGATAACTCAATCATGATACTAATAAGCATGCATAGGGACCAAGGATGAATATGAGTTCAAGAATAGGTAATCCAGAAAGCAAAGATCAAGAGGGAGCACACTCCAGTTGTTCCTACAAGAAAGCAAAGAAACACACTTCAGTAGTTTCTGCAAGGATGCAGATATTCAGAGGGAGTTGACCACTTCTCACAATCCACATAAGAATGGAGTTGCAGAAAAGAAGCAAAGACTGAGAGGGAGTCAACCCAACAAACAAACAAAGATAAGTATTTGAATTATCATTACTTACATATTTTATTGTTTAAATAATACTGTTCAAAAATGTATATACTGATGTTCCTAGAATTAGGTTGTGTATTCTGCATATTAGAATAGTTGCATTGATGAACAGTATACTACTAATATGCATGGGTAAGTGGCCTATGGCACTGTACAACATTCCATTGCTACTTATCTAGAATGAAACCTCTTTTCTAACATGTTGGGAGTTGTGCACACTCTTAACAATGTTCTGGTAGAGATTGGAAGGCATCTAGAAAGTTACGGGATATGGATAAATGTTGTATTGAAGAATTGGCTAAGATAATTGCATGACTTTATGACATATTTATTTATGTGTAAGAATTTGCTCTAAAAACTATGAAATGTTTTCTAATCATGCAATTTAACTTGTTGTGTAGGAAAGATCGTATGCCATCACCTACAAAAGAAGAACTACAACATTTGTTCAGCAACAAAATTATCTATTGAATATATTGAAGTTCCCAGGATATGGGAAGAATTCCATGATCCGTCGATCATGAAGAATGATGTTTGGGATGTAATCCCAAGACCTGAAGGGAAGTTTGTTATGACTTCCATATGGATCTATCAAGATCAAGCATGCTGCAGACGGCAGCATAGAGAAATATAAAAGTGATGAGATAGCAGATGCACCAGATGGATTTCAAGATAGCATGGTGTAGTCATATATATGTGCAGAACTTGATATGATAGGATAGACAGCTTTCTATCCAGTTTGGGCTTTACCAAGAATAAAGCGGATTCCAACCTTTTCTACAAGGTTGAGGAAGGCAATCCAATGATACTACTTTTGTATGCGGATAACCTATTTGTTACATGTGAAGATAGATTGATTGCCGACATGTAGCGGAAGCTCGCTGCCGAGTTTGAGTTGAGGAACTTGGGGATGATGCACTATTTGTTTTTGGCATGAAGGTGTGGCAGAATGATGGAATCTTCCTTGGACAAGGGAAGTATGCAGTAGAGATCCTGAAGAGGTTCGGGATGATGGACTGCAAGGCTATGGCCACACCTATGGCATCGAATCTGAAGCTTCTATGTGATGCTTCATCTGAGTCGGTTGATGTCTCTATGTATTTTCAGATGATTGGGTCCTTGATGTACCTGACGAACACGAGACCAGAAATTTGCTTTGATGTGAACACATTGAGTCAGTTCCTGAAAAATCCGAGGAGTGTTCACCTGGTTGATGTAAAGCATGTTCTGAGGTACCTGAAGGGTACAGTGGATTATGGGCTCAAGTATGAAGCAAATCAAAAGTTTAACCTGCAGGGTTATGTTGATTCATAGTGGGCTGGCAGTGCTGCAGATAGGAAGAGCACATCTGGATGCTGCTTCAATATGGGATCAGGTGTGATCTCTTGGTTTAGCAGGAAGCCGTCCTGCGTAGCACTGAGTACAGTTGAGGCAGAGTATGTTGCAACCTGTTCAGCTAGTTGTGAGGCAGTATGGCTACGGAAGCTACTTTCTGAGTTATTTGATCTCCCGTTGGATGGTACTGCTATCTTATGTGATAACCAGAGTTGTGTGAAGCTGTCCGAGAACCCAGTGTTTCATGATAGGTCGAAACACATAGAGATCAAATATCACTATATCAGGGATATGGTGCAGAGAGGAGCTATGAAGCTCCTGTATGTTGCAACGGATGAGCAGATTGCAGATGTGCTGACGAAGCCACTAGCCAGGGTGAAGTTTGAATACTTCAAAGAGAGGCTTGGCGTTCTTCAGATCGAGGACACTTCGAGGAAGAAGTGATGGACACATTTACTGAAGCCATTCCAAGCATGTTGGAAGGAGGATCCTTCACATGGCTATGGATGTAAGCGCTGGGTGATGAGCATTAGGATGATGTTCTGGTTTTTGCTTTGATATGATCAGCTGAATCATTTTTATATGTATGTATGCATCATGTTGGATGCTGGATATGATCAGTTGGATCATTTTTATGTATGTATGTATGCAGCATGTTGGATGCTGGATATGATCAGTTGGATCATTTATATGTATGTATGCATCATGTTGGATGCTGGATATGATCGGTTGGATCATGTGTATGTATTTTTGTATATGCATCATGTTGGATGCTTGGACCATGTATCTGTATATGTATCAGGTGGATACATTGTATGATCAGGTGGATCATATATGGTGATATGTATCATGTATTTGTATTTGTATTAGGAGGATACATTTTATGATCAGGTGGATCATGTATGATGATATGTATCAGGTATATACTTGGTATGCATGAGGTAGATGCATTATATGATCAGGATGATCGTGGATGACGAGCTTCAGGATGTTGCTCCAGATGACATGCAGCAGGATGTTGCAGTGATGATGATTAGGATAATCATGTGTACATCAGGATGATATATGGTGAGTATCAGGTTGATACTCTATGGCCGTGGATCAGGTTGTGCAGATGAGCATATAATTCGTTGCCCTGGGATATTTGCAGATAGTCTTTCGAGGTTTTGCCTATGGCATGTAATTAGGTGCCCTGGGATATCTGGCAAATGCTCTTTCGAGGTTTTTCTCTGGGAGGACATATAATTCATTGCCCTGGGAGATCTATAGATAGTCTTATGAGGTTTTGCCTATGGCATATAATTTGTTGCCCTGGGATATCTGGCAGATGCTCTTTCGAGGTTTTGTCCTATGCCATATAATTCGTGTCCCTGGGAGATCCGATAGGTTGGGTTGTGTGCCCGTAATAAGTCCTGGGATGCTTTTGCGAGGTTTTTCCATGACCACATGTAATTCATGCCCTGGGAGATCCTATAGGTAGAGCTGTGTGCTCGTAACAGCCTAGGATGCTCTTGCAAGTTTTTGTGGTGACCACATGTAATTCGTGCCTTGGGAGATCCTATAAGTAGAGCTGTGTGCTCGTAACAGCCTGGGATGCTCTTGTGAGGTTTTGTGGTGAGGTCACATATAATATGGCCCTGGGAGATCTGCAGATAGTCTTTCGAGGTTTTTCCTATGGCATGTAACTCATTGCCCTGGGATATCTGGCAGATGCTCTTTCGAGTTTTTGTGACACACGTAATAAGTCCTGAGGATTCCATAGTATGGCCAGTGATGATGAAGACCTACAGGTGGTGAGCCTACATCCAGTATGAAAAAGGACTGGCTCCGTAGAACTTCCTATGATGAGTAGATTCAAAGATTGATTGAGATAGCAGCAGCAGTGATGATGATGATGTCTCGATGACAATTATCCAGTGACGATGATCCAGAGAAGAAGACTTGTGCTAGAAGACCTGTGCTGAGAAATACCTTCCTAGTTAAGAGGGAGTGTTGATGTATATGTAACTTCGGAATGTATTTCATATATGTATGTTGTATGTACTCCTATAGAGATGGTATTATTCCTCTATACGGAAGTGTCGTCATTTATATTGTAAATGTCGTAACTTATACTTGATGGGTTATTAGACCACCTTGTTGGGGTCGGCCCTATATAAGTCATGTGGGTCAAAGGGTTATTAGACCACCCTATTGGGGGTCGGCCATGTGGTTTGAAGGGTTATTAGACCACCCTATTGGGGGGTCGGCCCAGTCATCATTATGTTATGTGGTTAAGTTCAAGCCTACATGATTTATGTAAAAGGAAAGTCAAGTCAAGTATAAATAGAGTGCGGGAGGCACTTTATTTGATCACTCACTTCTCACTCATGCACTCAAGGAGGAGTGGCGCACTTATGGAGGAGGAGGATCTGCTGCTAGGATATGTCTATCTCTCATGTTTGGGTTGTATCATTGCTCTATCTATCTCTGAGGAAATTATTAGAGTTTTTCACCTTTATGGTTTTCCCCAAATAAATCTTTGTGTCTCTTGTGTGCTTGCATTATTATCTGCATGAATGATATGCTGTAGATTTATTGTACATGTTATTCTCTCAGTTAAGATCCTAGATCAGATTGAAGTAAATTCTGAAAAGTTAACAAATATGATCCCATGCTTCACTACCAAATACACGGAAGTGACTTACATCAGGTTTAGTTTTACTCCACGCTTCTTTCAGTGTGATACCCTGTAAAGCTTTGGTGGGAGTGTGATTAACTATGTAATTTGCACAATTTATGGCTTCAGCCAAAAATTGAAGCCTTAGTCCCTTAGATTGAATCATACAATTAGCCATTTCTTTTAAAGTGTGGTTCTTCCGTTCAGCTACACCATTTTGTTGTGGCATATATGGAATAGTGTGTTGTTGTTAGATTCCTTGTTCAGTGCATAAAGTAGTGAACGTTTTGTTAACATATTCTCCTCCACTGTCAGATCTTAACTTAATAATTTGATGACCATAATGTTTTTCAACAAGGGCCTTGTAGGCCAAAAACATGTTAAATACTTCGTTCTTAAATTTTAGGAAATAAACCCAAGTGCGTCTGGTGTAATCATCAATGAAAGTTAAGAAATATTTGAAACCAGAAAAGGAAGCAGGTGGAAGAGGACAACACAAGTCACTATGCACAAGCTCCAAGGGAATCGAGGCGTGCCAAGAGGCACATTTGTCAAAACTATCCCGATGATATTTTCTGAGTATACAACCGGAACAAACACCATCCCTGCAAGATACCATAAGAAGACCTAACACCATATTTTATTTACATAGTTGTTGCAATGAGCAATAATTTAAGTGACCAAATCGCTCATGCCAAAGTTTTCTCAAGTTATCACTATGAGCAACAAAAACTGAAGGAAAAGGTGATGACCCAAAGTTGTTAAATTTGTACAACCTAATAATATCATCAACAATTCTAGTAGCTAGGACCTGTTGAGGATCTTTAAAATCCTTGATTACAACTTGGTGAGGTGTAAATGTCACAGTTTTACCTTCACCAGAATGAGTGATTTGATAGAATGATAACAAATTGTAGGAAATTCTTGGAACACAAAGTACTTCACTAAAATGACCATTATCTACTGGAACTGTTCCAGCTCCTACAACACTTAGAGATCTATCATCACCAACAAATATTTGTTTGGTGTTACATTCATGCATAGTAGAAAAGATGGCTTGATCCTTAACCATATGATAAGATGCTCCAGAATCAATGAGCCATTCATTTGAAGTAGAAGAAGAATATGCATTATAAGAATAACCAGAAGCAAAAAGTGCATGTCCATGAGAGGTAGATTCTGAAGGTGAATCTAGGCTAATGTTGTGCTTCTTCATTGCTGCTTCCAAGGCTGTCATTTTCTTGAAACACTTAGATTCATCATGATTATCTTTCGCGCAATAGTTGCAATGACGCTCAATCTTCTTTCCTTTTGGCTTGGATCCTTTGTCATTTTTTAAAGAAGGAGATGACTGAGAGGGTTTGGGACCCTTGTTTGAGTTATTATTGCAAAAATTTTGTTTCTTGGGAGGATTGGACTTTTCTTTCTGTTGGGACAATAAGGCTTTCCCAGATGTATCTGCATTGTTGATTATTCCAAAATGGATGAATTTATCTTGCTCTCTAATCAATGAATCACAAAAGGATTCAAGACTAGGCTCTTGATAGCTAACTGCATTCAAGGATTCTTTCATGGAGTAAAATGTAGATACAAAAACAGAATATGCAGGTCCAATTTTGGAAAGAATATGATAAATGCATTGTTTGTCTTCCCTCTTAATCTTTCATTCTTCACATAATATTTTACGAGTTTTGTACTTAGATAAATAATCTTGAATGCATGAAAAATCACTTGGATTTAAAGAAATCAACTCATTTTCGAGTTGGTGACCTCGAATTTCATTGTGTTTACCAAACACGGATTCCAACTTGTCCCAAGCAGCATCAAGTTCATCAATTCCAGATATGTGGAATCACAAATCAGTAAAGATTGGCATCCCAATCAATCCATGAGATTCGTCACATCTATTTGCCCATTTTATTTTCTTATCATCATCAGTGGGTTCTATTTCTTTCCCTGAGGTAATTCTAAAAAGTTCCATACTTTGTAGAACATCCTCCATATGAGATTTTCATGAGAAATAGTTGGAACTAGTAAGTAGAATATCACAAATAGAAACCAATAATGGATGTAAAAATAGAAACCAATAGTCTAGATGCGAAGAGCTCAAAACAATAGGTGGTTTAAGAAAAAACGGCACTAAAAACTGACTTCGGATGATGAAGTTATGCTTGAACAAAGAAAATGTTGAAGATGTCCCCAATAGTGATGTGGTAGATAGAGAATGACCAGCTAAAAAAAAGACCCCCCTCTTCCCAAGATGAACCTTTGACAATCACTTTACAAGAAAGTTTCTTTAAGTGAATCACTTTTGTAAAATAAGTGATTTCACTTTTACAATGATGTTACTTTAAATAGTGCAACAATAAAATGAACTTAAGTGACTCGCTTTTTATTTTTATTTTTTATTATTTAAGTGAGATGCACTTTTACAATAAAGTAACTTAAAAAATAGAAATTGCATGCAATTTTTCTTTTAAAAGTAACTTCCTAAGACTTGAACTCAAGACCTCTTAAGGAATAAAGCAACTTTGAACCAAGTGAGCTAGATTAAAAGGTATGTAAAATATGGGAAGGAGGAAGGGGGCTTCTTTTTTTTTTACTCTTCTCTCTCGGTTTTCGTGCTTCTTGCAAATCACAACACAAACCGAAACAAAAAATCTTTTCCACAATATGGGGTTAGATCTCGTTATCTTGCCCGGAAAGTCTAGTTTTCTCTCTATTTTTGATTAGCCGAGATCGCACAAAGTGCACGACAAAGAGCATACGCAGACAGGGAAAGTAACAATCTGAAACTAAAAAGAATCTAATAATAAAAACTAATAAAATATGAGTTTTTTTTTTTTTTTTTTTTTTAAAAAAAACGTCACTGTAACATTATACCTTCAGATCTGATGAAATATGCGTTTTTGAAGCAACCGGGAACCGTTTTCGATCAAACAAAAACTATTTCCCAATGGAAACGGTGCTCTAGATGCAATGGAACACCTCCCACGGCCCAAAAATGCACAGAAATACCAGAACCAAAAACCCTTTCAAGTTTCGGCAACAATAGTTTAAGATCTAGATCATAACCGGAAGCGGATCTTCATAAAAGCTCTGATACCATGTTCGGGTACATAGGGCACTCCCAAAATACCGAACACCTAGAGAAACCCCTTCACACAAATAGATCATAGATCGATACATCAATGTTTTGACGTGGTTTAAACCCTCAAGAGGGAAACACTCCACGGCCCCGGCAAAATAGCTTCTACGGAGCAATTTATTATGCAAAAGAAAGAAAGTTACAAATGAGCTTCTCATAATCGATCAACTCGACAATGACCCTCCATGCTCTTTAAATAGACATCATGGACCAATCTGGTGTTAAGCCACAGATCAAGGTTAGATATAATCTAAGAGAAGTTGAGTCGTCAGATCACTCTATGTCTAGAACATATCGTGACCGTCGGATTAAACATTTACAAATGCATATTAATGCATACTAAAGAAACACACTTTTCCTAACGGATATATTACACAAGTTGATCTTAACCAACTCCTAAGTGTCTAAATATCCTAACACTAACAAACACCCCCACAAATTTAGGGATTCTTTCTAAATTTAACTAACTAACTCCTAAAACCTGTAATGCTTAACTAGGTGGCTTAGTCTCCTCACAGGGAGCTATAATTTAGCCATTATTCCCTATTTAAATTTTTTAACTGACAACAATACCATCTAACAATAATTATCTACTTAAAATAAACATTCAAATAGATTTCTCTTGATCTTAATGCCTCCTCAATTCAACTTCCAGCCACAACATGTGACAAAATGATCACATTGTTGGCTTGGGCTTAATTCCCCTGCATCACTTTTCATGGGGACAAGCATGTGTATGGGATACTCGAACATGCAACTAGCCTTGCCCTCAAGCCAGCTAGAGATCCTGAGGTTTATTTTGAGCCTTATTGCTTATTCAATCTCGATGTCTATGAATACATCAATGAATCCACTTTGGACTTTATCGTTCCATTCCTTTCATGCCATCTTATAGCAAGGAATATGCACAATTGGTTTTTTCTAGCTAAATTCTCCCGAAATGCAAATAGATGCATTCGCTACTGGTGGGATGGGGATTCTACTTCCGATTCCAACGTGAATATGATGTGATCCATACCATCTCTTTTTCTCTCAGCTGCACTATTGGCTTTAAACCACCTCTATTTGCACACAAGACTCTTTGAGTGGATATATTACATGTCCCAGAAATCCTTCCCCAAGCTCTCGTGGAGTTTGCACACCTAAATCTAGTATCAATTGGTGGAAGCTTCTGCCCCCTGGAAGTTGAAGGAGCATTTGTGCCATCATTTGGCCCTTCAAGAAAAGGAGAATTGAAGTGAACTTTCTTGTTTATATTTTGTCGCAATCTATTAAGTGTGTTAGCATTCCTTAGCCCCCTTAAGCTAACAGGAGTGGCAGTTGGCAACAAGACAAGGTCCTTATTAGCAGTAAAAGGCTCTTTTCTATTAGGAGTAAAAGACTCTTTGCTATTAGCTTGTTCATCCTCATTTGTTTGAGAAGATGATGTGTTCACATCCCATACCCCCTCATTCCTTCTGACTGGCAAAAGGACCATGGTTAATCTTCTTGCAGTGAGAGGAACTATTGATGTACTTTGAGCTATTGTACACATTGAAGCTCTACATGTTCTCCTTGGAATGGGATTCATATTTTGATCATCATATAGCTTAGATTTATTCTCTTTCTACCCCTTTGAATAAGGATCTATCGGGCCATTTTTCAAAGGGAACTCACCCTCTTTTGGTTTTCCATTGCACATTCCATAGCATTAAGCATTTGTTTGTTTTCAGTCAAAGCATCTGAGAGGTTGACTAAGTCCTTAGACAATACATTTGTTTCATTGATAGTCCTCACACCTCCAAATTGATGTATGAGAGGTGTCTTTTTAGCCACTTTCCCTGCCTAATATTGTTGTTCTGAGTTTGATTTCCAAATTCAATCGAGCCTTTCTCTCATTTGAAAATTGTCCTTCTAGTTCCTTTACCTGGCACAAGGTAATTAAGAAATTTCATTGAGTTTATGTCATGGAAAATATTTGGGCCTATTTTCTATCTGCTTAGGCAATAGGAAAACATTATATGAACCTTATCATGAATAAGTTTGTTTGCTTGGTCTCTTCGTTTCAGTTTTTCCTCCAAATTTTGTATGGTTTCTTCCATTTTCTTCATTGAACCTTCCTTTGGTTTTCCATCTTGTTTGGCCTTGTCAACCTGCAAATTTTGCAATAAACAAGATGAATCAGTGAATTTAATAGATATGCATATGATTTTTTCCTACTTGATAACTTTTGGTAGTGCCATTCACTTTATGTAAAATGTAATATATATAATTATGGAGTGAGCTTTTATTCTTGTCTAATGATGATATCAAAGAAGAGAAACAATCCATGATCCACACCAAGTGCCCAGGATGTGTGGTGTGTGGAAAACTCCAAACCCCTGAAGAATTTAGAGATAAAAACAACCATGATCAAGCAAAATTCTAACTATGTTAATTGATTTTAGATACATTCATAGTTGATATAGGGATATAGCTTTAGAGATATTTTATTACTCATTGAAATGGGGAAAGTACATAATAGTAGCACTATCCAGGGTTGGGAGATTGAGAAATCTTGTATGTTAGAGTTCCATTGAGAATGGTGAGACAAAATCCTATTCACTAGGTGACTAAAATATTGAACTAACAAGTTGTATGTACAAATATCTATAAAATGCCTCAAGGCTTAGTTACAAAGACAATTAGCCTTCTATAATAGTCTTACGTGATGGGTGGAAATCTTGGTTACGCACACTCACAAAATGGTAAAAGGGTGTGTGCATGGATCATTGTTTGCATTCCTTGTTATAGCCGCATGTATAGAATGTCAAAGGGTTCACTCATGGGGATGGAACTTAGCATGCAGGCTCTGGGACTACATGCACATGGTGTTGTCAGTGTGAAATCCTGTAGAGATTTGGTCTCAAAGAACATTATTTTATCTTTGTTTGCTTACAAGTTACAAGAGCATATCGAGAAAGTGTATGAAAATTAGCTTTACTGTTGTTGGTTGGATTTTCTTTTAAAAGAGTGTATTGTATATTACATTTATAATTTCAACCTTTATATCAGATAATACATTTTTATCTAACAAATGTCCATAGTGGCTTCTTTTTCCAGCAAAGGTGAGAAGCCCAACATATCAGCGTTGGCTTCAAACTCCACAAAACCAATATCAGTCCTTAATGCATCTTGCCTAGCTGTGGTTTGAACTGCTAAATCAACTTAAAAAGACAATATTTTCCCAAGGACATTATTGTTGAATATTGTAACTTCTAAGAATATTATATTTTGTACTTTATTATTATGGAGATGTTTCATCCCTCCGAGGTAATTCTATTACGTATCCGGAGATGTTTATTCCTTCGATGAATTGTGGTAACCAAGGTTATTAGACCCACCATGTGGGGGTCATCCCTGAGTTTAGTATTTGGGGGTTATTAGACTTCACTCAGAGAGGTCGGCCCCATTAGGGATTTTGGTCAGTCGGGAACTAGTATAAGTAGAGGAGGAGAGCTCCTCATTTGACACACTTTCTCAGCTCAAAAAGTAGCGCACTTGTGTTTGAGATGTCTACATAGGAGGTAGAGAAGGAGGTCAAGTCTTGGAGCACATCTTGTATTTTGGTTGATCATCTTATTGAGGAAAGCTATGTTGGGTTTTCTACCCAATGAGGGTTTCCCATGCTAAAATATTTGTCTATCTTGTGATTATGTTTCTTTCAGTGATCTTGCTAGTCAAATTAGTTTAAACATAACATGGTATCAGAGCTAGCCTGAATAGAACATCTTTCACAAGGTGAAATTATATTTCTCTCTCTCCCAAAATTAGGGTTTCTGCAAAAGTTAGTAATTTTGGATTGTGGTTGCATGGCTGAATATCCCTTCTAAAGATCTATCTTTTGAGCCTTGGATCGAGGCTTTTGGTTGGGTAGAACTCTGGGAAAGTCAAACCCTAGTTTTACCAAAAGTGCGATAAACCAGAAATTTTGTTGCAGATCCGGAAAAGTGAAAAGTTAAAGTTTCTGGGTAAGTACTACTCTATCTCTTCTCTCTTGGACTCCCCCAAGAGAATATGGTTCCAAGCACTAAGCTTGAATACAAGCTAGAAGGTATAGAGAATTTCCGGGCATGGAAATACAGAATTGGTCTCATTCTTGAAGAGAATGATCTTGCTCATTATATCAAGGATGAAGTTGTAAAACCTGAAAGATATGAAGCCAAAGAGAAGCATAGGAAGGATTTGATTAGGGCAAAGAGAATCATAGCTGATTCTATCAAAGACCACTTGATTCCCCAAGTGGCTTCAAGAAGACTCCAAAGGAAATGTATGAAGGAAAGAACATCAATAGGAAGATGAACCTAAGAACTCAATTGAAGAGTACCAAGATGCACAAAGGAGAATCCATTCAAGACTACTTCTCAAGGGTCTCCCAAATCAAGGAGCAACTAGATGCCATTGGTGATACTCTTGATGAAGATGAACTTGTGATGACTGCTCTAAATGGTCTCACTAGACCTTGGGAGTCATTTATACAAACTATGTGTGCCAGAAAATAAAGTATGAAGTTTGATGTAGTATGGGAGGATTGTGTTCAAGAAGAGGCTAGGTAGCCAACAGAGAATCCCTTCTCAAGGAGGATGACCAAGCCTTGGCCACACACACCAAAAGAGGAAGAAAGGGTCACTTCAAGAAAGTGGACCACAAGAAGTCTCAACCTTCTCATAGATTCAAAAGGAAAGGAGGAACAAACTCAGAAAGAGACCTCTCCACAGTCCAATGTTACAATTGTCTTAAACTAGGACACTATGCTAGAAACTATACTTTACCAGAAAAGAAGAAGAAGAAGTTTGTTCACAAAATACATCATGCACATATGGCAGAAGATGATAGTGAAGGAGAAGAAGAAGAAGAGGAAATGCCTCGAAGGAAGAGATCTAAAGTAAAGAAAAAAGATCCAGAAGAATATGTCCTATTTTCTGCACTCTCTGGATCTGTGTCTCTTGGAGAAGATACATGGCTCATTGATAGTGGTGCTTCAAAGCACATGACAGGTCAAAAGAAAACTCTCTCAAGACTTGAAGAAAAGTCTTCACCACAAAAGGTATCTCTAGGAGATGATTATCAATATCCCATCAAGGGAATTGGTGAAGCAAGCTACAAGCTTGATTCTGGAACACCCTTGAAGATGAAAGAAATTTTATCTGTACCAGGTTTGAAGAAGAACCTACTCTCTATCTCAGCACTAGATAAGAAAGGTTTTAGAGTTTCTTTCATAGATGGACAAGTACTTATGTGGCCCAAAAGAAAATCAATTGAAGATGCAGTTGTCATTGGTGAAGAGGAAGGAGGTCTCTATAAGCTCAAGGGACATCCAGAAGTTTTCCTTACCCATGAAACCTCTAGCCCTAGTGAGCTATGGCATAGAAGATTAGATCACATTAACTACAAATCCCTACCTTATGTAAGCAAGGTGGTCATAGGATTACCAGATTTGAAGGTTGATCATAATGGCTCATGTAAAGGATGTGAAAAGGGGAAGAAATTCAAGAACCCTTTTCGAAAGAGTGAAACAAAGACTAAGATAATTTTGGAGCTAATACACTCAGATGTATGTGGACCAATGTTCACCACTTCCCTAAGTGGGTTTGAATACTATCTCTCATTAATTGATGACTATTCAAGGAAGACTTGGATATACTTTCTAAAAGGTAAGAATGAAGTCTTTGAAAAATTCAAAGAGTTCAAG
This sequence comes from Larix kaempferi, assembly GCA_027924585.1. Lineage (NCBI taxonomy): Eukaryota > Viridiplantae > Streptophyta > Pinopsida > Pinales > Pinaceae > Larix > Larix kaempferi. Next base: position 5,905,387 of record BSBM01000252.1, read on the forward strand.
GCCCTAATAGAAAATCTCTCAGAAAAGAAAATCAAGATTCTTAGAACAGATAATGGTGGAGAATATACTTCAAAGTACTTTGAAGACTTTTGTAAGGAAGCTGGAATCAAGAGGGAACTAACCACTTCCTACAATCCCCAACAAAATAGGGTTTCTAAAAGAAAGAATAGAACCATCATGGAAGCTGTAAAGACTATGATACATGACCAAGATCTACCCATGTATCTATGGGCTGAAGCAGCTAGGACAACAGTCTATGTGCAAAATAGACTATCCCATAGTTCTCTTGAATTCAAAACTCCAGAAGAAATGTTCACAAGAAAGAAGCCTGAGGTAAGTCATCTTAAAATATTTGGATGTCCTATGTACATTCACATTCCAAAAGAAAAGAGAACCAAGTTGGATCCTTATGGTAAGAAGAGAATATTTGTTGGATATTGTGAATCATCCAAAGCTTTAAGAATTTACATACCAGGTTTTCATCATATGGAAATAAGTAGAGATGTAACATTTGATGAAGAAGCAGCTCTCAAGAAATCTAGGAAGTGCCAACTTGAAGAAATCTATGAAGAAGATACACCTCCTAGAATCACAGAAGCTGTGCCCATCCCTAAAGATGATACACCAGAGGACCATGACATGTTGGAACCACAAGAACCCCCTATTACAAACTTATCTAAAAAAAGAAGGCTAGCATGGGTGAGAGACATTATTCAAGGAGCTGAAAAATATGGAGCTCCTAAAGGCTCCACTAGAGAAAGAAAGAAAGCAAAGCTAGTATCCAACTATGTGGCCTTGATGTGTGATCTTGTGGATCAACAACCTACTAGCGATGAAGAGGCAGCTCAGAAGAAAGAATGGGTAGAAGCAGTGACAGAAGAATATCAATCAATAATGAAAAATTATGTTTGGGATATAGTTCCCAAACCAAAAGATAAAAGTGTGGTTTCTTCCAAATGGATTTTCAAGATAAAACATGCTGCAGATGGTAGCATTGAAAAATACAAGGCAAGATTTGTAGCCAGAGGATTCTCTCAGAAAGAGGGAATTGATTATGAAGAAAGATTTGCACCAGTTGCTAGGTATACTTCAATTAGAAATATCATGGCACTTGCATCTATGATGAAGTGGAAATTACACCAAATGGATGTTAAGACAACTTTTCTGAATGGTGTAATTGAATAAGAAGTGTACATAGATAAACCATAAGGGTTTGAGGTTAAAGATGGGAGAACTCATGTATGCAAACTGAAAAAGGAATTATATGGATTGAAGCAATCTCCCAGAGCTTGGTACGGAAGGATTGACAATTTCTTAACAAGCATGGGCTTTACCAAGAGTAAAGCTGACCCTAATCTTTATCTCAAGGTGATGGATGATGAACCAGTTATACTATTGTTGTATGTAGATGATCTATTTCTAACCGGAAATGAGAAACAAATTATTGAATGCAAGAAGAAGCTTTCTTTAGAATTCAAGATGAAAGATCTCAGATTAATGCACTACTTCTTAGGTCTAGAAGTATGGCAAGAACCAAAAGGAATCTCTCTAAATCAAGGTAAGTATGCTGTGGAGATTCTAAAAAGATTTGATATGTTGGAGTGTAAAGCCATGGCCACTCCCATGGACTCCAACTTGAAGTTATTAGTTAATGACTCATCAGAATTAGTGGACATAACTCTATATAGACAAATCATTGGGTCATTGATGTATTTAACAAATACCAGACCAGATATATGCTTTGCTGTAAATACCTTGAGTCAGTATCTAGTAGAACCTAGAAAGGTTCACTTAATAGCTGCAAAGCATGTAATGAGGTATCTAAAGGGTACATTAGATTTTGGTCTATATTATATTGGAAATCATGAACTCAGATTACATGGTTACTCAGATTCTGATTGGGCAGGAAGTGTCTCAAACAGAATGAGTACATTAGGTGGATGTTATGGTCTTGGATCTACCATGATCTCATAGTTCAGCAAGAAACAATCTAGTGTGGTTCTCAGTACTGTTGAAGCAGAATATATAGCTGTCTGCTCTGCCAGTTGTGAAGCAGTGTGGCTTCGAAAGCTATTATCTGGAGTGTTTGACTTAGAAATGGATCCCACTGTGATCATGTGTGACAATCAAAGCTGTATTAAGATGACAGAAAATCCAGTGTTCCATGATAAGTCAAAACACATAGAGATCCGATATTTCTACATACGAGATATGGTGTAGAGAGGAGATATTAAACTCGAGTATGTGAGTACTGAGGAACAAATTGCTTATATATTGACCAAACCTCTCTCTCGAGTGAAATTTGAATATTTTCGAGACAAGCTTGGTGTAGTTCAAAAGGACCCTCCTCGAAAAGGGGAGTGATATAGTCATTGATGATGAGATTGCCCTCATCGACAGCAAGGTCGATGATGAGGATACCTATTTATTATACCTAGATATTTACATGTGCTTAGATTACTTAGATTTAGGATACTTATACTTAGAATACTTATATTACTTGTTGATGAGGATATTTGTTTTCATATTGGTGTATTGATAAGAATACTTGTACTGTTACATATTGATGTATTGATGAGAGTACTTGTATTATTACATGTATTGATGTATTGATGAGAATACTTGTACTGTTACATATTGATGTATTGATGAGAATACTTGTATGTACATGTATTGATTAATGTACTTGTATGGATGAGGATACTTGTACCTGTATTGATGAGGATACATGTGAGGATTGGATCATCCTTGGACTTTAGTCCTAAAGTGAGCCGTAGACAGATGTCTTTGAGAATGAAGTCCCTTGTGGACATGTGAGGATTGGATCATCCTTGAACTTCAGTCCTAAAGTGAGCTGTAGACAGATTTCTTCAAGAATGAAGTCTTTTGTGGACATGGGAGGATTGGATCATCCTTGGAATTCAGTCCTAAAGTGAGCCGTAGACATATGTCTCTGAGAATAAAGTCCTGAATGAACAAGTAGGGGATTGTATCGTCCCTGAACTTCGGTCCCAGAATTGAGCCATAGACTCGGTCTCTGAGAATAAAGTCTTGAATGAACAGGTAGGGGATTGTATCGTTCCTAGACTTCGGTCCCAGAATTGAGCCGTAGACTGGGTCTCCGAGAATGAAGTCCTGAATGAACAGGTAGGGCATTGTATCTTCCCCGGACTTCGATCATAGAATTGAGCCGTAGAATGGGTCTCTGAGAATGAAGTCCTGAATGAATAGGTAGGGGATTGTATCTTCCCCGGACTTCGGTCCCAGCATTGAGCCATAGACTGGGTTTCCGAGAATGTAGTCCTGAATGAACAGGTAGGGGATTGTATCTTCCCCGGACTTTGGTCCCAGAATTGATCCGTAGACATTTGTCTCCGAGAATTGATGATAGGACTGTATCATCTCTAGACTCTTGGTTCAAAATGTACGAGATGGGATTGAATCATCCCTAGACATGAGACTTGTCTTAAAGTGATAAGGATTTATCATCCTGGAACTTGATCTGGATTGTATCATCGATGGACCTATGTCCTAAAGAGAGCGGGATTGATCATCCTGTAATATGATCATGTGTACTGCAGAGTATACTGTGATGACAATGATCGTGTGATGACGATGTTCATGATCATGTGATGACAATGCTAATGATCGTGTAATGACGATGCTGATGATCATGTGATGATGATGCTGATGATCGTGCGATGACGATGTTGATGATCATGTGATGACGATGATCGTATGATGACGATGCTGATGATCATGTGATGATGATGCTGATGATCGTGCGATGATGATGCTGATGATCGTGTGATGATGATGATCATATGATGATGATGCTGATGATCATGTGATGATGATGTTGATGATCGTGTGATGACGATGTTGATGATCGTGTGATGACGATGCTGATAATTGTGTGATGACGATGTTGATGATCATGCGATGACGATGACGATGATGTTGATGTTCCAGTAACTGGTTGAGTTTCTGATGATGATGTATTGAAGAAAGCTTCCGATGATTTATATATGTATCATGTATGATGTAGTCGATGGCTGCTTGCTCCTACAGATGTTGTTATAATATCCTTCTCGGTAAGGGGGAGTGTTGAATATTGTAATTTCTAAGAATATTATATTTTGTACTTTATTATTCCAGAGATGTTTCATCCCTCCGAGGTAATTCAATTATGTATCCGGAGATGTTTATTCCTCCGATCAATTGTGGTAACTAGGGTTATTAGACCCACCATGTGGGGGTCGGCTCTAAGTTTAGTATTTGGGGGTTATTAGACTTCACTAGGAGAGGTCAGCCCCATTAGGGATTTTGGTCATTCGGGAACTAGTATAAGTAGAGGAGGAGAGCTCCTAATTTGAAACACTTTCTCAGCTTAGAAAGTAGTGCACTTGTGTTTGAGAGGTCTGCATATTGTTAAATTTTCAGCATTAATTCACAATACTCTAGGATCTTCACTGAGAGAATAACATATACAGTATATCAATGCATAACAATCACAATAAGCATGACAAGCATCACAAGAATCAAAAGCATGAGAGATAAGAGAGATAGAGTTTCTGTGGGGAAAACCCTAAGGTGAAAAACCCCACAACTTCCTCAGACATAGAGAGAGAAATGGCTCAACCAAAGTAAAACCAAAATACACTGAGATAATCTCCTAGTAGCAGATGATCCTCCTCCTCACTAGTGCGCCACTTTCTAAGTGAGAGAAGTGTGACTTTTTGAATGATCCAAATAGAGATCTCCCGATCTCTATTTATACTTAACATGTTTTCCCAGTTACACTATGGGGCTGACTTGTCTATCTATATACATCCACAATATAATATATATTTCAGGGCTGACCCCACACATGGTGATCTAATAACCCATCGGCAAGTACACACACTTGCGACACTTGTCAATCCACATGACGACACTTCCTTATAGAGGAATAACACATATCTAATAAGGGTACAATAAATATATATGAAATACATAGATGAAATACATTCTGAAGTTACATATACATCTACACTCCCTCTTAACTAGGAAGGTATTTCTCGACACAGATCTGCTAGACAAGTTTTCTTCTCGAGATCATTGTCATCGATGCATCGTCATCATCATCGTCACTACTGCTTCTATCTCAACCAATCTCTGACTCTACTCGTCATAGGAAGTTCTACAGAGCCATTCCTTTTTCATACTGGATGTAGGCCCACCACCTGCAAGTCTTCGTCATCACTGGCCATACTGTGGAATCCTCAGGACTTATTACGTGCGTCACAAAACCTTGAAAGAGCATCCCAGGATGTTACGAGCACATGGCTCTACCTATAGGATCTCCCAGGGCCATATTATATGTGACCTCACCACAAAACCTCGCAAGAGCATCCCAGCCTGTTACAAGCACACAGCTCTACCTATAGGATCTCCCAGGGATAGATTATATGTGGTCACCACAAAACCTCGCAAGAGCATCCCAGGCTGTTACGAGCACATAGCTCTACCTATAGGATCTCCCAAGGACAGATTATATGTGGTCATGGCAAAACCTCGCAAGAGCATCCCAGGACTTATTACAGGCACACATCCTAACCTATCGGATCTCCCAGGGACATATTATATGCCATAGGACAACACTTGAAAGAGCACCTACCAGATATCCCAGGGCTAGATTATATGCCATAGGCAAAACCTCAAAAGACTATCTGCAGATCTCTTAGGGACAAATTATATGTCCTAGAGAAAAACCTCGAAAGAGCATTTGCCAGATATCCCAAGGCCAAATTATATGCCATAGGAAAAACCTCGAAAAACTATCTGCAAATCTCCCAGGGCCAAATTATATGCTCATCTGCACAGCCTGATCCACGGCCATAGACTATCAACCTGATACTCACCATACATCATCCTGATGTACATATGATCATCCTAATCACCATCATTGCAACATCCTGCTGCATGTCATCTAGAGCAACATCCTGAAGCTCGTCATCCATGATCATCCTGATCATACAATGCATCTACTTGATGCATACCAAGTATCTACCTGATACATATCATCATACATGATCCACCTGATCATACAATGTATCCACCTGATACAAATACAAATACATGATACATATCATCATACATGATCCACCTGATCATACAATGTATCCACCTGATACATATATAGATACATGGTCCAAGCATCCAATATGATGCATATACAAAATACATACAAATGATCCTACTGATCATATCCAGAATCCAACATGATGCGTACATACATATAAATGATCCAACTGATCATATCCAACATCCAACATGATGCGTACATACATATACATATAAATGATCCAACTAATCATATCCAGCATCCAACATGATGCATACATACATATACATATAAATGATCCAACTGATCATATCCAACATCCAACATGATGCGTACATACATATAAATGATCCAACTGATCATACAAAGCAGAAACCAAAACATCATCCTGATGCTCATCATCAAGTGCTTACATCCACACCCATGTGAAGGATCCTCCTTCCAACATGCTTGGAATGGCTTCAGCAAATGTGTCCATCACTTCTTCCTCGAAGTGTCATCCATTTGAAGAACGCCAAGCCTCTCCCTGAAGTACTCGAACTTCACCTTGGCTAGTGGCTTCGTCAGCACATCTACAATCTGCTTGTCCATCGCAACGTACAAGAGCTTCAAAGCTCCTCTCTACACCATATCCCTGATATAGTGATATTTGATCTCTATGTGTTTCGACCTATCATGAAACACTGGGTTCTTGAACAACTTCACACAACTCTAGTTATCACAAAAGATACCAATAGCATCCAAGGGGAGATCAAATAAATCAGACAGTAGCTTCCGTAGCCATACTGCCTCACAACTAGCTGAACAGGATGCAACATACTCTGCCTCAGCTGTACTCAGTGCTACGCAGGACTGCTTCCTGCTAAACCAATGTTGATTTATATGTAACTTCAGAATGTATTTCATATATGTATGTTGTATGTACTCCTATAGAGATGGTATTATTCCTCTATACGAAAGTGTCGTCATTTATATTGTAAATGTCGTAACTTATACTTGATGGGTTATTAGACCACCTTGTTGGGGTCGGCCCTGTATAAGTCATGTGGGTCAAAGGGTTATTATACCACCCTATTGGGGGTCGGCCATGTGGTTCAAAGGGTTATTAGACCACCCTATTGGGGGTCGATCCAGTCAGCATTATGTTATGTGGTTAAGTTCGAGCCTACATGATTTATGTAAAAGGCAAGTCAAGTCAAGTATAAATAGAGTGCAGGAGGCACTCTATTTGATCACTAACTTCTCACTCATGCACTCAAGGAGGAGTGGCGCACTTATGGAGGAGGAGGATCTACTGCTAGGATATGTCTATCTCTTATGGTTGGGTTGTATCATTGCTCTATCTATCTCTGAGGAAGTTATTGGGGTTTTTCACCTTTATGGTTTTCCCCAAGTAAATCTTTGTGTCTCTTGTGTGCTTGCATTATTGTCTCCATGATTGATATGCTGTAGATATGCTGTACATGTTGTTCTCTTAGTTAAGATCCTATATCAAATAGAAGTAAATTCTGAAAATTTAACATGGTATCAGAGCTAGCCTGAAAGAAGGCATGATATGGCATGTATGACACTTGTTGCACTTACAATGCCAGGGCTTGATATAGCAAAAACTAGTCATCGTAGCACTTTCGCTATAAATCCGTTTTGGTGAATTTTTCAAATCTTAAATATTTACAGGTGGAATATTAAATCCCCATGTACCTTGTGTCCAAAGGACAACCTCTACTTCTTTGTACTTTGTGATTTATGATCTGTACAATATAGGGTTTCTGCCTCTTCCAGATCTGAGTCAAAATCAGGTGACCTTGGGAAAAAGGTCATAACTTGGGCTAGGAAGCTCCAAATGGAATTTCATAAAAAGTGACAGGTATTACACAGACTGTACTATCTCAGAAAAAAATTTCAGAGGCCAAAGGTGAAACAGTGACACGTGGCACGTCGTACAAGTTCACTCTACTGTATTATCCCATAAACAGGTCACATTGCGACACTTGGCATAACTCTCTGTTAGAGAATCCAATTGAGGTCAGACCTATCAGGATGGAAATATAACAAGTCAGGATATCTCAAGAAATGTTTTCAGACCCTGTGGATCGAAAAGTTCAGAGTTACACCAGAAACAATTAGGTACATATTTCTGTCAAAACGGAATTATTTTTGAGTACCTTCATTCATGGCTTCCAGAATTTAGGGATTCAGAGAAAGTTAGAATTCTTGTAATCGGAGACCACGGCTGGATGCTACTCATCAAAATAGAAATTTAGAGACCAAGATCAAAAATTTTGGTTGGGCAGAAGGCCGAGCTTGATCAGACCCTAGTTCGGGACTTTGATCAGAAAAGTGGAAAATTATGGCTTTTGTAAAAATGGGAATTTTTGAAATCTGTGACCACGGCTGGAAGCTCCTCAGAAAAATAGAAGCTTAGAGCTTTGGATCAAACTGTTTGATTGGGTAGAAGAGTGGGCTTCATCAAACCCCAGTTCAGGGTCACGTCGAGTGAATCCGGAAGTTTCAAAGGCAAAATTGAGGAGTGAAACTTTGCAGTTTTCAAATTCTGAATATACCAGCTTGATCAACTCATCAAGGTACATATTTCTATCATTTCGGAAGTTTGAAATTCAAAGTTTGAATTTTTGGGGTTTCTCTGACAAACCCTAATCCAGCTCAAGATCCAGTTCTTGCAAATCAAGTGGATTGGGTTAATCCTAAAAGAAGATGGATTGGTCACCTGCATAAGTGAAGAAGTTCCTGTTTCAGAGGGAGATGAGGCTAAGGCCTTACATAAGAATATTACAAGCGATCTCGACAGGTATGACTCATTGAGGTATGTTTCGATATTTGTTCATGATTAAGTTTATGGTATGTTTGTCTTCATGTTATTACGGTTAGTACAATCTTGATTTTAGATTTGTCGTATCACCTTAATAAAATTATGAATGCACGATAGAAAATATTCAATGATTAGGGTGTTGACACTTATGATTGTACTAATGCATTATGGTGTTGTATGAGGTTTATGTTGTCTACTAACATGAAAGGTACACCAAGAAAGACAAATCATGTTCTAGTTCAAGAACATATGATCATGATGACATGAGGACAAAGATTCATCCATTGTCATGGATCTCATAGAAGATCCATTTACGAGGTATGTATAACCTGGTTTTATAATGGTTAACCTATGAGATATACAGGTTACTAGCACAAGTCATTGAAGAAGAACAAGAAGACATCATGTGAGTATGTTAGACATAACTAGCTAGCATGCTAATCCAGGTATGTTTTTCCTATATCAAGATAGAATCCTACCTTGTGTTAGGATCTTATACTGTTGTGTTGTTGATAATGATTATTCATGAAGTCATAGGTTTGAATAGTCATGGTTGTATGCATATTATGTTTCTTACCATAATTGATGATATGACTAACCAGAAGAATCATGAAGGTATAGGTTTGAATAATCACGGATTTTATGCACATTATATCTCTTATCTTGATTGATGATTTAACTAACCAAAAGAGTCCTATGATCAAATAAGAATATGCATGAGTAAAACAAGACTTCCCTGAAACCTTGAACACTAATGTTTATTATCTGTGTTTGAAATGATCCTGACTATACATGCTTGAGATTATTGTGATTATACTAATGAATGTTTGATTATGTATGAGATCTAGAGGATAACACAATGGTGATACTAACAAGCATGCATAGGGATCAAGAATGAATATAAGTTCAAGGACAAGTAATCCAGGAAGCAAAGATCAAGAGGGAGTACACTCCAGTGGTTTCTGCAAGGATGCAGATATTCAGAGGGAGTTGACCATCTCTCTACATTCCACATCAAAAGGTGTAGAAGAAGCTACTTTAGATTAGGACTTCAGTAGATCCTGCAAGGAAGCGAAGACTCAGAGGGAGTCCACCCAATGAACAAACAAAGATAAGTATTTGAATTGTCATTTCTTAAATAATACTGTTCAATAATGTATATATTGATGTTCCTAGAATTAGGTTGTGTATTATGCATATTAGAATAATTGCATTGATGAACAGTATACTACTAATATGCATGGGTAAGTGGCCTATGGCACTGTACAACATTTCATTGCTACTTATCTAGAATGAAACCTCTTTGCTGACATGTTGGGAGTTGTGCACACTCTTAACAATGTTTTGGTAGAGATTGGAAGGCATCTAGAAAGTTACGGGATATGGATAAATGTTGTATTGAAGCATTGGCTAAGATAATTGCATGACTATATGACATATTTATTTATGTGTAAGAATTTGTTCTGAAAACTATGAGATGTTTTCTAATCATGCAATTTAACTTCTTGTGTAGGAAAGATCATATGCCATCTCCTACAAAAGAAGAACTACAACATTTGTTCCAACAACAAAGATATCTATTGAAGATATTGAAGATACTGAAGTTCCCAAGATCTGGGATGAAGAAATGGAATGTCATGATCTGTCGATCATGAAGAATGATGTTTGGGATGTAGTCCCAAGATGTGAAGGGAAGTTTGTTATGACTTCCAAATGGAACTATCAGATCAAGCAAGTTGCAGCTGGCAGCATTGAGAAAATATAAAAGTGATGAAATAGAAGATGCACCAGATGGATTTCAAGACACCATGGTGTAGTCATATATGTGTGCAGAACTTGGTATGGTAGGATAGACAACTTTCTATCCAGTTTGGGCTTTACCAAGAATAAAGCGGATTCCAACCTTTTCTACAAGGTTGAGGAAGGCAATCCAACGATACTACTTTTGTATGTGGGGATGATGCACTATTTGTTTTTGGCATGGAGGTGTGGCAGAGTGTAGATGGAATCTTCCTTGGACAACGGAAGTATGCAGTAAGAGATCCTGAAGAGGTTCGGGATGATGGATTGCAAGGCCATGGCCACACCTATGACATCGAATCTGAAGCTTCTATGTGATGCTTCATCTGAGCCGGTTGATGTCTTTATGTATCGTCAGATGATTGGGTCCTTGATGTACCTGACGAACACGAGACCAGATATTTTCTTTGCTGTGAACACATTGAGCCAGTTCCTGACGGATCCGAGGAGTGTTCACCTAGTTGCTGTAAAGCATGTTTTGAGGTACCTGAAGGGTACAATGGATTTTGGGCTCAAGTATGAAGCGAATAAAAAGTTTAATCTGTAGGGTTATGTTGATTCAGATTGGGCTGGCAGTGCTGCAGACAGGAAGAGCACATCTGGGTGCTGCTTCAGAATGGGATCAGGTGTGATCTCATGGTTTAGCAGGAAGCAGTCCTGCGTGGCACTGAGTACAGCTGAGGCAAGGTATGCTGCATCCTGTTCAGCTAGTTGTGAGGTAGTATGGCTACAGAAGCTACTGTCTGAGTTATTTGATCTCCCATTGGATGCTACTGGTATCTTCTGTGAGAACTAGAGTTGTGTGTAGCTGTCTAAGAACCCAGTGTTTCATGACAGGTCGAAACACATAGAGATCAAATATCACTATATCAGGGATATGGTGTAGAGAGGATCTATTAAGCTCCTGTACATTGTGACAGACGAGCAGATTGCAGATGTGCTGATGAAGCCACTAGCCAGGGTGAAGTTCGAGTACTTCAGAGAGAGGCTTGGCGTTCTTCAGATCGAGGACACTTCGAGGAAGAAGTGATGGTCACATTTGCAGAAGCCATTCCAAGCATGTTGGAAGGAGGATCCTTCACATGGCTATGGATGTAAGCGCTGGATGATAAGCACCAGGATGATGTTCTGGTTTCTGCTTGGATATGATCAGTTGGATCATTTTTATATGTATGTATGCATCATGTTGGATGCTAGATATGATCGGTTGGATCATGTGTATGTATTTTGTATAAGCATCATGTTGGATGCTTGGACCATGTATCTGTATATGTATCAGGTGGATACATTGTATGATCAGGTAGATAATGTATGTTGATGGATACATTCTGTGGATCATGTATCTATGTATCAGGTGGATACACTATGGATGATGATATGTATGAGGTAGATACTTGGTGTGCATCATATGGATGCATTGTATGATCAGGGTGATCGTGGATGACGAGCTTCTCTAGATGACATGCAGCAGGATGTTGCAGTGATGATGATCAGGATGATCATGTGTACATCAAGATGATGTATGGTGAGTATCAGATGATACTTTGTGGTCGTGGATCAGGTTGTGTAGGTAAGCATGTAATTTGTGCCCTAGGATATTTGCAGATGGTCTTTCGAGGTTTTGCCTAAGGCATTTAATTTGGTGCCTTGGGACATCTGGAAAATGCTCTTTCGAGGATTTGCTTGGGAGGACATATAATTTGTGCCCTGGGAGATCTGCAGATAGTCTTTCGAGGTTTTTCCTATGGCATGTAATTCATTTCCCTGGGATATCTGGCAGATGCTCTTTCGAGGTTTTGTCCTATGGCATGTAATTTGCTCCTGGGAGATCTGGACAGGATGAAAAAGGCCTCAAATGCTTCAGCCAGGTTTTTCCATGACCACATGTAATTTGCTCCAGGGAGATCTGGATAGGATGAAAAAGGCCTCAGATGCTTCAGCCAGGTTTTGTGGTGAGATCACATGTAATGTGCTCCTGGGAGATCCGACAGGTAGAGCTATGTGCTCGTAACAGTCTGGGATGCTTCAGCCAGGTTTTGTGATGGGTCACATGTAATGTGCTCCTGGGAGATCCTACAGGTAGAGCTATGTGCTCGTAATAGCCTGGGATGCTGCAGCCAGGTTTTGTGACGCACATAATAAGTCCTGAGGATTCCACAGTATGGCCAGTGATGACGAAGACCTGCAGGTGGTGGGCCTACATCCAGTATGAAAAAGGACTGGATCTGTAGAACTTCCTATGACGAGTAGATTCAGAGATTGATTGCGATAGCAGCAGCAGTGACGATGATGATGACGATGCATCGATCATGATGATCAAGAGAAGATGACTTGTGCTAGAAGACCTATGCTGAGAAATACCTTCCTAGTTAAGAGGGAGTGTTGATGTATATGTAACTTCGGAATGTATTTCATATATGTATGTTGTATGTACTCCTATAGAGATGGTATTATTCCTCTATACGGAAGTGTTGTCATTTATATTGTAAATGTCGTAACTTATACTTGATGGGTTATTAGACCACCTTGTTGGGGTCGGCCCTGTATAAGTCATGTGGGTCAAAGGGTTATTAGACCACCCTATTGGGGGTCGGCCATGTGGGTCGAAGCGTTATTAGACCACCCTACTGGGGGTCGGCCCAATCAGCATTATGTTATGTGGTTAAGTTCGAGCCTACATGATTTATGTAAAAGGCAAGTCAAGTCAAGTATAAATAGAGTGCGGGAGGCACTCTATTTGATCACTCACTTCTCGCTCATGCACTCAAGGAGGAGTGGCGCACTTATGGAGGAGGAGGATCTGCTGCTAGGATATGTCTATCTCTTATGGTTGGGTTGTATCATTGCTCTATCTATCTCTGAGAAAGTTATTGGGGTTTTTCACCTTTATGGTTTTCCCCAAGTAAATATTTGTGTCTCTTGTGTGCTTGCATTATTGTCTCCATGATTGATATGCTGTACTTGTTTTTCTCTCAGTTAAGATCCTAGATCAGATAGAAGTAAATTCTGAAAATTTAACAACCAAGAGATCACACCTGATCCCATACTGAAGCAGCACCCATATGTGCTCTTCCTATCTGCAGCACTGCCAGCCCAATCTGAATCAACATAACCCTCCAGGTTAAACTTTTGATTCACTTCATACTTGATCCCATAATCCACTGTACCCTTCAGGTACCTCAGAACATGCTTTACATCAACCAGGTGAAAACTCCTCGGATCCATCAGGAACTGGCTCAATGTGTTCACAGCAAAGAAAATATCTGGTCTTGTGTTCGTTAGGTACATCAAGGACCCAATCATTTGACGATACATAGAGACATCAACCAACTCAGATGAAGAATCACATAGAATCTTCAGATTCGATGCCATAGGTGTGGCCATGGCCTTGCAATCCATCATCTCGAATCTCTTTAGGATATCTACTATGTACTTTCCTTGACCAAGGAAGATCCCACCTGCACTCTACCACACCTCCATACCTAGGAAATAATGCATCGTTCCCAAATCTTTCATATCGAACTCAGCAGCAAGCTTCCTCTTAGTATCTACAATCAAAATCTATCATCTCCTGTTACAAATAAGTCATCCACATACAGGAGTAGAATCACAAGATTCCCTTCCTCAACCTTGTAGTAGAGGTTGGAATCCACTTTACTCTTGGTAAAGCCCAAACTAGATAGGAAACTGTCCATCCTACCATACCAGGTTCTGGGAGCTTGTTTCAAGCCATACAAGGATTTCTTCAATCTGCACACATATGACTCCCTGTCATGTATTTCAAGACTGAGTGGCTACTCCACATATACTTCCTCTTCAACTAGACCATTCAAGAAAGCAGTCTTGACATCCATCTGGTGTATTTTCCATTTCATTACTGCAGCCAGGGCAAGTACTATTCTGATGGAAGTATACCTATCTACATGTGCAAAAGTTTCTTCATAATCTATTCCCTCTTTCTAAGAGAAGCCACGAGCTACGAATCTTTCCTTGTATTTCTCTACATTGCCATCTGCAGCATGCTTGATTTTGTAGATCCATTTGAAAGTCACAATAGACTTCTCTTTAGGTCTTGGGACAACATCCCAAACATCATTCTTCATTATTGATTGGTATTCCTCAACCATGGCATCCTTCCATTCTTTCTTTTCCGCTTCTTTTTCATAACTAGAAGGCTCTTTGTTCATAATGTCACAAAGTAAATCAACATAGCTGGTATGTGATCTGGTTCTCTTCTTTGCTCTGTGTTCTTCTTCTGGAATGCCAAATCTTTCTGCATCTTGAATGATCTCTCTAGCCCATGCAGGTTTCCTCTTGTGAGAGTTATCCTCATGGGGTGGATCTACAGGTTCTTGCGGATCTTCAAACTCATGACCAACTTCTAGAACTGCTTCAGTCGTGGTAGTGTCTTGAAATCTAGTTTCCTTAGGTTCTTCATAAACTTCGATAGGTGCCTTCCTTGATTTGATGAATGCTGAGTTTTCATCAAATGTTACATCCCTGCTAACATCAATCTTCTTGAACCCTAGAAAGTATATTCTGTAAGCCCTCGAGCTTTCACTGTAACCCACAAAGATACCCTTCTTTCCTAAAGGATCTAGTTTAGTCCTCTTTTCCTTTGGGACATGAGTGTATACTAGACAACCAAATATTCTGAGATGATTGACTTCAGGTTTATTACCAGAAAAGACCTCTTCTGGTGTCTTGTTGTCCAATATCTTGTGGGGTGTTCTGTTCTGCACATATACAGTTGTTCTAGCTGCTTCTGCCCATAGATGCATAGGTAGATCCTGGTCATGCAGCATTGCCCTTGCTGCTTCCATGATTGTTCTATTATTCCTTTTTGTAGCTCCATTCTATTGAGGATTATAAGGAGCAGTCAACTCCCTCATAATTCCTGAATCATTGCAAAGCTTCTTAAAGTCACCTTAGGTGAATTCTCCACCATTGTTCGATCTGAATGTTTTGATCTTCTTGTCAGTTTGATTCTCCATCAAGGTTTTGAACTCCTTGAACTTATCAAGCACCTCATATTTATTCTTCAAGAAGTATACCTGTGAAAATTCTCACAGCAGATCTAAGAGATGATGTATACCTCACAAGAGTAATTATGATTAATCAGGAAAATAGAAGAAGAGTGAACAATACAATATAATGAGCAACATAATTATATGGTACAGTAGAACTCAGATAGAAGCAAGAATACTTCACACACACTAATTAATTAATCACAGTATGGACAAATAAATAGTACAATGGTAGAGAGGATTCGAATGCCTAAGGTGGCAATTCGAATTAGCCTCTCAGAGTGATCATAAGATCAATAGAGTGTCATCGGAGGACAACTAGGTGTCCTCATGATCATCAGAGCACAACTGGAAGTCTTCATCATCATCAGTGGAGTCATCAATGCTCAAGTAAATGTCAACCATCAGTCAAACTAACTCTGGTAGGTGTAACTGACTGTAACTGACTGTAACTGAGTGTAACTAAGTGTAATTGAGTGTAAACTGAAGACAACTGGACTGGTAGGTGAAGAAGGGCGAGTTGCTCCCTAAAATCAAGGAAGAAGGGTGCATTAAGCAACTGGAGGGCTAAAACTGAATAGTGAGAAGCTCCTGGGTGCTGGCTAACTAAGGACTAGGTGCTGGACTGATGGCTGGGATGCATGCAAAATGCATGCAAACCCTAGAATGCATGCAAACCCTAAAAGTCCATGCATGACTGAAAATGTAAATGATCAAAATACTGGTGGGACTAAGATGGAGTATAGGAATATCCTAACACCCCCCCTTAATCCATCTTGGGCCCTAGTAACTAAGAACAAAGGTCACCCAATACAATGAATAATAACAATCAATAAACCAAGGAAGTGGGAAAATTTTATGGGAAACATACCCCCTCCTCAAAAAATAGACTGTAAGGCACACAAAAAAGTAAATGCTCCAAACTCAAGTAGGTGTGATGCTTGGTCATATGTCTGGAGGTATCTTCTTCTTGGGAAGAAGTGGATCATGCTAAAAAAGCATGTGTTTGTACTTGCTCTTCAGTTCGAATGTGATGAGAACAAATCCAACAATATGAGAATGATCCTTGAACCTGTGATTTGAATCAACTGAGGTAGGATCAAATTTTCGAATGTGAATATAGTCTTTTGTCTTCTCCTTCGAACCACCATGGGTGAGATTATGCCAAAAAGAACTATTACATGTTTGCTTGAAATCAAAATCAGATTTAAGACTTTCAAAACAGTTTCTTGAGATCTCCTTTGAATTAGCAGGGGTGAGATCAAAACTATCATATGCATGAGAAATTTTCCCAAGCAGTAAATGCTTAGAACCAAAATTAGATACAAGACTTAAATCATGGTTTCTTGAGATCTCCTTTGAACCATGAGAGGTGAGATCAAAACTAGTAGATGCATGAGAAATTATCCCAAGCGAATGGCATTTGCCATATTCTTCAATGACCTTCTGGAAGCATGGTTCTTTGTTTGCACACCAGAGATTCCAATTCAAATACCGTAATGGTGTTGAAACTCCAAAGGATTTATGGACTCCAAATGAGATATGGGCTCACCTGGATGGAAAATTTGGCAGAGAGAATGAAGGACTTGGTCCCAACCCATTTGAAAGAAAACAAAGTGATGCATTCGCTCCTCTTGATGGTCTCTCAGATCATGCATTAGTATCATCTCATATTGAAGTTGTTGACAAAGAAATTGCAGATTCTACACTCATGCTCAAAATTTATTCTCTTTCTATGCCAGCTCACACTCTAGATATTGCAGAAGGTCCTAAATCCTATCTTGCACCAGAGTCTATTGGTTTGCATCATGATCACATGATTATTTCGGAGGCCAAAACAGCTATTGAAGGTAATGCATTCGCTCCTCTCCAGCTGTCTCCTCTTTTATACTACTATATGATCATAATTCCATGATTCAAGAAGGTCATTGAAGAATATGGAAAATATCATTCACTTGGGATAATTTCTCATGCATCTACTGGTTTTGATCTCACCTCTCATGGTTCAAAGGAGATCTCAAGAAACAATGATTTAAGTCTTGTATCTAATTTTGGTTCTAAGCATTTACTGCTTGGGAAAATTTCTCAAGCGAATGCCATTTTCCATATTATTCAATGACCTTCTGAAAGCATGGTATCAGAGAATTTTGAGAGTATTGTTTATCTCCATTCTTGAGAGTTTTTTGCAGGTTATTACCAAGATTTCGAGTGCAGCAGTTTCTGCATCTTTGTAGCAGTATTCTCTATTGTTTTTGCAGGTATTCTACAGCTTCTATGTATTCATCAGGAATTACTCCTCTTGATCCACTCAACTATGATGAATGGAAACCAAGAATGATAGCAGACTTGAAGATCCATGATATTTTTTATTGTTATTTTGAAAGAGAGTTCAAATCCCCTGAAGAGAAGATTGACTAGTTAAATAAAAGTGACATGCACTTTGAAGCAATAATGTTTTCTTTGTTGTGGGACTAGGATGGAGTATAGGAATATCCTAACAATACCCAAGTCTTCCTGGAGAAGTCATCAATAAATGATACATAATAAACATATCCACTTAGAGAGCTGGATGACATAGGACCACATACATCTGAGTGGATGATTTCAAGGATATCTTTTGCCTTGCTTTCACTGCTTGGGAAAGCCTTCTTAATGTTCTTACCTTTTGCACATCCTTTGCAAACACCTTCATGTTTGGTCTTGATTTTAGGAAGACCCTCTACAGCCTTGCTTACAATTGGAAGTGCCCTATAATGCATATGAGCAAGTCTTCTATGCCAAAGTTCACTTGGCTCCATGGATTCATGTATCATGGCATGTTTAGGTTGACCCTTCAATTTATACAAACCTCCCTCTTGCTCTCCAATCACTACTGCATCATCAATTTTTTTACCCTTTGGCCACATTAGGACTTGGCCATCCACAAATGCAACCCTTATACCTTTTGCATCCAATGCAGAGATGGAGAGTAAGTTCTTCTTGAGCCCAGGTACATAAAGGACTTCTTTCATCTTCAAATATTTTCCAGAATCTAGGTTGTAAGAGGCTTCACCACTTCCTTTGATTGGGTATTGATAATCATCCCCAAGTTTCACCTTATGAGGTGATTCATGTTCAGATAGATTCACAAAATATTCCTTAAACCCAGTCATGTGTTTGGAAGCCCCACTATCAATCAACCAATCATTACAACCATGGGAGATAGTACCTGTGAGAGCAGAGATTAGAACATACTCTTCTTCACTTGATGAGTCATCATCACTATCATCACTTTCTACCTTAGCCTTCTTCTTTGGAGGTTCATCATCCTCGACAGCATGAGCATGGAACTTTCTTTTGCTGCCCTTCTTCTTCTTGTTGGAGTTGTTGTTATTATCCCTTTTTTTCTTGGGACAATTTGAAGCAAAGTGACCCTTCTCATTGCATGTGAAGCATCTAGATCCTTCTTATTCTTTTGATAGGATCTCTTGTATCGAGAGTGCTCCTTCTTGGGCTTGCTTCTTTTGGTGTGAGCTGCAAGAGCTTGATCTTCATTCCCCATCTTTTCTTCTCGTGCCACAAGCCTTGCTTCTTCTTGTGAGCATTTTTCCCGTAGTTTGTTGAAGGATACCAACTTCTTTCTTGCACAGATTCCTTGAATAAAGGAGTCCCATGACCTAGGTAGGCCATTCAGAGTGGTCATGACAACTTCACCATTCTCCACCATTTCATCTACTGCTTCTAGTTGTTCCTTAATCTGGGAGACCCTAGAAAAATAAGATTCAATGGTTTCTCCATTCTGAAACTTTACTCCTTTCAATTGGTTCTGCAGGGTCATCTTCCGATTTATGTTCTTCCCTTCAAATAGCTTGGTCAAAGAGTCAAACATCTACTTGGGTGTCTTTAGAGAAGACGCATGGGATATGAGATGGTCTTTAATAGAATCAGCAATGATTCTCTTTGCCTTGACCAAGTTCTTGTTATGCAATAACTTGGCCTCTTCATCCTCTGGGATAGGGATGTCTTCTTTGATATATGAGCCCAACTCATTCTCTTCCAGGATTAACCCAATCCTATACTTCCAAGCTCGAAAGTTATCAGCCCCTTCAAGCTTATCCTCAAGCTTGGTGTGGTGAGACATCTTAAAGAGTACTTCAAATGGAAATAGAAAATATTTAGGTCTTACCACTTGAAATGCTGAAAACTGGATCTGGTCCCGGATTAGGGTTTATCGAAAAAACCCTAAAAATTCAAAATGTGAATTTCAACTTTCTGAAAGGATAGAAAGATGCGCCTTGATGAGTTGATCAACCTGGTGCATTCAAAATTTGAGATCAGCAAAGTTTTACCCTTCAGATTTGCCTTTTTGTCCTCCTGGGTTCACTAGGGAGAGCCCTGAATTAGTGTTTGAGTTTCCCGGAGATCTACCGAGCCAAAAATATCGATCCAAAGCTCTAAACTTCGATTTTTGCAAGGAGCTTCCAGCTATGTCTTCAGATTCCAGAAATTCCTATTTTTGTGGAAACCCTAATGTTTAGGGCCAAATCTGAAAATGCTCAGAATTGAATTCTGATTGGACAGATAGATTCTCCTTGATGAGTAGAGTCAATCTACTATACTGCTTTTCCAAAATCTATGGAGAGAAACCCAATAAACAAGAAACTCAAGTTTCTGTCACTGCAAGCTGTCTTCCTCTCAGGTTAGCTCTGATACCATGTTAAATTTTGAGCATTAATTCACAATATTCTAGGATCTTCACTGAGAGAATAACATATACAGTATATCAATGCATAACAATCACAATAAGCATGACAAGCATCACAAGAATCAAAAGCATGAGAGACAAGAGACACAGAGTTTCCGTGGGGAAAACCCTAAGGTGAAAAACCCCACAACTTCCTCAGAGATAGAGAGAGCAATGGCTCAACCAAAGTACAACCAAAATGCACTGAGATAATCTGCTAATAGCAGATGATCCTCCTCCTCACTAGTGCACCACTTTCTGAGTGAGAGAAGTGTGACTTTCCGAATGATCCAAATAGAGATCTCTCGATCTCTATTTATACTTAACCTGTTTTCCCAGTTACACTATGGGGTCGACTTGTCTATCTAGATACATCCAAAATATAATATATATTTCAGGTCCGACCCCACATATGGTTGTTTAATAACCCATCGGCAAGTACACACACTTGCGACACCTGTCAATCCACATGACGACACTTCCTTATAGAGGAATAACACATCTCTAATAAGGGTACAATAAATATATATGAAATACATAGATGAAATACATTCCGAAGTTACATATAAAACAACACATAGGAGGTAGAGAAGGAGGTCAAGTATTGGAGAACATCTTGTATTTTGGTTGATCATCTTATTGAGGAAAGCTTTGTTGGGTTTTCTACCCCTTGAGGGTTTCCCAGGGTAACATCTTTGTCTATCTTGTGATTATGTTTCTTTCAGTGATCTTGCTAGTCAAATTAGTTTAAACTTAACAATTATTGGGCTTTGCATTTGTCCATTCACAATTATTTATGATGATAGGAATAACTCCCATTCCTCTACTATATATACTTCAACCTTTAGTGCAGAGTAGTGTTTCTCTCATTGTTAGTGTTTACCCTCTTGGTCATCCCTTGAACCTTCCTACTCAGTATTTTAAGTTTCGTTTGTGTTTATTTTCCTTTGGCTCTTAGGATTTTCCTGGGTACCCCCACCTTACTACCGACTATTTTGGTCACTTGTGGACATTAATAAAAATATCTTCTCTCCAAAATTGAGCTTGGATTTAAGGACATGGATCCAGTTGAAGCATAAGTAGATTTCCTTAGCATTTCATAAAAGCAGTATTAACTATACTCTTGTCTATGTATCAAAAGTTACACTTCCTCAAGGAAACCTTTGGTATGAAGGATTTTATGGATTTCATTAGAAACAAAGGTCATAGAAAACTTAGACATGCAAGAAGCATAACTATAAACTGTAGTGTTGTTTCATAGTCTTAAATCCTCCCATGTGTCCATATGTATCTTCTTGATAAAATAGAACACCAACCTTCTATGATTTTTTCCTCTACCCTCAAAATTGCTTCTGAGATAAGTTCATGTATTTGTTAGATGTGCAATGAAACAGATAATTGTTGATAACATACTTATAAGTGTCCAATGAGATAGATGAACGTTGTGTCACTTCTGTCAAGAATCCTTTTGACTTTTATTTTTGACGTTATTGTAATATATAGGCATAATAGTTGTATATAATGGAGCAAAGTAATATTGTTTTAATATTGTTTTGGGAAAGAGTATTAAAAAAACCCATTCTAAGCATTGGATAATAATTTATAAATCATCCAGCTCAAGTTAGATGCAGCTAAGAACAAGTTTTGACGCGGAGATCTTCAATGCATGGATATTTTTTCCCAATAACATAAAAGACCAAACACGCCCAGTCAAGCGAGAATCACAAGTGCCAAAGGAAAGAGGGAGAAGAATAGAAACCAAAGAAGTTCAAATTTTGTTATGATGCATTACCTTCCATGAAAAATTTTGGTCCATATAGTTTTGCACCATACTTGAGAAAGTTGGTGTCCCATACACCTCAAGAGCTCTTTTAATGGTTGTTGCAAGGCTAGTGACATCTTCAGGGTCTACTTCTTCGCATTACAGAATACTGTTAGTCAATTCCTATTGAACGATATGCTTATCCTCCCATATATTACTGAGATCATGAAGAAGTTTTTACAACTATTTCAAAGGGATGATCAAACACTCGTAGATCATTCTGCGAATGGAATATTTTTTGAGCACTTACATTAACATTAAAATCACCCATCTGGAAACCTGTTTATCCCTCTAGCACTATATCCACTAATCCCCTGTAGAGGAAACTATGGGTACCTGTGCATGAAAATTTCAAAGGAGATCATAAAAACAAAGATATCATGTATGTTCATATATATATATATCTATAAACATTGTTGGAAAATAAACTCCCATCAACCCATCCATACAGAGCACTCCTTGCTTTTTTGGATCTTTCATTTTGCATCTCTCAGTCAGGATGTGGTTTAGTGTTTGGGACAAGGGGATACCATCCAAATAGTCCAGGTTCAAACCAGGTGTGTAAGGGAAGGTGTTTGACCTCCAAGAGTTGGTTTTCATACCTTTATATGCCAACATTAAAATGTGGTTATCCCATTAATAAACAGACTGTAGCATGGGATTATTTGCCACTTAAATGTACTAACAGACTGTAATGTAGGATTTCTTGCCACCTTAATGTACTATTAATCTGCAATACTAGATATGTATGTGTGTCTATATATAAATCATAACTAGATAAGACTATAGCATGGGATTATTTGCATTCTGAATGTATTAACAGACTGTAGCATGGGATTATTTTCCACCTGCATGTACTATTAATCTGCAATATAGTAGATAGATATATGTGTGTATATATAAATCATAACTAGATAATGTGTCAGTGTTGATCACTTGACAACAAAGGATTATGAGAAAAGTTGATCCAGTTAGACAAGATTATACAGACCCATGGATTGTACAAAAACTACAAAGCATAGAGGATAAACATCTTCCACCTGAATGAATACCAAACAGATGAGAAATTGTGGCTAATCTCCTTGTGCAATGTTTCTTTATCAGTGATGGGTAAAATGACTCTGGAATTTGTTCTGGAGAATATCAGTAGGCTAAAAATTATTACTAGAGAGAAGGTATCCATTTTCAGGGAACATAATGATGCTCAGTGATCACCTTTACCAAGAAGGATGGGAAAGAGGGACCATCAGGATATTTTCATGATGTATATTAAGTTGACATGGCTGACATAAATTTGTTGATAGATGCACCAGCAGTAACACCAGCATATCTAGATTCTAGAGTAAAAACCTTTCCATATAAATATTTGTCATTTTCTAAAGCATATAGGAGAGTTGTTAGTGATAAGATGTTGCCCTTGGTCCCTTTACTCGAAGAAAAGTGGTAGAAATCATAATCACAAAAATATGGAAGCAAGGGATTTATTTTCATACCCGGCCATAACGTATGGCGTGTAATTGGATGAGACTACATGGCTCAAATCTGCTAGGAACCAACATGAAATCAACTCCAGTGGTTATCATATGAGCAAGTGGCACGTTGAACTTTGCTACTCCCCTAACTTTGTCTGGATATTTCTCTTCAATCTCTTCAAGTTGCTTCTCCAAGTCTTTTTTACCAGTTCCCTAGGACAAAAGAAATAAGAAACAAAAAATTTGTAATAATGAGTGGCAAGTGAAATGCAATAAAACTACTCAAATGCACTACTATATCGACATAAATATTGGGGGTATTGATATCAAGTAATCCAATTGTCCAATGGCTAATAGCATCAGGCCATGGTATCATCCTCTGTGGGGAATGTGTTAGTATCAATAGTTAACTTGTAGATAAACCTCGGCACACATCATATCTAGGGTCCAGTAACTGTTCTATCGCAATTGACCTAACTATGCAAATATGATACTCTGCATCTCTAATTAGTGATAATATGGCACATTGTAGAATGCCTAACTTACTAGGATAATTAACTGCACGTTTTCATCTGCAATTAGAGGGACAACTTCAGCAAGAATATCTGGGCCTTTCTACTCTTCCAGTCTTCCAATAAATCCTATAACAAGAATATCTGGATCCATGGTCAGCCCAACTTCAGCTTGTAGTGTTTCCTTAAGACTAGGCTTTGCATCCAGAACCTCCAGCAGCCCACATTTGTTTAATAGATTTTATATTAGATAATAGAGATTTTAGAATACAACTGTAAACATTATGGTAGAACAAATTTATAAATGAGAAAGGTATTAGATTTAGATTTTTCATGTTTTCTTACAGTCGTTGCATCATAGTTCACTTAAAGATATTTTTCTGTTGAAGGGTCCCACTCCTGGACATCCATTCCATTAACAATTCCTGTAGTGCCAACTTTACGAACAATAGATTCCAATTCAACTCCTTTGTCTTCTCCAGAAATAAGATCCTTTGCATCATGTGGACTCACTGTAAAAACCCTATCAAATTCTAGTATTCTAGCTTTCATCCAATTAATTTTCCTTTTTTTCATTGGTTTGTCATACCTGCAAAAATAAACATCCTTTGAGCTATTTGGATTTTGTTCATTCAAAACAATTCACCTTTAAATGTGAAAACATTATAGCACAGATGGATGAGCAGGTGTGACAAATGTTTACCCATCAATGAAATCAAACGAGCTCGTGAACTCATCGGGGAGATTAACAAGCGAGAAGTCCGAAAAAGCAAATATGCCTTGGTAGGCTATATTGTGTATGCAATATGCAACCTGAATTCATGAATTGGATTTGATTTCATAGCAAAATCCTACAAAAGTAAGCTTTATACTGCTCAAGTCTACATATATTGAATGAGATTGCAAGAGAAATGAATTGTAAAATACTTACCTTGGCACTTGTGAAAAAACCTGCAGGCTTGTAGATACTCTTCAACGGTTATACTCCCAAAAATGTTTCTAGTCATTCAAGCTTGCTTGTATCTCTTTCCTAAAAACTCATTTCACATCATCTATCTATTGTTTTTAAAGCTTTCAAAAAATACAATCAATGGTAGGTAATTGCAGTCTACATTATTTTACTGCATCTGACATTTTGTTGTAGGCTTGTGGTAGACTGGGAAAAAAATGTTGGCATAGATCAGTTTCTATACATAAGCAGTGTAGGAATTTACAAGCCTACTGATGAGCCTCCACATGTTGAGGGGGTTAGTGCATGACTTTACATTTTCATCTGCTCATTTGATTGTTGCTTTGGTGTTTTTTGCAATGCAATGAAGCAGATAGAATTTTTTCCCAAGTTTGGAATCTATTAGCATTCCTCTAAGAACTTGAGGATACATTTCAGAGACTTTTTCCCTTTCCTAGACTGTAAAATAATCTCTTTCTCCAGATGGTGGATGCATTATTTAGTTTATAGAAGAGTATGTGCTTTTTGCATTATGTTGATGAGATAGTTTCCCAGTTCATGCTCAGATTTCTCTGTATTAACAAATGTCACCAACGACAAAAGTTTTCATAAATATCTATAATAAACAAATTTCCAACTATAGATATGCTATCTCAAGCAATACTTCATTTCTAGATGTCTATTAATTGTTCAATTCGATTATTGCAAATAGTCCCATTTTAATGAGTTTTGAGGTCATTGACCATCCAACCACCTCTTGGTGATACAGGACTTTAACTTTTGATGAATTGTCTAAACCTGGCCTACCAAATCAGGAAAAATAGTTTAGAAAATATTAAAGTGTCTATTGACTCTACCCCAATTATGTTATTAAATCCCAGAACTTGATGCATAGAAATAAATTAATTGATGTAAAATCACAAATGTTGTATTTATTCATTATATTGTTGGTGGCATGGATAGTTTGCAAGGAGCAGATGGGTTTATTATGGGTAGATTTATTCTTGATAATCTTATCACTTCTTGGGAAGGGCTTCATTGGGTTCAAGAGATTGGTCAAAAGGTTCTTTTTATATTCCTTAATAGCAATATTTCTTATATAATGTTTGAAATTATATTCTCACATGGACTCTTGATGTTTTTTATTAGAAAACAATGCAAGAAGGAAAAGAATATTGTGAGCAAAAAATCGACTTTCTCAAGGCTAACCATGATAAACTTGTTGAGGTATAGTGCTTCAATACTTGTTTTTTTTTGTTAATAGAGTTTGTTTATACTCTGCTATGTGTTCTTTGCTTTCAAGGTATTAAGAGATATTTTCTGTAGGTTCTAACATAAAAGATCCATTACCAAATGTTAACCTTCTAGGGTTCTGCAGCATGATAAATGATAAATTATTACCTTGCAGTTTTTTGGTAATAGATTATAGTATATAGACATGAGTTTTCCTATACTCCAACTTTATAATACCAATGTTTTATGACATATTTGCTTTGTTGTCAACATTTTAACAAAGATCATTGGTGTCAGAAAATTTAAGAATGTCAATTGCTGACATTGATATACTGAATGTTTACCTTATGGGCCATTAATGATTATAATGTTCATGACTCATTGCATTTATGATTTTATCGATAGATGTTGGTCTTCAAAATTGAGAAAGCTGATAGCACAGTATTTACAATGTCTGCTAAAAATGATGTTTAATACATAGCTAGCAATAATGATCCACGCAAATATGAATATTTTAATTGTAACCCTAGGAAATTGGTAAAAAAGATCACCCACCACCATTTTTGTACCTCTATAAGTAGATAATACAATGAAGAATGTACCATATGTGCACATGTGTCAATCTCCTCTCTCTACTCGAATGCTTGATCTCTTAGGTTTTTATCCTTGTTCGTGAGCATTTGCATCGTTGTTGTGTGATCATTAATTATCCAATCTTAGGATTGGTGTTAATGATTTCTTTTAGGAGCAAAACGTTATGAAGTAATTGCTGGGATTTGTATGTCTGATTCCTCAAGGAGATTTAGCTTCACAACTCAATTTTCCAGCATTGCGTTCTTAAGGAAGCATAAGGCACACAACATGAACCTTAGGGGCTGAAATTTATAAATCTGTCTAGATTGATATTTGTTAACCTTTCTATTAATTGACAAGTTCATTTGAATTGAACTCTAATGTCATCTTTGAGCTTAAGGAATAACCAGTTGTGAATCATGACTGTTTTATGATTGAGTACATTTTGTAAAAAATGCTTCCTTAATATTTTTGATGTACATATATGGTTTTTTTACAAATAAAATTGGGCCAAGTGTGTTGCCACCACAAGCTAGAGTAAACCAACTTTTAAAAGACATTAAAGCTGTTAAATTGTTCTAGATCATTTGTCAAAGATATACTACCACTTGACCATACAAAAACATTCACCATGGGTGTCCACAGAAAGCCACTTGGTCATACAACATAAAAACTAAATGTTTCCAAAATGATTGCCATTAAGGCACAAAAAAGAATGATTACAAACATTAAGAAGATTCATTTATGTTGTCATCGGGATTAAACCCACATTTGGGGAAACCGAGACAACCTATATCTTTTTTTATTGAATTTAGAAATAGTTACCTGTGTAAAGAAAAGGCCTTTTCATTCAGGTTTAGCTTGCCTCTCTCGATGAAAATTGGATATTGGGTTGGTTTGCTTGGGATTGTTCGGAGGGAAAATAGAATCTTCCTTTGTTGTTCCCGACATATTATTACATATGTAATAGTATTCTATTTGAAAGTCCCACTGAATAAATGACATATGTGCAACTCTTGTGGCTTTACAGACTTAGGGTAAGCAACAACAACAACAAAAGAAATGTGTATATAACCATGCATTTACCATGTTATTTTATCAATTCTGAAACAAAGGTGCCTGTGTTCAGTAGCAAAGTATAGTAAATGGCATATTAGTGTTGCATTATCAATTGTAACAATAGTAATCATTCACCTTCTTGTAACATGCATTCGAATATCAACCTAAACAGTATTAGCCATTCCAATGTATAATGAATTGAAGACAGTTACATCATGGTGTGTTTGGGTATTAATTGTAGACTATGTGTAAAGGTAGCAGCATGCACAACCAATTACTTAAATCAAGTCTGAAAATGGATCATTAGGTCATCATCTAAAGTATGGCAGTATGACAATGAATTCAAAGATATATTGGTTATGTATTAATGATTATCTACCAGACTTTACATAAGCATCGACCATATGCACAACCAAACCATTAGCATAAATAGTAGCAGTAGCAATACCATACATTTATGCACCAATCTTAGAATTTTTATGAAAGATATGCCATGAAACATACAGTTGTTTATAAACCAGGATTGAAAACGATGTTTAGATAATCACCAGCGTCATTTCCACAAGCTTTCAGAGTTCAAGCAGTGCTATCATACAAACATGCATTATAAAGTGTAAATGAAATTGTTATCAGTCTTCTTTTATGTTGCAAATCAGACTAGCAGTGATTAACTTCTAACCAATAGTTTATTTGATTGTGTAGGAAAGAGAGAAGGCTTCCCAAGGAAAGATAACGACTTGCAATTTTATCGCAAATGTTGTAGCGTGGGATGCCACTTTAGGGAATCCCTAGTAGTTGACCTTGGACTAGGTGCTAATGAAGGTAATGCAGCCAAGGTAAAGGATGATCCTATCTTTGATTATGAAACCATCCCTTTCAATAAATTTGAGGATTTTGGTGTACACTGCAAGCATGTATGTTGTGAATAGATCTTCTTCTTTCTTAGGCCCTTTTTTCAAAGGAATATATAGAGAAACTGGCTTATTGTCTAGTAAGTTTAGGTTGTCTTTAAGGTATATTGTGATTATTGGCTATTAATAGATTGCACTAATTACACATTAGTTGATTTCTTGCAGAATTGTGCTCCGGATATTACATACTTCAAGTCATACCTTGGTTCTCACCTTTTGGACCTCTTGTGGAACAAATATTGGGTGAATACTCTTTCATCTTCTCCACTCCTAGGGAATCGAGACTATGTTGCAGGTCAAAATTCAGATCTTGGTGAGTTTGTTATTTATTTAATTTCTTTTACAAGAAACAAGACAACTGCTACACAGTATGTTGGATATAGATATGAAAGTTCTATTTTTCATTCTTTCTTATATTTAACTCTACAAGTTTTATGGGTAACTATCATGAAGAGTAGAAATGACAACTTTTTTTTCTTTTGGGGGCAGAAATTAGCATAATTTGTATTAAAAGGGGTTGTGGAAAATCTAAGCAGCTAGAATATACATAGAATTCCAAAATTTAGACAAAATTGCTCAATTTGAGATAGTGTTTAGATTGGTCTCTTTTCTACATCATGTCCAGATATTTACTAACTCAGTGAATGGGTGGGACTGATACCCATACTTGGCCTATTGTTCTATAGAGACTATTTCTCTTTCTAGTCCTCCAAGGTGGGTTAGAGGTTGGTTTTCAAGGTTTTTATAACTTCTGGAGTTTGTGGGAATTCACATGGGCCATCTCCCTCCATTAGATATTTCTTGGATGCACTTGGCCACCTTCTACCTACCAGACATAAGTTGAATAGGATCATTAGGCATGTGATTTTTTAGGCATCTCATCTAGATCACTTCGGTTAGCCCTTAGGGTGGGTTGTAACCAAGGATGGCCTTTCTACACTGAGCACTTCTTGAAGCCATATCTGCTACTTTCCTGAACCAAAAAATGATTCCACTCACTAACAATGAAAGTTGTTCTAAAATCACTTAAAAGTGTAGGGAAATTATTTTTTTCTCTAAGACCCTTTTGCAGACCACTTTCATAGATTGTATAATTGTTTTGGAAACTTTGTTGCCTTATTATGGTAGATTTTTGTGCTTATTAGTGTGTTTTGAAAAATAAATTGGATTTTAAGCATGGTTGTCTTTGGATCTTATTGTCTTTTCTTAGAATTACAAATGATGCAATTTGGGTGTTCATATTTCTCCTCTCCCCAATTCTTAAAGGGTTCTAGCTCAATGGAAGAGCACCTTCCTTACAAGCATGAGGTTGGTGGTTCGATTCCTCTGTGCCCTATTGATATTGAAATATTGGTATTTTTAATAAAATATATTTTATTATGATTTATTATGGCTATAAGGGGGGTTTCAAACCGCCCCCATAGGCACCTATGATGGGGGTTTAGAATATCCCCCATAGGCACCTACAAGAGGGGTTTAGAAACACCCCCAAAGGTTTGTAAGATGAAGTTTTAGGGGGGGGGGGATTAAGAACCGCCCCCAAAGGTTTGTAACATGAAGTTTTAGGGGGGGTTTAGAACCGGCCCCATAGGCACCTACGAGGGGGGTTTCTAACTGCCCCCAAAGGTTTGTAATAAGGACTTTTAGGGGGGTTTGGAACCGCATCCATAGGTGTCTATGAGGGGGGCTTATAACCACCCCCAAAAGTCATTTTTAGGGGGGTGTAGAATCACCCCCGAAAGTCACTTTTGGGGGGGGGCGTTAGAACCACCGCCAAAAGTCACTTTTGGGGGGGGGTTAGAACTGCCCCCAAAGGTCACTTTTGGGGGGGGGTTAGAACCACCGCCAAAAGTCACTTCTAGGGGTGGTTTTGATCTCTTCCAGAACTAACCTTAAAAGTCAAGAATTTTAGTGTTGGTGCTATTGGGGGCGGTTTTGGAAAGACCGCCTCCAAAGCCAAAACCGCCCCCAAAAGTCACTTTTGGAGGAAGAAGACAACTGGCCCTAAATGTCAAATTTGTTGTAGTGCTAAGACTGCTTTTTGGGAGTAAAAAGTAACTTTTCTATTTTTTTTACCATGTAACTCAATGTACGTGGGTTAATTAGGTGCATCCTTCATGTACGCTGGCTATAATGGAACAACAAGCGTACATGAAGAAAAATAGGGAAACTTGGTTCCTGAAGGGAAAATAATGGGTCTGAGTCAATAAAATGGATCCTGAAGTCCAACCAATACTGATGCTCACAAGGTGGAAAATTACATTGTAACAGATTCCCCCTAATGTGTGAGGTCAGAGAAGACTGTACGATGGCCGAATTACATTATAAATCTCAGAAGTGGAGTGATGGAGACACAAATGGAAAGAGTATCCCACTCATCATAATACAATAATATCTCTGAATACATGTCAATACAATACAACAATCTAATACAATGGCCATGATAGGTAGTACATAGTGAATACATGTCATAAGTGGTCATAGCCACGACCCATATAGTAAGATATGGTCTCCTATTGAAAAGGAAACAACTGGTGCAATACTGGAGGAACAAAACTACTGATGTATGAGAAATGAGATCTCATAAGTACAGTCACAATCATGAGCATCATACTGAATGCTACTAACATATGGGGTCTTCTACACAAATCATCTATGGTGCAAGTCCCATCAAGTGAATATAGGTGTTGAAGTCGAACCTGATGTGACATCGTCCGATTACCAATCAATGATGTATACCATTAACAGATGCGATATAACCCACCAATAATGAAAATGGGAATCAAGGCACAGAGTACAATCATCAAAGTGTGAATAGATGTGTTGAGGTCGAACACTAAGATGAATCCATCGATCAGAGGACATTGATGTATTCCCAAAACTGTCGATAGTGAGAGAACCTACCACTAATGACTGCAAGTCTCAAGGTACTCAACCGAATCTAGGTCTCAATTCTGAAATAGATGAGTTGAAGTCAACGGAACGAAACTCGCTGGAAGGAGGGAATTAAGGCATCCCCCATCAACCAGCACGAGGTAACAGCTACGCTGAAAGATTTGGAAGAACTCGAATGAATGGACTGACTCAATAAGGATGGCCAACATGCAATAGTCAAGAGAACTGAGGAGTGGCCGACTCCGGTTTCAGGACTTCGTTTGAGAAAGAGCATGAGCAGATGGATAGACTTAGGAAACATGGACTCAAGTACTAGATGATATAAGACTATGCAATGCAAGAGGCATCAACAAAGGGCTCCATAATGACTGGAAGCTTAACCAATTGGTGGAGTAAAATCTGAGAAACGGGTACAGATCCTAAGGTCCTACTATAGTCCCGACGCATAATGGATGGAGTGGAATGAATGCTCTGTTCAAAGGAGACACAAAAATTGCCAACAAAAAGAAGTAACGATTCTCCCGTCTAGATTTTTGGAATATTTTTTTTTTTGGTCTTTTTCATATTTGGAAAGCTTGAAAGAGAATAAAATTACTTATAGTACAACAGGTGAGGGAACGAGTGTCAAATGGAAAGAAAACTAGTCCCAAGCAGTGGAACATACCTATGAACAATGCAAGGAAGCATTTGCAAGATGTGGACACTCGGGGGGGGGGTGTTCCCTTAGGGTAAAGGGTCATCAAATTGCAAAAGGAAAATGAAATTTTTGCTTGGCTCGAAAGGGAAAGTTCTCAGGAACATGGCTAATGATTGAATAAGAGGGAGCCAACACAAGGATCGAACGAGAAGTAGGATGATGCAATGCAATCACAACTCGATAAAGAATGGGGGAGTACTTATGGGAGATGGCCAGCATAAGACAAAGTAGATTATGAATATTTATCGCAAATTCATGGTGTAACTACGAAGGACTCCTGATCCTAAGGAGAGACAACGGCATGGGTGCCAAAATGGATAAAAAGGCTCTATCTATGGCACCCATGGTTGGACAAGCCCTACTGCAAAATAACGACACTTTAATAACAGTGTGAGGGTTCCGTGTCGGTTAAAAAGCGGGGTCACACCTAGGTTTAATGACAAATGGTCAAAGCTCAAATGAATAATGCAGGAGAAAATGACATCTAACCTATATGACGGGAAATATACCTGCTGTAGGCTCGAAACGGTCAAAAAATCAACTCTCGTCCGAAAAAAC
This sequence comes from Larix kaempferi, assembly GCA_027924585.1. Classification (NCBI taxonomy): domain Eukaryota; kingdom Viridiplantae; phylum Streptophyta; class Pinopsida; order Pinales; family Pinaceae; genus Larix; species Larix kaempferi. The sequence goes on from BSBM01000252.1 coordinate 5,938,554, forward strand.
TATTCAAAATGGTACTCCAGGATGACACATTAGTGCAAAACAACTTAAAACGTTAAAAACTATAGGAAAGTGGGTTTTAAAAACTATAAATAGTAATAAAAAATTACAATTATTATTCCATTTTCACATTTTACCCAAATTGAATTTTTTGGTTAGTTTTCACCTCATATTTCAATTGTTGATTCCGGAAGCTGCGGGCGTCCATTTCACGAGCTGTCTGGAGCAGGTTAGTCATCTCATCCTCCTCTTTCATTTGATAGCTTTTATTTCAATTTTTAGTGGTCAAATTTTTTTATTAGGCCATCCCTACTTCTCCGTGGCGCTGTACGCGAGCTACAGCTCTGCGGGTCGCAGGTAGGGCCTGCTAGACGTGGTCAACGCTTGCATTGATCACAGGTAGATGCCCCTATCTACTCAGTTTCCCACGGGTGTGGCCGTGAAGATGGTTTTTTAAATGTTAAAAGCTAAAAAAATCTTGTGTTTTTCCTCCAAGATGGTCCTAGAGTGGAGGGAAAGAGAACATGACGTTGTGTATGAGAATGCCGCCAAGATCTACCCGCACAACAAGCACTTCAAGCGTGTGGTCTCTACAAATTCTGGAGTGTTGGGGGTTTAAGGGCACAAAACCAATTGCTCCGTCGATTGATTGATTACTGGGACATACATGTGCAAAACTTCAACTTGGATGGTCAAACACTCTCACTAGAGGTGGATGACATATATTTTATTACAGGGTTGTCCCGCCGAGGGGAGGTTGCTAGTATTCGATCTCGCATTGTAGGTGGCGAGATCACCATTACTTACTATATAGACTGGTACTATATTCCCGGTACCCAGAAGGTGGGGATTCAGATACCCATTGGGGCCATTGTGAGCTTGAGCATGAATATCATAGTGCTCACCCTCGTGAGGATCACAGGTTCAGCAGCTTTACATCAGGTGTCAAGGCCAGTGACGTTCTACGCAGTAGAGTGCATCAGACCTATAGTTTATGATTGGTGCACAACGTTACTGGTGTCCATGAAGACCCAATTAACGGAGTGTAAGCTTGGGTAGGCAAATAAATTCGAGTATGGAAGTATACTCTACAGCTTCGAGAGAGAGAGTTATGGGGCTCAATCCGAGGGTTGAAGTCCCTCCACACAGTCTCTGTGGCCCCGGTGGGCTAAAGTATTGATACGACAGGGTGGTGGTCGACAGGCATCACCATATTCAGTTGAGTTTTTCCCCTGATGGTCTTGACAAGTCATCGCCATCGACGACTACCCATATGCAGGGATAGACTACTGGGGCAACCGCGACATGCCACTCCCACCAGGGGCCACATTCGGAGACATTGGTACGTTACTCGATTTAATGTTCTGTGTATTTAATTTTTTTGGATTTTTTATTATAATGGAAAAGAAAAAATCTTTTTTGTGTAGTATCACATATTGACATTCTACTATTTTCTCGCAGATGTTGGTCTGCGAAGACCAGACGGCTCCCGAGACATCATCGACGAGGCAGGGGTGGAGAGGTAGTTGGTGTTGTAGCAGAGCGCATGTTAGAGACCGTATGGGTCAACCTGTCCCGTATGACTACCAGAGTACCCATGATTGAGGTGGATCATCTACCAAAGGTGATGCAATGACATGTTGTAGGAGTACCGGGCACCTAGGTGAGGTTACCGCGACGCATAGCCAATGCAGTACATTATTACGTTCAGACACATCCTGCCGAGGCATCTAGGCCTCCCCCTAGGGGATAGATATCTCAGGGTCCTATATTTTTGTATTGATTATGTATATTTTTGAGAGCTACATGCTCTAGTTTTGTACTATGACACCACATTTTGGACTTATTATTTATAAAAAACTATGATTCTCCGGTTCTACTATATGTGTATGTACAAATGTGTGAATGAATGTTTATTTGTATGCTTCTTTAGTGATGTGACAAATGCCAATCTAGGACATAATTAGCATATGCATTAGATACATGATTAAAATATCTTGGAACATGAATGTATGTAATGGAAACAAAATTACTCTCCAAGAGTCTTACCCTTAAGAAACTCCGTAGTAAAGTAGGATCCCTCACATGATACCAGCCATTCAATTGAGACACAACCAATTGCGAATCCAGGCGGACTTCTAAAGACTGAATACCATGTGAAATTGCATCACGAAGTAGTTCAATAACGGCACTGTACTTAGCCACATTTTTGGATGTAGGACCGAGACAAGCGCCTCCCGAAGACACAATTTAGTGATCAAGTGAATAAATAACCCACGCAGTAGAAGCGAGTTGTTGCATATGATGGCTAGCACCATCCACAAATCCCAAGAACATGGGAGATTCTGCTGACATCTGTCAACCAAATGGAAGCGAATCAGCAGATCCGAAAAACCAAAATAAGTCTAAACTATGTACAGAAGCAACTATACAATAGTATACAAAAGTATTAGCTCGAGATAGAAACTCAAGTGTAATACCGCTTGAGGTAGAGCCCATTTCTAGGCTCCTTCAAGGCATTCCCCTCATAGTCTTCCAATTCGTAGGATCCTTTCTCAAGGACACACCTAACTATGTAAGGATTGTGCCACATGGGGTTAAACTTGCCTGCCCCCAAGGGTTCCTTAGCTTGGTCATACAAGAGGACCAAGTCACCTTTAGCATACTATTGGGGATGGACAGACCTATCATACTGAACCTTGACACGACATTTGTTGGCATCTATAGCCACGCCGACATATCAACACTACTCATCAAGCTGCTCAAGGTGGATCAAACATTGCTCAACATCTGACGTATCAGGAAGGAGCTCTATGGCTAGTTTCAATGAAGGGATTTTGCATTGAATCGACAATATAGACTCCACACCATGTAATAGTTGAAATGGTGAGAAACCGGTGGTAGTCTTAACTGCGGTTCGATATGCCCACAAAGTAGGATAAAACATAATGTGCCAATTGCTCTTGCTTTGCTGGATGGTACGTTGGAGAATGGTCTTTAAGGACTTATTAACTGCCTCAACCTGACCATTTACTTGAGGGTAGTAAGAAGATGAATGATTTTGACGAAACCCAAGCTTGAGTGACAAATCCGCCATCATTTTGTTTTGAAAGTGACTGCCATGGTCAGTGACAATCTCTTTCGAGATACCGAAACGAGCGATAATATGATTGAACACAAAGTGGGCTACAGTAGCATCGTCGATATTTACAGTCGGCATGGCCTCAGTCCATTTGGAAAATTAGTCCACGGCCACAATGATATGGTGATGCCCCCCAGCCAAAGCTGGTTTTCAATTCATGAAATCCAGCCCCCACTTAGTGAAGGGACCAACGGTGACCATCGGATGGAGGGGCACAGGATGCAAGTGTATATTTCAAGAAAACACCTGGAAAGGTTGACATCTCTTCATAGCATTCATACAATCTTTAAATATCGAAGGCCAGAAGTAACTAGCTCGCATGATACATTGGGTTGTCGCAAGCCCGGATAAGTGACCACCACACGCCCCACCGTGGTAGTCATTCAGCACTAACTCTACTTCTTTGTGAGTCAAACAAAGACATAGGATAGAGTCCTTTCCTCGATGATACAAAGTTTCTTTGGCGATGACATAGTCTTTAGCTTGGTGCCTCACACGTCGTCATTCATCCCGTGAATAGTGTGGAGGGAACTTCAAAGTTTCGATATTTATGATGATATCCCCATACCAAGGGTCCACTGAAGAGATAAGAAATAAGTGCTCATCCACAAAGGAGTCATCATGGATGACGTCCTCATCTAGTCACGGAAAATCTGACATGAGCTCAGCGAAAACCAAGGATTTCACCAACTTCGCTGAAGACAAATCAAGATCAAACTCCTGAAGAATAACAATCCACTTATTATACTCCCCCCCAATCAAACATTGTGAAAGAACGAATTGAAATGGATTGATGTGTGCTATGACAGTGGCTTTCCTAAGCATAATGTAATTCCATAAACGTTGGACTGCATGAACATACGCAAGTGCCAACTTCTCCACGTGAGTGTATCTCGGCTTAGCATCTACTAGATTTCGACTAAGATGATAAATAACATGCTCTTGGAGCACATCATCTTCCTAAACTAAGACCATGTCAATCGTCTCAAGAGACGCGGCCACATAAAGTAAGAAATCTCTAGCAAAGTCGGGTAGACTAAGCAGAGGGGCCGATACCAAAGATTTCTTCGAAGCATCGAAAGACTGCTGGGCTCGCTCATCCTAGATAAACGGTGTGTCCTTCTTCAAAATTCACATGAAACCTTTGGTAAGACTGGCATAATTCACTATAAAATGTCGTAGAAAAGTAGCTTTCCCTTGGAGGCTCTTAATTTGAATTAAGTTACGTGGGGAGGCAATCGAAGTATTACCTCAACCTTAATAGGATCGACTATGATACCCTCTTTGGAAACTATGAACCCTAAAAGGCGACCCCTTTTCACAACAAAGATGCACTTGTTGGGGTTCAACCGAATCTTGTAACACCAACATATTTCGAAAATGAGGTGGAGGTGCTTAGGGTGGTCCACTCTCTTACGAGAATGGCCAGCAAGATCATCCAAGTAAGCCTCCACTATATGCTTAGGTCATGAAACGCATAGGTCATAACACGCTGAAATGTAACTCTGGCGTTTTTAAGGCTGAAGGACATTTTCGGGTACGCAAATGTACCCCACGGACATATAAAAGCAGTTTTATGTTGGCCCTTGGGCTTTATCTGGATCTGATTATATCCAAAGAAACTGTCCATGAACGAAAAAACCTCGCTCCCCGTTGATAATAGCTTTTAGTGTAGGGTTAGATCTACATTAAACAAGCTATCTTACTATGAAATGGTGAGTTCCAATGTCAGAAATGAAACAATTAACACAAATTTCCTAAGATCTTTAATCAATTATCAAGCATTTCTCAAGATTTAAACCATCATAAACACATCTTATATGGAAGGAAACTTGAATCATTTCATATTATGCTAGAGAAGAAAGTACATATCTACCATGGAGCTTTATGTGCATCCTTATTCCTTTTCCATGAGCTATCCTTTCTCCACCCTTTCATTTGATGAAATTGAGCTTTCCAATCTTTAGAATCTCTCCAGCATGCCTTTTCTCTTCCTTTGTCCTCCTTACTATGCCCCAAATGCCTTTGTTTTATAGCATTGGTAAATGGAATCTCAAGTTTCTCTTTTCAATGTGGGATTGTCCCTTTTCATGATTTTTTATTATTTTCTCTCAAAAACCCACTTTCCATAGTATTTTTAGGCTTTTGTCACAACTTTAACATATTTAAGTACAATTAATGCAATCTTATGCATTTCTTCTCACTGTTGACTGATGGAGACTAGATTTAAGCCTTCAATTGAGTAGTTCAATCACTAAACCTTGTCTCTTTGGGATCCTTCTTTCTTCACTCAATCCTTCTAGTTATGGAAGTAGTGATTAGATCATAGAGGATTGTTCTCTTCTATACTTGTCTTATGTCTTCATGTTGCGAGCGCATAGTAAAAATATGCTTCTTCCTTCACTTGGTTAAGGGTGTTAATTTGATTTTTAACAGATGCCCCCTAATGTGTGAGGTCCGAAGCGGAGCTAAAGGATGAAATACATTATGAAAATTGATACTCTTTATACTGATACTCTTCATACTGATACTCTTTATTGATCAAAGCAAGGATGAGGAAAGGATAATCTCATGGGCACAGGATTCAATATAACATCTACAAGTCAAACATAGCAATTTCTCAAATATATAATATCTTCCCGAGGCGAGCATACCCATGCTCAGCAATAAACAAGCATGGCCATGAACAATACACAATGGATCCATGTCAAAAGTAAAATTTTCAGAAGTGTAAACATGCACTTTGATGAGTGCAAGAATAAGGTCTTCATCGACCTTCTGACATGGTAGTTTAATCTTGCGCAGCTCGAGCAGTGCATGGATGAGTGATATAGCTGTTTTCCCCAAGGTATTCAATACAAACCGACAGTAGTACGAGTTTATATCATGTGAATAAGTGAATTGATGTCGAACATAATAAAACACCACTTCATTACCGGTCGTTGATGTATACTGTTAACATATACGAAGAGACCCACCGATAATGATGATGGGATCTAAGGTACTAAGTACAAACTAGCAAGTGTGAATAGATGTTCTGAAGTCGAACACTTGTAGAATCAAATAATCAGGGGTCATTAATGTATACCCACTGTCATTTGCGAGGAAACCTACCACTAATGACTGCAAGATCCAAGGTACTCTTGGGTTTCTAGATCTATTTCCTAGATGATGATTTGGTGTCGATAGGAATAGATGCATCAGAAGGAGGGAATTAATACATCCCACATCAACTGATATGAAAAAAAGATCAATAGTCTGATATAGTTTGGTAGAACTATGAGATCCAACACTGTATACTAACACAAGGAAGGCTGACATGATTGGTCAGGAGTATTTCAGGAATGGTCGACATAGTTTGAACTTCCCTTAAACACATAACACGACTCAAAATGGACACTTGGAAACATAGGACTTTGAGTAACCAACCTTAATGAAATCCGCCAATGCTAGATGCATTAACGAAACCTCCATTGGTGACGGGAAGGATAACCCATCGATGGATATATTTCAAAATACTGGTATAGTTTCCTATGGAAAATGTAGATGGTGTATTGATGGTGGATACCAAATTATGTGCCGTGTTCAAGGGTGACAAGGACTGACTATTGCCACTTTCTTCAATGATATAATATGAAATGATTCAATTCTCCCTCTTTTTGGATTTTTTTGTTTCATTATCTTGAAAAATGAATAACGCATGCTATGATACATTAGAGGAAACGAGTGTCTCAAGGGCATGCGCCTAAATTTTAAGGGCATAGGTCAGGCCAAGGCAAAGATCCATATTGCAAACAAGGGATGAGCTAGTTATGTACACTCTTACAGATGTTTCCTCCATGGGTATGGGTCAAATATACACAAGCAAGGGTTTATAGGCATCTTGTAACAAAAGTGACTGCAAAGGCAAATACACAACATAAGCAATAACCAACGAAGCAGTTGGCACAGATTTTCAATTGGATATTTTAACACATGCTTATGTAAAATGACAAAAAATTGGGAGCCCATCAAGATATGGTCATAAATGTATGAAAGAGAAATATGTGGTTTCAAACTCCAAGTCATGATGGGACTAATAGGGCTCCCGATCCTATGAGAATAAATCATCATGGGCACCAAAATGGAAATGGGGTGCTGACTAGGGTGTCCCATGTTTAGTAGGCTCTTCTGTCAGAATGATGGAAAATACAGATATGAAGGTATGACCCACCAATTTCCAATAGGTTCGACCCTATGTCAAGTTTGGGTTGCAAAAGGTTCAAATGCATCTTCACAAAGGGATAGCCTAAACCTATATGCAAGCTTCCAAGTGGGGCCTATGATTTACTTGAGGAACATGCAAACCATTCTCCTATACTTGGGTAGATTTAATCCAATTATCCTCCCAGTGGCCCCACAAAAGATGTCCTTTGGTGGGTGCAACCAAATGTTCACAACTTCAGGGATATCTTCATTTGATGATCAAATGTAATCCAAGAAATCATGTGAGATGGGAGATCTCACATCCCAAATGGGCCAAGTGACCTAATCAAATTCCTTCATCAAGGGAAGATTTTGATCTGAATCTTCCGAAGCTATTTGAGTAGCTTGGTATGAAACTTCTACGACAGATAGGGGTGATCCAAATGCTTGCCAATATTTAAATGAAATTACACAAGATGAGGTCCCTTCATATTCTATGGTTCGAAAAATGTCCTTACCATGAGTGGTTACTTTAATCTGAAAAGCAACTTTGGAAGGGATCCTACATATTGAAAGGTCTATGTCTGATGTGATCAAAGTCTCATCGGATGGATCAACGGCATCAATTGTAGACAATAGTTCCTTTCTTTTCGCAGAACGACAATGTAATACCTCCAAGGCCGACATGGCACATGGTACTTAAGCTAGGTCCTCAAGAACATTACCGTTATGAGAAACGTGTGTGCTAGGATTATGCATTTTTCTACGTAGAACAACTTTGGGGGGGTGTGGTACTAAGTCTATGGTTGGTTTCTCAATGTAGAGAGAACCACTTGGTTGTGATAGCAATTGATTCGATGTACTAGGAGAGACATCAAATAATCAATCCTTGGTTGAATGTTCATCTCATGAACACACATGAAGACATTGGCATTGGGATCATTTCGCCCTTGCGGGGGGGTTGGATGGTTTCCCCCTAGCGGGGGTACCAGTGCTAAACAATTGGGTTGTTGTTTCCCACCGCATTGAAGCATAGTTGGTGCATCTTTCTTCCCAAAGTTAGCATTTTGCTTACTCTTGTATTTCTTCTTCTTGTCCCTAAGGTATTTGGACTCGTCTATAAGGATTTCAGAATTATGGGAAGGATTAGCACTTTGATTACCCTTATACTTCTTCTTCTTTCCTATAAGTTCTATCGATGAGACTATGACGATGTCAGAAGTGTTGGAAGGATTAGCAGGTTGATGCATTGTCTGGCCATCTGTGGGTTGCAAATTCTGAATAGAAACTTGTCCCATATGTGGGGTAATCTGTTCAAGTTGGTTGATGGAATCCATCATACCATTGACATGAGGGCCATGTGGCAGCCTAGCTGGATCAAATGTAGGTCTTGCAGGTTGGTTCCAAAAAGATTGGTTACTTTCTAGAACCTGACCACTCCATTGATGTGGTCCTTGGGTGTGATAAGAATTCCAAGGTGGGTTTCCCCTTTGCCGAGACTGACCCCAAGAATATTGGCTACTTCCTAGAACATGACCAATGGGTGGATTGCCTCTTTGCGGAGGTGGGGTCCAAGAAGATTGGTTACTTCCTAGATCTCAACCACACCATGGTGGTTGAACTTCGTATTGAAAATCATTCGAAGGTTGACTTCCTCCTTGCGGAGGTGGCATCCAAAAAGATTGGTTACTTCCTAAATGTTGTCCATTCCATGGTGGAATAGGATGGATGGATGGATTGCCCCCTTGTAGAGGTAGGCCCCAAAAATATTGGTTACTTTTTGGAATCTGACCAAACCATTGATTGTTTCCTTGGTTTAGATAAGCATTCCAAGGTTGATTTCCTCGTTGCGAAGGTGGGCCCCAAGAAGATTGGATACTCCCTGAAACCTCCCCACTCCATGGAGGAATGGGGTTGATAGGTGGATTTCCCCTAGGAATTGTGCTAGGATAATTCAGAGGATAACCCCCTGGGGAATTTCCACTAATCTGAGGAGCATAGCCCCAATTGGCATAAATGTTCCATGGTTCATTGCTTCCGCTAGGAATATTTCCATTCCATGGTGAAGGGTTTCCCCCAGAAGTAAAAATTAGACAAGTGTTAGGCATACAAAAAGGATTATGGTTTACTCCTTGTGTGTTTTGACCTTGATTAGCTGAACCATATGGAAAACCAATGTTTGGTAAGGCACACCCTTCAGTAGGGATTCCTGTAGATGAAGTGGATGTACTTCCGTGATTGAAACCTGAAACTGTACCAACTAGCACTGAAGTGCTGGTTGAACTTGTGCTACTAACATCTATACTAACTGTTGGGATTGATGTATAGGCCAAATTGGAAGTATTGATACCTCCAACAACTATTTGATGTTATGACAATGTAGTCCCTTGTTCTCCTGATGATGCCATAGGGTCACCTGTTGAATTTTGCATGTCATTCAAACTTTCAAAAAGAGGTTTGATATCACCCAATGACTCATGGATAGTAAGTACAACTAGTTCTAAAAGAATCATCAAAGTTGGAATTACATGAGCATTTGTGTGATTTTTCAGTGTTTCAAATTCAACTAAAGTAAGATCATCAACTATGTTTGTATTCAGTTCGTGATGTGAAGATGAATGTTCAAGGTTTGTTTGATGTTGTTCTTCTTGAGTAATATTAATTGAGTTTCAAATCAGTTATGTTTCCAAGTCATTAGGATGTGGTTTTTGTATCTGTCTCTGCAATGTAGCAGGGCCTTCGATTTCTAGTGACTCACCTCACTACCGCTGTGACTGGTGAATCGGGAGAGTAGCCACTTCTAAGAATTTGATAAAAGAATATATTTAAAATGATATTCTTAATCAAAAAATCCTAAGGTAGTCTAGACTCCACAACAATACAAGTGTCCACACAGTAAAAAGTCCTATAGATCCAAGCAAGCAAACTAATTTTCCAAAGAACTGAAGTTCAGTGAAAAGCTGGATTAGTGTTAATTTTTTGATAATTTCATTCCATTATCATTCAGGATCTATAAGAGAATAACATGTACATCATATCTATAGCATATCAACCATAGACATAATAAAAAGCACAGAAGAGACTGTTGGCTGCTTTCTTGGGCAGACCCGGGTTTTAATGAAGCGCAGCAACAAACCCCTAGGCGCACTGGCCCTCTCGGCAACGAGCTGCGCAGCAGCTCGAGGTCTCACCCGAAGTGGCTATGGGGGGATAAGGAATCATATTTCCTTAACCTAGGCGACACGGAGATTGCTCTTTCCTCCTTGACGACCTCTCTAAGGCGACGGTCTGACCTTTCTTCAGGCTTAGGAGCGCAACAGCTCTCAAGCTCCTGCTCAGCCAGTGAGCTGCGCAGTACGTTCCCTCCTGCGCTGGGACCAATTATCCTCTGCGCGTATATTCTATGTGTAGTTTCTCTTGCGCGCTCGTCGCAGCAACAGGTTCTCCTATCGCAACGGCACTGTCGCCTTACCGATTCCTTCGACCCTTAACGATTATAGTTCCCAAGGAGCTTTACTGATCTACTCAACACAGTTGTAAAAATAATGCAATATTCTTGTATTTACTGTAACAGACTAAAACAAACAGGTAATCACCCCAATCACAACATCACAACAATGAGAAGTATGAAATCCTCCTCCACGGGGAAAACCACGTCCATGGGAGTGTTATATTAACCTGAAAATGATAGAGTTATACAATATGCTGCGCACACAGCTGCAGCCTTAGATCTTTCCAGGAAACTCCACGCACACAGCTGGGAGCCCTTCTCTCAATCTAGTCTCTTCTCTACAGAGATTACAAAGGCACAGACGTCGATTCAGACTGTCTGGCAACTCAGGGATTAGCTCCTCGGCTATCCGATTTCCACCCTAGTTCTACACACTCGGTAGAAAACATAACAAAGGATAATCAACGCATGATCTATCCTCGAGACTGACTATCTAACAGTCTAACCATCTAACTATCCCAAAAATATCTAACTCTTCTTCTTATCATGTATACATATATATAGGTGGCCATGACGGTCACACCTTTACAAAACTGTGGGCCTTTCCCAACAGTGATTCCCAAAAACCCTAACCACGCACATGGCTAGGTGTACTGTAGGCACCGCTTGTAGTCATGTCGCCGCTTCCTGCAGGCTCCCTTGACTTCCGGCGCAGATTGTGGGTATGGGCGCTTGTCCTTCGCCTTCAATGCTCTAGTCCGTTGCTCCTCCTTGATCCGAGCAACCATAACTTCTGTACTTAGCCTTTAAATGAGGGTAGTTGAGCCCTCTACTCCATTGCCTTATTTATTATGGTAGCTGAGCCACCTTCATTCTTCTATGACGTGCGCGCGAGCTCCGCGATTTCCGGTCCGTGATCCTCGCTGAGCTTTTCCATCTGGCACCGTACTGCGCACCGTCTTCTTCTGTCCCAAAATTTAGTGCTTGTCCCAAAATTAGCACTTTCCTTTCATACTTGTACTTTTTCCTCAAAATTCGCAGCTTTTACCCTAGCTGCGGCCTTGGCTCCAACAGGCCCCTAACACTTACTTGTGGCTCGCCCTCGAGCCACTCGCACTAGCGCGTGGTCGCTTTACTTGCGCATATGCTTTTGCTTGGGTCTCCGCGAATGCTTTCTTCCACTGCGCAATAGTGGAGTCCAATTCATCAACACATTCTACAGCAGTCTGCACCGTTTCTGCAGTGGCATCTTCTTTAGTGATGGCATCAATCACCTCTTGAGATTCAGCAATCTATTTGATTTTTGCCTCAACCTGACCGACGATTTCAGCATACTCATCCATGAATGGCTGAATGCTGTTGGTGAGCTTCTCATCTTCAGTTCTGAGCTTGTGTAGTTGCTGCTGCATTCTGCGCACTTCACTCATTTTCTTCATTTTTGCTAAGCCTGCTAAGGCCTTAGCTTCTTCAGTCAGAATAGTGAGAGACTGTTCTGCGGCTTGCACCTGTTCCGACAAACCAACTTTAAAAGGGAGCTTCTCAAGCTCCGCCCAAGCTTCCATAGCTTGGCTCATCAGGTTCTCGGCTTCCTGTATTCTGTCTTTCATCTGTGTGGAAGCTCTGCTCAGCGCTTCAAATTGTACATGCGCATCATCCGTAAGCTGCGCAGCAACGCGAGCTTCTAGCTCAGCGATCTGGGTTCTATGGCCCTCAGCCATAGCAACTATTTCGTGCTCCAGGGTTTTCACCCTTCCTCCAATAATTTGAACTTTCTCAACCAGAGGGAGGTCTGGTTGAATCTCACAAGTCGGTAATTCCTGAGCAATTTCATCCACTGCGTTTCTGATGCCGATGTCTTGCGCCTCATAAAGTGCAAGTTTCTCAGATATATTCTTATGGCTTGCTTTCAATTCTATCTCCTGCGATTGCAGTCGTTGATTTTCCTGAAATGTAGAGAGCTCTCTAGCTCTCAACTCAAGAGAAACTTTCTCATGCACTAGCTATAGAGTCTCTATAGGAATTAGAGACAAATTGATTTCAACGGGCCCAACGGCGCTTACCTATAGTGCAGCTAGCGGATCTCGAAGTGTCATGCTTCTAGGCGGAATATGCACGACAGTATGCCTTTCTATGAGTTCTTCAACTCGCTCGACACTTGGAATTTCTTGTGGCGCCTGCGAAGTAGATGCTGGCGCATGGGTCTGCGCAACTCTTCCTGCGAGACCTTTCAATTCTACGAATTGCAAATCTAAAGCACTTCTGATGTAAGCGTGCGTGTTCCGCAGCTCGCGAAATTGCCCGTGTAGGTACTGGTCGATCCCCGAGGGAATAGCCTCAGCGGGATGCGACACTTTTTGCTTCTTGGTGGCCGGTTCTGTGGAACCTTCATCACTTCTTTGCTCCGGGGCTTCCTTGCCCTTATCCTTCTCTTTCGCAGCGGCGGTTGGCAGCGCGGATGCGAGATCGGCGGCCACCCTCCACTCATCCGACCAAGACTTGATGGTTTCTTCAACATCCTTGGTAGTCATCCGGTAAAGGCCTAGCGCCCATTCATCTGGAATGCCACAAGGGAGGAGGTAAAGTTGATGTATGTCGGCAGTAAAAGCCAACTTTCCTTCATATAATGTGGCTGTCTCCTCGCTCAGCCTTGGCATTTCTTGAATGGTATCTCTGAGGAGATAGTAGTATTCAAAAAATACAGCGCGATTCATCTTGCACTTCGCGGGATTGGGAGAATCCCATAGGTTGATGTAGCGCATGCCGGCAACCTCTCCTGCGCGGCGCGGAAGGAACTGAGTATTCGGGGGCTCCTTCCACCCAACGAGAGCGCATAAAATTAGAAGCCAAGAAAAATGGAATGATTGGGCTGCATTGTCCTGCACATTCAGGCAATCAGCCAAGAAAGAATTCAGCAGGAAGAGAGACCAGTTGTACTGCTCTCCCTCCGCAGCTGCGATGGCGAGCTCCACGACAACTCCAGTAACTTCCTTCGGTCGGCACTTTGTGAGAAGTCTGCCTGCAAGCAGACTTCCTGTAAATCGAAGTGCCTCATCTTCTACTGTAGTGAGGTCATAAGCCCGACCTCCTCTTGTCAAGTTATACTTCTGCACCAGCTGTGCAGCCAATTTTCTGTCCTTGTCCTTTCCCACAAAATGAATATTGGGATCCTTACCAGCCTTGGATAGACCGGTGATGCGGTGAATCAAATCAACATTTAGATCAATTGGCCTCCCGAGCCAAAGGTAACCTCCATGAACACATGAAAGCAGCGTCTTAACAACTGCATTGACTTCGTTGCTACGCCCAAAGTGCGGTAGCTTCAACAAATTCAACAAACCTGGCTTCTCCAAGTTTGCTGCAAATCCCCTTGGGGTAAATTCATCGATCTTTCAGATGGGATTGTGAACTATCGTCAGATATCGATCTGGCGCAAACTGGGGATACGTTTTATAGTCTCCCAGATTGAAATCAGAGAATTTGACCAGTGGAAGGTGTCCCAACAGTTGCCCTTCTACCCGCACGCTAGCCGGTAGTGGCGGTAACGGAATGGGATACTTTGCATTCTTCAGGATCTGTACTTCTGGCGCATCATCTGGACGCGGCGGAATATAGTTCGCCATGGTGGCCAACGGCTCTGGAACAGGTTCTTCTGGCTGTTGCTGAGATGCTCTCGTCCCGGGCGACTGTCTAGGATCAGTCCATCCAGGGTGGAAATAAGTCGAAGCCGTGACTGGAGTAGTCATGCCGAAATCTAAGCCTCGGCGCAGGAATTGACGAACAACTTCTTCAGTCGACAGGTTCTCCGTCGTGAACCAATGTAGGGAACAAAAACTTTGGACAGCAAATGGCGGACCTGCGTAGGATATGGACGCTGAAAACAAGGGAAAATACTCTGCACAACTCAGCTCTGAAAACAATACTTGGATTCTTAAACAAGATAGCAACTCGAGGAAAGTAACCCAAAAATTATACAAGTGTGAGGTATTTATAGCCAGAAGTGATAGTAAATGCGAGCAAGTGGGGTTACGTAGCTGTAGGCGGCTATACATGAGTTGACAACACGCTATCCTCCTCGCCGCAATGGTGCATTTATTGTGATTGACTGGCTCTGACAGCCTTGCTGGAGAAGCTAATGCTTTCGGCGCCTGAGTTAAATGCAAATCTTTCGGAGATCAAGCCGAATCCGTCAGAGCGGCTAGACTTAAATAGCGTACTTATCCTTCATTTATTCAGACGTGGCTACATAACTGCGGTAATTCAATGTTTGGCGTCGGGTCATTTCAGCTTAGGTAACTGTGCATAAAGGGATCCATGTTGATAACTCCTCAAGCGGCGGCTTTGACATAGGGAACTCCGCAAGAGCGATGGTTCAACGGTCCAAAAAACAAAACTTCGCCAGAGCGCAAAGATAAGCTCGTTTCAAACAAATTTTATTCAGGATGCGCGGATATTTCAAGGAACTGCGCGGGAAGCTGGAAACTGAAGGTGTTCCGCAGCTTCCGTGTAGACTGTGAATGCGATGTCTCTTTCAACTACACCGGACATTTGCACCTTTTTAGCAATATGTTAGGTCGACAGAGCGGAGTGGCCGTCACGATAAAGCTTGAGCCGACTCCCGTTGATCATTGTAGGTAGTAATTCTCCATCAAGCTTTGCAAGCTGAACTGCGCCTCCTCCTGTTATCTTTGTCACCCGAAAAGGGCCTAACCAATGTACACGAAACTTGCCCCGAAACTTGATGAATTTACTATCATAAAGGAGTACCAAGTCTCCTTCTTCAAAGTGCTTATGCTTAATGTGCCTGTCATGCCAAGCTTTCTGTCTTGCCTTCTGTACCTGTTGATGGAATCCGGCTAAAAGTCGGTCTTCTTCTAAGGCAAGCAGCTGCGAGAGTCTTTCATTCATAGTATCAGGATCTGTCATTTCTGTGATTTGCGCAATTCTGAGACTGGGAATAATGTATTCCATAGGCATAACTGCTTCTTGTCCATACACCAAACTGAAAGGTGTGTGGCCTGTTAGTTTCTTGCAAGTGGTTCTATAAGCCCATAATACAGCTGTGACTCTAAGGTCCCAATCATCTCTTTGTTGATTACAGATCTTCGTCAGGGCATTCTCAAGAATTTTATTGAATGCCTCCACCGTACCATTAGCTTGGGGATGGTAGGGTGTACTCTTATGGTGACTAATTTGGAATTCTTTAGTAAGGGCTTCTATAGTCTCATTAAGGAAATGTGTACCCTGATCACTCATGAGAATCACTGGACATCCAAATCTAGTGATAATATTCTCAAAAATGAACTGCGCGGTCGTGGCAGCGTCGCAGTTCTTCACTGGCTTAGCCTCAGCCCATCTGGTGAGGTATTCAGTAGCTGTAATGATGTATCTTGCGCCAGTTCTTTTTCCTGGTGGGTTAATAGGTCCTACAAAATCAATGGCCCATTTATCAAAAGCACGTAGTGTTATCTGAGGTCTTAGCGGCATTTCATCTCTTCTTGAAGGTTTTCCTGTTCGCTGGCACACATCGCAACATTTACAGAACGCCTTAGTATCCTTGTGCAGTGTCGGCCACCAAAGACCTGCAGCTAAGATCTTCTGAGCAGTCGGCTTTCCTGCGAAATGGCCTCCTGCGGTACCTGAATGCGCTTCTGCGATGATAGAGCTCTTTTCATGTGGTAAGATACATCTGCGCAAAACTTCGTCAGGGCCCAACTTATAAAGCTGGCCTGCTATCAAAGTGAAGTCTGCGGCTCTGACAACAAGTTGCTTCTTCTGCTGGATTGTAAACTCAGCCGGCGCTTGCCTGGTAGTGAGAAACTCAAGAATATCACAATAATATTCGTCTGCTGCTTGAATAGAAAACAACTGTGCGTCAGGAAGATTGTCCTCCAGATTTGTAGGTTCCTCTCCTGACTCAATCCTAGATAAGTGGTCAGGTCCTGCATTCAATCTACCTGGCTTTACAATAACCTCAAAATCATATTCTTGAAAGAGCAGTAGCCATCTGCAAATTCTTCCCCCTAACACTGGCTTATTGACCAAGTATTTCAAAGTAGAATGGTCAGTATACATTTTAAAATGAGCGCCTAACAGGTAGTGTCTGAATTTCTGTAGGGCATACACCATAGCTAGTCCTTCCCTTTCTGTAGTAGTGTAGTTTTTCTCAGCTGTAGATAGCTTTCTGCTGGAGTAAGCAATCGGGTGGTCAATACTTCCTTCTCCAGACTGTGTAAGCACAACCCCCAATGCTATGGAAGAAGCATCAACATGAACATGAAAAGGTTTTCTCCAGTCCGGGAAAATTAGAATAGGCGCTGTGATCATCTTTTCTTTAAGTGTGTCCAAGCTCTGTTGGCATTCTTCTGTCCATTGGAACTTCGAATCCTTTTTCAGCAATCTTTCCATAGGTGCTGTGATCTTTGCATAACCTTTGATAAATTTTCGGTAGTATCCGGTATGTCCCAATGTAGTGCGCAATTGCTTGACTGAGTTGGGCGCCGGTAAATTAGCAATGATGGCAACCTTCGCAGGATCCATCAGGAGTCCTTGTCTGCATACAATATGTCCCAACAAAATACCAAAGGGCGCACAAAATATACATTTTTTCAAGTTAAGGGAAATCTGATGCTGTCTACATTTTTCTAACATCATGCGCAGATTTGCAATATGGTTCTTTAATAGGCCAAATACAGTCCAGTCATCAAAATAGACTTCTAAAAACTTGTGAATGAATTCTTTAAAAACAACAACAACAACTCTAGAGAAGATAGCAGGTGCGTTTTTAAGACCAAAGGGCATTACCGTATACTGGAATGAGCCCCATTCAGTTGCAAAAGTAGTCTTGTGGCGGTCGTCCGGATGGATTCTGATCTGATGATATCCCGAAAAACCATCAGTGAAAGAGTAAGCCTCTTGTCCTCCAACATTATCAAGTACTTCATCTGTGAAAGGAGTGGGAAATGGATCGTGCGCTGATGCATCATTGAGTTTGCGCAAGTCCACGCAAATTCTTATTTCACCTTTTGTCTTCTTTTCTTGGACCACCATAGGACTAATCCAATCGCTTTCTTCTACTGGCTCGATAATACCTGCTGCGAGCATCTTGTCAATTTCTTCTTTGACTTTTTCTTTATAGCGCGGGTTCAACCTGTACGGGCACTGTTTTACTTGCTTGGCGTCTGCTTTGAGAGGTATGCGCATCACTCCTAAGTCTCCTAGGATGCCTTTCATTTCTGTGAACTTGGTAGGAAAAATATCCTGGTAGTCTCGTAATAAATCTGAAATATGCCCAACAGTTTCATCATCCCAATAGTCTCCTATAGAAGCAAACTTGGGTTCGGCTTCTGTACCAATGTTAATCTTCTTGAGCTTGATGTGTTCTGTGATGGCAGGAATATCAAGCTCAGGACCTTCAATATTGCGCGTCCCTTCTGATTCTGGGATATTGATGTTGCGAGGATCGTCCTCCTCATCTTCAGCGGTGAAGTTATAACATTCGAGGGCATGTTCTATCTGAACAGCCCAATCTGGATGGGAATATTCTGGTAATAGAGATGGTTCAAATACCTTCTTTTTAATACACTTCAGAGCCTGATCAATACTCGGATGCTCTGACTCAAAGCTGAAGGTAAGTTGAAAACTTTCTATCAGAAGAGGCCAAGTAAGAGTGCCTCTGCGCAATTCTGTTTTAGTGTACCAGTTCCTTGGAACTGTGTCCAATGTGTGTATGAATAGGTGAACCCATTCATCTTCCGGAATATCTGACCATTGTTGAATACATGCTTCAATGTGTGACCTGGGGTCACTCTGTCCCTCGTATTTGCGTGACATTTCTGCTGTAGTGTCCTGGAATCTGCGCAGTATCAATCTGCAACAGTCTTGCCATGTGTGAATATTCTCCTTATGCGCAACCCACCATCTTGCGGGTGTAGCGCGCAATGCTACATCCAGTGCCTGTATGCGCTGCTGTTCTGGAAGCTTTTGTTCATATTCATGTATGAATTTAGTTACTTCAGTTAAACCATCAAAAATTGGAGTGTCAGTCAATTCTGTTCCAATCCATCGAATGGATTTAGTCATCATGGCGCAACGTCTTGTAGAAACCTCATGTAAACGATTCTGCCAGTTTTCCAATCCTGCATCTGAGTCTGATGTGCACGAGCTATCGCATCGCCAGCTGATATGGCCACATGCTGTGGGGTTGACATAGTCACTCTGACTAGCAGTCATCTGGTACAAACTTTCCATGTGGCACGCTTCTTCTTCTGCCCGGATGGGTTCTATATACCTTGGTCCTTGAATAGGATCAAGTGGTGTGATGACCCTAATCTGGTCATCCTCAAAGGTCATCTGTCTTTTCTTCAAATTAATGACAGCCAAATTATCAAATGCCCAGTCTATACCTAAAAGTGCTGGGTATGGTCTAATATCATCCAGGATTTTGATTACTTCTAAATCTGCAGAGCTTCTTACTCCTTCAATATCAATAGGTAGATTGGGTAATCTGCCCAATGGAGAGACTCGTTGCTGGTTCGCGAGTCTTAGCTGGATGGGAGATCTTGTAAGTTGAGGACTTCCCATCTGTTCCCATGTTTGCATGGTGAGAACATTGGCTTCGGAGCCCATATCTAACATGACTTCGTCCATTTCAAATGCTCCAATCTGCACTGTGAGCCTCATCTCTTTTCCAGTTCTAATGTGACTCCTAATCTGGTGAACAGCACACTGCGGTGTGTTCGTCGAAGCAGACTGTTGGCACTGATCCAACAGGTGTTGGAGTTCTAGAGTTGCCTTTTCATTGCGCAACAATTTTAAACATTGTCGCAGGAACGCATGAACACTGCCTAGTGCATGCTCCTCGTCAGGCCTTCCAGCTGTAGTGGCCTGTTCTTGTACCAGGTTGTCTTGTCTTAGCATCTGCGATCTAATATTGTTCTGCGGAATTGCGGCAGAACTTGAAGCTCTCGGGTCTGAGAAATACTCTTGAGCTTGCTTGAATGCTTCTTTTTGCTTCTGCAGGTCAAGTGGGGCTGGTTTAATATTAGCGCGGCGCACCCATTGCATCGCTTGCTTTCCCATTCCCATCTCTTGCGCACCAGTGGTTGCTCCACTGCATGTCACTATATTAACTGTAGGGTCTGGTCCTCTTTTTTCTGCTCCAATCAACTGGATATTCTGATTGACCTGTGGGGTCTTTGCTTGCATCTTAGCCTGTAACTGAGGGCATTCTTCAATGATATGGTCAGAAGATTTACAATACCTGCAGAGGGTTGTAGGATTTTGGCAATCCCTGGAAAAATGACCTTGTGCTCCGCAATTATAACAAGTGATCTGTCCTCTTCCGCGACCAAAATTTGTTGTGCGTCCGCGTCCCCTGTAATTTCCTGCTCGGGCGTCGCGAGTTTGGTCATACGGTGGACCTGCTGTGGGTCCTTGTGTCTCTGCTTGTACCCTATAAACATCATGCTTTCTTTCTATCATAAGATCATATGCTCTACAATTGTTCTCATCATGACCTACTGATTTACAGAAATTACAATATAGATTCTTTGGAGTTTGTACATATTTCTGAAGTAAGTGACATTCTTGTGGTCTATGACCTCTAGTTCTACAGTTTTCACACCAAGGCCCCTGTGCCTGTGGTAAAGGGTTAGGTGCTCCAGTTGCAATATACTCTATGAAAACAGGGCAATGGTCCTTTGAATGACCTTGTGCTTTACATTTCGTACACCATATTTCTTCCTTAACATCCTTGCCTTTCTTAATATCATGCACTTGTAAGGTTAAGTTTGCTAATTGGTTCTGCAACTGCGCAACATCGTTGCTTGTTCCCGCAATGGGAGAAGCTTCTAGTTTCATAGCCATCTCTAGAGCTTGTTCCTGAGTATTGAGATTCTGTTGCATAAGAGGAAGTCTAATGTGTGGGAGCAGCGCAGCAATGAACCATTCCTTATGCTGCTGTGGTGCAAACTCGAAGCTTACTTGATCTATCAAGGCTTTGAACTTCTAATCAAAGTCCCATACTGATTCTGTGGGTAACTGCTTGATGTCTTTGAGCTCTGTTATACACTGTGATTCTGATTTAGGTTTCTTGAATTCTCTAATCATTGCATTTCTTACCTCAGCAAGCGTTCTATTCTGTGATGCTGAGTATTTCATGAACCAAGTTAAGGCTCTTTCTCTTAGTGTGGTTGCTAACTGAACCAGTTTAACAACATCATCATTAATTTGCTTAATTGTCCAAATGGCTTCACATAGGAACCAGTGTTGCTCAGAGTCTTCTATCCCTGTTCCTCTAAAAGTTGGTAGCTTCATGTCGTCACCCATCTTTCTTGTGCTAGGTTGAGATGTAGGTGCTGTAGCAGTTCTTCTGGACTGGTCGAACAAAGGTGGTACAGAGGTACTAGAAGTACCGTGTGGGCTACTAGAAGGTGTTACTGCGGGATTATACTGAGCTTTGTCTGGCTTTTGCGGTGTAAAAGGGTGGTAAGGGATATGAGCACTCCCTTGTCTTTCTATATGGCTTGCTCTAGGGACTTGGCTATCGTCTGGGCTAGACTCAAAAGAATATTGGTCAAGGCCTACTTTATATCGTTTTCCACTACGAGTGCAACCAATAAGTTCAGGATCACTATCAGAATCTACGGACATTACTTGTCTATGTTATTCATCAGAAGCAATACATAACTTTCCTTTTTCATACAGAAGCATTTTAATCCATAAGTTCAGAGAATTTAAGAACTTACCTCTGTGTACTTGGAAGAAATTCCTCTCAGCTTCACTGAAACTCTTTCTTGTATCTACTGCAAACTCGGTGATGAAACCTTTCAGTAGACTATTCAACCAAAAGTCTACTGCGCGGGACACAGGATTGTCTATCCGCTTCACAATACTAACTAGCTCAGGCGTCCAAGCGACGGGTCGATCAATATGCACAGTGGGTCTAGAATCTGCTAACTTGGCTATCCAAGCGTGCAACTCCAGTGTGAATGTAACAAAGAAAATTTCGTGAAGGCCAGTATAAATATACTTCTGCAACCAGTCTTCTGTTTGGAGCGTAGAGCTTCTATTTTCTTGTTCAGCGAACTCTTTAGCCTTTAAATCAAACCAGTCTCCAATTTCTTTAGCTGTAGGATTCCAGTAACACATTTGTTAACTGAGCAAGTCTCAGTGTAACAGAACCTTGTGCTGGCTTCACCAACAATCTCAGAAGTCGCGGAAATAGTAAGTCTCACAGCAGCAAGTTGCAAGACAAGGGAACCATTTGTTCTCCTCGATCTCGCGCGTCGCCGAAATAACAAGTCTCACAACAGCAATTCGCAAGGCAACGGAACCATTTGTTCTCCTCGATCTCGCGCGTCGCCGAAATAACAAGTCTCACAACAGCAAGTCCCGGCAACGGAACCATTTGTTGGCTGCTTTCTTGGGCAGACCCGGGTTTTAATGAAGCGCAGCAACAAACCCCTAGGCGCACTGGCCCTCTCGGCAACGAGCTGCGCAGCAGCTCGAGGTCTCACCCGAAGTGGCTATGGGGGGCTAAGGAATCAGATTTCCTTAACCTAGGCGACGCGGAGATTGCTCTTTCCTCCTTGACGACCTCTCTAAGGCGACGGTCTGACCTTTCTTCAGGCTTAGGAGCGCAACAGCTCTCAAGCTCCTGCTCAGCCAGTGAGCTGCGCGGTACGTTCCCTCCTGCGCTGGGACCAATTATCCTCTGCGCGTATATTCTATGTGTAGTTTCTCTTGCGCGCTCGTCGCAGCAACAGGTTCTCCTATCGCAACGGCGCTGTCGCCTTACCGATTCCTTCGACCCTTAACGATTATAGTTCCCAAGGAGCTTTACTGATCTACTCAACACAGTTGTAAAAATAATGCAATATTCTTGTATTTACTGTAACAGACTAAAACAAACAGGTAATCACCCCAATCACAACATCACAACAATGAGAAGTATGAAATCCTCCTCCACGGGGAAAACCACGTCCATGGGAGTGTTATATTAACCAGAAAACGATAGAGTTATACAATATGCTGCGCACACAGCTGCAGCCTTAGATCTTTCCAAGAAACTCCACGCACACAGCTGGGAGCCCTTCTTTCAATCTAGTCTCTTCTCTACAGAGATTACAAAGGCACAGACGTCGATTCAGACTGTCTGGCAACTCAGGGATTAGCTCCTAGGCTATCCGATTTCCACCCTAGTTCTACACACTCGGTAGAAAACATAACAAAGGATAATCAACGCATGATCTATCCTCGAGACTGACTATCTAACAGTCTAACCATCTAACTATCCCAAAAATATCTAACTCTTCTTCTTATCATGTATACATATATATAGGTGGCCATGACGGTCACACCTTTACAAAACTGTGGGCCTTTCCCAACAGTGATTCCCAAAAACCCTAACCACGCACATGGCTAGGTGTACTGTAGGCGCCGCTTGTAGTCATGTCGCCGCTTCCTGCAGGCTCCCTTGACTTCCGGCGCAGATTGTGGGTATGGGCGCTTGTCCTTCGCCTTCAATTCTCTAGTCCGTTGCTCCTCCTTGATCCGAGCAACCATAACTTCTGTACTTAGCCTTTAAATGAGGGTAGCTGAGCCCTCTACTCCATTGCCTTATTTATTATGGTAGCTGAGCCACCTTCATTCTTCTATGACGTGCGCGCGAGCTCCGCGATTTCCGGTCCGTGATCCTCACTGAGCTTGTCCATCTGGCACCGTACTGCGCACCGTCTTCTTCTGTCCCAAAATTTAGTGCTTGTCCCAAAATTAGCACTTTCCTTTCATACTTGTACTTTTTCCTCAAAATTCGCAGCTTTTACCCTAGCTGCGGCCTTGGCTCCAACAGAGACACAAAGTTTCACCGGGGAAAACCAAGAAGGTGAAAAACCCCGCAACTTCCTCGGAGATAGAATAAGCCCCAATACAAGATAACAAGGATCAAACCCAAAGAGATGTCTCTAGTAGATACTCCTCTTCCTCCACTTTTGCGCCACTTTATGTCTTAGCTATGTGAGCTTGAGAAGTGAGTGAATGAATCAAATGAGAGACACAACCTCTTTATTTATACACTGACTGACCTGCCCAATAATTCAACTGGGTCGAACTCCTAATGAAATCTAATAACCCAACCACTTAACTCAACCAGAGCCAACCCCACACTAGTGGTCTAATAACCCATCAAATATAATTTGTGACACTTGCAACACTTGTGACACTTACAAATACAAATGACAACACTTATGATTGGAGGAATAAAACATCTCCATCATGCATATAATAAAGTACACATGTAATACATAGAAGAATATCTTTTGAAGTTACAAATACATCAACACTCCCTCTTAAATAGGAATGTATTCTTTCAACACAGGTCATCAATACATAACGCCACAAGTCTTCAATTCTAGAGCTGAATCATTGTCACTGGATCATAGAGCATCATCATCATCACTGCTATTGTACTCTACATCTTGATCACTGGGCTATCTCTGAATTCTTCTTGTCATAGGAAGTTCTACAAAGCTATCCTTGTTTCATGCTAGATGTAGTCTTATCCTCCTGTAGGTCCTCATCATCCTTGTCCATACTGTGGAATCCTCGGGACTAATTCTGTGCGTCAAGAAAACCCAGCAAGAGCATCCAAGGACTGATTATGAGCTCACTGCCCAACCTATAGGATCTCCCAGGGAGCTATTACATGTGACCAAGTAAAACCTATCAAGAGCATCCCGTGACTGATTACGTTCCCAGCACAACCTGCAAGATCTCCCAGGGAGAAATTATATGCGACGAAGCAAAACCTAGCAAGAGCTTCCCAGGACCGATTACATGCCCAGCACAACCTGCAAGATCTCCCAGGTAGAAATTATATGTGACCAATCAAAACCTATCAAGAGCATCCCAGGACTGATTATGTGCCCAGCATAACCTGCAAGATCTTTGAGGGAGAAATTATATGTGACCAAGAAAAACCTAGCAAGAGCATCCCAGGAGTAATTACGTGCCCAACACAACCTGCAAGATCTCTCAGGGAGAAATTATATGCCACTGACAAAACCTAGCAAGAGCATTTGCCAGATCTCCCAGGGAGCTATTATATGCCATCGAAAAAACCTAGCATGAGTATTTGCAAAACTCCCAGGGAAATATTATATGTCCCTCCAAGCAAAACCTCGAAAGAGCATTTGCCAGATCTCCCAGGGAGCTATTATATGCCATCGACAAAACCTAGCAAGAGTATCCGCAAATATCCCAGGGCGCTATTACATGCTTATCTGCACAACCTGTCCATGGCCATAGAGTATCAACCTGATACTCACCATACATCATCCTGATGTACATCATCACATGATCATCCTGATCATCATCATAGCATCGTCCTGATTCATATCTTCCAGAGTATCATCCTGATACTCATCACACATGATCATCCTGATCATCGTTACTGCATCATTCTGATGCATGTCATCATACATGATCCAACTAATCATACAAAGCATCCACCTCGTGCATATCGGAGCAGTAACTGGAGCATCGTCCTGATGCTCACCACACAATGCTTGCATCCACATCCATGGGAAGGATCCTCCTCTCACCATGCTTGGAATGGATCCTGCAAATGTGTCCCATCACTTCTTCCTCAAAGTATCTTCAATCTGAAGAATGCCAAGTCTCTCTCTGAAGTACTCAAAATTCACTCTGGCTTGTGGTTTCGTCAACACATCTGCAACCTTCTCATCCGTCGCAACATACAGGAGCTTCACTGCTCCTCTCTACACCATATCCTTGATATAGTGATATTTGATCTCGATGTGCTGCGACCTGTCATGGAACACCGGGTTCTTAGACAATTTCACACAACTCTGGTTGTCACAGAAGATACATCTAGCATCCAACAGGAGATCAAATAACTTAGATAGCAGCTTCCTAAGCCATACTACCTCACAACTAGCCAAACAAGCTATGACATACTCTGCTTCGGTTGTACTCAGTGCTACGCAGGACTGCTTCCTGATAAACCAAGAGATCACACCTGATCCCATACTGAAGCAGCACCCAGAAGTGCTCTTCCTATTTGCAGCACTGCCTGCCCAATATGAATCAACATAACCCTCCAGGTTAAACTTTTGATTCACATCATACTTGAGCCCATAATCAATTGTACCCTTCAGGTACCTCAGAATATGCTTTACAGCAACCAGGTGAACACCTCTGGGATCCGTCAGGAACTAGCTCAATGCATTCACCGTAAAGAAAATATTTGGTCTCATGTTCGTTAGATACATCAAGGACCTAATCATCCGATGATACACTATGGAATCAACCGGATCAGATGAAGCATCACACAGAAGCTGCAGGTTCGATTCCATAGGTGTGGCCATGGCCTTGGAGTCCATCATCCCGAATCGCTTCAGGACCTCTACTGCATACTTCCCTTGTCCAAGGAAGATTCCATCTGCACCCTTCCACACCTCCATGCCTAGAAAGTAGTGCATCATCC
This sequence comes from Larix kaempferi, assembly GCA_027924585.1. NCBI lineage: Eukaryota > Viridiplantae > Streptophyta > Pinopsida > Pinales > Pinaceae > Larix > Larix kaempferi. The sequence goes on from BSBM01000252.1 coordinate 5,964,834, forward strand.
CCAAGTCGTTCATCTTGAAATCGGCAACAACCTTCCTCTTTGTGTAGGCAATCAACCTATCATCACCTATAACAAACAGGTCATTCACATACAAAAGTAGTATCACTGGATTTCCTTCCTCAACCTTGTAGTAAAGGTTGGAATCCGCTTTACTCTTGGTAAAGCCCAAAATGGATAGAAAGTTGTCTATCCTCCCATACCAAGTCCTAGGAGCTTGCTTCAAGCCATACAAGGATTTCTTCAACCTGCACACATATGACTCCCTGTCATGTGTCTCAAAACTGAGTGGCTACTACACATATACTTCCTCTTCGACTACACCATTCAAGAAAGTTGTCTTGACATCCATATGGCGTATCTTCCATTTCATCATTGTAGCTAGAGCAAGTACTGTTCTGATGGAAGTGTATCTGGATACAGGAGAAAAAGTCTCTTCATAGTTTATTCCCTATTTCTGGGAGAAGCCACAAGCTACAAACCTCGCCTTGTATTTCTCTATGCTACCATCTACAACATGCTTGATCTTATAGATCCACTTGGAAGTCACGACAGACTTTCCTTCTGCTCTTGGGACCACATCCAAACATCATTCTTCATTATCGACTGGTATTCTTCGACCATGGCATCCTTCCATTCTTTCTTTTCCACTGCTTCTTCATAACTAGAAGGTTCTTTATTCATAATGTCACAGAGTAAGGCAACATAACTAGTATGTGATCTAGTTCTCTTCCTTTCTCTATGTTCTTATGGAATTCCATACCTTTCTGCATCTTAGATGAGCTCTCTAGCCCATGTAGGTTTCCTCTTGTGAGAGTTCTTCTCACTGGGTGGATCTATAGGTTCTTGTGGATCTTCAATTTCACGATCTTCTGGAATTACTTCATTCATAGTGGTATCTTGAAATCTGGTTACCTTTGGTTCTTCATTGTCTTCAACAGGTGTCTTCCTTGATTTGATGTATGCTGAGTTTTCATCAAATGTCACATCCCTGCTGATGTCAATCTTCTTGAACCCTAGAAAGTATATTCTGTAAGCCTTCGAGCTTTCACTGTAACCCAAAAAGATGCCCTTCTTTCCTAAAGGATCTATCTTTGTCCTATTTACAGGACAGCCAAATATCCTGAGATGTCTACCTTCAGGTTTCTTACCAGAGAAGACTACTTTTGGTGTCTTGTTGTCAAGTATCTTGTGAGGTGTTCTGTTCTGCACATATACATTTGTCCTAGTTGCTTATGGCCATAGATGCATAGGCAGATCCTAGTGATGAAGCTTTTCCCGTGCTGCTTCCATGATAGTTCTATTCTTCCATTCTGCAACTTCATTTTGTTGTGGATTGTAGGGAGCATTCAATTCCCTCTTAATCCCTGAATCACTACATAACTTCTTGAAATCACCTGAATTGAATTCTCCGCCATTGTCGGATCTGAAGGTCTTGATCTTTTTATCAGTTTGATTTTCTATCAAGGATTTGAATTCCTTGAACTTTCCAAATAATTCAACTGGGATGACCTCCTAATGAAGTCTAATAACCCAACCACTTAACTCAACCAAGGCCGACCCCACACTAGTGGTCTAATAACCCATCAAATATAAGTTGCAACACTTGTGACACTTACAAATACAAATGACGACACTTATGATTGGAGGAATAAAACATCTCCATCATGAATATAATAAAGTACAAGTGTAATACATAGAAGAATATCTTCTGAAGTTACAAATACATCAACAATTAGAGGGCATTTCGAAACTAGTAGTTGTTGAGGGATGCTAGGCCTCAAACAATTGCTAGCAGCAAAGGTATGAGAAACAATGATAATAAACTTATTCACTAGGGGTGCAAGTGTTGGTTCCTGACCAATCATCCTCCCAAGGAGTAAAAGTTCTAAAGTTTGTCTCAGATATTGCAAGTATCCCCCACTCACAATAGCCTATGTGATATCCTAGGAATATCCACTAAAGTTACCACTTCATAATCGACGGTCGAGCGGAACAGTTGTAAGTCGAGGACAACTCTCATAACTAGGAACTCTAGAAACAGTGATGTCACCCCGAGGACTTGTCACTGAACATATAATCCCCTGATGAGCTCATGTCCCACTAAATAAGCAAGAGGGGGGGAACCAACCTTACTTATCGAGATTGACCTCGTGCTTGATGCATGTTTTAGAAGCGCTTTCCCAACAAGCATTGTTTGCTACTAATGGATTTACTCTCAGTAATCAATGCTAGTTTCAAAATTTTAGCAGCCCAGGAGTGTTATCTCTCCAAACCTAATCTAGGGCACTAACCTAAACTTGTTGGTGATATGAAAATCAAATGTTGGTCAATTTTAAATTAAGCACCAATTTTAAGGGTAGTTTGTTTAGTTTCAGGAGTGGATGTGAAACTGGTGGTTTGTTGACTTGAAAAATATGAACCAAACAATGCAATATTCTCACTACTCTACCTTTCAATTCGATGAATGTTCTAAACTAATGAAAGGTTAGAGGTTCATGTGTGTCTTTCAAACATGCAAAATTCTTTGGTAGATTTCTGATATTTAAGAACAATTCTTCTGAAATATGGATAATAACTTATTTTCAAAAATCAATGTAACCCAAATAAATATCTCAATGAAAATGAATCTAATTCTATAACATGGGGGATCTCTGTTTCTCATTCACAAGATCGTACGAAGGCCCAAGTGAAGAGGATACGCAGATCCCTTTGGAATGCTTATGAATTAAATTCTAGACTGTTACACTTGAGATCCACTTTCTCATTCACAAGATCGCACGAAGGCCCAAGTGAAGAGGATACAGTGGCTCGAAAAATTGTATGCAAAAATGAAATCTACTCTGTTACACATGAGATCCACTTTCTCATTCACAAGATCGCATGAAAGCCCAAGTGAAGAGGATACGATGGCTCGAAAATAAGATGCATGAAAAATCAAATCCTAGACTGTTACACTTTAGATCCACTTTCTCATTCACAAGATCGCCCAAAGGCCCAAGTGAAGAGGATATAGTGGCTCAAACACAACTTATCACAAAAAAATTGAGATCTAAAGCTACAACTTCCTCTAATTGTGCAAGAGTATAATGAAAATATTATAGATCCAAAACAAAATTTAACTAATTAAAGCTTGTTTTTTCTTTTGGAAGAGATTGTTTTTCAAAATATCACAAAGTTTGATGTTCAATTTTTTTGTTTTTTCAATGCAAATAGGTTAAAGTGATCTTTTGAAATGGAATAATTGATATTTGGTTCCAAGTTTCATATAAGCAAGTGCATGAGAGTCAAAAATTAAAGGGCCTTAAGGTTCTTTAAACAAATATTCATGTTTTTTCACTTTTCACTATTTTCAAACTATGAAATGAATCAAAATTATTGTAAAGATCAGTCCTAATCCTATCCAATCAGGGATCTAGAATCAAAATATGACCGTAAGAAAATGGATCTACCACCAATTGTAAGAAAAAATTGAAAGAAACGTCAATTTAAGCCATTTTTAAAGGTTTTTGGAAGGAAATCCCAAATATGAAAATATCAATCGAAACCCTCCCAAATATTTCTTAATTAGTAGTAAAATGATCTTAACATGTCTTGAATAAATATTCAGGTCTGCAAGTACAAAACTGAATCCTAAATGTGGCCCTAAAACAGTGAAATCTTAAAAATAGTTCTAGCAATTTTTACAAATTTGAAACAAGAAAGCTTTAAATTTTTTTAAAAATATTCCAAATATTGAGAAAAGGAGGATCCAAATGAGTTTTAAACTCTAATATAAGAGGTTCCTAATCCCATCTATAAAGAAAAATCACAAAAAATGGGACAAGAATCAAGAACCAAGCTTTCAAAACTCAAAAACCCGACCGACAAACAGTCTGGAACAGAGCAGAGAGCGAACATGAGTCAAGAACGGGTTGTACACTAGCAAGGTGAGCCAGTGGAACAGGTTGCTAGTGTGCAAGGTTAGCTAGCACTCTATGTACACAGGTGAAGTGCGCCAACCTTCTAAAGTAAGAAAATCCAAGATCCGGGATCAGTTTTGAAGGGTTTTGGGAGTTGGACGGTGGATTTAGTCCGATTTGGGGCTTCTACACCTGCATCAAAGGTTCTTGGAGGGATCTTAAGGATGAATTGAAATAGATCTAAAAGGTTAGAACACCAAAATGAAGAAATTTTCAAGAAAAATCAAGAACACTAAAATATGAAGAAATTTTCAAGAAAATTCAACTAGTATGGTCGCCAATCTGATAATAGCTTTTAGTGTATGGTTAGATCTATATTAAACAAGCTATCTTAATATGAAATGGTGAGTTCCAATGTTAGAAATGACACAATTAACATAAATTTCTTAAGATCATTAATCAATTATCAAGCATTTCTTAAGATTTAAACCATCATAAGCACATCTCATATGGAAGAAAACTTGAATCATTTCATATTAATCTAGAGAACAAAGTACATATCTACCATGGAGCTTGATGTGCATCCTTCTTCCTTTGCCATGAGCTATCCTTTCTCCACCCTTGATTTTGATGAAGTTGAGATTTTCAATCTTCAGAATCTCTCTAGCATGCCTTTGCTCTTCCTTTGTCCTCCTTACTGTGCCCCAAATGTCTTTGTTTTATAGCATTGGGAAATAGGCCCTCAAGTTTCTCTTTTCAATGTGGGATTGTCCCTTTTCATGATTTTTTATTATTTTCTCTCAAAAACCAACTTTCCATAGTGTTTTTAGGATTTTGTCACAACTTTAACATATTTAAGTACAATTAATGCAATCTTGTGCATTTCTTCTCACTGTTGACTGATGGAGACTAGGCAGTTCAATCACTGAACCTTGTTTATTTGGGCTCCTTCTTTATTCACTCAATCCTTCCAGTTATGGAAGTAGTGATTAGATCATAGAGGATTGTTCTCTTCTGTACTTGTCTTATGTCTTCATGTTGCGGGCACATAGTAAAAATATGCTTCTTCCTTCACTTGGTGAAGGGTGTAATTTGATTGTTAACCCCCACACACGCATCCAAGATTTGATCTATGAATGGGGTGGGGAAGTTATCTTTCGGACATGCACGATTCAAATCTTTAAATTCTATGCATACACAGATGGTTCCTTGCTTCTTATCTAGAGGAATAGGATTTGGCACCCATTCAGTCAGGGGAATCGGGTAGATGAAACCATCTTTAAGTAGTTTCTCCACCTCTGCCTTAATTGTTGCTTCCTTCCTAGTATTCACATCACGAAGTCGTTGCCGAACCGGCTTAACATTGGGATATGTCTTAATCTCATGTTCCACAATGCTAGGGTCTATTCTTGGTATCTCCTCATATGAGTAGGAGAAAACATCCCGAAATTCCTTGAACAACTTGATGTATATGCGGATCTCATTGGGAGAACAATCAACACCGATATAAACATTCTCTATCTTTCCGGGCGTGTGAGAGATGTTGATCGGTATGGTTGGGGAGATATTAGCCATATTCCCCTCTGCATAAATACCATGTGGATCCAAAGGAGCCACAGGGTGACCAAACTTCTCTGCAAGAGTCGTCCTAAACTCTTCTTGCTCAAGAAGATCGAGGTTAGGAAGAAAATAAGAGCAATGATGCAAATCTTCCCAAGTCCTCTCACTACCACACATGGCCTCAATGATGATTTCATTTGAAGGAAAAGTACCATCAAGACAATTGTGCATGCAAGACGAGTCGGCTTCCCATAGCGGCATCATAATGGGATCTTCCTTCTCTGTTTGTGAAGAGAATGGATCTGTCTCCGCAATGGCTTTTTGAATTTCACGGTATGCAAGCTGAGTTGCAGATAACGACATAGCCATTCCAATGTGTGAAATGTCTTGTATTGGAGAAAACTCACTATGTCTTGGGAATACCACAACAGACAGATGACTACCAGAAATCAACTCAATTCTCAAGACAATGCTATTATAAATGACAATGTTAAGATAATGGGAAAATGTAACCAACCTTGATCCAAACGTTTGATGTAGATCCCCGTTGGAGCTTTCAATCCATGCACTTGAAATCTGCAAATTAGTTTTGACAGCCAATATCCAACAAGTACATATAATATATAAATGACATTAAAATTATCAATAACAATGGTCCATAATATCACAAGCAAATGTAACCCAATGTATAATAAATGACATTTACAACATGAATGGACGACAATATGAGTATTTCTATTAATAAACAAGAAGAAGTACAAAGTGATACGACCTCTTGCCGACAACCAATCTGAACCAAGATCTAGATCAATCCACTTGTGCCTCCACCACTTCAATCTTCCATGAATGGAAAACTCAAACTAGATAGGAGTTTGGAAGGTGAACATAAAGGGTTCACAACTACAAGGATCAATGAGTGTAGACTCAAGATAGGGAAAAAATCCACTAGATTTCTCTTGCTATTCTCTTCTCCCTCCCGTCCATAAGCCATATGTGCTCAATATATAGTCCTCTCAAAGGTAGGTGAAAAAACACATTGAGGCATTACTCGGGCAGATGGAAAGCCAAAGGTCACCCAATGACCGATTTATGGGAGTAAAAAGTAATAAATAGTTATTTTTACCATTTTACTTGATACCCGCAGGCTATAGTGATGCAACTCACGGGTACACATGCTATAGTGATGCAACATGCGGGTAGGAATAAAAATAGGGCAAACTAGTATCTCTGAAGGATATAAGTGGATCTGAGTCACTGAAATGGATCCTACAGGCCAAATAATGTTGATTCTCACAGGGTGGAAGATTACGATGTAACAGATTCCCCCTAATGTGTGAGGTCAGAGACTGATGCTATGATGGCCGAAATACATTATAAAATTCAGAAGTGGAATGATGGAGACACAAGTGGAAAGAGCAGCTCACTCATCATAATACAATAGTATCTATGAATACATGTTGGTATAGTACAACAATATGATACAATGGCCATGAATAGGAAGTATAATAGATACATGTCATAAGTGATCATAGCCATGATCCCTCTACAGTAAGATATGATCTTCTACTGAAAAGAAGCCAACTGGTGCAAAACTGGAGCTACAAACTGCTCAAATCTGAGAGGTGATATCTCAGATGTAAAGTCAAAGTCATATGTAGCATACTGAATGCCACAATCGCCTGGGGTCTTCTACACAAGTCTTCGATGGTGCAAGTCCCATCAAGTGAATAAAGGAGTTGGGTTCGAACCAGATGAGACATCATCTGATTACCAGTTAATGATGTATACCGTTAACAGATGCGAGATGACCCACCAATAATGAAAATGGGCATCAAGGCACAAAGCACAATCATCAGAGTGTGAATAAATGGATTGATGTCGAACACTAGGATGAATCCATCGATCAGGGGACATTGATGTATTCCCAAAACTGTCAATGGTGAGAGAACCTACCACTAATGACTGCAAGCCTCAAGGTACTCAACTGAACTCTAAGCCTCAAGTCCCAGAATAAATGGGTTGAAGTCGATGGAACGAGACTCGTTGGAAGAAGGGCATTAAGGCATCCCCCATCGACCAGCACGAGGTACCAGCAATGTTGAAAGATTTGGAAGATCTCAGGTGAAACGGATTGACTCAATAAGGATGGCCGACATGCAATAGTTAAGAGATATGAGGAGTGGCTGACACTGGTTTCAGCACTTCCTTTGAACAAGAGCATGAGCAGATGGATAGACTCAAGTATCATAGACTCAATATAGACTGTCTAATGCAAGAGGCATCACAAAGGGCTCCATAATGACTGGAAGCTTAACCAATCGGTGGAGTAAACTGGAAACAAGTACAGCTCCTAAGGTCCAACTATAGTCTTGACTTGAAGTGGAATGAATGCTCTGTTCAAAGTCGACACAATAGCTTCCAACAAGAAATAGTGACCATAATCCCGTCCGGCTTTTTGGAATATTTATTTTTTTTGGTCTTTTTCATATTTGGGAAAAGCTTGAAAAAGAATAAAATTGCTTATAGTACCAAAAGTGAGGGAACGAGTGTCAAATAGCTAGCAAACTAGTCCCAAGTAGTGGAACATACCTATGCTCAATGCAAGGAAGTGCGTGCAGGATGTGGATACTCGGGGGTATGTTCCCTTAGGGTCAAAAGGGTCATGAAATTGTGAAGGGAAAATATAAGCTCTGCAGGGCTTGACAGGGAAAAGTGCTCAGGAACCAGGCTAGCAATTGAGTAAGCAGCAGCCGGCACAAGGCTCAAGCAGCAAGTAGGATGATGCAATGCAATCACAAGATGATATAACAAAGTAGGGGATTCCTTAAGGGAGATGGCTAGCATAAGACAAAGTAGAGTATGAGTCGTTATCACAACATCATGGCGTGACTACAAAGGACTCCCAACCCTAGGGACAAACAATGACATGGGCACCAGAATACATAAAGGGGTTCTAACTAGGGTACCCATGTTCAGAAAAGCCCTACCGCCACATAACGACACTTCTATATCAGTGTGAAGGTTCCGTGTCAGTTACAAAGCGGAGTCGCACCTAGGGTTTATGAAAATGGTTAGTAGGTCAAATGCATAATGCGTGCGAAAATGGAATCTAACCTATATGCCAAGTGTGAAACGTACCTATCGTAGGTGTGAAATAGTTTAGAACAACTTTTGCTGAGGAAATCTGATGAAAAAACACTACTCCATGACACGATATTAGTTCATAACGGCTCAAAATGGAAAAAACTATAGAGAAGTGGGTCTAGAAAATTATAAATAGTAATAAAATTTTCCAAATTACAATTCATTTGCACTATTCACCAATTTGGGACTATGTACAGAAAAAACTATACAATAGTGTACAAAAGTATCAGCTTGAACCAGAGGTTCAAGCATAATACCGCTTGAGGTAGAGCCCATTTCTAGGCTCCTTCAAGGAAACCCCCTCATAGTCTTCTAACTCATAAGCTCCTTTTTTCAGGACACGCCTTACAATGTAAGGACCATGCCACATGGGATTGAACTTGCCTGCCCCAGGGGTTCCTTAGCTTGGTCATACAAAAGGACCAAGTCACCTTCAGCATATTTCTGAGGATGGACAGACCTATTATATTGAACCTTGCACGACGCTTGTTAACATCAATGGCCACGGCGACATCTCGATGTTGCTCGTCAAGTTGCTCGAGGTGTACTAAACATTGCTCAATACCTGTCGTATCAGGGAGGAGCTTGATGGCTAGCTTGAGTGAAGGGATTTCTCATTCAATCAATAAAAGTGACTCCACACCATGAACTAATTGAAATGGTGAGAACCCGGTGGTAGTCTTAACTGCGATTCGATATGCCCACAAAGCAGGATATAACATGATATGCCAATTGGTCTTGCTTTATTGGATGGTACATTGGAGAATGGTCTTCAAAGACTTATTTACTGCTTCAACTTGACCATTCACTTGAGGATAGTAGGAAGATGAGTGTTCCTAACGAAACCCAAGCTTGAGAGACAAATCCTCCATCATCTTGTTTTGAAAGTGACTGCCATGGTCAGTGACAATCTCCTTCGGGATACCGAACTGAGTGATAATCTGGTTGAACACAAAATGGGCTGCAGTAGCACCGTCAGCTTTTATAGTAGGCATGGCCTCAGCCCACTTGGAAAAATAATCCATGGCCACAATGATATGGTGATGCCCCCCAATCGAAGCTGGTTTGCAATCCATGAAATCTACCCCCCACTTAGTGAAGGGACTGACAGTGACGACCTGATGGAGGGGCGCTAGATGCGAGTGTATGTTCCGAGAAAACACCTGGTAAGGGTGACATCTCTTCATAGTGTTAATACAATCTTTAAATATGGTAGGCCAAAAATAACCAGCTCGCATGATACGTTGGGCTATAGCAAGACTGGATAAATGACCGCCACACGCCCCCACATGGAAATCATTAAGTACCCACTCTACTTCTTCGTGAGTCAAGCAACGACGAAGAATGGAATCCTTTCCTCGGAAATACAAAGTGTCACTGACGATAGTATAATCTTTAGCATGATGTCTCACACACCGTCACTCATCTCGTGAATAATGCAGAGGAAAATTCAAAGTTTGGAGATATACAATGACATCCCCATACCAAGGGTCTTCGGACGAGATAAGAAATAAGTGTTCATCCACAAAGGAATCTTCATGAATGACATCCTCATCAAGTCGTGGAAGGTCCGACATAAGCTCAGTGAACACCAACGATTTCATTGATTTCGCCGAAGCAAAATCGAGACGAATTCCTGAAGGATCGCAATCCATTTATTATACTTACCCCTGATAAGGCATCATGATAGCATGAACTGAAATGGATTAATGTGAGCTACAACTGTGGTTGTTCAAAGAAAAATGTATTGTCGTAACCGCTGGACTGCGTGGACAGTCACAAGTGCCAGCTTTTCTACATGAGTGTACCTTACCTCAGCTTCTACTAAATTTCGACTGAGATAATAGATAACATGCTCGACGAGCGCATCATCTACCTGAACCAAGACCATGCCAATCGTCTCTTGAGATGCGACCACATAAAGAATGAAATCTCGTGTAAAGTCTGGTGGACTAAGCACAGGGGCCGATACCAAAGCTTTCTTAAGGGCATCGAAAGACTGCTGGGCTCGCTCATCCCAGATAAAAGGTGTGTCTTTCTTCAATAAGTGTGAAAAACCTTTAGTAATATTAGCATAGTTAGCTATAAACCGACACAAAAAAGTAGATCTCCCTTGGAGGCTCTGAAGTTGTAACAAATTATGCGGAGGAGGCAACTGAAATATTGCCTCAACTTTGAGAGGATCGACTCTAATACCCTCTCTCGACAGTATGAATCCTAGAAGGTGACCAGTCCTAACAACGAAGATGCACTTGTTTGGATTCAATCGAATTTTGTAGTGGATACATCGTTCGAGAATCATACGGAGGTTCTTGGGGTGGTCCACTCTCTTGCAAGAATGGCCAGCAAGATCATCCAAGAAAAGTTCCATAATCATCTTAAGATCGTGAAAGGCATAGGTCATGGCTCACTAAAAAGTAACTCTGGCGTTTTTAAGGCCGAAGGGAATTTTCCGATATGCAAACATTCCTCATGGACAAATAAATGTTGTCTTATGTTTGTCTGTGGGTTTGATTTGAATCTGATTATAACCTGAGAATCCGTCCATGAACGAAAAAATCTCACTCCCCGCACAAGCATCCAATATTTGATCAATGAATGGCGTGGGGAAGTTGTCTTTCGGACATGCATGGTTCAAATCTCTGAAATCAGTGCATAGACGGATCGTTCCCTGCTTCTTATCCACAGGAACAAGGTTTGACACCCATTCGGTGAGGGGAATGGGGTAGATGAAACCAACTTTGAGCAGTTTCTCCACCTCTGCCTTAATCGCAGCTGCCTTCCTAGGGTTCATAGCACGTAAGCATTGTCGAACCGGTTTAGCATCAAGATACATTCTAATCTCATGTTCAACAATGCGGGGGTCTATTCCTGGCATCTCCTCATATGACCAGGTGAAAGCTTCCTGGAGTTCTGTAAACAAGTCAGTGTAAATAGAAATCTCCTCAGGAGTGCAATCGGCACCGATGTAAATGTTCTCTATTTTTCCGGGAGTGCGAGAGATGTTGATCGAAGTGGTTGGGGAAATATTGGCCATATTCCCCTCCATAAAAACATCATGCGACTCCAAAAGAGCCACAGAGTGACCAACCATCTCTGCTAGAGTCATCCTAAACTCCTCTTGCTCAACAAGATCGAGGTTGGGAAGGAAATAAGAGCGATGGTGCATATCTTCCCAAGGCCTCTCACTACCACACATGGCCTCAAGGATAGCTTCATCGGATGGTAAAGTATCATCAAGGGAATCGTGGGAGCAAGATGAGTTGGCTGCCCAAACTGGCAGCATAACAGGATCTTCTTCAACTGTCTAGGAAGAAGAGAGATCCAGATCTGCAGTGGTTTGTTGGATATGATCGTAAGTGAGCTCCGATACAGATAAAGGCATAGACATCCCGACGTGCGCAATGTCTCCAGATGTGGAACTCGTGGATGGTAAAGTCCACGGATCATCTGAATAGGAGGTCTGGAATAACATATTATTCGAAGGAGGAGATACATTGTAAGTAATGGTTCCAATAAAATTCACAGGTGTAGAAATATTATAAGTTCCCATCAATGAGGGGTACATTCCCACACCTATGTTCCCAGTTGCCGATTGAGAATTGGAAACTTGCAGGACTACAGATCCCATGGATGCTGTGGAAGGAGTGACAACAAAATCCAGTTGATCGATTGTCACAATCTTACCTTTGTGGGGAAAGAAGATAACTCTAAATACAGTAGACGCGATAGCCTTCATAGCGTACATCCAGTTCTGACCCAGTAAAAGGTTGTAGTCGATGGGCGTATCAACCACTTTGACTTCAATAGGCACAGACTTACCTCCCAAGGAGACAACAAGGGAAGGGATAATTCCATGCGGCGTAAAAGATCTACCATCGAATGCAGTGAGTGTAGTTCTAGACGCAAGTAGAGGAGGAGAGACAAGAGCTTTCCAACAAGCTAATGACATTACTGATGCGGAGGCACCTTCATCAACCATAGTATGTTTGACAAAGCTATTAAGGAAAACCACCTAGATTTGAAAAGCCACGTGGTAAGGTAAGTGAGGTTGGACATCAATAGAATTGAACTTGATAACACTAGGATTTCCCCCATCCTGAACTCCTAACGTACTCAAAAGGGCATGCTTCTGAGAAGGACAGTCTTGCAAAACTTCAAGAGCCGACATGGCACATGGATTTTGGCCCAAATCTTCTATGATGGAGTAGTTCTGGGTGGCTTGAGCATTGGGATTATGCGTAGAGTGCTTGAGAATACCTTTCGGTATCCACGACATAATGGAGGGCTTCTCGATATGCAAGGAATTGTCAAGAGGAGGGGGAGGCTCATTCCCCAAATTAGGTTGTGGTGCACCATAATCGCACTGACGAGTAGTAACACAAACCTCCGACTGAACCATTTTCACACATCCATAACCACTAGTATTGGAAGAAGACGTTGTCATTTCATTAGTACCATAACCAGTGGTGGGAGCATGCGAAGCCATGTTTTGATGATGAGGAAGGGGATCCTTCAACACAGCTGGGCTCTGTGCCAAATGCTTCGATGCTTCTTCAATTCGAGGACATAAGTGAGTAAGATGATCCTCCCCACAAAGCTTGCAAAAGAATTTCACCTTTCACCTAGGTTTACGATCCTCGCCAGCATTACCGCTTTCCCGAGGAGGGTTGGAATTCTCTTTATGAGGAGTATTACGATTTCCATTGTGTGAGTATTTTGATCACAGAAGATCGAGGAGCTATGGAGAACCTCACAAAATCGAATTAATTTGCAAAAACAGTGGAAAAACTTGAAAAATATGATAAATTTACACACAATGTATGCTCAAATCTTTGATTAACTGACTGTCTAACATATGAAAATGTTAGTAACAGGTTTTTATTACATCCATGAGAAAATCGAGAGCATTAGGTGGCTCAAGCTGAGTGTACAAGTCATCAATGCCAAATTGGCCTCAATCCCCCCTAGGTGGGTCCAACTCAATCCCAATCACCCCAAACAGCCACGAATTCTAGTGTGGAGGTGGCTGAAGCATGCTGGATCAATAATGAGCTCAAGGCAGGCGTGGGTGAGCAAGTAGAGGAGGTTTGGGGGCCCAAGGGAGCATTAAATGCTCCAAATCTAGCCAAAAAAGGGCAAAAATCCACCCTAGCGCCCTTGGTCAACTAAAATTCCCCAAAACAAGGAGAGAGGGCGCACCAGCAATTAATGAGGGCACACTTGTGGACAAAACTGGAGGCTGGGTGAACTGGTTTACTCAGAAGTGGGTGTGAACACTCTCAAAGTGGGTTTTTGACCAACTATAGTCACTTAATCCAAAACATGGTTTAATTAAGCACATGGGCAATTAAAAATTTATGGATTATGGTACTAAGTGTGGTTACTGTTCTAACACCCCCCCTTAACCATAACTTTGTAAATCTCATGAAATATAAGTGGGAGGCCTTGGCAACAAAGGCTCAAGTCACCTCAATACAACAGAAATTTTATTTGTCCATATGAACCGAGGAAAAGAAGTAAAACCTCATGGGATAAAAACTTCCCTCAAAAATGGACATGGGGCTGAACCTGCAATTAAATTGCAGCAATCACCATCCATCACTTACTCCAAGAAAAGCTCTCAGGTGAGTGAAGGTCTTCTCAGTAAAGCACTTGGTGAAAATATCAGCAGTTTGCTCGGTGGATGGGCAATACTGCAGTGAAATCACCCTGTCATGCACCAAGCCCCGAATGTAATGCATGTGGATCTCAATGTGCTTTGTTCTTTGCCTCTGTACTGGATCAGTAGATATCTTGATGGCACTTTGATTATCCACCCAAATATTGGTTGGAGAATCAATAGCAACACCAAACTCCCGAAGAATGCCTTGCAACCAAACACACTGTGTGGCTGCGTTCACTGCTGCCCTGTACTCGGCCTCTGCTGATGAAAGAGAAATTGTATGATGTTTCTTACTTGACCAGCAAATAGGACCTTCAGCAAACATAAACACAAAACCTGAAGTGGACTTTCTATCGATGGGATCTCCCGCCCAATCGGAATCAGAAAATCCAGCTAGTTGAAGTGAAGAACCAGCTGCATAGTGTACCCCAAAGTTCTTTGTTCCTTGGACATAATGAAGGATCCTTTTGGCTGCCTTCCAATGGATCTCATGTGGCTGCTGCATATACCTTGCTACAGCACTTACAGCATAAGACAAATCAGGTCTTGTATGTGTAAGGTACAGCAAACTTCCAACTAGCTGCCTATAGAGAGTGCAATCCACCACCGGAGAGTCTTCAAATTCACCTAGTTTTATGCCTGAAAGGAATGGGCACTTGGCTGCCTTACATTCAGCCATTTTAAACTTGAATAACAGGTTTGAAGCATACTTGGGTTGACTCAGCAATATACCTCTCTCAGATTGCTCAATTTCCAAACCCAAAAATTGCCTTAGCAATCCTAGGTCGCTCATGGCAAATTCACTGTGCAAAGAAGCTTTAATTGAGCCAATTTGTTTGGTGCAGCTCCCTGTAATTAAGAGATCATCAACATACAGTACAATGACCTACAAATTATCATCACAATGCTGCAAATAAACATTTGGATCAGACTTGCATCGACAGAAACCAATTGAGAGCAAAAAAGCATCCATTTTGGCATACCAAGCCCTGGGGGCTTGCTTGAGTCCATAGAGTGACTTCTTCAACCTGCATACAAGTGTGGGATCCTCTTGGAATCCTTCAGGCTGCTGCATATATATCTCTTCCTGTAGCTCACCATGCAAGAATGCACTTTTGACATCCATGTGGTGAACTTCCCAACCTTTACTAGCTGCCATGGCTAGAGCTAGTCTAATTGAGTCCATCTTTGCAACCGGTGCAAAGGTCTCTGTATAATCCACACCATGGATTTGTGAGTAGCCCTTAGCCACTAACCTAGCCTTATACTTCAGATCAGAACCATCAGCAACAGGTTTGGTTCGAAAAATCCACTTACATTGCACAAGTTTCCTCTTGGGAGGAAGAGGCACCAAATCCCATGTTTTGTTCTCTTGAAGAGACTGGAATTCTTCTTGCATTGCTGCTCTCCACCTTGGATCATGATGAGCTTCCTGATATGATGTTGGATCAGATCCAATCATCATATAACAGTGATCAGCAAGCTCACTCTCATTTGCAAAGGAAGCATTGATTGTTTGGGATCTAGTCTTCCTAGGCTCTTGGGGATTGCCTGCCAATTCATCTGCATCTTGTATGATTTTTTCAGCCCACTTGGGCCTTGATGGTGACTCATGTACAGCAATGTCATCTTCAGCCATGTCATCTTCAGCAATATCAGAAAAATCAGAGGTGGAATCATCACTAATCTCATTAAGGTGTGGAGGAGAGGAGCTTTCCCCCGGTGCAAGCTCAAAATATGGAATTGGTTCTTCTTCGAATTGCACACTTCTCTCAATGAAATTTTTAAGTGTGGATGTGTCAAAGAGCTTGTAGCCCTTTTTGTCCTCACCATATCCAACCATGATACATTCCCTGCTCTGTGGCTCCAAAGCCTTCCTTTTTTCTGATGGAATTCGAGCCCATGCTCTAGACCCAAAAATCCTGAAATTTGACACATTTGGTTTTTGGCCAAACCATGCCTCATAGGGGGTTTTTCCTTTGACTGATTTGTGAAAGGCTCTGTTCTGAATATGAGCAGCACAATTGATGGCTTCAGCCCATAGCTTAGGGCTTAGATCCCTAGCTTCAATCATGCAGGTAGCCATCTCCTTGAGAGATCTATTTTTCCTCTCTGCCACACCATTTTGCTGAGGTGTGTAGGGGATTGAATGTTGCATTTGGATGCCACATTCCTCACAAAGGTGCTGAATGTTATTATTCACATATTCCTTTCCATTATCAGTCCTAAGGATCTTTATCTTATGACCACTATGGTTCTCCACTAGGGCTTTCCAAATCTTCAGTTTCTCAAACACTTCTGACTTCAATTTAAGGAAGTAAACCCAGCAGAATCGAGAGTAGTCATCTATGAATGTAAGTACATACCTTGATCCACCATATGATGGAGTGGGAAGAGGACCAATGAGGTCTGAATGTACCAATCCAAGTGGTTGAGTGGCTCTCCTTGCCATTCCCTTCTCATAGCTGCGCTCAGGATGCTTTCCAACTACACACCCAATGCATGCACCATTTGATGACTTGATTTCTGGAAGCCCTTCCACCATCTCGTCCTTGTGCAGTGTTTGGAGGTATTTGTAGTTCATGTGGCCAAATCTTTCATGCCACAACTTGGAGGTCTCGTTGGCATGAGAGACAAGAGAATGGTCACTAGAATTTGGAATGAAATTTGAGAATTTGTACATTCTCTCATCATGATCTGCATACCCTACTGCCACAACTTGATTTGAAGAGATTTCTGAGATTTCTACCAAATCCGGAGTGAATGTCACTCTCTTGGCTTCTCCTGTATGGGTCATTTGATAAACTGATAGCAAATTTGCAGCCAATGAAGGTACATAGAGCACATCACTAAAATAGCCATGCTCCATGTCAATCCTACCAATCCCCTTGGTTTGGAGTTCTGAATCATCTCCCATTCGAACTGTTGGGCCACCATTCGAATGGATAGAGGAGAAGAGCTCTCTGGATGAAACCATATGTCTAGAAGCTCCTGAATCAATGATAAAGGATGAGGGATTCGAAGTACCTGCTACCAAAGCATGACACTTCTCCTTATTGTCAGGGTTTGAGGTGCTCTCCTTCTTCCTTGCGCCCTCAGGGACTGGGATGTTGTTCTTCTCCAGCAGCTGCGCCATTGAGTCAATGGTTTTCTTCATACATGAGCTCTCTGGATGCCATCCCCTATGACAATAGGTGCATTTGGTCTTTTCCTTTCCCTTCTTGTCCTTCTCCTTTGACAGATTCGAACCCCCATCTGCAGACTTGGTCTTATCAAACTTCCTCTTCTCTTGCTGCTTCGAATTCTTGGCTTTCTGCTTTCCTTTGCTTGCATTTGAAACACCCATTGCCAATGATTGGTCCTTTGATTTTATGGTGCCCATCTGAACTAGTTTATCCTACTCCTGAGTGAGACACTCCATGAAGGTAGCTAGTGATGGCATTTGCCAATTTCGAAGGGTCATTTTGGCTGAGTGAAATGTGCTAACAAATACTGAAAACTCTGGGCCTAGCTTCGAAAGGATGGACAGAATCAGTTGTTCCTCCTTCTTAACAATTCCACATTGTTGCAGTTGAAGCACCAGTGACTTGAATTTCGTGAAGAACTCCTGGATGGTTTCAAAATGCGCTGGGCTCAAGCTAATGAGCTCGTTTTCAAGCTGGTGGCCTCTCAGTTCATCAGTTTTCCCAAAGAGTGATTCTAGCTTCACCCATACTTCATTGGGAGTTGTCAAACTGTCTGTATGAAACAAGAGTTCCCTTGAAAGGCTCAGGCATAGCAATCCATAAGCTTCATCAAGTCGATTGTAGTACTTTGCTTTCTCCACAGCAGAATTTGGCTCCACTTCTGTGCCCATGGTCACTCTATAGAGACCCTTAGATCTCAGCTTGATGACCATCTCAGCCTTCCAATCGAAAAAATTGAAGGGTGTGAGCAACATTTGGTTTGCTTCCATGACTGCTGCGTTAATGGTGAGAAAACTACTGAAACACCTGCAAAAAACACTCAATTTTTTTTTTTTTGGAAATCCTCTCTAGAATGCAGTTCAACGCTCAATGTTGGCCTGCAACTCACTAACTCCACGATGGATTTGATACCATGTGATTATTTTGATCACAGAATATCGAGGAGCTATGGAGAACCTCACAAAATCGAATTAATTTGCAAAAACAGTGAAAAAACTTGAAAAAGATGATAAATTTACACACAATGTATGCTCAAATCTTTGATTAACTGACTGTCTAACATATGAAAATGTTAGTAACAGGTTTTTATTACATCCATGAGAAAATCGAGAGCATTAGGTGGCTCAAGCTGAGTGTACAAGTCATCAATGCCAAATTGGCCTCAATCCCCCCTAGGTGGGTCCAACTCAATCCCAATCACCCCAAACAGCCACGAATTCTGGTGTGGAGGTGGCTGAAGCATGCTGGATCAATAATGAGCTCAAGGCAGGCGTGGGTGAGCAAGTAGAGGAGGGTTTGGGGGCCCAAGGGAGCATTAAATGCTCCAAATCTAGCCAAAAAAGGGCAAAAATCCACCCTAGCGCCCTTGGTCAACTAAAATTCCCCAAAACAAGGAGAGAGGGTGCACCAGCAATTAATGAGGGCGCACTTGTGGACAAAACTAGAGGCTGGGTGAACTGGTTTACTCAGAAGTGGGTGTGAACACTCTCAAAGTGGGTTTTTGACCAACTATAGTCACTTAATCCAAAACATGGTTTAATTAAGCACATGGGCAATTAAAAATTTATGGATTATGGTACTAAGTGTGGTTACTGTTCTAACATATTGTTATTACTTCCATTGTTTCCACCCCTACGATTATTTCTCCCCTTTTTCTTACCACTAGGTTGTTGGTTACCCAATGGTTTTGTTGATTGCACATTGTGTACATCAGACGACAGAGTGGAAGTGGACAAGGTGTGAACCTGTCCGGGAGTAGACTGGTTTAGCGACAAATTTTGCATTTGGTTAGCTACGAAGTCTACAGGGCGAGTGCATGCGGACCCCACGATGCCATCGGAATGTGGTCTAGGAATTGACATAGGCTCATGTCTTGTTCTTGGTGCATCAAGAATAATGTCATACAAAATGCCAGACTGAGAATAAAGTAGATCTAACTGCTAGAATTTCAAGATAGCTTGTTCCTCAGTCATAATTTCGGACATCGAAACATCCTTAGAAATGTATGGGAGTAGAGACTTGAGGAACCATTCCAACAGGAACTCTAGAGGAATGTTGGCTTTCACTAATCTCTTCTGTCGATGCCACTCTTGAACGTGGTCAGAAATATGTGTGGCCTTATTCTGACGAAAGGTGGACAACAACTTAGTACCAGTATCATAACGAATCGGCAACTAGAAATGGTCTAAGAAAACCAAAGCAATCTCATTGAATCCCCTATAGGTGTTTTTGGGAAACTCCACATACCACTTCGCGGCTGCCCCCATGAGGGTGTGTTGAAATAGTCATAATCTAATGGAATCATGATTCAAAGAGTTGGAGGAGCACCAAAGGTGAAACGTCGTGACATGATCTCCCGGGTCCTCACCACCTTTCCCCTCAAAATTTGGAATGTCTGAAGGGAGCTTGGTAGGGACTATGGGCCAAGTAGGGTTGTGACACACTGGATCATTCATGAGATTCGAAAGATCTGGGAGATTCAAGCGTGCAAGGAACGGGAGCTGAGGCTGAAAAGCTTGATTATAAGCCCCCATAAAAGGTTGGTTAAACGGAACTATGTTATAAGATGGACCAAAAGCTTGACCATGAGGATTAAAATGCTGATAATGAGGACCCGACAGACCATAAGCTTTCCCATGGCCATAAGATTGATAACCTCCTCCTGCCTGACCCATTTGAGAGTAAGTAGGTATATGCGTGTTTTGGGCACCATATTGGGGTGGTGGGTGATACTGGTTGCCAACGCTGACTGTGTTGTAGTAAGGGTTTCCACCATGAGTATGGGGCATGTATGTACTATTCATAGTGGGAACCATGTTGTAATGACCATTATGGTATGGTATGTTCCCACCACCATCATTAGCATTAGCTTGAGCAGTCACGTGGTGACCAGAAGCATGAGAAGCATTCCCAACTCCAATATTGGTGTGACTAGTAGCAGGGATGGTGGCATGATGTCCATGTGGATAGGAAATATTCCCACCCCCTACATTAGCATTACTAGTGGCAGTAGTGGATGCAAAAGTATGTGGTATGAGTCCACCCATGTGGTTGGGAGGAACATTATCATTTGTAAAAGTATTCCTGGGTTGACGAGTAGCGGCACGTGTATTAGGTGGTGGATGGTGAATCGTGTTTCGAACAATGTTCCGATTAGGTTGAGTAATCCTAGGAGGTGGTTGTCTTCCAACATTAGCATTGTTAGGAATCTGACCAGTCCCCATACTATGTGTGTGGGTGGACAACGTAGTGCCCCAAGCGAGGGTAGTGCCCCCAGTGGGTATAGTATGGCTAACACTTTGACTAGTGCCAACGTGACTACCAACCATAGTGGAAGGTTCAACAGTACTATGACTAGGCATACCAAAAGAGAGTGTGGTGGGGTTGATCGTAGGGCCAGTTTCATCATGTAACTCAGGAATCCCGTATCTATAACTACGTGGGAAAGAAGGAACTAAAGGATCGTCTTGTTCTTCATGTTCAGGTAAGTCGGGCATTCCGTAAAGATAATTATCTGGATTCGAAGGATCAAACAGATCTCGTTCAAGTGGATTAGGCCAAATAGAACCAGGTTGAGTCTCAGTTGGATCAACTCCCCACTCCTCATGAGGAGTATGGGGATCTGAAGTATGGTCAACTCTACCCAATGGAGTCGAAGGTTTTTCCCTAGTATCGGGATGTGTAGCCATGAATTCTTGGGCATAAGTCATGTAAGAATCCGAAGACTCAGAGGGAGCCCTATGGTGTCCCCTAGCAACACGGCATGGAAGCTTGGATGGCTTTAAACCATCCAACCAATGGGACCGACGGAGAGTAGAGCTCCATGCCACGATATCTCCAGAGAGAATATATAATCAAAACGTCCCCTAAAGGCCAACTATCGATCAAAAATAGTAAATCAAAAGCACACACCTAGAGAAACTACAGCTAAGAGCAGACAAATAGAGTGGCTAAATGAGCTCCCAACACTAGAGCCGGTATGTCTCGCCTAGGAGAGGCTTGAGACTCCCAAACTATATCCAGAGGTAACAAAATCAGTTATAGAGACACCCAAGCTTCACTGCGTATATAGGGTCAAGTCCACTGCACAAACACAATTGTGTTTTCCAATCCCTATCTGACTCAGGACACAAACAGCATAACCACTGCAAGTACCTTGTGCGATACCTAGGTAAGGAAACTATGGTCACCGCAATATAACCAATGCTCAGGGGGATAGTTGCAGGTGGGATCCGTCGTATGGGCAGGGTAGCTAAGCCCGAAGCACAAGACCACGAACCTCCGGTACCCCCAGATACGAACAAATCCTTGATATATCTCCCACATTCAACCGGTATTAGAGGGATATCTCCTCAACCAACCTCCCGTGACCTCGTGCTTAACTATGAATTGACTAGAGCTTCCTGAGAACATCGATCTATACCATGGATTCCTCCACTCCCTGGTCAGACACCTAATGTTTCATCTAGTAGTCTTGGATTGTTAACTCACAATGATCTATTCCAAGACTCAAAACCTATGCTAGTTGGTGTACCCTATAAATAAAATTGGTCTAATCAATTTTAAGATTAAGCGTTAATTTTAGTGGCTGTGGTTACTCAAGGGATATGATCATGAAACTAGTGATGTGTAGACTCAATAGTATGCAAAATAGTCCAATCCTAGACTCATCTATCCAATAAAACAATGTCACTATATGCAAAATCAACCAACAATTCTTAAATAAAGATGCAATCTTTTATCTTTTCGATGCACAAGAAGAATCTAATTGAAGGCAAAAAGCACTCAATGCAAGATGCAGTACATGAAAGTAAAATATTTTTGTATTTTTGCTTATAAACAAAAAGGAAAATGCAAAAAACTAGAAGTATATTTTTGTATTTTTTCAATATAAGTGGAATGAAAAAATGCAAGCAAAATCCTACTATTCAGTCACTAAAGTGCCGACAAGATCACTAAGACAACTCAGTAGATCCTAAACAACAAGACTCACCCAAAGGAAAGAGCTCAAAAGGGAAAAACCAAGAGGCTAAATCCAAAGATTGGTAGAAAACCACGAAGGCTCAACCAAGAGAAACGAAGAGTTCTGGTCACAACCAAGGCATGAAACAGTCAAGAAAGAGGCCAACAAAGACTTAGGAACAACCAAATCCAACCCAGCAACAACCAATGGCCATAAACCAACAAAAGCCGGAGTTATATGCTACTGTCGAAGGAATACCTGTGGGTACCCGCGATTAGTAGAGTAAACAGAGGAAGGTATACGTGAGCTGAGCTAAGCTAGCCCGCGGGTGAGGAAAGGCAAATGGGAAAATAAAGAGTCCAAGGGCTCAGAAAAAGCAAGTTTTTTATGGTGTATCTTAACGGCCAATCAGTGACATGAAGCTTCGATAAACAACAACTCTAATTAAGGACTAATGCTCAAAAAATTTCCCAAACATGGATGTTCTCCCCAGCGTAGTCGCCATTTCTGTATTGGAGAAAACTCACTATGGCTTGGGAATACCACAACAGATAGATGACTACCAGAAATCAACTCAATTCTCACGACAATGCTATTATAAATGACAATGTTTAGATAATGGAGAAATGTAACCAACCTCGATCCAAACGTTTGATGTAGATCCCCGTTGGAGCTTTCAATCCATGCACTTGAAATCTGCAAATTAGTCTTGACAACCAATATCCAACAAGTACATATAATATATAAATGACATTAACATTATCAATAAAAATGGTCCATAATATCACAAGCAAATGTAACCCAATGTATATAAAACGACATTTACAATATGAATGGACGAGAATATGAGTATTTCTATTAATAAACAAGAAGAAGTACAAAGTGATACAACCTCTTGCTGGAAACCAATCTGAACCAAGATCTAGATCAATCCACTTGTGCCTCCACCACTTCAATCCTCGATGAATGGCAAAGTCAAACTAGATAGGAGTTTGGATGGTGAACATAAAGGGTTCACAAATACAAGGATCAATGAGTGTAGACTCAAGATATGGAAAAAATCCACTAGAGTTCTCTTGCTATTCTCTTCTCCCTCCCGTCCATAAGCCATACGTGCTCAATATATAGTCCTCTCAAAGGTAGGTGAAAGGACACATTGAGGCATTACTCGGGTAGATGGAGAGCCAAAGGTCACCCAATGACTGTTTTTTGGGAGTAAAAAGTAATAAATAGTGGTTTTTACCATTTTACTTGACACCCACGGGTTATAGTGATGCAACTTGCGGGTACGCATGCTATAGTGATGCAACATGTGGGTAGGAATAAAAATAGGGCAAACTAGTATCTCTGAAGGATATAAGTGGATCTGAGTCACTGAAATGGATCCTATAGGCCAAATAATGCTGATGCTCACAGGGTGGAAGATTACGATGTAACATGTCTCCAGACGAGGCACTTGTGGATGGTAAAGTCCACGAATCATTAAAATATGAGGTTCAGAAAGCTACATTACTTCATGAAGATGGCGCACTATCGAAAACTGTTCCAATAAAGGAAATTGGTGCAACAAAGTCGAATGATCCCATCAAGGATGGATACAATCCTACACCAATGTTCCCTGCTGTCGGTTGAGAATCATTGATCTGGGGAACAACAGTTCCCAGCGATGCTACGGAATTAGAACTAGGGAAGTCTAACTGATCGATAGTCACAATTCTTCCTTCATGAGGAAAGAAAATAACTCTAAATACGGAGGACACAATCGCTTTCATTGTGTAGATCCAATTCCTACCCAGAAGAAGGTTGTAGTCGATGGGCGCATCAACCAACTCGACTTCAATAGGCACGGATTTCCCACTCAAGTGGACCTCAAGGGAAGGGAGAATACCATGTGGCTTAAACAACCGACCATCGAACGCAGTAAGCATGGTCATAAATTTTGATAAGAGAGGAGAGCCAAGAGCTTTCCAACAATCCAACGACATTACTGAGGTGGAAGCACCTTCGTCAACCACCGTACGTTTAACGAATTTATCTAAGCACCTCACATGGACTTGAAAAGCCATATGATAAGGCAAGCGAGGCTGGATATCAGTAGTGTCGAATTTAATGATGCTAGGGCTACTCTCATCTTGAACTCCCAAAGCAGATAAAAGGGCATTCCTCTACGAAGTACATGCCTATAAAACCTCAAGAGTTGACATGGAACATGGATTTTGGCCCAAATCTTCTACAATGGAGTAGTTCTGGGTGGCTTGGGCATTGGGATTGTGCACCGAGCGCTTAAGAACACCTTTCGGTATCTGCGGCATAGTAGTGGGATTCTCGATATTCAAAGAAGTTTCAAGAGGAGGAGGAGGCTCATTCCCCATATTCAGTTGTGGTGCACCATAATCACGTTGACACGTAGCAACACTAACCTGAGATTGGACCATGTTCACACAGCCGTAGCCACCGACATGAGAAGAAGACGTCATAGTTTCATTAGTCCCATATCTAGTGACAAGAGCATTCGAAGCCATATTATGAGGATGTGGAAGGGGATATTTCAACTCAACCGGGCTCTGTGCAAGATGCTTCGATGCTTCTTCAATTCGAGGACACAAGTGAGTCAGATGATCCTCCCCACAAAGTTTGCAAGGGAATTCCACCTTACATCTCGGCTGACGATCCCCACCAGCATTTTTGTCATCCCAGGGAGGGTTTGCATTCCCATTATTCCCACCCTTACAATTGTTTCTACCCTTCTTCTTTCCACCAGGTTGCTGGTTACCCGAAGGGTTCGCCGACTATATAGAATGGACAGCAAATGATTGGGTAGGAGTGGACGAGGCATGAGCCTGTCTGGGGGTGGATTGGATAATAGAAAAAATTTGCATTTGATTTGTAACCAAGTATACGGTTCAAGTACTCATTGTAGCTAGGGTTTTACCCCTAGCTTGTGCAAATGAGCACCTGCTAAGGAGAAGGGACTCCTTAGTAGCAGTTCAGTAAATGATAAATTAAAATGCTAAAACAGAAATGTAAATTACTCTAAACATGTGCATGGAACAGAAAAAACAACATGTAAAGAATGGCTTTTGTATTAATTTTACCTCCAATGTGTAGGTTGGTGAAGCTCTTGCAATGTCCAAGAGGGTTGCTCCAAGCTCCAACTTGCTCCTTCTCTTTCTCCAAATGATGGGAATGGGCCAAAAGGGGCTCTCAAGGTGAAAGTAGTTCAAGGGTGAACTAGGGTTTCAAGAGATATTTTGGCAGAGTAAGGGTATACTTGATTGTGGATATAGAATAAGGGGTCTCCATCACCTATTTATAGTTTCTTGGTGGTGGAGTGCTGGCCCATGGTTTTGGGAACCATATGGTTTAGGGCAGTTGTATAGGGTTTTTTCCTCCATTTCCTCATTATTTTATATTTTTTATTCCCTTTTTAGAGGGATTTTGCTATTTTTGGAGGAAAAAGGGGTTTCTTAGCCTTTTTGAGGCTTTTTTGATGGTTTTGTGGCCTTTTGGAGGCATTTTAGTGGGATTTTTTGGGGTTTTTAAGGGAAATATGGTAGGAAAATGGACAAATGAGCCATGTAATGAGGTAGATGAGGTAGTGAACACTTTTTGGGTGTTAACAGATTGCCCCCTAATGTGTGAGGTCAGGAGCTCATCATATGGCCGATGGACATCATAAGTCATATATGGTTTTCCTCGGGTGTGGAGAAAAGAAGAAACAAACTGAAACCCGGAACAACGATCCCGAACAAACTGCAAGAACTAAAAGTACATAACCTCAATAATGGATGAGGAATCATCTGATCATATGGACGAGGAGGGCATTCCCATGCTCGTATCAAGATATAACATAATAACAACAATGGGGTCCAAAATATGGGGACCTGAAATATATATGACCTCAAATACTGACTGAGGAATAATCTCAATATATGGACGAGGCGGGCATACCCATGCTCGTATCAAGATACATAATAAGAACTGTGAGGCCCGAAAAGAAGGATCTGTAGGATACATAGAGAACCATTGTGTACATCATAAGAGTCCAGAGGGGACAACAAATCTGGGACATACTGCTGGGCTGACCATGTGTAAGATGAAGAACTGGTGCACTAGAATGATGACAGTGCTACTGAATGTGGTACCAAAGGAACTGATCTGAGACGGAACTGGGTACTCAAGGAAGCATAGAACTGGATGGCTTCCGAATACAATCACCAACGCAGCCCGGACATCCACGGGAACATATAACTGGGCGTTCCGAAGTGACTCACCAATGTGCTAGAGTCGGGGGAAACCCGGGGTCTTCGACAAATAATGGAAGGGATATAAATCTTGCGCGATTCTCAACGATGCGATCAAGGTGCTGAAGTCGAGCATGTGAGAAATAACCATTCGGAGAGGCAATGATGACTCCTCCCAAAATGGTCCGTAGGCACTCACCACAGATGGTGATGGGTCCAAGGCGTAGGGGCCTCTGGGTCTATCCTCTGGAATAGAGGGGCTGTCATCGACAGAGGGAGACCTGCAACTATCAAGGCAATGATGTTTCCTTGACAGGAACGTGAGGTGAAAAACCGAAATGTGATAGTACCGATGGCAGGACTGACAAACGGGTGGGGATAACTGGGCAAGTAGAGTGGGTGGACTCAAACTTCCTTTGTTCAGAGTATGATGACGGGGATGATCGGGCAGCATATGACACTGACTGAGGGGAAAGGGATCATAGTTGTAATGGATCAAGGGTCGTGACTGGGCTGAGGGAGACTCGAGCTGGTATAATATGGTAGGAGACTACAGAATACTCTGAACAAAGGTGACCTGATTGGGGGTGCCGCCGAGATGATCGATCACAGTGCCAGGAGGCACGGGGGGAAACTTTTTCATGGGTTAAGGAACTAGAAGAAGTGTGTGTAAAATGATACTGTCGTGTGGATTTCTACGAGCCCAGGATAGTTCATACTCGTGGCTGCTTTCAGTAGCACTGTCATCATTCCAGTGCACCAGTTCTTCAGCTTACACATGGTCAGCCCAGTAGTATGTCCCAGATTTGTTGTCCCCTCTGGACTCTTATGATGTACACAGTGGTTCTCTATGTATCCTATAGGTCCTTCTTTTCGGGCCTCACAGTTCTTATTATGTATCTTGATACGAGCATGGGTATGCCCGCCTCGTCCATATATTGAGATTATTCCTCAGTCAGTATTTGAGGTCATATATATTTCAGGTCCCCATATTTTGGACCCCATTGTTGTTATTATGTTATATCTTGATACGAGCATGGGAATGCCTTCCTCACCCATATGATCAGATGATTCCTCATCCATTATTGAGGTTATGTACTTTTAGTTCTTGCAGTTTGTTCGGGATCATTGTTCCGCAGCTACATGTATGCCATGCGGGCGATTGCCTCTTCCGTTTTTCACACCATGATGTTCCCCCATGAGGGACGCGTGGTCAAGGTTGACCAACTCACCTACTATGATCCCAATGCTCCCATGGCACCAAAACATGTTATCCCCATGGTTGAACAACCTGTTTCTCGTGCCCCCACTTTGTTTGTGTCCTCTAGGGGGCTGGAGTTTACTCAGATGCACCGATGACCTCCACCTTCCAATCCATTCCTCCCCTGTCATCTACGCTCGAAGTGTCTGACTTATGTACCCTGTCCCACGATAACCAAACACCTAACAATCAACCACCCTTGTTTCCTAAACCACCATTGGTACCTAGCCACATTGGTGTTACACCTATCCATACAATCCCCTTCCTAGTCCCTCCATAGGGAGTAGTAAGCGCCCCGGTTATGGCTACCCTTAGCCTCCCTGGGTTAACCTTGGGATTACCTGTCTAGTACCTTTCGCCTCCCGTTCCCCCGCCAACACCAAACATCATCCTCCAACCGGTGCAACCCATGGCTACTACCACTCAGCCACCCCCGGGTGTCTCTACCCCTTCTTCCTCCACGAATACCCCTCCTCCTCCCAAACCCACTGGGGGCAGAGGTCCCCAACCTTACACTGCTGTACCACCTCCCAAGACAGTCAAAAACCCCCCAGTGTTTCGTGCTCCTCCCAAATGCTCGTTGTGCGATGAGTTAGGCCATGCGACTCATCAATGTCCACAGTTACTGGCATTACAGGAACACATGCAGATGCTCGACGATGACCCCAGTTTCCCGGTTGTCAAACTAGATCCCACCCCTAAACCTCGCGACAAATCACTGCGCACTAACCACCCCTATGCCATATGCGGTATTTATGGGCACTACTCACATCACTGTCCCGATCTCCCCGATTACAAAGCGGCTCTCTATGAGATGAACAATCTGGATCTTGAGACGGCACCACCCACCATTGAGGAGATCCACCCCCCGGTCTCCTCCCCTTCAGGAGAGGTTAATACCATTTATATGATCTCTTCAACCACTACCCCCTCATCAACCGATTTGATGACACAAACTTTTCGTACTGATGAGGAGATTCTCGAGGCCCTTACTGCCCCGGATTATCCCTCGGATGATATGCATCATCGTTCCTACTTCATTCCAGAAGAATCCTCCTCTAGCACAGCTACCCAATTCATGGTTGAATCCAAGGACTTCCTTCCCACCAAGGTCGACTGGTTCAAGGACCCTATTCCTACTCCTGATGCCTTCGAGGAGGGTAACATGGCCAACATCTCACCTGTCATCCAAATTGATATCGCTACCCCAGGATGTGCC
This sequence comes from Larix kaempferi, assembly GCA_027924585.1. Taxonomy (NCBI): domain Eukaryota; kingdom Viridiplantae; phylum Streptophyta; class Pinopsida; order Pinales; family Pinaceae; genus Larix; species Larix kaempferi. Next base: position 5,993,974 of record BSBM01000252.1, read on the forward strand.
CCTGAACTCATCACTTTAGGAGCCTTCTACAGTAAGCAAGAGATTGAAGAATACCAAAACCTCTTCAGATAATTCCGTGATGTCTTTGCCTGGTCCTATACCGAAATGCCCGGTCTTGACCCCGCCATTATAGAGCACCACATTGACACATGGCCTGATGTACCCCCCGTTCGTCAGAAATAGCGCCCCATTCAGTAGCACTGTCATCATTCCAGTGCACCAGTTCTTCAGCTTACACATGGTCATCCCAGCAGTATGTCCCAGATTTGTTGTCCCCTCTGGACTCTTATGATGTACACAGTGGTTCTCTATGTATCCTACAGGTCCTTCTTTTCGGGCCTCACAGTTCTTATTATGTATCTTGATACGAGCATGGGTATGCCCGCCTCGTCCATATATTGAGATTATTCCTCAGTCAGTATTTGAGGTCATATATATTTCAGGTCCCCATATTTTGGACCCCATTGTTGTTATTATGTTATATCTTGATACGAGCATGGGAATGCCCGTCTCGTCCATATGATCAGATGATTCCTCATCCATTATTGAGGTTATGTACTTTTAGTTCTTGCAATTTGTTCGGGATCGTTGTTTCGGGTTTCAGTTTGTTTCTTCTCTTCTCCACACCATAGGAAAACCATATATGACTTATGATGTCCATCGGCCATACGATGAGCTCCTGCCCTCACACATCAGGGGGCAATTTGTTAACACCCAAAAAGTGTTCACTACCTCATCTACCTTATTACATGGCTCATTTATCCATTTTCCTACCATATTTCCCTTAAAAACCCCAAAAAATCCCACTAAAATGCCTCCAAAAGGCCACAAACCATCAAAAAAGCCTCAAAAAGGCTAAAAAAAACCCTTTTTCCTCCAAAAATACCCAAAATTCCTCTAAAATAGCAAAATCCCTCTAAAAAGGGAATAAAAAATATAAAATAATGAGGAAATGGAGGAAAAAACCCTATACAACTGCCCTAAACCATATGGTTCCCAAAACCATGGGCCAGCACTCCACCACCAAAAAACTATAAATAGGTGATGGAGACCCCTTATTCCATATCCACAATCAAGTATACCCTTACTCTACCAAAATCTCTCTTGAAACCCTAGCTCACCATTGAGCCACTTTCACCTTGAGAGCCCCTTTTGGCCCATTCCCATAATTGGAGAAAGAGAAGCCGCATTTCGGAGCGAGCTGTTAGGACTTCCCCCGGGGGGGGGGGGGGGGGGGGGGAAGGTTTATTTCTTTGACATGAGTCTGATGAGTTTGCCTTGCGTGTTTTGACAGGATGCCGCAGGTTCTGTGGAGAGAGCGGGAGATTCCAGATGAGATTGTCATCGTTGTCTGAGGGGAGCGCCATGTGAGATCGATGTTGGGACTATGATGACTACTAAAGTTCGCCCAGGTCCCCATGATGCGGTCAGTAGCGTTGCTGTTGAACCGACTAATTAGTTTCTGGGAGCCGGACATACAGGCCTTCAGATTGCAGGGTGAGAGGGTGGACCTCTCACCCTCTCAGATGTATACTTCCTGACAGGGTTGCCTTATCTGGGTAGGGTTGCAGACACGCAGCCGCGGGTATCCGCGGACATAGACATGGAGGACATGTTAGAGCGGTACTGTGGTCCAGAGGCTCGGGTGCATAGGAATGCACTTCTGGTGAGAGACCTATAGGAGCCAGCAGTACAGGCCATGGCGGCATGCGTGGTTCGCGTCTTGGGGTCCCAGTCGCCGGAGAAGGTGTCTGGGGGCCAGATGCAGCTGGTGGAGCGTGTACTGGATGGGGTGTATTATGCATGGGGCCAGATGTACCTGACCTGCGTTCAGCGGCAGCTGACAGCAACAAAGGAATCTGGCAAGGGGTTTTGCTATGGTTCTTTCTTGTGTGCCTTCTTTATGGAGAGGGTGCCCACACTACGGCCGCGGGTGCCGATCAGAGCAGGAGGTTTGAGGGAGCCGCGGATGGTGCGGTGGGGCGAGATGATGCGCTGCCGTGGTGGCGGCGATGTGGGTAGGTATTTTACGCAGGAGTTGTACCTGCAGTGGCTCCAGATACCATTGACACTGGATGACTTCCCGTATAGGGACATGGACTACACCGGAGATCCAGAGGCGCCACGAGCACCAGGACGGGCATGGGGACCCGATGGTACGTATTGTTTTGCTTGCATATTATGGATGTCAAGTTTTATATATGATAGTTGATTGATATATTGTTACTAACTTGTGGGTGATCTGCAAATGTGGGCCCGAGGCCGCCGCTAGGACATGTGGCATGGAGGGGGATTGTGGCCGTTCCAACTCTACCGGGGCAGGGGGAGGTGTGTCACCGGGATGCAGAGGGGACGCTAGAGTCTATACGGGCACTACTAGACTGTTTGCTGGTGGGGGTGACCGACGAGGGGTGGAGGGACGTCGATCCGAACGTGGTTCAGGATTGCATGAGGGCACCCCGAGAGTTCAGATCCATTGCGATCCGGGTGGCTATCTTGGCGGACAGAGCACGGGCACATGAGCCCATAGGGGATGAGGATTTGTTGGAGGAGGAGCGAGGGGAGGACTCAGAGGCAGTCGATGCAGGGTATGACTCTCATTAGGGAGTGCAGGGGACTCCCCCTGAGTTTTATAGCTACGACATGTATTTTATGAGGCTTTAGGGATGTATAGCCATTTTGTTGTATAGCTGAGTACAGGGGTACTCAGGACATGTATAGCACTGTGACATGTATTTTTTTATATATATATATATGCACGTGGATGCACCTTTTTATGATGTTATATTAGTTCTATGCACGTGGATGCGCTTTATGATTTGTGATATGTTTGTATTGCACGTGGATGCAAGTAGTATATGATGTTGGGCACGTGGATGCCCCTTGTGTATTTTATGTGATGCAACATGATGTATGTATGATTAGGCACGTGGATGCCCCTATGGATATACATGTGGTTGTATGGTTTATGTACATGGATGCAAATGTTGATGTGATGCAATCTTTTTGGGTTTTTATATATTTTTTATGAGAGGTTATGGGATGATGATGCATGATGTAGGTGTTATATGGTGTGATTGATATGCCAATCTAGGATGTTTTTGGCCATTTGATCTGCAACACTATTTTGAGCTCTTGGGACATGGGTGAATGTTATGGATTCAAACTGTCGGCTAAGTTGTTTTGCGCGTGGGAATTTTCTAAAAAGGCAAGGATCACGCACCTGGTAGCAATTGTTGAGCTGGGAGACAAGTAGCTGGGAGTCAAGGAACACATGAAGGTGACATATGCCATCTGGAGGGCAGCAGTCAGGAGACTGGTCACAGCATCATACTCCGCCTGGTTATTGGTAGCAGTGCCTATACATATTCCGTCAAGGTGGATCATCTCATGTGAGGGGAAATATAGGACCCATGCTGCAGAAGCCAGGTTTGGAGACCAGCGGCTTGCTCCATCAGCGAAGCCAGTGTAACAAGGTGGAAGATGGTCCATCTGTGGTCATGCAAAAATGATGAATGTGAGATGATGGTAAAAAAGGTGAAAAACAAAAAAGAGAGCAAACTGTACAATGTGGACCAATGAGGCCGCGGTTTCATCTATGGGTGAAAATGCTTAAGATACAACCCATTACGGGGGTTGCGCAAAGGGTGGCCTTCGGAGTCAGCTAAGATGTATGCCCCTTTGTCGAGACAATTCTGTACGATGTAAGGGCCTTGCCACATGGATTCAAACATCCCTTTACCGTTTTTGTCATGGGCTTGGTCATAGGCGAGGACGAGGTCCCCTTCGTGGAAAGTTCGAGGGTGAACATGTTTGTCATAACCGGATTTGGAGCGGTTCTTGGCAGCTTCGATGTTCTGGAGAGTGGCATGACGGTCTTCATCAGCTTGTTCGAGTGTCAGCAAACGCTGCTCGAGGGGGGAAGTGTCGGGGAGAAGTTCAACGGTGATATGTAAGGAAGGAATCTGACACTCGATGGGGAGGACAAATTCTACATCGTGAACTAAATGAAATGGGGTGAAACCAGTGGCAGTCTTGGTGGAGGTACGGTAAGCCCATAAGGCAGGGAAAAGCATGTGGTGCCAATTGGACTTATGCCAGTCAACAGTTCATTGGAGGATGGTTTTTAGGATTTTGTTGATGGCCTCTACTTGGTCGTTCCCTTGGGGGTAGTAAGCAGAGGAAAATTGGTGTTCAAATTTGAGGAGGGTGGATAACTCACGCCAGATGGCATCTTCGAAGTGTGAACCATGGTCTGAGACCAATTGTTTAGGGACCCCGAATCAAGTGATAACATGGTTGAAAAAGAAACAAGCAGTGGTGTCAGCGGTACAATTGAAGGTGGACATGGCTTCCGCCCATTTGGTGAAGTAATCAACGGCGACAATGATATACTTGTGGTCGTTAGCAGATGGGGGTCTACACTCCATGAAGTCGATGGCCCACTTACAAAAGGGATCAACGGTGATGACTGGGTGTAACGGAGCAGGTGGTGTCCGGGCCTTGGGGGCAAAAAGTTGGCAGTTATGGCAATGCTTGACCGCAGTGATGCAGTCGGTGAAAAGTGTGGGCCAGAAGTATCTGGCACAGACAACCTTTTGGGCAGTGGCCATCCCTGAGAAATGGCCTCCGCAGGCACCGCTATGATAGTCGTTAAGGATGTGTTCAGCTTCCTCGTGTTGAAGGCAACGACGAAGAATGGTGTCAACCCCTCGCCGGTAAAGGACATCGCCTAAGAGAATATATCGAGAGGCCTGGTGACGGATGCAATGGCATCCATTACGAGTGACTTTGGGTCTAAACTTCTGCGTGCGCAGGTATAACAAAATATAACCGTACCATGGGTCATCAGATGAGATGGTGAAAAAATGGTTGTCGGGTAACTCATCAGAGATTGGTGGGGCCGGGAGAAGGGAAGGGAGATCAGTAATGAGCTGGGCAAGCGCGAGGGATTTAGTGCTCTTAGGTGTTTGGAAAGTGAGGTCATATTCCTGGAGGATAATGACTCATTTAGCAACACGACCTTGTAGGAGCCGCCGGTTTAGGAGATATACCATGGGGTTAGAGTTGGCGACGACTGTGGTATGACTCATTAAGATGTAGTGTCGCAATTTTTGGACAGAAAAGACCACTGCTAGGGCTAGTCTCTCCTCATATGGGTAATGTAGGGGTGGGCCAGACAAGGTCTAGCTGACGTAGTAAATGACATGCTCTTGGTGAGAGGCGTCTTCTTGAACCAAGACTCCGGACACGGCATGCTCGGATGCCGAGACGTATAGGAGGAAGTCCTGAGAGAAATCCGGAGGGGAGATCAGAGGGGCTTGTGTGAGAGCTTTTTTGAGGGCTTCGAATGTAGCTTCTGCTTACTCATCCCAGACGAAGGGTATGTGGGTACGGAGCAGGCACAAGAAAGTTGGATCACCCCTGCAAACTTTGGAGCTGCTAGAGCGTGCGAGGAGAGGGAAGGTCTAAGATGGCTTGGACTTTCAAGGGATCAATAGTAATTCCTTTCTGGGAAACAATGAAACCCAACAATCGGCCTGTCGGAACGCAAAAGACACACTTGTGTGGGTTCAAGCAGATTTGGTATTTGTGACAACGCAGAAAAACTTGCGGAAGGTCGTTAAGGTGGTCTGATCATTTCCGGGAACGAGCTGTAAGGTCATCAAGGTAGACTAGCAGGATATGGACCAAGTCATGAAAACAATAGGTCATGGCCCTCTAGAAGGTGGCACCAGCATTTTTGAGGCTGAAAGGCATGACGCGGTAGGCAAAGGTGCCCCATGTGGTAGTAAAGGCAGTTTTGTACTGGTCTTCCTTCCGGATCTGAATCTGGTTGTATCCAGAAAAACCATCCATGAAAGAGAGGACTTCATGCCCCGCACACGCATCGATGAGTTGGTCAATAAATGGCGTGGGGAAATTGTCCTTGGGACAAGCGCGGTTCAAATTGCAGAAGTCAATGCATACTCTAATGGTGCCTTGTTTTTTGTTAACGGGAACGGGGTTTGAAACCCAAGTGGTATAGGCAATAGGATAAATGAATCCTGCCTTGGGAAGTTTCTCAATCTCGGCTTTGACAGCTGGGAGCTTTGAGGGATGAATGGGGCGCTGTTTCTGACTAATGGGGGGGTAGATCAGGCCATGTGTCAATGTGGTTCTCTATAATGGTGGGTTCAAGACCAGGCATTTCAGTATAGGACCAGGCAAAGACATCACGGAATTATCTGAAGAGGTTTTGGTATTCTTCAATCTCTTGCTTACTGTAGAAGGCTCCTAAAGTGATGAGTTCAGGGGCACGTCCTGGGGCAACGATATCAATTTGGATGACAGGTGAGATGTTGGCCATGTTACCCTCCTCGAAGGCATCAGGAGCAGGAATAGGGTCCTTGAACCAGTCGACCTTGGTGGGAAGGAAGTCCTTGGATTCAACCGTGAATTGGGTAGCTGTGCTAGAGGAGGATTCTTCTGGAATGAAGTAGGAACGATGATGCATATCATCCCAGGGATAATCCGGGGAAGTAAGGGCCTCGAGAATCTCCTCATCAGTACGGAAAGTTTGTGTCGTCAAATCAGTTGATGAGGGGGTAGTGGTTGAAGAGATCATATAAATGGTATTAACCTCTCCTGAAGGGGAGGAGACCGGGGGGTGGATCTCCTCAATGGTCGGTGGTGCTGTCTCAAGATCCAGATTGTTCATCTCATAGAGAGCTGCTCTGTAATCGGGGAGATCGGGACAGTGATGTGAGTAGTTCCCGTAAATACCGCATATGGCACAGGGGTGGTTAGTGCGCAGTGATTTGTCGTGAGGTTTAGGGGTGGGATCTAGTTTGACAACTTGGAAACTGGGGTCATCGTCGAGCATTTGCATGTGTTCCTGTAATGCCGGTAACTGTGGACATTGATGAGTCGCATGGCCTAACTCATCGCACAACGAGCATTTGGGAGGAGCACGAAACACTGGGGGGTTTTTTACTGTCTTGGGAGGTGGTACAGCAGTGTAAGGTTGGGGACCTCCGCCCCCGGTGGGTTTGGGAGGTGGAGGGGGATTCGTGGAGGACGAAGGGGTAGAGACACCCGGGGGTGGCTGAGTGGTAGTAGCCATGGGTTGCACCGGTTGGAAGACGACGCTTGGTGTCGGTGAGGGAACGGGAGGTGAAAGGTACCAGACAGGTAATCCCAAGGTTAACCCAGGGAGGCTAAGGGTAGCCATAACCGGGGCGCTTACTACTCTCGATGGAGGGACTAGGAAGGGGATTGTATGGATAGGTGTAACACCAATGTGGCTAGGTACCAATGGTGGTTTAGGCAACAAGGGTGGTTGATTGTTAGGTGTTTGGTTATCATGGGACAGGGTACATAAGTCAGACACTTCGGGCGTAGATGATGGGGGAGGAATGGATTGGAAGGTGGAGGTCATTGGCGCGTCTGAGTAAACTCCAGGCCCCGTAGAGGACACAAATGAAGTGGGGCACGAGAAACAGGTTGTTCAACCATGGGGAGAACATTTTCTGGTGCAGCGGGAGCATTGGGATCATAGTAGGTGAGTTGGTCAACTTTGACCATGCGTCCCTCATGGGGGAACATCATGGTGCGAAAAACGGAAGAGGCAACCGCCCGCATGGCATACATGTAGTTGCGGCTGAGTAAAAGGTTATAATCCAATTGGGCATTGATTACCTCGATGTCAATGAGTACGGTTTTGCCACCTAACTGGACGGGGAAATTGGGTAGGAGGCCTTGGGGTTGGGCCGACCGACCGTCATAGGCATGTAATGCAGTGGTGGACTGCTGGAGAGTAGGGGATCCCAACTTCTTCCATACGAATGTAGACATAACGCATGTGGAGGCACCTTCATCGATGATGCATCGATGGATGACAAGATTCCTAATGGAAACAGAAACTTGGAATGCTAAGGAGGAAGGCAGGCGTGGTTCGGACTGGTCCAAATCAAATGCCATCAAATTTGAATCATTTGGGTCAATCGCCCCAATGGCGGAGAGTAAAGTCTTGCATTGGGAAGGGAAGTTTTTCAAGACTTCTAATGCAGACATGGCTGCGGGAGATTGGGCTAAGTCATCCACAATGTTGTAGTTTGACGCAGCACGCGCATTAGGGTTATTGTTGATACGGCGAAGTGGGAACTGAGGTGCTTTGGGAGCGCCGTCTAGTGGAGGCGGAGGTATACGTAACGCTTGATCAGTGGGATGAGCGTTAGTGGGTTTATCAGTGGGAGGTACTTCAGGGGTGGAGCCATACTGGTTCCGACGGGTCTGAAGGTTGACATCAGTGGATGACATCATCAACAAGTGGTGGGTCCCTGAGTCGAACATGGGTTGATCAGGGGCGGCGTAAGTGATTTGTTGTTGGGGTTGCACGTTGACTTGAGGGGGAGCCAATGGCTGAGTGTTCACTACGCCTTTGTTTGGTAAGGGGTTTTGCAGCACCAAAGGTGGCTGCTGAGGCTGTGGGGGGTTGGGCGGTGCTTGAGGAGCTGCATGCCCTTGACGATGGGAATCATCAACCCAAAGTTGTCGAGCTCGCTCCAAGTGTGGGAAAGCATGTGTGTAGTGGCCATAGACCCCGCAAATAGAACAAGGGTGGTTTGTTCGCAAATTGGGGTTTTTAGCCTGCTTGGGCGAGCGATCAGGGTTTTGGTTAGCGGGGGCCGCATTATTATTGTCGGGGGGATTAGGCGGTTGACCACCTTGGTCCGGAGGCTGGTTGTTTCCATGATTACGGCCCTTACCGCGGTTTTGTTGGCCTTGGTTGCGTTGGTTGTTTTGGTTTTGCTGCGGATTGTGTTGGGCGTAGACTTGCCCTTGGGCAGCAGGCAAGTTCTGAGGTTGTGCAAGTGCTGGAGTAGGCTGCGGGGGATGATATGTAGGTGGAGGCTGCGTAGGTGCAGTGGCTTGAGGAGGTTGCTGATATGGATGCGGAGCAGGTTGTGGGTTTGTCGTAGGGACTGCCTGCGGTGGGTAATAAGTGGGTTGGGCTTGTGAAGGCGCAAGAGCTGGTGCAGCCTGCTGGTGGTAATAGGGCTGAGGTGCGATCGGGGGGTTGTAAGCAAGGGGCGCATGACCAAAGCACTGAAGTGGACAAGTGGGTCCATGGGAATGATGGTGATGTGTCATAGGAGCATATGAGTTGGTTGCTCCAGACTGTGAGGTATCCCATGAAAGGTCGGGGCCCGGGGTAGGACGTGCTATGGAAAATGGTTGGGGATGCGAAGAAACACGGCCAATGATGTCGTCTGCAGCATGGGATGCCCCCGGCGCATCGTGCTGGGAGGAATCTCCGCGAGGGGCGTCAGGTATAATAGTATAGAGATAACCCGACTGGGTGTAAATGAGGTCGAATTGTTGGGCCTTAAGGATGGCCTCTTCTTCAGACTGGGGTCTTTCTGATGCCACATCCTTAGCTATGATAGGAGGAAGGGACTTGAGGAACCAATCTAGGAAGATACGATCGTCTAATTTGATCTTGCATAAGCTACGGCGTCGACGCCACTCATGAATGTGGTCCGTGATGTGGGTAGCCGTGTTTTGTCTGCAGGATAGGAGGATCTCAACGCCCGCGTCATAGCGGACAGGTAACTGGAAGAACTGCAGGAAGGTTGATGCAAGGGAAGCAAAGGTGGCATGGGTCCCGTGGGGTTGCTCGATATACCACTTGGCTGCAGAGCCAGTGAAGGTGCGCTGTAATAGACGGAGGCAAATAGAGTCATCCACTATGGAGTTGGAGGAACACCATAGATGGAAGGACATAATATGGTTTTGTGGGTCCTCACCTGCCTTGCCCTCGAACTTAGGGATGTCAGAGGGGAGCTTGGTGGGCATGTGAGGCCATGCAAGGTCGTGTCGGATAGGGTCGTTGGTCAATCTGGCTAGGTCGGGCAAGTTGAGGCTAGCCATGAATGGGAAACTGGAAGAAGGATGTGACAAAGTAGTGGGTTGGACCAAAGTGGGGCCAATGCCCCCAAGTGGAGGGGCAGGATTTGGGATGGTTCCCCCAAGTGGGGGTACTAAGGTGGTATAGGATGGTCCTGCACCACCATGGGTAGTGTGAGCCACTGATGGAGTGGGGATAGGTATTCCAGCTACGGGAATAGGTGCAGTGAGGGGAACAGTATATGGGGGCCCCATGGAGGGCATACCCAAAGCAGGAGTAGTAACTAGTGTAGTGGTGGATGGGCCACCAATGGTCCCTACCAAGAAAGGAGTGGAAGTCACACCAGCCATGGGGCTAGTAGGGGCAATGTAAATGGGGTTCTCAGACTCTTCTTCAGAATCAGAGGTAAAGTAAGGGGCATCAATATCTGGTGATGGAGTCCTATGCCGTTGACGAGTGGAGTCAGGTGACAAGGCTCTAGATCTGTGATAAGTGGTATCAAGTGATGATGATCTGTGGCGATGGCGGGTGGTTTCAAGAGAACCGTGCTGTGGGGGCTCACCCCTGAGGCACCAAGAATGTCTCGGGGACTCAATGGTGACAGATGGTGTCAAATCTTTGTGGGTTGAGGTGAGTAAAAAATAGTTCAAAAACCCTAATGCAACCGAGTGTGCAGAAGGAGAGCTCAAAAAACAAGGCACTCAGGCCACCAACCAACTCAAAACACCCACTGTAACAGCTGTGCTACAATAGGTGGAGTGTCAACAAAAATGGTCAGAATATCAACAAGCAGCAGGTTTCCTAAAAATAAAAAATGGTGGACTCACTAGACCAAAAGGAGGTAAGGGAGCATGCAAACACCTAACTAAAAAGTATTCTGACTCAACTAGACATATCCTCTGCAAGGTGATGAAATCCAAGTCAGACAATATGAATAGGAAAGCCAAGTGGCTAAGGTATCCCCCTACCGGGAGGGACACCGGGTAGTCAATCCTAGAAGAATGGCAACTAAGATACCCCGTTCATGACACGTCCAGAAAGGTGAATCTGTCGTTTGGTCCTTTTACCGCAATACCCCTATACAGGGATATCCCGAGAACTGCGAAAGGTAGCCCTTCGGTTACTGAATTGAGTGCGGTATTCCACTCAGGCCTCCGGAACCAGTCTCGTGACTTCAACCCTCCTAGGGGAGAGGCCCTCTGGTAAACTGGTTGTGACCGTGCCAAAAAGTACTAGGGGATTTTGGTTCCCTAATTGGACAACAGCTATGTCTCAAGTGTAAGTAATCGAGGGGTGTTATTGGAAGCCTATCCCCCCGATCCTACCTAACTACAAAGATTCTTTTGTCTTCCCCAAGTGGGGTTAGAATATTGGTTGAGTGAAGTAGTTTTTAAGGCTCACTTGAATTATGTGACAGAGTGTGTGCTCGTGAGGTTATGATGAACCCAAGTAGAAAGTGCCACTAGGGAGGGCAACTTTCTATCTAGCAATAGCAATACAGAAATTAACTTTTAAAATGCACAATTTTCTTTTTCCAATTTAAAATGCTAAAAATGAAAAAATGGTTCTGTAAATGAAACAGAAATAAAAACTGCAGAAAAATGCTGTAAGGAAGGGTGGCTGCAGGTAGGACAGAGGGTTGTGCTGGTGCAGAAAATAGTGCAGCAAAGTTTTGGGTTCAAAACAAAGAAAAATGCAGAAATCAGACCGCGGGTCTGTGGCGAAACTGAGCAGTCGGACCGCGAGTTTAAGGGAAACAGGCGCGGATAGGACGCAGTTTTTTAGCAGACAGATGCCATCGGGACGCGGGAAAAATGCCAAAAGGCACCGATGGGTTGCGGGAAACTGGCTGAAAGCCGTAGGCGGGACGCAGGAAAAACACCAAAAGGCGTCGGCGGGTTGCGGGAAACTGGACGAAAGCCACAGGCGGGACGCAGGAAAGAGGGTAATAGTCGCAGTCAGACCATCCCAAACAGGCTAATAGCCGCGGCCGGATCGCAGGTAATAGACTGAAAATGGACGGCAGGTCACTGGAAACAGTCTGAGAGCCACGGTCGGGTCACAGGTAAGTGCCTGAAAGACGCAGTCGGAATGCGACTGTGGGGAGAAAAAACGCGGTATACGACGGCCGAAAGGGACAGCCGAACAGAAAAAATATTTAAAAATCGTAACCAGAAATTCAAACCTAGGGGAGTCGCCAAAACTGTAGCTAGGGTTTTACCCCTAGCTTGTGCAAATGAGCACCTACTAAGGAGAAGGGACTCCTTAGTAGCAGTTCAGTAAATGATAAATTAAAATGCTAAAACAGAAATGTAAATTACTCTAAACATGTGCATGGAACAGAAAAAACAAGATGTAACGAATGTCTTTTGTATTAATTTTACCTCCAATGTGAAGGTTGGTGAAGCTCTTGCAATGTCCAAGAGGGTTGCTCCAAGCTCCAACTTGCTCCTTCTCTTTCTCCAAATGATGGGAATGGGCCAAAAGGGGCTCTCAAGGTGAAAGTAGTTCAAGGGTGAACTAGGGTTTCAAGAGAGATTTTGGCAGAGTAAGGGTATACTTGATTGTGGATATGGAATAAGGGGTCTCCATCACCTATTTATAGTTTTTTTGTGGTGGAGTGTTGGCCCATGGTTTTGGGAACCATATGGTTCAGGGCAGTGTTAACACCCAAAAAGTGTTCACTACCTCATCTACCTCATTACATGGCTCATTTGTCCATTTTCCTACCATATTTTCCTTAAAAACCCCAAAAAATCCCACTAAAATGCCTCCAAAAGGCCACAAAACCATCAAAAAAGCCCCAAAAAGGCTGAAAAACCCCTTTTTCCTCCAAAAATAGCAAAATCCCTCTAAAAAGGGAATAAAAAATATAAAATAATGAGGAAATGGAGGAAAAAACCCCATACAGCTGCCTGTAGCTAGGGTTTTACCCCTAGCTTGTGCAAATGAGCACCTACTAAGGAGAAGGGACTCCTTAGTAGCAGTTCAGTAAATGGAAAATTACTATGCTAAAACTGAAATGTAAATTACTCTAAACATGTGCATGGAACAAAAAAAACAAGATGTAAAGAATGGCTTTTGTATTAATTTTACCTCCAATGTGAAGGTTGGTGAAGCTCTTGCAATGTCTAAGAGGGTTGCTCCAAGCTCCAACTTGCTCCTTCTCTTTCTCCAAATGATGGGAATGGGCCAAAAGGTGCTCTCAAGGTGAAAGTAGTTCAAGGGTGAACTAGGGTTTCAAGAGAGATTTTGGCAAAGTAAGGGTATACTTGATTGTGGATATGGAATAAGGGGTCTCCATCACCTATTTATAGTTTTTTGGTGGTGGAGTGATGGCCCATGGTTTTGGGAACCATATGGTTTAGGGTAGGTGTATAGGGTTTTTTTCCTCCATTTCCTCATTATTTTATATTTTTTATTCCCTTTTTAGAGGTATCTTGCTATTTTTGGAGGAAAAAGGGGGTTTTTTAGCCTTTTTGAGGCTTTTTTGATGGTTTTGTGGCCTTTTGGAGGCATTTTAGTGGGATTTTTTGGGGTTTTTAAGGGAAATATGGTAGGAAAATGGACAAATGAGCCATGTAATGAGGTAGATGAGGTAGTGAATACTTTTTGGGTGTTAACACTCATGGATCCAACCATGCCATCAGCATGTGGTCCAGGAACAGGCTTGGGCTCATGACGTGAGCACGGTGCGTCAAGAATAATATCATACAGGATACCAGATTGAGCATAGAGTAAATCTAGCTGTTGGGCTTTGAATATAGCATGCTCCTTGGTCGTAATGTCGGAAACTGAAACATCCTTAGATATGTAGGGAAGCAAATACTTGAGGAACCACTCCAACAAAAATTCTGGAGGAATGTTGGCTTTCACTAGCCTCTTCTGTCGACGCCACTCTTGAATGTGATCAGATATGTGCGTGGCCTTGTTCTGGCGGAAGGTAGATAAAAGTTTGATGCCAGTATCGTAATGAACCAGCAACTGAAAGTGATCCAAGAAAACCAAATCTATCTCATTAAAACCCCTGTAAGTGCCCCCATGAAACTCGACATACCACTTCGCAGCTGCCCCCATGAGGGTGTGTTGAAATAGTCTCAAATGAATAGAGTCGTGATTTAATGAATTCAAGGATCACCAAATGTGAAAATTCATAACATGATCACCCGGATCCTCACCATTCTTCCCTTCGAACTCTGGAATGTCAGAAGGGAGATTGGTAGGGACTGGAGGCCAAGAAGGATCGTGACACACCAGATCATTCGTGAGCTTCGAAAGATCTAGTAGATTCAAATGAGCAATAAACAGAAGCTGTGGTTGTGTGGCTGGATTAAAAGCTCCCCAAAGAGGATGACCTTGTGGACCATAAGGATGATATGAACCATGACCATGACAATAAGGCTGATAACCGCTTCCACCTTGACCCATGTAAGGGTACGAAGGTATATATGTTTTATAAGCACCATAGTGAGGAGGGTTATAGTAAGGGCCAGAACCAACTGCAATATAAGAAGGATTAACACCATAATTATGGGGCATATAGGTGCTAGTCGTAGTAGGAGCAGTCACGTAATGACCATAAGTATAGGGTATGTTCCCACCCCCAGTATTGGGAATGTTCCCAACACTAGTATAGGGTATGTTCCCACCCCCAATATAGGGTATGTTCCCACCCCTAGTATTGGAAATGTTCCCACCCCCAGTATAGGGTATGTTCCCACCTCCCATGTTAGGAGGGACATGTTGGTTTGAAGATGTGGTCGTAGGCATGGGTATATGTGTAGAAGCATGTGTGTTAGATTGTCGAATATGATTCGGGTTATGAGAATTGTTCCCACTAAAATGAGGGGCATTCCTGGGACGTGGTCCTCTCCCAACAGCTATGGAAGTTGAAGGGATATGACTAGAATTAAATTGAAATGGAGCAGAAAAGGTTGCACTGCCCCGGGAGCGAGAAGAATAGGTTGCGCCACCCCCGGAGGGACCAGAAAAGGTTGCGCTACAGCTCCAAGGCTAGTGTTAGCTTGACTACCCAACGAAGTGGATGAAACATTCGAATTAAGACTGAGCATACCAACTAAAAAGGGATTAGTGGTCGAAGGGTTTGTGATGTCATTAAGATCTGGCATCCCATATCGGAAACCATGTGTGTGTGTATCATAAAATGGATTTGACTCTGGGGGTGGGTCCGGCCCAAAACTTGACAAAGTAGCATGTGGGGGTGAACCTTCCTCTCCAAGTTCCCTTTGAGTGGGAGGAGCGGTCTGTCCATCGACCTCAACCAATAGAGTCACGGGAATTCTCCCTATACCAAATGCAAAAATCATAATGTAATATTGAATTTCGTCAAAAGTGTCAAAAGGATCGGAGGGGATCCTTTGGTGTATCTTATAAAAAGGACATGCTACCTCGTCGACCGGTAGGCCAGCTAAACAACGAAACCAATGGAGTGGTGGATCTTTTTCCACGATAACCCCAAATAATCAAAACGCCTCCTAATGGCCAACTAACGATCAAAGAGCATACAACTAAAGAAACTACAGCTAAATGCACACAAACAAAACTGGCGCAAGGGACCTCCCGACACTACAGCCGGTATGTCTCGCCTAGGAGAGGCTTGAGAGTCCCAAACTATAACCAGAAGTAACAAAATCAGTTATAAGGGTTCCCAGACTTCACTGCGTGCATAGATTCAAATCCCTATACAATAGGAAATTATGTTGTCCAACCCCTTTTTGACTGATGAAAATCACAAAATAACCACAACGAATGCCCTATGTGATACCTAGGTAAAGCAACTAAGGTCACCACGATATAACCAATGCTTAGGCGGACAGTCACAGGTGGGATCCGTCATATGGTTAGGGTAGCTAAACCCGAAACTCAAGAGGGTCAAATCCCCCAAGAGCCCCAGTACATGAACAAATCCTGGAAATATATTCCACGTTCAGGTAGTATTGGAGGGCTATCTCTACAACCAACCTCCCATGACCTCATGCTTAACTCTGGTTTTAGTAGAGCTTCCTTAGAAAACTGATGTATACCATGGGTTTCACCACTCCCTGGTCAAAAACATAATGTTGGTTCAATAGTCTTCGATTGTTAACTCACAATGATCTATTCCAAGACTCTAAAGCTAAGCTAGTTGGTGCACCCTATAAAAAGAAAACTCAAACTATGAAAGGAGTTTGGTAGGTGAACATAAGGAGTTCACAACAACAAGGATCAATGAGTGTAGACTCAAGTCATGACGAAAATCCACTAGAGTTATGTTGCTCTCTCTTTCTCCTCCCTTCCATACACCATAAGAGCTCAATGTATAGCCTTCAAAAGGTAAGTGAAAGGTCGAATCAAGTCGTTTCGGGGTATATGGAGGGCCAAAGGTCACCCTAAGACCACTTTTTGGGAGTAAAAAGTAACTTTTCTATTGTTTTTACCATGTAACTCGATGTACACGGGCTAATTAGGTGCAGCCTACGTGTACGTTGGCTATAATGGAACAATAAGCGTACAGGAAGAAAAATAGGGAAACTTGGTTCCTTAAGAGAAAATAATGGGTCTGAGTCAATAAAATGGATCCTGAAGGCCAATCAATGCTGATGCTCACAAGGTGTAAAATTACGCGTAACAATGAGGAGTTTAATTCACTACAAAAGAATGAGACATGGGAGCTAGTCAAGCTCCCCCCAGGCAGAAAATTGGTAAGGTGTAAGTGGATCTTCAAGTCTAAATTTGCAGTTGATGGTGCAACAGTGAAATATAAGGCTAATCTAGTGGAAAATGGCTTCTCCCAAGTCCATGGCCTTGACTACAATGATACTTTTTCACCAGTTGCACAAAAGGATTCGATAAGGCTAGTTCTTGCAATTTATGCTGCCAAGCGCTGGGAAGTACATCACATGGATGTCAAAAGGGCCTTCCTCCATGTATATCTTAAGGAAGATATTTATATGCATCATCTAGAATTTTATACAACTGATCCTAAATATGTTTTCAGGTTGAAGAAGTCCTTATATGGGCTTAAGGAAGCTCCCAGGGATTGGTATGCCAAAATGGACAACTTTCTCTTGTCACAATATTTTGCTAGATGCAAATATGATCCAAATGTTTACATGAAGCTGATTGATGGATCAATTCTGATTATTGTGTTATATGTTAATGAAATACTAATCATAGGTAGCTCTATTGATCAAATTGCTTCATTAAAGACTGTTTTGCATCAAGCTTTTTCCATGACTGACTTGGGAATTCTTAAGCAATTTTTGGGGCTTGAGATTTCTCAAACTAAGAATGGAACTAAGGTATCTCGGTCCAAATATGCATTTAACATGCTAAATAAGTTCAAGATGGCTGATTTCAAGACTTCAAATACTCCCTTCCTTTCAGGAGTTAGACTTGAAGAAGCAAATTCTACACCATTGGTGGATAGCACCTTGTTTAGGTAGCTTGTTGGAAGCTTGTTATACTTAACTCATATTTGAACTGATCTTGCATATGCAGTGAGTGTGGCCTCAATATACATGGAGCAACCACATGAGTTTGATTGGAGGGCTGAAAAAAGAATCTTGCATTATGTGTAAGGCACCAAGTATGATGGGATTCACTATGTTGCAGATTCTAGCCTAGATCTTCTTGGCTTTACTGACTCATATTGGACTAGTGATAGCCTTAACAGAAAATACACATATATATTTGTGTTCATGCTTGGAGGTGGTCTTGTTTGTTGGTCTAGCAAGAAACAGAGTGCAATTGCACTATCTTCAACAGAGGCCGAGTATAGAGGAGCAGTGAATGCTGCTATTCAATGTGTGTGGTTGCAGGGTATTCTTTCAGAGTTTGAGATTTCCTTTAGTACTCCCACTGTCATCTTTTGTGACAATCATATTTCTATAAGGGTCTCAAGTGATCCAATACAGAGATAGAGGACCAATCATATTGAGATCCATATGCACTACATCAGGTGTTTAGTGCATGACCATATCATTGATTTGCAGTATTTCCCAATAGGTGAGAAAACTACAGACATCTTCACCAAATATTTTACTGAGAAGACTTTCAGCTATCAAAGATCTCTACTTGGTATGGTTGAACATGCAGTGGAGTGAAGGATTGATCAGCAATCTTTCAATTTTGATTATTTCCATTTTTTAGGGGAGGTTTTTCCCATGATGTTTTCCTTCTTTCCTTGTTTCATGGACAAGGCAGCATGTACAGGGTGACCATGTATTGTTACTTGGCCCTAATTTTATTTCTATTTTTTAGTACATAAATTCATATATATGGGGGGTTGTTGGAATATTTAAACCCATCCATGTCATTTAATACCTTAGGATAGCATTATTGATCATTTTTTATTAATTCCTAGCTGTTAGACTACGTAGTTGGCTAAATTAGACATCGTGTGGACCACAAGTCTTCACTGTGTGGATCACAAGATTCCTAGACTCACCTGGGTGCATTTATGGATATTCTGGATAAGATTTCCTATTATTCTGGTTGATCTTATCCAATCCTGGAATAGAATGGCGCCTTAGCTGCTTTTACTAATTTTTACCACTTTTTGGCAAAAGTTGAAAGCTAGTTGACTAGTCTTAACTGTTTTTTGGCCAACTCATCCTCCATGATGTTTCTTCCTTCCAAATTATGGATTTAGCATGATTTTCCATCATACATCACTATCGTCTCACTAAATTATAAATTCGGGAGCCTTTGAGGTGACTTGGAAAGCACACTTGCCACCTAGGGGGGTTTTGCATATTTTTAGTAAGTCTTCTTTTGTGAGGATTTGAATGGCATCCTTATGCATTCGAATATCTGATGTAATTATATATATTTACATCCTATTACTTTCCCAAGTTTGGTTGATGTATTATTATTCATGAGAGTAATTCTGATTGCATCATATGTGACTGTTTTTCAATGTTCTTGACTAGTTGTGTGAGAATTACTTGTGAGAGTTGGAATATCTTGATCAGATCTTGATGTGAACTAAATTTCACAATTATAGCATGTAACCGGCCCTCTCCCTCATCCAAAAGTTCCTCCACGACCAAATCCTCCAATGTGAACTCCGTAGAAACCTCATCTGAATCCTCCTCACGGTTGATTGTGCAGCTGTTGATTATATTACGGTAGTTGATATTGCAGTTGGTTGTACTACGGGGATGATTTGTTGTACTGAGGTTGTTGTTGATTATAATGTGTCTGCAACTAGTTATACTATGACGGCAGTTGATTGTAATGTGGTTGTTGTTGATTATATTGTTGTTTTTGTTGTATAGGGGGTTGCTCCTCTCCCTTGATAACAATTGTATATGTGGTTCTCTCTTGGAGTAAATCATATTCTCTACAATCCTCCTCCTCACGACCGACCGATCCACATAAATTGAAAAAAAAGCTAGTCGGCTTCGACATAATTTTCTGTAAGTATACACATTCTTCTGATCGATGTCCCCTCGTCTGACAGATCCAACACCAAGGAATCCCTCCCTGACTGAGTGGGTTTGGTGTGCCATATTCTAAGTATTCACAGAATTCTAGACACTGATCCTTATGGTGTCCTTCATATTTTCATCAACTGCGAACTTCTTTCCCCTTCTTGATATCTGTTGATGCAGCGTCTATCGACAAGGGTTCACTTCGCACTGTTTCCAACAAAACAACAACCCAAACTCCCTTACACACCGTCCAGAAAAGGTTTAACCCTTTCCAGCAACACTCGTAGAGCGAGTGAGGTCTCACCTGAGATGGATAAGGGGGCTGCAGGAACCAAGTTTCCGTAGTGGATTTGAGGACATGCATCAAACACACATTACCCTTGCAGAAACCAGATATGTGATCCTTTGCATTATGCTACCACTCATCATTCGCATATTCAACCATTCGCAGATTCAACATATAACAGACATTCACAACAACATAATAAACCTACTTATTCACATAAATAGTAATCATTAAACCCATAGAGCATCAAACATGTTGCAAACATTTGCATTCATCATCGAACAGAGACGAGGACAAAGATAGAACCATAATCGAACATCCTCATGCATTCATTAAAATCTGCAGAATGAACTTCGCAGAAACGGTCAATACACCATGTCGCGGATACAAGACAGATCAAAACGATCGACAGAAAGATAGATCATCTGATTATCTAATTCTATGATTCCCTTAGGCTTACAATCCTACTCTTATTTATATGCTACTAAGCGGTTACAAAACGGTCCACATGACTAATTCTAACTAACTAACTACTTCCGCACTTCTGCATTCTCCACGAATGACCCTTTCTTCCGTGGATAGTCCCTTTCGCATTTGTCAGCTTCCGCACTTCCTGCAGACTAATCCCGTGCCAACACGCCCCCAACACAAACTTGTGGCTCTCCCTCGAGCCACCTCAGTTGGAAACTGCTAGTACTATACTTATCCTTCGTTGTGCTACACTTATGAAGCTGTTCTTTCCATCTGGAGCTCACTGTCATGTACTTCTCGAACTCATCCTTCAGTCTCTAGTTCGTTGTCATATACTTCTTGAACTCATCCTCCAGTCTCTGGGAACCTTGATCATCTACCTCTTCTACGTCGGCTGGTGTGCTTCATGCTTGTTCCAGACTGGGGAAAAGTTCATCTTTTCCACCAAGTTGTGAAACAGGCCAACTTCTCTAGCACATCTATTTTGCACCTTGGACTACCTGCTACTGGATCCAGTGGGCCTCCGCCCCTGGTGTTTTGGTGATCATAGGGACCACAGATCTTCTAACTACTACCATGCTCTTAGACATCTTAGGTGAGACCTCATCTCTGTGCTTCCTGATTGTTTGCACCACTTCCTGCGCTGGTTGTTCATGCACACTCGTCATTCTTTCCCTTAGCACACCTAGAGTGTTGCTGCACGAAATGAAATGGATCATTTCCACATCTTCCTTGGAATTACTCACTCAACTTTCTGCCTTACCAATTTGCAGCATGGAGCTTACTCTCTCCTGATGTATGGATACTACCATGCTCAACTAGCCTTCTGCACCTATATTTATGCTTATTCCTCGTGTCCTTGATGTCTGATTCTGAAATAATTGGCCAAATCTCATTCCATAACCATCTGATCCTATCATCAAACTCCTCCATCGTCTTCTGGTAAAGCTTATCCGCAGCAATCATGCTCGGATTTGAATCCTGCATGTGTAATCATGCGAAGAATCGACAAGCGACCTGGTTGGCCATGCTTACACGTTTTGTCATTATTGGTTTTTTTTTTTTACTGGATCAGTTTATTAACTGTTTTGCATTGGATCATGGATATAGGGTTTCAACCTATTCCCATTGACCATTTTAGGAAACAATACCCCATCCAAACTTCGTAGCTGCACTGCACCTCCGTCAGTGACAAAACTTATGATGTAAGGACCTAACCAATGCATTTGTAGATTACCTGGGTGGTTAGCGAACTTACTATCATACAAGAGAACTGTGTCTCCACACTAAAAGTGTTTTTGTTTAATGTGGCGGTCATTTCAATCCTTTTGTCGGTCCTTTTCCACCTTCTGATGGAACCCTGTGGTGAACCGATCTTCATCAAGTTGTACCAGTTTTTCCAAGCGTTCCTCCAATGCTCCATTATTGCTCATCCCTGTAGCTACTGTGATATGCAAACTGCGTACAATATACTCCATCGGCATGACTACTTCATGTCTATAAATGAGCTTGAACGGGGTCTGGCCAGTCAATCGTTTGCATGTTGTGCAATATGCCCAAAGTATCGCTGAAATTTTCAAATCCCAATCATCTCGGTTGACGTTGCACACCTTAGTAAGTGCATACTCCAATACCTTATTGAACGCTCAACTGTCCCATTCGCTTTAGGGTGGTAGCGGGTACTCTTCTTGTGCTAGATATGAAATTCTTCTGTCATCGCTACAATCGTCTAGTTAACAAAATGAGTTCTTTGGTCTCTCAACAACACTTTTGGGCACCCAAACCTAGTGACCACATTGTAGAACAAACTCTTGCTGCACTCATAGCTGAACAATCTCTCACTGGTGCAGCTTCCTCCCATCACATCAAATAGTTTGTTGTAGTGATGATGTAGCATGACCCTATTCTCTTACCAGGTGGGTTTATGGGTCCCACAAAATCAACTGCCCACTTGTCGAAAGCCTGCAATGTTACTTGAGGTACCAGTGGCATTTCATCCCTTTGTGATGGCTTCCTTGTCTATTCACATACGTCGCAGCTCTTGGCATAGTCCGCAACATCTCCGTGCATGGTTGGAGACCACATTCCTGCTCGAAGGATATTCCTAGCAGTTGCACATACTTCGTAATATCCTCTAGCGATCCCATCATGAGCTTCCAATAAAATCCTCTCCCGCTCATGCGGAAGGACATATCGTCGAAGTATCTCATTTGGTCCCATTTTGTACAATTTCCCTGCAATCAACTGAAATCTACAACGCGGAAAACTAGCTGTTTCTTCTTATTGGTAGTGAATCCTGTCGGCACCTCCCTTGTCGCTAAAAACTGAATGATTTGTTCATAATGGTAATCGACCATTCCGACTCGAAACAGCTAAGCATCTGGAAACCCTTCATCAATGCTCCTTGGTTCTTCCCCAGACTCTATCCTTGACAGGTGATATGGTCCTGCATTCAATCATCCCGGCTTTATGATTATATCAAAATCAAACTCCTGGAATAGTAACAACCATCAACAGATCTTCCCCCCTAACATAGGCTTGCTCACCAGGTATTTTAGTGTTGAATGATCAGTGAACATTTTAAAGTGCCCCCCTAAGAGGTAGTGTCAGAATTTTTGTAAGGCGTAGACCATTGCCAGCCCTTCCCTTTTTGTGGTTGTATAATTCTTCTCCGCAGTAGACAGCTTCCTACTTGCGAAGGCTATCAGGTGGTCGATGTCTCCTACTCCTACTTGGGCCATGATAACTCCTAATGTGACTGATGATGCATCGACGTGGACATGGAACTCCTTCGTCCAATATCAAAATGCGAGTATGGGTGTTGTGACCATCTTTTCCTTTAATATATCCAGACTCTTCTGACACTCTTCGTTCCATTCAAACTTAGTGTCTTTCTTCAAAAACTTCTCCATTGGCACTGTGATTGCTTTGTATCCTCTAATAAACTTTCTGTAGTAGCCCGTATGTCCCAATGTCACTCTTAGTTGCTTGACTATCGTGGGTGGTGGGAGGTCGACAATGGTTGCAATCTTCGTCGGGTCTACCAGCATTCCATCCCTGCAGACAATGTGCCCCAACAAAATTCCAAACAGAGTGCAGAAGATGCACTTTTTCAGGTTCAATGAAATTTGGTGCCATCAACATCATTCCAGCATTAGCCTTAATTTTGCGACATGATCCTTGACCAACCCATATACTTTCCAGTCGTCCATATAGACGGCCAGAAATTTATGAATATAATCTTTGAACGCCGAAACCACCAATCTTGAAAAAATCGCTTGAGCATTCTTCAGTCCAAATGGCATCACTATATACTGAAAGCATCCCCACTCTGTGACGAATGTAGTCTTATGCCTATCTTCCTTTGCAATCTTGATCTGGTGGTAACTCGAAAATCCATCCCTAAATGAATATATTTCCTGACCTCCTACTCCTTCGAGCACCTCATCTGTGAAGGGTGTCGAGAATGGATCATGTAGGCAGGAATCATTCAACTTCCTCAAATCGATGCATATTCGGACTTCACCGGACTTCTTATCCTAGACCACCATTGGGCTGATCCACTCTGATTCTTCCACTGGTTCGATAATGTCGAATTCTAGCATTCGTTCAATCTCATCTTGCACCCGTTCCTTGTACCTTGGATTCAATCGATAGGGACCCTGCTTGACTAGCTTTGCATCGGGTTTCAGGGGATATTCATTTCTCCTAAGTCCCCGAAAATTAATTTCATCTCTGAGAATTTAATTGGGAATAGATCTTGAAACTCATGCAATAGATCCATCATCTTTGCAATAGTCGACTCATCCCAATAGTCTCCAATACTTACAAACTTCAAGTTCTCTTCCGACCCAATGTTCACCTTCTTAATTTTCAATGGTTGCTGAAATCTATCAAATGGTATTCTTGGTGCCTCAACACTTTAACTACCTTCTGATTCTGGCACATGTATAGCCCTTGGATCATCCTCATCGTTGGGATCTCCTGTGATGTTATAGCACTCCATTAACATTTCTAGTGTCGCAGTCCATTGAAGTGCCATTGGTTGTTCTATCGGTACTGTGTCATATATTTTCTTGTGGATCACCTATAGTGCACTATGGACGAAGGGGTTTTCATCTGAGAAACAAAATGATTGGCTTAATCCAATCGTGAGCTGCTCCCAAGAGTTCATCTTGTGTCATAGTTTTACTGAGACATACCAGCTCTGTGGTACTTCATCCAATGTGTGAACGAATGCATATACCCACTCCTGCTTCGCTCATGAACCCCATTGGTGTTGATAGGCATTCAGATGTTCCTTTGTATCTCCTCTACCATCATATTTCTTTCCGCTATATCCCGTAGCTTCTTCGAACCTAACTTCCATGAGGTGTCGACATAGTGGCCAAGTTGTGATATTCGACTTGTGCGCTACCCACCAATGTGCAGGAGTAGCCTTCAAGGCTCCCTCCAAGGCCAATAGGTGCTGCGGCTCTACCACTTTCTCCTCAAATTCAGTGAGAAACTTGCACAAATTGGGAAATCCCTCGTATGTAGGTAGCGCACACTCCTCTGTGGCTACCCATCGCAGCGACTGTGTGATCTCCACACACCTCGTGAATGATACTTCGTGTAATCAGTTCTACCAATTCTTGAGCACCTCATCTGAGTCTGACGATGCTGAACTGACACTGCACCATCCCAATTCTCTGTCTGTAGTAAGATTAATGTAATCCTCAGATATGTTGTATACACTATCGCATCCCTCCGTAAATTCATCTCTTGTGGGTTCAATGTATCGTTGCCCTTCCGCAAGATCAAGAGGTGCGATAACCCTTATCTCACGATTCTCAAACGACCTTGTCCGCTTTTTGAATTTGATAATGGCTTGGTTGTCCATTTCCCAATCTATCCCTAGTAGCACTAGATAGGGACTGGTGTTACCAACAATCTCAAGAACATTGAAGTCAGCATATGTCCTGAGTCCCTCAATTTTGACTAGGAGTTGGCACACCTGACCAAGTGGAGTAACCTTACTCTGTTTTGCTAATCATAGTTGCACCAGCGACCAGACCAACTACGGTTTTCCCATTGTTTCCCATGTATGCTTGGTTATAATGTTCATCTCTCACCCTGTATTTCTCTTGTGTATGCAATTGACCTTTCGCTCCTGGCGTGCATCCTCTCGTCGATGCAACAGTCTGGATATCTCTTCCAACGTGTCTGGGTCCTTTTCCAACTCCAGGAAACTCTCCAAGAAGGATTTTAGAGTGTTAGCCTTCATCCACAACTTCATTGTGTCGAACATTGGTGGCATATCATATATTTCTTCCTGAAGAGGTAACTACCTCCTCTATTTCATCGCTTCTTGTGCTTTCAAAAAGACGTCCCTTTCGACCTCTACGTCAAAGGTGACATGCTTATGTATCGTTGGTTAGATGGTAGCTTGTGATCTGTCGGCTCCTATCACATCTCCTCCTCGTGTCATGACTCCAACAGTCACATTGTGTTTCCGAACCTCTGTCGATATCATGTGTACAGTCGGCGGTGTATTTTGATTTTGGTTCTGTGGAGGTGGTGGTAGATTCTTGGTCTGCCATTTCGCGATAAGATGCGGACAGTCTTCAACTCCATGATCCACAGCGCTGCAATAAGTGCACTACGGGGCCGGGTTTTGGAAATCCCTCTGATAATGCCCCTGCTTCCCACAATTATAACATATAATCGGCCCTCAACCTTGTCTAGTATCTCCTCTGCGTTCAGCGCCAGAAACTCAACCTCCACAGAATCCTCCTATCAAACCTCTGCATGGTGGCCCATACTGCAGTTTCCCGTACTGCAACTACCCATACTGCGGCTAGCCATACTATGGTTGGCCATACTGCGGCAGCGGATACTGCCGTGTCGGATACTGTGGTTTCCCATAGTTCCCCTGATCGTATTGTTCTGGTTGGTGATTATACTAGGCCGACGATTGATTATACTGTTGTGGTTGTTGACCCAATAGCTGTTCTTATCCCGCCATAAAGTATGTAGCTGCAGTCATTTCCTGGGGTAGTCCATACGCTCTGCAGTTGTTCTCATCATGGCCAACCGATTTACAGAACTTGCAATATAAGTTCTCTTGTTTTGACACTATCTTCTGCAGATACACACACTCTTCTAGTCGATGGCCTCTCGTCTGGAAGACATGACACCACGGAAGCCCTCCCTGGCTGAGGGGATTTGGTGCACCTGATTGCAAATATTCTCGAAAGTCTAGGAACTGATCTTTGTGGTGACCTTATGTACTGCACCTAGTGCACCAGATGTCTTCGCAGGCCTCTTTTCCTTTCTTCATGTCCTGGAGCTGGATCATCCATTTTTCCAACTACTCTTGTATCCGATCCATGCCCATTGATGCTTCTCCGATTGGTGAATCCTCCATCTTCATCGCAATATACAATTCTTCATCCTGTGTCACTACCTTTTGTTGTATTAGTGGTCCATGGATATGTGGCACCAATCCCGTGATAAACCTGTTAACACCCAAAAAGTGCTCACTACCTCATCTCCCTCATTCCATGACTCATTTGTCCATATTTCCTATCATATTTGCCTCCAAAAGGCCAAAAACCCCCATTTTCCGCCAAAATAAGTTAAATTCCTCCAAAAATAGCAAAAACCCTCTAAAAAAAGAATAAAAAATACAAAAAAGAGGAAAAAGAGGGAAAAAAGGAAGCAAAAACCCTATACAGCTGACCTAAACCATATGGTGCCCAAAACCATGGGCCAGCACTCCACCACTAAAAAACCTATAAATAGGTGATGGAGGCCCCCCATTTCATATACACAATCATCCTTATCCTTACCCTCTGAAAAATTCTCACGAAACCCTAGCTCTCCCTTTGGATCTCATTTCCACTTGAGAACTCCATTTGGCCCCCTTTCCAAAATATCTTTGGAAGAAGGAGAAGGAACAACACTGGAGCTTGGAAGCAACCCTCCTGGACTGCTGCAAGAGCTTCACCAAGCTCTACACATAAGGTAATTTTTAATACAAAAAGAGAGATCTTTACCATATTTTCATGTTTTGTTATTTATGTTAATGCTCATGATAGGTTAAATTTCATATTGTTTTATTGCTTTAATTTACTAATTATTGAACTACTATTAAGGAGGCCCTTCTCCTTAGTAGGTGCTCATTTGCACAAGCTAGGGTGAAAACCCTAGCTATAGTTTTGGCAACTCCCTTAGTGTTCCTTTGAATTTCTGGTTATAGTTTTTAAAAGTTTTTAGTTTTTTGCAATATTTTTTTGTTTTTTCCTTTCGGCAGTCGGGTTTTCTACCGTAAATGGCATCTTTTGTCCCTGCAGTTACGATCCAACCGCGTCTTTCAGACTGTTACCTGCGATCCGACTGCGGTTCTCAAACTATTTCCCGTGATCTACCAGCGGTTTTCAGTCTGTTACCTGCGATCTGACCGCAGCTCTCAACCTATTTCATGCGATCCGACCGTGGCTATTCACCCCTTTCCTGCAATCCGCCTGCGCCTTTCAGCCATTTTCCTACGATCCGCCTACGGCTTTCAACCATTTTCTTGCAATCCGCCTGTGGCTTTCAGCCATTTTCCTGCGATCCACCTGCAGCTTTGAGCCATTTTCCTGCGATCCCTCTGTGGATTTGAGCCATTTTCCTACAATCCACCTGTGGCTTTGAGCCATTTTCCTGTGGTCCACCTGTGACTATCGACCTATTTCCCGCGATCCAACCACGCAGTTTCGCCGCAGACCCATGATCTTTTTTCTGCATTTTTCCCCTGTTTGAACCTAGAACTTTGCTGCAATATTTTTTGCACCTGCACAGCCACCTGTCCTACCTGCAGCCATACTTACCTACAACCTTTTCTTGCAATATTATTTCTTTTCCATTTACATAATTTTTTAAATTTCAGCATTTTAATTGAAAAGAGAAAATTTTGCATTTCAAAGCTTAATTTCTGCATTGTTATTATTAGTTAGAAAGTTGCCCACCCCATGGCACTTTTGTTTGGGTTCATTATCTCACACGCATACACTATGTCACCTAATTCAAGTAAGCCCTAAAATACTGCTTAACACAACCAACATTCTAACCCCACTTGGGGAACACAAAATAATATTGTAGTTAGGTAGGGTCGGGGGGATAGGCATCCAAATAACATTCCTCGGTCACTTACACTTGAGACATAGTTGTTGTCCATTAGGGAACTAAAACCCCCTAGTATTTTTTGACATGGTTCAAAACCAATTTATCGGGAAGGCCTCTCCCCTAGGAGGGTTGAAGTAGCCAGACTGGTTCTGGAAGCCTGAGTGGAATACCACAATCCATTCAGTAACCAAAGGATACCTTTCGTAGTTCTCAGTGTACTACCCGTATGGGAGTACAGCGGCGATAGAACCAAACTGCAGATTCACCCAACTGAATGTGTCATGAAC
The DNA here is from genome assembly GCA_027924585.1 of Larix kaempferi. Taxonomy (NCBI): domain Eukaryota; kingdom Viridiplantae; phylum Streptophyta; class Pinopsida; order Pinales; family Pinaceae; genus Larix; species Larix kaempferi. Next base: position 6,022,498 of record BSBM01000252.1, read on the forward strand.
AAGGTATCTTATTTGCTTTTCTTCTAGGATTGACTACCCAGTGTCCCTCCCGGTAGGGGGATATCTTTAGCCACTTGGCTCCACTATCCATATTGTCTGACTTGGATTTCATCACCTTGTAGAGGATATGTCTAGTTGAGTCAGAATACTATTTAGCTAGGTGTTTGCATGCTCCCTTACCTCCCTTTGGTCTAGAAAGTCCACTATTTTTTATTTTTTAGGAAACCTGCTGCTTGTTGGTATTCTGACCATTTTTTTTTACGCCCCACTTATTGTAGCACAGTTGTTATAGTGAGTGTTTTGAGCTGGTTGTTGGCCTGAGTGCCATATTTTTTGTGCTCTCCTTCTGCACACTCGGTTGTATTAGGGTTTTTGAGCTGTTTTCCACTTGACACAACCCCTAGAGACTTGACCCCATCTATCACCATTGAGTCCCCGAGACAATATCGGTGCCTCTGGGGCCATCCCCATGGCACAACTCACTTGACACCACTTGTCATAGACGTAGATCTTCATCACTCGAATCCACTCATCGTAGACATAGAGCTCCGTCCCCTGGCACTGACGCCCCTTATTTTACCTCTGATTCTGAGGCAGAGTCCGAGAACCCCACTTACACTACACCAACCATCCCCATGGCTGGCATGACTTCGAACCCTTTCTTTGTAGGGACCATTGGTGGAACATCCACCTCCACCCCACCTACCACACCCGCTTTGGGTATACCCTCGATGGGGGCCACATCCACCATTCTAGTCACTGTACCTATTCCAGTGACTACCATACCCATCCCAACTCCACCAATGGCTCACACTACCCTTGGTAGTGTAGGACCGTCCCATATCACCTTCATTGCTCCACCTGGGGGCAACGTCCCCAACCCGAACCCAGTTCCTCCACCTGGGGGCATTGGCCCCAACGTGGTCCCAACCAATAGTATGTCACATCCTTCTACTAGTTTTCCATTCATGGCTAGTCTCAACCTTCCTGACCTGGCCAGACTGACTAACGACCCCATCAGACATGACCTTGCGTGGCCTCACATGCCCACCAATCTCCCCTCATACATCTCAAATTTTTAGGGCAAGGCAGGTGAAAACCCCCAAAACCATATTATTTCCTTCCATCTATGGTGTTCCTCCAACTCCATAGTAGACGACTCTGTCTGACTCCATCTATTACAGCACACCCTCACTGGCTCTACAGCTAAGCGGTACATTGAGCAGCCCTATGGGACCCATCCCACCTTTACTTCCCTTGCCTCGACCTTCCTGCACTTCTTTCAGTTACCTATCCGCTATGACGAGAGAGTTGAGATCTTATTGTCTTGCAGACAGAACACAGCCACCCACATCACTAACCACATTCATGAGTGTCATCGATGCCATAACCTCTGCAAAATCAAGTTAGATGACCGTATCTTCTTAGATTGGTTTCTAAAATCTCTCCTTCCTATCATTGCCAAGGATGTGGCATCCGAGAGACCCCAGTCCGAAGAAGAGGCCATCCTCAAAGCCCAGCAATTTGACCTTATTTATGCCCAGTCTGGTTACCTATATTCCATCATCCCTGATGCCCCCCGCGGTGATTCCTCCCCGCAGATGGCATCATTGGCCATATAGCCTCACATAACCAGCCCTTTTCCATAGCACGTCCTAGCCCTGGCCCCAACCTTTCGCGGGCTACATCCCAGTCTGGAGCAACCAATTCGTATGCCCCGATGGCACATCATCACCATTCCCATGGACCCTCATGTCCACCTCTGTGCTTTGGTCTTGTATCCCCCGCTTACGCACAACCTGTCACACAAGCATATCAGCAACCCCCACAAGGTTCATCACCTGTGCTGCCTCCACCTACTTATTATCTACTGCAGCCTGCTCCCGCACCTGCACAACCCCAGAACCCACCTGCCACCCAAGGGCAAGTGTATACGCAACAGAATCCGCAACCCAACCAAAATAACCAACGCCAACAAGGCCAGCAAAACTGCGGCAAAGGCCGTAACCGTGGGAACAACCCCCCTCCAGACTAAGGTGATCAACCTACCAATCCTCCAAACAACAATAACGTGGCACTTGCCAACCAGAACCCCGATCGGCCGCCCAAACAAGCCAAAAATTCTAATTTGTGAACAAACCATCCTTGTTCTATTTGTGGGGTCTATGGCCACTACACACACACTTGCCCACATTTGGAGCGGGCTCGACAACTCTGGACTGATGATGCCCACCGCCAAGGGCACGTGGCTCCTCAGGCGCCGCCCCACCCCCCACCACCTCAGAATCAACCCTTAGTGTTACAAAATCCTTTTCCCACCCAAGGCGTAGTGAACACTCAGTCGTTGCCTCCCCCTTAAGGAAACGCACCACCACAACAGTAGATCACTTATGCCACTCCTGATCAACCCATGATAGACTCAGGTACCCATCACTTGTTAATGATGTCATCCGCCGATGTCAACCTTCAAACCTGTCGGAACCAATATGGATCCACCCCTAAAGCCCCTCCTTCCGACAAAAACACTAACGCTCATCCCACCGATCAGTCATTACGCATACCTACGGCTCCACTAGATGGTGCCTTCAAAGCCCCTCGCTTCCCACTTCGCCACATCAACAATAACCCCAATGCTCGCGCTGCGTTTAATTACAACATTGTAGATGACTTAGCCCAGTCCCCCACAACCATGTCTACGTTAGAAGTCTTAAAAAACTGTCCTACATAGTGCAAGACTTTGTTTTCAGCCATTGGTGCTATTGACCCAAATTATTCACGAATGATGGCCTTCGATTTGGACCAATCCGAACCATGCTTGCCTTCCACATTAGCATTCCAAGTTTCTGTATCCATTCGAAATCTTTTCATCCATCGATGCATCATCGATGAAGGTGCCTCTACATGTGTTATGTCCACATTCATTTGGCATAAGTTGGGATCCCCTAATCTCCAACAGTCCACCACTGCATTACGAGCCTATGACGGCCGTTTGGCTCAACCCCAAGGTCTCTTAGCTAATGTCCCCATCCAGTTGGCTGGTAAAACAGTGCTCATTGACATAAAAGTCATCAACGCCCAACTTGATTATAACCTCTTACTTGGCCGTAGTTACATGTATGCCATGGGAGTGGTTTCCTCATCTATTTTTCGTACCATGATGTTCCCCCATGACGGACGCGTGGTCAAGGTTGACCAACTCACCTATTACGATCCCAGTGCTCCCGCTGCACCCAAAAATGTTCTCCCCATGGTCGAACAACCTGCTTGCAGTGCAACTACCTCATTGTTTTCCTCAGTGGGACCCGGAGTCTACTCAGATACGGCCATGACCTCAACATTCCAGGCCATTCAACCCCCGTCACCCACGACCAAAGTATCTGACTTATGTACCCTTTCCCACAATACACCAACACCCAACCATCAGCTTCCCTTGCTACCCCAACCACCATTGGTACCTAATCATGTTGGTGTTACACCCATCCATACAATACCCTTCCTATTTCCCCCTTCGGGAGTAGTAAGAGCCCCAGTTATGGCTACCCTCAGCCTCCCCGATTTAACCTTAGGATTACCTAGATGGTACATTACGCCTCCCATTACCCCTCCGACACCAAATGTCATCCTACAACAGATGCAACCCATCACCACTACTAGTCAACCACCTCCCGGTGTCACTACCCCTTCGTCATCTACTACTCCACCCCCTCTTATCAAGCACACTGGGGGCAGAGGCCCCCAACCATACACTGTTGTACCCCCACCCAAAACAGTTAAACCCCCCCCTCGTGTTTCGTGCTCCTCCCAAATGCTCATTTTGTGATGAGTTAGGCCATCCTACCCATCAATGTCCATAATTACCCGCATTACAAGAGCACATGCAAATGCTTGACGAAGACCCCAACATCCCGGTTGTCCAACTTGACCCAGCCCCCAAGCCTCGTGATAAATCACTGCGTACCAACCATCCTTCTGCAATATGCGGTATTTATGGCCATTACTCACACCATTGTCCAGATATCCTAGATTACAGAGCAGCTCTCTATGAGATGAATAACATAGACCTCAAGATGGCTCCCCCTACCATTGAAGAGATCCACCCCCCAGCATCCCCACCAACTGGAGAGATTAATACCATTTATATGATCTCTTCTACTAGCACTCCCTCCTCAACCGATTTGACAACCCAAAGTTTCCACAATGATGAGGAGATTCTAGATGCTCTTACCGCCCCTGATTACCCCTAGGAATATATGCACCATCGCTCCTATTTCCTCCCAGAAGAATCCTCCTCCATCAAAGCCACCCAATTCTCGGTTGAGTCCAAATATTTCCTTCCCGCCAAGGTCGACTTGTTTAAAGAGCCCATTCCCACTCCTGATGCCTTCAAGGAAGGTAACATGGCCAATATCTCGCCCACAATCCACATTGATATCTCTGCCCCAGTTGGTGCTCTTGAATTCATTACATTAGGATCCTTCTGCACTGAGTACGAGATCGGAGAGTACAAAAAACTTTTCCAAGAGTTTCGCGATGTCTTTGCCTGGTCCTACACCGAAATTCCTGGTCTTGACCCCGCTATCATCGAGCACCACATTGAGACCTATGAGTTAGGGGGCATAATAGATTACCTTGACCCTGGGATAGGGGGCATGATCAATCATTTTGAACCTTCCCCATCACATCTATCTTAGTATTTCAATGACCCCATTGTTCAAACCAACACATATGTGATCCACAATCATAAACCCCATGCAGATAGCATGGGGCAGGTCATTAACCCTACTCACTTTTTCACATGCGTGATCTCAACCATTTTTGAGGTCACATATCACTTGTAGATTTGATTTGATTTGATACACCTAGTATTCTTTCCCCGCGGGTCATCATTTCTCCCCACCACTGCATCCTTGGCTTGGTGGGCTCACCTTTATTTGCAACCATTTTCTAACCTAGTTATTTCCTTTGACCATTCCAGGGTCCTTATGGCCTCCATTTTTTGCACCATTTGCACTACCGAATTCATATTTCCATGCCCGTGATGATTCTTGAGATCATTTCTCGCTCTCACCCTCAGTTTTTTCAGTTATTTTTTCCAAAATGCCCCCCGTCGCCTCGGTCCACGTGCCACCTCGACCGTCATCCGTTCTAACATTCCTTATATCACCGGATTCATATTTTCGTGCTTGTGATGTTGCTTGAGATCATTTCTTGCTCTCACCAGGAACAGTTTCAACATTGTGTTCCAACACCTCGTTGCCTCAGCTTGTGTGCCACATCGGCCGTATCCCATTTTTGATATACTTTATATCATCGAATTCATTTTTCTGAGCCCGTGATGATGCTTGAGATCATTTCTCGCTCTCACCCCCTGATTTTTTGGGTATTTTTTCCAAAACGCCCCCCGTTGCCTCGATTTGCGTGGCACATCAGTCATAACCATTTTTGATATATCATCGAATTCATTTTTCTAAGCCCGTTATGATGCTTGAGGTCATTTCTCGCTCTCACCCCCATATGTTTAGGGTATTTTTCCCAAAACACCCCCCGTCGCCTTAGTTTGTGAGCCACCTCGGTCGTTCTCCATTTTTGACACTTTTTATGTCACCAGATTCATTTTTCCGAGCTCGTGATGATGCTTGAGATCATTTCTCGCTCTCACCAAGTACAATTTCAACATTGTGTCCCGACACCTTGCTGCCTCGGTTTTTGCACCACATCAACCGCCATCGGATTGTCCCACATTTTTGCATGAGCCAATCACTCCAGTCATACTGCAATTATTTCATTATTTTGCCACCATTCATCTTTTCGCAAGGAGGCCCACCAGTGTTCCCCCCCATCCTCGTTCTTGGTTCTCATTGATGTTCCTTGATTGAGCACTTCCTCCTTGCCTGGCCATTCCTTTTGTTCGGTATAATTTTATCCCTTTTTCAAGCCAAACAAGTCCTTTACGAAAAAGGCACTTAGGGAGTTTCTATTAATCTCTTTTCTGACTCCTAAAACAATGAAAAGATCATCGAGCAATCTTGCTTCCTTTCATGCTCGTTAAAGTACCTGAAAGGGCATTTATCTGGTATAAGTTTAACCCTTTTTCAGACCTGGTGGACTAATTACGAAAAATGAATACTCTAGTCACACTGGATAGAAAAGTTCTTCATTGCATCCTTTTATGCTTCTTCGGGCCTTGGAGACTAACACATGAAAAAGCACCCCCCTGGAGTCTTCTTATTGCTTCCAGACTCTCTAAATTGAAAGCAACCACAAGCATGCACCGTCCTGGGCTCGTACAAATCCACACGACGGTACCATTCCATTCTTTCCGAGTCTTCTTATTGCTTTCAAACTCCTTAAAATTGAGAGCAATCACGAGCATGAACTGTCCTAGGCTCGTATAAATCCACACGACAGTATTGTTTGAACACACTTCTTCTAGTTCCTTAACCCATGAAGAAGTCCCCCCCAGTGCCTCTCAACACCATGATCGATCATCTCGGCAACACCCCCAATAAGGTCGCATTTGTTCAGAGTATTCTGTAGTCTCCTACCATCTTACACCGACTTGAGTATCACTCACCCCAGTCACTATCCTTGATCCATTACATATGATCCCTTTCCCACCAGTCAGTTTTGTGTGCTTCCCGATCATCCCCGCCATCATACTCTGAACAAAGGAAGTTTGAGTCCACCCACTCTGCTTGCCCAATTATCCCCCACCCCCACAGTATGTCAATCCTACCATCAATACTCTCACACTTTGGTTATTTACCTCATGCTCATATCAAGGAAACATCATTGCCTTGCTAGTTGCAGGTCTCCCTGTGTCGACAACAGCCCATCTATTCTAGAGGATAGACCCAGAGGTCCCTACGCCTTGGACTCATCACCATCTTTGGTGAGTTCTTACGGACCATTTTGAGAGGAGTCATCAGTTCCTCTCCGAGTGGTTGTTTCTCACATGCTCGACTTCAACACCTTGATCGCATCGTTGAGAATCGCACAAGGTATATATCCCTTCAGTTATTGGTCGAAGACCCCAGATTTCCCCTGACTCTAGCACATTGGTGAGTCACTTCGGAACACCCAGTTATATGTTTCCATGGATGTCCGAGTTGCGTTGGCGATTGTATTCGGAAGCCCTCCAGTTATATGCTTCCTTGAGTACCCAGTTTTGTTCCAGTTCAGTGTACCATTGAGGGTATGAATCCCTATCACTATGCTCCAGCAGTTCATCAGCTCCTCTGGTATCACACTATTGTTATTCCAGTATATCGATTCTTCAGCTCAGCCATGGTCAACCTAGCAGTATGTCCCAGATTCTGTGTCCCTTCTGGACCCTTATGATGTACATAGTGGTTCTCCATGTATCCTTCAGGCCCCCAATTTTGGGCCTCATTGTTATGTTTTATATATCTTGATACGAGCATGGGTATGCCCGCCTCGTCCATATATTGAGATTCTTCCTCATTCCTTATTTGAGGCCATGTATATTTCAGGTCCCCATTTTTTGGACCCCCTTGTTATTGTTCTATATCTTGATACGAGCATGGGAATGCTTGCCTTGTCCATATATTGATATTATTCCTCATTCACTATTGAGGTCATCTACTTTTAGTTTTTGCAGTTTGTTCGGAACCGTTGTTTCGAGCTCTAGTTCATTTCTTCTCCTCTCCATATCCCAGGAAAACCATAAAAGACTTATGATGCCTATCGGCCATACGATGAGCTCCTGCCCTCACACATTAGGGGGCAATCTGTTAACACCCAAAAAGTGCTCACTACCTCATCTCCCTCATTTCATGACTCATTTGTCCATATTTCCTATCATATTTGCCTCCAAAACCTTAAAAATCCATTAAAAAGCCTCTAAAAGGCCAAAAAACCATTAAAAAGCCTCCAAAAGGCAAAAAAACCATTAAAAAGCCTCCAAAAGGCCAAAAAACCATTAAAAAAGCCTCCAAAAGGCTCAAAACCCCCCTTTTTTCCCCCAAAATAAGTTAAATTCCTCCAAAAATAGCAAAAAACCTCTAAAAAGGGAATAAAAAATACAAAAAAGAGGGAAAAGAGGAAAAAAATGAAGCAAAAACCCTATACAGCTAACCTAAACCATATGGTGCCCAAAACCATGGGCGAGCACTCCACCACGAAAAAACCTATAAATAGGTGATGGAGGCCCCCCATTTCATATCCACAATCATCCTTATCCTCACTTTGCCAAAAATTCTCATGAAACCCTAGCTCTCCCTTTGGAGCTCATTTCCACTTGAGAACCCCATTTGGACCCATTTCCAAAACATCTTTGGAAGAAGGAGAAGGAACAACATTGGAGCTTGGAAGCAACCCTCCTGGACTGCTACAAGAGCTTCACCAAGCTCTACACCTGAGGTAATTTTTAATGTTTTGTTATTTATGTTAATGCTCATGCTAGGTTAAATTTCATATTGTTTTATTGCTTTAATTTACTGATTATTGAATTGCTACTAAGGAGGCCCTTCTTCTTAGTAGATGCTCATTTGCACAAGCTGGGATGAAAACCCTATCTACAAAACCACTCTTTGTGTTGCATATCATTTATTCCAAAACTCACTTTTTCTATCATTGTCTTGTACTGTTGATCGAATTCGCACACTGGCGCATTCGGGAATTGCTTAATCTCTTTGAGCTTCGTAACATACTGTGACTCCGACTTTGGATTTTTAAATTCATCAACCATCGCTCCTCTGATCTGAGCCAATGACTTGGCTAGTATTCCTGTTGGAACTTTTGTAAACTTCATGAACCAGTCTAACTCCCGGCCCCTAAGGGTTGTCACTAGCTGTCCCTTTTTATATCCTCATCCTGGACCTGCTTTACAGTTTAGACTACTTCACACAAGAACTAATATTGTTCGAGATCCTCGGTCCCATTCCCCTAGAAAGTGGGCATCTTTGTCTCGTCTTCCATCCTAACTTTCCTATTATTGTTTTTTACTGAAGTGCTACTTTTACCACTCCACGTAGGGAAACTCTGCAAGTAGTTTGTGTTTCTTACTGTAAAATTCTTAGTAGTGCATAGGGTTGAAGGTATGTTGTCTCTTGCGATTCATTCCTCTTCTAGGGTAGTGTTGGCTTGGTTTTGCAACCAAGCTTAGTGCTATGGGCACCTGCTAACTAGTAGCAGCAGTCTCAAATATTAAAGCAAAAACAATTGTAAATCTAAAACTAAATCTAAACTAGCATGTGCATATCATAATAAATTTTTGAATTGAAAACAAGAACAAGAAATAGAAAAAATAACTTTGTATTGAAAATGGGGGCAAGCAAGTGCTTGCAATAATAATACCTCCAAGTGATGAAGGTTGTTGAGTAGCTCCAAGGGTGAGTAGCTCCAAACTCCAAAGGGTCCCTTCTCCAAGGTTGCTACAATGGCCAAAAGCTCAAGGGAGATTTTGGCAGCATGAGGATAGGAAGATGGATGGATGTAAAGTGAGGAGCCCCTACCACCTTTTTATAGGTTTTGGTGGTGGGGAATACCATTGTGGTTTTGGGGAAACCAATGGTATTGACCAACATGGTTTAGGTACATTTTCCCTCCTTTTTCCTTTTTTGAATATTTTGAATATTTTTATTCCCTTTTTAATATTTTTGGGAATTTTGGACCCTTTTTTAGGGTTTTTTATGTTTTTTTAGGAAGAATATTCATTTTGAGTGGAAAAAGGGGTGTATTAAGGTCTTTTGGTGACCTTTTGTTGGCTTTAGAGGTTCAAATGGTAAAAACGTGGACAAATGGGTCATGTGAATAAGGAAATGAGCTAGTGAGCACTTTTTGGGTGTTAACAGGTAGCCTGGTCACCATCTTCTTCGTAAGAAGGTCACTTCCTCCCTTGTGGTCCTATTTCAAGTCTTCCATTCCAGTCCTCTCAGGAGACTCTCGCTCAGTCCTCCTCTTCTTCTCAGGATTTCAGAATATCACCCCACTCCTCAAGGTACCACACTCTTCGTCATCCTCCCTTAGAAACTTGTCATCGTTCATGTCCATCTACCCCACATATTTCTATTGGATCCGCATTCACGCGATACCCTCAACCTCCGCACACTGATTTTTCTACTCATCAGAAGTCATCCTTGAATATTCCTTTTTCGCAGACAAGCATCTTAATCCATAGTTTTAGCAACAACAAGAATCTTCCCCTTGGCCCCTTGAAGAAGTTCCTCTCTACGTCACTATATGACTTGATGGTGTCTACCGCGAACTCAGTAATATATCCCTCGAGGATGCTATCCACCCAGAAATCAACAGCCCTTGATAATTTGTTGCCGACTTGTTTCAGCTGTCGGATCATTTTTGGAGTCCAATGATTAGGTTCAGTCTTCTGGTAGTGATTTTTCTGGAATGTCAACTGCGCTAGCCACTCGTGCAATAGCACCGGGAATTCACAAAAGAATATCTCTTGGATATCCGAATAAATATATTTATGCAGCCAACTGGTTACTATCTTTCTAGGGTTCCTCTTCTCACCTTTTGCAAATTCCTCTACCTTCCTATCAAACCACTCTTGGATCTTTGGTTTCTTCGGATGCCACAACATATCCTCTTCTTTTCCTTTTCAAGGTCCTGGAAATGGAACCATTTGTTGATGCAACATCTATCGACAGGGGTTCACTTCGCACTGCCGCCAACAAACACCAACCCAAACTCCCTTATGTTGGGATATTCCTATACTCCATCCTAGTCCTAACAACATTTTGCATTTTTTCATTTTCAGTCATGCATGCATTTTGCATGCAGTCATGATTTTGCATGCATTTATGCAATTTCATGCATCCCAATCATCAGTCCCAGCACCCAACCCTCCGTTAGCTAGCCCCGGGAGCTTCTTTCTGATCAGTTTTATCCCTCCTAGAGCTTAGTGCACCCTCCTTTCACCTACCTATTAAATTTTCAGAATTTACTTCAATCTGATCTAGGATATTAACTCAGAGAACAACATGTACAATATATCTACAACATATCAATCATGGAGACAATAATGCAAGCACACAAGAGACACAAAGATTTACTTGGGGAAAACCATAAAGGTGAAAAACCCCAATAAATTCCTCAGAGATAGATAGAGCAATGATACAACCCAACCATAAGAGATAGACATATCCTAGCAGCAGATCCTCCTCTCCATAAGTGCGCCACTCCTCCTTGAGTGCATGAGTGAGAAGTGAGTGATAAAATAGAGTGCCTCCCGCACTCTATTTATACTTGACTTGACTTGACTTTTACATAAATCATGTAGGCTCGAACTTAACCACATAACATAATGCTGACTGGGCCGACCCCCAATAGGGTGGTCTAATAACCCTTCGACCCACATGGCCGACCCCCAATAGGGTGGTCTAATAACCCTTTGACCCACATGACTTATACAGGACCGACCCCAATAAGGTGGTCTAATAACCCATCAAGTATAAGTTACGACATTTACAATATAAATGACGACACTTCCTTATAGAGGAATAATACCATCTCTATAGGAGTACATACAACATACATATATGAAATACATTCCGAAGTTACATATACATCAACACTCCCTCTTAACTAGGAAGGTATTTCTCAGCACAGGTCTTCTAGCACAAGTCATCTTCTCTGGATCATCGTCACTGGATAATCATCATCGAGTCATCATCATCATCACTGCTGCTGTGTTGGAGCCTAGGCCGCAGTTATGGTAAAGCTGCGAATTTTGAGGAAAAAAGCACAAGTGTTGGAAGGGAAAGTGCTAATTTGGAACAAGCACCAATTTTTGGGCAGAAGTAAACAGTGCGCAGTATGGTGCCAGATGGACAAGCTCAGCGCAGATTAAGGACCGGAAATCGCGGAGCTCGCGCACACACGTCAAAGGAGAATGACTGTGGCCGAGTAGAGAGCTCAGCTACCACAATAAATGAAGCGACGGAATAGAGGGCTCAGCTACCCTCATTAATGCTAAGTACAGAAGTTATGGTTTCTCTGATCAAGGAAGAGAAACGGACCAAAGCATTAAAGGTGAAGGACAAGGAATAGTGAATGATGAAGCGGCACCCATACCCGCAATCTGCGTCGAAAATCGCCGAGCCTGCAGGAAGCGGCGATGTGACTGCAAGCGGCGCCTACAGTACACCTAGCCATGTCCGTGGTTAGGGTTTTTGGGGATTACTGCTAGGAAAGGCCCACAGTTTTGTAAAGGTGCGACCGTCAAGGCCACCTATATATATGTATAATTGATAAGGGAGAAGGGTTGGTTGTTGTTTGTTCTCTATTGTGTTGTTAGAAGACGAGAGTTAGAACTGGATAGCTGTGAAGCTAATCCCTGAGTTGCAGACAGTCTGAGTCGACGTCTGAACCATTATAATTTCTGTAGAGGAAGAGACTAGATCGAGAGAAGGGCTCCCAGCTGTGTGCGTGGAGTTTCCTAGAAAGATCTAAGGCTGCAGCTGTGTGCGCAGCAGGACCGTAATTTCTATCTTTGAGATTAATAAAAGATACACTTCCCGTGGATGTGGTTTCCTCGTGGAGGTGAATTACCTAATTCTTGTATTATGATGCTGTGTTATGTGATTGCATGTTTTAGTTCACTATCTATGTATACATGAGCATTGCGTTATCTTTATGAATATGTTAAGTAAGTTCTCGACGCTCCCCGTGGAGTTATAATCGTCAAGTATCGAAGGAGTCTGTAGAACGCTGTGGCTGCGGCGATTGAGGAGAGTGTTGCTGCACTGGGCACGCAAGCAGAAACGATACCTAGAGTATCGGTGGAGAGGGTAATTGCCTCCTGCGCAGGAGCGAAGATACCACGCAGCTAGGCTGGTAAGTGAGAGCTTCAGCGCTGTTGCACAGAGAAGTCTGCGGAAGAGTAAGACGTTCCGCTTTGAGGAATCCTAGAGGAAGAAAGGGAGAAGATTGCAGTCTCCGCGTCGCCTAGGTTAAGGAATCCTAATTCCTTAGCCCCCCCATAGCCACTTCGGGTGAGACCTCGAGCTACTGCGCAGCTCGTTGACGAGAGGGCCAGTGCGCCAAGGGGTTTTGTTGCTGTGCCTCATTAAAACCCGGGTCTATCCAAAAAGCAGCCAACAAATGGTTCCGTTGCCTTGTGACTTGTTACTGTGAGACTTGTTAATTCGGCGACGTGCGAGATACTACTTAAGCCAACAAATGGTTTCGTTGCCTTGTGACTTGTTACTATGAGACTTGTTAATTCGGCGACGTGTGAGATTGATGCACAACCTAGAGAAAGAAGGAGCCAACAAATGGTTCCGTTTCCAATTCATCAAGTTTCCAGGCAAGTTTCGTGTACATTGGTTAGGCCCTTTTCGGGTCATAAAGATAACAGAAGGAGGAGCAGTTCAGCTTGCGAAGCTTAATGGAGAATTGATACCTACAATGATCAATGGGATTCGGCTCAAGATTTATCGCGACGGCCACTCTGCCCTGTCGACTTAATACATTGCTAAAGTAGTGCAGATGTCCAGTGTAGTTGAAAGAGGCATCGCATTATCACAATCTACACGGAAGTCGCGAGACACTTTCAGTCTCTGGCTTCCCGCGCAGTTCCTTGAAACATCCGCACATGTTAATAAAGTTTGTTTTGAGCAACCCTATTTTTGCGCTCTTGTGAAGTGTTTTTCTGGCTCGTCAAACCGTCGCTCTTGCGGAGTGCCCTGTGTCAAGTTGCCGCTAGAGGAGTTCTCATTGTGGACCCCTCTATATGCACAGTTACCTATGCTGAAATGACCCGCCAAAAAATTTGAATTACAATAGTCCTATAGCCGCTTTGAATATTAATGAAGGATAAGTTCGCCACTTAATTGTATCTGCTCTGACAGAGTCGGCTTGATCTCCCTAAGATTCACATTTATGTCATGCGCCGAAAGCTTTAGCTTCTCCCGGAAGGCTGTCAGAGCCCGTCCATCACAATTAATGCACCGCAGAGGCGCGGGGGTAGGGGGCTTGTCAACTTATGCATAGGCATCTACAGCTAGTAACCCCACTTGTTCGCATTTACTATTGCCTTTAGCTATAAATACCCCACACCTGTATATTTTCGGGTTACTTTTCTCAAGTTGCATACTGTCTTGTTTGAGAATCTAAGTTATTGTTTTCAGAGCCGAGTTGTGCAGAGTGCTTCCCTTTTTTTCAGCGTTCGTATCCTACGTTGTTCCGCCATTTGTCTGTTCAAGTCCTGGTTGTCTATACCGGTTCACGACGGAGAACCTCTCCACTGAAGAAATTGTTCGTCAATTTAAGCACAGAGGCTTAGATTTCGGCATGACTACCCCGGTGACGACCTCGGCTTACATGCACCCTGGTTGGACTGATCCCAGACAATCTCCAGGAACGAGGGCATCTCAGCCACAGCAGCTGGACGAGCCCGTTCCAGAGCCATTGGCCACTATGGTGAATTACATTCTACCGAGTCCAGATGATGCACCAGAGGTGCATATTCTGAAGAATGCAAAGTATCCGATTCCGCTGCCACCACTCCTGGAAGGCATGCGACAAGAAGGGTCCCTGCTTGGACACCTTCCACTAGTCAAGTTTTCTGATTTCAACTTGGGTGACTACAGAACATATCCTCAGTTTGCACCAGATCGCTATCTGACGGTATTCCACAATCCCACCAGAAAGGTTGATGAATTCGTCCCGAAGGAATTTGCAACAAACTTAGAGAAACCAGGACTGTTGAACTTGTTGAAGCTACCGCACTTCGGGCGTAGCAATGAAGTCAATGCAGTTGTTAAGGCACTGCTGTCCTGCGTTCATGGTGGTTACCTTTGGCTGGGGAGGCCAATCGATTTAAATGTCGACTTGATTCATCGTATTACCGGCCTATCTAAAGTTGGTAAGGACCCCAATATTCATTTTGTTGGAAAGGACAAAGACAGAAAGTTAGCTGCACAGTTGGTGCAGAAATACAAATTGACAAGAGGAGGTCGAGCTTATGACCTCACTATAGTCGAGGATGAAGCACTTAGATTCACCGGCAGTCTGCTTGCAGGCAGACTTCTCACAAAGTGTAGACCTAAAGAAGTTACTGGAGCTGTCGTGGAGCTCGCTATCGCAGCTGCGGAGGGAGAGCAGTACAACTGGTCTCTCTTCCTCCTTAATTCTTTCTTGGAAGACTACCGGAACGTCCAAGACACCATCGGTCAGTTGTTCCATTTTTCTTGGCTTTTAATTTTATGCACCTTGGTTGGGTGGAAGGATCCCCCCAACACTCAGTTCCTTCCGCGCCGCGCAGGAGAGGTTGCAGGTATGCGCTATGTCAACCTCTGGGATTCTAGCAATCCCGCGAAGTGCAAGATGAACTGCGCTGTATTTTGTGAATACTACCATCTCCTCAAAAATACCATTCAGGAAATGTCGAGGCTGAGTGAGGAGAAAACAAAAATATATGAAGGGAAGTTGGTTTTTTCTGCCAACTTGCATGAAATTTACCTCCGCCCTTGCGGCATTCAAGACAAATGGGCCATAGGCCTTTACAGGATGACTACTTAAGATATTGAAGAAACTATCAAGTCTTGGTCGGATGAATGGAGGGAGGCCGCTGAAATCGCATCTACGATGCCACCTCCTGCGGCGTAAGAGAAAGATAAGGGCAAGGAAGCGCCTGAGCAAAGAAGTGATGAAGGTTCAACAGAACCAGCGACCAAGAAGCAAATGGTGTCACATCCCTCTGAGACCATTGCCCCGGGGATCGACTAGTACTTGAAAGAGCAATTTCGCGAGCTGCGGACTGTGCACGCTCACATCAGAAGTGCTTTGGACCTACAGTTTGTGGAGCTAAAAGGTCTCACAGGAAGAGTTGCACAGACCCATGCGCTAGCATCTACTTCGCAGGCGCCATAAGCAACCACAAGTACCGAGCGAGTTGAAGTACTTGCAAAGAGGCATACTGTCGTGCACATTTCACCTACAAGCATGACACTTCCGAATCCTTTGGCTGCACTGCAGGTAAGCGCAGTTGGCCCCATCGAAATAAATTTGTCTTTGATTCCCATAGAAACCTTGCAATTAGTGCAAGAGAAGGTCTCTATTGAGCTGAGAGCTAGAGAGCTCTCCACATTCCATGCAAACCAAAGACTGCAATCGCAAGAGATAGAGCTGAAGGCAGGCTATAAGAACATCTCTGAGAAGCTTGCACTTTATGAAGCACAAGACACTGGGATAAAAAACGTAGTTGATGAAATTGCCCAGGAGCTGCCGGCCTGCGAGATTCAACCAGACCTTCCTCTGGTTGAGAAAGTTCAAATTATTGGTGGAAGGGTGAAAGCCCTAGAGCAGGAAATAGTTGCTATGGTTGAAGACCATAGAACGCAGATCGCCGAGTTGGAAGCTCGTGTTGCAACGCATTCTACAGATGATAGGCAGGAACAATTTGAAGCACTGCGTAGAGCTTCCACACAAATGAAGAGAAGAGCAGATGAAGCCGAGACCCTGATGACCCAAGCTATGGAGGCTTGGACGGAGCTTGAGAAGCTCCCTTTTAAAGTCGGTCTTTTTGAACAGGTACAAGCAGTAGAACAGTCCCTAACTGTTCTGACTAAAGAAGCTAAGGCATTGGAAGGCTTAGCAAAAATGAGGGAAATGAGTGAAGTGCGCAGAATACAACAGCAACTGCACAAGCTCAGGAATGAAGATGCTAAACTCACCAACAGTATTCAGCCATTTATGGATGAGTATGCTGAACTTGCTACCCAAGCCGAGGAAAATATTAAAGAAATTGCAGAATCTCAACAGATGGTTGATGGCATAACTGAAGAAGAAGCCACTGCAGAAATGGTGCAGATAGCTGTGGAGTGCGTCGATGAAATGGACTCCGCTATTGCGCAGTGGAAAGAAACATTTGCTGCGACCCAAGCAAAGGTAGATGCGTAAGTAAAACGACCACACGCTAGTGCGAGTGGCTCGAGGACGAACCACAAGTAAGTGTTAGGGGCCTGTTGGAGCCTAGGCCGCAACTATGGTAAAGCTGCGAATTTTGAGGAAAAAAGCACAAGTGTTGGAAGGGAAAGTGGTAATTTGGAACAAGCACCAATTTTGGGGCAGAAGTAAATGGTGTGCAGTAAGGTGCCAGATGGACGAGCTCAGCGCAGATTACGGACCGGAAATCGTGGAGCTCGCGTGCACACGTCAAAGGAGAATGAATGTGGCCGAGTAGAGAGCTCAACTACCACAATAAATGAAGCGACGGAATAGAGGGCTCAGCTACCCTCATTAAGGCTAAGTACAAAAGTTATGGTTGCTCTGATCAAGGAAGAGCAACGGACCAAAGCATTGAAGGTGAAGGACAAGGAATAGTGAATGATGAAGCGGCGCCCATACCCGCAATCTACGCCAGAAATCGCGGAGCCTGTAGGAAGCGGCTCCTACAGTACACCTAGCCATGTCCGTGATTAGGGTTTTTGGGGATTACTTCTGGCCAAAGGCCCACAATTTTGTAAAGGTGCGACCATCAAGGCCACCTATATATATGTATAATTGATAAGGGAGAAGGGTTGGTTGTTGTTTGTTTTCTATTCTGTTGTTATAAGACAAGAGTTAGAACTGGATAGCTGTGAAGCTAATCCCTGAGTTACAGACAGTCTGAGTCGACGTCTGAACCATTGTAATCTCTGTAGAGGAAGAGACTAGATCGAGAGAAGGGCTCCCAGTTGTGTGCGTGGAGTTTCCTGGAAAGATCTAAGGCTGCAGCTGTGTGCGCAGCAGGACCGTAATTTCTATCTTTGAGATTAATAAAAGATACACTTCCCATGGACGTGGTTTCCCTGTGGAGGCGAATTACCTAATTCTTGTATTATGATGCTTTGTTGTGTGATTGCATGTTTTAGTTCACTATCTATGTATACATGAGCATTGCGTTATCTTTATGAATATGTTAAGTAAGTTCTCGACGCTCCCCGTGGAGTTATAATCGTCAAGTATCGAAGAAGTCTGTAGAACAATGTCGCTGCGGCGATTGAGGAGAGTGTTGCTGCGCTGGGCGCGCAAGCAGAAACAATACCTAGAGTATCGACGGAGAGGGTAATTACCTCCTGCGCAGGAGCGAAGATACCGCGCAGCTAGGCTGGTAAGTGAGAGCTTCAACGCTGTTGCACAGAGAAGTCTGCGGAAGAGTAAGACGTTCCGCTTTGAGGAATCCTAGAGGAAGAAAGGGAGAAGATTGCAGTCTCCGCGTCGCCTAGGTTAAAGAAGCCTGATTCCTTAGCCCCCCCATAGCCACTTCAGGTGAGACCTCGAGCTGCTGCGCAGCTCGTTGCCAACAGGGCCAGTGCGCCAAGGGGTTTTGTTGCTGCGCCTCATCAAAAATCGGGTCTGTCCAAAAAGCAGCCAACATGCTACTATCTCAATCAATCTCTGAATCTACTCGTCATAGGAAGTTCTACAGAGCCAGTTCTTTTTCATAATAGATGTAGGCCCACCACCTGCAGGTCTTCATCATCACTGTCCATACTGTGGAAACCTCAGGACTTATTACGTGCGTCACAAAACCTGGCTGTAGCATCCCAGGCTATTACGAGCACACAACTCTACCTATAGGATCTCCCAGGAGCACATTACATTAGACCCATCACAAAACCTGGCTGAAACATCCCAGGTTGTTACGAGCACACGGCTCTACCTGTCGGATCTCCCAGGAGCACATTACATGTGATCTCACCACAAAACCTGGCTGAAGCATCCCAGGCTATTACGAGCACACGGCTCTACCTGTCGGATCTCCCAGGAGCACATTACATGTGGTCCACCACAAAACCTAGCTGAAGCATCTGAGGCCTTTTTCATCCTGTCCAGATCTCCCAGGAGCAAATTACATGTGGTTATGGAAAAACCTGGCTGAAGCATCTGAGGCCTTTTTCATCCTGTCCAGATCTCCCAGGAGCAAATTACATGCCATAGGATAAAACCTCAAAAGAGCATCTGCTAGATATCCCAGGGAAACGAATTACATGCCATAGGCAAAACCTCAAAAGACTATCTGCAGATCTCCCAGGGCCAAATTATATGTCCTCCCAGAGAAAAACCTCGAAAGAGCATTTTCCAAATATCCCAAGGCACCGAATTACATGCCATAGGCAAAACCTTGAAAGACTATCTGCAAATCTCCCACGGAAATGAATTATATGCTCATCTGCACAACCTGTTCCACGGCCATAGAGTATCAACTGATACTCATCATACATCATCCTGATGTACACATGATCATCCTGATCATCATCACTGCAACATCCTGCTGCATGTCATCTGGAGAAGCTCGTCATCCACGATCATTCTGATCATACAATGCATCCATCTGATGCACACCACGTATCTACCTGATACATATCATCATACATAGTGTATCCACTCAAAACATAGATACATAATCCACACACTGTATCCATCAACATACATGATCTACCTGATCATATCTGATACATATCAATATACATGATCTACCTGATCATACAATGTATCCACCTGATACATATACAGATACATGGTCCAAGCATCCAACATGATGCATATACAAAATAGATACACATGATCCATCCGATCATATCCAGCATCCAACATGATGCGTACATATATATAGATGATCCAACTGATCATATCCAGCAAAAACCAAAACATCATCCTGATGCTCATCATCCAACGCTTACATCCATAGCCATGTGAAGGATCCTCCTTCCAACATGATTGGAATGGCTTCAGCAGATGTGTCCATCACTTCTTCCTCGAAGTGTCCTCGATCTGAAGAACGCCAAGCCTCTCTCTGAAGTACTCGAACTTCACCCTGGCTATTGGCTTCGTCAGCACATCTGCAATCTACTCGTCCGTCGCAACATACAGGAGCTTCACAGCTCCTCTCTGCACTATATCCCTGATATAGTGATATTTGATCTCTATGTGTTTCGACCTGTCATGAAACACTGGATTCTCGGACAACTTCACACAACTCTGGTTATCACAAAAGATGCCAGTAGAATCCAACAGGAGATCAAATAACTCAGACAGTAGCTTCCGTAGCCATACTGCCTCACAACTAGCTGAACAGGCTGCAACATACTCTGCCTCAGCTGTACTCAGTGCTATGCAGGACTGCTTCATGCTAAACCAAGAGATCACACCTGATCCCATACTGAAGCAACATCCAGATGTGCTCTTCCTATTTGTAGCACTTCCATCCCAATCTGAATCAACATAAACCTGCAGGTTAAGCTTTTGATTCGCTTCATACTTGAGCCCATAATCCACTGTACCCTTCAGGTACCTCAGAACATGCTTTACAACAATCAGGTGAACACTCCTCGGATCCGTCAGGAACTAGCTCAATGTGTACACAACAAAGCAAATATCTGGTCTCGTGTTCATCAAGTACATCAAGGACCCAATCATCTGACGATACATAGAGACATCAACCGGCTCAGATGAAGCATCACATAGAAGCTTCAGATTCGATGCCATAGGTGTGGCCATGGCCTTGCAATCCATCATCCCGAATCTCTTCAGGATATCTATTGTGTACTTCCCTTGACCAAGGAAGATCCCACCTGCATTCTGCCACACCTCCATGCCAAAAACAAATAGTGCATCATCCCCAAGTTCTTCATCTCGAACTCGGCAGCAAACTTCTGATGCGTGTCGACAATCAATCTATCTTCACCTGTAACAAACAGGTTATCCTCATACAAAAGTAGTATCACTGGATTGCCTTCCTCAACCTTGTAGAAAAGGTTGGAACCTGCTTTACTCTTGGTAAAGACCAAACTGGATAGAAAGTTGCCTATCCTACCATACCAAGTTCTGCACATATATGATTTCCTGTCATGTGTCTCAGAACCAAGTGGTTGCTCCACATACACTTCTTCTTCACCTACACCATTCAAGAAAGCTGTCTTGAAATCCATCTGGTGTATCTTCTATTTCATCACTTTTATATTTCTCTATGCTACCATCTGCAACATGCTTGATCTTGATAGATCCATATGGAAGTCACAACAGGCTTCCCTTCAGCTCTTGGGACTGCATCCCAAACATCGTTCTTCATGATCGACGGATCATGGCATTCTTCACGTATCCTGGGAACTGCAATATCTTCAATAGATAATTTTGTTTGCTGAACAAATGTTGTAGTTCTTCTTTTGTAGGTGATGGCATACGATCTTTCCTACACAACAAGTTAAATTGCATGGTTAGAAAACATCTCATAGTTTTCAGAACAAATTCTTACACATAAAGAAATATGTCATACAGTCATGCAATTGTCTTAGCCAATGCTTCAATACAACATTTATCCATATCCCGTAACTTTCTAGATGCCTTCCAATCTCTACCAGAACATTGTTAAGAGTGTGCACAACTCCCAACATGTCAGCAAAGAGGTTTCATTCTAGATAAGTAGCAATGGAATGTTGTAGAGTGCCATAGGCCACTTACCCATGCATATTAGTAGTATACTGTTCATCAATGCAATTATTCTAATATGCATAATACACAACCTAGTTCTAGGAACATCAGTATATACATTATTGAACAGTATTATTTAAGAAATGACAATTCAAATACTTATCTTTGTTTGTTCGTTGGGTGGACTCCCTCTGAGTATTCGCTTCCTTGCAAGAGCTACTGGAGTCATAATCTGAATTAGCTTCTTCTAAACCTTTTTGTTGTGGAATGTAGAGAGATGGTCAACTCCCTCTGAATATCTGCATCCTTGCAGAAACTACTGAAGTGTGTTCCTTTGCTTTCTTGCAGGAGCAACTGGAGTGTGCTCCCTCTTGATCTTTGCTTCCTGGATTACCTGTTCTTGAACTCATATTCATCCTTGGTCCCTATGCATGCTTATTAGTATCATGATTGTGTTATCCTTGTGATCTCATATAAAATCATACATTCATTAGTATACTATTAAAACACAATAATCTCAAGCATGTATAGTCATGATCATTTCAAACACAAATAATAAGCATTAGCATTCAAGGTTTATGTAGGATTCTTATGGTTAGTCAAATCATAAGAAACATAACATGTCTAAACCTATAATTACTCAAACCTATGACTCTTCATGATAGTCATATCATTAATTAAGGTACGACACATAATATGCATATACCCATGATTATTCAAACTTATGACTTCATGAATAATCATTATCAACAACACAACAGTATAAGATCCTAACCCAAGGTAGGATTCTATCTTGATATAGGAAAAACATACTTGGATTAGCATGCTAGCTAGTTATGTCTAACATACTCACATGATGTCTTCTTGTTCTTCTTCAATGACTTGTGCTAGTAACCTGTATATCTCATAGGTTAACCATTACAAAACCAAGTTATACATACCTCGTAAATGGATCTTCTATGAGATCCATGACAATGGATGAATCTTTGTCCTCATGTCATCATGATCATATGTTCTTGAACCAGAACATGATTTGTCTTTCTTGGTGTACCTTTCATGTTAGTAGACAACATAAACCTCATACAACACCATAATGCATTAGTACAATCATAAGTGTCAACACCCTAATCAATGAATATCTTCTATCATGCATTCATAAAAATTTTAAGGTGATACGAAAAATCTAAAATCAAGATTGTACTAACCATAATAATATGAGGACAATCATACCATAAACTTAATCATGAACAAATATCGAAACATACCTCGATGAGTCATACCTGTCGAGATCGCTTGTAATATTCTTATGTAAGGCCTTAGCCTCATCTCCCTCTGAAACATGAACTTCTTTACTTATGCAGGTGACCAATCCATCTTCTTCTAGGATTAACCCAATCCACTTGATTTGCAAGAACTGGACCTGGAGTTGGATATGGGTTTGTCAGAGAAACCCCAAAAATTCAAACTCTGAATTTCAAACTTCCGAAAGGATAGAAATATGTGTTAAAATTCAATATGCTAAGACAGAAAATAGCAGCATTACATTCCATTTCACAATAATAGCATATACAGGATCACTGAAGAAACAACAAGCATAGCATAAACACAATTGACAGAGATTTATCCTGGGAAACCCTCATGGGGTAGAAAACCCAGGAAAGCTTCCTCAATATATATGACCAGAAATATACAAAGATGAAACCCTGAGACATGATCTCCTCCTCCACAATAGCAGACCTCTCCTCCATGTAGCTAGGGTTTTACCCCTAGATTGTGCAAATGAGCACCTACTAAGGAGAAGGGACTCCTTAGTAGCAGTTCAGTAAATGTAAATAATTAAGCTAAAACAGAAATAGAAAATACTCTAAAACATGTGCATGAAAAAATAAACAACAATTTCTAAACAAGGGTTTTGTATTAATATTACCTTCAATGTGAAGGTTGATGAAGCTCCTTGCAATGTCCAAGAGGGTTGCTCCAAGCTCCAATGTGCTCCTTCTCTTTCTCCAATGGTGGAAATGGGCCAAAAGGGGCTCTCAAGGTGAAAGTAGTTCAATGGTGAACTAGGGTTTCGAGAGAGATTTTGGCAGAGTAAGGGTATACTTGATTGTGGATATGGAATACGGGATCTCCATTACCTATTTATAGTTTTTTGGTGGTGGAGTGCTGACCCATGGTTTTAGGAAACACATGGTTTAGGGTAGCTGTATAGGGTTTTTTCCTCCTTTTCCTCATTATTTTATATTTTTCTTCCCTTTTTAGGGGGTTTTTGCTATTTTTAGAGGAATTTTGGATATTTTTGGAGGAAAAATGGGTTTTTAAACCTTTTTGAGGCTATTTTGATGGTTTTGTGGCCTTTTGGAGGCTTTTTAGTGGGATGTTTTGGGTTTTTAAGGGAAATATGGTAGGAAAATGGACAAATGAGCCATATAATGTGGTAGATGAGGTAGTGAGCACTTTTGTGGAGGCACCTTCATCGATGATGCATCGATGGATGACAAGATTCCGAATGGAAACAGAAACTTGGAATGCTAGGGTGGAAGGCAGGCGAGGTTCAGACTGGTCTAAATCAAATGCCATCAAATTCGAATCATTTGGGTCAATCCCCCCAATGGCGGAGAGTAAAGTCTTGCGCTGGGAAGGGCAGTTCTTCAAGACTTCTAACGCAGACATGGCTGCGGGAGATTGGGCTAGGTCGTCTACAATGTTGTAGTTTGACGCAGCGCGCGCATTGGGGTTATTGTTGATACGGCGAAGTGGGAAACGAGGGGCTTTGGGAGCACCATCTAGTGGAGGTGGAGGAATACGTAACGCTTGATCTGTGGGATGGGCGTTGGTGGGTTTATCAGTGGGAGGTGCTTCAATGGTGGAGCCATATTGGTTCCGACGGGTCTGAAGGTTGACGTCAATGGATGACATCATCAACAAGTGGTGGGTTCCTGAGTCAAACATGGGTTGATCAGGAGCAGCGTACGTGATCTGCTGTTGGGGTTGCACATTGGCTTGAGGGGGAGCCAACGGCTGAGTGTTCACAACGCCTTGGGTTGGTAATGGGTTTTGCAGCACCAAAGGTGGCTGCTGAGGTTGAGGGGGGTTAGGAGGCGCCTGAGGAGCTGCCTGCCCTTGGCGGTGGGCATCGTCAACCCAGAGTTGCCTATCTCGCTCCAAGTGTGGGAAAGCATGCGTGTAGTGGCCATAGACCCTGCAAATAGAACACGGGTGGTTTGTTCGCAAATTGGGGTTTTTAGCCTGCTTGGGCGGGCGATCAGGGTTTTGGTTAGAAGGGGCTGCATTATTATTGTCGGGGGGATTCACTGGTTGACCAGCTTGGTCTGCAGGTTGGTTGTTCCCCTGATTACGGCCCTTGCCATGGTTTTGTTGACCCTGGTTGCGTTGGTTGTTCTGGTTTTGTTGCGGGTTTTGTTGGGCGTAAACTTGCCCTTGGGCAGCAGGTGGATTCTGAGGTTGCGCAGGTGCTAGAGCAGGCTGCGGTGGATGATATGTAGGTTCAGGCTGAGCAGGTGCAGCAACTTGAGGGGGTTGTTGATACGGCTGCGGAGCGGGTTGTGGGTTTGCCGCAGGGGCTGCCTGTGGCGGATAATAAGCGGGTTGGGCTTGTGAAGGCGCAGGAGCTGGGGCAGCCTGCTGATGGTAGTAAGGCGGAGGTGCGACTGGGGGGGAATAAGCAGGAGTCGCATGACCGAAACATTGAGGAGGACATGAGGGTCCATGGTGATGGTGATGTGTCATGGGAGCATACGAGTTGGTTGCTCCAGACTGTGAGATAGCCCGCGAAAGGTCGGGGCCAGGGGAGGGACGTGTAACAAAAAATGGTTGGGGATGCGAAGAAACACGACCAATGATACCGTCTGCAGCGTGGGATGCCCCCGGTGCATCATGCTGGGAGTACTCGCCGCGAGGGGCGTCAGGTATAATGGTATAAAGGTAACCCGACTGGGCGTAAATGAGGTCGAGCTGTTTGGCCTTAAGGATGGCCTCTTCTTCAGACTGGGGTCTTTCTGATGCCACATCCTTAGCAATAACAGGGAGAAGGGATTTGAGGAACCAATCTAGGAAGATACGGTCATCTAGTTTGATCTTGCATAAGCTACGGCGTCGATGCCACTCATGGATGTGGTCCGTGATGTGGGTAGCCGTATTTTGTCTGCAGGACAGGAGGATCTCAACGCCCGCGTCATAGCGGACAGGCAGCTGGAAGAACTGTAGGAAGGTCGAGGCAAGGGAAGCAAAGGTGGCATGGGTCCCATGAGGTTGCTCGATATACCACTTGGCTGCAGAGCCAGTGAAGGTGCGCTGTAAGAGACAGAGGCGAACAGAGTCATCCACTATGGAGTTAGAGGAACACCATAGGTGGAAAGACATGATATGGTTTTGTGGGTCCTCACCGACCTTGCCCTCGAACTTAGGGATGTCAGAGGGGAGCTTGGTAGGCATATGAGGCCACGTAGGGTCGTGTCGAATAGGATCGTTGGTCAATCTGGCCAGGTCAGGTAGGTTGAGGCTAGCCATAAATGGCAAACTGGAAGAAAGATGTGACACGGTAGTGGGTTGGACCAAGTTGGGGCCAATGCCCCCAAGTGGAGGGACATGATTTGGGATGGTGCCCCCTAGTGGGGGAACTAAGGTGGTGGAGTATGGTCCAGCACCACCGTGGGTAGTGTGAGCCACTGATGTAGTGGGGATAGGGATTCCCGCTGCGGGAATAGGTACCATGAGGGGAACGGTAGATGGGAGTCCCATGGAGGGCATACCCAAAACAGGTGTAGTAACTGGTGTAGTGGTGGATGTGCCACCAATGGTCCCTATAACAAAAGGAGTGGAAGTCATGCCAGCCATGGGGCTAGTAGGGGCAGTGAAAATAGGGTTCTCAGACTCTTCGTCAGAATCAGAGGTAAAGTAAGGAGCGTCAATATCTGGTGACGGAGTCCTATGTCGCTGACGAGTGGAGTCAAGTGACAAGGCTCTAGATCTGTGATGAGTGGTATCAACGGATGATGATCGGAATCTATGACGGGTGGTGTCAAGAGAACCGTGATGTGGGGGCTCGCCCCTGAGGCACCGAGAATGTCTCGGGGACTCAATGGTGATAGATGGTGTCAAATCTATGTGGGTTGAGGTGAGTATAAAAACAGCTCAAAAAATCCTAATGCAACCGAGTGTGCAGAAGGAGAGCTAAAAAAAAAGGCACTCAGGCCAACAACCAACTCAAAACACCCACTGCAACAGCTGTGCTACAATGGGTGGAGTATCAACAAATATGGTCAGAATACCAACAAGCAGCAGGTTTCCTAAAAATAAAAAATGGTGGACTCACTAGACCAAAGGGAGGTAAAGGAGCATGCAAACACCTAACTAAAAGTATTCTGACTCAACTAAACATATCCTCTGCAAGGTGATGAAATCAAAGTCAGACAATATGAGTAGGAAAGCCAAGTGGCTATGATATCCCCCTATCGGGAGGGATACCGGGTAGTCAATCCTAGAAGAATGGAAACTAAGATACCCCGTTCATGACACGTCCAGAAAGGTGAATCTGTCGTTTAGTCCGTTTACTGCAATACCCCTATACAGGGATATCCTGCGAACCGCGAAACGTAGCCCTTCGGTTATTGAATGGAGTGCGGTATTCCACTCAGGCCTCCGGAACCAGTCTCCCGACTTCAACCCTCCTAAGGGAGAGGCCCTCTGATAAACTGGTCGTGACCGTGCCAAAAAGTACTAGGGGATTTTGGTTCCCTATTTGGTCAACAACTATGTCTCAAGTGAAAGTAACCGAGGGGTGTTATTGGAAGCCTATCCCCCCGATCCTACCTAACTACAATGATTCTTTTGTGTTCCCCAAGTGGGGTTAGAATGTTGGTTTAGTTAGGTACGTTTTAAGGCTCACTTGAATTATGTGACAGAGTGTGTGCTCGTGAGGTTATGAACCCAAAATAGAAGTGCCACAAGGGGGGGCAACTTCTTAACTATCAATAATACTGAAATTGAAATTTGCAAAATTTTCTGAATTAAAAATACTGAAATTTTAAAAAGATTCTGTAAAGGGAACAGAAATTATGTTGCAGAAAGGCTGTAAGGAAGTGGGACTGCAGGTAGGACAAAGGGCTGTTCAGATGCAGAAAATATTGCAGCAAAAGGGGATGGACTCAAAACAGGAAAAAATGCAGAAATCAGACCGCGGGTTTGTGGCGAACCAAAACAGGCAGACCGCGGGTTTGAGGGAAACAGACGCGGTCAGGTCGCGGCTTTCGGGCCAACAAACGCAGTCGGGACGCAGAAAATAGGGAGAAAGACGCAGTCGGGTCACGGAAAAAAGGCTAACAGACGCAGTCGGGACGCGGGAAAGAGGCTGAAAGCCGCAGTCGGGACGCGGGAAAATGGCCGACAGGCGCAGTCAGATCGCAGCAAGCAGGCTGATTAGCCATGGTCGGATGGCAGGTAACAGACGTGAATCCCCCGGCAGGGCGTCGGAAACCGTCTGAGAGCCGCGGTCGGGTCGCAGGTAAAGGCCTGAAAGACGCGGTCGGGACGCGACTGCAGAGGGAAAAAACGCGATGTACGGCGGTCGAAAGGGACAGCCGAAAGGGAAAAAATTTAAAACGGAAACCAGAAATTCAAAATCTAGGGGAGTCGCCAAAACTGTAGCTAGGGTTTTACCCCTAGCTTGTGCAAATGAGCACCTACTAAGGAGAAGGGACTCCTTAGTAGCAGTTCAGTAAATGTAAATAATTAAGCTAAAACAGAAATAGAAACTACTCTAAAACATGTGCATGAAAAAATAAACAACAATTTGTAAACAAGGGTTTTGTATTAATATTACCTTCAATGTGAAGGTTGATGAAGCTCCTTGCAATGTCCAAGAGGGTTGCTCCAAGCTCCAATGTGCTCCTTTTCTTTCTCCAATGGTGGAAATGGGCCAAAAGGGGCTCTCAAGGTGAAAGTAGTTCAATGGTGAACTAGGGTTTCGAGAGAGATTTTGGCAGAGTAAGGGTATACTTGATTGTGGATATGGAATACGGGATCTCCATCACCTATTTATAGTTTTTTGGTGGTGGAGTGCTGACCCATGGTTTTAGGAAACACATGGTTTAGGGCAGCTGTATAGGGTTTTTTCCTCCTTTTCCTCATTATTTTATATTTTTCTTCCCTTTTTAGGGGGTTTTTGCTATTGTTAGAGGAATTTTGGATATTTTTGGACGAAAAATGGGTTTTTAAACCTTTTTGAGGCTATTTTGATGGTTTTGTGGCCTTTTGGAGGCTTTTTAGTGAGAGTTTTTGGGTTTTTAAGGGAAATATGGTAGGAAAATGGACAAATGAGCCATATAATGTGGTAGATGAGGTAGTGAGCACTTTTTGGGTGTTAACACTCCACAAGTGCGCTATCCTCAAGTGAGTGAATGTGTGTCAAATGAGGAACACACCTCCTCTATTTATACACCACTCTGACATATCTTTTACATAAGTACACGTAGGCTCGTATTTAACCAATGGGTTAAATACCCCACTACAACTGATTGGGCCGACCCCTCTAGGGTGGTCTAATAACCCTTTGACCCACATAACACATACAGGGCCGACCCCCACTGGGGAAGTCTAATAACCCGAGTTACCACATTCCGACGGAGGAATAAACATCTCCGGATATACAATAAGATCTTCACAGAGGAATGAAACATTTCCGGAATGATAAAGTACAAATATAATATTCTTTGAAGTTACAATATCTCAACACTCCCCCTTAACGAGAAGGATATTATAACAACATCTGCACGAGCAAGGAGTCATCAACATCATACATGATACATCTATAAATCATTGGAAGCTTTCTCAACATCATCAGTAACTCAAGCAGTTACTGGAACATCTTCAATACTGGAACATCAACATCTTCAGTACTGAGTCTTTATCTTTTGCAGCACTCGAACAGCTACAACAACATCAACATCTGGATCCTCACGATCATCAGTATCGTCATCTCACGATCATCAGCACCATCATCACCCGATCATCAGCATCATCATCACCCAATCATCAGCATCGTCATCACACGATCATCAGCATCGTCATCACACGATCATCAGCATCGTCATCACACGATCATCAGCATCGTCATCTCACGATCATCAGCATCATCGTCTCATGATCATCAGCATCGTCATCACACGATCATCAGCATCGTCATCAATACAGGTATCCATAACAATACAAGTATCCACATCATTAGTACAAGTATTCATGCCAATACAAGTATACATATCATCAATACAAGTATCCATACTGATACAAGTAACCATATCATCAATACAAGTATCCTACCGATACAAGTAACCACATCGTCAATACAAGTATCCATACCGATACAAGTAACCACATCATCAATACAAGTATCCTACCGATACAAGTAACCACATCATCAATACAAGTATCTATACCGATACAAGTAACCACATCATCAATACAAGTATCCATACCGATACAAGTAACCACATCATCAATACAAGTATCCTACCGATACAAGTAACCACATCATCAATACAAGTATCCATACCGATACAAGTAACCACATCATCAATACAAAATCACTTTCTCGGAGACCATTCGTCTACGGATCAATTCAGGGACCAAAGTCCGGGGATGATACAATCCCCACTTCTCGAAGACCACACATCTATGGATCAATTCAGGGACCAAGGTCCGGGGATGATACAATCCCCACTTCTCGGAGACCACATGTCTACGGATCAATTCAGGGACCAAAGTCTGGGGATGATACAATCCCCACTTTTCGGAGACCACACGTCTACGGATCAATTCAGGGACCAAAGTCCGGGGATGATACAATCCCCACTTTTTGGAGACCACACGTCTACGGATCAATTCAGGGACCGAAGTCCGGGGATGATACAATCCCCACTTTTCGGAGACCACACGTCTACGGATCAATTCAGGGACTGAAGTCCGGGGATGATACAATCCCCACTTCTCGGAGACCACACGTCTACGGATCAGTTCAGGGACTGAAGTCCGGGGATGATACAATCCCCACTTCTCGGAGACCACACGTCTACGGATCAATTCAGGGACCGAAGTCCGGGGATGATACAATCCCCACTTCTCGGAGACCATACGTCTACGGCTCTCTTTAGGACTGAAAGTCCAGGGATGATCCAATCCCCTCAACTCTCCACTAAGGACTTCATTCTTGGAGACCTCACATCTACGGCTCTCTTTAGGACTGAAAGTCCAGGGATGATCCAATCCCCTCAACTGTCCACTAAGGACTTCATTCTCGGAGACCTCACGTCTACGGCTCTCTTTAGGACTGAAAGTCCAGGGATGATCCAATCCCCTCAACTGTCCACTAAGGACTTCATTCTCGTAGACCTCACATCTACGGCTCTCTTTAGGACTGAAAGTCCAGGGATGATCCAATCCCCTCAACTGTCCACTAAGGACTTCATTCTCGGAGACGTCACGTCTACGGCTCTCTTTAGGACTGAAAGTCCAGGGATGATCCAATCCCCTCAACTCTCCACTAAGGACTTCATTCTCGGAGACCTTACGTCTATGGCTCTCTTTAGGACTGAAATTCCAGGGATGATCCAATCCCCTCAACTGTCCACTAAGGACTTCATTTTCGGAGACCATACGTCTACGGATCAATTCAGGGACCGAAGTCCAGGGATGATACAATCCCTCTTCTTTCTCGGAGACACATGTCTACGGCTCACTTTAGAACATGTGTTCAAGGATGATACAATCCCTTTTCTTTCTCGGAGACACCTGTCTACGGCTCACTTTAGAACATGTGTTCAAGGATGATACAATCCCCACATGTATTCTCATCAATACAAGTACAAGTATCCTCAACCATACAAGTACATTAATCAATACATGTGTCTTCAAAAGTATGTATTCTTACCAATACATCTTATCATCAAAAGCATGTATTCTCACCAATACACCTATCATCAAAAGCATGTATAAGTAAAACTAAGTATTCTAAGCATAAGAGTCCTAAATCTAAATATTTCTAAGTATCTAGGTGTAGAGAACAGGTTACCTCATCATCGACCTTGTTGTTCGATGAGTCAATCTCATCATCAGTGAATATACTACTCCCCCTTTCGAGGAGGGTCCTTTTGAGCTACACTAAGCTTGTCTTGGAAGTATTCAAATTTCACTCGAGACAGAGGTTTGGTTAGTACATCGGTAACCTGTTACAAATTCAAACTTTATAGTTCCTTTATGCGTCATATCTTGTTAGATCCCTATGTTCTTTGACTTATCATGGAACACTAGATTCTTTGTCATCTTCATACAACTCTATTTGTCACATAGGATCACAGTTGGTTCTATCTCTAATTCAAACCAATCCTGAAGCCAAGCTTCTTCACAACTAGCAGAGCAAGCAGCCATATATTCTGCTTGTGTTGAGAGCCACACTAGACTGCTTCCAGCTAAACCACGAGATCATGGCTAATCCCAGACAATAACATTCTCTTAATGTGTTCTTCCTATCTGATACACTTTCTGCCTAATCAGTATCTGAGTAGCCATCTGAAGTCATGATCTCAAAGTCTATCGTATCCTCTAGGTGCCTCATCACATGCTTTGCAACTATCAGGTGAACACATCTAGTTTTCCACTAGATACTGACTCAAGGTGTTCACAACAAAGCATATATCTAACCTAGTATATGTTAGATACATCAATCACCCAATAATTTGACTGTACAGAGTTATACCCACTAACTCTGATGAGTCATCCCCTAACAACTTCAAGTTGGAATCCATAAGAGTGGCCATTCCAACACCTCAAGTCCTTTTAATATTTCTCAGCATACTTTCCCTAGTTGAGAAATATTCCTTCTGATCCTTTCCATACTTCCAGACCTAGGAAGTAATGCATCAATATGAGATCTTTCATTTTCATTTCTGCAGCCATTTATCTGTTCCATCTCTCGTTAGATGGGTCTATTGATATGAACCTCAATATCATTCGAACTCTGTGGTGAGTTCCTTCTTGCATCCATGTCATCTGTGTATAGAAACCATATTCAACCTTGTAGCAAAGGTTGAGATCCACATCACCCATGGTGATCATTAAGCTCATCAATTTATTATCGATCCTGGATACCCATACAGAACCTGATTCAAACTTCTTCTTTAATTGCACCATTAAGAGAATGGTCTTTATCTATTCACTTGGAGCAAAACATCTCATCATGATTCTCTTCCTATTTCTAAGATAATCTTCTAGCCACAAGCCTTCTATAGTGTGTTTGATTTGTAAATCTTTTGTTGAACATCCATCGCTTGTTCAGTGTTCATCATTCATCATGATCTTTCCTACAAATCAAAATTAAGTACAGGATTAGTAATACTTCATAATCATCAAATCATATTGACATGATAACCTATTATGCATACAGATATCATTTACATAGTTATGCAACTGTTTTGACCAATACTTTGGCACAACACTTTTCCATATTCTGTATGCATACAGTGGCTATCTAGATGCCTTCCATCTCTACCAGAACATACTGTCGAGAGTGTGCACAGCTCTCAACATGTCAGCAAAGAGGTTTCATTCTAGACAAGCAACAATGGAATGTTTGTCCAACTTACCAATCATATGCATATTAGTAGTATATTGTTCAATGCTCTATGAATGTTTACACTCAGCATGATGTATTCTAGGAATACAAATATGGATACAAGCAATATCATTTACTATTTCAAATAACAACTCAAATACTTATCTTTTATGTTTGTGTGGTTGCCTCCCGCTTGATCTTCTATATGTCTTTTGAACTTTTATTCATTCTATACCACTGTGCATGCTCAAGTGTGCACTAGTGTCATCCTCATGAACTCATACACAAACATACATTCATTAGTATATTCTCAAAACATTCTAATTCTAAATAATCTTGAATATGTACAGTCATGATCATTAGTATTCATAGTTTCAAGGAAGTCATCTTTTACTCATGCATATTCTTGTTTGATCTAGTTAGTTAAATCATCAACCAAGATAAGAGACATAATATGCATAAAGCCTTGATTACTAACTTTATGAATAAGCATAACCAATCATACCAAGTATACTTATATAAGGGATCCTAACACAAGGTAAGATTCTAACATGACATAGGAAAACATACCTGGATTAGTATACATGCTTAGTTGTGTACAACATACCTAAACAATCTCTTCAATGATTTAGAGATCCTGAGCTAGAATCTGCATGTCTCATAGGTTAATCATAATATAACAAAAGTCATACATACCTCGTAAGTAGAACAAATATTATGGATGAGTCTTTGTCTTCATGTGGTCATGGTCATGGAACTTGATTTGTCTTTTGTGATGTACCTGTATCTTGTTAGCAGACAACATCAACCTCACACAACACCATAATGCATAAGTACAATCATATAGCCCTAATCAATGAATGTCTTCGATCATTCACATGCATTCATACTGTTACTAGGGTGATAAGACAATTAATAACATTAATCAAGATTGTACTAATAAATAACATGAAGACAAACACATTATGAACTTAATCAAGAATCAGATTTCAAGACATACCTGAACCTCCTTAAGTCATACCTGTCGAGACTTCTTGTAGTCTTCTTATGTATGTCCTTAGCCTCAAATCCCCCTGAAACTTGATCTGGAGATTGATTAGGGTTTGCTAGAGAAACCCTAAAAATTCAATCTTTGACTTTCACACTTCTGAATGGATGGAAGAATGTGTCTTGCTGAGTTGATCAAACTAGCATTCTTCAATTTTTAAATCTCTAAAATTTGACCCCTCAAAATTGCCTTCGAAACTTCTGGATCTTCTGGACAGGAACCCGAACTAGGGTATGATGAAGCCCACCCTTCTGTCCAATCAAAAGGTTCGATCCAAGGCTCTAAAATCTTATTTTTCTGAGGAGCTTCTAGCCGTGGTTACAGACTTCAAAAATTCCAACTTTTGCTGAAGCCCTAATTTTCCATCTTTCTGATCAAAATCCCAAACTAGGGTTTGATCAAGCTCGGTCTTCTACCCAACCAAAAAACTTTGATCTTGGTCTCTAAATTTCGATTTTCCTGAGTAGCATTCAGCCGTGGACTCTGATTCTAAAAATTCTAACTTTCTCTGAAACCCTAAATTCCGGAAGCCATGAATAAAGGTGCTCCAAAAATAATTTTGTTTTGACAGAAATATGCACCTGATTGTTTCTGCTATAACTCTGAAATTTTTGCTCCACAGGGTCTGAAACCTTTTTCCTGCAGTAGCCTGACCTGTCATCTTTTCATCCTGATAGGTCTGACCTCAATTGGATTTTCTGAGAGAGAGTTATGCCAAGTGTCGCAATGTGACCTGTTTATGGGATAAAACAGGAGAGCGAACTTGTACAGCATGCCACGTGTCACTATTTGAACTTCGGCCTCTGAAAACATTTCCTGAGATAGCTAGACCTGTTATCTTTCCATCCTGACAGGTCTGACCTCAATTGGACTCTCTGAGAGAGAGTTATGCCAAGTGTCGCAACGTGACCTGTTTATGGGATAAAACAGGAGATCGAACTTGTACGGCGTTCCACGTGTCACTGGTTCACCTTCGGCCTCTGAAAAAGTTTCCTGAGATATTAAAGTCTATGTACTACCTGTCACTTTTTACGAAATTTCATTTGGAGCTTCGTATCCCAAGTTATTACCTTTTTTCTAAGGTCACCTGATTTTGACTGAGATCTAGAAGAGGCAGAAACCCTAACTTGTACTGATCATAACTCATAAAGTACAATGAATCTGAGGGTTCCCTTTGGACACAAGGTACCTGGGGATGTTATCTTCGACCTGTAAACTTTTCAGAACCTGAACCTTCGCAGAAATGGATTTATAGCGAAAGTGCCACGATGACTGGTTTTTGCTATGTAAAACCCTAACCTTCAAATTGTCGTAAGTAAAGCAAGTGTCGTAAGTGCCATACCTTGCCTTC
Source organism: Larix kaempferi (assembly GCA_027924585.1). Classification (NCBI taxonomy): domain Eukaryota; kingdom Viridiplantae; phylum Streptophyta; class Pinopsida; order Pinales; family Pinaceae; genus Larix; species Larix kaempferi. The sequence continues at coordinate 6,057,919 of BSBM01000252.1, forward strand.
CTTCAGGTTAGCTCTGATACCATGTTAAAATTCAATATTCTAAGACAGAAAATAGCAGCATTACATTTCATTTCACAATAATAGCATATACAGGATCACTGAAGAAACAACAAGCATAGCATAAACACAAGAGACAGAGATTTATCCTGGGAAACCCTCATGGGGTAGAAAACCCAGCAAAGCTTCCTCAATATAGATGACCAGAAATATACAAAGATGAAACCCTGAGACATGATATCCTCCTCCACAATAGCAGACCTCTCCTCCACAAGTGCGCTATCCTCAAGTGAGTGAATGTGTGTCAAATGAGGAACACACCTCCTCTATTTATACACCACTCTGACATATCTTTTACATAAGTACACGTAGGCTCGTATTTAACCAATGGGTTAAATACCCCACTACAACTGATTGGGCTGACCCCTCTAGGGTGGTTTAATAACCCTTTGACCCACATAACACATACAGGGCCGACCCCCACTAGGGAAGTCTAATAACCCGAGTTACCACATTCCGACGGAGGAATAAACATCTCCGGATATACAATAAGATCTTCACGGAGGAATGAAACATCTCTGAAATGATAAAGTACAAATATAATATTCTTTGAAGTTACAATATCTCAACAATATGTGCCTTGATGAGCTGATCAAGCTGGTATATTCAGAATTTGAAAACTGCAAAGTTTCACTCCTCAATTTTGCCTTTGAAACTTCCGGATTCACTGGACGTGACCCTGAACTGGGGTTTGATGAAGCCCACTCTTCTACCGAATCAAAAGCTTTGATCCAAAACTCTAAGCTTCTATTTTTCTGAGGAGCTTCCAGCCGTGGTCACAGATTTCAAAAATTCCCATTTTTACAGAAGCCGTAATTTTCCACTTTTCTGATCAAATTCCTGAAATAGGGTCTGATCAAGACCAACCTTATTCCCAACCAAAATTTCTGATCTTGGTCTCTAAATTTCTATTTTGATGAGTATCATCCAGCCGTGGTCTCTGATTACAAAAATTCCAACTTTCTCCGAAGCCCTAAATTCCGGAAGCCATGAATGAAGGTACTAAAAAATAATTATGTTTTGACAGAAATATGTACCTAATTGTTTATGGTGTAACTCTGAAATTTTCGATCCAAAGGGTCTGAAAATTTTTCATGCGATATCCCGAGCTCTTATCTTTCCATCCTAATAGGTCTGAACTCAATTGGATTCTCTGAGAGAGAGTTATGCCAAGTGTCGCAATGTGACCTATTTTGCGATAATATAGGAGAGCGAACTTCTACGGTGTGCCACGTGTCCCTTTTTGAAGTTAGGCCTCTGGATATTTTTCCTGAGATATATTTCCCTGTTATATTTCCATCATGATAGGTCTGACCTCAATTGGACTCTCTGAGAGAGAGTTATTCCAAGTGTCGCAATGTGACCTGTTTATGGGATAGTATAGAAGAGCGAACTTGTACAGCGTTCCACATGTCACGGGTTCAACTTCGGCCTCTAAAAACTTTTCCTAAGATAGTACAGTCTGTGTACTACCTATCACATTTTATGAAATTTCATTTGGATCTTCCTAGCCCAAGTTATGATCTTTTTCCCATGGTCACCTGATTTTGACTCAGATCTGGAAGAAGTAGAAACCCTATATTGTACAGATCATAAATCACAAAGTACAATGAATTAGAGGTTTTCCTTTGGACACAAGGTACATGGGGATTTAATATTCGACCTGTAAATATTTCAGATCCGAAAACTTTGCCAAAATGGATTTATAGCGAAAGTGCTACGATGACTGGTTTTTGCTATATCAAGCCCTAGCATCGTAAGTGCAACAAGTGTCATACATGCCATATCATGCCTTCTTTCAGGATAGCTCTGATACCATGTTAAATTTTCAGAATTTACTTCAATCTGATCTAGGATATTAACTGAGAGAACAACATGTACAGTATATCTACAGCATATCAATCATGGAGACAATAATGCAAGCACACAAGAGACACAAAGATTTACTTGGGAAAAACCATAAAGGTGAAAAACCCCAATAACTTCCTCAGAGATAGATAGAGCAATGATACAACCCAACCATAAGAGATAGGCATATCCTAGTAGTAGAACCTCCTCTCCATAAGTGCGCCACTCCTCCTTGAGTGCATGAGTGAGAAGTGAGTGATAAAATAGAGTGCCTCCCGCACTCTATTTATACTTGACTTGACTTGCCTTTTACATAAATCATGTAGGCTTGAACTTAACCACATAACATAATGCTGACTGGGCCGACCCCCAATAGGGTGGTCTAATAAGCCTTTGACCCACATGGCCGATCCCCAATAGGGTGGTCTAATAACCCTTTGACCCACATGACTTATATAGGGCCGACCCCAACAAGGTGGTCTAATAACCCATCAAGTATAAGTTACGACATTTACAATATAAATGACGACACTTCCTTATAGAGGAATAATACCATCTCTATAGGAGTACATACAACATACATATATGAAATACATTCTGAAGTTACATATACATCAACACTACCACTTGTGAAAGGTTCCCTCTCTCACCTACCACTCAGTTGCACTTTAGTTAGTTGAGTTATGTTTAGATCTTTCCTTGATTTAAGGCTATATTGACTCTCAACTAACTGTATCACTCCGATGGACCTCCAGTGAGACTAGACTACTTATTCTGACTCCAGTTATCTCCTCTTGCTCCCTCCACTGAGCCTCCTTCATTCAGTTAGTGCTTTTATGTGCTAGTTACACCTGCCACACTCAATTACACTCAATTTGACATATAGTTGACAGTTACTTGTGCATTGATGACTCCACTGATGATGATCAGGACTCCTAGTTGTGCTTTGATGACACTCCATTGATCTGATGATCACTCCATGAAGGCTAATTCGAATTGCCACCTTGGCATTCGAATCCTCACCATTTGTATTATTTATTTGTCCATATTGTAATTAATGAATTAGTGTGTGATGTTATTCTGCTTCTATCCAAGTTCTACTGTATCATAATTTTGTTGCTCCTTTACACTGCATTGACCACTCTTCTTCTATTTTCCTTCTTAATCTTAATCTTTCTTGTGAGGTATACATTAGCTCTTAGATATGCTGTGGGGATTTTCACATGGTATCAGAGAATGTTGAGAGTATTGTCTATCTCCATTCCTGAGAGTTTTTTGCAAGTTATTATCAAGATTTCGAGTGTAGCCGTTTCTGCAGTTTTGCAGCAGTAGCAGTCGCAGATATTTTCTTTTGTTTTTGCAGGTCTTCTGAAATAGCTTCCATGAATTCGGAAGGAATTAATCCTCTTTATCCATTCAACTATGATGAATGGAAACCATAGATGATAGCACATTTGAAGAGACATGGTCTCTTTGATTATTTTTTTGAAAGAGAGTTTGAAAACTCTAAAGAAGAGAATGACTGGTTAAATGAAGGTGACAGAGCCTCTGCAGCCATGATGTTTGCTATGTCTCATTGCATGGTACACCACTTCCTTTCTGTTGAATCTCCAAAACAATTATGGGCCCATCTGGATGAAATATTTGGCAACAAAACGAAGGGATTGGTCCAAACCATTTTGAGAGAAAGCCCACTATTGCATTCTCCCTCCTTGATGGTCTCTCTGATAATGAATCAGTATCAAACATATCTCATATTGAAGTTGTCCACAAAGAAGAAGAACTTGCAGATTCTACACTCATGCTCCAAATTTATTCTATTTCGAATTTTGTGCCAGCTCACACTCTAGAAATTGTAGACGTTCTTAAATCCTCTCTTGCATAAGAGTATGTTGGTTTGCATCACGATCTATTGAATGTTTCGGAGGTAAAATCATAAATTGGAGGTAATGCATTCACTCTCCTTGATCACTCACCTCTTTTGTACTACTATATGATCATTTGTACATGCTCTCAGAATTTTATTGAATATGTAGGGCATTCCCATTCGCTTGGGATAATTTCTCATGCATTTTATGGTTTTGATATCACCTCTACTGGTTCAAAGGAGATCTCACGAAACCATTCATTGAGTCTTGGAGCTGATTTAAAATCCAAGCAATCAATACTTGGGATAATTTCTCATGCATATCATGGTTTTGATCTCACCTCTAATGGTTCAAAGGAGATCTCAAGAAACCATTATTCAAGTCTTGGATCTGATTTGGATTCAAAGCATTCACTATCCTGTGATGATTCTTTTGGGCATAATCTCACCTATGATGGTTCGAAGGAGAAAACAAAAGACTATCTACACATTCATGGATTTGATCCTACCTCAGCTGATTGAAATCACAGGTTCCAGGATCATCCTCATACTTTTGGATTTTTTCTCATCACATTCGATCTAAAGAGAAAGTACAAGCACATGCTTTTTGAGCATGATCCACTTCTTCCCAAGAAGAAGATACATCCATACATATGACCAAGCATCACACCTACTTGAGTTTGAAGCATTTATTTTTTTGGTGTGCCCTACAGTCCATTTTGAGGGGGGATATCTTTCCAATGAGTTTTTCCCCATTTCCTTGGTTTATTGACTGTTATTATTATTCATTGTATTGGGTGACCTTTCGTCTCAGTTACCAGGGATGAGGATGGACTAAGGGGGGGTTTTGGGATATTCTTATACTCCATCCTAGTCCTAACAACATTTTCCATTTTTGCATTTTCAGTCATGCATGCATGCAATTGCATGCATCCCATTCATTAGTCCCAGCACCTAGCCCTCAGTTAGCTAGCCCCAGGAGCTTCTTTCTGATCATTTTTATCCCTCCTAGTGCTTAGTATGCCCTCCTTTCACCTACCACTTGTGAAAGGTGCCCTCTCTCACCTACCACTCAATTGCACTTCAGTTAGTTGAGTTATCTTTAGATCTTTCCTTGATTTAAGGCTAGATTGACTCTCAACTGACTGTATCACTTTGATGGACCTCCAGTGAGACTAGAATGCCTATTCTGACTCCAGTTAGATCCTCATGCACCCTCCACTGAGCCTCTTTCATCTAGTTAGTGCTTCCATGTGCCAGTTACACCTACCACACTCAGTTAGACTCAGTTTGACATCTAGTTGACAGTTACTTGTGCATTGATGACTCCATTGATGATGATCAGGACTCCTAGTTGTGCTTTGATGACACTCCATTGATCTGATGATCACTCCATGAAGGCTAATTCGAATTCCCATGTTGGCATTCGAATACTCACCATTTGTATTATTTATTTGTCCATATTGTAAATTAATGAATTAGTGTGTGATGTTATTCTGCTTCTATCCGAGTTCTACTGTATCATAATTATGTTGCTCCTTTACACTGCATTAACCACTCTTCTTCTATTTTCCTGCTTAATCTTAATCTTTCTTGTGAGGTATACATCAGCTCTTAGATCTGTTGTGAATATTTTCACACCTTACACACCGGCCCAGAAACGTTTAACCCTTTCTAGCAACACTCACAGAGCGAGTGAGGTCTCACCTGAGATGGATAAGGGGGCTGCAAGAACCAAGTTTCCACAGTGGAGTTGAGGACATGCATTAAACATACATTACCCTTGCAGAAACCAGAGATGTTATCCTTCACATTATTCTACCAACTCATCATTCTCATATTCAACCATTTGCAGATTCAACATATAACAGACATTCGTAACAATATAATCAACCTACTTATTCGTATTAACAGTAATCATTAAACCCATAGAGCATCAAACATGTTGCAAGCATTAGCATTCATCATCGAACAGAGATGAAGGCAAAGATAGAACCATAATCGAACATCCTCATGCATTCATTAAAACCTGCGGAATGAACTTTGTAGAAACAATTAATACACCATGTCGCGGATACAAAACAAATCAAATCAATCGATAGAAATATAGATCAACTGATTATCTAATTCTATGATTCCATCAGGCTTACAATCCTACTCTTATTTATATGCTACTAAGTGGTTACAAAACGGTCCACATTACCAATTCTAACTAACTAACTACTTTTGCGCTTCCGCATTCTCTGCGAATGACCCTTTCTTCTGTGGATAGTCCCTTTTGCAGTTGTCGGCTTGTGCACTTTTTGCAGAATAATCCCGTGCCAACAATATCCTGTAGTTGGATCATCAGGTTTGCTAGTTGCACTTGGATTTGGATCATACCTATCCCTTTTTTGCCAACTGATGAATCCTCGAGCTTCATCGCAATTTCCAATGCCTCCGCTTGGGATGCAATCTCCTGCTGCATTAGTGGCATACGAAGGTGTGGTACCAATCCCACAATGAACCATTATTTGTGTTGCATGTCACTCATTCCAAAAATTACTTTGGCCATCAAATTTTTGTATATATGATCGAATTCCCATACTAATTCATTAGGAAATTGCTTTATTTCCTTCAATTTTGTGATATATGTGACTCTGGTTTTGGTTTCCTAATTTCATCAATCAATCCTGCTCTGATTTGTGCCAAGTTTTTCTTAGGATTCCCTGTGGGTACTTGTACAAACTTCATAAACCAATCCAACGCATAGCCCCAAAATTTCATCGCTAGTTGTCCCTTATTGATATCATCATCTTGGACTTGCTCCACCGTCAATGTCGCACAAGTCGAAGAAGCTAGTGGAGTCACCAAAAGTAAATGTTGTATTTAATGAGTTCTTGGAAACAGTACGAAAAGGCGGAAATTCAATTCAATGCACCATACGATGAAGAATGTTGCCTCAAAATGTTCAAGTACGGAAGTGACACATCATTGTTTCCACATGGACTAAGTGTCATGTCCACTTTTATGCCAATTTGGACAATAAATGAAAAGCATGCTATATATTTGGTTGTCATGGAAAAGGATGCAACAACATTAAATGTGACAAGGCCCTGTGATAGCGCAGTAAATGCGACAGATGAAGCAGTTAGGCGCATGAAGTGTGGTGCAAAACCAGTAGAAGACTGACTTCGACACTATGTAGTTGACAAGTAAGGAATACTATATGGTTCAGTGCACAAGGAATTGTGACGTATTATGACAGGAACGGGATATCAAGATGAAGGAACAATGAAACATATATATCAAGAAGGAAATCAAAGATAATTATGAAAAGATACTAGTACAGAAGTTCCTCCAAGACAAAGCATGAAGACAAGGGGAGTTATCCCTGAAAATAGTTAAGGATGAGGCCAATGAAAAACAGACAAAAGAATGCACAATGCGCAAGTAATGACACCTATTTCCCATTGATTTCAAAAGGGTAGATATGCATGAAGGTTGATGCATAAAATGCATGTAATGAAGCTGAAGAGAGATACATGAAGCTAGAGCAGACCTGAAAGAGTGTGAAACATATCACTTGAATAAATGACATGAAGATGACTGACAGGAAATTAAACATGAAGCTACATTAGATGTGAAAGAGTGTGAAGCATATCACTCTAAGAAATAACATGAAGATGACTGACCGTATGGTCTGCACAGAAGTAGTAGAAGAAAAAAATGCATAATGCATAGTAGAAAACAACCCAAAGAAATCGGGGGGATCATATACACAGGGGAGCACTGTGACCAAGTACAGATGAAGCATACAGTCCAAAGAAGATCAAGCATGGCTTCATTAGGTATTGAAATCAATGCCAAAGGGGGGGATTGTTGAACTTTGGTTGTCATTGATGTCAACTAATGTCAAAGAGGATGTCAACTGATTTAGTATGAGTCATTGACATCAACTGATGACAAAGTGGATACAACATTCCTATAGCAGTGTGAATAAGTATATGGAAGACACTTTGAATAAGTATATGCACAAGATAAAGAAGAACATGAATACCAAAATTATATGTCCAAGATGGTGAAGATGACAGACATGGATGCTAGTTTAATGAATTATATCCAGAAGTGCATTCAGTCTGAAGAAGTGTGTCCAAGGATACATAATACATGATGAGTTTGAAGAAATACATAAGGAATATACATCATGCTGATCCAGTTCAAATAAGAGCACAAGTAATGTATCATGTTGCATGTGGTCCTTGCGTATATAACAAGTCCACCAAGTCATACTCTCTGTTGGAGGATCATAAGTCGGCCTGTCAACTAGGATCCCCGCCTGACCTATTGCAATGTATGTCGACCGTTGTGTCGACCAGTCGGGCTATGTCGGTCGGTTGAACCGACAAGGAAGTTACATGACCGAATGTAAAGGAATATATATAGGTTTTTGAGCCGATGTACTGGGTTACATTAGATCTGTTCTGTGTATTGTTTTGCATATTTGTTGAGTAATAAAGGCTTGTAGTTCTCTCCACATATTTTCTTCTTGTATCTGTGTCTTGTGCATGCTTGTATAATATATTATGTATCAATGGTAACAATGCAACCCCCTTGACTAAAACATTGGTTTCGTTTCCGATGACACATATACCAGAAAAATAGCGAGCATGTTCAATGATACCAGAGCGAGAGATCAAAGAATGGTGGGAGAAGAAGATTGCTAACTATCTGCAAAACTATGCAAGGAGAAACAAGCTCACGATTGCTCAAGCAAGGGACAAGTTCTTTATCGAGACCCATGAAAAATTTGTATAGTCTGTGCCAGTCACGCTGAAGAAGCTGTTGGATGAGAAGACCAGTAGATGAAGAAGAACGAAACTTGATTTCGACATTGATTAATGGAGGTTGCACAAACCTGTCTGAATGGTGCAAGAAGATTGCTGGAGAAATTTGTGAAGAACGAGCGATTGAATAGCGATTTTGTCATGTCCCCAAATTTTGCTATGGTCCATGGGGTAATTTTGGCCTAAGTCACCTAGGCAATAATTATTTAATTAATGAGCAAGTATGGAAACTACCTTATGGAATATGCGTACAGTTGTATTTGGGAATTAAATGGACAAGGTGGGCCCCCCCCATGTAGTTATTAACCCCATGACTGATTCTAAGTGATTAATTAAATGAGAATTTAACTAATGGGGAAATTTTGAGGCAATTACTATAGTGGTTAATTAATTAATTTCTGAAGTCTGAATTAATCCTGAAAATGGTAATATTTTAATAATAAATGTTGCTAATAAATATTAGCAAGTGGTGATGATGTTCTTAGTAAATTCGAATTAGTGTCAAGAGGATCAATTTTTCCTTAGTGGAAAATCTCAGGAAAGGCAAGGAATCTAATGGAGGAAAGAAGAAAAGGCAAACAAAATGGAAACTGACAAAAGAAAACAAAAAAACTGGCAAAAGCAGAAAAGAGGAAAGTAAAGAAAGTGGAAAGATTCAGAAAATCTTTCAAAAAGAAAATAGCAACAACGAGAAAAGCTACCTAAAGCGCACTTGCCCAAATTCAGTGAAGGAGGTGAAGGAAAGAAATTTTTGAAAGCTCCGAAGTTGCTATTGTCCTCTGTTAAATTTTTAGTATTAAATCACAATACTATAGGATCTTTGCTGAGAGAATAACATCTACAGTATATCAATGCATGACAAGCATCACAAGCATCACAAGAATCAAAAGCATAGAGACAAGAGACACAGAGTTTCCGTGGGGAAAACCCTAAGGTGAAAAACCCCACAACTTCCTCAGAGATAGAGAGAGCAATGGCTCAACCAAAATACAACCAAATAACACTGAGATAGTCTCCTAGCAGATGATCCTCCTCCTCCTCACTAGTGCGCCACTTTTCAGAGAGAGAGATAGTTCCGAGTGTGTAAAATAGAGATCTCCTATCTCTATTTATACTCACCTTTTTGCCCAGTGACTTACTGGGGCCGACTTGTCTACTTAGATACACCCACATTATATTATATATTAATCAAGGCCGACCCCATAAGGTGGTCTAATAACCCATCGGCAAGTACACACACTTGCGACACTTGTCAATCCACATGACGACACTTCCTTATAGAGGAATAACACATCTCTTATAAGGGTACAATAAATATATATATAATATATAGATGAAATACATTCCGAAGTTACATATACATCAACACTCCCTCTTAACTAGGAAGGTATTTCTCGACACAGATCTGCTAGACAAGTCTTCTTCTCTGGATCATCGTCATCATCATCGTCACTGCTGCTACTATCTCAACCAATCTCTGACTCTACTTGTCATAGGAAGTTCTACAGAGCCAGTCCTTTTTCATACTGGATGTAGGCCCACCACCTGCAGGTCTTCGTCATCACTGGCCATACTGTGGAATCCTCATGACTTATTACGTGCATCACAAAACCTCGAAAGAGCATCCTAGGATGTTACGGGTACACAACTCCGACCTGTAGGATCTCCCAGGGCGCTATTACATGTGACCCCACCACAAAACCTCGAAAGAGCATCTCAGGATGTTACGGGTAAACAACTCCGACCTGAAATCTCCCAGGGCACAAATTACATGTGGTCCACCACAAAACCTAGCAAGAGCATCTCAGGATGTTACGGGTACACAACTCCGACCTGAAATCTCCCAGGGCACAAATTACATGTGGTCCACCACAAAACCTAGCAAGAGCATCTCAGGATGTTACGGGTACACAACTCCGACCTAAAATCTCCCAGGGCACAAATTACATGTGGTCATGGCAAAACCTCGCAAGAGCATCTCAGGATGTTACGGGTACACAACTCCGACCTGAAATCTCCCAGGGCCCAAATTACATGCCATAGGACAAAACCTCGCAAGAGCATCTCAGGATGTTACGGGTACACAACTCCGACCTGAGATCTCCCAGGGCGCTATTACATGTCCTCCCAGAGCAATGTCTCGAAAGAGCATCCCAGGCTATTACGGGTACACAACTCCGACCTATAGGATCTCTCAGACATGCTCATCTGCACAACCTGATCCACGGCCATAGAGTATCAACCTGATACTCACCATACATCATCCTGATGTACTCATGATCGTCCTGATCATCATCACTGCAACGTCCTGCTGCATGTCATCTGGAGCAACATCCTGAAGCTCATCATCCATGATCATCCTGATCATCACTGCAACATCCTGCTGCATGTCATCTGGAGCAACATCCTGAAGCTCATCATCCATGATCATCCTGATCATCACTGCAACATCCTGAAGCTCATCATCCATGATCATCCTGATCATCAATGCATCCACCTGATGCATACCAAGTATCTACCTGATACATATCATCATACATGATCCACCTGATCATCAATGCATCCACCTGATGCATACCAAGTATCTACCTGATACATGATACATATCACCATACATGATCCACCTGATCATACAATGTATCCACCTAATACATATACAGATACATGGTCCAAGCATCCAACATGATGCACATACATACATAAATGATCCACCTGATCATATCCAGCATCCAACATGATGCATACATACATAAATGATCCAACTGATCATATCCAGCATCCAACATGATGCATACATACATAAATGATCCAACTGATCATATCCAGCATCCAACATGATGCATACATACATAAATGATCCAACTGATCATATCCAAGCAGAAACCAGAACATCATCCTGATGCCCATTCTCCAACGCTTACTTCCACAGCCATGTGAAGGATCCTCCTTCCAACATGCTTGGAATGGCTTCAGCAAATGTGTCCATCACTTCTTCCTCGAAGTGTCCTCAATCTGTAGAACGCCAAGCCTCTCTCTGAAGTACTCGAACTTCACTCTGGCTAGTGGCTTCGTCAGCACATCTGTAATTTGCTCGTCCGTCGCAACATACAGAAGCTTCACAGCTCCTCTCTGCACCATATCCCTGATATAGTGATATTTGATCTCTATGTGTTTCGAGCTGTCATGAAACACTGGGTTCTCGGACAGCTTCACACAACTCTGGTTATCACAGAAGATACCAGTAGCCTCCAACGGGAGATCAAATAACTCAGACAGTAGCTTCCATAGCCATACTGCCTCACAACTAGCTGAACAGGCTACAACATACTCTGCCTCAGCTGTACTCAGTGCTACGCAGGACTGCTTCCTGCTAAACCAAGAGATCACACCTGATCCCATACTGAAGCAACACCCAGATGTGCTCTTCCTATCTGCAGCACTGCCAACCCAATCCGAATCAACATAACCCTGTAGGTTAAACTTTTGATCCGCCTCATACCTGAGTCCATAATCCAATGTACCCTTCAGGTACCTCAGAACATGCTTTACAGCAACCAGGTGAACACTCCTCGGATCCGTCAAGAACTGGCTCAATGTGTTCACAACAAAGCAAATGTCTGGTCTCGTGTTCGTCAGGTACATCAAGGATCCAATCATCTGACGATACAAAGAGACATCAACCGGCTCAGATGAAGCATCACATAGAAGCTTTAGATTTGATGCCATAGGTGTGGCCATGGCCTTGCAATCCATCATCCCGAACCTCTTCAGGATCTCTACTGCATACTTCCCTTGTCCAAGGAAGATTCCTTCTGCATTCTGCCACACCTCCATGCCAAAAACAAATAGTGCATCATCCCCAAGTTCTTCATCTTGAACTCGGTAGTAAGCTTCCACTGCGTGTCGGAAATCAATCTATCTTCACCATACCAAGTTCTGCACATATATGATTTCCTATCATGTGTCTCAGAACCAAGTGGCTGCTTCTTCTTCAACTACACCATTCAAGAAAGTTGTCTTGAATCCATCTGGTGTATCTTCTATTTCATCACTTTTATATTTCTTTATGCTGCCATCTGCAACATGCTTGATCTGAAAGTTCTATTTGGAAGTCACAACAGACTTCCCTTTAGCTCTTGGGATCGCATCCCAAACATCATTCTTCATGATCGACAGATCATGGCATTCCATTTCTTCATCCCAGATCCTGGGAACTTCAATATCTTCAATAGATATCTTTGTTGCTGGAACAAATGTTGTAGTCCTTTTGTAGGTGAAGATATACGGTCTTTCCTACAAAACAGGTTAAATTGCATGATTAGAAACATCTCATAATTTTCAGAACAAATTCTTACACATGAAGAAATATGTCATACAATCATGCAATTATCTTAGCCAATGCTTCAATACAACATTTATCCATATCCCGTAACTTTCTAGATGCCTTCCAATTAGGACTTGGCCACATTAGGACTTGGCCATCCACAAATGCAACCCTCATACCTTTTGCATCTAATGCAGAAATGGAGAGTAAGTTCTTCTTGAGCCCAGGTACATAAAGTACTTCCTTCATCTTCAATGATTTTCCAGAATCTAGGTTGTAGGAGGCTTCACCACTTCCTTTGATTGGGTATTGATAATCATCCCCAAGTTTCACCTTATGGGGTGATTCATGTTCAGATAGGTTCACAAAGGATTCTTTAAACCCAGTCATGTGTTTGGAAGCCCCACTATCAATCAACCAATCATTACATCCATGGGAGATGGTATCTGTAAGAGCAGAAATTAGAACATATTCTTCTTCACTTGATGAGTCATCATCACTACTACTTTCTGCCCTAGCCTTCTTCTTTGGAGGTTCATCATCTTCGGCAGCATGAGCATGAAACCTTCTTTTGTTGCCCTTCTTCTTCTTACTGGAGTTGTTGTTATTATCCCTTTTGTTCTTGGGACAATCTGAAGCAAAGTGACCCTTCTCATTGCATGTGAAGCATCTTAGGTCCTTCTTACTCTTTTGATGGAATCTTTTGGGGTGAGGGTGATCCTTCTTGGTTTTGCTTCTTTTGATGTGGGCTGCAAGAGCTTGATCTTCTCCTCCCATCTTTTCCTCACGAGCTATAAGTCTAGCTTCTTCTTGAGAGCATTCTTCCCTCAATCTGTTGAACGAGATCAATTTCTTCCTTGCACAAATTCCTTGAATAAAGGAATCCCATGACCTAGGTAGGCATTTAGAGTAGTCATCACCACCTCACCATTCTCCACCATTTCATCTACTGCTTCTAATTGTTCCTTGATCTAAGAGACCCTTGAAAAGTAAGATTGAATGGTTTCTCCATTCTGAAACTTTACTGCTTTCAATTGGTTCCGCAGGGTCATCTTCCGATTTATGTTCTTTCCTTCAAATAGCTTGGTCAAAGATTCAAACATCTCTTTGGGTGTCTTGAGAGAAGACACATGGGGTATGAGATGATCTTTGATAGAATCAGCAATGATTCTCTTTGCCTTGACCAAGTTCTTCTTGTGCAATACCTTGGCCTCTTCATCCTCTGGGATAGGGATGTCTTCTTTCACATATGAGTCCAACTCATTCTCTTCCAGGATTAGCCCAATCCTATACTTCCAGGCTCGGAAGTTATCAGCCCCTTCAAGCTTATCCTCAAGCTTGGTGTGAAGAGACATCTTTAAGGGTACTTCAAATGGAAATAGAAAAGATTTAGAAATTACCACTTGAAGTGCTGAAAACTGGATCTGGTCCCGGATTAGGGTTTGTCAGAGAAACCCTAAAAATTCAAAATGTGAATTTCAAAATTCCGAAAGGATAGAAAGATGCGCCTTGGAGAGCTGATCAGCCTAGTACATTTAGAATTTGAGATCAGCAAAGTCTTGCCCTTCAGAATTGCCTTTTTGTCCTCCCGGGTTCACTGGGGAGAGCCCTGAATTAGGGTTTGAGTTTCCCGGAGATCTACCCAGCCAAAAATCTCGATCCAAAGCTCAAACCTTCGATTTTTGCAAGGAGCTTCCAGCTGTACCTTCAGTTTCCAGAAATTCCTATTTTTGTGGAAACCCTAATTTTTAGGGCCAAAACTGAAAATGCTCGGAATTGAAATATGATTGGATAGAAAGATGCGCCTTGATGAGTAGATCCAATCTACTATACTGAATTTCAAAAATCTGTGGAGAGAAACCCAATAAACAAGGAATACAAGCTTCCGTCACTGCAAAATGTCTTCTTCTCAGTTAAGCTCTGATACCATGTTAAATTTTTAGTATTAAATCACAATACTATAGGATCTTTGCTGAGAGAATAACATCTACAGTATATCAATGCATGACAATCATAATATGACAAGCATCACAAGAATCAAAAGCATAGAGACAAGAGACACAGAGTTTCCGTGGGGAAAACCCTAAGGTGAAAAACCCCACAACTTCCTCAGAGATAGAGAGAGCAATGGCTCAACCAAAATACAACCAAATAACACTGAGATAGTCTCCTAGCAGATGATCCTCCTCCTCCTCACTAGTGCGCCACTTTTCAGAGAGAGAGATAGTTACTTTTCCGAGTGTGTAAAATAGAGATCTCCTATCTCTATTTATACTCACCTTTTTGCCCAGTGACTTACTGGGGCCGACTTGTCTACTTAGATACACCCACATTATATTATATATTAATCAGGGCCGACCCCATAAGGTGGTCTAATAACCCATCGTCAAGTACACACACTTGTGACACTTGTCAATCCACATGACGACACTTCCTTATAGAGGAATAACACATCTCTTATAAGGGTACAATAAATATATATATAATATATAGATGAAATACATTCCGAAGTTACATATACATCAACACCCTCAAGAAATGTGCCCTCATGGATTTTGAGTAGAATGGGAAATTGAGTTACCTACTCTCACAGGTAACCAAGCCAAGAACATGCTCAATAGGTCATCATGAAGCTTATAAAAGAATCCAACCAACTCTATTTGACAACTTTTGATCATTTGAGAAATTTGCTTGAGAGCTCTGAGCTTCTCTAGTGTTGAGAGATGTTCCTCAAAAACCTTGGGAGATGTGCCCCAAGTTCTTGACAGGTTTCCAGTATACTTATAGAGTTCCATATTGCTGCTGATCATATGTTTATTAGCCATCCATGAATATTATGCAACCATCAGAAAAGATCCTATCATCTAGAAGTGTTTGTAGTGAAGGCAGTTGAAGATCTATTGAGGAGAAAGCTCCTATTCTTGAAGAAGGAGACTAAATCAGCTGAGAGGAAAGTGTGTAGCTCAAGAAATCTGTTCTGGACCTGTAGCAGCTTATGCACCAGATTTATCAGATATCTGACCCTTCTCCTACCCTTCCAACCCTTTCTCCTTTCTTGTGGAGGAAAACTAGTGATTCCAGTGGAGAGAAATATCTCATTCATGAAGGAGGAGTCCAATTCTTCTTAGAGAAGGTGTGCACAGCCCATGAAATATGTTCTAGACCTATAGCATCTCATCACTTAGGTTTATCAGAGATATGACCCTTCTCCTACCCTTCCAACCATTTCTCCTCTCCTGTGGGGGAAAATTAGCTGTGGAAGGTCTCATGTGCAATCCTTGATGAATTTTACTGTAAAAATTCTTCCACTTTTGTGAATTCAACCCAAAAATAATTTGGTGCTATTATCATATTTTTATATACGTTCTCAACTGATAAATGAACTTTATTGGTGATTTTGGCACCTCCAGAGATTGAGACTAGTTTTCCTAGTCAATTGGGGAACTACAAGGAAGGAGGGTAGAAAATATTTGTAAGATATTTTTGTAAACTTCTGATTCAACCATAAAATATTAAATAAGTTATAACAAAGCTATTTCAGTCATAAAAACAGAGCATTATTTCATTTACTAAGTTTTACCCTTCTTTGACCCTAGACTAGCTCAATGGGCATTATTTATTGACTAGTTTTAGTAAAACTCTCAATATGTTTAACCATTAATGTATTTATCTATTCTAATGATTTGGTATGGTCAATATAATAGTACATCTCCATACTCTATTCATAAGCTTTTAGAATCATTTCAGGCCATTTAGAAAGCACTGTAATTTCTCCTTCTCGGTCGTCCTGACTAGCTAATTTTGGCCAATACTCTTCCAAACCATTACAATTCATTGGTACATCATTCCAGAACATTATATAAGTTTATTTGAATGATATTACCTCTGTCATTAATCCCCAGTCCCCCACCTATCCAGTATGCATATGCCAGCTGCCCAGGAAGCCTCGAAGTAGGCAAGAGTTGCACATTGTTGTTGAAAAGTGAATGGTTCTGGTACATGGTCTATAGGACATCTCTGATTTCAATTTTGACCTGCTGCTGCACCTAAGCCCATACATTTTCTAGAATTGAATGTCCATCCTACTATCCTCATTCCTTAACTCAGTACCCATCACTTACTTCCTACTCTGCTCAGAAAATTGTCGAAGAAAATCACTAGTAAAGTTTATAAAACTTTGAATTAGAGTTAATATCTTGGTTGAATCTTCCCAAGGATACTATAGTGGTATCAGAGCAATTTCGTCCACCCCTGTGGAAAGAAAGAATCTCACTAATGGAAGGAATATTGAAGATCTTCTCATAGATGCAAAATGTGGCTCCTACCAATCAGTGAAGAAGAAGAATTTATTTTTGAGCCATATGAAGAGGAGACTTTAACCCATGTTAGAAATTTTTATTTGCCGAAAGTT
This sequence comes from Larix kaempferi, assembly GCA_027924585.1. Taxonomy (NCBI): domain Eukaryota; kingdom Viridiplantae; phylum Streptophyta; class Pinopsida; order Pinales; family Pinaceae; genus Larix; species Larix kaempferi. Next base: position 6,075,252 of record BSBM01000252.1, read on the forward strand.
GAATATGAGTTCCTTGTTGAACCAATGTTTGAAGAGGACATAGTAAATGACCTACCTGTGACTAATTGGGATTATGAAGGAATACTCAAAGGAGAGAACCCAAAGAAATCCTATGAGTACTTCATGGAGTACTCTTCTTTGAAGAAGGAGGTTCAGAAGTCCCTGACCTTTAGAGACTATTGTGATTTAGAGATTCAGAGTTTGTTCAAAGACTCCTACAATAGTGATAACAAAAGAAGGATTGCACATATGGTTGATGGTGTGTGCAAAGAAGTCGAGGCAATATTTTTACCCCTAGGAGCTAAAATAGAAGGGAGGGATAACGATGTGTCCTCACAGCTAGGAAAAATCAAGGGAGGAAACCAAGAGCCACCTAGTTCTTATGGTGGAGAAGAAGTAGGAAAAAATAAAGATGAAGTTGCAGCCCTACATATGGATCCATCCCAATCTCAGGAAAAAGGAATCGAGAAGGAATTTTCAGCAAGGCCATTGGTAGGGCCAAGCATTGGGAGACTGTTTGGTTTTACTTCAAGAAGTCCAAAGGTTGTGATCCAAGCACCACACAATGCAGAGAGACATCAATTTTCTTGGAATTAAATGACCAAGAAAACCTTGTTGGTTCCCCATTACTCCAAGAAGTGGATGACTAAGGTTGATGCATAGTAGAAGATCCAGCGGTCAACACTTGATTGTTGGTGATGAGGGAGGTAAAATCACTCTCGATATTTTCATGGTTGATTTCAAAACAAGTGCAGAATAAATGGGACAGATTGATGAAGGTGAGACATATTTTGGATCTAATCCAAAGGAGGAACATAATTCAGATTTACAATCACTCCTTGAGCCTCGCAAGGAAGTAGAAATTGAGCACATCTCAGTAGGGTGTGAAGTAGAAAAATAGGTGGATGAACAAGCCATCAAAATTCCACCATATAAGGAGGAGAACATGACACTTGGTAAATTAGTAATTTCTGATTCTTATGTGTCATTATGTCAATCTGATGTGGCAGCCACGTCCATTGAAAATTTCATAATGGTTGAGCCCCATAGTGATGAGATTCAGAATTCTGGTGTAAAAAATGAAAGAAGTATGAAGGTTGAAACCTTGAGAGAAGATATTTATGTTGCACCAAGGATGAATGAGAAATTATGTTGCAACCCAAATTATGTTTTTGAGGACCTGAAAGATGAATATATTGCAGCAGCAACATACATATCAGATTTCAAAACCTCAAGTGCACTCCATGAAATTGATTCGGTGATGGAAAACGAAGAGGAACATCTACAAGAACCTCATCTTCTTGCAGGATCTTTAAAGATGGATGAACAGAAGATCCAAGAGGCTCTGAAAATTCTCCATGAACCTCATGCTTCAGTTTCAAAGTTGTGTTGGGAAGTTGCTTTAATGGAAGACCAATCTTCCTTTGAAGCCATGGATAATATCCAGAAAGCAAAGTCCACAATCAAAGGTAATTTCTCACAGTTGCTTTCAGATAAAAATTACATGCTTGAGCTTGTTGAGTTATTGCGGGCAGCAACACTGCATGATGAAGAGAGTATTAGCATATATGAAAAAGAGAACTACATGAAAATGTCTATGGAGGAACCTCATGAGTGGGTGGACCACGAGGAGCAGTCTGTTCAGTATGTGCTGAAAGAAAGTGCAGAAAAGGTTGATGAAATGTTCAGAAGCATGGCTCACCACCCTTCATTCCCCACTTCACATTCAGAAACAAATTGTGGGAATGAAAATTGGGTAAAAGGATTCTTCCTCTTGGTGTCACACGATGAGCTGGAGGATCCTAAAATCAAGGCTGATGACATGTTCCTTAACCCGCAACAATGGAATCAGCCTATGCATGTGTGTGCAGCCACTTTTGACAAGGAGGTATTGTTGGGTGTGTGAGCTATCTCGAATAAAAACATCTAATATTAATTATCAACCAGGATCAGTAAACTTAGAGTTGAAGCAAAATATATATCAAAGTAGAAAGGATTCCTAAAGTTTCAGGCTTGTCAGACCTAAAAAATGTCTAGTAAGGAAAAAGATCGAAAGATCTTTCAAAATGAAAAACTGAGTTAAATATTTAAGAATACAGCTAAGAAATTAAATCACAGACCATACTACTCTACTTCTATGGTTAATTAATAAGAAATATGGAAACAAATACTGAAACACAAATTACTTCTAGAAAAGTGAGAAACTACTGAATTAAACTTCAAGATAACAACTATGAACAAAATCCAAGCTAAAGATATTAGATGTTTAATAGGGAGAACATGTAAATGTAAATTATTCTAAACTAAACCATCTAATTCCATTCTTCCTGATTACGTACATGAAATGTAATAGGAACTGGAGTAAATGTATCGTAATGACTTTCAAATGTAATAAGGAAGCTAAATGGAAGTAAATCTAGCTTAACTTCTACAAACAGATGTAAACTAAAAATCAACCAACTACAACTAAATTTAAACATCATGAACTACTGTCTATCCATATGTGAACAAGAAACTAATATAAGTTAGAAGAAAGTAGAAAACTTAACAAAGATGTTAAATTGAACTATATTAGATTTGGAAGCAAGTAGAAAACTTGGTAAAAATATATATTATTGATCCAAATCTTGCAACATGAACATCTTCATTAAATAGAAACTAGTCTTAAGATTAACAAACTAAAACAACTCAAAGAATAGAATTATCAACTATAACTTGGAAAAGAACTATTTAGGAACAAGATTGATACATTTTGAATAGTAACTAAGTAACAAAACGGGTTAAAGAACTAAATTTTGGAAGAAGGATAAGAAGAGGATAAGGAGGAAACAATGATGAAATTTAATTAAGAACTCCAAATGACATAAAACAAGATTGAATTACATCTCAAACTATTAAGGAGGAACATGAAGAATGATGATTGGGAGGAAGAAGAAATTAGATTCTGAAGAAGGCCTAAAACAATACAGAAAACACACAGGTTTGAATGATGATCTGAATGCTGGTCTGAATGGTGGTCTGAATGACAGTCTGAATGGAGGAAAACGTTTGAAAGTGAGGGAAAGAAGAGTTTTTGGGATGATTTAATTACCAGCTAGCTTATGCAAGTGATCCTACTGTGCAAAGGAAGCAGTAGAGAGATTATTTAGAGGCTAAACTAATGAAGAATTATCTACTCTAATCATTACCTAGGAGGAAGAATAATTTTATGAGAAGTAGGAAGAAGGTTGGAATGGAAGAAGGAAGAATTAACCTACAACAAATAGGAAGAAGAACTAACAAAGGGGAAGAGAAAGAAAGGAATGCTAACTATGGAAGAATTTGGAAGCAATATCTAACTATGATGATGGAAGAAAGATTGAAAACAAATTATAAAGTAGTGAACTATTGGTCGACCATTTCCTAACTCAAAAGAAGGAAGGTGTATTAACAGTAGAATATTAATTACAGAGGAATGAAGATGATACACACAGGAAAATGAATTAGATTACACACACAGGAAATAAACTAGTTAATTGCAAGAAAAGAAATGCAGAAAATTTAAATAAAACCTCCAGTTGATGAGGGGCCCTTCTCAGCAATCAGAGGATGAACTAGATCAACTTAAATGACTACCAGCAGAACATCAACGAGCTTGTACTTCCATTATCTTGAGAAAAATTATAGGACTCTGTCTTCAACTATCTATGACTGCAAACTCTTCACAAGTGTGAACTAGTTAGATTCCAAAGACTTAGACTAACTCGTCTCAATCACAAAGATGACTATTTATAAGTTACAATGAGTGAGAGGGTTGACAGAGTCGACCTCTCTAATAATAGGAGTGTTTAAATGACTGTAACTATTGATTTAATTGATGTATGCCAACGCAAGGAGCGTCCTTTAGACTTTGACGGGGTTAGTTCCTTCACAGGGCAGCTACAACATCGATCTAACTCAGATGTGGACGAGCAGTGTGCTAGCGGACGGAATTGTGGGAAGGCGGGCTCCTTCCAGAATGATGGCGTGAATGAACGTGAGTATACGTGCGTGATTCCAGGCTGAGTGTGCAGACGAACCAAAGGTTGAAGAGTTAATGTGGATGTGAGATGCACTGGAAAGCTCAGCGAACCTGAGGATGGTTCTACTAGAGCAATAGCTCATTAACCAGGCCCATTGCATGTCAAACAGAACCCACATGTCCTCCTCTTCATTCAACGGTCTGAGATGTGTCAACCAAGGATTTCATGGGGTGAACGAAGGGCTAAACGATGATTTGAACACGTTTTAGGCTGAGCACATAGCGCATGGTCTGAATGACGGGTCATTTACAAATCGTAGCCTGTCAAATAGAACCATAAGTGTTAATTATGCCCAAAAACATCATTTTAATCATAAATAAACCATAATATACGAAACATAAGAAGATTTGCATGGTAAGTGAATTTGTGTTTACCTAGACTGTTTGATGAGTTGAACTGCTAAGAAAACAACTTACTATAGCAAAAAATGATAGAAATAATGCCACTTCGAGTAAATTGAATGATAAAAAATGGTGACAAAAATGGACACCAACATTCCCCCAAACCGGAGTCATGCTAGGTCCCACTGAGCAGAACAAAAAGTGATTAGGAAGAAGGCCGAGCTGCGATAACAGTGGTCTTCGATTCGGATGATGGAGATGCATGCTTGTCCTGGAGATTCTTGAAATGACCCCTTAAGGAATTATACTTTACCCTAAGGACAACATTGGATTTTATTTTGGCGCTAACCAAGCATTCAGTGCTTTTCAATTGTGTACGCAACATCTTATTTTCTTCAAGGAGCTCAGAGATTGTCTCCACGTAGCTTTGACTTTGTTCTGTTAATTGTGCTATCTCTTGGGTTAACTGATCCCATTTTTGCTGACTCGGAATAGGTTGTTCTATATCATGCTCCAAGTCCATTTGAGGACTCGTATCTTTTGGAGATGTCTCAACATTAATAGTTTGTTCTTCATGGCTTTTGTCTTTGTTATATGTAGGAGAGATTCTAGCAGCATGGGCTTCACTCATCTAAATGGATGCATTAGCTAGTGTGAGGAGGGATGACTCAAAGGTACAATCATCCAACTGGATATTTTAGCATGAGGGATGAATGATAGTTTGAATGTCAGGCTAATCAATGGACTGGTCATATATTGTCTCTCTAGGTTCAGTAGGTATTGATGAGAAAGGTGGGGATTCCAACGTAATCTCAGGAGAATGTATTGAATGGGCAGAGTGCATATCATCTAAGGGAATCTCATCAAATCGTATACATTTAGTGTTTGGTTCTTCTTGGGCATGAAGGTGTTCTTGAGAAGGGGAAGATTTGACAGTAGATAAATGAGGGTTTAATATCTCAAAAACAAAATGGTCCCAAGTCTGACCCATTTCCTCTAATTGATGAATGATTAAAATCTTAATGAGGAAATGGTGATATAATCTGCCAGAAGGGTTAATGGTATTCTTTCTAACTTGACCCGACATCTTTTCCAAGCTCTTTAGAAAGTAGAATGGGAAATTTAAGGTCTGATTATTGACAAAATGAGCTAACAATCTAACATGGCCAGCTTTAAAAATAGTGAACTTAACCTCGCAGGTGACTAAGTGAATGATAATGGTCAAAAGATTCAAGTACTCTAGCTTGATCCATTCTCTATGAAACTCATGGCATCTTTTAAACTCAGGGATATGAAGAAGATCTTGGTAGCTACCAGGCTCGCAACAGTTGGGAATTGTTGATGGAGGACGAGGGATGCAATAGATAAATGCAGGGGATACAAGGAATTTGCAAAGGACGCAGCTCGTAGAGAGAGAAATGGAGAGTAAGTTCTTGGCCATCCACAAATGCAACCCTCATACCTTTGGCCACATTAGGACTTGGCCATCCACAAATGCAACCCTCATACCTTTTGCATCTAATGCAGAAATGGAGAGTAAGTTCTTCTTGAGCCCAGGTACATAAAGTACTTCCTTCATCTTCAATGATTTTCCAGAATCTAGGTTGTAGGAGGCTTCACCACTTCCTTTGATTGGGTATTGATAATCATCCCCAAGTTTCACCTTATGGGGTGATTCATGTTCAGATAGGTTCACAAAGGATTCTTTAAACCCAGTCATGTGTTTGGAAGCCCCACTATCAATCAACCAATCATTACATCCATGGGAGATGGTATCTGTAAGAGCAGAAATTAGAACATATTCTTCTTCACTTGATGAGTCATCATCACTACTACTTTCTGCCCTAGCCTTCTTCTTTGGAGGTTCATCATCTTCGGCAGCATGAGCATGAAACCTTCTTTTGTTGCCCTTCTTCTTCTTACTGGAGTTGTTGTTATTATCCCTTTTGTTCTTGGGACAATCTGAAGCAAAGTGACCCTTCTCATTGCATGTGAAGCATCTTAGGTCCTTCTTACTCTTTTGATGGAATCTTTTGGGGTGAGGGTGATCCTTCTTGGTTTTGCTTCTTTTGATGTGGGCTGCAAGAGCTTGATCTTCTCCTCCCATCTTTTCCTCACGAGCTATAAGTCTAGCTTCTTCTTGAGAGCATTCTTCCCTCAATCTGTTGAACGAGATCAATTTCTTCCTTGCACAAATTCCTTGAATAAAGGAATCCCATGACCTAGGTAGGCATTTAGAGTAGTCATCACCACCTCACCATTCTCCACCATTTCATCTACTGCTTCTAATTGTTCCTTGATCTAAGAGACCCTTGAAAAGTAAGATTGAATGGTTTCTCCATTCTGAAACTTTACTGCTTTCAATTGGTTCCGCAGGGTCATCTTCCGATTTATGTTCTTTCCTTCAAATAGCTTGGTCAAAGATTCAAACATCTCTTTGGGTGTCTTGAGAGAAGACACATGGGGTATGAGATGATCTTTGATAGAATCAGCAATGATTCTCTTTGCCTTGACCAAGTTCTTCTTGTGCAATACCTTGGCCTCTTCATCCTCTGGGATAGGGATGTCTTCTTTCACATATGAGTCCAACTCATTCTCTTCCAGGATTAGCCCAATCCTATACTTCCAGGCTCGGAAGTTATCATCCCCTTCAAGCTTATCCTCAAGCTTGGTGTGAAGAGACATCTTTAAGAGTACTTCAAATGGAAATAGAAAAGATTTAGAAATTACCACTTGAAGTGCTGAAAACTGGATCTGGTCCCGGATTAGGGTTTGTCAGAGAAACCCTAAAAATTCAAAATGTGAATTTCAAAATTCCGAAAGGATAGAAAGATGCGCCTTGGAGAGCTGATCAGCCTAGTACATTTAGAATTTGAGATCAGCAAAGTCTTGCCCTTCAGAATTGCCTTTTTGTCCTCCCGGGTTCACTGGGGAGAGCCCTGAATTAGGGTTTGAGTTTCCCGGAGATCTACCCAGCCAAAAATCTCGATCCAAAGCTCAAACCTTCGATTTTTGCAAGGAGCTTCCAGCTGTACCTTCAGTTTCCAGAAATTCCTATTTTTGTGGAAACCCTAATTTTTAGGGCCAAAACTGAAAATGCTCGGAATTGAAATATGATTGGATAGAAAGATGCGCCTTGATGAGTAGATCCAATCTACTATACTGAATTTCAAAAATCTGTGGAGAGAAACCCAATAAACAAGGAATACAAGCTTCCGTCACTGCAAAATGTCTTCTTCTCAGTTAAGCTCTGATACCATGTTAAATTTTTAGTATTAAATCACAATACTATAGGATCTTTGCTGAGAGAATAACATCTACAGTATATCAATGCATGACAATCATAATATGACAAGCATCACAAGAATCAAAAGCATAGAGACAAGAGACACAGAGTTTCCGTGGGGAAAACCCTAAGGTGAAAAACCCCACAACTTCCTCAGAGATAGAGAGAGCAATGGCTCAACCAAAATACAACCAAATAACACTGAGATAGTCTCCTAGCAGATGATCCTCCTCCTCCTCACTAGTGCGCCACTTTTCAGAGAGAGAGATAGTTACTTTTCCGAGTGTGTAAAATAGAGATCTCCTATCTCTATTTATACTCACCTTTTTGCCCAGTGACTTACTGGGGCCGACTTGTCTACTTAGATACACCCACATTATATTATATATTAATCAGGGCCGACCCCATAAGGTGGTCTAATAACCCATCGTCAAGTACACACACTTGTGACACTTGTCAATCCACATGACGACACTTCCTTATAGAGGAATAACACATCTCTTATAAGGGTACAATAAATATATATATAATATATAGATGAAATACATTCCGAAGTTACATATACATCAACACCCTCAAGAAATGTGCCCTCATGGATTTTGAGTAGAATGGGAAATTGAGTTACCTACTCTCACAGGTAACCAAGCCAAGAACATGCTCAATAGGTCATCATGAAGCTTATAAAAGAATCCAACCAACTCTATTTGACAACTTTTGATCATTTGAGAAATTTGCTTGAGAGCTCTGAGCTTCTCTAGTGTTGAGAGATGTTCCTCAAAAACCTTGGGAGATGTGCCCCAAGTTCTTGACAGGTTTCCAGTATACTTATAGAGTTCCATATTGCTGCTGATCATATGTTTATTAGCCATCCATGAATATTATGCAACCATCAGAAAAGATCCTATCATCTAGAAGTGTTTGTAGTGAAGGCAGTTGAAGATCTATTGAGGAGAAAGCTCCTATTCTTGAAGAAGGAGACTAAATCAGCTGAGAGGAAAGTGTGTAGCTCAAGAAATCTGTTCTGGACCTGTAGCAGCTTATGCACCAGATTTATCAGATATCTGACCCTTCTCCTACCCTTCCAACCCTTTCTCCTTTCTTGTGGAGGAAAACTAGTGATTCCAGTGGAGAGAAATATCTCATTCATGAAGGAGGAGTCCAATTCTTCTTAGAGAAGGTGTGCACAGCCCATGAAATATGTTCTAGACCTATAGCATCTCATCACTTAGGTTTATCAGAGATATGACCCTTCTCCTACCCTTCCAACCATTTCTCCTCTCCTGTGGGGGAAAATTAGCTGTGGAAGGTCTCATGTGCAATCCTTGATGAATTTTACTGTAAAAATTCTTCCACTTTTGTGAATTCAACCCAAAAATAATTTGGTGCTATTATCATATTTTTATATACGTTCTCAACTGATAAATGAACTTTATTGGTGATTTTGGCACCTCCAGAGATTGAGACTAGTTTTCCTAGTCAATTGGGGAACTACAAGGAAGGAGGGTAGAAAATATTTGTAAGATATTTTTGTAAACTTCTGATTCAACCATAAAATATTAAATAAGTTATAACAAAGCTATTTCAGTCATAAAAACAGAGCATTATTTCATTTACTAAGTTTTACCCTTCTTTGACCCTAGACTAGCTCAATGGGCATTATTTATTGACTAGTTTTAGTAAAACTCTCAATATGTTTAACCATTAATGTATTTATCTATTCTAATGATTTGGTATGGTCAATATAATAGTACATCTCCATACTCTATTCATAAGCTTTTAGAATCATTTCAGGCCATTTAGAAAGCACTGTAATTTCTCCTTCTCGGTCGTCCTGACTAGCTAATTTTGGCCAATACTCTTCCAAACCATTACAATTCATTGGTACATCATTCCAGAACATTATATAAGTTTATTTGAATGATATTACCTCTGTCATTAATCCCCAGTCCCCCACCTATCCAGTATGCATATGCCAGCTGCCCAGGAAGCCTCGAAGTAGGCAAGAGTTGCACATTGTTGTTGAAAAGTGAATGGTTCTGGTACATGGTCTATAGGACATCTCTGATTTCAATTTTGACCTGCTGCTGCACCTAAGCCCATACATTTTCTAGAATTGAATGTCCATCCTACTATCCTCATTCCTTAACTCAGTACCCATCACTTACTTCCTACTCTGCTCAGAAAATTGTCGAAGAAAATCACTAGTAAAGTTTATAAAACTTTGAATTAGAGTTAATATCTTGGTTGAATCTTCCCAAGGATACTATAGTGGTATCAGAGCAATTTCGTCCACCCCTGTGGAAAGAAAGAATCTCACTAATGGAAGGAATATTGAAGATCTTCTCATAGATGCAAAATGTGGCTCCTACCAATCAGTGAAGAAGAAGAATTTATTTTTGAGCCATATGAAGAGGAGACTTTAACCCATGTTAGAAATTTTTATTTGCCGAAAGTTGAATATGAGTTCCTTGTTGAACCAATGTTTGAAGAGGACATAGTAAATGACCTACCTGTGACTAATTGGGATTATGAAGGAATACTCAAAGGAGAGAACCCAAAGAAATCCTATGAGTACTTCATGGAGTACTCTTCTTTGAAGAAGGAGGTTCAGAAGTCCCTGACCTTTAGAGACTATTGTGATTTAGAGATTCAGAGTTTGTTCAAAGACTCCTACAATAGTGATAACAAAAGAAGGATTGCACATATGGTTGATGGTGTGTGCAAAGAAGTCGAGGCAATATTTTTACCCCTAGGAGCTAAAATAGAAGGGAGGGATAACGATGTGTCCTCACAGCTAGGAAAAATCAAGGGAGGAAACCAAGAGCCACCTAGTTCTTATGGTGGAGAAGAAGTAGGAAAAAATAAAGATGAAGTTGCAGCCCTACATATGGATCCATCCCAATCTCAGGAAAAAGGAATCGAGAAGGAATTTTCAGCAAGGCCATTGGTAGGGCCAAGCATTGGGAGACTGTTTGGTTTTACTTCAAGAAGTCCAAAGGTTGTGATCCAAGCACCACACAATGCAGAGAGACATCAATTTTCTTGGAATTAAATGACCAAGAAAACCTTGTTGGTTCCCCATTACTCCAAGAAGTGGATGACTAAGGTTGATGCATAGTAGAAGATCCAGCGGTCAACACTTGATTGTTGGTGATGAGGGAGGTAAAATCACTCTCGATATTTTCATGGTTGATTTCAAAACAAGTGCAGAATAAATGGGACAGATTGATGAAGGTGAGACATATTTTGGATCTAATCCAAAGGAGGAACATAATTCAGATTTACAATCACTCCTTGAGCCTCGCAAGGAAGTAGAAATTGAGCACATCTCAGTAGGGTGTGAAGTAGAAAAATAGGTGGATGAACAAGCCATCAAAATTCCACCATATAAGGAGGAGAACATGACACTTGGTAAATTAGTAATTTCTGATTCTTATGTGTCATTATGTCAATCTGATGTGGCAGCCACGTCCATTGAAAATTTCATAATGGTTGAGCCCCATAGTGATGAGATTCAGAATTCTGGTGTAAAAAATGAAAGAAGTATGAAGGTTGAAACCTTGAGAGAAGATATTTATGTTGCACCAAGGATGAATGAGAAATTATGTTGCAACCCAAATTATGTTTTTGAGGACCTGAAAGATGAATATATTGCAGCAGCAACATACATATCAGATTTCAAAACCTCAAGTGCACTCCATGAAATTGATTCGGTGATGGAAAACGAAGAGGAACATCTACAAGAACCTCATCTTCTTGCAGGATCTTTAAAGATGGATGAACAGAAGATCCAAGAGGCTCTGAAAATTCTCCATGAACCTCATGCTTCAGTTTCAAAGTTGTGTTGGGAAGTTGCTTTAATGGAAGACCAATCTTCCTTTGAAGCCATGGATAATATCCAGAAAGCAAAGTCCACAATCAAAGGTAATTTCTCACAGTTGCTTTCAGATAAAAATTACATGCTTGAGCTTGTTGAGTTATTGCGGGCAGCAACACTGCATGATGAAGAGAGTATTAGCATATATGAAAAAGAGAACTACATGAAAATGTCTATGGAGGAACCTCATGAGTGGGTGGACCACGAGGAGCAGTCTGTTCAGTATGTGCTGAAAGAAAGTGCAGAAAAGGTTGATGAAATGTTCAGAAGCATGGCTCACCACCCTTCATTCCCCACTTCACATTCAGAAACAAATTGTGGGAATGAAAATTGGGTAAAAGGATTCTTCCTCTTGGTGTCACACGATGAGCTGGAGGATCCTAAAATCAAGGCTGATGACATGTTCCTTAACCCGCAACAATGGAATCAGCCTATGCATGTGTGTGCAGCCACTTTTGACAAGGAGGTATTGTTGGGTGTGTGAGCTATCTCGAATAAAAACATCTAATATTAATTATCAACCAGGATCAGTAAACTTAGAGTTGAAGCAAAATATATATCAAAGTAGAAAGGATTCCTAAAGTTTCAGGCTTGTCAGACCTAAAAAATGTCTAGTAAGGAAAAAGATCGAAAGATCTTTCAAAATGAAAAACTGAGTTAAATATTTAAGAATACAGCTAAGAAATTAAATCACAGACCATACTACTCTACTTCTATGGTTAATTAATAAGAAATATGGAAACAAATACTGAAACACAAATTACTTCTAGAAAAGTGAGAAACTACTGAATTAAACTTCAAGATAACAACTATGAACAAAATCCAAGCTAAAGATATTAGATGTTTAATAGGGAGAACATGTAAATGTAAATTATTCTAAACTAAACCATCTAATTCCATTCTTCCTGATTACGTACATGAAATGTAATAGGAACTGGAGTAAATGTATCGTAATGACTTTCAAATGTAATAAGGAAGCTAAATGGAAGTAAATCTAGCTTAACTTCTACAAACAGATGTAAACTAAAAATCAACCAACTACAACTAAATTTAAACATCATGAACTACTGTCTATCCATATGTGAACAAGAAACTAATATAAGTTAGAAGAAAGTAGAAAACTTAACAAAGATGTTAAATTGAACTATATTAGATTTGGAAGCAAGTAGAAAACTTGATAAAAATATATATTATTGATCCAAATCTTGCAACATGAACATCTTCATTAAATAGAAACTAGTCTTAAGATTAACAAACTAAAACAACTCAAAGAATAGAATTATCAACTATAACTTGGAAAAGAACTATTTAGGAACAAGATTGATACATTTTGAATAGTAACTAAGTAACAAAACGGGTTAAAGAACTAAATTTTGGAAGAAGGATAAGAAGAGGATAAGGAGGAAACAATGATGAAATTTAATTAAGAACTCCAAATGACATAAAACAAGATTGAATTACATCTCAAACTATTAAGGAGGAACATGAAGAATGATGATTGGGAGGAAGAAGAAATTAGATTCTGAAGAAGGCCTAAAACAATACAGAAAACACACAGGTTTGAATGATGATCTGAATGCTGGTCTGAATGGTGGTCTGAATGACAGTCTGAATGGAGGAAAACGTTTGAAAGTGAGGGAAAGAAGAGTTTTTGGGATGATTTAATTACCAGCTAGCTTATGCAAGTGATCCTACTGTGCAAAGGAAGCAGTAGAGAGATTATTTAGAGGCTAAACTAATGAAGAATTATCTACTCTAATCATTACCTAGGAGGAAGAATAATTTTATGAGAAGTAGGAAGAAGGTTGGAATGGAAGAAGGAAGAATTAACCTACAACAAATAGGAAGAAGAACTAACAAAGGGGAAGAGAAAGAAAGGAATGCTAACTATGGAAGAATTTGGAAGCAATATCTAACTATGATGATGGAAGAAAGATTGAAAACAAATTATAAAGTAGTGAACTATTGGTCGACCATTTCCTAACTCAAAAGAAGGAAGGTGTATTAACAGTAGAATATTAATTACAGAGGAATGAAGATGATACACACAGGAAAATGAATTAGATTACACACACAGGAAATAAACTAGTTAATTGCAAGAAAAGAAATGCAGAAAATTTAAATAAAACCTCCAGTTGATGAGGGGCCCTTCTCAGCAATCAGAGGATGAACTAGATCAACTTAAATGACTACCAGCAGAACATCAACGAGCTTGTACTTCCATTATCTTGAGAAAAATTATAGGACTCTGTCTTCAACTATCTATGACTGCAAACTCTTCACAAGTGTGAACTAGTTAGATTCCAAAGACTTAGACTAACTCGTCTCAATCACAAAGATGACTATTTATAAGTTACAATGAGTGAGAGGGTTGACAGAGTCGACCTCTCTAATAATAGGAGTGTTTAAATGACTGTAACTATTGATTTAATTGATGTATGCCAACGCAAGGAGCGTCCTTTAGACTTTGACGGGGTTAGTTCCTTCACAGGGCAGCTACAACATCGATCTAACTCAGATGTGGACGAGCAGTGTGCTAGCGGACTGAATTGTGGGAAGGCGGGCTCCTTCCATAATGATGGCGTGAATGAACGTGAGTATACGTGCGTGATTCCAGGCTGAGTGTGCAGACGAACCAAAGGTTGAAGAGTTAATGTGGATGTGAGATGCACTGGAAAGCTCAGCGAACCTGAGGATGGTTCTACTAGAGCAATAGCTCATTAACCAGGCCCATTGCATGTCAAACAGAACCCACATGTCCTCCTCTTCATTCAACGGTCTGAGATGTGTCAACCAAGGATTTCATGGGGTGAACGAAGGGCTAAACGATGATTTGAACACGTTTTAGGCTGAGCACATAGCGCATGGTCTGAATGACGGGTCATTTACAAATCGTAGCCTGTCAAATAGAACCATAAGTGTTAATTATGCCCAAAAACATCATTTTAATCATAAATAAACCATAATATACGAAACATAAGAAGATTTGCATGGTAAGTGAATTTGTGTTTACCTAGACTGTTTGATGAGTTGAACTGCTAAGAAAACAACTTACTATAGCAAAAAATGATAGAAATAATGCCACTTCGAGTAAATTGAATGATAAAAAATGGTGACAAAAATGGACACCAACATTCCCCCAAACCGGAGTCATGCTAGGTCCCACTGAGCAGAACAAAAAGTGATTAGGAAGAAGGCCGAGCTGCGATAACAGTGGTCTTCGATTCGGATGATGGAGATGCATGCTTGTCCTGGAGATTCTTGAAATGACCCCTTAAGGAATTATACTTTACCCTAAGGACAACATTGGATTTTATTTTGGCGCTAACCAAGCATTCAGTGCTTTTCAATTGTGTACGCAACATCTTATTTTCTTCAAGGAGCTCAGAGATTGTCTCCACGTAGCTTTGACTTTGTTCTGTTAATTGTGCTATCTCTTGGGTTAACTGATCCCATTTTTGCTGACTCGGAATAGGTTGTTCTATATCATGCTCCAAGTCCATTTGAGGACTCATATCTTTTGGAGATGTCTCAACATTAATAGTTTGTTCTTCATGGCTTTTGTCTTTGTTATATGTAGGAGAGATTCTAGCAGCATGGGCTTCACTCATCTAAATGGATGCATTAGCTAGTGTGAGGAGGGATGACTCAAAGGTACAATCATCCAACTGGATATTTTAGCATGAGGGATGAATGATAGTTTGAATGTCAGGCTAATCAATGGACTGGTCATATATTGTCTCTCTAGGTTCAGTAGGTATTGATGAGAAAGGTGGGGATTCCAACGTAATCTCAGGAGAATGTATTGAATGGGCAGAGTGCATATCATCTAAGGGAATCTCATCAAATCGTATACATTTAGTGTTTGGTTCTTCTTGGGCATGAAGGTGTTCTTGAGAAGGGGAAGATTTGACAGTAGATAAATGAGGGTTTAATATCTCAAAAACAAAATGGTCCCAAGTCTGACCCATTTCCTCTAATTGATGAATGATTAAAATCTTAATGAGGCAATGGTGATATAATCTGCCAGAAGGGTTAATGGTATTCTTTCTAACTTGACCCGACATCTTTTCCAAGCTCTTTAGAAAGTAGAATGGGAAATTTAAGGTCTGATTATTGACAAAATGAGCTAACAATCTAACATGGCCAGCTTTAAAAATAGTGAACTTAACCTCGCAGGTGACTAAGTGAATGATAATGGTCAAAAGATTCAAGTACTCTAGCTTGATCCATTCTCTATGAAACTCATGGCATCTTTTAAACTCAGGGATATGAAGAAGATCTTGGTAGCTACCAGGCTCGCAACAGTTGGGAATTGTTGATGGAGGACGAGGGATGCAATAGATAAATGCAGGGGATACAAGGAATTTGCAAAGGACGCAGCTCGTAGAGAGAGAAATGAAGGGTGAACAGAGTGAAGCAGAAGTTCACGCAGCCATCAGTTAAATTGAGGTCTGTTTGGATGGTTGGATGGTCATAAGTAAAGCATTTTTTGAAAGATCACACTTGTACTTTGAAGATATTGAGTTAAGTGCCAGTATTGAAGTGCATGAATTTGGTAGATGCATGTTTGGTATAGCATATTCAACCATGTCCAAAGCCAAGCTTTGGACAGGTTGAACGAAATTCGCGTAATGGGATATTCTACACGTGGGAGATCACAAGGATCCGATCCATATGCTGGCGATTTATACGACAGGTAAGACCATAGTGGTCATGCAATGATTCATAATGACACAAGATTTATTTGTTTAACAAGACGAGATGAGTAAGGGAATAAAACCAAGTGCGATATTTGACATTTGATTAATCCCTATCATCATTGGTTAGTCAGAAATTTCAAAAATATCTAGCATGCTATTTGAAGCTGAAATTTCTTCAGCACTTTTATTCAAAACGTTGCTTATTTGCTGCATTTGTTACTTCATTCAGATTGACATTCGATCCGTCATTCATCTTTTCATACAGACTTTTGTCTATACAAACTTGTATTATTGAAGCCAACTAGAACTGATGTTTGCAAGGAATTTTTAAGGTTGTTAGTGCACAGAAAATGCTGTTAACTTTGCTTTCTATAACTTTTAAGTCATGTCCCCTTTTTGTTTGTCTTTAATTAAAACAATTCGCCTTCTGCTTTTGCATTAACCTGCAAACACCTATCACTTTTAGAGATAAATAAACTTTTTTTATAAATAATAAAAAAAATAGTTTAAAACAGTTCTAATCCTCCCCCAAACCAAAGATATGGCTTGTCCTCAAGCCAACAAAAAGAGCATTAGATATCAATTATTTTATCAATAGTTGAAAAATGTTGTAATACGTTTCTAAAGAAAATGAAATACTAACTAAACATGTAGATGATTCGGATATGTACATTTATCAAAAAGAATAGAGCAGTGCTTAAAAGGACCATATGAAGAATGATAGTATAATTTGATATGAAAGATGCCACAGGAAAACTAGCCATCCATGACTCATTTTAAATATTTCTTGTCATCCCAAGATATAGATAAGGTGCACCGTAAAGCTTGTGAGATTTTTATAATTATGGGTCCCATTTCTAGGATAATAACATCCTAGGTATTGTTTGAATTAGATGACAAGGTCCAATTTCAACTTACAGTTATTCTCGAATGACAATATAAGTGATTGGCCAAAACATGTGTTTGTATACTCAGGTTTCTTATATATGAATCATGTGCATAGTAATGTTGATGTATATGTAACTTCGGAATGTATTTCACATATATGTATATTGTATTCCTATAGAGATGTTATTATTCCTCTATACGGAAGTGGTTGTATTCCTATAGAGATGTTATTATTCCTCTATACGGAAGTGTCATCATTTATATTGTAAGTGTCATAACTTATACTTGATGGGTTATTACACCACCTTGTTGGGGTCGGCCCTGTATAAGTCATGTGGGTCAAAGGGTTATTAGACCACCCTATTGGGGGTCGGCCATGTGGGTCAAAGGTTTATTAGACCACCCTAGTGGGGGTCGGCCCAGTCAGCATTATGTTAAGTGGTTAAGTTGAGGCCGACCTAGTTGAGTAAAGGTCAAGTCAAGTTAGTGTATAAATAGAGAGTGTGTCTCTCTCATTTTACATATTCTATTCTCTCACTCACACTTTGGAGAGTGGTGCACTTGTGGAGGAGGAGGATCTGCTGCTAGGAGAAGACTATCTCTTGTATTCTGGTTGTATCATTGCTCTATCTATCTCTGAGGAAGTTATTGGGGTTTTTCACCTTTATGGTTTTCCCCAAGTAAACTCTATGTCTCTTATGTGCTTGCATTATTGTGTCCATGATTGATATGTTGTAGATTTGTTGTACATGTTGTTCTCTCAGTTAAGATCCTATATCAGATTGAAGTAAATTCTGAAAATTTAACATGGTATCAGAGCTAGCCTGAAAGAAGGCATGATATGGCATGTATGACACTTGTTGCACTTACGATGCTAGGACTTGATATAGAAAAAACCAGTCATCGTAGAACTTTTTCTA
Source organism: Larix kaempferi (assembly GCA_027924585.1). NCBI lineage: Eukaryota > Viridiplantae > Streptophyta > Pinopsida > Pinales > Pinaceae > Larix > Larix kaempferi. Next base: position 6,093,328 of record BSBM01000252.1, read on the forward strand.
TAAATACGTTTTGGCAACGTTGTTCTAAAACTTTTACAGGTCGAATATCAAATCTCCATGTACCTTGTGTCCAAAGGACAACCTCTAATTCGTTGTATTTTGTGATTTATGATCTGTACAATATAGGGTTTCTGCCTCTTCCAGATCTGAGTCAAAATCAGGTGACCTTAGGAAAAAGGTCATAACTTGGGCTAGGAAGCTCCAAATGAAATTTTGTAAAAAGTGACAGGTCGTACACAGACTGTACTATCGTAGAAAAATTTTGTCATAGGATGAAGTCAAACTAGTGACACGTGGCACACCGTACAAGTTCACTCTCATGTATTATCCCATAAACAGGTTACGTTGCGACACTTTGCATAACTCTCTCTCAGAGAATCCAATTGAGGTCAGACCTATTGGGATGGAAAGATAACAGGTCAGGATATCTCAACAAAATGTTTCAGAGGCCGAAGTTGAACCAGTGACACATGGCACGCCGTACAAGTTCGCTCTCCTATATTATCCCATAAACAGGTCATGTTGCGACACTTGGCATAACTCTCTCTCATAGAATCCAAATGAGGTCAAACCTGTCGGGATAAAAAGATAACAGGTCGGGATATCTCAAGAAAATATTTTAGACCCTGTGGATCAAAAAGTTTGGAGTTACACCAGAAACAATCAGGTACATATTTATGTCAAAACAGAATTATTTTTTAGTACCTTCATTCATGGCTTCCGGAATTCAAAGCTTCGGAGAAAGTTGGAATTTTTGTAATCAGAGACCACGGCTGGCTGCTACTCATCAAAATCAAAATTTAGAGACCAAGATCAGATTTTTTGGTTGGGAAGAAGGCCGGGCTTGATCAAACCCCAGTTCGGGACTTTGATCGGAAAGATGGAAAATTAGGGCTTTTGCAAAAATTGGAATTTTGGAAATCTCTGACCACGGCTGGAAGCTCCTCAGAAAAATCGAAGCTTAGAGTTTTGAATCAAATCTTTTGGTTGGGTGAAGCTCCAGGAAACTCAAACCCTAATTCAGGGTCCTCCCTAGTGAATCCAGAAATCTAAAAGGCAATTTCGAGGGGTGAAACTTTGCAGTTTTCAAACTCTGAATATACCAACTTGATCAGCTCATCAAGGCGCATATTTCTATCCTTTCGGAAGTTTGAAATTCAAAGTTTGAATTTTGGGGGTTTCTTTGACAAACCCTAATCCAACTCCAGGTCCAATTCTTGCAAATCAAGTGGATTAGGTTAATCCTAGAAGAAGATGGATTGGTCACCTGCATAAGTGAAGAAGTTCCTGTCTCAGAGGGAGATGAGGCTAAGGCCTTCCATAAGAAGATTACAAGCAATCTTGACAGGTATGGCTTACAGGTATGTTTCATGGTTAAGTTTATCATATGTTTGTCTTCATATCATTACAGTACAATCTTGATTAATTACTAGACTTGTCGTATCACCTTAATAGAAGATATTCATTGATTAAGGTTTTGACACTTATGATTGTACTAATGCATTGTGATGTTGTATGAGGTTTATGTTGTTTGCTAACACAAAAGGTAAAGCAAGAAAGTCAAATCATGTTCTACTTCAAGAACATATGCTCATGGTGACATGAAGACAAATATTCATCCATTTTCATGGATCACATAGAAGATCTACTTTCGAGGTATGTATAACTTGGTTCTACAATGGTTAACTTATGAGACATGCAGGTTACTAGCACAAGTCACTGAAGAGAACCAGAAGACATTATGCGGGTATGTTAGACATAACTAGCTAGCATGCTAATCCAGGTATGTTTTTCCTATATCAAGCTAGAATCCTACCTTGTGTTAGGATCTTATACTGTTGTACTGTTGATAATGATTATTCATGAAGTTATAGGTTTGAATAATCATGGATTTTATGCATATTATATCTCTTATCTTGATTGATGATTCAACTAACCAGAAGAGTCCTATGATCAAATAAGAATGTGTATGAGTAAAAGAAGACTCCCCTGAAACCTTGAATACTAATGTTTATTATCTGTGAATGATCATGAATATACATGTTTAAGATTATTGTGTTTTGATAGTATTAAGATTATACTAATAAATGTGTGATTATGTATGAGACCTCAAGGATAACACAATGATGATACTAATAAGAATGCATAGTGATTAAGGATGGATGTAAGTTCAAGGACATGTAATTCAGGAAGCAAAGATCAAGAGGGAGCACACTCCAGTTGTTCCTGCAAGAAAGAAAAGGACCACACTTCAGTAGTTTCTGCAAGGATGCAGATATTCAGAGGGAGTTGACCACTTCTCACAATCCACATAAGAATGGAGTTGCAGAAAAGAAGCAAATACTGAGAGGGAGTCAACCCAACAAACAAACAAAGATAAGTATTTGAATTGTCATTACTTGCATATTTTATTGTTTAAATAATATTGTTCAATAATTTTCTATACTGATGTTCCTAGAATTAGGTTGTGTATTATGCATATTAGAATAGTTGCATTGATGAACAGTATACTACTAATATGCATGGGTAAGTGGCCTATGGCACTGTACAACATTCCATTGCTACTTATCTAGAATGAAACCTCTTTGCTGACATGTTGGGAGTTGTGCACACTCTTAACAATGTTATAGTAGAGATTGGAAGGCATCTAGAAAGTTACGGGATATAGATAAATGTTGTATTGAAGATTGGCTAAGATAATTGCATGACTGTATGACATATTTCTTTATGTGAAAGAATTTGTTCTGAAAACTATGAGATGTTTTCTAATCATGCAATTTAACTTGTTGTGTAGGAAAGATCGTATGCCATCACCTACAAAAGAAGAACTACAACATTTGTTCAGCAACAAAATTATCTATTGAAGATATTGAAGTTCCCAGGATATGGGAAGAATGCCATGATCCCTCGATCATGAAGAATGATGTTTGGGATATAGTCCCAAGACCTGAAGGAAATTTTGTTATGACTTCCATATGGATCTATCAAGATCAAGCATGCTGCAGATGGCAGCATAGAGAAATATAAAAGTGATGAAATAGAAGATACACCAGATGGATTGAAAGACAGCTTTCTTGAATGGTGTAGTTGAAGAATAAGTGTATGTGGAGTAGCCACTTGGTTCTGAGACACATGACAGGGAGTCATATATGTGCAGAACTTGGGGATGATGCACTATTTGTTTTTGGCATGGACGTGTGGCAGAGTGCAGATGGAATCTTCCTTGGACAAGGGAAGTATGTGGTAGAGATCCTGAAGAGGTTCGAGATGATGGACTTCAAGGCCATGGCCACACCTATGGAATCGAACCTGAAGTTTCTGTGTGATGCTTCATCTGATCTGGTTGATGTCACTGTGTATCGCTAGATGATTGGGTCCTTGATGTACCCGACGAACGCGAGACCAATTATTTGCTTTGTGGTGAACACATTAAGCCAGTTCCTGACGGATCCGAGGAGTGTTCACCTGGTTGCTGTAAAGCATGTTCTGAGGTACCTGAAAGGTATAGTGGATTATGGGCTCAAGTATGAAGCAAATCAAAAGTTTAACCTGCAGGGTTATGTTGATTCAGATTGAGATGGCAGTGCTGCAGATAGGAAGAGCACATCTGGATGCTGCTTCAGTATGGGATCAGGTGTGATCTCTTGGTTCAGCAGGAAGCAGTCCTGTGTAGCACTGAGTAGAGCTAAGGTAGAGTATGTTGTAGCTTGTTCAGCTAGTTGTGAGGCAGTATGGCTTCGGAAGCTACTGCCTAAGTTATTTGATCTCATGTTGGATGCTACTGGTATCTTTTGTGATAACCAAAGTTGTGTGAAGCTGTCTGAGAACCCAGTGTTTCATGACAGGTCGAAACACATAGAGATCAAATATCACTATATCAGGGATATGGTGCAGAGAGGAGCCGTGAAGCTCCTGTATGTTGTGACGGATGAGCAGATTGCAAATGTATTGACGAAGCCACTAGCCAGGGTGAAGTTCGAGTACTTCAGGGAGAGGCTTGGTGTTCTTCAGATCGATGACACTTTGAGGAAGAAGTGATGGACACATTTGCTGAAGCCATTCCAAGCATGTTGGAAGGAAAATCCTTCACATGGCTGTGGATGTAAGCACTGGATGATGAGTATCAGAACGATGCTCCAGTTACTGCTCTGTATATGCATCATATTGGATGTTGGATATGATCAGTTGGATCATTTATATTTGTATGTATGTACGCATCGTGTTGATGCTGGATATGATTAGTTCGATCATTTATATTTATATGTATGTAGGCATCATGTTGGATGCTAGATATGATCGGTTGGATCATTTGTATGTATTTGTATATGCATCATGTTGGATGCTTGGACCATGTATATGTATGAGGTGGATACATTGTATGATCAGGCAGATCATGTATGTTGATATGTATCATGTATTTGTATTTGTATCAGGTGGATACACTGTATGATCAGGTGGATCATGTATGATGATATGTATCAGGTAGATGCGTGGTGTGCATCAGGTGGATGCATTGTATGATCAGGATGATCATGATGACGAGCTTCAGGCTGTTCCTCCAGATGATATGTATCAGGATGGTACAGTGATGATGATTAGTATGATCATGGGCATCAGGATGATGCCTCATGCGATGATGATCCGTTGGATCATGAGTATCAGGTTGATACTTGGAGGTCAGAGATGATATCTGGCAGGTTGTGCAAATAGCATGTAATCAGTCCTGGGAGATCTTGTCAGTCGTGCTGCGGCACAGAAATGTTCCTGGGGTACTCTTTTCGGTATTGCTATGTAGTATGTAATCAGTCCTCAGATATCCGATAGGTTGAGCTGTGTGCTCGTAATCAGTCCTGGGATGAGGTATTACTACGGAGACATGTAATCAGTCTTGGAGATCTGAGAGGTTGAGCTGTGTGCTCGTAAATAGCCCTGGGATGCTCTTTAGAGATCTTGTCGGTCGTGCTGCGGCACATAAATGTTCCTGGGATGCTCTTTAAAGGTTTTTTCTATCCACATGTAATCAGTCCTGGAGATCCGAGAGGTTGAGCTGTGTGCTCGTAATAAGTCCTGCGATGCTCTTTAGAGATCTTGTTGGTTGTGCTGCGGCACATAAATGTTCCTGGGATGCTCTTTAAATGTATTGTGGAGGAGATGCATGTAATAAGTCCTGGGAGATATTTCCGGTTGTGCTTAGGCACATAAATGTTCCAGGGATACTCTTTTCGGTGTTGCATCCGCACATAAAATTAGTCCTGAGAGGCCACCTCTATCAGACCATTCACACAGATGATGAAGACCTGCAGGTAATGGGCCTACATCCAGTATGAAAAAGGAGTGGCTCTGTAGAACTTCCTATGACAAGTAGATTCAGAGATTGATTGAGATAGCAGCAGCAGTGACGATGATGATGACTCGATGATGATTATCTAGTGACGATGATCCAGAGAAGATGACTTGTGCTAAGATACCTGTATGCCTTCCTAGTTAAGAGGGAGTGTTGATGTATATGTAACTTCGGAATGTATTTCACATATATGTATATTGTATTCCTATAGAGATGTTATTATTCCTCTATATGGAAGTGGTTGTATTGCTATAGAGATTTTATTATTCCTCTATACGGAAGTGTCGTCATTTATATTGTAAGTGTCGTAACTTATACTTAATGGGTTATTAGACCACCTTGTTGGGGTTGGCCCTGTATAAGTCATGTGGGTCAAAGGGTTATTAGACCACCCTAGTGGGGGTCGGCCCAGTTAGCATTATGTTAAGTGGTTAAGTTGAGGCCAACCTAGTTGAGTAAAGGTCAAGTCAAGTTAGTGTATAAATGGAGAGTGTGTCTCTCTCATTTTACATATTCTATTCTTTCACTCACACTTTGGAGAGTGGCACACTTGTGGAGGAGGAGGCTCTGCTACTAGGAGAAGACTATCTCTTGTATTCTGGTTGTATCATTGCTCTATCTATCTCTGAGGAAGTTATTGGGGTTTTTCACCTTTATGGTTTTCTCCAAGTAAACTCTGTGTCTCTTGTGTGCTTGCATTATTGTGTCCATGATTGATATGCTATAGATTTGTTATACATGTTGTTCTCTCAGTTAAGATCCTATATCAGATTGAAGTATACTCAGGTTTCTTATATATGAATCATGTGCATAGTAATGCATTAACTGATCTCTTTTACTCGATATTGACCCGCTGCCAGCAGGCCTGTTCAGTACCCCGGCGGGTTTATCTTGGTACCATGCAATCATAGTCCCATTGCCAGCGAGCCTGTTCAGTACCCCGACGAGATTACTTGCATTTACCTAGCTTCCTTGTTTAAGATTTTGCTTAGCATGGACCCACTACTAGCAGGCTTCGTATAATGATATATATATATATAAGGAAGCTAGTTGGCACTAGATTGTGGTAAGCCTGCTAAACACATAATCCAAAATATTAGAATGAACCTTTATGAGCAACTTTATTTACAATGGCCAAAGTTACAGGTCATGTCAAAAGATAATAACCTAAAGCTGTTATTTGATCTATATCTATCTCTTTCATAAGAATTCAGTAATGTTCCCCACAAGGATAAAAATAACATTCACTTCTAAGTTACCTTTAAAAGATGCTTTAAGAGACAAGTTTTGATAATGAGTCTAGGATAAGCCAATGATCCATAGGTGTAAGATAGTATTTTTTTTTTTAGAGATCATAGTAATTAAGATAGGTCTTTTAAGCAACAGTTCTAAATGATAATCAGAAATGTGCATGCCTGAATCAAATACCATATTCAAAATCATAAATGAAATGGTTGCGAAATAATATAAAGAACACTTTATCTTTTGCTAAAAATGTCAATTTCAACAATAATTGAAAAAAAGAAGGGATTAGGATATATTGAAAAAAAAAATCCTTTTAAGTGATTCCCTTTCAATAATATTGCATGAGCGGATAAGGTCCTTGTAATTAAGCTGCAAAACCATTGTTAGATGATTTCGATTTATTCAAAACAAAACATATGTACAAAAAAAGTCATAAGAAATCTAAAAAGGGAGAAATGTTCTCTTGTTTTTAATGGAAAAAATTTCATGAGCTGGTCATACAAATGAATTCCCTGTATAAATACAATCAGCTTGTCAAAAACAACTCTTTATTATTATAATTAAAACAAAAACACAATATATTTACATATGTACAAATGAAGACAATCCTTTAGAAATTTCAGGGACTAGGAGGAGGAGGAATGATTTCCTCTTCTACCAGCTCCATCTCCTGCTGTTGTAAGGCATTCTGTACAAAGTCTTGTTTAGATATAGGTTGGTGATAAAGTCTAAGTCTATGACCATTTACAACAAAGTAAGTTTGAGAATCATCAATTGTTTTAATTTTAACGGATCCATTATCGAAAGTTGTAAGAATTTCACAAGGACCCATCCAACGAGTAGTCAATTTACCTTTAAAATTTTTGTATCTCGAAACAAAAAGTAATGCCTAGTCTCCTGTTTTAAATTGTTTTTGTTTAATGTATATTTCATGCCAATTTTTATGTTGATTATGTATTAAGATTGTTCATTGGATAACATCTTGTCTAATCTCGTCTAATTCATTTATTTGTAGGATTTGTTGTTTCTGTGCTTCTTCTAAATTCATTCCTAACTAAGCAGCCATACGAAATGTCTTAACCTGAAATTCAATGGGTAGGAGAACCTGTTTGCCATAAACAAGTTCATAAGGTGTGTGGCTAGTGGTGTTTCTCCAAGTTATTCTATAAGCCCACAAGTCTTCTGGGAGCCTATCTGCTTAGTCCTTGTGGTGTAACTGAATGGTCTTGGTCATGATAGCTTCTAATACTTTGTTTATGCTTTCTACTTGACCATTTTCCTGAGGATGATATGGTGAAGATTTGCAATGTCTAATACCATATTTATTGGTAAGTTCTTTCATTAACTTGGAAGTGAATTGAGATCCTTGATTGGTTACAATTTCCCTAGGTACACCAAATTGGGTAAATATTTCTTCATACATAAACTCTACCATTGATTTCTCTATGGCTTGGAATAAATCTTTGGATTCTACCCACTTGGTGACATAATCTGTACAAACTAGGATGTACTTCTTCTTACGAGACATAGGGGAAATTGGTCCAATGAAATCTAGAGCCCATTTTTCAAAAGGCTCAATCATAACTTGGGGTTGCAAAGGCATCTCATCAGATGGCGTAGGTCTACCCATTCTTTGGCAACTATCACATCCCTTGACATGTTTGGCAGCATCCTTGAAGATGCTTGGCCAATAATATCTAGAATGTAAAACCTTATATGCTGTTCTTTTATCAGAAAAGTGTCCACCACAAGGTCCACCATGACATGCATGAAGAATCTCTGCCATCTCATCCTCTCGTACACATCTTCTAATAATAAGGTCAGGACCGGTACGAAAGAAATCATTATCCACCCAGGAATAGTTAGAGCTTTGAACTACGATTCTACATTTTTCAGGTGGGGAGAGATGGTTTGGTAGCTTTCCAGTTGCCAAATAATTGGCTATGTCTACGAACAATGGGGTTCAAACAGATACAACGAATAAATGTTCATCTGGGAAGCTATCATCAACAGGACTATCATCATTGTCAATTTGAATTCGAGAGAGAAAGTTTGCTACTACATTCTCTCGACCAAGACGGTCAACAATGGTGATATTAAACTCTTGTAACATAAGAAGCCACTGAGTAGGTGTACTTGTAAATGTTGAGAGACCCATGTTTTCTTGAAATTCATCTCCAAAAATCTGGTCAAGTTGGGAAAAAGACTAAGGAAATTCTATGCATGTGGTGGAGGAAATAAATTGATTCAACACATTTTCAATATTTTGTTCTTGAAGTGCCCAGAAAAATCACTAACAAGGGAAAGTTCTTCCAGGTTTTCTTCTCCAAAAGGACAATCTAACCAAAATAAGTTTTCAACCACGGGATGTGTTGGTGGGTATAAAGCTAGTCTTCTTGTAGATAACCCATCAGAGATAACCATCTCTCCATCCCCACATCCTATGAATGCATTAGCAGTAGCTAGCCAGGGTCTTCCTAAAATGATAGGAGGCCCTCTAGGTGGATCTTTTGATTGTATAACCATGAAGTCCACAGGATATTCCCATGAGACTACTGACACCGTAATATCATCTAAAATCCCAGTAGGTTGTTCCATAGTACGATCTGCTAGTTCTAACTTTGTTGGGGTAGGGCAGAGGAATGGTCCTAATTGGAGAGCTTCTAAAATTGTAGTATTCATTAGGTTAATAGCAGCCCCTAGATCAATGAGTGTGTTTCCTATAGAAGTGTTGTTAATGAGAACAATTACTACAGGATTTCCTGGATTGGTATACTTTGGGATGCTAGGCTGTTCTGCTATGCAATATGATATTTCACCTATGACATGTATTGTTGGAGGGTCTTTTTGTTTCTTACTTGGTCTCTTAATGCATAGTTCTTTTATCACTTTACCGTAGATTGGTATATCTTTAATAGCTTGTAATAAAGGAATTTTAATACAAATATTTTTCAATTCATTAATGATGTTATATTCTAGGTAAGTTATAGCTTTTTCTATTGTTAGATGCTCCAGATATGGAGGTGATTTATTTCCTGATATTACTTCTTTATGTGGAAGGTTATGTGTTGAAGATTTAGGAACAACCACATTTTCAAGAATGGCATCATTCAAAATTTCATTACGTACATTTTCTTCTTCATTTTCTTCTTGAATAACAACTGATGACTTAGGATGATCTTGCAAAACTCTTCCAGACCATAGTTGAACTTCATGTATTGGTGCGAACGAAATAACATATGATGGAAGAGGTAATAACCCAATGTTATTAAGAGCTTGGGTTGGTTTATTGTTAGGATTCCATATTGGTTGTGTGGGTAATATCGTGGGTCTTGGAGGGTTCATATTCTGGAAATGATGAGGTTGATTTGGGATAGGCGGTAGTGAAGGAGGTGCATATCCAGGAAAAATTTGTTGAACATTAGGTGGGTAAGGATAGTTAGTCATAGGAGGAGATGGTTGAGAAAAATCTTGTCCTCTCCATCCATGAGGCCATTGTTGTTGTTGAGCATTCTGAGAAGGGTACTGCGGTGGCCAATTCTGCCAGCTTGAAGTGTTCCATTATTGAGTAGGTTGATAAGGATGGTAGTAGGGTGGAAATTGGAATGATGGATGCTAACCCGAAGGTTGATCCCTAGGATGCCAAGGCCTCCTGGATGTTTCACCAAAAATTCCACTCTTGTATATAGCTTGCAACCCGGGCAATGATGGACAATTATCAGTGGGATGCTCTTCTGTACAGAGGTGACAAACTGAAACATTGTTTAATGGACATTCTCTTTGAGTATGTTTACTTCTACACCTAGGGAAGAAAATACTCATTGATGCACGCTCTTCATCCTGTCTCTTTTTATCTTGTAGTGCATCTAGCTAAGAACCCATAGCTCCTAAAATATATGTTTTGAAGTTTTCTAATAGGTTCCCTAACTCTACCCTTGTAACTCCACCAGGACCGGATGTGTTTCCTTTCGGATTTCTAACATAAGATTCTCGAAAGTTTCTTCCACTTTTCCCTCTACTCCTAGAGTAATTCCTACATAGTTCACAAATCTGTGAAAAAGGGTTATGATAGATGTCTCTTGTTGCCATGAGATTAAGGTTTTCTAATAATTCTTTTGAGATTCTTTTAAGGAAGAGTGTTCTTACTGCATCTTCCCGAAGATCACTATATTTAGATTTGTGTAACACATAGTTAAATCTTTCGAGATAGTCCTCTAGGCTCTCGTCTTCAACTTGTTGGATTTTAAAGATATCATTACGAGAGTCTTTCGGTTTGCAATAATCTTGATATTTTCACAAAAATGCTTTCTTCATATCTTCGCAAGTTCTAATACTAGATTCTCCTAATCCCATAAACCATCGGAGAGCAGAATCTTTTAATGTGGCAGGAAAATTTTTTAGTTTTTGGCCATCTTGTAGGTAATTGTAACTTCCACACAAAATGTCAAACTCGAATAAGAATGTGTCTGGATCCTCACTGCTTTTTCCATAGAAAGTTGGTAGTGAGGAGGGAGGGATATTTTTCATTGTAACATCTTGTGTAGTGTCTAAGATGGGAAACCCGAAGGTACCTTCAGTTCTAACCTCTTCTTCCTCTTCTTCCTCGGGCTTGATCTTCATTTTTATCCCCCATGAATATTCTATTGCCAAAGAGTGTATATCTAGGTGGTGCTTTCCTAGGTGAAAATGGAATGTCCCAACGTTCTGTTTCTAGAATGGTATTCTTCCTTTTAAGAGGAGAATTATCATCCACGTGGGAATCCAGTTTTGAAAGTCCTACCGTTGTTGTATCAATCTGTGAGACAATTACATTTGTAAAGTTCTCGAAGAGAGCATCTATTTGTGCAGGGTTAACAAAATATGTAAAGTTTGGGCCAACCACTATTTCAAAAGTAGTGTCTTTGGGTTTTTGGACCAGTGGAGAGTTAGGAGGTTCTGAAGCTTTATACTTCTGAGTTTCTTCTTGTCTAATTTTAGTCTCTATATGAGCTTGAGGTTCTTCTAGTGGAATTTATTTATGAACAGACTATTCTAATGTCCCTATAATTTCCCTTAAAATGTTTCCAGAAAAGGTTTCCTTTGCTTTCCAAGTAGGACTATCCCCTTTAGGTGTCTTCGGATACCTTTCTGTTGAGTTAGTAGTTGGGGTGGTACGTCCCCCGTATAGGTTAGTAGGAATTTTAGTAGGGATTTTAGTTGGAATTTTAGTTTTAATAAATCTACCTTGTGAATCTCTAGACCTATTCATGGAAATGAAACTATAAAATAAATTTTAATTACATCCTATAAGTGTAGGGTTTTGGGGATACCTGTTATAATAGATGAGTAGGTTCTTACCTCTCGTCTTACTGTTCACCCACCACCATCCTATTACTAAGTTAAGAATGGAAAGGGTTCAAATTTATCACTAAGTATTGGAAGAGAATTTCTACCTATCTTCAACTGAATTCTACCTATTTTCAACTCCCTGGCAACGACGCCAAAATGTTGGGTGTGTGAGCTATCTCGAATAAAAACACCTAATATTAATTATCAACCAGGATCAGTAAACTTAGAGTTGAATCAAAATATATGCCAAGGTAGAAAGGATTCCTAAAGTTTCAGGCTTGTCAGAGCTAAAAAATGTCTAGTAAGGAAAAAGATCGAAAGATATTTCAAAATGAAAACCCGAGTTAAATATTTAAGAATACAACTAAGAAATAAAATCACAAATCAAAATAGTACTAGATCATACTACTCTACTTCTATGGTTAATTAATAAGAAAGATGGAAACAAATACTGAAACACAAATTACTTCTAGAAAAGTGAGAAACTACTGAATTAAACTTTCAGATAACAACTATGAACAGAATCAGAGCTACAGATATTAGATGTTTAATAGGGAGAACTTGTAAATGTAAATTATTCTAAACTAAACCATCTAATTCCATTCTTCTTGATTACGTACATCAAATGTAATAGGAACTAGAGTAAATGTATCATAATGACTTTCAAATGTAATAAGGAAGCTAAATAGAAGTAAATCTAGCTTAACTTCTACAAACAGATGTAAACTAAAAATCAACCAACTACAACTAACTTTAAACATCATGAACTACTGTCTATCCATATGTGAACAACATGAAACTAATATAAGTTAGAAGCAAGTATAAAACTTAACAAAGATATTAAACTGAACTATATTAGATTTGGAAGCAAGTAGAAAACTTGATAAAAATATATATTATTGATCCAGATCTTGCAACATGAACATCTTCATTAAATAGAAACTAGTCTTAAGATTAACAAACTAAAACAACTCAAAGAATAGAATTAACAACTATAACTTGGAAAAGAACTATTTAGGAACAAGATTGATACATTTTGAACAGTAACTAAGTAACAAAACGGGTTAAAGAACTAAATTTTGGAAGAAGGATAAGAAGAGGATAAAAAGGAAATAATGATGAAATTTAATTAAGAACTCCAAATGACATAAAACAAGATTGAATTACATCTCAAACTATTAAGGAGGAACAAGAAGAATGATGATTAGGAGGTAGAATAAATCAGATTCTGAAGAAGGCCTAAAACAATACAGAAAACACACAAGTCTGAATGATGATCCGAACGCTGGTCTGAATGACAGTCTGAATGGAGGAAAACGTTTGAAAGTGAGGGAAAGAAGAGTTTTTGGGATGATTTAATTACCAGCTGGCTTATGCAAGTGATCCTACTATGCAAAGGAAGCAGTAGAGAGATTATTTAGAGACTAAACTAATGAAGAATTATCTACTCTAATCATTACCTAGGAGGAAGAATAATTTTATGAGAAGTAGGAAAAAGGTTGGAATGGAAGAAGGAAGAATTAACCTATAGCAGATAGGAAGAAGAACTTATAGAGGGGAAGAGAAAGAAAGGAATGCTAACTATGGAATAATTTGGAAGCAATATCTAACTAGGATGATGGAAGAAACATTGAAAACAAATTATAAAGTAGTGAACTATTGGTCGACCATTTCCTAACTCAGAAGAAGGAAGGTTGTATTAACAGCAGAATATTAATTACAGAGGAATGAAGATGATACACACAGGAAAACGAATTAGATTACACACACAGGAAATAAACTAGTTAATTGCAAGAAAAGAAATGCAGAAAATGTAAATAAAACCTCCAGTTGATGAGGGGCCCTTCCCAGCAATCAGAGGGTGAACTAGATTACCTTAAACAACTACCAGCAGAACATCAACGAGTTGCTACTTCCATTATCTTGAGAAAAATTACAGGACTTTGTCTTCCACTATCTATGACTGCAAACTCTTCACAACTAAGAACTAGCTAGATTCCAAAGACTGAGACTAACTTGTCTCAATCACAAAAATGACTATATATAAGTTACAATGAGTGAGAGGGTCGACAGAGTCGACCTCTCTAATAATAGGAGTGTTTAAATGACTGTAACTATTGATTTAATTGATGTATGCCAATGCAAGGAGCGTCCTTCAGAATTTGACGGGGTTGGTTCCTTCACAGGGCAGCTACAAGGTCGATCTAACTCAGACGTGGACGAGCAGCGTGCTGGTGGACTGAATTGTGGGCAGGCGGGCTCCTTCCAGAATGATGGCGTGAATGAATGTGAGCAGACGTGCGTGATTCCAGGCTGAGTGCACAGACGAACCGGAGGTTGAAGAGTTAACGTGGATGTGAGATGCGCTGGCAAGCTCAGCAAACTTGAGGATGGATCTACTAGAGAAATAGCTCATTAACTAGGACCATTGCATGTCAAACAGAACCCACGTGTCCTCCTCTTCATTCAATGGTTTGAGATGTGTCAACCAAGTATTTCGTGGGCTAAATGATGAGCTAAACGCATTTTAGGCTGAGCACGTAGCGCATGGTCTGAATGATGATTCATTTACAAATTGTATCCTGTCAATTAAAACCATAAGTGTTAATTATTCCCAAAAACATCATTTTAATCATAAATAAACCATAATATACGAAACATAACTAGATTTGCATGGTAAGTGAATTTGTGCATACTTGGACTGTTTTATGAGCCGAATGGCTGAGAAAACAACTTACTATAGCAAAAATGATAGAAATAACGCCACTTTAAGTAAACTAAATGATTAAAAATGGTACAAAAATGGACACCAACAGGTATCAGATCCATACTTACTTTCAATGTGTGGGTCATTTGATGGAGTTTTGCACCCTTGGATCAATGGCAGAGAGTTGAGCCATTGGATGAAGAGGGGAACACCTGTGGAGTTCCATAGGGATCATGAGTTCTCTTTATGTGAGGAGGACATGCATATGGCTGATCACATTCCATATGATTCAGCAAATCAAAGTGCTTGTCCATCCATTGGTTGGATGGGTAGGGGCAACATTGCAGTGAAGACCTTGGAAGGTAAAAGGGTTTCTTGTTTCTGCGATAATTTTTTTATTATAACTGACATTGTCTTGAATTGTAAGCAGCAACAAAGGTATATTTTGCATCCATTTGATGTCACTCATCCACATATGAATTGGTTGAAAGATTACCTGACAAACATGAAATCTCCTTGCAAAAATGTTTCTTCTTATGGTTAAGGAAGGAATCTAAGTAGGCAAGTTGCCAAGATAGATTAATGGAACATTATACTGGAAGAAGTTGGCCTATGTGGAGGGAATCCACATGCTTGGAGGTTGGGAAAATGCAATTAATACTTTGGGATCTTGGCATTCATGGGAGTGACATATTTCCAAAGATGACAAAAAAAATTTGGTCCTTGCAAGAGAAACAATGGGATCCAGGAATACTACACATGTTATCCTAGCTGGGTTGAAAACTTTGTTCATTGCTGGTTAAATTGCAGATATAAATTACAGTGCAGTTTTCCTTCAATTTTTTTTTGCGAAGGCCCAAGTTTAATTTTCAGACTGTATAGTGGATGGGGATAATTATAATCAGAGTGGTGCAGTAGAAGCTTGGTGGAATCCTGACATTGCTTGAGGACAAGCAATCTTAGGAAGGGAGGACTGTCATGTCTTCAAATTTTTCTATGGTCCATGGGGTAATTTTGGCCTAAGTCACCTAGGCAATAATTATTTAATTAATGAGCAAGTATGGAATCTACCTTATGGAAGATGCCTAAGGTTGTATTTGGGAATTAAATGGACAAGGTGCCCCCCCCATGTAGTTATTAACCCCATGACTGATTCTAAGTGATTAATTAAATGAGAATTTAATTAATGGAGAAATTTTGAGGCAATTACTATAGTGGTTAATTAATTTTGAATTAATTAATTAAATTCTGAAGTCTGAATTAATCCTGAAAATGGTAATATTTTAATAATAAATGTTGCTAATAAATATTAGCAAGTGGTGATGATGTTCTTAGTAAATTTGAAT
Source organism: Larix kaempferi (assembly GCA_027924585.1). Classification (NCBI taxonomy): domain Eukaryota; kingdom Viridiplantae; phylum Streptophyta; class Pinopsida; order Pinales; family Pinaceae; genus Larix; species Larix kaempferi. The sequence goes on from BSBM01000252.1 coordinate 6,109,298, forward strand.
TGGTGTCAAGAGGATCATTTTTTCCTTAGTGGAAAATCTCAGGAAAGGCAAGGAATCTAATGGAGGAAAGAAGACAAGGAAAACAAAATGGAAACTTACAAAAGCCAACAAAAAACTGGTAAAAGTAGAAAAGAGGAAAGTAAAGAAAGTGGAAAGATTCAGAAAGAAAATAGCAACAACCAGAAAAGCTACCTAAATCACACTTGCCCAAATTCAGTGAAGGAGGTGAAGGAAAGAAATTTTTGAAAGCTCAGAAGTTGCTATTCTCCTCAAGAAATGTGCCCTCATGGATTTGGAGTAGAATGGGAAAGTGGGTAACCTACTCTCACAAGTCACCAAGCCAAGAACTTGCTCAGCAGGTCATCATGAATTTTATAAAAGAATCCAACCAACTCCATTTGAAAACTTTTGATCATTTGAGAAATTTGCTTGAGAGCTCTGAGCTTCTCTAGTGTTGAGAGATGTTCCTCAACAACCTTGGGAGATGTGCCCCAAGTTCTTGACAAGTTTCTAGTATACTTCCAGAGGTCCATATTGTTGCTGATCATATGTTTATCAACCATCCATGTAGATTATGCAACCATCAGAAGAGATCATATCATTCAGAAGTGTTTGTAGTGAAGGAAGTTGAAGATCTATTGAGGAGAAAGCTCGTATTCTTGAAGGAGGATACTAAATCAACTGAGAGGATAGTATGCAGATCAAGAACTCTGTTCTGGACCTGTAGCAGCTTATGCATCATATTTATCAGATATCTTACCCTTCTCCTACTGTTGGATCCTAGGCCGCAGCGATGGTAAAGCTACGAATTTTGAGGAAAAAGCACAAGTGTTGAAGGGAAAGTGCTAATTTTGAATAAGCACCAATTTTTGGGCAGAAGTAAATGGTGCGCAGTACGGTGCCAGATGGATGAGCTCAGCACAGATTACGGACCGAAAATCGCGGAGCTCGCGCGCACACGTCAAAGGAGAATGAATGTGGCCGAGTAGAAAGCTCAGCTACCACAATAAATGAAGCGAAGGAATAGAGGGCTCAGCTACCCTCATTAAGGCTAAGTACAAAAGTTATGGTTGCTCTGATCAAGGAAGAGCAACGGACCAAAGAATTGAAGGCAAAGGACAAGGAGCAGTGAATGATGAAGCGGCGCCCATACCTGCAGTCTGCGCCGAAAGTCATGGAACCTGCAGGAAATGGCGACATGACTGCAAGCGGCGCCTACAGTACACCTAGCCATGTCCGTGGTTAGGGTTTTTGGGGAATACTGCTGGGAAATGCCCATAGTTTTGTAAAGGTGCGACTCTCAGGGCCACCTATATATATGTGTAATTGCAAAGGCTAGACGTTAGCTAGCTAGTTAGTTAGCTAGCCATTAGATGTTTTAGACACAAGAAGGGTTGGTTGTTGATTGTTTTCTATTGTGTTGTTAGAAGACAAGAGTTAGAACTAGATAGTTGTGAAGCTAATCCCTGAGTTGCAGACAGTCTGAGTCGACGTCTGAACCATTGCAATCTCTGTAGAGGAAGAGACTAGATCTAGAGAAGGGCTCCCAGCTGTGTGCGTGGAGTTTCCTGGAAAGATCTAAGGCTACAACTATGTGCGCAGCGGGACTGTAATTTCTATCTTTGAGATTAATATAAGATACCCTTCCCGTGGATGTGGTTTCCCCATGGAGGTGAACTACATAATTCTCGTTGTTATGATGCTGTGTTGCGTGAATGCATGTTTTAGTTTACTATCTGCGTTTACATGAATGTTTCATTGTCTTTATGAATGAGTATGTAAAGCAAGTCCTTGAAGCTCCCTTAGAAGTTATTCTCGTGCACTATCGAAGGGGTCGATAAGAGCACTATCGCCGCAGCACTTAGGGAATACGTTACTGCGCTGGGCGCGCAAGCAGAAACGATACCTAGAGTATCGACACAGAGGGTAATTTCCCCCTGTGCAGGAGCAGAGATACCGCGCAGCTGGGTGGGTAAGTGAGAGCTTCAGCGTTGTTGCGCTGAGAGGTCTGCGGAAGAGTAAGACGTTCCACTTTGAGGAATCCTTGAGGAAGAAAGGGAGAAGATTGCAGTCTCCACGTCGCCTAGGTTAAGGAATCCTGATTCCTTAGCCCCCCCATAGCCACTTCGGGTGAGACCTCGAGATGTCGCGCAGCTCGTTTCCGAGAGGGATAGTGCACCAAGGGGTTTTGTTGCTGTTATAGCTTGAAATGACACCTCTCCGTCCGTGACGACACTTGCTTCCCTTGGTCGCATGACGACACTTCTTGAGATCAAGTTCAGTCACACAATAGGACAATTGTGGATGGAGGAGTCATTTGGGACACTAAAAATGGTTGAAATTACCTCATTCTTGACCCATTTGATGTATATGACCCATAGGAACATTTTTCCAGACCAAACCATCTCCTGAAAATGAGCAGAAAAGCCTGTTTTTGGCCATTTTTCACTATGAGCGCGACTCTACTGTTATAATAGTAGCGTGTGTACGCGACTTTGTCTCATTCAAAGTAGCGCCCATTGCCATATGTACGCGACTTTGTATACTGTAGAGTAGGGTACACTCTTGTTTTGGTCAAAATCTCGAAATTCGAGTAAGTTAAGTTGGTTGGGAAACCTCTTGAGCGGTTGTAACTTCTTTTCCTCTTCCTCATTGACTATATAAGGAGGGTAGAAGGGTCATGTGAGGGGGGCAAGCCCAATTACAAAGTTATGCTGTAGGAATGGATACCCTCATCCCCCTCTCTTGTGCTTCAGTTTTGGTAAACCCTAGTACAATTGCTTAGAGGCTGGGATCCTTGGAGAACGGAAGCAGGAGATCTTGAATCTAGGTTTCATGAAGTGCCAAGCTTGAAGGAAGGTATAACTTTATGTACTTGCTTTCATTCATCAATAAAGATCAGACGTTCTTCTCTTTCCAAATATGACCTATTAATGTGTCTCAGATTTGATTACTGTTTGATTATAGTTTGATGTCTCTTTATGTTATGGATATCAGTCTTATATACGTAGTCAAATGTATTTGAGAAAGGTATCAAGTTGTTTTGCAGGTCTGGGCATTGCGACACTGGATAAGCATTGAAGAGCGAGGGAGGAAAAGCTAGGATCAACCTTCTGAATAAGGTGCCTACATCTCTAAACCCTAATCTCTTCATTTACTAGTTATACTTGCAGAATGCTTGTAAGTCTATCTTTATCACCGTAAGTTGGTAGTTTCTCCCCTGAACTATAGGTGCATTTTCCCCACAACAGAATGGCGACTCCGCTGGGGAAAGCCTAATTGCTTAGGGGTATCCAAGGTCATTTCTTCAGTCTTGTTTGATGGTCTTTGTTCATTTTCTTGATTAGGATCAGTTAGTAGGCTCTGTTTGACCCTCCTGGGCTTTTTACAGACCCTTCCCAGCCCTTGCAAACCTTTGTGGACCCAGTTTGGGGGTTTTAACCCCGTTTTTTAGACTTTTTTTTTTTTTTTTTTTTTGTACGCTACTGTTTGTACCACACAGTAGCGCCCATACTACTATGAGCGCTAGTTTCCTTCATACACAGTAGCGCCCATACTGCTATGAGCGCTAGTTTCCTTCATATACAGTAGCGCTCAAAATCTGGGTTTGAAATTTTTGAGTTTTTGGGTTGTGGACCCAAATCTGGGGGATGTGGCTGCATTTTTGGGGGTCCCTGATGACCTTAGGTCTGTGTTAAACCCCTGTAGGTGGTCTCCCATCCTTGTATTGATCCTACATTCATGATTTGAACCTCTTTTGATCAATTTGGGTTTGTTTGGAAATGACACCTCTCCGTCCGTGACGACACTTGCTTCCCTTGGTCGCATGACGACACTTCTTGAGATCAAGTTCAGTCACACAACAGGACAATTGTGGATGGAGGAGTCATTTGGGACACTAAAAATGGTTGAAATTACCTCATTCTTGACCCATTTGATGTATATGACCCTTAGGAACATTTTTCCAAACCAAACCATCTCCTGAAAATGAGCAGAAAAGCCTGTTTTTGGCCATTTTTCACTATGAGCGCGACTCTACTGTTATAATAGTAGCGTGTGTACGCGACTTTGTCTCATTCAAAGTAGCGCCCATTGCCATATGTACGCGACTTTGTATACTGTAGAGTAGGGTACACTCTTGTTTTGGTCAAAATCTCGAAATTCGAGTAAGTTAAGTTGGTTGGGAAACCTCTTGAGCGGTTGTAACTTCTTTTCCTCTTCCTCATTGACTATATAAGGAGGGTAGAAGGGTCATGTGAGGGGGGCAAGCCCAATTACAAAGTTATGCTGGAGGAATGGAGACCCTCATCCCCCTCTCTTGTGCTTCAGTTTTGGTAAACCCTAGTACAATTGCTTAGAGGCTGGGATCCTTGGAGAACGGAAGCAGGAGATCTTGAATCTAGGTTTCGTGAAGTGCCAAGCTTAAAGGAAGGTATAACTTTATGTACTTGCTTTCATTCATCAATAAAGATCAGACGTTCTTCTCTTTAAAACCCGGGTCTGTCCAAAAGCATCCAACACCTACCCTTCCAACCCTTTCTCCTTTCTTGTGGAGGAAAACTAGTGATTCCAGTGGAGAGAAAGCTCTCATTCATGAACGAGGAGTCCAGTTCTTCTCAGAGAAGGTTTATGAAGCCCGTGAGATATGTTATGGACCTGTAGCAGCTCATCACTCAGGTTTTTTAGAGATCTTACCCTTATCCTACCCTTTCAACCCTTTCTCCTCTCCTGTGGGGGAAAACTAGCTGTGGAAGGTCTCCTGTGCAATCCTTGATGAATTTTACTGTAAAACTTCTTCCACTTTTGTGAATTAGACCCAAAAATAATTTGGTATTGTTATCATATGTTTATATATGTTCTGGAATGATATATGAAGTTTACTGGTGATTTTGGCACCTCCAGAGAGTGAGACTAGCTTTCCTAGTCAATTGAGGAACTGCAACGAAGGAGGGTAGGAAATATTTGTAAGATATTTTTGTAAAATTCTGATTCGACCATACAAGATTAAATACATTATAACAGATATATTTCAGTCATAAAAATAGAGCATTATTTTATTTACTGAGTTTTACCCTTCTTTGACCCTAGACTAGCTCAATGGGCATTATTTGTTGACTAGTTTTAGTAAAACTCTCAGTATGTTTAACCATTAATGTATTTCACTATTATAATGCTTTGGTATGGTCAATATAATAGTAATTAACATCCCCATACTCTGTTCATAAACTTTTGGAAGCATTTCAGGCCATTTGGAAAGCACTGTAATTTCTCCTTCTCGGTCGTCCTAACTAGCTAGTTTTGGCCAATACTCTTCCAAACCATTACAATCCATTGGTACATAATTCCAGCACATTATATAATTTTATTTGAATTATATTACCTCTATCATTAATCCCCAGTTCCCCACCTATCTAGTATGCATATGCCAGCTGCCCAGGAAGCCTCGAAGTAGGCAAGAGTTTCACACTGTTGTTGAAAAGTGAATGGTTCTGGTACATGGTGCATAAGACATCTCTAATTTGAATTTTGACCTGTTGCTTCACCTAAGCCCATACATTTTCTAGAATTGAATTTCCATCCTACCATCCTCATTCCTTACCTCAGTACCCATCACTTACTTCCTACTCGGCTCAGAAAATTGTCGAAGAAAATCACTAGTAAATTTTATAAAAAATTGAATTAAAGTTAATATATTCGTTGAATCTTCCCAAGGATACTACAGATTCTCTATCAACGAAATAAGGAAAAGGTTCTTCACCAACCTTACCGACCATTTATTGTGTTCCTTGCCGATTCTTTTGTTCAAATGCTTTATCGACAATGGTGCTGCGCACATTGTCGAGACACGACCATTATTGCTCCCACCCCTTCCTAATTCAAATTGGGAGGAAAAAGAACGACAGTGGGAAAAATTTATACATGAGCGCGAATGGGAGTATTTTCTAAACAGATGACGCCCTACAATTCCCCAGTTGCCTATATATCTTTGGGTCATCATTGGGGGGGTGACAAAGCATGATCTGATGAAATAGAGAATTGATGAAACTCAACATATAAAAAGGCGACATGACCAGCAGTGGGAGATCCAAAAAATCCGACAGAACGATGAGTCATAAAATCACTACAGACATCCAGAAAATTGAAAGAGAAAAAAGGAAGAAGCGGCGTGATGAGTTGAGAGAGAAAGCTAGTGCTCTCTGGAAGAAGAGAGGACCGGGTATGTCGATAGATGTAGAAGGAAATCTACCAGAGCCGAGTCGAGTCCAAAAAGAATGAGACGTTGACAATGATCTGTCACCGATAGAAGAGGACTTGTGGATAGAGCAAGGTATAACTCTCCAAGTTTAGATACCTAAGCTACAATCCCCCTTCCCCATTAGATTTAACTCAGAGTGTCTGTGTGCAAGATATATTCGAAGAAGATCTAGGAATCCACGTTGGTCAGTCAGGAATTTGCAGTCGTCGCAGTAATGAAGGTGATGAAGTCAACATATTTTTGATTCATCAACCTGAAGAAGGAAACTGGGTGACCTTTCAACCTGAGTTCTCTAAAAAAAAATTTCATTTAGTCTATCCAAATCATGCGGAAGCACCCCCCCCGCCAATACTAGCATTAAGCGAATCATTGAGTACTTCGGGAAGTCTGAAAAGTAGCGAAGCCTAGATAGCACAAAATTTTTCCTCGATTTCACTTGGAGCAGTCAAAGAAAATAGAATTCCAAGACCCAACGAAGAATAACAAGTTATAGTTACTGGCCTTGAAAGCAAGGAACGCGCTCTTGAAAGTCAGTTGAGTATAATACCCATCGAGAAAGCACCTAATTCTGTCACCGGTGGTAATCCGTCGACACCTCCAGATAATTATGTGTTCATAATAGCAGGAAACATGTCGCATATGACATATCACCTTTCATTCTACAAAGGATATGAATACCCAAGAAGACATTGGTTTGTTTGTGAATCAATCTGGATAGCCAACCAACTGACTAGTGAATAACGTCAGTTGGCCCAGTTTGATGGTTCTCTGAGAAAGAGAGCACTTACTTGGTACATGGGGTACATAGCTAAAACACCGAATGCAACGAAAGTACAAATTCAACAGCGCTTCTTGTCTTTCTTTAAGACTTCGGATGAAACATACTTGGCTGCCGAAAAATTGAAGACGGCAGTCCAAAGGCCAACTGAGACTGTGAAGGAATATGATAAGAGATTCAAGGATCTCTTAAGCCAGATTTACTACAAAATTGAAAAAAAAATGCTAATCAAATGGTTCATGGTTGGACTGATTAGAAAAATTAAAGTACACGTATGCTAGAAAAGTGTCAATTCATATGAAGAAGCCTTGACAAAGGCTTTGGAGATTGAAATGGATGATGAGTATCCCTTGGCCCCTATCGATAGACACATCGAAGAGTGGCTAGATAGTACGGAGCAGTCTATTTGAGATATCAGTTTGAAAGGCTCAAAAGTGTGGTGTACGAAATGCTCCACTACAGGACATCACAAGGACTCTTTTCATAAGGAGGAGCAACGACAAGAAGTCAAGTTTGTTCAATCAAGATGCTTTTGCGACATATGTTAGGACTATGAATTACAGAAAACTGACAACTGCCCATATAATATGAAAAATAAACAAGCAAACTAGTGTCAAATCAGTGACTTCGCCACACATTCTATCACAGAATGTCATCTAAACTTGAAGAATAAATATAACTATCATCTAGTGTACCAAACAAATTATGTCAAGCAGCAACATGATAAAAATGACAGAAACGACAGATATGATCGCAATGGAAGGAATGATCATTATGACTACAATGACAGAAATGACAGATACCCGCGATATTATGGACGAAGATATGATCAGCGATATTATAACTATAATAGACGCGTAGGATACCAAGGTCGTGGAAATAACAATCGAAATACCGACCTGGCCAATGTTTCACCTGTTTCAGCGAAGACCACCGCCATGCGGAATGTTCGTACTAAGATAGAACTGATCTAAAATTTTGTACCAAGTGTGGAGTAGGTGATCACTTTTTAGAGGATTGTCCTACCATGATTGAAAAAATCACAAATAAAAAGAATGTTAACGTCTTGTCTTGTGTACCAAAATGTGACGTGATTCAAACTAAAAATTTGCAAATTGTAACTAGACAGGGTACTTATGTTGGCCCAGATAAGCCTCAAATAAGCAAAGTAGTAAGTAACGAGGATTATCCAAATCCTATTAAACAAAAATATTTGTACAAAAATGCATCTGACATATTCTCTGATTTGGCAACATAGGAAGATAATGAAGAAAATCGACAAGAAGAAATTAACGAATTGGTTAATTTAATTTCTAAAGATGAAGTTGTGGGTAAACTTATTGACTTGTTGCATATAATCAAAAGTAAACTTGTCATGCAAATACAAGCCAAATATTTTTTCCGACTTAATCAAAAAGAAAAAAAATGATGTTGACCCACTTGTCGACCTCAAGATACATGGGTATCACGTCCAACAAGTCATGCTCGACTTTGGTTCTCAAGTCAATATCATGACTCATGATACTTGGGACCAACTTGGTCGGCCTGCATTGCAAAAATAAAGCATTTATCTAAATCTCGTGGATCAGGGACTCATTGAGCCAATTGGATTCTAGAGAGAAGTGGAAACATCCATCAAGGGCATAAAGACAAAAATTGATTTTGAGATCATCAATCCAAAGGATGGTGCAAGTTCCTTTCCAGCCCTAGTTGGCCGACCATGGAGCCAAAAGATTAAGGCTTCAATATCACTTGATAAGGGTCGCATCAAACTAAAAGGCAATAGTCAGAAGGTAATAATACCAATTTCCCCATATCAGGGAGAACCTTGGTTTGAACCTGTCGAAGATGATAACAACATCAGATAGTTCTTTCAAATAGATAAAAATGCAGATTATATTGAACCAAATTCTCAAGGGGAACTCCATCTAGGAGACCTTGCTTCAATCAGATACAATTCTGACGCTGAACTTTATGACTAGCAAATTGAAAACTATGATCTTCATGCAAAAGAATGTTGGACGGTGAAAGCTATCTCGAAGAAGCAACTCAAGAAGTGTTTTTTTATTTTGACCATCCCAAAAAATATTTGAAAGAAAAATTTGGGAATATCCGACTCTTGCACCAGCAAATATGGAGCCTGCAAATCATCTGCCACTATGATATAGAGATCGTCAATCGCCGAAAGCACATGTTGAGGAGGTTTGGAAACATGTAAGTGAACAAGGAAGACTACAGAGTCTGGTCGAGACTTTCATGGGACAAACTGCAAGATGGTGGGATACTCATCAATCAAGACTCCAAACATGGACAAGCACCTTGGCATACTTTGTTGAATGGTTTGGAGGCAAGAAGCTAACAGCTAAATCATATATCACAACTTTCACTCAAGGACAAGATCCATAGGTCCATGTCGACAGATGCGAAAAAGAATGGCGAAGACTAGGATACAAGGATGAAAGGGCTTGGCCACATCTCTTTCCAAGTACACTCGCTGACCTACCAAATAAATGGTACAAAATGGAGGAAGCAAGAGGAGAGATGCTCTCCTAGAAAGAACTTAAAGAAAATTTCATCAAGGACTTCCAATTTTCCCCGAAGGAGGAGCAGCTGGTAGAAGCGAGCAAACAAATTAAAGAATTTTTGTAGTCGACAGAAAATGTACCTGCAGAAATGAAGAAAATCGTTCGACATACAACTGCTTTCCATAATATTCATTCGAAGGAGATCCAGCATTCGACACGAGTCATTCCATTTGGTCATTTGCATACAGAGTCATGCCATTTGGTCTGAAAAATGCACCGGTGGTCTTTTCTCGTATTGTCGTCAAAGCTTTCCAAGAGTACATCTACAAAACGATGGTTGTCTATTTTGATGATTGGATGATTTATTCTATGTTGGGAGATCATTGTAAATTGCTTCGGTTAATGCTTGAACTTTGTCGACAGATCTAGTTGTCGCTGAAAATAAAGGAGTGCATATTTGCGACTCCTATTGGAATACTACTAGGCCACGTTGTTTTTAAAGAAAGAATCAAGGTCGACTATGCAAAAATAAAAATCATTCTCGACTTGAAGCCCCCAGTTAATCCTAAACAAATGAAAATCATGTTGGGTCATACGGGATATTACAAAAAAATTATCAAACACTATTCTGACATGAAATATTCTCTAGAAGAACTATTGATAGACAATCGGGAGTACAGGTGGACTGATGAGTGCAATACATCATTCGACATATTGAAGAGAAAAATTGTCGAAGCACCCATCCTACGTTTTCTGAACTGGTCGGTTAAGTTCCATGTCCATATTGATGCATTTGGAATAGCATTCGGGGATATATTAACACAACCTGGAGGTGATGGAATGGACTACCCTAATGCATTCAGCAGCAGGAAGCTGAACAAAGCGGAAAGGAATTATTCTACCACAGAAAGAGAAGCATTAGGAATGGTATTTGCACTACATAAATACCGACATTATTTATTGGCTAATCCTTTTGTATTTTACACAGACCATCAAGCTTTGAAGTATTCAGTCAATAAACCATTGCATCATGGGAGATTATGTCGATGGTGATTTCTGTTCTAGGAGTTTGAATTTGAAGTAATAATCCGACCAGGGAAGGCGAATGTTGGACCTGACCATTTGTCAAGAATTGATACTGGATAGGAGCCGACAGGTATAGAAGATGATCTGCCCGACACACATTTGTTTAGAATTGAAGTTGTCCCCTCGGAACTTGCAGAGATCGCACAATTCCTCAAGGATGGACAAGCTCCAAAAGGAATGCCAGAGAAGAAGAAGAAAATTCTTGCAATGAAATCTGCACCATATACTCTCATTAATGGATTCCTGTACAAACTTGGACTAGATGATGTATTGCGTCGGTGTGCACTTGAACATGAACGATAGAGCATACTTTCATAAGCAAATTACGGACCGACAGGAGGACATTACCATGTTGATATAACAGTGAGAAATATTCTATAGGTTGGACTTTGGTGGCCAACAGTTCACAAATATTGTTGAGAGTTCGTAAACAAATACGATAAATGTCAACGTATGGGTCGACCTCTACCAAGCACAGAAATGCCCCTGATTCCAGTTAATCCAAGTCGAACATTTGAGATATGGGCCATTGACTTTATTGGACCTTTTACAGTAATTGGCAGACTAACAGGTGGGCATTACATTATCACTACAGTAGAATACGTCACTAAATGGGCAGAAGCATAACCAGTCGAGACATGTTCTAGCGAAGTTGCCAATAAATTCATCTATGAGAATATCATTACACAGTTTGGATGCCCACTGACTTTAATCAGTGACCAAGGTACGCATTTTTCTATAAAACTATTGATGCACTAACAAAAGAACTTGCAAATGAGCATAAGATAAGCACATCATATCACCCACAATCAAACGACGCAATTGAAGCATTCAATAAAACACTGACCAAAGGAACGAAGAAAATGTGCAATATAGAGAAAGACGACTGGGATGATAAAATTCCTATTGATCTACGGGCATACAGAACGGTGTATAAGAGAACGACAGGACAAACACATTTCACGCTTATCTATGTTGATTTATATGTAACTTTGGAATGTATTTCACATATATGTATATTGTATTCCTATAGAGATGTTATTATTCCTCTATACGGAAGTGTCGTCATTTATATTGTAAGTGTTGTAACTTATACTTGATGGGTTATTAGACCACCTTGTTGGGGTCGGCCCTGTATAAGTCATGTGGGTCAAAGGGTTATTAGACCACCCTATTGGGGGTCAGCCATGTGGGTCAAAGAGTTATTAGACCACCCTAGTGGGGGTCGGCCCAGTCAGCATTATGTTAAGTGGTTAAGTTGAGGCCAACCTAATTAAGTAAAGGTCAAGTCAAGTTAGTGTATAAATAGAGAGTGTGTCTCTCTCATTTTACACATTCTATTCTCTCACTCACACTTTGGAGAGTGGCGCACTTGTGGAGGAGGAGGCTCTACTGCTAGGAGAAGACTATATCTTGTATTCTGGTTGTATCATTGCTCTATCTATGTCTGAGGAAGTTATTGGGGTTTTCACCTTTATGGTTTTCCCCAAGTAAACTCTGTGTCTCTTGTGTGCTTGAATTATTGTGTCCATGATTGATATGTTGTAGATTTGTTGTACATGTTGTTCTCTCAGTTAAGATCCTAGATCAGATTGAAGTAAATTCTGAAAATTTAACATGGTATCAGAGCTAGCCTGAAAGAAGGCATGATATGGCATGTATGACACTTGTTGCACTTACGATGCTAGGGCTTGATATAGCAAAAACCCGTCATCGTAGCACTTTCGCTATAAATCCGTTTTGGAAAAGTTCTCAGATCTGAAACATTTACAGGTCGAATATCAGATCCCCATGTACCTTGTGTCCAAAGGAAAACCTCTAATTCATTGTAATTTGTGATTTATGATCTGTACAATATAGGGTTTCTGCCTCTTCCAGATCTGAGTCAAAATCATGTGACTGTAGGAAAAAGGTCATAACTTGGGATAAGAAGATCCAAATGAAATTTCATAAAAAGAAACAGATAGTACACAGACTGTACTATCTCAAGAAAATGTTTCAGAGGCTGAAGTTGAACCAGTTACACGTGGCACACCGTACACGTTTGCTCTCCTGTATTACCCCATAAACAGGTCACGTTGCAACACTTGGCATCACGCTCTCTCAGAGAATCCAATTGAGGTCAAACCTATCGGGATGGAAATATAACAAGTCGGGCTATCTCAGTAAACATTTTCATACCTTGTGGATAGAAAAGTTCAGAGTTACGCTAGAAACAATCAGGTACTTATTTCTGTCAAAACAGAATTATTTTTTAGTACCTTCATTCATGGCTTCCAAAATTTAGGGCTTCGAAAAAAGTTGGAATTTTTGTAATCGGAGACCAGGGATGGATGCTACTCATCAAAATTGAAATTTAGAGACCAAGATCAGATTTTTTGGTTGGGCAGAAGGTCGGGCTTGATCAAACCCCAGTTCGGGACTTTGATCGAAAAGATGGAAAATTAGGGCTTCTGCAAAAATTGGAATTTTGGAAATCTGTGACCATGGCTGGAAGCTCCTCAGAAAATTCAAAGATTAGAGTTTTGAATCAAATATTTTGGTTGGGTGATGCTCCAGGAAACTCAAACCCTAATTCAGGGTCCTCCCGAGTGAATCTAGAAATCTAAAAGGCAATTTCGAGGGCTGAAACTTTGCAGTTTTCAAATTCTGAATATACCAGCTTGATTAGCTCATCAAGGCGCATATTTATATCCTTTTGGAAGTTTGAATTTTTGGGGTTTCTCTGAAAAACCCTAATCCAGCTCCAGGTCCAGTTCTTTCAAATCAAGTGGATTGGGTTAATCCTAGAAGAAGATGGATTGGTCACCTGCATAAGTGAAGAAGTTCCTATTTCAAAGCGAGATGAGGCTAAGGCCTTACATAAGAATATTACAAGCGATCTCAATAAGTATGACTCATCAAGGTACGTTTCAAGATTTTTTCATGATTAAGTTTATGGTATGTTTGTCTTTATGTTATTACGGTTAGTACAATCTTGATTTTAGATTTGTCGTATCACCTTAACAAAATTATGAATGCATGATAGAAGATATTCATTGGTTAGGGTGTTGACACTTATGATTGTACTAATGCATTATGGTGTTGTATGAGTTTTATGTTGTATGCTAACATAAAAGGTACACCAAGAAAGACAAATCATGTTCTAATTCAAGAACATATGATCATGGTGACATGAAGACAAAGATTCATCCATTTTCATGGATCACATAGAAGATCTACTTACGAGGTATGTATAACTTGGTTCTACAATGGTTAACTTATGAGACATGCAGGTTACTAGCACAAGTCATTGAAGAGAACCATAAGACATTATGCAGGTATGTTAGACATAACTACCTAGCATGCTAATCCAGGTATGTTTTTCCTATATCAAGCTAGAATCCTACCTTGTGTTAGGATCTTATACTATTGTGTTGCTGATAATGATTATTCATGAAGTCATAGGTTTGAATAGTCATGGTTGTGTGCATATTATGTTTCTTACCATAATTGATTATATGACTAACCAGAAGAATCCTGAAGGTATAGGTTTGAGTAATCACGGGTTTATGCATTGATGATTTAACTAATCAGAAGAGTCCTATGATCAAATAAGAATATGCATGAGTAAAAGAAGACTTCCCTGAAACCTTGAATACTAATGTTTATTATCTGTGAATGATCATGACTATACATGTTTAAGATTATTGTGTTTTGATAGTATTAAGATTATACTAATAAATGTGTGATTATGTATGAGACCTCAAGGATAACACAATGATGATACTAATAAGCATGCATAGTGATTAAGGATGGACATGAGTTCAAGGACAGGTAATCCAGGAAGCAAAGATCAAGAGGGAGCACACTCCAGTTGTTCCTGCAAGAAAGCAAAGGAGCACACTTCAGTAGTTTCTGCAAGGATACAGATATTTAGAGGGAGTTGACCACTTCTCACAATCCACATCAGAATGGATTTACAAAGATTCAGAGGGAGTCCACCCAGCAACCAAACAAAGATAAGTATTTGAATTGTCATTTCTAACATAATGTTATTCAATGATGTATATGCTTATGTTCCTAGAATTAGGTTGTGTGTTATGCATATTAGAATAGTTGCATTGATGAATAGTATACTACTAATATACATGGGTAAGTGGCCTATGGCACTATACAACATTCCATTGCTACTTATCTAGAATGAAACCTCTTTGCTGACATGTTAGGAGTTGTGCACACTCTTAACAATGTTCTGGTAGAGATTGGAAGGCATCTAGAAAGTTACAGAATATGGATAAATGTTGTATTGAAGCATTGGCTAAGATAATTGCATGACTGTATGACATATTTCTTTATGTGTAAGAATTTGTTCTGAAAACTATGAGATGTTTTCTAATCATGCAATTTAACTTGTTGTGTAGGAAAGATTGTATACCATCACCTACAAAAGAAGGACTACAACATGTGTTCAGCAACAAAGTTATCTATTGAAAATATTGAAGATATTGAAGTTCCTAGTATCTGGGAAGAATGCCATGATCGAGGAGTACCAGTCGATCATGAAGATGTTTGGGATGCAATCCCAAGACCTGAAGGGGAGTCTGTAGTGACTTCCAAGAGGATCTACAAGATCAAGCATGCTACAGGTGGTAGCATAGAGACTTTTGCTCCTGTAGCCAAATACACTTCCATTAGATCCGTACTTGCTCTAGCTGCAGTAATGAAATGGAAGATACACCAAATGGATTTCAAGACAACTTTCTTGAATGGTGTAGTTGAAGAAGGAGTGTATGTGGAGTAGCCACTTGGTTCTGAGACACACGACAGGGAGTTATATATGTGCAGAACTTGGTATTGTAGGATAGACAGCTTTCTATTTAGTTTGGGCTTTACCAAGAGTAAAGCGGATTCCAACCTTTACTACAACATTGAGGAAGGCAATCCAGTGATACTACTTTTGTATGCAGATAACCTGTTTGTTACAGGTGAAGATAGATTGATTTCCAACACGCGGTGGAAGCTTGCTTTCGAGTTCGAGATGAAGGACTTGGGGATGATGCACTATTTTCTTGGTATGGAGGTGTGGCAGAGTATAGATGGAATCTTCCTTGGACAAAGGGAAGTATGCAATAGAGATTCTGAAGAGGTTCGAGATGATGGACTGCAAGGCTATGGCCACACCTATGGCATCAAACCTGAAGCTTCTGTGTGATGCTTCATCTGATCTAGTCGATGTCATGATGTATCGTCAGATGATTTGGTCCTTGATGTACTTGACGAACACAAGACCAGATATTTACTTTGCGGTGAACACATTGAGCCAGTTCCTAACGGATCCGAGAGACGTTCACTTGGTTGCTGTAAAGCATGTTCTGAGGTACCTGAAGGGTACAGTGGATTATGGGCTCAATTATGAAGTGAATCAAAAGTTTAACTTGTAGGGTTATGTTGATTTAGATTGGGCAGGCAGTGCTACAGATAAGAAGAGCACTTCTGGGTGTTGCTTTAGTATGGGATCAGGTGTGATCTCTTGGTTTAGCAGGAAGCAGTCCTGCGTAGCACTGAGTACAGCTGAGGCAGCGTATGTTGCAGCCTATTCAGCTAGTTGTGAGGCAGTATGGCTACAGAAGCTACTGTCTGAGTTATTTGATCTCCCACTAGAGGCTACTGGTATCTTTTGTGACAACCAGAGTTGTGTGAAGCTATCCGAGAACCCAGTGTTTCATGACAGGTCAAAACATATAGAGATCAAATATCACTATATGAGGGATATGGTGCAGAGAGGAGCTGTGAAGCTCCTATACATTGCGACGGATGAGCAGATTGCAGATGTGCTGACGAAGCCACTAGCCAGGGTGAAGTTCGAGTACTTCAGCGAGAGGCTTGGTGTTCTTCGAATTGATGACACTTCGAGGAAGAAGTGATGGACACATTTGCAGAGGACATTCCAAGCATGTTGGAAGGAGGATCCTTCACATGGCTGTGGATGTAAGTGCTGGATGATGAGCATTAGGACGATGCTCCTGTTACTGCTCTGTATACGCATCATGTTGGATGATGTATATGATCAGTTGGATCATTTATATGTATATGTATGTACGCATCATGTTGGATGCTGGATATGATCGGTTGGATCATTTGTATGTATTTTGTATGTGCATCATGTTGGATGCTTGGACCATGTATCTGTATATGTATCAGGTGGATACATTGTATGATCAGGTAGATCATGTATGTTGATATGTATCATGTATGATCAGGTGGATCATGTATTTGTATTTGTATCAGGTGGATACATTGTATGATCAGGTGGATCATGTATGATGATATGTATCAGGTAGATACTTGGTATGCATTAGGTAGATGCATTGTATGATCAGGATGATCATGATGACGAGCTTCAGGGTGTTGCTCCAGATGATATGTATCAGGATGATACAGTGATGATGATTAGTGTGATCATGAGCATCAGGATGATGCTTTGTGTGATGATGATCCATTGGATCATGAGTATCAGGTTGATACTTGGAGGTCAGAGATGATATGTGGCAGGTTGTGCAAATAGCATGTAATCAGTCCTAGGAGATCTTGCCGGTCATGCTACGGCACATAAATGTTCCGGGGATACTCTTTCCAGTATTGCTATGTAGTATGTAATCAGTCCTCAAATATCCGATAGATTGAGCTGTGTGCTCGTAATCAGTCCTGGGATGAGGTATTACTATGGAGACATGTAATCAGTCATGGAGATCTGAGACATTAAGCTTTGTGCTCGTAATTAGTCTTGGGATGCTCTTTAGAGATCTTGTCAGTCGTGCTATGGCACATAAATGTTCCTGGGATGCTCTTTAAAGTTTTTGTCTATCCACATGTAATCAGTCCTGGAGATCCGAGAGGTTGAGCTGTGTGCTCGTAATAAGTCCTGCGATGCTCTTTAGAGATCTTGTTGGTCGTGTTGTGGCACATAAATGTTCTTTGGATGCTCTTTAAAGGTATTGTGGAGGAGATGCATGTAATCAGTCTTGGGAGATCTTGTCGGTCGTGCTTAGGCACATAAATGTTCCTAGGATACTCTTTCCGGTATTGCATCCACACATAAAATTAGTCCTGAGAGGCCACCTCTATCAAACCATTCGCACAGATGATGAAGACCTGCAGGTGGTGGGCCTACATCCAGTATGAAAAAGGACTGACTCTGTAGAACTTCCTATGACGAGTATATTTAGAGATTGATTGAGATAGCAGCACCAGTGACGATGATGATGACTCGATGGCAATTATCCAGTGATGATGATCCAGAGAAGAAGACTTGTGCTAGAAGACATGTGTCGAGAAATACCTTCCTAGTTAAGAGGGAGTGTTGATGTATATGTAACTTCAGAATGTATTTCACATATATGTATATTGTATTCCTATAGAGATGTTATTATTGCTCTATACGGAAGTGTCGTCATTTATATTGTAAGTGTTGTAACTTATACTTGATGGGTTATTAGACCACCTTGTTGGGGTCAGACCTGTATAAGTCATGTGGGTCAAAGGGTTATTAGACCACCCTATTGGGGGTCATCCATGTGGGTCAAAGGGTTATTAGACCACCCTAGTGGGGGTCGGCCCAGTCAACATTATGTTAAGTGGTTAAGTTGAGGCTGACCTAGTTGAGTAAAGTTCAAGTCAAGTTAGTGTATAAATAGAGAGTGTGTCTCTCTCATTTTACACATTCTATTCTCTCACTCACACTTTGGAGAGTGGCGCACTTGTGGAGGAGGAGGATCTGCTGCTAGGAGAAGACTATCTCTTGTATTCTGGTTGTATCATTGCTCTATCTATCTCTGAGGAAGTTATTGGGGTTTTTCACCTTTATGGTTTTCCCGAAGTAAACTCGGTGTCTCTTGTGTGCTTGCATTATTGTGTCCATGATTGATATGATGTAGATTTGTTGTACATGTTGTTCTCTGAATTAAGATCCTAGATCAGATTGAAGTAAATTATGAAAATTTAACAATCTATGGGAAAGAAGAAGTCGCCCCCTTGCATTTTCGATGACAAACGCCAATAATTGCAAAAGTATTACATATTGATGTCAAAGGTGCACAAAAAGAGCGATGTCTTCAACTGTCAAGGCTTGACGAGGCCCAACAGATAGAAATCGAGCACCAGATAATTCAAAAAAAGAAACAAAAAGCATGGCACGATCGAAACATAAAATGGACAAATTTGTCAACTGGTGACTTAACTTTGCTATATAATAGTCGTGTTAAGGGCAAGGCCAAGAAATTGCACACAGAGTGGATGGGCCCTTACATTGTCAAAACTATCAACCCCAATGGCTCAGTCCGACTGAACACACTATGAGGTAGTATTATCAAAAAGATTGTTAATGGTGCTCGACTTAAGCACTACAAGGCATGACACATTAAAAAAAAATGGTTGTAACTAATTTTGGAGAGATAAGTATTAAAAGCAATTCATCCAAAAGAAAGTTGTATCAGATGCATGATGAGTAGGGACTGGACGAGCAACACTAGCGAATGAAAAAATCAAAGCGAAAAGAGACCGACGTATGACTACCGACATGAGAGGCGTTGACGGGATAGAATTAACCGACTGGATGAACATGCCCATCAACATCTCTAGACCAATTCTGGTCAACATGACAGCACAAAAGAAATACACCAACACCCCTCTGACGTGGAAGCAGTAGAAAAAATTATTCAGGATGGCCGACCAGTAGGACAGCAAAGTCAGAAAGAAACCATCAAGGCATCGACAACCTATCACTCCAATTTAATTCCCTTATCAAATCATTCTTTAATGCATCCATCTACCTCTCGTTTCCCCGTGCCAGCCTCGTCCGCTATAAATCTGGAACTCGAGGACTCTTGGTTATTGTTTTGTTGAGCGCTTGAGCACCAGAACTCAGAGCCACCAGAACTTGAGCTTGAACCATAGAATCCTGAGTCGACCATGGCACCTAGAAAAGGTCAGATGACAACTCGGTCTGCCCCATCCAAAATGCGTAAACTTGAGAAGGAACAGTCCCCCCTGGAAACCCGATTGCAATTGATCCATAATGCTAAGGTTTCAGAGCCACATTGGAGAAGAACCTGGGGCGATATTGTTAAGTGGGGAAAGGATTCAGATGGTCACTAGAGGGATTCAACTAATAAGATGTGGACTTCCACAGTCCTAAACTACATGCACACAACGTTGATTGAGAATTTTGGCAGACTAAAAGACATCATAGAACAATTCATAGTCAGCAGGTACCATAGCGGGAATTTCTATTTCGATGTCCCCATCGAAATAAATGGTGAGCTTATTCAAAGTATTACAGGCTTATCAAACAAAGGTGAAGATGTGTCGACATGACAAAAACCAAAATTGATTAAATAATTCATAGATCATCCTTCAGGTAGAAGTTCCAAAGGTCTAGTAGTAAGTCACATCAAGTATGAGAACTATAGGATAGCCGCTAGAATTGTTTTGACTGCTCTTTTAAGTTCTGGTCAAGGGTCAGATCTAAAACTCGACATGTTGGAGGCAATTCTGGGCATGGCATCACGAGCTAAAGTGTACAAATGGGCTAATTATTTGGTCGACATAATCAAGAACATTTGTTTCAAGTGCCAAGAAAAGGGTGCGAGTATTCGATACCCATCCTTAATGATATGGATCTCCATGTTGCACATTTGACCAGCGGGAAATAAGGATTTTGCAGTAGACAGGACTATCTTGATAGAAAACTTCTATTTCTTTACGTATGGAGGTAGTCGGTTGGGACCATTGACAGTTAAGATTTGATTAGATGTATAGTTTCAAAACCTCAAAACTAAGTCGACAAGATGGAGGGTGCACCAGGTTGTCAAAAGAAGTCAGCCCTCGTTAGCGCATATCCAACTCGCGCTCGATTACACATCGATATGGCACTTGCAGGGTGTAGCTGGTGTTGCAGAAGCTCTCGACTATTACCCATTTTTCGATAAATTTTTTACAGAATTAAGCAGGCAGTCGAGCACAAAACTACCAATTTCGGCTAAGGCACGAAAGGTCGACATTCCCATTTTCGAACCCTTAACGGATGCAAAACAGGAGGAAGAATACGAAAGCTGACTATACATGTGAAATTTCACATATCAGGCTGATCTGGTTGGCGACACAAATCCACTTGCAATTACTCTGGTACCACATCAAGATCCCCCCGACACAACGGAGCAGTCCGACGAAGGTACTCAGTCCGACAACACTGAGTATACTCTCACCGAAGACAATATTCATTGGATATTAGATGAATTGTCTAAAGCATGAAAAAAAGGAACATAAAAACACAAGGAAAATGAAAAAGAAAGATGATCATCAGGGAACCGACTAAGGAGGAGGAATCTGAACTGTATGCCTGTCCTACACAAATATTGGAGGAAGCAGCAAAGAACAAAGTATCTTTCGAGGAGCAGTTCAAGAAATTTGTGGAGGAAGAACAACCCAGTAGCAAGAAATCAATTAGAAATAAATTCAAGCTAACAATCGAACCTCATGTCGGCCTCACAGAGAGTCCCCCTCCACCTTCTCCAGCTATTTTGATGGAGGAAACACATATCCCTACACCCCTCGCATCCCTTCCACCTGCACATTCAGCATCACTTCCAATGTCAAATATTGTGTAGACCCTTCCACTCCCGCTTAAACAAAAAATACAAGACAAAAATTACCTTAATCGGTTCATTGCCAACCTCCCTTCCCTGTTTCCCAATTGGCGAGAGTTAGTCACCAAGAAACCTGTCCTCGCCGACACCAGTTTGCTGACTGAATCTGCCCCTCCAGAAAATGTCACACCACAAGTAGTCGGTGTTAGAAAAACAGGATCACAGAGCAATAAAAATAAACAGAAATGCAAATATAATCACACATACACATTACAAGAGAAACACAGATATATCATGGTTCACCCAACTTGGGATACGTCCACACTGAAGTTGCCAGTCCTTATTATTATTCTATCCAGCAAAGTGAAGGGATACAACTTGTAGCACAACCGCTGCATTTCCTCTTCACTGTCTCACAGTCTCTCTACCGATCTCAAAGATATTTACAATTCATAAAACCTAATACATCCACCCTGGCCATGTTACAATGTCTTTCTTTTATAAGGGAAATACAATGGGAAAATACCACATGTTACCCAAAACCATGGGCCCGAAAATTGGTGGTGAAAACAACCCCAAAAATTTTCCTCGGGGGTTATGTCCCCAAACCCCCTGGGGATTGTGTCAGGATCATAACTAAACCTGGGGTACGGACATGGCTCAATAATAATATCTCTGAATCTGGAGATCAGGCTCCACAACCTACAATCTCCCACTTGGAGACTGATCACAACAACTCCGCCACTGCTGGACTTGGACTTGGAAACTTTCTCCTCTTCACCTTCATGATAGAAGGCCAACTGAAACCGAGCAGGAACTCAGTTTCTCTCTAGTCACTACCTTTGTGAAGATGTCTGCAGGATTCTGGCTAGTATGTATCTTTTCCAGCTTCAACAGTTCATCTTCCAGAATAGAGCATATGAAATGGTACTTGAGACATATATGTTTAGTCCTAGAATGGAATGATGATTTCTTTGCAAGATGAATGGCAGTCTAGTTGTCACTATACAACCTGCTATCCTTCTGCTTCTTACCCAATTCCTCCATAAACCTTTGCAACCAAATCATCTCTTTACTAGCCTCTGTAACAGCAACATACTCTGCTTCCGTTGTTGAAAGTGCAATAACCTTTTGCAGTTTCAAAATCCAACTTAATGTTGTTCCACCTACAGTAAACACATGCCTTGTGGTTCTCCTCCTGCTATCCTTATCACCTACCATATCTGCATCAACATATTTATGTAGAGTAGTGTCTGAACCTCCAAAACATAATGCCTAAGTGGTATTACCTCTCAAATACCTGAGAATCCACTGTACTGCCTTCCAATTTTCTTTACCTGGACTGTTCATATATCTACTCACAACTCCCACTACTTGTGCAATATCTGGTCTTGTGCACACAATGGCATACATCAAGCTTCCAACTGCTGATTGATAGGGAATCTTGGACATGTAATTTGTCTCTTCCTGTGTCTTGGGACACATTTCCTTACTTAGACTGAAATGGTTGGCCAAAGGTGTACTAACTGGTTTTGCATTATGAATTATGAACCTCTCCAACACCTTTTGTATGTACTCACTCTGAGACAATGTCAACTTGCGATTTTTCCTGTCTCTCGTTATTCTCATAACAAGGATTTGCTTTGCAGCACCCAAATCCTTCATCACAAATGAATTATCTAGCTTCCTTTTGAGCACATTTATATCCTACTGTTGATGTATATGTAACTTCAAAATGTATTTCATATATGTATATTGTACTCCTATAGAGATGGTATTATTCCTCTATACGGAAGTGTCTTCATTTATATTGTAAGTGTCATAACTTATACTTGATGGGTTAGTAGACCACATTGTTGGGGTTGGCCCTGTATAAGTCATGTGGGTCGAAGGGTTATTAGACTACCCTATTGGGGGTTGGCCATGTGGGTCAAAGGGTTATTAGACCACCCTATTGGGTGTCGTCCCAATCAGCTTTGTGTTATGTGGTTAAGTTGAGGCCGACTTAGTAAAGGTTATTAGGCAAGTCAAGTCAAGTATAAATAGAGTGCGGGAGGCACTCTATTTCATCATTCTATTCTCACACACACTATTTGGAGAGTGGCGCGCTTGTGGAGGAGGAGAATTTGATGCTAGGATATGTCTATTTCTTATGCTTGGGTTGTATCATTCCTCTATCTATCTCTGAGGAAGTTATTGGGGTTTTTCACCTTTATGGTTTTCCCCAAGTAAACTCTATGTCTCTTGTGTGCTTGCATTATTGTGTCCATGATTAATATGCCGTAGATATGCTATACATGTTGTTCTCTCAGTTAAGATCCTAGATCATATTGAAGTAAATTCTGAAAAATTAACATGGTATGAGAGCTAGCCTGAAAGAAGGCATGGTATGGCATGTATGACACTTGTTGCACTTGCAATGCTAGGGCTTGATATAGCAAAAACCAGTCATCGTAGACCTTTCGCTATAAATAAATTTTAGTGAGGTTTCAAAGTATGAAAATCATAAAGGGTGAAGCTAAGATCCCCATGTACCGTTTGTCCAAAGGACAACCTCTAATTCGTTGTACTTTGGGATTTATGATCTATACAATATAGGGTTTCTGCCTCTTCCAAATCTCAGTCATAAAAAGGTGACCTTGGAAAAAAGGTCATAACTTGGGCAAAGAAGCTCCAAATGAAATTTCATAAAATTTTACAAGTATTACACGGACTATACTTTCTTAGGTAACTTTTTCAGAGGCCGAAACGGAACAAGTGACACGTGGAATGCCGTACAAGATCGCTCTCCTGTTTTATCCCATAAACAGGTCACGTTGCGGCACTTGGAATAAATCTCTCTCAAAGAATCCATTTGAGGTCAAACCTATGGGGTTCGAAATATGATAGGTCGGGATATCACAAGAAACGTTTTCAAACCATGTGGATCAAAAAGTTCGTATTTACACTAGAAACAATCAGGTACATATTTCTATCAAAGCAGAATTAGTTTTGAGCACCTTCATTCATGGCTTCAGGAATTTAGGGTTTTGGAGAAAGATGGAATTTTTGCAATCGGAGACCATGGCTGAATGCTACTCATCAAAATTGAAATTTAGAGACCAAGATCAAAAAATTTGTTTGGGCAGAAGGCCAGGCTTGATCAGACCCTAGTTCAGGACTTCGATCAGAAAAGTGGAAAATTAGGGCTTCTGCAAAAATTTGCGAATTTTTGAAATCTGTGACCACGGCTAGAAGCTCCTCATAAAACTAGAAGCTTTGAGCTTTGGATCGAACCTTTTGATTGGGTAGAAGGGTGGGATTTATCAAACCCTAGTTCAGGGTCATGTCCAGTGAATCCGGAAGTTTCAAAGACATATTTGAGGGGTGAAACTTTGCAGTTTTCAAATTCTGAGTATACCAGCTTGATCAGCTCATCAAGGCGCATATTTCTATCCTTTCGAAAGTTTGAAATTAAAAGTTTGAATTTTTAAGGTTTCTCTGACAAACCCTAATCCAGTTCCAGATCCAGTTCCTGCAAATCAAGTGGATTGGGTTAATCCTAGAAGAGAATGGATTGGTCACATGCATAAGTGAAGAAGTTCTTGTTTCAAAGGGAGATGAGGCTAAGGCCTTACATAAAAAGATTACAAGCAATCTCGACAGGTATGACTCATCCAGGTATGTTTCGAGATTTGTTCATGATTAAGTTTATGGTATGTTTGTCTTCATGTTATTACGGTTAGTACAATCTTGATTAAATTTAGACTTGTCGTATCACCTTAATAAAATTATGAATGCATGATAGAATATATTCATTGATTAGGGTGTTGACACGTATGATTGTACTAATGCATTATGGTATTGTATGAGATTTATGTTGTCCGCTAACATGAAAGGTACACCAAGAAAGACAAATCATGTTCTAGCTCAAGAACATATGATCATGATGACATGAGGACAAAGATTCATCCATTGTCATGAATCACTTAGAAGATCTATTTGCGAGGTATGTATAACTTGGTTCTATAATGGTTAACCTATGAGATATGCAGGTTACTAGCACAAGTCATTGAAGAGAACAAGAAGACATCATATGGGTATGTTAGACATAACTAGCTAACATACCAATCCAGGTATGTTTTTCCTATATCAAGTTAGAATCCTACCTTGTGT
Source organism: Larix kaempferi (assembly GCA_027924585.1). Classification (NCBI taxonomy): domain Eukaryota; kingdom Viridiplantae; phylum Streptophyta; class Pinopsida; order Pinales; family Pinaceae; genus Larix; species Larix kaempferi. Next base: position 6,134,723 of record BSBM01000252.1, read on the forward strand.
TAGGATCCCTTATATAAGTATACTTGGTATGATTCGTTATGTTTATTCATAAAGTTAGAAATGTAAGTAATCAAGGGTTTATGCAATTTATGTCTCGTATCTTGATTAATGATTTAACTAACCAGAAGAGTCCTATGATCAAATAAGAATATGCATGAGTAAAAGAATACTTCCTTGAAACCTTGAATACTAATGTTTATTATATGTGTTTGAAATGATCATGACTATACATGTTTAAGATTATTGTGTTTTGATAGTATTAAGATTATACTAATGAATGTGTGATTATGTATGAGACCTCGAGGATAACACAATGATGATACTAATAAGCATGCATAGTGATGGATATAAGTTCAAGGACAGGTAATCAAGGAAGCAAAGATCAAGAGGGAGCACACTCTAGTTGTTTCCTGCAAGGAAGCAAAGATCAAGAGGGAGCACACTCTAGTTGTTTCCTGCAAGGAAGCAAAGATCAAGAAGGAGCACACTTCAGTAGTTTCTGCAAGGATGTAGATATTCAGAGGGATTTGACCACTTCTCACAATCCACATCAAAATGGAGTTGTAGAAAAGAAGCAAAGACTGAGAGGGAGTCAACTCAACAAACAAACAAAGATAAGTATTTGAATTATCATTCCTTGCATATTTTATTGTTTAAATAATAATGTTCAATAATGTATATACTTGTGTTCCTAGAATTAGGTTGTGTATTATGCATATTAGAATAGTTGCATTGATAAATAGTATACTACTAATATACATGGGTAAGTGGCCTATGGCACTGTACAACATTCCATTGCTACTTATCTAGAATGAAACCTCTTTGCTGACATGTTGGGAGTTGTGCACACTCTTAACAATCTTCTGGTAGAGATTGGAAGGCATCTAGAAAGTTACGGGATATGGATAAATGTTGTATTGAAGCATTGGCTAAGATAATTGCATGACTGTATGACATATTTCTTTATGTGTAAGAATTTGTTCTGAAAACTATGAGATGTTTTCTAATCATGCAATTTAACTTGTTGTGTAGGAAAGATCATATACCATCACCTACAAAAGAAGGACTACAACATTTGTTCAACAACAATGTTATCTATTGAAAATATTGAAGATATTGAAGTTCCCAGGATCTGGGAAGAATGCCATGATCGAGGAGTACCAGTCGATCATGAAGATGTTTGGGATGCAGTCCCAAGACCTGAAGGGGAGTCTGTAGTGACTTCCAAGAGGATCTACAAGATCAAGCATGCTGCAGGTGGTAGCATAGAGACTCTTGCTCCTGTAGCCAAATACACTTCCATTAGATCCGTACTTGCTTTGGCTGCAGTGATGAAATGGAAGATACACCAGATGGATTTCAAGACAGCTTTCTTGAATGGTGTAATTGAAGAAGAAGTGTATGTGGAGCAGCCACTTGGTTCTGAGACACGTGACAGGGAGTCATATATGTGCAGAACTTGGTATGGTAGGATAGACAGATTTCTATCCAGTTTGGGCTTTACCAAGAGTAAAGCGGATTCCAACCTTTACTACAAGGTTGAGGAAGGAAATCCAGTGATACTACTTTTGTATATGGATGACCTGTTTATTATAGGTGAAGATAGATTGATTGCCGACACGCAGTGGAAGCTTGCTTTCGATTTTGAGATGAAGAACTTGGAGATGATGCACTATTATCTAGGCATGGAGGTGTGGCAGAGTACAGATGGAATATTCCTTGGACAAGGGAAGTATGCAGTGGAGATCCTGAAGAGGTTTGGGATGATGGACTACAAGGCCATGGCCACACCTATGGCATCGAACCTGAAGCTTCTGTGTGAGGCTTCATCTGATCCGGTTGATGTTACTATGTATCGTCAAATGATTGGGTCCTTGATGTACTTGACAAACACGAGGCCAGATATTTGCTTTGTGATGAACACATTGAGCCAGTTCCTGACGGATCCCAAAAGTGTTCACCTGGTTGCTGTAAAGCATATTCTGAGGTACCTGAAGGGTACAGTTGGTTATGGGCTCAAGTATGATGCGAATCAAAAGTTTAACCTACAGGGTTATGTTGATTCAGATTGGGCAGGCAGTGTTGCAGATAGGAAGAGCACTTCTGGGTGCTGCTTTAGTATGGGATCAGGTGTGATCTCTTGGTTTAGCAGGAAGCAATCCTGCGTAGCACTGAGTACAGTCGAGGCAGAGTATGTTCTTAAGATTGACGACACTTTGAGGAAGAAGTGATGGACACATTTACTGAATCCATTCCAAGCATATTGGAAGGAGGATCCTTCACATGGCTATGGATGTAAGCACTGAATGATGAGCATCGGGACGATGCTCCAGTTACTGCTCTGTATATCCATCAAGTGGATGCTGGATATGATCAGTTTAATCATTTATACATGTATGTACGCATCATGTTGGATGTTGGATATGATCAGTTGGATCATTTATATGTATATGGATGTACGCATCATGTTGGATGTTGGATATGATCAGTTGGATCATGTGTATGTATCTGTAGATGTATCAGGTGGATACATTGTATGATCAGGTAGATCATGTATATTGCTATGTATCAGGTATGATCAGGTGGATCATGTATTTGTATATGTATCAGGTGGATACATTGTATCATCAGGTAGATCATGTATGATGATATGTATCAGGAGGATACTATGTATGCATCAGGTGGATGCATTGTATGATCAGGATGATCATGGATGACGAGCTTCAGCATGTTGCTCCAAATATGCATCAGGACGATGCAATGATGAGTATCAGGATGATGCATATCATCTAGAGTATCGTCCTGATACTCATCACTGCATCATCACCATGACCATTGCAAGTATCATCATTATGACCAAGTGTCCTCGTCATGACCGTTGTGATAACGTCATCATCTTGACCATTGTGTAAACTCTTTGCTCTCACCCCTAACCTCATTCTGGGCTAAAACACATCCAACTGAGAGATTTCCCTTCCTAGTTGACCTCCTTGAGTAGGATGCCGCACTTCTCCTTCATCTAGGGTGTGACGTCGGAGTTCTTGGTCAGCTAGGGTGAGACACTGTCGCACTTTGTCTTCCTATAGAGTGCGACGACCCCCCTCTTTCACTCTGTGTCCTCTACCAGGGTGCGACGAGGTTAGTTAAAGGCTATTTTGGGGGGTTTCAAGGTCTTTATAGAAGTTTGTTGAGGTGGAGACCTATCCCTAGACTCTAGGTGAGGTGGCATTTTGGTTCCTAACCTAATGGGAGGATCCCTTAACCATCTCCCCCTAATCCTCAACCTACCCTATCTCTTTAGCCCTATAAAAACAACCACTCTCTCCATGGGAGGGGGAAGGTCTATGGTATCCTTATGTTGATAGAATCCATATTGGTGATTGGGAAGCTTGTACCACCTTGGAGGCTTGGCTTGGACATGTTGGATGGAGGATGCAACGTTGAGGCTTTGGTTGTAGCTTCATCCTTTCTATGTATTCCCACTTTTTAATATAGTTAATATAATCTCTTTCCATGAATGTTGTCTCATTGATGATGTTTAGAACTTTCTTCATCAACTATTAGTTTAGATCATTTATTGTTTAGATATCATGTACTACTCGTGTTGTTTCCATATTGTCTTGACAGGTATTGCAGCTGGAGATTTGACAACCGCGAGACTTAGAGCAACAACAAGGAGAAGGATCCGCGATATGATCGCATAATATCTAAGTACTCGATCTGTAACTAGATCTAGGAAATGAGTTTGGTATTATGTTCTATTTGTTCTAGATTCACTTGAACTAGGGATATCTGGCTCGCGTCCGCTTGAGTGGATTGTTCGATAACAAATCTGGCGACCATACTGGGGAATGAACATAGTTTTAGTTTTCAATTTGAATACCATTTTCAGTTGATTTCTTTTGCAAGCCATCCATAATCTTGTCTTCCTTACAAGCCTTGTTTCACTAGCAGATCTTCACTTTGAAGAGTCTGTAGTCCTCCTATGAGTTTGTACTCATCATTTTCAAACCATTTCATTGCTCATTGTTTGGAGAATTGGTTCATTTTTTAACTTAGATCTCGCCTGTTTCACCTGGTCAGTGAAATCAGAGCGACACTGTGTCATTTTTTTATCTTTGTTCTTCGCCTGTTAGTCTGTCATCGCAGCCCTTCCATTCGTATATTGTGATGTCGTTGCACTTCCCGCATTGGTGGACTGCGACATCGCACTGTGTATAAGCACAGAGTGCGTCGATCTGCCATTTTTTCCATACAAGCACCCTTTCTCCATTTCTGTTTTGAGTTTGGTTTGTGTGCAGACTCCTCTGTACTGTACCTTCTAGGAAGAGACCCTTTTGTCCAGCAGTGTTTTGTTTGGCCTGTTTGTATTGGTTTTTGGGTCTTTTGAGATTTAGGTTCATATTTGGTCCCTTGAGTCAAAACTAGTATTTTGCTTACATTTTTAAGCGAAATGGGTTCTATTTTTGAAAAAAAAATCCCCCCTCATGGCCAGGGGGGGCATGAATCGTGCATCCTATAGTCGTTTTGACCCATCTCAAGGTTTTGAGATCATTTTTGGTTTGGTGTGATTGACTTGTTTTAAAGACTTGAAAAGTGTGGGATATACATGTATTTTTGAGCCTCTCTTTATTGGGTTATGCATCTTGTTTCCCTTACATGCTGAGATATTTAATCATTTTTGGGAAAGATTGTTTCTTTGTCTCCACTTTAGTTCAAAGAGAAGCTTGATTTTGTCCTTCTTTTGCTATATTCACAAATTTGGAAAACGTAAATATTCTTCTTACTTTATTTTGATCACTTGATATTCTTGGTCTTATCATCATAAGAAGAAGAAAGGCTTGTTTCAAATTTGTGTACATTTGAGTTAGATAAGATTGTTAAGTGCTTATCTTTGTCTTACATTTGATTGAAAACGTTTGTTGAATCCTTCTTTCTGTAGCTTAGATGTGTCTTTTTCAAGTGTAAAAAGATAGGAAATGAATTATAATTATTGCATTTGGTAGATTTTGAGCCTTTCTTGAGTGCCTTTGAGTTGTTTGGGTGCTTGCCATTTTTCTTTGGGAATTTTTGAATGATTATAATGTTGTAGATATTCTCTCACTTTCTGTATATAGATATGAAAATAATGTAGTCATCAAATTCCATTTTTGGTACATGCATTTGAAAATTGAAAGTGCTTCATTGTTTTGTCTTATACATTGTTAAGATTAGTTGCATCTTTCATTTTCTTTGCGCTTTTTAGCTTATTATTCCATAAAGTTAGAGTTATTGCACTCTAGGAATGAATTCTTCTTTTCGCTACTACTTAAGTACTTTTGGTTTGAAAGAAAGAAAAATCTCTCCTTACCTTAAGTACTTTTCATTGAAAATGAAAGGAAAATGTGCATTATCATGTAGTTGAGGATTGTATTATGTTTACATTTATGTACTCACCTCATGCATCCACCTAACCGTACAAGATAAAATTAACACTAGCTTAAGTTAAAATCATTTAGTAATTGTGTGTAAGTTAGAGACGTGTTCCAACGTCTTTAAGCATGGTAGCTGTTGTTATTTTCCAGCACTGTATCCCGGAGGTATTGTAGTCTTCCACGTACTTATCAGTATATCGAGCTCCTTCACGTACCCACCAAGTACCATAATCCATACTTAGCATATATCAAAGGGTGTATCACATACTCGGTAGTATATCGGAAGGTCTCTTGCCAAACGGTTGTGCATTGGACAACACCACTACAGATTTGAGCTCCCACGTACCTTGCGTATATCAGGAGACACCCATAGGAATCCTGAAACCATCTGAGTTAACCATTTAGCCATCTTAGCAAAGCAATACACCAAGAATAGCACTCAGTGAGATTAGCATGCACGTACTATCCAGGTAATCAGGTATGCAGGAAAGGGTACGGTCCCAATCCTCCTTGTCGCGACATATTGTTTGACCCTGCAATATATAGTGGTTTGCGATGCCTTGATAATCCGGTGAGGTTCCAGACTTTGAATCCACTCCTATTCACACAGTTTGCTTGTTGCTTTTAGACTTGAGTAGTTTTTTATTTGTGTGGTACTTTAGAGACTCTTAGGAAGCTTAGATATGGAAGACTCTTTCGGGACTACCAACCAAGAGGCCCCTTTTTAGGGTATGCCATTTGTTATTCCTCCTTGTGGAACTGTTGGTCCTCCCTTTATGTCTACGTTCAGTCTTCCTGGATTGATGATAGGATTACCAGTATGGTTATTCTTGTTGTGGGGAAAATGCACCTATAGCTCAGAGGAGAAACTACCAACTTACGGTGATAAAGATAGACTTACAAGCATTCTACAAGTACAACAAATAAATGAAGAGATTAGGGTTTAGAGATGTAGGCACCTTATTCAGAAGGTTGATCCTAGATTTTCCTCCCTTGCTCTTCAATGCTTATCCAGTGTCGCAATGCCCAGACCTGCAAAACAACTTGATACCTTTCTCAAACACTTTTGACTACATATATAAGATTGATATTCATAATAGAAAGAGACATCAGATTATAAGCAAACTGTAATCAAATCTAAGACACATTAATAGGTCATATTTGGAAAGAGAAGAACATCTGATCTTTATTGATGAATGAAAGCAAGTACATAAAGTTATACCTTCTTTCAAGCTTGGCACTTCACGAAACCTAGACTCAAGGTCTCTTGCTTCTGTTCTCCAAGGATTCCAGCCTCTAATCAACTGTGCTAGGGTTTACCAAAACTAAAGCACAAGAGAGGGGGGATGAGGGTCTCCATTTCTCCAGCATAAATTTGTAATTGGGATTTTGTCCCCTCACATGACCCTTCTACCCTCCTTATATAGTCAATGAGGAAGAGGAAAAGAAGTTATAACCACTCAAGAGGTTTCCCAACCAACTTAACTTACTCAAATTTCGAGATTTTGACCAAAACAGGGGTGTACGCTACTCTACAGTAGACAAAGTCACATACACATGGCATTGGGTGCTACTATTATAACAGTGGAGTCGCGCTCAATAGGGTATACACGCTACTATCATGCCTATGTACCAGCGCTCATATTGAAAAATGGCCAAAAACAGGATTTTCTGCTCATTTTCAGGAGATGGTTTGGTCTGGAAAAATGTTTCTAACGGTCATATACATCAAATAGGTCAAGAATGAGGTAATTTCAACCATTTTTAATGTCCCAAATAACTCCTCCATCCACAAATGTCCTGTTGTGTGACTGAACTTGATCTCAAGAAGTGTCGTCATGCGACCAAGGGAAGCAAGTGTCATCACGGACGGAGAGGTGTCATTTCAAGCTATAACAGATGCCCCCTAATGTATGAGGTCAGAGGGAGTGCGAGAAACGATGGCTGAAATACATTATAAATAATAAAGAGTTGAAACATGGAGGAACGGAGAAACCAAGAATCATAGGCTCAAATGAAGTACCTGAAAGCAAAGGCAATGTCAGACAAACTTATCCTTGGGGTAACTGTCCATGTTCAAATGGTGGAACATGACCTCCAAGAGGATACAATAATGATCCAAAATACTGATGCATATATCATGGCCACTAGAATACAAGCATGGATCCATGAGGAACATAAGTGTAAACATAGCCACATAAATACAAGGTGGATCTATGTCAAAACTGGAGAACATAGCCATAGAGAACAAGCTGGATCTATGTCTCATCAAGAGCCAAAAAGATTGTGGCTCAGTCTTGCGCAACTTGGGCGATAACATAAATGAGGTGATGCTATCAAGGATCCCAAGGTCTTCATCCAAAAACAATCCAAGGTACAAACCTATCCATGTGAATAAATGAGTTGATGTCGAACATGAGAGGTATCGTTTGATTACTGGTCATTGATGTATATTGTTAACAAACGCGAGGGTGTCCACCAATAATGAAGATGGAACCCAAGGTACCTAGTACATTCAAGCAAGTGCGAATAAGTGGTCTTGCCGTCGACACTTGAAGAATCCATCGGATAGGAGACATTGATGTATTCCCATCTATCCAATAGTGAGGGAAACTACCACTAATGACTGCAATCCCCAAGGTACTAACCGAAACTCTAAACTTCATTCCCAGAGCACAATGCGTTGAAGTCGATGGGAAGAAGTCTGTTGGAAGGGAGGCCTTAATGCATCCTCCATCATCCAACATGAGGAACACTCAAAAGGTATGAGATGATTTGGAGTAGGACTAAACACATGATGAAACATACTGACACCAAGGAATGGTCGACACATGAGGTCAAGGCAACTGCAGAATGGCCGACACAGGTTATATCCTTGAACAGTGAGCACGACACAAGAGTGACTTAGGCAGCTTTGAACACAAAGGGACCATGACGCAAGTCTACAATGTAGGAGACATTAACAGATTCTCCAAATGATTGGAAGACTAACCAACCGAAGGAGTAGGAAATCTGAGGTCAGGTTTACCCTAAGGCCAATGCTAGAACCCAACTTGTTTGATAGACTCAAAACAGGTGCTTTGTTCAAGGAGATAGTTGACTTGCTGCCATCATATTGAAAGATATTTTAACATTCTTCCCTTCCCTTTCCTTTTTCATTTTTTAACGAGCTTGATAAAGAACTAAATCATGCTCGATGGTATTTTCATATTTAAGGAGTCTGAAAAACCTAGAAGAAAACTCCATACACCTATCCGTGGATTTTATATCGAGCCCGGATTGGTCTGTGATCGGCGGTGTTTTCTTGCTTATAGAGTTGAAAAACTTAAACAGTCCTCTATACACCTATCTCGTGGATTTCACATCGAGCCCGAGTAGGTGAATGCTCGCTTGGTGTTTTCACATTTCGAGAGTCTGAAAACCCTAAAGACGACTCCAAAGGTCCTTCGTAAAGTTAGTCTCCTTCCCCGAAAAAGTGTAAAATGATGGAAGAAGAACTCTTCTAGCGTATACAAGAGTATACCTAGAGTATACCTTTTCCGTAAATTATCCACCAAGGCCTGGAAAAGGGGTAATTCTATACCTAAGTGGATGTCGGTTCAGTTATTTTAACAAGCCCAAAAAGAAAACTATGCTCGGCAAACTTTTCCTATTTAAGGAGTCTGAAAAGGGCTTAAAAGAACTCCATAGGGATCTTTTCCGTAAAGGTTTAACGAGTCCGAAAAAGTAAACTCATGACCTCCTTACTTTTTTAACGAGCTCAAAGGAGATACAGAAAATGCTCACAACTTCCTTACTATTTTTAATGAGCTCGAAGTGAAGATGAAAGAAATGCTCATAGCCTCCTTACTGTTTTTAACGAGCTCGAAGGAAAGGTGGAAGACTGCTCGTAACCTACTTACTGTTTTTAACGAGCTCGAAGTAAAAGAAGAATGCTCGAAATGGGAGGAGACGAGTGTCAGGGACATGCAAAACTAGCTCCAAGCGCATGGAAAAAAGCTATGCCTAATGCAAGGAACATGAGAAAGATAAGGACACTCAGGGTGTGTCTCCTCCAGGTAAAAGGTGTCAAATTTCAAAGGAAAAATGATACAAGGCTTAGCGTAAATGAGATCAGAGATGGAGGCTTATATAACGGGCTAAAAGCGTGGAAGCCGGCATCAAGCTCATTAGCGCAAGTGATATCATAACATATGCTTATGCAATCTGAACACAAAGATGGGAGCCTTATCAGGAATGGCCAGAAATATATGAGGAAGAAAGATATGAGGCTTCTTCTCAAAGTTATGGTAAATCTAAAAAGGCTCCCGAGCCTATGAGAAAACCTCAGCATGGGCACCGGAATGGCATAAGGGTGCTGACTAGGGTGACCCATGTTAGGTAGGCTCTGCTGTCGGACTGGTGCACAATGCATAAAGAGATGGCTAACACACCAATATCCAACAAGTTTGACCCTATGGCGAATTCGGATGGCAAAAGGTTCAAATGCAACATAACAGTGGGGAAGCCTAAACCTATATGCAAGGTTCCGAATATACCTGACATGGTCGCACAAGGTGTCGAAAAGGACCAGTAAGCAAGTATACATCCAGCTAAGAATCTTGTCTCCAAGAAACATCAGTACCAGGATCATATCTAAAACATATGTAAAGAAAGACCCGATACAAGTCACTGTGGTAGAAATACTTTCAACTTCACTATTATCAACAACATGCATAAACAAGGCAGAGTTTTCAAATGAAGACTCTATGGTACCCAAGCCCGAGGACTTACAATCAGCAAGATCAACTTCAGGATGAAGATCAAAGTTGAAGGACATGATGGAATCTGCAGAAACAAATTCATCATCACGGGAGTTGATAATTCTAGAAGCATAATCAAACTCAGCAGGAACACCGATTTGCAGATCTATAGGAGAGTCCAAAGACTCAACAATAGGAAGATCATACTTTAAGGTCAAACCGGGGCTAGACATAACTGTGACTGGATCAACATCCAAATGAATGGCAGACTGTACTATGGACTCTAGGAAAACTTCATCGGAAAGAAGTATATCATCCCAGATAGAATACATATCTAAACATTCAGATGGAGGTGTCACTTGGTCAAAAGCTGGAACCAAGTCCCGAGAAGTTAAGCATGAATTCAGAGACTTCTTCTCAGTAGCATTTGAACTCAAGGAACATTATGCCACAACATTCCCATGTGACATAGTAGTGCCTAATGACGAGGGATCCGACTGGTTTACAGTTGGGTAATAAGGAGGATCAACGAATGAAAGCTGGTCGATGGTGACAATGTTTTCGTTATGAGGGAAATGCATCACACGAAAAAGCGTAGACACCACAGCATGCATAGCATAAACGTAATCACGCTTGAGGATCATATCAAAGTCCATAGGGTCCTTTAAAACCATAAAATCAACTAAGACTGTTTTTCCACCCAAAGTAACAGGTGCCTGACGGAGGAATCCAAACGGTTCACTAGGTCTTTTATCGAAGGTCAACGGCCAATTAACAACTGGAATAACATTAGGGAAACCCAAATCTCTCCAAGCATAAGCGGATAAGATACTAACAGAAGCACCTTCATCAACAATGCATCGATTAACCGTATGGTTCCCGATATCAACCTTTATCTGGAAAGGTGTCGAAGAAGGAAGACGAGGCTCGGCTAGACTATTCCAATCAAAGGAAACAATCCTAGGGCTTGGTAGGGGTTCACATGGCACAGATGAAGTGCCCCCTTTTTCAGGAATATCCAAACTGGTAACGCATAAGACTTCAGCAGTAGGCGCATCAATTTCTGAAGGACTGATGGGATCGGTCGAAGATTGCATCGATTCGATCACTTCACTCTCCGAAGGAAGATTGGGGTTGACCAAAGATTGCATTGGTTCAACCACTTTATCAACCAAAGGTTGATCTGACTGCAGGGAATCTATAGACAACTCAGGAACAGAGATTCCTTCAGACATGGACCACACTCTTCATGCCTCTGGAATGGCATGGCATCGGTGAGTAAGGTGATCTCCCTTACAAAGTTTACAAGGGAACTTTGGTTTCTGTCCTATAGGTTTAGACTCCTTTACAACATCAGTACTCTCAGCATGACTAGCATTGGCTGACAGCTTGCCCCCAACATGACTCACAAAGGCTGTTTGCTCAAAAGCATCAGACTTTTGAACTAAGGACCACACTTTTTGCACTTTTGGAAGTACAGGGCACAAGTAAGTAAGGTGCTCTCCCTCGCAAAACTTACAAGGGAACTTAAGCTTCTGTTTGTTTGGTTTGTCGACAATGTCAACTCCCTCAGCATGACTTGCAGTGGCTGATCTGGTGTCTCTAGTATGACTCACAGGAACTGGTGACTTGTCATTAATATGACTAGCAGTGATCAATGACGTGTCCTCAACATGACTGACAGTGGTTGAAGACAAAATTTCAGTATGATTTTTAGTGACTAAAAGCTTTCTCCCAGCATGACCTCTAGAGGCTAGGTAGGTGCCCCCTGCATGATTTGCAGAGGCAGGGTGCTTGCCCCTAGCATGACTTACAGAGGCTGGGTTGCTGCCCCCTTGTTTTGGCATCTTCTTCCCATTCTTCCTCCATCTATTCCTTTTAGACTGCTAGTTACTAGTATTACTACTTTCGCCACATGAGGTAGAAGGAGGAGGAGAAGATGTTACTGGCAAGGGAGGCACAGGGTTCTGATGCTCTTGATTTGAGGTGCTCACAAAAGAAGCGTCACGAGCATGCAAGGCATTCGGAGTGGAAAACAACCAAACCGGCAGCTCAATAGTGAATCCAGGAAGATTCAGAGTAGCCATTAAGGGAGTACCAATGTTTCCAATGAATGGAACAGCACAAGGATCCCCCGGAAAAGGGGTACCTTGATTGCCACTCGTCGGAATGCTAGACATAGTTTCCTGCTCAAATGAACAAGAAGTTCTCTAAGGCAAACTAAAACAAGTAGCACAAAGAGCACACCACTAAAAAGGTCCTAGGTAAATCAAACCAGGAAAACAGATGCCTTCCGGAGAAGAGTCTGGGATGATGAGGGCCCAGAACAGATCAACGAAGGAAGAAAGACAGTTACCCGGGGTCCACAATACAATGACTAAGGGTGCAAGCGTTAGAATCACCCAACCGCCCTCCTAAAGACCTGTAAGGGATTTCCTCCCACGCCTGTCTTAGGTACAGCAGATATACCCTCTACTGTCACCTGTGTATGAACCTCGATTCAGATACTAAGGATACCACAACACCGAAAACTCCTGGGGGAACAGTCACCGGTTGAATCAGAAAGCGTGGGCAGGGTAGCTAAACTCGAAACTCGAAAGAGTCCCCAATACGCAATCCGATCCTGGCGTATGCTCGAACAGAAAGTAGGAGGAGTATTCCCAACACTCTGATCTCGCAATGACCTACTGCATAGATCCCAGGCAAGCTTTGAATGAAGTGGGTTTACCTATGATAGTCGAACTACGATTTTTGTGTAATGTGTGATCTTGGGTGGTTTAAGGTGTTTTAAACCCAAGATCCTAACCAAGACTAGTTGGTGTAGTGTAACCTAGAAAAGAAAATGTTGCTCGTTCATTTTATTAGGGTTCATTTTAAAGGTTACTTGCTTACTCAAAAAGGTAGTGGGTGTGTGAGAGTGGTTATAATAGAGATAGAGTACTGAAAATAAAATATTTACCACCAAACAAATCTTTTTCTTTTCAATGCAAGTCTTAAAATTTTGATCTAGAATGCATGTGCAAATGGAATTTTTAATATTTCGAATGCAAAAAAGGGTAAAAATAAAGTCTAAATGTACAAAATTAAACTCAAAACCTAAGAATGCAGCTACTCAAGCAATAAGTATGCAAAAAAAAACTTGTTCTTTTTTATGCAACGCACTCTAAAATCTTTTAAGCCACTTGCAAGGTACTCTATTCAGAAGATAAATCAAAATTCTTTATGCTTTTCAAAGGTAAGAAACAAAAACTGAAACTACCCTACTATCAAAGCAAAGCAAATAAACTTTCAGATTCTCTTTATGAAACAGTAAAAGCTATCAAATATGACTTTCAAATTCTTATTGATGTAAGCATGCCAAACATTGGGAAAAGAGTACGAAAACTACTTTTAGACCCAAACGAATCAAATGACCTACAAAGAAGTATGGTTTGGTAAAGTCAGGTCTGCACATAAACAATGCCAACAAGGTCTTGAACAACAGCCAAAACACTTGAGATTTCACTACAAAAGAAAAACTAAAAGCATAAGGGAGGATAAGAAACCAACCTAAAAGAGAAATTTCACTCAAATAGATACAAACAGGGTCAAGAAGACTCAAGAGGTTTCAAATCCAGTGGAAATGGGGAAAGAAAGTTCAATCAGACTCAAATTAGAGTACAAAACACCAAACAGGTCCACAACCCCCCAACTTGGGTCAACAAACCCCAAAACTTTCCAAACAAGCCCAAATTGATCAAAAGAAGTTCAAATCATGAATGTAGGATCAGTACAAGGATGGGAGACCACTTACAATGGTTTAACTCAGACCTAGGGTCATCAGGGACCCCAAAAAAATGCAGCCATAGCCCCCAGATTTGGGTCCACAACCCAAAAACTCAAAAAAATCAAACCCAGATTTTGAGCACTACTGTGTATGAAGGAAACTAGCGCCCATAGCAGGATGGGCGCTACTGTGCAAAGGAAAAGTAGCGTATGGGCGCTACTGTGTTGTACAAACAGTAGCGTACAGGTCAAAAAAGTTGGAAAAATGGGGTTAAAACCCCCACACCTCGGTCCACAAGGGTTTGCAAGGGCTGGGAAGGGTCTATAAAATCCCAGCAGAGTCAAAAAAAGCCTACTAACTGATCCTAATCAAGAAAATGAACAAAGACCTTCAAACAAAACTAAGGAAATGACCTTGGATACCCCTAAGCAGTTAGGATTTCCCCAGCAGAGTCGCCATTCTGTTGTGGGGAAAATGCACCTATAGTTCAGGGGAGAAACTACCAACTTACAGTGATAAAGATAGACTTACAACCATTCTGCAAGTACAACAAATAAATGAAGAGATTAGGGTTTAGAGATGTAGGAACCTTATTCAGAAGGTTGATCCTAGCTTGGCCTCCCTCGCTCTTCAATGCTTATCCAGTGTCGCAATGCCCAGACCTGCAAAACAACTTGATACCTTTCTCAAACACTTTTGACTACATATATAAGACTGATATTCATAATAGAAAGAGACATCAGATTATAAACAAACTGTAATCAAATCTAAGACACATTAATAGGTCATATTTGGAAAGAGAAGAACGTCTGATCTTTATTGATGAATGAAAGCAAGTACATAAAGTTATACCTTCTTTCAAGCTTGGCACTTCATGAAACCTAGATTCAAGGTCTCCTGCTTCTGTTCTCCAAGGATTCCAGCCTCTAATCAACTGTGCTAGGGTTTACCAAAACTGAAGCACAAGAGAGGGGGGATGAGGATCTCCATTCCTCCAGCATAACTTTGTAATTGGGCTTTTGTCCCCTCACATGACCCTTCTACCCTCCTTATATAGTCAATGAGGAAGAGGAAAAGAAGTTATAACCTCTCAAGAGGTTTCCCAACCAACTTAACTTACTCGAATTTCGAGATTTTGACCAAAACAGGGGTGTACACTACTCTACAGTAGACAAATTCATGTACACATGGCATTGGGCGCTACTATTATAACAGTGGAGTCGCGCTCAATAGGGTATACACGCTACTATCATGCTTGTGTACCAGCGCTCATATTGAAAAATGGCCAAAAACAGGCTTTTCTGCTCATTTTCAGGAGATGGTTTGGTCTAGAAAAATGTTCCTAAGGGTCATATACATCAAATGGGTGAAGAATTAGGTCATTTCAACCATTTTTATTGTCCCAAATGACTCCTCCATCCAAAAATGTTCTATTGTGTGACTGAACTTGATCTCAAGAAGTGTCGTCATGCGACCAAGGGAAGCAAGTGTCGTCACAGACGGAGAGGTGTCATTTCAAGCTATAACAATTCTCCAATCCAGTTACACCAAGTGCACTAATCATGTCGGACCTAGGACCTTCACCACATGAGCATCAATCTCATGGTGACCCTTCTCCTTCTCTGTCGAAAGTTGAATCGGCTTCCATCTCTTCCTCTTCTCCTACTGAAAACCCTGATGTTAGTAAGAAGGAGGGTGTGAAGAAGAAGAAAGGGAAGATTAAGAAGAAGAAAGTTAAGAAAGAGACCATGTTTCAACCATCTACCTCTGATGGCACTCATTCTATGAGAACACCTCGTAAGCCAAAGTTCCCTTGCAAACTTTGCATGGGTGATCACCTTCTCAAGAATTGTCCTGGTCTTTCCCATGTGTCAGAAGTGTGGTCTAAAAAACCCAAACTACTTGTAACGTCAACCTCTGACCATCATGTTGATGATACTCCCTCGACCAGTGACCTATTGGTGATGGGTCGGAAGGGTAGAGTTGTAGACCCTTACTGGATATGCAAGGGCTTGCATCGTACTTACCTTTGTCCGAGCATGGATGAAGCTTCACGGTGGTTGGAAGATATTACTAGTTCTCAACATGTGCTTCCAACATGCGATAATAAGTTGTCCCTCGACCCCCCGCTAGTCGACCAAGTGATCGATTCAGTTTCATCTATAATCGATCCCACTCTTCCTTCCAAGAGTGAAGTGATCGAGTCATTGTCATCTCCACTCGATCCCGCTCTTTCATTGGAGAAAGTCCAGACTAAAGCAGTCACCATGACACAATCTTCGTCTCATTCTTATCTTCCAAGTGAGAAAGAATTGGAAACCATTGATGTTTTCCTAGTCAGTTCAGAATGTCCTAGGCAAGGGGAAACCCTGTCCATTTCCACAGGACCCCCTCTGTTAACACCCAAAAAGTGCTCACTACCTCATCTACCACATTATATGGCTCATTTGTCCATTTTCCTACCATATTTCCCTTAAAAACCCAAAAAATCCCACTAAAAAGCCTCCAAAAGGCCTAAAATGCCTCCAAAAGGCCACAAAACCATCAAAATAGCCTCAAAAAAGTTTAAAAACCCATTTTTCCTCCAAAAATATCCAAAATTCCTCTAAAAATAGCAAAAACCCCCCTAAAAAGGGAAGAAAAATATAAAATAATGAGGAAAAGGAGGAAAAAACCCTATACAGCTGCCCTAAACCATGTGTTTCCTAAAACCATGGGTCAGCACTCCACCACCAAAAAACTATAAATAGGTGATGGAGATCCCGTATTCCATATCCACAATCAAGTATACCCTTACTCTGCCAAAATCTCTCTCGAAACCCTAGTTCACCATTGAACTACTTTCACCTTGAGAGCCCCTTTTGGCCCATTTCCACCATTGGAGAAAGAGAAGGAGCACATTGGAGCTTGGAGCAACCCTCTTGGACATTGCAAGGAGCTTCATCAACCTTCACATTGAAGGTAATATTAATACAAAACCCTTGTTTACAAATTGTTGTTTATTTTTTCATGCACATGTTTTAGAGTAGTTTCTATTTCTGTTTTAGCTTAATTATTTACATTTACTGAACTGCTACTAAGGAGTCCCTTCTCCTTAGTAGGTGCTCATTTGCACAAGCTAGGGTAGGGAATCCTTAGTAGCAGTTCAGTAAATGTAAATAATTAAGCTAAAACAGAAATAGAAACTACTCTAAAACATGTGCATGAAAAAATAAACAACAATTTGTAAACAAGGGTTTTGTATTAATATTACCTTCAATGTGAAGGTTGATGAAGCTCCTTGCAATGTCCAAGAGGGTTGCTCCAAGCTCCAATGTGCTCCTTCTCTTTCTCCAATGGTGGAAATGGGCCAAAAGGGGCTCTCAAGGTGAAAGTAGTTCAATGGTGAACTAGGGTTTCGAGAGAGATTTTGGCAGAGTAAGGGTATACTTGATTGTGGATATGGAATACGGGATCTCCATCACCTATTTATAGTTTTTTGGTGGTGGAGTGCTGACCCATGGTTTTAGGAAACACATGGTTTAGGGCAGCTGTATAGGGTTTTTTCCTCCTTTTCCTCATTATTTTATATTTTTCTTCCCTTTTTAGGGGGTTTTTGCTATTTTTAGAGGAATTTTGGATATTTTTGGAGGAAAAATGGGTTTTTAAACCTTTTTGAGGCTATTTTGATGGTTTTGTGGCCTTTTGGAGGCATTTTAGGCCTTTTGGAGGCTTTTTAGTGGGATTTTTTGGGGTTTTTAAGGGAAATATGGTAGGAAAATGGACAAATGAGCCATATAATGTGGTAGATGAGGTAGTGAGCACTTTTTGGGTGTTAACACCCTCCAAGTACTGAGGTTATTTCCTTTGATTTGAATGGTCTAACAGAATCTTGTCTTCCTTCGAGTGTTCCTTTTCAAATATCTGTAGGAGTTTTCGATAAAGAAATCTTTCGTACGATAATTGATGAGGGAGCTTCTGATAGTATTTTATCCTCAACTGCTTGGAAAGCTATAGGTTCGCCTCAGCTTGTGCCAGTGACTGACTAGATTTTGTCTTTTAATAGACGGCCTACTGGACCTTTAGGGATCCTTCCTCAGTTACCTATCACTTTGGGAGGTAAAACTATTTATGTTGATGTCATGGTTGTCCAAGGTCCTTTAGATTTCAATCTACTCCTTGGACGTGATTATGTCTATGCTATGAAAGTTGTAGTGTCCACGCTCTTTCGAGTGATGTATTTTCCTCATTATGGGAATATTGTGACCATTGATCATCTTTCCTTCGTGACACCCACTCATCATATGACTCCTAGTCATCAGACTTCCCTGAATGTTCTGCATGTTTTAGTGGTTTCTTCCCCCTGGGATGGGGGGTACAAGCACGGTTTATGTTATGTTCCATGCTCGTTAAAAAATGAAACCGAACACTCTAGCATAGTTTCCCTTTTGGTTTCAAGCTTTCATAAAAATGAAACCAATCCATTAGAGCACAGTTTTATTCTATTTTAAGCTCGTTAAAAAATGAAATAGACCCCCACAAGCATAGTTTCCTTTTGGTTTCAAGCTTGTGTAAAAATGAAACCAGTCCACTCGAGCATAGTTTTATTCCATTTCAAGCTCGTTAAAAAATAAGATGGGCCCCCTCAAGCATAGTTATTTTCTATTTCAAGCTTGTGTAAAAATGAAATGGATCTCCCTCCCATCAGTTCGAGTCTCTTGCTAGAGTTAGAATTTGAACCTTCATTTCATCTGAAGGAACCCGTCATTAGGCCTTAACCATGAGCATAGTTCCCTTTCTATGTCAAGCTCGTTAAAAAATGAAATAGGTTCTTGTGAGCAGAGTTCTTTTCCTGTGTCAAGCTTGTTAACAAATGAAACAACTTCTTTTCCTTTGAGTCGAGTCTTCTCGTAGACTTAGTACTTGAACCTTCTTTTCATCCACCTATAGCTTAGGTGAATGAAATGAAGCTTGGGGGGCATGTCTTCAACCTCTGAAAGTTACGTTGAAGTCAACACGATTGCCTCTCCACATCATGTTGGAGCTCAGTCACTTACTTCTAGCAATCATGCTGGGGGCATGTACCAACCTTTGAATTTCATGATGGGAAGATTCCACCAATGGGAACATTTTCAAGCATACTTTCTTTTTTGGTTTTCGAGCTCGTTAAAAAATGAAACAGTACCTCTAGAAATCATGCTAGAAGTAAGCCGTCATTTTCTTGTGTTGGGAGCAAACTTTCCAACCATCATGTTGGGAAGAACATCATGAGCATTCTTCCAACCTATCTTCGAGCTCGTTAAAAATAGTAAGATGATATTTGAGCTTACTTTTCACTTTTTTCGTGCTCTGGTTAAAACATGAAAAGTGGTTTGAGCTTACTTTTCACTTTTTCGTGCTCTGGTTGAAACATGAAAAGTGGTTTGAGCTTATTTTTTACTTTTTCGTGCTCTGGTTCAAACATGAAAAAGATTCTGAGTGCTTTTGATACCATTCACGTACTCGTTAAAAAATTGAGTAAAAAGGTGTGTCTAACGAGTATAGGTTTATCACTTTATCTGGCCTCGCTAGACTAATTACGGAAAAGGAATTGTACCAAGTTTACTTTTTCCTTTGTCGTACTCGATTATCAACCATAAAAAAGTTGTTCATGGAGTCCTTTTAAGCCCTTTTCAGACTCCATAAATAGGAAAAGATTGCCAAGTAAACTTGATGCTTTCACACTTGTAAAACCATTTGAATGATCGTCTTTTTGGTGATAGTTTACCCATTTTTCGGACCAGGAAGTACTATTTATGAGAAAGGAATACTCCAACCAACCATGGATAGAAGAGTTCTGTCTCACGTTGTTTTACCCTTTTTCGGGCGAAGAGACTAACTTTATGAAAAAGGACCTTTTGGAGTCTCCTTTAGTTCTTTTCAGACTCTCTAAACATGAAATGACGTCGAGTTTTCCTTCTTTGGACTCGTTAAAATTCAAACATCGAAGGGCCCATTTTGGGATGAACCCCTCATTTCCTAGGTTCATAAAACATTTGGGATTGGACTCATCTATGAGATTATCTATACCGAGCATCTGGTTACCCTCATCAAGCTCGTTAAAAAACAAGTGAGGCACTAATCATTCATGATGGGGAAAAAGGAAATATTTTATATTACACTTTAATTTTGGCAGTACATAGTCACTCTTGAACATGGCACTCATTTTCATTTGCATTCAGTACTTGGGTAATTTGTGTGTATTCAAGTCATGTCCATTCCATTGAGTATTGTTACTCTTTTGGGTTGTCCAAAGAATGCTTCCACCATCAGTTACATTAGGGGTTGGTATCATTCTCGTCATGTCAATACTGCCAAGTCATGCCATGCCCATGTTCAAGAGATGTTTCATTACTCATCATCTGCAATCAGTATACCTTCGATCATGTTGGTCTACCTTGAGTAAGTCTTGCACGTCACTCTACCGTCCGATCTACACCAAACATTTGTTATCGATTTTCATGTCGATGATGGGGGATTCATCATGGCCCTCCTTCGACGGGTTCATCCTCGTTGACTTCAAATCATCATCCAAGGATTGAACTCAGAAACCAACCAATTACCTTGGGCTTGCATGCCTCAATGGCAGGTTACCTCGCTTCCAACATGAGTTTACCTCATTGAGTCTTGATTCACGCTCATTGATTCACGCTTGATGGTATGTACTGTGATACCTTGGGGATCATTGACATTAATGGTGGTTCCCCTTGTACTTGTTAACAGTATACATTAATGACCGATAACCAAGTGGTTTCTACCATGTTTGAATCCAAAACATTGTAATCACATGGATAGATTTGTATCATTGCGGGTTCAGCTTGAAGACCCTGGGGAAGTTATTTGCTACCCGGGTTGCGATAGAGATTGTTTGAGACGCACAGATCCACTTTGTATTGGTCGTGGCTATGTTGTCAGTTCAGAGTTACATGGATCCACTTTTGTATTGGTCGTGGCTATGTTGTCATCTCATCATGGATCTATGATTATGTCTAGTAGCCATGATTGTGTTCATTCGGTATTTACTATCATGGATCTACAATGTATTGGTCGGCAGCCATGTTTTGTGTTGTATGAGACTTGTGGATCTCATGTCATTTCTATTGCAACCCCTTCCAACCAGCAAGTCCTTGCCATTTTTCTTACTACAAAGCACTTCACCTGTCTCATTCCGTCAGCTTCATGCTTTGGGGGGCATTTTGTTACACCAAAATGTCGTCACCCTTGTGCAAGTGTCGCAAGTGTTGCAAGTGTTGTCATCATGACCTAGTGTCGTCACCATGACCATTGCAAGTATCGTCATTATGACCAAGTGTCCACATCATGACCATTGTGATAACGTCATCATCTTGACCATTGTGTAAACTCTTTGCTCTCACCCCTAACCTCATTCTAGGCTAAAACACATCCAACTGAGAGATTTCCCTGTCTAGTTGACCTCTTTGAGTAGGCTATCTCACTTCTCCTTCATCTAGGGTGTGGCGTCGCAGTTCTTGGTCAACTAGGGTGAGACACTGTCACACTTTGTCTTCCTACAGAGTGCGATGACCCCCCTCTGTCACTCTGTGACCTCTACCAGGGTGCGACGAGGTTGGTTAAAGGCTATTTTGGGGAGTTTCAAGGTCTTTCTAGAATTTTGTTGAGGTGGAGACCTATCCCTAGACTCTAGGTGAGGTGGCATTTTGGTTCCTAACCTAATGGGAGGATCTCTTAACCATCTCCCCCTAATCCTCAACCTACCCTATCTCTTTAACCCTATATAAACACCCACTCTCTCCATGGGAGGGGGGAAGGTCTATGGTATCCTTATGCTGATAGAATCCATATTGGTGATTGGGAAGCTTGTACCACCTTGGAGGCTTGTCTTGGACATGTTGGATGGAGGATGCAATGTTGAGGCTTTGGTTGTAGCTTCATACTTTCTATGTATTCCCACTTTTTAATACAGTTAATATAATCTCTTTCCATGAATGTTGTCTCATTGATGATGTTTAGAACTTTCTTCTTTAAATGTTAGTTTAGATTAGTTATTGTTTATATATCTTGTATTGCTTGTGTTGTTTCCATATTGTCTTGACAGGTCTTGTAGCTGGAGATCTGACAACCGCGAGACTTGGAACAACAACAAGGAGAAGGATTCGTGATCTGAAAGGTATGACATCTAAGTACTTGATCTGTAACTAGATCTAGGAAATGAGTTTTGTATTCTGTTCTATTTGTTCTAGATTCACTTGAACTAGGGAGATTCGGCTCGCGTCCGCTCGAGTGGATTGACCGATAACATGATTGGTTGAACCAACAAGGAAGTTACATAACCGAATGTAAAAGCATATATATAGTTTGTTGATCCAATGTATTGGGTTACATTAGATTTGTTTTGTGTACTGTTATGCATATTTGTTGAGTAATAATGGCTTGTAATTCTCTCCACATCTTGTCTTCTTGTATCTGTGTCTTGTGCATGCTTGTATAATATATTATGTATCACTGGTAACAATGCAACCCCCTCGACTACAACACTCTCTCATTATAGAAATCAAAGGAGTTGGTTGGACAGTGGTACATGTGCACAAATAGCGAAGGAGTTGGTTGAACAAATGGTCAGAAGTGCGCACAAGTCTAGCTAATCAGAAGATGCTTTCAATTAGTGGAATGTGCACATGTTCCTAGAAAGGTACAGCGGTAGAAGCAAGTCTATGAGAAAATTCCACAGTCGACGGTACAACAAGTGCACAAGTCTCATAAGAGATGATAAGGAAAGTGTTATAATCCCACCAAGTAGAAGTTGGATTATGCGCAAATTCTGCAAAGCATCAATACCGCAATGGCGCAATACTCACAAGGGATGGTACAACAAAGGTTATAGACTCATCAAGATTGTTGAGAGGGACATTTAGCCACCTTTTGGTATCATCCTGTATTAGTGTGTGTTATTGTATATTTAACAACTGAGCGGTTGGAGCAGATGTAACCGCTCCAACCTCTCCACTTATTTTATAAATACTACCACAATGAATGAGAAATATGACCGAACGTTCTATCCATATCGTGATCTTCTTGATGTTTTATATGTGTGTATTCTTATTTTGTGCGTGAATATGTATATTTTCAGAGCATTCAACAGTGGCGTTGTTTCTGCCTCTGTCTGGTCTGGGTGACAGCAGCAACAGATGGAGGTGGTTCAAACTTGAACGAGAGGAGGATAATGTCAAGAAACCTGCAAAAAGAATTAAAGGCTGCTCATGTGTTACAGAAATTCTCTACATGAAGAATAGCGATCGATCATAGGAGGGATGAAGAACGAAATTCTCTATGCTCGTGGACAAGTTAAAGAAATAATGTGCATATGCCTGTGAAAAATCAACCCAGTAATTAAGTAATCCATCGATCAAATTCCATTGAAAGCTCGGCCAACATTCTTGTCTTGTAAAATTTGCTTTACTCATTATATTATGATGTGTTTGTTTTGCATATTATGTTGAATTTATACAGTTTGATGACTTCCTGAATCGAATCGCCGAAGCAACTATCAAAGTTCTATGTGCTCTATAGTGATGCATGCTTGGTGGCTCAACATTGAAGATTGTTGGGTGACTGCAGCATTGACGGAGGTGGATCAAATCGGGAAGAAGCAATTGCAAAACCTACGTGTTGAAGATTGCAAAATCGCTCGTGTTGAGGATACCGCTATAGGAGAAATTGATCAGAAGTTTCTACTTGCTGGAAGATTATGTTGAAGATCGACCACTATACTTGTTGCTGCTGCTAGCATATTACTCATTCACAATTATCCTTGTTGTTGTTGTCAGCAAAATGCCTTTCATCTTCCAAGGAAGATACTTGACTATTTTCTTGTGGACTTCATGGTTAAGGAAGGCGGTCACCACTAATCTGGAGTAGTTGTATCATTATCCATGTATCAACTAGAGCAGTCGCCAGTTCACTGACACGTTGACCAACAGTTTGCCGACCACATTAGTGATCATTGTAATGGCTCGATGCTTCAACTGATCCTATCGTCGATCCTTTGTCGACCAACCATATGGGCAGAGTCTTGTTCATGCAATATATTTAAACATGTCGATGTATAAAAGCTTGACCAGATCACACATGCAATGTATCGGCCAGATCATGCATCGACCTCAATCTATAATGCTTTGGGTCCATATGTTTATATCTTTGATTTCTCCAGTTTTCCTTTTATTTCCTATATAAATGAGGAACTCCATGTGTAGGTGATTCTCATTTTATTTCGTGAAGGAATAAATATTGCAGTCACTTGTCTCCAATAGTGCAGAAATATTGCACTCACTTGTCTTCAAAGCATTCATCCCTCATCTTGTTAAATTTTGCACTCGACCAAAAGAGCATGTTGATGCGATAAGTGATAGCATGACTTTTCATCCGTCGACCTCCAACTTGGAACCAGTTTCCCTGACTTGAGAAGCTGATTGGAAATGCAAGACTTTATCATCTGACCTGATCACCGACTGCATTATGGTCGATCTTGAAAATTCACCTATATTTTAATTTAGTTGATATTTCACTTATGTCGAGGTCGGCCCATCTTGCTGATACTTGTGTCTAATACTTTTATGTACAATGATTTGACTTTATAAGTAATTAAAATGTCAGTGGTAGAAGAGTCATTATAATAGTATGGTCAAATGGGTCATTTTATGTATATGGTCGATATGGTTGGATATAATTTTTGGTCAATCTCTCAAATATTGAGTCGGGATACATATGATAGTTATTGTCAAGCCTATAATTAATTCGGTTGAGTCATGAGTCTTTTGTTCGATGGTCATTATAAAGTTATTCGATGTTAACTATGTGTTAATTTTCGAGCATTAATTCAATATACTCTAGGATCTTTACTGAGAGAATAACATGTACAGTATATCAATGCATATCAATCATAGCAAGCATATCAATCATCACAAGATGCAAACATAAGAGACAATAGACACACAGAGTTTCCATGGGGAAAACCCTAAGGTGAAAAACGCCACAACTTCCTCAAAGATAGATAGAGCAATAATACAACCAAAGTACAACCCAAATACACAGAGATAGTTTCCTCCTAGCAGTTGATCCTCCTCCTCACATGTGCGCCACTTTCCGAGTGATGTAGTGTGAGATAATGAGATGATCAAAATAGAGATCTCCCGATCTCTATTTATACTTGTCCTGACTTACCAATAAACTTATGGGGCCGACTTGTCTAGCTTAGCATAATGACCCATGGTTAACTTAATCAGTGATGACCCTGTTGTCCGCCAAACTGCACACCAGCAGCGGAAATCTTTCGAAAGCTATCTCTTCACTACAAGTGAGAGAGGTGTGGCCTTGGGGGCAAGCAATGAGCCAGGTACTGTCACCTGAATCCCAGCTCCTCTTATTTTCCAAGCCTTTCCTCTACCCCTCGTCCATCTAGTTCTTCCTAGCTATCCTCTAGCTTCTCTCCTCCCTCCTTGTCTCCCTTAGATCCCCTACCGTCCATCCCCATCTTGCCCTACAACACTTCACAAAACAACAAAAAACAAACAAGTGTTGGTATTAGCAAGTAGTTAGTATAATTTTCGTACTTAGTTAATTGCTAGTTAGTATTTAAGTTTGTTTCGAGCTTAGTGATATTCATTTTTATAACACTTGTGTTGGCTGCCATATGAACTGTTAGAGGACTGTTTTGTTTGACTTGTGTTGGCTGCCATATGAATTATTAGAACATTTATGTTGGCTGCCCCTTCAAGCATCGAATCCTTGCACTTTAAATAGTTGGTTAGAGTTAGTGTTAGTTTCTCTCTTATAGATTGCGTTTAGTTTCTTGAAATATTTAAAATCTCATAAAAAATTTCAAAGTTTTAGTTTAGATCTCTTATTTGTATTCCATAATAGTTAGATCTCATACCAAAAGTTTAGATCTTGTATATTGAAAGGTTGATTGAGCATATAGGGTAGTAAAATATTGCATGTAGCTTGCACTTACTTAAGTTTTCTTTCCTCATTCAAAAGATAGAAGTTTTACACAAATTTCTTTTAAAAATTTTATAGTTTAGATCTCATTTTTAGTGAGTTTTAGGCAACTTTTGTTCGCTGGTCCATTTTCCCATATAAACGTTTTCAAAACAAAAAATCTCATTTTCTCATGTTTTAGGCTTTAAATTTTTATACTAGACTTAGTAGTTTTCATGTCCTATTTGATTTGATTAATAGAATAACGGGTGCCTTGTTGAGATGTTATGATCTTATGTAGGCCATTTGAGAGAAAGACATTTGATAAACCTTGAAGTAGGGAGATCTAAGCAATACTACAAGAACGCCATAACGAGTGATCAAAATTACAAAATCTTGTTATCCTTTGTAATAAGCTTATAAAGAGCTAGCCTTGTATTTCCATCTTTACTTCTTTCTCGAAAGACCTTGCAAGGTTTCAAACCCAAGGCATTTTGTAACCGTTTAATAAAAGTTTCAAGTGGAGGAGGCCTCCACTTCTTTGGTCTTCTTCCCCATTTGGGGAAGAGTGTTGGGTCTTGTGGTTTGGTTTAACTTAGTTTATGTTTCCATGCTCTTAGATTAGTTTTTATTTCACTAAGTCATTTGGTTATTTATCTTCCATATTCACTTACCCCCATGCTCTCCCGAGTAGGGTCTTGAACCTGAAAGAGATTCTTGGGTAGTTAGCTTTATTTCGCAATTTTATCTTGCTTCTCTTCCAAAGCCCTCAGCCGGAAGTTGTATCCTTGAGATTTCGTCTCAAGGGCAGGACCACATAATTTGTGGTTACTCTTCCTTCCCCGTCGGTTTCCTTGGCAGAGCTTTCAGCTAGCTGGAAGTTCTCAAGTGCAGGCAGTTCTAGTGGTTGATCCTGTTTCGCGGATCAATCCCACCCAGTAGATTAAAGTTGTGTGGTAGAACACTAGATTTATTTATCTTGCAAACATTATTGTTAGTAGTAATTTATATCGTGTGATCAATACTATTGCTTAAAATCTGTTTCAAGTTAAGATATACTGCTACTACTTTCTTTCTGCTTCATAAAATAAACCAAAGTCTCTTGAACTTGGCCAAATCCAAGTCAAGAGCACCCTCTATCGGAGGGCATTTTAGTTTCTTGCATTTCCCTGCATTAGGCATTGTTAATCTAGCAAGTCTCTTGAACTGTGGTCATAAGATCGAGTCAAGAGCGCTCTCTGTCGGAGAGTTGAACAGGGCTTTCTAATAATAAAAATTTTCCACTCACACACCCTTTAATTAATTTATCTTGGTTTATGTCCTACATCCGTATGCTCTGCCAACCTGAAAAGGTTGGGCTAGTACTCAGAAAGGTGGAAGACTTGTTAATTTACAAGTGAAAATCTAATTAAAACTTTCACCCCATAACCAACAAACCAGCATTGACATAAAGTATTTTAATCAGCTCTCAGGGGAGGCGCCGGACCACCCAATCTGCGACACGGTGGCTGGTTAGCATTGCGCACCTCGCCGTGATTCTAGACAGGCCCCGAGAGGTCTCTTAAAGGGGCTGCTTAAAACTACTTTCCGGACACTCTTTGAATACCCTTGGTTTTAGCCCTAATAATCAAGACAATTAAAACTTTGAATTTACCAAGATAAGCTACATAACGTTCTCACAAACTTTCAATTCAAGCACTTGTATCAAGTTTTCACAATTCACATTTAATTCTTGACTCCATAAGGCATTGGTCCTTTATCTCATATTTTGCTTGTTTAAATATCTACATTGGAGTTATTTGTTATATTTCGTGAAAAGTGATTGACTTATTGCCCAAGTGTATCTTTCATCTCGTGTTTGCAACGTGGATTGCGTTATCTTGTCTTACTTTTAATCTTTATAATTGTCTCTCATTTAAAAAACTCCTAAAAAACACCCATCCGCATCACTACATCAAAAAACACTAAAATACACAAAGAGCCTTAGACAACTCTTTTTTAGGGACTACCCCCCTTGGCTTCGTTAGGAGTTTGCCTAAACGGAGGAGCTGGGATTCAGGTGACAGTACCTAGCTCATTGCTTGCCCCCAAGGCCACACCTCTCTCACTTGTAGTGAAGAGACAGCTTTCGAAATATTTCCGCTGCTGGTGTGCAGTTTGGCGGACAACATATTTGGCGCCGCTGCCGGGGACAAATCTTTTTGTTCCTGGACGACCTTAGTTTTTTCTAGTTTTTACCTTTTTGATAGATTCTTAATCTATCTGGCGACTCCACTGCCCTTTTTTCCTTTTTGGTAGTTTTTTAGTTTAATCACTCCCAGAAATTAGACTTGAAACCACCTGGCGACTCCACTGTCAATTAACACCTCAAGGTATTCGACTAGAAGAAACTCTGAAGGCTTGCTTAGTTTTATCCCAGAACCTGAAAAGGTTTATAGGAGAAGACTGAACAAGCTAGCTTCTCGTAAAATCCTTGAAGAACTTAGGTCTCAGTCTATTTCTGACATCCATAGTCTTTTTCAAGAAAATAACTTAGAAAATTTTGAAAATTTTGAAAACAGCAATAATTGTTTTTCCGATACAATGGGTGATTTTTTCGCTCCCCTCAACATTGCTCAGATAGCAGGTCAACCACATGATCTTCCAGATAAGGCTATCGACAAACTTCCCACCTTTACCGGCACTGATACCGTTACTACTGCACAGCACCTCACTGCTTTCTCAAGAATAAAAAGTGGATATGTTAGGGATGCTGCTCACAGACATGAGGATGTATACATGAAGTTGTTTGCCTTATCCTTAGAAGGAGATGCTGGTGACTGGTTCATCAGCTTGTCGGCCAACTCCTTTGCCACCTTGGCTGAGTTTTCAACTGCTTTCACCAACAAGTATGGTGAAAGAAAAGAGCCCCGTCATCAACTTGCATTGTATAAATCGGTGAACTTCTTGTTGAAATCTTCCATGGTTTCCATGGTTTAAGCCTTAAATGGAGAGATGCAATATCAACTTAGGGATAAAGAACCTGCTACTTTGTTAGAAGCACAGACAATGGCATCTAAGATTGACAAGAACATGCAGTCCTCTGGAAAGTCAAACTTACCTGGTTACTCAAGAGCTCAAACTCCTTTAAAAACAATTGAGCCTAAAGATAAAGATCCTCTAGCTGCATTAAAAGAATCCTATGAGAAAAAGATGATGGACATGTGTGAGAGGATGGAAAGAGCTGAACAAAAACATGTAGTCCAAATGAAAGAAGTTCAAAACAAGATAATAAACATGGAAAGGGCACATGTACAACGAGTCCAGCAAATTCAACAAACTCAACCAATTCAGAGAAATTACCCTCCCAAAAATAACTGGCATAAGAAAGCTCCCGAAAATGAAAAGAGGCCTCCAACTCAGATAGAGGCTGCTAGCACAAATGAGGTGTACATCCCATTTTGTAGAGCTTGCAAGGATTTCCATGAGGAATTCGCTTGTTACTTTGCAAACTATGTACAAGAGCATGGTTATCCTGAAGGGGAGGGTACCAGTAATCCAACATCAAGCGAGCCTGAATACATAAATGCTGTAGGAGATATCCACAATGTTCCTAGAGAAAATTGGAAACCTGTTGACAATGAACCAGACAACATGACAAAAAACTTTGGAGGAAGACCATCCAATGAACAGCTCCAAAATATGCAGAGATTTAAAGGGGTCGGATACCAAAGAAGATCAAATCCTGCACCTGCTATACAACCTCCCAAGGTAAATATTCCGAGTGATTCAGCTGATTCTAGTAAATTAAATTTTGATTGGAGTAACTGGTTCAATACTACTAAGGTGCCTATACCCATAAATTAACTTTACAAGATTCCTGGTCAAAAGGAGAAGTTGTTGAAAACGTTAGAAGCACCTAGTCCTACATATATTACAAATCCTAGTCCACCTACTCCTGCGTGTACTACCAAACCTACTCCTCCCACTCCTCTCACTCCTCAGATTCCTAAGAAAGTTACTTTTTCGGATAATGTGGAAGAACCTTCAACCAGCTGTGAATCAACTTATGAGGACCCTCCTATTATCCTACATACTAGGGATACAAGAAAAGAAGCTCACCCTCCTTTCTACATATCATTGATGATAGGTGACCTTCTTCTACACAATTGTATGCTGGATTCAGGATCCGGTGCAAGCTTAATGACCAAAAGGGTTATGCAACAGCTCAACCTAAGAACCACCAGGCCATACCAGAATGTGTGTGCCATGGATTCCAGACCCGTTAAGGTTGAAGGGATGATAGAGAAAGTTCCTGTTAGATTGGCCAAGTCCCCGGACATCCACCTCACCATGGATATCCTTGTCATAGACGTACCAGATAGGTGGGGCATGCTACTCTCTAGAAAGTGGGGTGCAACTTTAGGTGGTTCTATACAGTTGGATTGGTCTTATGCAACAGTTCCTGCTTCCGAAGACTCACTTGTAAAATTACACACTGAAAAGGAAAGGAGATACCATGTGGAAAATCCGGATAGGCCATCAAATGAGTTTGTCTGCCATGTCAGTGAGATAGGAGATATTCAAATAAACTCCACCTTTTTAGATCCAATCCAGGAAGAGATAAAAAATGAGGAAACAAATAAGTTGTGGAAAATGAATTTTGATGGAGCATGTTCTAGAGCAGGAAAGGGTGCTGGGGTTGTCATCACTTCTCCCGAGGGTAAAATTTTCAATTTTGCCTTTAGACTAGAGTTTGAAGCAACGAATAATGTGGCAGAGTATGAGGCACTTCTACTAGGCATAGAGATTGCTAAGGACATGGGAATCAAATTCCTAACTATAAAAGGGGACTCAGATCTAATTGTCCAACAAATTAAGGGTCAATTCGCATGTAAATGCCAGAGACTTAAGAAATACCGAAATGCAATATGGGACACGATGGAATTCTTTGATGCCCTTAATATAGAAGCAATCCCTCGAGATCAGAATAGTGCCGCGGATAGACTTGCAGTTTCAGCTTCAACACTCCAACCTTTGGACGAAATGTTAGAAGGACATTGCCCCTTGGAAATCAACTTTAGACCTTCCATTCCTGATAATATAGAACATTGGCAAGTTTTCAGAGATGATGAACAGATACTCAAGTTCATAAACAACATTGATGAGTTCTTGAATTATAAACCAAATGATCAGGAGGAAGGTAAAGTTTATCAGGATGAAGGTAACCGCTCAAACCCTGTTCCACGAGGTTTTGTGGCCTTGGAACATGTTTTTGACAGACAGGATAGAAAAAAGAGTAATGTGGACCAGATGAAACCAGGTGGGTACATTGAAATAAACATTGGAACGGAAAAGGAACCAAAAATCTTTAAGATTGGAAAAGGTATCCCTGATAAAGAAAGAAATGCCCTTATTAACTTATTAAGAGAATTTAGGGACATATTTGCTTTCACATATGATGAGCTTAAGGCATATAGGGAGGATGTTTTCCAACACACCATTCCCTTAAAACCGGAGTGTCAAAAGGGTAAACCTTTCCGACAAAAGCTGAGACAGATAAATCCTAAACTAGCTCCTATTGTAAAACAAGAATTAGAAAAGATGTTAGCAGCAGGCATCATAGCACCCACTCGACATACTTCATGGTGTTCCAATTTGGTAGTGGTCAGAAAAAAGAATGGCAGCTTAAGAGTATGTAAAGACTTTAGAAATCTGAACATGGCATGCCAGAAAGACAACTACCCCCTTCCTAATATGGAGACCCTCCTCCAACGGGTCACTAGTTCTGGCATGATGTCAATGTTGGATGGATTTTCAGGGTACAATCAGGTAGTCATCAAGGAGGAAGATAGACACAAAACTGCTTTCACGACCCCTTGGGGAACTTTCGAATATTTAATAATGCCTTTTGGCCTTACCAATGCTGGGGCCACTTTTCAAAGGGCCATGGACTATGCCTTCAAAAAATTAGTGGGGAAAATCATTGAAATTTACCAGGATGATTTGACCGTATTTTCCAAAGAAAGATCTAGTCATGTTGGCCACCTTAGGAAGGTATTTGAAAGATGTAGAGAGTATGGGATTTCTTTAAATCCGGTGAAATCAGTCTTTGGCATTGAAGAAGGCAAACTTTTGGGTCACATTGTTAACAAAGATGGGGTCAAGGTTGATCCTAAAAGAGTAGAAGTTATCCAGAAAATTTCCCTTCCTAGAAATGTCAAAGGTCTCCAATCCTTTAATGGCCATATCAATTTCATAAGAAGATTCATACCAAATTTAGCCGAGATAATAAAACCCATGCAACGGTTGTTAAAAAAGGATGCTAAATTTTTCTGGGATGATGAAGGGGAGGAAGCCTTTGCAACTATCAAAGATGCTATTTCTAAGTCACCTGTGTTAGTCAGCCCTGATTATACCAAAGAGTTCATGATATTCTCTTTTGCCTCAGAGGACGCGATAGCTGGGGTATTGCTCCAGAAGAATTCCGAAGGGTTTGAACAACCTATTGCCTTCATGAGTAGAGCCCTCCAAAACTCTGAGTTAAAATATACTACCATGGAAAAGCAGGCCTATGCCTTGGTGAAGTCTCTTAAACACTTTAGGACATACATTGGTTATTCAAGAGTCATAGGATATGTCCCCCATGCCACTGTAAAAGACATCCTAGCCCAACAGGATTGCCTAGGAACAAGAGGCACATGGGTGTCCAAAATCCAGGAGTATGATCTGGAAATTCGGCCCACTAAACTGATAAAGGGGCAAGGCCTAGCTAAGATGTTAACTCAGAAGAATGAAGAGGCCATTGACATGTGTTGTGCAAGCCTTTCATCTCATCCTCGTATGACACAAGCTTTACAGGACCTAGATAATCATTGGTACTCCGACATTATATACTTTCTACTACACCTGGATGTCCCAGATCATCTCAAGGGACATAAAAGAAGAGCTCTTAGGTTAAAAACTGCCAGGTATTGCCTCACTCAAGAGGGTTTGGGTTGGAGGAACCCTGATGGTGTGATACTTAGATGTGTGCACGAGCAGGATTCCAAAAAGATCTTGACTGAATTCCACTCAGGTTTTTGTGGGGGCCATTATGCAGCAAATACAACTGCTCATAAAATTCTAAGAGCAGGTTACTATTGGCCAACTATTTTTGCTGATACTTACAAGTATGTCAAGTATTGCCAGGAGTGTCAACTTTTCACTGGAAAGCCTAAATTGGCTGCCTTACCTCTCGCTCCGGTAGTTTTCATTGCTCCCTTTCAACAATGGGGTCTCGACTTTATTGGAAAGTTCCAGGATAACTCTAGCAATGGTTTTTGCTGGATCCTCACTGCAACTGATTACTTCACTAAATGGGTGGAAGCTATTCCCACCAAAACAGCCACTGAAAAGGTAATCATGGATTTCATCGAGGATAGGATCATCACCCGGTTTGGCACTCCCCTAAAGATAACAACAGACAATGCTAAGGCTTTCAGTTCGGCAGAGATGACTGATTTTTGCTTCAAGTATGGTATTATTTTATCACACTCTTCTGATTATCACCCCCAGGGCAATGGACTTGCAGAGTCCTCAAACAAAAATTTGATGACCATCCTTAAGAAAACTGTGGGGGATAACAAGAGATCTTGGGATAGCAAAATCAAGTATGCATTATGGGCAGATAGGATCACTAAGAAGCATTCCACTGGAAAGACTCCTTTTGAACTTGTTTATGGCATCACAGCTGCTTTGCCTTTCAACATGCAAATACCCATCTACAAAATGTTGACTGATTATGGTACTGAGAAACTGGAGTTAGATGATAGGGCAAATCAAATCATTGAACTTGATGAAAGCAGAAGGACATCATTGGACAAAATGTTAAGACATCAGGAAAGCATGAAAACTACTTTTGATAAGTCAGCCAAGCCTAGATATTTCCAAGTAGGTGACACTGTTCTTTTGTGGGACAAGAGAGGAGAAAAGCCAGGGAAGCATGGAAAATTTGACAGCCTTTGGAAAGGTCCTTTTATCATACGTTGCCAGGCTGGAACACATTCCTTCTTACTAAACACCATGGATGGAGAGATGATACCATTGCCCAGAAACGGGCAACACCTGAAACCATTTTATCGGAACAACATTCAAGATGACCAGGGGGTCATCTCAGGAGATTCCTAAACCTTATCTTTTTCAAATTATGCAATTTTTGTACCATATTGATGTATCATAGTTTCATATGTTAGTCTTTGTATCATATTTCATATATATGCTGGAAAAGAAAAAGATTTTATTTTCACATGCTTTTGAAAAAGGAAAAGAAAAATGTTTAAGTTGGTTTTTCATTTTGGCATTATTTATCATGGAGATGTGTTACTAAGACACTTCCGTTTCTGTGCAAGAAACTGATATTCTGGAGTTCTCGAATACTCTTTTTGAACCATAGATCAAACGAGCATCCGTCCCACAGTTGGAGCCAGATGTTACCAACTTTTTGTACCATAGTTGGATTTTCTGGAGAGCCGCCATTTGACAAACATGATGAATCTTTGTTTCCAGTGTATCAGATGATCCAGCATTTTGTAGCTAGCCAATTATGGTTAGCTTGTTTTGTTTTTTGAGTCGACGTGACCATGGCCCCATGGGGGTTTGTAATAAAAGTGTGCTAGTAGTATCTGAGTGCCTCGGTTTCTCATGACTGGATTAAGCAACTAAGGCATTCCAAGGAGTTTTTTCCCTTGTCAATTATGCTTTGCTTAAGGCGAGGTATAATCGATGAGGTTTTCTCCCGCTCCTCCAAAGCTGGAATGCCCGATTTTGAAAATTTGGCCATGGGGGGTTATTAGAGGCCAACTAATGTATATAAGCCTACTAGACACTGTTAGAATAGGTGTCGGTCATGTCCTAGGTCCATAAAACCCTCAGAAAAAATTTCGAAAAAATTTTACCGGGTCCGTCGAAATTTGGGTTTTAATTATTTTTTAAATTTAATAAATTTCTCTATAGTTTAAATAGAGAAATAATAATTTGTAATATGTCAGTCATCCGGGGTCCAAACTTAGTGTTTGATGGCTCGTTTCATAAGCCAAGAATCACACATGGCCCATGGAGCAGCTAAACCCAACTTTCGAATGTCAATTCCGCCTCGTAATTGATATTTTCTCTGAAAAGTCATTTACAGAGAAATTATTAATTAAAATAATAAAATTGATTATTTTGGAGATAATCCAAATCTCTCCAAAATTAATCAATTTGATTAAAATAAAGGGCTAAATGACATGGCAATGAGCATTTAGGAAGATTCCAATCAACTCCAAGCCCATCCAGTCATCCATCCAGTCATCCATCCAGTCACTAGAGTGTTATCCTCTTAAGTAAATTCGCCCTCCACATGCAATTTTCGATTTGATGAAGTGTCAGCTGATAGATGGGTTGGTGGTTAGCATTTATGATTAGAGAAGGGCGCCCTCATGACTCACCAATCATTCATGGCTTGGCTCCCTTTGCTAATTCGAGTTAGCACCTACCTATTACCACATGTCTCCATTAAACTAACTCGCACCTACCAAACCCTCACGTCAATCTCTATTAGCTTCACGTCTGGCTTTGTTGTAACTCGTTGATTAGTTGATTGATACCTCCCATGCCACTCCAATTCGAGTTCATACCTACCTTTACCACATGTCACCCATTTAACTAGCTCGCAACCCACCACAAGCTCACGCCTTTCCTCCCAATCCTCATGTCAATCCTCTTTGGCTCACGTGGATCCTAGTTGGGGTTTATCTATTGGCTAAATCCCATGCAAACACCATTGGATTGGCTCCTCTACCATTCGAGCTAGCACCTACCAAATCTCTACTCGCCATCCATCATCTAACTCGCATCATCCTCAAACTCACGTCATACCTACCAAGGTTCACGCCATTTCCTTGTTGTAACTCGCTTGTTGGATGTTGCTCTCATCGCAACCTACCTCAAAGTCGAGCTCTTGCCACCTCATACCTTTTTACCTACCATAAACTCGAGTTAGCCCCAAAGCTTGGTGTTGATTGGATTCAAACTACTTGCCATTGCCAAATTCGACCTAGGGTTTAGATTGAGTCTTTTACTATAAAGAGAGGCCCATGTTGGGTTATTATCTCATGGATTTTTGTGCATCGAAGCTCTGATAAAATTGTAAACGCTTTTAATTGAAAATAAAGTTGAGACTTTGGAGGTCAAAAACGTGGAGGCTATTGATGTGCTTGCTTCACTTGATATTGAGGTGATATTGTTTTACATTTCATTTGAGGCTCTTAAGTTGTAGAACATGTTCATGATGGCTAACAATCTAGCACAAGTAGCATGTATCTAGATCTTTTCACTTGAATGTTTTGTTTCAATTATATTATTCATGCTTAAGGTTATTGCAGGTATATCTTCACTCCATAAACGAGACCAAAGGAGCTTTAACTTTTTTGATTTGAGAAACAAAGAGAGTTAGATCTTCTCCATCAAACTTCTAAAATACATTTTTGGTTACTTGTTACTATAGGCTTACATCTCTTCTAGCCTTCTACTTTGCTCCTTGAATTTTTGTTTTGACTTGCTAAGCCATTTCTAGCCCCTCTAGCCTTGATCCAAGATTACCTTGTCTTCAAGCTGTAGATTAGAACTCCATAAGGTTGAAGTTCCTTCAACCTTGGGGAATAACTTGGGATTTGTTCCCTTGTGCTCTCTTCAACACTCGTTGTCGGCGTATCACCGGTTAACCGGAGGATTTCCAAGGCGGTGTTTTTACCATCTCAAGTGTTCCACTTGAAGCCCTTGCCCTAGATCTGCTTTTCCTTGGCTTTATCTTCATCTTCTCCCATTCGTCCTACCTCAAGTTTGTCATTTCTTTCATCCTAGATTTCGTCCCACTTCACTTTCGGTATCCCTCTCCTAGCATTCGCCCTTCCTTACCTTCTCTCTTTCGCTCCTCTTATTTTCCAAGCCTTTCCTCTACCCCTCGTCCATCTAGTTCTTCCTAGCTATCCTCTAGCTTCTCTCCTCCCTCCTTGTCTCCCTTAGATCCCCTACCGTCCATCCCCATCTTGCCCTACAACACTTCACAAAACAACAAAAAACAAACAAGTGTTGGTATTAGCAAGTAGTTAGTATAATTTTCGTACTTAGTTAATTGCTAGTTAGTATTTAAGTTTGTTTCGAGCTTAGTGATATTCATTTTTATAACACTTGTGTTGGCTGCCATATGAACTGTTAGAGGACTATTTTGTTTGACTTGTGTTGGCTGCCATATGAATTATTAGAACACTTATGTTGGTTGCCCCTTCAAGCATCGAATCCTTGCACTTTAAATAGTTGGTTAGAGTTAGTGTTAGTTTCTCTCTTATAGATTGCGTTTAGTTTCTTGAAATATTTAAAATCTCATAAAAAATTTCAAAGTTTTAGTTTAGATCTCTTATTTGTATTCCATAATAGTTAGATCTCATACCAAAAGTTTAGATCTTGTATATTGAAAGGTTGATTGAGCATATAGGGTAGTAAAATATTGAATGTAGCTTGCACTTACTTAAGTTTTCTTTCCTCATTCAAAAGATAGAAGTTTTACACAAATTTCTTTTAAAAATTTTATAGTTTAGATCTCATTTTTAGTGAGTTTTAGGCAACTTTTGTTCGCTGGTCCATTTTCCCATATAAACTTTTTCAAAACAAAAAATCTCATTTTCTCATGTTTTAGGCTTTAAATTTTTATACTAGACTTAGTAGTTTTCATGTCCTATTTGATTTGATTAACAGAATAACGGGTGCCTTGTTGAGATGTTATGATCTTGTGTAGGCCATTTGAGAGAAAGACATTTGATAAACCTTGAAGTAGGGAGATCTAAGCAATACTACAAGAACGCCATAAGGAGTGATCAAAATTACAAAATCTTGTTATCCTTTGTAATAAGCTTATAAAGAGCTAGCCTTGTATTTCCATCTTTACTTCTTTCTCGAAAGACCTTGCAAGGTTTCAAACCCAAGGCATTTTGTAACCGTTTAATAAAAGTTTCAAGTGGAGGAGGCCTCCACTTCTTTGGTCTTCTTCCCCATTTGGGGAAGAGTGTTGGGTCTTGTGGTTTGGTTTAACTTAGTTTATGTTTCCATGCTCTTAGATTAGTTTTTATTTCACTAAGTCATTTGGTTATTTATCTTCCATATTCACTTACCCCCATGCTCTCCCGAGTAGGGTCTTGAACCTGAAAGAGATTCTTGGGTAGTTAGCTTTATTTCGCAATTTTATATTGCTTCTCTTCCAAAGCCCTCAGCCGGAAGTTGTATCCTTGAGATTTCGTCTCAAGGGCAGGACCACATAATTTGTGGTTACTCTTCCTTCCCCGCCGGTTTCCTTGGCAAAGCTTTCAGCTAGCTGGAAGTTCTCAAGTGCAGGCGATTCTAGTGGTTGATCCTGTTTCGGGGATCAATCCCACCCAGTAGATTAAAGTTGTGTGGTAGAACACTAGATTTATTTATCTTGCAAGCATTATTGTTAGTAGTAATTTATATCTTGTGATCAATACTATTGCTTAAAATCTGTTTCAAGTTAAGATATACTGCTACTACTTTCTTTCTGCTTCATAAAATAAACCAAAGTCTCTTGAACTTGGCCAAATCCAAGTCAAGAGCACCCTCTATCGGAGGGCATTTTAGTTTCTTGCATTTCCCTGCATTAGGCATTGTTAATCTAGCAAGTCTCTTGAACTGTGGTCATAAGACCGAGTCAAGAGCGCTCTCTGTCGGAGAGTTGAACAGGGCTTTCTAATAATAAAAATTTCCACTCACACACCCTTTAATTAATTTATCTTGGTTTCTGTCCTACACCCGTATGCTTTGCCAACCTGAAAAGGTTGGGCTAGTACTCAGAAAGGTGGAAGACTTGTTAATTTACAAGTGAAAATCTAATTAAAACTTTCACCCCATAACCAACGAACCGGCGTTGACATAAAGTATTTTAATCAGCTCTCAGGGGAGGCGCCGGACCGCCCAATCTGCGACACGGTGGCTGGTTAGCATTGCGCGCCTCGCCGTGATTCCAGATAGGCCCCGACAGGTCTCTTAAAGGGGCTGCTTAAAACTACTTTCCGGACACTCTTTGAATACCCTTGGTTTTATCCCTAATAATCAAGACAATTAAAACTTTGAATTTACCAAGATAAGCTGCATAATGTTCTCACAAACTTTCAATTCAAGCACTTGTATCAAGTTTTCACAATTCACATTTAATTCTTGACTCCATAAGGCACTAGTCCTTTATCTCATATTTTGCTTGTTTAAATATCTACATTGGAGTTATCTGTTATATTTCGTGAAAAGTGATTGACTTATTGCCCAAGTGTATCTTTCATCTCGTGTTTGCAACGTGGATTGCGTTATCTTGTCTTACTTTTAATCTTTATAATTGTCTCTCATTTAAAAAACTCTTAAAAAACAACCATCCACATCACTACATCAAAAAACACTAAAATACACAAAGAGCCTTAGACAACTCTTTTTTAGGGACTACCCCCCTTGGCTTCGTTAGGAGTTTGCCTAAACGGAGGCGCTGGGATTCAGGTGACAGTACATGGCTCATTGCTTGCCCCCAAGGCCACACCTCTCTCACTTGTAGTGAAGAGACAGCTTTCGAAAGATTTCCGCTGCTGATGTGCAGTTTGGCGGACAACAATGTCCACAAGGTAGAATTTACCAAAGTAAGAATCTGGGGGTAGGTTATCAAGTGTATAGATTACCAATCAAGTGGGATC
Organism: Larix kaempferi; assembly: GCA_027924585.1. NCBI lineage: Eukaryota > Viridiplantae > Streptophyta > Pinopsida > Pinales > Pinaceae > Larix > Larix kaempferi. Next base: position 6,174,357 of record BSBM01000252.1, read on the forward strand.
TCACCTACCCATGTGCTAGATCTAACCAAACAAGCCTCTCTCTAGGAAGTGCGATTTAGGTTCAAGAGGGCTTTTTGCCTTGAAAAGTGTGTCAAATTTAAGCCAATCACCACCAAACTATAGATCCAGCTAGGGGTGGATGCTATAGGGGTGGGTTTTCAATATCTCTTCAAAAGCAAGGCTAGATCTAAGTAGATCTAAGAAAAAACAAAAACAAGGGTTTTTATGATCTAGAAATTATGGATGATTCAAGGAAGAAGAAGATCATACCTCTTGGAGCATACCTGGATGAAGAGATGAATGCTAGTTGAGATGAGGATTACTTTGCCAAAGATCAAATGGAGAATTCTTGAAGCCCTCTTGCCAAATCGATTTTCCCAAGCCACATGTGATTCCCTCTAACCTGTCAAAACCAAGGAGCAAAGCATCAATTAGTTTAACATGTTGAAGGTAGATACAAGCAAGAGAGATATAAACAAAGAATAGTTGACACAAAGGCAAAACTACTCCCTGTCAAACCAAAACGTCTTCCTCCAATCTTGAAGGGAAAGCCTCCCCACCAATTCGCACTTGTCCAAAAACGTCCTCTTAACCTGTAAATAAGATATGGCAAATATGCAAGATAGCTACAATAGATCCTCCAGTGCAATGGACAAAAGCATTTACAATCGAAACAACCAACATCCACTCCAATCCAAGCATGTACTCCAAAAGATAGAAATTTTATTCCAAGAGCCCAGAGCCAAAAATCTCTAGATGACTTTTACAATGAGAGGCTCCTGTTATCACCTAAGTTGTAGTTACCCCTATGGATGTATCCACTCATGGATGGCAATAGGGAAGGGCAACTCAAAGGTGCAACCACGATCACCTCGACCTCCAATGGATTGGTTGTCACGCCAGTCGAGGCAACCTTCACTTTATGTTATCTAGCCCAGACAACAAAGGGGGAGACCCGATCTACTCCCGACAGGAGAGATCAAAACCAAGACACCAAATCAAGTTAATTCTAAATGAAGTAAGGTGTATGGTTCATCCTAGACCTTAGGGTTAAGTCACAAGACAAGTGAGGGATTCAAAGAGTGTAGCTTTGGTTCATAGTTGATGTGGGAGTGACTTATAATATTTGAAATGAGATCTAGGATTAGAGTACTAGTTCAATGTTGGAAAATCCACTGCCTTGGGAACCGTGTCCTATGCAGGGTAGTTTAGGGGATGAATTGGGGCTAACTAGTACACGTGACAAGTTTGACCATGATACATGATGGCTTCATGGGTTTAGTTCACCATACAAAGGTCAAACCACAAGTTAATCCAACAAATCTAGGAAAGTCGAATTGACTTGGAGAGAAACCAGTGCCTTGGGAATTGGGATAATGGAGTCAAAGTAGGGTTGACTTGTGGTTAAGGACTCCTATGGCATGAGACAAGTGGGCAAGTAAGGTCTTGATGGATGAATAGGCCTAGATCTAGGTTTGACCAAAGTGGACCACAATCCCTTAAAATAAGGAATGCTATCCCCAAGGCAAGATTTGACAAGGTGACACCCTAGACCTAGGTTTTGAATTATTCCCGTTCCAAATCTCCAAAAATCTCAAGTACCCACGTCCTAGAAGTGAGTCAACTCACTTCTCCAAGGTGGTGCGACTTTACCCAAGGAGGCCAACAAGTGGGGTAAGTGGGGTCAAAACAAGTCTGATGACATCCAAACTTTAGATCCGGGTAGGTTAGTCAAGTAGGAGTGTGGATCTATAATTTTACGGCAATCCGACGGCTAGATCTTACTAGATCTGAGTTTAAATGTACCAAGTGGTCCAAAATGGGGATTAAATCCCTTGAAATGTGGAATAGGGCCCACAAGGTAGAAATCAAAAAAGTGATGATCTGGGGGTAGGTTATTTGATGTGTAGAATAAGAATCAAGCGGGATCTCAACTACCCACCACCTAGATCTAGGTCAACTCACTACCACCAAGAAGTGCGCCCTTGCTTGGGAGAGCTAAGTTGGCATGGGAAGGGGTTTAAACGGAAGCCAATCCTCACCAAACTATAGATCCGGGATGACGTGGATGCTATAGAGGTGGGTTTTCAATATTATGCCCAACAACCCACTAGATCCAAGTAGATCTGAGAAAATGTAAAAAATGGGGGTTTTAATTAATTAGGGTTTTAATTGTTTTAGACAATTGGATAGATCATGGAGATAGAAATTACCTTGAGATCATACCTGAGTGATGTGAATGAGATGTCTTGATGTTGAGGAAGATTCCCGCAGAGATCAAATGAGAAATTGTTGATTTTGCTTGCCGAAGTGATGCCCTAGCCCACGAGTGCGACCTCCTCTACCTGTCAAACCAAGGAATAGCGATTCAATCAGTAAGATCAAGCATGGAGGAAATACAAGAGAAATGCAATAGTAACATGAAATAGAAGGTCCTGGGACAGTAATACTCCCTGTTACCAACGAAGAGATCCAAAGAAGAAGTAGGGAGAGTCTTCCCCTACCAATACTTCCTCCTCAAAGCAAATCGGCCTCCACCTGTAGATGCAGAAACGTGGTACAAAATATATGGCAAACAAGATCTCCAATAACTCAGTGCAAAGGAAGAACCAACAAACGAACACCAAAAACATTCACCACAACACTGGAGATAGATGCAATAATAATTTTCTATTCCAATAATCCAGAGCCAAAAGTCCCTTTACAATGAGAGGCTCTCTCCTTTAAATAGGAAGGAGAGGCACCAAAACCCTAACCACTTTTTGAATGAGTGGCTAAGATTAAAAGATACAAATGTCTAATCAATGGTTGAGATGAGCTCAACAATAAAATACATGGATCACTAATAAAATATTATGTGAGTGGACAAAATCGCCCTAGAAGAGGGGAATCCCACCAAATCATGATGACAAAATATAATAAGATGCTTATGGTGGGTCCAAGGGGTAATTTTATCCCTCCTTGGTCAATCCCCATAGCACAATAATCATAAAATAATCACCCATGTACCAAATCGTGCCACCATAGTCAAATCGTAGGCCTCAAAAAGACCTCAGAAATCCTCAGAAAGTGCCATAAGTGATGGATGCAGGCCCCGATGAAGGTGAAACTGCTGGAGAAGGTGTGGAGGACCCCGATCTATCATCACTGATCATCCCATGCCATAACTTTTCCTCAGTATCCCAAATCGATTTCCTCAATAGCCATTTCTACCAATCCTGAAATGCCTCGGGAAGCGTGAAACTGCCCCAAACTGCCTCCTGGAGTGCCTGCGCTGTCAAGGTGAGGGCACCAATGTGTCCGGGAGGGGGGTAATATGGTAAAAACAAGTGGCTGGACCACCCCCTCCATCATCAGTGCCCTAGGTCAACCGGATAAAAATCACATCTGCTCTGACAGGGCCTTCGACAGGCCAAAACTGCACTAGGACAACCTACTGAGGCAAAATCATCACTGTAAGTGCCCGGAACTGAAAACAAACTGTCTCATTGGACTCAGAAGGTCCAAATCCATCCAAGATGTGTACTCATACACCATATGAGTCTCTGCATGATCAAAATATATATCCAATATACCGGAACAGGGCCAATAATAATAATCTGTAAATGATCAAATACTGCTGTAAACCAAGAATCATCATCATAACCCTGTAGCTGCTGCATAGAACCATCATGTATGTATACATAGACCATATATCATCTATCCATGTCATCATAAGGTCCAACCATCTCATGTCCTATGGTTGACCATGGTCAGACTAGGCCTAACCAAGTCAACATGACCCAATATAACTCAAACCATCATCATAAGCTGCTGCAAAGTGTCCAAGGTTAATGCATGCTCTACAACTTATTCAAATAACAATTATAGCACAAAGTAATCATTACTGGCGATCTAAATCCAAATATATAATGTCGTTAATTATTATTATTACTCAGACTAGACTTTCAAGATCATACTCACTTCATAGCTGTGATCAATTTGCTAGTGAAGGGTGAAGGCTAAAATAACTGGCTAGGCTGAGGGATGACTTGACTGACTTAACTTTGTGAAACTTTGGCAAGGGAAAGGGAATACACACCATAGTATATACTGAATGAACAACAACACAGGGAATGGCGGTGTCTCACAAATGGATGAGTTGTTCAAAGAGGGTTTATTCACCTTCACAGATGCGCACAATCCATAATACAAATAAGGCCAGCAATTTTTTAGATATAGCATTTAAGTTCCATTGCTTTTTGGGCCTGAAGTTTCCATAGCCTTGATCTATGTGTGTTTATAAACACATTGCATAGATTTACATTTATTTTAGGCTTTCTGCTGCAGGTGTGTTTTTAAGGCACTTGTTTACCTGAGCACTTCTAGGTGTGTCATGGACAGCTTGTTTACCTAGGTATTTATTTTCCACAAGATATAACATTTTATTTTCATAGCCATTTTCATTTGGCATGCATTTCATTCATGTGTGTTTAGAAAAACATTGCATGAATGGGCTTTTCATACAAGATATAGCATTTCATTTTTTCCAGATTTTGTATTCATGGCAGCACTAAAAGTTTCAGGTTTAGCCAACACACCTTTAGTGACTAGGGGGAATTCACAAGGAACTCCAACTTACCATAGGTAAGTTTTGTCACCAACTCAGAGCCGAGACACAATAAACAGGGAAGCTCATCCAATACAGAGGCTACAGTGGAGAAAAGATCCTCCATGTCACTAGTCAAGTAGTAAGTCAAGGTGATAAACTAAAAGGTAGGCCATGGATGGATGGAGACAATGAATGATGGAGCCGACACTAGCAAGCCAAGGTATGGTTGAATGATCACCTCTATTCTCCCTAAGGAGGGTAAAACCAATGAGTATGAATAGTGAACTTCTAAGTCTGAGTAGGGACAATATAATATATATAATAAGATCAACCAGGTCCACATATCTATATGATCGCCAGATCATGACACTAAGTGCTAAGACATGCTATAAGAATAAATATAAAAGCAATATAACCATGACACAATGATATACCTACTGAGTCATATACCTGACTGCTCATCAACTTGTACCATCATCTGTCCTCTGAAGACCTCTGTGGAGACCACCCTGGAAGACCTCTGTGGAGACCAAATGCCAAAAGCTTTCCTCAATTACCCAAATCGAATTCCTCAGTGACCACTTTATCCCATTTTTCAACTGCCTCGGTAACTGTGAAAGTGCCAAAACTGCCTCCTAGGGCATCTGCGTTGTCCATCTGATCCCACCAGGCTCTGTAGAAGGGGGGGTAAATGGTAAAAACAAGTGGTTGGACCACCCCCTCCATCATCAGCGCCCTAGGTGAATTGGCCTCTCATGGCCTCTGTTGCTCAGGCTGGGAAATCAGCCCCAAATCTGGTCAACAAATGTAAAACTGCATCAATCATTGTCAAAAGTGCCCGGAACTGAAAGATAAGTGTCTCATTGGATCCAGAAGACCCAAATCCACTAGGAATGTGTACTCATACACCATGGGTTGCCCAAATGGGCCAGCTGTAGGGTCCACAATATATGGACAATGCATAATCCACTGATCTGAAGTAATAATGAAACCTGTTGAACTGCATCAATCATCATCTGCATCATATGTCCATCATATGATCTCATCATCAAGTATGTGGGACCACGAATCATCATCAATAAGCATATATATATGGTCCACATCATCACGGATCCCAAGAATATACAACCAAGGATAAATCACATCAATAGACTAAGACATGCTTCTCTAATCATTCTCACAGCCAAGCTCAAAGTATAACATCCATTCAGTGGCATTAATCAAGTTAGCATATTCCGTTGTTATATAAAATTACTTGCACACTAGTTCAAATGACAAACTCACCCATTGGACATGGTCAAACTGCTATTGAAGGATGAAGGCTAGGAGCAAGGTTGGGCCAAGGGGTTGACTTGTCTAACTTAACTCAAAAATACTTTGGACTGGGAGAAAGGGGAAAGCTACAAACTCTGTGCTGGACAAAATAACATGGGGGATGGCTGTGCCTCACAAATGGATAAGTTGTTCAGAGAGTGCTTATTCAACTTAGGCATCATGTCTACATCCAATTGATCCAGGTTCATTAGGATCATTCAATTTCATTTCATGGCCTTTTTGGCCTACATAACCCTTCGGATTTCAGATGTGCTGATAAGCACAACTAGTTGCAGCTTGCATCCAGGGCATGTTTTCAAATATATATAAGGTTAGCAATTGTTTAGATATAACTTTTAAGAATCATTGCTTTTTGGACCTTTCTTATACTCTTCGAGGAGTATTTTTAGCTGTTCATCGCTCTTGCCCTTTTTTTAATTTCCATGGGCGAATTTATAAGTTTCCATAGGTAGAACATGAGCTTTCAGTTTTAGCCAACAACATCTCAAGTGACTAGGGGGAGTTCAAGCCAATGCCAAACATCGGGACAACCGACCAGAATGATTTAGGCCTACAATCCAACTCACCGAAGGCAAGTTTTGTCACCAACTCAGCGCCGAGACACTGAATATACAGGGATGCAGTCCAAACATAGATGTAGAAAAATGGGGAAGTCCTCGGTATCAGAAAGTCAAATGAGACAGGTCAAGGTTTAAAGTCAAATAGGAAAGTCATGTATGGATGGAGTCAAGTGAATATGGAGCCTACACCAGCAGACAACTGGTGTCAAGAAAGACCATATCTATGTAAGGTGAAAACCAGTGGGTTTTGTTAAATGACCTAAATGTGCAAGCAATTGTCCATTTTATGATTTATAGTTCATTTTAAACAGTTTGCCACATCAGGAATAATATACCAAGCAGATGCTGTAAACATGACTAAATCAACAAGATAATAATCCACAGTCAGTGATAACATATCCATAGATCATACAACCTTATCATAATAATCATCATGTACCATCTGAAACACTGCTGCAATACATCTCTAAGCACCGAACAGAAACTGTATCGGATAAAGGGTCACATCGGTCATCAAATCTGAACTCTCAAGGCTCAGCCTTGACACAAGGTCTAACATAAGTCTGAATAATATACTGCTCTTATCATGAGTGATCCAAAATATATAGCCATGCTCTGGAATAATGGAAGCTCTGGAATGTGCAGATATCTGCTAAGCAAGCATAGTAGCCCTGTTACTATGGTGTGATAACAGTAACCTTGTAGATGCCTTGATGATGATGATCTATGCAAACCCGATCAATTTGAGAAGCTTTGAGGTAGTTTTCTATGCAATCGATTTAGTCCAAGAAGCCAATGCGCCCTCTCTCATGCACAACAAACGTCAACAATATCAGATTTGATGTAATCAAGAGATAAGACTAATGCCACAAGAGAAGTAACAGAAAGATAGCATAGATCACAATGATGCTAATGATAACCCCCTGATACAAGCAAATGCCAAGAAAGTCGATTTGAAGAAGCCTTGCAAAATCGCCCTTGTTGAAGTCGCCCTCATGTAGACAAGACAATGATTTCCAAAATAGATAGATCTTACCGCAAATTCCAAATGCTAGGTTGCAATAGACTTTCCAATCACCATCTAAGAACACCAGATGCAAAGGAGACCACAAGAATTTTCACAATAAAGTTTTTCTATACCAATAATCCAAGAGCCAAAGACCCCTTACAATGAGAAGCTCTCTCCTTTAAATAGGAAGGAGAGGCACCAAAACCCTAACCACTTTTTGAAAGAGTGGCTAAGATTAAAAGATACAAGTGTCTAATCAATGGTTGAGATGAGCTCAACAATAAAATACATGGATCACTAATAAAATATTATGTGAGTGGACAAAATCGCCCTAAAAGAGGGGAATCCCACCAAATCATGATGACAAAATATAATAAGGGGCTTATGGTGGGTCCAAGGGATAATTTTATCCCTCCTTGGTCAATCCCCATAGCACAATAATCAATACGTAATCATCAATATACCAAATCGTGGCTCCATGGTCAAATCGTAGGCCTCAAAAAGACCTCAAAAATCCTCAGAAAGTGCCATAAGTGATGGATGCTGGCCCCGATGAAGCTGAAACTGCTGGAGGAGGTGTGGAGGACCCCGATCTATCATCACTGATCATCCCATGCCATAACATTGCCTCAGTATCCCAAATCAATTTCCTCAATAGCCATTTCTACCAATCCTGAAATGCCTTGCGAAGCATGAAACTGCCCCAAACTGCCTCCTGGATTGCCTGCGCTGTGAAGGTGAGGGCACCAGTGTGTCCGGGAGGGGGGTAATATGGTAAAAACAAGTGGCTGGACCACCCCCTCCATCATCAGCGCCCTAGGTCAACCGGATAAAAATCACATCTGCTCTGACAGGGCCTCCGACAGACCAAAACTGCACTGGGATAGCCTACTGAGGCTCAATCATCACTGTAAGTGCCCGGAACTGAAAACAAACTGTCTCATTGGACTCAGAAGGTCCAAATCCATCCAAGATGTGTACTCATACACCATATGAGTCTCTGCATGATCAAAATATATATCCAATATACCGGAACAGGGCCAATAATAATAATCTGTAAATGATCAAATACTACTGTAAACCAAGAATCATCATCATAACCCTGTAGCTGCTGCATAGAATCATCATGTATGTATACATAGACCATATATCATCTATCCATATCATCATAGGGTCCAACCATCTCATGCCCTATGGTTGACCTTGGTCTAACCAAGTCAACATGACCAAATATGACTCAGAACATTATCAGAAGCTCCTGCAAAGTGTCCAAGGTTAATGCATGCTCCACAACTTATTCAAATAACAATTATAACACAAAGTAATCATTATTGGCGATCTAAGTCCAAATATATAATGTCATTAATTATTATTATTACTCAGGTTAGACTTTCAGGATCATACTCACTTCATAGCTGTGATCAATTTGCTAGTGAAGGGTGAAGGCTAAAATAACTGGCTAGGCTAAGGGATGACTTGACTGACTTATCTTTGTGACACTTTGGCAAAGGAAAGGGAATACACACCATAGTATATACTGAATGAGCAACAATACAGGGAATGGCGGTGTCTCACAAATGGATGAGTTGTTCAAAGAGGGTTTATTCACCTTCAACAGATGCGCACAATCCATAATACAAATAAGGCCAGCAATTGTTTTGATATAGCATTTAAGTTCCATTGTTTTTTGGGCCTGAAGTTTCCATAGCCTTGATCTATGTGTGTTTATAAACACATTGCATAGATTTACATTTATTTTAGGCTTCCTGCTGCAGGTGTGTTTTTAAGGCACTTGTTTACCTGAGCACTTCTAGGTGTGTCATGGACAGCTTGTTTACCTAGGTATTTATTTTTCCAAAAGATATAACATTTTATTTTCATGGCCATTTTCATTTGGCATGCCTTTCATTAATGTGTGTTTAGAAACACATTGCATGAATGGGCTTTTCATACAAGATATGGCATTTCATTTTTCCAGATTTTGTATTCATGGCAGCACTAAAAGTTTCAGGTTTAGCCAACACAACATTAGTGACTAGGGGTAATTCCAAGGAACTCCAACTCACCATAGGTAAGTTTTGTCACCAACTCAGAGCCGAGACACAATAAACAGGGAAGCTCATCCAATACAGAGGCTACAGTGGGGAAAAGTCCTCCATGCCACTAATCAAGTAGTAAGTCAGGGTGATAAACTAAAAGGTAGGTAATTGATGGATGAAGACAATGCATAATGGAACCGACACTAGCAAGCCAAGGTCCTTTAGTGGTGACTTCACATGATCATTGTGCAAATAATCAGGATATGTTAAATGAAATTATTAATTTCACCCCTGATCAATTAAATGAAAATGATCACTTATCCTCTTATAATTTTAATGATGAATTAATAAAAGATCAATAGCAAGATGAGGAAGAGTTAATAAATCTTACTAGGTGTTCTAATCTATGTTCCACTTCTTATAATGAATCTTTAAATTTTCCTTTTTTCATCTTTAATCAAGATAACTTAGATTTAGATGGTTGTTGGGTAAAATTATCACTAGTTAATTTACCTTCAATTAATTGTCAACCAGGGTACGTATACTTTGAGCTGCTACACTATATGTGCAGACAAGGCAGTTTTAATGCTCGTGCTGACAGAAATGCTAGTCTACTTCAAACAAAGCAATGAAATGGATGAAACTATGGATATCCTGGATGATCTATACTAAGGACTCATAAATCTGTTCTAAAACAAAAGGAAATCAATTTACTAACTATCAAACTCAGCATAGCCTACAGCAATCTACAGGCTATAGTAGCTCTTTGAAACAACCCTAATCTTTCAAAGAAGTCCTACCTACAGCAATGCTTCAAAAGAACAACCTGCTGATAAATTAAACAAACCCTTGAACTACAGCAATCCCGTAAAACACTCAACAGTCCACACTCAGCTACAGTACTGATGATCTATTCTACAAATGAAAGAGCTTAATAAGTTTCAGAATAAATATGATCTATTAACCTGAAAACTACACCATTAATCCTACAAGATCTAATGCTTAACTTCTAGAATTATTGCTGGAGTAACACCTGTGACCTCTTGTCTTTGAATTGTCAACACACAGCCTATTACAATGAAGCTTGGCTGGTTATCATTATCCCAATGTACTCTGTTTTATTTTATACACACTAATGCACACAGCAAAATGCCAAGGTTATTCAGACAATACTCATTAATCAATATTAGGGCTGTGTAAGAAATATTCGCTGGTTCTGGTTTGCATATGCACACTGTGGAGCTGATGTTGATTCAAGAAAGCAACATTAACAAACCCTATTTAATCAATGTCAAACAGCACAATTTCTTCCTATTTAATCACTTATTTAAAGAACTATTTAACAAATCCCTATACGCTCTATAGAATACAATCTTCAAACCCTCTACAAAATATTACAAATGCTGTTCAATTTCAAAAAGATATCCTACAACTCTGTAAGCTCAAAAGTAAAAGACTGGAGCTGTTCATCAATTATTCTCACGCTGCAGTAAGAAGGATTCTTCAACAGATAGAGTCAAGTTCATTATTCAATTTGCCAATACTACGCTTCATACTGGAAATCAAAGAGAATATTTAAACCCACGCCATTCCTTAATTTATTTTACAACCAAAAAGAGGATAAACCAATCCTGTAGCTATCACTTTATCGCTATATGCTGGCAGCGAAGACAATATGAATTTTAGTCTACTTGTAATCCTTCATAAGGTAACACTTGAAGCAAACCCATCACACAATTTATGAATACCATCACCTTAAACAGTAATTATAGCTATTTATACACAATCCACGCTGAAAACCAGAAAGGGGCGTTAAATAGAAACTGTTCCTGAATTTATTCGGCAAGCTAAATCAATTGAAAATGACTAAGAATATGCAGACATGCATATGAGTAAAACCATCAGCATTCTATAGAACAATATCAAAGAAAAAGAAACGTTATCCTGCTATCACAAAACACACAATGCGAAATACCAAAGGTTGGTGCTGAAGGGGGCCCTCCCTCAACGCCTTCCAGTTCTAAGTCAAAACCTTAAAGGAGATAAACGTTGGTTGTATTAATGAAATGAAGTATTACAATCCTCTCCGAGTATCCTCTCCTTGAGCTTTATTTATACATGAACAGATGGACAGGATCCATCTCAGAATGCAGAGATTTGAGCAATTGCCCAGAAAACGGCCAACACAAAATCTGGCAAAACCACGTCTGTTCCGGAAGCGATTTCTCCACATCCGTTCAGAAATTCTGAAGACTGCCCATGGGTAGGGGTAAATGGGGCCATTTGTGAAGTGGGTTTTGAACCGTTTTGAAAAATTCCCAACCGTTTGTTCAGAAATTGAGCCCGAAATCAGGGTCCTGATCAAGGACGGAAATGACATTGCTAGATTGCTTGAGATCCATACACTGCTAAAAATGGAGGGTAACAGCTCTTTGAACGAAGGAAATCCATGAAACAGCACCGAAATAAACTTCATAGGCATCTGGAAGGCGATGGAAGCTCAAGAGACACCCCAAATGTGGATCGAAGCCCTCGAATCACTGGTGCAGCTAACGTGAACCTGCCCTGGAGCGCCGAAACCCCTGCACAAAGGAAACAACAACCCATCAGTTGACCGGATATTTATATGGAGATTTAAAAACCCAATTTATGCATAAAACAATGTAAAGTGAGAAATAAATAACCAAAAATCACTTACCAAACCTTTGTCCACGTTGGTCTCCACAAAAGCATGACCATACAAAAATAAACATTAATAAAACTTAACTTATCATGTGGTTTCATAAGTTTTATGCTAGAAAATGATGTATTGGACAGCCAATAATAGGAGACCAACAATGGTTATGGTCAATCTTGTCCTCGGGTTGTAAATAATAAATTTGATCAAAAGCTTGAAATTATTCTTAGAATAAAGAATATTTTCTATTATCAAAATCCAAGGTCAAACTTGTCTATCCATTGGGGAGAATTTTCATATTTGCAATCCACCCTCCTTTCCCAACTCTTTCAATCATCTTTGGGTTGGTGCTCTAGTCAATCTTTTGCCTTGGAAATTTTTAATAGGAAGTATAAGCATGATTACATGTTTGGAGAAAAAGCACTTCATGTCCCTTTTCAGTCACTTTGGAACAATAATGTATGGTAGCCCGGCTACTATATATGTGATAACATCTGGCTCCGGCTGGGACAAGTGCTCTGCTGAAATGAGTGCTTGAGAACCTCAGAATCTCTGGTCCTCGAACTCTACTAGTCGAATCCACCATCCAGCACTCTACCATTTTGCTTCCAGCTTTTATTTTTGCAACCTATTTCTGCATTCACAAACATCAAAAATACCTCATGCCGCATGTGTGGGAAAAATATAAAATCAACTGAAATAAAATCTATTCTATGTCAGAAATATAAATGCATGAAATATATAAGTGCAGAAAGTAAATTAAACTACTAACATAATTTGCAAAATTTGAAATTTATTGTGCAGGAAAAGAAAAGTGACAGGGACTCAGTTAAACTAAGAGCTTACAAAGGAGCTTAGAGGTAAACAAGGTGCCAGACTCAATGGCTGAAAAGACTAACTACTGCCCAAGTAGGCTTATTTGTTTTCTACCTACTCTAACCTACCAGGTAATGCAATGCACAGTTTACTCGATAGGTGGGAAATATTGCTTTAACAAAAGCCCATTTACAGGGAGTTCGAGTTCATCCCCATCTAGAGTTTCTAGAAACACTGATCCTTTTCCAGCTATCCTTGATACTCGATATGGGCCCATCCAGATTTTTTCAAATTTTCCATGGTTCCCAGGTTTTGCCTTGTTTTTGTCCCATAACAAAACTATGTCTCCTACTCCGAATTTCACATTCCTGGTTCTTTGGTCAAAAGTTCCTTTAACTCTTTCCTGTTCAATAATGGTTTTGTCAAATGCCATCCTTCTCATTTCATCAAGTTCTACTAATTTATCAATTCTTACTTGAAAGGCTTCTTCATCTGAAATGCATTGTTGTAACAGCTCATATACAGGAATTTGCAAATTTATTGGGAGTCTACAATCTTGCCCATATACCAACTCAAAAGGGGATTTTCCGGTAATCCTTTTAACAGTTGTCCTGTCATCCCATAAAGCATACTTCAACTTTGTGTCCCAACTTCTCTTGTTGGTGCCAACCATTCTTTTTAGCAGTCTTATCAAATTCTTATTGCTAGATTCAGCGAGACCGTTTCCTTGAGGGTAATAGTTTGAAGAATGTGAGAGAGTGATTCCATGATTCATGCAAAAGGTTGACATTTCTAATTTACTGAAAGCGGAAGCGTTATCAGTTGTTATTTTTAAAGGACAACCATATCTGGATATAATATTTTCTTCCAAAAATTTCACAACTACCTCAGCTATGGCCTTCTTGGTTGGGATGGCCTCTACCCATCGAGTAAAGTAATCAGTACAGATCAACATATACTTATGTCCATTGCTCGAGTTTTCACTAAAAGGTCCAACAAAATCCATACCCCACTGCTGGAAAGGAGTTTCTACTACCACAGGATTTAAAGGTAATGCAGGCAATCTTGGTTTTCCTGAAAATAGTTGACACTCTTGACAAACTCTAACAAAGGAATGCACATCTTTGAAAAGTGTTGGCCAATAATAACCAGCCCTCATGATTTTCGCAGCGGTTGTTCTTGGGGCATAATGCCCACCACATAATCCAGAATGCATTTCTTTCATAATGGTTTGTGATTCCTCAGGGCTAACACATTTCAGAATTATTCCATCAGGATTTCTCCATCCTAACCCGTCTTGAGTTATAACATACTTCTCAGCCTTCAGTCTTAATGCTCTTCTTTGATGATCTACAAGGTGATCAGGGCATGACAAGTTTCTCAAGAAATACATAATATCTTTGTACCATTCATGTTCGTCATTAATGTTTAGAATACCAATGTTTATTTCACTTACCATATTTACCATGTCACCTCCCTTTTCGGTCAAGAGTTGAGCTAACCCTTGCCCTTTAACAATCTTGACAGGCTTAATTTCTAGATCATACTCTTGTATGCGTGAAATCCAATTTCTCCTTACACCTATACCATTTGCTTGTGACAAAACATCCTTTACTACTTGATATGGGACATACGCCTTTATTTTGGAATATCCCACATATGTTCTAAAGTGTTTCAAGGCTTTGATTAAAGCGTAAGCTTGCTTTTAAGTTGTGGTATACTTTAGTTCAACATCTCTCAAATTTTTACTCATGAATGCTATAGGCTGTTCGTGGTTTTCATCATTCTTTTGTAATAACACACCAGCAATAGTATCTTCCGAAGCATATGAGTAAATCATGAATTCTTTATTGTAATCAGGACAAGCTAACACAGGGGAGGTTGAAATGGCCTTTTTAAGTTTAGACAATTCACATTCTTTATCCCATACAAACTTCACATCCTTTTTAAGAAGGGCATTTAATGGTTTGGCCAATTCTGCTAAGTTTGGAATGAATCTTCGGACAAAATTTATTTTACCAAAGAAAGATTGCAAGGTGGCTACATTATGGGGTGTTGCAATAGCATTGATGGCCTGAACACGTTCTGGGTCAATTCTGATACCTTCTTTTGACACAATATGTCCTAATAACTTACCCTCATCTACCCCAAAAGTTGACTTTTTGGGATTCAAAGATATGCCAAACTTTCTGCAACGCTCAAAAACTCTTTTCAAATGTTCTACATGGTCTCCCCGTTTTCTTGAAAACACTGTCAAGTCATCCTGATAAATGGCAATGATTTTCCCAATCAAATCACTAAATGCCTGATCCATAGCTCTTTGAAAAGTAGAACCAGCATTTAATAGTCCGAAAGGAATTCTTATATATTGGAAAGTTCCCCATGGAGTAGTAAAGGTTGTTTTATCTCTGTCTTCCTTTCTAATACGTACCTGATTATACCCGGAGAACCCATCCAACATTGACAACATACCTGCCCCAGTGACACTCTGCAATAAATTTTCCATATTTGGCAAAGGGTAATTGTCCTTAAGGGATGCTTGGTTTAGGTTCCTGAAATCAATACATACCCTGATTTCACCACTTTTCTTTCTTACAATCACCGGGTTAGAAACCCAAGTAGTCTGACGAACAGGTTGGATAATTCCCGCAGCCAACATTTTTTCAAGTTCTTTTTTTATCAATGGTGCAAGTTTGGGATTGACATTTCTTAACTTTTGCCTATAAGGTTTAGCCCCTTCATGCAACGGGATAGTGTGCTCAATAATTTCAGGATCAAAGGTTTTGAGTTCATCATACGTCCAGGCAAAAATATCTCTATACCTCCTAATCAGATTCACAATCGCCTTTCTTTCTTCTAGGGAGGCATTCTTTCCTATCCTAATCATTCTAGGAGAAACTGAGGTGCCAATATTTATCTCTATAACTTCATCTACTGGTTCAGCTCTTTTACCTTTGTATTCATCATGCCTATTGAAATTTTTCTCCAGAGGTATTGCTAATTTCATAACATCAAGATCTTGAATGGAAGAACCGTTTGATTTATCTTCTAAGTTCACATTGCAATTCTGAAAATTTTCATTGTTTTGCAAGAATGCAATGATTTGTGCATCATTATCGAAGATTTGCCAATGATCTTGATTGTCAGGAATGGATGGTCTAAATATCACTTCAACCTTACACTCTTTATTTTTAAGATGCTCTGGAGTTTCAAAGGTGCATGCTATTACTGATAATGCATCGGCCAGGGTATTTTCTTCTCTTGGGACTGCTCGTATTGAAAAGGCGCCAAACATTTCTATGGTATCCCAAACCGCATTTCGATAATCCCTAAGCCTATTATTTTTGGCTGCAAACTGGTTCTTTACTTGGGACACAATCAAATCAGAGTCTCCTGTTACATTTAAACATTTGATCTTTTGTTCGTGGCAAATTTCTAACCCTAAAAGCAATGCCTCATACTCAGCTACATTGTTTGTGCATTCAAATTCAAGACGATATGCAAACAATTTTTCTTCACCAGAAGGAGATGTAAGGACAATTCCAGCTCCAGCACCGTGCCTAGATTTTGCCCCATCAAAATGCATTTTCCAAACTTGACTAGGAGGAAAAGGATGTTGTCGGGGCTCTTCCCAAAAGTTGGCCATCACCATATAATTTCCAACTTCCTCAGTGGGCGCATAGCCTCTTCAAACAAATAGTCAGGTGTTTCTACATGCTCTGTCATAGGTTTTTCATTCATCAATCTATAAGAAGCTTTTTCCCCAATAGGAATGGTTGCGTAAGATAAATCCATTTGGATACTTCCTCCTAAATTGGCAGCCCACTCCCTTGATAACAACATTCCCCATGCGTCGGGAATATCTAAAACCAAAACATTCATACTTATTTCAATTGCGGGATAAGCAGCCAGCTTCATCTTGAGATTCTCAATCATACCTTCTGACTTAACAGGCCTAGAATCCATCCCGCACACATTTCTATACTCTCTGGATGGTTTTAGCTCCAATTGTTCCATGACCTTAAGAGGCATAATATTTACTTCTGCTCCTGAATCTAACATACAGTTGTGCAATATCAATTGATTGATCTCTAAAGCAATATAAAAAGGGGGGTGACCCCTACCTTTATCAATTACACTTTGAATCATAATGGGGGGGTCATCCTCAGTTGTTGATTTCACAGGATTCTTGACTTTAGGCTCGATTCCTAAGAATTTGGTTGCCTGATTAAAGTATGAAGGAATTTTCAAAAGCTCCTCCAAGGGCACAGGGATATTGGGTTTGGATAAGAAGATACTCAAGTCAATCTTTAAGTTGCAAGCCTTTTCTTGATCTTTGGTATTTATTTTTAGACCCAATAGATGCATTACCTGTGCTCTAACAGAAGGGATAACTACCAAGTCTTTCAAAGACACCATGACAGAGGATCCCGAGAGTTTTCCCAATATATTTGAATTTAGCTTTTCTTGTGTTATAGGAGAAATCTCTTTGCTAGGAGTATTCACTTGCTTTCTTTGCACTGGCTCCTTAGCCTGGGGTTTAGCAGGGCTCGGACTTGTTACCTTCTTGGTGACTTGAGGAGACAACCTTCTGGGTTGATCATTTTTCTTTAAAATTCCTTTAGGAAGGATGTTTGGAGTTTGAGTTGGGATTCTACGAGTGATATTCCTTTGGTCAAGGGAGTTTTCTTTCACAGTAGTTTTGCTCTTATCCATATCTTTCAAATTATTCTTTGCTTGTGACCTAGTTACTACTCGACTATCCGAGGCTTTGCTTGTAGACCTAGTTTGAAGACATTCATTGGTATACACACCCTCAGAGGTTTTATAGAAAGGTTCATAGCATTTGATATTATCTCTTTGTTTTCTGAGAACTACCCCATTCAGATTTCGAATTAAACCACTCATTTCAGTCATCATTTTCAAAATCATATCGTTTTTTGAATAAGTGACGCACGGCATAGTTCTAGGTGTTGTAAGGATGTAAATGAGCTCGTTCGTCAGCGGAGTCACGATTGGGAGTCGCCAGGTAAATTTAAACTCTTCTACCAAGATATGTGTCGTTGTAAAATGCAGGAAAGACTACTAGCTTGTCCGAGGTAAGCCCTATTCCTTCAATACCAAATGTTAGGCAAAGAGAACGGGAGGGATTTAGGGAATGATATATCGGACCAGGGTAAGCCTATGCCTTCCCCGGCAACGGCGCCAAAATGTTATCACCTAAGCTGTAGTTACCCCTATGGATGTATCCACTCATGGATGGCAATAGGGAAGGGCAACTCAAAGGTGCAACCACGATCACCTCGACCTCCAATGGATTGGTTGTCACGCCAGTTGAGGCAACCTTCACTTTATGTTATCTAGCCCGGACAATAAAGGGGGAGACCCGATCTACTCCCGACAGGAGAGATCAAAACCAAGACAACAAATCAAGTTATTTCTAAGTGAAGTAAGGTGTATGGTTTATCCTAGACCTTAGGATGAAGTCACAAGACAAGTGAGGGGTTCAATGAGTATAGCTTTGGTTCATTAATGATGTGAGAGTGACTTATAATATTTGAAATGAGATCCAGGATTAGAGTACTAGTCAATTGTGAGAAAATCCACTGCCTTGGGAACCGTGTCCAATGCAGGATAGTTTAGGGGTTGAATTGGGGCTAACTAGTACAAGTGACAAGCTTGACCATGATACATGATAGCTTCAAGGGTTTAGTTCACCATGCTCAAGTCAAACCACAAGTTAATCCAACAATCTAGGAAAGTCGAATTGACTTGAAGAGAAACCAGTGCCTTGGGAATTGGGATAATGGAGTCAAAATAGGGTTGACTTGTGGTTAAGGACTCCTATTGCATGAGACAAGTGGGCAATTAAGGTCTTGATGGATGAATAGGTCTAGATCTAGGTTTGACCAAAGTGGACCACGATCTCTTAAAATAAGGAATGCTATCCCCAAGGCAATATTTGACAAGATGACACACTAGACCTAGGTTTTGAATTATTCCCGTTCCAAATCTCCAAAAATCTCAAGTACCCACGTCCTAGAAGTGAGTCAACTCACTTCTCCAAGGTGGTGCGACTTTACCCAAGGAGGCCTAAAAGTGGGGTAAGTGGGGTCAAAACAAGTCCGATGACATCCAAACTTTAGATCCGGGTAGGTTAGTCAAGTAGGAGTGTGGATCTATAATTTTACGACAATCCGACGGTTAGATCTTACTAGATCTGAGTTTAACTATACCTAGTGGTCCAAAATGGGGATTAAATCCCTTAAAATGTGGAATAGGGCCCAAAAGGTAGAAATCAGAAAAGTGACAATCTGGGGGTAGGTTATTTGATATGTAGATTTTGAATCAAGTGGGATCTCAACTACCCACCACCTAGATCTAGGTCAACTTACTATCACCAAGAAGTGTGCCCTTGCTTGGGAGAGCTAGTTTGGCTTGGGAAGAGGGTCAAACGGAATCCAATCCTCACCAAACTAAGGATCCGGGATGCCGTGGATGCTATAGAGGTGGGTTTTCAATATTATGCCCAACAACCCACTAGATCTAAGTAGATCTGAGAAAATGTAAAATGGGGGTTTTGAAATAATTAGGGTTTTATTAATTTAAGAGCTATGTCAATGGATTGGATCAAGGTAAGAGAAACAAACCTGTGGATCTTACCTGGGTAACCTTGTAGATGCCTTGATGATGATGATCTATGCAAACCCGATCAATTTGAGAAGCTTTGAGGTAGTTTTCTATGCAATCGATTTAGTCCAAGAAGCCAATGCGCCCTCTCTCCTGCACAACAAACGTCAACAATATCAAATTTGATGTAATCAAGAGATAAGACTAATGCCACAAGAGAAGTAACAGAAAGATAGCATAGATCACAATGATGCTAATGATAACCCCCTGATACAAGCAAATGCCAAGAAAGTCGATTTGAAGAAGCCTTGCAAAATCGCCCTTGTTGAAGTCGCCCTCATGTAGACAAGACAATGATTTCCAAAATAGATAGATCTTACCGCAAATTCCAAATGCTAGGTTGCAATAGACTTTCCAATCACCATCTAAGAACACCAGATACAAAGGAGACCACAAGAATTTCCACAATAAAGCTTTTCTATACCAATAATCCAAGAGCCAAAGACCCCTTACAATGAGAAGCTCTCTCCATTAAATAGGAAGGAGAGGCACCAAAACCCTAACCACTTTTTGAAAGAGTGGCTAAGATTAAAAGATACAAATGTCTAATCAATGGTTGAGATGAGATCAACAATAAAATACATGGATCACTAATAAAATATTATGTGAGTGGACAAAATCGCCCTAAAAGAGGGGAATCCCACCAAATCATGATGACAAAATATAATAAGGGGCTTATGGTGGGTCCAAGGGGTAATTTTATCCCTCCTTGGTCAATCCCCATAGCAAAATAATCAATACGTAATCATCAATATACCAAATCGTGGCTCCATGGTCAAATCGTAGGCCTCAAAAAGACCTCAGAAATCCTCAGAAAGTGCCATAAGTGATGGATGCTGGCCCCGATGAAGCTGAAACTGCTGGAGGAGGTGTGGAGGACCGCGATCTATCATCACTGATCATCCCATGCCATAACATTGCCTCAGTATCCCAAATCGATTTCCTCAATAGCCATTTCTACCAATCCTGAAATGCCTCGGGAAGAATGAAACTGCCCCAAACTGCCTCCTGGATTGCCTGCGCTGTGAAGGTGAGGGAACCAGTGTGTCCGGGAGGGGGGTAATATGGTAAAAACAAGTGGCTGGACCACCCCCTCCATCATCAGCGCCCTAGGTCAACCGGATAAAAATCACATCTGCTCTGACAGGGCCTCCGACAGACCAAAACTGCACTGGGATAGCCTACTGAGGCTCAATCATCACTGTAAGTGCCCGGAACTGAAAAAAAACTGTCTCATTGGACTCAGAAGGTCCAAATCCATCCAAGATGTGTACTCATACACCATATGAGTCTCTGCATGATCAAAATATATATCCAATATACCGGAACAGGGCCAATAATAATAATCTGTAAATGATCAAATACTGCTGTAAACCAAGAATCATCATCATAACCCTGTAGCTGCTGCATAGAATCATCATGTATGTATACATAGACCATATATCATCTATCCATATCATCATAGGGTCCAACCATCTCATTCCCTATGGTTGACCTTGGTCTAACCAAGTCAACATGACCAAATATCACTCAGAACATCATCAGAAGCTCCTGCAAAGTGTCCAAGGTTAATGCATGCTCCACAACTTATTCAAATAACAATTATAACACAAAGTAATCATTATTGGCGATCTAAGTCCAAATATATAATGTCATTAATTATTATTATTACTCAGGTTAGACTTTCAGGATCATACTCACATCATAGCTGTGATCAATTTGCTAGTGAAGGGTGAAGGCTAAAATAACTGGCTAGGCTAAGGGATGACTTGACTGACTTATCTTTGTGACACTTTGGCAAAGGAAAGGGAATACACACCATAGTATATACTGAATGAGCAACAATACAGGGAATGGCGGTGTCTCACAAATGGATGAGTTGTTCAAAGATGGTTTATTCACCTTCAACAGATGCGCACAATCCATAATACAAATAAGGCCGGCAATTGTTTTGATATAGCATTTAAGTTCCATTGTTTTTTGGGCCTGAAGTTTCCATAGCCTTGATCTATGTGTGTTTATAAACACATTGCATAGATTTACATTTATTTTAGGCTTCCTGCTGCAGGTGTGTTTTTAAGGCACTTGTTTACCTGAGCACTTCTAGGTGTGTCATGGACAGCTTGTTTACCTAGGTATTTATTTTTCCAAAAGATATAACATTTTATTTTCATGGCCATTTTCATTTGGCATGCCTTTCATTAATGTGTGTTTAGAAACACATTGCATGAATGGGCTTTTCATACAAGATATGGCATTTCATTTTTCCAGATTTTGTATTCATGGCAGCACTAAAAGTTTCAGGTTTAGCCAACACAACTTTAGTGACTAGGGGGAATTCCAAGGAACTCCAACTCACCATAGGTAAGTTTTGTCACCAACTCAGAGCCGAGACACAATAAACAGGGAAGCTCATCCAATACAGAGGCTACAGTGGGGAAAAGTCCTCCATGCCACTAATCAAGTAGTAAGTCAGGGTGATAAACTAAAAGGTAGGTAATTGATGGATGAAGACAATGCATAATGGAACCGACACTAGCAAGCCAAGGTCCTTTAGTGGTGACTTCACATGATCATTGTGCAAATAATCAGGATATGTTAAATGAAATTATTAATTTCACCCCTGATCAATTAAATGAAAATGATCGCTTATCCTCTTATAATTTTAATGATGAATTAATAAAAGATCAATAGCAAGATGAGGAAGAGTTAATAAATCTTACTAGGTGTTCTAATCTTTGTTCCACTTCTTATAATGAATCTTTAAATTTTCTTTTTTTCATCTTTAATCAAGATAACTTAGATTTAGATGGTTGTTGGGTAAAATTATCACTAGTTAATTTACCTTCAATTAATTGTCAACCAGGGTACGTATACTTTGAGCTGCTACACTATATGTGCAGACAAGGCATTTTTAATGCTCGTGCTGACAGAAATGCTAGTCTACATCAAACAAAGCAATGAAATGGATGAAACTATGGCTATCCTGGATGATCTATACTAAGGACTCATAAATCTGTTCTAAAACAAAAGGAAATCAGTTTACTGACTATCAAACTCAGCATAGCCTACAGCAATCTACAGGCTATAGTAGCTCTTTGAAACAACCCTAATCTTTCAAAGAAGTCCTACCTACAGCAATGCTTCAAAAGAACAACCTGCTGATAAATTAAACAAACCCTTGAACTACAGCAATCCCGTAAAACACTCAACAGTCCACACTCAACTACAGTACTGATGATCTATTCTACAAATGAAAGAGCTTAATAAGTTTCAGAATAAATATGATCTATTAACCTGAAAACTACACCATTAATCCTACAAGATCTAATGCTTAACTTCTAGAATTATTGCTGGAGTAACACCTGTCACCTCTTGTCTTTGAATTGTCAACACACAGCCTATTACAATGAAGCTTGGCTGGTTATCATTATCCCAATGTACTCTGTTTTATTTTATACACACTAATGCACACAGCAAAATGCCAAGGTTATTCAGACAATACTCATTAATCAATATTAGGGCTGTGTAAGAAATATTCGCTGGTTCTGGTTTGCATATGCACACTGTGGAGCTGATGTTGATTCAAGAAAGCAACATTAACAAACCCTATTTAATCAATGTCAAACAGCACAATTTCTTCCTATTTAATCACTTATTTAAAGAACTATTTAACAAATCCCTATACGCTCTATAGAATACAATCTTCAAACCCTCTACAAAATATTACAAATGCTGTTCAATTTCAACAAGATATCCTACAACTCTGTAAGCTCAAAAGTAAAAGACTGGAGCTGTTCATCAATTATTCTCACGCTGCAGTAAGAAGGATTCTTCAACAGATAGAGTCAAGTTCATTATTCAATTTGCCAATACTACGCTTCATACTGGAAATCAAAGAGAATATTTAAACCCACGCCATTCCTTAATTTATTTTACAACCAAAAAGAGGATAAACCAATCCTGTAGCTATCACTTTATCGCTATATGCTGGCAGCGAAGACAATATGAATTTTAGTCTACTTGTAATCCTTCATAAGGTAACACTTGAAGCAAACCCATCACACAATTTATGAATACCATCACCTTAAACAGTAATTATAGCTATTTATACACAATCCACGCTGAAAACCAGAAAGGGGCGTTAAATAGAAACTGTTCCTGAATTTATTCGGCAAGCTAAATCAATTGAAAATGACTAAGAATCTGCAGACATGCATATGAGTAAAACCATCAGCATTCTATAGAACAATATCAAAGAAAAAGAAACGTTATCCTGCTATCACAAAACACACAATGCGAAATACCAAAGGTTGGTGCTGAAGGGGGCCCTCCCTCAACGCCTTCCAGTTCTAAGTCAAAACCTTAAAGGAGATAAACGTTGGTTGTATTAATGAAATGAAGTATTACAATCCTCTCCGAGTATCCTCTCCTTAAGATTTATTTATACATGAACAGATGGACAGGATCCATCCCAGAATGCAGAGATTTGAGCAATTGCCCAGAAAACGGCCAACACAAAATCTGGCAAAACCACGTCTGTTCCGGAAGCGATTTCTCCACATCCGTTCAGAAATTCTGAAAACTGCCCATGGGTAGGGGTAAATGGGGCCATTTGTGAAGTGGGTTTCGAACCGTTTTGAAAAATTCCCAACCGTTTGTTCAGTAATTGAGCCCGAAATCAGGGTCCTGATCAAGGACGGAAATGACATTGCCAGATTGCTTGAGATCCATACACTGCTAAAAATGGAGGGTAACAGCTCTTTGAACGAAGGAAATCCATGAAACAGCACCGAAATAAACTTCATAGGCATCTGGAAGGCGATGGAAGCTCAAGAGACACCCCAAATGTGGATCGAATCCCCCGAATCACTGGTGCAGCTAACGTGAACCTGCCCTGGAGCGCCGAAACCCCTGCACAAAGGAAACAACAACCCATCAGTTGACCGGATATTTATATGGAGATTTAAAAACCCAATTTATGCATAAAACAATGTAAAGTGAGAAATAAATAACCAAAAATCACTTACCAAACCTTTGTCCACGTTGGTCTCCACAAAAGCATGACCATACACAAATAAACATTAATAAAACTTAACTTATCATGTGGTTTCATAAGTTTTATGCTAGAAAATGATGTATTGGACAGCCAATAATAGGAGACCAACAATGGTTATGGTCAATCTTGTCCTCGGGTTGTAAATAATAAATTTGATCAAAAGCTTGAAATTATTCTTAGAATAAAGAATGTTTTCTATTATCAAAATACAAGGTCAAACTTGTCTATCCATTGGGGAGAATTTTCATATTTGCAATCCACCCTCCTTTCCCAACTCTTTCAATCATCTTTGGGTTGGTGCTCTAGTCAATCTTTTGCCTTGGAAATTTTTAATAGGAAGTATAAGCATGATTACATGTTTGGAGAAAAAGCACTTCATGTCCCTTTTCAGTCACTTTGGAACAATAATGTATGGTAGCCCGGCTACTATATATGTGATAACATCTGGCTCCGGCTGGGACAAGTGCTCTGCTGAAATGAGTGCTTGAGAACCTCAGAATCTCTGGTCCTCGAACTCTACTAGTCGAATCCACCATCCAGCACTCTACCATTTTGCTTCCAGCTTTTATTTTTGCAACCTATTTCTGCATTCACAAACATCAAAAATACCTCATGCCGCATGTGTGGGAAAAATATAAAATCAACTGAAATAAAATCTATTCTATGTCAGAAATATAAATGCATGAAATATATAAGTGCAGAAAGTAAATTAAACTACTAACATAATTTGCAAAATTTGAAATTTATTGTGCAGGAAAAGAAAAGTGACAGGGACTCAGTTAAACTAAGAGCTTTCAAAGGAGCTTAGAGATAAACAAGGTGCCAGACTCAATGGCTGAAAAGACTAACTACTGCCCAAGTAGGCTTATTTGTTTTCTACCTACTCTAACCTACCAGGTAATGCAATGCACAGTTTACTCGATAGGTGGGAAATAATGCTTTAACAAAAGCCCATTTACAGGGAGTTCGAGTTCATCCCCATCTAGAGTTTCTAGAAACACTGATCCTTTTCCAGCTATCCTTGATACTCGATATGGGCCCATCCAGATTTTTTCAAATTTTCCATGGTTCCCAGGTTTTGCCTTGTTTTTGTCCCATAACAAAACTATGTCTCCTACTCCGAATTTCACATTCCTGGTTCTTTGGTCAAAAGTTCCTTTAACTCTTTCCTGTTCAATAATGGTTTTGTCAAATGCCATCCTTCTCATTTCATCAAGTTCTACTAATTTATCAATTCTTACTTGAAAGGCTTCTTCATCTGAAATGCATTGTTGTAACAGCTCATATACAGGAATTTGCAAATTTATTGGGAGTCTACAATCTTGCCCATATACCAACTCAAAAGGGGATTTTCCGGTAATCCTTTTAACAGTTGTCCTGTCATCCCATAAAGCATACTTCAACTTTGTGTCCCAACTTCTCTTGTTGGTGCCAACCATTCTGTTTAGCAGTCTTATCAAATTCTTATTTCTAGATTCAGCGAGACCGTTTCCTTGAGGGTAATAGTTTGAAGAATGTGAGAGAGTGATTCCATGATTCATGCAAAAGGTTGACATTTCTAATTTACTGAAAGCGGAAGCGTTATCAGTTGTTATTTTTAAAGGACAACCATATCTGGATATAATATTTTCTTCCAAAAATTTCACAACTACCTCAGCTATGGCCTTCTTGGTTGGGATGGCCTCTACCCATCGAGTAAAGTAATCAGTACATATCAACATATACTTATGTCCATTGCTCGAGTTTTCACTAAAAGGTCCAACAAAATCCATACCCCACTGCTGGAAAGGAGTTTCTAGTACCACAGGATTTAAAGGTAATGCAGGCAATCTTGGTTTTCCTGAAAATAGTTGACACTCTTGACAAACTCTAACAAAGGAATGCACATCTTTGAAAAGTGTTGGCCAATAATAACCAGCCCTCATGATTTTTGCAGCGGTTGTTCTTGGGGCATAATGCCCACCACATAATCCAGAATGCATTTCTTTCATAATGGTTTGTGATTCCTCAGGGCTAACACATTTCAGAATTATTCCATCAGGATTTCTCCATCCTAACCCGTCTTGAGTTATAACATACTTCTCAGCCTTCAGTCTTAATGCTCTTCTTTGATGATCTACAAGGTGATCAGGGCATGACAAGTTTCTCAAGAAATACATAATATCTTTGTACCATTCATGTTCGTCATTAATGTTTAGAATACCAATGTTTATTTCACTTACCATATTTACCATGTCACCTCCCTTTTCGGTCAAGAGTTGAGCTAACCCTTGCCCTTTAACAATCTTGACAGGCTTAATTTCTAGATCATACTCTTGTATGCGTGAAATCCAATTTCTCCTTACACCTATACCATTTGCTTGTGACAAAACATCCTTTACTACTTGATATGGGACATACGCCTTTATTTTGGAATATCCCACATATGTTCTAAAGTGTTTCAAGGCTTTGACTAAAGCGTAAGCTTGCTTTTAAGTTGTGGTATACTTTAGTTCAGCATCTCTCAAATTTTTACTCATGAATGCTATAGGCTGTTCGTGGTTTTCATCATTCTTTTGTAATAACACACCAGCAATAGTATCTTCCGAAGCATATGAGTAAATCATGAATTCTTTATTGTAATCAGGACAAGCTAACACAGGGGAGGTTGAAATGGCCTTTTTAAGTTTGGTGAAAGACAATTCACATTCTTTATCCCATACAAACTTCACATCCTTTTTAAGAAGGGCATTTAATGGTTTGGCCAATTCTGCTAAGTTTGGAATGAATCTTCGGACAAAATTTATTTTACCAAAGAAAGATTGCAAGGTGGCTACATTATGGGGTGTTGCAATAGCATTGATAGCCTGAACACGTTCTGGGTCAATTCTGATACCTTCTTTTGACACAATATGTCCTAATAACTTACCCTCATCTACCCCAAAAGTTGACTTTTTGGGATTCAAAGATATGCCAAACTTTCTGCAACGCTCAAAAACTCTTTTCAAATGTTCTACATGGTCTCCCCGTTTTCTTGAAAACACTGTCAAGTCATCCTGATAAATGGCAATGATTTTCCCAATCAAATCACTAAATGCCTGATCCATAGCTCTTTGAAAAGTAGAACCAGCATTGAATAGTCCGAAAGGCATTCTTATATATTGGAAAGTTCCCCATGGAGTAGTAAAGGTTGTTTTATCTCTGTCTTCCTTTCTAATACGTACCTGATTATACCCGGAGAACCCATCCAACATTGACAACATACCTGCCCCAGTGACACTCTGCAATAAATTTTCCATATTTGGCAAAGGGTAATTGTCCTTAAGGGATGCTTGGTTTAGGTTCCTGAAATCAATACATACCCTGATTTCACCACTTTTCTTTCTTACAATCACCGGGTTAGAAACCCAAGTAGTCTGACGAACAGGTTGGATAATTCCCGCAGCCAACATTTTTTCAAGTTCTTTTTTTATCAATGGTGCAAGTTTGGGATTGACATTTCTTAACTTTTGCCTATAAGGTTTAGCCCCTTCATGCAACGGGATAGTGTGCTCAATAATTTCAGGATCAAAGGTTTTGAGTTCATCATACGTCCAGGCAAAAATATCTCTATACCTCCTAATCAGATTCACAATCGCCTTTCTTTCTTCTAGGGAGGCATTCTTTCCTATCCTAATCATTCTAGGAGAAACTGAGGTGCCAATATTTATCTCTATAACTTCATCTACTGGTTCAGCTCTTTTACCTTTGTATTCATCATGCCTATTGAAATTTTTCTCCAGAGGTATTGCTAATTTCATAACATCAAGATCTTGAATGGAAGAACCGTTTGATTTATCTTCTAAGTTCACATTGCAATTCTGAAAATTTTCATTGTTTTGCAAGAATGCAATGATTTGTGCATCATTATCGAAGATTTGCCAATGATCTTGATTGTCAGGAACGGATGGTCTAAATATCACTTCAACCTTACACTCTTTATTTTTAAGATGC
Source organism: Larix kaempferi (assembly GCA_027924585.1). Taxonomy (NCBI): domain Eukaryota; kingdom Viridiplantae; phylum Streptophyta; class Pinopsida; order Pinales; family Pinaceae; genus Larix; species Larix kaempferi. Next base: position 6,203,105 of record BSBM01000252.1, read on the forward strand.
TCTGGAGTTTCAAAGGTGCATGCTATTACTGATAATGCATCGGCCAGGGTATTTTCTTCTCTTGGGACTGCTCGTATTGAAAAGGCGCCAAACATTTCTATGGTATCCCAAACGCATTTCGATAATCCCTAAGCCTATTATTTTTGGCTGCAAACTGGTTCTTTACTTGGGACACAATCAAATCAAAGTCTCCTGTTACATTTAAACATTTGATCTTTTGTTCGTGGCAAATTTCTAACCCTAAAAGCAATGCCTCATACTCAGCTACATTGTTTGTGCATTCAAATTCAAGACGATATGCAAACAATTTTTCTTCACCAGAAGGGGATGTAAGGACAATTCCAGCTCCAGCACCGTGCCTAGATTTTGCCCCATCAAAATGCATTTTCCAAACTTGACTAGGAGGAAAAGGATGTTGTCGGGGCTCTTCCCAAAAGTTGGCCATCACCATATAATTTCCAACTTCCTCAGTGGGCGCATAGCCTCTTCAAACAAATAGTCAGGTGTTTCTACATGCTCTGTCATAGGTTTTTCATTCATCAATCTATAAGAAGCTTTTTCCCCAATAGGAATGGTTGCGTAAGATAAATCCATTTGGATACTTCCTCCTAAATTGGCAGCCCACTCCCTTGATAACAACATTCCCCATGCGTCGGGAATATCTAAAACCAAAACATTCATACTTATTTCAATTGCGGGATAAGCAGCCAGCTTCATCTTGAGATTCTCAATCATACCTTCTGACTTAACATGCCTAGAATCCATCCCGCACACATTTCTATACTCTCTGGATGGTTTTAGCTCCAATTGTTCCATGACCTTAAGAGGCATAATATTTACTTCTGCTCCTGAATCTAACATACAGTTGTGCAATATCAATTGATTGATCTCTAAAGCAATATAAAAAGGGGGGTGACCCCTACCTTTATCAATTACACTTTGAATCATAATGGGGGGGTCATCCTCAGTTGTTGATTTCACAGGATTCTTGACTTTAGGCTCGATTCCTAAGAATTTGGTTGCCTGATTAAAGTATGAAGGAATTTTCAAAAGCTCCTCCAAGGGCACAGGGATATTGGGTTTGGATAAGAAGATACTCAAGTCAATCTTTAAGTTGCAAGCCTTTTCTTGATCTTTGGTATTTATTTTTAGACCCAATAGATGCATTACCTGTGCTCTAACAGAAGGGATAACTACCAAGTCTTTCAAAGACACCATGACAGAGGATCCCGAGAGTTTTCCCAATATATTTGAATTTAGCTTTTCTTGTGTTATAGGAGAAATCTCTTTGCTAGGAGTATTCACTTGCTTTCTTTGCACTGGCTCCTTAGCCTGGGGTTTAGCAGGGCTCGGACTTGTTACCTTCTTGGTGACTTGAGGAGACAACCTTCTGGGTTGATCATTTTTCTTTAAAATTCCTTTAGGAAGGATGTTTGGAGTTTGAGTTGGGATTCTACGAGTGATATTCCTTTGGTCAAGGGAGTTTTCTTTCACAGTAGTTTTGCTCTTATCCATATCTTTCAAATTATTCTTTGCTTGTGACCTAGTTACTACTCGACTATCCGAGGCTTTGCTTGTAGACATAGTTTGAAGACATTCATTGGTATACACACCCTCAGAGGTTTTATAGAAAGGTTCATAGCATTTGATATTATCTCTTTGTTTTCTGAGAACTACCCCATTCAGATTTTGAATTAAACCACTCATTTCATTCATCATTTTCAAAATCATATCGTTTTTTGAATAAGTGACGCACGGCATAGTTCTAGGTGTTGTAAGGATGTAAATGAGCTCGTTCCTCAGCGGAGTCACGATTGGGAGTCGCCAGGTAAATTTAAACTCTTCTACCAAGATATGTGTCGTTGTAAAATGCAGGAAAGACTACTAGCTTGTCCGAGGTAAGCCCTATTCCTTCAATACCAAATGTTAGGCAAAGAGAACGGGAGGGCTTTAGGGAATGATATATCGGACCAGGGTAAGCCTATGCCTTCCCCGGCAACGGCGCCAAAATGTTATCACCTAAGCTGTAGTTACCCCTATGGATGTATCCACTCATGGATGGCAATAGGGAAGGGCAACTCAAAGGTGCAACCACGATCACCTCGACCTCCAATGGATTGGTTGTCACGCCAGTTGAGGCAACCTTCACTTTATGTTATCTAGCCCGGACAACAAAGGGGGAGACCCGATCTACTCCCGACAGGAGAGATCAAAACCAAGACAACAAATCAAGTTATTTCTAAGTGAAGTAAGGTGTATGGTTTATCCTAGACCTTAGGATGAAGTCACAAGACAAGTGAGGGGTTCAATGAGTATAGCTTTGGTTCATTAATGATGTGAGAATGACTTATAATATTTGAAATGAGATCCAGGATTAGAGTACTAGTCAATTGTGAGAAAATCCACTGCCTTGGGAACCGTGTCCAATGCAGGGTAGTTTAGGGGTTGAATTGGGGCTAACTAGTACAAGTGACAAGCTTGACCATGATACATGATAGCTTCAAGGGTTTAGTTCACCATGCTCAAGTCAAACCACAAGTTAATCCAACAATCTAGGAAAGTCGAATTGACTTGAAGAGAAACCAGTGCCTTGGGAATTGGGATAATGGAGTCAAAATAGGGTTGACTTGTGGTTAAGGACTCCTATTGCATGAGACAAGTGGGCAATTAAGGTCTTGATGGATGAATAGGTCTAGATCTAGGTTTGACCAAAGTGGACCACAATCCCTTAAAATAAGGAATGCTATCCCCAAGGCAATATTTGACAAGATGACACACTAGACCTAGGTTTTGAATTATTCCCGTTCCAAATCTCCAAAAATCTCAAGTACCCACGTCCTAGAAGTGAGTCAACTCACTTCTCCAAGGTGGTGCGACTTTACCCAAGGAGGCCTAAAAGTGGGGTAAGTGGGGTCAAAACAAGTCCGATGACATCCAAACTTTAGATCCGGGTAGGTTAGTCAAGTAGGAGTGTGGATCTATAATTTTACGGCAATCCGACGGTTAGATCTTACTAGATCTGAGTTTAACTATACCTAGTGGTCCAAAATGGGGATTAAATCCCTTAAAATGTGGAATAGGGCCCAAAAGGTAGAAATCAGAAAAGTGACAATCTGGGGGTAGGTTATTTGATATGTAGATTTTGAATCAAGTGGGATCTCAACTACCCACCACCTAGATCTAGGTCAACTTACTATCACCAAGAAGTGTGCCCTTGCTTGGGAGAGCTAGTTTGGCTTGGGAAGAGGGTCAAACGGAATCCAATCCTCACCAAACTATAGATCCGGGATGCCGTGGATGCTATAGAGGTGGGTTTTCAATATTATGCCCAACAACCCACTAGATCTAAGTAGATCTGAGAAAATGAAAAATGGGGGTTTTGAAATAATTAGGGTTTTATTAATTTAAGAGCTATGTCAATGGATTGGATCAAGGTAAGAGAAACAAACCTTTGGATCTTACCTGGGTAACCTTGTAGATGCCTTGATGATGATGATCTATGCAAACCCGATCAATTTGAGAAGCTTTGAGGTAGTTTTCTATGCAATCGATTTAGTCCAAGAAGCCAATGCGCCCTCTCTCCTGCACAACAAACGTCAACAATATCAGATTTGATGTAATCAAGAGATAAGACTAATGCCACAAGAGAAGTAACAGAAAGATAGCATAGATCACAATGATGCTAATGATAACCCCCTGATACAAGCAAATGCCAAGAAAGTCGATTTGAAGAAGCCTTGCAAAATCGCCCTTGTTGAAGTCGCCCTCATGTAGACAAGACAATGATTTCCAAAATAGATAGATCTTACCGCAAATTCCAAATGCTAGGTTGCAATAGACTTTCCAATCACCATCTAAGAACACCAGATGCAAAGGAGACCACAAGAATTTCCACAATAAAGTTTTTCTATACCAATAATCCAAGAGCCAAAGACCCCTTACAATGAGAAGCTCTCTCCTTTAAATAGGAAGGAGAGGCACCAAAACCCTAACCACTTTTTGAAAGAGTGGCTAAGATTAAAAGATACAAATGTCTAATCAATGGTTGAGATGAGCTCAACAATAAAATACATGGATCACTAATAAAATATTATGTGAGTGGACAAAATCGCCCTAAAAGAGGGGAATCCCACCAAATCATGATGACAAAATATAATAAGGGGCTTATGGTGGGTCCAAGGGGTAATTTTATCCCTCCTTGGTCAATCCCCATAGCACAATAATCAATACGTAATCATCAATATACCAAATCGTGGCTCCATGGTCAAATCGTAGGCCTCAAAAAGACCTCAGAAATCCTCAGAAAGTGCCATAAGTGATGGATGCTGGCCCCGATGAAGCTGAAACTGCTGGAGGAGGTGTGGAGGACCCCGATCTATCATCACTGATCATCCCATGCCATAACATTGCCTCAGTATCCCAAATCGATTTCCTCAATAGCCATTTCTACCAATCCTGAAATGCCTCGGGAAGCATGAAACTGCCCCAAACTGCCTCCTGGATTGCCTGCGCTGTGAAGGTGAGGGCACCAGTTTGTCCGGGAGGGGGGTAATATGGTAAAAACAAGTGGCTGGACCACCCCCTCCATCATCCGCGCCCTAGGTCAACCGGATAAAAATCACATCTGCTCTGACAGGACCTCCGACAGACCAAAACTGCACTGGGATAGCCTACTGAGGCTCAATCATGACTGTAAGTGCCCGGAACTGAAAACAAACTGTCTCATTGGACTCAGAAGGTCCAAATCCATCCAAGATGTGTACTCATACACCATATGAGTCTCTGCATGATCAAAATATATATCCAATATACCGGAACAAGGCGAATAATAATAATCTGTAAATGATCAAATACTGCTGTAAACCAAGAATCATCATCATAACCCTGTAGCTGCTGCATAGAATCATCATGTATGTATACATAGACCATATATCATCTATCCATATCATCATAGGGTCCAACCATCTCATGTCCTATGGTTGACCTTGGTCTAACCAAATCAACATGACCAAATATGACTCAGAACATCATCAGAAGCTCCCGCAAAGTGTCCAAGGTTAATGCATGCTCCACAACTTATTCAAATAACAATTATAACACAAAGTAATCATTATTGGCGATCTAAGTCCAAATATATAATGTCATTAATTATTATTATTACTCAGGTTAGGCTTTCAGGATCATACTCACTTCATAGCTGTGATCAATTTGCTAGTGAAGGGTGAAGGCTAAAATAACTGGCTAGGCTAAGGGATGACTTGACTGACTTATCTTTGTGACACTTTGGCAAAGGAAAGGGAATACACACCATAGTATATACTGAATGAGCAACAATACAAGGAATGGCGGTGTCTCACAAATGGATGAGTTGTTCAAAGATGGTTTATTCACCTTCAACAGATGCGCACAATCCATAATACAAATAAGGCCAGCAATTGTTTTGATATAGCATTTAAGTTCCATTGTTTTTTGGGCCTGAAGTTTCCATAGCCTTGATCTATGTGTGTTTATAAACACATTGCATAGATTTACATTTATTTTAGGCTTCCTGCTGCAGGTGTGTTTTTAAGGCACTTGTTTACCTGAGCACTTCTAGGTGTGTCATGGACAGCTTGTTTACCTAGGTATTTATTTTTCCAAAAGATATAACATTTTATTTTCATGGCCATTTTCATTTGGCATGCCTTTCATTAATGTGTGTTTAGAAACACATTGCATGAATGGACTTTTCATACAAGATATGGCATTTCATTTTTCCAGATTTTGTATTCATGGCAGCACTAAAAGTTTCAGGTTTAGCCAACACAAATTTAGTGACTAGGGGGAATTCCAAGGAACTCCAACTCACCATAGGTAAGTTTTGTCACCAACTCAGAGCCGAGACACAATAAACAGGGAAGCTCATCCAATACAGAGGCTACAGTGGGGAAAAGTCCTCCATGCCACTAATCAAGTAGTAAGTCAGGGTGATAAACTAAAAGGTAGGTAATGGATGGATGAAGACAATGCATAATGGAACCGACACTAGCAAGCCAAGGTCCTTTAGTGGTGACTTCACATGATCATTGTGCAAATAATCAGGATATGTTAAATGAAATTATTAATTTCACCCCTGATCAATTAAATGAAAATGATCGCTTATCCTCTTATAATTTTAATGATGAATTAATAAAAGATCAATAGCAAGATGAGGAAGAGTTAATAAATCTTACTAGGTGTTCTAATCTTTGTTCCACTTCTTATAATGAATCTTTAAATTTTCCTTTTTTCATCTTTAATCAAGATAACTTAGATTTAGATGGTTGTTGGGTAAAATTATCACTAGTTAATTTACCTTCAATTAATTGTCAACCAGGGTACGTATACTTTGAGCTGCTACACTATATGTGCAGACAAGGCAGTTTTAATGCTCGTGCTGACAGAAATGCTAGTCTACTTCAAACAAAGCAATGAAATGGATGAAACTATGGCTATCCTGGATGATCTATACTAAGGACTCATAAATCTGTTCTAAAACAAAAGGAAATCAATTTACTGACTATCAAACTCAGCATAGCCTACAGCAATCTACAGGCTATAGTAGCTCTTTGAAACAACCCTAATCTTTCAAAGAAGTCCTACCTACAGCAATGCTTCAAAAGAACAACCTGCTGATAAATTAAACAAACCCTTGAACTACAGCAATCCCGTAAAACACTCAACAGTCCACACTCAGCTACAGTACTGATGATCTATTCTACAAATGAAAGAGCTTAATAAGTTTCAGAATAAATATGATCTATTAACCTGAAAACTACACCATTAATCCTCCAAGATCTAATGCTTAACTTCTAGAATTATTGCTGGAGTAACATCTGTCACCTCTTGTCTTTGAATTGTCAACACACAGCCTATTACAATGAAGCTTGGCTGGTTATCATTATCCCAATGTACTCTGTTTTATTTTATACACACTAATGCACACAGGAAAATGCCAAGGTTATTCAGACAATACTCATTAATCAATATTAGGGCTGTGTAAGAAATATTCGCTGGTTCTGGTTTGCATATGCACACTGTGGAGTTGATGTTGATTCAAGAAAGCAACATTAACAAACCCTATTTAATCAATGTCAAACAGCACAATTTCTTCCTACTTAATCACTTATTTAAAGAACTATTTAACAAATCCCTATACGCTCTATAGAATACAATCTTCAAACCCTCTACAAAATATTACAAATGCTGTTCAATTTCAACAAGATATCCTACAACTCTGTAAGCTCAAAAGTAAAAGACTGGAGCTGTTCATCAATTATTCTCACGCTGCAGTAAGAAGGATTCTTCAACAGATAGAGTCAAGTTCATTATTCAATTTGCCAATACTACGCTTCATACTGGAAATCAAAGAGAATATTTAAACCCACGCCATTCCTTAATTTATTTTACAACCAAAAAGAGGATAAACCAATCCTGTAGCTATCACTTTATCGCTATATGCTGGCATCGAAGACAATATGAATTTTAGTCTACTTGTAATCCTTCATAAGGTAACACTTGAAGCAAACCCATCACACAATTTATGAATACCATCACCTTAAACAGTAATTATAGCTATTTATACACAATCCACGCTGAAAACCAGAAAGGGGCGTTAAATAGAAACTGTTCCTGAATTTATTCGGCAAGCTAAATCAATTGAAAATGACTAAGAATCTGCAGACATGCATATGAGTAAAACCATCAGCATTCTATAGAACAATATCAAAGAAAAAGAAACGTTATCCTGCTATCACAAAACACACAATGCGAAATACCAAAGGTTGGTGCTGAAGGGGGCCCTCCCTCAACGCCTTCCAGTTCTAAGTCAAAACCTTAAAGGAGATAAACGCTGGTTATATTAATGAAATGAAGTATTACAATCCTCTCCGAGTATCCTCTCCTTAAGCTTTATTTATACATGAACAGATGGACATGATCCATCCCAGAATGCAGAGATTTGAGCAATTGCCCAGAAAACGGCCAACACAAAATCTGGCAAAACCATGTCTGTTCCAGAACCGATTTCTCCACATCCGTTCAGAAATTCTGAAAACTGCCAGTGGGTAGGGGTAAATGGGGCCATTTGTGAAGTGGGTTTCGAACCGTTTTGAAAAATTCCCAACCGTTTGTTCAGAAATTGAGCCCGAAATCAGGGTCCTGATCAAGGACGGAAATGACATTGCCAGATTGCTTGAGATCCATACACTACTAAAAATGGAGGGTAACAGCTCTTTGAACGAAGGAAATCCATGAAACAGCACCGAAATAAACTTCATAGGCATCTGGAAGGCGATGGAAGCTCAAGAGACACCCCAAATGTGGATCGAAGCCCCCGAATCACTGGTGCAGCTAACGTGAACCTGCCCTGGAGCGCCGAAACCCCTGCACAAAGGAAACAACAACCCATCAGTTGACCGGATATTTATATGGAGATTTAAAAACCCAATTTATGCATAAAACAATGTAAAGTGAGAAATAAATAACCAAAAATCACTTACCAAACCTTTGTCCACGTTGGTCTCCACAAAAGCATGACCATACACAAATAAACATTAATAAAACTTAACTTATCATGTGGTTTCATAAGTTTTATGCTAGAAAATGATGTATTGGACAGCCAATAATAGGAGACCAACAATGGTTATGGTCAATCTTGTCCTCGGGTTGTAAATAATAAATTTGATCAAAAGCTTGAAATTATTCTTAGAATAAAGAATGTTTTCTATTATCAAAATCCAAGGTCAAACTTGTCTATCCATTGGGGAGAATTTTCATATTTGCAATCCACCCTCCTTTCCCAACTCTTTCAATCATCTTTGGGTTGGTGCTCTAGTCAATCTTTTGCCTTGGAAATTTTTAATAGGAAGTATAAGCATGATTACATGTTTGGAGAAAAAGCACTTCATGTCCCTTTTCAGTCACTTTGGAACAATAATGTATGGTAGCCCGGCTACTATATATGTGATAACATCTGGCTCCGGCTGGGACAAGTGCTCTGCTGAAATGAGTGCTTGAGAACCTCAGAATCTCTGGTCCTCGAACTCTACTAGTCGAATCCACCATCCAGCACTCTACCATTTTGCTTCCAGCTTTTATTTTTGCAACCTATTTCTGCATTCACAAACATCAAAAATACCTCATGCCGCATGTGTGGGAAAAATATAAAATCAACTAAAATAAAATATATTCTATGTCAGAAATATAAATGCATGAAATATATAAGTGCAGAAAGTAAATTAAACTACTAACATAATTTGCAAAATTTGAAATTTATTGTGCAGGAAAAGAAAAGTGACAGGGACTCAGTTAAACTAAGAGCTTACAAAGGAGCTTAGAGATAAACAAGGTGCCAGACTCAATGGCTGAAAAGACTAACTACTGCCCAAGTAGGCTTATTTGTTTTCTACCTACTCTAACCTACCAGGTAATGCAATGCACAGTTTACTCGATAGGTGGGAAATAATGCTTTAACAAAAGCCCATTTACAGGGAGTTCGAGTTCATCCCCATCTAGAGTTTCTAGAAACACTGATCCTTTTCCATCTATCCTTGATACTCGATATGGGCCCATCCAGATTTTTTCAAATTTTCCATGGTTCCCAGGTTTTGCCTTGTTTTTGTCCCATAACAAAACTATGTCTCCTACTCCGAATTTCACATTCCTGGTTCTTTGGTCAAAAGTTCCTTTAACTCTTTCCTGTTCAATAATGGTTTTGTCAAATGCCATCCTTCTCATTTCATCAAGTTCTACTAATTTATCAATTCTTACTTGAAAGGCTTCTTCATCTGAAATGCATTGTTGTAACAGCTCATATACAGGAATTTGCAAATTTATTGGGAGTCTACAATCTTGCCCATATACCAACTCAAAAGGGGATTTTCCGGTAATCCTTTTAACAGTTGTCCTGTCATCCCATAAAGCATACTTCAACTTTGTGTCCCAACTTCTCTTGTTGGTGCCAACCATTCTTTTTAGCAGTCTTATCAAATTCTTATTGCTAGATTCAGCGAGACCGTTTCCTTGAGGGTAATAGTTTGAAGAATGTGAGAGAGTGATTCCATGATTCATGCAAAAGGTTGACATTTCTAATTTACTGAAAGCGGAAGCGTTATCAGTTGTTATTTTTAAAGGACAACCATATCTGGATATAATATTTTCTTCCAAAAATTTCACAACTACCTCAGCTATGGCCTTCTTGGTTGGGATGGCCTCTACCCATCGAGTAAAGTAATCAGTACAGATCAACATATACTTATGTCCATTGCTCGAGTTTTCACTAAAAGGTCCAACAAAATCCATACCCCACTGCTGGAAAGGAGTTTCTACTACCACAGGATTTAAAGGTAATGCAGGCAATCTTGGTTTTCCTGAAAATAGTTGACACTCTTGACAAACTCTAACAAAGGAATGCACATCTTTGAAAAGTGTTGGCCAATAATAACCAGCCCTCATGATTTTCGCAGCGGTTTTTCTTGGGGCATAATGCCCACCACATAATCCAGAATGCATTTCTTTCATAATGGTTTGTGATTCCTCAGGGCTAACACATTTCAGAATTATTCCATTAGGATTTCTCCATCCTAACCCGTCTTGAGTTATAACATACTTCTCAGCCTTCAGTCTTAATGCTCTTCTTTGATGATCTACAAGGTGATCAGGGCATGACAAGTTTCTCAAGAAATACATAATATCTTTGTACCATTCATGTTCGTCATTAATGTTTAGAATACCAATGTTTATTTCACTTACCATATTTACCATGTCACCTCCCTTTTCGGTCAAGAGTTGAGCTAACCCTTGCCCTTTAACAATCTTGACAGGCTTAATTTCTAGATCATACTCTTGTATGCGTGAAATCCAATTTCTCCTTACACCTATACCATTTGCTTGTGACAAAACATCCTTTACTACTTGATATGGGACATACGCCTTTATTTTGGAATATCCCACATATGTTCTAAAGTGTTTCAAGGCTTTGACTAAAGCGTAAGCTTGCTTTTCAGTTGTGGTATACTTTAGTTCAGCATCTCTCAAATTTTTACTCATGAATGCTATAGGCTGTTCGTGGTTTTCATCATTCTTTTGTAATAACACACCAGCAATAGTATCTTCCGAAGCATATGAGTAAATCATGAATTCTTTATTGTAATCAGGACAAGCTAACACAGGGGAGGTTGAAATGGCCTTTTTAAGTTTGGTGAAAGACAATTCACATTCTTTATCCCATACAAACTTCACATCCTTTTTAAGAAGGGCATTTAATGGTTTGGCCAATTCTGCTAAGTTTGGAATGAATCTTCGGACAAAATTTATTTTACCAAAGAAAGATTGCAAGGTGGCTACATTATGGGGTGTTGCAATAGCATTGATGGCCTGAACACGTTCTGGGTCAATTCTGATACCTTCTTTTGACACAATATGTCCTAATAACTTACCCTCATCTACCCCAAAAGTTGACTTTTTGGGATTCAAAGATATGCCAAACTTTCTGCAACGCTCAAAAACTCTTTTCAAATGTTCTACATGGTCTCCCCATTTTCTTGAAAACACTGTCAAGTCATCCTGATAAATGGCAATGATTTTCCCAATCAAATCACTAAATGCCTGATCCATAGCTCTTTGAAAAGTAGAACCAGCATTTAATAGTCCGAAAGGCATTCTTATATATTGGAAAGTTCCCCATGGAGTAGTAAAGGTTGTTTTATCTCTGTCTTCCTTTCTAATACGTACCTGATTATACCCGGAGAACCCATCCAACATTGACAACATACCTGCCCCAGTGACACTCTGCAATAAATTTTCCATATTTGGCAAAGGGTAATTGTCCTTAAGGGATGCTTGGTTTAGGTTCCTGAAATCAATACATACCCTGATTTCACCACTTTTCTTTCTTACAATCACCGGGTTAGAAACCCAAGTAGTCTGACGAACAGGTTGGATAATTCCCGCAGCCAACATTTTTTCAAGTTCTTTTTTATCAATGGTGCAAGTTTGGGATTGACATTTCTTAACTTTTGCCTATAAGGTTTAGCCCCTTCATGCAACGGGATAGTGTGCTCAATAATTTCAGGATCAAAGGTTTTGAGTTCATCATACGTCCAGGCAAAAATATCTCTATACCTCCTAATCAGATTCACAATCGCCTTTCTTTCTTCTAGGGAGGCATTCTTTCCTATCCTAATCATTCTAGGAGAAACTGAGGTGCCAATATTTATCTCTATAACTTCATCTACTGGTTCAGCTCTTTTACCTTTGTATTCATCATGCCTATTGAAATTTTTCTCCAGAGGTATTGCTAATTTCATAACATCAAGATCTTGAATGGAAGAACCGTTTGATTTATCTTCTAATTTCACATCGCAATTCTGAAAATTTTCATTGTTTTGCAAGAATGCAATGATTTGTGCATCATTATCGAAGATTTGCCAATGATCTTGATTGTCAAGAACGGATGGTCTAAATATCACTTCAACCTTACACTCTTTATTTTTAAGATGCTCTGGAGTTTCAAAGGTGCATGCTATTACTGATAATGCATCGGCCAGGGTATTTTCTTCTCTTGGGACTGCTCGTATTGCAAAGGCGCCAAACATTTCTATGGTATCCCAAACCGCATTTCGATAATCCCTAAGCCTATTATTTTTGGTTGCAAACTGGTTCTTTACTTGGGACACAATCAAATCAGAGTCTCCTGTTATATTTAAACATTTGATCTTTTGTTCGTGGCAAATTTCTAACCCTAAAAGCAATGCCTCATACTCAGCTACATTGTTTGTGCATTCAAATTCAAGACGATATGCAAACAATTTTTCTTCACCAGAAGGAGATGTAAGGACAATTCCAGCTCCAGCACCGTGCCTAGATTTTGCGCCATCAAAATGCATTTTCAAAACTTGACTAGGAGGAAAAGGATGTTGTCGGGGCTCTTCCCAAAAGTTGGCCATCACCATATAATTTCCAACTTCCTCAGTGGGCGCATAGCCTCTTCAAACAAATAGTCAGGTGTTTCTACATGCTCTGTCATAGGTTTTTCATTCATCAATCTATAAGAAGCTTTTTCCCCAATAGGAATGGTTGCGTAAGATAAATCCATTTGGATACTTCCTCCTAAATTGGCAGCCCACTCCCTTGATAACAACATTCCCCATGCGTCGGGAATATCTAAAACCAAAACATTCATACTTATTTCAATTGCGGGATAAGCAGCCAGCTTCATCTTGAGATTCTCAATCATACCTTCTGACTTAACAGGCCTAGAATCCATCCCGCACACATTTCTATACTCTCTGGATGGTTTTAGCTCCAATTGTTCCATGACCTTACGAGGCATAATATTTACTTCTGCTCCTGAATCTAACATACAATTGTGCAATATCAATTGATTGATCTCTAAAGCAATATAAAAAGGGGGGTGACCCCTACCTTTATCAATTACACTTTGAATCATAATGGGGGGGTCATCCTCAGTTGTTGATTTCACAGGATTCTTGACTTTAGGCTCGATTCCTAAGAATTTGGTTGCCTGATTAAAGTATGAAGGAATTTTCAAAAGCTCCTCCAAGGGCACAGGGATATTGGGTTTGGATAAGAAGATACTCAAGTCAATCTTTAAGTTGCAAGCCTTTTCTTGATCTTTGGTATTTATTTTTAGACCCAATAGATGCATTACCTGTGCTCTAACAGAAGGGATAACTACCAAGTCTTTCAAAGACACCATGACAGAGGATCCCGAGAGTTTTCCCAATATATTTGAATTTAGCTTTTCTTGTGTTATAGGAGAAATCTCTTTGCTAGGAGTATTCACTTGCTTTCTTTGCACTGGCTCCTTAGCCTGGGGTTTAGCAGGGCTCGGACTTGTTACCTTCTTGGTGACTTGAGGAGACAACCTTCTGGGTTGATCATTTTTCTTTAAAATTCCTTTAGGAAGGATGTTTGGAGTTTGAGTTGGGATTCTACGAGTGATATTCCTTTGGTCAAGGGAGTTTTCTTTCACAGTAGTTTTGCTCTTATCCATATCTTTCAAATTATTCTTTGCTTGTGACCTAGTTACTACTCGACTATCCGAGGCTTTGCTTGTAGACCTAGTTTGAAGACATTCATTGGTATACACACCCTCAGAGGTTTTATAGAAAGGTTCATAGCATTTGATATTATCTCTTTGTTTTCTGAGAACTACCCCATTCAGATTTCGAATTAAACCACTCATTTCAGTCATCATTTTCAAAATCATATCGTTTTTTGAATAAGTGACGCACGGCATAGTTCTAGGTGTTGTAAGGATGTAAATGAGCTCGTTCCTCAGCGGAGTCACGATTGGGAGTCGCCAGGTAAATTTAAACTCTTCTACCAAGATATGTGTCGTTGTAAAATGCAGGAAGGACTACTAGCTTGTCCGAGGTAAGCCCTATGCCTTCAATACCAAATGTTAGGCAAAGAGAACGGGAGGGCTTTAGGGAATGATATATCGGACCAGGGTAAGCCTATGCCTTCCCCGGCAACGGCGCCAAAATGTTATCACCTAAGCTGTAGTTACCCCTATGGATATATCCACTCATGGATGGCAATAGGGAAGGGCAACTCAAAGGTGCAACCACGATCACCTCGACCTCCAATGGATTGGTTGTCACGCCAGTTGAGGCAACCTTCACTTTATGTTATCTAGCCCGGACAACAAAGGGGGAGACCCGATCTACTTCCGACAGGAGAGATCAAAACCAAGACAACAAATCAAGTTATTTCTAAGTGAAGTAAGGTGTATGGTTTATCCTAGACCTTAGGATGAAGTCACAAGACAAGTGAGGGGTTCAATGAGTATAGCTTTGGTTCATTGATGATGTGAGAGTGACTTATAATATTTGAAATGAGATCCAGGATTAGAGTACTAGTCAATTGTGAGAAAATCCACTGCCTTGGGAACCGTGTCCAATGCAGGGTAGTTTAGGGGTTGAATTGGGGCTAACTAGTACAAGTGACAAGCTTGACCATGATACATGATAGCTTCAAGGGTTTAGTTCACCATGCTCAAGTCAAACCACAAGTTAATCCAACAATCTAGGAAAGTCGAATTGACTTGAAGAGAAACCAGTGCCTTGGGAATTGGGATAATGGAGTCAAAATAGGGTTGACTTGTGGTTAAGGACTCCTATTGCATGAGACAAGTGGGCAATTAAGGTCTTGATGGATGAATAGGTCTAGATCTAGGTTTGACCAAAGTGGACCACAATCCCTTAAAATAAGGAATGCTATCCCCAAGGCAATATTTGACAAGATGACACACTAGACCTAGGTTTTGAATTATTCCCGTTCCAAATCTCCAAAAATCTCAAGTACCCACGTCCTAGAAGTGAGTCAACTCACTTCTCCAAGGTGGTGCGACTTTACCCAAGGAGGCCTAAAAGTGGGGTAAGTGGGGTCAAAACAAGTCCGATGACATCCAAACTTTAGATCCGGGTAGGTTAGTCAAGTAGGAGTGTGGATCTATAATTTTACGGCAATCCGACGGCTAGATCTTACTAGATCTGAGTTTAACTATACCTAGTGGTCCAAAATGGGGATTAAATCCCTTAAAATGTGGAATAGGGCCCAAAAGGTAGAAATCAGAAAAGTGACAATCCGGGGGTAGGTTATTTGATATGTAGATTTTGAATCAAGCGGGATCTCAACTACCCACCACCTAGATCTAGGTCAACTTACTATCACCAAGAAGTGTGCCCTTGCTTGGGAGAGCTAGTTTGGCTTGGGAAGAGGGTCAAACGGAATCCAATCCTCACCAAACTATAGATCCGAGATGCCGTGGATGCTATAGAGGTGGGTTTTCAATATTATGCCCAACAACCCACTAGATCTAAGTAGATCTGAGAAAATGTAAAATGGGGGTTTTGAAATAATTAGGGTTTTATTAATTTAAGAGCTATGTCAATGGATTGGATCAAGGTAAGAGAAACAAACCTGTGGATCTTACCTGGGTAACCTTGTAGATGCCTTGATGATGATGATCTATGCAAACCCGATCAATTTGAGAAGCTTTGAGGTAGTTTTCTATGCAATCGATTTAGTCCAAGAAGCCAATGCGCCCTCTCTCCTGCACAACAAACGTCAACAATATCAGATTTGATGTAATCAAGAGATAAGACTAATTCCACAAGAGAAGTAACAGAAAGATAGCATAGATCACAATTATGCTAATGATAACCCCCTGATACAAGCAAATCCCAAGAAAGTCGATTTGAAGAAGCCTTGCAAAATAGCCCTTGTTGAAGTCGCCCTCCTGTAGACAAGACAATGATTTCCAAAATAGATAGATCTTACCACAAATTCCAAATGCTAGGTTGCAATAGACTTTCCAATCATCATCTAAGAACACCAGATGCAAAGGAGACCACAAGAATTTCCACAAGAAAGTTTTTCTATACCAATAATCCAAGAGCCAAAGACCCCTTACAATGAGAAGCTCTCTCCTTTAAATAGGAAGGAGAGGCACCAAAACCCTAACCACTTTTTGAATGAGTGGCTAAGATTAAAAGATACAAATGTCTAATCAATGGTTGAGATGAGCTCAACAATAAAATACATGGATCACTAATAAAATATTATGTGAGTGGACAAAATCGCCCTAAAAGAGGGGAATCCCACCAAATCATGATGACAAAATATAATAAGGGGCTTATGGTGGGTCCAAGGGGTAATTTTATCCCTCCTTGGTCAATCCCCATAGCACAATAATCAATAAATAATCATCAATATACCAAATCGTGCCTCCATGGTCAAATCGTAGGCCTCAAAAAGACCTCAGAAATCCTCAGAAAGTGCCATAAGTGATGGATGCGGGCCCCGATGAAGCTGAAACTGCTGGAGGAGGTGTGGAGGACCCCGATCTATCATCACTGATCATCCCATGCCATAACATTGCCTCAATAGCCCAAATCGATTTCCTCAATAGCCATTTCTACCAATCCTGAAATGCCTCGGGAAGCGTGAAACTGCCCCAAACTACCTCCTGGAGTGCCTGTGCTGTCAAGGTGAGGGCACCAGTGTGTCCGGGAGGGGGGTAATATGGTAAAAACAAGTGGCTGGACCACCCCCTCCATCATCAGCGCCCTAGGTCAACCGGATAAAAATCACATCTGCTCTGACAGGGCCTCCGACAGACCAAAACTGCACTGGGATAGCCTACTGAGGCTCAATCATCACTGTAAGTGCCCGGAACTGAAAACAAACTGTCTCATTGGACTCAGAAGGTCCAAATCCATCCAAGATGTGTACTCATACACCATATGAGTCTCTGCATGATCAAAATATATATCCAATATACTGGAACAGGGCCAATAATAATAATCTGTAAATGATCAAATACTGCTGTAAACCAAGAATCATCATCATAACCCTGTAGCTGCTGCATAGAATCATCATGTAGGTATACATAGACCATATATCATCTATCCATATCATCATAGGGTTCAACCATCTCATGTCCTATGTTTGACCTTGGTCTAACCAAGTCAACATGACCAAATATGACTCAGAACATCATCAGAAGCTCCTGCAAAGTGTCCAAGGTTAATGCATGCTCTACAACTTATTCAAATAACAATTATAACACAAAGTAATCATTACTGGCGATCTAAGTCCAAATATATAATGTCATTAATTATTATTATTACTCAGGTTAGACTTTCAGGATCATACTCACTTCATAGCTGTGATCAATTTGCTAGTGAAGGGTGAAGGCTAAAATAACTGGCTAGGCTAAGGGATGACTTGACTGACTTAACTTTGTGACACTTTGGCAAAGGAAAGGGAATACACACCATAGTATATACTGAATGAGCAACAACACAGGGAATGGCGGTGTCTCACAAATGGATGAGTTGTTCAAAGAGGGTTTATTCACCTTCAACAGATGCGCACAATCCATAATACAAAAAAGGCCAGCAATTGTTTTGATATAGCATTTAGGTTCCATTGCTTTTTGGGCCTGAAGTTTCCATAGCCTTGATCTATGTGTGTTTATAAACACATTGCATAGATTTACATTTATTTTAGGCTTCCTGCTGCAGGTGTGTTTTTAAGGCACTTGTTTACCTGAGCACTTCTAGGTGTGTCATGGACAGCTTGTTTACCTAGGTATTTATTTTTCCAAAAGATATAACATTTTATTTTCATGGCCATTTTCATTTGGCATGCCTTTCATTGATGTGTGTTTAGAAACACATTGCATGAATGGGCTTTTCATACAAGATATGGCATTTCATTTTTCCAGATTTTGTATTCATGGCAGCACTAAAAGTTTCAGGTTTAGCCAACACAACTTTAGTGACTAGGGGGAATTCCAAGGAACTCCAACTCACCATAGGTAAGTTTTGTCACCAACTCAGAGCCGAGACACAATAAACAGGGAAGCTCATCCAATACAGAGGCTACAGTGGGGAAAGTCCTCCATGCCACTAGTCAAGTAGTAAGTCGGGGTGATAAACTAAAAGGTAGGTAATGGATGGATGAAGACAATGCATAATGGAGCCGACACTAGCAAGCCAAGGTATGGTGGAATGATCACCTCTATTCTCCCTAAGGAGGGTAAAACCAATGAGTATGAATAGTGAACTTCTAAGTCTGAGTAGGGACAAGTATAATATATATAATAAAATCAACCAGGTCCACATATCTATATGATCTCCAGATCATGATACTAAGTTCTAAGACATGCTATAAGAATAAGTATAAAAGCAATATAACCATAACACAATGATATACCTGTTGAGTCATATACCTGAATGCTCATCAACCTGTACCATCGTATGTCCTCTAAAACTGCTGCTGTATCTCTAGGCACTACTGACTACTCTATACCAATGGTATAATGGCTACATCGGTCATCTCTCTGAGTGTCCTGAGACTCAGTCATGGCATGGGGAATAAATATTGTTGTCCACAATCTGATAGTGACCCAATATAGATGCTCATCTCAGCATCTCAAATGTAAGGGAAATGGCTGAATAGTGTACTGGCATCAGAACAATAATGTATGGTAGCCCGGCTACTATATATGTGATAACAGATCTATCCACTTGTCTAAAACATTTAAAACCCTAATTAATCAAAACCCCCATTTTTACATTTTTTTAGATCTACTAAGATCTAGTGGCTTCTTGGGTAAGATATTTAAAACCCACCTCTATAGTATCCACGACATCCCGGATCTATAGTTTGGTGAGGATTGGCCTCCACTTGACCCTCTTCCCAAGGCATTTAGCCTTCTCCAAGCAAGGGCGCACTTCCTAGTTTGGGTTGGTTGACTTAGATCTAGTATGTGGGTAGTTGAGATTCCACTTAATTCGTGATCTACACATCCAATAACCTACCCCCAAATTGTCACTTTTCGGATTTCTACCTTGTGGGCCCTATTCCACATTTTAAGGGATTTAATCCCCATTTTGGACCACTTGGTATTTTCAAACTCAGATCTAGTAAGATCTGGCCGTCGGATTGCCGTGAAATTATAGATCCATACTCCTACTTGACCAACCTACCCGGATCTAAAGTTTGGATGTCATCGGACATGTCTTGACCCCACTTATCCCACTTTTAGGCCTCCTTGGGCAAAGTCGCACCACCTTGGAGAAGGGAGTTTGTCCACTTCTAGGACATGGGTACTTGAGATTTTCGTGGATTTGGAACGGGAATAATTCAAAACCTAGGTCTAGTAGGTCACCTTGTCAAATCTTGCCTTGGGGATAGCATTCCTTGTTTTAAGGGATTGTGGTCCACTTAGGTCAAACCTAGATCTAGACCAATTCATCCATCAAGACTTTAAATGCCCACTACTCTCATACAATAGGAGTCCTTAACCACAAGTAAACCTTACTTTGACTCCATTATCCCAAATCCCAAGGCACTGGTCTCTCACCAAGTCAATTCGATTTTCCTAGATTATTGGATTAACTTATGGTTTGACCCTTGTGTGGTTAACTAAACCCTTTGATGCCATCATGCTTCATGATCAAGCTTGTCACTTGTACTAGTTATCCCCAATTCAACCCCTAAACTACCCTGCATTGGACACGGTTCCCAAGGCAGTGGATTTTCTCACAATTGACTAGTACTATAATCCCAGACCTTGTCTTCAATTATTATAAGTCACTCTCACATCAATAATGAACTAAAGCTACACTCATTAAACCCCTCACTTGTCTCGTGACTTCATCTTAAGGTCTAGGATAAACCATACACCTTACTTCACTTAGAACCAACTTGATTTGGTGTCTTGGTTTTGATCTCTCCTGTCGGGAGTAGATCGGGTCTCCCCCTTTGTTGTTTGGGCTAGATAACATAAAGTGAAGGTTGCCTCGACTGGCGTGACAACCATATATTGGAGGTCGAGGTGATCGTGGTTGCACCTTTTGAGTTGCCCTTCCCTATTGCCATCCATGAGTGGATACATCCATAGGGGTAACTACAGTTTAGGTGATAACAGAAACATTGATAAAGGTAAGGAACATTGCATGATTGGGTAAGTCTGAATTGCTATATATTAAGGATTATGATTATTACCAATTGCTTTTGCCTTTAATACAAAGTTCAATGAACTATGGATTACCATATAACCTTGGCGTTTATTTAGTTGAGATTTCACCGTATTCCTCGTATGAGAAGTTGATTAGTGTACAACAACACACTGCTCCATCTCCTCCTCAGGTTCAAGTTCTGTTTAATACTTCGGCCTCAGTTTCTGGGGTGTAATCCAACGCTTGATCACCTATTATAAGTTTCAAATTTTGTTTGTATGAAACTTTCTTGCATAGGGTCGTGCAAGATCTTCAATCTGGGGAGATGTTGGCTTCCTATTTTGACTATTTAGCATCATATTTCTAGTTTCAAGTCACATGAGATTAAGTGCTAGTCAGCCTTATTTAGTGTTGTTTTGTACATGATTATGCCTTTTTAAAGATCAACATTGCTAGGTTTTGGTAAGTGACTTTTAATTGCTTATTCATTACTTTGCTTTGTTTTTATGTGTGTAATGTAACTTTAAGTTTCCATTTAAATACTTGGTCAACTAATGAGTCTTTGTTTCTTCCATGTAGTGGTATCGGTGCTCAGAAGATATGTTGAACCAGCGATTTGGGGGATTCGGTCCACAGTGGAGATATTTCTCTCGGATTCACATTACCTTCCAGATGCTTATGAAGATTACTCAAGTGTTGTTTCGTGGATGTCCTTCGTTCAAGGAGCTGTTGTTTTCCATCTTTAGCAGTATGTGGATTTCAGGGGATTTGAACTCCCATCTTTGGTTCATATATGCCGAGATAGGTGTAGGGTTGTTAGCTGGATCGATCCTTGCTTCAAGGACGATTTTACTTTGTATTTTCAGTATAAAATGAACCTTGAAACCCTAAGTAAGGATGAATACACAGAGAAGACTGTAAAACTCTATTTTTGTCAATAGATCCAGCGTTTATCTTCTTTAAAAGCTTCGATTTAAGACTGGCAGGCGTTGAGGGCAGGGCCCACCTTCAACACCAAACCTTTGTACTTAAGTATTGTTTGTTTTGCAGTAAGTAGAGTAATGTTTTTATCCTTTGACACTATTTTTATGGAATGTTAATGGTTTTGTTCACTTGTGAGTTGAAATGGAATGTATGTCTAAAGAACATTAATTAATATCATTTGCATTCAATCTAGCCTATAGAATCGATTCAGGAGTAGATTTGTGTTTTAACTCTCTTTTACTTCTAGAGTGGATTGCCTATTGATGGTTATGGTTATTGTTCAAAGACTCTGTTCAGGGTTATGGCATTTACAAATTGTGTGATGAATTTGATTTGATTTATTGTAGAATCAATTTAATGAAGGTTGAGAATAGATTGAAATTTCATATTTCTTTTATTGGCAGCGTGACATTGAATAGTGAATAGCTCCAATACTTGTCAAGTTTATCAGACTATAGGGTATTTTCGAATCATAGTGTGTGGATTTTAACCAGAGTTGCAGTAGATTGTTGAATGAGCAGAGGGTTTACAAACTTTCAGAGTATTTAGGGTTTTTCTTCAAACACCATTTTGAACTGGCTAACTAAGAGTTGGATTCATGCTTTTTGAGGTTGAATGGAATTATGGTTTATAGCGTTGTTTCTTAGGAGTGAACACCAGTCTCACGATCCACGGAGATTAGAGTGAGTGTGTATACTTCAAACGGTTTCAGTACCTATTGGTGTGCATTCTTTGAATAGTTCCAGCATTCTATTATATGAATAGAACGTAGCAGCAGGTGAGATTTCATTTTGTCAACTGTGTGTGAGTGGTTTAAGATGAAAGCAGAGACAGATTTCATTTAAAAAATTGCTTGTGAGTGAGGAATGTTTGTCTAAGTTTAGCATCAGGATTGCAGTCTTAACTCAGCATATTCATTGGTAGGCAAGGTTGGAACAAGTTCTTTTTAATAAGTTGTTTCCTATACAGGATAGCTGTAGCCTAGTATTGTTTTGGAAGATTACTGTAGTTTCATATTGCTTTGAAAGATTGCTGTAGGTTGTTGTAGGTAAGATAGGGGTCAGCAAATTGATTTTCTTTTCTTTATGACAGACTTAGGAACCCTTACCATTGATCATTCAGTACAGTAATAGCTTCATCAATTTTATTTTTGTTTGTGAATAGATTAGAATTGCTTGAAGTATGAACATTGAGACTAACTTGCCCACACATACAGTGTAGTAGCTCAAAGTATACGTACTCTGGTCAATAATTAAATCAAGGTCAATTAAATAACATTAATTTTAACCAACAGGGAGGGCAAAACCGGGGGGGCAACCTTCTGTTCGGTCAATGATTAAAACAAGGGAGAAAGATGAGGCTGACAAGGTTGTGACAAAATGTTTTCTTTGGAGTGATATACCATTTAACATTGCCAAGAACCCCTTCTACCATGCCATGTTTGAAGCTGCTGCTATTGTTGGCCCGGGGTATCAGGGCCCTTCCTATAATGATTTGAGAGGGTATCTTCTTCAAGGGGAAAAGGAAGATTGCACACAAAGATTGGCTAGGCTCAGGGAATCATGGGAGACCACTGGATGCACCGTGATGTCGGATGGGTGGACTGACACAAAGGGCAAGTCAATTCTAAATTTCTTGGTTAGTTGTCCTAGGGGGACAATGTTTATCAAAAGTGTTGATGCAAGTGCATATACAAAAGATGCACAATTATTATGTGAGTTGATGGATGGCTTTATCCGAGAGATAGGCCCGCAGTATGTTGTCCAAGTCGTCACGGACAATGCTGCTAATTATGTTGCTGCTAGGAGGTTGCTCATGGAGAGGTATCCAAGCTTGTACTGGAGTCCTTATGCAGCCCATTGCATTGATTTGATGCTAGGGGACATGGGAAAAATTCCTTGGATTAAGGCAACCATTGATTCAGCTCGGAGTGTGACCAAATACATATATAATCACACATATGTTCTTTCACTCATGAGACAGTTCACGGGGAACAGGGAGTTGATTCATCCCGTGATCACACGTTTCGCCACCAGCTTCATTTCACTTCAGTCGCTCCTCAAGAGCATGTTGAAGTTACAGAGGATGTTTCTTTCTGATGAGTGGGTTGCTTGTGTCCATAGCACCAAACAAGATGGGCAAGCCATAGCCCAACTTGTGCGACATGACCAGAGATTCTGGAGTGCAGTAGGTGAGGTATGTACCGTTAGTGAACCTTTGGTAAAGGTTCTTCGATTGGTTGATGGTGACAAGCCCACAATGGGCTACTTGTATGAGGCCATGGATAGGGCCAAGGAAGCTATCTATCGGTACTATGATGACAAGGGTGAGGAAGGACTCACCAAGAGAGCTCAGATTTGGGGTGTGATTGATGAACGATGGAATAACACTCTCCATTGTCCCATTCATGCAGCGGGGCTCTTCCTCAACCCTGCTTTCGCTTATGCTTGTGGATTTAATTTTGATGGTGAGGTCATGGATGGTGTTTTCCAATGTGTTCAGAGGATGGTGCACACTCCAACTAAACGCTCAGAGATTTCTAGACAGATAGAGATGTATAGGATGGTAGCGGGGGTTTTGGGTTATGAGATGGCTATCTTAGATAGGACTACAAAGATGCCAGGTAAGTTTCAATTTCAAATTTTGTTTTTTCTTTATATAAATTTGACATTTATTACTTGATAGAAAATTAGAAATATATTTTGTTGTCTTCCATTGAATCCTTTCATTTTATTCATTGTAGATGTATGGTGGAAACACTATGGTGGAAAGCTCCCACAGTTGCAGAAACTTGTCGTTCGGGTGCTTAGCCAAACTTGCAGTTCATCAGGGTGTGAGCGCAATAAGAGTGTCTTTGAAAAGATACACTCCAAGAAGCGCAACAAGTTAGAAATGTTAAAAAATGCAACAATGAAGATTTAAATTGCTTATATTTTTTAATTTGTAATTTTCATTTACTACAATTTACCATTGGTCTATTACTAACTATGGCCCTCAATGTTCATACAGGTTAGGTACCTGTTATCACATATATAGTAGCCGGGCTACCATACATTATTTTTCTCATTCCAGTACACTATTCAGCCAGTTCCCTTGCATTTGAGATGATGAGATGAGCATCTATATTGGATCACTATCAGATTGTGGACAGCAGTTATATTCCCCATGCCATGACTGAGTTTCAGGACACTCAGAGAGATGACCGATGTAGCCATTATACCATTGGTACAGAGCAGACAGTAGTGCCCAGAGTTACAGTAGCAGTCTCAGAGGACAGATGATGGTACAGGTTGATGAGCTTTCAGGTATATGACTCAGCAGGTATATCATAGTGTTATGGTTAGATTGCTTTTATACTTATTCTAATAGCATGTCTTAGCACTTAGTGTCATGATCTGGCGATCATATAGATATATGGACCTGGTTGATCTATTATATATATTATATTGTCCCTACTCAGACTTAGAAGTTCACTATTCATACTCATTGGTACATACCCTCCTTAGGGAGAATAGAGGTGATCATTACACCATACTTTGGCTTGCTAGTGTTGGCTCCATCATTTCATTGTCTTCATCCATCCATGGCCTACCTTTTAGATTATCACCCTGACTTACTACTTGACTAGTGGCATGGAGGACTTTTCCCCACTGTAGCCTCTGTATTGGATGAGCTTCCCCGTTTATTGTGTCTCGGCTCTGAGTTGGTGACAATACTTACCTATGGTGAGTTGGAGTTCCTTGTGAATTCCCCCTAGTCACTAAAGTTGTGTTGGCTAAACCTGAAACTTTTAGTGCTGCCATGTATACAAAATCTGGAAAAATGAAATGCTATATCTTGTATGAAAAACCCATTCATGCAATGTGTTTCTAAACACACATGAATGAGAGGCATGCCAAATGAACATGGCAATGAAAATGAAATGTTATATCTTGTGGAAAATAAATACCTAGGTAAACAAGCTGTCCATGACACACCTAGAAGTGCTCAGGTAAACAAGTGCCTTAAAAACACACCTGCAGCAGAAAGCCTAAAAGAAAAATGTAAATCTATGCAATGTGTTTGTAAACACACATAGATCAAGGCTATGGAAATTTCAGGCCCAAAAAGCAATGGAACTTAAAAGCTACATCTAAACAATTGCTGGCCTTATTTATATTATGGATTGTGCGCATCTGTGAAGGTGAATAAACCCTCTTTAAACAACTCATCCATTTGTGAGACACCGCCATTCCCTGTGTTATTGCTCATTCAGTACATACTATGGTGTATTCCCTTTCCCTTGCCAAAGTGTCACAAAGTCAAGACAGTTAAGTCATCCCTTAGCCTAGCCAGTTAATTTAAGCCTTCACCCTTCACTAGCAAATTGATCACAACTATGAAGTGAGTATGATCCTGAAAGTCTAGTCTGAGTAATAATAATAATTAACGACACTATACATTTGGATTTAGATCGCCAGTCATGATTACTCTGTGTTATAATTGCTATTTGAATAAGTTGTAGAGCATGTATTAACCTTGATACTTTGCAGCAGCCTTGGATGATGGTCTGAGTTATAGTTGGTCTTGGTTAGACCTAGTTTGACCATGGAGGACCATGGGACATGAGATGTTAGACCTTGTGATGATATGGATAGATGATATATGGTCTATGTATACATACATGATGACTCTATGCAGTAGCTACAGGGTTATGATGATGATTCTGGGGTTGCAGCAGTGTTTGTATATGTACAGCGCATTATTATTGGCCTTGATCCGGTATATTGGATATTTATTTTGATCATGCAGAGATTCATATGGTGTATGAGTACACATCTTGGATGGATTTGGACCTTCTGAGTCCAATGGGACAGTTTGTTTTCAGTTCCGGGCACTTACAGTGATGATTTAGCCTCAGTAGGCTGTCCTAGTGCAGTTTTGGTCTGTCGGAGGCCCTGTCGGAGCAGAGATGACTTTTATCCGGTTGACCTAGGGCGCTGATGATGGAGGGGGTGGTCCAGCCACTTGTTTTTACCATATTACCCCACTTCCGGACACACTGGTGCCCTCACCTTGACAGCGCCAGCACTCCAGGAGGCTGTTTGGGGCAGTTTCACGCTTCCCGAGGCATTTCAGGATTGGTAGAAATGGCTATTGAGGAAATCGATTTGAGGCAAAGTTATGGCATGGGATGATCAGTGATGATAGATCGGGACCTTCCACACCTTCTCCAGCAGTTTCAGCTTCATCGGGGCCCGCATCCATCACTTATGGCACTTTCTGTGGATTTTTGAGGTCTTTTTTAGGACCACGACTTCACTATGGAGGCACGATTTGGTACATTCATGGTTATTTTTGGGTTATTGTGCTATGGGGATTGACCAAGGAGGGATAAAATTACCCCTTGGACCCACCATAAGCCTCTTATGATATTTTGTCATCATGATTTGGTGGGATTCCCCTCTTGTAGGGCGATTTTGTCCACTTACATTATGTTTTATTAGTGATCCATGTATTTTATTGTTGAGCTCATCTCAACCATTGATTAGACATTTGTATCTTTTAATCTTAGCCACTCATTCAAAAAGTGGTTAGGGTTTTGGTGCCTCTCCTTCCTATTTAAAGGAGAGAGCCTCTCATTGTAAAGGGACTTTTGGCTCTGGATTATTGGAATAGAAAATTATTATTGCATCTATCTCCAGTGTTGTGGTGAATGTTTTTAGTGTTCATTCGTTGGTTCTTCATTTGCACTGAGTTATTGGAGATCTTGTTTGCCATATCTTTGTACCACGATTTTGCATCTACAGGTGGAGGCCGATTTGCTTGGAGGAGGAGGTATTGGTAGGGGAAGACTCTCCCTACTTCTTCTTTGGAGCTCTTCGTTGGTAACAGGGAGTATTACTGTCCCAGGACCTTCTATTTCATGTTACTATTTGCATTTCTCTTGTATTTCTTCCATACTTGATCTTACTGATTGAATCTTCATTCCTTGGTTTGACAGGTAGAGGAAGGCGCACTTGTGGGCTAGGGCATCAAATCGGCAGGCAAATCAACAATCTCTCATTTGATCTCTGCGGGAATCTTCCTCAACATCAAGGCATCTCATCCACATCACTCAGGTATGATCTCAAGGTAAGTTCTATCTCCATGATCTATCCAATTGTCAAAAAACACTTAAAACCCTAATTAATCAAAACCCCTTTTTTACATTTTCTCAGATCTACTTAGATCTAGTGGGTTATTGGGCATAATATTGAAAACCCACCTTTATAGCATCCACGGCATCCCGGATCTATAGTTTGGTGAGGATTGGCTTCCGTTTGACGCCCTTGCCGTGCCAACTTAGCTCCTCCCAAGCAAAGCGCACTTCCTAGTTTGAGCAAGTTGACCTAGATCTAGTACATGGGTGTTTGAGATCCCGCTTGATCCATAATCTACACATCAAATAACATATACCCAGGTTGTTACTTTTCTGAAATTCACCTTGTGGGCCCTATTCCACATTTTAAGGGATTTAATCCCCATTTTGGACCATTAGGTGCACTTAAACTCAGATCTAGTAAGATCTAGCCGTTGGATTGCCACGAAATTATAGATCCTCACTCCTAACTGACCAACCTACCCGGATCTAAAGTTTGGATGCCATCCGACTTGTCTTGACCTACCTAACCCTCATTTTTGACCTCCTTGGGCAAAGTCGCACCACCTTGGAGAAGTGAGTTAACTCACTTCTAGGACGTGGGTACTTGAGATTCTTGCGGATTTGGAACGGGAATAATTCAAAACCTAGGTCTAGAGTATCACTTTGTCAAATCTCGCCTTGGGGATAGCATTCCTTGTTTTAAGGGATTGTGGTCCACTTGGGTAAAACCTAGATCTAGACACATTTATCCATCAAGACCTCTATTGCCCACTTGTCCCAAGTACTAGGAGTCCTAAACCACAAGTCAACCCTACTTTGACTCCACTTCCCAATTCCCAAGGCACTGGTTTCTCTCCAAGTTAATTCAACTTTCCTAGATTGTTGGATTGACTTGTGGTTTGACTTATGCATAGTGAACTAAACCTTTGAAGCTATCATGTATCATGGTCAAGCTTGTCACTTGTACTAGTTAGCCCCAATTCAACCCTTAAACTACCCTGCATTGGACACGGTTCCCAAGGCAGTGGATCTTCTGACATTGAACTAGTACCTTAGCCCTAGATCTCACTTCAAACATTGTAAGTCACTCTCACATCAACTATTAACCAAAGCTATACCTATTGAACCCCTCACTTGGCTTGTGACTTCACCCTTAGGTCTAGGATAAACCATACACATAACTTCACTTAGAAATACCTTGATTTGGTGTCTTGGTTTTGATCTCTCCTGTCGGGAGTAGATCGGGTCTCCCCCTTTGTTGTCTGGGCTAGATAACATAAAGCGAAGGTTGCCTCGACTGGCGTGACAACCATATATTGGAGGTCGAGGTGATCTTGGTTGCACCTTTTGAGTTGCCCTTCCCTATTGCCATCCATGACTGGATCCATCCATAGGGGTAACTACAGTTTAGGTGATAACAGTACCCAACGCCTTAATCACATGGTTTATTTCTACTACAATCTAAGGCTATGGGTGAAGCAACTTGACAAAGAACCTGACATAGAGGCCATAAATTTGGATGCCATTGACACCACTACTTAGTGGAGAGTGGAGTTGGAGGAGCCTGAGATGGAGGAGGCACCCGAGTGGTTGGAGCCGGAGGAGGGGGAGGATCATGCAGATGATTTGGGGGATGAGACCACAGTGGAGGGGGAGGGTGGGGAGCAGCAGGAAAATGATCCAGTGTCTACAGATTTTGAGGAGGAGATTGATCTTCCGGTGCAGCCAATGCCACCACCACCACCACCACAGAGACCTATAGTTGGGGTTGGGGTTGGGAGGAGACAACCCACTTTATCTTCTGCCTCAGCTGGAGTAGTTGGAGGCACTGAATCTTCCACTCCATCCTCATCCCGAGCACCTCCACGACCACCTACTGCTTCCAGAGGACGAGTCGTGCCCTTTACCCGTAAAAGGGGTAGAGGGAATCGATGATTAGGATTCCTATGATCTATCATTTTGATTTTATTATGTACTATTTAGTATCTAGATGCCTCATGATGATTCATCTCATAAGAACATATACTATTTTAAGCTTTTGATGTGATTTTGTATCATCCTATCAGGAACATGTTTCAGAATTTTCAGTTTAGTGAAGATATGTGACCACTTGACATCTTATGCATCTTATTTATTACTTGTATCATCATATTTATGTAACAATGTGTCTATTTGATGTTGTTGTTGCTTTATATGTTTTAAAAATTGAAAAAAAATGAGTATTTTTGTATTTTTTGTGGCTTGCCGACATTTTCCGATATATTCCGCCGATACCGCCGAGAAGTTATATTCCAGACCCTCGCCGATACTTTCCCCGAGACGATATATGCAACATTGATCTAACTTCAAGAAGGAAATCCACAAGGAGTCTCAACCTCCCAAGAAGTTCCAAAGGACAAGAAGAAACTACTCCAACTTTCAATGTTTCAATTGTGATAAGATGGGACATATTGCCAGAGATTGTCCTGAGAGAAAAGAAGAAGTCAAGAGGAAGAGCAACAAAAGACATCATGCTCACCTTGTCGAAGACGATGAAGAAGAATCAGAATATGAAGAACCTCCCAGGAAGCAAGCAAAGGAAGAACTCGAAGAATATGTCTTGTGATAGTGGTGCTTCAAAGCACATGACAGATCAGAACAAGACTCTCTACAGTTTAGAAGAAAAGGACTCCCCTCAGAAAGGATCACTAGGAAAATAGGAGAAGCAAAATACAAGCTTGATGATGGAGTAGAGTTCACCATCAGACATTCCAGTAATACCTGCAAGGAGACTAGGATCAAAAGAGATCCTACCAAACAAACAAAGATAAGTATTTGAATTGTCATTTCTATCACATTGTTTAAATGATAGTATCCAATTGTATACACATTTATTTAGGATGTTTGTAGTGTCATGCATGTGATGGGTAAGTGGCCTATGGTGCTATACAACATTCCATTGCTACTTATCTAGAGTGAAACCTCTTTGCTGACATATTGGGAGTAGTGCACACTCTTAATAATGTCCCGATAGAGGTGGAAGGCATCTAGAAAGTTACCATATGAATATGGGATATGGATGAATGTTGTAGCACTGGCTAAGATAGTGTGACTTATTTTTTATGCATATATTTGGAAACTATGAGATGTTTCTAACCATGCTATTGAATTTGACTTGTAGGAAGTGTTATCACCTAAACTGTAGTTACCCCTATGCATGTATCCACTCATGGATGGCAATAGGGAAGGGCAACTCAAAAGGTGCAACCACGATCACCTCGACCTCCAATATATGGTTGTCACGCCAGTCGAGGCAACCTTCACTTTATGTTATCTAGCCCAGACAACAAAGGGGGAGACCCGATCTACTCCCGACAAGAGAGATCAAAACCAAGACACCAAATCAAGTTGATTCTAAGTGAAGTAAGGTGTATGGTTTATCCTAGACCTTAGGATGAAGTCACAAGACAAATGAGGGGTTCAATGAGTATAGCTTTAGTTCATTGTTGATGTGAGAGTGACTTATAATAATTAAAGAAAAGATCCGAGATTAGAGTACTAGTCAATGTGAGAAAATCCACTGCCTTGGGATCCGTGTCCAATGTAGGGTAGTTTAGGAGTTGAATTGGGGCTAACTAGTACAAGTGACAAGCTTGATCATGATACATGATGGCATCAAGGGTTTAGTTCACCACACTAAGGTCAAACCACAAGTTAATCCAACAATCTAGGAAAGTCGAATTGACTTGGAGAGAAACCAGTGCCTTGGGAATTGGGATAATGTAGTAAAAGCAAAGTTAACTTGTGGTTAAGAACTCCTATTGTGTGAGACAAGTGGGCAATTAAAGTCTTGATGGATGAATAGGTCTAGATCTAGGTTTGACCTAAGTGGACCACAATCCCTTAAAACAAGGAATGCTATCCCCAAGGCAAGATTTGACAAGGTGACCTACTAGACCTAGGTTTTGAATTATTCCCGTTCCAAATCCACGAAAATCTCAAGTACCCATGTCCTAGAAGTGGACAAACTCCCTTCTCCAAGGTGGTGCGACTTTGCCCAAGGAGGCCTAAAAGTGGGATAAGTGGGGTCAAGACACGTCCGATAGCATCCAAACTTTAGATCCAAGTAGGTTGATCAATGGGGAGTGTGGATCTACAATTTCAAGGCAATCCGATGGCTAGATCTTACTAGATCTGAGTTTGAAGATACCAAGTGGTCCAAAATGGGGATTAAATCCCTTAAAATGTGGAATGGGGCCCACAAGGTAGAAATCAGAAAAGTGACAATCTGGGGGTAGGTTATTGGATGTGTAGATCATGAATCAAGTGGAATCTCAACTACCCACATACTAGATCTAGGTCAACCAACCCAAACTAGGAAGTGTGCCCTTGCTTGGAGAGGCTAAATGCCTTGGGAAGAGGGTCAAATGGAGGCCAATCCTCACCAAACTATAGATCTGGGATGCCGTGGATACTATAGAGGTGGGTTTTTAATATCTTACCCAAGAAGCCACTAGATCTTAGTAAATCTGAAAAAATGTAAAAATGGGGGTTTTGATTAATTAGGGTTTTAAATGTTTTAGACAAGTGGATAGATCATGGAAAGAAATTACCTTGGGATCATACCTGAGTGATGTGAATGAGATGCCTTGATGTTGAGGAAGATTCCCGCAGAGATCAAATGAGAGATTGTTGATTTTGATTGCCAAATTGATGCCCTAGCCCACAAGTGCGCCCTCCTCTACCTGTCAATCCAAGGAAAATCGATTTCAATCAGAGAGGTCAAGTATGGAGGAAATACAAGTAAAATGCAATGATAACATAGAATAGAAGGTCCTGGGACAATAATACTCCCTGTTACCAACGAAGAGATCCAAAGAAGAAGTAGGGAGAGTCTTCCCCTACCAATACTTCCTCCTCAAAGCAAATCGGCCTCCACCTGTAGATGCAAAAACGTGGTACAAAAGATATGGCAAAACAAGATCTCCAATAACTCAGTGCAAAGGAAGAACCAACGAACGAACACCAAAAACATTCACCACAACACTGGAGATAGATGCAATAATAATTTTCTATTCCAATAATCCAGAGCCACAAGTCCCCTTACAAATGAGGAGCTCTCTCCTTTAAATAGGAAGAAGAGGCATCAAAATCCTAACCACTTTTTGAATGAGTAGCTAAGATTAAAAGATATAAATGTCTAATCAATGGTTGAGATGAGCTCAACAATAAAATACATGGATCACTAATAAAATATTATATGAGTGGACAAAATCGCCCTAGAAGAGGGGAATCCCACCAAATCATGATGACAAAATATAATAAAAAGCTTATGGTGGGTCCAAGGGGTAATTTTATCCACCCTTGGTCAATCCCCATAGTACAATAATCATAAAATAGTCATCAATATACCAAATCGTGCCTCTATGGTCAAATCCTAGGCCTCAAAAGACCTCAAAAATCATCAGAAAGTGCCATAAGTGATGGATGCGGGCCCCGATGAAGCTGAAACTGCTGGAGGTGTGGAAGACCCCGATCTATCATCACTGATCATCCCATGCCATAACATTGCCTCAGTATCCCAAATCGATTTCCTCAATAGGCATTTCTACCAATCCTGAAATGCCTCGGGAAGCGTGAAACTGCCCCAAACTGCCTCCTGGAGTGCCTGCGCTGTCAAGGTGAGGGCACTAGTGTGTCCGGGAGGGGGGTAATATGGTAAAAACAAGTGGCTGGACCACCCCCTCCAAGCACAGCTCCCTAGGTCAACCCGATAAAAATCACATATGCTCTGACAGGGCCTCCGACAGACCAAAACTGCACTAGGATAGCCTACTGAGGCTCAATCATCACTGTAAGTGCCCATAATTGAAAACAAACTGTCTCATCGGACTCAGAAGGTCCAAATCCATCCAAAATGTGTACTCATACACCCTATGAGTCTCTGCATGATCAAAATATATATCCAATATACCGGAACAAGGTAAATAATAATAATCTGTAAATGATCAAATACTGCTGTAAACCATGAATCATCACCATAACCCTGTAGCTGCTGCATAGAATCATCATGTACATGTACATAGACCATATATCATCAATCCATATCATCACAAAGTCCAACCATCTCATGTCCTATGGTTGACCTTGGTCAAACTAGGTTTGACCAAGTCAACATGACCAAATATAACTCAGACCATCACTAGAAGCTACTACAAAGTGTCAAAGGTTAATGCATGCTCTACAACTTATTCAAATAACAATTATAACACAAAGTAATCATTACTGGCGATCTAAATCCAAATATATAATGTCATGAGTTATTATTATTACTCAGACTAGACTTTCAAGATCATACTCACTTCATAGCTGTGATCAATTTGCTAGTGAAGGGTGAAGGCTAAAATAACTGGCTAGGCTAAGGGATGACTTGACTGACTTAACTTTGTGACACTTTGGCAAGGGAAAGGGAAAACACACCATAGTATATACTGAATGAGCAACAACACAGGGAATGGCGGTGTCTCACAAATGGATGAGTTATTCAAAGAGGGTTTATTCACCTTTAACAGATGTGTACAATCCATAATACAAATAAGGCCAGCAATTGTTTTGATATAGCATTTAAGTTGCATTTCTTTTTGGGCCTAAGGTTTCCATAGCCTTGGTCTATGTGTGTTTATAAACACATTTCATAGATTTACATTTATTTTAGGCTTTCTGCTGCAGGTGTGTTTTTAAGGCACTTGTTTACCTGAGCACTTCTAGGTGTGTCATGGACAGCTTGTTTACCTAGGTATTTACATTTCCAAAAGATATAACATTTTATTTTCATGGCCATTTTCATTTGGTGTGCCTTTCATTCATGTGTGTTTAGAAACACATTGCATGAATGGGCTTTTCATACAAGATATAGCATTTCATTTTCCATATTTTGTATTCATGGCAGCACTAAAAGTTTCAGGTTTAGCCAACACAACTTTAGTGACTAGGGGGAATTCCAAGGAACTCCAACTCACCATAGGTAAGTTTTGTCACCAACTCGGAGCCGAGACACAATAAACAGGGAAGCTCATCCAATACAGAGGCTACAATGGGGGGAAGTCCTCCATGCCATTAGTCAAGTAGTAAGTCAGGGTGATAAACTAAAAGGTAGGCAATGGATGGATGAAGACAATGAATAATGGAGCCAATACTAGCAAGCCAAGGTATGGTGGAATGATCACCTCTATTCTCCCTAAGGAGGGTAAAACCAATGAGTATGAATAGTGAACTTCTAAGTCTGAGTAGGGACAAATATAATATATATATAATAAAATCAACCAGGTCCACATATCTATATGATCGCCAGATCATGACACTAAGTGCTAAGACATGCTATAAGAATAAGTATAAAAGCAATATAACCACAACACAATGATATACCTGCTGAGTCATATACCTGAATGCTCATCAACCTGTACCATCATATGTCCTCTGAAACTGCTGCTGTAGATCTGGGCACTACTGACTGCTCTGTACCAATGGTATAATGGCTACATGGGTCATCTCTCTGAGTGTCCTGAGACTCAGTCATGGCATGGGGAATACAACTGCTATCCACAATCTGATAGTGATCCAATATAGATGCTCATCTCAGCATCTCAAATGTAAGGGAACTGGCTAAATAGTGTACTGGAATCAGAAACATAATGTATGGTAGCCCGGCTACTATATATGTGATAACATCTGGCTCTGGCTGGGACAAGTGCTCTGCTGAAATGAGCACTTGATAACCTCAGAATCTCTGGTCCTCGAACTCTGCTACTCGAATCCACGATCCAGCACTCTACCATTTTGCTTCCAGCTTTTATTTTTGCAACCTATTTCTGCAGTCACAAACATCAAAAATACCTCATGCCGCATGTGTGGGAAAAATATAAAACCAACTGAAATAAAATCTATTCTATGTCAGAAATACAAACGCATTAAATATAAATGCAGCAAAAACTAAACAACTAACATAATTTGCAAAATTTGAAGTTTATTGTGCAGGAAAAAGAAAAGTGACAGGTACTCAGATAAACTAGGAGCTTACAAAGGAGCTTTAAACAAAAAGGTGCCAGACTCAATGGCTAAAAAGACTAACTACTGCCCAAGTAGGCTTATTCAGTTCCTACCTACTCTAATCTAACCGATCATCACAAATGCGAGGTAAAATCATAAATCCAGTGCAACCATTCATCAAACATATTAGTGATTCTTCTTTGATTTCTGGTAATGAAACAAGTCATGATTGGATTAAAGATCAAATAATTTGATAATGCAATCTTCCAAGTTTGTTCAAAAATTGAATAAAGGTTTGAATGGTGCAAAATGAAATCATGCCAAGGAAAAGATTGACTGCTGCAAACATCCTCCATCCAAGAATTGATAGGATCATAAAATTCATGCAAGTGATTGCTTAAGATTGATGGAGGAAAAATACAAGGCTTGTAACTCAATTCTTTTTCATAGAACATAACTTCCTCATTTACTTCTCTTACATATTCAATTTGGTTCTCCCTGGGATTAATGATCAAATAGAAACCAAGTGGGGATAACTTAAAGTTCAAAGGACGGAAAAACAAAGTCAAGCCCACTTGATGCTCAAAAATGGAGAAAAGGTGAAATTGATCTTTAAATATCTTTTCTAGCCACCAAGAATGATTGATAACTTGACAACAAGCATTATGGTTCCAAAGTGACTGAAAAGGGAAATGAAGTGCTTTTTCTCCAAACATGTAATCATGCTTATACTTCTTTTTGAAAATTTCCAAGGCAAAAGATTGACTAGAGCACCAACCCAAAGATGATTGAAAGAGTTGGGAAGGGAGGGTGGATTGCAAATATGAAAATTCTCCCAAATGGATAAACAAGCTCGACCTTAGATTTTGATAATAGAAAACATTCTTTATTCTAGGAATAATTTCGAGCTTTTGATCAAATTTAATATTTATAACCTGAGGACAAGATTGGCCATAACTATTTAACTCTAAGTTATCTTGATTAAAGATGAAAAAAGGAAAATTTAAAGATTCATTGTAAGAAGTGGAACAAAGATTAGAACACCTAGTATGATTTATTAACTCTTCCTCATCTTGATATTGATCTTTTATTAATTCATCATTAAAATTATAAGAGGATAAGTGATCATTTTCATTTAATTTGTCAGGGATAAAATTAATAATTTCATTTAACATATCCTGATTAACATATCCTAATTTGTAAGGGATAATTTCATTAGTTTTTTTGTCTTTAGTGATTATTTGCACAATGATACCTGAAATCACCACTAGAGGATCTTGATCTATGTCCCTACTTTCTTCTTCTTTAGTAAGTTGATAAGGAATTGAATGATCACTAAAGACAAAAAAACTAATGAGTTTCTCTGAGGGAGGAACTTCAGCAGACCTGTTAACTAAAAGCTCATCCTCAGAAATTCCCTCAGGATCAGGACTAGGGCTACCTAAAAAGCAATTTGAAAACTTATGGTTTGTACAATGATTAAAGATTTGATTTTCGATTGACTCAAAAGTAGAAGACTTATCATCAAAAGAAATTGGGCAGGAAAGGTCATCTCCGGATGTTGACAAATTACTTGATATTTGATTG
The DNA here is from genome assembly GCA_027924585.1 of Larix kaempferi. NCBI lineage: Eukaryota > Viridiplantae > Streptophyta > Pinopsida > Pinales > Pinaceae > Larix > Larix kaempferi. Next base: position 6,240,347 of record BSBM01000252.1, read on the forward strand.
TTAAATGATTCCACAATAGGATCGGAAAGAGGAAGGTTTTGATCTTGGATTTGATTTGAAAGATACATATCATCGAATTCACTTCCCCATTCTTCTAGGAATTTATTTTCAAACATGTCATAACCAGAAATGCTATTGGGTTTCAAATTCAAAAGCCAGAGTCCAGCTCTTTCTTTGAAAGATGAAGCCAATAGTCTCATACACACATCCTCATGGGTTATGGATAACTCTTTAATAATTTCCCTAAAAAGTTCAAGGTGTCTTTTGGCAGAGATTTCATAACTTCCATCGAAAATAGGCAACCTTGCACATGCTTGATGAGGAATATGATGAGGATACCCAACAATTTTTGAAAAGTCAAAAACTTTCAATCGACCGAAAGTCCTAGGTCGCTCAGCAGCAGCCATGGATAATATTTTTTTTTTTTTATATATATTTTTATATTTATTTTTAAATTCAAGAACCTGAAAACAAAATGATGCACCCCATGGGTTCTAGATAACGATAAGATCTGTCTAAATTCTAGTGTTATAGGGATGTAAATGAGCTCGTTCCTCAGCGGAGTCACGATTGGGAGTCGCCAGGTAGATTTAAACTCTTCTACCAAGATATGTGTCGTTGTATATGCAGGAGAGAGTGAATAATGACTACTAGTTTGTCCAAGGTAAGCCCTATGCCTTTCAATACCAAAATGTTAGGCAAACAGAACGGAAGGGCTTTAAGAAAGGTATGTCGAACCAGGGTAAGCCTATGCCTTCCCCGGCAACAACGCCAAAATGTTAGGCAAAGAGAACGGGAGGGCTTTAAGAAAAGTATGTCGAACCAGGGTAAGCTATTGCCTCCCCGGCAACGGCGCCAAAATGTTATCACCTAAACTGTAGTTACCCCTATGGATGTATCCACTCATGGATGGCAATAGGGAAGGGCAACTCAAAAGGTGCAACCACGATCACCTTGACCTCCAATATATGGTTGTCACGCCAGTCGAGGCAACCTTCACTTTATGTTATCTAGCCCAGACAACAAACGAGGAGACCCGATCTACTCCCGACAGGAGAGATCAAAACCAAGACACCAAATCAAGTTGATTCTAAGTGAAGTAAGGTGTATGGTTTATCCTAGACCTTAGGATGAAGTCACAAGACAAATGAGGGGTTCAATGAGTATAGCTTTAGTTCATTGTTGATGTGAGAGTGACTTATAATAATTAAAAATAAGATCCGGGATTAGAGTACTAGTCAATGTGAGAAAATCCACTGCCTTGGGATCCGTGTCCAATGTAGGGTAGTTTAGGGGTTGAATTGGGGCTAACTAGTACAAGTGACAAGCTTGATCATGATACATGATGGCATCAAGGGTTTAGTTCACCACACTAAGGTCAAACCACAAGTTAATCCAACAATCTAGGAAAGTCGAATTGACTTCGAGAGAAACCAGTGCCTTGGGAATTGGGATAATGGAGTCAAAGTAAAAGTTAACTTGTGGTTAAGAACTCCTATTGTATGAGACAAGTGGGCAATTAAAGTCTTGATGGATGAATAGGTCTAGATCTAGGTTTGACCTAAGTGGACCACAATCCCTTAAAACAAGGAATGCTATCCCCAAGGCAAGATTTGACAAGGTGACCTACTAGACCTAGGTTTTGAATTATTCCCGTTCCAAATCCACGAAAATATCAAGTACCCATGTCCTAGAAGTGGACAAACTCCCTTCTCCAAGGTGGTGCGACTTTGCCCAAGGAGGCCTAAAAGTGGGATAAGTGGGGTCAAGACACGTGCGATAGCATCCAAACTTTAGATCCACGTAGGTTGATCAATGGGGAGTGTGGATCTACAATTTCAAGGCAATCCGATGGCTAGATCTTACTAGATCTGAGTTTGAAGATACCAAGTGGTCCAAAATGGGGATTAAATCCCTTAAAATGTGGAATGGGGCCCACAAGGTAGAAATCAGAAAAGTGACAATCTGGGGGTAGGTTATTGGATGTGTAGATCACGAATCAAGTGGAATCTCAACTACCCACATACTAGATCTAGGTCAACCAACCCAAACTTGGAAGTGCGCCCTTGCTTGGAGAGGCTAAATGCCTTGGGAAGGGGGTCAAATGGAAGCCAATCCTCACCAAACTATATATCCGGGATGCCGTGGATACTATAGAGGTGGGTTTTTAATATCTTACCCAAGGAGCCACTAGATCTTAGTAGATCTGAAAAAATGTAAAAATGGGGGTTTTGATTAATTAGGGTTTTAAATGTTTTGGACAAGTGGATAGATCATGGAAAGAAATTACCTTGAGATCATACCTGAGTGATGTAAATGAGATGCCTTGATGTTGAGGAAGATTCCCGCAGAGATCAAATGAGAGATTGTTGATTTTGCTTGCCAAATTGATGCCCTAGCCCACAAGTGCGCCCTCCTCTACCTGTCAATCCAAGGAAAATCGATTTCAATCAGAGAGGTCAAGTATGGAGGAAATACAAGTAAAATGAAATGATAACATAGAATAGAAGGTCCTGGGACAGTAATACTCCTTGTTACCAACGAAGAGATCCAAAGAAGAAGTAGGGAGAGTCTTCCCCTACCAATACTTCAGTGCAAAGGAAGAACCAACGAACGAACACCAAAAACATTCACCACAACACTGGAGATAGATGCAATAATAATTTTCTATTCCAATAATCCAGAGCCACAAGTCCCCTTACAAATGAGGAGCTCTCTCATTTAAATAGGAAGGAGAGGCATCAAAATCCTAACCACTTTTTGAATGAGTGGCTAAGATTAAAAGATACAAATGTCTAATCAATGGTTGAGATGAGCTCAACAATAAAATACATGGATCACTAATAAAATATTATATGAGTGGACAAAATCACCCTAGAAGAGGGGAATCCCACCAAATCATGATGACAAAATATAATAAGAAGCTTATGGTGGGTCCAAGGGGTAATTTTATCCACCCTTGGTCAATCCCCATTGCACAATAATCATAAAATAGTCATCAATATACCAAATCGTGCCTCTATGGTCAAATCGTAGGCCTCAAAAGACCTCAAAAATAATCAGAAAGTGCCATAAGTGATGGATGCGGGCCCCGATGAAGCTGAAACTGCTGGAGGAGGTGTGGAAGACCCCGATCTATCATCACTAATCATCCCATGCCATAACATTGCCTCAGTAGCCCAAATTGATTTCCTCAATAGCCATTTCTACCAATCCTGAAATGCCTCGGGAAGCATGAAACTGCCCCAAACTGCCTCCTGGAGTGCCTGCGCTGTCAAGGTGAGGGCACTAGTGTGTCCGGGAGGGGGGTAATATGGTAAAAACAAGTGGCTGGACCACCCCCTCCAAGCACAGCGCCCTAGGTCAACCGGATAAAAATCACATCTGCTCTAACAGGGCCTCCGACAGACCAAAATTGCACTGGGATAGCCTATTGAGGCTCAATCATCACTGTAAGTGCCCGGAACTGAAAACAAACTGTCTCATCGGACTCAAAAGGTCCAAATCCATCCAAAATGTGTACTCATACACCCTATGAGTCTCTGCATGATCAAAATATATATCCAATATACCGGAACAGGGTAAATAATAATAATCTGTAAATGATCAAATACTATTGTAAACCATGAATCATCACCATAACCCTGTAGCTGCTGCATAGAATCATCATGTACATGTACATAGACCATATATCATCAATCCATATCATCACAAAGTCCAACCATCTCATGTCCTATGGTTGACCTTGGTCAAACTAGGTTTGACCAAGTCAACATGACCAAATATAACTCAGACCATCACTGGAAGCTGCTGCAAAGTGTCAAAGGTTAATGCATGCTCTACAACTTATTCAAATAACAATTATAACACAAAGTAATCATTACTGGCGATCTAAATCCAAATATATAATGTCATGAGTTATTATTATTACTCAGACTAGACTTTCAAGATCATACTCACTTCATAGCTGTGATCAATTTGCTAGTGAAGGGTGAAGGCTAAAATAACTGGCTAGGCTAAGGGATGTCTTGACTGACTTAACTTTGTGACACTTTGGCAAGGGAAAGGGAAAACACACCATAGTATATACTGAATGAGCAACAACACAGGGAATGGCGGTGTTTCACAAATGGATGAGTTGTTCAAAGAGGGTTTATTCACCTTTAACAGATGCGCACAACCCATAATACAAATAAGGCCAGCAATTGTTTTGATATAGCATTTAAGTTGCATTGCTTTTTGGGCCTGAGGTTTCCATAGCCTTGTTCTATGTGTGTTTATAAACACATTGCATAGATTTACATTTATTTTAGGCTTTCTGCTGCAGGTGTGTTTTTAAGGCACTTTTTTACCTGAGCACTTCTAGGTGTGTCATGGATAGCTTGTTTACCTAGGTATTTACATTTCCAAAAGATATAACATTTTATTTTCATGGCCATTTTCATTTGGCGTTCCTTTCATTCATGTGTGTTTAGAAACACATTGCATGAATGGGCTTTTCATACAAGATATAGCATTTCATTTTCCATATTTTGTATTCATGGCAGCACTAAAAGTTTCAGGTTTAGCCAACACAACTTTAGTGACTAGGGGGAATTCCAAGGAACTCCAACTCACCATAGGTAAGTTTTGTCACCAACTTAGAGCCGAAACACAATAAACAGGGAAGCTCATCCAATACAGAGGCTACAATGGGGGAAAGTCCCCCATGCCACTAGTCAAGCAGTAAGTCAGGGTGATAAACTAAAAGGTAGGCAATGGATGGATGAAGACAATGAATAATGGAGCCAATACTAGAAAGCCAAGGTATGGTGGAATGATCACCTCTATTCTCCCTAAGGAGGGTAAAACCAATGAGTATGAATGGTGAACTTCTAAGTCTGAGTAGGGACAAATATAATATATATATAATAAAATCAACCAGGTCCACATATCTATATGATCGCCAGATCATGACACTAAGTGCTAAGACATGCTATAAGAATAAGTATAAAAGCAATATAACCATAACACAATGATATACCTGCTGAGTCATATACCTGAATGCTCATCAACCTGTACCATCATATGTCCTCTGAAACTGCTGCTGTAGATATGGGCACTACTGACTGCTCTATACCAATGGTATAATGGCTACATGGGTCATCTCTCTGAGTGTCCTGAGACTCAGTCATGGCATGGGGAATACAACTGTTGTCCACAATCTGATAGTGATCCAATATAGATGCTCATCTCAGCATCTCAAATGTAAGGGAACTGGCTGAATAGTGTACTGGAATCAGAAAAATAATGTATGGTAGCCCGGCTACTATATATGTGATAACAGGAAGTATCGTACAACGATCACCTACAAAGGAAGAATGATGAGACTTGTTCCGTAGAACAAGTGACAATGGTTCAACTATAAAAGACTTATGAAATCAAGTAGAGGAAGTCGGCTATGACGAGATGCCAGACTCATGGTGTGATCAAGATATCAAGCAACCAACTTGGGCTTGAGAAACTGTTGAAGATGCTGAGATGTATGGAGCTCCAGAAGGCTCCACAAGAGAAAGCAAGAGGCCAAAGCCATTTTGCAGTTATGTGGCTTTGATGTGTGATCTTGTAGATCAAGAACCTACCAGTTATGAAGAAGCTATACAGAAGAAAGAATGGATAGAAGCAATGACAGAAGAATACCAATCAATAATGAAGAATGATGTTTGGGAAATAGTTCCCAAACCAGAAGGCAAAAGTGTGGTAGCTTCCAAGTGGAACTACAAGATAAAGCATGCAGCTGATGGAAGTATTGAGAAATACAAGGCAAGGTTTGTGGCTAGAGGATTCTCTCAAAAAGAGGGAATTGATTATGAAGAGACATTTGCGCCAGTAGCAAGGTACAATTCCATTAGAACCATCATGGCACTTGCATCCATGATGAAGTGGAGTTTACACTAGATGGATGTGAAGATAGCTTTCCTGAATGGTGTGATTGAGGAAGAAGTGTACATAAAACAGCCACAGGGATTTGAAGTTGAAGACAGACATACTCACGTATGCAAGTTGAAGAAGGCTCTGTATGGATTGAAGCAAGCTCCTAGAGCTTGGTACGGAAGGATAGATAGCTTTTTGACGAGCTTGGGCTTTACCAAAAGTAAAGCTGACCCTAACCTTTACTTTAAGGTTATGGATGATGAACCTGTCATATTATTGTTGTATGTGGATGATTTATTTCTGACAGGAAATGAGAAACAGATTGTAGAGTGCAAGAAGAAGCTCGCTGAAGAATTTGAGATGAAAGACCTTGGATTGATGCACTATTTTCTAGGTTTGGAAGTATGGCAGAGCCCAGAAGGAATCTTTCTCAACTAGGGAAAGTATGTTGTGGAAATCCTAAAAAGATTTGATATGTTGGAATGTAAAGCCATGGCCACACCCAACATACAAACAGATTATTGGGTCATTGATGTATCTGACGAATACCAGGCCAGATATATGCTTTCCTGTGAACAGCCTGAGTCAGTATCTAGTTGAGCCTAGACGTGTTCACCTGGTAGCTACAAAGCATGTGATGAGGTACCTAAAAGGTACGATAGAATTTGGTTTATACTATGTTGGAGATCATGACTATAGATTGTATGGTTATACAGATGCAAATTGGGATGGAAGTGTCTCAGACAAGAAGAGCACCTCAGCTAGATGTTATTGTCTGGGATCCGCCATGATCTCATGGTTTAGCAGCACGCAGTACAATGTTGCTCTCAGCACAGCTGAAGCAGAGTAGATAGCAGCTTGTTCTGCTAGTTGTGAAGCCATATGGCTTCGAAAATTGATGTCAGGTCTATTTGACCTGGAGTTGGATACCACGGTGATTCTATGTGACAACCAAAGTTGTATAAAGATGACAGAGAACCCAGTGTTCCATGACAAGTCAAAGCACATAGAAATCCGGTATTTTTACATACGAGATATGGTACAGAAGGGAGCTATAAAGCTCCAGTATGTGAGCACTGATGAGCAAGTTGTTGATGTGTTGACTAAGCCTCTGCCTCGAGAGTACTTCCGTGACAAGCTTGGTGTGGTTCGAAATGTTAAAGTTCAATATGCTAAGACAGAAAATAGCAGCATTACATTCCATTTCACAATAATAGCATATACAGGATCACTGAAGAAACAACAAGCATAGCATAAACACAAGAGACACAGATTTATCCTGGGAAACCCTCATGGGGTAGAAAACCCAGTAAAGCTTCCTCAATATAGATGACCAGCAATATACAAAGATGCAAACCAAAGACATGATCTCCTTCTCCACTGTAGCAGACCTCTCCTCCAATAGGTGCGCCTCCCTTGAATGAGTGAGTGTGTATAATGAGGAACACACCTCCTCTATTTATACACTACTTTGATATGTATTTTACACAAGTACACGTAGGCTCGTATTTAACCAATAGGTTAAATAACCCACTACAACTAACTGGGCCGACCCCTCTAGGGTGGTCTAATAACCCTTTGACCCACATAACACATTTAGGGCCGACCCCCACTAGGGAAGTCTAATAACCCGAGTTACCACATTCCGACGGAGGAATAAACATCTCCGGATATACAATAAGATCTTCACGGAGGAATGAATCATCTCCGGAATAATAAAGTACAAATATAATATTCTTTGAAGTTACAATATTTAACACTCCCCCTTAACGAGAAGGATATTATAACAGTATCTGCACGAGCAAGGAGTCATCAACATCATACATGATACATCTATAAATCATTGGAAGCTTTCTTCAATTTTTCTTCATCAGTAACTCAAACAGTTACTGGTACATCAATGTCAACATCAACATCAACATCACGATCAACAGTATCATCATCACACGATCGGCAGCATCGTTATCACACGATCAGCAGCATCGTCATCGCACGATCAGCAGCATCGTCATCACACGATCAGCAGCATCGTTATCACACGATCAGCAGCATCGTCATCACACGATCAGCAGCATCGTCATCACACGATCAGCAGCATCGTCATCACACAATCAGCAGCATCGTCATCACACGATCAGCAGCATCGTCATCTCACGATCAGCAGCATCGTCATCACACGATCAGCAGCATCGTCATCTCACGATCAGCAGCATCGTCATCACACGATCAGCAGCATCGTCATCACACGATCAGCAGCATCGTCATCACACGATCAGCAGCATCGTCATCACACGATCATCAGCATCGTCATCAGCACGATCATCAGCATCGTCATCACACGATCATCAGCATCGTCATATCAGCATCGTCATCACACGATCATCAGCATCGTCATCAGCACGATCATCAGCATAGTCATCAGCACGATCATCAACATCGTCATCACACGATCATCAGCATCGTCATCAGCACGATCATCAGCATCGTCATCACACGATCATCAGCATCGTCATCACTATCATCATCATACGATCATATTCCTAGGATGATCAATCCTGCTCCTTTTAGGACATAGGTCCATGGATGATACAATCCAATCTTCAGTTCTCGGAGACTTCAGTCTACGGATCAATTCTGGGACCTCAGTCCGGGGACGATGCAATCCCCTGCCTGTTCATTCAGGACTTCATTTTTCGAAGACCCAGTCTACGGTTCTATTCTGGGACCTCAGTCCGGGGATGATACAATCCCCTACCTGTTCATTCAGGACTTCATTATCGGAGACCCAGTCTACGGTTCTATTCTGGGACCTCAGTCCGGGGACGATACAATCCCCTACCTGTTCATTCAGGACTTCATTATCGGAGACCCAGTCTACGGTTCTATTCTGGGACCTCAGTCCGGGGACGATACAATCCCCTACCTGTTCATTCAGGACTTCATTATCGGAGACCCAGTCTACGGTTCTATTCTGGGACCTCAGTCCGGGGACGATACAATCCCCTACCTGTTCATTCAGGATTTCATTATCGGAGACCCAGTCTACGGTTCTATTCTGGGACCTCAGTCCGGGGACGATACAATCCCCTACCTGTTCATTCAGGATTTCATTATCGGAGACCCAGTCTACGGTTCTATTCTGGGACATCAGTCCGGGGACGATGCAATCCCCTACCTGTTAATTCAGGATTTCATTTATCGGAGACATACATCTACGGCTCTCTTTAGAACAGATGTTCAAGGATGATACAATCCCTTTTCTTTCTCGGAGACACCTGTCTACGGCTCACTTTAGAACATGTGTTCAAGGATGATACAATCCCTCTTATTTCTCGGAGACACCTGTCTACGGCTCTCTTGAGGATGATGCAATCCTATCATGTCCACTAAGGACTTCATTCTCGGAGACCTCACGTCTACGGCTCTCTTTAGGACTGAAAGTCCAGGGATGATTCAATCCCCTCAACTGTCCACTAAGGACTTCATTCTCGGAGACCTCACGTCTACGGCTCTCTTTGGGACTGAAAGTCCAGGGATGATTCAATCCCCTCAATCTGTATTCTCATCAATACAAGTACAAGTATCCTCATCCATACAAGTACATAATCAATATCTAGCATCAACAGCATGTATACGTCATATATCAAAAGCATGTATTCTTACTAATACATCTAAAATCATGTATACATCTGTCATCAAAAGCATGTATTCTCACTAATACATCTATCATCAAATCATATATACATCTAACATCAGAAGCATGTATATATCTAACATGTATTCTCACTAATACATCTATCATCAAAATCATGTATACATCTAACATCAAAAGCATGTATACATCTAGCATGTATTCTCACTAATACATCTATCATCAAAATCATGTATACATCTAACATCAAAAGCATGTATACATCTAGCATGTATTCTCACTAATACATCTATCATCAAAATCATGTATACATCTAACATCAAAAGCATGTATATATCTAGCATGTATTCTCACTAATACATCTAACATCATGTATACATCTAACATCAAAAGCATGTATACCTCTAGCATGTATTCTCACCAATACATCTAACATCAAAATCATGTATACATCTAACATCAAAAGTATGTATACATCTAGCATGTATTCTCACTAATACATCTAACATCATGTATACATCTAACATCAAAAGCATGTATACCTCTAGCATGTATTCTCACCAATACATCTAACATCAAAAATCATGTATGAGTAAAACTAAACAGAAATAAAAATAGTCCTAAATCTAACTATTTCTAAGTGACTAGGTGTAGAGAACAGGTTACCTCATCAACGACCTTGTTGTTTGATGAGACAATCTCATCAGTAGTGACTATACTACTCCCCCTTTCGAGGAGGGTCCTTTTGAACTACACCAAGCTTGTCTCGGAAGTATTCAAGCTTCACTCGAGACAGAGGTTTGGTTGGTAACTTCTTCACTTGACGTAGAGGCTTGGTTAGTACAACGGTAACCTGTTACAAATTCAAACTTTTAGAGTTCCTTTCTGTGTCATATCTTGTTAGTTCCCTATGTTCTTTGACTTATCATGGAACACTAGATTCTATGTCATCTTGATACAACTCTAATTATCACATAGGATCTCAGTTGGTTCTATCTCTAAGTCAAACAATCCTAAAGCCAAACTTCTTCACAACTAGCAGAGCAAGCAACCATATATTTCGCTTGTGCTGATAGCCACACTAGACTGCTTCCAGCTAAACCACGAGATCATGGCTAATCCTAGACAATAACATCCTCTCGATGTGTTCTTCTTGTCTGAAACACTTCCTGCCCAAACAGAATCTGAATAGCCATCTGAAGTCATGATCTTCAAGATAGCATAGATCAAATTCTATCGTGTCCTTTATGTGCCTCATCACATGCTTTGCAACTATCAGGTAAACACATCTAGTTTCCACTAGATACTAACTCAAGGTGTTCATAACAAAGCATATATATATAACCTAGTATATGTTAGATATATCAAAGACCCAATAAATTGACTGTACAGAGTTATATCCCCTAACAGCTTCAAGTTGGAATCCATAAGAGTGGCCATTCCAACACCTCAAGTCATATTTCTCATCATACTTTCCCTGGTTGAGAAATATTCCTTCTGAGCCTTGCCATACTTCCAGACCTAGGAAGTAAAGCATCAAATTGAGATCTTTCATTTTCATTTCTGCATTGAATGATCTTCTGCATATCTATCTGTGCCATCTCTCGTTAGATGGGTCTACTGATATGAGCCTCAATATCATTCGAACTCTGTGGTGAGTTCCTTCTTGCATCCATGTCATATGTGTATCATATTCAACCTTGTAGCAAAGGTTGAGATCCACATCACCCATGGTGATCATTAAGCTTATCAAATTATTATCGATCCTAGGTACCTATACAGAATCTGATTCATACTTCTTCTTTAATTACACCATACTTGGAGCAAACATCTTGTCGTGATTCTCTTCCTCTTTCTAAGAGAATCTTCTAGCCATGAGCCTTCTATATTTTGTTTGATTTGTAAATCTTCTTGTTTGAACATCCACCACTTGTACGGTGTCCATCATTCTTCATGACCTTTCCTACAAATCAAAATTAAGTACATGATTAGTAATACTTCATAATCATCAAAAGATACCCCATTATGCATACAGATATCATTTACATAGTGATGCAACTATTTTGACCAATACTTTGGCACAACACTTTCCCATATCCTGTATGCATACAGTGGCTATCTAGATGCCTTCCATCTCTACCAGAACATACTATCGAGAGTGTGCACAACTCTCAGCATGTCAGCAAAGAGGTTTCATTCTAGACAAGCAATAATGGAATGTTTGTCCAACTTGTCAATCATATGCACATTAGTAGTATACTGTTCAATGCTCTATGAATGTTTACACTCAGCATTATATATTATGGGAATACAAATATGCATACAACCTATTGTAGGCAATATTATTACTATTTCAAATAACAACTCAAATACTTATCTTTTATGTTTGTGTGGTTGCCTCCCGCTTGATCTTCTGTATGTCTTTTGAACTTCTATTCATTCTGTACCACTGTGCATGCTCAAGAGTCATCCTCATGATCTCATACACAAACATACACTCATTAGTATATTCTAAATGCTATCAAAACATTATAGTACTAAATAATCTTGAAAACGTATAGTCATGATTATAGTTAATAAACATTAGTATTCAAGATTTCAAGGAAGTCTTCTTTTACTCATGCATATCATTGATAAAAGATATAATATGCATAATCCCTTGATTACTAACTTTATGAATAAGCATAACCAATCATTCCAAGTATACGTATATAAGGGATCCTAACACAAGGTAAGATTCATGGGAAACATACCTGGATTAGTATACCTACTTGGTTATGTACAACATACCTAAACAATCTCTTCAATGATTTAGAGATCCTGAGCTAGAACCTGCATGTCTCATAGGTTAAGCATAATATAACAAAGTCATACATACCTCGTAAGTAGAACAGAGATTATGGATGACTCTTTGTCTTCATGTTTTCATGGTCATGGAGCCTGATTTGTCTTTTGTGATGTACCTGTATCTTGTTAGCAGACAACCTCAACCTCACACAACACCATAATGCATTAGTACAATCATAAGTGTCAACCCCCTAACCAATGAATATCTTCTATCATGCATTCATAATTTTGTTAAGGTGATACAACAAATCTAAAATCAAGATTGTACTAACTGTAATAACATGAAGACAAACATACCATAAACTTAATCATGAACAAATCTCAAAACATACCTCGATGAGTCATACCTGTCGAGATCACTTGTAATCTCCTTATGTAAAGCCTTAGCCTCATCTCCCTCTGAAACATGAACTCCTTCACTTATGTAGGTGACCAATCCATCTTCTTCTAGGATTAACCCTATCCACTTGATTTGCAAGAACTGGACCTGGAGCTGGATATGGGTTTGTCAGAGAAACCCCAAAAATTCAAACTTTGAATTTCAAACTTCCGAAAGGATAGAGATATGCGCCTTGATGAGCTGATCAAACTGATATATTCAGAATTTGAAAACTGCAAAGTTTTACTCCTCAATTTTGCCTTTGAAACTTTCGGATTCACTGGACGTGACCCTGAACTGGGGTTTGATGAAGCCCACTCTTTTGCCCCATCAAAAAGTTTGATTCAAAGCTCTAAGCTTCTAATTTTCTGAGGAGCTTCCAGCCGTGGTCACAGATTTCAAAAAATTCCCATTTTTACAGAAGCCCTAATTTTCCGCTTTTCTGATCAAAGTCCCGAACTAGGGTCTAATCAAGCCCGGCCTTCTGCCCAACCAAAAATTCTGATCTTGGTCTCTAAATTTCTATTTTGATGAGTAGCATCCAGCCGTGGTCTCTGATTACAAAAATTCCAACTTTCTCCAAAGCCCTAAATTCCGGAAGTCATGAATGAAGGTACCAAAAAATAATTCTGTTTTGACAGAAATATGTACCTGATTGTTTCTGGTGTAACTCTGAAATTTTTGATCCACAGGGTCTGAAAAAGTTTCCTGAGATAGCCTGACCTGCTATCTTTCTATCCTGACAGGTCTGACCTCAATTGGATTCTCTGAGAGAGAGTTATTCCAAATGTCGCAATGTGACCTGTTTTGGGAAAATACAGGAGAGCGAACTTGTACGGCGTGCCACGTGTCACTGTTTGACCTTCGGCCTCTGAAAAAGTTTTCTGAGATAGCTCGGCCTGTTATCTTTCCATCCTGACAGGTCTGACCTCAATTGGATTTTCTGAGAGAGAGTTATGTCAAGTGTCGCAACGTGACCTGTTTATGGGATAATACAGGAGAGCGCACTTGTACGGAGTGCCACGTGTCACTGGTTCAACTTCGGCCTCTGAAAAAGTTTTCTGAGATAGTGCAGACTGTGTACTACCTGTCACTTTTTACGAAATTTCATTTGGAGCTTCCTAGCCCAAGATATGACCTTTTTCCCAAGGTCACCTGATTTTGACTCAGATCTGGAAGAGGCAGAAACCCTATATTGTACAGATCATAAATCACAAAGTACAACGAATTAGAGGTTGTCCTTTGGACACAAGGTACCTGGAGATTTTATCTTCGTCCTGTAACAATTTCAGATCCGAAAAATTCGCCAAAACGGATTTATAGCGAAAGTGCTACGATGACTGGTTTTTGCTATGTAAAACCCTAACCTTCAAATTGTCGTAAGTAGAGCAAGTGTCTTTAGTGCCATACCTTGTCTTCCTTCAGGTTAGCTCTGATACCATGTTAAAGTTCAATATGCTAAGACAGAAAATAGCAGCATTACATTCCATTTCACAATAATAGCATATACAGGATCACTGAAGAAACAACAAGCATAGCATAAACACAAGAGACACAGATTTATCCTGGGAAACCCTCATGGGGTAGAAAACCCAGTAAAGCTTCCTCAATATAGATGACCAGCAATATACAAAGATGCAAACCAAAGACATGATCTCCTTCTCCACTGTAGCAGACCTCTCCTCCAATAGGTGCGCCTCCCTTGAATGAGTGAGTGTGTATAATGAGGAACACACCTCCTCTATTTATACACTACTTTGATATGTATTTTACACAAGTACACGTAGGCTCGTATTTAACCAATAGGTTAAATAACCCACTACAACTAACTGGGCCGACCCCTCTAGGGTGGTCTAATAACCCTTTGACCCACATAACACATTTAGGGCCGACCCCCACTAGGGAAGTCTAATAACCCGAGTTACCACATTCCGACGGAGGAATAAACATCTCCGGATATACAATAAGATCTTCACGGAGGAATGAATCATCTCCGGAATAATAAAGTACAAATATAATATTCTTTGAAGTTACAATATTTAACACGAAAGGGGGAGCAGTGATGATGATGTTGCAGTGGGATTGTATCATCCCTAGAAATTAGTCCTAAAGTGATCCACAGACTTTTGTCTCAGTGATGTGGTTGGGATTGTATCATCACTGGACATTTGTCCTAAAGTGATCCGCAGACTTTTGTCTCCATGATGTGGTTGGGATTGTATCATCCCTGGACATTAGTCCTAAAGTGATTCACAGACTTTTGTCTCTGTGATGTGGTTGTGATTGTATCATCCCTGGACATTAGTCCTAAAGTGATCCTCAAACTTTTGTCTCAATGGTGTGGTTAGGACTGCATCATCCTTGGACTTATGTCCTAAAGTGAGAGGGATTGATCATCCCGTAATTGGATCATGTGTGTTGCAAGTTATGTTGCTGCAGATGATGTTGTTGTTGATCTAAAGATGAAGAGTTGTTGTTGATCAAAAGATCAAGTGTTGCTGTAGACGATCAAGCGATCGAGTGCTGCAGAAGATGAAGATCAAAGATGAAGACTCAGTGTTGTAGAAGATGATACTCCAGTACTGAAGATGTTGAAGATGTTCCAGTTGCCGATATTGTTGAAGAAACTTCTGATGATTTATAGATGTATCACCTTGATGTTGTTGATGATGCTCTCTCTCCTTGCTCCTACAGTTGATGTTGTTGTTGTCAGTAGAATACCCTTCTCGTTAAGGGGGAGTGTTGAAATATTGTAACTTCGAAGAATATTCTATTGTATTTTATTATTGTAATTTATTCGGAGATGTTTTATTCCTCCGTCGGGATGTTATTATTGTATTCAGTCATCATAGAGTCATGAGGTAAAACCTCCTTTGTAAGTCGGGTCGATAGAACCCTCCATAAAGTAATATTATATTGTTTTGAGTCTTCCTAGGTAAGTCGGCCCAGTTAAGTTTGTTGGGGCCGACCTAGTTAGGGAAAAAGTCAAGTGGAAGATAAAGTATAAATAGGAGTGATGTGCTCCTCATTTGGACACACACACTCACTTGTGTAATTCGCATAGGAGAGAGAGAGAGAGAGAGAGAGAGAGATCTGCAAGGAGAAGGAGCACTTGTTTGGGGTTTTGTCTTTGTACTTTTGATCATCTATATTGAAGAAGTTTTTGCTGGGTTTTGTTCCCCTAGAGGGTTTCCTAGGATAAATCTGTGTCTATCTTATGATTTTGTTTCTTTCAGTGATCCTGTATATGCTATTGTTGTTAAATTGAATTGAATGTTGATGTTATCTATCTTAGCATATTGAATCTTAACAGTTTGGACATGAGCACCAGCTACCATCCACATACTGATGGCCAAAGAGAAAGAGTGAACCAATGGCTGGAAGGGTACTTAAGAAACTATGTCACAGGCCAGCAAAAGTCATGGACAAATGTAAACCAGTTTACTCATATGCCATGCCTAAAATTAAGTAAAGGCCAACACAATGTTTGCATAGACTGCCATCACATGTAGAATGCCAACAACGGCAAATTTATCCATCAGGTGTTTCATATGTAATGGATGAATCCTTAAAGGATTCAACCTAGACTCCACTACCTGTAATAAATGTTGAGTTAAATTATGGATAGTTGAATAACATTCCTCTTAACTGTGACTACTTGTCTACCAATTCATTGGCTATAAACTTGTGTGCCTGCAAATCTAAAGAAGAATCGCTCTTGTTGTCAGCCTCTCATCCAAGTAAGTATAGTTGAAACATACAACTCTTCAAGTTTTCTAAAGTTGCTCAATGAGCATCTTCACTTGAGTAGCCTACCTTCCAAACCCAATTAAAACATGCAAGATAGGTGGCAGTTCGGACAACATGTCACAGATATACGTGCAAACAAATCAATGTATACTTATGTTACTGGATCCGCCACCCCAATGTGTGGGATCCGCGGATCCACGGATCCAATACGTACCCGGATCAGATCCGCCTAGGATCCTTCATGGAAACGGATCCCCTACAGAAGGAAACGTATCCTATTCCTATGAAACAGATCCTATGAAAAATCAAACAATTCCTAAAAATTTCAAACAGATCCTGAAACTTCCAGTGCTTCTATGACCCATTGATCCCCCCCAATAAATGTTTTTTAATGAAAAACTTAAAATACCCTAAACAACTGATGGCTAAAAGTGTAAGCAGTAAAACCCATTTCTGCTCAAGGTCTGATCTATCCTTATGTCAAGATCTGCTCTTGAACTCTGATATATCAATATCAAGTTCTGCTCTCAATGTTTTTGTTTGATTTATATTTATGGTCAAGGTCTGCTGTCAAGGGCTGATCTCTCTTTATGTTCTATGTTGTTGCTCACTTCACCTACATTGTTATGTAGTCTTGCCATAGCCTTCAAGAAAACCACGTTATTCCCTGCTGATAGGGACATGTGGATGTGGCTCACAAAAACACTATTATGACCCGCTTCAAGTTCATGCTGAAATGGTTTTTAAAATTATCAATAGCAATCATGGTTACAACTCATCAAATTATCAGTTATGGTACATGGACTCTCTTTTTTGGCAATAACTTATAGTTCTACTCTTGACACTTGTGTTTCAACTTTCATGAATAGTTTTGATTCTTCACTCTATATTTTTTTTATTATATAAATATTTTATTTTTTTGTACTTGCCGTTTCCCCACCGTATCCGGATCCTGGTTTTTAAAAAATCTGGCGAATCCGGATCCGTATCCATATCCTGGTAACTTAGCATTTTTCTCTGGGTTTTCCCCTAGGCTTGGCCCTAAACTGCTTGTGCTCATCTTTCTTTCAGTTGGACAGTGATTAGGGCCTATACATGTGTGATGTCTGTGTTTCTTGGTTTCTATAATAAATTTGATGAATTTCACCTTGCAGATTATTAAAAACCAAAAAATAAAAACAACAAAGCTAACACATAAAACTTCAACATATCTAAACAAGTTATCTCATGTACGTAATGTGCCAGATATGAGAAATTTAGGAAACAAGAAAATTAGTTTTCGTATGCTCTTTTCTGTTTTGCAATGTTTCAGAGTTTTGGTTTGAAGAATGCCCAATAGAAATTTGCAAGTTTAAAGGCATGGAAAATACTACAATATCAGGATGTTTAAGCTGAATGTCCTATGTTGAAGATCATACTAATTAATAATGAATAAAATACATGGATCCATTTACATAAAAGTAAGAAAAAAATTGGTATTGAAAACATAAATTCTTCATTTCAAAGTAAATAAGTGACCTATTTTCCTAATCAATAGAATGACAACTTATGCTAGGCTCATCCAACCAACGATCAAACAAGCTGAAAAGGAATATATCTTAGTGCTTTCATGCCAAGTACCTATATCTACACCTTTATTATTAAGCCATCATCTTTATTTTAATATGGAAATCCTCCCTGTCAAAGATAAAATTATGTTATTGATAGAAAAGATGAACTCCAACAGAAGGGTATTTCATGAAGATTATAATAGAACTCTGGATACTTTGCTCTCTACCATTTTCTAGTCAATAAACAATAAAAAGTCCATTTTGAGCCCACTTACTTCAGCCAATATTTGTTCTTAATTTGACATTGGGATTCAGTTTTTTTCCAAAGCAATATTTTTAAATTCAAACCTGGAGAAATTGAGTTCAAGAAATAGCCCTTTTTTTAAACTAGGTTCACCGGAAAATTCATTATGTGGGTTATTTCTATGAAATTAGTTTTCTTGACACTACCTGGCATTAAAAATGAAGTGTTATTCAAACTCTAAGCATGATATTGTGTGGGAAAATGAAATATTGGATACAGGGGATGCCAATTTCCTAATAGAGAGCTTCAGTTACAGAATTAATTTTATCACTAGAAACCAGATGAGGTTTATCATTGCCATTACAAAAAAGAGTTGATATAAAATGAAAAAGTATTTGAAACATGAAACATTCTACCAGACAAATTGTAGTGTAAATTACCATTAAATATAACAGAAATATATCAAAGCATTGCCTTCTTACTTACCTGGACCTGCATTTTATTGAAGAATTCCAATGCTTCAGAGTGTTGGCCATTCTGGAGATAACTAGAAATGATTGTGTTACATATCCCAATATCACAATATGTTGTTTAGGCATTCTTTCAAACACTTTGCATTTATTCTTTGAACTTTCATACTTTGCATACATTGAGACGATTGCTGTGTCCATGAAAATATCTGACTCAAATCCACTTGTATGATGTCTTCATGAATCTTCCTATCTTCTTAAGGTTGCCACATACATTGCTATGATCTGGATGTTTGCTGGCATAGATTCATCTTAAATAAAAAAATCAAAAATAATAAAAAAATCCAATTTCTTGTAATGTTTTTGTTTTCATCTTCTCCACACTAAATTTTACAGCACCTGCTTCTGAAGCAATGCAATCATCTATACCCATGCGATTATTGAGTAGCGTTTATCTTTACTGATTCAGAGAGTTAAGGGTTTGATGAAACCCAAATTCATGCTCTATTCTCTATTCTTCTTCAAATTTCGCAAACCAAGATGTGAACGCACGAATATTCAGGCATCCGAAAAAGACACATCACCCATCTCTGTGCACTACTAAAGTGGTTTCAGGAAAACATGAACCCAAAAAAATCGATTTTCCCAATTTGGTTTAATGTTGACATGGAAAAACAATAATTCCTTTTCGTGTACTTTAAAAAAGTTCTATAATTTCGACGATTTCGTTCGTCCTGCTAAAAATTGGTTGGAATCTGGTGATATGAAATCTAAAAATCTAGTGATGATTTGTGTTGATTAAATTGTTTTTCTGAATATCTAAATAAATTCAGCACCCTGGAAAACCCAAAACCTAAAACCTGACGAAATTGTAAAAGTTTTAGACAACTCTATTTTAACATTTTCAAAAAATAACAAAAAAAAATTAAATCATATTAAGATATAAATTATATATAAAAATATTTAACATTTTCAAAATAAAAGTGAAAGTAAAAATAAGTCATTTATGGAAATGGTAGATATTATTAATATATACTAATGCTAATATACCATCTATGTGAACTGCATATGAAAGCTAGACATTTTACGTATCATTTTTTAATACATATTTTAAAAAAACTAGACATTTTACGTATCATTTTTTAATACATATTTTTAAAAAACTAGACATTTTACGTATCATTTTTTTAATACATATTTCTTTTTAAAATTACAATTTGATTTGTTTTTTTAACTATTAATAATAAAATTATATATAAATTATATCATTACCATAAAGTTCCATGTTAGTCCATCATTGAATGTTTACATAAATTGAAATAAATTATTTTGATTTCACTTTTTATTAATTGCAATCCATTATTCTCATTTTAATATTTAATAATAAGATGCTTGAATAATAAAAGTTAGTGTATATTATCATTATGTTTAAGTTTTTTGGAGCCGAGAGCTGCAACCTCGATGAGTGTGAGCGGATCTGAGCCAAACTCCCCTCGTGTTGTGAGCTTCGGATCTGATCCGGTTTGGCAACGAGCTCTGATTTGATGGATTGTGTGTAGAACAACGTAGTCCCTGGATGTTGGCCGCAGGACCTCTTCCTGCGTTCTAGGGCCTAAAGGGATTTCCACAGGTTTTGCCACTATTCTCTTTTCCAGGGCTATATGGCTTCGGGAGATGCTCCCCCTTACGATCTGACTAACTTTTTGAACTTGATAGCTTCTCAGGGCAAGAAGCCCCTTTCCTCCTCTCAGCAGAAGTTCGTGAAAAAGCTAAATGAGATCCCAATGGTAGCGCTACCGGTTGATCTCCTGTGTAAGACAGCCCTTAATCTATCGGACCGTGGATTGATTGGCCAATTCACAGGCTTATGGCCCTCTCCGAAGTCTACCGAGCATTGGGTGCAAAAGAATTGGAGACCCCTAATCACGAAAGATGTGAAATCTTTCTTCCTGGGCAAAGGATATTTTGCATTCATGTTCGAAAGCAAACAGGATCGCGAGCTCATCTTCAGAAATGGTCCATATTTTATGGGACCACAGGGACTCTATATGAGTAAATGGACTCCAAATTTTGATCCTACCCTTGATATCC
Organism: Larix kaempferi; assembly: GCA_027924585.1. Classification (NCBI taxonomy): domain Eukaryota; kingdom Viridiplantae; phylum Streptophyta; class Pinopsida; order Pinales; family Pinaceae; genus Larix; species Larix kaempferi. The sequence goes on from BSBM01000252.1 coordinate 6,261,243, forward strand.
CCTCTGTTGTCCCCGTCTGGGTAAGACTACCCCATTTACCTCTTCATTGCTGGAACACTGAATCTCTAGAAGCTATCGGAAATGCCCTGGGTAAACACATCGACAAAGCTGATCGAAAAGATCAATATGCATGCGCTAGAATTTGTGTCGAAGTAGACTTGGAACATGGACTTCCAGAAGCAATTAATCTCACAGTGGCAGATTGGACCCACATTCAAGAACTCGATTACGAACAAATCCCTTTTAAATGCAGATTCTGTCACGAGTACGGTCACTTTGCCCGCTCTTGTAAAAAGAAGCCAGTGGACCCAGAATCAGAAGGGAAGAAAGATCAATGGACTGCTATACAGAAAAGCAATAAAGCCATATCAAAATCACATCCAGAAAACACCAAGAAACTTGACCAGCAACAACAAGATTCGACGACATCGAATAACAGGAATAGCTTCAAAGTTTTAGAAAGTGCTAAGAACCAAGAAACTCCCGAGATTGAAGAAGGAGAAATACGTGAACAGCAAGACTCTGAAAATAATCCTCAAGCCTTAGAAGCTTTGGATCTGCCTCAAAATACACCCATCCCTACCAGATCTGTCTTGATTAAAGATGCTCCCTCGTACGTTGAAGTTACAAAAGTTTGATCCCCGAACTCCCCTTCCTCCTCAGAAGAATTCATAGATAAATCTACCAAAAAGCCTGGTCGAAAATCAACCAAAGAGCTGAGAGAAGAAGAAGTTGAGCGAGAGAAAGTTCAACGATCCCAAGCCACTATTGATATGGTTTTCAGCATAAATACTAGAACTAGGCAAGCATGAAAGAAAAATGGAGACCTATCAGGATGAACTCCCTCCACCATCTATAACTCCAAACGATGAAGATAGTCTCTTGGAACTGCAGAGGTCTAGGCAGCCCTAGCAAGTTAGAAGCAGTAAAAGATCTTCAAAAAATTGATATGCCAGATCTTCTATTACTCCAAGAGACCAAGCTCAAGGATATTGCAGTCTTAGCTATCGGAAAAGAAAAGTGGAAGAAAAGCACTGGATATGTCGTTAGTGCTAGAGGAGCCACTGGTGGCCTGGCAACCTTATGGTCCCCTGAAAAATTCCAACTCCACAACTCCTTCGCAACGCAACATTGGATCTATACGGATCTCACTCATATTCAAAGCAACAAGCAATTTGCTCTCTTCAACATATATGTACCCAATATATACTCTGAAAAGAAAGATTGCTGGAATTTACTTGAAGATTTCCTGCAAGCTTATACCCCTCAAAATATTATTCTAGCTGGAGATATGAATATTACTCTCTCTAAGACTGAAAAAAAGGGTGGCAACAATGGAAAAGATTGCTTTCATGATCAGGTTGAAGCTCTAATCCATAAGTAGGACCTCATCGACATCAAACCCAAAAAAGGGAAGTATACATGGTCCAATAAGCGCATTGGGACAGGAAATATTATGGCCGGATTGGATAGGTTTCTAGTCCACCACAACCTTCTGACTGATAATCAAAACATCTCCTCAAATATTGTGGCCAATTTAGTTCATGATCATAAACCCATTCTACTTCTTTTCCAAGAGAATGAGGATCTAGGTCCAATCCCATTCAGGTTCAACCCTCAATGGCTCGCTCATGACAGTTTCTGGAACATTTTGGAAAAAGCATGGAAAATTCCCATCATCGGATCTCCATGCTATGTATGGGAAAAGAAACTCTCTAATACCAAAATAGCTCTAAAGTCTTGGTCCAAATCTAATTGCCCTGCTCTGGCAAATCCCAGGAAAATGGTAGTGGGCGCTCTTGAAGGTTTGCAGCTCGAAATGGAGGACCAGCCAAGTGAAGCTTCCACGTTGTATGAAGAAGCCAAACGCCAAATCAACGCATCTCAAGCATTCCGAGCTAAGGAAGAATATTGGAGGCTCAAATTGCGGAGCATCTGGATCAAATCAAGTGATAAAAATACTATGTATTTCCATAAGCAGTTTAAAGTCAGACAAAACTGCAATTACATCTCTGAGATCAATATTGAGAATGGTACGAAAGTAAAAGGAAATTCGAATATAAAAGAGGAAGTACACTCCCATTTCTCCAGGTTATACATGAAAGACGTCAGCGTTGGTGGAGAGGAAGAACACAATTTCTTGGAGCACATTCATAAAAGGATTACGCAGGAGGATAACAATAATATGCACAAACTGTTTACTGAGTAGGAAGTTCTCAAAGCAATCTATTCTCTCGATTCAGATAAGGCTCCAGGTCTTGATGGCTATTCGACCCATTTCTACAAAGCATGTTGGAAGTACATCAAGAAAGATTTCATGAGAATGATAAGGAACTTTCATTCAAATTCAAAAATCGGAGGCAACACTAACTCAACGTTCTTGTCACTCATTCCAAAAGAGACCAATCCCAGTAATTTTAGCAGATTTAGACCGATTTCGTTATGTAATTCCTCATATAAAATTATTTCCAAGATGTTAGCAATTCGACTAAAGCCTTTACTCAACAATATTATCTCCAATAATCAAGGTGGCTTTCTGAAAGGAAGGCAAATCCTCGATAACGTTATTCTCGTGCAAGAAGCATTACACTCCAGCAAGGTCCGAAAGGAAAAAGGTATGATAATTAAGCTAGACATGGCAAATGCATTTGACCGAGTCAATCATTCTTTTCTTTTTAAAATTTTGAAATGTTTTGGCTTCGAAGATACTCTCATCAGCTGGATCTCAGCGTGCATAAGCAATCCCTGGATTTCCCCCCTCATTAATGGACGCCCAACTGATTTTTTTCAAGCCACTCGGGGCATTAGACAAGGTTGTCCCTTGTCCCCTTTCCTATATATCATCATCGTTGATTCCCTTAGTCGAAAGCTGAATCATGACTTGACTTCTGGAACCCTCCCTAGTTTGCACTTAACCTTAGATTCCCATTCCCTCAATCACACCCTCTTCACAGATGACTCACTCTTCCTGGGTGGTGCCTCCTCCATTATTGCTCGAAAATTCATTCGAAATATGAATGGGTATTGCAAGGCATCTGGAAGCAAGATTAACTTGCATAAAAGTGTTGTATACTGTTGGAATATAAAAGAACCTGCTGCAGCCAAAATCAGTAGAATTCTCAACATCAAAGTCTACAATCATTGGGATAAATTCATGTACCTCGGTCTCCCAATCACTCGAGGTCTTATAAAAACTGGGAATTGGGAAGATACGCTAACCAAAATAAAAAACAGAATAAGAAGATTGGGAGGGCACTAGCTCAGTAAGGTTAGGAAACTGATACTGATTAATTCAGTCCTCTCTGCGCTGCCCATTTATCAGTTCTCCATCCTCCGAACACCAAAAGGAGTGGCAGAAGCAATAAGTAAACTCCTAAGAGATTTCCTTTGGTCCAGTGGAAAAAATAATGATAAAAAGATTCATCTTGTGAAGTGGGAGATCCTAAAGCAATCAAAAATCACAGGAGGACTTTAAATTCGTGATCCACTCCAAGCAAATTTAGCTCTAGGGGGGGAACGCCTTTGGCAACTTATTCACAACAAAGGACATCAAGTCAGTCTTGTGCTCAGAAAGAAGTACTTACAGGGTAATAGGTCAAGATGCTTTGATCATAAACCAGCCTCCATAGGTTCTAGCACCTGGAAATTATGTAAAGCAACAAGGAATTTTTTTTCTAAAAATTTATATTGGGTACCCGACAATGGCAGCAACATTGATATCTTCATGGACAAGATCATGAACAACAAAAAATTACACAGCATTCATGAACTAGATAATATTGCAATCTGTTTGAAGCATAATGGGATAACAACATTGAAGGACTTCAATGTTTGGGACATGCATGGTAACTGGCAAAGCTGGAACAACAGTATTATCCCCACACAGTTCGAGACAACCAAAAAAATTCTCATTGATAATCTGAAAGGCTGTGCCCCCACTCACTTGCTGGCCAAAGATGACCGGGACTGGGGTCCCACTGGATCCTACACATCTATTCTCTGATACAAGGATCAACAAACTCAAGAGAATGAAAGAAATGACATCTGGAAATTAGTATGGGACCCTCTAGGACTTCCCAAAATCAACTTCTTTATCTGGACTCTTATCCACTGCAAAATCCTCACAGGAGAAAATCTCATCAAGAGAGGTTCTCATGGGCCTTTCCGGTGTCCTTTCTGCAGAAACAGTAATGAAACTCTCAGTCATCTCTTTTTAGAATGTAAGCATACTAAACTTGTCTAAAATCACATGTTTTTTTATCTCAATTTCCCCATGCCGCCCTATTCATCCATTTCTCAACTCTTTAAAGATTGGAAATCCTTGTATCCCCATACCCTGTCTAATAAGAAAACTTGGCTTCATATCTGGATTTCAATCGCCAAATATATTTGTTGGAATGCCTGGATTGCAAGGAACAACATTATCTTTCGGGAGAAGCGTTACAATCCATTGCAAATTGCAGGCAAAGCCAAAGGTCTATTGCTGGAGTCTCTCATCAATTCCAAATACAAGTCAGATGCTAATTTAAGCAGGGACGAAAGGAATTGGATTGGTGTCACCCTCCCTAGTCCAAGAACTATCAATCATCAACAACAAATGCCAGATTGGAAAATCAGGTTACCTAAAGCTGAATTCCTAGCTTGGAGAAACAATCAAGAAATGGACAATCTTCATTTTGATGGTGCCTCCAAGAGAAATCCTGGTGTAGCAGGACCTGTAGGAGTTTTGATGCTAAGAGGAGGAGCTTTGAGACTAAAGTATAGATGGGGTTTAGGCACTTGTACAAACAACATTGCAGAATCTTTAGCCTTGTTGAAAGGCTGTCAGATCACCAAAGAGCACAAGATCGACAAGCTTCAAGTGTTTGGTGACTCTACGATAATTATAAGATCCATCAACGATATCAACAATCTCAGCAATCTTACTCTAAATTGAATTATACAACGTACTCAGAGTATTTCCAGTACATTTACTAATTTCAGAGCTTATCACATTTTAAGGAATTTAAATAATGAAGCGGATGTAGAAGCTGACGTTGGATCCAAACTCAGCCAGGGAATTCTTAGAACTTCTAATAAGGATATTGATTCTCAACATATTCCTTGACTTTGAATACAGAGACTTCGTCTTCAAGTATAGAAATTCCTTTCTTCTGGTGTAGCAATGTTCTAAACAGGAAATTGGATTCATGAGAAAGATAGGGAAATCTACTTGTGTATAGCAAGTGGAATGCATAAATTACTGCAATTTCATTTTTATGAATTCAATTTGGCATTTTGGTAGCCTGTATATCGTACTGACATTTTGCATAAGAGATCAAGTGGATGAGGTAAGTCTGGCGAGATTCATTATAATAGTAGTTGTCATCTAGATTGGTGAGGTTCTTCATATGAGTAGCTATTATCTTCGAGGTGTATGGAGTCTGTAGGTTACTCTGTTATTCGAAGGCCACACAAGCATTTATTTTTAATTGGAGTCCTGACTAACTTGTAGTTGATTCTGAAGGGATTAAATTGTATTTTATTATGGAACCTTTCTTGCTTTGGACTTCAGAAATCGCAACAGTGATCTCCAGGCAGTACTCTCTATATAGTTTGTAGAACCGGCAAGTCTATCAGCAATGGGTTTTATCCCTATTTCCAGCTGTTCAAAATATAGATCTTAGAGAACTATTGTTGATTGCCAAGCTATGGCTTTTGTAACTCCTTTTTTTTTTAATATCAAATACACGTTTCAGTTTAAAAAAAATCATTATTTCTAAGTTACTCGTTAATTTATATACAGTTATTATATAATTGTAAAGTTAACAAAAATGTGTGTATGTGATTTGAAGGTGACATGAGGGAAAGGTTCTAAAGAATGTAATTCTAGGTTTTGAACAATAAAAATTAGTCATACCGCTAGTGGGTATGACTCAATCCTTTATCAAGGACTCCTCGCATTTTGTTCACACCATAAGATCCACTAAAATAAAAGAATCAAACTTTTTGGTCAACTTCGACGTCGTATCGCTCTACACAAAAGTTCCAGTGAAAGAGGCTATAGCCGTGATTAGAAGACTCATCGATGATGAGACGACGAACCTGGTAGATGTGTGTTTAAGATCCACCTACTTCAGTTTCCGCGCTGACATATATGAGCAAATCAATGGTGTGGAAATGGGTTCACCTCTCTCCCCCATTCTGGCGAACATCTTCATGGAGTACTTCGAAGACAAGGCCATCAACTCCACTCCACAAAAACCACAACAATGGCGACGTTATGTGGATGACACCCACTTCATATGGCCCCATGGGAAAGAGAATCTAAGGGATTTCTTAATGTTGAAATATTGTAACTTCAAAGAATATTATATTTGTACTTTATTATTCCGTAGATGTTTCATTCCTCCGTAAAGATCTTATTGTATATCCGGAGATGTTTATTCCTCCGTCGGAATGTGGTAACTTGGGTCATTAGACTTCCCTAGTGGGGGTCGGCCCTGTATGTGTTATGTGGGTCAAAGGGTTATTAGACCACCCTAGAGGGGTTGGCCCAGTTAGTTGTAGTGGGGTATTTAACCCATTGGTTAAATACGAGCCTACGTGTACTTGTGTAAAAGATATGTTAGAGTAGTGTATAAATAGAGGAGGTGTGTTCCTCATTTGACACACACACTCACTTGAGAAAGGCGCACTTGTGGAGGTGAGGTCTGATATGGTGGAGGAGGATATCATGTCTTTGGTTTGCATCTTTGTATATTGCCGGTCATCTATATTGAGGAAGCTTTGCTGGGTTTTCTACCCCATGAGGGTTTCCCAAGATAAATATGTGTCTCTTGTGTTTATGCTATGCTTGTTGTTTCTTCAGTGATCCTGTATATGCTATTATTGTGAAATGGAATGTAATGCTTCTATTTTCTGTCTTAGCATATTAAATCTTAACATGGTATCAGAGCTAACCTGAAGGAAGACAAGGTATGGCACTTACGACACTTGCTTTACTTACGACAATTTGAAGGTTAGGGTTTTATATAGCAAAAACCAGTCATCGTGGAACTTTCGCTATAAATCCATTTTGGAGAAGGTTCAGGATCTGAAAACTTTACAGGTCGTAGATAACATCTCCAGGTATCTTGTGTCCAAAGGGCACCCTCAGATTCGTTGTACTTTGTAAGTTATGATCAGTACAAGTTAGGGCTTCTGCCTCTTCTAGATCTCAGTCAAAATCAGGTGACCTAGGAAAAAAGGTCATAACTTGGGCTAGGAAGCTCCAAATGAAATTTCGTAAAAAGCAACAGGTAGTACACAGACTTTACTATCTCAAGAAACATTTTCAGAGGCCGAAGCTGAACCAATGACACGTGGCACGCTGTACAAGTTAGCTCTCCTGTTTTATCCCATAAACAGGTCACGTTGCGACACTTGGCATAAATCTCTCTCAGAGAGTCCAATTGAGGTCATACCTATCAGGATGGAAAGATAACAGGGCGAGCTATCTCAGAAAAAGTTTTCAGAGTTCGAAGTTCAAACAGTGACACGTGGCACGCCCTACAAGTTCGCTCTCCTGTATTATCCCAAAAATAGGTCACGTTGCGACATTTGGCATAAATCTCTCTCAAAAAATCCAATTGAGGTCAGACCTGTTAGGATGGAAAGATGACAGGTCAGGATACTGCAGAAAAAATTTTCAGACCCTGTGGAGCGAAAATTTCGGAGTTATAGCAGAAACAATCAGGTACATTTTTCTGTCAAAACAGAATTATTTTTGGAGCACCTTTATTCATGGCTTCCGGAATTTAGGGTTTCGAAGAAAGTTAGAATTTTTGGAATCGGAATCCACGACTGAATGCTACTCAGGAAAATCAAAATTTAGAGACCAATATCAAATTTTTTGGTTGGGTAGAAGACCGGGCTTGATTAAACCCTAGCTCGGGATTTTGATCGGAAAGATGGAAAATTAGGTCTTCAGCAAAAGTTGGGATTTTTGAAGTCTGTAACCACAGCTGGAAGCTCCTCAGAAAAATAAGAGTTTAGAGCCTTAGATAAAACCTTTTGATTGATCAGAAGGGTGGGCTTCATCAAACCCTAGTTCGGGATCCTGTCCAGAAGATCCAGAAGTTTCAAAGGCAATTTTGAGGGGTCAAATTTTGGAGATTTCAAAATTGAAGTATGCTAGTTTGATCAGCTCAGCAAGACACATCCTTCCATTCATTCGGAAGTGTGAAAGTCAAAGATTGAATTTTTAAGGTTTCTCTAGCAAACCCTAATCAAGCTCCAGATCAAGTTTCAGGGGGAGTTGAGGCTAAGGCCTTACATAAGAAGACTACAAGAAGTCTCGACAGGTATGACTTAAGGAGGTTCAGGTATGTATTGAAATCTGGTTCCTGATTAAATTCATAATGTGTTTGTCTTAATATTATTTGTTAGTACAATCTGGATTAATGTTAAACTTATCTTATCACCCTAGTAACAGTATGAATGCATGTGAATGATCGAAGACATTCATTGATTAGGGCTATATGATTGTACTAATGCATTATGGTGTTGTGTGAGGTTGATGTTGTCTGCTAACAAGATTCAGGTACATCACGAAAGACAAATCAAGTTCCACATGAAGACAAAGACTCATCCATAATCTTTGTTCTACTTACGAGGTATGTATGACCTTGATATATTATGCTTAACCTATGAGACATGCAGGTTCTAGCTTAGGATCTCTAAATCATTGAAGAGATTGTTTAGGTATGTTGTACATAACTAAGCAGGTATACTAATCCAGGTATGTTTTCCTATGTCAAGTTAGAATCTTACCTTGTGTTAGGATCCCTTATATAAGTATACTTGGTATGATTGGTTATGCTTATTCATAAAGTTAGTAATCAAGGGTTTATGCATACTATGTCTCTTATCTTGATGATTTAATTAACCTGAAGAGTACTATGATCAAACAAGAATATGCATGAGTAAAAGAAGACTTCCTTGAAACTCTGAATACCAATGATCATGACTATATATATATTCAAGATTATTTAGAATTAGAATGTTTTGATAATATTGAGAATATACTAATGAATGTATGTTTGTGTATGAGATCATGAGAATGACACTAGTGCACACTTGAGCATGCACAGTGGTACATAATGAATAGAAGTTCAAAATACATATAGAAGATCAAGCGGGAAGCAACCACACAAACATAAAAGATAAGTATTTAAGTTGTTATTTGAAATAATAAATGATATCGCTTGTATGCATATTTGTATTCCTAGAATATATCATGCTGAGTGTAAACATTCATAGAGCATTGAACAATATACTACTAATATGCATATGATTGGTAAGTTGGAAAAACATTCCATTGTTGCTTGTCTAGAATGAAACCTCTTTGCTGACATGCTGAGAGCTGTGCACACTCTCGATAGTATGTTCTAGTAGAGATGGAAGGCATCTAGATAGCCACTGTATGCATACAGGATATGGGAAAGTGTTGTGCCAAAGTATTGGTCAAGATAGTTGCATAACTATGTAAATGATATATGTATGCATAATAGGTTATCATGTCAACATGACTTCATGATTATAAAGTATTACTAATCATGTACTAATTTTGTTTTGTAGGAAAGATCATGAAGAATGATGAACATCGAACAAGTGATGGATGTTCAACAAGAAGATTTACAAATCAAACAAAATATAGAAGGCTCATGGCTAGAAGATTCTCTTAGAAAGAGGAAGAGAATCATAACAAGATGTTTGCTTCAAGTGGATAGATAAGACCATTCTCTTAATGATTTAATTAAAGAAGAAGTGTGAATCAGGTTCTGTATGGGTACCCCAGGCTCGATAGTAAATTGATGAGCTTAATGATCACCATGGGTGATGTGGATCTCAACCTTTGCTACAAGGTTGAATATGGTTTCTATACACAGATGCAAGAAGGAAATCACCACAGAGTTCGAATGATGTTGAGGCTCATATCAGTAGACCCATCTAATAAGAGATGGCACAGATAGATGGCTGCATAAATAAAAATGAAAGATCTCAGATTGATGCATTACTTCCTAGGTCTGGAAGTATGGCAAGGCTCAGAAGGAATCTTTCTCAACCAGGGAAAATATGCTGATAAATATTAAAAGGACTTGATGTGTTGGAATTACCACTCGCATGGATTCCAACTTGAAGCTGTTAGCGAATGACTCATCAGAGTTAGTGTATATAACTCTATACAAACAAATTATTGGGTCATTGATGTATACTAGGTCAGATATATGCTTTGCTGTGAATACCTTGAGTCAGTATCTAGTGGAAACTAGATGTGTTCCCCTATTAGTTGAAAAGCATGTGATGAGGTACCTAAAGGATACAATAGACTTTGATCTATGGAGATCATGAATTAAGATGGCTACACAGATATTGATTGAGCAGAAAGTGTATCAGACAGGAAGAGCACATCGAGAAGATGTTATTGTCTGGGATCAGCCATGATCTTGTGGTTTAGCAGGAAGCAGTCTAGCACAAGCGGAATATATGGCTGCTTGCTCTCCTAATTGTGAAATGGCATGGCTTCAGAATTGTTTGACTTAGAGATGGACCCAACTGTGATCCTATGTGACAAACAGAATTGTACTAAAATGGCAAAGAATCCAGTGTTCCATGATAAGTGAAAAGCACATAGAGATCTGGCATTTCTATATATGAGATATGGTGCAGATAGGAATCAAAGTTCGAATTTGTAACAATTTACCAATGTACTAACCAAACCTCTACTGATCCGATGTACTAACCAAACCTCTACCTCAAGTAAAGTTTTCCGATACAAACTTAATATAGTCCAGAAGGACCCTCCTCGAAAGGGGGAGTGATGTGATCACTTATGATGAGATTGCCTGCATCGACAGTGAGGTTGATGATGTGAATACCTATATTGGTGATGCTGATAGAGAGGTTGGTGGATGGTCCTTAGACAGGGTCTAAGGTGACAAGGGGATTGCATCATCCTTGAACACATGTTCTAAAAGAGAGCTGTAGACGTATGTCTTCGAAAATGAAGTCCTTGGTGGACTTGAGGGGATTGGATCATCCCTGGACTTCAGTCCTAAAGAGAGCCGTAGATGTATGTCTTCGAAAATGAAGTCCTTGGTGGACATATAGGATTGCATCATCCTCAAGAGAGTCGTAGACGTATGTCTTCGAAAATGAAGTCCTTGGTGGACTTGAGGGGATTGGATCATCCCTGGACTTCAGTCCTAAAGAGAGCCGTAGACGTATGTCTTCGAGAATGAAGTCCTTGGTGGACTTGAGGGGATTGGATCATCCCTGGACTTCAGTCCTAAAGAGAGCCATAGACGTATGTCTTCGAAAATGAAGTCCTTGGTGGACTTGAGGGTATTGGATCATCCCTGGACTTCAGTCCTAAAGAGAGCCGTAGACATATGTCTTCGAGAATGAAGTCCTTGGTGGACTTGAGGGGATTGGATCATCCCTGGACTTCAGTCCTAAAGAGAACCGTAGACGTATGTCTTCGAGAATGAAGTCCTTGGTGGACTTGAGGGGATTGGATCATCCCTGGACTTCAGTCCTAAAGAGAGTCGTAGACGTATGTCTTCGAGAATGAAGTCCTTGGTGGACTTGAGGGGATTGGATCATCCCTGGACTTCAGTCCTAAACAGAGCCGTAGACGTATGTCTCCGAGAACAAAATACTGAATGAACAGGTAAGGGGATTGGATCGTCCTCGGACTTTAGTCCTTTGAATTGAGCCGTAGACATGATGTCTCCGAGAACAAAATCCTGAATGAACAGGTAAGGGGATTGGATCGTCCTCAGACTTTAGTCCTTTGAATTGAGCCGTAGACATGATGTCTTCGAGAACAAAATCCTGAATGAATAGGTAAGGGGATTGGATCATCCTCGAACTTTAGTCCTTTGAATTGAGCCGTAGACATGATGTCTCTGAGAACAAAATCCTGAATGAACAGGTAAGGGGATTGGATTGTCCTCGGACTTTAGTCCTTTGAATTGAGCCCTAGACATGATGTCTCCGAGAGCAAAATCCTGAATGAATAGGTAAGGGGATTGGATCGTCCTCGGACTTTAGTCCTTTGAATTGAGCTGTAGACATGATGTCTCCGAGAACAAAATCTTGAATGAACAGGTAAGGGGATTGGATCATCCTCGGACTTTAGTCCTTTGAATTGAGCCGTAAACATGAGGTCTCCGAGAATCGAATGATAGGACTGGATCGTCCCTGGACTTCGGTTCAAAATGTACATGATAGGACTGGATCGTCCCTGGAATTCGGTTCAAAATGTACATGATAGGACTGGATCGTCCCTGGACTTCGGTTCAAAAGGTACATGATAGGACTGGATCATCCCTGGACTTCAGTTCAAAAGGTACATGATAGGACTGGATCGTCCCTGGACCTCGGTTCAAAAGGTACATGATAGGACTGGATCGTCCTTGGACCTCGGTTCAAAAGGTACATGACAGGATTGCATCGTCCATGGACCTATGTCCTAAAGAGAACAGGATTGATCATCCTGTAATATGATTGTGTGTGTTGATGTGGTTACTTGTATCGGTATGGATACTCGTATTGATGATGTGGTTACTTGTATTGGTAGGATACTTGTATTGATGATATGGTTACTTGTATCAGTAGGATACTTGTATTGATGATGTGGTTACTTGTATCGGTAGGATACTTGTACAGATGATGTGGTTACTTGTATCGGTAGGATACTTGTATTGATGATGTGGTTACTTGTATCGGTAGGATACTTGTATTAATGATGTGGTTACTTGTATTGGTATGGATACTTGTATTAATGATCATGTGATGAAGATGTTAATGATCGTGTGATGACGATGCTGATGATCGTGTGATGACGATGCTGATGATTGTGTGATGACGATGCTGATGATCGTGTGATGACGACACTAATGATCGTGTGATGACGATGCTGATGATCGTGTGATGACGATACTGATGATCGTGTGATGACGATGTTGATGATCGAGATTATTCAGATGCTGTAGATCGAGATGATCCAGATGCTGTAGATTGAGATGATCCAGATGCTGTAGATCGTGATGATCCAGATGCTGTAGATCGTGATGATCCAGATGCTGTAGATCGAGATGATCCCGATGCTGATGATCGTATGATGATGATGCTGATAATCGTGATGATATAGATGTTGATGATATTGTAGTTGTTCGAGTGCTGCAGAAGATAAAGACTCAGTACTGAAGATGTTGATGTTCCAGTATTGAAGATGTTCCAGTAACTGGTTGAGTTACTGATGATGTTGAGAAAGCTTCCAATGATTTATAGATGTATCTTGTATGATGTTGATGACTCCTTGCTCGTGCAGATACTTTTATAATATCCTTCTCGTTAAGGGGGAGTGTTGAAATATTGTAACTTCAAAGAATATTATATTTGTACTTTATTATTCCGGAGATGTTTCATTCCTCCGTAAAGATCTTATTGTATATCCGGAGATGTTTATTCCTCCGTCGGAATGTGGTAACTTGGGTCATTAGACTTCCCTAGTGGGGGTCGGCCCTGTATGTGTTATGTGGGTCAAAGGGTTATTAGACCACCCTAGAGGGGTCGGCCCAGTCAGTTGTAGTGGGGTATTTAACCCATTGGTTAAATACGAGCCTATGTGTACTTGTGTAAAAGATATGTTAGAGTAGTGTATAAATAGAGGAGGTGTGTTCCTCATTTGACACACACACTCACTTGAGAAAGGCACACTTGTGGAGGAGAGGTATGCTATGGTGGAGGAGGAGATCATGTCTTTGGTTTGCATCTTTGTATATTGCTGGTCATCTATATTGAGGAAGCTTTGCTGGGTTTTCTACCCCATGAGGGTTTCCCAGGATAAATATGTTTCTCTTGTGTTTATGCTATGCTTGTTGTTTCTTCAGTGATCATGTATATGCTATTATTGTGAAATGGAATGTAATGCTGCTATTTTCTGTCTTAGCATATTAAATCTTAACACTTAACACACATGAACAACCAATCACAAGACATCAAATTCACAATGGAAATCGAAGAGGACAATAGTCTTCCTTTTTTGGACATCCTTCTATCTAGAAAAGAAGACGTATCTTTAGCACACCAGGTCTATCGAAAAAAGATGCACACAGATAAGTATATTCGATCTGACTCTCATCATCACTCGGCACAAAAAATCGGTGTCATTAACACTCTGACTATTAGAGCCAAGAGAATATCTGATTTGGCACACTTGGATCTTGAACTAGAGCACCTTGTCAAAGTCTTCAAAGGCAACAACTACAATGAGAATCTTATTAGAAAAACCATGAAGAGGTCCCAGGAAGTAAGGAAAGCAAGGAATAAAAACGAAGTTTTAAAATCAATAAAGCTTCCCTACATCCAAGGGACAACGGACAAAATAGCCAACATACTGAGGAAAAAACAAATAAGGGTTTCCTTCTCACCTTTTACCACATTGCGTGGAATCTTGGACCATGCAAAAGATCAAGTGGACCCAAAAAAGAATAAAGGTGTGTACTCGATCCCATGTGATTGCGGGAAGGTGTATATTGGAGAAACTGGTCGCTCTGTACTAACAAGATTAAAGGAGCATAGCACGGGCATCATTCATGGACAGATTAAGAACTCCGCATTAGCAGAACACTCCATTGCCTCCAAACACTACATTCTCTTGGAAGATGCCAAAGTCATCGCCAGCATTGACCACTACACAAGAAGACGAGTAAGAGAAGCGATTGAAATTGAAAAACACCCTTTCAATATCAATCGAGACGATGGTTGGAAACTGAGCACGGCGTGGGCTCCTATAATTAACAAGATAAAAAAATAAAAATGATGACATCTGAATAATAATGTTTATAAGGGCCGACATAATTCAATAATTAGGACAAATAACATTATTAATAAGAAAACCAAAATGAAAGATTAGGTTGGGAAACTATAATGTATCTCATGAAGATGGGATGAACTTTCCAGCCCGAAACGTCAAGTTCTGCGTTCTGCATTTTTCACACAGGTTTTCCTTTGGTTGTAAATATGTCCACCCGTGAAAGCACCAATGAAAATAAAAATTAGTGTTTATTATCATTATGTCTAACTCGTTTATTTATATACAATTATTATATAATTGTAAAGTTAACAATAATTTGTGTACTTGATTTGAAAGTGACATGAGGAAAAGGTTCTAAAGAACGTAATTCTAGGTTTTCCTAAGTTTGATGTTTGCTATGGGTTAGAAGATATATAAGAAGAGGCATTGCACTAGAGAAAACATCCATAGGTATTCAGTGAGAAAGATGTTATATTTATGTTGGAGATTAAAAGAATATAAGGAATTAAAGGATTTAGCAAATGTGGCTTAAGTTTTGGACAATAAGGAATTCAAGGATTTAACAAATGTGGCTTAAGTTTTGGACAATAGAATTTTAAGTGGAAGGCATGTGCTAGGCTTCTCTAGTTATAGAGGGATTGTTCACTCAAGTAATTATGTCAAAAACATATTGGAGGAAAAGTCGAGTAATGACTCATCCCATTCGAATGTGAGACCAAAGGCATGATATGATTTTGGTAATTAACAAATATTTAGAATTAATGAGCCTAAGTCGAGTTGTATGAATGGTGTTAGCAATTCAAAGGAAGACCATGATTTTTTAGCTTTTAAAGCAATCTATCACATGAATCTAGCCTGATATTTTGAAGACTGAATGTATCCACGGGATGTAAAGAATCCCTTAGAGAAAAAATTATATAGTTGAAGAGTGGTTCCATAAGAGATATGAAAAAAAAAGGTGAGGAAGTGTATAAGGTTAAAAGATACAAACATAAAGATTGTGATGGGCATGGATGTATGTCTATTAGTGTTGAAAATTAATGGAGAAGCCACTAGTTAGTTACTTCATGGGAAAATATGATAAAGGGGAAACCCTAAAATTATGTTTGAATGAGGTATGGCAACCAATGCCTGGAAATATTCTAGGTTTTCACATACTAGTATGTGGCTAGTTTAGTTTCCTAGTAAAAAATGGAAACAATACAAAAAAGTTGTTAAGGAAAATTTGGTTATGGGGTCCTTCGGGTTATGTCTAAAAAGGTGGAATCTTGGTTTTGATTCAAGGAAAGAATCAAATTACATTCAACATATATGGGTTCTCATGTCAGTTCTCCCTATGGAGCTATGAAATAGAAAGAAATGGAAGGTATAGGGAATTCTTTGGGCAAGTTCCAAAAAAAATATGGGAAAGGGAAGATATGAGGATTGCAAGAATTATGGTTGAATTTGAGGTCAAAGAAAGTTATCCCACAAACATAGAAATTGAGTGAGGATCTTGGTCCTACACTTAGAAGATGGATTTTTGGAAGATCCCTTTTAGATGCAATGCATGTGATGGAATTGTTCATTTGTGGGAAAATTACAAAATCCCTAAGGATTTTTTTCCATTAAAAAGAAGATGTGAGTCAAGGAATGTAGATGGCATGGAATTTAAAAGATATTATGAAGAATGAGGAATGTAAAAAAGAGGAGGTTCCTCAATTCATGGATTCTCAATCACCTTTGGTTCCAAATTAGGCATGGATCCCTTAAAATTCTATGGATAATCCATTATAATCTAGGTTTGAGCCATGGAAAAATGAAACTAATGCTTGATTAGATGTAAAATGAAGGTTGTATTTATCCAAAATATAATTTTGACCCTTCACACATCATTGGAAGAAATTTGCATCACATTGTTGGTCATTTAGATCTCAAGTCAAAGGTCACTAATGAATATTCTTGGTAACTTTTCATGTCATTTTTAGCTTAATATTGCAAAGGCCATAGAGATCAAAGTGAAGACAATATATTTTATAGTCATAGAAGCTATTGCAAAACATTAGATCATAACAATAACAAACCCATGGAGTATGGTAAATGAATCGAGTTCCTTTCCAACACCAATGATATGTGTACTTGGGTTGCAAGAAGTGATCAAAATGTCTATAATGAAGAAATGATTTGTTTAGATTAGTGATGCACACTACTTAGGTATGGTAAATGATGTTAGAGAATGGTTAAACAGACTTGTATGGGCTAGATACGGAAAATCCTCTGAGATGCACAAAGAGGATAGGGATGCATCACCATTATCGACATTAGATTTCGATGGGATGAGAATTAGTGTAGTATGCAATAGGCATAAAATGTATTGTGTAATTCAAAATTTTAGAGAGTAGTTTGCAATATGATTCCATTGTTCGATTGATTTTATTACTAATCAATGGACTCTAAACTCAAAGAGGCTTGAACATGGACAATTGAGATAGGGAAAACAGGGTTGTCTAAATTCTTGGATGTTAAGGAGGATGTGCGTTTACATAAGGGAATCCTATGGTCTCTAACCCTTAAGTATTCCCCATAACTAATGCCCACACACCCAACAACAAAAAGAATATCCTCCTGAGCTATTTTAACATAAGGAGGAGAGTCATTAACATGAATATATTGAACATGTTGATGGAGTTATTGCTTACTCATGGCCTCTTTGAAACCATTGGAGCTGAGAGAAAATTTTGCAGTGTGTTTGACCCCTTCTAGTATGAGGAACGTAATATGAACTTGACAACTTATATCTCCTTTATCAAATATTGCCTCATTGGATTGTTTCTTTACCCAAGCGTTTTATGGTGATCTAATAGGTTTTTAAGGTTCTTGAAGTATTCCCAAATATGATTGATTTTGAGATAGTTATTGCATCTAAACAACACCTTCTAGAAATCCATCTTCTACATGAAAACCAAGAACGCCATGAAGTATCAATTTCCATAGAATGCCTTTTTTTATCCCTAAAGTCTACACTAGACTGTTATGGCACAAAGCTAGGGAACCTTAGATGTTGTGATGGTTTTAGGTTTATGATGTTCAGGTAGGTCATAGAAGGTTTGAGGTCTAGGATCAAATATCAAGCATAAAATAAGCCAATACGCAACACATCATTGTTTCAAAGGCATACTCCCCATGGGATAAATATTAAGTGAACAATATGAAAGAAGAATTAAGAAGAAGATGTAAACACATAAGTCAACATGATGTTTAACATATATATTTACAAAGAGGATATTCTAATTCAAAACAATGTTTGAATCACAATACAGTATAAGAATGTATACTACTAGTCCCAGGAAACACACAAGAAGTATTTATGCCATTTGATCTAAAACAAGTAAGACAGTTGTTACAGAGAAAAACTTCCTATGGCTCGGGGCAGACCACAACAGACAGATGACTACGGAAATAAACTCAATTCTCAAAACAATGCTATATAAATGAAAATGCTAAGATATGGAGAATAAGACCAACCTTCAACTTGGTGTTCGAAGTAGATCCCCGTTGACATTTCAATCTCTACACTTGACCCTGCAGATTAGTCTCAACAACAAATACAAGCAAGTGCATATAATGTATGAAAGACATTAGCATAATCAATAGCATGGTCCATGATATAATAAGAAAATGTAACCCAATGTAATTTATAAACAACATTTACAACATCAATTGGACGAGAAAATGAGTATTTCCATTAATAATAACAAGAAGTACACAATACAACCTCTTGTCGGCAACCAATCTGAACCAAGAACTAGGTCCCTCCACTTGTGCCTCCACCACTTCAATCCCCCATGCAATGGAAAACTCAAACTATGAAGGAGTTTGGTAGGTGAACATAAGAAGTTCACAACAACAAGGATCAATGGGTGTAGACTCAAGTCACAGAAAAAATCCAATAGAGTTACAGTGCTTTCTCTTTCTCCTCCTTCCATGCACCATAGGAGCTCAATATATAGCCTTCCAAAGTAGGTGAAAGTTTGAATCAAGTCGTTTCTGGGGTACATGGAGGGCAAAGGTCACCCTAAGACCGCTTTCTGGAGTGAAAAGTAATTTTCCTATGGTTTTTACCATTTAACTCAATGTACGCTGGCTACATTGGTGCAGCCTGCGTATACACTGGCTATAGTGGAACAACTAGCGTAGAGGAACAAAAATAGGGAACAATGGGTTCCTGGAGGAAAAATAATGGATCTGCGTTAAGAAAATGAATACTAAAGGCCAATGAGTGCTGATGCTCACAAGGTGGAAAAATATGCTGTAACAGATGCCCCCTAATGGGTGAGGTCAGAGAAGGTACTATGATGGCCGAAATACATTATAATCTCAGAAGTGGAGTGATGGAGACACAAATGGAAGGAGTGTCTCACTTGTCATAATACAATGATATCTCTAAACACATGTCGGTACAATACAACAATCTGATACAATGGCCATGAATAGGCAGCATATAGTGACTACATGTCATAGGAGATCATAGCCATGACCCATATACAGTAAGATATAGTTTCCTGCTGAAAAGGAAACAACTGGTGCAAACTGGAGGTACAAACTGCTGATGTATGAGAAATAATATCTCGTAAGTACAATCACGATCATGAGTAGCATATTGAATGCCACTAACGTTCGGGCTCTTCTACACAAATCATCTACGGTGCAAGTCCCATCAAGTGAATAAGGGTGTTGAAGTCAAACCTGATGTGACATCATCTAATTACCGGTCAATGATGTATACCGTTAACAGACGCGAGATAACCCATCAATAATGAAAATGGGCATCAAGGCACAGAGTACAATCGTCAAAGTGTGAATAGATGTGTTGAGGTCAAACACTAAGATGAATCCATTGATCAGGGGACATTGATGTATTCCCAAAAATGTGGATGGCGAGAGAACCTACCACTAATGATTGCAAGCCTCAAGGCACTCAACAGACTCTAAGTCTCAATTCCGGAATAAATGAGTTGAAGTTGACGTAACGAAAATTGCTGGAAGGAGGGCATTAATGCATCCCCCATCAACCAACACAAGGTAACAGTTACGTTGAAAGATTTGGAAGAACTCGGGCGAACAGAATGGACTGACTCAATAAGGATGGCCGACATGCAATAATCAAGATATACGAGGAGTGGCCGACTCTAGTTTCAGGACTTCCTTTGAACAAGAGCATGAGCAGATGGGTAGACTCAGGAAGCATAGACTCAAGAACTAGATAACAACAATACTTTGCGACACAGGAGGCATCGACAAAGGACTCCATAATGAATGGAAGCTTAACCAGCTGGTGGAGTAATATCTAAGAAAACGAGTACAACTCCTAAGGTCCGATTATAGTCTCAACTCATAATGAATGGAGTGGAGTGAATGCTTTGTTCAAAGGCAACACGACAACTGTCAACAAGAAGAAGTAAAGATTTTCCCATCCGGCTTTTTGATTTTTTTTTAATTTTTTTGGTTTTTTTCATATTAGGAAAGCTTGAAAAAGAATAAAATTGCTTATAGTACAATAGGTGATGAAACCAGTGTCAAATGGAAAGCAGACTAGTCCCAAGCAGTGGAACATACCTATGAACAATGCAAGGAGGCATGTGCAAGATGTGGACACTTGGGGGGGGTGTTCCCTCACAGTAAAGGGTCATCAAATTGTGAAAGGAAAATAAAAGTTATGCTTGGCTCGAAAGGGGAAGTGCTCAGTCACATGGCTAATAATTGAGTAAGCGAGAGCCGGCACAAGGCTCAAGCGGCAAGTAGGATGATGCAATGCAATCACAACTCGACAAAAATGGGGGAGTCCTTTTTCGTAAAGTTAGTCTCCTCACCCAAAAAACTGTAAAACAATGAGAGAAGAACTTTTCTAGTCACGTATGATTAGAGTATACCTTTTTCGTAATTAATCCACAAAGGTCCAGAAAAGGGGTAAACTTATACCTAAGTGAATGTTGCTTCAAATCCTTTAACAAGTTTGAAATGACAAATATACTTGGCAATCTTGTTTGATTTGAAAAAGTCTAACAAGGGCTTAAAAAAGACTTTATAAAAATCTTTTCCCTAAAGGTTTAACGAGCCCAAAAAAAGTAAACTCGTGACCTCCTTACTGTTTTTAACGAGCTCAAAGGAGAGATGGAAGAATGCTCGTAACCTCCTTACTGTTTTTAATGAGCTCGAAGTAAAGGTGGAAGAATGCTCGTAATGGGAGAAAACACGTGTCAGGGACATGCGAGACCAGTTCCAAGCGCATGGAACAAAGCTATGCATAATGCTAGGAACATAAGCAAGATAAGGACACTCATGGGGTGTCTGGGAATTCGGACGACAAAAGGTTCAAATGCATCATAACAACAGGGAAGCCTAAACCTATATGCAAGGTTCCGAATATGCCTACCATGACCAAACCAAATGTCGAAAAGGACCAGTAAACAAGTATAAGTCCAACTAAGAATCCTGTCTCCAAGAAACACTAGTACCAAAATCATATCTAAAACAAATGTAAAGACAGATCTGATACAAGTCCCTATGGGAGAAATACTTTCAACTTCATTATTATCAATCCCAGGTATAATGGAGGTAGAGATCACCAATGAAGACTCTATAGTACCAAATCCTGAGGGATTACAATCAAAATGATCAAATTCAGGATGAAGATCAAAGTTGAAGGACGTGGAAGAATCTGTAGGAACAAATTCATCATCACGAGAGTTGAAAGATCTAGAATCAAACTCAGCAGGAACACCGATTTGTGGATCTATAGGAGAGTCCAAAGACTCAATATTAGGAAAATCATACTCTAATGTCAAACCAAGGTTGGACAAAACTGTGACTGGATCAAAATCCAAATGGATGGAAGATAGCATAATAGGCTCATCTTGTTCAATAAAATCAAGTGTGGGGAGGAAGCGAGATCTATGATAGATATCCCCCCAAGGCATGTCACTACCGTTCATGGCCTCGATAATAGCTTCATCTGAAACCAAAGTACCATCAAGGGAATCATGCAAGCAAGATGAGTTGACTGCCCATGCAGGAAGCATAATAAGATATTCTTCCTCTGTCCATGAAGAAGAGAGATTCGGCTCCGCAGTGGCTTGGTGAATATCATGATAAGAAAGCTCGACTGTAGACAAGGGCATAGCCATTTCGAAGTGTGAAATGTCTCTAGACGAGGAACTCGTGGAAGGTAAATTCCATGGATCACTAAAGTATGATGTCCTGAACGGTACATGATTCAATGAGGAAGGAGCATCATCGGAGATGGTTCCTATGAAGGAGATTGGTGCAGGGAGGTTGAGATATCCCATCAAAGAGGAATACAATCCTACACCAATATTCCCAGGTTTTGGCTGGGAATTTTTGATCTGGGGAACAACAGTCCCTGGAGATGTTACAGAATTGGAATTGGAGAAGTCTAGTTGATCAACCATCACAATTTTTCCTTCATGAGGAAAGCAAATAACTATAAACACAGAGGACACAATCGCTTTCATTTCATAGATCCAATTCCTACCCCGTAGAAGGTTATAGAAGATGGGCGCATCAACCACCTTGACTTCAATAGGCACAAATTTCCCACCTAAGTGGACCTCAAGGGAAGGGAGAATACCATGTGGCCTAAAAGACCGACCATCGAACGCAGTAAGCATGGTCATAGATTTTGACAAAGGAGGAGAGCCAAGAGCTTTGCAACAATCCAACGACATCACTGAGGTGGAAGCACCTTTGTCAACCACTGTACGTTTAACGATTTTCTGTAAGCACCTAACATGGACTTGAAAATCCACATGATAAGGCAAGCAAGGATGGATATCAGTAGTGTCGAATTTAATCATGTTAGGGCTACCCAGATCCTGAACTCCCAAAGCACACAAAAGGGCGTTCCTCTTTGAAGGACATGCCTGTAAAACCTCAAGACCCGACATGGCACACGGATTTTGGCCCAAATATTCTACAATGGAGTAGTTTTGGGCAGCTCGGGCATTGGGATTATGCGTTGAGCACTTAAGAACACCTTTTGGTATCTGCGGCATAGTAGTGGGCTTCTCGATATACAAAGAAGAGTCAGGAGAAGGGGGCCCATTCCCCATATTCAATTATGGTGCACCATAATCGCGTTGGCGAGTAGCAATACTAACCTCATATTTAACCATGTTCACGCATCTGTAGCCAGTGGCATGAGAAGAGGATGTCGAAGTTTCGTTAGTCCCATAACCAACAATGGAAGCAATCAAAGCCATATTTTGATGATGCGGAAGGGGTTCTTTCAACACAGCTGGGCTCTGCGCAAGATGGTTCGAATCTTCTTCAATTCGAGGACACAAGTGGGTAAGGTGATCTTCTGAACAAAGTTTGCAAGGGAATTTCACCTTAAGTCTAGGCTTACGGTCCCCACTAGCATTTCCGCCATCCCGAGGAGGGTTGGTGTTCTCTTTTCTAGGAGTATTTCTATTACTTCCATTGTTTCCACCCTTACGATTGTTTCTCCCCTTCTTCTTTCCACCAGGTTGTTGGTTACCTGATGGGTTCACCGATTGTATAGAATGAACATCAGACGATTGGGTGGAAGTGGATGAGGCGTGAGCCCGTCCGAGTGTAGATTGGATAATATAAAAATTTTGCATTTGATTTGTAACCAAATATACAGGTCGAGTACTCGTGGATCCAACGATGCCATCAACATGTAGTCCAGGAACAGGCTTGGGCTCATGATGTGAGCGTGGTGCGTCAGGAATAATATTGTACAGGATACCAGACTGAGCGTAGACTAGGTTTAGCTGCTGGGATTTGAATATAGCTTGCTCCTCGGCCATAATGTCGGACACTGAAACGTACTTCGAAACGTAAGGAAGTAAATACTTAAGGAACCATTCCAATAGAAACTCTAGATAAATGTTGGCTTTCACTAGCCTCTTCCGTCGACGCCACTCCTGAATGTGATCAGATATGTGTGTGGCTTTGTCTTGGCGGAAGGTAGATAAGAGTTCGGTGCTAGTATCGTAGCAAACTGGCAACTGAAAATTATCTAGGATAACCAAGGCTATCTCATTAAAACCCCTATAAGTGCCCCCAGGCAACTCGATGTACCATTTCGCGGCTACCCCCGTGAGGGTGCATTGAAATAGTCTCAAACAAATAGAGTTGTGATTTAACGAATTCGAGGAGCACCATAAGTGAAAAGTCATAACATGATCACCTAGATCCTCACCATTCTTCCCTTCGAACTTTGGATGTCAGAAGGGAGCTTGGTAGGGACTGGAGGCCAAGTAGGATTGTGACACACCGGATCATTCGTGAGCTTTGAAAGATCTGGTAGATTCAAACGAGCAAGAAACGGGAGCTGTGGCTGCGAAGTTTGATTGTAAGCTCCCAAAAGAGGCTGACCTTGTGGACCCAGAGGATGATATAAACCATGACCATGACCATAGGGCTAATAACCGCCCCCAACTTGACCCGTGTAAGGGTACGAAGGTATATGTGTGTTGTAAGCACCATAGTGAGGAGGGTTGTAATAAGGGAAAGAAC
Source organism: Larix kaempferi (assembly GCA_027924585.1). NCBI lineage: Eukaryota > Viridiplantae > Streptophyta > Pinopsida > Pinales > Pinaceae > Larix > Larix kaempferi. The sequence continues at coordinate 6,285,634 of BSBM01000252.1, forward strand.
CGGTTGCATTGTAATAAGGGTTACCACCATAATTATGGGGCATATAGGTGTTATTCGTAGCAGGAGAAGTCGAGTGATGACCATAAGTAAAGGGTATGTTCCCACCTCCCATATTAGGAGGGACATTCAGGTTATAAAATGTGGTCGAAGTAATGGGTATATGCGTAGAAGTATGTGGGTTAAATTGTGGAATGTGAGCCGTATTATGAGAAGTGTTCCCATCGAAATTAGGGGTAGTCCTGGGAGGTGGTCTTGCTCCAACATGTGGAGTAGATGAAGGAATATGACAAGACCCAAATTAAAATGGAGAAAAAGAGGGTGTAGTGCCCCCAGAGGGAGCAATTCCCCCAACACCAAGGCTAAAGTTAGCATGTATACTAGACGAAGTGGATGTAGCATTCGTATTAAGACTGGGCATACCAAATGAGAAAGGAGTCGTGGATGAAGGGATTGTTGTATCATTAAGATCCAGCATCCCATATCGGAAACCATGTGTGTGTGTACCATCAAATGGGTTTGACTCCGGGGGTGGGTTTGTCCCAAACACAATAGTACTGGCGTGTGGTGGTGAACCTGACCCCCAACCATCCCTAGGAGTGGTAGGAGCAGTGTGTCCATCGACATCACCCGACGAAGTCACGAGAATTCCCGTAGTGCCAGATGCAGAAGTCATAATGTGAGGTTCTTGAAGATCGTGAGGATTATTAATAGGATTAGAGGAAATACTCTGATGTCTCTTATAAAAAGGACGTGTTACGTCGTCGGCTAGTAGACCATCCAAACGATGAGACCAGCGGAGATGTGGATCTCGCTCCACGATAACTCCAATAAATCAATAAATCAAAACGCCTCCTAACGGCCAACTAACGATCAAAGAGCACACACCTAAAGAAACTACAACCAAATGCACACAAACATGACTGGCTCAAGGGACCTCCCGACACTACAGTTGGTATGTCTCGCCTAGGAGAGGCTTGAGACTCCCAAACTATAACCAGAGGTAACAAAATCAATTATAAGGGCTACCAAACATCACTGCGTGCACAGGGTCAAATCCTTATACAACAACAACTGTGCTGTCCAACCCCTATCTGACGTAGGACAATCGCAGAATAACCGCAACAAATGCCCTATGTGATACCTAGGTAAAGAAACTAAGGCCACTACGTATAACCAATGCTCAAGCGGATAGTCGCAGGTGGGATCCGTCATATGGGCAGGGTAGCTAAGCCCAAAACTCAAGAGGGTCAAATCCCCTAAGAGCCCCCGTACATGAACAAATCCTAGAAATATCTCCCACATTCAACTAGTATTGGAGGGCTATCTTTGCAACCAACCTCCTGTGACCTCGTGCTTAACTCTGGTTTGAGTAGAGCTTCCTGAGAACACTGATGCATACCATGGGTTTCACCACTCCCTGGTCAGGCACATAATGTTTCGTTTAATAGTCTTGGATTGTTAACTCACAATGATCTATTCCAAGACTCCAAACCTATGCTAATTGGTGCACCCTATCAAAGAAAAAATCATTTCTAATCAATTTTAAGATTAAGCGTTAATTGTAATGGATGTAATTACTCAAAGGATATGGTCGTGAAACTGATGATGTAGAATAATCAATGGTATGCACAATCCACGGGGGGTTCACTTAGTGAACTTGTTACATAGCATGATCGTTCGCATGATATTAAAGAATATCCCTAATTTCACTAAATATTAGAAAATTTCTCCTAAAATTATATTATTGAACCCCCTCCCAATATTCCTTTCTAATTAAGAAAACCCCTAGCTTCACCATATATTGTAGCTATCCATTTTTATCAACCCATTTTTAACACCCCCTTTATATCATATTATCAAGTTGATACAAATAGGAGACCTAACACATCTTAGTATAAGCAAACATGATGCTAAATAAAATAATAGTATAATGTTAATAATGATCCCACCAGGATTGCAGGGGTGATTGATCAATTTGTAGTGTTGGATAGTGGAAGACCCAACGAAATAGTACCGGGGAAGGAAAAATGTTGTAACGTCCTCTCTCGCGAACCTAATTCGAGGAAGGGAACATGATGCCAATCTCAGGGGCTTTTACATAAACTCAACTCATTCATTAGATTCACAGCCATAAAATAAATGTGTGCAAATGCAAATCAATTAAACATGCACAGCAGAATAAGAACATCATCCCCACACATCTTTCATATGCATTCAACATATCAACAATGATCATCAAATTAAAACATTGCAGAAGTAAATACACATAGAGAATACTTATCTTCATTGTGCAATTGTCCCAAGCAACTAGCTATTTCGCTGCAACGTTCCACCCAACCATAGGCCAGTTGTGTTCATCAATCTCTCAACACAACTGCCACCCCCCGAGCTGGGCATGATTCTTACAAGGAAAATGGGACACTCAAGCTCATGCATAACCAAAGCAATAGATACACATAACCCACACCCCAACATACTTTCTTCTCACAAAGCAAGCACAATCATTGGGCATGGATGCACATTTTTTTTTACAATGGGACTTACAAACAAGATGGCCATGGGTTTTTTTCCAGATCGTTTCCATCCAAAAACGGATTGTGGGATGGGGAAAAACAAGCACAGGGAGGAAAACCATTTCTCCCCCAAACTATCAAAGCATTCAACAGGAAAAACGGTCTCTATGGAACCCCAATCCAATTCCTATTCTTCCCCACTGGTATATAACACAAAAACGACCTTCTCCCAGCTGAGAATGAAGGAAAACACATAATTTCAATGGGGAAAAACGCCCAGCAAGCTCCCAGCTCGTGAGAGAGCCAAACTAGTTGATGGTTAATGTATTGGGAAGCAATTGATGGCTCTTTTCTTGCCCAAGAATCAAAATGCGATTTTCCATGAAGGGTGGCTTGCCCATACCCGAATTTGGACAGCCATACCTCCCATTCCCCAAGGCATTAACTACCTCAACCAACTCTTGAGAGAAATGAATGATTGGGTACAAAAGTCAACATGGGTAGTTGAGGGTTCATGGGTTCTCTCATTAACATTTGGCTTGACTTGATTGGCTCAAGGGTTTGAATGTTTTCCCTCCCAATTCCTTGTAAAATCATGCCCCCATCTCTTGTGGCATTGTATAGCTAGTTGTGGATATTTTATTAAAATGTATATTTACATGATATTTGCAATTTCATTGTGTCTGGCTAGCACGTAAACCATATGCATCAATAAATCGATGGTGGTGCCTTGGCCTTGAGCTCCTAACCATGATTTTATAACAATATTACATAATTTACATTTGAATATAATGGGGTCAAAATGGGGACATTACAAATGCATAAAAGGAAAGCCATTCAAGAGATCAACATAATGAAAGAATGTAAAATAATGATAGCCGAATAGTTAGTGCAATGCTTAGAAAATATGAGAATTGCATATGTTTCACACCACAACCTACCAATCTACCAATTTTATATCATGTAAATACAAGTATAGCCATATAGAGCTCATGTTTTCTATAAGCTTAATAAATTAAACTCCATAAAAATGCAAAATTGAAACCCTTTCTTGGATAGAATCCCCTACCTTCCTATCAAAACAAACATCAATAATGCTTGAACCCAATTGAACATAGAGAATTCCTCTTACTTTCCAATAACACCATATGATCATGTGCATAGCTTGGATTTGGGTCATTCACAAGATGCAATGAATTGCCCCCACTTCCTCTACATTTATTCTTACAATCAAGGGAATTAACAACATTTAGTTACCTTTTCTTGGGTTATATCTAGTTTTTTTTTTAAATCTTTACGGGAGAGGGAAAGATATACATTGTTAGGTTTCAATCATGCAATAGTTATAAAGATACAGAGATGGTGAAACTTATAAGATACAATTTAATGGTAACGATCACACATAGGGTATGTAAATAAGGATTTAGATTTTCACCTATGTTCATGTCAGTTCCAATACAATATTAAGATGGATTCCTTGCATATAAAAATTTAAATTACAATTATGAATGTGCCAAATATAACTCAATCTAACAACTATTCCTAACTGGTAATGTGAAAATGTTAAAGAAGAATACAAAAAGTTGAAAGAAATAATTAGTCAGGAAATATTGATCTAGCTTTTCTTGGTTCCAGTGAGCCAATAAATATTGATCTCACTTTCCATGGTTGTTGTGGAGCAAGGTTTGATTGAATCTCAATACTCACCTAAACCCCAACCTAAAAAATGACTAGTTAAATCTTTTGCTCGAATGCCCACAAAAAATACCATAAAATTGTTCAACTTTGGAACTACCGATTAGCTACATCTCTTAAATTAAAGATGAAAAAAAATATAACATCAATTCAAACCAAGCCTAAATAAGATATTAAATGAGGATTTCTCAAGGCCAATAATCCAAAGATACTTCCATTGATATTATCATTGGTACACTATTATCATATTTATGCAAAACTTAGGATCATAACCAATATCAAATGAAAATGGAAGGTCCTTAAGTTTTGGGTAGGTATGAACTGAGCCCATGATTTGGAGGTATGAATCCATACCACAATTTGGAGGTTATTGCTCAACCCACCCAAATAAAATAACCCCCAATATTTATATTACTATGTCAAATTAAAAACCCCCCTTGACCCCTTAATATGGGGCAATATATTTTTTTGGTTTTTAAGAGTATTCAAATCCCCAATATGAATGGACGTGATATGATATTGCCTCACTAATGAATCCCCCGTGGCACAATAAAAAAACACTAGACTCATCTATTCAATAAAAAGCATGCCACTAATATGACAATCAATCCAACGGTTCTTTTGGAAATAAATATGCAATCTCTTTATAGTTTCAATGCACAAGCAATTCCTAGATGAAAAAACAAGCACTCTGATGCAAAATGCAGGAACATAAAGCAAATATTTTTGTATTTTCGCTTATAAATGAAAGGAAAATGCAAAACAATGTTTTTGTATTTTTTCAATATAAATGGAATGAAAAAATGCAAGCAAAATCAAACTATTCAGTAAAAAATGCAGATCCTATCAAGAAGACACCCAACAAATCCCAAACAGTAAGACTCAGCCAAGCTAATGAGCTATAAAAACAAAAAATGGAGGGAAACCAAAAGCTCACTAACTAAATAAATAGGAGTTTCTAGTCAATAACAGAGCATGGAACAGTCAGGAAACATGCCTACTAAGACTCAGGAACACTCAGAACCAACCCAGCAACAACCCAAGGTCATAAACAAGACAATCCCGGAGTTGTACGCGACTATTCAAAGAACAGTAGTGTTTGTACGCTAGCTACTGTACTGACAATAGCGGGTAGACGCGGGCAAAACAAAGTTGACCCGCATACAAGGAAAGGTAAATGAGCAAAAAATGAATCAAACAACCCAGAAAAATCAAGTTTTCTAATGCATAACCCAATGGCTAGTCAATGACATAGAAGCTCGACAAACAACAACTCAAAATAAGGAAAAATGCCTAAAAATCCCCAAAATGGAGGTTCCTCCCCAGCGGAGTCGTCATTTCTGTTACGGAGAAAAACTTCCTATGGCTCGAGGAAGACCAAAACAAACAGATGACTACCGAAAATAAACTCAATTCTCAAAACAATGCTATACAAATGAAAATGCTAAGATATGGAGAATAAGACCAACCTTCAAACGAATGTTCGAAGTAGGTCCCTGTTGAGCTTTCAATCTCTACACTTGACCCTGTAGATTAGTCTCAACAATAAATACAAGCAAGTGCATATAATGTATGAAAGACATTAGCATAATCAATAGCATGGTCCATGATATAATAATCAAATGTAACCCAATGTAATTTAAACAACATTTACAAGATCAATTGGATGATAAAATGAGTATTTCCATTAATAATAACAAGAAGTACACAATACAACCTCTTGCCGGCAACCAATCTGAACCAAGAACTAGGTCGCTCCACTTGTGCCTCCACCACTTCAATCCCCCATGCAATGGAAAACTCAAACTATGAAGGAGTTTGGTAGGTGAACATAAGAAGTTCACAACAACAAGGATCAATGGATGTAGACTCAAGTCACGACAAAAAATCAATAGAGTTACAGTGCTTTCTCTTTCTCCTCCTTCCATGCACCATAATAGCTCAATATATAGCCTTCCAAAGGTAGGTGAAAGGTTGAATCAAGTCGTTTCTGGGGTACATGGAGGGCCAAAGGTCACCCTAAGACCTCTTTTTGGAGTGACAAGTAATTTTCCTATGGTTTTTACCATTTAACTCGATGTACGCTGGATACATTGGTGCAACCTGTGTACATGCTGGCTATAGTGGAACAGCTAGCGTACATGAACAAAAATAGGGAACAATGGGTTCCTGGAGGAAAAATAATGGATCTGAGTCAAGAAAATGAATACTGAAGGCCAATGAGTGTTGATGCTCACAAGGTGGAAAAATACGTTGTAACAACGGCTTATGCAATGCAAAAGTAAACTTTGTATTCAATTTAAGAAGAAGCAAATAAAATATAAAGAGGAGCACAGTCTAACCCATAGCAAGATCAATCTCGAAGCATGAATATATTGTTCATAAAATAGCTTGTCATTGCAAATACAGTCTGAAACGTGACCCTTTATGACCTCCCTATTCCAACCCCTTCCAAAGGAGGAAGCCCCTCTCTCCTTTTCAATCCTTTCTCTTATAAAATTACAAAACTTAAATAAAAATAACATTCAAAATCAGATCCTAAACAAAGGGATCTGATCCTAATTCTATAGCATAAAATCATGATTTGATCTCCAAGTTGATTCCATGAGGAGGCTAATTGACTGGGTGTTTTTCTAGAAACAGAAATTCATGAAATTCTGCAAAAATCCACCTCAGAGATCCACCTGTATCTCCTAAAATGATAATTATTCTGGAAAGCTGTTCCATTAGCTCCTAATTGGTCCCATGCTTGAAAAAACCCATGTTTTACATATTTAAAATCCGTCATTGTTTGGTCAGAAAATGTGCCCAAAGTTGACCTATAAAATAGTCACTTACATGAAATTCTGCAGTGCTTTTGTATATTTTTGTGTGGAAGGTGCTACCAAATTTCTGAATTCCCTGTAGCGATCTTGTAACTTGCATTTGAACTTGTGCTTCTTTTTCAGTAGCTTTTCAGCTTTAAAAAAAGACAAATTCGTTGCAGAAATATGCTTTATCTTCGAAATTGGTAGCATTCATGAAATGGCCTCATGAAACCCTTCTATGCTTTGATCATCAAAATCAATCCCGTGATAATCCATCATTTTTTAATTCTTTACCTACATGATTATGTGATGTTGGGATGGATTTTGAAATATGTTTGATTTGACAAGAGGTCGGTCAACATCATCGACATATTTGAAATTTGGTAGCGTCTTTACAAAATAACAGTTAGGCTTTGCTACTACATATTAAGACCCTCAATAATCAGTAGTCTATACTCATCTTTAAATTCTGTAATCCTATAGAGATCATGTTATACCAAAATGCTTTATAACAATACTATGTAACCCTTTAAAATTATATTTACCGACAACTTATTGAAACAAAGAAATTTCACACAAATCATTAATGACACACAATGAACAGATCATGAAATAACTCACTCAAGGTTTGCAGATGATAGAGCTTAAAAGGAGGCTACCAAAATTGGTTTAGGCTTATGGAAATGAAATTTTTTGGATAGCAAGTTTAGGTGCTAACATTGGCTCCAACTGGGGATGATGTCCTCCCTGCAAGGCAACAAAGAACTTGTACACATGTTCCTTTTCAATATTTCTATTCCTCAAACCATATGAAAGTTGTAAGATGCCCTTGTGAAAATCCTCACAGCAGATCTAAGAGATGATGTATCTCACAAGAGAATAATTATGATTAAGCAAGAAAATAGAAGAAGAGTGATACATGCAGTATAATGAGCAACAGAATAATATGGTACAGTAGAACTCAGATAGAAGCAATAATACTTCGGTCATACTAGATTATTAATCACAAATGGACATATAAATAATACAATGCATGAGGAATTTGAATGCCTAAGGTGGCAATTCGAATTAGCCTTCATGGAGTGATCAAAGGATCACTGGAGTGTCATCGGAGCACAACTAGGTGTCCTCATGATCATCGGAGTGCAACTAGAAGTCTTCATCATCATCATTGGAGTCATCAATGCTCAAGTAACTGTCAACCATCAGTCAAACTAACTCTGGTAGGTGTAACTCAGTGTAACTAAGTGTAACTAAGTGTAACTGAGTGTAACTGAGTGTAACTCAATGTAACTAAGTGTAACTCAATGTAACTAAGAGTAACTGAATGTAACTGAGTGTAACTGAGTGTAACTCAATGTAACTGAGTGTAACTGACTGTAACTGAATGTAACTGAGTGTAACTGAGTGTAACTCAATGTAACTGAGTGTAACTGACTGTAACTGACTGTAACTGAGTGTAACTGAACTGGTAGGTGAAGAAGGGCGAGTTGCTCCCTAAAATCAAGGAAGAAGGGCGCACTAAGCAACTGGAGGGCTAAAACTGAATAGTGAGAAGCTCCTGGGGGCTGGCTAACTGAGGGCTAGGTGCTGGACTGATGACTGGGATGCATGCAAAATGCATGCAAACCCTAGAATGCATGCAAACCCTAAAAGGTGCATGCATGACTGAAAATGTAAATGATCAAAATACTGGTGGGACTAGGATGGAGTATAGGAATATCCTAACACCCCCCCTTAATCCATCCTGGGCCCTGGTAACTAAGACCAAAGGTCACCCAATACAATGAATAATTACAATCAATAAACCAAGGAAGTGGGAAAATTTCATGGGAAACATACCCCCTCCTCAAAAATAGACTGTAAGGCACACATAAAAAAAAAATAAAAGCTCCAAACTCAAGCATGTGTGATGCTTGGTCATATGTCTGGAGGTATCTTCTTCTTGGGAAGAAGTGGATCATGCTCAAAAAGCATGTGCTTGTACTTGCTCTTCAGATCGAATGTGATGAGAACAAATCCAACAGTATTAGAATGATCCTTGAACCTGTGATTCGAATCAGCTGAGGTAGGATCAAATTTTTGAATGTGCATATAGTCCTTTGTCTTCTCCTTCGAACCACCATGGGTGAGATTATGCCAAAAAGAACTATTACATGTTTGCTTGAAATCAAAATCAGATTTAAGACTTTCAAAACAGTTTCTTGAGATCTCCTTTGAACCAGCAGGGGTGAGATCAAAACTATCATATGATGCATGAGAAATTATCTCAAGCGGGTGGCAATGGCCATATTCTTCAATAACCTTCTGAAAGCATGTGCTAATGATCATATAGTAGTAAATAAGAGATGTTTGCTGAAGAGGAGCGAATGCATTACCTCCAATAGCTGATGTTACCTCCGAAATAATCATGTGATCATGATGCAAACCAACAAACTCTGGTGCAAGGCAGGATTTAGGACCTTCTGCAATATCTAGAGTGTGAGCTGGCACAGAAAGAGAAGAAAGTTTGAGCATGAGCGGAGAATCTGCAAGTTCTTTGTCAACAACTTCAATATGAGATGATACTGGTTCATGATCTGAGAGATCATCAAGGGGAGCGAATGCAACATGATCTGAGAGACCATCAGGAGGAGCGAATGCATCATGATCTGAGAGACCATCAAGTGGAGCGAATGCATCAACTTGCTTGCTTTTGAAGGGATTTGGACCAAAACCATCATTCTTTTTGCCGAATCTTTCATCCAGATGAGCCCATAACTCTTTTGGAGTTTCAATTTCAAAGATGGTCGGGTACAATATGTAATCAGTCATAGTAAGCTTCATTCTTCCAATGTGCATGTCACCTTTATTCAACCATTTAATCTTCTTTGTAGAGGATTCGAACTCTCTTTCAAAATAGCAATCAAAGAGATCATGGCTCTTTAAATATGCTATTATTTTTGGTTTCCATTCATCATAGTTGAATAGAGAAAGAGGAGTGATTTCTTCTAATTCAGGATACATTGAAGATGTAGAAGACCTGCAAAAACAATATAGAATAACTGCAACTGCTACTGCTGCAAAAATGCAGATTCTGCTGCAACTGCTGAACTCGAAATCTTGGTAATAACCTGCAAAAAACTCTCAAGAATGGAGATAAACAATACTCTCAACCTCGCTCTGATACCATGTGAAAATCCTCACAGCAGATCTAAGAGATGATGTATCTCACAAGAGAATAATTATGATTAAGCAAGAAAATAGAAGAAGAGTGATACATGCAGTATAATGAGCAACAGAATAATATGGTACAGTAGAACTCAGATAGAAGCAATAATACTTCGGTCATACTAGATTATTAATCACAAATGGACATATAAATAATACAATGCATGAGGAATTCGAATGCCTAAGGTGGCAATTCGAATTAGCCTTCATGGAGTGATCAAAGGATCACTGGAGTGTCATCGGAGCACAACTAGGTGTCCTCATGATCATCGGAGTGCAACTAGAAGTCTTCATCATCATCATTGGAGTCATCAATGCTCAAGTAACTGTCAACCATCAGTCAAACTAACTCTGGTAGGTGTAACTCAGTGTAACTAAGTGTAACTCAGTGTAACTAAGTGTAACTGAGTGTAACTGAGTGTAACTCAATGTAACTAAGTGTAACTCAATGTAACTAAGAGTAACTGAATGTAACTGAGTGTAACTCAATGTAACTGAGTGTAACTGAGTGTAACTGACTGTAACTGAATGTAACTGAGTGTAACTGAGTGTAACTCAATGTAACTGAGTGTAACTGACTGTAACTGACTGTAACTGAGTGTAACTGAACTGGTAGGTGAAGAAGGGCAAGTTGCTCCCTAAAATCAAGGAAGAAGGGCGCACTAAGCAACTGGAGGGCTAAAACTGAATAGTGAGAAGCTCCTGGGGGCTGGCTAACTGAGGGCTAGGTGCTGGACTGATGACTGGGATGCATGCAAAATGCATGCAAACCCTAGAATGCATGCAAACCCTAAAAGGTGCATGCATGACTGAAAATGTAAATGATCAAAATACTGGTGGGACTAGGATGGAGTATAGGAATATCCTAACAGCCCTGCTCATCATAGACATTGCAAACCAAAACTGCCAAGCAACTGAAAATAAACCATAGCAGTGCATTTTCTCCATTGGGCTATGGAGTCTTATTCAACTAATCTATTGCACATCATATCAATATGAAAAACAAATGCTCGAAAAAGTGATCTTATTTATATACACTATCTACTCTAATTAAATATTATGATATGCTGAAGTATAAGCAAATTTCTAGTGGAACCAAGTAAGCATTTGTATAACAAAATGATCCTCTTGTTTGCAGCTTTTTTAGTAAGTACAAAAAGAATATAAGATATGTAAAAAAAATTTCAAAGGCAACTTATACTTACTGCTACTAATGGGAAGGATTCCAAAACCTGTGATGCTTGAAACCTTTGAAAACAAGGACTCCATCCAAATTACCACTGGATCTTGAAAATCAACAAAATTTTCCAATTGGCTTAAAAGACCAAACTGCTCATGTGTAAAATTTGTTTCATTGATAAAATTGTGCTCTTCTTGTTCTTCTTGAAATAGATCATGAATACCAAATAATTTGTAGCAGTTTGGGATAGCAAAGTATTCTTCATCCAAAGTATCAACTTCACTGCTCTCAAAAGAATCTGATCCATAACTGTCATACACTATATCATTGTCCAAATTTTGATTTTCTTGATCATCTTCTGAAGCTTCCAAAAGTTCCCGGATTTCTTTATCAACCTCAAAAGAAAGAAAACTAACATGATCAATACATTCTTGATTTTGATAAATAGGTGAAGAAGAAAAAAAATTATTTTCTAAATATACAGGTTCAGTGTCATAAGCTTCAGTGCATGCTAATGTAAAGATGTGATTTTGATCTTGAAACAATTAAGGATTGAATGGACAGTTGAAGAAACTCCCTTCAAACTGTTGATGATCTTCTTGCAATAAAAATATTTGACTAGAATTCGAAACCAAAGTATCTTCAATATCATTATAAGCAAATAAAGTTTTATGCTAATTCATATCACCAATATGATATTCTAGAACAACATCTTCCTCTTTAGCAGATTGATAATAACCCTCTGCAAAATCATCTTGATAAAAATATCCAAGAAAATTCATATTGTTAACACTTAGATTTTATTCTGGTTGTAAGAAAATAAGACCTAAGGTAACCTATTTCAAACCAAGCTTTAGGTAGAAGAACTAGCCATTTTCTCTACCAGAGAGGGCTTTCTCTTTGATATGTATGTGAAGGCTAAAATATACAAAGGTTCTTTTAAAATTTCTCAAAAAATATTTTATGGTCGAAAAGGTGAACAAGAAACATTGGGCATGGAGTCAAAGCTTTCAAAATGTATAATAAACCAGTAAGAGATTTTCACCATACAAATTTACGCAGAGGCAAGATAGTAATCATATTACAGTCAATTTGATTTTTCAGGTGACATAGAAAGAAGTAAAGACATTCCATCAACAACAGGTATCTATCCAGGATAAATCTATTGTCAACTTTGGAGAATAAAATGGATATTTAAATGCGGATAAAATGAGGCATAACCAGTATGAATCTCAAATTATTTCAAGTGTTCATTTAAATATAGAAGAAAAACACCATGGGAGATATAACGAAGAAGATAGACATGCACATATAAAGATAAGGAGAATAACAGACTGTAAGACTGATTAACTCATGAATCTCTGTCATCAAAAGATAGGTATCATCACTGTACTGCCTTTATTTCAAAAATAAACTTCAAAACATACTTGTTTCTCAAAAATTTTCCAACCCTTTCAACAATGACCTCCATTGTTTTTTATACAAAATTTTTAGAAGAAGCCCACATAACTGCTTCTTCTAACTAATAATTAAAAATATTTAACTAAAAGATAACTGTCTTCGAGCAACCCATAACTGTCTTTTAAATAATATTACAGATTTAAAATAAAAATGTCTTTTTGCCACATGGCAAGAGTTTCAAATACATCTAGGTATGAACAGAATATCTGGTCTTTCCGTATTTCTCCACATAACTCCATTGGTCAGCCGTGGGTAGGTCATAATTGGTCATTTCCTTCACCAATACGCGCATCTCGATATGACCTGCATAAGAAATAGGAAGAAGGTTTGCGCAAGTTGAAATTAGCATATTTAAAATTTCAAATTCTCCTGACATTTTCTCCATTAGAATTTTTCCTGTCAGCATGTGATCTAGCTGCTGGAATTTTCGGTGATCCATCCTGATATCAAACAGTAATCTTTTATAATCACTTGGAGGAATTAATTCACTATTTTCGTTCCAGAAAGCTGGGAATCCCTTATTCACTAACTTGTCAAATTGCTTTTTGAACTGTATTACTTCTTTCCTTATTTCTCCTGCTTTGGCCTCGATGTTTTCGACATGTGAGTATTTGCCCAAGATCCTTCTGGCCCAAGTGATGACAGAAATTCTGTTTGTTATACTCATGGCTGTCAGGTCTGCCTCGGATAAACTATTTAAAAATGTTATTGCTCTCTGGGCTATTTCTTTCGGCTTTCTATTTAGGCTTTCCCTGACTGCCCGGCAACTGTCAAAAGCATCTTTGGCTACCTTTTCTTTAATTCTTATATAATCCAGATATGGCCTAAGTTTTTCAACCTCTTTAATGATCTGGTCCCACACCATATGTTTACACCCCTGCATAGCAGCTTGCCCTGTTGCATGAGCTGCTAATCCTTTATTATTATTGCTCAATTCCTGATTATTTGCCTGCAAAGTTTTTATTTCTTTCTCTTTTACTTCATTTTCTTCTTTCAATTTCAGTACTTCTGCCTTCAACAATTTGATTTCGTTATCTTTTAAACTTATTTGCGACATTGCCTGTAAAATTTCATCTACACCGGTCTTATTCTCTTATGGGCCTGTCTGTACTTGCTGCTGACTATTCTCTGCTAATTGTTTTCTTGCTGTGGCTAACTGTTCTTCTAAAATGAACCTTTCTTTTTCCCAACAATCTTTTTCGTCAGAGAGCTTTAACATTTTAGCTGTAACATCATTGACTTCGTTAGATAACTCTTCTTTCTCTTTTTCTAACACTGTCAATTCTGCACCTTGAATGAGTACAGCATCTGGGATTTTTAACTTTCGTCTCAATGTTAAAATCACCTCTTCCTTCTCCTGGAGCAGTTTAGTGGCTGCAGCTCCATCTTTATTAGTCAAGTCTATTTGCAATTTCTTAATTTGCTGTTGTCGAGACTTATTCTCTGCCTTTTCTTGTCTCAACTGATTATTTAATTTGTCTACTGAATTTTTCAGTTTGTCGGCTCTCAATGTGGCCCCCAAATAGTCTGAGTATATGACCTCTCCAGCTTGTCTATGTAACAAAATTTTATCAGGGGCATTTATTTTTGACAAATCTATCTTCATCTCTGAGATCTTGTTTTTTGTCACAACTGAAAATTTCAAAGAATTTTCTTTGATGTTCCTGCTGGTGAATAAACTTACTTCATTATTTGATATATTCCTGACCTTCGGAAACAATTGACTTGTTTGCTTCGCGGATTCCTGTTTGTTTTTACTATGTTCATCAAATACGTCCATGATATTCCTGGGTCTATTTACATCATCCCCTACAGGGGTCTCTTCAATGTTGTATTCCTTCACTGTAACTTCTGGTATTTCATCTTCTGTCGCTTTTGCTTCTTCTGAAATTGTTGTCAATTCTTGTGACTCATCGGTTTTCAATCTTTTTCCTTTTTCTGTCTCTTCATCATCGATGATCATAATATCCTGTATAGGCCTTTTGGACCCCACTAATGCAGTATTTATTCCACTTTCTGTTTCTGCCGTTGCTTCTTCCAATGACATTTCTTTGTCTGACTTGTCTGGAATAATTTCTTCTTTGTATTCGAACCAGTTGGCTCTGTCTGCCATTCCTTCAACAGTTTGATGATTCAGAGCCTTGATACGATGCTCAAGTCTTCGTTTGGATATGATATTTAATGGGTCATATTCCATAGCTGCATCTGTCTCAAAATTCATGTCTTTTAACAACTTTTCTATATATACAGCAGCGTTCTTATTCTTTATTGTGAACGGACCTAATGTGAAAGGGTATTTAATGTCCGTTGCTTGTCTGTGGACTAAAAAATTGTTATCTTCTACAATCAATTTCTGTCTCAAAAACTCCAAGGCAAAAATCCTCAAGGTGAGGAATGCTGGTAGCACATAGGGTTTATGCTTGAATCCATACAATCTGACTACTGTACTATCTCTCGATAAAAACCAATCTCCTGTGGCATACTCTGTATTCAGTTGCATTGATACCTGCATTTCCGGCAGTACCCTAGGCAATTTTTTTTTGAAAATCATCTTAAAGATCGCCGAGAGCATGTAATTGATAAAATTGAAAATATTATTTTCCAGTGGAGTTGTGAAAACAATCTCTGGGAACTGTAATTCTTCCTGGCTGGATACCATAATCATTCTCATTAAAAAGGCCTGAAACCTGAAATGTCTGTGCGTGGAAAAATTGACCATCTGGTCATGCATCCTTTCTGCTATGAATGTTTCAAAATTTAGTCGGGGAATTTGACTTTCGTCAATTCCCGACTGGACTATACTTATTCTGTACAAAAAAATCAATTGAAACTCAGTTATATACAAATCCGTATCTAACCCTAAAACTACGGCCAACAGTGTCAAGACAAACTGGGTATTTTCATTAAAAAGATTGATATCTAAAGGTTAAGGGAGTTTCGAAATGCTAGTCTCTGGTCTGAGACACGTCGACAAAAACATTTCTCTATTACTCTGAGAAGCGTGATGAAAATTTTCAATAATTGAAACCTCAGAAAAAACCTCAGGGTCCAGGGTTTGGGGCAAATCTACTTCCAGGGCTCTAATCACTTCGGCTGGCTCAATTTTGCAAATGGCTCTAGTTTTCTGGCTGTTTAAAACAACTCTCTCTTCCCGTGAATAATTTTCGGCACACCAGGAGACGAATTCTGGGAAAGCAGGAAATTGGTCAGGGCAAAAAGCTATCAGAGATGACTGGTGAACCCTATGGGGGTCTATACCTTCTTTTAATAACTCAGACAACTTAATTTTTACATCGGAGACCGGAAACCTAATGAGGGTATCGTAAACATCCTCATCTCTGTCTTCTAGGGCATCTTTTGACCTAAAAACGTCTATATCTTGCACAGTCTCCATTTAAACGCTTCTTTTAAACAAAATTCCGTTTAAAAAGTGTGACAGGTCACCAGACCCTACCTGTAAGTGCTTGCTTTTCGCCTTCTGTCGCAATCGCCAGCTTCCACCAGTCTTCGGAGCTCTCCAGGATAATGACACATGCAAAATGCCGTTATGTGGAGCCCTTTCTTTTTTATATAAGCCTTTTTAGAATAACTTCCTTGCACCTTTATGAACGCGGGTCACATCTAACCGTTGATCTTTGAACCATTGTTCTGGACCGTCAGATCTCGTCCCCCTTTATTCTACCGGTGGTATCCGCGATCGAAAAGGCGGTTTCCTTTTCTGGTTTGCTCCCCGCGCGGATACACCATCTGCTGACACCTGTTATAGTGGTTTATTCTCCGTGACCGCTTTCCCTTATATCCCGTGTGCATGTTCCTTGCCGCGGATGAAACGCTGGCCGTTGATTTTATCTAGGTATGTATCAGCCTTCCGATCATTGTAAAATATGATGTCATGTGACATGGCCCCGCCAAGCTCTCCCTGTTCGCCACGTGTTGGGTCCCACCTTGCCACGTAAGGTAACTTTCCACATTTCCATAATGGGTGGTTCCGCGCGGTGTTATAGTGGTTTCCGATACCGCTTTATCCATGCGCGGATGAATGAATATCGGACACGTGCCTTGGTGGTATTATGTCCGCTACCACCCTCCACCATTTTTTGACGATTATATTGGCGACGCGGGGTTGATATTAGCCGTTGATCTGGATTTATAATATCTCCGCCGATGGGACTTGACCGGGGTTTAACCCTTACCTATATTTGCTAGCGGACCTTATAATTATGGGTTTTTATCATATATTTTTATATGAAAACCTTCAATTCACCCCTTTTATGATGATTTTTCTCTTAGGACCTTTCAGCCAAACCTTTTAGCCAAAATTTTAGGTTTTTCTCAGACCTGGTGTCAACAACTGGCTCCAACTGGGGATGCTATCCTCCCTGTGAGGTAGTAAAGAACATCGTAGACCAAGTGCCTAATCCATTGGGCCGCATTCAAACCCCCCTTTTTTTATTTTTTTTATTTTTTTTATATATATTTACACTGTACAGGAACTTTCTTTCACTACCATCTGTTAGGACAAATAGTGTTTGAGGTGTCTCCCATTTACTGGCCCTCCAGGATAAAATTCTCCATTGCAATTTTTTAAGATAAATGCATTTTCTCCTTGGCATCCTGCAATAATATATGGGCCTTTCCATAAATGCTCAAACTTTCCATGGTGCTCTTCTTTCCTGGAATCCCACTTCAAAACCAAATCATTTATTTGGAAATCCCTTTCCTTAACTTTTCTGTCAAAAGTTTTTTTCATTTTTTCTTGATGTATTTGAGTCTTGTTATATGCTTTTTCTCTGACTTCATGCAACTCTATCATTTGATTTATTCTTCTTTGCATATGATTTGGTTCTTCATCAACTTCTTGTAACAATTTCATGACTGGCAATCCTAAAGAAACAGGAAAAACTACTTCTGTACCATATACCAACTGAAAAGGGGAAGTGCCAATTGCTCTTTTTGTACTGATTCTGTCTGCCCATAGAGCATATTTCAGTTTAGTATGCCAAGCCCTCTTATTATCCTCTAACAACTTCTTTATGACTCTCACCAAACTTTTATTTGAAGATTCGGCTAATCCATTTCCTTGTGGATAATAAGCTGTTGAATGATTCAGATGTATGTGATATTTATGACAAAAATTTATCATCTTTTTTGACTTGAACGCTGGGGCATTATCTGTCACTATCCTTTTAGGACAACCAAACCTGGACAAAATATTTTCTTCCAAAAAGTTCATAATCACTGTCTCTGTAGCATTTCTGGTTGGGATGGCCTCAATCCATTTTGTGAAGTAGTCAGTAGCAGTCAAAATCCACTTGTGTTGTCCTGAAGAATTCGGGTTAATTTCACCAATAAAATCTAACCCCCACTGTTGGAAAGGTGCTTCAACTGAAATGGGTTTCAATGGAAATGGCAATAATTCTCTTTTTCCATCGAAAATTTGACATTCATGACATTTTGTTATTTCTTTATATACATCAGAATACATGCTAGGCCAGTAAAAACCAGCTCTAAGAATTTTGTTTACTGTAGCCTTCCATGAATGATGTCCTCCACACATGCCTCTATGAAATTCCACCATAATATGCTGTGCCTCATTCTCTAAAAGACAATTCAACAATATTCCTCGTGGATCTTTCCAAAACAAATTCCCATCCAATATGCAAAACTTTGCAGCTTTCAGTTTTACTGACCTAGCCCTCGTTTTTTCCATGTCTGTAGGTGCTTGGAGATTCTGTAAGACATATACGATATCTGAGTACCAGGGAGATAAAGAGAAATCTTCAATTATTGGTGACTTTGGAACATCCTCGGATGAAGTTTCGGCTATAAAATTTATACTGAGGGAATCCCAATTTGTTTCTGTCATCATCTTAGCTAAACCTTGACCTTTTATTAATTTGGTGGGTTTAATGTCCAGGTCATATTCCAGCAATACTGCTATCCATTTTGCTCTTTTCCCTTCAGGATCTGGTTGCGTAAGAATGTCTTTTACTGCTGCTGATGGAACATGTGCTATTGTATGAGAATGCAAAATATATATCCTGAAATCCTTCAATGCTTTCACCAAAGCATAAGCTTGTTTTTCCATGATGTTGTATTTTAATTCTGCATCTCTCAGAATCTTACTAAAAAATGCAATAGGCTGTTCTATACCTTCTTGATTCTTCTGCAACAATACCCCAGCCACTGTGTGTTCTGATGCATAAGTAAACATAATGAAATCCCTTGTATAATCTGGACTAATTAACACCGGTGCTTCAGTCAATGCTTTCTTGATGTTGTCAAAGGATTTTCTTGCTTCTTCATTCCATTTAATTTCTCTATCTTTTCTCAACATTTCAGTTATATTTCTCAAAATCTCAGCAAAACTGGGAATGAACCTCCTCAACCAATTTACTCTTCCTATGAATGACTGAATCTCTTTCTTACTTCTAGGAATCCCCACCTTTTGTATTGCAGATACTCTCTCCGGATCGATCTTAATTCCTTCTTTGGATATGATGTGTCCTAATAACCTTCCCTCTTCCATGCAAAAATGCGATTTCTTTGGATTTAATGAAATTCCAAACCTTCTACATTTTATGAAGACTCTTTCCAAATGCTTCCAGTGATCAACAGCGTGCTTTGAATATACAGTGATATCATCCATGTATACCACCACAATTTTGTCCCTTTCATCTACAAATGCAATATCCATAGCTCTCTGAAATGTTGCTCCTGCATTCATTAGACCAAATGGCATTTTGGCGTACATAAACATTCCCCAAGGAGTAGTAAAAGCAGTTTTTTCTTGATCCTCTGGATGAACTTTGATTTGATTATAACCCGAAAAACCGTCTAACATGGAAATTCTCTCGGCCCCCACCACTTGCTGTAAAACCTGGTCCATTTTAGGAAGTGGATAATTATCTTTCAAAGAAGCTCTGTTCAAGTTTCTAAAATCCACACACAACCTTATTTCTCCATTCTTTTTTCTTACAGGTACTAAATTGGCTAACCACTTATAAAACCTCAGAGACACAATTATCTTAGCATCAAACAACTTCCTCACCTCTTTTTCTATCACTGGAAGTAGTTTGGGATTTATTCTTCTTAATTTCTGCTTAAAAGGTTTTTCACCTGGTTTAATTGGAATTGTATGCTGTATAACAGATATATCATATTCCTTCAAATCCTCATAGCTCCAAGCAAAAACATCTGAAAACCTTTTCATTACCTCCACACTTTTATCTTCTTCTTTTCTTGGTAATTTCTTTGAGAGTTTTACTAATTTGGGATCTTTTTCAGAACCTAAATTATAATCTTTTACATCTTCAAGTTTTGGTTCAATCTTTGGATTTTTTACCACATCATTTTTATCAAATAGCTTTTCTAAAGGAATTAAACCTCTTGGGATAACATTATTCTTCAACTGTATAATATCCTTACCTCCAATCCTTTGCTTGAATTTTTCTGTTTCCTCCGGAGAATCCACTTCATCTGGACCCATCTCATCACCTTCTGCATCAATAGACCTGTAATTGAACTCATCTGTCATTTCCAAAAAGTGTTTGATCTGTTGGTCATCTTCAAAGACCTGCCAATGTTTGATATTGTCTGGAATAGACGGTCTATGTATGACTTCGATATTATATTCTTTTTTAGAAAAGATGGGAGTTTTGAACGCAGCTCCTGCAGTGGCTAAAGAATCTGCTACAGTGTTGCTAACTCGTGGAATTGAGATAACATCATGTTCATCGAAAAAGTTTTCCAGTAAATCCCACACTTCATTCCTATAGGACCTCATTTTAGGATGTTTGGTCTGATAAATAGCTTTTACCCGATTTATAACCAATTCAGAATCTCCAAATACCTCAATCTTTTTTGCTTTCAAATCCTTCAACACATTCAATCCCAGAATTAAGGCCTCATATTCTGCAACATTGTTGGTACATTCAAAATTTAATTGGTAAGAAAACATTAGAAATTCCCTGTCAGGTGTAATTATCCATACTCCTGCTCCAGCTCCAGCTCCTTCTCTGCTTCTAGCCCCATCAAAGTGCATCGTCCAAGTACCTTCTTTTCTGATCTTTTCTCTTAACAATCTTTCCTCCTCATTTTCTTTAGGTTTAATTACATCAATCTTTTCTTTAGATTCAATATCATTGTACAAAATGCAAGAACCCAAATCGGTGTCTAATGCATATATGGCCTGTTTCTCAGGCTCTTTTAAATCACTTACCAAATAAGAAGCTCTCTTTTCAGTATACAATCTTCTGTGTACCCCCAACACCGGAATAGTAGCGAAAGACATATCCATTTGTAGAGTTCCCTTTAACTTTGAAGCCCACGACCTGGACAATAACATACCGAACTTTGCAGGAATATCAGCGACCACCACATCCATAAGAATACCTTTGGCTGGTATCTTACTGAGATTGACTGTCAAATCTTTAATCAACCCTAAACATTTAACTTTCCTTGAATCAAAAGAAAATAAGTCATCATATGGTCTTGTGATTTCCAATCCCAAAAATTCTACTACAAGTTTGGGCATCAAATTATGAGAAGCTCCGGAATCCAACATACAGTTATGTACCACTTTATCATGAATATCCAAATTCACATAGAAGGGAGAAACTTCTTCCAAACTATTGTCTTCCATTCTTGATCCTAAACAGATATTAGGATTATCATCATCTAATTCCAAAGTGTCTATTTCCACCCGATTTTCTACCTGCATCATCTTGAAAATTTGTTCCTTATATTCCTTGTTCTTCAGTATTTCATTAAAGGGTACTGAAATCTTGACTTTTGACATTTCATTCTGTATGTTGAAAGGAACCAAATTTTTATCACTTTCCTTCATTGGATCTTTCTTGCTGTCTAGAATTACCTTGGGCACGTCTTCATTTTCTTTTCTTTTAGTTTGTGGTTCAGGCTGACTAGTAGAAGTTTTATCAGCATTTCTTTTTGACTTGCCTATT
The DNA here is from genome assembly GCA_027924585.1 of Larix kaempferi. Taxonomy (NCBI): domain Eukaryota; kingdom Viridiplantae; phylum Streptophyta; class Pinopsida; order Pinales; family Pinaceae; genus Larix; species Larix kaempferi. The sequence continues at coordinate 6,307,466 of BSBM01000252.1, forward strand.
GGTTCTTTCCCTTTGTCAATTACAACATCTCGGTTCCTCAGATTTATCTTTCTTTGAAGATCGTTTATGGCATTTTGATAACCAATCTGGTATTGATCACTTCCTATCTCCAAACTACAACATTCTCCTTCTGCCATGAACATATCATGTTCCTGTTTAGTCAAATACACTTCTGGATCAGAACTGCCACAATGGTGAATATCTCCTTCAGGTATTTCGGCTTCAGCTTCTCCAGCAATATAATTTTCAGGAAAAGGAGGTCGGATTTGATCCTCTTCTGCATTCCTTGGGTTTGGCTGTCCTCTCGGCCTTACAGATGGAACAAAAGGCCTCCTAAAGTTCGGGTTTCTGATTTGAGGTTCTGCTGGTTCTTTATTTGGAGTTTTGTTGTCCACTACTAATCTTTCTAGCAACTTTTCCATAGTTTTCATCATTGCTTCGAATTTTATATCTGTAGAGGAAGAAGAAGAAGAAGCTACATTTTGATTATCTTCTCTAATTTTCTTTCTATCCATATCTCTATGTCTCATTTTTCCAGAAGCCATCATATTAGCCTCAACTTCTACTGCATCTTTCATCATTATTTCCAAAGTAGTAGATCTTCTTTCTCTTAATGTGCATGAAAAATCACCTTCAAAAGCATCAGCATAATGTAACTTGGCTGCTCCTACTGGAGGTTTTATATCTGTAGGGATTGAATTATAGACTTTCATAAATCTGGCAGAAAACTCCTGAACTGACTCAAAACCTCCCTTTTTCAGATTGTTATACTGGGTCAATACCTGCGAAGGATTTTTCTGATATTCCCACCTTTCGATAAAAAGGGTTGTAAAGGCATCATAATTTGCAATAGATCCAGCGGCTAAAGCTCTAAACCATTTTTTCACTTCACCTCTCAGGCTTTGAGCAAACAACCTCATTTTAGCATCATCAAAATCTACTTCTTCTAAATCAATAAAATCGCTGAAATTATCAACATGTTGCTGTGCTGTATAATTTCCCTCATTATCAAAAGTAAAGATTCTCTGTGCATAATTTTGAGGCAAATCATGTAAAACTGCTGGCAAAACCAAAGGAGCAAATCTGGCAGCCATGGGCGGTGGATTATAAGGTGCAACTACCGTCGCCTGTTGTCTATTACCCTGTACAGGTATTCTCTGGGCTTTGGATATTTCAGGTGCTTTCCTCTCAGATCTTTGTAAATTTTCCCAAACAGATTTTAAAGAATAGTCCCACAAACTTTGTGGATCAACTTTTGTTTCTTTCAAATCAGAATCTGACTTAGTTCTAAACAGAATCTTTTCACTTGAACCAATATTTTCTTCCTCAAACAAATGTTCTTGCAAAGAAGGGAATATATTCGAAAACTGAGAAATACCTTCTTTCGTCTTGCCTTTGACTTTCTCCGTCTTGAGGAGCTTTTCTGGATTATCTACGCCTGAAAAGAACTGTGAACCGGGATTCCTTCTTGTAGCCACAATGTCTTTCTCAACTTACTCTCAAAACTTCTAAAAACTGTCACAAGTGAAGTCGCCAGGGCAATATCTACAACCGACTTGTTTCAAACTTCCTTGCCCAAGAAATTTGAGCTTTCTTTGTCGTTTCTCCGAGGGAAAATTTCACTTTCGTTCCCCGGCAATGGCGCCAAAATGTTAACACTTAGATTTTATTCTGGTTGTAAGAAAATAAGACCTAAGGTAACCTATTTCAAACCAAGCTTTAGGTAGAAGAACTAGCCATTTTCTCTACCAGAGAGGGCTTTCTCTTTGATATGTATGTGAAGGCTAAAATATACAAAGGTTCTTTTAAAATTTCTCAAAAAATATTTTATGGTCGAAAAGGTGAACAAGAAACATTGGGCATGGAGTCAAAGCTTTCAAAATGTATAATAAACCAGTAAGAGATTTTCACCGTACAAATTTACGCAGAGGCAAGATAGTAATCATATTACAGTCAATTTGATTTTTCAGGTGACATAGAAAGAAGTAAAGACATTCCATCAACAACAGGTATCTATCCAGGATAAATCTATTGTCAACTTTGGAGAATAAAATGGATATTTAAATGCGGATAAAATGAGGCATAACCAGTATGAATCTCAAATTATTTCAAGTGTTCATTTAAATATAGAAGAAAAACACCATGGGAGATATAACGAAGAAGATAGACATGCACATATAAAGATAAGGAGAATAACAGACTGTAAGACTGATTAACTCATGAATCTCTGTCATCAAAAGATAGGTATCATCACTGTACTGCCTTTATTTCAAAAATAAACTTCAAAACATACTTGTTTCTCAAAAAATTTCCAACCCTTTCAACAATGACCTCCATTGTTTTTTATACAAAATTTTTAGAAGAAGCCCACATAACTGCTTCTTCTAACTAATAATTAAAAATATTTAACTAAAAGATAACTGTCTTCGAGCAACCCATAACTGTCTTTTAAATAATATTACAGATTTAAAATAAAAATGTCTTTTTGCCACATGGCAAGAGTTTCAAATACATCTAGGTATGAACAGAATATCTGGTCTTTCCGTATTTCTCCACATAACTCCATTGGTCAGCCGTGGGTAGGTCATAATTGGTCATTTCCTTCACCAATACGCGCATCTCGATATGACCTGCATAAGAAATAGGAAGAAGGTTTGCGCAAGTTGAAATTAGCATATTTAAAATTTCAAATTCTCCTGACATTTTCTCCATTAGAATTTTTCCTGTCAGCATGTGATCTAGCTGCTGGAATTTTCGGTGATCCATCCTGATATCAAAAAGTAATCTTTTATAATCACTTGGAGGAATTAATTCACTATTTTCGTTCCAGAAAGCTGGGAATCCCTTATTCACTAACTTGTCAAATTGCTTTTTGAACTGTATTACTTCTTTCCTTATTTCTCCTGCTTTGGCCTCGATGTTTTCGACATGTGAGTATTTGCCCAAGATCCTTCTGGCCCAAGTGATGACAGAAATTCTGTTTGTTATACTCATGGCTGTCAGGTCTGCCTCGGATAAACTGTTTAAAAATGTTATTGCTCTCTGGGCTATTTCTTTCGGCTTTCTATTTAGGCTTTCCCTGACTGCCCGGCAACTGTCAAAAGCATCTTTGGCTACCTTTTCTTTAATTCTTATATAATCCAGATATGGCCTAAGTTTTTCAACCTCTTTAATGATCTGGTCCCACACCATATGTTTACACCCCTGCATAGCAGCTTGCCCTGTTGCATGAGCTGCTAATCCTTTATTATTATTGCTCAATTCCTGATTATTTGCCTGCAAAGTTTTTATTTCTTTCTCTTTTACTTCATTTTCTTCTTTCAATTTCAGTACTTCTGCCTTCAACAATTTGATTTCGTTATCTTTTAAACTTATTTGTGACATTGCCTGTAAAATTTCATCTACACCGGTCTTATTCTCTTATGGGCCTGTCTGTACTTGTTGCTGACTATTCTCTGCTAATTGTTTTCTTGCTGTGGCTAACTGTTCTTCTAAAATGAACCTTTCTTTTTCCCAACAATCTTTTTTGTCAGAGAGCTTTAACATTTTAGCTGTAACATCATTGACTTCGTTAGATAACTCTTCTTTCTCTTTTTCTAACACTGTCAATTCTGCACCTTGAATGAGTACAGCATCTGGGATTTTTAACTTTCGTCTCAATGTTAAAATCACCTCTTCCTTCTCCTGGAGCAGTTTAGTGGCTGCAGCTCCATCTTTATTAGTCAAGTCTATTTGCAATTTCTTAATTTGCTGTTGTCGAGACTTATTCTCTGCCTTTTCTTGTCTCAACTGATTATTTAATTTGTCTACTGAATTTTTCAGTTTGTCGGCTCTCAATGTGGCCCCCAAATAGTCTGAGTATATGACCTCTCCAGCTTGTCTATGTAACAAAATTTTATCAGGGGCATTTATTTTTGACAAATCTATCTTCATCTCTGAGATCTTGTTTTTTGTCACAACTGAAAATTTCAAAGAATTTTCTTTGATGTTCCTGCTGGTGAATAAACTTACTTCATTATTTGATATATTCCTGACCTTCGGAAACAATTGACTTTTTTGCTTTGCGGATTCCTGTTTGTTTTTACTATGTTCATCAAATACGTCCATGATATTCCTGGGTCTATTTACATCATCCCCTACAGGGGTCTCTTCAATGTTGTATTCCTTCACTGTAACTTCTGGTATTTCATCTTCTGTCGCTTTTGCTTCTTCTGAAATTGTTGTCAATTCTTGTGACTCATCGGTTTTCAATCTTTTTCCTTTTTCTGTCTCTTCATCATCGATGATCATAATATCCTGTATAGGCCTTTTGGACCCCACTAATGCAGTATTTATTCCACTTTCTGTTTCTGCCGTTGCTTCTTCCAATGACATTTCTTTGTCTGACTTGTCTGGAATAATTTCTTCTTTGTATTCGAACCAGTTGGCTCTGTCTGCCATTCCTTCAACAGTTTCATGATTCAGAGCCTTGATACGATGCTCAAGTCTTCGTTTGGATATGATATTTAATGGGTCATATTCCATAGCTGCATCTGTCTCAAAATTCATGTCTTTTAACAACTTTTCTATATATACAGCAGCGTTCTTATTCTTTATTGTGAACGGACCTAATGTGAAAGGGTATTTAATGTCCGTTGCTTGTCTGTGGACTAAAAAATTGTTATCTTCTACAATCAATTTCTGTCTCAAAAACTCCAAGGCAAAAATCCTCAAGGTGAGGAATGCTGGTAGCACATAGGGTTTATGCTTGAATCCATACAATCTGACTACTGTACTATCTCTCGATAAAAACCAATCTCCTGTGGCATACTCTGTATTCAGTTGCATTGATACCTGCATTTCCGGCAGTACCCTAGGCAAATTTTTTCCGAAAATCATCTTAAAGATCGTCGAGAGCATGTAATTGATAAAATTGAAAATATTATTTTCCAGTGGAGTTGTGAAAACAATCTCTGGGAACTGTAATTCTTCCTGGCTGGATACCATAATCATTCTCATTAAAAAGGCCTGAAACCTGAAATGTCTGTGCGTGGAAAAATTGACCATCTGGTCATGCATCCTTTCTGCTACGAATGTTTCAAAATTTAGTCGGGGAATTTAACTTTCGTCAATTCCCGACTGGACTATACTTATTCTGTACAAAAAACTCAATTGAAACTCAGTTATATACAAATCCGTATCTAACCCTAAAACTACGGCCAACAGTGTCAAGACCAACTGGGTATTTTCATTAAAAAGATTGATATCTAAAGGGTAAGGGAGTTCCGAAATGCTAGTCTCTGGTCTGAGACACGTCGACAAAAACATTTCTCTATTACTCTGAGAAGCGTGATGAAAATTTTCAATAATTGAAACCTCAGAAAAAACCTCAGGGTCCAGGGTTTGGGGCAAATCTACTTCCAGGGCTCTAATCACTTCGGCTGGCTCAATTTTGCAAATGGCTCTAGTTTTCTGGCTGTTTAAAACAACTCTCTCTTCCCGTGAATAATTTTCGGCACACCAGGAGACGAATTCTGGGAAAGCAGGAAATTGGTTAGGGCAAAAAGCTATCAGAGATGACTGGTGAACCCTATGGGGGTCTATACCTTCTTTTAATAACTCAGACAGGTTAATTTTTAAATCGGAGACCGGAAACCTAATGAGGGTATCGTAAACATCCTCATCTCTGTCTTCTAGGGCATCTTTTGACCTAAAAACGTCTATATCTTGCACAGTCTCCATTTAAACGCTTCTTTTAAACAAAATTCCGTTTAAAAAGTGTGACAGGTCACCAGACCCTACCTGTAAGTGCTTGCTTTTCGCCTTCTGTCGCAATCGCCAGCTTCCACCAGTCTTCGGAGCTCTCCAGGATAACGACACATGCAAAATGCCGTTATGTGGAGCCCTTTCTTTTTTATATAAGCCTTTTTAGAATAACTTCCTTGCACCTTTATGAACGCGGGTCACATCTAACCGTTGATCTTTGAACCATTGTTCTGGACCGTCAGATCTCGTCCCCCTTTATTCTACCGGTGGTATCCGCGATCGAAAAGGCGGTTTCCTTTTCTGGTTTGCTCCCCGCGCGGATACACCATCTGCTGACACCTGTTATAGTGGTTTATTCTCCGCGACCGATTTCCCTTATATCCCGTGTGCATGTTCCTGGCCGCGGATGAAACGCTGGCCGTTGATTTTATCTAGGTATGTATCAGCCTTCCGATCATTGTAAAATATGATGTCATGTGACATGGCCCCGCCAAGCTCTCCCTGTTCGCCACGTGTTGGGTCCCACCTTGCCACGTAAGGTAACTTTCCACATTTCCATAATGGGTGGTTTCGCGCGGTGTTATAGTGGTTTCCGATACCGCTTTATCCATGCGCGGATGAATGAATATCGGACACGTTCCTTGGTGGTATTATGTCCGCTACCACCCTCCACCATTTTTTGACGATTATATTGGCGACGCGGGGTTGATATTAGCCGTTGATCTGGATTTATAATATCTCCGCCGATGGGACTTGACCGGGGTTTAACCCTTACCTATATTTGCTAGCGGACCTTATAATTATGGGTTTTTATCATATATTTTTATATGAAAACCTTCAATTCACCCCTTTTATGATGATTTTTCTCTTAGGACCTTTCAGCCAAACCTTTTAGCCAAAATTTTAGGTTTTTCTCAGACCTGGTGTCAACACATATCATAAACAACCTTTTGTGCTAGCTAAACAAAAATTATGTTGTATATATAAAATCGTCATATTCATTTTCTACATCTCTAGAAAAATCCGATTCACTAACTTTAAAATATGGAAAGAAATAAAATTATGAAGATGATGTACAACATTTTGAAACAAATAAAAATCCATATCGTATTTTTCATATTCATAGTCTTTCTCTTGCTCATCTATATTCAAATATTCATCCCAAACCTGATTTGAAATCTTTCCACAAGGCTAAAGATTGTCCTCTACCTCCTCAACATCAGTAAACATCTGCTACAAAGTCAAATATTTCCTCTCTCTGAGATAAAAAGCTAAGTCAGGATGATGGGTTGTTGCGTAAAGAAACCTAGCATCAGTTCTAGAAGGTTGAATGTCTTTAGGCCTAGTACAATAAAAGCTTTGAAACCTCCTATTAAACTTGGTGACACTTTCATCCTTCTTCCTCTTCATGGCATAGAATTTGAAAAGGTATTGATCATAAGAATTCATTTCACCCCAATACCTCAGGAAAACATCATGAGAGTCCATCCATGAATCTATTGAATCATCTTCCAAATTTCTAAACCATATCTTGGAATCTGATTGTAAACACTGACAAAATGTTCTCATAAACACATCATCATACATGATTTCAAAGAGATTTGTAAACCTTTCAAAGGATTCCATGTGTCTTTCTATTGTAACATGGTCTTCTCCATTAAACTTAGGAAGATACTTGAAGAACATGGGAGGATAATCATGAAGGATGGATGGTAGCTTCATAGGTTTATGATGTTCCCTAATCTTGATCTGAACTTTAGTGAGCTGATTAAAAGATGGAGTAATGATGACATGATTTGGTAATCATATTTAGAATCTACATACTTACAATATTGGTCATTTCCTGGAGAGATTGGAATATGGACATCATTTTTCTCAGTAGGTTCAACTAAGAATTCAAATCAACAATGCAAGAAGGAAAATTTTCTCTTCTCAAGGGTGTATATACAGTTGTAGGCTTATAATCATCTGAGTATACAAAGCATATGATAATCCTTTTCACATGTAATGGGAAAGACAAAAAAGAATTGATAAAAGGGAATATAAGTTCTTTGAAAACACTCATGACTTGATACTTGGTCTTTCCATTCTTCCCTTTCATCTTTCTGTCAGTAGGGCTCATCCTCCAGTGGAATCTTGAAAATTTGATTGGAGTCACCAAGTGAATGATTTGCAGTCAATATTCTATACATATTTCTTGTTCACCATCAAGAAATAGAACTTATCTTTGTCGTACACCCATGGAAAATAACTTTGTGACTTCGCTCCTCGACAACGACGCTAAAAGATATTATCCCTAAAGTGTGCACCAAACTGCTATGGAAAAAAACTAGGGCACCTCAGTTGTTGTGATGGTTTTAGGTTAATGATATTTAGGTAGTTCATACAAGGTTTGAGGTATAGGATCAAATATGAAGCATAAAATAATCCAATAAGAAACACACCATTGTTTCAAAGGAAAACTCCTTGTCGACTAAATATTAAGTCAACAAAAAAGAGTAATTAAGTAGAAGATGTAAACACATAAGGAAACATGTTGTTTAAATTATATATTTACAAAGAGGAGATTCTAATTCAAAACAATGTTTTGAATCAAAATACAATATAAGAATGCATATTAATAGTCATAGGCACCACACAATAAGTATTACTGCTATTTGATCTAAAACAAGTAAGACAACTTATGCAGTGCAAAAGTAAAGTCTGTATTCAATTTAAGAAGCAACAACTAAAATATAAAGAGGTGTTGTCATGTCCCCTCAACAGTGAACATTGCATCAAGTTCCTAACCCAACCAATCCCTTGGGTTGAGGAGACAACTTCATTATCATGGGGTTAATTTTGAATTCGAGGCACTTAATTAATTAGGAGTGTAAATTAAATTTTATCCAAAATTTATTATGCACTTGGATTATTTCTTTTTCACGCATTTAATAATTTTATCATGAATAAATGAGGTGTTGATGCCCTGAAATTCGATGCACCAACAGTAGGGATTCTCTCTGCTAAGAAATCCCAATTAGATTGCTCACTGTTTGGTGTGGGGAATCCGTCCGGTTAACGGTCTGGCTCCCGTATGTGATTATTAAGGTTCTTTACCAGCTACGGCCCGGTTCACCGTTTATGTGATTTTATATTTCATTATGAGATGCAAGTGCCCTAATTAAATGCATATAACTGGTAGGAAGAAACCACACTAGCAATGCGTAGGTTCTTACCTCTCATCTTACCGCTCTTGTCTAATCAATTATGTATTTATTCTTACACTAAGCTAACTATCCTATCCCTGCAAGGAGCAAGTTTGAATTAAGAGTAATATACTGGAAATGTTCATACAAGTCTAACAAGTAGCTGTTCAAACACAATATTCACCTTTACAACAAAAAGAAATACCAAAGATAACTCTGATATCATAAAGCAATTTATTACTCATTTAGCACATAAACATTTGCACATAAAGCAAAATCATTCATCGCCATGAAGTAATTCAAGAAAGTTAGAATGGTCTCACAGTATGAGTCATGAATGGAAGAAGAAGTAGTTCCGCATTAACATTCCACACATTCCATGCAAAATCTCTGCGCATGCTTTTCGTAGGAAACAGATCCTTCTTATTAAGCAGAAAAATAGTTCTCTTACAAAAATGGTCCAGCTCTATTGTACTAGAAAAATTCATTCTTCTCTATTCTACCCCTCTATTTATTTACAAAAGGTTTGTCATCTAGTGACTCTTCATTTACCCTAACCCTAGGGATTCCCCAAAAAATTTCACTTCGTGATTTTACAAAGAAAATACAAATATTAATTTTCAGCTGGCCTTTCCAAATCAGAAATGTATTTGGCCCACATGTCAGTTTCTTCAGAAATGATATTACTTTGCACGGGGTCTACCATATTCAAAGTGATCTCATGATTATATAGTTTTGCTTCTACACTTTTTACTCCTTCAGTCGTTGCCTTGTATCCGTCTTTTAAAAAGTAAGCATTAATGGAAGCTTGCCCAATGAAATGATGAAGGTATTCTCCTGTTAGCACGCCCATCTTCTTGATATAGTTTGGATCATCACTCAGCACATTCTGCAACTCCGACAAGCGCTGGTCCCTATCAGGAAATTCTTCTATAGTCGGAGGCATAACCGATTGACACCTTTCATGGATTTGACTAATTTTCTAGTAAGAGTATGTACACTTCTCGATAGTTTTTGGAATCTTATTATTAATCCGTAGACCGGATTTTCTGCAGAATTCAAGGAGGCCTGAGCCCAGATTCGAATCTGTAGTGGTCTTATGAGGCAAGTACTCAGGGAATTCTAATTTCCCTTCTCTCCACTTCATTTGTTTCTTAATATCAGCCATGGTGCATACTAATTTCTGCCTACTTCTCAGAGCTTCAACATCAATTTCCCCCATCCTTGATATCATTATCTTCATCTTGCAGACTTCCTCAGTGATAAGTTCTTGTGAATTATGTTTCTTCTTCTGAATGTCACACGCTTTCTCATGAAAAGGAGTCAAGTCTTGCTTCTTATTGTTCATAAGTGCCATTTGTTCCATCATAAAATCTTTTTACTTTATTAATTCCTACCACTGAAGCTTCAAGTCTTCAACCTGCTGCCTACTGTCTGCCTCTCTTTTCTTTGATTCATTGATGCGAGTTTCCAGATCATTTTTCTCGCCTTTCGTAATCATTAACTGCACAGTCAGTGCATCCTTTTCTGTTTCCAAACTCTTGTATTATTCCACTATCCTTTCCTTTTTGGATAGAATGGAGTCATGTTCCCTTTTCAATTCTATCCCTTCTCCTCGTATCTTCACCAAATTGTCTTTCAGTCTTAGCATTTTCTCTTTCTTTCTCTCCACGTCGCTCATCATCTTGTCAACATTGTCTACACTTGCTTGTGCAGCAGCTACGGTGACAGATGCCATAAGCTTAGGGTCCATGTGGGTATCCTCCAAGATTGTACTCTCCTGAATGGTAACAACATCGGCATGGGCTGGTAATTTCAGCCTCTTTTCTGACCTCTTCATGATAGTATTTCTTTTTGAGTAAAAAAATATTGTGTCTAATCTGGCTACCGTATGTTGTTTTGATGGGGTGAACGGGGTGAGACCGAGATCCTGCAATGGGAAGTTTCCCCCTGTGATTATTTTTGATGGGTCTATGCCCATATCTTGCACATTCGGGATTTTCTGTTCCACAACTTCCTTGGACTTTTATTTATCCTCCTTTTGCCTTTGTTGTTCAGCTTCTTCTCTGTCTGCTTTTTCTCTCATTTCTTGCAACCTTGCGGCTTCTTCTTTCTGAATCCTTTCAGTCTCTTCCCTCCGCACTCTTTCAGCTTCTTCTTTCTGAATTCTATCAGCCTCTTCTTTATGCAACCTTATGACTTCATCCTTTTGTTTCCTTTATGCTTCCTTCTGCTGTTCTTCAGTAGCTTTGCTTTCTTTCCTTTCGGTCTCTTATTTAAGTTTCCTTTCTGCTTCCCTTAGTTGCTTTTGTAATTCTGCTTCTTTTGTAGCTTTGGCAGCAACACTGGAAATACCCCCGCTTTTGGGACGAAAGCGCTTGTTCAGCTCAATCATGTTTCTTGCGCTCTGATACACCTCTTCATCTTTTAAGAAGAGATGTGCATATTCAAAGCTAATCTTGTAGGAAGCACAATGGGTAGCGACCTTACCCTCGCTATCATTCCTTCTGAAAATCATTGTCCCAAAATGAAAGGCCTCTAAATCCTTAACGAAATCCTCAGCCTCTTTTTCCTTGGGGAACTTGTATGCACCGATAGTGAATGGAAACGGTGGGTAGGAAGCATTTTTCTTGTCATTAAGAAAATGCCAAACTCCATTGATGAAAACTTGCCTTACGACCTCCTTATGTACAACAAAATCAGTGGCATACTGAGGCAATAGAGAATGGAGTTGGGTTCCTACATACATCCTGATGTAAGTGCCTTCTGCGGAGAAATAATAATCTCCATATTCCTCAATAATTGGCATGACATTCTCGGACAGACAACTTGGTTCTTCCTTGAAGATTAGTCGGTACAGTGGCATGATTAATCCTTCACAAATCAGTTTGTAATGGCTCGCGTATTTGTGAGCCCATGTTATCTGATACACCACATGGAGGGGTGATTTGGCCTGACTCCAAACACATCCCAAATCAGGGAAAGGGTTTATGATCAATATGCAGTCCAAGAGATAAGAAGACATGAAAAATTCATCTTTTTTCTGTGTCATTCCTCCTTGCACCGCAACAATGTGTGACACCATACTCTTATAAATGATGTCGGCCCAGTTGAAAATCGCACCATGTGTAGAAACGTGGTACATCACTGGTACCCAGCTGAGTTTATATGTAATCCCACTTGCTAAGCCAAAAACCCAGCTTAACATCAAGGCCATGATTCTATATGGGTTCCTTAAATATTGACTATCATATTCTCCACTAGCCCTTGGTCTCAATTGTCTTTCAGAGACTGTCATCTTCTTAGCATACTCAAAATGATCCATTTTGGCCTCGGCTATCTAGTCGTCAGTCAACATGATTTTAGGGGAAGGCAGCTTGTAGGCTGCATCTATGTGAATCTTGTAGGCTGCATCTATTAATGTTCATTTGGCTTCGGTGAGCATGCAAATGACGATTTGTGACAAATTAATTTTGACCAAAAAATGCGAAGGATTTCATTGATACACAATGAACAATTAGTTGTAAAAAAACTTCGGGCTTCCTTTATGTGAACTCAAGGCTTAGTGCACATGTTGTAAAGAGGTCATTAAAACTGTGTATAACCAACTACCCTTTCTGCATTCATATTTCACCAAAAATATTTGAAAACAACCATAGTGCTCAGTAAAGAAACTTTAAGCATTTGTCTATCGGCAGGGGAAGCATAACGCCTTCATAAGCGAAAAACACGACAACTTTGCAACACATTGTTTGACTGAACACACAACCGATGACAGGGGTCATGTCCAAACATTCCTCGCTTTGTTGCCTAAACCCCTAAGTTTGCGTGGCCCGTGATGGTCCAGAAGGGCGAAAGGATTTTAAAAAAAATGCAACACTGCAGTTAGAGGGTGCTTTGGGCGTGCATGAAAGCAGCGTTGCTCGTGCGCACCCAAGGCCTCGGACTTTGCCTAGAGAGGAAAGGGGCAAGCCTAATACGGAAAGCTCGGTTAAGCTCATGGGAACAGGGGAAAACAACAATCAAACCTACATCCTCACCGTTCAACTGACTCCATCTCAACCGCTTAAACAACTCAAAATATATGATGTGAGGGCTACGGCGAGCTGCTAGACACAAGAAAAACCTGCTAGGTGAGGCCATGGCGTAGTTGAAAACAAAAATGGGCTAAAACCTAACCCCAAAAGACCCTCTACAATCGTCCAACATTTAAAAGCGACCAAGCAAAGACCAAAACAATTAAAAAGAAAAGAACAAGGGCTACAGTGTTCCTACCTTGAAAATGTGCACTGGATGAGAAAGAGAGCTCAGAAACGTTGAAAACCTGGCATCCAACGGGCGATAGTAAAATGATGTTTTATCTTGTTCGAATGGTGGTTAAAAAGAAATTAAACCCCTATCACTATATATGAACAAACGGAAAGCCTTATCACAAATGTGAACAAGGTTTCGGTAGGTGGGGTCATTAATGACCGCGCCCCCTTTTCGCTGCGTGAAGGGCAACTCCGATGATCATTTTAGTGTGAACACTTCTTTCGCCACGAAACAATCGGAGTAAAATTACAGTGTCGCTGCGAATGTTCAGCGTAATTCACTAAACATCAGTGACCGATCGCCGTGAGTTATCCAGACTTCTGCAAAACAATCGACACGATTTTCTTTGGTTGCGGCTACTGCTTAGCGAAGTGGCTCGATCGCTACGAACTGTCGCCGTAATTCGCCCAAAAGTTGTGAAAGAACGACGCCAACTTGCCAAACAAAAGCGAAATGGTTGGCGACAAATAACTTGAATGTCGCGACCGGTTGGCACCGAATCACCGCAATGTTGTGACATGGTCGACGCAATTTACCACGAAACTGCGAAACGATCAGCGAAGACTCGCCTAAAAGCTGCGAAATGGTCGGCGAGAATTAGTCAAAACGCTGCGACCGTTTCGGAGTAAAAACCTGAGTTTGTACTTAGGCTAAAAAAGACTTGTTCTTCAAGATTTTCTAAGAAAATTCGAAGTGTCAAAGAGGAGAATGTTCCAAGAAGCAAAAAAAACTCTAAAAAATAAAGAAGGGGCCCTACAAATTACTAAAAATTTTGGGGATCAGGTTGCAGCAGCAACATGAGGATAATGATCCACTAGGACTCATTAGTGGATGAGGTTGACTTGGAGATGACTTGAAGAAGAATTTAAGGAGAAAGCACCCAAATCTAGAAAATCAGGAAAAAGGAAAGAAAGATGGAGCAAATCAGAAAAGCAACAAAAACATAGGAAAAGCAACATAGAGCATAAAGCAACACAAAAGCAGAAAGAAGGATAAATCAGAAAAGCAGGAAAGTTCAGAAAAGAAGGATAAATCAGAAAATCCAGAAAAAGTAGAAAAAGCTAAAGCAGAAAGTGGAAAAACAAATAGAAAAGGAAAAAGGAGGAAAGCAAAGCAAAAAGGGAAAAGAAAGGAAAGCTAGCTTTCCTTATCCACTCATGGAGGGCTCATTAGATAAGGAGACTTGCTACTCAAGTCATCCTCTCTCTATAAATAAACCAATGCACACCCCCTTCACTTTTTTTCTTCTTCAGTTTGAGTATTGTTGTGAGAGCAAGTGTGCCTCAAAGACTTGGGAGATGTGCCCCTACTCCAAGCTGGGTGATGTTCCCTTGCTTCCTGTGAGAGGATGATGGTATTAAGAAATTATCATTGATTTTTATTTCAGGTCCTTTAGCTGATACAATTCTGGTTCGAATTTCAGAAAAGTCTCATGAAGTCTATGGTTCGAATCTCAAAGCTTCTTGTTGATTTCCAGTGCTAGATTGTTGTGTTGAAGAGGAGAGGAGTTTTTGTAATATTTTGAGAATCATATTGGATCATTTATGATGTAACTAAAGTCATTATAAATCTATGATATCAGTCATAACATTTAATATTGCAGAAGTCTGATATATTCTGAGTTTTCTCCACCCCTTATAGATTTGCCTAGAACTTGACTAGTTTTCAGAATGCAATTAATAAATGAAAGAGTCTTGATCCAAATGAAGTAATTATTGTTCTTAGAGGTTCTTAAGATTTCATATGTAATATTCCAATTCTCATATCATAATTTCGTGAGCCTTTATTGATTGTTTGGGAGTCCTGAATTCTCACTAGTTGTGTAGTCCTAGTAAGCAATTTTTGTCATATTTTTGTGAGACTTCCTCAAAAATTTATCTAACTTTATGGAATGAAACCTGACTGTATATTGAATTTAAATTTATTTTATTTAGCCTCCTAAATTCAGAATCCTTCACCCATAGCTTCCAGTCAATGAATAGTGATATACTAGTTTGCATATGTTGGGGTGTCCAAGAGCATTGTAGTAGACTTCAACATTTCTTATTTCAAACCATCAATGGTACCAGTGCTTTGTTAAAAGGAATTATCAGCCATCATAGTCCTCCTCCCATCCATAGTGCTTGATCTTTCCTGCCTTCAGTAAAACTAGCCCTCTGAATTGATTGTTTTTAGCTGAGTCTGGTAGGAGTTAGAGGTGAGTTAGTGTTAGTGTATCATCAGCCCTTGTTGGTACATTACAGTGGTGTCAGAGCCAATTTTTCTGAACCTGCTCTTAATTTCTTTCTATGAGTCCAAGAATTTATTTAGATTCTATGAAGAAGGATCCTTTGTCAGAAGGAGAAGAGGGAGAAGAGATAAATTCTATTGAAGGGAAACTACACGGAGAGTCAGACATGTCTCATAATGAAGACAAAGAGGAGTTCAAACTCTTTGTTAAAGGAATGATGAAAGGATTGCAAGACATCTCCCACAATATTGTTCAATCCGGGAAAGAGACCAGATATTTCTTAGCTCAGCAACTAGGAAGCAATAATGGAGAGGGGAGCAACAATGGTACACCACATGGCGAAAGGAAGATAAATAGTGGTACAATGGATCAAACCAAAAGAAACTGAAGCACTCTATACAAAATCTTTGAAACTGCAGAAAGTCAATATTGGAACAGAGGATAACACAAAGATTCAAGGTATAGTACATTATTGGGATTAACAAAATGTCTCTAATAACATCACTATTGAGGGAATATGAAGACTTGTTTCCAATTTTTTTTTTACTGAACTCAAGGGGATCTAAGTATATTTAGGTGAAATAAATATTGCATTGAATCCAAACACCAAACCAGTAAAACATCGACCATACAAATTGAATCACCAAGTGAAACATAAGGGTTAAAAAGTAAATTGACCGTATGTTAAGTGTTGTCTTGATTTTTCTAGTAGATGAATAAGACTGGATTAGCCCCTTGGTATTCAAAAGAAAGAAATATATGGAGTAAATTCAAGTTTGTTTTGATTACCATAGGCTGAATGTTACATGGGTTCACCACCAATTCCCAAGTGGCCGGGAATGAAGCATACTCTTTCAAAAATAGATCCTTGTGTTATCACCAAGCCATGATTGTGGAGGAAGATCAAAAGAATACAATGTTTACAATAGAATGGGGGTCATTTTCTTATAATGTCATGCCATTTGTATTAAAGAATGCACCTACCATTTTCTCAAGGATTGTAACTGCAAATTTCAAGGAGTTTCTTCATAATTTTTTGGAGGTTAACTTGGAAAAATGGGAAGTGTACAATTTGCTTAAAGATCATGTTGCATTACTCTGACTAATGCTAAATTGTTGCCGACAGATGCATATATATTTGAACTTGTGGAAATGCATTTTTTGTGTCCTTTCACAATCTATTGGGACACATTGTCTACCACGATAGAGTTTTGGTAGACCTTGCATAAATCACAACGATTGTGAATCTGTGGTCACATACATCGGTAAAGAAGTTGCGATCCACCTTAGGACATATAGGCTACTACAAGAGGTTTATACACAACTATGATTCAATTACTGCTTTGTTTGAATAGTTGTTGAAGAAATTTGAATCTTTGACGTGGACTGAAGACTGTGAAAATGCCTTCGCAACTTTAAAAGAAAAAATGGTCAATTCTTCGATCATGGCATTCCCTGACTAGGAAGAATAATTCCATGTACATGTTAATGCATTTTCCATTTCCCTCGGTGATGTATTAGCTTAGCCAAGAGAAGGTGAGATGGATAATCTGATGTACTTTGCTAGCTGCAAAATATATCAGGTAGAACACAATTACACAATCATAGAATGAGAAGGATTAGCAATGATTTACTCCCTATAGAAATTCCACCACTATTTTCTAGGAGGATACTTCAATTTTTTCATAGATAATTCATCCCATAATTACCTAGTGAACAAGATCTTCCTAGAAGGTTGCATCTACAGATGGTCACTCTTATTCCAAGAATTCTCTTTTGAAGTCATAGTCAAACCAGGGAAACATAATTATGGACCTGATAACCTATCACGAACAGACATAGGGGAAGTTGATGGAACTGCTGATGATCAGTTATTAGACGCAACACTTTTCAAGGTAGAATCTATTCTCAATCATTAATAGGATATCACAACTGATAAATCACCTCATGATTATTCAACAACCTAGAAATGCCACTTAGTTTTGCAGACTACGAAGTATCAACTAATTGCAGGACAACTCTACAAGTTGGGAATTGATGGAATTTTGTGTCGATGTGTACTATATCATTGACATAAAAGTATTTGGTGGGAATTCCATGCCAGAGATAAAGGTGGCCACGTTAGTGGAAAATCCATAGGAAGGAAGATACTTCAATTCAGGCTATGGTGGCTGATGGTGTTTAAAGGTTCTAAGTAGTATGCTCAGAAATGCGATGTTTTCCAACAAGTTGGTAAACCATATCGATGAGATGAAATTCCACTCAGACCAGTATGGGAATTATAGGCATTTGAAAAATGGGTAGTTGATTTTATGGGACCTATCAACTTGTCGATGAAACATTATAAAGCTCGCTATATCATTACCTCAACAAACTATCTAACCAAATGGGATGAGGTAGTACAATTCTGAGATTGGTCTGCAAAGACGATAGCTCAATTCATCTACGAAAACATCATCACTTAGTTCGAGTGTCCCAGTAGCCTTACAAGTGACCAAGGTACGCACTTTTTGAATACCAATATTGAGGCACTGACATAGGATTTTTTGATACAACACCACAAAATAATCTGCATCACCCACAAGCAAACAACATAGTAGAAGCCTTCAACAAAATTATCGATATTGTACTGATCAAAGTATGTTGCGCAAACCAGGATGATTGGGATGATCAAATACCAATTGTGTTATGGGAAATGACCAATACAAAGAATCTTCATATGCAAACTTTGTTCTAGTTGGTATATGGTAGAGAAGTAGTAGTTCCAACATAATTTTGGGTTCCAGGCCTTTACATTGCACATGCAACATACATGACAAAGGAATATTTAGTTGTGGAATGTATTGCAGAACTGATGGAACTATAAGAGTCCCACTTTTTAGTCAATTATCACACAACTGTTGAAAATGAATGATAGAAGGAATGGAACGACATACACATCAAACAAAAACAATTTAACCAAGTCCACAAAGTTTTACTCTAAGACAAAAAGTTCATGAAGCACCCAGGAAAGATTTGAATGCATTGGTTGGGACCTTTCATTGTTGTGGAAATCAAATATTCAAGATCTGTTAAGTTAGTGCAACTTGATGGTATTGTTTGTCTAGGATGGGTGTGTTAGAATATGTAATGATGACTTATGTGATATATTGGTAAAATATCATTTTAAAGACATAAAATAGCTCTAATGTTATAAAATAGATTTATCCCACATGCATCATTGTAGTTATATCCTTTGTAACCATTCTCTATATAAAGAGGAGGAAATTCATTTACCCACATGTGTTATGGGATGCATTGTAATCCAAACCTCTTGGTATATAAGAGAGGTGAAGGAGACCCCTTTGGGTATGTGTTGATTGTAATTCATCACACATCACATGTTGTGTATGCCATTTGTACACACATTGCATGATGGAGCTTGATGTGATGCATATGTGAGGTCTTCTACATATATTTATATTGCACCTTTATTGGAAGAATGTCTACTATCCGCATGTGTATTGGCCATCTGGGTATTTTTGTACACTGTTGTGGTTTTCTTAGACACATGTTTTGTTGTATCAGCTGTCAAAATGTATCTACACACATGATTGTGACATGGTATTCGAGCTGGTTGCTATGATATAGCACCTTCTATAGCTTTCAATCAATAACTATTATCATCTGGGCATTGTTTATTTTGTAGATTTTCTTTCTACTTGGTAGTGTTGTATGCAGGAACTTCAACACAACATTCAAGCATAGATTATAGCACACACAATAATCATCAATAAGAACAAGAATGGAGTCGAATGTTCAACTGTATTATTCATCTTTGAAAGGTATATTTATACATAGGGAATCTGGTTGGAGTGGTTACACCCACTCCAATGAACCATTCATTAGATTATACAATTTATATAAAGACTATTACAAGGCCTAAAGGCCCTGCCAACATCTCCCCCACCAACAAATCCTTTCTTCGTCCCGAAGAAAGCAGGAACAACCATGAGTTGTGATTTCCTTATCCTTCGTCAACAATATGGTAGTGGTCAATCGAGCCTCACCCTTTCATCTTCCTGTTGGCATTCATCTCCATCGGTACAGGAACTACGAGGGCTTCAACGCTCTACCTTTACACCATCTCACCAACTGCCTTCAAACTTCTGAAATGACACTGAATAGATGTTTCTGTATTTCAGCACTAGGGGGCTTGGTCAATTTAAGTGTTCAATCAATTCAACTGTTATGATGTCATCATCTAGAGTTAAGCTCTTCTTCTGTGTGCTGGTGGCTTCTGTTTGAAT
This sequence comes from Larix kaempferi, assembly GCA_027924585.1. NCBI lineage: Eukaryota > Viridiplantae > Streptophyta > Pinopsida > Pinales > Pinaceae > Larix > Larix kaempferi. Next base: position 6,327,232 of record BSBM01000252.1, read on the forward strand.
ATGATCTTCGTCGACAGCTTCTATTGTGAGGCTTCCTGCAAGTTTGTAAGTGGTCGGTTGCTTGCTACTGACTGATATTGGTCGTGGCCGACTGAATTGACTTGACTCGACTAAAAAATGGTTGGCAAGAGACCGATTTGATTTACAACTTTATGAATATACATGGTTCAATAAACTTGAACAACCTTTTATACAAAACTTTGACTAATTTTCAAAGACCCGACTTCTTTTACAATAAAATGACCACTTTAAAGACAACTCCATTTTGACAACCTTGACCGACGTATGCAATATGTTGACCAAAAAGTAATAAAGACATGTTTGAGTATTATAAGGGACCGACCATCTTTTTGCATATCGACCAAAATACAAGACAAATTTAATAAGATGTTGACCAAATGATGTGTCAACCACCTCGACCATATATTTAAGAATCGACCAATTTTAAAAGGCCCGACCAACTCGAGCAATATAATGTCATGGTAGACTTTCTTTTGCAAAAAAAAAGTGAACTACTTGTATAAACGTACCCTCAATGTGAAAGCAGTAAGAGGAAGGATTTGACTACATTGACATGTCGACCAAACTTATACATCGACTGCAAACTTCGACTCGACCAGCAATAGTCTCTGGAAGTTAGCTACAACGACCAAAGTAATATCTACACAGATCTATATAAACTCATCATACCTTCGATCAAAGTTGACCTTCGCAATTCACAATTTAGATCTTCCAACAAGATTTTGACTGCTAAGGTTATCCGACTACCAAATAATATTCTTATTAACTCGCAGTTAGTCTTCACTTGTCGGAAATTGATCTATCAAATTAGTACTTCTAGTCGCATGGTTGAGTGCTCCAGTCGGTGCAATGTGTATTCCATGCTTGATAATATTATCTGGTCAATTGCACATTTTAGTCAGTGTAATATATAATAATGATATAGGAGCCAACGCATATCATCATCAATTGATAGCCAGTCGATAGATATAGCTGAATTCTGGAGTGGATAGAGATTTTTGGTCAGTCGGTCGATTTGTTTATTTGATTTTTAGCCAATGGACAGTGTTAGCGATATCATACGAACCGACAAATATCAATCATGCGCTACAGCTAACGATCAAGGCCAGTGGTCGGTATTCGGTCAACAGGGTCGACGAACTTATGCGCATTACTTCGACTCGGTATTTACCATTTTTTGCAGGTATATTCGATCGATAGCCTTCACACTTGACCGACTGCACTAGTCGATGAATGACTGGTAGATCAATAGTCAGAGCTGACTAGTGCGGGAAATATATGTGAAGTCAATGGCCTACTGCACCAGTCGATTCTGTGTGCACGAAGAACTCGTCCCGACGGAACATGCATCTAGAGCAGACTCTTTCTACACCTTGCTTTCTCATTTCTTGACATCGAGTATTTCTTTGGCAGAACACGAGCATGTCCAATGTCCAGTCTTCTTGGTGGCAGGAAAACAAGCATTTCCAACATCCATGAGCAATTGAAACAATCAGCTTCAAAGATTGACGACATGACTTTCATTGCAAGGGTCTGTCAGTGCGTTATAGGAGTGCGGTCAGTGCACGCATATACCTTTTGCCAACGATCTTCCACAGGCAACATTATTCAACAACATTTTCTTTTTGCAGGAAGATTCTACTGATTTCTCATGTCTTACAGGTATTCTTTGTGTCTCCTGGAGCCGAGCGATCTTTCCTTTTGCGCAACAAGAAGTAGAACTAGCCACATCCTCAACTCGAATAGAGCATGCGAGCGATCTTGCAGGATTTCAACATAAAGACTTTGCTTATCCTCGATCATCTCCACGCGTGAACGAGCAGTCTTTAACTCTTTCCTTGCAGGTTTCTTCTACCTCACGCTTTATTTAAGGTTCGAACCGGTCCCCATCCACTGCTGCTGTCACCCAGAACGAATGGAGAACGACAACAACACCATATGTTGTATGCAGGAACTTCAACACAACATTCAAGCAGAGATTATAGCACACACAATAACCATCAATAAGAACAAGAATGGAGTCAAACGTTCAACTGTCTTATTCATCTTTGAAAGGTATATTTATACATAGGGAATCTGGTTGGAGCAGTTACACCCACTCCAATGAACCATTCATTAGATTATACAATTTATATAAAGACTATTACAAGGCCTAAAGGCCCCGCCAACAGGTAGCCATTAGGCTTCTCTTCAGATCTGGGGATGTTTCTGCAGTTTTTTTACAACCCTAACTTTTTTGTGTAGATTTTTGCAGAAAGTTTCCAAGGGTTTCTTGATTTTTTTTTGTAGATCTATATGTTTTTTGGATTCTCCTCAAGGAGATCTATCTTCTGGTTGTCAGATCGACAATTTTCATCCAAGTTTGGTATAATTTTTGCAGGTTTCCGTCTTCGGCATAATCGACATTATTTTCAGCCTAAAACTGGACATTCGAGACTTTCTCTTCATAGACAACGTGGGTAACCGTGAATTTCCCTACTGCGAACCCATGAGTATACTGCAGACCCGCGCATTCGCCTTTATAGACCCATGCAACCGCACCTGACACTACTGTAAACCCACGAGTAACCACAACTTCCCTGCGCATAACCCGCGAGTACATGCGAGTTTACTATTGTAGACCCACGAGTGACTTTATTTGTCAGCATTACCATACTAGAGATCCATGCCCCTGAAAATGTCAAAACATATTCCACACAAAGAAGGTTAGAGACATAAGAACAATACAACCTCTGTAAATATTATGAAAAAAAAATAAAAAAATAAAAGAACTTATGAGAAGCCAAAATATGATATCACATAGATTAAAAAAAATTGACTTTACTCAGGAAATTATTTAGCAAGAGCATATAATGATCATAAAGATATTTCTTATTAAAAAAAACACTGAAATTGCTTTTACACAAAGGTCAACAATAACATATAAATAAATCAAATAATGATCTCAAGATATCACATATAGAAGCTTCATTATCATGATTAGAAGAGTAAGACCATTTTAGAATATCACTTATAGATATGAAAATATAGTCATGAAACAACTAAATCCTAAGCATAGGTTCATTTATGGTTAGCACTATGTAAGTATGCAAGAGATGAAATGCCCTGGAAATGTCAATGCTTCCATATAGGAATGTTAGAGATAAACAACATAGGAACTAGATACAATCTCTGCAATACATGAAAAAGAAACTATATCCCAATTAAAGAACTTATGACAAGCCAAAAAATGATATCATACAGATGAACATCATGAATTTAACAGTAGAAGATGGATGTCCATCATACAACATTATTGAAATTTGATAGAACATGACAAAATTCAACATTACATTTCTTCTTAAGAGGAACAATGCTGAAAAAACCAGGGATCCGTGGCCAGCATATGCTTAAACAAGGAAGGAATAACAGAATCAAGCTATCCCACAACATGGATAACGAATCTACACAAAGGAACTTCCAAGAATAAAGCATATAAAAAAACATGATAAGCCCAAAAGACATAAGATATGATAAAATGACATTGCTCAAGAACTTATAAATAAATTGTGTCGCTTCTATGCAAGACCATATAAATTTGAGCAAAATATTATCAAAAAGGATATGACATGATATAAAAGATAGAGGAGCATAAACATGAGTGAGCATAATAGATATCAAGATAGAATAATGAGCCAATATTTCACTTAAATATATGAAAAAATTTAGTCATCAAGCAACTAATCTTAAGCATAGGTGCATTTCTTATTAGCATTATGTTAATATGCAAAATATGAATGCCTTGAAAATGTCAATGCTTCCATATATGAACGTTAGAGATAAGAAACACGTGTCAATGCTCCCATATAGGAACGTTAGAGACAAGTAGGAACAAAATAACCTTTACAATCATAAGAATAGAAATCCTATTGCAACATGAACAAGGTGCTCATGACAAAGATTTCAAGATTACAAGTGTTGCTTGGTTTTTCAACCAAGCATGTGCAAGGATGCACCTGCTAACTAGTAGCAGCAGTCTCAAATAAAGCAATGTAAATAAGCAAATATAAACTATAGATTGATGGCAGTAAACGGTAAAATAAAGAAATCTAGATTAATAACAATAAGCAAAATTGATTCATAAACATGTAAATAAAAATTAAAACTCTTGTATTACCTCAAATGGTGAGGATGGTGAGTTTTGAATAGCTCCAAGGTTGAGAAGCTCCAATGTCCAATGGTATCTTCTTCTCCAATGATTCAATGGTTGGGCAAATCTCAAGATGGATTTTGGCAGCATGAGGATAGGATGAAATATGGATGAATAATGAGGAGCCCCTATCACCTTTTTATAGTTTTTGGGTGATGGGTAATACCATTATGGTTTTAAGGAAACCAATGGTATGGACCAACATGTTTTAGGTCTCTTTTTCCCTCTTTTTCCTTTTTTGAATATTTTTATTCCCTTTTAATTTTTTGTGGGAATTTTGGACCCTTTTTGAGGGGTTTTTGTGTTTTTTGAGGAAAAATACATATTTTGAGGGGGAAAAGGGGTATTATGGTCTTTTTGGTGACCTTTTGAAGGTTTTAGAGGCTCAAATGGTGGAAAAAGTGGAGAAATGGGTCATGTGAATAAGGGAGTGAGCTAGTGAGCACTTTTTGGGTGTTAACAAATTGCCCCCTGATGTGTGAGGGAAGGAGCTCATCGTATGGCCGATAGACATCATAGTTCTTTTGTCTTTTTTCCTGGGGTTTGGAGAAGAGAAGAGACCGATTGGAGACTGGAACAACGACCCCTTGGAAGCTGCAAAAATTGAAAAAATACATGGCCTCAAAATGAATGAGGAATAATCTCTGATAATGGACGAGGCGGGCATACCCATGCTCGTGTCAAGACATATACATAACAATTAGGACCAAGAAGGGGGACCTGAGTAATACATAAAAATCTGTTGGTACATCATAATGGTCCAGAGAGGACATAATGCTGGGATGTACTCATGATCATACCATGATTGATCTTAATAACTGATACACTGGAAAAGAGCAACAACCATTCTGAAAAAGGTTTCAGAAGGGTTGATGAACTGTTGGAGCTAAAGGTGTCCAACATCTGTAAGGACTCAAAGACTATGAGCCAATCTTTGAGGAATTTATGTAACTGTATACTCGAGGGAGTATAAAACTGGGGTACATCTTGAAAACTGTCATTGAGTGCAACCCGGATATCCATAGGAATGTGTAATTGGTTCTTGTCTCAAAAAGACTCATAAATGTGGTAGAGTCAGGCGATATCCAGGGTCTTCAATAAATAACTGAAAGGACCGATACCCTGTACAAGTCTCGACGATGTGATCAAGGTGTTGAAGTCGAGCATGTGAGAAACAATCATTTGGAGAGGTATTGAGGAATCCTTTCAAAATGATCCGTAGGCACTCATCACTAATGGTGATGAGTCCAAGGCACAGGGACCTCTGGGTCTATCCTGTGGAATATATTTGGTTGGCGTCGACAGAGGGAGACCAACAACTACCAAGGTGATGATGTTTCCTTGACAGGAGCACGAGGTGTACAACTGAAGTGTGATAATACTGATGGTAGGACTGACATACTGTGGGGATGGGGCATAACTGGGGTCATAGAGTGGGTGGACTCAAACTTCCTTTGTTCAGAGCATGATGACATGGTGGTTAACCTGACAGCATAGGTAATTGACTTTTAGGTGTGAGGATCATAGCTTATCAAGGGTATGTATTGCTGACTGGATGAATCTGGGGGGAGAAGCTGATGGATGCTATTGGGAGACTCTCAGGGTGACATACTGTAGAACACTCTGAACAAAGGCAACCAGAATGGGGAAGTTGCCATATGAGTAGACATGATCTGTTGTGGCGCTGAAAAGCACCATTGGGTCCTTCTTCATGGTTTTAATGAGCTCCAAGAAGGGATAAAAGTGTGCTCTGAAATGGTACTGTCCTATGGATTTATGTGAGCCTAGGACTATTTATGCTCGTGAGTGATTTCATTTTGAAGGAGTCTAAAAACGATAAGAAGACTCTGAATTTGTGGATGAGTACCGTCCTGTGGATTTGTACGAGCCCAAGACGGCGATTGCTCATGGTTTATTTCAATTTTAGGGAGTCTGAAAGCGGTAAGTAGACTCCATTGGTGTTCTTTTTCGTATGTTAGTCTCCAAGGCCTGAAAAAGTATAAAATGATGCAAATGGAGAACTCTTCTAGCCAATGTGACTAGAGTATTCCTTTTTTGTAATTAGTCTACAAGGTCCGGAAAAAGGGTAAACTTATACTAGGCAGACGTCCTTTCAAATGCCTTTAGCGAGCATGAAAGGAAGCAAGATTGCTCGACGATCTTTTCATTGTTTTAGGAGTCAGAAAAGAGCTTAACAGAAACTCCCTAAGTGCCTTTTTCGTAAAGGAATTGCTCGGCCCAAAAAAGGGTTAAAATTATACCGAACAAAAGTAATGGAGAGGCAAGGAGGAAGTGTTCAATCAAAGGGTGAGTATGGGGATCAAGCACGGTGATAGGGGGGAACACTAATGGGGCCTCCTTGCGGGTTGATGAATGGTAGCAAAACAATGCCATAATTGTAGTATGGATGGAGTGGTGGGCTCATGTATAAGTTGTGATGCGAAAATTTGTAAAATTTGACGGCTACCGATGTGGCATGCAAATCGAGGGGATGACGGGCATGTGAGAAAGTGCCCAAAAAATATGGGGGTGAGAGCGAGAAATGATCTCAAGCATCGTCACGAGTGTGGAAAAATGAATCCAGCGATATAAAGATCGTAAAAAATGGGCAACGATCGATTTGGCACTCAAATCGAGGTGATGAGTGGCATTTTGAAAAAATGCTAGAAAAATATGGTGGTGAGAGCGAGAAATGGTCTCAAGCATCGTCACAAGTTTGGAAAAATGAATCCAATGGTATAAAAATTTCCAATAAACTGACAATAGCCGATGTAGCACGCAATTCGAGGTGGCGTGGGGCATGGAAAAAAATCCCGAAAGTGTTTGGTGAGAGCGAGAAATGATCTCAAGCATTATCACGGGCACGAAATTATGAATCCTGCGGTGCAAATGGTGTGAAAAACGGAGGTCATAAGGACTCCAGAATGGTCAAAGGAAATAATTAGGTTAAAAAATGGCTACAAATAAAGGTGAGCCCACCAAGCCAAGGATGTAGTGGTGGGGAGAAATGATGACCCGCGGGGGAAGAATACTAGCTATATCAAATCAAATCAAATATACAAGTGATATGTGACCTCAAAAATGGTTGAGATCACGCATGTGAAAAAGTGAGTAGGGTTAATGACCTGCCCCCATACTATGTGCATGGGGTTTATGATTGTGGATTACATATGTGTTAGTTTGAAAAATGGGATCATTGAAATACTTAGATAGGTGTGACGAGGAAGGTTCAAAATGATTGATCATGCCCCCTATCCCAGGGTCGAGGTAATCTATTATGCCCCCTAAATTAGAGGTGTCAATGCGGTGCAGATGCTGTCTTAGAGAGGGATCAACAGGGCATTGACCAACTACTGGGGGGGCGGTATACCATGAGGTTGTGGGTCGTGGTGGCATATTGAAGTGATGATATGATGATGGGGGATTCCTCTTGTGAGGTGGATGCCCCCAGTATCTTCGACGAGAATTATGATGATGATGAGTAGGCACGGTTTTGGGCCTACCTCCATGTTGTGGACATGTGGTTTCCTCGTCGATTTGAAAGGGTTTAACATGTGTGTCAAAGGGATCAGTGGAAGGGGCCGAACGGACAGAGGGGTCTCCAGTGGAAACCGTGTAAATGGTGTTAATTTCTTCTGAGGAGGAAGATTTTGGGGGATATATTTCCTCAATGAGAAGAGGGGATATCTCTAGGTCGGCATTATTCAGTTCGTATAGTGCTGCTCTATAATCGGGGAATCAGGGAAGTGATGTGAATAATGGCTGTAGATGTCGCATATCGCACAAGGGTGGTTGATACGCAAATATTTATCACGAGGTTGAGTGGGTAGCTCGAGTTTGACAACTGGAATGTTAGTGTCATCATCCAACATTTGCATATGCTCTTGAAGTGCCGGTAATTTTGGACATTGATGGGTAGCATGGCATATATCGTCACACAAAGAGCACTTGGGGGGAGCACGGATTGTTGGGGGATTCTTCGCCAACTTGGGAGTCGGTGGGGCGGTGCGGGTTGTAGGTCCAATGGTTTAGGTTGTGAGTCTAGTGGTGTAGGTTTGTGGGTCTATGCCCCCATTGTAGTGGAGTTCAGGGGGAGCATTACTAGATGTTGATGCAGTGGCCCCTGTTGGAGGTGGCCGGTTCTGGATGTTTGCTACACCAGGGGGTGGACGGTTAGAAGTATTGATGGGTTGCACCAGTTGTAAAATGATGTTCAGTGTCGGGGGAGGGGTTGGGGCAGGTAGGTACCACACAGGTAGTCCTAATGTTAATCCTGGGAGATTAAGTGTAGCCATGACTGGTGTGCTGATGGCGCCTGAAGGGGGAAATAAAAATGGGATAGTATGAATTGGTGTGGCTCCTACGTGAGTTGGCACTGAGGGTGGTTGCGAGAGTAAAGGGGGTTGTTGGTTTGGTACTTGTGTGTTATGTGAGAGGGTGAACAAATTAGATATCTCGGTTATCTTAAAAGGGGATGGGATGGATTGGAATGTGGAAGTCATATGTGATTCTGAGTATAATCCGGGTCTGATTGTGGAGACGAACGATGTAGGTGCGTTCTTAACTGGTTGTTCAATCATAGGGAGAACATTTTTAGGTGCAACGGGGGTGTATTGGTTTCTACGCGTTTGGAGATTCATGTCGATCGATGACATCAAAAAGAGATGATGAGTACCTGAATCCATCGGTTGGTTTGTGTGTGCAGCTTATGTGATTTGCTGTTGTGGTATTGTGGTTCCTTGAGGAGGATCCAATGGATGAGTGTTTGCCACTCCTTGTGTGGGAAAATGATTCTCTAGCACCATGGGTTGTGCTTGAGGAGGTGGCACTGGTTGTGCTGTATGCCCTTGGCGTTGGGCGTCATCAGACCACAGTTGGTGCGCTCGTTCCAAATGGGGGCAAGTGTGTGTGTAATGGTCGTATACCCCGCATATGGAACATGGGTGGTTTGTTCATACATTGGGGTTCTTACCCTGTTTCGGTGGTTGATCAGGGTTTTGGTTGGAGGGGGTAGTGTTGTTGTTGTTTGGAGGATAGTCTGAGCGACTGGAGGTTGTGGTGCAACAAGCACTGCCTATGGTGGGTAATAAGCCGTTGGGACTTGTGAGTGAACAGGAGCATGTGTGGCCTACTGATGGTAATATGTAGGGGGTGCAACCAGAGGTGAATATGCTAAAGGTGCGTGACCATAACACTGTGGTGGACATGAGGGTCCATGAGTGTGGTGGGGGTGGGCCATGGGAGCATACGAAGTTGTAGCTCCAGAGTGAGATGTGGCCCGCGGAAGATCTGGGCCGGTATTATTGCACATAATGGAAAAGGGTTGGTTGTGGGACGCAAATTGTCCAATGATGCCGTTGGCGGCGTGGGATGCCCCCGGCGCGTCAGTTTAGGAGGAATTGCTGCAGGGAGCATCAGGTAAAATGGTATACAAGTAGCCACACTGGGCGTAGATCAGATCAAACTGGTGGGATTTTAGAATGGCTTCTTCTTCTGACTGGGGTTGTTCAAAAGCTACATCCTTGGCTATGAGTGGAATGAGGGATTTTAGGAACCAATCCAGGAAGATATGGTCGTCTAGCTTGATCTTGCAGAGACTACAGCGCTTATGCCACTCATGGATATGATCTGTGATATGGGTGGCGGTATTCTGTCTACAAGACAATAGGATTTCTACTCCTGCATCATAGAGTACGGGTAGTTGAAAGAACTGTAGGAAAGTTGAGGCGAGGGATGTAAACGTGGGATGCGTCCCATGTGGCTGCTCAATATACCATTTGGATGCCGAGCCAGTGAAAGTTCTTTGTAAAAGTCAGAGTCGAATAGAATCATCGACTATGGAGTTTGAGGAATACCATAGGTGAAACAACATGATATGGTTTTGGGGGTCTTCCCCAACCTTCCCTTCAAACTTTGGGATGTATGACGGGAGCTTTGTGGGCATAGGGGGCCAAGTAGGGTTATGTCTAATGGGATCATTTGTTATCCTTTCCAAGTCTGGTAGGTTAAGGCTAGCCATAAATGGAAAAGTGGAGGAGGGGTGTGATGTTGTCATGGGGGCATAAGTGCTTGTGGCGGCGTTATGTATTATGCCACTACCCCCTAGGGGGATATTTGTCATGGGAGGTATGTGCCCTCCACCCATAAGAGTGTGGGAGGGGCCCGCGCCACCAAGTGGAATGGGAGTCACAGATGGGTTGGGAAGATGTCCAAGAGGTGTTGGAATTTGAGTGGTAGCGGGGATAGTATGTATAGTTTCCATAGTGAGCATGCCTAGGTCAGGTGGGGGTCCTGTATTGGGCAGGGGTCCCATATTAGGCATACCTAATGGGGGTGTGGTAGTTGTGGCGACCATGGTGGCCATTGTGGTGGCGGGGGTGGATGATGTTCCACCAATAGTGCCTGTGAAAAATTTGTCATAATGTGAACCAACCATAGGGCTAGTGGGTGCGGTGTATGCAAGATTTTTGGATTCTGCCTTAGAGTCAGATGTGAAACGAGGCGCGTCATAATCGGATGATGGGGTTCCGTGCCGATGACATGTGGAGTCAAGGGAACTGTATTGGGGGGTTCACCCCGGAAATGTCGAGAACGTCTTGGGGACTCAATGGTGACAATTGTGAATTAATCTAGTATGTGGTGATGAGTGGAAAGCTCGAAGGCCCTAATGCAACCGTGTGTGAAAGAGGGGAGCATAAAAAATAATGGCACTCAGGCCAACAACCGAACTCAAAAACACTTACTATAATAGCTGTGCTATAGTAAGTGGAGTAATAAAAAAGGGTGGTCAGAAAACCAACATGCAAACGGCTCCTAAAAATAGAAAAAAGGTGTACTCACTGACCAAAGGGAGGTAATAGAGAATGCAAACACCTAATCTAAAAAGTATTATGACTCAACAAGGTATATCCTTTGCAAGGTGATGAAATCCAAGTCCGACAATATATATTATTGAATCAAAGGCTAGATATCCCCCTACCGGGAGGGACACCGGGTAGACAATGTTAGAAAAACAGGATCACAGAGCAATAACAATAAACATAAATGCAAATATAATCACACACACATTACAAGAGAGAGATAGATATATCATGGTTCACTCCAACTTGGGCTATGTCCACACTGAAGTTGCCAGTCCTTATTATTATTCTGTCCAGCAAAGTGAAGGGATACAACCTACAACACAACCGCTGCATTTCCTCTTCACTGTCTCACAGTCTCTCTTCACAGATCTCAGAGATCTTTACAATGCATAAAACCTAATACATCATTAACCCTAGTCGTGTTACAATGTCTTTCTTTTATAAGGGAAATACAATGGAAAAAAACCACGGGTTACCCAAAACCATGGGCCTGAAAACTGGTGGCGAAAAAATCCCCAAACATTTTCCTCGGGGGCCCACTAGCCCTCGCGCCCCCCATCCCGAGGGGGGGGGTCTACCCCCCCTAAGCGTCAGGCCGGGATCATAACCAAACCTAGGGTACCAACACGGCTGAATCATCATCTATGAGACTGGAAGATCTACCTCCAGAACCAACAAACAATCCTATAAGTTGGGCCACTAAAATACCCCGTTCATGACACATTAAGTTGGGTGAATCTGCAGTTTGGTTCTATCACCGTTGTACTCCCATAAGGGTGGTATAATGAGAACTACAAGTGGTATCCTTCGGTTACTGAAAGGATTTCTGTATTCCAATCAGGCTTCCGGAACCACTCTGGCTACTTCAACCTTCCTAAGGGAGAGGCCTTCCCGACGAATTGGTGTAAAACCGTATCAACAAATAATAAGGGATTTTGGTACCCTAAAAGTCAACCACTATGTCTCAACATAAAAAATAAGTAAGGGGTGTTATTTGGATGCTTATCCCCTCAGTCCTACCTAGCTACAAAATTCTTTTTGTGTTCCCTAAGTGGGGTTAGAATGTTGGTTGAGTTAAGGTAATTTTTAAGGCTCACTTGAAATTATTGTGACAGATTGTGTGCTTGTGTGGGCGTGTATCAAAAAATTTGCCTCGCATGGGCGATTTAATCACAAACTAAAATAATGATTCCAATTTGCGAAAAAATGAAAGACGTTTCAAATATAAATGCTTTAATAATCTTTTCAAAAAATATGGATTCTTTAAAAAGTTTTGTAAGGTAAAGCAAATAACGTATGTAAAAATAAATGGATTTCTAAAGTCTTTCTTGGGAAAATATTGAGCAATTTAGAAATATGGTTCTAACCTTGCAATGTATGAAACTTACAACCTAAGAAAATACTTAACAAATATTTCTTTCACTTAACTGAAAATTTTCAAAAAGATTAGTGAAGCATATAACAGAAAATAAATTTGGATTTTTAATGCTGCAAAATAAAATAGTAGGTTGTCCAAAAATGGCAGGGGAGATGGCTGGGAGAAATGGGCCAAAATGGGTGAACTGAAATGATAAATAACACTAAAATAAAAAATTAGAGAAACTTCTATGAATAATTTATTAAATCTAATAAGATATTTTGATTCCTTGCTCGAAAAAACCCAATTTAAAAAAAAAAATCGTCTCAAACGGAGTTCGGGAGAGGGAGATATGGCCGTTTGAAAGTTGGGTCGCGCCGTCAGGAGATAAGATTGCGGGTGTCTGTGGCAAAACCCGCGATCTGGATCACGGGTGTCTGTGGTAAAACCCATGATTTGGATCATGGCTGTCTGTGGAAAAAATCACAATTTGGATCACGGCTGTTTGCTAAAAAGCTACGATGTGGATCTCGGCTGTGGGTCAAAATCACACGATTTTACAGACGAAAAAAGTTGCCGAAAAATGAACCCAAAAATTGAAATTTTGGGCTGTTTTAGGATGCAGAAAGGGCCAATGGCTAGGGCATATATGAAGAAGCTGACTAGTATGGTAGATCTACAGTTTTAAATGGGAAAAACAACTAAAATAAAGATCTAAAGCAAGAATTTAAAATTCAAAAAATAACGGAGTCACCAAAAACTGTTGCTTGGTTTTTCAACCAAGCATGTGCAAGGATGCACCTGCTAATTAGTAGCAGTATTCTCAAATAAAGCAATGTAAATAATCAAATATAAACTATAGATTGATGGCAGTAAACAGTAAAATAAAGAAATCTAGATTAATAATAGTAAGCAAAATTGATTCATAAACATGTAAATAAAAATTAAAACTCTTGTATTACCTCAAATGGTGAGGATGGTGAGTTTTGAATAGCTCCAAGGTTGAGAAGCTCCAATTTCCAATGGTCTCTTCTTCTCCAATGCTTCAATGGTTGGGCAAAGCTCAAAAGATGGACAAATATCAAGATGGATTTTGGCAGCATGAGGATATGATGAAATATGGATGGATAATGAGGAGCCCCTATCACCTTTTTATAGTTTTTGGGTGACGGGTAATACCATTATGGTTTTAAGGAAACCAATGGTACGGACCAACATGGTTTAGGTCTCTTTTTCCCTTTTTTTATATTTTTATTCCCTTTTAATATTTTTTGGGAATTTTGGACCCTTTTTTAGGGTTTTTGTGTTTTTTGAGGAAAAATACATATTTTGAGGGGAAAAACGGGTATTTATGGTCTTTTTGGTGACCTTTTGAAGGTTTTAGAGGCTCAAATGGTAGAAAAAGTGGACAAATGGGTCATGTGAATAAGGGAGTGAGCTAGTGAGCACTTTTTGGGTGTTAACAATACGATTGCTCAAAGCCATATAAATATTGAGTAAAAGATGATCGAAATAAACATGACATGATATATAAGAAAATAAATAGAAATGTTTAATATGATCAACATATAGCAAATTATGATCAACTCATGATATCACTTATAAAAAATTATGAGATAAAAAGTCACTAATGGTCTTAATCATGGGTTCATTTCTTGTTAACACTATGTAAGTATGCAAGAGATGAAATGCCCTGGAAATTTCAATGCTTACATATAAGAATGTTAAAGACAAACAACACAGGAACTAGATACAATCTCTGCAATATATGAAAAAGAAACTATATCCCAATTGAATAACTTATGAAAAGCCAAAATATGATATCACATAGATTCAAAAAAATTGAATTTACTCAGGAAATGAATTAGCAAGAGCATATAATGATCATAAAGATATTGCTTATCAAAAACACTGAAATTGCTTTTACACAAAGGTAAGCAATAAAATATAAATAAAGCAAATACTGATCTCAAGGTAACACATATAGAAGCTTCATTATCATGATTAGAAGAGTGAGACCATTTTAGAATATCACTTATAGATATGAAAATATAGTCATGAAACAACTAAATTATAAGCATAGGTTCATTTATTGATGTCACCATTACCATACTAGAGATCCATGCCCCTGAAAATGTCAAAAAATCTTTCACACAAAAAATGTTAGAGACATAAGAACAAGACAACCTCTGTAAATATGATGAATCAGAAAAAAAAACTAATGCAAAGAGATCAAGAAGCTTATGGCAATAATTTCAAGATAAGAGATGGGAATACATGACCATTACAAATAATCTTCATATGAAAACTTTGTTCCAGTTGGTATATGGTAGAGAAGTAGTAGTTCCAACATAATTTCTGGTTCCAGGCCTTTACATTGCGCATGCAACACACATGAAAGAGGAATATTTAGTTTTGGAATGTATTGCAGAACTAATGGAACTAGAAGAGTCCCAATTTTTAGTCAATTATCATGCAACCATTGAAAATGAATGATATAAGGCATGGAACGACATACACATCAAACATAAACAATTTAACCAAGGCCACCAAGTTTTACTCTGAGACAAAAATTTCATGAAGCACCCAAGAAAGCTTTGAATACATTGGTTGGGACCTTTCATTTGTTGTGGAAATCAAATTTCAAGATCTGTTAAGTTAGTGCAACTTGATGGTATTGTTTGTCCAGGATGGATGAATGGCACATACCTAACTCCCTACATTTCTGCTCAGTGATTCCACAAGATGCCACTCTTGTTACAGGAAGTGAGGTAGTTGGGAGTTATGTCTTTTAGTATTGTTATTTTCTCAGTTCTAGTCATTCATTTCAGTTTAGTTGTTTGTTACTTAGTTCACACCATGGTGGTTGGAGGGATCAACCACTTTTTTTTTGTTTGATTCCATTGCCACATTGCATTAGTCCAAACTAGCTTTTCCATCATTAAAGAGCCATTAACGACTAAATCGTCATATCCAAGATCACCCGTATGAAACCATCATTCGGTTTCAACATTTAAGAAAGTAATTATTTTGATCCTACACCATGTCCCAACATTAATGATCTATCCCTGTTGATTGAACTACGTCCTATTAAAGGTTAGATACTTCTAATGCATTCCACATTGTGAATAATTCGAGAGTAGCAAAGCCGATGCCCTGGAGATTTCAGTACATAATGAGTCTAGAACCTTCAAACGAACAACAATTCAGTTTGTAAACCAGTGGAAACCATCTGCAATGGGAAAGGTACAAACAACATGAGTTGCGACCAATAGGGAACATGCCAAGCAAAAGGAACCAGTGAAGGAAGCTCCATTGATCCTTAAATGGAGATCTTGGGTGATCTACAAGGAAAGGTCGAGCAAACATGGATTGTGGAATTTTATTTCTCTTATGGAGACTTATATCGTAACATGCACCCCAATGCATACATGCATTCTGTCCCTTCTTAGAATGGGGAAATTAAGCCAACATGGAAAACCAAGTTTGTGCCTCTCTGGGATTCGACATTGATGAATTCGAATACCTACTAGTTTTTGGCACCACATCAAAGTTTATAAAATGTACCAGGTTCCTGATCAACGGAGTACATGGCCACTCCCTAAGGATGGATAAAAAATATCCTATTTATGTAGATGAAATTCATAGATTTACGGGACTATCAATGGAAGGGGAGAACGTCGCTACAACATTTTAGGGTGACCACAAACTAGGTAGGAATCACTTAGAGCTAATCCTATATGAAAGATACAGCACAAGGAATGGAGGAAAAGTCATCATAATTTCCAATATAAATCACCTGTCGACCAAGACTGCATGTTAGATCATAGCTATTCGGGCCATGCAAAAACATACAAATGTGGAATGCAATTTGGACACCATTTCCATTGTGAAGTTCCTTGTTCAAGGTGTTCAATTGAATTGGTGTAAGTATTTGATGGTTGAGCTCTTAGAGGTATGTACATATATGCAAAATTCATGTGGATCCTTTAATTTTGGGTACTTTCTCCTAGTGTTAGACATGCAAAAATTACTCTTCAATGGGGCATTGCACAACATTTCAAACCATGGAGACTGCAATGAGATGCTAACAATGTGGCATTTAATAACAACACTTTTGGCTAATGGTACTTGGACCTCGAGAAGGCGACACTGGATTGGATCCAATAGAGCCTATTAACCCACTATACTCTAAATTTTGGTTCGATATTGGCTGCAAAAATACTTTCATTCGACCACAAGAATTTAACCTGGACAACTTTAAAGCACTCACCCTGCCATTATTTTTCTCCTAGAGGTGATTCACAAAGAAGTCATCAGTTGGCCAGGAGTAAAAACCGTATCAACAACAAAAGGTACTTCATACATGTTTCCTCATTCTTTGACTAAAGAAAAGTAGAAAAGGAAATCATATGTGGTCCTTGAGGAATCTTCAGAACAAACATCCCAACCTACCGCAACTAAATTCCCTCATATTCCACTTCCCTCATCCGTGCAATCCCTTGCAAATACCACTATGATCCCCACAAAGATTGTGAAGGACGCATTTTCTTACCTAAGCGAACCAAAGAGGTACTGTGTTAGTAACCCATCCACCGCAACACCATTATCCTCCACCTCCACCATTGCTACACCTTCTTATGCAATGCTTCCACAAGGCGTCCAAAACTTTACCACCCTTCCACCCATGACAATTCCCATTCCAACATAATTTAGTTCGATATTTCTTCAGACCTCTATTATCGAAATCCTTAATGATCCCCTAGAGACCATACAGACAATGTTAGGAGTCCCTATACACCAAAAAATCCCCCCCAGGCAATAGGCCTCCCACGAAAATAATGAAGGTTGTAAAACCCCTCGTTTGGAACCCCTAGTCTGACTATGCCAAGTTGTAACTACAGTTATAAATGCCTGCAAGGGTGAACATATTGTATTTTTGTAAATATTAATACTAAAAAAATCCACAACTGGTTGTGTTGTGGCAGTACGCTGAAAAGATCAGGGACTTATGTATTCACCAGAGACAGTAAGGGGGTTATATGTCTTAGGTGGGAGACCATGTTATGACCCTGTTAAATATTTAAGCCCCTAAATTTGTCCTAAGTATTTAAACCATTTAAATGAAGTTATAATATATTTATAAAATCATAATTATTATTTAATTATGATTAAGTGGGGAGAGAGAGAGAACCCACGTGGTTCCAAAATTGTATGCATGGATGGGAAAAGTAATGGGGACCATTCTGTGCGGAGGTGGTTGGGGGAGAATCTTGAATTCAAAGAGAATTTCCCATGCCTGGGTATGTCGAAGAGAACAGGGGAGAAAATTATTATCCCATAACAAAATCTGAAATGAATCTCTGAACGTGTGAGCCAATTTGTTGTTAAATTTCTGTTGCAGATTTGTCCATTTTGTCTCTGGTCATTTCAGTGAAGTGGAAAATGGTGTATGCAGCTGACTTGGTGGATTTCTAAGCATAGTTGGCAGTAATGTGTTTCACTGTTGTGCAGTTAGAAGGAAATCAAGGAGGTTAAGTGAACTGTTTGGCATGGACTTGGTATTTAATCCAATTTTTCTGATTGCCAAGTTTAAATTCTGAAAAGTATGGGTGTTAACACCCAAAAATTGTTCACCTAGCTCATCCCCCTAGTCACATAACCCATTTATCCCCTTTTCCTACATTTTTGGCCTACAAAAACCCAAAAATACCTTAATTGGTAACCAAATGGGAAAAAAATCATTTATTCCATCATAAATTAATGAAAATCCTCCAAAAAAGGATAAAACCCCATAAAAAGGGTCAAAATCCCCAAAAAAGAAAAAGAAAAACAAAAAATAGTAAAAAAAAAAGGAGGGAAAACATCAAATACCACTGGCCAATACTATTGGTTTCCCAATACCATGGGTCCATACTCCACCACCCAAAATTGCTATAAAAAGGTGATGGAGGCCCCCCATTTCACATCCATGTATCACTCTTCCTACCCTTATGCTTCCAAAATTCCTACTGCACTCTAGCCTACCTATTTGAGCATCTGTTCCCATCTAGTCAAGTCTTGGCCACCATTTGAGCATTCAGAGAAGAGCAAGGAACCTTGGAGACACAGAGCGCTACTCTTCGTACAGCTTCGAGGGCCCCCATCTCCTCAATTTCTGAGGTAAACTCTGATTGTAAACCATTATTTGCAACATAAAACAAAATACAAATTTTATTCATGGGTTCCTGTTGATTTGTTATTTTATTGCAGTAGTTAGATTAGTTTTTATTTTTATTTGCACTCACACATATTAGCTATTTTTGAATAGCTACTAAGGGTTCCATAATCCTTAGTAGGTGCTCTTTAGTGCGAGCTGGTGTGAAAACACTAGCTATAGTTTTGGCGACTCCGACCGGGTCGATTCCCATTGATCTATGGTTTGGTATGATTAGTAGTTATTTTTAGTTTGGTATTTGTTGTTTTGCTTAAATTTTACAGTTATGGTCTATCCTTGGACCCTAGACTTGCATATCTTGCCCTTGCCTTCACAGTACCCTTCCTTAGTTCCATTTTTATTGCTTGGCCCATGACTGTAGAGTCACATTTTCACGTTGCAGCGCATGACTTTCCAAAAAAAAATGCACCCCCAGTGCGACTTCCAGCTCGTAATCCACACTCTTGTGTGACTTTCAACCCGCAACACACACCCCAAGCGCGTTTTCCATCCCAATACCCGCTCACTCCGCACAATTTCCGTCTTGATACCTGCGTGCTCCGTGCTCTTTCTAGCTCGATACCCACGCGCCTCGTGTGCCTTTCCGTCTGCAACCTACGTGGTCTGCACGCTTCTGAGCCTAAAACTTGCGCACCAGCCGCGCCTTTTCTGCCCAAACCAGCGCCCTTTTCCCTATTTTTTGTTTTCCTGTTTTAGTGCAGTTAATCTTCATCCTGCAATGCCCAGAGCATGACTTTTCCCATCATATATGCACCCTGCACTTCTTTTTTCCTTTTTAATTGACCTTGGCTGCACCAGAAACCCCTTGTTTTCCTGCACCCATCTCACATTGGTACCTTTCTACTGTTTGCTTGCTGTAGCATTTGAGACTTTTTCATTTTTGCATGCATCCTCAGTGCATTTCTATCTCTTGCATCATATTTTCAGCAAGTTCATTTATTACATACATGTTATAGTAGTTAGTACTTTTATTTCAGTCTCAGTTGTTTATTTTCAACATTTACTTTTGACGATATTGGGTTTACACCACTTGTGCACCCACACACTCCCCATAATTCAAGTGAGACTAAAATTAGCTTAATTAAACACACATTAACCCCACTTGGGACCCAAAAACAACTTTGTAGCTAGGTAGGACATTGGGGTTAAGCATCCAAATAACACCCCCTTTTTCATACACATTTGAGACATAGTTGTTGTCCTTTAGGGAGCCAAAATACCCTATTATTTATTGGTATGGTTGACATCGATTTGTCGGATCCCCTCTCCCTTAGGAGGGAAAGTGACAAGACTGGTTCCGAAAGTTTGAGTGGAATACCACTCTCCATTATGCATTGAAGGACACCAACTTGTTGTTCTCGTCGTGCATGCTGGCCCCCATACTGGGTGCGCGGCGACCAAAGAACTGAAGCCATGGAACACATTTTCAGACGTGCCATGAACAAGGTAGCTTAGTTTCCATTCGTCTAGGAATCCTTTACCCGGATTCCCTCTCAGTAGAGGGATATACTTTAGCCATTTGGTTCTCCATTTCGTCTTGCTTGACTGTGGATTTTATCACCCTGCAGGGGATACGATTTGTGTTATCTTCCGTATCTTTTATATAGGTGTTTGCATGCTCCTATACCCCCTTGGTTAGTGAGTCTTTTTTATTTCTAGGAGTGCTGCTTGTTGGTATTATGACCATTTTATTGTCGCTCCACTTTTTGTAGCACACTGTTGCAACAGGTGTTTTTGAGCTTGTTGTTGTCTTGAGTGTCATCTTTTTACGAGCTCTCCTTTTGCACACACGGTTTCACTAGGATTTTTGAGAATTTTATCTCCCACATCTCTTTAGCACTTTTACACCTATCACCATTGATTCATCGAGACACTCTCGTCGCCTATTGGGACAGTCCCTGTAGTATGGTCCACTTGACCCCATTCGTCACGCTCCCTTGAGATGCACATCTTCGTCGCCGGATCTTCATCTCAACACCCCTTATGCTCTGTCTAGCCCCATGGCCGACGTGAACCCCAACCCATTTCATAGCGGGATTGTCGGCAGTGCCTCCACCACTGGCCCAACCAAAATTTCAACATCCATCCCTGCTATTCCATCTATAGGACCTACACCTGGAATTTCAGTCACTACTTCTATACCCATCGGTAGCGTATCTATTCCGACCACCGTCCCTTTGGTCACCAATAGTACCCTTGGGGGAACTGTCCATTCCACCTCGATCCCTCCATCCTTTATCGGTGGTCCCTCAATCCCCGTTATGACCCACACCACTACCCCACCACTACCCCACCACTCAGTGGAGGTGTCCCACGATCACCACCATGACTAGCATGCATACCACTTCTACCATGTCACATCCTCCTGCTAGTTTGCCATTCATGGCCAATATAAACCTACCTGATCTGTCCCGATTGAATAACAATCCGATTCGAAATTACCCTACATGGCCTCCCATGCCTACCAAACTCCCTTCGGACATCCCAAAATTTGAAGGGAAGGGTAGTGAGGACCCCCAAAACCACATCTTGTCCTTCCACTTATGGTGCTCTTCCAACTCTATAGTGGATGACTCAATACACCTACGCCTTTTACAATGGACACTCACTGGTGCAACAACCAAGTGGTATATTGAACAGACACATGGGACGCACTCCACTTTTACCTCCCTCGCTTCGACTTTCCTGCAGTTCTTCCAGTTACCAGTCCGTTATGATGCTGGTGTTGAGATTTTACTATCTTGCAGATAGAACACGGCTACCCATATCACTGACCATATCCATGAATGGCATAGACGCCGTATTTTGTGTAATATCAAGTTAGATGACCATATATTCTTAGATTAGTTCTTGAAGTCCCTTATACCATTTATCGCCAAGGATGTGGCATTCGAATGACCCCAAACCGAAGAAGTAGCCATACTTAAATCCCAACAGTTTGACCTTATCTATGCACAGTCGGGATACCTTTACTCCATTTTACATGATGCTCCTCATGGTGATTCCCCTCGGAAGGATGCGCCAGGGGCATCCCACGTTGCTGAAGGAATTATTGGACATGTTTCATCTAGTAGTAAGCCATATGTCCATATTCCTCCCACCACCACCCCGGCTTACAATCCTACACCCATCTCCACACCACCCGCCATGAGTAGTGGTCCCTACCTTTCACACGCCATGGCCCACTTTGGAGAAACACCTTCGTATGTTCCCCTGACCCAACACCCTCATATCCATGGATCTTCTTGTCCGACACATTGCTACGTTCATACCCTGCTAGCATACATCCCCCCTACCGTGTGATAATCTGTAGGGGATCTAGAAACCGTAACAAACTCACAATAAAACTCTCAAGAATGTTGCAAAGAAGAAGGAAGCATGCACTCAATAATCACTCATAACCATAGAATAATGAACAATAATAGTATTATACAATGAATAATGAATATAAAGAATGTGATACAATAACTATGATGGAGCATCATATAGGATTCGAATTAACCAAGTAGGGCATTCGAATCAGAGCTCAAAGTCTAGCTTGGATAACAATGGACACATCATCTAGTCCGTAGTATCAGTCATAAATGGTAAGAGCCAGTCAAGTGTGTCCAACTAAGTCTAACAGAACCATCTAGCCATAAATCAGGGAATGGAGACTCCAAGGGGGGCGCATGAGGCTGTCTAGTTCAAAGTCTAGCTTGGATAACAATGGAGACATCATCTAGTCAGTAGTAACAGTCATAAATGGTAATAGTCAGTCAAGTGTGTCTAAATGAGTCTAATAGAACCATATAGGCATAAATCAGGGAATGGAGACTCCAAAGGGGGCACATGAGGCTGTCAAATAGTCAAGTGGAACTCCATAACTAGCTAACTAGAAGCTATAAGCAGTCAGCATAAGCAATCAGTGGAATAACTACTCAATCCATGTACTAACTGAATGATAACTACAGGTAGGTGAGATAAGGCACCCTAACTGAGTGATAACTAATGGTAGGTGAGTAAAGAGACACTAACTGAGTGTGGTAGGTGAGAAAGGTGCACTTGTCAAGCAAAACAATCAAGAAGGGCGCATCAGGTAGGTAGGAGGCCAAATGGGGGATGTAGACAGGCTCTGGAGAGCTAGAAACAAGCTCTAGGTGCTGGGGAGACCACCATGATGATGACTGAATGCATAAAGGCATGCAAAATATAAAAATGATGGTGTGAATATTCCAACACCCCCCCACAAGCTATACTATGAGATAATAATTGAAAACAGAAAAATAGGGCCCTGGTGACTAAGACCAAAGGTCACCCCGTACAATCAATCTAAATAAACTAAGTGAGGAAAGAGGGAAAAACTAGTGGGAAGAAAGCCCTCCCTCAAAATAGACTGAAGGATACTAAAGTAGCATGTCATCACTCACCCCTGAAGGAGGCAAGTGACCTTCTTTACAAAAGAAGGGTTGAGCGATCTGAAAAGGATCAGTAATGTGAGAAGGATGAAACCTTCCATTCTGAAAATCTGATGAGGTTCTCTGTTGATCGGCTGGATCACCAACAAGATATTCAGTAGATATGAGAGTAGTGGCTGCCCATTTAGGAAGAGGAGGAAAATCAGTTGAGAGGTCATAAGGTTTCTGTGGAACTGAATCTCTTGTTTCCTCATCTTCATTAGCATTTGCCAAATCTTCAGGTTCTTGTGGATCTGGATCTAGCATTTGCTCTTCATCATATTCATTGTCATACTCTGAATTTGATATGCCATGTGATGAAGGTTTGCTCCCTTGGAGCTCATCAACACTTCCAAGCTCCGAATCTGAAATTTCATGTGAAGAAGCATGTGAAGCTGATGTTTCATACTCCGAATTTGAACTATCATGTGATGAAGGTTTGCTCTCTTGAAACTCATCATCACTCTTGAACTCTAAATCTAAAAGCTCATGTGACGAAGCAAGTGATGGCTCATCATCACTTCCAAACTCTGAATCTGATGAAATGTGAACATCATGAAATTGCTTCTGAAGGTGCATGTAGATCTCTGATATCTATCTTGAGCCATCATAGGTGAGATCATTTCCAAAAGAACTAGAATCTGATGATGATGGATCTTCAACAAGATCACTGGTGGATGTAGTAGTGATGGCACTTTTGGACATAGGAGTTGAACCAATAGGTGCTAGATCTTCAGTTTCTTGTGGATCTGGATCTCGCATTCTCACTTCTTCAAGAGTCCTCTTTTTCTCAATCTTCTTAGATCGATCCTTGCCTTTCAAGCAACCTTTGCAGGTGCCATGAACAATCTTGCTAATTGGAAGACCTTCAACCATATCTTGAGCTTGCAAGTTTTGCAAATGCTTGTAGTTGAGATGAGATAGTCTACTCTCTTCATGAGTATGAGAGAGAAGAGCAGACTCCTTTGAGAGAGCTAAGAAGTGGAAAAATCATAGAGTTTTGTCTCATGATTTGCAACACTTTTTTAAATGATTTCCCCTGAAACCATGTTTTGTACTTCGACTTCATTTGGAGAAAAGATCACTCTTTGGGGCTCTCCAATATGGGTCATTTGGTACACTGAAAGTAAATTTGTTGCAAGAGAAGGAACATAAAGCACATCAGAAAAGTAACTAGAGTCAAGATTGATTCTTCCACTCCCCTGACAAGAGACTTCTGAATCATTGCCCAATCTGATGGAAGGAGCAACTGAGCTTTTGAAACTGGAGAAGAGACTTTTGGAGGAAGACATGTGTCTTGATGCTCTTGAATCTATGATGAAAGAAGAATCTGTTGATGCACTTGCCATGAGGGCATGACATATTTATTTGTTTTCGGATCTAGAAGGTTCAGTATCAGGATTTTTCCCCTTTGTACATGTAGGCATAGGAATATTGTTCTTCTTAAGTAACTGAGCCATCAAATCTATAGCTTTCCTCATACAAGCACTCTCAAGATGGAAGCCTCTAAGACAATAGGTGCACTGTGTTTTTTTTCCTGAGAATGCTTGGTCTTCCTTGAGTTCAAAGCCCCACCTGATTGATATGGAGTATCTATAGGCCTTGTATTATTCGATCTCTTATCATAAATATTTTGCTTGTCTTTACCATTCTCTCTGTAACGTCCCCTCCCATCATACCAACATGATAGGGAGGACGTGGTGCAAAAACCGGGCATCTAGCCCCATGAATTTTAACTTAAGCATTCACATAATAGAAAAGACATATGGATTGTTTGATTATCAGAAAAACACAGCGGAATTAATTTCAATTACACATTCATCATTCATACAAGATATTCATTAGATTGTTAGGAACCCATGTCTTTACTTTGTTAGTATGTTGTTGTTGGACGCATATGCTTTGTAAGTCGTCCCGTAGTATTTGTTGATCAATAGTTTATGTTATTGTTGTTGGTGCATATGCTTTGTAATTCGCCCGTAGTATTGTTGATCCATAGTTTGTAACGGCCCATGGTTTTGACCCATAGTATTGGCGCCTAGAATTAGTATATAAGTGTGTGTTGAGACCTATGAAGGCACCATGAAGTTAATTGTATTGAGCTTTCTCAAAGGAGGTTTCCCCCTCGAAGTGGCCTAT
Source organism: Larix kaempferi (assembly GCA_027924585.1). NCBI lineage: Eukaryota > Viridiplantae > Streptophyta > Pinopsida > Pinales > Pinaceae > Larix > Larix kaempferi. Next base: position 6,352,454 of record BSBM01000252.1, read on the forward strand.
GATCAATATAAAAGTGATTCTGAGCTCTGTCATTTCTGCTATTTCGCATATTCTTGTTAATTAATTGTTGCAGGTGCATCACATCTGGTATCAGAGCATTTTCTTGGGCTCGCTGGGTGAAATTTCTGCCAATTTTTTTTCGCATCTGTTGCAAGTTCGGATTTGGGAATAACCCCTATCCACTTAACTGTGGGAAGTACTTGGGCATAAGCCCTAAAACTCATTGTGAGGAGTACCACAGGAACCCCAAAGTAGCTGGCCCATTGAGAGGACCTACCAGCGAAAAGGGAAACTACCCCTACCTGATTGACTAGTTCCCACCCGTGAGGTAAACCAAGAGGTGTCGTTTGTGGCAAAGCGGTTATCAGTTTTACCTGATCCGTGGAGTGAGGGGTACTGCCCCAATACGCAAGCTGTCAGACAGCATTGGTGGCCAAGTGAAACCCCTGAACTGTTAGGAAGCCGCACATACCTGGGGTCCATATCTACTTTCAGCTAAACTATTGTCAATCACTGCTGTGCCGTTTCAGATCCATTTTGCAAGCCGTTCCAGATTCAGCCGTTTTCAATCCATTCGACGCTGTTCCATATCTCCCTTATTTTCACTCTATTTCCCTTGAAATTTTCGGGGAACCCCTATCATCCCATTCTACATATTTCAGTCCTGAGGACCCTATCCCCAATTCCCCTTCCCAAAGCCCGAAATCCCACATTTGTCTATTTTTAGGGTTTGCCATAACTTCCTCATATTTCACCCAATCACCTTCAAATTTTACCATAGAGTTCCTTTCTGAATTCTGCTTCTTTGTTCCCCTCTGCCAAATTTTCCCATTCTTTCACCCCGCTTCTGAAATCCTCATTTTTGCTTCCCTGTCTATCCAACAGTGTCCAAAACCTAGTCAAACCCCAATTACCCTTCTGATTTTTTCCCAAGTCCATATTTTCTTTTACTGAAGTAGTTTCTGTTTTTGTTTTCCTACCCAGTCAACCGAATAAAAAAATAAAAATAAAAAAATCCTGGTTATGGTTGTCACCCGTGCAGGAGCAAAAACCATGGAGGACGCACTGGCAGCCATCCAAGCCAAACTCCAGGATCTGGATGAAAAATTTCTCGATCTCCATCTTGAACATTCAGCTATGAACAACAAACGACAGTCCGAGTCTTCAGCAGACAATGGGTTCTCTTCTTCCAGCAATTTCCATGGTCCGAAGCTTGATTTTCCTCGCTTCAATGGTACCGATCCAACTGGATGGATCTATCGTGCAGAACAGTATTTCAGTCTGCATAATAATTTTGATGTCAACAAAGTTCTGTTGGCATCCTTTCATTTGGAACAGGAAGCTCTTCAATGGTACCGTTGGTACATCAAGGCTCATCCAGAGCCCAAATGGCCAGACTTTTGCCAGCTCCTTTTGCAACGATTTGGTCCTAGTGCTTTTGATGACTTCACAGGAGCCCTCACTAAACTTCTCCAAACTGGCACGGTGAGAGAGTATCAAACCAAATTTGAGAATCTAGCCAACCATACCGAAGGATTGTCTGATGACTTTTACCGGAGTTGTTTTATCAGCGGTCTAAAGGATGCCATCCGCTATGAGGTCAAAATGTTCTGTCCCAACACAATGATGGAAGCACTAGGGTTGGCTAAGTTGGCAGAAGACAAGATTGCATCCCAACAACGCTCCAAGCCCACTTTTGTTCCCTTCCGAAATATGGGTTCTCAGCGACCACCTATACCGCAGGCTCCTCGACCGACTCCTATCAAGCGTTTGTCTGAAACAGAGATGCAAGCACGCAGAGAAAAGGGGCTTTGCTATAATTGTGATGAGAAATTCACTCGGGGACATAGATGTGTTCAACAAAAGCTCTATATCTTGGATGTGGAGTCTCCGCCTACCTCTGAAATTGGTGACGAAGATCCAGAAACACTGGATGCTCCGGTCGACATTTAGGAACCGCCTATTGACCCTCCGTCTCAGGATGACCAACCAGAGATATCTCTCCATGCTTTAGCTGGAATCACCACCCCCCAAACAATGCGGGTCAAGGGTTACTTCAAGAAGCTTCCTCTTACAATACTCATTGATTCTGGTAGCACTCATAATTTCATTGACCCTCGGATCGCCAAACAAGCTGATTGTTTTATCCATCCATGCTCCAACTTTGAAGTCATGGTTTCCAAAGGGGGCACCTTACCTTGCAAAGGGAAGTGTCAAAATGTGTGTATCTCTATGGGATATTATACCTTGCGCTCTGACATGTTTGCCTTTCCCTTAGGTGGATGTGATGTGGTTTTGGGCGCTCAATGGCTACACACACTTGGCCCTATCTTATGGGATTTTGCTGAACTTTGGATGCAGTTTTCCCTCAATGGACACAAACACACATTGACAGGATTACAACCAGTTTCTCTCAGCATCATCAGTTCACATCGCATGGAAAAACTCCTCAAGAAGAATTCACATGGTGTCATCGCTCAGATCCATTCCATCCAGATGCAACCATCAGCGGTCTCCACTACTCCTTTGGATCTACAACAAATTTTGGATCGATATACAGGTGTCTTTGCTGAACCAGTGGGATTGCCACCTTCCAGGCTAGAAGACCATCGTATTCAACTCCTTCCTGGCAGCGTTCCTCCCAACATCAGGCCCTATCGCTACCCATTTCACCAAAAAACAGAGATTGAAATGCTCGTTCGGGACTTATTGAAGCAAGGTATTATTCGCCCAAGCACTAGTTCCTTTTCTTCTCTAGTTATTCTTGTCCGCAAAAAAGATGGGTCATGGCACCTCTACATTGACTTCCAAGCACTTAATCACTTCACCATCAAGGATAAGTTTCCAATTCCTGTTGTTGATGAGCTTCATGGGCTCACTTTTTCTCCAAGTTGGATCTTCGTTCTGGGTATCACCAAATTCGGGTTCATGAGGATGATATCCCTAAAACAGCTTTCCGCACACATGATGGCCATTATGAGTTTTTGGTCATGCCCTTTGGACTCACTAATGCTCCTTCCACATTCCAGGCCTTAATGAATAAAATATTTCGACCCTACTTGCGGAAATTCATTTTGGTATTCTTTGATGATATCCTCATCTACAGTAAAACATGGGATGAACATCTCCAGCATTTGGATCTTGTCATGCAACTTTTCTCTGACCATCATCTCCATGCCAAGCAGTCTAAATGTGTTTTTGGATAGAAGGAAGTTGAGTATCTCGGGCACATTATCTCAGCACAAGGGGTTCGCGTGGATCCTACCAAAATCGATGCCATGAACAATTGGCCGCATCCTCAGACACTCAAGAGCCTTCATGGTTTTTTGGGGTTGACTGGCTACTACCGCAAGTTTGTCAAGGATTATGGAAAGATTGCAGCTCCATTAACTGCTCTATTGAAAAAGGATGCCTTCACATGGACACCTGCTGCTCAGTGTGCATTTGACAAACTAAAACAAGCTATGTGTACTACACCTGTGCTAGCTATGCCCGATTTTTCCAAACCCTTCACTATTGAGAGTGATGCTTGCGGCAATGGACTTGGTGCTGTTCTCCTTCAAGATGAACACCCCATTGTGTTCACCAGCAAAGCCCTTTCAGGTAAGAATCTAGCTGCCTCTACCTATGAGAAGGAAATGATGGCTATTTTGCATGCAGTACAGAAGTGGCACCCATACCTATTAGGGAATCATTTCTGCATCAAGACTGATCACCAGAGTCTGAAATATTTCTTGTACCAACGTGTCTCCTCCCCAGCACAACATAAATGGGTTAGAAAACTCATGGGTTATGACTATGAGATCACTTACAAGAAGGGTAAAGACAATATTGTGGCAGATGCTCTTTCTCGCACATTTGAGGCCCAAGGTTCTCTTTCATCTATTTCTATGCCTGTTCCACATTGGTTGCAATCTGTTCAACAGGGTTATGTCAATGACTCCTCCTTATCTCAAATCATCCAATGCTTGACCAACAACCCTTCTGCTGTACCACATTACTCCTGGGATGGTGCTTCTCTGCGATACAAGGGTCGTCTGGTGCTTCCCCAGAGCACAGATCTTCAACAGGTTGTCTTCTATGAACTCCATGCTTCTCCATCGGCAGGGCACTCTGGGTTCCTCAAAACGTATGAACGAGCACAGCGTAACTTCTTTTGGCAGGGCATGAAAAAGACAATTCAACAGATGGTGCCCGAATGTGATACCTGGCAGCGCAATAAGGGTGAAACAACACTCCTTCCAGGATTGCTTGAACCCTTTCCCATACCTACATGGATTTGGATAGATATTTCTATGGATTTCATTGAAGGGCTCCCTAAATCTGGCGGGAAGACAGTGATTCTCGTTGTGGTTGATCGCCTCTCCAAATATAGTCATTTTTGTGCTCTCAGCCATCCCTATACAGCCTCCTCTGTTGCTCAAATTTTTCTGGACCAGATCTTTCGTCTTCATGGCATCCCTTCTTCCATTGTCTCGGATCATGATGCGACTGTCACCAGTCATTTTTGGACCGAACTATTTCGCCACACTGGCACCAAACTGAAGATGAGTTCAGGGTATTACCCACAAACAGATGGTCAGACTGAAATTGTCAATAAATGCTTGGAAACTTATCTTCGTTGCTTCACCTCGGAACAACAACATCAATGTGCAAAATGGCTCCCTCTAGCTGAATGGTGGTACAATACCTCTTACCACACTGCCTCTAAAATGACCCCATATGAAGCAGTCTATGGTCAGGCACCTCCAGCTCTTCTTCCATACACCCCCACCAGTTCACCAGTTCAGGAAGTTGACATGGTCCTTCGAAACCGCGATCAGATTCTTCGCATTTTGCGGGACAATCTTCACATGGCAAGAGATCGCATGAAGCAACAAGCTGATCAGCACCGTTCTGACCGCACTTTTCAAGTCGGCGATATGGTTTTTCTTCGTCTCCAGCCGTACAAACAATCATCCTTGAAACTCAAAGGGCATCATAAGCTCGCTCCAAAGTTCTATGGGCCATATCGGATTCTTAAGAAGATTGGGTCCGTTGCTTATAAATTGGAACTTCCTCCTTCTTCCCGCATTCATCCAGTCTTTCATGTCTCTTGTCTGAAGAAAGTTCTTGGCACCAACATCAGTGGACAAACGATTTTACCCGAACTGGATAATGAAGGATCCATCCTTTTGGAGCCAGAGGCCATCCTCAATCGGCGCACGCGTCAGCGTCGCTCTCGCTCTATCACAGAGGTCTTAATTCAGTGGCACGGCATGCAACCAGAGGATGCTACATGGGAACCACTCCTTTAGATTCAACAACAATTTCCACATCTAAAGGTTTGAGGACAAAGCTTTTTTTTAAGGGGGAGGGGATGTTAGGAACCCATGTCTTTACTTTGTTAGTATGTTGTTGTTGGACACATATGCTTTGTAAGTCGTCCCATAGTATTTGTTGATCAATAGTTTATGTTATTGTTGTTGGCGCATATGCTTTGTAAGTCGCCCGTAGTATTGTTGATCCATAGTTTGTAACGGCCCATGGTTTTGACCCATAGTAGTGGCGCCTAGAATTAGTATATAAGTGTGTGTTGAGACCTATGAAGGCACCGTGAAGTTAATTGTATTGAGCTTGCTCAAAGGAGGTTGCCCCCTCGAAGTGGCATGTGATCAATATAAAAGTGATTCTGAGTTCCGTCATTTTTGCTATTTCGCATATTCTTGTTAATTAATTGTTGCAAGTGCATCACATAGATAAATAATTGCAAAGTTAAGCACAAGAGAATACTTATCTTAACAAAGTAGTCCCAAGCAACTGGATATGCAACTGCAATGTTCCACCCAACCATAGGCCAGTTGTGCTTATCAACCTCTTGATACAACTGCCACCCCCGAGCTGGGCATGATTTCTACAAGGAACCAGGGAACAACAGACTCACACATAGCCAAGCATACACCAAATTCAGCCAAGCCAATCAGCAGTTGGGTTTATCAGGCTGCTAGGACATGGAAAGGAAGAATTGCTAAGCTAGTGAGCTCAATCACAGAGCTATGGGTACCCCTCCCAGATCTATTCAGCTTGGCACTCACAATGCCTACACACCCAACACAAGGAAGTATTCTCTTCACTGCCACACAGTCCCTCAAGCCATACCTTCCTTTCTAGTGCTCTCAGGATGTGCATAGAAAAGTAGCCAAAGCCCTCTTGATCTTCTTGAGAGGTTACTCCCTTCACTAGGTTTATCAAGCCAACTCTGTCCACTACCACTCCAAGTTTCTTGCTTACAGGTTCAAAACAAACAAGGATGCACATAACAGTAAAACTACACTTGCTCAGCATGAGAAAAATGTTTCAACAGTGGGATGCATGAGGTGGGGTTTCCTGAGCTTTAGAAAAACATGGGAAGACCCAAAACGTATTGGCAACTGGGAAAATTCGACTAGGAGAGAAAACCCATTCCAGAAAAATGCCCCCAGGGAAAAAACGACCTCTCCCTCAGTCCCAAATTGCGTCCCTCCTTCCCCAGCTGCTGCACACTACCAAAAACAAGTTCCTGGGCATGGAAAACGCAGGGTTATGGTGAAAAACGTGAGGATAAATTCCAGTGAGCTCAGTCTGTGTGAGAGATGAAAGACTAATTGTTCATAATGACTTTAGGCCCCATTTCGTGGGTGTTTTCTTGCCCAAGGAGACAAAACACGATTTTCCAGGTTGATGGCTTGCCCATGCACGAAATTGGCTGCCATACCTCTTCATTCCCAAGGCATTAACTGCCTCAACCAACTCTTGGAAGAATTAAATGATTGGGTCCATAACCCAAAATGGGTAGTTGGTGGTTTATGGGTTTTCTCATTGACACATGGATCAACACCATTGGCTCAAGGGTTTGAATAATTTCCCTCCCTATTCCTTGTAGAAACATACCCCATCTCTTTGTTGCATTGCATAGCTAGTTGTGGGTTTTTCCATTAAAATTCGTATTTACATGATGTCTTATTTACATTGTGCCTATCTAGCACAAGAACCATAGGCATCTATTTTCTTTAATTTCCAATACATGAAACACTAAATCAATGGTGGGGCCTTGGCCTTGAGCTCCTCACCATGATTAATTACAATATTTACATCATTTACGATTTAATACAAAGGGGGTCAAAATGGGGACATTACACTCTCTTTTGGCCTTAGTAGCTGTAAGGGTTGAATCCAACTTGGGTTTGATCATTCCCATGGAGATTAAATTCTCTTCCTCTTGAGTAAAAGATTGGATGAAGTCATCAAGTGAGGGAAACTTCCATTTTGGAATGGACATCTTAGCTAACTAGAAAGTAGAGACAAAAACAGAGTAGTTTGGCCCCAACTTTGAGAGAATGGAAAGAATATGCTGCTTGTATTCTTTCACTATCTCATATCTTTTCAACTATGATATCAAGCTTTTGAACTTGGTGAGGAAGGCATTGATAGATTCGAAGCTGTCAGAACTCAAGGATATGAGTTCATTCTCCAATTTGTGTCCTTTCATATAATCTTTCTGTCCAAAAATGGATTCGAGCTTGTCCCAAACCTCTTTAGGAGATGTAAGATCGATGACATGGAAGTGAAGATCATCAAAAATTGAGAGAAGGAGGAGGCCAACTGCTTCATTAAGCCTATCCAAGTACTTGGAATTTTCAACTGCACTGAGAGGTTCTACCATCGTTCCGTTGAGTATTCGGGTGAAGCTCTTGGATCTCATGAAGAGATCCATCTTGGATTTCCACTCAACATAGTTGGAAGATGTGAGATTTAGATCAATCTGAACGGAGAAGGTCGAATAGTTGAAGAAGAATTCGAACGGGCGAATAAACCTGCAAAACAAGAGAAGTTTTTGCTGTCGGAGAATGCTACACTTTGACTAAACACTACCTTTTGAACACTGAGAACATAGAATAAGTCCTTCACACCTAGATAGACCTCACTGGATTTATCTAATGGATTCAAGTAATAGCACCAGGAATTGTCATGGAAACTCAGAGGCTTCTGGTGCTCAAGTGAAAGATAGCTACTCAAATAAATGTTACAACTGCTGCAATGGCTGCAACTCGAATAACTGCTGACTGCTCTGATACCATGTGATAATCTGTAGGGGATCTAGCAACTGTAACAAACTCACAATCAAACTCTCAAGAATGTTGCAAAGAAGAAGAGAAGCATGCACTCAATAATCACTCATAACCACATAATAATGAACAATAATAATATCATACAATGAATAATGAATGTGATACAATAATCTATGATGGAGCATCATATAGGATTCAAATTATCCATGTAGGGAATTCGAATCAGAACTCGAAGTCTATCTTGGATAACAATGGAGACATCATCCAGTCAGCAGTATCAGTCATAAATGGTAAGAGCCAGTCAAGTGTGTCCAACTGAGTCTAATAGAACCATCTAGCCATAAATCAAGGAATGGAGACTCCAAGCAGGGTGCATGAGGCTGTCTAGCTCAAAGTCTAGCTTGGATAACAATGGAGACATCATCCAGTCAGTAGTATCAATCATAAATGGTAATAGTCAATCAAGTGTGTCTAACTGAGTCTAACAGAACCATCTAGGCATAAATCAGGGAATGGAGACTCCAAGGGGGGCGCATGAGGCTGTCAAATAGTCAAGTGGAACTCCAGAACTAGCTAACTAGAAGATACAAGTAGTCAGCATGATCAATCAGTGGAATAACTACTCAATCCATGCACTAACAGAATGATAACTCCTGGTAGGTGAGATAAGGATCCCTAACTGATGGTAGGTGAGTAAAGGTGCACTAACTGAGTGTGGTAGGTGAGAAAGGAGCACTTGTCAAGTAGAACAGTCAATAAGGGCACATCAAGAAGGTAGGAGGCCAAATGGGGGTTGTAGACAAGATTTGGAGAGCTAGAAACAAGCTCTAGGTGCTGGGGAGACCACCATGATGATGACTGAATGCATGAAGTGACATGCAAATTTGCATGCAGACATGCAAAATATAAAAATGATGGTTTGAATATTCCAACATAACGTACCACCCGCTTACTACCATCCACTAGTTGCACTCGCTCCTGTACAACCTCAAGCCCCTCCCACTTATTATCCACCATAGGCTTCCCTCGCCACCGCCCAACCGAAAACCACCCCCCATTCCCCAAGGGTAAGTTTATGCCCAACAAAACCAACCGCAGAACCAACCTTCCCAATGGAACCAACAAGGACCACAAAATAGGGGACACGCACGTAATCGAGGTAATAACCAGGCTCTCGAAAACGGAGGTCCACCATCGAACCCTCCTGATAATAATGGTGCCGCTCCAGCTAACCAAAATCCTGATCGACCACCTCTGCAAGGTAAAAACCTGAACTTACATACAAACCACCCATGTTCTATTTGTGGAGTCTATGGCCATTACATGCACAATTGTCGCCACCTAGAGTGAGATCGCCAACTCTAGAGTGATGACGCCCAATTCCTTGGACATGTTGCACCTTCGACACCACCAAACCTCCCGTAACCCAGATACACAACCCATGGTGTTGCATAACCCCCTACCCACACAAGGGGTAGTATCCACCAACCTTTGGCTCCCCCTCAAGGGGCTACAACACCACAACAACCAGTTGCTTACGTTGATCCTGTTAGTCAACCCATTGAATCAGGTACCCACCACCTCTTAATGATGTCTTTGGATGATATCAACCTTTAAACACGCTGTAACCAGTGTGGTTCTACCATCGAGACCATTCCTGTGGACAAGGCCACTACCAATCTTCCCACAGATCAGTTGTTATGTATACCCCCAACACTGTTCGAAGGGGCCCCCAAGATCCTATATTCCCTCTGCGCCACATCAATAACAACCCCAATGCTCGTGCTGCTCCCAACTATAATATCGTGGATGACTTAGCCCAATCCCCCACCGCTATGTCAGCCTTGGAAGTTTTAATGAACTTCCCAGCACAACGCAAAACTTTGTTGTCCTCCATAGGTACAATTGATCCTTCTGACTCATGAGTGATGGAATTCAACTTAGACGAATCTAAACCACGCATGCCTTCCACCTTAGCATTTCAAGTCTCTGTGTCGATCCAGAATCTTGTTATTCATCGATGCATCATCGATGAGGGTGCCTCTACATGCATCATGTCTACATTCATGTGGTGGAATCTAGGATCACCTACCTTACAACCATCCACGACCGCCTTACGATCTTATGATGGTCATTTATCTCAGCGACAAGGCCTTCTTGCTAATGTTCTGTTCCAATTAGCTGGAAAATCTGTCATGATTGACATTGAAGTTGTCAACGCCCAGCTCGAATACAACCTACTCCTAGGACGAAGCTACATGTATGCTATGAAGGTTGTTGCCTCATCTGTGTTCCATCTTATGATGTTCCCACACGAGGGACAGATTGTTAAAATTGACGAGGTAACACTATGACCGAAACACGCCCACTACACCAGAAAATGTTCTCCCCATGGTTGAACAACCTGTTTTTGGTGCGCCCACCCCTTTGATTTCCACCATAGGGCCTGGAATTTATTCAGAGACTCCAATGGTCTCCTGATTTTATTCTGTACCGCCTCCACCTATGGCCTTTGATATCTCTGACTTGTGTACCATTTCGTCAAGTCAATTAGTCCCTAACCCTCAACCACCACTTCCGTCTCAACCTCCATCAGTACCTAGCCACGTTGGATCCACACCGATCCACACAATCCTGTTCTTGTTTCCACCATCAGGGGTAGTAAGTATGCCCGTCGTGGCCACGTTGAATCTCCCTAGGTTGACGTTAGGACTTCCAGTGTGGTATTTACCTTCCCCTAATCCCACCCCAATGCCACAAGTCATTCTTCAACCGGTATAACCGATCACCATCGTCAACCATCCACCTCCTGGTGTGGTGGTAGCATCTTCCTCCAACACTGTCCCTCAGTCATCCAAGAACGCTGGGGGCAGAGGCACACACACTCATAATGCACCAAATGTGACTAAGACCATGCACCCCCCCCCTCCATCCCGCGCACCTCCCAAGTGTGCCTTGTGTGATGATTTGGGCCACGTAACCCATAATTGTAAACAATTTCCCAGTCTTCAAGAACACATGAAGACATTGGACCATGACCCCACTATCCCGGTTGTCAAACTACTAACCACCCCCCACCGCGTAACAAATCGTTGCACACCAACCACTCCTGCACCATATGCAGATTTTACGACCATTACTCTCATCATTGTCTCGACTTACCAGAGTATCGGTTGGTGTTGCACTAAATGCGTCAGTCTTATTTAGAATCATCCATTACTACCATCGAGGAAATTCACCTGCCCAAATCCTCCTCCTCAGTAGAGGTTAACACTATTTATCTGATTTCCACAAGTGGTGAACCAACCATCCCAATGACCTCCAATTCTACCTCTTACGATCTTTCCACACAATGTTTTCCCAGTGATGAATAAATCCCCGAATCCCTAACCACACTTGACTTCCCTTGGGATGACATGCATCATAGATCCTACTTCATTCTCGAGGATTCCACCCCTGTTATATCCGAGCAACTTTCGGTTGAGTCAAAATACTTCATCCATAGTCAAGTGGACTGGTTTAATAGCCCCATCCCAGCTCCTGATGAATTCGAAGAAGGTAACATGGCTAACATCTCTCCCACCATACAGGTCGATATTTCCATCACACCCTGTATAGTTGAGAACATTATGTTAGGTTCCTTATGTGCTCTAAACAAAGTAGCTTCCTATAAGAAACTCTTCCAAGAGTTTCGTGATGTTTTTGCTTGGTCATATACTGAGATGCCTGATCTTTACCCTGCCATTTTTTAGCATCGTATTGATACTTGGTCTGACATCTTGCCTATCCGCCAAAAGAAACGACCCATTCAACTCTCTAAATTACTAGCCATGAATGTCGAAATTAAAAAATTACGACAAGTTGGGTTCATTTATCCCATTGCTTATACCACATGGGTGTCCAATCCAGTGTCAGTTAACAATAAATAAGGCACCATTCGCGTCTGTACTGATTTTCATGATCTGAATTTAGCTTGTCCCAAAGACAACTTTCCTATGCCTTTCATCGATCAACTCGTCGATGCATGTGCGGGTCATGAGATTCTATCCGTCATGGATGGTTTCTCTGGCTATATTTAGATTCAAATTCGTAAAGAGGATGAGTATAAGACTTCCTTCACTACTCCATGGGGCACCTTTTCCTATCGCGTTATTCCATTTGGTCTTAAAAATTATGGTGCCACATTTCAGTGGGCCATGACCTTTTTCTTTCACAACTTGGTCCATATTATCCTTATATACTTGGATGATCTCACTACTTGATCCAAGAAATGGCCTGACCACCTAGACGATCTCCAGAAAGTCTTCTTACGTTGTCATAAATACAACATTCGCTTGAACCCCCTCAAGTGTGTTTTTTGCGTTCCTGCCAGCTGGTTATTGGGTTTCATTGTTTCCCAAAAAGGGATCATCGTGGACTCCTTGAAGGTTCAAGCCATTCTTGACCTCCCATCCTCGCGTACATTATGCCAATTACAAAGCCTACAAGGGAAAGCCAATTTTCTTTGTCGCTTCGTTCCTGACTATGTTACAAAAGTTCATGGTTTCCTTCACTAGCTTCAAACCCACGTTCCCTTCGTTTGGGACAAACATGAACAAGTGGCTTTTGAAGCATTAAAACAAGCCTTGAATTCTACCCCATTTATTTCACCTCCTGATTTATCAAAGGATTTTATCCTTTAAGTTTCGGCATCCGAATATGTCATTTCCAGCATTTTAGTCCAGGAAGATAATGAGCATCAAGAACGTGTCATATATTATGTGAGTCAAACATTTTCTGGTCCACCACTACACTACCCCCACGAGGATAAGTTGGCCCTCGCCTTTGTATTCTCTGTTCAGAAGGTATGCCACTACATTCTTCTGAGATGAACTACAGTTGTGGAATAATCCAAACCCATGGTCTATCTCTTGAGTCGCTGCCTCCTTCAAGGCCGCGTGGCTAAACGGATCATTATCCTTCAATAATATGACCTAACATTTGTTACACCTAAGAGTACCAAAGCCCTTGCGCTAGCCCATCTCATGACCGACTTCCCCTCTTTTGACTATTTTGTATATCACGGCCTATTCATGAGCCCTCTTCTCCCTTCATATTGCAGTTATTGCATTATTTTTCCACCATTCATCTGCATGCAAAGAGGCCCAATCAGTGTTCCCCCCCTCACCTTCTTTCTTGGTTCTCATATTTGTCCCTTGATTGAACACTTCCTCCTTGCTTGGATTTTACATCTGTTTGGTATACTTTTATCCCTTTTTCGGGCCGAGCAACTTCTTTACAAAAAAGGCACTGAGGGAGTTTCTGTTAATCTCTTTTCTGACTCCTTAAATAATAAAAATATCATCGAGCAATCTTGCTTCCTTTCATGCTTGTTAAAGTATCTGAAAGGGCGTTTATCTGGTATAAGTTTAACCCTTTTCCAGACCTGGTAGAATAATTATGAAAAAGGAATACTCTAGTCACATCTACTAAAAGAGTTCTCCATTGCATAATATTATGCTTTTTCAGGATTTGGGGACTAACACACGAAAAAGAACCCCCTCAGAGCCTTCTTATTGCTTTCAGACTCTCTAAAATTGAGAGCGACCATAAGAATTCACCGTCCTGGGCTTGTATAAATCCACACGATGGTATCCTCTCCACAATTCAGAGTCTTTATCTTATCGCTTTTAGAATCCTTAAAATTGAAAGCACCCATGAGCATACACCGTCCTGGGCTCGCACAAATCCACATGATGGTATCCTTTCGAGCACACTTCTATCCCTTATTTGAGCTCCTTAAACCATGAAGAATTACCAAACAATGCCTCTCGACGCCACGATAGATCACATCTAGTCCCCCCATTATGGAAACATCCCCAGCATGGTCACCTTTGTTTAGAGTATTTTGCGATGTGTCACCCTTGGAGTCTCCTGATATCACTTATCACTTTTCCCCCTGAGTCTCCCCCATTGCAGTCACAATCCCTGGTCCCTTAACCTATGATCCCTTCCACTGAAGTCAATTTCATATGTTTCTAGGTCAGCCTTTTTGTCATACTCTAAACAAATGAAGTTTGAGTCCTCCCACTCTATGACCCTCGTATCCCCCCAGAGTGTGTCATTTTGACATCTAGTACTATCACCTCTTGGTTTTACACCTCACACTCCTATCAAGGAAACATCATTTGCTTGGTAGTTGCACGTCTCCCTCTGTCGTCTTTAGCACATCTATTCCAAAGGATAGACCCAGAGGTCCATGTAGCTTGGACTCATCTCCATTAGTGGTGAGTGCCTACGTAACATCTGAGAGAAGCCATTAGTGCCTCTTAGAATGGTTGTTTCTCACGTGCTCGAATTCAACTCCATCATCGCATTGTTGAGATTCGTATAGGGTATTGGTCCCTTCAGTTATTGGTCAAAGACCCTAGATGTCCCCTGACTCTAGCACATTGGTGAGTCTATTTGGAACCCCCTAGCTGTTTGTTCCCATAGATATTTGGGCTACGTTGGCGAGAGTATTCGGAAGCCCTTAAGCTATATGCTTCCTAGAGTATCCAGTCTAGATGCAATTCAATGTACCTTTGAGATTCTGACTCTCAATCATTGAGTCCATACAGTTGTTGCACACCTTCAGATCCAACAGAGCATCAGTTGGTATGGTACCGCATTCAAGATGAATGTCATTGTTTCCATGTATCAATTCTTTAGATCAGTCATGGTTGGATAATGGATATGTCCCGGATTTTTGTCCCCTTTGGACCATTATGATGTTCACAACATTTCTCTATGTATTTTTCAGGTCCCCTTTTGGGCCTCACCATTATTTGTATACGAGCATGGGTATGCCCGCCTCGTACATATATTTGAGATTATGTTCCTCATCCATTATTGAGGTGATGTATTTCCAGTTTTCACCCTTGCAGTTCGTATGAAGCACGTGTTTTGGTCTCCAACCAGTTTTTGCTCTCCGCCATCACAATGCTCACACCCCTGGAAAAATCCAACACCTATGATGTCTATCGGCTATACGATGAGCTCCTACCGTCACACATCAGGAGGCAATCTGTTAACACCCAAAAATTGTTCACCTAGCTCATCCCCCTAGTCACATAACCCATTTATCCCCTTTTTCCTACATTTTTGGCCTCCAAAAACCCAAAAATACCTAAATTGGTAACCAAATGGGAAAAAAATCATTATTTGATTAATTAATTAATGAAAATCCTCCAAAAAAGGATAAAATCCCATATAAAAGGGTCAAAATACCCAAAAACGAAAAAGAAAAAGGGGAAAAAGTCAAAATAAAATTAAAAAGGAGGGAAAACATAAAATACCACTGGCCAATACTATTGGTTTTCCAATACCATGGGTCTATACTCCACCACCCAAAATTGCTATACAAAGATGATGGAGGCCCCCCATTTCACATCCATGTATCACTCTTCCTACCCTTATGCTACCAAAATTCCTACTGCACTCTAGCCTACCTATTTGAGCTTTTGTGCCCATCTAGTCGAGTCTTAGACACCATTTGAGCATTTATAAAAGAGAAAGAAACCTTGGAGACCCGGAGTGATACTCTTCATACAGCTGCGAGGGACACCTTCTCCTCAATTTTTGAGGTAAACTCTGATTGTAAACCATTACTTGCAACATAATAAAAAATACAAATTTTATTCATGGGTTCATGTTGATCTGTTATTTTATTTCAATAGTTAGATTATTTTTTATTTTTATTTGCACTCACACATATTATCTACTTTTGATCTGATACTAAGGGTTCCATAATCCTTAGTAGGTTCTCTTTAGCATGAGCTGGTGTGAAAATACTAGCTACAATGAGAATTGGTGAGAAGTACGTCTGGTGAAAGCACAAGTCTCATCTCAAGGGTGGTGTTCTGCTGAGAGATTAATGAGCGGAATTACCTATGGTTGGGTGGTGCATGGAAGCCACACAACCAATTGTCAATACAAGTGTTCAACAGATAAGTGTATTTCATGAGAATGGTGTTATTAACTTTCAATAATAATTTGTGATACAAATTTGCCATGTTTTTTTGTTTAAATTTATGGGTTTATAATTGAAATGTTTATTGAAAATATGTCGAAGAGTGTAATGCCAGAAAAATATTAAGAATGGATAAACAAGTAGGAATCCCATTCATTTTGTTAATTTTTCTTAAGTTCCGTCATTATTTGCAAATAGTAAAATTTAATTGCAAAGGCCCGTGTTAAATTTCCAATTTACTGTAGTAGTTTTGTTCTTACTGCGCAGTTCCTAAGTTAAACGATATGTTTTACTGGGAAGTTCAAAGTAGTTAAATGAAATTTTTATTTATACAATTTCATAAAACATTATATTCTTACTTTTCATATGGTTGGAAGAAATGTCCTATTTTATCGTAATAGGTAAGTTAAAAACAAAACTATGTGTTGTATTTGTTAGTAGTGTTAGAACAATATCACCATCATATGCATGCCATGGACCTTCATGTTGTTCTACCTAGTGTTATTTGTCTTTATAGTGCCTAGTCTAGTGTCTTGGACCATAGTTTGTCCACATTTGACCACCTTAGACTAGTGATATATCCATGAATCCTTGTTTGTCCACTTATCCACTCATTTCCACCATTTTAGGAGTCAATGAACCCACTACCTTGCATTTATGTGGGAGTTATTGCATTTCCTTGTTTTAAGGAGATGGAACACACCCTCTTAATTATTTGGTCAACTTGTGCATTAATGGCCACTACTTATCCCACCACTCACCCATGCGCCCTCATAATGGTACCTTTCACACTATTTTGACTAGCCTAACCTCCTTGTGGTCCATCTATGTTCATTGAACCTCATTATGGCCCAATCTATGAGTTACACTTGGCCTCATGTCATCGATGGGTGAATTGGTCCAATATAAGCCTCATTATTGTGAGCTACTCAAATTGCCACTAAGCCTCTTGATTTTGTCTCTTGAGAGCATCTATATATTGTACTCATGTTAATGAATAATATTAGAGTGGAATTCTTCATACTGGAGTGATTTGCCTCTAGTATTTTGTTCAATATTTCTTCTCTATTCTTGCTATCTCTTTGTGCAAATAATTGTAAGTGAGATTGCTTTTGCTATCTAGATCTAGGTTGGATTGTCACATGTATCAGAACCTAGTGTTGTGATTGTTGTGCAATCTAAATTCTAATATGGTATCAGAGCTAGTCTGATGCAAAACAATTTCCATAGTTACATTTTAGAGAGTGTTGTTTGCAGGATGACCATAAAAATTTGTAAAGGGTGATCATAATACTTTGTTTCTTGGGACCTTTTTCTCATGCTCACTACCATTTTGGCTTAAGGGGGGGGTGTTATAACAATATCACCATCATATACATGCCGTGGACCTTCATGTTGTTCTACCTAGTGTTATTTGTCCTTCTAGTGCCTAGTCTAGTGTCTTGGACCATAGTTTGTCCACATTTTACCACCTTAGACTAGTGATATATCCATGAAGCCTTGTTTTTCCACTCATCCACTCATTTCCACCATTTTAGGATTCAATGTGCCCCACTACCTTGCATTTATGTGGGAGTTATTGCATTTCCCTGTTTTAAGGAGATGGAGTGCGCCCTCTTAATTATTTGGTCAACTTGTGCATTAATGGCCATACTTAGCCAACTACTCACCCATGCTCCCTCATAATGGTACTTTTCAGAATATTTTGACTAGCCTAACCTCTTCATGGTCCATCTATGTTCATTGAACCTCATTATGGCCCAATCTATGAGTTACACTTGGCCTCATGTCATTGATGGGTGAATTGGTCCAATCTAAGCCCCATTATTGTGATCTACTCAACTTTCCACTAAGCCTCTCAATTTTGTCTCTTGAGAGAATCTATATATTGTACTCATGTTAATGAATAATATTAGAGTGGAATTCTTTGTACTGGAGTGATTTTCCTTGAGTGTTTTGTTCAATATTTCTTCTATATTCTTGCTATCTCTTTGTGCAAATAATTCTAAGTGAGATTGTTTTTTCTATCTAGATCTAGGTTGGATTGTCACATGTATCAGAACCTAGTGTTGTGATTGTTGTGCAATCTAAATTCTAATAAGTAGTGTTTGCATTAAGTGGTATTCTTAGTTTATTTCAAAACCACGGGCAGTTTTGTTTATTTTAAAACCACATGCGGTTTTGTTTTCCTTAACACATCCTCCATGTTCCAAAACTTGTTTATTGTGTTTTGCAACGAATATTAGTTGAATTTAAAAACCATGGGCCAAACATGAGAGGTATTAGTTTTAAATTTACAAGTATTGGGAATTGTAGGATTATATACAAAATTCAATGAGTTAAATTAGTATTAAATATGCAATATAATATGCCAATTAATTTTTATGTTGAGAAAGTTTGGTAATGTTTTTTACTAAGTAATTTATGGAAACCCCAATTTTGTTGTTCTGTCACAGTTCTTACTGTGCAATATTTTCTTAAGTAATTTATGGAAACCCCAACTTTGTAGTTTTGTCGTAGTATTTACTGCTTAGTAAGTTTAAATGAACATGTTGGAAATAATGTTTAATTTCTTGTTTTAAATGTATAATAAATTAAATGAGGATTGATTATTTATATAACCTTAGTTGCTTTTATTCCATTGTAAATGTTTTTCCTATTTTATTTACAGAAACCCCACTTTGCACTTTTAGGACAACTCTTACCTCATGGTTCTTACTTGGCATTAAGATTAAAAGGGATTATGTTGAAATAATATTTTCCTTTGTCTTAATAAAATGTAAAACAAACTTGAGGAATGTCTAAGTATGAAAGTAAAATGACCTCGTCTCCTTTATGAAAATTTATTGGCCAATTTTCTACGGAAGTTCATAGTGCGAAGTTCATTTTCTTATCGCAGTTCACTCTGTCACAATTCACTCCGTTGCAGTTCACTCTATCACAATTCACTTTTTCACAGTTCACTTTGTCGTAGTTCACTCCATCACAGCTCACTCGTTGAAGCTCACTAAGCCATAGTCTACTCGTTGAAGCCAAAACTTATTATGGTCCATTATTCATATTTAGTAAAAATAATAAATTATTGGTATTGATATGGGTGCATAGTTATATGTTTTATTTATGTTGAAGTCATTTTTTGTTTAATAAATAAATATAGACATATTCTATATGCCAACCTTGTCGAAGTTATTTATTTATGTCGAAGTTAATTTTTGTTTAATTAATAAATAAAAACATATTCCATATGCCAACCTCGTTGGAGATATATTTATGTCGAAGCTCTTTATTTATGTTGAATATAAATTTGTAAAAATATCACAATATAAACAAATTTCATATGCTAAAGCTCGTATATTGAGCTTAGTATTGGATGGTTTGGTGGTTTTTGAAAACCAATGGCTGAATTAGTTTATGTTAAGTAGAAATAATGTTAATGTCAAAGCTTAGATTTAGCTTTGTTAATATTTCTTGCATGAATTGTATTATTGTTTGAAAATGATAAGTTGAATCAAGCTAAATACCATGGGTTGTATTGGTGAGGAATTGGATATTTAATTTTCGACACTAAGAACATTAGTAATTATTATCATAAATAATTTAGGAGAACCATAGTGCACAGTCCCTATGTCATGGTTCTTACTGTGCATATAGTATTACTGCGCAGGTCATACTATGCATTGTTAAAAGAAATTATGGGTCTTACAGATTAAGTTGAAGCTTCCTCTATTTACTTGTACATATTTTATGCATTCAAATGCATTTTTATAGGATTACATATATGAAATATGCATATAGATAATGAGCATTAATATATTTTATTATTTTAAAAAATTGTGTATTAAGTCTAGTGTGACACTTGGTGTGTTACAAATTGGTATTAGAGTTGAGGTTACAGCTCTTGAACCTTTGGGAATCCCATTTTATTTGTCTAAAATGAATATTTGCATGTTTAAAGATAAATATATATGCATATGAAATACGATATGAACTAAAAATCATGGATGAATTCTCATATTGCTAGTGACAACACAATTTTCAGACCATTGTACTTGTAGATTGCCAGAGTAGTAGGCAAGCAATAATAATAAAAAAATGGCAGACTAGCCTAGATTATCCAACTTTGCCGAGGAAGTTGGTATGAATAGTAAAATAATTGAGTCTAATGGTCATCATACTGAAATGGGAACAGTGGAAGTGTTCCAAACTTTGAAGGACATACAAATTGGGAATGGAAAATTTTACAGAGCTTAGAACAAAATCAAATAAATCAGCAAGTGATGCAGAATCTGATACAGTTACCAAATCAGATGCAACACGTGTCTTCCATTGTAAGAAGGGAATGAGAGGAATCAATGAACAAAGAATTTCCTGATAGATATCATCATTCCAGAGATAAAGATGAAGGGAAAAGGTGGTTGCATTTCCAATATCAAACAATTGAAAGTCATCATGGGAATGAGATGCCTAAAACCCAACATGATACTCATCCCAAGAGGCATCAAAAGAGAAAACGTGATGGAAATACATTACAGGGTGAACTCAGGAAAATTAAACCTCCCACTTTTGATGGGGAAAAATCTGGTGAAATTGGAGATATTTGGCTTTTAGAAATGAAGAAATATTTACAATTATATGATTATTCTGATAATCGAGAAGCTCGTATTACTATATAAAATCTTCAGGGAAAATAGGTGGTGGAAGCATATGAAGCAGGTATAAAATCTGGATGAAAGGAAAATTTCATGGAAGAGTTTTCAAAAGTATTTCAAGCATGAATACTTGTCCCATCAATACTATGATAATAAAATGCAAGAGTTCTTTGAATTGAGACTAGGAAATATGTCTATGGAAGAATATGAGAAAAGATTCCTAGAATTACTAAGATATGTTGAATTTATCCAAGATGAAAAGCTTAAGATTCAACGATTTCTCAGTGGCTTACCATCATTCTACAAGGACCGAATAACTTATAATGAACCCCAAACTTTGAAGGAATGCATTAGGAAAGCTAAATGCTTTTATGAGCAAGGTAAAAATAGACAATATGTGCGTAAAGTTTGGAAGGGTAAATTGAAGGATAAGCAAGATCAGAGGAAAAAGGGGTTTAAGCCTCTTGGTGTTAAAAAAGATTTATTTAATTCTTTTAGATAGACAAATATGAAAGGTGAACCAAGGGTGGTTGATTCTGCAGGACAGAAGAAACCATTCCAAGTTAAATGTTGGAAATGTGGAGGTGACAACTATCTCAGTAATTGTCCGGAAAGGAAAAATAATTTGTTGGTATGTATAATGTGCAAGAAGCTTCTACAGTGGAAGATGTTTCTAGAATCGTTCCTTGCATATACGCAACTTTGGATAATCGTCAGGAAGACCAACAGTCAACAATGTTTGAAATTGAAGGTAAAATAAATTATTTTCCAATTTCAATTTTAATTGAATCCGTAGCTTCTTACAGTTATGTAAATACTAATCTGGTTGAAAGATGCAATTTAGTGAGAAGTAAGTTACCAAATCATAGAATGGTACAATTGGCTACTAGGATGAAAAGGAAAATTACTTCCATGGTTAAAATTGTTGTTTGGAAATGAATGGGTGTCATACCAAAGTTGATTTGGATATCATTCATCTCGGTTCTTATGATATGTTGATTGGAATGGATTGGTTGGAAAAGCATTTTGCAGTTTTGGATTGCCACAACAAAATTATTACTTGCCTAGATGAGAACAAGAATACAATTTAGATAAATGGCATTCCAAGACCAATTTCCATAAGAAAAATTTCAGCCATGCAGATGAAGAAATGTTTCAGGAAGGGGTGTCATTTATATTCCATACATGCGGAGGAAATGACAATTGAAAACATATCAAACTTTAATGAACATCTGGTGTTGAAAGAATTTGAGGATGTGTTCCAATATGTACCCGGGTTACCACCAAAATGGGACATTGACTTTACAATTGATTTGGTGCCTCGAGTTGTGCCAACATCAAAATATCCTTACAAAATGAGTACCTTGCAATTGAGAGAATTGTAGATGCAACTGGAAGAGTTATTAAATAAGGGTTATATACGACCTAGTGTGTCACCATGGGGAGTGGCACCTCTGTTTGTAAGACATAAAGATGGCACACGGATATTGTGTGTAGATTACAGACAACTAAATAAAGCTACAATCAAGAACATGTATCCACTACCGAGGATTGATGATCTCTTTGATCAGTTGAGAGGGGAAAAATTATTTTCCAATATTGATTTGAGATCTGGGTATCACCAGGTGCACATAAAAGATGAGGACATTAGAAAAACTACTTTTAGAACCAGGTATGGGCATTATGAATCTACAGTACTTCCTTTTGGAATGACAAATGCCTCAACCGCATTTATGTGTCTAATGAATGGCGTGTTTAAATAATTTTTGGACAAGTTCATTATAGTGTTGGATGATATTTTGGTGTATTCCAAATATGATGAAGAGCATGAAGAGCATATTTGGATTACCTTGAAAATCTTGAGAGAAAATCAACTATATGCCAAGCTTAGAAAATGCTCATTCTATCAGAAGCAACTCTTGTATTTGTGTCACATCATCTCCGAGGAGGGCATAGCTGTGGACCCAACGAAAATAAAATCCATACAAGAACGGCCTACTCCGAAAAATGTAACCAAAGTAATATCATTTATGGGGCTTGCGGGTTACCGAAGGTTCATAGAATATTTCTCTCGGATTGAAAATCTGATTACATCATTGCAAAAGAAGAACGTGAAGTTCATTTGGAACCAGAAGTGTGAAGACAGCTTCAGACTCTTGAAAGAATTACTCACATGTGATCCAATATTAAAAATTATTGTTAACACCCAAAAAGTGTTCACTACCTCATCTACCACATTATATGGCTCATTTGTCCATTTTCCTACCATATTTCCCTTAAAATCCCAAAAAATCCCATTAAAAAGCCTCCAAAAGGCCTAAAATGCCTCCAAAAGGCCACAAAACCATCAAAATAGCCTCAAAAAGGCTAAAAAACCCCCTTTTCCTCAAAAAATATCTAAAATTCCTCTAAAATAGCAAAAACCCCCTAAAAAGGGAATAAAAAATAAAAAATAATGAGGAAAAGGAGGAAAAAACCCTATACAGCTGCCCTAAACCATGTGTTTCCTAAAACCATGGGTCAGCACTCCACCACCAAAAAACTATAAACAGGTGATGGAGATCCCTTATTTCATATCCACAATCAAGTATACCCTTACTCTGCCAAAATCTCTCTCGAAACCCTAGTTCACCATTGAACTACTTTCACCTTGAGAGCCTCTTTTGGCCCATCCCCACCATTGGAGAAAGAGAAGGAGCACATTGGAGCTTGGAGCAACCCTCTTGGACATTGCAAGGAGCTTCATCAACCTTCACATTGAAGGTAATATTAATACAAAACCCTTGTTTACAAATTGTTCTTTATGTTTCATGCATGTCTTTTAGATTAGTTTACATTTCTGTTTTAGTTTAATTATTTACATTTACTGAACTGCTACTAAGGAGTCCATTCTCCTTAGTAGGTGCTCATTTGCACAAGCTAGGGGTAAAACCCTAGCTACAGTTTTGGCGACTCCCAAAATTCCTCTAAAATAGCAAAAACCCCCTAAAAAGGGAATAAAAAATATAAAATAATGAGGAAAAGGAGGAAAAAACCCTGCCCTAAACCATGTGTTTCCCAAAACCATGGGTCAGCACTCCACCACCAAAAAACTATAAATAGGTGATGGAGATCCCTTATTTCATATCCACAATCAAGTATACCCTTACTCTGCCAAAATCTCTCTCGAAACCCTAGTTCACCATTGAACTACTTTCACCTTGAGAGCCTCTTTTGGCCCATCCCCACCATTGGAGAAAGAGAAGGAGCACATTGGAGCTTGGAGCAACCCTCTTGGACATTGCAAGGAGCTTCATCAACCTTCACATTGAAGGTAATATTAATACAAAACCCTTGTTTCCAAATTGTTGTTTATTTTTCATGCACATGTTTTAGATTAGTTTACATTTCAGTTTTAGTTTAATAATTTACATTTACTGAACTGCTACTAAGGAGTCCATTCTCCTTAGTAGGTGCTCATTTGCACAAGCTAGGGGTAAAACCCTAGCTACAGTTTTGGCGACTCCCCTAGATTTTGAATTTCTGGTTTCCGTTTAAAATTTTTTCCCTTTCGGCCGCCGTACATCGTGTTTTTTCCCTCTGCAGTCGCGTCCCGACCGCGTCTTTCAGGCCTTTATCTGCGACCCGACCGCGGCTCTCAGACGGTTTCTGACGCCCTGTCGGCAGATTCAAGTCTGTTACCTGCGATCCGACCGCGGCTAATCAGCCTGTTTGCTGCGATCTGACTGCGCCTGTCGGCCATTTTCCCGCGTCCCGACTGCGGCTTTCAGCCTCTTTCCCGCGTCCCGACTGCGTCTGTTAGCCTTTTTTTCGCGACCCGACTGCGTCTTTTTCCCTGTTTCCTGCGTCCTGACTGCATCTGTTGGCCTGATAACTGTGTTAAAATTCAATATGCTAAGACAGAAAATAGCAGCATTACATTCCATTTCACAATAATAGCATATACAGGATCACTGAAGAAACAACAAGCACAGCATAAACACAAGAGACAGAGATTTATCCTGGGAAACCCTCATGGGGTAGAAAACCCAGCAAAGCTTCCTCAATATAGATGACCAGCAATATACAAAGATGAAACCCTGAGACATGATCTCCTCCTCCACAATAGCAGACCTCTCCTCCACAAGTGCGCTATCCTCAAGTGTGTGAGTGTATCAAATGAGGAACACACCTCCTCTATTTATACACTACTCTGATATGTATTTTACACAAGTACATGTAGGCTCGTATTTAACCATTAGGTTAAATACCCCATTATAACTGACTGGGCCGACCCCCACATGGTGGGTCTAATAACCCTAGTTACCACACCCAACTCGGAGGAATAAACATCTCCGGATTTATAGTATAATCACATCGGAGGTATGGAACATCTCCGGAATAAATAATATACAAATATAATATTCTTTGAAGTTACAATATTTCAACACTCCCCCTTAATGAGAAGGATATTATAACAGTATTTGCACGAGCAAGGAGTCATCAACATCATACATGATACATCTATAAATCATTGGAAGCTTTCTCAACATCATCAGTAACTCAAGCAGTTACTGGAACATCTTCAATACTGGAACATCAACATCTTCAGTACTGAGTCTTTATCTTCTGCAGCACTCGAACAACTACAACAACATCAACATCTGGATCCTCACGATCATCATTATCATCATATCACAATCATCAGCATCGTCATCACACGATCATCAGCATCGTCATCACACGATCATCAGCATCGTCATCTCACGATCATCAGCATCGTCATCACACGATCATCAGCATCGTCATCTCACGATCATCAGCATCGTCATCACACGATCATCAGCATCGCCATCACATGATCATCAACATCGTCATCTCACGATCATCAGCATCGTCATCACACGATCATCAGCATCGTCATCACACGATCATCAGTATCGTCATCACACGATCGTCAGCATCGTCATCAACACAGGTATCCATAACAATACAAGTATCCACATCATTAGTACAAGTATTCATGCCAATACAAGTATACATATCATCAATACAAGTATCCATACTGATACAAGTAATCATGTCATCAATACATGTATCCTACCGATACAAGTAACCACATCATCAATACAAGTATCCATACCGATACAAGTAACCACGTCATCAATACTAGTATCCTACCGATACAAGTAACCACATCATCAATACAAGTATCCTACCGATACAAGTAACCACATCATCAATACAAGTATCCTACCGATACAAGTAACCACATCATCAATACAAGTATCCTATCGATACAAGTAACCACATCATCAATACAAGTATCCTACCGATACAAGTAACCACATCATCAATACAAGTATCCTACCGATACAAGTAACCACATCATCAATACAAGTATCCTACCGATACAAGTAACCACATCAAAAATCACTTTCTCGGAGACCATACGTCTACGGATCAATTCAGGGACCGAAGTCCGGGGATGATACAATCCCCACTTCTCGGAGACCATACGTCTACGGATCAATTCAGGGACCGCAGTCCGGGGATGATACAATCCCCACTTCTCGGAGACCTCACGTCTACGGATCAATTCAGGGACCTAAGTCCGGGGATGATACAATCCCCACTTCTCGGAGACCTCACGTCTACGGATCAATTCAGGGACCTAAGTCCGGGGATGATACAATCCCCACTTCTCGGAGACCTCACGTCTACGGATCAATTCAGGGACCTAAGTCCGGGGATGATACAATCCCCACTTCTCGGAGACCTCACGTCTACGGATCAATTCAGGGACCTAAGTCCGGGGATGATACAATCCCCTCAACTGTCCACTAAGGACTTCATTCTCGGAGACCTCACGTCTACGGCTCTCTTTAGGACTGAAAGTCCAGGGATGATCCAATCCCCTCAACTGTCCACTAAGGAATTCATTCTTGGAGACCTCACGTCTACGGCTCTCTTTAGGACTGAAAGTCCAGGGATGATCCAATCCCCTCAACTGTCCACTAAGGACTTCATTCTCGGAGACCTCACGTCTACGGCTCTCTTTAGGACTGAAAGTCCAGGGATGATCCAATCCCCTCAACTGTCCACTAAGGACTTCATTCTCGGAGACCTCACGTCTATGGCTCTCTTTAGGACTGAAAGTCCAGGGATGATCCAATCCCCTCAACTGTCCACTAAGGACTTCATTCTCGGAGACCTCACGTCTACGGCTCTCTTTAGGACTGAAAGTCCAGGGATGATCCAATCCCCTCATCTGTCCACTAAGGACTTCATTCTCGGAGACCTCACATCTACGGCTCTCTTTAGGACTGAAAGTCCAGGGATGATCCAATCCCCTCAACTGTCCACTAAGGACTTCATTCTCGGAGACCTCACGTCTACGGCTCTCTTTAGGACTGAAAGTCCAGGGATGATCCAATCCCCTCAACTGTCCACTAAGGACTTCATTCTCGGAGACCTCACATCTACGGCTCTCTTTAGGACTGAAAGTCCAGGGATGATCCAATCCCCTCAACTGTCCACTAAGGACTTCATTATCGGAGACCTCATGTCTACGGCTCTCTTTAGGACTGAAAGTCCAGGGATGATCCAATCCCCTCATCTGTCCACTAAGGACTTCATTCTCGGAGACCTCACGTCTACGGCTCTCTTTAGGACTGAAAGTCCAGGGATGATCCAATCCCCTCAACTGTCCACTAAGGACTTCATTCTCGGAGACCTCACGTCTACGGCTCTCTTTAGGACTGAAAGTCCAGGGATGATCCAATCCCCTACCTGTCCACTAAGGACTTCATTTTCGAAGACCATACGTCTACGGATCTATTCAGGGATCGAAGTCCAGGGATGATACAATCCCTACCTGTCCACTAAGGACCTCATTTTCGGAGACCATACGTCTACGGTTCACTTTAGAACATGTGTTCAAGGATGATACAATCCCCACATGTATTCTCATCAATACATCTATCATCAAAAGCATGTATTCTTACTAATACATATAACATCAAAAGCATGTATAAGTAAAACTAAGTATTCTAAGTATACGAGTCCTAAATCTAAATATTTCTAAGTATCTAGGTGTAGAGAACAGGTTACCTCATCATCGACCTTGTTGTTCGATGAGACAATCTCATCATCAGTGACTATACTACTCCCCCTTTCGAGGAGGGTCCTTTTGAGCTACACCAAGCTTGTCTCGAAAGTATTCAAATTTCACTCGAGACAGAGGCTTGGTTAGTATGTTGGTAACTTCTTCACTCGAGGTAGAGGTTTGGTTAGTACATCGGTAACCTGTTACGAATTCAAACTTTATAGTTCCTTTCTGTGTCATATCTTGTTAGATCCTTATGATCTTTGAATTATCATGGAACACTGGATTCTATGTCATCTTGATACAACTCTATTTGTCACATAGGATCACAGTTGGTTCTATCTCTAAGTCAAACAATCCTGAAGCCAAACTTCTTCACAACTAGCAGAGCAAATAGCCATATATTCTGCTTGTGCTGAGAGCCACACTAGACTGCTTCCAGCTAAACCACGAGATCATGGCTAATCCTAGACAATAACATCCTCTTGATGTGTTCTTCTTGTCTGATACACTTTCTGCCCAATCAACATCTGAGTAGCCATCTGAAGTCATGATCTCCAAGATAGCACAGATCAAAGTCTATCGTATCCTTTAGGTGCCTCATCACATGCTTTGCAACTATCAGGTGAAAACATCTAGTTTCCACTAGATACTGACTCAAGGTATTCACAACAAAGCATATATCTAATCTAGTATATGTTAGATACATCAATGACCCAATAATTTGACTGTACAGAGTTATATACACTAACTCTGATGAGTTATCCCCTAACAACTTCAAGTTGGAATCCATAAGAGTGGCCATTCCAACACCTCAAGTCATATTTCTCATCATACTTTCCCTGGTTGAGAAATATTCCTTCTGAGCCTTGCCATACTTCCAGACCTAGGAAGTAAAGCGTCAATTTGAGATCTTTCATTTTCATTTATGCATTGAATGATCTTCTGCATATCTATCTGTGCCATCTTTCGTTAGATGGGTCTACTAATATGAGCCTTAATATCATTCGAACTCTGTGGTGAGTTCCTTCTTGCATCCATGTCATTTGTGTATAGAAATCATATTCAACCTTGTAGCAAAGGTTGAGATCCACATCACCCATGGTGATCATTAAGCTTATCAATTTATTATCGATCCTAGGTACCTATACAGAACCTGATTCACACTTCTTCTTTAATTACACCATACTTGGAGCAAACATCTTGTCGTGATTCTCTTCCCCTTTCTAAGAGAATCTTCTAGCCATGAGCCTTCTATATTTTGTTTGATTTGTAAATCTTCTTGTTTGAACATCCACCACTTGTACGGTGTCCATCATTCTTCATGACCTTTCCTACAAATCAAAATTAAGTACATGATTAGTAATACTTCATAATCATCAAATCATATTGACATGATAACCTATTATGCATACAGATATCATTTACATAGTGATGCAACTATTTTGACCAATACTTTGGCACAACACTTTCCCATATCCTGTATGCATACAATGGCTATCTAGATGCCTTCCATCTCTACCAGAACATACTATCGAGAGTGTGCACAACTCTCAGCATGTCAGCAAAGAGGTTTCATTCTAGACAAGCAACAATGGAATGTTTGTCCAACTTACCAATCATATGCATATTAGTAGTATACTGTTCAATGTTCTATGAATATTTACACTCAGCATGATATATTATAGGAATACAAATATGCATACAACCTATTACAGGCAATATCATTACTATTTCAAATAACAACTCAAATACTTATCTTTTATGTTTGTGTGGCTGCCTCCCGCTTGATCTTCTGTATGTCTTTTGAACTTCTATTCATTCTGTACCACTGTGCATGCTCAAGAGTCATCCTCATGATCTCATACACAAACATACACTCATTAGTATATTCTAAATGCTATCAAAACATTATAGTACTAAATAATCTTGAAAATGTATAGTCATGATTATAGTTAATAAACATTAGTATTCAAGATTTCAGGGAAGTCTTCTTTTACTCATGCATATCATCAATCAAGATAAAAGATATAATATGCATAATCCCTTGATTACTAACTTTATGAATAAGCATAACCAATCATTCCAAGTATACTTATATAAGGGATCCTAACACAAGGTAAGATTCATGGGAAACATACCTGGATTAGTATACCTACTTGGTTATGTACAACATACCTAAACAATCTCTTCAATGATTTAGAGATCCTGAGCTAGAACCTGCATGTCTCATAGGTTAAGCATAATATAACAAAGTCATACATACCTCGTAAGTAGAACAAAGATTATGGATGAGTCTTTGTCTTCATGTTTTCATGGTCATGGAGCCTGATTTGTCTTTAGTGATGTACCTGTATCTTGTTAGTAGACAACATCAACCTCACACAACATCATAATGCATTAGTACAATCATAAGTGTCAATACCCTAACCAATGAATATCTTCTATCATGCATTCATAATTTTGTTAAGGTGATACAACAAATCTAAAATCAAGATTGTACTAACCGTAATAACATGAAGACAAACATACCATAAACTTAATCATGAACAAATCTCAAAACATACCTCAATGAGTGATACCTGTCGAGATCGCTTGTAATCTCCTTATGTAAAGCCTTAGCCTCATCTCCCTCTGAAACAGTAACTCCTTCACTTATGCAGGTGACCAATCCATCTTCTTCTAGGATTAACCCTATCCACTTGATTTGCAAGAACTGGACCTGGAGCTGGATATGGGTTTGTCAGAGAAACCCCAAAAATTCAAACTTTGAATTTCAAACTTCCGAAAGGATAGAAATATGCGCCTTGATGAGCTGATCAAACTAATATATTCAGAATTTGAAAACTGCAAAGTTTCACTCCTCAATTTTGCCTTTGAAACTTCCGGATTCACTGGACGTGACCCTGAACTGGGGTTTGGTGAATCCCACTCTTCTGCCCAATCAAAATGTTTGATCCAAAGCTCTAAGCTTCTATTTTTCTGAGGAGCTTCCCGCCATGGTCACAGATTTCAAAAATTCCCATTTTTACAGAAGCCCTAATTTTCCACTTTTCTGATCAAAGTCCCGAACTAGGGTTTGATCAAGCCCGGCCTTCTGCCCAACCAAAAAATCTGATCTTGGTCTCTAAATTTTTATTTTGATGAGTATCATTCAGCCGTGGTCTCCGTTTACAAAAATTCCAACTTTCTTCAAAGCCCTAAATTCCGGAAGCCATGAATGAAGGTACTAAAAAATAATTATGTTTTGACAAAAATATGTACCTGATTGTTTCTGGTGTAACTCCAAAATTTTCAATCTACAGGGTCTGAAAAAGTTTTCTGAGATAGCCTGACCTGTTATCTTTCCATCCTTACAGGTCTGACCTCAATTGGATTCTCTGAGAGAGAGTTATGTCAAATGTTGCAACATGACCTGTTTTGGGATAAAACAGAAGAGCGAACTTGTACGGCGTGCCACGTGTCACTGTTTGAACTTCGGCCTCTGAAAAACGTTTCTGAGGTATCTCGGCCTGTCATATTTCCATCCTAACATGTCTGACCTCAATTGGACTCTCTGAGAGAGAGTTATGCCAAGTGTCGCAACATGACCTGTTTATGGGATAATACGGGAGGGCGAACTTGTACGGAGTGCCACGTGTCACTGGTTCAACTTCGGCCTCTGAAAAAGTTTTCTGAGATATTACAGACTGTGTAATACCTGTCACTTTTTACGAAATTTCATTTGGAGCTTCCTAGCCCAAGATATGACCTTTTTCCCAAGGTCACCTGATTTTAACTCAGATCTGGAAGAGGCAGAAACCCTATATTATACAGATCATAAATCACAAAGTACAACGAATTAGAGGTTTTCCTTTGGACACAAGGTACCTGGAGATTTAATCTTCGTCCTGTAACAATTTCAGATCCGAAAACTTTGCCAAAACGGATTTATAGCGAAAGTTCTACGATGACTATTTTTTGCTATGTAAAACCCTAACCTTCAAATTGTCGTAAGTAAAGCAAGTGTCTTTAGTGCCATACCTTGTATTCCTTCAGGTTAGCTCTGATACCATGTTAAAATTCAATATTCTAAGACAGAAAATAGCAGCATTACATTCCATTTCACAATAATAGCATATACAGGATCATTGAAGAAACAACAAGCACAGCATAAACACAAGAGACAGAGATTTATCCTGGGAAACCCTCATGGGGTAGAAAACCCAGCAAAGATTCCTCAATATAGATGACCAGCAATATACAAAGATGAAACCCTGAGACATGATCTCCTCCTCCACAATAGCAGACCTCTCCTCCACAAGTGCGCTATCCTCAAGTGTGTGAGTGTATCAAATGAGGAACACACCTCCTCTATTTATACACTACTCTGATATGTATTTTACACAAGTACATGTAGGCTCGTATATAACCATTAGGTTAAATACCCCATTATAACTGACTGGACCGACCCCCACATGGTGGGTCTAATAACCCTAGTTACCACACCCAACTCGGAGGAATAAACATCTCCGGATTTATAGTATAATCACATCGGAGGTATGGAACATCTCCGGAATAAATAATATACAAATATAATATTCTTTGAAGTTACAATATTTCAACAAACCGTGACCTGACCGCGTCTGTTTCCCTCAAAACCGCGGTCTGCCTGTTCTGCTTCGCCATAGATCCGCGGTCTGATTTCTGCATTTTTCCTGTTTTGAGCCCAGCCCCTTTTGCTGCAATATTTTCTGCATCTGAACAGCCCCCTGTCCTACCTGCAGTCCCACTTCCTTACAACCTTTCTGCAACATAATTTCTGTTCCCTTTACAGAATTCTTTTAAAATTTCAGTATTTTTAAATCAGAAAATTTTGCAAGTTAAAGTTTCAATTTCAGTATTATTGATAGTTGGAAGTTGCCCCCCCTTGTGGCACTTCTATTTTGGGTTCATCACCTCACAAGCACACACTCTGTCACATAATTCAAGTGAGCCTTAAAAAGTACCTAACTAAACCAACATTCTAACCCCACTTGGGGAACACAAAAGAATCTTTGTAGTTAGGTAGGGTCGGGGGGATAGGCTTCCAATAACACCCCTCGGTCACTTACACTTGAGACATAGTTGTTGTCCAAATAGGGAACCAAAATCCCCTAGTACTTTTTGGCACGGTCACGACCAGTTTATCAGAGGGCCTCTCCCTTAGGAGGGTTGAAGTCGGGAGACTGGTTCCGGAGGCCTGAGTGGAATACCGCACTCCATTCAGTAACCGAAGGGCTACCTTTCGCGGTTCGCGGGATATCCCTGTATAGGGGTATTGCGGTAAACGGACTAAACGGCAGATTCACCTTTCTGGACGTGTCATGAACGGGGTATCTTAGTTGCCATTCTTCTAGGATTGACTACCCGGTGTCCCTCCCGGTAGGGGGATATCATAGCCACTTGGATTTCCTACTCATATTGTCTGACTTGGATTTCATCACCTTGCAGAGGATATGTTTAGTTGAGTCAGAATACTTTTAGTTAGGTGTTTGCATGCTCCTTTACCTCCCTTTGGTCTAGTGAGTCCACCATTTTTTATTTTTAGGAAACCTGCTGCTTGTTGGTATTCTGACCATCTTTGTTGATACTCCACCTATTGTAGCACAGCTGTTGTAGTGGGTGTTTTGAGTTGGTTGTTGGCCTGAGTGCCTTGTTTTTTAGCTCTCCTTCTGCACACTCGGTTGCATTAGGATTTTTTGAGCTGTTTTTCTACTCACTTCAACCCACAGAGATTTGACACCATCCGTCACCATTGAGTCCCTGAGACATTCTCGGCGCCTCAGGGGCGAGCCCCCACAGCACGGTTCTCTTGACACCACCCGTCATAGATTCCGATCATCATCCATTGATACCACTCATCACAGATCTAGAGCCTTGTCACTTGACTCCACTCGTCAGCGACATAGGACTCCGTCACCCGATATTGACGCTCCTTACTTTACCTCCAATTCTGACGAAGAGTCTGAGAACCCTATTTACACTGCCCCTACTAGCCCCATGGTTGGCACGACTTCCACTCCTTTTGTTATAGGGACCATTGGTGGCACATCTACCACTACACCAGTTATTACACCTATTTTGGGTATGCCCTCCATGGGGCCCCCATCTACCGTTCCCCTCACGGTACCTATTCCCGCAGCAGGAATACCTATCCCCACTACATCAGTGGCTCACACTACCCATGGTGGTGCGGGCCCATCCTATACTACCTCAGTTCCCCCACTTGGGGACACCATCCCAAATCCTATCCCTCCACTTGGGGGCATTGGCCCCAGCTTGGTCCAACCCACTACTGTGTCACATCCTTCCTCCAGTTTGCCATTCATGGCTAGCCTCAACCTACCTGACTTGGCCAGATTGACCAACGACCCTATCCGACACGACCCTGCGTGGCCTCATATGCCTACCAAGCTCCCCTCTGACATCCCTAAGTTCGAGGGCAAGGCCGATGAGGACCCACAAAACCATATCATGTCTTTCCACCTATGGTGTTCCTCCAACTCCATAGTGGATGACTCTGTTCGCCTCCGTCTCTTACAGTGCACCTTCACTGGCTCTGCAGCCAAGTGGTATATAGAGCAACCTCATGGGACCCATGCCACCTTTGCTTCCCTTGCCTCGACCTTCCTGCAGTTCTTCCAATTGCCTGTCCGGTATGACGCGGGCATTGAGATCCTCCTATCCTGCAGACAAAACACGGCTACCCATATCACGGACCACATCCATGAGTGGCGTCGACGCCGTAGCTTATGCAAGATCAAACTAGACGACCGTAGCTTCCTAGATTGGTTCCTCAAATCCCTTCTCCCTGTTATTGCTAAGGATGTAGCATCAGAAAGACCCCAGTCTGAAGAAGAGGCCATCCTTAAGGCCCAACAGTTCGACCTCATTTACGCCCAATCGGGTTACCTTTATACCATTATACCTGACGCCCCTCGCGGCGAGTCCTCCCAGCATGATGCGCCGGGGGCATCCCACGCTGCAGACGGTATCATTGGCTGTGTTTCTTCGCATCCCCAACCATTTTCTATTACACGTCCTTCCCCTGGCCCCGACCTTTCACGGGATACCTCACAATCTGGAGCAACCAACTCATATGCTCCCATGGCACATCACCATCACCATGGACCCTCATGTCCTCCTCAGTGCTTCGGTCATGCGACTCCCGCTTATTCCTCCCCAGTCGCACCTCAGCCTTACTACCATCAGCAGGCTTCCCCAGCTCCTGTGCCTTCAAAATCCCAACCCGCTTATTATCCGCCACAAGTAGCCCCTGCGGCAAACTCACAACCCGCTCCGCAGCCATATCAGCAACCCCCTCAAGTTGCTGCACCTGCTCAGCCTCCACCTGCATATCATCCCCCGTAGCCTGCTCCCACACCTGCGCAACCTCAGAATCCACCTGCTGCCCAAGGGCAAGTTTACGCCCAACAAAACCCGCAGCAAAACCAGAACAACCAACGTAACCAGGGCCAACAGAACCACGGCAAAGGCCGTAATCGTGGGAACAACCAACCTGCAGACCAAGCTGGTCAACCAGCTAATCCCCCAGACAACAACAATGCGGCCCCCGCTAATCAAAACCCTGATCGCCCGCCCAAGCAAGCTAAAAACCCCAATTTGCGAACAAACCACCCTTGTTCTATTTGCGGGGTCTATGGACACTACACGCATGCTTTCCCACACTTAGAGCGAGCTCGCCAACTCTAGGTTGACGATGCCCACCGCCAAGGGCAGGCAGCTCCTCAGGCGCCACCTAACCCCCCTCAGCCTCAGCAGCCACCTTTGGTTCTGCAAAACCCCTTACCAACACAAGGCGTCGTGAACACTCAGCTGTTGGCCCCCCCTCAAGCCAACACGCAACCCCAACAACAAATCACTTACGCTGCTCCTGATCAACCCATGTTTGACTCAGGTACCCACCACCTGTTGATGATGTCATCCACTGACGTTAACCTTCAGACCCGTCGGAACCAATATGGCTCCACCACTGAAGCACCTCCCACAGATAAACCTACTAACGCTCATCCCACCGATCAAGCGTTACGTATTCCTCCACCTCCACTAGATGGCGCTCCCAAAGCCCCTCGTTTCCCACTTCGCCGTATCAACAATAACCCCAATGCGCGTGCTGCGTCAAACTACAACATTGTAGACGACCTAGCCCAATCTCCCGCAGCCATGTCTGCGTTAGAAGTCTTGAAGAATTGCCCTTCCCAGCGTGTTGGTTTTCCTCTCTATCCTTTCTTGCAGACCCGGGCTTGCGGTAATCTCTTAGACCAACAGAACCCTTAGCTCACTGGCCCTTTCGGCAACAGGTCGCAGAGGCAACCTGAAGTCTCACCCGAAGTGATTCTAATGGGAGGCAGAAGACTCAAGTGTCCTCAGCCAAGTTCCGAGGCATCTAGGGTGCTTAAATCCACCTTAATCCCTTTGACTGGAGCTGTCTATCTCATTCCATTACTCCGGCTACGCCTCTGTCTTATCACATTACGTAGGGGGTGCGATAAGTCCTCCCCCCTACGTGAGACCGTCTAGCGATACCTAAGATATCGTAGGCGCGATATCTTCCCCTTCTAGTTCCTGCGGCAAGTGAATCTTGACCGCTTCCTGGATTAATAAGTGGTCTCCGCTATCCTTATCCTGGTACTGCAGTTAGCTACAACATTCAGTCTCCAAGCCTAACCCTCGCTAATGAACTTGACCCTTGATATCTCGCAACAACGTAACTAAGTAGAATATCACTTTGAGCAGTGTCTAAGTAGACCATTCATGACTTACATTCAGTTCCTACTCGCACATCATCCTCTGTTAACAACTATCTAGTTGCTATGCGGGTAGCTATGATTATCGCAATTATTATACATCATTCAGAAGTTAAACTGACGACCATGTACATTACTTATAACAGACTGAAGCATTCATATATAACACAGACAAGTGAATGAGAGCAGTGGCTACACAAATACAATAGTGCTACTTAAATAAGCACGTTGTTACTCCCAGGGCGAGAACTACGCCCAGGGGAACTACGGTTCTTGTTTACAACTCTGAAGAATAAACACAGTTCCGTTCCACTCTTTACAACAAGGGTCTTCTGGGAAACTCCACCTCAGTGGGAGCCCTTCTCTATAGACCTCTTTCTCTTCCTGCCTTTTACAATGCACTCTCTTTCTCTCACAATCCCTGCGGATCGCACTATCTCTCAACAGGTTGGCCCTTGTATTCTCTCAGGGATGTCCAGACTCTGCAACCACAAAAGGCTTGACTAACCTCTACCTGATGTCTCTATCACTATGTGGCCAACCCCTTATCATATAAAAAGACTACTATATATAGATGGCCCGAAGGTCTCATCGCAGTTACAAAACTGTGGGCCTTATCCCAACAGTGACTCAACCCTAACCACTTACAGTCAACTGGCTGTACTTCCATGGCCTCCTTCTGTCTCGTCACCGCTTCCTGCAGTCCTTAGTCTTTAATGCATCGGCCCGTCGCTTCTTCTTGGTTCAAGCAACGCTGACTGTAGTCCTTCTTCTTTAATGAGGGTAGCTGAACCCTCTCTTCATCTCCGGTGCCTTTATTGCGGTGGTTGAGCTCTCCCTTCGGCCTCTTCTTTGTACCACATGCTTGACTTTTCTGTACCTATCGCCGTGATTCCCGCCGGGATTTGCGCTACGGCGATATCTTTGTCTTACCGCCAAAATTGGTACTTTCTCTCCAAAATTAGTTATCCTTCCCAAAATTAGCAGCTTCCTAAATGCTGCGGAAGTTCTCTCCAACAACTCCCCTAACACTTACTTGTGGCTCGTCCCCGAGCCACTCGCAACAACAGCCTGATTCATCTGCCTAAGCTTATCCTTTGCTGCTCGTGAGATTGCTGCGAATTGTGCCTTAAGCGCTTTAATACTTTCATCCATGTGTGTTACTTCTTCCTGCGCTGCGCTGAGCAGCTCAGCAGTTACCAAGGAGTCCTCTGTGCCCTCAATGACTCCTTTACTTGAGGTGAAGCTTTTCACCTTTTGCTCCAGTTCATCAACCAGATGTGCGACTTTGCTTTCGTGCGGGCTAACTTCGTTAGCCAGGTTGATCTGCTGTGCTCTGTATTTCTGCACCTGCTGCTGAATTTGTGTGATTTCTCCTTTCTTTCTTATCTTCGCAAGAGCACTCAAGCCCTTGTACTCTTCTTCAGCTCTTGCTATCGCATCTTCACAGTGCTTAATGTGCTGATCGAGCTCGGCTTTCTGTGGGAGCTCCTCTAGCTCCAGCCATGTTTTTGATGCATCTTCCAGGATAGCCTCTGCTGCTTCCACCCGACAGTGCATCTGTGTCTGTACAATTCTGAAAGCTTGCACTCGTGCTTCTTGGATTTCCTCTGGAGTAGGTGGCTTATTTGCTTCAAGTGCAGCAATCCTTGCTTCGTATTCTTCCTCCATCTTTTTCTTCTCTTCATCTAGAGCCTTTGCTCTTTCCGCTATTTTTCTGATCTTCTGAGTTATTTCTAACTCAGGCCTGATATCGCATTGCGGAAGTTCTGCTGCAATATTCTTTAAAACAAGAGAGACATCCTGCTCTCGCTGAACATATTGCGTCAACTGGGCACTCTCTGCCTCATGCTGTGCAATGAGCTGCACATTGTCGTTAGACAGCAAAACATTTTGCTCATATGTGACTTGTTCTCTGTGCCTCAGCTCCGTGCCTATCTGCTGGAAAATTTCATACAACTGATCCACAGGTACCTCTGGTAGGTTCACCTCAAGAGGATGAACCATCTGCACTTCCATCGGTACAGGGAACTTAATGCTTCCTGGCGGTATACGAACAATGTTCGTGCGGTCCCTTGCAATGCTTTCTTCTCTGCTCTGTGGAGGGGGCTGCGAACTTTCTGCGACTGTAGTTGGAGCTGGCTGAATCTGCATGGAAGCAGTCTTCTCAGTGATTGCCTTCAACTCTCGCAATTTGTTGTCAAGGCTGATGCGCATACGATCCTGCGATGACTGAATCGCAGCGAATTTATCCCGCATCTTCTCCTGTATTCGGCTGGCGATGAGATCATACTCATCCTCTGTCATGATTGGTGCCTGCGGTTCGTCGGAAGTAACCGCCTTTGTTCTCTTCTTCTTTGGTCGCACCGGAGAAGGGCCTTCAATAGCCTTTCTCTTAGAACCTATTGGTTCTTTCTCTTTGTCTTTAGGATCTACCTCCTGAACATCTTCTGGGTCCTCAGCTGGGGGATCAACTGGAACTAGGCCAGAGGATAGATCATCATACATTTGTTTCATGTCTTCATCAAAACAATTCTTAATGGTATCTTCAACCTGCTGGATTTCCATGCGATATGGGCCGGGGGCCCATTCGTTATGTTTCCTGAATCCTTTGGGTCTGATGTAGGTTTTATCCCTGTCGACTTTAAATTCCAGCTTGGACTGATAAAGATCAACGACCGGCGAGTCGACACGCGGAATCGTTGCGACGGATTCAAGCAATAGCATATAATATTCATGGAATACCATTG
The DNA here is from genome assembly GCA_027924585.1 of Larix kaempferi. Classification (NCBI taxonomy): domain Eukaryota; kingdom Viridiplantae; phylum Streptophyta; class Pinopsida; order Pinales; family Pinaceae; genus Larix; species Larix kaempferi. Next base: position 6,391,806 of record BSBM01000252.1, read on the forward strand.
CGTTATTCTTGTGCTTCTCGGGGTGACTACTCGCCCAAAGATTTGAGTACCTCGACCCTCTGCACGCCCCTGGTGGCAGTTGTGGAAACTGCGAATTGGGCGGCTCTTTCCATCCAATGAAAGCCATAAGGATCAGCAGCCACGAGAAGTGGAAGCTGTGAAGTGGATCCTGCTGCGCCTGCGCACAGTCTTGAAAGAAACTATTTAACAAAAATAAGCTCCAGTTGTAAGGTTTACCTTTTATGACTTCAATCGCGAGGCGGATAACTGAGCCTGTGACCTCCTTCGGCCTCACCTTGAGGAGGAGTTTTCCGGCCAACAGACTAACAGTAAACCGCAAGGCGTCATCCTGTATTGAATTGACATCGTAGGCGCGACCTCCTCTTTGCAGCTTATACTCCGCAACCTGCTTGGTTGAGAGCCTGGTATCCTTTGTGGCGCCATCAATATTTATCTGTGGGTCGAAACCAGTCTTCAACAGACCGGTAATGCGGTGAATGAGGTCAACATTGACATCAATTCGGTTACCCAACCATAAGTAACCACCATGCACACATGACAGTAGCGTCCGCACCACAGCATTGACCTCCGGGCCCCGTCCAAAGTGTGGAATCTCCAGGAGATTGAGCAGTCCCGACGGTGCTAAATGGCTTACATGGTCCATGGGGACGAACTCATCGTGCTGTGTCCTTGGGTTCCTCTGAATCGTCATATAACGATCGCGGCGGAATTGTGGGTACAGCGTATAATCTCTCAGATTATAATCAGTAAACTTAACAGCATGCATATTCCCCCACAAGTTACCTTCTTCCTTCACTCGGTTATCTAGCGGTGGGAGTATGAGTTCATATTTAAAGTCTCGTGGAAGAACAATGGCTGGCGCATTCTCTATTCTTGGTGGGAAGTATATGGTAGTGACTGTAACTTCTTCCGGAAGTTCCTGCGCCGGTTCTTCTGAGTCTGTGCTATTCGGGGTCTCGCTACGCTCCATATTAGCTAAGGTTCCTGGTGACTGGCGTGTAGACGGAGAACCAGCAGTAATTTTCTTCCCTTTCTTCGCCACAACCGAAGTCATAGCGCACTCGATTCCACCCCTTTGGAATCTCTGCAACACGTCTTCGAGAGGCTCGTCTGGCGCGAGGGACCTTCCCCTGTGGTACTCTGGACTTCCTATGATTGCTAATCTTAATGCAAATCAGAGTCTGCAATTGTTTTTGGTTTCCCTGCTCAGAACTCTGCTAAGAATACGCTTGGTTCGGCTCAACTGCGCTCAACTCTTTTTGGTGAAAATGACCAAGTAGCCCCGTGCTTTGAATAGAACGTGCATTTATCATAAGGCGGAATTATAAATGGCAACGGATCAGTGACTGGACCCGCTGGCGGCATTTAATGCATAGACAAGACAGCACCCCGCGCCTATTTATTGCAAACGCCGTTTGAATTTTCGCTGGGAAACTGTGCGCCGGAGTGGTGTCGCATCGGATTTTCCAAATCTAGAAGAATCGTCGTACTGCTGCCAAATCTTAGTACAACAGATACTTGTCAGCCGTGCAGTTAATGCTTGTGAGATGGCGAAGTGACTAGCCCTCTGATGAATTCAAAATTTGGTAGCGCATCCATCTGTTTTCTGTCCTCTGCGATAAGATATCGCATCGTCTGGAGATGGAAAGTGCCACAAACTCGCCTCATATCAAAATTATCGCAACCACCAGGAAAGCTGGCTGCGAATTCTTACCTAAAGTATTTCCCGGTGTAGACTCCTTAGGGTGCGATGCTTCATTTCAACTACACTGAACATCTGCACCACTAGCTTCCTTTCTGGGCTAGGGATGGGAGGTGGCATGGCCGTCGCGATACAGCTTAAGCCGACTGCCATTGATCAGGGTAGGAAGAAACTCCCCACTCATAGTACGAAGCTGTATAGCACCTCCATCTGTTATTTGCTGAATTTGATATGGCCCTAACCAATGAGCTTTGAATTTTCCAGGGAACTTTATAAACTTACTGTCATAAAGGAGTACCAAGTCTCCAAGCTGAAAGATTTTGTTCTTGATATGCCTATCATGCCAAGCTTTTTCTCGTGCTTTCTGCACTTTTTGATGGAATCCTACGATAAATCTGTCTTCCTCCAGATTGAGCAGCTGCGCCAATCTCTCCTCTAAAGTATCAGAATCAGCCATCTCTGTAAGCTGAGCAATCCTTAGACTGGGTAAGATGTATTCCATAGGCATAACAGCCTCTTGTCCATATACCAGGCTGAAAGGTGTGTGCCCTGTTAGTTTCTTACACGTGGTCCTGTAAGCCCATAATACAGCATTAACTCTGAGGTCCCAATCATCCCTTTGACTGTTACAAATCTTTGTAAGAGCCTGTTCTAATATCTTATTGAAAGCCTCCACCGTACCATTAGCTTGAGGGTGGTAAGGTGTACTCTTATGGTGCTGTATTTCAAATTCCTCTGTCAAGGCTTCTATGGTGCTATTCAAAAAGTGTGTGCCTTGATCACTCATCAAAGTCACTGGGCATCCAAATCTAGTGATGATGTTTTCAAAAATAAATTGTGCTGCTGTAGCAGCATCACAATTCCTGACTGCTTTCGCCTCAGCCCACCTGGTGAGGTATTCTGTTGCTGTAATAATATATCTCGCACCAGTTCGTTTTCCTGGGGGGTTAATAGGACCCACGAAGTCTATGGCCCACTTATCGAATGCATGTAGCGTTATCTGTGGTCGCAACGGCATTTCATCTCTTCTGGAGGGCTTTCCTGTCCTTTGGCAGATATCGCATGATCTGCAAAACTCTTTACTGTCTTTATGTAATGTAGGACACCATAGTCCGGCTGCTAGGATCTTCTGAGCGGTAGGCTTCCCTGCGAAATGGCCTCCTGCGATGCCCGAATGTGCTTCCTTAAGAATGGTCTGTTTCTCGTGGGGCATAACGCATCTGCGCAAGATTTCATCTGGTCCTAACTTATAGAGGTGTCCTGCAATCAGGGTGAAGTCTGCTGCTTTCACCACTAATTGTTTCTTTTGTTGCTTGGTAAACTCAGGTGGTGCCCACCCTGTAGTAAGGAATTGAATTATGTCTCCATAATATTCATCTGCGACCTGAATGGAGAACAATTGTGCATCAGGCAAGTTGTCCTCTAAATTACTTGGTTCTTCACCTGAGTCTAGCCTTGGCAGGTGATCAGGTCCTGCATTTAGTCTTCCTGGCTTAACAATGATTTCGAAATCATATTCCTGGAACAACAATAGCCATCTGCATATTCTTCCCCCTAACACTGGCTTATTGACCAAGTACTTTAATGCAGAATGGTCGGTGAACATCTTGAACGGGGCACCCAACAGATAGTGCCGAAATTTCTGTAAAGCATACACCATTGCTAACCCTTCTCTCTCTGTGGTGGTGTAATTCTTCTCAGCTGTCGATAGTCTCCTGCTCGAATATGCGATAGGGTGGTCAATACCCCCTTCGCCTGGTTGCGTGAGAATAATGCCCAGTGCGATGCCAGATGCATCCACATGAACATGAAAAGGCTTGTTCCAATCTGGAAAGACCAGAATAGGTGCTGTAACCATTTTTTCTTTTAGAGCGTCAAGACTCTTCTGACATTCCTCATTCCACTGAAATTTGATATCCTTCTTCAATAATTTCTCCATTGGTGCGGTAATCTTGGCATAACCTTTGATAAACTTTCTGTAATACCCGGTATGACCAAGTGTAGTTCTCAGCTGCTTTACTGAGTTAGGTGCTGGTAAATTGACAATGATGGCAATCTTCGCGGGATCTACCATCAAGCCTTGTTTGCACACAATGTGACCCAACAACGTACCAAAAGGCGCACAAAATATACATTTTTTTAAGTTAAGGGAAATCTGGTGCTGTCTACATTTTTCAAACATTAATCGCAGGTTTCCTATGTGCTTCTTGACTAGTCCAAATACAGTCCAATCATCAAAATAAACTTCTAAAAATTGATGGATGTATTCCTTAAAGACAGCAACAACTACTCTAGAAAAAATTGCTGGGGCGTTCTTAAGACCAAAGGGCATTACCGTATACTGAAAGGAGCCCCATTCTGTCGCAAATGTGGTCTTGTGCCTGTCGTCTGGATGGATTCTTATCTGGTGATAGCCTGAAAAGCCATCAGTAAATGAATAGATTTCTTGTCCTCCAACATTGTCTAAGACTTCATCAGTGAATGGTGTCGGAAATGGGTCATGCAGCGATGCATCATTCAGTTTGCGCAAGTCGACACAGATCCTGATGTCTCCTTTTGTTTTCTTTTCTTGTACTACCATGGGACTAACCCACTCACTTTCTTCAACAGGTTCAATGATGCCTGCTGCTAGCATCTTATCTATTTCATCTTTTACTTTTGCTTTATACCGCGGGTTCAACCTGTATGGACGTTGCTTAACTGGCCTAGCATCCTTCTTAAGCGGTATTCTAATGACTCCTAAGTCACCCACTATTCCCTTCATTTCTGTAAAGTTGGTAGGAAATAGGTCCTGATACTCGTGTAATAGGTCTGTGATTTGGCCAATTGTCTCATCATCCCAATAATCTCCAATAGAGGCAAACTTAGGGTCTGTTTCTGTGCCAATATTGCTCTTTCTAATCTTGATTGGTTCTGTTACAGCTGGGATTTCTAAGTGTGGACCTTCAACTTCACGCGTACCTTCTGTTTCTGCGATATTGATACTGCGAGGATCTTCATCCTCATCGCTTGAATCTTGTGCGCAGTTGTAACATTCCAGTGCATGTTCCATCTGAATAGCCCACTCGGGTTGCGAAGCCGCTGGTGATGGGCAATCCTCAAATATTTTAGTCTTTATGATCTTCAAGGCCCGATCAATGCTTGGATGCTCAGATTCAAAACTGAACGTGACCAAAAAGTTTTCAATCATAATAGGCCATGAGATAGTTCCTTTTCTTAGCTCTGTTTCTGTATACCAGTTCCGTGGAACTGTATCCAGTGTGTGGATAAACAAATGAACCCATTCTTCTGCTGGAATTTCTAGCCAACTCTGTTCACAGTTCATAATGTGTGCTCTGGGATCACTCTCCCCTGTGTATTTCCGCTGTGTACAGTCTCTTTCTTTAGAGAATCTAATGCGCATCAATCTCTTACAATCATACCATGATGCGATATGTTCCTTGTGTGTGTACCACCATCTTGCATGTGTGGCTCGAACTGCAAGGTCAAAAACCTCCATCCTCTGCTCTTGAGGAATCTCTTGTTCAAACTGCTGCAAAAAATCATTGACGTCTGCTAATCCATCAAAAGTTGGAATATACCTGTTTTCAGTCCCAATCCATCGCAGTGATTTAGTCATGAATGCGCATCTGCGAATAGAGACTTCGTGGAGTCTATTTTGCCAATTCTCTAAGCCAACATCTGAATCTGATGTGTAGGAGCTATCACATCTCCAGCTGATATGTCCATCAGCTGTAGGGTCAATGTAATCTGTCTGATTAGAAGTCATTTGGTACAAATTTTCCATGTTATGCACCTCCTCTTCTGCTTTGATTGGCTCAATGTAGCGAGGACCCTGTAAAGGGTCTAATGGTGCGATAACCCGGACTTGAGCATCTTCAAATGTCATCTGCCTTTTCTTTAAGTTGATAACAGCCTTGTTATCAAAAGCCCAATCAATACCTAATAGAGCTGGATAGGGTTTGGTGTCACCAATAATTTCTATGATCTCAAAATCGGCATATGTGTGAACTCCGTCGATGTCCACTGGGACATGCGATAAGCGACCCATCGGTGATATTCTCTGCTGATTAGCTAGTCTAAGATGGATAGGGGACCTGCTTAGTTTTGGACTTCCCATCTGTTCCCATGTCTGCTTAGTCAAGACATTTACTTCTGATCCTAAGTCTAGGATAACCTCATCCATTTCAAATAGTCCGATCTGCGCTGTGAGCCTCATCTCTCTTCCTGTCCTTGTATGGCCCATTATATGGCGAATGGTGCGCTGTGTATTGCTCACAGAAGGGCTCTGTTGACATTGGTCAATAACTTTCTGAAGTTCCTCTACAGCTTTCCCGTTTCTTAGAAGTTTCAAACAACTCTGCAAGAAGGACTGTACACTCCCGGTCAATTCCTCTTCGTCGCATCTTCCAGATGTGCTAGCCTGTGGTATCTGCGCAGTACTAACATCCTGCGGTGGTTTCCGTGGTATACCCTGAGATGGTAATAATAGTGATCTGGGCGGTGTCTGTTCAGCAAAGGAAGTCTTAGTTTGTTGAAATGCCTCCTTATTCTTCTGTAGATCAAGTGGGATAGGTTTTCCTGGAGCTTTGCGCACCCACTGCGTTCCTGTCGTTTTTTCCACGTCCTGCGATATGTTGCTTGTGGAGAGACCACTGCGAGTTACAATATTGACCCGTGGTTCGGTTTCGTTCTGCTCAGCAGCGATAAACTGGATAGTCTGATTGGTTGCTGGCTTGGCGTCCTTGATCTTAGCTATCAGTATGGGACATTCCTCTATTGTGTGATCATAAGATTTACAATACTTGCACGTTGTAGTAGGGTTCTGACAGTCTCTAGCGTAATGTCCTGTGCCTCCACAGTTGTAACAGGTGATAGTTCCACGGCCACGGCCAGATTCATAGCCTCCTCCGCGTCCTCGGCCTCTGAAATTTCCTCCACGGCCTCCCTGATTCGGATCAGTTTGTGCACGTACTGCTGGTCCGGATGCTTCTGACTGAACTCTGTAAAGGTCATGCTTACTTTCTATCATTAACTCATAAGCTCTACAGTTGTTTTCGTCATGTCCCACAGATTTACAGAAGTTGCAATATAGGTTCTTTGGTGTCTGCACATATTTCTGAAGGAGAGGGCATTCCTGAGGACTGTGTCCTCTGGTTCTACAAATCTCGCACCATGGCCCCTGGTTCTGCATCAACGGGTTAGGAGCTCCACTGGCGATATAGTCAGCAAAGACAGGGCAGTTATCCTTACTGTGTCCCTGCGCTTTACACTTAGTACACCAAATTTCATGCGCAACCTCCTTTCCTTTCTTAATTTCATGCAGCTGTAAGGTGAGGTTAGCTAGCTGATTCTGCAGATTAGTGATACCGGTGCTAGTTTCTGCTAGAGGTGAAGCCTCTAGTTTCATTGCCATTTCTAATGCTTCATCTTGTGTATTTAATTTCTGTTGCATTAGCGGAAGTCTGATGTGTGGTAATATTGCTGCGATAAACCATTCTTTATGCTGTTGAGGCGCAAGCTCAAAGCTTACCTGATCAATGAGGGTCTTGAACCTCTGGTCAAAATCCCAAACCGTTTCCGTAGGCAATTGTTTAATATCTTTAAGTTCTGCTATGCACTGTGACTCGGATTTAGGTTTTTTAAACTCTTTAATCATAGCAGTTCTAACCTGTGCAAGCGTTCTGTTATGGCCAGTGGTATACTTCATATACCAAGTTAATGCTCTTTCTCTAAATGTGGTGGCCAGCTGGACAAGCTTGACATTATCATCTTGTATTTGCTTAATGGTCCATATGGCTTCGCATAAGAACCAGTGTTGCTCAGGGTCCTCCGACCCTGTACCTTTAAATGTTGGTAGCTTCATATCATCTCCCATTCTGTTTCTAGATGGTGGGTTCTGGTTTGCTGTATGATTACCACTCGGTTGTGTAGATGTGGAGGGTGTAGCGGCAGTATTCGCTGTGTAAGAGCTACTGGACGGGGTTCCTGCGGGATTATTCTGAGTTCCGACTGGCTTTTGAGGAGTCCTAGGGTTCTGACTCTGCTGTCTCGGGTGATCTGAGCTGTCTTCTTCAGAAGAAGATGAATCGTTGACTCTATATCTTTTACCACTACGTGTATGTCCAAGATACTCGTAATCACTTTCAGAGTCTACTGACATTACAATATCATGCTACTATTCATCTGAGAGTATATCCAGTACTCCTTTTTCATATAGTAATTGCTTAATGGACAGACTTAGAGAATTTAGGTACTTACCGCGATAACCCTTGAAGAAGTACCATTCTGCTGCGCCGAAACTCTTTCTCTGATCAACCGCGAACTCTGTGATGAAGCCTTCCAGTAGACTCGCAAGCCAGAAGTCTACTGCGCGTGAGATGGGGTTATCGACACCTTTCAAGGTATGAATCAGCTCTGCTGTCCAGACAACTTCTCGATTCTTCTTGACACCGCTGTTGTCAACAAGCTTTGATAACCAACCATATAACTCAATAGCATAAGTTACGAAGAATATCTCATGGAGATCTGTAAAAATGTGCTTCTGTAGCCAAGCCTCAGTGCTCAGTCTAGGATTCTTGTTTTCTTTTGCAGCAAACTCTCTTTCTTTTGACTCAACCCACTGGTTAAGTTCTTGCTTGGTAGGATGCCAACAGAACATCAGCTCAATGTGTTCAAACCGGCAACGGAACCATTTGTTGGGTTTTCTCTCTATCCTTTCTAGCAGACCCGGGCTTGCGGTAATCTCTTAGACCAACAGAACCCTTAGCTCACTGGCCCTTTCGGCAACAGGTCGCAGAGGCAACCTGAAGTCTCACCCGAAGTGATTCTAATGGGAGGCAGAAGACTCAAGTGTCCTCAGCCAAGTTTCGAGGCATCCAGGGTGCTTAAATCCACCTTAATCCCTTTGACTGGAGCTGTCTATCTCATTCCATTACTCCGGCTACGCCTCTGTCTTATCGCATTACACAGGGGGTGCGATAAGTCCTCCCCCCTACGTGAGACCGTCTAGCGATACCTAAGATATCGTAGGCGCGATATCTTCCCCTTCTAGTTCCTGCGGCAAGTGAATCTTGACCGCTTCCTGGATTAATAAGTGGTCTCCGCTATCCTTATCCTGGTACTGCAGTTAGATACAACATTCAGTCTCCAAGCCTAACCCTCGCTAATGAACTTGACCCTTGATATCTCGCAACAACGTAACTAAGTAGAATATCACTTTGAGCAGTGTCTAAGTAGACCATTCATGACTTACATTCAGTTCCTACTCGCACATCATCCTCTGTTAACAACTATCTAGTTGCTATGCGGGTAGCTATGATTATCGCAATTATTATACATCATTCAGAAGTTAAACTGACGACCATGTACATTACTTATAACAGACTGAAGCATTCATATATAACACAGACAAGTGAATGAGAGCAGTGGCTACACAAATACAATAGTGCTACTTAAATAAGCACGTTGTTACTCCCAGGGCGAGAACTACGCCCAGGGGAACTACGGTTCTTGTTTACAACTCTGAAGAATAAACACAGTTCCGTTCCACTCTTTACAACAAGGGTCTTCTGGGAAACTCCACCTCAGTGGGAGCCCTTCTCTATAGACCTCTTTCTCTTCCTGCCTTTTACAATGCACTCTCTTTCTCTCACAATCCCTGCGGATCACACTATCTCTCAACAGGTTGGCCCTTGTATTCTCTCAGGGATGTCCAGACTCTGCAACCACAAAAGGCTTGACTAACCTCTACCTGATGTCTCTATCACTATGTGGCCAACCCCTTATCATATAAAAAGACTACTATATATAGATGGCCCGAAGGTCTCATCGCAGTTACAAAACTGTGGGCCTTATCCCAACAGTGACTCAACCCTAACCACTTACAGTCAACTGGCTGTACTTCCATGGCCGCCTTCTGTCTCGTCGCCGCTTCCTGCAGTCCTTAGTCTTTAATGCATCGGCCCGTCGCTTCTTCTTGGTTCAAGCAACGCTGACTGTAGTCCTTCTTCTTTAATGAGGGTAGCTGAACCCTCTCTTCATCTCCGGCGCCTTTATTGCGGTGGTTGAGCTCTCCCTTCGGCCTCTTCTTTGTACCACATGCTTGACTTTTCTGTACCTATCGCCGTGATTCCCGCCGGGATTTGCGCTACGGCGATATCTTTGTCTTACCGCCAAAATTGGTACTTTCTCTCCAAAATTAGTTATCCTTCCCAAAATTAGTAGCTTCCTAAATGCTGCGGAAGTTCTCTCCAACACAGCGCAAGACTTTACTCTCTGCCATTGGGGGGATTGACCCAAATGATTCGAATTTAATGGCATTCGATTTGGACCGATCCGAGCCACGCCTGCCTTCCTCCTTAGCATTCCAAGTTTCTATTTCCGTTCGGAATCTTGTCATCCATCGATGCATCATCGATGAAGGTGCCTCCACATGCGTTATGTCTACATTCGTGTGGAAGAAGTTGGGATCCCCCACTCTCCAGCAGTCCACCACTGCATTACGCGCCTACGACGATCGTTCGGCTCAGCCCCAAGGCCTCCTAGCCAATGTCCCTGTCCAGTTAGGTGGTAAAACCGTCCTCATCGATATCGAGGTTATCAATGCCCAATTAGATTATAACCTTTTACTTGGCCGCAGCTACATGTATGCCATGCGGGCGGTTGCCTCTTCGGTCTTTCGCACCATGATGTTCCCCCATGAGGGACGCGTGGTTAAGGTTGACCAGCTCACCTACTATAATCCCAGTGCTCCCGCGGCACCCGAAAATGTTCTCCCCATGGTTGAACAACCTGTTTCTCATGCCACCACTTCGTTTGTTTCCTCTACGGGGCCTGGAGTCTACTCAGACGCGCCGATGACCTCCACCTTTCAATCCATTCCTCCCCCGTCATCTACGCCCGAAGTGTCTGACTTATGTACCTTGTCCCACGACAACCAACCACCTAAAAATCAACCACCCTTGTTGCCTAAACCACCATTGGTACCTAGCCACATTGGTGTTACACCCATCCACACTATCCCCTTCCTAGTCCCTCCTTCGAGAGTAGTAAGCGCCCCGGTTATGGCTACCCTCAGCCTCCCTGGGTTAACCTTGGGATTACCCGTATGGTATCTTTCGCCTCCCGTTCGCCCGCCGACACCAAACGTCGTCCTCCAACCGGTGCAACCCATGGCTACTACCACTCAGCCACCTCCTGGTGTCTCTACCCCTTCATCCTCCATGAATCCCCCTCCTACTCCCAAACCCACTGGGGGCAGAGGTCCACAACCTTACACTGCTGTACCACCTCCCAAGACAGTAAAAAACCCTCCTGTGTTTCGTGCTCCTCCCAAATGCTCGCTATGCGATGAGTTGGGCCATGCGACTCACCAGTGTCAACAGTTACCATCCCTACAGAAGCACATGCAAATGCTCGACGATGACCCCAACATCCCAACTGTCGAACTCAATCCCACTCCCAAGCCTAAAGACAAATCCCTGTGTACCAATCACTCCTGTGCCATATGCGGTGTTTACGGGCATTACTCACATCATTGTCCCGATCTACCCGATTACAGAGCGGATCTCTACGAGATGAACAATCTGGATCTTGAGACGGCACCACCTCCCATTGAGGAGATCTACCCCCCAGACTCTTCAACTTCAGGAGAGGTTAACACCATTTACATGATCTCTTCCACTATCATTCCCTCGTCAACTGATTTGACAATGCAAACTTTCCGTACCGATGAGGAGATTCTTGAGGCCCTTTCCGCCCCGGATTATCCCTGGGATGATATGCATCATCGTTCCTACTTCATCCCAGAAGCATCTTCCTCTAGCACCGCTACCCAATTTGCGGTTGAATCCAAAGACTTTCTTTCCACTAAGGTCGACTGGTTCAAGGACCCTATTCCTACTCCTGACGCCTTCGAGGAAGGTAACATGGCCAACATCTCACCTGTCATCCAAGTTGATATCGCTACCCCAGGACGTGCCCCTGAACTCATCACTTTAGGAGCATTCTGCAGTAAGCAAGAGATTGAGGACTACATAAACCTTTTCCGAGAATTCCGTAATGTCTTTGCCTGGTCCTATACCGAAATGCCCAGGCTTGACCCCGCCATTATAGAGCACCACATTGACACATGGCCTGATGTACCCCCCGTCCGTCAGAAACAGCGTACTATTCCTCCCTCAAAGTTCCCAGGATGTGCCCCTGAACTCATTACTTTAGGAGCCTCCTGCAACGAGCAGGAGATTGAGGACTACAAACAACTCTTCCACGAGTTCCGTGATATCTTCACCTTCCCCTTCGAGCCGCATTTGCTAACACTTGAACAAGCTGATGAAGACCGTCGTGCCACTTTCCAGAACATCGAAGCTGCCAAGAACTGCTCCAAAGCCGGTTACGACAAACATGTTCACCCTCGAACTTTCCATGAAGGGGACCTCGTCCTCGCCTATGACCAAGCCCACGACAAAACTGGCAAAGGGAAGATTGAATCCATGTGGCAAAGCCCTTACATCGTATAGACCTGCCTAGGCAAGGGGGCATACATCCTTGCCGACTCCGAAGGCCATCCTTTGCGCAACCCCCGTAATGGGTTGTATCTTAAGCGTTTTTACCCATAAATGACACCGCGACCTCGTTGGTCCGCATTGTACAGTTTGCTATCTTTTTGTTTTTCACATTTTTACCATCATCTTACATTCATCCTTTCTGCATGATTACAGATGGACCATCTTCCACCTTGTTACACTAGCTTCGCTGATGGCGCAAGCCGCTGGTCTCCCAACCTGGCTTCTGCAGCATGGGTCTTGTACTCCCCTTCCAACGAGATGATTCACCTTGACGGACTATGTATATGCGCTGCTACCAATAACCAGGCGGAGTATGATGCTGTGACCGGTCTCTTGACTGCCGCCCTCCAAATGGGCATATGTCACCTTCATGTGTTCCTTGACTCCTAGCTACTTGTCTCCCAGCTCAACAACTGCTACCAGGTGCGTGATCCCTACCTTTTTAGAAAATTCCTGCGCACCAAACAACTCAGCCGACAGTTTGAATCCATCACATTCACACATGTCCCCAGAGCCCAAAATAGTGTCGCAGACCAAATGGCCAACAACATCCTCGATTGGCATATCAATCATACCATGTAACATCATGCATCTCAATCCCATAGCATCTCATAAAAATATATAAAAACCCAAAAAGATTGCATCGCATCCACATTTGCATCCATGTACATACACCACATTCATATCCATAGGGGAATCCACGTGCCTAAACATACATATATAATGTCGCATCACATAAAATACACAAGGGGCATCCACGTGCCTAACATCCTAACCTACTTGCATCCACGTGCAATGTAAACATATCACAACTCATAAAGCACATCCACGTGCGTACAAATAAAACAACATCATACAAAAAGGTGCATCCACGTGCATATATATATATATATATCAAAAATATACATTTTCAGTGCTATACATGTCCTGAGTACCCCTGTACTCAGCTATACAAAAAATGGCTATACATCCCTAACAGCCCCATCAACATACATGCCGTAGCTACAAAACTCGGGGGGAGTCCCCTGCACTCCCTAATGGGAGTCGTATCCTGCATCACTGCCTGCATCGGCTGCCTCTGAGTCCTCCCCTCGCTCCTCCTCCGGCAAGTGCTCATCTCCTCCGGCCTCTTGTGCCCGTACCCGGTCCACCAAGATCGCCACCCGGATCGCGATGGATCTGAACTCTCGGGGTGCCCTCATGCAATCCTGAACTACATCGGGATCGACATCCCGCCATCCCTCGTCGGTCACCCCTATCAACAACCGATCTAGTAGTGCCCGCATCGACTCCAGTGTCCCCTCCGCATCACGGCGACGGACCTCACCTTGCCCAGGCAGAGCTGGGACGGCCACAATACCACTCTGTGCCACATGTCCTGGAGGCGGCCTCGGGCCCACATCTGCAAGATCACCCATATGTCAGTCACAGTATATCAATCTACTATCATATAAATAAAACTTGACATACATAACATGCAAGCCAAAACACATACGTACCGTCGGGACCCCATGCCTGTCCTGGTGCTCGTGGCACCTCCGGATCTCCCGTGTAGTCCATGTCCCTATACGGGAAGTCGTCCAGAGTCAATGGTATCTGGAGCCACTGCAGGTACAAATCCTGCGTAAAATACCTGCCCACGTCGCCGCCACCACGGCGGTGCATCATCTCGCCCCACTGCACCATCCGCGGATCCCTCATACCTCCTGCCCTGATCGGCACCCGTGGCCGCAGTGTGGGTACCCTCTCCATAAAGAAGGCACATAAGAAGGAACCAAAACAAAAGCCCTTGCCAGCTTCCTTCGCTGCCGTCAGCTGTCGCTGAACGCAGGTCAGGAACATCTGGCCCCACGCGTAGTACACTCCATCCAGTACGCGCTCTATCATCTGCATCTGATCCCCAGACACCTTCTCAGGTGACTGGGACCCCAGTACTCGAACCACACATGCCGCCAAGGCCTACATTGATATCTCCTCTAGATCCCTCACCAGGAGTGCATTCCTATGCACCCTCGACTCGGGCCTATAGTATCTCTCTAGCATGTCCTCCATGTCTACGTCCGCAGCGACCCGTGGCTGTGTGTCTGCTACCCTGCCTAGGCAGGGCAACCCCGTCAGAAAATATACATCAGTCAAGGTGAGGTCCACCCTCTCACCCTGTACTCGGAAAGCCTGTATGTCCGGCTCCCAGAAACTAATCAGTCGGTTCAGCAGCAACGCTGCTGACCGTATCATGGGTATCTGGGCGAACTTTAGAAGTCCAAATAGCCCCAGTACCGACCGTACATTGTCATCCTCTCGGATGACGGCCATGATCTCGTCGGGAATCTCCCGCTCTCTCCATAGAGCCTGCGGCATCCTGTCAATCACACAAAGTCAACTCATTAGACTCATGTCCCATAAATAAGTCCTTTTCCCTCTCCCGGAAGACCCTAATAGCTCGGCCCAAAACTGCGACTTTCGGGCTTCCTGCCGCGGTTTTCGACCGCGGCTGTCAGGCCTATAGCCGCGGTGCTTAACCGCGCCTGCCATCCCTAACCCCGCGGTTTGGAACCGCGTGTTCCTCCTTAGAACTCGCGGTACTAGACCGCGTATCCATCCAGGAAACACGCGGTCTCCAACCGCGTGGTTCACCCTGAAACTCATGGTTGCCAACCGCGGTTTCGACCCCCTAACCCGCGGTCCACCCCACGTGGACCGTACAAATAAGCCCTGGGACCCACTACCCAACCCCCGACCCTAAAAAACATGCAGGTATGAGTTTGACGGAATACCTGTATCTCCCGGATCTGAAATCGGCCGGTCGGATCGTCCAGAAATGCCACCTAAGCTCTGGTCCACTCTGATCACAAGTCAAAGTCAAATAAGTACAAATGACACATGTCATGTTGGACCCACCACTATTTATAGTCAGTTGACTTTTTCTTGTTTTGGCCATTCTGACCCCATACGGAGTCCGTTTTTTGAACCGTTTCCACCATTGGAATCAGCACGACGAGACCATCATGATGGTCACCTCGTTGCATTATTTTTTACCTGTCATTTTTTGCCCATTTTTCAGACGCCACTAGTTGCCTCGATTTGCGTGCCACATCGACCGTTCTCCATTTTTCACATGTTTTACATCATCGGATTCATTTTTCCGAGATGGTGATGATGCTTGAGATCATTTCTCGCTCTCACCCCCCTGATGTTTTGGGTATTTTTCCAAAACGCCCTCGTCGCCTCGGTGTGCGTGCCACATTGGCCGTTACCCATTTTTGACATCCTTTATATCGCCGGATTCATTTTTCCGAGCTCGTGATGATGCTTGAGATCATTTCTCGCTCTCACCTGGTACAATTTCCACATTGTGTCCCGACACCTTGCTGCCTCGATTTGTGTGCCACATCGGCCGCCATCGGATTGTCCCACACTTTTACATGAGCCATTCACTCCTGTCATACTGCAAATATTTCGTTATTTTGCTACCATTCCATTCACCCCGCAAGGAGGCCCACCAGTGTTCCCCCCTACCCTCGTTCTTGGTCATCATTCCTGATCCTTGATTGAACACTTCCTCCTTGCCTGGCCATTCCTTTTGTTCGGTATACTTTTATCCCTTTTTCGGGCCGGACAAGTCCTTTACGAAAAAGGCACTTAGGGAGTTTTCGTTAATCTCTTTTCTGACTCCTAAAAGAATGAAAAGATCACCGAGCAATCTTGCTTCCTTTCATGCTCGTTAAAGTACCTGAAAGGGCGTCTATCTGGTATAAGTTTAACCCTTTTTCAGACTTGGTAGACTAATTACGAAAAAGGAATACTCTAGTCACACCGGCTAGAGAGTTCTTCATTGTATCCTTTTATGCTTCTTTGGGCCTTGGAGACTAAACATACGAAAAAGCAACCCCCTGGAGTCTTCTTATTTGCTTTCAGACTCTCTAAAATTGAAAGCAACCATGAGCATGAATTGTCCTGGGCTCGTAAAATCCACACGATAGTACCATTCCATTACTTCAGAGTCTTCTTATCGCTTTCAGAATCCTTAAAATTGAAAGCAACCACGAGCATGAACTGTCCTGGGCTCGTATAAATCCACACGACAGTATCATTTTACACACACTTCTTCTAGTTCCTTAACCCATGAAGAAGTCTCCTCCCGTGCCTCCTGGCACCATGATCGATCATCTCGGCAGCACCCCCAATCAGGTCGCCTTTGTTCAGAGTATTCTGCAGTCTCCTGCCATTTTATACCCGCTTGAGTCTCCCTCAGACCAGTCACCCTTCCCAGATCCAATACAGCCATGATCCCTTTCCCCTCACTCAGTTTCATATGCTGCCCGATCACTCCCATTATCATACTCTGAACAAAGGAATTTTGAGTCCACCTACTCTACTTGCCTAGTTTTTCCCTCCCAGTTTGTCAGTCCTACCATCAGTACTATCACATTTCGGTTCTACACCTCGTGCTCCTGTCAAGGAAACATCATTGCCTTGATAGTTGCAGGTCTCCCTCTGTCGACGACAGCCCCTCTATTCCAGAGGGTAGGCCCAGAGGTCCCTACGCCTTGGACTTATCACCATCTGTGGTAAGTGCCTCCGGATCATTCTGAGAGGAGTCATCATTGCCTCTCCGAGTGGTTGTTTCTCACATGCTCGACTTCAGCACCTTGATCGCATCGTTGAGAATCGCGTAGGGTTTTATCCCATCAGTTTTTAGTCGAAGACCCCGGATTTCCCCCGACTCTAGCACATTGGTGAGTCACTTCGGAACGCCCAGTTGTATGTTCCCGTGGATGTCCGGGCTGCGTTGGCGTTTGTATTCGGAAGCCATCCAGTTATATGCTTCCTTGAGTACCCATTTCAATTCCAGCTCAGTGTACCATCGAGGTTATGGCTCCTAGTCATTATTATCCAGCAGCTCATCAGTTCCTCTGGTACCCCAGTCAGCTGCGCTGTTGATGTTCCAGTGCACCAGTTCGTCAGTTCCCACATGATCAGCTCAGCAGTATGTCCCAGATTTTGTGTCCCCTCTGGACACTTATGATGTACACAGTGGTTATCTATGTATTTATCGGTCCCCCTTTTCGGGCCTTACAGTTCTTTTTATGTATCTTTATACGAGCATGGGTATGCCCGCCTCGTCCATATATTGAGATTATTCCTCAGTCAGTATTTGAGGTTATGTATATTTCAGGTCCCCATTTTTTGGACCCCATTGTTATGTTATATCCTGATACGAGCATGGGAATGCCCACCTCGTCCATATGCTTAAATGATTCCTCATCCATTATTGAGGTTATGTACTTTTAGTTCTTGCAGTTGTTCGAGATCGTTGTTCCGGGCTTCAGTTTGTTTCTTCTCTTCTCTCCACACCCTAGGAAAACCATTCATGACTTATGATGTCCATCGGCCATACGATGAGCTCCTGCCCTCGCACATCAGGGGGCAATCTGTTAACACCCAAAAAGTGTTCACTACCTCATCTACCACATTATATGGCTCATTTGTCCATTTTCCTACCATATTTCCCTTAAAATCCCAAAAAAATCCCATTAAAAAGTCTCCAAAAGGCCTAAAATGCCTCCAAAAGGCCACAAAACCATCAAAATAGCCTCAAAAAGGCTAAAAAAACCCCCTTTTCCTCCAAAAATATCCAAAATTCCTCTAAAATAGCAAAAAACCCCTAAAAAGGGAATAAAAAATATAAAATAATGAGGAAAAGGAGGAAAAAACCCTATACAGCTGCCCTAAACCATGTGTTTCCTAAAACCATGGGTTAGCACTCCACCACCAAAAAACTATAAATAGGTGATGGAGATCCCTTATTTCATATCCACAATCAAGTATACCCTTACTCTGCCAAAATCTCTCTCGAAACCCTAGTTCACCATTGAACTACTTTCACCTTGAGAGCCTCTTTTGGCCCATCCCCACCATTGGAGAAAGAGAAGGAGCACATTGGAGCTTGGAGCAACCCTCTTGGACATTGCAAGGAGCTTCATCAACCTTCACATTGAAGGTAATATTAATACAAAACCCTTGTTTACAAATTGTTCTTTATGTTTCATGCATGTCTTTTAGATTAGTTTACATTTCTATTTTAATTTAATTATTTACATTTACTGAACTGCTACTAAGGAGTCCATTCTCCTTAGTAGGTGCTCATTTGCACAAGCTAGGGGTAAAACCCTAGCTACAATTATGGATTTAAACAAAGAGTATGTGGTATGTACAGATGCATATCTAGAAGGATTCAGTGGATTTTTGATGCAAGATGGACATGCGATTTGTTATGAATCACGAAAGCTGAAAGAGAATGAAAAGAACTAAGCTACTCATGATTTGGAATTAGATACCATAGTTCATGCACTCTATATGTGGATGCATTATCTTATGGGGAGTAGGTTTAAGTTAAAGATGGATCATCATAGTCTGAAATATTTGTTTGAGCAACCTCACTTGAATGCAAGACAAGCTAGATGGATTGAATTTCTGAGTGAATTCAATTTTGAAATCGAGTACATAAAGGGAAAAGAGAACCGTGTGGCAGATGCACTTAATAGAAGAAGTAAGATAATGCAAATTTCATCTATCAACAATTGGAAATATGATTTAAAAATCAGGTTACATGAGGCTTTAAAAGTAAATGATTTTTATTTGTAATTTGTGTCAACAATACAGGCAGGCAATATGCCTTTAACATTTTACAAATATGCATTGACTGAAGATGGAATTCTTTAGTTTAATGACAGAATTTATGTACCAGCTGAAAATGAATTGAAGAAAATTATATTACATGAAATGCATAATGTGCCTTATGCAGGTCATCCTGGGTACCAAAAGACATTAATTGCAATTAAGAAAGAATATTACTGGCCATGCATGAAAAAAGAAGTGGCCAGATTTATTGCTCAATGCTTGGAATGTCAAAGAGTAAAAGAAGAACATAGACATCCTACTGGTCTACTCAATCCATTGTCGATACCAAAATGGAAGTGGTATGTCTTAACCATTTATTTTATTACAAAGTTACCTAGAACATTGAAGCAACATGACTCTATTATGGTGGTGGTTGAAAAATTGACCAAGTCATCCCATTTTGTTCCAGTGAAGTCAACATTTAAAGCATTTAAGATTGCATAAATCTATATGAGGGAAATTTCCAGGTTTCATCGTATTCCAAAAGAAATAGTTTTAGATCGAGATTCAAAGTTCACTTCGAACTTTTGGTAAGGGTTGTTTAAGGAATTTGGAACCAAACTCAACCTTAGTACAACTTATCATCCATAGATGAATGGACAGATCGAGCAAGTAAATCAAATCATCGAATACATGCTCAGGATGTATGTAATGGACAAACCCAATAAATGGGAGGACTACCTGTACTTAATGGAATTTTCCTACACTAATGGTTACCAAGCATCGTTGAAGATGAGTCCCTTTGAAGCATTATATGGCTGTAGCTAGGGTTTTCACCCTAGCTTGTGCAAATGAGCACCTACTAAGGAGAAGGGACTCCTTAGTAGCAGTTCAATAAACAGTAAATGAAAAGACAATACATTGAAATGGAAATTATTCTAAACATGTGCA
This sequence comes from Larix kaempferi, assembly GCA_027924585.1. Taxonomy (NCBI): domain Eukaryota; kingdom Viridiplantae; phylum Streptophyta; class Pinopsida; order Pinales; family Pinaceae; genus Larix; species Larix kaempferi. Next base: position 6,411,669 of record BSBM01000252.1, read on the forward strand.
TGAAACATAAGAGACAAGAAATAATAAATGGTTTTCTTTTGTATTAAATATTTACCTCAAGTGTAGAGGTTGGTGAAGTTCTTGCAATGATCCAAGAGGGTTGCTCCAAACTCCAACTTTGCTCCTTCTCTTTCTCCAATGGTGGAAATGGGCCAAAATGGGCTCTCAATGGTGAAAGTAGCTCAAGGGTGAGCTAGGGTTTCAAGAGAGATTTTGGCAAAGTAAGGGTATACTTGATTGTGGATATGAAATGAGGGGTCTCCATCACCTATTTATAGGTTTTTGGTGGTGGAGTGCTGGCCCATGGTTTTGGGAACCATATGGTTTAGGTCAGCTATATAGGGTTTTTTCCTCCTTTTTCCTCATTATTTTATATTTTTTATTCCCTTTTTAGAGGGTTTTTGCTATTTTGGAGGAATTTTGGAGGGAAAAGGGGTTTTTTAGCCTTTTTGAGGCTTTTTTGATGGTTTTGTGGCCTTTTGGAGGCATTTTTTGCTTTTTGGAGGATTTTTAATGGGATTTGAGGGTTTTGAAGGCAAATATGGTAGGAAATATGGACAAATGAGTCATGTAATGGGGTAGATGAGGTAGTTAGCACTTTTTGGGTGTTAACAGATTGCCCCCTGACGTGTGAGGGCAGGAGCTCATCGTATGGCCGATAGACATCATAAGTCCTGTATGGTTTTCCTGGGGTGTGGAGAAGAGAAGAAACAAAATGGAGCCCGGAACAACTATCCCGAATAAACTGCAAAAACTAAAAGTACATAACCTCAATAAGGGATGAGGAATCATCTGATCATATGGACGAGGCGGGCATTCCCATGCTCGTATCAAGATATAGAACAATAATAACAATGGGGTCCAAAATATGGGGACCTGAAATATACATGGCCTCAAATAATGAATGAGGAAGAATCTCAATATATGGACGAGGCGGGCATACCCATGCTCGTATCAAGATACATAAAAAGAACTGTGAGGCCCGAAAAGGGGGACCTGTAGGATACATAGAGAACCACTGTGCACATCATAAGGGTCCAGAGGGGACACCAAGCTGGGACATACTGCTGGGATGACCATGTCTGAGCTGAAGAACTGATACACTAGAAGAACAACAGTGCGACTGAGTGTGGTACCAAAGGAATTGATGAGCTGCTGGATCATAGTGATGGGGAGTCATATCCTCAAGGTTACACTGAATTGGAACTGTACTGGGTACTCAAGGAAGCATATTACAGGATGGCTTCCGAATACAATCGCCAACATAGCCCGGACATCCACGGGAACATATAACTGGGCGTTTCGAAGTGACTCACCAATGTGCTAGAGTCGGGGGAGATCCGGGGTCTTCGACCAATAACTGAAGGGATATAAACCCTGCACGATTCTCAACGATGCGATCAAGGTGTTGAAGTCGAGCATGTGAGAAACAACCACTCGGAGAGGCAATGATGACCCCTCTCAAAATGGTCTGTAGGAACTCACCACTGATGGTGATGGGTCCAAGGCGTAGGGACCTCTGGGTCTATCCTTTGGAATAGAGGGGATGTCGTTGACAGAGGGAGACTTGCAACTAGCAAGGCAATGATGCTTCCTTGATAGGAGCACGAGGTGGAGAACCGAAGTGTGAGAGTACTGATGGTAGGACTGACAAACTATGGGGGATAACTGGGCAAGTAGAGTGGGTGGACTCAAACTTCCTTTGTTCAGAGTATGATGGCGGGGATGATCGGGCAACATATGAAACTGACTGATGGAAAAGGGATCATAGCTGTAATGGATCAAGGATGGTGACTGGGATGAGGAATTCTCAAGCTGGTGTAAAATGGCAGGAGACTGCAGACTACTCTGAACAAAAGCGACCTGATTGGGGGTGCTGCCGAGATGATCGATCATAGTGCCAGGAGGCACGGGGTGACTTCTTCATGGGTTAAGGAACTAGAAGAAGTGTGTGTAAAATGGTACTGTCGTGTGGATTTATACGAGCCCAGGACAGTTCATGCTCGTGATTGCTTTCAATTTTAAGGAGTCTGAAAGCAATAAGAAGACTCTGAAATAATGGAATGGTACTGTCGTGTGGATTTGTACGAGCCCAGGATAGTTCATGCTCATGGTTGCTTTCAATTTTAGAGAGTCTGAAAGCAATAAGAAGACTCCAGGGGGTTGCTTTTTCGTGTGTTAGTCTCCAAGGCCCAAAGAAGCATAAAAGGATGCAATGAAGAACTCTTCTAGCCGGTGTGACTAGAGTATTCCTTTTTTGTAATTAGTCTAGTCTACTAGGTCTGGAAAAGGGTTAAACTTATACCAGATAGATGCCCTTTCAGGTACTTTAACGAGCATGAAAGGAAGCAAGATTGCTCGACGATCTTTTCATTGTTTTAGGAGTCAGAAAAGAGCTTAACAGAAACTCCCTAAGTGCCTTTTTCGTAAAGGACTTGTCTGGCCCGAAAAAGGGATAAAATTATACCGAACAAAAGGAGAGGTCAGGCAAGGAGGAAGTGCTCAATCAAGGAACATTAATGATGACCAAGAACGAGGGTATGGGGGAAAACTGATGGGCCTCCTTACGGGATAATGAATGGTGGAAAAATAACGAAATAGTTGCAGTATGACAGGAGTGAATGGCTCATGTAAAAAAGTGGAACAATCCGATGGCGGCCGTTGTGGTGCGCAAACCGAGGCGGCAAGGTGTCAAGACACAATGTTGAAACTGTACCAAGTGAGAGCAAGAAATGATCTCAAGCATCATCACGAGCTCAGAAAAATGAATCCGGCGATATAAAGAGTGTCAAAAATGGATAACGACCGATGTGGCACGCAAACCGAGGCGACGGGGGGTGTTTTGGAAAAAATACCCAAAAAATATGGGGGTGAGAGCGAGAAATGATCTCAAGCATCATCAACGGCTCGGAAAAATGAATCCGATGATATAAAATATGCTAAAAATGGAGAGCAACCGAAGTGGCACGCAAACCGGGGCGACAAGGTGTCGGGACACAATGTTGATATTGGTCCTGGTGAGAGCGAGAAATGATCTCAAGCATCATCATGAGCACGGAAATATGAATCCGGCAGTGCAAATGGTGCAAAAAACGGAGGTCATAAGGACTCCGGAATGGTCAAAGAAAAATAACTAGGTTAAAAATGGTTGCAAATAAAGGTGAGCCCACTAGGCCAAGGATGCAATGGTGGGGAGAAAAGAGGATCCGTGGGGGCAGAATACTAGGTGTATCAAATCAAATCAACTATACAAGTGACATGTGACCTCAAAAATGGTTGAGATCACAAATGTGAAAAACTGAGCAGGGTTAATGACCTGCCCCCATGCTATGTGCATGGGGTTTGTGATTGTGGATCACATATGTGTTGGTTTGAACGATGGGTTCATTGACGTGCTGAGATAGATGTGATGGGGAAGGTTCAAAATGATTGATCATGCCCCCTATCCTAGGGTCGAGGTAATCTATTATGCCCCTTGACTCAAAGGTGTCAAGGTGGTGCTCTATGATAGCGGGGTCGAGACTAGGCATTTCGGTATAGGACCAGGCAAAGACATCACGAAATTCTTGGAATTTTTTTTTGTATTCTCCAATCTCATGGCACTGCAGGAGGCTCCTAATGTAATGATTTCAAGAGCGCTAGGTGGGTCAGAGATATCTATGTGGATGATGGGTGAGATGTTGGCCATGTTGCCTTCCTCAAAGGCCTCAGGAGCAGGAATAGGATCCTTAAACCAGTCGACTTTGGTGGGAAGGAAATCTTTGGACTCAACCGCGAATTGGGTAGCTGTGGTGGAGGAGGAATATTCTGGGAGGAAATACGAACGATGGTGCATGTCGTCCCAGGGATAATCCGGGGCAGTAAGAGCCTCAAGAATCTCCTCATCATTGCGGAAAGTTTGAGTTGTCAAACCGGTTGACGAGGGAGTCGTAGTCAAAGAGATCATATAAATGGTATTAATCTCTCTGGATGGGGATGATACCGGGGGGTGGATCTCCTCAATTGTGGGGGGTGTCGTCTCAAGGTCCAAATTATTCATCTCGTAGAGAGTTTCTTTGTAATCTGGGAGATTAGGACAGTGATGTGAGTAGTGGCCGTAAATACCGCATATGGCACAAGGGTGGTTGGTACGCAGTGATTTATCACGAGGCTTGGGGGTTGGGTCGAGTTCGACTACCGGGATGTTGGGATCATTGTCAAGCATTTGCATGTGTTCCTGTAATGCAGGTAACTGTGGACATTGATGAGTCGGATGGCCTAACTCATCACACAACGAGCATTTGGGGGGAGCACGAAACATGGGGGGGGTTTAACTGCCTTGGGCGGAGGTACAACCGTGTATGGTTGTGGGCCTCTGCCCCCAGTGTGCTTGATAAGAGGGGGGGATTCGTAGAGGATGAAGGGGTAGTGACACCGGGAGGTGGTTGACGAGTAGTAGCCATGGGTTGCACCGGTTGTAGGACGAAGTTTGGTGTCGGCGGGGGAACGGGAGTCGAAAGATACCACATGGGTAATCCCAAGGTTAACCCAGGGAGGCTAAGGGTAGCCATAACCGGGGCACTTACTACTCCCTAGGGAGGGACTAGGAAGGGGATTGTGTGGATGGGTGTAACACCAATGTGGCTAGGTACCAATGGTGGTTTGGGAAACAAGGGCAGTTGATTGTTAGGTGTTTGTGTATTGTGGGAAAGGGTACATAGATCAGATACTTCAGGTGCAGATGACGGGGGAGGAATGGATTGGAATGTTGATGTCATCGACGGATCTGAGTAAACTCCCGGTCCCACAGAGGAAACAAATGAGGTAGTGGCTTCATTAACAGGTTGTTCAACCATGGGGAGAACATTTTCGGGTGCAGCGGGGGCATTTGGATCGTAGTAGGTGAGTTGGTCGACCTTGACCACGCGTCCATCATGGGGGAACATCATGGTACGAAAAACGGAGGAGGCAACCACCTTCATGGCATACATGTAGCTGCATCCAAGTAAGAGGTTATAATCAAGTTGGGCATTGATGACCTCTATGTCAATGAGAACGGTTTTACTAGCCAGCTGGATGGGGACGTTAGCTAATAGGCCTTGGGGTTGAGCCGAACGGCCGTCGTAGGCTTGCAACGCAGTAGTGGATTGCTGAAGAGTAGGGGATCCCAACTTCTGCCAAACGAATGTGGACATAACGCATGTAGAGGCACCTTCATCGATGATGCACCGATGGATGACAAGATTCCGAATGGAAACATAAACTTGGAACGCTAAAGTGGAAGGCAGGTGTGGTTCGGATTGGTCCAAATCGAATGCCATTAGTTGTGAATCATTTGGGTCAATAGCACCAATGGCGGAGAGCAAAGTCTTGCACTGTGAAGGATAGTTTTTTAAGACTTCTAATGCGGACATGGTCGCGGGAGATTGGGCTAAGTCATCTACAATGTTGTAATTTGATGTAGCACGAGCATTGGGGTTATTGTTAAGACGACGAAGTGGAAAGTGAGGTGCTTTGGAGGTTCCATCGAGGGGATTCGGAGGTATACGTAACGTCTGATCGGTGGGATGGGGGTTAGTGTTTTTGTCGGAGGGAGGGGCTTCAAGGGTGGAGCCATATTGGTTCCGACGGGTTTGGAGGTTAACATCAGTGGATGACATCATCAACAAGTGGTGAGTACCTGAGTCGAACATGGGTTGGTCAGGAGCAGCATAAGTGATCTGTTGTTGTGGTGGCGCGTTGCCTTGAGGGGGAGCCAACGGCTGAGTGTTCACTACGCCTTGAGTTGGTAAGGAGTTTTGCAGTACCATAGGTGGCTGCTGAGGGGGTGGTGGGTTGGGCGGTGCTTGAGGAGCTACATGCCCTTGGCGATGGGCATCATCAACCCAGAGTTGCCGAGATCGCTCCAAATGTGGGCAAGCATGTGTGTAGTGGCCATAGACCCCACAAATAGAACAAGGATGGTTAGTTCGCAAGTTAGGGTTTTTGGCCTGCTTGGGTGGCTGATCAGGGTTTTGGTTGGCAGGTGCCGCATTATTGTTGTCGGGGGGATTGGGAGGTTGACCACCTTGGTCTGGAGGAGGGTTGTTCCCACGGTTACGGCCTTTGCCACGGTTTTGCTGGCCTTGTTGGCGTTGGTTGTTTTGGTTTTGCTGCTGATTTTGTTGGGCATATACTTGCCCTTGGGCAACAGGTGGGTTCTGGGGTTGCGCAGGTGCTGGAGCAGGATGCAGAGGGTAATATGTAGGTGGAGGCTGTGTAGGTACTGAAACTTGTGGGGGTTGCTGATATGTCTGCGGAGCGGGTTGTGGGTTAGTCGCAGGGGCTGCCTGTGGCGGGTAATAAGCAGGTTGGGCTTGATAGGTCACAGGAGCTGGTGCAGCCTGGGGATGGTAATACGGTTGAGGTGCGACCGGGGGGGAATAGGCGGGGGATGCGTGCCCAAAGCACTGAGGTGGACATGAGGGTCCATGGGAATGGTGGTGACGTGCCATGGGAGCATACGAATTGGTCGCACCGGAATGTGATGTAGCTCGCAAAAGGTTGGGTCCATGGCTAGGACGTGCTATGGAAAATGGTTGGGGATGCGAGGCAATGCGGCCAATGATGCCGTCTGCGGCATGGGATGCGCCTGGTGCATCATGCTGGGAGGAATCAGCGTGAGGGGCATCAAGTATGATGGCATAGAGATAACTCGACTGGGCGTAAATGAGGTCAAATTGTGGGGCTTTGAGGATGGCCTCTTCTTCAGACTAGGGTCGTTCGGATGCCACATCCTTGGCAATGACAGGAAGGAGGGATTTTAGGAACCAATATAGGAAGATACGATCGTCTAACATGATTTTGCAGAGGCTTCGGCGTCGACGCCACTCATGAATGTGGTCAGTGATGTGGGTAGCCGTGTTCTGTCTGCAAGACAATAGGATCTCAACTCCTGCGTCATAGCGGACAGGTAACTGAAAGAACTGCAGGAAGGTCAAGGCAAGGGAGGTAAAGGTGGCATGGGTCCCATGGGGCTGCTCGATATACCACTTAGCTGCAGAGCCAGTGAAAGTGCGCTATAACAGACGGAGGTGGACAAAGTCGTCCACTATGGAGTTGGAGGAACACCATAGATGGAAGGACGTAATATGGTTCTGGGGGTCCTCACCTGCCTTGCCCTCAAACTTAGGGATGTCGGATGGAAGCTTAGTGGGCATGTGAGGCCACGCAGGGTAGTGTCTGATGGGATCGTTAGTCAGTTTAGCTAGGTCAGGAAGGTTGAGGCTATCCATGAATGGAAAACTAGTAGAAGGATGTGACATACTAGTGGGTGTGACCATGTTGGGGCCAATGCCCCCAAGTGGAGGGGCAAAGTTTGGGATGTTGCCCCCAAGTGGAGGAACGAAAGTGGTATGGGACAGTCCTGCACTGCCAAGTGTAGTGTGAGTCACTGATGGAGTGGCTAATGGAATGCTAGCTGCTGGAATGGGTACAGTGATCGGAATGGTAGATGTGGGCCCCATCGAGGGCATACCCAAAGGAGGTGTAGTAGCTGGCGTAGTGGTGGATGCTCCACCAATGGTCCCTACAAAGAAAGGGGTGGAAGTCATGCCAGCCATGGGGCTGGTTGGTGCAGTGTAAATGGGGTTCTCGGACTCTGCCTCAGAATTAGAGGTAAAATAGGGGGCGTCTAGATCGGGTGACGGAGTTCTTTGCCGTTGACGAGTGGAGTCAAGTGACAAAGCTCGAGATCTATGATGAGTGGTATCAATTGATGAAGATCTAAGTCTATGACGGGTGGTGTCAAGTGAACCGTGCTGTGGGGGCTCGCCCCTGAGGCGCCGAGAATGTCTCGGGGACTCAATGGTGACAGATGGTGTCAAATATCTGGGGGTTGTGTTGAGTAAAAAATAGCTCAAAAACCCTAATACAACCGAGTGTACAGAAGGAGAGCTCAAAAAATATGGCACTCAGGCCAACAACCAACTCAAAACACCCACTGTAACATCTGTGCTACAATAAGTGGAGTATCAATAAAAATGGTCAGAATACTAACAAGCAACAAGTTTCTTAAAAAGTAAAAATAGTGGACTCACTAGACCAAAAGGAGGTAAGGGAGCATGCAAACACCTAACTAAATAGTATTCTGACTCAACTAGACATATCCTCTACAAGGTGATGAAATCCAAGTCAGACAATATGGATAGGAGAGCCAAGTGACTAAAGATATCCCCCTACCAGGAGGGACACCGGGTAGTCAATCCTAGAAGAAAGGCAACTAAGATACCCCATTCATGACACGTCCATAAAAGGTGAATATGCCATTTGGTCCTTTTACCGCAGTACCCCCATACAGGGATACCTCGAGAACTGCAAAAGGTAGCCTTCGGTTACTGAATGGTTGCGGTATTCCACTCAGGCCTCCGGAACCAGTCTGGCGACTTCAACCCTCCTAGGGGAGAGGCCCTTTGATAAACTGGTTGTGACCGTGCCAAAAAATACTAGGGGATTTTGGTTCCCTAATGGACAACAGCTATGTCTCAAGTGTAAGCAACCGAGGGGTGTTATTTGGATGCCTATCCCCTCGATCCTACCTAACTACAAAAATACTTATGTGTTCCCCAAGTGGGGTTAGAATGTTGGTTGTGTTAAGTACTTTTTAAGGCTCACTTGAATTAGGTGATAGAGTGTGTGCGTGTGAGATGATGATGAACCCAAGTAAAAAGTGCCACTAGGGTGGGCAACTTTCTAACTAGCAATAACAAGACAGAAATTAACCTTTGAAATGCACAATTTTATTTTTTCAATTTAAAATGCTGAAAATTTAAAAACTATTCTAGAAATGGAACAAAAATAAAACTACAGAAAAAGGCTGTAAGGAAGGGTGGTTGCAGGTAGGACAGATGGCTGTGCTGGTGCAGAAAATAGTGCAGCAAAGTGCTGGGTTCAAAACAGGAAAAAATGCAGAAAACAGACCGCAGGTTTTTGGCCAATCTGGGCGGTCGGACCGCGGAAAACAGCTTAACAGTCGCAGTCGGGTTGCGGGTTTTTGGCTGAAAAACGCAGTCGGGACGTAGGAAAAACTCAGAAAGTCGCCGGCGGGTTGCGGGAAAATGGCCGAAAGCCGCAGGCGGGACGCAGGAAAAACGTCGAAAGACGCAGGCGGGTTGCGGGAAAATGGCCGAAAGCCGCAGGCGGGACGCAGGAAAAATGCCGAAAGGTGCCGGCGGGTTGCGGGAAAATGGACGAAATCCGCAGACGAGACGCAGAAAAAGGGTTAATAGCCGTAGTCGGACTATCCCAAACAGGATAATAGCCGTGGTCAGATCGTAGGTAACAAACTGAAAATGGTCGGCAAGTCACCGGAAACAGTCTGAGAGCCGCAGTTGGATCGCAGGTAAACGCCTAAAAGACGCGATCGGAATGCAACTGCAGGGGATAAAAGATGCGGTTTACGGCGACCGAAAGGGATAGCCGAACAGAAAGATATTGCAGAAAATTAAAACGTCTAAAACTTAAAAAATTATAAATAGAAATTCTTAAAATCCCCAGCGGAGTCGCCAAAACTGTAGCTAGGGTTTTCACCCTAGCTTGTGCAAATGAGCACCTACTAAGGAGAAGGGACTCCTTAGTAGCAGTTCAATAAACAATAAATGGAAAGATAATACATTGAAATGGAAATTATTCTAAACATGTGCATGAAACATAAGAGACAAGAAATAATAAATGGTTTTCTTTTGTATTAAATCTTTACCTTAAGTGTAGAGGTTGGTGAAGTTCTTGCAATGATCCAAGAGGGTTGCTCCAAACTCCAACTTTGCTCCTTCTCTTTCTCCAATGGTGGAAATGGGCCAAAAGGGGCTCTCAATGGTGAAAGTAGCTCAAGGGTGAGCTAGGGTTTCAAGAGAGATTTTGGCAGAGTAAGGGTATACTTGATTGTGGATATAAAATGAGGGGTCTCCATCACCTATTTATAGGTTTTTGGTGGTGGAGTGCTGGCCCATGGTTTTGGGAACCATATGGTTTAGGTCAGCTGTATAGGGTTTTTTCCTTCTTTTTCCTATTTTTCCTCATTATTTTCTATTTTTTATTCCCTTTTTAGAGGGTTTTTGCTATTTTGGAGGATTTTGGAGGGAAAAGGGGTTTTTTTAGCCTTTTTGAGGCTTTTTTGATGGTTTTGTGGCCTTTTGGAGGCATGTTTGGCCTTTTGGAGCCTTTTTAATGGGATTTGAGGGTTTTGAAAGCAAATATGGTAGGAAATATGGACAAATGAGTCATGTAATGGGGTAGATGAGGTAGTGAGCACTTTTTGGGTGTTAACAAAGGCAGAAAATGTAATGTTCCAGTAAATTGGGACAATCCAGTGGACAGGATAATTGTTGGACCATAAATACTACAAGACATGTGTTGGCTTGCTTAGGAAGACCCGGGTTCAACGGAATTAGCGCAACAACAACAAAACCCCTTTCACTAGCCCTTTCGGCATCAACCTGTAAATAGGATGAAGTCTCACCTGAAGCGAATATGGGGGTTTATTGAATCAAGATTTTGTAAACATGGCGATGTGCAGATGTGGTTAGCAACCTCGCTAAAATCCTTCTCTAACATCGACTAGCCAAATAGAATGAACAAATGAATTCACACTTCGCAGATAATGAACATAATACAGAACTACGTTGAATCTCTATTGTATTCACCAGTTAGCTACGCATTCATCATTCTATTTTTTTCTCCATAACATTCATACATATGTATTCCATTTACTTAGCATGCAATTACCATTAACACACACACACAAGAAAATACATAAACACATAGATTTACGTGGTTCACCCGCAGGCAGGAGCTACGTCCACAAGAACTGTTCTTATATTGACTTGGAAGGGTAATAGTTCCAGTCTTGCACACTTAGCTGCAGAATCTTATCTACAATCATATCTCTACACACTCAATTGTAGAGTCAGTTCTCTCTCTTATTGCTATTCTTCTATTACACTTAATCCAACCAAAACACCATCCCAAAATCCAACCCTTCCTCATACAAAACTACCCTTATATATAGATGTGCCTGAAGGTCACAAATTACAATAACTATGGGACAACCCCCATAGTACACAAAGCCCAAAAAAACCTATGGTTCTCTTGTAGACCACGCTAAGCTTTAACTTCGTCCCTTTGGCGCCTCTTCTTATAACTCTGATGCTTACTCTGACTCTGATGCTTTATTTGATAGCGCACCTATATCTTCTGTAGTGGCATGTCCTTTACACCACTTCGCTTCATAACTTCCTGGTCATGTAGCAGTCAGGTTATCTCTCATCCATTTACTGCGACAAACACCTATGGTTGTCCTTAGTACTTCGTCTTTACTAATGGAACAATTCATTTCTTCTTGAATGATCTTCGCTCCATACCCTCTTCCTGGGATTTGCAGAGTCGCTTTTCTCCCAAAAATAGTCAATGTCAAGCCTCTCCTAACTGTACTCCACCTTCATAACTTCCTCTTCGTGGGATGCTCCCAACAGGCCCCTAACACTTGTGGCTCGTCCTTGAGTCACTTACACTAGGCTTTGGTATCTTCGTGTTGATTGGGGTCTTCATCTTCGTTGGGAACTCTTAATATGTTGCGCTGAGCTTCACAACAACCTCCTTAATTTCTTGTTCATATTCCTTGAATTTGTCAAGCAACATCGCAGATATTGGTTCTTGCATCTGGTCCTTAATCGTTCTCTCTGTTGTGCGAAGCTCTTGCAGCTTCACTTCAATCTCTTCGGAGAGCGCCAATGCCTCTTCTTGCATTGGTTGTAACTTTGTTGAAGTTTATGCTTCCTTTTCCCTTAATGCCTTTAGTTCTTTCTCAAGATTCTTAGTTTCTGAGAACTTTTGTATTCTCTACCTCGGAGGCCAGTCCTTCATTACCATGTTCATTGTGTCGAGGTCCTTATGATTCTTTTGGAATTCACCCTGGATTTTATGTAAGTTTGGGTCTTCTTGTAGTATGGCCCATGATTTGGTCACTTCTTCTAATAAATATTGGCACCTCGCAACTTTCACAGAGATGCTCTCTATCAAATTTTTTAATTTTTCAGCTCTTGCTTCCTTTATTTTCTGGTGGAATGCTAGGTTGTTGTCTAGCCTCCAAGTCTGCAATCGTTTGTTTATATCCAATTTCCATGTCCTCCATATTTGTTTTAAGATTGTTGACTGCAGTACCAATCTTTGCTATAGTCGCTTCTACTTCCGGTTCTTCGGCGAAGTCTGGGATCTTCGCACAAACTTCTTCAACGACCTTCTTCAATTTATTCTCCCTCTCGTGAGAATCTACTAGCTCATTCGTCTTCAGCCAACATTCAGTATTCAAATCATTGTAGCTTTCTTCCAGCTTCAGATGCTGGTTATATGTTATCATGTCCCTATCTTTGATTTCTTCTATGACCTGCAAATGTAGATCGTTCAGTCCTTCTATAGGAAACATTCCCACATTAATATCTAAGTGTGCAAGCTGCTTCACACCTTCAGTGACTTCGTCGGACGAGAATATGACGTTTGTTAGATCTATGCACACTAGCCAAGGTTGCATCGTTAGTGCAGGTGCTTTCCTTTTTCTTTGGCTTGTATCCTGTGATGTATCTTTAGATTCTGATTCTTTCATTATATCTCTCTGTACTTGCTCAACTCTTTCTATCATACTTTTTAGTTCGATGATGCTTTCTACCATGCTTTCTTGAAGCTTGTCTTGCTTCTTATATTTTTTTGTGTCTGTTTCTTCAATATGTGCATGGAATCTGGCTACGATGTAGTCATAGTCATCATCTTGCAACTTTGCATCAAGTGGAGTCTTACTCTCTTTTTTATTCTTTATTTTTTACCCCTCCGGCACATTTGTGGCGGGGTTCTTTCTCTTTTCTCCTAATGGTTGATCACCAGCCTACTGGTATTCTTGCTCTTGCTCTTCTTCTCCTTGATCATCGCCTCCTTCAGCACCATCTTTTTCATGTTGATAACAGTAATTGGCGCTATCATCAGATGCCATCAGTAGTGCCTCTGGCACATCAATTTTCCATTCTGGTAGCCAATCCTCAATAATGAGGTTAATATTTTGCGCATCCAGTTGATATTGACCCTCATACAATTCTGGCTTCATTGGCTCTCTAGGATGTATAGATATTGAATGGAGGTTAGCCTTGAATCTCATTTTCCAGATGTATACTAACATTATCTCTTTTGGAATGCATGAAGTGCACATAATCACCTCGCATAACTGCTGGTAAAATGTGTATAGTTGAACATGGTTCAACCATTGTCTTTTCAGCCTTGCGTTACTCCACATATTTACGTACCGAAGTCCGCGAAAGTTTCCAGGGAACATCGGTACATTCTGTTGGTACTTTGTCTCGGTCCAACCCACAAATGCGATGAGGACTATCATCCAGTTATAGTGAAAGTAATAGCCAATGTCTTGTGCATATGCTACATCATCTAGAGACTCATTCAACAGGTAGAATTTTCAGTTGAATGGTAGCCCTTCCTTTTCTTTAGTAGCTAGGGATATCGCAGTAGCCGACACTTCTGTCGGTCTGCATTTTCTTAACACTCTTCCTGTGAGCAATTGCACTTTGAACCTCATGGAATCATATTGAATTTGGTCTACCTGATAGCCCCGAGTTCCTTTAACTAGTCTGAATTCACTCTTCATCTACTTTGCGAAGTCTTTATCCTTATTCTTACCCACAAATTCTATTTCGGGGTCAGTTCCTTACTTTCTCAGGTGGGTGATCATGTAGATCAGATCGATATTGATATCTATCTTGCGGTCTAGCCACAAGTATCCTTGGTGTGTGCATGATAGCAACACGCGCACGACGGTTGTTAGCTCTAGACTTCGCCCAAAGTGCGTAATTTTTAAAAGGTTCAGCAGTCCTAAAGACTGTAATGGTGCAATCCAGTCCTGTTCTTGTATAGTTGTCTTCTTAGTGCCTTCATCAAATTTTCGGCACATATATCTATCTGGATGGAATTGCAGATACTTGTTCGCATACAACAGATTGTAATCTGCGAACTTCACATCCGGGATCTTTCCCAACAAGTTGTCATTTTCTTGAACATGGCTTGACATTGGCGGCATCGGGATGTCATACTATGGATTTATCTTTAATAATACCATCGGTGCATCATCCTTTCACGAAAGAATGTATTTAGGTATCAATAGAATCAGCCTCTCGCGATGTCGCTCTGCCTGCTTTTCTCTTAGTATTTCTGAAGCCCGAGGCTTCTGTTGATCCTTGGATTTTTGCGTATCCTTCTGCTTGGATTCCAATGCATGCCAAGGTGAGGCTCTAGAAGACCCACCCTTCTCTTGAGATACTTTGTTGACAAGTGTTTTCATGACAGCTTCTAGAATAGAGTGTTGAAATTTCTTTAATACTGCTTGTAGTTCTTCTTGCTTAGACATGTACTGTCGGAATGCTCTGTTCTTCACTAGTAAAATATCAAAATTTACTCATGGTAAAAATAATAATTATGGTAAAACAGGTAATTATGTGCTTCTTTACTATTTATAGCCATAACCCAAAATGAGATGCGCCCAAAAATATCTAAGTTAACATTAAATGCTATGTTCGTTATCCAAATCTAGCTTAGATCCTGGTCCTTTCCTTTCATTAAATTTTTCTTCAATGAACAAGTATGCCTTAAAGTGGAAAAATCCATTTTCCCAAAAGTACTATATAACGACTAGTTTCCAAACAAAACTGTAACGACTAGTTTTCTCTAGCTTCACCAAAGGTTAGGTGAGTGGTGGAGCTTACTTCACATTCCCCTTGCCTTGATGGAACTTCGTAACACTATCCCCTTCTTTACTTCACAACTTGACTTGCTATGTGTGCTTCGCAACACATCTTCAAATCTGTGAACTTCGCATTATGCCAAAATTGTTGTGTGCAAACTATACTCTATGTTTAGTGTCCAATTTCAACTGCACTTGACACTTAAACATCACTGCGTTGTCCAATTTATGGTTTTAGGATTAGGGCCATTCGTGTAAGGATTTAACCTACTCCCATTGACAAGTCCTTGTAAGTTTTTTCTGAGTAATATGTTGGCACGGGGTTAGACCGCATAAAGTGCGGAAGCCAACAACATCGAAGAAGGACCATCCATGGACGAAAGGGCCATTTGCGGAGAATAAGGAGTCGACAAAAGCGAAGGTTTGGTTTAGTTAGTTACAATGGGTCAGTTGGACCACTTTGTAACTGCCATAGTTAGCTATAAATAGGAGTATGATTGTAATCCTGAGGACATGATAGAATCGGTTGAACAATAGAAAAGCGGATGATTTGTGTAATGTTTTGATATGCCTTCGGCAAGTTTTGTATGGATCCGCGATAAGTGTTTGAACTGCCCCTGCGAAGGTTGTACCTCAATTTTTTGATGAGTTAATGCATGAAGATGTTAGACTATGTCTCTTTTGTATTTATGTTTGTGTTGAATGATGAATACTGTGATATGATTAAATGTTGTTATTTTTGTTGATGCGATCGCCAGTTTTACTTTGTTGATGCGAATGTCAATTACATATTGAATATGCGAATGATGAATGTATGTTTAATCTGATATGAATGATGTGAAGATGAATTTATGGTGTCTGTAGTGATAGAGTAAGAATAGATGCATGTCCTCCCTCCACTGCAGAAACTTGGTTCCTGCATCCCCCTTAATCATCTCGGGTGAGAATTCACTAGCTTCGTGGGTGTTGCTGGAAAGAGTAGAACCTTTCTGGGCCAATGCTTAAGGGTGTTTGGTTAGTGTTTGTTGACATTAGTGCGAAGTGAACTCCTGTCGACAAAACTGTTTACAGAAATGGTTCCATTGTCAGGACCCTAAAGAAGAAAGAAGAGGACATGCTGTGGCACCCGACGAAACGAAAGATTCAGGATTGGTTTGACAAGAAGAAAGAAGAATTCACGGAAGGAGAAAATCGCAACCCTGGGAAGATGACAAGCAGATGGTTGCAAAAGAATATCTATTCTGATATCTAGGAGCTATTTTTCTGCGAATTGCCAGTATTGCTGCAGGAGTGGTTGGCATAGTTGACATTTCAGAAGAACCATTGCCAAGGAGGTGAACCTAACCACTAGACTCTAGAACTGATCCAACAATTAAAATGGGTCGACAATAGGGTCTCAAGGACCATCAAATTCTAGGTAGACAGTATCCTAGAGGGATATATCACTGATTTTTTCGTTGATACAATCAAATCATACAGCGATGCCGAAAGAAAATTTTTCAAAGGACCTAGAGGGATATTGCTACTATCACTGAAGTTGTGGATTAAGATTCTTGTCTACGAAAAGGCTATACTAAGGATGAATTCCGACGAGTAGAAGATGAATGTGCATAGGTTGTAGGGTACTGCGTGAATGCAGGTCCGATAGAAAGATGCGAGGTAGATGGACATGAGAGATGACGAATTTCTAAGCGAGGATGAAGAAGATTGTGGTATCTTGAGAAGTGGGGTGATATTCCGGTGACCAAAGAAGAAGAGGAGAACTAAGAGAGAGTCTACTGAGGGGACCTAAATGGAAGACTGTGAAACATGATCACAAGGAACGGAGCGACCTTATTGCAACGAAGAAGGTGACCAGGCTACCCTAGAAGCCGAAGAGAGATGGACCCTAATCTACAATGTACCTTCAACCCCGTGCACTACTCATAACTTTGGAGGAAGACATACCAATTATTTGCAGAGCTATCGTACGTGTCAGAACAACGGTAAGAGTAGCAGATCAGTAAATAATAACAGTAGGAGCACAACAATGGTAGGTGATGATGCAAAAATGCCAACTTTTGAGCGTAATAGGATTGAGAATCCTGAATAGTACTGGTTTTTATGTGAGGCAATATGGACTCTGAAACAGGTCCAAGACGAGAATATAAAAAAGGGATAGTTAGCGATGACCCTCAGGGGCCGTGTGCTAGACTGGTTTATGAAATTTACTAAGGTACTGACAGGAACGCCAGTAAAAACACTGCCACAGATCAAGGAAAGAATGATTGATGAATTTAGAAAACTCAAATCCGAGTCACAGTACATCATAGAGCTCAAGGAAATCAAAAGTTTCCAAATGAATCAGTATGGGAATTTGACCAGTGGTATAAAATGTTAATGGAAAAGGTGAGTTTCGGGATGAGCAACATGCAACATAAAGAGTGGTTTATCGCATGGTTGGTGCCGCACATTCATAAGCCGTTAATGCAATAGAAGGTAGCGACTCAAGCAGAATCACTGGAAATTGCAATAAATTTGGAGGCTTCACCGATTGACTAAACAAGCATAGGCATGGATCGGATACAAGCGTAGTTGGAAAACTTGACGATCCAGCTACAAGATATGAAAAAGAGAAAATAAGTCCGCAAATACATATGGTGCAGTCGATGCAAAACATAAGGACATCACAAGGATCAGTGCCCATAATTTCGAGAGTGTTTACATTCAGGTGCACCGAATCCCCTCAGTTAGGGAGGGATGCCTTGGTGTCGCGTTTGTCAGATGAGAGGACATCAACCAGAAGAATCTGTGTACCTGCAGAAGATGGTGTCAAAGCCAGTGAATTTGTATTGCAAATTCTGTCGATTGATTGGCCATGACGAAAATGATTGCAGGGCTTATGACCTACTCCAAGAAAGAACTATGGATACATTCTTCATGAAGGGAGAAGAGAAATCGCCATCACAGTAGCAACAAAAGTATAGTCAACAACAACCTCACTATCATCCGCAACCACAGTATGATCAATCGCAGTATGGTCAATCTCAATATGGTCAACAACAATATCCACCACCACAATATCAACAACCCCAATACGGTCAACCAAAATATCCAGAACCGTAGTATGGTAAACCGTAGTACCCTCCATACGAGTCACTGTGAGGAGGTTTCAGAGGGGGTTTCTGTGGAGGCCAAGGTACCGGTGCCGACCGAGGAGGAGCTACTGGACGAGGCCAAGGACCAATCATATGTTACAATTGTGGTCAGCAGGGGCATTACCAGAGGGATTGAACAAATACAACCCCACAATGAACTTACTGTAGCGTTGTGGACCATGGTGTCAAATACTGTCCCCATCTCATCGCAAAGTGGAAAACTAAGAACCTAACCCTACCTGCACCAAATTAGAATCAGAACCAGAATCCGCCACCAGTGGCACAAAAGATATCAGGAGAGGTTAGAAGTCAAAATGCAACTGTTGGAATAGTGACCCAAGGAGGAACTGTGACAGGGCCCAAAAAGTCACAGGCTAGAATCCGATCGACATCAAGAAAACAAGTCACATTCAATGTGGAAGAAGAAATGGATATTTTCTTGAAAGCACAGGAGGTAATGAGGCAGCCACCTCTCACCCGAAATAATTTACTTATGACATGCCACCAAAATTCGACACAACGAATTCACAGAAAAAGGATAGCACCTTAAGAGCCTTCCTAAATAGTTTCATGGAGGTGGAAAAATATTAGGATGCATTGGAAAAAATATCAATCCTGTTGCATCGACAGGAGGGTGCACGAAAGGATCGAACAGTCAACTGAATACATAAGAGAAAGACATGAAAAGAAATGCGGATGTTTGTGCAAGTTAGAGCATTCGATGTTGATTCCATTATCTTAGACTTGGGATCAGACATAAGCATCCTGACAAAAAAAACCTGGGAAACAATGGGGAAACCATATTTGGCATGGTCCCCGGTACAACTGTGACTAGCAAACAAATTAAGGTCACCCCGATCGGTCGACTATGCTAGGTCCCAGTTGAGATAGAGGGACTTAGAACATACACATATTTTGATGTGATAGAGATTGTTGACAACACAAGCCCCTATCTAGTGCTGCTAGGGATAGATTGGGAGATGGAGAATCAGGCCATCATCGATTTCAAGAAACAAAACATGTTGTTTGAAAACCGCGAGATAAGG
The DNA here is from genome assembly GCA_027924585.1 of Larix kaempferi. NCBI lineage: Eukaryota > Viridiplantae > Streptophyta > Pinopsida > Pinales > Pinaceae > Larix > Larix kaempferi. The sequence continues at coordinate 6,430,598 of BSBM01000252.1, forward strand.
GTAGTCGCACCTGTTGATCCCGCAGAAGGGAAGAGATATGTCGAGCCGAAAAGGGATGAATTCACTAAGGGATGGGACAGTCTCTATAACATATCAGAAGACTACATCAATCCTACTGCAGATGGAGAGTTAGGATGGCACAATAGTAGTTCGACGTCGTCATATTCAAATGAAGCACTTGAAAATTGGCAGAATCGGATGCATGAAGTATCGTTTAGGAGGTGTGCACGGATCACTCAGTTGTTGCGATGGGTAGCTACAGAAGAGTGAAAAATACCAATGTATGAGGGGTTTCCCAACTTGACTGCATTTATCACTGAATTTGAAGAGAAAGTGGCAGGACCACAACGACTACTGGCCTTAGAGGAAGCCCTGAAGGCTACACCAGCGCGATGGTGGGTGACGCACAAGTCAACTATAACTAACTAGCCACTATGTCGACACCTAATGGGGGTTCCTAATGGAGGTTAGGTTCAGAGACACTGAAGGATACTATGGAAGGAAGTACTCTGGCAGAGGAGATCCAAAGGAGCATTTGACTGAATGTCAAAGCAAATGGGGACAGGATCAAAACAGGAATGGGTCCATGCATTCATTCACACATTGGATGAAGTACCGCGGAATTGGTATATCGTAGAAGAGATTCTACATGGAACAACCTCATGGGAAAAACTAACTATTGGCTTTAGCCAAACGTTCATTTTCTCTGATGAAAACCCCTTCATCCACAACGTGTTATAGGAGGTTTGTGAGAAAGTACTCGATGCAGTTTCGATAGAGAAACCTATGGGAATTCAGTGGAATGAGATGCCAAAAACGATAATGGAATTATACAACATAACAGGAGAACCAGACGATGAGGATGATCCAAGGGATACGTATATACCAGAGTCAGAAGTAAGTCACAGTGTCGAAGCACCATATATGCTTTCCGACAAGTTTCAGCAGCCATTGCGAATCAAGAAAGTGAACATTGGGTCGGAAGAGAATCACAAGTTTGTGAGCATCAGAGATTATTGGGAGGACTCCACCATTTCCAAGATGACTGACCTATTGCATGAGTTTCAGGACTTGTTCCTGACAAAATTTTCGAATATGAAAGGGATTTCTGGAGACCTAGGCGAGATGAAAATCCCATTGAAACCTGATGCGAAGCCAGTAAAGAAGCGACCTTACAGGATGAATATGAGGTGTAAGGAGTGGGTGAAGGCCGAAATGAGAGAATACTGGAAGCAGGAATTATAGAACCAGTGGAGGAATCGGAGTGGATCAGCCCGATGGTGGTCCAAGATAATAAAACTAGCGAAGTCAGAATCTGTGTCGATTTAATAAAACTAAATGACGGATGCTTACATGATCCATTCTCTACACAGTTCATGGATGAAGTGTTGGAAGGTGTAGGAGTTCAGGAAATATACTCCTTCACAGATGGATTCTTAGGATATTATCAGATCAAAATTGTGAAGGAGGATCGACACAAAACAACATTTGTCACGGAATGGGGATGTTTTCAATATACATTGATGCCATTTGGCCTGAAGAATGCGCCAGCAATCTTTTCAAGACTAGTAGTTGCTGCGTTCAAGGATTTCATCCATAAATTTCTTTCTGTGTACATGGATGACTGGACAGTAAATGGGTTGGTCAACGATCACGTTACGAATACGAGGTTGATGCTGGAAAGATGTTGACAAAACGATATTTCGCTCAACTTGAAGAAGTGCATTTTCTGTGCTCCGTTTGGGATTTTGTTGGGGCATATTGTTTGCAGGGAAGGAATGTTGGTCGACCTTGCGAAGATTGCGATTATCGTTGAGCTACCACTGCCAACAATAGTAAAAAAATTAAGAGCGACGTTGGGACACATGGGATACTACAAGAAGTTTATCAGAGGTTATGCAACAATCACGACACCAATGGAAAAATTTTTGAAGAAGGATTCCAAGTTTGAGTGGAACGAAGAATGCCAAAAGAGCTTGGATACACTAAAAGCAAAGATGGTTGCAACACCTATAGTAGTGTTTCTGGATTGGACAAAATATTTCCATGTTCATGTTGACGCATCATCATTCGCACTCGGAGAAGTATTGACCCATCCTGGATAAGGAGCGATCGACCACCCGATTGCATTCTCAAGTAGAAAGCTGTCTATTGTGGAGAAGAACTATACGACCATAGAAATGGAAGGTTTGGAGATGATCTATGCACTACAAAATTTTTGACATTATCTACTAGGAGGCCACTTTAAAATGTTCACTGGTCATTTAGCACTCAAATACCTATTGAACAAGCCTCTGTTGGGGGAGGAATCTCTCGATGGCTATTACTCTTCCAAGAATTTGATTTCGAGATAATTGTAAATCCAGGGCGACTGAATGCAGGACCAGACCATTTGTCACAGATAGAATCAGGAGAAGAACCAAGGAACATTGATGAAGGACTGCCCGATGCTCAATTGTTCAAGGTTGGAATGGTCGATGATCATTATGAGTAAATTATTCAATTTTTGGTGACAGGGAAGGCACTGGAGGAATTCAATACCAACCAAAAGAAAAAACTAGTTGTCATACCTACCGATTTCCAACTAATTGTGGGGAAATTATATAAGATGGGACCAGATGAGATACTTCGACGATATGTCCTTCCGCATGAACATGAAAGGATCTTGGCAGAAGCTCACGATGGCATCACAATAGGACACTATGGAGGACGTGCCATTGCTAGAAATATACTTTGAGCTGGATTATGGTGGTTGATGATGCATGGAGATGCTGCGGACTATGCAAAAAGTTGCGATGTCTGTCAAAGAACAGGGAAACAATCATGAAGGGATGAAATTTCATTAGTACCTCAATTGACATTGCAAGATTTCAAAAAGTGAGCAGTCGGATTTGTGGAACCTATAAACCTACCAAGAAAAAGAACAGGGTCACACTACATAATTACTGCGATAGATTATTTGACGCGATGGGCGGAGGATGCACCAGTCAAAGATTGCATGGTTGCAATTGCAACAAGGTTTCTCTTTGACAACGTGGTCAACAGGTTTGGGTGCCCGAAGATATTGATGAGCGAACAGGGTACTCATTTTGTCAATAAAACGATCGCGGCAATGACAAAGGAGTTTCAGATTCAACACTGGAAGAGTACCCCATATCACTCGCAAGCTAATGGGACAGTTGAGGCGTTTAACAAAATATTGGAGCATGCACTCATAAAGGTGTGCAACAGCAATCGCGACGATTGTGATTTGAAGATTCCAGCGAAGGTGTGCAAATGACTGACCAGACAGACCCCCCTCAAGCTAGTCTATGGACAGGAAGCAATAATGCCAATGGAGTATATCATCCCCAGTATGTGCATCGCCGCAACCACAGGAATGGGAGACGATGGAGTAATTGAAGAACGGTTGGCGTAGTTAGTAGAATTTGATGAGGATCTATTTATCGCAGGCTTCCATCAGAAGGTATAAAAGGATTGACAGAAGGCTTGGCATGATCGCCACGTCAAAGCGAAGCACTTCTAGCGAGGAGATATGGTCTTATTATATGACAGTAAGTTTGTAAAGCACCTAGGTAAGCTGCAGATGCATTGGTTGGGTCCATACATAATCATTTTTGTTATTGATGGAGGTGCAGTGCAGTTACAAAGGTTAGATGGGACAATGTTGACAAATCTAGTAAATGGGAATCGACTGAAACCATATCGCCATAACCAGGCGCACAACAGCTGAGAAAGGTGTGGAAAAAAATGCAATAATGCCAAAAAGTGGGAGACATGGGAAGACGGTCACTTGTCGATGTTTAGCATGCAGGAGTCAAGTCAGAGCATGATTACTGCGGCTAAGCATCGGTGGAAGATGACGGAAGGTTATGATGAATCACTTGAGGACAAAATCTGAGGAATACATAAAATATTTAGCAATTATGCGTCAAGGACACGAGGAACGATCATAAATACAAGCAAAGAGATTGGAATATTAAGGCTTATGCGCAGTATGAGGAGAGCCAGTAAGTTGAACCAGTGAGTCCAAGGAAGCTGTGGAAAAAGGAAGTGAGAGAGTTGCAATGGTGCATTTCATTTCTAGTGGAATCACCCAAGATGCACTAAGAGAAAGAACGACAAGTGTTCATGAGCAACTGGAAAATGCAGAGGCACCATGTATTAGAAAGAAAAAAGATGAGGTCTTACCCTAGATGTCTAAGCAAGTTTCGAGTGTTAGAAGAGAAGCGGTCTCTTTGACCACAGAAGTACCAAGAGAAAAGGCATGTCGACACTAGCAAAGGATGATCAAATGTGTGAAACAAATGTGCCGGACCACTAGGTCCTCTCCACAAGTTGGTGTTGTCGATGAACTTCTGCCCAGTCACAAGTCAAGGTCGAGGGTAATAGACGACCATGAAGGAATAGATGATGAAGGTTCCAAGAGACTGGATAATGAGTTCGAGAAGTACATGATAGCGACCAAGAGACTAGGGGATGAGTTTGAGAAGTACATGACATCGAGCACAAGACGAAAGGATCCGTTTAAGAAGTACAGAACAACGAAGGACGAGAACAATTCCAGAGGTGTCCAGCTGAGGTGGCTCGAGTGCGAGCCACAAGTTTGTGTTGGGGGCCTATTGGAATAGGGTTGGATTGCATAAATTGTAGAAGCCAAAAACAGTGAAGAAGGACCATCCATCGAAGAAAGGGCCATTCGCGGATAACAAGGAGCCGACGAAAGCACAAGTTTGGTTTAGTTAGTTATAAAGGTTCATTTGGACCACTTTGTAACTGCCTTATTTAACTATAAATAGGAGTATGATTGTAAGTCTAAGGGCATGATAGCATCAGTTGAAAAATAGACAAGCAGATGATTTGTGTAATGTTTTGCTCTGCCTTCGACAAGTTTTGTATGGATCCGCGATAAGTGTTTGAATTGTCCCTGCAAAGTTTGTATCGCAGGTTTTTGATGAGTTAATGCATGAAGATGTTCGACTATGTATCTTTTGTATTTTTGTTTATGTTGAATGATGAATACTTTGATATGCTTAAATGTTATATTTCTGTTGATGTGATCTCCATTTTTACCCCGTTGATGCGAATGTCAATTACATATTGAATATGCGAATGATGAATGTATGTTTAATCTGATATGAATGATGTGAAGATGAATCTCTGGTGTCTGTAGAGATAGAGTAAGAATAGATGCATGTCCTCCCTCCACTATGGAAACCTGGTTCCTGTAGCCCCGTTAATCATCTCAGGTGAGACTTCACTCGCTTCACGGGTGTTGCTAGAAAGGGTAAAACCTTTCCCGGTCTGTGTTTAAGGGTGTTTGGTTGGTGTTTGTTGACAGTAGTGTGAAGTGAAACCCTGTCGATAGAACCGTTTCAACATAGGCTAACTGCATTGTGCCACCATTAGTAACATGTTTAATAGTGTATGCCCCTAACCAATGCATTCTAAATTTTCCAGGAAATTTCAAAAATTTGCTATCATAGAGGAGAACAAGGTCTCCTACCTGGAAGAACTTGTGCTTGATATCTCTATTATGCCATAAATTTTCTCTAGCTTTCTGCACTTGTTGGTGAAAGCCTGCAATGAAGCAGTCTTCCTCCAATCTAATCATCTGTAATAGTCTCTCATCCATCATTTCAGGATCAGCCATGTTTGTGAATGCTGCAATTCTCAAGCTTGGTATTATGTATTCCATGGGCATGATAGCTTCCTGTCCATACGCTAACCTAAAAGTTGAATGACTTGTCAATTTTTTACAAGTTGTTCTATATGCCCACAATATTTCTAGTATTCTGAGATCCCAATCATCCTTGTCTATATTGCATACCTTGGTCAATGCATTCTCCAATACTTTATTAAAGGCCTCCACAGTGCCATTATCTTGTGGACGATATGGTGTACTCTTCTGATGATATATCTTAAATTCTTCTGTTAAGGCTTCAATAGTTTTGTTCAAGAAGTGAGTTCCCCGATCACTCATTATAAGCTTTGGACATCCAAATCTTATCAAGATGTTCTCAAATATGAACTGCGCTGTTTTAGCTGCACTACAGTCCTTCACTGGTTTTGCTTTTGCCCATCTGGTTAGATAATATGTAGTTGTAATGATGTATCTCGAGCCGTTTTCTTCCCTGTTGGGGTAATAGGTCCCACAAATTCAATATCCCATTAATCAAATGATTGTAAAGTAAACTGTGGTATCAAGGGTGATGAGTCCAAGTTACAAGTATCTGATAGCCTTTTTCCCCACAGTAAAGCACAAGAAAGGGTGAAGAGATACACTTGTTTTGTGGGAGAAATGATTTACCTAGATTATTTAATGAAGTTGTTTTAAAGATTATTCTTGTATGTTTGAAAGTGTGTTCAATAGAATAATTATATGAAAATCGATTATGATTGAGCAGGTCCAGGTACACTAAGGGACAAACATGCAAATCAAGCGAAGGACTGAAAGATCATACAAAGCTCAGCCCCTTTTTCCCTGATTTCTAGAGAGAACTCTTGTTCAAATAGAATCGGCAATTAGACATATAGTTAGATTAAGAATTAGAGGCATATATAAGGGCCTCTCGGCTAGCGAGAGGGTCCTGTTGCCATTTTTGAGAATCATCATTTTACGTTTTTATACTGCTGAGACAATTTGTGTTACAGACCTTTATCAAACCATGAAGTTACTATTTTGAATAAAGATTTGATGTTGCTTTCAATTCGACCTCTATAAGTTTTCTCCACTCATGAGAATGGGTTGGAGAGGGCCCCTCCAACACGTAAGTCAGGAGATTTTACTGTTAATGTATTTTTCATTATGTGCTTTGTATTGACTTAATCTATATCGCATGTGAAAGTATTTTCGATGGCATTCAAATAGAACGAATTGATTTCTGTAGTAAAGTGACCATTCTGATTCCATAGTAGTTTATAGCGCATTCTGTAGTTCGGTAACGCTGTTTCTGTAGTCCTATAGAAACATTCCGCCAAGACATGATTCGACACTTATTTTACTGTGTGCTTGCATTATGAAACAGTGATCCAGATCTTGAAGCTCATGCACTTTTCCATTATTATAGTTGCTCATGAAGATTGATTACTTTCAACACTTTGGTTAATTGATGATTAATTCGTAGCATTGGATAATTGCATTCTGAATTTAGTTTTTGGCATTTGAATATTTTAAATTAGATTTCCAGTTTATGTATTTGAATTACAGTATATACTTCTTAAATTAGAGATCCAGCGTTCGATATTATAGAATAGATCTGCCATGTTTTCAGCATTTGAATTCATAGTATAGATTTACTGTTTTCTGCAAGATTAGTTCTTAAAGTATATTTACTGTTTTCAGCATTTAAATTCTTAAACATATATTTACTGTCTTCAAAATTTGAACTTCTTAGCATAGGTATTTCTCCTCCATAGATTAGGAAAATCTTTGAAATGTTGATACCAACCCCCAGCCACGACAAAGGCTATCCTATAAGATCACATATAGTACCAGCACCTCTAAAGTTTGGACGTCCCTTAGGTTGATAATTAAAGTAGGCTCCTGGTCTAGCTGCCCTCATTAGGCATACATTCTAAGAGCTCACCACTTTTTGGCGCCGTTTCTGGGGAGGTGCTAAATATTTTAGGAGACATCTTAAAAAACAAAACAAAAAGAAAAGAAAAAATAACATATAAAAAAACATAAAGATTTTACCAATGAATGCCTCGTCGGCAAAGGGATAATTTTGGACGCTTTCTGCCTAGGCGTCCTATGAGTAACAATGGTAACACAGTTATGACCACTCTCAATTGGAATTCCTAAACTCTTAAAATGAAACTGATTCTACTTACAATCCAAACATAGACAACTTGTCTGCTAGTTCCAGCTCAAATACCACCATGGAAAACGAAGACGAGGAACCTAGAGAGTTGTTCACCTTTCCCATTAGCATACCTCTTGGAGATTCCAGGATGAATAATATCAACCCTAACAATCTGCCAAACTTCCATGGGTTGAATTCAAAAGATCTTGACACATTCCTGTTCGAGTTTGAGGTAGTTTGTAGATCCTTTGATTACACTACGGATGTACAAAAGTTGAGGCTTTTTCCCTCCACACTGAAAGATTTATCGCTTAGGTGGTTCATAAGTTTAGAAGGAAATAGTATTTTCAGTTGGGACCAAATGAAACAAGCATTCCTAGAAGAATATAGGGACTACTGCAAAGCAAAGGATACAAGGGATGAAATATTTAGGATGCAGTAGGGAGACCGTGAATCCTTAGAAGACTATGCCCAACGTTTTCAGATTAGCGACAAATGAGCTAACCATTGCACCCTAGAACCTGAATCACTGAAACTTGTCCTTCTTAGAGGGATCAAAGAAGAGAATTTTGAGATCTTAAACCTCTTAGGAGATGGAGACATATTCCAGAAAAAATTATGACCAGATACTAGAGATATTCAAAAACCATTCTGGGTCTAGGAAAAGCAAAAATGGGACAAGAGTTACACATCTATCCATAGGATCATCATCATCTGCAGGACCAAACCTTACAAAATATGATCTAGGGAACCTCCTTGATAACATGAAAACTAACATCCTACAATCCTTGGCCATGCAACTTGATGCACTCCAAATAAAGAAGAAGCAGGATGAAATTAACCAAGCCTTGGAAGTATTTTGTCCTCGTTGTAGAAAGAAACATGAGAAGGGGTAGTGCACATTAAACACCATAGAAATATGTGGTCTTTTCACTGATGATCACTCCACTAATAAATGTCCCCTCTTACCCTCATGTAAGGCTGCTATTCAAGATCCCACAACAGAAGGTGCAATAGAACAACTCTATTTTGTAAATCAAAGGATGAGTAATTTTGTTAGACCATACCAACCTAGCAATCAAGCCTACTATAATCAGGGCCAACAAAATTGGAACTCTGCACCAACTCCATGGCAAGCACAACCAAATCCAAACCAATGGCAACAAAATCAACAAACTTATCAGCAAAATCAACAAACTTATCAACCAGCTTATCAACAATCTTATTACCCACCAACTTACCCTCCATACCTCCCACCTTTTCCTCCATCAACCATGAATTATGCAAATCAATACCCCCATCCATCAAATTGGAGAGCCCCATTACAACAACCACTTATTATGCCACCCCCACAGACTCAACCACCCCCTGACCCCCACCAATTATAGCCCAACCCATCCCAAACCCTAATAATAACAGACCTACACAACAACAACGGACTTATAATGCTGAAATCAAACAATTCCCTACTTATGTAGTAGACACCATGGAAATAAACAAAATAAACCTCATGTCTGGGAAAATGTTGCAAAATACACCCACACAGAATATCCGCGAACCTAAGGCTCATAAACAAATGACACAACCCCATATTCAGCGTCCAGATGAACCAAATCCTCAAGAGGAATAAACTCAACCACTCACACAAAACATAAACCCTCCATTTCCAAAGAAACTTATACGAAGTACAAAAGAGGAAGAAGAAAATGCAATTTTAAACGAATTGAAGCACTTAAACATCCAAATTCTGATTTTGCAAGCAATAAGGGATGTGCCCATCTGTAACAAATTTATTAGAGAAAATTGTTTGAAGAAACCTGGTAGAAGGAAGCATGACCCACCAACCATAAATGTAGTGGGAAAATTAGTTGATTTGATGCTGGGTATTATTATTAACCCTAAATATCTTGATCCAAGCAGTCCTGTAGTAAACGTCACCATCAATAACAAAAAAATAAATAGAAGCTTAATCGATTTAGGAGTTGCTATCAACGTGATGACTAAGGAAACCATGATATACCTAGGACTCCAAACAATGGTCAGACCAACAACTACAATACTCCAGCTAGCGGACACATCCACTGTGAAACCCGAAGGGATGCTCAAAGACATTTTGATCACTATCGAATCCTGGGAAGACCCAACGGATTTCATAGTCATCGAAGTAAAAATTAAACTTAGTGGTTATCCAATCATAATAGGCAGACCTTGGTTGGCAGCTGCAGATGCTTACATAGGTTGCAGATCAAAAAACATGACTATCACCAGTGGACATTCCAGGAAGAAAATCACGATTTACCCACTAGCAAGGAAATATTCACACTTAGAATATCAAAATTGGACTGATGATTATAACAACACACCAAATAAAAACCTACGACCTGTCCTAACAATTGATGCTTGTAGCTAGTGTTTTCACCCTAGCTTGTGCAAATGAGCACCTACTAAGGAGAAGGGCCTCCTTAGTAGCAGTTCAATAAACAGTAAATTAAAACAGTAAAACAATAAAATCTAAGCTAACATGTGCATCAATAGAAATAAAAGACAATGACAATATGAGAGAAAGTTTTCTTTTCGTATTATAATATAATCAAGATTACATTTACCTCAAGTGTTGAGGTTGGTGGAGCTCTTGCAGTAGTCCAGGAGGGCTGCTTCCGTGCTCCAATGGGTTCCTTCTCCTTCTCCAAGGTGTTTGAATAATGGGCCAAAAGGGGCACTCAAATGGGAAAAACTAGCTCAAATGGTAAGCTAGCGTTTCAAGAGTGATTTTGCCAGAGTGAGGATAGGAAATATTGTGGATATGAAATGGGGAGCCTCCATCACCTATTTATAGGTTTTTAGTGGTGGAGTATTGACCCATGGTTTTTGGCACCATATGGTTTAGGTCAATTGTATAGGGTTTTTGCTTCCCTTTTCCCTATTTTCCCTCTTTTTTTATATTTTTTATTCCCTTTTATTTGATTTTTGGGAATTTAGGGCCCTTTTAGAGGGTTGTTTCTATCTTTGGAGGAAATTTAAATTATTTTGGGGGAAAAAAGGGGTTTTTTGGCCTTTTGGAGGCTTTTTAAGGTTTTGGAGGCAAATATGGTAGGAAATATAGACAAATGAGTCATGTAATGAGGGATATGAGATGGTGAGCACTTTTTGGGTGTTAACAGATTGCCCCCTGATGTGTGAGGGAAGGAGCTCATCGTATGGCCGATAGACATCATAGGTCTTTTATGGTTTTACTGGGATGTGGAGAGGAGAAGAAACGAACTAGATCCCAGAACAACAGTCCCGAACAAACTGCAAAAACTGAAAATACATGACCTCAATAATGAATGAGGAATAATCTCAATATATGGACGAGGCAGGCATACCCATGCTCGTATCAAGATATATAAAAATAACAATGAGGCCCAAAAACGGCTACCTGAAAGATACATGGAGAACCACTGTGTACATCATAAGGGTCCAGAGGGGACACAAATTTGGGACATACTGCCAGGCTAACCATGTCTGAGCTGAAGAACTGATACATTGGAATAACAATAGTGTTGCTAAGTGTGGTACCAGAGGAACTGATGAGCTGTTGGATCATAATGACGGGGGGTCAAAACCTCAATGGTACACTGGATTGGAGATGAACTGGGTACTCAAGGAAGCATCTGAGTAAGTGGCTTCCGAATACAATCGCCAACGCAACCCGGATATCCATGGGAACATATAACTGGGTGTTCCAAGGTGACTCACCAATGTGCTAGAGTCGAGGGAATTCCGGGGTCTTCGACTAATAACTAAAGGGATATATACCCTGCACGAACCTCAATGATGTGATCAAGGTGTTGAAGTCGAGCATGTGAGAAACAACCATTCGGAGAGGCACCGATGACTCTGCTCAAAATGGTCCGTAGGCACTCACCACAGATGGTGATGAGTCCAAGGCGCAGGGACCTCTGGGCCTATCCTCTGGAATAGATGGGCTATCATCGATAGAGGGAGACTTGAAACTAGCAAGGCAATGATGTTTCCTTTATAAAATTAGTCACAGTAGATCTAATGAACAAGTAAATCAATCACAACAGATGAACATAGAAAATATGGTGCAAAACTGTGCAAAACATGCAACAGTGCTCAATATCCTAATAAGGGTGAATAATTACAATATAAACTATCTCAATGACTAAGCAATTCGAATTGCCTAAGTAGGTCATTCGAATCACTGAATGGAGTAGCTTGACTCCAACTAGGAGTCCTCATCATCAATCGGTGGTGGTCATCAATGCACAAGAACCAGTCATCCAGGTGTCGATCTAAGTCTAACTGAGTGTGTCATGTGTAACTAAAGTGTGTAGCACTGATTAAGGGAAGGAGGCTCAGTGGGGGTGCATGGGAGGCTAACTGAAGTCAGAACAGGTCATCTAGTCAATCTGGAGGTCCAACGGAAGTGAAACAGTCAGTCGGGAGTGAAGTTAGCCTCAAATCAGGGAGAATCGAAGCTAACTGAGTGTAACTGAAGTGGAACTGCAGTGGTAGGTGAACAAGTGTGCCCTTCTCTAGCAGTAGGTGAGAAGTGGGCGACTTTCATCCTAGGAGGGCTAAAACTCTGAAGTAAGTGGCTCCCGGGTGCTAGAATAAGGTGGCTAAGGTGCTGGAGGCATCAAACTGGTGACTGGGATGCATGCAAAGTGCATGCAAACCCTAATTGCATGCAAGATCCTGAAAAAGATGATGTGGATATCCGAACACCCCCCCTCAAGCTAGACTATGATGTGCAAAAAATAATGTGGGGCCCTGGTAACTAAGACTAAAGGTCACCCCAATACAATAATCCAAAAAATGCTGAAAATAAACTAAGTGAGGAAAGAGGGAAAACCCAGTGGGAAGAAAGCCCCCCCTCAAGCTAAAGCATAATAATGAATCAATCTGTCTCCACCATGATGGAACTCACCCCCAACAATGAATGGAGGTAAGATAACTTCTTCTCAGTGAAGCTCTTGGTGAAGATGTCTGCAATTTGCTCATCAGTAGGGCAATATTGCAGAATGATGGTGCGGTCATGCACCAACTGTCGAATGTAATGCATATGAATCTCAATGTGTTTGGTCCTCTGCCGCTGAAATGGATCTGTGGAGATCTTGATAGCACTTTGATTGTCACAAAATAGGACATTCGAAGTAGTGCCACCAAAACCAAACTCGGAAAGAATACCCTGCAACCAAACTGCTTGAATGCAGGCATTGGCTGCCCCTCGATACTCTGCCTCTGCTGAAGAAAGTGCAATGGCTGCTTGCTTTTTGCTGGACCAGCAAATAGCACCATGACCAATCATGAAAACATAACCGGAAGTGGACTTCCGATCAATGCTATCACCTGCCCAATCTGAATCAGCAAAACCAATGAAATCAAGCTCAGAATCTGCAGCATAATGTATGCCAAAATGTCTCGTACCTTGCACATACTGCAAGATCTGCTTGGCTGCTCGCCAATGAAGCTCATGTGGCTGCTGCATATATCTTGACACGGTACTCACGACATATGAGATATCAGGCCTTGAGTGTGTCAAATAAAGTAGTGATCCAATCAACTATCGAGACATACTGCAATCTGCAAGCGGTGTAGAATCTCCCTCCTCAAGACTGATTCCTAAGAGGAATGGGAATGGGGCTGCCTTACATTCAGCCATATTAGACTTCAATAACAGGTCGGAAGCATATTTTTTCTGAGATATAGTGATCCCATCAAAATTTTGAGCTATCTCCAAGCCCAAAAAGTGACTCAGCAAGCCCAAATCGCTCATGTCAAAAGCTAGATTTAAGGCAGATTTTAGCTTGTTTATTGAAGTAAGTGTGCTACCAGTAATGAGAAGATCATCAAAATAAAGTACAATAACCAACAAATTACCTTTAACTCGCTGAAGATACACATTCGGATCAGATTTGCATCTTTGGAAATTCTGAGAAAGAAGGAAGGAGTCCATCTTTGCGTACCAAGCTCTTGGGGCCTGTTTTAACCCGTACAAAGATTTCTTTAATCTGCAAACCAATGATGGATCTGATGTATAACCCTCTGGTTGCTGCATATATACCTCTTCAGCAAGGTCTCCATGTAAAAATGCACTCTTCACATCCATGTGGTGCACCTCCCAGTGCTTGGATGCGGAAATAGCTAAAACAAGGCGGATGGAATCCATCTTTGCAACCGGTGCAAAGGTCTCAGTGTAGTCCACTCCTTGGACTTGGGAGAAACCTTTTGCCACCAAACTTGCTTTATATTTGCTGATAGTTCCATCAGCAGCAAATTTAGTACGGTAGACCCATTTACACTTCACTAATTTTCTTCCAGGTGGAAGAGAAACTAGCTCCCATGTGTTGTTCTTTTGAAGAGAACTGTACTCTTCATCCATGGCACTTTTCCATCTCGGATCTCGATGAGCAGAATAGTATGATGTAGGATCTGAACCAGCCATCAAATAAAAAATCTCAGGAATAAATGGATCAGCAATAGAAAGAGCCATACCTGCTCTTTGAAAGTCTGCTCTTGTTCGTCTCGGATCAGCAGGATTTCCAAGGTTCGAACCAGCAGATTGTAGAGTGTTTTGGGCCCACTTTGGTAACTGAGGGGGATCATAATGGTCAGATTACAAACCTGATATGTCATTATCATCATATGCTTCTACAATATCAGAAATATCAGAACTCATACCTTCAGTATCGCTGCACGGATCTTCTTCTGGTGAAGGCGGTGAATTGACAGTCTTCTCCTCGACTAGTTGCAATTCTTGAAGCGGTTCTTCAAATTGCACACTGCGCTCTATGAATATATTTTTAGATATGATATCCATGAGTTTATATGCTTTTGATTCTTCCCCATATCCTATCAATATGCACTCGGTACTTTGTGGATCCAAAGCTCGTCTCTTCTCGGAAGGAATTCTAGCCCATGCAGTAGAGCCAAAAACTCTCAAATTTGACACATCCGGTTTGTGACCAAAGAATGCTTTGAAAGGAGTCATACCTTTCACGGATGAATGTGGAACACGGTTCTGTATATATGCAGCAACATTGATTGCTTCATCCCAAATATTTGCAGCCAAACCTTTTGATTCAATCATGCATGTAGCCATCTCTTTCAGTGACCGATTTTTCCTTTCCGCTACACCGTTCTGCTGGGGTGTGTAGGGAACTGTATGTTGGATCTTAATTCCGCTTTGGGAACAAAGTTGCAGCAACTCAGATTTAATATATTCCCCACCATTATCATATCTAAGAGCTTTGATCTTGCTCTCAGTGGCGGTCTCAACAGAAGCCTTAAAATCCTTGAATTTTTCAAGCACTTCTGACTTGTTTTGAGAAAGAATACCCATGTAAAGCGGGAAAAATCATCAATAAATGTCAAAACATACCTTGAACCATTTAATGACATATGGGGCAGTGGACCACTGATATCAGAATGGATCAATCCCAAAATAGTAGAAGATCTGCTAGCTTTGCCGCGGTCGAATCTGTGCTCAGGGTGCTTCCCAATGATGCAACCAGTGCATATTCCCTTCGAGGAACGGAGTTGTGGAAGCCCATATACCATGGATTTAGTTGATAGCAGAAACAAATATTTATAATTAAGATGTCCAAATATTTCATGCCAAAGCCTACTAACCTCATTACCATGTGTGCGAAGAGCAGTGGGCTTTGCAAGCGGAATAAAGTGTGAAATCTCATAGCATTTTGCAGTGTGGTTTGCCTTTCCAACTGCAACTAGTCTTCCACTTTTGATATCAGAAATTTCAACTGTATTAGGGCTGAATGTAACTTGCTTTGGTTCACCAGTGTGTGTCATTTGATACACAGAAAGAAGATTTGAAGCCAAGGAAGGCACATAGAGAACATTCTGAAAGCTTCCATGATCTACATGAATCGTACCTTTTCCCTTTGAAGAAATTTTTGAGTCATCTCCCAAATGGATGGGGATGGAGCTGTTTGGATCAAATGAGGAAAAGGAATCAATATTTGCAGCCATATGATTTGATGCACCCGAATCTATCAAGAGAGTAGTGGGCTTCGAAACCGTTGCCATGAGTGCTTGTCCTCTTTCATGATCATCATTCCTATCCTTCTTCCTTGCACCGTCGGGAAGAGTTATGTTGTTCTTTTCCAAAAGGAGGGCCATTTGATCTATAGTCTTCTTCATACATGAAATTTCAGGATGAAATCCACGATTGCAATAAGTACATTTAGATTTTTGGTTACCTTCTTTGCCCTTTTGCTTGAACTTCGAACTGGATGGTGCATCCGTTTGTTTGCCTTTGTCTTTTTGCTTGTGAGGCTCGAATTTGGGCTTCTCCTTCTTTTGCTTTCCTTTACCATTCGAGATCTTGGGTCCTTGAACATATAGGGCTGAATCTTTGGAGCTTATGGACCCCATTTGAATCAACTTGTCATGCTCTTTTGTGACAGACTCAATGAAGGCATTCAAGGTAGGCATCTTCCAATTCAGGGTAGTTAGCCGACCGGAATTGAAAGTAGAGACAAATACCGAATAATCTTTCCCAAGCTTGCTTAGAATGGAGAGGATCAATTGTTTATCCTCTTTGATAACTCCACTGTTCTTCAATTGCAAGTTCAAGTTTTTGAATTTTGTGAAGAATTCATTGTTGATCTCGAAATTCTCAGGACTAAGGGCAATCAATTCATTCTCTAATTGAAAAGCCCTAAGCTCATACTGCTTTCCAAATAGTGTTTCAAGTTGCTCCCATATGGCTTTTGGAGTCTTCAATCCACTGAGATGGAAGTGAAGATCTTTGGAGATGGAGAGACAAAGAAGACCATAAGCTTCATCAAGCTTGTTGTAGGGTTTGGTTCTATCTGACAGATTGCTTGGCTCCAATTCAAGACCAATAGTGACTCGGTAGTAACCTTTTGAACGTAATATGATCTCCATATCATCTTTCCAATCAAAATAATTGAATGGGGTGAGGATAGGCTTTGAAGAAGAGTATTCCATTGCTAGGAGCAAGTCAAATTGATGTAGAAGGAGCTTGCATGCACAGTGTAGCGAATGCAATTGCTGTAGAGGAGCTTGCATGCACAATGTAGCGAATGCAATTGATGGAGACAATAAACCTGCAAATCACAATAAAACAAGAACAATAAGGTCGAACAATCCACCCTTTTAGAGTTGCATCACACCTGGGATTGGAGATCAAACAATGTTGAATGGGTCAAATGTATCAGATCCAGGAATTATGTGGAAACTCAAGCTTCTGGAGTGGTATTGGAATTATTTTCAAGCTTTGCATGCACAGGAGCGAATGCCCTTGAGATATCTCATGCCAAAAATTTTTGCAATTTGAGCAATTCAGTCAAATCTTCTTGTACAAACACCTGTAGAAAAGAGATCTTGTCCCTGCAATGGCTCTGATACCATGTAAAATTAGTCACAGCAGATCTAATGAACAAGTAAATCAATCACAACAGATGAACATAGAAAATATGGTGCAAAACTGTGCAAAACATGCAGCAGTGCTCAATATCCCAATAAGGGTGAATAATTACAATATAAACTGTCTCAATGACTAAGCAATTCGAATTGCCTAAGTAGGTCATTCGAATCACTGAATGGAGTAGCTTGACTCCAACTAGGAGTCCTCATCATCAATCGGTGGTGGTCATCAATGCACAAGAACCAGTCATCCAAGTGTCGATCTGAGTCTAACTGAGTGTGTCATGTGTAACTGAAGTGTGTAGCACTGATTAAGGGAAGGAGGCTCAATGGGGGTGCATGGGAGGCTAACTAAAGTCAGAACAGGTCATCTAGTCAATCTGGAGGTCCAACGGAAGTGAAACAGTCAGTCGGGAGTGAAACTAGCCTCAAATCAGGGAGAATCGGAGCTAACTGAGTGTAACTGAAGTGGAACTGCAGTGGTAGGTGAACAAGTGTGCCCTTCTCTGGCAGTAGGTGAGAAGTGGGTGCCTTTCAGCCTAGGAGGGATAAAACTCTGAAGTAAGTGGCTCCCGAGTGCTAGAATAAGGTGGCTAAGGTGCTGGAGGCATCAAACTGGTGACTCGGATGCATGCAAACCCTAGAATTTGCATGCAAACGCTAATTGCATGCAAGATCCTGAAAAAGATGATGTGGATATCCGAACATCCTTGATAGGAGGACGAGGTGGATAACCGAAGTGTGAGAAGACTGATGGTAGGACTGACATACTATGGAGGTGGGGAATAACTAGGGAAAGAGAGTGGGTGGACTCAAACTTCCTTTGTTCAGAGTATGATGGCGGGGATGATCGGGCAACATATGAAACTGACTGGTGGGAAAGGGATCATAGCTGTAAGGGACTAGGGATGGGGACTGGGATGAGTGATACGCAAGGTGGTGTAAGATGGCAGGAGACTCTGAGGGTGGTATATCACAGAATACTCTGAACAAAGGCGACCTTATTGGGGGTGTTGCCGAGATGATTGAACATAGTGCTGAGGGGTACCGGTGGGGGCTTCTTCATGGTTTAAGGAGCGGGAAGAAGTGTGCTTAAAATGGTACTGTCATGTGGATTTATACGAGCCCAGGACAGTTCATGCTCGTGATTGCTTTCAATTTTAAGGAGTCTAAAATCCAAAGAAGACTCTGAAATAATGGAATGGTACCATCGTGTGGATTTGTACAAGCCTAGGACGGTGCATGCTCGTTGTTGCTTTCAATTTTAGAGAGTTTGAAAGAAATAAGAAGACTCTAGGTGGGTTCTTTTTCTTGTGTTAGTCTCCAAGGCCCGAAAAAGCATAAAAGGATGCAATGAAGAACTCTTCTGGCCGGTGTGACTAGAGTATTCCTTTTTCGTAATTAGTCTACTAGGTTCGGAAAAGGGTTAAACTTATACCAGATAGACGCCCTTTCAGGTACTTTAACGAGCATGAAAGGAAGCAAGATTGATCGACGATCTTTTAATTCTTTTAGGAGTCACAAAAGAGCTTAACATAAACTCCCTAAGTGCCTTTTTCATAAAGTACTTGTCTGACCCGAAAAAGGGATAAAATTATACTGAACAAAAGGAATGGCCAAGCAAGGAGGGAGTGTTCAATCAAGGGACATCGATAAGAACCGAGAACGAGGGTTGGGGGGGAACACTGGTGGGCCTCCTTGTAGGATGATGAATGGTGGAAAAATAAAGAAATAATTGCAGTATGACTGGAGTGAATGGCTCATGTAAAAATGTGTAACAATTTGATGGCGACCGATGTGGTGTGCAAATTGAGGTAGCAAGGTGTCGGGACACAATGTTGGAACTATTTTTGGTGAGAGCGAGAAATGATCTCAAGCATTATCACGAGCTCAGAAAACTGAATCCGACAATATAAAAAGTGTCAAAAATGGATAACGACCGAGGTGACACGCAAACCGAGAGGACTAGGGGCTGGTAAAAAATGCCCAAAAAAATCAGGGGGTGAGAGCGAGAAATGATCTCAAGCATCATCACGGGCTCAAAAAACTGAATCCGATGGTATACGGAATGCTAAATACTAACAACGGTCGATGTGGTGCGCAAATCGAGATGGCGATGTGCATGGAAAAAAATTCCAAAAAAGGGGTTCGGAGAAAAATAGAAACCGAGTCGACCATTCTAAAGGTCTCGTCGTGTTGATTCCAGTGGTGGAAACAGTTTGGAAAATGGACGCCGTATGGATCCATAATGGCCAAATCAAGGAAAGTCAACTGTCTATAAATAGTAAGTGGACCCATAACGCCAAGTGTCATTTGTGTGGTTGACTTTGACAGGAGAGTGTGGTGGGCCAGAGTGGATTTGAGATTTCTGGACGATTGGATCAGTGGATTTCATTTTCGTGAGTGGTAGGTATTTCAATGAACATAGACCTTTAATTTTTTCTCGATTCAGGTGGGTAGTGGGTCCTTAGGGGGGGTTGTACGGTCCATGTGGGTGTGGATTGCGGGTTTCGAGGCGATGGCTGTGATCTCCGATCGCAACTGTGGCCTCCACAGCTGCGATCTGGGATTGCGGCTATGGCCTGGGTAGTCGCGACCCACGCCCACTGCTGTGGCCTAGATAGCTGCGATCTACGATCATGACTGTGGCCTCAACAACTGCAATTTGTGATCACAGCTGTGGCCCTCACAGGTGCGACCTACGACCACAGCTGTAGTCCCGATAGTTGCGATTTGGGATTGCGACATTGGGCCCCACAGCCGTGATCTGGATTGGGATTGTGGAGTCATATCAGGGGGGGGAGGATGGTTTATTTGATGATGTTCTAATGAGTTTTCATTATGGGATTGACAGGATGCCGAGAGTACTCTGGAGAGAGCGTGATATACCAGATGATCTGATGGACTATATAAGGGATGACCACCATGTCCGGGGGACCTTGGGGTTGTGCGGACTGTTGAAGTTCGCACAGGTGTCGATGATGCATTTAGCAGCATTACTGCTGAACATGTTGATGGGATTCTGGGAGCCCGATAGTCTGTGATTCATGGTGCAGGGGGAGAGAATGGAGCTCACCCTGGAAGACGTGTACTTTCTGACTGGACTACCATGTCTGGGTAGGGTGGCAGATACTCAGCCACGGGTGTCCATGGATGTGGACATGGAGGAGATACTGGATCGGTACTGCCTCCCGACGGAAAGAGTGCATAAAAATGTACTCTTTATTTGTGACTTGGAGGAGCCATCAGTTCAGGCGATCGTGGTATGTGTGGTCCGAGTGTTGGGGTTGCACGGGCCCAACTGGGTGTCTGGGGGACAGATGCAGCTGGTCGAGCGGGTACTGCAGGGGACCTACTTTGCTTGGGGCCAGATGTTCCTCACTCGTGTTCAGTGGTAGATGAGCTCGGTGAATGTCTCTGGAAAGAGGTTCTGTTACGGGTCATTTCTGTGCTCTTTCTTCATGGAGCGGGTTTCGACACTGCGACCGCGAGTGCCGGTCCGGGCTGGGGGTTTGAGGGAGCCGCGGATGGTGCGGTGGGGTGAGATGATGTGCCGGTGGGGTGGGGGAGAGGTGGGGTGGTATTTTACTCAGGAGCTCTATTTGCAGTGGTTGCAGCTGCCGCTGACTTTTGATGACTATCCATATAGTGGTTTGGACTACCAGCGAGATCCGGAGGCACCACGACCCCCAGGGCAGGCTTGGGGCCCAGATGGTATGTATCTGGTTTCTTGATTGTTTTATATTGGATGTTTTGATGTTAGAGATATATGATGATTCTGACTATTTGTGATTTGGTTTGATGCAGATGTGGGACCGCTACCACCACCAAGGCATAGGGAGAGTCGGGGGCATATAGTAGTGCCAGCCTTGCCAGATCAGGGGGAGGTACGACGACGGGGTGCGGAGGGGACTTTGGAGGCCTTGTGAGTTACCTTTGACCGACTACTGGTTGGGGTCTCCAACAAGGGGTGGAGGGAGCTGGATCGGGATGTAGTCGAGGCTTGTCATGAGGCTCCACGGGATTGGCGGTCTATCTTGATTCAGGTGGCAGTTATGGCCAAGGAGAGGAGGGGTCAGGAGCGATAGGGGGATGAGGAGGATCCAGAGGAGGAGCGAGGAGAGTAGGAGTCCGCAGCAGAGGAGGTTGGTGAGGAGGGTTCAGATGGGGGATATGACTCTCATTAGGGAGTGCTGGGGACTTCCCCCCCCGATGCATATGGGCATTCAAGATTGTTTGTGTATACGACATGTATTTTATGACAAGGATGCTGTTGGGGCTCCTTTATGTATATTTTTTGTATAGTTGAGTCCTGGGACACTCATGACATGTACATGAGGATGATATATTTATATATATATGCACATGGATGCATTTTTTGCGGTGATCATTTTGGTGTACGCACGTGGATGTGCTTGTATTGTCTTGTGTTATTTTATTGCACATGGATGCAAATGATGTGTTATGGTAGGCACGTGGATGCCCCTGTATGGTTTTGTGTTATGGTATTGCACATGGATGCAAATGGTTGGTTATGATAGGCACATGGATGCCCGTTGTTGTAGATGCAGTCTTTTTTGGGATTTTTATATGTTTTTTGATGTGATGATTATGCATAATGGATGGTTTACATGGTGTGATTGATATGCCAGTCGAGGATGTTGTTAGCCATTTGATCTGCCACACTATTCTGAGCTCTTGGGACATGGGTGAATGTTATGGATTCAAACTGTTGGCTTAGCTGTTTTGTGCGTAGGAACTTTCTGAAGAGGCAAGGATCACGCACTTGGTAGCAGTTGTTGAGCTGGGAGACAAGCAGCTGGGAGTCAAGGAACACATGAAGGTGACAGATACCCATCTGAAGGGAAGTAGTCAGGAGACCAGTCACAGCATCATACTCAGCCTGGTTATTGGTAGCAGCACCTATGCACATTCCGTCAAGGTGAATCAAGTCATGTGAAGGGGAATATAAGAACCACGCTGCAGAGGCCAGGTTTGGAGACCAGTGGCTTGCTCTATTGGCGAAGCCAATGTAATAAGGTGGAAGATGGTCCATTTGTGATCATGCAAAAATGATGAATGTAAGGTTGTAGTAAAAAAGTGGAAAACAAAAAGAAAGCAAACTGTACAATACGGACCAACGGATCCGCCGAATTTTTAAGGATAAAAGCGTTTAAGGTACAACCCATTACCGGGGTTGCGCAAGGGGTGGCCTTCTGAGTCAGTTAGAATATATACCCCATGCCCAAGGCAGGTATGCATGATGTAAGGGCCTTGCCACATGGATTAAAAATTCCCTTTACCTGTCTTGTCGTGAGCTTGGTCGTAAATGAGGACTAGATCTCCTTCAAGGAAAGCTCGTGGGTGGACATGTTTGTCATAACTAGCTTTGGAGCAGTTCTTGGCAGCTTCAATGGTTTGGAGGGTTGTGCGACGGTCCTCATCAGCTTGTTCTAACAATAGTAATAATTTTTCAAGTGGGTAGGTATCGGGGAGAAGTTCAATAGCGATGTGTAGGGCGGGGATCTGACACTCAATGGGGAAGACAGATTCGACACTGTGAACTAAGTGAAAAGGGGTGAAACCGGTGGCGGTCTTAGTTGATGTACGGTAATCCCATAAGGATGGGAAAAGCGTGTGATGCCAATTGGACTTATGTCGGTCAACAATGTGTTGGAGGATTGTTTTCAAAATTTTGTTAATGGCCTCAACCTGGCCATTCACTTGGGGATAGTAAGCAGAGGCATACTAATGTTTGAATTTAAGGACAATTGACAACTCGCGTCAAATGGCATCTTCAAAATGTGAACCATGGTCTGAGACAAGCTGTTCTAGGACCCCGAATCATGTAATAACATGGTTAAAAAAGAAACGGGTAGCAGTGTCGGCTTTACAGTTGAAGGTGGGCATGGCTTCAACCCATTTGGTGAAGTAGTCGATGGAAACAATGAGGTACTTATGGCCATTTGCGGATGAGGGTTTACATTCCATGAAGTCGATGGCCCATTTGCAAAAAGGGCCAACGATGACGACTGGGTGAAGTGGGGCAGGTGGTGTCTGGGCCTTAGGGGCGAAGAGTTGGAAATTATGGCAATGTTTGACTGCTGTGATGTAGTCAATAAATAGTGTGGGCCAGAAGTATCCGGCACGGATGACCTTCTGGGCGGTGGCCATCCCTAAGAAATGTTTGTCGCAGGCACCGCTATGACAGTCGTTGAGGACTTGTTCGGCTTCCTCATGTGTAAGGCAACGAAGAAGGATAGTATCAACTCCTCTCCGGTAAAGGATGTCGCCCAAGAGGAGATACTGAGAGGCATGGTGACGAATACGGCGGTGTCCATCGCGATTTATGTCTGGTCGAAACTTCTACGTGCGAAGGTCTAGTAGAATATCACCGTACCATGGGTCATCTGATGAGATGATGAACAAATGATTGTCTGGTAACTCATCGGAGATTGGTGGGGACGGCCAAAGGGATGGGAGGTTGGTTATGAGATGGGAAAGCACGAGGGCTTTAGTACTCTTAGGGGTTGTGAAAGTTAGGTCATATTCTTGGAGGATAATTACCCATTTAGCGACACGACCTTGCAGAAGTCGTCAGTGCAAAAGGTAGACCATGGGGTTGGAGTTGGCGACAACTGTAGTATGACTGAATAAAATGTAATGGTGCAATTTTTGTACGGAAAAGACGACGGCAAGGGCCAATCTTTCCTCATATGGGTAACATAGGGGTGGTCCAGACAAGGTTTGGCTGACGTAATAAATGACATGCTCCTGGCGAGTAATGTATTCTTGGACGAGGACCCCTGACATGGCATGGTCGGATGCCGAGACATAAAGGATGAAGTCTTGAGAGAAATCCAGAGGGGAGATCAAAGGGGCTTGCATGAGAGCATTTTTAAGGGCTTCGAATGCAGCTTGCGCCTAGTCGTCCCAAACAAATGGGATTTGGGTATGAAGCAGACGTAAGAAACCATGAACTGTGGTGGCATAATCATGAATGAAGCGGTAGAGGAAATTAGATTTCCCCTGTAAGCTCTGCAGCTGCCGGAGCGTGCGTGGTGCAGGAAGGTCTAATATGGCTTGAAATTTGAGGGGGTCCATAGTGATTCCTTTGTGGGAAACAATGAAACCTAACAACCGGCCTGCTGGAATGCAAAAGACGCACTTGAGTGGGTTCAAGCGGATATGATACTTGCAACAACGCAGAAAAACTTGCCGGAGGTCATTAAGGTGGTCGAATAATTTCTTGGAACGTGTTGTGAGATCGTCAAGATAGACTAATAGGATATGGACCAAGTCGTGAAAAAAATAGGTCATGGCCCGCTGGAAGGTGGCGCCAACATTTTTAAGGCTGAAAGGCATGACACGATAGGAAAAGGTGCCCCATGGGGTAGTGAAGGTAGTCTTGTAATGATCTTCCTTGTGGATCTGAATCTGGTTATACCCAGAGAAACCATCCATGAAGGATAGGACTTCATGCCCCACACACGTATCGATGAGTTGGTCAATAAATGGCGTGGGGAAGTTGTATTTTGGACATGCTCGGTTTAAATCGCGGAAGTCAGTACATACTCTGATGGTGCCTTGTTTCTTGTTAACAGGGACAGGGTTAGAAACCCAAGTGGTGTATGCAATAGGATAAATGAAACCTACTGCATGAAGTTTCTCAATCTTTTCTTTAACAGCGGGGAGTTTTGATGGGTGAATGGGGCGCTATTTTTGGCGAACGGGGGGCACATCTGACCATGTGTCAATGTGGTGTTCTATGATAGCGGGGTCAAGACCAGTCATTTTGGTGTAGGACTAGGCAAAGACATCGCAGAACTCTTGGAAAAGTTTTTTGTACTCTCCGATCTCGTACTCGGTGCAGGAGGCTCCCAAAGTAATGATTTCAGGGGCACCGCCTCGGGAAGAGATATCGATGTGGATTGTGGGTGAGATATTGGCCATGTTACCTTCCTCGAAGGCATCGGGAGTGAGAATGGGCTCTTTAAACCAGTCGAATTTGGTGGGAAGGAAATCTTTGGACTCAACCAAAAATTGGGTGGCTGTGATGGTGGAGGACTCCTCCGGGAGGAAATAGGAATGATGGTGCATATCCTCCCAAGGGTAATCAGGTGCGGTAAGAGCCTCGAGAATCTCTTCATCATTGTGGAAAATTTTTGTCGTCAAACGGTTGACGAGGGATCACTAGTAGTAGAGATCATATAAATGGTATTGATCTCGCCTGTTGGCAGAGATTCCGGGGGGTGGATCTCTTCAATGGTGGGAGGAGACGTCTCGAGGTCCAAATTATTCATCTCATAGAGAGTGGCTCTGTAATCTGGGAGATCAGGGCAGTGATGTGAGTAATGGCCGTAAATACCGCATATTGCACAAGGGTGATTGGGACGTAGTGATTTATCGTGATGCTTAGGGCTAGGGTCGAGTTGGACAATCGGGATGTTGGGGTCGTCGTCAAGCATTTGCATGTGATCTTGTAATGCGGGTAATTGTGGACATTGATGGGTAGCATGGCCCAACTCATCACACAAAGAGAATTTGGGAAGAGTGCGAAATGCGGGGGGGTTTTTAACTGTTTCGGGTGGGGGTAGAGTAGTGTATGGTTGTGGGCCTCTGACCCCAGTGTGCTTGATAAGAGGGAATGGATTGGTGGATGAGGAAGGAGTAGTGACACCAGGAGGTGGTTGACTAGTAGTGGTGATGGGTTGCACCGGTTGTAGGACGACATTTGGTGTCGGAGGGGAAACGAGAGGCATGAGATACCACACAGGTAGTCCTAAAGTTAACCCGGGGAGGCTGAGAGTGGCCATAACCAGGGCGCTTACAACTCCTGAAGGGGGGAATAGGAAGGGGATTATATGGATGGGTGTAACACCAACATGACTAGGTACCAATGGTGGTTGGGGTAGCAAGGGCGGTTGATGGTTGGGTGTTTGTGTATTGTGGGAGAGGGTACATAAGTTAGATATTTTGGTCGCTGGTGACGGGGGTGGAATGGACTGGAATGTGGAAGTCATCGACATATCTGAGTAGACTCCAGGTCCAGCTGAGGAAACCAACGAGGTAGATGCACTGTGAACAGGTTGTTCAATCATGGGAAGAACATTTTCGGGTGCAGTGGGGGCATTGGGATCGTAATAGGTGAGTTGATCAATTTTGACCACGCATCCTTCATGGGGGAACATCATGGTACAAAAAACGGATGAGGCAACCACCCGCATGGTGTACATGTAACTGCGGCCAAGTAAGAGGTTATAATCAAGTTGGGCATTGATGACCTCTGTGTCAATAAGCACTATTTTACCAGCCAACTAGATGGGGACATTAGCTAAGAGACCTTGGGGTTGAGCCGAATAGCCATCATAGGCTCGCAACGCAGTGGTGGACTGCTGGAGTGTAGGGGATCCCAACTTCTGCCGAACGAATGTGGACATAATGCATGTAGAGGCACCCTCATCGATGATGCACCAATGGATGACAAGATTCTGAATGGATACATCAACTTGTAACGCTAATGTGGAAGGAATGCGTGGTTCGGATTGGTCCAAATCAAAGGCCATCATTCGTGAATTAGTTGGGTCGATAGCACCAATGGCTAATAACAAAGTCTTGCGTTGTGTAGGATAGTTTTTTAAGACCTCTAATGCAGACATGGCTGCGGGGGAATGAGCTAAGTCATCTACAATGTTGTAATTAGATGCAGTGCAAGCATTGGGGTTATTGTTGATGCAGCGAAGTGGGAAGTGAGGGGATTTTGGGGTGCCATCTAATGGGGTCGAAGGTATTCGTAACGATTGATCAGTGGGAAGAGCATTGGTGTTCTTATCGGTGAGAGGGGCTTTAGGGGTGGAGCCATATTGGTTCCGACGGGTTTGAAGGTTGACATCGGTGGATGACATCATTAACAAGTGATGGGTACCTAAGTTGAGCATGGGTTTAACAGGAGCTGCATAAGTGATTTGCTATTGTGGAGGCGCGTTTCCTTGAGGGGGAGCTAATGGTTGAGTGTTTACCACTCCTTGGGTTGGTAAAGGGTTTCATAACACCAAGGGTTGATGCTGAGGTGGGGGGGGGTTAGGTGGTGCTTGAGGTGCCACGTGCCCTTGGGTGGGGATCATCGGTCCAGAGTTGTCAGGCCCGCTCCAAATGTGGGAAAGCGTATGTGTAATGGCCATAGACCCCGCAAATAGAACAAGGATGGTTCATGCGCAAATTAGGGTTTTTGGATTGCTTGGGCGGCCTGTCGGGGTTTTGGTTGGCAGGTGCCGTGTTATTATTGTTTGGGGATTAGATGGCTGGTTGCGTCCTTTACCATGGTTTTGCTGTCCTTGCTGGCATTGGTTATTTTGGTTAGGCTGTGGATTTTGTTGCATGTACACTTGCCCTTGGGCGGCAGGTGGGTTATGGGGTTGTGTAGGTGCGGGAGCAGGCTGTGGTGGATAATAAGTGGGTGGAGGCAATGCAGGTGCTGAACCTTGTGGGGGTTGTTGATACGTTTGTGTGTCAGGTGGTTGATTTTCCGCAGGTGCTGCCTGTGGCGGGTAATAAGTGGGGGGGACTTGAGAGGATATAGGAGTGTGTGTGAACTGTGGGTGGTAATATGGTTGAGGTGCAACCGGGGGAACGTAAGCGGGGGATGCATGGCCGAAACACTAATGTGGACATGAGGGTCTGTGGGAATGATGGTTATGGGACATGGGAGTATATGAATTGGTTGCTCCAGAGTGGGATGTAGCCCGTGAAAGGTCGGGGCCATTACTATTTCTTATTATGGAAAAGGGTTGGTTATGCGATGCAATACAACCAATGATGCCATTGGCGGCATGGGATGCCCCTGGCGCGTCATTCCAAGAGCAATCACCATGGGGGGCGTCGGGTATGGTGGTATATAAGTAACTAGACTGGGCATAGATAAGGTCGAACTGCTGGGATTTTAGGATGGCCTCTTCCTCGGACTGGGGTTGCTCGGATGCCACATCCTTGGCAATGAGAGGAAGGAGAGATTTCAGAAACCAATCTAGGAATATTCGGTCATCTAACTTGATTGTGCATAGGCTTCGGCATCGACGCCACTCATGAATGTGGTCAGTGATGTGGGTGGCCGTATTCTGTCTGCAAGACAATAGGATCTCAACTCCCACATCATAGTGGAAAGGTAACTGAAAGAACTGCAGGAAGGTTGAGGCGAGGGAAGTAAAGGTGGCATGGGTCCCATGGGGCTGCTCGATGTACCACTTGGCTGCAGAGCTAGTGAGAGTTTGTTATAACAGACGGAGGCAGACATATTCGTCCACTATGGAGTTAGAGGAACACCATAAATGGAAGGACATAATATGATTTTGGGGGTCTTCACCTACCTTGCCCTCAAACTTAGGGATGTCTGATGGGAGCTTGGTGGGAATGTGAGGCCACGTAGGGTCATGTCTAATGGGATCATTAGTCATTCTGGCCAGGTCAGGAAGGTTGAGACTAGCCATGAATGGAAAACTAATAGAAGGATGTGTCATGATGGTGGTCGTGGCCACGTTGGGGCCGATGCCCCCAAGTGTAGGGGCTGGGTTTGTGATAGGGATTTTGCTCCTAGGTGGAGGAACGAAGGTGGTATGGGAGGGTCCTGCGCTGCCCAGTCTAGTGTGAGTCACTAGTGGGGTTGGGTTGCGTATGCTAGCCACTGGAATTGGCACAGTAACCAGAATGGTGGGTGTGGGCCCTATCGAGGGCATACCCAAAGCAGGTGTGGTGGCCGGGGTGGTCATGGATGCTCCACCAATGGTACCTACAAAGAATGGGTTGGAAGTCATGCCAGCCATGGGGTTGGTTGGTGCAGTGTAAGTGGGATTTTCGGACCCTGCCTTAGAATCAGATGTAAAATAAGGGGCGTCAGAGCCGGGGGACAGAGATCTATGTCATCGACGAGTAGAGTCAAGTGACGAAGCTTGAGGTCTATGACGAGTGGCATCAAGTGATGAAGTTCTACATCTATGATTGTTATACCTCCATATTTCACAGTGTCGCATCTTCACCATAAAAATAGTTGATGACACTTCCCCTGATGCTTAAAATACCCAGAAGAGAAAAATGATGAATGATCCATGAAGACAAACCTGTCCTGTCAGGAATCAACCCAGCTGAGACTTCATATACCTACACTACCGTGCCTTGCTCAAGCTCAGGAGTGCGGTAGTCCCCACTACCGCTCTATGCTCCTTCTCTCCCACGCGGTACTACCGCTCTATGCTCAGTTGAAGGGGTGCGGTACTCCTTTTTTATCCTTTTTTCCATGGCTTGTGGAAACTTGATCTTTGAGAGATTTTTGAGGATTAGCATCTCTGATTCGATCCTAACTCACCTTCTCAGATTAGTGGGCCTGATCCACTAAACACTCCCAAGATCCATCCTTCTCTCTTGTTGGTTAACCCTACTACACACTATAAGAGAGAGGCCTTCCATGAGCAAAGGGGAGGACTCTTGGAGACATCAAACCTATGATATTGAATCTTTGTGAATATAGCTAGAGGAGAAAGCACTTGGAGCTGGGAGTTGGCTTGGACATCAAGACACCATTGTAAGTGACTTCAAGTTTGTAATAAAACATAACTTGTCTTGTTTCCCAAATCGTGTATGTTGATCTTATTTCAATCATATGATTTGTTTCTGCTATAGATTTAGATTCTAACATATGTTTCAAGATTGCTAGAAGATTGTATATGCTTGTATCTTGGTTTATTCTAACCTATCCGTAGGGAGAAATATCTATTGATGTATATGTAACTTTGGAATATATTTCATCTATGTATTTCATATATATTTATTGTACCCTTATAAGAGATGTGTTATTCCTCTATAAGGAAGTGTCGTCATGTGGATTGACAAGTATCACAAGTGTGTGTACTTGCCGATGGGTTATTAGACCACCATGTGTGGGGTCGGCCTTGAAATATATATTATATTGTGGATGTATCTAGATAGATAAGTCAGCCCCATAGTGTAACTGGGAAAACAGGTTAGTATAAATAGAGATCGGGAGATCTCTATTTTGATCATTCAGAAAGTCACACTTCTTTCACTCAGAAGGTGGCACACTAGTGAGGAGGAGGATCATCTGCTACTAGGAGACTATCTCAGTGTATTTTGGTTGTACTTTGGTTGAGCCATTTCTCTCTCTATCTCTGAGGAAGTTGTGGGGTTTTTCACCTTAGGGTTTTCCCCACATAAATTTTGTGTCTCTTGTCTCTCATGCTTTTGATTCTTGTGATGCTTGTGATGCTTATTGTGATTGTTATGCATTGATATACTGTATATGTTATTCTCTCAATGAAGATCCTAGAGTATTGTGAATTAATGCTCAAAATTTAACATGGTATTAGAGCTAACCTGAGAAGAAGACATTTTGCAGTGACGAAAACTTGAGTTTCTTGTTTATTGGGTTTCTATACACAGATTTTGGAAAAGCAGTATAGTAGATTGACTCTACTCATCAAAGCGAATCCATCTATCCAATCAGAATTCAATTCTGAGCTTTTTCAGATTTGGCCCTAAAAAATAGGGTTTCCACAAAAATAGGAATTTCTGAAATCTGAAGACATAGCTGGAAGCTCCTTGCAAAAATCGAAGTTTAGAGCTTTAGATCGAGATTTTTGGCTGGGTAGATCTACGGGAAACGCAAACCCTAATTCAGTGCTCTCCCTAGTGAACCTGGGAGGACAAAAAGTCAAATCTGAAGGGTAAAACTTTGTTGATCTCAAATTCTGAATGCACCAGGCTGATCAGCTCATCAAGGCACATCTTTCTATCCTTTCAGAAAGTTGAAATTCATACTTTGAATTTTTAGGGTTTTTCCGATGACAAACCCTAATCCGGGACCAGATCCAGTTTTCAGCATTTCAAGTGGTAAGACCTAAATCTTTTCTATTTCCATTTGAAGTACTCTTTCAAATGTCTCACCACACCAAGCTTGAGGATAAGCTTGAAGGGGATGATAACTTCCGAGCTTGGAAGTATAGGATTGGGTTAATCCTGGAAGAGAATGAGTTGGACTCATATATAAAAGAAGACATCCATATCCTAGAGGATGAAGAGGCTAAAGTATTGCATAAGAAGAACTTGGTCAAGGCAAAGAGAATCATTGTTTATTCTATCAAAGACCATCTCATACCCCATGTGTCTTCTCTAAAGACACCCAAAGAGATGTTTGACTCTTTGACCAAGCTATTTGAAGGGAAGAACATAAATCGGAAGATGACCCTGCAGAACCAATTGAAAGGAGTAAAGTTTCAGAATGGAGAAACCATTCAATCTTATTTTTCAAAGGTCTCCTAGATCAAGGAACAACTAGAAGCAGTGGATGAAATGGTGGAGAATGGTGAAGTTGTCATGACCACTCTGAATGGCTTACCTAGGTCATGGGACTCCTTCATTCAAGGAATCTGTACAAGAAAGAAGTTGATTTCCTTCAGTAGACTACGGGAAGAATGCTCACAAGAAGAAGCAATGCTTGTGGAACGAGAAGAAAAGATGGGGAATGAATATCAAGCTCTCATAGCTCACACCAAGAAAGGGAAGTCCAAGAGAGAGCCATCTCACTCCAAGAAATCTTCACATCAATTCAAAGAAAGAAGAATATGCTTCACCTGTAATGAGAAAGGACATATTGCCATAAATTGTCCCAAGAACAAGAAGGACAACAACAACTTCAATAAGAAGAAGAAGGACAACAAAAGAAGGTTTCATGCTCATGCTACCAAGGATGATGAACCACCCAAGAAGAAGGATAGGGCAGAAAGTGATGATAGTAATGATGACTCATCAAGTAAAGAAGAGTATGTTCTGATCTCTGCTCTCATAGGTACTATCTCCCATGGTTGTAATGATTGGTTAATTGACAGTGGGGCTTCCAAACACATGACTGAGTTTAAGGAATCTTTTGTGAACCTATCTGAACATGAATCACCCCATAAGGTGAAACTTGGGGATGATTATCAATACCCAATCAAAGGAAGTGGTGAAGCCTCCTACAACCTAGATTTTGGAAAATATTTGAAGATGAAAGAAGTCCTTTATGTACCTGGGCTCAAGAAGAACTTACTCTCCATCTCTGCATTGGATGCAAAAGGTATGTGGGTTGCATTTGTGGATGGCCAAGTCCTAATGTGGCCAAAGGGAAAGACCATAGATGATGCAGTAGTGATTGGAGAGCAAGAGGGAGGTTTGTATAAATTGAAGGGACAACCTGAACATGCCATGGTGCATGAATCCATGGAGCCAAGTGAACTTTGGCATAGAAGACTTGCTCATATGCACTATAGGTCACTTCCAATTGCAAGTAAGGCTGTAGAGGGTCCTCCTGAAATCAAGACCAAACATGAAGGTGTTTGCAAAGGATGTGCAAAAGGTAAGAACATTAAGAAGGCTTTCCCAAGCAATGAAAGCAAGGCAAAGGATATCTTGAAAATCATCCACTCAGATATATGTGGTCATATGTCATCCAGTTCTCTAAGTGGGTATGTTTACTATGTCTCATTTATTGATGACTTCTCCAGGAAGACTTGGGTATACTTCTTGAAGAACAAAGATGAGGTGTTTGATAAGTTTAAGGAATTCAAAACCTTGATGGAGAATCAAATTGACAAGAAGATCAAAACATTTAGATCCGAAAATGGTGGAGAATTCACCTCAGGTGACTTCAAGAAGCTTTGCAGTGATTCAGGGATTAAGAGGGAGTTTACTGCTCCTTACAATCCACAACAGAATGGAGTTGCAGAAAGGAAGAACAAAACAATCATGGAAGCAACAAGATAAATGCTACATGACCAGGATCTACCTATGCATCAATGGGCAGAAGCAGCTAGAACAGCTGTATATGTGCAGAACAGAACACCCCACAAGATATTGGACATCAAGATACCAGAAGAGGTCCTTTCTGGTAAGAAACCTGAAGTCAGTCATCTCATAATATTTGGTTGTCCAGTATACACTCATGTCCCAAAGGAAAAGAGGACTGAACTAGATCCTTCAGGAAAGAAGGGTAACTTTGTGGGTTACAGTGAAAGCTCGAAGGCTTACAGATTATACTTTCCAGGGTTCAAGAAGATTGATGTCAGCAAGGATGAATATAAGTTCAAGGAAAGGTAATCCAGGAAGCAAAGATCAAGAGGGAGCACACTCCAGCAGCTCTTGAAAGGATGCATATTTTCAGAGGGAGTTGACCATCTTCCTACATTCCACAACAGAAAGGTGTAGAAGAAGTTACTTCAGCAGCTCCTGTCAGGAAGCAAAGACTCAGAGGGAGTCCACCCAACAAACAAACAAAGATAAGTATTTCAATTATCATTTCTTGCCTATTTTTGTTTAAATAATATTATGCTTAGGAGATGTATTGTGCATATTAGAATGATTGCATTAATGAACAGGATACTACTAATATGCATGTGATGGGTAAGTGGCCTATGGTACTGTAAAACATTCTAGTGCTACTTATCTAGAATGAAACCTCTTTGCTGACATGTTGGGAGTAGTGCAAACTCTTAACAATGTTCTGGTAGAGACTGGAAGGCATCTAGAAAGTTGTGGAACATGGATAAATGTTGTATTGAAGCATTGGCTAAGATAACTGCATGACTGCATGACATATTTCTCTATGTGTAAAGAATTTGTTCTGAAAATTATGAGATGTTTCTAATCATGGAATTTAACTTGTTTTGTAGGAAAGACCGTATATCTTCACCTACAAACGAAGGACTACAACATTTGTTCCATCAACAAAGATATCTATTGAAGATATTGAAGTTCCCAGGATTTGGGATGAAGAAATGGAATGTCATGATCCGTCGATCATGAAGAAAATGTTTGGGATGCAGTCCCAAGACCTGACAGGGAGTCACATGTGTGCAGATTGAAGAAAGCCTTGTATGGCTTGTAGCAAGCTCCCAGAACTTGGTGTGATACAAAGAGGAAGCTCGCTGCTGAATTCGATATGAAATATTTGGGAATGATGCATTATTTCCTAGGTATGGAAGTGTGGCAAAGTGCAGGTGGGATCTTCCTTGGTCAAGGTAAGTACACAGTAGATATCCTGAAGAGATTCTGGATGATGGATTGCAAGGCCATGTCCACACCTATGGCATCGAATCTGAAGCTTCTGTGTGATGCTTCATCTGAGCGATTTGATCCCTCTATGTATCATCAGATGATTGGGTCCTTGATGTACTTGATGAACACGAGGCCAGATATTTGCTTTGGTGTGAACACATTGAGTCAGTTCCTGACAGATCCGAGGAGTGTTCACCTGGTTGCTGTAAAGCATGTTCTGAGGTACCTGAAGGGTACAGTGGATTATGGGCTCAAGTATGAAGCGAATCAAAAGTTTAACCTGCAGGGTTATGTTGATTCAGATTGGGCTGGCAGTGCTGCAGATAGGAAGAGCATATCTGGGTGCTGCTTCAGTATGGGATCAAGTGTGATCTCTTGGTTTAGCAGGAAGCAGTCTTGTGTAGCATTGAGTACAACTGAGGCAGAGTATGTTGCAGCTTGTTCAGCTAGTTGTGAGGCAGTATGGCTACAGAAGCTACTGTCTGAGTTATTTGATCTCCCATTGGATGCTATTGGTATCTTCTGCGATAACCAGAGTTATGTGAAGCTGTCTAAGAACCCAGTGTTTCATGATAGGTCAAAACACATAGAGATCAAATATCACTATATCATGGATATGGTGCAGAGAGGAGCTGTGAAGCTCCTGTATGTTGCGACGGATGAAGCATCACACTAGCCAGGGTGGAGTTTGAGTACTTCAGGGAGAGGCTTGGTGTTCTTCAGATCGAGGACACTTCGAGGAAGAAGTGATGGACACATTTGCTGAAGCCATTACAAGCATGTTGGAAGGAGGGTCCTTCACATGGCTATGGATGTAAGCACTGGATGATGAGCATCAGGATGATGTTATAGTTTCTGATTTGTATGATCAGTTGGATCATTTATATGTATATGTATGTATGCATCATGTTGGATGTTGGATATGATCAGTTGGATCATTTATATGTATGTACGCATCATGTTGGATGCTAGATATGATCAATTGGATCATTTATATGTATGTACGCATCATGTTGGATGCTGGATATGATCGGTTGGATCATTTGTATGTATTTTTTATATGCATCATGTTGGATGCTTGGACCATATATATTGATATGTATCAGGGATGATCAGGTAGATCATGTATGTTGATGGATACATTGTGTGGATCATGTATCTATGTATCAGGTGGATACACTATGTATGATGATATGTATCAGGTAGATACTTGGTGTGCATCAGATGGATGCATTGTATGATCAGGGTGATCGTGGATGACGAGCTTCTCTAGATGACATGCAGCAGGATGTTGCAGTGATGATGATCATGTGTACATCAGGTTGATGTATGGTGAGTATTAGATGATACTTTGTTTCCGTGGATCAAGTTGTGCAGATGAGCATGTCTGGGAGATCCTATAGGTCGGAGTTGCGTACCCATAAAAGCTTGGGATGGTCTTTCGAGACATTGCTCTGGGAGGACATGTAATTTGTTCCCTGGGAGATCTTTAGGTCGGAGTTGTGTACTCGTAACATCTTGAGATGCTCTTACGAGTTTTTGTCCTATGGCATGTAATTTGCTCCTAGGAGATCTGGACAGGATGAAAAAGGCCTCAGATGCTTCAGCCAGGTTTTTCCATGACCACATGTAATTTGCTCCTGGGAGATCTGGACAGGATGAAAAAGGCCTCAGATGCTTCAGCCAGGTTTTGTGGTGGACCACATGTAATTTTCTCCTGGGAGATCTGGACAGGATGAAAAAGGCCTCAGAAGCTTCAGCCAGGTTTTGTGGTGAGATCACATGTAATGTGCTCCTGGGAGATCCGACAGGTAGAGCTGTGTGCTCGTAATAACCTAGGATGCTTCAGCCAGGTTTTGTGATGGGTCACATGTAATGTGCTCCTGGGAGATCCGACAGGTAGAGTTGTGTGCTCGTAATAGCCTGGGATGCTACATCCAGGTTTTGTGACGCACGTAATAAGTCTTGAGGATTCCACAGTATGGCCAGTGATGATGAAGACCTGCAGGTGGTGGGCCTACATCCAGTATGAAAAAGGACTGGCTCTGTAGAACTTCCTATGACGAGTAGAGTCAGATATTGGTTGAGATAGCAGCAACAGTGACGATGATGATGATGATGCATTGATGCCGATGATCTTGAGAAGAAGACTTTTCTAGCAGAACTGTGTCGAGAAATACCTTCCTAGTTAAGAGGGAGTGTTGATGTATATGTAACTTCAGAATGTATTTCATCTTTGTATTTCATATATATTTATTGTACCCTTATAAGAGATGTGTTATTCCTCTATAAGTAAGTGTCGTCATGTGGATTGAAAAGTGTCGCAAGTGTGTGTACTTTCCGATGGGTTATTAGACCACCATGTGTGGGGTCGGCCCTGAAATATATATTATATTGTGGATGTAGCTAGATATACAAGTCGGCCCCATAGTGTAACTAGGAAAACAGGTTAGTATAAATAGAGATCGGGATATCTCTAATTTGATCATTCAGAAAGTCACACTTCTCTCACTCAGAAAGTGGCGCACTAGTGAGGAGGAGGATCATATGCTACTATGAGACTATCTTAGTGTATTTTGGTTGAGCCATTTCTCGCTCTATCTCTGAGGAAGTTGTGGGGTTTTTCACCTTAGGGTTTTCCCCACAGAAACTCTGTGTCTCTTGTCTCTCATGCTTTTGATTCTTGTGATGCTTGTGATGCTTATTGTGATTGTTATGCATTGATATACTGTATATGTTATTCTCTCAGTGAAGATCCTAGAGTATTGTGAATTAATGCTCAAAATTTAACAATATCTACAACAAAAACTGGCGACTCCGCTGGGGAAGAATCCCATTTGAATGATTTATTTCACTTTCAGTCATTTTTTATTGTGATTCTTCTTTCTCTTCAAATCAGTATTGAATTTTGGTCTCTTTGACCTCTTTTCACACCTTCTCTCTACATCTTCTCTCCCTCTGTGATTAGTGAGTCCTCTGGGTTTGCAACACCCCTGAAAATTTCAAATTTTTTTTCAAAAGTTGCATTTTTTCCACTCTTTGCAGCAGTACCGTGCCCCTGTTACTGCCCACAGCGAGGTAGTACCATGTACCCAATGATGTTACCAGCGCAGTAGTGTACCAGTACCGCGATTTAGCCAGCTTTTACCACGCGGTAGTGTCTGCAATTTCTCATTTTTTCTTTCCTGTTTGGTTTCCTGAGTCATTTTTTGATTTTGTCTACCTCAGTTTGGTGTTTTCTGTTGCTTATTACTATCCTGTCCATTTGCACAGTCATTTGTGGTTTGTTTACCCTTTGGTGTGAGCTTGATTATTTTTGTTGAGTTAGTGGCATTATTTACATATTGGGCCACCCCTTCAATTTGATTGCATTGGCTTGATCTTCCCATCATAACCAAACTGTTACTACTGTCCTCTCTTACTGGATTGTGTATCTTTCATAATCACATTGTTCTTATAAATATCATCGTTTCCATTATTGTTATTCAAATCTATATTGGAAATTGTTATTGCAGAACATTTTTGTTGCTTGGTTTGGAACGATCTAGTTATAATATCGTGCATTAAGAAGTGAACCATTCAATTTTCCACATAAATTCTCATTTTTGAAGCATTCTAGTTGCAGACCAGTGAATTTGGAAAGAAGTGTTTCTTTCAGTTTGGCTTTACTTAGAAAAAAAAAACAATTTTTTGTTTTTGTTTTGAAGTGGTTTTCCATTGTTTGTGAAAGTTTCATGCATTTATGATCGAAGAACTCTCTCTTTCCCATAGCTAGTTTTCATCGAATATAAGGCTTATTTCAATTCATTCTCACTTGCATGGTTTGATTCGTCACAACACCACCAAGTTTCACGTCCACTTACCCGATTGAGTAATACAACCACTAAAATTAATCTCCGTAACTAAACCAACATTAACCTCACTTGAGGAAAGAATTTGGTAGTTAGGTAGGACATCGGGGATAGGCATCCAAATAATTCCCCCTTGTCATTATCATCTGAGACATAGTTGTTTTCCTCTAGGGAACTAAAATCATCTAGTATTTGTTGACACGGTCATACACCAGTTTGTGGAGGGGCCTCCTGACTGTTTTAAACTTTCAAGGGTTAAACCACTGCGAGATTGAGAACCGGACGGACTCTATGGAATGTCGCACTCCACTTAGACCTAACACAACATCGATCACTGTCTTCCTTGTATTCATAGTAATACAAGGGTGATAAGGCAGAAGCGTCGAAAACCTTTTCCAACGTGTCATGAACGAGGTAGCTTAGTAACTTTTTTACTAGGGCTCTTTTACCCAGGATCCCTTTCAGTAAAGGGATATCCTTTTCATATTGGTCTCTCACATTGTATTGTTCGACTTGGATTTCATTACCTTGCGAAGGATACAACTTGTTGAGGTCTCCAGCTCTTATTTAGGAAGTTTGCTTGTTATCTCATCTTAATAGAGGGTCATTTTTCTTTCTAGTGATTGCTTGTTGGCATTCTAGCCATTTTTTTTCTCCGCTCACTTACTGAGATGCCGGTCTCAGTATAGATTTTAGAGCTTTCTTTTTTGGCCTGCGAGCCTTTCTTTTTCTAGCTCCCCCTTTGCACACTCGACTGCATTAGGGTTTTTGAGTTCTTTGTTACGAGACTACCCCCGAAGTTTGTATATCTACTATTATGTCAGAACCACCACGGATCACGAAGAGTATAGGGACAAATCCCACCACCACCACCACCACCACCACTGATCTCTGGTCCACCTACATCACGTATTCCCACCCCTCTCGGCCATGGTGCCAGCCGAGGAAACGTTCCACCGCCGATACGCACCACATCTTTAGTTTTTCCTGTAACTGTTACTGACAGTACGGTGTCAAAACCTCTTGCAATTTTCGCAACCACTAGTACACCTGAGACTCCCACTGTCTCTTCACCCACTGTCATTCCAGATATATCTGTCATAGTGGACAACACTACAGCGGCTGAAACTAGTACAGCTCGAGATACTAGACTGGAGGCCATCATCCTCCCCGATGTCAGCACTACCATTCCACCAGAGACTTTCTACGATGTTATGGAAGGATCTGTTGGCACAACCGAAGGATTCGACCAAGATATATCCAAACTGATTGCAGTCTTAGGTGGATACATGGAAGTTATCGAAGAAACCCAACTTCCTGATACACCTTTTGAACTTGACTATGGCTTTATTGCTTCCCAGGTGGAACCCCCACTTGCTATCACTGCGCCATCCAATGTTCATCCACAGGAAACTGGTTCTTCCAGCAACATACCTTGTACAGTATCCCTCCCCAACCTCCCTTCGGGACATTAGATCATGGCATCCATCCAATCTAGTATGGTTAGTCTAGCTAACTCCTCCTTAGTGTCGACATAGTTCAAACGTGATACAGAGCAAATGCTCTCAACGGATTCTAGATATCCCCCTACTACTCGTAATCCCGACTATCAGGATCACAACGTCCTGTCTAGCACAGAGTTTCATCACTCCTATGCAGATGGCTCCGGATCTTCAGACGTTACTATATTTCTGTTCCCGCCGAACCCCTAAAACCCTTTCAAGGATACGAACCTGGACCCATTCTTCGATGGTCCTCCTATTGTTGAAGACACTATGGACGAAACCCCTGACACCCCTCGGTTAAATTCCCCACATTTACTTCCATCACGTATGTTTGGCGCACATTCTATGAGGGATAACCCAGTATTTTCTTTGTCCCCGCCCGTCACATATGGAAGACCCCCTCCACAAATCAGCACTTTTGGCACCATTGGCCAATCGACACTATCTCACCTTTC
Source organism: Larix kaempferi (assembly GCA_027924585.1). Lineage (NCBI taxonomy): Eukaryota > Viridiplantae > Streptophyta > Pinopsida > Pinales > Pinaceae > Larix > Larix kaempferi. The sequence continues at coordinate 6,470,734 of BSBM01000252.1, forward strand.
TAGTGTCGGAAGAACATCAAGTCATATCGCTGGATCATCCATATTGATCGGAGGTTATCCTTCGGTCACTATCTACACCATTTCAGGAGGTGGACAATCGACTGTTGTGACCCCTAATCCCAACAACCAACCCCCTCCTTGCAGACCATCAACCCAGCCTACTGGAGGACAACCCTTTGTTGGGAACCCCGCTCCTAGTCACCAACCGCCTCCCATCGGGCCATCAACCCAACCTACTAGAGGACAACCTTTTGTTGGGAACCTTGTTCCTAGTCAACAACTGCCTCCTATAGGACCATCTAACCCATCTACTGGAGGGAAACCCATCGGCACCATCCAACATCCCTCCCAACTAGCAGCCTCTGCTCAGTATGGTATGTACAACACACTTGGCAGCGAACAACCTTATACCGGTTTTCCAACCGGGCCTCATCTTCAACATCCCTCATCAAGCACGCTTCCTTCTTGGGGACCTCAAATCCCACAGAGCGGGGGGTACTTATTGTTTTGAAACTAGAACCAAGCTGGGGGGCAATCTCAAATTCCCCCCAACTTGAATTTTGGCCTCCCCTATCCTTCGGCTGCAACAACTCCATGGAACCCATCCCTTCAATTCCCACATCTTCATCAAGGTGGAACCCATATTCCATGGACACCACTGTTATAGCCACACCCAACCCTGCTACAGGAAACCCTCCACTTACTCAAAGTAGTGGTAACATTCCTGGGACACAACAACTCCAGCGAACCTTTCCCCAACAAGGAGCAACAACCATTCCCGGGACACAACAACCCCAGGGTACCATACCTACCATCCCCACTCAGCAGAACATCCAACAACCGGTTACCACCGTGATTCCTAGTCAGGTAATGATTTCCAACACACAATCGGTTAACCAGATGGACTATTACCCCTAGAACTTCCAGCAGTACCCTGTGGGAAACATGTATGGGTACAACACGCAACAATATTTTGTGCAGGGCCCCCCAAGTTTCTCTGCACCATACGTTTATTTCTCATACCCGCAGACCAATTGTCAACTTCCCTTTTTGGCCACACTAGATTTACCTGATTTGTCGAGGCTCATTAATGATCCTATATGGCATGAACCTCACTGGCCACCTATTCTAGCCAAACTTCCATCGGACATTCCTAAGTTCGATGCCAAGCCTAGGGTAGACCCCAAGAACCACGTGATGACGTTCCATCTTTGGTGTTCATCCAACTCATTGATGGATGACTCCATTCGGCTATGGCTCTTCCAGCACACACTTACCAGCACAGCAGCAAAATGGTACATCGAGCTGCCACAACAATCCTTTCATGATTTTAACACCTTGTCTATGCAGTTTCTGACCCATTTCCATCTCCCCATCCGGTATGAGACTGGAACATAACTGTTAACCTCGTTGCGTCAAACCACTTCTACGCACATTTCAGATCACATCCATGAGTGGTGTTGACATCGTAGGCTAATCAAGGCACCCATTCCGGATCAGCTATTCGCTGATTGGTTCATAAAGTCATTCTTGCCTCCCATAGCCAGGGACATTTCCATGTGCGGGCTGACCACGGAGGAACAAGCCATATTGGCAGCCCAGTACATGGATTTGGTATATACCCAATCCGACACTTTACACAAAATTCTTCCCCATGCCACCCGCGTCACTACTGATCCAACTAAGCCCGCCACTGAACCCCCTATCGATGGTATTGTCGGTTCAGTTAAGGCCCAGCCTACCATTCAACCGATGGGGAAACAAGCTTCTGCTTCCCCTGCTCTACCCTAGACTGCTCCAAAAGCTTCTACCTCTCCCGCTTTCTCCTCTGAAGTGAACGTAGTTCAATCTACGTCACAACCATTCGGAGGAAAGAAGAAGAACAATCGTGGAAATTCCAATAAGACTTATAACCATCAAGAGAATCCCAAGCCACAACCCACCCACAACGACTCGAAACCACATCGAAAGGCTAAGTTTCCCTGCCTGATTTGTCAAGACGATCACTACACGCGTGACTCTCCCTACAAGGATGAAGTCAACAAATTCGTTAAAGGATCCTCTCGTCCGGCAGTGTTAACTAACCCTTTCCCTCAGCAGCAACAGCAGATGGTTTCCCAAGAAACCCCACAAGGGGGCAACCCGAACAACCCATCTCGCAGAGAGACTTCCGCAAACCGTGAAATCCTGATGACGAGTAATGAATAGATTCACATAACCACTCGTTCAAAGACATACGAAAACCCCCCAAGTTCAAACAAAAAATCAGAGACAGCCAAAGGCAAGTCTCTTGTTGAAGATCCTTCTACTACCCCTCCCCCTAATGGCCATCTCCACATCGAGAGACCGCTTACGGACATAGTGCTACGCCCACCCAAGGGCACCATACGAAAAGCGACATTTAATCCCACCCCATGAGCTTCCCAAAATTACAACATTGTTGAGGATTTAGCTCAAGCACCATGCGCCATGTCGACTCTCAAGGTTATCCAACACTGCCCTACGCAGCGCAGAACCTTACTTTCAGCACTAGGGGCAATGGACCCAGATACTTCAAACACCATCATGTTTAACTTGGAGTATGTAAAACCTCGGCTTTCCCATCAGCTAGCCTTCTAGGTTCATACAAGAATCCGTGGAAACAGTATCCATCGCACTGTCTTAGATGAAGCTGCCTCCACGTCGATTATGTCTTTGAATTGTTGGAGAGCCTTAGACTCACCCGAAGTCACGTCGTCTCCCACTACTCTCAGAGCATTTGACGGACACGGTTTTCAACCTTATGGACTCATTCCCGTAATTGGTGTTGAACTGGGAGGCAAAATAGTATCTGTACACATCGAAGTCATGGATGCACCATTAGATTACAATCTTCTACTTGGTCGAAACTAGTTTTATGCCATGATTTCCATAGCATCTACTGTCTTTCGGATCGTGCAATTTCCTCATGAAGGGAAAATTGTCACCATAGATCAGCTAGATTATTGTATCCCAGACTCTCATCCAAACTCCGCCAACACCGTCCTATTATTGGATCAACCTCGGTACCATTTCCAAGACGTTGGCGTTGTCTTATGAAGGATTCTTCTCTTATAGGAGTTTTCCCAGAGTTGGGGTCCCACGTTCAACCAGTCAACATGATATCATCAAATGTCACCCCTTCCAATGACTCTTGGGTGATCCTGAGTCCCATTGAGATTGAAAACTATGGCAACTCCATGCCATTAAATGGGAACCTCATAGCATATGAAGCGATCCAGTCAACCACCGATTGGGTCGATTTTTCTACCCATCACACCGTGGCACAACTCTCGTCTGAGACTCATTCATCTCCACCACTTATTGATCCTCTCACATTGATTTTTCCCATTGAAGAATCAATTATGGAGGTTATGTGTGGTGATGAGCCACCATGGGGAGATTTCCATCATCAATCTTCGTTCCCCACCATTCAGACGATTGAGCCCGATACAAAATCCATCCCTTCACTTGGAATGGTTCAAACCAAGTTTCCCACTTCCCTCGATGAAGTATTTTCTGAAGGAAACTTGGCCAACCTTATGGAAACCACTCCCATTGACATTTCAGTGAAGCCCGGTGTCGTGGAAAATGTTCATATTGGCAAGACATGCACTCCCACCGAAATGGAGTTCTACACTGCCTACTTTAAAACTTTTCGCGATGTTTTTTCCTGGAGTTATGAAGAAATGCGAGGAATCGACCCGTCTATCGTGGTCCACGAGATTCCAACTTTTCCTGGTGCCCGACCTATTCGGCAGAAACTCCAACCTATCCATCCTCGTAAGGTAGCCGTTATCAAAGCAGAAGTTGAAAAACTCTTGCGTGTTGGTTTTATCTATCTTGTCCCACTGACAAAATGGGTATCTAATATCGTTCCCATAGCCAAGAAACAGGGAACGATTAGAGTCTGTGTCGATTACCATGACTTGAGCAAAGCTTGTACAAAGGACAACTACCCAACTACGTTCATTGATCAGATCATTGATAACTGCGCCGGGAGTGTCATCATTTCATTTATGGATGGCTTTTTCGGCTATAATCAGATCGAGATACTCCCAGCGGACCAGCACAAAACGGCCTTTATCTTCCCATGGGGAGTCTTCGCATATCAAAAGCTACCTTTCGGCCTGAAAAATGCCGAGGCAAATTTCCAACGGGCGATGTTGTACGCATTTCACGATATCAAACATATTGCAGAGCCGTATCTTGATGACCTTCCCGCTCATTCTTAGACAAGGGAAGATCATCCTGATCACTTAGGTGCCGTCTTTGCAAGGTGCCGTCGTTACAATATTCGTTTGAATCCACATAAATGCATCTTTTGCGTTGAAGCCGGAAAGCTTTTAGGATTCATAATCTCCAAAAATGGCATACGATTGGATCCCGCCAAGGTAGAAGCTATTTTAGCCCTGCCTTCCCCCACGAACATCCCAGAACTTCAAATTTTGTAGGGGCACGCAAAATTTCTACGTCGCTTTATTTGCAATTTCACCGAGATAACAAAAGGCTATATGAGGCTTCTAAAGAAAAATACCCCATTCATTTGGGATGATGAATCCCAATGCTCCTTTGATCATCTAAAGGCAGCCTTAACTAAAGATCCTGTGATACAACCCCCCAATTATACACGGGATTACATTCTTTATCTCGTAGCTTTGATTTCCACCATCGGTATGGTGTTAGTCCAAGAAGACAATAACGGCATAGAACATGTGGTATACTATCTTAGTAAGAGTCTTCTCGACTCCGAAACTCGCTATTCACATGTTGAAAAACTGGCTTTGGCAACAATTTTCGTTGTCCAAAGGTTTTGTCATTACATTCTACTCCGCCAGACCACTGTCATAGTGGATTTCAATCCAATGTACTATATCCTCACACGTCAAGTGCTTGGGGGCAAATATTCTCGTTGGATTGTCATCCTACAAGAGTTTGACTTGGAATTTGCCAAAGTCAAATCCAAGAAATCTTTGGTCTTTACCGAGTTGATTTGTAACTTGCCCCGTGTTACTGAGCAACCTGAGCCCATCGACTCTCTTCCCGATGAATCGTTGTTCCTCATTAGCATGTCAGACCCATGGTATGGGGATATTTTACTATATCTCCAAACCCAACATTTCCGCCCCAACCTCACCCGCGATGAACGTCGATGTATCCGACATCACGCCAAGTACTACCTTATAGTCAACGATACCCTTTACCGGTGTGGTGTTGATACCGTTCTTTGACGCTTTTTGACTTTAGACAAGGCCGAACACGTTCTTAATGACTGCCATGCTGGAGCATGTGGTGGTCATCTCTCTGGGATGGATACGGCCCAGAAGATACTGCAAGCGGGATATTTCTGGCCCTCGATTTTCAAAGACTGCATTGAAACGGTTAAGAAATGTCCACCCTGTCAATTCTTTCATAGTAAAACATGCTCACATCCTACTCCACTCCATCTTGTTATTGCTGTCGGCCCCTTTTCCAAATGGGGCATAGATTTCATGCATTGTAATCCCACTTCAGCCAGGGGGCATAGCTATGTCATAGTAGCTGTCGACTATTTCACAAAATGGGCTGAAGCGATGCCTACTTATGCTGAAGACGGAAAAACAACAACATAGTTCATATTCAACCACATTATAGCTAGGTTTGGTGTCCCACAATCCATCGTAACCGATCATGGCTCCCACTTCAGGAACCATATGATTGAAGAATAGAGCACCAACTTGGGTTTTCGTCATGAAAACTCAACCCCATACTACCCATAGGCTAATGGCCAAGTGGAAGCCATTAACAAAGTTCTAAAACGCATGATTCAACAAATTGTGGGTACTCATAAGTCCAATTGGCACTTAGCTCTTTTTTCGGCATTATGGGCATACCGAACCTCAGTGAAAAGTGCTACCGGGTTCACACCATTCCAATTGGTGTATGGCCTGGAAGCCATTTTACCAATTGAATGTGAAATCTTGTCACTGAAGATAGCCGTAGAGCTACTTCCCCATACCACTTCTGAAGAAGAATGGTTTCTATACCTAGCCAAGCTAGATGAAACCCGCCGAGATGCTGCTCTAGCCAATGAAGCTCATAAAAAATGCGTCAAAGCACAGTATGACAAATCCGTTCAACCTCGGGTTTTCAACGAAGGTGACCTCGTGCTCACATATGACCAAATGCATGATAAACTTGGAAAAGGAAAGCTAGAGTCCATGTGGTACGGCCCCTTCATTGTAAAACGTGTTTTGGAGAAAGGAGCCTATGAACTTGTCGATTGTGACGGCACACCGTTGGCACGGCCCGGCAATGGGATGTACCTCAAACGTTTCTACACGTAGGTTCATCCCTCACGAGATACTTTTTGTACATAATGTACCTAGTTTGTTTTCACTTATCTTTTTGTATGCACACATGGATCTCATGTATCCATACTTACCTTGACTTGTGCTTTTATGCGCAGATGTCTTCTTACTACGGATTCGCCGACGATGCGAGCCGACATACCCGAAACCTCGCTTCCGCAACATGGGTAATTTATTCTCTTATTGGCGAGTTGTTATCATTAGGAGCCAATTGTTTGGGTCCCGCAACCAACAATATTGCAGAGTACCATATAGTCATTGGACTCTTGACAGAGGTTGCTTCCCTTGGAATTGACTCCCTATCGGTCTTCTTAGACTCCCAACTTGTGATTTTCCATCTAAATCGTGTTTACACAATCTGCGATCCTATCCTACTTCGCTTATTTCGAAGGGTACGCCTCTTGGAACGATCTTTTAATTTTATTTCATATCAACACATACCAAGGGAATTCAATTATGTAGCTGATTCATTAGCTAATTACATTTTGGATTGGCATCTAGCCCATACTTAAAAACACATCATAAAATGAACACACAAGTCATTGTAAATAGATCATAAAAGTAGGTCCATGTATATATATCACTGCATATAAAAATGTTTTTCTCAAATACATAAAGTTTGTGTTTCAAAGACAAAATTTGGGATCTAATCCCATACAAAAATTTGGCTCTCAAAGCCTACATATCGTGTACATGCTGCAAAAAGTAAAATACTGCTATCTAAGGAGATCTGGGAGATCTATCATGTTCCTCCTCAGATTCCTCATGCCGCTGGTGATAACAAACTATAGTCCGAGCCACCCTAAGGAGGAGTTGGCCAATACGCCTAGGCACACCTACGGTATGCCGCTAAAGATGCAGAGGGATGTCGTCCATCCTCATAGATGGGACCCCGTGGGTTAAACCCTGTAGGTTCCTCTCTATCTCTCGAACCCCTCCCGCCTCATCCCCATCTTCTTCCTCGTCCGAAACAACTCGGTGATCGACACCACCTCGACGTAACGACAAGTACCTGGCAGGTCTCCTTGGTCCATGATTTGTGACATACACATGTACATATATTAAAATATTTTTACACATTCCTAAAAAGCAATAAAAATTACATATTCAAAAGTTAAAAAACACATTAATGAAGGTCATACCTGTATTATCCCAATCCTCATCTTCCAACAGTGCCAATTCTATGTCCTCACAGAAGTCCACCCCTGCATAGGGGTAGTCATCAACCATCATGATCTATTCCTCGAGCCATGAGAAGAAGTATTTACCGAAAGCCAAATGTTGTGGCCCCCCGATCCGTCCTGCACATTCACTCCATCAAGCCATCCATGGCTCGGTGGGTGGACGGGTGGGCATAGTCAGCTGTGGACGCAACAATGGCACCCTCGCCAAGAAGAAGGTGACCAAAATGCTCCCATACCCGAATTGAGAGTTCTCTCCAAGCCTACACTTGTTCACTTGCTCTTTGAGGTTGGTCAATACTGCTTCACACCAGTTGAATAATGTCGGTGCCATGCAATCCACTGCAAGATTCATCTGTGTACGGGATGCCTGATGGGGACCCGTACTCCTTACTACACGTGTGATGGTGAACAACACGGTTTTTAAAGGAAGTTCTACAATATCCTTAATGACCACCTTACCACTTTTCTTCCCCGAACCTTGGCAACAATAACGAGCGATCAAAACATTAGTGCTCACCTCCGCGTTCGTGAACCCTGTAAAGCTCACCTAGGCCCCTCTCTTTGAGAGACCCGTGAGGAAATAAATGTCCTCGAGCTCAATCTCGAGGGTGTGTTCTCCAACTCGGAAAGCTTGGATCTCGGGGGTCCCACATTTGTATAATGTGGGTGAGAAGTTTTTCCTACTTGTGGATACCTTTGGTTTTGAAGAATTTCAACAAACCACATTCCCGCAATGCAGTCACAGCCCTTTGGTCATTTTCGGCCAACAAATCATCCACCTCATGCTCTCTTTCTTTCCAACTGACCATTTTGCTCCAAACAAGTTGCAAACACTTGCAAAAGGTCATGGGAAACATTTATTAATCATTTAATAACTTGATCTTAGCTAAAAATTGTAGAAAAATCATTTTTTCACCCTAAAACATTGCCACTACCGCGCCTAGGGGAAGCATGTCCGCATGGTACCCTACAATACCGCGCCTCTTCTTAACTCTACAGAGCGGTAGTGTGACACAGTACCGCGCTTCCCGATAGGGCTAGCGCGTGGTACTGTGGAAGAGCAAAAAAAGCCTATTAGGGCCTACCCAAAAATTATTTTTCCCCTATTGAAATCAAAATTTCTACCTATGAAATGAAAAAAGGGATTGAAAGCTCTTACCTGGTGCAGACGGCTATTGGAATGGTGCTCCAGATCTCCAGATATGAACTCTTGAAGTTTTTGCTCCTCAATGGGTAAAATTTCCTCTTTGGGTAAATGCACAAGTGAAATGGTAACTTTCCATATTTACCTATTCCTTATATAACTTTTTCACTTATTTTTTACTCATTATTTTATCTAGTTAAATTAAAACCCATTTCACATTACTAATATTTGGTTCCATGAGCATTTGTTGACAGGGTCTCCTTTAAAAATGTTCACACTGGCGTTCATTTATTTATTTGACCTTCATTTTGAGCCTACTTTATCTTTTTCGTGCTCTGGATTAAAACTTGAAAAATATTCCAAGCGCTTTTACACTCGTATCGTGCTTGTCAAGCTCAAGTAGACGGTGTCGAGCTTAGTCAGCTTTACTCATGCTCGTTAAACGATGAGGAAAGTATTATCCTGGTTGTATTTTATTCTTCTTTCGGACCAGAATAATTAAAAATTACGAAAAAGACCACTGGAGTCCATAGTTAAGCTCTTTTCAGACTCCCTAAAATTGAAAAGATTGCCAAGTGATCTTGTCTCTTTCACACTTGTAAAATTATTTGAAAGGTCGTCTATTTGGTGATAGGTTACCCCTTTTTCGGCCCGTCTAGACTATTTACGAGAAAGGTACACCTCAGTCAATTTTTGACTGGGAGAGTTCTCTCGGGAATTGTTTTACACTTTTTCGGGATCGAGGGACTAAATTTACGAAAAAGTACACTTTGGAGCCTTCTTTAAGTTTTTCAGGCTCTCTAAATGTGAAAAACTACTGAGTTTTCCTTCCTTGGACTCGTTAAAATTTGACATCGAAGGACCCACTTTGGGACGAACCTCTCCTTTCTCAGGTTCATAAAACATGTGATATTGGACTCATCTATGAGATGAGCTATACCAAGCATCTATTATCCTCTTCAAGCTCGTAAAACAACAAAGAGGTACTCATCTATCATGTTGGGGGGAAAATGGGAAACAAGTCGAGTTTATTTTGTTGGCAGCTTGTCAGTCGTCACCTTTGAACATGGCATGCGTCTGTCCCTTGTCTATTTTTGGGTATCTATGCTCACTGAGTTATGGTCATCATCCTGAGTCATCTCTCTAGCCACGAGCCTACTCGTTCGATGTCTATCCTCTGCCATCAATAATCCCTGCTGCCAGGTCCTGTTTCATGCCGTTATATGTTCAAAGGGTTGCATTGTTCAGAGGCATTCATTGTGTCTGACCTCCGTTGTGTCAGTACATGTTCTATTGTTTCATCGTCCTATACCGTCTTTCATTCCGATTTCATGTCAATGATGTGGGAATCATCATGGCCCACCTTTGACAAGTTTATTCCCGTTGACGCCAAATCACTATCCAGGAATTGGACTTAGGAATCAACCACTAGTACCTTGGTACCTGCATGCCTCAATGGCAGGTTTCCTCATGTTCGACAGTAGGTTCACATCATTGACCTCTGATCAAACAATCTCTCGAATGCTCAACATCAACTCATTCATTCACATTTCGTTGAGATGTACTATAGATACCTTGGGGATCATTGTCATCATTGGTGATTTCCCTCGCATTTGTTAATGGTTCACGTCATTGACCGGTAATCAAATGGTTTCTACCATGTTTGACTTCAACACCTTGTAATCACATGGCTAGATTCGTATCATTTGCGATTGAGTAGAAGACCCTGGACACACCTTTGTACTTTGATTACGTCCAGGTTGCGATGAAGATGTCCTTTATATTGTCACACAGATCCACTTTTGTATTGGTCGTGGCTGTGTCATTACCATCTCATGGATCTACGCTTGTTCATAGTAGACATGATTTGTCTATAGTCTATATCATCTAAGTACTCATGGACCTACAATGTATTGGTCGGCAGCCATGCTTCGAGTCAATTGTTTTCGAGCATGGGGATGCCCACCTCGGTGGTATATCTGACATTTTGTTTCTGTTTCAGCTCCTCGTTTCTCTCCTCGATGCTATCTCCGCACAGTATTTGTAAAGTCTTTCGGCCATCAGTCCCTTCTGACCTCACACTTTAGGGGGTATCTGTTATACCTCCATATTTCACAGTGTTGCATCTTCACCATCAAAATAGTTGACGACACTTCCCCTGATGCTTAAAATACCCAGAAGAGAAAAATGATGAATGATCCATGAAGACAAACCTGTCCTGTCAGGAATCAACCCAGCTGAGACTTCATATACCTACACTACCGCGCCTTTCTCAAGCTCAGGAGCACGGTAGTCCCCACTACCTCTCTATGCTCCTTCTCTGCCACACGGTACTACTGCTCTATGCTCAGTTGAAGGGGTGCGGTACTCCTTTTTTAGCCTTTTTTCCATGGCTTGTGGAATATTGATCTTCGAGAGATTTTTGAGGATTAGCATCTCTGATTCGATCCTAACTCACCTTCTCAGATTAGTGGGACTGATCCACTAAACACTCCCAAGATCCATCCTTCTCTCTTGTTGGTTAACCCTACTACACACTATAAGAGAGAGGCCTTCCATGACCAAAGGGGAGGACTCTTGGAGACATCAAACCTATGATCTTGAATATTTGTGAAGATAGCTAGAGGAGAAAGCACTTGGAGCTGGGAGTTGGATTGGACATCAAGCAACCATTGTAAGTGACTTCAAGTTTGTAATAAAACATAACTTGTCTTGTTTCCCAAATCGTGTATGTTGATCTTGTTTCAATCATATGATTTGTTTCTGCTATAGATTTAGATTCTAACATATGTTTCAAGATTGCTAGAAGATTGTATATGCTTGTATCTTGGTTTATTCTAATAGGTTCATTCGCGAGGACCTGAGAATTGGAGCATCGACTAAGACGAGCAATTAAATCAAAGGTCAGTTAGATCTCTTCCATTTCTTTCAGCAATATAATCTTGAGATGTTTGTTTAGATCTAGGAATTCAAGGTAGCATTTGTTATCTTTTTGTCTTAGTTTAGAGTCAGTTAAGTCTAATTTAACCTAAGAGAGTTTCTACCTATCCATAGGGAGAAATATCTACAACAATGATGGGTGATGTCAAGTGAACCGTGCTGTGGGGGCTCGCCCCGGAGGCATTGAGAATGTCTCGGGGACTCAATGGTGACATATGGTGTCAAGTATCTGGGGGTTGTGTCGAGTGAAAAAAGGCTCAAAAACCCTAATGCAGCTGAGTGTGCAGAAGGAGAGAAAAAAAATACGGCACTGAGGCCAACAACCAGCTCAAAACGCTTACTGTAACAGTTGTGCTACAATAAGCGGAGCATCAACAACAATGGTCAGAATACCAGCAAGTAGCAAGTTTCCTAAAAAATAAAAATAGTGGACTCGCTAGACCAAAGGGAGGTAAGGGAGCATGCAAACACCTAGCTAAATAGTATTCTGACTCAACCAAACATATCCTCTGCAAGGTGATGAAATCCAAGTCATACAATATGGATAGTAGAACCAAGTGGCTAAAGATATCCCCCTACCAGGAGGGACATCAGGTAAGACAATCCTAGAAGAAAGGAAACTAAGATATCCCGTTCATGACACGTCCATAAAAGGTGAATCTATAGCTCCAGTCCTATCACCGTGTGGGCTTAAAAGAAATCACCACACGCAGACCAACGAGTAGGTAGCTTTTAGTTACTCAATGGATTGCGGTATTCCACTCAGGCCTCCAGAACCAGTTTGGATACTTCAACCCTCCTAAGGGAGAGGCCCTCTGATAAACTAGTTGTGACCGTGTCAAAAAATACTAGGGGATTTTGGTTCTCTAATGGACAACAACTATGTCTCAAGTGTAAGCGACCGAGGGGTGTTATTTGGATGCCTATCCCCCCTGTCCTACCTAACTACAATATTCTTATGTGTTCCCCAAGTGGGGTTAGAATGTTGGTTGTGTTTATGTAGTATTTTAAGGATCACTTGAATTAGGTGACATAGTGTGTGCGTGTGAGGTAATGAACCCAATCAAAAGTGCCACGGGGTGGGCAAATTTTTAACCAATAATAATAATGCAGAAATTTAACTTGCAATGCAAAATTTTATTTTTTCAATGTAAATGTTTAAACTTAAAAAAATTCTATAAATGGAACAAAAAGCATACTGCAGAAAAGGCTGTAGGTAAGTGTGGCTGCAGACAGAACAGGAGGTTGTACAGGTGCATAAAATATTGCAGCAAAGTTTTGGGTTCAAGAAAGGGTAAAAAATGTAGAAAATAGAGCGCGGGTCTGTGACTGAAATGCGCGGTCTGGAGCGCGACTGAAGGAGTGAAACCTGCGGTCGCATTGCGGGTGTGTGGCCGAAAGGCATGGTTTGGGGCGCAGTTGTAGGGATGAAATCTGTGGTCGGATTGCGGGTATATGGCTGAAAGGCGCGGTTTGGGGCGTGGCTAAAGGGCTAAGAGCTGCGGTCGGATCGCGAGTTTACGACCACAATGCGCACTATGGGGCGCGGAAAGGGGGTAGAAATCCGTGGTCGGATCCCAGGTCTGGGGATAAAATGCACAGTCTGGAGTGCGACAAAGGTGCAGAAAGCTACCGTCTGGGCCGCGGGAAAGAGGCAGAAGGCTGCGCTTGGGTCGCGGAACAACGATAGAAAGTTGCGGTCTGGGACGTGGGAAAAAAACAAACAGTTGCGATCTGCATCGCGGAAAGACGGCTGAAAATTGTGATGTCGGTCGCGGCTGGAAAGAGCAGAACCGTGATCTGCAGCAGAAAACCCAACTGGCCGAAGCCACAGCCGAACAGGGAAAACAGAAAAATATTTGTAGAAAACTAAATTTTTTAAAAAAATTTAACAAGAAATTCAAAGGAACACTAGTGGAGTCGCCAAAACTGTAGCTAGGGTTTTCACCCTAGCTTGTGCAAATGAGCACCTACTAAGGAGAAGGGCCTCCTTAGTAGTAGTTCAACAAACAGTAAATTAAAACAGTAAAACAATAAAATCTAAGCTAACATGTGCATCAACAGAAATAAAAGACAATGACAATATGAGAGAAAGTTTTCTTTTTGTATTATAATATAATCAAGATTACATTTACCTCAAGTGTTGAAGTTGGTGGAGCTCTTGTAGTAGTCCATGAGGGCTTCCTTTGTGCTCCAATGGGTTCCTTCTTCTTCTCCAGTGTGTTTGAATAATGGGCCAAAAGGGGCACTCAAATGGGAAAAACTAGCTCAAATGGTAAGCTAGGGTTTCAAGAGTGATTTTGGTAGAGTGAGGATAGGAAATATTGTGGATATGAAATGGGGAGCCTCCATCACCTATTTATAGGTTTTTAGTGGTGGAGTATTGACCCATGGTTTTTGGCACCATATGATTTAGGTCAATTGTATAGGGTTTTTGCTTCCTTTTTCCCTCTTTTTCCTTTTTTTTATATTTTTTATTCCCTCTTATTTGATTTTTGGGAATTTAGGGCCCTTTTAGAGGGTTGTTTCTATCTTTGGAGGAAATTTAAATTATTTTGGGGGAAAAGAGGTTTTTTGGCCTTTTGGAGGCTTTTTAATGGTTTTTTAAGGTTTTGGAGGCAAATATGGTAGGAAATATAGACAAATGAGTCATGTAATGAGGGAGATGAGATGGTGAGCACTTTTTGGGTGTTAACAATGCTGCACTATCATTAAAAGTAATAGATGAAGATGGTCATATAGATAGGTTCATACAAAATGCATATTCTAACAATCATGGTCTTGAAAGATTTTTTGACATAGACCAGCAACAAGAAGGTGAAAGTTCTAACCATAACTTAAATAAAATGTGGGTAGAAGTGCTATCTCTGGAAGAACAATCAGAAAAAGCAAAGACAATAGAAATTATGCCTGGAAAGATAGTCAACATTAATTCCAATCTGAAGCCAGAGCAAGAAACGTCGTTAATGAAAGTACTATCAGAACAAAATAAATATTTTGCATGGACATATGTAGACATGAAAGGTATACATCCTGATATCTGCAAACATTACATTTACATCAAAGAAGGATCTATTCCTATTAGGAAACCAAAAAGGAGGTTGAATCCAGCATTAAAGGACATTGTCAAAGTTGAACTACAGAAGTTATTAGATGCTGGGTTCATATATCCCATCTCTGACAGCGAATGGGTCTCACCACTGGTTATAGTCCCTAAAAAAGGAGGCAAATGGAGAATTTGTGTGGACTACAAAGAGATAAATAAAGCAACCAAGAAAGATCACTTTCCACTCCCATTTATCAATCAGGTGCTGGACACATTAGCTGGGAAGAAGTATTTCTCATTTTTGGATGGCTTTAGTGGGTACAACCAAATTTTAATATATCCAGCTGATTAATATAAGACAACGTTTACATGCCCCTGGGGTACTTATGCATACAGAGTACTACCCTTTGGGCTATGTAATGCTCCAACAACATTCCAAAGGGACATACTAAGTATATTCTCTAATTTCATAAATGATCAAATGGAAGTCTTCATGGATGACTTCACACCCTATGGACAAAACTTTGACTAGGCATTGAACCATCTTGAATTAGTATTGAAAAAATGTATTAAGATGAGTTTATGTCTGAGCAATGACAAATGCATAATTTTAATGGAAGAAGGCATCGTTCTAGCACTAAGTTTTTTTGATCCAAAATCTGACGGCGAAAAAGTCGAATTTGCTACAACCTATGGTCGCTCATCCGACAAGGCTAGTCTTTTTTTACCGTCGGTGGCATATCGGCTAAAATCTGACAAAGTTGAAAACGTCGGATATTCGACGGCCCTACCTCGTCGGTGATCCGACTTCCTCCAGCTTGATAGGTAGTATGATAACCGACAACTTTAACTTCCAATATTGGTCGGATATCATCCTTTTGCTGTCGAATATGCGACACACATTACAACGTCCCTTCCTTGATGGTGTCAGTTTAGTCGTCGATTACGCGACTCCCATACCATACAAAAAAGGTAGATCCAACATTCCGAGCCGTCGGAAGTATGGCAAAGACGTCGGATATTACACTGCGGTCGTCGGTTAAGCGACGTCTATACCATACAAAAAAAGGTGGATTCGACGTTCCGAGCCGTCGGAAGTATGGCAAAGGCATCGGATATTACATTGCGGTCGTCAGTTAATTCGTCACTTAAGCGATGTCTATGCCATACAAAAAAAGGCGGATCCAACGTTTCGAGCCATCGGAAGTATGGTAAAGGCGTCGGATATTACCCTGCGGTCGTCGATTAAGCGACTACCCAATACATTTAAAAAAAAAACATTTTTGAAATAAAACTTTTCATATTGAATACATGTTCTCTAATGCCTATGCTTATGTAACATTGTGGCATATTCGTCACAAAGAGATGGTTGGTAGTGTGCTTCCATTGTGTCAAGGTACTCTTACCTAACTTCTCTAATTTGGTATACTGAGGAGTTTATATATTCATGTATGAGATCATATTCTTTGAATAAGGCTCATTAGATAGTTAATGGGTATTTACTTAATGTAAAAGGCTCATTTTTATTAAATAAGAACCAGTAGGTGGTTGGTAGTCATTAATTTTGAGATTGCATGTAGTTAGGGTTTTGTTTATTAAGAAACTATTTATAGCGCTAGAAGGATGTATATTTTTTTGTCAAAGATTGGTATTGTATTGAAGCTTTTCTCAAAGGAGCTCATCCTCTCGAAGAGGCCCATGAAAATTACTCTTTCTTTTTGAATTTATTAATACAAGTGTTATATTTTGCAAGTTTAATCTCTTTCTTTCATTTTCTTTTGTTCACTTATATTTATTTGAGGTTAAGGATATTGATTCCAAGGAAATTAAAGAGAAGGTTAAGGATATTGATTCCATTGCATCATTTACTCAACCTTTGAAGTTATGGAAACTCGAAATTGGTTATGAGGAGCAACCAAAAATCACAACAAGCTCCAAGAAATTGTCAAAATTTAAACGACACGCGAGTGGGTTGTAGAAAGCCAACATCGTAGCCATTCATTGAGCTCCTCTCTGTTTCGAGAATAATTTCATATTCTCTACTGAACAGGGCCAACCATGTGAAGGTGGAAGCTCTTATGGCCCCTCCCCCCCCCTCGCATCACTCTCAATTCCCCATACCCAATGCATGCACTTGAAAAAAACAAATATGTGCAAATTCATCCATTATTCATTCAATAAATGCTAACATTCACTAAACCATTGTTTTTGTCGATCCACACATTCATTCAATAAAAGATAACATTCAATAAACCATTCATTAATAATTCAGTCAACACATTCATTCAATAAAAGCTGAAATTCAAGAAAGGTAACAGTTTACTACACTGAATCATTAAAACATTAGAAAATTCATTAAACCATTCATTCATTAATTAGTCCAAAAATCGTGGATGATATATTGTTATAAAAAATATTTAGATGAGATTTGAACCTGCGACCTATGTTTAGTCCCAAGGATACCACCTTCAAGCTTGACCTTATCAATGAATTCCCATCACCATTTCCTCTCATACGACGTCCCAAAACCATTTCTCTCGACACCCACTCTTCATTTATTCTGCATGCATTTCACTATGCAACTGTCTCAGATTCCCATTGCATTTTCCATCAATTAGTTTATCAATTCAGTATGACCCACGTCCGCCGTCCAATGAGTGTTTTCGCGGTCTTCAGTTTTAGCCTGGTAACGGTTGACGATTCATGGTATTACGTTTCCTTTCGGCTACAAATGACAAACTCATAGCTCACTATGAAGGTTTTTTAACAAATGTGACGGTCAAAGAAATATTGATAGTGAAATATGAGTTTGCCATATTGTAGCTTAAGGGAAACACAATAGAATGAATCGTCACCATTGTTAGGTTGGAACTCAAGACTACAGAAACACTCCTCGGACGGCAGGCGTGGGTCATACCGAATTGATAAACTAATAGAGGGAAAACGCAACGAGAATCTGAGACGATTGCATAGTGAAATGCATACAGAATGAATCAAGGTTGAATGTGGTAGCCCACCATCTCACATTGTGAAATGCATGCAGAATGAATCGATCTTGAAGGTGGTCTCCCATTTCCAGCTACACTTCAAGCTTGAAGGTGGTAGCCTTGGGACTAGACATAGGTCGTAGGTTCAAATCTCCTTAGTTCAGTTTGCACCCTGTTATTTTTTCGATGCAAACTATATATTTTCTTTAATTTGCTGTTGAATTTAATTCCCTAGCGTAAGAGGAGCCATTATGGTTAAGTTGCATTCCTATAAAAAAGATGAACATTTACAACAAGCCGCATGTCTCTAATTGTTGTCGATGTATGCTAGCTTAGTTGCAAATATCATGCTTCAGAAGAAGCCAGCCTTGAATGGTAAATATAACAATTTGGAAGGGTTTAATGTGAGGTTAAAGATATTGATTCCAGTGCATCATTTACTCAACCTTTGAAGTTGTGGAAACTGGAAATTGGTTATGAGTAGCAACCAAAAATCACAACAAGCTCTAGGAAATTGTCAAAATTTAGACAACACGCGAATGGGTTGTAGAAAGCCAGCATCGTAGCCATTCATTGAGATCCTCTATGTTTCGAGAATAATTTCATATTCTCTACTGAACAGGGCCAACCACGTGAAGGTTGAAGCTCTTATGCCCCCCCCTCACATCACTCTCAATTCCCCATACCTAATGCATGTGCTTGAAAAAAATAAATATGTGCAAATTCATCCATATTTCATCATGAACTTTCATCCATATATGTGCAAATTCATCCATATTTCATCATGTGGAAACTCGAAATTGGTTATGAGGAGCAACCAAAAATCACAACAAGCTCCAAGAAATTGACAAAATTTAGACGACACGCGAGTCGGTTGTAGAAATCCAGCATCGTAGCCATTCATTGAGCTCCTCTTTGTTTCGAGAATAATTTCATATTCTCTATTGAACAGGGCCAACCACGTGAAGGTGGAAGCTCTTATGCCCCCCCCCCTCACATCACTCTCAATTCCCCATACCCAATACATGTACTTGAAAAAAACAAATATGTGCAAATTCATCCATATTTCATCATGAACTTTCATCCATTATTCATTCAATAAATGCTAACATTCACTAAACCATCGTTTCAGTCGATCAACACATTCATTCAATAAACCATTCATTAATCATTCATTCAATAAAAGTTGAAATTCAATGAAGGTAACAGTTTACTACATTGAATCATTAAAACATTAGAACATTCATTAAACCATTCATTCATTCATTAGACCAAAAATTGTGGACGATATATTGTTATCAAAAATATTTAGACACCATTTTTCTCGTCACTTCTTTTCATAATTTTTTCTTCTCTTCAGTGGTACATAATCTATAAGAGGACCATCTACATCTGGACTTTCTTCTCCAGTTCTTGGTTCTTTAGTAGGCGCTTTTGGTGATGTATGCAATATCCTAGATGATTGTTGTTCTAGACGTGGATTTTGCAGCAAGGGGTTCGGATTTGCTGCAACGATGTGAAAATGTTACATCATTATATTTTGCTATTGTAATGACAAGTTTTTCATTTAAAAAAATTCATTATGAAGGTGTTGTTTTACCTGGTGTGACCAAATCATGTTGTTGATGTTCTTGTCCAGTCTCAACCTGTACAGTTTCACCCTCTACATGCTCTGCAGTTGAAATACAGTGAACTACAATTAATGGTCACCATTTTCAATGCTATACATAAAATTGTAGCATATGAATAAATTCATTACCAGGATTTGAAGCTTGATCATCGATTTGTTGTTGTCCCTCCTCGACACTAATGGGATCATTGCTTTCCTGTTAAAAACAGAGTCAATATTTTACATCAAGTATTTGTAATGAAAATATTCCACAAGCGACAAATATTCATTAAACTATATAGATTCTATATACCTGTGCACCGGATGGATTGGTACCACAAGACTGTGTTTGCCCAGATAAGCTTCTTCGGCGTTCAGCAACAGCTCCAAATCCTTCCTGGAAGCCAAGCTTCATGTCTTCCTCTGTGGGTACTTCATTGAATCGACCAGCCTGCATATTTGCTTATCGTCGTTAATTAACATTTTACGGTGCACTAAAACGAAAAATAATTTTCAATTTATTATTTGTATTCATTGTTGGTTTCTCGAAACTTACAATCCGTGCCGCCAAATTCGAATAACCACCAGGGCCAAGCTTGTGCGGACCTATTTTTTCTAGTCTTGCCTTTGTGGCCTTTGATGTGTCTGATAGCCTATGCAAGTGTTGAAATACGTTAGATGTTCCAAGTTCGATATAGAAATCAAGGATAATAAGGTTTAGAATTACATTGCGGAAAGTATTGCATACCTCCCTGTTCCTGGTGTTAGCTTTCCTTCTCTTCTCAGAGCCCTCTCCTTTCCATCTTCCATTAGAGCTCTCCACTCCATTGCTGGAATCATTGGTGGGCGCTCATACCTCTGGTTTTTTTCGAGGTGTGTCCTATATTGGTCTCGGACAACCTTCACATGTTGACAAGCCTTTTTTAGGACATTGGCATGACTGAAGGTTTTGTCCCCAAATAGGCCAACCAACCGATTAGTGAGTTCATCTTTGAAATGTTTCGGTTGTCTATCCCACCTTGTTCGGATGGTGGGCCCGAAGATCTCCAATCAAAAGTCATTTATATGTTTATAGAAAACGTCGTTTCCTGCACAACGATCATACCATGATCATAATTAGTTGATAAAAAATGTTTTATCGGTATATTACAATGAAATTATAAACACTAATTAACCTGATCAACTATGATTAATTACCTAGTATCTTCACTATCTTTATTGGGACGAGATCTTCGTCCACCAAAAATGTTGTCTCCAGTGTTCCTGTTCTTTTGACATGGGAAGATCCTAGAAATGCAGCTTCTTCAACATCAAAATTAGTAGGGGACTTGGTGTCGACCCCTTCTTGTGGACGATCCATTGTGTGTTGCTCAGTAGCGGCTGCTGCGCTCATAGCAGGGGTCCGTGGTGTTTCAGAACATGTTGCCAACTGTTCAATCGACAACAATGGCGAAGGATTCGAACTACGTGGAGTCATTTGGTCGTGATGCAAAGTCTCTCCACGAGCCTCGCTGGGGCCAACACCACCTTGACCACTATTGTGTGGTCCCTTATAATTCTGTAAATACACACCATGTCTTATACGTTCAAAACTATCATATGAAAGAGAACATTATAAAGATTTAAACGAATTATTCTATGATTCAAGATTCCTCAACTTACTCGCAAGGTATTAGATCTATGTTCCAATAATGTAATCCTTTCTGTAATTGCACTTGTCTGCAGAACCTGGATTAGTAGAGTAAGGATTTCTGCACTATATCTATTCAACAATTTCTCTACCATCTTTAGCGGGTCTGTGGCTTCACCAATTTTTTCGCAATCGTGAAGCACCTCTACCACTTCAGGTTCTAACGAAAAATCTTGCGATGCTGATTCATACTGCGATTCATTAGTGGGATGCAACAAACATATATAAAGCACTACTGAGTTCTCTATTGATAGATTCCAAATTTTATATTAACGTAACATATCTATCATGATAGATTCGTAAAATTACAACACGCTTTACATTATCATAACGAAACCAGTATACACACGAAAAATACATAACAAAATTAACATTATGCTATGTATTATATTGGTACAATTGAAATGAATTATACCTGTGACCTCGAGGATCGCGATCCACTCATTGGATCAATGGTCATAGGCAACTTGCCCTGATCTGCTAATATCTAATATTTGCCCCTAACAACACCCTAATAAAAAAACATAGTGAAAGTAACCTAAACGAATCCAAAACTATTCATGAATAAACACATCAAAACAATTATTATTCATATTATATTTTTAATATTACAAAGATGTATACCCGTTGCGTGAACCCTGGTGTGGCCGACCTTATGGAACCGACCTACATAAAAAACATAGACTAGAAAATTACGTAAACGAAACCAAATATTCATTGAAACATTAATATAATGCTAAAACATTTTGACATATTTTAATTGTACAATTCAAATCAGGTCTACCTGTTTCCCCGAGGGTGTTGTCGTTTGATCAACATTCGACGGGTGTATTTCCCGATCAACGTTTTGCATCAAATATAAATAACATTATATAAAACAAAACAAGTTATTAATAATGGAAAAACAAAGCAAATAAAAACTTTTTTTTCTTATTATATTTGTACTATTAGAAAGATGTATACCTGCTCCATCGAGGAAGAAGTACTCCTCCGACCATTTGTTGGTAGGGATTTATCCTGATGACTAGCCTGCGAAGTAAATATGGGAAATTTAAATGAAATAAACTAACAAAAAATCCTTATGATGTTTAATTTATTACTAAAAGGTTGGGTAAAATGTTTTATAGTAACCTTGTTTGTATCTACTCGGTTCACAGGGTAATTAATAAGCAACTCGTCCCCTGCAGATATTGTTTTAATAGAAACTACAAAAACACGGTTTCCTTCACGCCCTTCAAATTCGCAGTTTGGTTACTTAATTGTAGACCCTGTTTGTGAACTGTTTATAAACCCCGCAATATTCCCTATGGCCTTTGGCCTTCCGTCCATGTACAACGTTCTTCCTTTATTTTGATTTTTGTCTTTCAATTATAAATAGTTTGCTGACAATCCATAGATACGCATACTTTTTGTATATCGGACAAGGCGCATCCAATCGTTGTAGTTGTATATGAGTCCAACAAACTCCATCAATTCTATACATGTCCCGTAACCGACCAAGATGCAATCCATGGAAAACAACCTGAAATCATGTATCGATGACGGTGCAATTCGATATCTCCTCTTGTTCACACAAAAATTAGTGTTCGGTGGAGGAAGATCCTTCAGTACCCATTGTTTCACTAAATGTCTGTACCTCAAGGGAACCTCTTCGTCGTCTTTTGTCTCATCACCATAGGAACATGCCCCCCCTTGACCGTGAAAAAATTCATTGCATCTATGGAATCTTCTTTTGGTTTTTTGAAATCTAGTTGATACAATTCTTCTAGACCTACTGGATGTCTCACTTTCCTCTAGTCTTCCTGAACTCCCCTCGCTCGAGGAAGACAGATCAGACAAATACCTGTTTGGTTCTACCTGCACCATTGGAAAAAGTTTAGATTCGACCGCAAGGCATAGCGCCTCTCAAAAGTTGACGTGTATCACATTTTATAATTTTACTTGATCCTCATTCCCTTTGTCAACATGTAGGCATTCAAGTGATGATCGGAAGACGACCAATTTATATTTCTTAAGAGTAGAAAGTCATGCAATATTTATGAGTTTTTTTTTTACTATTTGATTTAACGCTACATCACACATGTAACATACAAGTAACACACATAAAATACTACACATACAGGTTATAGGATCTCCTCTAATGCTACAAGTCCTGGCTACTTAATGAAAACTATTTACGACATATTTGATTACCTTAGTGTAGACGTTTCTTGTAATATACTCAGAAGAGTTACTTTCAGAAATGACTGTGCCTCTTAGAGGCCAGTCAACTCTAGGAACCAAGTGACCCTATGATATGGCTAGTACAAACCAGAGAGAGAGAGATGACTGGGCTATGGTAGGGTCAATCAAAGAAATTCAGTGACAGTAAAAAGGCTCAGTACAAAGACCAACCAGTAAGGTACAAGTCAAAAAACAAAGAATGGGTATACAGACTCATAACCCTTGGGACTAAGGGGGTGTACACTACCTCAAGTGTGGACAAACTACCACAGTTATAACCACAAGACCAAAAACATAAAAGGAGGTACAAATCAATATATGCAATATCTCCTTGTAACTACCTCATGTATGCAATATCTCCTTGTAACTACCTCATATATGCAATAGCTCCTTGTAACTACCTCTTATAACTCAAATAGTACCACCAAAAGGTATGATAGCATGCAATCTTTTTAACTAAGGTCAAGAGGGTGGTACGAAGTGGGTATAAAGACTCATAACAATTTGGAGAAAGTGGGTGTACCTCAAATGTGGAAAAACTACCATAGTACCCACAAGACCTAAAACATAAAAGGTGGTACAAATCACAAGATATCCCAATATCAGTAAAACACCCAAAAGGTAAAAGGCAAGGTACCAAAAAAATATTATTGATAAAATGAAAGGACCATAAGACAATCGACCAAGGTCGGGTACAACCATTCATCTCTCTCTCTCAAATGTACCATTGTTCCATATAACTTGAAAGACCATCATCACAGTAAACGGAAAAGTCCACACGGGTGATGTGATCACGTGGTCCTTTAGACTACTCCTACGGTCAAGCGTTAGTGGCTCCATGAAGGGGTGTTCAGTCCCTTCAGAAGACCATCTAACTCAACCATCTCGAAGACCTAGGAGAAGAGGACATCACACATCATCAAATAAGTATTGGTAACTACCGTGTATGAACTCAAAAACCCTAAAGCAACCGAGCGTGTAGAAGGGGAGCTATGAAAAGACAAGGCTCGCAGGCCAAAAAAACAAGCTCAAAAAACTGTACTGGGACTGATGTCATAGTAAGTGAGCTGAAACAAAAGTGCCAATAATGCCAACAAGTAGCACTAAAAAGAAAAAGACCCTCTAAAAAGGTGAAAATGCAAGCAAACTTCGAAACTAGGAGCTGGAGACCTTAACAAATCGTATCCTTCGCAAGGTGATGAAATTCAAAATCTAACAATACAAAGTGAGAGACCGAATTTGAAGGATATCCCTCTACCGAAAGGGATCCTGGGTAAAAGAGCCCTAGTAGAAAAGTCACTAAGCTACCTCGTTCATGACACGTCGGAAAAGGTTTTCGGCGCTTCTACCTTATCACCCTTGTATCACCAGTATGGTGGTCGGAGAATACAAGGAAGACAATGATCGATGTTTCCTTAGGGCTAAGTGGAGTGCGGCATTCCACATAGTCCATCCGGTTCTCGATCTCGCGGTGGTTTAACCCCTGAAACAACAAGAGGCCCCTCAACAAACTAGTCGATGACCGTGTCAACAAGTACAAGAGGATTTTAGCACCCTAGAGAATAACAACTATGTCTCGGATGATAATGAAAAGGGGGAATTATTTGGATGCCTATCCCCGGTGTCCTACCTAACTAACAAATTCTTTTTTATCCTCAAGCGAGGTTAAAGTGTGTTGAGTTAATGAGTTAAATTTTAATGGTTGTATTACCCAGTCGGGTGATGAAAGTGAAACTCGTGGTGTGATGACTGACTCAAACCATGCAAATGCATATGAATAAAATAAGACTTTCCTTTCAATGAATGCTAGCTAAGGTAAGGAGAGAGTTATTTCAAACTATAACTACTCTTTCAAATTAAATGAATCCAACAATAACTTTCTTCTACTTCTAATGACTAAAATGCATGACAATTTTTAAACCTAATTAGCAAGCATAAGCATGACATTGTGATATTGTGAATAATCATGTATGCTAGGACACATTATTTCAATTTAAAACCCATGTAATGTAGGCATATTTTGATATGAATCTTGAGAGTTGAGATCTGGTAAGGCTTTAATGTTGAATAAAGTAGGAGATATAATATACAACGCAAAGAAAAATCACAAGATCTTTCAATTTTACAAGTGAAGGAACAATGATGAAAACCATTAAAGATGATGCACGATAATGAATAAATAAATAAATAAGCATGACAACATGAGAGAGAGCGAGAGAAATGGGGTAGACTCGTATTCTATTAAGATGAACAATTAAAGTTAATGAGGTAAATTGTTGGCTGCTTTTTGGACAGACCCGGGTTTTAATGAAGCGCAGCAACAAACCCCTAGGCGCACTGGCCCTCTCGGCAACGAGCTGCGCGGCAGCTCGAGGTCTCACCCGAAGTGGCTATGGGGGGGCTAAGGAATCAGTTTTCCTTAACCTAGGTGACGCGGAGATTGCTCTTTCCTCCTTGACGACCTCTCTAAGGCGACGGTCTGACCTTTCTTCAGGCTTAGGAGCGCAACAACTCTCAAGCTCCTGCTCAGCCAGTGAGCTGCGCGGTACGTTCCCTCCCGCGCTGGGACCAATTAGCCTCTGCGCGTATATTCTATGCGTAGTTTCTCTTGCACGCTCGTCGCAGCAACAGGTTCTCCTATCGCAACGGCGCTGTCGCCTTACCGATTCCTTCGACCCTTAACGATTATAGTTCCCAAGGAAGCTTTACTGATCTACTCAACACAGTTGTAAAGATAATGCAATATTCTTGTATTTACTGTAACAGACTAAAACAAACAGGTAATCACCCCAATCACAACATCACAACAATGAGAAGTATGAAATCCTCCTCCACGGGGAAAACCACGTCCACGGGAATATCTTATATTAACCAGAAAATGATAGACTTATACAATATGCTGCGCACACAGCTGCAGCCTTAGATCTTTCCAGGAAACTCCACGCACACAGCTGGGAGCCCTTCTCTCGATCTATTCTCTTCCTCTCCAGGGATTACAATAGTTCAGATGTCGCCTCGGACTGTCTGCAACTCAAGGATTAGCTTCACTGCTAACCCGCTTACTGACTAGTTAGCTATCTGTCTAACCAGCTGACTCTCTATCTCACTAACTAACCAACATCTACCCATTACAATTATTCATATATATAGGTGGCCATGGCGGTCGCACCTTTACACAACTGTGGGCCTTTCCCAGCAGTAATCCCCAAAAACCCTAACCACGCACAAGGCTAGGTGTACTGTAGGCGCCGCTTGCAGTCATGTCGCCGCTTCCTGCAGGCTCCATGAATTCCGGCGTAGCTTACGGGTATGGATGCCTCGTCCTTCGCCTTCAATGCTTTGGTTCGTTGCTCCTCCTTGATCCGAGCAACCATAAATTCTGTACTTAGCCTTAAATGAGGGTAGCTGAGCCCTCTACTCCATTGCTTCATTGATTATGGTAGTTGTGCTTTCCACTCGGCTACCTTCATTCTCTTCTGACGTGCGCGCGAGCTCCGCGATTTCCGGTCCGTGATCTACGCTGAGCTTATCCATCTGGCACAGTACTGCGCACCGTCTTCTTCTGTCCCAAAATTGGTGCTTATTCAAAACTTAGCACTTTCTCTTCCATACTTGTGTTTTTTCCTCAAAATTCGCAGCTTTTACCCTAGCTGCGGCCTTGGCTCCAACAGGCCCCTAACACTTACTTGTGGCTCGCCCTCGAGCCACTCGCACTAGCGCGTGGTCGCTTTACTTGCGCATCTGCTTTTGCTTGGGTCTCCGCGAATGCTTTCTTCCACTGCGCAATAGCGGAGTCCAATTCATCAACACATTCCACAGCAGTCTGCACCGTTTCTGCAGTGGCTTCTTCTTTAGTGATGGCATCAATCACCTCTTGAGATTCAGCAATCTCTTTGATTTTTGCCTCGACTCGACCCACGATATCAGCATACTCATCCATGAATGGCTGAATGCTGTTGGTGAGCTTCTCATCTTCAGTTCTGAGCTTGTGTAGTTGCTGTTGCATTCTGCGCACTTCGCCCATTTTCTTCATTTTTGGTAAGCCTGTTAAGGCCTTAGCTTCTTCAGTCAGAACAGTTAGGGACTATTCTGCGGCTTGCACTTGTTCCAAAAGACCAACTTTAAAAGGGATATTCTCAAGCTCCATCCAAGCTTCCATAGCTTGGTTCATCAGGTTCTCAGCTTCCTGTATTTTGTCTTTCATGTGTGTGGAAGCTCTGCTCAGTGCTTCAAATTGTACCTGCGCATCATCTGTAAACTGCGCGACAACACGAGCTTCTAGCTCGGCGATTTGGGTTCTATGGCCCTCAGCCATAGCAACTATTTCATGCTCCAGGGTTTTCACCCTTCCTCCAATAATTTGAACTTTCTCAACCAGAGGGAGGTCTGGTTGAATCTCACAAGTCGGCAACTCCTGGGAAATTTCATCCACTGCATTTCTGATGCCGATGTCCTGCGCCTCATAAAGTGCGAGTTTCTCGGAGATATTCCTATGGCTTGCCTTTAGCTCTATCTCCTGCGATTGTAGTCGCTGATTTTCCTGGAATGTAGAGAGCTCTCTAGCTCTCAACTCAAGAGAAACTTTCTCGTGCACTAGCTGTAGGGTCTCTATAGGAATTAGAGACAAATTTATTTCAACGGGCCCAACGGCGCTTACCTGTAGTGCAGCTAGAGGATCCGGAAGTGTCATGCTTGTAGGCGAAATATGCACGACAGTATGCCTTTCTATGATTTCTTCAACTCGCTCAGTACTTGGAATTTCTTGTGGCGCCTGCGGAGTAGATGCTGGTGCATGGGTCTGCGCAATCCTTCCTGCGAGACCTTTTATTTCCACAAACTGCAGATCTAGAGCACTTCTGATGAGAGCGTGCGTGTTCCGCAGCTCGCGAAATTGCTCTTTCAGATACTGGTCGATCCCCGAGGGAATGGCCTCAGAGGGATGCGACACCTTTTGTTTCTTGGTCGCCGGCTCTGTCGAGCCTTCATCACTTCTCTGCTCAGGGGCTTCCTTGCCCTTATCTTTCTCATGCGCAGCGGCGGGTGGCATCGCGGATGCGATGTCGGCGGCGTCTCTCCATTCGTCTGACCAAGACTTGATAGTTTCTTCGACATCTTCTGTGGTCATCCTGTAAAGACCTACGGCCCATTTCTCTTCAATGCCACAGGGACGGAGGTAAAGTTGATGTAAGTCGGCAGAAAAGGCCAACTTTCCTTCATATAGCGTCGCTGTCTCCTCACTCAGCCTTGGCATTTCCTGAATGGTATCTCTGAGGAGATAGTAGTATTCACAAAATACAGCGCGGTTCATCTTGCGCTTCGCGGGATTAGGGGATTCCCAAAGGTTTACATAGCGAATTCCGGCAGGTTCTCCTGCGCGGCGTGGAAGGAACTGAGTGTTCGGGAGCTCCTTCCACCCGACGAGAGCACATAAAATTAAAAGCCAAGAAAAATGGAACGACTGACCGGGGTTATCTTGAACGTTCCGGCAGTCTTCCAAAAAAGAGTTGAGGAGGAAGAGGCACCAGTTGTACTGCTCTCCCTCCGCAGCTGCGATGGCAAGTTCCACGACAGCTCCAGTAACTTCCTTCGGTCTGCACTTCGTGAGAAGTCTGCCCGCGAGCAAACTTCCTGTAAATCTAAGTGCTTCATCTTCTACTATTGTGAGGTCATAAGCTCGACCTCCTCTTGTAAGGTTGTATTTCTGGACCAGCTTTGCAGCTAGTTTTCTATCCTTCTCCTTTCCCATGAAATGGATATTGGGATCCTTACCAACCTTAGACAGGCCAGTAATGCGATGAATCAAATCGACATTTAAATCGATTGGCCTACCGAGCCAAAGGTAACCTCCATGGGCGCAAGATAGCAGTGTTTTAACGACTGCGTTCACTTCATTGCTACGCCCAAAATGCGGTAGCTTTAACAGGTTCAGGAGTCCAGGGTGCTCCAGATTTGCTGCAAATCACTTCGGGATGAATTCGTCGACCTTTCTGGTGGGATTATGCACTACCGTCAGATATCGGTCTAGCTGGAACTGAGGATATGTCTTGTAGTCTCCGAGTTTGAAATCAGAGAACTTGACTAGTGGAAGGTGTCCGAGCAGGGACCCTTCTATTCGCACGCCGACCGGTAATGGAGGTAACGGAAGTGGATACTTTGCGTTCTTCGGAATATGCACCTCTGGTGCATCGTCTGGTCACGGCGGAATATAATTCACCATAGTGGCCAGCGGCTCTGGAACGGGCTCTTCTGGCTGTGGCTGAGATGCTCGTGTGGTCGAAGATTGTCTGGGATCCTGATAACCAGGATGTACATAAGTCGAAGCCGTCACGGGAGTAGCCATGCCGAAATCTAGGCCTCGACGCAGGAATTGACGCACGACTTCTTCAGTCGAGAAGTTCTCCGTCGTGAACGGGTATAGGTAACAAGAACTTTGGCTAGAAACAACGGAACAGGGTGGGATATGAGCACTGACAACAAAGGAAGCACTCTGCACGACTCGGCTCTGAAAACAATGGCTTAGATTTTCAAACAAGACTATGCAGCTCGAGAAAAGTAACCCGAAATTATACAAGTGTGGAGTATTTATAGCAAAGGTGATAGTAAATGCGGGCAAGTGGGGTTACTAGCTATAAGCGGCTATGCATGAGTTGACAACCCTACGATCCCCCTCGCCTCTGCGGTGCATTTACTGTGATGGACGGGCTCTGACAGGCTTCCGGGAGAAGCTAAAACTTTCGAGCACATGGCTTAACTGCAAATCTTATGGAGATCAAGCTGAATCTGTCAGAGCGGCTATACTTAAATGGCGGGTTTATCTTTCATTTATTCAGACGCGGCTACATAACTGCTGTAATTCAAATTTTTCCGGTGGGTCATTTCAACTTAGGAAACTGTGCCTATAGGGGTCCCCAACAAAACTTCTTCAAGCGGCAAATTATCATAGGGAACTTCGCAAGAGCGACAGTTCAATGATTCGGGAAAAACCTTGCAAGAGCGCAAATATGAGCACGCTCAATCCCAAACTTTTATAAACATGCGCGGATGCTTTAAAGAACTGCGCGGGAAGCCAGAGACTGAGTGTCTCGCGACTTCCGTGTAGACTGATGATGCGATGCCTCTTTCAACTACACTGGACATCTGCATTTCTCTGAGCATCTATTTAAGTCGACAGGGCGGAGTGGCTGTCGTGGTAAAGCTTAAGCCGACTCCCGTTGATCATGGTAGGTAGCAATTCTCCATTCAGCTTTGCAAGCTGAACTACTCCTCCTTCAGTTATCTTCGTCACTTGAAAAGGGCCTAACCAGTGTACACGAAGCTTGCCTGGAAACTTGATGAATTTACTATCATAGAGGAGTACCAAGTCTCCTTCTGCAAAGTGTTTATTCTTAATGTGCCTGTCATGCCAAGCTTTCTGTCTTGCCTTCTGTACCTGTTGATGGAATCCGGCTAAGAGTCTGTCTTCTTCTAAGGCAAGCAGTTGTGAGTATCTTGCGCTCATAGTATCAGGATCTGTCATTTCTGTAATTTGCGCAATTCTGAGACTGGGAATAATGTATTCCATAGGCATAACTGCTTCTTGTCCATACACCAAACTGAAAGGTGTGTGGCCTGTTAATTTCTTGCAGGTAGTTCTGTAAGCCCATAATACAGTTGTGACTCTAAGGTCCCAATCATCTCTTTGTTGATTACAGATCTTCGTCAGGGCATTCTCAAGAATTTTATTGAATGCCTCCACCGTACCATTAGCTTGGGGATGGTAGGGTGTACTCTTATGGTGACTAATTTGGAATTCTTCAGTAAGGGCTTCTATAGTCTAATTAAGGAAATGTGTACCCTGATCACTCATGAGAATCACTGGACATCCAAATCTAGTGATAATATTCTCAAAAATGAACTGCGCGGCCGTGGCAGCGTCGCAGTTCTTCACTAGCTTAGCCTCAGCCCATCTGGTGAGGTATTCAGTAGCTGTGATGATGTATCTTGCGTCGGTTCTCTTTCCTGGTGGGTTGATAGGACCTACAAAATCAATGGCCCATTTATCAAAAGCACGTAGTGTTATCTGAGGTCTTAGCGGCATTTCATCTCTTCTTGAAGGTTTTCCTGTTCGCTGGCACACATCGCAACATTTGCAGAATTCCTTAGTATCCTTATGCAATGTCAGCCACCAAAGACCTGCAGCTAAGATCTTCTGAGCAGTTGGCTTTCCTGCGAAATGGCCTCCTGCGGTGCCTGAGTGCGCTTCTGTTATGATAGAGTTCTTTTCATGCGGTAGAATACATCTGCGCAAGACTTCATCAGGGCCCAACTTATAAAGCTGGCCTGCTATCAAAGTGAAGTCTGCGGCTTTGACGACAAGTTGTTTCTTCTGCTGGACTGTAAACTCAACTGGCGCTTGTCCAGTAGTAAGAAACTCAAGGATATCATAATAATATTCGTCTGCTGCTTGAATAGAGAACAACTGCACGTCAGGAAGATTGTCCTCCAGATTTGTAGGTTCCTCTCCTGACTCAATCCTAGATAAGTGGTCAGGTCCTGTATTCAATCTACCTGGCTTTACAATAACCTCAAAATCATATTCTTGAAAGAGCAGTAGCCATCTGCAAATTCTTCCCCCTAACACTGGCTTATTGACCAAGTATTTCAAAGCAGAATGGTCAGTATACATTTTAAAATGTGCGCCCAGTAAGTACTGTCTGAACTTCTGTAGGGCGTATACCATAGCTAGTCCTTCTCTTTCTGTAGTAGTGTAGTTTTTCTCGGCTGTGGACAACTTTCGGCTAGAGTAAGCAATGGGGTGATCGATACCTCCTTCTCCTGGTTGTGTAAGTACGATCCCCAATGCTATAGAAGAAGCATCGACATGAACATGAAAGGGTTTATTCCAGTCTGGGAAAACTAGAATTGGCGCAGTGATCATCTTGTCTTTAAGTGTGTCCAAGCTCTGTTGGCATTCTTCTGTCCATTGGAATTTCGAATCCTTTTTCAGCAGTCTTTCCATAGGTGCTGTGATCTTTGCATAACCTTTGATAAATTTTCGGTAGTATCCGGTATGTCCCAATGTAGTGCGCAATTGCTTGACTGAGTTGGGCGCCGGTAAATTAGCAATGATGGCAACCTTCGCAGGATCCATCAGGAGTCCTTGTCTGCATACAATATGACCCAACAAAATACCAAAAGGAGCACAAAAGATACATTTTTTCAAGTTAAGGGAAATATGATGCTGTCTACATTTTTCTAACATCATTCGCAGGTTCGCTATATGGTTTTTTAATAAGCCAAATACAGTCCAGTCATCAAAATAGACTTCTAAGAACTTATGGATGAATTCTTTAAAAACAGCAACAACGACTCTAGAGAAGATAGCAGGAGCGTTTTTAAGACCAAAGGGCATTACCGTGTACTGGAATGAGCCCCATTCAGTCGCAAAAGTAGTCTTATGGCGGTCGTCTAGATGAATTCTGATCTGATGGTATCCCGAAAATCCATCAGTGAAGGAGTAAGCCTCTTGTCCTCCAACATTATCAAGCACTTCATCTGTAAAGGGCGTAGGAAATGGATCATGCGCTGATGCGTCATTGAGTTTGCGCAGGTCCACGCAAATTCTTATTTCACCTTTTGTCTTCTTCTCTTGCACAACCATAGGACTAATCCAATCGCTTTCTTCTACTGGCTCGATAATACCTGCTGCGAGCATCTTGTCAATTTCTTCTTTGACTTTTTCTTTATAGCGCGGGTTCAACCTGTATGGGCGTTGCTTTACTGGCTTGGCATCTGGTTTCAGAGGTATGCGCATCACTCCTAAGTCTCCTAGGATGCCTTTCATTTCTGTGAACTTGGTAGGAAAGATATCCTGGTAGTCTCGTAATAAATCTGAAATATGCCCAACAGTTTCATCATCCCAATAGTCTCCTATAGAAGCAAACTTGGGTTCGGCTTCTGTACCAATGTTAACCTTTTTAAGCTTGATGTGTTCTGTGATGGCAGGGATATCAAGTTGAGGACCTTCAACATTGCGCGTCCCTTCTGATTCTGGAATATTGATGTTGCGAGGATCATCCTCCTCTTCTCTAGTGGTGAAATTATAACATTCGAGGGCATGTTCTATCTGAACAGCCCAATCTGGCTGGGAATATTCTGGTAATAGAGATGGTTCAAATACCTTCTTTTTAATACACTTCAGAGCCTGATCAATACTCGGATGCTCTGACTCAAAGCTGAAGGTAAGTTGAAAACTTTCTATCAGAAGAGGCCAAGTAAGAGTGCCTCTGCGCAATTCTGTTTCAGTGTACCAGTTCCTTGGAACTGTGTCCAATGTGTGGATGAATAGGTGAACCCACTCATCGTCCGGAATATCTGACCATTGTTGAATGCATGCTTCGATGTGTGACCTGGGGTCACTCTGTCCCTCGTATTTGTGCGACATTTCTGCTGTAGTGTCCTGGAATCTGCGCAGTATCAATCTGCGACAGTCTTGCCATGTGTGAATATTCTCTTTATGCGCACCCCACCATCTTGCAGGTGTAGCGCGTAGTGATACCTCTAATGCCTGTATGCGCTGCTGTTCTGGAAGCTGTTGTTCATATGCCTGTATGAATTCATTTACGTTAGTTAGACCATCAAAAATTGGAGTGTCAGTCAATTCTGTGCCAATCCATCGAATGGATTTAGTCATCATGGCGCAACGTCTTGTAGAAACCTCATGTAAGCGATTCTGCCAGTTTCCAATCCTACATCTGAGTCTGATGTGCACGAGCTATCGCATCGCCAGCTGATATGGCCATCTGCTGTGGGATTGACATAGTCACTCTGACTAGCAGTCATCTGATACAAACTTTCCATGTGGCGCGCTTCTTCTTCTACCCGAATGGGTTCTATATACCTTGGTCCTTGAATAGGATCAAGAGGTGCAATAACCCTAATCTGGTCGTCCTCGAAGGTCATCTGTCTTTTCTTCAAATTGATGACAGCCAAATTATCAAATGCCCAGTCTATACCTAAAAGTGCTGGGTAAGGTCTACTATCATCCAAGATTTTGATTACTTCAAAGTCTGCAGAACTTCTTACTCCCTCGATATGAATAGGTACATTGGGTAATCTGCCCAATGGAGAGACTCGTTGCTGGTTCGTGAGTCTTAGCTGGATGGGAGATCTTGTAAGTTGAGGACTTCCCATCTGTTCCCATGTCTGCATGGTGAGAACATTAACTTCTGAGCCCAAATCTAAAATGACTTCGTCCATCTCAAATGCTCCAATCTGCGCTGTGAGCCTCATCTCTTTTCCAGTTCTAATGTGACTCCCAATCTAGTGAACAGCACGTTGCGGCGTGTTCCTCGAAGCAGATTGTTGACATTTATCCAATAGGTGTTGAAGTTCCATAGTTGCTTTTTCATTGCGCAACATATTTAAGCAGTTCCTTAGAAAATTATGGACAGTGTCTAGTGCATCTTCTTCATCGGACCTTCCGGATGTAGTGGCCTGTGCTTGTACCAGGTTGTCTTGTCTTATCATCTGCGATCTAATATCATTAGGCGGATTTGCGACAGAACTTGAAGCTCTGGGATCTGAGAAATACTCCTGGGCTTGCTTGAATGCTTCTTTTTGCTTCTGCAGATTAAGTGGAGCTGGTTTAATATTAGCGCGGCGCACCCATTGTGTCGCTTGCTTTCCAGTTCCCGACTCTGGCGCACCAGTGGTTGTTCCACTGCGCGTCACAATATTAACTGTACAGTCTGGTTCCATTTTTTCTGCTCCAATCAATTGAATATTCTGGTTGACCTGTGGCGTCTTTGCTTGCATTTTTGTCATCAATTGGGGGCATTCTTCAATGATATGATCATAAGATTTACAATATCTGCAAAGGGTTGTAGGGTTTTGACAATATCTTGCAAAATGACCTTGCGCTCCACAATTATAACAAGTAATCTGGCCTCTTCCGCGGCCAAAATTTGTTGTGCGTCCACGGCCTCTGTAATTTCTTGTTCGGCCGTCGCGAGTTTGGTCATACTGTGGACCTGCTACGGGTCCTTGTGCTTCTGACTGTACTCTATAAACATCATGTTTCCTTTCCATCATAAGGTCATATGCTCTGCAATTGTTTTCATCGTGGCCCACTGATTTACAGAAATTACAGTATAGATTCTTTGGAGTTTGTACATATTTCTGAAGTAAGTGACATTCCTGAGGTCTATGACCTCTAGTTCTACAGATTTCACACCAAGACCCTTGTGGCTGTGGTAAAGGATTAGGTGCTCCAGTTGCAATATACTCTATGAAAACAGGGCAATGGTCCTTTGAATGACCTTGTGCTTTACATTTCGTACACCATATTTCTTCCTTAACATCCTTGCCTTTCTTAATATCATGCACTTGCAAGGTTAAGTTTGCTAATTGGTTCTGCAGCTGCGCAACATCGTTGCTTGTTCCAACAATTGGTGAAGCTTCTAGTTTCATAGCCATCTCTAGAGCTTGTTCCTGAGTAGTGAGATTCTGTTGCATAAGAGGAAGTCTAATGTGTGGAAGCAGTGCAGCAATGAACCATTCCTTGTGCTGTTGTGGTGCAAACTCAAAGCTTACTTGATCTATCAAGGCTTTGAACTTTTGGTCAAAGTCCCATACTGACTCTGTGGGTAACTGCTTGATGTCTTTGAGCTCTGTTATACACTGTGATTCTGATTTAGGTTTCTTGAATTCTCTAATCATTGCATTTCTTACCTCAACAAGCGTTCTATTCTGTGCTGCTGAGTATTTCATGAACCAAGTTAAGGCTCTGTCTCTTAGTGTGGTTGCTAACTGAACCAGTTTAACAGCATCATCATTAATTTTCTTAATTGTCCAAATGGCTTCACATAGGAACCAGTGTTGCTCAGGGTCTTCTATCCCTGTTCCTCTAAAAGTTGGTAGTTTCATGTCGTCACCCATCTTTCTTGTGCTAGGTTGAGATGTAGGTGCTGTAGCAGTTCTTCTGGACTGGTTGAACAAAGGTGGTACAGAGGTACTAGAAGTACCGTGTGGGCTACTAGAAGGTGTTACTGCGGGATTATACTGAGATTTGTCTGGCTTTTGTGGTGTAAAAGGGTGGTAAGGGATATGAACACTCCCTTGTCTTTCTATGTGGCTTGCTCTAGGAACCTGACTGTCTTCTGGGCTTGACTCAAAAGAATGTTGGTCAAGGCCTACTTTATACCGTTTTCCACTACGAGTGCAACCAATAACTTCAGGGTCACTATCAGAGTCTATGGACATTACTTGTCTATGCTATTCATCTGAAGCTATGCATAGTTTTGCTTTTTCATACAGAAGCATTTTAATCGATAAGTTCAAAGAATTCAGGAACTTACCTCTATGTGCTTGAAAGAAACTCCTCTCAGCTTCACTGAAACTCTTTCTTGTATCCCCTACAAACTCAGTGATGAAACCTTCCAGCAGACTATTCAACCAAAAGTCTACTGCGCGGGACACAGAATTGTCTACCCGCTTCAGAATACTGACTAGCTCAGGCATCCAAGGAATTGGTCGATCAATATACATAGTGGGTCTAGTATCTGCTAACTTGGCTATCCAAGCATGTAACTCAAGTGCAAATGTGACAAATAAAATTTCGTGAAGGTCAGTATAGATATACTTCTGCAACCATTCTTCTGGCTGGAGTCTAGAGCTTTTATTTTCTTGTTCAGCGAACTCTTTAGCCTTTAAGTCAAACCACTCCTGAATTTCTGTAGTTGTAGGATTCCAGTAACACATTTGTTAGCTGAGCAAGTCTCAAGGCAACAGAACCATTTGTTGGCTTCAGCAACAGTCTTCTTCGTCGCAAAAATAACAAGTCTCACAGTAACAAGTCACAAGGCAACAGAACCATTTGTTGGCTCCTTTCTTTCTCTAGGTTTCGCCTCGATCTCGCGTGTCGCTGAAATAACAAGTCTCATTCACGCGGAAACGGAACCATTTGTTGGCTGCTTTTTGGACAGACCCGGGTTTTAATGAAGCGCAGCAACAAACCCCTAGGCGCACTGGCCCTCTCGGCAACGAGCTGCGCGGCAGCTCGAGGTCTCACCCGAAGTGGCTATGGGGGGGCTAAGGAATCAGGTTTCCTTAACCTAGGCGACGCGGAGATTGCTCTTTCCTCCTTGACGACCTCTCTAAGGCGACGGTCTGACCTTTCTTCAGGATTAGGAGCGCAACAGCTCTCAAGCTCCTGCTCAGCCAGTGAGCTGCGCGGTACGTTCCCTCCGGCGCTGGGACCAATTATCCTCTGCGCGTATATTCTATGCGTAGTTTCTCTTGTGCGCTCATCGCAGCAACAGGTTCTCCTATCGCAACGGCGCTGTCGCCTTACCGATTCCTTCGACCCTTAACGATTATAGTTCCCAAGGAAGCTTTACTGATCTACTCAACACAGTTGTAAAGATAATGCAATATTCTTGTATTTACTGTAACAGACTAAAACAAACAGGTAATCACCCCAATCACAACATCACAACAATGAGAAGTATGAAATCCTCCTCCACGGGGAAAACCACGTCCACGGGAATATCTTATATTAACCAGAAAATGATAGACTTATACAATATGCTGCGCACACAGCTGCAGCCTTAGATCTTTCCAGGAAACTCCACGCACACAGCTAGGAGCCCTTCTCTCGATCTATTCTCTTCCTCTCCAGGGATTACAATAGTTCAGACGTCGCCTCGGACTGTCTGCAACTCAAGGATTAGCTTCACTGCTAACCCGCTTACTGACTAGTTAGCTATCTGTCTAACCAGCTGACTCTCTATCTCACTAACTAACCAACATCTACCCATTACAATTATTCATATATATAGGTGGCCATGGCGGTCGCACCTTTACACAACTGTGGGCCTTTCCCAGCAGTAATCCCCAAAAACCCTAACCACGCACATGGCTAGGTGTACTGTAGGCGCCGCTTGCAGTCATGTCGCCGCTTCCTGCAGGCTCCATGAATTTCGGCGCAGCTTACGGGTATGGATGCCTCGTCCTTCGCCTTCAATGCTTTGGTTCGTTGCTCCTCCTTGATCCGAGCAACCATAACTTCTGTACTTAGCCTTAAATGAGGGTAGCTGAGCCCTCTACTCCATTGCTTCATTGATTATGGTAGCTGGGCTTTTCACTCGACTACCTTCATTCTCTTCTGACGTGCGCGCGAGCTCCGCGATTTCCGGTCCGTGATCTACGCTGAGCTTATCCATCTGGCACAGTACTGCGCACCGTCTTCTTCTGTCCCAAAATTAGTGCTTATTCAAAACTTAGCACTTTCTCTTCCATACTTGTGCTTTTTCCTCAAAATTC
The DNA here is from genome assembly GCA_027924585.1 of Larix kaempferi. Classification (NCBI taxonomy): domain Eukaryota; kingdom Viridiplantae; phylum Streptophyta; class Pinopsida; order Pinales; family Pinaceae; genus Larix; species Larix kaempferi. The sequence continues at coordinate 6,509,228 of BSBM01000252.1, forward strand.
GCAGCTTTTACCCTAGCTGCGGCCTTGGCTCCAACATAAATTTTAGGACCTCTCTTCCAAATCTTAACTCTTTCTTTTTTGACATTTTATAATTGTAATGTATTTACTAAGTCAACTTTGATTAAGTACACATTGAACAATTACATTTAACATGTCATATTCCTTTTTATATTTAATAAAACATGTCTTGATAACTTATGGATCCGAAACATGGACTATAAACCCCCCAAGATTCAAATCAATCCATCCCCCTTACAAAATTATGGTCCTATTAATTTTAAAATTGTTACAAAAAAACCACATAATGTGTATGGAAGGAAGATGTTTACAATTTGTTGATTGCCAATGAAGAGGGCTTTTTGTGGCTAAATTGTAACCATGGTTTTGTGGATGACACATAACTAACTTGGTAACAAAAGATTGACCTTGACATTGAATTCTAATATGATGGTTTATTTTTACATGGAAAAAGTGGATTTGATATAATAGTAAAAAATCACAATGAAAAATAGTGATTCTAATAGTAATAGACCTCTTGTTGCAAATCTGTTCATAATTTTTACTATAAGCGAAGCAATCAGATTCAATTAGATATCCATGTTAGATGTTCAAGATATATTTCCAGTTGTATATGGAACTCATCCATCCATGGCTTGTGGAGTGAGATATTGATTGTTGAAACCCAATGTAAAAACCTTTAGTGTTAGTGCTTCTACTAATGATATCTCCCAAATTGAGCAACGAAACGAAATTCCAATTGCTAATTTTTTGAAGTAGATGTTGATGATGTTTGATGACATTAATGGTACATCACATGTTTTCTTAAATTTTTTTATACTACCCTGCTATTCCCCTTAGGAATCAAGGGTAGCTCAGGCCCCCCACATGAATGGACCCCATGACCTATAAGCCCCCACCCCACCATAGGTATCATTGCACCATTCCATCAAGACTAATGGTATTCTGGTGACGACCTCTAAATAACTATGCATACCTAAATTATGGTTACCATTTTCTTGAGATCAAATGCATGGGAAGGATTAAAAAGGAAAAAAGAAAAGGAGGAAGGGGTCTTCATTAGGTGTATCCTCTTTATTTTAAATGCCTAAAAATTTGGTTATTTTTCATGATTAATGACCTTCTTTGATAATATGAAAATATTTATGAAAAAAAAAAAGAAATAGATAAGCTACACAGTGGCTAGTCCCTGTCGAGCACGAAATGACAAGCGTTTCAATGGATGGGCCATGTCAAATTAAGAACTAAAACCTTTGTTCTCAAATTCCTCAAAAGGCAAATGAAGATAGTGTTAAGTTGTGAGACATTGCATGCCAACATAATCCTTAAACATGGTTGTTACCAACATTCACATATATGAGCTACCAGGATCACCTAGAAAAAATGGGTGTTGTCCTATTTCCCATCACCTCCCTTGCTATCAACATGGTTTGTATTGACTTCTAAATAGTTGGATTAAGAGAGTCTTGGGTAGTGTTGGGACAAATCCCCTCGAGCTCTCTTATAGTAATGTTTTTCTACCTACAAATTACCTTGTACTTATCTACAACTATGTTAATGAAGAATACTCTCTTAGTAGCCAATTGATGTTTCATGGGTACTCTTTCATTTGTTATAATGATAATTTTTGAGTTGATAAGATTTAATATATTGCTCCTCTTATCAACTTTCTCTCTTTTCTTCAACCCCATTTTATTAATACTTTAAGGTACTGGTCAAATCTACATTCAAAAAGATTAATTTCAGTATTCAAAGTGTTTTCAGTTCATTGATTTTTAGATGCAAGTACACATATTTGCAATCTTCACACAGATTTGAGCATTTGTACTAAGAATTGGGTTTATCTAGTGATAAGCGAATAGTAAGCACCATCTTTTGGCCTGTCACATGGAAACTTCTGTTCCAGTCCTAAATAGGAATTAGGTTCATATAAAGACAACCAATCTTCTGCATTATTCCATTTCTACGAACATTTTTCTGATGTAAACTTCTGATGAGAACATGGAAACTTAGCACGACAAATGCAAGATCCTCTGGCACTATTCAGTGGAGGTTTGCCTTCTTGGTGTCACCAATTAACAAAAGCATGCCCATTCTTGTTTCCATTTGAGACAAGAAGGCAATAATTTTATTCACTTTCATTTGGGTTATCTCATGCCCTACAGCGCTTGCAGCAGCAACAGAGTGCTGAAACTTCAAACTTCAATAATAGTCTAGAAGTACGAGTTGGTAGGGTGCAACGTCAAAAGGTTCGTGTTTATAGGCACCATATACTGGATTGAGCTATGAAGGTAATGGAGATGTATGGTAGTAATAAGGCAGTTCTTGAAGTGGAGTACTTTGGAGAGGTTGGCATAGGTCTAGGTCCAACTTTGGAGTTCTATACTCTTCTTAGCCATGAATTACAAAAGAAAGTGCTTGGAATGTGGAGGTCAGGTTCTTGTTCTAAGGAAGTTTCCATGGCAGAAAATGTTGAGATGCAGGATGTTGAACACCATGGAGTATTTTTGCATACAAACAAAGTCAGTACAATCCCTACAGTTGAAACTGAAGAGTTTGTGCAGGGTCCTTAGGGGTTATTTCCTCGCCCATGGCCACCTAATGGAGATTCTTTGCAGGGAATTCAATTTTCCAAGGTAATAAATTATTTCCGTCTTCTCAGACAAGTTATGGAAAAATCTCTTCAGGATGGGCGGCTTCTATATTTACCTCTTTCAACAGCTTTTTATAAATTGGTTCGAGTCTCATAAACCCTGTTCAAATACGATTTCCATCCAGGGTTCGAGTCTCATAAACCCCGGGTATTAGGGTCATCTCGTGCATAAGAAGTTTACATAGCCATTAACGATTTCAGTGATAAAAGCAAAGTGAAAAAATGATTGGCCATAAGATAGAATAGGAAAATGGTTCGTTCCATTAAAACATTAGAATAGAAACCAATACAGTCATCCATCGTTTAAAAAGGAAAATGCAGAAGCACATTCAGATGCCCAACCCTTAAATTTTATACACAGATCAACATTTATACAGACATGGGGCCCCAAGGCCAAACCCCTTATCGTTTTGGGTATTCGTGGCATCCTCAAAAGCTCAGCAAACATAGATATAGAGCCGAATCTTACCGATTTGGTAGGCATTGAAACGCTCAACTCCTCAACCTGCTCGACCTCCTGAACCACCTTCAGCTCCTCAACCTCCTTGACCTGATCCTCTGTGGCCTCACTCAGAGAATGGCTATCAACAGGCTGGCTGTCAACAGGCGGGCTATCAACCGGCACTGGCTATCAACACTAGGCTGGTTGTAATGGTTCGCGGGTGTACAATGCAGGTTCACGCTCGTTGGGAGGGTTCGAGCTCGTCAGGAGGAGCAGGGTAAGTTTTGTTTTTTTCAATGTTTTTTAATGTTATATTTGTAGTTTTTGTTATGTTTTTTTTATTGCTACACATTAATTTTAATTTTTATATATTTAATTTTAATTTTATATATTTAATTTTAATATATATATTAATATATTAATTTGTATAATTTTTATTTATTAATTTTAATATTTATGTATGTATTTTTTTCATATAAAAAAAAAAATAAAATAAAAGATTTAATATTAAAATAAAAATAAGGTTTAAAGTTTAAAAATATTTTTTTATTAAAAATAAAAATAAAAATTTTAATGATGAAGTCAATGATAACGATGATGACAATGTCAGTAGTGATGACAATGACAATATCAGTGACAAAGATGATGATGATGATGATGATGATGTTGATAACTAGATCATCATCATCATTGTTGTCATCACGACCATCATCTTCGTCATAGAGATGATCATCATTATCATCATCATCATCTTCTTCTTCAAAAACAACAACATCTCCTTATCTTATGTCCATTACACCAAGGGCACTACAATTGGCAAGGATGAAATATTTCCTCCCTACCATTGCCAAAGACATGTCCATGATCGGGTCATTGTCAGAAGAGCATGCCATCCTTAAAGTACAATATCATTGGTATCACTCGATGTAAATATGATGGATGTATTTGACATCACCCTTTTTAGAATCATTTATTGGGGGCATCTATTTTGAGGTTTTGGAAAAGACATATGGTCCTAGGTTAAAATATAGAGTCTTAGGAAAGTACAATTGCCTCTAGGGATCATGGGACTACATAAGGAATCTTTGGCCTATGAGTATGTTATGTTGTCCATTTTTCTATTTAGAACGCCATGGAAGGTTATTTAGAACCAGACAATGGTTTGAGGTCAAAAACTAGGATGTTAAACCATACAACCACCTATGGGGATCATGTCTTGTATATAGTGCCTCAAATAACCACACTAGGCTACATATGGAATAAGCCTTGCTCATTTGACTAATGCATGAACTAACCTTTTATTAAAAGGATAATGTTTACCAATGAGATTTGTGGACTAGGTGCATCTCTTATTTGCATTGCTTATACGCATGATTTTTGTTAGTTAGGCACATTACTTATGTGCATGATAGGTTATAAGGTGCATATGTTAGTTACATTAGTTAAATTTAGTGTGTGAGTTATGAATTTATATTTTTTTTCATTATGTTGTATCTCTAACTAAAAAATCTTCTTGGCACTAGCGATGTGATAAGAATGCCTACAATATGGGTCACATGGGTAACAAGATGTATTGTTTGTATCCATGCACAAGGTTAGGTTCGGAAGGAGTTAGGCCCACTAGTGGGTTAATTGTTATAATGGGACATTAATCATTATTTAAGGGATACTATGTTAGTGTTTTAGGATACTAGTAGATTCATGGCCTATGGTTAGTGGAACACTAACCATAGGTTATGGTTGTGAATGTGAATTAGGTTCATAAGTTCCCCAAACCACCACACAAGCATGGAATTGGGAATCTTTAACATGTGAGTGAGATATCTTTATTGTTTTGAGTCTTGGCACACCAAGGATGATTTTTTATGTACATGGAAACATCTAACACCAAAATAAGATGTATTAATGATGATCATGATGATGACGATGATGATGATCAAGATGGGGATGACGACGATGATGATGATGAAGACGACGATGACAATGATGATGATGACGATGATGAAGATGAAGATTCAAATGACGATGATGATCATGATGATGAAAAATTGTGACAATGATGAAGACGAAGATGATGATGATCATGATGATGAAGATGATCATGATGCAGATTGATGATGACGATGATGATGATCATGATGAATGTGATGATGATGATGATGACGATGATGAAGATGATGGTGATGATGATGATGATGATGATGATGATGATGATGTTGGTGGTGATGACAACGACAATGATGATGAAGACGAAGATGATTACGATGATCATGATGATGACGATAATGATGATCAAGATGGGGACGATGATGATGATGGTGGTGATGAAGACGGCGATGATGATGATGATGATGATGACGATGATGAAGATGAAGATTTCAAATGACAATGATGATCATGATGACAAAGAATGGTGACAATGATGAAGACGAAGATGATGATGATCATGATGCAGATTGATGATGACGATGATGATGATCATGATGAATGTGATGATGATGATGATGATGACGATGATGAAGATGATGGTGATGATGATTATGATGATGATGATGTTGGTGGTGATGACAACGACAATGGTGATGAAGATGAAGATGATTACGATGATCATGATGATGACGATGTTGATGATGAAGATGGGGACGATGATGATGATGATGATGAAGATGACGATGATGATGATGATGATGACGATGATGAAGATGAAGATTTCAAATGACGATGATGATCATGATGACGAAGAATGGTGACAATGATGAAGATGAAGATGATCATGATCATGATGATGAAGATGATCATGATGCAGATTGATGATGACGATGATGATGATCATGATGAATGTGATGATGATGATGATGATGATGATGATGGTGATGATGATGATGATGATGATGATGATGTTGGTGGTGATGACAACGACAATGATGATGAAGACGAAGATGATTACGATGATCATGATGATGACGATGATGATGATCAAGATGGGGATGATGATGATGAAGATGACGATGACGATGATGATGATTGACGATGATGAAGATGAAGATTTCAAATGACGATGATGATCATGATGACGAAGAATGGTGACAATGATGAAGAGGAAGATGATGATGATCATGATGATGAAGATGATCATGATGCAGATTGATGATGATGATGATGATGATCATAATGAATGTGATGATGATGATGATGATGATGATGACGATGATGAAGATGATGGTGATGATGATGATGATGATGATGATGATGATGATGATGATGATGATGTTGGTGGTGATGACAACGACAATGATGATGAAGATGAAGATGATTACGATGATCATGATGATGACGATGATGATGATGAAGATGGGGACGATGATGATGATGAAGATGACGATGACGATGATGATGATGACGATGATGAAGATGAAGATTTCAAATGATGATGGTGATCATGATGACGAAGAATGGTGACAATGATGAAGACGAAGATGATCATGATGCATATTGATGATGGCAATGATGATGACAATGATGATGATCATGATGAATGTGATGATGATGATGATGATGATGACGATGATGAAGATGATGGTGATGATGATGATGATGATGTTGGTGGTGATGAAATCGACAATGATGATGAAGGCGAAGATGATTACAATGATCATGATGATGACGATGATGATGATGAAGATGGGGACGATGATGATGATGATGATGAAGATGATGATGATGATGACGATGATGACGATGATGAAGATGAAGATTTCAAATGACGATGATGATCATGATGACGAAGAATGGTGACAATGATGAAGATGAAGATGATGATGATCATGATGATGAAGATGATCATGATGCAGATTGATGATGATGATGACGATGATGATGATGATGATCATGATGAATGTGATGATGATGACGATGATGAATATGATGGTGATGATGATGATGATGATGATGATGTTGGTGGTGATGACAACGACAATGATGATGAAGATGAAGATGATTATGATGATCATGATGATGACGATGATGATGATCAAGATGGGGACGATGATGATGATGATGATGAAGACGATGATGACGATGATGATGATGACGATGATGAAGATGAAGATTTCAAATGACGATGATGATCATGATGACGAAGAATGGTGACCATGATGAAGATGGTGATCATGATGAAGATGATATTGATGATCAAGCAGTACACCATTTGGGGTGGCATGATAATTGTACTGCATTTCCTTAATTATAAGCTTCTCTCTGTTTCAAGAATTGTTTAATATTCTCTACTAAACAGGGCCAACCATGTGAAGGTGGAAGCTCTTATGGCCCCTCCCCCCCCCCTCTCATCACTCTCAATTCCCCAATATAACCCGAAAAAAAATCTATGTACAAAAAATTAAATGTCTTTTCTCATTCATACTAAATAACAAGAAAGGTTTCTAATTTTAACATACAGGAAAATGGAAATTAGCTAAGAAATAGTTAATAATTTATTATTAGTAATGCATACTTGATCATAAAATTCAATGGTCTTCATCATCTTCTTCATCTGAGTGATCGTCTATACTATCATCCGATGATCCAGATTCAACATTGTAAGGATTGGCCATATCATCATCGTCGTCGATGTCAGTTACAATCATCATGTCATCGTCAATATCATCTTCATGGACATTGTCTGAATATACATCATGATTTGATTCAAGAAGTTCTTCGACATCTTCTTCTGGAATAGGAATATCATCTAACTCATGTTGATCATGATCATCTTCAATGACATCTTCTTCTTCAAGAACGTCTTCATTACCTTCATCTACCTTATACTTTACCGGCCTTCCCCTTGGATCGTGTCTCACAGCAAATGACCAACCCGCTCTACCTGGAACCTTAGAGTAAAATGCATGTTCACATTGGGTTGGAAGAACATAGGGCTCCGTTCCTGGCTCAAACAACCTTGTATTTACCATGGTAAAACCATTATCATGTTCAATAATTGTTTTATCGAGATCACGTTGATTCAATTGACACCTGTACCATTTGACAATGAACAGAAATACCTTGAAGGAGTTAAAGTCACAATGAATAATGTCTTCTAGATACCCATAGTATCGATTTTTAGATAGTTCTGGATGTCTGTCACTTCTAAAAGAAACATTGGTCACCTCAAATACTGCAGATATCCCACAATCAGATGTTTTCTTTGTTTCATCCAACTTTTTGATGTGATATCTACATCCATTGCACCACATAGCCTTATGGTGTTTTACCTAGTACAACAAGCCATACAGGAAAATATTACATAATGACACCATATTTATGATAAAGTAGTGCATGTTTATTATAATGCCATAAAAGGAAAATAATCAGCGTGATGTACAACGACAATATTAAAAAAAAAAATTAGTGTCGTTGATTAATATGCTTACCTGATTATCTTTTAAAATTCTTGCTAAATCGATTTCCCTTTGTGTTAGATTGGTGTCTCCATTGCGATATGCATCTTTAACCAATGAAGCCACACCTTCCCATGATATTCCATGACCAGATTGTTCACATTTTTCGATCCATACCTTCATCCAGTCAAGATTGTTTGTGATTTATAAATGAATTGCATCCCACTCTTGACCAAGTGTTTGATGACAATAAAATTAAAAATCAATGAAAATGTATATTAGTCACTTAAAAAAGTATATAATTACAGTATAAAATGATGCAAAATACTAAATAAAAAAATAGAATATGTATGATATATAAACATAAAAATCACCAATGAAATGTGTTATATTACCTTTCACCTTCCTCGATCTACCTTTCCCCTTCGGGTACTCCCCTTCGAAATTGTTTTTGGAGTCTGGATCACAAATGCGACGTAAATTGAGCTTTGACGCCAATATAGGAAGATATTCACTAATGTACAACATGTTTTGGTATACCATATATCCCTCCATCATAGAACCCTCAGCATATGTTCGTTGTCTGACCAAACCCTTCATAAATTTCAAGTGCCTCTCAACCATCCACATGGAACTTGAGTGCGCAGGTCCACTCAGTTCAATCTCCTCAACTTGGTGTATGAGGTAGTGTTCCTGTGCATTGAAAAATGCTGAAGGTAGATGCTTCTGCATTTCACACACGAGACAAGGAATTTCTCTCCTCCAATACTTTATGTCTTCTTTATGGAATTCTTTAGATGACAACCATCTACAAGTGACATGACAACCCAATCAAGAGATTAAAGAAAAAAGTTATTATATTACGTAACATGAAGTAGAGAATGAAAATCAAATTAGGAATAAGTTCTATGTTGAATTAAACAAACAGTAAGCACATGGAAAAATCACCACTTACCTCATGTATTTCTCGAGACTATATATTATTTGCTTGACATTGTTATCGAATTTGTCTGGGATAGAGAGAGGTAGAACATACTGTAAGAATAATATACAAATAGTTTCAGTATATCAAAAAAGAGTACTAGACAAACAACAATACCAACCATATTCACTGGAAAAAGAAAAAAAATAATTATTAAATGCATACCATATTAATTATTACCTTCATGAAGACATGCCAATCGTGAGTTTTTACCCCCGCGAAATCACCTTTCTTTGTTATGATATTCTTCATGTTTGCACAAAATCCGGAGGGAAATTTAATTTTTCGAATGACTTCTTTTACAACATTACTTTGCTGGTCTGTTAAAATCCATGGAAGTGAGTTTATATTAATTTTCTCTCTGTTGCTATGAAATTGAATGACGTCTTTCATTGCATGGTTGTTATCTTGAATGTCTTTGCAAATTTTGACAATTTTTTCTTTGTCACTCCTTCCATCCAATATTCGCCACAATGTTTCAGTCACATTCTTTCCGATATGCACTGTATCAAATAAATGAACAATTTGTAGGTGCTCATAGTAGGGCAACCTACTAAATTGTATAGGATAACTTTTCATTCCTCATGGAAGCCCATTAATGCCTTCATGATGGTCACATGAACGACAATGATGAAATTAAATATTAAATCAATGTCAATTACACTATACAACACACAGTATAATAAAATACGATATGATCATATACAATGATTGATTATATGTACCTTGACGATTTCTATTATATTGCAACTTCCATAGCTGAGGTGTCATTCTCTTTGGTTTTAATGCAGTCTCTTGCTTGCCATTGAAAAGATGTTTTTCGGTAGTTCGATACCTGTGATTCTTGGAGAGGAAGTGCCTATACTCATCAAACACCTCCTTTCCTAAGCTTTTTGAATGACGAGATTTGATCTTAGGACCACAAACTGGACATGCAAATTTACCCTTTGTCTGAAGACCTAAATAAAAAGATGGAATATCAATATTGTCTATTATAATTATAAAAAAAATGACTGGATTATTTAGAAGAACATGCATGCGTATTATATTAACTAGTAGTTCATAAAATTAAATGCAACTAAAGTGGAACTTATAATTACATACCACATAAATGGGTTAACCCTAGGGCATCATGTATTGTCCATACAAGCATTGCATGGAATTGGAATTGACTTTGTCGTATTGGTCTAGATAAGTCATACATAGTGATGCCATTCCATAAATTCAGTAGCTCGTCAATAAGAGGTTCGATATATACATTCATATCTTTGACTTAGTACTTACCTGATTGATTTGAACATATAAAATAAATATTCTGATTATGAGACGTACCATTTAGATATATAAACCATATTTCACAATAGAAAAACTTTAAATATATATATAACATTATGACACAAAAAATGACAAATGAGAATATACCACTGCATTAAAAAAAACTGCAGTGTTCGTACCTGGAATAATCATCAACAACATTATGTGCTCCCTCTTTATTGTCAACCATGGAGGAATGTTGTTGTTGATAACAAAAATAGGCCACACCGAGTAAACAGATCTCATCTCTGCAAAAGGATTGACACCATCTGCTGCCAAAGAAATCTTAAGATTACGAGGTTCGTCTTTAAAGTGAGGCCATTTTTCCACCATATCTCTAAATGCAGACCCATATGTAGGCATCCAAATAATGTCGTCTTGACTTCTGTTCCGTGCATGGTAATCCATAAGCTGCGCTATGTTTTTGCACCTGAACAATCGTTGCAAACAGGGAATAAAGGGAATATAATGTAGAACCTTGCGAGGCACCTTTTTTAGTTACTTGATCTATGAGATATCTACTGATATGACATTCAGGACATTTTGTTGCAAATTCATGCTGGTTGTAATAAAGAACATGATCATTGGGGCATGCATGAATTGCTTCATACTGCATTCCAATTTCTTTCATGATGGCAGATAAATCTCGATATGTGCGAGGTAAAATATTTGACGATGGTAACAAATATTCACCTATCATGCTACAACAAATAAAAATAAAAATCTAGTTAATATAATATAGAAATAATATTAGTGAAACAAATTTCATCCGTAGTAATTTGACTTATATATGAATTAACAATAAAATACATGACAATCATATATATTTTGTGATGGAATATATTACATACCTTAACATCTATGTGACCGATATGTTTGAAAGACCATTCATAACCTTCAAGTTCATTACCAGCAATATAGCAAAGAGAAGATTTGTCTTCGAGCCGTCATAAAGGGTTTCGTATGCCTTGTCAAGAAGAGGTATATCATGAATATCATCAAAATGTTCATCATTTTCATGATCATCATCATGATCCATTCCAACATTAAATGAATCATGGATCAAAGTATTTGTAACATCATCTTCAACTATGTTATCAGTATGATCATCTTCTTCAATGTGATCATTAACTTGTTCTCCATTAATATTCATAGCTCCATGTTCCTTCGGTACTTGTTCTGGAAGCACTTGCTGATCTGTACGATATGCCGTAGGATGTCTTTCCTTTATAATTACATGAAACAATCAATAGATAAAAGTTAATATAAGAAATTTAAATGCAATATGTAAAAATTTATGTGATACATTAAAAATTTAACAAATTTTGTACTGTTGGGATGAAAAGAACAACGACCAATTGTACGGTTGGTCAAAAATAAGAAATATTATAATAATACATAAGAAATATTATAATAATACATAAATTTACAAAAGCAATCAAAGTAAAAACATATATAATGCAAAACTTACAAATGGATGGTATTCATGTCCCCCCTCGGCGTGCCCATGCTCCCTACAATGTTTTGTGGCTATTGTGATCAAAATTATTCTCCTCTTAAAGCCCCTGCATTGATTACATGGACAATAGCATTTACCATCACCCCTTCTTTCAATTCCTTCCCACAATCTAGCAAGCAATTGTTGATTTTGTTCGTCTGGATTAGGAATATTCGTAGTTGACATTTTCTCGTAAAGAGCTTAAATGAAGATTATCGATCTTAGAAAATGAAGCTCCACAGTACTTTGCTCACATGAATAACAAAAACAACGAAAAAAAGTCCGCCGAACAAAAAAAAAATCCACAAACCGTCGTTGGTATGGAAAACATGTCGGAATGGTAGGATATTTATAAATTTTGAATGTCAAAACGTCAAATCGAAGTCAGATATCCGACGACTCTAATCTAGTTACCGTTGGGAAAAATCCGTCGGATATCCGACTTCTTCGGGTTAGAAATGGAGTCGGTTATCCGACATCCAAAGCATTGGATACCTGAATAGGTGTCAGATATTCGCAGATCCATCGGCTATCCTATGGGCCTTGTCGGAGATTCAAAATTACATCGGATATCCGACGGATGCCTCACGAAATTTAAAAAAAAAACAAAAAAAGTAATCTTGAAAGAAAAATCCGACAACACAATCCATTTTGTCGGAGGTCGTTGGATTTGCTTGTCGGTTTTTGGGTTCAAATCTACTAGTGTAGGGCACCATATATCACAGAGGGGGATAGAAGTTGATCAAGCAAAAGTTTCAGTAATCAGAACGCTGCCACCACCTGTTAAATAAAGGGATGTGAGAAGTTTCCTTGGACAAACAGGATACTACAGGAGATTTATTGAAAATTATAGCAGTATTGCTACACGAATGTTTTCCCTTCTCACAAAAGACACTGAGTTCATCTGGAAAAACCATTGCATGATAGCATTTGATAAACTTAAGGAGAAAACAATTACAGCTCCAGTACTCCAAGGACCATACTGGGAACTTCCATTCCACATCCACTCAGATGCATCAGGTAAGGCCATTGGATCTGTCCTTGGACATGAAAAAGAGAAGAAGCCCTATGCAATATATTATATCAGTAAAAATTTGGCAAGGGCAGAATTAAATTATGCTGTCACCGAGAAGGAATTTTTGGTTGTCATACATGCCATTAATAAATTCAGGCACTATATCACTAGCTACCAAATTTTTGTTCATACAGACCATTAAGCCTGAAGGTATATCATGAACAAACCCAACACAAGTGCTCGACTCATTAGATGGCTGCTACTCCTCCAAGAGTTTGACATCACGATTTTAGACAAGCCAGGTAAACACAATGTGCTGGCTAACTTTCTATCTAGGCTCACACATGGAAAAGACAGTGAAGTGATCAATGACAGTTTTCCATATGAGCACCTTTTTTCCATATCCACAAGAAGCCCATGGTTTTCTAACATAGCAAACTATTTAGTGTCTGGGAAGTTTCAAGAACATTACAGTTACAAAGAGAAGACTAAAGTAATAAGGCAACGTGCCACATACACATGGATAGAGGGCATGCTCTTCAAACAAGGACCAGATCAAATACTCAGAAGGTGCATTAGAGAAGATGAAGTTCATGACATAATGCATGCCACTCACAATGAACCATGTGGAGGACACTATGATGCAAAGAGGACAACCTATAAAATTTTGCAAACAGGGTACTATTGGCCAACACTCCACAAAGATGCTTATGAATATGTTTCACACTGTGATGACTACCAAAGAATGGGGAAACCAACAAAAAAAGAAGAAATGCCTCTCCATCAACAAATCTCCTTGGAGGCATTCGAACATGGGGATTTTATTTTTTTGGTCCAATAAACCCACAGTCAAATCAAAAAAGCTGCATCCTAGTATGCACTAACAACACTTGCTGCAGCAAATGAAACCAAAGTGGCAAAATTCTTCACTAAGCAGATCTTTCACAGGTTTGGAGTACCAAGAGAACTAGTCTATGATCAAGGCCCACAGTTTACATCAAATCTAATAGATGACTTACTTAAAAGAAAAAATGTCAAGCACAGACAGTCCTCCTCCTATAACCCTCAAGCCAATGGTCAAGCTGAGGTAACAAACAGAGAATTAGAGAGGATTTTGACAAAGACTGTCCAACTCCACAAAAGAGATTGGGTTGACAGACTGAGTGAGGCAGTTTGGGCCTCTAATACCACATGGAATACAACAACATGATTCACACCTTATGAACTAGTATATGGAAAGAAAGCCATGCTACCAATTGAATTTGAACTAAAGACATTAAGAATTTCAACAGAGTTAAATATGGAACTATTAGAGATACAACAAGAACGCATGCTACAATTGAATCAACTAGATGAGCAACACCAGCAAGCACTTTCCCATACCAAAATCATCCAATAAACAAAGGAAGAAGTTGCATGACAAACACCTAAAGGATAAAACGTTCAAAGAAGGTGACTAGGCAATACTCTATGACTCAAGGTTTCACACATTCAAGGGAAAGCTAACAACTAGATGGCTGGGACCTTACATAATTCAAAAGATCTATGAAAATGGAGTTGTAAGGATCATTACAATTGATGAAGAGGCGTTCCCCATGATAGTAAATGGACATCGGCTCAAACTTAACAAGAAGCCATAGTCAAATGAGGATTTTACACAGGTACTCTACTAGCAACAACTGATGCTGATAGAGAGCATGGAAAATCATTGAAATTCAATTCATAAAAAAAAAGAAAAAGAAAAATTGCTGAAAAAAAAAGGAAGCAAATTGAAAACAAGAATGAAAAAAGAAGAGAAGAAAAACAAACAATAAAAAAGAAAATGATAAGAAAAAAACATGAGAAAGGGGGATGAGCAAAATGCCAAATACCAAACTACAAAAAATGACACAATCAAGTAAACACAGGTAAAATTGTAGAACATCATACATCACCAAGAAGAACCAGCATGCACACTGCAGACAAATCAAATCAAGAGAGCTAGGTATCAATAATCAAGCGAGCCAGTCATATATTCAAGTTAGTAGCAAATATATCACACTACAGAATTCAGTCAAGTGAGCCTTCCATTATTCAAAACCTGCTACTATTCAAGCGAGCCTGCCATCGAATACAAGTGATCTAGCAATCTAATAAAGTGAGCCAAAAAATTATCAACATTGCAGCAACCAAGCGAGCCAACCACGTAATCAAGAAGAAAGAAAAGGTATCAACTACTACAGAATTCATTTCCAGCAAACAAGTTATTCAATCACATCTGCAATATCTTCACTCGAGCCTGCCTAGATTACAACAATACAAAGAAGAATCAGCAACCCAATGCAAAAGCATCATCACAAAATCAAATAAAAAAAAATGGCATGAAGTTCAAAAGCAGCTAATACAACAAATTCAAATGAACCTAAGGAAAAAGCAAGAAGTGCACATACCTGGAAGTTAGTGTGGTCACACAACCAGCAATCCAGCCCTCAAACCTGTAATCAACCTCAACCATTTGAGGTAAGATAGCTACACTCCAAGTGTTGGTTTATTGTTATAGTAAAGGGTTTCAGGATGACAAAAGGTTTCAAGAAAAGTGAACCAGAGGAACACAACGCTATTTATCAGAATCTGCGAATCTTAACAATCATCCGCAGCGTGAGCTGGATGCCTTTAATCTTAGGATTGAAAGGATACAATACAAGGGTGGCTCTGGAGTTTGCAAGAAATTTAAAGCATATCAAGGATGAACAGTTCGTCACGTGAGTGAAGGGGTTACGTATAAGGTTGGATGATGAAGTGATTTCCAAATTCACTAGTTTGTCAATGGGTCTGCATTGGAGAAGGGATGACCGGGAGGCAAACCATGAAGAAAATGAAACATTTTTCAAGCAAGGAAAGGTCTATGACGAAGATAAAAATGGATTCAAAATACTCTCCATGCCGGCACCATGGGATGAAATGGCTGCAATCGTCCAGAAATACATTAGATGCATTGGTAGGCTAAGTTATGTTTCTATTTTTCATTTTTGAATTCTGGAGCTGTTGAGGCACAGGGTCCATCTTCCACCGAACAACAACATTAGCATTCCATACTATCTTCTCCTATCTCTGGAAGAAATGAGCAAGAAAGTGATTAAAGGAAAAGAGGATGCTTTATCCCACCATGGGCTGATCAAATTGATTGTTTGTGAGGAATTAAAAGTGTAGATCCCAAAGCTTTCTTGGGAAGAATTCATGTTGGTATTTGTTGAGGATGTTCAAAGAATGAAGGGTACACCCACAGTTGGCATACCCCTACCTCCTGGATCAAAGGACAAGACTGCCTCTACATCAGGGACTAAGAGGAAAATTGATCTGGACAGTGTGGTTGATACCCTGGTGAAGATAAATCATTCACGAGATGACTCCCCCAAAATGAAACCAAGGATTTCTACCAATAGTCAAGGGTCGAAGAGATGAAGTAAAAGATTCACACAAGCATCCAGAATCCAAATTACCAAGGAGGAGAAAATGGAATCCAGTCCCCTAGTTCAAAATGTGTCTGGTGATGATGATGATCTTTGGGTAGATCAGGAAGATCCCACTACACCAAAAGAGCTGGATGAATAAGAAGAGTTGGATACAGAAGAAAAGAAGGATGAACAAGAAGAGTAGGACGCAGAAGAAGAGTAGGATGAATAAGAAGAGCAGGACGCAGAAGAAGAGCAGGACGCAGAAGAAGAGCAGGACGCAGAAGAAGAGCAAGATGAACAAGAAGAGCAGGGTGAACAAGAAGAATAGGATGCAGAAGAAGAACAGAATGCACAAGAAGAGCAAGACAACTTCTAGGGGAACCCTCCTGAGCACAATGAAAACCCTAGGGTTGCTGACCAACTCATTGAGGCATGAAAAAAACTAGAAAAGCTCAGAAAGGAGCTGGCAACATTGAGAATTAAATCAGAAGCTAGCCAATGTCTCCCCTGTTTTCACCTGAAAAGACACAAATTCTGAAAATGCATCATGTAGGGGAGCTAAAATTGGCTGAGCGGAAAAATTCAACACTTAAAGAGAAATTGGCTGAGGCACAAGAGGAGTTAGCCAAAAAGGACCAAGAGATTGTTCAATTGAGGGACGTTTTGGCTACTACCACTAAAATATATGATAAACTACTGGACCTCAGGCTGCCATCAACAATTTATGCAGTTTATCTACAAGAAAAGTGGGGCAAATTCCAGCTCCAAAGGTTAAAACAGGGACTCCCGATAGAGATAAAATCCCCCAAAGAATTTATGGATACATCTCTAAACTCCACAAAATTTGAGAAGGACTAGCTAAGTGAATTTTTCTTGCACAATTTTGTAGTTCCTAGCTTTCCCAACTGGTCGCCAAACCCTTACACGGGCGATTTCCGGTTGAGGGCACTATGTTCATGGATGAATCATGAATTTGAATGAGCTCAGGACTACCACATTTATGTTGCAGAAAAATGGCAAAATCCATTAATGGTCAAGGTAGAGGCGACTCACCCTGAAAGAATAATTTACAACCATAGGATGAGGAGATGATCCCCATTCTCCTTGCAAAGCAGTAGGAGGCTGTGGCACACTTTGATGTTACTCTCCAAAGCACACACAAAGAGGTTCATGAGTCTATTAATGAAAGATGGCACAGAGTAGCAAGTGATCTAAAAAGAAGAGAGCTCCACTCCCCTCTCAGACTTGAAGCTGCTCTTTTTAAATCCAAACTCTACAGGGAATACTTGATAAGGAATCAGCTCAGATGGATTGGAATGAGGCTGAATCCCCGATTTTTCCTTCCCACGATTATTAAGGAACAAATTAATGAGGAAGAAGAGAGGAGATCATGGGTCAAGGAGGATCAGAGCATGGGTTACTACAGGTAGGCAGGGACCCCCAAGGTGGTAGCATGGGACATCAAGGACGTTGTCGATGATATGAATATGTCACCCAAGGATGGGTGAATCCTTCAAGAATGGGGGAGAATGATGAGTCCAAGTTACAGGTATTTGATAGCCTTTTTCCCCACTGTAAAGCACAAGAAAGGGTGAAGAAATACACTTGTTTTGTGGGAGAAATGATTTACCTTGATTATTTAATGAATTTGTTTTAAAGATTATTCTTGTATGTTTGAAAGCGTGTTCAATAAACTAATTATATGAAAATTGAGTATGATTGAGCAGGTCCAGGTACACTAGGGGACAAACATGCAAATCAATCAAAGGACCGAAATATCATACAAAGCTCAGTGCCTTTTTCCCTGATTTCTAGAGAGAACTCTTGTTCAAACAGAATCGGCAATTAGACATATAGTTAGGTTAAGCATTAGAGGAATATATATACAGGCCTCTCGGCTAGCGAGAGGGTTCTGTTGCCATTTTTGAGAACCATCATTTTACGTTTTTATACTGCTGAGACAATTTGTGTTACAGACCTTTATCAAACCATGAATTTACTATTTTGAATAAAGATTTGATGTTGCTTTCAATTCAACATCTGTAAGTTTTCTCCACTCCTGAGTACGGGTTGGAGAGGGCCCCTCCAACATGTAAGTCAAGAGATTTTACTGTTCAGGTATTTTTCATTATGTGCTTTATATTGACTTAATCTATATCGCATGTGAAAGTATTTTCGATGGCATTCAAATAACATGAATTGATTTCTATAGTAAAGCGACCATTCTGATTCCGTAGTAGTTTATAGCGCATTCTGTAGTTCAGTAATGTTGTTTCTGTAGACCTGTAGTAGCATTCTGCCAAGACATGATTTGACACTTATTTTCCTGTGTGCTTGCTGTTAGCACCTATTTATTTTTTGCAGCATAAAAATGAATGTGAAAGGTGGATGGTTGAACAACTACCTGAGGGAAGCTTGAAGTACTCTCCATCCACGATGGCCAGGTGCTAAGACAAGAAAAGAAGAGGTCTAGAAGGACCTAATGCAATAAAAATGGAATAATTTCGAAGTATGGGTATTAATATGCAAGGGAAATCAAATAATGGGATAAAAAGACCCTAAGTCCTATAGTCCACATGTGAATGATGAGAAAGGTTAAGTACCATGCAGGTAGGCACCGTCGATCGGGCTCAGGCGCGAGATCAATGGTTCCTGTTGACAGTCGCATGGTCGAGTTGCAATGAAGAAAGGGCTTAAGCGGATGCGATGGGATTTTCTCGCTGGACAGATGTCAACTCCGGAAGGTGTCACAAGGAGGAAAAGCGGTAAAAAGGACTATTTCAAGCCCATGCGATGCCGCGAGGGTGGGACAGGACATTAAATATCTACAGGGGAGAATCCCTCGCCTCCAATTGGATGGTGAGCGACATATGTGGTTTGCCAATATATGAGTCCGCCCAGATCGATGGTTCAGATGGCAAGGAGAGCCACATCAATGGCTAGTGGAGGTTGGAAGCACACGAAAGATAATAGGAACGACCCCACTAGCAGACAGATGATTTAAGAGTTAAATGGAGTATAAAACCTCACTGTTGATACACGCTTGAGAAGAGATGAAGGGTTCTCATAGATAGTCGCATCAATAAATAGCACATTGGATAACGGCAAGGCGGATCCGATGGATTTTTCCCGCCAGACAGGTGTCAGCTCTAGAGCCTGTCGCATGGAGAAAAGGCAGTATAGGAAACCATTTTGGGTGCATGAGATACCACCTCATAGATGCATGCGAATGAGATGAATGGCCCATATGGAAACTAGCAAGATTATCCAATGATGGAAATAAATGAGTTGTCAAATCAGTAGGTAAAGGGAAGTCAGATCCGACGGTGGACAATGAGCACGTGGGAGATAAATGGTTGAGATTGAAGGACAGTGGCCAAGGAAGCCGAAGGTTATGGAAACACGGTTATATATATACGAACGGCTGTAAAAGTTGACATTTGTTTCGAAGCCTGTCGAAGTCAGAAAGTCTCTCAGCATGTGGCAGATGACGAAGGCGACAAAACCTTCGACAGGGTGCGTCCAGGGCTTCCAAAGTGACAGGTAGGACTGTGTAACCACCTTTCTCTGAAAATTTGAGTCTTTTATAGTCATAAGATAGGGGAAGAACAGGTTTCTATTGGTTCTAGGGTTAAGGTCGCCCTGGAAGATAGAGATGTCGATGTGTTTGACACATACATTCGGCTCCCTGTCCTGGAGATCAAGAAAAGATTGGAGGCCTTATATGAACAAGGTCTGGATATACATGGGGTTTTCAGGTCGTCATTTGTTTCCTTTTGTCTTGACTAGGTAGTGTCTTTCCCTGAATTTGTATCATGGTGTTCCTTGAATTACTCAGAGCCCCAGAGGATAATTATGGATTCCCATCAGTCTAGAGTCATCTGTGCTATAGATGCGTCGGTTCTTAGGAATTCTTTTTTTGTCTCCGAGTCACAGAACCTTGGGTTGGAATGTTTTTCTTAAGAGTCTCTACTTTCCCTGTTTCGCCAAATTACCCATGAGAGCTGTCAAGATTTTTTAGCCACATGCCTAAAACCCGACTCAAAAATTGCAGAAAAGTACTACCCCTTGAATGTCAGCCTTTTTGATGACAATTCCTAGTTGGTTTTTTCTTTAGTGGCTCAATTTTTAGGATTAAGTACAGATTTGTGGGTAACTGAAGTCCAGTTGAGTTTAGGATTAGCATTAGTTTGGAAAGTTCTGAAAATGGGCTCATCCTATCCCTTAAGTTCGATGAATTTTTGGTAGAGAGAATACATGTACAGTTGAGCAAGTTCCCAAATGCTAGGTTTTTCAGGTACCAGACATAGCTTATGAAAATTATTATGCACAGCAACGCAGAAAGCCCGCATTTTTCCCCATTGGTTGAAGAAGATGCTTTGATAGACGATGTCTTTAACTATATAAACTATATCTTACCCCCTGTTTACAAAGTCATCTTTGGGGAAGAATTGCCTAGGGTATTTCCCGAGATGAAAACAATTATGCAGTTGAAGATCGAACTGGCTATCGGTGACTGGTTTCTATTGAACGATACTACAGTCATTAGGCTGTATGGTTTTGTACAAGAGCCCTATGTTTTGCCCGCTTTTCTGACATTGCGAATCTTGAGTTTATCATGCAGAAACTGATTCTTGAAGAGGAGCAGTTCCTACAATTTAAGAAGGTCACTAATGTAAAATACCCTTGGAAGGTGGGTCCCTTCATAGTGAAAAGCAAAGAAGCTCTGTAGAATGTAAAAGAGTTATTGAAATCTCTGGGGTTCAAGAAAGATGTGGCGGTTGAATACGACCCCTTGCAAATCATTTCTAAGAGAAGGAAAAATTGTAATCTAAGTGCTTTTGAACATAAGGAACCAGAAGGGGTATTAAAGGGACGAAATTTGTTGCACTGGGAACCCGAGGCGGAGAAGGTTGTGGAGTTACAGGAAGGAGATCTAATGTTGTTCGATTTTATAATGGACATAGATCAGGTGCTGGACACTTTGGAAGTAGGCCATAAAAGAGACTTGGCGGAAGTTCGAGATATGGATACTGGAGGAGGAAGTGGAGAAAAGCGGCTTAAAGTGGAAACACAAGTTGAAGTAATTGTTGCAGCCACTCACGCCGAGTTAGTTGTTTCTCCCACTAAAGAAGAGTTGGTCATCGCAGTGGCTCAAGAAGTATTGAATGTTCCGATGGATGGTGAGAGAGAAGAGGATGAGGGGCTTTCAACTCCTGAGGTTCAAATTAGAGAATATAATTTTCAGGATGGCAAGGAGGGTGATGAAGCTGATAAAATTCGGTCCAAAGTCGACCTGTGCGAAAA
Source organism: Larix kaempferi (assembly GCA_027924585.1). Lineage (NCBI taxonomy): Eukaryota > Viridiplantae > Streptophyta > Pinopsida > Pinales > Pinaceae > Larix > Larix kaempferi. The sequence continues at coordinate 6,531,284 of BSBM01000252.1, forward strand.
ATATGGACAGAATAAGCAGGGCTCAGACCAAAGGCTATTTGATTTGATGTCAAGGGCTAGGAATTTGTCTAGTACTGAAACTTCCTTAATGACCATCAGAGATAAGGGGAATCGCACTTTGAACCTGGCAATATTGATAGTGGATGAAGTGACTGAAATGAGGGTCAATTGGGAGAAGATACCAGTGCCGAAGATTTTGTAAAAGCGGCATTGAAGGGTGATGACTTGGAAGTTACTGTGAGAAAGTTAGAGAGCCAATTGAAGCAAGAAAAAAGTGAAAACTGAGCTTTGCAACAGCAGGTCAAGAAGCTACAATATGACCTAGTTATAAGCAATGGTGGAGGCAAAACCATGAACAATCTATTGCCTGAGAAAGATAAGCTAATTTTGAAACTGCAGAAAAAGGAGAAAGTTCCTAATATCTAGCTAATCGAGGCTCCTGAAGAAACAAACTTTGAAATACAAAAGGAAACCTTGTCTAAAGAATTAAGTGATTGTAAAGCCGGGTTGCTAAAATTTGCAGGGAAGGAAGAGAATTGGAAAAAGGAGAAAATGAGCCTAGAAAAGCAGCTTGATGACTTAAAAAGTAACTTGTCCAAATTGGACTCGCGACCTACAAATATGAACCAAAGTGCAGATAGTAGTAGTACTGACAGCCTGGTGCAGGCTATGTCTCATATTAGCCTGAAGGATGTGGAAATCAAGGAGATGAAGGACAAAGCTCTGAGGTTGGAGGAGGAGAGTGAAAAGAAGGAAGAAGAAGCAAAGACCCTCTGAGATAAGCATAATGAATTAGTTGATATCAATAAGAAGCTCACCCGCCAAGTTACAGGACAAACATATTTGCAGGGTTGCAAGCATTTAGTATGGGATCAAATTATTAAAGAAGCTGAAGGTTTCAGGCCATACCTAGAATTTATAAGAATAAAAGAGAAAACAATCAGTGATGCTTTCACAGGTTATGCGGTTGCGAGAGAAACTCTTATCCGGAAGCCCAAGGAAACATCATTGAATGATATTAATTTTTTGAATAGTTTATTAGAGGAGGAAATGATCAACTTAAACATTGGAAACCGGATCCAGGAAATTACAGCAGCATGGAGAGTTCTGGGGAAGTATGCATAGATTGAAGGCATGGAAACCAGAGCAGAGGAAATGAAGAGACAGGTAGCGAATTTCAAAGGATTGTTTGGTAAGCTGGCTAAGATGGGGTTACCATCATTTTGGGATAATAATCAAGAGTTAATCTCCCAAACTAGTTATAAAAACTTGCTTTGGAACATAAGTATGGATCACACCAAGTTCAAACATCTAAACCAATTGCTTATAGGTAGAACTTTGATGGAAAAGATCTTTGAAGACTTTGAAATCCTGAACCGATTGGTCGCCATTGGTGAAAGACTCCCTCCATCTTCCCTTGCAGAGCACATTGAGATCTGGGTTATGGTAAAGGAGATGACGGATTATGACCTCCCTTCTGCTGAGCTGTGGACTACTGTGGAAAGATACGGGAAAGTGAAATACATTCTCCACCCTCCACAATGATCGTTGGCTTTTACATAGTTGTTGTTTATTTGAGAAAATCAAAGACTTCTAAGATACTTTTATTTCTAAAAAGCAATTTGTAATATTTTTTGAGGCGACTATGAAAATAGTCAGCTGGAACAATTACTTCGTTATCTTTTATCTTTGTAGTTGAAAGTAAATATCACGTGGTAAAAATACTGGTAGGGATGAAAAGCAGTTAGACTGGTTCTACCTATTTATGTTTTTGTAGAGATAAGAAGTAAATCCTGATGAGTTGTCATTCAGTTGCAACGGTTTTTAGTTTTGATGGATCGAGTATAAGGCTTAGGTCTTCTATATATATGAGGTAATAGAATGAAAAATGGTTGAAAATATTATTGGAAAACCTTTTGGAATTTTGAGAATCAGTCTGTAAGATATTTTGAGTTGTTTAATAAAGTTGCAGAGCCAAGCCTGAGTTTTTTCAGGGATTCTTGTGTAATTGGTTTGGTAGTATGTCTTTCCTTCTCCTATGTTAATTGTGTATCTTTCATTGTTATTTCTAGTCTGTAACATTTCTTCATACTTGGTGCAGTGTTATAGTTAAGCAGAATTCATACAAATTATGCTCTATTTATCTTATTCCAAGTATTTCAAAAATCTTTTCTACTAAAGTTGGTACATGATTCATTATCACATGCCTTGTATCGATGGATTGTTTCTTTCTCTTCTGTTTCACCAATTAAAATCTCTTTGACTACTAGATGCTTACTACCTCACCCCTGTGTGAATGCATCCACAAAGAATTTGTAAATAAATGTTCAGAGTTTGTTTGAGGTGACTCCATTGCCCAATAGAGATTCATACGTTTCAACCAAACAACGTTTAAACCATTTTGTTTCCAGCATAAATCTGATCTTTTGTGTATGTTGTAATTGAATATCTTGAATGATGAATGCTGGTGTACATTTTCATTGTTGACACCTTTGATTATTCCAGTTTTTTCATGAATGTATAGAGAGCGCCCTCTTTGTTTGTGTTGGGTCAGTAGCACAAGCTAAATATTGGTTAGTGGTTACCCCATATTTCCCTCTCCCACAACCTAGGGGGTCATTTTGGGTGTTAACACTTGCATTACTTATGAAATAGTGATCCATATATTGAAGCTCATGCACTTTTCCATTATTATAGTTGCTCATGAAGATTGATTACTTTCAACACTTTAGTTAATTGATGATTAATTTGTAGCATTGGATAATTGCATTCTGAATTTAGCTTTTGGCATTTGAATATTTTAAATTAGATTTCCAGTTTATGTATTTGAATTACAGTATCTACTTCTTAAATTAGAGATCCAGCTTTCGGTATTATAGAATAGATTTGCTAAGTTTTCAACATTTGAATTCATAGTATAGATTTACTGTTTTCCGGAATATTAATTCTTAAAGTATATTTACTGTTTTCAGGATTTAAATTCTTAAAAATAGATTTATTGTCTTCAGCATTTGAACTTCTTAGCATAGGTATTTATCCTCCATAGATTAGGAAAACCTTTGAAACATTGATACCAACCCCCAACCACGACAAAGACTATCCTATAAGAGCACATATAGTGCCAGCACCTCTAAAGTTTGTACGTCCCCCGGGTTGATAATTAAAGTAGGATCCTGGTCTAGCTTCCCTCATTGGGCATCCATTCTAAGAGATCACAAAAGGGCATCTCATCTCTACGAGATGGATTTCTTGTTCTTTGGCATACATCGCAAATCCTGTAGTGTTCCTTTGAACCTTTATGTATAGTAGGCCACCATAGTCCTCTCAAAATATTCCGTGCAGTAGATTTCCCTGCATAGTGACCTCCAGATACTCCTAAATGTGTTTCAACTAGTATGATAGGCCTCTCATGCTCTAGTACACATCTACGCAACACTTCATTTGGTCCCAATTTATATAATTTTCCTGCAATCAAGGTAAAATCAGTTGATATTACCACTAACTATTTCTTCTACTGCATAGTGAATTCCATAGGTGCTAACCCTGTGGTTAGAAATTATACAATGTCTATGAAATATCCATCTACTATGTGAATAGAAAACAACTACGCATCAGGTAGCTTATCCTCCAAATTACTAGGTCCTCTCCTGAATCAATCCTTGAGAGATGGTTAGGTCCTGCATTCAATCTTCATGGCTTCACTATGACCTAAAAATCATATTCCTGAAAAAGTAGAATCCATCTGCACATTCTTCTCCCTAACACTAGTTTGTTGACCAAGTATTTTAAAGCTGAATGGTCAGTGAACATGCAAAAGTTTGAACCTAGCAAATAATGCCTAAATTTCTGCAGTGCTTACACCATGGCTAATCCTTTTCTCTCTATTGTGGTGTAATTCTTTTCTTCTAAAGATAACTTTCTAGTAGAAAATGCAATTGGATGGTCGATGCCTCCATCACCAGGTTGTGCTAGTACAATGCTAGATGAATCATATACGTGTACATGAAATGTCTTATTCCAGTCAGGAAAGACTAGAATAGGTGCTGTGACCATTTTCTCTTTCATTGTATCCATTAATCCTCTTTGGAAATATTCAGTCCACTCATACTTTGTTTCCTTTTTCAATAGTTTCTCCATAGGCACAGTTATTTGCGCATATCCCTTAATGAATTTTCTACAATATCCTGTGTGTCCCAATGTAGTGCGTAGTTGCTTAACTAAATTAGGTGGTGGGAGATTTACTATGATAACTATATTTGCTGGATAAACCATCAATCTTTGTTTGCATACTATGTGTCCTAACAATATTCCATAAGGAACACAAAAGACACACTTCTTCAAGTTCAAGGAAATATGATACTGTCTACACTTCGCTAACATCATCCTTAAGTTTGCATGATGGTCCTTCAAAAGGCCAAATATTGTCCAGTCATCAAAGTAAACTTCTAGGAATTTATGAATATAATCCTTAAATGCAGCTACAACCACCCTTGAAAAAATAGTAGGTGCATTCTTCAATCCAAAAGGCATAACAATGTACTGAAATGATCCCCATTCAGTAGCAAATGTAGTCTTGTGTCTATATTCCACAACAATTTTGATCTTATGGTAGCCAGCAAATCCATCAGTGAAAGAGTATGCCTCTTGTCCAGCTACATTATCTAGTACTTCATCTATGAATGGAGTTGGAAATGGGTCATGCATAGATGCATCATTAAATTTTCTGAGATCCACACAAATTCTGATTTCTCCTTTAGCTTTCTTGTCTTGAATCACCATGGGACTTATCCATTCTAACTCTTCTACTGGTTCAATGATCCTTGCCTCCAACATTTTATCAATTTCTGCTTTCAATTTTTATTTATATCTGGGGTTCAATCTATAAGGTCTTTGTTTGATAGGCTCCGCATCATGCTTGAGAGGTATTTTCATAACTCCCAAGTCACCTAAAATGCCTTTCATTTCAAAAAACTTGGTAGGAAACAAATCTTGATATTCGCACAGTAGGTTTGTGATCTGTCCCACTGTTTCTTCATCCCAATAATATCCAATGGAGGAAAACTTTGGTTCTTCATCCATGTTAATATTGATCCGTTTAGTGTTAATGGGGTTACTCGTATCTGGAATTTCCAAATCAGGTCCTTCTACATCGCGTTTTCCTTTCCTTCAGATTATGGTATAGTCACGGCACGAGGGTCTTCATTTTCATCTTCTTATAGTGTAAAATTATAACACTCAAGGGCATGTTCCAATTGTATTGCCCATTCTAGTTGACTATACATAGGAAATGGGGCATCATCGAATATATTCTTTTTAATGATATGCAGAGCCTCATTAATGCTCAGGCAGTCATTCTCAAAATTGAAATTTAGCTAAAATCTCTTTTTCATCATGTGCCAATCTATTGTACCATGTCGAAGTTCTATTTCTATATACCAGTTCTTTGATATTGGATCCAATGTGTGCACAAACATATGAACCCACTCTGTTTTTGGTATATTCCTCCATGCTTTTAAGCAAGATTCTATATGATCTCTGGGATCAATATGTCCATTGTACTTTTCTTGTATATTCTCATTTTGTTCAATAAATCTAACTTCCATTAAGTGCTTACATTCTTCCCATGTGCTCAATTTGTTCTTGTGTGCATACCACCATTTAGAAGGTGTAGCTCGCAATGCTATATCTAGATTTGATAGCCTATGTTCATCTGAGACTGATGCTAGATATTCATGAAAGAATGAATGTATGCTATGCAAACCATCATAAACAGGAATTGGAATTACCTCTGTTCCATTCCAGCAAAGTGACTTTGTCATCCTCGCACAATGTCTAGCTGATACTTCATTCATTCTACTCTGCCAATTCTCCAGTCCTGTGTCTGAATCTGATATGCAGGAACTATCGCATCTCCATCTCAACATTCCATATTCTATAGGATTAATGTAATCTCCTTGATTAACTGTCATCTGGTAGATGTTATCTATTTCTTGAGCTATGTATTCCTCTCTTATTGGCTCAACATTCCTCGTTCCTTGTGAAGGATCCAGGGGTGAAATGACCCTGATATCTCGTCCTTCAAATATCATTTGTTTTTCCGTCAAGTTGATAATTGTGAGGTTATCATTTGCCTAGTCAATCCCTAATAGTGAAGGATAAGGATTACTATCTTCTATGATCTCAATCACCTTGAAGTCTGCTTTACTTCGCACTCCATCAATATCAACAGGAACTCCTGATAGCCTCCCAAAAGGTATAACCTTCTACTGGTTAGCTAATCTCAACTTTATAGGAGACCAAGATAGCTTTGGTTTCCACATCTATTCCCATATTTTTTTTGTCAGCACATTCACCTCTGAACCTAGATCAAGAATGACCTGGTTCATTTAAAAATATCCAATCTGCACACTTAACCTCCTTTCTCTTCCTGTTCTTTTATGGTTCTTAATGTAATGGACTGCTCCATCGTTTACTATATTACATTGCTCGTAATATCCCATTACATTTTGTAGTTCCCCTAAGGTGTTCTCATGCCTTAGCATTTTCATGCAACTCTATAGAAATTGTGTTACATGACTTGTCTGCTCTGGCGAAGCTCGTGACTCATCATACAATACTGGCATACCTAGTATAGGTGTTTGATCACTTTGTGAAGGGATCCTTGTAGTCGAAGCTCCTAAGTCTTGAAAATATTTTCTTGCTTCCATGAATACTTCTTTTTCTCTATTAGGGTCGAATACAAGTATTTTTCCAACTACTTTCCTTACCCATGATCCATTAGTAGGATTTGGTATGTTTGTGTGATTATCAGAAGTCGAAGCTTCGTTTGTCCTATCATTTCCTGTCGAAACTCAACTTCGCATCACAACATGGATGTTGTGATATTCATTTCTTTTCTCAGCTGTGATCATCTGAATATTTTGGTTCTGTCCTTCAGGTCTTTTTTCTTGCATTTTGCCTAGCAAAATGGGACATGCTTCAATGATATGGTCATAATATTTACAATACTTACAAGTAGTACAATGGTTCTGACAGTCTCTTGCTAAATGTCCAGGTTGACCACAATTATAACATACAATCTAAGCTCTACCTCGTCCTGAGCCAGTATTACGTCCTATTCCTCTAAATCCACCATGTCCTCTGTATGTACCCTGATCGTATTGTGCATTCTCATTGTTGTTATGTATCTCTCCTTGGACTCTGTAGACATCATGCTTTCTTTCTATCCTGAGGTCGTCTGCTCTACAGTTGGTGTCATCATGGCCAACTGACTTACAAAATGTGCAATATAGGTTCTTTGGTGTCTATACATACTTATAGAGTATGTAAAATTCCTCTAGTCAATGTCCTCTGCATCGACAAATATCACACCATGGTCCTTGAGGTTGATTTAATGGATTCGGTGCCCCACTAGCGACGTAATATCCGAATACAGGACAATGTTCCTTGGAATGTCCTCCTTTACATTTAGTACAAAAAACGTCTTCTCTTACTTCTTTTCCTTTTTGTATATCTTGTAGCTATAATTCCAGGTTTGCTAGTTGTGTCTATATTTGTACCATACATGCTAGTTTTTCCCATGGGTGAAGATTCTAGCTTCATCGCAATTTCCAATTCTTTTGTTTGCAAAGCAACCTTCCATTGCATCAATGGTAATCTAATGTGGGGCAACAACGTAGCTATAAACCACTCTTGGTGTTGTTGCAGTGCAATGTTAAAGCTAACCTGATCCAACAGAGCTTTTAACTTCTGATCAAATTCCCACATAGTCTCATTAGGTTTATGTTTTATCTCTTTTAACTCTGTGATGCATTGAGATTCTAATTTAGGATTCTTAAATTCTCTAATCAACACAGATTTGATGTCATCTAGTGTTCTTTTCTGTCCAACAGAGTATTTCATGAACCATGTTAAATCTCTATCTCTGAATGTAGTGACTAGTTGGGCTTGCTTTATATCATCGTCTTGTACTTATTTAACGTTCCATACAACATCACAGAGAAACCAATGTTGCTATGGATCTTCTAGACCGGTTCCTTTAAAAAAAGGTATCTTTATATCATCTTCCATCCTTCTTCTAGGAGGTGTAGGGTTTTGAAACACTACAGTACTGCTTGCGGAGTGAAATGGTGGAGGTATACCACCATTCAGCTGATTCTTTGGATTTTTTCTCGCAGTATTACTACTTCTAGTGTTCTCCAAACTAGTAATATTTGTTTCAACATTTATAGGTTTCCACGGAGTGATAATATAATATCCAACATGTCTAGGTTTTGTCTCACTATCGGACTATGCTTGAGATGAGTTTCTATCACTCTCTAACTCAATTTCTAGGAATGTGCGAGGTTGAACTTTGCGTGACCTCTTTCTTGTGCTGATTTTATATCTTTTTCCACTACGTAGAATGCCAATATCTTCGTCTGTGTAACTATTTTTTTTTTAACATTACAGACTCAAACCCTAGAAATCTGACTGCATTCTTAATACACGTTTTTCAGCTAATAGCATTTTAATGCATAAACTAATGTTTTTCAAGTATTTACCTCTAAATCCCTTGAAAAATTATCTTTTAGCTGTGCTGTAGGACTTCAAAGTGTCCATGGAAAACTTTGTAATGTATCCTTCCAACAAGATATCCAGCCAAAAGTCTACTACTCTTGAAATCTGGTTATTAATCCCTTTAAGCCTCTGTATCAACTCTGGATTCCAAACTGTAGGTTCTCCACCCTGAAAACAATTTTTTTCTTTCTTCTACCCTCAATATCCACTCATGTAACTCGTTAGAAAAATATGCAAATAAAAATTCATGCAAGTCAGTAAATATGTATCTTTGTAGCCATTGTTTTGTAGTAGGCTGAGGATGTTTGTTTGACTCACCCAATTTTTTATTTCACTCTTCTCTGGATTCCACATCACCAGAATGTTAGTCCAAATTCGGAAACAAAACCATTTGTTGGATTGCTTAGGAAGACTCGGGTTCGGCCGAATTAGCACAGCAACAACAAAACCCCTTTCACTATCCCTTTCGGCATGAACCTGTAAACAGGATGAAGTCTCACCTGAAGCGAATATGGGGGGTTACATAATCAAGATTCTATAATTGTGGCGATGTGCAGATGTGGCTAGCAACCTCGCTAAAATCCTTCTCTAACATCGACTAGCCAAATAGAATGAACAAATGACTTCGCACTTCGCAGCTAATGAACAGTATACAGAACTACATTGAATCTCTACTGTATTCACCAGTTAGCTACGCATTCATCATTCTAATTGTTTCTCCATAAAATTCATACATATGTATTCCATTTACTTAGCATGCAATTACCATTAACATACACACAAAAGAAAATACATAAACACATAGATTTACATGGTTCACCCCCAGGCAGGAGCTACGTCCACTGGAACTGTTCTTATATTGACTTGAAGGGTAATAGTTCCAGTCTTGCGCACTCAGTTGTAGACTCTTCTCTACAATCAGATCTCTACGCACTCAGCTGTAGGGTTTTTTCTCTCTCTTATCGCTATTCTTCTATTACACTTAATCCAACCAAAACACCATCCCAAAAGCCAACCCTTCCTCATACAAAAATACCCTTATATATAGATGTGCCCGAAGGTCACATATTACAATAACTATGGGCCAACCCCCATAGTACCCAAAACCCAAAAACCTCCATGGTTCTCCTGTAGACTAGGCTAACCTTTAACCTCATTGTCCCTTTGGCGCCGCTTCTTCAGACTTTGATGCTTTCTCTGACTCTATTGCTTTCTCTGACTGTGCACCTGTAGCTTCTATAGTGGCGTGTCCTTTACAAAAATTGTCTTCATAACTTCCTGATCTTATATCAGTCAGGTCGCCTCCCAACCCTTTACAGCACCAACCACCTCTGGTTGTCCTTAGTACTTCATCTTTACTAATGGAATAGGTCCTTTCTTCTCGACTGATCTTCGCTCCATGCCCTCTTCTCGGGATTTGCAGAGTCACTTTTCTCCCAAAAATGGTCAATGTCAGGCCTCGCCTAACTGTTTTTCGCCTTCATAACTTCCTCTTCCTGGGACGTGCCCAAGAACATGGAATAGGAGATAACTAAGATCAAACTAAACTTGAAAGTAGCTCACAGCCGACATAAGAATTATGCAAATAAAAATAGAACACATAGAGAATTCCAAGTTGGGGACAAAGTGTTCCTAAAATTTAATGGCAGGAAAAGTTCATTGCGGTTGGGTAACTGCAAGAATTTGGCCGCAATATTTTGTGGACCGTTTGAGATCCTAAGAAGAATTGGATCAGTAGCTTATGAGCTAGCTCCACCTCCTACAGGTAATGTGCATGGTGTTTTTCATGTTTCCTTATTGAAAAAGTATGTTTATGATTCTAATCACATACTTGATTGGTCTGTGGTATAGGTGGAACCCGAAAGAAAATCCAAGTACAACCAATTTGCATATTAGAAATAATAATCAAGATGCTTAGGAACAGGGTCATAGGACAGGTAAAAGTCCAATGGACACATTACAGTCTTGAAGAAGCAACTTGGGAAATGGAAGATGTAATGCGGGAAGAATACCCATATTTATTCTGAAATTTTGTAGATATGTAATGTAAATAAAGTTTTGAAAAAAATTTGTGACATGTTTTGGACAATGAAACACCGAGGACGGTGAAGACATTAAGGGGGAGGGGAATGTAACACCCCTAGTTTGGAACCCCTAGTCTGACTATTCCAAGCTGTAACTACAGTTACAAATGCTTGCAAGGGTGAACATATTTTGTTTGTAAATATTACTACAAAAGAAATCCACAACTGGTTGTGTTGTGGTAGTACGCTGGAAATATCGGGGACTTGTGTATTCACCAAATATAGTAAGGGGGTTAGATTTCTTAGGTGGGAGACCATGTTATGACCCTTTTAAATATTTAATCCCCTAAATTTGTCCTAAGCCTTAAACCCATTTAAATGAATTTATAATATATTTATAAAATCATAATAATTATTTAATTATGATTAAATGGGGAGAGAGAGAGAACCCATTTGGTTCCAAAATTGCATGCATGAATTATCGATGGATGGGAAAAGTAATGGGGACCATTATGTGTAAGGTGGTCGGGGGAGAATATTGAATTCAGAGAGAATTTCCCATGCTTGGGTATGTCGAAGAGAACATGGGAGGAAATTATTATCCCAAAATGAAATCTGAAATGAATATCTAAACCTATGAGCCAATTTGTTGATAAATTTCTGTTGCAGATCTGTCCATTTTGTCTCTGGTCATTCCAGTGAAGTGGAAAATGGTGTATGCAGCTGAATTGGTGGATTTATAAGCACAGATGGCAGTGATGTGTTTCATTGTTGTGCAGTCAGAATGAAATCAAGGAGGTTAAGTGCACTGTTTAGCATGGAATCGGTATTTAATCCAATTTTCCTGATTGCCAAGTGTAAATTTTGAAAAGTTTGGGAATTGGTGAGTGTTGATGTATATGTAACTTCGGAATGTATTTCATCTATGTATTTCATATATATTTATTGTACCCTTATTAGAGATGTGTTATTCCTCTATAAGGAAGTGTCGTCATGTGGATTGACAAGTGTCGCAAGTGTGTGTACTTGCCGATGGGTTATTAGACCACCATGTGTGGAGTCGGCCCTGAAATATATATTATATTGTGGATGTATCTAAATAGACAAGTCGGCCCCATACTGTAACTGGGCAAACATGTTAAGTATAAATAGAGATCGGGAGATCTCTATTTGCATCATTCGAAAAGTCACACTTCTCTCACTCAAAAAGTGGCGTACTAGTGAGGAGGAGGATCATCTGCTATTAGGAGACTATCTCAGTGTATTTTGGTTGTACTTTGGTTGAGCCATTGCTCTCTCTATCTGTGAGGAAGTTGTGGGGTTTTTCACCTTAGGGTTTTCCCCACGGAAACTCTGTGTCTCTTGTCTCTCATGCTTTTGATTCTTGTGATGCTTGTGATGCTTATTGTGATTGTTATGCATTGATATACTGTATATGTTATTCTCTCAGTAAAGATCCTAGAGTATTGTGAATTAATGCTCAAAATTTAACATGGTATCAGAGCTAACCTGAAAAGAAGAAATTTTGGAGTGACGAAAACTTGAGTTTCTTGTTTATTGGGTTTCTCTCCACAGATTTTGGAAAAGCAGTATAGTAGATTGACTCTACTCATCAAGGAGAATCTATCTGTCCAATCAGAATTCAATTCTGAGTATTTTCATATTTGGCCCTAAACATTAGGGTTTCCACAAAAATAGGAATTTCTGAAATCTGAAGACATAGCTGGAAGCTCCTTGCAAAAATCGAAGTTTAGAGTTTTGGATCGAGATTTTTGGCTAGGTAGATATCCAAGAAACTCAAACCCTAATTCAGGGCTCTCCCTAGTGAACCTAGGAGGACAAAAAGTCAAATCTGAAGGGTAAAACTTTGTTGATCTCAAATTCTGAATGCACCAGGCTGATTAGCTCATCAAGGTGCATCTTTCTATCATTTCAGAAAGTTGAAATTCACATTTTGAATTTTTAGGGTTTTTCCGACAAACCCTAATCCAGGACTAGATCCAGTTTTCAATATTTCAAGTGGTAAGACCTAAATATTTTCTATTTCCATTTGAAGTACTCTTTAAGATGTCTCACCACACCAAGCTTGAAGGGGATGATAACTTCCGATCTTGGAAGTATAGGATTGGGTTAATCCTGGAAGAGAATGAGTTGGAATCATATATAAAAGAAGACATCCCTATCCCAGAGGATGAAGATGCCAAGGTATTGCATAAGAAGAACTTGGTCAAGGCAAAGAGAATCATTGCTGATTCTATTAAATACCATCTCATACCCCATTTGTCTTCTCTAAAGACACCCAAGGATATGTTTGACTCTTTGACCAAGCTATTTGAAGGGAAGAACATAAATCAGAAGATGACCTTGCGGAACCAATTGAAAGGAGTAAAGTTTCAAAATGGAGAAACCATTCAATCTTATTTTTCTAGGGTCTCCCAGATTAAGGAAAAACTGGAAGCAGTAGATGAAATGGTGGAGAATGGTGAAGTTGTCATGACCACTTTGAATGGACTACCTAGGTCATGGGACTCCTTCATTCAAGGAATCTGTGCAAGAAAGAAGTTGGTATACTTCAGCAGACTACAAGAAGAAGCAAGGCTTGTGGCATGGGAAGAAAAGATGGGGAATAAAGATCAATCTCTTGCAGCTCACACCAAAAGAAGCAAGCCAAAGAAGGAGCAGTCTTGCTACAAGAGATCCTATCAAAAGAATAAGAAGGATCTAAGATGCTTCACATGCAATGAGAAGGGTAACTTTGCTTCATATTGTCCCAAGAACAAAAGGGATAATAACAAAAACTCTAGCAAGAAGAAGAAGGGTAGCAAAAGAAAGTTCCATGCTCATGCTGCCGAGGATGATGAACCTCCAAAGAAGAAGGCTAGGGAAGAAAGTGATGATAGTGATGATGACTCATCAAGTGAAGAAGAGTATGTTCTAATCTCTGCTCTCACACGTACTATCTCCCATGGTTGTAATGATTGGTTGATTGACAGTGGGACTTCCAAACACATGACTGGGTTTAAGGAATCTTTTGTGAATCTATCTGAACATGAATCACCCCATAAGGTGAAACTTGGGGATGATTATCAATACCCAATCAAAGGAAGTGGTGAAGCCTCCTACAACCTAGATTCTGGAAAATCTTTGAAGATGAAAGAAGTCCTTTATGTACTTGGGCTCAAGAAGAACTTACTCTCCATCTCTGCATTGGATGCAAAAGGTATGAGGGTTGCATTTGTGGATGGCCAAGTCCTAATGTGGCCAAAGGGTAAAACAATCGATGATGCAGTAGTGATTGGAGAGAAAGAGGGAGGTTTGTATAAATTGAAGGGTCAACCTGAACATGCCATGATACATGAATCCATGGAGCCAAGTGAACTTTGGCATAGAAGATTTGCTCATATGCATTATAGGGCACTTCCAATTGCAAGCAAGGCTGTAGAGGGTCTTCCTGAAATCAAGACCAAACATGAAGGTGTTTGCAAAGGATGTGCAAAAGGTAAGAACATTAAGAAGGATTTCCCAAGCAGTGAAAGCAAGGCAAAAGATATCCTGGAAATCATCCACTTAGATGTATGTGGACATATGTCATCTAGTTCTTCGAGTGGGTATGTTTACTATGTCTCATTTATTGATGACTTCTCCAGGAACACTTGGGTATACGTCTTGAAGAATAAAGATGAGGTGCTTGATAAGTTCAAGGAATTCAAAACCTTGATGGAGAATCAAACTGATAAGAAGATCAAAACATTCAGATCCGACAATGGTGGAGAATTCACCTTAGGTGACTTCGAGAAGCTTTGCAGTGATTCAGGGATTAAGAGGGAGTTGACTACTCCTTATAATCCTCAACATAATGGAGTTGCATAAAGGAAGAATAGAACAATCATGGAAGCAGCAAGGGAAATGCTGCATGACCAGAGATTAAGAGGGAGTTGACTGCTCCTTATAATCCTCAACAGAATGGAGTTGCATAAAGGAAGAATAGAACAATCATGGAAGCAGCAAGGGCAATGCTGCATGACCAGGATCTACCTATGCATATATGGGAAAAAGCAGCTAGAACAGCTGTATATGTGCAGAACAGAACACCCCACAAGATATTGGACAACAATACACCAGAAGAGGTCTTTTCTGGTAAGAAACCTGAAGTCAGTCATCTTAGAATATTTGGTTGTCCAGTATACACTCATGTCCCAAAGGAAAAGAGGACTAAACTAGATCCTTCAGGAAAGAAGGGTATCTTTGTGGGTTACAGTGAAAGCTTGAAGGCTTACAGAATATACTTTCCAGGGTTCAAGAAGATTGATGTCAGCAGGGATGTAACATTTGATGAAAACTCAACATTCATTAAATAAAGGAAGGCACCTATCAAAGTTTATGAAGAACCCAAGAAAACTAGATTTCAAGACACTACCATGACTGAAGCAGTTCCAGAAGTTGTTCGTGAGTTTGAAGATCCGCAAGAACCTGTAGATCCACCCCGAGAGGATAACTCTCACAAGAGAAAACTTGCATGGGCTAGAGAGCTCATTCAAGATGCAGAAAGATTTGGCATTCCAGAAGAAGAACACAGAGCAAAGAAGAGAACCAGATCACATACCAGCTATGTTGCTTTACTCTGTGACATTATGAACAAAGAGCCTTCCAGTTATGAAGAAGTAGCTAAAAAGAAAGAATGGAAGGATGCCATGGTTGAGGAATACCAATCAATAATGAAGAATGATGTTTGGGATGTTGTCCCAAGACCTAAAGAGAAGTCTGTTGTGACTTCCAAATGGATCTACAAAATCAAGCATGCTGTAGATGGCAGTGTAGAGAAATACAAGGCAAGATTCGTAGCTCGTGGCTTCTCTCAGAAAGAGGAAGTAGATTATGAAGAAACTTTTGCACCTGTAGCTAGGTATACTTCCATCAGAACAATACTTTCCCTGGCTGCAGCGATGAAATGGAAAATACACCTGATGGATGTCAAGACTGCTTTCTTGAATGGTGTAGTTGAAGAGGAAGTATATGTGGAGCAACCACTCAGTTTCGAAATACATGACAGGGAGTCATATGTATTCATATTGAAGAAAGCCTTGTATGGTTTGAAGCAAGCTCCCAGAACTTGGTATGGTAGGATGGACAGTTTCCTATCTAGTTTCGGCTTTACCAAGAGTAAAGCGGATTCCAACCTTTACTACAAGGTTGAGGAAGGGAATCTTGTGATTCTACTCCTGTATGTGGATGACTTATTTGTAACAGGAGATGACAAATTGATTGCAGATACTAAGAGGAAGCTTGCTACTGAGTTCGATATGAAATATTTGGGAATGATGCACTATTTACTAGGTATGGAGGTGTGGCAGAATGCAGGTGGGATCTTCCTTGGTCAAGGGAAGTACACAGTAGATATCCTAAAGAGATCCAGGATGATGGATTGCAAGGCCATGGCCACACCCATGGTATCGAACCTGAAGCTTCTATGTGATGTTTCATCTGAGCTAGTTGATGTCTCTATGTATCAGCAGATGATTGGGTCCTTGATGTACCTGACGAACAAGAGACCATATATTTTCTTTGCTGTGAACACATTGAGTCAATTCCTGACAGATCCGAGGAGTGTTCACCTGGTTGCTGTAAAGCATGTTCTAAGGTACCTGAAGGGTATAGTGGATTATGGGCTCAAGTATGAGGCAAATCAAAAGTTTAACCTGTAGGGTTATGTTGATTCAGATTGGGCTGGCAGTGCTGCAGATAGGAAGATTACATCTGGATGTTGCTTCAGTATGGGATCAGGTGTGATCTCTTGGTTTAGCAGGAAGCAGTCCTGCGTAGCACTGAGTATAGCTGAGGCAGAGTATGTTGCAGCCTGTTTAGCTAGTTGTGAGGCAGTATGGCTACGAAAGCTACTGTCTAAGTTATTTGATCTCCCGTTGGATGCTACTGGTATCTTTTGTGATAACCAAAGTTGTGTGAAGCTGTCCGAGAACCCAGTGTTTCATGACAGGTCAAAACACATAGAGATCAAATATCACTATATCAGGGATATGGTGCAGAGAGGAGCTGTGAAGCTCCTGTATATTGTGACGGACGAGCAAATTGCAGATGTGCTGATGAAGCCACTAGCCAGGGTGAAGTTCGAGTACTTCAGGGAGAGGCTTGGTGTTCTTCAGATTGATGACACTTTGAGGAAGAAGTGATGGACACATTTGCTGAAGCCATTCCAAGCATGTTGGAAGGAGGATCCTTCACATGGCTGTGGATGTAAGCGTTGGATGATGAGCATTAGGATGATGTTTTGGTTTCTTCTTTGTATGCATCATGTTGGATGCTGGATATGATCAGTAGGATCATTTATTTGTATATGTATGTACGCATCATGTTGGATGCTGGATATGATCAGTTGGATCATTTATATGTATATGTATGTACGCATTATGTTGGATGCTGGATATGATCAGTTGGATCATTTATATGTATGTACGCATCATGTTGGATGTTGGATATGATCAGTAGGATCATTTGTATGTATTTTGTATATGCGTCATGTTGGATGCTTAGACCATGTATCTGTATATGTATTAGGTGGATACATTGTATGATCAGGTGGATCATGTATGGTGATATGTATCATGTATTTGTATCAGGTGGATACACTGTATGATTAGGTGGATCATGTATGGTTATATGTATCATGTATTTGTATCAGGTTGATACACTGTATGATCAGGTGGATCATGTATGATGATATGTATCAGGCAGATACTTGGTATGCATAAGGTAGATGCATTGTATGATTAGGATGATCATGGATGACGAGCTTCAGGATGTTTCTCCAGGTGACATGTAGCAGGATGTTGCAATGATTATGATCAGGATAATCATGTGTACATGAGGATGATGTATGGTGAGCATCAGGTTGATACACTATGGTCGTGGATCAGGTTGTGTAGATGAGCATATAATTTGGCCCTAGGAGATTTGCAGATAGTCTTTCGAGGTTTTGCCTATGGCATGTAATCTGGCCCTGGGATATCTGGAAAATGCTCTTTCGAGGTTTTGCTCTGGGAGGACATATACTTTGACCCTGGGAGATCTGCAGATAGTCTTTCGAGGTTTTTCCTATGGCATATAATCTGGCCCTGGGATATCTGGCAGATGCTCTTTCGAGGTTTTTTCCTATGGCATATAATATGTCCCTGGGAGATCCG
This sequence comes from Larix kaempferi, assembly GCA_027924585.1. Classification (NCBI taxonomy): domain Eukaryota; kingdom Viridiplantae; phylum Streptophyta; class Pinopsida; order Pinales; family Pinaceae; genus Larix; species Larix kaempferi. The sequence goes on from BSBM01000252.1 coordinate 6,549,063, forward strand.
ATAGGTTGGGCTGTGTGCCCGTAATAAGTCCTGGGATGCTCTTGTGAGGTTTTTCCATGACCACATATAATCTGTCCCTGGGAGATCCTATAGGTAGAGTTGTGTGATCGTAACAGCCTGGGATGCTCTTGTGAGGTTTTGTGGTGACCACATATAATATGTCCCTGGGAGATCCTATAGGTAGAGCTATGTGCTCATAACAGCCTGGGATGATCTTGCAAGGTTTTGTGGTGAGGTCACATATAATATGGCCTTGGGAGATCCTATAGGTAGAGCCGTGTGCTCGTAACAGCCTGGGATGCTCTTTCGAGGTTTTGTGACGCACGTAATAAGTCCTGAGGATTCTAGAGTATGGCCAGTGATGACGAAGACCTGTAGGTGGTGGGCCTACATCCAGTATGAAAAAGGACTGGCTCTGTAGAACTTTCTATGATGAGTAGAGTCAGAGATTGGTTGAGATAGCAGCAGTAGTGACGATGATGATGACGATGATCTCGAGAAGAATACTTGTCTAGCAGATCTGTGTCGAGAAATACCTTCCTAGTTAAGAGGGAGTGTTGATGTATATGTAACTTTGGAATGTATTTCATATATATTTATTGTACCCTTATTAGAGATGTGGTATTCCTTTATAAGGAAGTGTCGTCATGTGGATTGACAAGTGTCGCAAGTGTGTGTACTTGCCGATGGGTTATTAGACCACCATGTGTGGGGTTGGCCCTGAAATATATATTATATTGTGGATGTATCTAGATAGACAAGTCGGCCCCATACTGTAATTGGGCAAACATGTTAAGTATAAATAGAGATCGGGAGATCTCTATTTGCATCATTCAAAAAGTCACACTTCTCTCACTTAGAAAGTGGCACATTAGTGAGGAGGAGGATCATCTGCTACTAGGAGAATATCTCAGTGTATTTTGGTTGTACTTTGGTTGAGTCATTGCTCTCTCTATCTCTGAGGAAGTTGTGGGGTTTTTCACCTTAGGGTTTTCCCCACGGCAACTCTGTGTCTCTTGTCTCTCATGCTTTTGATTCTTGTGATGTTTGTCATGCTTATTGTGATTGTTATGCATTGATATACTGTATATGTTATTCTCTCAGTATAGATCCTAGAGTATTGTGAATTAATGCTCAAAATTTAACAGTGAGAAGTTTTTCTGGTGAATGCATAAGTCTCAGATCGACGGTGGTGTTCTATTGAAAGATTAATGAGCAGAATTACCTATGGTTGGGTGGAGTGTGGAAGCCACACATCCAATTTCCAATTCAAGTGTTCAACAAATAAGTTTATTTCATGAGAATGGTGTTATTAACTTTCAATAAAAATTTGTGATAAAAATTTGCCATGGTTTTCTATTTAAATTTATGGGTTTATAATTGAAATGTTTATTGAAAATATGTTGAAGAGTAAAATGCAATAAAACTATTATGAATGGATAAACAAGTGGGAATCCCATTCATTTGTTAATTTTTCTTAAGTTGCATCATTATATGCAAATAGTTAAATTTTATTGCAAAAGGCCTGTGTTAAATTGTCAGTTTACTGTGTAGTATTTTTTTCTTACTGCACAGTTCCTAAGTTAAATGATATGTTTTACTGGGCAGTTCAAAGGATTTAAATGAAATGTTTATTTATACAAATTATTGCATAAAACATTATATTCTTACTTTTCATATGGTTGGAAGAAAATAATTCTAAATGTTCAATGTTATGTTTGAAACGAGTATCCACATATGTTTTACGTGCACTAAATTCTCATGTCCTATTTTATCGTAATAGGTAAGTTTAAAGCAAAACTATGTGTTAGATTTGTTAGTAGTGTTTGCGTTAAGTGGTAATCTTAATTTATTTTAAAACCACATGCGGTTTTGTTTATTTTAAAACCACATGCGGTTTTTTTTATTTTAAAACCACATGCGGTTTTGTTTGCCTTAACACATCCTCCATGTGCCAAAACTTGTTTATTGTGTGTTGCAATGAATAATATTTGAATTTAAAAACCATGGGCCAAACAAGAGAGGTATTAGTTTTAAATTTACAAGTATTGGGAATTGTAGGATTATATACAAAATTCAGTGAGTTGAATTAGTATTAAATATGCAATATAATATGTCGAGGAAGTTTGGTAAAATTTTTCCTAAGTAATTTATGGAAACCCCAATTTTGTCGTTATGTCCTAGCTAAGTAATTTATGGAGACCCAAACTTTGTAGTTCTGTCATAGTATGTCGTAGTATTTATTGCGTAGTAAGTTTAAATGAACATGTTGGAAATAATTTTTATTTTCTTGTTTGATTAAGTATATAACCTTAGTTTCTTTTATTCCATTGTAATTTTTTTTCTATTTTATTGCACCGAGTGAAACGAGGTGCTCTACAACCCAGTATGGGGGAGATCTTCTAACGTGTGTGATGTAGCGTTATGTAGCGTTACATCTAATAAAGCGTAAAAGTATTTTAAAAAAATCCTATAACCATCTAATAAAAAGTAAAAAGTATTTCAAAAAATCCATGTTGGTTCATAAAATGAAATATTATGAAAAGTAATTAAAAATAGATGTTCGTTTATAAAATAAAAACTTAAAACTTAAACCCGGATCTATCAATCAAGAGAGATCAAATTTCTTGAGTTTAAATTTAAAAAAAGAAATACACCTCAAGAAATTGGATCCCTCTCTGTGCTTGATAGATACGGGTTTAACATGGATCTATGCTGGTTTACGGAAACCCCAGTTCTCACTCTTAGGACAACTATGCGGTTCTTACTTTGCAGTAAGCTTAAAAAGGATTATGTCGAAATAATATTTTCCTTTGTCTTAATAAAATTTAAAACAAACTCGAGGAATGTCTAAGTATGAAACTAAAATTATCTTGTCAACATCACAGTTCACTATGTGGCAGCTCACTCATCAAAGCTCACACTGTCACAACTCACTCATCTAAGCTCAATAAGTCACAATTCACTCTTCAAAGCCAAAACTTATTATGGTCCACTATTCATATTTAGTAAAAATAATAAATTATTGGTATTGATATGGGTGCATAGTTATATTTTTATTTATGTTGATCAATTTTTGTTTAATAAATAAATATAGACATGTTCTATATGCCAACCTTGTCAAAGTTATTTATTTATGTCGAAGTTAATTTTTGTTTAATTAATAAATAAAAACATATTCCATATGCCAACCTCCTCGATTGATGTCGAAGCTCTTTATTTATGTCGAAGATAAATTTGCAAAAATATCATAATATAAACAAATTTCATATGCTAAAGCTCAATAGAAAACAACTGGCTCAATTAGTTTATGCTAAGTAGAAATAATGTTTATGTCGAAGCTTATAATTAGCTTTGCTAATATTCCTTGCATGAATGGTATTAATGTTTGAAAACAATAAGTTGAATCAAGCTAAATACCATGGGTTGTATTCGTGAGCAATTGGATATTTAATTTCATATAGGAAGAACATTAGTAATTATTATCACAAATCATTTAGGAGAACCATCGTGCGCGGTTCCTATGTCATGGTTCTTACTACGCAAGTTATGTAGATAGTTTTACTACACAGCTCATACTATGAATTGTTAAAAGAAATTATGGGTCTTATGGATTAAGTTGAAGCTTCCGCTATTGACTTGTATATATTTTATGCATTCAAATGCATTTGTTATAGGATTGCATATATGAAATATGCATGTAGCTAATGAGCATTAATATATTTTATTATTTAAAAAAAAATTGTGTATGAAGTCTAGTGTGACACTGGGTATGTTACAAAGGCCAAGAACCATCAGTTGTTTCAAAATACACCATAGCCAACCCAATGTTGCAGCAGATTACTCAACACGCAGACCCTCCAAGTGATTGAGAACTAGAATAGTCTGATCCATCTCAACAATCTGAAGATGTTCAGGAGATACCTTCACTCGAGGATATCCCTATGAATGAAGTACATGATGAACAATGGAAGAAGACACAAGAAATCCCTCCGCCATATCTAGTTGTTGAACAAGTTTCTCTCCAACAAGGAAAATTTTAAGGATCCATAATTTTCTTAAAGTGTAGAAACCTTGGCAAATATTTCTAACTCTTAAATTTGCAACCATAAAATTTATGGTGAATTTTTCATAGAAATATTAAAATTTTTAGGACTTTATATAGTTTTTGGACAATTTTAGCGATTTTTAGAGTAAAAAAGAACTATCCCATGGAATTTGGGTGAAATTTTCTTTAAGAAAATGGAATTTGGTGAATCCTTTTTGGGAAAAACATCGAAAAAAATCCCATCGGATAAATTTCACCCCTAAAGTTTCCTTGGTCTCCAAGAACAGATTACACATTTCACACATGACCCAGATAAGTGTTGAGATATTCTTCAAAATTTTCAAGCACACGCCGACATCATTCCATTCCTGTTCGAAGAGACTTAGCAGAAGATCATCCAACGTAGAACATTCCACCAGGAGGAAGAGAGTCATCCATGAAACCATTCCACGTAATTGGTTTCCAATGACCTACCTTTACGATCTCTACCCCCCAGGTGCAACAATTTCGGACTATACTACATTTTCCGCACAACATTTGTTTGAATAGATTCGAGATACTACAGTCGAGGTTGAGTGTCATCTAATTCAGGTCGATATCGAACATACCAGACTCAAGCAAGCTTATGATGGCGCTTGCATACAGTTGGAGGATTCTCTTGTAGCCAAAGTAAAATAATAGAACATAAAACTAGTTGTGGAAAACACCATCACAACCCTTTGTGACTAGATGCACACAATGTGGCCCCAAGTATGACAACACTTACCATCTGCACCAAAGGAACTTTTAGTCATGGTAGTGCAATAAATCCTTCATCTCTTTTGCACCTCATGGTAACAACTTGAGACAGAGTGCATAAAACTACAACAACAAGTCCTCACCATCCAGAACCATGGCAACGAGAAACAAGTTCACTTGATGGCCCAAGTCCTTGAAGTAAGAAAATAATTTAAATATGTCTACAACAAGTTGAAACACACAACTCAACATAGTCAAGGTATATTTTATTCACTTAATGATTGGGGCGGCATATTAGCTGAAAATCAGAGACCAATTGATGTTTTGCGGGAAAAAGTAATGCAATTGAATATTGACGCTCAGAACACAACTAATCGTCTTGATCATGAGCGCAAGTATCAAGAAGCACAACAAGTTGATGATGATTTGGCCACACAATATGACAAAGTCTGGACTACTAAACATATTTTGTGTGAGTTAAAGACATCGACCCAACTCACATACACTGACTTACATCAATTACATTAGTCTGCATACATAGAGACCCAACAACTGCAACATCAATTTCCAACCCTCCCAGATACATAGAGAGCTCAAAATGTTTTGGCTAGTGCCAACATTTTGCTTGGAAAACATAATACCGAATTGCCAGTGTTTGACGTCTTTAGACAACGTGCATTCACAAAAGTATGAGAGTTGGCTCCTTCATTTAAGAGCTTACACTACATGATGCACAAGCTTCATGAATGTAGTCGAGTTGACTCGAGGGCAATTAAACACTTGTGGTCAAATCCTGTTGGATCCTTGTTTTATTGGAAAGGACCCTAAAAGGAGGAAGGAAGCATGGGGTAAAGGAACGGTAGTTAAAGAATCCGCAATTTTTTTGGACCCTCCCCTGCGACTATATAAATAAGTAGGATGCAAGCAGAACAAGGGAGTAACCAGTGAAGAAGGAGGAGATAGACATAGATATTGAAGAGGGCAGAGGAAAATTGAAGAACAAGTTACAAAAGAGTAACAAGGATGCTTAGTCTTATGTATTTGGGTTTTGGGGTAATGTAATTGGGATATGATTTATTTGTTGTTAGTGACATTGTGATGGGTAATTATTCAGATGATGTAAGGATGGAGAACCATGAATCTAATATGTAATAGAAGTTATCAGTAATTGAAATGACAGAATCCCCCCCATAATTTTCATTGTATGGTTGAGTTGTCTTATGTTTATTGTCTAATCAATGGATTGTGTTTCTGTTTTACATATGCATGGAACTCTTTTGCGATAGTATAGAGATGTATGTTGTTGTGACATGAAGAATGTTAACCATTTCGACCTAGTTGTGCAGTTAACCCTCCTTATCACACAAATGTCTTATTTTTGCTTCAAGTGAGAGCTTCTCCTTCGAGGGATTGAAAATTCCACCATAGTAAAGTATAGATTTTCCCTTTGTTGGCTCATGCACAAGAACTTGGTCTCTAATTTTGTGCCAATGGTCTCTAACCTGCACACAAAGCCATAATAATACCATTCTCAAAGAAAATCAACCTTTCAAATAAAATATTCAAAAATTGACATAAAATTAATGATCAACAAAGCAATCTAATTATCAAATTAGAATATACTTTCCTAAATTGCAACATTCATCACATCAATGCATATGAAATACAAGGACTTGGGGAAGGGAAAGAAGATGGATCTCCTATATTACTTCAAAAGTCAACAAAAATTTACAACACAAAGCAATACCTAAGTTCTTTATTTCCAGACATCCTTATCTAGAGTTTGGATTCTTCCTTCCCAGGTCACTAACAAGATTCCACTCCTAATGCTCTTTCTCAATCTTTAACGAGAAATATCAAAGGTGATCAAGATCCTAATATAGTGACGGGAAAAAGGTAATCAGACATAAATGATTATGAGGGTGACACTGTAAATACCTTGGACACTCTTAATTACAAATATCTAGCATGAGGGCATAATCATGGTATACCCCCCTCCATTTACTCATTATACTTGCTTTTATACAGATATTGATTGGTTGGAAGAGTTGAGTCGGGTATAACCGAGCCCAACCAACATGCTAACCACTTGAGCATGCATTGAAACACTTGCTCTTTTTATTTTTTTTCACGTTAGATGTGTACGTGAGTTCTCAAAGGGTAAGTTGCGCACGATACATTTGTTGCTAATGGGTAACTTGCGTATGCAAGCCAAAATGTACTTTTTTTGAGGGGTTTGACACTTTTTCATAATGTGAAATGGATATCAAAGAGTGTAAGCATCTATAAGTTTTGGAATTATTATAAAAATAACATAATGTAATGTAACAAAATGAAACATTACCAAAATAAAAATAAATAATAAAAATTACATGTCGACTAAAAAAATAAATTTAACAAAATAATAAGAACATGTCAGCTAGATGCCCACTTAAAAAATATACACATCATTTTGGCTTATAAAATTAAAAAATTAAAACCATCATAGATCCATCTTAAACCCGTATATATCAATCACCAAGAGGGATATATATCAATCACCAAGAGGGATAAAATTTCTTGAGGTGTACATTTTTTCTTTACATGTAAAGAGTTTAAGATAAACAAAATTACACCTAGAGAGATTGGATCCCTCTTAGTTTTTGATAGATTCGTGTTTAAGATAGATCTACACTGGTAATAACCTTCCCCATACACACAAACTATTAACTAGAAAAGTACATAAAAAAATATGGGAAATATGCTAATTGACACCATTAATGTTTTCTACTTTTTAAACTAATAATATAAATGTGGTAATGTTAACTATATATTATTTAATAAAAATACTTAGATAGATAAACAAATGTATTTATTGTTAAAGATAAAATCACAAAATTATATATATATATAAGAGAATGCATTAACCTCGATTTTATTTGACTCGAGGGCGAGTCAACACTTGTGGTGAAAGCCTGTTGGATCCTTCTTTTTTGGAAAGGACCCTAAAAGGAGGAAGGAAGCATGGGGTAAAGGAACGGTATTTTAAGAAGCCCCTAACAACCACAATGTTTTTGGACTCTCCCTTGCGACTATATAAATAAGTAGGATGCAAGCAGAAGAAGGGAGTAACCAATGAAGAAGTCAAAGATAGACATAGATATTGGAGAGCACAGAGGAAAATCGAAGAACGAGTCACAAAAGAGTCACAAGGATGCTTAGTCTTATGTATTCTAGTTTTGGGGTAATGTAATTGGGATATGATTTATTTGTTGTTAGTGACATTGCGACGGGTAATTCTGTAGATGATGTAAGGTTGGAGAACCATGAATATAATATGTAACATAAGTTATCAGTAATTGAAATGACGGAATCCCCCCCCAATAATTTTCTTTGTTTGGTTGAGTTATATTTTGTTTATTTTCTAATCAATGGATTGTGTTTCTCTTTTACATATGCATGGAACTCTTTTGCGATAGTATAGAGATGTATGTTGTTGTGACATGAAGAATGTTAACCTTTTCGACCTAACTGTGTGGTTAACCCTCCTTATCACACACATGTCTTGGTTGTGCTTCAAGTGAGACCTTCTCCTTCGAGGGATTGAAAATTCCAGCAAACTAGAGTATAGAGGTGCCCTTTGTTGGCCACTGCACAAGAACCTGGTCTCTAATTTTGTGCCAACAGTCTCTAACCTACACATAAAGCCAGAACAATACCATTCTCAAAGCAAATCAACCTTTTAAATAAAATATTAAAAAATTGACATAAAATTCATGAACAACAAAGTAATATATTATCAAATTAAAATATACTATCCCAAATCACAACATTCATCACATCAATGCATATGAAAGACAAGGATTCGGGGAAGGGAAAGAAGATGGATCTCCTATATTACTTCAAAAGTCAACAACAATTTACAATACAAAGCAATACCTGAGTTATTTATTTCCAAACATTCTTATCTAGAGTTTGGATTCTTCCTTCCGAGGTCACTAACAACATTCCACTCCTAATGCTCTTTCTCAATCTTTGACAAGAAGGATTATCAAAGTTGATCAAGATCCTAATATAGTGATGGGAAAAGGTAATCAGACATAAATGATTATAAGGGTGACACTGTAAAAACTTTGGACACTCTTAATTCTAAATCTCTAGCACGAGGGCATAATCATGGTATCCCCCCCTCCATTTACTCATTAGACTTGCTTTTATACAGATATTGATTAGTTGGAGAAGTTGAATCGAGTATAACCGATCCCAACCAACATGATAACCACTTGAGCATGCATTGAAACACTTGCTCTTTTTATTTTTTTTCACTTTAGATGTGTATGCGAGTTCTCAAAGGGTAAGTCACGTACGGTACATTTGTTGCTAATGGGTAACTTGCGTATGCAAGCCAAAATGTACTTTTTTTGAGGGGTTTGGCACTTTTTCATATTGTGCAATGGATATCAAAGAGTGTAAGCATATATAAGTTTTGGGATTCTTATAAAAATAACGTAATGTAATGTAACAAAATGTAATATTACAAAAATAAAAAAAATAAAAAAAATTACATGTCGACTAAAATAATAAATTTAACAAGATAATAAGAACATGTCGGCTAGATGCCCACTTAAAAAATATACACATCATGTTGGCTTATAAAATTAAAAAATTAAAACCATCATAGGTCCATCTTGAACCTGTATATATCAATCACCAAGAGGGATAAAGTTTCTTGAGGTGTACAATTTTTCTTTACATGTAAGAAGTTTAAGATAAACAAAATTACACCTAGAGAAATTGGATCCCTCTAGGTACTTGATAAATTCGAGTTTAAGATAGATCTATGTTGGTAATAACCCTCCCCATACACACAAACTATTAACTAGAACAAGTACATAAAAAATTGTGGATAATATGATAATTGACACCATTAATGTTTTCTACGTTTTAAACTAATAATATAAATTGATATATGCTAACTAATTGTAAGTGCCTCTAATGTTAACTATATATTATTCAATAAAAAATATTTAGATACGTCTATTTAGATAGATAAAAAAATGTATTTATTGTTATAGCCAATCCCAATAAAAACGAATTCCTAGTAATAACATCTAACGTTTCAACCTTCTCAATCATGAATTAGAAAAACATTAACAAATTAAAGGGTTTATCAAAATTAATATGCATATCTTAAAAGGTATACCAAATTGTTTTATCCATGCAAGTCCCTCTCAACGTATATATCTCCAATCTCAACTTATCTTCAATGCCCTCTTCGTAATATTACCCTTTACAAATTGGAAGGGCATTTTTCTTCTTGAAACTTTCTAAGGTAGGAAAATAGTAATATGTTTGGAGATTTTTTTTCTTTTAATTTCTGTTAGTGTAGTCATTTTTATTTTATTTTCAGAATTTTAGAAAATAAATTTTATTTTTAAATGTGAAAGATATAATTGAAATGGTTGAAGACCCAAAGCTCTTAAAATAAATTGTGGGCAAAGATATTTTTAAGAGAAAAATAACATGGGCCCAAACGTGTAATCAACGGTTGGAATTAAGTCACTATCTATTAGAAAATCATAAAAGTAGCTAAAAGGATTCTAATATCCATGTAATAAGTTAAAGTTATTCATAATAGAAATATTTTAAATAAATAAGATAATAATGAGAAATACATATATGAGAAATAATATGTATTATGTGTTTGTGTAGTGTTAGGAACTCGTGTCAATCTTTCTCTTTACTTTGTTAGTATATTGTTGTTGGACGCATATGCTTTGTAAGTTGCCTCGTAGTATTATATGTTGATCCATAGTTTGTATTAGCCCATAGTATTGATCCATAGTATTGGATGCATATGCTTTATAAGTCATCCCATAGTATTATATGTTCCATGGTATTGACCCATAGTATTGCCACATAGACTAGTATATAAGTTTGTGTTGAGGCCAATGAAGGCAACGTGAAGTTATTTGTATTGAGCTTGCTCAAAGGAGGTTGCCCCCTCGAAGTGGCCCGCAATCAATAAAAATATTCTGTGATCTAATATATCGTACATTTTATGAATTAATTGTTGCAGGTTCCTCACATCTGGTATTAAAGCACTTTCTTCAGCTCCTTGGGTGGAATTTATGCCAATTTTTTTTTTTGCATCTGTATTTGTCCCTATAAATTGCAGGTTCGGATCCGGGAATAATCCCAATCCGCTTAACTGTGGGAAGTACTTGGGCATAAGCCCTAAAACGCATTGTGAAGAGTACCACAGGAACCCCAAAGTAGCTGGCCCATTGAGAGGATATGCCAGCAAAAAGAGCACCGACCCCTACCTAATTGACTATTTCCCACCTGTGAGGTAAACCAAGAGCTTTTGTTTGTGGCAAAGCAGTTATCAGTTTTACCTGAGTTGTGGAGTGAGGGGTACTGCCCCAATACGCAAGTCGTCAGACAACATTGGTGGTCGAGTGAATCCCCTGAATCGTTAGGAAGCCAAACATACCTGGGGTCCATATCTATTGCCAACTGATAAATAGTAGATTACATCTATCCAAATCTAGATCCATATCCATATCCAAATCTAGATCCAGATCTAGATCCATTGCAGATCCATATCCGTTGTAGATCCAGATCTAGATCTGTTGCAGATCTATTACAGATCCAGATCCAGATCCATTGCAGATCTAGAGGCATTGCAGATCCTTTACATATCCATTCTGTTTCCGATCACTTCTGCGTCAATACAGATCCATTCTGGGAAAAAACAAATCGCCATGTCTTCCTTGTTTTAATTATATTTCCCTTGAAACTTCACTGACACCTTTGCAATCCCATTCTGCATATTTCATTCCCGAGGACCGTATCCCGAATTCCACTTCCTGAAGCCCGAAATCCAACATTTGTCTATTTTTAGGGTTTGCCATAACTTCTTCGATTTTCATCCAATCGCCTTCAACTTTTTCCACAGTGTTCATCTCTTATTTCTTCTTCTTTGTCCATTTCTGACAAGTTTTCTCATTCTTTCACCCCGCTTCTGAAATCCCCATTTTCTGCTTCTCTGTTTATTAGAAAGTGTCCAAAACCTAGTCAATCCCCAATTACCTATCAAAGTTTTTCCCAAATCCAAATTTTCCTTTACTAAAGAAGGTTTTTTTTTTTCTACCCATTCACAAAAAACAAAAAAACTCCTGGTTATGGTTGTCACTTACGCAAGAGCACAAATCATGGATGAAGAACTGGCAGCCCTCAAAACCAAACTCCAAGATCTGGATGAAAAATTTCTCAGCCTCCATCTTCAACATTCAGCCATGAATAATAAACGACAGCCAGAATCTTCTGCAGCCATTGGGTTCTCTTCTTCTAGCAACTTTTGTGGGCCGAAGCTTGATTTTCCTCGCTTCAATGGTACTGATCCAACTGGATGGATATACCGGGAAGAACAATATTTCAGTCTGTATAATACTTTTGATGTCCACAAAGTTCCACTTGCATCCTTTCATTTGGAACAGGAAGCCCTTCAATGGTACCATTGTGTTGGCTTATAAATTGATCTAGAGGTTTCTAATGTTGACCCAGGTTCTTCGCGGTTTCAAGGAACCAACAAAACCCCTTCTCACTGGCCATTTCGGCAATAGCCCGCGAACAGGATGAAGTCTCACCCGAGGTGTAGCTATGGGGACACTGCGGAATTAGGTTTCCACAGTGATGTGATGAGTTGTTTAGACAGGACTACTGTGTAGCACACTATTAGACTTGCGTTACGGGCTGAGGAATGCACGACGATAGACTGCGTCGTGGTCCTTACTTCTGCAAGCGAATATTCCTATGCAACCAGTGCATCTATGGACTGCATGGTTCAGATAGAATATGAATCACAGGACAACACAACTTACTTATACGCTTCCTCTTCCAACTTAACCACTGTGAAGACTTTACTTTAACACTTAATCATCCATCCACTACCTTAGATTATTTAACTTTATAACAAATGCAAAGAGACGAAACATACAATTATGCGCACTCCCAGTGCGGTGTGTCTAAAGAGTTACACAACCCAAACTCTACATACACCTATGATTATTCCATAAACTGATATGTTCGCAGACTTAGGGTATTGAGAATTCATCATTCATCCATTCACACAATACTTAACATAGTATTTCCATCTTTCTCCTATGGCGAATACATATAAAAGCATTGATATAACAATTGATAAATAAGAACTCAGACATTCATTCCTAAGCAAACAGACAAGTGGAAAATGTAAATAATCACACTACACATAATTTAACGTCGTTCACCCCCCCGGATGGGAGATACATCCACAAGAACTGTTGTTGTATTAGTCTTTTGGGAAGGGTACAACAGCTTTTTGTCTGCGCACTCAGCTGCAGACTCTCTTTTCTCTCTCAATATGCCTTTATGCACACAACTTGCAAAGCCTTTACAAAATGTTCCTCAACAGAGATTTATCAAATCAATAACGAGAACAATATAAAATCAAGAGTAACCATTTCCCATACAAAAATTCCTTATTTATAGATCATGCCCGTAGGTCATGTCTTTACAATTCGAAGGAAAAAACCCTTAGGTTTACAAAACTGTCACGGTTTTCCCTTAACTGGACTGCTGGCTTCTGGTAGCAAATATTCCATCGTGGCTTCCTTCAGCGCATGCCTCACGTCTCTATTGTCCTTCCTGTCGCATGCATGCCAACAGGTCGCTTTCACCAAGTCGTTCTTCCTCTAACGGTCTCATGTGACTGGTTCAAGTAGTTGTTATTTCGCATGTGCGACTAGTCGCTTTCTTCCGTTTCTGCTCCTTACCCGTCGCCTGGCACTCCTGAGCATCTTTACCAAAAATAGGCTGCCGATGGTCTAACCGGAATTTGTGCCATATTCCCTCCAACACTCTGCTTTGTCGGATCCAGGTAGACTGGACACATCACAGTGTTGTCTCATTGCAGCATTGATCTTCGCAGCTCTTCCGACGTTGCACTGTGCGCAACTTCGCAGCATCCAAAATACCTATACAAAAAATATTCCAACTGAACTACGCTCAGCTTTGCAGTTCCAAAAACCCTTCTTTCTCAAAATGCCCCACTTGGGCTAGGCCCAAAAGGCCCCTAAAACTTACATGTGGCTTGTCCTCGAGCCACCTGCAGCTTCAACTTCTCTGAGTTGTTCCGCCGCCTGCGGAGCTAGCTTTGCAGCGAACTCATTGTATGTGACAATCAACTTTTCAACTACTTCCTTATGTCTTGCTCAACTTGCTTGACTGTTTCCAACATATTAGGTGTTATCTCATCGCCGACTTGGCCTTCCACCTGTTCTTGATTTTCGTGCAACTCCTTTAACTTTCCCTCGATCTCCTGCGAGATTGTGTTAGCGTCCTCTAGTAAGGGTTGTGATTTATCTCCCATATTCAGTCTCTTTTTCTCTTAAGGCTTGCACTTCCTTCTTCAGCATGTTGATTTCCCGGTACTTCTGAAGCCTTTCTCTTGGTTGTAGGGCTTTCACTTTTGCATCCTATTAAGATTTAATATGCTAAGACAGAAAATATCAGCATTACATTCCATTTCACAATAATAGCATATACAGGATCACTGAAGAAACAACAAGCATAGCATAAACACAAGAGACACAGATTTATCCTGGGAAACCCTCATGGGGTAGAAAACCCAATAAAGCTTCCTCAATATAGATGACCAGCAATATACAAAGATGCAAACCAAAGACATGATCTCCTCCTCCACCATAGCAGACCTTTCCTCCACAAGTGCACCTCTCTCTCAAGTGAGTGAGTGTATCAAATGAGGAATACACCTCCTCTATTTATACACTACTCTGACATCTCTTTTACACAAGTACATGTAGGCTCGTATTTAACCATTAGGTTAAATACCCTGTTATAACTGACTGGGCCGACCCCACTAGGGTGGTCTAACAACCCTTTGACCCACATAACACATACAGGGCCGACCCCCACTAGGGAAGTCTAATAACCCAAGTTACCACATTCCGACGGAGGAATAAACATCTCCGGATATACAATAAGATCTTTACGGAGGAATGAAACATCTCCGGAATAATAAAGTACAAATATAATATTCTTTGAAGTTACAATATTTCAACACTCCCCCTTAACGAGAAGGATATTATAACAATATCTGCATGAGCAAGGAGTCATCAACATCATACATGATACATCTATAAATCATTGGAAGCTTTCTCAACATCATCAGTAACTCAAGCAGTTACTGGAATATCTTCAATACTGGAACATCAACATCTTCAGTACTGAGTCTTTATCTTCTGCAACACTCGAACAGCTACAACAACATCAACATCTAGATCCTCACGATCATCAATATCGTCATCTCACGATCGTCAGCATCGTCATCACACGATCATCAGCATCGTCATTACACGATCATCAGCATCGTCAGCATCGTCATCACATGATCATCAACATCGTCATCACACAATCATCAGCATCGTCATCACACGATCATCAGTATCGTCATCACACGATCATCAGCAACGTCATCACACGATCATCAGCATCGTCATCACACGATCATCAGTATCGTCATCACATGATCATCAGTATCATCATCACACGATCATCAGCATCATCATCATACAAGTATCCATACCAATACAAGTATCATCAATACAAGTATCCTACCGATACAAGTAACCACATCATCAATACAAGTATCCTACCGATACAAGTAACCACATCATCAATACGAGTATCCATACCGATACAAGTAACCATATCAACACACACAATCATATTACAGGATGATCAATCCTGCTCTCTTTAGGACATAGGTCCATGGATGATGCAATCCTGTCATGTACCTTTTGAACCGAGGTCCAAGGACGATCCAGTCCTATCATGTAACTTTTGAACCGAAGTCCAGGGACGATCTAGTCCTATCATGTACCTTTTGAACCGAAGTCCAGGGACGATCCAGTCCTATCATGTACCTTTTGAACCGAAGTCCAGGGACGATCCAGTCCTATCATGTACCTTTTGAACCGAAGTCTAGGGACGTTTCAGTCCTATCATGTACCTTTTGAACCGAAGTCCAGGGACGATCCAGTACTATCATGTACCTTTTGAACCGAAGTCCAGGGACGATCCAGTCCTATCATTCAATTCTCGGAGACCTCATGTCTACGGCTCAATTCACAGGACCAAAGTCCGAGGACGATCCAATCCCCTTACCTGTTCATTCAGTATTTTGCTCTCGGAGACATCATGTCTACGGCTCAATTCAAAGGACTAAAGTCTGAGGACGATCCAATCCCCTTACCTGTTCATTCAGGATTTTGTTCTCGGAGACATCATGTCTACGGCTCAATTCAAAGGACTATAGTTCGAGGACAATCCAATCCCCTTACCTGTTCATTCATGATTTTGTTCTCGGAGACATCATGTCTATGGCTCAATTCAAAGGTCTAAAGTCCGAGGACGATCCAATCCCCTTACCTGTTCATTCAGGATTTTGTTCTCGGAGACATCATGTCTACGGCTCAATTCAAAGGACTAAAGTCCGAGGACGATCCAATCCCCTTACTTGTTCATTCAGGATTTTGTTCTTGGAGACATACGTCTACGGCTCAATTCAAAGGACTAAAGTGTGAGGACGATCCAATCCCCTTACCTGTTCATTCAGGATTTTGTTCTCGGAGACGTACGTCTACGGCTCAATTCAAAGGACTAAAGTCTGAGGACGATCCAATCCCCTTACCTGTTCATTCAGGATTTTGTTCTCAGAGACATACGTCTACGGCTCAATTCAAAGGACTAAAGTCCGAGGACGATCCAATCCCCTTACCTGTTCATTTAGGATTTTGTTCTCGAAGACATACGTCCATGGCTCTCTTTAGGACTGAAGTCTAGGGATGATCCAATCCCCTCAAGTCCACCAAGGACTTCATTCTCGAAGACATACGCCTACGGATCTCTTTAGGACTGAAGTCCAGGGATGATCCAATCCCCTCAATTCCACCAAGGACTTCATTCTCGAAGACATACGTCTACGACTCTCTTTAGGACTGAAGTCCAGGGATGATCCAATCCCCTCAAGTCCACGAAGGACTTCATTCTCGAAGACATATGTCTACGGCTGACTTTAGGACTGAAGTCCAGGGATGATCCAATCCCCACATGTCCACTAAGGACTTCATTCTCGAAGACATATGTCTACGGATTCTTTTAGAACATATGTTCAAGGATGATGCAATCCCTCTTCTTTCTCGGAGACATCTGTCTACGGATCCTTTTAGAACATATGTTCAAGGATGATGCAATCCCTCTTCTTTCTTGGAGACATCTATCTACGGATCCTTTTAGAACATATGTTCAAGGATGATGCAATCCCCTTGTCAACTTAGACCTTGTCTAAGGACCATCCACCAACCTCTCTATTGGTATTACTAATATAGGTATCCTCATCATCGACCTCATTGTTGATGTAGGCAATCTCATCATGAGTGATCACATCACTCCCCCTTTCGAGGAGGGTCCTTCTGAACTATATTAAGTTTGTCTCGGAAAACTTTACTTGAGGTAGAGGTTTGGTTAGTACATCGGATTGGTAGAGGTTTGGTTAGTTCATCGGCAACTGTTCACTTGAGGTAGAGGTTTGGTTAGAACATCGGCAGCTTGTTCACTTGAGGTAGATGTTTGGTTAGTACATCGGTAAACTATTACAAATTCGACCTTTATAGTTCCTTTCTGCACCATATCTTAGAACACTAGATTCTCTTCCATCTTGATACAACTCTGTTTGTCACATAGTATCACAGTTGGGTCTATCTCTAAGTCAAACAATCCTGTAGCCATACTGCTTCACAACTAGCAGAGCAAGCAGCCATATATTCCGCTTGTGCTAAGAGCCATACTGGACTGCTTGCTGCTAAGCCACAAGATCATGGTTGATCCTAGACAATAACATCCTCTCGATGTGCTCTACCTGTCTGATACACTTTCTGCTCAATCAACATCTGTGTAGCCATCTGAAGTCATGATCTCCAAAATAGCATAGATCAAATTCTATCGTATCCTTTAGGTACCTGGTCACATGCTTTGCAACTAATAGGTGAACACATCTAGTTTCCACCAGATACTGACTCAAGGTATTCACAGCAAAGCATATATCTGACCTAGTATTTATTAGATACATCAATGACCCAATAATTTGTCTGTATAGAGTTATATACACTAACTCTGATGAGTCATTCACCAACAGCTTGAAGTTGGAATCCATGAGAGTGGACATTCCAACATATCAAGTCCTTTTAATATTTCTCAGCATACTTTCCCTGGTTGAGAAAGATTCCTTCTGAGCCTTTCCATACTTCCAGACCTAGGAAGTAATACATTAATCTAAGATCTTTCATTTTCTTTTATGCAACCATCTATCTGTGCCATCTCTCGTTAGATGGGTCTACTGATATGAGCCTCAACATCATTCAAACTCTGAGGTGAGTTCCTTCTTGTATCCATGTCATCTATGTATAGAAACCATATTCAACCTTGTAGCAAAGGTTGAGATCCACATCACCCATGGTGATCATTAAGCTCATCAATTGATTATCGATCCTGGGAACCCATACAGAACCTGATTCACACTTCTTCTTTAATTACACCATTAAGAGAATGGTCTTATCTAGTCACTTGGAGCAAAACATCTCATCATGATTCTCTTCCTCTTTCTAAGAGAATCTTCTAGCCACAAGCCTTCTATAGTGTGTTTGATTTGTAAATCTTTTGTTGAACATCCATCGCTTGTTCAGTGTTCATCATTCATCATGATCTTTCCTACAAATCAAAATTAAGTACATGATTAGTAATACTTCATAATCATCAAATCATATTGACATGATAACCTATTATGCATACAGATATCATTTACATAGTTATGCAACTATTTTGACCAATACTTTGGCACAACACTTTCCCATATCCTGTATGCATACAGTGGCTATATAGATGCCTTCCATCTCTACCAGAACATACTATTGAGAGTGTGCACAGCTCTCAGCATGTCAGCAAAGAGGTTTCATTCTAGACAAGCAACAATGGAATGTTTGTCCAACTTACCAATCATATGCATATTAGTAGTATACTGTTCAATGCTTTATGAATGTTTACACTCAGCATGATATATTCTAGGAATACAAATATGCATACAAGCAATATCATTTACTATTTCTAATAACAACTCAAATATTTATCTTTTATGTTTGTGTGGTTGCCTCCCGCTTGATCTTCTATATGTCTTTTGAACTTCTATTCATTCTATGCCACTGTGCATGCTCAAGTGTGCACTAGTGTCATCCTCATGATCTCATACACAAACATACATTCATTAGTATATTCTCAATATTATCAAAACATTCTAATTCTAAATAATCTTGAATATATATATAGTCATGATCATTAGTATTCAGAGTTTCAAGGAAGTCTTCTTTTACTCATGCATATTCTTGTTTGATCATAGTACTCTTCAGGTTAATTAAATCATCAAGATAAGAGACATAGTATGCATAAACCCTTGATTACTAATTTTATGAATAAGCATAACCAATCATATCAAGTATACTTATATAAGGGATCCTAACACAAGGTAAGATTCTAACTTGACATAGGTAAACATACCTGGATTAATATACCTACTTAGTTATGTAAAACATACCTAAACAATCTCTTCAATGATTTAGAGATCCCAAGCTAGAACCTGCATGTCTCATAGGTTAAGCATAATATAACAAAGGCATACATACCTCGTAAGTAGAACAAAGATTATGGATGAGTCTTTGTCTTCATGTTGTCATGGTCATGGAACTTGATTTGTCTTTTGTGATGTACCTGTATCTTGTTAGCAGACAACATCAACCTCACACAACACCATAATGCATTAGTACAATCATATAGCCCTAATCAATGAATGTCTTCGATCATTCACATGCATTCATACTGTTACTAGGGTGATAAGACAATTCTAACATTAATCAAGATTGTACTAATAAATAATATGAAGACAAACACATCATGAACTTAATCAAGAATCAGATTGCAAGACATACCTGAACCTCCTTAAGTCATACCTGTCGAGACTTCTTGTAGTCTTCTTATGTAAGGCCTTAGCCTCAACTCCCCCTGAAACTTGATCTGGAGCTTGATTAGGGTTTACTAGAAAAACCCTAAAAATTAAATCTTTGACTTTCACACTTCCGAATGAATGGAAGGATGTGTCTTGCTGAGCTTATCAAACTAGCATACTTCAATTTTAAAATCTCCAAAATTTGACCCCTCAAAATTTCCTTCGAAACTTCTGGATCTTCTGGACAGGAACCCGAACTAGGGTTTGATGAAGCCCACCCTTCTGTCCAATCAAAAGGTTCGATCCAAGGCTCTAAACTTTTATTTTTCTTAGGAGCTTCCAGCCGTGGTTACAGACTTCAAAAATTCCAACTTTTGCTGAAGCCCTAATTTTCCATCTTTCCGATCAAAATCCCGAACTAGGGTTTGATCAAGCCCGGTCTTCTACCCAACCAAAAAATTCGATCTTGGTCTCTAAATTTTGATTTTTCTGAGTAGCATTCAGCCGTGGATTTCGATTCCAAAAATTCTAACTTTCTCTGAAACCCTAAATTCCGGAAGCCATGAATAAAGGTGCTCCAAAAATAATTATGTTTTGACAGAAATATGTACATGATTGTTTCTGCTATAACTCTGAAATTTTCACTCCACGGGGTCTGAAAAATTCTTCTGTAGTAGCCTGACCTGTCATCTTTCCATCCTGACAGGTCTGACCTCAATTGGATTTTCTGAGAGAGAGTTATGCCAAATGTCCCAACGTGACCTGTTTTGGGATAATACAGGAGAGCGAACTTGTACGGCATGCCACATGTCGCTGTTTGAACTTTGGCCTCTGAAAACGTTTCCTGAGATATCTTGCCCTGTTATCTTTCCATCCTGATAGGTCTGACCTCAATTGGACTCTCTGAGAGAGAGTTATGCCAAGTGTCGTAACGTGACCTGTTTATGGGATAAAACAGGAGAGCGAACTTGTACGATGTGCCACGTGTCACTAGTTCAGCGTCGGCCTCTGAAAACATTTCTTGAGATAGTATAGTCTGTGTACTACCTGTCACCTTTTATGAAATTTCATTTGGATCTTTCTAGCCCAAGTTATGACCTTTTTTCCTAGGTCACCTGATTTTGACTGAGATCTGGAAGAGGCAGAAACCCTAACTTGTACTGATCATAACTTACAAAGTACAACGAATATGAGGGTTCCCTTTGGACACAATATACCTGGAGATGTTATCTACGACCTGTAAAGGTTTCAGATTGTGAACCTTCGCCAAAATGGATTTATAGCGAAAGTTCCACGATGACTGGTTTTTGCTATATAAAACCCTAACCTTGAAATTGTCGTAAGTAAAGCAAGTGTCGTAAGTGCCATACCTTGCCTTCCTTCAGTTTAGCTCTGATACCATGTTAAGATTTAATATGCTAAGACAAAAAATAGAAGCATTACATTCCATTTCACAATAATAGCATATACAGGATCACTGAATAAACAACAAGCATAGCATAAACACAAGAGACACAGATTTATCCTGGGAAACCCTCATGGAGTAGAAAACCCAGTAAAGCTTCTTCAATATAGATGAACAGCAATATACAAGGATGCAAACCAAAGACATGATCTCCTCCTCCACCATAGCAGACCTCTCCTCCACAAGTGCACCTCTCTCTCAAGTGAGTGAGTGTATCAAATGAGGAACACACCTCCTCTATTTATAGACTACTCTGACATCTCTTTTACACACGTACATGTAGGCTCGTATTTAACCATTAGGTTAAATACCCTGTTATAACTGACTGGGCCGACCCCACTAGGGTGGTCTAACAACCCTTTGACCCACATAACACATACAGGGCCGACCCCCACTAGGGAAGTCTAATAACCCAAGTTACCACATTCCGACGGAGGAATAAACATCTCCGGATATACAATAAGATCTTTACGGAGGAATGAAACATCTCCGGAATAATAAAGTACAAATATAATATTCTTTGAAGTTACAATATTTCAACACATCCAACTGTTCTAGTGTTGCTTGCTTATCTTTCACAGCGTTCTTTACTTGCAGCAGTCCTGGGTCCTCTTTGAGGGTGGTGAATGCCTTGAACACCGCATGTAACAGACTCTGGCACTTAGCCACTTCGACAGCGATACTCTCTACTGCGGCCTTCACCTCCCTTGCTCTTAAATGCTGCTGATCTGGTGGGGTGTGTGGATTGATCTATGCCTCCAAGGCAACAATCTTAGCTTCATGGATGATCTCTATGTCTTGCATCTATGTCTTATGATTGGTAACCAATTCGCCAATATTAACGATAGTGTTCACGGGGTCTAGCTGTACTTCAAATTCCTCTATATCATCTACGACCACAGTGATTGTGGACTCTAGTATTTTTCGATGACCATGCTCATCCTGTAGTTCCATAGCTCTTTGTGAGCTAGATTCCTCCAACTGCTTATTAGCTTCTTGCAGCTCAACTTGTCCTTTCAACGCGCCAGTGGTTCTCTCATGCATTTCTTCAACAACCTGCAGATGCAAGTACTGTAGACCAGGAAGTGGTATCTTCGCAAGGTAGATATCCACACGCTCGACATCCTTCGTGTCCAACACTATTTGTTTTGGCAATGGTATCCTTATAGTTAATGGATCAAGGTGAACAACGCGGGACTTCGCAAGCACGGTTATGGTTAGTTGTAGCTCCTTCTGCTGTGAAGTTCCTCCTAACCTTCCTTCGGACTCTGAGTCCCACGACAGGGGTAATCGTTTGTGGACTTCTTCAATTTTCTTTGTGATCCCCTGCAGTGTGGTCAGATTCATCTGTAGACTTTCCTGAATCGCTTTGTCCTGTTTCTCCTTCTCAGACATCATATCTTCCATCTTCTCTATGACCTTTGCCGCGATTGTTTCATAATCCTCATTGTGGAGTACTGCATCTGTCTGGTGTTAAAAGAATTTGAGGATGTGTTCCAATATGTACCCGGGTTAGCACCAAAATGGGACATTGACTTTACAATTGATTTGGTGCCTGGAGCTGTGCTAGCATCAAAATATCCTTACAGAATGAGTACCTTGCAGTTGAGAGAATTGCAGATGCAACTAGAAGAGTTATTAAAGAAGGGTTATATACAGCCTAGTGTGTCACCATGGGGAGTGACAACTCTGTTTGTAAGAAATAAAGATGGCACACGGATATTGTGTGTAGATTACAGACAACTGAATAAAGCTACAATCAAGAACATGTATCCACTACCGAGGATTGATAATCTCTTTGATCAGTTGAGAGGGGAAGAATTATTTTCCAAGATTGATTTGAGATCTTGGTATCACCAAGTGCACATAAAAGATGAGGAAATTAGAAAAACTGCTTTTAGAACCAGGCATGGGCATTATGAATCTACAGTACTTCCTTCTAGAATGACAAATGCCTCAACCGCATTTATGTGTCTAATGAATGGTGTGTTTAAAGAATTTTTGGACAAGTTCATTATAGTGTTCCTGGATGATATTTTGGTGTATTCCAAATATGATAAAGAGCATGAAGAGAATCTTTGGATTACCTTGCAAATCTTGAGAGAAAATCAACTATATGCCAAGCTTAGAAAATGCTCATTCTATCAGAAGCAGCTCTTGTATTTGGGTCACATCATCTCTGAGGAGGGCATATCTATGGACCCAACGAAAATAAAATCCATACAAGAATGGCCTACTCCAAAAAATGTAACCAAATTAAGATCATTTATGGGGCTTGTGGGTTACCGAAGGTTCATAGAATATTTCTCTCGAATTGCAAATCTGATTACATCATTGCAAAAGAAGAACATGAAGTTCATTTGGAATGAGAAGTGTGAAGACAGCTTCAGACTTTTGAAAGAATTACTCACATGTGATCCAATATTAAAAATTATGGATCTAAACAAAGAGTATGTGGTATGTACAGATGCATATCTAGAAGGATTCGGTGGATTTTTGATGCAAGATGGACATGCTATTTGTTATGAATCACGGAAGCTGAAAGAGAATGAAAAGAACTATGCTACTCATGATTTGGAATTAGATACTATAGTTCATGCACTCTGTATGTGGAGGCATTATCTTATGGGGAATAGGTTTAATTTAAAGACGGATCATCATAGTCTGAAATATTTGTTTGAGTAGCCTCACTTGAATGCAAGACAAGCTAAATGGATTGAATTTCTGAGTGAATTCAATTTTGAAATTGAGTACATAAAGGGAAAAGAGAATCGCGTGGCAGATGCACTTAGTAGAAGAAGTCAGATAATGCAAATTTTATCTATCAGCAATTGGAAATATAATTTAAAAATCAGGTTACATGAGGCACTAAAAGAAAATGATTTTTATTTGTAATTTGTGGCAGCAATACATGTAGGCAATATGCCTTTAACATTTTACAAATATGCATTGAATGAAGATGGAATTATTTAGTTTAATGACAGAATTTATGTACTAGCTGAAAATGAATTGAAGAAAATTATATTACATGAAATGCATAACGTGCCTTATGCAAGTCATCCTGGGTACCAAAAGACATTAACTGAAATTAAGAAAGAATATTACTGGCTAGGCATGAAAAAAAAAGTGGGCAGATTTATTGCTCAATGCTTGGAATGTCAAAGAGTAAAAGAAGAGCATAGACATCCTGCTGGTCTACTCAATCCATTGTCGATACCGGAATGGAAGTGGTATGTGCTAACCATTGATTTTATTACAAATTTACCTAGAACATTGAAGCAACACGACTCCATTATGGCGGTGGTTGACAAATTGACCAAGTCAACCCATTTTGTTCTAGTGAAGTCAACATTTAAAGCATTTAAGATCGCATAAATCTATATGAGGGAAATTTCTAGGTTTCATGGTATTCCAAAAGAAATAGTTTCAGATCGAGATTCAAAGTTCACTTCTAAATTTTGGAAAGGGTTGTTTAAGGAATTTGGAACCAAACTCAACCTTAGTACAACTTATCATCCACAGATGAATGGACAGATCGAGCAAGTAAATCAAATTATCAAAGACATGCTCAGGATGTATGTAATGAACAAACCTAGTAAATGGGAAGACTACCTATACTTAATGGAATTTTCCTACAATAATGGTTACCAAGCATCATTGAAGATGAGTCCCTTTGAAGCATTATATGGCAGAAAATGTAATGTTCTAGTGAAGTGGGACAATCTAGTGGAAGACAGGTGTTGGCTTGCTTAGGCAGACCCGGGTTCAACGGAATTTGCGCATCAACAACAAAACCCCTTTCACTATCCCTTTCGGCATCAACCTGTAAACAGGTTGAAGTCTCACCCAAAGCGAATATGGGGGTTTATAGAATCAATATTTTTTAACCATGGCGATGTGCAGATGTGGTTAGCAACCTCGTTAAAATCCTTCTCTAACATTGAATAGCCAAATAGAATGAACAAATGACTTCACACTTTGCAGCTAATGAACAGTATACAGAACTACGTTGAATCTCTATTGTATTCACCAGTTAGCTATGCATTCATTGAATCATCATTCTAAGTTTTTCTCCATAACATTCATACATATGTATTCCATTTACTTATAATGCAATTACTATTAACATACACACACAAGCAAATACATAAACACATAGATTTACGTGGTTTACCCCCAGGCAGGAGCTACATCCACAAGAACTGTTCTTATATTGACTTGGAAGGGTAACAGTTCCAGTATTGCGCACTCAGTTGCAAACTCTTATCTACAATCAAATCTCTACACACTCAGTTGTAGACTCTGTTCTCTCTCTTATCGCTATTCTTCTATTACACTTAATCCAACCAAAACACCATCCCAAAATCCAACCCTTCCACATACAAAACTACCCTTATATATAGATGTGTCCGAAGGTCACATATTACAATAACTATGGGCCAATCCCCATAGTACACAAAACCCCAAAACCCCTGTGGTTCTCCTGTAGACCACGCTAAGCTTTAGCTTCGTCCCTTTGGCACCGCTTCATCTAACTATGATGCTTACTCTGACTCTGATGGTTTCTCTGACAGCGCACCTGTAGCTTCTGTAGTGGCATGTCCTTTACACCACTTCACTTCATAACTTCCTAGTCATGTAGTATTTAGGTCGTCTCTCATCCCTTTATTGCGCCAACCACCTCTGGTTGTCCTTAGTACTTTGTCTTTACTAATGGAACAATTCCTTTCTTCTTGAATGATCTTCGCTCCATACCCTCTTCCCGGGATTTGCAGAGTTGTTTTTCTACCAAAAATAGTCAATGTCAGGCCTGTCATAACTGTACTCCGCCTACATAAATTCTTCTTCGTGGGCCGCTCCCAATAGGACCCTAACACTTACTTGTGGCTCGTCCCCGAGTCACTTACACTAGGATTTGGTATCTTCATGTTCGTTGTGAACTCTTGATATGTTGCGCTAAGCTTCGCAACAACCTCCTTAGTTTCTTGTTCATATTCCTTGACTTTGTCGAGCAACATAATGGATATTGGTTCCTACATCTAGTCCTTAATCATTCTCTCTGTTGTGCAAGGCTCTTGCAGCTTCACTTCAATCTCTTCGGAGAGCGCCAATGCCTCTTCCTACATTGGTTGTAACTTTGTTGAAGTTTCTACTTCCTTTGCCCTTAATGGCTTTAGTTCTTTCTGAATCTTCTTAGTTTTTGCAAACTTTTGTATTCTTTGCCTTAGCAGCCAGTCCTTCATTGTCATGTTCATTGTGTCGAGGTCCTTATGCTTCTTTTGGAATTCACCCTAGATTTTCTGTAAGTATGGGTCTTCTTGTAGTATGGCCCATGACTTGTTCACTTCTTCTAATAAATATTGGCACCTCGCAACTTTCATAGAGATGTTATCTATCAAATTTTTTAATTCTTCAGGTCTTGCTTCCTTTATTTCTGGTGGAATGCTAGGTTGTTGTCTAGCCTCCAAGTCTGCAATCTTTTCTTTATATCCAATTTCCATGTCCTCCATATTTGTTTTAATATTGTTGACTGCAGTACCAATCTTTGCTATAGTCGCTTCTACTTCTGGTTCTTCGGCGAAGTCTGGGATCTTCGCACAAACTTCTTCGACGGCCTTCTTCAACTTCTTCTCCCTCTCGTGAGAATCTACTAGCTCATTCATCTTTAGTCGACATTCAGTATTCAAATCATTGTAGCTTTCTTCCAGCTTCAGATGCTGCTTATATGTTATCATGTCCCTATCTTTGATTTCTTCTATGACCTGCAAATGTAGATCGTGCAGTCCTTCTATAGGAAACATTCACACGTTAATATCTAAGTGCGTGAGTTGCTTCACACCTTTAGTGACTTCGTCGGATGGGAATATGATGTTTGTTAGAACTATGCGCACAAGCCGAGGTCGCATCGTTAGTGCAGGTGCTTTCCTTTTTCTTTGGCTTGTATCTTCTGATCTATCTTCAGAGTCTGATTCTTTCATTATATCTCTCTGTACTTGCTCAACTCTTTACATCATACTTTTTAGTTCAGCGATGCTTTCTGCCATGCTTTCTTGAATCTTGTCTTGCTTCTTATTTTTTTTCGGTCTATTTCTTCAATGTGTGCATGGAATCTAGCTACGATGCAGTCATAGTCATCATCTTGCAACTTCGCGTCAAGTGGAGTCTTACTCTCTTTTTTATTCTTTATTTTTGACCCCTCCGACACATCTATGGCAGGGTTCTTTCTCTTTTCTCCTAATGGTTGATCACTAGCCTGCTGGTATTCTTGCTCTTGCTCTTCTTCTTCTTGATCATCGCTTCCTTCAGCCCTGTCTTTTTCATGTTGATAACAGTAATTGGCGCTATCATCATATGTCGTCAGTAGTGCCTCTGGCACATCAATTTTCCAATCTAGTAGCCAATCCTCAAAAATGAGGTTAATCTTCTACGCATCCAGTTGATATTGACCCTCATACCATTATGGATTCATTGGCTCTTTGGTATGTATAAAGATTGAATGGAGGTTAGCCTTGAATCTCATCTTCCGGATGTATACTGACATTATCTCTTTTGGAATGCACGAACTGCACGGATTCACCTTGCATAACTGCTGGTAAAATGTGTATAGTTGAACATGGTTCAACCATTGTCTTTTCGGCCTCGCATTACTCCACATATTTATGTACCGAGGTCCGCGGAAGTTTCTAGGGAACATCGGCACATTCTATTGGTACTTTGTCTCGGTCCAACCCACAAATGTGATGAGGACTATCATTCAGCTGTAGTGAAACTAATAGCCATTGTCTTGTGCATATGCTACATCATCCAAAAACTCATTCAACAGGTAGAATTCCTAGTTGAACGGTAGCCCTTCCTTATCCTTAGTAGCTAGGGATATCGCAGCAGCCGACACTTCTGTCGGTCTGCATTTTATTAACACTCTTGTTGCGAGCAATTTCACTTTGAACCTCATGGCATCATCTTGAATTTGGTCTACCTGATAGCCCCGAGTTCCTTTAACTAGTCTGAATTCACTCTTCATCTACTTTGTGAGGTCTTTATCCTTATTCTTACCCACAAATTCTGTTTCGGGGTCAGTTCCTTGCTTGCTCAGGTGGGTGATCCTATAGATCAGATCGATATTGATATCTATCTTGCGGTCTAGCCACAAGTATCCTTGGTGTGTGCATGATAGCAACACATGCATGACGGTTGTTAGCTCTGGACTTCGCCCAAAGTGAGAAATTCGTAAAAGGTTCAGCAGTCCTAAAGAATGTAATGGTGCAATCCAGTCCTGTGCTTGTATAGTTGTCTTCTTAGTGCCTTCATCAAATTTTCGGCACATATATCTATCTGGATGGAATTGTAGATACTTGTTCGCATCCAGTAGATTGTAATCTGTGAACTTCACATCCGGGATCTTGCCCAGCAAGTTGTCATTTTCCTGAACATGGGTTGACATTGGCGGCATCAGGATGTCATACTATGGATTTCTCTTTAATAATACCACCTCTGCAACATCCTTTTGCGGAAGAATATATTCAGGTATCAATAGAATCGGCCTCTCGGGATGTCGCTCTTCCTGTTGTTCTCTTAGTATTTCTGCAGCCTGAGGCTTCTGTTGATCCTTAGATTTTTGCGTATCCTTCTGCTTGGATTCCGATGCATGCCAAGGTGAGGCTCTAGAAGACCCACCCTTATCTTGAGCTACTTTGTTGACAAGTGTTTTCATGACTTCTTCTAGAATAGACTATTGAAATTTCTTTAATACTTCTTGTAGTTCTTCTTGCTTAGACATGTACTGTCAGAATGCTCTGTTATTCACTGGTAAAATATCAGAATTTACTCACAGTAAAAATAATAATTATGGTAAAACAGGTAATTGTGCTCTTCTTTACTATTTATAGACATAACCCAAAATGAGACGCGCCCAAAAATGGCTAAGTTAACATTAAATGCTATGTCCGTTATCCAAATCTAGCTTAGATCCTGGTCCTTTCCTTTCATCAAATTTTTCTTCAACGGACAAGTATGCCTTAAAGTGGAAAAATCCATTTTCCCGAAAGTACTATATAACAGCTAGTTTCCAAACAAAACGGTAACGACTAGTTTTCTCTAGCTTCACCAAAGGTTAGGTGAGTGGTGGAGATTACTTCACATTCCCCTTGTCTTGATGGAACTTCGTAACACTACCCCCTTCTTTACTTCACAACTTGAATTGTTATGTGTGCTTCGCAACACATCTTCAAATCTGTGAACTTCGCATTATGCCAAAACTGTTGTGTGCAAACTATACTCTATGTTTAGTATCCAATTTCAACTGCACTTGACACTTAAACATCATTGCGTTGTCCAATTTCTAGTTTTAGGATTAGGGCCATCTGTGTAAGGATTTAACCTACTCCCATTGACAAGTCCTTGTAAGTTTTTTCCGAGTAATGTGTTGGCACGGGGTTAGACCGCATAAAGTGCGGAAGCTGACAATAGCGAAGAAGGACCATCCGCAGAAGAAATGGCCATTCGCGGAAGAAATGGCCATTCATGGAGAAGAAGGAGCCGATGAAAGCATAGGTTTGGTTTAGTTAGTTACAATGGTTCAGTTGGACCTCTTTGTAACCGCCGTAGTTAGCTATAAATAGGAGTATGATTGTAATCCTAAGGGCATGATAGCATCAGTTGAACAATAGACAAGCGGATGATTTGTGTAATGTTTTTCCATGCCTTCGACAAGTTTTGTATGGATCTGCGATAAGTGTTTGAACTGTCCCTGTGAAGGTTGTACCGCAAGTTTTTGATGAGTTAATGCATGAAGATGTTAGACTATGTCTCTTTTCTATTTATGTTTTTGTTGAATGATGAATACTGTGATATGATTAAATGTTGTTATTTTTGTTGATGCGATCGCCAGTTTTACCCTGTTGATGCAAATGTCAATTACATATTGAATATGCGAATGATGAATGTATGTTTAATCTGATATAAATGATGTGAAGATGAATCTATTGTGTCTGTCGTTATAGAGTAAGAATAGATGCATGTCCTACCTCCATTGTGGAAACCTGGTTCTTGCATCCCCCTTAATCATCTCGGGTGAGACTTCATTTGCTTCGCAGGTGTTGCTGTAAAGGGTAGAACCTTTCCAGTCCAGTGCTTAAGGGTGTTCGGTTAGTGTTTATTGACAGTAGTGCGAAGTGAACCTCTATCGACAGAACTATGTCAAGAAATGGTTCCATTGTAGGGAGCCTGAAGAAGAAAGAAGAGGACATGCTATGGCACTCGATGAAACCAGAGATTTAGGATTGGCTTGACAAGAAGAAAGAAGAAATTGCAGAAGGAGAAAATCGCAACCCTAGGCAGATGACAAGTAGCTGGTTGCAAAAGAATATCTATTGAGGTGTTTTTCTACGAATTCCCAGTATTGCTGCATGAGTGGTTGGCGCAGTTGACATTTCAGAAGAACCATTGACTAGGAGGTGAACCTGATCACTAGACTCCAGAACTGATCCAACAGTTAAAATGGGTCAACAATAGGGTGTCAAGGTCCATCGACTTCTGGGTAGACAGTATCCTATAGGGATATATCACTAAGTTTTCCATTGATACAATCAAATCATATAGCGATGCCAAAAGGAAAATTTTCAAAGGACCTAGAGGGATATTCCTACTATTGCTGAAGTTGTGGATTAAGATACTCGTCTACGAAAAGGCTATACCGAGGATGAATTCCGACGAGTAGAAGATCAATGTTCAAAGGTTGAATGGTACCGCGTGAATGCGGGTCTGATAGAAAGATGTGAGGTAGATGGACATGAGAGACGACGAATTTCTAAGGGAGGATGAAGAAGATTGTGGTACATTGAGGAGTGGGGTGATATTCCGGTAACCAAAGAAGAAGAGGAGGACTGAGATAGAGTCTCCTAAGGGGACCTGAACAAAATACTGCGAAATAGGGTCACAAGGAATGAAGCGACCTTATTGCAACGAAGAAGGTGACTAGGCTACCCCAGAAGCCGAAGAGAGATGGACCCTAAGCTACAACGTACCTTCAACCCCATGTACTACTCATAATTTTCGAGGAAGACATACCAGTTATTTGCAGAGTTGTCCTACGTGTCAGAACAATGGTAAGAGTAGCGGATCAGTAAATAATAATAGTAGGAGCGCAACAATGTCAAGTGACGACGCAAAAATGCCAACTTTTGAGGGTAACGGGATTGAGAATCCCAAATAGTACTGGTTTTTGTGTGAGGCAATATGGACTGTGAAACACGTCCAAGACGAGAATATAAAAAAGGAAAATCTAGTGATGACCCTCAGGGGCCATGCACTAGACTGGTTTATGAAATTTACTAAGGTACTGATAGGAATGCCAGATAAAACACTGCCACAGATCAAGGCAGGAATGATTGATGAATTTAGAAAACCCAAATCCGAGTCGCAGTACATCATAGAGCTCAAGGAAATCAAGCAGTTTCCAAACAAATCAGTATGGGAATTTGACCAGTGGTATAAAACGTTAATGGAAAATGTGAGTTTCTGGTTGAGCGACATGCAACATAAAGAGTGGTTTATTGCATGGTTGGTGCCGCACATTCATCGGCCGTTGATGCAATAGAAGGTAGCAACTCAAGCAGAAGCGCTATAAATTGCAATAAATTTGGAGGCTTCACTGATCGACTAAAAAAGCATAGGCATGGATTGGATATAAGCGCAGTTGGAAAACTTGACGATCTAGCTACAAGATATGAAGAAGGGAAAAGAAGTCCGCAAATACGTATGGTGCAGTAGATGAAAAACATAAGGACATCACAAGGATCAGTGCCCATAATTTCGAGAGTATTTACAGTCAGGTGCACCGAATTCCCTCAGTCAAGGAGGGATGCCTTGGTGTTGTGTTTGTCAGATGAAAGCATATCGACTAGAAGAATAAGTGTACCTGTAGAATATGGTGTCAAAGCCAGTGAATTTGTATTTCAAATTCCGTCGATCGGTTGGCCATGAAAAAAATGATTGCAGGGCTTACCACCTACTCCAAGAAAGAACTCTGGATACATTCTTCATGAAGGGAGAAGAGAAACCGCCATCACAGTAGCAACATAAGTACAGTCAACAACAGCCTCACTATCATCCACAACCACAGTATGATCAATCGCAGTATGGTCAATCGAAATATGGTCAACTGCAATATTCGCCACCCGCAATATCCACAATCCCAGTATCGTAAACCGTAGTACCCTCCATATGGGTCACTGCGAGGAGGTTTCAAAGGGGATTTCCGTGGAGGCCGACGTACCGGTGCCGACCGAGGAGGAGTTGCTGGACGAGGTTGAGGACCAATCATATGTTACAATTGTGGTCAGCAGGGGCATTACCAGATGGATTGGCCAAATCCAACCCCACAATGAACTTACTGCAGCACTGTTGACCATGGTGTCGAAGACTGTCCTCAACTCATCGCAAAGTGGAAAACCAAGAACCTAACCGCACCTCCACCAAATCAGAATCAAAACCAGAATCTGCCACCAGCGGTACAAAAGATATCAGTAGAGGTCAGAATTCAAAATGAGACTGTTGGAATAGTGACCCAAGGAGGAGCTGTGACAGGGCCTGACAGGTCATAGGCTAGCATCCGACTGACATCAATAAAACAAGTCACATTCGATGTGGAAGCAGAAAGGAATATTTTCTTGAAAGCATAGGAGGTAATGAGACAGATGATGCAGCCACCTCTTCACCAAAAATAATTTACTTATGACATGCCGCCGAAATTTGACACAACGGATTCACAGAAAAAGGATAGCACCTTAAGAGCCTTCCTAGAGAGTTTCCTGGAGCTGGCAAAAGATCAGGACGAATTGGCAGAAATATCAATCCTGTTGCATCGACGGGAGGGTGCACGAAAGGATCGAACGATCAACTGAATACATAAGAGAAAGACAGGAAAAGAAATGCGGATGTCTGCAAAATTCAGAGCATTCGATGTCGATTCCATTATCTTAGACTTGGGATCAGACGTAAACATCCTGACAAAACAAACTTGGGAAATGATGGGGAAACCATAGTTGGCATGGTCCCAGGTACAACTGTGACTAGCAAACAAAGTAAGGTCACCCCCATCGGTTGACTATGCTAGCTCCCAGTTGAGATAGAGGGAATCAGAACATACACATATTTTGATGTGATAGATATTGTTGACAACACAAACCCCTATCTAGTGCTGCTAGGGATAGACTGGGCGATGGAGAATCAGGCCATCATCAATTTCAAGAAACAAATCATGTCGTTTGAAAACCGCGAGATAAGGGTAGTCGCACCTCTTTATCTCGCAGAAGGGAAGAGATATGTTGAGCCGAAAAGGAATGAATTCACTAAAGGAAGGGGCAGTCTCTATAACATATCATAAGACTACATCAATCCTACTGCAGATGGAGAGTTAGGATGGTGCAGTAGCAGTTTGACGTCGTTAGATTCGGACGAAGCACTTGAAAATTGGCAGAATTGGATGCATGAAGTATCGTTTAGGAGGTGTGCATGGATCACTCAGTCACTGCGATGGGTAGCTATAGAAGAGTGACAAATAACAACGTATGAGGGGTTTCCCAACTTGACTGCATTTATCACTGAATTTGAAAAGAAAGTGGCAGAACCACAACTACTGCTGGCCTTGGAGGAAGCCCTAGAGGCTACAAAAGGGCAATGGTGGGCGACGTACAAGTCAACTATAACTAAATAGAATCTATGTCGACACCTAATGGAGGTTAGGTTCAGAGACACTGAAGGATACTGCGGAAGGAAGTACGCTAGCAAAGGAGATCCAAAGGAGCATTTGACTGAATGTCAAAGCAAATGGGGACAGGATCGAAACAGGAATGGGTCCATGCATTCATTCACACTTTGGATGAAGTACCGTGGAATTGGTATATCATAGAAGATATGCTATGCGGAACAACCTTATGGGAACAACTAAATATTGGATTTAGCCAAACGTTCAGTTTCTCCGACGAAAACCCCTTCATCCATGGCATGTTACAGGGGGTTCGTGAGAAAGTACTCGACGCAGTTCTGACAGAGAAACCTATGGGACTTCAGTGGAATGTGACACCAAAAATGCTAATGGAATTATACAACATAACAGGAGAACTAGACGATGAGGATGATCTGAGGGATACGTATATACCAGAGTCAGAAGGAAGTCGCAGTGTCGAAGCACCAGATATGCCTTCTGACAAGTTTCAGCAGCCATTGATAATCAAGAAAGTGAACATTGGGTCGGAAGAGAATCCCAATTTCGCGAGCATCGAAGATTATTGGGAGGACTCCACCATTGCCAAGATGACTGACCTATTGCACGAGTTTCATGACTTGTTCCTGCCAAAATTTTCGGAGATAAAAGGGATTTTTGGAGACCTAAGTGAGATGAAAATCCCACTGAAACCTGATGCGAAGCCAGTAAAGAAACGACCTTACAAGATGAATCCAAGGTATAAGGAGTGGGTGAAGGCCGAAATTGAGAGTATGCTGGAAGCAGGAATTATAGAACCAGTGGAGGAATAGGAGTGGATCAGCCCAATGGTGGTCCAAGATAAGAAAACTGGCAAAGTCAAAATCTGTGTCGATTTAATAAAACTGAATGATGCATGCTTACATGATCCATTCCCTACACCATTCACAGATGAAGTGTTGGAAGGTGTAGGAGGTCAGGAAATATACTCCTCCACAGATGGATTCTTAGGATATTACCAGATAAAAATTGTGAAGGAGGATCGAAACAAAACAACATTTTTCATAGAATGGGGATGTTTTCAATATACAGTGATGCCATTCGGCCTAAAGAATGCGCTAGCAATCTTTTCAAGACTGGTAGTTGCTACGTTCAAGGATTTCATCCATAAATTTCTTGCCGTGTACATGGATGACTAGACAGTATACGGGTTGGTCAATGATCACGTTGCGAATATGAGGTTGATGCTGAAAAGATGTCGACAACACCAGATTTTGCTCAACCTGAAGAAGTGCATTTTCTGCACTCCGTTTGGGATTTTGTTGGGGCATATTGTTTGCAGGGAAGGAATGTTGGTCGACCCCACGAAGATTGTGATTATCGTTGACCTACCACTGGCAACAATAGTAAAACAATTAAGAGCGACGTTGGGACACACGGGACACTACAGGAAGTTTATCAGAGGTTATGCAACAATCACGACACCAATGGAAAAACTTCTGAAGAAGGATTCCAAGTTTGAGTGGAACAAAGAATGCCAAAAGAGCCCGGATACACTAAAAGAAAAGATGGTTGCAACACCTATACTAGTGTTTCTAGATTGGACAAAGTAATTCAACATTCATGTTGACGCGTCATCAGTCGCACTCAGAGTAGTATTGACCCAGCCCGGAGAAGGAGCGATCGACCACCTGATTTCCTTCTCAAGTAGATGTTAAATTTTGAGCATTAATTCACAATACTCTAGGATCTTCATTGAGAGAATAACATGTACAGTATATCAATGCATAAAAATCATAATAAGCATGACAAGCATCACAAGAATCAAAAGCATGAGAGACAAGAGACACAGAGTTTCCGTGGGGAAAACCCTAAGGTGAAAAACCCCACAACCTCCTCAGATATAGAGAGAGAAATGGCTCAACCAAAGTACAACCAAAATACACTGAGATAGTCTCCTAGTAGCAGATAATCCTCCTCCTCACTAGTGCGCCACTTTCTGAGTGAAAGAGATGTACTTTTCCGAATAATCTAAATAGAGATCACCTGATCTCTATTTATACTAACCTGTTTTCCTAGTGACCTTATGGGGCCGACTTGTCTATCTAGGTACATCCACATTATAATATATATTTCAGGGTCGACCCACACACATGGTGGTCTAATAACCCATCGGCAAGTACACACACTTGTGACACTTGTCAATCCACATGACGACACTTCCTTATAGAGGAATGACACATCTCTTATAAGGGTACAATAAATATATATAAAATACATAGATGAAATACATTCCGAAGTTACATATACATCAACACTCCCTCTTAACTAGGAAGGTATTTCTCGACATAGATCTGCTAAACAAGCCTTCTTCTCGGGATCATCGTCGTCATCATCGTCACTGTTGTTGCTATCTCAACCAATCTCTGACTCTACTCGTCATAGGAAGTTCTACAGAGCCAGTCCTTTTTCATACTGGATGTAGGCCCACCACCTGCAGGTCTTCATCATCACTGGCCATACTGTGGAATCCTCAGGACTTATTATGTGCGTCACAAAACCTGGCTGCAGCATCCCAAGCTATTACGACCACACAGCTCTACCTGTAGGATATCCCAGGAGCACATTACATGTGACTATCACAAAACCTGGCTGAAGCATCCCAGGCTATTACAAGCACACGGCTCTACCTGTCAGATCTTTGAGGAGCACATTACATGTGGTCCACCACAAAACCTGGCTGAAGCATCCCAGGCTGTTAGGAGCACACAGCTCTACCTGTCGGATCTCCCAGGAGCACATTACATGTGGTCCACCACAAAAGCTAGTTGAATCATCTGAGGCCTTTTTCATCCTGTCCAGATATCCTAGGAGCAAATTACATGTGGTCATGGCAAAACCTGGCTGAAGCATCTGAGGCCTTTTTCATCCTGTCCAAATCTCCCAGGAGAAAATTACATGCCAGAGGAAAAAACCTCGCAAGAGCATCTCAGGATGTTACTGGTACACAACTCTGACCTGAAGATCTCCTAGGGCACAAATTACATGTCCTCCCAGAGCAATGTCTCGAAAGAGCATCCCAGGCTGTTATGGGTATGCAACTTCGACCTATAGGATCTCCCAGACATGCTCATCTGCACAACCTGATCCACGACCACAAAGTATCATCTGATACTCATCATACATCATCTTGATGTACACATGATCATCCTGATCATCATCACTGCAACATCCTGCTGCATGTCATCTGGAGAAGCTCGTCATCCACGATCACCCTGATCATACAATGCATCCATCTAATGCACACCAAGTATCTACTTGATACATATCATCATACACAGTGTATCCATCTGATACATAGATACATGATCCACACAATGTATCCATCAACATACATGATCTACCTGATCATACAATGTATCCACCTGATACATATACAGATACATACAAATGATCCAACCGATCATATCCAGCATCCAACATGATGCGTACATACATATAAATGATCCAACTGATCATATCCAGCATCCAACATGATGCGCACATACATATAAATGATCCAACTGATCATATCCAGCATCCAACATGATGTGTACATACATATACATATAAATGATCCAACTGATCATACAAAGTAGAAACTAGAACATCATCCTGATGCTCAACATCCAGCGCTTACATCCATAGCCATGTGAAGGATCCTCCTTCCAACATGCTTGGAATGGCTTCAACAAATGTGTCCATCACTTCTTCCTCGAAGTGTCCTCGATCTAAATAACACCAAGCCTCTCCTTGAAGTATTCGAACTTCACCCTGGCTAGTGGCTTCGTCAGCACATCTGCAATCTGCTCGTTCGTTGCAACATACAGGACCTTCACAGCTCCTCTTTGCACCATGTCCCTGATATAGTGATATTTGATCTCTATGTGTTTTGACCTGTCATGAAACACTGGATTCTCGGACAGCTTCACACAACTCTGGTTATCACAGAAGATACTAGTAGCATCCAATGGGAGATCAAATAACTCAAACAGTAGCTTCTGTAGCCATACTGCCTCACAACTAGCTGAACAGGATGCAACATACTCTGCCTTAGCTCTACTCAGTGCTACGCAGGACTGCTTCCTGCTAAACCAAGAGATCACACCTGATCCCATACTGAAGCAGCACCCATATGTGCTCTTCCTATCTGCAGCACTGTCAGCCCAATCTGAATCAACATAACCCTACAGGTTAAACTTTTGATTCGCTTCATACTTGAGCCCATAATCCACTGTACCTTTCAGGTACCTCAGAACAAGCTTTAGAACAACCAGGTGAACACTCCTCGGATCCGTCAGGAACTGGTTCAATGTGTTCACAGCAAAGCAAATATCCGGTCTCATGTTCGTTAGGTACATTGAGGACCCAATCATCTGACGATACATAGAGACATCAACCGTCTCAGATGAAGCATCGCATAGAAGCTTCAGATTCGATGCCATAGGTGTGGCCATGGCCTTGCAATCCATCATCCCGAATCTCTTTAGGATATCTACTGTGTACTTCCCTTGACCAAGGAATATCCCACCTGCATTCTGCCACACCTCCGTACCTAGGAAATAATGCATCATTCCCAAATATTTCATATCGAACTCAGTAGCAAGCTTCCTCTTAGTATCTGCAATCAGTCTGTCATCTCCTATTACAAATAAGTCATCCACATAGAGGACTAGAATCACAGGATTCCCTTCCTCAACCTTGTAGTAAAGGTTGGAATCCGCTTTACTCTTGGTAAAGCCCAAACTAGATAGGAAACTGTCCATCCTACCATACCAAGTTCTGGGAGCTTGCTTCAAGCCATACAAGTCTTTCTTCAATAAGCACACATATGACTCCCTGTCATGTATTTCAAAACCGAGTGGCTGCTCCACATATACTTCCTCTTCAACTACACCATTCAAGAAAGCAGTCTTGACATCCATCTGGTGTATTTTCCATTTCATCACTGCAGCCAGGGCAAGTACTGTTCTGATGGAAGTATACCTGGCTACAGGTGCAAAAGTTTCTTCATAATCTATTCCCTCTTTCTGAGAGAAGCCACGAGCTACGAATCTTGCCTTGTATTTCTCCACACTGCCATCTGCAGCATGCTTGATTTTGTAAATCCATTTGGAGGTCACAACAGACTTCTCTTTAGGTCTTGGGACAACATCCCAAATATCATTCTTCATTATTGATTGGTATTCCTCAACCATGGCATCCTTCCATTCTTTCTTTTCCGCTGCTTCTTCATAACTGGAAGGCTCTTTGTTCATAATGTCACAGA
Source organism: Larix kaempferi (assembly GCA_027924585.1). Classification (NCBI taxonomy): domain Eukaryota; kingdom Viridiplantae; phylum Streptophyta; class Pinopsida; order Pinales; family Pinaceae; genus Larix; species Larix kaempferi. The sequence continues at coordinate 6,588,419 of BSBM01000252.1, forward strand.
GTAAAGAAACATAGCTGGTATGTGATCTGGTTCTCTTCTTTTCTCTGTGTTCTTCTTCTGGAATGCCAAATATTTCTGCATCTTGAATGAGCTCTCTATCCCATGCAGGTTTCCTCTTGTGAGATTTATCCTCACGGGGTGGATCTACAGGTTCTTGTGGATCTTCAATCTCACGAACAACTTCTGGAACTGCTTCGGTCATGGTAGTGTCTTGAAATCTAGTTTCCTTAGGTTCTTCATAAACTTCGATCGGTGCCTTCCTTGATTTGATGAATGCTGAGTTCTCATCAAATGCCACATCCCTGCTGACATCAATCTTCTTGAACCCTGGAAAGTATATTCTGTAAGCCTTCAAGCTTTCATTGTAACCCACAAAGATACCCTTCTTTCCTAAAGGATCTAGTTTGGTCCTCTTTTCCTTTGGGACATGAGTGAATACTGGACAACCAAATATTATGAGATGGCTGACTTTAGGTTTCTTACCAGAAAAGACCTCTTCTGGTGTCTTGTTGTCCAATATCTTGTGGGGTGTTCTGTTCTGCACATATACAGCTGTTCTAGCTTCTTCTTCCCATAGATGCATAGGTAGATCCTGGTTATGGAGCATTGCTCTTGCTGCTTCCATGATAGTTCTGTTCTTCCTTTCTGCAACTCCATTCTGTTCAGGATTATAAGGATCAGTCAACTCCCTCTTAATCCCTGAATCACTACAAAGCTTCTTGAAGTCACCTGAGGTGAATTCTCCACCATTGTTGAATCTGAATGTTTTGATCTTCTCGTCAGTTTGATTTTCCATCAAGGTTTTGAATTCCTTAAACTGATCAAACACCTCATTTTTGTTCTTCAAGAAGTATACCCAAGTCTTCCTGGAGAAGTCATCAATAAATGAGACATAGTAAACATACCCACTTAGAGAACTGGATGACATAGGACCACATACATCTGAGTGGATGATTTCCAAGATGTATTTTGCCTTGCTTTCATTGCTTGGGAAAGCCTTCTTAATGTTCTTACCTTTTGCACATCCTTTGCAAACACCTTCATGTTTGGTCTTGATTTCAGGAAGACCCTCTACAGCCTTGCTTGCAATTGGAAGTGCTCTATAGTGCATATGAGCAAGTCTTCTATGCCAAAGTTCACTTGGCTCCATGGATTCATGTACCATGGCATGTTTAGGTTGTCCCATCAATTTATACAAACCTCCCTCTTGCTCTCCAAGCACTACGGCATCATCTATGTTCTTTCCCTTTGGCCACATTAGGACTTGGCCATCCACAAATGCAACCCTCATGCCTTTTGCATCCAATGTAGAGATGGAGAGTAAGTTCTTCTTGAGCCTAGGTACATAAAGAACTTCTTTCATCTTCAAAGATTTTCCAGAATCTAGGTTGTAGGAGGCTTCACCACTTCCTTTGATTGGGTATTGATAATCATCCCCAAGTTTCACCTTACGGGGTGATTCATGTTCAGATAGATTCACAAAATATTCCTTAAACCCAATCATGTGTTTGGAAGCCCCACTATCAATCAACCAATCATTGCAACCATGGGAGATGGTACCTATGAGAGCAGAGATCAGAACATACTCTTCTTCACTTGATGAGTTATCATCACTTTCTGCCCTAGCCTTCTTCTTGGGTGGTTCATCATCCTCGGCAGCATGAGCATGAAACCTTCTTTTGCTGCCCTTTTTCTTCTTGTTGGAGTTGTTGTTATCCTTCTTGTTCATGGGACAATTTATGGCAATATGTCCTTTCTCATTACAGGTGAAGCATATTCTTCTTTCTTTGAAGTGATGTGAAGATTTCTTGGAGTGAGATGGATCTCTCTTGGACTTCCCTTTCTTGGTGTGAGCTGTGAGAGCTTGATCTTCATTCCCCATCTTTTCTTCTCGTGCCACAAGCCTTACTTCTTCTTGTGAGCATTCTTCCCACAGTCTACTGAAGGAAATCAACTTCTTTCTTGCACAGATTCCTTGAATGAAGGAGTCCCATGACCTAGGTAAGCCATTCAGAGTGGTCATGACAACTTCACCATTCTCTACCATTTCATCCACTGCTTCTAGTTGTTCCTTGATCTGGGAGACTCTTGAAAAATAAGATTGAATGGTTTCTCCATTCTGAAACTTTACCCCTTTCAATTGGTTCCGCATGGTCATCTTCCGATTTATGTTCTTCCCTTCAAATAGCTTGGTCAAAGAGTCAAACATCTCTTTGGGTGTCTTTAGAGAAGACACATGGGGTATGAGATGGTCTTTGATGGAATCAACAATGATTCTCTTTGCCTTGACCAAGTTCTTCTTATGCAATACTTTAGCCTCTTCATCCTCTGGGATAGGGATGTCTTCTTTTATATATGAGTCCAACTCATTCTCTTCTAGGATTAACCCAATCCTATACTTCCAAGCTCGGAAGTTATCAGCCCCTTCAAGCTTATCCTCAAGCTTGGTGTGGTGAGACATCTTAAAGAGTACTTCAAATGGAAATAGAAAAGATTTAGGTCTTACCACTTGAAATGCTGAAAACTGGATCTGGTCCTGGATTAGGGTTTGTCGAAAAAACCCTAAAAATTCAAAATGTGAATTTCAAATTTCAGAAAGGATAGAAAGATGCGCCTTGATGAGCTGATCAGCTTGGTGCATTCAGAATTTGAGATCAACAAAGCTTTACCCTTCAAATTTGTCTTTTTGTCCTCCCGGGTTCACTAGGGAGAGCCTTGAATTAGGGTTTGAGTTTCCCAGATATCTACCCAGCCAAAAATATCGATACAAAGCTCTAAACTTCGATTTTTGCAAGGTGCTTCCAACTATGTCTTCATATTTCAGAAATTCCTATTTTTATGGAAACCCTAATTTTTAGGGCCAAATCTGAAAATGCTCGGAATTGAATTCTGATTGGATAGATAGATGTACCGTGATGAGTAGAGTCAATATACTATACTGATTTTCCAAAATCTGTGGAGACAAACCTAATAAACAAGAAACTCAAGTTTTCGTCACTGCAAAATGTCTTCTTCTCAGGTTAGCTCTGATACCATGTTAAATTTTGAGCATTAATTCACAATACTCTAGGATCTTCATTGAGATAATAACATGTACATTATATCAATGCATAACAATCACAATAAGCATGACAAGCATCACAAGAATCAAAAGCATGAGAGACAAGAGACACGGAGTTACCGTGGGAAAACCCTAAGGTGAAAAACCCCACAACTTCCTCAGAGATAGAGAGAGCAATGGCTCAACCAAAGTACAACCAAAATACACTGAGATAGTCTCATAGTAGCAGATAATCCTCCTCCTCACTAGTGTGCCACTTTCTGAGTGAGAGAGATGTACTTTTCCGAATAATCTAAATAGAGATCACCTAATCTCTATTTATACTAACCTGTTTCCCAATGACCTTATGGGGCCGACTTGTCTAGCTAGGTACATCCACATTATAATATATATTTTAGGGCCGACCCCACACATGGTGGTCTAATAACCCATCGACAAGTACACACACTTGCGACACTTGTCAATCCACATGACGACACTTCCTTATAGAGGAATGACACATCTCTTATAAGGGTACAATAAATATATATAAAATACACAGATGAAATACATTCCGAAGTTACATATACATCAATAGTAGAAAGTTGTCTACTACAGAGAAAAACATGATATGAACATGGAAAGGGAAGGTTTGGCGATGGTCTACGCACTACAAACGTTTTAACATTATCTACTAGGAGGCCACTTTAAAATGTTCACTAGTCATTTAGCACTCAAATAACTAGTGAACAAGCCTGTGTTGGGGGCGGGATCTGTCGATGGCTATTGCTCTTCCAAGAATTTGATTTCGAGATAATTGTAAGGCCAGAGCGACTGAATGCAGGACTAGACCATTTGTCACGGATAGAATCAGGAGAAGAACCAAGGAACATTGATGAAGGACTTCCCGATGCTCAATTGTTTAAGGTCGGAATGGTCGATGATCATTATGAGCAAATTATTCAATTTTTGGTGACAGGGAAGGCACCGGAGGAATTCAATACCAACCAGAAGAAACAACTAGTTTTCATAGCTGCCGATTTCCAACTAATTGCAGGGAAACTATATAAGATGGGACCAGATGAGATACTTCAATGATATCTCCTTCCACATGAACAGGAAAGGATCTTGGCGAAATATCACGATGGGATCATAGGAGGACACTATGGAGGACATGCCACTGCTAGAAACATACTCTGAGCTGGATTATGGTGGCCGACAATGCATGGAGATACTGTGGACTATGCAAAAAGATGCGACATCTGTCAAAGAACAGGGAAACAGTCACGAAGGGATGAAATTTCATTAGTTCCTCAATTGACATTCCAGGATTTCAACAAGTGGGAAGTCGACTTTGTGTAACCTATAAACCTACCAGGAAAAAGAACAGGGTCACACTACATAATTACCGCGACAGATTATTTGACGCGATGGGAGGAGGATGCACTAGTCAAAGATTGCACGGCTGCGACTGCAACAAGGTTTCTATTTGACAACATGGTCACCAGGTTTGGGTTCCTGAATATATTGATGAGTGACCAGGGTACTCATTTTTTCAATGAAACAATCACAACAATGACAGAGAAGTTTCATATTCAACACAAGAATATTACCCCATATCACCCGCAAGCTAACGAGACAGTTGAGGCGTTTATCAAAATATTGGAGCATGCACTCACAAATGTGTGCAACACCAATTGCGATGATTGGGATTTGAAGATTCTAGCAATGCTCTGGGCATATAGAACAACTTGAAAACGATTGATCAGATAGACCCCCCTCAAGCTAGTCTATGGACAGGAAGCAATAATGCTAATGGAGTATATCATCCCCAGTATGTGCATCACCACAACCACAGGAATGGGCGACGATGGAGTGATTGAAGAATGGTTGGCACAGTTAGTACAAGTTGATGATGATCGGTTTATTGCAGGCTTCCATTAGAAGGTATCAAAGGATCAACATGAGGCTTGGCATGATTGCCACGTCAAAGAGAAGAACTTCCAGCAAGGAGATATGGTATTATTATATGACAGTAAGTTTGTAAAGAATCCATGTAAGCTACAGATGCATTGGTTGGGTCCATACATAATCATTTTTGTTACTGATGGAGGTGCAGCGCAGTTATAAAGGTCAGATGGGACAATGTTGACAAATCTAGTAAATGGGAATCGACTGAGACCATATCACCATAACCAGGCGTACAATAGCTAAGAAAGGTGTGGAAAAAAATGCAATAATGCCAAAAAGTGGGAGACATGGGAAGACGGTCACTTGTCGATGTTTAGCACGCGGGAGTCAATTCAGAGCATGGTTACTGAGGCTAAGCATCAACAGAAGATGACGGAGGGTTATGATGACACACTTGAGGACAAAATCTGAGGAATACATAAAATATTTAGCAATTATGCGTCAAGCACATGAAGAACGAGCAAAAATACAAGCGAAGAGATTGGAATATTACGATTTATGCGCAATATGAGGAGAGCAAGTAAGTCGAACCAGCGAGTCCAAGGAAGCTGTGGAAAAAGGAAGTGAGAAAGTTGCAATGGTGCATTCTGTTTCCAGCGGAAGCACCCAAGGTACACTAAGAGAAGGAATGATAAGTGTTCATGAGAAACCAGAAAATGTAGAGGCACCATGTATCAGAAAGAACAAAGATGAGGTCTTACCCTAGATGTGTAAGCAAGTTTTGAGTGTTAGAAGAGAAGCGGTCTCTTTGACTGCAGAAATAACAAGAGAAAAGGAACGCTAACACCAACAATGGATGATCAAATGTGTGAAACAAATGTGCCGGACCACTATGTCCTCTCCACAAGTTGGTGCTATCGATGAACTTCTGCCCAGTCGCAAGTCAAAGTAGAGGGCAATAGATGACCGAGAAGGAATAGATGTCGAAGGTTCCAAGAGACTGGAGGATGACATCGAGAAGTACATGAAAGTGACCAAGATATTGGAGGATGAGTTTGAGAAGTACATGACAGCGAGCACAAGATGGAAGGATCAGTTTCAGAAGTATAGAGTAGCGAAGGACGAGAACAATTCTAGAGGTGTCCAGCTGAGGTGGCTCGAGTGCGAGCCACAAGTTTGTGTTGGGGGCCTGTTGGCACGGGGTTAGACCGCATAAAGTGCAGAAGTCGACAACAGTGAAGAAGGACCATCCACCGAAGAAAGGGCCATTCATGGAGAATAAGGAACCGATGAAAGCACAAGTTTGGTTTAGTTAGTTATAATGGGTCATTTGGACCATTTTGTAATCACCTTATTTAACTATAAATAGGAGTATGATTGTAATCCTAAGGGAATGATAGCATCAGTTGAAAAATAGACAAGCAAATAATTTGTGTAATGTTTTGCTCTACCTTCGGCAAGTTTTGTATGGATCCGGGATAAGTGTTTGAACTGTCCATGTGAAGTTTGTATCGTAGGTTTTTGATGAGTTAATGCATGAAGATGTTCGACTATGTCGCTTTTGTATTTTTGTTTGTGTTGAATGATGAATACTATGATATGCTTAAATTTTCTTATTTCTGTTGATGCGATCTCTAGTTTTACCCTATTGATGCGAATGTCGATTACATATTGAATATGTGAATGATGAATGTATGTTTAATCTGATATGAATGATGCGAAGATGAATCTCTAGTGTCTGTAGCGATAGAGTAAGAATAGATGCATGTCCTCGCTCCACTGCGGAAACCTGGTTCCTGCAGCCCCCTTAATCATCTCAGGTGAGACTTTACTCGCTTCACGGGTGTTGCTGGAAAGGGTAAAACCTTTCTGGGTCAATGTTTACGGATGTTTGGTTGGTGTTTGTTGATAGGAGTGCGAAGTGAACCCCTTCCAATAGAACCGTTTCAACATAATGTGGCTAACTGCACTGTGCCACCATTAGTAACATGTTTAACAGTGTATGGCCATAACCAATGCATTCTAAATTTTTCAGGAAATTTCAAAAATTTGCTATCATAGAGGAGAACAAGGTCTCCTACTTGGAAGAAATTTTGCTAGATATCTTTATTATGCCATACCTTTTCTCTAGATTTCTGCACTTGTTGGTGAAATCCTACAATGAAGTGGTCTTCCTCCAATGCAATCATCTGTAATAGCCTCTCTCATCCATCATTTCAGGATCATCCATGTTTGTGAATGCTGCAATTCTCAAGCTTGGTACTATGTATTCCATGGGCATGATAGCTTCCTGTCCATATGCTAACCTAAAAGGTGAATGACCTATCAAATGTTTACAAGTTGTTCTATATGCCCACAATATTGCTAGTATTCTGAGATCCCAATCATCCTTTTTTGTATTGCATACCTTGGTCAATGCATTCTCCAGTACTTTATTAAAGGCCTCCACAGTGCCATTATCTTGTGGATGATATGGTGTACTCTTCTGATGATATATCTTAAATTATTCTGTTAAGGATTCAATAGTTTTGTTCAAGAAGTGAGTTCCCTGATCACTCATTATAATCTTTGGACATCCAAATCTTGTCAAGACGTTCTCAAAAATGAACTACGTTGATGTAGCTGCGCTACAGTCCTTTACTGGTTTTGCTTCTGCCCATCTGGTTAGATAATATGTAGCTGTAATGATGTATCTCGAGCCATTTCTCTTCCCTGGTGGGGTAATAGGTCCCACAAATTCAATATTCCATTTATCAAATGATTGTAAAGTCAACTATGGTATCAATGGAATCTCATCTCTACGAGATGGATGTCCTGTTCTCTAGCATACATCGCAACTTTTGCAATGTTCCTTTGAACCTTTATGTATAGTAGGCCACCATAGTCCTTCTCTCAAAATATTTTGCGCAGTAGCTTTCCTTGCATAGTGTCCTCTAGATACTCCTGAATGTGCTTCAACAAGTATGATAGTTCTCTCATTATCTAGTACACATCTACGCAACACTTCATCTGGTCCCAATTTATATAATTTTCTTGAAATCAAGGTAAAATCAGTTGATATTACCACTAACTGTTTCTTCTACTACGTAGTGAATTCCATAGGTGCTAACCCCGTGGTTAGAAATTATACAATGTCTATGAAATAGTCATCTACTATGTGAATAGAAAACAACTACGCATCTGGTATATTATCCTCCAAATTACTAGGTCCTCTCTTGAATCAATCCTTGAGAGATGGTCAGGTCCTGCATTCAATCTTCATGGCTTCACTATGACGTAAAAATCATATTCCTGAAAAAGTAGAATCCATCTACACATTCTTCCCCCTAACACTAGTTTGTTGACCAAGTATTTTAAATTTGAATGGTCAGTGAACATGCAAAAGTGTGAACCTAGCAAATAATGCATGAATTTATGCAGTGCATACAACATGGCTAAGCCTTCTCTCTCTGTTGTGGTGTAATTCTTTTCTACTAAAGATAACTTTCTACTAGAAAATGCAATTGGATGGTCGATGCCTCCATCACCAGGTTGTGCTAGTACAATGCCAACTTCTATAGATGAAGCATATACGTGTACATGAAATGGCTTATTCCAGTCAGGAAAGACTAGAATAGGTGCTGTGACCATTTTCTCTTTCAGTGTATCCATTAATCCTCTTTGAAAATATTCAGTCCACTCATACTTTGTTTCCTTTTTCAATAGTTTCTCCATAGGCGCATTTATTTGCACATATCCCTTAATGAATTTTCTATAATATCTCGTGTGTCCTAAGGTAGTGCGTAGTTGCTTAACTGAATTAGGTGGTGGGAGATTTACTATGATAACTATCTTTGTTGGATCAACCATCAATCTTTGTTTACATACTATGTGTCCTAACAATATTCCATAAGGAACACAAAAGACACTTTTTCAAGTTCAAGGAAATATGATACTTGTTGATGTATATGTAACTTTGGAATGTATTTCACATATATGTATGTTGTATTCCTATAGAGATGGTATTATTCCTCTATAAGGAAGTGTCGTCATTTATATTGTAAGTGTCGTAACTTATACTTGATGGGTTATTAGACCACCTTGTTTGGGGTCGGCCCTGTATAAGTCATGTGGGACAAAGGGTTATTAGACCACCCTATTGGGGGTCGGCCATGTGGGTCAAAGGGTTATTAGACCACCCTATTGGGGGGCGGCCCAATCAGCATTATGTTATGTGGTTAAGTTCGATCCTACATGAGTTAGGTAAAAAGGCAAGTCAAGAAAAGTATAAATAGAGTGCCGGAGGCACTCTATTTACTCACTCACTTCTCACACATGCACTCAAGGAGGAGTGGCGTACTTATGGAGGAGGAGGATCTGTTGCTAGGTTATGTCCATCTCTCATGGTTGTATCATTGCTCTATCTATCTCTGAGGAAGCTATTGGGGTTTTTCACCTTTATGGTTTTCCCCAAGTAAATCTTTGTGTCTCTTGTGTGCTTGCATTATTGTCTCCATGATTGATATGCTGTAGATATGCTGTACATGTTGTTCTCTCAGTTAATATCCTAGATCAAATTGAAGTAAATTCAAAAAATTTAACATGGTATCAGAGCTAGCCTGAAAGAAGGCATGATATGGCATGTATGACACTTGTTGCACTTACGATGCTAGGGCTTGATATAGCAAAAACCAGTCATCGTAGCACTTTCGCTATAAATCCGTTTTGGCGAAGTTTTCGGATCTGAAATTGTCACAAGACGAAGCTAAGATCCCCATGTACTTTGTGTCCAAAGGAAAACCTCTAATTCGTTTTAATTTGTGATTTATGATCTATACAATATAGGATTTCTGCCTCTTCCAGATCTGAGTCAAAATCAGGTGACCTTGGGAAAAAGGTCATAACTTGAGCTAGGAAGCTCAAAATGAAATTTCGTAAAATGTGACAGGTAGTACACAGACTGTACTATCTCAGAAAACTTTTTCAAAGGCCGAAGTTTCACCAGTGACATGTGTCACGCCGTACAAGTTCGCTCTCCTGTATTATCCCGAAAACAGGTCATGTTGCGACACTTGGCATAACGCTCTCTCAGAAAGTCCAATTGAGGTCAGAACTATCAGGATGGAAAGATAACAGGCCGAGATATCTCAGGAAATGTTTTCAGAGGCCAAAGTTCAAACAGTGACACATGGCACGCCGTACAAGTTCGCTCTCCTGTTTTATCCCAAAACAGGTCACATTGCGACATTTGGCATAACTCTCTCTCAGAGAATCCAATTGAGGTCAGACCTGTCAGGATGGAAAGACAACAGGTCAGGCTATCTCAAAAAACTTTTTCAGACCCTGTGGATCAAAAATTTCAGAGTTACACCAGAAACAATCAGGTACATATTTCTGTCAAAATAGAATTATTTTTGAGTACCTTCATTCATGGCTTCCGGAATTTAGGGCTTTGAAGAAAGTTGGAATTTTTGTAATCGGAGACCACGGCTGGATGCTACTCATCAAAATAGAAATTTAGAGACCAAGATCAAAAATTTTGGTTGGGAAGAAGGCCGGGCTTGATCAAACCCTAGTTCGGGACTTTGATCAGAAAAGTTGAAAATTAGGGCTTCTATAAAAATGGGAATTTTTGAAATCTGTGACCACGGCTGGAAGCTCCTCAGAAAAATAGAAGCTTAGAGCTTTAGTTCAAACCTTTTGATTGGGTAGAAGAGTGGGCTTCATCCAACCCCAGTTTAGGGTCACGTCCAGTGAATCCGAAAGTTTCAAAGGAAAAATTGAGGAGTGAAACTTCGCAGTTTTCAAATTCTAAATATACTAGCTTGATCAGCTCATCAAGGCGCATATTTCTACCCTTTCGGAAGTTTGAAATTCAAAGTTTGAATTTTTGGGGTTTCTCTGACAAACCCATATCCAGCTCTAGGTCCAATTCTTCCAAATCAAGTGGATTGGGTTAATCCTAGAAGAAGATGGATTGGTCACCTGCATAAGTGAAGAAGTTCCTGTTTCAGAGGGAGATGAGGCTAAGGCCTTACATAAGAAGATTACAAGTGATCTCGACAGGTATGACTCATCAAGTTATGTTTCGATATTTATCCATGATTAAGTTTATCGTATGTTTGTCTTCATGTTATTACGGTTAGTACAATTTTGATTTTAGATTTGTCGTATCACCTTAACAAAATTATGAATGCATGATAGAAGATATTCATTGGTTAGGGTGTTGACACTTATGATTGTACTAATGCATTATGGTGTTGTATGAGGTTTATGTTGTCTACTAACATGAAAGGTACACCAAGAAAGACAAATCATGTTCCAGTTCAAGAACATATCATCATGATGACATGAGGATAAAGATTCATCCATTGTCATGGATCTCATAGAAGATCCATTTACGAGATATGTATAACTTGATTTTGTAATAGTTAACCTATGAGATATACAGGTTACTATCACAAGTCATTGAAGAAGAACAAGAAGACATCATGTGAGTATGTTAGACATAAATAGCTAGCATGCTAATCCAGGTATGTTTTTCCTATATCAAGATAGAATTCTACCTTGTGTTAGGATCTTATACTGTTGTTGATAATGATTATTCATGAAGTCATAGGTTTGAATAATCATGGTTGTATGCATATTATGTTTCTTACCATAATTGATGATATGACTAACCAGAAGAATCATGAAGGTATAGGTTTGAATAATCACAGGTTTTATGCATATTATATCTCTTATCTTGATTGATGATTCAACTAACCTGAAGAGTCATAGGTTTGAGTAATTATAGGTTTAGACATGTTATGTTTCTTATGATTTGACTAACCATAAGAATCCTACATAAACCTTGAATGCTAATGCTTATTATTTATGTTTGAAATGATCATGAGTATACATGCTTGAGATTATTGTGTTTTTAATAGTATACTAATGAATGTATGATTTTATATGAGTTCACAAGGATAACACAATCATGATAATAATAAGAATGCATAGGGACCAAGGATGAATGTAAGTTCAAGGATAGGTAATCCAGGAAGCAAAGATCAAGAGGGAGCACACTCCAGTTGTTCCTGCAAGAAAGCAAAGGAATACACTCCAGTGGTTTCTGCAAGGATGTTGACCATCTTTCTACATTCCACAATAGAAAGGTGTAGAAGAAACTACTTCAGCAGCTTCTGCAAGGAAGCAAAGACTCAGAGGGAGTCCACCCAACAAACAAACAAAGATAAGTATTTGAATTGTCATTACTTGCATATTTTATTGTTTAAATAATACTATTCAATAATGTATATACTGATGTTCCTAGAATTAGGTTATGTATTATGCATATTAGAATAATTGCATTGATGAACAGTATACTACTAATATACATGGGTAAGTGGCCTATGGCACTGTACAACATTCCATTGCTACTTATCTAGAATGAAACCTCTTTGCTGACATGTTGGGAGTTGTGCACACTCTTAACAATGTTCTGGTAGAGATTGGAAGGCATCTAGAAAGTTACGGGATATGGATAAATGTTGTATTGAAGCATTGGCTAAGATAATTGCATGACTGTATGACATATTTCTTTATGTGTAAGAATTTGTTCTGAAAATTATGAGATGTTTCTAATCAAGCAATTTAACCTGTTTTGTAGGAAAGACCGTATATCTTCACCTACAAAAGGACTACAACATTTGTTCCAACAACAAAGATATCTATTGAAGATATTGAAGTTCCCAGGATCTGGGATGAAGAAATGGAATGCCATGATCCGTCGATCATGAAGAATGATGTTTGGGATGTAGTCCCAAGACCTGAAGGGAATTTTGTTATGACTTCCATATGGAACTATCAGATCAAGCATGTTGTAGCTGGCAGCATTGAGAAATATAAAAGTGATGAAATAGAAGATACACTAGATGGATTTCAAGACAGCCTTCTTGAATAGTTATATGTGGATGACCTGTTTGTAACAAGAGATGATAGATTGATTGCCGACACGCAGTGGAAGCTTGCTGCTGAGTTCGAGTTGAAGAACTTGGGGATGATGCACTATTTGTTTTGGCATGGAGGTGTGGCAAAGTGCAGATGAAATTTTCCTTGGACAAGGGAAGTATGTAGTAGAGATCCTGAAGAGGTTCGGGATGATGGAATGCAAGGATATGGCCACACCTATGGCATCGAATCTGAAGCTTCTATGTGATGCTTCATCTGAGCCGATTGATGTCTCCATGTATCGTCAGATGATTGGGTCCTTGATGTACCTGGAGAACACGAGACCAAACATTTGCTTTGCTGTGAACACATTGAGCCAGTTCCTGACGGATCCGAGGAGTGTTCACCTGGTTGCTGTAAGGCATGTTCTGAGGTACCTGAAGGGTACAGTGGATTATGGGCTCAAGTATGAAGTGAATCAAAAGTTTAACCTGCAGGGTTATGTTGATTCAGATTGGGTTGGCAGTGCTGCAGATAGGAAGAGCACATATGGGTGTTGCTTCAGTATGGGATCAGGTGTGATCTCTTGGTTTAGCAGGAAGCAGTCCCGCGTAGCACTAAGTATAGTTGAGGCTGAGTATGTTACAGCATGTTCAGCTAGTTGTGAGGTAGTATGGCTACGGAAGCTACTGTCTGAGTTATTTGATCTCTCGTTGGATGCTACTAGTATCTTCTGTGATAACCATATTTGTGTGAAGCTGTCCGAGAACCCAGTGTTTCATGACAGGCCGAAACACATAGAGATCAAATATCACTATATCAGGGATATGGTGCAAAGAGGAGCTGTGAAGCTCCTGTATGTTGCGACAGACGAGCAGATTGCAGATGTGCTGACGAAGCCACTAGCCAGGGTGAAGTTTGAGTACTTCAGAGAGAGGCTTGGCGTGCTTCAGATCGAGGATACTTCGAGGAAGAAGTGATGGACACATTTGCTGAAGCCATTCCAAGCATGTTGGAAGGGGGATCCTTCACATGGCTGTGGATGTAAGCGCTGGATGATGAGCATCAGGATGATGTTCTGGTTTCTGCTTAGATATGATCAGTTGGATCATTATATGTATGTATGTATGCATAATGTTGGATGTTGGATATGATCAGTTGGATCATTTATATGTATGTACGCATCATGTTGGATGCTGGATATGATCGGTTGGATCATGTGTATGTATCTTTGTATGATCAGGTAGATCATGGATGCTATTGGATACATTGTGTGGATCATGTATCTTTGTATGATCAGGTAGATCATGGATGCTGTTGGATACATTGTGTGGATCATGTATCTTTGTATGATCAGGTAGATCATGGATGCTGATGGATACATTGTGTGGATCATGTATCTTTGTATGATCAGGTAGATCATGTATGTTGATAGGTACATTGTGTGGATCATGTATCTTTGTATGATCAGGTAGATCATGTATGATTGATGGATACATTGTGTGGATCATGTATCTATGTGTGCATCAGATGGATGCATTGTATGATCAGGATGATCGTGGATGACGAGCTTCTCCAGATGACATGCAGCAGGATGTTGCAATGATGATGATGAGTATCAGATGATACTTTGTGGCCGTGGATCAGGTTGTGCAGGAAAGCATGTAATTTGTGCCCTGGGAGATTTGCAGATGGTCTTTCGAGGTTTTGCCTATGGCATGTAATTCGGTGCCCTGGGACATCTGGCAAATGCTCTTGCGAGGTTTTGCTTGGGAGGACATGTAATTTGTGCCCTGGGAGATCTGCAGATAGTCTTTCGAGGTTTTTCCTATGGCATGTAATTCGGTGCCCTGGGATATCTGGCAGATGCTCTTGCGAGGTTTTGTCCTATGGCATGTAATTTGCTCCTGGGAGATCTGGACAGGATGAAAAAGGCCTCAGATGCTTCAACCAGGTTTTGCCATGACCACATGTAATTTGCTCCTGGGAGATCTGGACAGGATGAAAAAGGCCTCAGATGCTTCAGCCAGGTTTTGTGGTGGACCACATGTAATGTGCTCCTGGGAGATCCGACAGGTAGAGCCGTGTGCTCGTAACATCCTGGGATGCTTCATCCAGGTTTTGTGGTGAGATCACATGTAATGTGCTCTTGGGAGATCAAACAGGTAGAGCCGTGTGCTCGTAACAGCCTGGGATGCTTCAGCCAGGTTTTGTGATGGGTCACATGTAATGTGCTCCTGGGAGATCCTACAGGTAAAGCTGTGTGCTCGTAATAGCCTGGGATGCTGCAGCCAGGTTTTGTGATGCACGTAATAAGTCCTGAGGATTCCACAGTATGGCCAGTGATGACGAAGACCTGCAGGTGGTGGGCCTACATCCAGTATGAAAAAGGACTGGCTCTATAGAACTTCCTATGACGAGTAGATTCAGAGATTGATTGAGATAGCAACAACAGTGACGATGATGATGACTCGATGATGATTATCCAGTGACGATGATCCAGAGAAGATGATTTGTGCTAGAAGAACTGTGCTGAGAAATACCTTCCTAGTTAAGAGGGAGTGTTGATGTATATGTAACTTCGGAATGTATTTCACATATATGTATGTTGTATTCCTATAGAGATGGTATTATTCCTCTATAAGGAAGTGTCGTCATTTATATTGTAAGTGTCGTAACTTATACTTGATGGGTTATTAGACCACCTTGTTTGGGGTCGGCCCTGTATAAGTCATGTGGGACAAAGGGTTATTAGACCACCCTATTGGGGGTCGGCCATGTGGGTCAAAGGGTTATTAGACCACCCTATTGGGGGTCGGCCATGTGGGTCAAAGGGTTATTAGACCACCCTATTGGGGGTCATCCCAATCAGCATTATGTTATGTGGTTAAGTTCGAGCCTACATGAGTTAGGTAAAAAGGCAAGTCAAGAAAAGTATAAATAGAGTGCGGGAGGCACTCTATTTACTCACTCACTTCTCACACATGCACTCAAGGAGGAGTGGCGCACTTATGGAGGAGGAGGATCTGTTGCTAGTTTATGTCCATCTCTCATGGTTGTATCATTGCTCTATCTATCTCTGAGGAAGTTATTGGGGTTTTTCACCTTTATGGTTTTCCCCAAGTAAATCTTTGTGTCTCTTGTGTGCTTGCATTATTGTCTCCATGATTGATATGCTGTAGATATGCTGTACATGTTGTTCTCTCAGTTAAGATCCTAGATCAGATTGAAGTAAATTCAGAAAATTTAACAATACTGTCTACACTTCGCTAACATCATCCTTAAGTTTGCATGATGGTCCTTCAAAAGGCCAAATACTGTTCAGTCATCAAAGTAAAATTCTAGGAATTTATGAATATAATCCTTAAATGCAGCAACAACCACCCTTGAAAAAATAGTAGGTACATTCTTCAATCGAAAAGGAATAACAATGTACTGAAATGATTCCCATTCAGTAGCAAATGTAGTCTTGTGCCTATCTTCCATAACAATTTTGATCTTATGGTAGCCAGAAAATCCACCAATTAAAGAGTATGCCTCTTGTCCAGCCACATTATCTAGTACTTCATCTGTGAATGGAGTTGGAAATGGGTCATGCACAGATGCATCATTCAATTTTCTGAGATCCACACAAATTCTGATTTCTCCTTTAGCTTTCTTGTCTTGAATCACCATGGGACTTATCCATTCTGACTCTTCTACTTGTTCAATGATCCTTGCCTCCAACATTTTATCAATTTCCGCTTTCAATTTTTCTTTATATCTAGGGTTCAATTTGTAAGGTATTTTTTTGATAGGCTTCACATCATGCTTGAGAGGTATTTTCATAACTCCCAAGTTACCTAAAATGCCTTTCATTTCAAAAAACTTGGTAGGAAACAAATCTTGATATTCGCACAGTAGCTTTGCGAACTGTCCCACTGTTTCTTCATCCCAATAATATCCAATGGAGGCAAACTTTAGTTCTTCATCCATGTTAATATTGACCTTTTTAGTCTTAATGGGGTTACTCATATCTGGAATATCCAAATCAGGTCCTTCTACATTGCGTTTTCCTTCAGATTATGGTATAGTCACATCATGAGGGTCTTCATTTTCATCTTCTTCTAGTGTAAAATTATAACACTCAAGGGCATGTTCTAATTGTATTGCCTAGTCTGGTTGACTATACATAGGCAATGGGACATCATTGAATATCTTCTTTTTAATGATATGCAGAGCCTCATTAATACTCAGGCAGTCATTCTCAAAACTGAAATTTAGCTAAAATCTCTTTTTCATCATGTGCCAATCTGTTGTACCATGTAGAAGTTCTATTTCTATATACCAGTTCTTTTATATTGGATCCAATGTGTGCACAAACATATGAACCCACTCTATTTTTGGTATATTCCTCCATGCTTTTAAGAAAGATTCTATATGATATTTGGGATCAATATGTCCATTGTACTTTGCTTGTATATTCTCATTTTGTTCAGCAAATCTAACTTCCATTAAGTGCTTACATTCTTCCCATGTGCTCAATTTGTTCTTGTGCGCATCCCACCATATAGAAGGTGTAGCTCGCAATGTTATATCTAGATATGATATCCTATGTTCATCTGAGACTGATGCTAGATATTCATGAAAGAATGAATGTACGCTATGCAAACCATCATAAACAGGAATTGGACTTACCTCTGTTCCAATCCAACGAAGTGACTTTGTCATCCTCGCACAATGTCTAGCTGATACTTCATTCATTCTACTCTACCAGTTCTCCAGTCCTGTTTCTGAATCTGATACGCAGAAACTATCGCATCTCCATCTCAACATTCCATATTCTGTAGGATTAATGTAATCTCCTTGATTAACTGCCATCTTGTAGATGTTATCTATTTCTTGAGCTATGTATTCCTCTCTTATTGGCTCAACATACCTCATTCCTTGTGAAGGATACATGGGTGAAATAACCCTGATATCCCGTCCTTCAAATATCATTTTTTTTTCTTCAAGTTGATAATTGCGAGGTTATCAATTGCCTAGTCAATCCCTAATAGTGAAGGATAAGGATTACTGTCATCTATGATCTCAATCACCTCGAAGCCTGCTTTACTTCGCACTCCATCAATATCAACATGAACTCCTGATAGCCTCCCAAAAGGTATAACCTTCTGTTGGTTAGCTAATCTCAACTGTATAGGAGATGAAGATAGCTTTGGTTTCCACATGATTTGTTCCCATATTTGTTTTGTCAGCACATTCACCTCTGAACCTAGATCGAGAATGACTTGGTTCATTTAAAAATCTCCAATCTGTTCGGGTACACAGGGTACTCCCAAAAGACTAAACACCTAGAGCAACCACTTCACACAAACAGATCATAGATCGATACACCGATGTTTTGACATGGTTTAAACCCTTGTGAGGGAAACACTCCATGGCCCCGGCCAAATAGCTTCTACGGGACAATTTATTATGCAAATAAAGAAAGTTACAAATGAGCTTCTCATAATCGATCAACTAAACAATGACCCTCCATACTCTTTAAATAGAGATCATGGACCAATCGGGTGTTAAGCCACGGATCAAGGTTAGGTATGATCTAAGAGAAGTTGAGTCGTCGGATCACTCTATGTCAGGAACATATCGTGACCGTCAGATTAAGTATTTACAAATGCATACTAAGGAAACACACTTTCCCTAATGAATATATTACACAAGTTGATCTTAACTAACACCTAAGTGTCTAAATATCCTAACATCCCCCGTTAAGAACAACTTGGGATAGGATTGAAGGATTTACAAAAGTGACACTATTAGGAGAAGGAATGAGGCATTAGAGCCTATCCCCCCTTAATGACAAGTTCCTGAACTCCTAACATATATCGAAGTTTAGAAAAATTCGCTTCTGTAAGAGACTTGGTGAAGATGTCTGCAACTTGATCATATGTAGGGAAAAAGAGCACTTCAAGAACATGATCATGAAAAAGATTTCTGATGAAGTGCATATGTAGCTCAATGTGTTTGCTGCATTGATGTGGAACTGGATCTTTGGCAAGCTTGATGGCACTTTGATTGTCGCACCAAAGTGGAGTAGGCTGTTGTTGCTCGAATCCAAACTCTGAAAGGATCTGTCGAAGCCATAAATCTTCCTAAATGGAATTAACTGCTGCTCGATATTCTGCCTCTGCTGAAGAAAGAGAAAGAGTTTGTTGTTTCTTACAAGCCCAAGTGACAGGTCCAAATCCCATACTAAAAACATAACCTGCAGTAGAATTTCGATCATCAGGATCGCCAACCCAATCTGAATCAGTGAAACCAACCAACAAAGGTTCCCCCCCTATACTGTAATGAATCCCAAACTGAATTGTACCTCGAATATATCAAAGTATTCTTTTAGCTGCTTTCCAGTGACTTTCATGAGGTGTTTGCATATAATAGGTAACACGACCAACGGCAAAGGAAAGGTCAGGATGGGAATGAGTCAAGTATAAGAGACTACCAACAAGCTGACGATACAAGGTGGCATCTACTTCAGGTGAAGTACAAGTGGTAGAAATTTTGACTCTAGAATGGAAGGGAGAAGGGGTTGGTGTGCAATCTTCCATGTGAAAGTGACGAAGAAGGTCATAAGCATACTTAGACCGAGAAAGAAAGATTCCTTCTTTGGTTTGTAGGACTTGGAGAGCAAGAAAATAATGCAAATGTCCTAAGTCTGACATTTCAAAATTTTGCTTAAGACTAGATTTCACATGGGTTATAAGCTTAAGGTCACTACCAGTAAGAATAAGGTCATCAACATATAGAACAAATATGATGAGATGGTTTCCTACTTTCTTGGTATAGACATTGGGGTCAGAATGGCATCTAGAAAAACCAGTGTCAAGGAGAAAGCTATCCATTTTGGCATACCAAGCTCTAGGAGCTTGCTTAAGGCCATATAAGGATTTCTTAAAGTGGCAGACAAGGCTAGAGTTATTTTGAACATATCCAGGAGGTTGTTCCATGTAAATTTCCTCCTGTAAATCACCATGTAAGAAGGTATACTTGACATCCATTTGATGGACTTCCCAGTTATGTAATGCTGCAAGGGAAAGAACAAGGCGGATGGAGTTCATTTTTGCGACAGGAGAAAATGTTTCATTGTAGTCAATCCCTTCAAGTTGGGAAAAACCTTTGGCAACTAACCTTGCTTTAAGTCTTTCAACACTTCCATCTGATGCATACTTAGTTCTGTAGACCCATTTACATCTGACAAGTTTTCTTCCTTTTGGAAGAGGTACAAGATCCCAAGTATCGTTTTCCATTAAGGAACGATATTCTTTATCCATAGATGCATCCCAATCTGGATTCCTTGAAGCTTTTGCAAAAGTTTCTAGATCATGATTCTCGAAAACTTGAGCCAAAAGAGAAGAGGCTCGTTGAAACTGAGAACGTGTTCGACGTTGATCTCTAGGATCATTGGCAATATCACCAGCTGCTTCACATGTTGAACGGACCCATCGAGGAAGCACACTTGCTGGTGCAACTGGAGAAACATGAGTAGGCAGAGGTGGATTTTCATCCTCACTGTCATCATCAGAAACTGGAGTCAGAAACCTGTCAAGGAAGTTGGAAGAAGAAGAAGGCACAATCGTCGAATCAGGCTCGCAGGCCAAAGATGGAACAATCACCGAGTTAGGCTCACAGGCTAATATATTTTCATCAAATTTAACATTTATTCTAATGATTACATCATGAGAATGTGGTTGAAGAAGTCTGTAACCTTTTACATCTTCAGAATATCCAACAAATATGCACTTTTCACTTTTAGGCTGCAATGCTTTCCGTTTTTCATCCGGAATGTGAGCCCATGCTTCACTACCAAACACACGGAAGTGACTTACATCAGGTTTAGTTTTACTCCATGCTTGTTCCGGTGTGATACCCTGTAAAGCTTTAGTGGGGGTGCGATTAACTATGTAATTTGCACAGTTAATGGCTTCAGCCCAAAATTGAAGACTTAGTCCCTTAGATTGGATCATACAATTAGCCATTTCTTTTAAAGTGCGATTCTTCCTTTCAGCTACACCATTTTGTTGTGATGTATATGGAACAGTGTGCTATTGTTGGATTCCTTGTTCAGTGCAGAAAGTAGTGAACTTTTTGTTAACATATTCTCCTCCATTATCAGATCTTAACTTAATAATTTGATGACCAGATTGTTTTTCAACAAGGGCCTTGTAGGCCAAGAACATGTTAAATACTTCGCTCTTAAGTTTTAGGAAATAAACCCAAGTGCGTCTGGTGTAATCATCAATGAAAGTTAAGAAATATTTGAAACCAGAAAAGGAAGCAGATGGAAGAGGACCACACAAGTCACTATGCACAAGCTCCAAGGGAATCGAGGCGTGCCAAGAGGCACGTTTGTCAAAACTGTCCCGATGATGTTTTTCGAGTACACAACCAAAACAAACACTATCCCTGCAAGATACCATCAGAAGACCTATCACCATATTGTCTTTACATAGTTGTTACAATGAGCAATAATTTAAGTGACCAAATTGCTCATGCCAAAGTTTGCTCAAGTTATCACTATGAGCAACAAAAACTGAAGGAAAAGGTGATGACCCAAAGTTGTTAAATTTGTACAACTTGGTAATATCATCAACAATTCCAGTAGCTAGGACCTGTTGAGGATCTTTAAAATCCTTGATTACAACTTGGTGAGGTGTAAATGTCACAGTTTTACCTTCACCGGAATGAGTGATCTGATAGACTGATAACAAATTGCAGGAAATTCTTGGAGCACATGGTATGTCACTAAAATGACCATTATCTACTGGAACTGTTCCAGCTCCTACAACACTTAGAGATCTATCATCACCAACAAATATTTGTTTGGTGTTACATTCATGCATAGTAGAAAAGATGGCTTGATCCTTAGCCATATGATAAGATGCTTCAGAATCAATGAGCCATTCATTTGAAGTAGAAGAAAAAGATGCATTATAAGAATAACCAGAAGCACAAAGTGCATGTCCATGAGAGGTAGATTCTGAAGGTGAATGTAGGCTGATGTGGTGCTTCTTCATTGCTGCTGCCAAGGCTGCCATCTTCTTGAAACACTTAAATTCATCATGATTATCTTTCCCGCAATAGTTGCAATGGCGCTCAGTATTCTTGCCTTTTGCATTGGATCCTTAGTCATTTTTTAAAGAAGGAGCTGACTGAGAGGGTTTGGGACCCTTGTTTGACTTATTATTGTGAAAATTTTGTTTCTTGGGAGGCTTAGACTTTTCTTTCTGTTGGGACAATAAGGATTTCGCAGATGTATCTGCATTATTGATTATTCCAAGATGGATGAGTTTATCTTGCTCTCTAATCAAGGAATCACAAAAGGATTCAAGACTAGGCTCTTGATAGCTAGTTGCATTCAAGGATTCTTTCATGGAGTAAAATGTAGATACAAAAACAGAATATGCAGGTCCAAGTTTTGAAAGAATATGATAAATGCATTGTTTGTCTTCCCTCTTAATCTTACATTCTGCACATAAGAGTTTAAGAGTTTTGTACTTAGATAAATAATCTTGAATGCATGAAAAATCACTTGGATTTAAAGAAATCAACTCATTTTTGAGTTGGTGACCTCGAATTTCATTGTGTTTACCAAACACATATTCCAATTTGTCCCAAGCAGCATCAGGTTCATCAATTCCAGATATGTGGAATCGCAAATCAGTAGAGATTGACATCCCAATCAATCCACGAGCTTCGTCGCATCTATTTTCCCATTTTATTTTCTTATCATCATCAGTGGATTCTGTTTCTTTCCCTGAGGTAATTCTGAAAAGTCCCCTACTTCGTAGAACATCCTCCATACGAGATTTCCATGAGAAATAATTGGAACTGGTAAGTAGAATATCACAAGGGGCGGCCATATTTGTAAGTTAATGACTGTAAAAGCAGAAACCAATAGTATGTATGCGAAGAGCTTGAAAAAATAGGTGGTTTAAAAAAAAGGGGCACTAAAAACTGAGTTCGGATAATGAAGTTATGCTTGAACAAAGAAACTGTTGAAGATGTCCCAAATAGTGACGTGGCAGATAGAGAATGTCCAGCTAAAAAAAAGAACCCCCCCCTTCCCAAGATTGACCTTTTGACAATCACTTTACAAAAAAGTTGCTTTAAGTGAATCGCTTTTGTAAAATAAGTGATTTCACTTTTACAATGATATTACTTTTAAATAGCGCAACAATAAAAAAGAACTTAAGTGACTCACTTTTTATTTTTATTTTTTATTATTTAAGTGAGATGCACTTTTACAATAAAGTAACTTAAAAATAGAAATTGCATGCATTTTTTCTTTTAAAAGTAACTTCCTATGACTTGAACTCAAGCCCTATTAGGGAATAAAGCAATTTTGAACCAAATGAGCTAGATTAAAAGGTATGTAAAATATGGGAATGAGGAAGGGTTTTTTTATTTTATTTTTATTTTTTTAATTTTTTTTACTCTTCTTGTTCAGTTTCCATGCTTGCCTTTTTTCTTGCAAATCACACCACAAACTGAAACAAAAAAAATTTTCCACAATATGGGGTTAGATCTCGTTAGCTTGCCCGAAAAGTCTATGTTTTCTCTCTGTTTCTGATTTGCCGAGATCATGCAAGGTGCACGACAAAGAGCATACGCAGCTGAGAAAAAACCTTTCCCTTTCTGTTTCTGATTTGCCAAAATCGCACAAGGTGCACGGAAAATAGCATACGTAGACAAGGAAAGCAACAATCTGAAACAATAAAATCTAACAATAAAAACTAATAAAATATGAGATATTTTTAAAACAAATAAAATGCGTCATTGTAACATTATACCTTCAGATCTGATGAAATACGCGTTTCTGAAGCAACCGAAAACCGTTTTCGA
This sequence comes from Larix kaempferi, assembly GCA_027924585.1. NCBI lineage: Eukaryota > Viridiplantae > Streptophyta > Pinopsida > Pinales > Pinaceae > Larix > Larix kaempferi. The sequence continues at coordinate 6,612,165 of BSBM01000252.1, forward strand.
TCAAACGAAAACTATTTCCCAATGGAAACGATGCTCCGGACAAAATGGAACACCTCCCACAACCCAAAAATGTACAGAAATACCAGAACCAGAAACCCTTTCAAGTTTCGGCAACAACAGTTCAAGATCTGGATCATAACCGGAAGCAGCTCTTCATAAAAGCTCTGATACCATGTTCGGGTACACAGAGTACTCCCAAAAGACCGAATACCTAGAGAAACCACTTCACACAAATAGATCACAGATCGATACACCGATGTTTTGACGTGGTTTAAACCCTCGTGAGGGAAACACTCCACAGCCCCGGCCAAATAGCTTCTACGGGACAATTTATTATGCAAAGAAAGAAAGTTGCCAATGAGCTTCTCATAATCAATCAACTAAACAATGACCCTCCATGCTCTTTAAATAGAGATCATAGACCAATCGGGTGTTAAGCCACAGCTCAAGGATAGGTTTGATCTAAGAGAAGTTGAGCCGTCAGATCACTCTAGGTTGGGAACATATTGTGACCGTCGGATTAAGTATTTACAAATGCATACTAATGCATACTAAGGAAACACACTTTCCCTAACAGATATATTACACAAGTTGATCTTAACTAACTCCTAAGTGTCTAAATATCCTAACACAATCTGCACGCTTAACCTCATTTCTCTTCATATTCTTTTATGGTTCTTAATGTGATGGACTGCTCCATCGTTTACTATATTACGTTGCTCATAATATCCCATTACATTTTGCAGTTACCCTAAGGCGTGCTCATGCCTTAGCATCTTCATGCAACTCTATAGAAATTATGTTACATGACTTGTCTGCTTTGGCCAAGCTCGTGACTCATCATACAATACTGGCATATATAGTATAGGTGTCTAATCACTTTGCAAAGCGATCCTTGTAGTCGAAGCTCCTAAGTCCTGAAATTATTTTCTTGCTTCCATGAATACTTCTTTTTCTTTGTTAGGGTCGAATACAGGTATCTTTCCAACTGCTTTCCTTACCCATGATCCATTAGTAGGATTTGGTATGTTTGTGTGATTATTAGAAGACGAAGCTTCGTTTGTCCTATCATTTCCTGTCGAAACTCCACTTTGCATCGCAACATGGATGTTGCGACATTCATTCCTTTTCTCAGTTGCGATCATCTGAATATTTTTTTCTTCTGTCCTTCAGGTCTTTTTTCTTGCATTTTGCCTAGAAAAATGGGACATGCTTCAATGATATGGTCATAATATTTACAATACTTACAAGTAGTGCAATGGTTATGATAGTCTCTTGCTAATTGTCCAGGTTAACCACAATTATAATAGACAATCTAAGCTCTACCTCGTCCTGAGCTAGTATTACGTCCTCTTCCTCTAAATCCACCACGTCCTTTGTATGTACCTTTATCATACTGTGCATTCTCATTATTGTTATGTATCTCTCCTTGGACTCTGTAGACATCATGATTTCTTTCTATCCTGAAGTTGTATGCTCTACAATTGGTGTCATCATGGCCAACTGACTTACAAAATGTGTAGTATAGGTTCTTTGGTGTATGTACATACTTATAGAGTACGCAAAATTCCTTTGGTCGATGTCCTCTGCATCGACAAATATCACACCATGGTCCTTGAGGTTGATTTAATGGATTCGGTGCCCCACTAGTGAGGTAATCTCTGAATACAGAACAATGTTCCTTGGAATGTCCTTCTCCTTTACATTTAGTACAAAAAACCTCTTCTCCTACTTATTTTCCTTTTTGTATATCTTGTAGTTGTAATTCCAAGTTTGCTAGTTGTGTCTATATTTGTACCATACCTGCGCTAGTTTCTCCTATGGGCGAAGATTCTAGCTTCATTGCAATTTCCAATGCTTTTGTTTGCAAAGCAACATTCCGTTGCATCAATGGTAATCTAATGCGGGGCAACAACGCAGCTATAAACCACTCTTGGTGTTGTTGCGGTGCAATGTCAAAGCTAACCTGATCCAACAGGGCTTTGAACTTCTGATCAAATTCCCACATAGTCTCATTAGGTTTATGTTTTATCTCTTTTAACTCTGTGATGCATTGAGATTCTATTTAGGATTCTTAAATTCTCTAATCAACGCAAATTTGATGTCATCTAGTGTTTTGTTCTGTCCAACAGAGTATTTCATGAACCATGTTAAATCTCTATCTATGAATGTAGTGACTAGTTGGGATTGCTTTATATCATCGTCTTGTACTTGTTTAATGTTCCAGACAACATCGCAGAGAAACCAATGTTGCTATGGATCTTCTAGACCGGTTCCTTTAAAAAAAGGTATATTTGTATCATCTTCCATCCTTCTTCTAGGAGGTGTAGGGTCCTGAAACACTACAGTACTGCCTGCGGAGTGAAATGGTGGAGGTATACTACCACTCAGTTGATTCCTTGTATTTTTTTTCGCAGTATTACTACTTCTAGTGTTCTCCAAACTAGTAATATTTGTTTTAACATTTATAGGTTTCTACGGAGTGATAAGCTAATATCCAATATGTCCAGGTTTTGTCTCACTGTCGGACTCTGCTTGAGATGAGTTTCTATCACTCTCTAACTCAATTTCTAGGAATGTGCAAGGTTCAACTTCGCGTGACCTATTTCTAGTCGCTTTTCTCCCAAAAACGGTCAATGCCAGGCCTCGCCTAACTGTTCTTCGCCTTCATAACTTCCTATTCCTAGACCGTGCCCAACAACATGGAATAACAGATAACTAAGATCAAACTGAACTTGAAAGTAGCTCACAATAGACAGAATAATTATGCAAATAAAAATAGAACACATAGAGAATTCCAAGTTGGGGATAAAGTGTTCCTAAAATTTAATGGCAGGAAAAGTTCATTGTGGTTGGGTAACTGCAAGAATTTGGCCACAATATTTTGTGGACCGTTTGACATCCTAAGAAGAATTGGATCAGTAGCTTATGAGCTAGCTCCACCTCCTACGGTTAATGTGCATGGTGTTTTTCATGTTTCCTTATTGAAAAATTATGTTTATGATTCTAATCACATACTTGATTGGTCTGTGGTATAGGTGGAACCGGAAGGAAAATCCAAGTACAACCAGTTTTCATATTAGAAAGAATAATCAAGACGCTTAAGAAGAGGGTCATAGGACAGGTAAAAGTCCAATGGACACATTACAGTCCCGAAGAAGCAACTTGGGAAATGGAAGATGTAATGCGGGAAGAATACCCATATTTATTCTGAAATTTTGTAGATATGTAATGTAACTAAAGTTTTGAAAAAAATTTGTGACATGTTTTGGACAATGAAACACCGAAGATGGTGAATACATTAAGGGGGAGGGAATGTAACACCCCTGGTTTGGAACCCCTAGTCTGACTATGCCAAGTTGTAATTACACATAAGTTTATTTCATGAGAATGGTGTTATTAACTTTCAATAAAAAATTGTGATAAAAATTTGCCATGGTTTTGTATTTAAATTTATGGGTTTATAATTGAAATATTTATTGAAAATATGTTGAAGAGTATAATGCCAGAAAACTATAATGAAATGATAAACAAGTAGGAATCCCATTCATTTGTTAAGTTTTCTTAAGTTGCATGATTATTTGCAAATAGTTAAATTTTATTGCAAAGGCCTTTGTTAGTTTACTGTGTAGTATTTTTTTTCTTACTGAATAATATGTATGTTTTACCGGGCATTTCAAAGGATTTAAATGAAATGTTTATTTATACAAATGATTGCATAAAACATTATATTCTTACATTTCATATGGTTGAAAGAAAATAGTTTCTAAATGTTCAATGTTATGTTTGAAAGAGTATCCACATATGTTTTTCATGCACTAAATTCTCATGACCTAATTTATCGTAATATGTAAGTAAGTTTAAAGCAAAACTATGTGTTAGATTTGTTAGTAGTGCTTGCATTAAGTGGTAATCTTAATTTATTTCAAAACCATAGGCAGTTTTGTGAGGTAGTTTTGTTTATTTTAAAACCACATGCGGTTTTGTTTTCCTTAACACATCCTCCCTGTGCCAAAACTTGTTTATTATGTGTTGCAATGAATATTATTTGAATTTAAAAACCATGGGCCAAACATGAGAGGTATTAGTTTTAAATTTACAAGTATTGGAAATTGTAGGATTATATACAAAATTCAATGAGTTGAATTAGTATTAAATATGCAATATAATATGTCGAGGAAGTTTGGTAAATTTTTTCCTAAGTAATTTATGGAAACCTCAATTTTTTCGTTATGTCCCAGCGAAGTAATTTATGGAGACCCAAACTATGTAGTTCTGTCGTAGTATGTCGTAGTATTATTGCGTAGTAAGTTTAAATGAACATGTGGGAAATAATGTTTATTTTCTTGTTTTAAATGTATAATACATTAAATGAGGATTGATTATGTATATAACCTTAGTTTCTTTTATTCCATTGTAAATGTTTTTCCTATTTTATTTACAGAAACCCCACTTCTCACTTTTAGGACAACTATGCGGTTCTTACTTGGCAGTAAGCTTAAAAAGGATTATGTCGAAATAATATTTTCGTGTCTTAATAAAATTTAAAACAAACTCGAGGAATGTCTAAGTATGAAACTAAAATTACCTTGTCAACATCACAGTTCACTATGTGGCAGCTCACTCATGAAAGCTCACACTGTCACAGCTCACTCATCTAAGCTCACTAAGTCATAGTTCACTCTTCGAAGCCAAAAATTATTATGGTCCACTATTCATATTTAGTAAAAATAATAAATTATTGGTATTGATATGGGTGCATAGTTATATTTTTATTTATGTTGAAGCCAATTTTTGTTTAATAAATAAATATAGACATGTTCTATATGCCAACCTTGTCGAAGTTAATTTTTGTTTAATTAATAAATAAAAACATATTCCACATGCCAACCTACTCGATTTATGTCGAAGCTCTTTATTTATGTAGAAGATAAATTTGTAAAAATATCATAATATAAACAAATTTCATATGCTAAAGCTCAATAGAAAACAACTAGCTCAATTAGTTTATGCTAAGTAGAAATAATGTTTATGTCGAAGCTTATAATTAGCTTTGTTAATATTCCTTGCATGAATGGTATTAATGTTTGAAAACCATAAGTTGAATCAAGCTAATACCATGGGTTGTATTGGCGAGCAATTGGATATTTAATTTCCTACAGGAAGAACATTAGTAATTATTATCACAAATAATTTAGGAGAACCATCGTGCGTGGTTCCTATGTCATGGTTCTTACTGTGCAAGTTTTACTGTGTAGATAGTTTTACTACGCAACTCATACTATGCATTGTTAAAAGAAATTATGGGTTTTATGGATTAAGTTGAAGCTTCCTCTATTTACTTGTATATATTTTTTGCATTTAAATGCATTTGTTATAGGATTGCATATATGAAATATGCATGTAGCTAATGAACATTAATATATTTTATTATTTAAAAAAAATTGTGTATGAAGTCTAGTGTGATACTGGGTATGTTACAAAGGCCAAGAACCATTAGCTGATTCAAAATACACCATAGCCAACCCATTGTTGTAGCAGATTACTCAACACACAGACCCTCCAAGTGATCGAGAACTAGAACAGTCTGATCCATCTCAGCAATATGAAGATGATCAGGAGATACCTTCACCAGAGGATATCCCTATGAATGAAGTACATGATGAACAATGGAAGAAGACACAAGAAATCCCTCGACCATATCTAGTTGTTGAACAAGTTTCTCTCCAACAAGGAAAATTTTAAGGATCCATAATTTTCTTAAAGTGTAGAAACCTTGGCAAATCTTTCTAACTCTTAAATTTGCAACCATAAAATTTATGGTGAATTTTTTATAGAAATATTAATTTTTTTAGGACTTTATATAGTTTTTGGACAATTTTAGCGATTTTTAGAGTAAAAAAGAACTATCCCATGGAATTTGGGTGAAAATTTCTAGAAGAAAATGGAATTTGGTGAATCCTTTTTGGGAAAAACATCGAAAAAAATCCCATCGGATAAATTTCACCCCTAAAATTTTCTTTGGTCTCCAAGAACATATTACACATTTCACACATGACCCATATAAGTGTTGAGACATTCTTCAAATTTTTCAAGCACACGCTAACATCATTCCATTCCTGTTCGAAGAGACTTAGCAAAAGATCATCCAATGTAGAACATTCCACCAGGAGGAAGAGAGTCATCCATGACACCATTCAACGTAATTGATTTCCAGTGACCTACCTTTATGATCTCTACCCCTAGGTGCAACAATTATGGACTATACTACATTTTCCGCACAACATTTGTTTGAATAGATTCGAGAAACTACAATTGAGGTTGAGTGTCATCTAATTCAGGTCGAGATTGAACATACCAGACTCAAGCAAGCTTATGATGGCGCTTGCATACATTCGGAGGATTCTCTTGTAGCCAAAGCAATAGAATAGAACATAAAACTAGTTGTGGAAAACACCATCACAACCCTTTGTGACTAGATGCACACAATGTGGCCCCAAGTATGACAACACTTACCATCTGCACCAAAGGAAATTTCAGTCATGGTAGTGCAATAAATCCTTCATCTCTTTTGCACCTCATGGTAACAACTTGAGACAAAGTGCATAAAACTACAAAAATTCCTCACCATCCAGAACCATGGCAATGAGAAACGGGTTCACTTGATGGCCCAGGTCCTTGAAGTTAGAAAATAAGTTACAGATGTTTGCAACAAGTTGAAGCACACAACTCAATAGAGTCAAGGTATATTTTATGCACTTAATGATTGGGGTGACATATTAGCTAAAAATCAGAGACCAATCGATCTTTTGTGGGAAAAAGTAATGCAATTGAATATTGACGCTCATAACAAAACTAATCATCTTAATCGTGAGCGCAAGTATCAATAAGCACAACAAGTTGATGATGATTTGGCCACACAATATGAAAAAGTCTGGACTACTAAACATATTTTGTGTGAGTTAAAGACATCGGCCCAACTCACATACACTGACTTACATCAATTACATTAGCTTGTAGACATAGAGACCCAACAACTGCAACATCAATTGCCAACCCTCCCAGATACATAGAGAGCTCAAAACGTTTTGGCTAGTGCCAACATTTTGCTTGGAAAACATAATACCAAATTGCAAGTGTTTGACGTCTTTAGACAACGTGCATTCACAGAAGTATGAGAGTTGGTTCCTTCATTTAAGAGCTTACACCAGATGATGCGCAAGCTTCATGAATGTAGTCAAGTTGACTCGAGGGTGGTTCAACACTTGTGGTCAAATCCTGTTGGATCCTTGTTTATTGGAAATGACCCTAAAAGGAGGAAGGAAGCATAGGGTAAAGGAACGGTAGTTGAAGAATCCCCTAACAACCGCAATTTTTTTGGACCCTCCCCTATGACTATATAAATAAGTACGATGCAAGAAGAAGAAGGGAGTAACTAGTGGAGAAGGCGAAGATAGACATATATATTGAAGAGGGCAGAGGAAAATTGAAGAACGAGTCACAAAAGAGTAACAAGGATGCTTAGTCTTATGTATTTGGGTTTTGGGGTAATGTAATTGGGATATGATTTATTTTTTGTTAGTGACACTGTGACGTGTAATTATGCAGATGTTGTAAGGCTGGAGAACCATGAATCTAATATGTAACAGAATTTATTCGTAATTGAAATGACAGAATCCCCCCCCCATAATTTTCTTTCTATGGTTGAGTTGTCTTTTGTTTATTGCCTAATCAATGGATTGTGTTTCTCTTTTACATATGCATGGAAATATCTTGCGATAGTATAGAGATGTATGTTGTTGTGACATGAAGAATGTTAACCATTTCAACCTAGCTGTGTAGTTAACCCTCCTTATCACACATAGGTCTTGTTTTTGCTTCAAGTGAGACCTTCTCCTTCGAGGGATTGAAAATTCCAACACACTAGAGTATAGATGTGCCCTTTGTTGGCTCGTGCACAAGAACCTGGTCTCTAATTTTGTGCCAACGGTCTCTAACTTGCACACAAAGCCATAACAACACCATTCTCAAAGAAAATCAACCTTTCAAATAAAATATTCAAAAATTGACATAAAATTAATGATCAACAAAGCAATATAATTATCAAATTAGAATATACTATCCTAGATTGCAACATTCATCACATCAATGCATATGAAATACAAGGATTTGGGGAAGGGAAAGAAGATGGATCTCCTATATTACTTCAAAAGTCAACAAAAGTTTACAATACAAAGCAATACCTGAGTTCTTTATTTCTAGACATTCTTATCTAGAGTTTGGATTCTTGCTTCCCAGGTCACTAACAATATTCCACTCCTAATGCTCTTTCTCAATATTTAACGAGAAAGATAATCAAAGGTGATCAAGATCCTAATATAGTGATGGGAAAAGGTAATCATACATAAATGATTATGAGGGTGACACTGTAAAGACCTTGGACACTCTTAATTCCAAATATCTAGCATGAGGGCATAATCACTGTATCCCCCCCCTCCATTTACTCATTATACTTGCTTTTATACAGATATTGATTGGTTGGAAGAGTTGAGTCGGGTATAACTGAGCCCAACCAACATGCTAACCACTTGAGCATGCATTGAAACACTTGCTCTTTTTATTTTTTTTTCACTTTAGATCTGTACGTGATTTCTCAAAGGGTAAGTCGTGCACGATACATTTGTTGCTAACGGGTAACTTGCGTATGCAAGCCAAAATGTACTTTTTTGAGGGGTTTGACACTTTTTCATAATGTGCAATGGATATCAAAGAGTGTAAGCATCTATAAGTTTTGGAATTCTTATAAAAATAACATAATGTAATGTAACAAAATGTAACATTACCAAAATAAAAATTACATGTCGACTAAAAAAATAAATTTAACAAAATAATAAGAACATGTCAGCTAGATGCCCACTTAAAAAATATACACATCATGTTGGCTTATAAAATTAAAAAATTAAAACCATCGTAGATCCATCTTAAACCCGTATATATCAATCACCAAGAGGGATAAAATTTCCTGAGGTGTACATTTTTTCTTTACATGTAAAAAGTTTAAGATAAACAAAATTACACCTAGAGAAATTGGATCCCTCTTAGTGCTTGATAGATTCATGTTTAAGATAGATCTACGTTGGTAATAAGCTTCCCCATACTCACAAACTATTAACTAGAACAAGTACATAAAAAAATATGGGAATTATGCTAATTGACACCATTAATGTTTTCTGCTTTTTAAACTAATAATATAAATGTGGTAATGTTAACTATATATTATTTAATAAAAATACTTAGATAGATAAACAAATGTATTTATTGTTAAAGATAAATCACAAAATTATATATATATATATATCTTTAAGAGAATGCATTAACCTCGATTTTATTTGACTCGAGGGCGAGTCAACACTTGTGGTCAAATCCTGTTGGATCCTTCTTTTTTGGAAAGGACCCTAAAAGGAGGAAGGAAGCATGGGGTAAAGGAACGGTATTTTAAGAAGCCCCTAACAAACGCAATGTTTTGGACTCTCCCCTGCGACTATATAAATAAGTAGGATGCAAGCAGAAGAAGGGAGTAACCAATGAAGAAGTCGAAGATAGACATAGATATTGAAGAGGACAGAGGAAAATCGAAGAACGAGTCACAAAAGAGTCAGAAGGATGCTTAGTCTTATGTATTTTGGTTTTGGGGTAATGTAATTGGGATATGATTTATTTGTTGTTAGTGACATTGCGACGGGTAATTCCATAGATGATGTAAGGTTGGAGAACCATGAATCTAATATGTAACATAAGTTATCAGTAATTGAAATGACGGAATCCCCCCCCCAATAATTTTCTTTGTATGGTTGAGTTGTATTTTGTTGTATGTTGTTGTGACATGAAGAACGTTAACCATTTCGACCTAACTGTGTAGTTAACCCTCCTTATCACACACATGTCTTGGTTGTGCTTCAAGTGAGACCTTCTGCTTCAAGGGATTGAAAATTCCAGCACACTAGAGTATAGAGGTGCCCTTTGTTGGCCTCTGCATAAGAACCTGGTCTCTAATTTTGTGCCAACAGTCTCTAACCCGCACACAAAGCCAGAACAATACCATTCTCAAAGCAAATCAACCTTTTAAATAAAATATTAAAAAATTGACATAAAATTCATGAACAACAAAGCAATCTATTATCAAATTAGAATATTCTATCCCAAATCACAACATTCATCACATCAATGCATATGAAAGACAAGGATTCGGGGAAGGGAAAGAAGATGGATCTCCTATATTACTTCAAAAGTCAACAACAATTTACAATACAAAGCAATACCTGAGTTATTTATTTCCAAACATTCTTATCTAGAGTTTGGATTCTTCCTTCCGAGGTGACTAACAACATTCCACTCCTAATGCTCTTTCTCAATCTTTAACAAGAAGGATAATCAAAGGTGATCAAGATCCTAATATAGTGATGGGAAAAGGTAAGCAGACATAAATGATTATAAGGGTGACACTGTAAAAACCTTGGACACTCTTAATTCTAAATCTCTAGCATGACGGCATAATCATGGTATCCCCCCTCCATTTACTCATTAGACTTGCTTTTATACAGATATTGATTAGTTGGAGGAGTTGAATCGAGTATAACCGAGCCCAACCAACATGATAACCACTTGAGCATGCATTGAAACACTTGCTCTTTTTATTTTTTTTTCACTTTAGATGTGTATGCGAGTTCTCAAAGTGTAAGTAACGTACGGTACATTTGTTGCTAACGGGTAACTTGCATATGCAAGCCAAAATGTACTTTTTTGAGGGGTTTGACACTTTTTCATAATGTGTAATGGATATCAAAGAGTGTAAGCATATATAAGTTTTGGAATTTTTATGAAAATAACGTAATGTAATGTAACAAAATGTAATATTACAGAAATAAAAAATAAATAATAAAAATTACATATCGACTAAAAAAATAAATTTAACAAGATAATAAGAACATGTCAGCTAGATGCCCACTTAAAAAATATACACATCATGTTGGCTTATAAAATTAAAAAATTAAAACCATCATAGATCCATCTTAAACCCGTATATATAAATCACCAAGAGGGATAAAATTTCTTGAGGTGTACAATTTTTCTTTACATGTAAAAAGTTTAAGATAAACAAAATTACACCTAGAGAAATTGGATCCCTCTAGGTGTTTGATAAATTCAAGTTTAAGATAGATCTATGTTGGTAATAACCCTCCCCATACACACAAACTATTAACTAGAACAATTACATAAAAAATTATGGATAATATGCTAATTGACACCATTAATATTTTCTACGTTTTAAACTAATAATATAAATTGATATATGCTAACTACTTGTATGTACCCGTAATGTTAACTATATAATATAAATTGATATATACTAACTACTTGTAAGTGCCTCTAATGTTAACTATATATTATTCAATAAAAAATATTTAGATACGTCTATTTAGATAGATAAAAAAATGTATTTATTGTTATAGCCAATCCCAATTCTCGTAAGAGCATACCTTTCTTTAGACAAACCATAATAAAAACGAATTCCTAGTGAATAACATCTAACCTTTCAACCTTCTCAATCATGAATTAGAAAAACATTAACAAATTAAAGGGTTTATCAAAACTAATATGCATATCTTAAAAGGTATACCAAATTGTTTTATCCTTGCAAGTCCCTCTCATGAGTCCTATAGGCCCACTAGAAAGTTGCATAAATTTCAATACATATAGGATTTACCAAATTGTTTTATCCATTTATGTCCCTCTCATGAGACTTGTAGGCCCTCTAGAAAGTTGCATAATCCAAGGGAAACACCATATATAAATTTCAATACATACACGGTTGACTTTCTTTGAACCTTTATTTTAATATTTTAATATATAAATTTCAATACATACAACATATAGAGTTAGGGTTGTAAAACAAGGTCACATGCATGATTTCATAAAGTAATCAATCCTAAAATAAATCATTCTTAAACTAATAAATCCTTGAACCTTTATTTTAATATTTTAATATATAAATTTCAATAAATACAACATATAGAGTTAGGGTTGTAAAACAAGGTCACATGCATGATTTCGTAAAGTAATCAATCCTAAAATAAATCATTCTTAAACTAATAAATCCTAAAATAGATCGGTCTTGTACTCCTATTAATGTTATATATCTCCAATCTCAACTTATCTTCAATGCCCTCTTCGTAATATTACCCTTTACAAATTGGAAGGGCATTTTTCTTCTTGAAACTTTCAAAGGTAGGAAAATAGTAATATGTTTGGAGGTTTTTTTTCTTTTAATCTCTGTTAGTGTAGTCATTTTTATTTTATTTTCAGAATTTTAGAAAATAAATTTTATTTTTAAATGTGAAAAATACAATTGAAATGATTGAAGACCCAAAGCTCTTTAAATAAATTGTGGCCAAAGGTTTTTTTAAGAGAAAAATAACATGGGCCAAACTTATGATAACGTGTAGTCAACGGTTGGAATTAAGTCACTATCTATTAGAGAATAATAAAAGTAGCCAAAAGGATTCTAATATCCATGTAATAAGTTAAGTTAAAGTTATTCATATTAGAAATATTTTAAATAAATAAGATAATAATGAGAAATAATATGTATTATGTGCATGTGTGGTGTTAGGAACCTGTATTTTAAATAAATAAGATAATAATGAGAAATAATATGTATTATGTGCATGTGTGGTGTTAGGAACCTGTATCAATCATTCTCTTTACTTTGTTAATATATTGTTGTTGGACACATATGCTTTGTAAATCGTCCCGTAGTATTATATGTTGATCCATAGTTTGTATTAGCCCATAGTATTGGACGCATATGCTTTGTAAGTCGTCCCGTAGTATTATATGTTCCATGGTATTGACCCATAATATTGCCGCATAGACTAGTATATAAGATTGTGTTGAGGCCAATGAAGGCAACATGAAGTTATTTGTATTGAGCTTGCCCCCTCAAAGTGGCACACGATCAATAAAAATATTCTGTGATCTAATATATCGTGCAATTTATCAATTAATTGTTGCAGGTTCCTCACATCTAGTATTAGAGCACTTTCTTCGGCTCGTTGGGTGGAATTTATGCCAAAAAAAAAATTGCATCTGTATTTGTTCCTATCAATTGCAAGTTCGGATCTGGGAATAATCCCTATCCGCTTAACTGTGGCAAGTACTTGAGCATAAGCCCTAAAACTCATTGTGAGGAGTACCACAAGAACCCCAAAGTAGATGGCCCATTAAGAATACATGCCAGCAAAAAGGGCACCGACCCATACCTAATTGACTAGTTCCCACCTGTAAGGTAAACCAAGAGCTGTCGTTTGTGGCAAAGCGGTTATCAATTTTACCTAAGCTATGGAGTGAAGGGTACTGCCCGAATACGTAAGCCGTCAGACAACATTGGTGGCCGAGTGAATCGCCTGAACCGTTAGGAAGCCGAACATGCCTGGGCTCCATATCTATTGCTAGTTAATAAATAGCAGATTACATCTATCCAGATCCAGATCCATATCCAGATCTAGATGCATATCCATATCCAAATCCAGATCTAGATCTATTACTGATCCATTGCAGATTCAGATCCGTTGTAGATCCAGATCTAGATCTGTTGCAGATCCATTACAAATCCAGATCTAGATCCGTTGTAGATATAGAGGCATTGCAGATCCATTTTGTTTTCGATCACTTCCATGTCATTATAGATCCATTCTGGGAAAAAACAATCGCCATATCTTCCTTGTTTTAATTATGTTTCCCTTGAAAATTCACTGACACCTTTGCAATCCCATTCTGCATATTTCATCCCTGAGGATCCTATCCCAAATTCCACTTCCTGAAGCCCGAAATTCAACATTTGTCTATTTTTAGGGTTTGCCATAACTTCTTCGATTTTCACACAATCGCCTTCAACGTTTTCCATAGTGTTCTTCTCCTATTTCTTCTTCTTTGTCCCTCTCTGACAATTTTTCTCATTCTTTCACCCCGTTTTTGAAATCCCCATTTTCTGCTTCTCTGTCCAATAGAAAGTGTCCAAAACCTAGTCAAAACCCAATTATCCATCAAAGTTTTTCCCAAATCCAAATTTTCCTTTACTAAAGAAGCTTTTTTTTTCTACCCATTCACAAAAAGAACTCCTGGTTATGGTTGTCACCTATGTAGGAGCACAAATCATGGACAAAGGACTTGCAGCCCTCAAAACCAAACTCCAAGATCTGGATGAAAAAATTTTCAGCCTCCATCTTCAACATTCAGCCATGAACAATAAACGACAGCCAGAATCTTCTGCAACCATTGGGTTCTCTTCTTCTAGCAACGTTTGTGGGCCGAAGCTTGATTTTCCTCGCTTCAATGGTATTGATCCGACTGGATGGATATACCGGGCAGAATAATATTTCAGTTTGCATAATACTTTTGATGTCCACAAAGTTCCACTTGCATCCTTTCATTTGGAATAGGAAGCCCTTCAATGGTACCATTGTGTTGGCTTATAAACTAATCTAGAGGTTTTCAATGTAGACCCAGGTTCTTCGCGATTTCAAGGAACCAACAAAACCCCTTCTCACTGGCCATTTCAAAAATAGCCTGCGAACAGGATGAAGTCTCACTTGAGGTGTAGCTATGGGGGAACTACGGAATAAGGTTTCCATAGTGATGTGATTAGTTGTTTAGACAGGACTACTGCACAACGCATTATTAGACTTACGCTACGGGCTGAGGATTGCGCAATGATAGACTGCGTCACGGTCCTTACTTTTGCAAGCGAAGATGCCTGCGCAACCAGTGCATCTACGGACTATGCGGTTCGGATAGAATATGAATCACAGGATAGCTCAACTTACTTATATGCTTCCTCTTCCAACTTAACCACTATGAAGACTTTACTTTAACACTTAATCATCCATATACTGCCTTAGATTATTTAACTTTATAACAAATGCAAGCAAACGAAACATACAATGTTGCGCACTCCTAGTGCGGTGTGTCTAAGGAGTTACAAAACCCAAACTCTACATACACCTGTAATTATTACATAAACTGATACGTTTGCAGACTTAGGGTACTTAGCATTCATCATTCTTCCATTCACACAATACTTAACACATTATTCCCATCTTTCTCCTATGGCGAATACATATAAAAGCATTGATATAACAGCTGATAAATAAGAACTCAGACATTCATTCG
The DNA here is from genome assembly GCA_027924585.1 of Larix kaempferi. Classification (NCBI taxonomy): domain Eukaryota; kingdom Viridiplantae; phylum Streptophyta; class Pinopsida; order Pinales; family Pinaceae; genus Larix; species Larix kaempferi. The sequence goes on from BSBM01000252.1 coordinate 6,627,393, forward strand.
TAAACAAACAGACAAGTGCAAAATGTAAACAATTACACTACACAGGATTTAACGTGGTTCACCCCCTGGATGGGAGCTACGTCCACAAGAACTATTGTTGTATTAGTCTTTTGGGAAGGGTACAATAGTTCTTTGTCTGCGCACTCAGCTGCAGACTCTCTTCTCTCTCTCAATAGGCCTCTACGCACAGAACTTGCAGAGCCTTTACAAAATGTTCCTCAACAGAGATTTATCAAATCAATAACGAGAACAATACAAAATGAAGAGTAACCCTTTCCCATACAAAAATGCCTTATTTATAGATCATGCCCGTAGGTCATGTCTTTACAATTCAAAGACAAAAACCCTTAGGTTTACAAAAATGTCACGGTTTTCCCTTAATCGGACTGCTAGCTTCTGGTAGTGAATATTCCATCGTGTCCGCCTTCAGCGCATGCCTCACGTCGCTATTGGCCCTCCTGTCACATGCATGCCAACAAGTCGCTTTCACCAAGCCGTTCTTCCTTTAATGGTATTGTGCGACTGGTTCAAGTAGTGGTTCTTTCGCATGTGCGACTAGTCACTTTCTTTCGCTTCTACTCCTTACCCGTCGCCTGGCACTCCTAGAGCATCTTTACCAAAAATAGACCATCGACGGTCTAACCGGAATCTGTGCCATCTTCTGTCCAACACTCTGCTTTGTCGAATCCACGTAGACTGGACACATCATAGTCCTGTCTCATTGCAGCACTGATCTTCGCAACTCTTCCGACACTGCGCTACGTGCAACTTTGCAGTATCCAAAATACTTATACAAAAAATATTCCAACTGAACTACGCTCAACTCTGCAGTTCCAAAAACCCTTCTTGCTCAAAATTTCTCACTTGGGTCAGGCCCAACATGCCCCTAACACTTACATGTGGATCGTCCCTGAGCCACCTACAGCTTCAACTTTTTCGATTTGTTATGCCGCCTGTGGAGCTAGCTTCACAACAAACTCATTGTATGTGACAATCATCTTTTCAATTGCTTCCTTCATGTATTGCTCAACTTGCTTGACTGTTTCCAACATATCAGGTGTTATCTCATCGCCGACCTGGCCTTCCACCTATTCTTGATTTTCGTGCAACTCCTTTAACTTTCCCTTGATCTCCTGCGAGATTGTGTTGGCGCCCTCTAGTAAGGGTTGTGATTTATCTCCCATTTTAGTCTTTTTTTCTCTTAAGGCTTGCACTTCCTTCTTCAGCGCATTGATTTCTCGGTACTTCTAAAGCCTTTCTATGGTTGCAGGGCTTTCACTTCTGCATACAACTGTTCTAGTGCTTCTTGCTCATCTTTCATAGCATTCTTTACTTACAGCAGTCCTGGGTCCTCTTCGAGGGCGGTGAATTCCTTCGACACTGCATGTAACGGAATCTGACACTTAGCTACTTCGACATCAATACTATTGTGGCCTTCACCTCCCTTGATCTTAACTGTTGCTGATCTAGTGGGGTCTGTGGATTGATCTGTTTCTCCAAGGAAACAATCTTAGCTTCATGGATGATCTCCATGTCTTGCATCTAAGTCTTATGATTGGTAACCAATTCACCAATCATAACGATAGTGTCCGCGGGGTCCAGATGTACTTCAAATTCCTCTATATCATCTGTGACCACAATGATCGTGGACTCTAGTCTTTTTCGATGATCGTGCTCATCCTATAGTTCCATAGCTCTTCATGAGCTAGATTCCTCCAACTGCTTATTAGCTGCTTCCAACTCAGCTTGTCATTTCATTGCATCAGTGGTTCTCTCATGCATTTCTTCAACAACCTGCAGATGCAAGTAATGTAGACCAGGCAGTGGTATCTCCGCAAGGTCGAGCTCCACACGCTTGACATCCTTCATGTCCAACACTATTTGTTCTGGCAATGTGTTACACCCAAAATCTACTCATCATAAGATTCAGTGTATACACCTCTGAAGATATCTCGACTAAGTGATCAACCAGAGAGGATTTATACCCAATTGTGCTATGTTTTTGAAGAGTCGTCATAGGCTACACATGAGAAACATGCGACGTCGCACCTTGCCTCATTACAGGGTGCGACGAGGTCAGTTAGATGGAAAAAATAGATTCTTCGAGGTCCTTCGCGAAGCTTGCTGACTTGGGACCCTGTCCCTGACCTCTTGGAGGTGCTGGCACTCGGTTCCTAATGCTTTGGAGAGATCCCTTAAGCCTCTCCTACCATCTCTCAACCTATCCTATCCATACCCTATCCACTTAGTCCTATATGAATGAGGCTCACTCCCATCCCAAGGGGAGGAAGTCTATGGTATCTACATGCTGGTGAAATCACCCTTGGAACATCTCCACTCACCTATTGGATAACTCATACTTCCTTAGAAGGATATGGAAATTGGCTTTGTTGGAGAAGGGCTACAGCGTTAAGCCTTGGTTGTAGTTCTATAGCTCTATTATGTACTCTTCTTTTTACAGTAATACAAATGCTTTCCACCAATATTGTTCATGTGTGTAATGATATTGAGTAGTTTACCTGCTTAACTATTTACTTAGATCTCTTATTTTATAGATATCTTTTACTTATTTCTCTTGTTTATTGTCTTGATAGGTCTTTTAGCTTGGATCTTACGACCGTGGGACGTGAAGTAGTATTCAGGAGAAAGGATTGTGAAGTGAAAGGTAAGACATCTAATACTTGATCCTTAAGTAGATCTTGGAAATGCATTGGTAGTCTGTTCTATTTTTTCTAGACTCAATTTGAGCTAGGGAGATCCTGCTCGCGTCTGCTCTAGTGAATTGTCTGATAACAAATCTAGCGACCATACTGGGGAGTATATAATCTGGTTAGTAGTTGTCAATCTGAGAGTCATTTTCATTTGATTGCTTGACACAAGCCTTTTTTATTTTCTTGTCATTTAATTCTTGAAGTTGATTTCAATACCAGATCTTCGTATTGAAGACTCTGATCTACTTCCTCTGAGTTTATACGACTCATTCCTAAACCTTTCCATGGTTCATTGCTGAGAGTTCTGATTCATTTTTTAATCTAGACTTCGCTTGTCGCACCTGGGCAGTGGGAACAGAGCGACACTGTGTCATTTTGGGTCTCTGTTCTTTACCTGTTAGTTACTCGTTGCATCCCTTGCATTGGTAAACTGCGACATCGTCGCACTTTCCGTGTAGGTAAACTGCGACGTCGCATTGTGTACAAGAACAGAGTGCGCCTATTTGTCAAAATTTGGCATGCAGGCATCTCCTTTCCATTTGATAGTCTGGACTTTGGTTTGCTGTATGAACTTCCTTTGTGCTGCAAGATCCAGCCAGAGATCCTATTTTGATTTGTGTTTTGAGTGTTTGGTTTTGTTTGGATTGATTTTGGGTTCCGTCTTGGACAAGCTTGAAGACTGGTAGTGGTGGATACTCTTGTCTCCTCCACCTTCATCCGCTCACCCTTGCATTCCCTTCCTTCCATCCCTGATCTGATCATTACATTAAATCAGCTTCCAGACCTCGTTCTCATCATTGTTTGAGCTTTGCTTGCTTGGTTTGCTTGCTGCTGCTTGATTTTGAGTTAAGTGTGCCTTTCAGCTTGATTGAGTGCTTGTCTTTTCTTGAGTTTTCTGAGTGTACTAGTGCTGCAAGTAGTGTTTTCTTTTCATCCATTTAGATCTGAAATCTCAATTGCTATCAATTTTATTCATTGATGTATCCATTGAAAAGTTAAAAAGTGCTTCTTTCCCATCATTTCTTGAGCATTATTGAAGAAAATTGTTGTTCATTGGAACGTTTTCATTTGTGTTTTGGAAAAATTGAATGAATGTATAATCTATTGTGTTTTTTCTCGAATTATGAATCGCTCATTTTCTTGAAAGACTCACAGTACGCTTCAATTTTTGCAAAATTGATTCCATGCTAAGGAAAGATAGATGAATTTTTTATTTTTGTTTCTTTTAGACCATTGAAAGTGAAATTGAAAAACTTGCATATTCCATTTCAGAATCCTCTCTTTTCATTACCTAGTTTCATTTTGCTTTGAAAAGAAAAAAGAAAAGAAAAAATGTTGTGATTTGGATAATAGTGTTGTGATTTTTTGTGTTTCGTTGAAAAAAGGAAAATATTACTTTCATAGTCAAGTTTTGTTTGAATTGGGATTATGTTGCATTGTGTTGTTTTGGCAATCTCTACGAAAAGAAAAAGATTTCTCCTTCCCATAGCTAGAATTCATTGAAAGAAAAGAATATTTCGTGCATAGATTTAGGACTTGCATTATGCTTCCGATTATGTGTACTCACCTTATGCATTCACCTAACCATCCAAGATAAAATTAACGGTAGAACTAGGTAAAAATTTTAGCAACTTGTGTGTAAGTTAGAGACGTGTTCCGGTGTCGTTAAGCGTGGTAGCTGTCGTTATTTTCTAGCACTGTATCCTGGGGGCATTGTAGTCTTCCACGTACTTATCGGTATATCGAGCTCCTTCACGTACCCACCAAGTACCATAATCCGTACTTGGCATATATTGAAGGGTGTATCACGTACTCGGTAGTATATTGTAAGGTCTCTTGCCAAATGATTGTGCATTAGACAACACCACTATGGATATGAGCTCCCACATACCTTGCGTATATCGGGAGACACCACTAGGATTCTTGAAACCAACTGAGTTAACCATTCGGCCGTCTTGGCAAAGCAATACATCGAGAACAACACTCGAGGAGTTTAGCACGCACGTACTGTCCAGGTAATCAGGTATGCAGGCAAGGGTATGGTCCCAATCCTCCTTGTCGCGTCATATTGTTGGACCCTGCAGTATATTGCGGTTTGCGATGCCTTGATAATCTCGTGAGGTTCCAGACTTTCGAATCCACTCTGTCACATAAGTCTTCTTGTTGCCTTAGTTTGAGTAGGTTTTTCTGGACTACTTTTCTTTTATCCTACCCTTAGGAGAAACGTTGTTTCAGCCATCCTCGCTGATTATCCTAATGCTCTGGTGGATTTTCCCTGGAGAAGGTCCCATAGGATCTTAAACTTATCACCCGAATATCCCCTTAATCTGGAGATTATTTCGAGGGTAAGAATGGATTAGCGTAACACGGTCGTAGTTACTGAAGTGGAAAACCCCACTCTGAATGTTGGAGGACTTTTGTTTCCACAAAATCCTCCGGATTCACCTGCCTCTCATCCACCGTAGGATGAAGGAGCACAAATCCTCACTTCACAAGACCTTTATCCGGTCATCTCGAGAGAACCTGGATCATTGGAATGGATAAACTGACCCCAGGACGACCCGACAGTAGCTGTTGGTCCTTCAACAGCTTATTGGACCTCTTCTACAGACCACCCAGTGGATCATTTTTCCATCTCATCACCACCTAACTAGACTACTCCAGAGCTCTCTAAACCCTATTACAGGCCTGACCCCGCCAAGATTTTCGGCCCTATCTGTGAACGTGTAGAACAGTTACGTCTTAGGGGTGATGAACTTTGAAGACAAAGTCTCAAGAAATGCTTTGAAGAGTTTCGAAATTAGAACTTCCAAATAAGATTCGACGACAGACCCATCCCAGATCATCCAATATCTTTTGGATCACCAGAACAATCTTCCCACCACGAGACCACTAATAAGACTGGTCAAACCTCACAAGAGTCCAGTCCTGCACCCCAAGTGAACCAACTAGTGGAAGGGCAATAGTCCAACACACCTGTCACTACCACAGTTACTTTACCAGTTCCCCCCCATCTCAAAATTCAAGGGGAGGATTTTCCATTCCCACGGATTATCTCATCGGTAATGTTATTACTACAGTAGCTAGTCAACAACCTATGTTGGTTCAACCTTTGAATAGTGGTCAACCTGTTGTGGCTGGGGGGAAACCCGGGTTTCCTAACCAGAACATAGGCGGTGGAATCCCCAATGGACCTTCCGTTGGACCTTCCCAACTTGCTAGACCATCCACCATGGGATTATCTCATGTTGGGGGCCCATCCAATGTAACTCAACCCTCATGGAGTCAAGTGTATCTAGATTATGTTAACCCTACGCCGAGCCAATCTAATCCCAGAAAAGCACCATATGGGATTGTTAACACCTAAAAAGTGCTCACTAGCTCATTCCCTTACTCACATGACCCATTTGTCCACTTTTCCACCATCTGAGCCTCTGAAACCAACAAAAGGTCACCAAAAGACCTTAGTACACCCCTTTTTCCATTAAAAAAGATTATTTTTCCAAGAAAATCATAAAAAACCCTCAAAAAGGGTCCAAATTCCCAAAAATATTAAAAAGGGAATTAAAATATTATTTTTATTCAAAAAAGGAAAAAGGAGGGAAAAGTACCTAAACCATGTTGGTCAATACCATTTGGTTTCCACAAAACCACAAATGGTATCTCCCACCACCAAAACCTATAAAAAGGTGGTAGGGGCTCCTCATTTCAGATCCTTCCATTATCTCATCCTTATGCTGCTGAAATCTCCCCTGAGCACTTTTAGCCATTGGAGCAACCTTGGAGAAAGAGACCTATTGGAGTTTGGAGCTACTCATCTTGGGAGTTGCTCAACATCAACCTTCACCATTGAAGGTAATATCGCAAGCACTTGCTTGCCCCCCACTTTTCAATACAAAAATTATTTCTTATGTTTCTTGTTCTTGATTTTTGAAATATTTAAATTATTTGCTTAGATTCTTGCTTAGATCCATGAAAAGTATTGTTTATTTAGTTTATTGTTTTTATTTCTATTGAAACTGCTACTACTAGTTAGTAGGTGCCCATAGCACTAAGCTTGGTTGCAAAACCGAGCCAACAGTTTTGGCGACTCCGCTTTGGTTTGAACTTTAGATCTCTAGCTTTGCCATTAAATCTTAGTTTTTATGAGTTTTTAACCATTAGATCCATAGATCTGCCATCTTAGACAGCAGATCCATTGCTGTTCTGAGATTTGGCCCCAAAAAACAGCCCTAAATTTTAAATTTTCGAGTTCGTTTCTCGTTTTCCGTGCACGGCTTCCGCCTCGCGGCTTTTTGCCAGACAGTCGCGCGGTCCATCGCGACTTTTCTGCATTTTTCCGCGCGGTCCATCGCGGCCTTTTTCCAGACAGTCGCGCGGTCCATCGCGACTTTTCTGTGTTTTTCCGCGCTGCACACCGCGGCTTCGCGGCCTTTTTCCGCGCTGTCCATCGCGACTGTGCGCCCAAAACCTGCGCGGTCCATCGCGACTGTGCGCCCAAAACCTGCGCGGTCCATCGCGACTGTTCGCCCAAAACCTGCGCGGTCCATCGCGACTGTGCGTCCAAAACCCGCGCGGTCCATCGCGACTGTTCGGCCAAAACCCGCGCGGCCCATCGCGGCTGTTCGTCCAAAACCCGCGCGGCTGAATTTTTTCATTCGGCCATCCCGATTTTGAAAAATATTTTTTACTGTACTTTCTGCCCATAGCACATTTTTTACAGTATCAAATTCTGCATATTTTCCAGATTTAGAAAAAAATTTTACTATTTAAAAGTGCATACATAGAAATCTTTTTAAAAATTTTCAAGAAAGTGAAAGAAAGATTCATTTTGCATTCTTTATCTAGATTCAAATTTTTTCTTGTTTACTTCTTTAGAATCTTGCCCTTAGCAAATTTTATTGAAACGAAGAAATCCATTTATTTCTTTTAGAAGTTTATTATTTGCTTTCAAAAATCCAAAAAATCCATTATTTTTTGAGTTATTTTTGAAAAAGCAATTTAATTTCTTTTAGTGAAAAAAGTCTTAAATATTTGCTTATTATTTTTCGAAAAGTCCTTTATTTTTTTTTATTTTTTATTTTTTTGAAAAATTTCCCTTAAAGCATTTAATTTTTTCAAGTTCAGTTTACAACACCTCACGTGCACTCACACGATCACTTAATTGAACTAAGACTTAAAACTTACCCTAATTTGAACACACTCTTAACCCCACTTGGGGAACACAAAAAGAATTCTTGTAGCTAGGTAGTATTGGGGGGATAGGTGTTCCAATAACACCCCTCAGTTCATACATCTGAGACATAGAAGTTGTCCAATTAGGGAGCTAAAATCTCTTAGTACTTTTTGGCGCGGTCACAACCGGTTTGTGGGAAGGCCTCTCCCCTAGGAGGGTTGAAGTCGCGAGGATGGTTCCGGAAGCCTGAGTGGGATACCGAAACCCATTCAGTAACCGAAGGGCTACCATTCGCAGTTCTCGGGATATCCCTGTATTGGGATATTGCGATCAAAGGACCAAACGGCAGATTTACCTTTTCTCGACGCGTCATGAACGGAGTATCCTAGTAGCCTGTCTTTTTAGGATTGATTACCCGGTGTCCCTCCCGGTAGGGGGATATCTAGCCGTTGTCTCTACATTCATATTGTCTGACTTGGATTTCATCACCTTGCAGGGGATATCGTCTGTTTGAGTCACAATACGTTTAGATTAGGTGTTTGCATGATCTTTACCACCTTTTGAGTCTAGTTACACCTATTTTTTCTAGGAGCCGCTTGCATGTTGGTATTCTGACCGGTTGTTGCATTCCTCCACTTATTGTAGCACAGCTGCTAGAATAAGTGCATTTTTTGAGGATTGATTTTTTGGCCTGTGAGCCTTCCTTTTTCACTCCCCTTTTTGCACCCTTGGTTGCATTAGGGTTTTGAGTCTTTTACATATATATCACCACCTGATACTTAAAACAATTTTTACATAAAAACCATATTCTCACCATTGAGAATTCTAGACGTTCTCGTCGTCTACAGGGCGAACTCCCAGAGTTTAGTCCACTTGGCTCTCCACGTCACGGACGCAGAGCATTATCCCTTGATTCGACACATCGTCGATCATCTAGACGGTCATCCGATTCTGACATACCCCACTTCACCTTTGATTTGGAGGTAGAATCCGAAAACCCCACAGAGTTACCACCTACCACAATTATGTCTGGAACACCAGAAGATCCACAATTTACATTAACCATAGGTCAGACATCCGCAGACCTTTCTGCGGGGATACCATCCATGACAACACCCACCCCCTTGGGTATGCCCAATATGGGTAACACTCCACATTTAGGAATGCCTAGCACAGGACCACAACCTGTCATGGGCATGCCCAACATGGGGGTCATACCCCCTTCGGTTTCCACAAACCCTATCCCAGGAATCCCTAGTACGATTCCTAACCCAAGTGTCACTCCTGTTGCACTTGGGAATGCTATCCCAGGAATCCCTAGTGCGATTCCTAACCCAAGTGTAACCCACGTTGCACTCGGTAGTAATATACCAGGAATCCCTAGTGCGATTCCTAACCCAAGTGTAACCCAAGTTGCACTTGGGAGTACTAACCCATATCAGGCCACACCTATTGGAGGGCACATACCCGCCATACCTAGCATACCTATAGGAGCTACTGGACCCCTACACCATACCACAATGGCTAGACCAATCCCGGTTCCAATCACCACATCCGCTAGTCTACCATACATGGCAAGTCTCAACTTGCCAGATTTAGCTAGGCTTACGAATGACCCCATTAGGCATGATCCTGCTTGGCCCCATATGCCCACTAAGCTTCCCTCTGACATCCCTAAGTTTGAGGGAAAGGCCGGAGAAGACCCCCAGAACCACATCATGTCCTTCCATTTATGGTGTTCCTCCAACTCCATAGTGGACGACTCAGTCCGCCTCCGTTTATTACAGCGCACCTTCACTGGCTCTGCAGCCAAATGGTATATCGAGCAACCCCATGGGACGCATTCCACATTTACCTCCCTTGCCTCGACCTTCCTGCAGTTCTTTCAGCTACCAGTCCGCTATGATGCGGGCGTCGAAATCCTACTGTCTTGCAGACAGAACACGGCCACGCACATCACTGACCATATCCATGATTGGCGTCGGCGCCGAAGCCTATGCAAGATCAAATTAGACGACCGAATCTTTTTAGACTGGTTCCTTAAATCCCTCCTTCCCCTCATTGCGAAGGATGTAGCTTCTGAAAGACCCCAGTCGGAAGAGGAGGCCATCCTGAAGGCCCAACAGTTTGACCTTATCTATGCCCAGTCAGGATACCTATACACCATCATACCTGACGCCCCACGAGGCGACTCTGCACGCGGTGACACACCGGGGGCATCACATGCCGCTGATGGCATTATTGGCCAAATTACACCGCAAGCAAAACCTTTCAGTATGGTGAGCACCATGCCCGCCCCAGACCTTTCTAGGGCTACATCCAGTTCCGGAGCGACAACTTCTTATGCTCCAATAAACCAGACCCATCATGTTCATGGACCCTCTTGTCCACAACATTGTTATGGCCAAGCGCCATCAGCATATGTACCTCCTACATACTATGCTCAACCTACGGTACAAAACCCCATGCAGTTTCCACAACAGCCCATGCATTACCCACAACCGGTTGCACCGGCTAACCTCACACCTCCACCAGCGCAGGGGTACCAACAACCCCAACAGGCAACTGGACCACCTCCAGCTCCACCTGCATACTATCCACCGCAACCTGCTCCCGCACCTGCGGCTCCTCATAATCCCCCCAATGCTCAAGGGCATGTGTACGCACAACAACAGCAGCCCCAATATCAAAATAACCAACGCAACCAGGGTGGACAACCCAACCGCGGAAGAGGACGCAACCGTGGAAACAATCAAAACCGCAACCAAGCTCCACAGCCTACCCAGCCCCCGCAAAACAATAACGCGGCGCCCGCTCATCAGAATCCTGATCGGCCACCTAAGCAACCTAAAAATGCTAATTTACGGACAAACCATCCTTGTTCCATTTGCGGTGTCTATGGCCACTATACCCACGCTTGCCCACATCTCGAGCGAGCTCGACAACTATGGACAAATGACGCCCATCGTCAAGGGCAGGCGGCTCCTCAGCCACCACCCAACCCCCCACCACCTCCACAACAACCTCTGGTTCTCCAAAACCCCTTTCCAACACAAGGAGTGGTAAACACCCAGCCGTTAGCCCCCCAACAGGGCAACGTGCAACCACAACAAATAACTTACACAGCTCCTGATCAACCCATGTTTGATTCAGGTACCCACCACTTATTGATGATGTCCACCGCTGACGTCAATGTCCAAACCCGTCGAAATCAATACGGACCGACTTCTGAAGCCCCCCCCGCCGAAAAGGATACCACTGCTAATCCCACTGATCAGACATTGCGTATACCTCAGGTTCCACTTGATGGCGCTTCTAAAGCACCTCGCTTCCCCCTTCGCCGAATCAACAACAACCCCAATGCACGAGCTGCATCCAATTACAACATCGTAGATGACTTAGCTCAATCTCCCGCAGCCATGTCTGCGTTAGAAGTCTTAAAAACCTGTCCTTCTCAGCGCAAGACTTTACTTTCCGCCATTGGGGCTATTGACCCAAATGATTCGAACTTGATGACCTTTGACTTAGACCAATCTGAACCACGGCTGCCTTCTACCATAGCAGTCCAAGTTTCCGTTTTTATTCGGAATCTTGTCATCCATCGATGTATCATCGACGAGGGGGCCTCCACATGCGTCATGTCCACTTTTGTTTGGCAAAAGTTGGGCTCCCCTGCTCTCCAGCAATCCACCACCGCATTGCGGGCCTACGACGGCCGGTCAGCTCAACCTCACGGTTTATTACCCAAGGTACCCGTCCAATTAGGTGGGAAGACTGTGCTCATCGACATAGAGGTCATTAACGCCCAACTAGACTATAACCTTTTACTTGGCCGCAGTTACATGTATGCCATGAAAGCGGTCGCCTCCTCCGTCTTCCGCACCATGATGTTCCCCCATGAGGGCCGCGTGGTCAAAATTGACCAGCTCACCTACTATGACCCCAACGCCCCTGCAGCACCGGAGAATGTTCTCCCCATGATTGAACAACCCGCTTCTAGTGCTGTTACCTCCTTTGTGTCTTCTGTGGCACCCGGACTGTATTCGGATACACCAATGACCTCTACATTCCAGGCCATTCCACCACCGTCACCGGAGACCCAAGTCGCAAACCTCTGTACTGTTTCGCAGAATACGCAAACACCCGGCGGTCAACCACCATTGATCCCCAGTCACATTGGTGTTACACCCATCCACACCATCCCCTTCCTATTTCCTCCTTCGGGTGTAGTAAGCGCCCCGGTTATGGCTACCCTTAGCCTACCCGGGCTAACATTGGGATTACCCGTGTGGTATATTCCGCCTCCCGTTCGATTACCGACACCAGACGTCATCCTCCAACCGGTACAACCTATTGTTACCACAAATCAACCTCCCCCTGGCGTCGCGATCCCTTCGTCGGCAACGACACCTCCTCCTAACCTCAATATTCCTTCGTCGTCAATGAAACCTCCTCCGGGTCTCACGATTGCGTCGACGTCAAAGGATCCCCCTCTCCTTGCTAAGCCCACTGGGGGCAGAGGTCCACAACCCTACACTGCCATACCACCTCCTAAGGCAGCCAAACCCCCACCGGTGTTTCGAGCTCCCCCCAAATGTTCATTATGCGATGAAATTGGCCATCCAACTCATCAATGCCCACATTTACCGGCACTCCAAGAACATATGAATATGTTGGACGATGACATCGGCATCCCGGTAGTCAAATTAGAGCCACCTCTACAGCCTCGCGACAAATCACTGCGCACTAACCATCCTTGTGCTATATGCAGTGTCTACGGCCACTACTCACACCATTGCCCTGATCTACCAGACTATAGAGCAGCGCTGTACGAGTTAAACAATGCCGATTTAGAGATATCTCCTCCCCTCATCGAGGAGATTCACCCTCCACCATCATCCTCGTCAGAAGAAGTCAATACGATATATATGATTTCGACAACCTTCAAACCAGAACCCCTCGATTTATGGTCTGACTACTTCAATACTGACGAGCAGATTTTGGAAACACTCACTGCACCCGACTACCCTTGGGATGATATGCATCATCGCTCGTACTTCCTCCCGGAAACATCTACCTCCACCGCATCCAACCAGCTATCAGTCGAGTCGAAAGACTTCATACCTGCTAAGGTCGATTGGTTAAAGGACCCCATCCCAGCACCGGATGCCTTTGAAGAAGGGAACATGTCCAACATTTCCCCCACCATGCAGATAGACATTTCCATAACACCAGGGAAACCTGAGCTCATCTCGCTGGGCGCATCTTGCACTCAAGCAGAAACTCAGGCATACAAAAAACTCTTTCAAGAGTTCCGAGACGTCTTCGCCTGGTCCTATACCGAGATGCCTGGTCTCGACCCCGCCATCATTGAACACCATATCGATACATGGCCGGAAGTACCCCCTGTTCGTCAGAAACAGCGACCTATTCACCCTGCCAAGCTCCCCGCTGTCAAGGCTGAAGTCGAGAAACTTCGAACAGCAGGTTTCATCTACCCTTATCCGTACACCACATGGGTGTCGAACCCCGTCCCTGTCAACAAAAAGCAAGGCACCCTTAGAGTATGCACTGATTTCCGCGACCTAAACCACGCTTGTCCAAAAGACAATTTCCCCACGCCATTCATTGACCAACTCATTGATGAGTGTGCGGGCCATGAGGTCCTATCCTTCATGGACGGGTTTTCCGGATACAACCAGATTCACATCCGCAAGGAGGATCAGTACAAGACTGCCTTTACCACCCCATGGGGCACCTTTGCCTATCGAGTCATGCCCTTTGGCCTTAAAAATGCTGGTGCCACTTTCCAGCGAGCCATGACCTACTGCTTTCACGACTTGGTCCATATCCTGCGGGTCTATCTTGACGACCTCACAGCGCGTTCCCGAAAACGATCAGACCACCTTAGCGACCTCCGGCAAGTTTTCCTGCGTTGTCGTAAATATAAAATCCGCTTGAACCCACACAAGTGTGTCTTTTGCGTCCCGGCAGGCCGGTTGTTGGGTTTCATTGTTTCCCAGGACGGGATCACCGTTGATCCCCTGAAAGTCAAAGCCATCTTAGAACTTCCCCCTCCTCGCACGCTTCGCCAGCTTCAGAGCTTGCAAGGTCGGTCCAATTTTCTTAGGCGCTTTGTTCCTGATTACGCCACCAAAGTCCATGGATTCTTACGCTTACTTCGTACCCACATACCCTTTGTCTGGGACGAACAAGCAGACACGGCATTCGAAGCCCTCAAGAAGGCTCTCACACAAGCCCCCTTGATATCCCCACCGGATTTTTCCCAAGACTTCACCCTTTACGTCTCGGCATCCGAACATGCCGTATCCGGAGTTTTGGTCCAAGAAGATGCTTCCCACAAAGAGCATGTAATTTACTACGTCAGCCAGACCTTGTCTGGCCCACCTCTACGTTACCCATACGAGGAAAGATTAGCCCTAGCTGTAGTCTTTTCCGTACAGAAACTACGACACTACATTTTGCTTAGTCATACCACGGTCGTGGCCGACTCCAACCCCATGGTCTACCTCCTCACCAGGAGACTCCTTCAGGGTCGTGTCGCTAAATGGGTCATTATCCTCCAGGAATATGACCTTACTTTCAAGACTCCCAAAAGCACCAAAGCCCTCGCGCTTGCTCACTTAATTACAGATCTCCCGTCCTCTTCGACATCACCCGTTATCCATACGGACCTGATTGACGAGCAGATCTTCGTCATTTCGTCGGACGACCCTTGGTATGGAGACATTTTGACTTACCTCCGTACGCAAAAATTCCGACCACACATCGATCGTGATGGACGCCGTCGCATACGACACCACGCACCCCGATACCTACTTATCGGAGATGTACTTTACCGACGCGGCGTTGATACTATCTTACGCCGCTGCCTATCCCATAGTGAGGCAGAACAAGTCCTCAATGATTGTCATAGCGGTGCCTGTGGAGGCCATTTCTCCGGCATGGCTACCGCCCAGAAAATCATTCGGGCAGGTTATTTTTGGCCATCGTTGTTTACTGATTGCATCACCGCAGTCAAGCATTGCCAGAACTGCCAGCTCTTTGCCCCCAAAGCAAGAACCCCCCCTGCCCCCCTTCATCCAGTCATCACTGTTGGACCATTCTGCAAATGGGCCATAGACTTCCTCGACTGCAACCCCCCGTCAGCCGGCGGTCACAAACACATCATTGTGGCCGTTGATTATTTCACCAAGTGGGCAGAAGCCATGCCAACCTATAACTGCAAAGCCGACACCGCGGCGCGGTTTTTCTTCAACCACGTCATCGCTCGTTTCGGAGTACCACAACAGCTAGTCTCTGACCACGGCTCTCACTTCGAAGATGCCGTCTGGAAAGAATTATCAACCATGTTGAAATTCGAACACCATTTCTCTTCCGCTTACTACCCCCAAGGAAACGGCCAAGTCGAAGCGATCAATAAAATCTTGAAGACCATTCTCCAACGCACTGTAGACAAGCACAAGTCCATTTGGCATCACATGCTTTTCCCAGCACTCTGGGCCCACCGCCAACTAAAAAAGACATAATTGACTAGGTTAAGGCGAATAGAGTTACCTGCAACTCGCTAAATCGAAAACCAACGGTGAAATCTCCCGGAAATCGAGAAATAGCTCTGACTGCTCTATCAAACTCGCACGTGACAATGACAAGTCATATTGGGCCCCACGTCCTATTTATAGAAATTCCACAAATTTCAAACAACCATTGCGGTGTCATACGAAGTCCATTTCTCAAACCGTTGGTACCGTTGGGATCAGCACAGCGGGAACTTCGTAGAGGTTCCTTCCGTTTCCCGTTTTTTCTGGGGTCCATTTTTGACCATTTTTTAGCCCCTCTCGTGGCCTCGATTTGCGTGCCACATCGGCCGTTCTCCGTTTTCGATGTGTCTTATATCGCCGGATTCAGTTTTCCGCGCTCGTGATGATGTTTGAGACCATTTCTCGCTCTCACCTTTAGATTTTCCGGGCATTTTTTCCCACGCCCCCTCGTCGCCTCGGTTTGCGTGCCACACCGGCCGTTCTCCGTTTTTCGATGTGTCTTATATCGCCGGATTCAGT
This sequence comes from Larix kaempferi, assembly GCA_027924585.1. Classification (NCBI taxonomy): domain Eukaryota; kingdom Viridiplantae; phylum Streptophyta; class Pinopsida; order Pinales; family Pinaceae; genus Larix; species Larix kaempferi. The sequence goes on from BSBM01000252.1 coordinate 6,643,361, forward strand.
TTTCCGCACCCTTGATGATGCTAGAGACCATTTCTCGCTCTCACCTTTAGATTTTCCGGGCATTTTTTCCACGCCCCCTCGTCGCCTCGGTTTGCGTGCCACATCGGCCGTTCTCCGTTTTCGATGTATCTTATGTCGCCGGATCCCGTTTTCCGCACAGATGACGATGCTTGAGACCTTTTCTCGTCCTCGTCGAACCATTTTGGTTCGGTATGATTTTACCCCTTTTTCGGGCCGAGCAACCCCTTTTACGAAAAAGGCACTTAGGGAGTTTCTGTTAAGCTCTTTTCTGACTCCTAAAACAATGAAAAGATCGCCGAGCAATCTTGCTTCCTTTCATGCTCGATAAACGTATCTGAAAGGGCGTCTACCTGGTATAAGTTTACCCCTTTTCCGGACCTTGTAGACTAATTACGAAAAAGGTATACTCTAGTCACATCGGCTAGAAGAGTTCTCCATTCGCATCATTTTATACTTTTTCGGGCCTCGGAGACTAAACTTACGAAAAAGAAACACCAACAGAGTCCACTTACTGTTTTCAGACTCTCTAAACATGAAAGCAACCATGAGCATGCGCCGTCCTGGGCTCACAAAATCCACAGGACCGTAACATTTCAGAGCATACTTTTATCCCTTCTTGAAGCTCTTTAAAACTATGAAGAAGGAAGAAGGGTGCCTCTTGGCGCCACGACAGATCATATCTACTCGCTAGCAGCTTCCCCTTTTGGTCGCCTTTGTTCAGAGTATTCTGCAGTATGTCACCCTGAAACTCCCGCGACAGCTACCATCAGCTTGTCCTCCCCCCCCCAGAGTCAATATATACCATTCAGTCAAAGCTATGATCCCTGCACCTACAAGTCAGTTCCCTACGCTGCCAGGTCAACCATGTCATCATGCTCTGAACAAAGGAAGTTTGAGTCTACCCTATTTTTTGACCCAGTTATTTCCCTTCCCCACAAGTATGTCAGTCCTACCAGCAGTACTACATCACTTCAGTTTACACCTCGCGCTCCTAGCAAGGATACATCATTGCCTTGTTAGTTGCTAGTCTCCCTCTGTCGACGACAACCACATTTATTCCAGAGGATAGACCTAGAGGCCCCTGTGTCTTGGACTCATTACCATTTATGATGAGTACCTACGAATCATTTCGAGAGGAATCCTCAGTGCCTCTCCCAATGGTTGTTTCTCACATGCTCGACTTCAACACCTTGATCGCATCGTTGAGACTCGCACAGGGTATTGGTCCGTTCAGTTATTAGTCGAAGACCCCGGATACCTCCTGACTCCTCCACATTTGAGAGTCTACCTATGGATACAACCAGTTACATTTTTTCTATAGATATCCGGGTTGCGTATGGCGACAGTATTCAGATGTACCCCAGTTTCATACTCCCTTGAGTATACAGGTACATTATTTCTCAGAGATGACTCATAGTCTTTGAGTCCCTGCAGATGTTGGACACCTTCAGTTTCAGCAGTTCCACAGTTATTCCAGCGTATCAGTTATTGAGATCAGTCATGATCATGAGTATATCCCACAATCATGTCCCCTCTGGACCATTATGATGTACCAGTATATTTCTTTACGTATTAGATCCCCCTTCTTGGGACTAATTGTTTTGTATATGTCTTGATACGAGCATGGGAATGCCCGCCTCGTCCTTTATCAGAGATTATACCTCATTCATATTGAGGCCATGTAATATTTTTTGTTTTTGGAGCTTCCAAGGGCCGTGGCTCCAGTCTCCAACCGGTCTCTTCTCTCCCCTAAACCCCAGAAAAAAGGACAAAAGAACTATGATGTCTATCGGCCATACGATGAGCTCCTGCCCTCACACATCAGGGGGCAATCTGTTAACACCTAAAAAGTGCTCACTAGCTCATTCCCTTACTCACATGACCCATTTGTCCACTTTTCCACCATCTGAGCCTCTGAAACCAACAAAAGGTCACCAAAAGACCTTAGTACACCCCTTTTTCCATTAAAAAAGATTATTTTTCCAAGAAAATCATAAAAAACCCTCAAAAAGGGTCCAAATTCCCAAAAATATTAAAAAGGGAATTAAAATATTATTTTTATTCAAAAAAGGAAAAAGGAGGGAAAAGTACCTAAACCATGTTGGTCAATACCATTTGGTTTCCACAAAACCACAAATGGTATCTCCCACCACCAAAACCTATAAAAAGGTGGTAGGGGCTCCTCATTTCAGATCCTTCCATTATCTCATCCTTATGCTGCTGAAATCTCCCCTGAGCACTTTTAGCCATTGGAGCAACCTTGGAGAAAGAGACCTATTGGAGTTTGGAGCTACTCATCTTGGGAGTTGCTCAACATCAACCTTCACCATTGAAGGTAATATCGCAAGCACTTGCTTGCCCCCCACTTTTCAATACAAAAATTATTTCTTATGTTTCTTGTTCTTGATTTTTGAAATATTTAAATTATTTGCTTAGATTCTTGCTTAGATCCATGAAAAGTATTGTTTATTTAGTTTATTGTTTTTATTTCTATTGAAACTGCTACTACTAGTTAGTAGGTTCCCATAGCACTAAGCTTGGTTGCAAAACCGAGCCAACAGGGATACCTTATCCTGGGAATCCTTACACTCTATGGGGGCAACAACCTGTGTTGCAACATGGACCCCAATCCACTATCCCTCAAGTACCACCACCCTCGATCGGTCCTCCCCTACCTCCTACTGGAGGCGGTAGGCCCCCACCTAACCTTGGTGGAGGCTCACCACATTTTACCAACAATATCCCTCACCCTTCCGGCGGTGGTGGGAATGGTCCACCACCCCCTCCCAGTGGAGGCAGCGGGGGACCACCTTATCATGGTGGAGGAGGACATTTCCCTTCGGGTGGCGGAGGTGGTCCACCACCTCCTCTAGGAAGAGGCAGTGGATGATCCAATTACTATGGTGATAGCGGTGGTGGTGGAGACCCTCATCCTTTCGACGAAATAGGTGGTGGGGACCCCATCCTTCTAGCGGCGGAAGTGGTCCACCATACCCTCCAAGCGGCGGTGGCGGTGGGCCGCCTTATTATGGTTATGGACCCCCACCTCCTCTTGGTGGTGACGATGGACCTCCACCCCCTCTCGGCGGTGGAGGTAGACCTCCACCTTATTGGAATGGACCACCGTATGGTGGCGGACCCCCTTATGGTCCGGGCACCACACCCCTCTACGGCTAGTTTCCTCCTGGTACCCCTTACAGTCAGTTTGGTCCATACATGCCTTATCTGTATTATCAATACACGCAGCCTAACCCACAGCTGCCATTCCTGGCTACTTTGGACCTACCTGACCTATCCCATTTAACCAATGATCCTATTTACCACGGATCTAACTGGCCACCAATTCCAGTGAAACTTCCATATGATATCCCCAAATTTGACGGCAAGCTGAGTGAAGACCCTAAAAACCACGTGATGACATACCACTTATGGTGTTCATCTAATTCCTTAATGGACGATTCAATCCATCTTAGATTGTTTCAAAGGACTCTCATTGGTTCGGCTGCCAAGTGGTACATTGAGTTTCCACCCCACTCTTTTCCTGATTTTGGTTCTCTTACCATGAACTTTTTGACGCATTTCCAACTTCCCATATGGTATGAAACTAGTACCAAGATTTTAACCTCGCTCCGTCAAAATACCACCACTCATATTTCAGATCATATCCACGAGTGGCGAAGGAGACGGCGTCTCATTAAAGCATCTATTCTAGATCAGCTCCTAGCATACTGGTTTACAAAATCCCTCATCCCTACCATAGCAAGAGATGTCTCCATGCGAGGTGTTGTCACCGAAGAACAAGCCATCGTAAGTTCCCATGTACTAGACCTAGTCTACACTCAATCCGACACTTTGTTTGATATTCTGCCTGACGCACCCCGTGACGTTAATGACCCGGCGAAACTGCATAAGGGAATCCAAACTGATGGAATCATTGGTTCCCTTAACACCCAACCTGCTTCTAGCATTGTTGGATCATCCAAGCTTCACATTTCCTCCCCATTACCAACTTAGGCTGGCCACAGCACCACCAAATCCACCACTCCTACTCTAACTGAAGAGGTGAATTCTATCCAATCAGCTTCATCTTAGAAGTCTGGCAGTAAAAAGAAGGACAATGGGAAACCCAAAAAGTCTTCCGGACAGCAGGAACAAAAGAGCACTCCTGACGATACCAAGCAGAAACGGAAACTAAAGTATCCTTGTTTACTGTGTGGAGATGACCATTTCTCCAAAGAATGTCCCCATAGAGACAAAGTACAAAAGTTTCTTAGGGGTAAACCAACTCCCGCAGTCCTCAACTATCTGTTTACTACTCAGAACCAGCAGATGATTGCTCAACCCCCCCTCGGACCAGGGGGAACCATTCAATACCACGCATGTTCTCATGGTGTGTAACGAGACGATTAATTTGAACACTTGCTTGCGATCTTACGAACCGATCCCTTCGAAGGAATCCACTAGAAGTAATGTTGAAAAAGCTTCCGACTCCTTAACTGATGTCACTGTACCATCAACTTCTCTCACCATTGAGAATCCATCCTTAGACTCGATATTGCGACCGCCCAAGAGTACGATTCGAAAAGCTGTTTTCAATCCTAACACTCAGGCGGCACAAAATTAAAATATCATGGAAGACTTGGCACAAGCTCCTTTCGCCATGTCTACCCTGGAAGTTTTGCAGAATTGTCCTAATCAACGCAAAACTCTCCTTGCAGCCATCGGTGCAGTCGGCCCCGATTCCTCGAATACCATCATGTTCTGACTTGACCACTTCAAGCCGAGGCTCTCCCGCCAGCTCGCATTACAAGTTTTTGTGAACATTGCTAGGAAGATTGTCCATTGTACCCTTTTGGACGAAGGCACCTCCACTTCTGTCATGTCGATCACCTGTTGGAGATCTATTGGCTCCCCCAAATTGAATCGTTCTCCTACCACGTTGAAAGCATTCGATGGGCATGGCTTTCAACCTCATGGGCTCTTACAAGCTCTTGCAGTTGAGTTGGGCAGAAAGACCGTAACCATTAACATGGAAGTGGTCTCAGCCCCAATAGATTATAATCTCTTGCTTGGTCGCAATTGGTTTTATGCCATGTAGGCAGTAGCCTCTTCAGTCTTCTGCATAGTACAACTACCCCACCAAGGACGAATTGTTGCTATCGACCAATTAGATTTTTGCGCACCAGACGCTACTACTCATCCTGGTGACCATGTTCCTTCCATTGGACAAATGTCAAAACATTATGAGAGTATAGGGGTAGCACTTTTGAAAGATTCATCTCTCATGGGTGTTTTTCCAGCAATGGACCCCCCTAATCATGTCGCTACGGTGACCATGATCTCCACAGAGATTTTAACTCACTCTACCGATACTTGGCTTGTACCGGATGAAGCCACAACACACCTGCTTGGAGATATAATGCCTCCTTCACCCGCTGAACATATTTACGAGGCTATCCAATCAGCATCAGAGGACCATTTAAATGTGGCCACTCCATCCTGTTCTCTACGATGGATGCCCTCTCTACCAGATCTCTTACTTCAGACTTTTCATTCAGACGAGTCCATCATGGAATTTATGAATGTTGACAACGCTCTGTGGGATGATCTCCACCATAGGTCATCTTTTCTTCCTCCTTTGGAGTACATAGAGGACAATATCCACACCCTCTTTTCACCAAACATCTACCCATTCCCTCATTCCCCCATCCTTACATGTCTTACGGACACGGAGGGTAACTTGGCCAACATTGAGCCAACCACTCTCATCTCGGTGAAACCTGGTATAGTGGAACACATTCGCATAGGGAATAAGTGTTCCCTTGAAGAAATAGCTACTGGCACGGCCTTATTCAAGCAATTTCAAGATGTATTTGCTGTTAAAAATTCAATATGCTAAGACAGAAAATAGCAGCATTACATTCCATTTCACAATAATAGCATATACAGGATCACTGAAGAAACAACAAGCATAGCATAAACACAAGAGACACAGATTTATCCTGGGAAACCCTCATGGGGTAGAAAACCCAGTAAAGCTTCCTCAATATAGATGACCAGCAATATACAAAGATGCAAACCAAAGACATGATCTCCTTCTCCACTGTAGCAGACCTCTCCTCCAATAGGTGCGCCTCCCTTGAATGAGTGAGTGTGTATAATGAGGAACACACCTCCTCTATTTATACACTACTTTGATATGTATTTTACACAAGTACACGTAGGCTCGTATTTAACCAATAGGTTAAATAACCCACTACAACTAACTGGGCCGACCCCTCTAGGGTGGTCTAATAACCCTTTGACCCACATAACACATTTAGGGCCGACCCCCACTAGGGAAGTCTAATAACCCGAGTTACCACATTCCGACGGAGGAATAAACATCTCCGGATATACAATAAGATCTTCACGGAGGAATGAATCATCTCCGGAATAATAAAGTACAAATATAATATTCTTTGAAGTTACAATATTTAACACTCCCCCTTAACGAGAAGGATATTATAACAGTATCTGCACGAGCAAGGAGTCATCAACATCATACATGATACATCTATAAATCATTGGAAGCTTTCTCAACATCATCAGTAACTCAAGCAGTTACTGGAACATCTTCAATACTGGAACATCAACATCTTCAGTACTGAGTCTTTATCTTCTGCAGCACTCGAACAACTACAACAACATCAACATCTGGATCCTCACGATCATCAGTATCGTCATCTCACGACCATTAGCATCGTCATCACACGATCATCAAGATCGTCATCACACGATCATCAGCATCGTCACACACGATCATTAGCATCGTCATCACACGATCATCAATATCGTCATCACACGATCATTAGCATCATCATCACATGATCATCAACATCGTCATCACACGATCAGCAGCATCGTCATCACATGATCATCAACATCGTCATCACACGATCAGCAGCATCGTCATCACACGATCATCAGCATCGTCATCACACGATCATCAGCATCGTCATCACACGATCATCAGCATCGTCATCAATACAGGTATCCATAACAATACAAGTATCCACATCATTAGTACAAGTATCCTACCGATACAAGTAACCACATCATCAATACAAGTATCCTACCGATACAAGTAACCACATCATCAGTACAAGTATCCTACCGATACAAGTAACCACATCATCAGTACAAGTATCCTACCGATACAAGTAACCACATCATCAATACAAGTATCCTACCGATACAAGTAACCACATCATCAATACAAGTATCCTACCGATACAAGTAACCACATCATCAATACAAGTATCCTACCGATACGAGTAACCACATCATTAATACCATCACTTTCTCGGAGACCATTCATCTACGGATCAATTCAGGGACCGAAGTCCGGGGATGATACAATCCCCTTCACGTACATTTTGAACTATCAGTTCCGGGATGATGCAATCCCCATCACGTACATTTTGAACTATCAGTTCCGGGATGATGCAATCCCCATCACGTACATTTTGAACTATCAGTTCCGGGATGATGCAATCCCCATCACGTACATTTTGAACTACCAGTTCCGGGATGATGCAATCCCCATCACGTACATTTTGAACTATCAGTTCCGGGATGATGCAATCCCCATCACGTACATTTTGAATTACCAGTTCCGGGATGATGCAATCCCCATCACGTACATTTTGAACTATCAGTTCCGGGATGATGCAATCCCCATCACGTACATTTTGAACTATCAGTTCCGGGATGATGCAATCCCCATCACGTACATTTTGAACTATCAGTTCCGGGATGATGCAATCCCCATCACGTACATTTTGAACTATCAGTTCCGGGATGATGCAATCCCCATCACGTACATTTTGAACTATCAGTTCCGGGATGATGCAATCCCCATCACGTACATTTTGAACTACCAGTTCCGGGATGATGCAATCCCCATCACGTACATTTTGAACTATCAGTTCCGGGATGATGCAATCCCCATCACGTACATTTTGAACTATCAGTTCCGGGATGATGCAATCCCCATCACGTACATTTTGAACTATCAGTTCCGGGATGATGCAATCCCCATCACGTACATTTTGAACTAAGGTCCAGGGACGATGCAGTCCTATCTTCTATTCTCGGAGACCTCACGTCTACGGCTCTCTTTAGGACTGAGAGTCCAGGGATGATCCAATCCCCTCAAGTCCACCAAGGACTTCATTCTCGGAGACCTCTCGTCTACGGCTCTCTTTAGGACTGAAAGTCCAGGGATGATCCAATCCCCTCAACTGTCCACTAAGGACTTCATTCTCGGAGACCTTACGTCTACGGTTCTCTTTAGGACTGAAAGTCCAGGGATGATCCAATCCCCTCAACTGTCCACTAAGGACTTCATTCTCGGAGACCTTACGTCTACGGTTCTCTTTAGGGCTGAAAGTCCAGGGATGATCCAATCCCCTCAACTGTCCACTAAGGACTTCATTCTCGGAGACCTTACGTCTACGGTTCTCTTTAGGACTGAAAGTCCAGGGATGATCCAATCCCCTCAACTGTCCACTAAGGACTTCATTCTCGGAGACCTCACGCCTACGGCTCTCTTTAGGACTGAAAGTCCAGGGATGATCCAATCCCCTCAACTGTCCACTAAGGACTTCATTCTCGGAGACCTTACGTCTACGGCTCTCTTTAGGACTGAAAGTCCAGGGATGATCCAATCCCCTCAACTCTTTTCTCATCCATACAGGTACAATCATATATCACATCAAAACATGTATACATCACATCAAGACATGTGTACATCAAAACATGTATACATCACTTAATCAACACATGTACACATCACATCAAAACATGTGTACAACAAAACATGTATACATCACTAATCAAAACATGTACACATCACATCAGAACATGTATACATCACAACTAGCATGTATTCTTACTAATACATCTAAACATGTATACATCACACCAAAACATGTATACATCTAGCATGTATTCTTACCAATACATCTATCATCAAAAGCATGTATAAGTAAAGCTAAGTATTCTAAGTATAAGAGTCCTAAATCTAAATATTTCTAAGTAACTGGGTGTAGAGAACAGGTTACCTCATCAACGACCTTGTTGTTTGATGAGACAATCTCATCAGTAGTGACTATACTACTCCCCCTTTCGAGGACGGTCCTTTTGAACTACACCAAGCTTGTCTCGGAAGTATTCAAACTTCACTCGAGACAGAGGTTTGGTTGGTAACTTCTTCACTTGACGTAGGGGCTTGGTTAGTACAATGGTAACCTGTTACAAATTCAAACTTTTAGAGTTCATTTCTGTGACATATCTTGTTAGTTCCCTATGTTCTTTGACTTATCATGGAACACTAGATTCTATGTCATCTTGATACAACTCTAATTATCACATAGGATCTCAGTTGGTTCTAACTCTAAGTCAAACAATCCTAAAGCCAAACTTCTTCACAACTAGCAGAGCAAGCAGCCATATATTCCGCTTGTGCTGAGAGTCACACTAGACTGCTTCCAGCTAAACCACGAGATCATGGCTAATCCCAGACAATAACATCCTCTCGAGGTGTTCTTCTTGTCTGATACACTTCCTGCCCAAACAGAATCTGAATAGCCATTTGAAGTCATGATCTTCAAGATAGCATAGATCAAATTCTATCGTGTCCTTTATGTGCCTCATCACATACTTTGCAACTATCAGGTAAACACATCTAGTTTCCACTAGATACTAACTCAAGGTGTTCAAAACAGAGCATATATCTAACCTAGTATATGTTAGATATATCAAAGACCCAATAATTTGACTGTACAGAGTTATATCCACTAACTCTGATGAGTTATCCCCTAACGGCTTCAAGCTGGAATCCATAAGAGTGGCCATTCCAACACCTCAAGTCATATTTCTCATCATACTTTCCCTGATTGATAAATATTCCTTCTGAGCCTTGCCATACTTCCAGACCTAGGAAGTAAAGCATCAAATTGAGATCTTTCATTTTTCATTTCTGTATTGAATGATCTTCTGCATATCTATCTGTGCCATCTCTCGTTAGATGGGTCTACTGATATGAGCCTCAGTATCATTCGAACTCTGTGGTGAGTTCCTTCTTGCATCCATGTCATATGTGTATCATATTCAACCTTGTAGCAAAGGTTGAGATCCACATCACCCATGGTGATCATTAAGCTTAAATTATTATCGATCCTAGGTACCTATACAGAACCTGATTCATACCTCTTCTTTAATTACACCATACTTGGAGCAAACATCTTGTCATGATTCTCTTCCCCTTTCTAAGAGAATCTTCTAGCCATGAGCCTTCTATATTTTGTTTGATTTGTAAATCTTCTTGTTTGAACATCCACCACTTGTACGGTGTCCATCATTCTTCATGACCTTTCCTACAAATCAAAATTAAGTACATGATTAGTAATACTTCATAATCATCAAAAGATAACCCATTATGCATACAGATATCATTTACATAGTGATGCAACTATTTTGACCATTACTTTGGCACAACACTTTCCCATATCCTGTATGCATACAGTGGCTATCTAGATGCCTTCCATCTCTACCAGAACATACTATCGAGAGTGTGCACAACTCTCAGCATGTCAGCAAAGAGGTTTCATTCTAGACAAGCAACAATGGAATGTTTGTCCAAGCATATGCACATTAGTTGTATACTGTTCAATGCTCTATGAATGTTTACACTCAGCATTATATATTCTAGGAATACAAATATGCATGCAGGCAATATCATTACTATTTCAAATAGCAACTCAAATACTTATCTTTTATGTTTGTGTGGCTGCCTCCCGCTTGATCTTCTGTATGTCTTTTGAACTTCTATTCATTCTGTACCACTGTGCATGCTCAAGAGTCATCCTCATGATCTCATATACAAACATACACTCATTAGTATATTCTAAATGCTATCAAAACATTATAGTACTAAATAATCTTGAAAACGTATAGTCATGATTATAGTTAATAAACATTAGTATTCAAGATTTCAGGGAAGTCTTCTTTTACTCATGCGTATCATTGATAAGAGATATAATATGCATAATCCCTTGGTTACTAACTTTATGAATGAGCATAACCAATCATTCCAAGTATACTTATATAAGGGATCCTAACACAAGGTAAGATTCATGGGAAACATACCTGGATTATTATACCTACTTGGTTATGTACAACATACCTCGTAAGTAGAACAAAGATTATGGATGAGTCTTTGTCTTCATGTTTTCATGGTCATGAAGCCTGATTTGTCTTTTGTGATGTACCTGTATCTTGTTAGCAGACAACCTCAACCTCACACAACACCATAATGCATTAGTACAATCATAAGTGTCAACACCCTAACCAATGAATATCTTCTATCATGCATTCATAATTTTGTTAAGGTGATACAACAAATCTAAAATCAAGATTGTACTAACTGTAATAATCATGAAGACAAACATACCATAAACTTAATCATGAACAAATCTCAAAACATACCTCGATGAGTCATACCTATCGAGATCGCTTGTAATCTCCTTATGTAAAGCCTTAGCCTCATCTCCCTCTGAAACATGAACTCCTTCACTTATGTAGGTGACCAATCTATCTTCTTCTAGGATTAACCCTATCCACTTGATTTGCAAGAACTGGACCTGGAGCTGGATATGGGTTTGTCAGAGAAACCCCAAAAATTCAAACTTTGAATTTCAGACTTCCGAAAGGATAGAAATATGCGCCTTGATGAGCTGATCAAACTGATATATTTAGAATTTGAAAACTGCAAAGTTTTACTCCTCAATTTTGCCTTTGAAACTTTCGGATTCACTGGACGTGACCCTGAACTGGGGTTTGATGAAGCCCACTCTTTTGCCCCATCAAAAAGTTTGAACCAAAGCTCTAAGCTTCTATTTTTCTGAGGAGCTTCCAGCCGTGGTCACAGATTTCAAAAATTCCTATTTTTACAGAAGCCCTAATTTTCCACTTTTCTGATCAAAGTCCCGAACTAGGGTCTAATCAAGCCCGGCCTTCTGCCCAACCAAAAATTCTGATCTTGGTCTCTAAATTTCTATTTTGATGAGTAGCATCCAGCCGTGGTCTCCGATTACAAAAATTCCAACTTTCTTCAAAGCCCTAAATTTCGGAAGCCATGAATGAAGGTACCAAAAAAAATAATTCTGTTTTGACAGAAATATGTACCTGATTGTTTCTGGTGTAACTCCGAAATTTTTGATCCACAGGGTCTGAAAAAGTTTTCTGAGATAGCCTGACCTGTTAGCTTTCCATCCTGACAGGTCTGACCTCAATTGGATGTTCTGAGAGAGAGTTATGCCAAATGTCGCAACGTGACCTGTTTTGGGAAAATACAGGAGAGCGAACTTGTACGGCGTTCCACGTGTCACTGTTTGACCTTCGGCCTCTGAAAAAGTTTTCTGAGATAGCTCGGCCTGTTATCTTTCCATCCTGACAGGTCTGACCTCAATTGGATTCTCTGAGAGAGAGTTATGCCAAGTGTCGCAACGTGACCTGTTTATGGGATAATACAGGAGAGCGAACTTGTACGGCGTGCCACGTGTCACTAGTTCAACTTCGGCCTCTGAAAAAGTTTTCTGAGATAGTAAAGTCTGTGTACTACCTGTCACTTTTCACGAAATTTCATTTGGATCTTCCTAGCCCAAGTTATGACCTTTTTCCCAAGATCACCTGATTTTGACTCAGATCTGGAAGAGGCAGAAACCCTATATTGTACAGATCATAAATCACAAAGTACAACGAATTAGAGGTTGTCCTTTGGACACAAGGTACCTGGAGATATTAGCTTCGTCCTGTAACAATTTCAGATCCGAAAACTTCGCCAAAACGGATTCATAGCGAAAGTGCTACGATGACTGGTTTTTGCTATGTAAAACCCTAACCTTCAAATTGTCGTAAGTAAAGCAAGTGTCTTTAGTGCCATACCTTGTCTTCCTTCAGGTTAGCTCTGATACCATGTTAAAAATTCAATATGCTAAGACAGAAAATAGCAGCATTACATTCCATTTCACAATAATAGCATATACAGGATCACTGAAGAAACAACAAGCATAGCATAAACACAAGAGACACAGATTTATCCTGGGAAACCCTCATGGGGTAGAAAACCCAGTAAAGCTTCCTCAATATAGATGACCAGCAATATACAAAGATGCAAACCAAAGACATGATCTCCTTCTCCACTGTAGCAGACCTCTCCTCCAATAGGTGCGCCTCCCTTGAATGAGTGAGTGTGTATAATGAGGAACACACCTCCTCTATTTATACACTACTTTGATATGTATTTTACACAAGTACACGTAGGCTCGTATTTAACCAATAGGTTAAATAACCCACTACAACTAACTGGGCCGACCCCTCTAGGGTGGTCTAATAACCCTTTGACCCACATAACACATTTAGGGCCGACCCCCACTAGGGAAGTCTAATAACCCGAGTTACCACATTCCGACGGAGGAATAAACATCTCCGGATATACAATAAGATCTTCACGGAGGAATGAATCATCTCCGGAATAATAAAGTACAAATATAATATTCTTTGAAGTTACAATATTTAACATTTGCTTGGTCCTATGAGGAGATGCCTGGGATAGACCCTGTGATTGTTTCTCATGAAATAAAAACCTATCCCAACGTCAAACCTGTATACCAAAAGTTGCGACTGATACACCCCCGAAAGACAGCGGCAATCAAGGTTGAGATTGAAAAAATCTTAAAGGATGGTTTTATTTATCCTGTCCCATTGACGGATTCGGTCTCAAACGTCATCCCTATGAACAAAGAGCAGGGTACCATTCGCATCTGTGTCAATTATTGGGACCTTCACCGTGCTTGTCCAAAAGACAACTACTTGACCCCCTTCATCGACTAGATTATCGACAATTGTGCCAGAAGCGTCATCTTCTCATTTATGGATGGCTTTTCTGGTTACAACCAGATTGAGATCAACCCCGCCGACCAACACAAGATAGCTTTCATCTGCTCGTGGGGAACATTTGCATACCGCAAACTCCCATTTGGCCTTAAAAATGCTAGTGCCACATTTCAGCGGGCTATGTCATATGCCTTCCATGACATTAAGGACTTTGTGGAACCTTACCTGGACGATCTCCCTACTCATTCAAAGTAGCGTGAGTTCCACATTGATCATCTGATGGCCATTTTCCTCAGATGCAGATGGTACAATATCTGTCTAAATCCTCATAAGTGTATCTTTTGCGTTGAGTCCAGACACCTCTTAGGATTTATTGTTTCGAAGGATGGGATCCGCATTGATCCCTTAAAGGTGGAGGCCATCATCAACTTGCCACCCCTGACTGATGTGACGGAACTTCAAAGTCTCCATGGGAAGGCGACTTATTTAAGACGTTTTGTTTTCAATTTCGCGGAGAAGACTCAGGGGTACATGAGACTACTCAAGAAGGACATCCCATTCATTTGGGACAACCAAGCTCAAAACTCCTTCGACAGTATCAAACATGCCATCATGCCTACCCCCATGCTCCAACAACCAAATTATTATCGAGATTATATCTTATATCTCGCCACTTTTGCTACCACTATCACCATGGTTTAGGTACAGGAGGATCAAAACACCCAGGAACATGTAATATACTATGCAAGTAAGGGTCTTGTTGACACTAAAACTAGATATTCACATGTCGACAAACTCGCATTTGCGGTGGTCATCGCCGTCCAAAAGTTCTGGCACTATATCTTGCTCCACACCACCACCATCATCGCAGACTCCAACCCCATGTACTACGTCCTGACATGTCAGGTGCTTGGGGGCAAGTATTCACACTGGATCGTGATACTGCAAGAATTTATTCTTCTTTTCGAGAAAGCCAAGTCAAAAAAGTCTTTGGTGTTTGTCGAGCTGATCTGTGACCTTCCCTGTCCTAATATAGAAGTTGAGCACAATGACTCTTTTCCAGATGAATCATTATTTCTCATCAGTACGACTGATCCATGGTATGGAGATATCTCATTATATCTTCAAACCCAACACTTCAACCTTCACCTGTCTCGCGACAACCGTCGTAAGATACGTCACCATGTGAAGTATTATTTAATCATCAATGATACTTTGTATTTCCGTGGCTTTGATTCATTTTTTTGACGTTGTCTCACTCACGATGAAGCCGAACGCGTTCTGAATGACTTTCACGCTCGGGCATGTGGCGGTCACCTCTCTGGGATGGCTACAGCCTATAAGATTTTGCACGCATGATATTTTTGGCCTACTATCTTCAAAGATTGTATTGAGGCCGTAAAAAATTGTCCTCCTTGTTGTTCAAGAAATACACCCTATAGTGAGGAAAGGGACACTATCAACTTAAGGGGAGATAGGTAAACACAATGATTATGCTACAGAAACATCTATAAATGGAAATAGATCAAAAATCTTCAAGACATACCTTATTACAGACATTTGATCCTATCTTTGCTTGATCTTGCACTCAATCTTCAACTTGATCTTCCACTTCAATAGACCTGCAACATAAAGATAACTTCCTCAACGTATCTTGACTGATATAAAGATGATAAAATTGAAATGCAATTCAAACATCAAGAACAATCAAGCATTTAACCAAATAAATACACAATCCATTAGGCATTATATTTGGGACAGGAAGGAATGTTTCAACCTTTATTGTCAAAAGAATATAATGATTACAAGTTATACCTAATCAATGCAGCATGCTTGTGCAACTGGATTTTGGGCTCCTGCTCTTCTCTGACTTGAAATCTTCCATCATAACAACCCTTCATACAAATTTCTCTTCTTGTGAATGAGAATCACAACAATGTCTCTTATGTCTAACCCCTCTCCTCAATCCTCCTTGTATTTATAGGACAAGGAAGGCATTTTAGATCGAGAGGTGGTTGTAATGGAAGTTGGGGAAGTTGTAGAACCAACTACAACTAATCCCAATTCGTCAAATTAATATATTTTTGATCATATTTTAAGGTGTGCGTGAGTTTTTCACAATGGATTAGCGCACAGTATGCAACTTCAGTGTTTAACAACTAGCGTTTGCAACTTTTTTGAGGGTGTGCGCTAGTTTACTGAAGTGGAGTAGCGCACAGCAGGAGGTGTGCACCAGTATTTCCTTGTGGAGTAGCACATGAGCACTGGTATACTGAAATAGAGTAGTGCACAACTCAAAACATGAGGTTTTTTAGGGTTTTTTTAGCTTGCAGAAGGGTAAGTTAGGTCAAGGTATCATCCAAGAGCATCATGCTCTTCAATCCAAGTTGTCCTTTTGTGTGATCGACAACTCAAGGTGATCACGGATGGAGAAGTGCATATTCGACCTATAACAGATGCCCCCTAATGTGTGAGGTCAGAGGGAAACAATGGCTGAGATACATTATAATTCCAAGTCAGAGGAGGAGCAAGAAACCGCAGAACCAAGTCATAGAAACACCTGAAACACAGATCAAGGTCAGCGAGCAATTACAATCTTGACATCATATAGATGTATAATATGATATAACATGATCTACGATACATAACGAGGAGATGTATATAAAGCATGGCCACTTGAAATACAAGCATGGATCCATGTCAAACTGAGAGATCATAGCCATAACAACAAATTGGATCTATGTCTCATGGAGAGCCGAATATAAGTGAGGCTCAGTCTTGCGCAACTCGGGAGATAACATAATGAAGTGATGTCATCAACATCTCAAGGTCTTCATCCAAAACAACCCAAGGTACAAACCCTAACCATGTGAATGGATGAGCTGATAGTCGAACATGGGGGGTATCGTTTGATTACCGATCCTTGATGTATACCGTTAACAAACGTGAGGGATTCCACCGATAATGATGATGGGGCCCAAGGTACCTAGTACGATCCAACAAGTGTGATTAAGTGGACTTGGAGTCAAACACTTGAGGAACCTGTCGAATAAGAGACATTGATATGTTCTCATCATTCAACAGCGAGGAAAATTGCCACTGGTGACTGCAATCTCCAAGGTACTAACCGAAACTCTAAACTTCAATCCCAGAGCAAAATGAGTTGATGTCGATGGGAAGAAGTCCATTGGAAGGGAGGACTTGAGGCATCCTCCATCATCCAACATGAGGGACACTCAACCGGTATGAGCTGATATGGATTAATATATGTAATAAGACTAACACTAGGATGGCCAACACATGAGGTCAAGGTAAACTGCAGAATGGCCAACATGGGTTATTGTTAAATTTTGAGCATTAATTAACAATACTCTAGGATCCTTACTGAGATAATAACATGTACAGTATATCAATGCATAACAATCATAATAAGCATGAAAAGCATCACAAGAATCAAAAGCATGAGAGACAAGAGACACAGAGTTTCTGTGGGGAAAACCCTAAAGTGAAAAACCCCACAACTTCCTCAGAGATAGAGAGAGTAATGGCTCAACCAAAGTACAACCAAAATACACTGAGATAGTCTCCTAGTAGCAGAAGATCCTCCTCCTCACTAGTGTGACACTTTCTGAGTGAGAGAAGTATGAGTTTTCGAGTGATCCAAATAGAGATCTCCCGATATCTATTTATACTTAACCTGTTTGCCCAGTTACACTATGGGGCCGACTTGTATAGCTAGGTAAATCCACAATATAATATATATTTCAGGGCCAACCCGACACATGGTGGTCTAATAACCCATTGGTAAGTACACACACTTGAGACACTTGTCAATACACATGATGACACTTCCTTATAGAGGAATAACACATCTCTTATAAGGGTACAATAAATATATATGAAATACATAGATGAAATACATTCCAAAGTTACATATACATCAACACTCCCTCTTAAATAGGAAGGTATTTCTCGACACTGATCTACTAGACAAGTCTTCTTATCGAGATCATCGTCATCGATGCATCATCATCATCATCATCACTGCTGCTGCTATCTCAACCAATCTCTGACTCTACTCATCATAGGAAGTTCTATAGAGCCAGTCCTTTTTCATACTGGATGTAGGCCCACCACCTGCAGGTCTTCATCATCACTGGTCATACTGTGGAATCCTCAGGACTTATTACGTGCATCACAAAACCTTGCAAGAGCATCCCAGGCTGTTACAAGCACACAGCTCTACCTATAGGATCTCCCAAGGCCATATTATATGTGACCTCACCACAAAACCTTGCAAGAGCATCCCAGGCTGTTACGAGCACACAACTCTACCTATAGGATCTCCCAGGGACAGATTATATGTGGTCACCACAAAACCTCGCAAGAGCATCCTAGGATGTTACGAGCACATATCTCTACCTATAGGATCTCCCAAGGACAGATTACATGTGGTTAGGGAAAAACCTTGCAAGAGCATCCCAGGACTTATTACGGGCACATAGCCCAACCTATCAGATCTCCCAAGGACAGATTATATGCCATAGGACAAAACCTCGAAAGAGAATCTGCCAGATATCTGAGAGCCAAATTATATGCCATAGGAAAAACCTTGCAAGACTATCTGTAGATCTCCCAGGGCCAAATTATATGTCCTCCCAGAGAAAAACCTCAAAATAGCATTTGCCAGATATCCCAGGGCCAAATTACATGCCATAGGAAAAACCTTGCAAGACTATCTGCAAATCTCCCAGGGCCAAATTATATGCTCATTTGTACAACCTGATCCACGGCCATGGAGTATCAACCTGATACTCACCATACATCATCTTGATGTACACATGACCATCCTGATCATCATCATTGCAACATCCTGCTGCATATCATTTGGAGCAACATCTTGAAGCTTGTCATCCATGATCATCCTGATCATACAATGCATCTACCTGATGCATACCAAGTATCTACCTAATACATATCATCATACATGATCCACCTGATCATACAATGTATCCACCTGATGCAAATACAAATACATGATCCACCTGATCATACATGATACATATCAACATACATGATCTACCTGATCATACAATGCATCCACCTGATACATATACAGATACATGTTCCAAGCATCCAACATGATGCATATACAAAATACATACAAATGATCATATCCAGCATCCAACATGACGCGCACATACATATACATATAAATGATCCAACTGATCATATCCAGCATCCAACATGATGCGTACATACATATACATATAAATGATCCAACTGATCATATCCAGCATCCTCTTGATGCATATACAGAGCAGTAACTGGAGCATCGTCTTGATGCTCATCATCCAGCACTTACATCCACAGCCATGTGAAGGATCCTCCTTCCAACATGCTGGGAATGGCTTCTGCAAATGTGTCCATCACTTCTTCCTCGAAGTGTCAGCAATCCGAAGAACACCAAGCCTCTCTCTTAAGTACTCGAACTTCACTCTGGCTAGTGGTTTCGTCAGCACATCTGCAATCTGCTCATCCATCGCAACATACAAGAGCTTCACAGCTTCTCTCTGCACCATATCCCTAATATAGTGATATTTGATCTCTATGTGTTTCGACCTGTCATGAAATACTGGGTTCTCAAACAGCTTCACACAACTCTGGTTATCACAGAAGATACCAGTAGAATCCAATAGGAGATCAAATAACTCAGATAGTAGCTTCCGTAGCCATACTGCCTCACAACTAGCTGAACAGGTTGCAACATACTCTGCCTCAGCTGTACTCAGTGCTATGTAGGACTGCTTCCTGCTAAACCAAGAGATCACACCTGATCCCATACTGAAGCAGCACCCGAATGTGCTCTTCCTATCGGCAGCACTACCTGCCCAATCTGAATCAACATAACCCTATAGGTTAAACTTTTGATTCGCTTCATACTTGAGCCCATAATCAACTGTACCCTTCAGGTACCTCAGAATATGCTTTACAACAACCAGGTGAACACTCCTTGGATCCATCAGGAACTGGCTCAATGTGTTCATTGCAAAGAAAATATCTGGTCTAGTGTTCGTCAGGTACATCAAGGACCCAATAATCTGACGATACATAGAGACATCAACTAGATCAGATGAAGCATCACAAAGAAGCTTCAGATTCGATGCCATAGGTGTGGCCATGGCCTTGCAATCCATCATCCCGAACCTCTTCAGGATATCTACAGTATACTTCACTTGTCCAAGGAAGATCCCATCTGTACTCTACCACACCTCCATACCTAGGAAATAGTGCATCATCCCTAAGTCCTTCATATCGAACTCGGAAGCAAGCTTCCGCTACGTGTTGGCAATCAATCTATCTTTACCTGTAATAAATAGGTCTTCCACATACAAAAGTAGTATCACGGATTGCCTTCCTCAATCTTGTAGTAAAGGTTGACACCCGCTTTACTCTTGGTAAAGCCCAAACTGGATAGAAATCTATCTATCCTACCAAGTTCTGTACATATATGACTCCCTGTCATGTGCCTTAGAACCGAGTGGCTGCTCCACATATACTTCTTCTTCAACTACACCATTCAAGAAAGCTGTCTTGAAATCCATCTGGTGTATCTTCCATTTCATCACTTTTATAATTCTCTATGCTGTCATCTACAGCATGCTTGATCTTGTAGATCCTCTTGGAAGTCACTACAGACTCCACTTCAGGTCTTGGTACTGCATCCCAAACATCATTCTTCATGATCGACGGATCATGTCATGCTTCTATTTCTTCATCCTAGATCCTGGGAACTTCAATATCTTCAATAGATATCTTTGTTGCTCGAACAATGTTGTAGTCCTTCTTTTGTAGGTGAAGGTATACGGTATTTCCTACAAAACAAGTTAAATTGCATGATTAGAAACATCTCATAAATTTTCAGAACAAATTCTTACACATAAGGAAATATGTCATACAATCATGCAATTATCTTAGCCAATGCTTCAATACAACATTTATCCATGTTCCATAACTTTCTAGATGCCTTCCAGTCTCTACCAGAACATTGTTAAGAGTTTGCACTACTCCCAACATGTCAGCAAAGAGGTTTCATTCTAGATAAGTAGCAATGGAATGTTGTACAGTGCCATAGGCCACTTACCCATCACATGCATATTAGTAGTATACTGTTCATTAATGGAATAATTCTAATATGCACAATACATGTCCTAAGTCTAGGAGCATAAGCATAAGCATATGTGGACTCCCTCTGAGTCTTTGTTTCTTTGCAGGAGCTGCTGAAGTAGCTTCTTCTACACCTTTCTGCAGAAAGATGGTCAACTCCCTCTGAATATCTACATCCTTGCAGAAACTACTGGAGTGTGCACCCTCTTGATCTTTGCTTCCTGGATTACCTGTCCTTGAATTTATATTCATCCTTGGTCCCTATGCATGCTTATTAGTATCGTGATTGTGTTATCCTTGTGATCTCATACAAAATCATACATTCATTAGTATATTCTCAATACTATCAAAAACACAATAATCTCAAGCATGTATAGTCATGATCATTTCAAACATAAATAATAAGCATTAGCATTCAAGGTTTATATAGGACTCTTATGGTTAGTCATAACATGTCTAAAACTGTGATTACTCAAACCTATGACTCTTCTGGTTAGTCATAACATTAAATAAGGTAAGACACATATTATGCATATACCCATGATTATTTAAACCTATGACTTCATGAATAAACATCATCAATCATGTCATGCATACTTATATAATAGATCCTATGATATAAGAAACACATACCCGGTCATCATATTTGCTAGTTATGTCTAGCAATGTTTTCTTGTTCTCTTCAATGACCTGCATAACTCACAAGTTAACCTTTGCAAAAACAATTTATACATACCTCTATGTGATTCATGACTATGGATGAATCTTTGTCTTCATGTCACCATGGCATGTTCATGTTGTCCCTTAAATTTGTACAATCCTCGCTCTTGCTCTCCAATCACCATTGCATCATCAATAGATTTACCCTTTGGCCACACTAGGACTTGGCCATCCACAAATGCAACCCTCATGCCTTTTGCATCCAATGCAGAGATGGAGAGAAGGCTATTCTTGAGCCCAGGTACATAAAGGACTTCTTTCAAATATTTTTCAGAATCTAGGTTGTAGGAGGCTTCACCACTTCCTTTGATAAGGTATTGATAATCATCCCCAAGTTTCACCTTATGGGGTGACTCATGTTCAGATAGGTTTACAAAAGATTCCTTAAACCCAGTCATGTGTTTGGAATCCCCACTGTCAATTAACCAACCATTACAACCATGGGAGATAGTACCTGTGAGAGCAGAGATTAGAACATACTCTTCTTCACTTGATGAGTCATCATCACTATCATCACTTTCTGCCCTAACCTTCTTCTTTGGTGGTTCATCATCCTCGGTAGCATGAGCATGGAACTTTCTTTTGCTGCCATTCTTCTTATTGCTGGAGTTGTTGTTGTTATCCCTTTTGTTCTTGGGACAATCTGAAGCAAAGTGACCCTTCTCATTGCATGTGAAGCATCTTAGATCCTTCTTATTCTTTTGATAGGATCTCTTGTAGCAAGAGTGCTCCTTCTTGGGCTTGCTTCTTTTGGTGTGAGCTGCGAGAGCTTGATCTTCACCTCCCATCTTTTCTTCACGAGCTACAAGTCTAGCTTCTTCTTGAGAGCATTCTCCCACAATTTACTAAAAGAGATCAATTTCTTTCTTGCACAGATTCCTTGAATAAAGGAGTCCCATGACCTAGGTAGGCCATTTAGAGTGGTCATAACAACTTCACCATTGTCCACTACTTCATCCACAGCTTCAAGTTGTTCCTTGATCTGAGAGACCTTGGAGAAATAGGATTGAATGGTTTCTCCATTCAACATCTTGACCCCTTTCAATTGATTTCGCAGGGTCATCTTCCGATTTATGTTCTTCCCTTCAAACAACTTGGTCAAAGAGTCAAACATAGCCTTGGGTGTCTTTAGAGATGACACATGTGGAATAAGATGGTCCTTGATAGAATCAGCAATGATTCTCTTTGCCTTGACCAAGTTCTTCTTATGCAATATCTTAGCCTCTTCATCCTCTGGGATAGGGATGTCTTCTTTTATATATGAGTCTAACTCATTCTCTTCCAAGATTAACCCAATCCTATACTTCCAAGCTCGGAAGTTATCAACCCCTTCAAGCTTATCCTCAATCTTGGTGTGGTGAGACATCTTAAAGAGTACTTCAAATGGAAATAGAAAAGATTTAGGTCTTACCACTTATTTTGCTGAAAACTGGATCTGGTCTCGGATTAGGGTTTGTCGGAAAAACCCTAAAAATTCAAAATGTGAATTTCAACTTTCTGAGAGTATAGAAACATGCACCTTGATGACCTGATCAGCCTGGTGTATTTAGAATTTGAGATCTGCAAAGCTACACCCTTCAAAACTGCCTTTTTGTCTTCCCGGATTCACTAAGGAGAGCCCTAAATTAGGGTTTGAGTTTCCTGGAGATCTACCCAGACAAAAATCTCGATCCAAAGCTCTAACCTTTGATTTTTGCAAGGAGCTTCCAGCTATGTCTTCAAATTCCAGAAATTCCTATTTTGTGGAAACCCTAATTGTTAGGGCCAAATCTGAAAATGCTCAGAATTGAATTCTGATTGGACAGATAGATTCTGCTGAATGAGTAGAGTCAATCTACTATAATGATTTTCCAAAATCTGTGGAGAGAAACCCAATAAACAAGAAACCCTAGTTTCTGTCACTGCACAATGTCTTCTTCTCAGGTTAGCTCTGATACCATGTTAAATTTTGAGCATTAATTCACAATACTCTAGGATCCTTACTGAGAGAATAACATGTACAGTATATCAATGCATAACAATCATAATAAGCATCACAAGCATCACAAGAATCAAAAGCATGAGAGACAAGAGACACAGAGTTTCCGTGGGGAAAACCCTAAGGTGAAAAACCCCACAACTTCCTCAGAGATAGAGAGAGCAATGGCTGAACCAAAGTACAACCAAAATACACTGAGATAGTCTCCTAGTAGCAGATGATCCTCCTCTTCACTAGTGCGCCACTTTCTGAGTGAGAGAAGTATGAGTTTCCGAGTGATCCAAATACAGATCTCCTGATCTCTATTTATACTTAACCTGTTTGCCCAGTTACACTATGGGGCCGACTTGTCTAGCTAGGTACATCCACAATATAATATATATTTCAGGGCCGACCCCACACATGGTGGTCTAATAACCCATTGGAAAGTACACACACTTGCCACACTTGTCAATACACATGACGACACTTCCTTATAGAGGGATAACACATCTCTTATAAGGGTACAATAAATATATATGAAATACATAGATGAAATGCATTCCAAAGTTACATATACATCAACAGTTATATCCTTGAATAGTGAGCATGACACAAAGTGACTTAGACAGTTTTCAACATAATGGGGAAAATGATTTAAACCTGTAGCGTAGGAGACATTAGCAGGCCCTCCATATGGTTGGAAGAATAACCAGCTGAGGGAGTAAACAACACATATATCAGGTTCACCCTAAGGTCAAAAACTAAACCCAACCAACATGATAGACTCAAGTAGGTGTTGTGTTCAACGATAGGATTGACTGAACTGTCTTTGAAACTGAAGATATGATACATCCTTCTTATCCCTTATTCCTTTTAGATAAAAGAATACATTTCTTGTTATTTTAATGATTCCAAGAAAGAATGAAAACTTAGTAGATCCAACCATGTAAAAAGTTTAACGAGCCCATGGGAGGAAGACTCAGGACCTTCTTCATTGTTTACAGAGTTCGAAGAAGAGATAGAAGATTACTCTATATTAATGATCTCTGGATTTTAGTATCAAGCCAAGATCTGTTCTTGCTCGCCGGTGTTTTCAATTTTAAGGAGTCTGAAAAACTTAAACAATAACTCCATACACCTACTCGTGGATTTTAATATCGAGCCCAAGTAGGTTAATGCTCGCCGGTGTTTTCCTATTTATAGAGTCTGAAAAACTTAAACAATCCTCTATTAACCATCTCATGGATTTCACATCGAGCCCGAGTAGGTGAATGCTTGCTTGGTGTTTTCATGTTTAGAGAGCCTAAAAACCCTAAAGAAAGGCTCTGAAAGGTCATTTTTTTCGTAAAATTAGTCTCCTCCCTCGAAAAAGTGTAAAACAATGGAAGAAGAACTCTTCTAGCATATACAAGAGTATACCTAGAGTATACCTTTTCTGTAAATGATCCACCAAGGCCTGGAAAATGGGTAATTCTATACCTAAGTGGATGAGCCTTCAATTACTTTAACGAGCTTGAAAATGACAAGTTTGCTCGACAATCTTGTTTAGGTTTAAATAGTCCAAACAAGAGCTTAAAATGACTTAAATGACAGCTTCTAGGATCACGATTCATGATTTGCCAAAACTAGGACTTCAACAAATATGTTAGTAATCACGACAAAAAATCTTAAATGATATGTAAATTTTAACTATGAGCTAGTTGAAAAGGTCTATCATCAAGATAATTAGTCTTAAAGGATTGATCCTACAAAATTTTAGTGAGAAAATGAGAACCATTGGGTGAAATTACCTTAGTACCATATGTAGCTATTCATTGATTAAATAAAACAATTTGGTAGAATTTGAAACTATAGATATTTTACCAAAGTGGGTAAAGATTTAAAAACAAACTCATATATGTAATTTAAAAATTAAAACTCAAATTTCATTTTGGTTTTGTAGGGAAAAAATTGGGAGCGAACCCTTGGATTTCAAACCTTTGTGGTGATCAACTCAAGCAACCAATCATCATTTTGCCTCCATCAAGTAAGTTTATTTCATCCTAACTTGCATTTCCATTGTTTATTTGTCAATTTTTGAGCTCAAAATAAAATATAAGGCCATGCTCAAAGCGTGTGTGCTACTCTGCAATAGGAAAATTAGCGCATACTGGAGGTATGCGCTACTATTGCTTATGCACAGTAGCGCCCATGCATGACTGTGTGGAAGAAGAGTAGCGCACACCCCTGAAGATGAAGAAAAAAGTATCGAGATTCTAAAAATTGACCTTTTTGTGGCAGGATGGTACTTGTTTGGAGGGAGAGAGAACATGAGGATATGGATAGGGTGGCAATGCAAGACGCGACCACTCTCCATGCACTCCGAAGATGTGGTTTGTTAAATTTTTACCGAACCGTGAACATGAGGGCACTCAATCGATTGCTTCAAAGACTCATTCAATACTGGGATGTAGATGCCAATGCATTTGATATCCGAGGACAAACCTTGGACCTTACTGTCGACGACATATACTTCATTACCGGACTCTCTAGGAGGGGAGATGTGGTAAATTTGAAGGGATCTTCTCACAATGTGGGTGCTACGTCAGTGCAAGAATATTTGAATGCATACTGTGTGGTGGGAGCCGAGAAATCAGGAAGTCAAATCGTAATTTCTACCATTGAAATCCTTCCTCTAAAGGTTATTGTGATTATGTTAAACCGAATGTCGGGAAGTGCCACACAACACATAGCCTCGAGGCATTCCATGCATATCAGTGTCAGATGCTTGTAAGGTCATGTGTACAATTGGTGCACTAGTTTATTGGCAAATATGAAGCTTCAACTCACGGGTTGTAAGTCCGGGAGTATGAAGAACTTTGGATATGGCAGCATTTTATGTACCTTCTTCTTTGAGAGGGTACCTGCTCTTAGCTTGGGCATGCCTCTACCTCCAGCCAATCCTCGTGAGCCAAGATTGGGCCATTGGGGTGACATTTTTCTCTGCCAGGGTGGTGGTGAAAGTCACTTTTGTTATCATACTGATGATTTATAGGGGTGGTGGGAGAGACAGGTGCCAGCATTCGAGCAGTTTTCGTATGATGAATTAGACTTCCGCCATGATCCAGAGCTGGTACTTCCTCTAGGTGGTGCCTGGGGAGATATTGGTATGTTTTTGTTTTGAGAATTATTTAATTTTTCCAAATTTTCAATTATATGATTTTTATGATGAGTTTTGAAGTACTAAACAAGTGTCATATGCAGATATTGGGCCTGTTCATCCCGAGGGACATCCTACTATCTTCATGAGGCTAGCAGATGTTGGTGCAACTGATGCCATGTTAGGGACCATAGAGCAAAAAGTGAGTCGGTTGACTCATGATGTTCCTGCATGCCATATGGACCAAATACCTATTGATATGCAGGAAGATGTAGTTGGGGTGCCCCCAGCATGGCTTAGGGTGCTGCGGAAGATAGCTAGGTTGGTCATATGTTATCGGGATGCAGTAGATGATGATGAGGCCCCTCCTTCTCCATAGGAGATGGATACTTTTGTTGAAATATTGTAACTTCAAAGAATATTATATTTGTACTTTATTATTCCGGAGATGTTTCATTCCTCCGTAAAGATCTTATTGTATATCCGGAGATGTTTATTCCTCCGTCGGAATGTGGTAACTTGGGTTATTAGACTTCCCTAGTGGGGGTCGGCCCTGTATGTGTTATGTGGGTCAAAGGGTTGTTAGACCACCCTAGTGGGGGTCGGCTATGTATGTGTTATGTGGGTCAAAGGGTTGTTAGACCACCCTAGTGGGGTCGACTCAGTCAGTTATAATAGGATATTTAACCTAATGGTTAAATACGAGCCTACATGTACTTCTATAAAAGATATGTCAGAGTAGTGTATAAATAGAGGAGGTGTGTTCCTCATTTGATATACACACTCACTTGAGAGAGGCACACTTGTGGAGGAGAGGTCTGCTATGGTGGAGGAGGACATCATGTCTTTGGATTACATCTTTTTATATTGTTGGTCATCTATATTGAGGAAGCTGTGCTGGGTTTTCTACCCCATGAGGGTTTCCCAGGATAAATCTGTGTCTCTTGTGTTTATGCTATGCTTGTTGTTTCTTCAGTGATCCTGTATATGCTATTATTGTGAAATGGAATGTAATGCTGCTATTTTCTGTCTTATCATATTAAATCTTAACATGGTATCAGAGCTAACCTGAAGGAAGACAAGGTATGGCACTTACGACACTTGCTTTCCTTATGACAATTTGAAGGTTAGGGTTTTATATAGAAAAAACCAGTCATCGTGGAACTTTCGCTATAAATCCATTTTGGCGAAGGTTCAAGATCTGAAACCTTTACATGTCGTAGATAACATCTCCAGGTATCTTGTATCCAAAGGGAACCCTCATATTCGTTGTACTTTGTAAGTTATGATCAGTACAAGTTAGGGTTTCTGCCTCTTCCAGATCTCAGTCAAAATCAAGTGACCTAGGAAAAAAGGTCCTAACTTGGGCTAGGAAGCTCCAAATGAAATTTCGTAAAAATTGACAGGTAGTGCATAGACTGTACTATCTCAGGAAACATTTTCAGAGGCCGAAGCTGAACCAATGACACGTGGAACGCCGTACAAGTTCGCTCTCCTGTTTTATCCCATAAACAGGTCACGTTGCGACACTTGGCATAACTCTCTCTCAGAGAGTCCAATTGAGGTCATACCTATCAGGATGGAAAGATAACAGGGAAAGATATCTCAGGAAAAGTTTTCAGAGACCGAAGTTCAAAAAGTGACACGTGGCACTCCGTACAGGTTCACTCTACGGTATTATCCCAAAACAGGTCACGTTGCGACATTTGGCATAACTCTCTCTCAGAAAATCAAATTGAGGTCAGACCTGTCAGGATGGAAAGATGACAGGTTAGGCTACTGCAAAAAAAGTTTTCAGACCTTGTGGAGCAAAAATTTTAGAGTTATAGCAGAAACAATCAGGTACATATTTCTGTCAAAACAGAATTATTTTTGGAGCACCTTTATTCATGGGTTCCGGAATTTAGGGTTTCGGAGAAAGTTAGAATTTTTGGAATCGGAATCCACGGTTGAATGCTACTCAGGAAAATCAAAATTTAGAGACCAAGATCGAATTTCTTGGTTGGGTAGAAGACCGGGCTTGATTAAACCCTAGCTTGGGATTTTGATCGGAAAGATGGAAAATTAGGTCTTCAGCAAAAGTTGGAATTTTTGAAGTCTGTAACCACGGCTGGAAGCTCCTCAAAAAAATAAGAGTTTAGAGAGTTGGATCAAACCTTTTGATTGAGCAGAAGGGTGGGCTTCATCAAACCCTAGTTCGGGATCCTGTCCAGAAGATCCAGAAGTTTCAAAGGCAATTTTGAGGGGTCAAATTTTGGAGATTTCAAAATTGAAGTATGCTAGTTTGATCAGCTCAGCAAGACACATCCTTCCATTCATTCGGAAGTGTGAAAGTCAAAGATTGAACTTTTAGGGTTTCTCTAGCAAACCCTAATCAAGCTCCAGATCAAGTTTGAGGGGGAGTTGAGGCTAAGGCCTTACATAAGAAGACTACAAGAAGTCTCGACAGGTATGACTTAAGGAGGTTTAGGTATGTCTTGAAATCTGATTCTTGATTAAGTTCATGATGTGTTTGTCTTCATATTATTTATTAGTACAATCTTGATTAATGTTAGATTTGTCTTATCACCCTAGTAATAGTATGAATGCATGTGAATGATCGAAGACATTCATTCATTAGGGCTATATGATTGTACTAATGCATTATGGTTTTGTGTGAGGTTGATGTTGTCTGCTAACAAGATACAGGTACATCACAAAAGACAAATCAAGTTCCATGACCATGACAACATGAAGACCAAGACTCATCCATAATCTTTGTTCTACTTACGAGGTATGTATGACTTTTGTTATATTATGTTTAACCTATGAGACATGCAGGTTCTAGCTCAGGATCTCTAAATCATTGAAGAGATTGTTTAGGTATGTTGTACATAACTAAGCAGGTATACTAATCCAGGTATGTTTTCCTATGTCATGTTAGAATCTTACCTTGTGTTAGGATCCCTTATATAAGTATACTTGGTATGATTGGTTATGCTTATTCATAAAGTTAGTAATCAAGGGTTTATGCATATTATGTCTCTTATCTTGGTTGATGATTTAACTATCTAGATCAAACAAGAATATGCATGAGTAAAAGAAGACTTCCTTGAAACCCTGAATACTAATGATCATGACTATACATATTCAAGATTATTTAGAATTAGAATGTTTTGATAATATTGAGAATATACTAATGAATGTATGTTTGTGTATGAGATCATGAGGATGACACTAGTGCACACTTGAGCATGCACAGTGGTACAGAATGAATAGAAGTTCAGAAGACATATAGAAGATCAAGCGGGAGGAAACCACACAAACATAAAAGATAAGTATTTGAGTTGTTATTAGAAATAGTAAATGATATTGCTTGTATGCATATTTGTATTCCTAGAATATATCATGCTACTAATATGCATATAATTGGTAAGTTGGACAAATATTCCATTGTTGCTTGTCTAGAATGAAACCTCTTTGTTGACATGCTGAGAGCTGTGCACACTCTCATTAGTATGTTTTGGTAGAGATGGAAGGCATCTAGATAGCCACTGTATGCATACAGGATATGGGAAAGTGTTGTGCCAAAGTATTGGTCAAAATAGTTGCATAACTATGTAAATGATATCTGTATGCATAATAGGTTATCATGTCAATATGATTTGATGATTATGAAGTATTACTAATCCTGTACTTAATTTTGATTTGTAGGAAAGATCATGATGAATGATGAACACTGAACAAGCGATGGATGTTCAACAAAAGATTTACAAATCAAACACACTATAGAAGGCTTGTGGCTAGAAGATTCTCTTAGAAAGAGGAAGAGAATCATGATGAGATGTTTTTCTCCAAGTGGCTAGATAAGACCATTCTCTTAATGGTGTAATTAAAGAAGAAGTGTGAATCAGGTTCTGTATGGGTTCCCAGGATCGATAATCAATTGATGAGCTTAATGATCACCATGGGTGATGTGGATCTCAACCTTTGCTACAAGGTTGAATATGGTTTCTATACATAGATGACATGGATACAAGAAGGAACTCACCTCAGAGTTCGAATGATGTTGAGGTTCATATCAGTAGACCCATCTAACAAGAGATGGCACAGATAGATGGCTGCATAAAAGAAAATGAAAGAGCTTAGATTAATGTATTACTTCCTAGGTCTGGAAGTATGGAAAGGATCAGAAGGAATCTTTCTCAACCAGGGAAAGTATGCCGAGAAATATTAAAAGGACTTGATATGTTGGAATGTCCACTCTCATGGATTCCAACTTGAAGTTGTTGGTGAATGAATCATCAGAGTTAGTGTATATAACTCTGTATAGAAAAATTATTGGTTCATTGATGTATCTATTAAATACTAGGTCAGATATATGCTTTGCTGTGAATACCTTAAGTTAGTATCTAGTGGAAACTAGATGTGTTCACCTATTAGTTGCAAAGCATGTGACCAGGTACCTAAAGGATACGATAGACTTTGATCTATGCTATTTTGGAGATCATGACTTCAGATGGATACACAGATATTGATTGAGCAGAAAGTGTATCAGACAGGAAGAGCACATCGAGAAGATGTTATTGTCTAGGATCAGCCATGATCTTGTGGTTTAGCAGGAAGCAGTCTAGCACAAGAGGAATATATGGCTGCTTGCTCTGCTAATTGTGAAACGGCATGGCTTCAAAATTTTTTGACTTAGAGATGGACCCAACTGTGATCCTATGTGACAAACAGAGTTGTACTAAAATGGCAAAGAATCTAGTGTTCCATGATAAGTCAAAAGATCTGGCATTTCTATATACGAGATATGGTGCAGATAGGAATTAAAGTTCAAATTTGTAACAAGTTACCAATGTACTAACCAAACCTCTACCTATCCGATGTACTAACCAAACCTCTACCTCAAGTAAAGTTTTCCAAGACAAACTTAATATAGTCCAGAAGGACCCTCCTCGAAAGGGGGAGTGATGTGATCACTTATGATGAGATTGCCTGCATCGACAGTGAGGTTGATGATGTGAATACCTATATTAGTAATGCCAACAGAGAGGTTGGTGGATGGTCCTTAGACAGGGTCTAAGGTGACAAGGGGATTGCATCATCCTTGAACACATGTTCTAAAAGGAGCCGTAGACATATGTCTTTGAAAATGAAGTCCTTGGTGGACATATAGGATTGCATCATCCTCAAGAGAGTCGTAGACGTATGTCTTCGAAAATGAAGTCCTTGGTGGACATATAGGATTGCATCATCCTCAAGAGAGCCGTAGACATATGTCTTCAAAAATGAATTCCTTGGTGGACATATAGGATTGCATCATCCTCAAGAGAGCCGTAGATGTATGTATTCAAAAATGAAGTCCTTGGTGGACATATAGGATTGCATCATCCTCAAGAGAGCCGTAGACGTATGTCTTCGAAAATAAAGTCCTGAATGAACAGGCAAGGGGATTGGATCATCCTCGGACTTTAGTCCTTTGAATTGAGCCGTTGACATGATGTCTCCGAGAACAAAATCCTGAATGAACAGGTAAGGGGATTGGATCGTCCTCGGACTTTAGTCCTTTGAATTGAGCCGTAGACATGATGTCTCCGAGAACAAAATCTTGAATGAACAGGTAAGGAGATTGGATCGTCCTCGAACTTTAGTCCTTTGAATTGAGCCGTAGACATGATGTCTCCTAGAACAAAATCCTGAATGAACAGGTAAGGGGATTGGATCGTCCTCGGACTTTAGTCCTTTGAATTGAGCCGTAGACATGATGTCTCCGAGAATTGAATGATAGGACTGGATCGTCCCTGAGGTTCGGTTCAAAAGGTACATGATAGGACTGGATCGTCCCTGAGCTTCGGTTCAAAAGGTACATGATAGTACTGGATCGTCCCTAAGCTTCGGTTCAAAAGGTACATGATAGGACTGGATCGTCCCTGAGCTTCGGTTCAAAAGGTACATGATAGGACTGGATCGTCCCTGAGCTTCGGTTCAAAAGGTACATAATAGGACTGGATCATCCCTGAGCTTCGGTTCAAAAGGTACATGATAGGACTGGATCGTCCCTGAGCTTCGGTTCAAAAGGTACATGATAAGACAGGATCATCCCTGAGCTTCGGTTCAAAAGGTACATGATAGGACTAGATCGTCCCTGAGCTTCGGTTCAAAAAGGCACATGATAGGACTGGATCGTCCCTGGAATTTGGTTCAAAAGGTACATGATAGGGCTGGATCGTCCCTGGACTTCAGTTCAAAAGGTACATGATAGGACTGGATCGTCCCTGGACCTCAGTTCAAAAGGTACATGGTAGGACTGGATCGTCCTTGGACCTCGGTTCAAAAGGTACATTACAGGATTGCATCATCCATGGATCTATGTCCTAAAGAGAGCAGGATTGATCATCCTGTAATATGATTGTGTGTGTTGATATGGTTACTTGTATCGGTAGGATACTTGTATTGATGATGTGGTTACTTGTATCAGTAGGATACTTGTATTGATGATGTGGTTACTTGTATCGGTAGGATACTTGTATTGATGATGTGGTTACTTGTATCGGTACGATACTTGTATTGAATATGAGGATACTTGTATCGGTATGGATACTTGTGTGATGACGACGCTGATGATCGTGTGATGACGATGCTGATGATCGTGTGATGATGATGTTGATGATCATGTGATGACGATGCTGATGATCATGTGATGACGATGCTGATGATCGTGTGATGACGATGCTGACGATGATGATGATCATGTGATGAAGATGTTGATGATCATGTGATGACGATGCTGATGATCGTGTGATGATGATGCTGATGATCGTGTGATGATGATGTTGATGATCGTGTGATGACGATGCTGACGATGCTGATGGTCGTGTGATGATGATGCTGATGATCGTGTGATGACGATGCTGATGATCGTGTGATGACGATGCTGATGATTGTGTGATGATGATGCTGATGATCGTGTGATGATGATGCTGATGATCATGAGATGCTGATACTGATGATCGTGAGGATCCAGATGTTGATGTTGTTGTAGCTGTTCGAGTCTGCAGAAGATAAAGACTTAGTACTGAAGATGTTGATGTTCCAGTATTGAAGATGTTCCAGTAACTGCTTGAGTTACTAATGATGTTGAGAAAGCTTCCAATGATTTATAGATGTATCATGTATGATGTTGATGACTCCTTGCTCGTGCAGATACTGTTATAATATCCTTCTCGTTAAGGGGGAGTGTTGAAATATTGTAACTTCAAAGAATATTATATTTGTACTTTATTATTCCGGAGATGTTTCATTCCTCCGTAAAGATCTTATTGTATATCCGGAGATGTTTATTCCTCCGTCGGAATGTGGTAACTTGGGTTATTAGACTTCCCTAGTGGGGGTCGGCCCTGTATGTGTTATGTGGGTCAAAGGGTTGTTAGACCACCCTAG
This sequence comes from Larix kaempferi, assembly GCA_027924585.1. Classification (NCBI taxonomy): domain Eukaryota; kingdom Viridiplantae; phylum Streptophyta; class Pinopsida; order Pinales; family Pinaceae; genus Larix; species Larix kaempferi. The sequence goes on from BSBM01000252.1 coordinate 6,677,731, forward strand.
TGGGGTCGACCCAGTCAGTTATAATAGGGTATTTAACCTAATGGTTAAATACGAGCCTACATGTACTTCTGTAAAAGATATGTCAGAGTAGTGTATAAATAGAGGAGGTGTGTTCCTCATTTGATACACACACTCACTTGAGAGAGGCGCACTTGTGGAGGAGAGGTCTGCTATGGTGGAGGAGGAGATCATGTCTTTGGTTTGCATCTTTGTATATTGCTGGTCATCTATATTGAGGAAGCTTTGTTGGGTTTTCTACCCCATGAGGGTTTCCCAGGATAAATCTGTGTCTCTTGTGTTTATGCTATGCTTGTTGTTTCTTCAGTAATCCTGTATATGCTATTATTGTGAAATGGAATGTAATGCTGCTATTTTCTGTCTTATCATATTAAATCTTAACAACTTTATGTGTATATTTTTGAGGCCATCGAGCCCAATTTTGAACTTTATGACATGACTTGTGGTAGAATTGTGATCCAAAACTCATATTATATTTTTTTTGATACAGTATTGGTTATGTACATGTGTGTGTGTTTAATTTTATGTGTGAAATGTTATTTATGGAAATGTATGATACAAATTCCAATCTAAAACATAATTTGCAAATGAATCAGCTAATGCATTTAAATTTCTTGGAATGTGTTGATATATAATGGAATCAAACTGTCTTTCCAATAATCTAACTCGCAAAAACTGTCGTAACAAAATAGGATCTCTAATCTGGTAAACACCCATTAACTGAAATACAACTAGTTGCGAATGAAGTCTTACCTCCAAATGTGAAATGCAATGAATAAGAGCATCTCAGAGAAGTTCTATAACTGCACTATACTTAGCTACATTGTTCGTAGTGGAATGCAAACAAACCCCCCCCCTGTTAGGAATTATGATCCAAAAATGTAATAAATAGAAGTTTAGTTTAATAAATGTAAAAGGGCATCTACACACTCATGTGATTATGTGAGGTGTCCCTTAGTTAGTTTTGGTAACGGTAAATTAGTTGTTACTCTTTGGATATTTAAATCCATCGAGTTTTCCATGTGAGGTAATCTTTTCAGGATTTAGCCCTCACATCTCTGTGATGTAATTATTTTCCTTCTTCATTAATAAAGTTATGTGTCTGAGGACACTTTGTCAAAGTGGTATCAGAGCACGCAGTTGAAGCTTGGTCTGGTTGGAACCTGGTTGGAAGGTGCTAAAGGTTGTTTGAAGAAGGTGACTTTCAAGGTTTTGGAATAGCGAAATTTTAACCGTAAGTTAATGCTTCCTATTCTTTTGGGCTAAAAAGAATCTCTGCAAAAAAAAATTTTTTTTTAGAGTCTCAGAGAGAGTAAAATATTATTATTTTAAGGCACGGTTATTTAAAAATTTCGTGGAAGAGAATTTAAAAAAAAAAGAAGGAAGAGCTTTCATAAACTTTTTCAAACAGCGATTCCATGGCTTCAAGCTCTCAGAGCCATAAACTCGAAACTTTGGTTTCTTTTTTGGCCTCACGGATTGAACAATTTAGAAGAACCAAAGGCTTCTCACAGTAGAGATGTTAACATACAACCTAGTAATTTAATACTCACTGATCTAAAAAATTGATTAGATTGATCGGGCAAGAAGACCAAATAAATTACTTTGTCTGCAGTTTCACCGACCACGTATATGGAGATCAGATGCTAGAACTCAGCAGATGATTTTGAGCTCATTGGAGAGAGTACATATCCCTCGGTAGGCTCTCTTATTGACCTTGAACTGAACTGGTAATGGAACATCTGGAGAAGGGATCCAAGTATTACTTTAAAAAAAATGTATTTAATTCCGAACTGTGATTCCTCAACTTCAGAAACTATGCGTCATGCAGATCACTAAAAGTTTTTTCAGGATCTTTAGATTCGTATATGCGCCAATTTCTCTTGGAAAAGAGAGAAGATCGACTTGCTCACTGCCCTGTAAAGAGGAATTCAAGATAGTTGGGTTTTCTTCTCCTGCGTCATATCGTCATGTTAATTGAACCCAAATAGACACAAATTCTGATAAATCCAAGGCTGTCTCCGTCGTCTTCTTATTCTTTGTCTGATTACGATATATTTGTTTGCACTCTGAACGTTCCATAGGCTGGGTTTTCGCAGAGCAGGTTGTGGAGGAAGGACCATTATCTGAGCCCAGCGTGAAGCCTGTGTGAAGCTCATGAGAAAGATCCAGCAAAACGTGTGTGAACTAAAGGCAGGAAGCCATCGTGAAGGGAGGAAAGATCGGAAAGATCCAGCAAAATGTGCGTGAACTGAAGGAAGGAAGCCATCATGAAGGGAGGAAAGATCCAGCAAAACTCCAGCGTAGAAGAAGAGTTCACAATCTTGTATAATTTTTTCACTTTTCATTTAATTCAATATTTATGTAATATTTTGAAAAGTGAATAAGTTGTTTTGGAGAGATAAGGTAATTTTATTATTAATTTTTATTTTTGGAGATTTTTTATACTAAGAAGAAAAATGTTTTGAAGTTGATAGGACTGGATCTTGTGACCTCCCACTCAACAATATTGTATCTCTCCAATTCACCTATAAAGATTTGTTATTTTTTGGAGTGATAAGGTGTAATTTTTTTATTATTGGGCATTGGAGTAATAAGGAGCATTGTTGGTGTCATAAGGAGGATTTGTATTTTCACTCAAGGTTTGATTAGAGCAAAGTGAAGCTCTATCAAATTCTTTTCTTGAGGCTATAAGTGGTTCAAGGCCAAGCCCCTATAGCTTTCTTTTGCATGGTGTGTGGTGTTTCTTGCAGCATTTCTTTCATGGTGACTCTTGTTGATGAGTAATTTTCTTTTTGTTGGTGGTGATATTTTTGCATAAAATCTTCCATTGGTGATATAAGGTGATTGTTTACTTATTCTGGTGACATAAGGTGCTTTCTTTAATTCTTGGAGCTATAAGATTTGCATAATACACATCTTCTGGAGTTACAAGGTGTTTATTATTTTTTACAATGTCTAAAGTTATAAGTCTTTTTAATGAATCTGACAAGTTGGAAGGATCAAAAAATTATAAAGTTTGGAGTCGTCATATTCAAAGCACTCTTATTTACAATGAATTGTGGAAGGGTTTCTGTAATGCTAAACCTACCAAACCAACTAATCATGATCAGCTTGCAAAGTGGGAACTAAAAGATGAAAAGGCCTTAGCATTGATTCACAGTACTGTTTCTGATGATATTTATGTGCATATTGAAAATAGTTCTGATGCGTGGTCAGCTTGGAAGACATTGAAAGATTTATTTGATTCTCAGAGTGAAGCTAAGAAAATTGATCTTCAATTGAAATTGTTTCAACAAAAATTGTCTTCAGGAGGTGATGTCATGGAGTACATTTCCAGATTAACAAATATCAAACAAGAAATTTCAAGAGCTGGTTTTGATAAAATTGAGGACAGCATGATGGTGACCATTTTGATCGCAGGATTTCCTGAGATATATAAGCATTTTTTGGAAACTTTACAAATTACAAATAAATTGGATAAAATTTCTTTTGATGAACTAAGTGAATTACTTGCCACACATGAAAAAAAATTTGGTCAAACAAAGCAAGCAGGAGAAGATGTTTTGGTTGCAAGTACTAGCAAACAGTCTCCAGGTAATCATCAAAAAGGCCATGATCAGAAAGCTTTTCAAAATTCAAATAGAGGTCGTGGTCAGGGTTTTGGAAGAGGAAGAGGCCGCGGAAGAGGAAGAGGAAGAAATCAAGGAAGAGGTTCTAAAGAATTTGAAAGTACACAGTCACAGTTTTCTGGAAGAGGAAGAGGTTCAGGTAACCAACTGGTCTCTGGAAGAGGAAGAGCTAATAAACAGGTCACATGTTTTCGTTGTAATAGAATTGGACATTATGCTTCAGACTGTAGAGTTTCATTTGAAAAAATTCTAAAAGAAAGAGAATCTAAAGAATCTTCATCAGCGGCACATTATGCTCATGCAGACGATAGTGAAAATTGTGAATATGTCTTTACAGCACTTGGACAATCAGAATCAATGGATTTTGTTCAAGTTCATCAGTTGGAATCAGTGAATTTTGTTCAGTCTTCTTATTTCAAAAATGATTTTGAAGATGCTTGGATTATGGATACAGGGGCTACTCAGCATATGACATATAGGAAAGATTTCTTTTGGAGTTATGAAGATTGTCATTTAAATTCAATCTTTCTTGCAGATGATTCTATTCATTTACCACAAGGAAAAATAACAGTTAAGGTTGATTTGCCTGGAATTGGAGAAAGATTGATTTCTAATGTTTGGTATGTGCCTACATTTAAGAAAAATTTGTTGTCTTTAGTTGTCATTTGCCAATTAGGACATCAAGTTGTAATGGAAGGTGGTATCCTTTTTGTTAATTCAATAAAGGATTCATACAAAACAGTTATGACAGGTTATGAAGACGGTAAGCTTCTTAGGATGAAGGGAACAGTCATTCCTAGATCAAAGGAACATTTGAAGGAATTTGCAGGTTTAGTTGAAACTGATGTTTCACCTATCCGATTGTGGCACATTCGTTTTGGGTACTTGAATGTTGATAGTCTTGTACAGCTTCAAAAACAAGGAATGGTAAAGGGGTTTCCTACTTTTCGGAAGGAAAATGCAAAGTGTGAAGCTTGCATTTATGGCAAACAGAGAAGGATAGCTTTTTCAAAAAGCACTTGGAGAGCAACAAGGAGATTACAGCTTATTCATAGTGATGTTTGTGGTCCTTTCGAAACTTCACTTGGTGGTTGTAAATATTTTTTGTTGTTTATTGATGATTTTAGCAGAATGGTTTGGGTGTATTTTTTGAAGGAAAAATCAGAAGTGTTTGAAAAGTTTCAGTCATTTCAAAATTTGGTTGAAACAGCAACAAAGGAAAAGATTGCTACTTTGAGAACTGATAATGGTAGTGAGTTTACATCAAATCATTTTTTGACTTATTGTCAGGAAAAAGGGATTAAAAGACAGTTGACCAATTTTTATACTCCACAGCAAAATGGAGTATCAGAAAGGATGAATCAGACTTTATTGGGCATGGCTAGAGCAATGTTATTTTTCAAAGGGTTGAAATCATGTTATTGGGCAGAAGCAGTTCATACAGCAGTTTATTTGAGGAATAGATCTCTTTCATCATCACTTGATGGAATAACTCCTTTTGAGGCTTGGCATGGATTCAAACCTATGGTCAAACATTTGAGAGTTTTTGGTTCAGCTTGTTATGCACTTGTCCCAAAAGAAAAACGAAAGAAGTTAGAGTCTAGAAGTGTTAAGTGCATGTTGATTGGTTATTCTCATGAGAAAAAGGGGTATCGGCTTCTGTCAGATGGAAAGTTTATTGTCAGCAAGGATGTGATTTTTGATGAAACTGAAAGTTTAAGTGTAGAAGAGGTTGAAAAACAACTTAGTCACTTAGAGGAAAAAGTAACTAAGGAACAATTAAGGATGCAACACTTAAATAAGACAAGGAATGAACAATGGTTTGATCTCACTTCAGAAGTACAGGATGATGAACAGGTTGAAGATACTTTGAATTCTTCACAAGTTAACTTGGATGATTCAAATCAAGTTAACATTGAAAAGAAGAAACCAAAATGGGAAACTAAGTTACTTCAGGATGTTAAGTCTGATGAAAAAGGCAAAACAGGTACAAGGAGTTCTAATACGGGTTCAGAAAATTTTGCTCTTTCAGTTGTTGAACCAACTACTTTTAATGAAGTAGTTGAGTATGATGAATGGAAAATGGCCATGCAAAGTGAGTATGATGCAGTAATGAAGAATCAGACTTGGAAAATAGTTGATTGTCCACATGATGTTAAACCCATTGGTTGTAAGTGGGTTTACAGAATTAAGTACAAAGCAAATGGAGATATTGATAAATATAAGGCAAGATTGGTGGCAAAGGGTTTTGCTCAGAAAGAAGGGATTGATTATGAAGAAACTTTTGCTCCAATAGCGAAATGGAATACTATCAGGATTGTGCTAGCTTTAGCTGCACAAAATGGATGGAAAGTGCATCAAATGGATGTAAAAAGTGCATTTTTAAACGGTGATCTACAAGAGGATGTTTATATGACTCAACCTCCTGGTTTTGAGGTTCCAGGGAAAGAAAATCAAGTTTGTAAACTAGCTAAGGCATTGTATGGATTGAAACAGGCTCCCAGAGATTGGTATGCAAAAATGGATGCCTACCTACAGAAAGTTGGTTTTCTTCGTAGTGAGTCAGATGATACTTTATATGTTCGAATCCAGGAAAACAACTTAGTCATCTTGGTTATGTATGTTGATGATTTGCTCATAACAGGTAACAATAATGATCATATATTTCAGGTTAAGAAAGAACTTCAAACAGGTTTTGAAATGACAGACTTGGGTTTACTTCATTACTATCTTGGAGTTGAAGTAAAGCAGCAGGAAGGAAGTATATTTATTTCTCAAGATAAGTACATATCTGGATTATTGAAGAAGTTTGGAATGGAGGAATGTAAACCAGCGATTACTCCCATGGAGCAAAATTTAAAACTTTCTAAGTTTGAGGGGGGGGAACTTGTAAATTGTACTGGATATAGACAGTTAATTGGATGTTTAATTTACTTGATGAATACTCGTCCTGATCTATCTTATGCAGTTAGTATACTTTCTAGATATATGCAGGAACCTAGAGAAAGTCATTGGAATGCAGCAAAAAGGGTGTTAAGGTATCTTCAAGGAACAAAGGATTTTGGACTTGAGTTTAAAAGAAACAAAAATTTCAAGCTTGTTGGCTATTCAGATGCGGATTTTGCTAGAGATGTTGATGACACGGCATCTACTTCAGGTTACTTAATGAATATGGGATCAGCTGCAGTGGCATGGAGTTGTAAAAAGCAGGATACAATTGCAAATTCTACAGCAGAAGCAGAATATATTTCAGCTTGGGAAGCTTCTTGTGAGATAGTTTGGTTAAGAAGGATTTTGCAAGACCTCAAAGTTGATCAGAAAGAAGCAACTTCATTATTTATTGATAATCAGTCAGCAATCAAGTTAGCCAAAAATCCTGTTTTTCATTCAAAAACTAAGCATGTGGATACTAAGTATCATTACATTCGGGCTCTCGTCGTCAAACAAATCATCAAGCCAAAGTATTGTCCATCAGAAGATCAAACTGCAGATATTTTTACAAAATCTTTTGGAAGGGTCAAATTTGATAAGTTTAAAAATGAACTTGGTATTTGTTCAAAAGAATTTTTGGATCAAAGGGGGGATTGTTAGGAATTATGATCCAAAAATGTAATAAATAGAAGTTTAGTTTAATAAATGTAAAAGGGCATCTACACACTCACGTGATTATGTGAGGTGTCCCTTAGTTAGTTTTGGTAACGGTAAATTAGTTGTTACTCTTTGGATATTTAAATCCATCGAGTTTTCCATGTGAGGTAATCTTTTCGGGATTTAGCCCTCACATCTCTGTGATGTAATTATTTTCCTTCTTCATTAATAAAGTTATGTGTCTGAGGACACTTTGTCACCCCCCCCCCCCCGAAGAGAACAGTTGGCCAGCCAGTGAGTAAATGACCCAAGCTGCTGAAGCCAACTATCAGGTGTGGCGACTGGCACCATCAAAAAATCCTAAGAAATGTTTAGTCGACATCGGATACATGAAATGAAAACACACATCAGGTTAACTAACAAGCACAAGCAAATACTAGCTCTACAAAATATACAACTATGTTACAAGAAAAAGCACAACTACCTAAGCATAGTACTTCTTCAGGTAGAGCCCATTTCTAGGCTCAGGCAAGTTATTACCCTCATAGTCTACTAGCTCATAAGCACCCTTCTTCAGTACTTTAGAAATTATGTAAGGCCTGAGCCACATGGACTTGAACTTTCCAGGTCCTAGGGGTTCCTTGTCCTGATCCCAAAGTAGAACAAGATCTCCTTCAAGGAACACCCTAGGTCTAACAGACTTGTCATATTGTCCTTTGACTCGTTTCTTGTGAACTTCATTTTCTATGAGCGTGTCGCGGCGCTACTCATCTAGAAGAAGGGTATAGCATGATGTGCCAGTTATTTCAATTGACATTAACAGTTCTTTGCAGAATTACCTTTAAAGTTTTGTTAACTGCTTTGACTTGTCCATTAGCCTGTGGATAATATGAAGACAATGTTCTTGCTAAAAACCTAACATCGTATACAAATCGGTCATCATGCTATTTTGAAAATGACTGCCGTGGTCAGTCACAATTTCTTTGGGTATGTCGAACCTTGCAATAATCTGATTGAAGACAAAATAAGCGGCAGTTTCTCCATCTGCCTTGACAGTAGGCATTGCCTCGGCCCACTTGGTGAAGTAGTCAATGACAATGATGATATAATGATGTCCTCCAGCCGAAACTGGATTGCAAGTCATATAATCAACCCCACATTTTGTGAAGGGACCTGCTATAATCACAGGATGAAGAGGATTTGGATGTGCTTTCATTTTCCCGGTGAAAAACTAACACGAACGGCAACATTTCACTACTTCCACACAATCTTTAAAGATTGTGGGCCAAAAATACCTAGCATGCAGTATTTTTTGGGCTATTGCCAACCCAGAAAGATGAGCCCCATAGGCTCCACTGTGGGCATCATTCAATACTGATTTTGCTTCTTCTAAAGTCAAACAACGTCGTAAGATGGAATCTATCCCACGTCTATACAAAGTATCAGAGATGATGAGATAGTTTTTTGCATGACTTTTCAGTTTGCGTTGTTCTTCTCTAGAAAAAGTGGTAGGACACCTCAAAGTCTGGAGATATACTAAAATATCCCCGTACCATGGGTCAAAGGAGGCAATAAGGAAGATATGTTCATCCGGGAATGATGATTCTTCCTCAATATGCTCTAAGTCACTCGGAAAATCTGAGATTAACTCAGCGAACACTAGTGATTTCTTTGACTTAGCCGATTGAAAGACCAAATCGAACTCTTGTAAGATTACAATCCATTTATTGTACTTCCCACCGATGATGCGTTGAGTGAGAACATATTGAAAAGGATTGACTTCTGCTATCATAGTAGTTGTTCGTAGAAGGATGTAGTGACAAAGTCTCTGTACCGCATAGACCGCAACTAGTGCTAACTTCTCGACATGCGAATATTTAATCTTAGGAGCTATCAATGCGTGAGAGATATAGTAAACAACATGTTCTTGGAATGTGTCATCCTCCTGAACTAATGCTATGCCAATTGTATTAACTGACTCTGCCAGATATAAAATAAAATCTTTTGCATAATCCAGCGGGCTCAACAAGGGGGTTGAAAGTAGTGCCTTTTTCAAGGCCTCAAACGATGCTTGAGCAGCCTCATCCCACAAGAAGTAGGTATCTTGCTTAAGAAGTCCCATAAAACCTTTTGTAATCTTAGCATAGTTTATGATAAAGCGTCACAAGAAGTTAGACATGCCTTGCAAACTTTGAAGTTGTCACAAGGTGCGAGGAGGAGGCAGATTTACAATCGCCTCAACTTTTAATGGGTTGACCATTATGCCACGACTGGATACAATGAAACCCAGTAAACGTCCCAATTTGACGCAGAATATGCACTTATTAGGATTCAAACGAATCTTATATTGTTTGCATCTTTCAAACACAAGTCTCAAATGAGCTGCATGGTCCCGTCTCTTTCGAGATCGCGCCGGGAGGTCATCTAAGTAAGGTTCAACTATGTGTTTGATATCGTGAAAAGCAAAATTCATAGCTCGCTGGAAAGTAACTCTAGCATTCTTTAAGCCAAACAACATCTTTCAATAAGAAAAGGTTCCCCATGGGTAAATGAAAGTTGTTTTGTGTTTATTTTCGGGTTTGATTTGGATTTGAGTATATCCCGAAAATCCATCCATGAAAGAAAACATCTCGTGTCCCGCACATGCATCTATGATCTAGTCGATAAATGGTGTGGGATATTTATCTTTCAGACAAGCTTTATTCAAGTCCTAGAAATCAGTATAGACTCGTATGGTACCTTGCTTCTTATCAATCGGAACAGGATTTGAAACCCATTCCGTCATATCAATAGGGTAGATAAATCTGGCTTTAAGCAACTTTTCAACCTCTGCCTTAATGGCGACCGCTTTTCGAGGATTAATAGGATGGAACTTCTATCTCACAGGTTTTGCATTAGGGTATGTTGTGATGACATGCTCAACGATGGCTGGATCGATACCTAGCATCTCCTCATAAGACCAGGCAAAAGTGTCGCGGAATTCTTTAAAAAGATTGGTATACAGAGTGATCTCTTCTAGAGAACAGTCTGCTCCAATAAAAATGTTTTCCATGACCCCGAGTTTGGTGGAAATGTTAATTGGGATGGTTCTTGATATATTAGCCATATTCCCTTCAATGTAAATAGATCTTGAAGTAGAAGGAAAAGGTGACAAATAAACAAATCCACCGGGTCTCATAGAGAATTCTCCTCTCTCTATTGTGTCTAGATTTGGAAGTAGGTAAGACCTGTGATGCATATGTTCCCTTGGATGGTCCAGGTCCATCGTGGCTTCCAGAATGGCTTCATTAGACGGTAAGATTGTGTCTAAATAGTCGAAAGAGTGGGTAGAATTCAATGACCATGCAGGAGCATAGTCCATATCTGACTCAGCAGAGACTGGTAGAGTCATGATGTGTTCCATTGCAGCATGTTGTGCTTCCATGGATGCTATATCTACAATGGTTAAAGGCACTGAAGGTTCTGATACAGTAGGAAGGATCCACGGATCAGTCCTAAGACCAACCGTGAAAGTTTCAGTAGAAGTACCTACATCAAAACGCATGAAAAGAATGGGAGAGGGGAGGTCAAATGTGCCTATTAATGACCCGTAAAGCCCTGCTCCTAAGCTCTCGCTTACTAGGGCAGTTTGATCAACTAATGGAATAGTGGTGTCCGATGAAGTATGGTTTTTTTTCCGAGAGAATGAAAGTTGATCAACCGTGACGATCTTGCCTTCGTGAGGGAACATAACAACTCGAAAAAATGTCGATGCAATGGCTGGCATGGCATATGTCCAGCTCCTTCCTAATAACATATTGTAATCAAGTGGACCATCCAGAACTTCAATCTCTACAGCAACTGTCTTACCGGCAAGTGTAATTTCAAACGATGGTTGAACTCTATGTGGATGGAACGTCCTTCCATCGAAGGAAATAAGCAGTGTGTTAGAGGGGGCTAACTCAGGAGAGCCTAAATCTTTCCAGCGAGAAATGGACATCACGCACGTCGATGCACTCTCATCTACGACAGCCCGTCTAATGGTCATAGGACCATGGACCACTTCTATTTGTAGGGAAATGTGGTACGGAAATCGATATTTGATATCAGACATATCAAAGCGCGCAGTCATGTTGGATGATTCCATACTTCCAATCGCTGCCAGAAGTGCATTTCATTGTAAAGGACAACTTTGCAGAACTTCTAAGGTGGACATGGCACAAGGGGTCTGGGCTAAATCTTCAACCACATTGTAGTTGGCAGTAGCCCGTGCATTGCGATTGTGTGATGCCTGTTTCAAGACACCTTTCAGGATCTTGGGTTGTGGGTCCACAGGTATGTGGAGAGGAATGGAAGATTCTGGAATCTCTTTATCTTTGTTCTATGCATCCGGGGTATAATTTCTTGCTCGCATTTTCAAAATTGCATCTGCGCTAACCATATTAATGAAAGTTTGATCAACTGAAGCATGAGTAGTGCCCCTAGCTTTGGAGGTGCCAGAAGTTGAACCCTGCCCCTTAGGAAATGGATCTTTAAGTATGACAGGTTTCTTTTCTTGAAGCAGTTTCTGGGCTTCTTCGAGTAGAGGGAATTGGTGAGTGAGGTGATCCTGTTTGCAAAGTTTACAAGGGAATTTAACCTTATTCTTCTCTTTGTTACCCTCCTCGGCATTCTCTTTTTTCTTGGGCTTTTGATGGTTCCCCTCTCCTTTCTTGCCCTTCTTTTTGTTGTTGGGCTACCGAGGGCCGTTTGGATTGTTCTGAACCTGGTTTACAGATTCAGAAGTAGAAGGAGAGGTTGTGACGGAGGTCACTTCTGCAGTCGATTGTTTGACGGATAAGGCATGAACCTGCTTAGTCAATGCTTCGAAAGCTGTAGAATCTACTGAACCCACTATGCCATCAGCATGTGGTCTAGGTTTAGGTCGACCAAGATCTATGTTTGATCGCAGTGCATCTGGTATAATATCATAAAGTAACCCAGATTTTGCATAAACAAGGTCTAGTTGTTGGGTTCATAAGATAGCTTCTTCCTCTGAGGACACTCCAAAAGTAGCTACTTCCTTAGAAATGTAAGGAAGTAGCGATTTCAGATACCACTCGAGAAGAAATTCTGGAGGTATATTGGCTTTAATGAGCCTCTTTCGTCTTCGCCACTCCTGAATGTGATCAGATAAATGAGTGGCCTTATTCTGTCTAAATGTAGACAAAAGATCTGTCTCAGCATCATACCGAACAGGAAGCTGGAAGTGGTTCAGAAAAATGGTCCCGAGATCCCGAAAATTAAAAATTGTGGCTGCAGGTAACTCAATGTACCATTTGGCTGCAGCGCCAGTTAAGGTTCTTTGGAAAAGTCTCAACCTAATGGAATCTTCGTTCAACGAGTTCGAAGAACACCATAAATGGAAAGTGGTGACATGATCACCAATGTCTTCACTGATTTTTCCTTCGAATTTTGAAATGTCCGAAGGTAATTTTGTAGGAACTGGTGGCCATGTAGTGTTATGGTACACCGGATCATTCATCAACTTGGAAAGGTATGGAAAATTTAGAGTTGCTAGAAATGGTAAACGAGGTCTATAAGATGGCATTTGATAAGCTGGGGTCATAAAGGGGGAGCCACCCATAGTTTGACCCGTAAACTGCTGGTAGGGGTTTCCCCCATCCATCTGCTGGTAGGGGTTGGCCCCAACCATCTGCTAGTAGGGATTTCCCCCAGCCATCTGCTGGTAGGGGTTTCCCCCAGCCATCTGTTGTTGTGTGAAAGTGTTGTCGAAATTCCCCCATCCAAATGAAAGTGGGTTGGTACTCTAAATGTTTGTCCACTGAGGCTGTGCATTAGCCCCGCCATATTGTTGATTAAGGATGTTACCCCCTCCTCCAGAAAACAAAGAAAAAAGGGGTGTTTCCTGCAGGTACATTATTTTGGTTCATGTTGTAACCTGCAAAGGTGTTAAAACTAGGGATAGTCAAGGTGGATGGCGTAGTCATGGTACTCATGACAGGAATAGTTACAGAAGCATTCGGCCCTACATTGGGTGTGGAAATCCAAGTACTAGGTATATGATATGGCTGTTGAGTTGCAGGAGGTGGAACAAGATTCACTGTACTACTGGGTCCAAAAGTGGGTGTAGAGGCGGATGTCAAAGTTGTTGGACTCGGCATGCCTAAGGTACCGGCATTAAAGTTGAAGGATGGAATCGAAACAGAAATTGGCTGTGCCGAACTCGATGTAGCAGTGGGAGGAGGATGTACAGTGTTTGTATTCATACCTATTGTGGGAGTCTGTGGAACTCCCTGTTCACCTCCTAGGTTAGTCATAAAATGCTCAGGTGTGAAAAGATATGCACTATAATCAGGATGCTGGAAACCAACAGGTACCAGAAGCAGATTGTTAAGTCCAGTTAGAGGAGGATTAATATGAGTATTAAACTCACCAGAAGTGAGATCCTCAATCTCGACTGTATTAAAATCTTGTTCATCCGAAGTCCCAGGTTGTGGTTCCTCAAGAACCTCTATTTCACTAGTAGTTTCAAAAGGACCACTGGAGTCTATCCTCTATCGTCTTGGTGGCGGTAGTGGTTCCACTCTAAGCGAGAGAAGGTTTTGCAACCTTCTAGACCTACGAAGCTGTTGGTCTTCCACAATTATATATAAAAATAAAACTAAGTAAAAACCTAGTGGCCACTAAGACTAAGGGGCAAACAGCACACCACTAAAAATTCCTAAGTATACAAACTAGGCAAACAAGATGCCTTCCGGAGAAGAGTCTGGGATGATGAGGGCCTAGAACAGATCAATGAAGGATGAAGAACAGTTACCCGGGGTCCACAATACAATGACTAAGGGTGCAAGCACTGGAATCACCCAACTGCCCTCCCAAAGACTTGCAAGGGATTTCCTCCCACATCTGTCCTAGGTACAGCAGATATGCCCTCTGCTGTCACCTGTGTATGATCCTATGGTCATATACTAAGGCTACCATACATATGAAATATCTTGTGGGGACATTCATCAGCCTGATCAAAACGCGTGGGCAGGGTAGCAAAGCCCAAAGTCTGGATGGACCCCCGTATGCGAATCGACCTTGGTTTATGGTCAAAAGGAATGTGAGGGAGGTATCCTCAATGATTCCGATCTTCCACAGCCTCGTGCTTAGCTCTGGTTTTAGTAGAGTTTCCCAGGAATATTTGATATATATGGGTTTACCTATATGAAAATCTTACTACGATTGTTGGGTAATGAAACAAGTTCCGAGTAGTTTAAGGTGTTTTAAGCTCAAAACTCTAGCCTAAGCTAGTTGGTGTTGTGTATCCCTAGAAATAAAATCATTTCTAATTGATTTTATTAAAGTTCTTTTTAAGGTTACTTTTTTACTCAACGGGTAGTGCGTTGTGAGGTGTGATTGCAACAGAAAGTAAAGTGCATGAAATAAACAACTTTCAACAACAAAAAGACATTTTATTTTTCGTTTTATATTCTTTCCAAAATGAAGAGTAAGAAAACCTAAACAAAGCTTTCTTTTTGTTTTCTTTTCAAATTCTGAACAAAGTAAACTATGCTACTTTGCAAATATTATAAGCCTCACTACTCTAGGCTACCAAATTTATTTTGCTTTTTTTGTTATATATGAACGAAAAAAGAACTTGAAAGTAGAAGCAAGTAAGACCTACAAAAGATGTGCAAGTATGGTAAAATGACTCTAAAGTTCACAACAATCGAATCAATGATTTGACAAAAACTTTTCCTACAAGCTTTTCAAAGGAAAAAGCTCTTGAACTTGGAAGCAAAGTGGGGAGAAAACAAGGAGAAAGATGCTTATAACCGGAAATCAAACTTAGAAGAATGCTCCAAAGCACCAAACCCTAAACAAGAACACTAAGCCAAGTAGTAGGTAGGCAAGCGAACTAAAGACAACCTTACTAACATAAAGGCTCAAAGGTGAAGCAAACGAAAGTACTTCAAACTCACTTAATACTGGAAATGACAGCGAGGTCAAGAAATGTCGGGACTCAAAAAGCTTTGAAAGACACCCCAAATGCTCGAAAAACAAATGGGTCAAAACCCTAAATCAAAGGATGAGACACCCAAAGAGCATACAAGTGTCGCAACAAACAACAAATGCTAAACACAAAGGTTTGTATACCTGCAACACACTACTAGGGTATGGATGAGTAGCTATGTTCACTAAGGAAAAATGCACGGTCTCCAAAAAGATTCACATACGAACAAGACACTTCAAAAGTAATCAAGTGACCAAAAGATGACCTAAGGGACTCAAAAGAGGCTAAAGAGTCTCAAAGATGGATTACAGACCTCAAAGACCAGTTAAGAAGGCCAATAACAAAGTTAGAAACCAAACCAAACAGGCGAAAATCCAAAACTTACATCAAACAGAGAGCTATAGGAATGTGCTCTACTGTGCAGTAGGAAAACTAGCGCACTCTGGAAGGTGTGCGCCACTGTGCAGTAGATAAACTAGTGCACAAACTCAGGTATGCGCTACTGTATGTACAGTAGAGTAGCGCACATGTTAGGAAAGGTCAAAAATCAAGCTTTGCAGAGGTGTAAAAGGCTGAGTCAGACAAAAGACAGCAAGTAGGGATGACCTACAAGGCCCCTCAGAGGATTAAAAGGATCAAAAAGTACTAGAAAGACAACAAAATGGGTTTCCTAGAGCAGAAAAAAAACCGGCTCCCCAGTATGGTCGCCAGTCTGTTGTTCGGGAAATACAACCTATAATGAGGAAAGGGACACTATCAACTTAAGGGGAGATAGGTAAACACAATGATTATGCTACAGAAACATCTATAAATGGAAATAGATCAAAGATCTTGAAGACGTACCTTATGATAGACGTTTGATCCTAGCTTTGCTCGATCTTGCGCTCAATCTTCAACTTGATCTTCCACTTCAATAGACCTGCAACATAAAGATACCTTCCTCAGCATATCTTGACTGATATAAAGATGATAAAATTGAAATGCAATTCAAACATCAAGAACAATCAAGCATTTAACCAAATAAATACACAATCCATTAGGCATTATGTTTGGGACAGGAAGGAATATTTCAACCTTTATTGTCAAAAGCATATAATGATTACAAGTTATACCTGATCAATGCAACATGCTTGTGCAACCGGATTCTGGGCTCCTGCTCTTCTCTAACTTGAAATCTTCTAGCATAACAACCCTTCATACAAATTTCTCTTCTTGTGAATGAGAATCACAACAATGTCTCTTATGTCTAACCCCTCTCCTCAATCCTCCTTGTATTTATAGGACAAGGAAGGCAGTTTAGATCGAGAGGTGGTTGTAATGGAAGTTGGGGAAGTTGCAGAACCAACTGCAACTAATCCCAATTCGTCAAATTAATATATTTTTTATCATATTTTAAGGTGTGCGTGAGTTTTTCACAATGGAGTAGTGCACAGTATGCAACTTCAGTGTTTAACAACTAGCATTTGCAACTTTTTTGGGGATGTGCGCTAGTTATTGAAGTGGAGTAGCGCACAACAGGAGGTGTGCGCCACTATTGCCTTGTGGAGTAGCACATGAGTGCTGGTATACTGAAATAGAGCAGTGCACAGCTCAAAACATGAGGTTTTTCAGGGTTTTGTTAGCTTGCTGAAGGGTAAGTCAGGTCAAGGTATCATCCAAGATCATCATGCTCTTCAATCCAAGTTGTCCTTTTGTGTGATCGACAACTCAAGGTGATCACAGATGGAGAAGTGCAGATTTGACCTATAACACTCCTTGCCAACACTTCCATATGAAGAAGCGCACCCATCCCGCCCGATTACACCCAGTTATTATCGTGGGCCCCTTCGCAAAATGGGGCATCAACTTTATGCATTGTAATCCTACCTCGGCTGGGGGGCATAGTTACATCATTATAGCTATGGATTACTTTACAAAGTGGACCAAAGTTATGCCTACATACCAGAACGACGGCAAAACTGCTGCACTCTTCATGTTCAATCATGTAATAGCGCGGTTCAGAGTTCCTTAGGCGATTGTTACCGATCATGGTTCCCATTTTCAGAACCATATGGTTGATGAACTGAGCGATAGGTTGGGTTTTTTCCATGAAAATTCAACACCCTACTACCCGCAATCCAATGGACAAGTCGAGGCCATTAACAAAGTCTTGAAAACTATGGTCCAAAGGATGGTAGGTACGCAGAAATCCAATTGGCATAACATGCTCTTTTACGCGCTATGGGATAACATGTCAACATGAACATGGAATGGCTTCTAACAGTATGGAAAAACTAGGATCGATGCAGTGACCATTTTCTCTTTCAAGGTGTCAAAACCTTGTTCACACTCTGCGTTCCAAATGAACGGCGCATCTTTCTTCAACAAATTCTCCATTGCTACGATTATCTGCGCATACCCCTTTATGAACTTCTTGTAATAACCAGTATGCCCCAATGTAGTGCCCAACTGCTTGACTGAATTTGGCGTTGGCAAGTTTACAATGACTGCGATCTTCGCAGGATCAACCATCAAGCCCTGTTTGCACACAATATGTCCTAACAAAATTCCGTAAGGTACACAAAAAATACACTTCTTTAGGTTGAGAGAAATTTGATGCTATCTGCACTTCTCTAGCCTCAGTCTCATATTTGCACAATGGTCCTTCAGCAACCTGAATACTTTCCAATCATCAAAATAAGATTCTAAAAACTTATGCATGAAATCTTTGAATGTTGCGACCACAACACTAGAAAAGATGGCAGGCACGTTCTTCAGACCAAATGGCATGACTGTGTACTGGAACGACCCCCATTCGGTGGAAAAAGTGGTCTTGTGTCTATTCATGGGATCAATTCTTATCTGATGATATCCTGAAAAACAATCAGTAAAGGAATAGGCCTCATTTCCTCCAACATTATCAAGTACCTCATCAATGAAAGGAGTAGGAAATGGGTCATGCATTGAAGCATCGTTCAGTTTTCTGAGATCCACACAAATCCTGATCTCTCATTTTGTTTTATTATCTTGGACAACCATAGGGCTTATCCACTCATACTCTTCGACTAGCTCAATGATCGCTACGTCGAGCATTTTATCAAGTTCTACCCTGAGTCGTTCTTTGTATTGCGGGTTCAGTCTATAGGGTCTTTGCATAATAGGATTTGCACCTGGCTTAAGAGTTATCTTCATAACTCCTAAGTCTCCCAAAATGCCCTTCATCTCTGTAAAATTTGTTAGGAATATATCCTAGTACTCATGTAATATATCGGCAATCTCTGCAACAGTCTTATCATCCCAGTAGTCTCCAATAGACACGAACTTCAGCTCTTCGCTGGTGTGTTGGGCCTGGCCCAATGGGGCAATTTTGAGCTAGGAATTTTGGAACTGCGAAGCTGATCGCAGTTCAGCTGAAGTAATTTTTTGTATATGTTGTGGGATGCTACGAAGCTGTGCGCAACGCAGTAGGAGAAGTGCTGCAAGGATGGAATACTACGAAGTGTCTAGTCTACAAGGATCCAGCAGGGCAGAGTGTTGTACGGGAAGATGGCATGTGTTCCGGTTAGACCGTCAATGGTCTATTTTTGGAAAATATTCTCCAGGAGTGCCAAGTGGTGGGCAAGAGCAGATCAGGAAGAAAACAACTGGTCACACACGCGAAAGATACCACTACCTGAACCAATCGCATGAGGTCGTTAGAGGAATAACGGCTCGGTGAAAGTGACCTATTGGAACGCATGTGACAGGAAGGCCGATAGCAACGAGGGCATGCACGAAGGGCAGGCCATGATTGAAGATTCGCTGCCAGGAACCAGCTAGCTCGATGAGCTGGAAACTGTAACTATTTTGTAAACCCTAAGGGTTTTTGGTCTGCGAAATGTAAAGACATGACCTACGGGCATGATCTATGACTAAGGCACGATTTTGTAAGGGAAGGGTTACTCTTCATTTTTATCATCATTTCATATTGTTAGAGTCTTTTGAAGGAGAAGCTATTGTAAAGGCTTTGTAGCTGAGTGTGCAGAGACCTACCTGAGAGAGAAGAGAGTATGTAGCTGAGTGCGCAGACTAAGAACTGTTGTACCCTTCCCAAAAGCTAAATATAACAATAGTTCTTGTGGACGTAGCCTCCATCCGGGGGGTGAACCACATTAAATATTGTGTAATGTGACTGTGTGTGTCTTTCCCTACTTGTTTGCTTATGTTGAATGTTGGTTCCTCATTTACCTATGGTGTGTTAATGCTTTTGTATGTATTTGGCATAAAAGAGAGTTGGGAATAATATGTTAAGCATTGTATGTATGAGTGAATGTTGAAAGCCTAGTACTTCAAGTTTGCATGAGTATCAGCTTCTAAAATAGTTACATGCTAATATGAAGGATCATATCGTATGCCCCAATGACATACGACGTTGATTATGCACGATATTACATTGTTCATTTACTTGTGATTACGGTGAATCACTTAGCTTAAACAGTAAAGGATTGGTTAAGAGCAACAAGTATAGATATTGAATGTTTGTCAAGCCTCGTACGGGGGCATATAAATCGGTTGAGCTGTCCCTTTAGTCACATTGTGGCCGAACCGCGAAGTCCCTGGACTCACAAGTGTCGCAGCAGTCGATGGAAGTATCGCAGACTGCGACGTGGGTTATTGTCGTGTAGTCCGTAGTTCGCAACACCAATCCATCGGTGCACTGCGCAGTCAGTTTGGTTAAACAACTCATCACCCACTGTGGAAACCTAGTTCCGTAGTGCCCCCATAGCTACACCTCGAGTGAGACCTCAGCCTGTTCGCAGGTTGTTGCTGAAAGGGCCGGTGAGAAGGGGTTTTGTTGGTTAAGTGAAACCGCAAAGAACCTGGGTCTATCTTGAAAACCCTTTAGATCCTTTTGTAAGCCAACAAATGGTTCCGTTGCTGCGCTAAGAATTTTTGATGAGTTGACCGAGTAATGGGTGAAGAAGAGTACTAGTTCCCATTGGGATCAGATAATTGGCATCCAGAGCAAAAAGAGATCTCGGACTGGTGTGTTAAGACAGAAAGAGATTTTGCAAAGAAAGAAAACAAACATCCATGTCTGTCATACGTACAGTGGTTGAATAGATATTTGTGGAGAGATATTCACAATATCTTCTGGGCCTCATTTTCGAACGAGCTACATGCGTGGATATCACGACTCGCAGAGAAGAAGGTCTGCTTTCAAGGCAGAGTACCTACAGAGTGGACTCCAGAGCTCATTGTGCAGCTCAAAGCGATAGACAGTCCACTGATGCACACAGTCGACTTCTGGGTCGATAACATACTTGAAGGATTTGTAACAAAATTTTCTATAGACATGTTGAAATCCTACAGCCAAACTGAAGCATACTTCTTTGAAGGATTCAGAGGTAAGTACGTGAACAATATTAGTATATACATTAAAATGCTTTTAGCTGAGAAAGGCATTTTAAGAATGCAGTAATCTTTTGAATCTGTCATGGTAGAAAGTATATTTAGTGATTCTGACGAAGAAACTCATAATCTGAGAAGTGGAAAGAGATATAAGTTTAATAAAGAAAAGAATCCTAGAGGACCTAGACTGCGTGTGAATACCGAACTTCCGTGTGACCTTAACAATCAGACCACCCCGTCATCAGCCACCATCCACCCTAATACACCTCAGAATCTGTCGGTTGCAGAAACCATGACTTCTATATCTTAGAACCCACCCGCGCCACCCCTATCTCAGGATCACCCCGCTGCTAGTACTGCACATCCCACACCGCAGAATATTAATACTGCTAACACCACAGGAGCGGGTGCACAGGCCATTCCGACTCAGACTGTTGCAGTTCAGAATACCCAGTCGCAGAACCCTCCACAGAATAGTGTCCCTAGCACTATTCCGAGTCAACCATTTGTTTTTTCCACTCCGAATCAGCCGTAGAACATTAGCACTCCTCAGGGTGCTACACCGCTGGAAGAAGAATGACAGATAATGATATCAAACTGTTGGTATTCAGAGGAACGGGTCTAGAAGACCCTGATCATCATTGGTTCCTATGTGAAGTCATGTGGAGTGTAAAGCAAATTCAAGATGATGCTATGAAGAGAGCGCAACTCGTCACTACTTTTAGAGACATAGCTTTGCATTGGTTCATGAAATATTTGCAGACACAACCAAGAACCCTACAAGAAATTAAGGTTGTGCTCGTAGCAGAGTTTAAGAAACCAAAATCCGAATCCCAAAGTATAACAGAGCTGAAAGAAATTAAGCAGAAACCTAATGAGATGGTCTGGGAATTTGACCAGAAGTTTAAGACACTGCTAGACCAAGTAACATTTGTGATAGCCCCGCAAAAGAATAAAGAATGGGTCATCACTGCGCTATTGCCCCACATCAGACAACCATTGATGCAACAGAAGGTTTCATCGCAGGAAGAGGCCTTAGAAATCATGATGAAGCTAGAGGCTTCACCAATGGGAGAGACTAGCTCTGGGATGTTTGAGATCCAGAACCAGCTGACCACTTTAACACTAGAACTGCAAAGCATGAAGAATGGAAAGGAACAAAGATATGAACCTAGACATGAGGTCTGGTGCACATCATGCAAGGGAGAAGGACACACCAGGGAACAATGTCCCTTGTTTCAAGATTATCTTAACAGTGGCGCACCAAACCCAATTAATCAAAACCAGGTGTGATGGTGTGAAATATGTAGATCCATAGGACACAGATCTGACTGTTATCTAATACAGAAATACATAAAAACACCTAAAAATTTATATTGTAATTTCTGCAAATCAGTTGGACATGATGAATCCGACTGTCGCGCATACGATCTCATGAATGAAAGAAAGCGCAGTATGGAAGCGATGCGAGGTGCTGGAATGTACCACTTCCAAGAAGAAACTCAGCCAAAACAAGAAAACACCCACTATGATCAGGGTGTATATAGAGGCCGTGGTGGCGGATATTGTGGAAGAGGAAGAGGCCCGACGCAAGGAAGAGGCTGAGGCCAGGTAATTTGCTATAATTGTGGCCAGCCAGGTCACATATCTAGATATTGTGTAAATCCATGCACCACATGCAGTTATTGCAAATCATTTGAGCATGTTATCGAGGATTTCCCCGTGCTTGAGGTAGAAATGCAGAAGCGCGGAAGAACAGAACTGTCGAATCCTAACATCCAGCGGATTGCAGTAGAAAGGAGACCTGAGGATCCAAGCATCAATGTAGTAACGCGTAGAGGTGCTATGATAGGGCATGACGGAGGAGCAGAAGCTTCGACTTCTGGGGGTTTTGACACTAAGCAAACACCCCTTAAGACATAATGGGTAAGAAAAGCTCCTAGGAAAACACCTGCTTTTGATCTACAAAAGAACAAAGAAGCATTTACATAAGCACGGTAGATACTCAGGGAATCCGCACCTAAGTCACTGAGGTTCCCACTACGCAATGAAATACCGTATGTAGAAGACATGCCGGTTGCTTACGATAGAAGCAATGCCACAGTATAGACATGTACCTCTGTTGCGTAGTTCCTTAGAAGCTGCATGAAGTTGCTTAAGAACCCGAATGCTATAGCAGAATTACAGAAGGTGATAGATCAATATGAGATGCACAGTGAAGAGGATACTACTGATAGCGCAGTTCATCACATTAAGAGACATAAGAGAACAGGCCGAGAAATGAGACTCAACGCACAGATAGGTGATTATGAAATGGATGAGATCATTCTCAACCTGGGATCAGAAGTGAATGTCTTAACGAAGCATACATGGCAGCAGATGGGAGGACCAAAGTTACAGTGGTCACCTATATAGTTAAGAATGGCCAATTAGGAGAAAGTTATACCCTTTGGACGGTTAGCCAATGTGCTTGTTGACATTGATGGAGTACAGAGTCACGCATATTTTGAGGTTATTGAGATTGTGGATGATAGTCATCCTTTTCCTGTGCTACTGGGAATTGACTGGGCTCTCGAAAACCTCACAATCATAAACTTGAAGACCAGGAAGATGATCTTCGAAGGAAAGCATCTCAGGGTCATCGCACCACTGGACCCTACGGATGGAGACAGATACAGTGAACCGATTCAAGAGGAATCCTGAGCTCAAGATTTGGACCGCTTGTACAAGATGACTGCGAACTAGGAGGATTAGATTAATCCTACTGCAGATGGTACACTCAGCTGGAGATGCGACTGTTCTTACATTTCAGACTGAGACGCAGGATTGGAAAAATCGCAGAGTCACATGCATAAAGTATCTATGAGGAGATGCGCGCAGGTCACGAAATCACTGTGTTGGATTGGAACGAAGGTAAGCCCAATCCCTATGTATGAAGGTTGATCTAATGTTTATTGTTTTATCAAAGAATATACTGCAACAGTTGCAGATGAATACCGCATATTAGCATTAGAAATGGCGTTGCGCGAGACACCTGCCAGATGGTGGGCTGTGCATAAGCATACATTGATAACATGGGATCAATTCTGAATTAAGATGAAAATCCGGTTTGCTGAGAAGGTTATGCTGACTTTTTCAAAGTACGATGGACATACGGATCCAAGGGACCATACTGAAGCCTGTTCACAAGCTTGGGTGGAAAGACCGCAGACAGAATGGGTACCTCTATTTTTGCACACACTGGAGGGACCGATTCCAAAGAAGTGGTACCTAGACACTGAGCTACGCAGGGGAACAATAGATTGGTCTACCCTAACAATGAGTTTCCAAACAGATTTCAGCTTCAAAGATGAACATCCGAGTATCAATGATGCGCTATAGCTTATTAAGGAAAGAATATTCAGACCAGACTGTACATAGGGAAACATGACACTAGCATAATTCTTTGGACCAGAAAACATACCTACGCACAGAGAACCGGAATGGGAGGAGCAATTAGACCTTGATCTTAATTGTTACAACCTCGTCAAAGAATCCGAAGAGAAAGCAAACAGTGATGAGGAGGACCCGTGCAACATAAAGATACCTAAATCCAAGGGAGCGCGCGAGGTAGAAGGACCTCCATTGGAAATCCCAAATATGAGTGGACCTGT
Organism: Larix kaempferi; assembly: GCA_027924585.1. Classification (NCBI taxonomy): domain Eukaryota; kingdom Viridiplantae; phylum Streptophyta; class Pinopsida; order Pinales; family Pinaceae; genus Larix; species Larix kaempferi. The sequence goes on from BSBM01000252.1 coordinate 6,701,973, forward strand.
GAAGAGAAGGAAAGTGAACATTGGCACCAGTGAAGAGCCAAAGTACGCAGCTATCATAGACTATTGGGATGAAGATACAGTTGAAGTGGTCACGAGCATACTACAGGAGTATCGTGAACTGTTCCCAACTAAGTTCACAAAGATGAAAGGTATTCTGGGAGACTTAGGAGTGATGAAAATTCCTCTTAAACCTAGAGCGAAGCATGTGAAACAAAGACCATATAGAATGAACCCACGCTACAAAGAAAGAGATAAGGCAGAACTCGATAAAACGCTCGATGCAGGGATCATTGAGCCGGTTGAAGAATCTAAGTGGATAAGCCCAATGGTTATCTAGGATAAGAAGACAAAGGGTGAAATCCAGATCTGTGTTGATCTAAAGAAGTTGAATGATGCTTCCATTCATGACCCATTTCCTACACCTTTTACAAATGAACTGCTAGACAATGTTGGAGGAAATGAGGCATACTCTTTTACTGATGGATTCTCTGGCTACCATCAGATCAAGATTGATTGCGTAGACAAGCACAAGACTACTTTTTCTACGGAATGGGGGTCGTTTCAGTACACAGTAATGTCATTTGGTCTAAAGAATGCACCTACCATATTTTATAGAGTGGTCGTTGCAGCATTTAAAGATTTTATACATAAGTTCCTAGAGGTTTATTTTGATGATTGGACCATTTTTGGGTTACTAAAGAACCATGTCGCGAACCTTAATATGATGCTAGAAAAATGCAGACAGCATCAAATCTCATTGAATTTGAAGAAGTGTGTTTTCTATGTTCCCTATGGAATTTTGTTGGCACACATCGTGTGTAAACAGGTCTTGATGGTCGATCCTGCAAAGATCGCAGTCATTGTAAACTTGCCTACACCAAATTCAGTTAAGCAGTTGCGCACTACATTGGGGCATACCGGGTACTACAGGAAATCCATAAAGGGTATGCACATATAACCGCGGCTATGGAGAAGCTACTTAAGAAATATGTTCCATTCGTTTGGAACGCAGAATGTGAACATTGAACAAGGGTTTGACACCTTGAAAGAAAAGGTGGTCACTGCGCTAATCCTAGTTTTTCCGAACTAGGAGAAGCCATTTCACGTCCATGTTGATGCATCATGCATCACATTAGGATTTGTTTTAGCGCAACCAGGAGAGGGAGGTATTGACCATCCCATCGCCTTTTTGAGCATAAAGTTATCATCTACTGAGAAGAACTATACCACTACTGAGCGAGAGGGACTCGCTATGGTCTACGCAGTGCAGAAGTTCAGGCATTACTTACTTGGTGTGCATTTTTCCATGTTTACTAACCATTCTGCGTTGAAATACCTTATCAATAAGCTAGTGTTAGGGGGGAGAATATGCAGATGGTTGTTACTCTTTCAAGAGTATGAATTCGAAATTGTTGTTAAACCAGGTAGTTTGAACTTAGGCACTGATCATCTGTCGAGAATTGAGTCAGGAGAAGAGCTGACAAACCTTGAGGACAATCTGCCAGATGCACAGTTGTTTTCTATTCAAGTTGCCGATGATTATTATCAATATATTTATGATTTCCTAACTACAGGATGCGCACCTCAAGAGTTCACTACCCAGCAAAAGAAGCAGTTGGTAGTGTGCGCAATAGACTTCACTATCATCGTGGGTCAGCTATACAAGCTGGGACCAGATGAAGTACTGCACATATGTGTATTAGAGCATGAAAAATCGTTCATATTACCTGATGCACACTTAGGAGTCGCAGGTGGTCACTATGTAGGAAAGGCCACTACGCAGAAGATTCTCAGATCAGGTCTGTGGTGGCCTACGATTCACAAGGATGCAAAGGAACATTGCCAAAGTTGCGATGTCTATAAGAGGAAAGGAAGACCATCGCGCAGAGATGAAATGCCCTTAAATCCACAGTTGACGTTACAAGCCTTTGAAAAATGGGCAATCGACTTTGTGGGACCTATTAACCCACCAGGGAAAAGAATTGGTGTGAGGTACAATATCACTGCAATCGATTACCTCACCAGATGGGCATAAGCAAAACCAGTGAGAGATTGTAGCGTAGCTACAGTAGTAGAGTTCATATTTGAAAACATCATTACACGATTTGGCTGCCCAAAGATCTTGATGAGTGACCAGGGTACCCACTTTCTGAATAGGACTATTGAAGCATTGATGGAAGAGTTCCACATTCACCATCAGCGCAGCACACCCTACCACCCTCAGGAAAATGGAAGCGTGGAAGCATTCAATAAGATACTGGAGAATGCGCTTACTAAGGTATGCAATGTGACCAGAGATGACTGGGACCCGTGCATTCCCGCAGTGTTATGGGCATAGAGAACCACATGTAAGAAATTGATTGGCCACACCCCGTTTAGAATGTCCTATGGACATGAAGCTATAATGTTGATGGAGTATATCGTTCCCAGCTTGAGAATAGTTGCCTTCACAAGCATGGCAGATCAAGAAGCACTAGAAGCAAGGCTCTTAAACCTGGTTGGTTTGGAGGAGGATCATTTCATTGCAGGATTCCACCAAGAAGTGCAGAAGGATAGAGAAAAAGCATGGCATGACCACCACATCAAAAACAAGAGCTTTCAGGTAGGTGATCTAGTCCTCCTGTATGATAGCAAATTCATGAAATTTCCTGGAAAGTTTAAAATGCATTGGCTTGGCCTATATACTATAATGCATGTTACTAATGGTGGTGCAGTCCAGTTAGCTACATTAGCCATATATACCTTGCCAAGTTTGATAAATGGGAGTAAACTAAAACCCTATTGGGATAATCCTGCTTCGCAGAACCAGTGACGACCAGAAACAAAAAAGTTCTAAGTGCCAAGTACAGTTGAAATTGGGCACTAGAAAGCTGACTGAGTCTGTACGCAATGTATGCTAGGGAGTATGTATCTACCGTAGAATGCTATTAGAATGTGCTTCTCTAAAAAAAAGGGGGAGGGGAGAAAAGGAAAGAAATACAACCCAGTTGCCAAGCTCAAAAGTGCACCTACGAGGATCAAGTCAGATGAGGCCAAGACTTAATTCACAAGCCCGCATTCCAATGCCGCAAGGTCACTACGCAGGACAGAGAATTACCTACCATGCAGTTCCACGCGATGCTCAGAAAAATAGCCATTACAGTGTTAGGAAAAATAGTCGTTGCTAGCAACCGCTTGGGCATTTAACGCAAAAATAGCCATTCTAAACCAAATTTTGAGGGACAAGACAAAAGGATCCGCTGGAATAGGCCCACGGATACCGCCATTAATTCTCATCTAGCCATTGAGGGGCGAGGAGGAGGCCAGCTGCGCTTATAAATAACGCTGCATATCATCTCGCGGGCATTACCAAACCCTTACAATTTTCATCAAATATTTCTCTGTGAGTTATTTTCTATGTGAGCTTTAACCAGTGGATGTCTGAGCGGTCTTCAATCAAAGATGAATTCATAGTTGAGGAGACTGTGAGGATTTTCAAGCACAGAGGGATCGAAGGATTAATGAGAACCCCACATAAGAAACTTGGTTTCAAACAAGGTCAAGCATCTCGAAGGTCGCCAAGGCACGGTCTAGCCATGGAAGATAGAGGAAAAACCCCTATGCAACCAAGAAACCCAAGATGGGATCCACAGTGCAGAAGCCACCGATAGAGGATAAGGAGATACCATTGACCATGACCCTGAATTAAATTTCACCACATGCCCTAGATGCACCGGTCTTTAAGCTGCTGAAGAACGCAAAATACAATATTCCACTATCACCGATATCCAAGCATGTTGAGGTAGATGAGAATCTGCTGTGTAAAATCCCAGACTGCAAATGGGAGGATTACGATCTATTGGCATTAAAAAAGGAGGAACTCAATGACCCGAAGTTCCCATAGTTCCATCCTGACCAGTACATGTGCTGGAAGAAGGATGCGAAGGGTGAACTTAACTTGGTTGCCGAAAGTTGGCTCTCTGGAGTAGTCCAATCTAGGTTGCTTAACCTACTCAGGCTCCCGCATTTTGATAGAACCCTGGAACTGAACGTCGTAGTAAGAACGCTGATGGCACAAATGCATCAGGGTTATTTGTGGCTGGACCACAATGTGGACCTAAACATTGATCTGATCCACCGAATTACAGGCCTGAGTAAGAGGGGAAAAGATCCCAAGTCATTTTTCCAAGGCAAGAGCAAGGAGAAAGAAGCTGTGGCCATGATGAAGAAAACCCAGTCTGTTGTTAAAGGAAAGAGGGATTTTCAAACAGATGACATTGAGGATAAGGCAACGAAGTTTGTCACACAACTGTTATGTGGAAAAGTCCTGAGGAAATGCTAACCCCTGGAGGTAAGTGCAAGCACAGTACTGCTTGGTGTCACGGCAATGGAAGGGGAGCAGTTTAACTGGTCACAGTATCTGCTGAATGAGTTCATGGAGGAACTAAATGACACGTAGATTAATGGAGGAAACTTTCATTATACATTGCTTATAGTGCTGATCGCTTTTGTCGGATGGAAGGAGCCAAAGCATTACATAGGATTAATCACTGATTCTAATGAGTGCAGGGGGCCCCATTACTCAAATATCTGGGCCAATCTCAACTCACAGAGGTGGCACACGACAGCTAAAGTGTTCTACTAGTACTATCATCAGTTGTGCGATGTGATTATAGGGACCCCCAAAATCACAAAGCAGGTAACTATAAAATACATTCGCATTGTGTATTTTTATGCTAACATGCACAGTATCCATATTTCGCCTAAAGCAGAGAAGAAGAAACCAGAGTGGTGCACAAGAAGCTACCACATGTACGAAGAGGACATTGACAATATAATGAAGGAATGGCCTGCTGAGTTCCACGTAGAGGTTGTTGATGTCCCCAGCAACTCTCAAGAAGATGAACCCATTCCGTAGCCAAGCCCGATAGTTGAAGAAAAAGAGACGGGAAAAAGAAAGGAGCCAGAGGACATTGTGCAGAAAAAGGGAGCACACAAGAAGCAAAAGGATGATAAAGGCAAGTTAGATATCGTGCTCAAGACCGATGATTATGAAATGATTGGCATAGTATTCAACGAACAAATGGAAGATTTGATGATGGATAAGGAGAAAAATATAAATCCATACACAATACTCTACAAAAGAACCTGATCGCGTTGGAAGGCATTATGCTAAATATCGACAAAGTACACAAGAGATTACCCCCCCCCACGCGACTCAGAGTCCGAAGGCAAGTCAAGAGGGACTTCGCAATAGCCGTCGCTAACTGTGACCATTCCTACAAAATCACGCATCATCCATCTGGATACAAGTACTGTAACTTTACCACTGTCGAAGCAGTTGGTACTGGATACAACGAATGTAGAGTGTGTAGAGCTGGATCTCGCAAAGATACCACTATCTGGCTTACATTATTTACACTTGCAGTTCGTAGAATATATGCATGAAAGAAATATTGATGCGATCAAGGGGCAGGGTGAGCTACAAGTCGCTAACAGGAAGTTAGAGGAAGATATCTCGTGGAGAGCTATGCAACTACAAGATGAACAAGATCGTCGGGTAAGACTCAAATCCACTATCACTACAGTCGCTTATAAAATCGATGAATTCAAAGTACAAGCAGAACCAGTGGATACTATTGTCAAGATTGGCGAGATGGTGACTCATCTGAAGACAGAGATGCAAGACATGGAGGTCCTCCATGAGGCTTATATTGCTGCTTTGAAACTACAAATAAACCCATAGACCCCACCAGATCAGCAGCAGCTGAGAGCAAAAGAAGTGAAGATCATAGCGGAGAACATTGCTGTCGAAGTGGCTAAGTGCCAAAATCTGTTGGAAGCAATGTCAAAGGCATTCATTGCCCTCGAAGAAGACCCAGGACTGCTAGTAGTGAAAAATGCAGCAAAAGAGAAGCAAGCTACTTTAGAGTGGCTAGATACCGAAGTAAGGCACTACCACCATGGGATAGGTTGCAGAAGTACATAGAAATCAGTGGGTTGAAGAAAGAAGTACAGGCATTAAGGGAAACAGAAATGGAAATAGGATACAAGTCACAGCCATTACTGGAAGATGCCGGCACGATCTCGCATAAAATTGAGGAGAAGCTAAAGGAGCTTCATGAGAATCAGGAACAGGTTGAAGGACAGATAGGTGAAGAGATCACACCTAAAGTAATGGAGATAGTTAACCAGATTGAGCAAGACATGAAGCAAGCAATCCAGGAGTTGATTGCTACATACAATGAATTCACTGCGAAGCTAACTCCACAGCGGGAAGCACAGCCCGGGGAAGATGAAGTTACAAGTGGATCGGGGGCTAGACACATGTGAGTGTTAGGGGCCTGTTGGGCCTGGCCCAATGGGGCAATTTTGAGCAAGGAATTTTGGAACTGCAAAGTTGAGTGCAGTTCAGCTGAAGTAATTTTTTGTATATGTTATGGGATGCTGCGAAGCTACACGCAGCGTAGTAGGAGAAGTGTTGTGACAATGGAGTACTGTGAAGTGTCCAGTATACAAGGATCCAGCAGGGCAGAGTGTTGGATGGGAAGATGGCATGTGTTCCAGTTAGACCGTCAATGGTCTATTTTTGGCAAATATACTCTAGGAGTGCCAAGCGGTGGGTAGGAGCAGATCGAGAAGAAAGCGACTGGTCGCACACGCGAAAGATACCACTACCTGAACCAGTCACAAGAGGCTGTTAGAAAAATAACGGCTCGGTGAAAGAAACCTATTGGCATGCATGTGACAGGAAGGCCAATAGAGACGAGGGCATGCACGAAGGGCAAGCCACGATGGAAGATTCACTGCTAGGTGCCAGCTATCCCGATGAGCTGGAAACCGTAACTATTTTGTAAACCCTAAGGGTTTTTGGTCTGCGAAATGTAAAGACATGAGCTACGGGCATGATCTATAAGGCATGATTTTGTAAGGGAAGGGTTACTCTTCATTTTTATCATCATTGCATATTGTTGGAGTCTTTTGAATGAGAAGCTATTGTAAAGGCTCTGCAACTGAGTGCGCAGAGACCTACCTGAGAGAGAAGAGAGTCTACAGCTAAGTGCGTAGACTAAGAACTGTTGTACCCTTCCCAAAAGCTAAATATAACAACAGTTCTTGTGGATGTAGCCTCCATCTGGGGGGTGAACCACGTTAAATCTTGTGTAATGTGACTGTGTGTGTCTGTCCCTACTTGTTTGCTTATGCTGAATGCTAGTTCCTCATTTACCTATGGTGTGTTAATGCTTTTGTATGTATTTTCCATAAAAGAGAGTTGGGAATAATATGTTAAGCATTGTATGTATGAGTGAATGTTGAAAGCACTTCAAGTTTGCACGAGTATCAGCTTGTAGAACAGTTACATTCTAATATGAAGGATCAGATCGTATGCCCCAGTGACATACGACGTTGATTATGCATGATATTACGTTGTTCATTTACTTATGATTACGGTGAATCACTTAGCTTAAACAGTAAAGGATTGGTTAAGAGCAACAACTATAGATGTTGAATGTTTGTCAAGCCTGGTACAGGGGCGTATAAATCGGTTGCATTGTCCTTTTAGTCACATTGTGGCCGAACCATGAAGTCCCTGGACTCACAGGTGTCGCAGCAGTCGGTGGAAGTATCACAGACCACGACGTGGAATATTGTCACGTAGTCCGTAGTTCACAGCACCAGTCCATTGGTGCACTACATAGTTAGTTTGGTTAAACAACTCATCACCCACTGTGGAAACTTGGTTTCGCAGTGCCCCCATAGCTACACCTCGGGTGAGACCTCAGTCTGTTCGCAGGCTGTTGCCAAAAGGGCCAGTGAGAAGGGGTTTTGTTGGTTAAGTGAAACCGCAAAGAACCTGGATTTGTCTTGAAAACCCTTTAGATCCGCTTGTAAGCCAACATGGTTGCAATGTTCACTTTCCTCGTTTTCACAGATCCACTCATATCTGGGATTTCAAGTGGAGTTCCTTCTACCTCGTGCGCACCTTCCGACTCAGGTATATTTATGTTGTGCGGGTCCTCCTCATCATTTCCTTCTTTTTCTTCAGTTTCTTTAGCTAGGTTATAACATTCCATGGCATGCTCTACCTTTTTTGTCCATTCTGTATGTAGGTTTGTAGGTACGCTGTCAGCTCCAAAGAATTCTTCTAATGTCGTGTTCTTATGTGGACATTCTGGTCTGAATATTCTTTCCATAATAATCTGCAGCGCATCATTTATGGTAGGATTCTCGTCCTCAAAACTCTTCTAGAAGTTCGCAGTCAGAGTAGGCCAATCTGTAGTTTCCCTGCGCAACTCCATGTCTAAGTACTATTTCTTTGGAATTTCTTCCTCCAACGTGTGCAAAAACAAATGCACCCATTCTGTCTTTGGTCTCTCCTCCCATGCTTGTGAACAGACCTCAATATGTTTTCTTGGATCTATCTATCTATTATATTTCTCAAATGGTCAGGTAACCTTGTCAGCAAACCTGATCTGCATCTTAATTCTGCATTGATTTCATGTGGTCAATGTCTTCTTATGCACAACCCACCATCTAGAAGGTGTCTTGTGTAGTGCCATATCTAGTGCTGGTAAGTGATGTTCATCTGCAATTGCTGTAGTATAATCTTTGATAAAGGAGTAAACATTAGCTAAACCATCATAGGTGGGGATTGGGATTAGCTCCTTTCCAATCCAACGCAATGACTTTGTAAGTTGTGCGCATCTCCTCGCAGATACTTCATGCATGCGACTTTTCCACTTCTCCAATCCTGCATCAGAGTCTGAGATGCAAGAACTATCGCATCTCTAGCTAAGTGTTCCATCCGTAGTAGGATTAATGTAATATTCTTGGTTTGTGGTCATCTTGTGCAGCAATCATATCCAGTTGGACTGTTAATAGTCAAATCTGACTCTCAGATTGAATAATAAATAAGAATAATATATTTGATGATGATGATAAATTACAATAAGATTACCTTTATAGGGCTTGAGGAAGCATAGTGAAGGGTTACGCCCTTTCACTAGTAACCTAATAATCTATTAATTTATAAATATTAATATTAAATAAATATTCACAACATTGCCTTCCCCTTAGGAAATCTTTGTCCTCAAAGCTTAGATTATTGTTGTCGTCTTTTCATTCTCGTTTTGTGTTGAAACGATGTCATTACTTCCTTGATGTCTTTTTAAGAACGGGTATTAGGTATATGCTTGGTATTTACGCAATAGTTTGTCATATTCCTTTCATTTGTAACGTGAATTTGTACTCCATTATGTTTATTATTGTTATCCTATTTTCCTTGTACATGAATACGAGTATTTTTCTGACTGACCATATCAAGCCTTGTTTTAGAAGTCACTTGTCCTACGATATTTAGAATGTCATCACGTAATGTTTTCATTTTATTATCCTTACGAGTTATCTCAAGAAGTGGCATTTCGTGAGGCTTCTCACACTCAAAGTCACCTGATAGTGTTACATTTAGGTTTCTCCAGGGTGGTAGAAGAGTCAAGGTAGAAGATGAATCTACAATATCTGATTCCTTTGACTTAGATTCCTTTGCATATTGTAGGATCCATCTTTTGTCAATGTATGGATCGTCCTTATTGTCAATGATACTGGCTTGACTCTCATTATGATCTTGGTTGAGCTCATCTTTATAAAAAATATTATTGGTATTTTGGTCATCCCTACGATATTTAGTCTCCTTGTCTTGTTTATTGTCTTGATCAATTTTGTTACTCTCATTTTTGTTGACATAGTGGTCCAACATATTTGAGTTACTGATATGGTTTGTATTAGACCTTAGTTTTTGTAACATTTCCATTATAGTATTCTGGTTCTGTGTCATGATGCTCAAGTTTTGTGCCATGGTGCTTATGTTCTATGTCATCGCACACATCTTGTTATCTAACTCTTTTTGTTTCTCGTGCATGATGTTGTTACATCGTAATCTTCCACCCTGTGAGCATCAGCATTATTTGGCCTGTAGGATCCATTTCAGTGACTCAGATCCACTTATATCCTTCAAAGATACTAGTTTGCCCTATTTTTATTCTTACCTGAATGTTGCATCACTATAGCATGCGTACCTACGAGTTGCATCACTATAGCCCGCGTGTATCAAGTAAAATGGTAAAAATCACTATTTATTACTTTTTACTCCCAGAAAGAGGTCAATGGGTGACCTTTGGCTCTCCATCTTCCTGAGTAACACCTCAATGTGTCCTTTCACCTACCTTTGAGAGGACTATATATTGAGCACATATGGCTTATGGATGGGAGGAAGAAGAGAATAGAAAGAGAACTCTAGTGGATTTTTGCCCTATATTGAGTCTACACTCATTGATCCTTGTAGTTGTGAACCCTTTATGTTCACCTTCCAAACTCCTATCTAGTTTGAGTTTTCCATTCATGGAGGATTGAAGTGGTGGAGGCACAAGTGGATTGATCTAGATCTTGGTTCAGATTAGTTGCCGGCAAGAGGTCGTATCACCTTGTACTTCTTCTTGTTTATTAATAGAAATACTCATATTCTCGTCCATTCATGTTGTAAATGTCGTTTATTATACATTGAGTTACATTTGCTTGTGATATTATGGACCATCGTTATTTATAATGTTAATGTCATTTATATATTATATGTACTTGTTGGATATTGGTTGTCAAGACTAATTTGCAGATTTCAAGTGCATGGATTGAAAGCTCCAACGGGGATCTACATCAAACGTTTGGATCGAGGTTGGTTACATTTCTCCATTATTCAAACATTGTCATTTATAATAGCATTGTTTTGAGAATTGAGTTGATTTCTGGTAGTCATCTGTTTGTTGTGGTATTCCCAAGCCATAGTGAGTTTTCTCCAATACAGAAATGGCGACTTTGCTAGGGAAAACATCCATGTTTGAGAAATTTTTTGAGCATTAGTCCTTAATTAGAGTTGTTGTTTATCGAATCTCTGTGTCACTGATTGGCCATTAAGATACACCATAGAAAAATTGCTTTTTCTGAGCCCTTGGACTCTTTATTTGCCCATTTTCCTTTCCTCACCGACGGTCTAGCTCAACTCAACTCGCATATACCCGCCTTTGTTTACTCTACTGCTCGCGGGTACCTGCAGGTATTCCTTCGACAATAGCGTATAACTCCAGCTTTTGTTGGTTTATGGCTATTGGTTGTTGTTGGGTTGGCTTTGGTTGCTCCTGAGTCTTTGTTGGCCTCTTTCTTGACTGTTTCATGCCTTGGTTGTGACCAGAACTCTTCGTTTCTCTTGGGTGAGCGTTCTTGGTTTTTTACCAATCTTTGGATTTAGCCTCTTGGTTTTTTCCTTTTGAGCTCATTCCTTTGGCTGAGTCTTGCTATTTAGGATTTGCTGGGTTGTCTTAGTGATATTCTAAGCACTTCAGTGACTGAATAGTAGGATTTTGCTTGCACTTTTTCATTCCATCTATATTGAAAAAATACAAAAATATACATCTAGTTTTTTGCATTTTCCTTCTTGTTTATAAGCAAAAATACAAAAATATTTTACTTTCATGTACTGCATCTTGCATTGAGTTCTTGTTGCCTTCATTTTAGGTTCTTCTTGTGCATTGAAAAGATAAAATATTACATCTTTATTTCGGAATTGTTGGTTGATTTTGCATATAGTGACATTGTTCTATTGGATAGATGAGTCTAGGATTGGACGATTTTGCATACTATTTGTTAAATTTTGAGCATTAATTCACAATACTCTAGGATCTTCACTGAGAGAATAACATATACAGTATATCAATGCATAACAATCACAATAAGCATGACAAGCATCACAAGAATCAAAATCATGAGAGACAAGAGACACAGAGTTTTTGTGGGGAAAACCCTAAGGTGAAAAACCCCACAACTTCCTCAGAGATAGAGAGAGAAATGGCTCAACCAAAGTACAACCAAAATACACTGAGATAGTCTCTTGGTAGCAGATGATCCTCCTCCTCACTAGTGCTCCACTTTCTGAGTGAGAGAAGTGTGACTTTCCAAATGATCCAAATAGAGATCTCCCGATCTCTATTTACACTTAACCTGTTTGCCCAATTAGTGTATGGGGCCAACTTGTCTATCTAGATATATCCACAATATAATATATATTTCAGGACTGACCCCACACATGGTGGTCTAATAACCCATCGGCAAGTACACACACTTGCGACACTTGTCAATCCACATGATGACACTTCCTTATAAAGGAATAACACATCTCTAATAAGGGTACAATAAATATAAATGAAATACATTTTGAAGTTACATATACATCAACACTCCCTCTTAACTAGGAAGGTATTTCTCAACACAAATCTGCTAGACGAGTCTTCTTCTCGGGATCATCGTCATCGATGCATCGTCATCATCATCGTCACTGTTGCTGCTATCTCAACTAATCTCTGACTCTACTCGTCATAGGAAGTTCTACAGAGCTAGTCCCTTTTCATATTAGATGTAGGCCCACCACCTACAGGTCTTCGTCAACACTGGCTATACTGTGGAATCCTCAGGACTTATTATGTGCGTCACAAAACCTCGAAAGAGCATCCCAGGCTGTTACGAGCACACGGCTCTACCTATAGGATCTCACAGGGCCATATTATATGTGACCTCACCACAAAACCTTGCAAGAGCATCCCAGGCTGTTACAAGCACACATCTCTACCTATAGGATCTCCCAGGGACAGATTTTATGTGGTCACCACAAAACCTCGCAAGAGCATCCCAGGCTGTTACGAGCACACAACTCTACCTATAGGATCTCCCAGGGACAGATTATATGTGGTCATGGCAAAATCTCGCAAGAGCATCCTAGGACTTATTACGGGCACACATCCCAACCTATCGGATCTCCCGGGGACATATTATATGCCATAGCACAAAACCTCGAAAGAGCATCTACCAAATATCCCAGGGCCAGATTATATTCCATAGGCAAAACCTCGAAAGACTATCTGCAGATCTCCCAGGGCCAAATTATATGTCCTCCTAGAGCAAAACCTTGAAAGAGCATTTGCCAGATATCCCAGGGCCAGATTACATGCCATAGGCAAAACCTCGAAAGACTATTTGCAAATCTCCCAGGGCCAAATTATATGCTCATCTGCACAACCTAATCCACGGCCATAGAGTATCAACCTGATACTCACCATACATCATCCTGATGTACACATGATCATCCTAATCATCATCACTGCAACATCCTGCTGCATGTCATATGGAGCAACATCCTTAAGCTCGTCATCCATGATCATCCTGATCATACAATGCATCTACCTTATGCATACCAAGTATCTACCTGATACATATCATCATACATGATCCACCTGATACAAATACAAATACATGATACATATACAGATACATGGTCCAAGCATCCAACATGATGCGTACATACATATAAATGATCCAACTAATCATATCCAGCATCCAACATGATGCGTACATACATATACATATAAATGATCCAACTGATCATATACATCATCCAACATGATGCGTATATACATATAAATGATCCAACTGATCATATCCAGGATCCAACATGATGCATACATACATATAAATGGTCCAACTGATCATATCCAGCATCCAACATGATGCATACATACACATATAAATGATCCAACTGATCATACAAAGCAGAAACCAGAACATCATCCTGATGCTCATCATCCAGCGCTTACATCCATAGCCATGTGAAGGATACTCCTTCCAACATGCTTGGAATGGCTTCAGCAAATGTGTCCATCACTTCTTCCTCGAAGTGTCATCAATCTGAAGAACGCCAAGCCTCTCCCTGAAGTACTCGAACTTCACCCTGGATAGTGGCTTTGTTAGCACATCTGCAATATGCTCGTCCGTTGCAATGTACAGAAGCTTCATAGCTCCTCTCTACACCATATCCCTGATATAGTGATATTTGATCTCTATGTGTTTCGACTTGTCATGAAACACTGGGTTCTCAGACAGCTTCACACAACTCTGGTTATCGCAGAAAATACCAGTAGCATCCAATGGGAGATCAAATAACTCAGACAGTATCTTCCATTGCCATACTGCCTCACAAATAGCTGAACATGCTGCAACATACTTTGCCTTAGTTGTACTCAGTGCTACGCAGGACTGCTTCCTGCTAAACCAAGAGATCACACTTGATCCCATACCGAAGCAGCACCGAGATGTGCTCTTCCTATCTGCAGCACTGCTAACCCAATCTGAATCAACATAACCCTGTAGGTTAAACTTTTGATTCGCTTCATACTTGAGCCCATAATCCACTGGACCCTTCAGGTACCTCAGAACATGCTTTACAGCAACCAGGTGAACACTCCTTGGATCCGTCAGGAACTGACTAAATGTGTTCACAGCAAAGCAAATATCTGGTCTCGTGTTCGTCAGGTACATCGAGGACCCAATCATCTAACGATACATAGAGACATCAATCGGCTCAGATGAAGCATCACATAGAAGCTTCAGGTTCGATGCCATAGGTGTGGCCATGGCCTTGCAATCCATCATCCCGAATCTCTTTAGGATATCTACTGTGTACTTCCCTTGACCAAGGAAGATCCCACCTGCACTCTACCACACCTCCATACCTAGGAAATAATGCATCATTCCCAAATCTTTCATATCGAACTTGGCAACAAGCTTCCTCTTAGTATCTGCAATCAATCTGTCATCTCTTGTTACAAATAAGTCATCCACATACAGGAGTAGAATCACAGGATTCCCTTCCTCAACCTTGTAATAAAGGTTGGAATCCGCTTTACTCTTGGTAAAGCCCAAACTAGATAGGAAATTGTCCATCTTCTCATACCAAGTTTTGGGAGCTTGCTTCAAGCCATACAAGGCTTTCTTCAATCTACACACATATGACTCCTTGTCATGTATCTCGAAACCGAGTGGCTGCTCCACATATACTTCCTCTTCAACTACACCATTCAAGAAAGCAGTCTTGACATCCATCTGGTGTATTTTCCATTTCATTGCTGCAGCCAGGGTAAGTAATGTTCTGATGGAAGTATACCTGGCTACAGGTGCAAAATTTTCTTCATAATCTACTCTCTCTTTCTGAGAGAAGCCACGAGCTACGAATCTTGCCTTGTATTTCTCTACACTGCCATCTGCAGCATCCTTGATTTTGTAGGTCCATTTGGAAGTCACAACAGACTTCTCTTTAGGTCTTGGGACAACATCCCAAACATCATTCTTCATTATTGATTGGTATTCCTCAACCATGGCATCCTTCCATTCTTTCTTTTCCGTTGCTTCTTCATAACTAGAAGGCTCTTTGTTCATAATGTCACAGAGTAAAGCAACATAGTTGGTATGTGATCTGGTTCTCTTCTTTGCTCTGTGTTCTTCTTATGGAATGCCAAATCTTTCTGCATCTTGAATGAGCTCTCTAGCCCATGTAGGTTTCCTCTTGTGTGAGTTATCCTCACGGGGTGGATCTATAGGTTCTTGCAGATCTTCAAACTCACGAACAACTTATGGAATTGCTTCAGTCATGGTAGTGTCTTGAAATCTAGTTTCCTTAGGTTCTTCATAAAATTTGATAGGTGCCTTCCTTGATTTGATGAATGTTGAGTTTTCATCAAATGTTACATCCCTGCTGACATCAATCTTCTTGAACCCTAGAAAGTATATTCTGTAAGCCTTTGAGCTTTCACTGTAACCCACAAAGATACCCTTCTTTCCTGAAGGATCCAGTTTGGTCTTCTTTTCCTTTGGGACATGAGTGTATAGTGGACAACCAAATATTCCGAGATGGCTGACTTTAGGTTTCTTACCAGAAAAGACCTCTTCTAATGTCTTGTTGTCCAATATCTTGTGGGGTGTTCTGTTCTGCACATATACAGCTGTTCTAGCTGCTTCTGCCCATAGATGCATAGGTAGATCCTAGTCATGCAGCATTTCCCTTGTTGCTTCCATGATTGTTCTGTTCTTCCTTTCTGCAACTCCATTCTGTTGAGGATTATAAGGAGCAGTCAACTCCCTCTTAATCCCTGAATCACTGCAAAGCTTCTTGAAGTCACCTGAGGTGAATTCTCTACCAATGTTGGATCTGAATGTTTTGATCTTCTTGTCAGTTTGATTCTCCATCAAGGTTTTGAATTCCTTGAACTTATCAAACACCTCATATTTGTTCTTGAAGGAGTATACCCAAGTCTTCCTGGAGAATTCATCAATAAATGAGACATAGTAAACATACCCACTTAAAGAACTGGATGACATAGGACCACATACATCTGAGTGGATGATTTCCAGGATATCTTTTGCCTTGCTTTCACTGCTTGGGAAAGCCTTCTTAATGTTCTTACCTTTTGCACATCCTTTGCAAACACCTTCATGTTTGGTCTTGATTTCAGGAAGACCCTCTACAGCCTTGCTTGGAATTGGAAGTGCCCTATAGTGCATATGAGCAAGTCTTATATGCCAAATTTCACTTGGATCCATGGATTCATGCACCATGTCATGTTCAGGTTGTCCCTTCAATTTATACAAACCTCCCCCTTGCTCTCCAATCACTACTGCATCATCTATGGTCTTTCCCTTTGGCCACATTAGGACTTGGCCATCCACAAATGCAACCCTCATACCTTTTGCATCCAATGCAGAGATGGAGAGTAAGTTCTTCTTGAGCCCAGGTACATAAAGGACTTCTTTCATATTCAAAGATTTTCCAGAATCTAGGTTGTAAGAGGCTTCACCACTTCCTTTGATTGGGTATTGATAATCATCCCCAAGTTTCACCTTATGGGGTGATTCATGTTCAGATAGATTCACAAAAGATTCCTTAAACCCAGTCATGTGTTTGGAAGCCCCACTATCAATCAACCAATCATTACAACCATGGGAGATAGTACCTGTGAGAGCAGAGATTAGAACATACTCTTCTTCACTCTATGAGTCATCATCACTATCATCACTTTCTGCCCTAGCCTTCTTCCTTGGAGGTTCATCATCCTCGACAGCATGAGCATGGAACTTTCTTTTGCTGCTCTTCTTCTTCTTGCTGGAGTTGTTGTTATTATCCCTTTTGTTCTTGGGACAATCTGAAGCAAAGTGACCCTTCTCATTGCATGTGAAGCATCTTAGATCCTTCTTATTCTTTTGATAGGATCTCTTGTAGCGAGAGTGCTCCTTCTTGGCCTTGCTTCTTTTGGTGTGAGCTACAAGAGCTTGATCTTCACCTCCCATCTTTTTCTCACAAGCTACAAGTCTAGCTTCTTCTTGAGAGCATTATTTTCACAATCTGTTGAAGGAGATCAACTTCTTCCTTGCACAAATTCTTTGAATAAAGGAATCCCATGACCTGGGTAGGCCATTTAGAGTGGTCATGACAACTTCACCATTCTCCACCATTTCATCTACTGCTTTCAGTTGTTCCTTAATCTGGGAGACCCTAGAAAAATAAGATTGAATGGTTTTTCCATTCTGAAACTTTACTCCTTTCAATTGGTTCCATAGGGTCATCTTCTGATTTATGTTATTCCCTTCAAAGAGCTTGGTCAAAGAGTCAAACATCTCCTTGGGTGTCTTTAGAGAAGCCACATGGGGTATGAGATGGTCTTTGATAGAATCAGCAATGATTCTCTTTGCCTTGACCAAGTTCTTTATATGCAATACTTTAGCCTCTTCATCCTCTGGGATAGCGATGTCTTCTTTTATATATGAGTCCAACTCATTCTCTTCCAAGATTAACCCAATCCTATACTTCCAAGATTGGAAGTTATCAACCCCTTCAAGCTTATCCTCAATCTTGGTGTGGTGAGACATCTTAAAGAGTACTTCAAATGGAAATAGAAAAGATTTAGGTCTTACCACTTGAAATGCTGAAAACTGGATCCGGTCCCAGATTAGGGTTTGTCGAAAAAACCCTAAAAATTCAAAATGTGAATTTCAACTTTCTGAAAGGATAGAAAGATGCACCTTGATGAGTTGATCAGCCTGGTGTAATCAGAAATTAAGATCAGCAAAGCTTTACCCTTCAAATTTGTCTTTTTGTCCTCCCGGGTTCACTAGGGAGAGCCCTGAATTAGGGTTTGAGTTTCCCAGAGATCTACCCAGCCAAAAATATCGATCCAAAGCTCTAAACTTCGATTTTTGCAAGGATCTTCCAGCTATGTCTTCAGATTTTAGAAATTCCTATTTTTGTGGAAACCCTAATTTTTAGGGCCAAATTTGAAAATGCTTAGAATTGAATTATGATTGGATAGATAGATTCTCCTTGATGAGTAGAGTCAATCTACTATACTGCTTTTCCAAAATCTGTGGAGAGAAACCCAATAAAAAAGAAACTCAAGTTTTCGTCACTGCAAAATGTCTTCTTCTCAGGTTAGCTCTGATACCATGTTAAATTTTGAGCATTAATTCACAATAATCTAGCATCTTCACTGAAAGAATAACATATAGAGTATATCAATGCATAACAATCACAATAAGCATGACAAGCATCACAAGAATCAAAAGCATGAGAGACAAGAGACACGGAGTTTTCGTGGGGAAAACCCTAAGGTGAAAAACCCCACAACTTCCTCAGAGATAGAGAGAGCAATGGCTCAACCAAAGTACAACCAAAATACATTGAGATAGTCTCCTAGTAGCAGATGATCCTCCTCCTCACTAGTGCGCCACTTTCTGAGTGAGATAAGTGTGACTTTCCGAATGATCGAAATAGAGATCTCCCGATCTCTATTTATACTTAACCTGTTTTCCCAGTTACACTATGGGGTTGACTTGTCTATCTAGATATATCCACAATATAATATATATTTCATGGCCGACCCCACACATGGTGGTCTAATAACCCATCGGCAAGTACACACACTTGTGACACTTGTCAATCCACATGACGACACTTCCTTATAGAGGAATAACACATCTCTAATAAGGGTACAATAAATATAAATGAAATACGTAGATGAAATACATTCCGAAGTTACATATACATCAAAACTATTGAGTCTACACATCACTAGTTTCACGATCATATCCCTTGAGTAATCATAGCCACTAAAATTAACGCTTAATCTTAAAATTGATTAGACTTATTTTATTTATAGGGTACACCAACTAGCATAGGTTTAGAGTCTTGGAATAGATCATTGTGAGTTAACAATCCAAGACTACTAGACAAAACATTAGGTGTCTGACCAAGGAGTGGAGGAATCCATGGTATAGATCGGTGTTCTGAGGAAGCTCTACTCAATCCAGAGCTAAGCACGAGGTCACATGAGGTTGGTTGAGGAGATATCCCTCTGATACCGGCTGAACGTGGGAGATATATCTAGGATTTGTTCATATCTAGGGGTACCATAGGTTCGTCCTCTTGTGCTTCGGGCTTAGCTACCCTACCCATACGATGGATCCCACCTACGAATGTCCCCCTAAGCATTAGTTCTATTGCAGTGACCATAGTTTCCTTACCTAGGTATCACACAGGGTACTTGCAATGGTTATGCTGTTTGTGTCCTGATTCAGATAGGGATTCGACAGCACAGTTGTGTTTGTGCAGTGGACTTGACCCTGTACACGCAGTGAAGCTTGGGTGTCTCTATAACTAATTTTGTTACCTCCGGATATAGTTTAGGAGTCTCAAGCCTCTCCTAGGTGAGACATACTGTCTCTAGTGTTGGGAGCTCATTTAGCCACTTTGTTTGTCTGCTCTTGGTTGTAGTTTCTCTAGGTGTGTGCTTTTGATTTACTGTTTTTGATCGATAGTTGGCCTTTAGGGGACGTTTTGATTATATATTCTCTTCGGAGATATCGTGGCGCGGAGCCCTACTCTCCGCCGGTCCCGTCGGTTGGCTAGTTTAAAGCCAACTGAACTTTCACGCCGTGTTGCTAGGGGACGTCGGAGGGCTCCCTTTGAGTCTTCCGATTCTTACACGACTTATGTCCAAGAATTCATGGTTGTACATCCCGATACTAGGGAAAAACCTTCAACTCCTTCGGGTAAAGTTGACCATACTTCCGATCCTTATACTCCTCGTGAGGAGTGGGGAGGTGATCCACCTGAGACTCAACCTGGTTCTATTTGGCCTAATCCACTTGAACAAGATCCGTTTGATCCTTCAAATCTGGATAATTATCTTTACGAAATGCCCGACTTACCCAAGGACAAAGAACAGGATGATCCTTTCGTTCCTTCATTTCCACATAGTTATAGATATAGGATGCCTGAGTTACATGATGACACTGGCGCTACGATCAACTCGACCGCACTCTCTTTTGGTATGCCTAGTCATAGTACTGTCGAACCTTTCACTACGGTTGGTAGTCACGCTGGCACTAGTCAAAGTGTTAGCCATACTATACCCACTGGGGGCACTATCCTCGCTGGGGGCACTACATTTTCCACCCACACACATGGTTTGGGGACTGTTCAAATTCCTAACAATGCTAATGTTGGAAGACGACCACCTCCTAGGTTTACCCAACCTAATTAGAACATTGTTCAGAACATGACTCGCCATCCACCACCTAATACACTCGCTGCTACTCGTCAACCTAGGACTACTTTTACAAATGATAATGTTCCTCCCAACCACGAAGGTGGACACATACCGCATACTTTTGCGTCCACTGCTGCCACTAGTAATGCTAATGTAGGGGGTGGGAATATTTCCTATCCACATGGACATCATGCCACTATCCCTATTACTAGTCACACCAATATTGGAGTTGGGAATACTTCTCATGCTTCTGGTCACCAGGCGACTGCTCAAGCTAATCCTAATGCTGGGGGTGGGAACATACCATACCATTATGGTCATTACAACACGGTTCCCCCTATGAATAGTACATACATGCCCCATACTCATGGTGGCAACCCTTGTTACAACACAGTCGATGTTGGCCACCAGTATCACCCACCACCCCAATATGGTTCCCAAAACACGCATATACCTCCTTACTCTCAAATGGGTCAGGCAGGAGGAGGTTATCAATCTTATGGCCATGGGAAAGCTTATGGTCCGTCAAGTCCTTATCATCAACAGTTTAATCCTCATGGTCAAGCTTTTGGTCCATCTTATAACAAATTTCCGTTTAACCAACCTTTTATGGGGGCTTATAATCAAGCTTTCTAGCCTCAACTCTCATTCCTTGCACGCTTGAATCTTCCAGATCTTTCAAAGCTCACAAATGATTCGGTGTGTCACGACCCTACTTGGCCCCCGGTCCCTACCAAGCTCCCTTCGGACATTCCGAAGTTTGAGGGGAAAGGTGGTGAGGACCCGGGAGATCATGTCACGACGTTTCACCTTTGGTGCTCCTCCAACTCTTTGAATCATGATTCCATTAGATTACGACTATTTCAACGCACCCTCATGGGGGCAGCCGCGAAGTGGTATGTGGAGTTTCCCAGAAACACCTATAGGGGATTCAACGAGATTGCTTTGGTTTTCTTAGACCATTTCCAGTTATCGATTCGTTATGATATCGGTACTGAGTTGTTGTCCACCTTCCATCAGAATAAGGCCACACATATTTCTAACCACGTTCAAGAGTGGCATCGGCGGAAGAGATTAGTGAAAGCCAACATTCCTCCAGAGTTCCTATTGGAATGGTTCCTCAAGTCTCTACTCCCATACATTGCTAAGGATGTTTTGATGTCCGGCATTGTAACTGAGGAACAAGCTATCTTGAAAGTCCAGTAGTTAGATCTACTTTATTCTTAGTCTGGCATTCTGTATGACATTATTCCTGATGCACCGAGAACAAGACATGAGCCTACGTCAGTTCCTGGACCACATGCGAATGGAATTGTGGGGTCCGCATGCACTCGCCCTGTAGACTTGGTAGCTAATCAAATGAAAAATTTGTTGCTAAACTAGTCTGCTCCCGGACTGGTTCACACCTTGTCCACTTCCACTCCATCATCTGATGTACACAATGTGCAATCAATGAAACCATCGGGTAACCAGCAACCTGGTGGTAAGAAAAAGGGGAGAAATAATCGTAGGGGTGGAAACAATGGAAGTAATAACAATAGCAATCGTAATACTCCTCGTAAAGAGAATTCCAACCCTCCTCGGGAAGGCGGTAATGCTGGCGAGGATCGTAAACCTAGGCGTAAGGTGAAATTCCCTTGCAAGCTTTGTGGGGAGGATCATCTTACTCACTTATGTCCTCGAATTGAAGAAGCATCGAAGCATTTGGCACAGAGCCCAGTTGTCTTGAAGGATCCTCTTCCTCATCATCAAAACATGGCTTCACATGCTCCCACCACTGGTTATGGTACTAATGACACAACAACGTCTTCTTCCAATACTAGTGGTTATGGATGTGTGAATATGGTTCAGTCGGAGGTTTGTTTTGCTACTTGTCAGCGCGATTATGGTGCACCACAACCTAATTTGGGGAATGAGCCTCCCCCTCCTCTTGACAATTTCTTGCATACCGAGAAGCCCTCCATTATGCCGCGGATACCAAAAGGTGTTCTCAAGCACTCTACGCATAATCCCAATGCTCGAGCCACCCAAAACTACTCCATCATAGAAGATTTGGGCCAAACTCCATGTGCCATGTCGGCTCTTGAAGTTTTGCAAGCCTGTCCTTCTCAGAAGCATGCCCTTTTGAGTGCGTTAGGAGTTCAGGATGGGGGAAATCCTAGTGTTATCAAGTTCGATACTACTGATGTCCAACCTTGCTTACCTTACCATGTGGCTTTTCAAATCTAGGTGGTTTTCCTTCAGAGCTTCATCAAACGTACTATGGTTGATGAAGGTGCTTTCGCGTCAGTAATGTCGTTAACTTGTTGGAAAGCTCTTATCTCTCCTCCTATTCTCGCATCTAGAACTACACTCATTGCATTCGATGGTAGATATTTTACACCGCATGGAATTATCCCTTCCCTTGTTGTCTCCTTGGGAGGTAATTCTGTGCCTATTGAAGTCGAAGTGGTTGATGCGCCCATCGACTACAACCTTTTACTGGGTCAGAACTAGATGTACGCTATGAAGGCTATCGCGTCTACTGTATTTAGAGTTATCTACTTTCCCCATGAAGGAAAGATTGTGACAATCGATCAGCTGGATTTTGTTGGCACTCCTTCCGCAACATCCACGGGATCTGTAGTCCTGCAAGTTTCTAATTCTCAGCTGGAAACTGGGAACATAGGTGTTGGAATGTACCCCTCATTGATGGGAACTTGTAATCTTTCTCCACCTATGAATTTTATTGGAACCATTACCGACAATGTGTCTCCTCCTTCAAATAATATGTTATTCTGGACCTCCTATTTAGATGATTCGTGGACTTTATCATTCACGAATTCCACGTCTGGAGACATTGCACACATCGTGATGTCTATGCCTTTATCTGTAGCGGAGCTCGCTTACAATCA
This sequence comes from Larix kaempferi, assembly GCA_027924585.1. Taxonomy (NCBI): domain Eukaryota; kingdom Viridiplantae; phylum Streptophyta; class Pinopsida; order Pinales; family Pinaceae; genus Larix; species Larix kaempferi. The sequence goes on from BSBM01000252.1 coordinate 6,725,317, forward strand.
TATCGAACAAACCACTATAGATCTGGATCTCTCTTCTTCCCAGACAGTCAAAGAAAATCCCATTTCGCTGCAAGTTTGGAAAGCCAACTCATCTTGTTCCCACGATTGCCTTGATGATACTTTACCATCTGATGAATCTATCCTCGAGGCCATGTGTCGTAGTGAGAGGCCTTGGGAAGATATGCACCATTGCTCTTATTTCCTTCCCAACCTCGAGCTCATTGAGCAAGAGGAGTTTAGGATGACTCTAGCAAAGATGGTTGGTCACCCTGTGGCTCTTCTAGAGTCGCATGATGTTTTTGCGGAGGGGAATATGGCCAATATTTTCCCAACCACTTCGATCAACATCTCTCGCACTCCTGGAAAGATAGAGAACATTTACATCGGTGCCAATTGCACTCCTGAGGAGATCGCTATTTATACTGACTTGTTTACAGAACTCTGGGAAGCTTTCACCTGGTCATACGAGGAGATGCCAGGAATAGACCACCGCATTGTTGAACATGAGATTAGAACGTATCCTGATGCTAAATCGGTTCGACAACGCTTATGTACTGTGAACCCTAGGAAGGCAGTTGTTATTAAGGCAGAGGTGGAGAAACTGCTCAAAGCTGGTTTCATCTACCCCGTTCCCCTTACTGAATGGGTGTCAAACCCCGTTCCTGTGGATAAGAAGAAGGGAACGATTTGTGTATGCACTGATTTTAGAGATTTGAACCGTGCATGTCCAAAAGACAACTTCCCCATGCCATTCATTGATCAAATATTGGATGCTTGTGCGAGGAGTGAGATTTTTTCATTCATGGACGGCTTCTCAGGTTATAATCAGATTCAAATCAAACCTACGGACCAACATAAGAAGGCATTTATTTGTCCATGGGGAACGTTTGCATATCGAAAAATTCCCTTCGGCCTTAAAAACGCTGGAGCTACTTTTCAGCGAGCCATGACCTATGCCTTTCACGATCTTAAGATGATTATGGAAGTTTTCTTGGATGATCTTGCTGGCCATTCTTGCAAGAGAGTGGACCACCCCAAGCACCTCCATATGATTCTCGAACGATGTATCCACTACAAAATTCGATTGAATCCAAAAAAATGCATCTTCGCTGTTAGGACTGGTCACCTTCTAGGATTCATAGTTTTGAGGGAGGGTATTAGAGTCAATCCTCTCAAAGTTAAGGCAATACTTCAGTTGCCTCCTCCGCGTAATTTGTAACAACTTCAGAGCCTCCAAGGGAGAGCTACTTTTCTACGTTGGTTTATAGCTAATTATGCTAATATTACCAAAGGTTTCACATGCTTATTGAAGAAAGACACACCTTTTATCTAGGATGAGCGAGCCCAGCAGTCTTTCGATGCCCTTAAGAAAGCTTTGGTATCGGCCCCTGTGCTTAGTCCGCCAGACTTTACACGATATTTCATTCTTTATGTGGCTGCATCTCAAGAGACTATTGGCATGGTCTTGGTTTAGGTAGATGATGCGCTCGTAGAGCATGTTATCTATTATCTCAGTTGAAATTTAGTAGACGCTGAACTAAAGTACACTCACGTAGAAAAGCTGGAACTTGCGACTATCCACACAGTCCAGCAGTTATGGCATTACATTTTGCTTTGAACAACCACAGTTGTAGCTCACATCAATCCATTTCAGTTCTTGCTATCATGATGCCTTATCGGGGGTAAGTATAATAAATGGATTGTAATCCTTCAGGAATTTGATCTTGATTTTGCTTCGAAAAAATCAGTGAAATCGTTGGTGTTCGTTGAGCTTATGTCGGACCTTCCACGACTTGATGAGGATGTCATTCATGAAGATTCCTTTGTGGATGAACACTTATTTCTTATCTTGTCTGAGGACCCTTGGTATGGGGATATCATTGTATATCTCCAAACTTTGAAGTTTCCTCCACATTATTCACGAGATGAGCGACGGCGTGTGAGACATCATGCTAAAGATTATACAATCGTCGGTGACACTTTGTATCACCAAGGAAAGGATTCCATTCTCCATCATTGCTTGACTCATGAAGAAGCAGAATGGGTACTTAATGATTGCCATGCGGGGGTGTGTAGCGGTCACTTATCCGGGCTTGCTACAGCCCAGTGTATCATGCGAGCTAGTTATTTTTGGCCTACCATCTTTAAAGATTGTATTAACGCTGTGAAGAGATGTCACCCTTTCCAAGTGTTTTCTCGGAACATACACTCACACCCAGCACCCCTCAATCCGATTGTCATTGTCGGTCCCTTCACTAAGTGGGGGGTAGATTTCATGGATTGCAAACCAACTTCGACTGGGGGGAATCACCATATCATCGTGGCCATGGATTATTTTTCCAAGTGGACTGAGGCCATGCCTACTGTAAAAGCCGATGGTGCTACTGTAGCCCATTTCGTGTTCAACCAGATTATCACTTGTTTCGGTATCGCAAAAGAGATTGTCACTGACCATGGCCATCACTTTCAAAACAAGATGATGGAGGATTTGTCTCTCAATCTTGGGTTTCATTAGGAACACTCGTCTTCCTATTATCCTCAAGCGAATGGTCAGGTTGAAGCAGTAAATAATTCTTTGAAGACCATTCTCCAGCGTACCATCCAAGAAAGCAAGACCAATTGGCATATCATGTTGTATCCTGCTTTGTGGGCATATTGAACAGCAATCAAGACTGCCACTGGGTTCTCACCATTCCAGTTAGTTCATGGTGTGGAGTCACTTTTACTGATTGAATGTGAAATCCCTTCGCTCAAGCTAGCCATAGAGCTCCTCCGTGATACGACATATATTGAGCAATGTTTAGTACACCTCGAGCAACTTGACGAGCAACGTCGAGATGCCGCTGTGGCTATTGATGTTAACAAGCGTCATGTCAAGGTTCAATATGATAGGTCTTTCCGTCCCTGAAAATATGCTGAAGGTGACTTGGTACTTTTGTATGACCAAGCTAAAGAACCCCTGGGGGTAGGCAAGTTCAATCCCATGTGGCACGGTCCTTACATTGTGAGGCATGTCCTCAAAAAAGGAGCTTCTGAGTTAGAAGAATATAAGGGAGTTTCCTTGAAGGATCCTAGAAATGGGCTCTACGTCAAGCGGTATTACGCTTGAACCTCTGGTTCAGGCTGATACTTTTGTACACTATTGTATAGTTTTTCTGTACATAGTTTAGCTTGCCCTTTTTGGTTTTCGGGTCTGCTTATTAGCCTTTGTTTGATTGACAAATGTCAACAGGATCTCCTACATTCTTAGGTTTTGCGGATGGTGCTAGCTGACATACGCAGACGCTTGCTTCTGCTATCTGGGTTATCTTCTCACCTAACCACTTAGTTGTGTCCTCAGGAGGTGCTTGTCTCGGTCCTACATCTAATAATGTGGCTGAGTATAGTGTCGTTATTGAGCTACTTCGGGATGTTATTTCACATGACATCCAGTATTTAGAAGTCCTCCTGGATTCACAACTAGTTGTGTCTTAGCTGAATGGGCAGTACCGTGTAGGACACCCTACATTACTATGGATATTCCTTAAGGTACGACTCTTGGAGAGACATTTTGTTTCAATTACATATATTCATATTCCAAGAAGTCTTAATTATATATCTGATGCATATGCTAACTATGTATTAGATTGGCATTTGTCACATTCATCATGAAGCACATAAATACAAATACATTCATACATTTGTAAATACACACGTATAGTAGAACCGAGAACCAAAGTTTATATATATATAAATTGTCCAAAATTGGTAGTGTCATACAAAACTAGAGCCCATAGCCCTAAAAAATATACATATCCATACAAAAAAATGAAACCCTGGGATATCTATTCCCTCCGAGGAGGTCTAGCTTCCGCCTCAACGGGATGCGTCTCATAGAAGTATTGTACTGCATTGGCCACCCGCTGCAGTAGCCGCACCCACTCACCGAGAACACCCACTACCTAGCACTGCATGGCCTCAGGTAGTCAGGCTACCCCTAGTTGTGGTACTTAGGCAACCATCTGTGATATGTTGCGCCGCAATGTCTGAAGTGTGCGCCCTGCTGTAGCGTCTCCTGCCTCCTCACGTCTACCCCGACGACCATGTCTCGGGAAGCCCTTGGGTCTCACTAGGTCTTTGTCTACGAGCAAACAGTCAAACTTTAGCACTTGATACTACCACCAAAACGATTTTTTGCATTTCAACTATAATCAAAAAATCCATAAAAATTTAATAAACACAAAACCAAAAGAGTACTCACCGATGTCTCCAAATGCTGCACCTGGTGGGAGCGGCATGTCACGATCCTATCTGAATTCTATCCCCGCATAGGGATAATCCTCTATAGCAATCACCTGTCGGTTCCACCAGCGGAAGAACTCCTCAGTATATTGTGACGCCAGATGGCCACCACCTTGTCGTGTCAGGATCTCATCCCACTGGGTCAGGGCTGGATCATGGATACTGTGAGGAGGGACATCCACCCTCGGGCTAAGCCCCGAAACCCTCTCAAAGAAGAAGCTGCATAGGATGCTACCATACCTGAAGTTTTTGGCCTTCCCCTCTTTGCATTCCATCAATTGTGTCTTCATAGACACCAACATAGTAGTATACCAGTTGAATATCATAGGTTGCATGCATTGTGATACGTAGAACATCACTGGCCTAGATGTCTGGTGCAGTGCTTTGGATCCAGTGATCTGCACCAGGGTAGCCACAATGATCTTTGTGCTCAGATCTACTATGGCATTGACAAGCACTTGGCTTCCCACTGCTCGTGTGTTTGCGGGACAATACCTTACTATGTAGTCCTGAACAATGATCCCACCACCACGGTCCGAGACCGAAGACTACCCACCTCCCCTCTACGAGACAAACCAGTAATGAAGTAGATATCCTCCACTTCCAGTGTAAGGGTTTTCTCGTTGAGGATAAATTTTTGTGCATCCACATCCCAGTAGTCTATCAGGTGATGGAGTAATAGGTTTTGGGCCCTTAAACCCCCTATACTCTAGAACTTGTATAACCCACATGCTTGCAATGCCTGCTGCGCTTGCAAATCATTGCGCACGGCCTCATCAACCTGGTCATGCTCTCTCTCCCTCCACTCTAGAACCATCCTAGAGTGCAAAGAAAACAAGTTTTGGTCAGTTTCATGATTAAAAAAATTTCCATGGCCGTACCCGTGGGCTAATTTGTATACAGTGGCGGGTACCCACGGGCAGTCTATTTTTTGACTGGGCATTTGGTGCCCTACCCACGACCCGCATAGTTATGGGCCGCGGGTAGAACCGAAGCCATCTAGGGCTTGGCCAAACTAAAAACCCACCAGTAAAAACGGAAATAAAAACATTAAAATGAAAGGTATGGAAGTAACCACCAACCTGCTCCGGACGGTTCACTGAACGGTCGCTTGTAGCTCCCAGGATCGGCAATTGAAGTTTCAGGTGAAAACTAACCAAATAACTCCAAATTGGTGAATAGTGCAAATGAATTGTAATTTGGAAAATTTTATTACTATTTATAATTTTCTGGACCCACTTCTCTATAGTTTTTGCCATTTTGAGCCGTTATGAACTAATATCGTGTCATGGAGTAGTGTTTTTTAAACAGATTTCCTCGGCGAAAGTTGTTCTGAACCATTTCACACCCACGGCAGGTACGTTTCACACCTGGTGTATAGGTTAGATGCCATTTTTGCATGCATTATGCATTTGACCTATTAACCATTTTCATAAACCCTAGGTGTGACCCCACTTCGTAACTGACATAGAACCTTCACACTACTTTAGAAGTGTTGTTATGTGGTGGTAGGGATTTTCCAAACATGGGTACCCTAGTTAGAACCCCTTTATGCATTCTGGTGCCCATGCCATTGTTTGTCCTTAGGATTGGGAGTCATTTGTAGTCATGCCATGACATTGCAATAAAGATGCATACTCTACTTTGTCTTATGCTAGCCATCTCCTTTAAGGACTCCCCTCAGTTATATCATGTTGTGATTGCATTGCATCATCCTGCTTGCTACTTGAGCCTTGTGCCGACTCCTGCTTACTCAATTGTTAGCTTGGTGCCTGAGAACTTTCCCCTGTCGAGCCTTGCAGAGCTTATATTTTCCTTTCACAATTTGATGACCTATTGACCTTAAGGGAACATACCCCCTAGTGTCCACATCCTGCATGCACTTCCTTGCATTGAGCATAGGTATGTTCCATTGCTTGGGACTAGTCTGCTAGCTATTTGACACTCGTTCCCTCACCTGTTGTACTATAAGCAATTTTATTCTTTTTCAAGCTTTTCCCAAATATGAAAAAGACCAAAAAAATCAAATATTCCAAAAATCCGGATGGGATTATGGTCACTATTTCTTGTTGGCAGTTGTTGTGTCGCCTTTGAATAGAGCATTCATTCCTCTCTGTATATTATGAGTCGGGACTATAGTTGGGCCTTAGGAGCTGTACTTGTTTCTCAGTTTACTCCACCGATTGGCTAAGCTTCCAATCATTATGGAGCCCTCTATAATGCCTCCTGCATTGCACAGTTTATGTCAAGTCTATGTTGCCTGAGTCTATCCATCTGCTCATTCTCTTGTTCAAAAGAAGTCCTGAAACCAGTGTCAACCACTCCTCAGACCTCTGTACTATCACATGTCGGCCATCCTTATTGAGTCAGTCCATTTCACTTGAGATCTTCCAAATCTTTCAGCATTGCTGGTACCTCGTGCTGGTCGATGGGGGATTCCTTAATGTCCTCCTTCCAACGAGTCTCGTAACGTCAACTTCAACCCATTTATTCCGGGACTTGAGGCTTAGAGTTCAGTTGAGTACCTTGAGGCTTGCAGTCATTAGTTCCAAGTTCTCTCATGATTGACAGTTTTGGGTATACATCATTGTCCCCTGATCGATGGATTCATCCTAGTGTTCGACTTCAACCCATTTATTCACACTCCGATGATTGTGCTCCGTGCCTTGATGCCCATTGTCATTATTGGTGGGTCATCTCGCGTCTGTTAATGGTATACATCATTGACCAGTAATCAGATGATGTCTCATCAGGTTTGACCCCAACTCCTTTATTCACTTGATGGAACTTGCACCGTCAAAGACTTGTGTAGAAGACCCTAGGCGATTTTGGCATTCAATATGCTACTTATGACTTTCACTTTACATCTGAGATATCACCTCTCATATTTGAGCAGTTTGTACCTCCAGGTTTGCACCAGTTGTCTTCTTTTTAGCAGAAGACCATATCTTACTATAGAGGGATCATGGCTATGATCACTTATGACATGTATTCACTATGTACTACCTATTCATGGCCATTGTATCAGATTGTTGTACTATATCGACATGTATTCAGAGATACTATTGTATTATGATGAGTGAGTTTCTCTTTCCACTTGTGCCTCCATCACTCCACTTCTGAGTTTTATAATGTATTTCGGCCATTTTAGCATTAGTCTCTGACCTCACACATTAGGGGGCATCTGTTACATCGTAATCTTCCACCTTGTGAGAATCAACATTATTTGGCCTATAGGATCCATTTCAGTGACTCAGATCCACTTATATCCTTCAGAGATACTAGTTTGCCCTATTTTTATTCCTACCCGCATGTTGCATCACTATAGCATGCATACCCGTGAGTTGCATCACTATAGCCCGCGGGTATCAAGTAAAATGGTAAAAATCACTATTTATTACTTTTTACTCCCAGAAAGCGGTCATTGGGTGACCTTTGGCTCTCTGTCTGCCCGAGTAATGCCTCAATGTGTCCTTTCACCTACCTTTGAGAGGACTATATATTGAGCACATATGGCTTATGGATGGGAGGAAGAAGAGAATAGCAAGAGAACTCTAGTGGATTTTTTCCCTATCTTGAGTCTACACTCATTGATCCTTGTAGTTGTGAACCCTTTATGTTCACCTTCCAAAATCCTATCTAGTTTTAGTTTTCCATTCATGGAGGATTGAAGTGGTGGAGGCGCAAGTGGATTGATCTAGATCTTGGTTCAGATTAGTTGCCGAAAAGAGGTCGTATCACCTTGTACTTCTTCTTGTTTATTAATAGAAATACTCATAATCTCATCCATTCATGTTGTAAATGTCTTTTATTATACATTGGGTTACATTTGCTTGTGATATTATGGACCATCGTTATTGATAATGTTAATGTCATTTATATATTATATGTACTTGTTGGATATTGGCTGTCAAGACTAAGTTGCAGATTTCAAGTGCATGGATTGAAAGCTCCAACGGGGATCTACATCAAATGTTTGGATTGAGGTTGGTTACATTTCTCCATTATCTTAACATTGTCATTTATAATAGCATTGTTTTGAGAATTGAGTTGAATTCTAGTAGTCATCTGTCTGTTGTGGTATTCCCAAGCCATAGTGAGTTTTCTCCAATACAGATGTCTACTTTGTCATCAAGTTTTCTTCCTAGTACTAGAACAACATCTTCTTTAATTCCTTTCTTAAGTGCCTTGTTATTTTTCGTTTCTTCTTTGATTTTTTCTTGGTTGGCAATGAAGGCCTTGATGTTCTTTTCCATTTTTTCGATTTTCTCTTTTAGTTCTGCCATGGTTCTTGATCTAGTGTGGGGAGGTGAATGTTTGGGACCAATTTTGGTAGGACTTAATTAATAATAATTATTGTAAGGAAAATAATTATCATAATTAATGGGTAAAATAAATAAATATAATAATTATTATATTTAAATATTTTTATTTTTATTTTCTTTATAATATGGATTTGTGACTTTTAATAAAATTAAATATTAATATAACAACATTTATATAATATTTAATTTTTATTAAAAATTAGGTTTTACGTGAAGGAGTTTGAACGAGGGAGTGTGGTAGGTTTGACAGGGAGCTGGAGAAGTGGGGGATGGGTAGCGAAGGTTTAACAAGGAGTTTGAGGTTGCAGGCGAGGGGGCAAGGGCAGCGTCGGTGGGAGGGCAAGGGCGAGCAAGTGGGAGGGCATGGAGATATGGGGGTTGCGATTGGTTGAGAGGAACGTGGGTGAGGAGCGCTGTGAGTTTGCAAGTGTGGAGATGGCGAGGGGGAGCATGCTAGTGTAGAAGAAAAGAGGGGAGGCATAGAGGGAGAGCTGATAGGGGAAGGTGAAGTGTGATGGAGAGGTGAGGTGTGTTGGAGTGAGCTACGGGTTTAGGGAGCATAGGTGCAATAGATATTGGGAGCAGGCGGTGGTCGAAGGAATGGCTAGTGGGAGTGGGGAGGATGTTCACTGGCAGCGTGGACCAAGAGGGGGTTGGCACGCAAATGAAGAGAAGCATGGCGATGGTAAGGAAGGACGTGGGTCAGTGCATGGAGTTGTAAGGGAAGGAGGGCGTGGAATAGGGAGAAGGCACGGGTGGAGGATGGAAGGCGAAGGCGTGGACGTCCAAGTGGAGAGGAGTAGAGGGGGGAGGGCGGTGGAGAGGAGGAGGAGCTGGAGCGTAGGGTAAAGGAGAGTCTGCTGGGGAAAGTGGGAGGATGTGTGAGAGGGAAGCAGTGGAGTGCACAGAGAGCCATGGGGGAAAGAAAGCAGGAACGAGAACGATGTGAGGAACGTAAGGTGAGAGGAGCGACAAAGGAACTGGAATGTGAGAATTTCCAGAGTGGAGTGGGCGCAAGGATTAGATTGTGTGAGGGTGCAGTGGATGGAGGAGTGAAGTGAAGTGAATGGGGTGAGGGAAATTGTTGACGAGCCAAATCCGAGCTCAGAGGAGCGATACCGCAGCAACGGTATTCGGTTGGACTTGAAGGGAGAGCCGAAACCAAGCTCTGATACCAAATGCAGCAACCTATCTGGTTGGACTTTTAATAGTTGAATCCGACTCTCATATTGAATAATAAATAAGAATAATATATTTGATGATGATGATAAATTACAATAAGATGGCCTTTATAGGGCTTGAGGAAGCATAGTGAAGGGTTACGCCCTTTCACTAGTAACCTAATAATCTATTAATTTATAAATAATAATATTAAATAAATATTCACAACATCTTGTAAAGGCGGTCCAAATCTTGAGCTCTAGATTCCTCCTGAATCGGCTCGCTATATCTATGTCCATCTGCAGGGTCCAATGGTGCGATGACCCTAAGATGCTTTCCTTCAAAGATCATCTTCTTTGTCTTCAGGTTTATTATGGTGAGGTTATTGCTAGCCCAGTTAATTCCTAACAACACAGGAAAAGGATGACTATCATCGACAATCTCGATAACCTTTAAATCTACATGACTCTATACTCCATCAATGTCAACAATCACATTGGCTAATCATCCAAAGGGTATGACTTTCTCCTGATTGGCCATTCTCAACTGGATAGGTGACCATAATAGATTTGGTCTCCCCATCTGTTGCCATGTCTGTTTGGTTAAGACATTTACTTCTAATCCTAGATCAAGAATGATCTCATCCATTTCATAATCTCCTATCTGTGCTTTGAGCCTCATTTCTTTGCCTGTTCTCTTGTGTTTTTTGATGTGATGAACTGCGCTATCGGTAGTTTCACTTTTGATGCGTGGTTCATACTGGTCTAACAACTTCTGCAACTCTGCTATAGCATTTGGGCTCTTCAACAACTTCATGCAGCTCCTGAGGAACTACGCAACAGAGGTTCATGTCTCTGCTATAGCACTCGTTCTGTCATAAGCAGCCAACATATCTTCCATATGCGGTATTTCGTTGCACAACGGGATTCTTGGCGATCTAGGTGCTTATTCTTTGAAGATATCCTACGCTTCTTCAAAGGCTTAACTATTTTTCTTCAAGTCGAAAGCAAGTGCTTTCCCAACAACTTTCCTTATCCATATCGTTTCAAGAGGGGTCTGCTTAGTGTTGAAATCTCCAAAAGTCGAAGCTTCTGCTCCTCTATCTCTTCCCGTTGTAGCGCCACTTTGTGTCACTACATTGATACTTGGATTCGTAGGTCTCCTTTCTGCTGCGATCAACTGGATGTTTGGGTTCGGCTCCTCCAACCATTTTTCTGTATTTCTACCTCTAACACTAGGCAGTCTTCAATAACATGATCAAATGATTGACAATAACTACATGTTGTGCATGGTTTGGTACAGTCCCTAGATACATGGCCTGCTTGGCCACAGTTGTAACAGATTACTTGAACTCAGCCTCACCCCTGTGTTGGGCCATTATTTTTTCCTCTCCCGTGGTATCCTCTGCGGCCTCTGTATGCTCCTTGATCTTGCAGTGCATTTTCTTATTTCTACGGAGTCTCTCCTTGGACTCTGTACATTCCTCCATACATATGCTCAATATCTTTCTTCCTTTCTAGCATGAGCTCATATGCATAGCAATTGGACTCATCATGCCCAACTGATTTACAGAAATTACAGTATAGGGTTTTAGGTGTTCTTACGTATTTCTGTATCAGGTGGCAGTCTTCTGGCCGGTGTCCTCTAGTTCTACAAATTTCACACCATGGCCCTTGGTTCAGATTTAATGGGTTTGGTCCACCCATGTTAAGGAAGTCTTGGAATAAAGGACAATGATCCTTAGTGTGTCCTTCCCCTTTACAGCCTATACACTAGACTTCCTGTCTCTCTTTCTTTCCTTTCTTGATATCTTGTAATTGTAGTGTCAAGATAGCTAACTAGTTCTGAATCTGCAACATGCCAGTGCTAGTTTCTCCCATGGGTAAAGCTTCCAGCTTCATCGCGATCTCTAATGCTTTTGCCTGCAAAGCCACTTTATATTGCATCAACAGTTGTCTGATATGGGGCAACAACATGGCTATAAACCACTCCAGACCGTTTCATTAGGTTTCTATTTGATCTCTTTCAACTCTGTGATGCACTGTGACTCTGACTTCGGCTTCTTAAATTCTGCTAAGAGTGCAGCCTTAATTTCTGCAAGGATTCTTTGTTGTCCCTACGAGTATTTCATGAACCAATGCAAGGCTCTGTCTCTAAAGGTGGTGATGAGTTGTGCTTTCTTAATAGCATCGTCTTGTACTTGTTTAACACTCCAAATGGCTTCACATAGAAACCGATGCTGATCAGGGTCTTCTAGACCCGTCCCTTTGAATATCGACAGCTTAATATCCTCGATCATGCTTCTTCTAGGTGGTGGAGGGTTTTGTGTAGGTTGCTGAGCAAAAAAGATAAACGGAATGGTCTGAGTGCTAGGGATATTTGCAATAGGGGGGTTCTGGACTGGCTGAGTTTGTGCAATGGAAGGCGTGGTGTTCCCACCCAGTGGATTCTGCGGAGTAATAAGCTGATAGGTGGAAGATAGAGGTGCGGTTTGGCTATCAGGTTCATCTTCTGAATCAATGTCTACGTTGAGTCCAGGTCCACTAGCAGTCTTCTTAGGTGTATATTTATACATTTTCCCACTTCTTAGATTATGTGTCTCCTCGTCTGACTCACTAAAAATTTTATTGACCATTACAGAGTTCAAAATTTTACTGCATTCTAAGAACACCTTTCTCAGCTAAAAGAATTTTAATGTATATATTGAGGTTGTTCAGATACTTACCTCTGATTCCCTTGAAAAAATCTCTTTCTACTGCATTGTAGGACTTTAGCATGTCCAGAGCGAACTGCATCACAAAACTTTGTAATGTACTGTCAACCCAGAAGTCGACTGCTCGTAAGAATGGACTATCTAGTGCTTTGAGCCTTTCAGTCAGCTCCGGTGTCCACTCGATCGATACGTCTCGCAGGGTAGAGTTTCTGTGTTCTACGAGCCTTGACAACCAATTGTGTATCTCATTCCCAAAAGACGCCCAAAAAAATTCATGAACGTCTTTCCACAGGTATTTATTCAACCACTGAATGTCAGAGAGATGTGGGTGTCTGTTTTCTTTCCTTGTGAAGTCTCTCTCTGTCTTGTCACACCAAGCCCAGATTTCTTTCTTGTCTGGATACCAAAAGTTGACGCCCAGCTCAACTTCTTCTACTTCGCACACCACGACTTCAACTCATCATGGATTCTTGTCCCGGTAATAGAACCATTTGTTGGCTTATAAACTAATCTAGAGGTTTCCAATGTAGACCTAGGTTCTTCGCGGTTTCAAGGAACCAACAAAACCCCTTCTCACCGGCCCATTTGGAAATAGCCTACGAACAGGCTGAGGTCTCACCCGAGGTGTAGCTATGGGGGCACTGCGGAATCAAGTTTCCACAATGATGTGATGAGTTGTTTAGACAGGACTACTGCGCAATGCACTATTAGAATTGCACTGCGTGACGATAGACTGCGTTGTGGTCCTTACTTCTGCAAGCGAATATGCTTGCGGAACCAGCACATCTACGGACTGCGCGGTTCGGATAGAATATGAATCACAGGACAACACAACTTACTTATACACTTCCTCGTTCAAACTTAACCACTGTGAAGACTTTACTTTAACACTTAATCATCCATCTACTGCCTTAGATTATTTAACTTTATAACAAATGCAAGCAAACAAAGCATACGATGCTGCACACTCCCAGTGTGGTGTGTCTAAAGAGTTACACAACCCAAACTCTACATACACCTGTGATTATACCATAAATTGATACGTTCGTAGACTTAGGGTACTGAGCATTCATCATTCATCCATTCACACAATACTTAACCTATTATTTCCATCTTTCTCCTATGGCGAATACATATAAAAGCATTGATATAACAGCTGATAAATAAGAACTCAGACATTCATTCGTAAGCAAACAGACAAGTGCAAAATGTAAACAATCACACTACACAGGATTTAACATGGTTCACCCCCCGGATGGGAGCTACGTCCACAAGAACTGTTGTTGTATTAGTATTTTAGGAAGGGTACAACAGTTCTTTGTCTGTGCACTCAACTGTAGACTCTCTTCTCTCTCTCAATAGGCCTCTGCACACACAGTTTGTAGAGCCTTTACAAAATGTTCCTCAACAGAGATTTATCAAATCAATAATGAGAACAATACAAAATGAAGAGTAACCCTTTCCCATACAAAAATGCCTTATTTATAGATCATGCCCGTAGGTCATGTCTTTACAATTAGAAGGCAAAAAACCTTAGGTTTACAAAACTGTCACGGTTTTCCCTTAACTGAACTACTGGCTTCTAGTAGCGAATATTCCATCATGGCCACCTTCAGCGCATGCCTCACGTCACTATCGGCGTTCCTATTGCACGCATGCCAATAGGTAGGTTTCACCGAGCCATTCTTCCTATAACGGTCTCGTGTGACTGGTTCACGTAGTGGTTCTTTCGCATGTGTGACCTTTTGCTTTCTTCCGCTTATGCTCCTTACCCATCGCCTGGCACTCCTAGAGCATCTTTACCAAAAATAGACCATCGATTTTCTAACCAGAATCTGTGTCGTCTTCTGTCCAACACTCTGCTTTCCCGAATCCATGTAGACTGGACACATCACAGTGTTGTCTCCTTGTAACATTGATCTTTGCAGCTCTTCCGACGCTATGCTACGCGCAACTTCGCAGCATCCAAAATACTTATACAAAAAATATTCCAACTGAACTGCGCTCAGCTCCGTAGTTCCAAAAACCCTTCTTGCTCAAAATGCCCCACTTGGTCCAAGCCCAACACGTTGGTGCATCAAAGCTCATGACGAGCCAAACTGGACAGATTTTTGCCAACTCCTTCTACAACAATTTGTTCCTAGTGCTATTGATGAATTCATAGGAGCACTCACTAAACTTCGTCAAATTGGCACTGTGAGAGAGTATCAAACCTAATTTGAGAAACTGACCAATCACACAGAAGGATTATCTGATGAATTCTATAGGATTTTTTTTATTAGTGGTCTCCAAGATGAAATCCGCTCAGAGGTTTAAATGTTCTATCCCAACACAATGATGGAAGTCCTAGGGTTGGCTAAGTTGGCAGAGGACAATATCACAGCCCAACAACGCTCCATCTCCACTTTTGTTCCATTCAGAAATATGGTTTCCCAATGACCTCCTATCACGCTAGCTCCTCGACCAACTCCTATCAAGCATTTGTCTGAAGTAGAGATGCGAGCACGTGGAGAAAAAGGGCTTTGTTATAATTGTAATGAGAAATTCACTCGGGGACATAGATGTGTTGAGAAAAAAATCTATCTCTTGGATGTGGATTCTCTACCCACCTCTGAACTTGGTGAAGAAGCTCCAAATACAATAGATGATCAGGTCAACATTCAACAGCTTCCTGTTGACCCCCCATCTCAAGACGAACACCCAGAGATATATCTCCATGCTTTAGCTAGAGTCACCACCCCATAAACAATGTGGATCAGGGGTTACTTCAAGAATCTCCCTCTTACAATACTCATTGATTCTAGTAGCACTCATAAATTCATTGACCCTCAGATCTCTAAACAGGATGATTGTTTTGTCCATCCTTGCTCCAACTTTGAAGTCATGATTGCCAATGGGGGCACCTTACCTTGCAAGGGGAAGTGTAGCAATGTGCGTATCTCTATGGAAGATTATAACCTACGCTCTAACATGTTTTCCTTAGGCGCTCAACGGTTATGCACACTTGGCCCCATCTTATGTGATTTTGCTAAAATTTGGATGCAATTTTCAGTCAATGGGAAAAAAACACACATTTACGGGCTTACAACCAGGGTCTATCCGCATCATCAGTTCACATTTCCTAGGAAATCTCCTTAAGAATAATTCACATGGTGTCATCGCTCAGCACCATTCCATTCAGATGTACCCATCAACGGTCTCCACTACTCCTTTGGATCTACAACACATTTTGGATAGATATGCAGGTGTCTTTGCTAAACCAGTGGGATTGTCGCCTTCAAGAGTCCTTTCAGGTAAGAATTTATCCACCTCTACATCTGAGAAGGAAATGATGGCTATTTTGCATGCAGTACAGAAGTGGAAGCCATACCTATTAGGGAATCAATTCTGCATCAAAACTGCTCACCAGTGTCTGTAATATTTCCTGGAACAACGGGTCTCCTCCCCAGCACAACTGAAATGGGTTAGCTAACTCATGGGTTATGCCTATGAGATCACTTACACGAAGGGTAAGGACAATCTGGTGGCAAATGCTCTTTCTCGTACATTTGATGACCACATTTCTCTTTCAGCTATTTCTATGCATGTTCCAAATTGGTTGCAATCTATTCAACAAGGCTATGTCAATGACTCCTCCTTATCTCAACTCATCCAACGGTTTGCCAACAACCCTTCTACTGTACCACATTACTCTTGGGATGGTAATTCCCTGAGATAGAAGGGTCATCTCATGCTTCCCTGGAGCACAGATCTTCAACATGCTATCTTCTCTAACCTCCATGCTTCTCCATTGGCAAAGCCCTCTGGGTTCCTCAAAACGTATGAGCGAGCACATCGTAACTTCTTTTGGAAGGGAATGAAAAGGACAATTCAACAGATGGTGGTTGAATGTGATACTTTCTAGCTCCTTCTGGGATTGCTCGAACCCTTGCCCATCCCTACAAGTATTTGGACAGATATTTCTATGGATTTCATTGAAAGGCTCCCTAAATTTGGAGGGAAGACTGAAATTACCAATAAATGTTTGGAAACTTATCTTCATTGCTTCATTTCCGAACAACAACCTCAGTGGGTGAAGTGGCTCCCTCTCGCTGAATGGTGGTACAATATTGCATCTAAAATGACTCCATATGAAGCAATCTATGGTCACACACCGCCATTTCTTCTTCGATACACCCTCCGTAGTACACTAGTTCAGACAATTGACATGGTTCTTCGAAAGTGCGATCAGATTCTTCGCATTTTGCAAGACAATCTTCACATGGAAAGAATTTTAATGAAACAACAAGCCCATCAACACCATTTTGAGCGCACTTTTCAAGCAGTTGATTTGGTTTTTCTTCGTCTACATCCTTCCAGGCAATCCTCCCTGAAACTCAAAGGGAATCCACTTCTCTCTCGATCAATCATAGAGGTATTAATTCAATGGCATGGCATGCAACCAAAGGATGCTACATGGGCACCACTCCTTCAGATTCAATATCAATTTCCACATCTAAAGCTTTGAGGACAAATCTTTTTCTAAGGGAGAGGGGATGTTAGGAACCCGTGTCAACCCTTATCTTTACTTTATTATTATATTGTTGTTGGATGCATATGCTTTGTAAGTCGTTCCATATTATTATATGTTGATCCATGGTTTGTATTAGCCCATAGTATTGATCCATAGTATTGGACACATATGCTTTGTAAGTCGTCCCGTAGTATTATATGTTCCATGGTATTTACCCATAGTATTTCCACATAGACTAGTATATAAGTTTGTGTTGAGGCCAATGAAGACACCGTGAAGTTATTTCTATTGAGCTTGCTCAAAGGAGGTTGTCCCCTCGAAGTGGCCCGTGATCAATAAAAATATTATGTGATCTCATATATCGTGCCTTTTATCAATTAATTGTTGCAGGTTCCTCACATGTAGACAACACATGGCATTGTGTTATGGTGTTTACTATTGGGGTTTACAATTCTAAAAAGTGAAAGTAATATATTTTTTTGTCTATAGAAATCATGATTTTTTTAATATATTAAAAGAAAATAGATAATGTAGGGTTTAAAATAAGTATAAGGGAGTTTGAATTAGGTATTGGGAGGGGGATTTTGAGTACTAATTTATATTTTTCAAGTTCCATAACAATGTATTTATTTTCTTTAGATACTCTTTTTCTCATTTATTGTTCAATGTCCAAACCCCTCTTCGCGATCTGGAAGGTTTCACTTTTGAAACCAGTTTTATAATTGCTAGAGAATTACAAGACTTGATATACCCCTAGTTCTCCCGCATCGATCTTTTTTGTGAATTCTTCCATCAATGTGGGACTCAACAAAATTGAATATTCTACTAAAATTTTCATTAGAAATCAAGGATTTAACCAAGATATGAGAAACCTACTTGTAGGAAGGGCTTTGTAATGAATCCCTATAAAGTAGAAACAAATAAAGGACAAAAAAATGAGTGCTTGTAGCTTCTAGAAATGTTTTCTCCTCACTCAAAAAGGAATGCGATGTAGACATATATATACTAATGACTCAAGAGACAACCTCTCTACTATTAGTTTATTTGCTTGGTTTCTCCTTTGTGAAAGAAACTAGGATGCCTAATTTGGGTAACTTGGACCTTTTGGACATCACTAGGTGATGTGAAACAATTGGTTCTGTTAGAATAACCAATAATCTCCAATTAGTTCAATGGTTAAATTAGAATAAGGAAGAAAAAAAGGAAAAAAGAAAATATAGTCAATTCATTTGCATAAGCCTCATCTAAGGATTATTAGAGTTGTGTCATGTCACTATACTAGCAATAGAAATAAAAAGGGCTATTAAAATAATCATGAAAATGTATAGCTAGTACACATAGTTTTTTTAATTGGAAAGGTGTATTAGAAGGGGGTTCAACAAAGGAATTTGGGACATATTTTTTAATATCTAGTAAAATTAGGGCTATTCACTAATATCCCATGAATGCACACTCAATGTTATAGGTTCACTCAGTGAACCACTATGCATTGTGTATAAGTATATATTGAATGGTCATATATACTTAAATTTGCATGGATTTTAGACATGTGACATTTGGTTATTTATCATTTTTTTTACAAGGGGAATATGCAACTGGAGTTGGGATGGTATTCATGTGACATGGGGTCTAGGGATCCAATCTCGCTACCACTATACCCCTAGGTGCACCCACAGGTCCTGACCATGATGCATGGGTAAGATTGGGGGGATTTGAACACGTGAACTTCCATTTACAACTTCACATATTTACCACTTGAGCTGCCCCCGACGGGAATTATTTATCATTAACATGTGTGTATTTTTGTATATTAAATTGCCTCCCCCTTCAAAGATGATTATTCCTCAAAGCATAATGTAGAAAAGGATATTCCTATGTTACATGTATAACGCTGGTAGTTACATTTGTTATATAGGATAGTGACTAGATGTTTAGGGTGGCATAAGCCCAAAAGAAAATGAGAATACATAGTAATGCAAAGCATTAGAATAGAAAAAGATAGAAGTGAAAGATGAAAGAAGCACATGATATGGTGCTCAAGAGATTGATGAATTCCAACAGAGATAAGGTAAAGTGCCCATGGATGCATAGTTGATCTGAAATGGATGAATGTATACTTTTTCATCTATTTTGGTGCTTTCTAGGTGGAAGGATTGGATGAATTGGCTTGTAGGGTCCATTTTTGGGGTAGGTCTCACTTTGCAGATTTGGGGTCTAGAACCTTTTGAGGCCTATTTGAGAGCTTAAATGATAAATTTTAGGGTCAAAATTTCATTGCTTGTTCCAAGCCCCTTAACGTTATTCTACACTTTGAGACCTTTCCAACAATGCAAAAATTGCCTCAATCAGAGTCCATATGAGGAAGTTATGCCTCTTGCGAGTTGGCCTATCCAGATGATCACCATGGTACTGAGTGGATTTGACGTCAAATCTCATTTCTCACACATGCGGAGCTAGTCACATGTGGGCTTTCAAGAACATTCTAGAAGGTCCAAAAACCTAGCCCTAATCATGAATTGAGTCATGCAAAAACCTTACAATTAACCTTAGAAGACTATCAAACTATGTTAAATATTGATCCATTAGGAAAATAAGGGGCTCCATTATGATGATGTTATTGTATTGTTCCATAGTTGAGGAACAACACGAGATGGATATTATAGAGTAGAATAGAGGAAGTAGGAGATCCTATAGTAGTCATTATGTCTCCATAGTCATAGGTAACTCCATAAAGAGTACCTTTCCCTTTGTATTTGCATTCTATATAAAAGAGCAAGGCGCAACTCTCATTTCTGGATGGGTTTTCCCAAGGTAAATCTTGTGTTGATTGGGTGGATTATGTATTTCTTTATTCTAGTTATTTTTCTTTTTGTTTTAGTTTATTTAGCATTAAGTGGAAATAAGCTAATACAAAGAACTACGTTGTAAGATCTGTTATGACAGACTATTCTAGTGGAATATCCACGACGATTTATGGATCAGTAATATGCCAAATAACAACAACAATGTTAAGAATGAAAACTACAACAAGAGAAAACTTATAAGATTATAGAGAATTGCATAAATAGAAAATAAAGAGGATTATAGAGAATAGATAAGAAGAAGAATGAGAAGATCAAGGTGATATATAACTATTGGGTGAAGAAGAGGGTTGATTAATAGTCTTTGGAAAGACAAAGTATTGAAGGAGGAAGACATAGCTAACTTGTTGATATGAAAATGTTGCATAGTTAATGAGCTAATGCTAGTGGAAGAAAAAAAGAGAAGAATCAATTTCCATAGAGGAGAAAAAATTATGGAAGAGATAAAGTACTATAGAGATGTTGTAGAACATAAGAAGAGGTAGATTGTTAAAAGGAAAGGTGAATCTCTATAAGTTTTGTTTTGTTGTTTGAATAATTAAGTCTAGTAATGATAAGGTGTAGTAGCCTCATCACAATAGAGGAAGCGATTTCAATAATAATAATAATAATAATAACAATAATCCTCCCTATATATGCCAAGCATCAACTAGATCAACCACATAAAATGTGGTTGATATATGCTAATCACCACTAATAATATTAGAATGGGTGGAGTGTCCACTATTCTCCACATCTTTTGTAGCATCATTATGATCCCTTGAGGATGGGTGGAGTGTCCACTTGAAGCGTTGGACGTTTCTTAAACTCCACCATAGTGAAATTCCATAAGCTTTAACACAATACCACTAATGATGTTTTCTATTTTTTTAACCAATGGTGTAGATTAACATATATCAAGTTCAATCACCTTGTATGTCATTGTGCTATTTTTTTATGGAATAAATCATGAGAAACTTTGCAAGTACTTCCTTATGATTCATGGATGGTAAATAGGGTAAACTAGCATCTAGATTATAGATCCTAACCTTAAGGGGATCAAGAGATTTGAATTTATAACCTCCTCCACTATGGGGAGGGGGAGATCTCACGTCTTGCTCAAGATCACTTGAGCTAACCCTTGGGGCTGTGTGGTTGTCCTAGTTATATATTATTTAATAGATATTTAATAACATTTGTTTAATAAGTCTTGTTTATTATCAAATTCATCTCAAATTTGTATATATATTTTGTATATTAAGTGTTATACCATTGTTAAGGTTATTTTATTGAATAATGCTAAATGTTTTACAATATTTATCTTTTCCGATTTGTTGTCACCAAAATTTGACCATAAAATCTCTGCCTAAGTTGCAATTTTGGATTACTGATATCATTGCTTTTATTAATTTAAAATATTTTTTAATGAAATTTTATGAAGAAAAAAAATCAATTTCCCTCATCATTTTTTTTTCAGCGAAAATAATCACCTTCCTGCTATTCCAAATGAATCAAGGGAAATCTTAACAAACTTCCTCACATATCGTGGATGGTAAATTGAGCAAACCGTATTGAACCCAGGTGCATGGAATGAAATCCATCTAACCCCACCAACAGGCCACCATATCCTTGACAAAAAACATTTCATAAATATTTAAATTATAACTTTTTTAATTTAAAATAATATTTAAAAAACACATCATAAAAAAACTAAACTAAACTAAACTAAGTATATTGATTTTATTAATTATGTAACATCAATTTTATTTAATTTAGAAAAAAGTCAACATAGACATTTCTTTCATCAAATTCACCTAAAAATGATTCCTACTCTCAATAAATGCACAACGTATCATAATTAGAAAAACCATACTGTAAACCTTGCCAACCTACCCATGATTGAAAAACCATTAACATATTAAATGACTTATTTAAGATAATAACATATATATACCTTGAAACAACCAAACAAATTGTTTTAGCAATTTATGCCCATCACCCTATGGGTTTATAGGGCCACTATAAAGTACATCAACGCCCTATATAAAATAAAAAGCATATTTGGCTAACACAACTAACATCCTATGACAAATGTTAACATGTTAAGAGCATGTTAAGAGCATGTTAAGAGCATCTTTATAAACCTTAAAGTTAAGAGCATAACTTACCATCCTTACAATATTATCAACAAATGTTAATATGAGTAGGAGCATCTTATAATCTCCTTAAAATCCTTGTCATATTAGCCCAAAAATATGTTAGTACGACCATCTTTATAAGCTTCTAAGAATATTTCCTTCTAACTTTACTAGTACTATTATTAATGATACTAAACAAATCTTTCCTTCTAACTTTACGAGTATTATAGTTAATGACACTAAACCAACCTTAATAATTTATATTAACTACACTAACCTTAATAATTTATATCATTAAGCTTTGTCCAATTATAGTATTTTAAATTTAGTCTCTTGTGCATATGCCCTGTGCTTAAATTCCTTATCATATTATCCATTATATATATGCAACCACTAATAAGCATTAGTATGACAAATGCGGTTTAGGAATTTGGTTTAAAAATATACCATCTAATAAAATGTGTATTTATTTAGTTCACATATAACACTGAACTTGTTCCCATTATGCTTGATAAGCAACAATCACATACAAACAAATAAAGCCATTATGATTGATCAATAAATAAATGCCTTGATTCTCTCACCATTTTCATTTGTGAATGATTAGTGTACCTTCTAGATTGAAAGACAGAGATTTTCTGAACTTAGTCTTAATTATTTTCTTTATACAATGTTTTAACTCAATAATTGACTAAAAATTACTATTTTAATATACTTTGGAAGATTTTATTATTAATGTCCGGACAATGAGAATAAAATGAATGACACTATTGTCAAAAAGAATATTATCGAGCATGCATAGAGATAATACGTGATGAAGATGGACTTTTGCATTACAGAAAAGAGTATTGTTAAGTACCTATGTCTTTTAAGGAGGTTATAGTGAATATATTAATTTATAGTTTAATTCAAAATCACATCACATCATTTTTAGGCATCATAATATTCATTGTGTTTTATACTGCTGGATTGCAAAAATATAAAAGAGTGAATTTTATGAGTGGATTTAACAATTAAGAATATTTTGGCAAGTTATAGATTCAAATCTAAAAGGGTAGGGTATGTACACCTTTGTAAATTTAATGGTTACATCATTGCACGGAGGGAGTCACTTGTCCCACAAATAAGGGGATCCCATACACCAAATTGATATTTGGCTTAGCTTGGCTATGACCTTAAAAATAGATGATTATTATTAGTAAATACCTCCATCTTAAAATGTTATAATGTTAATATATTTATTAGTTCAAAATTATATATATATATATCATGGAAAATTTTAGGGGCTAATTTTAAACCATGGGCTTAAATTTAGGGGTTTTAAATTTTTAATGGGCTATTTTTTTATTAAGCACCCGTTAGGTATGATTAACCCACATTTTATTTACTTATTTTTAATGAATAGGAGGTTAGCCCCATCAATTTTTTTTTTGTAAGTTAGATATAGAACCTTATATTGCCTTCATAAAAATGTATAGACTGAAACTGGGCCCTATCGTAAACGAGAAAACATACCCAAAAATACAGTGTGAAACCAGAGTTGCCCTCATACTGAGTAAACTATAGTTTTGCAGAAAAAAGAGTAACAGAACTATTGACATGAAGTAAAGCTCATAATCCAAATAAAAAAAGACAAAACATAGCTAGAGGAGTAGACTAGGCTAAATACTGGTTTGATCATGCTGCCCAACCTGAGTGGGCTGGGTGGTCAGATCCTTGGCCAGTGTGATTCCAAACCGACAAGCAAATTGCTGCTGATTAAACAGAATCTACTTCATGTAGGCCATCATCTCGTCCAATTGCATAAGAATTTCAGCCTGAGCCTCGTTCCTGTCTGTGAGGGCCTTACCATGCACCAGCTTCTGTGTCCAGAGAAAGTCTAGCGTCTTCTGATACAAGGTAGTTCACCCCCTGGTGTTCCCAGGATCAGGGACCAGGGTCTCGAACTCGTTACGGATATCTTCATCGGTGGTGCACCTGTGCGCCACCCAAGCATCTTCCTCAACATCGAGGATTTTCGCTTGAGCTCCCATTGGAATGTCAGTCTCGAACCTCCGAGCTTTATCAACCACACCGCGCATGAGGCACATCGGTGGAGTGGAGGAAGAACTTCCCTGCTACGCCGAGCTGCGAGGGCGGGGAGGCATGAATGCAAAGAGCCAAGAACTTCGAGCGCTAACAGGATGGGGGAGCAAAGGACCAGTGAGAGTTGAGGAAGCAGGTGAGCCTACGAGAGCTAAGAGCAGAGTTTCAACAAGGGCAACGTGAACCAAAAGAGCAGCCTGAGCAGAAAGTCGAACATCATGTGAGAAAGAACCAGAGTGCTGAAAATGCAGGAGCCTAGTGGAGCATGTGTTCTTTAAAGCTCGCTTTCGAGCCTCATCATTGTTAAGATAATCTCTTAAGCTTCCAGATACATTCATGAAGGTGAAATGACAGTCCCCATCACCAAAATGCATGGGAGCCATAATGGAAAAAGCACAAAACAGAGCGGGAGCGTTTGAAATGATGTCATGCACGTCGGAGTGATCAAGGAACAACTAGGAGAAGAAGCTCTAGACGAAGAGCCAGTAGGGGGATTTATGGAAGTGCATGGGGCGCATGGCGGGAGGCGGTCGCCATGTGGTCAGCCTCAAGAGTGGAACTGGTGGGCACCCGGTGGGCAGGTGGTCAAGCTGGTGGGCAGGCAGGTGGCCCGGTCTGTTGGACGCATGGCTAATTATGCAGGCAGGCAATTCGGCCCTAATGGCAGGATCGTGGCCGAGCTGGCAGGCTGACAACTAAGGGCAGCTGCTGGTGGGAACGTGACTTGGCCTGGGGCCAGTCACTTCCTTGGGCACTTGATGTGGGGTAGCCCCATCAAATTTAAAAAGGGGAGCCAAGATAAAATAATTTAGCCCTTCTAAAAATAAATCTAGACCTCTTTTATCCAACAAAAATCTATAGGCAGCTCCCATTTGCCCTTGATTTCCAGAAATGATAGTTGCTATGGGTTCTTTCACCTTCTATCAATCATGGGAATTGAAGTTAAAGTTACATTCGTTCAGATTTTATGGGTTGAATCTCGTTTTGGAAGTTGCTTAATGTACACATGATAAGGGGAGTTGATATTTACTATAAGGTATTATAGTGACCCATTTTCATCTAGGAGAGTTCTAAATCCCATCACCTTAGATCGAAAGTTTCCTTAAGAAACATGGGGATTGTGAAGCTTGCAATCAACGATGTGGTAATAACATTTTTGTGGGTGTTTGGGGCATCATGCTTGGGGGATGAGAATTCATTTATAGCCTTGTAATTGGGCATGTAGGTGTCCATGACTTCCCAAAGAGAAACTTGCCAAAAGATTCACCAAGACTTCACAAGGTTTTATAATTTAGTAAAAGCTTTGCCAATATTTTACAAGGTTTTATTATTTAGTGAAATATTCGCCAAAAATTTATAGAGTTATATAATTCAATGAAAGATTCACCAAAATATTATATATACATAATATAACATCGATAAAATAGTCTTCATATTTTCCTATATATTATGGGATTCACCCATTTATTATACATAGAAATTTAAGAGAATTCTTAAAATTTTCATATATATATATATATATAATTGTTTAAAATAATTTGTTACAATTATAACATACACTATATGATCCTTGAAAAAATGTATTTGTCAAAAAAATATATTAAAAAGTAAGAATATTTTTTATAATCCAACTTATAATGACTTCTTTGAAAGAGATGTTAAGAAAATAGTTAGTCTATACTCACTAAACTAATATTGATTCAGAATCAAAATTACTTTATAAAATATTATAAAACTTGGAATTTAGAAAAATATATTTTTATTGAGAGTTTCCTACTTGATAGTTGTTGAGAATTAGGGATACTTATCACCATGATCTATTTCAAAATTTCTTTCATGCATAATTTCTTCATCCTTAACTATAAATCACTCTAACCTAATAGATATTTTTGGGTGAGAGGCTAAAGAGTTTGAAAACGTGGTGAAATGTGAAACCAATTGATAGCACATGTCATTTTTATCCATACTTGATGCTTTGTGTTTTGATAGTGAGAACTTTTGGTAAATTTACATTTAGATATTGTACTTTTCAATGTCAACTAAGTATGATTATAAAACCAATTATATATGATTATTAGTCATTTTATGCTTCCTGTATATGTGCGACTAAAAGATGGATTTACATACTATTCACAAATACTGTGGCATTCTATTCCTATCAATAAAATCTAAATTATTGATTATGAAAATTTATTTTCTTGAAGATGAACTTAACAACACATTGTTATGAATTAATCATTGCACTAGTGGCCTTCCGCCAAATACAAATATCACATTCAAAGTTAGCTAACTTCCCTTTTAATTATCACTGTTAACATTTATAAGTAATTGGTTTCCCAAACGAGCATTGTTCATGGCATAGGGAATAAAATGCAACATACATATGAGTTTCCATGATCATATAAACATTATAGAGTATAATAATCATTGGAACAAGATAACATGCAACATGTTTTTTCCTTTCTCTAATATTTGGTAAAAAATTCTAGTATTGCTCAAGATCTCTATAATTTTATTTTATAAATATTTACTTTTAAAACAATTCATTAGATAATATTGTAGGCACCTTGTAAAAATATAGCAATGAGATAACAATTAACTAATCTAATCAATTTGATGGCATGACATTGTAATCACATAAAAATAACATTGACGAGATTAAGAAAATATGAAATAAAGGAATTTGGGATATTGGATTTGATTTCTAACAATATATGCCTTCCATATTCCTTAGTAATTTAGATTTAAAATTAATTTCTACACTCTAATAAAATAAGTTGTTCATTGTATTTATTTTATCATATACTGTATAGATTTTAATATTCATAAAGTTAATAAATTTGAACCAAGTTGTTTGTTACATTGTTCTTATTATATTGCATTGATTATGTAGTGAATAAATTTGATTATTTTGTTTCATATATTAATTCCAGTGTTTGTATGGTAAATAAAGGTCCTATATGAAAAATATTTTCTCACAATTTTGACATGATTGATTATATAAAATTGTAGAGAAATATTTATGCTCTATAAAAGAATTTAGTAGTGAGGCGATGAATAACTATTCAATTAGATGATATGATATCTTGAACCTGAAAAATTGATGAGTAAAAAAATATGAAATAAAATCAATTGAAAATTTTAATTTGAGTTTTGACAATCTTCATTCTATATTCCTTAGTGATTCAAAATTAACATTGCTTTTTACAAATTCTCATAAATAAGCATTTTGTTGCATATAGATTTAAGTGTTCATAAAGTCTATAAAATTTGAATAAGTTGTTCATAGCATTTCACTTATTATATTGTATTAATTTTATTGTTTATACAATGGAAATATTCAATCATTTTATTTCAAGCATCGATTTTAGTTAAGTGTGTGCATTTTTTTTTAGCTAACATTTATGATATGTTTTATTTCCTCTCTTTATTGCAGGGTGTTAATTACAAAATAATTAAAATCAAAGGTCTCACATGAGCTCCAACATACAAGTTGATAGGGCTAGAATCATAAAGAAAAAGGTCACATGATTCCAACATATTTAATTCCAAAGGCCCATATGGTGAATCCAAATCAGGAGGGCATATAAGTCCCACTTGATTAGCATAGGTTGAGCCCAAGGGATTAATAACCTATATCAATGCATCACGTAGAATGGAAATTCCAATCCGATCAAGTAAAAAACCAAAGGTTGTATCAAGATCTTGGAATCCCAAGAACAACCCTAGGTGCTAGATTTCTCATTGACTAGTATTTCCTCGGTGTATCTAAGTATTCTTTATGTTTTCCGCCTTTTGTTGGTTTCATAAGTGGGTCCCTTCTTGAGGCTTCATGAAGTCACAAAGATTAACATTGAATAGATAAAATATTAATATTGGAAACAAAGAGAGAAAATGTATGACTTTTATTACAATGTCTCAAGTTAAAAGTTTACATGCTATTTGATTTAAACCTCCTTTCTCATATGTGATATGGAAATATAGGAAATCTAACAAATGTGGCTATAAGAAAATATGGAGAAGATAGCTTGATATTTATCATTTTGTAATTTATTTATTATTTATTATATTCATCTTATTATTTCTTATAATTTATTTTACTTTATTACTATTCAAAATATTCGTCGTGTAACTTTCAAATCAACTTTCTTAATAGTGCTATCAAATTATATATGATACTTAGTATATTTTAAAGAATCAAATTATCTAAAACATATATATATATATATATAAGTAAATAATTATGATCATTTGAAATTAGCTTCATCTTTGTTTTGGATATATCATGTATTTGGAGGATCAAGTCCCTTTAGGTGTAAACCTTTTCTCTATTTTTTTCAATCTAAAAAATATTTGCACCTTGAGGGGCTTTATCTCTCTTGATGCAAGATAAATCTAGAATTAAGATGGATCTATGTCGGTAATTGAACCAATTCGATGGGAATATGGTACACAAACACATAATGGAGTGTTAGTGGTTTGTTATGGAATGGTTAATAAAAATTAAGCAAATATAATTTAAGTAGGTTGAGTAATTTTTCTTTCAATTGATTAAGTGTACTCAAATAATTGTGTCTAAAGTAAATAATAGTGTCAAATAATAATAAAGGAAATAACACTCATACAAGCATAAACATTATGATCAATGGAAGCCATACTTTTGTAGAACATAATCCATCTTAATTCGTAACTAACAAGCATCCAGAGGGATCAAAATATCGGGAAGTGTAAAACATTTCTCAAAATTTTACACTCTAACAAAGGTTTACAATTCCAAAGATTTGATCCCTTTAGGTGATTAAAATGGACATAGACTAGTTGTTATCCCCTTTTCATTTATAAGATTGTTTATGGATATACATATACAATCATATTTATTTATTTATTAAATCAATGTATTAAGCCAACTTCACATACTATTTTTTCAAAATATTTTTTAACTATTATATTTGATGGACTTGTGCCACTTAGTGTTACATTATGTTACATTCTCCTCCATATCGAGTTGTATAAAGTGTTGTTTAGTGAAATTCATAAGCAGAATTTATAAGTATACTTGACTCTAACTCATTATTTTCTAAGCAAGATTACTTGAGCATTTATACAAAATTAGGTTCCATATGTAGAGAGATCGTTAGAGTGAGGCATCACCCTAACACAATGGGGAAGGAGGGATTGGTCACTATGATTGAAGGGAATATTTGAGAAACTATAGGAGGGGAGGAAAGGAAGGAGAGAGAATATAAAGCCACTAGATTAATTAGATTTTTAGAGTTGATTAGGTTATCAAAGGTTGTATTTTAATTAGGGAAATTCAATGATGGTTAAAAAAAAAATTAACATTTAGGAAAACAAACTAACTAGGGTTAATTTATCATTTTTTTTTGGTGATCTAATTAACCTAATTGTTGAAGATAAAAAGAGATGAGAAAATAAATAAACTCACATAAAAAACCAAAGCTACTTGAGATGAAAATGAGAGATGTGAATGACTTCCAAGAGAATATTACTCTATTTGGATGGACATACACTGTAAATATCCTTTGTAGAATTAGAAAATATTTGTAGAATTAGAAAATATTTGAGAACAACAAACACATCCACATAATAACCAACACTAAGACTGTAGAGAAATCCATTAAGGTAGGGTAGCACCATCAATTACTCCAACTATGGAAGGAATCACTACATAAACCATTCTTTTATGTTACAATACAATATCAAATATTCTCAACACAATCATATACATGTCAATATATACTCTTTCATTAGTATTCCTAGGGGGCTATTCTAATTAACACTCATTATTACATATATTACCCATCGACTACATAGTGAGCCTTATTTAATGAGTATGGATACATTAAATCAATTAACGATTTCACACCAACTTCTTAGTGGGCCTTATTTGATAAATATGGCCACATTACATTAATTGTCTTCCTTATGTACCTTCCTTAATATCATACACATTCGATACAGGTACAATATATTTCATCCCCCTTCACATATTTTACCTCAAAACATGAGAATAAGTCCTATAATAAGATCCATTAAGTAATGTAATCAACTAATACCAAAAACATGTATCTATCCATACAAGTGAAAT
This sequence comes from Larix kaempferi, assembly GCA_027924585.1. NCBI lineage: Eukaryota > Viridiplantae > Streptophyta > Pinopsida > Pinales > Pinaceae > Larix > Larix kaempferi. Next base: position 6,755,482 of record BSBM01000252.1, read on the forward strand.
ATACACTTTGTGCATAGAATCTAACTTCTACATTAACACACCAATCTCCTCTATGGTGTCTCCTTTGGTTATCTATTGTAAATTGTAAATGTGATAGTTCAATATCTCTACTTATTAATCCTATTCCTCCTTATTAATCCTATTCCTCCTTGTTTCTCATTAGTCCACCTACAAACACATTTTCTTAGATGATATTAATTCCATCAATCCTTTCAACAATAAAAGGTTCTTACCGTATATTTGAGTTGGCATTCTTTATATTTTAGGGTAATATAGTTTATTGACACATTTAGTTGTAGTGTATTCTATGTGGCTTCCTTTATATAGCTCTCCTTAAAGAATTGTTTGTAATTCAAAGTTAAAGCACTTCCCTTTTTAAAATATGTGTAATTATTCTTTTGAGTAATTAAAGATGGAGACTTATAATTGCGATTGTATGCCATTTTAGTGTTAGGTCACTAAAAGGATTTAGATTTTCAAAAAATAAGTTTGAGATATGCTTATTTAATAGATTGGGTGGTTAAAAGGATTTATAATTTAAAAAAAGCAATTTTGAAACATATTTATTTAATTTTAATGATAGATATCTTCATAACACATATAGAAAAATAGAAAATAAATATAATTTTCATAAATCAAATCTTGTTAAATTATTTTTTCAATTTATAATTATTAATATATAAATATATATAAATAAATATTTTAAAAAAATAAATTATACAATATATTATCACACTAAAATTTATTTTATTGAGAGAATAATCAACCAGAAGTTAAACTTTTTAAAAATTAAATTTATTAAAAAGAATTCTTATATTTACATCGATAGGTGTTTAGACATTATTTGAGATTTTGGACTTTCTTGAGTGAATCAACAAGATTAACATGAGTGTAACAAGTATAGAGTGGGGATTCATTTTATGGTCATCATATCTTGTTATGCTCAAATACATCTTGATTAAGATTTAAAAAAGCTTCACTTAAGCGGTGGTTAAGAAAAGGGATATATATTTATATTAATTATTTTAATGTTTAACCTTTATTTAACAATCAATCATCTCCACAAAACTAAGTAGTTGGCTATACAAAATTATAAATGCAATAACAAACCACAACCTCCTCTTACTAATATGGTCACATTAATATTTAAAATAAAAGTTAATAATTCCAGCATCAAGCTAACTGCTTTGCCTTTGCCATTGAAATGAAAATAAGAAGCAAACAATTAATACTTGATTAAATGTCATAAACAATTTGTGTACATTTAACTCTGATCTTGCAGTGGACAAATTGTGTGTACATTTGACTTTGGTCTTGAAGTGGATCCATTCGAGTTTACAGCCTACCCTCTTCAAACTTGACATGTCCATAACGTTGGACACTTTTTTATCAACATAGATGAATTGTAAGCATACAAATGCAGTCGAACAACCCATGTAAACAAAAGGTGCACATAGATTAACGACGACCTAGCACTCCTTTGAAGAATAATTTGACCATGCCCTAATTTCACCATCCAGGCTTCCACTATAGATAACATACTCCATAAATTCATGAGCACAGGCTGCAATAGACTTTACAGGGCTGCTATGGCCATTCAAAACGGCTAAGCAACAACTATGGCAATCACCCATTTCCCTCCTCCAAATCCTCACAGTCATATCAGCAGACCCACTGCAAACCAATTCCGAATTAACAATGGCCAGACACAAGATTGCCTGCTTGTGACCTCTCATTAAACCAGAAGCAAACATTATTTGTTCATGTTCAAATTGTTTGGAAGCATCAATCTGTTGTCTCTCCCAAACAATAATGGCTCTGTCACAGCCCCCTGAGTAAAGAACCGAGCCATCAGAAGTCAGTGCAAGAGCATTAATGGCAGATTTGTGTTTCTCTAACGTAGTCACAAGAGCATGTCCAGTCTTACATTTCTTCCATACTTTTATCTTGCAATCAGCAGAAGCAGTGTACAGAAAGCCATCGTCTGAGACTACAATGGCATTAATGGCATCATCATGGGCTCTGAAGGATTCTATACAGACTGACTCTGAGTGAGATAACCTCCATACTTTCACTGTTCTATCCCAAGATGCAGAATACAGCATCAGGCCATCTTTTGTTGCAGCAAGAGAAGATATTGCATCTACATGCTTTATCCACAGACATTTCTTGTGCCTTCTCACTTTCACATAATTCTCAGGCCTTATAAAATTCTTCAAGCAGTCCTTAACTGAAGGCATTGTGCAGATAATCTTGGCCTTGTGATGATGATCAGACTTCTGAGAAACTTTCCAGACTCTGATCTTGTGATCCTTATGTGCAGCAAATATCTTGTCACCAACAACACTGATGGCCTTCACAGCTCCATAGTTGCTGCACCCATATTTCAGAGGACTCAGTGCATTGCCAGCTTGATGAAGCTGCCATGCTTGAATGCCCTCATAAGACCCACTGTAGAGCACACTCTTGGATTCACTTCTTCCCATTACAGCCAAAGATAATACATGACCTGTGGCTGTGCCACCATGGATTCTAATGGAGGATATGCATCTGTAAACATTTTGTCCATAATTTGAATCTAGGTTTAACAGAAATCTGAGTGAAGGAGTTGAGCACATGCTCGGGAAACTTGACATTGAACGACTCATCAAATCAGAACTGAAGCTTGATGAAACAACACTTGATGAGCAAAAACTACCTTCAGAAATGTGAAATGAGAGACTCTTTGAATCATTTGAGACGGCCATGGAATTGTAAGTGCAGGAGCTCTCACAATCCAAACAGATCACTTGGTTTTCAATCTCAGAACATCTACTGCAGGGATCAATGATGGCATTGGAAGCCAAGTAATCTAATTTATAAATTTTGAATGAACCCATCATATAGAATTCAATGAATAAGAGCAGATTTATGATTTTGATTCTCACGATAAATAAGTGCGTGACCTAGTCATCTGATTTTATGGACTTTTATTGGCCGTTCTTCATATTTTAACGCTTAAGTGCTCACTTTAGTAGTAACCTCACATGCATAAAACTGTGTACAGACCTTAATATATCTTTTGCCTGTTTAATTTTATTTTTTTTAAATGATACAGCCACTTAGAGACCATGTGATTGGGAATGAGCAGAAACGGGCTAATAATTGGTCTAATGCTATATGTTAATATGGTCGTCTGCTCGCATGACTCTGCTATATTATAAAGTTGATAATTTTGTCAAATACCAATCGAAATGGATTTCCTATACCTTTGTTTCCATTCCACACTGTAGACATTGTTATTGAGATCTGTGTTTACTGTGGTCCATGAAGTTCAAATTCCATAAATAATGGCAGCTTTTCTTCTTTACAGTGTCGAGATCGTTAATGAAATCAATAGATATGGGCTCTGTGGATAAAATTTCATAGGCAGTTTATACTTTTTTTTACATTGTAAATATTGTTATTGAGATTGTGAGATATTTAGTATGGTTGTAAAGTTTTTTTTTTAAAATAAATTAGTTTAAATTTATTATAAATCTAAGTATTTTTAGATCAAATTTTATGAAATGTAAATTTGATTTTAAAAGTGTATAAACTTTAGTGAATCTTATCACTTCTTTAAAAACTATAAAAATTTTACCTTATTAAAATTGGGCGAAACACGGTTTCAAAAAATGTAAATTGGCAATTTTTTTTGGAAAAAACATATAAAAATAGTCCATGAGCTAAATTTAGCCCCTCAAATTTTCCTTTGTACATAAATCTTATATAACTATATATTTTTATACATTTTTACTTATTGATATCATTTTTACATTTGTATAGCCTAAGAGCATGTGTTTCCTCCTCGGAGATCACAGATTCAAGTGTGGAGGGGGTAGGGTGTGTACACCTTTATAGACTTTAGCAATTAAATCGTTGTGCATAGGCTGGCAATAACCTTAAAATCATGATACTATATTTACTGTGATCCATGCAATTAAAATTCCATCAATAATATAAAAAATATAAATATTAAAAAACATATCTAATAATTGTAAAACAAGAACCATAATTATATACATAACCATAGTTATATTCTATGTATAGATGTAGTGTAATGCTCCAAGTCTTTCAAAAGAGAATGCAATAATTGTAATATTAACTATTTAAAATGCTACTTATGCTTGCAATAATTGTAATATTAACTATTTAAAATGCTACTTATGCTTTTAAAACAAATTATAAAGAATAGTTTTTTTTTTTCTATGTATATACTTGAAGCTAAAAGTCTTTCAAAAGGAAGTGTAATAATTATATAAAATGTTAAACATGTTTAAAAAATTTATGACATAAAAAATGTAAAACCTAAAAGTTAACAAGAGCGTTTAGGCAAGGCTGGCTTCAATAAACAACCACTCATGTCATTACACAATATTAAAAGTTTGAAAAGTTTGTAATGAGAAAATAAATATCTTTTACAACTTTTCATATGTTTAATGAAACAAATTCTTTACAACTTTTCGTAGGTATAAAATAATGTAAATTTGGTAAGATACTTGGAATTTAGTTGGTATTTGATTATTTAATTATAATATGTATAAAGTTAATATATATTTAAGCGGCTTATTATTTAATTAAAATATGTATAAAGTTAATATATAATTAAAGCATAAACAAAATGGATAACTCTTCGCGTGCATCTCTTTAATTTCATCTTTACTACGAACAACGACACTTTTGTTAGAGCTCTTACCTACGTTAACGGTGTGATTGGCATTTCCATAAAATTACAAATGTATTTATGAAGATTCTTTCTCAAACCACTTGACCTCTAAGTTGACAAGTGGAGGAAATTTGTGTGAGTGCCTCAAAGTTGTACAATAGGCTTTGAGGAGTTTAGTTGAGAGTGCATCAAGTAAAAAAAATAATTGTAACTTAATTGTAAAGGTTTTTCTGCTTGTATTTGGAGAATTAAAGTACAATGGAGAAACGAAGGGAAGAGAGGTTATATAGAGAAAGAGATGTGTGAGTTTTTTTATGTTTGTGTGTATATAAAGTAACAAGGTGCTTTAAGCTTAGTATGAGAGATATTATAACGTGCTATTAAAAATAATAAGCATTCAAATATTTACACTTTACAAAATTTTATATTATTTTTAAGATAGGGATAGATTTATGTCATTAAATTTTAAAAATGATAAAAACAAATTCATAAAATTAAAAAGAAAATAATAAAAATATTATGAGTATAATTAATTTTGATAATGTTAAATCATTTAAGGAAATATATTCTAATTTTGTCTATTTTAAATAATAGACATTTTAAAGGATAGACTAGATAAATTCTATAAGCTCAAGGCTTTCACAACAATTTCATGATGATCATGATGTTTAACAAATTTCTCACACAAAGAATCATGTTACAATGTGGGATTTGAATTGAAAATGTTCTAACACCTCTTTTTATCCCTAACCTTTCTTAATAGATCAAGGATAAAAATATATTTTATTTTTCTATTAAAAACCTATACCTCTTTTTATAGGTTTGTGTTCAATCCCAAAAGCATCAACAATTACATCAACGAGGGGTTCAACTCTAGAAAGATTGGCCCCTCATTAGAGCCATAGAATCCGTCTAAACATCTTGTATGCACATTCTTTCCCTAGCCTCATGACACTCCAAGTAAATAGCACCCCCTCTTTGTGATGTTTATGACCTAGCTTATGATGAATTTTTATCTTTTGTCCTTAAGATTTGGGACTTGGCTCCTCATCCTCAAGGAGATAGAGATGAGAGTATGTGGTGAGGGATTCCATTCATAGAATTGTAAAGTTCATATGTAGCTAGAGGGAATGATTTCCTACAACTGTTAACATAAGATAAAGCAAACAAAACAATAAATTATGGAGGCTATAAATCTATTGGAAGATGATCTATTATAACTCTATTGGAAGATGATATTTTAATACAACTATTCAAGAGGAGGTTTCCAAATTCGAACATGTCAACAACAATGAGGAGGAATACATTGCTGATTAGAGGAAATTTGGGGTCTAAAATGGGCCTTATAAAAAAACGAGCCATCATATAAGAAAACGAGCCAACCATAATTTATTTGATGAGTTGGAATTCAAGAACCATTAGAATTTCAATAAAATGAGTCAACCATAATGGTTGACTTGAGATATTTGTCATAAAAAAACTAATTTTTTGGTTTGTATTTTCAACGTATCTCCCTGTGTTTTTACTCAAATTTCGAGCGCGAGCACTCGCTGGATGTGGAATTAAATTCCGCATCCAACGAGTACGCACACTACACACTTTTGACGGACCCTGCTACCCCAAAAACATGGAATACCTGGAAAAATGTGATGATGACATACCAAAAAAGTAGTTTTTTTCTTTCTTCCTCCAAAATTAATAAAAATATTTTATTATTTTAACTATTATTTCATTATTTTAATTATTTTATTATTATTTTCCTTAGGAGGCCAATTTTATACCTCAAATTTCCTCTAATTGAAGGAGGCTAGTTCATGGCTTATATTAATTGGATTCACGAAGGAGATTACTTCTCCTATTTTTATTTTGACTTTTTAAAGAGGAAAAATGCTTCAAATAAATTATTGGGTTTTAGAGATGAAATGGATCTTTAAAAGATACTTTGTCTTTTGATCATATGTTTTAAGAGAAAATGCCACAAATATAGATAGTTAGGTGCTTTCCTCGGTGAGTGGGTTTGTCTTGCCAACATAAGAGATAAATTTATAATCTAGCTTTCCCTAAGATCTAACAAGCATGCAACACAAATTATAAAGAATGAATAAATTATAGTAAATTACTTGATTGAAGAAGGTTGTCCTTAGCTTTGTCACACTAGTTCTTTTGAATCTAATTCATATCCTAAGCTTTACGAACCAACATGCACATAGAGACAAACAAGAAACCTTTCTCATTCCTTATTTATAAAAGTTAAAACAATTAAGCGACATGCATAAAGAATCCTATTCTACTATCAAAGTTATACAACTCCAACCAAACACACACATTTATAAGCGAAATTGAATTTGGCGGGGGTGGGGGGGGGTAATGAGGTAGCTTTATATTAAGAAGAAGATACAACACTTACATGCTTGGTCATGAGAGTAGTATTTCCTTCTTTAAAGTCTGAGTCTCCTCCACATCATTAGCCTCAATCCAACCGTCGATCTGATTGTAGAAAATATCTCAGTGAAGTGGCCTATTGGAGGCTAATTGTCTTCACCCATGTCCTTATTGCTCGACAAGCCGAAGCTGCTAACCAAGAATATTCTAGTCTTAAGACATTTATTCAGCATAACTATGCATTCATTGCCAATCTCGTATCAAGCAATCTTTGAATGCTCTTCTCAATATGTCTATCTAACCTCTCAGTGACCATCCACTACATCTTATTTATAGGGCCAATACGGTGATGATCTCGAGGTGTCAAGCATGATTGACCAATGTCTCTCATGCAAATGACCTATCTCAATGACTACTGATCTGAAGAACTGATACATGACAACAATGGCAGTCATAATGAATGTGGTACCATAACAACTGATGCTCTGTTGGATTTGAAGGTGTCCAACAACTGGATAGACTTAATGACTGAGAGTCAGAATATCAAAGGTACACTGAACTGGGTACTCGAGGAAGCATATAACTGGGGTGCTTCCGAATACGATCTCCAAGAGCAGCCCAGATATCCATGGGAACATACAACGGGGGGTTCCAAGTAGACTCACCAATGTGCTAGAGTCAAGGGACACCCGGGGTCTTCAACCAATAATTGAAGGGATCAATAACCTGCATGAATATCAACGGTGTGATGATGGTATTGAATTCGAGCATGTGAGAAACAACCATTCAAAGAGGCACTAAGGACTCCTCTCAAATGGTCCGTAGGCACTCACCACTGATGGTGATGAGTCCAAGATATAGGGACCTCTGGGTCTATCCTCTGGAATAGATGGGCTGGCATTAACAGAGGGATACCTGCAACTACCAAGGCAATGAGGTTTCCTTGATAAGAGCTCAAGTGTACAACCAAAAGGTGATAGTACTGAATGTGATACTGACACACTATGGGGGGGGGGACAACTAAGGTCACAGAGTGGGGGGGGGGACAACTAAGGTCACGGAGTGGGGGGGGACTCAAACTTCCTTTGTTCAGAGTATGATGGCAAGGCTGACCTAGTAGCATATGAAACTGACTTCGGGGAAGGGAATCATAGCTTAATGGACCAGGGATTAGGACTGCAATGGGGGAGACTCTAGAGGGAAAAAATGATGAATGATATCAGGAGACTCGAAAGGTGACACATCGAAGAATACTCTGAACAAAGGAAACCATACTGGGAGTGTTTCCATAATGTGGGGACTAGATATGATCTATCGCGGTGCTGAGAGGCATCGTTTTGACCCTCTTCATGGTTTAAGGAGCTTGAAGAAAATATAGAAGTGTTCTCAAAATGGTACTATCGTGTGAATTTGTATGAGCCCAGGATAGTTCATGCTCGTGGTTTCTTTCAATTTTAACGAGTCTGGAAGCGATAAGAAAACTTTGAAATGGTGAAAAGGTACCATTGTGTGGATTTATACGATCCCAGAATAGTGAATGCTCGTGGTTTCTTTCAATTTTAGAGAGTCTGGAAGTAGTAATAAGACTCCGATGGGGTTTTTTTTCATGTGTTAGTCTCCAAGGCCCGAAAAAGCATAAAAGGATACAATGAAGAACTCTTGTAGCCGGTGTGACTAGAGTATTCTTTTTTCGTAATAAGTCAACCAAGTCTGAAAAAGGGTTAAACTTATACCAGATAGACGCCTTTTCAGGTACTTTAACGAGCATGAAAGGAAGAAAGATTGCTCGACGATATTTTCATTGTTTTTGGAGTCAAAAAAGAGCTTAACAGAAACTCCCTAAGTGCCTTTTTCATAAAGGAATTGCTCGGCCTGAAAAAGGGATAAAATTATATCGAACAAAAGTAATTGCCAAGCAAGAAGGGAGTGTTCAATCAAGGGACAAGTATGTGAACCAAAAACAGTCGTGAGGGGGGAACACTGATGTGGCCTCCTTGCGGGTGGATTAATGGTGTAAAAATAACACAATGAATACAGTATGGATGGACTAGAGGGCTCATGGATAGGTCGCGATGCAAAAATGGCAAAACATTATGGTGGACGATGTGGCACACAAACCGAGGTGGTGAGGGGCATTGAAAAAATGCTTGAATTTTTTTCAGTGAGAGTGAGAAATGATCTCAAGCATCATCATAGGCTCAAAAATCTTAATCCAGTGGTGCCAACGATGCAAAAAACGGATTTCAAATGACTCTGGAATGGTCAAAACATGAATTGGGACAAAATGGCTATAAATAGCAAAGGGACCCTCATGCCACATGTCATTTTCACTGTGCAAATTGGGAGAAGTGTGTACTAGGCAGTTGATGGAACTGCCCCCATGTGATGAGCATGGGGAATTTTTGTATTCGGTTGTATTATATGACGAGGACGTTGTTGGGGCTCCTTTATGTATGTATGTGCATTTGGTGCTATGAGCACTATGACATTTCTATGATGATATATATTTATGCACATGGATGCAGTTTATGATGATGATGGTTGTATTTTTGTTTTTTATGATGTTATATGCCTATATGATGTTTATATGCATGTGAATGGTATGATGATGTACTTATATGGTTTACTTCCTACATGTTGTGATTTATGTGCCAGTCTAGAATATTGTTAGCCATTTGATATGCAACACTATTTCATTTTCTAGGGACATGAGTGAATGAAATGGATTCAAACTATCTGATCATTTGTTTAGTGTGCAGGAAATTTCTAAAAAGGCAAGGATCCCGTATGTGGTAAAATTTGTTGAGCTGGGCGACAAGGAGTTGGGAGTCAAGAAACACACAAAGGTAACTTATGCCCATCTAGAGGACAGCAGTCAAGAGACCGGTCACAGCATCGTACTCAGCCTGGTTATTGGTAGAAGCACCTATGCACACTCCGTCGAGGTGGATCAACTCATGTGAGGGGGAATATAATAACCAAGCTGCGGAGGTGAGGTTTGGAGAGCAATGAGTTGCGTTGTCGGCGAAACCGACATAGAATGGTGGAATAAGATCCATTTGTGGGCATGCAGGGAATCAAATTGTAAGGTTATAGATGAAAATAGTAAAAAACAAAAAAAGAATGAAACTGTACAACATGGAGTAATGGGTCCAAAAAATGCTAAGGGTAAAAGCATTTGAGATACAATCCATTTCAAGGGTTGCGCAATGGGTTTCCTTCAGAATCAGTGAGGATATATGCCCTATGCCCTAGGCAGGTGTGGATAATATATGGGCCTTGCTAGATGGATTCAAAATTTCCTTTACCGGTCTTGTCATGGGCTTGGTCATAAACAAGAACTAGATCTCCTTCTTGGAAGGTAAGGGGGTGGACATGCTTATCATAACTAGCTTTGGAACGGTTTTTCACAGCCTCAATGGTTTGTAAGGTTGTTCGACGATCTTCATTGGTTTGTTCCAAAAGGATTAAGCATTGCTCAAGTGGTGAAGTGTCCGGGAGAATTTCCATAGAAATATGTAACACTGGAATCTGACACTCGATGGGAAGAAAAGACTCGACACCATGAACCAAATGAAAAGGGGTGAAACCCGTGGCAGTCTTAGTGGAAGTACAGTAAGCCCAAAGTGCAGGGAAGAGCACATGGTGCCAGTTGGAATTATGTTGGTCAACAGTGCATTGAAGGAAGGTTTTCTAAATTTTATTAATAGCCTCAACTTGGCCATTCACTTGAGGGTAATAGGAGGAGGCATACTGGTGTTCAAATCTGAGAAAAGTTGACAACTCCTTCCAGACAGAGTCCTCAAAATGTTTTCCATGGTCGGATACGAGTTGCTTGGGGACCCCGAACCGAGTGATGACATGGTTAAAAAGAAACAGGTTGCAGTCTCAACTTTGCAATTAAACGTAGGCATGGCCTCGACCCATTTGGTGAAATAGTCAATAGCCACAACGATGTACTTATGGCCATTCGTTGACGGGGGTTACATTCCATAAAATCAATGGCCCACTTACAGAAAGGGCCAATGGTGATAACTGGATGGAGGGGAGCGGGAGTGGTCCTCGCCTTGGAGGCAAAGAGATGGAAATTTCGGTAATGTTTTACTATGGTAATGCAATCAGTATAAAGGGAGGGCCAAAAATACCCAGGGCAGATAACCTTTTGAGCGGTGGCCATCCCGGAGAAGTGGCTGCCACAGGCTCCACTGTGACAATCGCTTAGAACTTGTTCAGCCTCGTCGCGTGTGAGGCATCGATGTAAAATAGTGTCAACACCGCTCCTGTAAAGGACATCGCCAAGGAGGAGATAACGTGAGGCATGATGGCATATGTGACGACACTCATCGCAACCGATATTGGATCAGAACTTCTGTGTGTGTAGGTACACCAGGATGTCACCATACCAAGGGTCATCTGACAAAATGATAAACAAGTGGTCTTCAGGAAAGCTAGTAGTGATTGGTGGTGATGTGGATGAGGATGGTAAATCCGTCATGAGCTGTTCCAATGCAAGGGCTTTGGTGCTCTTGGGAGTAGTAAATGTTAGGTCGTATTCTTGAAGTATGATGACCCATTTAGCCAAGCGGGCTTGAAGAAGGCGGTGAATCAAGAGATAGATCATGGGGTTGGAGTCTGCCATAATTGTAGTTTGGATTAATAGGATATAGTGACAAACCTTTTGCAATGAGAAGACGATGGCAAGGGCCAGCTTCTCCTCATGGGGGTAATGTAGTTGTGGGCCGGATAAGGTCTAGCTCACATAATAAATGACATGTTCTTGTCGTGCACTATCTTCTTGAACCAACACCCCTGAAATGGCATAGTCAGATGTCGAAATGTAAAGGATAAAATCCTTTGAGAAAACAGGAGGTGAAATCAACGAGATAGAGGTCAAGGTTTGTTTGAAAGGCTTCAAAAGCCACTTGTGCTTGTTCGTCCCAAACGAAAGGAACGTGGGTGCAAAGCAAACAGAGGAAACAATGAACTTTCATAGCATAGTCCAGAACGAAGCGACGAAGAAAATTGGCTTTCCCTTGAAGGCTCTGTAATTGGCATAATGTATGTGGGGATGGGAGGTCTAGAATGGCTTGAACCTTCAAACTGTCTATGACAATTCCTTTTTGGGAAATGATGAAACCCAACAACCAGCCTGCAAGAACGCAAAATACACACTCGAGGTGGTTCAGGCGGATTCTATACTTGCAACAATGCAGAAAAACTTGCCGGAGATCGTTTAGATGGTCAGATAGTTTCTTGGATCGAGCCGTGAGGTCGTCTAGGTAGACCAGGATGATATGGGTCAAATCATGAAAACAAAATGTCATGGCCCGCTAAAATGTGGCATGAAAATTTTTAAGACCGAAAGGCATGATGCGATAGGAAAAGGTGCCCCATGGGGTGGTGAAAGCAGTCTTGTACTGGTCTTCCTTGCGAATGTGAATTTGATTATAGTGAGAGAAACTATCCATGAAGGACAGAATCGCGTGTCCCACACATGCATCAATAAGTTGTTCAATGAAAGGCGTGGGGAAGTTGTCTTTGGGACAGGCTCGGTTCAGATCATGAAAATCAGTACAGACATGAATGTTGCCCTATTTTTTGTTAACTGACACAGCATTGGAAACCTTGGTGGTGTGAGCAATGGGATAAATGAACCCGGCTTTACGAAGTTTCTCAATCTCAACTTTAACTGCGGGGAGTTTGGATGGATGAATGGGTTGTTGCTTTTGGAAAACGGGGGAACATCTGGCCAAGTATCAATATGGTGTTCAACAATAGTGGGGTCAAGACCAAGCATCTCGATATAGGACCAAGCAAAAACATCGCAAAACTCTTGGAAGAGCTTCTTATAGTCATGTGTTTTGTCTTCAGTACAGGAAGCGCCTAACGTAATGATTTCAGGTGCACCAGGTGGGATGGAAATATCAACCTGAATGGTGTGAGAAATGTTGGCCATTTTACCTTCCTCAAAGGCATCAAGAGCTGGGATAGGGTACATAAACCATTCCACCTTATCTGGGAGGAAGTCCTTTGACTCAACTGAAAATTGGTTGGCCGCAGTAGTGGTAGACTCTTCAAGAATGAAGTAGGATCAATGGTGCATATCATCCCAAGGGTAGTCAAGTGCGGTTAGCGCCTTGAGGATTTGTTCGTCGCTACGAAAGCACTATGTTGTCAAATCAATAGAGGGGAGGCTAGATGATGGGGGCGAAATGGGTTCACCGTTTGTGGAAATCATGTAAATCGTGTTAAATTCTCCCGAGGAGAAGGATTCAGGGGGATGAATCTCCTCAATAGTAGTGATTAACGACTCTAAAGAAGATTGATTCAACTCATGGTGGACTAATATGTACTCGGGAAGATCCGGGCAATGATGTGAATAATGACAGTAGACTCCGCATATGATGCAAGAGTGGTTGGTGCGCAGAGATTTGTTGCATGGTTTAGGGGTGGTATCCAACTCAATGACTGGAATATTGAGATCATCATCCAACGTTTTCATGTGCTCTTAAAGGTTTGGAAATTGTGGCCAGTTATGGGTAGCATGTCCCAAGTCATCACATAGAGAGCACTTAGGAGGTACGTGAAATGGAGCAAGATGTTTCACGGGTTTCGTTGTCTGTGGGGCAGTTCAAGTTTACGGGCCTCTTCCCCCAACGTTCTTGGGCCGTGGAGGAGCAGGGTTGGATGCAGTGTGGTCTCCACACGAGGAAGTGGGTGATTAGTAGTGTTAATCGGTTGAACTAGTTGGAGAACGAAATTCGATGTCGAGGGAGGATTAGGAGCAGGTAAGTACCACATAGGTAGTCCTAGTGTTAACCCGGGGAGATTCAACGTAGCCATAATTGGTGCACTTGCTACTCCAGATGGTGGGAACAAGAATGGGATAGTGTGGATTGGTGTAGCTCCAACATGACTAGGGACTGATGGTGGTTGCGACAGCAAAGGTGGTTGTGAGTTAGGCACCGTTTGTTTAGATGAAATGGTGCATAGGTCGGATATATCCATTGCCGATGGAGGGGGTGGCACATACCGAAAAGTAGAGATCATGGGATTTTCTGAGTAAATTCCAGGTCCAACGGTGGAAACCAAAAAGGTGGGTGCACCAAGAATAGGTTGTTCAACCATGGGGAGAACTTTTTCTAGTGTAGCGGGAGCATTTATGTCTTAATACGTAAGTTGTTCGATCCTAAAAACTCGTCCCTCATGGGGGAACATCATAATGCAGAATACTGATGAAGCAACATCCTTCATGGTGTACATGTAACTGCGTCCAAGCAGGAGGTTATAATCAAGCTGTGTGTTAATGAACTCAATGTCGATAAGGATAGTTTTAGCATCTAATTGGACTGGAACGTTGGCCAGGAGGCCTTGGGGTTGAGCTGAATGACCATCGTAAGCTCGTAAGGCGATCGTGGATGGAAGTAGTGTAGGGGATCCGAGATTCTGCCACACAAATCTAGACATAACTCATGTAGAGGAACCCTCATTGATGATGCATCGGTGGATAACAAGATTTTGGATTGACACAGAAACTTGAAATGTTAATGTGGAAGGCATGTGTGTTTCGGATTGGTCTAAATCGAATTCCATCATCCGTGAGTCGGATGGGTCTATCGCACCTATGGCATATAACAATGTTTTTCGCTGTGTAGGACAGTTTTTCAAAACTTCGAGGGCTGACATAGCAGCAGGGGATTGGGCTAAGTCATCCACAATATTATAATCGGGGGTAGCGCGTGTGTTGGCGTTGTTATTTATGCAACGCAAAGGGAAGCCAGGAGCTTTGGGGGCCCCATCGCATGGTGTTGTGGGTATGGGTAACGATTGATCAGTGGGAAGAGCGTTAGAAGCCTTATCGGTAGGAATGGTTTCGGTGGTGGAACCATACTGATTTCGACGTGTTTGAAGGTTGACGTTAGCTGATGAAATCATGAGAAGGTGATGGGTACCTGAGTCAATGGGTTGACTAGCAAGTGCAACATAAGTGATTTGTTGTTGTGGTGCCGCAACCCCTTGAGGGGGATCCAACGAGTGGGTTTTCACTACTCCTTGCGTGGGTAAGAGATTCTGTAACACCATGGATTGTGCATTAGGTTGTGGAGGGTTGGGGGGTGCTGGCAGGGCAGCATGTCCTTGGCGTTGGGTATGATCATTCCACAGTTGGAGAGCTTGATCTAAGTGAGGACAATTGTGCGTATAATGGTCATACGCCCTGCAGATAGAACACAGGTGGTTCATATGTAGGTTGGGGTTTTTTCCTTGACGAGGTGGTTAATCAGGGTTCTGGTTAGTGGGGGTGTCATCGTTATTGTTTGGGAGATTAGGTGGTTGGCCACCGCGATCTGGGGGTTGGTTGTTCCCTCGGTTATGTCCTCTTCCCCAATTTTTTTGGCCTTGCTGGTTTCTTTGGGCAGGCTGGTTTTGTTGTTGGTTTTTTTGGGCATAAAATTTCCCTTGGGGGGTAGGAGGATTTTGTGGTTAAGTAGGTGCTGGTGATGCCTGCAGTGAATAGTAAGCTTGAGGGGCTTGAGGTTGTGCAGGTGCTTCCCACTAGGGATAGTAAGTTGGAGGGGCTTGAGGTTGTGCTGGTACAGGTGCAGCCTGTTGATGGTAATAGGAAGGAGGTGTAGTGGGAGGAGTGTATGCTGGCGATGTTTGGCCGTAACAATGAGTTGGACATGAGGGGCTTGAGCCATGGGAACATACGAGGGTGTAGCTCCAGAATGGGCTGAGGCACGTGAAAGGTCGGGGACACTCATGGTGGAAGTGGATGTAGGGTTGTAAACCGGGGGTCTAGCTGGAGGCATAAAAGTATAAGGATGACTATGAGATGAAACATGTCCAATAATGTCATCGACAGCGTGGGATGCCCTTGGTGCATCCTGCCTGGAGGAATCGTCGTGGGGAACATTAGGTAAAATGGAATATAGGTAGCCTGACTGAGCATAGATGAGGTCAAATTGTTGGCCTTTTAGGATGGCTTCTTCTTCGGATTGGGGTCGTTTAGATGCCACATCATTGGCGATAACTAGTATAAGGGATTTCAAGGACCAATCTAGGAAGATGCAGTCGTCTAAATTGATCTTGCATAAAATTCGACGTTTACGCCACTCATGAATATGGTCAGTGATGTGGGTAGTCGTGGTCTGCCTACATCTGCAAGAGAGTAGGATCTCTACACCAGCGTTGTAACGGACTGGTAACTGAAAGAACTGCAGGAAATTTGAAGCAAGGGATGTAAAGGTGGAATGTGTCCAATGAGGTTTTTTGATGTACCACTTAGCTGCAGAGCCAGTGAGGGTCCATTGTAAACGGGGAAGGCAGATGGAGTCATCCATTATGGAGTTGGAGGAACACCACAAGTGGAAGGACATGATGTTGTTTTGGGGGTCCTCTCGCGCCTTCCCTTCAAACTTGGGGATGTCCGAAGGGAGTTTGGTAGACATGGTAGGCCATGTGGGTTCATGTCGGATAGGGTCATTGGTCAATCAAGATAGATCAGGGAGGTTGAGGCTAGCCATGAATGGAAAACTGGTAGAAGGATGTGACATGATCGTAGGGGCGTGAGTGCTAGTTGTAGCAACAATGGTGGGGCCACTGCCCCCAATGTGGGGAGAAATGGTATGAGTCATGATGGGGATCGAGGGTCCTCCAATCAAAGGTGGGGGAATCATGTAGGAAGGGCCAGTTCCCCCAAGTGTGATACTAGTCACCAACGAGACTGTAGTTGTAACAGATCAACTAACCATAGGTATGGATGTAGTGACAGGGATGCTAGGTGTAGGTCCTATAGATGGTATGGCAGGGATGGATGTTGAAGTAGTAGCTGGGCTAGTGGTGGATCCACCACCAACAATCCTGCTGTAAAAGCAGTTGGAAATCGTGTCAGCCATGGGGCTAGATGAAGTTGTGTAAGTGGGGAACTCTTACTTAGAATTAGAAGTAAAATAAGGTTCGTCGAGATATGTATCTGGCGATGAAGTTGTTCATCTGTGACATGTGGTGTCAAGTGAAACGTACTGCGGGGACTGGCCCCGTAGGCGCCGAGAGTGTCTCAATGAATCAATGGTGACAGGTGTAAAAAGTGCTAAATGGTTGTGTGAGATCCAATGCTCAAAAATCCAAGTGCAGCCGTGTGTGCAAAAGGAGAGCTCTAAAATAATGTGGCTCTCAGGCCAACAACAAGCTCAAAACACTTGCTACAACAGTTGTGCTACAACACATGGAGTGGCAATAAAGTGGTCAAAATACTAACAAGCAACACTCCTAAAAATAAAAAGGTAGACTCACTAATCCAATGGGGGTATAGGAGCATGCAAACACCTATCTACAAGATATGAAAGATCACACAAATCGTATCCCCGACAGAGTGATGAAATCCGTAGCCAAGTGATACGAAATGTAGAACCAAATGGCTAAGGATATCCCTCTACCGAAAGGGAATCCGGGTAAATGAATCCTAGAAGAATGGAAACTAGGATACCTCATTCATGGCATGTACGGAAAGGTAAATCCTCAGCTTCAGTTCTTTGGTCGTCGTACTCCCAATAGGGTAGCATGACGAGAAAAATGAGTAGGTGTCCTTCAGTAGAGAATGGAGTGTGGCATTCCACTCAGACCTCTGGAACCAGTCTTGCTACTTTTCCTCCTAAGGGAGAGACCCTCCAACAAATCGGTGTTAACCGTACCAACAAATAATAGTGGATTTTGGATCCCTAATGGACAACAACTATGTCTCAAATGTGAATGACAAATGGGGTGTTATTTGGATACCTATCCCCAATGTCCTACCTAGATACAAATTTATTTTTGTGTTCCCCAAGTGGGGTTAAAGTTGGTTGAGTTAGGCATATTTTAAGGCTCACTTTGATTATGGTGATCGAGTGTGTGCACAAGTGGTGTATACCCAAGATTGCCAAGCAGGAAAATTGATCAACGAAATATAAAAAGTATTAACTGCTATGTAAAATAAAATGACTTGCTGAAATGTAAATGCTAAATGAAATATAAGTAAATGTTACAACAAGTAAATAATAGAAAAATACAGCTAGCAAAATGGATGCAAGCAAACAGATGGCTGTTAGGGCAGAAAAAAATGGGAAAAAATGGCTGCAGGGTGCGGGAAACTCCAGAGAAGTCACGTTGGAAATGGCCAACAATAGCAGGAAACAGGGTGCAACTTCAGGGCTAGAAAGCGCGCTGCAGGATGCGTCTTTCGGGCTAGAAGTTGCGCTTTCAAGGCGTGGCTTTAGGGCTAGAAGTTGCACTTCCAGAGCACGACTTCAAGGATGAAAGTCACTCTTTCAGGGCATGGTTTTAGGTCTGAAAGATGCACTTTCAGGGCGCAGCTCTGGGGATGAAACCTGTGCTTTCAAGGCGTGGTTCTAAGCTGAAAAAGTGCGCTACAAAGGCGTGGTTGTCGAAGCGACAGTTGCGATATGTGACATGAAAAAATGACTGCGAAAAGTGCAAGCCGAGTCATAGAAATAGAAATTTTGAGGCTTTAAGCAAAGGCAAGGGACAAATATGCAAATATTGGGGTCCAAGGGTGAACTCGAGCTATAAAAAGCAAGTAAAAAGACAAGTACAAACTAAAAATAACCAAAGATTCTAAGGGAATCGCCCCAGTGGAGTCGCCAAAACTGTAGCTGGAGTATTCACCCCAGCTCGTGCTAAAGAGCACCTACTAAGGATTCAGGAACCCTTAGTAGCAGTTCAATAATGGATAGAGAATGATATGTGAAATAAGTAAAACTAAATATTAAGATGTGACATGTGCAAGTGATAACATAAAAATAAATCTAAACTATAACAGTAAAAAGTAAACAACCATGAGGAACTCAATAAATGGAATTTAAAATTTTTGTATTAATGGGCAAACAAGGGTTTGCAATGGTGTTTACCTCAAATGGTGAGGTTGTTGGAGTCCTTGCAGCTATACGAGAGTAGTGCATCGGATCTTCAGAGTTCATTTCCCTTCTCCAAATGCTCAAAAGGTGGCCAAGACTCAATTGAAATGGTGAACATAAGCTCAAGGTGATAGGCTAGGGTTCAATATGAATTTTGGCAGCATAAGGGTATGAAGAGTGATTGATGGATGTGAAATGGGGGGCCTCCATCACCTTTTATAGAGATTTTGGGAGGTGGACTATTGGCCCATGGTTTTGGACAACCAATAGTATTGGTAAATGGTTTTAGGGTTTTTCCCTCTTTTTGAATTTATTTTTGACTTTTTTCCCTTTTTTCTTTTATTTTGGGAATTTTGGACCCTTTTTTGAGAGTTTTTGACCTTTTTTGGAGGAATTTCATTAATTGAGGAGGGAAATAATGATTTTTTTCCCTTTTGGTAACCATTTGAGGGTTTTTTAGGGTTTTGGACGCCAAAAGTGTAGGAAAAGTGGACAAATGGGTTATGTGAATAGGGAGATGAGCTAGTGAACAATTTTTGGGTGTTAACAACTACCATGAGAAAACTTACTTAGAGACTTCTTCAACTCAAAGTCTTGTTTTGTGAACTGACTACCTTCCTTTGTTTGTGCAATTAGGCTTTTGATTCCTCTTTTTGTGTAATTAATGTGACCAATTCCCCTTTTTGTGAAAGTAATGCACTTCATTACTCTTTTTGTGCAATTTATGCACATGATTTCTCTTTTTGTGGAAGTAATGCACTTTATTCCTCTTTTTGTGGTGTTAATGAACTTGCATTCTTATTTTTGTGGAATAATATGCTTGCCCTCTTTTTGTAGAAGTAATGCTCTTGATCACTCTTTTGTAGGATCAATTTTCCTACATTCCTCTTTTTGTGGAATCATGTGCTTTCCCTCCTCTTTTTGTGGAATTACATGCTGAAGGTGTCTCAAACTTCAATTGTGTTTGTTGTCATCAAGGGTGGAAAATATTACTATAAAAAATGCCCCTAATGTGTGAGGTCATAAATGGAACCGATGGATATAATAAATTATGTAAGCAAAAGACGTTGGCCAGTGGGATAATGAGGAGAAATTCAAGTTAAGGATCAAAGAGTACCTACATTCAAAGAACACGATATAAAATGTAAAAATATCTCCCGAGGTGGCTATACCCATGCTCAATAGTAAACAAGCATGACTGTGAAACAACAGATCCATGAAATATAGATGTAAAGCAAGATCATGGCCACGAACTAAGATACACAGTGGATGCATGTAAAAAATATAAGATCATGGCCACATAATAGATACATAGTGGATCTATGTCGAAACGTACATATGAATGAGAACTAGCACTATGAGGAGTGCAAACTAGATCTCATGGTACGCAAAAAACGTTTGATATGTTTTACACAACTCAGGAATATAGCACCAAAGAGGGATGCCACTTGTTGGCCCAAGGTTTCCAATCCAAATTCATAAATAATATGAGTCCTACATCATGTAAATAAATGATATGAAGTCAAACATGGTACAAAAACCATTTGATCACTGATCACTTACATATACCATTAACAGATGCAAGGGAACCCACTGATAATGAAGATGGGCCCCATGGTACAAAGTACAATATCACAAGTGTGAATAAATCACCTGACATCAAACACTTGGAGAATCGATCAAGCATGGGTCATTGATGTATACCCTTTGCTGATTGTTAGGAGACCTTCCATGATGACCGCAAGATCTAAGGGGATTCTACATCTTTTCCTAGAAAATGAGTTGCCGCCGATAAGAAATGATATATTTGGAAGAGGGCATTAGGGCATCCCCCATTAACTATCAGAAAATAAATATTGTGTGTCGGTAAAAATATATGCATTATTAATACAACATTAAATTGTCAACCGAGGCTCATAAGCTTCAAGGTGCTGGAACTGTATGTGCAGGATTGGAGCCTAGACTAGCCTAATCTAAAGCCGGTAAGCACACTTCAATACAACAAACAAAACAAACAACTAAAAAATGAATTCAATTGGCAGAAAATAAACTAACACCTTAGGATGAAGCCCATTCCAAGAAAACCATATCTCACGAGTTAGGTTTTTAATCTTCCTTTGACAATTGTCTAAACTATAAAAACCAAGATACAAAAATCTAAAACTAAATATAGAAATTCAAAGGACAAGAAAATCAAACTAAACTAAAAAAGAAAAACAAAAGCAAGAATAAACTAAATCAACTAAAAACAATTTAAAAAAAAAAACCTTTCAACTAAATTTCCCTGGACGCAAAGTCCATTCCTCACAAACATTCAACAACACAAAATACAAATTATATATACAAAATACAAAATATATTGCAAAATTCTGAAGTACAAATTAAATTCCTAAAGACAAAGTGCACAAAATATACCAAATGTACAAAATATATATAAAACACAAAATATAATACAAATATATAAATTCCCACTTATATATTAAAGATACAAAAGTAAACATCAAATAATTTCAATTATAAACAAACACTTTAAAATAAAAATACTTACACTAAAGAAAAAAAGGATTGAAATAACTTTATGTCCATGAAATGCTTCATCGGCCTTTAAGATGAATGGATGAAACAAATCAACGGTATTAATTGAATTCACGGCTTTACGGATTTGAAACGGAGGTGTAAAGAATTGAAACCAAGTTGTAACGGAAATTATAGACCAAGGTGTAAAGAATTGAAACGGAGGTTGTAAAGAATTGAAACGGAGGTGTAAAGAATTGAAACCAAGTTGTAAGTGGTGATGGATTTGTGAGAAAGTTTAATTACAGTATAGACCAAGTTGTTTATATATATATAACTTCCCTCGAATATAACATTACAAAATCAAGAATATACCATAGATTTGATCAAACATTATTTAAAATAAATTTGAATGCACGATGAAAACGTATTGAAGAAAATTAAATATGTAGATGGAATTCTTTCTAGGAAATCGACAATATTTGTAAGTGTTGAATGATAGTACATAAATGATTCAATATAAATACAGAATTGGTTCTTTTATCCAAATGTTAGTAATGATGAACTTCAAAATCAAATATGTTCGCCTATGAGCAATTTGCCCATCTATCCAAGTGACTAGAAACTATTTCTATCTGTATAAAATTTGCACACCAATATTAAATTGCAGCTAGATAGTGAATACTCTACAAAATTACATAGAATGGGAATTAAATTTTTACACATAAATAAAATAAATAAGTCCTATCGTGCACGAGTTCTATCTATGTTAACAATAAACAAAGAGCTTCATGATTCGACGC
Source organism: Larix kaempferi (assembly GCA_027924585.1). Classification (NCBI taxonomy): domain Eukaryota; kingdom Viridiplantae; phylum Streptophyta; class Pinopsida; order Pinales; family Pinaceae; genus Larix; species Larix kaempferi. The sequence continues at coordinate 6,777,780 of BSBM01000252.1, forward strand.
GGCGGGCCCTTACCATTCAAATCACAAGCCTGTGGATTCACACCAGCTACGGGTTGTAAACTACGATCATTCACTCTTCAATACATGGATATCAACAGAGCGCATAAATGAATTTCACAGTGGAAAGAAAATGAACAGCATAGCAATAAACTATATTATTCCATTCTCCATCTGTTTGGCTATGAATCCAGCTGTGTTTACATACGGAGGACAAGTGTATTTATAGCCTAGGCCAAGCTTATCCTTCATGGATTCTGCTTAACGGCTCCAATTAAGAATAAGGAATCGACCCTTGAAATGTGGCAATAGAAGAACTAAAAATATTATGATGGGATTTGTTTTAGATCAAATTTGGGTCCACCAAAGAGACAAATTACCGTGTCAGCTCATCAAGTGCCCAGTCATCATCCAAAAGGACAATATAGCTAAATATTTTTAAAGGGAGTAGGCAACATTTGGATCAGAATATGTTCGGAGTGGACCCAAAGGGTAAGTTGATCTAAAACTAGGCTCGAAGGGGTTTTTCACAACCATCTTCTTCAATCAGGAAGACAAAGAAAGAATAATCGAGCAAGGCCCATATTTCTTCAACAATGTTGGCCTCTTTATGAGACATTGGAAATAAAACTTTAGCCCAAAACGTGAAGACTTCTCTGAAGTTCCAGTCTAGGTTAGGCTCTACTCCCTACAGCAGGAATATTGGGAGGAAGAAACCCTCATACAAATAGGCCGAGACACCATTAGGAAATTCGTTAAGAGATCTGAGATAACCAAAAGAGGCCAGTACACCTCTTTCGCTAGAATATGTGTTAGCATGAATGTCTCGAAACCCTTACCAAAGGCCATCTGTCTAAATTCCAAGATGAAGAATGGGTACAAACCCTAGACTACAAGCACATTCCCTTTAGATGTCGGCATTTCCATGAACATGGACACCTATTACAGGACTGTCCTCGGATCTCTGCTCCTCTCCAACAACAATCGAAGTCCCCCAACTCCGAAGATGGCTTCATTGTGTCATCATGAAATCTCGAAATGGCCCCAAAAGCAACAACTCCATCCTGAGCAAATCAATGGAAACATCCAATAAATTCGTAGTGCTTGAAGAAGTGAACATGGAAATTGAAGAAGTAGGAAAACTTAATCCAACCAAGGAGGGCCCCTAGGAGGACAGACTAATGGAAAATGAAGCGATTCCAAGCACCAATGAAGACGAAGGGGAGCTTGACATCAAGGACCATGAGCTTCATAAAATCATCAAAACATGTAAAAATGGAAACCTAATGGCAATTCCAACCCCTCACATCCCTCTCATTAGAAAAGCTCTGCAAGAAGCGAAATCCATCTCACCCCTGCTCATGTAAGAACACAGGGGGTAAGGGACCCAGCTAGGCATTCAGATCTCTCATCATCCGCCAAGCCCAGTAGACTCCAAGAAATAGCCCAAGCGAGGAAGAAGAACCAATCAACAAATGCTAGCAGAACTGGGAATATTAATCACTCCTCTATCCTGGATTGTCTTCGGTCCATCCCTACTTAATTTTTGTTTGTCAATGAAAATTTTGTCTTGGAATATTAGAGGATTAGGGGGAAAGAGTAAGCGACGAACTCTTTGATCCAAGATATACCAGGAGAAACCCACCATTGTCATGCCGTAAGAAACTAAATGCTCTTTTGAGTATTTAACCACCTTCTCCAATTTATACTGGAAAAACTATCTTTCTATGGCCATTGACACTACAGGATCGGTTGGGGGAATCGACATTCTATGGGACCCTACCTATATCTGGCTCATGAAATTCTTCTCCACTCCCTTCACTCTGTCGGATTTCTTAACCTTGCAGGACTCTGGTCTCTTAGGCTTCATCACTAATGTCTATGGCCCTCCCTCCCCTACTCTCAAGAACATGTTCTTAACTTCCCTCACTCACCTTAGGGACATAACCCATCACTCAGAATGGATCCTAGGGGGATACTTCAGCATCATAGTCTTCCCATTGGAAAAACAAAGGAGGTACCAACATCCTCAACTTAGTTAGCAGAGCTTTTGGTCCCCCCATATCCTATCTAGACATTGTTGATGTTAAGCCAAAAAATGGCATGCACACTTGGAACAACAAAAGAGAAGGATCTCACCAAGTTTCCTTCGATATTGACAGGTTTCTCCTCTCATCCAATATTCTTAGATATGGATCAATATTAGACTCCTACATTCTCCCTGGAGCAGGATGGTACCACTGGCCAATTAGTCTTGAGCTCAATGAACAAACCAGCCCATGCAACCGCCCCTTCATATTTGAAATTTTTTGGCTTGACCACCTGGAATTCCTCGATACTCTCTATCAATGGTGGAAGAATGCCCCTACAATGTAGGGGTCCAAAATGTACAAGCTACAACAGAAATTCAAATGGATAAAAGGGGATCCGGAAACTTGGAAGAAAGAATTTTTCATAAACATCTTTGAGACAAGGAAAAAGATCGAAGATTAGATGGATAAAATTCAACAAGAAGAAATCATAAATGGCTACTCAAAGGAACTGCTTCAAAAATAAAAGAGAACTCGGGAGGATCTCAACAAAAGAATGGATCGGGAAGAAATCCTTTGGCACCAAAAATCCAGAGTCAAATGAATAAAGGAAGGAAAACGGATCTCAAAATTCTTCCATGACTCCATGATCTAGTAGAGCCCAAAATAGAATTTATCTTCTCCATTCAGAGTAGGGATAGTGTTACACCTAAATCTCGTCATCATGAGACCCTTGTTAACTCAATTCCTCAATCCCTGGAGTTCCCTTGATCAAGAAGTCATGTAGAGCAAGTTGATGCCCTTTGTCCACAACCTCTAGTTGGACCGGCGCATGTTGTCTTTGAGCAAGAAGCACCCAACTAGGTCCCTCGCAGAGTGTATTCTTCCAGACTGCATCGGTGGCGCATATTGTCTTTGTGCATCCCACGTTTCCCCTCTCAGGCGCTGGTTGTCTTTATGCAACTTGCACCGGGGTTAGTGAATTTGGATAAAGGTGGATTTCGAGTGATTTCTAGAACTTTGATGAGGTGGATCTCTATCCCTAACTCCTAGGTGAGCTGTCCTACGGTTCCCTAACCTTAAGGGAGGATCCCTTAGTCCTCTCACCATGATCCTCAACCTACTCTATCCACTTGGTCATATAAATGCAAAGCTCCTCTCCATTCCAAAGAGAGGACATCTATATCACTTACATGCTGGCGGAATTAGCATAGGTGATCCCTATGCATCTCTTGGGAGGCTTACATTTCCTTTGGAGGCTTTGGCTTGGCTTGTTGGAGGAAGATTGCAGTGTTAAGGCTTGGGTTGTAATCATCTCTCTACTTTGTATTTCCTACTCTTTATATAGTAATATAAACTCTTTCCATAAATGTTATTGTGTTGATAATGTTTATAGCTTACTTCCTTAACTGTTTACTTAGATCAGTTAGTGTTTAGACATGTTTTACTGCTTGTATTGTTTCCACATGTTTTGACAGGTCGTGCAGCTACGAATTTGACTACCGTGGAACTAAGAGCAATAATGAGGAGAAATATCTACAAATATGAAGGTAAGACGTCTAATTACTAGATATCTAACCCGATCTAGGAAAGTAGATTTATGTTCTATCTATTGACACAAACCCAGTCGACAGGGGTTCCTCACACTGTTGACACCCAAGCCACTGTGATCTCCCTGAGCACCGGCCCAGACAGGTTTTACCCTATCCAGCAACACCTGCGGAGCAGATGAGGTCTCACCCGAGATGTTCAAGGGAGAGTTGACGGAACCATGTTTCCGCCAAATGGAGGAGGATGTTATGCATTAACTGATTAACTTATTGCAACATTAAAAAATAGCTCTAAGCATTCACCTTAGCATTAAACATAACCGCAATATCATTCAATAGATCTTATCATTGACAGAACCATAAATGCGCAATAGATATAATAGTAAAGCATTAATTGCAGCAAGGAAACATTGCATCATTCACAGATCCATATCACATAATGCATTTACCACAGAGAAATGAAAAAGACACAAGGATTCTGCTCAAAAACTCTGTCGCATCATATTTATCTCTGCAAAAACCTAGATACAACAAAATATTCAATCATCAACTCTCTGTCTTCAGTTATGTCAAGATATCTCAACACTTACAAACCTACATTTACTTATAGGCTTGCGCCTTTACATTTACGATCCACTTAGGCAACCGCCTAACTACTTCTTAACAAACTCTAAAAAAATATGACCCAAAACCCACATAATACGGTCCAAATGACCCAAAATACCCATGACGCAGTCCAAATGACCCAAAACTATATAAACTATTGTCGCCTTGCACGCTGCTTTCCTCCTTTTGCGGTACCTTTGGCCTTGCACAAAATCCACGATGCTACGATGTTGACTCATCAAACCGCCTACCAACAGGCCCCCAACACAATCTTGTGGCTCGCCCTCGAGCCACGTCAACTAGACATGGTGTACTTAGTGGTCTTCAGCCTGAAGTCCTCGTATTGCTGATCGACCTCCGTGACTTGCTCCTTCACTGCCACGGCCACCGCCTGACTCTCTGTCACATCTTGCACGGATGGATGCTCAGTCATCTTCTCTGCAACTTGTCGGCGACCCTCCTGCACAACCTGTAGTGCGGAACTTGCCTTGAGCAAAAAATGGCTTCCAATCTCTTGGAACTCCAACTACGCGCTGTGCTTCTTGCGACGCTCTTCGGCCTTTGTGATGCACTGCTGCAATTATTTCAGTTATGCTGATTTGGTGACCTGAGCAACTGGTGGCAGCGTTCTCAGCGACACCTTCAATGTTACTAGTTTCCCTTCTGCTTCTTGCCGCAGCTTGGTTAGATATTCTAACTGCTCATCCTGAACAATGTTGCCCCAAAACTGCGCAGTCTCTGTAGTGAACTTTGTCGTTGCTTGTTCCAGCTCGCCCAACTATGTTGCCAACTCCTCAATGGCGCGCTTCTGTTCATCTACTTGCTCTTCGGGTGTGCCTAGGTTATTTAGAGCTACCAACTCCGCATTGTCACGCTGTCATTCGGCGATGACAACCCCAATTTGTTGCACTTTCTCAACCGGATCCAACTGCGTGGAAAGCTCTAGTATGTGCTGACATGCTTCAAAGACTGTCGCCTCCAATCGCACTCTGCTGTCCCAAATGGTGGCTTTCTCTACGATCAGGTGATCTTGCTCTTTCTTCAATTCCTCTATCGCCCAAGTTTTCTCAGCAATCATCTGCTCTAGCTTATCCTCCAACTCATCGACGACCTCCCGTGCCACTACTTCCTTTCCTTTTAACTCTGCGACCTCTTGTTGTGTCATTGCCTTGTTTTCCTGCGATCGCAGAAACTGGCCATTGATCTCCTGTATTTTGTCCACCATTTCCCTGCTGGCAACCGCCTACATATTTGTCAACTCCTTTGTGGGCAGCTCATTGAGGTTAATGGTCAAATTTTCTAACTGCTTCAGCAAGTCCTGGAAAGCCTCGTTGTCACTCACAATCTTAGTTGGGGGAATTTTCACATTCCACACCTGTGGCTCAGTGTTGATTGCATCAACTTCCTACCCAGTTGCTACCTCCGGTACTCGTTGCGAAACAATATCACATAAAGAATCAAGGCGAACGTTTACCTCTTTGAAACTTGCCTCTGCCTGTGCCGTCATCACTCGAGTGGCCACATTTGTTGCATTGGTGACAACCATTATAAGTCGTCCCAATTGCACTTCCGTCCCTGGAGAGGCCCCACTGATCGTACCATGCTCATGATGCGCCTTCGTTCTTCCCTCCGCAAGTTTGCGGTCGATATCATCATCTGTGGGTGTCTTCGTTGATTCCTGATCCGAGTCATGGTGACTCTATTGGTCCTGCGTGGACAATGGATCATCTATACTATCGCTAGTGGTCCCGCCTGAATCTCTGCCAGACTAACTGGTTCCCGCCATTCGATAGGCCAATCATTGACGATGCCATCTAGCTCCTCCTCGGACAATTTTTAGTGTGTTAGCAACCATTGCTTCACAAGGTTGCGCCTTGCTTGCACATGAATAGCATGAGGCCAAATCGCAAACAGTGCAATCTGCTTGTATTTTTCCACGGCTTCTTCAGATAAACGAGGCACCTTCGTCCTTGCCGCTTGTAGCATCTCCCAATAGAGCCAAAACTGCATTGCACATTCCTTAAGGCGCTCGAGTTCTTGCACCCACCAACGATTTTGATAACACACACCGTTATGGTATTTCGTGGCATCAAATTCCATTCCTTGGTAAGTGTAGGGCTCCTTCGATGCGACAACCGTGATCAAGATCAAGAGCCAGCTGTACATGAATGCTCATCGAGTAGAACCTTCTCGTGGGCCGGAATTGGATGTACGCTATGAAAGCTATCGCATCCACTGTATTTAGAGTTATTTTATTTCCCCATGAAGGAAAGATTGTGACGATCGATCAGCTAGATTTCATTAGTCCAGGTTCCACAGCGTCTACGGGATCAGTGATCCCGCAAGTTACTGATTCTCAACTGGCAACTGGGAACATGGGTGTCGTATTATACCCCTCATTGTTGGGATCTTTGGATTTCCCCGCACCCATTAATTTTATTGGAACCATTTCTGCTAATGTGCCTCCTCCATTAAATAATGTTCCATTGCGGACTTCATACTTCGATGATCCATGGACCTTACTGTCCACGAATTCCACGTCTGGAGACATTGCGCATGTAAGGATGTCAATGCCACTGTCTACTGCAAAGCTTGCATATCAGGATATTCAACAAGCCTCGGTAGACCCAGATCTCTCTTCTTCACGGATAGATGAAGAAGATCCTGTTATGCTGCCAATTTGGGAAACCGACTCGTCTTGTTTGCACGATTTCCTTGATGGTACTTTACCTTCAGATGAAGCTACTGTCGAGGCCATGTGTGGTAGTGAGAGAACTTGGGAGGACGTGCATCATCGCTCTTATTTTCTTCCCAACCTCGATCTCGCCGAGCAAGAAGAGTTTAGGACGACTCTTGCCTAGATGGTTGGTCACCCTGTGGTTCCTTTGGTTTCAAATGGGATTTACACGGAGGGGAACATGGCTAATATTTCCCCGACTACACCGATCAACATCTCTCATACTCCCGAAAATATTGAGAATGTCTTTGTCGATGACAACTGTAGTCCTAAGGGGATTTCCATTTACACCGACTTGTTTAAAGAACTCTGGGAAGCTTTTGTCTGGTCATATGAGGAGATGCCAAGAATAGACCCTAGTATTGTTGAACATGAGATTAGGACGGATCCAAACGCTAAACCTGTTCGACAATGTCTTCATGCTATTAATCCTAGGAAGGAAGCCGCCATTAAGGCAGAGGTGGAGAAACTGCTTAAGGCAGGTTTCATCTACCCCGTTCCCCTTACCGAATGGGTGTCAAATCCTGTTCCTGTGGATAAGAAACAGGGAATGATCCGTGTATGCACCGATTTTCGAGACCTGAACTGTGAATGTTTGAAGGATAATTTCCCCACTCCATTCATTGATTATATCTTGGATGCCTATGCGGGAAGTGAGATTTTTTCGTTCATGGACGGCTTTTCAGGGTATAACCAGATTCAAATCAAACCCAAGGATCAACATAAGACTGCATTTATTTGTCCTTGGTGTACCTTCGCATACCGGAAAATGCCCTTCGGCCTCAAAAACGCTGGAGCTACATTTCAGCGTGCCATGACCTATGCCTTTCACGACCTCAAATGTATAATGGAGGTTTTCTTGGATGATCTTTTCGGCCATTCTCGTAAGAGATTAGACCACCCCAAGCACCTCCATTTGATTCTCGAACGATGTATACGCTACAATATTCGATTGAATCCCAATAAGTGCATCTTCGCTGTAAGGACAGGTCGTCTTTTAGGTTTTATAGTTTCGAAAGAGGGTATTAGAGTCGATCCTCTCAAAGTTGAGTAAATACTTCGGTTGCCTCCTCCACGCAATTTGTTACAACTTCAGAGCCTCCAGGGGAGAGCTACTTTTCTGCGTCTATTTGTAATCAATTATGCCAGTATTACCAAAGGTTTCGCACGCTTATTAAAGAAAGACACATTGTTTATCTGGGATGAGCGAGCCCAATAGTCTTTCGACGCCCTTAAGAAAGCTTTGGTATCAGCCCCTTTGTTTAGTCCACCTCGCTTTGTGAGATATTTTATCCTTTATGCGGCTGCGTCTCAAGAGACGATTGGCATGGTCTTGGTTCAGGTGGATGATGTGCTCGTGGAGCATGTGATCTATTACCTTAGTCGGAATCTAGTAGACGCTGAGCTAAGATACACTCACGTAGAGAAGTTGGCGCTTGCGACTATTCATGCAGTCCAACGGTTACGACACTATATCATGCCTAGGAAAACCATAGTTATCGTGCATATCAATCCATTTCAGTTCATGTTATCGTGACGTCTTATAGGGGGGAGTACAATAAATGGATTGTTATCCTTCAGGAGTTTGAGCTTGAGTTTGCTTTGGCGAAATCAGTGAAATCCTTGGTTTTCACTGAGCTAATGTCGGACCTTCCGCGGCTCGATGAGAACATTGTCCATGAAGATTCCTTTGTGGATGAGCATGTATGTCTTATCTCGTCCGAGGACCCTTGGTATGGGGATGTCATTGTATATCTCCAAACTCTGAAGCTTCCTTCGCATTATTCATGGGATGAGTGACGACGTGTGAAAAATCATGCTAAAGATTATACTATCGTCAATGACACTTTGTATTGTCGAGGAAAGGATTCCATTCTCCGTCATTGTTTAACTCATGATGAAGCGGAGCGTGTGCTTAATGATTGCCATGCTGGGGTGTGTGGTGGTCACTTATCTAGGCTTGCAACAGCCCAACGTATTATGCGAGCGGGATAATTTTGGCCATCAATATTTAAGGATTGTGTCAATGCTGTAAAGAGATGTCACCCTTGCCAGGTGTTTTCTTGGAATGTATGCTCGCATCTAGTGCCCCTTCATCCGGTCGTCACCATCGGTCCCTTCACCAAGTGGGGGGTGGATTTCATGGATTGCAAACCAGCTTCAGTTGGGGGGCATCACCATATCATAGTGGCCGTGGAATACTTTTCCAAATGGGCTGAGGCCATGCCTACCGTTAAAGTCGATGGTGCTACAACAGCCCACTTTGTCTTCAATCAAATTATCACTTGGTTTGGTATTCCGAAAGAGATTGTCATTGACCATGGCAGTCACTTTTAGAACAAAATGATGGAGGATTTGTCACTCAAGCTTGGGTTTCGGCAAGAACACTCATCTTCTTATTATCCCCAAGCAAATGGTCAAGTTGAAGCAGTTAATAAGTCTTTGAAGACCATTCTCCAATGTACCATCCAACAAAGCAAGAACAATTGGCATATCATGTTATATCCTGCTTTGTGGGCATATCGAACCGCAGTCAAGACTGCCATTACCATTTCAGCTGGTACACAGTGTGGAGTCGATCTTACCGATTGAATGCGAAATCCCTTCATTGAAACTAGCTATAGAGCTCCTCCCTGATACATTAGGTATTGAGCAATGTTTAATCCACCTTGAGCAAATTGATGAGCAACGTCGAGATGCAACCGTGGCTATCGATGCCAATAAACGTTGTATTAAGGTTCAGTATGATAGGTATGTTCGTCCCCGGCAATATGCTGAAGGTGACTTGGTCCTTTTGTATGACCAAGCTAAAGAACCCCTGGGGGCAAGCAATTTTAACCCCATGTGGATAGGTCCTTACATTGTGAGGTGTGTCCTAGAAAAAGGAGCCTATGAGTTAGAGGACTATGAGGGGAATGTCTTGAAGGAGCCTAGAAATGGGCTCTACCTCAAGCGGTATTACGCTTGAGCTTCTAGCTCGCGCTGATACTTTTGTATACTATTGTATAGTTGTTTCTGTACATAGTTTAGATTTTTCCTTGGTTATCCGAGTCTGTTGATTCGCTTCCGTTTGATTGACAGATGTCAGCGGAATCTCCTGTGTTCCTAGGATTCGCAGATGGTGCTAGCCGTCATACGCACCAGCTTGCTTCTACTGCATGGGTTATTTATTCCCCTGATCACCTAGTTGTGTCTTCAGGAGGTGCGGTGAATGAATCCGTTCACTAAGTTAATAGTCGAATCCGACTCTCATATTGAATAATAAATAAGAATAATATATTTGATGATATAAAGATGATGTCTTTTACAAGATAGACTTTCCCGTATTTATAATTGTTTAAAGGGTGTCTAATGCAGCTCTTCATAAAGAGTTACACCATTTCACTAATTAATTATATTATTATATTATTCTTGTTTGTTGTTATTATTATTATTATTTATATATCTATATATATATATATATATATGTTGATGTTTATTTTATTATTATTTTATTCATAGCATTGCCTCTCTCTTAGAAAGGCTTTGTCCTCAAAGCCTTATAATGTTGTCGCACCGTTCCTTATGACGTCGTAGCTGACGAAACATGTTGGTACGAACTTCTAAGTGTAGAGCATAACTTTCGATATGTGGATGGGTCAATCCATCCCAAATTGATTTGTTGCTTACTATTGGGATTCCCCATTGATCTGTCGTTAAGAGCTTTGATCACATTAGTACCATCGTCTTTCGACATTTCCCACTTTTCAGAATATCGGTTTTTATGGTTGGGGTGTCTATAGGGAATTTTCACAATGTCATTTTCTTTTACGAGTGTCGTCTTTTAAGCATTGATCTGAGCTGGGACTTTTATTTTCGTCTCTTGAGGTTTTAAGGTTTCATTCTGTATCTTTTCCAACTTGTTTCCTAACTGCCTGTTATCATTTTGAAACTTCTTAATCAATTCGACTTGCAATTTTCTGTCATCTTCAGATGTCTTAAGTTGTTCCTTAAGATTTTCATTATGACTTTTGATACAACTATTTTCTTCCTGCTTGTCTAGAAGTTTCCCTTCAATGTCGTCCATAGATTGTTCTATCTCCTGGCTATTTTTTAACTTCTTAATTTTTGTGACTAGTATCTTGTTATGACTTCTTAGTCTAAAAATTTCTTCAGCAATGTTGGATAATGCTTTATTATTCTCCGCGATCTCTGACTTATGTGTCTTTTTAGAGTCGTCATTTTGTTGTTGAAGAACTTTTATCTGTTGTCGACACTGGCTGGCCTCTGATTCTTGACTTTCTAATTTATGTCGTAACTGCATTAGTTCTTCATCTTTGTCGCTAACGATTTTGTTCAAGCGTATTATTTCTGCTTCGTAATTATTTATTTCCTTCTTTATATCTTGATTTCCTAACCTCTGATTGAATTTATTTTCGGCTTTTAATTCATCAATTTGCGCATTCAATTTTTCTATACGCCTTTCCTGGTCAGAGATTTTTATTTCATTGTCCCTTTCTTGTAATTCAATTCTTATTTTTGAACTGTTATTTATGTTGCACAATTCTTCATTGTCTTTTAGATAACGTTTTAACGCGGCTTCTAATTTTTCTCGCAAATCGGCTTCCATGGTTTCTGACTTCTTCGACGGTGGGATGATTTCCTTTGATTTCTTTGGTGATAACCGATCTTCAAATTTTATTTTATTTTTTTAACAATAATTGCTTTGCCCTTATAATAATTATTATTATTTAAATGTAATAATAATATTATTTTAATATTATATATTTACCAAACAATTGTAATATTTTACAATTATGGACCAATATTAATTAATCTCCACGTTGGTTAACCTTTTGCTTTAGATTAATTTCTTTGTGGATTGTGTGTAGATTAGGTGGTTGGGAAGAATGATTGTTACCTTCCCCACCCAAGTTCAAATCTCACTTTTGGTTTGTTCATAGGGAATAAAACCAAACCCACTTCTCACAAACCCACGTGCACCTTGAAACCATGTGCGGTTTCACTTCTTACTTTTACTCACTTCTAAACTTTACTTTTACTTTTTTTTCCTTTTCACTTCTTTTCACTTGTTTTTTATTTATTTCTATATTCTATTTTCTTCTTTTTTACTTGTCTTTCTTTTCTTCTTTTTATTTTCTTTTACTTTTTCCTTTTTATTTCTTTCTCTTTTTTTTCTTTTTTACTTCTTTGGGCCACAGGCTTGGTTTTGGACAAGATCCTAGATTGGTGGCTACAAGCCTCGATACCAAATGCGGTGAACGAATCCGTTCACTAAGTTAATAGTCGAATCCGACTCTCATATTGAATAATAGATAAGAATAATATATTTGATGATATAAAGATGATGTCTTTTACAAGATAGACTTTCCCGTATTTATAATTGTTTAAAGGGTGTCTAATGCAGCTCTTCATAAAGAGTTACACCATTTCACTAATTAATTATATTATTATATTATTCTTGTTTGTTGTTGTTGTTATTATTATTTATATATATATATGTTGACGTTTATTTTATTATTATTTTATTCATAGCAGGAGGTGCCTATCTCGTTCCTACATCTAACAATGTGGTTGAGTACAGTGCCATCATTGAACTACTTCGGGATGCAATTTTACATGGTATCCAGTTTTTAGAAGTCTGCATGGATTCACAACTAGTCGTGTCTTAGTTGAATGGTCAGTACCGTGTGATAGACCCTACGTTACTACGGATATTCTTAAGGGTAAGACTCTTGGAACGCCATTTTGTTTGAATTACATACATTCATGTTCCGAGAAGTTTTAGTCATATATCCGATACATACGCTAATTATTTCCTAAATTGGCATTTGTCACATACATTATGAAGCACACATATAAAAGATACATTCATACATTTGTACATACACACATATTGTAGAACTGGAGAACCATAGTTTTTTATAAATAATATGTCCAAAATGGGAGTGTCATGATACAAAATTGGAGCTCGTAGCCCTCAAAAATATACATATCGATACAAAAAATGACTCTGAGATATCTAATCCCTACAAGGAGGCCTAGCTGCCGCCCTAGCAGGATGAGTCTCGTGATAACAAACAACTACGTTAGCCACACACTGCAGCAGTCGAACCTAGCGACTCGGTACCCCCACCACATGACGCTGCATATCCTCTGGTAGCTGCGCCACCTCTACCCCTGGTATCCTATTGGTCATTCATGATAGGTTGACCCGCACCATCTCTAGTGTCCACTCTGTTGCATCACCTACCTCTTCACCACCCCTTCCCTGTCAACGATGTCTTAGGAGGCCTCGTGGTCTTACTGGACCCTTTTCTGCGAGCATACAGTAGAATGTCAACACATGATACTCTCCCCAAAAATATTTTGCGTTCACATATAATCAAAAATCCATAAAATTTTAATATATCAAAAAACATAAAAAGAGTAACTCACCAATGTCTCCAAATGCTGCTCCTGGTGGAAGCGGCATGTCACGATCCTGACAGAAGTCTATCCTACCATAGGCATAGTCATCTATAGCTATGACCTATCAGTCCCACCAGTGAAAAAACTCAGTTGTGTATGGTGATTCTTGTCAACCACCACCCTGTCGCTTCAAGAACTCTGCCCACCGGGTCAGGGTTGGGTCGCGGAGACTATGAGGAGGGACTTCCACCCTCGGACTGAGCCCCAGAACACGCTCAAAGAAGAAACTACACAAGATACTTCCGTACGTGAAGCTTTTTTCCTGCCCTTGCTTGCACTCTGTCAATTGGGTCTTCATGGACACCAGTAGTGTTGTGAACAAGTCATAGATCATGGGCTGCATACACTGCGAGGCATAGAACATCACTGGCCTAGATGCTTGGTGGAGCACTGTCGAACCTGTAATTTGTATGAGGCTAGCCACTATAACCTTCGTGCTCAGATATACTATGGCGTTGATGGACACCTAAATCCCCACTGCCCTAGTGTTTGGATGACAATACCACTCAATGTAATTGGAAACAGTGATCCCAGCACCCATAGTACGCGATCGTAGGCTTTCCTCTTCACCATGACGGGACAAACCAGTAATGAAGTAGATATCATCCACTTCCAAGGGAAGCATTTTCCCGTCTAGGTTGAAGCTTTGTGTGTCTATGTCCCAGTAGTCAATCAAATGGCGGAGCAATAGGTTTTGGGCCCTCAAACCCCTTATGTTCCAAAACTTGTATAGCCCACATGCTTGAAGAATTTGCTGCGAAGGAAAATCATTGCAGACGGCCTCATCCACAAGGTCATGTTCTCTCTTTCTCCACTCTAGCACCATCCTGGAGGCAGAGCAGCAAAGATTTTAGTCAATTTCACTTAAAACACCAACTCCACGGTCGTACCCGGGGGAAATTTTGCTCACAGAGGCATGTACCCACGATCAACGTGTGCGTTGACTGCGAGTACCCAGTCCTACTTGCGACCCGCACAATTATAGTCCGCGGGTAGCGCCGTGACCATGTAGGGCATGGCCATATTAAAAATACAACCACTGAAATTTTAAATAAAAGCCTGGAAATGAAAGGCATGGATGAGACTACCAACCTGCTCCTGACAGTTCGATGAACGGACGCTCATAGTTCCCGGAATCAATAGTTGAACTTCAAGGTGAAAACTAACCACAAAACTCTAAATGGGTGAATAGTAAAAATGAATTGTAAATTGTAAATTTTTGTTACTATTTATAATTTCTGAAACCCACTTGTCTATAGTTTTCACCGTTTTAAGCTGATTTGGACTAATATAATGTCATGAAGTAGCATTTTTTACCAAATTTCTTTCACGAAAGTTGTTTTTGATCGTTTCGTGCCTACGACAGGTATATTTCACACCTAGCATATAGGTTAGATGTCATTTTCACATGCATTATGCATTTGAACTTTCGACCATTTTCATAAACCCTAGGTGCGACCCCACTTCTTAACCGACACAGAACCTTCACACTATTTTAGAAGTGTCATTATGTGGCAGTAGGGCCTTTCTGAACATGAGTACCCTAATTAGAACCCCATTTTTCATTTTGGTGCCCCTGCAACTATTTGTCCTTAAGATCAGGAGTCCTTTGTTGTTATGCCACGACTTTACGATAAAGACTCATACTCTACTTTGTCTTATGATGGCCATATCCCATAAGGACTCCCCCATTTTTTACCAAGTTGTGATTGCATTGAATCATCTTGCTTGCCGCTTGAGCCTTGTGCCGACTCCCACTTACTCAGTTGTTAGCCTGGTGCCTGAGCACTTTCCCTGTCGAGCCCTGCAGAGCTCACATTTTTCGTTCACAATTTGATGACCTTTTGACCTTGAGGGAAAACCCCCCGAGTGTCCATATCCTACATACGCTTCCTTGCATTGATCATAGGTATGTTCCACTGCTTGGGACTAGTCTGCGCGCCATTTAACACTCGTTCCCTCAATTGTTGTACTATAAGAAATTTTATTCTTTTTCAAGCTTTTCCAAATATGAAAAAGACCAAAAAATTAAATATTCCAAAAAGCCAGATGGGATTATGGTTACTACTTCTAGTTGGCAGCTATCGTGTCACTTTTGAACAGAGCATTCATTCCACTCCATACACTATGAGTCAGGACTATAGTTGGACCTTAGGAGTTGTGCTCGTTTCTTAGTTTACTCCACCAATTGGTTAAGCTTCTAGTCATTATGGAGCCCTTTGTCATGCCTTCTACATTCAATAGTCTATATCGAATCTATGCTTCCTCAGTCTATCCATCTGCTCATGCTCTTATTCAAAGGAAGTCCTGAAACCAGAGTCGGCCACTCCTCACATCTCTTGACTATTGCATGTTGGCCATCCTTATTGAGTCAGTCCGATTCACCTAAGTTCTTCCAAATCTTTCAGCGTAGCTGGTGCCTCGTGCTGCTTGATGGGGGATGCCTTAATGCCCTCCTTCTAGCGAGTCTCGTTCTGTCAACTTCAACCCACTTATTCCGGAACTTGAGGCTTAGAGTTCGGTTGAGTACCTTGAGGCTTGCAGTCATTAGTGACAGGTCCTCTCGCCATCGATAGTTTTGGGAATACATCAATGTCCCCTAATCGATGGATTCATCTTAGTCTTCGACTTCAACACATCTATTCACACTTTGATGATTGTACTTTGTGCCTTGATGCCCATTTTCATTATTGGTGGGTTATCTCGCATCTATTAACGGTATACATCATTGACCGGTAATCAGACGATGTCACATCAGGTTCGACCTCAACTCCTTTATTCACTTGATGGGACTTGCACCGTAGACGATTTGTGTAGAAGACCCCAGGAGATAGTGGCATTCAATATGCTACTTATGATCGTGACTTTACATCTGATATATCACCTCTTAGATGTCCGTAGTTTGTACCTCTAGTTTGTACCAGTTGTTTCCTTTTCGGCAGGAGACCATATCTTATTGTAGAGGGATCATGGCTATGATCATTTATGACAGATATTCACTATGTACTGCCTATTTATGGCCATTGTATCATATTTTTGTATTATACCGACATGTATTTAGAGACATTATTGTATTGTGACGAGTGAGCTACTCCTTCCACTTGTGTCTTCATCACTCCACTTCTGAGATTTATAATGTATTTCATCCATCGTAGCATCATTCTCTAACCTCACACATTAGGGGGCATCTGTTACAACATTATTTTCCACCTTGTGAGAATCAGCACTCTTTGGCCTTCAGGATCCATTTCACTGACTCAGAAGCACTTTATGTCCTTCAGGCACATATTTTTCCTATTTTTTCTCCTTATATGCTTGTTGTATCACTGCAGTAGGCGTACCCGTGAGCTAGGTCACTATAGCCCGCCGGTAGCATGTAAAATGGTAAAAATCACTATTTAATTACTTTTTACTCCCAAAAAGCAGTCTTAGGGTGACCTTTGGCCCTCCATTTGCCCAGTAATGCCTTGATGTGTCCTTTCACTTACCTTGGGAGGACTATATATTGAGCACATATGGCATATGGAAGGGAGGATAAAGAGAGAGCAAGATAACTCTAGTGTGTTTTTGCCTCATCTTGAGTCTACACTCATTGATCCTTGTAGTTGTGAACCCTTTATGTTCACCTTCCAAACTCCTATCATAGTTTGAGTTTGCCATTCCATGGAGGATTGAAGTGGTGGAGGCACAAGTGGAAAGACTCAGTTCATGGTTCAGATTGGTTGCTGGCAAGAGGTCATATCACATTGTACTTCTTTTTATTTATTAATAGAAATACTCATATTCTCATCCATTAATGTTGTGAATGTTATTTATATTACATTGGGTTGCATTTACTTATAATATCATGGATCATTGCTATTGATGATGTTAATGTCTTTCATATATTATATGTACTTGTTATGTATTGGCTATCAAGACTAATTTGTAGGTTCAATTGCATTGATTGAAAGCTTCAACGGGGATCTACATCAAACATTTGGATTGAGGTTGGTTACATTCTCCGTTATCTCTGCATTGTCAATTTTATAGCATTGCTTTGAGAATTGAGTTAATTTCTGGTAGTCAACTGTCTGTTGTGGTCTACCCCAAGCCATAGGAACTATTCTCCGTAACATTACCCGATGTGATTCAGGCATCGCGTTGCTCCGAGCCTGTCCTGTAGGGCTTCAATATGCTACCATTTACTAACTTTGGGAGCATCGCTCCATCTAACTGTTGCAACTGTACTACGCCTCCTGCATTTATGCTACTGATGCGATATGGACCAATCCAATGCATCTGTAACTTCCCTGGATGCTTCATGAACTTAATGTCATACAAGAGCACCACGTCACCCTGCTGAAACGTTTTTTCTTGATATGGCGATCGTGCCAAGCCTTTTTTCGATCCTTCTCCACGTGCTGGTGAAAACCTGCAATAAAGAGGTCTTCCTCAAGTTGCACTAGTTGTGCCAGACATTCTCCTACTGTCGCTTCATCATCCATTCCTGTCACTGCCACTATGCGCAGAATCAGAACAATGTACTCCATAGGCATAATCGCTTCTTGCCCATATAGCAATTTGAAGGGTGTCAGTCCCATCAACCTTTTACAAGTGGTGCGATATGCCCACAAAACTGCTGGAATCTTCAAATCCCAATCATCGCGGTTCCCATTACAAACATTTGTCAGTGCATTCTCCAATACCTTGTTGAAAGCTTCCACCGTGCCATTTGCCTATAGATGATATGGCATACTCTTCTTATGCTATATCTGAAGCTCCTCTGTCAAGGCACTAACTATGTGATTGATGAAATGACTTCCTTGATCACTCATCAATACCTTCGGGCAGCCGAACCGGGTGACAATGTTGTCAAACATGAAACGCACTACTCTTGCAGTAGTGCAATCTGCGACTGGTGCAGCCTTTTCCCATCTTGTCAAATAATATGTCACTATGATGATGTATCATGCACTAGTGCGCTTCCCAGGTGGGTTGATAGGGCCCACGAAATCCACTACCCATTTATCAAATGGCTACAGTGTAACTTGAGGTATTAGTGGCATCTCATACCTCATGGAGGGTTTCCCATTTCTTTGATAGACATCGCAGGTCCGTGCACAATCTGTCGCATAATTGTGAAGCGTGGGCCACCAAAGCCCCCTGTGAAGCACCTTTCTAGCAGTTGCACGAATGCCATAGTTCCCAGCAGCTACTCCTGCATGTACTTTTGAAAATATCTACCCTTGCTCATGAGGCAGGATGCAGCGCCTCAAGATCTCGTCTGATCCTAGTTTGTACAACTGTCCTACAATCAGTTGGAAATCTGCAGCCTTGACCACCAACTAATTCTTTTGACTGGTGGTGAAGCCCTCCGGTTCGGTTACTGTCACTAGAAACTGAATAATCTCTTCATAGTATTCATCAACGACGTCAACCCTGAAGAGTTGCACATTTGGAAACCCATCTTCAATGTTGGTTGGTTCCTCCCCAGTCTCAATCCGTGACAGATGATCTGGCCCTGCATTCAAGCATCCTGGATTCACAATCACCTCAAAATCAAACTCCTAGAAAAGAATTATCTAACGACATATCTTCCCCCACAACATAGGCTTATTGACCAGATATTTCAATGCAGAATGGTATGTGAACATCTTAAAGTGACCTACCAATACGTAGTGCCTAAAATTCTGCAGCGCATATACCATCGCTAGACCCTCCCTCTCTGTAGTTGTGTAGTTCCTCTCTGTAGACGACAACTTCTGACTCGCAAAAGAAATTAGGTGATCTATATCCCTTTCCCCTGGTTGCGCGAGCACTACTCCTAGCGCGATCAATGATGCATCTACATGGACATGGAATTCCTTGCTCCAGTCCGGAAATACTAGTATCGGCGCTGCAGCCATCTTAGCCTTCAGTGGCTCAAAAATAAATTGACATTCAGGGATCCATTAAAATACTGCATCCTTCTTCAACGACTTCTCCATAGGGGCCGTGATCGCTACATAACCCCGGATGAACTTGCGATAGTACCCTGTATGCCCCAACGTCGCTCTCAACTGCTTGACATTAGTTAGTGGTGTTAAGCTCAGAATGAGCACAATATTTGTTGGGTCGACCAACAATCCTTGCTTGTAAACAATGTGACCCAGCAATATCCCAAATGGTGCATAGAAGATGCACTTCTTCAAGTTCAACGATATTTGATGTTTTCGACAACGGTCCAACATCAGTCGTAGATTTTCCAGATGATTGCTGATCAATCCATAGACTGTCTAATCATCCATGTAAACTTGCAGAAACTTCTGAATGAAATCCCCGAAGGTAGCAACAACGACCCGAGAGAATATCGCAGGTGCATTCTTCAGCCCAAATGGCATCACTGTGTACTGAAAACAGCCCCATTCTGTCACAATTGTTGTCTTGTGGTGCTCTTCTTTCATGATTATGATCCGGTGATAGACAAAATACCCATTCGTGAAAGAATACATCTCTTGGCCACCCACACCCTCTAGCACCTCATCAGTGAACGGTGTCGAAAATGGATCATGCATACATGCGTCATTCTGCTTCTGCAAGTTGACACAAATGCACAATTCACCTGTCTTCTTGTCCAGCACCACCATAGGACTAATCCAGTCTGATTCCTCAACTGGTTCAATAATTCCAGCATCCAGCATGCGATCAAGATCAACTTTGACCTGTTCCTTGTGTCGTGGATTCAGTCGATATGGTCGCTGCATTATTGGTTTTGCATCTGGTTTTAACAGGATCTTCATCTCCCCCAAATCCCCCAAGATTCCCTTGATCTCAGAAAAATTTGTAGGGAACAAGTCTGGGAATTCATGCAACAGGTCTGTGACCTTCGCCATTATTTCGTCATCGCAATAGGCCCCGACATTCGCGAACTTTGGGTTCTCCTCCATTCCAATGTTGACTTTTCTAAGCTTCAGCGGCTGACTGATCGAATCTATTAGTGCATCAAGAGCTACAACATCACGACTACCTTCTGATTCCGGAATATTGAAATTCCACGGATCATCACCATCTTCTGGCCCACCAGTTATATTATAACATTCCATCATTGACTGCATCTTGCAGTGCATATGTAGATCCCCAGGATATGCCACTGGAACAACCTTCAGAACAATGTCGCGGATGAGCTGCAAAGCATTATGGACATCCAGGTTGGCATCCGTGAAGCGGAAGGTATGAGTACAACAAACTGTCAACTCTAACCAAGTAGTAATGTCCCCTCACAATTCAGTTGCGGCATACCATGATCGCGGCATCTCGTCCAAAGTATGGACAAAGGCATGGACCCACTCATCCCTTGGGCGTGATGGCCACAGCGTCTGACATTCCATCAAATGACTGCCAGGGTCATTCCATCCATCGTATTTCCCTGTGTGGTAAACTTCGATGTCTCCAAAGCGAACCGTCATCAATCTTCGGCACTGCGACCACCCAACAATTGACTTCTTATGTGTCTCCCACCAATGTGTTGGAGCAGCCTTCAACGCTTCCTCCAATGCCAGCAATCGTTGTGGTTCTGAGACCTTTTCCTTGAATGCCACAAGAAAGTTAGACAATCCAGGCAACCTTTCATATACTAGAAGTGCAACAGTTTAAGTCACAACACGACATAATGACTACGTGATCAACCCACACTTGCAGAGTGACACCTCATGCAAGCGATTCTTCCAATTATCCAAAGCATCATCAGAGTCGGAAGATGCAGAACTAGAGCTTCGCCACCCAAGCTCACCATCGGTAGTCGGATGAATGTAATATTCTGAAATATTGTATGCATGGTCCTATCCGCTGGGAACTTCATATTTTACCAGTTCAATATACTTGCATCCTTCAGCCGGATCCAATGGTGCTATGACTCTAAGGTCGCAGTTTTCAAAATTCAGCATCCGCTTCTTAAAGTTAATTACTGCTGCACTATCATTATCCCATCCAATCCCCAACAACATGGGATAGGAGCTTCCCCCTTCAATAAATTCGATAACATCAAAGTCAGCATATGTCTTCATCCCCTCAATGTCCACAACAAGGCATGGAATTCTCCTAATCGGTGTCACCTTGGCCTGATTAGCTAATCAGAGCTGTATGGGAGACCAGCTCAGCAATGGGCTCCCCATTTTCTCCCAGGCCTTCTTGGTTAGGACACTGAAATCTGAACCAAGATCCAGAATGACTGAATTGACCTCATAGTCCCCAATCTGAATGTTCATGCGCATCTCCTTACCCGTCTTCCGCCTCTGTAAGGAGTTTACCGCAGACTCTCTCTGTCCTCTGGTTGGTCGATGCAACAGCCCCTCGAGCTCGGCAAGAGCTTCAGGATCCCTTTCTAGTGATAAACAACTTTCAAAAAAATTCTATAAAGTACCAGATTGCCGCGATGGACCTGCCTCTGAAGTGGAATAAAAAAGAGGGGGCATGTCACAAACAATTTCCTTATTGTGATATTTTTCCATCGCACTACGCGCTTGAAAGAATTCATCACACTCAGCATCAATGTCAAACTACACCTTCTTCTGCCCCGCTAACCGGATGAGTGGATGTGGACCATCTTGTCCTGTCGTTGCACCTCCATGAGTGATAACTGCAACAGCAACATCTTGTGACTTCGGCTCCGTAGAAATTGTCGCGATAGTTTCACCCTGAGTCTGGTTCAGTGGTGGATTCCTAGGTTGGTTCACATTCTGGTTTGTATTCTGATTCGGAAGTTGGTTCTGGTTTTGTGGCAAGTTTTGATTCTACACTGGTTGTTGCACTTGATTCTGGTTTTGCAATTGCCGAACATTTCCTGCTTGCCATCGCGCAATCAACTGCGGAGAGTTTTCAACAGTGTGATTAGTAACAAAACAAAACGTACACTGTTTCTGCAATTGTGGGCAACCTCTCTGGCAGTGTCCCAACACTCCACAATTATAACATTGGACAGGTCCACAACCTCCTCGTCCTCCTCCGTGACCAAAGCCTCCACCGCGGCCACCCCGGAATCCTCCACGGAATCCCCCTTGTTGTTGATATTGCGGTTGATTGAACTGTTGCTGCATGGGATTCAGTTGCAGCTGCACACACTACCCTGGTTGAACGTACTGTCGCTATTGAACGTATTTTGGCTGCTGTGGAGCCATCTGCATCGACACATATTGTCCATAAACTATTGTTGTGGTTGCGGCTGCGATACAAAGTACACCTGCAGTTGAGGTAGCGACTGAGCCACCTGTGGCTGTGGTTGCAGTTGTTGTACGGCACGCTGGTCGTCCTTCACATAGAATGCATCATACGTTCTCTCCTGAAGCAAGCCATATGCATGGAAATATTTATCTTCATGTCCCACAGAGTTGCAGAAGGTACAATACAAATTCATTAGCTTTGTGACCATCTTTTGCATGCATTGACACTCCTCATGTTGATGCCCATATACCTAACAGATGCGACACCATGGCATATCATCGTCGCTCAATGGATTCGGTGCTCCTGATACCAAATAATTGCAGAAGTCTGGGAAATTATCCTTAGTATGCCCTTCTCCATGACATCGTGTACACCACACCTCTTCACGATGTTCTTTACCCTTCTTAAGGTCTTGAAGATGTATTATCAAGTTGGCAAGCTGTGTCTAAATTTGCAACATACCAGCTACGTTCTCACCAATCGGCAAGGCTTCTAACCACACCGCAATTTCCAGGGATTCACTCAGTGTTGTAATGTTCTGTTGCATCATCGGTAGTCGAATGTGAGGGAGCAATGCTGTGATGAACCATTCTTTGTGTTGGACATTGCTCATGTCGAAGCTGACCCTTGCCATCAGTGTTTTGAACTGTTGGTCAAAATCCCACACAGTTTCATTGGGATACTGCTTAATCTCTTTTAGTTCTATAATATACTGTGCTTTGGACTTGGGTTTTCTGAACTCTGCAATCAGTCCTGCTCGAACTTCATCCAACGTCTTTTCTGGAGTGCCTATAGGAACCTGCACGAATTTCATGAACCAGTCTATTGCACGACCCCAAACAGTTGTCGCCAATTGTCCTTTCTTGGCATTATCATCAGTAATTTGCTTCACAGTCCATACTACTTCACATAAGAACCAGTATTGCTCTGGATTATTTGTTCCATTTTCATGGAACAACGGTAACTTTGCATCTTCACCCGCCACCTTGGGCTTCCTTCCTACAGTCGTTGAGCTAATAGCAATCAAATTCTGTTGACTTGATGAGCACGGTGGTGTCAAAGTTGTATTTCTTACTAGTTGAGAGATAGTGAGTAGAGGTGTGGGTACGTTTCTACTGGGGGTTGGTCCTGCCTCTATCCTGGGCATAGCCTAGTTGTCCTTGTTGACACTATGAGGTCACTTCGTCCCATGTGGTATTCCTTTGAGGCTTTGCATTTCGATCGCAGCAGGACCTTCTCCTGTCCTCTGCCTCTTTTCCTGTCAAAACCTTGCTCCTCCCCTTGTAAGACCACTCTCTTCCTTGGCTTCCTTCACAGTCTCATCATAAAATGAACCCATCTACCCCTTATCATTCCATGTACCACCCCCCCTGTTGTCGCGGTATCCACAGCCTCTGCCCACCAGGGTTCTTACTAGTCTAGGTGCATCTTCAGTATGCCCTTTTCGCAAATGAGCATTTTAATGGACAACTGTAGCGACAATAGAAACCTACCTCTTGGTCCATTGAAGAATTCCCTTTCTTCTTCACTATAAGACGTTATTGTATCAACTGCAAACTGAGTGATGTAGCCTTCTAGTATACTATCCTTAATAGCCCGCGATGCTTTGTTGTCGACTTCTTGCAGCTCGTGGATCAGTTCTTGAGTCCAGGATGTCGGCTCACCACCTTGGAAGTTCCTCTTCTGATAGGTCAATTTTGCTAACGATGCATACAGTATGATTGGGAACTCGCAGAAAAAATATTCATGTGGATCATCATGAATGTACTTCACCAACCACCAATCTGTCAACAACCCTGGGTTCTGATTTTCTTTTTCAGCGAACTCTCGCGACTTTGGGTTGAACCAATCTTGGATCTGTTGAAATATTGTAACTTCTAAGAATATTATATTTCTATTATTCCGGAGATCTTTCATTCCTCCAATGGGACTTTATTATGTATTCGGAGATGTTTATTCCTCCGATGGATTATGGTAACTAGGGTTATTAGATCTCCCATGTGGGGGTTGGCCCTGAGTTAATTTATTAGGGGTTATTAGACTCTCTTAGGAGAGGTCGGCCCCATAGGGTAAAAAGTCAGTCGGGAAACAAGTATAAGTAGAGGATGTTGTTCCTCACTTATCTCACTCTTCCATCACTTGGAAAGTAGCACACAAGTGAGAGAGAGTTCTGCATAGGAGGTAGAGAAGGAGCTCTAGTCTTGGACTACATCTTGTATTTGGTTGATCATCTTATTGAGGAAAGCTTTGCTGGGTTTTCTACCCCATGAGGGTTTCCCAGGGTAAAATATCTATCTATCTTGTGATTGTGTTTCTTTCAGTGATCTTGCTAGTCAAATTAGTATAAACTTAACATGGTATCAGAGCTAGCCTGAATAGGACATCTTTCACAAGGTGAAAATCTCTCTCTCTCTCTCTCCTCCAGTGAAAATTAGGGTTTCTGCAAAAATTGGTATTTTTGGATTCTGATTGCATGGCTGGATATCCCTCCTCAAAATCGAAGTTTTGAGCCCTGCATCGAGGTTTTTGGTTAGTTAGAACTCTGGGAAAGTCAAACCCTAGTTTGACCAGAAGTGCAGAAAACCAGAAAAGCTGCGCACCTGTGCACCAAAAAACCAGAAATTCTGTTGCAGATCCGAAAGGTGAAAAGTTGAACTTTCCAGAAGCAGAACACACCAGAACTTTCAATTAATCACATCTCCTAAAAAACTTCAATATCTTTGACCCCTAGAGAAGATGGCTCCAAGCACTACGCTTGAAGACAAGCTAGAGGGTATAGAAAAATTTTGGGCATGGAAATACAGAATTGACCTCATTCTTGAAGAGAATGATCTTGCCCAGTATATCAAGGATGAGATTGCAGAACTTGGAGAAGATGAAGCCAAAGAGAAGTATAGGAAGGATTTGATTAGGGAAAAGAGAATCATTGCTGATTCTATTAAAGACCACTTGATTCCCCAAATGGCATCCAAGAAGACTCCAAAGGAAATGTATGATGCCCTTTCCAGAATGTATGAGGGAAAGAAAATCAATAGGAAGATGAATCTGAGAGCTCAATTGAAGAGCACAAAGATGAATAAAGGAGAATCTGTTCAAGACTATTTCTCTAGGATCTCCCAATTCAAGGAACAACTAGATGCTATTGGAGATACCCTTGATGAAGATGAACTAGTCATGACTTCTCTAAATGGTCTCACTAGACCATGGGAGTTATTTATCCAAACCATGTGTGCCAGAAAGGAGAGCATGAAGTTTGATGTGGTATGGGAAGATTGCATCCAATAAGAAGCTAGGGTTTCCAACAGAGAAGACCTGCTCAAAGAAGATGACCAAGCCTTGGCCACACACACCACAAGAAGAAGGAATCAATCCTACCTGAAGAAGGATAGTCACAAGGAGTCTCAATCTCCACAAATATTTCAGAAGAAAGGAAGAAGAAAACACTCTTCTTTCCAATGTTTCAATTGCCACAAAATAGGAATAGGACACATTCCTAGACATTGTCCTTCAAAGAAGAAGAAAGATCTTCACCATAGAAGACATCAAGCACATCTTGCAGAAGATGATAGTGAAGAAGAAGAAGAAGAGGAAGAAATGCCTCACAAGAAAAGATCTAGAAGAGAAGAATAAGAGGAACAAAGGCCCTTCTTCAAGAGAAGATCTAGAAGAAATGAAGAAGAAGATGCAGAAGACTATGTTCTATGCTTTGCACTCTCTGGATCTATAACACCTAGAGAAGATACATGGCTTATTGATAGTGGTGCTTCAAAGCACATGAATGGAAAAAAGAAAACTCTTTCAAAACTGGAAGAGAATACCTCCCCACAGAAAGTGTCACTAGGAGATGACTATCAATATCCCATCAAGGGAATTGATGAAGCAAACTACAAGATTGATTCTGGAACCCCCATGAAGATGAAGGAAATATTGTATGTACCAGGATTGAAGAAGAACTAGCTTTCCATCTCAGCATTGGATAAGAAAGGTTATAGAGTTGCATTCATTGATGGACAAGTATTAATGTGGTCCAAAAGTAAATCTATTAAGGATGCAATTGTCATTGGTGAAGAGGAAGGAGGTCTGTACAAGCTCAAGGGCCATCTAGAAGTTGCCCTTGTACATGAAGCCACTAGCCCAAATGAGCTATGGCATAGGAGGCTTGCTCATATTAATTACAAGGCACTACCTCACGTAAGAAAGGTAGTTATAGGTCTGCCATAATTAAAGATTGATCATGATGGAACATGCAAAGGTTGTGCAAAAGGGAAGAATATCAAGAACCCATTTCCAAAGAGTGAAACAAAGACTAAGAGTACCTTGGAGTTAATTCATTTTGATGTATGTGGACCAATGCCCTCCACATCCTTGAGTGGATATGAATACTATATCACATTTATTGATGACTATTCAAGGAAGACTTGGATATACTTTCTAAAAGGAAAGAATGAAGTCTTTAGAAAGTTCAAGGAGTTCAAATCCTTGATAGAGAAACATTCATAAAAGAAAATCAAAATACTCAGGACAGATAATGGCAGAGAATATACTTCAAAGGACTTTGAAGATTTCTGTAAGGAAGCTGGAATCAAGAGGGAGCTAACCACTCCCTACAAACCCCAACAAAATGGTGTTGTAGAAAGAAAGAATAGAACCATCATGGAAGTTGTAAAGACAATGATACATGATCAAGACCTACCTATGTATCTATGGGCTGAAGCAGCTAGGACAACAATCTATGTGCAAAATAGACTATCCCACAGTGCTCTTGATTTCAAGACTCCAGAAGAAATGTTCACAGAAAAGAAGCCTAAGGTAAGTCACCTCAATATATTTGGATGTCAAGTGTACATTCACATTCCAAAAGAAAAGAGGACCAAGTTATATCCTTCTGGGAAGAAGGGAATATTTGTTGGATATTGTGAAGCATCCAACGCATTCAAAATTTACATCCCAGGTTTTCATCATATGGAACTAAGTAGAGATGTGACATTTGATGAAGAAGCAGCTCTCAAGAGATCTAGGAAGTGCCAGTATGAAGAAGTATATGAAAAAGATGCACCTCCCAGAACTATAGAGGCTGTACCCATCCTTGAAGATGTAACACCTGAAGACCATGATATGATAGAACCACAAGAACCCCCCCTTTCAAACATTTCAAGGAAAAGAAAGCCAGCATGGGCAAGAGATATTATACTAGGAGCAGAAAAGTATGGAGCTCCTGAAGGCTCCACTAGAGTAAGCTAGAAACCAAAGCCATTCTCCAACTATATGGCTTTGATGTGTGATCTTGTAGATCAAGAAACTACTAGTTATGAAGAGGCAGTTCATAAGAATGGGTAGAGGCAATGACAAAGGAATACGAGTCAATAATAAAGAATGATGTTTGGGATATAGTTCCCAAGCCAAAAGACAAAAGTGTGGTATCCTCCAAATGGATATACAAAATAAAGCATGCCGCGGATGGTAGCATTGAAAAAGATAAAGCAAGATTTGTGGCCAGAGGATTCTCTCAGAAAGAGGGAATTGACTATGAAGAAACATTTGCACCAGTTGCAAGGTACACTTCCATTAGAACCATCATAGCACTTGCATCCATGATGAAATGGGATTTCCACCAGATGGATGTAAAGACATCCTTCCTGAATGGTGTGATTGAGGAAGAAGTGTACATAGAACAACCACAAGGATTTGAGGTGGAAGATGGAAGAACCCATGTATGCAAACTGAAGAAGGCCTTGTATGGGTTGAAGCAAGCTCCCAGAGCTTGGTATGGAAGAATTGACAGTTTCTTGACAAACTTGGGCTTTACCAAAAGTAAAGTTGATCCTAATCTTTATCGCAAGGTTATGGATAATGAACCAGTCATATTGTTGCTATATGTGGATGATCTATTTCTGACTGGAAATGAGAAACAAATTATCGAGTGCAAGAAGAAGCTCTCATCAGAGTTTGAGATGAAAGATCTCAGATTGATGCACTACTTCCTAGGTCTAGAAGTATGGAAAGGACCAAATGGAATATTTCTCAACCAAGGTAAGTATGATGTGGGAATCTTGAAAATATGCGATATGTTGGAATGCAAAGCCATGGCCACTCCCATGGATTCCAACTTAAAGGTATTAGTTGATGACTCTTCAGAGTTAGTGGGTGTGACTCTGTACAAACAAATTATTGGGTCATTAATGTATCTGACAAATACCAGGCCAGACATATGTTTTGCGGTGAACACTTTGAGTCAGTATCTAGTGGAACCTAGACGAGTTCACCTAATTGCTGCAAAACATGTGATGAGGTACCTAAAAGGTACGATAGATTTTGGTCTCTATTATCGTGGAGATCGTGACTTCAGATTATATGGCTACACAGATGCTGATTGGGAAGGAACTGTATCAAACAGGAAGAGTACATCGGGTGGATGTTATTGTTTGGGATCTACCATGATATCGTGGTTTAGCAGAAAACATTCAAGTGTGGCTCTCAGCACAGCTGAAGCAGAATATATAGTTGCATGCTCTACTAGTTTCGAAGCGGTATGGCTTCGGAAGTTATTATCAGGATTGTTTGACTTAGAGATGGACCCCACTATGATTCTATGTGACAACTAGAGTTGTATCAGATGACAGAGAATCCAGTGTTCCATGATAAGTCAAAGCACATAGAGATCCGATATTTTTATATACGGGATATGGTGCAGAAAGGAGCTATCAAGCTTGAGTATGTAGGCACTGATGAATAAGTTGTTGATGTATTGACCAAACCTCTGTGTTGAGTAAAGTTTGAATATTTCCAAGACAAGCTTGGTGTAGTTCAGAAGGACCCTCCTCGAAAGGGGGAGTGATATGGTGGATGATAATATTTGGATACTGGTATCGATGTGGATACCTATATCGATGATTAGATTTCCTATATTGATGGTAAGGTCAATGTTAAGGATACTTGTGTGTACTTGTATTAGTGTGGATACTTGTATTTGATGATGTATACTTGTATTGGTGTCGATACTTGTATTTGATGATGTATACTTGTATTGGTGTGGATACTTGTATTTGATGTTGTATACTTGTATTGGTGTGGATACTTGTATTTGATATGGATACTTGTATTGGTGTGGATACTTGTATTGATGATATGGATACTTGTATTGGTGTGGATACTTGTATTGATGATATTGAGGCTACCTGTTCCAACGATGAGGTTGATGATGAGGTTTCCTGTTCCGATGATGAGGTCGATGAAATGGTCCTTAGACCTTGTCTAAGTGGACAGTAAGAGGATTGTATCATCCGTGGACTTTAGTCCTAAAGTGATCCGGAGACAGATGTCTCCGAGAGTAAGAGGATTATATCATCCGTGGACCTTAGTCCTAAAGTGATCCACAGACAGATGTCTCCGAGAGTAAGAGGATTGTATCATCCATGGACCTTAGTCCTAAAGTGAGCCGCATACAGATGTCTCTGAGAGTGAGGAGATTGTATCATCCTTGGAATTTATTCCTAAAGTGAGCCGCAGACAGATGTCTCCAAGAGTGAGGGGATTGTATCATCCCTGGATTTTAGTCCTAAAGTGAGCCGCAGACAGATGTCTCCAAGAGTAACGGGATTGTATCATCCTTGGACTTCAATCCTAAAGTGAGCCGCAGACAGATGTCTCCGAGAGTGAGGGGATTGTATCATCCTTGGACTTTAGTCCTAAAGTGAGCCACAGATAGATGTCTCCGAGAGTGAGGGGATTGTATCATCCCTGGATTTTAGTTAGATGTCTCCGAGAGTGAGGGGATTGTATCATCCCTGGACTTTAGTCCTAAAGTGATCCACAGACAAATGTCTCCGAGAGTGAGGGGATTGTATCGTCCCCGAACTTCAGTCCCTAAATTGATCCGTAGACATATGTCTCCGAGAAGTGGTCCTTAGACTTTGTCTAAGTTGATGAGTGGACTGCATCATCCCTAGACATGATATGGTGTCTTAAATAGATCATGTGTGTTGTAGGGTATGCTGCTATCGTGCTGTTGATCGAGAGGATCCAATTGATGAGGATGATGCAGGTCGTGTGATGACGATGATGCAGATCGTGTGGTGATGCTGCTGTGATCATGATGATCTAGATGATGATGCTGTGGTCGTGATGGTCTAGATGATGATGTCGTTGATCGTGATGATGATGCTATTGATCATGAGGATCTAGATGATGATATTGATTGGTAGATCCAGATGATGAAGCTGTTGATCGAGAGATCTAGATGATGATGTTGTAGTTGATCGAGTGCTGCAGAAGATGAAGACTCAATACTGACGATGCTGATGTTCTAGTATTGATTATGTTCCAGTACCTGTCTGATTTACTGATGATGATGTATAAAGAAAGATTCCAATGATTTATAGATGTATCATGTATCATGTAGTCGATGAATCCTTGCTCCTGCAGATGTTGTTATAATATCCTTCTCGTTAAGGGGGAGTGTTGAAATATTGTAACTTCTAAGAATATTATATTTGTATTATTCCAGAGATGTTTCATTCCTCCAATGGGACTTTATTATGTATCAGGAGATGTTTATTCCTCAGATGGATTATGGTAACTAGGGTTATTAGATCTCCCATGTGGGGGTCGGCCCTGAGTTAATTTATTAGGGGTTATTAGACTCTCTTAGGAGAGGTCGGCCACATAGGGTAAAAATTCAGTCGGTAAACAAGTATAAGTAGAGGAGGTTGTTCCTCACTTATCTAACTCTTCCATCACTTGGAAAGTAGCACAAAAGTGAGAGAGAGGTCTACATAGGAGGTAGAGAAGGAGCTCTAGTCTTGGACTACATCTTGTATTTGGTTGATCATCTTATTGAGGAAAGATTTGCTGGGTTTTCTATCCCATGAGGGTTTTCCAGGGTAAAATCTCTGTCTATATTGTGATTGTGCTTCTTTTAGTGATCTTGCTAGTCAAATTAGTATAAACTTAATAGGATATTTGGTCTTGTCGGATTCCACAACATATCCTCCTTTCACTTCAAGCTACAGTATCGAAAATGGAACCATTTGTTGACACAAACCTAGTCGACAGGGTTTCCTCACACTGTCGACACCCAAGCCACTGCGATCTCCCTAAGCACCGGCCCAAGCAGGTTTTACCCTATCCAGTAACACCTACGGAGTAGATGAGGTCTCACCCAAGATGTTCAAGAGAGAGTTGACGAAACCATGTTTCCGCCAAATGGAGGAGGATGTTGTGCATTAACTGATTAACTTATTGCGACATTCAAAAATATCTCTAAGCATTCACCTTAGCATTAAACATAACCGCAACATCATTTAACAGATCTTATCATTGACAGAACCATAAATGCGCAACATATATAACAGTAAAGCATTAATCGCAGCAAGGAAACATCGTATCATTCACAGATTCATATTGCATAATGCATTTACCACAAAGAAACAAAAAAGACACAAGGATTCTGCTCAAAAACTCTGTCACACCATATTTATCACCACAAAAACCCATATACCACAAGATATTCGATCATCAACTCTCTGTCTTCAGCTATGTCAAGATATCTCAACACTTACAAACCTACATCTACTTATAGGCTTGCGCCTTTACATTTACTGTCCACTCAAGCAACCGCCTAACTACTTCTTAACAAACTCTACAAAAATATGACCCAAAACCCACATAATACGGTCCAAATGACCCAAAATACCCATGACACTGTCCAAATGACCCAAAACTATATAAACTATTGTCGCCTTGCATGCTGCTTTCCTCCTTTCGCGATACCGTTGGCTTTGTGCAACATCCATGATGCTGTGATGCTGACTCATCAAATCGCCTTCCAACATTGTCTTTATTTTTTCTAGATTCGCATTGAACTAGGGAGATCTGGCTCGCGTTCGCTCGAGTAGATTGTCCAATAACAAATCCAACGACCATACTGGGGATTACATTGTTTTGATTTCAAGTTTGAATGTGTTGTTCTTTGATATTTTAATGATCCATTGCTTTGCCTCTTGATCCTATTTTCGCCATCATATTTTCTTCTTGAAGAGTTTGTTGATCTTCTCTGAGTCTGTTTGAATCATTACCAATCCATTTACTTATTCATTATTTTGAGCTTTTTTATTTTTTGCACTTGGGTAATGAATCCAGTGCGCCTGCCCATCCCGAGCGCAATCTTCCTTTGAGCATCCTGCGCCATCGATGCTTTTTCCGATCTGACAGTTTGCACAGCCAGCGCTCTACACCTGTATACAGTCTGTGTCGGGCGCTCTGCACCTAACCATAGACTGTGTCGGTCCTTCAAGCTTGGTTTTTGGTCTATCCTCTCTCCAAATTTTGATTTTGGTCTGACCAACAGACTTCTGTGTGCTGTACCTTACAGTCACAGAACCCCTAGACACAACATACTGTCATTTTCCTCCATTTTTGGCTCTTTTGGGATTTGGATCCATGTTTGGCCCTTTGAGTCAAAACTAGTTTTTTGCTTCATTTTTAAGCGAAATGGATTCTATAGTCATTTTGACCCATATTAAGGTTTTAATATAAATTTTTGATTGGTGTGATTGGCTTGTTTTTAAAGACTTGAAAAGTGTAGGACATCCATTTATTTTTTAGCCTCTTTTTCTTGGATTGTGCATCTTGTTTCCTTTACATTTTGAGCTACCTAATGATTGTTGGAAAATATTGATTCTTTGTCTCCACTTTAGTTCAAAGAGAAGATTTATTTTATCACTCTTTTGCTATATTCATGAAATTGGAAAACATAAGTATTCTTCTTGCTTTAAATTGATCATTTGAAATTATTGGTCTTACATTCATAAGAAGAAGAAAGGCTTGTTTCAAGATTTGTGTGCATTTGAGTTAGATAAGATTATTAAGTTCTTTTCTTTGTCTCACATTTGATTAGAAACGTTTGTGCAATCCTTCTTTCTGTAGCTTAGATGTGTCTTTTTTGAGTGTAAAAATATAGGAAACGGATTGGAATTATAGCATTTGGTGTTCATAAAAATATCTCTTTTATCGCTTTAGGATAGTTTTGGGTGCATCATTTTGAGTTTTTTCGTTTGTTTCCAACATTTTGAAAAACTGAAATTGCATTTGCATTGGGTTGTGCATTTGGGAAGAAAATATATCTCTCCCTCCTTCCTAAGTAGGACTTCATAGAAGAGAAGACTTTCATTTTCATATAGATCAGATTTGCATCTTGTTTAAATTCCAAGTCTTCACTTCATGGATTCACTTAACCGCATAAGATAAAATTAAGCACTTGTTTAAGCTAAAAAATTTTAGCAACTTTTGTTTTAGGTTAGTGACGTGTTCTGGGGTCGTTAAGCGTGGAAGCTGTCATTATCTTCATTCACTGCATTCCCGGGGCCTGCAGTTCTTCCACGTACCAATTGTTATATCGAAGGCTCTTTCACGTACCCTTGGGTATATCGAAAGGCACTTCATGTACTCAGTAGTATATCAGAAGGATCTTGTCATACGGTTTTGCATTAGACAACACCACTACGGATTTGTGCTCCCACATACCTTGAGTATATCAAGAGACTCTCCTAGGATTCGTAAAACCAACCGAGCTAACCATTTGGCCGTCTTAGCAAAGAAATACATTGAGAAAAGCACTCGGAGAGCTACTATGCACATGCTTCTAGGTAGTCGGGTTATACGGTCAGGGGTACGGTCCTAATCCTCCCTGGTTAGTACTTTGAACAATTGGGCCAAGTATAACTGTTGGACCCTGGGGTATATCGTGAGTTGAGAAGCCTTGACAATCCTGTGAGGTTCCAGACTTTCGAATCCACACCTATTCACAAGTTTTCCTATCACTTTTAGTTTGAGTAGTGTTTCTTGTGTGTGATAATTAGAAGGGCTTAGAGAGTTTAGATATGGAAACCTCTTTTGGGACTACCAATCAAGAGGCTCCTTTTCAAGGGGTACCTTTTGTCTTTCCTCCAGTTGGAGATATTGGTTCTCCCTTTATCGCCACTTTAAATATTCCTGGATTAACCATAGGATTATCGGTATGGTTATTCAATCTGGTGATTCCATCTGTACCCAATGTTTCAAATGTTAACTCTCCACCACGAGAGTGTCAATCCCAAACTGATCCTTCCCCTTCTTCGTTAGATGCTTCTTCTTCTTTTTCTTCTTCCTCGCATGATCAAAGCAGTAGTGTTAGTAATCAGGAGGATAAAAAGAAGAAGAAAAGGAAGATAAAGAAGAAGAAGGACAAGAAAGAGACCAAGCATCAACCATCTCCCTCCGATGGCACTCATCCTATTCGAACACCTCGTAGACCCAAGTTCCCTTGCAAGCTTTGCAAGGGTGATCACCTTCTCAAGGATTGTCCCGGTCTTTCCAAAGTGTTGAAGAGTGGTCTAAAGCCTCAAAACCACCTACATCGTTAGCCTCTGGACATCATACTGATGATACCCCATCAACTAGTGACTCTATGGTTAAGGCTCGGAAAGGTAAAGTAAAAAATCCTTGTTTGTTATGCAAGGGTATTCACCTTACTTACCTTTTTCCACGCATGGATGAAGCTTCACATTTGTTGTTAGACATTATTGTATCTTAGAAACACCTTCCAGCTGGTCTTTGTAAGTCTTCCCTTGACCCCCCATTGGTTGATGAAATGATCGATCCAGCTCCATCCTCGGTCGATCCCACTCTTTATTCCAACAGTGAAGTTGAAGTGGTCGAGTTGATATTGCCTCCACTTGATCCCACTCTTTTATTGGACAATGCCTAGACTATAGTCACCATGATAAAATATCTATCTCATTCTATTCTTTCAGTTGAGAGTGAATTGGAAACCACTAATGTTTTCCTAGTCAATTCAGATTCTTCTAGGCAAGGGGAAACCCTGTCCATTTCCATAGGACCCCCTCCAAGTACTGAGGTCATTTCCTTTGACTGGAATGGTCTAACAAAATATTGTCTTCCTTCGAGTGTTCCTTTCCAGATATCTGTAGGAGTTTTCGATAAGGAAATATTTCGTAATTTTTTTGATGAGGAAGCTTTTGTTAGTATTTTATCCTCAACTTCTTGGCAAGCTATAGGTTCCCCTCAGCTTGTGCAGTCATTGACTAGATATTGGATTTTAATAGAAGGCCTACTGGACCTTTAGGGATCCTTCCTCAATTACCTATCACTTTAGGATGGAAAACTGTCTATATTGATGTTATGGTAGTCCAAGGTCCCTTAGATTTTAATCTACTCCTTGGACGAGACTATGTTTATGCTATGAAAGTTGTAGTGTCCTCTCTCTTTCGGGTGATGTATTTTCCTCATTATGGGAATATGGTGACCATTGATTATATTTCCTTTGTGACACCCACGCATCGCATGACTTCTACTCATCAGAATTCCCTGAATGTTCCACATGTTTTAGTGGTTTCTTCCCCCTAGATATGGGGGGCATGTCTCCAGCCTCTGGAAATCATGGTGGATTTATTCCCTTAGCTTCTTGTGATGGGGGCACACTACCAACCTCTAGATATCATGTTGGGTCGGCACTAATCCCAAGCATAGTTTACCTTTTGTTTCGAGCTTGTGTAAAACTGAAACCATTCCCAAGCATAGTTTACCTTTGGTTTCAAGCTTGCGTAAAAATGAAACCAGCTTCCTGAGCATAGTTCATTTTCTATTGCAAGCTCGTTAAAAAATGAAGCAAATACTATGAGCAGAGTTCTATTCCTGTGTCAAGCTCATTAAAAGGGAAACATATCATTTTCCATTGAGTGGAATCTTCCCATAGACTTAGTACCTGGAACCTTCTTTTTATCCTCCTATGCCATTTGATCTCCCTTCGTCTCTGGTGAACATATTTCATATTAGTAACCAGGTTGTTAATTGAGTGAAGATGTAGATTAGGAGAATGAAATGAAGCTTAGGGGCATGTCTTCAACCTTAGGACATTATGTTGAATTCAACTTGATCACCTCTCCACACCATGTTGGAGTTAAGTCACTTACTTCTAGGAATCATGCTGGGGGTATGTACCAACCTCTGATATCATGATGGGAAAAAATACACCAATGGGAATATTTTCGAGCATACTTTATTTTGGGTTTCGAGCTCGCTAAACCATGAAAATAATCCTGAGCATAGTTCATTTTCTGTTACAAGCTCGTTAAAAAATGAAGCAGACATCATGAGCATTCTTTTAACCTGTCTTCAAGCTCGTTAAAAACAGTAAGATGGTATTGAGCTTACTTTTCACCTTTTTCGTGCTCTGGTTGAAACATGAAAAGTGGTTTGAGCTTAGTTTTTACTTTTTCGTGCTCTGGTTCAAACATGAAAAACATTCTGAGTGCTTTTGATACCATTGTCGTGCTCGTTAAAAATTTGAGTAAAAAGGTGTGTCTGATGAGTATAGGTTTATCACTTTATCCAGCCTCACTAGACTATTTATGGAAAAGGAACTGTGCCAAGTTTACTTTTTCTTTGTCGTACTCGGTTACCAACCATGAAAAAGTTGTCCATGGAGTCATCTTTAAGCGCTTTTCAGACTCCCTAAATAGGAAATGATCACCAAGCGAACTTGATTCTTTCACGCTTGTAAAAGCATATGAAAGGTCGTCTTTCTGGTGATACTTTACCCATTTTTTGGACTAGGAGGTACCATTTATGAAAAAGGAGCACTCCAGCCAATCATGACTAGAAGAATTCTCTCTCGCGTTTTTTTACCCTTTTCCGGGTGAAGAGGCTAACTTTATAAAAAATGACCTTTTGGAGTCTTCTTTAGTTCTGTTCAAACTCTCAGAAATATGAAATGACGCCAAATTACCTTCTATGGACTCGTTAAAATTCAACATTGAAGGGCCCATCATGGGACGAACCCCTCCTATCCCAGGTTCGTAAAACATTTCGGATTGGACTCATCCATGGGATGAGCTATACCGAGCATTTGTTTACCCCCCTCAAACTCGTTAAAAAAAACATGAGGCACTCATCAGTCATGATGGGAAAAAAGGGAATATTTGGTGTTACACCATAATTCATCGAAATACATAGTTGCTCTTGAATGTGGCACTCATTTTCATTTTCATTCAGTACTTGGGTAATCCGTTTGTCTTCGAGTCATACTGATTTCACGATTCTTGTCACTCCTTTGGGTCATCCAAAGAATGCTTCCACTATCAGTCACGTTGGGGTTTGGTATTATTCTCATCGCGTCAATACTGCCAAGTCATGCCATGCCCATGTTCAAGAGATGTCATTTCTCATCATCTGCAGTCAGTACACCTTCCATCATGTCGGTCTACCTTGAGTCAATCTTGTGCATTAATCTACCATCCGATCTAATCTAAACATCTGTTATCGAGTTTCTTGTCGTTGATGGGGGATTCATCATGGCCCTCCTTCAACGGATTCATGCTTGTCGAATTCAACACATCATCCGAGGACTAGATCTAGAAACCATTCAAGTACCTCATGCCTGTATGCCTCAATGGCAAGTTATCTCTTTTTCAACATGAGTTCACATCATTGAATCTTGATTGAAAGTGTGATTATTTTGATCATAGTAAGATCTAGGAGCTATGGAGAACCTCACAAAATCGAATTATTTGCAAAACCAGTGAAAAAGCTTGAAAAAGGAGACAATTTTACACACAATGTGAGCTTAATCTTTGCATTAACTGACTGTCTAACATATGAAAATGTTAAGAATAGGTTTTTATTACATCCATGAAAAATTCGAGAGCATTAGATAGCTCAAGATGAGTGTACAAGTCAAAATTGCCAAATTGGCCTCAACCCCCCCTAGGTGGGTCCAACTCAGTCCTAATCATCCCAAACAGTCACGAATTCAGGTGTGAAGGTGGCTGAAGCATGCTGGGTCATAAATGAGGCCAAGGCAGGCATGGGTGAGAAAGTAGAGGTGTTTGGGAGGACCAAGGGAGCAATAAATGCTCCAAATCTAGCCAAAATTGGGCAAAATCCACCCTAGCGCTCCTAGTCAACAGCAATTCCCCAAAATCAAGGAGAGAGAGCGCTCTAGCATTTAATGAGGGTGCACTTGTGGACAAAATAGGAGGTTGGGTGAACTGGTTTGCTTGGAACTGGGTGTGAACACTCTCAAATGTGGGTATTTGACCAACTAAAGTCACCTAGTCCAAACTATGGTGTGATGAAGCACATGAGCAATAAAAATTGACTATGGTTATGGACTATGGTACTAAGTATGGATTACTGTTCTAACACCCCCCCTTAACCAAAACTTAGTACAACTCATGAAAATAAGTGGGAGGACTTGGCAACAAAGGCTCAAGTCACCTCATTACAAACAGAATTTTTATTTGTCCATATAAACCGAGGACAAGAAGTAAAACCACATGGGATAAAAACTTCCCTCTAAAATGGACATGGGGCTGAACCTGCAATTAAATTACAGAAATCACCATCCATCACTCACTCCAATAAAATCTCTCAATTGAGTGAAGTTCTTCTCAGTAAAACACTTGGTGAAAATATCTACAGTTTGCTCGGTGGATGGGCAATACTGCAAGGAAATCACCCTGTCATGCACCAAGCCCCAAATGTAGTGCATATGGATTTCAATGTGATTTTTTCTTTGCCTCTGTACTAGATCAGTAGATATCTTGATGGAAATTTGATTATCCACCCAAATGTTGGTTGGAGAATCAATAGCAACACCAAACTCCCGAAGAATGCCTTGCAACCAAACACACTGTGTGACCGCATTCACTGCTGCCCTGTACTCGGCCTCTGCTGATGAAAGTGAAATGGTATGTTGTTTCTTACTTGACCAGAAAATGGGACCTTCAGAAAACATAAAAAAAAAACCTGAAGTGGACTTTCTATCGATGGGATCTCCAGCCCAATCGGAATCAGAAAATCCAGCTAGTTGTAGTGAAGAACCAGCTGCATAGTGTACCCCAAATCTCTTTGTTCCTTGGACATATTGAAGGATCCTTTTGGCTGCCTTCCAATGGATCTCATGTGGCTGCTGCATATATCTTGCTACAACACTTACATCATAAGACAAATCAGGTCTTGTATGTTTAAGGTACAACAAGCTTCCAACTAGCTGCCTGTAGAGTGTGCAATCCACCAATGGAGAGTCTTCAAATTCACCTAGTTTTATGCCTGAAAGGAATGGGCACTTGGCTGCCTTACATTCAGCCATTTTAAACTTCAATAATAGGTCTGAATCATACTTAGGTTGACTCAGCAATATACCTCTCTCAGATTGCTCAATTTCCAAACCCAAAAATTGCCTTAGCAATCCTAGGTCGCTTATGGCAAATTCACTGTGCAAAGAAGCTTTAATTGAGCCAATTTGTTTGTTGCAGCTCCCTGTAATTAAAATATCATCAACATACAGTACAATTACCTGCAAATTATCATCACATTGCTGCAAATAAACATTTGTATCAGACTTGCATCGACAGAAACCAATTGAGAGCAAAAAAGCATCCATTTTGGCATACCAAGCCTTGGGGGCTTGCTTGAGTCCATAGAGTGACTTCTTCAACCAACAAACAAGTGTGGGATACTCTTGGAATCCTTTATTTTGCTGCATATATATCTATTCCTGTAGCTCACCATGTAAGAATGCACTTTTAACATCCATATGGTGAACTTCTCAACCCTTACTAGCTGCCATGGCTAGAGCTAGTCTAATTGAGTCCATCTTTGCAACTGGTGCAAAGGTATCTGTATAATCCACACCATGGATCTGTGAGTAGCCCTTAGCCACTAACCTAGCCTTATACTTCAGATAAGAACCATCAGCAACAGGTTTGGTTTGAAAAATCCACTTACATTGCACAAGTTTCCTCTTGGGAGGAAGAGGCACCAAATCCCATGTTTTGTTCTCTTGGAGAGATTGGAATTCTTCTTGCATTGTTTTTCTCCACCTTGGGTCATGATGAGCTTCCTGATATGATGTTGGATCATATCCAATCATCATATAACAGTGATCATCAAGTTCACTTTCATTTGCAAAGGAAGCATTGATTGTTTGAGATCTAGTCTTCCTAGGCTCTTGGGGATTGCCTGCCAATTCACCTGCAGCTTGTATGATTTTTTCAGCCCACTTGGGCCGTAATGGTGACTCAGGTACAAAAATTTCATCGTCATCCATGTCATCTTCAGCAATATCAGAAAAATCAGAAGTGGAATCATCACTAATTTCATTAAGGTGTGGAGGAGACAGCTTTCCCCCGGTGCAAGCTCAAAATCAGGAATTGGTTCTTCTTCGAATTGCACACTTCTCTCAATGAAATTTTTGAGTGTGGATGTGTCAAAGAGCTTGTATCCCTTTGTGTCTTCACCATATCCAACCATGATACATTGTATGCTCTGTGGATCCAAATCCTTCCTCTTTTCTGATGGAATTCGAGCCCATGCTCTAGACCCAAAAATTCTGAAATTTGACACATTTGTTTTTTGGCCAAACCATGCCTCATAGGGGGTTTTTCCTTTGACTAATTTGTGAAAGGCTCTGTTCTGAATATGAGTAGCACAATTGATGGCTTCATCCCATAGCTTAGGTCTTAGATCCCTAGCTTCAATCATGCAAGTGGCCATCTCTTTGAGAGATCTATTTTTCCTCTCTGCCACACCATTTTGCTGAGGTGTGTAGGGGATTGAATGTTGCATTTGGATGCCACATTCCTCACAAAGATGCTGAATGTTATTGTTCACATACTCCTTTCCATTATCAGTTCTAAGGATCTTTATCTTATT
Source organism: Larix kaempferi (assembly GCA_027924585.1). Taxonomy (NCBI): domain Eukaryota; kingdom Viridiplantae; phylum Streptophyta; class Pinopsida; order Pinales; family Pinaceae; genus Larix; species Larix kaempferi. The sequence continues at coordinate 6,819,059 of BSBM01000252.1, forward strand.
ACCACTATGATTCTCCACTAAGGCCTTCCAAATCTTCAATTTCTCAAACACTTCTGATTTCAATTTAAGGAAGTAAACCCAGCAGAATCGAGAGTAGTCATCTATGAATGTGAGTACATACCTTGATCCACCATATGATGGAGTGGGAAGAGGACCAATGAGGTCTGAATGTACCAATCCAATTGGTTGAGTGTCTCTCCTTGCCATTCCCTTCTCATAGCTGCGCTTAGGATGCTTTCCAACTACACAACCAATGCATGCACCATTTGAAGATTTGATTTCTGGAAGCCCTTCCACCATCTCGTCCTTGTGCAATGTCTGGATATATTTGTAGTTCATGTGGCCAAATCTTTCATGCCACAACTTGGAGGTCTCGTTGGCATGAGAGACAAGAGCATGGTCACTAGAGTTTGGAATGAAATTGGAGAATTTGTACATTCTCTCTTCATGATCAGCATACCCCACTGCCACAACTTGATTTGAAGAAATTTCTGAGATTTCTACCAAATCTAGAGTAAATGTTACTCTCTTGGCTTCTCCTGTATGGGTCATTTGATAAAATGATAGCAAATTTGCAGCCAATGAAGGTACATAGAGCACATCACTGAAATAGCCATGCTCCATGTCAATCCTACCAATCATCTTGGTCTGGATTTATGAATCATCTCCCATTCGAACTGTTGGGCCACCATTCGAATGCATAGAAGAGAAGAGCTCTCTGGATGAAACCATATGTCTAGAAGCCCCTGAATCAATGATAAAGGATGAGGGATTCAAAATACCTGCTACCAAAGCATGACATTTCTCCTTATTGTCAGAATTTGAGGTGCTCTCTTTCTTCCTTGCGCCCTCAGGGACTGGGATGTTGTTCTTCTCCAGCAGCTGCACCATTGAGTCAATGGTTTTCTTCATGCATGAGCTCTCTAGATGCCATCCCTTATGACAATAGGTGCATTTGGTCTTTTTCCTTTCCCTTCTTGTCCTTCTCCTTTAACAAATTCGAACCTCCATCTACAGACTTGGTCTTTTCAAACTTCCTCTTCTCTGGCTGCTTCGAATTCTTGGCTTTATGCTTTCCTTTGTTGGCATTTGAAACACCCATTTCCAGTGCTTGGTCCTTTGATTTTATGGTGCCCATCTGAACTAGTTTGTCCTACTCCTGAGTGAGACACTCCATGAAGGTAGCTAGTGATGGCATTTTCCAATTTCGAAGGGTCATCTTGGCTGAGTGAAATGTGCTAACAAATACAGAAAATTCTAGGCCTAGCTTCGAAAGGATGGACAGAATCAGTTGTTCCTCCTTCTTAACAATTCCATTGTTGCAGTTGAAGCACTAGTGACTTGAACTTAGTGAAGAACTCCTGGATGGTTTCAAAATGCGCTGGGCTCAAACTAATGAGCTCATTTTCAAGCTGGTGGCCTCTCAGTTCATCAGTTTTCCCAAAGAGTGATTCTAGCTTCACCCATACTTCATTGGGGGTTGTCAAACTGTCTGTATGAAACAAGAGTTCCCTCAAAATGCTCAGGCATAGCAATCCATAAGCTTCATCAAGTCGATTGTAGTACTTTGCCTTCTCCACAGCAGAGTTTGGCTCCACTTCTGTGCCCATGGTTACTCTATAGAGACCCTTAGATCTCAGTTTGATAACCATTTCAGCCTTCCAATCGAAGTAGGTGAAGGGTGTGAGCAACATTTGGTTTTCTTCCATTACTGCTGCGTTAATGGTGAGAAAACTACTGAAACACCTGCAAAAAACACTCAATTTTTATCTGGAAATCCTCTCTAGAATGCAGTTCAATGCTCAATATTGACCTGCAACTCACTAAATCCACAATGGCTCTGATACCATGTGATTAGTTTGATCACAGTAAGATCTAGGAGCTATGGAGAACCTCAAAAAATTGAATTATTTGGGAAACCAGTGAAAAATCTTGAAAAGGAGACAATTTTACACACAATGTGAGCTTAATCTTTGCATTAACTGACTATCTAACATATGAAAATGTTAAGAATGGGTTTTTATTACATCCATGAGAAATTTGAGAGCATTAGATAGCTCAAGATGAGTGTACAAGTCAAAATTGCCAAATTGGCCTCAATCCCCCCTAGGTGGGTCCAACTCAGTCCTAATCATCCCAAACAGTCACGAATTCAAGTGTGAAGGTGGTTGAAGCATGCTGGGTCATAAATGAGGCCAAGGAAAGCGTGGGTGAGCAAGTAGAGGTGTTTGGGAGGACCAAGGGAGCATTAAATGCTCCAAATCTAGCCAAAATTGGGCAAAATCCACCCTAGCGCTCCTAGTCAACAACAATTCCCCAAATCAAGGAGAGAGAGTGCTCCAGCATTTAATGAGGGTGCACTTGTGGACAAAACAGGAGGTTGGGTGAACTGGTTTGCTTGGAAGTGGGTGTGAACACTCTCAAATGTGGGTATTTGACCAACTAAAGTCACCTAGTCCAAACTATGGTGTGATGAAGCACATGAGCAATAAAAATTGACTATGGTACTAAGTATGGATTACTGTTCTAACAGAAATATTTCATCGAGCATTTGACCTCAACTCATTTATTCATGCTCGGTGTTATGTATTGTTATACCTTAGGGATCATCGACATTGATGGTGATTTTCCCTCGCCCTTGTTAATGGTATACATCAATGACTGGTAATCAAGTGCTTTCTACCATGTTCGACTCCAAAACATTGTAATCACGTGGATAGATTCGTATCATTGTGGGTTTGGCTTGAAGACCTTGGGGAAATCATTTCTTACCCAGGTTGCGATGGATATTGTTTGAGTCATATTATAGGGATCCACTTTGTATTGGTCGTGGCTGTGTTACCATCTCATCATGGATCTATGATTGTGTCTAGTAGCCATGGTTGTGTTCAATCAGTCTTGACTACCATGGATCTGCAATGTATTGGTCGGCAGCCACGTTGTGAGTCATGTGAGACTAGTATATCAGATTCAGTTGTACTGCAATGGCATCTTCTAGCCAGTAAGTCCTTGCCATCCATATTTCAAATCATTTCACCTATCTTGTTTTTCTAGATTCATGCTTTGGGGGGAATTCTGTTACACCTAAATCTTGTCATCATGAGACCCTTATTAACTCAATGCCTCAATCCCTAAAGTTCCCTTGATCAAGAAGTCATGTAGAGAAAGTTGATTCCCTTTGTCCACAACCTCAAGTTGGACCGGCGCATGTTGTCTTTGAGAAAGAAGCACCCAACTAGGTCCGATGCAGAGTGTATTCTTCCAGACTGCACCAGTGGCGCATATTGTCTTTTTGCATCCTACATTTCCCCTCTCAAATGTTGGTTGTCTTTATGCAACTTGTATCGGGGTTGTTTAATTTGGATAAAGGTGGATTTCGAGCAACTTCAAGAACTTGGATGAGGTGGATCTCTATCCCTAACTCCTAGGTGAGCTGTCCTATGGTTTCTTAACCTTAAGGGAGGATCCCTTAGTACTCTACCCATGATCCTCAACCTACTCTATCCACTTGGTCCTATAAAATCTTATCTCCATTCCAAAGACAGGAAGTCTATATCACTTACACGCTGGTGTGGATCTGGATCTAGCATTCGCTCTTCTCTATGAATCTTCTTTTCTCAACATTCTTTGTTGGATCTTTTCTATTCAAGCAACCATTACACATTCCTTGGGAAAACTTGAGATTAGGTAGACCTTCAAGCACCTTTTGAGTTTGCATGTATTACAAGTGCTTGTAGTTGAGATGCCCAAATATTTCATGCCATAGCCTACTCTCTTCATTTTCATGTGTGTGAAGAGCAGATTGTTTGGAGAGAGGTAGAAAGTGAGAGAACTCATAGAGTTTCGACTTGTGGTTTGCAACACCTTTTGCAATGATATTTCCTGATACCATGTCTTGTATTTTGATCTCATTTGGAGAGAAGACCACCCTCTTGGTCTCTCCAATATGGGTCATCTGTTCAACTGAAAGTAGATTGGCAGTAAGTGTAGGAACATAGAGCACATATGAGAAGTACCCATGATCAAGGTTGATCCTTTGAATCCCCTCAGAGGAGACCTCATAATCATTCCCCAACATGATTGAAGGACCAAGAGTGCATTCGAAACCAGAAAATAGATATTTGGAGGAAGACATGTGTCTTGATGCTCCTGAATATATGATGAAGGAGCTCTCTCTTGATGCACCTGCCGTGAGATCATGGCATCTCTCCTTGTCCTCAGATCTTGAAGATTCAGCTTCTTTCTTCCTAGCACATGCAGGTACTAGAAGGTTATTCTTTTCAAGTAACTGAGCCATCAGATCTATTGTCTTCTTCATAGAGGCACTCTTAGGATGAAATCCTCTATTGCAATAGGTACATTTGGATTTCTCCTTATGAAATTGCTTTCCCTTCTTGGAATTCGAATCCCCTTCTGACTGATAGGGAGCCTCGTTCTGCTTCTACTCATTCGACTTTATGTCTTTTTCTTTTTTTTTGCCTTTTCCATTCGCTCTCTTCACTTCAGCAGCTGCAAGTGTTGAATCCATCTTGGGTTTAATCATTCCCATATGAACCAACTTCTCCTCCTCTTGTGTGAGCTATTAGATGAAGTCTTCAAGAGTGGGAAACTTCCATTTTGGGATGGATAGCTTTGCTGACTGGAAGGTAGAGACAAATACTGAGTAACCAGGGACCAATTTTGATAGAATGGCTACGATTAGGTTCTTCTCTTCTTCTCTATTCCATATCTCTTCAATTATGAAATCAGATTTTTAAACTTGGTAAGAAAATCAGTGATTGAATCGAAACTGCAAGGGCTCAGTGAGGTAAGCTCATTTTCCAACTTGTGACCTTTCAAGTCATCTTTCTGTCTGAGAAGAGATTCGAGCTTGTCCCAAACTTCTTTAGGAGTCTTAAGATCAATGACATGAAAATGGATGTCTTTGGAAATACTTTTGGACTTCATGAATATTTCCATCTTGGATTTCCATTCGAAATAATTGAAGTAGTTCAGTTTTAGATCCATGATATTTGTTGAAGCCGAATTGAAGATGAATTCGAATGATGGAATAAACCTGCAAAACAAATGAAATTGTTGATGGATATTTGCTTCAAATCGAGAGAACACTGCCTTAGGAAAATGATCATATGTGACTAGATCCTTCACACATGGGTAGACCTCACTAGATTTCTCCAGTTAATTCAAGACAATTGCACCAGGAATTGTTGTGGAAATCTAGAGGCTTCCAGTGCTCAATGAATTGTTGCAACTACTGCTACTACTACAATTCGAATAGCTAACTCCAGATATGATACCATGTGAAATTATACAAGATAGATCTCAGAGCTAGAGAAAACCTCACTAATTGCACTCAATAATTGTAGAGAAGAAGAAGAACAATTGAATCAATATTCACTCATAAACTCAGAAATGGTAAAATCTGTAGTATAATCATACATCACTTGTAAGCTGTCACAGTAAAACTGAATACAATCAAATGACTTCGAATACACCTAAGGTTTGAATTCTCCTCAATGTGTGGCTTGGAAAGCATTGGAGACATAACCCAATCAGTGGTAGTAGTCACAAATAGTCAAATATCAGTCAATGAGTCTAACTAAGTCTAACTAATGCATGTGGCACTAATCTAGGGAAGGAAACTCCAAGGTGGGCGCATGAGAGACTGTCAGTAGTCAAGTGGCACTCTGATATAGACAACTGGAAGCTACATGCAGTTAAACTAGGCTATCAATGCATAAACTGTGCAATCAATGCAAGAACTGACTGTTGGAATCCAAGAGTGTGCAGTAGGATGCATTTGTCATCCAGGTGAGGAAAACAAGGAGAACTAGGTAGGTAGGAGGGCTACTGAGGGATAGAAACAGGTTCCAAGGGGCTGAAAATAATCTCTAGGTGCTAGAGAGACTACCATACTGATGACTAGATGCATGCATGCAAATATATAATGATGGTGAGAATATTGCAACAAAAAGCACTCCGAGATAATGGAGGAGCTAATAAACTACTACAACAATATCCTCATAGAGGAGAATGAGGAAATGGATCAATCCATGGATTCAATCATTCAGAGCATCCCTCCCTTTGTGTCTGTGAAACAAAACAAGAGCTTTCTCCATCCCATATCCCTAGAAGAAGTCTTGGAAGCCATAAGGGAGATTCCCTCTAGTAAGACCCTTGGGCCTGACGGGTTTGTTAGGATATTTCAATACTCCATCCTTGTCCTACATAACATTATTTATTTTTCCTAGTTGTTGATGATGTAATTTTCCCCTAATGGTGTGCATATGTAATCCAAGATCCATCTACCACCTTCTGAGCCCTGCATGCATCATTTTAGGACCACTTCAGCCAGTTCCCTATTTTATAGGAACCTACTGAGTGTTCCAATGCATTCCACCTGAGTTATCTGACTCTTGTGGGGCGTTAGAACTCTGTATGCCACTAATTGTGGCCTCATGAACCCTTTTTTGACTCACATGCATGAAAGACTCACTATTGCACCCTCCTTATTCAATTATCTGATTGTTACTTCAGTTAGTTGAGTTTAGGTTTAGTTCAGTTGACTTTGAGTCTTCTGGAGCACTCAAGTGGTGATAATCCCTATGCTAGACCAACTAAGGTACGAATTCTCCTGCATGATTCGAATTATCTCCATTGTAACGTTATTGTTTATTATACTGATTTTTGGAACATGTGATATTATTCTGCTCTTATCTGAGTTTTGCTGCATTATTATTCTTCTACTCTTTTTTACTGCATTTTTCACTCTTCTTCAAATTTTCTGCTCGTTCTTTCTTTGTGAGGTATCCTTATCTCTTTAGATCTATTGTGACTTAGAATTTCACATGGTATCAGAGCCATAGAGCGAATAGGTTGATCAGCTGCTTTTGGTAGTGTACCATAAGCCTTTGGATTTCCACAACAAATCCTGGTGCCATTGCATTGAATTCATTGGAGAAATCCAATGAGGTCTAGCCAGGTGTGAAGGATCTGGATAAAAGTGCCTACTGTCCTAAAGCAATGCTCAGTAGTATTCTACCTCCTTATTGATATTTTTTGCGGGATATTCAATTTTTTTGAGTGTAGCAACAGTCACAGCAATTTTCTACAGTTGCAGCAGTTAGAGCAGTTTTCTACAGATGCAACAGTTTTCTACAGTTGCAAAAATTTCAGCAGTTTTCTGCAGTTGCGGCAGTTTTTTCTGCAGTAGCAATAGTTTCACCTTGTATTCACTCCAGTGGTTGTAATGGACAATTCGAACTCTCCTCTCTCTCCCAGGATCCTAACAACCTTCAATTATCTTGATTGGAGGGATGATATGCATATGGTATTGCGAAACAAATCACTGTACAGGGTGACAATGGGGAAGGATCTCGAACCAACATCAGCTGTGGAGAAAACCAAGTATTTGAATAAATTGGATGAATCATTTGGTTTCATGTGTATTCATATTTCTATAGATATACTCTTACAGATCGAAGGATAGAAGACTCCAAGAGAGTTATGGTTGAAGTTGGAGACCCTCTTCGGAAAACAAGATGAGCTAAGAGGCCATATTCTAGAAAATGAGTTGATTGCTCTGCAATCGAGCATTTTTTAGACCATTCAACAGTTCTTTTCAAAATTCAAATCTCCAGTTATGAAATGAAAGCAGTGTGGCATTGAGAAGAAGGATGAGAAGCTGGTGTTATCCATTCTGAGCAAGCTCGGTCCTGAGTTCTCTATCTTTGTCTCTACCTTCTATTCTGGGCGAATTTCAATCCCTGGTTGGCAGATTCCCTCCTTAGATGTTTTCATTGAATCTCTCATCCAAGAAAAAGATAAGTTGATCCATATGGGTGCCTTGAAGGCCTCCAAAGATCAAGCTCTTCTGGTTGGAGAACCAAAAATTTCGAATGGGAAGGGGAAGCACAAAGGCAAGGATAAGAAGCAATCTAAACCCAAGCAGAATGCCAAATCAATTCCATCAGAAGGATCCTCCATCTCTAAGAAGGAAAAATATAATGGATTTGAGAAATCCAAGTGTTCATATTGCAAGAAAAGAAACCACCCAGAGAGATCTTGCATGCAGAAGAAGATAGATTAGATGACCAAGCTTCTTGAACAACACAACATTTCCCTACCAAAAGGTGCAAGAGAGACTGATTCTGGAAGTGAGTCTGATGGTCATGAGAGTTTCCATGCACTAAAGGCTAGATTTTAAAAATCACAAGCCCTCCTCATAGATTCAAGAGCCTCCAAGCACATGGTTACCTCCAGAGAATCATTTTCTTCTCTAGATCTCAAAGATGGTCTGATTATTCACATGGGAGACAACTCTTAGATATCTGTTGAAGAGAAGGGAACAATACATATGGAGCATGGTAAATTCAAGAATGTTCTATTTGTGCCTTCTTTGTCAGAAAATTTGTTGTATGTATATCAAATGACTCACACAGGTTCACCGAAGAAAGTGGTATTTGGTCCTGACACAGTTGAGATTGCAAAGATCTCCACTAGGAAGATTATAGAGAAAGGTTTTGCAAACCATGCCTCCAAGGCATATGAATTCTCACATTTTTTTCCATACTCTTTGCCTATCTCATTAGAATCTGATGAAGATCAGAGTGATATCTCTTCTAATGAAGATGAGGATCAAGATCTTGATGTTGAGAATAAAGTTCAAGGAGATTTCAATTAAAATCTAGATCCAACACATGCTCCCAATCCATGGCCAAGTCCAATATGGGATCACAAAGTCCTTGTAGCTGCTGGGAACATAGTTGGGGATCCATCTGACCATAGAACCACCAGATATCAGTATCATACAAAGCTTTCACTATGTCATGCAGATCCACTTCTCTTAGAGAGGTGTTGCATGATGGTGGGGTTTGATCCACAATCTCTTGGAGAGACTTTCCATGGGGGATCTACAACCAGGAAACAATCTCGGTTGTCTGACAAAAGGTAGTAAAAGGTTCATGATTTGGACCACAATGAGCCATTCACTCCAATAGAAAGAAGGGTTCCTGAAAGACTTGTTTTGGAAAATACAACTTCTACATAGTGGGAGGCACATTAGAGGAGCAAATCCAAATCTATCACCTGCATTCTATCCTACAGAGGGGCATCTTGCCAATATTTTTGCAAAGGCTTTCACTGAGGAAAGTGTTTTCATTCTCTGCATGAAGATTATTTGAGTTCCCTACTACTGTTCTTTTTGGGGGGGGTATTTTTCCCATGAGGTTTTTCCCCATTTCCTTGGTTCATGGAGAGTTCTTTATTTTTTATCATTTATTTGATTGTATGGGTGACCTTTGGTCTTAGTAATTAGGGCCCAAGATGAAAATTATGGATTAAGGGGGGGTGTTAGGATATTTCAATACTCCATCCTTTTCCTACCTAGCATTATTTATTTTTCCTAGTGATGATGTCATTTTCCGCCTAGTGGTGTGCAGATGTCATCCAGGATCCATATACCACCTTTTGATCCCTTCATGCATAATTTTAGGACCACTTCAATCAGTTCCCTATTTTATAGGAACCTATTGAATGTTCCAGTGCAGTCCACCTGAGTTATTTGACTCTTGTGGGGGGTTAGAGCTCCAAATGCCACTGATTGTGGCCGCATGCGCCCTTTTCTGACTGTCATGCATGACATACTCACTATTGCTCCCTCCTTAGTTAGTTAACTGATTGTGACTTCAGTTAGCTAAGTTTATGTTCAGTTCAGTTGACTTTGAGTCTTTCGGAGTACTCCAGTGGTGATAATACCTATGTTAGACCAACTGAGGTTCGAATTCTCCTGCATGATTCGAATTCTATCCATTGTAACATCATTTTTTATTATACTGATTACTGAAACATTTGATATTATTCTACTCCTATTTGAGTACTGCTGCATTATTATTCTTCTGCTCTTTTTTTACTGCAGTTTTCATTCTTCGTCAAATTTTCTGCTCATTCTTTCTTTGTGAGGTATCCTCAATTCTTTAGATCTATTGTGACTTAGAATTTCACATGGTTTACCACATACTTTTACCATCACTATTGGAATATAGTGAAAAACGATGGCTGGGATGCAATAGAAGATTTGTGCCACTGACTTGAAGTCCTTTGAGGTCTCAATGCCACGTTTATCACTCTCATTCCCAAAGAAGAAAATCTGGTGCTCCTAGGTAAATTCAAACCCATCTCTTTATGCAATGTAATCTAAAAAATTCTAACCAAATCCATTGCCAATAGAATCAATCCCATCCTACCACACTTTGTCTCGGAGGAGCAATCTGGCTATGTGGAAGAAAGGAAAATCCTTGATGGCATCATTACTTCCCACGAAACCATTCACACTCTTAAAACCTCCAAGAATTCTAGCATGATCATTAATATTGACGCCTCCAAATCCTTTGACAAAATATCCTGGTCCATTCAATCACCTCTCTCCCCTTGGAAACCTTCTTTTCCATCCATTTTAATGGCACCCCCTCCACCGCCTTATCCTCCTTTTATGGAATCCGGAAAGGGGACCCACTCTCCCCCTTTATGTTTATCCTCATGATGGAAGGCCTCGGTAGAACGTTGAAGAAGGCCATTGAAAACAATCCAATTAGGGGCTTAAGCCCGACCAATGATGGCCACAAAGCTCCCCATATTCAATTTGTTGGTGATACCATGTTGTTGGCTGCCACAACCGTGAAGGAATCCAAAATCCTCAAATCCATTCTCGCCACCTTCTCTGAAGTGTCTGGGCTCACCTTAAACAATAAAAAATAAGATATCTTATTCTTCAATACTCCCTTTAGCCTGTAGATCTGCATATCCAGACTCCTTAAATTTCAGAGAGGTTCTCTCCCTTCCTCATACCTAGGGCACCTCTCATCTCCACGGCCATAGGAAACAAATCCCAGAGAAAACTCATTTCCCATATGGAACACAGGTTCTCCAACTAGTCTTTCAGGTCTCTCAATCTTGTTGGGCAGATTTTTATCCTAAATTCAGTCTTGAGAAGCATGAGCTCCTATCGCTTCTCTATATTCGTTGACCCTAAAAAGTATATGAACTCAATCAAATAGTTACACTGAACCTTCCTCTAGGGAGGTTCAAAGGAAAAAGGTATAAAATGGGCCCTAGTGTCTTGGGAAAATCTGTGCAAGCCCAAGCTCTCGAGTGGTCGTGGCCTAAGAGACCCAGAAATAGAGAACATAGCAATGTATTCCAAACTATGGTGGCGATGTCTCACCAATCCAGAATCTCCTTGGGATAAGATATGGAAAATTAAATACACAGGTGACATCAACATAGCCCATCAGGATTTGATCCGAATGTAGGAGAGCAACACTGGCTCAATGATATGGAACGTGGCTTGGAAAAACAGAAGCCTAATCCAGGAACATGCTTTTTGGGAAATCCACAATGTTCAAACAACTCTCTTCTAGGATTGTGCCTGGAAACAAAGGGATAAACTATGCTCTTTGGAAAATTTGCAGTCTCTTCGTCGAGCTACTCTCACTTCTGGAAAATTCACGGTCTCTCACTTCTAGAATAATGTTGCAAGCATTCTTCAATGGAGGGAGTGGAAGGAAAGAAACCAATGGCCCCATGTCCTTCCAGATGACCAATGGAACCCCTTTTGGAAGGAAATTGAATCCAGTAAAATAGGGCTTCGGGAGGGGGAGGACATCCTTTGTTGGGGGTACACAAGCAAAGGAAACTTTAGCTTAAAATAAGCATGCATGCTTATGGATATTCACATATATATAATGCAATCATGGCTTGTGCAGTGGGTGAACGGCGAATTGAATGGTTGATCTGAATGGATTCTATTTATGGGCTTGGCTCCTGAGCTACTCAAATGGTCTACTCGACTTGGATCCCAGGGGCTCTGGGCTGGACTGGACTGGAGAATAGAGATTAATTGAATGGGATTGATGGCACACAGAAACAGAGAGCAGGGCAGGACTATGGACTACAACCATCGAAAGAGAGGGGCATAAGTGACTTATGATTGATTGCATTTATTTGGATACATACACTTAGAGGGGCACAACTGACGACAAAGGCACAACACACATTGGCATAGGGGGGGGGGCTACAGTGATTTATTGATTCGATTGATTGCACACATCTTTCGGGGTGGGGTGGCACTACGGACGGACAAATGAAAATGCTTGCTTAAACGTTGGTTAACAATCGAGACAAAACACCAGGGGACTACAGCAGCTACTCACACGGGCACGGGCAGAGACAGGAGGGACAGGGGCAGGGTTCGATGATGGGTTCGATGGGACTAATCACAATAGTGCTACTCAATGGGGCAGGTTCATACGCCAGTCAGAAACGAGAAGAGACACAAGAGGGAAGGTATTCGCCTTTGTTCTTTGATGCCGATTCACTTACTTCCCATTAACCTGTTGAGCCCAATTCACTTCTTGAGACTGATTCAATTGTTGTGACCAATCGACTTGTTCATCCCGATTGCCTTCCCAATAAAAAACTTACTGCCACTTAAAAAAACCGCTACCCACTGGGGATGGGGATGATGGGTGCAGGGTTCGATGGATTCAATGTGGATATGGATGGATTTTTAGTTCATTTCGATCTTGATTAGATTGGCAATGGCGTTGGCAATGACGATGTTGATGTTATTTGGCAATAGCAAGGGCAATAATTAAATAGCGATTGGATTTGATTGCTTGATTATACTTCCACCCAGGTGGATTAGTGAAGACGGGGTAGGCGTTGCATAAAAGAGAAGATATTAAGAAGGAAAAGTCTACACGATGAGAGAACGAACCTACGCGATGGTAGCACTAGAGCCTTTAGTTCACTGAACGAGACAGAACAAAGACAGGGTTCCTAACCTCACCTATGGCTACCGAAACAACTCTTACAGTAACTACACGAGCTACTCAATGGGGAATAATCGAAGGAAAATAATAATAATAATAATAATAATACACAGGGGAGGAGGGGAATAAGACACAGAGCGTACTCACAGGGGCAGGGAGGGGACACTTGCTACACGTAATGCTACACAGAGTTAATTTGCATAATTGCGTATATAATACACGAGCTTAATAGTAGTCATGCAGAGCGACTTCATCTTCATTTTAACCTGCTGCCACAGTTAATTGCTTTATATATGTGCATACCGGAAGACCACTGGGGCTTGGCTTAACGGTTCAAAACAATGTAATGTTACTCACTTACGGATATGGAACACACGTTCCTACCTCGATCGAATGGATGCTATAAATGTATGCATTACAACTGTTAATTCACAAAAGGGAGGATCATAATTGGAAATTCAAAAATAAAAAAGAAGATAACTATAAATAATCTAATATATAATGCAAGTTTCCAAACCTATACCTTAAGGGAAAGGGGACTTTTTCGAGTGGATCCACTTTTATGGCTACCGTCTTAAGCACCACCATTTTAAACACCATTGGAGGCACAATGTCAGCTTGGATCAGGTTATACAAACTCTCTCATTCACCTCTCCCTTATGGTTGAGCGTGCTTACGCAATACATTTTTATTTAATTAAATTGACTTTTGAGGGGGGCCGAGGATACATAACTCATCGGGGAAACTACAGGGATTTCCCTTTTTACTGAAACAGAAACTTTCTTATTGTTTACCTATAATTGACATATTTTGATTCAATATATCTGGTACTCCAGAACAGGAGTCGATGTCTTAGGGTTTTGTACCAATGGAGATTATGCTTACTATAGCACCTAGTTGGGTTGAGAAGCTGCTAAGCCCATTTTTGTATAATAACATATATAATGCAAGCTTACAAACAAATAACCCATCTGCCAAGCAAGAAAGGCGGTACCCAGCATTCCCCGCTTTCGTACCCATCATATCACAATCTCACGTCCCAATATGAGTATGCATTCCATTCAAGCCGCATTCCCATTTAAACCCATTCTACCGCATTTCAAAGAAAGACCAGGAGGACAAAGAAAAGAAGGACCAAGTGGATAGACAGATTATCCCGCATTCAGTACAACGCAATCAGGTAAATATGCTACAGCCCCATATTCCGGAGAGGTTGTGATTGATTTGATTCTCTCAGCTTATTAATTATTTCGGGGAGGCTAGTTCCAACTGATACATCTTACTAGAGAGGTGGTTCAACTGACCTGCCAATCCACCCTTCATTTTGCGTACCAATTCACTCCCTACTACCCTGGTTCATATTGACGACTCATTGTTACATATATACAGATCACCTGGCATTGAAAGGCTACTGGCTAGTGTCCATGGAACCAGGCTTAGATAAACTCTAAGCTAGCTAATAGTGAGAGACTCTACGGCTATATGGCTACCAGTACTTACTTTTATCTAGTTTCTTTTGTCTATACAGCTTAAGACTCTACCAAAGTGCATGGATGAGACTCTATTAAGGCTTGTTTCTCTGTTGGACCAAGGCAAGACCGGCTACTAAGCTTGGACTAAGGCTAGTAAGACTAAAACCCGACAAATCAAAGGAAGAGAGCCAACAGAGGACATTCGCGGGATGGGGCCCACAGAACACAGGTATATAGCACTGTATGGATGGATGGATAATTATAGACGATGCTTACTTAATGGTAATATGCAATTAGAGGAGCAGAGTGAGTAGCTAATGATGGAGGATGGTGCTACATGAAAAGTTAATAAGCTACTTGTTGTTTAATTACGTATATAATGCATGCTTAAATATTTATCAGATTTTCACTTTTATCAATGGCCCAGATCGGCAAAGGCACTAAGTTCGCGTGGAATAGATTAAGAAAACCTTCCCCTCGTACCTCAGGAAAGTCCCTCCGGGTCCTTATATTTTGGATTTTCCATTTAGATAAATCTCGTCTTTAGGGGGTCCAATTGGTGGAATCTATCATCGGGGCACCTAAATGGATTTTATTATCACTGATAAATTACATTTTAAATGTTTCTTTATAACAGGCAGGATGGAATTATTTGCTTTGAGGTTAAGCGCCTTTTTCTCGCTTGCTAAATATTTGTTGGATGGACCATGGGATGCCGTGCTTTTATTTAGAAATCTATGCTTATATACGCTACACCCAGTGTAAATGTGCTTTTTTTATTGATCGATTGATTGGATTTGATTGATTGGATCCCGATCCAGATTAGGAAGGAGGTGGAGCAGGATTAGTCCACAGACCAGAAACAGTCTTCTACGAGGGGGGTTAGGATAACTGGAAGCCTTAATAAAGGGAGAATCTTGCTATTAGTTTCTTAGCTTATTGTTGTATAATAACGTATATAATGCAATCAGGAAATAGTGTCAGTGAGATACTCCTTACAACTTCTCCATTACCGGGTGCTACTAACCACTATAAACATCTGAACCCATGGGGGGATATATCAGTGAGTTCAAACTTACCTGTTATGTTAAAGCCTCTCAACCTATTTATAGTCCTAACTCTATTAACTCATCCTTGGAAAATCCATACTTACCCTCATACAGACTGCCTCAGTCCTCAGCCTTTGGACTTGCCTTTTCAAAATATGCCTCAAACTGCCTTTGGTGGGACTATACTTTTTTAACCTATGTATGCATCAGACCTACTCCTTGGGAATTTACTTTGGAAATGCCTTGCTACTCCGTGGGACCAGACTTACACTACTTGGGTACCTCTAGAAACTCACCTATCAATAATAAGACCTACCCTTTAATATTTAACCTTGCCTTCATGCAGAAGGAAGAAGTTATTTCGCCGATGTAAACCAGTAGTTGTGTGTAAGGTGGGTGCTTATTTAACCCGAGAGAATGGCGCATTATTTGTCCTAAATGAGCGAACCAGAGCTTAAGCGGAAAGAAATGGTGTTGCCGATGTGAACGAGTTAGTGGTGCTTGTTAGGTCAATGCGTGATTAGCTTTTTTGTGTGTGTTTGTGTGTATTCACATATATAATGCATTGGAAATATACTTTTTATAATAATACCTACACCCTACAGCCCCTATCACCCTTGGAACTAGCCTTCAAATAATATGCCTCTACTATCCTCCTTGGGACCTGAAACTCCGCCTTCCTTGGTGGGACCTTATCATTTTGGTTTTCACTTTGGACCTGAAACTCAGCCTTTGGTGGGACTTACCTTTTTAATCCCTTTTGAATCTATGCCTTTTACCTCCTAGGTAGGAATAGCCTTGGGAATTCAAACTTTGGAACCTAAGAATTAGACCTATTCTCGGGTTGGAATTGCCTTTTGAACAACCTATTCACAATCACAATAGGGATCAACGAGAAAACATATGGAAGCATATTTGGAAGGAAAATCTATGGCCCAAGGTCTCCACTTTTCTCTGGTTGGTTTCCAAAAGGAAAATTCTAACCTGGGATCGACTATCCAAAAGGGGCTTTGAAGGGCCTTCCATCAACTTTCTCTGTTGATCAACGGAAGAGAATTCAAAACGTCTCCTAAATCAACGCAATTTCAGTCAAGTTCTCTGGGATCTCGACAATCTGACCGAAATAGAGCCAGCATTAGGGAAACCCTTGGAGGATGGCGTAATCAGGTCTCAGACAACAATATAGGAAATAGAAGCTGACAACTTCTCTCGGGCTTCCTACTCTGGGAAATATGGAAAGAACGAAATAGAAGGATATTTACTGATGCAAGTTTATCTAGTGGTCAATTCTAGGAAAAAATAAAACTGAATATCAATGAAACCATCCTCTCATCATACTGGCCACCAAAATATTGGAAAGGGAAACCTTCCGACATGGCCATTCTTCAATCTTGGGGACTCAATCAACCTAAAAAACAAAACCATGCTTCCAAATCCCTAACCAAGGAAATTAGTCCCTGTTATACCTCAATATTACACATTACATATTAGTGTCGCATCCTTGCATTACCGACCTAAACGACAGTTTCCCTTAAAGATCATCTGAACATCCAGAGTGAAAACCATTGACTGAATACTGAAAGCAAAACCTTTTTCTGCCATCTTCCAGCCCAACTTAGCCCTGTTTGTGAGCACTGCCGCTCCTTGCACATCTACAAGGGCGCGGTAGTTAGCACTAC
The DNA here is from genome assembly GCA_027924585.1 of Larix kaempferi. Taxonomy (NCBI): domain Eukaryota; kingdom Viridiplantae; phylum Streptophyta; class Pinopsida; order Pinales; family Pinaceae; genus Larix; species Larix kaempferi. Next base: position 6,836,089 of record BSBM01000252.1, read on the forward strand.
CGCGCGTTGCTCCTTCTCTGGGGCGCGGTACTACCGCGTTATGCTTAGTTATAGGGGCGCGGTAGTCTGAATTTAGCCTTTTTGCCTTGGATTTTGGGATTTCGATCTTCGAGGATATTTTGTTGGGATTACCATCTTCGGTTCGATCCTAACTCCTTCTTTGTTTAGCTGGCCTGATCCACTAAACCCTCCATAGATCCACACTTCTCTCTTGTTGGTTAACCTTTCCATGTGCTATAAGAGAGAAGGCTTCCATGAGCCAAGGGGAGGACTTTTGGGGCATCAAACCTATGATCTTGCAGCCTTGTGGAGATAGCTAGAGGAAGCACTTGGAGCTGGAAGTTGGCTTGGACATCAAACAACTATTGTACATGACTTCAAGTTGGTAATGGAATAACTTGTCTTGTTTTCCCAAATCATTTGTGTTAATTCTGTTTTAATGATATGATTTGTATCTTTCATAGATTTAGATCCTAACTCATGTTTTCAGATTGCTAGAGAATAGTACATGCTTGTGTTTTGGTTCCATTGTTAACAGGTTTACTTGTGAGGACTTGGAACTTGGAGCAAATATCAAAGACAAGCATTTGGACATAAGGTCAGTTAAACTCCTTCTATTCTCTCCAACATTTTAATTCTGAGATGTTTGTTAGATCTAGGGATTCAAGGTTGCATTTGTTTTGTCTGTTCTTAGCCTAGAGTTAGTTAAAGTCTACTTTAGCCTAAGGGAATTTTGACTTATCCGTAGGGCAGAATTCCACATAACAAGAATGGCGACTCCGCTGGGGACTATTGAATCCATTTTCTTTGCTTGTGAAGTTTGCTTTCAATTTCACTCATTGATTGTAAGAATTGGGTTCTTTCACCTTCATTCACTTCCCTGCTCTCTGCATTAGACTCCTGTTACAGATCAGTAAGTCCTCTGGGTTGGCGAACCCTTGAAAAAGTCAAGATCTTTTCTCAAAATTCCGCCTCTTTCCCTGTTCACACAGTGCCGCGCCCTCATAACCATTTACAGCGCGGTACTTACACAGTGCCGCGACCTAGGCCTTAATACCAGAGCGACAGTTGCACAGTGCCGCGCTTCAGTCAGGCTATAGACCGCGGTAGTTCCTGGAAAGTGTGTTTATTTGGTTTGTTTGGTTATTTTTGGGTCTTTTCGAGATTTGGATCCATGTTGGCCCTTTGAGTCAATACTAGTGTTTTGCTTGCATTTCTAAGCGAAATGGGTTCTATTTTTGAAAAAAAAATCCCCCCTCATGGCCGGGGGGATTTTTCCATACTCTTTGCCTATCTCATTAGAATCTGATGAAGATCAGAGTGATATCTCTTCTAATGAAGATGAGGATCAAGATCTTCGGGGGGAAATGGGTGCATCCTTTAGTCGTTTTGACCCATATTAAGGTTTTGAGATCATTTTTTTTGGTTTGGTGTGCTTGGCGTGTTTGGATTGCTTGGCATCTTATTTCCTTTACATCCTATCTAATGATTGTTTGAAAAGATTGATTCCTTGCCTCCGCTTTAGTTCAAAGAGAAGCTTGATTTTGTCGTTCTTTTACCATATTCATGAAATTGAAACACTAAAGTATTCTTCTTGCTTTAATTTAATCATTTGATATTCTTGGTATTACATTCATGAAAAGAAGAAATACTTGTTTCATATTTATGTGCATTTGAGTTAGACAAAATTATTAGATTCTTCTCTTTGTCTTGCATTTGATTGGAAGCATTTGTAGAATCTTTCTTTCCGTAGCTTGGATGTGTCTTTTTCAAGTGTAAAAAGATAGGAAATGAATTAGAATCATTACATTTGGTGTTCATATGAAGAAATTTTTCATTACTTTGGGTTAGTTTTGGGTACTTCTTTCTATCATTTTGAAAAGAAATAAAATTGCATGTGCATTGGGTTGTGCATATTGGGAACGGAAAGAATTCTTCCTTACTTTAGCTAGTGTTCATCGAAGAGAAAGGCTCATTTCGATTCATCTTCATTTGCATGGTTTGGGTCGTCATAACACCATCAAGTTGCACTTCCATAACCCGATTGAGTAAGACAGCCACTAAAATTAATCTCCCTAATTAAACCAACTTTAACCTCACTTGAGGAAATCAAAAGAATTTGGTAGTTAGGTAGGACACCGGGGATAGGCATCAAAATAATTCCCCCTTGTCATTTTCATCTGAGACATAGTCGTTGTCTTTAGGGAACTAAAATCCTCTAGTACTTATTGACACGGTCACAGCTAGTTTGTGGAGGGGCCTCCTGACTGTTTCCAACTTTCAGGGGTTAAACGGCCGCGAGATTGAGAACCGGACGGACTCTGTGGAATACCGCACTCCACTTAGCCCTAAGGCAACATCGATCGCTGTCTTCTTCGGAAGGCTGAAGTGCCCAAAACCTTTTCCGACGTGTCATGAACGAGGTAGCTTAGTATCTATTCTACTAGGGCTCTTTTACCCAGGATCCCTTTCGGTAGAGGGATATCCTTCTTATATCGGTCTCTCATGTTGTATTGTTCGACTTGGATTTCATCACCTTGCGAAGGATACAATTTGTTGAGGTCTCCAGCTCTTAGTTAGGAGGTTTTGCTTGCTATCTTGTAGAGGGTCTTTTTCTTTGTAGGGCTGCTTGTTGGCATTCTGGCCGTTTTGTTGTACAGCTCACTTACTGTGGCAGCGGCCTCAGTATAGTTTTTTGAGCTTGCTCTTTTGGCCTGTGAGCCTTGTCTTTTCCTAGCTCCCCTTTCGCACGCTCGGTTGCCTGAGGGTTTTTGAGTTCTTTTTAACAAGACTTCGTCCACATCACTTAGTTTTGTTTCATGGAGAATCTACCTCCATGCACCCATGCTCCTTCTGGGACTACCAATCCGGGGACCCCTTTTCAAGGGGCACCTTTTACTTTTCCTCCAGTTGGAGATATTGGTCCTCCCTTTATTGCCACGTTAAATCTTCCTGGATTAACCATAGGATTACCGGTATGGTTATTCAATCCGGTAATTCCGATTGCGCCCAATGTTTCGGATGTTAACTCTCCACCACGAGAGAGTCAATCCCAAACTAATCCTTCTCCTTCTTCATCGGATGAATCTTCTTCCGTTCCTTCTTCCTCGCCTGACGAAAGCAATAGTGTTAGTAATCAGGTGGATAAGAAGAAGAAGAAAAGGAAAGTTAAGAAGAAGAAGGATAAAAAAGAGACCAAGCGTAAAACAGTTACCTCTAATGGTACTCATTCTACGAAAACACCCCGTAAGCCCAAGTTCCCTTGCAAACTTTGTAAGGGTGATCACCTTCTCAAGGATTGTCCTGATCTTTCCCGTGTGTCAGAAGTGTGGTCTAAAAACCCCAAACCAATCGTATCGTCGACCTCTGACCATCATGTCGATGGCACTCCCTCAACCAGTGACCCCTTGGTGAAGGGTCGTAAGGGTAAAGTCCTATATCCCTGTTTGATATGCAAGGGTATGCACCGTACTTTCCTTTGTCCAAGCATGGATGAAGCCTCGCGGTGGTTGGAAGATATTACTAGTTCTCAACTGGTGCCTCCAACAGACCATGGTAAACTATCCCTCGACCCCCCGCTGGTTGACCAAGTGATCAATTCAGTTTCATCTGCAATTGATCCCACTCTCCCTTCCGAGAGTGAAGTGATTGAGTCGCTGTCATCCCCACTTGATCCCGCTCTTTCATCGGAGAAAGTCCAGACTGAAGCAGTCACCTTGAAACAATCTTTGTCTCATTCTTATCTTCCAAGAGAGAGTGAATTGGAAACCACTGATGTTTTCCTTATCGGTTCAGAATGTCCTCGGCAAGGGGAAACCCTGTCCGTTTCCGCGAGACCCCCTCCAAGCACTGAGGTTATTTCCTTTGATTGGAATGGTCTAACAGAATCTCGTCTTCCTTCGAGTGTTCCTTTTCAAATATCTGTAGGAGTTTCCGATAAAGAAATTTTTCGTACGATAGTTGATGAAGGAGCTTCTGTTAGTATTCTATCCTCAACTGCTTGGCAAGCCTTAGGTTCTCCTCGGCTTGTGCCCGTCACTGATCAGATACTGGCTTTCAACAGAAGGCCTACTGGACCTTTAGGGTCCCTTCCTCAGTTACCTATCACTTTGGGAGGGAAAACTGTCTGTATTGATGTCATGGTCATCCAAGGTCCCTTAGATTTTAATCTACTCCTTGGACGCGATTACGTCCATGCCATGAAGGCTGTAGTGTCCTCACTCTTCCGAGTGATGTATTTTCCCCATCATGGGAATGTTGTGACCATCGATCAGCTTTCCTTTGTGACGCCCACTCATCGCATGACTCCTAGTCACCAGACTTCCCTAAACATTCCACATGTTTTAGTGGTTTCTTCCCCCTAAGGGGGGACGTTGGAGCAAAGTTCTATTCTGGTGTCAAGCTCGTTAAAAAATGAAACCATTTTCCCAAGCATAGTTTACTTTTGGTTTTAAGCTTATGTAAAAATGAAACCAACCATCATTTCAAGCATAGTTTACTTTTGGTTTTAAGCTTGCGTAAAAATGAAACCAACCATCATTTGGAGCAAAGTTCTATTCTGGTGTCAAGCTCGTTAAAAAATGAAACCATTTTCTCAAGCATAGTTTACTTTTGGTTTTAAGCTTGTGTAAAAATAAAACCAACCATCATTTCAAGCATAGTTTACTTTTGGTTTTAAGCTTGTGTAAAAATGAAACCAACCATCATTTGGAGCAAAGTTCTATTTCTGGTGTCAAGCTCGTTAAAAAATGAAACCATTTTCCAAGCATAGTTTACCTTTGGTTTTAAGCTTGTGTAAAAATGAAACCAACCATCATCCCAAGCATAGTTTACTTTTGGTTTTAAGCTTGTGTAAAAATGAAACAAACCATCACTATGAGCATAGTTCCCTTTCTATGTCAAGCTCGTTAAAAAATGAAATAGATTCCTACGAGCATAGTTTATTCTTTGTTTCAAGCTCATTAAAAAATGAAACCGACCCTCAAGCACAGTTTACCGTTGGTTTTGAGCTTGCGTAAAAAACGAAACCAATCCCAAGCATAGTTTACATTCGGTTTCAAGCTTGCGTAAAAATGAAACTACCCTCAAGCACAGTTTACTTTTGGTTTTAAGCTTGTGTAAAAACGAAACCAAATCCCAAGCATAGTTTACGTTCGGTTTCAAGCTTGCGTAAAAATGAAACTACCTTCGAGCATAATTTCTTTCTGTTTTAAGCTCATTAAAAAATAAAAAGGACCCTTTCAAGCATTGTTATTATCTATTTTTCAAGCTTGTGTAAAAATGAAATAGATCTCCTTTCCATTTGTTCGAGTCTATCGCTAGAGTTAGGATTTGAACCTTCATTTCATCTGCCTGGGTCACTTGGTCCTGGTTCTCCCTACCCCCCTGGTGAACACATTCAGATTAGTAGCCAGGATTTTTGGGTAAGGAAGAAGAGTAGTCAGACGAAACGAAGCTTGGGGGGCATGTTTAGCCGTTAGCAATCATGCTGGGGGCATTTACCAACCTCTGATCATCATGTTGGGAGGGAACCCATCAATGGGCCTTAATCGTGAGCAGAGTTTACCTTTGGCTTCAAGCTCGTTAAAAAATGAAATCAGTAGTCTGAGCAAAGTTCTACTACTGTGTCAAGCTCGTTAAAAAATGAAACATATCCTTTCCCTTTGAGTCGAGTCTCCTCGTAGACTTAGTACCTGAACCTTCTTTTCACTTGCCTATACCTTAGGCGAATGAAATGAAGCTTGGGGGCATGTCTTCAACCTCTGGAAGTTACGTTGAAGTCAACTCGATCGCCTCTCCACACCACGTTGGAGCTAAGTCACTTACTTCTAGCAATCATGCTGGGGGCATGTACCAACCTTTGGATTTCATGACGGGAAGAAGTTCACCATTGGGAACATTTTCGAGCATACTTTCCTTTTTAGGTTTCGAGCTCATTAAACCATGAAAATTATCTTGAGCATAGTTCATTTTCTGTTACAAGCTCGTTAAAAAATGAAGCAGACATCATGAGCATTCTTCCAACCTATCTTTGAGCTCGTTAAAAACAGTAAGATGGTGTTTGAGCTTACTTTTCACTTTTTTCGTGCTCTGGTTAAAAACATGAAAAGTGGTTTGAGCTTACTTTTTCCTTTTTCGTGCTCTGGATCCAAACATGAAAAAGATTCCGAGTGCTTTTGATACCATTATCGTGCTCGTTAAACAATTGGAGTAAAAAGGTGTGTCTAACGAGTATAGGTTTATCACTTTATCCGGCCTCGCTAGACTATTTACGGAAAAGGAACTGTGCCGAGTTTACTTCCCCTTTGTCGTACTCGGTCATCAACCATGACAAAGTTATACATGGAGTCCATAGTTAAGCTCTTTTCAGACTCCCTAAAGTTGAAAAGATTGCCAAGCGAAATTGATTCGTTCACGCTTGTAAAAGGATTTGAATGATCGTCTCCCTAGTGATAGTTTACCCCTTTTTCGGACTAGGGGGCACTACTTACGAAAAAGGAATACTCCATCCAATCATGACTGGAAGAGTCCTCTTCCGCGTTGTTTTACCCTTTTTCGGGCGATGAGGCTAACCTTACGAAAAAGGACCGTTGGAGTCTTCTTTAGTTCTTTTCAGACTCTCTAAACATGAAATGACAATCGAGTTTTCCTTCCTTGGACTCGTTAAAATTTGACATCGAAGGACCCACTTTTGGGACCGAACCCCTCCTTTCTCAGGTTCGAAAAACATGTGAGATTGGACTCATCTATGAGATGAGCTATATCGAGCATCTGTTATCCTCCTCAAGCTCGTTAAAAAACAAAGAGGTACTCGTCCATCATGTCAGGGGAAAAATGGGAAAATGAGTCAAGTTTACCTTGTTGGCAGCTTGTGATTCATCACCTTTGAACATGGCATGCATCCTCACCTTGTCTGTTTTGGGTAGTCAGTCTTGCTGATAGTGTCATCATTATGATCATGCATCCTCATTATTGCTATGAGTTCACACTTCCTGTGGTTCTGTCTGTTCAAGTAATCCCTGCTGCCAAGCTCTGTTTCATGCCGTTATATGTTCAAAGGGTTATTACCTTGAGTCCACCTCCACTTTATGTCAAACCTTCCCTTTGTGTCAGTACATATTCCATTGTTTCATCGGTCCATACTATCTCTCGTTCTGATTTCGTGTCGATGATGTGGGAAACATCATGGCCCACCTTCGACGAGTCTATTCCTGTCGACACCAAATCACTATCCAGGAATTAGGCTTAGGAGTCAACCACTAGTACCTTGGTACCTGCATGCCTCAATGGCAGGTTTCCTCGTATTCAACAGTAGGTTTTCATCAATGACCTCTGATTGAATGATCTCTCGGATGCTCGACATCAACTCCTTTATTCGCATTTCGTTGAGATGTACTGTAGATACCTTGGGGATCATCGTCATCATTGGTGATTTCCCTCGCATTTGTTAACGGTTCACATCATTGACCGGTAATCAAATGGTTTCTACCATGTTCGACTTCAACACCTTGTAATCACATGGCTAGATTCGTATCGTTTGCGATCGGGTAGAAGACCCTGGGCGCACCTTTGTATCTTGATTGTGTCCAGGTTGCGATGGAGATGTCCTTTGTATTGTCACACAGATCCACTTATTGTATTGGTCGTGGCTGTGTCATTACTGTCTCATGGATCTACGCTTGTTCATAGTAGCCATGATTTGTCTACAGTCTATATCATCTCAGTACTCATGGATCTGCAATGTATTGGTCGGCAGCCATGCTTTGAGTCATTTGTTTCCGAGCATGGGAATGCCCGCCTCGGTGGTATATCTGACATTTTGTTTCAGCTCCTTGTTGCTCTCCTCGACGCTATCTCCGAACCATATTTGTAAAGTCTTTCGGCCATCAGTCTCTTCTGACCTCACACTTTAGGGGGCATCTGTTATACCTCAATATTACACATTACATATTAGTGTCGCATCCTTGCATTACCGACCTAAACGACAGTTTCCCTTAAAGATCATCTGAACATCCAGAGTGAAAACCATTGACTGAATACTGAAAGCAAAACCTTTTTCTGCCATCTTCCAGCCCAACTTAGCCCTGTTTGTGAGCACTGCCGCTCCTTGCACATCTACAAGGGCGCGGTAGTTAGCACTACCGCGCGTTGCTCCTTCTCTGGGGCGCGGTACTACCGCGTTATGCTTAGTTATAGGGGCGCGGTAGTCTGAATTTAGCCTTTTTGCCTTGGATTTTTGGGATTTCGATCTTCGAGGATATTTTGTTGGGATTACCATCTTCGGTTCGATCCTAACTCCTTCTTTGTTTAGCTGGCCTGATCCACTAAACCCTCCATAGATCCACACTTCTCTCTTGTTGGTTAACCTTTCCATGTGCTATAAGAGAGAAGGCTTCCATGAGCCAAGGGGAGGACTTTTGGGGCATCAAACCTATGATCTTGCAGCCTTGTGGAGATAGCTAGAGGAAGCACTTGGAGCTGGAAGTTGGCTTGGACATCAAACAACTATTGTACATGACTTCAAGTTGGTAATGGAATAACTTGTCTTGTTTTCCCAAATCATTTGTGTTAATTCTGTTTTAATGATATGATTTGTATCTTTCATAGATTTAGATCCTAACTCATGTTTTCAGATTGCTAGAGAATAGTACATGCTTGTGTTTTGGTTCCATTGTTAACAGGTTTACTTGTGAGGACTTGGAACTTGGAGCAAATATCAAAGACAAGCATTTGGACATAAGGTCAGTTAAACTCCTTCTATTCTCTCCAACATTTTAATTCTGAGATGTTTGTTAGATCTAGGGATTCAAGGTTGCATTTGTTTTGTCTGTTCTTAGCCTAGAGTTAGTTAAAGTCTACTTTAGCCTAAGGGAATTTTGACTTATCCGTAGGGCAGAATTCCACATAACAGTCCCCTCTCTTGGTCCCCCCATGATCAAGACTTTATCAAACTCAATTTCGATGGAACCAGCTGTGGAAATTCTATACCTGCGGACTATGGAGGATTCTTCCACGATCATAACAGCCACATTCTCCGCATCATCTTCAGTTCACTAGGGTAGGAAAGCAACAATGTGGCCGAATTATATGCTATGCTCCATGGAACCAGAATCTCCAATGAGGAAGGATACACTAAGCTAGTTGCAGAAGGAGACTCCAAGTTAATTCTGCAAATCCTAAACAAGATCCTAGATGGCTCGAGCGTAAACAATATAAATCATTGCTGGAGGATTACTACCAAATTAGAAGCTCTATCCCACACAATCAATAGCACTTAGGTCATTCTCCCTCACCATGTAATACGTGATGCTAACAAGATGACTAGAATTTTAGCCAAATAGGGTGTGGACCACCCTGAGGAAAACTACAATCAAGCGTGGACTAATGTAACTTCATCCATCCTCAAAGCGAAATGTGCGAGGATCAACAATCAGAACTGGATCCCCCACGATGGGTGTAACCAAGATGTCAACCCAAGTCATGAAGTAGTGTCCAATTTAGCAAGCCACGTGGGGAGGGGGTGGTTCATGGTTTTGTGATAGCCGACTCCTGGAAAATGCAAGGATCATTGTAAATGTTATGATTTCCCTTTTAATAAATAGCTACAGGAACGGGTATTCCCTTGTACTTCCTTAAAGATTCTAGTTGTGCTTACCTGTTCGTCAATGTTTGTGGGATTTCATGGCCATTTATGCCATCTTGTACTGGGATGAAGCCTCCCATAGAAAATAAGGAATGTTTATTTTCTAGGAGTGCTTTGGCTATCATTCTGCATGCAATCACATCACCAAGTCTCCTCGTCACCTCAGCTCTGAATCTTTCTTTGTTATGGCATCTCGCATCTTTGGCTTCTATGTGGATGAGCATGGGTATCTAGTTTAGTCCCTTGTTCAAGACACTGGAAGCATGGTTCACATGAAGAAAATAGCGTGGAAGATGATTCATGGGCCCAGGTGGACTCATATTACCAGAGCCCTCAAATACATGGAGAATGCAAAGGTTTTCTTTGCAAAAAGGATTGGGCAGCAAGCCAAGGCGCAGGATGCCCGACTGGAAGGAAGGGTCCGCAAGGAGCTTAAATGACCTAGCACACAGGAACTTGAGGAGGATTATGGTGGCTTGGTTGAGGACACAAGCTCCTCCAGCACGAGAGAGACCCACCACACTCACCCTTTCGGTCTCTTTTGTTCCATGAAATCCCTCTTTAGTATGGCCCTTGAGGGTTGCAAAGACAAAGGTGAGCAAGGTGCTAGCGATACATAATCCATCTTGACCAGGTTGTACAATGTGGAGGTGGGAATCCAGACTATCACCCGCAATCAAGTTTATGTTAATGTGTAGGTCAACTCCAAATTGGACACTCTTGCATGGGGGCTTACTAGAAAGCGTTTTAGCTGGAATTATCCAACCGAATCTACTTCTTCATAGTTGATCTACCGTTGTTTCCCTGAGGCATTCAAGCATTCAATCAAACATGAAATTCCATGTGTTGTTCTGTCCCTAATTAGTATCTCTGATGATGACTAGGGTTTCTCTATGTTTTCATGAAAACTCTATCTTTTTTAACATGAACACCAATTTCCATATTTTGATTTTAATGGGTCATAACCCCCAACCTATGGGGGATCACAACATTGCTACCTTAAGTTTTAGTAGTTAATATGTAGCTCATAAATGTCTCATAGATACTTTTAGTCTTTGGTTGCTTGGCACATATTTGACAAACAATCACTTTTTGCTCAAGGCTTCCTAAATTTTTCTATGTATTATTTCTCTCTTTAACTATAATATAATCCCGAACCTTATAAAAAAAATTGAATAGAAATCCAAAAAAATTAAAGACGAGGTCTTATTTTGGGAAAATTGTTGGATACTTCTATCCAACTAATTTCTTTGGTTGTGGACAATGTCTTCACCATTCTGGATTCTATTAACATTTCTTCATGCCTGTCCCACCACTCATTTATTTATCCTTCCAAGGATGCTACATTTTTTCTCAATTCATGTATTCTCTACTCTGATTTATCAATATTTTCCCCCTTAACATTAAGGTCATCCTTCCTTTTATCGGCTAGCTCCTCCATTTGGAATACTTTCATTAAATTATTAGTTATTGTTGTCTTCCATTGCGAGCATTCTTTTTCTTTTTATTCTAATCTCTACTCAAGCAAAGACATTGTTTTCATAGGCATTGTTGGCTACTAGAAGGGGGTGCATTCACCTTTTTTAGAGCTTCTGCTAATTTTTTCCTTAATTAATTTTCTTTGATATTTTCCTCATCTAACGGGAAACTCATATATCTAGTGGATTTCTCTTTCTCTTCAAGCTCTCTGATCCTCTCCTCATTTATGCTTTTTGTGCTAACAAGGATGAATTATCCTTTCTTATAAAATTGAGCTCTTTAGTTGGTTTTTGTTATTCTTATACCGTTTGGTGAGCGACTAGAAGAGCTTGAGTTATCTTAGAGATTTCTAGCTCTTTTATTCTTTTGTCCTTCTCATATAGCAAGGAAATGACTTATGTTGTGGTTTGAGTCCCCTGCCTTACTATTACCACCATATTTTGTAATCTACTATTTTCATTTTCCAAGCTTATAACCATGGCTTGCAAAAAATGATTTTTCACTTGTACATAATCTTCTTTGTTCTTGTATTATGTTATAGTGGAAGTTGTATATGACCCTGCTTGATCATTGTGCCATTTCCACATAGTCTTCTGGAGGAAGATCAATTGTATCCAGAGTGACCTTCAAATTCTTCCACTCATGTAAATGCAAGTATTTATAGGCCTTTCCCACAAGGGGTTCTAGGGAATTTATCGTGAACTTTTTCGTCACCGACTCGTACCTCGGTATCATCCTTAATTGGGCTTGAGATTCTAAAGTTTCAATGCTTTGGAAGCCTTCCTGAAGTTGTGCTCTTATCTATTTTATTTTTCCAAAAATTCCAAAGGATTAGTGATCCCAGTTGGATGAGTTACTTCCTCCCAAGAAATCTGTTGAGTTACTTCTAGGGATATGGTGGTGGTGTGTATGCTAGTAGTGCCTTCTATAACTATAGCAGAAAGAATATTACTAGAATTAAAATTAAGCAAGAAAGAATCAAGGGGAAATTTACCTCCTTCTTGTTGAGGTTCCTCCTATTGGTCAAATACATGTTCTAGGCATGGCATGAGTGGAAAATATTCATGTCCAACTTCTTCATTTGGTATATATTTTGTTTGATTTGACTTAGATCTCTTACCCTCTTTATCTTCTTGGATAATATTCCCTACTGCTTCATCATCCTTCCTCTTCTCAGTTCTTGAGGACTCACTATATATCTTCAATAAGGTTTGACTGAGCCCTTCACTCTCTTTCTACAATATCTCTTCTATATTTGAGGATTTGATATCTACTAGATTCTCTGCCACCTTTGTTTCAACCCTAACTTCCTCCCTTATCAGGGATTGAATAGAAATGAAAACCAGGACCCTAGATGATGTACCCTTCCTTGTTAAATTAATGTAACTTCAAAGTATATTCTACTTGTACTTTATTATTGTAACTCCGTCGAGGATGTTTTACCTCCATCAGCGATGCCATTATTACATTTGGTCATGAGGTTAAACCTCCATTGTAATTCGGGTCGTTATCACCCAAGAGAATGTAATATAAGTGGTAATTGAGTCTCCCTAGAGCATTCGGCCCAGTTAGGATTATTGAGGCCAAACTAGCTGAGTTAAAGGTTAGGTCAAAAGTAATGTATAAATAGAGAGTCAGTTCCTCTCATTTATCCATTCACTCACTTGTGCAATTCGCATTAGAGGAGAGAGAGAGAGATCTGCGAAGGAGAAGGAGGAGTGGCTTGAGTCCAGAGTTTGGTCTTTTTGTCTCTCTTATTTGTGAGACATATTTTTGGGGCATGTTGGTGTTCATTTTTGTCATAATTTTTTAACATCAAATACACACTGATTGGCATTACTTTAACCATTTTTTATGTAATAAGTTACTCTCTTTGCCATTTGAACCGTCAAATAGACCAGGTATGCATATATTTACACATCACATGTATTTTCGGTATAAATCGTCATTTTGTGATTTATTGATGTTTAATTGATATTTCTTGGCTTGGTTGACAAGTATATTTAATTTTACAGGTTTTGGCTCTCAAACGGACCTCCACTTAGATGCATATTCACCTTGAAAATGATCAACTACATTCAGCCCATTGTTCATACCTGCATTCGACCCGCGAGATCGTTGGTTGAGATATTCCCGGGCCGTTAGAAAACAAACTGTCACATGAGTTATGTTTGGGTCGTGGCCCTTATGATGCGTAAGCTGGTGTTCAGGAAGATTCCCTCTCCTGTATGCTCAGCTCGACAGCACACCCTTCTCTGCCCACATCAAGTAATATTAGTGTTTCAATGAACTCAGGAAGGATCGACACCGTGGAACCTGGAAGATGCTCTATGCACTGTCATGAACTATTACGAGGCCGTTCTTTCGCTTGCGTGTTGTCATGAAATGTTAAGCAGAGCTGTCCCTTGGATTATGTGTTGTCACGAGATATTAAATAGAGCCATTTTGAGAATTTAAGATTGTTTTTTATTAGAGCAGTCAACCACAAAAGGGTCGACTTGCTCCCCCAATTGTAACACTGTATATATAGACGTCCTTGTACCAGAGACGAGTTAGTCAGTAGTCAATCAGTCTTTTTATCTTTAGTATTGTTAAGCTTTTCCAGCTGCAAATGGATACAGAAGCACTGTAACTCTATTCTTTTATTTAATACATCTGTGTTCCAGTTTTATGAAAATTTATCAGCATGCTTGGTGATTGACTAATTAAGGCTCAGCCTCTATTTGCTGAGATGGGCCCCTCAACAACCAGGGGTCTTCCATTTGTGCATATAATTTGTTTTCGTCTTCTGTAGATAAGTTGTGTATTTGTTTAATTTTTGTATTTTTTTGTATATGATATCTTCGTTCTATAATGTATATGTTGTCTTACTGCTTATGTAAATGATATTTCTCTTTATAATCTATATGTTTTACTTACTGTTTATATTAATAACATTTCCAAAATGTAATTGGTGATCGGTCATGTTTAGTTTATTTAGCTTGTTTAAATAGTTTAAGTCATTTAGTTTTCTTAAATAGTTTAATTCATCTAGTTTGCTTAGTTTACTTAGAGTTTAGTTAGCTTAACCTTCTAAGTTCACTCATAGTTAGATTTAATTTCTGTAGCTCCGTTTCTGTAGCAGTAGATTAGCTTCAGTTACAGCTTAGTCTCATTTTTAGGATAAAATAGAAATAGCTAGTTTCCTAAATTTTGATTAACATAGATGGATTTTTCTTATTCTAGCTTTTAAATAGCTTACTCGTTGCTTCCCCTGCACTGTAGGATCACATGCATCAACCAGCTGGTAGTTAAGATCATTCAATTTTCTCTTCCCTTAGTTTAGATCGTTTTCTTCCATCCGAACTATCATTGGGACAGTCATCCAGATCGGCATTCGGACCTCAATACTTCCTGCATTGTTTTGCTTAATTAGAATCTAGTTTATTAGGTTTTTCGAATTGTGATCTCTCTTATCAATTTTAGGAGTCATTAAGACCTTGTTTTATTTTGTATAGAGTTTTAATAAAGTTTTGTCATCATCCTTAGTTTTCATTTTCTCTTTTCCTTACTTTGCTTTAGTTATTTTACAAGTTATATTTCTCTTATGTCTGATTCATTAATGCTTTACTGTTACAGAATTTATCGGTTTCATTTTTAATGCATTTTATTGTATGTTGTTAAGATTAGTGTTAGGTTAGCTTTAGTAATTCCATTCTCCAAATTATTTCAGTCTTGAATTATTCTTCTCATACTAATAATGAATATATTCATAGAATAGGATTTGGTTCAGAAGCACAACATCTTTATCAAGTTTTCTACTTGCTTCTGAATACAATATATTTATTAAGTTTTCTACTTGCTTCTAGACTTCATCAATTTAAAGTCATTTGTTTGTGAATAGAAGATAGGTCATCATGTTTAAAATTAATTGTAGTTGGATAATCTTTAGCTTGTATTTATTTGTATAAGTTAAACTAGATTTAGTTCCATTTTGTTTTCTTGTTACATTTGAAAGCCACTTTGATACATTCACCCCTATTCCCATTGCATTTGACACACTTCCTCAAAACTCCCAAGGAGAATGGAATTAGATGTTTTAGTGTAGTCTTGAATAGTTGTTGAATTCATTAAATAGCGTGTAATTTGCTTTAACATAGTTTTATGTTTATGTAATTAAGTCATTTCATAGATAGGTCTCTAATTTCATTTATGGTTGTTTCTAATTCCTAGATTAGAATCTAAGAATTGATTCTTACAAAGAGTAGTTTGCTTTTTTATTAGTATTTTTCTTTTCTATCATTTAATCGTAGAGTAGAGTAGTTTAGTTTGATATTATTCTGATATATTGGTTTAGATAGGTTCAGTTAGTCTATTTGTTGTCTTTCTGCAGTTGACTCCGTTTTTCATTTTGAAAGATCTTTCAATCTTTTCTTTATTAATCTTTCTAAGGTTTGACAAGCCGAAACTCTTAGGTACTATTCTACCTCATCATATACTTTTCCTCAACTCTAAGATTACCAACCCTAGTCGATAATTAAATATTTTGGTGATTCTTTAAGACAGTAAATACACCTCAACATTTTGGTGTCGTTGTCGGGGAGTTGTAGATAGATACGTAGAATTCAGTTGCAGGTAGTTAGATAGGCATATTTGAATTTTCCCCTTCTGAAATTTAGAAATAGGTTGGTGGCAGGCGAGCGGTAAGACAAGAGGTAAGAACCTACGCATCTGTTATAACAGGCATCCCCAAAACCCAGCAATAGTAGTTATGTAACTAGAGTTTATTTCAGTCATAGTTTATTTTCATGAATAGGTTTAGAGACTCACAAGGTAGATTTATTAAAGCCAAAAATCCCTACTAAAATTCCCACTAACCTATACAGGGAGCATGCCACCCCAACCATCAGCATAAAGGTATTGGAAGACACCCAAAGGGGATAGTCCCACTTGGAGAGATAAGGAAGTCCTTTCTGGAGATCAATTAGCGAAAACCATAGGGACATCATAAAATTCTGTTTATAAGGAAATTCCACTAAAAAACCTCAAACTCATACAAAGACTGAACCTAGACAAGAGGAAGCTCAAAAGGATAAAATTTAGAACATTGGGACATCCCATATTCACCAAGAAAGGAACCATCTAGGTATTCTCTCTTTGGCATTCAAATCCTCATGGAGAGTGAAAATGAAGAACGTGTTTGTACGAGTTACTCTAGGAGCAGAGGGAAAAGTGGAAGACATTCTCGATAATTTTGTTTTATGCCAGGAAGATTCAGAACTGTTTTACTTTCTGAATATTGATGAAATTTTTTATGTATCTCTGATAAAATAATAGGTGTTTTGAAGTTCCAGAGAAATTCTCTGCATAATTAGCAACAGCCAGATCCATTAAGCACATTTTTGTACTAAGGTCTGTATGAAGGGTTGAATGAAGGTTCGAACGACGGTTCGAATGAGCTGAGGAACGAAGCAAATGAATAGCGATCTGAAGGGAGTATTGAATGAAATCATAGCTTGTAATAATATTATGCCAAGACATTTAAGTTTTCAATTTTTGTTGATATATCTAACTAACTAGTCATAACAAGGATCGAATTAAACGCCATCCTGTCTCATCAAATAAATTAGTCAATCATACATTTTGGGCACTATCTTATGATCCTTATCCTCCATTTAAGATTTATCATGCCATCTATCATTCATTCACTAAGACATTATGATGTTTTATGTGTAATTATGTCTCTTATCTCATAAATAAAATTTATGTTCAACCTATCCAAAGTTTTACTTTGGACATGGTTGAATACAATACAAGCCATACAAATTCATAATTACGTAGTCCTAAGGTGGCACACGACTCAAGGAAGCTTAATAATAACGTATCACTCGTATGTGTTAGATTTACCTCCACGATCATTCAGCTGCTCAAACGACCCTCGTTTTAAACTTACCCCCTGCGTAAATTCTGCTTGCTCATTTTTCTATCCACCCTAAACATACCGAGCTACACCCCATGCAATCTTCACACATTCCTTCTATCCATTTGCATCCCTTCAACCTCTGTTCAAAATGCCAAACCGTCACGAGCCTGGTAGTTGCCAAGACCTCCTGCGCATCCCCGAATTCAAGGAATGCCGTGAAATGTTCCTACGAGCCGGATGGGGTCCATTCCTCCACCTCTTCCAGGATTACGACCATGAAATATCCTTACTGTTTTCAAAAGGGTTTGATGGTAAGACATCCAAGGTCGTCTATCTCATTTTTCCCATGACAGAAGAGTCCATAGCATTAGCCATGAAACTTCCCAGGGAAGGTGCCTGTTGGCATAAACATCTTCTCCTTCCACGGATAGAGCTCAAGTTTGCTCTTAAATCCAAATATCAACATGTAGCTGGAACCAAAGGGTACCACAGGAAATGGTTTAAGCCTGAATACCTCGAGCCACTGATGATCATCATCCATCTGATTACTTGTGAAGGTAAGTTTTCTATTTTCAAATCCTGTCATTTCCGATTATTGGAGCATTTTGTTAATAATCAAGCCCTGAACTTTCCCTTCTATTTCCTGAAAAGCCTAGAAAACATGTCTAGCCAAGTTAGGAAGAATACCATTAACCCCTCTGGAAGCTTATACCATCATTTCCTTATCAAAAACCTGATCACTCATCAGTTAGAAGAAAAGGGGAAAACCTGGGAACGCTTTGTCTTTGAAGTACTGAACCCTCACCCAGTCAAGGAGCCTATTATTAAATCCCCTGCCTCTGGTAAATGTCATCGCTTCCTATCTCGTGGAAATGAGCCGGCCCAAAACTCTACCCAAAAAGAAAAATTTTCCAAGTCTATAAGATTTAGTGAGGATGCCTCAGGAGAAATATGCCCTGATCATACATCATCTCCTAAGCATGTCCGCGAGGACACAGCCCCAGAACTCCCATTCTTTTCACTCATACCCTCGAATTCAAGAAGGGCTAATCACGACCAGACAGTCGACCCAACCATTGTTCAGTCCATCAATCAGTCAGTCGTTGAGCCAATGCACCCGGATAATCCTGATGACTAAGAAAATGACCCTTGTTATAGCTTGAAATGACACCTCTCTGTCCGTGACGACACTTGCTTCCCTTGGTCGCATGACGACACTTCTTGAGATCAAGTTTCAGTCACACAACAGGACATTTGTGGATGGAGGAGTCATTTGGGACACTAAAAATGGTTTAAATTACCTCATTCTTGATCCATTTGATGTATATGACCCTTAGGAACATTTTTCTAGGCCAAACCATCTCCTGAAAATGAGCAGAAAAGCCTGTTTTTGGCCATTTTTTAACATGAGCGCAACTCCACTGTTGAAATAGTAGCGTGTGTACGCGACTTTGCCTCATTCATAGTAGCGCTCAAATCCATATGTACGCGACTTTGTATACTGTAGAGTAGCGTACACCCCTGTTTTGGTCAAAATCTCAAAATTCGAGTAAGTTAAGTTGGTTGGGAAACCTCTTGAGCGGTTATAACTTCTTTTCCTCTTCCTCACTGACTATATAAGGAGGGTAGAAGGGTCATGTGAAAAGACTAAGCCCAATTACAAAGTTATGCTGGAGGAATGGAGACCCTCATCCCCCTCTCTTGTGCTTCAGTTTTGGTAAACCCTAGTACAATTGCTTAGAGGCTGGGATCCTTGGAGAACAGAAGCAGGAGACCTTGAATCTAGGTTTCGTGAAGTGCCAAGCTTGAAGGAAGGTATAACTTTATGTACTTGCTTTCATTCATTAATAAAGATCAGACATTCTTCTCTTTCCAAATATGACCTATTAAAGTGTCTTAAGATTTGATTACTGTTTGATTATAGTTTGATGTCTCTTTCCATTATAGATATCAGTATTATATATGTAGTCAAATGTATTTGAGAAAGGTATCAAGTTGTTTTGTAGGTCTGGGCATTGCGACGTTGAATAGCATTGAAGAGTGAGGGAGGCAAAGCTAGGATCAACCTTCTGAATGAGGTGCCTACATCTCTAAACCCTAATCTCTTCATTTATTTGTTGTACTTGCAGAATGCTTGTAAGTCTATCTTTATCACCGTAAGTTGGTAGTTTCTCCCCTGAACTATAGGTGCATTTTCCCCACAGCAACCCTGTCCTTGAGTCCCCTCTACTCGCGTTGGCCAATTTATCAGCTAGTTTACTTAAAGACCCTTTCTTGGAGCCTTCCTCTACACCTATTGAAGATAAGGCCCTCGAGGCACACATTACACTTGTTGATCTCGAACCACCTCTAAGGGGATCAAGCCCACAAAAGGACCCAGTGTCTTTCACAGAAGTATCTGTTCCACTCCAGCAGACTGTGGATAAATTAACTCAGGAATTAGCGGAGTTAAGAAGCCAGAATGAGAAGTATTTAGAGATCATCTTTGGGCTTCGTGAAGAGAATAAGGACTTACGCTTCTAGGTGAAATGTGTCGAAAATATAAATGAAGCCAAAACAGCCTCCAACCTTTCTCTCCGTTTGCAGCATGACAATTTGAAGGAGCAACTCCAGAAGTTTAGAGCTAAAAGCACTTATTCATCTAAGTCAAAGGAAGTTGCTACCGCAGCTCAGCCTTCTTCCTAAATTTTTCTCTGTTTGCTCAGTGGGACCTGGCATATCTCTGGTTTGGGGGAATGTTAGTGTTCGTTTTTGTCATCATTTTTTAACATCAAATACACTTTGATTGGCATTACTTTCATTGTTTTTTATGTAATAAGTCACTCTCTTTGCCGTTCAAACCATCAAACAGACCAGACCAGGTATGCATATATTTACACATCACATGTATTTTGGGTAAAAATCGTCATTTTGTGATTTATTCATGTTTAATTGATATTTCTTGGCTTGCTTGACAAGTATATTTCATTTTACAGGTTCTGGCTCTCAAATAGACCTCCACTTAGATGCGTATTCACCTTGCAAATGATCAGCTACATTCAGCACGCCGTTCAAACCTACATTCGACCTGCGAGACCGTTGGTTGAGATATTCCCGGGCCATTAGAAAACAAACCATCACATGGGTTCTATTTGGGACGTAGCCCTTAGGATGCATAAGCTGGTGTTCTGGAAGATTCCCTCTCCTATACGCTCAGCTCGACAACACACCCCTCTCTGCCCATGTTAAGGAAGATTAGCATTTCAATGACCTCAGGAAGGATCGACGTCGTGGAACCTGGAAGATGCTCTGTGCGCTGTCATGAACTATTACGAGGCCGTTCTTTGGCTTACATGTTATCATGAAATGTTAAGAAGAGTCGTCCCTTGTCTTATGTGTTGTCACAAGATATTAAACAGAGCCATTTTGGGCATTTAAGATTGTCTGTTATTAAAGAAGTCAGCCACTAAAGGGTCGACTTGCTCCCCCAATTGTAAGACTGTATATATAGACATCCTTGTAATAGAGACGAGTTAGTCAGCAGTCAGTCAGTCTTTTTATCTTTAGTCTTGTTAATCTTCTCCAGCTGCAAATGGATACAGAAGCACTGTAACTCTGTTCTTTTATTTAATAAATCTATATTCTAGTTTTATGAAAATTTATCAGCATGCATGCTGATTGACTTATTAAGGCTCAGCCTCTGTTTGCTGAGACAGGCCCCTCAACAACCAGGGGTCTTCCATTTGTGCATATAATTTGTTTTTGTCTTCTGCAGATAAGTTGTGTATTTGTTTAATTTTTGTATTTATTTTTTATATGATATTGTGATGAACCTGCAATAATTAATTAATGCAAATACATGAGATATCAGAAATGACAGAACTCAGCATCACTTTTATATTGATCACAGGCCACTTCGAGGGGGAAACCTCCTTTGAGCAAGCTCAATACAATTAACTTCATGATGCCTTCATAGGCCTCAACACACACTTATATACTAAGTCTAGGCACCAATACTATGGGTCAAAACCATGGGCCACTACAAACTATGGATCAACAATACTATGGGCGACTTACAAAGCATATGCGCCAACAACAATAACACAAACTATGGATCAACAAATACTATGGGACGACTTACAAAGCATATGCGTCCAACAACAATATACTAACAAAGTAAAGACATGGGTTCCTAACATCCCCTCCCCCTTAAAAAAAGCTTTGTCCTCAATGCTTTAGATGTGGAAATTGTTGTTGAATCTGAAGGAGTGGTTCCCATGTAACATCCCCTGGTTGCATGCCATGCCACTAAATTAAGACCTTTGTGATAGAGCAAGAGCAAAGCTGATGAGTGCACCGATTGAGGACGGCCTCTAGCTCCAAAAGGATGGATCCTTCATTATCCAGTTCGGGTAGAATATTTTGTCCATTGATGTTGGTGCCAAGAACTTTCTTCAGACAAGAGACATGAAATACTGGATGAATGCGGGAAGAAGGAGGAAGTTCCAATTTATAAGCAACGGACCCAATCTTCTGAAGAATCCGATATGGCCCATAGAACTTTGGAGTGAGCTTATGACACCCTTTGAGTTTCAGGGAGGATTTCTTGTATGGCTGGAGACGAAGAAAAACCATATCGCCTACTTGAAAAGTGCGCTCAGAACGGTGCTGATCAGCTTGTTGCTTCATGTGATTTCTTGCCATGTGAATATTGTCTCGCAAAATGCAAAGAATCTGATCGCGGTTTCAAAGGATCGTGTCAACTTCCTGAACTGGTGAATTGTTGGGGGTGTATGGAAGAAGAACTAGAGGTGCCTGACCATAGACAACTTCATATGGGGTCATTTTAGAGGCAGTGTGGTAAGAGGTATTGTACCACCATTCAGTGAGAGGGAGCCACTTTTCCCACTGATGTTGTTGTTCAGAGGTGAAGCAACGAAGATAAGTTTCCAATCATTTATTGATCATTTCAGTCTAACCATTTGTTTGTGGGTGATACCCTAAACTCATCTTCAGTTTGGTGCCATTGTGGCGAAATAGTTCTGTCCAAAAATGGCTGGTGAAAGTCTCATCACGATCCGAGACAATGGAAGAAGGGATGCCATGAAGACGAAAGATCTGGTCCAGGAAAATTTGAGCGACTGAGGAGGCTGTATAGGGATGGCTGAGAGCACAAAAATGACTATATTTGGAGAGGCGATCAACCACAACGAGAATCACTATCTTCCTGCTAGATTTAGGGAGCCCTTCAATGAAATCCATAGAAATATCTGTCCAAATCCGTGTAGGTATGGGAAAGGGTTCGAGCAATCCTTGAAGGAGTGTCTTTTCACCCTTATTGTGCTAGTAGGTATCACATTCATCCACCATCTGTTGAATTGTCCTTTTCATGCTCTGCCAAAAGAAGTTACGACGTGCCCGTTCATATGTTTTGTGGAACCCAGAGTGCCCTGTTGATGGAGAATCATGGAGTTCATAGAAGACAGCCTGTTGAAGATATGTGCTCTGGGGAAGCGCAAGACAACCCTTGTAGCTCGAGCAAGCACCATCCCAAGAGTAATGTGGTACAGTAGAAGGGTTGTTGGTCAAGCATTGGATCATTTGAGATAAGGAAGAGTCATTGACATAACCCTGTTGAACAGATTGCAACCAATTTGGAACAGGCATAGAAATAGCTGAAAGAGAACCTTGGGCATCAAATGTGCGAGAAAGAGCATCTGCCACAATATTGTCCTTACCCTTCTTGTAAGTGATCTCATAGTCATAACCCATGAGTTTGCTAACCCATTTCTATTGTGTTGGGGAGGAGACACACTGTTCCAAGAAATATTTCAGACTCTGGTGATCAGTCTTGATGCAAAAATGATTCCCTAATAGGTATGGTCACCACTTCTATACTGCATGCAAAATAGCCATCATTTCCTTCTCATATGTAGAGGCAGCTAAATTCTTACCTGAAAGGGCTTTGCTGGTGAACGCAATGGGGTGTTCATCTTGAAGGAGAACAGCACCAAGTCCATTGCCGCAAGCATCACTCTCAATAGTGAAGGGCTTGGAAGAATCAGGCATATCTAGAGTAGGTGTAGTACACATAGCTTGTTTCAGTTTTTCAAGTGCACACTGAGTAGCATGTGTTCATGTAAAAGCATCCTTTTTCAATAGAGCAGTTAATAGAGCTGCAATCTTCCCATAATCCTTGACAAACTTGCGGTAGTAGCTAGTCAACCCCAAAAAACCACGAAGGCTCTTGAGTGTCTGAGGATGCCGCCAATTGTTCATGGCATCGATTTTGGAAGGATCCACGCGAACCCCTTGTGCTGAGATAATGTGCCCAAGATACTCAACTTCCTTCTGTCCAAAAACACATTTATACTGTTTGGCATGGAGATGATGGTCAGAAAAAAGTTGCATGAAAAGATCCAGATGCTGGAGATGTTCAGCCCATGTTTTACTGTAGATGAGGATATCATCAAAGAATACCAGAATGAATTTCCGCAAGTAGGGCTGAAATATTTTATTCATTAAGGTCTGGAATGTGGAAGGAGCATTAGTGAGGCCAAAGGGCATGACCAAAAACTCATAATGGCCATCATGTGTGTAGAAAGTTGTTTTAGGGATATCATCCTCATGAACCCGAATTTGATGATACCTAGAACAAAGATCCAACTTGGAGAAAAATTGAGCCCCATGAAGCTCATCAAGAAGCTCATCAACAACGTGAATTGGAAACTTATCCTTGATGGTGAGGTGATTAAGTGCTCGGAAGTCAATGTAGAGGCGCCATGACCCATCTTTTTTGCGGACAAGAAGAACTGGAGAAGAAAAGGAACTAGTGCTTGGGAGAATAATACCTTGCTTCAATAAGTCCTGAACGAGCATTTCAATCTCCATTTTTTGGTGAAATGGGTAGTGATAGGGCCTGATGTTGGGAGGAACGCTACCAGGAAGGAGCTGAATACGATGGTATTCTGGCCTTGAAGGTGGAAATCCCACTAGTTCAACAAAGACACCTGTATATCGAACCAGAATTTGTTGTAGATCCAAAGGAGTAGTGGAGACCGCTGATGGTTGCATTTGAATGGAATGGATCTGAGCGATGACACCATGTGAATTCTTCTTGAGTATTTTTTCCATGCGATGTGAATTGATGATGCTGAGAGACCCTGGTTGTAATCCTGTCAATGTGTGTTTTTGTCCATTAAGGGAAAACTGCATCCAAAGTTCAACAAAATCCCATAAGATAGGTCCAAGTGTCCGTAGCCATTAGGCGCCCAAAACCACATCACATCCGCCTAAGGTCAAGGCAAACATGTCAGAGCGCAAGGTATAATCTCCCATAGAGATACGCACATTTCAACACTTCCCTTTGCAAGGTAAGGTGCCCCCATTGGAAACCATGACTTCAAAGTTGGAGCAAGGATGGATAAAACAATCAACTTGTTTGGCAATCCGAGGGTCAGTGAAATTATGAGTGCTACCAAAATCAATGAGTATTGTAAGAGGAAGCTCCTTGAAGTAACTCCTGAACCGCATTTTTTGGGGGGTGGTGATTTCAGCTAAAGCATGGAGAGATATCTATGGCTGGTCATCCTAAGACGGAGAATCAATAGGTGGTTCTTGAATGTCGACCTGAGCATCCATTGTATCTAGATCTTCGTCACCAATTTCAGAGGTAGGAAGAGAATCCACATCCAAGAGATAGAGCTTTTATTGAACACATCTATGTCCCCGAGTGAATTTCTCATCACAGTTATAGCAAAGCCCCTTTTCTCTGCGTGCTTGCATCTCTGTTTCAAACAAATGCTTGATAGGAGTTGGTCGAGGAGCCTGCGGTATGGGTGGTTGTTGAGAACCCATATTTCGGAAGGGAACAAAAGTGGGCTTGGAGTGTTGTTGGGCTGCAATCTTGTCTTCTGCCAACTTAGCCAACCCCAGGGCTTCCATCATTGCGTTGGGACAGAACATTTTGACCTCAGAGCGGATGGCATCCTCTAGACCACTGATAAAACAACTCCGGTAAAAGTCATCAAATAACCCTTCAGTGTGGTTGGCCAGTTTCTCAAATTTGGTTTGATACACTCTCACAGTGCCAATTTGGTGAAGTTTAGTGAGGGTTCCTGTGAAGTCATCAAAAGCACTAGGACCAAATCGTTGCAAAAGGAGCTGGAAAAAGTCTAGCCATTTTGGCTCTTCATGAGCCTTGATGTACCAACGGTACCATTGAAGAGCTTCTTGTTCCAAATGAAAGGATGCAAGCAAAAATTTGTTGACATC
The DNA here is from genome assembly GCA_027924585.1 of Larix kaempferi. Lineage (NCBI taxonomy): Eukaryota > Viridiplantae > Streptophyta > Pinopsida > Pinales > Pinaceae > Larix > Larix kaempferi. The sequence goes on from BSBM01000252.1 coordinate 6,861,366, forward strand.
AAAAGTATTATGCAGACTGAAATACTGTTCTGCACGATAGATCCATCTAGTTGGATCAGTACCATTGAAGCAAGGAAAATCAAGCTTCGGACCATGGAAATTGCTGGAAGAAGACAACCCATTGTCTGAGGAAGACTCGGACTACCGTTTGTTGTTCATGGATGAATGTTCAAGATGGAGGCCGAGAAATTTTTCATCCAGATCCTGGAGTTTGGCTTAGATGGTTGTAAGTGCTTCTTCCATGGTTTTTGCTCCTACGCGGGTGACAACCATAACCAGGAGTTTTTTTTTTTTTTTTTGAATGGGTAGAAAAACAAAAACAGAAACTGCTTTAGTAAAGGAAAATCTGGATTTGGGAAAAAATCTGAAGGGTAATTGGGGTTTGACAAGGTTTTGGACACTGTCGAATGGACAGGGAAGCAGAAAAGGAGGATTTTAGAAGCGGGGTGAAAGAATGGGAAAATATGCCAGAGAGGAATAAAGAAGCAGAATTAGGAAAGGAGCTCTGTGGTAAAATTTGAAGGTGATTGGGTGAAATACGAGGAAGTTATGGAAAACCCTAAAAATAGACAAATGTGGGATTTCGGGCTTTGGGAAGTGGAATTGGGGATATGGTCCTCAGGAATGAAATATGCAGAATGGGATTACAGGGGTTCCCGGGAAGTTTCAAGGGAAATGGAGTGAAAACAAGGGAGATATGGAGAAATTTTTTTTTTTTTTTTATCAGAATGGAGCAGCTACAGCTCGGAAGAGATCTGAAACAGATAGATCTACAATGGCCCAGAAGTGAGCGGAAATAGAGGGATTTAAAATGACGCTGAACGGATTGAAAATTGCTGGATCTGAAATAGATCTGAAACGGCTGGATCTGGAACAGCTTTCAGAATGGATCTAAAACGGCGCAGTGATGATCGACAACAGTTCAGCTGCAAATAGATATGGACTCCAGGTATGTGTGGCTTCCTAACAGTTCAGGGGTTTCACTCAGCCACCAATTTTTTCTGACGGCTTGTGTATTGGGGCAGTACCCCTCACTCCATGGCTCAGGTAAAAATGATAACCGCTTTGCCACAAACGACAGCTCTTGGTTTACCTCACGGGTGGGAACTAGTCAATCAGGTAGGGGTTGTTTCCCTTTTCGCTGGCAGGTCCTGTCAATGGGATAGCTACTTCGGGGTTCCTGTGGTACTCCTTACAATGAGTTTTAGAGCTTATGCCCAAGTACTTCCCACAGTTAAGTGGATAGGGATTATTCCCAAATCCGAATCTGCAACAGATGCGAAAAAAAAAAATGTGCAGAAATTTCACCCAGCAAGCCCAAGAAAGTGCTCTGATACCAGATGTGATGAACCTGCAATAATTAATTAATGCAAATACACAAGATATCAAAAATAACAGAACTCAGAATCACTTTTATATTGATCATGGTCCACTTCGAGGGGGCAACCTCCTTTGAGTAAGCTCAATACAATTAACTTCACGGTGCCTTCATAGGCCTCAACACACACTTATATACTAAGTCTAGGTGTCAATACTATGGGTCAAAACCATTGGCCACTACAAACTATGGATCAACAATACTACGGGTGACTTACAAAGCATATGTTCCAACAACAATAACACAAACTATGGATCAACAAATACTACGTGACAACTTACAAAGCATATGCGTCCAACAACAATATACTAACAAAGTAAAGACATGGGTTCCTAACAGATATCTTCATTCTGTAATGTATATGTTGTCTTACTGCTAATGTAAATGATATTTCTCTTTATAATCTGTGTTTTAATTACTGTTTATATTAATAACATTTCCAGAATGTAATTGGTGACCAGTCATGTTTAGTTTATTTAGCTTGTTTAAATAGTTTAAGTCATTTAGTTTGCTTAAATTGTTTAATTCATCTAGTTTTCTTAGTTTACTTAGATTTTAGTTAGCTTAACCTTCTAAGTTCACTCATAGTTAGATTTAATTTCTGTAGATCCTTTTCTTTAGCAGTAGATTAGCTTCAGTTACATCGTAGTCTTATTTTTAGGATAAAATAGAAATAGCTAGTTTCCTAAATTTTGATTAACATAGATGGATTTTTCTTATTCTAGCTTGTAAATAGCTTACTCACTGCTTCCCCTGCACTGTAGGATCACATGCATCAGCCAACTGGTACTTAATATCATTCAATGTTCTCTTCCCTTAGTTTAGATCATTTTCTTCCATCCGGACTGTCATTCAGACAGTCATTTGGATCGATGTTCAGACCTTAATACTTCCTGCATTGTTTTGCTTAATTAGAATCAAGTTTCTTAGGTTTTTCAAATTGTAATCTCTCTTAGCAATTTTAGGAGTCATTAAGACCTTGTTTTATTTTGTATAGAGTTTTAATCAAGTTTTGTCATCATCCTTAGTTTTCATTTTCTCTTTTCCTTACTTTGCTTTAGTTATTTTACAAGTTATATTTCTCTTATGTCTGATTTATTAATACAGAATTTATCAGTTTCGTTTTTAATGCAATTTATTGTATGTTGTTAAGATCAGTGTTAGGTTAGGTTTAGTAATTTCATTCTCCAAATTATTTCAGTCTTGAATTATTCTTCTCATAATAATAATGAATATATTCATAGAACAGGATTTGGTTCAGAAGTACAACATCTTTATCAAGTTTTCTACTTTCTTCTGAATACAATATCTTTATTAATTTTTCTACTTGCTTCTAGACTTCATCAATTTCAAGTCATTTGTTTGTGAATAGAAGATAGGTCATCATGTTTAAAATTAATTGTAGTTGGATAATCTTTAGCTTGCATTTATTTATAGAATTTAAACTAGATTTAGTTCCATTTTGTTTTCTTGTTACATTTGAAAGCCACTTTGATACATTCACCCCTATTCCCATTGCATTTGACACACTTCCTCAGAACCCCCAAGGAGAATGGAATTAGATGCTTTAGTGTAGTCATGAATAGTTGTTGAATTCATTAAATTGTGTGTAATTTGCTTTAACATAGTTTTCTGTTTATGTAATTAAGTCATTTCATAGATAGGTCTCTAATTTCATTTATGGTTGTTTCAAATTCCTAGATTAGAATCTCAGAATTGATCAAGTAGTTTCCATTCTTACAAAGAGTAGTTTGCTTTTTTATTAGTATTTGTCTTTTCCATCATTTAATCATAGAGTAGAGTAGTATAGTTTGATATTATTCTGATATATTGGTTTAGATAGGTTCAGTTAGTCTATTTGTCGTCTTTCTGCAGTTTGACTTGGTTTTTCATTTTGAATGATCTTTTGATATTTTCTTTATTAATCTTTCTAAGGTTTGACAAGCCAAAACTCTCAGGTACTATTCTACCTCAGCATATACTTTTCCTCAACTCTAAAATTACCAACTCCGGTCGATAATTAAATATTTTGGTGATTCTTTAAGACAGTAAATACACCTCAACAGGGCATTGTACTTGATCATCTATATTGAGGAAGTTCTTGTTGGGTTTTCTTCCCCTTTAGGGTTTCCTGGGATAAATTGTTTTGTGCTTTGTGATTATGTATCTTTTAGAGATCCTTATTATGTTGCTATTGTGAATAATGTATTGAATGCTAATGAATTTGCAATCAATTATATGGTAGCATATAATCTTAACATGGTATCAGAGCTTTCCTGAAAAGAGCAACTTTCACAAGGTAAAACTCTCTCTCTCTCTCTCTCCGGAAATGAAAAATTAGGACTTCTCACAAATTTGGAATTTTGGAGTGCAATTTGCATAGGAAAGTGTGCCTCTCCAAGATCAAAATTTTTGTACCAAGATTGAAATTTTTGAGTGGATGAAACTCTCGGATATTCAAACCCTAGTTTGACTTTGGACTAGAAACTACAGAAAACCAGAAAAAGCCAAAAACTGAAATTAATAATTTTGCAAGTCAATTTTCAAGAGTGAAATTTTGGAATCTTCAGAAACCAAGTGTACCAACATACTCGCCTCAATCAAGCACATCTTTTGGTGAGTTCAGTTTTTTATTTTGAGAAATTTTGATTTTTTTGTTATTCTCTGCTCCCTGGGCTGAGATGGAACCAAGTACCAAGATTGATGACAAGTTGGAAGGCATAGATAAATTATGTGCTTGGAAGTATAGGATTGGACTCATTCTGGAAGAGAATGATCTTACCAAGTTTGTTAAAGAAGTTGTACCTGAACCCAAAGAAGTTGAAGCTAAGGAGAAGTAGAAGAAGGATATGATTAGGGCTATGAGGATCATAGCACACTCTATTAAAGATCACTTGATTACTCAAGTGTCCTCCAAGAAAACTCCAAAGGAGATGTTTGATGCGTTAACTAGAATGTATGAAGAAGACGAAGACAAAGAAGAAGAACCTCCCAGGAAGCAAGCAAGGGAAGAAATAGAAGAATATGTTTTATTCTTTACTCTCTCTAGGTCCGTGGCACCTGGAGATGACACATGGTTAATTGATAGTGGTGCTTCAAAGCACATGAAAGGTCAGAAGAAGACTCTCTCTAGTTTAGAAGAGAAGAACTCCCATCAGAAGGTATCATTAGGAGATGATTATCAATATCCTATCAAGGGAATATTAGAAGCTACCTACAAGCTTGATTCAGGAACCTCGATCAAGATGAAGGATGTACTATATGTACCAGGCCTAAAGAAGAACCTACTTTCTATCTCAACTTTGGATAAGAAAGGATTTAGGGTTGCCTTTATAGACGGATAAGTTCTCATGTGGCCCAAAGGAAAATCTATAAAGGATGTTGTTGTTATTGGGATAGAAGAAGGAGGTCTATACAAACTCAAAGGACATTCAGAAGCAACTTTGATTCATGAAACTACAATTCCATGTGAACTATGGAATAGAAGACTTGCTCACATAAGCTACAAAGCACTACCACATGTAAGTATGGTAGTAATAGGTTCACCCGATCTAAATATTGATCATGAAGGAATTTGCAAAGGATCTGCAAAGGGAAAGAACATAAAGAATCCATTTCCAAAGAGCGACTATTGGAGGGGCCTAGGTCGGCCTGTCGACTAGGCCCTCCGCCCGACCACTCTACAACACATGTCGACAGGTCGCATCGACTAGTATAGGTCGGGTCAGTTGGATAAATCGACAGACGGTTATGTAACTGTATTTTCATATATATATATATGTTGGTGAGCCGATGTACTAGTTAAGATTGGTTCTATGACTGTACTCTGCTCTGCTGGTTAATATAAAGGCTTGTTTCTCTCTCTATCTCATCTCTTGTATCTGTATCATTGTGTATGTTTGCTTATATTATGTAATGTATCCATGATAACCAAGTGAACCTTGGGACTACAACATCTGGTTCCATTGGCGGTTGATACATGAAAAATTACTAGCAGCATGCCCTATGATTTCAGAACAAGAGATTAGAGATTGGTGGGAGAACAAAATCATGAATTATCTGTAGAACTATGCACAACGTAACAAGCTGATGATTAGCCAAGCGAGAGATCGATTCTTCTCCGAGACCCATGAGAAATTTGTAGAATCCGTGTCGACCGCCTTGACGAAACTTCTAAATGAATAGACCAGTTGATGAAACAGAGCGGAAGCTATTGTTGAGGTTGATCAACAGAGGACGAACAAATCTGTCGTAGTGGTGCAAAAAGATTGCAGACGATTTCTGTGAAGAACAGGCAATCGAAAATCGAGTCTCGGTAGACAAAATATGAAGAAAGTCCTTCACTGAATTAGCTGATCAATTTCTATGTTCTCTGTCGACCTTATTGTTTAAATTTTTTATCGACAAAGGTGTTGTACATATTGTCAAAACAAGACCGTTGCTACTCCCGCCCCTTCTGAACTCTAACTGGGAGGAGAAATAATATAAGTGGGAAAAATTTGTAAAGGAGCACAAATGGGAATTTTTCTTGAGCAAATAATGGTTTACACTTCCCCAATAATCTAGAAACCTTCAGGTCGGCATTGGGGGGGTGATGAAGGATGCTCTGATGTACCTAGTTTGATGAAACTCGACATATGAAAAACGACATGACCACCAGTGGAAAAAAAATCGAACAAAGACAGAGTTTTGAGTCACAAAAGCACCCCAGATATTCAGAAAATCGAAAGAGAAAAGAGGAGGCAGCGACATGAAGAGCTGCGGGAGCAGGCAATTGTGGTCCAATGCCTTCAACATTGTACCAAGATGGAAGGAATATTGGAACTCATTCACTCAAATGTATGTGGTCCAATGCCTTCAACATCATTAAGTGGGTATGAATATTATGTTACTTTCATTGATGATTATTCCATAAATACTTGGGTTTACTTTTTGAAATCAAAAGGTGAAGTGTTCGAGAAGTTCAAGGAATTCAAAGCCTTGATAGAGAATATTTTAGAGAGAAAGATCAAGATACTCGAGTCAGATAATGGAGGAGAATATACTTCAAAATATTTTGAATCCTTTTGCAAGGATGTTGGGATTAAGAGGGAGCTTACCACTCCCTACAACCCTCAACAAAATGGTGTTGCTGAAAGAAAGAATCAATCTATTATGGAAGATCTGAAGACAATGATCGATGATCAAGATCTTCCTATGCATCTATGGGCTGAAGAAGCAAGGATGGCAGTATATGTCAAAAATAGAGTATCCCATAGTGCACTTGGGTTCAAAACCCCTGAAGAGATGTTCACAGGAAAGAAACCAGAGGTAAGTCATCTCAAGATATTTGGTTGTCCAATGTTTGTGCATATTCCAAAAGAGAAAAGAACCAAATTGGATCCTTCCGGAAAGAAAGGAATCTTTGTTGGATACTGTGAGGTCTCCAAGGCCTTCAGGATCTATATACCAGGCTATCATCACATGGAGATTAATAGGGATGTGACATTTGATGAATATGTATCCCTCAAGAAGTCCAGAAAGTGCCAGCATGAAGAAGTATATGAAGGAGATGTAGCTCTCATAGTTACAGAAGTGGAACCCTCTCCCATTGATGAGAATTTGGAAGATAATGTTATGTTGGAGCCCCAAGAAACTCCATCCATTCCTATCTCTCGCAAGAGAAAACTAGCTTGGGCTCGAGAAATCATTCAAGATGCTGAGAAGTATGGAGCTCCAGAAGGTTCCACAAGAGAAAGCAAGAGGCCGGAGCTATTTTCTAGTTATGTGGCTTTGATGTGTGATCTTGTAGACAAAGAACCTACTTGCTTCGAATAGGCCATTCAAAGGAAAGAATGGGTAGAAGCTATGATGAAAGAATACTAGTCAATAATGAAGAATGATGTGTGAGACACAGTTCCCAAACTAGAAGGTAAAAGTGTGGTATCTTCTAAATGGATATACAAGATAAAACATGTTGCGGATGGAAGTATTGAGAAATACAAAGCTAGGTTTGTGGCTCAAGGATTCTCTCAAAAGGAAGGAATCGATTATGAGGAAACATTTGCTCCTGTAGAAAGGTACACTTCAATTAGAACCATCATGGCACTTGCAGCCATGATGAAGTGGAAGCTACACCAGATGGATGTGAAGACAACTTTCCTGAATGGTGTTATTGAGGAGGAAGTGTACATAGAACATCCACAAGGTTTTGAGGTTGAAAACAAAGAGATGCATGTCTATAAATTGAAGAAGGCTCTGTATGGGTTGAAGCAAGCTCCAAGAGCTTGGTATGGAAGAATTGATAGTTTTCTGACAAGCATGGGAATTACTAAGAGTAAATTTGATCCTAACCTTTACTTCAAGGTTATGGATGATGAACTAGTCATATTATTTCTATATTTGAATGACTTCTTCCTAACAGAAAATGAGAAGAGAATCTCGCTGCAGAATTCAAGATGAAAGACATTGGATTAATGCATTATTTTCTAGGTCTCGAGGTATGGAAGAGCCTAGAGGGAATATTCTGTAACTAAAGGAAGTATGCAGTATAAATCTTGAAAATATTTGATATGTTGGAGTGTAAAGCCATGTCCACACCCATGGATACCAACTTGAAGTTATTATCTGATACTTCGTCAGAATTAGTGGATGTAACTCTATACAGGTAGATTATTGGGTCGTTGATGTATCTGACGAATACGAGGCCAAAATATATGCTTTGTTGTGAACACCTTGAGTCAGTATCTGGTTGAGCCCAGACATGTTCACATTGTAGCTGCAAAGCATGTTATGAGGTATCTAAAAGGTACAATAGATTATGGTCTCAATTATTCTAAAGATCATGAGTTCAGATTGTATGGCTATACAGATTCCGATTGGGCTCGAAGTGTCTCAGACAAGAAGAGCACTTCAGGTGGATGTTACAGTCTGGGGTAAGCCATGATCTCATGGATAAGCAGGAAGCAATCTAGTGTTGCTCTCAGCACTGCAGAGGCAAAGTATATTGCATCATGTTCTGTGAGTTGTGAAGCTATATGGCTTCGGAAGTTGTTATCAGGTCTGTTTGATCTGCAGTTGGATACCATAGTGATTCTATGTGATAACTAGAGTTGTATAAAAATGATAGAGAACCCTTTATTCCATGATAGGTCAAAACACATAGAAATATGGTATTTCTACATCTATGATATGGTGCAGAGGGGAGCTATAAAGATCCAATATGTGAGCATGGATGATCATGTTGCAAATGTGTTGACTAAGCCTCTATCTCGAGTGAAGTTTGATCACTTCCGTGACTGTTGAAATATTGTAACTTCTAAGAATATTATATTTGTACTTTATTATTCCGGAGATGTTCCCTTCCTCCGAGGTGACCCTATTGTATATCCGGAGATGTTTATTCCTCCGATGGATTGTGGTAACTAGGGTTATTAAATCTCCCATGTGGGGGTCGGCCCTGAGTTAATTTATTAGGGGTTATTAGACTCTCTTAGGAGAGGTTCGCCCGATAGGGTAAAAATCCATTCGGGAAACAAGTATAAGTAGAGGAGGATGTTCCTCACTTATCTCATTCATTCATCACTCGGAAAGCAGCGCACAAGTGAAAGAGAGGTCTGCATAGGAAGAGGAGGAGCTCTTGTTTGGTTTCTACATCTTGTATTGGTTGATCGTCTATATTGAGGAAAGCTTTGTTGGGTTTTCTACCCCATGAGGGTTTCCTAGGTTAAATCTTTGTCTATGTTGTGATTGTGTTTCTTTCAGTGATCTTTCTAGTCAAATTAGTATAAACTTAACATGGTATCAGAGCTAGCCTGAATAGGACATCTTTCACAAGGTGAAAATCTCTCTCTCTCTCTTCCTCTAGTGAAAATTAGGGTTTCTGCAAAAGTTAGGATTTTTGGATTCTAATTACATGGCTGGATAGCCCTCCTCAAAATCAAACTTTTGAGCCCTAGATTGAACTTTTTGGTTGGGTAGAACTTCGGGAAAGTCAAACCCTAGTTTGACAAAAGTGCGGAAAACCAAAACCAGATTTCTACAACAGGTTCGAAGTTCACTGGTCAAGTTTGGAGGCTGAAAAATTGAAGTTTACAGAAAGTAAGAACATCAGTCACCTCGCCTCAGTCAAGGCAATCTCCTGGTAAGGTCAATTTTTCATTTTTGGAATTTTCAATTTTTTTTGAACCCCTGGGTAAGATGGCCCCAAGTACTAACCTTGAAGACAAGCTAGAGGGTATAGAGAATTTCTGAGCATGGAAGTATAGAATTGGTCTCATTCTTGAAGAGAATGATCTTGCCCATTATATCAAAGATGAAGTTGCAGAACCTACAGAAGATGAAGCCAAAGAGAAGCATAGGAAGGACTTGATTAGGGAAAAGAGAATCATTGTTGATTCTATCAAGGACCACTTGATTCCCCAAGTGGCATCCAAAAAGACCCCAAAGGAAATTTATGATGCCCTAGGAAGAATGTATGAAGGGAGGAACATCAACAGGAAAATGAACCTAAGATCTCAGTTGAAGAGTACCAAGATGAACAAAGGAGAATCTATTCAAGACTATTTCTCAAGGGTTTCCCAAATCAAGGAACAACTAGATGCCATTGGAGATACCCTTGATGAAGATGAACTAGTCATGACTGCTCTAAATGGTCTCACTAGACCTTAGGAGTCATTCATCCAAACTATGTGTGCCAGAAAAGAAAGTATGAAGTTTGATGTGGTATGGGAGGACTGTATTCAAGAAGAAGCTAGGGTAGCCAATAGAGAAGCCCTTCTCAAGGAGGATGACCAAGCTTTGGCTACTCACACCAAAAGAAAAAGGAAGGGTCATTTCAAGAAACATGACTACAAGGAGTCTCAACCTCCTCATAGATTTAAAAGAAGAAGAGGATCAAACTCAGAAAGAGACCTCTCCACAGTTCAATGTTACAATTGTCTCAAACTAGGACATTTTGCTAGAAATTGTACTTCACAAATAAAGAAGAAGAAGTTTGTTCACAAAAGACATCATGCACATATGGAAGAAGATGATAGTGAAGAAGAAGAGGAAAGGCCTCAAAAGAAAAGAACTAAAGTAGAGAAAGAAGATGCAGAAGAATATGTTCTATTTTATGCACTCTTTGGGTCTGTGACACCTGGAGAAGATACATGGCTTATTGATAGTGGTGCTTCAAAGCACATCAGAGGTCAAAAGAAAACTCTCTCAAGACTTGAAGAAAATACATCTCCACAAAAGGTATCTCTAGGAGATGATTATCAATATCCCATCAAGGGAATTGGTGAAGCAAGCTACAAGCTTGATTCTGGAACACCATTGAAGATGAAAGAAATTTTATATGTACCAGGTTTGAAGAAGAACCTACTTTCTATTTCAGCATTAGATAAGAAAGGCTTTAGATTTGCATTCATAGATGGCCAAGTACTTATGTGGCCTAAAGGAAATCAATTGAGGATGCAATTGTTATTGGTGAAGAGGAAGGAGGTCTATACAAACTCAAGGGCCATTCAGAAGCTGCCCTTGTTCATGAAGCCACTAGTCCAAGTGAGCTATGGCATAGAAGGCTTGCTCACATTAACTACAAAGCCCTACCTCATGTGAGAAAGGTAGTTATAGGACTACCAGACTTAAATGTTGATCATGATGGCACATGCAAAGGATGTGCAAAAGGGAAGAATATCAAGAAACCATTTCCAAAGAGTGAAACAAAGACTAAGAGTACCTTGGAGTTAATACATTCAGATGTATGTGGACCAATGCCCTCCACATCTTTGAGTGGATATGAATACTAACTCACATTCATTGATGACTATTCAAGGAAGACTTGGATATACTTTCTAAAAGGAAAGAATGAAGTCTTTGGAAAGTTCAAAGAATTCAAAGCGTTGATAGAGAATCACTCAGAAATGAAAATCAAAATACTCAGAACAGATAATGGCAGAGAATCAACTTCAAAGGATTTTGAAGATTTTTGTAAGGAAGCTGGAATCAAGAGGGAGCTAACCACTCCCTACAATCCCCAACAAAATGGAGTTGCAGAAAGAAAGAATCGAACCATCATGGAAGCTGTAAAGACAATGATACATGATCAAGACCTACCCATGTATCTATGGGTTGAAGCAGCTAGAACAACAGTCTATGTACAAAATAGACTATCCCACAGTGCTCTTGATTTCAAGACTCCAGAAGAAGTGTTCACAGGAAAGAAGCATGAGGTAAGTCATCTCAAGATATCTGGATGTCCAGTGTACATTCACATTCCAAAAGAGAAGAGGACCAAGCTAGATCCTTCTGGGAAGAAGGGAATATTTGTTAGATATTGTGAATCATCCAAAGCATTCAGAATTTACATCCCAGGTTTTCATCATATGGAAATAAGTAGAGATGTGACATTTGATGAAGAAGCAGCTCTCAAGAGATCTAGGAAGTGCCAACATGAAGAGATATATGAAGAAGATGCACCTCCCAGAACTACAAAAATTGTACCCATCCCTGAAGACCTCTGAAGATCATGACATACTAGAACTTCAAGAACCCCCCATTTCAAACATTTCAAGGAAAAGAAGGCTAGCATGGGCCAGAGACATTATACTAGGAGCTGGAAAATATGGGGCTCCTGAAGGCTCTACTAGAGTGAGCAAGAAACCAAAGCTATTATCCAACTATGTGGCTTTGATGTGTGATCTAGTAGATCAAGAACCTACTAGCTATGAAGAGGAAGTTCAGAAGAAAGAGTGGGTAGAAGCAATGACGGAAGAATACTAGTCAATAATGAAGAATGATGTTTGGGATATAGTTCCCAAACCAAAAGACAAGAGTGTGGTATCCTCCAAATGGATATTCAAGATAAAACATGCTGCGGATGGTAGCATTGAAAAATATAAGGCAATATTTGTAGCCAGAGGATTCTCTCAGAAGGAGGGAATTGACTATAAAGAAACATTTGCACCAATTGCTAGGTACACTTCCATTAGAGCTATCATGGCACTTGCATCTATGATGAAATGAAAATTACACCAGATGGATGTTAAGACAGCCTTCCTAAATGGTTTGATTGAAGAGGAAGTGTACATAGAACAACCATAAGGATTTGAGGTTGAAGATGGAAGAACAAATGTATGCAAACTGAAAAAGGCTCTGTATGGATTGAAGCAAGCTCCCAGAGCTTGGTACGGAAGAATTGACAGTTTCTTGACAAGCATGGGCTTTACTAAGAGTAAAGCTGATCCTAATATTTATCTCAGAGTTATGCATGATGAACCTGTCATATTATTGCTGTATGTAGATGATCTATTTCTGACTGGAAATGAGAAACAGATTATTGAATGCAAGAAGAAGCTCTCTTCAAAATTTGAGATGAAAGATCTCGGATTGATGCACTACTTCTTAGGTCTGGAAGTATGGAAAGACCCAAAAGGAATCTTTCTAAATTAGGGTAAGTATGCTGTGGAGATTTTGAAAAGATTTGATATGTTGGAGTGAAAAGCTATGGCCACCCCTATGGACTCCAACTTGAAGTTATTAGTTGATGACTCATCAGAGTTAGTGGATATGACTCTATACAAACAGATTATTGGGTCATTGATGTATTTGACAAATACTAGACCAGACATATGCTTTTCCGTAAATACCTTGAGTCAGTATCTAGTGGAACCTAGAAGAGTTCACTTAATAGTTGCAAAGCATATGATGAGGTATCTAAAGGGTACGATAGATTTTGCTCTATATTATCTTGGAGATCATAACTTCAGATTGCATGGCTACTCAGATGTTGATTGGGCAGAAAGTGTTTCAGACAGGAAAAGTACATCAGGTGGATGTTATTGTCTTGGATCTACCATGATCTCGTGGTTTAGCAGGAAGCAGTCTAGTGTGGCTCTCAGTACAGCTGAAGCAAAATATATAGCTACTTGCTCTGCTAGTTGTGAAGCAGTATGGATTCATAAACTATTATTAGGACTATTTGACGTAGAAATGGATCCCACTGTGATCATGTGCGACAACCAAAGTTGTATCAAGATGACAGAAAATCCAGTGTTCCATGATAAGTCAAAGCACATAGAGATCCGATATTTCTATATACGGGATATGGTGCAGAAAGGAGCTATCAAGCTCGAGTATGTGAGCACTAACGAACAAGTTGCTGATATATTGGCCAAACCTCTGTCTCGAGTAAAGTTTGAATATTTCCAAGACAAGCTTGGTGTAGTTCAGAAGGACCCTCCTCAAAAGGGGGAGTGATGTGGTCAGTGATGATGAGATTGCCTGCATCGACAGTGAGGTCGATGATGTGGATACCTATAGTTGTGATACTGATAGGAAGGTCGATGTATGGTCGTTAGTGGATAGGTGGGGATTGTATCTTCCCCGAACTTCGGTCCCAGAATTGATCCATAGACAGATGTCTTCGAGAATGAAGTCCTTAGTGGACAGGTGGGGATTATATCTTCCCCGGAATTCAGTCCCAGAATTGATCCATAGACAAATGTCTTTGAGAATGAAGTCCTTAGTGGACAGGTGGGGATTGTATCTTCCCTGGACTTCGGTCCCAGAATTGATCCGTAGACAGATGTCTTCGAGAATGAAGTCCTTAGTGGACAGGTGGGGATTGTATCTTCCCCGGACTTCGGTCCCAGAATTGATCCGTAGACACATGTCTTCGAGAATGAAGTCCTTAGTGGATAGGTGGGGATTGTATCTTACCCGGACTTCAGTCCCAGAATTGATCCGTAGACACATGTCTCCAAGAATTGATGATAGGACTGCATCATCCCTGGACTCTTGGTTCAAAATGTACGTGATGGGATTGCATCATCCCTAGACATGAGACTTGTCTTAAAGTGATAAGGATTGATCCTCCTGGAAGTTGATCTGGATTGCATCGTCCATAGACATGAGACTTGTCTTAAAGTGATAAGGATTAATCCTCCTGGAAGTTGATCTGGATTGCATCGTCCATAGACATGAGACTTGTCGTAAAGTGATAAGGATTGATCCTCCTGGAAGTTGATCTGGATTGCATCGTCCATAGATATGAGACTTGTCTTAAAGTGATAAGGATTGATCCTCCTAGAATTTGATCGGGATTGCATTGTCCATAGACATGAGACTTGTCTTAAAGTGATAAGGATTTATCCTCCTGGAAGTTGATCTGGATTGCATCGTCCATAGACATGAGACTTGTCTTAAATTGATAAGGATTGATCATCCTGGAACTTGATCTGGATTGTATCATCCATGGACCTATTGACTAAAGTGAGAGGGATTGATCATCCCGTAATAGGATCATGTGAATTGCAGAGTATGTTGTAGATCGAGATGATCCAGATGGTGTAGATCGAGATGATCGTATGATGACGATGTTGATGATCGTATGATGACGATGCTGATGATCGTATGATGATGATGTCGCTTATCGTGACCGAGAGATCCAGATGATGTTGTTGATCAGAGGATCCGATGATGATGATGTTGTCGCTATTCAAGTGCTGCAGAAGATGAAGACTCGATATGGAAGATGTTGATGCTCTAGTATTGAATATCTTAAATATGTTCTAGTAACTGCTGGAGTTACTAATGATGATGTATAAAGAAAGATTCCAATGATTTATAGATGTATCATGTATGATCTAGTCGATGACTCCTTGCTCCTGCAGATGTTGTTATAATATCCTTCTCGTTAAGGGGGAGTGTTGAAATATTGTAACTTCTAAGAATATTATATTTGTACTTTATTATTCCAGAGATGTTCCCTTCCTCCAAGGTGACCCTATTGTATATATCCGGAGATGTTTATTCCTCCGATGGATTGTGGTAACTAGGGTTATTAGATCTTCCATGTGGGGGTCGGCCCTGAGTTAATTTATTAGGGGTTATTAGACTCTCTTAGGAGAGGTCGGCCCCATAGGGTAAAAATTCAGTCGGGAAACAAGTATAAGTAGAGGAGGATGTTCCTCACTTATCTCATTCATTCATCATTCGGAAAGCAGCGCACAAGTGAGAGAGAGGTCTGCATAGGAAGAGTAGGAGGAGCTCTTGTTTGGTTTCTACATCTTGTATTGGTTGATCATCTATATTGAGGAAAGCTTTGCTGGGTTTTCTACCCCATGAGGGTTTCCCAGGGTAAATCTTTGTCTATCTTGTGATTGTGTTTCTTTCATTGATCTTGCTAGTCAAATTAGTATAAACTTAACAGTGACAAGCTTGGTGTAGTCCGTAAGGACTTCCCTAGAAAGGGGGAGTAGTTGATGATACTGTGGTGCAATGGGATTGATCATCCCTAGATCAAGATTGTCTTAAATGATTTTTTTGGGATCGATCGTACCTATACTAATATTCTTAAATGATTGTGTTGGGATTGATCATCCCTAGAATGAGATAGTCTTAAATGATTGTGTTGAGATCAATCGTACCTAGACTGAGATAGTCTTAAATGATTGTGTTGGGATCGATTGTCCCTAGACTGAGATAGTCTTAAATGATTGTGTTGGGATCGATCGTCCCTAGACTCAGATAGTCTTAAATGATTGTGTTGGGATCGATCATCCCTAGACAGAGGTAGTCTTAAATGATTGTGTTGGGATTGATCATCCCTAGACAGAGATCTTGAGTTCCGAAAGGAAGGATAGTCTTAAATGTTGATCTAGTGTTGGACTTAATCCCTGGTTCCGAAAGGAAGGATAACCGAAGTTGTTTGGAATGAATATCGAGTTCAAAAAGGAAGGATTGTCCACGATCCCTAGTTCCGAAAGGAAGGATCATGTGTGTTGCAGGTGATGCTCCTGATGATGTCCCAGTACTGTAGATGAGGATGCTCCAGTGCTGCAGATGATGATGTTCCAGAATACTCCAGTGTTGTAGATGATGATGTTCCAGTGATGAAGATGAGGATGCTCCAGTGCTACATATGATGATGTTCCAGTGTTGAATATGAGGATGCTCCAGTGCTGCAGATGATGATCCAGTACTGAATATAAGGATGCTCCAATGCTGCAGATGATGATACTTCAAATCTGTACTAAAGATGTTGTTGATGATGTTACAAGAGTTGTTCCAGTTGTTGATGATGATGTTGAAGAATTTCCAATGATTTATAGATGTATCAAATGATGCTATTGTTGATGCCCTCCTCCCTCCGATGATGTTCTGTAGAGTTACACATGCAGATGTTGTTGTCAGTAGAATACCCTTCTTGTTAAGGGGGAGTGTTAAATTAATGTAACTTCAAAGTATATTATGCTTGTACTTTATTATTGTAACTCCATCGGGGATGTTTTACCTCCGTCGGGGATGTAATTATTACATTTGTTCATGTAAAGGTCATGAGGTTAGACCTCCATTGTAATTCAGTTCGTTAGCACCCAAGAGAATGTAATATAAGTGGTAATTGAGTCTCCCTAGAGAAGTCGGCCCAGTTAGGATTATTTGAGGCCGACCTAGCTGAGTTAAAGGTTAGGTCAAAAGTAATTTATAAATAGAGAGTGAGTTCCTCTCATTTATCCATTCACTCACTTGTGCAATTCGCATTAGAGGAGAGAGAGAGATCTCTGTGAAGGAGAAGGAGGAGTGGCTTGAGTCTAGAGTTTGGAATTTTTGTCTCTCTTATTTGTGGGACATATTTTTGGAGCATTGTACTTGATCATCTATATTGAGAAAGATCATGTTGGGTTTTCTTCCCCTTGAGGGTTTCCTAGGATAAATATTTTTGTGCTTTGTGATTGTGTATCTTTCAAAGATCCTTATTATGCATCTATTGTGAATAATGTATTGAATGCTAATGAATTTGCAATCTATTCTATGGTAGCATATAATCTTAACATTCCTATCTATCTCAGTATACATGGGATCATTTATAATTTCCTCCACCACCGATACTTTCTCTATTTTGGATTGTTCTGTGATATCGTAATTTGGATGCTCTATTGCTTTTATGTATCCAAACCCTGGAGGCAATGCAAGAGTAGGAGACATTTTCTTGAAGTGTTTCAGGGGGAATTTGTTGAAATGTCTTATGCAACCCTATACTCTCATCCATGGGAGTATTAACATCATCTCCTAACCCTATTCTATGAGGCCTCCTCTCGAGCTGAATAGGCTAAGTATTCCCCTTATTGTGTTTTCCTAGACCTCGATCTTGTACATAGCCCATGGAATCCATAATTGGAATGGATTTGGCATAGGGGTCTGCTTTGAAAGAGGGTGCTTATGAACATCCAAAGGTTTGATCCCACTTCCTTCTCCTTTATCTGCAATTTCAAAGATTTGGTTGACCTCTCGTTGTCCTTATTGTGTCCCCCAATTCATTATTTTGATGGATTCATCTTCATCCCGGTGTGTTTCATCATACAATTTGTCAAATTCAACATCTTCGGGAATGTTGAGATATGGGACATTCTCCTTCCCAAGATACATGTGCATTCTCCACCATGCCCCTCTCCTGCATTTGCTAGAGTGATGTTGGGAAATCTCATTGTATCTCTCCTATGTAGGAGCCTAAAAATTCATGTCTTCCTTTGTCACCACTGCCCCTTTTGGCCTATAGAAGGAAAAATAGGGAGGGACATCTAAAGGCTCAGTTATTATCTTGCTTGGATCTGCATCTCCCATGATGATCCTCTCAACCTCTTCGAATGTTTCCTTATTGGTCAACTTCTCAATATCAGGTCTTGATTCATGATCTTTAGGATTAGGAAGTTTCCTTCCTTTTTCTTTTCCTATAAGGAGATGAGGATCATATCTCCATAGTGTATCTAAGGTCAATTTCAGCTCCTTTAGAATCCTCACTACTTATTCAAGACCTCTCTTGTATTTTATTGCATATCCACCCATGGCTATAAGAAACTCATTTATCCCTTTCTTTTTCGACTTGATAAAGTGGAGGTTGTCAACTTCCAGCATCTACCTCATATATTCTAGAACAAATGTTATGGGAGTGAAAATCCCGGGTAGTCTATAAGGGGGAGACTTGATGCCATACAATATAATTATTTTATAGTTGGATGCCAGGTACCAATATCCTCTTGTCACTACTTCTCCCAACTGCAAGTGAGGCCTATTCCCTTTTGGCATTCACTTTGGTTCCCTTCTAGTCATCAAAGAGAAAGCTCTATACATGAATTCAAACACAAACCAAGAACAAGAGTCATCTTCCCCTTTCTTAACCAGTGGAGTCCAATAATATATCATATCTGGAACATGATATCCATTATCCCTTTGAATACGTAAGGCCTCAAAATGATGAGGTTGGTTTAATATTAAGAGATAAACAAGATAAGAATAGTATCTGAAAATCATTGTGTGATTGAACTCTTCCATCTCTGTCTTTATTACTATGGTTATAGCCTCAACATAGTTAAATTTGGGTGCATTGTGATAGTTGTAAGCATCGACCATGGCCACCATACCCTCATCAATGTCCTCATCTGATTCTTTCCCTAGGATCAAAGTAAAATCCGAGATGGCTTCTTGGTTCCAAGTTGTGAACCTCTTCCACTTCTAGGGAGAGGGAGGAACTTCCTCTTGACCCTGATTATACTTGATCCAAATGAACATCTTGGATTTCGGAAATGGTTTCATTCTCCTATTCCGAGAAGCCTGATTTTTTAGGGATATGACCTTGCCTCTTGAGCCAGTGCATAACATTAGGGCGATAGATAACTCTAAGACATGGAACAGGATGGTATGACCACCTTCGATGGTGACAGCAAAGGTATCAGGATTAAAGTTTTGAGCATAGAGCTATACAAAGTCGGGAAATGGAAAGACATTGGGAACAACGTGTTGAGCTATCCTATATGGCCAAAAATTACTATTAGATTTTGGGGAAAACAACTTGTCAAGGGAAGACCCTATGAGTTGTTTGGTTGTATGCTTAATAGTCTTAGGGGAAGCTACTTGAGGGGAGGGAATGTTGCCGGCATCAAACCTACTAGACATGGATTGAGATGAGGAACTCTTATAGGTATTCTTCTTTTTCCTAGTCCTATTGACTCAGAGGAAAACTTTCAACAGAATTATGCTTACGAGCCAAGCAATTTATGGGAAAATTCAGAATATCGGTGAGGGGTTGACTAGGAATTACCCAGATGGTCAATGGAAGCGAGTGAACAAATTCTTAAAGATGACGGTCGATGGCAATTTAATCTTTGGAGACTATGGATTCCTTCACTACCTTCGGCGAATAATTGTGCCATAACAACACCAATTCTCTACTATGGACCACATTCAAAATGTCACTATGTCCACGGGAGGAATCCGCTGTAATACATGGACATAAATGCCACTTTAATTGGAATTTATGGTGGTGCCGACAATTTATCCGAGTTGGAGGTATGAAGATACTTTCTTTTAAATATAAAATCATAGATTTCAACGGGAGGGATCCCATCGTTGGGGTCAACTCAGACCAGAAAAGTAAAAGAATATACAAGTTTAGGAGGTATATCTATGGTATTTATATACCTTTTCGGTGAATCCTAGAAACCCCAGTGGATCTTTGGGGAATCCATTTGAGGATGGAACAAACCTCCCTGCGCAAATGGACAAAATCGTCTCATATGGATGCATGTGGATGAATCTCCATCAGTGGCGCGCGAATTTCCCCTTACTTATCTTGTCGTACCCTATCAACGTGAATGGCCCGGATTTATTCTCAAAAAGATGCGAGGTTGATCATGGCCATCTACGGAGGGATTCACTTTCCCATCATTTGTGCAACTCTATCAATGCGAACGAATCAAATCAACTGTGACAAAGGTGCTCGATTTATCCAGTGCGTTCGTAGGAGGACCCTCCTATTTTCATAAGCATATTTATTAGCGTCAGCGATCCATATTTCTTATTGAAAGATACACGGTTGGATCTCAAACGTTTGCGCAAGGGTCCTCTTTATATCTTAGTGTTAGTCTATGGAACTGTCATTTTTCAGTGGAAAAATCACCTTCCTGCTATTCCCAATTTTAATGAACTCTTTTTCGGTCTTACCTTGAGGAACACATGTTCACCAACATGGAACTCTTTATGAGTCCTTTTTAGATCTGTTTGACTCTTTTGCCTATCTTGGGCAGCTTTTAGATTTCCTTGTACCTGTTTCACAATTAGTTCTAACTCCTGCAACAATTCAGGTCCTAAAACAACTCTATTTACTAGGTCATTCCAAGAAACATGTGTATCACATTTCCTACCATA
Source organism: Larix kaempferi (assembly GCA_027924585.1). Classification (NCBI taxonomy): domain Eukaryota; kingdom Viridiplantae; phylum Streptophyta; class Pinopsida; order Pinales; family Pinaceae; genus Larix; species Larix kaempferi. The sequence continues at coordinate 6,881,911 of BSBM01000252.1, forward strand.
AAGAATTTCAAATGGGCTAAGTCTGGCTGATGCATGATAATGGTTATTGTATGCAAATTCTGCTAAATGCAAATAGTCTTCCCACTTACCAGGCTGATCTTTAACATACATTCTCAATAAGTCTTCTAAAACTTGATTCACCCTTTCTGTTTGTCCATCTGTTTGTGGATGAAATGCTGTGATGAAATTTAAGGTTGTATTCAACCCTTTAAATAAGGACCTCCAAAAGTTTCCAGTAAACTTAGAGTCACGATCCGAAATTATCACTTTCGGTATACCATGTAGTCGAAAAATCTGTTTCATGAAGATTTCTGCAATGTCTGGAGCCTTATGAGTAGTCTTCTGTTAGGAACCCATGTCAACCCTTCTATTTACTTTGTTAGTATATTGTTGTTGGACACATATGCTTTGTAAGTCGTCCCGTAGTATTTGTTGATCCATAGTTGTGTTATTGTTTTTTGGCGCATATGCTTTGTAAGTCGCCCATAGTATTATTGATCCATAGTTTGTATTGGCCCATGGTTTTGACCCATAGTATTGGCGCCTAGACTTAGTATATAAGTGTGTGTTGAGGCCTATGAAGGCACCGTGAAGTTATTTTTATTGAGCTTTCTCAAAGGAGGTTTCCCCCTCGAAGTGGCCTGCGATCAATATAAAAGTGATTATGAGTTCTGTCATTTCTATTATTTCACATATTCTTATTAATTAATTGTTGCAGGTTTTCCACATCTGGTATCAGAGCACTTTCTTGGGCTCGCTGGATGAAATTTATGCCAAAAAATTTTCGCATATGTTGCAGCTTTGGATTTGGGAATAATCCCTATCCACTTAACTATGGGAAGTAATTGGGCATAATCCCTAAAACTCATTGTGAGGAGTACTACAGGAACCCCAAAGTAGCTGGCCCATTAAGAGGACCTGCCAGCGAAAAGGGCAACGACCCCTACCTAATTGATTAGTTCCCACTCGTGAGGTAAACCAAGAGCTGTCATTTGTGGCAAAGCAGTTATCAGTTTTATTTGAGTCGTGGAGTGAGGGGTACTGCCCCAATACGCAAGCCGTCAGACAACATTGGTGGTCGAGTGAAACACATGAGCTGTTAGGATGACACACATACCTGGGGTCCATATCTATTTTCAATTGAATTGTTGCCGAGTCGTTTCAGATCCATTCTGAAAGTCGTTCCAGATCAGTCGTTTCATATCTATTTCAGATCCAGCCGTTTTCGATCCAGTCGGTGTCGTTTCAGATCCCTCTGTTTTCGATCACTTTCGCGCCATTGCAGATCTATCTGTTTGAGATCCCTTCCACGCCGTTGTAGATCCATTCCTGAAAAACAAAAAACAAAAAAAAAACAAAAAAAATCTGTTTTTTGGCCATATCTCCCTTGTTTTTACTCCATTTTCCCTGAAACTTCACTGACACCCCTGCAATCCCATTCTGCATATTTCATTCCTGAGGACCCTATCCCAAATTCCACTTCCCAAAGCCCGAAATCTCACATTTGTCTATTTTTAGGGTTTGCCATAACTTCTTCGGATTTTACCCAATTGCCTTCAAATTTTTCCACCGAGTTCCTTTCTTAATTGTTCTTCTTTGTCCCTCTTTGCCAAATTTTCTCATTCTTTCATCCCGCTTCTAAAATCCCCATTGTTTGCTTCCCTATCCATCAAAAAGTGTCCAAAACCTAGTCAAACCCCAATTACCCCTCTGAGTTTTTCCCAAATCCAAATTTTCCTTTACTAAATAAGCTTTTGTTTGTATTTTTCTATCCATTCCCAAAAAAAAAAAAAAACAAATCCTGGTTATGGTTGTTACCCGCTCCGGAGCAAAAACCATGGAGGAAGCACTTGCAGCCATCCAAACCAAAATCCAAGATATGGATGAAAAGTTTCTCATCCTCCATCTTCAGCATTTAGCCATGAATAATAACCAACAACAAGAATCTTCTACAGCCACTGGGTTCTCTTCTTCCAGCCATTTCCATGGTCCGAAGCTTGAATTTCCTCACTACAATGGTACTGATCCGACTGGATGGGTCTATCGTGCTGAACAATATTTCAGTCTGCATAATACTTTTGATGTCCAAAAAGTTCCACTTGCATCCTTTCATTTGGAACAGGAAGCCCTTCAATGGTACCGTTGGTACATCAAGGCTCATGACGAGCCAAAATGGACAAAGTTTTGCCAACTCCTTTTACAACGATTTGGTCCCAGTGCTTTTGATGACTTCATCGGAGCACTCACTAAACTCTGTCAAAGTGGCACTATAAGATAGTATCAGACCGAATTTGAGAAACTAGCCAATCACACAGAAGGCTTGTCTGATGAATTCTACAGGAGTTGTTTTATCAGTGGTCTTAAGGCTGAAATCCAGTCAGAGGTTAAAATGTTCTGTCCCAACACAATGATGGAAGTCCTAGAGTTAGCTAAGTTGGCAGAAGACAAGATTGTAGCCCAACAGTGCTCCAAACTCAATTTTGTTCCCTTCCAAAATACGGATTCTCAATGACCTCCCATTTCACAAGCAACTCGACCAACTCCTATCAAGCATTTGTCTGAAACAGAGATGCAGGCACACAGAGAAAAAGGGCTTTGTTATAATTGTGATGAGAAATTCACTCCAGGACATAGATGTGTTCAACAAAAACTCTATCTCTTGGATATGGGTTCTTCGCCTGCCTCTAAATTTGGTGAAGAAGCTCCAGATCCAATGGATACTCAAGTCGACATTCAGGAGCCTCCTATTGACCCCCCATCTCAGGATGAACAACCAGAGATATCTCTCCATGCTTTATCCGGCGTCACCACCCCCCAAACAATGCGGGTCAGGGGTTATTTCAAGAAGCTTCCTCTTATAATACTCATTGATTCTGGTAGCACTCATAACTTCATTGACCCCTGGATCACCAAACAGGCTGACTGTTTTTTTCATCCTTGCTCCAACTTTGAAGTGATGGTTGCTAATGGAGGCACCTTACCTTGCAAGGGAAAGTGTAACAATGTGCATATCTCTCTAGAAGATTATAACCTGCGCTCTGACATGTTTGTCTTGTCCTTAGGCGGATGTGATGTGGTTTTGGGCGTTCAATGGTTACGCACACTTGGCCCCATCTTATGGGATTTTGCTGAACTTTGGATGCAGTTTTCAGTCAATGGGACACAACACAAATTTACAGGCTTACAACCAGGGTCTCTCTTCATCATCAGTTCACATCGCCTAGAAAAGATCCTTAAGAAGAATTCATATGGTGTCATCGCTCAGCTCCATTCCATTCAGATGCACCCATCAACAGTCTCCACTACTTCCTTGGATAGATATGCAAGTGTCTTTGCTACACCAGTGGGCTTTCTGCCTTCAAGATACCTTTTCGGTAAGCATTTAGCCATGTCTACATCTCAGCAGGAAATGATGGCTATTTTGCATGCAGTACCGATGTGGCATCCATCCCTATTAGGGAATTATTTTTGCATCAAGACTGATCTCCAGAGTCTGAAAAATTTCCAGGAACAATGGGTCTCCTCCCCAGCACACCTGAAATGGGTTATCCACCTCATGGGTTATGACTATGCGATCACTTACAAGAAGGGTAAGGAAAATATGGTGGCAGATGCTCCTTCTCACACATTTGATGACCCAGTTTCTCTTACTTCTATTTCTCTACTTGTTCCAAACTGGTTGCAATATGAACTCCATGCTTCTTCATCAGTGGGGCACTCTGGGTTCCTCCAAAAGTATGACCGGGAACAATGTAACTTCTTTTGGCAGGGACTGAAACTGCCAATTCAATAGATGGTGGTTGACTGTGATACTTGCAATGTCAACAAGGGTGAAATGACACTCCTTTTGGGACTGCTCGAACCCTTTCCCATCCCTACACAGATTTGGACAACTAATTCTATGGACTTTCTAGAAGCGCTCTTGTGGTACAATACCACGTCTACAAGGACACCATATGAAGCAGTCTATGGAAAGGCACCGCCAGTTCTTCTTCCATACACCCTCAGCAGCTCCCTAGTTCAGGAAATTGACTCGGTTCTTCGAAACCGCAATCAGATTCTTCTCATTCTGCAGGACAATATTCACATGGCAAGAATTCGACTGAAACAACAAGCCGCTCAGCACTGTTTAGAGCGCACTTTTCATGAAGCTGATATGGTTCTTCTTCAGCATTCCAAGCAATCCTCCTGAAACTCAAAAGGCGTCAGTGGCCCGGAATGCAACCCGAAGATGCTATAGGGGAACCACTCCGTCCAATTCTGCATCAATTTCCACATCCAAAGCTTTTTCTAAGGGAGAGGGGATGTTAGGAACCCATGTCAACCCTTCTATTTACTTTGTTAGAATATTGTTGTTGGACGCATATGCTTTGTAAGTCGTCTCGTAGTATTTGTTGATCCATAGTTATGTTATTGTTGTTTAGCGCATATGCTTTGTAAGCCGCCCATAGTATTGTTGATCCATAGTTTGTATTGGCTCATGGTTTTGACCCATAGTATTGGTGCATAGACTTAGTATATAAGTGTTTGTTGAGGCCTATGAAGGCACCATGAAGTTATTTGTATTGAGCTTGCTCAAAGGAGGTTGCCCCCTCGAAGTGGCCTGCGATCAATATAAAAGTGATTCTGAGTTCTGTCATTTTTGTTATTTTGCATATTCTTATTAATTAATTGTTGCAGGTTCTCCACATCTTCACAGGTATAAAGTGTGCTGCTTTGCTCAATTTGTCTACTACCACCATGATAGAGTCATTTTGTTTTTGATTTTTGGGCAGTCCAGTAATAAAATCTATGCTTATCACTTCCCATTTCCAACTCGATATAGGTAATGGTTGCAACAATCCAGTGGGATGTTGGTGTTGAACTTTCACTTTTTGACAATCCAAACATTTAGCTATGTACTCTGCTACTTCATCTTTCATTTTGGGCCAATAGTATTCTTTCCTTAGCATAGTAATGGTCTTCCGATAACTTGGATGGATAGAGTAATGGCTTTTGTGCATCTCATTTAAGATTTGAATTTTTACCTCTGGTATGTTAGGTACATACAATCTGTTTTTGTATAGCAATAGTCCATTTTCCTTCATTCTGTAATCCGCCATAAAATTTTCAGAACTGTTATTTGTTGTCTTTTCCTTTAATTTTTTGTATTCTTCATCCTTTTCACTCCTTTCAAGGATCTGATTTTCTAAATCTGTTGAGTAAGTACTGATGGTTGAAATAAAATTCAGTTTTGCTTTACAACTCAATGCATCTACAACCTTGTTCTCCTTCCCTTTAATATACTAAATTTCGAAATCATACTCACTTAAGAAAGTTAACCATCTAGTTTGTCTAGCATTCATATTTTTCTGATCTAATAAATATTTCAGTCCCATGTTGTTTGTCAATAAGGTGAATTTTCTGCCAATAAGGTGGTGATGCCACTTTTTTAAAGCATGAATTACTGCTAATAACTCTAAATCATAAGTAGAGTAATTCTTCTCATGTATTTTCAGCTTTCTAGATTCGCATGCCACAGCATGCCCTTCTTGTGTTAGGACTCCACCAAGTCCGTCATTATAAGCATCTGTGCAAACTATAAAATCTTTATTAGGATCCGCTATCCTCAGAATAGGTGTTGTAGTCAATAATTCCTTTAACTTCTTAAAACTGTTTGTACATTTCTGATCCCACACAAATTTCTTCCCTTTCTTCTGCAAGGAGGTTATGGGGTTGGAAATCCTTGAAAAACCCTATATAAATTTTCTATAATATCCAGTAATACCCATAAATGATCTTACATCTGACACATCCTTAGGAACCGGCCAGTCATTAATGGCCTTTATCTTGTCGGGGTCAACCGAAATTCCTTCTTTAGAAATTATGTGTCCTAAATACTGAATTTTGTCCTTGTCGAAGTCACACTTACTAAACTTAACGTATAGTTGATGATCTCTCAGAACTTGTAAGATCATCCGTAGATGTTCATCATGCTCTTATTTGCTTTTATAATACACTAAAATGTCATCTATAAACACAACAACAAACTTATCTAAGTATTTGTGCATAACATTGTTCATCAAACACATAAATACAGTCGGGGCATTAGTCAAGCCAAATGGCATGACTACGAACTCGTAATGTCCATATCGAGTTCTGAAAGATGTCTTGAAAATATCTTCATCCTTAACCCACACTTGATGATATCCTGACCTTAGATCAATCTTTGAAAATATCGTTGCTCCACGCAGCTGATCAAATAGATCATCTATGCGGGACAACGAATATCGATTCTTGATTGTCATCTTATTAAGCTAGCGATAATCTATGCACAGTATTAGGGTTTTATATTTCTTCTTAACAAATATAACAGGTGCTCCCCAAGGAGACACGCTGGGTCTTATATAATTCTTATCAATCAGTGTTGATGTATATGTAACTTCGGAATGTATTTCATCTGTGTATTTTATTTATATTTATTGTACCCTTATAAGAGATGTGTCATTCCTCTATAAGGAAGTGTCGTCATGTGGATTGACAAGTGTCGCAAGTGTGTGTACTTGCCGATGGGTTATTAGACCACCATGTGGGGTCGGCCCTGAATTATATATATTATAATGTGGATGTACCTAGCTAGACAAGTAGGCCCCATAAAGTCACTGGGCAAAAAGGTTAGTATAAATAGAGATTGGAGATCTCTATTTTACTCATTCGGAAAAGTATCCCACTCTCACTCAGAAAGTGGCGCACTAGTGAGGAGGAGGATCATCTTCTACTAGGAGACTATCTCAGTGTATTTTGGTTGTACTTTGGTTGAGCCATTGCTCTCTCTATCTCTGAGGAAGTTGTGGGTTTTTTCAGCTTAGGGTTTTCCCCACGGAAACTCTGTGTCTCTTGTCTCTCATGCTTTTGATTCTTGTGGTGCTTGTCATGCTTGTCATGCATTGATATACTGTATATGTTATTCTCTCAGTTGAGATCCTAGAGTATTGTGAATTAATGCTCAAAATTTAACATGGTATCAGAGCTAACCTGAGAAGAAGACATTTTGAAGTGACGGAAACTTGAGTTTCTTGTTTATTGGGTTTCTCTCCACAGATTTTGGAAAAGCAGTATAGTAGATTGACTCTACTCATCAAGACGCATCTATCTGTCCAGTCAGAATTCAATTCTGAGCATTTTCAGATTTGGCCCTAAAAATTAGGGTTTCCACAAAAATAGGAATTTCTGAAATCTGAAGACATAGCTGGAAGCCCCTTGCAAAAATTGAAGTTTAGAGCTTTGGATCGAGATTTTTGGCTAGGTAGATCTTCGGGAAACTCCAACCCTAATTCAGAGCTCTCCCTAGTGAACCCGGGAGGACAAAAAGACAATCTGAAGAGTAAAGCTTTGCTGATCTCAAATTCTGAATGCACCAGGCTGATGAGCTCATCAAGGCGCATCTTTCTATCCTTTCAGAAATTTGAAATTCACATTTTGAATTTTTAGGGTTTTTCCGACAAACACTAATCCGGGACCAGATCCAGTTTTCAGCATTTTAAGTGGTAAGATCTAAATCTTTTCTATTTCCATTTGAAGTACTCTTTAAGATGTCTCACCACACCAAGCTTGAGGATAAGCTTGAAGGAGCTGATAACTTCCAAGCTTGGAAGTATAGGATTGGGTTAATCCTAGAAGAAAATGAGTTTGACTCATATTGTTCAGATATCCACGTCATCTTTTTCAGGATCTTGCATGCAATTAGGGTTTGCATGCAAATTCTAGGGTTTGCATGCATCCCAGTCACTAGGTTGATGCCTCCAGCACCTTAGCCACCTTATTCTAGCACCCGGGAGCCACTGAATTCAGAGTTTTAGCCCTCCTAGTCAGGAAGGCACCCACTTCTCACCTACTACCAGAGAAGGGTGCACTTCTTCACCTACCACTTCAGTTACACTCAGTTAGCTCCGATTCTCCCTGATTTGAGGCTAGTTTCACTCCCGACTGACTGTTTCACTTCCGTTGGACCTCCAGATTGACTAGATGACTTGTTCTTACTTTAGTTAGCCTCCCATGCGCCCTCCACTGAGCCCACTTCCCTATATCAGTGCTACACACTTCAATTACACATGTTACACTCAGTTAGACTCAGATTGACACATGGATGACTGGTTCTTGTGCATTGATGACCACCACCGATTGATGATGAGGACTCCTAGTTGGAGTCAAGCTACTCCATTCAGTGATTCGAATGACCTCCTTAGGAAATTCGAATTGCTCAGTCATTGTAACTATATTTTATTGTAATCATTCACCCTTATTGGGATATTGAGCACTGCTGCATGTTTTGCACAGTTTTATACCATATTTTCTATGTTCATCTGTTGTGATTGATTTACTTGTTCATTAGATCTGATGTGACTAATTTTACATGGTATCAGAGCCATTGCAGGGACAAGATCTCTTTTCTACAGGTGTTTCTACAAGAAGATTTGAGTGAATTGCTCAAAAATTGCAAAAACTTTTGGCATGAAAGATCTCAAGGGCATTCGCTCCTGTGCATGCAAAGCTTGAAAATACATCCAATACCACTCCAGAAGCTTGAGTTTCCACGTAATTCCTGGATCTGATACATTGGACCCATTCAACATTGTTTGATCTTCAATCCCAGGTGTGATGCAACTTTAAAAGGGTGGATTGTTCGACCTCATTGTTCTTGGTTTATTGTGATTTGCAGGTTATTGTCTCCATCATTTGCATTCGCTACTCTGCCCTTGCAAGCTTCTCTACATCAGTGTGCACTCACTCCTAGTAATGGAATACTCTTCTTCAAATCCTATCCTCACCCCATTCAATTATTTTGATTGGAAAGATGATATGGAGATCATATTATGTTCAAAAGGTTACTACCGAGTCACTCTTGGTCTTGAATTGGAGCCAAACAACTTGTCAGATAGAACCAAACACTACAACAAGCTTGATGAAGCTTATGGTCTTCTTTGTCTCTCCATCTCCAAAGATCTTCACTTCCATCTCAGCGGATTGAAGACTCCAAAAGCTATATGGGAGCAACTTGAAACACTATTTGGCAAGCAGGAGGAGCTTAGGGCTTTTCAATTAGAGAATGAATTGATTGCCCTTAGTCCTGAGAATTTCGAGGCCATTAATGAATTCTTCACAAAATTCAAGAACTTGAACTTGCAGTTGAAGAACAGTGGAGTTATCAAAGAGGATAAACAATTGATCCTCTCCATTCTCAGCAAGCTTGGTAAAGATTATTCGGTATTTGTCTCTACTTTCAATTCCGGTCGGCTAACTACCCCGAATTGGAAGATGCCTACCTTGAATGCCTTCATTGAGTCTGTCACAAAAGAGCATGACAAGTTGATTCAAATGGGGTCCTTAAGCTCCAAAGATTCAACCCTATATATTCAAGGACCCAAGATCTCGAATGGTAAAGGAAAGCAAAAGAAGGAGAATCCCAAATTCGAGCCTCACAAGCAAAGAGAGAAAGGCAAACAGACGGATGCACCATCCAGTTCAAAGTTCAAGCAAAAGGGAAAAGAAGGTAACCAAAAATCTAAATGTACTTATTGCAACCGTGGCTTTCATCCCGAAAGTTCATGTATGAAGAAGACTATAGATCAAATGGCCCTCCTTTTTGGAAAAGAACAACATAACTCTTCCTGACGGTGCAAGGAAGAAGGATAGGAATGATGATCATTAAAGAGGACAAGCACTCATGGCAATTGTTTCGAAGCCCACTACTCTCTTGATAGATTCAAGTGCATCGAATCATATGGCTGCAAATATTGATTCTTTTTCTTCATTCGATCCAAACAGCTCCATCCCCATCCATTTGGGAGATGACTCAAAAATTTCTTCAAAGGGCAAAGGTACAATTCATGTAGATCATGGAAGCTTTCAGAATGTTCTCTATGTGCCTTTCTTGGCTTCAAATCTTCTTTCTGTGTATCAAATGACACACACTGGTGAACCAAAGAAAGATACATTCAGCCCTAATACAGTTGAAATTTTTGATATCAAAAGTGGAAGACTTGTTGCAGTCGGAAAGGCAAACCACACTGCAAAATGCTATGAGTTTTCACACTTTATTCTGCTTGCAAAGCCCACTGCTCTTCGCACACATGGTAATGAGGTTAGTAGGCTTTGGCATGAAATATTTGGACATCTTAATTATATGTATTTGCTGCTGCTATCAAACAAATCCATGGTAGATGGTCTTCCACAACTCCGTTCCTCGAAGGGAATATGCACTGGTTGCATCATTGGGAAGCACCCCGAGCACAGATTCGACCGCGGCAAAGCTAGCAGAGCTTCTACAGTTTTGGGGTTGATACATTCTGATATTAGTGGTCCACTGCCCCATACGTCATTAAATGGTTCAAGGTATGTTTTGACATTTATTGATGATTTTTCCCGCTTTATATGGGTATTCTTTCTCAAAAACAAGTCAGAAGTGCTTGGAAAATTCAAGGATTTTAAGGCTTCTGTTGAGACCGCCACTGAGAGCAAGATCAAAGATCTTAGATCTGATAATGGTGGAGAATATATCAAGGCCGATTTGCTGCAACTTTGTGCCCAAAGCGGAATTCAGATCCAACATACAGTTCCCTACACACCCCAGCAGAACGGTGTAGCGGAAAGGAAAAATCAGTCACTGAAAGAGATGGCTACATGCATGATTGAATCAAAAGGTTTGGCTGCAAATATTTGGGCTAAAGCAATCAATGTTGTTGCATACATATAAAACCGTGTTCTACATTCATCCGTGAAAGGTATGACTCCTTTCGAAGCATTCTTTGGTCACAAACCGGATGTGTCAAATTTGAGAGTTTTTGGCTCTACTGCATGGGCTAGAATTCCTCCAAGAAGAGACGAGCTTTGGATCCACAAAGTATTGAGTGCATACTGATAGGATATGGGGAAGAATAAAAAGCATATAAACTCATGGATATCAGATCTAAAAAGATATTCATAGAGCGCAGTGTGCAATTTGAAGAACCGCTTCAAGAATTGCAACTAGTCGAGGAAGAGACTACCGATTCACCGCCTTCACCAGAAGAAGATCCGTGAAGCGATAATGAAGGTATGAGTTCTGATATTTCTGATATTTTAGCAGCATATGATGATCATGACATATCAGGTTCAGAATCCGACCATTATGATCCTCCTCAGTTACCAAAGTGGGCCCAACACACTCTTCAATCTGCTGGTTCGAACCTTGGAAATCCTGCTGATCCAAGACGAACAAGAGCATACTTTCAAAGAGCAGGTATGGCTCTTTCTATTGCTGATCCATTACTTCCTGAGATTTGTTATTTTATGGCTGGTTCAAATCCCACATCATACTATTCTACCCACTGAGATCCGAGATGGCAAAGTGCCATGGATGAAGAGTACAGTTCTCTTCAAAAGAACAACACATGGGAGCTAGTTTCTCTTCTACCTGGAAGAAAATTAGTGAAGTGTAAATGGGTCTACCACACGAAAGTTGCTGCTGATGGCTCTATCAAAAAATACAAAGCAATTTTGGTGGCAAAAGGTTTCTCCCAAGTCCAAGGATTGGACTACACTGAGACCTTTGCACCGGTTGCAAAGATGGTTTCCATCCGCCTTGTTTTGGCTATTTCCACATCCAAGCACTGGGAAGTGCACCACATGGATGTGAAGAGTGCATTTATACATGGAGACCTTGCTGAAGAGGTATATATGTAGCAGCCATAGGGCTACACATCAGATCCATCATTAGTTTGCAGATTGAAGAAACCTTTGTATGGGTTAAAACAGACCCCAAGAGCTTGGTACGCAAAGATGGACTCCTTCCTTCTTTCTCAGAATTTCCAAAGATGAAAATCTGATCCGAATGTGTATCTTCAGCGAGTTAAAGGTAATTTGTTGGTTATTGTACTTTATGTTGATGATATTCTCATTACTGGTAGCACTCTTACTTCAATAAACAAGCTAAAAACTGCCTTAAATCTAGCTTTTGACATGAGAGATTTGGGCTTGGAGATAGCTCAAAATTTTGATGGGATCACTATATCTCAGCAAAAATATGCTTCCGACCTGTTATTGAAGTTTAATATGGCTGAATGTAAGGCAGCCCCATTCCCATTCCTCTCAGGAATCAGTCTTGAGGAGGGAGATTCTACACCGCTTGCAGATTGCAATATGTATCGACAGTTGAATTGGTTCACTACTTTATTTGACACACTCAAGGCCTGATATTTCATATGCCGTGAGTGCCGTGTCAAGGTATATGCAGCAGCCACATGAGATTCATTGGCGAGCAGCCAAGCGGATCTTGTAGAATGTGCAAGGTACGAGACAGTTTGGCATACATTATGCTGCAGATTCTGAGCTTGATTTCATTGGTTTTACTGATTTAGATTGGGTAGGTGATAGCATTGATCGGAAGTCCAATTCTAGTTATGTTTTCATGATTGGTCATGGTGCTATTTGCTGGTCCAGCAAAAAGCAAGCAGCCATTGCACTTTCTTCAGCAGAGGCAAAGTATCGAGGGGCAGTCAATGCCTGCATTCAGGCAGTTTGGTTGCAGGGTATTCTTTCCGAGTTTGGTTTTGGTGGCACTACTTCGACTGTCCTATTTTGTGACAATCAAAGTGCTATCAAGATCTCCACAGATCCAGTTTAGCGGCAGAGGACCAAACACATTGAGATTCATATGCATTACATTCGACAGTTGGTGCATGATCGCACCATCATTTTTCAATATTGCCCTACTGATGAGCAAATTGCAGACATCTTCACCAAGAGCTTCACTGAGAAGAATTTGTCTTACCTTCGTTCACTGTTGGGGGTGAGTTCCATCATGGTGGAGACAGATTGATCCATTATTATGCTTTAGCTTGAGGGGGGGCTTTCTTCCCATTGGGTTTTCCCTCTTTCCTCACTTAGTTTATTTTCAGCATTTTTTGGATTATTGTATTGGGGTGACCTTTGGTCTTAGTTACCAGGGCCCCATATTATTTGCTTTTGCACATCATAGTCTATCTTGAGGGGGGGTGTTCGGATATCCACATCATCTTTTTCAGGATCTTGCATGCAATTAGGGTTTGCATTGTTGGAGAGAACTTCCGCAGCATTTAGGAAGCTGCTAATTTTGGGAAGGATAACTAATTTTGGAGAGAAAGTACCAATTTTGGCGGTAAGACAAAGATATCGCCGTAGCACAAATTCCGGCGGGAATCACGGCGATAGGTACAGAAAAGTCAAGCATGTGGTACAAAGAAGAGGCCGAAGGGAGAGCTCAACCACCGCAATAAAGGCGCCGGAGATGAAGAGAGGGTTCAGCTACCCTCATTAAAGAAGAAGGACCACAGTCAGCGTTGCTTGAACCAAGAAGAAGTGACGGGCCGATGCATTAAAGACTAAGGACTGCAGGAAGCGGCGACGAGACAGAAGGCGGCCATGGAAGTACAGCCAGTTGACTGTAAGTGGTTGGGGTTGAGTCACTGTTGGGATAAGGCCCACAGTTTTGTAACTGCGATGAGACCTTTGGGCCATCTATATATAGTAGTCTTTTTATAGGATAAGGGGTTGGCCACATAGCGATAGAGACATCAGGTAGATGCTAGTCAAGTCTTTTGTTGTTGCAAGCCTGAACATCCCTGAGAAGACGAGGGCCGACCTGTCGAGAGAGTGCAATCCGCAGGGATTGCGAGAGGAAGAGAGTGCACTGTAAAGGCAAGAAGAGAAAAGAGGTCTATAGAGAAGGGCTCCCACTGAGGTGGAGTTTCCCAGAAGACCCCTGTTGTAAAGAGTGGAACGGAGCTGTGTTTATTCCCCAGAGTTGTAAGCAAGAACCGCAGTTCCCCTGGGCGTAGTCTTTTCCCTGGGAGTATCAATGTGCTTATCTAAGTAGCACTATTGTAATTGTGTAGCCATTGATCTCATTCACGTGTTTGTGCTATATATATGAATGCTTCAATCTGTTATAAGTAATGTACATGGTCGTCAGTTAACTTCTGAATGATGTATAATAATTGCGATAATCATAGCTAACCTCTTTGCGAACTAGATAATTGTTAAACAGAGGTTAATGTGCGAGTAAGAACTGAATATGAGGCATGAATGGTTTATTTAGACATTGCGCAAAGTAATGTTCTACCTAGTTACGTGTTGCGAGATATCAAGGGTCGAGTTCATTAGCGAGGGTTAGGCTTGTAGGCTGAATGTTGTTGCTAACTGCAGTACCAGGATGAGGATAGCTAAGACCACCTATTAACCCAGGAAGCGGTCAAAGTTCGCTTGCCGCAGGAACTAGAAGGGGAAGATATCGCACCTACGATATCTTGGGTATCACTAGACGGTTTCACATAGGGAAAGACTTATCGCATTCCCTGCATACCGCGATAAGACAGAGGCGTAGCCGGAGTAATGGAATGAGATAGACAGCTTCTGTGAAAGGGGTTAAGGAGGGTTTAACCACCCTGGATGCCTCGGAACTTGGCTGAGGACACTTGAGTCTTCTGCCTCCCATTAGAATCACTTCGGGTGAGACTTCAGGTTGCTTCTGCGACCTGTTGCCGAAAGGGCCAGTGAGCTAAGGGTTCTGTTGGTCTAAAAGATTACCGCCAGCCCGGGTCTGTGCAGAGAGAAAGGATCAAAGACCAACAAATGGTTCCGTTGCCGGTTTGAACACATTGAGCTGATGTTCTGTTGGCATCCTACCAAGCAAGAACTTAACCAGTGGGTTGAGTCAAAAGAAAGAGAGTTTGCTGCAAAAGAAAACAAGAATCCTAGACTGAGCACTGAGGCTTGGCTACAGAAGCACCTTTTTACAGATCTCCATGAGATATTCTTCGTAACTTATGCTATTGAGTTATATGGTTGGTTATCAAAGCTTGTTGACAACAGCGGTGTCAAGAAGAATCGAGAAGTTGTCTGGACAGCAGAGCTGATTCAGACCTTGAAAGGTGTCGATAACCCCATCTCACGCGCAGTAGACTTCTGGCTTGCGAGTCTGCTGGAAGGCTTCATCACAGAGTTCGCGGTTGATCAGAGAAAGAGTTTCAGCGCAGCAGAACGGTACTTCTTCAAGGGTTATCGCGGTAAGTACCTAAATTCTCTAAGTCTGTCCATTAAGCAATTACTATATGAAAAAGGAGTACTGGATATACTCTCAGATGAATAGTAGCATGATATTGTAATGTCAGTAGACTCTGAAAGTGATTACGAGTATCTTGGACATACACGTAGTGGTAAAAGATATAGAGTCAACGATTCATCTTCTTCTGAAGAAGACAGCTCAGATCACCCGAGACAGCAGAGTCAGAACCCTAGGACTCCTCAAAAGCCAGTCGGAACTCAGAATAATCCCGCAGGAACCCCGTCCAGTAGCTCTTATACAGCGAATACTACCGCTACACCCTCCACATCTACACAGCCGAGTGGTAGTCATACAGCAAACCAGAACCCACCATCTAGAAACAGAATGGGAGATGATATGAAGCTACCAACATTCAAAGGTACAGGGTCGGAGGACCCTGAGCAACACTGGTTCTTATGCGAAGCCATATGGACCATTAAGCAAATACAAGATGATAATGTCAAGCTTGTCCAGCTGGCCACCACATTTAGAGAAAGAGCATTAACTTGGTATATGAAGTATACCACTGGCCATAACAGAACGCTTGCACAGGTTAGAACTGCTATGATTAAAGAGTTTAAAAAACCTAAATCCGAGTCACAATGCATAGCAGAACTTAAAGATATTAAACAATTGCCTACGGAGACGGTTTGGGATTTTGACCAGAGATTCAAGACCCTCATTGATCAGGTAAGCTTTGAGCTTGCGCCTCAACAGCATAAAGAATGGTTTATCGCAGCAATATTACCACACATCAGACTTCCGCTAATGCAACAGAAATTAAATACACAAGATGAAGCATTAGAAATGGCAATGAAACTAGAGGCTTCACCTCTAGCAGAAACTAGCACCGGTATCACTAATCTGCAAAATCAGCTAGCTAACCTCACCTTACAGCTGCATGAAATTAAGAAAGGAAAGGAGGTTGCGCATGAAATTTGGTGTACTAAGTGTAAAGCGCAGGGACACAGTAAGGATAACTGCCCTGTCTTTGCTGACTATATCGCCAGTGGAGCTCCTAACCCGTTGATGCAGAACCAGGGGCCATGGTGCGAGATTTGTAGAACCAGAGGACACAGTCCTCAGGAATGCCCTCTCCTTCAGAAATATGTGCAGACACCAAAGAACCTATATTGCAACTTCTGTAAATCTGTGGGACATGACGAAAATAATTGCAGAGCTTATGAGTTAATGATAGAAAGGAAGCATGACCTCTACAGAGTTCAGTCAGAAGCATCCGGACCAGCAGTACGTGCACAAACTGATCCGAATCAGGGAGGCCGTGGAGGAAATTTCAGAGGCCGAGGACGCGGAGGAGGCTATGAATCTGGCCGTGGCCGTGGAACTATCACCTGTTATAACTGTGGAGGCACAGGACATTACGCTAGGGACTGTCAGAACCCTACTACAACGTGCAAGTATTGTAAATCTTATGACCACACAATAGAGGAATGTCCCATACTGATAGCTAAGATCAAGGACGCCAAGCCAGCAACCAATCAGACTATCCAGTTTATCGCTGCTGAGCAGAACGAAACCGAACCACGGGTCAATGTTGTAACTCGCAGTGGTCTCTCCACAAGCAACATATCGCAGGACGTGGAAAAAACGACAGGAACGCAGTGGGTGCGCAAAGCTCCAGGAAAACCTATCCCACTTGATCTACAGAAGAATAAGGAGGCATTTCAACAAACTAAGACTTCCTTTGCTGAACAAACACCGCCCAGATCACTATTATTACCATCTCAGGGTATACCACGGAAACCACCGCAGGATGTTAGTACTACGCAGATACCACAGGCTAGCACATCTGGAAGATGTGACGAAGAGGAATTGACCGGGAGTGTACAGTCCTTCTTGCAGAGTTGTTTGAAACTTCTAAGAAATGGGAAAGCTGTAGAGGAACTTCAGAAAGTTATTGACCAATGTCAACAGAGCCCTTCTGTGAGCAATACACAGCGCACCATTCACCATATAATGGGCCATACAAGGACAGGAAGAGAGATGAGGCTCACAGCGCAGATCGGACTATTTGAAATGGATGAGGTTATCCTAGACTTAGGTTCAGAAGTAAATGTCTTGACTAAACAGACATGGGAACAGATGGGAAGTCCAAAACTAAGCAGATCCCCTATCCATCTCAGACTAGCTAATCAGCAGAGAATATCACCGATGGGTCGCTTATCGCATGTCCCAGTGGACATCGACGGAGTTCACACATATGCCGATTTTGAGATCATAGAAATTATTGGTGACACCAAACCCTATCCAGCTCTATTAGGTATTGATTGGGCTTTTGATAACAAGGCTGTTATCAACTTAAAGAAAAGGCAGATGACATTTGAAGATGCTCAAGTCCGGGTCATCGCACCATTAGACCCTTTACAGGGTCCTCGCTACATTGAGCCAATCAAAGCAGAAGAGGAGGTGCATAACATGGAAAATTTGTACCAAATGACTTCTAATCAGACAGATTACATTGATCCTACAGCTGATGGACATATCAGCTGGAGATGTGATAGTTCATGCACATCAGATTCAGATGTTGGCTTAGAGAATTGGCAAAATAGACTCCACGAAGTTTCTATCCGCAGATGCGCATTCATGACTAAATCACTGCGATGGATTGGGACAGAAAACAGGTATATTCCAACTTTTGATGGATTAGCAGATGTTAATGATTTTTTGCAGCAGTTTGAACAAGAGATTCCTCAAGAGCAGAGGATGGAGGTTTTTGACCTTGCAGTTCGAGCCACACCTGCAAGATGGTGGTACACACACAAGGAACATATCGCATCATGGTATGATTGTAAGAGATTGATGCGCATTAGATTCTCTAAAGAAAGAGACTCTACACAGCGGAAATATACAGGGGAGAGTGATCCCAGAGCACACATTAGGAACTGTGAACAGAGTTGGCTAGAAATTCCAGCAGAAGAATGGGTTCATTTGTTTATCCACACACTGGATACAGTTCCAAGGAATTGGTATACAGAAACATAGCTAAGAAAAGGAACTATCTCATGGCCTACTATGATTGAAAACTTTTTGGTCACGTTCAGTTTTGAATCTGAGCATCCAAGCATTGATCGGGCCTTGAAGATCATAAAGACTAAAATATTTGAGGATTGCCCATTACCAGCGGATTCGCAACCCGAGTGGGCTATCCAGATGGAACATGCACTAGAATGTTACAACTGCGCACAAGACTCAAGCGATGAGGATGAAGATCCTCGCAGTATCAATATCGCAGAAACAGAAGGTACACGTGAAGTTGAAGGCCCGCACTTAGAAATCCCAGCTGTAACAGAACCAATCAAGATTAGAAAGAGCAATATTGGCACAGAAACAGACCCTAAGTTTGCCTCTATTGGAGATTATTGGGATGATGAGACAATTGGCCAACTCACAGACCTATTACATGAGTATCAGGACCTATTTCCTACCAACTTTACAGAAATGAAGGGAATAGTGGGTGACCTCGGAGTCATGAGAATACCGCTTAAGGAGGACGCTAAGCCGGTTAAGCAACGTCCATACAGGTTGAATCCACGGTATAAAGCAAAAGTAAAAGATGAAATAGATAAGATGCTAGCAGCAGGCATCATCGAACCTGTTGAAGAAAGTGAGTGGGTTAGTCCCATGGTAGTACAAGAAAAGAAAACAAAAGGAGACATCAGGATCTGTGTCGACTTGCGCAAACTGAATGATGCATCGCTGCATGACCCATTTCCGACACCATTCACTGATGAAGTCTTAGACAATGTTGGAGGACAAGAAATCTATTCATTTACTGATGGCTTTTCAGGCTATCACCAGATAAGAATCCATCCAGAAGACAGGCACAAGACCACATTTGCGACAGAATGGGGCTCCTTTCAGTATACGGTAATGCCCTTTGGTCTTAAGAATGCCCCAGCAATTTTTTCTAGAGTAGTTGTTGCTGTCTTTAAGGAATACATCCATCAATTTCTAGAAGTTTATTTTGATGATTGGACTGTATTTGGACTAGTCAAGAAGCACATAGGAAACCTGCGATTAATGTTTGAAAAATGTAGACAGCACCAGATTTCCCTTAACTTAAAAAAATGTATATTTTGTGCGCCTTTTGGTACGTTGTTGGGTCACATTGTGTGCAGACAAGGCTTGATGGTAGATCCTGCGAAGATCGCCATCATTGTCAATTTACCAGCACCTAACTCAGTAAAGCAGCTGAGAACTACACTTGGTCATACTGGGTATTACAGAAAGTTTATCAAAGGTTATGCCAAGATTACCGCACCAATGGAGAAATTATTAAAGAAGGATATCAAATTTCAGTGGAATGAGGAATGTCAGAAGAGTCTTGACGCTCTAAAAGAAAAAATGGTTACAGCACCTATTCTGGTATTTCCAGATTGGAACAAGCCTTTTCATGTTCATGTGGATGCATCTGGCATCGCACTGGGCATTATTCTCACGCAACCAGGCGAAGGGGGTATTGACCACCCTATCGCATATTCGAGCAGGAGACTATCGACAGCTGAGAAGAATTACACCACCACAGAGAGAGAAGGGTTAGCAATGGTGTATGCCTTACAGAAATTTCGGCACTATTTATTGGGTGCCCCGTTCAAGATGTTCACCGACCATTCTGCATTAAAGTACTTGGTCAATAAGCCAGTGTTAGGGGGAAGAATATGCAGATGGCTATTGTTGTTCCAGGAATATGATTTTGAAATCATTGTTAAGCCAGGAAGACTAAATGCAGGACCTGATCACCTGTCAAGGCTAGACTCAGGTGAAGAGCCAAGTAATTTAGAGGACAACTTGCCTGATGCGCAATTGTTCTCCATTCAGGTCGCAGATGAATATTATGGAGACATAATTCAATTCCTTACTACAGGGTGGGCACCACCTGAGTTTACCAAGCAACAAAAGAAACAATTAGTGGTGAAAGCAGCAGACTTCACCCTGATTGCAGGACACCTCTATAAGTTAGGACCAGATGAAATCTTGCGCAGATGCGTTATGCCCCACGAGAAACAGACCATTCTTAAGGAAGCACATTCGGGCATCGCAGGAGGCCATTTCGCAGGGAAGCCTACCGCTCAGAAGATCCTAGCAGCAGGACTATGGTGGCCTACATTACATAAAGACAGTAAAGAGTTTTGCAGATCATGCGATATCTGCCAAAGGACAGGAAAGCCCTCCAGAAGAGATGAAATGCCGTTGCGACCACAGATAACGCTACGCGCATTCGATAAGTGGGCCATAGACTTCGTGGGTCCTATTAACCCCCCAGGAAAACGAACTGGTGCGAGATATATAATTACAGCAACAGAATACCTCACCAGGTGGGCTGAGGCGAAAGCAGTCAGGAATTGTGATGCTGCTACAGCAGCACAATTTATTTTTGAAAACATCATCACTAGATTTGGATGCCCAGTGACTTTGATGAGTGATCAAGGCACACATTTTTTGAATAGCACCATAGAAGCCTTGACAGAGGAATTTGAAATACAGCACCATAAGAGTACACCTTACCACCCTCAAGCCAATGGTACGGTGGAGGCTTTCAATAAGATATTAGAACATGCTCTTACAAAGATTTGTAACAGTCAAAGGGATGACTGGGACCTCAGAGTTAATGCTGTATTATGGGCTTACAGGACCACGTGTAAGAAACTAACAGGGCACACACCTTTCAGCCTGATATATGGACAAGAGGCTGTTATGCCTATGGAATACATCTTACCCAGTCTAAGGATTGCTCAGCTTACAGAGATGGCTGATTCTGATACTTTAGAGGAGAGATTGGCACAACTGCTCAATCTGGAGGAAGACAGATTTATCGCAGGATTCCATCAAAAAGTGCAGAAAGCACGAGAAAAAGCTTGGCATGATAGGCATATCAAGAACAAAATCTTTCAGCTTGGAGACTTGGTACTCCTTTATGACAGTAAGTTTATAAACTTCCCTGGAAAATTCAAAACTCATTGGTTAGGACCCTATCAAATCCAGCAAATAACAGATGGAGGTGCTATACAGCTTTGTACTATGAGTGGGGAGTTTCTTCCTACCCTGATCAATGGCAGTCGGCTTAAGCTGTATCGCGAAGGCCATGCCACCTCCTAGCCCTAGCCCAGGAAGGAAGCAAATGGTGCAGATGCTCAGTGTAGTTGAAATGAAGCATCGCACCCTAAGGAGTCTACACCGGGAAATGCTTCAGATAAGAATTCGCAGCCAGTTTTCCTGGTGGTTGCGATAATTTTGATAAGATGCGAGTTTTTGGCACTTTCCACTTCCAGACGATGCGATATCTGATCGCAGAGGACAGAAAACAGATTGATGCGATATCAAATTTTGAATTGATCAGAGGGCTAGTCACTTCGCCATCTGACAAGCATTAACTGCACGGCTGACAAGTATCTGTTGTACTAAGATTTGGCAGCAGTACGACGATTCTTCTAGATTTGGAAAATCCGATGCGACATCACTCCAGCGCACAGTTTCCCAGCAAAATTTCAAACGGTGTTTGCAATAAATAGGCGCGGGGTGCTGTCTTGTCTATGCATTAAATACCGCCAACGGGTCCAGTCACTGGTCCGTTGCCATTTGAAATTCCGCCTGATGATAAATACACGTTCTATTCAAAGCACGGGGCTACTTAGTCATTTTCACCAAAAGAGTTGAGCGCAGTTGAGCCGAGCCAAGCGTATTCTTAGCAGAGTTCCGAACAGGGAAACTAGAAACAGTTGCAGACTCTGATTTGCATTAAGATTAGCAATCATAGGAAGTCCAGAGTACCACAGGGGAAGGCGCCTCGCGCCAGACGAGCCTCTCGAAGACGTGTTGCAGAGATTCCAAAGGGGTGGAATTGAGTGCGCTATGACTTCAGTTGTGGCGGAGAAAGGAAAGAAAATTGCTGCTGGCTCTTCGACCATACGCCAGTCGCCGAGAACCTTAGCTAATATGGAACGTAGCGAGACCCTGAATAGCACAGAGTCAGAAGAAACGGAGCAGGAACTTCCGGAAGAAGTTACAGTCACTACCATATACTTCCCACCGAGAGTAGAGAATGCGCCAGCGATCGTCCTTCCAAGAGACTTTAAATATGAACTCATACTCCCGCCGCTGGATAACCGAGTGAAGGAAGAAGGTAACTTGTGGGGGAATATGCATGCTGTTAAGTTTACTGATTATAATCTGAGAGATTATACGCTGTACCCACAATTCCGCCGCGATCGTTATATGACGATTCAGAGGAACCCAAGGACACAGCACGATGAGTTCGTCCCCATGGACCATGTAAGCCATTTAGTACCGTCGGGACTGCTCAATCTCCTGGAGATTCCACACTTTGGACGGGGCCCGGAGGTCAATGCTGTGGTGCGGACGCTACTTTCATGCGTGCATGGCGGTTACTTATGGTTGGGTAACCGAATAGATGTCAATGTTGACCTCATTCACCGCATTACCGGTCTGTCGAAGACTGGTTTCGACCCACAGATAAATATTGATGGCGCCACAAAGGATACCAGGCTCTCAACCAAGCAGGTTGCGGAGTATAAGCTGCAAAGAGGAGGTCGCGCCTACGATGTCAATTCAATACAGGATGACGCCTTGCGGTTTACTGTTAGTCTGTTGGCCGGAAAACTCCTTCTCAAGGTGAGGCCGAAGGAGGTCACAGGCTCAGTTATCCGCCTAGCGATCGAAGTCATAAACGGTAAACCTTACAACTGGAGTTTATTTTTGTTAAATAGTTTCTTTCAAGACTGTGCGCAGGCGCAGCAGGATCCACTTCACAGCTTCCACTTCTCGTGGCTGCTGATCCTTATGGCTTTCATTGGATGGAAAGAGCCGCCCAATTCGCAGTTTCCACAACTGCCGCCAGGGGCGTGCAGAGGGTCGAGGTACTCCAATCTTTGGGCGAGTAGTCACCCAGAGAAACACAAGAATAACGCAATGGTATTCCATGAATATTATACGCTATTGCTTGAATCCGTCGCAACGATTCCGCGTGTCGACTCGCCGGTCGTTGATCTTTATCAGTCCAAGCTGGAATTTAAAGTCGACAGGGATAAAACCTACATCAGACCCAAAGGATTCAGGAAACATAACGAATGGGCCCCCGGCCCATATCGCATGGAAATCCAGCAGGTCGAAGATACCATTAAGAACTGTTTCGACGAGGACATGAAACAAATGTATGATGATCTATCCTCTGGCCTAGTTCCAGTTGATCCCCCAGCTGAGGATCCAGAAGATGTTCAGGAGGTAGATCCTAAAGACAAAGAGAAAGAACCAATGGGTTCTAAGAGAAAGGATATTGAAGGCCCTTCTCCGGTGCGAGCAAAGAAGAAGAGAACAAAGGCGGTTACTTCCGACGAACCGCAGGCACCAGTCATGACAGAGGATGAGTATGATCTCATCGCCAGCCGAATACAGGAGAAGATGCGGGATAAATTCGCTGCGATTCAGTCATCGCAGGATCGTATGCGCATCAGCCTCGACAACAAACTGCGAGAGTTGAAGGCAATCACTGAGAAGACTGCTTCCATGCAGATTCAGCCAGCTCCAACTGCAGTCGCAGAAAGTTCGCAGCCCCCTTCGCAGAGCAGAGAAGAAAGCATTGCAAGGGACCGCACGAACATTGTTCGTATACCGCCGGGAAGTATTAAGTTCCCTGTACCTATGGAAGTGCAGATGGTTCATCCTCTTGAGGTGAACCTACCAGAGGTACCTATGGATCAGTTGTACGAAATTTTCCAGCAGATAGGCACGGAGCTGAGGCACAGAGAACAAGTCACATATGAGCAAAATGTTTTGCTGTCTAACGACAATGTGCAGCTCATTGCGCAGCATGAGGCAGAGAGTGCCCAGTTGACGCAATATGTTCAGCGAGAGCAGGATGTCTCTCTTGTTTTAAAGAATATCGCAGCAGAGCTTCCGCAGTGCGATATCAGGCCTGAGTTAGAAATAACTCAAAAGATCAGAAAAATAGCGGAAAGAGCAAAGGCTCTAGATGAAGAGAAGAGAAAGATGGAGGAAGAATACGAAGCAAGGATTGCTGCACTAGAAGCAAATAAGCCACCTACTCCAGAGGAGATCCAAGAAGCACGAGTGCAAGCTTTCAGAGTTGTACAGACACAGATGCACTGTCGGGTGGAAGCAGCAGAAGCCATCCTGGAGGATGCATCAAAGACATGGCTGGAGCTAGAGGAGCTCCCACAGAAAGCCGAGCTCGATCAGCACATTAAGCACTATGAAGATGCGATATCAAGAGCTGAAGAAGAGTACAAGGGCTTGAGTGCTCTTGCGAAGATAAGAAAGAAAGGAGAAATCACACAAATTCAGCAGCAGGTGCAGAAATACAGAGAACAGCAGATCAACCTGGCTAACGAAGTTAGCCCGCATGAAAGCAAAATCGCACATCTGGTTGATGAACTGGAGCAAAAGGTGAAAAGCTTCACCTCAAGTAAAGGAGTCATTGAGGGCACAGAGGACTCCTTGGTAACCGCTGAGCTGCTCAGCGCAGCGCAGGAAGAAGTAACACACATGGATGAAAGTATTAAAGCGCTTAAGGCACAATTCGCAGCAATCTCACGAGCAGCAAAGGATAAGCTTAGGCAGATGAATCAGGCTGTTGTTGCAAGTGGCTCGGGGACGAGCCACAAGTAAGTGTTAGGGGAGTTGTTGGAGAGAACTTCCGCAGCATTTAGGAAGCTGCTAATTTTGGGAAGGATAACTAATTTTGGAGAGAAAGTACCAATTTTGGCGGTAAGACAAAGATATCGCCGTAGCACAAATTCCGGCGGGAATCACGGCGATAGGTACAGAAAAGTCAAGCATGTGGTACAAAGAAGAGGCCGAAGGGAGAGCTCAACCACCGCAATAAAGGCGCCGGAGATGAAGAGAGGGTTCAGCTACCCTCATTAAAGAAGAAGGACCACAGTCAGCGTTGCTTGAACCAAGAAGAAGCGACGGGCCGATGCATTAAAGACTAAGGACTGCAGGAAGCGGCGACGAGACAGAAGGCGGCCATGGAAGTACAGCCAGTTGACTGTAAGTGGTTGGGGTTGAGTCACTGTTGGGATAAGGCCCACAGTTTTGTAACTGCGATGAGACCTTCGGGCCATCTATATATAGTAGTCTTTTTATAGGATAAGGGGTTGGCCACATAGCGATAGAGACATCAGGTAGATGCTAGTCAAGTCTTTTGTTGTTGCAAGCCTGAACATCCCTGAGAATACAAGGGCCGACCTGTCGAGAGAGTGCAATCCGCAGGGATTACGAGAGGAAGAGAGTGCACTGTAAAGGCAAGAAGAGAAAAGAGGTCTATAGAGAAGGGCTCCCACTGAGGTGGAGTTTCCCAGAAGACCCCTGTTGTAAAGAGTGGAACGGAGCTGTGTTTATTCCCCAGAGTTGTAAGCAAGAACCGCAGTTCCCCTGGGCGTAGTCTTTGCCCTGGGAGTATCAATGTGCTTATCTAAGTAGCACTATTGTAATTGTGTAGCCATTGATCTCATTCACGTGTTTGTGCTATATATATGAATGCTTCAATCTGTTATAAGTAATGTACATGGTCGTCAGTTAACTTCTGAATGATGTATAATAATTGCGATAATCATAGCTAACCTCTTTGCGAACTAGATAATTGTTAAACAGAGGTTAATGTGCGAGTAAGAACTGAATATGAGGCATGAATGGTTTATTTAGACATTGCGCAAAGTAATGTTCTACCTAGTTACGTGTTGCGAGATATCAAGGGTCGAGTTCATTAGCGAGGGTTAGGCTTGTAGGCTGAATGTTGTTGCTAACTGCAGTACCAGGATGAGGATAGCTAAGACCACCTATTAACCCAGGAAGCGGTCAAAGTTCGCTTGCCGCAGGAACTAGAAGGGGAAGATATCGCACCTACGATATCTTGGGTATCACTAGACGGTTTCACATAGGGAAAGACTTATCGCATTCCCTGCATACCGCGATAAGACAGAGGCGTAGCCGGAGTAATGGAATGAGATAGACAGCTTCTGTGAAAGGGGTTAAGGAGGGTTTAACCACCCTGGATGCCTCGGAACTTGGCTGAGGACACTTGAGTCTTCTGCCTCCCATTAGAATCACTTCGGGTGAGACTTCAGGTTGCTTCTGCGACCTGTTGCCGAAAGGGCCAGTGAGCTAAGGGTTCTGTTGGTCTAAAAGATTACCGCCAGCCCGGGTCTGTCCAGAGAGAAAGGATCAAAGATCAACATGCATGCACTTTGCATGCATCCCAGTCACTAGGTTGATGCCTCCGGCACCTTAGCCACCTTATTCTAGCACCCAAGAGCCACTTACTTCAGATTTTTATCCCTCCTAGTCAGGAAGACGCCCACTTCTCACCTACTGCCAGAAAAGGGTGCACTTCTTCACCTACCACTGCAGTTCCACTTCAGTTACACTCAATTAGCTCCGATTCTCCCTGATTTGAGGCTAGTTTCACTCCCGACTGACTGTTTCACTTCCGTTGGACCTCCAGATAGACTAGATGACTTGTTCTGACTTTAGTTAGCCTCCCATGTGCCCTCCACTGATCCCACTTCCCTATATCAGTGCTACACACTTCAGTTACACATGTTACACTCAGTTAGACTCAGATTGACACCTGGATGACTGGTTCTTGTGCATTGATGACCACCACCGATTGATTATGAGGACTCCTAGTTGGAGTCAAGCTACTCCATTTAGTGATTCGAATGACCTCCTTAGGAAATTCGAATTGCTCAGTCATTGTAACTGTATTTTATTGTAATCATTCACCCTTATTGGGATATTGAGCACTGCTGCATGTTTTGCACAGTTTTACACCATATTTTCTATGTTCATCTGTTGTGATTGATTTACTTGTTCATTAGATCTGCTGTGACTAATTTTACACATATGTGAAAGAAGACATCCCTATCCCAGAGGATGAAGAGGCCAAGGTATTGCATAAGAAGAACTTGGTCAAGGCAAAGAGAATCATTGCTGATTCCATTAAAGATCATCTCATACCCCATGTGTCCTCTCTAAAGACACCCAAGGAGATGTTTAACTCTTTGACCAAGCTATTTGAAGGGAAGAACATAAATCGGAAGATGACCCTACGAAACCAATTGAAAGGAGTAAAGTTTCAGAATGGAGAAACCATTCAATCTTATTTTTCAAGGGTCTCCCAGATCAAGGAACAACTAGAAGCAGTGGATGAAATGGTGGAGAATGGTGAAGTGGTGATGACCACTCTAAATGTCCTACCCAGGTCATGGGATTCTTTTATCCAAGGAATTTGTGCAAGGAAGAAGTTGATCTCCTTCAGTAGACTACGGGAAGAATGCTCACAAGAATAAGCAAGGCTTGTGGCACGAGAAGAAAAGATGGGGAATGAAGATCAAGCTCTCACAGCTCACACCAAGAAAGGGAAGTCCAAGAGAGAGCCATCTCACTCCAAGAAATATTCACATCACTTCAAATAAATAAGAATATGCTTCACCTGTAATGAGAAAGGAAATATTGCCATAAATTGTCCCAAGAACAAGAAGGACAACAACAACTCCAACAAGAAGAAGAAGGGCAGCAAAAGAAGGTTTCATGCTCATGCTGCTGAGGATGATGAACCACCCAAGAAGAAGGCTAGGGCAGAAAGTGATGATAACTCATCAAGTGAAGAAGAGTATGTTCTAATCTCTGCTCTCACAGGTACCATCTCCCATGGTTGTAATGATTGGTTGATTGATAGTGGGGCTTCCAAACACATGACTGGGTTTAAGGAATCTTTTGTGAATCTATCTGAACATGAATCACCCTATAAGGTGAAACTTGGGGATGATTATCAATACCCAATCAAAGGAAGTGGTGAAGCCTCCTACAACCTAGATTCTGGAAAATCTTTGAAGATGAAAGAAGTTCTTTATGTACCTGGGCTCAAGAAGAACTTACTCTCAATCTCTACATTGGATGCAAAAGTTATGAGGGTTGCATTTGTGGATGGCCAAGTCCTAATGTGGCCAAAGGGAAAGACCATAGATGATG
The DNA here is from genome assembly GCA_027924585.1 of Larix kaempferi. NCBI lineage: Eukaryota > Viridiplantae > Streptophyta > Pinopsida > Pinales > Pinaceae > Larix > Larix kaempferi. Next base: position 6,910,037 of record BSBM01000252.1, read on the forward strand.
CAGTAGTGATTGGAGAGCAAGAGGGAGGTTTGTATAAATTGAAGGGACAACCTGAACATGCCATGGTGCATGAATCCATGGAGCCAAGTGAACTTTGGCATAGAAGACTTGCTCATATGCACTATAGGGCACTTCCAATTGCAAGCAAGGCTGTAGAGGGTCTTCCTGAAATCAAGACCAAACATGAAGGTGTTTGCAAAGGATGTGCAAAAGGTAAGAACATTAAGAAGACTTTCCCAAGTAGTGAAAGCAAGGCAAAAGACATCCTGGAAATCATCCACTCAGATGTATGTGGTCCTATGTCATCCAGTTCTCTAAGTGGGTATCTTTACTATGTCTCATTTATTGATGACTTCTCCAAGAAGACTTGGGTATACTTCTTGAAGAACAAAGATGAGGTGTTTGATAAGTTTAAGGAATTCAAAACCTTGATGGAGAATCAAACTGACAAGAAGATCAAAACATTCAGATCCGACAATGGTGGAGAATTCACCTCAGGTGACTTCAAGAAGCTTTGCAGTGATTCGTGGATTAAGAGGGAGTTGACTACTCCTTACAATCCACAACAAAATGGAGTTGCAGAAAGGAAGAACAGAACAATCATGGAAGCAGCAATAGCAATGCTCCATGAACAGGATCTACCTATGCATCTATGGGTAGAAGTAGCTAGAACAGCTGTATATGTGCAGAACAGAACACCCCACAAGATATTGGACAACAAGACACCAAAAGCGGTCTTTTCTGGTAAGAAACCTGAAGTCAGCCATCTCAGAATATTTGGTTGTCCAGTATACACTCATGTCCCAAAAGAAAAGAGGACTAAACTAGATCCTTCAGGAAAGAAGGGTATCTTTGTGGGTTACAGTGAAAGCTCGAAGGCTTACAGAATATACTTTCCAGGGTTCAAGAAGATTGATGTCAGCAGGGATGTAACATTTGATGAAAACTCAGCATTCATCAAATCAAGGAAGGCACCTATTGAAGTTTATGAAGAACCTAAGGAAACCAGATTTCAAGACACTACCATGGCTGAAGTAGTTCCAGAAGTTGTTCGTGAGTTTGAAGATCCACAAGAACCTGTAGATCCACCCCGTGAGGATAACTCTCACAAGAGGAAACCTGCATGGGCTAGAGAGCTCATTCAAGATGCAGAAAGATTTGGCATTCCAGAAGAAGAACACAGAGCAAAGAAGAGAACCAGATCACATACCAGCTATGTTGCTTTACTCTGTGACATTATGAACAAAGAGCCTTCCAGTTATGAAGAAGCAGCGGAAAAGAAAGAATGGAAGGATGCCATGGTTGAGGAATACCAATCAATAATGAAGAATGATATTTGGGATGTTATCCCAAGACATAAAGAGAAGTCTGTTGTGACTTCCAAATGGATCTACAAAATCAAGCATGCTGCAGATGGTAGTGTAGAGAAATACAAGGCAAGATTCGTAGCTCGTGGCTTCTCTTAGAAAGAGGGAATAGATTATGAAGAAACTTTTGCACCTATAGCCAGGTATACTTCCATCAAAAGAGTACTTTCCCTGGCTGTAGCAATGAGATGGAAAATACACCAAATGGATGTCAAGACTGCTTTCTTGAATGGTGTAGTTGAAGAGGAAGTATATGTGGAACAACCACTCAGTCTTGAAATACATGACAGGGAGTCATATGTGTGCAGATTGAAGAAAGCCTTGTATGGCTTGAAGCAAGCTCCCAGAACCTGGTATGGTAGGATGGACAGTTTCCTATCTAGTTTGGGATTTACCAAGAGTAAAGCATATTCCAACGTTTACTACAAGGTTGAGGAAGGGAATCCTATGATTCTACTCCTGTATGTGGATGACTTATTTGTAACAGGAGATGAAAAACTGATTGCAGATACTAAGAGGAAGCTTGCTGCTGAATTCGATATGAAAGATTTGGGAATGATGCACTATTTCCTAGGTATGGAGGTGTGGCAGAGTGTAGGTGGGATCTTCCTTGGTCAAGGGAACTACACAGTAGATATCCTGAAGAGATTCAGGATGATGGATTGCAAGGCCATGGCCACACCTATGACATCGAATCTGAAGCTTCTATGCGATGCTTCATCTGAGCCGATTGATGTCTCTATGTATCGTCAAATGATTGGGTCCTTGATGTACCTGACGAACACGAGACCAGATATTTGCTTTGCTGTGAACACATTGAGCCAGTTCCTAACGGATCCGAGGAGTGTTCACCTGGTTGCTGTAAAGCATGTTCGGAGGTACCTGAAGGGTACAATGGATTTTGGGCTCAAGTATGAAGTGAATCAAAAGTTTAACCTGCAGGGTTATGTTGATTCAGATTGGGCTAGCAGTGTTGCAGATAGGAAGAGCACATCTGGGTGCTGCTTCAGTATGGGATCAGGTGTGATCTCTTGGTTTAGCAGGAAGCAGTCCTGCATAGAACTGAGTACAGCTAAGGCAGAGTATGTTGCAGCCTGTTCAGCTAGTTTTGAGGCAGTGTGGCTACGGAAGCTATTGTCTAAGTTATTTGATCTCCCATTGGATGCCAATGGTATCTTCTGTGATAACCAGAGTTGTGTGAAGCTGTCCGAGAATCTGGTGTTTCATGACAGGTCGAAACACATAGAGATCAAATATCACTATATCAGGGATATGGTGCAGATAGGAGCTGTGAAGCTCCTGTATGTTGCGACAGACGAGCAGATTGCAGATGTGCTGACGAAGCCACTAGCCAGGGTGAAGTTCGAGTACTTCAGGGAGAGGCTTGGCGTTCTTCAAATTGATGACACTTCGAGGAAGAAGTGATGGACACATTTGCTGAAGCCATTCCAAGCATGTTGGAAGGAGGATCCTTCACATGGCTATGGATGTAAGCGCTGGATGATGAGCATCAGGATGATGTTCTAGTTTCTGCTTTGTATGATCAGTTGGATCATTTATATGTATATGTATGTACGCATCATGTTGGATGCTGGATATGATCAGTTGGATCATTTATATGTATGTACGCATCATGTTGGATGCTGGATATGATCGGTTGGATCATTTGTATGTATATGCATCATGTTGGATGCTTGGACCATGTATCTGTATATGTATCAGGTGGATACATTGTATGATCAAGTAGATCATGTATATTGATATGTATCAGGTATGATCAGGTAGATCATGTATGTTGATGGATACATTGTGTGGATCATGTATCTATGTATCAGGTGGATACACTATGTATGATGATATGTATCAGGTAGATACTTGGTGTGCATCAGATAGATGCATTGTATGATCAAGATGATCGTGGATGACGAGCTTCTCCAGATGACATGCAGCATGATGTTGCAGTGATGATGATCAGGGTGATCATGTGTACATCAGGATGATGTATGATGAGTATCAGATGATACTCTGTGGTCGTGGAACAGGTTGTGCAGGTAAGAATGTAATTTGTGCCCTGGGAGATTTGCAGATGGTCTTTCGAGGTTTTTCCTATGGCATGTAATTCATACCCTGGGACATCTGGAAAATGCTCTTTCGAGGTTTTGCTTGGGAGGACATAGAATTTGTGCCCTGGGAGATCTGCAGATAGTCTTTCGAGGTTTTTCCTATGGCATGTAATTTGTGCCCTGGGATATCTAGCAGATGCTCTTTCGAGGTTTTGTCCTATGGCATGTAATTTGCTCCTGGGAGATCTCGACAGGATGAAAAAGGCCTCAGATGCTTCAGCCAGGTTTTGCCATGACCACATGTAATTTGCTCCTGGGAGATCTGGATAGAATGAAAAAGGCCTCAGATGCTTCAGCCAGGTTTTGTGGTGGACCACATGTAATGTGCTCCTGGGAGATCCGACAGGTAGAGCTGTGTGCTCGTAACAACCTGGGATGCTTTAGCCAGGTTTTGTGGTGAGATCACATGTAATGTGCTCCTGGGAGATTCGACAGTAGAGCTGTGTGCTCGTAACAGCCTGGGATGCTTCAGCCAGGTTTTGTGATGGGTCACATGTAATGTGCTCCTGGGAGATCCTACAGGTAGAGTTGTGTGCTCGTAATAGCCTGGGATGCTGCAGCCAGGTTTTGTGATGCACGTAATAAGTCCTGAGAATTCCACAGTATGGCCAGTGATGATGAAGACCTGCAGGTGGTGGGCCTACATCCAGTATGAAAAAGGACTGGCTCTATAGAACTTCCTATGACGAGTAGAGTCAGAGATTGGTTGAGATAGCAGCAGCAGTGACGATGATGATGACGATGATCCTGAGAAGAAGACTTGTCTAGCAGAACTGTGTCGAGAATTACCTTCCTAGTTAAGAGGGGGTGTTGATGTATATGTAACTTCGGAATGTATTTCATCTGTGTATTTTATATATATTTATTGTACCGTTATAAGAGATGTGTCATTCCTCTATAAGGAAGTGTCGTCATGTGGATTGACAAGTGTCGCAAGTGTGTGTACTTGCCAATGGGTTATTAGACCACCATGTGGGGTCGACCCTGAATTATATATATTATAATGTGGATGTACCTAGCTAGACAAGTCGGCCCCATAAGGTCACTGGGCAAAAAGGTCAGTATAAATAGAGATCGGAGATCTCTATTTTACTCATTCGAAAAAGTATCTCACTCTCACTCAGAAAGTGGCGCACTAGTGAGGAGAAGGATCATCTACTACTAGGAGACTATCTCAGTGTATTTTGGTTGTACTTTGGTTGAGCCATTGCTCTCTCTATCTGTGAGGAAGTTGTGGGGTTTTTCACCTTAGGTTTTTCCCCACAGAAACTCTGTGTCTCTTGTCTCTCATGCTTTTGATTCTTGTGATGCTTGTCATGCTTATTGTGATTGTCATGCATTGATATACTGTATATGTTATTCTCTCAGTTAAGATCCTAGAGTATTGTGAATTAATGCTCAAAATTTAACAATCAGTTCCTTCAACTGTGATTTCAATTCGTGTAATTCCAGTATATTCATCCTATATGGAGCTTTAGAGTTTGGTACTGCTCCTGGTATTAGCTCGATGGTAAAATCTAAATATCTTTTGGGAGGTAATCCTGGAATATCCTCAGGAAAAACATCCTTGAAATCCTTTAGGACAGGTATTTCTTCTAATTTCAATTTGTACTCTTTACAAATAAACTCATCATTTACTACATTTACTGCAAACAACTGGCATCCTTTCCTAACTGCCCTCTTAACTTGCATGGTCGAAATCTGTCTAAGGGTTGCCTTTCTTGGAATACCTTTTACTTCTACAGTTTTTCCTTCATCATTTAAAAACGTAAAACGTTTTTATAATAGTTCAAAATGATATGATGGGATTCTAACCAGTCCATTCCGATTATAATATCATAGGATCTTAAAGGTAAAATATTCAACTTGATTTGTGTATTTAATTGATTCATGGATAAAGCACAACCTTCAATAAAATTTGATGCTTTCCTCTTTGTTCTTGTTGTCAATCTAACTAACCAAGATTTACTGAACTTTTTTATTTTTAATTTAAGACTTTCCACAATATCTGTTGATATATAACTTAAGCTAGCACCTGGGTCAACTAAAATAGTAATAGGATGATTTTGTAGCATACCTTCAATCTCTACCATAGAGATATGATGATCTGCTTGCCTGTTTTCGAGTGTTGCATTGATTATGGGCATCTCCCTCGCTACATCTCTAACAGTAGGTTCAGTCTGAATAGAGTGAATGTTGTTAGCTGTCCGCTTCCTCTTAGGACATCCGGATGCATAGTGAGGACCTTGACACTCAAAACATTTGATAGGTGCCTTTTATTCATTGGTCCTGGTATTATTGGGAGCATTTCTGGGTGCTGTAGAATTCTGCTGTTGACTGTTTCTGAAATTATTTCCTTGAAAATTTCGATTCTGAAAATTTTTCTTTTGGAAACCGGAATTCCCACTGAACCTAAAATTTTTCTTTTTCAGTTCAAAATTGCTGGGTTTATGACTTTTCCAATTTGACATTCCTTCTCTTCTCCGATTTGTGTCATAACAAAAAACTGCCTTCCTCATAGCCTCTTCCAAGGTTTTTGGATTGTCATACTCAATTCTGTCCTTAATATTTAAAGGTAGACAACTCAGGTATCTTTGAATCTTCGGTTTTTCTTCCACGAGATATGGCACATATCTCAATAAGTTCAAAAATTTATTGTTCATTTCCTTCATATTCATACTTCCCAACTTTAAATCATAGAATTCTTTGGATTTTTCTTCATAGTACTGTTCAGATAAAAATTTCTTCTTGAAGTATCGTTTAAAAGCACTCCAGTTTACATCCTTATCCTTAATACCCTTTACTCTTTTGATGTCCTGCCACCAAATATCCGCTTTTCCGATCAAGTTATATATAGTCATTTTTGCTTTCAAGGATTCTGAATAGTTATAAATCTGAAAATATTTCTTCATGCCGGACAGCCATGCTTCAGCTGTCTCGCCCTTCTCAGTTTGTCCATTGAAAGTTGGAGATCTAGTCTTTTTGAACTCCCCAAAAATCTGTTCATACTTTTTATGGCTTTTCTTTCTGGGTTTGTAATCTCCTTTACTACTATCGCTTGAATAGTCACGTTTCTTTTTATGTACTTCAATAACATCTCCCAATGCTATTGAACTGCTGTTCACATCATCGGTTTTCATTTTCTTACTTTTGTTACCATGAGGTAGATTCTCAACCTTGGAGAAAGTAGTTCAAGGTGAAAGTAGTTCAATGGTGAACTAGGGTTTCAAGAGAGATTTTGGCAGAGTAAGGGTATACTTGATTGTGTATGTGAAATAAGGGATCTCCATCACCTATTTATAGTTTTTTGGTGGTGGAGTGCTGACCCATGGTTTTGGGAACCATATGGTTTAGGGCGGCTGTATAGGGTTTTTTCCTCCTTTTCCTCATTATTTTATATTTTTTATTCCCTTTTTAGGGGATTTTTGCTATTTTAGAGGAATTTTGGATATTTTTGGAGGAAAAAGGGGTTTTTTAGCCTTTTTGAGGCTTTTTTGATGGTTTTGTGGCCTTTTGGAGGCTTTTTAATGGGCTTTTTATTGTTTTTAAGGGAAATATGGTAGGAAAATGGACAAATGAGCCATGTAATGTGGTAGATGAGGTAGTGAACACTTTTTGGGTGTTAACAGATTGCCCCGTGATGTGCGAGGGCAGGAGCTCATCGTATGGCCGATGGACATCATGAGTCATGAGTGGTTTTCCTGGTGTGTGGAGAGAAGAGAAGAAACAAACTGAAACCCGGAACAACGATCCCGAACAAACTGCAAGAACTAAAAGTACATAACCTCAATAATGGATGAGGAATCATCCGATCATATGGACGAGGCGGGCATTCCCATGCTCGTATCAGGATATAACATAATAACAATGGGGTCCAAAAAATGGGGACCTGAAATATACATGACCTCAAATACTGACTGAGGAATAATCTCAATATATGGACGAGGCGGGCATACCCATGCTCGTATCAAGATACATGAAATAACTGTGAGGCCCGAAAAGAGGGACCTGTAAGATACATAGATAACCACCGTGTACATCATAGGTGTCCAGAGGAGACACAAATCTGGGACATACTGCTGGGCGGACCATGTGTAAACTGAAGAACTGGTGCACTAGAATATCAACAGTGCTGCTGAATGTGGTACCAAGGGAACTGATGAGCTGCTGGATCAGAGTGACAAGGGGTACACTCGCAATGGTACATGGAACTGGAACTGATCTGGGACGGAACTGGGTACTGAAGGAAGCATAGAACTGGATGGCTTCCGAATACAAACGCCAACGCAACCCGGACATCCACAGGAGCATATAACTGGGCGTTCCGAAGTGACTCACCAATGTGCTAGAGTCGGGGGAAATCCGGGGTCTTCGACTAAAAACTGATGGGATATAACCCTACGCGATTCTCAACGATGCGATCAAGGTGCTGAAGTCGAGCATGTGAGAAACAACCACTCGGAGAGGCAATGATGACTCCCCTCATAATGGTCCGTAGGCACTTACCACAGATGGTGATAAGTCCAAGGCGTAGGGACCTCTGGGCCTATCCTCTGGAATAGAGGTGTTGTCGTCAACAAAGGGAGACCTGCAACTATCAAGGCAATGATGCTTCCTTGACAGGAGCGCGAGGTGGAGAACCGAAATGTGATAGTACTGATGGCAGGACTGACAAACTGTAAGGGGGACAACTGGGAAAGCAGAGTGGGTGGACTCAAACTTCCTTTGTTCAGAGTATGATAATGGGGATGATCGGGCAGCATATGAAACTGATGAAGGGGAAAGGGGTCATAGCTGTATTAGATCTGGGAAGGTGATTGGGTTGAGGGAGACTCAAGTTGTGGTACAATGGCAGGAGACTGCAGAATACTCTGAACAAAGGCGACCTGATTGGGGGTGCTGCCGAGATGATCAATCATAGTGCCAGGAGGCACGGGAGGGGACTTCTTCATGGGTTAAGGAACTAGAAGAAGTGTGTGTAAAATGATACTGTCGTGTGGATTTATACGATCCCAGGACAGTTCATGCTCGTGGTCGCTTTCAATTTTAAGGAGTCTGAAAGTGATAAGAAGACTCTAAAGTAATGGACTGGTACTGTCGTGTGGATTTTACGATCCCAGGACAGTTCACGCTCGTGGTTGCTTTCAATTTTAGAGAGTCTAAAAGCAAATAAGAAGACTCCAGGGGGTTGCTTTTTCGTATGTTTAGTCTTCAAGGCCCAAAGAAGCATAAAAGGATACAATGAAGAACTCTTCTAGCCGGTGTGACTAGAGTATTCCTTTTTCGTAATTAGTCTACCAGGTCCGGAAAAGGGTTAAACTTATACCAGATAGACGCCCTTTCAGGTACTTTAACGAGCATGAAAGGAAGCAAGATTGCTCGGCGATCTTTTCATTCTTTTAGGAGTCAGAAAAGAGCTTAACGGAAACTCCCTAAGTGCCTTTTTCGTAAAGGACTTGTCCGGCCCGAAAAAGGGATAAAATTATACCGAACAAAAGGAATGGCTAGGCAAGGAGGAAGTGTTCAATCAAGGATTAGTAATGATGACCAAGAACGAGGGTAGGGGGAAACACTGGTGGGCCTCCTTGCGGGGTGAATGAAATGGTGGCAAAATAATGAAACATTTGCAGTATGACAGGAGTGAATGGCTCATGTAAAAGTGTGGAACAATCCGATGGCGGCCGATGTGGCGCGCAAACTGAGGCAGCAAGGTGTCGGGACACAATGTTGAAATTGTATCAAGTGAGAGCGAGAAATGGTCTCAAGCATCATCACGAGCTCGGAAAAATGAATTCGGCGATATAAAGAGTGTCAAAAACGGGTAACAGTCGATGTGGCACACAAACCGAGGCGACGAGGGCGTTTTGGAAAAATACCCAAAAAATCTGGGGGTGAGAACGAGAAATGACCTCAAGCATCATCACCGGCTCAGAAAAATGAATTCGATGATATAAAATATGTGAAAAATGGAGAATGGCCGATGTGGCACGCAAATCGAGGTGACTAGTGGCGTCGAAAAAATGGACAAAAAATGACGGGGCAAAAATAATGCAACGAGGTTACCATCGTGACGGTCTCGTCGTGCTGATTCCAGTGGTAGAAATGGTTCAAAAAACGGACTCCGTATGGGGTCAGAATGGCCAAAACAAGAAAAAGTCAACTGACTATAAATAGTGAGTGGGTCCAACATGACATGTGTCATTTGTACTATTTGACTTTGACTTGTGATCAGAGTGGACCAGAGCTGAGGTGGCATTTCTGGACGATCCGACCGGTCGATTTCAGATCCAGGAGATACAGGTATTCCGTCAAACTCATACCTGCATGTTTTTTAGGGTCGGGGGTTGGGTAGTGGGTCCCAGGGCTATTTGTACGGTCCACGTGGGGTGGACCGCAGGTTAAGGGGTCGAAACCGCGGTTGGCGATCACGAGTTTCAGGGTGAACCACGCGGTTGGGGACCGCGTGTTTCTTGGATGGATACGCGGTCTGGTACCGCGTGTTCCAGGGAGGAACACGCGGTGCCAAACCGCGGGGTTAGGTCGAACAATCGCGGTTAAGGACCGCGAGTGTAGGCCTGACAGCCGCGGTCGGAAACCGCGGCAGGAAGCCCTAAAGCTACAGTTTTGGGCCGAGCTATGAGGGTCTTCCGGGGGGAGGGGAAGGGCTTATTTGTTTGACATGAGTCTGATGAGTCTGCTTTGTGTGATTGACAGGATGCCGCAGGTGCTATGGAGAGAGCGGGAGATCCCTGATGAGATCGTGGCCGTGATCCGAGGGGATCTCCATGTGCGATATGTGCTGGGACTGTTCGCACTACTGAAGTTCACATAGATACCCATGATACAGTCAGCAGCATTGCTGCTGAACTGGCTGATCAGCTTCTGGGAGCCGGACATACAGGCTTTTCGAGTACAGGGTGAGAGGGTGGACCTCACCCTGACGAATGTATACTTTCTGACGGGGTTACCCTGTCTAGGGAGGGTGGCAGACACACAGCCGCGGGTCGCCACGGACATAGACATGGAGGACATGCTAGAGAGGTACTGTGGTCCAGAGGCACGGGTGCATAGGAATGCACTCTTGGTGAGGGACTTACAGGAGCCATCAGTGCAGGCCATGGCGGCATGCGTGGTTCGGGTATTGGGGTCCCAGTCACCTGAGAAGGTGTCGGGGGGACAAATGCAGATGATAGAGCGCGTACTGGATGGGGTGTATTACGCATGGCGCCAGATGTTCCTGACCTGCGTTCAGCGGCAGCTGACGGCAGCGAAGGAATCTGGCAAGGGGTTTTGCTATGGTTCCTTCTTGTGTGCCTTCTTCATAGAGAGGGTACCCACACTGCGGCCACGGGTGCCGATCAGAGCAGGAGGCTTGAGGGAGCCGCGGATGGTGTGGTGGGGTGAGATGATGCGCCGCCGTGGTGGCGGCGATGTGGGTAGGTATTTTACACAGGAGTTGTACCTGCAGTGGCTCCAGATACCCTTGAAACTGGATGACTTCCCGTATAGGGACATGGACTACACGGGAGATCCAGAGGCGCCACGAGCACCAGGACAGGCATGGAGACCCGATGGTACGTATGTGTTTGCTTGCATGTTATGGATGTCAAGGTTTATATATGATAGTTTATTGATATACTGTTACTGACAAATGGGTAATCTGCAGATGTGGGCCCGAGGCTGCCACCAGGACATGTGGCGCGGAGGGGGATTGTGGCCGTTCCAGCTCTACCTGGGCGGGGGGAGGTGCGTCGCCGGGATGCAAAGGGGACGCTAGAGTCCGTACGGGCACTACTAGATCGGTTGCTGGTGGGGGTGTTCGACGAGGGATGGCGGGACGTCAATCCGGACGTTGTTCAGGATTGCATGAGGGCACCCCGAGAGTTCAGATCCATAGCGATCCGGGTGGCGATATTGGTGGACCGGGCATGGGCACAGGAGCCCGTAGGAGATGAGGACTTGCCAAAGGAGGAGCGAGGGGAGGACTCAGAGGCAGCCGATGCAGGCAGTGATGTAGGGTATGACTCTCATTAGGGAGTGCAGGGGACTCCCCCCGAGTTTTGTATCTATGGCATGTATTTTGATGAGGCTTTAGGCATGTATATCCATTTTTTGTATAGCTGAGTACAGGGGTACTCAGGACATGTATAGCACTGAACATGTATATTTTTGATATATATATATATGCACATGGATGCACCTTTTTATGATGTTGTGTTTGTACGCACGTGGATGCGCATTATGACATGTGGGATATTTGTATTGCACGTGGATGCAAGTAGCATAGGATGTTGGGCACGTGGATGCCCCTTTTGTATTTTATGTGGTTTTATGATGTATGTATGATTAGGCATGTGGATGCCCCTATGGATATGCATGTGGTTTTATGGTTTATGTACATGGATGCAAATGTTGATGCGATGCAATCTTTTTGGGTTTTTACATATTTTTATGAGATGTTATGGGATGATGATGCATGATGTTACATGGTGTGATTGATATGCCAATCTAGGATGTTGTTTGCCATTTGATCTGCGACACTATTTTGGGCTCTTGGGACATTTGTGAATGTTATGGATTTAAACTGTCGACTGAGTTGTTTTGCACGCAGGAATTTTCTAAAAAGGCAGGGATCATGCACCTAGTAGCAGTTGTTGAGCCGGGAGACAAGTAGCTGGGAGTCAAGGAACACATGAAGGTGACATATGCCCATCTGGAGGGTAGCAGTCAAGAGACCGGTCACAGCATCATACTCTGCCTGGTTATTGGTAGCAGCACCTATACATATTCCGTCAAGGTGAATCATCTCGTTGGAAGGGGAGTACAAGACCCATGCTGCAGAAGACAGGTTGGGAGACCAGCGGCTTGCGCCATCAGCGAAGCCAGTGTAACAAGGTGGAAGATGGTCCAACTGTGATCATGCAGAAATGATGAATGTAAGATGATGGTAAGAAAGGTGAAAAACAAAAAAGAGAGCAAACTGTACAATGCGGACCAATGAGGCCATGGTTTCATTCATGGATAAAAATGCTTAAGATACAACCCATTACGGGGGTTGCACAAAGGATGGCCTTCGGAGTCGGCTAAGATGTATGCCCCCTTGCCGAGGCAGGTCTGCACAATGTAAGGGCCTTGCCACATGGATTCAAACTTCCCTTTGCCAATTTTGTCATGGGCTTGGTCATAAGCGAGGACGAGGTCCCCTTCATGGAAAGTTCGAGGGTGAACATGTTTGTCATAACCGGCTTTGGAGCGGTTCTTAGCAGCTTCGATGTTCTGGAGAGTGGCACGACGGTCTTCATCAGCTTGTTCGAGTGTCAGCAAAAGCTGCTCGAGGGGGGAAGTGTCGGGGATAAGCTCAACGGCGATGTGTAAGGCAGGAATCTGACACTCGATGGGGAGGACAGACTCTACACCGTGAACTAAATGAAATGGGGTAAAACCGGTGACGGTCTTAGTGGATGTACGGTAATCCCATAAGGCAGGGAACAGCATGTGGTGCTAATTGGACTTATGCTTGTCAACAGTTCGTTGAAGGATGGTTTTGAGGATTTTGTTAATGGCCTCTACTTGGCCGTTCCCTTGGGGGTAGTAAGCAGAGGAAAATTGGTGTTCAAATTTGAGGAGGGTGGATAACTCACGCCAAACAGCATCTTCGAAGTGGGAACTGTGGTCGGAGACTAACTGCTTAGGAACCGCAAATCAAGTGATGACATGGTTGAAAAAGAAACGGGCAGCAGTGTTAGCGGTACAATTGAAGGTAGGCATGGCTTCCACCCATTTGGTGAAGTAATCAACGGCGACAATGATATACTTGTGATCGTTGGCAGACGGAGGTCTACACTCCATGAAGTCTATGGCCCACTTACAAAAGGGACCAACGGTGACGATTGGGTGTAACGGAGCAGGTGGTGTCCGGGCCTTGGGGGTGAAAAGTTGACAGTTATGGCAATGCTTGACCGCAGTGATGCAGTCGGTGAAAAGTGTGGGCCAGAAGTATCTGGCGTGGATGACCTTTTGGGCAGTGGCCATCCCTGAGAAATGGCCTCCACAGGCGCCGCTATGACAGTCATTAAGGATGTGTTCAGCTTCCGCGTGTGTAAGGCAAGGACGAAGAATGGTGTCGACCCCTCACCGGTAAAGGACATCGCCTAAGAGGAGATATCGGGAGGCCAGGTGACGGATGCGACGGCGTCCATTACAGGTGACTTTGGGTCTGAACTTCTGCGTGCGCAGGTATAACAAAATATCACCGTACCATGGGTCATCAGACGAGATAGTGAACAGGTGATTGTCGAGTAACTCATCGGAGATTGGTTTGGCCGGGAGAAGGGAAGGGAGATCAGTAATGAGCTGGGCAAGCGCGAGGCCTTTAGTGCTCTTAGGTGTTTTGAAGGTAAGGTCATATTCCTGGAGGATAATGACCCATTTAGCCACACGACCTTGCAGTAGCCGCCGGTTGAGGAGATAGACCATGGGGTTAGAGTCGGCGACGACTGTGGTATGACTCATTAAGATATAGTGTCACAATTTTTGGACGGAAAAGACAACAGCAAGGGTGAGTCTCTCCTCATATGGGTAACGCAGAGGGGGTCCAGACAAGGTCTGGCTAACGTAATAAATGACATGCTCCTAGTGAGAAGCGTCTTCTTGAACCAAGACTCCGGACACAACATGCTCGAATGCCGAGACGTAGAGGATGAAGTCCGGGGAGAAATCCGGAGGGGAAATCAAGGGGGCTTGGGTGAGAGCTTTCTTGAGAGCTCCAAATGCAGCTTCTGCTTGCTTGTCCCAGACAAAGGGTATATGGGTATGCAGTAGGCACAAGAAACCATGAACGGTAGTGGCGTAATCGAGAACGAATCGTCGAAGGAAATTGGATCGCCCCTGCAGACTTTGGAGCTGCCGGAGTGTGCGAGGAGAGGGGAGGTCCAGGATGGCTTGGACCTTCAGGGGATCAACAGTGATTCCTTTCTGGGAAACAATAAAACCCAACAATCGGCCTACCAGAACGCAAAAGACACACTTGTGGGGGTTCAAGCGGATTTGATATTTGCGACAACGCAGAAAAACTTGCCGAAGGTCGTTAAGGTGGTCGGATCATTTCCGGGAACGAGCTGTAAGATCGTCAAGGTAGACTAGCAGGATATGGACCAAGTCGTGAAAGCAATAGGTCATGGCCCGCTGGAAGGTGGCACCAGCATTTTTAAGGCCAAAAGGCATGACGCGATAGGCAAAGGTGCCCCATGGGGTGGTAAAGGCAGTTTTGTACTGGTCTTCCTTACGGATCTGAATCTGGTTGTATCCGGAAAAACCATCCATGAAGGAGAGGACTTCATGTCCCGCACACGCATCAATGAGTTGGTCAATAAATGGCGTGGGGAAATTGTCCTTGGGACAAGCACGGTTTAAATCGTGGAAGTCAGTGCATACTCGAATGGTGCCTTGCTTTTTGTTAACGGGAACGGGGTTTGAAACCCAAGTGGTGTAGGCAATAGGATAAATGAACCCTGCCTTGCGCAGTTTCTCAATCTAGGCTTTGACGGCTGGGAGCTTTGAGGGATGAATGGGTCGCTGTTTCTGACGAACGGGGGGTACATCAGGCCATGTGTCAATGTGGTGCTCTATAATGGCGGGGTCAAGACCGGGCATTTCGGTATAGGACTAGGCAAAGACATCACGGAATTCTCGGAAGAGTTTTCGGTACTCTTCAATCTCGTGTTCACTGCAGGAAGCTCCTAAGGCGATGCATTGATTGACGCTAGGTGGGTCAGAGATATCTATGTGGATGACAGGTGAGATATTGGCCATGTTACCCTCCTCGAAAGCATCAGGAGCAGGAATCGGGTCCTTGAACCAGTCAACCTTGGTGGGGAGGAAGTCTTTGGATTCAACCGCGAATTGGGTGGCTGTGCTAGAGGAGGATGCGACTGGGATGAAGTAGGAACGGTGGTGCATGTCATCCCAGGGATAATCCGGGGCAGTAAGGGCCTCAAGAATCTCCTCATCATTACGGAAAGTTTGCGTCGTCAAATCGGTTGACGAGGGGATAGGGGTTGAAGAGATCATATAAATGGTATTAACCTCTCCGGAAGGGGAGGAGACCGGAGGGTGGATCTCCTCAATGGTGGGTGGTGCCGTCTCGAGATCCAGATTGTTCATCTCATAGAGAGCCGCTCTGTAATCCGGGAGATCGGGACAATGATGTGAGTAGTGTCCGTAAACACCGCATATCACACAAGGATGGTTAGTGCGTAGTGATTTGTCTTTAGGCTTGGGAGTGGGGTTGAGTTCAACAGTTGGGATGTTGGGGTCATCGTCGAGCATCTGCATGTGCTTTTGTAATGCTGGTAACTGTGGACACTGATGAGTGGCATGGCCTAGCTCATCGCACAACGAGCATTTGGGAGGAGCAAGAAACACTGGGGGATTCTTTACTGTCTTGGGAGATGGTACAGCAGTGTAAGGTTGGGGGCCTCGGCCCCCAGTGGGTTTGGGAGTAGGAGGGGGAGTCGTGGAGGACGAAGGGGTAGAGACACCGGGGGGTGGCTAAGTGGTAGTAGCCATGGGTTGCACTGGTTGGAGGACGACACTTGGTGTCAGCGGGGGAACGGGAGGCGAAAGGTACCAGACGGGTAATCCCAAGGTTAACCCAGGGAGGCTAAGGGTAGCCATGACCGGGGCGCTTACTACTCCCGATGGGGGGACTAGGAAGGGGATTGTATGGATAGGTGTAACACCAATGTGGCTAGGTACCAATGGTGGTTTAGGAAACAAGGGTGGTTGATTATTAGGTGGTTGGTTATCGTGGGACAAGGTACATAAGTCAGACACTTCGGGCGTAGATGATGGGGTAGGAATAGACTAGAAGGTGGAGGTCATCGGCGCGTCTGAGTAAACTCCAGGCCCCGTGGAGGAAACAAACGAGGTGGGGGCATGAGAAACAGGTTGTTCAACCATGGGGAGAACGTTTTCGGGTGCCGCGGGAGCAATGGGATCATAGTAGGTGAGTTGGTCAACCTTGACCACGCGTCCCTCATGGGGGAACATCATGGTGCGAAAGACGGAAGAGGCAACCGCCCGCATGGCATACATGTAGCTGCGGCCAAGTAAAAGTTTATAATCCAATTGGGTGTTGATTACCTCGATGTCAATGAGGACAGTTTTTCCACCTAACTGGACGGGGACATTAGCTAGGAGGCCTTGAGGCTGAGCCGAACGACCGTCGTAGGTGCGTAATGCAGTGGTGGACTGCTGGAGAGTAGGGGATCCCAACTTCTGCCACACGAATGTAGACATCACGCATGTGGAGGCACCTTCATCGATGATGCACCGATGGATGACAAGATTCCGAATGGAAACAGAAACTTGGAATGCTAAGGAGGAAGGCAGGCGTGGTTCGGATTGGTCCAAATCAAATTCCATCAAATTTGAATCATGTGGGTCAATCGCCCCAATGGCGGATAGTAGAGTCTTGCGCTGAGAAGGGCAGTTTTTCAAGACTTCTAACACAGACATGGCTGCGGGAGATTGGGCTAAGTCATCGACGATGTTGTAGTTTGACGCAGCCCGCGCATTGGGGTTGTTGTTGATACGGTGAAGCGGGAAACGAGGTGCTTTGGGAGCACCCTCTAGTGGAGGCGGGGGTATGCGTAACGCTTGATCGGTGGGATAAGTGTTAGGGGTTTTCTCAGCAGGAGGGGCTTCAGTGGTGGATCCATATTGGTTCCGACGAGTCTGGAGGTTGACGTCAGTGGATGACATCATCAACAAGTGATGGGTTCCCGAGTCAAACATGGGTTGATCGGGAGCAGCATACGTGATCTGCTGTTGGGGTTGCACGTTGGCTTGAGGGGGAGCCAACGGCTGAGTGTTCACGACGCCTTGGGTTGGTAAGGGGTTTTGCAGCACCAAAGGTGGCTATTGAGGTTGAGGGGGGTTAGGTGGCGCCTGAGGAGCTGCATGCCCTTGGCGATGGGCATCATCAACCCAAAGTTGTTGAGCTCGCTCCAAGTGTGGGAAAGCATGTGTATAGTGGCCATAGACCCCGCAAATAGAACAAGGGTGGTTTGTTCGCAAATTGGGTTTCTTAGACTGCTTGGGCGGGAGATCAGGGTTTTGGTTAGCAGGGGCCGCATTATTGTTGTCGGGGGGATTCGCCGGTTGACCAGCTTGGTCTGCAGGTTGGTTATTCCCACGATTACGGCCCTTGCCGCGGTTTTGTTGGCCCTGGTTACGTTGGTTGTTCTGATTTTGCTGCGGGTTCTGTTGGGCGTAAACTTGCCCTTGGGCAGCAGGTGGATTCTGAGGTTGCGCAGGTGCGGGAGCAGGCTGCGGGGGATGGTATGTAGGTGGAGGCTGCGCAGGTGCAGCAACTTGAGGGGGTTGCTGATATGGCTACGGAGCGGATTGTGGGTTTGCCACAGGGGCTGCCTGTGGCGAATAATAAGCGGGTTGTGCTTGTGAAGGCGCAGGAGCTGGTGTAGCCTACTGGTGGTAGTAAGGCTGAGGTGCGACTGGGGGGGCATAAGCAGGAGTCGCATGACTGAAGCACTGAGGAGGACATGAGGGTCTATGGTGGTGGTGATGTGTCATGGGAGCATACGAGTTGGTTGCTCCAAACTGTGAAGTAGCCCGCGAAAGGTCGGGGCCAGGGGTAGGACGTGCTATAGAAAATGGTTGGGGATGCGAAGAAACACAGCCAATGATGCCATCTGCAGCGTGGGATGCCCCCGGTGCATCATGCTGGGAGGACTCGCCGCGAGGGGCGTCAGGTATAATGGTATAAAGGTAACCCGACTGTGCATAAATGAGGTCGAACTGTAGGGCCTTAAGGATGGCCTCTTCTTCAGACTGGGGTCTTTCTGATGCCACATCCTTAGCAATAACAGGGAGAAGGGACTTGAGGAACCAATCTAGGAAGATATGGTCATCTAGTTTGATCTTGCATAAGCTACTGCGTCGACGCCACTCATGGATGTGGTCCGTGATGTGGGTAGCCGTGTTTTGTCTGCAGGATAGGAGGATCTCAACGCCCGTGTCATAGCAAACAGGCAACTGGAAGAACTGCAGGAAGGTCGAGGCAAGGGAAGCAAAGGTGGCATGGGTCCCATGGGGTTGCTCGATATACCACTTGGCTGCAGAGCCAGTGAAGGTGTGTTGTAAGAGATGGAGGCGAACAGAGTCGTCCACTATGGAGTTAGAGGAACACCATAAGTGGAAAGACATGATATGGTTTTGTGGGTCCTCACCGGCCTTTCCCTCGAACTTAGGTATGTCAGAGGGGAGCTTGGTAGGCATATGAGGCCATGCAGGGTCGTGTCGGATAGGGTCGTTGGTCAATCTGGCTAGGTCAGGCAGGTTGAGGCTAGCCATGAATGGCAAACTGGAAGAAGAATGTGACACAGTAGTGGGCTGGACCAAGTTGGGGCCAATGCCCCCAAGTGGAGGGGTAGGGTTTGGAATGTTGCCCCCAAGTGGGGGAACTAAGGTGGTATAGGAAGGTCCTGCACCACCATGGGTAGTGTGAGCCACTGATGAAGTGGGGATAGGTATCCCAGCTGCGGGAATAGGTGCAGTGAGGGGAACGGTAGATGGGGGCCCCATGGAGGGCATACCCAAAGCAGGTGTAGTAACTGGTGTAGTGGTGGATGTGCCACCAATGGTCCCTACCAAAAAAGGAGTGGAAGTCACGCCAGCCATGGGGCTAGTAGAGGCAGTGTAAATGGGGTTCTCAGACTCTGTCTCAGAATCGGAGGTAAAGTAAGGGGTGTCAATATCTGGTGACGGAGACCTACGTCGCTGATGAGTGGAGTCAAGGGACAAGGCCCGAGATCTCTGATAAGTGGTATCAAGTGATGATGATCTGTGGAGGTGACGGGTGGTGTCAAGTGAACCGTACTGTGGGGGCTCGCCCCTGAGGCACCGAGAATGTCTCGGGGACTCAATGGTGACAGATGGTGTCTAATCTCTGTGGGTTGAGGTGAGTAAAAAACAGCTCAAAAACCCTAATGCAACCGAGTGTGCAGAAGGAGAGCTCAAAAAACAAGGCACTCAGGCCAACAACCAACTCAAAACACCCACTGTAACAGCTGTGCTACAATAGGTGGAGTGTCAACAAAGATGGTCAGAATACCAACAAGCAGCAGGTTTCCTAGAAATAAAAAATGGTGGACTCACTAGACCAAAGGGAGGTAAGGGAGTATGCAAACACCTAACTAAAAGTATTCTGACTCAACTAGACATATCCTCTGCAAGGTGATGAAATCCAAGTCAGACAATATGAATAGGAAATCCAAGTGGCTATGATATCCCCCTACCGGGAGGGACACCGGGTAGTCAATCTTAGAAGAATGGCAACTAAGATACCCCATTCATGACATGTCCAGAAAGGTGAATCTTCCGTTTAGTCCTTTAACCGCAATACCCCTATACAGGGATATCCCGAGAACCGCGAAAGGTAGCCCTTCGGTTACTGAATGGAGTGCGGTATTCCACTTAGGCCTCCGGAACCAGTCTCCCGACTTCAACCCTCCTAAGGGAGAGGCCCTCTGATAAACTGGTCGTGACCGTGCCAAAAATTACTAGGGGATTTTGGTTCCCTATTTGGACAACAACTATGTCTCAAGTGTAAGTAACCAAGGGGTGTTATTGGAAGCCTATCCCCCCGATCCTACCTAACTACAAAGATTCTTTTGTGTTCCCCAAGTGGGGTTAGAATATTGGTTGAGTTTAGTTTTTAAGGCTCACTTGGATTATGTGACAGAGTGTGTGCTCATGAGGTGATGAACCCAAAATAGAAGTGCCACAAGGGGGGCAACTTCCAACTATCAATAATACTGAAATTGAAACTTTAACTTGCAAAATTTTCTGAATTAAAAATACTGAAATTTTAAAAAGATTCTGTAAAGGGAACAGAAATTATGTTGCAGAAAGGTTGTAAGGAAGTGGGGCTGCAGGTAGGACAGAGGGCTGTTCAGATGCAGAAAATATTGCAGCAAAAGGGGCTGGGCTCAAATTAGGGAAAAAATGCAGAAATCAGACCGCGGGTCTAGGGCGAATCTGAGCAGGCGGACCGCAGGTTTGAGGGAAACAGACGCGGACAGGTCGCGGCTATTGGGCCGACAGACGCAGTCAGGCCACCGGAAACAGGGAAAAAGACACAGTCGGGTCGCGGGGAAAAAGGCTAACAGACGCAGTCGGGACGCAGGAAAGGGGCTGAAAGCCGCAGTCGGGACGCGGGAAAATGACCGACAGGCGCAGTCAGATCGCAGCAAACAGGCTGATTAGCCGCGGTCGGATCGCAGGTAACAGACTTGAATCTGTCGGCAGGGCGTCGGAAACAGTCTGAGA
The DNA here is from genome assembly GCA_027924585.1 of Larix kaempferi. Classification (NCBI taxonomy): domain Eukaryota; kingdom Viridiplantae; phylum Streptophyta; class Pinopsida; order Pinales; family Pinaceae; genus Larix; species Larix kaempferi. Next base: position 6,930,879 of record BSBM01000252.1, read on the forward strand.
GCCGTGGTCGGGTCACAGGTAAAGGCCTGAAAGACGCGGTCGGGACGCGACTGCAAAGGGAAAAAACGCGATGTACGGCGGCCGAAAGGGAAAAAAAATTTTAAACTGAAACCAGAAATTCAAAATCTAGGGGAGTCACCAAAACTGTGGCTAGGGTTTTACCCCTAGCGTGTGCAAATGAGCACCTACTAAGGAGAATGGACTCCTTAGTAGCAGTTCAGTAAATGGAAATAATTATGCTAAAACAGAAATGTAAACTACTCTAAAACATGTGCATGAAACATAAACAACAAAATGTAAATAATGGTTTTTGTATTAATATTACCTCCAATGTGAAGGTTGGTGAAGCTCTTGCAATGTCCAAGAGGGTTGCTCCAAGCTCCAATGTGCTCCTTCTCTTTCTCCAATGGTGGAAATGGGCCAAAAGGGGCTCTCAAGGTGAAAGTAGTTCAATGGTGAACTAGGGTTTCAAGAGAGATTTTGGCAGAGTAAGGGTATACTTGATTGTGTATGTGAAATAAGGGATCTCCATCACCTATTTATAGTTTTTTGGTGGTGGAGTGCTGACCCATGGTTTTGGGAACCATATGGTTTAGGGCGGCTGTATAGGGTTTTTTCCTCCTTTTCCTCATTATTTTATATTTTTTATTCCCTTTTTAGGGGATTTTTGCTATTTTAGAGGAATTTTGGATATTTTTGGAGGAAAAAAGGGGTTTTTTTAGCCTTTTTGAGGATTTTTTGATGGTTTTGTGGCCTTTTGGAGGCTTTTTAATGGGATTTTTAGGGTTTTTAAGGGAAATATGGTAGGAAAATGGACAAATGAGCCATGTAATGTGGTAGATGAGGTAGTGAACACTTTTTGGGTGTTAAAAATCTTCATTTTCTCTTTCCTGCTCATCAATTGGGCACTGTTCAAACAGCACTTGGTTTAACTCTTTTGTGCCTTCAGAATTATTTCATTGTCCTGTTTCACAGATCTAATTTCTGCCTTTAACTCCTGAAACGCACATAACAATTCTGATGAATTGTCATTCAATTCACCATGGCCTTCTTCTGCATAGTGTTGTCCTGTGCTATGGCTGTTTGGTTGAAATCTGTCTTCTAAATGTTCAGCTGAGTTCTCCATATCTGTAACTTAAAATAATTTATGTATAACACAATAGTTTAAATTCTAATTAGTAAGATTTTCTGCTATAAGAAAATTTTCTGTTGCGTGTTCTTGGACCTTTTTCATGCCTAGAGTTCGAACATGAGCTCTGATTCCACATGTAGCAACCCAATAATTTCATAAAAAATTTTAAAATTTTAAATTAGCATTAAATTTTTAAATTTCGAATGCCGAAATAATAAATGCTTGTCAATACATCATTGATTATTGAAATCATTAATACATAAAACAAATTAATTACTGGGACTAAAACAATCTAACGACAGTGATGCTACATACTTCTTTAAACATGTTTACAACATTAGTTTGCTTAAGTTAATTGAAAAGATAGAAAATATGATGCGAACAGATTTTCTTGACAAGATACTGACAGTTTGTTTCTTTGATGATGACGAAGGGGTCCTACAAGGTACCCTGAGGTTTACTTAGCTATGTTTAGCTAAGGCATTTGAATCCTATTTCCATGTTCAGAACATAGGTAAGAGAATTCTACGACAATATGAGTTAAGTGTCTTTCAGTTCATCGTCAATGTAAAAAGAAAATACTAAGTACTTCTTCCAAAAACAAAAGTACTGGAGGTATGGATGTTTTGGTTCCAAATCTAGTTTATGTGTTGGCTTACGAACTATGCAATGTTTAATAAAATCATATCATGAAATTGTGTTTGCATTTCCATAACTATTATCTATGAGGAAACAACTTAAAATGGCTATTGTCATTTATGTAAGTGTTGATACCAATGTCCAATTGTAACTCTATTTGAAAGCTTGTGGAAAAAAAACTATTCATACTATTTCAAATTGACCATCAGTTTACTTTACAACAATAGAACTTTAGTCTATATCTAAAGTCTCTCATTTTTCAATTGATTAACAACATAGGGCTAATGTAATGAAATTACATAAACTTTACCCTAAAATATTCTACATATACTAAAAGAAAGAAATATATAATTTATAATATCTTTGCAATTCAAGCACATACAATAGCCTATAATGTTGTTATCACGATGTCTATTAAAAACCTTAGGAACTATTAGAATGTAACCTATGAATCTATCAAAACATTGAAATAATATTAAACGTAATCACACTAAATGCAATATTATATAATAGCAATCTAAAAAAACATTGATAATGTATAAAGTTTACATATTGCGATCCAAACTAATGCATTGGCAGTGGATTGTACAGGTAATAAATTCATTTGCAACAACGTTGGCAGGTTTAAAGTATCGAGACTTGATCAATTATGAGTCCATCTAACTCGTTGGTGGATTATCATGTTGGAAGTCCACGTAATAACTTTCACGTGAGAGAATGTGCAAAACGTTGAAAGTAATATCGTGGCCTACCTGTCGTGTGAAGTGGACACTTAAGTGGATGTTCTCTATGTAACAAAGTTTACAAAAAGACACTACATGGTGCTGAGTTGTGTCTTAACCTATCCCTCGTTTACTAAGTTGGTGAACTGGTAGAAGCAACAATTAATGTGGTAATGAATGTCATAATTCCTCGAATTTCAAAGTGATCGATTGGAAAATCTTACACCGTTGATCTTGTGCGTGCTTGGTTTAAGGATGATACCCTAAACTTTCGTTTAACCGTCTAGGTGCTAAAACTAGTTTTCATTTTGCATGTTAGTGGTAGAGGGGAGAGGCCGATAGGACAAGAATTTCTAGGGTTTCGCAAGTTGAAGTCCTCCAGTTTTGAAAGCCTGACATGAGAGTAATTTAACCTGCAACTGGATAGTATGCTCCGGAGCTGAACTTTGGTGATTGTTTACAGTGGATAAGAAGTTGGAGTAATGTTTAAGAATCGAATTTTCTAAGGGTGGTGAAGAGTATCCTTCAGGGTTTTTCCATTTAGTAGATTTACACTCGGTTCTCTTGCAAGCCTAGAGTTACTAAAGTGTACAAAGTTGGAGCTCTCATCAGCGTACTGAATAAGTGGCCTCATCCACTTGGTTCCGGATTCTTACGATACAGAGTTTCATTGCACAGGTAAGATTTGGAGATAAAAATAGTGCAATAATCCATCTTATTTTTTTATGATAGTAACTCTGCAAATGTTAACTAACCTCCGAAATAAAATTGGTGACAGATCTTCCACAACCCTGCAAGGTTTAAGGTGTTTGAAGGCTTAAGGGAAGGAGTGCTTGTCAATTGGTAAGCCTCGGCAGGTTCCCTACTTTGTAGGTTCTCCTGACTTGTCATGGTCGATGTTGGTAGTTTTAGCCACTAGTTGGTAATTCAAAAATGTTTAAGAAGCTTCTGGCCACCAATGAAAAAGGGTGTTGAAATTAACGATACTCGCAGGAGGATGAATCCTCGACCTTCCTCGTTGTTGTCTTTACAATAACTCTTTGTGTAGTTTTCCGTTGCAATGTATTTTTTTTACTGGGTCAAAACCCTCGTCATTTTTATGAAAAAGTTTTCAAGGTTTTGAAACCAAAATTGTACTGGGTTTTTCGATTCTACAGTGACTGTAATGTTTAAAACTGTGTGAAGTCGGCTACGGCTTTGTTTCCACCAAGGATATAGTAACAAAATTAGTTTTTGAATGAATGAAAAATGAAAAGGGTTTTTGTACAATGAGTGTCTTGTTTCTAAAATGTCGAATCGTACAAAAGATAAACTATGTGTTGGCAATGGCTGAGGGTTTAACTTAACATTGAAATCTGTCTCTGTAGTTTTGAAAACTTTCTGGTAGATGTAACCTGTTCTTCATATCGTTTTGAAGTTTGAAAGACCAAAGAGCTGAGGGCTTCCTTGCTTCTGTAGACAATGGCGCGTTTGTACTGTAATGTTATAGTTTTGAATGAAAATAATGATGTTGTAAAACTGAGTCTTTTTGCATGTTTTAGTATGGCTAAAGTCAAACGGTTCTAAAACGTTTCAGTCAAAGAATCCTGTAGGTTTTGTTAGCAACCTTGTTGTACTAAGAAAAACAAGCTCGAAAACTGGGCTTTAACATGTGTATGTAAAGATTTTTATTTTGTGAATGTTTCTGTAAGCTATTTGTTTATACCTCGATACTAAATCGAGATTTCTGCTAAATGATAACAATGTCTTGTTAGTAAACTCATCATGAAAAGAAAATAGTACAGTTGTAACAAAATGTTGATTAGGGTTTTGTTAGCATATCTACTATAGTTTTCAGAAATAAATGTCTATGTTGCCATGAATGGCTTGATAAATAATTTATGGAACTGTGTACTAAAATAATCATTTAGAACATGCAAATAATAATAATAATAAGTGTCTACTTATCAATTGTAAGTAACACTCTGTTATTAGATAATAATTTTGTAGCTGCTATATATTTCTAGAATATAAATGCTTGAAGACATTGAATTTATAATAATGAAATGTATATTGTTACTATCTAAAATAGATGAAGTTAAGAAGGAAAATATAGATATGTGTAGAAAATAAAATGTGTTTTCTTTTCTTTAAGAAATAGTTGAATGCTATACATCTGTTTATATTATACTGTACATATTTCCTGTGTTTTTAACTTATGAATGGAATGACAGAATTTAGCAAGAATACCATTGGGTTTATCTATTCATTCACTTGGCTTTCATCCTATCAATCATCTCTTATTAATTTTTACTTCTCTATACTTGAGTACGATGCAAAAAAAACATGGGGAAAAATATAGAGATGGTTATCTAATCAGATCTTTAACAAAGCTTTATCATTCAGACTTAAACATAGATCAGAAAATAAATCCATTTACAAAACAGACTTTGATAATTTCACTAAACAGAAATATTAAACTGTAAACAAAATAGGAACAGCAAAACCTAGTTAACTGTAGGGAAACAAACAGCCCAAGGAGCCTATTCCACCCAACCAATTCCTTAAGGTAGCCAAGTTACTTGCCTTAGGACCCCCGAGCCTGTTCACTGAACCACCAAGAGGAAGAAACTTAGAAGCTTAGGACCTCCACTTGTAGTAACAATAGATATCCAGTCTTAAAGACTTAGCAGTCAAAGGGACCTACACCAGAGCCTCTGGTTCTCCTTCTCAGAATAATTTGCAGACTTACAGTTGCACTCTCACATAGCCTCCCTATTCGAATCTCTCAGTGATCACCTGATGCACATGAGGAATATTTCTGCAGAAAATATTGTGTAAGAGCTTCCTGCTCAATTCGAATTTTCCTTATGTAGGCTGCCTAGGCCTTTCAGTTGTTAACTGGTCATTAAATGAGTTGCCTGCTCACTCCCTCCACCTAGGGGATAATGCCACATTTGTAGGGGTTGTTGTCCCATTACCAACAGCTAGTGGTGAAGTGCAATTGCTGCCATCTGTCCCATGCCTTCTAACAGCTTCCATTCCTCCAAGTGGGTCAGTGAACACTCATTTAACAGTTCCCTTGGGTGTTTGTCTCTTACTTTCATTTATTAAATAATAATAATCAGTAATTACATTCATCCTTGACCAAACTTGGTCATAATTACAAAACTTTGTAATTAAAATTTAACATAAAGTATTTTGCCAATAAAATAATATTTTCAGAATTTGGGTAGGTGACAACATGTCACTTAAGGGAATTGAACTTAGGTAGGGAGGATAACACATTATCACATGTTTTCATACATGGGGGTCTCATACATCAATTTGGTATCTAGCTAGGTTGTGACCTTAAAATTAGACATTAACGTTTATTATTATTATAAATCAAAATTGTCCATGAAGTATGAACCATAATCAAAGATTTTACCACACTCTACTTGAGAAAGAAACTTCACTAGAAAATATCATCGGCTACATAAATTTATCTCCATAAGGTTACTTAGAGTTGATCCTTTTGTATTCAGTGTTGGATCTCCCTTGGTGTTGGCCATTTGCTCTAGCAATCCCTTATCTTTTCATTGTTGGTTTCCTTTTTTTCACCAATATTTTATATGAAGGGAAATTCATGGGCTTTAGCTATGATTCTGATTCTCAAAATTCATGGCTTTATTTTTAATTATTGTTTCCTTGGAAATCTATCAACAAATGATTTGAAATCTCAATTCCATCTCTCATGACCAGAATGTTGAATCCATCTCTCATGACCATAATGCCCAATTAGTATACAAAAACTTTTATAGGATCTTCACATCACTTCAACACTGTGCTTAGATGGTTGTGATTAGAAATAGATTCTCCAACCCCTAGTTGAAATCAATGCCAACAAAACACATTGTTGGTAGTCTACAGAATAAAATTTTATGGAACTAATACATACAAAATATCAACTATGTTGTACTGAAATACCCACAAAAGGTCATTATAAAACGGTTGTGTCAAGCAAATTCATGGAAATGCTATTTTAAGTCCAACATACTTCTAGCTTAGGAATTGCATCACCTTGTCAAATCTAGATTCTAGTTAAATATTTTAGGGTAACAAGTTGATTTTCATGGTAAATAACAATCATTCTTGTACTAAATTCATTTTTTTAAAATTAAAATAAGTGGTACTGGGAACAAAAAATAAGGTGACATAAAGTAAAAATATGCCAAAGCAAAGGTAATGCTGGAGTATATATGCACATAAAACACCTAAATGTTGGCCATGTGGCCACCCTTTGAAATTTGGATGATCAACCCATTTATACATGCTTCATCCACTTTCCAAATATTTATATAATAATCCTATCCATGTATAATTTTAGTGAAGTACCTAAAATATTAGTCCATAATATTCATTCTCAATATATTAAGAATCGTCCATAACACCTTATAACCTTTATTGCAAACTCCATTTTCCAATGTGAAAAGTGGCTTTGAGTTGCAAGCACATAGACTGATATAAAGGCCTAACAGTTAGGAGCATTTTTTTACCTTCTTAAAGGTCAAAGGTTTGTTGGCCTGATTTTTTGACCTAAGCCAACTTAAGGAGATAAAGCCCACACAAGTTGCTTAGAACACCTCCCAATGTGTTTGGAATAGCAATACCTTGCAGGTTATGGTCCTACTACCAACTGAATTTATCCTCTTAAGGAGAATGCAAAAATTCAGCAAAATGTAACCTATGCTAAACTATTGTTTTAAAGTAAATCCTAAAGTCAGATTCTAAGTCTAAGTTAACCTACTGTGCTTTCTTAATGAAAGTCTCCTGTTTTTAGTTTTGTTTTTTTATTTCTGGCTAAAGAACTTTCCAAAACAAATTAAACAAACTAAATCTAATTGAAACCTGTTTAACAACTTCTAAAAATTAATCTGGAAATTTAATACTAAACTAATTAACTATTCTATCCTAACCTATCCTATCCCAGCTGAGAGCAAGTTTAATAAACTAAATTCAACTACCTATTGATGATAGATCAATCTGAAAAGAAATAATTCCAAATCAATGAGAAAACTCGACAGAATTGAAATTATAACACTTGAAGATTTTATAATATTTATGAGAAAATATTAATGGAATAATAAAATAATTTCATTCATCTTCCATCACAATTTAGCAACAGATAATTGGAATTCAATCACTTCAATGTTTGAATAATAATGATAATTAACCAACTATGTATTAAAATATTTGTCAAAACACAAATATTTTAATTAATCAACTAAGAAATAATAATATCAGTATCGTTTATTTACCAAGGATAACCTAAATGAATAAAAGACATGATATTTAAACATCAAACATAAAAATGAGCGATTAGAGCAAGTTTACATATTTATATAAAATTCATAACCAAGCATGAAAAATATATTATTAAACTGAGAAAGCCGAATACCAAACTTATATTTATATGTGTTTCAAAAAACGACAATCACAAATGATACCAATTTCATGAAACAGTGCTTCTGAGAAATCCAGGAAAGAGATAACTCCTTTCGAATACCCACAAGTGTAAAATTTAAAATCTTAGTATAAGTCTTTACGTACAAACTCCAACCCCTTGTACAAGGATCTTCATAGTTTTTATAACAAAACCTGATAACTACATCCCTAAATTCTATACAACTACCAGCTAAAAATAGATTTTAAAATCTATTATCTATCGAACATCCAGAACCTATTTACAATCGTCTTAACTTAAGATATTCTTCAGCAATGCACCTGGAATTAGATAATTATCATGCTCTTATCTTCGAATAACAACTCTTCCATGTTGAAAGCAAAAAGAAACCGACTTTTGATATCTGGCATCCATATTAACCAAACTTGAAACAGCTTCAGCACCTGGTGGAACAATATTAATGTAGCAAACAGCATCAAAAGATTGAAATCCCTTTCAGCTATGACACCTGTAATCAACCAATTAACAAAATATAAGTTTCATTAAAAATAACCAATAGGAATAAATATAATTAAATGATAAGCAATGCGTGTAGAATTTGTGATTCTACAGTGCTATTTACCTGTTGATATACAAAATATAACAACCATTAGTGATTTTAATTGGCAACCCGTAGCCAAGCAGCTTGACGAGATTCTGATAACTTGGCCTGCAATCTGACAATTTTAATTTTATAACCTCCTGCTTGTTACAGCATTGTTTGATTAATGGCCACTAAAGATTTGTTTTCAGTCTTGAAGTTTGTTTTCTTGACTTTTATTTGTTTCCATCAGCTGATCCAAGATAATAGTTCAGATCTTAGACTTTGTATCTCATCCTTCAAAATTATAGAGTTTGATTCGGATTTGTCAAGCTTCTTTTTCAACTGAGCAAGTTGTTGTTTCAATTTTATTGCTTTTGTAATACTTCTCAACATTTGATGAGATGATGAGACATCTGTGAATGAATGTTCTCTCTTACTATCAGCACCATCATATTGATAGGTTGAATGACTCTCATCACCACCTTCATCTCCAGGACGTACCACGGGATCACCAATTTCAATCCTCTTTTCTTGCAAAGGAATTTCCATGGGAACCTGATCCTCCTGCTCACTAAAAATTTCAATTATTGGGGGTTCTCCGTGTTGCGGGAGGGTTACAGGTACAGACATAGACACCATACTGCGGGTAAAACAACGCGAAACTTCTGAAGTTAAATTCTTTTGTTCCAAATTAGTTTCATCATAACAAACATTTGCTAACTCTTCAAGCTTTTGTACAGGTTCATCATAATGTTTTCTAGAGGTGGGTAAATCAACTAGGACTTCAGGACTAGCAATACTAGATTGTTCTGTAATTTTTTCAACATATTTCAACCCGGCATCTATTTTCACTGATGTATCGAAACATCCAGGAAGTGGAACTAGGTTATCCTCAGCATTCAAAGAGTTACGCTCTATGACATTCACAGAGCCGATATCTATATTCACAGATGCAATTATTTTCTATAACCCTCCGTCCTTTGTCACAGCCTTTCCAATGTCATTGAATTTAGGGTTTGATGAAGCCCTACGCTTTTTATGTGTCTTAGGAAGTAGGGTTGGCCAGTATTTTGTCAGTCTTAAATCAGTCTCAGCCAATAGTTCATCCCAAGACTTACCCACAAGAGACAACTGATGTTGGACCAAAATTTTAAGTAAACCATGATGGAATAAACTCCTCTCGGGATCACCTATCGTTCTTTGAACTTCGTTTTCCTTGGACTTTGAAGAAATAAAAAGGGAAGATTCATTTTAAAACCCTTCAATGCCAGTAATAAACGGAGATGGTAATAATGAACATGAGAAAGACGGCCATCACAGGAAATATATCTGACTAAAATTTCATAATGCATTCGCCACTCAGGTTTTAGAAATTTTGCAGAAACCCCATACGTTAAATTTTATTTAGCAGGTAATGGTAAAAGTAGGGACTTACATTGCTTTTTATTGATCTTACTTCCTTTAAACCATCGCTCACCTGTCTGTGAAAGATTTGTTTCCTTAGCAATACTGTCCTCAGTAACCATAAGCTGAAACCCCCCAATTTGAGCTACATCATCCTTCAAACTGAAAGCGAACTGTCTGGTAACTTCGGTATTGTGACCACTAAAATGCAAAAAGAAAGACCCCCAACCTATCTTATCGAATAGGGAAGCAACCTCAGGATCAACATGAACCATCTCAGGGCCTGAAACTTCAAACCGGCTTAGAGGAGCCATTTGCTCAATTACAGGGTTTTCCTTTAGCAGAGAATGAAATGATGTTGTGAAAATAGAGGGTATAGGAATGGATGAATATACAGACATGAAAAAACCATCATATGACTCATACGAAGGATGAAGAACAACCCTAAACTGGCTTCTACATGTGACAAACCCACCATCAAAATCATCGCATGTATCTATTAAACAATTGATCTAACGCGAAATCATTACTAAATGTGATATGGATATTTGAACAAGATGAAGTTAACCTTTGATCCGGGTAATCATTTCATATCAATGTCAATCGAACAGGTGTTTATAGCATATCAATTCATATCTTGCAGCAGATATATCATCACCAATTTCGACACAAAGGAAGTGTACGTGGACTCTAGTTGTACTATTTTGACCTAGCTGATATGAAACTCCATATCGCAAACAATCATGACTCCTAGGGTTCCATGAAATTAATGATCAATAATTCAAATGTTTACAAATCATACATTAAAAACCATAATTCATATATGTAATGGATTCGAGAACAAGATCAAATAATTTCGATAATTCATGTTTGAAATATTCAAATGATAATTCAAATCATCATATGATCTGCCATGAAGATTGATCAGATAGAAAAATCATCGAAATCTAGCTTTAATTTAAACATTAATCATCGTGAGTATAACCAAAAGAGTCTTGAAGGACATCCGAAGTGATGCATGAAAATAAACCTAAGTTATTGAAAATCATATATACAATGCTAGGTTTTTATTTATTTACAGAGATTCAAACATGGCTTACAATATGACCATATAAATATTTACTAAGGGTTAAATAGATTATAGAATAAATTAATTAACCCAAGTAAAATCACACATAAAACTTAGTCATAGAAATCATGTTTTTTATCAAAATCTCAGAAATGAAAATCAAAAGAAATTTTCATGGAAGATAAGAAATGTTAGATCAATTCTAATCAAATCAACAAGCACCGGATAATAATTATAAGCAACAATCTTTTATTTGAAAAATATATGACCAATGAATATAATGACAAAAATGAGTCATATATAAAACCAAATCTTAACAACTGCTAAATAAGTAACTTGCAAAAGGATTTGTTCTAACCCAAAATTTACAGTTTTATCAATAAACCTGCTTTGAATTGGGAGTACCTTCAGAATCATAGATTCTAAAGGCATTCCTAGATAATTTTGTGATAAATTATAGAAGAGAACTGATCAATTTTATTCGGCAAAGCAGAAAAATTGAGAGGGTTGTTTGCCTGCCAACAAGGTTTGATTATTACGGTGGGGTGGCAGGTAGGGGGTTTAGATAGGTATGTAAGCCTTTGTAAACTACACAGTGACATGCGGCTACATGGAGAGGGCCCCTTGTCCCACAAACAAGGAGGTCTCATATATCAATTTGGTGTTTGGATAGGTCATAACCTTAAAATTATATTATTATTACTATTATTATTATCATCATCCTCCTCCACTACAATGCTTGTAATTATTGTGTTTGCAAGGATTTTTGTGACTTGTCTTGCTTGTGGTTATTGTGTTTGTGATGCCTTTTTTGTTTTGAAAATTTTTTTATGCTTCTTAAATAAGCTCACTAATTATTTTTGGCTTGGACCTTGTTGATAATTTTTTCATGTAAATATCATTCCTTCATAACCAAACCTGAATGTTCTTAAACTTGGTAATAATGTTCTCATACAACCTTATCACAACATCTCTCAATTTGAAAGGAGCTTTTAGCTCTTGTAATCAATTCCAAAGGTCAGTTATAGGAACCGTGTCAAATTATTTTCTAAAGTCAACGAAGAAACACAAGAGATTGGTTTTTTTAATAAAAAACTCCTCTGCAATGACCCTAATTATAACAAGGTGGTGCACAATTGAGTGATAGATCCTAAATACGACGTAAGATGGTACATTGGAAGTATATATTACTTTAGTCTTCATGTTTTTCTTTATAAATATAGAAATTGGATTATAATATACTGTATTCAGAAATATACTTATAATATCTAATGTAATTGACAAGTTATTGTTTGGTATGGTCTAGGTAAGACAATAACTTCTACCACTACAAGGATTTGTCACCATGAATGAAAATGAACGGAAGCTTGCTCAATTTAGAGCTGCATTAGAGGTGAGAGGAGATGGAAAATGTTATTGTCCTTTCTCTGTTTGCAGGGGCTTGCAAAAAAGAAGACTTTTAATAACAACAGTTGAAAGACATTGTAGGGAGAAGGGGCACGCCGAAGGGGGTTATGAATATCATCCCTTGGTAAGAGGTCGTTATTCAATTTTTAATATATTCACTGTAATATTCATCATGTCATGAATTTCAGTAAAATGTCTTATTTTTTACTATATGTTCTATACACACTTATTTTTCTATGTTGTTTATAAATTTATAGACAATGCCCCCAAAATGTTGCCCTCCAGAGAGTTATTTGCCAAGTACTAGCAGAAATACTCATTTACAGCCTAACGAACTTCTACATCAGAATATTGAAGATGATCAAGTAGTTATTTCTAATGATATGGATGTAGATAACATTAGTGTTACAAATCAGGAAGATGAGATACATAGATTGATCCAAGACACATTGTCTCCAATGGATGAGGACAACCAGGATGATAGTCATGATGTTGATCCTCTACTCGAGAAGTCACGTCAACCTCTTTATTAAGGCTCAAAAACAAATCTTCTATCTGCTATATTGTTGTTAGTGAACTTGAAGGTTTTGAATGGTTTATCAAACACCTGTCTGACACAGATACTAAGGTATGTAATTTGTTAATTATTTTTTTCTGCATGTTCACATCTATAGAAAGGGTTGACTTTTTTCCTATATTATTGCTATTGTTATCTAATTTGTAAAGTTTGGATGTGATATTGATGATTAATATTTTTTTCATTGATTTATTCTTTTGAATTTTGTAGATTGTTAGGTGAATTTCTATTACCAACTTCAAATATTTTACCACGCACTTATCGAGAGATATATGTCATTATGAAAGCATTTGGAATGGAGTATCAAGCTATTGATGCATGTCCTAATGATCATATCATTTACTATGGACAATATGCATTAGAAAATAAATGCCCACAATGTCAAACAAGTAGGTATCGAACCGATATTTAGTGACAAAAAAGGTGCCTCAAAATTTTCTTCCTTATATTCCGATAATTCCACGTTTCCAGCGGTTGTTTAGGTGTCAAAGTATAGCATAGTTTATGGATTTCCATGCAAAGAACAGAATTTGCGATGATGTTCTTCGAATTCCTGCAAATGGTTCTGCATTGAGGTACATCGAAGAAAAGTGGCCAATTTTTAAAGAAGAACCTCGTAATCTTAAACTTTCGTTGGCAGCTGATGGTGTCAATCCATTTGGAGAGCTTCGTTCTGCCTACTCAGTGTGGCCTTTTTTTGTTATAAACAATAACCTTCCTCCTTGGATGTCGATCAAGAGAGCGCACACAATGTTGGCAATGATTGTTCCAGGTATTTAATTAATATGTAATTTTTTACTTGAAAGTTTGATCACTAAATATTTCATTGATTTGTTTCATGCATGATAATTATGTCTTTTATAGATAACGACATATAGGCACTAAATATAATTAATCATGTATGTTGGACCAATTAGGCAAGTACCAAGTTAAAGATATGAACGTATATCTTGAGCCTCTTATCGATGAGTTGTTGAAGTTATGGGCTGGCGTCACTATGTATGACATCTATAGACCAATAGGGAAAAGACGATTTCAATTCCATGGAATACTTGCATTTACAATTCATGATGCTCCCAGGTTAACACATTTTTGTGGTATATTGTTACTTTATTTTGTTCCTTAATATTTTATATATCTGTTGATAATATCGTGCATTATTTTAAATTGTAATTCTAATTTGCTACACCAATTCACATATCTTGTAGGTCTTTAAAAAAAGGGTAGGTTCGCATGTCCAGTTTGCGGTCCCAAGATAAAATATCATTTTTCAAGGAGTTTAGCAAAGGAAGTGTTTGATGAGTATAGGCACTTTCTGCCTAAGAACCATAGTTATCGAACTACAGACAAAGAAAAATTTAATGGTAAAGAAGAGAATGGAAAAAAACCACAAAGAATGACACCTCACCTATGGAAGTCGGAATATAATAGAAACCATCAAGGTATGCCAATTTTTTTTTGTACTGAATTATGTTCAGCGCGATATGCCTATATTGATTAATTAGCTTTAATTTCATTTTGTTGATGTTTCATGAATGTCGTTAAGGCACGAATGGGCTTCTAAGAGGAAACAAAATTTACCCGATTCAATTCAGTAGGTTGCCATACTACGAGCACCTGCAAATAGTTCATTTTTTTGACACAATGCATATTGGGAAGAACATAAGAGAAATGTTATGGCAAATATTAGATGGAAGGACTGACAAAGAAAAAATTGGAAAGATTTGTAGTGACATCCAAGAAGCTAATAAAGCATTGCAAAGTGTGATCGTTAATTCTAATGGCGATGGCTGTCAATAGAATTTTAATATCCTTGGTGATATTCGACCAAGATATTAACTCCAATTTAATTTTTTTACCAAAATTACTAGTGATTTTTCTTGACAATTTCTGAGCAGAGTGGGTAGTTAGTGACGGGGACTGAGGCTCAAGGTGAGTTTGGTAGGCTGAAATTTTAATCCTAGAAAATATATGGCATTAGGTGCAGCAGTAGGTATGTAGGTCAGAACATATGTGTCCTTTACACTAAGTACCAGAACCATTCACTTTTCAGCAACAGTGATGCACTATTGCCTACTTCAAGGCTCCCTGGGTAGCTGACATATGCAAACTAGACAAGTAGGGTGATACTAGGGTAGAGGGAAGATATATTGTCAGTCATAGAAGGTATAGGAAAATTCTTGAGCATATTTGGGGAGGTTTGGGAAGTATTGGCTGACAAAGGCTCAACCTAGATTGTGGAGCTAGAAAATTTGTCGGCTTCCCAAACGCAATGGATAGGCTTCCAAATTCTGGTTTTGTGGGTTTATATGGTTAATATATCAATTTATTGACCTACTTCAAAATATGGTAGGTCAAATGGGTGCTCAAATTGCATTTTACAAGGAAATCATTAAAACTAGTCTAGGAAAACCATCCAAAGAGCTAGTCTTGCCTTTTAACTGAAAAAAATACTTTAATGAATTAAAATCTCTCTAATGAAATATTATGCAGCTATGATATACTCATATGAATAGTGACACATTGATTTTATCATAACATAACCATAATTTTATTCCTTTGTCTTTCTTCTCTAAACAATTTTCCTTGCAGGCTAGAAATTACAGTACATTGGATGGAGAACATGAAAAGAGAAGAGATTTGTTACAAGGGATCTGTTCTGATGTAGTGATCAGACTCTCTACAGATCATAGGACTGATTTGGATGAAACCACTGCTACAAAATTTAACTAATGCACCCTCCTTCAACTGATTGTCTCCACCAGTGGAAACACCTCTAGATTTGGCTGAACAACTAGAGAAATGGGAGAGGAATTAGATATCAAGTATGAAGTCGACCTATGAACATGGCAGCCTCTGATAAATACTGATAATAAATTTTGGAGCTCACTGGAAGTCCTAGGAACTCTCCTCCTTAGCTATCTTCATCTACCGGTGAACCTTCTCCAAAACTAGCTAGTAAACTGTTGGTCTGGTAATCTCCTCTCCAAACTGGCACTGAATCTTTAATGGTGACCTGAACAGAATATCAATGGATGCAATACTGAATACTGGACCTGAATAACACTCACAAGAAAAATATCATGGCCTTGGGGCACATCACACAAGAAAAGTAGCTGAGGCACATCACTCAACTGGAGGGCTTAGAGCTCTCATGCAAAATTCTAACAATGATCAGAAAGTGAGAGATGGAGTTAGAAACATTGTTAAATAGAAGAGATGACTTCTTCCTCAAGCTAGCCACACATGTGGGTGAAGGAGGGTGCATTCCTTGATAGGAATGGAAACTTCTGACTAGAAAAACTTGCCTTCTTTTGTCTTCCTCCACTCAGATTAGCAAGTGTGCCTAGGTTAGCTTTTCTGGATTGTTGTTATTCTTTTCTGACTGCTTTTCTTGCTTTCTCCACTTTATATACTTTCTACTTTCCTGTTTTTACCGGATTTTGCCAGCTGTTTTTAGTTTCCATCTTGGTGCATCTTGCCAACTTGTCTCCCTAGATTCCTTAGCTTTTCTGAGATTTATCACTTAGGCAAGTTTGGCCTACTTGACCAATTCGAATTTCCTATCCAAGTCATCAACCACTTGGCACATTTATTAGTAATAAACATTTAAATGAGAATAATACAACTCAGAAATAGTTTAACTAAGCAATTAATTAATTATCCAGTAATTAATTAACTACTATGGTGTAATTGCCTCAAAACTTCCCCAATTAATTAATTATGAACTTAGACCCTTCGGGATAGGAGGATCCAAGTGGTGACCAAGGTCACTAGGGAGGGGACATGACAGTCCTCCCTTCCCAAGACTGCTTGTCCTCAAGCAGTTTCAAACCAGGATGCTGCAGAATCTGTTCATCTTCCTAGGTGGCATCTTCACTAGGCAGACCTTTCCATTGTACTAGGTATTCTTTAATAATTCTACTTATCAGCTTCCTTTCTATGATCTGCAAGATTTCTTTAGGTTCTAGGACTAGATGTCCTTCATCATCAAGGTGGGGGGGGGGGGGGGGGATTTTCTGAAACCTTAACTTGTTGGCCCAAGGATTTCTTCAAACAGGACACATGGAAGACATTGTGTATTTTACTCTCTGCTGGTAGATCCAACTCATAGGCTACTTCACCCACTTTCCTTGTTATTTTGTAGGGCCCATAAAACCTTGGCAATAATTTTTCAGCCCCCTTTGTCTTAAGTGTGGTTTGCCTGTATGGCTGCAATCTCAAATAAACCAAGTCTCCTACTTGGAAGGTCTGGTCTGTTCTATTTTTATCTGCATTGATTTTCTGTTGATTTTGTGCAACTTGCAAATTTTCTTTAAGTGCTTTAAGGATGTCATGGCCTTCTTGCATCCAATCCTTTGCCTTCTGTGCCTTACAATTTCCGAAAACCAGATCTGCAAAAGTGGCAGACTCGTACCCATACAAGGCTTTGAATGGGGTCATTCCAATGGACATGTGGAATGTGGTGTTATAGCAGAACTCCCCCAAATGTAACCAGTTGACCCATGCCTTATGCTGCCCTGTAACATAGTTCCTGAGATAACCTTCCAGCCATTGGTTAACTCTTTCATTTTTCCCGTCTGTTTGGGGATGATAGCTGGTACTGAGGTTTAAACTAGTATTTGCCAATTTGAACAAAGATTGCCAAAAGGCACTGGTAAACTTACTATCCCTGTCACTGATTATGATTTTTGGCAGCCCATGCAATCTAAATACTTCCCTAAAAAAAAGTGCAGCAACTTGACTAGCAGAAATAGTAGATGTGACAGCAAAAAAGTGAGCAAATTTGGTTAACATGTCAACTACTACAAAAATACTGTCTTTACCTTGGGATTTGGGAAAACCTGTGATGAACTCCATTGATATGATTTCCCATTTCTGTCTAGGAATTCACAAAGGTTGTAGGAGACCAGCAGGATGTGTGTGCTCAACCTTGTTCTGTTGACAGGTAGTACACTCACTCACATGCTTAGAACATCCTCCTTGAGGCCCTTCCAGGTGAACCTTTCTCTTAACTTCCAGTAAGTTTTGAAAATACCGAGATGGCCTGCTACTGGTGCATTGTGGGCAGCCATAAAAATCCGCTCCTTCAACTTAGATTCAGGAGTTAGAAAAAATATGTTCTTATAATAGATGACATCATTGATAACCTGGTAATGATCTTCCTGATTTACTCTATCTAGCAACTCACAAGCAAACTGATTTTCTGCATATTCCTTAATTAGTTGTGCCTTCCAGTCCGCAGGCACTTGCAGCAAAGAAAAAATAGGCTTCCTAGAGAGGGCATCAGTAACTACATTCAGCTTACCCTTCTTATATTCAATATCAAAATCATAAGATTGAATTTTTCTTACCCACTTTTGTTGCCTGTCATTCAGCTCCTTTTGGGTTAGGAAATGCCTCAAACTGTTGTGGTCTGTTTTAACTATGAATTTACCTCCCACCAGGTATTGCCTAAATTTAGCCAATGCATGCATGATGGCTAACATCTCTTTATCATAGATAGAGTACAACTTCTCATGGGGCTGCAACTTTTTGGTCCTTATAAGCAATCGGGTGTGTATTATGCATCAAAACTGCTCCTATGCCTTCACCTGAGGCATCACACTCCAATATAAAAGGTTGGCTGAAATCTGGGAGTGCCAAGAGTGGGCAGCTGCTCTTATCTTCCTTCATTCTATTGAAATCTTTTTCAGCCTCCTCATTCCAGCAGAAATCTCCCTTCTTAGTAAGGTTTGTCAAGGGGGAAGTGAGTTTGGAGAATCCCTTCACAAATTTCCTATAGTATGTGCATAAGCCTATGAATCCTCTTAGAGCAGTTATATTCTTTGGGCTGGGCCAATCTAAGATGGATTGGATCTTCTCCATTTGTACCTTGACTCCTTCTTTCCCAATGATGTGGCCAAGATAGAGGAGCTCCTTCATACCAAACTCACACTTCGACAGTTTGGAAAAAAAGGATTGATCTACAAGTAGAGTTAGTACACTGTCCAAGTGTTGCAAATGTTCTTCCCATGTCTTACTATAAATCAAAATGTCATCAAAAAATACAAGTACAAACTTACAGAGTTGTTTGCTGAAGATTCTGTTCATGAAATATTGAAAAGTTGTTGGTGCATTTGTCAAGCCAAAAGGCATGACCAGAAATTCGAAGTGCCCAAAATGGCACCGAAAGGCAGTTTTCTGCACATCTTCACTTTTCATTCTGATTTGGTGGTAACCAGAACGAAGATCAATCTTGGAAAAATATTTGGCTCCATGCAGCTCATCCATCAGCTCATCAATCCTTGGAATAGTATATATGTTCTTGATGGTTTTCTTATTTAAAGCTCTGTAATCAATGCACATGCGCATTGTTCCATCTTTCTTTTTTACCAAAACCACCAATGAAGCAAAGGGACTTGAGCTTGGTCTTATGAACCCCATCTCAAGCAGCTCTTTGATGGTCTTCTCTATTTCAGCCTTGAATCTCTTGGGATGTTTGTAGGGGTGGGTTTTTATGGGAAAAGTGCCAGGTTCCAGCTCTATCCAATGTTTAGTACCCCTATCAGGAGGCCTTCCATGTGGCAGATCTTCAAACACCTTTTTGTGTTTTTGGATCAATTTTTGGATATCTTCAGGATGTTGTGACACATCAATGGTGGTTCCTTTGGTGGATATAAAACATTCAACATCCCACTCTATGTCTCCATGCCTCAAAATAGATCTCATACTATGTGCAGAAATCACTTGTTTTGGGTAGGTGTTAACCCCTCTCAAAACCACTTGCTTACCTTCAGTATCTTTAAAGCACATTTGGGGAATCCTATAATTTACCACATGCTCACCAAGTGAGAACATCCATTGTACCCCCAACACAACATTAGTATTAGCAACATCAACAATGTAAAAACTATCAGTTACAGTATGGTCTCCAATAGTTACCTGCATCTTGGGAATCCATCTGTTGCACTGCATAGTGTTGTTCTTTCTAGGAATAATAACTGTGAAACCTCCAAATTTTTCTGATGGGAGTTTTCTTCTCTCCACCATGGCTGTATCAATGAAATTATGTGTTCCCCCCCCATCGATCAGCACTGACACTTTCTGCCCTTGCACTACTCCCTTAAATCTCATAGTGTGGTAGTGGGGAACTCCACTCAAAACTGCAAATTTTGCTTATGTTTGTGTTGGTTCTTCTTCTTCTGTTGTATTGTACCCTTCTTCTGCTGGTTCTTCCACTTGTACTTCTACATTCATTTCCTCCTCATCACTATCAGAAAATACTTCTATGTAGTGAGATTTACCTTTTGCACATCGGTGCCCCGGAACCCATGGTTCTTGGCAGGAAAAACACAGCTTTTTCCTTCTTAACTCATCTCGATCTCGGAATGAGTATTCTTTCCTATTTGGGGCTGCATTATTTCTGAATGGTGGCTTTGAATTCTGAAATTTTGCAGGTGGATTAAACTTAGGTGGGTATCTGGTTATTGGGATTGCATCTTGCAGATCCCTTGTTCTGCTCAAAGCTAGTTGGTCGGTAGGCTTTAACCAGCCCTTTCAAAGGTTCTGTTAATCCTTCTATGAACAGTATGATCAACCTAGGTTATGATATATCAGTGACCATCACTACCAACATTTGAAATTCTGATATATATGCTTCTGGAGTGTTGGTTTGTTTCAAATGTGCCAACTCACGGAAAGACAGCTCAGGATCCCTCCTATCAAATCTTTCCACCAACCTCCTAGTGAAATATTCATAAGACTCAACTAAATCATGTCTCAAGGTTCTCATGCCATGGAACCACCAATCACTGGCCTCTCCTTCCTAATGCAGAACTACCATCTTGATGGAAACCTTTTCTTCCATGGCATGTAGCTGAAAATATATGTCTAGTTTATGCACCCAGGAACTAGCATTGCATTTTGCAATCCCATCAAAGTAAGGTATCTGGACCTTACCTGCAGCATTCCTCAACTCAAAATTGTTTGTTGGCTGCCTATTATATCCTCTTGGCTGATTTTTTAGGTAAATCTCAGAAAAATCTTTGAAAATGAGATCTCTTCTACACTCATCACTCAAGGTCAGATATACTGCATGCCTTTCCTCATAGGTAGCTATAGGTGCATCAGGTGCTTCTTTATTTTCCTCAAAGAAGGTAGGCATGGTTTGTCAAGGTTGATCTTTCAAATCCATTTTAAAGTATCTAGGCCTATTGTATGGACCATTCTTTGATAAAATGGTTTCTGCAAATGTCTTTCTTTCACCCTGGTGGGAACCACTAGCACTCCCTTCTGCATCTTTGTGTGCAAACTATCTACTAAGGATTTCTTTAGTTTCTTGACCATTATGTGCCACAGTATGAGTTAGATTTTCTATCCCTCTAACCATTTTAATAAGCAGTTGTCTAAACTCATCATTATCTTCCTGTTCAGACATGTCTCTATTCCCTTGTATTTCTCCTTCTGTAGAATCTACCTCTTCTTCCCTAGTGTTTTTGGGGTCTTTTCCTTTAGTGCTAGGTGTTCTTCTTGATATCATCAACACAACAAGAGAAGGTTTAGAGGACCATGCTCTGGTACCACTAGAATATCCTTGGTGATATTCGACCAAGATATTAACTCCAATTTAATTTTTTTACTAAAATTACTAGTGATTTTTCTTGACAATTTCTTAGCAGAGTGGGTAGTTAGTGACGGGGACTGAGGCTCAAGGTGATTTTGGTAGGATGAAATTTTAATTCTGGAAAATATATGGCATTAGGTCCAGCATCAGGTATGTAGGTTAGAACAGATGTGTCCTTCGCACTAAGTACCAAAACCATTCACTTTTCAGCAACAGTGATGCACTGTTGCCTACTTCGAGGCTCCCTGGGCAGCTCGCATAGAAAACTAGACAGGTGGGGTGATACTGGGGTATAGGGAAGATATATTATCAGCCATAGAAGGTATAGGAAAATGCTTGAGCATATTTGGAGAGGTTTGGGAAGTATTGGCTGACAGAGGCTCAACTTGGATTGTGGAGCTAGGAAATTTGTTGGCTTCCCAAACGCAATGGAGAGGCTTCCAAATTCTGGTTTTGTGGGATGATATGGTTAATATATAAATTTATTGACCTAATACAAAAGACGGGAGTCCAAATGAATGCTCAGATTGCATTTTACATGGAAATCATTAAAACTAGTCTAGGAAAACTATCCAAAGAGCTAGTCTTGCCTTTTAACTGAAAAAAAAAATGACTTTAATGAATTAAAATCTCTATACTGAAATATTATGCAGCTCTGATATACTCCTATGAACAGTGACACATTGATTTTATCATAGCAGAACCATCATTTTATTCCAGTGGCTTTCTTCTCTAAACAATTTGCCTTACAAGCTAGAAATTACAGTACATTGGATGGAGAACATGAAAAGAGAAGAGATTTGTTACAGGGGATCTGTTCTGATGTAGTGATCAGACTCTTTGCAGATCAGAGGACTGATTTGGATGAAACCACTGATGCAAAATTTAATTGTTGCGCCCTCCTTCAACTGATTGTCTCCACCAGTGGAAACACCTTTAGATTCGGCTAAACAACTGGAGAAATGGGAGAGGAATGAGAGATAAGGTCTGAATTCGACCTATGAACATGGCAGCCTCTGATAACTACTGATAATAACTTCTGGAGCTCACCGGAATTTTTGGTCACTCTCCTCCTTAGCTATCTTCATCTGCTGGTGAACCTTCTCCAAAACTAGCTAGTAAATTGCTTCTCTAGTAATCTCCTCTCCAAACTGGAACTGAATCTTCAATGGTGACCTGAAATGAATATCAATGGCTGCAATACTGAATGCTGTACCTGAATAAAACTCACAGGAAAACTCTCATGGCCTTGGGGCACATCACTCAACTGGAGGGATTAGAGCTCTTGTGCAAAATTCTATCAATGATCCAAAAGTGAGAGATGGAGTTAGAAACATTGTTAAATAGAAGAGATGACTTCTTCCTCAAGCTAGCCACACATGTGGGGGAAGGAGGGCGCATTCCTTGATAGGAATGGAAACTTCTGACTAGAAAAACTTGCCTTCTTTTGTCTTCCTCCACTCAGATTAGCGAGTACGCCTAGGTTAGCTTTTCTGGATTGTTGCTATTCTTTTCTGACGGCTTTTCTTGCTTTCTCCAGTTTATATACTTTCTACTTTCCTGCTTTTTCCTGATTTTGCCAGCTTTTTTCAGTTTCCATCTTGGTGCATCTTGCCAACTTGTCTCCACTAGATTCCTTAGCTTTTCTGATATTTATCACTTAGGCAAGTTTGGCCTACTTGACCAATTCTAATTTCCTATCCAAGTCATCAACCACTTGGCACATTTATTAGTAATAAACATTTAAATGACAATAATACAACTTAGAAATAATTTAACTAAGCAATTAATTAATTATCCAGTAATTAATTAACTACTATGGTGTAATTGCCTCAAAACTTCCCCAATTAATTAATTTCTAAATTAATTATGAACCTATACTCCTAGGGATAGGAGAATCCAAGTGGTGACCAAGGTCACTAGGGAGGGGACATGACAAGAATATTAGTCTTCCTTGGTGCTTGACGGAGCAACAGAGCAATATTGTAAAAGTGGTCATAAAAAAAATTAGGTTTCCAACGGGTTTTTCGTCAAACATAAAGAATATCTTGACGAAAAAAGGTTATTTTGTTGGGGTTAAAACACATGATTGGCATACATTCATTAAGGTAATTATGATTCTATAATATATTTCATTATCGGTATGCACTATTTTATTAATTTTATTCTCTTATTTTGAAATAAATATTAATAATTATGTGTTTTTTGATACAGTATGTTTTACCTTTATCTCTCCCAGACGACTTTGAAAACAACATAAAACATATTATTTATGTTCTTGGAAAATACATGAGGCAAGTAATGTTTTACTTGGAAAATGACTTGGTCTGTGGTTTGTAGCAGAACTTATTGACATATCATGTTTGTCCCTGCAAATATTATATATGCCTTGATATTGTTTTATTGCATCATTTGTAGGTGGCTTTCATCAAAAGAAATCCATAAAGAAGATATAAGGCATTGGAAGAGATAAATTCACCGACTAATGTGTGAAATGCAACAGTATCTACCTCCAGCATTTTTCAATGCACAAGAGCATTCCCTCATACACCAAGTTGAGGAGATTGAATTATGTGGACCAGTACATACAACGTCAATGTGGGTGGTGGAGAGGCAGTTGAAGTCATTGAAGGATTTTGTTAGACAAAGAGCGCGTCCCGATGGTTCTATGGTTGAAGGATCTATGGTATATTAATGCATGGTGTATATTAGTGAATGTCTACCTAAATTAGCAGAAAATATGAATGTGCCTCGCATTTGGCATCTTGACTCCATCAACAAATTTGAAGGGGAGGTCCTATTGGGGAGAGGTACATTGAGGACTATGAAAGGTAATTATTATACGTTGTTGAATTAATATATTACACATGTATTTTTTCCAATTTTATATTATCATACTGTTTTTCAACTTTTTTTAATAATTATGCATTTTCAACTATATTAAACTATGTTCCTTTAGTGATATCTAATTAATTATATTGAATTGTTATTTTATCCTATAGTTGGTCGAGTGTAGGATGCTTTACATTTATACATTGCAAACAACCTTTATTGGATGGAGCATTGGATAAAAGATTGTGAAGAATTCTTCGATAGGTTATCATGGGAAGGGGTCAGTAACATGATTAAAATAGCTCATCGTATTCGACAACAATTTCTTGAACTTACGTCGCAAAGGGAAGTTGATTTAGCCTATGGTTTAAAAGATAAAAAGGCAAGTGTTAACACCCAAAAAGGGTTCACTACCTCATCTACCACATTATATGGCTCATTTGTCCATTTTCCTACCATATTTCCCTTAAAATCCCAAAAAATCCCATTAAAAAGCCTCCAAAGGGCCTAAAATGCCTCCAAAAGGCCACAAAACCATCAAAATAGCCTCAAAAAGGCTAAAAAACCCCCTTTTCCTCCAAAAATAGCAAAAACCCCTAAAAAGGGAATAAAAAATATAAAATAATGAGGAAAAGGAGGAAAAAAAACCCTATACAGCTGCCCTAAACCATATGTTTCCTAAAACCATGGGTCAGCACTCCACCACCAAAAAACTATAAATAGGTGATGGAGATCCCTTATTCCATATCCACAATCAAGTATACCCTTACTCTGCCAAAATCTCTCTCGAAACCCTAGTTCACCATTGAACTACTTTCACCTTGAGAGCCACTTTTGGCCCATTCCCACCATTGGAGAAAGAGAAGGAGCACATTGGAGCTTGGAGCAACCCTCTTGGACATTGCAAGGAGCTTCATCAACCTTCACATTGAAGGTAATATTAATACAAAACCCTTGTTTACAAATTGTTGTTTATTTTTCATGCACATGTTTTAGAGTAGTTTTTATTTCTATTTTAGGTTAATAATTTACATTTACTGAACTGCTACTAAGGAGTCCATTCTCCTTAGTAGGTGCTCATTTGCACAAGCTAGGGGTAAAACCCTAGCTACAGTTTTGGCGACTCCGCTAGATTTTGAATTTCTGGTTTCCGTTTAAAAATTTTTCCCTTTCGGCCGCCGTACATCGCGTTTTTTCCCTCTGCAGTCGCGTCCCGACCGCATCTTTCAGGCCTTTACCTGCGACCTGACCGCGGCTCTCAGACGGTTTCCGACGCCCTGCCGGCGGATTCAAGTCTGTTACCTGCGATCCGACCGCGGCTAATCAGCCTGTTTGCTGCGATCTGACTACGCCTGTCGGCCATTTTCCTGTGTCCTGACTGCGGCTTTCAGCCTCTTTCCCGCGTCCCGACTGCGTCTGTTAGCCTTTTTGCCGCGACCCGACTGCGTCTTTTTCCCTGTTTCCTGCGTTCCGACTGCCTCTGTTGGCCCGACAATCGCGACCTGACCGCGTCTGTTTCCCTCAAACCCGCGGTCTGCCTGTTCTGATTCGTCACAGACCCGCGGTCTGATTTCTGCATTTGTTTTGAGCCCAGCCCCTTTTGCTGCAATATTTTCTGCATCTGAACAGCCCTCTGTCCTACCTGCAGTCCCACTTCCTTACAGCCTTTCTGCAACATAATTTATGTTCCCTTTACAGAATTCTTTTAAAATTTCAGTATTTTTAAATCAGAAAATTTTGCAAGTTAAAGTTTCAATTTCAGTATTATTGACAGTTGGAAGTTGCCCCCCTTGTGGCACTTCTATTTTGGGTTCATCACCTCACGAGCACACACTCTGTCACATAATCCAAGTGAGCCTTAAAAAGTACCTAACTGAACCAACATTCTAACCCCACTTGGGGAACACAAAAGAATCTTTGTAGTTAGGTAGGGTCGGGGGGATAGGCTTCCAATAACACCCCTCGGTCACTTACACTTGAGACATAGTTGTTGTCCAAATAGGGAACCAAAATCCCCTAGTACTTTTTGGAATGGTCACGACCGGTTTATCAGAGGGCCTCTCCTTTAGGAGGGTTGAAGTCGGGAGACTGGTTCCGGAGGCCTGAGTGGAATACCGCACTCCATTCAGTAACTGAAGGGCTACCTTTCGCGGTTCGCGGGATATCCCTGTATAGGGGTATTGCGGTAAATGGACTAAACGGCAGATTCACCTTTCTGGACGTGTCATGAACGGGGTATCTTAGTTGCCATTCTTCTAGGATTGACTACCCGGTGTCCCTCCCGATAGGGGGATATCATAGCCACTTGGCTTTCCTATTCATATTGTCTGACTTGGATTTCATCACCTTGCAGAGGATATGTCTAGTTGAGTCAGAATACTTTTAGTTAGGTGTTTGCATGCTCCTTTACCTCCCTTTGGTCTAGTGAGTCCACCATTTTTTATTTTTAGGAAACCTGCTGCTTGTTGGTATTCTGACCATCTTTGTTGATACTCCACCTATTGTAGCACAGCTGTTGCAGTGGGTGTTTTGAGTTGGTTGTTGGCCTGAGTGCCTTGTTTTTGAGCTCTCCTTCTGCACACTCAATTGCATTAGGATTTTTTGAGCTGTTTTTATACTCACCTCAACCCACATAGATTTGATACCATCTGTCACCATTGAGTCCCCGAGACATTCTCGGCGCCTCAGGGGCGAGCCCCCACAGCACGGTTCTCTTGACACCACCCGTCATAAATTCCGATCATCATCCGTTGATACCACTCATCACAGATCTAGAGCCTTGTCACTTGACTCCACTCGTCAGCGACATAGGACTCCGTCACCAGATATTGACGCTCCTTACTTTACCTCTGATTCTGACGAAGAGTCTGAGAACCCTATTTACACTGCCCCTACTAGCCCCATGGCCGGCACGACTTCCACTCCTTTTGTTATAGGGACCATTGGTGGCACATCCACCACTACACCAGTTACTACACCTGTTTTGGGTATGCCCTCCGTGGGACCCCCATCTACCATTCCCCTCACGGTACCTATTCCCGCAGCGGGAATACCTATCCCCACTACATCAGTAGCTCACACTACCCATGGTGGTGCAATCCCATCCTATACTACCTCAGTTCTTCCACTTGGGGGCACCATCCCAAATCCTGTCCCTTCACTTGGGGGCATTGGCCCCAACTTGGTCCAACCCACTACTGTGTCACATCCTTCTTCTAGTTTGCCATTCATGGCTAGCCTCAACCTACCTGACCTGGCCAGATTGACCAACGATCCTATTCGACACGACCCTACGTCGCCTCATATGCCTACCAAGCTCCCCTCTGACATCCCTAAGTTCGAGGGCAAGGCTGGTGAGGACCCACAAAACCATATCATGTCTTTCCACCTATGGTGTTCCTCTAACTCCATAGTGGATGACTCTGTTCGCCTCCGTCTCTTACAGCGCACCTTCACTGGCTCTGCAGCCAAGTGGTATATCGAGCAACCTCATGGGACCCATGCCACCTTTGCTTCCCTTGCCTCGACATTCCTGCAGTTCTTCCAGTTGCCTGTCCGCTATGACGCGGGCGTTGAGATCCTCCTATCCTGCAGACAAAACACGGCTACCCATATCACGGACCACATCCATGAGTGGCGTCGACGCCGTAGCTTATGCAAGATCAAACTAGACGACTGTATCTTCCTAGATTGGTTCCTCAAATCCCTTCTCCCTGTTATTGCTAAGGATGTGGCATCAGAAAGACCCCAGTTTGAAGAAGAGGCCATCCTTAAGGCCCAATAGTTCGACCTCATTTACGCCCAGTCGGGTTACCTTTATACCATTATACCTGACGCCCCTCGCGGCGAGTCCTCCCAGCACGATGCGCTGGGGGCATCCCACGCTGCAGACGGTATCATTGGCCGTGTTTCTTCACATCCTCAACCATTTTCCATTGCACGCCCTACCCCTGGCCCTGACCTTTCGCGGGCTACCTCACAGTCTGGAGCAACCAACTCGTATGCTCCCATGACACATCACCACCAATCCCATGGACCCTCATGTCCACCTCAGTGCTTCGGTCATGCGACTCCCGCTTATGCTCCCCCAGTCGCACCTCAGCCTTACTACCACCAGCAGGTCGCCCCAGCTCCTGCGCCTTCACAAGCCCAACCTGCTTATTACCCGCCACAGGCAGCCCCTGCGGAAAACTCACAACCTGCTCCGCAGCCATATCAGCAAACTCCTCAAGTTGCTACACCTGCTCAGCCTCCACCTGCATATCATCCCCCGCAGCCTGCTCCCACACCTGCGCAACCTCAGAACCCACCTGCTGCCCAAGGGCAAGTCTACGCCCAACAAAATCCGCAGCAGAACCAAAACAACCAACGCAACCAGGGCCAATAGAACCTCGGCAAGGGCCGTAATCGTGGGAACAACCAACCTGCGGACCAAGCTGGTCAACCGGAAAACCCCCCCGACAATAATAATGCGGCCCCCGCTAACCAAAACCCTGATCGCCCGCCCAAGCAGGCTAAAAACCCCAATTTGTGAACGAACCACCCTTGTTCTATTTGCGGGGTCTATGGACACTACACGCATGCTTGCCCACACTTAGAGCGAGCTCGCCAACTCTGGGTTGATGATGCCCACCGCCAAGGGTAGGCAGCTCCTCAGGTGCCTCCTAACCCCCCTCAACCTTAGCAGCCACCTTTGGTGCTGCAAAACCCATTACCAACCCAAGGCGTCATGAACACTCAGCCGTTGGCTCCCCCTCAAGCCAACGTGCAACCCCAACAGCAAATCACGTACGCTGCTCCCGATCAACCCATATTTGACTCGGGAACTCACCACTTGTTGATGATGTCATCCGCTGATGTCAACCTCCAGACTCGTCGAAACCAGTATGGCTCCACCACTGACGTACCTCCCACAGATAAACCTACTAACGCTCATCCCACCGATCAAGCATTATGTATTCCTCCACCTCCACTAGATGGCGCTCCCAAAGCCCCTCGTTTCCCACTTCGCCGTATCAACAATAACCCCAATGCGCGCGCTGCGTCAAACTACAACATTGTAGACGACCTAGCCCAATCTCCCGTAGCCATGTCTGCGTTAGAAGTCTTGAAGAACTGTCCTTCCCAGCGCAAGACTTTACTCTCCGCCATTGGGGGGATTGACCCAAATGATTCGAATTCGATGGCATTTGATTTAGACCAGTCTGAACCTCGCCTGCCTTCCACCCTAGCATTCTTGCTGCGGATTTTGGGCTTCCTGCCGTGGTTTCCGACCGTGGCTGTCAGGCCTATAGTCGCGGTGCTTAACCGCGCCTGTCAGCCCTAACCCCGCGGTTTGGCACCGCGTGTTCCTCCTTGGAACTCGCGGTACTAGACCGCGTATCCATCCAGGAAACACGCGGTCGCCAACCGCGTGGTTCACCACGAAACTCGCGGTCTCCAACCGCGGTTTCGACCCCCTAACCCGCGGTCCACCCCATGTGGACCGTACAAATAAGCCCTGGGACCCACTACCCAACCCCCGACCCTAAAAAAATGCAGGTATGAGTTTGACGGAATACCTGTATCTCCCGGATCTGAAATCGGCTGGTCAGATCATCCAGAAATGCCACCTAAGCTCTGGTCCACTCTGATCACAAGTCAAAGTCAAACCGTACAAATGACACATGTCATGTTGGACCCACCACTATTTATAGTCCGTTGACTTTTCTTGTTTTGGCCATTCTGACCCCATACGGAGTCCGTTTATCAAACCGTTTCCACCACTGGAATCCGCACGACGAGACCGTCATGATGGTCACCTCGTTGCATCATTTTTACCCCCGTCATTCTTTGCCCATTTTTCAGACATCACTAGTCACCTCGGTTTGCGTGCCACATCGGCCGTTCTCCGTTTTTCACATATTTTATATCATCGGATTCATTTTTCTGAGCTGGTGGTGATGCTTGAAATCATTTCTCGCTCTCACCCCCTGATTTTTTGGGTATTTTTCCAGCACGCCCCCGTCGCCTCGGTGTACATGCCACATCGGCCGTTACCCGTTTTTGACACTCTTTATATGGCCAGACTCATTTTTCCGAGCCCGTGATGATGCTTGAGATCATTTCTCGCTCTCACCTGGTACAATTTCAACATTGCGTCCCGACACCTTGCTGCCTCGGTTTGCGCGCCACATCGGCCGCCATCGGATTGTTCCACATT
Organism: Larix kaempferi; assembly: GCA_027924585.1. Lineage (NCBI taxonomy): Eukaryota > Viridiplantae > Streptophyta > Pinopsida > Pinales > Pinaceae > Larix > Larix kaempferi. Next base: position 6,961,476 of record BSBM01000252.1, read on the forward strand.
TTTACATGAGCCATTCACTCCTATCATACTGCAAATGTTTCGTTATTTTGCCACCATTTCATCTACCCCGCAAGGAGGCCCACCAGTGTTCCCCCCTACCCTCGTTCTTGGTCATCATTACTGATCCTTGATTGAACACTTCCTCCTTGCCTGGCCATTCCTTTTGTTCGGTATAATTTTATCCCTTTTTCGGGTCGGACAAGTCCTTTACGAAAAAGGCACTTAGGGAGTTTCCGTTAAGCTCTTTTCTGACTCCTAAAAGAATGAAAAGATCGCCGAGCAATCTTTCTTCCTTTCATGCTCGTTAAAGTACCTGAAAGGGCGTCTATCTGGTATAAGTTTAACCCTTTTCCGGACCTGGTAGACTAATTACGAAAAAGGAATACTATAGTCACACCGGCTATAAGAGTTCTTCATTGCATCCTTTTATGCTTCTTTGGGCCTTGGAGACTAAATCTACGAAAAAGCAACCCCCTGGAGTTTTCTTATTTGCTTTCAGACTCTCTAAAATTGAAAGCAACCACGAGCATGCACTGTCCTGGGCTCGTAAAATCGACACGACAGTACCATTCCATCACTTCAGAGTCTTCTTATCGCTTTCAGACTCCTTAAAATTGAAAGCAACCACGAGCATGAACTGTCCTGGGCTCGTATAAATCCACACGACAGTATCTGTTTACACACACTTCTTCTAGTTCCTTAACCCATGAAGAAGTACCCTCCTGTGCCTCCTGGCACTATGATCGATCATCTCGGCAGCACCCCCAATTAGGTCGCCTTTGTTCAGAGTATTCTGCAGTCTCCTGGCATTTTATACCAGCTTGAGTCTCCCTTAGCCCAGTTATCCTCCCAAATCCATTACAGCTATGATCCCTTTCCCCTCAGTCAGTTTCATATGCTGCCAGATCATTCCCATTATCATACTCTGAACAAAGGAAGTTTGAGTTCACCCACTCTCCTTGCCCAGTTGTCCCCCCACAGTTCGGTCAGTCCTGCCATCAGTACTATCACATTTCGGTTCTTCACCTCGCGCTTCTGTCAAGGACACATCATTGCCTTGATAGTTGCAGGTCTCCCTCTGTCGACGACAGCTCCTCTATTCCAGAGGATAGGCCCAGAGGTCCCTACGCCTTGGACTTATCACCATCTGTGGTAAGTACCTATGGATCATTCTAAGAGAAGTCATCATTGCCTCTCCGAGTGGTTGTTCCTCACATGCTCGACTTCAGCACCTTGATCGCATCGTTGAGGATCGCGTAGGATTATATCCCATCAGTTTTTAGTCGAAGACCCCGGATTTCCCCCGACTCTAGCACATTGGTGAGTCACTTCAGAACACCCAGTTGTATGTTCCCGTGGATGTCCGGGCTGCGTTGGCAATTGTATTCGAAAGCCATCCAGTTCTATGCTTCCTTGAGTACCCATTTCAGTTCCAGCTCAGTGTACCCTCGAGGTTATGGCTACCAGTCATTATGATCCAGCAGCTCATCAGTTCCTCTAGTACCCCAGTCAGCTGCACTGTTGATGTTCCAGTGCACCAGTTCTTCAGTTACCACATGATCATCTCAGCAGTATGTCCCAGATTTTGTGTCCCCTCTTGACACATATGATGTACACAGTGGTGATCTATGTATCTTACAGGTCCCCCTTTTCGGGCCTCACAGTTCTGTTTATGTATCTTGATACGAGCATGGGTATGCCCGCCTCGTCCATATATTGAGATTATTCCTCAGTCAGTATTTGAGGTCATGTATATTTCAGGTTCCCATTTTTTGGACCCCATTGTTATTGTTATGTTATATCCTGATACGAGCATGGGAATGCCCGCCTCGTCCATATGATCAGATGATTCCTCATCCATTATTGAGGTTATGTACTTTTAGTTCTTGCAGTTGTTCGGGATCGTTGTTTTGGGCTTCAGTTTGTTTCTTCTCTTCGAACCACATCCCAAGAAAACCATTCATGACTTATGATGTCCATCGCCCATACGATGAGCTCCTGCCCTCGCACATCAGGGGGCAATCTATTAACACCCAAAAAGGGTTCACTACCTCATCTACCACATTATATGGCTCATTTGTCCATTTTCCTACCATATTTCCCTTAAAATCCCAAAAAATCCCATTAAAAAGCCTCCAAAGGGCCTAAAATGCCTCCAAAAGGCCACAAAACCATCAAAATAGCCTCAAAAGGGCTAAAAAACCCCCTTTTCCTCCAAAAATAGCAAAAACCCCCTAAAAAGGGAATAAAAAATATAAAATAATGAGGAAAAGGAGGAAAAAAACCCTATACAGCTGCCCTAAACCATGTGTTTCCTAAAACCATGGGTCAGCACTCCACCACCAAAAAACTATAAATAGGTGATGGAGATCCCTTATTCCATATCCACAATCAAGTATACCCTTACTCTGCCAAAATCTCTCTCGAAACCCTAGTTCACCATTGAACTACTTTCACCTTGAGAGCCACTTTTGGCCCATTCCCACCATTGGAGAAAGAGAAGGAGCACATTGGAGCTTGGAGCAACCCTCTTGGACATTGCAAGGAGCTTCATCAACCCTCACATTGAAGGTAATATTAATACAAAACCCTTGTTTACAAATTGTTGTTTATTTTTTATGCACATGTTTTAGAGTAGTTTTTATTTCTGTTTTAGGTTAATAATTTACATTTACTGAACTGCTACTAAGGAGTCCATTCTCCTTAGTAGGTGCTCATTTGCACAAGCTAGGGGTAAAACCCTAGCTACAGCAAGTAAATTGTTTACCCACATTTTTTCTAGTTACTTCGATCCATTTTTCCAATTACATTTCATTTGTTTAAGTTTTCAATTATATTTACTAACTCCTATATGACGTTTATTAAATCACAATGTATTTTTAACCTGTTGTCAATGTTGCAGTTGAAACATCACAAGGCTATGTGTTTTAATGGTTGTAAATTTCGTATCAAAAAGTTAGATGATAACAGGAAAACCTCGGATTGTGGGATAACTACAGTGTTTAAGGTCACCAATGTTTCCTCTATAAGTGATAGACATCCAAGAGAAACTGAGAATAGGTACTATGGGCATTTGGAGGATATTATTGAATGTGATTTTAATTCCTTTAAAATAGTTTTGTTCGAGGTGAAGTAGTATAGGCTATGGATGCATGAACGTGATCTTGAAAGAACTGTTATTGAGCATGCTAATGGATTTACCATGGTTAATACAAGGGCATTTGAACCGGGTACAGAGCCTTATGTTCTTCCAAGTCAATGTGAGCAAGTCTACTACTCCGAGGTACCAGGTAAAGAAGGTTGGTCATACGTTGTTCGATACGATCCAAGAGGAAGACCAGTAAAGTATAATCTTGTACTAGATGATGAAGATAATCATGAAGAAGAAGAAGATGATGATGATTCAGATCAGGCTACGGTCGACGTGTTAGATGAATAAGTTGAAGAGGTTGATCATGAAAATGTAGCAGACGATGGTCTCATTGACGATATGGATGACTATATTAGCGAAGATGACTTTGATGCGGACGATGATGTGAATGATCTTTTCATCAATATCTATTCAAAACCAGATCCTGATACAGATGTTAAGTTGGATGAAGAAGAAGATGAATGATTTTAATTGTTGAAAAGTAGAGGTACACAATGTTTTTAGGTTAAAGTAAATGCACTCACCATATGTTCATTTTGTTGATTAACTTGGTTATATTTGAAAATTAGTTTTCTAATCTAATTATGTTCTACATGAGGCAGTAGCGTGGGTGTTCCTGGAGGTTGTAGTGGTAATGGTTTGAATCAAACATGTGTCGATTGAGCAAGTTACAAAATGAAGTTATAAGATTTATGTGTTAATTTCTAGGGTATTTCATATTAGAACAATTATCATAAGTTTTATACAAATGGATTGGTAACTTAAATTGTTACAATTGTTATTACTTAGTAGCTATTATGTTATTCTATGTTAGTTAGTTATTTTGATCTTGCTAAACAAAAATGATAATCAACAATATCGTTTTTATGCTTCTTAAACTAATAGTCATTATTAACAATATCATTTTTGCGTTTCATTTTTAATAAGATGTTTGTGCTTTTGTATCAAAGGACATGGACTTCTTAAAATCCATCACATATTGATGTCCTTTGATCGTGATCCATTATGTGATGGCAATTAGGCCTTGTGTTAACTCATTTCTAATAGAATGGGTTAAGTGACTAATTACATTTTTCTTCATAAACAAGAAAAAGAAGCAAGTCACTTGGTGAATGGGCACTGCAAATAATTTTTTATTTATCATTTTTATTAACCAAGTTTTTATAAAAACACATTATGGATTTCATTTATATCTTTTACTAAGTCTTAGAAACTAAGATTAAGTGGGAAAACCAATAATGTTACAGATAGACTATGTAAAATATTTTAGCGAAAGATTCTTGAAATATGTTCCCAAATTAAAAGTGGTTCTCCTACGATCAACGCCCTTTTTATGAGCTATTTATTTAGTTGATGTAGTAATGTTTTAAAAGTTGATTTTAAATCATTTTTTAAATAATTTGGTGTTACTAATATCACCATATTTTTTTTCTTCAACGGCTATTTATTTAAATCCTTTTAGTGCTTTTACTTAATAATAAAGGGCATATTTTGAATTGCAAAAATTTATGGATGAACTAGTTTTTGCCAACAAACAAACAGATATAATTCTTCATCAAAATTTTTCCAACATAATTTACGCTAATCCAATAAAATTGCCTCGGCATGGTGTTAGGGAACAAATTGAGACGACAACAAAACAACATGGAAAAATATTCTAAAAATATAAAAAATAAAGTAGAAATTCTACCCATTTGGCCTTACTTAAGTCTCCATTGTTGAATTTGTTGCATGCATGTCCACATAAAGTCAACCCATACAGTTGATTGCAACTATTTGATACTCCACAGTTGGATTAGGAGTCCATCAACTTTAATGTGCACATACTCATTGTTTACCCAAGAGAAGCCATTGAGTGAGGGATCCGCAAGTGATGCAAAGGTCAAAGGGGAAGGATATAAAACTAAATCTCGTGGGAGTTGTAAGCGAGCCATACTTTTTCTAATTACTAAGGATTTCAAAGCTCCTAGTTGAGTATTCGATTCTAAATATTGTGAAATAGTGACCAATATTAAGGTGGTGAATTCCCTATCCAATAATTCCCTTAGCTTCAACATTTGTGATACCATTTTCACAGTACCTTCAACCATGGCATGGTTCTCTGCCCATAATTTCCAATTCCAATCCTCCTACCAATGATTCCACTAGATCTGGACTTCGTTATAATACATGTTGAGCCTTTACAACCCCTTTCTCACACCACTGTAGGCCTTGTTAAGCCCCTAACAAATCAGGCATAATGCAATATTTGTGCCTACATTGGTAGTGAACCATGTCTATATGATAGAAGGGTGAGTTCCATACCAAAAATGCCTCAGATATAAGGAATTCTGCCACATAATAGGTCACCGACACTTGTCTAATTCTACCCTAACCAAAGCACCCTTGAGCATTGTTTGTGTTGCAATGTTGCAACGACTATTCTGGAACCATCAACACAATTAGCACACACACACAAAGTCCCATTATATTACTATTTAATTAATATATATTATAATTTAATTAATGTATATTATAATTTAATTAATATGATATTATAATTTTTTAAACATCAAACAAAACATAACTGAAACGCCATACCTGTCTCTGTCGAGCTTGGCCAAAACGTTATGTTGCTCTGGTTTGACGGCACCCCCTGCATGAAACCGGCTACAATTCCGTGTCCTCCTTCACTGTGCAATTTCTACGAGGACTATTGAAGTTGGTTTCTTTGGGGCACCCGCTCTGGTCGTGTCTGCATATCCCCACAGACCCTCACTGTGCAACTTTCACTATGCAATTGCTACGAGGGTTATTGAAGTTGGTTTCTTTGGGGCACCCGCTCCGGCCGTGTCTGCATATCCCCGCAGACCCTCAATGGAAACCATAAGTTGAAACCCTCCTCTATTGAGTCAAATCTCTGCATTTTTGGGTGCGAATTAGGTGGTTTTGATTTCATTTTCTAATTAGGTGGTTTTGATTTTATTTCGAATCTCTAGATATTCTTATTGTTTTCTAAATTATTTGAGTCTGACTTGTCCAAGTGAAATTCATCATGTTTTCTAATGGTGAAGCATTCCTAGTACCATTACATGGGGTAGTAGTAGCATTCCTAGTACCATTCAGACATTGGCGATGTCTTCACCTGGGACATTAATTTAGTATTTCAGGTGGATTCTCATTCTCCAGATTTGCAGTAATGGAACTCAAATTTGTCTAAAAAACAATGTTGGAGATAGAGCTAGTATTGGTAGACCCTAAATGGTTGCTTGTGTTGATTGCTGAGATAGGGTTTTCCCTCAATCCCTATGAAAGCCTATACAGTATTGATAGAAGGATATTTGCAATGTATTTACAGAGTTAGGGGTTGTCCCTTGTTTTAATTTATAAGTTTTTTGTTGTAAGTATTTGTCAAGGTAGGGGTTTTGTTGAGGTAGGTTTTTTCTTGTGTTATGAAGGAGGGGGCATAACAATTATGCACCTGGTTTCGATTGCTTAGTGTGTGGTATCGTCTACTACCAACTATAGATATTTGTGTTGGAGATATAGTCCAATCATGAATTGACTATGAATGTGGTGGTAAATTCCATATGGAAACGAGTAGTTTTACAGGTTATGCTTGGTCCTTTTTTATTGTGAGTGCTTTGGTAGGATTTTTTCTCTGTTATGAGGGAGGTTCCATAAAATTTTGCATCGGTTTTCTGCTGCTTAATGCATGGTATCGTCCTCTGCCAACTATTGATATTTGTGTTGGAGATATGTCCAATCATGAATTGATTATGAATGCGGTGGTAAATTCGATATGGCAATGAGTATTTTTACAAGTTATGTTTGGTCCTTTGTTACTCCTTATGCTTTGGTAGGGTTTCTGCTATGTTATTAGGGAGGTGCCATAACAATTATGCATTGGGATTTTGTTTCTTAGTGTGTGGTATCGTCCTCATCCAACTATTGATATTTGTATTGGATAACTATTCCAATTATGAATTGATTATGGATGAGGTGGTTAATTCGATATGGCAATGAGTCTATTTACAGGTTATGCTAGGTCCTTTGTTGCTAGTTATGCTTTGTCCTGGTACTAGTTATGCTTTGTTTACAGGTTATGCTTTGTTTACCATTACTGGTATGTAACTGGTTATGTTTACAGGTTATGCTTTGTTTACCATTACTGGTATGTAAATGGTTATGTTACTAGTATTATATAATTAGTAATTTTAGTGTATGGTGAATGATATGTTGGATATTTGGACCGATTATGAATTCATGGTATATTCCATATGGCTTTGTGCTTTGTTACTGGTTATTGAGGGAAAAACCCTATCTCTGATATGTCAACAATTATTGTAGGTTGATTGCCTTGGACCAGAGTCTCCTCACTAGTCTATATGTAATCATAATCCCCAACATCAACCAACTGAACATCTATGAAAGCACTATTCTCAACATCAACATCTACAGATGTTAATTCTTCATTTCTAATAGTAGGTTCAACACCCATAGGAAGACTATAAGATACCATAGCCCCAGTTTCAGCAGGAAATTCATTATTAACATGCAATTCCAACTCAGATGATGGAAATTCATGAACTTCATGATCAGGTGTACATTATGTCTACAAAAGCAAACTCTTGTCATTCTTAGCATCTAAAACACTCTTATCTCCATCAACATCTACAAATTATCTCTTGTTACTTCTTGTAGTAATTTCAGCACTCGGAGGGAGACTGTAAACTGAAGTGGGTCTAGTATCAACCGGCAATCCATTATTAGATGAAAACTCTAAATTAGAAGATGGAACTTTGTGAACTTCAAGTGAAAGATCACTCATGTCACCATCAATATACAGAGATGCTCTCTTGTCACTATCAACATCTACGGACACACTCTTTTCACTTCTAGTAGTTAAGGCACCCAAAGTTAGATTGTAAACAGAAGTAGGTCCAATATCAGTAGGCAGTTCATTGGTAGAATGCAATTTCAACCCATAATATGTAACATTTTGTGCCTAGGACACAAAGTTGTTGATTTTTTAATTATTGTATTAAAAGACTAGAGCTCATGTTATTTAGATGTTGATGGATTATCAATGTTTACAAGCCTTAACTAAGGTTGTCTCCATCATGGACAAAGCTGAGGCTGGAAACATTAATTTCAAATCCCTTTTCAAAGACCTGTTAGAGGCAAATATTAGGGAGATCATGAAAATTAGTCAATTGGCATGTCTTCTCCAATGTTGTCATCATCCTTCGAAAGACTTGGCATTGGTTTGTCAATCAATGTTCTTTGTCATTAATGTTGTCATAAATGACAATCCTATTCATCATGAGACTATGAACATGGACTTCATTTCTTCTTTGTATGCATGGTTTTTTCGAATTATCAAAATTGACTTATTAGGAGCCCATGTTATGGTTGTCCTTGACTATTTATAGTTGCACACTATTTATTGGGTGTTTGTCATGGTTTGGTTGTTTCCAACACTTATATCTCTTTTTGATTTCACTTAATTTAAGGCTTAAATTGTCAAGGATTTTAACATTAGTCTTGAAGACAAAAAGGCAGATTTATTGTTGATGGAGTTGTTCTAATACATGATTTTCTATGGTTTTTGCTCTATAGAGCACATCACCATGGTGGGATTGTTTCTAATGGTATATTATTAAATAATAACATTCGGGAGGAAATCAGACTTGGTACACTAACTCATTCACTCACTCATGTCATGCACTCACCGCTTAGCTTTGCAACGTGACAAGTGATGACTGACGACTACGAGGTACTAGCCACTGGGATTTGACTCTGAATCCTTATTCACCTCGGGCTTAGATCTAAGGTGTTTTAATGTGTCAATGACTATGGCCATGACATTAGAGAACCACTACAAGTCCCAAAACAAGGCCAACAAGAACCACAAACCAAGAAGAGGTTGATTTATGCATTGACATAGAGAGGTGGCACTAGGCACACAATATGGAGAAACAATGAGTAAGGAAACAAATTTGCACCAAAGTACCACAATGGTTACTAATAAGAGAATATTTGACACAGGAGAATGTTGTTAATTTTTAACAAGCGATCCTGAAACAAGCAAGTCCGGTGCAAGCGAGCATGAGGAAAGCGAGTGTAGAAGGTCAAAAAGGAATCCAGTGGGCCCATAACCCACAAGTAAACATGAAAATATCTGCTTGGACCGGAGGAAAAAATCATATCTATACTATCAATGATAATATGAGTTGGTTGGATTATATGCAAGACTGGAAACCTAGGTGGGAGTTGAGACATGCTGAAGTGTTAGATGTTAACTTAAAGGGATCTGATGCTTTTATTAGACTAGTGCCAGAACTCAGAAGAATTCCTATGGGATCCAGTATTGTACCAGAGATGATTTACAACAACTCCTTAAGAAAAGCAGCTGATGCAAGCAATTGGTTAACACACCTCTACCAAGATCTTAACTTAATCTCAACGGAGGGCTCTACACCTCACCCCGGGCCAAAACTAGACCAACAATACTATTGTATTAACCGGATACGTTCTTTGGAAGCATGGCCACATCAAGATGCTAGTCTCCAGTTTCCAAGTACTACACACACTTATGAAAAATATAAAAAATTAGGGTGGAAATTCTTGAGAAAAGAACATACAGATAGAACATATTATACCATGTTAAAGTTTGGACTTCAAATTCCACAAATCTATGAGGATCCTACATTCTGCGTCCCTGATTGGATTAGAGACTAGTGGCGGTCATTCGGCATCAACCTGGCAGCATTAGAACCAGTTGTTATTTATAATCTAAAACAGGAAGTTGGAGAATCTCTCGAACAGGTCAAAGATATTTTGCAGACAAAGCTTACTAAGGCTCAAATCCTTGGGTACTACATTAAAAACCAACAACAGTGGCTTGTCAAAACCCACATAGATGTCCACATGCATTAGAATAGACGCGTGGTCCTGAGGTCTGTTTATTCAAAGGAATGGGATACTGAATCCAATGTATTTCGAGAATTATATGGTCCCCCACACTCCGATGAGTTGTAAATATCTCAAAAGTATTTGGCTATCAGTGGGGCCTGTCCATTCAAATTGTCATAAAGATTGAAAAGAAAGTCATAAAAACTTTTAGATCTTACTTTTGAAAGTCATAAAAACTTTTAGATCTTACTTTTGAAAGTCATAAAAACTTTTAGATGTTTTCCATAATGGTTAGTTACTTTTATGTTGTCATCAATGACAATCCTATTCATCATGAGACTATGAACATGGACTTCATTTCTTCTTTTTATGCATGGTGTTTTCAAATTTTCAAAATTGTCTTATTGCACATTAGATTTTCCGCTATCATTGTAGTCATGGTTTGGTTGTTTCCAACACTTATATCTCTTATTGATTTCACTTAAGTTAAGGCTTAAATTGTCAAGGATTTGAATGTTTGCATCAAGCACATGTGGTGTATAAGGGTTGTTTGAGGGTCTTACATAACATTCCCCACACATTTAATTGCAACTAACACATTGGTCCCGAACGTTGTTATTTAATTATTGATCCTAATGGTATCAATGACCTCTAGGATTTTGACTATCAGGTGTTGAGGTGGCACCCTTCGATTGTTTGCTTGCTTGGGAGACTAGAGTGCTCCCCTTATTTGGCCTATTTTGTAGTTATTTGGAGGCATAGATACCTTAATAGCAGTGTATTAAAGAGGTCATTGATACCATTAGGATAAATTATTAAATAACAACATTCGGGAGGAAATCATCCTTGGTACACTCAATTCAAAGTCCTCAATAGCTAATGTTATCCAGTTCTATAGCATGAAAGAGTTCAAAAACCCCAAAGTCAGCCCACTAGTCAGCTAGCAAGAAATGATGCCCACGTAGCTTACTTGTGATTATTAGGGTCACTTACCCACCTTAAGTTATTCTCTAACTTATTGCTTTGGTCTTTTGGGTACTTTGGTTGTGGTACACCCTTTGGTACAAAGGGAGTTCGGTCATAACACCCATTATCATCTTTTTAACTTGTACCATTTTTTTTATTTTGGTCATGGTACCCTCACCCACGTTTGACTTGACATAGTTTTGTGATTATGTCTTAGTGGGCTACATGATCAATGACCTATGAACAATGACCTATGATGATCTAAACTTAACCTCATATGTTGATACTCTTACCTAGGCTTGGGAATGCTAAAGATGAAAAGTTGAAAGATATGAAAACTATGTTTAATTTATGTCTTGCTATTTAATTTCAGTACTTGCTTATTAAATCAAATGTATATTGAAGTATATTGATGTGTACACCTGCTTATTTCAGTATTGCTTATTAAAGTATATTGATGTGTACACCTGTCCAATTGAATTATTGAGATATTGTGGAGAGTTAATAAATGTCAATCTCCCTTAACTGAGTCGTTGTTGTTATTTTCCCTTGTTAATATAAATTCATTTCTGGTTTTTCACCATACTACTCTCAAGTTGAAATTTTTCTGGTTTGGTCCTCCTGCTTGGTTGATGGATACACTCATTCTTGATTGAAATTTATTATTTGTTTAAAAAAAAAAAAAACAATATAGTCAGAAAATCAATATACACATAATGTCTGAAAATCTGTCCTACAAGTTGCTTGCTAAAGCTTGATACAAAAAAGATCCTCGTAATATTGAAAGTCTTTGAAAATCAAATTTCTCATGGCCATTTGAGTGCCACTTTGCATGAATTTTAAATTTGCAACATGTCAAAGGTGTAATATCTCACCTAAGTTAGCTAATGTAATTTGCGTTCTCTATTGTAGTATTTTACTGATTATTTGGTTAAGATGTATTGGCATGAAACAGTTACGAACACTACTGCAATGTACTCCTGAGTGGACCCTCTCACTGTAGTTATGGTTTGTTGGGATGATATAGTCAAATAATGTTTCTTAGTTGAGTTATTTTTCCAAACAGATCACTAACAAATAGTTTTCATATGCATTAGCATAAAATACCAGCATGTAAATTTTAAAAATGAAGGGTAGGTTGCCAAAAATATGCCATTCAAAGAAAGAGGGTAGGCTGCCAATAATATGCCCAATAGTGTTGGAAGGACCAAAACTGGGTGATATACTGGTTAACTTACTTAATTTGTTGTCCGCGATGGTTTTGTTCTCCCCACAAGAGAAAAAGACCCCCAAATGTGCAAACTCAGTCCACAAAAGAGCTCACAGCCTATAGTGATGAATGTGGTGTCGTATGGACAGCTTGTTATGGCACTATAACTTGGTCTCTTCCTACCACAAATCATCCTCCCAATACCAAACACTTCAGCTGAGATTTGTAACACTACACCCACTAGGGTTCGACATGTCTCTCCTAAGCCTCATATTCGAGGTAAGTAAATGTGTTTAACTAAGTAAATGTGTACTTTCAAAGAAGAAACAAAGCATCGTCTTGTTTATTGTTGTTTTCTCGAGTGTAGGTACCACCAAATAGGTATCTGTCAGATCTATCTTCCTCAAGTGATGATGAATATATACTCGGAGAGGTTGAAAGTGAGATGAGTTGTACTAGATCTACCGGTTCTATATCAACTAGATATGAAAAGATAAGGAAAAGATTTCATGGATGCATGAAATATTTTATTGCAAATGGTGGGTCATGTAATTATGATGCTAAGAGAATAGGAAACATTGATTTTCCATTGAGGTATAAACATCTAGTGCAACGATGGGTACCTAATATGCTGCCTCGAGTGGACACATATTTCCTCATCAATGGGAGGATGTATCGCATCGCTCCTTCGTCCTTACATGGATTGGGGTTATTTTCCATGGATGGAATAAAGGTCTGTTATGGCACTGTAACTGAATTGATGGAGTATGTTGGACCACTATACAGATACAATAATTGGTTGATCTTGGTCCAATATACTCGAAGTATGCTGAGATACGGAGTTTCCGCGAATTATATTCAACTAGCAGAAAACAATAAAAACAAAGGGGTGACTATGTATATTGATGGGAGACCAAAAGCATCCAGAAACGTTGATGGCTTTATAAATAGTACACGGCCAGTGACAACAAATAAGCAACCAAATTGCGAATTCGAGGCACGCGAACATCATCGTATATTTGTATGTGCAATAAAAGCAATACTTGCAGGTGAAGAGTTGTTGATCAATTACAACTTAAATCGAATAGATGTGGCTTCCGTGATCCAAGGTAACCATGGACCATCAAAAACTATGCCTCATCAGGTAAATGCTAAATGTAGTAACTAAACATGACTAGTACAATAACTAAATGTTTCATTTTTTTATGTTAACATTCGATTTCCACTATTGTCATTCGCTTTATTCATGCTTATTGTGAATATTTCCATGTGATTACATGGTGATTACACTGCTATGAATATCTCATTTTTGTTTATGATGCAATTATTGACTCAACGTTTGTTTAGGGTGGCGGTAGTGGAAAGGCATGTTAGGAACCCATGTCAACCCTTCTATTTACTTTGTTAGTATATTGTTGTTGGACGCATATGCTTTGTAAGTCGTCCCATAGTATTTGTTGATCCATAGTTTGTATTATTGTTGTTGGATGCATATGCTTTGTAAGTCATCTCGTAGTAATTGTTGATCCATATTTTGTATTGGCCCATGGTTTGTAGTGACACATGGTATTGACCCATGGTATTGACGCCTAGACTTATTATATAAGTTTGTGTTGAGACCAATGAAGGTACCATGAAGTTATTTGTATTGAGCTTGCTCAAAGGAGGTTCCCCCTCAAAGTGGCCTACGATCAATATAAAAGTGATTCTGAGTTCTGCTATTTCGTGTGTTTTCATTAATTAATTATTGTAGGTTCTTCACATCTGGGATTAGAGCACTTTCTTGGGCTCACTGGGTGAAATTTCTGCTAAAAAAAATTTTGCATCTATTGCAACTTCAGATCTAGGAATAATCCTTATCCCCTTAACTATGGGAAGTACTTGGGCATAAGCCCTAAAACTCATTGTGAGGAGTACCACAGGAACCCCGAAGTAACTGGCTCATTGAGAGGACCTTCCATCGAAAAGGGCAACGACCCCTACTTGATTGACTAGTTCCCACCCATGAGGTAAACCAAGAGTTGTCGTTTGTGGCAAAGTGGTTATCAGTTTTACCTAAGGTGTGGAGTGAGGGGTACTGCCCCAATATGCAAGCCGTCAGACAGCATTGGTGGCTGAGTGAATCCCCTGAACTGATAGGAAGCCGCACATACCTGGGGTCCATATCTATTTTCAAATGAACTGTTGCCGATCACTTTCGCGTCATTTCAGATCCATTCCGAGCCGTTTCAGATCCAGTCATTTTTTATCCATTTGACATCATTTCAGATCCATCTATTTTCGATCCCTTCCACGCCATTGCAGATCCATCTGTTTCCAATCCCTTTCGCGCCGTTGTAGATCCATTCCTAGGAAAAAAAAATAGTATAAATTTTTCATTTTTTCGCCATATCTCCCTTGTTTTAACTATGTTTCCCTTGAAACTTCCCGGAAACCCATGCAATCCCATTCTGCATATTTCATTCCTAAAGACCCTATCCAAATTCTACTTCCCAAAGCTAGAAATCTCACATTCGTCTATTTTTAGGGTTTTCCATAACTTCTTCAATTTTCACCCACTTGCTTCCAAATTTTTCCACCGTGTTCATTCCCTATTTCTGCTTCTTTGTCCCTCTTTGAAAAATTTTATCATTCTTTCACCCCGCTTCTGAAATCCCCATTTTTTGCTTCCCTATCCATCAGAAAGTGTCCAAAACCTAGTCAAAACCCATTTACCCATCCAAGTTTTTCCCAAATCCAAATTTCCCTTTACTAAATAAGCTTTTGTTTGTGTTTTTCTATCCATTCCACCCCCCACCAAAAAAAAAACTCCTGGTTATGATTGTCACCCGCACAAGAGCAAAAACCATGGAGGAAGCACTTGCAACCATCCAAACCAAACTCCAAGATCTGGATGAAACATTTATCAGCCTCCATCTTCAACATTCAACCCTGAAGAATAACCGACAGCAAGAATCTTCTACAGCCAATGGGTTCTCTTCTTCCAACACTTTTCGTGGTCTGAAGCTTGAATTTCCTTGCTTCATTGGTACTAATCCGACTAGATGGATCTATCATGCAGAACAGTATTTCAGTCTACATAATACTTTTGATGTCCAAAAATTTCCACTTGCATCCTTTCATTTGGAAAGTAAGCCCTTCAATGGTACCGTTGGTACATCAAGGCTCATGACAAGCCAAAATGGACATATTTTTTCCAACTCATTTTGCAACGATTTGGTCCTAGTGCTTTTGATGACTTCACCGGAGCACTCACTAAACTTCGTCAAATTGGCACCGTGAGAGAGTATCAGACAGAATTTGAGAAACTAGCCAACCACACAGAAGGATTGTCTGATGAATTATACAGGAGTTGTTTTATTAGTGGTCTTAAGGATGAAATCCGCCCAGAGGTCAAAATGTTTTGTCCCAACACAATGATGGAAGCCCTGGGGTTGGCTAAGTTGGCTGAAGACAAGATTGCAGCCCAACAACACTCCAAACCCACTTTTGTTCCCTTCTGAAATATGGGTTCTCAATGACCTCCCATCCCACCATCTCCTCGACCAACTCCTATCAATCATTTGTCCGAAACAGAGATGCAAGCACGCAGAGAAAAAGGGATTTGTTATAATTGTGATGAAAAATTCACTCGGGGACATAGATGTGTTCAACAAAATCTCTATCTCTTGGATGTGGATTCTCCGCCCACCTCTGAATTTGGTGAAGAAGCTCTAGATACACCGGATGATCAGGTCAACATTCAGGAGCCACCTATTGACTTCCCATCTCAGGAATACCACCAGGAGATATCTCTCCATGATTTATCCGATGTCACCACCCCCCAAACAATGCGGGTCAGGGGTTACTTCCAGAAGCTTCCTCTTACAATACTCATTGATTCTGGTAGCACTCATAACTTCATTGACCCTCGGATCGCCAAACATGCTGATTGTTTTGTCCATCCTTGCTCCAACTTTGAAGTCATGGTTGCCAATGGGGGAACCTTACCTTGCAAGGGAAAGTGTTGCAATGTGTGTATCTCTCTGGAAGATTATAACATGCGCTCTGACATGTTTGTCTTATCCTTAGGCGGATGTGATGTGGTTTTGGGCGTTCAATGGTTACGCACACTTGGCCCCATCTTATGGGATTTTGTTGAACTTTGGATGCAGTTTTCAGTCAATGGGATACAACACAAAGTTATGGGCTTACAACTAGGGTCTCTCGGCATCATCAGTTCACATCGCCTGGAAAAGATCCTTAAGAAGAATTCACATGGTGTCATCGCTCAGCTCCATTCAATCCAGATGCACCTACCAACAGTCTCCACTACTTCCTTGGATAGATATGCAGGTGTCTTTGTTGCACCAGTGGGCTTGCCTTTTTCAAGAGACCTTTCCGGTAAGCATTTAGCCACATCTACATCTCAGCAGGAAATGATGGCTATTTTGCCTGCAGTACAAAAGTGGTAGCCATCCCTACTAGGAAATTATTTATGCATCAAGATTGATCTCCAGAGTCTGGAACATTTTCTGGAACAACGGGTCTCCTCACCAGCACACCGAAAATGGGTTATCCAACTCATGGGTTATGACTATGCGATCACTTACACGAAGGGTAAGGATAATATGGTGGTAGATGCTCCTTCTCGCCAATTTGATGACCCAGTTTATCTTACAGCTATTTCTCTGCTTGCTCCAAATTGGTTGCAATCTGTTCAATGGGGCTATCTCTTATATGAACTCTATGCTTCTTCATCGACAGGGCACTCTGGGTTCCTCAAAACCTATGACCGGGAACAATGTAACTTCTTTTGGCAGGGACTGAAAATGAAAATTCATCAGATGGTGGTTGAGTGTGATACTTGCTAGGTCAACAAGGGTGAAACGCCACTCCTTTTGGGACTTCTTGAACCCTTTCCCATCCCTACACAGATGTGGACAGCTATTTCTATGAATTTCCTAGAAGCACTCCAGTGGTACAATACCACATCTAAAAGGACACCATATGAAGCATTTTATGGACAAGCACCGCCAGTTCTTCTTCCATACTCGCTCAGTAGCTCCCCAGTTCAGACAATTGACTCGGTTCTTCGAAACTGCAATCAGATTCTTCTCATTCTGCGGGACAATATTCACATGGCAATACTTCGACTGAAACAACAAACCGATCAACACCGTTCTGAGTGCACTTTTCATGCAGCTGATATGGTCCTTCTTTGTCTACATCCTTCCAAGCAGTCCTCCCTGAAACTCAAAAGGCATCAGTGGGCCGGAATGCAACCTGAGGATGCTACAGGGGAACCACTCCTTCAGATTCTGCATCAATTTGCACATCTAAAGCTTTGAGGACAAATCTTTTTCTAAGGGAGAGGGAATGTTAGGAACCCATGTCAACCCTTCTATTTACTTTGTTAGTATATTGTTGTTGGACGCATATGCTTTGTAAGTCGTCCCGTAGTATTTGTTGATCCATAGTTTGTATTATTGTTGTTGGACACATATGCTTTGTAAGTCATCCTGTAGTAATTGTTGATCCATATTTTGTATTGGCCCATGGTTTGTATTGACACATGGTATTGACCCATGGTATTGACGCCTAGACTTAGTATATAAGTTTGTGTTGAGACCAATGAAGGTACCGTGAAGTTATTTGTATTGAGCTTGCTCAAAGGAGGTTGCCCCTTGAAGTGACCTGCGATCAATATAAAAGTGATTCTGAGTTCTGTTACTTCTGCTATTTCGTGTGTTTTCATTAATTAATTATTGCAGGTTCTTCACAAGGCACGTGATGCTTCCATGGTCCAGGGTGACCGTGGAAGGTCAGAATCTAGGCCTCAACAGGTAAATGTTAAATATAGTAAATAAATATGACTACAATAACAAGATGTTCCGATTTTCACTGTTAGCATTTGCTTTTTCCGTGCTTATTGTTAATATTTCCATATGATAACATGCTTATTAAACTATGGCAGGAGTCTGCTCATGACCATGGAGCCGAACATGTATCTTCTACTTCTGAGGTAAAAATAAATATTAATGCAATATCTCATTTTTCTTTATGTTACAATTATTTAGTATGAGGTAAACGTTTATTTATTGATTTATTGTGTCAAGGTGGTGCCATTGGAAAGGCACCTGCTGGTTCCATGGTCGAGGGTGACCATGGAAGGTCACACTCTGTGGCCCGTCAGGTAAGTGTTAAGTAAAATAACTAAATGTTTCAATTTAGTATGTTAACATTCAATGTCCACTATTGTCATTCACATTTTTCTGAGCTTATGATGGATTACTGGTTCATTTTTCTGACATTATGATGGATTACTGGTTCATTCAGGACTATGGAAAGGCACCTGTTGCTTCCACGGCGCCGGTTCATCGTGGACACTCACTGGCCATAACACCGCATCAGGTAAGTGTTAGTGCATAATAGTAACTTAATTTTCATTACAATATCAATATTTGAATGATGTTAAAATTATATTGCTTAATTTAATTTATTGTTTGATGAATTTAGTCACGTGCACACGATCTGGGTGATGAGGGGTTTGAGGAAGAGATTTTATATTCCACTGACCCACTGTACACTTTTAGAGTAGCCTTAAAAAAGGCAAACATAGAAATGCTTGCCTTGTCTCGCAAAAGGCCCTTGACACAGGAGAACAAGGCAAGGATTCTAGAGCTGGAAGATCAAATAAAATATTATGGGGTAAGTGGTATCTTCACAAAACATTTTAAGCTATGTTGTGATTTCATATCTGGTATTATGTTTTTTATTATTCCAAGTGATCTGATAAAGTAAAGTTTATTGTTTGTAGTATTTTTTAAAACCCGTGACTACAGAACCTGCCGAGCCAGGTATAGGTAGCAGTGATGGTCCAATGCAACAAAAAATAAGCAAGGTACCAATGAGGCTTTTTGGCACTCCTACGGTTGGCCTCGAATCCATTGATGATGGCACTTATGAGAGAGAGCATGATGCCATGCCGGAGCATGATGAGACGGAGCCTAGGAATCCACATGACTCTGGAGATGAACGTACTGTAGACGACCAGGAAACTTTTCCTGGAGCAGCACGAGTTAAAAGCACCGGATCACTAGATCTCACCTTTCTAGTGGATGACCCTTATGTTCCTATCAAGATTCAGAAAATTGCTGGTATTTATCCATTAATTTATTGATTTTAATCATGAAATTGAAATAGACATACGTTGAAATTATTATAAATTAATGGATTACATGTTTTTGCAGGAAACAATGTCTTCTACAGGAATTTGAATGACAAATCCTTGGAGCTGTTTGGCCCAACCATTCGCACACAGTGAAATAGCCAAGATAGCACTAAGAGAGATGAATTGATGGACCACATGGTCAACTTGTTCGGCAATACTTTCAATAGGGAAGTTGTTGCAAGGTTAGCCGGTGATAATTTGAAATATACCAGGGCCCAATATAGGGAAAGATTGCAAGCTAACCTCAGGCATGAGCGCCCTCCCATGGTTCCTGAGAAAGAATGGAAGGCACTCATAGATGATGCAAAGGAGAACTTGCAAAAAAAACAAGGAAAACAACCACGACCTAGTAAAGCAAGGTACAACATATATCATCTTTTTACTGAAAGAAGCTCAATTATTTTTTTCTTTTTTGTTTTAAGTAAGATTTTTGATATCTAAGGTTTTTCAAAATTTTCATATATAGGCTACCTAACACCTCCAAAGCAACCAAGGCTAGAATGGAAAAGCATGGGCAACATAGACTGGGCCAGGGTGGCTATAGAAAACTAAGAGCAAGAATCGTAAGTATTAAATGATTAATTGTTGGGAATATTTATTTAACAGTATTGAACAAATATCTGATTTTGATATTGGAAATTTTAAAATGTGTTATCATGCATTGCAAGGAAATACGTTCCAAGATGCTACCACCGAGGAAGACCTAAAGCTTGGTTTCAATTTTAGTTTTAAAAGTGTGGTTGAACATCGGAAAAGCTTGGGGCAGACTCCAATCTCCCCAATGATGCAAAAGCAGGTATATCACCAATTGTAGTATACTATTCAAGTCTATTCAGTACTTCTGATTATATCACCCATAACTAAAATTTATGTTTGTTTTTAAGCAACAATGCAACCGCAGCAGTGAATCTAGCGGTACTCAACAAGTACAAGTTGATGTTGGGGTGCATATGTCCCGTGATAGCATTGAGCATAGTGTCCATTCTAGTATGTATGCTTTGGAAACAAAAGTATCTACTGTGATTAGATATATATATTTCCTGACGTATAATTATAAATTTTCTTCTTTCAATGGAAGACCGTGCAACTCAGGAGCATGAACTGCAAGAGGAAGCAACTAGACCAACTTCCTAGTTGTCACATCTACAAAGACTGGTAAAGAGAAATATTGTAATTTTAATCAAAATAATGAAATATTTATCTCAATAATAACTAAACGTCATATATATATATGCTCATTTCCGTTGTTGCAGTTCACACCCCTTCAGAACTGCCTCCACGCCCTGCTCATCGATGTCACGTCCCATTCCATCAATCCGGTACAAGGAAGGAAACATGACCAAACATACCGGGTTTATTTGACAATCTCAACCCCAAACACTGCTCATAAATTCATAACAATTAAAAACTTCTGTGTGCAGATTCAAACTCAATATAAACACAGTGGAATTAAAACACATTTGCACACACACAAACAGTAATGCATCAGCATATCTATCCCATGCAGATGATGATGTTCGGATATCCACATCATCTTTTTCAGGATCTTGCATGCAATTAGGGTTTGCATGCAAAATCTAGGGTTTGCATGCACCTGCATGCACTTGCATGCATCCCAGTCACCAGTTTGATGCCTCCAGCACCTTAGCCACCTCATTCTAGCACCCGGGAGCCACTTACTACAGAGTTTTAGCCCTCCTAGGCTGAAAGGCGCCCACTTCTCACCTACTGCCAGAGAAGGGCGCACTTGTTCACCTACCACTGCAGTTCCACTTCAGTTACATTCAGTTAGCTCTGATTCTCCCTGATTTGAGGCTAGTTTCACTCCCGACTAACTGTTTCACTTCCGTTGGACCTCCAGTTTGACTAGATGACTTGTTCTGACTTCAGTTAGTCTCCCATGCACCCCCCCACTAAGCCTCCTTCCCTTAATCAGTGCTACACACTTCAGTTACACATGACACACTCAGTTAGACTCAGATTGACACCTGGATGACTGGTTCGTGTGCATTGATGAGCAACACCGATTGATGATGAGGACTCCTAGTTGGAGTCAAGCTACTCCATTCAGTGATTCGAATGGCCTACTTAGTCAATTCGAATTGCTCATTGACAGTGATTGCATTCTATTGTAATTCATTCACCCTTTCTGGGATATTGAGCACTGCTGCATGTTTTGCACAGTTTTACACCATATTTTCTATATTCATCTGTTGTGATTGATTTACTTGTTCATTAGATCTGCTGTGACTAATTTTACAGATGAATCAACAAATAGAGAATCAATCTCATTCTTATTCTATGCACAAGCTTCGTTTCAACCATATGAAGATATTCATTTCATCTCATTAACATGAATAATTAATATTCAGAATTAACACCTTGCAAAACACATAATGCATATAACTTAAACACAGAGAACACTTATCTTTGATATGAAGTTGTCCAAACAACTGGTTATGGGAGAGCAACGTTCCACCCAACCATAGGTCTCTGTCCAGCCTGTATTATTTTAGCTAAGAGACCACCCCCGAGCTGGGTTGTGTATCCACTAAGGAGGAACTAGATGGGCTCATTCATAGCTATGGTTTCACTCAAACAGTCATGTTAATCCAACATACAGTTGGGTTTACCAAGCATGCAATAAGCAAAAGGAATAGGATGCTAAGTCGGTGAGCTCAACCACAGAGCTACAGACATCTCAAGTAAATTCAAGCAATCCAATCCTCTGTTCAAACATTCACACTTGGATTTCTCACAATTCTGTTATCACATAACTCAATCCCATCACTGGATTTCTGGGCTATAAAAATTGGGTTTTCCAATGGATTTCGGGGTATCTAATACTCTCAATTTCTCCCCAAGGTTCATATCTATGGATCCTCCATTGGATTTCACTATCAAATACCAATTATGTGCGTTTATGGCTCTTCAAAATGTGGGTTCTTGCAAAGTTGCGATTTCTGATTTTTTTCACTGCTGGGAATTCGTAATGGATGAAAACTGAAGTTGGGATGTTCAACTATGGAATGGGAATGAGGAATGACCAATTCCCATGAGGTAGGGTGACTTTTGGTACAAGAAAACAGAGCCCATACTCTGCCATACGAATTTTTGGGTTGTCCGTGCTCCATTGAAGCCATGGACTGAATTCTTCAACAACTTCCTTACAACAAAATTAAATGCCAGTAAAGAAAGTCAAATAGGTTCTCAAGATGACATTTGGAAACCTATGGTTCAATCCCACAACCCCCTCACCACTCCCTAGTGGATACACATGGCCGCTTCTCATTAGTTGCTTCCATAGCCAGTTCTGGTATTTTATTGCATGATGTTTATTTACATCAATTTTACAATGTTCCATGGCTAAATAGCACATGGGTAACATAATATCTAATACTTGCCTTTTAAATAAAATTCGAGCTTCCACTAGCGGGGCCTTGGCCTTGAGCTCCACGCTAGGAAAACATGTATCACATGTATACATTATTTACATTAAAAGCTAATATATCCTAAGGGTCAAAATGGGGTATTACAATCCCCTCCCCCTTAGAATAACACCGTTCTCGGTGTTCCAATACTTAGGAATACATATGCAATTTACATGTCCCAACATTTTCAAAGATTTTGCAGATCTGCCCTACATTCTATCATTTATTTTGAACTTTCAGGACCAAGTCCTTTGGCTTCCACAAACGGCTCCTGCTGGTTCTGACCTTCCAGCTCATCCACAAGTCTGAAAGCTTTATGGCTGCTACCCACTTGATGTTCCTTTGTTGGGCAGTTGCAGAGGAAATGATGTCCTCCACATTTCCAACATTTCACTTGTTGTTTCATCTTTACCTGCTCAATCTCCCTTGAGTCTTTATGCCTGGAACGTTTCTTAGTGGACTGATTGGATGAATGCCTCCTCATTGATCCATTGTCCTTTCCTTGACTGATTGTTTCCAGAATTATTTTTACTTGTCTTTGCAGACAAACAAAGTCCTGCAAAACCTTATGGTTCATATCATTCTGTTGCTTTTGTAGCTTGAGTAGTTCTCCAAGATTCTCTTGGGTCTTGGAAATTGTTTGAAGAAGAGTTTCAGCCAAATCCACTAGCTTTTGGTTTGTTGCCATGGAAATGTACACAGCAGCCCACTCTTTGCTCGCTAGTACCACTATTTTTGTAATAGCTGCAACCAATTAACTTTCACTTCTCACATGTGAAATACATCATGGCAATTTCTATTAGGCCAAGCATAATACAAACATTAAAATCAGTCAATTAATTTCCCAATTGACATGGGTAGTCCATGCTTTATCCATGAGACTTTCACACTTTACATGCTTGCCCAACATACTCATGAATTCCTTCATGTTCATCCATTCACAGGAAATTCATTAATTCAGCATTCATAGTTATTTCAAGCAATTAACATAATCATTTCAAGTCATGACATGCATAAAACCATTTTATGTTTTTATAAATGCATCAATAAGGAAGGAAAGAGAGAGCAATAAGATTTTTTCTCCTCTTAGTCTTGTTCCATTCTGGAACCCACACCACCACTATGGTTTTCATGCTCCTAGCCTCTTTCACTTCAACGTGAATGCTTGACCTTCCCTTCTTGGCTATGACACTTAGTGTCTATGGTCTATTCCAGACCTCTCAACCATGGAGTCCCTCCACATGGTTTGTCTACAACTCTTGGCTGCTAAGACCCACACAACCCACATGCATCCCTAGGATGCCTTCATAGTCCTTTCTTCCAACAATACCTACACTCAGACATTGAATCAATTCACGTGTTTAGTTTACTTTCATAGGGTTCATCTCTAAACAAGAGTTTAAGAAATCATACCCAAATCATATACACATGTATATTCATATTAATAAGCAAGAAGTTGCAAGATAACCAAATACTTATCTATATTGTGTGTTTCCTCTCTGGTCCACAGGGTCCTACTTTGCTTTGCAAGCCTTGGAATCCTCCTGCGGACTGGGATGTTTGGCCAGCACGCAAGCTACTCCACAACATCAAATAGTTAATTCTCAACCAGTACACCTTCACGCCAACTAGATTTACCAAGCATTTGGTGTTGCCCTACCAGTCCCATACCTGGTTGGCCCTCTCCATTGTCGAGCCAGCACATCCATCTGGGTCATTGGCCAATGGAAGGAAACTGCGCCACCGACCATTATAGGTCAAGGCTCTACTACTCTGCCTTAGGATGGCATCAGCCTTTCACATGTGTCACAACCCTTCATGCGCATAACAATTCTTCACCCACACAAGGATGGCACTCCTTCTCTTGTGCAAACCAGCGGTTCCCTTTAGGAACTCTTTAGGTGACTATCTTGACTGCCAACTAGCATGGCCCCACAATACCCACACATACTGCACAAAGGTTACCACTGCTCATACAGTCCTCTTGAGTACCCTTTCTTCACTTTGTCATTTAACATGCAACACCAAATTCCATCTATGTAAGATGATAGCACAAGAAAGATAAGCAAGCTCATCAGTATTGCTGCTCTAAAACTATAAACATATTTCATAACATTCACTATCCAATATTGAAACACCAGGAATGTGTCCATTCCCTTAGGGTGTAATCAATATTGATAATCCTGTCATAACCCGACATCGAAAAAGTGTGCACCCCTTTCTAATGTGAGCCATGTAGGCCCTACTCACACTAAAGCAATATGTCATAATGGAAATAAAATCAAAACATGCTATGCATATTGACTCTAACAATTAAACATGCATATTCTTAGTTAGGGTCATCGAACACTTATCCATTTGCAGATGTAGCCTTCTTCATTAATGAGGAATGGGGCTCCTTCTCTAAGTTGACAGTCCCTTGGTTTTCCATCCCAACTCCTTTTGATGTTACATAACCCTCATATGTCTTACTAACATAATCTTTACCATCTCACCCATATTGTTTACCAATCATGCAGTGCAGGTGGGACATTATCAAAATATCCAATGGCATTTCACCCGAAACCCATTTCCAAGATATGGGATCCTTCCCATGAAGTTAGGCTTCTGCGGGCCCTCTCTCATGGTCTTACTGCAATTTGTCTTCTTGAAACACTTATGAAATAGCCAAACAATCAGCAACATTTAACAATAAAATTCAAATATGATTGTTCCATAACCAATCAATTGCATTAATAATTAAATTCAATATGAATTTGCAATTCTGTCTACTACAGAAGTTGATTTTCTTATCCATAAGGCTATCCTCATATTGTAAGTGGCATCACTGCTCCCATCATGGTCTTATGCCCATTGCCATACGTGAGCATCCACTTACAACATGTCCTCCTGACATATTTCATATAAGCCAATTAGTCATTAGTCATTTATTAGCAAAATTCCAAATCCGAGATTTACAAATCTGAGATTTACAATCCTTCTTTCTAACAGAACTTAGAGTTCTCAATCATGAGATTCCTTCTCATAACCTCTAAATCAATTTTTTTTTCAAATCTGTTCCCTATAGAAATTAGATTTAAAACCATGATATTATTCTCATAAACTTAAATCAAAATATTTTCAGATTTGTTTCATGCATAAGTTAAATTTCACAACCATGAGAACCTTCTCATAACCTTTGGCTTTTGCACATGGTAGAGTTCGGTCTTTACTATGGTCTTATCCTCATTGCCATTCGCAAGAAATTTCTTCCTGGAATCTGAAACTTTCAATCAGCTAAACATGTTGTGAGTCTCTATGCATATAATATTTCATTGCTGCAACAATCACTGAAGCATTTTCAGAATTATAACACTCCAGAATTCAAACACTTCCAGCTATTAACATATCAATATCACCAAAAATCATTTACTTCACGTGAATCATTATCATACTAAAATTGCAAGGTAGAGTCGCATCATTCATGCAATTTACATGAAACTTTAGATACTCATTATTTCACAGTCATATGATTTATACAACTCTGCCCTTCCAAAGAGTATTCCGGCAGCCCATCGATCATGACTACCTTCTTTATGCACTTACTATTCTACATTCGTAACAGTCAATAAAATGATCTTAGAATTATCATCAATTCATCATCTCATCCATTATTTAGTTTGCAATAACACATATACCATCCCCATGCATTCATGCAATGCATCACAACATGTGCACCGACACTTCTGCATGCACATTTACAACATTTACTCAAAATTTTCATATGCATCCACTCAATGCATAACTACAAGATTTATAAAATCTCTTAATCCATATCCACTCAATGCTGCCTTGCATTGGTTCATGAATGTTCTACATTCAAACATATTATGGCTGAAACATGACTACCTCATATAGCATGCATTACCATAATCAGGACCACCGGTCCTCACTTGCTTTGATTATTAAGCTCATAACCGACATACACATGCAATGATTTATTTTTACATGAACGGAGTCTAAATTTATAAACAGTCACATGGTATGAAGCCTCTTGCTTTCACCACTCCATGCTCCACCACACTATGGCAATATGTCATTCACATGAATGCTTTTCAACCTTAAATGCATACCATTTTATGATTACTAAATATGGTTCAATGGATTCTTTCCCAATCCCCTTCAACACATATGCAATCATCATAATTAAACCATTACCTGCATGGATCCCATTTACACCCTTGATGTTACCTGATCAGTTGGTCTCTTACAAAGGATTACAGAATCCTTCCACCAATCTCTTGACCATGGATTTGCTGCCCTAGCCTTTTCTTCATAAGGTTGTTGGCCATATGCAACACCATCATCAACACATTTAGCTATGCTTCTGTTGTCTTTGGTCCTACAACCAATACCAACACCAATAGTGATTATCAACCACAGTATTTTCCATTAGCGGTTCATTGCATATGTAGAACCTTACTACTTTTACCAATGTGTAATATCCTATGTGTGCACAAGCATTTGCTCATGCACTGTGCAATGTTTATTAATATGTCAGCCAATGCATATTCATGCCATCCCTCTAATCTATGGCATTTTCAGCATTCGCATGCCATAATTTTCTACACATCAAGCTCATAAAATATAAATACAATAGCAAAACTAGGTTAAGGGATTCTGCCTTTCCAATCCTTTATCGCCACATGGGATTCCTCTTCCACATCATAGCTGGTATGATTTCATGGCCTCTAGCAGACACACAAGGAATCATTAGACATGATTTAATCACCAAGCATCAATTCAATACATATACTCATGCATAATATTCTAACTTGCTACTTTCCATGCAAGCAATTCTAGAAATTGCCCATATTGACAACAATTTTTTTTTTCAAAACAGCCACTCGCACTTTTCTACTCTAATTATCTATAGTGTATGATAGCCCCATTCAAATTCTGTTCATACACCATTATTCCCTACTGGATAATATTTCCAATGCCTATCCACGTGCTCCATTCTTACTTCGGGTGTTGTAACTAAATTACTTCAAAAATGTCAATTTTTACCAAAATTTCTGCACTTTTACACAGTTACAAAATATCTTGAATTGCCAACTTCAGCCGTTTGTAGAAGCAAATATGTAAAGAATCACGAAAACTTTTCTATTGGGCGAAGTTAGCCTATATAACAAGGAGCACTCAGCAACTCGTGGATCTCTGTTCTGATACACCATTCATCTTTTATAAAATTATGGGTTTGACTGCTTTCCACTTTTCACATTTTTTCGAAATTTCAAATTTTGGGCCAAAAATGGCTATCTCCCAAACTGTGCATTTCTGGGAAATCTCTGTCTAACGGAAAATGTATGTTTTCATGAGAATAAGAAATGTTGAGTTCAGTAAATTTCTTGAATCCTAATTACAGGGTCACTTTTATCCATTGCAAGCTTTTCAAAATTCCAAAAATGTGACCCAAAATAGTGCTTTTTGGCCTTCACGCTCACCCCGATTCCACATCCTTTGGAGTTTGGCTCCAAAATGCCAAAATTAACACTGTGCCTGCTCCATGGCTGCTCCACATCAATTTCAACTCAATCCAACCTTTTGTCAAGCGTCAGGACACTGATTCATAAAAGCCATTAATCCCAAATTTATGCCAAATTGGAGCATAATGGGCTCGGGATCTTCACTGGTTCATTCATGGCTTCCGTTAATGGCCTTAGAATGCCACTGACCTCACCCAATTCTGATTCTGCAAGCTCCTGTTATCCAAAAATCAATTTTCGGGCTCTTTACTAGTTTTGTTTTTGCCACCCCACAACCCACATCCTGCAACCCGAAATTGCGGGTGCAGAAAGTCAAGTCGTGGTCACGAAAATGTAACCATCCCACAACCCGAGACCTGAAATTGCAGGTTCGAAAAGTCAAGTCACGATCACGGAAATGTAACTATCCCACAACCCGAAACCCGAAACCCGAAATTGCGGGTTCAGAAAGTCAAGTTGCGGTCACGGAAATGTAACCATCCCGCAACCCGCAACCCGAAACTCGAAACCCGAAATTGCAGATTTGGAAAATCAGGTCGCGGTCACGGAAATGTAACCACCCCGCAACCCACAACCCGAAACCCCAAACCCGAACTTACGGGTTTGAATTTGCCGAAATCCAAAATGCAAGTTTTGGAAATCCTCGTTCCCGCAACCCAAAACCCTAAATTGCGAGTTCGGGATTGCGGAAACCATAACGCACTTTTTCAAAACTTTGCGTCCCCGAAATCTGAAATCCGCAACCCTGGAACACCTTCGGCCCTGCAACTTTCAGGGTTCATAACTCCTTTGTCCCTTGTCCAAATGATGAGAGTCTAGTACCGTTGGAAAGCTATTGCAGAGCTCTCTGCAATGGTGTGATCATCTGCCACATTTGAGAACTATGATCCTGCCCTTTTTCCATATCAAAATGACGCCCCAAACTTCTCCAATATTGTGTTAAAATGTTCTGTTATCTGCCTGTAACTCGGAGTTTGGCCCAAGTAGCCCCAGTGCTGCAACATGGGCTATGATACCACTCTGTCACATCCCCTTCCATCAATCCGGTGCAAGGAAACAAACATGACCAAACATACCAGGTTTATTTGACAATCTTAGCCCCAAACACTACTCATAAATTCATAACAATTAAAAACTTTTGTGTGCAGATTCAAACTCAATATAAACACAGCGGAATTAAAACACATTTGCACACACACAAACAGTAATGCATCAGCATACCTATCCCAAGCAGATGATGAATCAACAAACAGAGAATCAATCTCATTCTTATGCTATGCACAAGCTTCATTTCAACCATATGAAGATATTCATTTCATCTCATTAACATGAATAATTAACATTCAGAATTAACACATTGCAAAACACGGAATGCATATAATTTAAACACAGAGAACACTTATCTTTGATATGAAGTTGTCCAAACAACTGGCTATGGGAGAGAAACGTTCCACCCAACCATAGGTCTCTGTCCAACCTGTATTCTTTCATCTGAGAGACCACCCCCAAGCTAGGTTGTGTATCCACTAAGGAGGAACTAGATGGGCTCACTCACAGCCATGGTTTCACTCAAACAGTCATGTTAAGCCAACACAGTTGGGTTTATCAAGTATGCAGTAAGCAAAAGGAAGAGGATGCTAAGTCGGTGAGCTCAACCACAAATCTACAGATATCTCAAGTAAATTCAAGCAATCCAATCCTCTGTTTAAACATTCACACTTGGATTTCTCACAATTCTGTCATCACATAAATCAATCCCGTCACTGGATTTCTGGGCTATAAAAACTGGGTTTTTCAATGTATTTTGGGTATCTAATACTCTCAATTTTGCCCCAAGGTTCATATCTATGGATTCCCCATTGGATTTCACTGTCAACTACCAATTCTGAGCATTTATGGCTCTTCAAAACGTGGGTTCTTACAAAGTTGTGATTTATGGTTTTTTTCACTACTGGGAATTCGTAATGGATGAAAACTGAAGTTGGGATGTTCAACCATGGAATGGGAATGAGGAATGACCAATTCCCATGAGGTAGGGTGACTTGTGGTACAAGAAAACAGATCCCATACTCTGCCATACGAATTTCTGGGTTGTCCGTGCTCCATTGAAGCCATGGACTGAATTCTTCAACAACTTCCTTACAACATAATTAAATGCCAGCAAAGAAAGTCAAATAGGTTCTCAAGATGACATTTTGCAACCTATGGTTCAATCCCACAACCCCCTCACCACTCCTTAGTGGATACACATGGCCCCTTCTCATTAGTTGCTTCCATAGCCAGTTTTGGTATTTTATTGCATGATGTTTATTTACATCATTTTTACAATGTTCCATGGCTAAATAACACATGGGCAACATAATATCTAATACTTGCCTTTTAAATAAAATTCGAGCTTCCACTAGCGGGGCCTTGGCCTTGAGCTCCACGCTAGGAAAACATGTATCACATGTATACATTATTTACATTAATAGCTAATATATCCTAAGGGTCAAAATGGGGTATTACAATCCCCTCCCCCTTAGAATAACACCATCCTTGGTGTTCCAATATTTAGGAATACATATACAATTTACATGTCCCAACATTTTCAAAAATTTTGCAAATCTGCCCTGCATTCTATCATTTATTTTGAACTTTCAGGACCAAGTCCTTTGGCTTCCACAAACTGCTCCTGCTGGTTCTGACCTTCTAGCTCATCCACAAGTCTAAAAGCTTTATGGCTGCTACCCTCTTGATGTTCCTTTGTTGGGAAATTGTGGAGGCAATGATGTCCTCCACATTTCCAACATTTCACTTGCTGCTTCATCTTTACCTATTCAATCTCCCTTGAGTCTTCATGCCTGGAACGTTTCTTAGTGGACTGATTGGATGAATTCCTCCTCACTGATCCATTGTCCTTTCCTCGACTGATTGTTTCCAGAATTATTTTTACTTGTCTTTGCAGACAAATAGAGTCCTACAAAACCTTATGGTTCATCTCATTCTATTGCTTTTGTAGCTTGAGTAGTTCTTCAATATTCTCTTGGGTCTTGGCAATTGTTTGAAGAAGAGTTTCATCCAAATCCACTAGCTTTTGGTTTGTTGCCATGGAAATGTACATAGCAGCCCACTCTTTGCTTGCTAGTACCACTATTTTTGTAATAGCTGCAAAGAATTAACTTTCACTTCTCACATGTGAAATACATCATGGAAATTTCTATTAGGCCAAGCATACTACAAACATTAAAATCAGTCAATTAATTTCCCAATTGACACGGGTAGTCCATGCTTTATCCATGAGATTTTCACACTTTACATGTTTGCCCAACATACTCATGAATTCCTTCATGTTCATCCATTCAAAATGGGGTATTACAAGCGATGTACAAGAAGTGGCATAAATTTGGGCATGGAAACACAAACAATAATAGGAGATATTGCAGTAAATATTGCACCAATTGATGATTGTGATACCGTACTCGCAACTTTTTACAATGCAAAAAAACAGAAATCAATGAAAAAGTAGATGCAACATAAATTCATGACTTGTATTTTGATGGATATCAACGTTGTTAGTATGAAACATTGTTAGTGTGTAACATAGATAACTTTTATTTGGTATAGTTAAGAGGTACTTATCTTTTATGTGATGCTCTTAGGAATTTTCCCATTTATATCTTTTATTTTCTTAGAATTTGAATTTTAAATTTAAATGTCATCACAAGTCATTGTATGCTTGTTTCTAATTATTTTGTATCTTTATATTAGATATATTAGATATGTTCATCATGACTTCGATCATCATCACTCTTTTTAATTTGATTACTGCCCATTACATCTCGAGGACCAACTTCAGCACAGGGACCATAGAGGAGTGCTGAAGTTGATAGAGATCAAATTTATGTTGTAAAATATTTTACTGTTGCTTTAGCACTATTCAGAAATAGTACCAAACTTCAGATCTTATTTTTGGTTAAATGTTGACGTGGAGATCTTCAACTATACCTCTCTTATTGTTATATGATTAATATGTTTATTTTATTACCTGTTACTAAAAGAGATGAAATTTATGTTATAAAATGTTTTACTGTTGCTTTAGCACTATTCATAAATAATATCGTTTTATCATGCAGCTGTAGAATTGTTATGTTAATGTACCTTTCTTTCATCTGTGTGTTAAATTGTTGTAGTATCATGTGGATTGTGTTATCCTATTTGAGGTATGTACTTAACTTTTCCTCACTCTCGAGGTACTTTCATGTTCCCTTGGTGACTTGTCCCTTGAAAGGATAAGATCTGAACCAAAAAATTGTCTGAGTACAAGGAAGCCTAATCATTTTAGTTTTCTTTTCAGTGTAACTCATTATAATCTGTTGATATGGCAGTTATGAATATACCAAAGAGCCTGTGTTAAGAACTTACTGGTTGTACATTTGGAGTTCTTGGTTACAAGAGGTAAGTATGCATGTGAAACTTAGTGATCATCTATTAGGTAGACTTAGATCATCTTTGCTTATCTGGAAAATGATAATGCATTCTTTTTCCAATTCTTAAGAGCTTGGTTTCAAATTTGCATCTAGGGATGAGAGTTGTCCATATTATCAGTCTAAACAACTTGGGTATCATTTGGGGTGTCAAGTGATTAACCATATATCCCTTGTTTGTTAGTTTCTTGATCTTATGATTCATGTGTAAACACGGGTATCGATTACCATATCACAGTGTTTAAGATGTTGATTTCCTTAAGTTGTAAGAATCTGAGAAAGAAAATAAAGATGATGGGTTAGCTTGGCATAGTCAATTACAGATTTTATAATTTCCTTCATTCCCTTACGCAAATGATTCCATGAACGAAATTTTTTTTGCTGCACAATACCATAAAATTGATTTCCTTAAGTATTGATTTCATGGGATAGAGTCTTCTTTTTTCAATTGTTGTATTGAAAAAACATTATAAGTGGTATGATAACCATATACACTAGTAATGTTTCCTTTGGTTATTTTTGGTGCTGAGGGTAACTTGGGGAAACAAGGAATGCAATATATTGGTTTATTTAGTAGCTGTTGATTGAAGGAGACATTAGCAGTCACCTACAGGACTTATTCTACACTGTTGAGTATTCACTACTTCATTAATATCAAATTGTGGTCTTTTATGAACAATCTGGGCATTGTGGTCTTTTACAAATTGCAAGCTACAGAAATTCGGGTGGTTACCGAAAGTTGGAGTTTCGATGGCGATTGGGAAATTTCATTATACATGAAAACTATCAGAGTAGGGAATTCTAGAAACTACATTATACAAGCAGTCCAGTATTTTTCATTTTTCTCCCAAATGCCAAATGATCTTTGTGCACTTTTTATTTGAAATGAAATCTTAATCAAATAAATAACTTAGCAAAAAGTTTCATGTTTGTACCTCCATGTCTTAATCATGTTCAACTGCTCCTTATGCTTTTGTTGCAAGATATGAACCTTCAAACACCTATTCTTATTTTCCAATTTCTTGAGCTATTTGCATAGGTCTCTAGGATATTTGTCCCTAGTGAAAGTATGTTCTGCATAGTGTCCATTCTGGTATGTATGCTTTCCCGTGAACTTGTGCATTGAGAGTACTGTTGACTATTGCATCTAGAGTGAGATTTTTGGATGATTTTTGGTGCGTGATCCTTCCATAATAGTGAGAAGTGATACCATTGAGTTACGTATCAGTCTTCCTGAAGAGAAGCATTGTGTTATGCATTGATGAACTGAGTTGAATACTAGTGAATGGACCTAAGTGGAGTGTTCCAAATGTGAACTGGAGAAAACCCAGTGGAGAACCCTAATATGTGTGTCCTTTTATCTATTACTCCATGAAAAACCTAGTACAAATATTTCTGCAACTGTGTAGAGTTATTGATATTGCTGAAAATGCCCTCTATTGGTGCAAATTTCCCTATGAAGTTAACATTGTTTGACGCTGTGGGTGAAACCTCAGCTAGTGAAGACTTCTCTCCAAGCTACGGTGATGACTGGAAAGTTGGAACAAATTGCAACATTGAAGATGGTGAGAACCCTAAACCATTCTACTTCTACACTTTTTGAGAGCTATGCGGACTACCTCACTTCTTTTGAAGAGCTAAAAATTGGTTCTATTGGTTGTGCATTGGGTGAGTGGTAACTAGTGGAATTGGATTTATTTTTATATCAGAATGATTGCATGGTGAAAATGTGTCACAATTATAAGAGTCGGAGTGCGTGAGACTGGTGAACCATTAAGTGTTGGACAACTTGATATCGTGGTGACTCCATTGTGAAGACTGGTAATGCCACCTTGTGGAGTGAAAGCCTTGGAGAATGCCATATCTATCAAAGTATCATAATCCCAATGGAAAGAATATGAAGGATCATTGGAGCCATGTAGAAACCCCAAACTACAATGCTACTAGGGTGACTGGTGAATGTGTTGATCCCACTCTTCCACATTTGGCTTAAATCTTCATTTTTAAAGGACTGCTTATACCTGGAGTGCAAACTATGGACCGATATTACCTTTGTGGAAGACTGTGTTAGGGCACTAGAAATTTTGGAGACTTGTAGCATTCAAATAAAAGTGGCATGAACCCTAGATTCATTCCATTTTGATGGATCCTTCAAAGTCGACCTTTGTTGAATTTATGGTGTAACACAATGCAACTAGATTATTGAAGATTATGGATGTTGGAGCTATTGTTACACCAAGATTGCGTGAGGAAGAATAATATCAAATATAATGCTCCATCACCTACAATGACTTTTGAATGTTGTCTTTTGATCCATATGTGAGTATCCTGTCAATGATATTCTTAATTGGATAGTCAAAAGATTCAAATATGCAATGGATAGTTTCAAGTAGGGATCACAATGTCTATAAGCTACTTCAATATTGATAAGAATGTTGTCAATGGGCCACCTCAATATTGTTGAGAATGAGGTTATTTTGCATTGATGAAAATGATAGAAATAATTCCTTGTTTATAGATAATTTTCTTAACCATTGTTTGACTAATTATTTCTAGGAGGCGTGTTGTATAGAATATATATATTGGCATTAGTGTCCATAATCAAAGAGTGTTGATAGAAATGCAAGTGATGTGTTTGCTTACTTGAATAATTTTCAAGATTGCATTGACTTTTTTCTCCAACGACATGGATTAGCATAAAATATTATTGTAGATATAACTTCTCATGTTGCTTATATATTGCAGAGATTGTAGCAGCTTATATTGCAAAGACTGTTAATGCACAGATCATGAGAACAAATCTTTTCAAAGAAATTGAACAAAATATTATCTCATTTCTCGTTAAGCAACTTTGAGAGTGATTATGAGAGTGGCGAGTCATGTGGAATTCCATGCTGAAGGTCCTTTGAGAAACTTACTTCTATTATCCTTTAAATGGATGCTCCTTGATATATGGTTTCTAGAAAATGATTCTAGGATTGCCATTTAGTCTGCTTTATTTTTTTTAACACTTCCAGGTATCGTCGATATATCGACGAACATTCGAGTAGGCTATAGAAAATATTTCCACGCTGAAGTTGAACCTGCCACGAAAGTTAGTGAATTGATGCGTCGATACTGAGACGAACATTCGTGGAACTATAGAAAATGTTTCCATGCAGATGTTGAACCTGCCACGAAAGTTAGTGAATCAATTCATGGATACTGTGACGAACATTCGTGGAACTATAGAAAATGTTTCCATGCAGATGTTGAACCTGCCACGAAAGTTAGTGAAACGATTCGTGTATACTGCAACGCACGTTCGTGGCAGGTTTGGCATCTGCGTGGAAACTTATAGAAGATGTGCATCGCTATAGCAACGAAACTTCGTGGGCGGTTTCAAATTCCGAAGATATGAGAAATTTTGTATAGGTGACACATGGCCACCGGGGAGCGTTTCTATTGCCACGACTATGAATCTTCGTCCCTATATCCATGAAACGGTAGCCACGAAAA
Source organism: Larix kaempferi (assembly GCA_027924585.1). Lineage (NCBI taxonomy): Eukaryota > Viridiplantae > Streptophyta > Pinopsida > Pinales > Pinaceae > Larix > Larix kaempferi. The sequence goes on from BSBM01000252.1 coordinate 6,997,836, forward strand.
ACGAAACCCGAATCATTGCAATTACAATGAAAAATCGTGGCAATTACAACGAAAAATCGTGGCAATTTTGACCATATGTACTAGTGTGTACATCATAATGATCCAAAGGGGACACAATTCTAGGACATACTCATGTTCAATACGATCATTGATCTAAAGAACTGATACACTGGAAAAAAGAAACAATCCTTGTGAATGTGGTGTCAGAAGGACTGATGAACTGCTGGATCTAAATTGTTTACTCGAAGAAGTATACAACTAGCGTACTTCCGAATATTGTCGCCAAGCGCAGCCCGGATATCCATAGGAGCATATAACTGTTTGTTCTCAATGATGCGATCAAGGTGTTGACATCGAGCATGTGAGAAACAATCATTTGGAGAGCACTAATGACTCCTTTCAAAATGATCCATAGGCACTCACCACTGATGGTGATGAGTCCAAGGCACAGGGACCTCTGGGTCTATCCTCTAGAATAGATTGGCTAGCGTCGATAGAGGGAGACCTGTGACTACCAAGGCAATGATGCTTCCTTCATAGGAGCACGAGGTGTACAACCAAAAGGTGATAGTACTGAAGGTGGGACTGACATACTGTGGGGATGGGGAACAACTGAGGTCGCAAAGTGGGGGGACTCAAACTTCCTTTGTTCAGAGCATAATGACATGGATGACCTAGCAGCATATGAAACTAACTTTGGGTATGGGGACCATAGCTTAAGGGACCAGGGGTAAGGATTGCAGTGGGAGAGACTCAGGGGAACAAACTGATGGATGATATCAAGAAACTCTCAAGGTGACATATCGCAGAATACTCTGAACAAAGGCGACCAAACTGGGGAAGCTTCCATAATAGTGTGACTATATATGCTTTGTTGTGGAGCCAAGAGGCACTGTTGGGGCCTTGTTCATGGTTTAAGGGGCTCAAAGAAGGGATAAAAAGTGTGCTTAACAATGGTACTGTCGTGTGGATTTGTACGATCCCAGGACAGTTCATGCTCATGAGTGCTTTCAATTTTAAGGAGTCTGAAAGCGATAAGGAGACTCTGAAATGGTGGAGACATACCGTCGTGTGGATTTATACAAGCCCAAGACGGTGATTGCTCGTGGTTGCTTTCAATTTTAGAGAGTCTGAAAGCAGTAAGGAGACTCCAAGGGGGTTCTTTTTCGTGTGTTAGTCTCCAAGGCCCGAAAAAGCATAAAAGGATGCAATGAAGAACTCTTCTAGCCGATGTGACTAGAGTATTCATTTTTCGTAATTAGTCTACAAGGTCCGGAAAAGGGGTAAAATTATACCAGGTAGACGATGATGAAAGGAAGGATGAAAGGAAGCAAGATTGATCGGCGATATTTTCATTGTTTTAAGAGTCAGAAAAGAGTTTAACAGAAACTCCCTAAGTGCCTTTTTCGTAAAGGAATTGCTCAGCTCGAAAAAGGGATAAAATTATACCAAACAAAAGTAATGGCGAGGTAAGGAGGAAGTGTTCAGTCAAGGGACAAGTATGGGAACCAAGAATAGTGGTAGGGGGAACACTGATGGGGCCTCCTTGCGGGTTGATGAATGGTATCAAAACAACGCCATAATTGCAGTATGGATGGAGCAGAGGGCTCATGTATAAGATGTAATGCATGAATTGGTAAAATATGACAGCGGCCAATGTGGCACACAAATCGAGGCAGAAAGGTGTGTGGACACAATGTCAAAAAAATTTGGTGCAAGCGAGAAATGATCTCAAGCATTATCACGAGCGTGAAAAACTGAATCCCATGATATAAAAATCGTCAAAAATGGACAACGGTCGATGTGGCACGCAAACTGAGGCGACAAGGGACGTGTAAAGAATGCCCAAAAAATATAGTTGTGAGAGCGAGAAATGATCTCAAGCATCATCATGAGCGCGGAAAACTGAATCTGGTGATATAAAAATTGTCAGAAACGGACAACGGTTGATGTGGCATGCAAACTGAGGCAATGAGGGGCATGTGAAAAATGCCTGAAAAATATGGTGGTGAGAGTGAGAAATGATCTCAAACATCATCATGAGCACGGAAAACTGAATCCCGAAATATAAAAATTGTCAAAAACGGACAACGGTCGATGTGGCACGCAAACCGAGGCGATGACGGGTATGTGAAAAAATGCCCAAAAAAGGGGTCGGTGAAATCGAGAAACCGACTCGACCACCCCGAATTTCTTGATGCGCTGAATCCAATGGTATCAACGGTTTGGAAAACGGACTTCATATGACTCTGGAATGGTTGAATGAAAATTGGTCAAATGTCTATAAATAGTAAGTGGACCCATAGTGATACATGTCATTTGCACTGTTGAGTTTGACAGAAGATTTGAGTGAGCCAGAGGTGTTTTGTCATTTGTGGGAGAACCGACCGGTGGATTTCCACTCCGTGAGTTGCAGGTAACTCTATTAGCCCTTAGCTTTGATTTTATTTAACTTCGGGGGGAAATTGGGTCCTCGGGGGCGGTGTACCGGTCACGTGGGGTGACCTAGGTGGTATTATTGCTGGAGCCCGAAATTAGGGATCTAAGTTGCGGCTGTTTGTGAGAAATCTCGTGGTATGGTTCGTGATTGTGAGGCTTAAAGACGTGATCTGGATCGCGGCTGTGAGGTTGAAAGACATGATCTAGATTGCGGATGTGAGGCTAAAAGACGCGATCGAGGCTCAGAAGCCGAGTTGCAGATCGTAGGTTTGGGGTAAACAATTGCAATCAGGATTGCGGCTATGAGGCTAAAAGACGCGATCGAGACTCAGAAGCCGAGTTGTAGATCGCGGGTTTGGGCTGGACAGCCGCGATCTGGATCACGACTGTGGGGTAAAAAACTTGTGCTCGACGACGCGAAAACGGCCACCGAAAACGATAGCCGAAACTGAAAAATGGGGACTACAGGTCTTACAAAAACAACAATGGGCTTGAGCTGCAAGGTACGAGCTTAAGGGTAAACCAGATCTGCAATAGTAAAGCAAAATAATAACTAAAGCAAGAACAAATCTAAATCTAACCAGAGATTCAAATTAGTGGAGTTGTCAAAACTGTGGCTAGGATTTTCACCCTAGCTTGTACAAATGGGCACCTACTAAGGAGAATGGACTCCTTAGTAGCAGTTCAAATAAAAAGTAAATCTAAGATGCAAGATCAATAAAATTTAACCATTAACATGTGCATGAAAGTAAATCTAAATCTAAAATAGTAAAAAATAAATAATGATAAGAGATACAGTAAAAATGATATTTTTGTATTAATGGGAAAACAAGGGTTTGCAATAGTTTTACCCCAAATGGTGAGGTTGATGGAGCTTGTGCAGTTGCAGGGATGAGATGCTCCAATGCTCCAATGGTCTCTCTCTTCTCCAAGATGCTTCAAGGGTGGGCCAAAGGCTCACTCTAAATGAGGAACTCGAGCTCAAATGGAGGCTAGGGCTCTCAAGAGTGATTTTGACAGCATAAGGATAGGCAAGAATGTGGATGAATAATGGGGAGCCTCTATCTCATTTTTATAGATTTTGGGTGATGGAGTATTAAACCATGGTTTTGGGAAACCAATGGTATTGGTAAATGGTTTAGGGTTTCTTTTCCTCTTTTTCCCTCTTTTTTTCTTTTTTGAATTTTATTCCCTTTTAATTGATTTTGGAGAATTTTGGGCCATTTTTTAGGGGATTTTTTGGTATTTTTGAAGAAATTTAATTGTTTTGAGGAGAAAAAGATTGATTTTGGCCTTTTTGGTGACCATTTGAAGGTTTTTTGAGGTTTTAGAGGCTAAAATGGTAGGAAAAGTCGATAAATGGGTCATGTGACTAGGGAGATGAGCTAGTGAGCATTTTTGGAGTGTTAACAGCAAATTCCATCAAATATCACTTGATTCCTCAAGTGTCCTCCAAGAAAACGCTTAAGGAAATGTTTGATGCCCTAACAAGAATGCATGAAGGAAGAAACATTGATTGGAAGATGAATTTGAGAACACAACTCAAAAATACAAAGATGAGTCAGGGTGAATCTATCCAAGAATATTTTACAAGGGTTTCTCAATTCAAATAACAACTAGAAGCAATTGGAGACAATCTTGATGAAGATGAATTAGTGATGACCGCTCTCAATGGTCTTACTAGACCTTGGGATTCCTTTATCCAAACAATGTGTGCAGGAAAGGAAATTCTACAATTTGAAATTGTATGGGAAGAATGTGTTCAAGAGGAAGCTAGAGTGGCAAATCAAGAAGTACTACTCAGATATGATGATCAAGATCTAGCTACCCATACTAGAAGAGGAAAAGGAAAACAACATTTCAAGAAGGAAACTCATAAGGAGTTTAATCCTCCTAAGAAGTTTCAGAAGTACAAAAAGGGAAATTACAAGCAGGAATACTTCTCCTCTTATCAATGTTATCATTGTGATAAGATGAGACACATTGCCAAAGATTGTCCAGTAAGAAAAGAAGAATACAAGAAGAAAAATAACAAGAGACATCATGCTCATTTAGCCAAAGAAGAAGAAGAAGAAGAACCTCCCAATATTTTAGCAAAGGAAGAAACTTAAGAATATGTCTTATGATGGTGGTGCTTCAAAGAACATGACAGGTCAGAAGAAGACTCTCTCCAGTGTTGAAGAAAAGGACTCCCCTCAGGAAATTTCACTAGGAGATGATTATCAATACCCCAATAAGGGAATAGGATAAGCCACATACAATCTTGATTCAGGAACCCCAATGAAGATGAAGGATGTACTATATGTACCAGGCCTGAAGAAGAACCTACCTTCTATCTCAGCTTTAGATAAGAAAAGGTTTAGGGTTTCTTTTATAGATGGTGAAGTTCTTATGTGGCCTAGAAGAAAATCTATAGAAGATGCAGTTTGGACAGAAGAAGGTGGCTTATTTAAACTGAAAGGTCACTCAGAAGAAACCTTGATTCATGATACTACAAGTCTATGTGATCTATGATGTAGAATACTTGATCAACATTATAGATCATCAGAATAAGATGATGGAGTAGAGCTCACTATCAGATACTCCAGTAATTCCTACAAGGAGACTAGGATCAAGCGAGATCCTACCAAACAAACAAAGATAAGTATTTGAATTTTCATTTTATCAAATTGCTTAAATGATATTGTTCAGATTTAGGAATTGTATTATGCATGTTAGAACGGTTGCAGTATACTACTAACATGCATGTGATGGGTAAGTGGCATATGGTGTTGTACAACATTCCATTGCTACTTATCTAGAATGAAACCTCTTTGCTGACATATTGGGAGTAGGGCACGCTCTTAATGATGTTCTGTCGTAGAGATGGAAGGCATCTAGAAAGTGTTCGGATATCCATCATCTATTTCGGGATACATATCTATTTCAGGATCATCTATTTCAGGATACATATCTACTTCAGGATCTTGCATGATCTATTTCAGGATATGCAGCCCAGTCACCAGTTTGATGCCTCCAGCACCTTATCCACCTTCTTCTAGCACCCGGGAGCCACTTACCACAGATTTTTAGCCCTCCTAAGCTGAAAGGCGCCCTCTTCTCACCTACTGACAGAGAAGGGCGCACTTGTTCACCTACCACTGCAGATTCACTTCAGTTACATTCAGTTAGCTCCGATTCTCCCTGATTTGAGGCTAGTTTCACTCCTGACTGACTGTTTCACCTCCGATTGACCTCCAGTTCGATTAGGTGACTTGCTCTGACTCCAGTTAGCCTCCCATGCGCCCCCACTGAGCCTCCAGATCCTATATCAGTGCTACACACTTCAGTTACATTTATTACACTCAGTTAGACTCAGATTGACACCTGGATGACTGGTTGTTGTGATTGATGAGCAACACCGATGATTGATGAGGACTCCTAGATAGAGTCAAGCTACTCCATTCAGTGATTCGAATGACCTCCTTAGGCAATTCGAATTGCTCTGTTCATTGTGACAGTTTGTATTGTAATTCATTCACCCTTTCTGGGATAGAGAGCACTGCTGCATGTTTTGCACAGTTTTGCACCATATTTTCTATGTTCATCTGTTGTGATTGATTTACTTGTTCATTAGATCTGCTGTGACTAATTTTATAGAAAGTTATCGTATAAATGTGGGATATGGATGAATGTTGTGTTGAAGCATTGGCTAAGATAGTTGCATGACTGTGAGACCTATGTCTTTAGGTATAAGAATTGGTTTTGGAAAATATGAAATGTTTCTAATCATGCAACTAAATTTGACTTGTAGGAAAGATCGTGTACAATCACCTACAAGAGAATATTGATGAGACTTGTTCCAAAGAACAAGTGACGATGGTTCATCTATAACATTCAAGAAGATTTATGAAATCAAGCATACTACAGAGAACCTAATGTGCCAACTTGAAGAAGTATATGAAGAAGATGTAGCTCCCAGAGTTGCAGAACCGATGAAAGAATTTGCACCTTCTCCTGATGATGAAATTCTGGAAGACCATGATATGTTGGATCCCCAAGAACCTCCCCACATCATTATCTCTCGCATGAGAAAGCCAGCTTGGGCTCATGAAATTATTCAAGATCAATAGAAGTATGGTGCTCCAGAAGGCTCCTCGAGACAAAGCAAGAATCCAAAGCCGTTTTCCAGTTATGTGGCTTTGATGTGTGACCTTGTAGACAAAGAGCCTACTTGTTTTGAAGAATCCGTTCAAAAGAAAGAATAGGTAGAATCTATGATGGAATAATACCAATCCATAATGAAGAATGATGTGTGGGATGTAGTTCCCAAGCCATAAGGTAAAAGTGTGGTATCTTCCAAATGGATATACAAGATAAAACATGCAGCTGATGGAAGTATTGAAAAATACAAAGTTAGATTTGTGGCTCGTGTATTCTCTCAAAAGGAAGGAATCATTTATGAAGAGACATTTTCTCCCGTAGCAAGGTACACTTCCATTAGAACCATCATGGCACTTGCATCCATGATGAAGTGGAAGTTACACCAGATGGATGTGAAAACAAATTTCCTAAATGGTGTCATTGAAGAAGAAGTGTACATAGAATAGCCACAAGGATTTGAAGTTGAATACAGAAAGACAAATGTTTTCAAATTGAAGAAGGCTCTATATGGGTTGAATCAAGCTCCAAGAGCTTGGTATGGAAGAATTGATAGTTTTCTAATGAGATTGGGCTTTACCAAAAGTAAAGTTGATCCTAACCTTTACTTCAAATTTATGGATGATGAACCTGTCATATTATTACTATACGTAGATGACTTATTCCCGATAGGTAATGTGAAGCAAATCTCAGAGTGTGAGAAGAAGCTCGCTGCATAATTTGAGATGAAAGACCTTGGATTGATGCATTATTTTCTAGGTCTTGAAGTATGGAAAAGCCCAAAAGGAATATTCCTTAACCAAGGGAAGTATGAGGTATGACCACACCCATGGATACAAATTTGAAGTTGTTGTTTGATGCTTCCTCAGAATTAATGGATGTGACACTATACATATAGATTATTGGTTCATTGATGTATCTAACGAATACCAAGCCATAAATATGTTGGTTGTGGAGCCAAATCTTCCAGTCTCATGGATGATATTGTCTCAGCCGTGCACCCCATAGGACTATACACTCATGCCCCAACCTTGGGGTTTGGGAAAAGAAATTGGGGTTGTTTTCGCCAACAATTTTCAGGCCCATGGTTTTGGGTATCCCGTGGTATTTTCCCATTGTATTTCCTCTATAAAAGAAAGACATTGTAATACGGCTAGGGTTAAGATGTATTAGGTTTTTGCATTGTAAAGATCTCTGAGATCAAGAAGAGAGACTGTGAGAGAGTGAAAAGGAAGTGCAACGGCTGTGCTGCAGGTTGTATCCCTTCACCTTGTTGGACGATATAATATAAGGACTGGCAACTTCAGTGTGGACATAGCCCAAGTTGGGTGAACCACGATATATCTATGTCTCTCTTGTAATGTGTGTGTGATTATATTTGCATTTATGTTTATTTTTATTGCTCTGCGATCCTGTTTTTATAACAATTGGTATCAAAGCCAAAGGTCTATTTGGCAGATAAACCCACAGGAAGCTAGGGTTTCTGGTTCGAGTGGGAGTAATGGCGGAAGAAGGAAAGTTTAAGGTCGAGAATTTTAACGGCCAAAACTTTCGGTTATGGAAGATGCAAATGGAGGACTATCTGTACCAGAAGGATCTATTCCTACCGTTGGGAGGAAGAGAAAAGCAGTCGGCAGCTATGAAGGACGAAGAATGGGAGCTTCTTCACAGAAAGGCTCTGGGAACAATACGGCTGAGCTTGGCTTCATCGGTGGCTTTCAATATCTCAAAAGAAACAACAATGGAGGGTTTGATGAGCACATTGGGTAAGCTGTATAAAAAACCCTCGGCCTCCAACAAGGTATTTCTAATGAAGTGTTTATTTAATATGAAGATGTCTGAAGGTGGATATGTTACTGATCATTTAAATGAGTTTAATACGGTTACAAATCAACTAAGTTCTGTAAGTGTGAACTTTGATGATGAGGTTAGGGCTCTTCTAATCTTGTGTTCATTGCCAAAAAGCTGGAATAGCTTGGTCATGGTTGTAAGTAACTCTGTCTCTGGTTCAAACACCTTGAAATTTGATGATGTTATTGGTGTTATTCTTAGCGAGGAAATGTGAAGAAAAAGCACAGGTGAGACATCAGGTAATGCATTGACCATGGAGAGCAGGGGAAGACAAAAGGAGAGAGGAAAGAGCCAAGGTAATCGCAGCAACTCTAAAAGGGGCAGATCCAAGTCCAGACTGGGAAAGATAGAGTGATGGAACTGTGGAAAGAAAGGACATCTGAAGAAAGACTGCAGATCTCTAAAGAAGAAAGGAGATGCACAGAAGGAAACTACCCAGGAAGCAAATGTAGTAGGTGATGTGTTACAAGATGTTTTGATTCTTGCATTAGATAATACTAGTGATTATTGGGTAGTAGATTCAGGGGCTTCATGTCATGCTACACCCCATAGGAAATACTTTCATGATTATGTTCCAGGCGATTTTGGACATGTTTTATTGGGTGATGATGAGCCATGTAAAATTGTTGGAATGGGTAAGGTGTAGATAAAAGTTAAGAATGCAACTGATTGGTTATTCAAAGATGTTAGGCATATTCCTGCTATGAAAAGAAATATGATCTAAACAGGGCAATTGGGAGATGGTGGCTATCTATCTACATTTGGAGAAAAGTGGTGGAAGATCACTAAAGGATCAATGGTGATGGCGAAAGGAGACAAGGTAGGTATGTTGTATTTATGTCCTCATAAAACTGACCATTCTATCTATTTAGCTTCCACAGGAACAGATGCAACATTGTGGCATCATAGGCTTGGCCACATGAGTGAGAAGGGGATGCAAATTCTCCACTCAAGAAAGTTGTTGCCAGATTTGAAGCAGGTAAGTTTGGAATTCTGTGAGAACTGTGTTTATGGAAAACAGAAGAGAGTCAGATCTCATAAGGTTGGGAAACAGAAGAAGAATGAAAAGTTAGAGCTAGTGCATACAGATGTATGGGGACCGGCTCATGTACAATCTCTTAGTGGATCTCATTATCATGTTACATTTATTGATGATGCAACTAGGAAAACTTGGGTTTATTGCATTAGACAAAAATCTGATGTGTTTGCTACTTTTAATAAGTGGAAAGCTTTGGTTGAGAATCAGACAGGAAAAAGGTTGAAGTGTCTCATATCTGATAATGGAGATGAGTACTATGGCAAGGAGTTTGATAGTTAATGTTCATACCATGGGATTCGTAAAGAGAAGAAAGTCCCAGGAACACCACACGAAAATGGTGTGTCAGAAAGGATGAACAAAACCATCATGGATCGTGCAAGGTGTATAAGACTGCATGCATGGTTTCCCTTACAATTTTGGGCAGATGCTGTAAATACTGTTGTTTATTTAATAAACATAGGACCTTCAAGTTCTTTGGATGGTGGTATTCCAGAGGATGCATGGACAGATAAAAAGGTAAACTACTCATTCCTGAGAATGTTTGGTTGTGAAGCATTTGTCCATATTGATAAAGAAATAGAACAAAGCTTGAAGCTAAATCCAAGAAATGTACCTTTATTGGATATGGGGTTGATGATTTTGGTTATCGTTTATGGGATTATGAAAATCACAAAATCATTAGAAGTAGAGATGTCATATTCAATGAAAAGGTCATGTATAAAGATCAGTTGCAGGGAAAGAAACAGGAAAAGGAAAACACAAAGTACACAGTACTTGATGAAATTCAAGAAAATAAAGTTCCAAAGGTGCCAGAAAATCAAGAACAATGGTAAGTACCTGAAACTCCTGCAACTGCAAGAAGATCTACCAGGTTAAGTAGACTCCCTGAACGATACTCTCCTTCAATGTATTATTTGTTGATGACTGATGCTAGTGAACCAGAATGTTATGAAGAAGCAATGCAGGTAGAAAATAGAAAGAAGTGGGAGCAAGGCATGAATGAGGAGATGGACTCATTAGTAGGAAACCAAACTTGGGATTTGGTTCATTTTCCTGCTGGTAAAAGAGTATTGCAGAACAAATGGATTTACAGGTTGAAGGAAGAAGAAGGAGGTAAGAAGCAGTACAAGGCCAGACTTGTTGTAAAGGGGTTTGCACAGAAGAAAGGTATAGATTTTGATGAAATATTTTCTCCTGTTGTTAAGATGACTTCAATTAGGACTATCTTAAGTCTAGTGGTAGTAGAAGATTTGCATCTTGAACAGTTAGATGTAAAAATAGCCTTTCTCCATGGGGATTTGGAGAAAGAGATATATATGCAGCAGCCACAAGGGTATGAGGTCAAAGGGAAGGAGGATTTGGTATGCAGGTTGAAGAAGAGCTTGTATGGCTTGAAGCAAGCTCCAAGGTAGTGGTATTTAAAATTTAACAGGTTTATGACATAACAAGGTTATATTAGATGTCATTCTGACCACTGTGTTTATTTCAAGAAGCTAGACAATGAAAGATATATTATCTTGTTATTGTATGTGGATGACATGCTTGTTGCAGGGTCTAACATGCAAGATATAAATGTACTCAAAAGAAAGCTAGCTAATTCATTTGCGATGAAGTATTTGGGTGCTGCAAAGCAAATCCTTGGAATGAGAATAACGAGAAATAGGAAAAATCGCAAATTGACATTGTCTCAGAGTGAGTACATACAAAAGGTGTTGGAGAGGTTTAGAATGCAGAATGCAAAACCAGTAAGTACACCTTTGGCCAGCCATTTCAATCTAAGTAAGGAAATGTGTCCCAAGACACAGGAAGAGACAGATTACATGTCCAAGATTCCCTATCAATCAGTAGTTGGCAGCTTGATGTATGCCATGGTGTGCACAAGACTAGATATTGCACAAGCAGTGGGAGTTGTGAGCAGATATATGAACAATCCAGGTAAAGAACATTGGAAGGTAGTACAGTGAATTCTCAGGTATTTGAGAGGTACTACCACTCAGACATTATGTTTTGGAGGTTCAAACATTGTCCTACAGGGATATGTTGATGCAGATATGGCAGGTGATAAGGATAGCAGGAGGAGCACCACAGGGTATGTGTTTACTGTAGGTGGAACAACAGTAAGTTGGATTTTGAGATTGCAAAAAGTTGTTGCACTTTCAACAACGGAAGCAGAGTATGTTGTTGTTACAGAGGCTAGTAAAGAGATGATTTGGTTGCAGGGGTTTATCGAGGAAGTGGGTAAGAAGCAGAAGGACAGCAGGTTGTATAGTGACAGCCAGAGTGCCATTCATCTTGAAAAGAACTCAACATTCCATTCCAAGACTAAACATATACAACTCAAGTACCATTTCATACGCTCTGTTCTAGAAGATGAACTGTTAAAGCTGGAAAAGATACATACTAGCCAGAATCTTGCAGACATGTTCACAAAGGTAGTGACCAGAGAGAACTGAGTTCCTGCTCGGTTTCAGTTGGACTTCTAGCATGAAGGTGAAGATAAGAAAGTTGCCAAGTCCAATCCAGCAAGTGCAGTAGCGGTGGAGTTGTTGTGATCAATCTCCAAGTGGGAGATTGTTGGTTGTGGAACCAGATATTCCAGTCTCATAGATGATATTGTCTCAGCCATGCACCCCAGAGGACTGTACACTCATGCCCCAACCTTCGGGTTCAGGAAAAAAATTTGGGGTTGTTTTTGCCAACATTTTTTAGGCCCATGGTTTTGGGTATCCCGTGGTATTTTTCCATTGTATTTCCTTTATAAAAGAAAGACATTGTAATACGGCTAAGGTTAAAATGTATTAGGTTTTTTCATTGTAAATATCTCTGAGATCAAGAAGAGAGACTGTGAAAGAGTGAAGAGGAAGTGCAGCAGATGTGTTGCAGGTTGTCTCCTTTCACTTTGTTGGATAGTATAATATAAGGACTGGCAACTTCAGTGTGGACGTAGCCCAAGTTGGGTGAACCACGATATATCTGTGTCTCTCTTGTAATGTGTGTGTGATTATATTTTCATTTCTGTTTATTGTTATTGCTCTGCGATCCTGTTTTTATAACAACATATTATTTTTTGTGAACACCTTGAGTCAGTATTTGGTTGAGCCCGGACATGTTACATTAGACTATGGTCTTAGTTATAATAGAGATCATGACTCCACACTATATGGTTATACAGATTCGGATTGGGAAGGAAGTGTCTCAGACAGAAAGAGCACTTCAGGTGGATGTTTCAGTCTAGAGTCAGCCATGATCTCATGGCTAAGTAGGAAACAATCTAGTGTTTCTCTCAGCACTGCAGAAGTGGAATATATTGCATCTTGTTCTGCCAGTTGTGAATCCATATGGCTTCGAAAGTTTTTATCGAGTCTATTTGATCTGGAGATGGATACCACAGTGATTCTATGTGATAACCAAAGCTGCATGAAGATGACAGAGAACCTCGTGTTCCATGATAAGTCGAAGCACATAGAAATCTGGTATTTCTACATTCATGACATGGTGCAGAGGGAGCTATAAATCTCCAATATGTGAGCACAAATGAATAAGTTGTAGATGTGTTGACTAAGCCTTTGCCTCATGTGAAGTTTGAGCACTTCCGAGACAAGCTTGGTGTAGTCCGTAAGGACTTCCCTCGAAAGGGAGAGTAGTGTTTATGATACTACGGTATCCTGATCACAACTAGTAGCTCAATTGGGATTGATCATCCTTAGACCTGATCCCGTAATTCCGAAAGGAAGGACCGTCTTAAATGTTGATCCTTAGACTGGATCCCATAATTCTGAAATGAAGGATTGTCTAAGATGTGGTTGTTGGACATTAATCCCATAATTCCGAAAGGAAGGATCGTCCGAGTACCTGTGTGTTATGATCAGTAGTGGTGGCTCGGTAAATATGGGTCCCGTAATTCTGACAGGAAGGATAGTCTGTCTTGGACCTAATCCCATAATTCCAACAGGAAGGATTGTCTGAGCACCACAGATGTTGTTGGACTAAATCCTGTAATTCTGAAAGGAAGGATTGTCCATGATCTCGTAATTCCGAAAGGAAGGATCACTAGTGTTGGACTGAATCTTGTAATTCCAAAAGGAAGGATTGTCCATGATCCCATAATTCTGAAAGGAAGGATTGTACATCTATGATTATTTATAGATGTATCAATCAATGTTCCAGATGATGTTGATGATGCCTCCTCCTCCCTCCTTTTGATGATGTTGTGTAGAGTCACACTTCTTATTGGTTGTTGTTGGCAGTAGAATACCCTTCTTGTTAAGGGGGAGTGTTGAAATAATGTAACTTCGAAGAATATTCTACTTGTACTTTATATTATTATTATTCCTCCTTCGGGAGATGTCATTATTACATTTGGTCATGTAAAATTCATGAGGTAAATCCTCCATTGTAAGTCGGGTCAATAGTACCCAAAAGAGTTTAATATAAATATTATTTTAAGTCTTCCTAGGTAAGTCGGTCCTGTCAGTTTGGTAGGTCGGCCCAGTTAGGTTAAAAGGTAAAGTGTTGAGTATAAATATGTGAGGTTCCTCCCTCATTCTATTTATTCACTCACTCAAGCATTGTGCAAGAGAGGAAGAGGAAGGATAGCGAAGGAGGAGGAGGATTGTTCTTGGCTCTTATGTTTGGATTTGGTCTCTCTTTCTTATGAGACTTATTCCTTGGGCATTGTACATTGGTAATCTACATTGAGGAAGTTTTTGCTAGGTTTTCTTCCCCTTGAGGGTATCCCAAATAAATTGTTGTGTACCTTGTGATTGTGTGTGTCTTTCAGAGATCCTCTTTATGATGTTATTGTGAAAATGTATTAAATGCTAATGAAGTAGGAATCTAAGATATTACAGCATATAATCTTAACAGATTTTTAGTTGCTAATTATTAGCAATTTGTTGTAACTTCCTGAGAAACTTTTGGATCTACATTTATTATTTGTTATGGGAAACTCATGTATAAATAAGAGCTCCTTCTCCATTCCAAGGGGAGGACTCTTAGAGCAATAAGTCCAATTTGTGATGGAATAAAAATTATATTTCTTTTTTTCTCTTTTGTAATGTAGATTGTAATTCTTTAATTTCTTTCTCTGTTGTTGATGTAGATTGTAGTTCTTTCACTTTCGTAATTTGTAATTAGACTAACTCCTTCTTATTGTTTAGCATAGAATGTATTTTCTTTTTATTCATTTATTTTTGTAGATGTATTTTTAATCTGATTTCTTTATTTATACAAGTGTGTTGGATTCATAAATTAACATGGTTGCAACCATAGTGTGCAAGTGTGAGTGTGATTTACTTTTCTGCAAGTGTGAGTGTGATTTACTTTCCACAAGTGTGATTTAATTTTATGCAAGAATGTTCAATCAACGCATGAAGGTAAGGGGTCATAGCAGCTACTTGAGTGGAGACTCCTCATGTTCTCCTTGCGAACTGTGAAGATTGATTTTCATCCTTCTTTTCTATAAGAGTGAATTGGTTTGTTTTACTGCAATGCATATTAGATTACCAATGCTAGAAGAGTAAATTGTGGCCTGCATAGATTTTGCATGTGTTGGAGCATAGGCCGCAGCTATAGTAAAGCTGCAAATTTTGAGGAAAAAGCACAAGTGTCGAAAGGAAAGTGCTAATTTTGAATAAACACCAAATTTTGGGCAGAAGCAAATAAGTGCACAGTACGGTGCCAGATGGATGAGCTCAACGCAGATCACGGACAGGAAATCGCGGAGCTCGCGCGCACACGTCAAAGAAGAATGAATGTGGCCGAGTAGAAAGCTCAGCTACCGCAATAAATGAAGCAACGGAGTAGAGGGCTCAGCTACCCTCATTAAGGCTAAGTACAGAAGTTATGGTTGCTCTAACCAAGGAAGAGCAACGGACCAAAGTATTGAAGGCAAAGGACATGGAGCAATAAACAATGAAGCGGCGCCCATACCCACCATCTACGCCGGAAATCACGGAGCCTGCAGGAAGCGGCGACGTGACTGCAAGCGGCGCCTACAGTACACCTAACCATGTACGCGGTTAGGGTTTTTGGGGAATACTGTTGGGAAAGGCCCACAGTTTTGTAAAGGTGTGACCCTCAGGGCCACCTATATATATGTATAATTGATAAGGGAGAAGGTTAGCTAGTTAGTGGGTTGTTTGTTGATTGTTTTCTACTGTGTTGTTAGAAGACAAGAGTTAGAACTGGATAGCTGTGAAGCTAATCCCTGAGTTGCAGACAGTCTGAGTCGACGTCTGAACTATTGTAATCTCTGTGGAGGAAGAGAGTAGATCTAAGAGAAGGGCTCCCAGCTGTGTGCGTGGAGTTTCCTGGAAAGATCTAAGGCTGCAGCTGTGTGCGCAGCATTATTGTATAATTTCCCTTTGAGTTAATATATGAAACACTTCCTGTGGACGTGGTTTCCCGTGGAGGTGAATTCCATAAGTCTTGTTATGTTAATGTTCGCGTGAATGCATGTCTGTGTTGTTATCTGTGCTTTCATGAACATTGTGTTATCTTTATGAATATGTTAATTCCGTTCTCGAAGCTTCATTAGACGTTATAATTGTTAAAGTATCAAAGGAATCTGTAGAACGCCGTTGTTGCGGCGCTTGAGAAGTGTGCGGCTGCGTCGTGGCGCAGGACCGAAAACGTTACAATATCGGGCGCCGAGGGTAATCGCCTCGGGCGACGAAGTGGAGATACCACGCAGCTAGGCTGGTACGAGTTTCAGCGCTGTCGCGTTGAGAGATCTACGGAGGGTAAGACATTCCGTGCCAAGGACTCCCTGGAGAGGGGAGAAGATTGCAGTCTTCGCGTCGCCAAGGTTAAGGAAGCCTGATTCCTTAGCCCCCCCATAGCCACTTCGGGTGAGACTTCGGGCTGCTGCGTAGCTCGTTGCCGAGAGGGCCAGTGCACCAAGGGGTTTTGTTGCTGCGCCTCATTAAAACCCGGGTCTGCCCAAAAAGCAGCCAACAGCATGATAACCTTGAAATAAGCAGACGTTACCCTGGATTGATAATTTATGTTGTGAATTGATTTTTTTAATAAGCAATTAATCCGCCCAACATTTTAGCATTGTTCCCGAGGAGGTCATCGAAGTCGCAAAAGTACAAACTAGCATTGGTTTTAGTTACATGTCATGGTAGATGTGTTCATGATCCTGAGGTGTCAGGGAGGTAAGACGTAGTGAAGAGCTACACATCGTTTGATAGACTGTAACGGGCTTGGCCTCATAAGGGTCAAGGAATGTAGATTGCTTGACTACTTTTCAATTGATTGAATTTGCTTTGAGTGATGTTTTTATTTCTTTGCATTTAAGTTTCATTTCATTTTTGGTCCATCATCTCCCTCAGTGGTGCAGTAAGAGCCACCCATATTACTAATCTCTCTTTTCCAGGAAGCTGGTAAGAGGAAGAAAGCATTGGTGAATGAAGATCCTAGTAGATGAGGAGCTACGAGGATATAGAAGACTTCGAGATTGAGACTTGTACGATCCTGGTAAGTGGTTGGATTACATCTTATTGGATTATTTTTAATACATTACACTGAAAATAAGACAATCGCAAAATTTCATAGATCTTATTTTGAATATCATATCACTTTTTTAGGAATTGCAGCAACTGCTGCAACACGCTGTGTAAGTCATTATAGGTACTCAATGTTTGAAATTTTGGATATGTGAATGTATGCCATTAAAAATTATATCATTACAAACATTCACATTTATTCAAATCTATTATCTTTCCAAGAAACTCTTCTAGGTTGTAGCTCTAAGATGCCTGGTAACTTAAATTATTCTCTCGATGATTTGTAAAATGGATCAAGTTGGATGACTTAATGGAAGCTCACTCACTCAAAACATGCATAGACACACTCAAATAGACAAGGATTTTAACCACTGCTGTTTAGAGAGTTTATAAAAGGTAGATGTATGTAGAAATCTTATTATGCTAGCAGACTCATACACAAAGCATATATGAATGGCTAATCACAATAAGTAAATGATACTTGATATCCAATTCATCAATACAAAGACAGGATGACAACTATCTGGCATTAGACAAATAGAACAAACATGAAATAAACATTCTAGTGCAAGTACAGAAAGGTAGAAAAGGAAATCTGAACATAAATGGCAAAAGAAGCTTATATTACTGAGATGCAATGAGAAGTCTGATAGTACAAGTATGGAAAAGTCTCCAAAGTCGACCCTTAGTTCGTCAGATGTTTCTGGCTTTATAGCATTTACAAAAGATATCCAGATCCTAGAAATATGGATCAAATTTACTTGAAATAGAAAGTCAAAAACTGATCTATGGAAAATAGGAAAAGATCCTATTTACATGGTCAAATCTTATCTCAATAGTCTCCCTGGCTTTCAAAGTCTTCAACAGCTGCAGTAGACTTCCATAAGCTAGCTAATTCGAATTTGTCACCTAGGTCAAAAAGGACTATTTTTTACCAAAATTAGATGACAAACTCAATCTTTTCCTTTTTGCTAGTACCTCCAAAATTAGAATAAAACCTTAATATTTATGCCCTTAATTATTATCTAGCATTAGAAATCATCCTCGAGGTGTTTGAAATGACAAAAATTGGATCTGTGTAAAAATATGTCATTCTGCCCTGTTCTATGCTTTCGATGGATAGGAGAGCCAAAATCTGAGCTTTGTAAGCCACCGAAAGCATAAGACTTCAGGTGATGATGAAAAAATAAGGTTATGCTTTCGGTGGATAGAAGAGCCAAAATCTGAGCTTTGTAAGCCACCGAAAGCATAAGACTTCAGGTGATGATGAAAAAATAAGGCTATCAGGTAAGAAAATCCTTGATGAGGTCCGAGGATGAGAACAAGCACTGTTAGATATAGTGTCGTTGCTTTCCAAATTAACAAATGCATCAGACGCATGTTCAGTAAGCATTCCAGGCTACCACTCTCTAAATGATTTTCATTGATCCTATGTTGTGGATCAGGTAGTACATGTGTAGAAGTCTCAACTTGATTAGCAGTAGCATGCTTGTATAAATCACCAGATGGCTCATGGTAAGATATATCTAACTTAAACCCGTAACAACCTTCAGAATCATGCCCAGAGCAATGGGTTTGACCACCATCTCTGGATATAACTTCTCCTCTGGTAAGAACTTCAAGTGGCGTTCCTCCAAAAGTTGTATATTTTGTATCTCTCGAATTCAGAACCCATTTCCTTGCTCTGTCTAACCTCTCGCGCTCATGGTGAA
Organism: Larix kaempferi; assembly: GCA_027924585.1. Taxonomy (NCBI): domain Eukaryota; kingdom Viridiplantae; phylum Streptophyta; class Pinopsida; order Pinales; family Pinaceae; genus Larix; species Larix kaempferi. Next base: position 7,016,528 of record BSBM01000252.1, read on the forward strand.
CAAGTTTTTCGATGTCCACATCATTTTCTATGGAGAAGGATTTTGCATCTGCATTAATAGTGCCATGGCGCTCATTATTGTTGGCTTCAGCTAAAGCCATGTCAAATGTAGTTCTAGCAATAGCAAATCCTACACCAATTTCCATTGCCACAACAGAGCCGAAGATATCAGTTAAGCAATCTGATGCTTGAGCCATTAGAAGACCAAATTTTCTGTACACACATTCTCTGCCTGCAAAATCGGGCTTCTATATCATCAATTAGCTTGGCGCATGACTTAATTTACAGCTAGATTCATTAGCTTGTTTCGTGGCTCAATCTAAGGCTTTGGGGGCTTTGAGATTGTAGTTTGAGATGTGGACATGACTCGGGAGTTGGCATGTCAATACGCTTAATTTACGGAATGGCTTTAAAGCACATCATCAAACCCGATAGGCTTAGATTTATATTAGCTCGACTCGTGTCTGCTATATGGATTGGTGATTTGGCATATGGACTCGGCTTGATGAATAGACTACGAGTTAACTTCATAGCTTTAGATCGACTTATCGCTTGGTTTGTGTATGACTAGTAAGTTAGCATGTAGCTTGACTTGACATAGAAATTGAATGCGTATCTAGTACATAGATTAGGGCTGACAATAACCATTATTCATTTTGCAGGTTAAGAGGAGAAAGTCAAAGGATGCTGGGCAAAGCAATCACCGGGAGATTGATGAAGAACCTAGAGGTTAAGACATTGGCCAAACTTTCTGCGAAAGCAATAAATCAAATAGATATTCATGAAAATACTCTAAAAACCCCTTACATTTTGATCGATAACAAAATCATTGTTTGGGAAGCTATGTTTCGTTTATTGCACTTTGTGGAATTTTGGCTTGTTGAAATTCGTTGAAACGCAGTCAAGACAGTCCTATTTTGAGGGACCATTTGGGATTATTTTTAAAACCTGTTTCTACCTAATGTAGCCCTTTAATTCTCGTTTCTAATACAATTTGAATTTTTCAATTTGAGTAAGAAACAAGAAAGATATGGTCGAAATACTAACTGGAGGTAGAGTAGGAAGCTCAAAAATAGAGTTGGGACAGTCACATTTTAGGAGACCTCATGGATCAAGTTTCAAAACCTGTTTCTATGGGATGTTCTACTATGAATCTAGTTTCCAAATCAATTTAAATCGCTTCATTTCAATATCGTATGACAAACTTATGACCAAAATACTAACTGATTGTCATAAATCTGCACTATGAAAACTCTGCTTTCTCGACTGTTCATTGGCGTATTTGACCCGTCAATTCTTCTTGTATTCAAAACCTATTTCTATTGGAGATACCTATATGAATCTAAATTCACCTCCAATTGGAATCACGTCAATCCGTATTTAAATGAAAAAGTTGTACTCAAAATAGTGATTGTTGGTCTAGGATGGAACTCACAAACAACACTAGGATGCAGGTTGTTACTCAAAAGATATGGCATATTATCTCATGGAATATTTAAAACCTATTTCCACTGGAAGTATCCCTATGAATACACTTTTATTTGGCTTTGGAATCACTCAAATCAGACAAGGAACGGAGAATTTATGATAAAAACACTGATGGTTAGTTTGGTTGGCCATCACTTTCTAACAAGTATAAAGTGAATTTTGTTTCATTCATTTTTCTTTGGATTTGTTTTATAAGCAATACCTGTCATTTTTTTGCGTATGTCTTGGATTAAGAGAGCTCATACACCTCTCTTCTTCCATGATCTCATGTTTTATTGCAGGCAAGTGTTAGTTTTTTGCAGGTCCTCGGAAGATTGAAAAAGATCAATACATGTACGAGTGGTTTTTGAAGACAAAATTTCATGCCATATGGGCATACCTTCCAGACATTCAAGATTCAATATTGTTGCCTACACAGAAGAATAAATTTTCTCTGATTGAGCACAAAACAAACGAAGAATTGATATGCAGACCATATGAAGACCAATGTTTCAAAAGTCAAGTCCCATTGCTACATCACCATCCCACTGCTACCAAAGAATCCTTCAAGAAGACCTCATGGTTATCATGCTCATTCACCAACACTATGGTATGCATATGCATTTCCTTCTTCCCATTCCGATATACATGCATGCTGAAAGTATCATTTGCTTATGTGGTTATCTCTGAAATCCAATAACCTTCACTAGTATATCATTCATATAACCACTACATTCAAATCAATTTCATCCTCTAGTCCTCCACTTACATGTCTTCCTGCTCCACCCACCCTATTGCTCCACACACCTCTAACCCACACCATAAATATATCTTGGCTCACTTACAATGCCAAGTTTCCCCATTTGCAAATAAAAGTTGATGGTGAAAACTTGTCTCAGGCGCCATCAGACCTTGGAATGCTTGAAAACCAGCTTGCTAGTGGGTATTCCTCAGGAATAATAAAATTATGATTGTTCTCTAGGCGCAGTCAGATAGACCTTGTTTGAAAACCAACTTGTTGGCGGACAAGGTTTCCAAATAAAATAAGAAATAAATAATTCCATCCAAGTTGCTCTCTGAATAAATATTTCCAAGTTTCTCTCTGAATAAGGTTTCAAGATTCATTGCTACATCAGAAGAATATTCCAGATCTACATCATGCTACACGTACAGAATCTGCACTGCTTCGTCTTGCAAAGATTCACATCATTGTGGACTATATCAGATTTCAGATGCTGCAATAAAGATGGACCTCATAAGTAGGTGCAGGTATGATTGTTTTCTTTTATTTAATCATAGATTCATTGAGTACTATTAGAAGTGTATTTGGAAAATTGCCTAGTCTTCCTCTACTTTTTGCCTTTGTCCTACCTCCTTACCATTTGTTTTCCAAGCATTTAAAAAGACTTCAGTTTGGGGGTGGAACGCCATTATCCATCATCAATATTTCCCATCCCTCACCATCCTAGTTCACTCTTACAACATCCCATTACCTCATACCTACTTCATCCATCATTGAGGCTATTCCCACACTCCCCTAACTATCTCAACATTAAAACTCCTTGTTGTTGTCACACAAGAACCAGCAGTAGGAAGTCTTACTGCTGTCACACAAGAACCAGCAGTAAGTGAAGAAGAAGCCTTGGTGTTGTCACACAAGAACCAACAGTAAGAAATGAGATATGCACAAGCTAAAGACCACTACGGAAAGAGGGGAATTGGCTGGCCACAAGAACCTACAGTAGAATAAGTTGTTGTAGAATCCATTCTTACATAAGAACCTACTGGCATACAAACAAGGTGGGAATAATGGAGGTATGATTTCTTTGATTTGTTTGCATGGTTCACTGGTACATATGATTGTTCACATCTTCAAAAGTCAGCTAAGATTTAAGAGCCACATTTTATATGGCATATGGATTGTCCACCCATTTTATACTTATGATAAAGGCATTTGATGGGTTGACACACTCGTAGTTCATGGGGAATATGTTACATACTATTGAGTGTTCAAATATATTTTACAGCCTTTTGCTTCATGTCCCTCTTGTATGAAACATCATGGTTACTTGCTTCCACAAATAGAAAACACAATCGACCTTTCAGACCTTGTAGCAGCATTTGAGCATCTTGGGAACACGATTTTGGGTATGTTTGATCTATGTTTTTGTTATCATTAAACCCATCTCAAACAACAATCCTCATTTCCATCTTATGACAACAACAATAATTATGACACAGTTGCATCTGTATTCATTATTTAATCAACAAATTACAAACTGTGTGTACAGTAGTAGGGTAACTATCAATGAAGTCATCCACAATTCAGATCAGCTCCAAAAGAGTATACTTAGTTCACATTCATTTATTTTGAAGGAAACTCTCAGGTATGAGGACAATGGGACAATCATTTTAAAAATCATTGGGGTAGTTGCAGCAGTTCAACTTATTGTTCCAAATTTCTTTCAGTAGCATAATATGGACAACAAGCTTCAAGGGGAATATTTGTTAAAAAGGCTATCTATTTGTGGGTTCAATCTACTATTTTTGCAACCATTTTTATGCTATGCGAAGCTTGAGATACTTACAGTCGTGGCAATTAGAATGAGACTTAATGACATATTGCACATGGATATCATTGGTCATTTGTCAAGGTTGACAAAATTTCTGAAATGAGTTTGATTGTGTGGAATGTGCAAACGAATGCTTGGCCTCTTATTTAAAAAAATTCAACAAATAGTCCTATAGCATCGGTATGGCTTTGATGTTCAGTAAAATGTGGTTGCCTCTATTTGCAATCCTAAATGAAGTTTTCATAAGATGTCTTCAACATGATTTGGGAATTTTTGTTGTGCAACAAGCACATGCTGCCATATAATAGGGTATGAAACAAAGGTATGTGATTTGCTCCTCCCATGCTATGAAAAGAAATTTGATCATTTTAATGTTGCATTTAGTAGCTTTGTTCATCCCTTTTACATACCTCCATATGTCATTTCATGCTCATCATTTTTGAGGATTCAGTTGGTGTGCCAAGTGTTGGAGATCATTGGTAACAATAATAAGTGTTTTTCTTTCAAAAATAACAAAGAGGCCATATGAAGAATTGATTACACGCTTGGGTTGAAGTTGATTTTAATTGCATGAGGACATGCTCTATCTTCAGTTTGGGGAAGTAGTTGTTGTCATTCTTTGTCAATTTCATACCCAATAAATGTTTGATACTTTATTGTGGATGCTCAGAACAACTTTTTCCATCAAGTTCACATTTTATTTCTCATTTGTCCACATTTTTAATACAAAAGTACAGAAATTGAACCAAAGATACCTTGCAAATGGTAAACTTTTTTTTCACAAAATTATGAGGGAAGAAGCATTATGGTAAGAAGAACAATACTAGTAAGTTTCAGATCAATCCAATGCACAGTTTTCGAGAAAATGGATATCATCACCTCAATCCATTTTGCATTTTTATCTATATTTGTGATGTGGGTTTCTCTGATTTTTGGTGTGGAGATGCAGTGGACTTATAAAAAATTGCTTGCAAAATTTCAGCCAAACCCAGTTTGTAGTTTGGGAGAAATTGGTTCAGGAAGGTTGTTGAAACAGATGCTGATACACCTGCAAAATTTGTTGATACAGACCTGTAGTGACTTATTTGCTTGTATCTTGATATCGGTGAACTGGGTTGTTGTGTTTTTTGGTATGGTGAAGCATGGGATTAGTATAAATATGTCGACAAAATTTCAACAAAATCCAATTTGTACTTTGTGAGAAAATGTGGTGTTTCGTGTTTTAATAGTGTTTCAGCATCACTTGAGAACTGATTTTAGAAGTATGGTGGCTATAAAAATTGAGCATATGATTTCTACGATGACCTACATGACCTTGAATTGAGAAATCATTACTTGTGGTGTTCTTGATTTGCTAATGATGACATGTTTTAAGATTGTCCTTTCATGAGAACTGCAACAGCCATTGTTTTTTAAGAGATTTCAAGGTTCTTTTGGGCACTATTGTCTTTTATCAGTGTTATTAGTTGGAAAAGCAGAGAAGTGTTACATAAATGGTTTTTTGTTAGTGTGCATTGAAAAATGGGAGCCCTTAAAGCTTGGTTGATACGAAGGTATTGGGTTGTATGAGGACATGCAACATATTCAGTTTGGGGGTGATGTTGGGCCATAGAATTGTCATTATTTTACACTCATTATTTTACACTATCTTTTCCCTACTTTTAATTCCGTATTGCCCTTTACTGCTTTCCCATGACCTTGTATTAATGCTTATTAAACCAGTTTTAAGCTTATGTGTGGGATTTATACCTAAGGTGATTTCCATTTGCATTTCCTTAGTATTTCATGTGAATAATGATTAAACATTGGAAAGATAACATATTTCGCACTTATCTTTGAAACATTGATGAGTTTGATGATTTTGCAGAACCAGTTTCAAGCCAGTTGTCGTTACCTCATGATAGTTGCTGATACAGTACTACTACGGAAAATCCACGAAGTGAGTACTTGAGATTTTTCTTATGAGTCACTATTACGTCAATATCAACCTATCCTAAAAATATCTCAAAACCCCAGATCGTACTTTTTGAGAAAATGGTGTTTTACTGTTGCTGAGACAGTTCCATATGGATTTGTTCATCCACGAAAATCCATCTTCAACCATCAAGATTTTTCATAGACTTGGATCATTACCAATCATTTTGGTTAAGGAGAGAATCTTGGAACCATGGATAAGATTAGTTTGATTGGTTTTGAGAAGATCTTGGAAAATATCTGAGTTGATTTTTAGTTGCTAATTATTAGCAATTTGTTGTAACTTCATGAGAAACTTTTGGATCTACATTTATTATTTGTTATGGAAAACTCATGTATAAATAAGAGCTCCTTCTCTATTCCAAGGGTAGGACTCTTAGAGCAATAAGTCCAATTTGTGATGGAATAAGAATTATATTTCTTTTTATCTCTTTTGTAATGTAGATTGTAATTCCTTAATTTCTTTCTCTTTTGTTGTCATAGATTGTAATTCTTTCACTTTCATAATTTGTAATTAGACTAACTCCTTCTTATTGTTTAGCATAGAATGTATTTTCTTTTGATTCATTTATTTTTGTAGATGTATTTTTAATCTGATTTCTTTATTTATGCAAGTGTGTTAGATTCATAGATTAACATGGTTGCAACCATAGTGTGCAAGTGTGAGTGTGATTTACTTCCCGCAAGTGTGATTTACTTTTCTGCAAGTGTGAGAGTGTTTATTTCTGCAAGTGTGTTTTATGCAATAGTGTTCAATCAACGCATGATGGTAAGGGGTCATAGCAGCTACTTGAGTGGAGACTCATGTTCTCCCTGCCAACTGTGAAGATTGATTTTCATCTTTCTTTTCTATAAGAGTGAATTGGTTTGTTTTATTGCAATGCATATTAGATTACCAATGCTAGAAGAGGAAATTATGGCCTACATAGATTTTGCAGGATAACCTTGAAATAAGCAGACGTTACCCTGGATTGATAATTTATGTTGTAAATTGATTGTTTTAATAAGCAATTAATCTACCCAACACTTACCATGCAACTTCATCAGTGTGAATGGTCCGAATTTTATGTTGAAAGACGCACAGTCAGATCTCACCCATTCACACAAGGGTCCTATTATCACACTATAGTAGCTAAGCTACTACTCTTGTTGAGCAGATATTTGCACTTTCCATAGCTTTACTTTTACATAGATCATCTATGATCAGCAGCATTATTTGAGATCACTTACAGATCAGAGCAGTATATATCAGACATTGAGTAGACCTCCTGCCAAGGCTGAGCCTTGAGAGCTTAGATTTGATGACCGATATGACCTTTTGTTCCATACAGTTTCAGTTCAATGCCTAGAGTTCCGAATGTTATTATTGCGGCAGTGTTTTAGTTGGTTCTAGATTATGATTATTTATATGCAGTGATATGACCATTAGACTTATGATTGTTATCATGGATTATTATCTTGTTGTTTTAGCCATCTTCATAGCATTGACTTGGTATAGAACTCATGATACGGTAGTATTATTTAATAAATGAAATGAAATATCTTGGTTGTATTTAAATAACGAATTGGATGTATTATTTGCACTTAAAGGTTCACTGACTATACCCATTGGTTTCACTACCCTCCTTTGAGCATGAACATGGTCTTTCATGACATTTTTATCTGCTAGCTTAGGCTTCATATTCACATGACTCCATCCATCCATGACCTTCCCTATTTTTGGCTTTCACCTTGATTTGTCTTTTTTACTATTGATATGGAGGACTTCCCCTTTTCTACCACTGTGTTGGATTGCATCCATGTTTGTTTTGTGCCTCGGCTTTGAGTTGGTGACAGAACTTGCCCCTGGTGAGTTGGATTTTATGCCTAGATCATTCTAGTCGGTTTCCCCAATGTGTGGCTTAGCATGGAATTCCCTCCAGTCACATGAGATGTTGTTGGCTAAAACCTAAAGCACTTGTACTATTTATGGAAATTATTGGAAATCTCTTATGAAAGCCTATGAACTTAAAATTCTAGAATGTGTTTCTAAACACATGATGAATAAAGGCTAAATCAATGAAATGCTAAAATACCCCATGAAGGGTATAGAAATGTCTAAAAATCAATGGTTAAACAAATGCTATATCTAAATATTGTTGACCTCATAAATGTAAATATGCCCCAGAAGCAAGCTGCGCTTAGTTGTTCTTTTTAGCGCATGTGAAATCCTAGAGGGGTCATATAGGCCAAAAAGGCCATGGAAATTAAATGAATGATCCTAATAAACTTGGATCAACTTGATATAGACATGATGCCAAGGTTGAATAAGCACTCTCTAAACAACTTACCCATTTGTGAGGCACTGCCATTCCCTTTGTTATCTTGTCCAACACAGTGTGTAGCTCCCCTCTTTCCTCGTCCAAAGTATCTCTTAGTTGAATTGGTCAAGTCATCTCTTTTACCTAACCTTGTTCTTAGCCCTCACCCTATCGTAGTAGTTAGACCATGTCCATTGGTGCGTATGTCTTTAAAGCTTTGGTGCAAGTAAATTATAAATAACATTAAAATATATATGTATTAACTTCCACTTGATTGATGTTTATACTTGAAGTTAAGCTATGAATATGGTTAAAGGAACATGTCTTAATCATTTGTTATGATCTAGTCCTTGGTTGTATTTTGACCTAGTCAAACATAGTTTGACCATGGTCATTCTTGGGATCCGTGATGAGATGGACCACTTGTGCTTTATGATGTTGATTTATGATCCCACATGCACCCATTGATGATTCCATATGGTAGATATATGTTCCATATGATGATTGATACAATTGGTCATTTTTATTATTATTTCCATACCATCATATTTTACACTGTCATTTTTATTATTATTTCCAGATCGTTGCCTAGGGCGCTACAGAGGAAGGGGGTGGTCCAGCCACTTGTTTTTACCATTATATCCCCCTTTCAGACAACCTGGTACACTCCGTTTGATAGTGCAAGTAGCCTGGATGGAATTTTTGGTCAATTTCAGGGTTTTCAGGAGGATTAAAAAATGGAATAAAAAGGTCATTGAGGAATTCGATTTGGGCAATTGAGGCAAGGTTTTGGCACTTGGTCTTCTCAGAGGTCATCCATGATGTATCCCCCTTCTTCCAGATCAGTTGGCACCAATCAGTGGAGTCAACATGGGCTACAGGAGTTCATTTATTGTATTTCTCTCTCTGATTATGGGGACAGGATTTGATCATTTGTATACTTGGACAGGTCATTGAGTCATGTGTTATATTATTGTGCCATGGGGACATGCTAGTGAAGGGGATTAATACCTCCTAACCCCACCATGTGCTCCTAGTGACTTGTCTTAGTCCTATTGTTGTGGCACACATGTTATTAGCCACCCCCATGTATGGTGTCACCCTCCTTAGAGATTTTTAGGCTATGACGTCATCACTTAGCTGAGTGATCCATGTCTTATATTGTATTGGCTCATCTTAGTCGTTGATTAGATTGTTATATATTTTGATCTCACCCACTAGTTTTCAAAAGTGGTTTAGGGTTTTGGTCTTCCTATCCTATAAAAGGAAGAGACCCTTTCATTGTAAAGGCACCTTTGGAGCTCTTGAAGATTGGAATAAAGAAACTATTTTGTGGATCTACGTCTCTTGTCTTGATGGATTCTTTTGCAAGTTGAATATATAGTCTTTTCTCTATGTATCATTTGTGGATCGTGGGCTACTAGTTGTTTTCTACAGGGAGGCCGAATTGGTAAGGAGGACGATTTGAAGGAGGCTATTGTTGGGTGGACCTACATATCTTCTCTTGGGTTGATCTTTGTGACAGGGAGTATCATTATTGTATCTTTGTGACATAGTTGATGCTTTCTATTACGTCTCTTCATCATTTTCATAGTTCTTTTGCTTGGCTTGTTTCTGACTTGATCTTGTCTTGCATGAGGAGGATGATTTGGCTACCTTTGAGGGAGGACGTTTTGGCTTGGAGCACTAGATCTCACTCTTGAATATACACATAGGGGAAAGGTTATCAATTTGCAAAGTGGCCACAAGCATTTGAGGTATGTTCTACAAGGTATGTACCTAGATCCATTCATTCTTCTTCATTGGTCATAAAACCCTAATAATCAAAACCCTCGTTTTACTTTTTTTTAGATCTACTTGCATCTAGCATGCTTTTGGGGATAATATTTAAAACCCACCTCTATAGCATCCACGGCAATTCGGATCTATAGTTTGGTGGTGATTGGCCTTCATTTGACCCTTTTCCCAAGGCACCTAGCCCTCCTTGAGGCAATTCGCACTCCTTGAGGAACGCTAGTTTTGCTAGTTCCTAAACATGGGTAGGTGACATTATTGTTGCATTGAATAGATCAACCTTGAAAACCTACCCCTAGTGCTTCACCTTGTTGATTTTCACCTTGTAGGCCCCATTCCTCATTTTGAGAGTTGTGCCCAATTGGGTCACTTGGTGATGCATTAGATCTAGTGAGATCTAGCCATGGCATGCTCTTGATCTTGAAAACCCACCTTGTTTTGCATCTTGACTATCCCGATCTATAATTTGGTGGACATCCAACTCCATTTGCCCCTCCATCCAAGGCACTAGTCATCCTTGAGTCAATTCGCACTCCTTGGGTAGGTGGCTTTTTGCTAGATCCCACACTTGGGTATTGCTAAATCTAGGTCAAATCCATAGATCCATGGCATAGCGTATCCCTAGTACTATTTCATTTCAACTTTGACCTTGTGGGCCCAACTTGGACCATTTTCCACTTTTTAAGGAGTGGGTCCCACTTGGCTAATTTTCATGGTACTAAGTCATCTTTAGATATTTTAATTGAACCTCATAAGTGGTCCTTGCCATTCATTGGTTGAATCATTTGTCACACTTCAAGCCTCTTCAACCACACCTTAACCCTTGGGTCCACTTAACCTCCATAGATCTAACTCACCATTGATCTCCTTGTTTCATCATACACATTTCCCTATGAATCTTTGGGTTAGCTAGTCTTCATTTATTGGCTAGGGTCTCCCCCTTGATCTAAAGTGAAGAGTGCCTCGGTTATCGTGACTCCCAGCTTGCATTGGGAACCGTGGCATCTCTTGGGTCACCTCTTTAGTTGTCCAACACCTCTACCATCCTGGATGGAATACCTTTAGGAACAACTACAAGTTGTGTGATAACAGGTCCCTCTTACATCTTACCATGGAACTCCACTAGTGGCAATGATCTAGATTTTCTATTGAAAAGTGCACAATCAGATCTCAGTCGTTCATGCATTCACATCATCTTAGGAGTTGTTCAAGCATTGATGGGATGAAATGGGGAAAACACTAATCATATTTTTGTGATGTTTGCAAGCTTAATAAAAGTACAAAATAACATATATCCTTTATGAAGTTGGTTAATAAAACTATAGCATTGTTTTAATTTAAATAATAATAATAATAAGCCATAGAGTGGGAGTGCAAACACCCAAAGTGCCTCTATCCTTTGTAGGAAAAGGAGCCCAAAAGTTAAATCCAGGAAGTGGAGGAGAAAAGAGAAACAATTAAGGGAAAATGTTCAGTGGAAAACCCTTGAGAGCTCAATTCAGAAAGTGAAGACAGCTCAGAGGCACTCCATTTGTATATTCTTTGACTTGAATATTTTCTTGCGTTCTGCTTGAGAGAGTAACAAGCATTGTAGTTATGACTGTTCTCTTTGTGACGTAGATTCACTGCTCAGAATATTTCATGACTCCATCAAAACGCTTGGAGGAATGATGGATTGGGAATTCCTTTAAAAATATTTTTTAACCGTCCTTATAAACGTTAGAATTAGAAATGGAGAAGAAACTAACCAAAGCTGATAAGCTGAACCTGAGGAGAAAGGCAGATTTGGAAAAAGTGATTCGTATTTCTGTAGATGGTAGACTGTATACAACTCAAAATCCCCACAACTGTTGAGATACTGATCCCAAGGAGTTTTCACAAAATGAATTATAACTGGTGTATTCTAACAAATATAAAGGCCACTTACTTAAACAGCCTGATATGACTGATTCTGTAAGAGGATCACAATTGTTGCCTCTACTCAAATTATGTACACACTTCAAAACATGGAAAAATGAAACACAATTCCATCCTTACACCCAACCTGTATAATCTATTCCACTGCACTCCAGACCTCTTTATGTCCAAATAAATAGTCGAGAATAATCATAAAATGAGCTCAGATGTATCGAGATATTCAACAACAATACTCGGTGCCGTGCCATCTTTTTGATGGTTTGGACTATGACTCCCCAATCTGAGCTGAGAACCGGCTGCCTTGCAATTTCATAGTACTCGATAGATGATCCTTGAGATGAAAGTGGTGTAAATTGCAACCAGAGCATAGTAGAAACCATTGGAATGGGCTTTCCACTGGGTACTTACAGGAAGCCACCCTGTTTTCAAGGTTTGAATTTCCCTCCAGGTGAAGTTCTCTTTCCATCTGTTCCCGCATAAGGTAGGTTAGAAACTGACTGCCTCACTGTTCGAGGTTTTGGCTGTCCACCACCTCCATACAACCTACTTTCAAGCCTGCTAGCTGAAGAAGGGCTTTTTGCTTGGATTGGACTTCTGCAAGTGAATTGAAGGTGATTAAAGTTACTACATCAGATAAACAAATAACATCAACGTGATCATAACATTACAAATAACAGAAAGTTCAACAAGCTAATAAACAGCATACATCACTGACTCGGATGAGCATCATATTTTTGTAAGCCTCAAGGCCACACACTTTAATGCTGATATGATCCATCTATTTCAGAGATAGTTTATTCACTTTACCTCCGCTCAACGTGATGAGGAGTCCTTGTAGAGGACTGCAGTGTCTTTCTGATTCTCGGAACATGTTGTATCGGAGCTACTTCAATAAGATTAAGTTCCTTAAATTGCAACAAATCTGATTCAGAGAAATCACTAGTTCTAAACAGATCTATATCTGATTCATCTGTAATTGATGCTTCATGGTGAGGGGTTCTTCGTACTTGATATTCATTCTTCCCTTTCACATCAAGTTTATTCCTTTTTATTCCTCCATACCCTTCATTGTGATCCATCAAGAATTGTCTGTCTTCTCTCTCTGGATAGATCTTCCTTGGATTAGCATGGCACCTTTGATAGAACATATCAGAAATGCTATCTTGCTTTGCCAAATCACAAGCTTCCAGTGGTCTCAAGGCATCATCCTGTGAAGCTGCTGTGTGAATTGTTAAATATTTATTGACCGTCACCTTGTCCTGCCACTTTCTTACTTCCTGTTCTTCCAGTGGTTCATGCTTAACTCTGCTCCTTGTATGATTTCCACGATCAGCAGACACCGATCTCCTTTCAACAGATAAGGATCTTCTTTCTGGAGAAGATCGGCGGATTGGTCTTGGAGAATTTGCATCAGCGCCCTCCCCTAAAACATCCCTGCCATAGATTGGTTTCCTCTGCCTTCCGGTGGAACTGCTCCTAACCTGGAAATGTATGTTCATATCTCAACCTTTTATACATCCAGAGTCCAGACAAGAAAGAGAAAATCTGCCGATAATAATAAGAAGAAAGTACAGATGCATGCATGTACCTCTATGTTTCCAACCTCTTCCATTGGCTGTCTACGGTTTGACAGTGCTTGAAGATCTCTGCTTTGCCTATGTGAATGCAATGGTGATACTCCAACCTTCATCCTCTGTTTTTCAGTACTTCGATTACTTTGAAACTGTTCTACTTCAGCTTCTTTTTTTGCTAGCGCAACTTTTAAATTGTAAATCTGCATTAATGAAAATTGACATAAACACCATATTGAAAATTTATCTAGAACGAGGAACAGGAGAATGTTAAAATATAACAGCCTGAATCTTCCTTGCTAGTTGATTGGAGAAACCAACTAGTCCATGGATGTGAGGGATCGCTACTGTGTAAACATGAAATTCTTCTAAAAAATTGTACATGCCCTTTAAAGCAACTCCAATGAATTTCCAAATCAGTATTTAAATTCAAGTGATAATGCATAAAATGTGAGGCAATTGGAAAAGGACCTGTTCCTTGAGCTCTCGAATCTCTCCACTTTCTTTGTTGGAACGAGCTGCACCAAGTTCAACTGTAGCTACTCGTTCTGCAAACTTGAGGGTGCTAAGCGACTCGTTATATGCATCTGTTTCAGGACTCATATGGGCAAACATAAGAGCTTTTGCTTGTCCACCTGACAAGAAGAAACATGAGATAAGTATCTGAAAGATCAGAAATCAAGGTACTAATATTCAATATTGAAAGATGAAGAAGAGCATTACCTAAGGAATCTTGAAGTAACTGTGTTAGCTTGCTATTCCGATAGGGGACATGTGAGCTCTTTTGTGCGAGTGCAGCAATGACATCCCCTAGGGCTGAAAGGGATTTATTGATGTGTTGAGCTTCCTTCAATCGGTCTCCTGTCGCCTCAGATTTATCTACCCTCTCACTTCCGGCAAGGTCCACCAAATGAAGACATCCTCGAAGGATGGACCCCGTGGTCACATCTGTTCCTTGGACATGCACTGTCAAAACACTGTAATATATTCATGTTATTGATATCAGCCATACATTTGTAATGTTAAGATGAAATAAGGTGAAGAGAACATTGTGGAAGAAGCACTCAAAGATAAGCCGTGCAAATGAACTAGGATCATTCATTAATTATAAAATGGACAGAAAAAAACATGTACATTACTCCAAAGGATTCTCGTCTAAGACTCGGTTATTGAAAACGGAACCATTTCTATACCTATGTGAACGACTGCTACGATCGTTCAAAGCAGTTGCTCCAACAACACGATTCTTTTGTCCTATGTTCATTAAATTGATCACGTCAAATGTGGATGTAACTGGTACCAAATTTGCATCGGGTACATTGAGTCCATTCTGCTGAGAATTGTTGCGGATTTCTAGTGTGCAGTGGAGTGAAGGATTTTTCCAATCAAGACAAAGAAATGTATATTTTGATAGAAAAACAAGAAATGAAGGGAATGATTGAGCCTATCAGTAAGAAAGGATATCTCCGGTTGGAACCATCCGTGGCAAGAAGATCTCTCACTTGCTCATTGTATATTTCTATCATTTGAACTCCAACTTGATACGTGAATACATCCGTCCTCTTTTCGGAGATTTCAAATAAGTCGTTCAGTGCTCTATAGTTGACTCCCCAAGTCTCCTCTGTAATTACATGTGGACCAGTCTGCAAAAGAAACATAGATCAGAAAGTGCAACAATTATTCAGTGACCTAATGCGATTTCCATTCTAATGTTGCAAAAGATCGGTGGTTAAGTGGAGCTTGATTATCACTTAAGCTAGTGTAAATGCAACAATGTTTGTTGGGTCTATAATAGGCAACAAAAACTTTGATCCAAATATAGGCTATAGCATCGAGAAGCAGTAATAGTGCCGATATATGGCACCTAGAAGAAGACTGGACAAATGGTTTAAGATGCAGAACTTCATAGTAATCACACTGGTGGTTCTATTTTTTGTTGGAGTATTGGTGTTGATATATGACACGTGACAAGGAAACCCTAAGAGTGCCATAGACCAGTTTAACACTGTGCTAGATATTTGAGAACATTCATGCATACTGGATTTTTCCTTTATGGTTCTTGTTTCTCTATATATATGCAAGTCTGCTCTATATTAAGATATGATTGAGACGCCTTTAACCTAATATAAAGATAGAATAATCACGTGACTTACCATGGTATATGTCTTTCCAGATCCTGTTTGTCCGTATGCAAAAATACAAACATTGTAGCCATCCAAAACAGATCTGATTAAAGGCTGTGTATCTAGAAAAACTTCCTCTGTGAATCAACATGTTAAACAAGGGTTAGAACATTAACTAATAACTGTCAAGTCTTGTAAATCAAGGGAGTTAGATTTATCCGTACCTTGAGTGCAAGATGATGCAAACACTTTGTTGAAGGCAAATGTCTTGCGTGCATCTTTTCCCTGCTTATTGGGATTAACGATCATAAGAGTGCCATTTTCTCCAATGAAATCCACTGTACTTTGCCTGTCATCCTGTCCAGGCAAGAATGGCCTGACTCGGCAATATACTCTTATGCTTCCTAAGCCAAATTGGAAAGATCATTGGATTTGTATAAGCTACTGGAAATGGAGCTTAAAATTCAACCACAATAAGATTTACACACGCCAACCTTATATACCTTTCAGATCTTGTACTTGGTTGTATAGTTGTCTATTTTCCTCTAGCACTTTGTGATAACCGGCTGCAGATTTTGCGAGCCCTTGAAGATGAATCTCTACAATTATCCAATGGAGAAAGAGATTTTCATTATTATGGGAAGACAACAAAAACAATGAGAATAGATATAAGGAAAGGACTAATTGATGTCAGTTGGGGCATCAGACTACAGCATAAAATAAATGTATGAGCTTACCAAGATTTTCCAATTCTTCCTTAAACTCTAGTTGCAGCATTTGGACACCTTCCCTTGTGATATGGAGCGTGTACTTCAGTTCCTGTCACATTCCAATGTTTAGGGACAAGTATTGACATGGCCTCTATTGTATAAAAATATCACCAACTTATGTATCAATGCATTTCAACCACAGTTTGAGGTTATACCTCAATTTCCTTTTGTTGCAACTGCTGCTTTGGGTCAAGGCTTCTATGACCATCTACCATGTTTGGGAGAAGAGGAAACTGTTTGGCAAACAGTAGTTTTGAAATTCTATGGTTGCCTTGTTTACCTTCATTGGCTTGCCATTTATCCCTTGTTAGGTTAGAAGTTTTGGTTAGTGCTCCCAGAGTTTCAGTGTCTAGAAAAGACCCATCTTCACATTTCAGTAGGTCCGTCAGAACCATTCTCAACTGTAAACAATGATAGTTAGACATAATTAGCTTTCTGTTGTGATGTGCAATTGAAGTGTCTGTGCTGGAAAGGGATTTGATACATTTATTGCAAAGTAAGAATTGAATTTATTGCATTACCTGTTCCTCTTGATTGGCAAGCCGTCGTTCAAACTCTTCCGTTACTTTTCTTAACATGGATTCTACAAGCTGAAAGTGCAATCAGAAAATTAGGAAGACAAACGTAATCATAAGTACACAAAAGAGCAATTTCACAGAGCCCTGACAAAAGGCAATGCCGGCATAAAAAATAGATTACCATATAGAAAGCACTTTGTGAGACAAGGCACTTTTTTACTATGATGTTTTGGTAGCGTATATTAAAAAATGATGAATGGGATCAAGGGTTCACCATTGGCACTTCTTCAGCCTTTTTGTCAGAAAGAATTGTGAGGAGGAGTTTGCTCAGGACCTGTGATGAAGGATGCTGATTCAAGAAAACAGTTCATTTTCTCATTATGATCATTTTTCATTATTTACAAACATCAACTTTTATTTGAAATAAGAGCATTAATTCAAAATATCTTCTTAAAATTCACATCCTTGCAGAAAAAAAGAAGTTGAAATGAGAAAACAATCAGCAACAGTTATAACCTACTTACTGTTCCATTACAGTTCAAGGAGAAATCTTTGTTTGTATACTCAGCTGAAAGAGCCTCAGGAAATTTCATACACAGATATTCTAACAGAGCAGTTATATCAATGTTTCCAAGGACATCACTTTGTTTGAATTGATCTTGATTGTTCTTCACTGGTGAATTATTTATAGAATCAGAGGTTTTCCCGGACCCTTTGATAGGAAGCTTTATTCCATCAGGAAACTTTACATTAACTCCATATTTCACAAGGCCCTGTCCTCCAGTGTGCTTCCAATCGTAGTATAATTTCAGGGCTAGAACGCAATCAACCACCTTGGTTGATGAACCTCCCTGAAATAATCACCAGAAAGTGAAATAAGCCTTCGAGAAGTATTCCTCCAGCCATTTCTTCAACAAACCAAACATTGTAAATTTTGCTCTCTATTTGCAATTTCTTCAACAAACCAAACATTATAAATTTTGCTCTCTATTTTCAACTACACGTAGAAGTTTTGGCTTCATTTTGCGGAGCAAATTTCCCTTTCACCAAAGCCACAAATTTGGGTACAATATGCGATGACACCAACTATTTTGCTTTCAAAGAGAATGCAGGGCATGTTTTGGGGCAATCTCCAAACCGTAATGAAGCAAAATATTTTGTTTTTAAAATGTATGCATGATTTTGGTTCAACACCTATTGATTTCATGTGAACAATGTAGAGCTTGGAAAACACCATAGAGTGCAAATTTGATCCCTCTTGATGCTTGATAGATCCTGTTTTAAAATGGATCTATGCTGGTTTTAATTTTTTATTTTATTTTATGAGCTGACATACATTTTTATTTTTTTACATATCTCCCGTACTGAGATGTAGAGTAGCTCGTTACTCTCAGTACAACTAGAGTCCGATCTGCTGCAATTATAGAACATGGACTTGTTTTTGAAGACTTGTATGGATCTAACTGTGCCACTATCTTCTGAGTTTCTAACTTACTTGTACATGACCAGCCTCTTGATATTATGATTCGTGTAACCAACTGCACATACCTGCTCCAAATCAGAAGCTTCGAAGGTTGGAAGCTGCATTTCTTCAACTGCAACAAGGAAGTTCCTCACATTCTCAAAATACTGAATCGCTGATAAGGCTGCCCCATCAGGGAAAGGAACCAGAGGACCTGGAATTTCTACTACCTGGGATAACATTAAGCCAAAATCATTTAAAAGAAAGTTGATTAAGAAAATTATTTAACAGTTTATGCATATGAAACGGCACAATGAGTAGGTCAACATGTAAAGAGCACAGAAATGAATCATCAGTAACCATTAAACATACGGACATGTTGACAGGTCAAACACAAAACAGAGCAGTCTCTGTTTACAACAGGAAAGGACCAACCAAAACCTTCAAACATGTGAAAAGAACAATAATTTGCATCCTACCTTTGGCACTGCCCCTGGAATAACCTTGTTGAGAACATTACAAAGAATGAGACCATTGTGTAGTCCCAGACGAAATTCTTCTTCTGTTGGCTCATTTGGCAGTAAATCGGTAGCTGCGTCAACCATTTCTCGTAGCCATGCTGCAGCTTGGTACCTTCTAGAAGCTGCATTATAAAAATGTCCATATATCATATCAAAGGATCTTAATGCCTTCAGGCTATAGACATATAAGTCGAGAACTAGAATAGTATGAAGCCTTAAACATTGAATTTTGGTGATTCCGAACTCTGAAGTGAAGTGTAAGTCAAGAAATCAATATTCATTAACTCTAGAAAGATGTATACGCAAATGAAACAGCTTGAACATTCCAAAGCTGCACGAATACTTTTAAATGCTATCTTAGCAAAAACGATGCCGCAAGGAATGTATATACCATAAACGGTATAGACATAGATTGTAAAAGCGCAATCCTTTAAGCTCTGAATATGTACGGATGAATCAAACGGCTTGAATGCGTGAAAACTTTAAACAGGCCTATACCAAGAATTTGAAACACTAAAGCCTATTTACAGAAGAGAGGATTTGTCTTGAACATGCACACATAACTTGCAACAAATCAATCTTTAAAGCCTTGGCAAACATATATTTAGAAATCAAACTGTTGGAATGCTTAAGCACTTGGATATACTTTCATGCATTCGCATAAATTGCAGAGCTTGAAACTTTAAAGCTCTGGCAAACATATTTTTTTAAATCAAACTGTCGGAATGCTTAAGCACTTGGATTTGCTTTCATGTATTTGCATAAATTGCAGCTTGAAACATTAAAGCTCTGGCAAACATATTTTTATAAATCAAATTGTCGGAAGATTTTCTTTCACATATTCGCATAAATTGCAGAAATTGAATCTCTAAAGCTTTAAACACAAAAATCCGAATTAAAGGTATCAATAGAATTGTAGAAGGCCTTAAGTGCTTTAAATGTTTGAGCTTTATTAAAGTTTTCAGTGAAAACTTTCTTGTTGCCGTTAATTTTTTCGCATGAATTACAAGCATTTTACTTCAAATTTTAAGACTTCCGTCTATTACCTGCTTCTTCGGCCTTCCTGGAAGCCAGCTCTGCACAGCTTGGCCTACTCTGCATCCCGTCGTCGCCATTCACCGGTTCCGGACCGTTCAATCTCTTCGAATTCGGACAATCCTTCGAAGAAACCCCGTTCTGAAAAGAATTTTTCTCAGGGCAGCTCGTATTGAAACCAAAGTTCGACGAAAGCTGACTTTCGGATGCCATTCCGAGATTTCCACTGCGGAATATGCTCGATGGTTGTCGAACTATAACAACTATAACAAGACTAATTCCCCGCGTGAAAAACAATGGCTGTGACGGTCATTTCGTGTTGGAGGCGGCATTTCTCGTCGGTTTTCCCCGAACAAAACACCGATCTTCTCGTCATTCTGAGACGAAGACGATAGACCTGTCAAAAATAGGTGCTTCATAGACAAAATATATCGATGCTTCTTTAGATCATTTTTTAAGCTTCAGCTCAGCGAAGACGCTCAGGAGTCAGCCGGAGGCTTCGCTCGAGCTTCAAACGCCCGGTCAGTCATCACAGGAGGCATTTTGAGAGCCTCAGCCTGGAACTGTAGATTTCCCGAGCCCTAGCCTCGGTACCAGATCTTAGCTTTGGTAACCTAAATACAGTTGTATTTAATATTTAATGCCCAATCTCGGTCCTCAATGTAGGCTCGGCAATAACCAAACATTCTAATGGCGCGCTTCCAAAGCGACACCTCAGCCTCGAGAATAATTCAACTCCACGTGCCATATTTCGAACATTGGATCTTCCAGCGTGTGAGATTGGACGGCCGTTAGGTGCTCCGAGACTTTTCTATTAGTGGCCCGTGAGCCCACACGTGATCCAAAGCTTCAACTGACCTTGCCCGAAAATTCCGTCAACTGAGCTAACGGGAAAGCTGTGTCTGTCGTCCGTCTGTTACCGAGAAACGGCTCCCGTCCAAATGATCACATCCGTGCAATGAAGGAATGTTGGATTCGTTGCGTACGGCGGAGATCGGGGCCTCTTGGTGGCGGGATGTATTTTGACCGTAGGATCATTTGACCAAATTAGAGTATATTTGAGATCTACATAAATTATTTGTTATTATATATATATATATATATAATGGGTGTGATAGTGTTTACTAGAAGCGGTGCCTGGGGAAAATATTATTATAATATTTGTTAATATATATACATATGTATATATGAATGATAGTGTTTACCAGATATGAATGATAGCGTTTACGAGAAGCAGTGCCGGGGTAAAATATTATGGGTTAGTTTAAATATTTTATTTTTTTTTATTATGTTTTATATTTTATTTTGTTAATATTTTGAATGGAAATTTTTAAAAAATCTTAGAATAATAAATATTAGTTATGGAAATTGCATAATTTGAGTGTTAATGGGCTGAATTTATTTATGGATTTAAGAACACAATTTAAATATATAAAAATTTGGATTTTATCAAAACAAAATTATCAATTCTAATCAAAACCCACAGTAAAGTCAAAAACTTAAAAAAAATAAACCAATCCAAATATTATTTTATTATTTATATATATTTTTAAAATATGTAAGATAGTGTTTACCAGACCTTGGGTTTCGTTTATTTATTTAACATTATTTATTTAATTCCCTTAGCAAACTATTATTTGGTATATTTTTGCCAAAGGTGACTGCGAGGTTCCGCTTTTGATGTTTTTTTAATTGTATAAAAGAATTTGATTGATTTTCGAGAAGTTGGGAATATTAATTCTTTGTTTGAAAAGAGTGAATTCATGATATCCCATCTTATTTGAGACCTTTCATATGGGGCACTTCATCAACATGCTCCATTAGATATGTAATAGGGATACAGTGTGTAAAGTCAGTTTGCAATTTACTACAGAATTATCTAGAAGAGGAACATGGTAAGAAAGTTGTGAGGGAGGATTGTTTTTCTTTTGTTGTATCACAACCGGTCTTATTTTTTGATGGGGCTGCTCAAGATGGTTTGTGTGCTACTGGAGGAGTCATTTACATAAATGATCACCATCATTTTTCTCTTCGACTTAATGGTGGTAGAGGTACCAATATGAAAGCTGAAATTCTGGCACTTTGGGTTGTTCTAAAAGTGGCTAACTCTTTTGGATTGGTGAATCCTATTGTCTTTGCATAGAATATCTTGAGACAAGATATTTATCACTATCTTTGTACTATTTGATTCCATGGAATAACAATAGTACAATTTTTTTCTGCTCGAAAAAAAAATGTAATAGGGATAGGAGAAGGTTTAGGAGCATTTAAGAGGTAGAGTTGTTTTCAATTTTTTGAAAAAATTTAAGTTTTTGAAATTAAAGATATTTGATTATTCATCACTCTATTATTTTATTAATTGAAATAAAAAAATGGTGTGTTTTAAATATTTGAAGTTTTTGATTTTTTTAAGTATATTTTTCGATTTTAGAATCACATATATTAGCTATGAAAATTGCATAACTTAGGTGTATTGGGAGTATTTGAGGGTGCTTAATTTATTTATGGATTTAAAAACACAATTTAAACACTTCCAAATGTAGATTTTATCAAAAAGAAATTATCAATTCCGATCAAAACCCACCATAACTCCGAAAAAAATAAAAATTAAATCTTTACGATTATGATAATAAAAAAGTTGAAATAAATCCATCAATTATTTACTTTAGTTAAAAAAAAATCTAAAGATAAACACCTCTACCTTTCTTTTTAAGAAAGTATAACATGTCTCTAAAACTAGAATTATTTAGATAATTTTACAACCTAATTATTTATATCAATACAAAGAAATACATAGATCATATCAACATCTCTACCTTTATTTTTAAGGAGGTATAACATGTCTCTATAATCATTTATATAGTCTTACAATCTAGTTATTTATGTTGATACAAAAGAATACATAAATCATATTAGTTATTTATGTTGATACAAAGGAATACATTTATCATATCAACATTTAATGAAGCACTAAAGTATAACACATTTAGTTATTTATGTTTATACAAAGGAATCAACAGATCATATCAACATTTAATAAAACATCTAAGTATAACACATTACATAAATAATCACTAATAATTTAAATCATAAATAATTGATTTTAAATTTTTATTATAAAAAATTATTTTAAAAATATATATAAATTAGTATAAATTTATTTAAGAATTTTTATTAATTTATTATTCATTGTTTATTTAATTCAAAATTTTTTATGGATAATTTATTATTCATTATTTCTTTAACTCAGATAATAAAAGAAAATTTTCATTCCACCTTTTCCCATAAACATTAAATATATTTAAATATATATTTTCTTTTATTATCTTTTTCATTTTTTTAAATTATCTTTTTCAATTCTTTTTACTTATTTTAAAAATTAATTATTAACCTACTTTACTCGTATTAAATTTAAAAATAAATAAAAAAGTATGTTACTTAAAAACACTTGATGATAATGTTACACAAGTTTAAATTTAATAATAATAATAAATTATTGTAAAGATTCAAAAGCTAAAGTTACATTGTATTGATAAACCAAAATGTTTACTTTTATTATAAAGATTCAAAAGCTAAAGTTACATTGTATTGATAAAACAAAATGTTTACTTTGTGTATTTGATATTGCTTACTAATGATAAGTTACATTGTATTAATAAACCAAAATGTTTACTTTGTGTATTTGATATTGCTTACCAATGATTTGCAGTCATAACGTAGTTTTGAGTTTGGAAATGGTATTATATTTTTATTATGAGTGTACAATTTACTTATAAATTGAAGGAGGTTACATTTGTTTTAATGTTAGAAATTTTAATTTTTCAATAATTATATATATAAATAATTATAAATTATAAATAATTTAATAATATAATTATTTAATTAAAAAAATATTATATATATAAATATATATTTTTTAATATATATATATATATATATATGAATTGCAATTTGTTTATTTTAAATTAATAATATAAATATTTATGTTTATTATCAAAGTATTAGTTCATGAATTATTGAGTAACATGAAAGAGATCAATATTGTTAATTGTAAGGAAAAGTGGTATTTTCATAAGCACAAAAATATATATAACAAAAGATATTAACAAAGGTGTAGTCTAAATATTCTACGTACCAAAACTAGTCATAAAATCCAAAACTAGAATAAATAGACTAATTAATAACTAAACATTAATCATTATCATAATACAAATATTTCATTATACAAATGAATTTTTTTTTAATAATAAAATTTTGACTATATTTTTTCATTAAAATATTATTACATAACAACTAATCATATAATAAATATACATATACAATAACAATTATGTAATTAAACAAAACTTTAGCTACCTACTATCTTTAATTAACACGTATTTATATTAAATTATGTAAGAAAACTACAATGTATCCCCTATCCATTATATCACCAAGTGCATGGAAAACACATAATATATTGTTTAACGTGATACAATGTACCAAAACACTTTAAAGGAATTAGTTTAATATTCTTATAAAATTATATTATTGTAATTTCCTTTCAACCAAAGGAACCAACTCCAAAATTAATTCCACCAAATATGGGGAAAATTGATTCCACCAAAGATAGGGGATAGGGTTTAAGTAGAAAGTAGAGCTTGGCCTTTTATATATCACATTAAATCATATTTCAATATCCAAAACCCTAAAGTATATGATTGAATTTGAATATATTATTAATCCAACTGGGGTATTTTATGAGAGCAACCCCACAGCCATCAATCACACTTAAGCAAAAAGCCACCGAGAAATTTCATTTGGAAAGAGGTGTGCCAAACTTTTGAAAAGAAATAATTTAAGAAAAAGTTTAGTGAATAACTCTAGTATGCTCTATCCACCCCAAGTCTCGTCAAAGGTTTTAATTCCGTAATGATGTTTAAGAGCCGTGATTATAGGTGATCCCCACATGGATCAAAGCGCGGGAACCTTAGGCATGAGTGAATAAAGCTAATCCACTTGCAATATTTGACAAGATATAAAGTTCCATAAAGATATATATATATATTGTCACGCATTTTTACCTTTTAGATATTTTAAAGTTATTTGTTGTTCGATAATTTGTTGATATTTTTAGTAACAAATACTTTTTGTACTAAAAGGAGGCTGCGGTTGAATCATTCAGACAGTTGATACAAAGTTTGAGTGTAAAATTGCTTAAAAATCTTCAAAATTTTCACAAAATTGTTTTTGGTTTTTTTTAAGTTGAAAAAAAAACATTTTATTAATAAGAAAAAAGATGTGTTCAGAAAACACAATGTAGATTATAAGTAATAGTTTTTTTTTTTTCAAGTTGAAAAAAAATACTTTTTATTAATAAGAAAAAAGATGTGTTCAGAAAACACAATGCAGATTACAAGTAATAGTGGACTTCTCGAATAGACATCATTCAGTATGATCAAAGTATCAAATTACTAGGTTTGACTGATACAACAGGTCCATACTCAAAACAGAGTAAAAAACATCACTCATCCATAGTTTATCTTACTCTCTAAATTCTCTAAATTCTCTAAATTTCACCATTAGAGTTGAGTTAATGAACCGATTTTTATATAGTTTTACATATTATCATAGTAAAAAACCTATTTTATAAAACATCAGTAAATTAAAAAAAAATGGTTCCATATGCATTGGGGGTATTATTTTTGTTTCCTGTCATGGATAAGAGAATTGTTGAGTCTTGCTTCCTTGCTTGCTCATAATTTTGTTGAATGGTGTCCTCTTTCATATATGTGCTCTCATCCCTTCCTCCATGTCTCTAATCTCCTCGTGAACATAAATAAACAGTTTTGGCCATCATTGCAATGCCTTTCACATCTACGAGCAGCTCTTTGAAGGCCATATTTTTCACAAAATGTGCACCTATTGGAATGTCCATGGTGGTTAGCCATCGTCCCAAGCTTTGAGCTCCCAACGTCAAGTGAGAATGGTTTCTTGGAGTCCTACATAAGAACATAGATCTTGGAATTGTTTGCAATCCCTTGTAAACGACAAAAGAGGGTTGGCGAGGATAAACTCTTGACGACAAGCTATTTACCATAAACCACATAAAATTTGAGGTATTTTGCACTCCCCTAAGACCAACAATGAATAACAAAGAGAAATGGCAAGAATAAACTCCAAGTGATGGGCATTAAACCATCCCATCCTAACAACATTCATATGGGTATCACTCTACAAACTTGAATATGGCGCAACATGATAGATCAAGTTCTTAATTATTTCAATAAGCCTTGACTACTTCTGTCGCCACTTGTCCGGTTTCAAATATGGCTTCATTAGACACTTAAGCTTTGGTAAATTCTCATGGGAGGTGGCAAAATATAATCACCACCCCCCCCCCCCTCTTTTCCACATCATACCAAATTGCAAGTTACATGTTTTATTAATCATTTTGTCTATCTAAATTTTTTCCTTCTTTTTTTCAATGGAATAAATCACGGGAAGCCTGTAAGTACTTCCCCATGATTCATGGATGATAAGCAGGGTAAATCGTTAGCCCTGATTACATAGCCTAACTCAAGAGGATCAATAGAGTTGAATCCGCCTCCTTTACCGTGGGAGAAATGTTTCATGTATAGCTCAAGCCCAATTGAACTAATCCTTAAGATTTTTGCCTCATATGATATGAAAAAAATCAACAACTTCAAATCTCAAAATATTATCATCCTAACTTTGATTTGTAGAGTAACAAATACTATCATCCTAACTTTAATTTTTAGAATAACAATTTATTGATCATATGAAGAATTATAACCAAAATCTTCTTGATTCTCAAATGTTTCATTACCCTTACTCCTTGTAAAAAACCAAAACTTCAACTTGGTTGTTGATTATCTCACCTACTCCCATACTAATGATATTTTGATGATTTCCTTCGCATCAAATTGTTGATGAAAAAATTTAAAAACAAATAATATAACTCTACCTTGCCAAACACACAACGGTCACATTAAATAATTTTTTATAGTTTAGAAAACATGAGGGGGTTACATTTGTTAAACAATACGTTGTACTATTGATCCTCAATCGAGACATCTTAACAATAAAATTCTTTAGCCATCCAACATATAACTCGATAAATGTGCAAAGAATATGATGCCACGTATACTAAACTTATAAGTTACTCTTTACATATATTATTAATTTTATTTTGTCATCCGTCCACCTTCTTACAGCAAACATACTTGTTCTCTTGAACTTCAGTGCTGCCGTGAGGCTTAAGAATACCATATCATGATTTCTTGAATTTATATATTGATATTTGTGAGTTATTATTAAATTTGATAAACGAAACGTAGAAAGGAAGATATATAAAATACGTTCTGAAACATTTTTGTAATATGCATATAATAATTTGTTTTGAAAATAAGTAAAAATAAATAATATAAAATACAAATATAATTTTGTATAACAATTAAAAATTTCAAAAAAGTGATTTAAACTCTTATCAAAGTTGAATGTGAGGAGCTTGTCTATTTTTTTGGAACATTCTTCCAAATGTTTATGTGGTCAGCTCCGGAATGATTGGGTATAGTTGGATTATCATAAGGTAGAAAAAACTAAAAGGATCAGGATTCTCTTTATACATGTATTGTTAGAGGAGATGGTTGTTGGATATTTTGATGGTGCTCAACAACTAGGTTTGTGTGGTGGTGGTATGCTTTTAAACTTGAATCTTAGCTTTCATTTTCATTTTTGGATACATTGTGTAAATGGCACAAACACACAAGCTGAGATTTGGCATTTTGGGGATTTTTATGGTTTGCCTCGTATGAAGGTATTGCTTCCCTACCGGTTTTGGGAGATTCCAAAGTGGTTGTTGAATGGGTTGCATGAAAATCAAATCTATAGGTGGCTTCATTGGATTAGTGGTGTTAAAAAATTATGGATTTAAAAGGAGTTATTTTTGTTATTGCATTTTCACATATTTATCGTCAACTCAATACTGTGGAGATAGATTATCAAAGACTACTATAGGTCTTATGGATGGTTTGCTGCATTTTGAAGAAATTGAAGACATGGTTATTTTGTCAATAGGTTCTTTGTCCTGTTTTTTAACTGTTATTGTATTCACATTTCACTTAAGTCTATGCAGTAGATTGTGTTTTTTTGATAGATGTAAACTCCTCCTTTCTAGTGAGGCACGGAGATTGAGATGATACTTTTTGTTTATAGTTATTGATTTTAATGTATTCCTTGGCACTATAGTGACACCTTCTTATACCTTTTTTAGCATACTTGGTGATGTTAGACATGAACTATATGAAAGTTTTAAGATGTAATAGGATTTTGTTATCTTTGATTTATTATATGAATAACAAGTAATAATTTTTTTTTAGTAAAAAAAATATTCCAATTAAAACTTAAATCTTTTTTACCATAGATAAAATTTAAACTTTATTTATTCTACATTTGACATAATGAACTTTAATAAAAATTATGATGTTTTTAAAAAAAAATATAAACTTTATACTACATTAAAAAATCAATGCACAACCTATATATAAATTAAATTAAATAAACTTACATCATTTTTCGAGGACCGCAAAGTTATTGATACAAATGGGCCTACATTATCTGTAATTTTTGAAGTAAATGAGAGGTAATGGCCATCATCACATCTTTGACATTTAAGGACAAGCCCTGTAGTTAATATAATGATAAAGAGAATTGTTGTCATCCATTAGAATATGTACCAACGGTTAGAAATGAAGGAAAAAATGCCGTTCTCCTCTCCATCCTGAATGAAAACGTCTAGGAAAGCCATTGAGTCTGTCCCCACCACTCACTTCAAACTCATTGCATGTCTTGGGACATATCATTTGGTGTTAAATTATTTCTATGCAACTATTGAAGTATCCTATGCAATAAAAGTGATTGCAAAAAATGAAATGATATTGAAATTTAATTATGATTATGAAAAATGATAATGAGAAGGGTCTATTTATATTATTTATATTTATAAGTTTAGATGTGTTATTTTTATTTTTGAAATTGATTTGTTTTAGTTATAAATATAAGATTGAAGATATTCTTTTTATTTTTAAAATTAATTTGTGGTGATATTCTTTTTAATATGGTTTAATTTATAGAAGAATATTAGGAAGTGAGTGATATTTTTATAGAAGAATATTATGTTCTATTTTGTAGAATGGTTTTTTATTTCTGTTTTTTTTAAATAATATATTGTAGTGAAACTTTTTAAGCATTTTTTCTTATTTTTAAGATATAACTTATGAATATATTATATATAGCTCATCAACAATAAGTTTACTAAAAAAAGATCTCACAACATGGATTAATTTTATTTAAGAGAGTATTATATTTTATCTTTTAAATAATAAGATCCTTATATCTGTTAAGCATAGCTTTAATTATACAATATGACAACATCTCCTTTTTTAATCAATGATAAATATTTTAAAGAAACATTTTGCAATACTTTTCTTTCATATTTAATGTTCGTGAATTTAGAATTGTTTAATAATTTTAAACACTTAGTTAAGGTTTTAATTTGTTCTTTGATCACTTGGCATATTAAAATGAGCATGGTGGACATTTGTATTTTATAAACAAAGCATATTGATCTTTTATTATGACAAGACCTTATGTAGGGTGCATGGGATGTGAGCTAAAAGATACCCGAAGCCTATCCCAATAGGCTACAAGTGGCATGGTCTTGACATGATGGTGACACTTGTGAGTAAGGGGAGTAGGATGAGAATGGTTACCTCAGCTTACCCCCTCAATCCTTCAAAGGAACTGACATTCAATCCACTTATGGTGATGATTATGGCTATACATTGTCAAGGAAGGGATTACATCAACCATTATGTTTCAACCATGATTAAATAAGACGCTCATGTAAACACCTTGCTAGAAAGGTATGTTTTTGGTTTCCACGGTTTGATATTCATGGTTGTTATAATTTCCTTAGGAAATTTTGAGATCTCCTCTAATGTTAGTTGGAGTTATCTAACCTTAACAACTTCTAGACTTGCTCTATCTAGGACAGGGAAAATTTTAGGGGCAAAATTTAGCCCATGGTCTAATTTTTGAGGTTTTTTCCCAAACAAAATCGTCATTTTCCATTTTTTTCTAATATGACTTGCTCAATATCCATAGTAATAAAAAAAATTACTCTAAAAATCATCAAAATTGTCCTAAACCTATATAAAATCCTTATAAATTTGAATATTTTTAAAAAAAATATTGCCAAACATTTTATGATTGAAAAGTTAACAATCAATAAGATTCGCCGAGGTTTCTAGACTTTAAGAAAATTATGGATCATTAAAATTTTCCTTGATCTAGGTGGGGATATGTCTGTTGGGATGGTAGGATATCAGACGGGTTATTAGCATTAGATTATTTTGGGTTTCTAATACCCAAAGGCCACAATGTTTATAAGGAGCGGGTGAAAATCATGGTGTTACTCCTAAAGGAACTCAAACTCTACTAGCTCAAATTGCAAATACAAACCTTACTCAAGGCTCTGAAAGAACTAAAATAAAGTTTCAAGGCCAACTCTAGCCTACTGTAAATAGTCTTGGGAAGGAACAGATTCTATTTTCAAGCATGAACAATAGGCTTAACAAAGGAAAACCAATAATAGGAAACAACAAATCATCCAATCCTGTCAGATGAGCCCAATGCAAGTCTTGTAGGAATGCCTCCAACAACCCTTCCAAAGCAAAAATGGAGGCCAAAGATGCTACAATAGGAGTTTTTCTCCTAACATCAATGTTGAGGTAGAGAGAATTGAGTAGAAAGTAAGGGAGAGATGAGGCATCGCCTCTTTTGAGTAAATTGATGATGAACTCATGAATTGGATTCCAGATACAATCTTTTCAGATAAATGGGACACACATTAAATATTTTAGGCAAATTGATCTTTATTGGTAAAACAAATTCACTGTAGACCAAGTTACTTAAGAATGGGGTATTCGACAAAAGGCTGTTCTTAATAAATTGGAGTTCTTGGAACATGGAAGTAGTGAGGTAGGAAGATCATTAAGATAATCAGTCCCCAGACATAGAGAAACCTACCTTCATCTATTTGGATTTAAAATACAAAGATGAGGACTAGGTGCTACATTGTCTTATCACATTTCCCTTTTGTTTTTTCTTTTATGGTAAATATCAATAAAAGTATACTCTATGTTAGGATAAATGACAATAATAGTATGCCCTCTATTCATACTCTAGTTATAGGCTTAGAAAATCATAGGATATCTCTTAATAAACATATTTCTCTTATATTTTGGTTTAAGGACACCACTAACATTTTTTCTACTCACTGTAAACTTATTTCCCTTATGGCATGCTACAATGGAGAATGGTTGTATCTTTTAATGTACAATATTAATAGAATAGTTTTGCTAGCTTACAAAAAAAACTTCTATTATGACAAGCATAGTAGCATAATTCAAGTAGGAATATGGATACGAATACGATTCGATATAGAAAAAAATACGTAATGAAAAAATCTAGTAAGAATAAAATACAAAAGTAGACTTCTCATATATAATACTTTTAATCAAATATACCATAAATGTACATAGACATTTATATAATAAAATAAAAAATATATTTAAAAAAATATATATAAAATCTCAACAACTTGGGTATGGAAAGTGTGAGAGACGCCAACTAGTTATTGATAATTATTTTCATAAGAAAATATGAAATTGAATGGTATTTCTATTTAATAGTATTTAAATAATAAAAGTTTGGCTTTTTTTAAATCGGTTTTCAAAATTTAATTGTCCACTAGTAAAAATCTCTATCTGTATTACACGTACCGAATATTTGACGAATTCGAATTTGTTCCGAATTTCCATACACGAAATACCAATACAGTCGAATTATGCTACTATGATGACAAGGACATTAATATGTACAGTATTTAAAAATGAAGAAGGTGAAGCATTTTACAGTTTTTTTATCCTTTATGGTGTCATCACCAGAATTCTATGAAGTAATCTTTACCAAATCGTAATTTTGGATTGATGAAATTATTATTTTTAATGTAAAAATGGATTCATTGCCCTTAAATACTCCCAGTACAACTTTATTACGTGCAAAGTTAATCCAAAATTATTTTAGCCATATTTCAAGCAAAAATTCCCATTTTCCATCCCATTATTTTAAGTCACAAAAATGACCAATTCATATCCTGTTTAGATGCAAAGTTAATCCAAAATTATTTTGGCCATATTTCAATAAAAAATTCCCATTTTCCTTCCCATTATTTTAAGTCACACAAAAGGACCAATTCATATCATGCTTAGAGTGTTGCTTTAGAAATATTAAAGTTTAATTTAAAATAATATTTATATTTATATTGAAGAATGCTCAAACTTTATCAATAAGATTTGAAAAAAAAGAAAACAGAAAAATATTTAAAATAATTTTAAAAATTTAAAATATGTGACAATAAATAGTTTTAGAAAAGTGAATATAAATGTTTATAAGTATTCAAATTTGATTGTTAATTGGGTGTAGTTTGAGTAGTTGAAAGTAAAGTTGTTATCCTCTCTTAGATTTAAATTTCACTTTGTAATACACTTATTCTTTTAGTAACCAATTATTAATTTTTTATTCAATTTAATAGTTTTTGTTTTAATATTAAACATAAAAAAACCCATATTTGATGAATAAAAGTTGAAAAATACTATAAAATAATTTTTAAAAAATAAGTATTATAAAATATTTTTTTTTCAAGAAAAAAAAATGTACTTTTGCTATTACTGAGAATTAAAAAGTACAGAGCCATTGTTCTAGTACACTTCATATACTGTGCACATGTATTCCAAACTTTTTTAAAAAACAATAGAAGCTAGGCAGACCCATGAAACAAAGACAAGACTCCAAAAAGCGTGGAGGAGAACAATCCTAAAAACCGGAGTTCAAAGACAAAAAACTCAAACAGCGGGAACATAATGACAGCTAGTCATCAAACATCAAATAGGACCCCCCATCCGTCAAGACACCTTCAGTGCATTCTTCCCATTGCATCCATCCAACCTCACCATCCAAAGCTTCCTTTGAGAGTGCATCTGCTACAACATTTAGCTCTCTGTGGATATGATTGATCGACCAATCATAGATAAAATCCAACAATGCTTCCACTCTATTAGACCAATGATTCAACACAATCTAGTTTAGCCTGCAATTTTTATTTTCCCATTGAATAATCACCAATGAGTCCCCCCAAAGATCCGAATAGAGTGAATTCCAAATTAATTGGCCACTTTAATTAAACCCCATAAAGATATTAATTAAAATCTTGTATTTGTTCCAACACCATAGCACAATCGCATTTTGAAATGCAATTCAAAATTTATATTAATATATATACCTACACCACTTCTGCCAACTGCAGACTGGGGTATTTTTTAAGGATTATAAAAGTATACTTAAGTATAGTATTCTAGGCGATTATTATTTATTGAAAAAAACATAAATATAGATTGGTAGGCGAATATTAAATATGAAACATACAATCTACTATTGAAACTTGTAAATTTTGGCGAATATTATGATTAAAAAACATATTTTATGTAAATATAGGTGATATTAGAGATTAAAAATGACCAAATAGCGAATATATTTTTTGAAAAAAGGCCCAAAAAATAGCCAATTGACGAAATTTCGCCCCTAAAAAATTCCCTACAATGCAGACACCCCGTCGAAAAAACTTGTAGCCATATTGGATTGTGGAATATTCTTTATAACTCTGTGAGGCTTGGAAATCATCTAAACAGTATTATATAAACAGAATATCCTTACAACGTTGTTCACAACCAAATGAATTGATGGAAAATGTTGATCAAAGATGGTCCTATTCGAGTAATTCCAGAGCGCCCAAGTAACAAAGGCGAGTAGCATTTTATAAGACCCATGGTTATGTATCCAACACTGAAAGGAATGTTAAAAGTTTCATTTATCCCAATCATTAGTAATCTTAAAAGTGGCACAAACTTCATTCCAGACATCTTTTGCAAACTTATAGAGCAGAAATAAATGGAAAACCGACTCACCATCACACCTACACAACAGACATATATTGGGTATGATTATGCCACATCTAATGAGGTTGTTCCAGGTCAAAATCATGTCTTCAAATGCCAACCAAATAAAACACTTGATTTTATGTGGTAATTTCAATTTCCCTAAACAAGCATACCACCATTTTACATCACCTGTAAAATATGTGTTGACAATAGCCATATATGCATCTTTTACAGTGATCTTCCCTATAGCCATATTATTACGCCAAACCAATTTATCTTCATTAGAGTATGAGTCTAATACCTGCAACATTCAAGTGAGAGATGTACCTATTCCATTCAACAACCCATATACTACCCAGTCCTAAATCTTTGGCCTCCAACCAATAACACTGTGAATTTAACATCCAACTTGGGCATTTAATGTCAGCTAAGGTATAAAAACCAAAATCTGCAAGATGATCCCAAATAAGTCGAGAAAGGAAATACTCATAATCATTACCAACAAAGGGATCCAACCCAACACAAACACGTTTCCCATTCCCCGCCTTCCATATCAGGTTATCTTTTATCCATGGGAAAATGCGTATGAAACCACTCCAGAACAGGGAGGCATTCCCATATTTTTCTCCGGACCCATGATCCAGGATATCAGATCCGACTTAATATATTTTTCATGTATTACAACAGTCCACAAACCCGATCCAAACAACCCCCACCAGAAGCTCTTCAGACAGAGTGCAATATTAAACTAGTATATGTTTTTGATATTCCACCCACCAAGTTTTTTGGGCAGATAAATACGCTCCCATCTAACCAAATGATAATGTCCACCTTCCATATTATCAAACAACAAAAATCTAAACATAAATGAGTTTATCCTCTTTAAAATATTGTGAGGAACAAGTGCCATAAGTATCCAATACATTGGCATTCAAGTGAGGATGGATTTAAGCAAAGTGAGTCTCCCACCCAGTGAGAGGAATTTATGACACCAGAGATTTATCTTCTTCTCAAATTTTCTGATGAGCCATTGCCAATATTTTGACTCATACCCATTCAGTTTTATATAATAGCCCAAATATTTTAATCCTTCATCAAGTAAAGCCATTTTGAAGGGGAAGATACAGGAAATGTGAAACAATACCTCATCCTCCACATTACTATAGAGAAATGTTGATTTATTTATGCTAACTTCCATCCCAGTGGTTGAGCAAAAAACATGTATGATACCTGCAAATATTTCCCATTCTTCCACATTGGCTTTTCCAAAGAGAAGAACGTCATCCACGAAGAGTAAATGGGTGATAAAGACTTTTGGAGAAATATTTACACCAATCAACTTGCCATCTTTCCTCGTTGAACAAATCATTATGATAAGCCCCTCATTGACCAAAAGAAAAAATAGCGGAGAGAGTGGGAATCTCTTCCTGAGTCCTCTGCAACTTTATAAAAAAGTAGTGGGATTACCATTTATTAGAACCACAAAATTCTTCGTCATTACACATGCCAAAATCCAGTTTGTAACAAAAAGTGGGAGACCAATATGGAGAAGCATAAGTCTCAAAAACCCCCAATTTACTTGATCATAGGCCTTTACAAGGTCCATCTTGAGAATAAGAACACTCATCTTCTTTGTTTGTATTGTATGAAGACAATCCTGAGAAATACCAATAGTATCAAATATCTGACGGTTAGACAAAAAACCGAATTGTTCCTTGGACATCATATAAGATAATTTGGGCTTTAATCGATTTGCAATAATCTTGGTGATTATTTTATAGGACAAATTACATAATTCAACTGGCCTAAATTCATTGAAAGACTTCGTCTTATTGTTCTTTGGAATACGACTAAGGAATGTGGCATTCAAAACACCAGAGACCCAACCTTATGTTCTAGAGAATTCAATCATCTTTAAGAGATCCATCCCCATAATCTCAAAAAACTTAGAAATAATTCAACGGTCCACCCATCGGGACCCGGGATTTTATCCTTTGCAAATAGCCAAAGAACCTTCTTCAATTCTTCCAACATGACAGGTTTACCCACCTCCAAACCTTCCTCTGAGAGAAGAAAGATGGTAGTACTGAAGTATCTTTAGTTGGTCATCAATTTTATTGGACCCAAGATCATAAAATATCTTCTTGAAATGATCTTTAGATGTGGCTTCCAATTCGGACTGAGAATTTAACACATTCCCGTGTTGATCACTGATGTCCCAAATGACGTTGATATTACGCATGTACAAAGCATATTTGTGGAAAAAAAAATTATTCTCATCACCTGAGACCACCCACGTTGCATGACTTTTCAATCACCAATAGTTCTCTTCTTGTTTCAATAAGAAAGCATGTTTTTCTACTAGAGGTTGAATCTCCATTTTCTCATCCTAAGTATACAAACCCCTAGGATTTAGTCTAGGAAAGTCCTTTAATTGACAATCAATCTATGTCAATTCCTCTCTATCTTTAATCTTATTTTGTTTCTCCCATTCTATGGTCTTCTTTTTAAGCATTTTTAGCTTAAATATAAGAGATTCCATCGAATTAAGATCTTCAAGAACCGTAGCAAATACCCATAAATCCCTTACCATAGAGAAAAAATCAGGTTCTTGTATCCATGTACAATTGAACTTGAAAGGGTAATTTCCTTTTTAGATAAGGACATCAATTTGTAGAATAATTTCCTGGTGGGAAGAAATTGTAGTGGGTTCAATCCACGATCTGTATTTCTGGAGAGAAACTATTAAAGAATCAGCTAGAAGAAATCGATCCAATGTTGTACGGATGCCCATCGAGCCACTCCTCTTATTAATCCATGTAGCACCCATTTTAAGTGGAAGAACATCAACAAGATTTGCTCTCTATATAAGATTGCTAAAGTAATTCGAAAGTTCGTCTTCCCTTGCAGAGGATCCCCATATCTCTACAATTGAGAGGGTGAAATTTAAATCACCTTAGGTTGGGGATATTAAAATGCCACCCCTTTCCAAGGCATCCCAAAATAACACCCTATTCTTATAGGGCCCATATATATTTAATATAGCAAGATTATGAGTGTTAGAGTGAAACTTCCCTTTAAGAAGTAAACCACCAATAGTTTTGAATGCCTTAAAATCGGTTGTTACCGGATTCCAACTAGAGAGCAATCCACCAGAAAAACCACATGCATCAATTGCACAAAAATTCCATCTCGGTAACAGATTTGAGAAAACATCAATCGCTTGTTCAGATGAGCAGATAGTCTCTTGGATTAAAATCACATCAAGGTTAGTAGCTTTGATACAATTGGAGAAGGCCCTAACCTGTTCATCCCCCCCAATCCCTTGAATATTGAAAGACATGAAAGACATTAAGAACCAATGGAATCAGACAAATCAACTCTAAGGGCCCATTTTGTGGAAGGAGAAGAGTAAAGGTTTTGTGAGTCGGCCTCACTCGGACGAATGGAGAGTAGGGTATATGATAACTCATTTGCGTGCCCCTTTTTTTATTTTTCTTTCTTATGGTGACATTCTTGCATGTAGTGGGAGACACATCTAGAGACACAGGATATTTTAATAAGACCCCAATTGGGGTTTTGTAAACACCATCAAAGTTAACAACATCAGATTGAAGAGCATGGGGGGAGGAATTTTGTACAGAAGGTAAGGATAAATCCTTGAAATCAACAAAGGGGGTTCCAAACCTTCTATTAAACTATCTAAAATCCTCTCATTGTCTTTTGAATTATTCACCTCCCCTATTGACATATTGCAATCAACATGTCCGATAGGGTGTAAAGATTCGTCCCTAGCCAAAGGGACCAAATCCCTTTCTAAGGTCTCCACCTGGTTAAAACCAAATGATAGACTCTGATTTCCCTCTACATGCAAAGTCACGGAATGGGAAACAAGCGGGTTTGACACAAAAAGTAGGGTGAAAGGAGTTTCAAAAACCGAGTCTATGTTTTGTCCCCCAGAATTTTCCAATTCTTGCAAAAGATTCCTAGAAACCACATATTTGGATTTCCAAAGTCTAATGATTTTTCAACGGATAAGTAAAAACAAGCTTATCTTTTGAAACCCCTTCATAATGTGTAGAGGATTCATTTGATAACTTACCCGGTGAAAACTGTGAAGACTTTTTACATATGCCAGAGCTTGATGACTCCAGTGGAGCAACATAATCCGAACCACGAGCCTTTTCTAGCAGTCCCTTAAAATGATAAGGACATCGAGCCTACACATGTCATATGTTTTTACACATAAATCATCGAAAGGGAATGTTTATTTAATCCAATTTTTTCTTATATACCATGTTTCCCCAAACAACCTGCGCTTGAGCCGGGAGACCCTTTTCAATGTCCATCTGAACCATCAGTGACGCAATCCGCTTATCTACTCCAAAAAACCATCTTTGTCCCCAACCTAACCAACTTCCCCAGAAAATTTACTAGATCTTCAAAAACATTTGTAATCCATAATTCCAAGGGAAAACCTAGCATTGAAACCTAAAGATGCCAGAGGTGTGTTAAAATAAAAGGAATACTTGGTATGTACCGACATAATCGGTCACCCACCCAAAAAACCCTAGAACATTACTGACATACAATACAAAAAAAACCCGCATGTAAAATGACACCTCAGACTGAAGAAAAACTGAAAAAATGGCCCACCAGTACACACAAAGACAAAAAAAGGTATAAAAGGGCAAGAATTTTTAGAAAACCTGAAAACAAAAGAAAAATGGATTCATAACCAAAACCTAAGAAGTATTGTAGTTAAAAATTCCCACTTTTTTTATTCTTGGTTGGCACTATACCACCAAACGGTTGGCTTGACTCCAAGTATATGTCGTACATCATTAGATCAGGTATGAAGAGTCATTTCCTTCTGAAAACCAAGGTATTTAAGGATTCTAGTATTATACGTAAGTGTATTATTCTAGGCGATTATTTTGGATTGAAAAACACACACATATAGATAGGTAGGCGAATATTAAATATGAAACATACAATTTACTATTGAAAATTGTAATTTTTGGCGAATGTTATGATAAAAAAACATATTTTATGTAAATATAGGTGATATTAGAGACTAAAAATGACTAAATAACGAATTTATTTTTTGAAAAAAAGCCCCAAAAATAGCCAATTGGCGAAATTTCGCCCCTAAAAATTACTCTGCTGAAAACCCAAGCATAAAATTGAAAACCCTAGACACCATCCTCCAAAACAAGCTCTTCCAATAATAAAAATATCAAATTGTAACTCATACTTTAGATAAGGAGGGGGGAAACACCCCGCCTTGGGAAACAAGGAAGGTTTCAACATGACTGACCAACCTAAACGGGACAAAATGGGATATCTGAAATAGGGAGTGAACCTGCATCCTACCCGAAATGGGACTACAAGTAATTAAATTCTACTAATAAAATCTGAGAAAAAAAGAAAAACACAACATCTACCATAATTAAAATAATTAATATATCGAAATGATAATATAGATAATAAATATATCAAAATGTTTATATATATATATATAAGCAAGGATAATTTTAGGGTCGAAATTTAGTCCATAGGTTATTTTTCCATGTTTTTTTTCCGAAACAAGATTCGTCAATTTGCATTTTTTGAAGCCCCATTTCGCCCTATTTTGATGGGGTAAACTATGTAAAAATCGCCAAATTATTATATAAACTATATAAAATCCTTAGAAATTGAAATAATTTTAGAAAAATATCGCCAAATATTTTATAGTTGACATTTTAAGAATTGGTAAGGTTCACCAAGGTTTATACACTTTTAAATAAGTATGGATCCTTAAAATTATCTCTATATAAAAAAATGATTTTTAATATTTAAAATTGGAAAAAAGTTTCGATAAATCGTAATGAACATGCTTTTCTAAACATAATTTGACCTTTAAATTATATATTATTTTATAAATTAATAAATTCCATGTATACCTCGTACGCAAATCATAATTTCCATGTTTAAAAAAATCAAATAAGAAAATTATTCATTTTCTTGCCACTTTTGCTGTAACCCAACAACATCTATATATCTTTTTAAGTCCCATGTGTAGAAAAATTACACAGGAGAACTAATTTATTTTCTTGTGCCACTTAATGGTATGGACAACAATGTTTGAGTGGGATATATGTGGGACTTCCAAATGATGAATACACACAAAGATTTCAAAGACTATCATAATGTGGTCCTAACTCATCATAATGTTTTCCCAATATGTCTAAATTTTAATTCACTCATTCTAATTGACCTAAAATTAGATGAGGTGCTTTATGAAAAAATGAAGGAACTTGTAAAGTGTTAATTTTAATTATGTCAGTTTAAAAAAATTGAAATAAAACATAAAGGTAACCCACTCTAGTGCAAATGAATATAGTTGAAATGAATGAATAATAAAAGAAAGGAATATAGTGGTCCTTACAAGACTTTTTAGAGAGTGAGAATGACATTTTATTTTAAGAGAATGGACCCTTACAAGACTTTTTATTGAATGAGAATGACATTTTATTTTTTATGGAAAGGAATTTATACTTAAATCATATTGCATGTTTCATAACATGTTTACAAATTTTCAAAAATTAAAGAGAGGAAGCCAATTAATATAGAAAAATAATAAATAATATTTATTAAATTAAATGATATATTTTAATTAAGATTTTATATATTTATTAAAGTTTTAGTTAAAAAGAAAAGGAAGAAAATTAATAAATTTTTTAATTTTAATAATAATTTAAGTGGATCTAATAATTAAGTATATGTATTTTTTAAGGTTATAAAGTGAAATTCAAAGAAGATATTGCCCTTTAAGCAAGGTATTCCTCGGATTTTTATAAACAATTTAAAATTCTTAAGAAATGCTTAATAATATTGGGATGTTTGTAAATATATATAAAACAAAGGTAATAATCATTTAATCAAAACAAATCACATATCTTGATTTTGTTTATGATAATAGCAACTTGGAAGAAGTCCAAATATATATATATATATATATTATAAGACAAATGGGAACTATAATGTTGAAGAAAGAATTAATGGAAGTTGAAAGTTTACTTTGACCTTCAAAATAACTATGAAAATGAAAAAAAAATGGTTTTGGGAAAAATATAAGGTCAACTTCAATGCCCTTGTCACCCTTCGGATTTTGTATGGCTGGCTATGAGGTTTGAGGTTGTAGTATTTTTTAAGGAACTTGGAGAAAAAACAAGAAAATCCAAAAGCACAGTATAATAATTAAACTAATGATTAAATGTAATTCCCCTTATCGTATCCTCCTTTAGAGGTCGGGTTTCTTCCATTGAGAGTAAGGCTATGATAAGGTACTTAATGTACACGCAGAAACTAATTAGCATGAAAAATGAGAGACTTCCTATCATTACTTCAAACATCAGTAAAATTTACTCAAGGCTTAGGACTATAGATGCAATCTCTTGGTTAAACTATGGGAGATAGTGGAGTAGGATGTCCTTCAAGTTATCAACAACTTTAAAAGCATTATCTTAACTAGAAGTTTAAGAAGAAAATGTGGAATGATACAAAGACTAAGGATTTTAGAGAAAGTTGGTTCAATACAAAGAAATCATTAACCCCAAATTAGAATATCAAAATTATCTTTACATTGTTGCCAATTCAAGAAAGAAAATAGGTAATACAAAGATAAACACAAATTCTCATGAACTTCATAGTGAGAGAAGACATTG
The DNA here is from genome assembly GCA_027924585.1 of Larix kaempferi. Taxonomy (NCBI): domain Eukaryota; kingdom Viridiplantae; phylum Streptophyta; class Pinopsida; order Pinales; family Pinaceae; genus Larix; species Larix kaempferi. The sequence goes on from BSBM01000252.1 coordinate 7,058,324, forward strand.
GCAACAACTAAATTTCTTCAGTGCAAAACAATATATAAATTCAGTAAGATGAATAGTGTAGAAGATGATAAAAAAATATGTTCTCTAGACCGTTTGACTTTTAAATGCACTAGATTTAATTTTGAAAGCATTTATAATAAACTAAACTCCGTAACTTATTAACTCACAAAAATCAAAGAATACTTAGAAATTTCATTTTCAAATTAATTGATATTACAAACAACTTGATAAATTTCAAATTAATCTAATTTTGATAAAAATCTAATAAACCAAAATTAATTTCAATTAACAATAATAATCATAATTATCATCATTAATTTTTTAATTACATTAATTTAAAAATATTAATATCTTAACCATTAATTAATATAAACACTACTTTGTAAACTATCTCCATAAGAAAAGAAAAAAAGAACCCAAAGGTGTTATGGCAACTTAGTTTTTTTGTGGTTGTCAACATCATATGATAATTTCCCACTTTCTAAGCAAAGAAAAACAGAACCCTAAATCATTATAACTTTTGATATACAATTATTTACAATCAATTGTATATACACCATTTCAAAAAGTGCCCAAATTTGACCATTTGTACCAATATATAAAACATGGCCATACATACATTTTATTAAAGAGTATTTTACGAAACTACTCATTTGAAATTAATAACCAATGTATATATAAAAGGGCCTACTCGAGAATTTTTAGGTCATGGGATCATGTGAACAATTATAATATAATACCACTGAGTATTATAAAACATGGTTCATATAGTCATTGTGAAGTATGTTAGTTTACCCAGGAATGAGCAAGATACTTTAAAAAGCATAAATATAAAATGTTTATTCCTTTGGTTAAGGAAAGGATGTGTGATAAGTACTTCGTTATAATTAAATTAATAAATTGAAATATAATGTAAGAGTGATATAAGTAAGGTGGTACATAGTTTTGTGAGTGTTGGAAATCACGTATGCAGTGTACAAGCATCTTCTAACTAACCAAGGGGAAGTTTCCTTTTTGGAGTTTAAAGGGTAATATCATTTATAAGGTTCAAGGAGAAGCATTTTCTATACCCTTATGTTGATATTGATGAACAAGGTTGAAGGGTCATATTTCATTGGTTGGAAGAATGTTTTGAAATTTCAATAATATTTGGTACATATGCACATACCTACAACTAAGGATGCTAACCATCTTGAAAGTCAATTCATAATAATAATAACAACATATTGTATGTCAAAAAGATGAGTAGTCACCTTATTGACAGTTATAAAATCAAACCACCCTTAACAACAAATTCTTCATCTTAACTTAAATGTACTCATATATTACTATATATGATACAAAGCATCAATCATAAAATATTTAACGATATTTTTTTCTCTTAATAACATAGCATTGTATGTAACCACTTTTACATAGCAATACAAATATTGTTACATTATAATTTGTGTGTATTTCATTTACTCATTTTTGTTCATGTTTCCACACCCATGACTTAATGAGTTCAATATATTTGAGTTTTCCTATAAGTTGTATCCTAACATTGGATCAAAGAACATATATAAAAAAATGTAAGAGTACAAGTAATAGTGATATAAAACCTTGATAAAAGGAATTGTACATAGAAAAGTGTGAATGTAACAGAATGGTGCAACATACAATATTAGTGTAAAGGAAAAACTTGTGCATGGCATAAATGATGACATCGACAAGAAGAATGTCATATCTTTGAAAGCATGGGAGCATATAGAAGAGTCATAGTCAAAACATTCTATTAATTTAACATTTTCTAATTGCTCAAACTAATGAGAAGGGAAACCAACATTTTTTTTATCTGAAATCCAACAAGAACCATTTTGGAATAATGTAATTGCATATATCAATAGTTAGCATCACAAAATCAAATTGCAGTAGGGGTATTTGAGGGTGTTGAATCCATTTCAATTAAAACAACGATTTCAACAATACAAAATTGTAGTTTCAACAAAGATTTTATGACCAAATTCTGATGACAAACTAACAAAATACCAAGATTGTAAAATGTTTAGCCTTCTTTTATAAAAAATGGTAAAACAAAAAAATGCATGAACAACACAATGATGAACACATTAGATAAATACAACCGATGAAGAATATTAATGTGACAAAAGATGAAGTTGAGAAGTCAAAATAGTAAGTAAAGAGTTAGACGATAAGTTGATGAGTTAACAACGAGAATAATAGTAATATGGAAAACATTAGAGTTGATTTAGCCATTTTAATTGGAGTTAAGCAATAAGTTGTTAGGGGATGTTTCAAGATCTAGGAAGAGGTCCCATCTTTTACTAATAAGAAGAACAAAACTTTTATTATGTAAAAGAAAAGGTTACCTAAAATAACATGACCAGAGTATTGTAAGTTGTTGTGCAACAAAGGTGGATTTTGGACCGCCATGCCCCCATTGCATCAAATTATGTATTAACTCATAGTACTCCCTCTAAAAAAACATTCCATGGTTTTAATAGTGGATACATTGGTTCACATAAATTTACTCTTCTTTACAATTTTTGTTATTGACTATGAAAAGCAAAGTAGCATGCAACAATACAAAGTGGTTGTAGATAAATCAATTTAGATAAATTTTAACTCTAGATCTACCATGCACCAAGAGAGATTGAATCCGTCGAGGTGAAAACCGTTTTAGTGTGTAAAAGTGGACAAAGGGTTTGCACCTCAAGGGATCTGATCCTTCTTGACGCATGGTAGATTTGCATTTAAGATGGATCTAGGCTGGTTTTAGTTGCAGGTGGTCACATCAAATTTGTAGATGATCAACATTATGTATTTTTTCAAGACTAGTATGCAAATGTAGACATAAGCTGACCTCCCTAGTTTAATCACTACACTAGAACAAAACAAGCAATCATACATGCATTTCCCTAACTTGATCCAATCACAAATTAAAAGATAGAAAACATACCTTTGACTGTGAGTTGTCTTCAATAATCCTATGCTCCAGCAAGCTTGCTCATCCCCTTATAAGAAGTACCTACAAAACATGTAATCCAAGCAACGCAGGAAGAAAACTAGATCTAGGATTGGATTAAGTTATATATGTGACCAAGGAGATATACAATAAATGAATAACAAACCATTAATGTGAAATGAAATGCAGTATTGTATTAACATAAATGGTAAAGAGTACAACCACTTAAGCCTTGGTGTCGTATCTCCTCTCCAATGGATTCCTCTTTGCTCCAAGATGTCACCTCAATGAAGGAAGGGTAAGGATATAAAGTCTATCACTTCTACTATAATTTCTCCAGCATAACTCTATTTTCAATTCCTCCTCCCCTTCACCCATAACTAAGACTTGAATTTATAGGACAATATGGATAGAGGAGAGATGAGATCTTTAGGGATAATGGATGAGATATGATCCCAACAAGTGAGGAATCAAGTGAGATCCTAGCAAATAGGGAAGAAATCTCATCTAGAAAAGATTTCGTTCTAGAGACTTCTCGAAAAACCCTTTTTTTGACCGTACATACATTGGCGCAACTTGGACATAGAGCAACGTGCACCAAATGAGCTCGACGCGAGTTGACGTGAAGGAAAAGTGAGTCATCGACGCAGATTGACAGTAGAGCAAAGCATGTTGATGGACTTCGACGTATGTTTCTAATGAAACAGAGCATGTCGAAGTCACAAAAAAGGTTATTTGCAGGGAAAAAAGAGTAAAGGATCATTCATCATAGATGTGGCTTTAGGGATTGTGGCAAGTGACCCAGGGATAATTTTAAGGACCCATACATATTTAAAAGTGTATAAACCTTGGCGAATCTTACCAATTCTTAAAATGTCAACTATAAAATATTTGGCGATATTTTTCTAAAATTATTTCAATTTCTAAGGATTTTATATAGTTCATAGATATCATCTATTTTTTTTTTGGGGGAGGGGGGTGGGGTAGGATTTTCATTTCCTTGAATCTCTACATCTAGTACTATGGTTGAATTGGTCAAATATCGTTTTCTCTGTCGATATGCTCTTTCCATTCTAAATTGTGCTTTCTATGTTCTTATTGTTCAATTGTCATTTGTTTCAAATTTCTTGTTGATATGCTCTACTAGATTGGTGGAAAAGGGGTTTGCTAAAAAAGAAGGGATTTATTATGAAGAGAACTTTGTTCCAATAACTAAGAGGAATACTATCAGGTTAGTGGTAGCTTTGGCTGCAAAAAATTGATGGAAAGTGCACCAAATGGATGTGGAGAGTGCATTTCTAAATGGTGATTTATAAGAGGATGTTTATATGACTCAACCTCATGGTTTTGAGATTTGAGGGAAAGAAAGGAAGGTTTGTAAATTCGTTAAGGCGTTGTATGGGTTAAATCGAGCACCTAGAGATTGGTATGCTAAAACACATGCCTATTTACATAAAGTTGGTTGCATCCACGGTGAGTCAAATGACACTTTGTATGTTTGAATTCAAGAAAGAAACTTAATCATTTTGGTGATGTACATTGGTGATTTGTTGATAACAGGTAAAATGATGATCATATTTATTAGGTGAAGGAAGAACTTCAAACATGTTTTGAAATGATAGACTTGGGTTTACTTCACTACTATCTTGGAGTTGAACTTATACAACGAGAAAGAAGAATATGTATTTCTCAAACTAAGTATGTTTCTGAACTATTGAAGATTGGAATGGAGGATTGCAACCCAACTATCACCCCCATGGAGCAAAACTTAAAACTTTCTAGTTTGAAGAGGAGGAACTTGTCAGCAGTAATAAGCATCGACAGTTAATCAGAAGTTTAATCTATCTAACAAATACTCGTCCAGACTTATATTTTATAGTCAACATACTTTCCAAGTATATGCAGGATCCCTGAGAGAGTCATTGGAATGCAACAAAAAGGATACTTCGATATCTTCAAGGAACAAATTATTTTGGACTTAAGTTTAAAAGGAATAAAATTTGTAAACTTATCGGCTACTTAGATGCATATTTTGCTAGAGATGTTGATGAAAGGGAATATACTTCAGTATATTTAATGAGCATGGGATTAGTTGTTGTATCCTGGAGTTTTAAAAACCAAGACACAATTGCAAATTCCACAACAGAAGCATGATATATCTCAGCTTGGGAAGCAACTTGTGAAATAGTCTAGTTGCGAAGAATTTTGAAGTACCTTAAAGTTGTTCAAAATGATGCTAATTCTTTATTCATCAATAGTCAACCAATGATCAAGTTATCAAAAAATCATGTATTTCACTCGAAGATAAAACATGTTGATACAAAGCATCATTACATTTGAACTCTCGTCATCAAGGAAATAATCAAGCCAAATTATTTTCCAACAGAAGATCAAACTATGGATATGTTCACCAAATCTCTTGGAAAGATTAAATTCACTAAGTTCAAAAATGAACTTGGTATCTTCGCAAAACAAATTTTGGATCAAAGGGGGAATTATTAGAACTATGATCCAAAATATTTTGCTTTGGACTTTAGTGAATAAATGTTTTAGTAAATATTAATGTAAAAGGGACACTTACACATTCACACGATTATGTGAGGTGTCCAAGTTAGTTTTAGATAATATATTTTTCAGTTATTAGTTTTGGGTTATTTAAACCATTTTCTATTCTAAATGAGGTTGATTTTGTCCCTTAGCCTTCACGTATCTTTGATGTAGTTGTATTCTTTAATAATAAAACTTGTGTCTAAGGACACTTTGTCAAGACAGAATTATTGGTAGCAATATGTCAAAGTAACTCCACTCATATTTATGATCATATTCATGAATGGAGAAGAAGGCTACGCCTCATTCACGCTAAAATCCTAGATCAATTTTTAGCCAATTGGTGTAATGTCCCCATTCAAATAAATCTCAAAAGAGAAAATTCCACCAATCTACTAGTTTCCTAGGTTGGGGTGGAAACATTAGATTTGGAATAAGGAGACTATAAAACCCCAAATGGACATTATCTTCACATAAATATATTAAAATGGGTTAAATAAATATTTATGATAAGAAAATAAGTTGGTACTTGGTCATGGAGACACATTGGTGGTGTAGGACCCACACAAAGCTAGATTCCTCATGCCACATTGCATCCTATTCTCACCCATTCGAATCCAAGGTGGAGTCTAATACTCTTGGGGAGTTGGAAGGCCAACACGACTCAATGAAGGTCGAATTGGAGTGGAAGAGTAACTTCCATGGAAGAGGAAGAGGCATTTGAGAGATATTGAGACACTTGGGATAGATTCCCTAGATTCTATGACAATAATGATGAAGATGCTATGAAACTTATGACACAAATCAGACCCAATTGCTAACATATGACATATATGACATGTCAGGGATAAAAATAGCCTCCAAGAGGGCGCACAAGGGAGTTAGGGTATCCAAAGAGTCATCCATTCAAATTGAGTGAAGGAGGAGGCTAGGAATGGAGGGACAAGTGGCACACATTGGAATCTCTTCCCAATTCGAGTTGGCATGAAGCTCATGGATGGAATTCGAGCTAAGGAGGTCTTTGGAAGTTTATAAAAGTCAAGAACAAAGAAGGAGAGTAGCTTTTTATCATTTCTCATTTTGCATATTGGAGAGCATAGCTTGTTCATGCTTGTGGAGTGTTTACTCTACTTGCCTAAGTACCAATTTCGAGGGTGAAAGATTCCCATCCTAATTGGAAATTGGAGAGGCCATTCAGACCTTTCATTTGGACCTAAAATGGATTCATTTGTTGTAGGTTGAAGCTACAGGGCTTCTCATGACATTCTCTTCTTCAACTTGTTTCCACACCTTTCTCACTTCTCTCTTCATATTTTGGCTCTTGGAGGAAGGGCGCACTTGGTGAGATGATGATCTCTTTGGGGGTGATATTGTGGCTCCATTTATTTGTAATATGATGTATTTACTCTATACTTTTTGTTCAGAATATCCCCAGGTCGAAATATCAAGTGAAACTATGTCAAAATACCAAACAATGTATAAATGGTGCCATTTTCCTCATATCTTGTTATGAAAGCTTGAAGTTGCTTAATTTCGACTTGTATCTATTCATATATGTTATTTTTATGATATATGGAGATTCATTAATGTCCTGAAGAAGTTTCATACACATTACCTAGGACTTTGGAACATAAATCTTGAATTTCGTAGCAAATGGTGAAGTTTTCTATCATTTCTCCCTAGGTGAAGGCATGTCCACAAACCTCTTATTTATGGGAATTGAAGAAGCCTTTAGGAACTGATTAATGATGCATTTGAGGCCCCATTGAATTCCTTTAAAAATTTCATGTCTCTGTTCTGAAATTTTGGAGGTTCGTACTGCATTTGGGAAGCCATTTTTGTCCCCTACCCCTACTGGTTTTGAACCTCGAATTGACTAGTAAATTTTCCTATTTTCTCCTGATTGTAAATGAAGGTTGCAGAAGTATTTTGAGAGTGTCCAAGCATCCATAAGCCTAATTTTAATGTATTAATACCTTTCAAACACATTCAGACCTAATTTGGAATCATTTGGAGCCATTTGGAATCATTTGAGTCATTACTAGTCTAAGGGTCGAATTGGCCAAAAATTGCCATTTTTCCAATTTTTCCAAAATTTATAAAAATGGACACTACAAGTGGTATCAGATCATGGTCCTTGCACCTGTGAATTAATATCATACCTTGAAGAATAATTGGTATCCATGTATTACTATTATGATACATCCTATGAGTACAATGCTTATGAGCAATATGAAGAAGAATGTGAATGGTATGAGGAAGAGGTTCCATCATGAAACACTTTTTACAATTTCATAAGGAATGAGGGTTATTCTTATGACCTTGAATCTGATGAATATGAGTGTGTGACACTACCAAATAATAATTCTATGAATGAATTACAAATATTGAGAGCAACATGTAAAACCTTGCCCCAACAATATCAGGCATATCTTGATGTGTACAAGGGAGATACACAAAAGGTGTGAGGAACCCATGTCTTTACTTGTTAGTAAATTGTTATTGGATGCATATGCTTTGTAAGTCGTCCCGTAGTAATTGTTGATCCATAGTTTGTGTTATTGTTGTTTGGCGCATATGCTTTGTAAGTCGCCCGTAGTATTGTTGATCCATATTTTGTATTGGCCCGTGGTTTTGACCCATAGTATTGGCACCTAGAATTAGTATATAAGTGTGTGTTGAGACCTATGAAGCCACCGTGAAGTTATTTTGTATTGAGCTTGCTCAAAGGAGGTTGCCCCCTCGAAGTGGCCTGCGATCAATAAAAGTATTTTTTCATCTCAAATATTGTGCATTTTATCAATTATTTATTGCAGGTTCTTCACATCTGGTATGAGAGCACTTTCTTGGGCTCGTTAGTTGAAATTTCTGCCAAACTTTTTTTTTCGCATCTATTGCAGGTTCGGATCTGGGAATAATCCCTATCCGCTTAACTGTGGGAAGTACTTGGGCATAAGCCCTAAAACTCATTGTGAGGAGTACCACAGGAACCCTGAAGTAGCTGGCCCATTGAGAGGACCTGCCAGTGAAAAGGGCAACGACCCCTTCCTGATTGACTAGTTCCCACCCGTGAGGTAAACCAAGAGTTGTCGTTTGTGGCAAAGCGGTTATCAGTTTTACCTAAGTCGTGGAGTGAGGGGTATTGCCCCAATACGCAAGCCGTCAGATAACATTGGTGCCCAAGTGAATCCCCTGAATCGTTAGGAAGCCGAGCATACGGGGTCCATATCTATTTTTAGCTGATAAATTGCAGGTTTTCTCTGTCCAGAACTGTTGCCGATCACTTTCGCGTCGTTTCAGATCTATCTGTTGCCGATCCCTTCAGCGTAATTTCAGATCCATCTATTGCCGATCCCTTTCGCGCTGTTGCAGATCCATCTGTTTCCGATCCCTTCCGTGCCGGAGCAGATCCATTCTGAAAATATATATATATATATATATATATATATATATATAAAATTCAGTTTTTTCGCCATATCTCCCTTGCTTTCACTCTGTTTCCCTTGAAAGTTTCCTGGAACCTTGTAATCCCATTCTGCATATTTTATTCCTGAGGACCCTATCCCAAATTCCACTTCTTAAATCCCGAAATCCCACATTTGTCTATTTTTAGGGTTTGCCATAACTTCTTCGAATTTCACCCAATCACCTTCAAATTTTACCACAGAGTTCATTTCATAATTCTGCTTCTTTGTCCCTCTTTGCCAAAATTTCTCATTCTTTCACCCCACTTCTGAAATCCTCATTTTCTGCTTTCGTGTCCATTCGACAGGTCCAAAACCTAGTCAAACCCAAATTACCCTTCAGATTTTTTCGTAAATCCAGATTTTCCTTTACTAAAACAGTTTTTGTTTTTGTTTTTCTACCCACTCAGCAAAAAAAAAAAAAAGTATAAAATTCAATTTTTCGCCATATCTCCCTTGTTTTCACTCTGTTTCCCTTGAAACTTTCCTAGAACCCCTGTAATTTCATTCTGCATATTTCATTCCTGAGGACCCTATCCCAAATTCCACTTCCCAAAGCCCGAAATCCCACATTTGTCTATTTTTAGGGTTTGCCATAACTTCTTCGAATTTCACCCAATCACCTTCAAATTTTACCACAGAGTTCCTTTCATAATTCTGCTTCTTTGTCCCTCTCTGCCAAATTTTCTCATTCTTTCACCCCGCTTCTGAAATCCTCATTTTCTGCTTCCGTGTCCATTCGACAGGTCCAAAATCTAGTCAAACCCAAATTACCCTTCAGATGTTTTCCCAAATCCAGATTTTTCTTTACTGAAACAGTTTCTGTTTTTGTTTTTCTACCCACTTAGCAATATATATATATATATATATATAATTCAGTTTTTTCGCCATATCTCCTTTGTTTTCACTTTGTTTCCCTTGAAACTTTCCTGAAACCCCTATAATCCCATTTTGCATATTTCATTCCTGAGGACCCTATCACAAATTCCACTTCCTAAAGCCCGAAATCCCACATTTGTCTATTTTTAGGGTTTGTCATAACTTCTTTGAATTTCTCTCAATCACCTTCAAATTTTACCACAGAGTTCCTTTCATAATTCTACTTCTTTGTCCCTCTTTACCAAATTTTCCCATTCTTTCACCCCGCTTCTGAAATCCTCATTTTCTGCTTCCGTGTCCATTTGACAGATCCGAAACCTAGTCAAACCCAAATTACCCTTCAGATTTTTTCCCAAATCTAGATTTTCCTTTACTGAAACAGTTTCTGTTTTTGTTTTTCTACCCACTCAGCAAAAAAAAAAAGTATAAAATTCAGTTTTTTCACCAAATCTCCCTTGTTTTCACTTCGTTTCCCTTGAAATTTTTCTAGAACCCCTGTAATCCCATTCTACATATTTCATTCCTGAGGACCTTATCCCAAATTCCACTTCCCAAAGCCCGAAATCTCACATTTGTCTATTTTTAGGGTTTGCCATAACTTCGAATTACACCCAATCACCTTCAAATTTTACCACAGAGTTCCTTTCATAATTCTGCTTCTTTGTCCCTCTCTACCTAATTTTCTCATTCTTTCACCCCGCTTCTGAAATCCTCATTTTTTGCTTCTGTGTCCATTCGACAGGTCCAAAACCTAGTCAAACCCAAATTACCCTTCATATTTTTTCCCAAATCCAGATTTTCCTTTACTGAAACAATTTCTGTTTTTGTTTTTCTACCCACTCAGCAAAATAAAAGAATAAAAAAAATCTTGGTTATGGTTGTCACCCACGTAGGAGCAAAAACCATGGAAGAAGCACTTGCAACCATCCAAGCCAAACTCTAGGATCTGGATGAAAAATTTCTCGGCCTCCATCTTAAGCATGGAGCTATGAACAACAAACGACAGTCCGAGTCTTCATCCGACAATGGGTTCTCTTCTTCCAGCAATTTCTGTGGTCCGAAGCTTGATTTTCCTCGCTTCAATGGTACAGATCCAACTGGATGGATCTATCGTGCCGAACAGTATTTCAGTATGCATAATACTTTTGATGTCAACAAAGTTCCACTTGCATTCTTTCATTTGGAACATGAAGCTCTTCAATGGTACCGTTGGTACATCAAGGCTCATGAATAGCCAAAATGGACATATTTTTGCCAACTCCTTCTGCAACGATTTGGTCCCAGTTCTTTTGATGACTTCACAAGAGCCCTCACTAAACTTCGCCAAATTGGCACTGTGAGAGAGTACCAAACCAAATTTGAGAAACTAGCCAACCACACTAAAGGATTGTCTGATGACTTCTACCAGAGTTGTTTTATCAGTGGTCTCAAGGATGCAATCCGCTCTGAGGTCAAAGTGTTTTGTCCCAACACAATGATGGAATCCCTGGGATTAGCTAAGTTGGCAGAAGACAAGATTGCAACCCAACAGCACTCCAAACCCACTTTTGTTCCCTTCTGAAATATGGGTTTTCAACGACCTCCCGTCCCGCCAGCTCCTCGCCCAAATCCTATCAAGCATTTGTCTGAAACTGAGATGCACGCATGCAGAGAAAAAGAGCTTTGTTATAATTGTGTTGAGAAATTCACTCGGAGACATAGATGTGTTCAACAAAAGCTCTATCTCTTGGATATGGATTCTCCGCCTGCCTCTGAAATTGGTGAAGAAGCTCCAGATACAATGGATGTTTAGGTCGACATTCCGGAGCCGCCTATTGACTCTCCATCTCAGGATGACCAACCAAAGATATCTCTCCATGCTTTAGCTGAAATCACCACCCCCCAAACCATGCGGGTTAGGGGTTACTTCAAGAAGCCTCCTCTTACAATACTCATTGATTCTGGTAGCACTCATAATTTCATTGACCCTCGGATCGCCAAATAGGATGATTATTTTATCCATCCTTGCTCCAACTTTGAAGTCATTGTTGCTAATGGGGGCACCTTACCTTGCAAAAGGAAGTGTCGTAATGTGTGTATCTCTATGGAAGATTATAAACTGCGCTCTGACATGTTTGTCTTGACCTTACGTGGATGTGATGTGGTTTTGGGCGCTCAATGGCTACGCACACTTGGCTCCATCTTATGGGAGTTTGCTGAAATTTGGATGCAGTTTTCCCCCAATGGACAAAAACACACATTGACAGGATTACAACCAGGGTCTCTCAACATCATCAGTTCACATCGCATAGAAAAAATCCTTAAGAAGAATTCACATGGTGTCATCGCTCAGATCCATTCCATTCAGATGCAACCATCAGTGGTCTCCACTACTCCTTTGGATCTACAACAAATTCTGGATCGATATACAAGTGTCTTTGTTGAACCAGTGGGATTTCCACCTTCAAGGCCAGAGGACCATTGTATTCAGATCCTTCCTGGAAGCGTTCCTCCCAACATTAGGCCCTATCGCTACCCATTTCACCAAAAAATAGAGATTGAAATGCTCATTCGGGACTTACTGAAGCAAGGTATTATTTGCTCAAGCACTAGTTCCTTTTCTTCGCCAGTTCTTCTTATCCGAAAAAAAGATGGGTCATGGTGCCTTTGCATTGACTTCCGAGCACTTAATAACCTCACTATCAAGGATAAGTTTCCAATTCCTATTGTTGACGAGCTTCTTGATGAGCTTCATGGTGCTTAATATTTCTCAAAGTCGGATCTTCGTTCTGGGTATCATCAAATTCAGGTTCATGAGGATGATATCCCTAAAACAGCTTTCCGCACACATGATGGCCACTATGAGTTTTTGGTCATGCCCTTTGGACTCACTAATGGTCCTTCCACATTCCAGGCTTTGATGAATAAGATATTCCGGCCCTACTTGCGGAAATTCATTCTGGTATTCTTTGATGATATCCTCATCTACAGTAAAACCTGGGTTGAACATCTCCAGCATCTGGATCTTGTAATGAAACTTTTCTCTAACCATCATCTCCATGCCAAACAGTCTAAATGTGTTTTTGGACAGAAGGAAGACGAGTATCTTGGGCACATTATCTCAGTAGAAGGGGTTCGCGTGTATCCTGCCAAAATTGCTACCATGAACAATTAGCCGCATCCTCAGACACTCAAGAGCCTTCGTGGTTTTTTGGGGTTGACTGGAAACTACCGCAAGTTTGTCAAGGATTATGGAAAGATTGCAGCTCCATTAACTTCTCTATTGAAAAATGATGCTTTTACATAGACACATGCTACTGAGTGTGCATTTGAAAAACTGAAACAAGCTATGTGTACTACACCTATTCTAGCTATGCCTGATTTTTCCAATCCCTTCACTATTGAGAGTGATGCTTGCGGTAATGGACTTGGTGTTGTTCTCCTTCAAGATGAACACCCCATTGCATTCACCAGCAAATCCCTTTCAGGTAAGAATTTAGCTGCCTCTACATATGAGAAGGAAATGATGGCTATTTTGCATGCAGTTTTGATGTGGCGCCCATACCTATTAGGGAATCATTTATGCATCAAGACTGATCACCAGAGTCTGAAATATTTTTTGGAACAACGTGTATCCTCCCCAGCACAACAGAAATGGGTTAGCAAACTCATGTGTTATGACTATGAGATCACTTACAAGAAGGGTAAGGACAATATTGTGGCGGATGCGCTTTCTCGCACATTTGATGACCAAGGTTCTCTTTCAACTATTTCTATGTATGTTCCAAATTGGTTGCAATCTGTTCAACAGGGCTATGTCAATGACTCTTCATTATCTCAAATCATCCAACACTTGGCCAACAACCCTTTTGTTGTACCACATTACTCTTGGGATGGTGCTTCCCTGAGATACAAGGGCCGTCTAGTGCTTCCCCAGAGCACAAATATTCACGAGGTTGTCTTCTATGAACTCCATGCTTCTCCATCGGCAGGGCACTCTGGGTTCCTCAAAATGCATGAGCGGGCACAACGTAGCTTCTTTTGGCAAGGCATGAAAAGGAAAATTCAACAGATGGTGGTTGAATGTGATACTTGCTAGCGCAATAACAGTGAAACGACACTCCTTCCGGGATTACTCAAACCCTTGTCCATACCTTCACGGATTTGGATAGATATTTCTATGGATTTCATTGAAGGGCTCCCTGAGTCTGGAGGGAAGACAATGATTTTGGTTGTGGTTGATCGCCTCTCCAAATATAATCATTTTTGTGCTCTCGGCCATCCCTATACAGCCTCCTCAGTCGCTCAAATTTTCCTAGATCAGATCTTTCATCTTCATGGCATCCCTTCTTCCATTGTCTCGGATCGTGATGCGACTTTCACCAGTCATTTTTGGACAGAACTATTTCGCCACACTGGCACCAAACTAAAATGAGTTCGGGGTATCACCCACAAACAGATGGTCAGACTGAAATGATCAATAAATGCTTGGAAACTTATTCGTTACTTCACCTATGAACAACAACATTAGTGGGAAAAGTGAATCCGTCTCGCTGAATGGTGGTACAATACCTCTTACCACACTGCCTCTAAAATGACCCCATATAAAGTAGTCTATGTTCAGGCACCACCAGTTATTCTTCCATACAACCCCAACAGTTCACTAGTTCAGGCAGTTGACATAGTCCTTCGCAATCGCGACTGGTTTCTTCGCATTTTGCGGGACAATCTTCACATGGCAAGAAATCGCATGAAGCAATAAGCTGATCAGCACCGTTCTGAGTGCACTTTTCAAGCAGGTGATATGGTTTTTCTTCGTCTCCAGCCGTACAAGCAGTCCTCCCTAAAAATCAAAGGCGTCATAAGCTCGCTCCAAAGTTCTATGGGCCATATTGGATTCTTCAGAAGATTGGATCCGTTGCTTATAAATTGAAACTTCCTCCTTCTTCCCGCATTCATCCAGTATTTCCTGTCTCTTGTCTGAAGAAATTTCTTGGCACCAACATCAGAGGACAAACTATTTTACCCGAACTGGATAATGAAGGACCCATCCTTTTGGAGCCGAAGGCCGTCCTCAATAAGCGCACTCGTCAGCTTCGCTCTCACTCCATCACAGAGGTCTTAATTCAGTGGCACGGCATGCAACCAGAGGATGCTACATGGGAACCACTCCTTCAGATTCAACAACAATTTCCACATCTAAAGCTTTGAGGACAAAGCTTTTTCTAAGGGGGAGGAGATGTTAGGAACCCATGTCTTTACTTGTTAGTATATTTTTGTTGGATGTCATGTCCCAAATTTGGCATTGGGTCACAATGGCCTAATCACATTGGCCCTATTCATTAGAGTTTGTCAAATTGATGCTAAAGGTCAAATAATTGTCAATGAGGAAAATTACTAGTTTCCTAGGTTTGGGGTGGAAGCTTTGGGATTTGGAATAATGGAGATAATAAATGATGTTTGAAAATTAGAATGGAATAAATATTTAATAAAGGAGATAAATAAATATATACAAGTGAAAATCAAAGTGGCATTTGATCATGAAGACACATGGAGGAAGTGGGACCCACATATGGCTAGATTTCCCCACCACACTTGGCATCATTCTCTCACCAATTCGAATTCAAGGTGAATGGTAACATACTTGGGGGAGTCCAAATGGTATTATTCATGGCATGACTCATCCAAGGTCAAAATATAGAGGAAGAGTAACTCCCATGGAAGAGGAAGAGGCAATTTGGAGCTAGTGAGACACTTGGGCTAAATTCCCTAGCTCTATGACAACAATGATGAAGATGCTATGACACCTATGACACAAATCAGACCTGAAGGCTGACATATGACATATATGACATGTCAGGGATAAACATAGACTCCAAGAGGGTGCTCAAGGGTGCTAGGGCAGCTAAGATGCTTCCACATGTGATTTGATGGAAGTGGGAGACTAGGAATTGTTGTACAAGTGGCGTTCTTTGGAATCTCTTCCCAACTTGAGTTGGCATGAATCTCTTGGAAGGAATTCGACCCATGGAGGAAATTCAAACTTTATAAATGTCAATAAAAAATAATGAAACCAGCTTTTGATCATTTGTAGAATTTGCAATTGCATTTGTGAAGAGGGAGAGTTAGTGGATGACTAGTTTCTTGCCTTAGCCAATTTCGAGGGTGAAAGATTCCCATCCAACTTGGTAATTGGAAAGGCCATTCAGACCTTTCATTTGGAGCTTTAATGGAGTATTTATTTGAAGGTGTAAGCTACAAGGCAACTCATGGTTTCTTTTATTGCAGCTCACTACTTCAACCATTTCCAGTTTTGGTGGCATATTCTTGATCCTTGAGGGAGGGTGTTTTTTGTGAGATATTGTACTCTTTTGGGGAGATTCTAATGCCCCATTTCTTTTTTAATATGAATTAAATACTATTTTATTCATCTCCAAAAATTTTCAGGTCGAAAGTCCAAGTAGAAATGTATAAATCTCATTTTTAATGAAAGAACAGTGCCATTTCCCCACTATCCTGATGTATAGCATGATAATGCTGATGATTTCAAATAAATGGGTGGTTCTCTGATACATTTATGATTAATATACTGCCATGGATGTATTTTACAAGTTTCATGTACTGTACTTGAGCATTTGAAGTATTTTTACTCAGTTTAATTGCATTGGGAGAAGAAATAGTGCCATTTCCCCAAGGGTCGAATTGGTGATTTTTGCACCTGAATGGGAGAGGGTTGGAACAGAGATAATAATCGATTAATGATGCACATGAGACATTAATAAAACAATTGAGACATCCCCTACCTCTTTTCATAAATTTGAGTGGGTTTGGAGGCGTTTGAGAAGCCATTTTCAATACTTACCCCAAGGGGATTTGAACCCCAAATTACTAGTAAAATTGCATACTTGGTCCAGAATCTTAATAGAGTTTACAGAGGTATTTTGGTGCCCATATCTCATCCTTGAACATCATATTCAAGTCCTAATATCATTCATACACCTTCCTTGAAGATTTGAAGGCATTTGGAGTCAATTTGAGACCTAGAGACCAATACTAGTCAAAGGGAAATTACTAGTAAAGTTCCCTACATTGGCCAGAATTGAAAGAGGATTTGCAGAAGTATTTTAAAGGTATAAAAGCATCCCTGAAACACATATTTATGTTCTAAAATCATCCATATATATTCTCAGAATATTTGGGAGCAATTGGAGCAATTTGGGAACCTAATGCTCAAAACTAGTCAAAGGTCTAACTAGGGAAAAAAGTGAAAAATTGTCATTTTAATAAAATTCCTAACAAGGGACATTACAGTGGTATCAAAGCATGGTCCTTGCACCTGTGATTTAATATCATGCATTGAAGAATAAGTTGCAGCCATGTATTACTATTCTGATGAATCCTATGAGTACAATTCTTATGAGGAATATGCAGATGCTTATGAACAATATGAAAGAGAATGTGAATGGTACGAGGAAGAGGTGCCATCATGCAACACTTCTTACAATTTCAAGAGAAATGAAGATTATTCTTATGACTTTAAATCTGATGAATATGAGTGTGTCACACCAACCAAGGATAATTCTATGAGTGAGTTCCAAAGATGGAGAGCAAAATATAAAACCTTGCCCCAACAATATAAAAAATATCAAGAATACCACAAAAATACACAAAATACCATGTCTTTTGAGTACTATGCTGAACATATTTTTGAAAATAGGCCCAAAAATGAAGATGTGGAGTTAGTAAAGAAAGGTTTATGCCCTTCTTGTAAAGAATCTTGGAGTGAGTATCATACATGTGTGCATGAAATTATGTCCCACTTGAGGAGAGCTTTTGGGAATTATTCAAAAAGAGTTTCCAAAGATATTGATCATAAGGAAAACAAGGGGAAAAATGCATCATCTTGCTTGAAGGATAAAAATGAAGAGACATCACAAGAGCACGAAGAAGATTCTATTGAAAATATGGAATATCATTTCGAGACACCTTCTAGATTAGACATGAACCAAAGAGCATCTACTGATGGATGCTTAAACTATGAAGGAGTACCTACTGATGGGTGCTCACACCTCTATGTTGGTGACATAGAGATCAGTTTTGAAAGTGTTGCTGCAAGCCCAAGTTCCATTAAGCATGATAATGAAGACCTTGTTGTTAAATTTTGAGCATTAATTCACAATACTCTAGGATCTTCACTGAGAGAATAACATATACAGTATATCAATGCATAACAATCACAATAAGCATGACAAGCATTACAAGAATCAAAATCATGAGAGACAAGAGACACAGAGTTTCCGTGGGGAAAACCCTAAGGTGAAAAACCCCACAACTTCCTCAGAGATAGAGAGAGCAATGGCTCAACCAAAGTACAACCAAAATACACTTGAGCTAGTCTCCTATAACAGATGATCCTCCTCCTCACTAGTGCGCCACTTTCTGAGTGAGAGAGATGTTACTTTCCGAATGATCTAAATAGAGATCTCCTGATCTCTATTTATACTAACCTGTTTTCCCAGTGACCTTATGGGGCCGACTTGTCTAGCTAGGTACATCCACAATATAATATATAATTCAGGGCCGACCCCACACATGGTGGTCTAATAACCCATCGGCAAGTACACGCACTTGCGACACTTGTCAATCCACATGACGACACTTCCTTATAGAGGAATAACACATCTCTAATAAGGGTACAATAAATATATATGAAATAAATAGATGAAATACATTCCGAAGTTACATATACATCAACACTCCCTCTTAACTAGGAAGGTATTTCTCGACACAGATCTGCTAAACAAGTCTTCTTCTCTGGATCATCATCATCGATGCATCGTCATCATCATCGTCACTGCTGCTGCTATCTCAACCAATCTCTGACTCTACTCGTCATAGGAAGTTCTACAGAGCCAGTCCCTTTTCATACTGGATGTAGGCCCACCACCTGCAGGTCTTCATCATCACTGGCCATACTGTGGAAATCTCAGGACTTATTACGTGCGTCACAAAACCTTAAAAGAGTCTCTTGACTAGCAAGAACCCTAAAGAGCATCTGAGGCCTTTTTCATCCTGTCTAGATCTCTAGGACTTATTACATGTGACCCCACCACAAAATCTCGAAAGAGAATCCCAGGACTGATTACGAGCACAAGGCTCAACCTATCGGATCTCCCAGGGCACAAATTACATGTGGTCACCACAAAACCTCGAAAGAGCATCCTAGGACTGATTACGAGCACAAGGCTCAACCTATCGGATCTCCTAGGGCACAAATTACATGTGGTCATGGCAAAACCTCGAAAGAGCATCCCGGGACTGATTATGAGCACACGGCTCAACCTATCAGATCTCCTAGGGCACAAATTACATGCCATAGGACAAAACCTCGAAAGAGCATCTGCCAAATATCTCAGGGCACAAATTACATGCCATAGGCAAAACCTTGAAAGACTATCTGCAGATTTCCCAGGGCACAAATTATATGTCCTCCCAAGCAAAACCTCGAAAGAGCATTTGCTAGATATCCCAGGGTACAAATTACATGCCATAGGCAAAACCTCGAAAGACTATCTGCAAATCTCCCAGGGCACAAATTACATGCTTATATGCACAACCTGTTCCACAACCACAGAGTATCAACCTGATACTCACGATACATCATCCTGATGTACACATGATCATCCTGATCATCATCACTACAACATCATGCTGCATGTCATCTGGAGCAACATCTCGAAGCTCGTCATCCATGATCATCCTGATCATTCAATGCATCTACCTGATGCATACCAAGTATCTACCTGATACATATCATCATACATTATCCACCTGATCATACAGTGTATCCACCTGATACAAATACATGATACATATCAACATACATGATCTACCTGATCATACAATGTATCCACCTGATACATATACAGATACATGGTCCAAGCATCCAACATGATGCTTATACAAAATACATACACATTATCCAACCGATCATATCCAGCATTCAACATGATGCGTACATACATATAAATGATCCAACTGATCATATCCAGCATCCAACATGATGCGTACATACATACATATAAAAATGATCCAACTGATCATACCAGAACATCATCCTGATGCTCATCATCCAGCGCTTACATCCACAGCCATGTGAAGGATCCTCCTTCCAACATGCTTGAAATGGCTTCAGCAAATGTGTCCATCACTTCTTCCTCGAAGTGTCATCAATCCGAAGAACACCAAGCCTCTCTCTGAAGTACTCGAACTTCACCCTGGCTAATGGCTTCATCAGCACATCTACAATATGCTCGTCCGTCGCAACATACAGGAGCTTCACAGCTCCTCTTTGCACCATATCCCTGATATAGTGATATTTGATCTCTATGTGTTTCAACCTGTCATGAAACACTGGGTTCTCGGATAGCTTCACACAACTCTGGTTATCACAGGAGATACCAGTAGCATCCAACGGGAGATCAAATAATTCAGACAGTAACTTCCGTAGCCATACTGCCTCACAACTAGCTGAACAGGCTGCAACATACTCTACCTCAGCTGTACTCAGTGCTACACAGGACTGCTTCCTGCTAAACCAAGAGATCACACCTGATCCCATACTGAAGCAGCACCCAGATGTGCTCTTCCTATCTGCAGCACTGCCAGCCCAATCTGAATCAACATAACCCCGCATGTTAAACTTTTGATTTGCCTCATACTTGAGCCCATAATCCACTGTACCCTTCAGGTACCTCAGAACATGATTTACAGCAACCAGATGAACACTCCTCGGATCTGTCAGGAACTGACTCAATGTGTTCACAGCAAAGAAAATATCTGGTCTCGTGTTCGTCAGGTACATCAAGGACCCAATCATCTGACGATACATAGAGACATCAACCGGCTCAGATGAAGCATCACATAGAATCTTCAGATTCGATGCCATAGGTGTGGCCATGGCCTTGCAATCCATCATCCTGAATCTCTTTAAGATATATATTGTGTACTTCCCTTGACCAAGGAAGATCCCACCTACACTCTGCCACACCTCCATACCTAGGAAATAATGCATCATTCCCAAATTTTTCATATCGAACGCAGCAGCAAGCTTCCTCTTAGTATCTGCAATCAATCTGTCATCTCCTGTTACAAATAAATCATCCACATACAGGAGTAGAATCACAGGATTCCCTTCCTCAACCTTGTAATAAAGGTTGGAATCCGCTTTACTCTTGGTAAAGCCCAAACTAGATAGGAAACTGTCCATCCTACCATACCAAGTTCTGGGAGCTTGTTTCAAGCCATACAAGGCTTTCTTCAATCTGCACACATATGACTCCCTGTCATGTATTTCGAAACCGAGTGGCTGCTCCACATATACTTCCTCTTCAACTACACCATTCAAGAAAGCAGTCTTGACATCCATCTGGTGTATTTTCCATTTCATCGCTGCAGCCAGGGAAAGTACTGTTCTGATGGAAGTATACCTGGCTACAGGTGCAAAAGTTTCTTCATAATCTATTCCCTCTTTCTGAGAGAAGCCACGAGCTACCAATCTTGCTTTGTATTTTTCTACATTGCCATCTGCAGCATGCTTGATTTTGTAGATCCATTTGGAAGTCACAACAGACTTCTCTTTAGGTCTTGGGACAACATCCCAAACATCATTCTTCATTATTGATTGGTATTCCTCAACCATGGCATCCTTCCATTCTTTCTTTTCTGCTGCTTCTTCATAACTGGAAGGCTCTTTGTTCATAATGTCACAGAGTAAAGCAACATAGTTGGTATGTGATCTGGTTCTCTTCTTTGCTCTGTGTTCTTCTTCTAGAATGCCAAATCTTTTTGCATCTTGAATTAGCTCTCTAGCCCATGCAGGTTTCCTCTTGTGAGAGTTATCCTCACGGGGTGGATCTATAGGTTCTTGCGGATATTCAAACTCACAAACAACTTCTGGAACTGCTTCAGTCATGGTAGTGTCTTGAAATCTAGTTTCCTTAGGTTCTTCATAAACTTCGATAGGTGCCTTCCTTGATTTGATGAATGCTGAGTTTTCATCAAATGTTACATCCCTGCTGACATCAATCTTCTTGAACCCTGGAAAGTATATTCTGTAAGCCTTCGAGCTTTCACTATAACCCACAAAGATACCCTTCTTTCCTGAAGGATCTAGTTTAGTCCTCAAGGATCTAGTTTAGTCCTCTTTTCCTTTGGGACATGAGTGTATACTGGACAACCAAATATTCTGAGATGGCTGACTTCAGGTTTCTTACCAGAAAAGACCTCTTCTGGTGTCTTGTTGTCCAATATCTTGTGGGGTGTTCTGTTCTGCACATATACAGCTGTTCTAGCTGCTTCTTCCCATAGATGCATAGGTAGATCCTGGTCATGCAGCATTGCCCTTGCTGCTTCCATGATTGTTCGGTTCTTCTTTTCTGCAACTCCATTTTTTTGAGGATTATAAGGAGCAGTCAACTCCCTCTTAATCCCTGAATCACTACAAAGCTTCTTGAAGTCACCTGAGGTGAATTCTCCACCATTGTCGGATTTGAATGTTTTGATCTTCTTGTCAGTTTGATTCTCCATCAAGGTTTTGAATTCCGTGAATTTATCAAACACCTCATCTTTGTTCTTCAAGAAGTATACCCAAGTCTTCCTGGAGAAGTCATCAATAAATGAGACATAGTAAACATACCCACTTAGAGAACTGGATGACATAGGACCACATACATCTGAGTGGATGATTTCTAGGATGTCTTTTGCCTTGCTTTCACTGCTTGGGAAAGCCTTCTTAATGTTCTTACCTTTTGCACATCCTTTGCAGACACCTTCATGTTTGGTCTTGATTTTAGGAAGACCCTCTACGGCCTTGCTTGCAATTGGAAGTGCCCTATAGTGCATATGAGCAAGTATTCTATGCCAAAGTTCACTTGGCTCCATGGATTCATGTACCATGGCATGTTCAGGTTGTCCCTTCAATTTATACAAACCTCCCTCTTGCTCTCCAATCACTACTACATCATCTATGTTCTTTCCCTTTGGCCACATTAGGACTTGGCCATCCACAAATGCAACCCTCATACCTTTTGCATCCAATGCAGAGATGGAGAGTAAGTTCTTCTTGAGCCCAGGTACATAAAGGACTTCTTTCATCTTCAAAGATTTTCCAAAATCTAGGTTGTAGGAGGCTTCACCACTTCCTTTGATTGGGTATTAATAATCATCCCCAAGTTTCACCTTATGGGGTGATTCATGTTCAAATAGATTCAAAAAATATTCCTTAAACCCAGTCATGTGTTTGGAAGCCCCACTGTCAATCAACCAATCATTACAACCATGGGAGATAATACCTGTGAGAGCAAAAATTAGAACATATTCTTCTTCACTTGATGAGTCATCATCACTATCACTTTCTGCCCTAGCCTTCTTCTTTGGGGGTTCATCATCTTCGGTAGCATGAGCATGCTATCTTCTTTTGTTATTCTTCTTCTTCTTATTGAAGTTGTTGTTGTTGTCTTTCTTCTTCTTGGGACAATCTGAAGCAAAGTGTCCCTTCTCATTGCAATTGAAGCATCTGCGATCTTTCTTATCTTTGTGATAATGGTGGTGTGAGAATCTCCTGTTCTGAGATGATTCCTTCTTGGACTTGCCTTTCCTGGCATGTGTTGTGAGAGCTTGATCTTCATTTCCCATCTTTTCTTCTTGGGCCACAAGCGTAGCTTTTTCTTGAGAGCATTCTTCCCACAATTTGTTGAAGGAGATCAACTTCTTCCTTGCACAAATTCCTTGAATAAAGGAATCCCATGACCTGGGTAGGCCATTTAGAGTGTTCATCACCACTTCACCATTCTCCACCATTTCATCCACTGCTTCTAGTTGTTCCTTGATCTGGGAGACCCTTGAAAAATAAGATTGAATGGTTTCTCCATTCTGAAACTTTACTCCTTTCAATTGGTTCCGCAGGGTCATCTTCCGATTTATGTTCTTCCCTTTCAAATAGCTTGGTCAAAGAGTCAAACATCTCCTTAGGTGTCTTTAGAGAAGACACATGGGGTATGAGATGGTCTTTGATAGAATCAACAATGATTCTCTTTGCCTTGACCAAGTTTTTCTTATGCAATACCTTAGCCTCTTCATCCTCTGGGATAGGGATGTCTTCTTTTACATATGAGTCCAACTCATTCTCTTCCAGGATTAACCCAATCCTATACTTCCAAGCTCGAAAGTTATCAGCTCCTTCAAGCTTATCCTCAAGCTTGGTGTGGTGAGACATCTTAAAGAGTACTTCAAATGAAAATAGAAAAGATTTAGGTCTTACCACTTAAAATGCTGAAAACTGGATCTGTTCCCGGATTAGGGTTTGTCGGAAAAACCCTAAAAATTCAAAATGTGAATTTAAATTTTCTAAAAGGTTAGAAAGATGCACCTTGATGAGCTGATCATCCTGGTGTATTCAGAATTTGAGATCAGCAAAGCTTTACCCTTCAGATTTTCCTTTTTGTCCTCCCTGGTTCATTAGGGAGAGCCCTGAATTAGGGTTTGAGTTTCCAGGAGATCTACCCAGCCAAAAATCTCGATCCAAAGCTCTAAACTTTGATTTTTGCAAGGAGCGTCCAGCTATGTCTTCAGATTTCAGAAATTCCTATTTTTGTGGAAACCCTAATTTTTAGGGCCAAATCTGCAAATGCTCAGAATTGAATTCTGATTGTACAGATAGATTCTCCTTGATGAGTAGAGTCAATATACTATACTACTTTTCCAAAATCTGTGGAGAGAAACCCAATAAACAAGAAACTCAAGTTTCAGTTATTGCAAAATGTCTTCTTCTCAGGTTAGCTCTGATACCATGTTAAATTTTGAGCATTAATTCACAATACTCTAGGATCTTCACTGAGAGAATAACATATACAGTATATCAATGCATAACAGTCACAATAAGCATGACAAGCATCACAAGAATCAAAAGCATGAGAGACAAGAGACACAGAGTTTCCGTGGGGAAAACCCTAAGGTGAAAAACCCCACAACTTCCTCAGAGATAGAGAGAGCAATGGCTCAACCAAAGTACAACCAAAATACACTTGAGATAGTCTCCTAGAACAGATGATCCTCCTCCTCACTAGTGTGTCACTTTCTGAGTGAGAGAGATGTTACTTTCCGAATGATCTAAATAGAGATCTCCTAATCTCTATTTATACTAACCTGTTTGCCCAGTGACCTTATGGGGCCGACTTGTCTAGCTAGGTACATCCACAATATAATATATAATTCAGGGCCGACCCCACACATGGTGGTCTAATAACCAATCGACAAGTACACACACTTGCGACACTTGTCAATCCACATGACGACACTTCCTTATAGAGGAACAACACATCTCTAATAAGGGTACAATAAATATATATGAAATACATAGATGAAATAAATTCTGAAGTTACATATACATCAACACTTGTAGCAGTTGAAGAAGAACCGAGATCAATTTCCCCATCACCACTTGAGCTTCATGAAGTTGGTCCAAGCAAAAATGAAGAAGATGAGGAGGTTCATTTGCAAGAGCCTCATTTTCTTGAAGGGTCCTTAAAGATGAATGAAAATAAGATCCAAGATTCCCTCAGCATTCTCCATGACACTCAAGCATTGGTGTCAAATTCTTGTTGAAGAGCTACTTCATTGGAGGAAACATCCTTCCTTGAAGACATGGAGAAGATTCAAAGAGTAATGTGCCACATCAAATGTAATTTCATGTCTTTTCTTTTTGATAGAAACCATTTGTTTGAGCTTAATGAATTGTTACATGATTCATACTTGAAGAATAATGAGGATATTCATAATCTCAAAATTCAAAATGAGCAACTTTTTGAAAAGTTGCAAGATACTTGTTTTTCCTCCTATGTTTCAGATTGTCAAATGGTAGATTGTTTGGACGATTCTCATGACATGGTGGATCATGAGAAATGTGGAAATTTGAATGTGCTTAATGTGTTTGAAGATGAACTTGAAGAGATCCAAACACTTGATGTGGTGGAAGAGGAACTTGAATTGTCTCTTGATGAAGGTTATGCAATTTTTAAAGAAGAGCATGATTCCTCTACATTGGAACCAATATATGACAAAGGTTTCACTCTTTTGAAGGAGCTGCATGATACTACCCATATGGATCGTTTCCATCATGAAACTTCTGCACTTTTTTATCATTTGTGTGAGTTAGTTCATTATCCTACTTCCTACAATTCCATGTTTTGCAACATTAGTCTCAATGAAGTATGGGTGAAAGGGATCTTTTTTATAGTGCCACATGAGAAGTATGGAACTCCTAGATTTACCTTCTATGATGACATGGTTGGAGAACATTCTTATTCACATTTGCAGCAGCATACTTTGTTACTTTATGATGATGCACATCTACACGGATACACCTATGATATGCATTTGAGTCACTTGAAGACTCATGGTTTTTCTTGCTCAACACTTGACTCATTTGATGTTGGAGGAACTTCATCCAACACTTGGGTGAATAGATTTATGATTGGAGAACATTTTTGTTGCAAGCCACATACTTTGTTATATCTTTATGATTCTCACATTCAGGGATGTATGGGTGAGACTTCTTTGAGTCATTTGAAGTCTCTTTGTTTTTTCTACTCATTATTTGGATCAGATTTTAGTGGAGATTCTTCATTCACTTCTTGGATGAAAGAATACATGGCTGAATATTTTGATGCATATCACATCCTTTTGGACAAGCATTATAGGACATGGGATCCTCACCTATGTCATTGGAGCAGATTTGATTGGTCACTTGAAGCTTGTGTGCACTTGGAAAGTGGTGGTCTAATTGCTTGGAAGTATAAGCACTTTCATGACTCTTTGATGAAGCATATCCTTGATGTACATTTTCATTATGTTGTTATGTACTTTTATGATATATATTTGGTACTCATGATGTTTGGAAGGATGCATACAAGAAAATGGGATCTAGGAATCCTCTTATCTAATGGTGTGGGTTGAAGAGCACTCTTAATTGTTGGGGTGCAATACAAGCAATGGGACCCTGGTATAATTTTTATCTCATTGGTTTCAAATTTTTTGGGGAAACAAGCAGTATGAGAGATGGATTTCCCACTTAATAAAGTGATTTTTATCAGAATAGTGCAGCAGGAAGCATGGTGGTTCCTCTCTAAAATCTTCATGGAAACTCAAAGACTCAAGGTTGGGCAATTCAATGACAACTTCAAAGAATTATACAGAAAGCGGGTTCTTCAACACCCATGTTTAAAATTGCTTGAGGACAAGCAATATTGGGAAGAGAGGATTTGTCATGTCCCAAATTTGGCATTGGGTCACAATTTCCATTGGCCCTATTCATTAGAGTTTGTCAAATTGATGCTAAAGGTCAAATAATTGCCAAGGAGGAAAATTACTAGTTTCCTAGGTTTGGGGTGGAAGCTTTGGGATTTGGAATAATGGGGATAATAAATGATGTTTCAACATTAGAATGGAATAAATATTTAATAAAGGAGCTAAATAAATAGATACAAGTGAAAATCAAAGTGGCATTTGATCATGAAGACACATGGAGGAAGTGGGACCCACATATGGCTAGATTTCCCCACTACACTTGGCATCATTCTCTCACCAATTTGAATTCAAGGTGAATGGTAACATACTTGGGGGAGTCCAAAAGGTATTATTCATGGCATGACTCATCCAAGGTCGAACTATAGAGGAAGAGTAACTCCCATGGAAGAGGAAGAGACAATTTGGAGCTAGTGAGACACTTGGGCTAGATTCCCTAGCTCTATGACAACAATGATGAAGATGCTATGACACCTATGACACAAATCAGACCTGAAGGATGAAATATGACATATATGACATGTTAGGGCTAAAAATAGACTCCAAGAGGGCGCTCAAGGGTGCTAGGGAAGCTAAGATGCTTCCACATGTGATTTGGTGGAAGTGGGAGATTATGAATTGTAGTACAAGTGGCGTTCTTTGGAATCTCTTCCCAACTTGAGTTGGCATGAGTATCTTGGAAGGAATTCGACCCATGGAAGACATTAGAACTTTATAAATGTCAATAAAAAAGAATGAAACCAGATTTTGATCATTTTTAGAATTTGCAATTGCATTTGTGAAGAGGGAGAGCTAGTGGATGACTAGTTTCTTGCCTTAGCCAATTTCGAGGGTGAAAGATTCCCATCCAAGTTGGTAATTGGAAAGGCCATTCAGAAATTTAATTTGGAGCTTTAATGGAGTCTTTATTTGCAGGTGTAAGTTACAGGGCAGCTCATGGTTTCTTTTATTGCAGCTCACTCCTTCAACCATTTCCAGTTTTGGTGGCATATTCTTGATCCTTGAGGGAGGGCGTTTTTGGTGAGCTATTGTACTCTTTGGGGGAGATTATAATGCCCCATTTATTTTTTAATATGAATTTAATACTCTTTTCTTCATCTCCATAAAGTTTCAGGTCGAAATTCGAAGTAGAAATGTATAAATCTCATTTTTAATGAAAGAACAGTGCCATTTTCCCACTACCTTGATGTATAACATGATAATGTTGATGATTTCGAATGAATGGGTGGTTCTATGATACATTTATGATTAATATACTGCCATGGATTTATTTTACAAGTTTAATGTACTTTACTTGATCATTTGAAGTATTTTTACTCAATTTAATTGCATTGGGAGAAGAAATAGTGCCATTTCCCCAAGGGTTGAATTAGTGATTTTTGCACCTGAATGGGAGAGGGTTGGACTAGAGATAATAATCAATTAATGATTCAAAAGAGACATTAATAATATCCTTGAGACATCCCCTACCTCTGTTCAAAAATTTGAGTGGTTTTGGAGGCGTTTGGGAAGCCATTTTCAATACTTACCCTAGGGGGATTTGAACCCCAAATTACTAGTAAAATTGCATACTTGGTCCAGAATCTTAATAGCATTTGCAGAGGTCTTTTGGTGCCCATATCTAATCCATTAACATCATATTCAAGTCCTAATATCATTCATACACCTTCCTTGAAGATTTGAAGGCATTTGGAGTCAATTTGATACCTAGAGACCAATACTAGTCAAAGGGAAATTACTAGTAAAGTTCCCTACATTGGCCAGAATTGAAAGAGGATTTGCATAAGTATTTTAAAGGTATAAAAGCATCCCTGAAACACATATTTATGTTCTAAAATCATCCATATACCTTCTCAGAATATTTGGGAGCAATTGGAGCAATTTGGGGACCTAGTGCTCAAATCTAATCAAAGGTCTAACTAGGGAAAAAAGTGAAAAATTGTCATTTTAATAAAATTCCTAACAAGGGACATTACATTGGATGCATATGATTTGTAAGTCATCCCGTAGTAATTGTTGATCCATAGTTTGTGTTATTGTTGTTTGGCGCATATGCTTTGTAAGTCGTCCGTAGTATTGTTGATCCATAGTTTGTATTGGCCCATGGTTTTGACCTATAGTATTGGTGCCTAGAATTAGTATATAAGTGTGTGTTGAGGCCTATGAAGCCACCATGAAGCTATTTTTTATTGAGCTTGATCAAAGGAGGTTGCCCCCTCGAAGTGGACTGCGATCAATAAAAGTATTTTTTGATCTCAAATATTGTGCATTTTATCAATTAACTGTTGCAGGTTCTTCACAAAAGGGAATTCCTTTTGAAGACTTTTCTGATTGGGTGTTTGAAAATAGGCCCAAAAATGAAGATGCGGAGTTAGTGAAGAAAGGTATATGCCTTTATTGCAAAATACTTTAGAGAGAAAATCATATGTGTGTGAGTGAAATGAGCAATGAAATATCTGAAGCTTTAGGGAATGCATGTATTTCCTACTTGAAGAGAGTTTTTGGGTTTTCTTCAAAAAGAGATTCCAAATATATTGATCTTAAGGAAACCAAGGGGAAAAATGCATCAACTTGCTTGAAGGAGCGAGAGGAGGAGACCCATGAGCCACCTAGTTCTGAAATAGGTGAAGTAGAAGAAGCAGTATAGGAAGAGGAAAGTTTTTCCCTTTTGAGGGATGTGCATGATCCTACCCATATGGAGCCTACAAATGATGACACTTTTGTATATTTTGATCATTTGGGTGAGTTGGTTCATTCTCCTACATCTTACACTTCCCTATTTTGCAGCATTCATCCTAATGAAGTATGGGTGAAAAGTTTCTTTTTGACGGTTCCACATGAGGAGTGTGAAAATCCTACCTCTCCTTTTGAGGATGTCATGACTAGAGCACCTCATTATTTACATTTGCAGAAGCATCCTTTTTTACCTTATGATGATACATATCTTCATGGATGCACTTATGATGTTCACTTGAGTCACTTTAAGACTCATGATTTCGTTTGCTCCTTGCTTAGTTCAATTGATGTTGGAGGAACTTCATTAACTACTTGGGTGAAGAGATATATGATTGGAGCAAATGTTTATTGGCAGCAAAATACCTTGTTATTTCTTGATGATACACATATCCATGGATGAATAAATGGTACTTATGTGATCCCCTTGAAGGCTCATTGTTTTCTTTTCTCCCTACTTGGTTCAGATTTTAATGGAGATTATTCATTCACTTATTGGATGAAAGAACACAAGGTTGATTATTTTGATGCATCCTACATATTTTTGGAGCAGCATTATAGGACATGGGATCCTCACCTATGTCATTGGAGCATATTTTATTGGTCACTTGATGCTTGTATGCACTTGGAAAATGATGATCTACTTGCTTGGAGATATAAGCACTTTCATGATTCTTTGATGAGGACCTCCTTGATGTACATTTTTATTATGTTGCTATGTACTTTGATGATCTATCTCTTGTACTTGTGATGATTGGAAGAATGCATACAAGGAAATGGGATCCGAGAATTCTCTTTCCTGATGGTATGGGTTGGAGAGCACTCCTAATTGTTGGAGTGCAATACAAGCAATGGGACCCTGGAATAATTTTTAGTCTCATCGGTTTCAAAATTTTCTTTTGGGAAATAAAGTTTTGGAAAGCAAATTTTTGCAAAGAAAGCAGGTTCTTCAACATCCATGTTCGAAATTGCTTGAGGACAAGCAATATTGGGTGGGGAGGACTGTAATGTCCCCATTCAAATAAATCTCAAAAGAGAAAATTCCACCTATCTACTAGTTTCCTAGGTTGGGGTGGAAACATTAGATTTGGAATAAGGAGACTATAAAACCCCAAATGGACATTATCTTGACATAAATATATTAAAAGGGTTTAAACAAATATTTATGATAGGAAAATAAGGTGGCACTTGGTCATGGAGACACATTGGTGGTGTAGGACCAAGGACAATTTTAGGTGCGAAATTTAGCCCATGGGCTATTTTTCCATGTTTTTTTCCAAAAACGATTCACCAATTTGCATTTTTTGAAGCCCCATTTCGCTCAATTTTGATGGGGTAAACTTTTTTCACTCTAAAAATCGCCAAATTATTATATAAACTATATGAAATCCTTAGAAACTCAAATAATTTTAGAAAAATATCGCCAAATATATTATAGTTGACATTTTAAGAATTGGTAAGATTCTCCAAGGTTTATACACTTTTAAATAAGTATGGGTCCTTAAAATTATCCCTGTAGGACCCACACAAAGCTAGGTTCCTCATGGCACATGACATCCTATTCTCACCCATTCGAATCCAAAGTGGATTCTAATGTTCTTGGGGAGTTGGAAGGTCAATATACTTGGGATGACTCAATGAAGGTCGAATTGGAGTGGAAGAGTAACTTCCATGGAAGAGGAAGAGGCATTTGAGAGATATTGAGACACTTGGGCTAGATTCCCTAGCTTCTATGACAACAATGATGAAGATGCTATGAAACTTATGACACAAATTAGACCTGATTGCTGAAATATGACATAAATGACATGGCAAGGCTAAAAATATCCTCCAAGAGGGCGCACAAGGGAGTTAGGGCAGCCAAAGGGTCATCCATTTAAATTGAGTGAAGGAGGAGGCTAGGAATGGAGGGACAAGTGGCACACATTGGAATCTCTTCCCAATTCAAGTTGGCATGAATCTCATGGATGGAATTCAAGCTAAGGAGGTCTTTGGAAGTTTATAAAAGTAAGAACAAAGAAGGAGAGTAGCTTTTTATCATTTCTCATTTTGCATATTGGAGAGCATAGCTTGTCCATGATTGTGGAGTGTTTACTCTACTTGCCTTAGTACCAATTTCGAGGGGTGAAAGATTCCCATCCTAATTGGAAATTGGAGAGGCCATTCAGACCTTTCATTTGGAGCTAAAATGGAGTCATTTGTTGTAGGTTGAAGCTACAGGGCTTCTCTTGACATTCTCTTCTTCAACTTGTTTCCACGCCTTTCTCACTTTTCTCTTCATATTTTGGCTCTTGGAGAAAGGGCGCACTTGGTGAGATGTTGATCTCTTTGGGGGAGATATTGTGGCCCCATTTATTTCTAATATGATTTATTTACTCTCTATTTTCTTTTCAGAATATCCTGAGGTCAAAATAACAAGTGAAACTATGTCAAAATACCAAACAATGTATAAATGGTGCCATTTTCCTCATATCTTGTTATAAAAGATTGAAGTTGCTTAATTTTGACTTGTATCAGTTCATCTCTATAATTTTTATGATGTATGGAGATTCATAAATGTCTTGAATAAGTTTCATATACATTAACTAAGCTTTTGGAACACAAATCTCGAATTTCATAGCAAATGGTGAAGTTTTCTATCATTTCCACCTAGGTGAAGACATGTACACAAACCTATGATTTATGGGAGTTGAAGCAGCTTTTAGGAACTGATTAATGATGCATTTGGGACCCCATTGAATTAATTTAAAAATTCCATGTCTCTTTTATGAAATTTGGGAGGGTCGTAATGCATTTGGGAATCCATTTTTGTCCCCTACCCTTGGGGGTTCTGAACCTCAAATTGACTAGTAGATTTCCCTATTTTCTCCTGATTGTAAATGAAGGTTGCAGAAGTATTTTGAGAGTGTCCAAGCATCCAAAAGCCTAATTTTTATGTATTAATACCTTTCAAACACATTTAGACCCAATTCGGAAACATTTGGATCCATTTGGAAGCATTTGAGTCATTACTAGTCGAAGGGTCGAATTGGAAAAAAATGGTCATTTTTCCATTTTTTCCAAAATTTATAAAAAGGGACACTACAATTGGTTTAGCAAGTATTTATTTCCACCAATATCCAGGGATGACACTGTGGCAGGTGCATTGTTATCACATCAATATCTCACATATGCGACATTTTGGCAATTATTATAGAAAGACATCATCAACATACAACATGAAACCCATTAGAAACGTCCTCATCAAAATTCAACATGGTAATTAAGCTTTAGAATTGAAAAATATTTAATTTACCACATCCACTAAACTTTAATAAAGAAAAACCACAAGAATCCACACATGTAAAGACTTGGAATTCATGCAAATGTAACAACACGTGAACTATTAAATTTTGTGATGCATGCAAGGCTCACAACTGCATTTTTTACTCCAAAAATTTGAATTGGTCTCCTTCACATGCTTGGGTAATTCAATAGCCCCATACTTGTACCTTGAAGGGAGATGGAGCATTCACATGGAGAACTTTATATTTGGAGACCTCCATTTGGCCTATAAAAGGAAGCAATGAGCATGCATTTTATAAGAGAAATCTAGAGCAAGGTTATGTTGCAAGAATTAGTTTAAGAGATCATCTTTCACACTCCTTATCATCATTTGGAATCACAAAGCTCCCTTGAATTCTTCCTCAAGAAGCGTGTTTCTCCTCATAATTTCAAGTTATTTAGAAATCAATTTGAGAGAGTTCAAAAGGACCCATCCCAAAGGGGAGTGTTGGATACCATTAGAGCTAATTCTTCTAGGTGACACCATTTGTATACAAGCGTTTCCATTGGATAATAATTTATGGTTGAAGCTAATTCATTCTCTTTGTTTTATGTCATTTTAGAACTTGATAATATCTTTATTTCACTCTTATTTTTTATTTGGTTTTATGTCGTTAATGTTTAGTCTTACTAATCATCACTCACACTATTTCCTTGGTTGCAACCTGCAAGGAGAGGATGAATTACTCACTCTTGTGACATTTTTTCCCAAAACAATATTGGCTACTCCATTACTTATTTTTCTTACTTTTATTATCTATAGGTTGTCTTTTGCTTGTTACTAATTTGGGTCCTTTGCAAGATTATACTCTTGTTGTTTACACCTCTAGTTAGTAGAATTTATAGGCTCGGGGCCCACTTCCATTCATTTTTCTATCCATGCAGTTCTCAAGGTTTGTTGTGCACTAATCCACATGAATTTTTCTTCAATGACCACATGGTAGTGCAACTTTCTATTCATTCTCGTGCACGGTTTATCGTGCAGCTTTTGTATCCTGTTACCCACACAACAATGCAATTGTTGGGGAAAATCCGTGTGGTTGTATTGAATTTTTATCCTCTTGTCGTGGATTCATTACAAAAAGTAGTCCATATGGATGCCCCTTCATGCTAAGGAATTAACAAACAAACTAAAAATTGTTTTTACTTCTTTAGATATCAAACATAGTCTAAATAGGGGGATACATTTTTGCAAACTTTCCTAGGCATAGGTTTTGAGGTCCCTAACAACCTCTCAACTCTCACTAGATTAGAGTACATTATTCTTCATTGATTTTAAAGATTAAAGGAAATTATTGGTCTAGGATTTTGGGAAAAACTTACAATAGTTTGATCTTTTGCTTCTTGCATGATTCTCTCTTAAAAACCAATTTAGATTAGTCCACTTTTTGCACACAAATAAGAGACCTAAAGACTCCTTCTTTTGAGTATGCTCGTCATATTTCACTCACAAGTGGTCTTGACGAGTCAAAAAAATTGAATGGTTTGGAATACCTCATTTATCACATTTATATTTAAAAGTTATCTTTTGCAATTTATTCACACTTAGAGATTAACTAGGAGGAGTAACAAACCACTCATGTTCAAATATCTTTACTTTATGATCTCATAATTTAGATGAAAATTCACTTTTTTTTAAATTTCAAAACACATGTGTATATCTCACTTGAATAAAACACCAAGGGACCTAAAGACTCCTTTCATTTTGAGCATGTTCTTCATATTGCACTCATAAGTGACCTTGATGAATCAAAAAAATTGAAAGGCTTGAAATACCTCCCTTGTCACACCATTTAATCAAATTTGGACCCATTAAAATCAACCTACAATGTAATCCTAAAAAACTGAAATCCTCTATCAAAGAGGTCACAAAACAAATTATAATTAAGTTAGGATTGATTGGGATAGGCATCCAAATAATCCCCACCAATATTCTTCATATGAAGCAATAGTGATTGTTGACTTGTAAGGAACTTTTTAAAAATCTTGCTAAGTAAGTGTGATAAAACCCGAATAAGAAAGTATGGTTCCCAAGGACTCTAAAGTTGAGGTTGAATTGATTTTTTGCTCCATAATGAGCCACCCAACTCTTTATGGAGACAAAACATGACCGTTCAAGACCAAACCTCTTATCCACACTTAACACGAGTTTCCTAGTAGCAAAAAACTAGGATTTTCACCACGTAGAATTTGTGGGATGCATTTGCACCCGAGTCAAATTTTCTAGGCTATTGGAAATGTTTCTAGTCCTTTCAGAACATATCCCCAATACCCATAATTATAATTGATTCATTCATACCTTCACTAGTTTCCTTCGATGGGTTCATAACTATACGATAAGAGAGCTATTGGAAGGCCCAATGACTATTTTCGAGAGGAAGGA
This sequence comes from Larix kaempferi, assembly GCA_027924585.1. NCBI lineage: Eukaryota > Viridiplantae > Streptophyta > Pinopsida > Pinales > Pinaceae > Larix > Larix kaempferi. The sequence continues at coordinate 7,093,959 of BSBM01000252.1, forward strand.
CAATAATTCAAGATGGGATCACATCATTTTTTTTACAAAGAACCCTGTGTAATTGAGAAACATACACATTAAAAATCCACATGTATGCTCAATCAACAGACATTATTGCACCATTTTTGATTTGTTATCTATGACTATCATATTGTTACATTTTTTAATTTTTTGTTAGTTCCTATTTTTTGCACATTATTCCTTCACATTTAGCACCATAGTGGACCTATCACCTCCCCAACGTTCCTTGATGATTCAAATCCTCCCTCCCATCAAAGGAGGAGTTCTAGCTATATCTCCCCCTGTCTTCGATGAGGGAGGCCACCACTTAACATCCACCAACATGAGACAGTAATCAGATTTGATGTTCTTTGACATACCTTGCTCAACACCCCACCTCAAGGATCAATCCCTAGTGCTCTAGCATCAAGCAGAGGAACTACCCCACTACACATGATGGAAGGATCCCCTCCAACACAATTTTCATTTATGGCTAGTTTAAATCTCCCTTATTTATCTAAACTCATCAATTACCCTATCTGGAATGACATGTCATGGCCACAAATGCCAATTAAGTTTCCCTCATACATGCTAAATTTTTAAGGAAAATAGGGGGACAAACCAGTCAACCATGTGATGTAATTTCATCTCTATTTCTCATCCAACTTCGTATTCAAAGACACTATATGCCTTAGACTCTTTCAAAGAACCCTCACAGGGACAACACTAAATGATATGTCAATTTACCAACAGACATGCATACCAATTTTGGGTCTATTGCCACAGTGTTTTTAACTTACTTTCAACTCCCAATTTTCCATGACCTTGGCTTGGAGATTCTTTTGTAATTTCGACAGAACACTTCTAAGCATAGCACCAACCACATTCATGAATGGAGTCGATGACACAGATTATATAAAATCAAAATCCAACCAGAATTTGTATTGGATTGGTTCTGTAGGTCCCTCTTGCCACAAATTGAATATGAGGCCATCCTCAAAGCCCAAATTTTTTATCTAATTATGCCCAGTCAGAGTATCTATACATTATATTACCTTATACACTTCAGCATTGATCATTATATCAAACTAATCCCATCACCATTCATACTTCCAATGGTATTCTTGGGACAACTTATCATCAAGGAAATTTACCCATGTCATGTGGATCCCTTACACCTATCTTACCATGTAATGGTCCTCCTCCATCCTCGGTTAGCAACATCCCTCAAAGTGAACCTCGGCGTCTATTTGGACCAACACTGCATGAGCCATACAATCCAACTTTTCTAAACATGGGGGTACAATCGATTGTAATGCAAACCAACCCTATGAATCCTTAGGTACCTACACTAGTTTCATGCGGGATGCATAACCCTTATTGGATAATACCACCACACAACCTATACTTCCCATTCCTCAAAAAACCTAGTTCTCACCCCATGACTCAAGTAGGGGTAAATTTTGTTCAACCTTCACCCACTCAACAGGTTCAACAGTTTGAACAATTGAATGCGACAAACCACCCTAATCCATATAATTAGGGAAAGAAGAAAGGAAATGACAAATAGCATAACTAGAATCCGGGGCAAAGGGGAAACCCCCCTACCCATCCAAATCGCAATGACAATAACAAGTTTCAAGAACCAAAATGTTGGTACCAACAACCCAGTAGCACAAGCCAAAAACAAAAATATTTGAATGGAATTTGCTTGCATTATGTGTGGAGAATCCAACCATTACACTCATCATTTCCCATTAATCCTCGAATGTCAATGAATATTCTTAAAGAAAAAATACAACAGTCAGGCACAAATGCCACCCAAGAAAATAATGTCACCCCCCCCAACAATCCATGTTACAACACCCCTTTTCCAATCAATTTGTTGTTTCTCAACAAGACAATTGGGAAAAAGCAAACCCTCCTCCAATAATGGAAAGTTCTTATCAAAACATCTACATGAATCCTACAGATATTCACTTACAAACCTGCAATGAAGCCTATGAAATTCCAAACAACCAACCCACTCAGCAGGAGGATGCCTCGACTTCTACCAGTGTTTCTTTGCAAATCCCATGTCCCAGTAGTGACCCTATCCCTAGGATATCAAAATCACCTCTTTGACATACCGCTCACAATCCCCATATGAAAGTGACCCATAATTACAACATAGTAGATGATGTGGTTCAATTTCCCACAATTATGTAAGTGTTAAGCCCTATATATTGTGACATTACATTTCTATTATCATATTGGTATTATATTTATTGGTTGGCTAGGACCCTAATTTTGTAGGCTCTAGAATTGTAATTGTTCCATTTATCTCCCACACACACACACACACACACACACACACACAAAGGAAATCTAGTTTGGAATAATCTCATATCATCTTGTTTTGTATCTGAAATACATTGTAAAGGAGGTTTACCCCTCGAAGATTCTGGTAATTCATCTTTTTATTGCATTCTTAAGGAATTGGAATACTATCTCTTCTTGTTTTATGCTACTTTTGGGAATTGGTGCATAACATTTGGTATCAGATCCATTTTCGCTATAATTTTTTTATAGGATGTTTAAAACAAAAAAACATGGAGGATCAATAGAGTATATATTAAACTAGCTTTGATATGATTTTCAGGTCTTGATGCATTACAAGTACGAAGTTATACCCTGTGGAAGTTAGGGTTTTTTACTAGTCCAAAAACTAGTCTCAAACAAGTGTTACGGGAAAAACTATTATATCTAAAGATTGAAATATCCAAATTGAGTGAAACTTGTTGCATCCAAAATTAGATGGATCCTAGTATTCATGGTAAAAAATTTAGATTCGTATCCAAAACATTGGACACGTAGCAGACCGTACACTTTCGTCTCCTAAAAAGGACAAAAATAACAAGTTTTGGTAAGTTTAGCATAAATTTTTCTTGGAACGTCATAATTAAGTCAAACATGTGGCATTGCAGAAAAGACATATCAAAATACTAAAAAATTTAATTTCATACTCATAGGGGGCAAGATTGCATATTTACCTCAGTTGGAAGGTCGGCCAACAAGATAGTATCCAAATCATGTTTTAAAAGGTATGTTATTTTAAATTTTGCATAACGTTTGACTGGAAGGTCTGATTTTGGTGATTCAAAAAGTGGGATAAATAGGAAATAGAGATGAAATTTATTAAATATTAGTGAGATAAAATGGTAATAGGTGGAGCAAAAAAAAATAGTCTACTTAAAACTCCTAAAGGATCAACTGTGACACAAGAGTAGTAGGATGAAATGAACTATGAGTTCTCCAAGTTTTTCGACCGATTCGGAAACCTTGACAATAAAATTATGATAAATAATGTTGAATTCCTAAAATTCAAAGAGGATATACAAAATTAGATGGAAATATGGCCAGTAAAGAGGATCTAGAAAAGATAACCATTGAGATGGCTAGTAAAGAGGATCTTGTAAAGATGTATCTTCAAGAGGTGAAGGCAATGCTAAATGGGATAATACATATATTTCTCCCTAATTCACCTCCTCAATAAAAGGATAGGGATAAAAATAAGGACTATTCTAGTCACATATTGAGAAAGTTAAAAAACAATTGGAAAATAAGAGGTTCAATTCTCTAACACTTGATCATTCATCACTCCATAATCCACATCATCATGGGTTCAACCCGGGGAAAAGGAACCAATGGGTTCCCAAGATTGATATGAAAAATTTGGATGGAAATGACCTAATAACATGGATTTTCTAGATGGATAAATTCTTTGATCTACACCAAGTTCCATATTTACAAAAGGTAACTATTTCATGCTTGTATTTAGAGCATGAACAATTTGTATGGTACCAATGACTTTGTGACAATAAAAAGAACTCTATTGTCTCTTGGTCTATATTTATGGATGAATTGATTGCAAATTATTGGGATACTAATAGAAACACATTCTTTAGGCAAATGATAAAACTCAATAAAAAAGGTCCAGCTACATAGCACATCAAGCAATTTCAAAAGTTAAGTCTTAGAGTGAGGAACATTCCAGAAGATAAATTGTTGTATATCTTTATGGGAAATTTAAAGGAGAATATTTAACATGAGGTACATATATTTGAACCTAAATCAATGGAGAATCCTTTTAGTTTGGAAAGGAAAATTGAAAGTAAAAATATGGCACTAGAAGGAGGGCATGAAAGTAAAAATATGGCTACTAAAAGAGATACCACTAACACCTATAGAGAGGGAAATGTTCCTCCTCCCAAATCCACTCATCTAAATGTTTGACAACTCAACAAGTGGAGGAAAGAAGAGCAAAGGAACTATGTTCCAATTGTGATATCAAGTACATTATGGGGCATAAGTGTAGTGAGAAGAAATTATTCTACATAGACTATGAAGAGGAAGATGATCCAAATATGGAACAACCTCAAGAGGTAGATATAGAAGGTACTAATACAAACATATCCTGACATGCATTAGTCGGAATTAGAACTCTTAAAACTCCCAAGATAGAAGGACATATCAAAAAGATAAAGGTGACAGTGATGATTGATTATGGTAGTACCCATAACTTCATTGATTGCATATTAGCCAAAATTCTCAATTACTTCATATATCCCACACTAGAATATCAATTAATGATTGCAAATGGAGGTACCATAAGTTGTTCAGGGAAGTGCCATAGTATTAAGCTTACTATGGGTGAGTATTCACTAGATAGCCCAATGATTGCAATCCAAATGGTTGGTGTTGATGTTGTATTAAGGGTCCAATGGCTACAATCATTGGGAGCACTGACTCTTAATTTCCAAGAATTTTTTATGAGATTCTCTTCAGGAGGAAAGGAAATTGAACTGAGAGGTATTCCATGGACCCTCTAAAGTGATAATCTCTAACAGCATGACGAAATTGTTGAAAATGGACACCATGGAGTAATTGTAAAATTGTGCTCACTAGATGTTCAAGCATCTATATCCTCTATTCCAATGGGTCTCCAACAAGTTATTGACAATCATTCCAAGGTATTGGGATATATTCTTAAAGGTATTCCACCTATTCAATATCATGACCAAAATTTTGTGGTAGAATGTTTGGTTTGTCAACAAAACAAAGAAGAGACAATTAAGACACCAAGTCTTTTAGAGCCATTAGGAATACCAAGTCAGTGTTGGGAAAATGTCTCAATGGATTTTATCACGTGTGTAGAAAATTCAGAAGGAAATACTGTCATCATGGTAGTGGTGGATCAACTCACAAATTATGCCCATTTATACTCTCTTTCTCATCCTTTTAAAGCAAGAACAATAGCCGCGACATTCATGGAAATGGTTCAGAAGCTACATGGAACCCCCAAGATTATTGTAAGTGATAGAGATCCAATTTTCACTAGTAATTTTTGGAAGGAATTATTTTCTTGTTTGGGCACTTAGTTGGATCATAGATCCTCTAACCATCCTCAATCTGATGGAAAATATGAGATTCTGAATAAATTCTTAGAAGGGTATCTTCCTTGCTTTGTATCTGATAAAGAAACACGATGGTTCAAGTGGTTTCCCTTAGCAGAATGGTGGTATAACACATATTTCCATACTTTGTAAAAAAGTCACCATTTATGGAACTTTATGGATATCATCCTCCTTCCATCACATCATCCATGAAAAGAAAAACCTAAGTTTCAAGCAATGGAGGATCCCATAAAGCACCAAAAAGAAGTTATCCAATTATTGAAGGATAAGTTGGTTATATCACAAAATAGGATGAAACAACAAGCATATCAACATCATAGTGAAAGGGAATTTGAAGTGGGAGATTGGGTATTTTTGAGGCTACAACCATACAAATAGATGTCCCTCAAGCAACAAAATAAGGACAACAAATTAGCACCGAAGTACTATGGTCCCTATAAGGTGTTGAGTTATTACCAACTTCACATGTACATCTAGTCTTCAATGTTGCTTTCCTAAAAAAGGCTAATTGGTGACAAGATCCCAGTCTAGACTATTTTACCATAGATTGATGAAGAAGGGAAATTAATACGACAACCTGTAACAATCATTGGGAGGAGGGTCAAGAAACTATGAATTTGATCAATTGTTGAGTACCTCGTCAAGTGGAAGAAATTTCCAATAGAAGAGGAAACATGGGAAGATGAGTTATTCATGCAAAAACATCCATGGTTAATCAAGTGTTTAGGACAACACTTGTTTGAATGGGAAGGGTATGTTAATCCCTATATATTGTGACATTACATTTCTATTATTGTATTAGTATTATCTTTATTGGTAAGCTATGACCCTAATTATGTAGGGTCTAGAATTGTGATTGTACCCTTTATCTCACATCTATATATATATATATATCATCATCATCATCGTCATCATTTTTTGTATCCAAAATACATTGTAAAGGAGGTTGCCTCCTCAAGGAGGCTAGTTATTCATCTTTTTATTGCATTCTTTAAGCATTGGAATACTGTCTCTTCTTGTTTTATGTTATTTTGGGGAATCTGGTGCAGAACAATCAACACTATAGGTCCTTCAAATCTTTCCCTCTCAAACGAAGGCTCTACTAACAACATTAGGTGCCATCGAACCTTCAGATTCGCAAATCGTGATTACCATCATATGACACCTTCCAAATACCCATCACCATAAAAAACATTATCATATACAAATGTATAGTTGACGAGGGCACATTCTCTTGCATTATGTCTACAAATTTTTGGAAATGGATAGGATATCCTAATATTGACCCATAATCTACCAACCTTCAAGTGGTTGATGGGCGACCTTCATAACCACAAGGTATCTATCAGAATGTCCCTATCGAACTAGGGAGAAAGATGGTTGTGCTCGATGTTAAAGTCATTGATGCACAATTAGACTACAATATCATCCTAGGGTGTAGTTGCATGTACACCATGAAATCAATTTCCTCTTCAATCTTTTGGGTGATGATTTTCCCCCATAACAAAAAATTAGTCACCCTAGACCAACTTACATACTACAAAAGGTGCCCCACATCCAACCCAGACAACATTTTGTTGACCATTCAGACTAAATACCCCCCATATCTCAATGATATAGGACCAAGCATCTATAAAGACTCATATTTGTTGGGAGCATATGTTGGATCTCCCCAAGTCATACCATTAGTTACAGATGGCCTCATATGTACCATCTTCTTCTCCCTAGATGAATCACAATCATTTGTTACTACTTCCATGTCTAGACAAGGGGTAATCACCTTCCCAACCCCTATAGTTATTCCCACCGATGAAATTAGGACCATCCCAACTTCCCCATCAGTCCCACCAATCATTGAAGTACCATTCCTTTTCCCTCCCACGAGGATACAAGGGAAAGCTGTTATGGCCACACTCACCTTGTTGGAACTTACCCTAGGACTTCCAGTTTGGTATTTGAAACCTCCATTTCTATAGATAATCCCTAAACCATACATGTAGATCAACTGTATATCCATTACTCTAGTTAATGACCCACCATCTGATATTTTGTGGCCCATGGCTAAAGATGTGGTCTCCACAAAACTTGTCATTGAGAGCATCAAGAATCCAATGAAAGAAGTGACGAAAACCAAATCTCTTCCCAATAGACCACCTACATGAGTTTCACCACCATGTGCCTTGTTTGACAAAGTAGGACACCCTACCAATTTATGCGTCGTGTTTCCAAAGCTCAGAAACCTTCTATACACTCATAATCATGCATTCTTAAACTCAATAGTAGTATGCATCCTCTCTACTCCAAAAGTATAACCTCTCAAACCAAATATCAAAATTTTGTGCACAAATCATCCATGCATTATTTTCTCTTAGTTTGGTCACTACATGCATCATTGTCCGGACCTCCCTCAATTCTGAACAACACTCTCTACAGTTCGTCAATTTCAAATAATTCCAAATGAATATGTTGCCACTAATTTCATATCAACAATAGAGTAGGAACTCTCTCCCCCGCAATGTTTGGTATGCCCTCATATTTCCCAAATGATCCCATCTAGTATGGATGTAAGTCGAACATTTAGAAAAAATCAGGCTTTGGCACATATGTTTGCAGCTGAGCAACCCACTTGCCCCTATAGAAGATGTGGATTGTTGATACATTACTTGATTTGATGTCCCATATTATGGGAGGAATGAGCACTACACCTTGTGAAATCAATCAAACCACATAGCACATCTCTACCTCTTACACCCCCACAGGTCTTTCCACGGGAAGAAATATTGCCCCCATTAAAAGATACAACTAGACATGTGGTTAGGTTTTACATTTTATCATCCAACTCTTCTGTTACTGATGACCAATCATCACCATTAATAGGAAGTGTTGATGGTACATCTCCAGTACATACCCTAATATCTTCCCCTAGGCCTCATTAGCCATCATCATGTATGATAATAATTCCCATGAGCTTCCCCAATATGGTTAACACGACACCTTTTCAATAAGAATCCGAACAACCTAAATAGAGATGGGGGACTTGAAATAAGTGAAAGATGGCTACCACTGATCACCAAAGAAGGTAACGATAAAAACCAGGTATGATGGGAAAAAAGAGGTATGATGGAGAACCCTTCCTTCACTTCGTCATTATCATGAATTAATTATAAACCTCATGCACTATCATTATTATTATTAATGAGCATTCCAACAATAACTTTATCATTGTCTTCTAGCATCTGTCTAATAATACTTGATTGCTAACATGCACAATGCCATGGTGATTTTGTATTGATTTAATTTCCTAATAACCTTAGCATTATTAGGTTTTTTGCATTTCAAGACTAGGTTATGATTTTGAGAATTTATACTTGATTATTAATTATGGTACCTTATTATCAGGTTTTTACATTGTGCTTATGGTACCTTATTAATAATAATGGTTAATAATGTTTACTATTAATTATAAATAATGTTTATTATTAAATGATATAGGGTATAATTCTTGTTTCTTGATTTCATAATAACCTCAACCTTAAACTTTGAAATTATTAACCTTAACATTGCATTATTATGGTATTAGCATTCTCGTTCAAGATAAGAATTTGAAAGGATAAGTTAAGAATTTGGAATGATTTGGAAATGAACGGTCTTGCATAACTTATTTATTAACACCTAGAGCAACTCTTCTCTCCATTATTTGTCCTGAAGATGAATCCAGTTGAGGATTCGAAACGTCAACAGTCAAAATGCCGACCGTGGATATTCCGAAAACCTGTTCTTCTAACACCACAAACCACAGAAATATCAAATCTTTAACCTTTTCAATAAGTTACTATCTCAACCAATCAAAATCAAATATTTACCCCAGTTAGGTCCATAGTTCCAAATAAATTCTTTGGTCACCTATTTCACTTAGACAAAGACAACTTGGAAGCCATGACCACCATTGACATAAATTGGAACAAAATACATCATTGTTCTTCCTTTTTATCTCAAAACATGTTTAAATGAACTTAGATGGTTCAACAATATCTCGTCAAAACCAAATATTTTATTCCTCCTAACCATGTCGATTAGTTTAAAATCCCACTCCCGCACCTGAAAATTTTGAAGAAGGAAACATGGCTAACATCTCCGCCACTATCAAGGCAAATATTTCCGTCACTCCCAGCATCATAGAAAACATTGCACTTGGTGCCTCTTGCTCTTAGCAAGAGGTTAGTTCTTACAAAGCACTATTCCAAGAATTTAAAGATATTTTTGCTTTGTCATATGAAAATATGCCAAGGATCGATCCCACTATTATCAAAAATCATATCAACACATCGCTTGATGATTCATTGGTATGACAGAAAAAATGACCTTGTCACCCTTCCAAAGTAGTTTCTATCAAATCAAAAATCAAGAATCTTCCTTTACCAAAAAGGGTTCATTTACCCCATCGCTTACACATCATGTGAATCAAATCCTATTCATGTGAATACAAAATATGGAACACTTCGTGTATGCCATATTTCAAGGATATCAACGAAGCTTGTCCCAAAGGAAACTTCCCTACCCCTTTCATCGACTAGGTAGTTGATGTGTGTGTCAGACATGAAGTCTTGTCAATCATGGATGGATTTTTTAGCTACAACCAAATATAGATCCATCAAAATGATCAGTATAAAATGAACTTCAAAACACCATGGGGAACCTTTGCTTATCATGTCATGTCGTTTGGACTGAAGAACACCAGAGCCACACTCTAGTGTTGTCCTATGTCTTTAACGGCTTGTCTCATATCATATTGGATTATCTCAATGATCTCACAACCAAATCCAAGAAATGCATTGATCACCTCACCGATATGTGTATCATCTTCTCATAATGTTGGTAGTACAATATACAAGTAAACCCTCTCAAATGTGTTTTTTGCATCACAACAGAACATGCATTAGGGTTCATCATATCTAAAAATGGGATCACCATCGATCCCCTCAATGTTGAATCCACCCTTAAAATTCCCCCACCAAAGACTCAAAGGAAATTGCGTATCATTCAATGCAAAGCCAACTTCCTTCGTCACTTCGTCCTTGACTACGTTGTAAAACAATAGGGAATCTTATGTCTTCTCAAGAAAAACATCACCTTTCAATGGGATGACCAAGCCAAACAGTATTTCGAGGCACTCAAAAAGGTTATCACATTGGATCCTATGATTTACCCACCTAACTACAAAAAGGATTTCATCCTTTTTATTTCAATGTCCCCCTTCTCAATTGTCGATGACTTAGTTTATAATGGTGATGATCACTATGATCATGTCATTTATTACATTATCAAGGCACATTCATGATCACCAATCATTTATATCCATGATGAGAAGTTAGCGTTGGTCAAAATCCTCTCGGTTCAAAAGCTTCACCATTATATATTACTACACAAAACCGCCGTGATTCCAAACTATAACCTAATGCAAGTTATTTCGTTGAATCATTATTCTTTAGGAATTCAACCTTGAGTTTGTAACAACCAAAAGAAAAAGGATTTGTCCCTTGTTGAGTTCATTATTGATCTCTCGGTTGTTGCAATGGGACCCCTTTTCAATGATAAATTGTTGGATGAACATTTGTTTGTCCTCACTTCCGAAGATCCATGGTACGTATATGTCCTCACATATCTTCAATGGAGAAGGACGCCCGAAGGAACATTGTCCTTTGTTTCAAGATTACCTCGACAGTGGAGCACCAAATCCACTCAATCGGCAGCAAGCGCCATGGTGTGAAATTTTGCGATGTAGAGGACATCACCCAGAGGATTGTTATTTGATTCAAAAGTATGTGCAAACACCCAAGAACTTATACTGCACATTCTGTAAATCAGTTGGCCATGATGATTCCAACTGTAGAGCCTATTAACTAATGATGGAAAGAAAACATGACATCTATTGAGTTTAAGAAGAATCACCACATAACAATGATAATGTGCAGTATGATGAAGGCGCATATAGAGGTCGTGGTGGATTCCGAGGAAGAGGAAGAAATACTGGTCCAGGACAAGGAAGAGGAAGAGGTTAGCTAATATGTTATAACTGCGCTCAGCCGGGACATCTTTCCAGAGACTGCACCAATGCTTGTACTACCTGTAGGTACTGTAAGTCTTTTTATCATGTCATTGAGGCATGCCCTGTTTTTCAAGAAAAAATGCAAGAGAGGAGAACAAAAGCACCAAATCCGAACGTTCAGATGATCGCAGTAGAGAAAAGAACTAGAGATCCAAACATTAACGTTGTGACGCAAGGTGGAGCTGCCACAGGTCAAGATCAAAGAGCAGAAGCCTCGACTTCTGAATACCACCAAGCTAAACAGACACCTACTGAAGGGGTCTAGATAAGAAAAGTAACTGGGAAAGCACCTGCCTTCAATCTGGACAGAAACAAAGAAGTCTTTGCAGAAGCAAGGGAGACTTTCAAAGAGTCAGAGCCTGTAACACCAAGAATTAAACTACGATGAAATAGCGCATACGAAGGATATGCCAATAGCATATGATAAAACATGTACCGCCACTGAAACAAGGACTTATGTTGCACAGTTCCTACGGAGCTGTATGAAGTTACTAAAAAGCGAAGATGCCTTAGTGGAATTGCAAAACCTACTAAACCACTATGAACAACGCAGTTGCACGAGTATTGTTCATAGCGCATTTCACCATATTAAGAGCGATAAGAGAACAGGCCAAGAAATGAGGCTCAGTGCACAGATTGGAAACTATGAAATGGACTAGATCATCCTTGACTTGGGATCAGAAGTGAATTTCTTGACCAATCAGACATGGGAACAGATGGGAAAACCAAGGTTGTCATGGTCACCTATCCAATTGAGACTAGATGTTTGTGCTAGAAATTGATCCTAGACTACAAAGGAGCAAGCTAACACAATCTCAACATTACAAGCATGAAATAGGGTTTTGTTTTTGTAGTTTGCTGGTTTGAAGGTTTCAATCTCAAGAAAATTTAAAGGAAATCAAACTAAAACAAGTTACTAAATCATGTAATTCATTGAAGAACTAAGATCATAAATTTGAACAAAGTAAATATAAACCATCACATTCATAACCACACATACAGGTTTTTATCTAAAACACATAAGCATTCACTGGATTAAAACATTAAAACAGAAAATGAATTCATATGTTGAATGATCAAACTGATCAGAAACAAAAACCTAATCAAACAAGATAAATTGGCTTATAACACATATATATTAATCTCAGTCTTCAGGACTTACATGAGAGTCTTGCAAGCTTCAATATCATCACTATATATAGCTTCTTGAAACCAAAAAAATTGAACCAACACTGAATGCTTGTCCTCCTTTTATCATTACAAAGATGTAGTAGTTCCATAACTACTTATTTAGGTCAAGTTTAGAAATATTCAGCAGTTACACTTAGTGGTTATTAAAGACTAATTAACCAAAAATGACAAAATCGGATACTGGGATAACTGGTGAATTTTTGAAAAAAAAGGGTCTCAAAGAAGCCTCCATATCTCTTGATTTATGATACTTATTAGAAAAATGAGAGAGTTGTTTTTAAATGAGTCCATGAAGAACACAAACCTCTCTTGGTTTGTAAAAATTCATCTCCAATTGATCGGAATATGTGATGGAAATTTGTGACTAAAACAAGAAACTATTAAATATTTTAAACCCTGAAAAATAGGCCACAAAGATGAATTCGAATCTTTCAAACGATGACTTGCAAAAGTGAGATATTTTTTTGTGAATGAGCCCGTGCTTGACAAAAACCTCTTTTGGTTTTATGAAACTCTTTTCCATATTCTCGTAATCTGCGCCAAAAGACCATGACTAAAACAGGGAAAAACATAGTCATTCTTAGGAAAATGCTTATGCTTCTTTTCAGACATGTGTTCCTGCTCTATGCTCATCTGATTTTCCTGAGAACTTGATTTAATTTTCTCCTCTACACCTTCATCACTTGAATAACCTTGGATTAAATTTATCACTTCTGTCTTCTGATTAGAACTTGAAGCTTTTTCTATATTATTTTTCCTAGCCGATCTTGTTCTGAAATTCCAAGTTGATCCTTTTAACTGCATGAGAAGGTTTGCATCTGCTTCGAAGTCTATAACCTGCAAACTTTCATTCTTTGTTTTCTGCAGAATACTATGAAACTAGGTTCTCTATTATACTCTGTTTTGGTGTGATTGGACTTTGAACCTGTTCAGCAGTAAGACTAATTGTCGTTTCCATTTCTTGATCTTCTTGATAGTGTTCTGGCTCTTCTTCAAATGCACTAACTTGTTCTTCTTTTTCGGGACCTTTAGGTTCTTCCTGTGACAGAGGATTTTCATAAACATCTTGAATGAGAACTCCTTTCTTACCCTTTTTACTTTTCTTTTTAGGCATATCCTTGTTTATACACTCATCCTGTTCAACAATAAATCCAGACCATAATATAAAATGCTCCCAGCTCTTATTTTCCTTCTGTAATATTGTTTGGATAATCAACTTTATTATTCCATGATGAAATATTGATTGCATTGTATGCTCAGGATGCGTTTTAACCCTATTTGACATTTTTTGGATGCTCTTGTACAAGAAGAAGGGCAAATTCATTTTACAGTGGAATTTAAGATGCATCAAAAACCTAACATGGTATTTAAAAACCAATGAAAACCTACTCTCACATGTAACATAGGTTTGTATAATTCCAAGCACCTTCCTTAATTAAGCCTTAGAAAAACAGAGGTGACAGTGTTCAAAGATAAAAAACTAACCGCATTCCACTACAGATGTCTTCAACTTTGTATCCCACGATCCCCAAATTTGACCTCGTGTCACTTCGAACCCCAATCTCTCTCAATGATGGAATGTAAAAAGGGTATGCAACTGTCATTATTCTTCAACATGTATTTTAGCATATCAAGTCATCATAACACATAATGAACTACCACTCAGCATGAATAAACCACAATCTTTCATTATGTTGGATTCCTGTAGCGCACTAGGGGTCTGTTTTGAACTTTGCACTGTAAGAATCTTTTAACATGACCAATTTGACTAATAAACTTTGGATAAAGGTTAGATCTTGGTTATAAGCTTTATAATAAAGCTAAATAGGTATAATTGAAGACTTTGAGAGAAATATCATGTTGCATAAGCCATTTGAAGATTTTAAACTAAAGAAAAATAAAAGCAATAAAAAATTAATGAAAATTGAAAAAATAATCAAAATTGTGGATAAATAAAAGGAAAATAAAGTTCAAACAATCCTAAAAGAAACACATAAAAATGAGAACAATTTCAGCATCAATACTAGCTAATCAACAGAAAGTTATACCCTTTGGAAGACTCTCGAATGTACTTGTGGACATTGATGGAGTAAGAAGTTCAACAGACTTAGAGGTTATTGAGATCATCGATGACAGTAACCCATATCTAGCATTACCGGGGATAGACTGGGCGATGGATAACCTTGCGATTATCAATCTGAAAACCAAAAAGACGATCTTCGAAGGACAAGATATTAGGTTCATCGCACCCTTGGACCCTTCACAAGGAGAAATATACAGTGAACCAATACAAGAAGAATGCAGAGCACAAGACCTTGATCGCATCTACAAGATGACTACGAATCAGGCCGACTACATCAATCCTACAGCTGATGGAACATTGAGTTGGCGTTGTGACAACTCTTACATATCAGACTCCAATGCAGGACTGGAGAATTGGAAAAGTAGAATGCACGAAGTGTCTTCTAGGCGATGTGCGCAGATCATGAAATCACTACACTGGGTTGGATCAGAGGTAAGTCCAATTCCTACTTATGATGGCTTGACTAGTATTCATGTATTTTTTCAAGAATATACTGTAATTCCAGATGAATATAACCTATCAACATTAGATTCAACACTGCACACTACACCCGCTATATGGTGGGCCACGCATAAGGACAATCTAAAAACATGGGAATAGTGCAAGCACATGATGGAACTCAGATTCACAGAGAAAGATGCGCTGACAATAGTAAAGTATAATGGACAAACGAATCCAAGGGGTCACATAGAGATTTGTTAAAAAAGATGGGAACATAGACCTCAAGCAGAATGGGTCCATCTGTTTGTACACACATTAGAGCAAATCCCACAGAACTAGTACATAGACAGAAAACTGTGCAGAGGAACAGTAGACTAATCTGTCCTGACTAAAAATTTCCAAAGAAATTTCAGCTTTGAGGATGATTGTCCAAATATTAATGAAGCATTGCAGATTATCAAAAACAAGATATTTTATGACACACTACAACCTGCATATCAACAATGGGAAAAGCAGTTGGAATTCTATAACCTCACAATAAGCGATGACAAAGAAGAAAGTGAAGAGGATGATGATTCACGCAGTATCAATATACCTGAGACAGAAAGAGAATGCGAAGTTGAAGGACCGCCATTAGAAATTCCAGACTTAAGTAGCCCTATCGAAACAAGAAAATTTAACATTGGCACAAGTGAAGAACCAAAGTTCACATCTATTGGGGATTACCGGGATGAAGAAACGTTCGCACAGATCGCAGACCTTCTGCGTGAGTATCAGGATTTGTTTCCAACAAAGTTATCCAAAATGAAAGGAATTTTGGGCGACTTGGGAGTCATGAAGATACCTCTCAAGCCAGTTGCGAAACCCATTAACCAAAGACCTTATCGATTGAATCCCATATACAAGGAAAGAGTGAAGGCAGAGCTCGACAAGATGCTTGATGCAGGAATCATTGAGCTTGTCGAAGAATCAGAATGGATAAGCCCTATGGTTATCCAGGATAAGAAAACAAAAGGAGAAATCAGGATATGCATAGATCTTATAAAGTTAAATGATGCATCACTACTTGACCCATTTCCTACTCCATTCACAGACGAAGTATTAGATAATGTTGGAGGGAATGAGGCATATTCTTTCACTGATGGATTTTCTGGATACCATCATATCAGGATTGACGAAGCAGATAGACATAAAACTACATTTGCTACTAAATGGGGATCATTCCAATACACAGTTATGCCATTTGGTTTGAAGAATGCACCTGCTATATTTTCAAGAGTTGTTGTTGTTGCATTCAAGGATTTTATTCATAAGTTCCTAGAAGTATATTTTGATGATTGGACTGTATTTGGTTTACTAAATAACCATTATGAAAACCTCAGAATGATGTTGGCAAAGTGTAGACAACATCATATTTCCCTGAACTTGAAGAAATTCATCTTTTGTGTTCCCTATGGTATTCTATTGGGACACGTTGTCTATAAATAGGCTCTGATGGTTAATCCTGCGAAGATCATAGTTATTGTGAATCTGCCAGCACCAAATTCAGTAAAGCAACTTCGTAGTACTTTGGGACATACAAGTTACTATAGAAAATTCATCAAGGGTTATGCGCAGATAACCGCACCGATTGAGAAACTTCTAAAGAAAGAATCGAAGTTCATATGGACCAAAGACTGCCATAAAGGATTGGATACATTAAAAGAGAAAATGGTAACTGCATCGATTCTTGTTTTTCCATATTGGAATAAACCATTTCATGTACATTTCGATGCTTCATCTATAGCGTTGGGTGTGGTACTTGCTCATCTAGGTGAGGGAGGCATTGACCATCCCATTGCATTTTCAAGCAGGAATTTATCTTTAGCAGAAAAAAAATACACAACCACAAAAAGAGAAGGTCTAGCTATGGTGTATGCACTTCATAAATTCAGGCACTATTTGTTGGGTGCGCACTTTTGTATGTACACTGACCATTCAGTTTTAAAGTACCTGGTCAATAAGCCAGTGTTAGGGGGGAGAATATGCAGATGGTTGCTACTCTTTCAGGAGTATGACTTTGAGATCATTGTTAAGCTAGGAAGACTGAACCTAGGACTTGACCATCTGTCTAGAATTGAGTCAGGAGAAGAACCTACAAACCTAGAATAAAATCTACCTGACACGCAGTTATTTTCCATCTAGATCGCAGATGATTATTACAAAGACATTGTAGAGTTCTTGACTATAGGGTTGGCACCTACAGAGTTTACTACGCAGCAAAAGAAGCAGCTGGTATTTAAAGTAGCAGACTTCACCGTCATCGCGGGACATCTATACAAGTTAGGACCAGATGAAGTGTTGCGCATATGTGAGCTAGAACATGAAAAAGCATTCATACTAGCTGATGCACACTCGGGGGTCTCTAGAGGTCACTACATAGGAAGAGCTATTGCGTAAAAAATATTAAGAGCAGGGCTATGGTGGCCTACACTCCATAAGGATTCAAAGGAATATTGCCAAAGTTGTGATGTTTGCCAGAGAATAGGAAATCCATCGCGCATAGTTGAGATGCCATTAAGACCACAACTGACTCTACAAGCCTTTGATAAATGGGCTATTGATTTTGTGGGACCTATTAACCCACCATGGAAGAGAACTGGTGCGAGATATATTATCACCACTACAGATTATCTCAGCAGATGGGAAGAAGCTAAACAAGTAAAGGGATGTAGCGCAGCTACTGCCGCGCAGTTCATCTTTGAGAATATCCTTACCAGATTTGGATGCCCAACAATTCTAATGAGTGATCAAGGTACTCACTTTCTGAACAGAACCATTGAAGCACTGACTGAAGAATTTCAGATATATCATCAAAAGAGTACACCATACCATCCTCAAGCCAATGGAACTATTGAAGATTTTAACAAAGTGCTGGAAAATGCGTTGACCAAAGTATGTAACACAAACAGAAATGATTGGGATCTGTCCATACCAGCTGTGTTATGGGCATACAGAACAACTTGTAAGAAACTGGCAGGCCATACAACTTTCAAGTTGGCCTATGGACAGGAAGCTGTGATGCCAATGGAGTACATAGTCCCGAGTTTGAGAATTGCAGCATTCACAGGCATGGTAGAAGAAGAAACAATAGAGGAAAGGCTTCTACACTTGCTTGGAATGGAGGAAGATCGCTTCATTGCAGGATTTGACCAGCAAGTGCAGAAAGATAGAGAAAAAACATGGAACGATCGCCACATCAAGAACAAGTCTTTTCAGGTGGGAGACCTTGTCCTCCTGTATGATAGTAAATTCATGAAATTCCCTGGAAAATTTAAAATGCATTGGCTAGGGCCATATATTGTTATGCATGTTACTAACGGTGGCACAATTCAACTAGCCACATTGATGGGAGAAAAATTACCAGGTCTCATTAATGGAAGTAGAATAAAACCCTATATGGATAGTCCTACTTTGCAAAACCCTCAGTGATCAGAAGAGAGAAGAATTCTAAGTGTCAAGTGCAGTTGAAATTGGACAATAAGAATGATGGAATAAAGAGTTTGCACACAGTTTTGGGGAAATATGAAGTTTCATGAAATATGAATTGCGCAATGCAAGAAGGAAGTTAAATGCACAGTTCACGAAGGAAGTTGGAACCGCAATGCACATGGGAAGCGCATATGTGAAGTGTAAACCGGAAGCTGCGACACGAAGTACCAAGAATAGCATAGCTGCGAAGTTAAAAATCAAGGAGCACAAGTGCACAGTGGGACCACACAAAAGTCTGTTTGGTTGAACCATGCGCACAGTTCCAAGAAACTAGCCGTTAAAATGTTGATCGGAAAACTAGTCGTTACACAGTGATTTTTCCAATGACCATTTGAGCATTTAATGCAAAATTAGTCGTTCCAAAGCAGTTAATGAAAGAAAGGATTGAAATCCTCGACGTATCTGGCCAATGGACATGACATTTAATGCTTATCTAGCCATTTATGGGAATGGCTAAGCCCAACTGCGCCTATAAATACTGCTAAGACTGGACTCACAAGATTTACCGAAAGATTCAAATTTTCCCGTAAAGCATAGCTTCTGTCTTGTTACAGTGAGTGTTAAGTAATTTCTAGAGTCTATAGAGCAAGTTCCAGTTGAATGTCTGAGGATTCCACAGTCGAGCAGGTTGTGAGGGATTTTAAACAATTTGGGATTGCAGGGTTGATGAGAACTCCTGCCAAGATGACTGTTCCAGAAAAAGGTGAGGGATCATGTCGTTCACCATGCCATCCTGCAGCAATGAAACACAAGGGTAAGGAACCTGCGACTGAGACAGCAAAACCAAAGGCGATGGGCCATTAGAAACCACAAGCTCCACCAGCAGACAAAGAGCATCCCATATACTTAACACCAGTGTACATTTCCCCGCGAGCACAGAATGCACCGGCTCTAAAACTTGCCAGAAACACCCGATATGAGTATCGCTTCCGCCAATATCCAGCCATGTCAAACCACAAGAAAATTTGTTGGGCAAGATCGCAGATTGCAAATTTGAAGATTATGATTTACTGCAACAACTCAAGGATCCTGACGAGCCGAAATATCCTTAATTTCAACCAGACAGATACATGTTAGAAAACGAATGTAAAGAATAACCCACTGCTGGTAGCATAAAGTTCGCTCCCCAAAGTCGTGGACTCAGGAATCCTGAACCTACTGCGGATTCCACACTTCGATAGGAGTCCCTAACTCAATGCGGTTGTGCGCACATTGATCTCACGCACACACCAAGGTTACCTTTGGCTAGATAGGAATGTTGATCTCAACATAGACTTGATCCATAGGATCATGGGACTATGTAAGCGAGGCGATGACTCTCATAAGTTCTTTCGGGCAAAACCAGGGACAAAGAGATCACTGCGCAAATGAAGGAAGAATTCAATATTACCAAAGGAAAGCGAGGTTTCATCATAGATGAGCTACAAGACAATGCTACGCGGTTTGTAGTGCAGCTGCTTGGAGGAAAATTCTTATGGAAGGCCAGACCAACGGAAGTACCAGCCAGAGCAATTCACCTCGTTGTGAAGATAGTGCAGGGAGAAAGATTTAACTAGTTTTAGTATTTGCTAAACGAGTTTCTGGATGATGTCCGTGACACTCAAGTCAATGGCACCGCCTTTCATTACAGTTGGCTAATGGTGTTG
Source organism: Larix kaempferi (assembly GCA_027924585.1). NCBI lineage: Eukaryota > Viridiplantae > Streptophyta > Pinopsida > Pinales > Pinaceae > Larix > Larix kaempferi. The sequence continues at coordinate 7,114,404 of BSBM01000252.1, forward strand.
ATCGCCTTTGTAGGCTGGAAGGAACCAAAGCATTACGTCGGTCTCACCTCTCTCATCAGCAATTTCCAAGGACCCAGATATGCAAATCTCTAGGAAAACTTGCAACATGACCGACAACGTGCCTCAAACGAAGTACTGTTCACATACTATGAACAGTTGTGCGATGTTATTGTTCGCACGCTGCGCATCTCCAAGCAGGTAACCACAAAATATATCCACACTTTGAATTTTAAAGCTGATATGCATTGTATTCTCACCAAAGGTACAGAAGAAGAATCTAGAGTGGTTCCTAGGAAACTATCACCTGGATGAAGCTGGTATTGATTTGATCATGAAAGAATGGTTAGAAGAATGGAAGGTCGAAGGGCCAATGGTCATCAACTCAGACTTAGAAGAAATTACTCCATCCACGACAAAGATTATTGAAGAGACACCAGGAGGAAAAAGGAAGGAACCAAGAAGCTCTGTACAGGAGAAAGGGTCGAAAAAGAAGCAGAATATGACAAAGGACCCATCGAAAGCAAAGCTGCATGATGGTGATTATGAGATAATCGCATCGAGGTTCACGCACATCTGGAAGACGTGCTGCCCCTAAAAGAGAGCAAAAACGAGGAGATTCAAGCTAGTCTGCAAGATAATATCACCACCTTGCAAGGCATAGTGGCGAAGATCGACCAAGTCCAACAAGACTTGGCCCGAGAGTCTTATTTAGAAGGAATATCAGATGGCACATCTCAGCCAAAGAAAAATCCCTTAGCTCTAACCATGGCACCGCTACCGCACCTCATTCGCATGGACCCACTAAGCATAATTTTTCCATGTGATGAATCAACTGAAGCTACGAATAACTTAGCACATGTGGATGTTAATATCATGATGTTGCCATTGGAAGGTCTACACAATCAGCATTTGCAGGTTGTGGAATAAATCCATGACAGAGATATGGTGACTCTGAGCCAACACCAGGATTTAGAAGCAAACTATAAGCAGTTGCAAGAAGAAAGTGTGCAAAAGGCTAAGGAACTTGAAACTGCATGTGAGCAGTGCTGACGAATAGAGGATACCTTTGCTTCGGTCTGCGTAGAAATAACGGAGTGTGAAGAACAACCATAACTCGCAGATACCATCATTAAGATCGGCTCTATAGTAAGCGATCTTAAGCCTAAAATGGCTGACATGGAGATAGAATACAAAGAAAATCTTGCCAACATGGAAGCACAGAACCTCCCTAAGACACCTCCAGATCAAACAGAGATTAGAGCAGCAAAAGTGAAGGGTGCCATAGAAAATATATCCAGCAAAATAGCTAAGTGTCAAAACTTTTTGGATGAAGCAACCAAAGTATGGACTGCACTACAAGAGGACCCTCAGCTACTGCAGGTCCAAAACAACTTACAGCAAACACAAGCAGTGTTACATTCTCTAAATGCAAAGACGAATACCCTTCCATCCAGAGAGAGACTCCGACGATTTGCGGAATTCAAGGAACTAAAGAGGGAACTCCAAGTTTTAAGAGAAAGGGAGGCTGAAATCGGGGAAAAGTCACAACCCCTGCAGGAAGAAGATCATGCCATCTCACAAGAGATTGAAGAGAAACTGCAAGAACTCCGCGAGTCACAGATAACCATACGATAACAGGCTAAGGAATAATTAACACCAGATGTGTTGGAAACTGTCAAGGTAGTTGAGAAGGAAGCTAGGGACACAGTTGCGAAGCTAACCGCAACTTATCAAGAACTTGCTACGAAGATATATCAGCAAGGAGAAGCGCAACGCACTCAACCTACTGAAAGTGGCTCGGGGACGAGCCACATGTAAGTGTTAGGGGCCTGTTGGGTGCAGCCCAAGTTAAGGCATTTTTGGGCAAGTCAGTTTTGGAGATGCAAAGTTACAGCGCAGCGCAGCATCAACAAAGTAGAAGTTACATCACTACGAAGGTCCAACGCTGTGAAGATCCAGCGTTACGAAGTGTCAGTGCCGCGAAGATTGAGCACGGAAGAGTTTTGGAAGGAAAAAAGTATGGGTTCTGGTAAGATCGATTGGCGATCTATTTTGGGGAAGATACTCTGAGATTCCCGACAGGTGGGTAAGGAGTGACAAAGAAGGAAAGCGATCGGTCGCACGAGCAAAGGCAGCACTAAGCAGACCAGATACATGAAACTGTTAGAGAAGGAACAACGGGATGAAAGCGACCCGTCGACATGCGCTCAGTAGAGGGGATGAAAGCAACGTGACCATGCGCAGTCAGAAGATTCCAGAAGCCATAGATAGCACAGAAGGATGGCCACAATGATGCAAGGATACTTTAATATTTTCGGCAGGTGGGTAAGGAGTGGCGAAGAAGGAAAGTGACCGGTCGCATGAGCAAAGGCATCACTAAATGGACCGGATGCACGAAACCATTAGAGAAGGAACAACGGGATGAAAGTGACTCGTCGGCATGCGCTCAGTAGAGGGGTTGAAAGCAACGTGACCACGTGCAGTCAGAAGATGCCAGAAGCCAAAGACAACGCATAAGGATGGCCACGATGATGAGTCGCTATCATATCCTAACAGAGTTGGTTAGCAGGGTAAACGCACCATTTTGGGTACCTTAGGGTTTTTTCTTTAGCCCACCATGAATGTAAACACGTGACCTGTGGGCACAATCTATATAAGGGGAATTTTTGTAAAGGGAAGGGTTAGATTTTGTATTGAGATATTGATCTCTAAGTGTTTTTGTTGATCTCTGTTGAGAGACTATTGTAAAGAGGCTCTGCAGCTGCATGCACAGAGGCCCATTGAAGAGAGAAGAGAGTCTGCAGATGCATGCGTAGAGGCCCATTGAAGAGATAAGAGAGTCTGCAGCTGAGTGCGCAGACCGAAACTGTTGAACCCTTCCCATTTATAATAAACAACAGTTCCTATGGACGTAGCTCCCATCCTGGGGGTGAACCACGTTAAATCCTGTGTTGTGTGATGAGATTTGTGTGAATGTGTTCTTTGCTAAAGATGTTGTATTTGCTTACGCACATTTACTCTTTCTTGTTGCGCTATTGTCTATATGTCTGGAATGTGAATGATTAGATTGAAGTCTAATTAATCTTGTTCTAAATCAGATAGACAAGCAGTGAATATTTGTAAATGTATGCATATTTCCTTTCAGAAGATATCAGATGCAAGATAATCTAAGTAATGTGTATGGAAAAAGGTATAATTTACATAGTTGCTCATATCTGACGAATGTTGAAAGTGTCTAAGTGTCCATCCGCGCAGTCCTAGGTAGCGTAGCTACCTTGCATACTTGGTATCTCCACAACGAGAGTCTTGTAGTGCGCTGCTTGCTAGTCGAAAATCCAGAGGATAAGAATCTCTGCGTCGCAAGCTAGTCTGAACCGCGCATCACCCAGTTGTGGAAAATTGATTCCGCAACCTCCCCATAACTTCACCTAAAGTGAGACCTCAGTCTGCTCGCAGACTGTTTCCAAAAGGGCCGATAAAAAGGGGTTTTGTTGGTTCCCTGAACCGCGCAGAACCTAGGTCTATCTTGAAAATCTAAAGAACAATATACGAGCCAACATAGCACTTTGTTAACAAGCTAACATAAGTTTCATCATGCAATAGGAGAAAATTTTGTGTTGTAACTTAAGTGTCATCTTTTAACTTTTAGGTTAACTAAAGTGTCATCATGCAAAACACTTTAGTTAACTAATTTAGTTTTAACACTTTAGTTAACTTTTATTAACTGAAAATCATGTTGATTGATTTTACTGAAGTGATCACTAAGTTCCCTTCTAGTTAACTGATTGCATATCTTTAACTGATGCTTTAACTAAAGCATTGATTGAGGAATACACTGTTACTTAACTGAAGCTTTATAACTGAAGCTATATAACTAAAGATTTAACAATTCGATTTCTCTTTAATTAGATGAAGTGTCTGCATGGGAAATTTTGAATTCTCTTGATATCTATGCTTTATATTTTATTTCTTTATATTTTAATGCATGGTCGATATGTGCTAACTTTAATTATCTATCACATTACATTATACTAAGAAGAATTATCGGATGTTATGATCAGATTATATTATTCCAGACCAATGATTACATGCTAAAGTAATTCACTTTAGAGGTGAGAAATCTCTGAAAGAGACTTAATAGAAACTAGTGATCATGGTTAATAATACATCACACAACATTAAACTATTTTAACAAGTAAAGCATGAACTTTATATGGAAGGTCCACCTCTATATGGGAGGTTCATCCAATGGATACTTTTATATGGAAGCTTCACATGAGAATCATGACTTGACACACAATTCCAGAGCCTTGTACAACAAGACTTTACAACAACATTACTTTGATCAATTACCTCTATACAAAAGGAATAACCTTTACACAGAAGGAAATCAAAGTTCTCACCTCTACACGAGAGGATAAATCTTGGTTGCACAAGATTGGTTTGGAGAATGTCTCCTGATGTTGTACATTTAACACTCCCTCTCAGCAAGGAAGGCATTCTCTTCCATACCCAGCTTGTCTCGTAAGTACCTGAACTTTTTCATTGATAGAGGCTTTGTTAACACATTTGAAATATGCTCATCAGTAGCAATGTACTGAAGTTTCACTATACCTTTCTATACCATGTCTCGGATGAAGTGATACTTCATTTCAATGTGCTTCGACTTGTCATGAAACACTGGGTTTTCGGAAATATTGATGCAACTTTGATTGCCACACCTAATAAATATAGGCTCAATATTTTCATCGAACAACCCTGCAAGTAGATTTATGAGCCACACTGCTTCTCGACAGGCAACACTAGCAGCTATGTATTATGCTTTTGTAGTGCTATGGGATACGGAGCCCTGCTTCCTGCTGGACCAGCATATCATAGTTGATCCTAGGCTATAACATTAGCCATATGTACTCTTACGGTCCTCAGTGCTTCCTCCCTAGTCTAAGTCTGTATAACCAAGTAACATGACTTCACTGGAGGCATCTTTGAGTCCATATGAAATTTTTCCTTAAAATTACCTAAGCACGTTCTTAGCATCTATCCAGTGTCTGTGTCTTGGTTCAGACATAAATTGACTCAAAATGCTCACGACATAACATACATTAGGCCTCGAATGTATCGAGTACATTAGCAAGCCTATAAGTTGTCTATACAAAGTGGGATCTATTGGATCTGATCCAAATCCCAACCCATGAAGTTTCCTCAAATTGGAAGCCATCGGTGTAGCCATAGATTTGCAATCTATCATGCCAAACCTGCGCAATATATCCACAATGTACTTCCCTTTAGATAGAAAAATTTCATCTTTTCTTTTCCAAATCTCAAGGCTAAGAAAGTAGTGCATCAAACCTAAGTCTTTCATCTCAAACTATGACGTGAGATCCCTCTTGCACCAAGTAATCAGATGTTCCTCTCTAGTGAGAAACAAATCATCAATATACAGAACCAATATCAATGGTTGGTTCTTCACTACTTTGAAGTACAAATTTGGATCAACTTCACTCTTACAGAAACCCAGTTTCTGAAGGTAGCTATCAATTCTGGAGTACGAATCCCTAGGGGATTTCTTAAGCCCATGTAAAGATTTATTTAGCTTGCAAACATGGGACTCCTTCCCATGCACCACAAATCATTCAAGTTGTTGAATAAAAACCTCTTCCTCAACCTCAAAATTGAGGAAGGTTGTCTTCACATCCATCTGGTTAAGTTTCCAGCCTAGAACATGTGCATGTGCAATCATTACTTGGATTATGGTGTACCTTTCCACAGGGGTAAAGGTCTCATCATAATCGATGCCTTCTTTCTAAGAGAAACCTATGGAAATGAATATGGATTTATTTTTCTCAATGCTACCATCCGCAGTATGCTTTATTTTGTAAATCCATCTGGAAGTCACTATGGAATTCCCATCAAGTTTGGGAACAACCTCCCAAACATCATTCTTCATTATAGATTTGTACTCTTATGTAATTGCATATTTCCAAATTTTTTTTTTGTAGCTTCTTCATATGAGGATGGTTCTCAATCATTGATGTGACTCATCAGTGAAACATACCCTGAATATATGTCAGGTTGTTTGTGCTCTCTGGATGAGCTTGTTGGTGCTCCATGTTTCTTTACATCTTGTAATATATCTCGACACCAAGAAGATATTCTTTTAGTGGGAGGTTCATCCAGTGACCTCTCAATCAGTTCTACCGGTTCTTCGAGAGCTAGCAAATCTGAGGCATCTTCTGCTTTCTCCCTCTCAAACTCTTAAGGAGGAGGATCATACTCGGGATCCTCCATCTCTTAATGACATTGAATCTCTTTCAATATTTTGAAAGCAGCTTCCTCATGGAAGGTAACATCTTGAATCACTTCAATGTGTCTCTCACCGGGTACATATATTCGGTATTCTTTGTATGACACACTATAACCCACAAAGGTTCCTTTCTTTCTGGAAGTATCCATCTTTGTTCTCTTTTGTTTTGGTACATGAATGTATATTGGACTCCCAAAGATCCTCAAGTGTGAGATGTATGGCTTCTCACTGGTAAACACTTACTCTGGTGTCTTCTCATCTTGAATGGCACGCAGGCTTCTATCCTGGATGTACATAGTTGTATTGGTGGCTTCTTCCCATAATGAGGTATACATATCTTGATCATGCATCATGTCTTTTGTAGCCTCACATATGGTTCTATTCTTCCTTTCGGTAACCCCATTTTGATGAGAGTTGTATGGAATTGTTAACTGTCTACATATTCCTGCATCACTGCATAGATCATTAAATGCATGTGAATAAAATTCACCTCCATTATCAGACCTTAATGCATAGATGTGATTTTCTTTCTGATTTTCAACTAGGGCTTTAAACTCTTTAAATTTTCTAAGAGTTTCACTTCTATCCTTCATGAAATAAATCCATGACTTCCTAGAAAAATCATCTATGAACAATACATAATATAAGAAGACACTCAGGGAGGGGGATGGCATGGGACCACATACATCAAAATGTATTAAATCTAAAATCCCTTTAGATCTAGTAGTACTCTTGGAAACAATTTTCTTAACATTCTTCCCAAGTGCACAACCCCGACATACACTATCATGCTCAAAATCAAACACAAGCATACCTTTTACCATCTTTTGAAGTCTTGGTAGCTCTTTGTAGTGTAGTTGTCCAAGCCTTCAATGCCATAGCTCGCATGTACTAATAGTGTGGTGAATCATAGCTTGAATGTACTTCCTAGGTACCTTGTAGAGTCCTCCCTCTCGAACTCCAATCATAACAGCAGATTCTAGGATTTTGTTCTTCGACCATTAAAGTGCTTTGTTATCCATGAAAATAACTCGGAAGCCTTTGTCTTCAAGAACCGAAACTGAAAGGAGGTTCTTCTTCAATCTTGGAACATATAGAATGTCCTCCACATGTAAAATATCACCAGTGCTTAGCTGGAATGAGGTGGATCCAACTCCTTGGATCGAATATGTTGATTTGTCCCCCAACTCTATCATGCATGTGAACTTTTTCTCCTTTAGGTCAGTGATGGCACTCTTGTAACCAGTCATATGTTTGCATGAACCACTGTCAATCAACCATGTGTATGAACTTGTGATGATGGATCCTGAAATGGATGAGACAAGGTAATACTCCCTTCTTGTCTCCTTTTCCTTGGATGCATTCTTTTGATTGGTTTCATCGATGGCGGTAGAAACATGAAACCTTCATTTCTACTTTGCTTTGCACTCTCTTGAGAAATGTCCTTTCTTGTTGCAATTGTAGCATCTATATTTTGAATTGCCAAATCTTTTGTTGAACTCCTTCTTCTTTGGATGAGAGAAATTCTTTTGGAAGAAGGGTTTCTTTCCTTTATTCATTCTTGCCGTGAGGGAAATATTTTCTTCTTTAGTGCCCATAGCTTTGCTCTGGATTCACCTTTCCTCTTGGATACAGTCATGCCACAATATTTTGAACCCAGGTTTCAGTTCTAGGCCATTGATAGCAGCCAAAAATGTCTCCCATGAAGATGGGATACCATCAATGGTTGCTTAGATGAGATCATCTTCATCCACTACAACTCCAATGCTAACAACCCGATCTCTTGCCTGAGATATCTTAGTGAAGAAGGATTCCATTGTCTCGTCCTTCTCCATGTTGAGGTTTCGTAACTTGTTATTCAATTCCCTCTTTTGTTAGGGCCTTATTCTCTTATAGATTAGTCAATGTATCAAAACATTCTTTTGTGGTCTTCAGTAGTGTGATCATGGGCATCAAGCTATCTTTCACTGAATCATAGATGATCTATTTGGCCTTAGCTTGATTCTTCTTGAAGTTGATGCACCCTGCATTAGTTGTAGGCTCCTCCAACACATTGGATATGTAGCTATCCAATTCATGTTCATCTAGGATGTTGAGAATCCTAGCCTTCCAAGTGTTGAAGTTTGAGGTTCCCTCAAGACAATCTTCCAGTCGTACAGATATTGATGCAATAGTCTTCAAATCTTGTGCTCAACTTCTCAGGATCTACGTAGGCTCTAGTTGGCATGAAAAACATAGATCCTTCACGCCCTGAGCTTAGATACCATGTTAATATTTGGTTGAGATTTGATCTTTAATTATTTTATATGCATAAACTTGAAACAATGTGATAACTCAATCACATGAAATTCATACAACCATAATACAAGATATACCTTGGGGAAAATCCTCAATACAATGAGAAAAAAACCTAGCAACTCTTCTTAGTATAATATAATGGATAGTAGAGAATGTCTTTCTTTTACAACATAGCAGATTGCTTTTGGAAGATAAGAGATCACCAAACACTCTTGGTGAAGATACAGAATCAATGGAGAAGAGAGATCAATCGGATTTGTTTTCCAATGTGCCGGACACATCAATATATAGTAAAAATCATTACCATGCAAGGAATAACGAATCAATGCATGAAGGATAAGCCTCCCATGCAAACCATAGCAATTTATCTTCTTGGGTAGTTGTAGTACACTTCTAGTTTCTTCAATCATGCACCATCAATTTTCCATGCCTTTCTTCCTTGACATGAAATCATGCTTAACTGACTTTGGAGTGAAGTCGCCTCATAACTGATGTAGGAGCACTTAGTTAACAAGCCAACATAAGTGTCATAATGCAATAGGAGCAAATTTAGTGTTGTAACTTAAGTGTCGGCTTTTAACTTTTAGTCGTTATGCAAAACACTTTAGTTAACTAATTCCTTTTTAACACTTTAGTTAACTTTTCTTAACTGAAGCCCGCACGGGTGTGGCTCATTGGTGGTTCAGTTGTTATGAAGTCATAGTTGTAAATGGAGGTCACGAGTTCAAATCAAACCTGGCTTTACCCATGTCCCATGCTTGCGGGGTGTGTGGGGCACCTAGGGGTATAGTGGTAGCGGGATTGGATCCCTGGACCCCGTGTCACGCGAGTACCAGCCTAGTCTCCAGTTGTCGATTCCCCTAGTTACAAAAAAAAAACTTTTCTTAACTGAAAATCATGTTGATTGATTTTACTGAAGTGATCACTAAGTTCTCCTTTAGTTAACTGATTGCATATCTTTAACTGATGATTCAACTGAAGCATTGATTTAGGCATACATTGTTACTTAACTTAAGCTTTAACAATTCGAGTTCTCTTTAATTAGTTGAAGTGTCTCCATGGGTAATTTCGAATTCTCTTGATCTCTATGCTTTATCTTTTATTTCTTTATATGTTACTACATGGTCAATATGTGCTAACTTTAATTATCTATCACATTACATTATACTAAGAAGAATTATCGGATGTTGTGATAATATTATATTATTCCAGACAAATTATCATATGCTAAAGTAATTCACTTTAGAGGTGATCAATCTCTGAAGGAAACTTAATAGCAACTGGTGACCATGGTTAATAATACATCACACAACATTAAATGCTTTTAACAAGTAAGTCATGACCTTTATACGGAAGGTCCACCTCTATATGTGAGGTCCATCCCATGGATACCTTTATACGGAAGCTTCACATGAGAATCATGACTTGACACACAAGTCTGGAGACTTGTCCAACAAGACTTTACAACATCATTACTTTGACCAATTACCTCTATATGGGAGGAATAACCTTTACACGGAAGGAAATCAAAGTTCTCACCTCTATATGGGAGGATCAATCTTGGCTGCACAAGATTGGTGTTAGTTTTTCATTTTTTAATTCAATAGATCTAGGATCTTAACTGAAAGAACAACATGTACAACATATCAAGCATAAGAGACAAGAGACACAAAACATTTCACTGGGGGAAACCAAGAAGGTGAAAAACCCTGTAACTTCCTCAGAGATAGAATAAGCATCAATACAAGGATCACCATGATCAAACCCAAGAGATATATATCTTCAACATCATGCTCCTCCTCCACTTGTGTGCACCCTCCTCTTCTCTCACTAATGCGAAGTGAGTGAATAAGAGAGACGTGTAAAATGAGAGAGACACACTCTCTATTTATACACTAACTTTCACTTGACCTTTACTTAATTAGGTCGGCCTCAACTTAACCACTTAACATAATGCTGACTGAGTTGACCCCTACTAGGGTGGTCTAATAACCCTTTGACCCACATGAGTCATATAGGGCTGACCCCATCAAGGTGGTCTAATAACCCATCAAGTATAAGTTACGACACTTACAATATAACTTGCGACACATACAAGTACAATTGACGACGCTTCCAATCAGAGGAATAATACATCTCTGTTGGTAATACAATAAGGTACAAATGTAATACATACAATATAAAAGGGAATATATTCCAAAGTTACATATACATCAACACTCCCTCTTAACTAGGAAGGTATTATCTTGACACAAGTCATCAATACATATAGGCACAAGTCTTCAATTCTGGAGCTGGATCATCGTTGCTGGATCACAGAGCATCATCGTCACTGCTGCTATCTCTCAATTCTTCAATCTACTCATCATAGGAATTTATAAAAAGAAAGCCCTTTTTCATGATGGATGTAGGCCTAGCTTCCATGTAGGTCTTCATCATCTCTGCAAGCAAGCCATCAAGTAGGTACACCTCAGGACTGATTATATTGCCTCTGCAAAACCTGCAAGATCTCCCAGGACTGATTACACTGCCTCTGCAAAACCTGCAAGAGCATCTCAGGACTGATTATATGCCTCTGCAAAACTTGTGTACCCTACTATCACATCATCATCTTCAGATCACCTCATAGTCCTCGGAGCACAACCCAGATGCACACACATCACAGCACTTACACTCACCGGCATGGAAGGACTTTCCTCTGAACATCTGGGAAAGGCTCAACACTTACATCAACGACCATGGAAGGACTTTCCTCTGACCATGTCGAAAAGGATACAGCAATTACATCAACGACCATGGTAGGAATTTCCTCTGACCATGTCGTAAAAGCTCGCCAATTACATCAACGACCATGGAAGGACTTTCCTATGAACATGTCATAAAAGCCACGGCAATTACATCAACGACCATGGTAGGACTTTCCTCTGACCATGTCGTAAAAGCTCGCCAATTACATCAACGACCATGGAAGGACTTTCCTATGAACATGTCATAAAAGCCACGGCAATTACATCAACGACCATGGAAGTACTTTCCTCTAACCATGTCGGAAAAGCCACGCCCAACCCTTACATCTCACCATGGGAGGACTTTCCTACCACCATGTGAGAATGGCCCAGCCCTTACATCTGCACCATGGGAGGACTTTCCTACCACCATGTGAGAATGGCCCCAGCCCTTACATCTACACCATAAGAGGACTTTCCTACCACTATGTGAGAATGGCTCGTGTGCATCTGTGTCTCCGAACTCATCACTTCCCCTTGGAAGGAATCTCGATCTAAAGTACACCAAGTCTCTCTCTGAAGTACTCAAACTTCACTCTGGCCAGTAGCTTGGTCAACACATCGGCTATCTGCTCGTCTGTTGCAACATACAGGAGCTTCATTGCTCCTCTTTGCACCATATCCATGATATAGTGATATTTGATCTCAATGTGCTTCGACCTGTCATGGAACACTGGGTTCCTAGACAACTTCACACAACTCTGGTTGTCTCAATATATACAAGTAGCATCCAACTAGAGATCAAATAAATCAGACAGTAACTTCCTAAGCCATACTGCCTCACAACTATCTAAACAAGCTGCAACATACTCTGCTTCGGCTGTACTCAGTGCCACACAGGACTGCTTCCTGCTAAACTAAGAGATCATACCGGATCCCATACTGAAGAAGCACCCCAAAGTGCTCTTCCGATCAATGGCACTACCTACCCAATCTAAATCAACATAACCCTCCAGCTTAAACTTTTGATTCGCATCATACTTGATCCCATAATCAACTGTACCCTTCAGGTACCTCAAAATATGCTTTACAGCAACCAGGTGAACACCTCTGGGATCCATCAGGAACTGACTCAATGTGTTCACCGCAAGGCAAATATCTAGTCTTTTGTTCTTCAGGTACATGAAGGACCCAATCATCTAACGATACACTATGACATCAACCGACTCGGATGAAGCATCGCACAATAGCTTCAGGTTCGATGCCATAGGTGTGGCCATGGCCTTGCAGTCCATCATCCTAAACCACTTCAGGATCTCTACTACATACTTCCCTTGTCCAAAGAAGATTCCATCTGCACTCTGCCATACCTCCATACCTAGAAAGTAATGTATCATCCCCAAGTCCTTCATATTGAACTTAGCAGCAAGCTTCCTCTTCATGTCGGCAATCAACCTATCCTCACCTGTAACAAACAGGTCATCCACATACAATAGTAGTATCACTGGATTTCCTTCCTCAACCTTGTAGTAAGGGATGGAATCCGCTTTACTCTTGGTAAAGCCCAAACTGGATAGAAATCTATCCATCTTACCATACCAAGTCCTAAGATCTTGCTTCAAGCCATACAAGGATTTCTTCAATCTGCACACATATGACTCCCTGTCATGTGTCTCAAAACCGAGTGGCTGTTCCACATACACTTCCTCTTCGACTACACCATTCAAGAGGCTATCTTGACATCCATCTGGTGTATCTCCCACTTCATTACTGCAGCCAGAGCAAGTACTGTTCTGATGGAAGTGTATCTGGATACAAGAGCAAAAGTCTCTTCATAATCTATCCCTTCTATCTGGGAGAAGCCACGAGCTACAAACCTCGCCTTGTATTTCTCTATGCTACCATCTGCAGCATGCTTGATCTTATAGATCCACTTGGAAGTCACAACATACTTCCCTTCTGTTCTTGGGACCACATCCCAAACATCATTCTTCATGATCGACTGTTATTCCTCGATCATGGCATTCTTCCAGTACTGCATCCCGGATCCTGGGAACTTCAGATTCTTCAATATCTTCAATAGATAATTTTCTTGAACTTCATTTTTGGAACAAATGTTGTAGTCCTTCTTTTGTAGGTGATTGTACACAATCTTTCCTACAAGTCAAATTCAATTGCATGATTAGAAACTTCTCATAGTTTTTTCAAAAACACAATCTTATGCATAAAGACATATGTCATACGGTCATGCAATTATCTTAGCCAATGTTTCTAATATGCATAATACACGAACTAAGTCTAGGAACATAAGTATATACATGATTGGACAACATCATTTAAGTAATCATATATACAAGAAATGACAATTCAAATACTTATCTTTGTTTGGTTGTTGAGTGGACTCCCTCTCAATCTTTGCTTCCTTGCAAGAAATACTGGAGTGTGCTCCCTCTTGATCTTTGCTTCCTGGATTACCTGTCCTTGAACTTATATCCATCCTGGACCACTATGCAGGCTTAAGTGTGCGCTAGTGTCATCATCAAGATCTCATACATAATCATACATCCATTAGTATAATCTCAATACTATCAAAACATTATGATCCTAAATAAACTTAACATGTATGGTCATGATTATTTCACACACAGGTAATTTATCACAAGCATTGGTATTCAAGGTTTCAGGGAAGACTTCTTTTACTCGTGCATATTCTTATTTGACCATAGGACTCTTCTGGTTAGTCATATCATCAATCAAAGTAAGAACCATAATATGCATAAACCCTTGATTACTTAAACTTCTAACTTCAAGAATAATCATTATCATTCATACAAAAGTATAAGATCCTAACACAAAGTAGGATTCTAACTTGATATAGGAAAAACATACCCGGTTATCATGTTTTCTAGTTATGTCTAACATACCCAAACGATGTCTTCTTGTTCTCTTCAATGACTTGTGCTTAGTAAACTGCATAACTCATAAGTTAATCATTGTAGAACCAAATTATACATGCCTCGTAAGTAGAGCTTCTATGTGATCCATGAGTCTTTGTCTTCATGTCACCATGTCCATATGTTCTTGATCTAGAACTTGATTTGTACCTTTCATGTTAGCGGACAACATCAACCTCATACAACACCACAGTGCATTAGTACAATCATAAGTGTCATAACCATAATCAATGAATGTATTCTATCATTCACATGCATTCATACTTTTAATAGGATGATAAGACAAGTCTAACATTAATCAAGATTGTACTAACCAAAATAGTATGAAGACAAACATATCATAAACTTAATCATGAACATACCTGTATCTCCTCAAGTCATACATGTCGAGATTGCTTGTAGCATTCTTATGTAAGGCCTTAGCCTCATCTCCCTCTGGAATTGGAACTTCTTCACTTATGCAGGTGTCCAATTCATTCTCTTCAATCCTCTTTGATTTGCTAAGACTGGATCTGGAGCTAGATTAGGGTTTGTCAGAGAAGCCCTAAAAATTCAAACTTTGAATTTCAAACTTCAAAATGGATGAAAAGATGTGCCTTGCTGAACTGATCAAGCTAGTATACTTCAATTTTGAAATCTCCAAAATTTGACCCCTCAAAATTGCCTTTGAAACTTCCAGATCTTCTAGACGGGATCTTGAACTAGGGTTTGATAAAACCCGGTATTCTACCCATACAAAAGGTTCGATCTTGTGTTCTAAGCTTCTATTTTTCTGAGGAGATTCCAGCCATGGTCACAGATTTCAAAAATTCCAACTTTTGCAGAAGCCCTAATTTTCCATCTTTCCGATCAAAATCCTGAACTAGGGTTTGATCAAGCCCGGCCTTCTTCCCAACCAAAAAATTCGATCTTGGTCTCTAAATTTTGATTTTGATGAGTATCATTAAGCCATGGACTCTAATTCCAAAAATTCCAACTTTCTCCGAAGCCCTAAATTCCCGCAGCAGTGATAAGCCAAGAATGAAGGTGCTAAGAATCCAATTCTGTTTTGACAGAAATATGCACCTTATTTTTTCTGGTGCACCTCTGACATTATGAATCCACAGGGTCTGAAACTTCTTCCTGTGGTGTCCTAACATGTCATCTTTCCAACCCCATAGGTATGACCTCATTGGATTCTCTGATAGATATGTATGCCAAGTGTCGCAACGTGACCTGTTTATGGGATAAAACAGGAGAGAAAACTTGTACGGAGTGCCACGTGTCACTCGTTCAACTTCGGCCTCTAAAAAGAAGATCAATGAAATTACAGTCCGTTCCCTACCTTTCATTTTTTACAAAATTTCATTTGGATCTTCCTAGCCCAAGTTGTGACTTTTGTTTCCTAGGTCACCTGTTTATGACTGAGATCTGGAAGAGGCATAAACCCTAGATTGTACGGATCATAAAACACAAAGTACAACGAATCATATGTTTTTCATTGGACACAAGGTACATGGGGATGTTATATACGACCTATATAAGTTTCAGAACCTGAACCTTCGCAAAAATGGATTTATAGCGAAATTTCCACGATGACTGGTTTTTGCTATATCAAGCCCTAGCTTCCAATTTGTTGCAAGTGCAACAAGTCTCATAAATGCCATAGCATGCCTTCCTTCAGGCTAGCACTGATACCATGTTATTTTTTCATTGTTTAATTCAATAGATCTAGGATTTTAACTTAAAGAACAACATATACAGCATATCAATCATAAGAGACAAGAGACAAGAGACATAAAACATTTCACCAGGGAAAACCAAGAAGGTGAAAAACCCCGCAACTTCCTCAAAGATAGAATAAGCATCAATACAAGGATCACCATGATCAAACCCAAGAGATAGATATCTTCAACATCATGCTCCTCCTCCACTTGTGTGCACCCTCCTCTTCTCTCACTAATGCGAAGTGAGTGAATAAGAGAGATGTGTAAAATGAGAGAGACACACTCTCTATTTATACACTAACTTTCACTTGACCTTATCTCAATTAGGTCGTCCTCAACTTAACCACTTAACATAATGTTGACTGTGCCGACCCCTACTGGGGTGGTCTAATAACCCTTTGACCCACATGACTCATACAGGGCCGACCCCGTCAAGGTCATCTAATAACCCATCAAGTATAAGTTACGACACTTACAATATAACTTGCGACACATGCAAGTACAACTGACGATGCTTCCAATCAGAGGAATAATACATCTCTGTTGGTAATACAATAAGGTACAAATGTAATACATACAATATACAAGTGAATATCTTCTGAAGTTACATATACATCAACAATTGATTTGGAGAATGTATCCTGATGCTGTACATTTAACAATTTTCCACACTATGGGCCTACAGAACATCTGTTAATATAGCAATAGGATTTACTCCTTTCCACCTTGTTTACGACATTGAGACAGTCTTACTGTTATAGAATTTTCAAACTCGGTAATGCTTAACCCCCCATACACCCCTTTTGCACATCCAAAATTGTGAGAAATCCTTCAAAAAACTAAATTGTGTTTGCATACATAGGTGGTCTCTTAGCAACACGAGTAGCCGTGTGTTTCCCTTTAGCAACATGTGGATACATCTTAAAATATAATAAATAAATAAATAAAAAGATGCATACACTCACACACGTGTTTTAGGTGGCTGAAGGTCGTTTCCAATCCACATAGACTTAGTTACACCTGACCCAACTACCTATACTACTTTCTCCAAGCATAAAAGAAAACCTCAACCTTGAAGGAAAGGACCAATACCATCATTATACCTATATGATAGAAGTTTGGAATCTGAGTTCTAAGAACTTTTATAGTGCCCTTACCCTCATAAATTAAATTTTTCTAAGTTTCTCTTCTTTCTAGAGTGAGTGGGAACTTTGATCACCTCTAATCAACTCTTTTATTCAAAGATCAAGCGATAGAGTTGAATGGAGGCCTGTTAGTGGTTTGGGAAGGAGGAATCCATTCACGTGAAGGGGGTACTACATCAAAGACTCGGGTGATTTATTTTTCTTTTTTTTTGTCTCTTAATAATACATACAAGATCACTCTTGTGTCCCTCCCACAAACACTAGTGTTCATTCTATTTTTGTTTAGAATTATTTTGGAGAGAATTGATTATAGCCTGAGAGATCAATTTGCTTCATCAATCATGGGTTCAATGCTGATTTTTGGTATGTTGTTTAGAATAGACAATTTGTTTTGAGGAAGGTGTATTAGTTGTCTTGTTTGTAGGTTTGAGAGAGCAGAGGTTCAAGCGAAGGAAGAGACTTGGGAGTGACAAGCACCTACAAAGGATACAACCACTAGTAGAAAAAGAGAAATTTATTACAAAATACTACTAAATTTTGCATATAAATAACTAATTTTGGTCACGCGGCTATTAGTATTTTATTGCCACTCACTTATAACGTGACTAAATTTATGTCTAAAAATATTTAGTCATTTATTGGTTGTTCTAATTAGTCAATTTGGTAGTATATTTAGTATTTTTATTAGTCATCGATTATTGTTAACCGGTAGTTTATTTAGTCGTTGTAGTCATTGATTTCCATCAACTAGTAGTATATTTAGTCGGTGTAGTCATTGATTTCCGTCAACTTTTAGTTTATTTACTCATTGTAGTCATTGATTTCCGTCAACTAGTAGTATATTTAGTCATTTTAATTATTAATTGTCGTAAACCGGTAGTATATTTAGTCATTTTATTCACTGTTTTCATTTGGTAGTATATTTAGAAAATGAATTGCAATATCATTTATTAATTTATGGTAGAGCATGGAGGAATCGAACCACCAACCTCCTACCTATAAGGAAAGTGCTCTTCCATTGAGCTAGCACCCTTTAAGAATACTTACTTCTTCAAGAAATATACTTACTGCTTCAATAAATAAGCATGAAAAAAAATTTGACATAATAAGACCATACATACATGATGTTACTTGCAATTATAGATTTATTGTCCTTTCCCTTGGTGACTTCATATAGGTTGAGCAAATCACAAATTACTGTTACTAAAAATCGATTGTCTTGCCAATACAAAATCCAAATGCAAACAGTAGAATATCAAAAAATATGAACTCATATAAATGGTTAAAGCATAAATACCTGCAAAGCAATTCAATAATTTTAATGCTTGTGATTCTATATGAAGAGTAAAAGATGGCACTACAAGCTTTAACACCACTTGTTTGTAGTTGTCATTAATAAATAATAAATAAATTTTGTTTAATTGTCCTATTTTCTATTTACAAATTTAACAGTTCAATTAAAAAATAGAATCCATGTGCTTGCATGAATCTTAATGCTTGGAGATTGTTTTGACAATGGA
Source organism: Larix kaempferi (assembly GCA_027924585.1). Classification (NCBI taxonomy): domain Eukaryota; kingdom Viridiplantae; phylum Streptophyta; class Pinopsida; order Pinales; family Pinaceae; genus Larix; species Larix kaempferi. The sequence continues at coordinate 7,133,057 of BSBM01000252.1, forward strand.
AGACATTATAAAATCACATAGAAAGAAAAGACATTTAGGCTAATGACACCATATCATAGTTGTAGCAATAATAAGCATCCAATCAATAAATAGGAATAGGAATAGAAAAAAGAATAAATAAGTATAGCAGACCAAAAATAATAGTTGTGGCAAACACAATGTACCTGGTCCTCCATCATAAAACCTGAAATAAAGCATTTTCCCAGTAGAGCGTGTTGAAGTTGTTCCACGTCCAATCTTCCCCATTAATTTGTCTACTAAGTTTTTTCAACATCTGCATCAACCAACAAGCAAAATGTACTCAAAGTTGGCAAGTGCGGGGGGAGTAATATTTTACTCCAAGGGGAACAAACAGAGAGAGTTTGATTAGAGTATTGGGAGAAATACCAACAATGGTGCGGAATGGCTAGGTCTCATCAAAGGACTAGAGATAGCTATAGACCTGGGCATCGAGAACTTGAAGGGTATTAGGGACTCACTAATTGTCATTAGAGAAGCCAGAAACATTGTAACCAAAAGGAAGAACCCCTCCACCAAGTTGCATCATCTCCTAATCAGCATCAGCAAAGAATTCAAAGACGTAACCTATCTTCACGCTTTGAGAGTTCTAAATGGGAAAGCAGATGCAATGGCCAATCAAGGAGCTGGGCTTTCCTACGGTTCCCTTGAATGCGATAATATCATCTATGAAAATGTATGGACCATTAAATGTATAGAACCTTGGCTCTCCACAATTCATTAACTGGGATTCATAATATATTGTTTTCAAACTATAGACCATTTAAATTTTCTTTTTTGGAAACCCAACCAAGCTATTTGACGACCAGCTCAATCTTTGCGGGATCTCCACTCATCCCAGCATTAATGGTTGCTAGTCAGATTGCCAGTTGGTTGGCATGCGAAGCCTGGGGAATGGTTTAAGACAGGACACGATGGAATTTTCCCGCATTCTCGTCGTTGGTTTATGCTTTTCCTCTATCAGGAATTTGCTTTCTTCTGCGCTGGTTCTGTGTATGAGCATGGAGCATCATATGTCTGGGCATCCGCAGGACAGGGCTGGTGTTTACATTAAATTTCTTCGGTGCATTAAGGCTATCAGAAGCCCTAATGGTTCCTGCAATTGGGCTATTCCGATGGTGGATGAAGCATTGGGTGACCTGGTGGATAAGCACAACAATAAACCCGTGTTTGGTTCCTGTCGCAGGCATGAAGGTGTTAATTTTTCAGAATTTACTTCAATCTAATCTAGGATCTTAACTGAGAGAACAACATGTACAGCATATCTACAACATTTCAATCATGAACACAATAATGCAAGCACACAAGAGACACAAAGTTTACTTGGGGAAAACCATAAAGGTGAAAAAACCCAATAAATTCCTCAGAGATAGATAGAGCAATGATACAACCCAAGCATAAGAGATAGACTCCTAGCAGCAGCTTCCTCCTCCTCCACAAGTGTGCCACTCTCTCATGAGTGCATGAGTGAGAAGTGAGTGATGAAATAGAGTGCCTCCCGCACTCTATTTATACTTGACTTGACTTGCCTAATAACCTTTACTAGGTTGGCCTTAACTTAACCACATAACATAATGCTGACTGGGCCGACCCCCAATAGGGTGGTCTAATAACCCTTCGAACCACATGGCTGACCCCAAATAGGGTGGTCTAATAACCCTTTGACCCACATGACTTATATAGGGCCAACCCCAACAAGTTGGTCTAATAACCCATCAAGTATAAGTTACGACACTTACAATATAAATGACAACACTTCCGTATAGAGGAATAATAACATCTCTATAGGATTACAAACACTTCCATATAGAGGAATAATAACATCTCTATAGGAATACAATATACATATATGAAAGACATTCTGAAGTTACATATACATCAACACTCCCTTTTAACTAGGAAGGTATTTCTCGACACAGGTCTTCTAGCACAAGTCTTCTTCTCTGGATCATAATCATCGATGCATCGTCATCGTCATTGTTGCTATCTCAATCAATCTCTGAATCTACTCGTCATAGGAAATTCTACAGAGCTAGTCCTTTTTCATACTGGATGTAGGCCCTCCACCTGCAGGTCTTCATCATCACTGGCCATACTGTGGAAACCTCAGGACTTATTACGTGCGTCACAAACCTGGCGGTAGCATCCCGGGCTGTTACGAGCACACAAATCTACCTGTCAAATCTCCCAGGAGCACATTACATGTGACCCATCACAAAACCTAGCTGAAGCATCCCAGGCTGTTACGAGCACACAGCTCTACCTGTCGGATCTCCCAGGAGCACATTACATGTGATCTCACCACAAAACCTGGTTGAATCATTTGAGGCCTTTTTCATCCTGTCCAAATCTCCCAGGAGCAAGTTACATGTGGTCCACCACAAAACCTAGTTGAAGCATCTGAGGCCTTTTTCATCCTGTCTAGATCTCCCAGGAGCAAATTACATGTGGTCATGGAAAAACCTGGCTGAAGCATCTGAGGCCTTTTTCATCTTGTCCAGATCTCCCAGGAGCAAATTACATGCCATAGGACAAAACCTCGAAAGAGCATCCCAGGATGTTATGGGTACACAACTCCGACCCAAAGGATCTCCCAGGGCACTATTATATGTCCTCCCAGAGCACTGTCTCGAAAGAGCATCCCAGGATATTACAGGTACACAACTCCGACCTATAGGATCTCCCATACATGCTCATCTGCACAACCTGTCCATGGCCACATAGTATCAACCTGATACTCTCCATACATCATCCCGATGTACACATGATCATCTTGATCATCATCACTGCATCGTCCTGATGCATGTCAACTGGAGAAGCTCGTCATCCATGATCATCCTGATCATACAATGCATCTACCTGATGCATACCAAGTATCTACCTGATACATATCAACATATACAATGTATCTACCTGATACATACATAGATACATGATCCACACAATGTATCCACCAGCATACATGATCTACCTGATCATACAAAGATACATGATCCACACAATGTATCCATCAACATACATGATCTACCTGATCATATCCAGCATCCAACATGATGCGTACATACATAAAGGATCCAACTGATCATATCCAGCATCCAACATTATGCATACATACATAAATGATCCAACTGATCATATCCAGCATCAACATGATGCATACATACATATATGATCCAACTAATCATACAGAGTAGAAACTAGAACATCATCCTGATGCTCATCATCCATGATCCTCCTGATCATCATAGCATTGTCCTCTTCAGATCATCTCATCGTCCACGAAGCACAGCCTAAATGCACATCATCGAGCACTTACACCACCGACATGGAAGAACACATCTACCACCATTCGGGGAAGGTTCCAGCCCTTACTTTTTCACCATGGGAGAACACATCTACCACCATGTGAAAAATGGATTCAACCCTTACATCTACACCATGGGAGAACACATCTACCACCATGTGAGAATGGCTCAGCAATTACATCACGACCATGGGAGAACATATCAACCATGTTAGAAAATCTCATGTGCATCTGCATCTTCTGGACTCATCACTTCCCTATGGAAGGGACCTCAATCTAAAGTGCACCAAGCCTCTCTCTGAAGTATTCAAACTGCACTCTGGCCAATGGGTTGGTCAATACATCTGCAACCTGCTCATCCATCGCAACATACTCTGCTTTGGCTATACTCGGTGCTACGCAGGACTCCTTCCTGCTAAACCAAGAGATCACACTTGATCCCATACTGAAGCAGCACCCATAAGTGCTCTTCATATCTGTAGCACTACCTGCCCAATCTGAATCAACATAACCTTGCAGGTAAAACTTTTGATTCGCATCATACTTGAGCCCATAGTCAACTGTGCCCTTCAGGTACCTCAGAATATGCTTTACAGCGACCAAGTGAACACCTCTGGGATCCGTCAGGAACTGACTCAATGTGTTCACCGCAAAGAAAATATCTGGTCTCGTGTTCATCAGTTACATCAAGGACCCAATCATCTGACGATACATAGTGACATCAACTGGCTTAGATGAAGCATCACACTGAAGCTTCAGGTTCGATGCCATAGTTGTGGCCATGTCCTTGCAACCCATCATCCCGAACCTCTTCAGAATCTCTACTGCATACTTCCCTTGTCCAAGGAAGATTCCATCTGCACTCTGCCACACCTCCATGCCAAAAACAAATAGTGCATCATCTCCAAGTTCTTCATCTCGAACATGGAAGCAAAATTCCATTGGTGTCGGAAATCAATCTATCTTCACCTGTAATAAACAGGTCATCCACATACAAAAGTAGTATCACTGGATTGCCTTCCTCGACCTTGTAGTGAAGGTTGGAATCCGCTTTACTCTTGGTAAAGCCCAAACTGGGTAGAAAGATGTCTATCCTACCATACCAAGTTCTGCACATATATGACTCCCTATCATGTGTCTCAGAACCAAGTGGTTGCTCCACATACACTTCCTCTTCAACTCCACCATTCAAGAAAGTTGTCTTGAAATTCATCTGGTGTATCTTCCACTTCATCACTACAGCCAGAGCAAGTACTGATCTGATGGAAGTGGATTTGGCTACAGGAGCAAAAGTCTCTATGCTACTATCTGCAGCATACTTGATCTTTATAGATCCACATGGAAGTCATGACATACTTCCCTTCAAGTCTTGGGACTGCATCCCAAACATCTTTATGATCGACTGGTATTCCTCGATCGTGGCATTCTTCCCAGATCCTGGGAACTTCAATATCTTCAATAGATAGATTTGTTGCTGGACCAAATGTTGTAGTCCTTCTTTTGTAGGTGCTCGTATATGATCTTTCCTACAAAACAAGTTAAATTGCATGATTAGAAACATCTCATAGTTTTCAGAACAAATTCTTACATATAAAGAAATATGTCATACAGTCATGCAATTATCTTAGCCAATGCTTCAATACAACATTTATCCATATCCCGTAACTTTCTAGATGCCTTCCAATCTCTACCAAAGCATTGTTAAGAGTGTGCACAACTCCCAACATGTCAACAAAGAGGTTTCATTCTAGATAAGTAGCAATGGAATGTTGTACAGTTCCATAGGCCACTTACCCATGTATATTAGTAGTATACTGTTCATCAATGTAACTATTCTAATATGCATAATACACAACCTAATTCTAGGAACATCAGTATATACATTATTGAATAGTATTATTTAAACAATCAAATATGCAAGAAATGATAATTCAAATACTTATCTTTGTTTGTTTATTGGGTTGACTCCCTCTCAGTCTTTGCTTCCTTTCTGTAACTCCATTTTGATGAGAAGTGGCCATCTCCCTCGGAATATCTGCATCCTTGCAGAAGCTACTGAAGTGTGCTCCTTCTTGATCTTTGCTTCCTTGCAGGAACAACTGGAGTGTGCTCCCTCTTTATCTTTGCTTCCTGGATTACCTGTTCTTGACCTTACATCCATCTTGGACCACCATGCAAGCTTGAGTGTGCACTAGTGTCATATTTGTGTCATCCTCAAGATCTCATACATAACCATACATACATTAGTATAATCTCAATACTATCAAAACATTATGATCCTAAATAATCTTAACATGTATGGTCATGATTATTTCAAACACAGATAATAAACATTAGTATTCAAGGTTTCAGGGAAGTCTTCTTTTACTCATGCATATTCTTATTTGATCATAGGACTCTTCTGGTTAGTTAAATCATCAATCAAGATAAGATACATAAAATGCATAAACCCTTGATTACTTACATTTCTAACTTTATGAATAAACATAACCAATCATACCAAGTATACTTATATAAGGGATCCTAACATAAGGTAGGATTCTAACTTGATATAGGAAAAACATACCTGGATTGGTATGTTAGCTAGTTATGTCTAACATACCCACATGATGTCTTCTTGTTCTCTTCAATGACTTGTGCTAGTAACCTGCATATCTCATAGGTTAATCATTATAGAACCCAGTTATACATACTTCATAAGTAGATCTTCTAAGTGATCCATGACAATGGATTAATATTTGTCTTCATGTCATCATGATTATATGTTCTTGAACTAGAACATGATTTGTCTTTCTCGGTGTACCTTTCATGTTAGCGGACAACATAAACCTCATACAACACCATAATGCATTAGTACAATCATAAGTGTCAACACCCTAATTAATGAATATATTCTATCATGCATTCATAATTTTATTAAGGTGATACGACAAGTCTAAATTTAATCAAGATTGTACTAACAGTAATAACATGAAGACAAACATACCATAAACTTAATCATGAACAAATCTTGAAACATACCTGGATAGGTCATACCTGTCGAGATTACTTGTAGTCTTCTTATGTAAGGCCTTAGCCTCATCTCCCTCTCAAACAGGAACTTCTTCACTTATGCAGGTGACCAATCCATTTTTCTTCTAGGATTAACCCAATCTACTTGATTTGCAGGAACTGGATTTGGAGCTGGATTAGGGTTTGTCAAAGAAACCCTAAAAATTCAAACTTTTAATTTTATACTTCTGAAAGGATATAAATATGTGCCTTGATGAGCTGATCAAGCTGGTATACTTAGAATTTGAAAACTGCAAAGTTTCACCCCTCAAATTTGCCTTTCAAACTTCCGAATTCACTCGACATGACCCTGAACTAGGGTTTGATAAAGCCCACCCTTCTCCCCAATCAAAAGGTTCGATCCAAAGCTCTAAGCTTCTAGTTTTCTGAGGAGCTTCCAGCCGTGGTCACAGATTTAAAAAATTCCCATTTTTGCAGAAGCCCTAATTTTCTACTTTTCTGATCAAAGTCCCGAACTAGAGTCTGATCAAGCTCGGCCTTTTTCCCAACCAAAAATTCTGATCTTTGTCTCTAAAGTTCGATTTTGATGAGTAGCATTCAACCGTAGTCTCCAATTACAAAAATTCCAACTTTCTCCGAAACCCTAAATTCCGGAAGCCATGAATGAAGGTGCTCAAAAATAATTATATTTTGACAGAAATATGTACCTGATTTTTTCTGGTGTAAATCCGAACTTTTCGATCCACAGGGTCTAAAAAATTTTCCTTTGATAGCCCGACCTGTCATCTTTCCAACCCGATAGGTCTGACCTCAAATGGGATAAAACAGGAGAGCGAACTTGTATGGCATGCCACGTGTCAGTGGTTTAGTTTCAACGTCTAAAAACGTTTTTTGAGAAAGTACAGCCCGTGCACTACCTGTCACTTTTTACTAAATTTCATTTGGAGCTTCCTAGCCCAAGTTATGACCTTTTTTTCCAAGGTCACCTGTTTATGACTGAGATCTGGAAGAGGCAGAAACTCTATATTGTACAGATCATAAATCACAAAGTACAATGAATTAGAGGTTGTCCTTTGGACACAAGGTACATGGGGATCTTAGCTTCACCCTGTACAATTTTCAGGCCCTGAAACCTCGCCAAAATTTATTTATAGCGAAAGTGCTACGATGACTGGTTTTTTCTATATCAAGCCCTAGCATCGCAAGTGCAACAAGTGTCATACATGCCATACCATGCCTTCTTTCAGGATAGCTATGATACCATGTTAATTTTTCAGAATTTACTTCAATCTGATCTAGGATCTTAACTGAGAGAACAACATGTACAGCATATCTACAACATATCAATCATGAACACAATAATGCAAGCACACAAGAGACATAGAGTTTACTTGGGGAAAACCATAAAGGTGAAAAACCCCAATAAATTCCTTAGAGATAGATAGAGCAATGATACAACCCAAGCATAAGAGATAGACTCCTAGCAGCAACTTCCTCCTCCTCCACAAGTGTGCCACTCTCTCATGAGTGCATGAGTGAGAAGTGAGTGATGAAATAGAGTGCCTCCCGCACTCTATTTATACTTGACTTGACTTTCCTAATAGCCTTTACTAGGTCGGCCTTAACTTAACCACATAACATAATGCTGACTGGGCCAACCCCCAATAGGGTGGTCTAATAACCCTTCAACCCACATGGTCGACCCCAAATAGGGTGGTCTAATAACCCTTTTACCCACATGACTTATACAGGGTCGTCCCCAACAAGGTGGTCTAATAACCCATCAAGTATAAGTTATGACACTTACAATATAAATGATGATACTTTTGTATAGAGGAATATTAACATCTCTATAAGAATACAAACACTTCCGTAAAGAGGAATAATAACATCTCTATAGGAATACAATATACATATATGAAATACATTCCGAAGTTACATATACATCAATAGAAGGGGCGGGAAGACTTCGGAGTTCTGAAGTGAGACAAGGTCACATGAAGAATGAAATGGAAATGATGAATCGTATGTAGGAGTTGGAGGATCAAGTCTGCCTGGTTCGCAATGATAATTTGGAGTTCAAAAGGGTTCTAACCCGTTTTTACTCTCTGGCACAAGCAACGCACACTGAGGTAAAACATCAGAACAGTAAGGTGGCTGAGAGGTGGAACACTTGGAATAGACTCTAGGCCTTTGCTACCCATATAAGGTTCGTAAATCTGATGCTACGAGCAGCAAAATGGCAGACCTCGATAGGAAGATGGACAAGCTGAAACAGTTCATGTTTCCTGCTGGAAATTACGTTGACCTCAGTTTTGACAAGAATGGGACAGCAGATTCTGAAGGCATAGTCATGGACACTGACCTCCATTAGCAGTCTGACGGTTGGCCCTTCTACATTTTGGTTTTGATATGCCTCTCCCTCATTTTTTAGGTTTTTTTCATTGTTCCATTGAAATTCACAGGATGGGAGCACTTCATAGGCTTGGCACTCTTTTAGAAAGCTCCATTTTCCAGTTTTTTTGTATAAGACATCTATGTAGCTATGTTTTACTTATGTATTATCCTTCTTGGACAGTTTGTTAAGTGCTATAGTTTTCATAGATCTGGAAGGTATCATATCAGTTATAAGCATGTAAAAGATGAACAGGGAGTGATGGATGCTACCCTGCTATGGGAGCAATCTACCTCTGCAATATGTAATTTCCATTTTTATTTTTAATCAAAGCTACTCAACTGTTTCTGTAAAAAAAAAAAACAAGCAAAATGTACTATCAAAACCCAACCTTAGGTACTAACATGCAATATATTGTATACATCATTCAAAATTGAGTACATAAGAACTATTTAGCTCTATATAATTGTAACATGTGATATGAAAACAAAATTTATATTTCCCGGATTACATTGTAAATTAATAAATTTCACATATTATTTCTTCTATACCTATGTAAGAAGGAAGATTGTTTCCATATTCTCATAACTTATTTCTAGAGCTTCCTATGTACATAGCTAACAAATTCAAAATTGTATTTAGCACGATGTACTGAATTTTATGCATCAAATGATTAAGCCATAGTAGGTCATGTCTAGGACAATTTAAAAACACATGGATTGTTAAATCAAATCACTTATTTTCCACAGAGAATCAGTTGAGGTTGTTTCTTTGTCAAAAAATAACTACAATAAGTTTAATGTTGGTGATACTAATTCAGGTTACCAGACTTGGATTGGGGTCCAACTAAACTTGGATAAAGAAACAATGTTTGACTTGGACTTGCAAAATATTTGGGAGTTTGTAGCTAGGGTTTTCACCCCAGCTTGTGCAAATGAGCACCTACTAAGGAGAAGGGACTCCTTAGTAACAGTTCAATAAACAGTAAATTAAAGCACTAAAACAATATGAAATTTAACCTAGCATGAGCATTAACATAAATAACAAAACATGAAAATATGGCAAAAGATTTCTCTTTTTGTATTAAATATTACCTCAAGTGTAGAGGTTGGTGAAGCTCTTGCAGCAGTCCAGGAGGGTTGCTTCCAAGCTTCCAGCTTTGCTCCTTTCTCTTTCTCCAAAGGGTTGGAAATGGGCCAAAGGGGCACTCAAGTGTGAAAGTAGCTCAAGGGTGAGCTAGGGTTTCAAGAGTGATTTTGGCAGAGTAAGGGTGTATTTGACTGTGGATATGAAATGAGGGGCCTCCATCACCTATTTATAGGTTTTTAGTGGTGGAGTGCTGGCCCATGGTTTTTGGCACCATATGGTTTAGGTCAGGTATATAGGGTTTTTGCCTTCTTTTTCCCTCTTTTTCCTCTTTTTTTATATTTTTTATTCCCTTTTTAGAGGGTTTTTGCTATTTTGGAGGAATTTTGGATTAATTTGGGGGGGAAAGGGGTTTTTTGGCCTTTTGGAGGCTTTTTTAATGGTTTTGTGGCCTTTCGGAGGCTTTTTAGCGGGATTTTAAGGTTTTGGAGGCAAATATGGTAGGAAATATGGACAAATGAGTCATGCAATGGGGTAGATGAGGTAGTGAGCACTTTTTGGGTGTTAACAGATTGCCCCCTGATGTGTGAAGGAAGGAGCTCATTGTATGGCCGATAGACATCATAAGTCTTGGATGGTTTTCCTGGGATGTGGAGAAGAGAAGAAACAAACTAGAGCCCGGAACAACGGTCCTAAACAAACTACAAAAACTGAATGTACATGACCTCAATAATGAATGAGGAATAATCTGAACATATGGACGAGGCGGGCATTCCCATGCTCGTATCAAGATCTAGAATAATAATAATAATGGGGTCCAAAATATGGGGACTTGAAATATACATGGCCTCAAATAATGAATGAGGAAGAATCTTGTATATGGACGAGGCGGGCATACCCATGCTCGTATCAAGATACATTAAAAAATAATAGTGAGGCCTGAGAAGGGGGGCCTGTAGGATACATAGAGAACCACTGTGTACATCATAAGGGTCCAGAGGGGACACAAATCTGGGACATTCTGCTGGGCTGACCATGTCTGAGCTGAAGAACTGATACACTGGAATAACAACAGTGCTGCTGAGAGTGGTACTAGAGGAACTGATGAGCTGCTGGAGCATAATGACGAGGAGTCATGTCCTCAATGGTACACTGAACTGGAACTAAACTAGGTACTCAAGGAAGCATATAACTGGATGGCTTCCGAATACAATCGCCAACGCAACCCGGACATCCACGGGAACATATAAATGGGCGTTCCGAAGTGACTCACCAATGTGCTAGAGTCAGGGGAAATCCAGGGTCTTCGACCAATAACTAAAGGGATATAAACCCTACGTGATTCTCAACGATGTGATCAAGGTGTTGAATTCGAGCAGGTGAGAAACAACCACTCGGAGAGGCAATGATGAATCCTCTCAGAATGGTCCGTAGGCACTCACCACAGATGGTGATGGGTCCAAGGCGCAGGGACCTCTAGGTCTATCCTCTGGAATAGAGGGGCTGTCGTCGACAGAGGGAGACCTGCAACTATCAAGGCAATGATGTTTCCTTGACAGGAGCGCGAGGTGGAGAACCGAAGTGTGAGAGTACTAATGGTAGGACTGACATACTGTGGGGGATAACTGGGCAAGGAGTGGGTGGACTCAAACTTCCTTTGTTCAGAGTATGATGGCGGGGACAATCGGGCAGCATATGAAACTGACTGGTGGGAAATGGATCATAGCTGTACTGGATCGAGGATAGTGACTGGGATGAGGGATACTCAAGCTGGTGTAAAATGGCAGAAGACTGCAGACTACTCTGAACAAAGGCGACCTGTTTGGGGGTGCTGCCGAGATGATCGATCATAGTGCCAAGAGGCACGGGGGGACTTCTTCACGGGTTAAGGAACTAGAAGAAGGGTGTGTAAAATGGTACTGTCGTGTGGATTTATACGAGCCCAGGACAGTTCATGTTCGTGATTGCTTTCAATTTTAAGGAGTCTGAAAGCGATAATAAGACTTTGAAATAATGGAATGGTACTGTCTTGTGGATTTGTACGAGCCCAGGACAGTTCATGCTCGTGGTTGCTTTCAATTTTAGAGAGTGTGAAAGCGATAAGAAGACTCCAGGGGGTTGCTTTTTTGTGTGTTAGTCTCCAAGGCCCGAAGAAGCATAAAAGGATGCAATGAAGAACTCTTCTAGCTGGTGTGACTAGAGTATTCCTTTTTCGTAATTAGTCTACCAGGTCCGGAAAAGGGTTAAACTTATACCAGATAGACGCCCTTTCAGGTGCTTTAACGAGCATGAAAAGAAGCAAGATTGCTCGGCGATCTTTTCATTGTTTTAGGAGTCAGAAAAGAGCTTAACAGAAACTCCCTAAGTGCCTTTTTCGTAAAGGATTTGTCCAGCCCGAAAAAGGGATAAAATTATACCGAACAACAGGAATGGCCAGGCAAGGAGGAAGTGTTCAATCAAGGAACATTGATGATGACCAAGAACGAGGATAGGGGGGAACATTGGTGGGACTCATTACGGGATAATGAATGGTGGAAAAATAACGAAATAATTGCAGTATGACAGTAGTGAATGGCTCATGTAAAAATGTGGAACAATCCGATGGCGGTCGATGTGGCGCGTAAATCGAGGCAGCAAGCTGTCGGGACACAATGTTGAAAATGTACCTGGTGAGAGTGAGAAATGATCTCAAGCATCATCACGAGCTCAGAAAAATGAATCCAGCGATATAAAAAGTGTCAAAAATGGATAACGGTCGATGTGGCACGCAAACCGAGGCAACAGGGGCGTTTTGGAAAAAATACCCAAAAAATATGGGGGTGAGAGCGAGAAATGATCTCAAGCATCATCACGGGCTAGAAAAAATGAATCCGATGATATAAAATATACAACAAAAAGGAGAGCAGCCGAAGTGGCATGCAAACCGAGGCGACTAGTGGTGTCTAAAAAATGCTCAAAAAATGATGTGGAAAAAATAAGAGAACAAGTTGACCATCGTAATGGTCTTGTCGTGCTGATTCCAGTGGTGGAAACGGTTCGAAAAATGGACTCCGTATGGGTTCAGAATGGCCAAAACAAGAAAAAGTCAACAGACTATAAATAGTGAGTGGGTCCAACATGACAAGTGTCATTTGGACTTGTTGACTTTGACTAGTGATCAAAGTGGACCAGAGCTGAGTTGGTGTTTCTGGACAATCCGACCGGTCATTTTCAGATCCAGGAGTTACAAGTATTCCGACAAACTCATACCTGCATTTTCATAGGGTTCAAGGGGGGGGGGGGTAGTGGGTCCCAAGGGATTTTTTGTACGGTCCATGTGGGGTGGACCATGGGTTTGTGGGGTGGAACCGCAGTCGAGGACCACGGGTTCCAGGGTGGATCACGCAGACGGGGACCGTGAGGTTTGGGTCGGAATACGCAGTCTGGTACCCGCGCGTTCCGAGGCTGGACATGCGGTGCGGGACCGCGAGTTCGGCTCTTATAGGCACGGTTTCGTACCGCGACTATAGCACTGATAGTCGCGGTCGGAAACCGCGGCAAGGGGCCCTAAAGCCGCGATTGGGATCGCACTTTTAGGGTTTCCCTGGGGGGGGGTAAGTTTACTTCTTTGACATGAGTCTGATGAGTTTGCCTTGTGTGATTGACAGGATTCCATTGGTGCTTTGGCGAGAGCGGGACGTCCCGGATGAGATAGTGGATGTCATCCGGAGGGATCGGCATGTGCGGTCTACATTCGGGTTGTGCGGACTGCTGAAGTTCGCACAGGTGCCTATGATGCATTCAGCAACACTGTTGCTGAACCGATTAGTGAGCTTTTGGGAGCCGGACATTCAGGCATTCAGGGTGCAGGGAAAGAGGGTGGATCTCACCCTTGCAGATGTATACTTCTTGACAGGGTTTCCCTATCTAGGTAGGGTGGCAGATATGCAGCCACAAGTATCTACCTGACGGGGTTTCCCTGTCTGGGTAGGGTGGAAGATACACAGCCACGAGTATCCACAGATATGGATATGGAGGATATGTTGGAGCGGTACTGTGTTCCAGAGGCTAGGGTGCAAAGGAATGCACTCCGGGTGGTGGACCTGCAGGAGCCAGCAGTACAGGCTATCGCGGCGTGCGTGGTTCAAGTTTTGGGGTCCCAATCACCTGAGAAGGTGTCCGGGGGCCAGATGCAGCTGGTGGAGCAGGTGTTGGATGGTGTTTATTATGCTTGGGGCCAGATGTTCCTCACTTGTGTTCAGCGGCAGCTGACATCGGTGAAGGAATCTGGCAAGGGATTCTGTTATGGATCCTTTCTGTGTGCCTTCTTCATGGAGCGAGTACCTACACTGCGGCCACGGGTGCCGTTCAGGGAAGGAGGACTGAGGGAGCCGCGCATGGTGCGGTGGGGAGAGATGATGCGCCACCGGGGTGGCGGTGAGGTTGGGAGATACTTTACGCAAGAGCTCTACCTTCAGTGGTTGCAGATGCCGCTGACACTGGATGATTATCCATACAGATATATGGACTACACCGGGGATCCAGAGGCACCACGACCGCCAGGGCAGGCATGGGGACCAGATGGTACGTATTGATTTGTTTACATGTTATGGATGTCAAGATTTGTGTATGATAGGTTTTTGATATGCTGTTACTGATTGATGTGTGATCTCCAGATGTTGGCCCGAGACCACCACCAGGACATGTATCTCGCAGGGGGCATGTGGCGGTACCAACCCTGCCAGGCCGAGGGGAGGTGTGTCGACGGGATGCTGAGGGGACTCTGGAGTCCGTACGGATGCTTTTGGATCGGTTGCTGGTTGGAGTGACTGATGATGAGTGGCGGGACGTGGATCCGGAGGTGATTCGGGACAGTATGAGGGCGCCACGAGAGTTCCGATCGATCGCAATCCGGGTGGCTATCTTGGCAGATAGGGGTTGGGAACAGGAGCCCGCAGGGGATGAGGAGCTGCCGGAGGAGGAGCGGGGTGAGGACTCGAAGGCAGCTGATGCAGGCAATGACGGAGGGTATGACTCTCATTAGGGAGTGCAGGGGACTCCCCCCGATTTTGTAGCTACGACATTTATTCTGTGAGGCGTATGGATGTATAGATATTTTTTGTATAGTTGAGTACGGGGGTACTCAGGACATGTGTAGAATATTGACATTTATTTTTTGATATATATATATGCACATGGATGCACCTTTTTGCGATGATGATGTAGTGTACACATGTGGATGCGCTTATGGTTTGTTATATGTTTGTACTACACGTGGATGCAAGTAGTATAGGATGATGGGCACGTGGATGCCCTTTGTGTATTTTATGTGATGCAACATGATGTATGTAGGATTAGGCATGTGGATGCCCCTATAGATGAATGTGTTTTTATTTTTATTGCACATGGATGCAAATGTTTTATGTGGTGATAGGCACGTGGATGGCTCTGGCAATATTTTTTGGGTTTTTTATATGTTTTTGATGAGATGTTATGGGATGATGATGCATGATGGAGGGTTTACATGGTGTGATTGATGTGCCAATCTAGGATGTTTTTTGCCATTTGATCTGCGACACTATTTTGAGCTCTTGGGACATGGGTGAATGTTATGGATTCAAATTGTCGGCTGAGTTGTTTTGTGCGCAGGAATTTTCTAAAGAGGCAGGGATCACGCACCTGATAGCAGTTGTTGAGCTGGGAGACAAGTAGCTGGGAGTCAAGGAACACATGAAGGTGACATATGCCCATCTGGAGGGCATTAGTCAGGAGACCGGTCATAGTATCATACTCCACCTGGTTATTGGTAGCAGCGCCTATACATATTCCGTCAAGGTGAATCAATTCATGTGAAGGGGAATATAAGACCCATGTGGCAGAAGCCAGGTTTGGAGACCAACGGCTTGCTCCATCGGCGAAGCCAATGTAATGAGGTGGAAGATGGTCCATTTGTGGTCATGCAAAAATGATGAATGTAAGATTGCGGTAAAAAAGGTGAAAAAAAAAAGAGAGCAAACTGTGCAATACAGACCAATGGGGCCGCGGATTTATTTAGGGATAAAAGCGCTTAAGATACAACCCATTACGGGGGTTGCGCAAAGGGTGACCTTCTGAGTCAGTTAAAATGTATGCCCCATTTCCGAGGCAGGTCTGCACGATGTAAGGGCCTTGCCACATGGATTCAAACTTTCCTTTACCAGTTTTGTCGTGGGCTTGGTCATAGGCGAGGACGAGGTCCCCTTCATGGAAAGTTCGAGGGTGTACATGTTTCTCGTAACCAGCTTTGGAGCGGTTCTTGGCGGCTTCAATGGTCTAGAGAGTGACACGACGATCTTCATCAGCTTGTTCTAGTGATAGCAGACATTGCTCAAGTGGGGAGGTGTCTGAGAGAAGCTCGACGGCGATGTGTAAGGCAGGTATCTGACACTCGATGGGGAGGACAGACTCTACAACGTGAACTAAATGAAACGGGGTAAAATCGGTGGCGGTTTTGGTGGATGTACGGTAAGCCCATAAGGCAGGGAATAACATGTGGTGCCAATTGGACTTATGTCGGTCAACAGTGCATTGGAGGATGGTTTTTAAAATTTTGTTAATGGCCTCTACTTGGTCGTTCCCTTGGGGGTAGTAAGCAGAGGAATACTGATGTTCGAACTTCAATAGGGTGGATAACTCTCGCCAAAGGGAATCTTCGAAGTGTGAACCATGGTCTGAGACCAACTGTTTGGGGACCCCGAATCGAGTGATAACGTGGTTAAAAAAGAAACGAGCAGCGGTGTCAGCTTTACAATTGAAGGTGGGCATGGCTTCAGCCCATTTGGTGAAGTAATCGACGGCGATAATGATGTACTTATGGCCGTTTCCAGATGGGGGTTTACATTCCATGAAGTCGATGGCCCACTTACAAAAGGGACCAACAGTGATGACTGGGTGTAACGGAGCGGGTGGTGTCCGGGCCTTGGGGGCAAAAAGTTGGCAATTATGGCAAGGTTTGGCCGCTGTGATGCAGTCGATAAAGAGTGTGGGCCAGAAGTATCCGGCGTGGACGACCTTTTGGGCGGTGGCCATTCCAGATAAATGGCCACCGCAAGCACCTCTATGACAGTCATTGAGGACGTGTTCGGCTTCCTCATGTGTAAGGCAACGACGGAGAATCGTGTCAACCCCTCGCCGGTAAA
This sequence comes from Larix kaempferi, assembly GCA_027924585.1. Classification (NCBI taxonomy): domain Eukaryota; kingdom Viridiplantae; phylum Streptophyta; class Pinopsida; order Pinales; family Pinaceae; genus Larix; species Larix kaempferi. Next base: position 7,150,029 of record BSBM01000252.1, read on the forward strand.
GGACATCGCCTAAGAGGCGATATCGAGAGGCCTGGTGACGGATACAACGGCGTCCATCATGACTGATGTTGGGTCTAAACTTCTGCGTGCGAAGGTATAACAAAATATCACCGTACCATGGGTCATCAGACGAGATGATGAACAAGTGATTGTCGGGAAACTCATCGGAGATTTGGCGGGACGACAGAAGGGAGGGGAGATCGGTGATGAGCTGGGAAAGCGCGAGGGCTTTAGTGATCTTAGGGGTTCTGAAAGTGAGGTCATATTCCTGGAGGATAATTACCCATTTAGCAACGGGACCTTGTAGGAGCCGCCGGTTTAAGAGATAGACCATGGGGTTGAAGTCGACGACAACTGTGGTATGGCTGAGCAAAATGTAGTGTCGTAATTTTTGGACGGAAAAGACCACCGCAAGGGCTAGTCTTTCCTCATATGGGTAACGTAGGGGTGGTCCAGACAAGGTCTGGCTGACGTAATAAATGACATGCTCCTGGCGAGCGGCGTCTTCTTGAACAAGGACTCCGAACACGGCATGATCGGATGCCGAGACGTAAAGGATGAAATCCTGAGAGAAATCTGGAGGAGAGATCAAAGGGGCTTGTGTGAGAGCTGTCTTGAGGGCTTCGAATGCAGCTTCTGCCTGCTCATCCCAAACAAAGGGTATGTGGGTACGAAGTAGGCGTAAGAAACCATGAACGGTGGTTGCATAATCAGGAACGAAGCGACGGAGGAAATTAGATCGCCCCTGTAGACTCTGGAGCTGCCAAAGCGTGCGAGGAGAGGGGAGGTCTATGATGGCTTGGACTTTCAGGGGATCAACAGCGATTCCTTTCTGGGAAACAATGAAACCCAACAATCAGCCTACCGGAACGCAAAAGACACACTTGTGTGGGTTCAAGTGGATTTGATATTTGCGACAACGCAGAAAGACTTGCCGAAGGTCATTAAGGTGGTCTAATCGTTTCCGGGAACGAGCTGTAAGGTCGTCAAGATAGACTAGCAAGATATGGACCAAGTAGTGAAAACAATAGGTCATGGCCCGCTGGAAGGTGGCACCAGCATTTTTTAGGCCGAAAGGCATGACGCGATAGGCAAAGGTGCCCCATGGGGTGGTAAAGGCAGTCTTGTATTGATCCTCCTTACGGATCTGAATCTAGTTGTATCCGAAAAAATCGTCCATGAAAGATAGGACTTCATGCCCCGCACACGCATCGATGAGTTGGTCAATAAATGGCATGGGGAAGTTGTCTTTGGGACAGGCTCGGTTTAAATCACGGAAGTTAGTACATACTCTAATGGTGCCTTGTTTCTTGTTAACAGGGATGGGTTTTGAAACCCAAGTGGTATACGCGATAGGATAAATGAATCCTGCCTTGCGAAGTTTCTCAATTTCTGCTTTAACAGCGGGGAGCTTGGAGGGATGAATGGGGCACTGTTTCTGGCGAACGGGGGGTACATCTGACCATGTGTCAATGTGGTGCTCTATAATAGCGGGGTCGAGACCAGGCATTTCGGTATAGGACCAGGCAAAGACATCACGAAACTCTTGGAAAATTTTTTTGTACTCTCCAATCTCGTACTCACTGCAGGAGGCTCCTAATGTAATGATTTCAAGAGCACCAAGTGGGTCAGAGATATCTATGTGGATGAAAGGTGAGATGTTGGCCATGTTACCTTCCTCAAAGGCATCAGGAGCAGGAATAGGATCCTTAAACCAGTGGAATTTGGTGGGAAGGAAATCTTTGGACTCAACCGCGAATTGGGTGGCTATGGTAGAGGAGGAGTCTTCTGGGAGGAAATAGGAACGATGGTGCATGTCGTCCCAGGGATAATTCGGGCCAGTGAGAGCCTCTAGAATCCCCTCATCATTGCGGAAACTTTGAGTTGTCAAATCGGTTGATGAGGGAGTGGTAGTCGAAGAGATCATATAAATGGTGTTAATCTCTCAGGATGGGGGTGATACTAGGAGGTGGATCTCCTCAATTGTGGGGGGTGCCGTCTCAAGGTCCAAATTATTCATCTTGTAGAGAGCTGCTCTGTAATCTAGGAGATCAAGACAGTGATGTGAGTAATGGCCGTAAATACCGCATATTGCACAAGGGTGGTTGGTACGCAGTGATTTATCACAAGGCTTAGGGGTTGGATCGAGTTCGACAACCGGGATGTTGGGGTCATCGTCAAGCATTTGCATGTGTTCCTGTAATGCAGGTAATTGTGGACATTGATGAGTCAGATGGCCTAACTCATCACACAACGAGCATTTGGGGGGAGCACGAAACACGAGGGGGGTTTAACTATTTTTGGCAAGGGTACAGTAGTGTATGGTGGTGGGCCTCTACCCCCAGTGTGCTTGATAAGAGGGGGGGGATTCGTAGATGACGAAGGGGTAGTGACACCGGGTGGTGGTTGACTAGTAGTGGCAATGGGTTGCACCGGTTGTAGGACGACAATAGGTGTCGGCGGGAGAACGGGAGGTGAAATATACCACATGGGTAATCCTAAGGTTAACCCGGGGAGGCTGAGGGTAGCCATAACCGGGGCGCTTACTACGCCCGAGGGAGGGAATAGGAAGGGGATTGTGTGGATGGGTGTAACACCAATGTGACTAGGTACCAATGGTGGTTTGGGTAACAAGGGCGGTTGATTGTTAGGTGTTTGTGTATTGTGGGAAAGGGTACATAGGTCAGATACTTCGGGCGCAGGTGACGGGGGAGGAATGGATTGAAATGTTGAGGTCATCGGTGTATTTGAGTAAACTTCGGGTCCCACAGAGGAAACAAACGAGGTAGTTTCACCACAAACAGGTTGTTCAACCATGGGGAGAACATTTTCGGGTGCAGCGGGGGCATTGGGATCGTAATAGGTGAGTTGGTCGACCTTGACCACGCGTTCGTCATGGGGGAACATCATGGTACAAAAAACGGATGAGGCAACTGCCCGCATGGCATACATGTAGATGCGGCCAAGTAAGAGGTTATAATCAAGTTGGGCATTGATGACCTCTATGTCAATGAGCACTGTTTTACCAGCCAACTGGACAGGGACATTAGCTAAGAGACCTTGGGGTTGAGCCGAACGACCTTCATAGGCTCGCAACACAGTGGTGGACTGCTGAAGAGTAGGGGATCCCAACTTCTGCCAAAATAATGTGGACATAACGCATGTAGAGGCACCTTCATTGATAATGCACCGATGGATGACAAGATTCCGAATGGAAACAGAAACTTGGAATGCTAAAGTGGAAGGTAGGCGTGGTTCGGACTGGTCCAAATCGAAGGCCATCAGTCGTGAATCATTTGGGTCAATAGCACCAATGGCAGAGAGCAAAGTCTTGCGCTGTGAAGGACAATTTTTTAAGACTTCTAACACAGACATGGCTGCGGGAGATTGGGCTAAGTCATCTACAATGTTGTAATTTGACGCAGCACGAGCATTGGGGTTATTGTTGATGCGACAAAGTGGGAAGCGAGGTGCTTTGGAGGTGCCATCTAGTGGAGCCGGAGGTATATGTAACGTCTGATCAATGGGATGAGCGTTAGTGCTTTTGTCGGCGGGAGAGGCTTCAGGGGTGGAGCCATATTGGTTCCGACGGGTTTGGAGGTTGACATCGGTGGATGACATCATTAACAAGTGGTGGGTACCTGAGTCTAACATGGGTTGATCAGGAGCGGCATAAGTGATCTGTTGTTGTGGTGGTGCGTTTCCTTGAGGGGGAGCCAACTGTTGAGTTTTCACTACGCCTTGGGTTGGTAAAGGGTTTTGTAACACCAAGGGTTGATGTTGAGGTGGGGGTTTGGGTGGTGCCTGAGGAGCCGCGTGCCCTTGGCGATGGGCATCATCAGTCCAGAGTTTCCGAGCTCGCTCCAAATGTGGGCAAGCATGGGTATAGTGGCCATAGACCCCGCAAATAGAACAAGGATGGTTTGTTCGCAAATTAGGATTTTTGGCCTGCTTGGGTGGCCGATCAGGGTTTTGGTTGGCAGGGGCTGCGTTATTGTTGTTTGGGGGATTGGGAGGTTGACCACCTTGGTCTGGAGGGGGGTTGTTCCCACAGTTACGGCCTTTGCCATGGTTTTGCTAGCCTTGTTGGCGCTGGTTTTTTTGGTTCTACTGCGGATTCTATTGGGCGTATACTTTCCCTTGGGCAGTAGGTGGGTTCTGGGGTTGTGCAGGTGCGGGAGCAAGCTGCGGTGGATAATAAGCAGGTGGAGGCTGCGCAGGTGCTGAACCTTGTGGGGATTGCTGATACGTCTACGGAACGGGTTGGGGGTTTGCCGCAGGGGCTGCCTGTGGTGGGTAATAAGCATGTTGGGCTTGAGAGGACACAGGAGCTGGTGTAGCTTGTGGGTGGTAATATGGCTGAGGTGCGACCGGGGGGCGTAAGTGGGGGACACATGACCAAAGCATTGAGGTGGACATGAGGGTCCGTGGGAATGGTGATGATGTGCCATAGGAGCATACGAATTGGTTGCTCCGGATTGAGATGCAGCCCGCGAAAGGTCGGGGCCATGGCTAGGACATGCTATGGAAAAGGGTTGAGGATACGAGGCAACATGGCCAATGATGCCATCTGCGGCATGGGATGCCCCCGGCGCATCGTGGCGGGAGGAATTGCCGCGAGGGGCGTCAGGTATGATGGAATACAGATAACCCGACTGGGCGTAAATGAGGTCAAATTGCTGGGCTTTGAGGATGGCCTCTTCTTCGGACTGGGGTCATTCGGATGCCACATCCTTGGCAATGACAGGAAGGAGGGATTTTAGAAACCAATCTAAGAAGATACGGTCATCTAACTTGATTTTGTAGAGGCTGCGGCGTCGACGCCACTCATGAATGTGGTTAGTGATGTGGGTAACCGTGTTCTATCTGCAAGACAGTAGGATCTCAACTCCCGCGTCATAGCGGACAGGCAACTGAAAGAACTACAGGAAAGTCAAGGCAAGGGAGGTAAAGGTGGCATGGGTCCCATGGGGCTGCTCGATGTACCACTTAGCTGCAGAGCCAGTGAGGGTGCGCTATAACAGATGGAGGCGGACAGAGTCGTCCACTATGGAGTTGGAGGAACACCATAGATGGAAGGACATAATATGGTTCTGGGGGTCCTCACCTGCCTTGCCCTCAAACTTAGGGATGTCGGAGGGGAGCTTGGTGGGCATGTGAGGCCACGCAAGGTCGTGTCTGATGGGATCGTTAGTCAGTCTAGCCAGGTCAGGAAGGTTGAGACTAGCCATGAATGGAAAACTAGTAGAAGGATGTGACATACTAGTGGGTGTGACCATGTTGGGGCCAATGCCCCCAAGTGGAGGGGCTGGGTTTGGGATGTTGCCCCCAAGTGGACGAACGAAAGTGGTATGGGACGGTCCTGCACCGCCAAGGGTAGTGTGAGTCACTAATGGAGTGGCGATAGGTATGCCAGCTACTGGAATGGGTACAGTGATCGGAATGGTATATGTGGGCCCCATCGAGGGCATACCCAAAGCAGGTGTGGTAGCTGGTGTGGTGGTGGATACTCCACCAACGGTCCCTACAAAGAAAGGGGTGGAATTCATGCCAGCCATGGGGCTGGTTGGTGCAGTGTAAATAGGGTTCTCGGACTCTGCCTCAGAATCAGAGGTAAAATAAGGGGCGTCTAGATCGGGTGACGGAGTTCTATGCCGTTGACGAGTGGAGTCAAGTGACAAGGCTCGAGATCTATGATGAGTGGTATCAAGTGATGAAGATCTATGTCTATGACGGGTGATGTCAAGTGAACTGTGCTGTGGGGGCTCACCCCGGAGGTGCTGAGAATGTCTCGGGGACTCAATGGTGACAGATGGTGTCAAGTATCTGGGGGTTGTGTTTGAGTGAAAAACAGCTCAAAAACCCTAATGCAACCGAGTGTGCAAAAGGAGAGATCAAAAAATATGGCACTCAGGCCAACAACCAACTCAAAACACTTACTGTAACAGCTGTGCTACAATAACTGGAGTATCAACAGAAATGGTCAGAATACCAACAAGCAGCAGGTTTCCTAAAAAATAAAAATAGTGGACCCGCTAGACCAAAAGGAGGTAAGGGAGCATGCAAACACCTAGCTAAATAGTATTCTGACTCAACTAGACATATCCTCTGCAAGGTGATGAAATCCAATTCAGACAATATGGATAGTAGAGCCAAGTGGCTAAAGATATCCCCCTACTGGGAGGGACATCGGGTAGTCAATCCTAGAAGAAAAGCAACTAAGATACCCCGCTCATGACATGTTCGGTTGGGTGAATCTACCGTTTGGTTCTATCGCCGCTGTATCCCCATACGGGTGATACACCGAGAACTGCGAAAGGTATCCTTCGGTTACTGAATGGATTGCGGTATTCCACTCAGGATTCCGGAACCAGTCTGGCGACTTCAACCCTCCTAGGGGAGAGACCTTCCCAATAAATTGGTTTTAAACCGTGTCAAAAAATACTAGGGGATTTTGGTTCCCTAATGGACAACAACTATGTCTCAAGTGTAAGCAACCGAGGGGTGTTATTTGGATGCCTATCCCCCCGATCCTACCTAACTACAAAAATTCTTATGTGTTCCCCAAGTGGGGTTAGAATGTTGGTTGTGTTAAGTAGTATTTTAGGGCTCACTTGAATTAGGTGACAAAGTGTGTGCATGTGAGATGATGAACCCAAGTAAAAGTGCCACAGGGTGGGCAACTTTCTAACTAAAAATAACAATACAAAATTTAAACTTTGAAATGCGAAATTTTCTCTTTTTCAATTAAAATGCTGAAATTTAAAAAAAAAATATTCTGTATATGGAACAAAAATAATACTACAGAAAAGGCTGTAGCGAAGTATGGCTGCAGGTAGGACAAATGGCTGTGCAGGTGCAAAAAATATTGCAGCAAAGTGCTGGGTTCAAAACAAGGAAAAAAGTGCGGAAAACAGACCGCGGGTCTGTGGCAAATCTGGACGGTCGGACCACGCGAAACAGCTCAACAGTCGCAGACAGATTGTGGGATTTTGGCCGAAAGACGCAGTCGGACCGCGGGAAACAGGTCGAAAGTCGCAGGCGGGTTGCAGGAAAATGGCTGAAAGCCGCAAGCGGGACGCGGGAAAATGGCCGAAAGACGCCGGCGGGTTGCAGAAAAATGGCTAAAAGCTGCAAGCGGGACGCGGGAAAAAGGCCGAAAGACGTAGGCGGGTTGCAGAAAAATGGCTTAAAGCTGCAAGCGGGACGCGGGAAAAAGGCCGAAAGATGCAGGCAAGTTGCAGAAAAATGGCTGAAAGCCGCAAGCGGGACGCGAAAAATTGGGTTAACAGCCGTTGTCAGACCACACGAAACAAGCTAATAGCTGCGGTCGGATCACAGGTAACAGACTAGAAACCGCTGGTAGGTCGCCGGAAACAGTCTGAGAGCCGCGGTCGGATCGCAGGTAAATGCCTGAAAGACGCGGTCGAAACGCAACTGCGGGGGGTAAAAGACGCGGTTTACGGAAGCCGAAAGGGACAGCCGAAAGGAAAAAACAGTAAAATATTGCAGGAAATTGAAAACGTTTAAAACTTTAAAACTATAACCAAAAATTCAAAGGAACACAACGGGAGTCGCCAAAACTGTAGCTAGGGTTTTCACCCCAGCTTGTGCAAATGAGCACCTACTAAAGAGAAGGGACTCCTTAGTAGCAGTTCAATAAATAGTAAATTAAAACACTAAAACAATATGAAATTTAACCTAGCATGTGCATTAACATAAATAACAAAACATGAAAATATAGCAAAAAATTTCTCTTTTTGTATTAAAGATTACCTCAAGTGTAGAGGTTGGTGAAGCTCAAGGGGCACTCAAGTGTGAAAGTAGCTCAAGGGTGAGCTAGGGTTTCAAGAGTGATTTTGGCAGAGTAAGGGTGTATTTGACTGTGGATATGAAATGAGGGGCCTCCATCACCTATTTATAGGTTTTTAGTGGTGGAGTGCTGGCCCATGGTTTTTGGCACCATATGGTTTAGGTCAGCTGTATAGGGTTTTTGCCTTCTTTTTCCCTCTTTTTCCTCTTTTTTTATATTTTTTATGCCCTTTTTAGAGGGTTTTTGCTATTTTGGAGGAATTTTGGATTAATTTGGGGGAAAAGGGGGTTTTTTGGCCTTTTGGAGGCTTTTTTAATGGTTTTGTGGCCTTTTGGAGGCTTTTTAGTGGGATTTTAAGGTTTTGGAGGCAAATATGGTAGGAAATATGGACAAATGAGTCATGCAATGGGGTAGATGAGGTAGTGAGCACTTTTGGGGTGTTAACAGAGTTAACTTTGGAAAGATGCAAAATATAAATCGGCCAAAACTACCCATGGGAGTGTGGTCTAACCCCAAGCAGTGAGGTGATTGGGCCTTTATTAATGTGGAGATTTAGGTTCAAAAGCATGTGTCTGTGGGGATAAATATGTCCTTTTAAATATAATAAATATTTTTTTTTAAATTACCCACCAAGTCAACTCCTAAGTCTTGCTCAAGCCCAAGTCATATCCTAAGTTAACTCTCAAATTTTGCTCAAGTCTGAGTCTAACCTTGAGTTCTAACCAACTTATACTTGGACTTGGTCTACCTTGCTCATATTTAGAAACCCAATTGAGTCATACTCGCCAATTATCTCAGCTGAGTCTGATAACTATGGATACAAGTATCTTTTACCTGTTAAGGGAGCAATGGCCTAAAAGTCATGTGAACAATAAATACAATGTGATGAATCATCACATCATAAGTTGGTTATAAACATAGTAATAGTGAATTTCATGCATGTATAGTTGTAAGATACATGATGGCTAATTGATTTTCATTTACTAGTAAGGAAAAAACCAATGGAAAGGAAAAAGGATGATAGTGAACAAAATTCAGATAATGAGGAGCGAGTCAAAGATAAAAATAAATTAATTAAAAAGAAACACTAAAATCCTGTAGAATCGTGTTTTCTATTTGTTGATGATAAAAAAGGACAAGGATTTTATATTGAAAGACCAAATTTGACATTCAAATACCCATAAGTGGTCCAATTTCAAGAGGGCAATTTGAACCAGAACACTAGTAAGATAGAAGGTAATTGTGTTGGGGTAACTACATCTCTTCTTGGCAGCAAGGGGATATTTCAATAGAACTATCTATAGCAAAGAGCTTCTAAGGAAACAAGGGACTGAATTTCACCATATTTCCACTAAGAAGCATATTGAGATAGGGACAACTTGATGCTACAATTGTACGTAGTAGCCTATTCTAGTTAATAGGCATGTATACCATGCAGCCTCAAGTTTATGGCTTGTAATGGCAAATTTTATAATATTTATGATTCCAACTATCCTCGATTACACATTAGAAAAATAAAAAATAAAATATTTTGACAGAACCATCTACAAACAAGAGCTTCTAAGGAGATATTGGACTAGATTTTTTCAGATTGCCACAAAGGAGGACATTGATACAGTGACAACTTGATATTTAAATTATATATATTAGTTTATTCTAATTAAGAAGTAATTGTATAATATGCGGCCTCAATTTTATGGCTTGTGAGATAAGGTTTTGTAAGTTTTATGATCTCAAATAGAGGCTCTATTACAAATTTTATAAACAAAAAGAAGTAATTTTTCATTTTACTTGTCCAATAAAAAGCTCTTAAACTATAAGCATTTTTTTATAAAATATCCATATATTGCATAGTGTAAGGTGCCAGCTAGGGCACATAACCAATTAACTCATGAAGACATAAGAGATAGGCATCAAAGCACATATTCTTCTCATTAATTAATGTATATATACAATGAGAAGTGACCCTTGGATTTTGAATTCCAAGCGGTCTCTTGGACTCCCGGGTGACTCTCGGTCTACTCTTAATGATCATTAATCTTATTTTCACGTGAATGTTGCACACCAATCCTAACACCAAGGATTAGGCTCCAACAAATCCCCCCGTAATCCGAAGGGTGTATATGAGTCCAATAAAAAGAAGAGAGTTGAATAAGTGGAAGTGGACGGCTACCACCAACTGAACATTTCCATCTAGAACATCCTTTACTAAGAAGGTTAGTTAGAAGCTTGCACATGCTTTTGCTAAATACAAGAGCTCTTTGAAGGGATGGTTTTTAGGCTGACCATCAACCGAAATGGGCTAGCAAAAAGCCGAAATATTCTACTATGTGTGTGGTTCAATGTTGACCACAAACTCTCGAACTTGGAGATAACAATCGCTTAGAGGTTCTCTGGAATGATGGTTTTAGGCTGACCACAAACCAACTGGAGAGATGAAAACAAGAAGTGAACAGCGACAACTAGCCGAACATTTCCATCTTGACAACCTTTTGCCCAGTTAGCTAGAAGCTTGCACATGCTTCTGCTAATATAAGGTGCTCTCGATACCGGTGGTTTAAGGATGACCACCAACTCTGGAGCTCAGTCGAACATAGCTCTTCACAGGATCGCTTGTTCCAGCTCGCTTGCACTCGCTCATTTTTTACTGACCGTCTTCATTCCCCCATGTCAAGAACAATGTGAGGAGAGGAGAGTATCATGGTGTCACAACTAGACACAAAACACGTGAGCACTCTATGTCATATATATCTCTTGTCTTCATAATACATGCATATCAGGTGGCATCTCTGAATCTGGTGGCTTTCCAAACTCACTGTGGATCAAGCTCGCTTGATATGACTTACTTGAGGAAGGTTGTACCTGTTTATTTTCAGAGGGACAAGGATTCGAAACTTGAAGCTTGACATCATGTCCACATATTGCATAGAAAGATAATAGAGTGTCTACATTTTGCAGAGGATCAAAAAACACTGAAAGGAAAGTTTTACTGGACAAAAACTAATGGCCCTACCATGTCCCAGACTCAATAGATATATTCAAAGTTGCTTCATGTTCTCTTATATTGAATGCATGCCATTGTTTGAGAAGCTGATCTGAATGTAGATTTTGGTTAGATGAGTGAATCCAATTACATGCAATTCAAGAAAAGATGCACATTCAAAATCCTACTTAGATAAAAATTTCAATCCAAATATAATATAAAAGAAATACTTGGATTCACAAAATTATAGGCAAACCAAAGAGAAATCCCAATGAAAACCCAAACATAAAACTAATAAATCATATTAAAATGGATGAAAATAAAACAAGCACTTAAGATGTTGATATTCTACCCTCAAAGCTCACAAATGTCTTTATTGAATCAATCTATGACTCTTCCTCGAATGTTGCTTATAAATTATTTTCAACTTCAACGTCGAAATCAATTCAAATATTCTTGTAAGAAATTTGAAGACTTCAAATTTGGAGCCAATACTCAGAAAAATTCCCCACCCAAGTCTTAAAGTATAGATGAAATCTCTATTATCAATGATTAGAAAATCCATGGTTGTAAACTCTTTAGATGTCCTCTTCATTCATGAAAAAGAAACTTGTAAAATGGGTACTAGCTTAATCTAGTGTACTCTTGACCACAAGGATGATAGAAACCTAGGAGTACATGCTTGAATAAATGCCCATGTCTAAGATTGAGTACATGATAGCAAGGTATCATCCTAAATTTAATGAATAATTTACCAATCCCTAAATGCCTGAATGAGTGGACATAAACTATGATGACATGACAAAGGCCAAATACTCTAGTATATAAATGGATTCATGCTACTGCACGTAGCTTGAGGATATGGATGGAAGACCATCCTAGCATGCACACACTACTAAAAGGGGTAAAGAGGAGAGTAGAGCCACCACACAATTTTAGGGCCAAACTAAGAAACCCTAGGGTAACGCAAATAACAGAGAGAGAGAGACTAGATTAATTAGGAACTTAGGATCTTGTTAATGATAACCTAGGTTTGTAGGTGATTAGGATAATTTGATTAGGCCCTATATCAAGTATTGCCAACAAACTAAATGTGGAAGTAGGTCCAACTAACTAGAGGTAATTAATTGGCAATTATTTTAATGAGATCAAAACCGTAACGATGGAAATGAAAGAAAATGAGGGAAAGAACTCACCTGGAATTCATTGTTGTAGATGATAAATCTCTTTGAGTTGAATTATAGATTTGTGACAGACCTCTAAGAGTGATCCACGTCTCAAAATGTTATGAACATTCAACTCCAAAATATTGCTTAAGAAGACTTTCCTCTCTCTCTCTCTCTCTCTCTCTCTCTCTCTCTCTCTCTATATATATATATATATATATATATATATATATATATATGTTGATGTATATGTAACTTCGGAATGTATTTCATATATATATTTATTGTACCCTTATAAGAGATGTGTTATTCCTCTATAAGGAAGTGTCGTCATTTGTATTGACAAGTGTCGCAAGTGGATTAACTTGCCGATGGGTTATTAGACTACCTAATGTGGGTGTCTGCCTGGAATATATGTAACTGGGGTTATTAGGTTGAGTTAGACAAGTCGTCCCCATAAGTATTTAGGCAGGTCAGGACAAGTATAAATAGAGAGTCGGGATTCTCTATTTTGATCATCTCAGAACTCACTCTTCTCTCACTCAGAAAGTGGCGCACATTGGAGGAGGAGGATCAACTACATAGTAGGAGACTATCTATTGTATTTGGTTGTACTTTGGTTGAGCAATTGCTCTATCTATCTCTGAGGAAGTTGTGGGGTTTTTCACCTTAGGGTTTTCCCCACGAAAATTTTGTGTGTCTATTGTCTCATGATTTTGATTCTTGTGATGCTTGGCATGCTTGATATGACTGTTATGCATGGATATACTGTACATGTTATTCTCTCAGTAAAGATCCTATAGCATATTGAATTAATGCTCAAAATCTAACAATATATATATATATATATATATATATATAAACACTAGGTCTACTATTGTAAATATAAATCAATGAAATATGTAAAATAGAGAGACTTGGTTCCCTCAAAGGGAATGATACCTCCCTTTCCCTAGCTAAGATGGAACCTCCCTTGAGGTTGTAGGGTTGAAAAATCTAAGGTATTTGTGAAACTATTCCAACAAAGATTCCCTAGGATGAGTCAACCAAACCTACAAGATTGGATCCAAGAAATACAAGGGATTCCTTGTAGATGTGTTGGAGATGAAGAAACTTAAAATGCGAACATCTATTCGTAAATTCACACAGTAACCAGTAAATGTAAATGGTAAATAAAACACAACAAATTCTTCACACCTATTTACGCAATCTTCATAAAAGGATAAATGAAATATTATTTTATTATTAAAACAATGGGGCTTTACATTTGGTTTCGATTTACCTTGAAAAATAATGGGCCCTTGCAGCTGCGCAATGGAAGGTGCTCCTAGTCTTTGGTTGTCACTTGTTCTCCACCTTAAAACTCACTAGGTGCCACTCTCAATAGGGGTTTCAAGCTAAGGATGGTAGCTTAGGGTTTCTGGAGTGAAATGGGTAGAGTTTCGGTAAGAAGAAGATGATGATTTTATGGGGGGCCTCCAACCCTCCTTTCTAGGATTTTTTTACCAGTGGTAATTTTGCCCTTGGTTTGGATATACCATGGTATTGGCATTGGGTTACATGGCTTTCATGCTCTTTCTTCTTTTTGGCTTTTGAATTTTTCCCATATTCATTTTCTTTTTTCTTTTTCTTTTTGTATTTTGGGAATTACTTATGCGGAAAAATAAATAATTTGTCGATATGGTCATATACATAATACTTTTAGGTTGGTGGAGGCCTAACTTTGGGGGAATGGATGTATGAATGGTGTGGCTAAAGGGTAGTGAGCTAAGTGGTCATAATTTTGTGTTAACAATAACATTGAGTTACCATGAGCATAATGGAGACCAATGCTAATGGTATTCTAATGGAATTAAGGGAATCAAAGGAGGATACAGTACCACCACAAAAGTGGTTCCATGGTTATAGGGCATGTAACATGAGCAATCAAAGGGGGAATCTTGGGAGAGAGATCACATAAGTGATAGTTGATCTTATCTAGAGATGGGTTGTCTTAAGTACTTGAGATAATGACCTAGAAATGATCAATCCATTAATAATGTGACCAAATAAAACGAAGGAAAGGAGTGAGGTAGAGGCTCGAGGCTTTCCCTCAACATCTAAGGGATAAGGGAAAGTGGAAAAGGATGCTAAAAGGCATACAAAACCAAGAGTAGTAGAAGCCAAGGAAAGAACTAAGCAATATTGAGTGCTACCTATAATTTTTAAACCTGTGAAGTGAAATAATGCATACATATTCATAATCAAAACATAGATAAAACAATTCCATACACTTAGTACATAGAGATTTACCCGGAAAACCCTTAACCGAGAAAAACCAACAAACATAGAGTCGCACCTCTATCTTTATCATTATGTTTTTATTAACCATTCATAATACAATATGTAGGTATTCTACATCATCCAAAACACTAACCCATTAACCTAGATTAGGTTGAGACCCCAAACTCTTAACTAGGATTAATTACATATTTTCCAAAAAAAATAGCTCAAAAACAATTTCAGGGCGTTGGCGTAGCTTCCCCTCGAGCTTGCACCACACACATGCTCAATGCATATGACAGAGAACTAGAAGAAGGTGTATCATAAGGTAATGCAACCCACATGCAAAGAATATAACACATACCGAACAATACCAAGGTAAGTGGTCTCTAGAGTTGATCACAAGAAGTTTAAGCGAGCCCCACATTGATATTACCTAGATGGGGCATAATTCAACTTGGAAAGACGACGTTAAAACATGGGACCATTTCGATGTTAGTAAAATTCATTGGAGGTTACTGACAAAAATATGAGGAAGAGGGGATGGAAAGGAAGGATCAAGTGATCCAAAATATCTTAGAGCAAGCACACATTTTAGGTGAAGGTGCACTGAGGAGGGATGAGAAGGAAATAAGGTATCCTTGGACATGAATACTCATCATGTTTAAGGTGTCTTAGAGAAGGTTTGATCTCTAAATTCTAATTCTCAAGGATCTATGTTGAGGGATCATATGTTATAAGAGTGAGGCTCAGAGGAATCAAGAGGAACATCATTCCATGCTTGTGATGGAGGGACCGCAAAATATTCTAATGTAACCTCCAATTAGGAGGAAGGTGTGGTATTAATAGGTTGAGGAAGAGGTGTTGTTATTGTAAAGTTCGGGTTAAGATATGCCTTTTTTACAACTAGTGCATCATTTAGAGGTAAGGACTTAGGTTAGAGGATACCATGACCCTTGTTTGGAAGAAGAACAATGATTTCATTGAAGGACATGACATTCAAATGTATTATGATTGTTATTCTTATGATACTTGCACCACTTGTATGAGATAGGGAAAGGGTTAGTACTTGAATTTTTGTGATCGACTGTATTGTTCTCACATCTATGTTAGATGGAGCTACCATACTGCAGACTGTGCAGCCGAGGACCGCACAGTACTTTTTTTTCAAGATCGGGGATCAACCGCCTTCAGACGAGGCAATTTTGTTCAGACTCCCCCTAGCAGATATATCAGAGGGGACAAACAGTTGTACAGTGCTACACACATTGTCACTTACCATCTACCACAGGGTCACCTTTCCCTTGCCAGGATTTGACATAAGCCCATTTGAGACAATTGCCTAGTCATGTTTTGGTCGAGATTATCACAGTATATCGCTGGTTTATTATGTGCCTGGATTCAGCAGAGATCCAGCTCACAGACAGCTTCAGTAGCAGCAGGTATATGGTGCATCAGGTGTTGCATTTGATGATTATTGCTCATGTTGTAGACTAGACTTCTTTATACTTGTTAGTACACTAACTCTGCATGAGATGATATATTTGGTGATCTAGCTATTATATGATGTGGTTGGGCCCTTGATGATGTCAGTCCACCCCTCCGGCTAGACTTATGTATATGCACGCTGAGTCATGTCCTCTACACTTGGCATAGACTTGATCACTTAGTCCCTCTTGGTAGCTAACTTTAGCTCCATTATCACTTTTCCCATCCATCCGACTCATCCATGACATTTGTTCCCCGACTTGGATTCTGATTTGTGATCCCAAGGACCCCTTTCCCCACTAATCTCTGAGTTTTCCATGACTCCCTGTTTATTGTGCCTCGGCTCTTTAGTGTGTGAGATACACGGTTAGACCTGGGATTTGCTCCTGTCGGTTGCCCCCGATGTTGCAATGCAGTTAGGATTGTGTAGCCTCACCGGGTGTTCCCCATTGGTCATCGAAGCATGTATTGCTCACCCCCATTACCTTCGCAGTATGAGCACCATGTTTATATCTTTTGAGATATGTATGTAGCCCAAGAGGGCCTTGAAGAAATGAAGAAATGAAGAATTGTAAATCAAAGCCAACAAGGCTATTATGTTGTAAATGTAAAATATAGCCAAAAAAGGTCTAAGTATGAAACTCATTGTAAAATCCATGCAATGTGTTTATGAACACACATGGATTTAGGTCAACCATACATGTCAGCATTTGTAGTGGTTATTCCTCACCTAGTCTCGCGGGACAAGGAGGTGAAAGGGAGCAAGGGACAAGCTCAAGATTGCCCCCTAGAGTCTTAAGTTACGGTTTGTCGGACACCCAATTTGGAGGCTCTAGAAAAGAACCTTGCAGAGTCTTCGGATACGGATGTGAGTTGTGAGATACTTGTTAGATGACTAGTGGTGGTTTCCCTGCACTATACCCATTTGTGAGGCACCGCCCTTCCCCGTGTTCTGTCATGGCACACTTACCTCAGTGGACCCCACTTTCCCGAGTTGTCCAAAGGGTCACATGATCTTCATCCTTGTCCTCCCATGTCCTTTTCCTTGTTGTCTGCATCACCTAAAGTCAGCAGAGTGGTCAATTCTATAAGATGTGCATAGCATTTAGTCTTTTGGATGTGGTGGGCCCACTTCACTGGGGCCTTGTATTATCTCAGGATTTAATGAATTTTTTATCACCATGTTATCATTGTATTGCTTAGTAATGTACTAACTCGTATAATTGAGCCTTGTCACTCTATGTTTGCACATAGGTATTCAGCTAGCACTATTGTTGACCAGATTTGACTTGGTCAAACTGAGTTGACCAAGCCAAAAATGGGCCCAGAAAAAATGTTGCGATCGAAATTTCGATTTCGATCAATTATTATCTACAAGGATCCCATATGAGCATGCAGGTGTCGAAATTGCAAAATACTGAAGCATTTGAGAAATTTTTAATTATTATTGGGCAACTTTGACCTGATTTAATTAAAAATTATGGATTTGGGGCAAGTAATGCCTAAGTGATGGATCGGGGTCGTTCAAGTGGTCATCCCTACTACTTTTGGGGTCCACGATCGCATTGCAGCAGATGGTTCAGCAATCCGGGCACTAAAAGTGGGTCAAAAGCCCAATTTTCATCTTCAGCCATATAGACCAGCAAAAATTACATGGAAAATCAGAATTTGACTAAGGCAACTATAGGCAAATGGCAAAATCAATGGTTGGCAAAGGAAAAGGTAAATTGGTAATGTTTGATGTGATATTTATATGTTGTGGGGCCCTCTATCGGACAGCTCACACTAGAGGTCGAATTGCCCATGAGAGGCATTTTTCTCCACCTTGGCACAATTCGATTTTCAAGTTTTTGATGGTGGGACCTTGTTGTATTAGTTGGGGGGGCTAAAACATACTATAGCCACCCCCCCAACTCCACTCCCACATTTGTATGGACCCCACATGGGTCCCCCTCTCTCCACATGTGCGCTCTAGAGGGCAATTCGCACCCCCTCAAGGAGATCTCCACCATTCGATTTTGTTGGTGAGGGAGTGATCTCCACCTTCCATTTTGGGGGGAAACTTGGTAGGAGGAGTGGCCTTTCTCTATAAGAGAAGGCATTCACTCCATTTGTAAGTCTCTCTTGGCATTTTTTGGAGTTGAATAGAAGAGAAAACGTTGTTGCTCTACTTGGCTCTTGTGTGATAGCTTCTTGATATTGTTGATTGCCATACTATCTTGATGCACTAGTTGTAGTTGGTGTATGTTTCCAGCATTGTTTTACTCACCATTTTTTGCAGCAAGCTCAAAGTCTTGGAGGAGGGCGCACCATTTGGCTTCCACTGCTGCTCCACTCTCCGGATTGACCACAAAAGGGAAGTGTTTTTGCTATTTTCAGTCAAGCATTTCTCTCATCTTTATTTGTGCTGCTGTAGATTTCATTTGTTTGCCAATACTGATCTGATTTACTGTCTATTGGTGTTTGCAAGCAGAGAGGACGAGTTGGTGGGGAGAGAGCAAATCGATTTCAATTGGGACTTCTCCAACCACTTCAATTTGATCTTCGGGACGTATAAACCTCTTCAAAATCAGAAATATCAGCTATTACCAAGTAGGTGTAACTTCTTCTTCTCCCGTATTTCGATTTCTAATTTTGTTGAAGAGAGAAAACTCACTAAAACCCTAAAAATTAAAATCTTTAAAATCAATTGTCAAAATTTGTTTTCCTTTAAAACCCACAAATGATTTATGCTTAAACGCTTATATTCCAAATTTCATTTGATTCCAACTCCATCTGCCCACTTAACCAGACACTAGTCCCTCACTGAATTCACCCCACCTGGGCAAACTGTCTAATCACGCTGTTTGGTTGATTTCTGGGTTATGGGTACTTGATATTTGGTTTCAGAACGTCATTTTACCTTTGAATAATAGGTTTCGTTGGTTGTAAGTGAGTATAAACACTCATTTTTCTATGCCCTAGGTCCATTTATCCATTGATTTACTCATTCCCCTAGGGCAGTTTCACTCAACTTCTTGTTGGCCTGTTTTTTTTTGTTTTAAATCAGCTAGCTAATAATCTTATAATCACTAGAAGATGTGTCTCAATTGCTTAATGAACTGCTGCCATGTTTAAGTAAATAATTAAGAGCTTCATTCCCCATAGGCAGGGTTCCTAACCACTCTTCTAGTAAATTTTTGTTTGCTAATTTAATTTACAGCCTTCTAATCTCTCATAGAATTCATCATTTACATGTGTAATTAGATTTGAATTTGCTTCATCTAGTACACTTTCCCATCCAGAATCTCGATTCCACTAGGCTGGAAGAAATCTCACACTTAGTCATCCATCTTGTTGCTCGCTTTACTTATCTTTTGGGTCTGGGGTGTCTAATTGTTGAGTCTCAACCATCACTAGTTGAGTGGAGTCTCCCCCCAGGCTTGGCTACGTGCCTCGTCTAAAGTAACTGTAACCTTGTCCAGTGTGACTTCTATCCCTTGGACGGAGGACCTAGCTACTGTTGGTTACACCTTCCTAACTGTTCACCTCTACCGTCCCTATTGGGATACCTAACACCAACAGCTAGAGTTTGTGTGATAACATGTATGAACACTTGTCTCATAATAGGGATTCTCACATTCCTCACACCACTTGGGTGAGGGTATGTAAATTTCTAGAGAAGAGGGGTTTTGAGGTAACGATAGTGGTTTATCTTGGTGAATCTATAGAGGATGGAAAGGTCTCCTAAGATGGTATTTATTCATTCAAGACATAAAAAAATCTCTAAGGGTTCTTCGACAAGTTATCACATGTAGAGAATGAGTTTGTCACTAGTCTTACATGAGGTAGGAAGTTGTATGTTTACTTGGATAGGAGGAGAATGAGTTGTATAACAAACATGGTTAAGAGAAACAAAGGGTTTCTTGTTCAGAGGAAGTGTTGGGAATCCTTCATGGTTAATTTTTTCCGTAGATTATGGGTTGGTCCTCCTATGTTGCAAGGCGGTTGTAATTGTTGTATGAGTACTTGAGTGGCTAATAGGAGGCATGCTAGAAAAACTCATTTGAGTGAGATGCAATTCATTGGACATGTTCTGAGGATAGATTTGATTGACCCCAAAATGCATGGAGCTAGGGAGAAAGGGGATAGGAGGAAAAGAAGAGGACTTCGTAATCCAAGGGGTAAGGTAAAAAAGGGAAGAGAGAAGAGAAGTGACAACCTTCACTTGCAAGAGGGAAATTTTAATGGGAACTCCCTAATGGACTCATCAAAATGTATCCTAAGAACATATTTGTGCCACCACACACAACATGAGGGGAACAATGGAATACCACTCTAGTGTGCACACATTACTATAAGGGGGGAAGAGGAGAGTGGAGTCACCACTTGAATTTAGTGTCAAACCATAGACCCTAGGGTAAGATAAAAGAGGATGAAAAAGGAGAGAGAGAGAGAGAGAGAGAGAGAGGGAGCCACTAGATTAGTTTGGAACTTGGGATCGTGTTAATGATAATATGTGGATCTAGGTGATTAGGGTAATTTGATTAGGTTTTAGATCAAGTCTTACCAACAAACTAAATGAGGAAGTAGGGCCAACTAACTAGGGTTAATTAATCGACAATTCCTTTAATGAGCTAGAAACCTTAATGTTGGAAATGAAAGAGGAGGGTGATAAGCCAACTATATTTAATTGTTGTAGATGATAAATATCCATGGGTTGAAATGGAGAGTTATAAAAATCCTCCAAGAGTTATGCATATCCCATAATGACCTGCACACTTAGCTCCAAATTGTTGCAAGAGAAGACTTATCTCAATCATACAATGAGATATATGCAATATAAGCAATAAACACTAAATATACCATTGTAAAGATAAATCAACGAAATATGTAGAGTAGATAGACATGTTTCCCTCAAAGGGGATGATACCTCCATTTCCCTAGCTATGATGGAACCTCACTTAAGGTTGTAGGGTTGAAACTTCCAAAGGTACGAGTGGAACTATGCCAATGAAGATTCCCTAGGATAAATCAATCAAATCTGCAGGAGTGGAGCTAAGCTAGCCAAGGGAGACCTTATAGAGGTGCTAGAGATGATAGATGGAAGTATACCTAGGGGCTTGAGAGAGGTGGAAGGAGATCAAACTCTAGTCGAGTTGTGTACCTGCAAATATGGTTTTTAAAGATAAAAAACGGTTGGAAGAGTTCAAAAGGAATTACAAAGAGGAATTGAGGGGTATGAATGAGAAAATAAGCAACCCAAAGGAATAAGAGAACATTGGATTTGTTGTTATGGTACTTGATTTATACAAAAACATAATACCACATATGTTGGCTATGTGTCACATATTTGGTATTACGATACCACGGGTTTGAGGCCCAAAATAATCCTTTGTTATGCAACTTGTGGATTGATAGACATAGTACCATAAAGAAATCCATTTGATGGTTAGCACCAAGAGATTAGTTAGGTTTTAAGGAATTTGGCTCAAATTGGCTCCATAAATAACAATTTGAAAATTGGTTTGGGGGGCTACGGAACCAAAATAAGGAATTCATGGTCATGGACCCAATCAAAGTGTTTATTCCCCCAACTAGACCCACAAATTCAAGAAATGTCCCAAATGGGTGCCTAAATGGGTAAAGGTGGTTCAAACTAGAAACAAAGGATTAAGATTAAAGGGGAATATGAGTATCTAAGGAATCCACCTAAGCGCTGGACATCCAAGTGAAGTCTAATGTCTAGGATAATATTAGAGGGGCTCCAAGTAGGTGATCCATCACATTAGAATAGTCGTTGAGAGGTATCGTAACATCATTGGGCAGGTCATGAATGCACACGACTCATGGTTGGACCACACAAAGCACCTCTCATTGTGTAGGTGTGTGTGAGTACCCAAGTTGATCTATAAATTGTCGTGGATATTCCACCTGAATAACTCATTAGAACTAATCTTACAATATTATAAAAACACCTTATCATGTAGCATATTACTTTAGATCTTTAGATTTAATTGTTACTAGCTTAAAGCATGAAATGTAAAATAAAGTAAAAAGTAAAATGAAAGAAGCTATGAAAATAACACACCATCCACACAATGAACACAATATGTTCCCTAGAAAAACCCAATACATGAATCACTCAGGTAGAAGGTGAGGCTTGTGCTCTACTCCTTTTCTTCTCAGCTATGAAATGCAAATACAAAGAAAGGATCACTTCCTATGGAGTTTCCATGACTATGTGACCAATATGGTGCTACAAGATCTTCTACTTCCTTTATTCTAGTTCAATACCCCACTCCTAGATGCTCTACTCAACTATGGAACAATAAATAATACAATATGAATGGAACCAATTCCTTTCCTAGAAGCCAAATATTTAACATAGCCCAATAGCCATCTAGGGTTAGGGTTTTTGCATGCCTCAACCCCCAATTAGAGTTAGGGTTTGTACCCTCTAGAATCTTCTTTTAAAAGTACACATGTGACTCGTTCCACATGTGTGCATAATGTCAGCGGATGTGGCATCCACTTGGTATCATGGTGGTCAATAAGATAGTTTAACTTGCAGGAGGCATAAATTATGCATATGAACTCCAACTCAGGTGATTTTTGCACCATTGGAAATATCACAATGCTTATAACAATGTTGAGAGGTTGGGATCTAAGAATGCAGATTTTTTACCCCTAGACTGATAGTTTAAGGCCTCAATTTAGCTCTGGAAGGTTTTGGGCCTCAAATCATCAAAACAAGACCTACCACTAAAATGGTTCATACAAGCCAATAACTCTATTTTTTCCACCTAGAAAGTACCATGGTAGAGGACAAATTATATAATAATCCATTCCAAATCACAAGTGCGAATTTCATATGCTATAGATATAAATGTGATATGAGGTATAACAGTTTATGTATAGTTAGTTAGGTTATTTAATAAGGCAGGCATAAGAGTATGTGCATATTAAGTGATGCTATGTGTTGTAATATAATGTTAGGGTTGAACCTTTGAACCTTTGAACCTTTATGCCCCAAGACTACCTTAGGTCTGTATATGAACACCATGAACATCGTGGACATAAGTAGGTAACATTCTTCAACCTTGAGATAACATATCATGGTTTAGGAAGATGAGATCTTGTACTTCATAAAGAATAAATTGTATAAGTACAGTGGGAATATGATTAGCTAGGGAAAAGAGATTAACATGCTAGGTTTTTCCATGCCCCACTCGAGATAGGTTCCAAAATTATCCAAACATCAACTATTTGTTTCAATTCCATCAAATACAAGAAGTTATTATATTAAAAAAAATTGGACCAAATGATGGATACTTTGAAGAAGAGGAAGTGATCTACAACTTGTTGACGATATTCATTCTCTCTTCCCTATAAGAATTTGTTGGAAGTTTTGAATAATAATATTTGAAACACCTTCTATAATCAAAGATTTAGCTTGGAATAATTGCACTTGCTTGATGCCATACTAAAGAGTGAATAGTTCAACATGATTATTTGTGGATATTATAACAGCCTTGTAATCAAAGGATTGGAGATACTCTTCTCAATCCTTATAAATTCATAGGGATTAATTTAAGATAAGAGCACGAGGAATCATCAAAACCTTATACTAATATGCCCCAAAATTCCAATTTGTTTTTATCATGTTTTACCCCCTTAATATCCTCACAATACGACGAGGTCTTTGGAAGAATGAATTTAGAGATTTGTTAAGGCATTTTCATGTGGGTGATGAGATGGATAAGGGTGTACACTACAAAGTGCCCATGACCTTGTCTCCTCAAAGAGCATATACACCTTATTTTAAAGTCATTTTCTATTTATGTAATTCCAACCATATTAGTTAGTTAAGGTCATTGGGGAGGGCCTCTCAATTACCTTAAATATAATGGAACATCCCGTGAATCACTTTAGTTACCCTCAATCCAAAATTTGAATCATTATAAGTGCAAAAAAAAGGTTTTCTAAATAGGATTTTTTTGGGAAGCAATGTTGGATTTAAGGGATGAAATTTGGTTGTAGGGAATCTTCCCAAAACAAAGCTAAGAATCCATCACCAATTTCCCAAAAATGTTTTATGAGAATACACACATCTCTTTAATAATGTTTCATTAATGAGACATTTTAGGAAAAGATCAAAGTCTAGAGAATGATTTCCCAAAAAAAATCCTTATATAGTTACCTTTTAAAATCCAGGTGCATATGGATAATTTTTCATGGAGCCATCTCTAGAGTAATTTTTCCTAAGAGTCGGTGGAATGATTTCATATATCTCAGTCTTTAGTCTTTAAGAATGCATGCTTTCCTCTACATTATTAATGTCCATTTGAGTTGTGACCAACCACAAAATATATCGTTGTGAATAGTTTCAATTTGATTAATAATTTAATAGACATAAAATAAAACAAAAAATGGATAGACAAATAACATTTTGACAAATTGTTTTGAAAAAAATTCTCATCAATAACCAATGATACACTCTGAAAAAAAAAAAAAAACAACTTTAAAAACTTTTTCCTTACATTTAAAAAAAAAAGATATATTTTTCCTATATCCATAATCTATGCAACGGGGAGCTTTCTTTTCATTATCCAATCACTAGGAGCTTTCTTTTCTTTATCCAATCACTAATGCATAGTTGATGGCACTAGCACAATTTCAAAAATATAAATGAACTTAATCTCAAGACTAATATGATCTTTATCATTCAAATTGATAATCTTAATAATATCCAATTAGAATTTCTTTTCAAAATAATTTATAAATATATTATTCAATGAAATCAATAATGATACAATTGGTAAATTGGTACATAGTTATAGTTTTAATTCATAACCTTAATAAAATCCAATTATAAGTTCCTTTCAAATTACTTTGTAAAGCACCTAAGTATATTATTCCAATGAAATCAACACTATGCAAGATCAATGGGTACATAGTTTTAATATGGACACATAGTTCTAATAATGTAATAGAAACATGTAAGCCTTAAAGATAAGTGTGATTGGATATTTATCATTACAATCACTTACACAATCTTAATGGATAAGTAAGATAAAACTTGGTGTCACTTATAAGGATTTTTCTTTCTTCATTTGAATAAAGTGAAAGTTATTTTCTAAATAATTTAGAAAATAACTTTCACTCTCTTTATTCAAATTCAAATCGTTAAAAAAACCATTCATATATATATATATAACATTTTAAATCCAAATTAAATAAAATATATTATTTTCAGTGACAGGAAATATAAAAACTATAGATTAAGATGAACAACAAGATATATTATTGTTTATATTTTTAAAAAATTGAATATAATAATTTAACCACATTCTCCTTAAATTCAATTCCTTACAAAAAAAACCATTCAAATCCTTAAAAAAAAAAAAAATTTAAACTTTTCAAACTCCAAATTAAATTAAATTAAATATTATATAATTATAATTTTTATAGTTTAAAAAATTTGATCTAAATCATTGAAATTGTAAAAAATATAATCAATTGTGATGGAATTTGTAAAATGAAACCACCCTATTCCAACTCCATTTTTGGTTTCTTTTAATTTAAAAACATCGAATAACATATAGAGGACAAACTGCCCAAAATATCTGATATGTGACTAGCTTTGTATCCGTGCGTGTGGATGTGGAGAATGCGCAACCTTTCAAATTCCACCAATCCATTGGATAACCTTAGCCCAACATAAATCCGAAGTTTCCATTTCTACTGTCACTCTGCAGAAAACACCTCGATACCAAAAACAAATTAGAATCACATCATCAGAGAGCATAGATGAAGCCAATGGTTTCATGTGATAACAGGTATGTTACATCTAATTATCTTTCTTGCAATACAGGGCATCCTCCCAACCACCCGATCGCCATTTCCAATAAGCTGGCATCCAGTCAAAAGCTCAACACCATTTACGATTGCAATTCTTGCAACACCCAACTCAATATACAAACAATGAATTGCAGTTACGTCTGTTACAGTCCTGAGATTTCAGATAGGCAATTCAATGCAAATATCCATAGAGTTTTCAACTGTTATGGTGGCACCAAAAGCACTTTAACAGCCCAAATGTGTAGCGATATCAATAGAAAATACAGTAGTCATGAGGGGGGCAGCAAAACTTTATGGCGCCTAATCAATACCGATACCAATTTGATTTTGAACTGGGGAAGCTCAGGGCTCAAACGGAATTCTATGATTATTAGGCACCCAAGTTCTCATCCTGGTTTAGGAGGTCTGCACTCGCCACTAACTGTGCATATAAATAAAGCCTATAAGCGTATCAATCAAATCCATAACAGTTATGATTCCGCTAGCAAGACTCCTTCATCTGGCCAAATTATGCGTCTGGTGCTCAACAATGATAGTAGACTGAAGCTCAACAGGTCCTCGGACCGAGATTTCTACTCATCCCCACGCTTTGTTAATCATGTTGATGATTCATTCATATCCACTCTCACACAGCTATACAGGGAAAGGATTCCCCCTGGTGCAGAGGTTCTGGACATGATGAGCTCTTGGGTTAGTCATCTCCCTCCTGAAATTCAGTACAGAAAAGTAGTTGGCCACGGTCTGAATGCCCAGGAGCTTGCAAGAAATCCCAGGCTTGATTATTTCTTTGTGAAAGATTTGAATGAGGATCAAACCTTAGAGGCCAAGGATTGCAGTTTTGATGCTGTTTTGTGCGCTGTTGGTGTCCAGTACCTTCAGCAGCCTGAGAAGGTTTTCGCAGAAATTTATCGAATTCTTAGGCCTGGTGGCCTGTGTATTGTGAGTTTTAGCAATAGGATGTTTTATGAGAAGGCAATCAGTGCATGGAGAGATGGTACAGATTACAGTAGGAATCAGCTTGTTGTGCAGTATTTTCAGTGTGTGGCTGGCTTCACACAGCCTGAAATAATAAAAGACTTGCCGAAGCCAGCAAAAACAAATTCTCCATTTGGGTGGCTTTCGGTGTTGCTGGGGAGAATGGGGAGTGACCCTTTTAATGCAGTTATTGCTCATAGAAATTTTAAGCCCATTTGAGGTTGCAGAGACATGCGGCATAGTTCTCAGGAAGTGTAATAGATAAGGTCTCTGATGGGTTCACTAAAATTGGGCTGCTTTCCTAAAGGTAAGGGCCTAGTCCAGAGCTCTGCCAAGCGATCGTAGAAGATAGCGATCTACCCCAGAGATGCATGGTCCAAACTCCAATGTAATGTGTAAAATTTATCCTGGTATTTATTCTTCTTGATAATGTGGGTTGTAGAGTACCCTGTTGAAATATTTGTAATCATGTTTTCCATATAGGTTTCAGTAAGAGCACTCTGAGTCCAGTAGGGTATGATTTGTAAGCTAAATGAAAGATTCTATTGTTCGATACCAGAATTAACACAATATAGCTGAAAACGTAAAACTCATGGTACACATGGCTGAGTGCTATTAGGCATGTTCAATTTTAAGCATGCCTGCCTTTCTCTTTTGGAAAATGCATCTTATATACATCAAGAATTATATATTATGGAGCTGATGCTTGAGCAAACAGGTTACCCTTCAATACATAGACAAGGAGAAATAATCTATCAGCTTTGTCCTGAAAATGCTAATCCTGGCTGAAATCTGGACAACCAATTCAGAACTGTGATCTTAAAGTTGTGACTTCTCCCAAATTAAATGGATTAGTCACCCCATCAAAGGTTGCACAGTGACGAGTAAAAGAGTTCTTTTGTATAAAAGAAGAATGTGAATATTAGAACACATGAAAATGCATCTAGCTCTTTATTTATGACATTGCATTGAGTCCTACTAATTGTTGTTTCAGGAATCTCAATGTTGATGGAAAAGCTCATCTACCTTTGTAAATCTTCAATCAGCAGTATTCAGATTCATCTCATGTTTGGTGATCTTTATTAATATTGTCTAGATTCTTGGAGTTCTAATAGATTTTCAAGAATTTAGGCATCCAGGGTTTAAGCTGTTGGTTAAGGTCTCCTGCTATTTCAATCTTGTCCCTAGGGTTCTTGTACCCATTCCTCTAAGGCTGAACTCTGCATTTCCCTTAGGTCTATTTGCATGATTCCAATAGAAATGAGTGAAGTGATTTCTTGAGAGTGCTGTTTCTGTATTGGACCACAATAAAATAAAAGGCCATGCGACGTGATAGTTCCGTTGGTTTGTGGTGCATGCCAAATAAGATCAGTAATTCTGTAATTTTAGTTTAAGTCGAAGGATTATACACCAAGCTTTATAACAAGTATTTTCATCCCTGGCAGTGTTGAAATTGTCACCTGCTGTTAGTGAAGAGACAAGAAAATTTACAATGCTAATTCCGGATGAAGGAATATGATAAAGTTTCATTATGAAAACTGTCAGCCCTACTAAAAAATTGGAAAAGAATCGGTAGATTGAGGCTTGGTGAAAATTGAGGACATTTTATTTTTGGTTTATTTCTCTGTCTAGGCTTTAGAGTGGCTTTGCTTATTGTGATGGAATGAGAGGATCTTGTATCGGTACTCCTCTGCTAGAATACCAAGATATGTTGCAGGCTTTTATTTAAATACATAGGCAGATCAATTATAGGTCTTGGAAGTTTCTAAATGCCTAGTGATCAGTTTACTAGTATTGCATAGTAGGATTTTACAGTGTCGTAGTTTCAGACTACTTCCTATATTTCATACACAATTTATATATCAGAGACTTGTTTCCATATTTAAGTGTTGCAATGGGAAGGATTGAGTTTTGTATCTTTCCATGGTATCTGTATGATTGGATAGCTATTGGTATCCTTGTATACAACAATCTTCTACAATGCCTTAGTGTTTGCTGTTGATGTTGTAGCTGCATGAGGCATCCTCACACCAAGTCAGCCCCAGAAGAAATAAGAAAATAATAATTATTATGACAATAAAGAGAAGTCGGCCCAGGCAGAACGACAAGTCAGCCCCAGTGAAAAAGTCAGAAAAAAAAAAGTCAAGTATTAAAAAAGGGTGACACCTCATTCATTTGATCCATCAAGCAAGTTAGCTCAAGCAAAGGAGAAGACTGTTTCTAGGGTTTCTATCTTGGGGTTTATTCTTCTATGTGATCTCTTTTGTACTAGATCACTCTTATGTCTGGTTGTACTTGTATCTTGGACTGAAATCTCTGAATAAGAAAAGGTTGCTGGGTTTTCTCCCTTGTGGTTTCCCAGGATAAATTCTTTGTGTTCTTGTGTTTCCGTGCATGGTTGTTCTTTCAGTGATCCTTATTTGTTTCTATTGCAATTAAAGTTGAAAGAGATAAAAATTATATTGCTATCTTTAAAATCTAACATTTGCATTTCCACAACATGTAAGAAGAGCAACTCCCTAATCATAGAAACTGTCTTTCTCATTACCAAGGGCGATGGTCTGTATGCAGCATATTGGAACCTCTGCATACTACATATTAAAACTTTTCTTATTCTTGTGATTATTTCTTGTTTCCTATTCTTTTTTATCATCCTTTACTCAACTGGATTCAGTTCATAACTGTGCTTATGCAGTTTGGCAAGCCGAAGTGGGGGTAAGGTCAGTCAGTAAGTTATATGGTTACTAGTCTAGGATTAGTGTCTAAACAAATCAGTATGGCACATGGTTTCAATCTGTGTTTTAAAAATCGGTGAAATCGGAATCCGAATCAGCCGATTCACCGATTTGCTCCCTGACCGGTTCAACTCGGTTGAAAAATCGGTTTGGTACCGAACCGGTCCGATTCGGTATCGAATCGGTCGGTGGTACCGAACCGGTCCGGTCCACCAATTTGCGACATAAATCGGCCCGTTTTTTTTGGGTGAGCCCGTGGGCCGTGGGCCATTAAACAATGGTTTTTTAATTTTATTTTAAGTTTTTAACCTATACTACCCTCCCAAGCCCCCAACCCGACCCCATTTGCTGGCTTTGTGTTGTGATAAGAGCTGCCGGAGGCGGATACTGGAGTGGAGTGGAGTCTCGGACTGGAGTGGAGAACCGCGGGAGTGGAGCTACAGGGTGTGAGTCGTGACTGTGTGCCACTGTGGGGACTCGGGGAGAGTGGGGCTGTGTGCCACTGTGGGGACTCGGGGAGGCTGTGAGTCGTGACTGTGTGCCACCGTGGGGACGGGGAGAGTGCTGACTTGCTGAGTGTGTAGTGTTGTAGGTTGTGTGCACTGTGCACTGTGCGGAGAGTGCTGAGGCTGTGTGGGGAGTGGGACTCGGGAGTGCTGTGTGCACTCTGGAGCGTGGAGTGTGTGCAAATTAAATATTGTTTTTCTTAAAAAAAAAAAAATATTGTATTTCTTAAAAATATCTAATCAGCTGCTTAGCTGAGTTTTTGTGACGTGTTGAGAGTACAAATCTCCGAAATGCTTTACAACCATGTGGAAATTTCAAGAATTTGATTTTTAATGGAAATTCAAAACTTTCACCTCAACCTTGAGGTTTCCTAGATCTATTTCCTGTTAACTTTGAGCCTTAGGGCTGAATCTGAAATATGATTTTACAGCAGCGATATTTCATTTCTCTTCAACCCAATTTCACAAGGCAGCCCAAGAAAATAAATACCATTCAAATGTATGTTACCACAAAGTTGCAGCCCTTCGGGCACAATTTCCAAACATACAACAGATTAGTAAAGCAATAAATCTCCCCTTTATCTTCTAGATATATATGTCAAATCATTTAAAAAATTCAGCTCCATGTTATGTCAAATCAGCATGCATAACCAGTGCTGGAATCTACCCAATCATGAAGATAACATAAGCTGAAATTCAAATCTGCAAGTACACAAGATTTGGGCAGATGGAACACTTCATATATATATAAAGATGAAGTACATGGACATACCAACAACTCATCACGAGTTGGTATAAGTCAAGCTCTTTAAAACCTAGCTAGGGAAACAATAAGAAAACTCTAGCCACCAACTCCTCCTATGTAGGAATCACTCCTTACCAAAGCTGGTCAGTCCACCAAAGACCCTCAACAAGCTAGCATCAACACCACCAAGCCCTCCTTGGCACCTGCACTTGCGTGACACAATAGTACAAGGACATCACCTTCTCTCTTCTCCACAACAAGCACACCAAGTAGCACTAGAGTTTCCAAATGCCACAAAACCCTAGTCTTCTTCTCTCACAAGAGCTACAAGATAAAATGCTACCTTTGCTCTTCTAGGGTTTATCTCAAACCCTTGTCTTCTTTGTATTCTTAGGGTGAAACCCTAACACTAGCCTTCCCTTGAAATCCCTCCAAGAACCCTAGTGCTCAAGACAAAGATAGCAAATACACATAAAAAGGGTACAAGAAGACAAGTTCACCTAGCTTTCACATCTTTAACACAAGTATGTGATCACATGAGTGAACTAGTACTATTGATGAAAAGACTCTCTTCCTCCCTTTATTTATATGAAAGGTGATGAAGGCCAACAATAGAAAGTGGACCTAGTCACTACAAGCAACCTAACTAAACACAACATAGGCCCACATGTGGAGCGCTCTAACTCCAAGTGATACATGACAAGCTCTAAGGTGTGTACCTCCAACAAGTAAGAGTCCAAGGTTGAACACTCCAAGGCTGCTCCAAAGGCCTCCAATGCTCCAACGCTTCCTTCTAAGCTATGTGTACCTTTGAGTCCACCACACCTACATGATCACTCCTCAACCCATGCATCCTCAAGTCAAGTACAATTTACAAGATTTCATGCGAGCAACCACGTGTCCTCATGCAATCTACAACTCAATGCCCTCCTCCAAGATGCCCAACCCTCCTCCTCCAAGGTAAGTCGTCCTCCCAAGCAAGCAATGAACCTTCATGTGCATGCCCCATGAAGCTAAGCCACACAGGTCTCCAATGCCCCAAGGAAGTGCATCACATAAGCATCAAATCAAGTAATGTCCATCTCCATTGTGTATGTCCACCATGGAAAAACTACAGGCAATCAACACACCATGTACTCCACATCACATGAAGAACCACCAAGCATGGTGTAAACACTTTCTGAGTAACCTCAAAAAGCTAATATTGAATCATTAGCGTATAGTCTAGCAATCTGAACGTTATATTGTTAATATTGTGTAAAATACTTTAGCAAAGTCTTCATATTTGTGATGGAGCATTCAAATATAATTAGGAATCTGCTATCGACTTTAGGGATCCAATACTTAAAAGAAATCAACGCTTTTTTTGGTAATTTAGAACTGATACATATTGGTACATGCTAAACTGTGTTAGATCTTGATCTGTGGTTGTTGATGATTCATGGTTATTGATCACGCATGAAAAGTAAATTTTTCCAGTCTAATTGACTCTTCTTGCATATGTTGGAGGACCTCATCATTGGAATTGCACTTCTAGTCTTACAATGATCAGGGATATGTCTCCACTGGCAAAGCATTGCTAAAACAATTTGCAGACCTTTTATATTAGATCTAAGCAAAGGACAATGTCAAATTTGCAAGGTCGGAAAGGTTTGAAGATGGCACAGAAAGTTGAGGATATAAAAATGTTGTGGCACTTCAGGGGTTGGGTTGGAGACACAAAGTCCATAAGATAAGTCTTACAATGCACTTCAGGATGCAGGCCTACAAGAATCTCATAATAAAATGTTGTTGTAACACACCCAATGTCACACTAGACTTAACACACACACAAAAATAATTAAATAAAACATATATGCATAATAATCACATGCATAATACATATATGCATTTTGATGACAAGTGCATATTAAAATGCATAATAACTATAAGTAAATAGCTGAAGCTTAAACTATTTCATAAGACCCATGAAATCTTATATCAAATGCATAACAAATACATAACAAATAAAATCATATTAGCGGAAGCATAATTATCTCCATGTGTAGCACATTTCACACATATAAAATTTATACCATATTTAGGACCCATAATATATCTTCTATTAATATACATTAATAAACTAAGGTTTGGAAAGCAATACGTCAAATCCTTCCTTATAAATATTTTCCTAAAAATTGCGCATCAAACCTTTTGTTGAGAACTCCACAATAAAAATTTCTGCAATAAGACCTGCCCAGTAAATAATAACCTAAGGACTGCGTAGTATGATTCACCAAAAATGAAATAAATGCAAATATAGCTATATGCATAGCTATTCTTCAAATTATATAATTCCCATAATTTTCATTTTAACAATAACCCAAAATATTCTTTTAAACTTATTGCGCAGTAAACATTTTATTGAAACTGGGCAGTAAAAACTATACACTAGAAACTGCGCAGCAAAATAATAACTTTAATGAAATTTGCGCATATGCATAACTTAAGTAGAATAACAATTACCAATCTATCCAAAACATGGAATGTAATATTCCAATATAATAACTGCGCAATAAGGTTATATGTATAACTTAAGTAGAAAAACAATTACCAGTCTATCCAAAACATGGAATGTAATATTCCAATATAATAACTACTCATTAAGGCGCAGTAAGGTTACAGGCATAAATTACTTAGGATAGCAATTACCAGTTTAGCTAAAGTATGGAATGTAATTACCAGTTTAATCCATGGTATTTTGCATACAATTTCAATACTTATGAAATAAAAACAAATACCATTCATTATTGGCCCATGGTATTTGTGAAAATGAACTAGGCTAGATTTAAACTTCAACATAATCATTTAGAATTCTTTGGATAAGCAAAATCAACCTGTGGTTTTTAAATACAAGATACTATTCAATACAAGGCATAGTAAGCAAGCCTTAACACATGGTAATTGTTTACAATTACCAATCAAGCAAAATAATGATAATTATGTGCATTTCAATGCAATTACCACTCATTACCAGCCTGTGGTTTATAATTTTCAGCCCATGGTTTACAAATGCAAATACCATTCAAGATAAAACATATTAAATATCCTTTTACCAACCAATGCAGTGCTTAAGATATGCAATTACCATTGCATCTTATGTACCAAGTATTTATATTTATGATTTATCTATTAAGCAAGATAGGGTCATCTCCATCTTCTACGAAATGTTTAAATCTCTTTGAGAGATTATTACAATAATTTCGTGCGCAAAACCTAGAATGTATTTCCAGCCACACATAACCCATTCCCAAATAATCTAGAAATAGGGAACCATTAAGGCAATTACACGGAAAGTAAATTCCCCACTTAATTAAAGAATGAACATTCATACAATTTTAGCTTCATTTGTATAAATTATGCATTATTAACAAGCATTGCTTAGAGTTAAACTCACAGTCATTCCATACTTGGGAATCCAACCAAACAATGGATGAATTCATTCTTTATATCTTTATAGTAATGTCATATTTGTGCAATGGGTCCGACGGGTGTTGGAAAATACTTAAGTTGTATATGCATGCGCTGCATTGCACTTTTAATTTATAATTAAAAAATCATTTTCATGATAGTATGCTTAGTTAGAATAATCCTTTTGGATGAGTATGAGTGTAGATTAGTATATGCGTTTAGAGTGGTATCTCTAGATAATTTTTCTAGTTTGTTATGTATGGATTACCAAATGGTATGTTGAATGCTGAATGGTGTATGTCTATTTGACAAAGTGTTCTTGGCATGTTGAGTCTTTGATGACTGTTTGTGGCCTCTGTCTTAGTCTTTGATGACAACATGTGACTTGTGTTTGGCTTATATTGGAGTCCTCGGGGACTATTTGAAGCTTATGCTTAGTTTGTGTTTAAGTCCGATGGTAGATGACCATATTGGATAACTAGCTAAATTCTTTGAATGGGCCTATGCCTGAGTCCATCTATGCAAGAATGGTTTATGTTGATACAACATTGGAATGTTGTTATTTAATGACCATTAGTGTAATTGCATAATTATATTTTTGAATGCAATGTTAAATATGCAAGAGATTCTGAAACAACAGTAAGTGTTTGAATTATGTTGAATGTTTTCTTAATAAGAATGGTGCACTCACATGTTTCTGTGTAGGTATGAATGCTTGAATTCTTGTTCACCATGTTTGTCTGAGTTGTAATCGAAATGTTAATACTTTTATAGTTATGCTAACTTATGAAAAGTCAAAGCTAAGAATATGTTGCTAACTGAGATAAGTTGTTAGCTGATTATAAATTGTTAACTATTGTTATTTGATAGAGTTGTTAGTTGGTTATAACTTGTTACTGGTTTTTATCTGAAGTTATCTGATATGATTTATTTGTATGTATCTAATGCTATTAACTGTAAGTGATGCAGAGAATGAAATTGCAAAACTAAAACTTTGAAGCAAAGAAAGAGATTGCAATATAAGAGTTCTCTGGGGTCATCCAAGAGATTCTTCATCATGTTTGAATGAACAAAGTGGCACACATAAAGAAAT
Organism: Larix kaempferi; assembly: GCA_027924585.1. Classification (NCBI taxonomy): domain Eukaryota; kingdom Viridiplantae; phylum Streptophyta; class Pinopsida; order Pinales; family Pinaceae; genus Larix; species Larix kaempferi. The sequence continues at coordinate 7,185,088 of BSBM01000252.1, forward strand.
TAAAAATTTGCTCAAGCCTTGGGGAAGAAGGGAGATATCTTTACCCTAACCTCGATTTAATATTGAAAAGAATATTTATAGGGGATAATATTCAGAAAATGTTTTTTACTTTGAAAAGATACTTAAGCTACAAGTCCAACCGACATGGCACACACCTGAAAGGAATGGATGCATTCCTGGTGTTGTGTTGTGTCATGGTTTCCGACATTGATTACACTCCAAGGGAATGGACGCATTCCTAGTGTTTCAATGTCGAGAAGTAGATTCTACATAATAATATGGTTTTAGTTTTACGATAATACATTTTGATAAATGTATGATAGTGATGAGCTTGGCTAGCCATTTTATGTTTATCAGGTATATATGCAAGTTGGTGCTTGAGAGAAGTGAAGTGAAGTAAGGAAGTAAAGCTAAAGACGAAGATTGTGCAAGCCTAGTATGAGTTATAATCTCTTGTACGTGACCAGAGTTTGGGTGATCTTTCTACGCACGCATAGAAAAACACTAGAGGGTGTTGTGTGTGGCAATGTAATGTGGACCCCAAGCTGGTTGAACCTGATTGAGGAAGTTCGGGAAGTCTTTCTACACACACTCTGAAAAACACTAGAGGGTTTTGTGTGTGGCGATATAATGTGGACCACAAATTAGCAATGTTGCTTTGAGAATGTGTTTTCCTCAAAGTCAACGAAAAGAGAAAGAAATAAAAGAGCAAAGGAAGCCATGGGCATGGTAGAGCTCCGGCTTGAAACAAAACCAAGAGGGTGAAACCCTCACTCTTTTCTCTTTTAATTTATGTTTTACTTTCCAGAAAAAAGAAAGTGTTTGGAATGCATGTTACAACTGACATTTGTTGTATTTATTTATGTTGAAATAAATAATGCATGCTAAAAATAGTAATATAAATTGAAATAATTGAATATTTGTATGAAGAGATGAAGATGATGATAGAAGTCATCTGTATGCATGAAATATATGCAAGTGCAAGTGCAAGTGCATAAAAACATTATGTGAAGGAATGGAAACATTAATGGCTAATTTTAATACATATGTTCATTTTTAACCTAATGGGATCCATGTTGATGGATTTCACAGATGCAGGTTGAGCACTTGTATTCTATAGATAAGAGTCGAAGGACCAAAAAAGCCACAAATGTGGGACTCTGGATTGGATCAGATAAAGAGGGAAAACTCTTACTCTTATCTTTTTACTTATGTTATTACTTTCTAGAAAGAGAAAGTTGTTGAAATGCATGTTACAACTGAAAATTTGTAGTGTTTATGTTTGTTTGAAATAGACAATAAATGCTGAAATAGTTAAATTTATACAAAAGAAATGAAGATGAATGGATTCATCTATATGCATATGCTGAGTTAATCATGAAATGCGTGAAAGCATTCTGAGCAAAAAAAGATATAATGGATATTTCATAAAAGGATAGCATGATTTTCAATATGTTGGCTTAATGAATACATGGTGATTGAATTTCACAAGAAAAACTTCAGTTGGAAATCGGTTGGTGTTGTCTCAAAAGTTAAAGTGGAGTGGCACAAGCTCTTATTGTCATCAGCAGAAACAATGTGATGAAGTATGTCAGATTTTGGTCATAACCAATTCTTTACTAATTTAATCCATGGTATTTTGCATACAATTCCAATACTTGTGAAATTAAAACAAATACCATTTATTATTGGCCCATGGTATTTGTGAAAATGAACTAGGTTTAATTTAAAGTTCAACATAATCATTTAGACTTCTTTGGATAAGCAAAATCAGCCTGTGGATTTTAAATACAAGATACCATTCAATGCAAGGCATAGTGAACAAGCATTAACACATGGTAATTGTTTACAATTACCAATTAAGCAAAATAATGATAATTATGTGCATTTCAATGCAATTACCACTCATTACCATCCTGGGGTTTATAATTTATAGCCCATGGTTTACAAATGCAAATACCATTCAAGGTAAAACATATTAAATATTATTTTACGAACCAATGCAGCCCTTAACATATGCGATTACCAATGCACCAGGTATTTATATTTATGATTTATTTATTAAGCAAGATAGGGTCATGTCCATCTTCTACGAAATGTTTAAAACTCTTTGAGAGATTATTACAATAATTTCGTGCGCAAAACCTAGAATGTATTTCCAACCATGCATAACCCATTCCCAAATAATCTAGAAACAGGGAACCATTAAAGGCAATTACACGGAAAGTAAATTTCCCACTTAATTAAAGAATGAACATTCATACAATTTTAGCTTCATTTGTATAACTTATGCATTATTAACATTCAATACTTAGGAATCCAACCAAACAATGCATGAATTCATTCTTTATATCTAATTTCAAAAATTAAAACAAGAAAACCATGGAAATGTTTTACCATTCATTAAATAAACAACATTGAGAAATTAAAACATCATTTCCAGGAATTAAAACTTATCTGGAAAATACTTGAATTGGGCCAGTGGCTCTATGTGAGGCACGCTCCACCCTTGTAGGCAATTTTGCTCAGTAATCTCTCAGCAAAACACCACCCCCGAGCTGAGACTCATGCATTCACCAGAAAGACATCTCACCGATCCCATAATTTCTCAGGATTAAACTCTTGGCAATCAGGCAATTGGCTTAAATCCAATTCCATGCCAAACAGTGCATTTCACTTCCTTGATTTCCTTCTGACTACATAGCAGTGATACCTGTCAATGCCATTTGTGCTCAGAATTCCACCGAAATAGCTTTCTACACCATTTTCCACGTCACTGGTACAACCAGAGACAAATTGCTCTGACTGCACAACAGTGAAAACACATCATTGCCATTTGTGCTCAAAATTCCACCAAGACAGTTAGCTACACCATTGGACAGTGAAAACACATCAGTGTCATTTGTGCTCAGAATTCCACAAAGACAGTTAGCCACTTCACTGGAACATTATAGAGACAAATTGGATAGAGTTTCAGCAGAAAAACTCCAACAACTGGTTTACAGACTCAGGAATTCATATCAAATCCCCTTCTCAGAAAATCATTCTCCTTTGTACGCTCCGAACTTCCACCAACATGGGTTCTCTCGGAATGAAGGAATAGTGAAATTTCCATTTGCATGCATTAGTTTTATGCATGGCCAGATGGAACCAAGTGTGTTCTCCAAGAAACCCATGTTTCCCATTTTATTATTTTTATTTTTATTTTTAAAATAAAAACATATAAGTTCCCCCTAATCCCACTTAAACCCATTTAAATCATAATCATGATTTAAATCAAGTTTTAAATTAATTAAAGGGATTAAGACTTAATCAAGACTTGGGATAAACTTTAGGGACTTAAAGGTTTAATGGGATCATATCATGGTTTCCTGCCTAAGATAGTCTAACCCTCTTACTATCTCTGGTGAATATATGAGTCCCCGATCTCTTCCGCGTATTGCCTCAACACAGCTAGTTGTGGATTTTAATATTAATAATTAAAAAAATATAAAATGTTAGGCCTTGCAAGCATTCATAAACAATGGCCATCATTAGACTAGGGGTTTCAAACCAGGGGTGCTACAGTTGTGATGTTTCATAATGCAAGAAAATGTTGCGATGGGGCTGCAGATGTACCGGAAGCAAAGTTGCACGCTCACTCAACTGCGAAGGAGAAAAGTACAACATTTGCAAGATCAAGCAATGCATTAGAGCAAATTTGGGGTCTAAAATGGGCCTTATAAGAAAACAAGCCACCTTGTAAGAAAACAAGCCATTGAATTCAAGAACCAATAGAATTTCAAGAAAAGAGTCAACCATAATGGTTGAGTTGGCATATTTTAAATTAAAAAACTACTTTTTTTCTTCAGTAACACGTTTTTTATGTATTTATCATTTTTCGTGGGGTGGGATCCCTCAAAAGTATGCAGTGTGGGTACTCGTTGGATGTGTAATTTAATTCCGCATCCAAGGAATGCTTCCGCTCGAAATTTGAGTAAAATGACAGGGAGATATGTTGAAAATACGAAGAAAAAAAGTAGTTTTTTTTTATTTTTTCCTCCAAAATTCATAAATATTATTTTATTATTTTAACTATTATTTTATTATTTTCCTTAGAAGACCAATTTTAGACCTCAAATTTGCTCTAATGAGAGCATAAGAGTCTGCAACCCTAAGGTTGTGGTATGGTCATAAGACCACAACCCCAAGGCTATGGTATCCGTATGATCATAAGGCTATGGTATCCGTATGATCATAAGACCACAACCCCAAGGCTATGGTATCCGTATGATCATAAGACCACAACCCCAAGCTTGAGGATAGCCCAAATCCTCAACCCAAGGTTGTTGAAGAAGCTATAAAACACAAAAAGTAACAACTCTAAGGTTGTAGGAGAAGTTGTTGACCTCAGGAGCTGCAAACCCAAGGTTGTGGATAGCCTAAAGCCCACTGTTATCACATTTCTAGTAGTTGGGAGCTACTACTCATTTTTGCAAACCAGATGACATTTCTCAGCCAGTCCTTACACTTGAGATGAGCACATCAGAGATCATGATCGGTGGATGATACTTTTCAATTCAGCTAGACTATTCAGGGGTAGCAGTAGCGGGACCACCCTTGTCATGTGGAGCCCTCTTCATGACCTCTTTTGGGATATATGTTCATGCCTTGGTTCACTTTCAGTAGAGCAGTCAGTTGACGATGTATTTTCCTTTGCAATGTAGTTCCAGTGCAGGGTGATTGCAGGGTCATTAGCAGTTTTTGAGTAGGTATATGGCTTGTGGTATATCATGGATGTGCTTTACTTGTATTGGTAGATTGACTGTATTTGGTAGCATTTACATTTGTGATCATGGTTTGTATCGGTTTCTTAGTAAGACTTGCATTTAAAATAGTGAAATGGCCTTGGTGTTAAGTTCCTTGTACATGCTTTCTTTGGGTTAATCTTTATGTAAGAAATAGATCAGTTCCCCTTGTTCTGGTTCCACCATCACTTTCTTGTTCCACTCATCCATTGCTCTATTTGATTGAGAAAACTCCCTTGACTTGGATATGACTAATGAACCTGAAGACTTTCCCCATTGTGACCTCTTTGTGTGCACAGCCTCCATGTTTGCTTGTGTCTTGGCTCTGATGTGTGTGGTGAAAGTTTGTTGACACCGTTGATCTCTTTCTGCTCGTAGATCCGAGTGGATTGAGTGTGGGTAAGGTAAGCCTAGTCACCGAAAGTGTATCCCCTGGAATCAAAGCAAGTATTCCTAAATGTGAAATGTGAAATGTGAAATATCAAAGCTCCTTGAAATTAGTTAGTGGCTAAAAGGGTAGGTACTCATCCTTTGTATGATGTAAGGCTTATTTGCCCATAAAAAGGCATTAGTATGGCAACTCCATCGAGGCTATGGATGCTCGTTGGTAGTGGAGACTAACATCGTGGCAGTACTGGGGGCCGCAAGGCTTTCCAAGTCCAATACCTTTTGGTCACAAATCTAACTAAAGGAAATCAAATATGAAATGTGCTTAAATGCTATATCTAAAGAAAGTGCAAAAGTGAAATGAAATGCAAATAAAAGATGCTTGTTAGAATCGACAAGGTGTCTTTCAAGCAATTTATCCATTTGTGAGACACCTCCCTTCCCTAGTGTCTTTCTGAAAGTCAAACCTCATTTGACCATAGTCTATGTTGTTTTTCCGCCTCACCCATAATAGTGTCCGAGGATTGATCTATAGCTTACATTTGGAATTAATGTGAATTAAAGTATGTACTTGAAACTTCGCCATGGTCATATAACTGTATTGAATAATGGTCTTGCGTATTGCTTTATTTTGAGTCGATCACCATTGTATGATGTTACTAACTGTCTATTCATCTTTCAATACTTGTAAAAAAGTGTACTAATGCCTCTTGCATGCATTAGCTTTCAGTTTTTGCTCAGACACATTTTTTATCAATTTGGACAAAGTCAATGTAATTTGACACGGTCAACAGTTATGTCCCATTGCAGGATATCACTACATGTTCCAAGATGATTATCTAGGTGCCTTTGGAGGCTAATTGGACCATTCCATGCTTCAAACAAGGAAAATTGGCTTATTACATATGTTTTTATAAAGTTAGCAGGATTCATTGAAGAAGTTTTATTATTCTTCGATATAAAATTACATGAAAGGCTCTCCATTTATAGCAATGGAGAGACGCAACAAACAGCTAAGAATAGTTGGTTGGTTGAGAACACCCACGTGAGCTTAACTCACACAAGCTAGCATGTGTTGGAAAATACCAATGCCAACACCCCCCCATAAGCGAAACGTGGGGAGGAAACAAAACAAAAACAAATATGGGTTTCGACAACGAAGCTTGATAAGGTACCCATGTACAAGCTCTCATAACCGAAGAAAAGGAGAAAACCTCATGGGAAAAACTCCTCCTCAAAAGAGAGAAAAACACACATGATGAAAAAGGCATTGGAGCTGAAATTGAAGAAGATCTCACAATGATATTGTGAATGGAAAGACCAGGATACCCGCCAAAAATTTGAAGAAGACTCGAGCCAAATAACCTCAGTGAACATGGTCAAACTTTGAAGAAGTGGATAGGTTGCAGAGGCACGAAAATGGCAAACACTAACAACTACCACATGAATCCTCCAAAAATATTGTTGGTCAGGAATCAGATAAAGCTTCAAACAGAAACGAACACCATCAACCATCGAACAAGCAATGAGGCCCGTGGACACTACAAGATCCAAATAGGAAGTATGACTGAAACTCCAAAGAGGGCCAGGAAACTCCAAGCTACAATGTCATCAAGGATACATGGAATCTCTGGACTACATGGGTAACTAGAAGCTGCAACCACCGATTCAATATAGGAATCGGTGCTATGTAAAGGCTCACTCAAAAGATGCTTGATCTCATTCGAAGATGATGAATAAAAAATCACCCGAGGAAGCATTGCATACCACCCCCCCACAATGTTGCAATGAGGGGAAAAGATGATGACAATGCATGTGACTACTGATGACAAAAGTATGGAGGTAAGCTAAAGGCAGCAAAGATGCAAAACAACCTAAGCATGAAACACTCCAACATGGCGAGCTCCAAGACACTACGAAACAAAACAATACAGGGAGACAAATGCCTAGTTACCCTCCTAATACTATCTGCACAAGTGACCAAGAATCCACTACTCAAAGGTGCAGAATGAGAGGTACCATAAAAGCCATCATAGACAACAATCCTTAATATGGGTTCCAGCAAACAAGGCCATTTTAGATACCCATTTACAAGTGAGGAATCAACATTTGTTCATTGAGCTCATGATGAGGAAAACAAGCTCAAATAAGCAAATCAATGTGGTGTGAAACCACTCATTGGAAAGAGAGCTAAGTTCTCTTCGCAATGCCTTGGACAAAATGGAAATCGGGGACTTCTATGAAGAGATATGGCAAAAACTCGGCCAATAACCTCTAAAATACAATAAAATGGCAAAAACAACAATGCCTAAAGCCTCCAACCAGCAAATTTTGGTGATTATGGAATAGATCTCTGGTCCAATCTATAAAAATCAAACTGACCAGATTGTGATCTGGCAAAGTCATGGCCCAAAACAAAAGAGTTGCCACAATGAGAATACATTAGTAACCAAACACAAAACAACTACCGTCATGTGAAAACACGATCTACAGAATGAAAGCAAGATCTGCATAATGAAGACAACCACGCCCAGAAAAGATGGCTCCACGACTGAGGTTGAATTATGATCCACAGTGTACTCGACCAAGGCACAAACGATGGCCAAACCGACCATGAGCTTCGCGATGAGAAACAACCCAATGACAGTACCCACACTAGAAACAGATGGCCATCGGTGAGGGTTTTAGAGAGAAGAGCGGCCCCCAAGAGATTGCTCTCTATCACAAGAGACTCGTAAAGCAAAAAAAATGGCTCAGTAACAAGGTTACACACTTCAATGACAGACTCAATATCCCTCTCCCGAGGAGCATGTAGAACAATTGTGGTCGTGAAGAAGTTTTATTTTCCTCCAATATCAAATTACATGAAAGGCTCTCCATTTATAGCAATGGGAGATGCAACAAACAACTAAGAATAGTTGGTTGGTTGAGGACACCCACGTGAGCTTAACTCACACAAGCTAGCATGTGTTGGAAAATACCAACGCCAACATTTATTAAGCCAATTTTTAACAAAAAGATGGAAAATTTTCTACAGAGCTTATCTCATATTACTCTAGGGTGTATGAGTAGTGATTCTTAGTGGATTTGATGCTTCTGGATCAATTGGTGCAGCCAATTTATCAGTTTGGGCAAAGGAAAAGTCAGTTGTGGCTTTATTGAGGATTTACAAAGTATTTCAACTGATTAATTAAAAATGATCAAAGTGACCAAGGTATGGCATATCTGAACAAAGGACTAGTGAATGGAAAAAGTGTGACTTAGGTTTTATTGGATATGGTTCTCAAGATGTTTCAGACACTTTTCATGGCACTTCACATGAGTTTGCATCACATGCCTCATTTCCCCCCCATTGGGGCTACTTTCCCTTAAGAGGGCGACTTCTATTGTTGTGAACTCTATGTACATCACGTTATATCCATGTAAAAGTGTAATGTAAAGTCCTTAGGGGTAAAATTAAGAATTTAAGCCCCTTAGGTGATATTGTGACTTTAATGTTATACCTTATCATTGTATTTGGGCCTTTGAGGTAATTTGCCCCCCTCAATGTATTAGTGTCTAGCTTGATCCATGTGCTATTGAGAGATTATATCTCCACCATTGATCATGTACTTTAGATCTTTTAATCTCAACCATTGATTCAAAAAGTGGTTAGGGATAAAAGAGAGAGCACCCCTCGTTTGTAAGGGACTTTGGCTCTTGAGAGAATCTAATAGAAAAACTTGTTGTGCAAATCTTATGTTGTTGTGGTGGAGTTCGATAATTTATTTTCTTGCTAATTTCCTTCTATCATTAGATCTTCATTGTATTTCTATGCTCGGGCAAAATTCTTTTGATTTTCGTATCTACAGGAGGAGGGTGATTTCATTGGGACGACTTTGAGGGGAGACTCTCTCTAGCATTTTCACTTGTGACAGGGGATGTTTTGTGTAGATTTAAATCTTTCTCTTGCTATTTAATTTGATCCCAACACCTCTTGTTATCTCTTGTATGCATTATCGTCTTGTGAATTTCATTTTATTACAAATTTGGCATTTGCTAATTGTGTCTATATTGGGCTTTTGCAAGGCGCACTTGGGTGACATTGAGTAAGATCGAGCATGGAGATCAAGGTTCTAAGTTGAAGAAGATGAATGTGGAGAATTGATTTGAGGCCTCACCTAGATCCAAGTAAGTCCAACTATCTTTTTCTTGCAAATTTTTTTTATCATTAAAATTCACAATCACAAACCCTTAGATAAAAATACAAAAAAAAAATCTCATCATGTTAGACACTTTTTGACATTTTGGCCACTTGGGTATTTTTCTGGGGTGCCCCGAGCTACAACCTTCCCTAGGGAGTCATCTTTGGGTGACTCCTGTTGATGTATATGTAACTTCAGAATGTATTTCACCCATGTATTTCATCTATGTATATTGTACTCCTATAGAGATGTTATTATTCCTCTATACGGAAGTATCGTCATTTGTATTGACAACTGTTGCAAGTGTCGTAATTTGCCGATGGGTTATTAGACCACCATGTGTGGAGTCGGCCCTGATTAAGTTAATATTGGGTTATTGTACTAAGCTAGACAAGTCGGCCCCATAAGGTTATTGGGCAGTCAAGACAAGTATAAATAGAGATCTCCCGATCTCTATTTGGATCACTTAGAACTCACTCTTCCTTCACTCGGAAAGTGGCGCACATGTGAGGAGGAGGATCAGCTGCTAAGAGGAGTCTATCTCTGTGTACTTTGGTTGTACTATTGCTCTATCTATCTCTGAGGAAGTTGTGGGGTTTTTCACCTTAGGGTTTTCCCCATGGAAACTCTGTGTGTCTATTGTCTCTTATGTTTGTTTCTTGTGATGATTGACATGCTTGCTATGATTGATATGCATTGTGTTAGGAACCTATGTCAACCCTTCTCTTTACTATGTTAGTATATTGTTGTTGGACGCATATGCTTTGTAAGTCGTCCTGTAGTATTTTTTGATCCGTAGTTTATATTAGCCCATAGTATTGACCCATAGTATTGGACGCATATGCTTTGTAAGTCGTCCCGTAGTATTATATGTCCCATGGTTTTGACTCATAGTATTGGGCATAGACTTAGTATATAAGTGTGTGTTGAGGTCATTGAAGGCACCGTGAAGTTAATTGTATTGAGCTTGCTCAAAGGAGGTTGCCCCCTCGAAGTGGCCCGTGATCAATATAAAAGTGATTCTGTTCTATTATTTCTGCTATTTCGCATATTCTTATTAATTAATTGTTGCAGGTGCATCACACATTGATATACTGTACATGTTATTCTCTCAGTAAAGATCCTAGAGTATCTTGACTTAATGCTCAAAATTAACAACTCCATAGCCCTTTCTTCCGGCACTAGTCAAACTAGGCAAGTCGCACTTGTGGGTTAGAGGGTATTTCTATGTCTTTTGTGATGAAAGTTGCTTGTGAACTTTTCCAATTGTTAGATCCTTCATCTCAAGCAAGCAATTAAGTGTTAGGGAATCATTTAAATATATATCAATCTCTCACCTTGGATATTTCTTTCATAATTAACATCAAACCCCTCGGGGTAGCGAAATTGATTATCTTAAAGACTTAAACCTAACACTATCACTCTAGATCATTAAGCTTAATTTTACTATTGAGAAATCACTTAATCAGATTGCATTTAAATCATTAATAAACCTCTATCAATCCTTGTAATCATACTCAGTAGGTATTTATTGATCTAGGGTTTCATCCAGGGTATCTCATGTATTAGAGTCAATATCTTTTTGGGTATCCTGTAGTAAAGTTTGGCCTTTAGGCGAACTCGGGTCTCCCGCGTAGCCATCTTGGTTCACTAGTCGATGTTCCAGATAGCTAAAAGTGACAAGAATCTTACTCGATGTGACAACCATTTCATCTTTGGGGAGTAGGGTCCTTAAAGGTCACAACTTTAGCAACCTTTGTTCTTTGTCGTCCTGGATAGGATCTCTAATTTTGGGTTGCTACAAGAATTGTGATAACACACACATCCCTAAGATTGTGGGAGAGGCTACAAAGTGCAAGAAATGGAAGACAGATGAAATTCCAAGGTTGAGAAGGCACAAGATCACCCATGGAAGTCAAACAATTGGAAGCCAAGCGGATTGCATTTGGATTACTAAATTTTCAGTCTACTAAGATTCTAGTCCAATAGATTAACCTTTCAAACTTTTGCCTATTGAGATTCCAGTACCATGGGAGACGTCGTGTATAAATATGTACTTGTATGACAAAAGTAGGTCTAATTGGTGTTTTCTTGTGAGACAAAAGTGTAAAAGTTGTGACTCTTTATAATACAAACTTTGTAAATGAAATTGTTTATGAAATTCTTGTTGTGGCATTTGATTATCTGTGGTAAGAATTAGTATATGCCAACTGGCAATGTTCTATATTATATATTTCAAATTGCAACTCCTAATCACTTTTAGCTTTTATCTTTCTTTACATCTAAGTTCTCCTTCTCCAAATGAGCTTTGTTTGGAAAATGCCAAGTGATAAAGGTTTGCATATCACTCGTGCCTGTACATTCTAATTTAGGAATCTATACCTTTATAAATACTTAATGGGTCATAGAATGCATATAACGCATACAGTTCTAACAAGCTTCTCTCATGCTTTATATTTGCTCCCTTATGATTTCTTTGTGTGTGAGCATCTTCTTTAGTTGTTCATATTGTGCTCATATCAATTGGTATCAAAGCCTTATGATTAAGGCTTGCAAAATTTACTTTCTACTCGAAATCTTTCTTTGATCAACCGGCTTGGAAATTTCTTGAACATCCTCCTTCTCAGGAAAGGAAATTATGGCCTCCAATACTTCTTTGTCACGATCTTCATCCATACTAGGTTCCCACTCTTTGTTGAATGCCTTGATCAAATGCCCGAGTGAAGGAAACCCTCTAGGAGGGAGCTCTTGATACCAATTTTTGACATCCTGATTATTCTGTAGATCAAGAGATATTACAAATAACCTCATTTTGATATCCTCGTCCACAATATCCCATGCCTCAAGAAATTCTCTGGACATGGTAATATGCTCTGACTACAACTGTATCTTCATATTCATGAAACTTTGGGACGGACTTAAGACAACCACGGTTATCCAAGTCATTCAGATATCTTGGAATGTTTGAGAAATCTAGTGGAACAAAGAACCCCATATCATCTTCGTATTAATACTTGAGGTTGGTTACTTTGAATTGCACTTCTTTAACTTTTTTTCTTCAGTGGAGTCGCTAGGAGAGACCTGTCAAGTTAGATCAACAAATCTCCCCAAAGCACAAAACAATAACGTACCTTAATAGATGTAGGATGTCTCTGAAAGTTCAATGGATCCACCCAGGAATCCTTCTTCAATGAAGTACTTTCATCTTGGACAATTGCAACTAGAAGAATTTGGTGTCCTAATAGTTGGTAACAGAGTTGATGCTTCCAACAAACCTCAAACCAAGTGGCATTAGCTCATATGGGTTGAGTCTAGACAACCCACTTTCATCACTTGGAAGTGCTCCATCACATTTTTCATTGGACCCTTCTATGAAACAATGGAGTGTGATGTCACTCTTAGTTTTTCTGACCTAATTCTAAGCAAGCCATATCATTCTACTAGACATGCTCAATGTGATGGTTATTTCAAAATCTACAAGTTGCACAAGGACGATTAGACATACAAACTCACCTCTAATTCTTCGACTATCCCACCTGTTATCACCAAACTTGTAGTCGCCCCTAGAGATGGATCCAAGATGGATGGCAGAGGGGATAGGAAACCAAAGAGGTGCAACCAAGATAGCCTCGACTCCCAATGGATGGTTGTCATGCTAATCGAGGCAATCTTCACTTTATGTTATCTAGCCCAAGACAACAAAGGGGGAGACCCAGATCTACTCTCGATAGGAGAGATCAGACCAAGACACCAGATCAAATCAAATATGGATGAAGTACGTAAGGTGTATGGTAAACCCTAGATCTATGGATGAAGTCACAAGATGAGTAATGGGTTGGATTAAGAGGTTTAAACAATGTAAATTTGGTCCAACTTGGTTATGTAAGTGACTTATGAGATAAAAAACCAGATCTAAGATCAGGGTACTAGTCAAAGATGAGAAAATCTACTGCCTTGGGAACCGTGTCCAATGCAGGGTAGTTAAGGACCAAATTGGGGCTAACCAGTACCAAAGATAGGCTTGATGAGTGGATATGACAATCTCTAAGTGTTCAAGCAGTAAGACAAAGACCAAACCACAAGCAAACTCAACAAACCAGAAAAGTCGTGAGGGCTTGGAGAAAGATCAGTGCCTTGGGAAATGGGCCAAATGGAGTCGGATGTCCACCAAACTGTAGATCTGGGATGTTGAGGTGTGAGGCTAGGTGGATCTTGAAAATGAGGATCATCCAATGGCTAGATCTCAGTAGATCTGAGATTGAAATGTAACACCAAGTGACCCAAGTGGGGCTCAACCCTCAAAATGAGGAATGGGGCCCACAAGGAAAAAATCACTGAAGTGACACACTAGGGGTAGGTTATCAACTGTGTAGATTAAGGATAAAGTGGGATCTCACCTACCTAGGTGCTAGATCATGCCAAACTCACCTGTCCAAGAAGTGCGACCTCCCTTGGAGAGGCTAGTTTGCCTTGGAAAATGGGTCGAATGAAGGCCAATCCACACCAAACTATAGATCTGAATCATCGTGGATACTATAGAGGTGGGTTTTAAATTTTATACCCAAAAGCCAAGTAGATCTTGCTAGATCTGAGAAATTGTAAAATGAGGGTTTTAACTTATGAGGGTTTTCAGTTACTTAGACAAATGGATAGATCATGGAATGAGAAATTTACCTTGAGATCTGAGTGATGGATGAAGATGCCTTGTTGTAGAGGAAGATTCCCGCAGAGATCAAATGGAAAATCTTTGATTTGCCTTGCTTGCCTTGATGCTCTAGCTCCACATGTGCGCCCTCCTCTACCTGTCAAACCAAGGAAAGTCGATTCAATCAGAATGATTAAGCATGGAGGAAAAACAAGTATAAGCAAATGATAACATAGAATAGAAGGTCCTAGGACAGTAATACACCTTGTTACCACCGAAGAAACCCAAAGAAGAGGCAGGGAGAGTCTTCCCCTACCAATGCGTCCTCCTTGAACCAATTCGAACTCCACCTATAGATGACAAAATCATGGAACAAAATCGATCGCAAGACAAATCTCCAATAACCCAGTGCAAAGGAAGAACCAACGAACGAACTCCAAAAGCATTCACCACAACACAACAAATAGATGCAATAATATTTTTCTATTCCAATAATCCAGAGCCAAAAGTCCCTTTTACAATGAGAGCTCTCTCTTTTAAATAAGATGGAGAGAGGCCATAACCCTAACCACTTTATGAATGAGTGGCTAAGATTAAAAGATCAAAATATCTAATCAATGGTTGAGATGAGCTCAACAATACAATACATGGATCACCAATAAAATAATACAATGGACCCTCACCTTAGGAGAGGGGGTCCCACCAAAAGTGAATGATAAAACATAAGATCTAGCTCATGGTGGTTCCAAGGGGTAATTTCTAACACCCTTGGTCAATCCCCATGGCACAATATCCAAAAATATATAAACTAGACACCAAATCGTGCCTCTCTGGGAAAGTCGTGAGCCTTAGGAGGCTCCAGAAATCAATATAAAATGTCGTAAGTGATGGGTGTGGGTCCCGACTCCCAATGAAGCTGAAACTGCTGGAGAAGGTGTGGAAGACATCCCACTCATCATCACAAATCATCCCATGCCAAAACTTTTCCTCAGTAGCCCAAATCAAATTCTTCAATAGCCATTTTCACCATTTCTGGACTGCCTCGGGAAGTGTGAAACTGCCCAAACTTCCTCCTGGAGTGCCTGCGCTGTCAAGGTGAGGCCACTAGGCTCTCTGGGAGGGGGGTAATATGGTAATAACAAGTGTCTGGACCACCCCCTCCATGCACAACGCCCTAGGTGAACCAATCAAATCTCTGCTCTGCTCTAACAGGGCCTCTGATAGGCCAAAACTGCACTAGGATAGCCAACTGAGGCTAAAAATCATTGTAACTACCCAGAACTGAAAACAAACTGTCTCATTGGACTCAGAAGGTCCAAATCCATCTAAAATGTGTACTCATACACCATATAGACCTCTACATGGTCAAAAATAAATACTCATCATATCCGGCAGACCAAATAATAATAATCTGTAAAAGTGCTGAAAAGCACAAATCATCATCATAAGCCTGAAACCACTGCATAAACCCACCATGGTGACCTGTACCAAACCATATATCATCTCTTTGTATCATCTGAGGTCTGCCACCTCATGTCCTGTAGTTGACTTTTGGTCAAATTGGGTTTGACCAAGTCAACATGACCAAAATATAACTCAAACTGTCATCAAACTACTGCAAGGTGTCAAAGGTTAAAACATGCTTTACAATCCATTCAAATAGCAATTATAACAAAAAGTAATCATTACTGGCGATCTAAATCCAAATATATAAAGGCATTAATTTATTATTATTACTCAGACTAGACTTTCAAGACCATACTCACTTCATAGTTGTGATCAATTTGCTAGTGAAGGGTGAAGGCTAAAAATGAAATGGCTAGGTCAAAGGATGACTTACTGACTTAACATTGTGACACTTTGGATATGGAAAAAGGAATACACACCATAGCATATAGTGGACAAGCAATAACACAGGGAATGGCGGTAACTCACAAATGGGTAAGTTGTTCAAAGAGTGTTTATTCACCTTGGCAGATGCTCACAATCCATAACACAAATGAGGCCAGCAATCTTTTTGATATAGAGTTTAAGTTCCATTGCTTTTTAGGCCTTTAGTTTCCATAGCCTTTGATCTATGTGTGTTTACAAATACATTGCATAGATTTACATTTCATTAGGCTTTTTGTTGCAGGTGTGTTTTTAAGGCATTTGTTTACCTGAGCACTCTAGGTGTGTCTTTTGGACAACTTGTTTACCTAGGTATTACATTTCACAATAGATATAACATTTGATACTTCTTTTCCAGATTCATTTGGCTTTTTACAATAGATATAACATTTACTTTTCACTACTTTGCATTCATGGCAGCACTATCTGTTTCAGGTTTAGCCAACAACATCTTTAGTGACTAGGGGGACTTCGTGAGGAAATCCAACTCACCAAGGGTAAGTTTTGTCACCAACTCAGAGCCGAGACACAATAAACAAGGAAGCTCATCCAATATAGAGGCTACGGCGGGGAAAGGTCCTCCATGCCACTAGTCAAATAGTAAGTCAAGGTAATGAACAAACTGGGTAGGTAATGGATGGATGAAGACAGTGAGTAATGAACCAACACTAGCAAGCCAAAGTATGGTAGGAATGATCACCTCTAATCTCCCTAAGGAGGGTAAAACCGATGAGTATAGGTCAAGAACTTCTAAGTTTGAGTAGGGACAATATGATATATATACATAAGTACAACCAGGTCCACATATCTATATGATCGCCAGATCATGATACTAAATGCTAGGACATGCCACAAGAATGAATATAAAAGCAATATAACCATAACACCAAAATATACCTACTGAGTCATATACCTGAATGCTCATCATCTGAACCAACATCTGTCCTCTGAAACTGCTGCTGTAACTCTGGGCACTCCTAACTGCTCTGTATAAATGGCTAAATGGCTACATCGGTCATCTCTGTGAGTATCCTGAAACTCACTCATGGCATGGGGAATAAAATTGTTGTCCATAATCTGATAGTGATCCATAATAGATGCTCATCTCAGCATCTCAATGCAAGGGAAATGGCTGAAAAGTGTACTGGAATCAAAAAAGTTAATGTATGGTAGCCCAGCTACTATATATGTGATAACACCACCTACATGTTTTGGCAAAATGTTTGTTAAGAAAGACCTCAACAAATTCATTTCATCATACATTCTCCACCAAGTCAAGGAAAACAACAAAGGGAAGTTACTTCCCTTTGATATATGACACATCAATGGCTCATACATAGATGTGTTTGAAGAACCCAAGGGTTTACCTCCTCTTTGGAACCTACAACATTCCATTGAACTTGTTCCTAGTTCTTCCTTGCTCAACTTCCCTACATATTACACCTTAAGGAGAGTGCAAAGATCGAGCTAAAAATCATATAGATTTTGGAGAATGGAATGATCAAGCCTGTTACCCCCATTTTGCATGGATGTCTACATGTGAATTTTTTCACATTTTCAACAAGAGGTCACAGGTTGATGATGAATGTCCTATGGAATGCTTGACTTGTTTTCATGGTTTGGTGACATGTGGAGGGTTTCCATGAGAGCGCTCTAGCTCATTTAGCCTTGATTTGCTTATGTGGACGATGTGGTGGCTTTCCATGAGAGCGCTCTAGCTCATTTAGCCTTGATTTGCTTATGTGGACGATGTGGTGAGATTTGAGGTTTCTTCTTGTGGGGAGTTCTTGATCCTTGGCACAGAGATGGCATCATAGCGCTTTTGGGTATCATCTTTGGTTCAGCACCCTCCGTGTTTCTCTCTTGTGGCATGTGTGGTGGCATTCTAGTGGCTTGTATAAGGGGTCGTCCCCTTCATCATGGGTTGGTTATCTATTGTGGACACATTGCTCTTGAGGTTGATGGTTTATTTATTGATTGATGGTCTCCTTATTCCACGAAGTTGTCTTCCATGTGTGGATTGATGAGATGGAACTGGAGGTGGCATCCTAGCTTGAAAGACTATTGTTGGCATGTGGACATCATTTTTAGCCTTTTGGAGGGGTATCCTAGCTTTAAGAGTAGTTACCTTTTGACAAAGTACCCAAAATTGTGCCATCTCAATGCCATTAGATGCGGAGTGGCCATAGGATTTCTATAAAGTGGTTATAATAGAAAATCTTATAAATATTGGGGAAGTTAGCAATTCCTGAATTGTTGTTTAAAGAGTCGCACTGTATTTTTGTCACGCATCCCTTTGGGGGCCTTTTCATGGAAGAGTGTTCACCTTATTTGAGGAAGCGCTCCACCTTTTGAGGCCTTTTTCTTGGAACACTACCTTTGGAGGGCCTTTGGAGGCTAGGTTTGACTTCTTGTCACCATTCACCCTCATTTGATGGATGCACCCCCTTCTTGGGCCTTTCTTCTCTTGGATACTGTACTTGTAACTTTGACCACCATATTTCATGGATGTTGTTAGAGTTTGTTAGGGTTTGTTAGAGTGTTTGATTTGTTTACTCCATCCTAGGCTAGATCTAGGGTTTTTATCATTATTTTATTGTAGGAGGTTGAGGAGCTTAAAGCTATATAAGGCCTTGCTCTCTCCCTCATTTGTATGGCTGGATTTTGAAATATCTCTCTCTTTTGGAGCCTAATAGACATATCTTTTATGGTGCAGCTTGACGTGTAAGGGTTTCTTCTCCATTCAAAGTGTGGCATCCTTGTTCCTATTTCTAAATGTTGAAATAGTAGAATAACTAGAACTTGTTAATTAGGGCCAATTATATGGGTAAAATTGCCTCATTGGAAGGGTTTTATGTGAGAATTGTTTTTGCTATCTCCCTTTGGTGTCTTATGTATGATTATATTACATTGTTCTGAGCATCTTTCTACAGTAAGAGCTTGTAATACTTCATTGTATGAGGCACACCCTAGTTAGCTATGTTTTGATGTGGCATCGCTCTTAGGACATCCTAGCTGATTTCTACATTTATTTTTCAACGTGTTAGGGTTTATTTATGGATTGTGAAAGCAGCCCTAATTTCCTTAAATCTTCATGAACTTGCCCCTTTCTTGGACTAGCCTCCTTTGACTCCATTTTCCCTTGGGATTGGCACTAATCTTCATGGTCCTCCTATCACCCCTTATTTATATATACGACAAAAAGACCTAACGTTTTGCTAAGGCCATCTCTTCAAATCACCTTGATCCCTCATTGCCATAGCCTAGAAATCCTATCCTAGGGAAGCCCCCCCTTGAGTTGGAGAAGAGCCAACATAAAGTGCAGAGAGGTGATTACTGAGGTGATAGTGGGTAACACGTCTAAGTTGCGATTGGGATAGCATTGTTCTTTTGGGATTTAATCACACATGCTAGTTTGAGCTGTAACGGAGCCTAGCACATCCACTTGTTGATCTCCTACATTGGTGGTTCCCAAGAAAGAGCAATGGGAGTGACACCTTTGCACAAATTATAGGGCCCTTAATAAGGTCACTATTAAGAACCATTTCCCAATGCCTTGGATTTGTGAACTCGTAATCAACTCAAGAGGGCCAAGTGTCTCATTAAGTTCGACCTTATTTCAAGCTATCACAAGGTTCATATAGAGCCCAATGATGTTAAGAAGACAACTATCAAGACCAATTTTGGTCTCTTTGAATGGATGGTCATGCCTTTTGGCCTCAATTGATGCAGTTACCACTTTCATTAGGATCATTAATGACATCTTGTAGCCACGTCTTGGTAAGTTCATAGTGGTTTACTTAAATGATATTTTGGTTGTCAACAAAACTTGATCAGATCATTTGCAACATGTTTCCCGTGTTTTGGACATCCTTTGCCAACACAAGTTGTAGGCCAACATGAAGAAACCATTAGCTAGAATTTTTTCAACTATTTCATTATTGATGAGATTAGAGTTCACCTAAATCCTACCAAAGTCTAGATCTCAAAGCACTAGCCTACTCCTACCACCTCTACTAATCTCAAGAGATTTCTAGGAGACCGTTAATTTCTATAGGAAATTCATCTCCCAGTACTCCCACATTGCTCACCTACTGAATAGGCCAACAATTAAAAGAGTCTTCATTGGACTATTGAAGCAAAATGAACATTTTAGAAGTTGAAGAACACTCTTTGCTTTGCCCCAATGCTTTCTCTTTTGAACATTCAACAACCTTTTGAGCTTAAGATAGATGCTTCCCAATATGAGATAGGCATTGTTCTTAAACAAGGAGGACGTCTAGTGGCATATCATACAAAGGCCTTGTCCTAGGCCAAACTCAACTACAACACTTTTGACAAGGAGTTTTTTGCATTGCTTCAAACACTTGAGCAATGCTGACACTACATACTTGGTAAGGAAAGTATCTTACACATTGTTCATTAACCTTTTTAGTTTCAAATTCCCAATCTAAAATTTAGGAGCAAAGACATTTAAAATGGATTTCCTACATTTAATAAGTTCATTTATTCAGGGGAGGCAGCTGCGGGAGGGATCATATTTGATCCAGGAGGAAAAATAGTCAATTCCTTTGCTTGGGGGCTAGGAAATAAAACCAACAATGAAGTTGAATGTTTGGCTCCCCTTCTTGGACTAGAATTAATTTCGACATTGAAAATTCCAAGATTGATGGTATTTGGGGATTCCAGGTAGGTAATTCAAAAGATGAGGTGTTACGTGGTACCAGTACCAACGCACCTTCAGATTTGCCCCAGGGAGAGAGGGTCATTTTTTTTACTGGGAGGGGTGTTTTCCAGCTTTTTCTGAGTGGGGGTTATGGCCAGATCCTTTGGTCTCTCCCCTAGGGATACTATGGTTTAGTGGCATTGTTGACTGCCTCATGGAAGGGCTTGAAGCCCTGAGGTTGGAATCTGGGGCTCCCAGGGGTGGGTCATTAGGTCACATGACCCCCACCTTGCTTTATCACACCGGTGGCACTTTCTTTCAACACTGAGGCTCATGTCTCTCCTCCAGGCCACCATCCACACCCTCCTGGTCCTCCAGCTCAACAACGCCCTCTCTCCTTGGCTTGCTTTGATGATGACATCATCCTTCTTCCAGGCCTACATTGCTTGATTAGGGGGGGCGTTGAGGTATTTTCACTACTGTTGGGGTTAGATGGGGCATGACGACCCCCCCCTCCCCACTCTAACCTTCAGATCGGAGTGTTTTGCTCATTTTAGCTATTTTAGTCATGTTTGGGTAAATTCTGGGGAAAATGTCCCAAATTACCCACAGAATTGATTATTTTATATTATTTTTGTTATAATTTTAAGTTGACATTTTGTAATTTCAAATTGACATTTTAAAGGCATGTCGGCATGGTTCTTTTGTAAAAGTGAGTGTGAGAGACTATAAATAAACTCTCCTCACTTCATTTTTAGATAACAACTTATGGGATAAAACACTATGCTACTTTTTTACCCTTACTAGGGCTCTTGGATTGATGTGCACCTCTTGAGAAGGAGAGTCTTTGCCACACTTTGCAAGTACCATCTCAAGAGGAAGGCCTTCTTCCTTGATGCCCTAGGGTTAGGGTAAAATCTTGAAAACCCTAGGTTGGCATCTTCCCTACACCTAAGGAAACCCTAACTTGTAAATTTGTACCTATTATGTAGCTTAGATTTTATCTTTTTGTAATTTAGGTCTGTTTTTGTCATTTTGCACATAATTTTCATAAAAACAAAACCTAAAACCCTAAATTTCTGTTTTAAACCCTAGCTACATCAAATTCATTATCCCTAGCAGCCTTCCTAGCTCTCATCTCCTAGCCTCTCTCTCCCTTTGTTCAAGCTCACTCTTCCTCCTTTCTCCCTTGCTCCCTTCCATTCTCCCTCGCAACCCACTCCTCTTCCCTTCTTCCCCCATTAGCTCCACCCTTCTCTCCTTTCATTTCCCATTCTCCTTTCCTATCCAAACCCCTCCTCCTTTCTTCCACTTTCTCCTATCCATCTTCGGTCACCCTAAAAAGGGCTTGGCCTCCCTTTCTTGGCATCATCCCTTTTAGACCTTGGTTTGGAAGGGATCAGCTCCTCCTTGGTAGCCTTTCCTAGGGCTTGAACCCTTCCTTTTTTTGGAACTGTTTCTGCTGCTGTAGCAGACTTGCTTCTGCTGGCTCTTATCACCATTGAACAGCTGTACACCTAAGCCTTTTCACCTGTGGAGACAAGTACAGAAGATCAATCAATTCAAGGTGTGGTTGGATGATACTAGGACTGAAATTTACCTGAAATAGAGGTCTGAAGAAGTGATGATATAATCTGTTATGTTGGTTCATATACATGGTAAAAATTGACTAAATTGTGAAAATAATCATTGCATATGTTATTGAAGTTTACTGCTGCTAATGATCTTATGTTTGGGAAGGATACAGCTGCTATTTGATTGACGGAGAGTGAAGTTGGTTAATGTATAATTTCCACTATGCATACTTCTATTTTCCTGCTCTCGTGAGTTGCATTGCAATCCTTTTAAGTCGATATCACTATCACTTTCATACTGCTGTTGGTATTACTGCTATACTGCTATATTTTTTATGTACTCACAAGCTAATGAATGAAAGATAGGGAATAAATTAATCCAAAGGTGCAAGTGATACCATAATTTTCCCTATTGTCCTTTTGGTTACTAGTTATTATCGATACTGCTGTTACATTGTACTAATACCATTTTATACATATCTGAAAATAAACATTCTCTACTACTTTAAAGTAGTAATAAATTGGACATTGCGTTGTGGTTACTTAGTTATATTCCTTATCTACATTTAGCAGTGATCATTAACATGGCATGTAATTGGTAATTTACGCTAATCTACTAAACGGTTAAACATTGATACAAGATCTCCCTTACACACTAGATTTTCTATTGATGGTTACACTCTTTATTCTTGTTGCTTGGTACACCAATTGGATACATTTGATATTTGCTTAGTGCATAATTTCGTAGTATGTCTTCTTCATCGGCTTAAACATCATAACCCCAAGGCACTGGTCACTAATATTGATTGGCAAAGAAGACATAGTTTCTCTAGTCCTAAGGTGTTTTGCAGAGCACATAAGGGCTCTTCCCCTTGGAGGTTCCGACTCTCCTAAGAAGTTAGAGTGATGGATAAGGTGACAGTGGCCACTTCTCTCACATTTGTCATCGGAGACTAGCCCTGCTAGTTCATTCGGTAACAATGAGGCAAGGATATGAAGCAGGATCCTCAAGATGCAGGAGGATTCATGAGGGAATAACGTTTATCAATAAGCCGCCTTCTATCTCTTATTATCACATAATGAGGGAGAATAATGGATTTGCTAATAAGTTAGCCAATCAAGGAACTAGGAATAAACAAGGAATAGTAGTCTATGCCAACATGGAAACAGTGTGTAAATGTGTTCCTCAAATATCCTGGGCAATATGTTCCTAGGCCAAAACAGCTTGGAGAACAAGGTTGTTGTTAGGCACTTGGGGTTGCTCCCCTCTTCTCCATGGTGAGGGACACGTGGCTTGTTGCATGAAGGGGTCGGCCCCTCCCTTCTCAAAAGGTCGAATCCTCCAGGAGTTAATTGCTGTGTGACGGCAATCATTTCTGCATTAACAGGGCGAGTTCACACAAGCAACATTTATGGTTTTCTGATGGCAGCTTCGAGGAATATGATGGAGAATGAATTGAGACAGTTTCTTAACAAGCGAGTGGAGGTTCTGGGGAAGTTAGGGCATCTGGAGAACAATTCCGAGCAGTTGAGAATTTGCGAGCTATTCTAGTCTCTTCCTTTCCAGAATTAGGTCGATGCGGCCCATTGCTTCTCCCAGGAACACACTGAGTGGTTGTTAGCTTCGCATTCTTCAGCAGAGGATATGGCGGGTTGGTCTGAGGTATACGCATTTGTGAAAGGAAGCATGGAGGACTTTAAAAAGAATCTTCAAAGGGTTTATGAAGTTGTTTGCAAAGGAATGCAGGAAGCCTCAGTAGTCTCAGAGGAAGTCAAGTACATCTCGGTTCAGATAACTTGCCTGGATTCAAGAATTGAAGACTTGGAGGGGAACATGAGAGAGCTTATGGAAATCGTTGACATTATCAAGGAGGAAATATTAAAGATGTCCAGGATGAATCAGTGCAGTCACTGCCAGGAGTCTCCAACCAATGGGGTCCGCCCAATGGAAGAAGCTTATGTCTTGCAACCAGTCTATGGCTTCTCAGGCAAGAAAGAATAGCAAAATGGTTTCCTTACTGCAGAATGTTTAAATGTTTTTTTGTGTAAACAGTTTGTAAGGGTCTATCCCTCCCACAATATGGCTAAGACAGGAAAGCATGTTAGTAAATTTTGTAAGTTCAAGGAATTCCATGCTTTAGCTTTTCTGAGTCTCCGACACAGGCAAAAATAGCTATTAGACTACAGTTTCTTATGTATCTGGACAGTTGTGCACAGCCTTTTTAATACATTTTATGTTTTCAGTTTCTGTTAAAAAGAAAAAGTTCATTTAGTAAAAAATAAGAAGGTTAGATCAAATAGAGTAATATTACATGGGAACGCACTCCCTATTACCTCCCAAACTAGAATGTGTGAATAAATTCTTGAAGATGCAAGCTAGCCGAGGGGAACAAAGGGAAAAGGCTAATGTCACCACACCGATCCCCTCTCACTTTAGGTTGGCTCTTCTCCAACTCAAGAGGGGTAGCCCTAAGATAGGATTGCTAGGGAAAAGCAGTGATGAACAAATTGCCAAAAAATCAGCAATATCGCGATTTTTCAGAATATAGAACCTCAAACGAAAAATCACGAAATTTTGAAAAAAACGGTAGAGGAAGAAATCGGCAAATATCCGGAAAAAAAATAGCAAAAATTGGCAAAAATCGAGAAGAAAACGACAGGGAAATTTTGACCCTATTAAAAAGTTGATTTTTCTTTTACCTTATTTGTCTTTGCAGTTGTTGGGGAATGGGAGTGAAGGCGTTTACCATCATCAACAATCCCCAAACCATTGTTCTCAATGCAATCAATATTTTCTTTTATTAGAGTAGGGATGAAGTTCATTGCAGAAATAATTTTAACAATGTAATTGATTGCATTCTAAGACAGATATGACCTATCTTGTTTATCACTAGAATCTTACAAACTAGGTATGTAGTTTCTCATTCATTCAAAAGAAAATGGGAATAAAAAATTATATAGTGAAGTTAGGCTAACAACAAAGGCTTATAAAATAATAATTTTATGTGAAGCAAGACGACTAGCGAAAATTGACATTTCTTTTGTATGTACGTGTAAAATTTGGTGCAATGAGGATTTAAATTTTGATTGGAGGGTAGGATTGGAGGTATTGAATTAGTAAATATTGGAACAAGGGTATATTCTAGAACACCATATATGTCAAATAAAACCTTAGAGACATAACTTCAATTATTGTCTTGCACACTTTAAGTGACCACCACCTTCACCTTTTGCAACGCTATACTCAATAGGAAGACACCAAAACATCAACATTTATGTATACATTATCCTCATGGTTCTAGGGTTTAGATTGCAACTGTTTTTTGTTTGTACTCATGGCATGGCTTAGATATACTTCCAACATAAGCCTTGAGAAACACAAAGGGCTTACGAACATAGTTCATAGAACAAACCTTTTCATTTATTGGACCACTAACTATCCACCTACCTAGACTCCTCTCCTCTCAACCATCCTATACAAATG
Organism: Larix kaempferi; assembly: GCA_027924585.1. NCBI lineage: Eukaryota > Viridiplantae > Streptophyta > Pinopsida > Pinales > Pinaceae > Larix > Larix kaempferi. The sequence goes on from BSBM01000252.1 coordinate 7,210,705, forward strand.
CCAAGTGGTACACCATGGTTTTGACTTGTCATGATGAGATACATTTGTATATTTGATGTCATTTTGTATTGGTTGTCCACTTTTGACTCCTTGATTGGACAACTATCAAGGTTCATGATTTAGTATTGACTTTGATGTATCATTTTTTATTTGGCATCCACTACATCATATATATCGGTGTTTTTAAAATTTTGAAAAATGAATTTGTTTTGTAATTTTTAAGGCTTGCTGCGATTTGCCAATGTTTTCCATTTTTTCACCAATGTTGCTGAGAAGATGTATTCTAGATCCCCTGCCAATTTTTTCTCGATGCCAATTTTTTTCAACAATGGGGCTAAGATGATTCTGAAGAGGTTGCCCTAGCAAAACATTGTAGTAGAGGATTTTTTAATGGTGATGGGAAGATAATGAAACCACTCCGAAGGCCGATGCCAATCCGATCTAGGGAAAATGGAGTCAAAGGATCACTAACTTAGAGAGCATTGCTTCAAAGGTCATCCAGGAAATAAAAATGCTCTAGGCTACCCTTGCCTCAATGGGTGTATTAGAAGGTTCAATTGCAATCACAAAGGGAAGAGACTCCCTCCTTTACTTCCTTCCTTGGGTGTACCTTACACAAAGGAATCTAAGATAGATGAACTTACCCTAGGTCCAATCCAACAAGACAATACTATCTCTTCAATGGCCCAAGAGAAATAACACGGACAATGCTAGCAATATAATCTCTAATAGATAAGCACAATAGCAAGAATAATGCCACACATTAACAAGAGAGAAACCCATAAGACAAATTTTCCCCAAGAAAAAGATATGTTCATTAGGCTTGAAAGAAAGCAAGCTTCAAAGATCCAACCATGAGTTCAAATGAGGAAGAGGCTCTATTTATGTAGGAGAGTAGCTCAACTTCTTTTACAATAAAATATTCATTTATTCCTAGATCTAGCCTAGGGTGGAGTAAACAAGTACAAAAACCCTACTATTCAATGAACAAGCTCCTAACATATACATAAAGGTGGTGGTCAATGCCACATGTACAATGCTCAAGATACAAAAGCCCAAAAGAGAGGGAGTGCCTCCTCCAAATGAGAGAACAAGTCCAAGCAATGTCCAAAATTCAAATCTAGACTCCAAAGGCTTCTCCAAGGGGATACTCCTACAAGCAATGTCCACATATCAACCAACAAGAGCCTAGGAGCCTCCCAAGTGCAAAAAGTCCTCCATAAAGCTTGAAGAATAATGACAAGTAAAAACAAACCCCAGCCTCCAAAGGCTCTCAAGGGATCACTCTCCAATAGATGTGTCCACAAAGTGCATACATGAGGGAAGAAATTCAACCCAGTAGCCTCCAAAGGCTCTTCAAAGGAGACTTCTCCAACAAGAATGTGTCCACATGGAAGCCAACCCAACCAAATGATGTCCACATGCAACTAAATCCAGCTTCCAAGTGCAAAACATCCTCCATAGAATAGGGAACCAATTACCATGCAATCTATCTTAGCATCCAAGGTGATCTCCAAAGGGTAGCGCTCCACCAAAGTGTGCTTAGAAGACAATGAAAAGACCTAGCTTGTAGGGCTTTGACCTTAGAGCTCCTCCAAGATGCAAAACGGTCACCATCAAATGTGAAATAAACCCCTCCAATGTGGACAAGTAATCCCAAAGACTGAATGCTTCATCAAATGGACAAAAAAGTCCCTCAACAAAGGCATATATGCAAGGATACTGCTCCATATCAGCTCTGAAAGACTAGGTGATGCTGCTGTCGTGAAATATGAACCTGAGGACTAGCTTTGACATAAATGATCATTTCCAGAACTACATTGCCTCTCTTCAAAGGCTGGACATCTCTCCAGAGGCCTGTCGCTGGTGCATTGGTGCTCTTCCACATGAAGATGGCTCCTTTCAAGTGAATAAGTCTGTGACCTCTCCCAGATGTGGCTGAGATTATGTGAAGAGGGCTCCAAGAGCAAAACGGTTCCATGAAGCATGCCATGACCAAGTAAAAAAACTCCCAATAGGTGACAGCATGTTCAAACTGGCAGAGAAAACCCTCCTCCAAGACTAGACATCACTCCCTGCTGGACAATACTTCAACTTGTTGCTGGCTGCAAGCTTCAGTACACAGGAAAATTATTTTTTAGGGCTGTTGCCTCAGTAAATCACTTCACACCATGCCCAAAACAGGGCCGGATTTGGAAAAAAGGTTGTTTACTACCCCTTTTGTTGTTGTTTCACATGCACAGGCTCAGAATAGAAGATTTATTGCCCAGAATGTTGTTTGAAGGACAAAACAGGGATGAAACATGCCCAGATCCGCCCAGAACTGTTGATTATGGCTGCCCGAAGGTTAGAACTTAGGACAGTCCCTAATTACACCCAGAATTTGTTGATTTATTGCCCAGATTTGAAACAAAGCCCCTTACTGCTGATTTATGGTTGGTTTTACCACATACTTGCCTCTTATAGTGCCCAGTTTGACCAAAATACTGTCCTTAGGGCTGACATATGAAAACGCAGGTTGCTTGCTGCACATATTGTCTTCTAGTTGTACTGCACTCTATCCAATAACAACATATAAGGAGTCATCATAATACGCAACCATCGCCATCTGAAGCAAAATTCCATCCCAAGAAAAACCATGATCAACCAAGGAATGAACATGTCACCCCCACTAGAGTATGATGTAAATCACAAGTGGACACCCATGCAAAATGGGGGGTAACACTCCCTACGTTGGAGGGGTGTTACAGCTCAAATTAACACCCTTACGAAGGGTCACGAAGGCCAGTGCTAAGGGTGGCGACTAATCAGGAATATGCACTCACTGTCACCACAATGCACTCTCCTCTCTCTTTAGGACTTGCTCCTTCGGCCCAGGGAGGCTTCCCAAATGAACCTAGAAGTGTTAAGATTTGATAGCTCGGTGGCACACCTGCATCAGGTGCCTAGGTGCAGGGGTCAATACTTGGAGTCTCATTAATATTCTTAAAGTGACTTTATTAATAAGTTTTTATTAAAGTACCTTTTTGATGTGACTTTATGATTTTAAAGTGAGTTGCACTTTATTATGTTTTTTAAAGTGACTTTAAGTCATAAAATGTACTTTTTAAATATTTAGGGTAACGTGACTTTTCAAAAAGAAAAATTTATTGTATAGTTCACTTAGGAGCTTTAAGTGAATGAGAGATTAGATCCTAGCCATAGATCTCTTGGCCAAGATCTAATCTCATCCATTGAAGTTGAAGAGTCATGAGAGTAACCCTAATAGGGTAAATAAAAGTTGAATGAGACTTCATTTTTGGGCACACATTCCAAGAGAGCAGTTTTGGAGAGGCTCGAGTTTCTAGAGGAGAGAGGAGAAGTTGAGAAGAGGAATAAGAGAGAAGGCTGGGCACTGAAGAAAGCGCATTTCCCTAGGAGAGGAACACGCATCCCTAGGAAGATTCCAGCATTAATTAACAGCAGCAAAAGGGGCTCGATTCCCAAGGTAGAGAGCACAGTCTACAGTGAAGTTTTGCATCAGAAAAGTGGTAGTTCCGTACAGTTGAAGAGAGGAGATTCGTACTGCAGAAAAGTGAGGCCATACAGTCACTAGATTACACAGAAAACGAGGCAGCCTGTGGGCACAGTTTTCGAGGTGATCTTCTGCTGATATTTTTTGTCTTATTTATGCACAAACTCCAAAGTGTATTTCTGCTGTACTGTTTACTGGAGATTTCAGTCATTTACAGTCATTTCTGGACACTAAAAAGGGGTCTCTATGGTCACAGTCAACTGAGATTTTTATGCACAGTCAATGCTGGAAATCACTGTGTAATTTCTTGATGTAATACGCTGCTGCTATACTCTCTGTAATATTCCTTAAGAGCTCAATAAAGACTCTCTCTCTTGACTGGTTTTTTCCCCGAAGTGTGGGGTTTCTCCAGGGTCATGGTTGACCAAAAATTCTGTGTTAAATGCTCCTTACTGCATGCTGGTATATTTTCCTGTGCATGAAATTTTATGACAGTCTGTTGTTTATTAAGTTTTTCCACTGCTAAATGGACTTTACAGACAGTATATTAGCCTACAGTCAAGTTAATTTTAATGTTTGATAAATGTGCATGACTTGTGTTTACTGTTGAGGTCAATATCAGTGGTTTGTAAAGTGTTTGACAATAGTTCTTAGTGGCTGTGTGAACAGAGGTCTGAACTAAGTCATTTTTCAACAAGAAGTAGCCCTGTAACATACAATAATGAGAACAACTCTACTTCTAACAAAACTCTCCTATTAGATTAGTCAATCTCTGCCTTTTGGAGTCAATAAGATATTCAATAAACGCTCACACAACTAGGAGGTTAGGAGCAATATGAACTAACACTACCTTGTTATTAAGATATGTCAATGAAGTATAATACAAAACCATCAACAATTAACTTGTAGGAAACTTCAATCAAACCCTTGGAAATCACAAGAAAAATACTTCTTACCTCTCACCAACCAATATCAAGTTTGTAACCTCTTGGAGTAACTTAGGTTGGCAATGGCCAATGCAATATGTGGCTATTCAAAGTTTCAAACAACTTTAGATCTGTACCAGCTTGTAAAATGATAAAGTGGCTTGATTTAACACTTTGAAAGCCCCCAGGGATACCCAACAGTACTTTAGGGTGATGTATCCCAATAGACCCCTAGCTTAGGGCAAAAACCAAGCTAAAATGCATTTTTTTATGATTTTTCAATAAGATAAACAACTCATAAATAAATAACAGAGTAACCTTTTTTGGATTTTTGCAAATAAACTCAATACAAATCAAAGTACAACAGCAAAATAAATATTTTTTTATTTTTTTAAATATTTGATTTGTTTGTATTTTTCAAATATGATACATAAAGTAATTTTGAAAAAAGAGAAAGAGGGAACTAGACCTAGGTCTTATCCCTAGGGAAATGGGAAAAATTAGGGCTAGTGTCCTCTAAAAAATTTGACAATTCAATGCTTGAAGAATTAGGGCAAGGCCAAGAAACCCTAGGTTATGTTAGCACTTGACCTAATTAGGACAAACAGAGATGTTAAGGCCTCTTCCAAAGAAATGCCTCACCAACAAGACTAAAATAGCATGGATGAACCCTAAAACACTCTTACCTTGGATACAAAAGCAATGCAAAACAAGAGCTTCAAGATCTTACCATATTTAACGGAGAAAAAAGAAGAGAACCAAACCCTATGTCATTCCTCCTTGAATTAGCCTTGAAAGATTGGAAAAAGCCTTAGACACCAAGAATTATCCTTGAAACCCTAGAAATTGTCAAGAAAGAGAGGTGCGCACTACATCAAAGACTCATATACCACAAGAAAAATAAATTTTCAATCATTTTGATCCCATGATCTTTCTTTCAAATGAGAGGAGGGCACTATATTTATAGGGAAAAAGTCTAACTTTTCCCTCCTCTAGGCCGACCTATCTAATTTTGAGTTTAAATTCATTTGTATGTTTTGTCACCCACAATCCGGGGACTAAACCTTATAAAACATAAAAATAATGTTAAAAAGTGATGATAGCTTCAACAAAGTAAAAAGTTGAGCTTGGAAGGAGGACACCATGCCCCATCTAACCCCAACAAAGTGTCTTTTTCCCTCAACACCCTTCTTACTTGGTACAGCCTTCAAAGCTTGTTTTTAATGGTGGACAATTTGCATTTTTTATCAAGATGGCCAAAGAAAAGGGGGTAATACAATAAATATAAGGTCCAAGTGGGTATCAATGAGGTGTGCTAAAGCAAGTATGACAACACTTGCAAGCATAAGCACCTTGAAAAAGCATGAAATCATGTGTGGCTAGGGGCTCCTAAGCCATGTGTCCTAATGGAGTCAGCCCAAAGTGCACCAATACCTACCCAAGGCATAAATGATCAATGTGATGAGGAGTTACCACCCATCAGGGGGTAGTCAACAAGGCCACAAGACCAGTACACCTTGAAATGAGGACCAAGAGGACCTGCCATGACCGACCAAGGGGCACGGAGCACTAATAGACCAACACTTTTACATAGAGCAGCCCCAACTTGGCCTTTTACAATGGCAAAAGGACTCCCCTCCTTGGCACATCTAGTAAGGCATGCTACAGAGAATCTAGGGCATAACAAGGGGCACACCCCCTCATTTCTTGCACTTCTAGGACAAGGAAACCACAAGTGAAACATTTCCAGAAACTCCTTTTTTAAGGAGCAGGGAGCATGGAAATGCAAGGGGAAACATTTCACCCAAAACGGAAAACATTTCCCCTTTTCAATCGACACCAGGATGCTCCCCCCGAAAAGAGGGATGCCTAGGTGCCCCCTAGAAAAAATGGAAAGTTATAAATATTATTATTTTCAGATATTTAAATTTTTATATTTTAGGATTTCGAATAGGGTACCCTATGTTGGGGATCTACACATCCCCCATGGCATGCCATAAAATTTGGGGAATGTCTCCACATGTCCTCAAACACGTTGTCCCATTTTCGTGTCCTTCAAACTTGGTGGAACATAAATAAAATGGATGATCTCTTGAGCAGACCCCTTGCCAAGGGCCTTTCTATCTTGGAAAGATTTGCAACCTACGATGACTAGAGAACCTAGTATTATACTGAACCTTACTTGGTCCTATTATAGAAGCTATCCAACAAGCCATTGTGGTCAACCAAACACCCTTCCTCAACTACATAGTGAGAGATGGTTTCTTGTACAAGTTGAATCAGTTGTGTGTATTGTTTGTTCAACTTGCCTTCTTCTCATTAAGGAAGCTCATTCTTCACCCTATGGGGGACATTTTGGCATGCAAAATATTGTGTTATGTATTTATCTTGGCCCTTCATGAAGAAACGTGTTGAAGGTTACCTTCCCATTGTAGAAAAAGCAAGCCTTCTAATAGAAAACTCGGGCTGTACCAACCTTTATCAATTCCCTCTAGGCCACAAAAATCCATCTCTGTGGATTTTGTTACTGGTTTGCTTACCAACTAGTGAAAGCATGACTATATCTCTATGGCAGTCAGTGGATTCGCGAATATGACAGATTATAATCCTTGCAACAAAAAATCTTCATGCTTATAGAGCTTCCAAACTCTTCTTTCAACATGTTTGGACCTATTTTGGCTTATGTTTGACCATCATTTTGGCAATGTAATATATTATATATTTATAATTGTAACTCCTACTCGCTTTTAGCTTTCTTCTCATTTAAGTTTTCCTTCTTTGGGTGAACTTTAATTGGAAAAGGTCCAAGTGGTTTGCATGGCACTTGTGCATGTGCATTTTGGTTTTGGTGTCTATGCACCTTTATAAATAACTAATTTAGAGTTTATTGCATATGTACAATTCTGACCATATTCTCTCATACTTGCGTACTTGCTTCCTTATGATTTCTTGCGACTCTGTGAGTGGGTAAATTCTTTCATTGCTGGTATTGTGCTCATATCAGTGTACCGAATGTTGTTGCTTATTCTCTGCATGTAATCTCATTCTATTTTTGTAGGCTGGGAATTAGAACACATTTATGCACAAGGAGGATTAGTTTTATAATGCCTTGTGAAACACTTGAACAATCAACAAGTAAAATCACTTGTAACATTAATGTTCAAAGTCTAGAGAGCATAGGCACACCAAAATAAAGAGAACCAGTATCGGAAATAGACATTATTATTATTATAATGTCGATGAATGACCAAAGGAGGTCAATGGTTCTCGAAATGACATCCAAGAAGCAGAGAAGAAGTAGGTTAGAAAAACATCCCCAAGCACTGAAAAATAGCTAAAAAGTTAGACACTAAAACAATGTAAACATAGTGAGATGGGTGGGTAAACCCAAGCTATATGAGCTAAATACATGTACAAATGGCTTTCAAGGAATGATGAAGACCAAATCTGGAAGCTGAAGCAAGGATTGACAATGCCACATATCTACAGGAATGCGCAAAGTGGAAGGACCAATGGTGTCATCATCCACCACCCCCAATATGGCTATTACAGGATATGATAATATCCATAGGGAAATGTCCAGGGATAAGGAGGCCAGGCTACAGAATCCTTGAAGGTAGTAGGATGCCCCCGGAACTCTCCTGGCATCCAAGGCCGACCAACCTCTAGAAGTAAAGCGGGTAATATGCACTTGTCCCCTTGTCCAAGGATGCTGGTAAGGATAAGTAGATGGTCCTCGATGTTGGAAAAAGGCAGATCCATGATGCTTGGAATGACAGTGAGGATACCAGGGTACTCTAGTTATAGAAGATTGAGAAGAGCACCATCTCATTGATCTATCTCTATTTGTGTGTGGCTTGACATCAACTAAAGGGTGCTTAGTACCCCCAATATCCAGGGTGGATTGTGTTAACCCCCATTTTGTATGGGTGTCCACGTGTGATCTTGATCACACTGTTGAAGAGGGGGGTGACATTATTTTGATGATGCCTTAGGGTATATAGGCAATTCTGGTCCTGGATATGGACAAGAGCAACAGTTTTGGAGGTCAGAGGAGTGCCAAAATGGTTGAAACTCAGCAATCTAAGCAGGCTGTGTGAAACCCCTGTGCAAACAGCCTTTGAAAAGCAGTCTTTTTCATCACTATTGAGAGGATTTCATACCTTTCTTGAGTTCTCATTTGTGGCAGCAATCAATCAGCAAAATGAATGATCTATCCTATTAAGCATTCAGTCTTTGAAGGAATCAGAGTCAGTTTGGCGGACTGTTTTGTCACAATCTAAAATGTTTGGCAAGACAAATATGCAGTGAGCCTATAGCAGCAGTAAAAGGGCGTCATCTTCTGATTCTGGACATGCTTTTTCAAGCTAAAGACTGTCCTAACCTCCAGGCTGCAGTCAAGAGTCATAAAAAATCGGCGTCAAACAGCAGATATGATCTTTTTTTCTGACTTCCTGTGCACCCTAGCAGCAGTTAGCAAGAGTTCTGGGCACTCTGGGATGAGTGTATGCAATACAACCGTGGTAAAAGGCATCATTTCTCAGACCTGGGCTTAGTTTGAGTTCTTTTGGGCATATCTCAGCTCCGAAATCAACACTCTGGGCACGCTGAATCAAAATCAGACCTGTCCAACCTTATAACAGCACCAGCAAGAGGAATTTCAAATTCTGAGCACGATAAAGGGCCTTGAACCTCCAAATCTGGGCAAGTTTGTGGATAAAATACAATTAACAGACCTAAGCATCACATTGTGAGGTAATTCCCTGGAGCATCAGCCCTAAAATCCAAGTGTCATGTGCATTAAAGGGTCACTATGCATGAAAAAACAGCCTCGACTGTTAATTCTAGATGGTAAATTCGCCCATCTGAGCAGTCCGAGCTTCATTTAGACGGTAATTTGTACCTGCAGTGGAGCCCGCGGCCTTGGAAGAGACTGTTTATCATTGTGTTCGATCTCTTCCTGATCCTGTAGCATCGATTGGCAGCCACGGTTAGGGTTTCATCACCTTTGAAGGGAAACATTGCTGTGCATACAAACAGAGTTGAGTTGGGATGCAGCATTCACACCTTGGAATCATTCATGACAGTGTTTTGCGAAGGTAGCGATCCACTTAGGGCTGAAATCATTGAACCTCAAAGACACCTCACCTCGATACCAGTATAGATCTATCTTAAACCCTTATCTATCAAGCACAGAGAGTGATCGAATTTATTGAGGTGTATTTCTTTTTTAAAATTTAAATTTAAGTTTTAAGTTTTTATTTTATAAACAAACATCGATTTTTTAATTATTTTTCGTAATATTTTATTTTATGAGCCAACATGGATTTTTTTTAAATATTTTTCATAATTTTTTTATTTTATGAGCTGACATGAATTTTTTTAATTATTTTGTTAGGAACAAACGTTACATCTCCCCCATATTGGGTTGTAGAGCACCGAGACTCGGTGCAATGAACCCTTCTCCTTGGGGTGCAGCCTTTGGATTGTTTAGTGGACATTCTTTAGCCCAATATAGTTGCCTATTAGAGTGACCCATATTGGGAGAGTGATGTGGATTCCTTTGTGAGCATCATTCGAGCTTTTGAATGCTTTATGGACAACGTTTGAAGACTTGAATAAGGAGTCGTCCCATTCTTCTTGAGTTGGTTCTCCTTGTGGGATGCACTAATTTTAAGTGGGTGCTCTAATATGGATTGATGAGATGGTATGGAAGGTTAAGGCTGCCTGGTGCACATTTAGTGAAGCATTTGCCCTTTGAAGAAACCATGGGAAGTTGGCTTAATGGGTTTTTCCTTATGTGGGTTATGTGGGTTATCTTGTGGACCCCATTGTATTCATTATGGACACCTTGTGGTTACACATGGGCATACTCTTTCGAGGTTGTGCTTTGAAGAAGCCCTTTTGTTGGTAGGTGGACATCCCTTGGAAGACACTTGAAGAAGGTTTGGAGACTTATCTCGACATAACTTGAATATTCAATTTGCCTTGTGGACATCTTTTATGGCTTCAACCCCCTTTAGGACTTTGCTTGAGGAACAAATTACCTTGAGGGAAGCCTTTGGAGGCTAGTAGGTGGACATCTTAGTTGCTTGGAGGACTTGGCTTGTTGAAGACCCCACTTGGAAAGGGGCTTTAAGGTTGTCTTATGGACATTTCCTTTGGAACACACTTCCGGGAGAGGCCTTTGGAGGCCATGCGGCATCATCACCTACCACGTATTCCACTATGTGATGGAGACATCCCCTCATTTAGGGTCTTGTGTATCTTATGTAATGTACAAGTGGCTTTGACCACCTTATTTTATTGTAACTTGTTAGGAGTCAATTGATTGACTATGGCTTTTGTATTATTTTACCCCACCCTAGGCTAGATATAAGGAAAATATTATTATTTTATTGTAAGGAAGCTTTAGCCTCTCCTATAAATAGAGAGCCACTTCCTCATTTCATTTCATGGTTGGATTTTTGGATCTCTCTCTCTTTTAGAGCTTCATTTATATATCTTTCTTTGGAGCAAATTTTGTTTTAAGGGTTTCTCTCTTGTGAATGTGTGGAATTTATCTTGCTATTGTGCTTACCTATTAGAGAGCATATTTGCTAGCATTGTCCATGTTACTTCTCTTGAGCCATTTTAGGGGCAATATTGTCTAAGTGGATTGGATCTTGGATAAGGTTTTATGTTGGATTCAATTGAAGTTCTTGCATAGAGGGGTGTTTTTCTTTGTACTAATCCTAATCAAGATTTTGCAAATCTAACCACTTCTAATGTAGGGTTTCACGCGAGGAAGGAATTAACGAAGAGACTTGTCCTTCCCCTTGTGATCGCAATATGAACCCCCTAATACATCTACGAAGGTTTGGAGGCCTAGAGCACTTACTCTTTCTAGATGACCTTTGAAGCAAAGCCCTCTAAGTTAACGACCTATTGACTCCATTTGCCCCGAGTTGGATTGGTACTGGTCCTTTAAAGTGTCTTCCCTTATCCTCCCATCACCATTGTATATCTCTATACTACAAATGTTTGATAGGGAAACCCTTTGGAATCACCCTGCTCCTTGTTGTCCTTTTCCCTAGTGAACCTTAACCCTAGGGAATACTCCCCCTTGAGTTGGAGAAGAGCCAACCTAAAGTGAGAGGAGATGGATGTGGTGACATTGGCCTGATTCCCTTGGTTCCCCTCGCGCTAGTATGCATCTTTGGGACTTTAATCACACATGCTAGTTTGGGAGGTAACCCGTTGAAAGGAGGACCGATAGCCCTAGGGTTGTAATGTACCTACATATGATAATTACTATATTATTAGGTACCTATGGAGGTACCTAAAGGGGATAATTAACACAATGTGGCCATAATCATGGAATAAGACCCACTAGGTAGTTGGTGGGTAGTAAATAGGTGCACCAGCTAGTTGGTGGGTAATAAATGTAATAATGATGGGTAGTGGGTATAGACCCCTAGGAATACTCATGAGATAGTATATATACACGAGCATCATTGTAGTTTATATGTTGGATATTGTATTGTAATAAGCATGGCTTGTGGAGTGACTATTTCCATAAGGAATTATTGAGGGTGTTACCCTACCTTTAGAGTTTTCTCCACAATCTTGGTGTTTATTCTTAAGTAGATACATTTTGTTGACCTTAATATTAAGGGTTTTATCTTTTATCTACTAAGGTTCACTATAAGTGGTATCATAAGTCTTTATTGGACTTGAGGAAGAAATTTCTTCTTCATGCAAATTTTCTTGGAGTGGGTTTTTCTTTTGGCTCATTCACCAGATCGCAACCAACTTGATGCCAGTAGTAGTAGATCATCTAAGGAATTTTAGAATTGGGGTTTGTTAACACTAAATCTGTTAGGCCCAGACAATGGGCTTGATAGATTATCCAAATGTAATTAGGGTATATTGTTCGTTTAATGTTGATCAATGCCTTTGGATAGTCTTACCCCTCATTATGCATGAGGCTTCATTTATGATTTTCATCAAACAAATGGATAGGTTGATTGTGCTCTCGGATAGTCTTGGATTGATTGATGATAGTGTGATCCTTCATATTGATTTTTCTCTCTCCTAGATGAGGTGGCATAGTCCAACAAGGTTACAGATTCTCATCATGGTGGATGACTTCATGTTCCTAGCACTTTGATTTGATTCCTTAGGGGCCAACCCATTTTGATTTTATGAGGTTTGTTTACCCACTTTGGAAGGGCTCCTGTGATGGCACACAAGTTCACAAATAATAATATTGTATTAGGGGGATACTTATGATCCAATTCATGAGGGTGGCAAAACTTTTATGCATAAAGGCAAGGATGCATCACTTACCCACTTTGGAGGGGCTCCTATGATGGCACACAAATTCACAAATAATAATATTTTATCAGGGGGTTGATTGTGTTCTAATTCATGAGGGTGTCCAAACTTTTATGTGTAAAGGCAAGGATACATAATTTACCCACTTTGGAGGGGCTCCTATGATGGAACACATATTCATAAATAATAATATTTTATTAGGGGGTTGCTTCTTTTCCTAATGAAACGTGGAAGTCATGCACTTCCAATTGGATCTTCTCTAACTTGAGGGGGGCTTCCCTAGATAGGCTTGGTAGGCTATGGAAATGAGAGCATGAGGTGATTTCTAAGAGTTACCCTTAGCAAAACTTGAGGTCTTTCTTTGTAGTATAGGTCATGGAAGGACCATGAAGACCAATGCCAATCCCTAGGGAAAATGGAGTCTCAAGATAATCCCCCCCCCAAAGGGCCTTGTTTAGATATGTTTGGATAGAATCCCTACACGATGCTAGAGAATTCCCAATCCCAAACTGTTCAAGCTTCATGCAAATTTTCACCAAGGGCTGGCTGTCACTACTACACACACCTTCATCTCATGCCCTAACATGTACCCTAGATTATTCCACCAAATTTGCAACCTCTACAAAGGTAGACAAACTACAAACCAACAACAAAACTAAACCATAAAATCATTCCATTGGAGAAAGCATACTCTTTCAATGAACTAGGAGCATAAATCCTACAATGGTAATAAAAAAATAGCATGTCACTTGAATATTAAGCCATCCAAGAAAACCCAAGAGAAAGGAAAAAACTCTTAAATTTCAAAGTGCTCCATGAAAAGATATGTCAATTAGGCTCCAAAAGAGAGAGAACTCTCAAAATCCAACCATGAAAATAAAAATAAAAATAAAAATGAGGAAGTAGCTCTCTATTTATAGGAAAGGCTAAAACTTCCTTTACAATAAAATATTCGTTATTTCCTAATATCTACCCTAGGGTGGGATAAAATACAACAAAATCTCCACTTCAAGCAACTAACTCCTAAAATTACGTGAATGTGGTGGTCAAAGATACTTGTACACAACAAAAATGCATGGAGCCCCTAAATGAGGGGAATGTCTCCAACAAGCAAGAGAACAAGTGGTAGTTGATTATGCCTCATGGCCTCTAAGGGCCAAGGAAATGCTCAAGGCTTTGCGAGGTTACGTATGAGAACGAGGACATAAGAGAAACAGGATGTACACTTCACCAAATTGTGTAAAGGACTTTACAAAGTGCGTTATAGAAGGTGATGGGTAAATCGAAGGCAGGAACGATGACTAGAGGTTAGAGGGATATGCAAGGAAGGCCACAAGCCAAGTTCACCACATAATGCACACACAACCTTAATTTTGGTGCATGATAACTGAACATATATGCATGTAATATCTAAAACAACATGTAACCTACCACGACCACCTACATCATTGTGCGCAATTGAAAAATGAACCGTTATTCATTAGTAATTATCCCAACATTTCATTAACTTCATAAACTTCCTAATTGGTGGAAACCCCAAGACAACGTCAAGTTAGCTAGAGACCTAGGCTAGGATCACAAACTTGTGATGAGGCCAAGAAACTCAATGGGGGTGGGCTATATATTTTATAAGAAAGCTTTAAAACACGGGGGAGCCTAGAAACACTTTGTCGGCTAAGTATCATGGATAACAATAAAATACGATCAACAATCTTCTTTAGGAGAATGGGCAACAAGATCTTCAACAAGACTAGGATCCTAGCTTTCGTGAAAAACCTTTAGCAAACTCTTTGAGTGAATATATTCCTTTATTAGGAAACCCAAAACACCAATATCTTACATCAATATTTATCAAATTAAGAGACACTTTGAACATTTTGAACTTGATATCTTCATGGACCACTTTCAATTTTAAAAGAGCTTCAACAAACAGCGCAACATGCAATCTAACTGAACCCTCACGTCCATGGAATTTGAAGATGCATTTCTCTCAACCATCATCATGAAATTGATTAGGATATCCCATGATGTCCTAAAAATCAAATGGTTCAAACCAATCGTGCATCCATGGCTGGTTAAGAACTGCCGTATCATCTTCAAATCTTCAAATGTGAGGCACCTAATCTCAAAAAGGCATGAGCATACCTCAAATTAAATACCAAAATGTGTGGAGTCACCAAGGTGAACTTTTAATGCCTTTACGATGTTGGTTGTTTCACCATACAAACAACAAGTATTAAAATGTATAAAGAACAAAAGCTTCATTCCTCCGTGGAGTCGCCATATGAGCTAGTTAGATTGTGAATTAAGTAAGGTTCATCAATGATTGAGATGTCGTTCAAGCTCAGATTGAATGGACTTATCCTTGGCAACGACGCTAAAATGCTATAGTGCGGTTTAACACCTGAGTGGAAAAGCCCAAATCCATTAGTGCTATCAAATGCAACTTTGAAAGAAAAGCACCACTGTCACCTCAATGCTTAACTTCCCTATTTTAGGCCAACTCTCAAGGCCAGGTGCTTTCCTATAGGTTGATTAGATCTAGGATTTAAGGAGAGCTAAAGGAAAGAGATCAACTTGTTTGAGATGTGAAGTGTGTATTTGTTAAATTAATTCCCCAAATAAGTATTTAACCACTTTAAATTTGCAATGATCAATATATTAAACACTTAGAATATTTTCTCAATGATGTATAATAAAATAAACCATGAACATTTGCAATGACAATAGTGAAATAAAGATAGCAATGGATCATAAGACTTGAGAAATAAAAGTGCTTAAACAAATAGCTTCATTGCCATGATAAATGATTAACCATTCACCAATTGAGACTGCAATATAGAACAAGTTGTTATTATTAAAGATCTTGAAGTTAGGATTTGAATGAGGCCTAAGATTTTGAAGTTAGGATTTGAATGAGGCCTTGCTTGAGAAAGATCTCTAAAACAAGGTATTACCCAAATATAGCTATACCAAAATTTTGAGTGACTAAAATCACTTCTCCAATTATGGAATGTGGTCTTATTCTTAGTTAATGTGCCAATTACTCCAAGTTAACCATCACTGCACTCTTTTCTCTTGTTCTCTTGGTATTTCTTCACATGAACTTCAACTTGGTGGCTTAACATTTGAGGTAAAGTTGTTTACTTTGATATTGAAAGATTTATTTATGTAGTCCATAAGAAGGGTAGTGTTACTCCATTGGTTCATCATACTTTAGCTTTATAGATTGATTGAAGTCTTTAGCATTTGTAGGAGGGGTACTCATCAATTTTGCATAGGCTAAGGGTGAGTTAGATAGATAGGTTGAAGGTGTAAGCTTAAGTGCTACTCTTCCTTGGTAAAATTTGCAAGTAGCTTTGAATTGTTTGGGGTAAGAATTTGACATGTGTTTTGTAGGGGTTCCGGTCAAACACATACACCCAAGGATTCTAGAAGGGTATTCTAAATACTCCATTTGCCCAAGGGTTCGAAGGCACCAGTCCTAAAATCTCTAACTCTACAACCAAAAATCCCCCAAAAAATAAAATTTCCTTAATTTTAATTTGTTTAAGGGTAAAAATTCGCAAAAAATCAAAAGAAAAACATTTAGTATTTTTTCCCATTTGCCTAGATTTATTTTATGGCTTCATCTTGTTTATAGGCTTTAATTTTACTTTAACTTTTGTTTTAAGCTTACTAGTTTTATGTAGAAAAAACATATAAGCCTAATTAGTCTTCAGTTCAACATTTTCTAAAGGGTTTTTGTGATGCACCTGCAACAATTACTTAATAAAAATATGCGAAATAGCAGAAATGACAGAACTCAGAATCACTTTTATATTGATCACAGGCCACTTCGAGGGGGCAACCTCCTATGAGCAAGCTCAATACAAATAACTTCACGGTGCCTTCATAGGTCTCAACACACACTTATATACTAATTCTAGGTGCCAATACTATGGATCAAAACCATGGGCCGTTACAAACTATGGATCAACAATACTACGGGCGACTTACAAAGCATATGCGCCAACAACAATAACACAAACTATTGATCAACAAATACTACGGGACGACTTACAAAGCATATGCGTCCAACAACAACATACTAACAAAGTAAAGACATGGGTTCCTAACATCCCCTCCCCCTTAAAAAAAAGCTTTGTCCTCAAAGCTTTAGATGTGGAAATTGTTGTCGAATCTGAAGGAGTGGTTCCCATGTAGCATCCTCTGGTTGCATGCCGTGCCACTGAATTAAGACCTCTGTGATAGAGCGAGAGCAAAGCTGACGCGTGCGCTGATTGAGGATGGCCTCTGGCTCCAAAAGGATGGATCCTTCATTATCCAGTTCGGGTAAAATCGTTTGTCCACTGATGTTGGTGCCAAGAACTTTCTTCAGACAAGAGACATGAAAGACTGGATGAATGAGGGAAGAAGGAGGAAGTTCCAATTTATAAGCAACGGACCCAATCTTCTGAAGAATCCGATATGGCCCATAGAACTTTGGAGCGAGCTTATGACGCCCTTTGAGTTTCAAGGATGATTGTTTGTACGGCTGGAGACGAAGAAAAACCATATCGCCGACTTGAAAAGTGCGCTCAGAACGGTGTTGATCAGCTTGTTACTTCATGTGATTTCTTTCCATGTGAAGATTGTCCCGCAAAATGCGCAGAATCTGATCGCGGTTTCGAAGGACCGTGTCAACTTCCTGAACTGGTGAACTGGTGGGGGTGTATGGAAGAAGAGCTGGAGGTGCCTGACCATAGACTGCTTCATATGGGGTCATTTTAGAGGCAGTGTGGTAAGAGGTATTGTACCACTATTCAGCGAGAGGGAGCCCTTTTTCCCACTGATGTTGTTGTTCCGAGGTGAAGCAACGAAGATAAGTTTCCAAGCATTTATTGACAATTTCAGTCTGACCATCTGTTTGTGGGTGATACCCTGAACTCATCTTCAGTTTGGTGCTAGTGTGGCGAAATAGTTCTGTCCAAAAATGACTGGTGAAAGTCGCATCACGATCCGAGACAATGGAAGAAGGGATGCCATGAAGACGAAAGATCTGGTCCAGAAAAATTTGAGCGACGGAGGAGGCTGTATAGGGATGGCTGAGAGCACAAAAATGACTATATTTGGAGAGGCGATCAACCACAACGAGAATCATTGTCTTCCCGCCAGATTTAGGGAACCCTTCAATGAAATCCATAGAAATATCTGTCCAAATCCGTGTAGGTATGGGAAATGGTTCAAGCAATCCTGGAAGCAGTGTTGTTTCACCCTTATTGCGCTGGCAGGTATCACATTCGGCCACCATCTGTTGAATTGTCCTTTTCATGCCCTGGAAAAAGAAGTTACGCTGTGCTCGTTCATACGTTTTGAGGAACCCAGAGTGCCCTGCCGATGGAGAAGCATGGAGTTCATAGAAGACAGCCTGTTGAAGATCTGTGCTTTGGGGAAGCACCAGACGACCCTTGTATCGCAGAGAAGCACCATCCCAAGAGTAATGTGGTACAGCAGAAGGGTTGTTGGTCAAGCATTGGATTATTTGAGATAAGGAGGAGTCATTGACATAACCCTGTTGAACAGATTGCAACCAATTTGGAACAGGCATAGAAATAGCTGAAAGAGAACCTTGGGCATCAAATGTGCGAGAAAGAGCATCTGCCACAATATTGTCTTTACCCTTCTTGTAAGTGATCTCATAGTCATAACCCATGAGTTTTCTAACCCATTTATGTTGTGCCGGGGAGGAGACACGCTGGTCCAAGAAATATTTCAGACTCTGGTGATCAGTCTTGATGCAGAAATGATTCCCTAATAGGTATGGGCGCCACTTCTATACTGCATGCAAAATAGCCATCATTTCCTTCTCATAGGTAGAGGCAGCTAAATTCTTACCTGAAAGGGCTTTGCTGGTGAACGCAATGGGGTGTTCATCTTGAAGGAGAACAGCACCAAGTCCATTCCCGCAAGCATCACTCTCAATAGTGAAGGGCTTGGAAAAATTGGGCATAGCTAGCACATGTGTAGTACACATAGCTTGTTTTAGTTTGTCAAATGCACACTGAGCAGCAGGTGTCCATGTGAAGGCATCCTTTTTCAATAGAGCAGTTAATGGAGCTGCAATATTCCCATAATCCTTGACAAACTTGCGGTAGTAGCCAGTCAACCCCAAAAAACCACGAAGGCTCTTGAGTGTCTGAGGATGCGGCCAATTGTTCATGGCATCGATTTTGGCAGGATCCACGCGAACCCCTTGTGCTGAGATAATGTGCCCGAGATACTCAACTTCCTTCTGTCCAAAAACACATTTAGACTCCTTGGCATGGAGATGATGGTCAGAGAAAAGTTGCATGACAAGATCCAAATGCTGGAGATGTTCATCCCATGTTTTACTGTAGATGAGGATATCATCAAAGAATACTAGAATGAATTTCCGCAAGTAGGATCGAAATATTTTATTCATTAAGGCCTGGAATGTGGAAGGAGCATTAGTGAGTCCAAAGGGCATGACCAAAAACTCATAATGGCCATCATGTGTGCGAAAAGCTGTTTTAGGGATATCATCCTCATGAACCCGAATTTGATGATATCCAGAACGAAGATCCAACTTGGAGAAAAAGTGAGCCCCATGAAGCTCATCAAGAAGCTCATCAACAACAGGAATTGGAAACTTATCCTTGATGGTGAGGTGATTAAGTGCTCGGAAGTCAATGCAGAGACGCCATGACCCATCTTTTTTGCGGACAAGAATAACTGGAGAAGAAAAGGAACTAGTGCTTGGGCGAATAATACCTTGCTTCAATAAGTCCCGAACAAGCATTTCAATCTCCGTTTTTTGGTGAAATGGGTAGCGATAGGGCCTGATGTTGGGAGGAACGCTGCCAGGAAGGAGCTGAATACGATGGTCTTCTGGCCTAGAAGGTGGCAATCCCACTGGTTCAGCAAAGACACCTGTATATCGATCCAGAATTTGTTGTAGATCCAAAGGAGTAGTGGAGATCGCTGATGGTTGCATCTGGATGGAATGGATCTGAGCGATGACACCATGTGAATTCTTCTTGAGGATTTTTTCCATGCGATGTGAACTGATGATGCTAAGAGAACCTGGTTGTAATCCTGTCAATGTGTATTTTTGTCCATTGAGGGAAAACTGCATCCAAAGTTCGGAAAAATCCCATAAGATAGGGCCAAGTGTGCATAGCCATTGAGTGCCCAAAACCACATCACATCCGCCTAAGGGCAAGGCAAACATGTCAGAGTGCAAGGTATAATCTCCCATAGAGATACACACATTTCGACACTTCCCTTTGCAAGGTAAGGTGCCCCCATTGGCAACCATGACTTCAAAGTTGGAGCAAGGATGGATAAAACAATCAGCTTGCTTGGCGATCCGAGGGTCAATGAAATTATGAGTGCTACCAGAATCAATGAGTATTGTAAGAGGAAGCTTCTTGAAGTAACCCCTGACCCGCATTGTTTGGGGGGTGGTGATTCCAGCTAAAGCATGGAGAGATATCTCTGGCTGGTTATCCTGAGACGGAGGGTCAATAGGCGGTTCCTGAATGTCGACTGGAGCATCCAGTGTTTCTGGATCTTCGTCACCCATTTCAGAGGCAAGCGGAGACTCCACATCCAAGAGATAGAGCTTTTGCTGAACACATCTATGTCCCCGAGTGAATTTCTCATCACAATTATAGCAAAGCCCCTTTTCTCTGCGTGCTTTCATCTCTGTTTCAGACAAACGCTTGATAGGAGTCGGTCGAGGAGCCTGCGGTATAGGTGGTCGCTGAGAACCCATATTTCGGAAGGGAACAAAAGTGGGCTTGGAGCGTTGTTGGGCTGCAATCTTGTCTTCTGCCAACTTAGCCAACCCTAGTGCTTCCATCATTGTGTTGGGACATAACATTTTGACCTCAGAGCGGATGGCATCCTTTAGACCACTGATAAAACAACTCCGGTAAAAGTCATCAGACAATCCTTCGGTGTGGTTGGCTAGATTCTCAAATTCGGTTTGATACTCTCTCACAGTGCTAGTTTGGCGAAGTTTAGCGAGGGCTCCTGTGAAGTCATCAAAAGCACTAGGACCAGATCGTTGCAAAAGGAGCTGGCAAAAGTCTGGCCATTTGGGATCTGGATGAGCCTTGATGTACCAACGGTACCATTGAAGAGCTTCCTGTTCCAAATGAAAGGATGCCAACGGAACTTTGTTGACATCAAAAGTATTATGCAGACTGAAATATTGTTCTGCACGATAGATCCATCTAGTTGGATCAGTACCATTGAAGCGAGGAAAATCAAGCTTCGGACCACGGAAATTGCTGGAAGAAGAGAACCCATTGTCTGCTGAAGACTCGGACTGCCGTTTGTTGTTCATAGCTGAATGTTCAAGATGGAGACCGAGAAATTTTTCATCCAGATCTTGGAGTTTGGCTTGGATGGCTGCAAGTGCGTCCTCCATGGTTTTTGCTCCTGCACGGATGACAATGATAACCAGGTTTTTTTTTTTTTTTATCGATTGATTGGGTAGGAAAACAAAAACATAAACTACTTCAGTAAGGGAAAATTTGGATTTGGGAAAAAATCAGAAGGGTAATTGGGGTTTGACTAGGTTTTGGACACTGTTGGATAGACAGGGGAGCAAAAATGAGGATTTCAGAAGCGGGGTGAAAGAATGGGAAAATTTGGCAGAGGGGAACAAAGAAACAGAATTCAGAAAGGAACTCTATGGTAAAATTTGAAGGTGATTGGGTGAAATCTGAGGAAGTTATGGCAAACCCTAAAAATAGACAAATGTGGGATTTCGGGCTGTAGGAAGGGGAATTGAGGATAGGGTCCTCAGGAATGAAATATGCAGAATGGAATGACAGGGGTTCCCTAAAAATTTCAAGGGAAACGGAGGTAAAACAAGGGAGATATGGAGAAAAAACTGAATATTATACTCTTTTTTTCTCTTTCTTTTTTTTTTTTTTTTTCCAGACTGGAGCGGCTACGGCTCGGATTTTTCTTTTTTTCTTTTTATTTTTTTTTTTTTTTTTTTTTACAGATTGGAGCGGCTACGGCTCGAAAGGGATCTGGAACAACGCCGAACGGTTGGATCTGGAACGGCTTGCAAAATGGATCTGAAACGGCGCAGCAGTGATCAACAATAGTTCAGCTGAAAGTAGATATGGACCCCAGGTATGTGCAGCTTCCTAACAGTTCAGGGGTTTCACTCGGCCACCAATGTTGTCTGACGGCTTGCGTATTGGGGCAGTACCCCTCACTCCACGGCTCAGGTAAAACTGATAACCGCTTTGCCACAAACGACAGCTCTTGGTTTACCTCACGGGAGGGAACTAGTCAATAAGGTAGGGGTCGTTGCCCTTTTCGCTGGCAGGTCCTCTCAATGGGCCAGCTACTTCGGGGTTCCTGTGGTACTCCTCACAATGAGTTTTAGGGCTTATGCCCAAGTACTTCCCACAGTTAAGCGGATAGGGATTATTCCCAAATCCGAACCTGCAACAGATGCGAAAAAAAATTTTGGCAGAAATTTCACCCAGCGAGCCCAAGAAAGTGCTCTGATACCAGATGTGATGCACCTGCAACAATTACTTAATAAAAATATGCGAAATAGCAGAAATGACAGAACTCAGAATCACTTTTATATTGATCACATGCCACTTCGAGGGGGCAACCTCCTATGAGCAAGCTCAATACAAATAACTTCACGGTGCCTTCATAGGTCTCAACACACACTTATATACTAATTCTAGGCGCCAATACTATGGATCAAAACCATGGGCCGTTACAAACTATGGATCAACAATACTACGGGCGACTTACAAAGCATATGCGCCAACAACAATAACACAAACTATTGATCAACAAATACTACGAGACGACTTACAAAGCATATGCGTCCAACAACAACATACTAACAAAGTAAAGACATGGGTTCCTAACAGTTTTCATGTTGGAAATAGTCACTAAAAAATTCTCGACTCAAAATCTGATATTTATTAAGATTTTTAGTGGTTTTAAGAGGGTAATCTTGCATTCCTGGGTTGGCAGGTGCGGGAGGCATAATCTATGATGTCATGGGAAACAACTAGAAAGATTATGCCTGGGGCATTGGTAAAAGGACAAACAATGACACGGAATGGCTTGCACTAATCAAAGGGCTTAAGATAGCTAGCAACCTTGGCATTGAGGAAATAATAGTCTTTGGTGACTCTCTAATGGTCATTAGAGAAGACAGAAAATTGATGAAGAATCGAAAGCTGCTAATTGCTAAAATGCACTACCTCTTCAAGTGTATAATTAGCGAATTCAAAACAATAAACTTCTTGCATGTATTGAGAGACAGCAACACGCAAGCGGATGTCTTCGCAAATGCTGGAGTTGGATTAAACTACGGGACCCTAGTCAGCAATAATGAAATTGACTACAATAGCTAGACTCGTTAATTTCGATTTTATATCTGCAAGAGTTGGATTAAATAGAATGTTCGCGAACAATCCCTCTAGCATCATCACTTCAACTCCATTTTCTATCCTATGTTGGG
The DNA here is from genome assembly GCA_027924585.1 of Larix kaempferi. Taxonomy (NCBI): domain Eukaryota; kingdom Viridiplantae; phylum Streptophyta; class Pinopsida; order Pinales; family Pinaceae; genus Larix; species Larix kaempferi. The sequence continues at coordinate 7,233,989 of BSBM01000252.1, forward strand.
GAGAAAAGATCTTCATCGAGTATATCCAGCGCTTGGGGAACTTCAAAAATTTTGCATTAATGGATGATGGACGGGTCTCACGCATGAGACAGGTGGGAAGCTAGAATGGCGGGCATAAGGACTAGAGATGTTATTAATTCGCATGCTCGGAGAAATCAAAAGCATATCATTATCACATTTTGGAATCACGAGAGCTCTCTGTGGAGGTTTGAAAGTAGGATGGGTTCCTGTAACCGAACCAAGGGTTTGTTGGACGATTTGAATCCTCTGATCCACTGTTTGTTGTGCGGGAAGACCTTCCCAGGCATAAGGCGGGATAAGAACAGAGCCCATCCTGAGAAAAACGACAACAAGAAACACATCCACAGTCTGGATGACTACCTGGACGTGGATTCGATACACGACTCTGCTCCAGAAAAAGGAGACTGTGGTGGCCATTGTTCTGTGCACAAAAGGCAGCGCGTCAAGGAGGAAGGAAGTTTGAATGAGCTGGAGGAACAGGTTAGGATACTCAGAAGTGAGAACTTGGAGATGAAAAGGGCGATAACCCGCCTCTTCTCCTTAGCACAAGCCACTCATGCAGAAGTTCGGGCAAGCAACAATAAGGGGAATGACAGAGCAACTAACTTGGACAACACAATTGACATTGTTGACTCTAGCATAGTAAATCTGGACTCCAAACTCGAAGCGGTCAACAATCAGGTGCTCGAGGTAAAAGAAAACGTTGGTCATATGAAAATAGATATTGGCTATTACAATCCTGGAATGAATGCTTGTAGTTGGAATGAATGCTTGTAGTTGCAAGAAGAAAGATGGAATGGAGGAGCTTCCTACTAAACACAAACCTCAGCAGCAGAATCTTCTCAAGCCATCGCAATCCTGTTGACTTTAGGAATCTATGTTTTTTGGTAATATTATGGTCCCTCTTTGGGCTAGTCTCGTAGCTCTGTTTTTTTTGTTTAGAAACAATAGTTGGCTTCTCAGTGATTTTTGATAGAAACTCTTCAGGTCTTCAGTCTCTCCTTTTAAGGAATGGTGTGTTTTTTCCTACTCCTCCTTCGACGGTTTGTACGGAGTTATATCACTCATAGATTAGGTAAATTTCATAGAAGTTATAGTATTGTAAAGGACGAGCAAGCAGTGCTAGCAGCTGTCTTATTGTGGGATCAGTCCTTCCCCGGATCTATGTACTTTCGACTTCTTTTTAATATAAAAACCCTAAACCGTTTCTGTTAAAAAAAAAGAGGTTAATCTTGCATTTAATTAATTCTAAAAATCATTACAACAATATCATTTAATTCTGGAAAATTTATTAGTTTTTTTTCTAGCTTCTAAACTTCAATTTTCTGCATATAATTTGGGGTTAAAATTTGAAAATTTAAAAAGGGTTCAATGAATCAGCCTTTGTTCCTACTTATAAAGCACCATAATGGATTCTTGCAACCAAGATGGTTGAATCGATTCGTGTCAGGGACAGAGGGGATGTGTATTTCTAGGGGCGATGATAGGGCGGCCCTGCTCGGATGGGTTTCATGGGCTCATTTGCATTTATAGGGATTTCCCAGAGGAAAAGGGTGACTTATAGACCTTGGATCTTTTGATGCCTCTCGATACATGAATCTGTGTGGGAGGGATCAATTGCTTATAATGTCTAGGTAATGGATGCTAGGCGCTGGGGATTTACCTAGCCATTCATTGTGTTTGGTTTCTTATTTTTCTTGTTGTTTTCCTCACTACAAAACACTAGGACAACAAGCTCTAATTTTTTGTAAATTCTACTTTGGTTAATGATCAATATTAACTTGCTAAACACCTCTAATTATTGGCTAAAATAATCTATTTAAATTTTGGATTTTTTTGCATTTTACTGCTCTATTGGATATCATATAACAACGAGATAACTTGGTGTTTTTATTTGGTTAATGTCGGTTTAATATATCATTTATCTTGGATATGTTGGCTAAATAATCACTCTCTTTTTTTAATGTCTCTTGGTTGATGGCTTAATTTCAAGTGTTGTATCTTACATATTCATTGTTAATAAATTCTAGAATTTTATTTGTGCAAGCTTTCTTTCATTATCTTCAATTTTGCACATGCTCTTGATGTTGTCTTTATTTTCAGAATCATGGATGGAAGAGCAAATGTTACATGGACGATTAACTTGGAGTAACTGGCACATTAACTAAGATAAGACCACATTCTCACACTTGGAGAAGTGATTTTAGTCTCTTTTGGGTGACACTGTGTTTCATAGATCTTCTCTAAAACAAGGCCTCATTTAAAGTCTAACTTCAAGATCTTTAATAATAACAACTTGTTCTATATTGCAGTCTCAGTTGGTGAATGGTTAATCATTTAGCATGGAAATGAAGCTACTTGTTTAAGCACTTTTATTTCTCAAGTCTTGCAATCCATTGTTATCTTTATTTTACTATTGCCATTGCAAATGTTCATGGTTTATTTTATTGTACAACATTGAGCAAATTTTCTAAGTGTTTAATTTATTGATTATTGCAAATCTAAACTGGTTAACTACTTATTTGGGGAATTAACTTAACAAATACGCACTACACATCTCAAACAAGTTGATCTCTTTCCCTTGGCTCTCCTCAAATCCTAAATCTAATCAACGTATATGGAAGACTCCCTTGGCCTTGAGAATTGGCCTAAAAGAGGGAAGTTAAGCATCAAGGTGACAATGGTGCTTTTCTTCCAAAGTTGCACTTGATAACACTAGTGGAGTCAAAATTTTCCACTTAGGTGATCAATCGAGTTGTAACAGGACCTATGCGTAGTATTCCTCATGAGAAATTGTCTATTTTTATTGAAGATTGTTATAATCCTAATGGGGGTATATATGTGGTCAAATGTATATGTAAATAGTAGGGCACCCTAGTAGTGGGCATGGGCAATGAATGAGAATATGCATATATAGAGGCCAATAGAGCCATTATTGTACACATTGGCTTATAATTACTATACTTGAATGTATCTGGGTTATTTGGGAACTATTCTCCTAATCTAAAAGGATTTATTGCCAATCTCGACATAATAGTCCTTTCGAGAGATGTGCTATGTCCATATTTTATGTACCTTGTGTACGGGAATATAATGCTTTATTGTGTCTTGGGTTCAAAACATTTGGTATCAGATTGTGTCATTCTTAGTTTGGCACATACAGACTACACCTTGAACAATTGGATCCATAACATTTGTTATGGAACTCGAAGTTCAATGAGACTTGAAATTTTGGGAAGAAGAAATCGTAGACTATATATGGTCCAGACTCGAAATTTCAACATCATATTCTCGAGAATACTGGCACTACATTCACTACAAGTTAGCATTCTGATCTATTTCCCAAACCTTGTCAAAACTGTTAAATGTACAACATTATGAGTCATTCTCCAAGCCAATCTTGTGTAGCCAGGATTGGGCATCATGTCTTTAGGTAGGGAACCTGAGTTGGACTCAGGAACTTGGAGTAGATTCTTGATTTGGACTCAAGAATGACTAAGCCTTCAGTTGTAAAAGGTTATTCCTCGTGTGTTGAGGTGAATGCTTTGATGTATCAAACTGATGATGTTGTAAAAGTATTGTTGGACAAGGCTCAAGACTTGTGTGTCGAGTCAGATTCTCATGTGGACCTCTAGTTATAGTAGGTACCCATGGGTTGGACCTCCGGTTATAGAGGTATATGATTTGCATGTTGAAGCATTAATGTTGTGTGATGTATTACTAACCATGGTCACCAAATTGCTATTAAGTCTCCTTTAGAGATTGGCCACCTCTAGAGTGAATTACTTTAGCATATGATCATTTGGTCCGAGAGTAATATAAAATATCATCACAACATCTGACAAATCTTCTGAGTATAATCTGATATGATAGATAATTAAAGCTAACACATATTGACCATGCAGTAAAGATAAGAGATAAATATAAATGCATAAAGAAGAAGAGAAGTCGAATTGCTCATGAGATGACTAAGTGAATTCAAATTGTTAAACTTCAGTGAAGACTTCAGTAAATCAAAGGAGAACTCGAATTGATCACTACAGTGATGTTAATAAGAAAGAATCAGTTAAAGAGAGTTAACCAAGTGATAACAAAGAAGATATAGTTAACTAAGTGTTATTGCACGATGACACTTATGTTAAACTAAAATACGACACTTATATTAAACTAAAAGACAACACTTGAGTTGCAACACTTGCATGACGACACTTAAGTTAGCCACCTAACTAAGTGGACAAGCTTTCGGTAAAGGGGCGAGTTCATCCTAAGACTCAGTTCAGTGAGTTAATGCACTGCATGAGAAGTGGGGCACTCTTCTTCATGCAAGATTGATTCATCCAGATGGAGGGCGAGTTCATCATGAAGTCAGAAGATAAAAATATAAGTCAATGCATGTGAAGAATATATAAATATGTTATACAAGATTGATGAATTCAATGTGAAGTGAATTCTCTTCTCCCTTGAAGGAAATGAACTTTTATTTGTCCAGGATATTATTCTGAGCCTCTCTTCTTTATCTTTCTCTTGCTTTGCAATTGCACCAGTGGTGCTTGATGTAAAAGACATTCTCTGCTATCTATCTTAATTATACTCTGAACTGCTATCTATCTTAATTATACTCTGAAGATTTGCTGGGGTTTTTCATCCTCATTATTTTGAGGGTTTTCCCCAGGGTACATCTTGTGTTATGGTTGAAAGTTTCATGTAATTGAATGGTTCATTGATTCAAGTATTCAATATTTCTGCACTTAAAGTTTTAAAGTTCAAAGCTCATCATATTTGCTCAAAAATTAACAAAACCCAGTAAGGTTCACTAAATCAGACATATCTGAAGATTGTGAGTTCCAGGTTATGTGATATTGGGAGCATATGAGAGGAGATAGAAAATGGTATTATAGGTAAAAAAATTAATCTATTAGGGTGAAATTCGTGGATTTATTGTTTGTGCAACCTCACTCTTTTGATAAGGATAAAAACAATAGGGTTTGGCAAATCAACCATAACTTTCTCTTGGGGAATCAAAATCGAGTGAGACCAGTGGTTTAGGATCATAAATTTCAAGTTGCTATAATCATAAATTCCAAAGATATAATACATGGAGCAATCCCCATAGAAGTGCTTAAAAAGGTATGCCAACATAAAATTGTTATAATTGTTTTATTGGAAAGTCCAATTGAGGTGATTCAAAAATCACTTGAAAGGAGAAAGAGAGGAGCATACATAGGTAAAGAATTGTGAACAATTTGGATAATCATTGTGAATTTTGTTAATATTTGGTTGAGCTTTGATCTTTAATTATTTTAGATGCCGAAACTTTAAACAATGAGACAATTCAATCACATGAAATTCATACATCCATAACATAAGTTATACCCTGGGGAAAATCCTCAAAACTATGAGAACAAAAACCCCAACAATTCTTCTCAGTATAATATAATGGATAGCAGTGAAAGCTTTCTTTTACAAAATAGAAGATTTATTTCGGACGATAATAGATCGCCAAAACATTCTTGGTGAAGATAATGAAGCAATAGAGAAGAGAGATCAATCAAATATGATTTCCAATGTGCCCAACACATCAATAACAAGCACAAACAATAACCTGCACAAAGAGAAGCGCCTTGCCTTCAAGGGAGAAGAGAATTCGCTTCACACTAGATTCATTAATCACGTATAATATATTTATACATTCTTCTCTTCTATTTTTATCTTCTAACTTCAGGATGAACTCGCCCTCAAACTGGATGTATCAATCTTGCATGTATAAGTGCGCCCCACTTCTCATGCAGTGCTTTATTTCATTGAGCTATCACTTAGGATGAACTCGTTTCTTAACTGAAATATTGCCCACTTAGTTAGGTGGCTAACTTAAGTGTCAACATGAAAATGTCACAACTCATATGTCATCTTTTAGTTTAACATAAGTGTCGTCATGCAATAACACCTACTTAACTAGATCTTCTTTGTTGTCACTTAGTTAACTGAAATCATGCTGATTGATTTACTTGAAGTGACCACTGTGATTTCTTTAGTTAACTGAGGCATATCTTTAACTGATGCTTTAACTGAAGCATTGATTGAGGCATACATTGATACTTAACTGAAGCTTCAACAATTCGAGTTCTCTTTAATTAGTTGAAGTGTCTGCATGGGAAATTTCAAATTCTCTTTATCTCTATGTTTTATATTTTGTTCATTTATCTCTTACTGCATGGTCAATATGTGTTAACTTTAATTATCCATCACATTACATTATACTAAGAATAATTATTGGATGTTGTGATCATATTATATTATTCCGGACCAAATGATCATATGCTAAAGTAATTCACTTTAGAGGTGATCAATCTCTAAAGGAGACTTAATAACAATCTAATGATCATGGTGAATAATACATCACACAATATTAAATGCTTTTAACAAGTAAAGAATGACCTTTATACGGAAGGTCCACCTCTATACGAGAGGTCCATCCCATGGATACCTTTATACGGAAGGTTCACATGAGAATCATGACTTGACATACACAAGTCTGGAGCCTTGTCCAGCAAGACTTTACAACATCATTACTTTGATCAATTACCTATATACGGGAGGAATAATCTTTACACAGAAGGCAATCAAAGTGCTCACCTCTATATGGGAGGATCAATCTTGGCTACACAAGATTGGTTTGGAGAACGTCTCTTGATGTTGTATATTTAACACTCCCTCTCAGTGAGGGAGGTATTCTTTGCCATACCAAGATTTTCTCGAAAGTACCTGAACTTTGTTATTGACAGAGGCTTTGTTAACACATCTGAAATCTGCTCATCAGTAGCAATGTACTGAAGTTTCATTGTACCTTTCTGGACCATGTTTCAGATGAAGTGATACTTCATTTCAATGTGTTTCGACTTGTCATGAAACACTGGGTTTTCAGAAAGCTTGATGCAACTCTAATTGTCACACCTAATAACTGTAGGCTCAAGCTTTTCACCGAAAAACCCTGCAAGTAGATTTTTGAGCCACACTGCTTCTTGGTAGGAAACACTAGCAGCTATGTATTCTGCTTCGGTAGTGCTTTGGGATACAGAGCCCTGCTTCCTGCTGCACCAAGATATCATAGTTGATCCTAGGCTATAACAGTAGCCGCATGGACTCTTACGGTCCACAATGCTTCCTCCCCAATCTGAGTATGTATAACCAAGTAACATGACTCCTCCACTGGAGGCATATATGAGTCCATATGAAATTGTACCTCGAACGTACCTAACCACATGCTTAGCAGCTGTCCAATGTTTATGTCTCGGATCAGACATAAATTGACTCAGAATGATCACAACATAACATATATCAGGCCTCGAATGTATCAAGTACAGTAGTGAGCCTATAAGTTGTTTATACAAAGTGGGATCTACTGGATCTGATCCAGATCCTGACTCATGAAGTTTCCTCAAATTGGAAACCATCGATGTAATCATAGATTTGCAATCTATCATGCCAAACCTGCACAATATATCCACAGTGTACTTCCCTTGGGATAGAAAAATTTCATCTTTTATTTTCCAGATCTCAAGGCCAAGAAAGTAATGCATTAGACCTAAGTCTTTCATCTCAAACTCTGAGGTGAGCTCCCTCTTGAACCAAGCAATCAGATAATCCTCTCCAATGAGAAACAAATCATCAACATACAAAACCAATATTAACGGTTGGTTCTTCACTATTTTGAAGTACAAATTTGGATCAACTTCACTCTTACAGAAACCAAGTTTATGAAGGTAGCTATCAATTTTGGAGTACCAAGCCCTGGGAGCTTGCTTAAGCCCATATAGAGCTTTCTTTAGCTTGCAAACATGGGACTCCTTCCCATGCACCACAAATCCTTCAGGCTGCTGAATATAAACCTCTTCCTCAACCTCACCATTGAGGAAGACTGTCTTCACATCCATCTAGTGAAGTTTCCATCCTAGAACAGATGCAAGTGCAATCATTGTTTGGATTGTGGTGTACCTTGCCACAGGGGCAAAGGTCTCATCATAATTGACTCCATCTTTCTGAGAGAAACCTATGGCAATGAATCTGGCTTTATACTTCTCAATGCTACCATCTGCAACATGCTTTATCTTGTAAGGCCACATGGAAGTCACAATGGACTTCCCATTAGGTTTGGGAACAACCTCCCAAACATCATTCTTCATTATAGAGTTGTACTCTCCTGTCATTGCATCTTTCCAAACTTGTTGCTTTGCAACTTTTTCATATGAGGATGGTTCAGAATCACTGATATGAATCATCAATGCAACATACCTTGGATATCTGTCAAGTTGCTTGCGTTCTCTGGATGAGCCTTCTAGTGCTCCATGTTTCTCTGCATTTTGTAAGATATCTCGGCACCAAGCATATATTCTTTTAGCAAGAGGTTCATTAGGTGACCTCTCAATCAGTTCTACTATTTATTCAGGAGCTAGCGAATCCGAGGCATATTCTGGTTTCTCGCTCTCAAACTCTAAAGGGGGGGAATCAGACTCAGGATCCTCCATCTCTGAATCACATTAAATATTTTTCGATATTTTGAAAGCAGCTTCCTCATGGAAGGTAACATCTCAGTTGACTTCAATGTGTCTCTCACCAGGTACATATATTCGGTATGCTTTGGATGACTCTCTATAACCCACAAAGGTGCCTTTCTTTTCGGAAGGCTCCATCTTTGTTCTCTTTTATTTTGGTACATGAATGTATATTGGGCTCCCAAAAATCCTCAAGTGTGAGATGTCTAGATTCTCACCAGTAAACACTTCTTCTGGTGTCTTTTAATCTATAATGACATGTGGGATTCTATTCTGGATGTACACAACTATACGGGTGGCTTCTTCCCATAATAAGGTAGACATATGTTGAACATGCATCATGGATTTTGCAGCCTCACATATGGTTCTATTATTCATTTTGGCAACCCCTTTTTGCTAAGGGTTGTATGGTACTGTTACCTATCTACATATTCATGAATCACTACATAGCTCATTAAATGCATGTGAATCAAATGCACCTCCATTATCAGACCTTAGTGCACGGATGTACTTTTCTTTCTGATTTTCAACTAGGACTTTAAACACTTTAAATTTGCTAAGAGTTTAACTTTTAGCCTTCATGAAATAAATCCATGACTTCCTAAAAAATTCATCTATGAACAGTACATAATATAAGAAGCCACTCAGGGAGGGGGATGAAATGGGACCACATACATAATAATGTATTAAATCTAAAATCCCTTTAGATCTCAGTAGTACTGTTGGAAAAACTTTTCTTAACATTCTTCCCAAGTGCACAACCCCGACACACACTATCATGCTCAAAGTCAAATACGGGCATAACTTTTACCATCTTTTGAAGTCCTAGTACTGATTTGTAGTGTAGGTATCCAAGGCTTTAGTTCCATAGCTCGCATGGACTGATAGTGTGGTGAATCATAGATTGAATGTACTTCTCAAGTACCTTGTAGAGTCCTCCCTCTCGAACTCCAATCACAGCAGCATATTCTAGGCTTTTGTTCTTCGACAATAAAATTTCTTTGTTATCTATGAAGATAACTCGAAAGCCTTTGTCTTCAAGAACCGAAACTTAAAGGAGGTTCTTCTTCAATCGTGGAACATATAGAATGTCCTCCACATGTAAAAAATCACCAGCGCTCAGCTGGAATGAGGTGGATCCAACTCCTTGAATAGAATATGTTGAGTTGTCCCCCAACTCTACCATGCATGTGAACATTTTCTCCCTTAGGTTAGTGATGGCACTCTTGTAACCAGTCATATGTTTGGATGCGCCACTGTCAATCAACCGTGTGTCTGCACTTGTGATGACGGATCCCGAAAGGGATGAGACAACGTAAAACTCCCTTCTTGTCTCATTTTCCTTGGCTACATTCTTTTGAGTGGTTTCAACTTCTATGGTAGTAGATGCATGAAACTTTCCTTTCCTCTTTGTTTTGCACTCTCTTGAGAAATGGTCTTTCTTGTTGCAATTGTAGCATCTAGATTTTGACTTTTCAAAGCCTTTGTTGAAATACTTCTTCTTTGGATGAGAGAACTTCTTTTGGAAGAAGGGTTTATTTCCTTTCTTCATTCTTGCTGTGAGGGCAAGGTTTTCTTCTTTGATGCACACTGACTTGCTCTAGATTTGTCCCTCCTCTTGGAGGCAGTCATGCGACAACCTTTTGAATTTAGGTTGTACCTCTCGGCCATTTACCGCAACCAAGAATGTATCCCATGAGGATGGGAGACCATCAATAGCGGTTTGGATGAGATCATATTCATCCACTACAACTCCAATGTTAACAAGCTAATATCTTACCTAAAAGATATTCATGAAGAAGGAGGCCATTGTCTTGTCCTTCTCCATCTTGAGGTTTCGTAACTTGTTCTTCAATGCTCTCTTTTGAGTTGGGGCGTTCTTCTCATATAGATTAGTCAATGTATCATAACATTCTTTTGCGGTCTTAAGCGGTGTGATCACAGGCATCAAGTTATCTTTTACTGAATCATAGATGATCTGTTTGGCCTTAGCTTGATTCTTCTTGAAGTTGATGCGCCATGCACTAGATGTAGTCTCCTCCACCACAGTGGATACGTAGCCATCCAAGTCATGTTCCTCTAGTATGTTTAGAATCCTATCCTTCCAAGTGTTGAAGTTTGAGGTGCCCTCAAGACAGTCTTCCGATCGTACATAAACTGATGCCCTAGTCTTCAAATATTGTGCTCAACTTCCCAGGATCTACGTAGGCTCTAGATGGCATGCAAAATTGAGCTCCTTCACACCCTGAGATCTGATACCATGTTAATATTTGGTTGAGATTTGATCTTTAATTCTTTTAGATGCTGAAACTTGAAACAATTAGACAATTCAATCACATGAAATTCATACATCCGTAACACAAGTTATACCTTGGGGAAAATCCTCAAAATTATGAGAACAAAAACCCCAACAATTCTTCTCGGTATAATATAGTGGATAGCAATGAATGCTTTCTTTTACAAAATAGCAGATTGATTTCGAAAAATAAGAGATCACCAAAACATTCTTGGTGAAGCTACTGAATCAATAGAGAAGAGAGATCAATCAGATGTGATTTCCAATGTGCCCTGCACATCAATAACAAGCACGAACAATAACCTACACAAAGAGAAGCACCTTTCCTTCAAGGGAGAAGAGAATTTGCTTCACACTGGATTCATAAATCCCGTATAACATATTTATACATTCTTCTATTCTATTTTTATCTTCTAACTTCATGATGAATTCGCCCTCAAACTGGATGTATCAATCTTGCATGCAGAAGTGCACCCCACTTCTCATGTAGTGCTTTATCTCACTGAGCTATCACATAGGATGAACTTGCCTCTTAACTGAAATCTTGCCCACTTAGTTAGGTGGCTAACTTAAGTGTCGACATGCAAATGTTGCAACTCACATGTCGTCTTTTAGTTTAACATAAGTGTTGTTATGCAATAACACCTAGTTAACTAGATCTTCTTTGTTGTCACTTAGTTAACTGAAATAATGCTGATTGATTTACTTGAAGTGACCACTGTGAGTTCTTTAGTTAACTAGGCCATATCTTTAACTGATGCTTTAACTAAAGCATTGATTTAGGCATACATTGATACTTAACTGAAGCTTTATAACTAAAGCTTCAACAATTCGAGTTCTCTTTAATTAGCTGAAGTGTCTGCATGGGAAATTTCAAATTCTGTTGATCTCTATGCTTTATCTTTTATTTATTTATCTCTTACTGCATGGTCAATATTTGATAAATTTAATTATCCATCACATTACATTATACTAAGAAGAATTATCGGATGCTGTGATCACATTATATTATTTTGGACCAAATGATCATATGCTAAAGTAATTCACTTTGGAGGTGATCAATCTCTAAAGGAGACTTAATAGCAATCTGGTGATCATGGTTAATAATACATCACACAACATTAAATGCTTTTAACAAGTAAATAATGACCTTTATATGGAAAGCCCACCTCTATACGGGAGGTCCATCCCATGGATACCTTTGTACGGAAGGTTCACATGAGAATCATGACTAGACATACACAAGTCCGGAGCCTTGTCCAATAAGACTTTACAACATCATTACTTTGATCAATTACCTAAATACGGGAGGAATAACCTTTACATGGAAGCCAATCGAAGTGCTCACCTCTATACAGGAGGATTAATCTTGGCTACACAAGATTGGTTTGGAGAATGTCTCCTGATGCTATATATTTAACAAATTTGTTATATTGTAAGTCAGGGGTTTTGACAAGATGCCAGGTGTTAAGGCAATACAAATTATTTTGGTGATAAAGATGTGATTAATCATAGAGAATGGTTATGTATTTTGAAGGAAAATTGAAATAATATAAGTTCAATATTAAACTTGATTGTGAGGCTAATAAATGGTGGTTTGAAAAAAATATCCTTACGGATTTTTTAAAGAAGCTTTAAAAAACAAATGGTTGACGGAAATAAACATTGAGGAGCTATCTGGGAATAATGTGAGAAAAATATGAGAAAATCTCAATGCATTGAAGGAAAGTAAAAAGAAAAAACTTATAAAGAAAAATGATCAATTCTCCAAGTTATAGAATCTTAATCAAGGCATGTTACATCATCTCCAAGTGACATGAGCATGAGTGTGTCATATTGATCTTTTATTTGAAGAAAGGTTGAAAAGGTTAGGCGAGGTAACAAAATTTCTAGTTTGAGTATATGTTGGTTAACCTTATTGTATTTAGAGTAGCTAATGCTCTACAACTCTGTATAGGGAAGATGTTGTTACATAACATAATGTTACCAGAAATAAGAAGTAATTAAAAAAATTCACCTTGCCTCATAAAATAATAAAATAAAACAAGCATAGATCCATCTTAAACCTTGATCTATCAAGCAATAGAAATCCACTTTCTCGAGGCCTAAACGTTTTATATAATTTACACCTCAAGAAATTGGATCCCTCTTAAAGATAGATCTATATTAGTTTCATTTAGTAACATTAGGCATTACTTAAATAAGAGAGGATAAAAAAACTAGAATGGACAAAATCCATTTTTACATTTTCACAATGAGTGACCAGCATTGGTATCGAACAAGAGATAACGTTCTAACAACTCCACTATCCCAGTAGCCTACAAACCCACAAATTGCGTCTGCAGTTTTTCTAATTAGATATTGAATTATTAGCTTTAGTACAAGAAGTCTATGTTCACATAATTTTATACACATGAAAAAGTTGTGGGCAGAATTTGTCCATAGCAGAACTTTCCAAAATTTCAATATTGCATGATGATTACAATCTCCATTTAAAATATATATGAAAGATACATCATAACGTATATAAGTAGAATATAGCCATAATTCCTCATGCTTTATTACTGTCACTGGATTTTCTCCATTATTTAAGAATTGTAAGCTCACTCTACGTCTTAAATACAATAAATGTCCTGCAAAGATTGCAGGTAAACGCAGATCTGATATCCGAGTAGCAAATTTGGAGTAGTATTTGGCAGAATTTTAATACCAACTTGCAGCGTAGGGCCATACTAATCACTTTTTGCTCTTTCCCAGTGACATTCTGACCAAGTGGGGGTACTATTTAAGCAAAAATATATTCAAAAGGTGACGGAATATTTGGGTGTGTATACACATTTATCCATGTGGGATAACGACTAAAGTGACCCTTCTCTATTAAAATATGAACAACAACAAATGAAAAACTGTTTGGGATTTAGATTATTTGTTGGCGCACCCACAGGCAAAGGCATTTATCACGAAAGAGTTCAAATCACAAATCTACACTGAATATATTCATTTGGATTCTATTTGATGTATTCATTCTAACACTAATCTTATGAATTACATTAAGGTCTTAGGATAAACATTGATTGCATTATGGTAAGACTATAAACATTAGAAACTAGGCCTTCCAATGCCATTGTTGTTGCATGCAGCAAACTAGCCCTTCCAATGCCATTGTTGTTGCATGCAGCAGAATAGAAACATGGAGCCTGAAAATGAAAAGCAAATCAGATTCAAAGATACAAGCTCTTTGGATTCTGAGAGCTCCTCCACTTATAATTCCATGGCGGTTTCATGTACAGAAAGCATATTATTGCCCATATCTGAATATATTTTTCCCTCATCAAGTGTTTTATCAAGTCTTCATTCAGATTCAATCAGTCATTCAAGGTCAAGTTTCCAGAGCTTGTGCTCAACTCCTTCGCTCAGATTTCTGTTCAATATAGATTCAACTTATGGAGAAACTGTTTACAGATGCATATCAACCATAGAAATTCAGGGTGTATTTTCTTTGGCTGTAATGAGAAGAAGCAAATACAAGAGTGTTCTCTACAGTGGGTCTTATGAGGGCATTCAAGCATGGCAGCTTCATCATGCTAGCAGTGAACTGTATCCTATGAAATATGGGTGCAGCAAATATGGAGCTGTGAAGGCCATTAGTGTTGTTGGTGGCAAGATTTTTAGTGCACATTATAAGGACCATAAGATCAGAGTCTGGAAATATTCTCAGAAGTCTGATCATCGTCACAAACTTGTAGGCAGAATGCCTTCAGTTAAGGATTGCTTGAAGAACTTGATAAGGCCTGAGAGTTATGTAAAAGTGAGAAGACACAAGAAATGTCTGTGGATACAACATGTAGATGCAATATCTTCTCTTGCTGCAACAAAAGATGGCATGATGCTGTATTCTGCTTCTTGGGATAGAACAGTGAAAGTATGGAGGTTATCTCAGTCAGAGTCAGTCTGTATAGAATCCTTCAGAGCCCATGATGATGCCATCAATGCAATTGTAGTCTCAGACGATGGCTTTCTATACACTGCTTCTGCTGATTGCAAGATAAAAGTATGGAAGAAATGCAAGACTGGGCATGCATTGGTGAGTACTCTGGCGAAACACAAGTCTTCCATTAATGCTCTTGCACTGAGTTCTGATTGCTCGGTTCTCTATTCAGGGGGCTGTGACAGTGCCATTATTATTTGGGAGAGACAAACGATTAATACTTCCAAACCATTTGAACATGAACATGTAATGTGTGCTTCTGGTTTGCTGAGAGGTCACATGCAGGCTATCTTATGCCTGGCCATTGTTAATTCAGAATTGATTTGCAGTGGCTCTTCTGATAAGACTGTGAGGATTTGGAGGAGGAAACTGGGCGATTGCCAGAGCTGTTGCTTAGCCGTTTTGAAGGGCCATAGCAGCCCTGTCAAGTCTATTACAGCATGTGCTGATGAATATATGGGGTATGTTATCTATAGTGGAAGCTTGGATGGTGAAATTAGGACATGGGTGCCTTGTTCTTCGAAGGACATATGAGGACTTAGAATTTATGAGCAATTCTAGTACACTGGTAGGTTTTGGAATTGTTTTGCGGGAAAAATTTTGTTCGTTTTATATGTAAACCAATTAGTTTCATTATATCAATGTCTCTCTTATTCTCCTTTTGAGTTGGTGAAGCTAGTTTCTTAGGCACTCACCTTGGCTTCGTGCCAGCTGCTACAGTCAAATCGACTCAAACTTACAGTTTTTAAAATTCGAGTCCGGTTACAAACCGATCTTACAAACGGTGTATGAACTTTTCGATATAATAAGACACCTTTGGAATTTGCATTAAATTTGCCGGATTTTGCATGGATCACCGGTTTTCCATGAATATTTGTTTGCCATGTTTTTTTTTTAATATGTATTTCTTTGGGCCCAGTAAGATTGGAGGTGGAATTGTTTTTAAAGGTTTGAAAGGTTTGTAGGTACAACTTGAGTGGGTTTAATGGTTAAGAACATTTGTTTCCTCCCAGAAGGTCATAGGTTCAAATCTCGAAGGAGGTAGGGTATGTACACATATGTAGACTTGGCCCACGAACAAAGACATTCTCATACACCAAATTGGTGTCTACTTTGCCTCCAAATTGTTTAGAAGCCTTACATCAAACCAAAGAAAACATTTTTTTGGAATAGTCCTTGATTTTGGGCAGCCTTTCGCTCTGGCTAGTCCTAAAGTATCTAGGTGAGACTCAACACAAATGCCCCTTTTCCTTTTGTTATAATGTTCAAATCGTGAAACACTTGTTTTGGTTCTGTCCATTTGCCAAGTTAGCATGGCACTAGGGCTCAAGCCCGTGTTCTCAACTTTTCCCTCTATTACATGGAACTTTCCCTTCACGGTGACAAGCCTTTTTGGATCATCAAATTTCATGCAACATGACAACATGTTAGAATAGAACTTTCATTTGTTTCTTTGGAAAAAACAAAATGAATGTGTTTGAAATGATACCTAGTGTTGCAAAATTATGGTTTGATGGAACTTTGTTATGAGCCAATTTATATGGTTTGATGGAACTTTGTTATGAGCCAACCTGCACTTGTAGATTCAAGTGCACATTGGTAAGGTGCACCTTGAGTTTGTGTATCTTAGGATGTTGCTAGATTATTGGGGGTGGCTACATGCACAATGAGTTGATTCCCCTCAAATGCTCAATTTAGCCATGGTTCAACCCAATCTCATAGCTCTTACAATAGACCACACCATAGGGTAGGTGGCTTGGTTCATGAGATAGAGTGGCATAGCAAGGAAATTGGTCATTACTATGGAGAAGCGACATGAACAAGGCAATGATGTATGGGACCCTACACCTATTTATGATCCAAACTTGAATATATGGGACCCAAATCCCGATTACATAGGTCCTCCATTGAAGATGGGCATTATACATGTTGGCCCCTAATATCTCTATTTATTGTGGCTAAACTGCCATTTACTCTATTGTTATTTACGTTGATGCTCATTAACCATTTGGCTAACAATGCCATTATGTTTTCTTTGTTTCTAAATGTAGCTCTTAACAAAGTGGCTTCTTGTTAATTTCTTTTTTTTGTGACAACTTCTATATATTGTGCTTTTTACTTTTACACATAAAATGCCAAGTAAATATAGTTTACATCAATAAGTAAAATTGAAAAAAAAAATGATTATGAAGTTTGTACATACACATAGGTTGACATTAGATCCCCAACCAACCTATATATTTAGGCAAAATAGGATTACAATTCGTACACTTTCGTAGAGGTTATTACAATGTACCCATCAAAGAGATACTAAACAAGAAGATTGTACATGTAGGCTAATGTAAACTACTTATTGTACTTTACATATTTTCAAGTTTGCATAAACAAGAAGACATGCTTAAGCTTGCTAGTTCTGCAATGAAAGACTTACAAGGTCCAAAATTAAAGGCTTGCACAAGTACTTCAAATGGAAGTTTCAAGGTGTCATAGAAAATTTCCACGTAGTGCTTATTGGCTCCTTGATGTCTAAAAATATTTCAGCATATACATTGAGGAAAGATATTCATACACATCAAAAGTAAGACAAACCATGATGAACCAGAATTTGGATTCCAATTCACTAACAATCAAATTCTATCCACAGAAGTATCCCTTGTTGAGGGTGTTAGAGCTTGATTTAGCACCTAAAGAGCAATATCGTCACCATAGTGCTAATTTCCCACTCTTTTGGCCAACTCTCAAGGTCAAGGGGGGTTTCCCTCAGTTTAATTGGATTTGGTTTAAGGAGAGTTAAGCAAAATGAGTTGAACTTGATTAAGATGCATGTTTTCATGTCAGTTGTTTTCCCAAATAAGAATTTAATCATTCAAGATGTACAATATCCAATAGATCAAACACATAGAAAATATTTGCTCGAGTATGAAATAGCATGAATCATGAACATTAACAAATAGCAAGTGTGAAAGATAATTAATAAACCATAAGGGGTGAAGAAGATGAGCCTCAAGTAAATAAATCCATTGCTACGTGTGACATGCATCCACAAGTGAAATTTGTTTAAGAGACAAGTTATGATTATTCCTTAGAGATCTTTTGAGTCAAGGCTTTGAATTAGGCCTTGCTGGAGAGAAAGATCTCTGGAACATGGTGTCATGGCACAAATTTGTTGAAGTGACTAAAATCACTTCTCTAAGTTTGGTGTTTTAGTCTGTGTTTAAATACTCAAACTTAAAAGTTTGGTGTTTTAGTCTTTGTGTTTAAATATTCAAATTTAAAGATTATTGTAAACATTGCCTCTTACATACATTGATCCATAGAAGAAAAGTGAACTCATGAGCTTTATGCAAATAGAAAGATGGAAATTGATAGGAACTTGCATAAAATGAAATTCCATAAATTATTATCTCTTAGTTAATGAGTATGTGAGTTATCAATTGTAGTAAATCATCCAACCAAATGAACATTTCTAAAAAATAATAATGAGATTATTTAGCCAATGTGAGATAAAGTTATTAACCACAATTAACTAAGTAAACTTCAAGTCTTCTTGTTGTTATGTATTATACAATGTAATAGTAACTGTAAAAATTTCCAGAATTTAAAAATAAACGAGTTAGTCAATATATGAAGATTTAGCAAGTAAAAGTCAATATTTAACTAAGCATAAATTTTCAAAAAATATTACTTGGTGTCCCATTGATTTTGTAGTGATAAAACGACAAGAAAACTTAAATAAAAGTAGCAAAAATTGAATTTTAAAGTGTTGTCAAAAAAATTACTTGTTGTCCCATTGATTTTGTAGTGATAAAACGAAAAGAAAACTTAAATAAAAGTATTTAATTAAAAAGTGATGCAAAAATGGTTTAGATGCAAAAATTGAATTTTAAAGTGTTGAATTGGCCTAATTTTTTTTTCAGAAATTGAAATAATTGTTACAGTGTTTTCCAGAAATTAAAATTTGCAATTTTAAACCAATATAAGTACTAAAAATAACATTAAATCTAAGGTTTAATGCCCACAATTTTCAATAGTTAGATTTAGCATAAAACCATTGGAAAAATATGAAAATATGACATTTTAGGGTTGTGTGTCTATAATCTAAATGCATAAAATTAAATTAAGTATAAATGACCCTAATAAATTAGTCAAACTAATGGAGAAAAATAAAGACAAATGTTTTAGGAATTTTCTTAGATTAAAATTTGTTAGTTCTCAAGCTTAGATTAGTGTTTCTAATTCTTTGTATGTTACCTTAAATTTTCTACATTAATTAGACACTTAAAACAACCATGGATCTCAATTGTTTAGACAGTTTGTGCCAAAGGGATACTCCACAAGAGCATCCTTTCATGCACTTGTTTCCTTCAATCCTGAACCAAAAAGATATTATAGAGAGAAAAAGAAGGTGATTCAAACCACTAAAGGAACTCCTTCAAGCCAAGCTAGTCAAAGCAGTTTCTTAAATCAATCAAATCCTTCTATTGCTAACATGGTGACTCCATGCATTTTTGGCATTGGTTTGAGCTAAGTTCATGTGCATTTTTAGATTTGGTAACCTCATTAAAGAAAAAAACATATGGCATTTCTTGAATAGCCATGGATGCACAATTGGTTTAATCCAATGGATTTCTCGAACATTCCGGGGTATCCTAATCAGTTTGATAATGATGGTTGGGAGGAATGCATCCCAAAATTCCATGGGCATTCAACTAGGTTGCATGTTGAATAATTTATTGAAGGTTTTTAAAGGATGAATGTGGCCCGTGAGGATATTAAGATGAAAATGTTCAAGATATCCCATGACTTGCAAAAAAGTGATGTAGGAAATTGGTATAGAAGGCTTCCTAGTAAGGGTGTATCCTTACTTGTAGATCTTCTCAAGATGTTTTGCAAGAAATGGGATCCTAATCTTGATGAGGATTTTTTTGAAGATATATCGGTTGCCCCTCCACACGAGGAATCCAAAGAGGAAGATCAAGTCCTTGAAGAGAAAAACCAAGAATAAATCCATGAAGATTCCTTTGAAAAAGGCCCCGTTGATGAGAGGACATATCCTCCTATTCTCTTTCCTTTTGACGAACCTTAGTTCATCCCAAGAATCTGAATTAGATGATACATCTTGTTGTGTTTTTTGGGAGGAATATTAATTTGTAGACAAACTCTTGTTTGATGATGAGATGGAAAATGCATGCGTTTCTCCATTTCATGAAGAGTTGGATGTGAGATTTCAAATCGATAATCATAGTTTTGGAGATCCCATATATGATTCATATAGTGAAGCATCCAGTGAGGAACCTGGAGTTTGTAACCTTTAGAGTTTCCAAACATAAAAGAGGATTTGCAACCATATGCCCCTATTTGCAATATTGATTTTGGGCATCACTTTGACCATTTTTTTATGGATCTATTTAGCCATCTCTTCTTATTTTTAGGGTAATCTTGGGACATAATTTCCATGGTAATTTCCAACTTCTTAATGCAAATTTTTGCAAGGATTCAAAACAAGCTTTTGAGACCAAAAATGCAGAAATTTTTCAGCCACCTAATCATTCCATCTATTATTGTATTTGGCATGAATTTTCAACTGAAGAGTGTTATGTTAATGCATAAATTTGTTTGGGGCAGCAATCTTTTCATCTAAGAGTTAATTGTAAAATTTTCCAACAATTCAAATGGTGTTTTCAAACCTTGAAATTTGGGCTAAATTCTTTCTCTAAGTCTGGAAATTTTCATCATATCTTATGCTTGACTAATGTGGGGAATTTTCTTGAGGATTTTTGCGATGGGCACGTATTGCTTGAAGTAAGAATCATGATGTATTCATCCATGACCATGCTTACATGAGTCTTGTCCAAGCTTGGATAAATGATTCTTATAGTAATGCACCCCTTCCTTAGCATGATCTTGATATTTTGGGCCTTCTCCATGAGTACAACTTATTGTTCAACATATGTTTTATGGGGATTCCAACATGAATTCACTTACCCTTTGATATATCCTTGTTCTGGTTGGTAACCAAGCATAACAGAAGGTGACATAGTCTTGATGCGAGGAGCACTTGGTTACATTGGCTTTATGATTTCACCTTGTGATTACTTCATATCATGCTTAGAGTAGTTCAAGATGAATAATATCCTTAGGATGAGAATTTTGGACTGCATTTCATTTGACTGTCTAGCTTGCATTTGCATCTACACCTACATCTGCATTTGCTTTACATACTGCTTTATACATATTGAGTTACACATACATACTGCATTATGATTTGCATGTTGCTTTACACATTTGATTGAGTTGCATTTCATTTCATATGAATGTTTTCATTTCATGCATTTCTCTTTACTCCTTGAATTAATGATCAATTTGGTTATCCTATTTTTTTTTTGTAATAGATGCAGATTATATTAGATTAAAAGTAGTACAAAATAGATTACAGTCCACAATGGTCTGGCCCAGAGGTGCCATCCATGTCTATCGAGAGAGTTGTTGCTAATCAGAATAATACAACACAAAAAAACCCTATCTACTGAGGGGAGAACCAGGTGAAGATTCAAAATTTTCATGGCCTTGACGACATTCTACAGACTGTTCATATCTAGGAGGGAAAAAAAGACAAAAGACAACAAATAAACATGTTCATTCCGCTGCCTACGGAGTCTCCTCCATAATTGGGCAACTGTGTGGTGCGTTGTCCCTCCACGCCTTAGCAGAAATCTGAGTAGCATTCTCCTCCATTGAAGCAGAAGTTCCAGGAATCGTCACAGGCT
Source organism: Larix kaempferi (assembly GCA_027924585.1). Taxonomy (NCBI): domain Eukaryota; kingdom Viridiplantae; phylum Streptophyta; class Pinopsida; order Pinales; family Pinaceae; genus Larix; species Larix kaempferi. The sequence continues at coordinate 7,255,610 of BSBM01000252.1, forward strand.
TGACAGGGGCCGCTTGCTTGACAGGATTCGGGTGCTTGATAGGCAGAGGAGCAGTCTTCCTGGGCAGCACGGGGGCGAAGGCAGACTGTTCATTGCGAGTACGTTTCACTAGGATGGGGCCCAAGGTACGAGGAATGGGGAAGGAGTTTTGAGACCTCTCCTTACCCTTCATCTGAGTTTTGTTGCGGGTCATGTCCACCGAGATGCCACCAGGGTTGAGCTTGTCCAAGCCATGTAGGACAACAGCTGACGAGGTGGCGCCAGGGGTGGTGCTCCCCGAGCGAAATTCACGGCCAAAGGGCTGGGTGGGAGCATAAGAGTCCCAACTGTGAGTGTTGTTCAAGGTGCCAAGAGTGGAAGCCTAATTGGGAAAAGTAGCAAGCAGGGATTGGGTTGCCTGGTGTGCTGAGACCCAGTTTAACTGCATATTTTCCATAAGCTGCCCCATCATATTCTTAACCAGCCAATAAGGGTCCCAACGCTGCTCCAGATTTCCAGGTGTCATGGTTTCTGCAATGATCCTGGCCTCCCAATTGTCCAACAGCAGACGAATTGGAATGGAGATAGCAGGTCCATAACCTGTCCTCAGTGGAATTTCCTCCGGAGTGTTCGCATTAGTCTTGTTCTTGGTCTTAGCCCCATTGGTTCTTCCCATAATGGCCATGGGGGAGGTGATGCAGCTACAGGAGAGCGTGTGCAAGTAGTATAACGCACAGAGATCGTGGCGCACAGAAGGAGTATTGCTGATAGCATGAAGAACCTGGAGAATAACGTGGCGATTGAGATTCATCGAACAAGAGGACAGGGCGCCGAAGGTTCGAGCCAAGAGCCTGTGGTTCGCACGCAGGAGATCCATCGTCGTGGTGGCCAGATGGGCTGAGGCGACGTTGTAGACAGGCTTATTAAATGGCCTCACAGCTTGAAGAAACTCAGATGACATTAGCTTGGTTACGTGTAGGAGGCGTGTTCCCAGGTGTCGTGGAGTTGCTCCCGTCTGTCCTCTGCGTGGAACTGTCACCCGCATCCAGGACAATTTGGTTATCCTATTATGTTTTAGCGCTTCAACTATTATTGTATATGGATTGGGACAAGGTACTTGTGCCTTTCCCTTTCTAGTATTTGATCTACACTTTGAGTGGATTGTGCAAGGGATAGGTTGAGATTATGGAGTTCTCATACACTTTCACATAGAGTACATTGTTGGGGCCTAGTTGTTCATTATAATGGTCATTAGTTTCTTAATGAGTTGTTAGGGTTTGTTGCATGAAATAAGGGAATTAAATGAATATTTTATTGTAACAGTGGACCACACGCATAGTATAAATGAGAGGCTTATGGAGGCCATTAGCATCATCTTGTACTTGGGTATTCTTCCATATCTTCCCTTGATTGAAAGAAGGAAAGGAGGAGAAGTTTCACAACTCCCTTTCCCGCAAAGGAAAGGGAGGCAACTATGTAATCATGTTTCTTTGAAATGAATAAAACAGTTTTGGGTTTTCCTTGTGCCTTTCATGATGTGTTAATTTGTTCTTATTTTGTGTTATCATGTTGTGGAATAAATGTTCTTGGGAGGATATTTCTGGTATATAGTTTATGTGTGTTTAGGGTTTAGTAATAATGTTGGCCATAAGAGAAAATGGCTAACAAATGCTCCAACCGGGAAAGTGATCTTCTTTTCATCCTTCCTTGGCTAGGTGGTAGTAGCAGCAGGGGAGGTGGATCGTTGTAAGAACCTGGATCCATGGTATTTTATACCTCTGCTGAGACAATGCACAACATTTGAGATATGGTTGGGTGATTTCATCGGTTCCACAACCTAGATTGGTTCTTGTAGACTGTATTTTTCTCAAAATTGTTTCAATGGAATAGGAGGAACCACTTTTGCGTACAGGATATGCATTTATTTGTAAGGAGGATGACTGATAGTTCCCAAAATAGAAGGCCTGTTGTGATTGTGTTGCAGAAAATATTCTTGGTAAACCATCAATGGATCTAGAGGTGTCGATCTACAATATTGTTGGGATTTGAAGTTTTCAATTCAAAGATCATTTTTCGTGTCTAGTTGTACATATAATGGATGTGTGCCTTTCGCAAGAGAAACTATCATTCTCATGCGATTGAAATAAGGGATTACAGAGTACGATCATGACTCTCTGGAAGGTAACAAAGGCTGATTCAAACACCGTGGAGATTGGTGCTTATGACTTGGTGAATATATCTTGTCTCGACCATGTTTTGGATATGAAGGGGATTATTGTGTCGACAGACGTGTTGAGGGAAATTGCACAGTTGTTGATGGTCTTGAATACTTATCTACTTGGTTGGAGTTGTTGGTAAATCTGAAGATGGTTATCCTTGTGCATGAATAGAATAGGAAACTGCTCTCTCAAGATTCAAGGCCATGTAAGCTTCGTTCGTTCTACTCTCTTTCACTAAGAATGGAGGCGATCCAGAAAATGGATTTTGCAATGTCCCAGGTCATGTATTCATGCACTCTTGTAACGATGAATATTTTTGGGACATTCTTGGAGATTGTCAAAGCAATATTGGCGATTTTTGCGATATATTGGGCCATAAAAACCATGAATATGCAGACTTGGACATTGATTATGAACTGAAATTTTGCGAAATGTTTTTTAGAGGTGCAATGAGCAACATATACAAAGGAGAGGCCACAGTCCCTCTTAGCGCAATAATCTTGATTGATATTGAGCAAAGGATGGTATTCTCACTAATTTGCAGATGGGTGGAGGTGTTTTTGCGGATGGATCACAAAAGATTGCTAAGGCACCCACAACTATGGAATCGACAACCAGTTCTTGGTTCTCTTTAGATTTGGTCACTTCCAATCGTACGCTAATCTCACTCTGGGCATATCCATAATAGAAAGATCCACCGCATAATATATATGCATCGCATACAACAAGTCAGCAAGTGCTCCTATATAATTGTTGGTCCCTTGATCCACAAAGTGGTTTTGTAATAGGAAATGGACCGAATTCACTGGTGTATCACAATATAGACTATTGATAATTCAAGTGACAATGACGCTAATCGAGAACCACATTTATGAGCTATATAGTAATACGCTGCTTATTTACCGTAGCTATTGTTATCCCTAAGGTTTGCACCCAACTGCTAAGGGAAAAGCTAGGGCACTTGAATGTTGTTTTATAATAATATGTGGTTTTGAATTTGTTGATAAGTGGTTTTCAAATTAGTGAGCCACTCAAGTTTAGGGTGGGTTTAGGTGGAATGATCAATGGCACAAGAGGAAAAACAATAATATAGCATAACTTTAAAGGTCTTACATTTAATAATCAAACATGAGCCCAAAATCAATCATGAATACTAATATGTCAACACATGAAAGGAAATCTTCTCAATCATATATTCACACATGTTCATTCCATACCATAACAAATTTATAATAGGAAATTAATGAAAACGGGGCAGTAACATTGGCAATGTGCACTTAAAGCTTAAATGCCATTAGATCTTAGTTCTATTGTTTATGTAGAGCATGGACAGTTCTGTTTTCAAAAGATTATCAACAATAAAACATGAACTAGGAACAATGCTTGTCCATAACTGTAAATGGTCTTCAAACATACATAGATTGTTGAATATAAAATGTCTTACTGATGTTCCACCAGCCTTCCTTGGCTTCCCAAAATCGAACCCCTTCTATCCATTGAATTTTACAATATATAGAATTCCACAGTATTCCATCTAGATCCTATCTAGGAGGTTCAATGATCATCTATATTCTAATACTAGCCCTTTCAAACTAAAATAGATGACTCGAAGCATGAGTCAGTTTTAAGATCCTATTTTAAGGGAGATACCAACTAACATGACTGACTCAGATCTAGGACATTTATCCATTGTTTGACTTTTCAAAATACAAAATATACGAAATCACTTCAAGTTTAAGACTTTATACAAAATCTGGAAAATATTTATAACATTTAAAAAGATCTAAATGATAGAAAGGTTTAGAAACATTGCTTTTTGTAGCTGCTAAGACTCGAACGATCCAAACTGCAATGTGCAAACTTTGACTCTGCCTTCATTTGGTTTCTGTTGCACATATCTGAAGGGTATCTTGCAATACATGAGTGCCAAGATATATCAAAATACCTAGCTTTTCATTGCTATCCAGGTTCTTTTTTCTTTGCTGGAGGTACTCTTTCTTCCAATACTTCTTTTGGCTGAGAAGCTTCCCATTAGTGTTCTTTAGTTTTTGAGAGAACATGGATAATTTATTGAACTTAATGATCAACTTGGTCCTCTTTTTATTGGTCGTGTATGCTTCACTCTGTAACAATTCATTATTATGTTTTAGTTCTTTAACCAGACATTTGAGCTTCTTAAAATTTTTCCTAAGTTTTGGGTTAACCTCGTGTTCATTATTTTCAGGCTGGGGCAAGACATCCTCTTCTGGTGCTTGAATTTGTGCTACTAGGATTTCAACTTCAAGCTTTTCATTAGTAACAAAACCCATACAAGGTTTCTTATGTTCTTCTTCTGAGCCAGTAGGAATGAAAGGATTAGTCTCTGGTGAACAGGGGATTGCATTAATAGTTTCTTCCAAACAAGACATAAACTTAGCAACTTTCCTCTCTTTCTCCATTGATGAGTCTGACACCCCATCAAAATATTCCTGGGTATGAGCTGCTTCTTTTCCTTTAGGTATTTTGGAAATATCTCTTGTTTGAGCAGAACTTGCGATCACGACTTCTTCTTTTTGCCTCCTAGGTCTCTTCGGAGTTTCCTTTGGGGGAGTTTCAAGGTCAATAACCTTCTTGTCCTTAAGAGTAGGATCAAAAAATAGCTCTGGAGTTAAGCCTAGATTTATTTGAAGCTCTAGTATGCGGTATTCTGAGTGGAAAAGGTCTAGGATTGTCCTGTTTGCTTTTTTGATTCCTGACCTGGCCATCATCACTTGTAAAATCATGAACATCCTCAATCTCCAGTAAATTGGAATTTTCAGAAACTGGTGGTTTCAAGGCCCCTCTCATCCTTCGATTCAATACTATGTTTTCTCCATTCTTACGATCTTTAATCGGCTCAGAGCTAGTGTTTCTTGGTTCTTCCTATGAGGAAAATCGCAATATCTTGCTTACAAGACTTTTAGGCTCCGCATTCAGCTTACATTCCCTGGTTACCTGACTCTTACTTTCCTTCTCTACACTCAGCTCTGTGAAAGAGCTACGAGCTTCATCATTTTCACAAGTATCTGAAGGTCCAGTCTTAACAAAAGAGACATTAGCAGCTTCTAGGGTTATAAACTTAGAAGACGAGAGAAAGTGTTCCCATTGATGGTTAAATTTTCCCAACTCTTGCAGTATAAACAACTTAATGAGGGCTTGATGATAAACACTGCGTTGACTATTTGGGAATTTTTGAACCCTATCAGCCATTTTTAACAAACTTCTAAAGAAATAGAAAGGTAAATTCATTGTTGAAACTCCATTTAAGTGCATGAGAAAACACATGTGGTAGAGGTGGACTGCGGAATACCTACCTTCTCCCATTATATACCTATGTACTAGCCTCAAAAGGTGACTGTATTCAATCTTTAACCAAGCCCGCGGTATGCCTTTACACTAATCTGGATTCTGGTGGTCTTCCTGTAGGAAACAATTGCACTTTGGAGCACTGACACCTTGCAACTTAAACCATCGTTCCCCATCATGTGGTAGCTCACATATGATGGCGATGGAATTCTGTGAAACTGGAAATGTCAGGTATCCCATTGTGACATTCTTACCATAAAATTTTTATGCAAAATCCCGGGAAACTGGGGTATGATTTCCTTGTAATTTTTGACAAAAGTAGAACCATCCCACCTGTCTGAATTTAAGACCGAATTCAGGGTAAGCTTCTAACAGTTCGACCCACACGGGCTCGTGTTTAACCACATGCCCACTCCTTGATGACATATTCAACTTTGTGACAAAGTAAACATACTATTAACATGAAATTCAACTATTCACCAGGGCACACACCGTCCCGAGCATCATAATGAATAACTAATAGTCTCGTCCTTCCAAATAGTAGTGGCTAATTATGAAGGTTGTAGGAGTTGAGTCATTTCATAGCTATGGGAAATTCAAAATGAGATTTCCATACAACTTCATCATTGCGCATAATATTGACATAATTTGCTTTTGAAACCTGACAGGACTAGTGACGGACTTCATAAGGATTGCTCTACCAGTTCTGTAGCGTGGGCGTCTAATTAGGTAGCGCAACTCCCGAACAATTTGGTAGCGCAACTCCCGAACAATTTGGTAGCGCAACTTCTAAACAGTTTGGTAGCGCAACTAAAAAACCATTCCGCATCGCTGTTCTTTTAAGGCATGCCTGGTCCTAAGACAAGTCTTCTCTTTTTCACATGCAAAACATTTAACTAAGGAGCTGCACTTGCAAAACTAACAATAAACTACATGTAGACAAACAATCTAACATTGTGCCATCTTAAAATGTTTTATTGACAAACAATCCAATTTGAATAGAAAGATAAAACAAGCATAATATCATAGAATGGGACATCAAAGGTAAATGTTTGTCTTAGGTAAAAAATCTTGAGGTGATCATAGGATAAGTTTGAATTTCAGGATCTCAAGTTCAAAAATGTAGACAATCCTAGGTGCAGACCTAGGTACTAAAAGCTACACTTAACGCTAATGGAAATTAATTAAAATAGATTTGGGAAGATTGTGCCAGCATGGGTTATTAGAAGCCGGATGTTATTAGAACTGAAAAAGTAGCATTTGCAAATCTATTACGTGAACCTGACGAAGAGATTATGGCCCTGGTAAAGTTAGCATTTGTTGATGGTATCCCACCATCTTGGGATGCATTTCGAGTGAAGAAGTATGGTGAAATAGAACGAGTCATGATGGCTCATCACATGCCCACTGCACATACAAGTTAGACTTTCCAATCCACTTCCAAAGAATTCAAGCAGTGAAATGAGGAATGCAAGGTGGATTTCCCACTGGTCTCTCTGGAATTAACATCCGTAAGAGACAAGAATGAGGCCTAGAATAAAGTAGGGATGTCACAAGGGAGAGGTTTCATATCCTGATATGTAGCCAAGGATTTGCAGATCATGGTGGAATATTTTTATCCATGCATGATTTTGATGTGGATACTTTGTTTCATGCTTTTCGTGCCCACTTCGCGATGAGGAATTTGTAGAATAAACAGGTAGGGGGTTTGAAGATCTATTCTGCCCTCCTTCAAGATGGATGGTAATAAGGAGTGGGGGAGATGACAGTTGTGTTGCATTTTATAAGAAATTTGGTATGGCTACAAGGTGGCCTTGATGAGTTGCGGAATGGGTTCGACTTTGTTTGGTCGTTGTAATCATCCTCAATTAAAGAATGAATTTGGTTGAGAAGTCCCGACCCAACTGTCGCTCGATTTTGTTGCAAAAATTGGTAAAAACAGTTGCAAAGGAGTTATAGCTTAGCACCTGTGGTGGAATTTTTTTGTACGACATGACAAATAGTGAAGGTTGCTCCTAAAAATTGGTGTATATGTTTTTCCTTTAACACCCAGCGTATTGATATTTGCATATGTTGCGGACAAGTAACAAAAGGGTTGCAACTGCAAGTTGCAGAAGGTTGCTAGAGTTGCGACATGGTAGCAGGTCGATTTTAGATGGTTATTGCTGAATAGTTATTCTGCTATGCATTTGTTGTGGAAAATATGTAAATGGGGTGCTACTTTTTCTTAGTTATACAAGTTGGAGGATAGTTGTGGAATGGTTTCATTCTCACCTTTATGTCAAAGAAACCGTTATGGATTTATTTATTATGCGCCTAAGTTATGCCTTGGAGGAGTTGCAGAATGTGTGCATCATTATGTAATGGGATGTTGTGAAATGTTGTAGAAAGTTGTGGAATCATGGTTGTGAGAAGTTTTTCATGTGTGTAGCTACCAAGATTGATCACCCTCGTGGTTGTGATATTATTTTGACAGATGGATTTTCCATGCGTGTAGACCTTAGACTTAACTACTCTGATGATTACACTATCTTGCTAGCAGGATGGATTATTGGCTATTGCAGATAATGATGATGAACAAAACATTAAGTAATGGAGTTGCAGGTGAGTGGTACGAGGACATATGGATAGTGACCATCATGCAGTTGAGTTAGGAATTAGAATATTAGATTAGGATGAATCAATTTTGCAGATGCCATATGCGAGTATCCGAGCAGTTTTTATGGATTCCATAGGCGAGTATCCGAGGAGTTTTATGGATTCCATAGGCGAGTATCCGAGGAGTTTTGAGGATGCCATAGACGAGTATCACAGGATTTTTGTGGATGCCATAGATGAGTATCCAAGGAGTTTTGCAGATTCCATAGGCGAGTATCTGAGCTGAGGATGTCATAGGTGAACATCCGAGATGGTGATGAGTTACGTTGGAGTAGAACATGTGAAGATTGGGATGATGGGTTAGAAAGAGATCGATGATCATCAGTTAGATGAGATATGTCCATAACAGATGTTCAAGCCCTAAATTCAGATCCAGAAGAGAGGGGTAGATTCTTCTAGTGAGGATGGATGCAGTGTTCACATTTCAATAGGAAGTTGGTCAATTTCAGCCCCATATACAACATTAGTTCCTAGCACACTTGGCAATTTCCAAGAATAGTCTCTGAAGCATTTTGGTAAGATGGATTGGTGGCCATAGGGAGAACCATGGTAGAGGATTGGATTCTGGTATTGAGTTATAGATCTACTCCATGAGGTTGTGGTCGACTTAGCATGCTACACCAAGAGAAAAGTGAAGCGGTTCGAGAGAAGTGAAGAATTGGCCAGTGAAGGGTGAAGAAGAGGTTGCACCCATGAAAGGAAGGCGTTGAAATAGTAGCAAGTAGATTAGATTAGTTCTATAGCTCCATGAAGACACAATTCCAGTACTGATTGACTCAAGGTCCAACTAATGGATAGCGGTGGGGCCTGTTGGGGCGTAGTTGCTCAATGTAATGGTCATTAGTTTATTAATGGGTTGTTAGGATTTGTTATGGTTTGTTGCATGAAATAAGATAATTAAATGAATATTTTATTATAACAATGGATCATAATCATAGTATAATTGAGAGGATTCGGGAGATCATTAGCATCATCTTGTATTTGGGTATTCTTCCATATATTTCCTTAATTGAAAGAAGGCAAGGAGGAGAAGTTCTGCAACTCCCTTTCCCGCAAGGGCAAGAGAGGCAACCATGTAATCATGTTTCTTTGGAATGAATAGAACAATTCGTGGTTCCAATACTGGTTGACTCAAGGTCCAATTAATGGATAGTGAAGGGGGCATGTTGGGGCCTAATTGCTCAATGTAATGGTCATTAGTTTATTAATGGGTTGTTGGGATTTGTTATGGTTTGTTGCATGAAATAAGAGAATTAAATGAATATTTTATTGTAACAATGGCCATAAGCATAGTATAAATGAGAGGCTTTGGGAGATCATTAGCATCATCTTGTATTTGGGTATTCTTCCATATATTTCCTTGATTGAAAGAAGGCAAGGAGGAGAAGTTCCGCAACTCCCTTTCCCGCAAGGGAAAGAGGGAAACTATGTAATCATGTTTCTTTGGAACAAATAGAACAATTCTAGGTTTTTCTTGTGCCTTTCATGTGTTTTTTTGCTCTTAGTTTGTGTTATCATGTTGCAGAATAAATGTTTTTGGGAGGATAGTATACATTTTATGTGTGTTTAGGGTTTAATAATATTGTTGGCAATAAGAGAAAATGTCTAACATACATGTTATGTAGTTGGATCCGTATGTCACCCCTCTTTCAACAGGGGTGATTTTGATCAAAGATTGCTTAGAGGAGATTTGTCAAATGGTACACATGCCTTGATGTGCCTAGTTAGGGACAATACCTAATCCTCTAGTGATGTGATACCTCTAAACCCTCATTTACTCTTAGCATGTTTTCTGGCATGACACTATGTTAGCACAATATATTACAATTATGCTTCCATAATGACTCAGATATTTAAACTATTATTTGTCTTTAGTCTAACTTTGGCGTTATTCTTCTTGCTTAATAAGTGTGTTATTATGATGTTAAATTGTACCTTGGTGAACTAAGTCATGTGATTTAATTTCTCCCCTTCATTTCTCCCCTTTGTGAATGATTTGTCGTTAGTAGCAACATGTGGTCTCAATACTATTTTGATGTATGAATGCCTCAAAATCAAAGCCAAAAATGTCTTGTACTCTCAAAAAGGGAAATTTTTGATAAATTAAATGCAAAGGAAAATATCATGAGAGATACTCTCCATCACAAAAGCCAAGTTCTCTTGTCCCAAGTTATCAAAGCCACATCTAAATAAAAAGGGACTAAGCCAATGAAGGGCTAAATTAATGTAAATGAAATATCAAAAGAAAAAAAAAGGATTTCAATATGAAGGCATGAGGATGGATGACACATGACAACACTTTCTAGGCACACATGTGGTAGAAACATAAAAAGAAAAAATTTAACTCTTGAAAGTTAAGGAAAGACCTATCACTCCTATGTTGCTATGATTGTTATTTCACAAAGACCCCCTTTCTTCCCTATGTGCATATTTCACTTCATATACCCTCACTCGACTTAGGTAGCTAAGATATACATGTTGAATTAAGAATCTCACATGTAAAAGGGTTCTAAGGGTAACACCAGTGTTAGATTAGATGATTACAAGCTATTAATCATTGAGTTATTAGAAAAGGTGTATTTGTAATATATGTCTTGTGTATTATTGTCATGTTAGACAAACATTGCCTAAGTTTTAATGATGGTTTAACTTATATACACTAGAGTAGTTTATTTACACATATGCCATGACTTGATATGGTATGTTTGATGATTATTAGGCGCTTATTCTTGGAGCACTACACTTGATGTTGACCACATGTGGCGCACCTAGCTTGCTTGAGGGGTTTGTCCCATTTTCCTAGAATGTGGGAGACTTTCATTGGCACGTGGCAAGTCTAGTAGGGTTCTCGTCCCTTCTTCCCATACGTTGGACCATTTTGAGACCACACATGTGGTTTTCCTTGAGATCATTGGAGTTGGTTGGCTTGGGATTTGACCCTTTGACCATATGGTTGAGATTCAAACCTTATTTGATGGAGAGCTCTAGGTCTTTGGACCTCATTATTGAATCTAGTTGGGATATGGACCCTGTACCTTGGACGCCCTCATGTTTTGGACCATGGAGGTTGGGTTTGGCCCATGTTTGTTGAGCACCCTAGGTTTTTGGGCATTGGTTATGTATTGGACCAATTATTGAGCTTGTATTGTACCATTGTTATCTATTTTGACCATATTTATGGGGCACCCTCTCTCTTTGAGGATTTTGTTGGGAGTTGAGCATTATTTTATGTATTTTGACTCTATCATGGAGAGTCCCTAGGATAGATCTACAGTTTTCGAATGTTTATTATTATTCTATTGTACAAGAAGTTGAGTCCTTCTCTTATAAAAGGAACTCACTTCTCATTTGTCATTTGTTGTTGAGTATTGGAGAGAAATACTATCACATCTTCTGCATCAAAGGTTCTTTGTCAATTGGGGTTTCTTGTCATGGAGTATTACTTGATGGATCCAATGTTGAGGTAACTTGTTTATTTTTTCCATTGTCAAATTTATTTCCTAGTTCATTTTGAAGGGTAGTCTTACTAAAGTGAAGTTTTAGATTTTGCATGTTAGTTTTTTTGTTTGTCTTGTGGCTTAGAAATCTTAGGCAGAGTTGCAAATCAAGGAGCATAAGCTAGGGGAAAGCTAAGTTATAAGTTGAAGGAGTGACTATTAAATGCCACCCTACCTTAGTGGGAATTAGTAGGAGATCTCAATAGTTTTTCTAGGAGTTTGTCTCACTTTTTGTTGCATAAAATTCCAACCAAACAAATAAACTTCAAGGCTCAAGGAGAATTGACCCCAAGGCTCCATTCATCCAAGGTTTTAAAGGCACTAGTCTCTACTTCGATTTCTACAACCAAAATCTTTCAATTTAATTGTTTTCTTAAGGTAGAATAAGTTCTGAAATACCAAAAATATTTTCTTTTATTGTTCTAGATTAGTTTGATTAATTTCTTGGGGTTAGATTTACTTAATTTAATTTTATGTTAATTAGTTTTTTTTCATTTAAATTACAGACAAACAACCCTAAAAAGTCATATTTTTCCAAGGGTTTTATGCTAGATCCAACTACTGAAATTTCCGGGCAGTAGATCTTAGAATTCTTGTTATTTTTAATAGTTTATATTGGCTAAGAATTGCATATTTTAATTTATGAAAAATACTACAACAACTATTTTAAGTTTTGAAATTTATTTGAGGCCAAATTAGCACTTTAAAATTCAAATTTTGCATCAAAAAAAACCTGGCATCACTTTTCTATTTAAATCTGGGTTTTATTTAAGTTCTCTTACGATTTTATCATTGGAAAATCAATGAGACAACAACCGATATTTTCTGGAAATTTCTGGTGACTTATAAGTAATATTTCAATAGTAATAATCACTTAACTATTGGTTACAATGTTTCTTTAAATTCTGGAAATTCTTATTTAAATATTCTATGTCTTAAGTCATTTAAAACAACAAAGTAATTCATGATGAATCAATGCTCATATCTTGTTAATCAAATCAACAACTAAATTATGGAATGATCTTCTAATGTATGGTTTCATTTTGCAAGTTTTGTCGTATACAACCATTTATTTGTATTTATGGAATATTTATGTGGTGTTGAGTTCAATTGATTTATTTAGCACATCTCTCTTGATGGTGAACATGGAGATCATGGATGCTTAAGGAAATTCACGCAATAAGTTACTTTCAAGTTTGTGGTAATTAAGTCACTTAAATTCTAAACCACATTTGTTAAAGTGATTTTAATCATTTCAACAAGTTTGACATTCATTAAATTTGGGTGACACCCTTTTGTAGAGATTTTCTCTTCAAGAGGACCTCATTCAAGGGAAAACTTCAGAAACTAACTAAGTGTTAAATGTCTACGAATTGTCAATATTGAGAATCTTCACTTGTGGATATATTTTGGTAAATGTCCATTGATGAGATATCTTTAATTTTCTAAGCATTGCCGTTTTTTTTATATTCCATGAGTTATTTTCTTTCAAATGTCTATTGTTCAATCTAATATGATGCATAAGCAAATATACCTTTTCATTGTTTGATATTTCTATTGATGTATTTTTAACTTAGGAAGGTTTTCACTTCTATATTGTATGTATTACATTTGTACTTTATTGTATCCCCAACGGATATGTATTATTCCTCCGATTGGAAGTGGCGTCATTTGTATTTGCAAGTGTCGCAAGTTATATTGTAAGTGTCGTAACTTATATTTGATGGGTTATTAGACCACATTGGTGGTTTCGGCCCTGTATGAGTTAAGCGGAAGGGTTATTAGACTACCTTAGGAAGTCATCCCAGTTAGGGTAAAACGCAGGTTAAATTAAAGTATAAATAGAGAGTGTGACTCTCTCATTCTATTCATTCACTCACTCATCCAACTCGCATAGTTGAGAGAGAGGAGTGCGCACAAGTGGAGGAGGAGTAGCTGCCAAAGAAATCTATCTTTTGGGGTTTCATCTTGGTGATATTTGTATTGGTGCTTATTCTATCTCTGAGGAAGTTGCGGGGTTTTTCACCTTCTTGGTTTTCCCCGATGAAATGCTTTGTGTCTCTTGTCTCTTGTGTTTATATGTTGTACATGTTGTTCTCTCAGATAAGATCCTAGATCATATTGAATTAAATGATGAAAAATTAACATGGTATCAGAGCTAGCCTGAAGGAAGGCATTGTATGGCATTTACAACACTTGTTGCACTTGCGACAAATTGGAAGCTAGGGCTTGGTATAGTAAAAACTAGTCATCGTGGCACTTTCGCTATAAATCTGTTTTGGCGAAGGTTCAGGATCTGAATTTTTTACAGGCCGAATATCAGACACGGATGTACCCTGTGTAAACATTTTCGCCTCAGATTCATTGTACTTTGTGAGATATGATTTGTACAAGTTAGGGTTTCTGCCTCTTCCAGAATGCAGCCCTAAACAGGTGACCTAGGAACAAAGGTCATATATTGGGATAGGAATCTACAAATGGAATTCTGTAAAATTTGGAAGTTAGGGAACATACTGTAGTTTCACAGGTCTGATTTTCAGAGGCCGAAGTTGAAACAGTGACACGTGGCACTCCGTACAAGTTCGCTATGTTGTTTCATCCCATAAACAGGTCATGTTGCGACACTTCGCATATCTCTCTCATGGAGAAACCGTTGGAGCTCATATCTATGGGGTTGGAAAGATGACAGGTCAGTCTACGACAAGCAGAAGTTTCATACCCTGAGGATGTTGATGTATTTGTAACTTCAGAAGATATTCTTCTATGTATTACACTTGTACTTTATTATATTCATGATGGAGATGTATTATTCCTCCAATCAGAAGTGCTGTCATTTGTATTTGTAAGTGTCGCAAGTGTTGCAAGTGTCACAACTTATATTTGATGGGTTATCAGACCACCGATGTGGGGTCGTCCCTAGTTGAGTCATGCGGATGGGTTATTAGGCTTCCTTAGGAAGTCGGCCCTGTTAGGTTATTGGCAGGTCAAGTCAGTGTATAAATAGAGAGGTTGTGTCTCTCATTCTATTCATTCACTCACTCATACAACTCGCATTAGTTGAGAGAGGAGCGCACACTAATGGAGGAGGAGTAGCTGCTGGAGACATCTATCTTTTGGGTTTGATCATTACGATCTTGTATTGTGGCTTATTCTATCTCTGAGGAAGTTGCGGGGTTTTTCACCTTCTTGGTTTTCCCCGAGGAAACTCTGTGTCTCTTGTGTTTATGATTGTAATGTTGTGCATGTTATTCTCTTAGTAGGATCCTAAGATAATGTTTGAATGAAATTATTGAAAAATTAACATGGTAGCAAAGCTGACCTAAGAAGAAGACACTGTGCAGCTGCGGAAGCTAGGGCTTCTTAATTTTTGGGTTTCTCTCCACAGATCATCAAAGGTAGGAGGCTAGGCTGACTCTCCTTGGAAGGGTGCATCTTTTTGTCGAGATAGAATTCAATTCTGAGCACTTTCAGTTTTTGGCCTGTCACTGCTGTGGGAAATTAGGGTTTCGGAGAAAGTTGGAATTTTTGGAATCCGAAATCACAGCTGGATGCTCCTCAAGAAAATCGAAGTTTAGAGACCAAGATCGAATTTTTTGGTTGGGAAGAAGGCCGGGCTTCATCAAACCCTAAATCAGGATTTGGTTCGGAAAGGTGGAAAATTAGGGTTTCTGCAAAAGTTGAAATTTTTGGAATCTGTGACCACGTATGGATGCTCCGCAGAAAAATCGAAGTTTAGAGCACAAGATCGAACTTTTTGGTTGGGCAGAAGACCGGGCTTTATCAAACCCTAGTTCGGGATCCTGTCTAGAAGATCCAGAAGTTTCAAGGCAATTTTTGAGGGGTCAAATTTTGCAGACTTCAAATTTGAAGTATACCAGCTTGATCAACTCAGCAAGGTGCATCTTTCCATCCTTTCAGCAGTTTGGAATTCAAAGTTTGAATTTTTAGGGTTTCTCTGACAAACCCTAATCCAACTCCAGATCCAGTTTTCAGCAAATCAAGTGGTAAGACCTAAATCTTTTGTTTCCATTTGAGTTTCTCATTAAGATGTCTCACCACACCAAGCTTGAGGATAAGCTTGAAGGAGCTGACAACTTCCGAGCATGGAAGTATAGGATTGGGTTAATCCTAGAAGACAATGATTTGGACACCTACATAAAAGAAGAGGTTCCAGTTCCAGAGGGAGATGAGGCTAAGGTATTACACAAGAAGAACTTGGTCAAAGCCAAGAGGATCATTACTAATTCTATAAAAGACCATCTCATACCTCATGTGTCTTCCCTAAAGACACCTAAGGAGATGTTTAACTCCTTAACTAAGTTGTTTGAAGGAAAGAATACAAATCAGAAGATGACTCCGTGGAATCAATTGAAAGGGGTAAAGTTCCAGACTGGAGAGACCATCCAATCCTACTTTACTAAGGTCTCTCAAATAAAAGTACAACTTGAAGATGTGGATGAAGTAGTGGAGAATGGAGAAATTGTCATGACCACATTGAATGGCCTACCTAGGTCACAGGACTCCTTCATCCAAGGTATTTGTGCTAGGAATAAATTGATCTCTTTTAGTAGACTATGGGAGGAATGTTCACAAGAGGAAGCTAGGCTTGTGGCCCGAGAAGAAAATATGGGAAGTGAAGACCAAGCCCTCACAGCACACACTAAGGGAAGTAAGTTCAAGAGGGGGAAATCTTATAGCAAGAAACACCATCACTTCCATCAGAAGAAGAAAGATCTCTCCTGTGTTCGATGCTTCACTTGTGATGAGAAAGGACATTATTCCTCAGAATGTCCCAAGAATAAACAAAGCTTCAACAACAACAAGTAGAAGAACCACAAGAAGAGATATCATGCTCATGCTGCTGAGGATGATGAACCTCCCAGAAAGAAGGCTAGGGCAGAAAGTGAAGACTCATCAATTGACGATGAATATGTCTTAATCTTTGCTCTCACAGGTACTATTTCCCATGGGTGTGATGATTGGCTTATTGATAGTGGGGCTTCCAAACACATGATTGGGTTTAAAGAATCCTTTATAGATCTATCTGAACATGAGTCACCTCATAAGGTGAAACTTGGGGATGACTACCAATATCCTATAAAAAGAAGTGGTGAAGCCTCCTACAAACTAAACTCTGGGAAGTCTTTAAAGATGCAAGATGTTCTATATGTACCTGGACTCAAGAAGAATCTTCTCTCCATATCATCTTTGGATGCAAAAGGGATGAGAGTTGCGTTTGTGGATGTCCAAGTACTTATGTGGCCTAAAGGTAAGAGCATTGATGATGCAGTAGTGATTGGAGAGCAAGAGAGAGGATTGTACAAATTGAAGGGACAACCTAAACATGCCATGGTACATGAATCCATGGAGCCAAGTGAACTTTGGCATAGAAGGCTTGCTCATGTACACTATAGGGCACTACCAATTTCAAGCAAAGCAGTAGAAGATCTTCCTGAAATCCAGTCAAAGCATGAATGTGTTTGCAAAGGATGTGCAAAAGGAAAGAACACAAAGAAGGCATTTCCAAGCAGTGAAAGCAAATCAAAGGAATCTTGGAAATTATCCACTTCGATGTATGCGGTCCAATGTCATCCAGTGGGTATGTATATTATGTTTCTTTCATTGATGATTTCTCTAGGAAGACTTGGATCTATTTCTTGAAGATCAAAGATGAAGTATTCAACAAATTCAAGGAATTCAAAGCCTTGATAGAAAACCACACTGAAAAGAAGATGGTGGAGAATTCACTTTAGCAGACTTCAAGAAGCTACTGCAGAGTTGGATTCTGGAAGACAAATAATCTATGGATGAACGAACCTCTCATCCATTTTCATCATTGGTTAAGGTGCACACTATCAGAGACTCCAATGGTTCCTGCAAGGAAGCAAAGATTGAGAGGTAGTCCACCCAACAACCAAACAAAGATAAGTATTTGAATTGTTATTTCCTATATATATGATTACTTAAATGATGTTGTTCAGTCATGTTCATACTCATGTTCCTAGATTTAGGATGTATGTTATGCATTTTTAGAAGAGTTGCATCAATGAACAAGATACTAATAATATGCAAGTAATGGGTAAGTGGCCTATGGTACTGTACAACATTCCATTGCTACTTATCTAGAATGAAACCTCTTTGCTGACATGTTGGGAGTTGTGCACACTCTTAACAATGTTCCTGTAGAGATGGAAGGCATCTAGAAAGTTACGGGATATGGATAAATGTTGTATTGAAGCATTGGCTAAAATAATTGCATGACTGTATGACATATGCCTTTATGTGTAAGACTTTGTTATGTAAACTATGAGAAGTTTCTAATCATGCAAATGAATTTGAGTTGTAGGAAAGATCGTGTACAATCACCTACAAAAGGAGGACTACAACATTTGTTCCAGCAACGAAGTTCAAGAAAACTATCTATTGAAGATATTGAAGAATCTGAAGTTCCCAAGATTCGGGATGCAGTAATGGAAGACTTCCATGATCAAGGAATACCAGTCGATAATGAAAAATGGTGTTTGGGATGTGGTCCCAGGACCAGAAGGGAAGTCTGCTGTGACTTCCAAGTGGATCTAAAAGATCAAGCATGCTGCAGATGGAAACATAGAAAAATACAAGGCAAGGTTTGTAGCTCGTGGCTTCTCCCAGAAAGAGGGGATAGATTATGAAGAGACTTTTGCACCTGTATCCAGATACACTTCCATCATAACAGTACTTTCCCTGGATGCAGTGATGAAGTGGAAGATACACCAGATGGATGTCAAGACAGCTTTCTTGAATGGTGTAGTTGAAGAGGAAGTGTATGTGGAGCATCCACTTGGTTTTGAGACACATGAAAAGGAGTCATATGTGTGCAGATTGAAGAAAGCCTTGTATGGCTTGAAGCAAGCACCTAGGACATGGTACGGCAGGATAGACAACTTCTTGTCCAGTTTGGGATTTACCAAGAGTAAAGCGGATTCCAACCTTTACTATAAGGTTGAGGAAGGCAATCCGGTGATACTCATATTGTATGTGGATGACCTGTTTGTGACAGGTGAGGATAGATTGATTGCCGACACGAAGAGGAAGCTTGCTGTCGAGTTCAAGATGAAGGACTTGGGTATGATGCATTACTTTCTAGGTATGGAGGTGTGGTAGAGTGCAGATGGAATCTTCCTTGGACAAGGGAAGTATGCAGTAGAGATCCTGAAGAGGTTC
Organism: Larix kaempferi; assembly: GCA_027924585.1. Taxonomy (NCBI): domain Eukaryota; kingdom Viridiplantae; phylum Streptophyta; class Pinopsida; order Pinales; family Pinaceae; genus Larix; species Larix kaempferi. Next base: position 7,274,490 of record BSBM01000252.1, read on the forward strand.
GGGATGATGGACTGCAAGGCCATGGCCACACCTATGGCATCGAACCTGAAGCTTTTGAGTGATGCTTGATCAGAGTCAGTTGATGTCACGGTGTATCGTCAGATGATTGGGTCCTTGAGCCAGTTTCTGACAGATCCTAGACATGTTCACCTGATTGCTGTAAAGCATATTTTGAGGTACCTGAAGGGTACGATTGATTATGGGCTCCAGTATGATGCAAATCAAAAGTTTAACCTGGAGGGTTATGTTGATTCAGATTGGGCAGGCAGTGCTACAGATAGGAAGAGCACTTCGGGGTGCTGCTTCAGTATGGGATCAGGTGTGATCTCTTGGTTTAGCAGGAAGCAGTCCTGCGTAGCACTAAGTACAGCCGAAGGAGAGTATGTCGCAGCTTGTTCAGCCAGTTGTGAGGCAGTATGGCTAAGGAAGCTACTGTTTGAGTTATTTGATCTCCCGTTGGATGCTACCTGTATCTTCTGTGACAACCAGAGTTGTGTAAAGTTGTCTGAGAACCCGGTGTTCCATGACAGGTCGAAGCACATCGAGATCAAATATCACTATATCAGGGATATGGTGTAGAGAGGAGTAGTGAAGTTCCTGTATGTTGCGACATATGAGCAGATTGCAAATGTGTTAACCAAACCACTAGCCAGAGTGAAGTTTGAGTAATTCAGAGAGAGGCTTGGTGTTCTTCAGATAGAAGATACTTCGAGGAAGAAGTGATGGGACACATTTGCAAGATCCATTTCAAGCATGGTGGTAGGAGGATCCTTCCCATAGTTGTGGATGTAAGCGTTGTGTGATGAACATCATGACGATGCTCCAGTTTCTGCTATGATGATGATCAGGATGATCATGTGATGATGATATACATCAGGATGATGCTGTGTATATGATCAGGATGATCATGTGATGATGATATGCATCAGGATGATGCTGTGTATATGATCAGGGTGATCATGTGATGATGATGTGCATCAGGATGATGTACTATATGATGATGATCAGTATGATCATGAGTATCAGGATGATACTCCGCGAACAGATTGTACAGGTAGCATGTAAAAGATCCTCAGAGATCTGATAGTCTATGCTCGGATGCTCTTTCAAGGTTTTTCTACAGGTTGGCAGTGGATAGGTTGTGTAGGTAGCATAGAAAATATCCTGGGAGATCCTATAGTCTGTTCTAGGATGCTCTTTCAAGGTTTTGCTACTAGAGGCATGTAATCAGTCCTGGAGATCCGATAGGTTGAGCTATGTGCTCGTAAAAGTCCTGGGATGCTCTTTAGATTTCTTGAAGGTTGCAAGATGCTCTTTTAAGGTTTTTCCTAACCACATAGAAAAGATCCTGGGAGATCCTATAGTCTGTGCTAGGATGCTCTTTCGAGGTTTTGTGGTGGTGGTAACATAGAAAAGATCCTGGGAGATCCTATAGTTTGTGCTAGGATGCTCTTTCGAGGTTTTGTGACGGTCACATGTAAAATATCCTTGGATATCCTATAGTTTGTGCTAGGATGCTCTTTCAAGGTTTTGTTGACGCACGTAATCAGTCCTGAGGATTCCACAATATGGCTAAAGATGATGAAGACATACAGGAGGCTAGGCCCACAACCACCATGAAAAAGGGCTGGCTCTGTAGAAATTCCTATGACAAGAATAATTATGAGATAGCCGAGTGATCGAGATGTCGATGTATAGCAGTAGTGACGATGATCCAGCTCCAAAATTGAAGACTTGTGCCGATATGTATTGATGACCTGTGTCTAGAGAATACCTTCCTAGTTAAGAGGGAGTGTTGATGTATTTGTAACTTCGGAAGATATTATTCTATGTATTACACTTGTACTTTATTATATTCATGATGGAGATGTATTATTCCTCCAATCAAAAGTGTCGTCATTTGTACTTGTAAGTGTCGCAAGTGTTGCAAGTGTCGCAACTTATATTTGATGGGTCATTAGACCACCGGTGTGGGATCGGCCCTAGTTGAGTCATGTGGATGGGTTATTAGGATTCCTTAGGAAGTCGGCCCTGTTAGGTTATTGGCAGGTCAAGTCAGTTTATAAATAGAGAGGTTGTGTCTCTCATTCTATTCATTCACTAACCATCCAACTCACATTATTTGAGAGAGGAGTGTGCACTAGTGGAGGAGGAGTAGCTGCTGGAGACATCTATCTTTTGGGTTTGATCATTGTGATCTTGTATTGTGGCTTATTCTATCTCTGAGGAAGCTGCGGGGTTTTTCACCTTCTTGGTTTTCCCCGAGGAAACTCTGTGTCTCTTGTGTTTATGATTGTTATGTTGTGCATGTTATTCTCTTAGTAGGATCCTAAGATAATGTTTGAATGAAATTATCGAAAAATTAACAGAGGATCCAAAATTTCAGAGATGCACGAGAAACAATATGGCATATATTTTTGTCAAAATAGAATTGGATTCTGAGCATTTTCATTTTTGGCTTGTCACTACTGTGGGAAATTAGGGCTTTTGACAGAAGTGGAATTTCTGATTTCTCTCCTCAGCAAAATCAAAATTTAGAGACCAAGATCAAAGTTTTTGGTTGGGTATAACCCTGTGATCTATCAAACCCTAGTTCGGGTTTTGGACCAGGAAAACCAGAAAACCAGAATTTGAAAGAAGTTGCATACCCGAAATTCGTAGGTCATTTTTGGAGGGTCAATTTTTGGAGTTTTCAAAATCTGAGCAAACCAGCTTGCTCGCCTCAGTCAATTGCATCTCCCTGTCCAGACAAAAGTTTGAAATTCCAAGTTTGGATTTTTAGGGTTTCTCTGTCAAACCCTAGCCAACTCCAGATCCAGATTCAGCAAATCAAGTGGCAAGACCTAAATCTTTTATTTCCATTTGAGTTTCTCATTAAGATGTCTCACCACACCAAGCTTGAGGATAAGCTTGAAGGGGCTGATAACTTCCGAGCATGGAAGTAGAGGATTGGGTTAATCCTATAAGAGAATGAATTGGACACCTACATAAGTGAAGATATTCCAGTTCCAGAGGGAGATGAGGCTAAGGCCTTACATTAGAAGAACTTGGTCAAGGCCAAGAGGATTATTGCAGATTCTATCAAAGACCATCTCATACCACATGTGTCTTCTATAAATACACCCAAGGAGATCTTTGATTCCTTGACCAAGCTATTTGAAGGAAAGAATATAAATCGAAAGATGACATTGCGGAACCAATTGAAGAGTGTGAAGATCCAGAATGGAGAGACCATCCAATCCTAGTTTACTAGGGTCTCTCAAATCAAAGAACAACTTGAAGCTGTGGATGAAGTAGTGGAGAGTGGAGAAATTGTGATGACCACTTTGAATGGCCTACCTAGGTCATGGGACTCCTTCATCCAATGAATTTGTGCAAGAAAGAAATTGATTTCTTTCAGTATACTGTGGGAGGAATGCTCACAAGAAGAAGCTAGACTTGTAGCTTGAGAAGAAAAGATGGATAATGAAGACCATGCTCTCACAGCACACACTAGGAAGAATAACAACAAGAGGGAGCATCCTCATCACAAGAAGGGTAAACACCACCACCAGAATCAAAGGGAGAACCTTGGAGGATCCAAGAAATATCTTTCTCACATTCGATGTCATACTTGTGATGAGAAGGGACACCATTCCAGAGATTGTCCCAGGAACAAAAGCATATCCCACAAGAAGAAGAACAACAAGAAAAGACATCATGCTCACACTGCAGAGGATGATGAACCTCCAAGGAAGAGAACCAGAGAATACAATGAAGATTCTTCAAGTGATGAAGAATATGTATTGTAATGAAGAAGAAGCTACTACAGATTTGGACTCCAGAAGACAAATAATATATGGAAGAACCTCTCATCCATTTTCAGCATTGGTTAAGGTGCACACTATCAAAGAATCCAGTAGTTCCTGCAAGGAAGTAAAGATTGAGAGGGAGTCCACCCAACAACTAAACAAAGATAAGTATTTGAATTGTTATTTCCTGTATATATGATTACTTAAATGATGTTGTTCAGTCATGTACATACTTATGTTCCTAGATTTAGGATGTATATTATGCATTTTAGAAAAATTGCATTAATGAACAAGATACTACTAATATGCAAGTAATGGGTAAGTGGCTGATGGTACTGTACAACATTCCATTGCTACTTATCTAGAATGAAACCTCTTTGCTGACATGTTGGGAGTAGTGCACACTCTTAACAATGTTCTGGTAGAGATGGAAGGCATCTAGAAAGTTACCGTATGAATACGGTATATGGATGAATGTTGTGTTGAAGCATTGGATAAGATAGTTGCATGACTGTATGACATATGTCCTTATGTGTAATATTTTGTTCTAAAAACTATGAGATGTTTCTAATCATGCAATTGAATTTGACTTGTAGGAAAGATCGTGTATAATCACCTACAAAAGAAGGACAACGAAATTTGTTCCAGCAACGAAGTTCAAGAAAACTACCTATTGAAGATATTGAAGAATTTGAAGTTCCCAGGATCCAGGATGCAGTAATGGAAGGATGCCATGATCAAGGAGTACCGATCGATCATGAAGAATGATGTATGGGATGTGGTCCCAAGACCAGAAGAGAAGTCTGTTGTAACTTCCAAGTGAGATCAAGCATGATGTAGATGGTAGCATAGATAAATACAAGGCAAGGTTTGTGGCTCGTTGCTTCTCCCAGAAAGAAGGGATAGATTATGAAGAAAATTTTGCACCTATAGCCAGATACACTTCCATCAGAACAGTACTTGCTCTAGCTGCAGTGATGAAGTGGAATATACACCAGATGGATGTCAAGACAACTTTCTTGAATGGTGTAGTCGAAGAGGAAGTGTATGTGGAGCAGCCACTCGGTTTTGAGACACATGACAGGGAGTCACATGTGTGCAAATTGAAGAAAGCCGTGTACGATTTGAAACAAGCACCCAGGACATGGTACGGCAGGATAGACAACTTCCTGACCAGTTTGGGCTTTACCAAGAGTAAAGCAGATACCAACCTTTACTACAAGGTTGAGGAGGCAATCCAGTGATACTACTACTGTATGTAGATGACCTGTTTGTGACAGGTGAGGATGGGTTGATTGTCGACACGAAGAGGAAGCTTGCTTCCGATTTTGAGATGAAGGAATTGGGTATGATGCATTACTTTCTAGGCATGGAGGTGTGCCAGAGTGCACACTAAGTTTTTTTGACCCAAAATCCGACGGCAAAAAAGTCGAATTTGCTACAACCTATGGTCGCTCATCCGACAATCCCAGCCTTGTTTTACCGTCGGTGGCATGTCGGCTTAAATCCAATGAAGTTGCAGACGTCGAATTTGCGATGCCCGTCATCCGTCAGATATCCGACTTCCTCCAGCTTGCTAGGTAGTCGGATAACCGACAACTTTCACTTCATATATTGGTCGGATATCTTTGTTTTTCCGTCGGATATGCGATGCAAATTCCAAGCAAAGAAAGGGCGGATCCGACGTCCCTGGCCGTTGGAAGTATGGCAAAGTCGTCGGATTCTAACCTAGGTTTCCGTCTGTTAAGCGATGACAAGCCATACAAAAAAGAAGCGGATCCGACGTTCTGGGCCGTCGGAAGTATGGAAAAGTCATCGGACTTTAACCTGGCACCGTCGGTTAAGCGACACACATACCATACAAAAAAGAAGCGGATCCGACGTTCCTGGCCGTCGAAAGTATGGCAAAGCCGTCGGACTTTAACCTGGGGTCGTCGGTTAAGCGACGCACTTTCCATGCAAAGAAGAGGCGGATACGATGTCCCTGGCCGTCGGTAGTATGGCAAGAACGTCAAAGCCCATTGTAAAGACGCCGGATAACCGACTACCCTAATACATTTTTCTTTTTTAAAATCACATTTTTGAAATACGTCCCGTTGTAAATCCCAGATTAAGTTCAGTGCCTAATAATTAAAAATATTAGCTGCAGGTTGGAACTTGTCCCTATTTTTTCAACATTCTCAGCCTTTAAACTTTGCATCGAAATAAAAACAGGGTACGAACTGAACTGAGGAGATTTGAACCTGCGACCAGTTCGTACCCTGTTATTTTTTCGATGCAAATTATATGTTTTCTTTAATTTGTTGTTGACTTTAATTCCCTAGCGTAAGAGGAGCCATTATGGTCAAGTTGCATCCCTAAAAAAAGATGAACATTGACAACAAGCAGCATGTTTCTAATTGTTGTTGATCTATCCTAGCTTAGTTGCAAATATCATGCTTCAAAAGAAGCCAGCCTTGAATGGTAAATATACCATTTTGGAAGGGTTTAATGTGATTTTAAGGATATTGATTCCAAGGAAATTAAAGAGAAGGTTAAGGATATTGATTCCAGTGCATCATTTACTCAACCTTTGAAGTTGTGGAAAATCGAAATTGGTTATGAGGAGCAACCAAAAATCACAACAAGCTCCAAGAAATTGTCAAAATTTAGACGACACGCGAGTGGGTTGTAGAAAGCCAGCATCGTAGCCATTCATTGAGCTCCTCTCTGTTTAGAGAATAATTTCATATTATCTACTGAACAGGGCCAAACACGCGAAGGTGGAAGCTCTTATGGCCCCTCCCCCCCTCACATCACTCTCAATTCCCCATACCCAATGCATGTACTTGAAAAAAACAAATATGTGCAAATTCATCCATATTTCATCATGAAATTTCATCCATCATTCATTCAATAAATGCTAACATTCATTAAACCATTGTTTCAGTCGATCAACACATTTATTCAATAAAAGATAACATTCAATAAACCATTCTTTAATCATTCAGTCAACACATTCATTCAATAAAAGATGAAATTCAATAAAGGTAACAGTTTACTACACTAAATCATTAAAACATTAGAACATTCATTAAACCATTCATTCATTCATTAGGCCAAAAATCGTGGACAATATATTGTTATCAAAAATATTTAGACGAGATTTGAACCTGTGACCTATGTCTAGTCCCAAGGATACCACCTTCAAGCTTGACCTTATCAATCAATTCCCATCGCCATTTCCCCTCATACGATGTCTCACAACCATTTCTCTCGACACCCACTCTTCATTTATTCTGCATGCATTTCACTATGCAACCATCTTAGATTCCCATTGCGTTTTCCATCAATTAGTTTATCAATTCAGTATGACCCACGTCCGCTGTCCAATGAGTGTTTCCGCGGTCTTCAGTTTCAGCCTAGAAACGGTGAAGATTCATGGTATTACGTTTCCCTTCGGCTACAACATGGCAAACTCATAGTTCACTATGAAGGTTTGTCTGACAAATGTGACGGTCAGAGAAATCTTCATAGTGAACTATAAGTTTTCCATATTGCAGCTGAAGGGAAACGTAATACAATGAATCGTCACCATTGTCAGGCTGGAACTCAAGACCGCGGAAACACTCCTCGGACGGCGGGCGTGGGTCATACCAAATTGATAATTTAATTGAGGGAAAACGCAACGAGAATTTGAGACGATTGCATAGTGAAATGCATACAGAATGAATCAAGGTTGAATGTGGTAGCCCGCCATCTCCCATTGTGAAATGCATGCAGAATGAATCAAGCTTGAAGGTGGTCTCCCATTGCCAGGTGCACTTCAAGCTTGAAGGTGGTAGCCTTGGGACTAGACATAGGTCGCAGGTTCGAATCTCCTCAGTTCAGTTCGTACCCTGTTATTTTTTCCATCCAAATTATATGTTTTCTTTAATTTGCTATTGACTTTAATTCCCTAGCGTAAGAGGATCCATTATGGTCAAGTTGCATTCCTAAAAAAAAGATGAACATTGACAACAAGCAGCATGTTTCTAATTGTTGTTTGTGTATGCTAGCTTAGTTGCAAATATCATGCTTCAGAAGAAGCCAACCTTGAATGGTAAATATACCAATTTGGAAGGGTTTAATGTGAGGTTAAGGAAATTGATTCCAAGGAAATTAAAGAGAAGGTGTTGGGTGCTTTCTGGACAGACTCGGGTTTTCAGGATGCACAGCAACAAACACCCCTTGGCGCACTGGCCCTCTCGGCAACGAGCTGAGCAGCAGCCCGAAGTCTCACCCGAAGTGGATATGGGGGGGCTAAGGAATCAGGCTTCCTTAACCTAGGCGATGTGGAGACTATAATCCTCTCCCTTCTCTTACGGGAGGATTCCTCAGAGCGGAACGTCTTACCCTTCCGCAGACCTTTCAACGCGACAGCACTGAAACTCTTACCAGCCTAGCTGCACGGTATCTCCGCACCTGCGAATGAGGCGTTTCCCCGCTACGTCTGACTACGTATCATCCCTGGCCTTACGCCATAGCACAGTAACACACTCCTCAAGCGCTGCAGCGATAGCGTTCTTGCAGGCCCCTTCGACGCTGCACGAGTATAACTTCTAAGGGAGCTTCAAGAACTTACTTTACATATTCATTCATAAAGATAGCGAAACCTTCTTGTAAACATAGATAGTAAAACATAAACATGCATTCACGTAAAACATCACCATAACAACTAGAATTATGTGGTTCTCCTCCATGGGGAAATCACATTCACGGGAACTGTATTCTATATTAACTCAAAATGGGAATTACACAGTACGCTGCGCACACAGCTGCAGCCTTAGATCTTTCTGGGAAACTCCACGCACACAGCTGGGAGCCCTTCTCTTAGATCTATTCTCTTCTTCTACAGAGATTACAACGACTCAGACATCAACTTGGACTGTCTGTAAACTCAGAGACTAGCTCTATAGCTGTCCAAGACTAACTCTCTTACCTTCTAGCCAACTCATCTAACTTCTAACATCTAACCCTTTTCCCTTTACAATTACACATATATATAGGTGGCCCTGAGGGTCACACCTTTACAAAACTTTGGGCCTTTCCCAGTAGTAATCCCCAAAAACCCTAACCACGGACATGGCTAGGTGTACTGTAGGCGCCGCTTGCAGTCATGTCGCTGCTTCCTGCAGACTCCGTGATTTCCGGCGCAGATTGCGGGTATGGGCGCCGCTTCATCGTTCACTGCTCCTTATCCTTCGCCTTCAATGATTTGGTTCGCTGCTCTTCCTTGGTCAGAGCAACCATAACTTCTGTACTTAGCCTTAATGAGGGTAGCTGACCCCTCTATTCCGTCGCTTCATTTATTGTGGTAGCTGAGCTTTCTACTCGGCCACATTCACTCTCCTTTGTCGTGTGCGCGCGAGCTCCGCGATTTTCGGCCCGTAATCTGCGCTGAGCTCGTCCATCTGGCGCCGTACTGCGCACTGTTCACTTCTGCCCAAAATTGGTGCTTTTACTCAAAATTAGCATTTTTTCCCTTCAACACTTGTGCTTTTTCCTCAAAATTCGCAGCCTATGCTCCAACAGGACCCTAACACTTACTTGTGGCTCGTCCCCGAGCCACTTGCACTAGCGTGTGGTCGCTTTACTTGCGCATCTGCCTTTGCTTGGGTCTCAGCAAATGCTTGCTTCCACTACGCAATAGCGGAGTCCATTTCATCCACGCACTCTGCAGCTGTCTGCACCATGTCTGAACTGGCTTCTTCTTCAGTTATGACATCAACCAACTGTTGAGATTCAGCAAATTCTTTGATCTTTTCCTCGGCTTGGGCAGCAAGTTCAGCATACTCATCCATAAATGGCTGAATGTTGTTGGTGAGATTAGCATCTTCATTTCTGAGCTTGTGCAGTTGTTGTACTTTACGCACTTTGCTCATTTTCCTCATTTTGGCTAAGCCTTCTAAGGCCTTAGCTTCTTCACTCAGAACAGTTAGGGACTATTCTGTTGCTTGCACCTGTTCCAAAAGGCCGACTTTGAAAGGGATCTTCTCAAGCTCAGCCCAAGCCTCCATAGCTTGCGTCATTAAGTTCTGGGCTTCATCTGCTCTGCATTTCATTTGTGTGGAAGCTATGCGCAGTGATTCAAATTGTTCCTTCCTATCATCTATAGGAGGTGCTGCGACACGAGCTTCCAACTCGGCGATCTGCGCTCTATGGTCCTCAGCCATAGCAACTATTTCCTGCTCTAGGGCTTTCACCCTTCCGCCAATAATTTGCACTTTCTCAACCAGAGGAAGGTCTGGTTGAATCTGGCAGGCCGGAATCTCCTGGGCGATTTCATCAACTACGTTTCTTATCCCAGTGTCTTGTGCCTCGTAAAGTGCAAGCTGCTCAGAGATTTTCTTATAGCCTGCCTTCAGCTCTATTTCCTGCGATTGCAGTCTTTGGTTTGCATGGAATGTGGAGAGCTCTCTAGCTCTCAGCTCAATAGAGACCTGCTCTTGTACTAACTACAAAGTTTCTATCGGAATCAATGACAAATTTATCTCAATAGGGCCAACCGTGTTTACCTGGGTTGCAGCCAAAGGATCCGGGAATGTCATTCTTGTAGGCAGGATGTGAACGATAGTATGCCTCTCTGCAAGTACTTCAACCCGCTCGGTGCTTGTAGATGCCTGTGGCGCCTGCGAACCGGATGTTGGCGCATGGGTCTGCGCAACTCTTCATGCGAGAACTTTCAACTCCACGAGCTGCAGGTCTAGAGCACTTCTGATGTGAGCCTGAGAGGCCCGCAGCTCGCGAAATTTCTCCTTCAGGTACTGGTCGAACCCCGAGGCAAGGGTCTCAGAGGGGTACGACAGCTTCTGCTTCTTGGAAGCTGGTTCTGGTGAACCTTCATCATTTCTTTGCTCAGTCGTTTCCTTGCCCTTATCTTTTTATTGCGCATCAGGGGGTGGCGTTGCGGCAGCGACTTCAGCGCCCCGCCTCCATTCGTCTAGCCAGGACTTCACAGTTTCTTCGACATCCTGAGTAGTCATACGGTAGAGGCCTACGGCCCATTCTTCCTGAATTCCGTGAGGGCGGAAGTAAATTTCATGTAAGTTGGCAGAAAAGACCAACTTCGTTCCATAGATTTGTGTTGTCTCCTCAGTCAGCCTCGGCATCTCCTGGATGGTGTCCTTGAGGAGATGGTAATATTCATAGAACACAGTGCGGTTCATCTTGTGCTTCGCGGGATTACTAGAATCCCATAGGTTGACATAACGCATCCCTGCAACCTCTCCTGCGTGGCGCGGAAGGAACTGAGTGTTGGGGGGCTCCTTCCACCCGACAAAGGCGCATAAAATCAAAAGCCAAGAAAAATGGAACAACTGACCGGCGGTGTCCTGAACGTTTCGGCAGTCGTCCAAGAAAGAATTCAGGAGGAAGAGAGACCAGTTATACTGCTCTCCCTCCGCAGCTGCGATTGCAAGCTCTACAACAGCTCCAGTGACTTCTTTAGGTCTGCACTTCGTTAGAAGTCTGCCTGCAAGCAGACTGCCTGTGAATCTAAGTGCTTCATCTTCAACTATAGTGAGGTCATAAGCCCGACCTCCTCTCAGCAATTTGTATTTCTACACCAGCTGTGCAGCCAACTTTCTGTCCTTATCTTTACCAACAAAATGAACATTGGGGTCCTTACCAACCTTAGATAGGCCGGTAATACGATGAATCAAGTCCACATTCAAATCGATTGGCCTCCCCAGCCAAAGATAACCACCATGAACACAGGATAGCAGGGCCTTAACAACTGCATTTACTTCATTGCTACGCCCAAAGTGCGATAGCTTCAACAGGTTCAACAATCCAGGCCTCTCTAGATTTGCTGCAAATTCCTTCGGGACGAATTCATCAACCTTTTAACGGGATTATGGACTACCGTCAGATAGCGATCTGGCGCGAACTGAGGATACGTTCTGTAGTCTCCCAAGTTGAAGTCAGAAAACCTAACCAGTGGAAGGTGTCCAAGCAGGGACCCTTCTTCTCGCACGATTTCTGCCATTGGTGGCAGCGGAATCAGATACTTGGCATTCTTGGGAATATGCACCTCGGGTGCATCATCTGGACGCGGAGAAATGTATTTAACCAGAGTGGCCAAGGGCTCTGAAACGGGTTCGTCCGGCTGCTGCTGTTGAGACGCCCTTGTGCCCGGGGATTGTCTGGGATCATACCAACCAGGATGCGTGTAAGCCGAGGTCGTCACCGGGGTAGCCATCCCAAAATCTAAGCCTCTGCGCTTGAATTGACGAACAACTTCTTCAGTTGACAGGTTCTCCGTCATGAACCGGTATACACAACAAGCACTTGAACAGACAAATGGCGGAACATCGTAGGATACGAACGCTGAAAACAAAGGGAGCAGTCTGCACGACACAGCTCTGAAAACAATGACTTAGATTCTCAAACAAGACACTATACAACTCGAGGAAAGTAACCCAAACATATACGAGTGTGGGGTATCTATAGCTAAAGGCGGTAGTAGATGCAGACAAGTGGGGCTAATAACCGTAGGCGCCTATGCATGAGTTGACAACCCCCCTACCCCCGCGCCTCTACGGTGCATTAATTGCGATGGATGGGCTCTGACAGCCTTTCGGGAGATGAGCTAAGGCCTTCGGCTCATTACTTAAATGCGAATCTTAGGGAGATCAAGCCGAATCTGTCAGAGCAAATACAATTAATTGGCGATCTTATCCTTCATTAATCTTCAGACGCGGCTATAGGACTACCGTAATTCAAATTTTCGGCGGGTCACTTCAGCATAGGTAACTGTGCACATGGAGGGCTCCACGGCGAGGAGAACTCCTCGAGTGGCAAATTGACAACAGAGAACTCCGCAAGAGCGACGGTTTGAAAACCCGGGGAAAAACTTTGCAAGAGCGCAAAATAGGCTCCCTCCAAACAGGCTTTATTGACATGCGCGGATGTTTCAAGGAACTTCGCGGGAAGCCAGAGACTGAAAGTGTCTCGCGATTTCCATGTAGACTGATAAGTGCGATGCCTCTTTCAACTACACTGGACATCTGCACTACTTTAGCAGCTGATTAGGTCGACAGAGCGGAGTGGCCGTCGCGGTAAAGCTTGAGCCGACTCCCGTTGATCATTGTGGGCAGCAATTCTCCATTAAGCTTCACAAGCTTAACTACTCCTCCTTCTGTTATCTTCGTCAGCTGAAAAGGGCCTAACCAATGTACACGAAACTTGCCTAGAAACTTGATGAATTTACTGTCATAGAGGAGTACCAAGTCTCCTTCTTGAAAGACTTTATTCCTAATATGCCTGTCATGCCAAGATTTATGTCTTGCATGCTGCACTTGTTGATGGAATCCGGCTAAAAGTCTGTCTTCTTCTAAGGCAAGCAATTGTGAGAGTCTTTCACTCATAGTATGCAGTTCTTGGTTCTTCAGCAGGCGCTTATGGTGATGTATGAATCCTAGTTGATTGTTGTTCTAGACGTGGATTTTGCGGCAAGGGGTTCGGATTTGCTGCAACAATGTGAAAATGTTACATCGTTATATTTTTCTATTGTAATGACAAGTTTTTCATTTAAAAAAATTCATTACAAAGGTGTTTTTTTACCTGGTGTGACCAAATCATGTTGTTGATGTTCTTGTCCAGTCTCAACCTGTACAATTTCACCCTCTACATGCTCTGTAGTTGAAATACGGTGAACTACAATTAATGTTCACCATTTGCAATGCTATACATAAAATTGTAGCATATGAATAAATTCATTACCAGGATTCGAAGCTTGATCATCAATTTGTTGTTGTCCCTCCTCGGCACTAATGGGATCATTGCTTTCTTGTTAAAAACAAAGTCAATATTTTACATCACGTATTTGTAACGAAAATATTGCATAAGCAACAAATCTTCATTAAACTATATAGATTCTATATACCTGTGCACCAGATGGATTGGTACCACAAGACTATGTTTTCCCAGAGAAGCTTCTTCGGCGTTCAACAACAGCTCCAAAGCCTTCCTGGAAGCCAAGCTTCATGTCTTCCTCTGTGGGTACTTCATTGAATCGATCGTCCTGCATATTTACTTATCATCGTTAATTAACATTTTATGGTGCAATAAAACGAAAAATAATTTTCAATTTATTATTTGTATTCATTGTTGGTTTCTCGGAACTTACAATCTGTGCCGCCAAATTCGAATAACCACCAAGGCCAAGCTTGTGCTGACCTATTTTTTCTAGTCTTTCCTTTGTGGCCTTTTATGTGTCTGATAGCCTATGCAAGTGTTGAAATACGTTAGATGTTCCAAGTTCGATATAGAAATCAAGGATAATAAGGTTTAGAATTACATTGCGGAAAGTATTACATACCTCCCTGTGCCTGGTGTTAGCTTGCCTTCTCTTCTCAGAGTCCTCTCCTTTCCATCTTCCACTAGAGCTTTCCACTCCATTGCTGGAATCATTGGTGGGCGCTCATACCTCTGGTTTTTTTCGAGGTGGGTCCTATATTGGTCTCGAACAACCTTCATGTGTTGTCCAGCCTTTTTCAGGACATTGGCATGACTGAAGGTTTTGTCCCCAAACAGGCCAACCAACCGATTAGTGAGTTCATATTTTAATGTTTCGGTTGTCTATCCCACCTTGTTTGGATGGTGGGCCTGAAGATATCCAAGGAAAAGTCATTCATATGTTTATAGAAAACATCGTTTCCTGCAAAGCGATCATGCCATGATCATAATTAGTTGATAAAAAATGTTTAATCGGTATATTACAATGAAATTATAAACACTAATTAACCTGATCAACTATGATTAATTACCTGGGATCTTCTCTATCTTCATTGGGACGAGATCTTCGTCCACCAAAAATGTTGTCTCCATTGTTCCCGTGCTTTTGACACGGGAAGATCCTGGAAATGCAGCTTTTGCAACATCAAAATTAGTAGGGGACTCGGTGTCGACCCCTTCTTGTGGACGATCCGTTGTGTGTCGATCACTAGCTACTGGTGCGCTCACAGCGGGGGTTTGTGGTGTTTCGGAACGTGTTGCCGACTGTTCAGTCGACGACAATGGCGAAGGATTCGAACCACGTGGAGTCATTTGCTCGTGATGCAAAGCCTCTCCACGAGCCTCGTTGGGGCCAACACCACCTTGACCACTATTGTGTGGTCCCTTATAATTCTGTAAATACACACCACGTCTTATACGTTCAATACTATCATATAAAAGAGAACATTATAAAGATTTAAACGAATTATTCTATGATTCAAGATTCCTCAACTTACTCGCAAGGTATTAGATCTATGTTCCAAAAATGCAATCCTTTTTGTAATTATGCTTGTCTGCAGAACCTGGATTAGTAGAGTAAGGATTTCCGCACTATATCTATTCAACAATTTGTCTACCATCTTTAGCGGGTCTGTGGCTTCACCAATTTTTTCGCAATCGCGAAGCACCTCAGCCACTTCAGGTTCTACCGGAAAATCTTTTGATGCTGATTCATACTGCGATTCACTAGTAGGATGCAACAAACATATATAAAGCACTACTAAGTTCTCTATTGATAGATTGCAAATTTTATATTAACGTAACATATCTATCATGATAGATTCGTAAAATTACAACACGGTTTACATTATCATAATGAAACCAGTATACACACGAAAAATACATAACAAAATTAACATTATGCTACATATTATATTGGTACAATTGAAATGAATTATACCTGCAACCTCGAGGATCGCGATCCACTCATTGGATCAATGGTCATAGGTGACTTGCCCCGATCTGCTAATATCTGCGAGCTGCCCCTTACAACACCCTAAAAAAAAACATAGTGAAAGTCACCTAAACGAATCCAAAACTATTCATGAAAAAACACATCAAAAAAATTATTATTCATATTATATTTTTAATATTACAAAGATGTATACCCATTGCGCGGACCCTGGTGTGACCGACCTTATGGAACCAGCCTGCATCAAAAACATAGACTAGAAAATTACGTAAACGAAACCAAAATATTCATTGAAACATTAATATAATGCTAAAACATTTTGACATATTTAAATTGTACAATTAAAATCAGGTCTACTTGTTGCCCCGAGGGTGTTGTCGTCTGATCAACATTCGACGGGTGTCTTTCCCGATCAACGTTCTGCATCAAATATAAATAACATTATATAAAACAAACCAATTTATTAATAATGAAAAAACAAAGCAAATAAAAACTCTTTTTTCTTATTATATTTGTACTATTAGAAAGATGTATACTTGCTCCGTCGAGGAAGAAGTACTCCTCCGACCATTTGTTGGCAGGGATTTATCCCGATCACTGGCCTGCAAAGTAAATATGGGAAATTTAAATGAAATAAACTAACAAAAAATCCTTATGATGTTTAATTTATTACTAAAATGTTGGGTAAAATGTTATATAGTAACCTTGTTTGTATCTACTCGGTTCACAGGGTAATTAATAAGCAGCTCGTCCCCTGCAGATATTGTTTTAATAGCAACTACAAAAAAACGGTTTCCTTCACGCCCCTCAAATTCACAGTTTGGTTGCTTAATTGTAGACCCTGGTTGTGAACTGTTTATAAACCCCGCAATATTCCCTATGGCCTTTGGCCTTCCCTCCATGTACAACGTTCCTCCTTTATTTTGATTTTTGTCTTTCAACTGTAAATAGTTTGTTGACAATCCATAGCTATGCATACTTTTTGTATATCAGACAAGGCGCATCCTATCGTTGTAGTTGTATATGGGTCCAACAAACTCCATAAATTCTATACATGTCTCGTAGCTGACCAAGATGCAATCCATGGAAAACAACGCGAAACCATGTATCGACGACGGTGCAATTCGATATCTCCTCTCGTTCACACAAAAATCAGTGTTCAGTGGAGGAAGATCCTTCAGTACCCATTGTTTCACTAAATGTATGTACCTCAAGGGCACCTCTTCGTCGTCTTTTATCTCATCACCATAGGAACATGCCCCCCCCTTGACCCTGAAAAAATTCATTGCGTCTACGGAATCTTCTTTTGGTTTTTTGACATCTAGTTGATACAATTCTTCTAGACCTACTGGATGTCTCACTTTCCTCTAGCCTTCCCAAACTCCCCTCGCTTGAGGAAAACAGATCAGACAAATACCTGTTTGGTTCTACCTGCACCATTGGAAAATAGTTTAGATTCGACCGCAAGGCATAGCGCCTCTTAAAATTTGACGTGTATCGCCTTTTATAATTTTACTTGATCCTCATTCCCTTTGTCAACATGTAGGCATTCAAGTGATGATCGGAAGACAACCAATTTATCTTTCTTAGGAGTAGAAATTCATGCAATATTTATGAGCTGTTTTTTATTGCTACTTTGGGTCTTGAGTCCCATATCACACCATATTTTATATAATGTTGTGGAACTTTTTTACTCTTTTTCAAAATCTAAAATGAAATATTATTAAGGAAAATGATTAACTCATTGAATGTTGGAAAGACATGGGTATTTTTGTAATCAAGCATGGTCTTCTTAGATGACTGAAAGTAATTGAATCAAGCAACATCGAAACCGTAAACATGTTAGTTGTTTTGAAAAATGGTAGCTTTCAGTCCTACTCCCAACTAACGCTGCCTTAATTTGGACAATTACTTGTAATCTTGACATAGGGTATTTATTGCATAACATAGATTTTCAATCATATTGAAACAGAGAAAAGTAGGGCTTTCTTTATATTATCATGACATAGTTGCAAAGACTTTCTTTTCAAAAAAATCAGCATGCTTTTTGCTTTCCCAGAAATGTGCTAATGAACAGTACAGTTATAACATCAAACAATGATTGCCATTTTTCTACCTTTCCTTTTGTTGTTGCAATTTTTATTGTGTTGTTTGGCACAAATGGAAGACTGGAGCAATATGTTCTTACCAGCATAGATCCATCTTAAACCCGGATCTATTCAGCACCGAGAGGGATCCAATTTCTTGAGGTGTGAATTTTTTTTATCGTGTACACTCGGTGCAGTAATCAGCGTTTCTAAATTCATGTCGTTTCTAAATGGCCGACAAAAAATTAATTAGTTTATCACATTATGATCACTTTCTACTATTAGATGTAATGTTACATCACACATGTAACGCTACACATACACGTTAGAAGATCTCCCTCATAGTATCACTTTTTACTATTTGATTTAACACTACATCACACATGTAACACTACACATACACGTTACAGGATCTCCTCTAATGCTACAAGTCCTGGCTACTTAATGAAAATTATTTACCACATATTTGATTACCATCAATTTGATTAATTAAGTCTTACCAACACATATTTGATTACCTTAGTGTAGACGTTTCCTGTAATATACTCAAAAGAGTTACTTTCAGAAATGACTGTGCCTCTTAGAGGCCAGTCAACTCTAGGAACCAAGTGACCCTATGATAGGGCTAGTACAAACCAGAGAGAGAGAGAGATGACTGGGCTATGGTACGGTCAATCAAATAAATTCAGTGACAGTAAAAAGGCTCAATACAAAGACCAACCAGTAAGGTACAAGTCAAAAAGAAAAGAATGGGTATAAAGACTCATAACCCTTGGGACTAAGGGGGTGTACACTACCTCAAACGTGGACAAACTACCATAGTTATAACCACAAGACCAAAAACATAAAAGGCGGTACAAATCAAAAGATAATTCAAGATCAGTAAAAGACCCAAAAGGTAAGAGGCAAGCTACCACAAAAAAATGAAAGTACCAAATTTAAAGTACAAGTTACCACCAGACAAATAAACAATAGTGAGTGAGGACCAAAAGTAAATCAAATATTGTGGGGAAGGTACAAATAAGGTCAAATATATATTGCAATAACTCCTTGTAACTACCTGTTATTTGACATGCCAAATAGATGGAAGGTCAAAAAATGTTGAATATATGCAATAGCTCCTTGTAACTACCTCTTATATGCAATATCTCCTTGTAACTACCTCATATATGCAATAGCTCCTTGTAACTACCTCTTGTAACTCAAATAGTACCACCAAAAGGTATGATAGCATGCAATATTCCTAACTAAGGTCGGGAGGGTGGTACGAAGTGGGTATAAAGACTCATAACAATTTGGAGAAAGTGGGTGTACTTCAAATGTGGACAAACTACCATAGTACCCACAAGACCAAAAACATAAAAGGTGGTACAAATCACAAGATATACCAATATCAGTAAAACACCCAAAAGGTAAAAGGCAAGGTACCACAAAAATATTATCAACAAAATGAAAGGACCATAAGACAATCGACCAAGGTGGGGTACAACCATTCATCTCTCTCTCAAATGTACCATTGTTCCATATAACTTGAAAGACCATCATCACAGTAAACGAAAAAGTCCACACGGGTGATGTGATCATGTGGTCCTCTAGACTACTCCTACGATCAAGCATTAGTGGCTCCATGAAGGGGTGTTCAGTCCCTTCAGAAGACCATCTAACTCAACCATCTCGAAGACCTAGGAGAAGAGGACATCACACATCATCAGATAAGTATTGGTAACTACCGTGTAAGAACTCAAAAGCCCTAAAGGAACCGAGCGTGCAGAAGGGGAGCTATGAAAAGACAAGGCTCGCAGGCCAAAAAAACAAGCTCAAAAAACTATACTGGGACTGATGTCACAGTAAGCAAGCTGAAACAAAAGTGGCTAGAATGCCAACACGTAGCACTAAAAAGAAAAGACCCTCTAAAAAGGTGAAAATGAAAGCAAACTTCCTAACTAGGGCCTGGAGACCTCAACAAATCATATCCTTCGCAAGGTGATGAAATCCAAGTCAAACAATATGAAGTGAGAGACCGAATTTGAAGGATATCCCTCTACCGAAAGGGATCCTGGGTAAAAGAGCCCTAGTAGAAAAGTCACTAAGCTACCTCATTCATGACACGTCGAAAAAGGTTTTCGGCGCTTCTGCCTTATCACCCTTGTATCACCAGTACGGTGGCCGGAGAATACAAGGAAGACAATGATCGATGTTTCCTTAGGGCTAAGTGGAGTTCGACATTCCACAGAGTCCGTCCGGTTCTCGATCTCGCGGCGGTTTAACCCCTGAAACAACAGGAGGCCCCTCCACAAACTGGTCGATGACCGTGTCAACAAGTACAAGAGGATTTTAGCACCCTAGAGGACAACAACTATGTCTCAGATGATAATGACAAGGGGGAATTATTTGGGTGCCTATCCCCGGTGTCCTACCTAACTAACAAATTCTTTTTATCCTCAAGCGAGGTTAAAGTGTGTTGAGTTAACGAGTTAAATTTCAATGGTTGTATTACTCAGTTGGGTGATGGAAGTGAAACTCGTGGTGTGATGACTGACTCAAACCATGCAAATGCATATGAGTAAAATAAGCCTTTCCTTTCAATGAATGCTAGCTAAGGTAAGGAGAGAGTTCTTTCAAACTATAACTACTCTTTCAAATTAAATGAATCCAACAATAACTTTCTTCTACTTCTAATGACTAAAATGCATGCAATGTTTAAACCTTAGAAAGCATAAGCATGGCATTGTGATATTGTGCATAATGATGTATGCTAGGACACATTATTTCAATTTAAAACCCATGTAATGGATGCTATGAGACTTAAATTACAGAATGATCTCATAAGTATAAGCCCAAGAATATTTGTCACAATCCAAAATCTATTCACCAAATTCAAATCACTTCTACTATAGCTCAAGTTATGTGGTGTATACAAATATCCAAACCATCTCTGATTCACCCAAAAATTACAAACCATGAAAGAGTTGTTCAAAGAAACCATCAACAATTGGAAGCCATGCAATAAAAAAAAGGTGTTTGCAAGACATTATCATCCACTGGAAAGGTTTGGTAAAAGGATTTAAGATGAGTAATGGAGGACAAAAGGTGGAAAAGATTCAAGTGGCACATGTCTATGATTGTAGAGAGATGTCAAAAGAGAAGGTTTCTACTCAACCAAATTTTCCCAAAATTGAATGTAATTGTGAGTATGCATAACGAGTGTTTTCCAAGACATTCATTCAAAAGTAGGAGAACTACTCTAAAATAAAAGACAATAGGACAGAGGCCAGTTTGCTCCCAGGATCACCTAGAAAAAATGGGTGTTGTCCTATTTCCCATCACCTCGCTTGCTATCGACATGGTTTGTATTGACTTCTAAATAGTTGGATTAAGAGAGTCTTGGGTAGTGTTGGGACAAATCCCCTCAAGCTCTCTTAGAGTAATGTTGTTCTACCTACAAATTACCTTGTACTTGTCTACAACTATGTTAATGAAGAATACTCTCTTAGTAGCCAATTGATGTTTCATGGGTACTCTTTCATTTGTTATAATGATAGTTGTTGAGTTGATAAGATTTAATATATTGCTCCTCTTATCAACTTTCTCTCTTTTTTTCAACCCCATTTTATTAATACTTTAAGGTACTGGTCAAATCTACATTCAAAAAGTTTAATTTCAGTATTCGAAGTGTTTTCAGTTCATTGATTTTTAGATACAAGTACACATATTTGCAATCTTCACACATATTTGAGCATTTGTACTAAGAATTGGGTTTATCTAGTGATAAGCGACTAGTAAGCACCAACTTCTGGCCTGTCACATGGAAACTTATGTTCCAGTCCTAACTAGGAAGGTTCATATAAAGACAACCAATCTTCTGCATTGAATGATAACCAAAATTCGTTAAAAAAAGGAATGTTTTGATGAGAAAAGTAGGCAAGATGTATAATGTTAGCCCACATACAGCAAACCCACATGATATGGGTCCACGATAAACTTCACATAGGCAGCCTAGGCCCTATAGTAGAGTCCCAAGATGACCTTAGAAAGTACTACTACTGTGTGTGTGTGTGTGAAGAGAGAGAGAGAGAGAGAGAGAGAGAGAGAGAGAGAGAGAGAGGTCAATTAGGTGTCCTTTTCCTCATCATCACATATCTTTTCTCATTTATTGTGCATTTCTTCTCTTTCATTCCCAGAGAAACATGGAAATCGCTAGAGTTTCAAACCATAAATTTGAACAATCATAACTTTTGCAATGAAACTAGACGTATGTCTCATAGCCCATGTTTTTGGGCTTTGGCGAAAATATCTATGCAATTGTGCAAACAAAAAACAATTTTGGCTTCTCTATTACAAGGTACAATATTTTGCACCTTGCCAAGGTACTTCTTCTCTATATTCTACTCTTGAAAATAGAATAATTCTACATGTTTGCGTTTATTATTCTCCCTTGTATGGAAAAAAGGATTGATTTCACAAATGCATCATCCATTTCGGCTTCTCTTTTGGAAGGTACAATATCCAGCACCTTGCTCAGGTACTTCATCTCTATATGCTACTCTTGGAAATAGAATAATTCTACATGTTTGCATTTATTATACTCCTTTGTAAGGAAACAAGGATTGATTCCATAAATGCATCATCAAGAGCTTTAGCATTGGCTTTAGAATCAATACTAGCTCTACTCCACACTGATTATAGTATTATTTTGTACTGGGATAGAAAAACTTTTCAATGGGGCTCACTTTCCATCACCATCACATGACTTCTCCCATTTAGTGTGCACTTCTCGTTCATTTTGTGGAGAAATCTGGATTTAGATTGATGGAAGTCCTGGATGATGTGGATCACTGACTTCATATAAATCTTTTGATTATTAATAAGTATCGATTTATTAAACAGAAGAAAAGCAAGGTTAAACTCAAGAAAAATCACTATGATTTTCATCTCCATGAAAGCAAAAATGAGTAACATTGTGTACAAAGTAAATATTTCATAACTTGGGGATAAAATTGTTTACATCAAAAAATGATAGAACATTACAAGACTGCGTCTCAGCTCTCGATTTGTTTGGCACATTCACATAGTGGTTCAAATAGCTTGAGGGAGGTAAGTTCCTTGTGACTCACCTAATCTTCACACGCTAATTGCAGAAAACCTAGACAAGTCAAAGGTGGATATACAAAATAACGGTTGAAACTCACCATAGCTCTTTCTGTCTCTCTCTCTCACAAATCAGATCCAAACTACAAACTACGTTTCTGAATTAATACAATTGAAATAGGGTCCAATAATTAAAAACCCAAATAAATAAATAACAGTCATAAATCATTGACCCAAATTTCTTGGCTCCAATATTTGTTGAAAACCGGGTTGGGGTCTGAGATAAATTTACAATGCACTCCTCTCAGGATGAAAACCAAAAGTGTTTCTAAGGAAATCTCTGCAATCACTTAACCATAAAAATATAATCCCATTCCATGTGCTAGGGCAATAGATGAGAATAACAAATTTAATTTCCCTTGGGATTGACCATTGTAGCTCGGCCATAGCAGCCCCTATTCTCATTTTGAATTACAATATACATAATTTGAAGGATGATTTAACAAATTCCAATTGCAACATGAGATTTTCCTCCCTATGGCGTTTTAGGGCATTGCAGGTTCTATGGCTTCTTAAAATTGTAAATAAAATTGGATTCTTACCGATTTGGTAGGCATTGCAGCTTCTATGGGTTCTCGACCTTCTCAGCTCCTCAACCTCCTCGACCTCCTCAACCACCTTCAGCTCCTCAACCTCCTCGACCTCCTCTGCGGCCTCACTCAGAGAATGGCTATGAACAGGCTGGCTATCAACATGCGGGCTATCAACTGGCTCTGAGTATTGGCTATCAACACTAGTCTTGCCGTAATGACCGGCGAAAATGGCCGGATAGAATGCAGGTTCGCGCGGGTATAATGCAGGTTCGCGGGTGTAATGGTTCGAGCTCGTCGAGAAGTGCAGGTAAATTGGTAAGTTTTGTTTTTTTAAGTTTTCTAATGTTATATATGTAGTTTTTTTTATATTTTATATATATATAATATTAATATATATTATATATATAATATATTGTATATATAATATATAATATATTGTATATATAATATATTGTATATATATTATATATACAATATAATATATATACAATATATTATATATTATATATATTATATATTATATATACAATATATTATATATATAATATATATTAATATTATATATATAACAAAATATAAATAAACTATAAAACTTAAAAAAATATATATAAAATATAAAACAAAATATAAAAAAACTACAAAACTTTAAAAAACTAAAACTAAAACTAAAAAATATATATATAGGAGCCGTCTAAAAGTGCGACGATTTCTCCCGTCCGATCAAAACTTGATCAGAATCCGGCGATATGAAATCTAAAAATACGACGATTTTTGTTGATTAAATCGTTTTTCTAAACATCTAGATGAATTCAACACCCTGGAAAACCCCAAGGCATCCAAATTATGCAGGATTAATAGTGGTCATTATGATTTTACGTCATCATCATCATCATCATCTTCATTGTCATCATCTCCATCTTCATCATCATCATCATCATCATCATCGTCTACATCATCATCATCATCAACAACAACAACAACGTCATCTTCATCATCGGCATCATCTTCATCATCTTCATTAGCATCATCTTCATCTTCGTCATCACCATATTCATCATCAAGAATCACTGCTACACATAGTTCCACTACATGAGAGGACATGGACATGGGAGTGAGTGTTACACCAAAATGTCGTCACCCTTGTGCAAGTGTCGCAAGTGTCACAAGTGTTGCAAGTGTCGTCATCCTGACTTAGTGTCGTCACCATGGCCTTTGCAAGTATCGTCCTTATGACCAAGTGTCGTCATCATGACCGTTGTGATAATGTCGTCATCTTGACCATTGTGTAAACTCTTTGCTCTGACCCCTAACCTCATTCTGGGCTAAAACACATCCAATTGAGAGATTTTTCCTGCCTAGTTGACCTCTTTGAGTAGGTTGTCGCACTTCTCCTTCATCTAGGGTGCGACGTCGCAGTTTATGGTCAGCTAGGGTGAGACACTGTCACACTTTGTCTTCCTACAGATTGCGACGACCCCTCTTTGTCGCTCTATGTCCTCTACCAGGGTGCGACGAGGTTGGTTAAAGGATATTTTGGGGAGTCTCGAGGTCTTTCTAGAATATTGTTGAGGTGGAGGCCTATCCCTAGACTCTAGGTGAGGTGGCATTTCAGTTCCTAACCTAATGGGAAGATCCCTTAACCATCTCCCCCTAATCCTCAACCTACCCTATCTCTTTAGCCCTATATAAACACCCACTCTCTCCATGGGAGGGAGGAAGGCTAAGGTATCTACATGCTGGTGAAATCTATCTTAGGAGGAAGCCTATAGTACTTACATGCTGGGGAAATCTCTCTTAAGACACCTCCATTCACCTCTTGGAGAACTCATACTTCTTCGGAAGAACATGGCAATTGGCTTGGTCGGAGAAGGGTTGCTACGTTAAGTCTCTGGTTGTAGTCCTATATCTCTATCATGTACTTCTCTATTTGCAGTAATACAAATGCTTTCCACCAATATCATTCTTATGTGTAATGATGTTGTGTAGTTTACCTACTTAACTATTTACTTAGATCACTTATTGTATAGATGCTCTTTACTCGTTTCTCTTTTCTGTGTCTTGACAGGTCTTGCAGCTTAAATCTGACGACCGTGGGACGTGGAGCAACATTCGGGAGAAATGATAGCGAATCAAAGAGGTAAGACATCTAGCACTTGATCCTTAAGTAGATCGAGGAAACGTGTTTGTAGTCCGTTCTATTTGTTCTAGACTCGCGTTGAGCTAGGGAGATCCGGCTCGCGTCCGCTCGAGTGGATTGCCCGATAACAGTGAGTAGGAGATGCTAGCTCCCACATATGATGATGAGTTTCAGGGCATATAAAAATAGTAGGGCATATGAGTTTTCTTATACTGGGATGGTAAACTAAATGAAGATGAAGATGACGATGATTCCGACGACCTCCCCATACCACCGACGATAAGACGCATCAGATATCATACTTCTGAATTCAAAAGAATCATACAAGCTCAATTACTTGTTTGGGCCTATGATCCCAATTACTTGATGTGAAATTCTTGTTCTTGTTGTTATTTGTTTCATTATGTTTTTGACGTTGTGTAATGCCATCTGTTTTCCAAATTTGGGACTAGTTTCGACACTATTCACTGAGATGAGACAAATTGTATGTGCGCACAATTAAGTAGATCTAATGATCAAATTCCGATAATAAGTTAGATCTAAGTTTGATTCCCTCCCTCAAGAAAAAATAAAAGCATCTATAGTTAAAATATTGGAATAAGATGGAAATGGAACAAAATGCTTTTACCTATGCATATGCTTTTACTCATTTAAATTTTGCATAACTTAATATTTTACATCGGAACAAAATGGTTAATGGCATACCATATATTAAACTAGAAATTATATTATATGAAGAGTGTCTTGTGAGAAGGGAACATATGTAACAATTCCTAATGGAAAATCATGGATAATTATAACAATAGGAGGAGATAAAACTGAGTGGTGAGAAATAAGTCAAAATCCTACCATTTGCAACCAAAAGGGGAAGAAGGCAACTCTACAATTCCTAGAATATATTACTAGAATTGTAACGAGTATGGAGATAGTGGTAAATTTAGTGAGCTTTTTCCTCATCAACAAAATCATAAATTCTTCTTCATTGAAAACAAGATCAGTTGGAGTTTGCTTAATTTGTCAAAAGTTAAGAATTCCATTCACTACAAATGGGACCCATTCTAAGAATGATGATGAAGACGACGATGACGATGATGATGATGAAGGTTTCAAATGACGATGATGATCATGATGCTGATGAAGAATGGTGACGATGATGAAGACGAAGATGATGACGACGATGATGATGAAGATGATGATGATGAAGATGGGGACGATGATGATGATGATGATGATGAAGATGACGATGATGATGATGATGATGACGATGATGAAGATGAAGATTTCAAATGACGATGATGATCATGATGACAAAGAATGGTGACAATGATGAAGGCGAAGATGATGATGATGAAGATGATGATGATGATGAAGATGATGATGATTGATGATGACGATGATGATGATGATGATGATGATGATGAATGTGATGATGATGATGATGATGACGATGATGAAGATGATGATGATGATGAAGATGATGATGATGATGATGATGATGATGATGATGTTGGTGGTGATGACAATGACAATGATGATGAAGACGAAGATGATTACGATGATGATGATGACGATGATGATGATGAAGATGGGGACGATGATGATGATGATGATGATGAAGATGACGATGACGATGATGATGATGACGATGATGAAGATGAAGATTTCAAATGACGGTGATGATCATGATGACGAAGAATGGTGACAAAGATGAAGACGAAGATGATGATGATGATGATGAAGATGATGATGATGATGATGACGATGATGATGATGATCATCATCATCATGAATGTGATGATGATGATGATGATGATGATGATGATGTTGGTGGTGATGACAACGACAATGATGAAGATGATGATGATGACGATCATGAAGATGATGATGATGATGATGATGAAGAAGAAGATGATGATGATGACGATGATGATGATCCTGGTGATGATGAAGATGGTGATCATGATGAAGATGATATTGATGATCAAGCAGTACGCCATTTGAGGTAGCATGATAATTGTGCATTTCCTTAATTATAAGCTTCTCTCTGTTTCGAGAATCATTTAATATTCTCTACTAAACAGGGCCAACCACGTGAAGGCGGAAGCTCTTATGGCCCCTCCCCCCCCCTCACATCACTCTCAATTCCCCATAACCCGACAAAAATATCTATGTACAAAAAAATTAAATTTGTTTTCTCATTCATACTAAATAACAAGAAAGGTTTCTAATTTTAACATACAGGAAAATGGAAACTAGCTAAGAAACAGTTAATAATTTATTATTAGTACTGCATACCTAATCATAAACTTCAATGGTCTTCATCTGAGTGATCGTCTGTACTATCATCCGATGATCCAGATTCAACATTGTAAGGATTGGCCATATCATCATCGTCGTCGATGTCAGTTACGATCATCATGTCATCATCGATATCATCTTCATGGACATTGTCAGAATATACATCATGATCTGATTCAAGAAGTTCTTCGACATCTTCTTCTGGAACAGGAATATCATCTAACTCATGTTGATCATGATCATCTTCAATGGCATCTCCTTCTTCGAGAACGTATTCATTACCTTCATCTATGTTATACTTTACCGACCTTCCCCTTGGATCGTGTCTCACAACAAATGACCAACCCGCTCTACCTGGAACCTAAGAGTAAAATACCTGTTCACATTGGGTTGGAAGAACATAGGGATCCGTTCCTGGCTCAAACAACCTTGTATTTACCATGGTAAAACCATTATCATGTTCAATAATTGTTTTATCGGGATCACGTTGATTCAATTGACACCTGTACCATTTGACAACGAACAGAAATACGTTGAAGAAGTTAAAGTCACACTGAAGAATGTCTTCCAGATACCCATAGTATCGATTTTCAGATAGTTCTGGATGTCTGTCACTTCTAGAAGAAACATTGGTCACCTCAAAGACTGCAGATATCCCACAATCAGATGTTTTCTTTGTTTCATCCAACTTTTTGATGCGATATCTACATCCATTGCACCACATAGCCTTATGGTGTTTTACCTAGTACAACAAGCCATACAGGAAAAGATTACATAATGACCCCATATTTATGATAAACTAGTGCATGTTTATTATAATGCCATACAAGGAAAATAATCAGCGTGACGTACAACGACAATATTTTAAAAAAAAAATAGTGTCGTTGATTAATATGCTTACCTGCTTATCTTTTAAACCTCTTGTTAAATCGATTTCCCTTTGTGTTAGATTGGTGTCTCCATTGCGATGTGCAGCTTTAACCAATGAAGCCACACCTTCCCATGATATTCCATGACCAGATTGTTCACATTTTTCGATCCATACCTTCATCCAGTCAAGATTGTTTGCGATGTATAAATGAATTGCATCCCACTCTCGACCAACTGTTTGATGACAATAAAATTAAAATTCAATGAAAATGTATATTAGTCACTTAAAAAAGTATATAATTACACTATAAAATGATGCAAAATACTAAATATAAAAATAGAATATGGATGATATATAAACATAAAAATCACCAGTGAAATGTGTTATATTACCTTTCACCTTCCTCGATCTACCTTTCCCCTTCGGGTACTCCCTTTCGAAATCTTTTTTGGAGTCTGGATCACAAATGCGACGTAAATTGAGCTTTGACGCCAATATAGGAAGATATTCACTAATGTACAACATGTTTTGGTATACCATATATCCCTCCATCATATAACCCTCAACATATGCAACATATGCTCGTTGTCTGACCAAACCCTTCATAAATTTCAAGTGCCTCTCAACCATCCACATGGACCTTGAGTGCGCAGGTCCACACAGTTCAATCTCCTCAACTTGGTGTATGAGGTAGTGTTCCTGTGCATTGAAAAATGTTGAAGGTAGATGCTTCTGCATTTCACACATGAGACGAGGAATTTCTCTCCTCCAATACTTTATGTATTCTTTATGGAATTCTTTAGATGACAACCATCTACAAGTGACATGACAACCCAATCAAGAGATTAAAGAAAAAAGTCATTATATTACGTAACATGAATTACAGAACGAAAATCAAATATAAGTTCTATGTTGAATTAAACAAACAGTAAGCACATGGAAAAATCACCACTTACCTCATGTATTTCCCGAGACTATATATTATTTGCTTGACATTGTTGTCGAAGTTGTCCGGGATAGAGAGAGGTAGAGCATACTGTAACAATAATATAGAAATCGTTTCAGTATATCAAAAAAGAGTACTAGACAAACAACAATACCAACCATATTCACTGGAAAAAGAAAAAAAAAATTATTAAATGCATACCATAATAATTATTACCTTCATGAAGACATGTCAATCGTGTGTTTTCACCCCCACAAAATCACCTTTCTTTGTTATGATATTCTTCATGTTCGTACAAAATCCGGTGGGAAATTTAATTTTTCGAATGACTTCTTTTACAACATTACTTTGCTGGTCTGTTAACATCCATGGAAGTGATTTTATATTAATTTGCTCTCCGTTGCTATGAAATTGAATGACGTCTTTCATTGCATGGTTGTTATCTTGAATGTCTTTGCAAATTTTGACAATTTTTTCTTTGTCACTCCTTCCATCCAATATTAGCCATAATGTTTCAATCACATTCTTTCCGATATGCATTGTATCAAATAGATGAGCAATTTGTAGGTGCTCATAGTAGGGCAACCTACTAAATTGTGTAGGATAACTTTTCATTCCTCGTGGAAGCCCATTAATGCCTTCATGATGATCACATGAACGACAATGATGAAATTAAATAAATCAATGTCAATTACATTAAACAACACACAATATAATAAAATACAATATGATCATATACGATGATTGATTATACGTACCTTGACGATTTCTATTATATTGCAACTTCCATAGCTGAGGTGTCATTCTCTTTGGTTTTAATGCAGTCTCTTGCTTTCCATTGAAAAGATGTTTTTCGGTAGTTCGATACCTGTGATTCTTGGAGAGGAAGTGCCTATACTCATCAAACACCTCCTTTCCTAAGCTTTTTGAACGGCGAGATTTGATCTTAGGACCACAAACTGGACATGCAAATTTTCCCTTTGTCTGAAGACCTAAATAAAAAGATGGAATATCAATATTGTCTATTATAATTATATAAAAAATGACTGGATTATTTAGAAAAACATGCATGTGTATTATATTAACTAGTAGTTCATAAACTTAAATGCAACTAAAGTGGAACTTATAATTACATACCACAGAAATGGGTTAACCCTGGGGCATCATGTATTGTCCATACAAGCATTGCATGGAATTGGAATTTCCTTTGTCGTATTGCTCTAGATACATCATACATAGTTATGCCATTCCATAACTTCAGTAGCTCGTCAATAAGAGGTTCGATATATACATTCATATCTTTGACTTGGTACTTACCTGATTGATTTGAACATATAAAATAAATATTCTAATTATGAGACGTACCATTTAGATATATAAACCATATTTCACAATAGAAAAACAATAAATATATATATGACAGTATGCGACAAAACTACGACAAATGAGATAACACTACATTAAAAAAAAACATGATGGTTCGTACCTGGAACAATCATCAACAACATTATGTGCTCCCTCTTTATTGTCAACCATGGAGGAATGTTGTTGTTGATAACAAAAATAGGCCACACTGAGTAAACGGATCTCATCTCTGCAAATGGATTGACACCGTCTGCTGCCAAAGAAATCCTAAGATTACGAGGTTCTTCTTTAAAGTGAGGCCATTTTTCCTCCATATCTCTAAATGCAGACCCATCAGCAGGCATCTGAATAATGTCGTCTTGACTTCTGTTCCGTGCATGGTAATCCATAAACTGCGCTATGTTTTTGCACCTGAACAGTCGTTGCAAACGTGGAATAATGGGAATATAACGTAGAACCTTGCAAGGCACCTTTTTTGTTACCTGATCTGTTCGATATCTGTTGATATGACATATAGGACATTCTGTTGCAAATTCATGTTGATTGTAATATAGAACATGGTCATCAGGGCATGCATGAATTGCTTCATAATGCATTCCAATTTCTTTCATTATGGCAGATAAATCTTGATATGTGCGAGGTAAAATATTTGACGGTGGTAACAAATATTCACCTATCATGCTATAACAGCAAATTAAAATAAAAAACTAGTTAATATAACATAGAAATAATATTAATGAAACACATTTCATCCGTACTAATTCGAAATATATGAGAATTAACAATAAAATACACGATCATATTATATATTTTGTGATGGAATATATTACATACCTTAACATCCGTGTGACTGATATGTTTGAAATACCATTCATAACCTTCAAGTTCATTATCAACAATATAGCAGAGAGAAGATTTGTCTTTGAGCCCTCATAAAGGGGTTTGTATGCCTTATCAAGAAGAGGTATGTCATGAATATCATCAAAATGTTCATCATTTTCATAATCATCATCATCATCATCATCATGATCCATTCCAACATTAAATGATTCATGGATCAAAGTATTTGTAACATCATCTTCAACTATGTTATCAGTATGATCATCTTCTTCAGTGTGATAATTAACTTGTTCTCCATTAATATTCATAGCTCCATGTTCCTCCGGTACTTGTTCTGGAAGCACTTCCTGATCTGGACGATATGCCGTAGCAAGTCTTTCCTTTATAATTTCATGAAACCAACAATAGATAAAAGTTAATATAAGAAATTCAAACGCAAAATGTAAACATCTCAAACGCAAACTGTAAACATTTTTGTAATGCATTTAAAATGTAACAAATTTTGAACTGTTGGGATGAAAAGAACAACGACCAATTGTAATGTTGGTTAAATAGGTGGATCCAAAAAATCCAAGATACATAATAATTGACCCAATTACTAAGCAAAACTACTCAAAATTAATTCTCATACTGTCAACTAAGGTAAGTTAAACGATGCTATGGTTTGTATAGGGAAAATATAACAGAAATTACAACATGTCAATATAGTCGTTATTTCTATTATCATGATGGAAAGTGTCACAAATCTAGAGAGCTAAGTGCTTTCCCCGGTGAGTGGGTTAGTCTCACTAACGAACAAATACATGGGTTATTCTACTAAACACTAGATTAAATATGCACACAATAAAAAAAATTATTATAATAAATATTAAATATTAAAATAATATTTATTGTCTATGTTATATTGAAACCACAATCAATAGAATATAAACGTTAATATAAGCCATATTACAAATATAATACATACATTTACAAAAGAACTCAAAATAAAAACATATACAATAGAAAATTACTTACAAATGGATGGTATTCATGTCCCCCCTCAGCGTGCCCATGCTCCCTACAATGTTTTCTGGATGTTTTGATCAAAATTCTTCTTCTCTTAAAGCCCCTGCATTGATTACATGGACAATAACATTTCCCATCACCCCTTCTTCTCACTCCTTCCCACAATCTATCAATCAATTGACGATTTTCTTCGTCTAGATCAGGAATATTGCTAGTTGACATTTTCTCGTAAATAGCTTAATCAATGTCGATCTTAGAAAATGAAGCTCTAGTACACTTCGCTCGCTTTAATCACAAAAACAATGGAGATAATGGTGAACAGTGCACCGAAAAACAGTCCGTTGATTAAATTCCAAAAACCGTCGCATGTATAGCAAGCATGTCGGAATGTTCCAATATTTATAGTTTTCAAAAGTCATCCCGTCGTCGGATTTCCGACGACATTGACTTAGTTACCATTGAAGAATAGTTGTTGGACATCCGACAAGGCATGTCATCCCATCCACCATAAAATTCTGCCATTTTAGGGTTTCACTGGACGTCGGATATCCGACGACCCAGATTTAAGTAACGGGTCGGATATCCGACAACAAGCGAAACTAGTAACCAATCCTCGTCACATATCTACACTTCGTCGGATATCTGACGAAGTACATATCAAATTTAAAAAAAAAAAATCAAATTTCGTTATTTTGAAGGTGAAATCCGACGAGACATGAATTTTCGTCGAATGCCGTCGGATTTCCTCGTCGGATTTTGGGTTCAAATCTTGTAGTGGCGGATGGAATCTTCCTTGGACAAGGGAAGTATGCAGTATAGATCCTGAAGCGGTTCGGGATGATGGACTACAAGGCCATGGCCACACCTATGGCATCGAACCTAAAGCTATTGAGTGATGCTTCATCAGAGTCAGTTGATGCCACGATGTATCATCAGATGATTGGGTCCTTGATATACCTGACTAACACGAGACCAGATATTTGCTTTGCTGTGAACACTTTGAGCCAGTTCCGGATGGATCCTAGACATGTTCACTTGATTGCTATAAAGCATATTATGAGGTACCTGAAGGGTACAGTTGATTATGGGCTCAAGTATGATGCGAATCAAAATTTTAACCTAGAGGGTTATGTTGATTCATATTGGGCAGGCAGTGCTGCAGATAGGAAGAGTACTTCAGGGTGCTGCTTCAGTATGGGATCAGGTGTGATCTCTTGGTTTAGCAGGAATCAACCCTACGTATCACTGAGTATAGCTGAAGCAGAGTATGTCGCAGCTTCTTCGGCTAGTTGTGAGGCAATATGGATAAGGAAGATACTGTCTGATTTATTTGATCTCTAGTTGGATGCTACTTGTATCTTCTGTGACAACTAGAATTGTGTGAAGTTGTCCGAGAACCCGGTGTTCCATGACAAGTCGAAGCATATCGAGATCAAGTATCATTATATCAGGGATATGGTGCAGAGAGGAGCAATGAAGCTCATGTATGTTGTGACGGATGAGCATATAGCAGATGTGTTGACCAAGCCACTATCCAGGGTGAAGTTCGAGTACTTCAGAGAAAGGCTTGGTGTTCTTCAGATTGAAGATACTTCCAAGAGGAAGTGATGGAACACAGATGCAGGAGCCTTTCCAAGCATGGTGGTAGGAGGGTCCTCCCCATGGCTATGGATGTAAGTGTTGTGTGATGAGCATCCAGATGATGCTCCGCTATGAACATTTGTATGATGTTCTGTATGATGATGATCAGTATGATCATGAGCATCAACATGATGCTCAGTGATAGGATGATCAGTATGATCATGAGTATCCGGATGATACTCCGTGGCCGTGGATATGTTGCAGGTTGTGTAGTGGCATGTAATCATTCCTGGGAGATCCTATAGGTTGAGCAGGAAGCTCATAATCAGCCCTAGGATTCTCTTTCGAGGTTTTTCCTGATAGCATGTAATCAATCCTGGGATATCCTATAGGTTGAGCAGGAAGCTCATAATCATCCCTGGGATGCTCTTTCGAGGTTTCGCTTGTTCGCATGTAATCAGTCCTGGGAGATCCTATAGGTTGAGTAGGAAGCTTGTAATCAGCCCTGGGATGCTCTTTCGAGGTTTTTCTTGTCCGCATGTAATCGGTCCTGGGAGATCTTATAGGTTGAGCAGGAAGCTCGTAATCATCCCTGGGATGCTCTTTCAAGGTTTTGCTTGTTCGCATGTAATCAGTCCTGGGAGATCCTATAGGTTGATTAGGAAGCTCGTAATCAACCCTGAGATGCTCTTTCGAGGTTTTGCTTGGTCTCATGTAATCAACCCTAGGAAATCTTATAGGTTGAGCAGTAAGCTCATAATCAGTCCTGAGATGCTCTTTTCAGGTTTTGCGGATGCACATAATTAGTCCTGAGATTCCACCGGATGGGCCGCTCGCAGAGATGATGAAGACCTACATGGAGGCTAGGCCTACATCCAGCATGAAAAAGGGTTGGCTCTGTAGAACTTCCTAAGACAAGTAGAATTGAGAGATAGAACTAGTGATCGAGATGACGAGTAGAACAGCAGTGATGATGATGCTCCGTGATCTAGTGACGATGATCCAACTCCAGTATTGAAGACTTGTGCCTATATGTATTGATGACCTGTGTCAAGAGAATACCTTCCTAG
Source organism: Larix kaempferi (assembly GCA_027924585.1). Taxonomy (NCBI): domain Eukaryota; kingdom Viridiplantae; phylum Streptophyta; class Pinopsida; order Pinales; family Pinaceae; genus Larix; species Larix kaempferi. The sequence continues at coordinate 7,309,875 of BSBM01000252.1, forward strand.
TTAAGAGGGAGTGTTGATGTATTTGTAACTTCAAAAGATATTCACTTTTATATTGTATGTATTACATTTGTACTTTATTGTATCCCAAACGGAGATGTATTATTTCTCCGATTGGAATTGTCGTCATTTGTATTTGCAAGTGTCACAAGTTATATTGTAAGTGTCTTAACTTATATTTGATGGGTTATTAGACCACCTTGGTGGGGTCGTACCTGTATGAGTTAAGTGGAAGGGTTATTAGTCTCCCTTAGGAAGTTGGCCCAGTTAGGGTAAAAGGCAGGTTAAGTTAAAGTATAAATAGAGAGTGTGACTCTCTCATTCTATTCGTTCATTCACGCATCCAACTCGCATAGTTGAGAGAGAGGAGTGCACACAAGTGGAGGAGGAGTAGCTGCTGAAGACATCTATCTTTTGGAGTTTCATCTTGGTGATATTTGTATTGCTTCTTATTCTATCTCTAAGGAAGTTGCGGGTTTTTTCACCTTCTTGGTTTTCCCCGGTGAAATGCTTTGTGTCTCTTGTCTCTTGTGTTTGATATGTTGTACATGTTGTTCTCTCAGTTAAGATCCTAGATCATATTGGATTAAATGATGAAAAACTAACAATTTCTTATTTCATGTCTCGATGGTCACAACACTTTATGTGGGGAAATCTAACTTAGAACACAATTCACATAATCAAACAAGTTAAGACCTTTCCCTTAATCTCTCTTGAAACCTTAAATCCAATTACCCATAGGGAAGCCTCCCTTGGCCTTGAGAGTAGGACTAAAAAGTGGAAAGATAAATACTTAGGTGACAGTAGTATTTCTCTTTCAAAGTTGCACTCTCTAGCACTAGTGGATTAGGACTTTTCCACTTATGTATTAAATTGAGTTGTAATAGAGGGCACAAAAAGTGCGGAACAAAAACCCTCAAACTATAAAAAATACACTATGCTTAGTATTGTAATACCCCATTTTTACCCTTAGGATATACTAGCTTTTAATGTAAATATTGTATACATGTGATGTAGGTTTTCCTAGCGTGGATCTCAAGGCCAAGGCCCCGCTAGTGGAAGGTCAAATTTTATTTAAAAGGAAAGTATTAGACATTATGTTACCCATGTGCTATTTAGCCATGGAACATTGTAAAAATGATATAAATAAACATCATGCAATAAAATACCAAAACTGGCTATGGAGGCAACGAATGAGAAGGGGGCCATGTGTGTCCACTAGAGAGTGGTGGGGGGGTTGTGGGATTGAACCATAGGTTTCCAAATGTCATCTTGAGAACCCTTTTGACTTTCTTTGCTGGCATTTAATTCTGTGTAAGAAGGTTGTTGAAAAAATCAATCCATGGCTTCAATGGAGCATGGGCAACCCAGAAATTCATATGGAAAAGTATGAGCTCTGTTTTCTTGTACCACAAGTCACTCTACCTCATGGGAGTTACTTCTTCCTCATTCCCATTCCAGTGTGAAAGGACCAATCATCAATTTTTATCCAAAAAACGAATTCCCAGCAGGGAGAAAAACCAAAAATCGCAACTGTGAAAGAACCCACGTTTTGAAGAGCCATAAACGCCCAGAATTGGTATTGGACAGTAAAATCCAATGGGAGATCCATAGGTATGAACTTTGGGGCAAATTTGGGAGCATTAGCTACCCCGAAATCCATTGGAAAACCTAGTTTGGATAGCCCAGAAAACCAGTGACGGGATTGAGTTATTCGTTGACAGAATGGTGAGAAATCCAAGTGTGGATGTTTGAACAGAGGATTGGATTGCTTGAATTTAGCTTGAGATGTTTGTAGCTCTGTGGTTGAGCTCATTGGCTTAGCATCCTCCTCCTTTTCTTATTACATGCTTGATAAACCCAACTGTGTGCTGGCTTAGCATGATCGTTTGAGTGAAGCCATGGCTGTGAGTGAGCCTGTCTAGTTCCTCCTTAGTGGATACACATCCCAGCTCGGGGGTGATCTCTTAGCTGAAAGAATATAGGTTGTACAGAGATATATGGTTGGGTGGAACATTGCTCTCACATAGCCAGTTGTTTGGACGTTTGCATTTCAAGATAAGTATTCTCTGTGAATTAATTTGTATGCATTCTGTGTTCTGCAATGTGTTAATTATGAATGTTAATTGTTTGTGTTAATGAGATGAAATGAATATATTAATATGGTTGATATGAAGTTTGTGCATAGCATAAGAATGGGATTGATTCGTTGTCTTTTGATTCGTCATCTGCTTGGGATAGATATGCTGATGCATTCCAGTCTGTGTGTGTGTTATTATGTTTAATTCCGCTGTGTTTATATTGAGTATGAATTGCACACAGAAGTTTTTAATTATCCATGCATTTCTCAAAGTTTGACTAGGGCTGAGATTGTCAATAAGCCCGATATGTTGGTCATGTTTCCTTCCTTGCACCGGATTGATGGAAGGAGACGTCACAGAGTGGTATCAGAGCCCAGCTTGCAGCACTGGGGCTGCTTGGGCCAAACCCTGAGTTACAGGCAAGTAACAGAATGGTTTTAACGCAGTATTGGTGAAGTTGGGGCGACATTTTTTATTGGAAAAATGACAGGGTTAGATTTCTCAGGTGTGGGAGAGGATCACACCATTTCATAGAGCTCTCCAACAGCTTTCCAATGGTACCAGACTCGCCTCATTTGGCCAAGGGACGAGGGATTTATGAACCCCGGAAGTTACAGGAATGCAGGTGTTTTCGCAGTTTCGGGATGTCAGGTTTCGGGAACGCGAATTTTCAAAATTTGTGTTTGGATTTCCGAAATCCCGAACCCGCAATTTTCGGCTTTCGGGATGTCGGGTTTCGGGAACGCGAATTTTCAAAATTTGCGTTTGGATTCCGAAATCCCAAACCCGCAATTTTCGGCTTTCGAGATGTCGGGTTTCGGGTTTCGAGAACGCGAGTTTTCAAAATTTGCGTTTGGATTTCTAAAATCCCGAACCCACAATTTTCGGCTTTCGGGATGTCGGGTTTCGGGAACGCGAATTTTCAAAATTTGCGTTTGGATTCCGAAATCCCAAACCCGCAATTTTCGGCTTTCGAGATGTCGGGTTTCGGGTTTCGAGAACGCGAGTTTTCAAAATTTGCGTTTGGATTTCTAAAATCCCGAACCCACAATTTTCGTCTTTCGGGATGTCGGGTTGCGGGTTGCGGGATGGTTACATCCCCGTGACCATAACTTGACCCCCCGAACCCGCAATTTCGGGTTTCGGGTTGCAGGTTGCGGGATGGTTACATCCCCGTGACCGCAACTTGACACCTCGAACCTACAATTTCGGGTTTCGGGTTGCAGGTTGTGGGTTGCGGGATGGTTACATCCCCGTGACCACAACTTGACCCCCGAACCCGCAATATCGGGTTGCGGGTTGCGGCCGGTGTGTGGCGGGATAAAAAAAAAGTATAGAGCCTGAAAATTGATTTTTGGATAACAGGAGAATGCAAGGTCAGAATTGGATGAGGTCAGTGGCATTTTGAGGCCATTGACGAAGGCCATGAATGAACCAGTGAAGATCTCGAGCCCATTATGCTCCAATTTGGCATAAAATTGGAATTGTTAGCTTTTACAAATCAGTGTCCTGACGCTTGACAGAAGGTCGGATTGAGCTGAAACTGATATGGGGCAGTCATGGAGCAAACACAGTGTTAAGTATGAAATTTTGGAGCCAAACTCCAAAGGATGTGGAGTCAGGGTGAGTGTGAAGGCCAAAAAGCACTATTCCAGGCCACTTTTTTTGGAGATTTTGAAAACCTTGCAGTGGATGAAAGTGACCCTGTAATTAGGATTCAAGAAACTTACTGAACTCAACATTTATTATTCTCATGAAAACAAACATTTTCCGTTAGACAGAGATTTTCCAGAAATGCACCGTTTGGGAAATAGCCATTTTTGGCCCAAAAATTGAAATTTTGGAAAAATGTGAAAAGTGGAAAGTAGTTAAACCCAAAATTTTATAGAAGATGAATGGAGCATCGGAACAGAGATCCGTGAGTTGCTGAGTGTTCCTTGTTATATGTACTAACTTCTCCCGATAGAAAAGTTTTCGTGATTCTTCATAGATTTGCTTCTACAGATGGTTGAAGTTGGCAGTTCAGGATATTTTGTAACTGTGTAAAAGTGCAGAAATTCTCATTGCCATTTTGGTAAAAGTTGACATTTTTTAAGTAATGTGGTTTCCACACCCGAAGTCAGAATGGAGCATGTGGATAGGCATTGGAAATATTATCCAGCAGGGAACAATGGTGCATGACCATAATTTGAATGAGGTTATCATACCTCATAGTTATGCAGAGCAAAAAAGTGCCAGTGGCTGTTTTGACAAAAAAAATTGTTGTTGTTGTCAATATGGACAATTCATAGAATTGCATGCCTAGAAGTAGCAAGTTGGGATATCATGCATGAGTATATGTGTTGAATTGATGCTTGGTGATTAAATCATATCTAATGATTCCTTTTGTGTTTGCTAGAGGCCATGAAATCATACCAGCTACGATGTGGAAGAGGAATCCCATGCGGCGATGAAGGATTGGAAAGAGAGAATCCCTTAACCCTGTTTTGCTACTGTATTTATATTTTATGAGCTTGATGTGTAGAAAATTATGGCAGGAGAATGCTGAAAATGCCAGAGAGTAGAGAGATGGCATGAATATGCATTGGCTGACATATTAATAAACATTGCACAGTGTATGAGCAGATGCTTGTGTACACATAGGATATTACATATTGGTAAAAGTAGTAAGGTTCTACATATACAATGAACCACTAATGGCAAATATTGTGGTTGATAATCACTATTGGTGTTGGTATTGGTTGTAGGACCAAAGACAACAGAAGCATGGCTAAATGTGTTGATGATATTGTTGCATATGGCCAACAACCTTATGAAGAAAAGGCTAGGGCAACAAATCCATGATCAAGAGATTGGTGGAAGAATTTTGTAATCCTCCATAAGAGACCAACGGATCATGTAACATCAAAGGTGTAAATGGGATACAGGTAATGGTTTAATTATGATGATTGCATAAGTGTTGAAAGGGGTTGGGTAAGAATCCATTGAACCATATTTAGTAATCATAAAATGGTATGCATTTAGAGTTGAAATGCATTGTGAATGCCATACTGCCATGGTGTGGTGGAACATGGAGTGTTGAAAGTAAGAGGCCTCATACCATGTGACTGTTTAGAAATTTAGACTACATTCATATAAAAATATATCGTTGCATGTGTATGTCAGTTATGAGCTTAATAATCAAAGCAAGTGAGGACTAGCGGTCCTAATTATGGTAAAGCATGCTATATGAGGTAGTCATGGTTAGGCCATAATATGCTTGAATGCATAGTACCATAAAACAATGCAAAGTGGCATTGAGTGGATGTGCATTAAGAGATTTTATAAATCTTGTAATTAAGCATTGAGTGAATGCATATGAAAAGCTTGAGTAAATGTTGTAAATGTGCATGCATAAGTGTGGGTGCACATGTTGTGATGCATTGCATGAATGCAGGGGGATGGTGTGTGTGTTATTGCAAACTAAATAATGGATGAGATGATGAATTGATGATAATTCTAGGATCATTTCATGGGCTGTTATGAATGCAGAATATATAGAGCATGAAGAAGGTAGTCATGATCGAAGGACTGTCAGAATACTCCGTGGAAGGGCAGAGTTGTATAAATGATATGACGATGAAATAATGAATATCCCAAAGTTTCATTTAAATTGCATAAATGATGTGACTCTACCTTGCAATTTTAATATGATAATGATTTGCGTGAAGTAAATGAGTTTGGTGAGATTGATATGTTAACAGCTAGAAGTGTTTGAATTATGGAATGTTATAATTCTGGAAATGCTTCAGTGACTATTGCAGCAATGAAATATTATATGCATGGGGACTCACAGCAATGAAATATTATATGCATGGGGACTCACAGCATGTTTGGCTGATTGAAAGTTTCAGACTCCGGGTAGAAATGTCTTGCGTATGGAAATGGGGATAAGACCATAGTAAAGACTGAACTCTACCATGTGCAAAAGCCAAAGGTTATGAGAAGGTTCTCATGGTTGTGAAATTTAATTTATGCATGAAACAAATCTGAAAATATTCTGATTTAAGTTTATGAGAATAATATCATGGTTGCAAATCTAATTTTTGTAGGGAACAGATTTGAAAATTTTGATTTAGAGCTTATGAGAAGGAACCTCATGGTTGAGAACTCTAAGTTCTGTTAGAAAGAAGGATCGTAAATCTCTGATTTGGAATTTTGTTAATAAATGACTAATGATTATTTGGCTTATATGAATTGTGTCAGGAGGACATGTTGTAAGTGGATGTTCATGTATGGCAGCAGATATACGACCATAATGGGAGAAGTGATACCACTTACAAGATCCAAGCAATATGAGGATAGCCTCGTGGCTAAGAAAATCAATTTTTGTAGGAGACAGAATTGTAAATCCATGTTGAATTAATTATTAATGCTATTGATTGGTTATGGAACAATCATATTTGAAGCTTATTGCTAAATGTTGCTGATTGTTTGGCTATTTGATAAGTGTGCCAGGAAGACACATTGCAGTAATACCATGAGAGAGGGCTGCAGAAGCCAAACTTCATGGGAAGGATCCCATATCTTGGAAATGGGTTTCAGGTGAAACACCATTAGACATTTTGATAATGTCCCATCTGCACTACATGATTGGTAAACAATATGAGTGAGATGGTAAAGATTATGTCAGTAAGACATATGAGGGTTATGTAACATCAAAAAGGAGTTGGGATGGCAAACCGAGAGACTGTCAACTTAGAGAAGGGAGCCCCCATTCCTCATTAATGAAGAAGGACTACATCTACAAATGAATAAGTGTTCTGTAAACCCTGACTGATATATATATATACATATATGTGTGCAAGTCTAATTGTTAGAAATACTATGCATAGCACATTCTATTTATGTATATTATTCAGACTGCTTGAAGTATGATTAGGACCTGCATAGCTCACATCAGTGAGGAGTGCACACCTTTCTGGTGCTGAGGTATGTTAGGGATGCCAATATTGATTACACCCTAAGGGAATGGACGCATTCCTAGTGTTTCAATACTTGATAGTGAATGCTATGGATTATGGTTACAATTTTAGAATAACAACGCTGACAAGTTTTCCTATACTACTTGTGTTGTCACCTTAAACAGATGCAATTTGGTGCTACACGCTAAAGAAACAAAGTAAAAGGTTGTTGTGAGGGGTTGTGGTGGAAGGGTTAATGTGTATGAAAGGATGTTGTGGAGGTTTTGGGGATTTTGATGAAGGGTTGTTATATGCCTATGGCTCCATAGTAGAGCCTTGACCTAGAAATGGTCGTAGTGAAGTTTCCTTCCAAGTCGGCATGAAGGTGTACTAGTTGGAAATTAATTATTGATGTTTTGGAGCAGCCTGCGTGCTGGCCAAACGTCCCAGTCCGCAGGAGGATCCCAAGGCTTATAAAGTAAAAGCAAGACCCTGTGGACCAGAGAGGAAATGTCCAATGCAGATAAGTATTTGGTTATCTTGTAATTTCTTGCTTATGAATATACATGTGTATATGATTTGGTTATGATTTCCTAAACTCTTGTTTAGAGATAAATCCTATGAAAATAAACTAAACATGCGAATTGATTCAATGTTTGAGTGTAGGTATTGTTGGAAGCAAGGACTATGAAAGCATCTTAAGGATGCATGTGGACATGTGACTGTCCTAAAAAGCTCAGCTTGAGTAGCAATGAAAGATGGTGCTAGTGGGACTGTGTGGGTCCTAGCAGCCAAGAGTTGTAGACAAACCATGTGGAGGGACTCCATGGTTAAGAGGTATGGAATAGACCATAGACACTAAGTGTCATAGACAAGAAGGGAAGGTCAAGCATTCACGTTGAGAAGAAAGAGGCTAGGAGCATGAAAACCACAGTGGTGGTGTGGGTTCTAGAATGGAACAAGAAAAAGAGGAGAAAACTCTTACTGCTCTCTCTGTTGAGATATTGTAACTTCAAAGAATATTATATTTGTACTTTATTATTCCGGAGATGATTCATTCCTCCGTGAAGATCTTATTGTATATTCGGAGATGTTTATTCCTCCGTCGGAATGTGGTAACTTGGGTTATTAGACTTCCCTAGTGGGGGTCGGCCCTGTATGTGTTATGTGGGTCAAAGGGTTATTAGACCACCCTAGAGGGGTCAGCCCAGTCAGTTGTAATGGGGTATTTAACCCAATGGTTAAATACGAGCCTACATGTCTTGTGTAAAAGAAAAGTCGGAGTAGTGTATAAATAGAGGAGGTGTGTTCCTCATTTGACACACTCACTCACTTGAGAGAGGCGCACTTGTGGAGGAGAGGTATGCTATGGTGGAGGAGGATATCATGTCTTTGGTTTTCATCTTTGTATATTTCTGTTCATCTATATTGAGGAAGCTTTGCTGGGTTTTCTACCCCATGAGGGTTTCCCAGGATAAATCTGTGTCTCTTGTGTTTATGCTGTGCTTGTTGTTTCTTCAGTGATCCTGTATATGCTATTATTGTGAAATGGAATGTAATTCTGCTATTTTCTGTCTTAGCATATTAAATCTTAACATGGTATCAGAGCTAACCTGAAGGAAGGCAATGTATGGCACTTACGACACTTGCTTCTCTTGCGACAATTTGAAGGTTAGGGTTTTATATAGAAAAAACCAGTCATCGTGGAACTTTTGCTATAAATCCATTTATGCAAAGTTTCAGGATCTGAAAAGTTTACAGGTTGTAGATAACATCCCTAGGTACCTTGTGTCCAAAGGGAACCCTCAGATGCGTTGTACTTTGTGAGTTATGATCAGTACAAGTTAGGGTTTCTGCCTCTTCCAAATCTCAGTCAAAATCAGGTGACCTAGGAAAAAAGGTCATAACTTGGGCTAGGAAGCTCCAAATGAAATTTCGTAAAAAGTGACAGGTAGTACACAGAGTCTACTATCTCAGGAAAAATTTTGTAGAGGCCGAAACTGAACCAGTGACACGTGGCATGCCGTAAAAGTTAGCTCTCCTGTTTTATCCCATAAACAGGTCACGTTGCGACACTTGGCATAAATCTCTATCAGAGAGTCCAATTGAGGTTAGACCTATCAGGATGGAAATATAACAGGGCGAGATATCTCAGGAAAAGTTTTCAGAGGCCTAAGTTCAAACAGTGACACGTGGCACGCCGTACAAGTTCGCTCTCCTGTTTTATCCCATAAACAGGTCACATTGCGACATTTGGCATAACTCTTTCTCAGAGAATCCAATTGAGGTCAGACCTGTCAGGATGGAAAGATAACAGGTCAGGCTATCTCAAGAAACTTTTTCAAACCTTGTGGATCAAAAAATTCAGAGTTACAGCAGAAACAATCAGGTACATATTTCTGTCAAAACAGAATTATGTTTTGAGCACATTCATTCATGGCTTCCGGAATTTAGGGTTTCGGAGAAAGTTGGAACTTTTGGCATCGGAGTCCACGGCTGAATGCTACTCAGGAAAATCGAAATTTAGAGACCAAGATCGAATTTTTTGGTTGGGTAGAAGACCGGGCTTGATCAAACCCTAGTTCGGGATTTTGATCAGAAAGATGGAAAATTAGGGCTTCAGCAAAAGTTGGAATTTTTGAAGTCTGTAACCACGGCTGGAAGCTCCTCAGAAAAATAAGAGTTTAGAGCCTTGGATCGAACCTTTTGATTGGACAGAAGGGTGGGCTTAATAAAACCCTAGTTCGGGTTCCTGTCCAGAAGATCCAGAAGTTTCGAAGGCAATTTTGAGGGGTCAAATTTTGGAGTATGCTAGTTTGATCAGCTCAGCAAGACACATCCTTCCATCCATTCAGAAGTGTGAAAGTCAAAGATTGAATTTTTAGGGTTTCTCTAGCAAACCCTAATCAAGCTCCAGATCAAGTTTCAGGGGGAGTTGAGGCAAAGGCCTTACATAAGAAGACTACAAGAAGTCTTGACATGTATGACTTAAGGAGGTTCAGGTATGTCTTGAAATCTGATTCTTGATTAAGTTCATAATGTGTTTGTCTTCATGTTATTTATTAGTACAATCTTGATTAATGTTATTAATTGTCTTATCACCTTAGTAACAGTATGAATGCATGTGAATGATCGAAGACATTCATTGATTAGGGCTATATGATTGTACTTATGCATTATGGTGTTGTGTGAGGTTGATGTTGTCTGCTAACAAGATACAGGTACATCACAAAAGACAAATCAAGTTCCATGACCATGACAACATGAAGACAAAGACTCATCCACTTACGAGGTATGTATGACTTTGTTATATTATGTTTAACCTATGAGACATGCAGGTTCCAGCTCAGGATCTCTAAATCATTGAAGAGATTGTTTAGGTATGTTGTACATAACTAAGCAGGTATACTAATCCAGGTATGTTTCCTATGTCATGTTAGAATCTTACCTTGTGTTAGGATCCCTTATATAAGTATACTTGGTATGATTGGTTATGCTTATTCATAAAGTTAGTAATCAAGGGTTTATGCATATTATGTCTCTTATCTTGGTTGATGATTTAACTAACTAGATCAAACAAGAATATGCATGAGTAAAAGAAGACTTCCTTGAAACCCTGAATACTAATGATCATGACTATACATATTCAAGATTATTTAGAATTAGAATGTTTTGATAATATTGAGAATATACTAATGAATGTATGTTTGTGTATGAGATCATGAGGATGACACTAGTGCACACTTGAGCATGCACAGTGGTACAGAATGAATAGAAGTTCAGAAGACATACAGAAGATCAAGCGGGAGGCAACCACACAAACATAAAAGATAAGTATTTGAGTTGTTATTAGAAATAGTAAATGATATTGCTTGTATGCATATTTGTATTCCTATAATATATCATGCTGAGTGTAAACATTCATAAAGCATTGAACAGTATACTACTAATATGCATATGATTGGTAAGTTGGACAAACATTCCATTGTTGCTTGTCTAGAATGAAACCTCTTTGCTGACATGCTGAGAGCTGTGCACACTCTCGATAGTATGTTCTGGTAGAGATGGAAGGCATCTAGATAGCCACTGTATGCATACAGGATATGGGAAAGTGTTGTGCCAAAGTATTGGTCAAAATAGTTGCATAACTATGTAAATGATATCTGTATGCATAATAGGTTATCATGTCAATATGATTTGATGATTATGAAGTATTACTAATCATGTACTTAATTTTGATTTGTAGGAAAGATCATGATGAATGATGAACACTGAACAAGCGATGGATGTTCAACAAAAGATTTACAAATCAAACACACTATAGAAGGCTTGTGGCTAGAAGATTCTCTTAGAAAGAGGAAGAGAATCATGATGAGATGTTTTGCTCCAAGTGGCTAGATAAGACCATTCTCTTAATGGTGTAATTAAAGAAGAAGTGTGAATCAGGTTCTGTATGGGTTCCCAGGATCGATAATCAATTGATGAGATTAATGATCACCATGGGTGATGTGGATCTCAACCTTTGCTACAAGGTTGAATATGGTTTCTATACATAGATGACATGGATACAAGAAGGAACTCACCTCAGAGTTCGAATGATGTTGAGGTTCATATCAGTAGACCCATCTAACGAAAGATGGCACAGATAGATGGCTGCATAAAAGAAAATGAAAGATCTTAGATTAATGTATTACTTCCTAGGTCTGGAAGTATGGAAAGGCTCAGAAGGAATCTTTCTCAACCAGGGAAAGTATGCCGAGAAATATTAAAAGGACTTGATATGTTGGAATGTCCACTCTCATGGATTCAAACTTGAAGCTGTTGGTGAATGACTCATCAGAGTTAGTGTATATAACTCTGTACAGACAAATTATTGGGTCATTGATGTATCTAATAAATACTAGGTCAGATATATGCTTTGCTGTAAATACATTGAGTCAGTATCTAGTGGAAATTAGATGTGTTCACCTATTAGTTGCAAAGCATGTGACCAGATACCTAAAGGATACAATAGACTTTGATCTATGTTATCTTGGAGATCATGACTTCAGATGGCTACATAGATGTTGATTGAGCAGAAAGTGTATCAGACAGGAAGAGCACATCGAGAAGATGTTATTGTCTGGGATCAGCCATGATCTCATGGTTTAGAAGGAAGCAATCTAGTGTGGCTCTCATCACAAGCGGAATATATGGCTGCTTGCTCTGCTAGTTGTGAAGCCGTATGGCTTTAGAATTGTTTGAAATAAAAATGGACCCAGCTGTGATCCTATGTGACAAACAGAGTTGTACCAAAATGGCAGAGAATCCAGTATTCCATGATAAGTCAAAGCACATAGAGATCTGACATTTCTATATACAAGATATGGTGCAGAAAAGAATTAAAGTTCGAATTTGTAACAAGTTACCAATGTACTAACCAAACCTCTACCGATCCGATGTACTAACCAAACCTCTACCTCAAGTAAAGTTTTCCAAGACAAACTTAATATAGTTTAGAAGGACCCTCCTTGAAAGGGGGAGTGATGTGATCACTTATGATGAGATTTCCCGCATCGACAGTGAGGTCAATGATGTGGATACATATATTGGTGATGCCGATAGAGAGGTTGGTGGATGGTCCTTAGACAGGGTCTAAGGTGACGAGGGGATTGGATCATCCCTGGACTTCAGTCCTAAAGAGAGCCGTAGACGTATGTCTTCGAGAATGAAGTCCTTGGTGGACATGGGGGGATTGGATCATCCCTGGACTTCAGTCCTAAAGAGAGCCGTAGACGTATGTCTTCGAGAATGAAGTCCTTGGTGGACATGGGGGGATTGGATCATCCCTGGATTTCAGTCCTAAAGAGAGCCGTAGACGTATGTCTTCGAGAATGAAGTCATCCTTGGACGTGGTCCTAAATGTACGGTTGAGGATTAAGTCATCCTTGGACGTGGTCCTAAATGTACGGTTGAGGATTAAGTCATCCTTGGACGTGGTCCTAAATGTACAGTTGAGGATTAAGTCATCCTTGGACGTGGTCCTAAATGTACGGTTGAGGACTAAGTCATCCTTGGATGTGGTCCTAAATGTACGGTTGAGGATTAATTCATCCTTGGACGTGGTCCTAAATGTACGGTTGAGGATTTAAGTCATCCTTGGACGTGGTCCTAAATGTACGGTTGAGGATTAAGTCATCCTTGGACGTGGTCCTAAATGTACGGTTGAGGATTAAGTCATCCTTGGACGTGGTCCTAAATGTACGGTTGAGGATTGCATCATCCTTGGACTTATGTCCTAAAGTGATAGGGACTAATCATCCTGGTAATTGATTGGGATTGCATCGTCCCTAGACATGGTGAGGTGTCCTAAAGTGATAAGGACTAATCATCCTAGTAATTGATTGGGATTGCATCGTCCCTAGACATGGTGAGGTGTCTTAAAGTGATAAGGACTAATCATCCTGGTAATTGATTGGGATTGCATCGTCCCTAGACATGGTGAGGTGTCTTAAAGTGATAAGGACTAATCATCCTATTAATTGATTGGGATTGCATCGTCCCTAGACATGGTGAGGTGTCTTAAAGTGATAAGGACTAATCATCCTGTTAATTGATTAGGATTGTATCATCCTTGGACCTATGTCCTAAAGTGAGAGGGATTGATCATCCCGTAAGTGGATTAGGATTGTATCATCCTTGGACCTATGTCCTAAAGTGAGAGGGATTGATCATCCCGTAATAGGATCTTGTGTGTTGCAGGGTATGCTGCTATTGTGTATACTTGTATTGATGATATGTATACTTGTATTGATGATGTGTATACTTGTATTGATGATGTGTATACTTGTATTGTGTGGATACTTGTATTGATGATGTGTATACTTGTATTGTTGTGGATACTAATACTATTGATCTAGATGACGATGCTGCTGATCGTGTTGATCTAGATGACGATGCTGCTGATTACGATGATGCTAATCATGTAGATCGAGATGATCCAGATACTGTAGATCGAGATGATCCAGATGCTGTAGATCGTGATGATCCAGATGCTGTAGATCGTGATGATCCAGATGCTGTAGATCGAGATGATCCAGATGCTGTAGATCGAGATGATCCAGATGCTGTAGATCGTGATGATCCAGATGCTGTAGATCGTGATGATCCAGATGCTGTAGATCGAGATGATCCAGATGCTGTAGATCGAGATGATCCAGATGCTGTAGATCGAGATGATCCAGATGCTGTAGATCGTGATGAACCAGATGTTGTAGATCAAGATGATATGACGATGCTGATGATCGTGTGATGACGATGCTGACGATCGTGAGGATTCAGATATTGATGTTGCTGTAGCTGTTTGAGTGCTGCAGAAGATAAAGACTCAGTACTGAAGATGTTGATGTTCCAGTATTGAATATGTTCCAGTAACTGGTTGAGTTACTGATGATGTTGAGAAAGCTTCCAATGATTTATAGATGTATCATGTTGATGACTCCTTGCTCGTGCAGATGTTGTTATAATATCATTCTCGTTAAGGGGGAGTGTTGAGATATTGTAACTTCAAAGAATATTATATTTGTACTTTATTATTTCGGAGATGATTCATTCCTCCGTGAAGATCTTATTGTATATTCGGAGATGTTTATTCCTCCGTCGGAATGTGGTAACTTGGGTTATTAGACTTCCCTAGTGGGGGTCGGCCCTGTATGTGTTATGTGGGTGAAAGGGTTATTAGACCATCCTAGAGGGGTCGGCCCAGTCAGTTGTAATGGGGTATTTAACCCAATGGTTAAATACGAGCCTACATGTCTTGTGTAAAAGAAAAGTCGGAGTAGTGTATAAATAGAGGAGGTGTGTTCCTCATTTGACACACTCACTCACTTGAGAGAGGCGCACTTGTGGAGGAGAGGTATGCTATGGTGGAGGAGGAGATCATGTCTTTGGTTTGCATCTTTGTATATTGCTGGTCATCTATATTGAGGAAGCTTTGCTGGGTTTTCTACCCCATGAGGGTTTCCCAGGATAACTCTGTGTCTCTTGTGTTTATGTTGTGCTTGTTGTTTCTTCAGTGATCCTGTATATGCTATTATTGTGAAATGGAATGTAATGCTGCTATTTTCTGTCTTAGCATATTAAATCTTAACACTCTCTTTCCTTTTATTGATGCATTTATAAAAACGGAAAATTGTTGAATGCATGCATGGCTGAAAGTAGAGTGTGTTTATTTGCTTGAAATAAATCGTGAATGTTGAATTAATGAATTTCCTGTGAATAGATGAACATGAAGGAATTCATGTGTATGTTGGGAAAGCATGCAAAGTGTGGAGGTCTCATGAATAGAGCATGGGCTCTCCATGTCAATTGGGGAAAACAATTGACTGATTTTTAATGTTTAGGTTATGCTTGGCCTAACAAGATTTGTAATGATGAATTTCACAGGTGGAAATTAAATCAATTGGTTGCAGCTGTTACGAGCAAGTGTTGCTTGTGAGCAAAGTGAGAACTAGCTATGCACAGTGACCATGGATGCAGACTATAGGCTATTGGAATTGGTTGAAAGTCTTCTTCAAACAATTACAAGACCCAAGAAAATCTGGGAGAGATGCTCAAGATATAGAAGAGACATAATGAAATGAACCACAAAGTTTTGCAGGACTCTATTTGTCTGCAAAGGGAGGGAAAAAGCTTTATGGAAGAAATTAGTAAGGGAAAGGAAAGTCGATCAACGATGAGACATTCATCCAATCGGCCCATTAAGAAACGTTCCAGGCATGAAGACTCAAAGGAAATTGAGCAGGTAAAGATGAAGCAGCCAGTGAAATGTTGGAAATGTGGAGAGAAACATTGCCTCCGCAACTGCCCAACAAGGGAACATCAGGAGGGTAGCATCCATAAAGCTTTCAGACTTGTGGATGAGCTGGAAGGTCAAAACCAACAGGAGCAGTTTGTGGAAACCAAAGGACTTGGTCCTGAAAGTTCAAGGTAAATGATAGAATGCAGGGTAGATCTGCAAAACTTTTGAAAATTTTGGATGTGTAAATTGTATATGTATTCCTAAGTCTTGGAACACCGAGGACGGTGTTACTCTAAGGGGGAGGGGATTGTAATACCCCATTTTGACCCTTAGGATATATTAGCTTTTAATGTAAATATTGTATACATGTGATGTATGTTTTCCTAGCGTGGAGCTCAAGGCCAAGGCCCCGCTAGTGGAAGGTCGAATTTTATTTAAAAGGCAAGTATTAGACATTATGTTACCCATGTGCTATTTAGCCATGGAACATTGTAAAAATGATGTAAATAAACATCATGCAATAAAATACCAAAACTGGCTATGGAGGCAACGAATGAGAAGGGGGCCATGTGTATCCACTAGGGAGTGGTGAGGGGGTTGTGGGATTTTACCATAGGTTTCCAAATGTCATCTTGAGAACCCTTTTGACTTTCTTTGCTGGCATTTAATTTTGTGTAAGAAGGTTGTTGAAGAAATCAGTCCATGGCTTCAATGGAGCATGGGCAACCCAGAAATTCGTATGGCATAGTATGGGCTCTGTTTTCTTGTACCACAAGTCACTCTATCTCATGGGATTTACTTCTTCCTCATTCCCATTCCAATGTGAAAGGACCCATCATCAATTTTCATCCAAAAAATGAATTCCCAGCAGGGAGAAAAACCAGAAATCGCAGCTGTGAAAGAACCCACGTTTTGAAGAGCCATAAACGCCCAGAATTGGTATTGGACAGTGAAATCCAATGGGGGATCCATAGGTATGAACTTTGGGGCAAATTTGGGAGCATTAGCTACCCCGAAATCCATTGGAAAACCTAGTTTGGATAGCCCAGAAAACCAGTGACGGGATTGAGTTATTCGTTGACAGAATGGTGAGAAATCCAAGTGTGGATGTTTGAACAGAGGATTGGATTGCTTGAATTTAGATTGAGATGTTTTTAGCTCTGTGGTTGAGCTCATTGGCTTAGCATCCTCCTCCTTTTCTTATTACATGCTTGATAAACCCAGCTGTGTGCTGGCTTAGCATGACTGTTTGAGTGAATCCATGGCTGTGAGTGAGCCTGTCTAGTTCCTCCTTAGTGGATACACATCCCAGCTAGGGGGTGATCTCTCAACTGAAAGAATATAGGTTGTACAGAGATCTATGGTTGGGTGGAACGTTGCTCTCACGTAGCCAGTTGTTTGGACGTTTGCATTTCAAGATAAGTATTCTCCGTGAATTAATTTTTATGCATTCTATGTTCTGCAATGTGTTAATTCTGAATGTTATTTGTTCGTGTTAATGAGATGAAATGAATATCTTAATATGGTTGATATGAAGTTTGTGTATAGCATAAGAATGTGATTGATTCGTTGTCTTTTGATTCGTCATCTGCTTGGGATAGATATGTTGATGCATTCCAGTCTGTGTGTGTGTTATTATGTTTAATTCCGTTGTGTTTATATTGAGTATGAATTGCACACATAAGTTTTTAATTATCCATGCATTTCTCAAAGTTTGACTGGGGCTGAGATTGTTAATAAGCCCGATATGTTGGTCATGTTTCCTTCCTTGCACTGGATTGATGGAAGGGTACGTCACAAGTATGCTCCAATGCTAAACAATACAATCCACTTTCAATACATTCCAAAGATGAATAATTTCTAAATTCCAATACAATGGTTGCTAAAGAGAGAAAGGCCATAAAGCTAAGAAATTCCCTTTATCCCCTCAAATAATTCTCAATTGCATTTGCTTCTTTATGGTCCTCATGTTACTCATAAAGATCTAAAACATTAAAAAATGGTGAAATATCTATGTCATCACATAGCTTGTATGCATCGTCGAAAATATTCCTAATGATTTTACATGGTTCTATCTTCTTATATTTCAACTTGTTATATGTTTCCTTAGGAAACCTCTCCTTCCTCAAATGTGCCACCATTAAATTTCCTTCTACACATGTCTTTATTCTCCTTTTTTATCTATATTGTCCTTGTTCTTCTCATTGATTTATTGTGATTGCTTCAACCTACTCATTTGCATCTCTCATTACTCTACAAATACTTTTGCATATGTGCACTCTTCACATGTTCTGTGACTAGGAAACTCACCAAATTTATCACTCCTTTTGGTGATCTTCTATTCACCATCTAAAAAGGTGTCTTCCCTGTAAACTTGGTCACTAAATTTTTATAGGTAAATTCAACATGTGCTAAGATCAAATTCCACACCTTGGTTTATCAACTACCAAACATCTTAGCAAATTACTAAGGCTTCTATTAACAATATTTTATGTTTTTTTGTTTAAGGGTGATATGCTGAATTAAACTACATTCTAAATCCTAACTTCTTCCATAAGTATTTCCAAAAATGTCATAGGAATCTAGCATCCCTATTTGAAGTGATACTGCTAGGTAACCTTTGTTAGGATATTTAGACACTTAGGAGTTAGTTAAGATCAATTTGTGTAATATATCCGTTAGGTAAAGTGTGTTTCTTTAGTATGCATTTGTAAATATTTAATCCGACGGTCACGATATGTTCTAGACATAGAGTGATCCGACGGCTCAACTTCTCTTAGATCATACCTACCCTTGATCTGTGGCTTAACACCCGATTGGTCCATGATCTCTATTTAAAAAGCATGGAGGGTCATTGTCTAGTTGATTGATTATGAGAAGCTCATTTGTAACTTTCTTTATTTGCATAATAAACTGCTCCGTAGAAGCTATTTGGCCGAGGCCGTGGAGTGTTTCCCTCTCGAGGGTTTAAACCACGTCAAAACATCATGTGTTGATCTGTGATATGTTTGTGTGAAGTGGTTGCTCTAGGTGTTCGGTCTTTTGGGAGTACCCTGTGTACCCGAACAACCTTGCAACCAAACAATCTCTTGAAAAAATAAAACAACAACATCTATATCATCACTTGTCTTCTTGCATGCAATAAAGTGACATATTTGAAAATCTATCCATAACTACTATTATGGGATCATTACATCTTTGAGTTCTTGGTAATCCCAAAAAAAATCCATACTCACATCCTGCTAATATTTCTATAATGCATGTCATGGTGTTTACAAACATGTAGTTTGGTTCATTCCTTTTGCATGCTAACATGTCCTACAACCTTAAACCAACCTCGTCACTTCGCTGCTAATAATCAGGCCAAAAGTATCTTGTTAGCATTATTCTCCTAATCCTAAGTCCTAAACCACCTAATGTGCATCTTGGGATATAGTGTTTATCCTAAATTTTTATGCACTTAGTTATGAGGACCATTATGTAGTTGACGATTTCATGTGGTTATGGGTAAATGTACTATAAATGTAATATATTTGTGAATATGAATTTGATTTGGCTAAGGCTTTTTTTTCTACCATCTTGGTTTTCTTTCTCATCTTATTTCTATCAAGTTGTATCAGAGCTTCATATGATACCTAAGGGGCTATTATTAATTCTTTGAAAAGAGTGACTTAGTGTGGGTGAGTTCAACCAAGAACGATTGAAAGGTTTGGTCATTGAGGGAACATCAATACAATGAAGAAACTGTGGAAAAATTCTCCAAGCTTCAAGATTGCAAATCAAGCATGACTTCAGAGAAATCATAAACGATAATGAAAAGCTAAGCATGTTGATGTTTCGAGGCTATTGAATCCATAGACCTGTTTGGATGAGAAATGTAGTGATAAAATATTGATGAAGATCATATTGTTGAGTGCGGCTCCTTCCTTGTCCTCTTTGACACCATTGTGTTGGATTTCATTAGAATTTGGCACCAAACAAAGACTCAAGGTGATAAGCAGTCCTCTCCGTGCCCTTGCAACCTTCTCTATTGAGTATCCATGATCCATTGTGTAAAAGAACACACCTCCTTTGTAGATAAATCATGACACTTAGTACACCCAAGATGGTATGCCTTCGTCTTTTCTATAATTATGTTGTTAAGCTACCAATTGCTCAACCGCTCCTATTATGGCCAAAGTCCAAAACCAATGCTCCATAATATTTTTTTAATTCAACATTGCTCATGTAGTTTCCTTCATTGCATTGGAATCCCCCTATAGGGATGAGTTTACATTACATCAGGATCACCCCCGTAGCATCGGCTATCCCCCATCAGACTTGTTTTACATTGCCAAATGATGTGTTCCCCAATGGTATTTGACCAACTGATGGCTTTGATCCCAATCGCATCAGAAGATACCTATCAAACTGATTTCATATTGTGTGTTCCTAATATCTACGATGACCTCTAACAAGTTATACAACTTGACGAGAACTTTATACTCAAAACGAGAGCTCTAGCCATAAAACCTCATATTTTTGCGTAAAAAACACCAAAAATTGATTTTAATGTTTTTGTAAACAAAAATAAGGATGGTTTTGATCCATGTCTATATTTTTAACCAAATCAAAAAGTGGTGCTACCGGTAGCACCAATTTTTTGTGTGGTTAAAAATATAGACATGGATCAAAACCATCCTTATTTTTGTTTACAAAAACCTTAAAATCGAGCCCTAAATTGAAAACTAATGCTACTGGTAGCACACTTTTTCAAAAAATGGCATTATTATATCATTGTATCATAATTTAAAATTGTATTTATTAAATCTCTTAGTAACACTATATAAATCTAGCATTCAGTTAAACATAAATTATTAAAGAAACTACTTCACCATACTTTTCATATAAAATAAAACAATTTATGATATTATTCATAATAAAAAAATAGATTAAACCATAAAATACAGAAGTTATGATATTTGGGGGCACAAGGGAGAATGATGAAATGCAGTATACTCTAAAACGACAACTATTTATAAAGAACGAGAACTTGAGCTATAAAAATTCTTATTTTTGCATCAAAAACAACCTCAAAATGAACCATGGGTGGTATCGTTGTAATCGAAACCCTAAACCGACCCTCAAATTGAAAAGTGAACCTCCTAAGATAAAAATAAAAAAATTTCAAAAATGTGAAAATTAAAAACTGCAAGATTTATTAAAATAATTCAAAAACCAAATTTAAAGAAAAAACCAAAAAATAATTACAACATTACAAGAAAATCTATAAAACAAAAAAATTAAAAAAGTAAAAAAAAAAATGTAAAAAAAAAAACAAAACACAAATTTAAGAAAAATACAAATTTAATAACCAAAATTAACATTTAAAAAAATTACAAATAAAATTCAATTTATTTATTTTTAAAATTTTCTCAATTTTTTTCAAATTAAACATTTTTTTTAAATTTAAAAGAAAATTTAATTAAAAAACTTGAAAAAAACACATAAAATACTAAATTTAAAAAAATAAACAAATTTAAAATTTAAAACTAAAAAAAAATTAAATTTAAAAGATCTATAAAAAAATATTTCAAAATAAATTTAAAAAAATATCAAAATTATATATATATATATATAAACCTACCTGTCATGCCCCCTCCTCTACCTCCCTATCCCTCCCGCCCCCATCCCCTACCCCCCTCTCCCCTCCCCTCTCCTCCCCCCTCCCGTCACCCCTACCTCTTCTCCTCCCCTCCCGCCCGTCCCCCTTCCCCCTCCCCTCTCCCCCATTCCCTCCCCCCTCCCCACCCTCCCCCCTCCCCACTCTGTTGCCCCCGTCCTCCTCCCCGCCGCCCGCATGATACCCAACCAACACTCCGATGAGGTGGCGCAATTCCGAGAATCGCACTACCGTGTAGAGGCGGTGCTTGGGTGGAAGAAGGAGCAGTGTCGCGGACGAGGGAGGGGGAGGGGGAGGGGGGAGGGAACGGGGGGCGAGGAGGTGGAGGGAAGGGGGAGAGGGGAGGGGGAAGGGGGACAGGAGGGAGGGAAGGGGACGAGGTACGAGCGACGGGAGGGGGGATGAGAGGGGAGGGGAGAGGGGGTAGGGGATGGGGGCCGGAGGGGTAAGGGTTTTTTTTTATTATATAATTTGTAATTTTTTTTTTAAATATCATTTTTTTAATATATATATATTTTTTTTTTTTAAATTTTTCTATAGTTTTGAATTTTTTTTTTTGAAATTTAGTTTTAAATTTTAGATTTTATTTTTTAAAATTTTCTTGTATTTAGTTATTTATTTTGTTTTGTTTTATTGTTTTTTCATTTTTTTTTAAATTTAAATTTCTTTAGTTCTATACATAAAAAAAGGCTTAAAATGCATAAAAAAGGAATGAAATGACTTTTTTTTTTCATTATAACTAACTACTAAATGTAGATTTTTTGTAAACTTTGAAAAAATGCCCTTGTAAATAAAAGCTATAGTTTTCTTATGACCAAGAAGTTTCAAAATCACAAAAAAATGGCTCAAAATGAAAAATGGTGCTACTACTATACACACTTTCTGAAACGGAGGCAAAAATAGCTACTAAAATTGACCATAAAAAAATGAGAACAATGTCGGGTTCTCGTTAAGTTGTTTAACTTGTTCTATCTCTGACCGATCATATCCTCCTCCTTCCATTGCATTGATTTCATCAAGTCGGTCTCTGGCATCATCATCAAGAATGCTACATTGAGTTCGTCCTAATAAAAAAAAAATGGACTCATCGGATCAGACTCTGGCACCATAATCAGGAATGTTACATTGAGTTCATCCTGATAGAACCTTTTGGACTCATCATATCAGACTTTGGAACCATCATCAAGCATGTTACATAGAGTTTGTCCCGATAGAACCTTTCAGACTCATTAGATCAAATCATGGCACCAACATCGAGAATGTTACATTGAATTCATCCCAATAGGACCTTTCAGACTCATCAGATCGGACTCTGGCACCATCATCAAGAATGTTACATTGAGTTCGTCTTGATATAACCTTTCGTCAGATCAGACTCTAGAACCATTATCAGGAATGCTACATTGAGTTTTCCCTAATAGAACATTTCCGACTCATCAGACTGGACTCATAGGATCGGAATCTGGCACCATCATCGGGAGTGTTACATTGAGTTCGTCCTGATAGAACCTTTTGGACTCATTGGATTTGACTTTGGCACCATCACTAAGAATATTACATTAAGTTCATCCCAATAGAACCTTTCAAACTCATCAAGCTCTAGCACCATCAACGAGAATGTTATATTGAATTCATCCAATTATCCTTTCCGATCCTACCACTCGTGCATTCATCCGACATGGTTGGTCCACATCATATCCCCTATCCACATGTCTCCTCAACATCACACTTTTGTCCATGTGGAAAAAGTGGGCCCATCTCAAATTTTCTCAAATTTTCAATTTTAATAATTATGTAAAATTTCAATTTCGCAATAGGGTTTATTATAAAACTACATCTGATCTTTCCTCCATTCTGAAAATATCTCTGTCACATAATAGAATTGATTTTTTTTTTCATTGATAACTCTATGATTTAGAAATTTTCCAACTTTCCTTAACCTAATCTACCCTTCTTGCTAATGGACAACTAGATCTAACTCTTGGCTCTGTTAAAATACCCTCTAAAATTGAAGCGTTTTGTCAACACTTCCTGTGCAAGCTCTGATTTCTGCCTTTAAATGTGGATTCTGGCCCATACAACCCCAATGCTGCAACTAGTAGCTCCGATACTACTATGTCATGCCCTTATCCATTATTTAGACCATAGAAGGGGGTATTGATGAATTACAAGTTTCTAAATTTCGCTCCATGGGCCA
Source organism: Larix kaempferi (assembly GCA_027924585.1). Lineage (NCBI taxonomy): Eukaryota > Viridiplantae > Streptophyta > Pinopsida > Pinales > Pinaceae > Larix > Larix kaempferi. Next base: position 7,333,534 of record BSBM01000252.1, read on the forward strand.
TAAATACGAGTTCATAAATAAGAAATGTATGTGCAGATGTAGAATACAAAACACAACGAAAATAAAACTATGTCCACACACACATGTGAATGAGTGGTAGACTCCAAAAAATATGAGAGAATGGTGGAGAGGAAAGTGACATAATTTCTAACCGTATAAGAGAGGACTATTCCAACTGTCATAGAAGTATATTCATCCCATGCTTCCATAACTACATGAGAAGGCTCTTCCCACCAACCTCACACATGCATTCGATAATTGGATTTAATAGTCAAAAGGAAGTAATTGTCTCATTTAAGACACATGGCAGTAAATGAATGAGTTCTAATGTTGACACTTGGCAATAGAGGATTTAATCTCACATAATCCCCCTTTCCTCTTCTCCGCTAGTGGAATCATAGCTCCACTATTACTCTTTACACATCCATCTCGGACCATTTTATTATTTTTCATCATAATTTTTACTTAGCTTTTTGAGTTAGCATGACAAGCTAATCACATGGTCCATATAGAAAAATTTACATTATATATGCGTAGCCATTCACTGGTCGAACCTTGGCCTTGAGATTCCCACTGGGAATACATACTAGCATATTTACATCATTTACCTAATTTGATTTAATACATTTTTTTTTCGACAGAAACGGTTGAGTAGCTTTGATTATATAGAAAATCGGGTATTACATAGAAAAGCAGAAGGGTTGCTCCCATAAAAGGAAGGGATCCGTCACACCTTGTTCGTCCTTAACAAGCTTATAGTTGCTATGGAATTTCCCTAGTCTATGAGTGCTGTATCACCTTACAAATTGTCCAAGAATGTATAAGCAGAAGAAGAACATATCGAAGGACTTAACTTATACAAAAAGCTGTAATCCGAAGTTTTCTAGAAAACAAAATGCTGCATAAAAATGCAGGAACATCCAAACTTGAGTAAACCAAAAAAAGGAAAGACATAGATAAGAGCAGAGTGAGACCAAAACTGGGAATAGACATCCTTCAGAACAGCAAGCGCAGTCAAATATTCAGAACATCATCGTCGGGTTCTGCAAATCCGGTCTTTACAGCGTTGTTGGCAATGTGCAGGCCATCTTGGGCCATGTCTTCTTTAATCTTGTCCAAGTTCCTACCGAGAACTTCCAGCTTGCTGCTAACATCCTCAGAGTGAGAATTCTTTCCTGTCTTGTGAGGGTAGAGAGGCCCAAGAGTTTCTTCCAGCAGTTTGACCTTCTCATCAATTTTCTTGTTATGATGCTTAACCTTCAGGTGGGTCGCATGAGCCAGAGTAAAGAGACGAGTTAGAGCTCGTTTAAATTCAAGGTTTTCATTTCTTATCAGCCGAACATGACTTTCCAAATCATGAAAATGCTCCATAATCACCCCAAAATCATGCTCGCTTCCATGCTTCTATCCAGAACCCTGAGCCTGCATTGAACCAGCAAGCTTGTGACAAAGACCGACCACCGAGGAGATATCCTGCTCATCCTCCATTTCCACACCAATATCCATTTCATCAAGTAGAATAGGCCAATTCCTCACTCCAGGAGAGTTTCTAAGCGGTTTACTACAACTAATGCATCTCGAGAAAGCCTCACTGCCTTCCTGAGAAGGCGAACCGGAGAAATGGAAATCCATAGAGATTAGGAAACCCTCTCTCCAAGAAGAACTGATGTTGTTGCAATCGCAGCCGAAGACAAGCCGTAACAAGGGATTCTAGAGAATTCTGAGGTGAGTGAGGAGGACAACCATCCCTTCACTATTTAAGATCAAGCCATTTCTACGCACGCCGACCACCTGCCGCTGATAAAACAGACTGGCGTAATTAAGGAGGAGTGATGTGAGGATCCAAGGAAGATACGAGGAGCATGGCTTGATTAGAATCCCAAGAATACTTTGAACATACCCATTAAAATTTGTGAAGTCCAATATTGAGAGAGAGGCCTTCGGTACATGGTGGGAGGAGCCAACATTAGGGTATCCAAACATTTTCAGAATAAGCATGACCACAATCAAGAGTGCCATAACTGAGCTTGACGCCAAGATTTTCCATGATTTCCGCCTGCTTGTTGAGATCTCTCAGGATATGGAAAAAACCGATGTCTTTGAATTCCTTGACTATACTGAAGAGAAGAGAGTGCATCTTGGAGGAGGGAATTTTCCTACTATTGACGATTGATCTAGCTTCCCTAGTGATTATAAGTGAGTCCCTTAAAACCACCAGAGTCTCAATTCCCAAATCTCTAGCGAGTTCCAAACCTTTGATAAGACCAAGCCATTCAACTTCATTATTAGACTTTCTTCCAATACCCCAGGAAAATTTTCTCTGCTTGTTCCCCATGGAGTCGAGGATGACTCCACCCACACCTGCCAACCCGGGAATTGGATTTAATACATTCCAAGTCAAAATTGGGGGTATTACAACCACTCATGAAAATCATATTGTACTAGGACTACCTTTAGACGTCTCCTTGGGGCGTAAGAAAAATATCATTGATTAATTGTATTTTTTTTTTCAATGGAGTTAATGTATACGCATTGCTCAATTTGACATTTTGTTTTGTAAAGTGGTTGGTTGCACATGTACTATTGAAAAATAATAATGTTAATTCTAATAATTGTTTGGAATGATGTTTGAACAACCTAATTGCATTTTGTTTACTAATATCGTCAATGTATTATCCAATATTTTTGAATTTAGAATTCTAACGATGAGCGACATGTATACCATATTCTAATATTGCATCCCACTACAATGCCAAATCGAGAGAAGGTTGCAAAACAAGCACATCTCGGAGAGGAAGCATACCAAGCATGATTGAATCAACAACCTATGCAATTCCCACTATGTCCTGAGTCACCAATTCATAATGTTTACAGTAATGGTTGAGTCAACCACCTATGCAATTCCCACTACATCCTGAGTCACCAATTTAGAATGTCTACAGTAAAACATATTAAAGCATATTAAAGAGATGAAAGCTTATGAAAAAATCACATTATAATAAATGAACCTACAAGTGATTTGCTTGATTTCAGATTCCTTTTTCTCTTTATAGGCCTAGATAAACAACTTGTGCTTTCTCTTCATTATTTGTGTCAACTACTAAACCCTAGGCATAGTCATTTTCTACATTTCCTACTAGACCCCCTCGGTACCTATCACCCATGTATGAGTTGCCTATTATTATTTTAATTTTTTTTAAATTATTCAATTCCTCAATATACTCATACTATATGGATATGAAATACTTATTCAAGCAATTAAATTTTATTTAACAATTATTCAAAATACATGAAATTAAAACTAATCATAATACTATTGTCTTAATTTACCGTATCTTTTCAAATATAAATAATAAACTATTGCATAAAGGCTTCTGAATTTTGATTGTGTTGGAGTTTTAGAACCAACGTTTTGGGTGGACACTCCACCCATCTTTAGGGAATCAAAATCAAGCTTCCTTTTGATTCCCTGAAGATGGGTGGAGTGTAGACTCGAAACATCAGTTCTAAAAACAGTGAAAATCTAGAAGCCTTTATGCAATGTCTATCCACTATGAAAGCATCCATAATCAAGTAATAAACTACTTTATATCCAATATATTATTATCAAATTTAAATATATAGAATAAAGAGTGAACGAAACATTGAAGCTAAAAAGAGCAGTATAAGTTATGGAGTTATGTCTTCTCCTTATGTTGCTACCCCTGGTTACAGAAATGGGATAGTTTTTTACTCTAAATAAACACTTATAGCCAATTTCTCTATGCTATAGAAACACTCTATTTTATAGAAACACTTCATCAATTGCTTTGGAGGTCCCTATTTTATTCCCTTGCTTGGTTTTATGTACTTATCTACCTGGATGCCCGCACCAATACTAGTGTATGCCCAACTCGAATCACTAACTAAAGGGATATTTTTACCAGTGTTAACCCTAGAGTTAGCGATGTAGTAATCCAACTAATCAATGGTGATCACTTTATTTTAGATTTAGTATACTAGTTTTAATATAATTTCTATAACATTTCAATTTCAAATTACAAACCTAAATAATATGATAATGTAAATATTAAAAATATCGATAATGTAAATATAATATATTTAAATTTAAAAAATTTAGTTGAATTCCATTAGCTTGGTTAGTTTCTACGGACCTTATTTTGCATGGTGATCCAAGTTCAAACCCCTCAAAGTAAGACACACAAATTAGCAAAAACAAAATAAAAAAAATCAAAATTTTAATAATCAATATTAAAAGTTAATATTTAATACAATAACATAAATTTTAAATTTTAGAATGATTTGGGATTTAGAAGATACTCCAAAGCATTTTAATTAATATGTAGTTTCATCGAGTAAAATAAATATATTATTAACTTTTTAATAAATATTGTATAACTTAATATTAAAATAAATAAATTAAATATATGTTTTACTAAATCAATTAAATAAATTGACTTTTAGCTTCACAAATACATTTTTAAAGTGAGGGTTTTTGGTCCATGTTGTCACTTGAAGTGGATTCTACAATGGTTAGGAACACAGTTGGGACTATCAGGATGGAGGAAGAAATCGATGGCGTGAAATTTATTCCAAGGATGTCCTTTTGGAGGAGGATATCTTTAAACAATATATAGGGTCGTCCCTTGGTGATCTCATAACTCACTCTTGGCCAGAAGGTGGCCCTTTGAAAGAAACGCCGAGGGGTTTTTTAATGTAAATATTACCAGACCGAGAGTGGAGGTTGTGGTGAATCCTAAAGCGCCACCTGTATCTCACTATGAATTAGACGTTTCCATATTGAAGGCCTCACATGATGACAACCTCCAATCACATGGGATCAAACTGGAATACTCAAGATCAAGGGAACAAACGAATGACTTGTTTCAGTCCCTTCCACCGACTAAGAAGAATAGCCCTATCTTGATGTAGTCGATGGTGTGAAGGGTTATTTGGAAGGGTTATACCATGCTTCATCCAAGAAGAGAATTGTGCAGGAGAAGGGATGCTATGCCATTCCAATTGATGGCAGTGGGAATGGAGATCTGGGGCATAAGCTATGAAATCAATCCAAGAAGAGAAGGAAAACCATAAATTCGAAATGCTCTGGTATCGTGCTAGTTGTTGGATTAGATATAAAGGTATCATAGATCATGGAGGTTTAGGGTCAATCCTTAGTCGGAAATTTCATGGGGAGGCGATTTTCGGTGGAATCCTTGGGTGAATGGATTGAGGATCAATGGAGGACACTATTAGGGTACTCTCTGATTTTTCATAACCCAATCCAAGACTGGCTAGGATTTATTTTTAGGTCAAAGAATGATGTGGATAAAATCTTTAAAATCTTTTGGTTTTGGTCAGGTGCTTTCTTGCAACTTCAACCTCGGTATATGTTATTTGACCGTAGGGAGGCTACGCTCGAGAGGTACGCGATATGGGTCAGGATTCCTGCTCTACCCTTGGAATGGTGGATTGTCCCCGAGATATTAGCCATTGGAAATAGATTAGGGAAGTCACTTATGGTGGATGATTAGGGAAGGCACTTATGGTGGATGATAGTTTTGGGTCCACTTATCCATCCTAGATCTAGATCTATCACTCTTGATCTCTTTATATTTCATCTTCACATTTCCCTAGGAGGTCTTGAGTAGGTTCGCTAACCTTCATAGATTAGATAGGGTCTCCCCCTTGATCTTGCTTAGGCTTGATCTAAAGTGAAGAGTGCCTTGGTTAGCGTGACAACCAATTGCATTGGGAACCGCAACATCTCTTGGGTCACCTCTTTAGTTGTCCAATGCCTCTACCATCCTGGATAGGATAACCTTTAGGGACAACTACAAGTTGTGTGATAACATTTTTGGTGTCGCTTCCGTGGCGGTAGATGCTTACCTCAGGTGTCTGTGAGTGTCTGTGTGTAATTCATATCTTATCGCATCCGGTCTTGTAATTTGATGGTTATCATTTATATCCTTAAATCATACATAATCATCTTGTTTTGCTCATCTCTCCCCGCTTATACACGACATACCTTTTGGTAGACGAGAGTTAAAGTTTACCTGGTGACTCCTATTCGTGACTCCGCTGAGAAATGAACCCATAAGAAGATGTCTTCTCAAAATAATATCATGCCCGAAATGACCATGGAATTTATGTCAAATTTTTGTGAAATGGTCACCTATATGGCTATGTTCCTTAAGAATCAAGATGATGATTTCAAGATACGTGATGAGCAAACTAAAGAAATGTTAAACGTTATATGTAACAATTCAATTCCTCCAAAAACTAGCTCCCCTAGTCCTCAACAACATAAGCTAGTTGACACGCAGCCTAGTAAGACGGTGCGTCCTAGCAATCAACCTATGCGGAGAATCATCTCCAAAACTCCAAAGCCTTCATATGAAATTATCTCAAAGGGTGGAAGTGTTCCTAGTACTAGTCAAGGTCCTTTAGCAAAGAAAAACCAAATCAAGAAGTTAGGATTGATTCTCCTCGTAAAACCAACACACCTAAAGAAACTCTCTGGAGGAAACAACCAAGGCCTATGAAAACAAAGCCCCCTCTGATTTTGAAGCCTAACCTTCAAGACCACCCTAGAACAAATGTTCCTAGCAAGCTGACAACCTCTTTTGCTTTAGTCCCATTGAAGGATCTAATTAAAACCCCATCTGTTAAGTATGATGTTATGATTTTTTTGGGATTAGATGTCAACGAAAAGGATAAAGAAAACCCCTACAACCTGAACATTGATGTCTCGGGATTTTTATCTAAGTTAAATATGCCTGTTCCTTTCTACGAAATTTTCAAAATCCCCTCATTTGACAAAAGGGCCACCAAACACTTTGGAATCCAACCGAAGAAACAATTAGTAAAACAAATCTCGGTTGAGCCTAAATATTCCCCTGTCATGATCCAGAGTGTGTCATGTGACAAATTTGGAGGGTGACCGCCTTTTTATATAGCTCTTGAAGTCAATGGTTTGGTACTACACAATTACATGTTAGATTCAGGAGATGAAGTGAATGTCATGCCTCTTAGAGTCATGGAGCAACTTGAGTTAGTGCCTACAAGGCCCTACGAGAATGTGTGTGGGATGGACTCTAGAACGGTAAAAGCTATTGGGGTGATAGAAAACTTGCCTGTTATATTGGCATCTTGCTCGGATATTGAGCTTTCAATGAATATTTTAGTCCTCAATGTCCCTAATGCTTGGGGAATATTGTTGTCTAGGGAATGGTCAACCATATTAGGGGGAAGTGTTCAGATGGATATTACGTATGCTACGATCCCAACTTGAAATGCTTCAACTATCACTCTATTCAATGAACCACCTATGCAAGAGAATGTAGAAACACCTGAGCATTTTTTTAATGAGGCCATGTGTTCAAGTGATGAAATTGGGAATTTCATGGTTTTGGAGAATTATTGGGAAGAAGTAAAGCAACATACTTTCCCACCTAATCGGGTGTGGAAGATGCATTTTGACGGGGCCTGTTCCCGACATAGTGCAGGGGCTGGGATTGTCTTGATCTCGCCATTAGGAGAAGAGAGCTTATTTTCTTTCCATTTGGAGTTTGACTGCACAATAATGTGGCTGAGTATGAAGCTTTGCTTTTAGGATTGGAGATTGCTCGAGAAAAGAACATTAAGTCTATAACTGTCATAGGTGATTCTGACCTCATTGTATCACAAGTTAAGAATCAATTTGTTGCTAAGAATAATAGACTTAGAGATTACAAAAATGCAGTTTGGGACACCATTGAATGTTTTGATGCCTTCAAAATTAACGTTGTCCCATGTGAGCAAAACACTTTAGCGGATGAGTTGTCTGTTATAGCCAGTAACATCCAAGCCTCTAAGTATTTATCACAAAGAAATTGCAACGTTGAGGTCTTGTTCAGACCCTCAGTTCCCGATAATCAAGATTATTGGCAAGTTTTCGATGATGATGCTCAAATCATCCAATTCTTGACTGCTTCTCAAACCCCCATGGTTAATTTTGAAGATCAACTAAAGGGTAGTTCTTTAGAAGGCATGGACATAACATAAATCACTTTTCCTTTAGAGAAAAACTTTAATAGGCATGATGAGTTTAAGGGTAGACATTCTGAACCAATTGATGAAGTCATTGAAATCAACATCGGTTCCTCCTGCTCCCCAAAAATGATCAAAATAGGGAAAAATGCATCTAAGGAAGAAAGAAGGAAGATTGAAGAATTAATTAGAGAATACAAGGACGTATTTGCATGGACGTATGATGATTTGAAAACCTATGACCAATATGTTATTGAACACACTATTCCCCTAAAAGAAGGAGTTAAGCCCTATCGTCAGAAATTGCGTAATGTAAATCCAAAGTTAGCTCCTTTGGTTAAAAAGGAATCGGAAAAGATGTTGGCCGCAAGAATCATTAGACCTATCAGACATACTACTTGGGTATCTAATACTGTAATTGTGAGAAAGAAAAGTGGGTAGATTAGGATTTGTAACGATTTCAGAAACCTCAATCAAGCCTCCCTGAAAGACAATTACCCCTTTCCCAGTATGGAAAATTTATTGCAGAGTGTCACTGGTGCTGGTGTGTTGTCTTTGCTCGATGGTTTTTCAGGATATAACCAAGTCCAAATTAAAAAGGAAGATCATGGAAAGACAACTTTCACTACCCCTTGGGGTACATATGAATATATAAGGATGCCATTTGGTCTTCTAAAAGTAGGATCAACCTTTCAAAGGGAAATGGACCATGCATTTGATGATCTAATTGGAAAAATCATTGTGATCTATCAAGATGATCTAAATGTGTTCTCAAAAGAAAGGGATGACCATGTAAAACATTTAAAGAAGATATTTGATAGATGTCGAAAATTTGGAATATCTTTGAATCCCAAGAAATCTACTTTTGGCGTGGATGAGGGTAAATTGTTGGGTCATATAGTTTCCAAGGAGGGTATCAAAAATGATCCCAAAAGAGTGCAAGGAATCCAATCCATAGCTCATACATGTGATGTCAGTTCCTTAAGGTCCTTTTTCAGAAAGATAAATTTTGTAAGAAGATTCATTACTAATCTAGCTGAGTTAGCCAAGCCTCTAAATGCCTTGCTAAAGAAGGATGTGAAGTTTTTATGGGATAAGAAGTGTGCAGTGTCATTTGAATCATTAAATAAGGCTATCTCCTCTGCTCCCATTTTAGTATGTCCTGATTATAATAAGTAATTCTTGATTTACTCATATGCCTTGGGGGATACTATAGCTGGTGTTTTGTTGCCAAAGAATGAAAGCAATCACGAGCAACCTGTTTCCTTTATGAGTAAGAATCTTAGAGATGTCGAATTAAACTATAAAACCACTGAAAAACAAGCCTATGCATTGGTTAAATCTTTGAAGCATTTCAGGACATACATAGGATACTCTAAGGTCTTGGCTTTTGTTCTGTATCAAGTGGTCAAGGATGTTATGTCTCAGCACGATGGTATTGGGGTTAGAGGAAATTGGATTTCTAGAATTCAGGAATATGATATTGAGATTAAGCCAATCAAGATAGTAAAATGTCAAGGATTAGCCCAACTTTTAACTGAAGCCAAACCTCAAACAAATCATGAAGAAGTAAACATGGGAAATGCAATGGTGCTCTAAATTGATGAAGATCATGAGTGGTACAAGGACATTATTTACTTCCTCAAACATTTGTCATGTCCTGATCATCTCTTAGACCATCAAAGAAGAGCTCTGAGGTTAAAGGCATCTAAGTATATATTGACAAAAGATGGCTTGGGATGGAAAAATCCAGATGGAATTGTTTTAAAATGTGTAAACCCTGATGAGTCCTAAAGAATCATAAATGAGATGCACTCTGGATTATGCGGAGGTCATTATGCTCCCAGAACTACAGCTGCTAAAATCATGCGAGCTGGGTATTATTGGCCATCATTCTTTAAGGATGTGCATGCTTTTGTTAGAACATGTCAAGAATGTCAATTCTTCTCGGTAAATCCTAGATTGTCTGCCTTACCTTTAACCTCAGTCATTGTAGAAGCACCTTTTCAACAATGGGGAAAGGATTTTGTTGGTCTCGTTGATCCAAGTTCATCTAACGGATATAAATACATCTTGACTTGCACATATTATTTTACCTGCTGGGTCGAGGCTATCCCTACTGAAAGAGCAATGACAGAGGTAGTGGTTAAGTTTTTGGAAGAAAATATAGTCTCTAGATATGGTTGTCCTTTAAAAATCACAACATATAATGCAAAATCCTTCAACAAAGAAGAAATGTCAACATTTTTCTCCAATCATGGAATCACTATATCTCATTCTTCTAACTATTACCCATAGGGAAATGGATTAGCAGAATCAAGCAATAAGAATTCAATCCTGCTTTTAAAGAGAATGATTGGTGAAAACAAAAGGAGTTGGGATAACAAACTCAAGTATGCTCTTTGGGCAGATCGAACAACTGTCAAGAGAATAACAGGTAAAGCTCCTTTTGAAATAGTGTATGGACAAAATTGTAGACTGCGTATAAATCTTCGGATCCCTGTGTATGAACTTTTGCAACAATGTTCCTCAGAGCAAGAAACCATGCAAGCAAGATTTGATAAATTGGTAGAGATGGATGAAACTAGAAGAGAAGCATGGAATACGATGATTTTAGAGCAGGAAAGGGTTAAAGGAAATTTTGATCAAAGAAGTAAAAATGTCAATTTTTGGGTAGGTGATATAGTCTTGCTTTGGGATAAAAACAAAGAAAAGCCAGGGAATCATGGAAAATTTGAAAAGTTGTGGATGGGTCCTTATCGAGTGAGCACAACAACAGGAAAAGGTTCGGTCTAGTTGAAAATGATGGAGGAGGATGAATTAGAATTTCCAGTAAATGGGGTATTGTTGCAACATTACTACCCACTTGTCCCTTTGGGGTAGAATCCCTCTTGCCTGTTTAGAGTAGGTAGGTTTTCAAATAAGCTCGCATGAGCAGTAGGATTTGAGTGCCTTTCTTTTTCTGAGTGTTGAGTGTTGAGTGTTGCTAAGTCTTTTGAGTTTCTTTTGAGTGTTGAGTGTCTTCCTTTTTCTGATTACTAAGTTCCTTTATGCCAAGTGAGTGGAGTCTGCTCCTTTCCAAGCCTATTCATCTTCTGCATTAAAAATAATAAAATGAACATTTTAAATGTTAGATTAGTATTTTCTTTTCATGCATTTCAATTTATGATCTAGATTAGAATTTCATTTTCAATATTTTATTTTATTCCATATGTGTTGCTCGTGGTAGTTTGCTTCCATGTGTGTAGGAATAGGTACATTTGAAGATGAAGAAAAATAGTTAGTTGTTGGATTGAGGACTGATACAATTTGTGTTGGGGACCAGAGATTCTGAGGTTCTCAAGCACTCTCTCCCTTAGAGCACTTGTCCCAGCTGGAGCCAGATGTTATCACATCCATTGTAGTTGGGATACCATGATTACAGAGCAGTTATGTGCATATTTTTGAGCTTTGCCTTTACACAGTTCCAGTGATATCAGCTATGATGAGCAATATTACTTATGATCACTCACATGTCAGAGCAGCCCTATATCAGACATGCAGTAGACCTTATGCTAGGGCTGAGCCTCTTGACCTCAGATTTGATGACTGAGATGACCTTTTATCCCATACAGATGCAGTGTAGTGTTTGGAGCTTTAGCAGCAGTGTTCTTAGTGGTTACAGTTGGTCCAGATAGCAGATATAGGTATATGGCCCAGCAGGTATATGATGTGCATTAGTTTTATTATCTTACTCTTTTGATCATTTTGATAACTTGACTCAGTATCTAGTAATCATGATCTGGCAGTATATCTATATAAAATGAAATTGGTTGTTAATGATTATCTAAATGGTTGTATTACTTGCTTTTAGAAGATCTTGTTTTATACGCGTTGGTTTTACCCTCCTAGGAGTCTGTTCATGATCATTCCCACCTTTATGGCTTGCTAGCTTAGGCACCACCTTCAATTTCCCCATCCATACATCATCTTTCCCACTTTTCGTTTTTACCCTGACTTACACCTCAGCCTGTGATATGGAGGACCTCCCCACTTTTTCCTCTGTGTTGGATAGCATCCATGCTAAGTTTTTGTCTCAGCTCTGAGTTGGCGACATAACTTACCTTTGGTGAGCTGGATTTGATACCTTGATCACTCTAGTCGGTTGCCCCGATGTTTGGTCTTGACTATGGAAGTCCCCATAGTTGCTTGAGTTGTGTTGGCTAAAACCTAAAGAAAATAATACTACCGTCATTTACATATGGAAATTACTGTTATATCTTGTGAAAGTATATCGGAAATCTAAATGAAAAACACCCTAGATGAGATCTTGATTAGTTGTGTTCTTAAACACATGCAAAATCCCCAAAAGGGTTGTGAAATGAAATGAAATGGAAACTTAAAACACCTTGGATGAAAGATTTAGTATTTGTGCTTATAAGCACATGTGAAATCCCCAAAAGGGTTTTCAAATGAAATGAAATGGAAACTTACAACACCCTGGATGAAAGCTTTAGTAGTTGTGCTTCTAAGCACAGGTGAAATCCCCAAAAGGGTTGTATTGGCCTAAAGAAAGCACTGGTTAAACGAATGCTAAATCTAAAGACTACTAGCCAAGGAATTAAAATGTAATGATGTGAATTTGTAGACATTTGCCAAGGTTGAATAAGCACTTCTCTAAACAACTTACCCATTTGTGAGACACTGCCATTCCCTGTGTATTCTTTATCCAACATATGCTTAAGTGTGTAATACCCTTTTCCATTATCCAAAGTATCACAGTGTTGAGTCAATCAAGTCATCCCGCTTTTCCTAGCCTTGCATTCTTAGCCTTCACCCTCTGCTAGCAAATTGATCATGTCTACAAAATGAGTATATCCTCGAGGTTCTTTTGTAAGTAAACTATTATTTAAACTTATGATTTACTATAATTAAATGTTAACTACCAGTGAAATGATGCTTGATGCTTTAAGTCTTGCTATGAGAATGATTAAAAGAGCATGTCTTAACCATTTGCACTTGCAACAGCGGGATCTTCTAGCCTGGGTCATATTTTGATCAATTTTGACCTGGTCAAACCTAGTTTGACCAAGTCAACCTTGGGATCCGTGATGAATTGGACCAGTGATGCTATGTGATGATGATATATGGTCCTTGATACACCTTTTTGTGTTTCCATACAGTGGGCATAGGTTTCAGATGATGGTTGATGCACCTTTTTATTAATTATTATTGTTGCCAGACCATTATATTTTTAATGTTCGGGTATGGCTGAGGCTACAGATGATCTTACAGGTTGCCACAGGGTGTATGAGTACTCATCTTTAGTAGATTTGGGTCTTCTGGATCCATTGGGACACTCAATTTTTAGTTTCAGGCGCTTTCTGTGACGATATGATCAATTGTTCACCTGTTGACCAGTTTAGCCATGCAGAGATGGCATGTCTAGAAGTTTCCTTGATGTGGGACGTTCTCCTAGGGCGCTTCAGAGGTGAGGGGTGGTCCAAACACTTGTTATCACCATATTACCCCCTCTTCGGACATGATGGAGCAGTCATATTTTGTGCCCAGGCATCAGGCAGTGAGCTACAGGCAGATTGATGGTTTTTCAGGTGGGATAAAAATGGGATAAAAAGGTCATTAAGGAAATCGATTTGGTATATTGAGTCAAGGTTTTGGCATGAGGTATGCTCATAGGTCATCTATGGTGTATCCCACTCCTTCTAGATCAGCTTGCAACATTCAGTGGGGTCCACACAATCTCCGGGTTGTCATTTTGATGTATTTCTTTCTCAGTGAGGGGGCCACGATTTGATCATTTAGTCACTTGGACATGTTATTGAGTCATATGTTATATCATTGTGCCATGGGGTGATGATAGTGAATAAGACCTCCTATCCCCACCATGTGCCCCTAGTCACTTGTCCTTGTCACTTTATGTGGTATGCACTTGTTTAGTCATCTTTATGTGGTGTGCACCCCCCCTAGGGATTCATTTAGTGAGTGCGCACCCCCTCTAGTGAGTGGATCCATGTTATATTGTACCGGCTCATCTTAGCCGTTGATTATCATGTTTGTATCTTTTGATATCCTCCACTCGTTTAAAAAGTGGTTTAGGGTTTTGGTCTCTCTCCTCTTATTTAAGGAAGAGGCCCCCCCTATTGTAAAGGCACCTTTGGGATCTGAAAAACTTGGAATAAAAATACTATTTTTGTGGATCTACTTCTCTTGCTTTGATGGGATTCTCTTGTACATGATTATACATCTTTTGCTTTAAACATCTTTGTTGTTCACAAGTGATTTTGATAGTTACAGAGGGAGGCCGAATTGACTTGTTGCAAGGGCGTGAATTGCTTGGAGGGAATATTGTTGGGGTTTCTCACATCCCCCTCGGGCAAGACGTTTTCATCTTGAAGGGAGTTTTTTAATTGTGCTTTGTCCATTGATTTACTTCTTTTAATATGTCATGCGTGGATCTTTCTCATTTGTGAATCAAATCTCACGTTGCGTAGTTTGTTTTGCAGGTGAAGTAGGACGTTTTTCCTCCTTGGGCTTGGACGTTTAGCTTGGAATCACTTGGATCTAGCTTGGAATTGTAACTAAATTCAAGGATCATCGATGTATAAGGTAGCTGTAAGCATTTGAGGTAAGATCTACAAGGTATGTATCCATTTTCATGTATTTTCACCCATTGGTCATTTAAAACCCTTAAAATCAAAACCCTTATTTTTTATTTTTTTTAGATTCGATGAGATCTAGTGATTGCATGGGCTTAATAATTAAAACCCACCTATATTATGATTAACACATCTCAGATCTAAAATTTGGTGGACATCTAACTCCATTTACCCCCCGATCTAAGGCATTGGGCCTCTCCAAAGGAGGTCGCACTTGTTGGGTAGGTGGGATTTTGCTAGATACACATCGTGGATATTGCTTGTTCCTTCTCAAATCCATAGATCCATTGAGTAGAAAACCCCCTAGTGCCATTTCTCGTTGATCTCCACCTTGTGGGCCCCATTTTGACCATTTTCCATATTTTAAGGGTGAGCCTCACTTGGGTCTTTCTATTTGGAATTAGATCTATCTAGATCTACTAATCGTAACCTATAAGTGGCCTTATCTTTCACTGGTTGAACATTTGTCCATCTCATAAGCCTCTTCAACCAAGCCCTAACTCTTTGGGTCCACTTATCTATCCTAGATCTAGATCTATCACTCTTGATCTTTTTATATTTCATCTTCACATTTCCCTAGGAGGTCTTGAGTAGGTTCGCTAGCCTTCATAGGTTAGCTAAGGTCTCCCCCTTGATCTTGATTAGGCTTGATTTAAAGTGAAGAGTTCCTCAGTTGGTGTGACAACCAATTGCATTGGGAACCGTGGCATCTCTTGGTTCACCTCTTTAGTTGTCCAACACCTCTACCATCTTGGATAGGATAATCTTTAGGGACAACTACAAGTTGTGTGATAATGACTTCCTAGGACGAGGAAGTATTTCCAAGTCCAAGACTATTCCAGGAACATGAAGGAAAGGGTGGCCATATTTAATTTGAAATAAAGAGAGTCTATATGGTGGGATCCCCTTAGGAAAGTGAAGAATATCAATGAAAGGAAAATTGTGTGCAAGCAATTCAAGAAGTACTTCAAGCAAAAGTACCTCTCTGATAGGTACTGTGACAACAAAATCAAAGAGTTCCATGATTTGAAATTATGACAAATGACCATGGAAGAATATGCCAATAAATTCTTGGAGTTGTTAAAATATATCAAGTATATAAGAGATGATAAGGTCAAAATTCAGCATTTCCTAAGTGATTTATCTCAATCATACAAGGACATAATTGAGTTTGATGAACCTCAAACTATATATGAGACCATAAGGAAGGCCGAGTATTGTTATGATCAAAACAAAAGTAGGCCAGAATTCTAAAAGGCATGGAAGGATAAGAAAAAGGAGAAGTTTAACCAAAGAAAGAATTGATTCAATCCTCCTCATTTCAAAAATCAGCAAAGGCAACCACCATAGGGTGTGACCAAGCCAACTAGGATGATGGGAGACAAAGCAAGAGAGTCACTTCGATGTTGGGAATGTGGAGAGGACCATTTGCATAGAAATAGTCCACATCGAAATGGGAGTGCAAAGCATGTTCACAACATCCAAGAGGCTAAAATTGTGGGTCTTGCCACTAGAATCTATGTTGCACTAAAGCACCACCAAGCATATCATCAATCAGTTATTGTTGAGGTTGAAGGTAAGATTGCTAAGCAATGTATTTCTATTTTGATTGACCCTAGATCTAATCATAGTTATATCACTCCTAAAATTGTTGAGATTTGTGTTTTTAATAAAACAGAGCATAGTAAAGCATGGCTGGTCCAACTAGCCACTTGAACCAAGAATAAATTTAGTGAAATGGTGGAGAAATGTCCATTGGAAATAGATGGACTCTTCACATGGAAAAATCTAAATATTTTTCCACTTGGTTCTTATGATGTCCTCATTGGAATGGATTGGTTGGAAGCACACAAGGTTAAACTTGATTTCTACAACAAGACCTTTGAATGCATGGATGAAGAAGGAAACCCAAGTATAGTAAACGAAATTCCAAGGGTGGTTTCTATTAGGTAGATTTCAACCATGCATCTGAAGAAGTTCTTTAGAAAGGGTTGCCAATTGTATGCATCTCGTGTATTGGATAAAATAGAAAATGAAGTTCCCAAGTTGGAGGACTACCATGTGTTGCAAGAATTCATGGATGTGTTTCACAATGAAGTGTCAGTACTTCCTCCAAAGAGAGACATTGGTTTTACAATTTATCTTGTGCCAGGAGCTACACCAATGTCTAAGACACCTTACAAAATGAATACACTAGAATTGCTAGAGTTGAAAATGCAATTGCAGGATCTGTTGGAAAAGATGTACAGTACGCCAAGTGTATCTCCATGGGGATAACCCGTGCTATTTTTGAAAAAAAAATATGGAACACTCAAGCTATGTATTAATTACAGGAAACTGAACAAAGTTATAGTAAATAATAAGTATCCATTACCTCAAATCGATGATCTTTTTTATCAAACAAGAGGGGAAAAGGTATTTTCAAATATTGACTTGAGGTTTGGTTACCATCACGAGAGAATCAAGGAAGAAGACATCCACAAGACAACCTTTAGAACAAGGTATGGGCACTATGAGTTCTTGGTGGTGCCATTTGGTCTCACTAATGCACCATCTACATTCATGTGTCTCATGAATAGTGTTTTCAGTGAGTGTTTGGACAAGTTTGTTCTTGTTTTTATAGATGACATTCATATTTATTCCAAGAAAAGAACATCGAGAACATTTGAGAATAACTTTGTAAGGGATAAGGGAGCATAAGCTCTATGCAAAGTTAACCAAATGTGATTTCTATAAAAAATAAATTCATTATTTGGGTCACATTGTTTCAGAAGAAGGAACATCAGTGGATCTAGAAAAGATTGAGGCCATTATGAACTGACCAACTCCAAAGAACGTGATAGATGTACGATATGTTATGGGTCTTGCAAGTTATTACAAAAGGTTCATTGAAGGATTCTCTAAGGTTGCACCCCATGACCTATTTGCAAATGAAGGGAATAAAATTTGAGTGGACACAAAAATGTGAAGAAAGCTTCCAGTTGTTGAAGAAGCTTCTTACAAGTGCTTCAATTTTAAAAATTTGCAAATCCCGAAAAGGTCCCGAAAAGGATTTCATGGTGTGTACCAATGCATGTAAATAGGGAATTGGAGGGGTTCTTATGCAAGACAATCATGTGGTATTTTATGGGTCAATAAAGATAAAAGAACATGAGAATAAATATGCTACCCATGATTTAGTAGAGATTGATGCCATGGTGCGCTTTAAAAATGTGGAGTGTAACACCCCCTTCCATCATCCAATGCAAGGAGGGGAAACGTTAATCAACACACGGGCTTATGGCAGGCTTAGCCCCAATAATTTGGCTCATAACGCATGCAATTTAAAACTTATGGGTGCAGACATAAACTCAATAACTACACAGCGGAATTAAACTTCACATATACCCATAGTTTCCTCACGCATTCAACAGATAAACAACAGTCATTAATTATCATATTGCATAAACATGACGCCTTTCGTTCCATTAATCATGAATGCATTGCAAAACACATACTGTATATAAATTAAATCACAGATTACTCATCTTGAATTGTAACGGACCAAACGACTGGCTATGGAAGAGCAACGTTCCTCCCAACCATAGACCTCTGTCCAGCTTGTGTTCTTTTAGCTGAGAGGTCACCCCCGAGCTGGGCTGTGTATCCACTAAGGAGGACTAGCTGGGTTCACTCATAGCCATGGCTTCAGTCAAGCATCCAAGCAGATAGAGGAGGGTAATGCTAAGCCAGTGAGCTCAACCACAGAGCTACAGGCTTCTCAAGTGAGCTCAACAGTCAGGCACCCACATTACCTACCACATCCAACACAAGGAAGATCCCTTTCTCTGCTACACAGTCCCTCAGGAACTCTTCCCTCCAGTGCTCTTCAGGATGGGCATAGAAAGGTCCAGCTGCTGATCCTTGAGATCCTAGCCTTCACTGGGTTTATCAAGCACACCCAACCTCTGCATAGTCAATCCCAACTTGATTTCTCTCTGTTCTGCTCACCAAATACTCAAATCCGTCACTCGTTTTCTGAGCTGCAAAAACTGGGTTTTCCCATTGATTTCGGGGTAGCTAATGCTCCCAAATTCGCCCCAAGGTTCATGCTATTGGATCCCCCCATTGGATTTCCCCGTCCCATGCCAAATCTGGACGTTTTTGGTCTTTCAAAAACTGGGTTCTCTCAAGGTCGCGATTTCTGGTTTTTCCTCACTGCTGGCACTCGTTTTTGGATGGGAATGATGCTAGATAGTTTCACAATTGACTGGGGTGAGAATTAAGCAACCTCCCATGAGGTTGAGTGACTTCTTACCCAAGAAATCAGAGCCCATGCCCACCCATACGAATTTCAGGGCTGGCCATGCTCCATTGAAGCCATGGGCTGAAATCTCAACCACCTTCTTACAGCAGGCATTAATGTCACCTAGGGAAGTCAATGGGTTCTCATAATGACAAATGGCAGCCTAGGGTTTAATCCCATAGCCCCCTCACCACTCCCTAGTGGATACACGTGGCCCCTTCTCATTCGTTGCCCCCATAGCCAGTTTTTGGTATTTTATTTCCATATTAAACATTTACATCAATTTACAATATCCCATGGCTTAATAGCACGTGGGTAACAAAATATCAAGCGTGTCTAATTTAAATAAAATCCGAGCATAAAATAGCGGGGCCTTGGCCTTGAGCTCCACGCTAGGGAAACATACATCGCGTATTTACAATATTTACATTAGAGCCAATATTTCCTAAGGGTCAAAATTGGGGTATTACATGGAGGCACTATTTCATGGGAAGGAAATTTTAGCTTAAAATGGACTGTGGTGGTCTAAAATATTTGTTTGAGCAGCCAACATTAAATGTAAGGTGATCTAGATAGCTATCATTTTTATGTGAATTTGATTTTGAGATCGAACACATAAAGGAGAAAGAAAATAAAGTGGTCGATGCACTCAGTAGAAAAATGCATGCAATGCACATGGCATCCATTGGTATTTTCCAATCAAATTTGAGGCAAAAGATTGTTGACTCTCTTGATGAAGATGAGAAATATGTGCAAATAAAAGATAAATTACAACAACGGGATTTGGAAAAGCGGTATGAATGTTATCATGTGGAGGATGATGGACTTATTACTTATAAAAATAGAATATATATTCCTAATGTGGTATATTTGAGGAGAATTATTATAGATGAAATGTTGGCACGGGATAGATCCGTAGGAAGTGCGGAAGCCGACAGGTGTGAAACGGTCATTCTACGAAAGAAGGACCATTCGCGATGTTCGCGGGAGTGAAAGAATTGTTAGATTAGTTAAGTCGTTCATGTGGACCGTTTTGTAATCAAATGGAAGCATATAAATAGAGTAGGATTGTAAGCCTAAGGGCATCAGATTTGGGGAGGATTGATCCTATATTTTGGGTTTGTTTTGTATCCGCAATATGGTGTATTGACAGTTTCTGCGAGGTTCATTCCGCAGGGTTGGTGAATGAATGGAGATGTTCGATTATGGTGTAATCTCTGTCTTTATTCTTATGCAATGATGCGATGATGAATGTGAAATGTGTTATGTGAATGCTTAGAATATTGACTGATGTGAATATGCTATAGGCTTAAGAAGTGCTACTAATCTGAATAAGTATGTCGAATATGTTGTTCCGAATGTTTGTTGAACTCTGCGAATGATTTAAGATGTGAATGATAAGTTAATGGCATGCTGTGAATATTATAATCTCTGGTTATTGTAAGAGTAACGTGTGTTGAAAACATATCCTCAATTTCACTGCGGAAACTTGGTTCCAGTAGCCCCCTATCCATCTCGGGTGAGACTGCACTTGCTTCGCAAGTGTTGTTGGAAAGGGTTACACCTTTCTGGGCCGGTGTATAAGGGAGTTTGGGTTGATAGTTTGTTGGCGATAGTACGAAGTGAACCCCTGTCGATAGACGTTGCGTCAACAAATGGTTCTATTGTCGGTACCTTGAGGAAGAAACGAAGAGGATATGCTATGGCATTCGACAAAACCAGAGATCCAAGAGTGGTTCGACAAGAAGGCGGAGGAATTCACAGAAAGCGAGAAGCGAGATCCTAAACAGACAGTAACCAGTTGGCTACAAAGATACATCTACTGAAACATCCATGAAATATTCTTCTAGGAATTCCCGGTGTTGTTGCATGAGTGGATAACACAGCTGACATTCCGAAAGAACCACTGCCAAAAGACTGAACCTGACTGTTGGACCCCAGAGTTGGTTCGACAGCTGAAGCAAGTCAATAACAAGGTATCGTGAGCAGTTGATTTTTGGGTAGACAGTATCCTCGAAGGGTACGTGACTGAGTTCGCAGTAGATACTATCAAGTCGTACAGTGACGCCGAAAGGAACTTCTTCAGGGGGCCAAGAGGAAGATTTTGTCATCATTTGAACTGTGGATTAAGATGCTTGTCTGCAAAAAAGGAATATTGAGGATGTCTTCTGACGAGTAGAAAAATTGGTGTGCGGAGGGCGAAGGTATCAGGTGAATAAGGATCTGACGTAACGATGTGGTAGATGGACATGAGCAACGACGATTTTCTAAGTGAAGCTGACGAAGAGTGTGGTACCTTGAGGAGTGGAGCAATATTCCAGCGTCCTGAGAAGAAGAGGAGGACTGAGAGAGAGTCTCCTAAGAGGACCGGAACAGAGAATTGTGAAACAGGACCACAAGGGAGGAAGCGAACTTATTGCGAAAGAGACATCGACCAGGATACCCCAAAAGCAGGAGGAGGTCATATCGTAAGTTACCACGTACCTTCAACCCCGCGCACTACTCCAAATTTTATAGGTAGAAATCCAAACTACTCACGGAGTTTCCCTACGTGCAGCGGTAAGAGTAGCACTTTAGTAAACAACAATATTAGCAACGTTAGGATGGAAGACGAGGCGAAGATGCCCACCTTCCAGGGGAACGGGATCGAGGATCCCGAACAGTATTGGTTTATATGAGAAGCAATATGGACTATGAAGCAGGTTCAGGACGATGCTACAAAGATGGGACAGTTGGCGATGACCCTTTAGGGTCGGGCGTTAGACTGGTACATGAAGTTTGTAAAGGTTCCAATGGGAACAACAGCCAAGACATTGGCGCAGGTCAGAACGATGATGATTGATGAATTTAAAAAACCAAAATCTGAGTTGCAGTACGTCACTGAGCTTAAGGAGATTAAGCAATTCCTGAATGAGTCAGTGTGGGAATTCGATCAGTGGTACAGGACGCTGATAGAGAAAGTGAGCTTTCCGATAAATGAGCTGCAACATAAAGAATGGTTCATCGCAGGACTCGTACCGCATATCTGAGGGCCACTGATGCAACAAAAAGTCGCCACACAGGCAAAAGCATTAGAGATTGCGATGAAGCTGGAGGCTTCACCAATCGACGAAGCAGGGATGGGAATGGACAATGTCCAGGCATAGTTGGCCAACTTAACACTTCAATTGGAGGATATCAATAAGGGGAATGAAACCCGCGGAGACATATGGTGCACCAGATACAGAGGTGAGGGGGAACCATAAGGACAATTGCCCAGAATTTCGTGAGTATTTACAGTCGAGGGCACCAAACGCCCTTCGCCAAGGAGGAATTCCATGGTTTCATGTCTGTCAGACCAGAGGGCATCGACCGGAGGAATGTGTATATCTACAAAAAATGGTATCAAATCTAGCAAACTTATACTACAAGTTCTGTGGATCGGCTGGCCATGATGAGAAGGACTGCAGGGCCTATGATCTACTGCAAGATTGGACAGCTAACACGTACTTTATGAAGGGAGAAGAGCCGTAGGTGGTGCAGCAGCAACTGCAGTATATTCAGCCGCAGTTTAACCAACCGCAGCAATACAACCAGGCGAAATATGGGAAGCCGCAGTATCCACCACCGCCATATGGACAGCCGCAGTATGGGAAGCAACAGTATCAGCAATAGCAGTATGGGAAATATCAACCATATGGACCACCACACGGAGGTTTCAGGGGAGTATACCACGGAGGCCGAGGCGTCGGTATGGGATTTGGAGGAGCTGTTGGACAGGGAAGAGGACCAATCATATGTTACAATTGCGGACAGCAGGGGCACTACCAGAGAGATTGTCCAAACCCTGCATCGCAGTGTACATAATGCAGTGTTGTAGACGATAGTATAGAATACTGCCCTCAGCTTGTTGCGAAATGGAAAACTAAGCATCCACCCTAGAACCAAAACCAAAGTAATCTGAATGCGCCACCTGCTGTACAGATGATTTCGAAAGAAGCCAGAGGTAACCACGTGATGGTCAGGGCAGTGACACATGGAGGGACGGTGACAGGCGGTGATAAGTCACACACCAATGTCAGACCAACACAAACACAACAGAAGCAGGTCGCCTTCGATGTGGAAGCAAAAAAAGACATATTTTTGAAGTTACAGGATGCAATGAGGAATAGGAGGCAGCTACCTCTTGGGGAAGAAATTTATGACATGCCACCGATGTTCGACTCGACGAAGTCGCGAAGGAAGGCAAACGCTCTAAAATCCTTCTTGGAAAGTTGCCTGGACTTGGAAAAGCACCCGGATGCACTGGAAGAAATAACTATTCTACTGCAACGATGGGGAGGTGCACAACTGGAACAGAGAGTTAATCGCATACATAAAAGGAAGACAGGCAGGGAGATGCGGATGTCGGCACAGATCAGAGAATTTGATGTCGAATCCATCATTTTGGATTTGGGTTCGGATGTGAATATTCTGACTAAACAAACGTGGGAGACAATGGGAAATCCGTGGATGACTTGGTCACCAGTACAACTGTGATTGGAAAACCAAAGCAAGGTCACCCCGCTCGGACGGGTATGTCAAATTCTAGTCGAAATTGAAGGGCTCAAGACGTATGCTGATTTCGACGTCATTGAAATTGTGGATAACACCAACCCCTATCCGGTACTTCTGGGGATAGACTGGGCCATGGAGAATCAAGCAATTATCAACTTTAAGAAAAGGATAATTTCATTTGAGAATCAGGAAATGAGAGTCATCGCACCACTGGATCCTGCGGAAGGGCTGCGCTATACGGAGCCAGCCAGAGACGAGTTTGCGGAAGGGTGGGACAATTTGTATAACATTTATGAGGATTATGTTAATCCCACCACGGATGAAGAATTAGGATGGCGCAGCGCCAGCTCGTCATCTTCAGATTCAGACGAGGCCCTTAAGAATTGGCAAAACCGGTTGCATGAAGTGTCCTTTCGAAGATGCGCACGGATAACGCAGTCCCTGTGAAGGGTAGCCACGGAGGAGTATGCATTACCTACATATGAGGGATTTCCCAACCTAGGAAAGTTTCTCACGGAATTTGAGGAAAAATTGGCAAAACTGCAGCGTCTACTGGCCCTAGAGGAAGCCTTGAAGGCTACTCCTATGCGATGGTGGGCAGCGCATAAACCAAACATCACAACTTGGCCACTATGTCGACGCCTCATGGAGGTTCGGTTCGGCAAAGCTATGGAGTATGAACAACTGAAATATGACGAAAGAAGTGACCCAAAGGAACATCTGAATGCTTGCCAACACCAATGGGGATCGAGAGCAAGACAGGAGTGGGTACATGCATTCGTACACACGTTGGACAAGGTACCGCAGAGCTGGTATGTCGCAGCAGAGCTGCGACATGGGACGACATCTTGGGAACAACTTACCATTGGATTCAGCCAATCGTTCTCATTCTCAAACGAAAATCCCTTGATCCACACCACGCTACAAGCGATCTGCGAAAATATATTTGAAGCGGTACTGACCGGACAATCGATGGCACTCCAATGGATTGCGACACCAGAAATGTTGATGGAGTGTTACAACGTCACCGGAGAGCCCGAAGATGACGATGACCCCAGGGCTATATACGTACCAGAATCAGAGGGTAGTCGCAGCATTGTGGCACCATACATACCGTCGGACAAATTTCAGCAACCATTAAAGATCAAGAAGGTGAATATTGGGTCGGAGGAAAACCCAAAGTTTGCAAGCATTGGCGACTATTGGGATGAGTCGACCATCACGAAGATGACTGACCTACTGCATGAGTTTCAGGATTTGTTTCCAATGAAATTCTCAGAGATGAAGGGAATTTCCGGAGACTTAGGGGAAATGAAGATCCCCCTGAAACCTGCTGTGAAGCCGGTTAAGCAGCGGCCATATCGATTGAATTCGAGATACAAGGAACGCATGCAAGCCAAAATTGAAAGAATACTGGAGGCAAGCATTATAGAACCAGTGGATGAATCAGAATGGATTAGTCCAATGGTTTTCCAAGACAAGAAAACTGGCGAAGTACGAATATGTGTCAACCTAAGGAAACTGAATGATGCCTGCCTACATTATCCGTTCCCGACCCCATTCACGGATGAGGTACTCGAAGGAGTAGGAGGTCAGGAGATATATTCCTTTACGGACGGATTTTTGAGCTATCACCAAATCAAGATTGCGAAAGAAGATCGACACAAGACTACATTCGTCACAGAGTGGGGATGCTTTCAGTACACGGTGATGCCACTTGGATAAAAGAATGCTCCCGCAATATTTTCCAGAATAGTGGTCACGGCATTCAAAGATTATATTCATAATTTTCTCGTTGTCTACATGGATGATTGGACGATATATGGGTTAGTCAAGGATCATGTCACGAACTTAAGACTCATGCTAGAACGCTGTCGACAACACCAAATTTCCCTGAACCTCAAGAAGTGTATCTTATGTGCTCCGTTTGGAATCCTTTTAGGACACATTGTCTGCTGAGAAGGAATGTTGGTGGATCCGGTGAAGATTTCCATCATTGTCGACCTCCCACCACCAACGACGGCCAAGCAAATATGAGCGACATTGGGACACACGGGTTACTACAGGAAATTCATTCGCGGATATGCAGCCATCACAACACCCATGGAGAAGTTACTAAAGAAGGATGCTAAGTTTGAATGGACCAAGGAATGTTAGAAAATCCTAGACATATTGAAAGAGAAGATGGTCGCAGCACCAATCCTCGCATTCCCGGATTGGACAAAAGAATTTCACATACACGTTGATGCATCATCACTCGCACTCGGTGTTATCTTGGCCCAACAAGGAACCGGCGACATTGACCACCCGATAACCTTCGCAAGTAGAAAATTGTCCACTGCGGAGAAGAACTATACGACCACCGAGCAGTAAGGGTTGGCGATGGTCTATGCTTTGCAGAAATTCTGAAATTACCTCTTAGGGGGCCACTTCAAGATGTTCACAAATCACTCCGCACTGAAATACTTGGTGAACAAGCCTGTGTTGGGGGGGAGATCTGTCGTTGGTTATTGTTGTTTCAGGAGTTTGATTTTGAGATTATTGTAAAACCGGGACGATTGAATGCGGGACCTGATCATCTCTCACAAATAGATTCATGGGAAGAACCAAGGAGCATCGAATGAAGGATTGTCGGACGCTCAGTTTTTTAGGATTGGCATGGTCAATAACCACTATGAACAAATCATTCAGTTCTTGGAAACAGGTGTTACAACGTAATCTTCCACCCTGTGAGCATCAGCATTTTTTGGCCTGCAGGATCCATTTCACTGACTCAGATCCACTTATATCCTTCAGATACTATTTTGCCCTATTTTGTATCCTACCCGCTTGTTGCATCACTATAGCAAGCGTACCCGCGAGTTGCATATATATAGCCCGCGGGTATCAAGTAAAATGGTAAAAATCACTAGTTTATTACTTTTTACTCCCAAAAAGTGGTTATTGGGTGACCTTTGACCCTCCATCTGCCCAAGAAACGTCTCGATGTGTCCTTTCACTTACCTTTGAGAGGACTATATATTGTGCACATATGGCTTATGGACGGGAGGAGAAAGAAGAGCAAGAGAACTCTAGTGGATTTTTGCCCTATCTTGAGTCTACACTCATTGATCCTTGTAGTTGTGAACCCTTTATGTTCATCTTCCAAACTCCTATCTAGTTTTAGTTTGCCATTCATGGAGGATTGAAGTGGTGGAGGCACAAGTGGATTGATCCAGATCTTGGTTCAGATTAGTTGTCGGCAAGAGGTCGTATCACATTGTACTTCTTCTTGTTTATCAATAGAAATACTCATATTCTCGTCTATTAATGTTGTAAATGTTGTTTATCTTACATTGGGTTGCATTTACTTGTTATATCATGGGCCATTGCTATTGATGATGTTAATGTCGTTTATATATATTATGTACTTTTTGTATATTGGATGTCGAGACTAATTTGCAGATTCAAGTGCACGGATTGGAAAAGCTCCAACGGGGTTCTACATCAAACGTTTGGATCGAGGTTGGTTACATTCTCCATTATCTTAGCATTGTCATTTATAATAGCATAGTTCTGATAATTGAGTTGATTTCCGGTAGTCAGCTGTCTGTAGTGGTCTCCCAAGCCATAGTGAGTTTTCTCCAACACAGAAAGGGCGACTCCGCTGGGGAAAACATCCATGTTTGGGAAAAATTTTGAGCATTAGTCCATAATTAGAGTTGTTGTTTGTCGAAGCTCTATGTCACTTATCCGCCGTTGAGATACACTATAGAAAACTTGCTTTTTCTGAGCCATTGGACTCTCTGTTTTCCAAATTTCCTTTCCTCACCCGCGGGCTAGCTTAGCTCTGCCCGCGTATACCTGCCTCTGTTTACTCTACTGCTCACAAGTACCCACAAGTATTCATTCGACAATAGCGTACAACTCCGGCTTTTGTTGGTTTATGACCTTTGGTTGTTGCTGGGTTGGTTTTGGTTGATCCTGAGTATTTGGTGGCCTGTTTCTTGACTGTTCCATGCCTTGGTTGTGACCAGAACTCTTCGTTTCTCTTGGTTGAGCCTTGTTGGTTTTTTACCTATCTTTGGATTTAGCCTTGTTGGTTTTTTCCTTTTGAGCTCATTCCTTTGGATGAGTCTTACTGCTTAGTATCTGCCTGGTTGTCTTAGTGATCTCCTTGGCATATCAGTGACTAAATAGTAGGATTTTGCTTGCATTTTTCATTTCCATATATTGAAAAATACAAAAAATACACATAATTTTGCATTTTCCTTTTGTTTATAAGAGAAAATACAAAAAAAAATTAGTTTTATGTATTGCATCCTGCATTGAGTGCTTTCTACCTTCATTTAGATTCTGATTGTGCATGGAAAAAATATAAAAG
This sequence comes from Larix kaempferi, assembly GCA_027924585.1. Taxonomy (NCBI): domain Eukaryota; kingdom Viridiplantae; phylum Streptophyta; class Pinopsida; order Pinales; family Pinaceae; genus Larix; species Larix kaempferi. The sequence continues at coordinate 7,361,405 of BSBM01000252.1, forward strand.
GATTGCATATTTATTTCGAAATCGTTGGTTTGATTGTGCATATTAGTGGCATTGTTTTCATTGGATAGATGAGTCTAGGATTTGACAATTTTGCATATTATTGAGTCTTACACATCACTAGTTTCACGATCATATCCCTTGAGTAATCACAGCCATTAAAATTAACGCTTAATCTTAAAATTGATTAGATCGATTTTATTTATAGGGTACACCAACTAGCATAGGTTTAGAGTCTTGGAATAGATCATTGTGAGTTAACGATCCAATACTACTAGACGAAACATTAGGTGTCTGACCAGGGAGTGGAGGAATCCATGGTATAGATCGGTGTTCTCAGGAATCTCTACTCAAGCCAGAGTTAAGCGCGAGGTCATGGGAGGTTGGTTGAAGGGATATCCCTCTAATACCGGCTGAACGTGGGAGATATTTCAAGGATTTGTTCGTATCTGGGGGTACCAGAGGTTCGTCCTCTTGTGCTTCAGGCTTAGCTACCCTACCCATACGATGGATCCCACCTACGACTTCCCCCTAAGCATTGGTTATATTGCGGTGACCATAGTTTCCTTACCTAGGTATCACACAGGGTACTTGCAGTGGTTATGATGTTTGTGTCCTGAGTCAGATAGGGATTGGACAGCACAGTTGTGTTTGTGCAATGGACTTGACCCTGTACACATAGTGAAGCCTGGGTGTCTCTATAACTGATTTTGTTACCTCCGGCTATAGTTTTGGAGTCTCAAGCCGCTCCTAGGCGAGACATACCGGCTCTAGTGTCGGGAGCTCATTTAGCCACTTTGTTTGGCTACTCTTGGCTGTAGTTTCTCTAGGTGTGTGCTTTTGATTTACTGTTTTTTTATCGATAGTTGACCTTTAGGGGACGTTTTGATTATATATTCTCCCCAGAGATATCGTGGTACGGAGCCCTACTCTCCGTCGATCCCGTCAATTGGCTGGTTTAAAGCCGGCTGAGTTTTCACGCCGTGTTGCTAGAGGATGCCGGAGGGCTCCCTCTGAATCTTCGGATTCTTACAAGACATACGTCCAAGACGTCATGACTGCTACACATTCCGATACTGAGGAAAAACCTTCAGCTCCATCGGGTGGGGTTGAACACACTTTCGATCCCCATACTCCTCATGAGGCGTGGGGAGGTGATCCACCTGAGACTCAACCTGGTTCGATTTGGATGAATCCACTTGAACGAGATCCGTTTGATCCTTCGAATCTGGATAATTATCTTTACGGAATGCCCAAATTACCCGAGGACGAAGAAGCAGGGAACGATCCGTGTATGCACTGAATTTAGGGATTTGAACCGTGCATGTCCGAAAGACAACTTCCTCACACCATTCATAGATCAAACCTTGGATGCTTGCGCCGGAAGTGAGATTTTTTCCTTCATGGACGGATTTTCCAGATATAACCAAATTCAAATCAAACCTGAGGATCAACATAAGACAGCTTTTATTTGTCCTTGGGGAACGTTTGCATATCGGAAAATGCCCTTCGGCCTTAAAAACGCCGGAGCTACATTTCAGCGTGCCATGACCTACGCATTTCACGATCTTAAGACGATTATGGAGGTTTTCTTGGATGATCTTTCCGGCCATTCTCACAAGAGAGTGGACCACCCCAAGCACCTCTGCATGATTCTCGAACGATGTATACGATACAAGATTCGATTGAATCCTAACAAATGCATCTTTGCTGTAAGGACGGGTCGCCTTCTGGGCTTCATAGTTTCGATAGAGAGTATTAGAGTCGATCCTCTAAAAGTTGAGGCAATACTTCAATTGCCTCCTCCGCGCAATTTGTTACAACTTCAGAGCCTCCAAGGGAGAGCCACTTTTCTACTCCATTTCGTAGTCAATTATGCTAATCTTACCAAAGGTTTCGTGCGCTTATTGAAGAAAGACACACCTTTTGTCTGGGATGAGCGAACCCAACAGTCTTTTGATGCCCTTAAGAAAGCTTTGGTATCGGCCCTTGTGCTTAGTCTACCAGACTTCGCACGAGATTTTATCCTTTATGTGGCCGCGTCTCAAGAGGCGATTGGAATGGTCTTGGTTCAGGTTGATGATGTGCTTGTCGAGCATGTCATCTATTACCTTAGTCAAAATCTAGTAGACGCTGAGCTAAGATATACTCATGTGGAAAAGTTGGCACTTGCGACTGTTCATTCATTCCAACGGTTACGACATTATATTCTGCTTAGAAAAACCACAGTTGTCGTGCATATCAATCCATTTCAATCCGTGCTATCACGACACCTTATCGGGGGGAAGTACAATAAATGGATTGTTATCCTTCAGGAATTCGATCTCGATTTTGCTTAAGCGAAGTCGGTGAAATCGTTGGTATTTGCTGAGCTTATGTCGGACCTTCTGAGACTTGATGAGGATATCATTCATGAAGATTCCTTTGTGGATGAGCACTTATTTCTTATCTCGTCCGAGGACCCTTGGTATGGGGATGTCATTGTATATCTCCAAACTTTGAAGTTTCCTCCGCACTATTCACGAGATGAGCGACGACATTTAAAACATCACACTAAAGATTATACTATCGTCGGTGACACTTTGTATCGTCGGGGAAAAGATTCTATCCTCCGCCGTTGCTTAACTCACGAAGAAGCGGAGCGAGTGCTTAATGATTGCCATGTTGGGGCGTGTGGCGATCACTTATCTGGGCTTGCTACAGCCCAACGTATTATGCGACCCGTTTATTTTTGGCCTTCCATCTTTAAGGATTGTGTTAACGCTATGAAGAGATGTCACCCGTGCCAGGTGTTTTCTCGGAACATACACTCGCATCCAGCGCCCCTTCATCCGGTTGTCACCGTCAGTCCCTTCACTAAATGGGGGGTGGATTTCATGGATTGCAAACCGGCTTCGGCTGAGGGGCATCACCATATCATAGTGGCCGTGGACTATTTTTCCAAATGGGCTGAGGCCATGCCTACCGTAAAAGCCGATGGTGCTACTGCAGTCAATAAATCTTTGAAGACCATTCTCCAACGTACCATCCAACAAAGCAAGACCAATTGGCGCATCATGTTATATCCTGCTTTGTGGGCGTATCGAACCGCAGTCAAGACTGCCACCGGGTTCTCACCGTTTCAGTTGGTTCACGGTGTGGAGTCACTTTTACCGATTGAATGTGAGATCCCTTCACTTAAATTGGCCATAGAGCTCCTCCCTGATATGACGGGTCTTCAACAACGTTTAATCCACCTTGAGCAACTTGACGAGAAACGTCAAGATGCCACTATGGCTATCGATGCCAACAAACATCGTGTTAAGGTTCAGTATGATAGGTCTGTAAGTCCCCGACAGTATGCTGAAGGTGACTTGGTCCTCTTATATGACCAAGCTAAAGAACCCCTGGGGCAGGCAAGTTCAATCCCATGTGGCACAGTCCTTACATCGTGAGGCGTGTCCTGGAAAAAGGAGCCTATGAATTAGAAGACTATGAGGGGACTGTCGTGAAGGAGCCTAGAAATGGGCTCTACCTCAAGCGGTATTACGCTTGAACCTCTGGTTCAGGATGATACTTTTGTATACTATTGTATAGTTGCTTCTGTACATAGTTTAGATTTATTTTGGTTTTAGGGTCTACTGATTAGCTTCCATTTGATTGACAGATGTCAGCAGAATTTCCTACGTTCTTAGGTTTCGCGGATGGTGCTAGCTGTAATATCCAGCAGCTTGCTTCTGCTGCCTGGGTTATTTTCTCACCTAACCACCTAGTTGTGTCTTAGGGAGGTGCCTGTCTCGGTCCTACATCTAACAATGTGGCTGAGTACAGTGTCGTTATTGAGCTACTTCGGGATGCTATTTCTCATGGCATCCAGTCATTAGAAGTCCGCCTGGATTCACAACTAGTTGTGTCTCAGTTGAATGGGCAATACCGTGTGCGAGATCCTACGCTACTACAGAAATTCCTAAGGGTAAGACTCTTGGAATGCCATTTTGTTTCAATTACATAAATACATGTTATGAGAAGTGTTAATCATATCTATGATGCATACGCTAACTATGTATTAGATTGGCATTTGTTACATTCATCATGAAGCACACAAATATAAGAAGACATTCATACATTTGTACATACACATATAGTAGAACCGGAGAACCAAAGTTTTTTATATATAAATATGTCCAAAATGGTAGTGTCATACAAAACTGGAGCCCGTAGCCCTCAAAAACATACATATCAATACAAAAAATGAGACCCTGAGATATCTACTCCCGCCGAGGAGGCCTAGCTGCCGCCCCGACAGGATGTGTCTCGTAGAAATATTGAACTGCATTGGCTACCCGCTGTAGTAGCCGCACTCAGTCACCAGGAACTCCCACTACATGGCGTTTCATGGCCTCAGGTAGTCGCGCTACCTCTATCTGTGGAACCCTGGCAACCATCCGTGTTAGGTTGTGCTGCAAGGCCTGTAGAGTGCGCCCTACTGCAGCATCACCTCCCTCATCACCCCTACCCCGACGACCATGTCTCAGGAAGCCATTGGGTCTCACTGGGCCTTTGTCTGCGAGCAAACAGTCAACCATTAGCATATGATACTACCACAAAAAATATTTTTGCATTCCATCTATAATAAAAATCCATAAAAATTTAATACACAAAAACCTAAAAAGAGTACTCGCCAATGTCTCTTAACGCTGCGTCTAGTGGGAGTGGCATGTCCCTATCCTGGCGGAAGTCTATCCCTGCATAGGGGTAGCCCTCTATGGCAATGACATGCCAGTTCCACCAGCGGAAGAACTCCTCGGTATATGGTGATGCCAGAAGGCCACCACCCTATCGTGTCAAAACCTCATCCCACCGGGTCAGGGCTGGATCTTGAAGACTATGAGGAGGGACATCCACCCTCGGACTAAGCCCTGGAACCCTCTCAAAGAAGAAGCTGCATAGGATACTTCCATACCCAAAGTTTTTGGCCTTCCCTTCTTTTCATTCTGTCAATTGGGTCTTCATAGACCCCAGTAGTGTGGAGCACCAATCAAACACTATAGGCTGCATGCATTGTGATGCATAGAACATCACCGGCCTGGATGCCTAGTGCAGGGCTTTGGATCCAGTGATCCGCACTAAGGTACCCACAATGATCTTCATGCTCAGATCTACTATGGAATTGATGGGCACCTGACTTCCCACCACTCGTGTGTTTGCGGGACAATACCGCGCTATGTAATCCTTGACAGTGATCCCACCACCCACAGTACAAGACCGAAGACTGGCCATCTCACCTCGACGGGACAAACCTATTATGAAGTAGATATCTTCCACTTTCAGTGTGAGGATTTTCCCATTGAGACTGAAGTCTTGTGCATCAACATCCCAGTAATCAATCAAGCGATGGAGTAATAGGTTTTGGGCCCTCAAATCCCCTATACTCCAAAATTTGTACAACCTACATGCTTGCAATGCCTGTTGTGCTTGCACATCATTGCACATGGCCTCATCTACTTGGTCATGCTCCCTCTCCCTCCACTCTATAACCATCCTGGAGTGAAGAAAAACAAGCATTTTGGTCAATTTCTTTTAAAAAAAACCAACTACACGGCCGTACCCGTGGGATAATTTGTATACAGGTGCAGGTACCCGCAGTCAACCTTTGGGTTGGCTGCACGTGTCGTGCCCTACCCGTGACCCACATAGCTATAGCCCGTGGGTAGCCCGAAGCCATTTAGGGCTTGGCCAAACAAAAAATCCCACCGCTGAAAACTAAATTGAAAGCATTGAAATGAAAGGTATGGATGTGACTACCAAACTGCTCTGGATGGTTCGATGAACGGTCACTTGTAGCTCCCAGAATTGGCAACTAAACTTTCAAGTGAAAACTAACCAAAAGCCCCAAATGGATGAATAGTAAAAATGAATTGTAAATTGTAATTTTTTATTACTATTTATAATTTTCAGGACCCACTTGTCTATAGTTTTTACCATTTTATGCCGTTATGGACTAATATAATGTCTTGGAGTAGTATTTTTTTAATCATATTTCTTCGACGAAAGTTGTTTTGGGCCATTTCACACCTACGGCAGGTACGTTTCATACCTGGCATATAGGTTAGATGCCATTTCCATGTGCATTATGCATTTGACCTGTTGACCATTTTCATAAACCCTAGGTGCGACCCCGCTTCGTAACCAACACAGAACCTTCACACTGCTATAGAAGTGTCGTTATGTGGCAGTAGGGCTTTTCCGAACATGGGTACCCTAGTTAGAACCCCTTTGTGCATTCCAGTGCCCATGCCGTTGTTTGTCCTTAGGATTGGGAGTCCTTTGTAGTTACGCCATGACATTGCGATAAAGACTCATACTTTACTTTGTCTTATGCTGGCCATCTCCCTTAAGGACTCCCCTCAGTTATATCATATTGTGATTGCATTGCATCATCCTGCTTGCCGCTTGAGCCTTGTGCCGGCTCCCGCTTACTTAGTTATTAGCCTGGTGCCTGAGCACTTTTCCCTGTCGAGCCCTGCAGAGCTTATATTTTCCCTTCACAATTTGATGTCCTTTTGACCCTAGAGAACACCCCCCTGAGTGTCCACATCCTGCATGCACTTCCTTGCATTGATCATATGTATGTTCCACTGCTTGGAACTAGTCTGCTCACTATTTGACACTCGTTCCCTCACTTGTTGTACTATAAGCAATTTTATTCTTTTTCAAGCTTTTCCCAAATATGAAAAAGACCAAAAAAATCAAATATTCCAAAAAGTCGGATGGGATTATGGTTACTATTTCTTGTTGGCAGCTATTGTGTCGCCTTTGAACAGAGCATTCATTCCACTCCGTATACTATGAGTCGGGACTATAGTTGGACCTTAGGAGCTGTACTTGTATCTCAGTTTCTCCACCGATTGGTTAAGCTTCCAGTCATTATGGAGCCCTTTGTAATGCCTCCTACATTGCACAGTTTATGTCAAGTCTATGCTTCCTGAGTCTATCCATCTGCTCATGCTCTTGTTAAAAGGAAGTCCTGAAACCAATGTCGGCAACTCCTCAGATCTCTTAACTATTGCATGTTGGCCATCCTTATTGAGTCAGTCTGTTTCACCTGAGTTCTTCCAAATCTTTCAGCATAGCTGGTACCTCATGCTGGTTGATGGGGGATGCATTAATGCCCTCCTTCCAGCGAGTCTCGTTCCGTCGACTTCAACCCATTCATTATGGGGCTTGAGGCTTAGAGTTCGGTTGAGTACCTTGAGGCTTGCAGTCCTTAGTGGCAGGTTCTCTCACCATCGACAGTTTTGGGAATACATCAATGTACCCTGATCAATGGATTCATCCTAGTGTTTGACTTCAACTCATTTATTCACACTCCGATGATTGTGCTCTGTGCCTTGATGCCCATTTTCATTATCGGTGGGTTGTCTCGCGTCTGTTAACGGTATTCATCATTGACCGATAATCAGATGATGTCACATCAGGTTCGACCTCAACTCCTTTATTCACTTAATGGGACTTGCATCGTCGAAGACTTGTGTAGAAGACCCCAGGCGATAGTGGCGTTCAGTATGCTACTTATGACTATGACTTTATATCTAAGATATCACCTCTTATATATCAGCAGTTTGTACCTCCAGTTTGTTGTAGAGCGATCATGGCTATGATCACTTATGACATATATCCATTATGTACTGCCTATTCATGGCCATTGTATCAGATTGTTGTACTACCGACATGTATTCAGAGATACTATTGTATTATGACGAGTGAGCTGCTCTTTCTACTTGTGTCTCCATCACTCCACTTCTGAGTTTTATAATGTATTTCGGCCATCGTAGCATCAGTCTCTGACCTCACACATTAGGGGGCATCTGTTACAACGTAATCTTCCACCCTGTGAGCATCAGCATTCTTTGGCCTGCAGGATCCATTTCACTGACTCAGATCCACTTATATCCTTCAGATACTATTTTTCCCTATTTTGTATCCTACCCGCTTGTTGCATCACTATAGCAAGCGTACCCGCGAGTTGCATCTATATAGCCCGCAAGTATCAAGTAAAATGGTAAAAATCACTAGTTTATTACTTTTTACTCCCAAAAAGCGGTTATTGGGTGACCTTTGACCCTCCATATGCCCAAGAAACGTCTCGATGTGTCCTTTCACTTACCTTTGAGAAGACTATATATTGAGCACATATGGCTTATGGACGGGAGGAGAAAGAAGAGCAAGAGAACTCTAGTGGATTTTTGCCCTATCTTGAGTCTACACTCATTGATCCTTGTAGTTCTGAACCCTTTATGTTCACCTTCCAAACTCCTATCTAGTTTTAGTTTGCCATTCATGGAGAATTGAAGTGGTGGAGGCACAAGTGGATTGATATAGATCTAGGTTCAGATTGGTTGCCGGCAAGAGGCCGTATCACATTGTACTTCTTCTTGTTTATCAATAGAAATACTCATATTCTTGTCCATTAATGTTGTAAATGTTGTTTATCTTACATTGGGTTGCATTTACTTGTTATATCATGGGCCATTGCTATTGATGATGTTAATGTCGTTTATATATATTATGTACTTGTTGTATATTGGCTGTCAAGACTAATTTGCAAATTCAAGTGCACGGATTGGAAAAGCTCCAGCGAGATCTACATCAAACGTTTGGATCGAGGTTGGTTACATTCTCCATTATCTTAGAATTGTCATTTATAATAGCATAGTTCTGAGAATTGAGTTGATTTATGGTAGTCAGCTGTCTGTAGTGGTCTCCCAAGCCATAGTGAGTTTTCTCCAACACAACAGGGGAGGTGCCAGTCGAGTTCACTACCAACCAAAAGAAGCAGTTAGTCATCCGAGGTGTAGAATTCTAGTTAATTGCAGGAGAATTATACAAAATGGGACCAGATGAGATTCTGCGACAGTACGTCCTTCCACATGAACAGGAGCAGATTCTGTCGGAAGCTCATGACGGAATTATTGGGGGACATTATGGTGGACAACCGACTGCTAGGAAGATCCTTCGAGCAGGGCTATGATGGCCAACATTGCATGGAGATGTTGTGGACTATGCCAAGAGATGCGACGTATGCCAAAGAACCGGCAAGCCTTCGCGTCGAGATGAAATGCCACTAGTGCCACAAGTAACGCTGCAGGTCTTTGAAAAATGGGCCATTGATTTTGTGGGACCCATGAACCCACCTGGGAAGAGAACAAGATCGCGTTACATCATCACTGCGACAAACTACCTGACGCATTAGGTGGAAGCTTCCCCAATAAGAGATTGTTCTGCTGTGACTGCAGCACGACTGCTATTCGACAATGTGGTCACCAGGTTTGGGTGCCCAAAAGTGTTGTTAAGTGACCAAGGGACGCACTTTGTTAACCAAACAATTGCCGCAATGACAGAAGAATTTCAGATCCAACATAGGAAGACTACACCTTACCACCCTTAGGAAAATGGTACAGTTGAGGCGTTCAATAAGATATTGGAGCATTGTAATGACCCTTTTTCAAAATTTATTAAAATGCCCAATTTTCCACTTTTTTACCAATTTCGACCTTTGACTAGTTTTACTGTTTTGACCTCCAAATCAACCAAAATGCTCCCAAATATTCTGTATGAGTGTATGAATGATATTTAGACTTGAATATTAGTTTCAGGGATATTTTATGGTCCTCCAAAGACTTCTGAAAACTTGATTTATATTCTGACCAATATATGCAATTTTGACTAGTAATTTGTGCATCAAATCCCCCTGGGGTAACACTGAAAAGGGCCTCCCAAATGCCTCTAAACTCCCTCAAATTTCTGAACAGAGGTATGTAATGTGTTAAGTATGTTAGTAAGGTCTCATATGCACCATTAATGGATTATTACAACGGTTCTCACCCTCTCCCATTCAACTGCAAAATTCCCCAATTCGACCCTTGGTGAAATGGCACTATTTCACCTCCCAATACAACTAAACTGAGTAAAAATGCTTCAAATGCTCAAGTACAGTACATCAAACTTGTATAAGAAATCCATGGAAGTATATTTATCTCAAATATATCATAGAATCATCCATCCATTCGAAATAATCAACATTATAGTGTCATACATCAATGCATTGGGGAAATGGACAATGTTTGCTCATTAATCAATATTTTTGCATACAACCAATGGCTATTTCCACCTGAGACTTTATAAATGATAAGAACGGAGGATATGATTCTATTAAAACCAGAAATATATAATTATAATCTCTCCCAAGAATCACAAGAGCTCACCAAAAACGCCCTCCCTTAAGGAGCATGAATATGCCTTCAAAACAGGAAACAGTGGAGAGAAAGTGTTGCACTAAACCAAACAATGAAACTTAGTTTAGCTTCTACCTGCAAATACAAACTCCATTAAAGCACCATGAAAGACCTGAGTGGCCTCTCCAAACACCAACTTGGATGGGAATCTTTCACCCTCGAAATTGGCTAAGGCAAGAAACTAGTCATCCACTAGCTCTCTCTTCACAAATGCAATTTTTCTCAAATCATCAAAAGCCATTCCCATATTTCATTTCTACATTTTATAACCAACATTAGCCTTCTAAGGGTCTAAATCCTCTCAATAGATTCAATATATTTCCATTTAGGAAATATTCCACATTTGCCACTTGTCTCCTAGTTCCAACCTTCCATCTTCTCCCAAATTCGATTTTGACTCTCTTTGGCTTCTCCAACTCCCATGAGCACCTTCCTTGAGCCTATTTTTGCGGCTGACATGTCATAGTGGTCAGATTTCATAGATCAGCTCTGCAATTTGTCATAGTTGTCATTGATGCTCCATCATTGGTGTCATAGGAGCTGGGGAATCTAGCCCAAGTGTGCACAAACTTCCAATTTGACTCTTTATCTTCCATGGAGGTTACCAATCCTTCCCAATTCGACCTAAGATGCTCAATGAAATGTGTTATGACTTACCAACTCACCCAAGAGTGTTCACCTTCCCATTAATTCGAATTTGCAAGAGAGAGATACCATGTATTATGAAAAATCAAGCTAGTGTGGGTCCCACATCCTCCATATGTCTCCAAAACCATTTGCCATCTAGGATGTCTCTTGAATTTCTTTATTCACTCTATTTATTAAATATTTGAACCCTTCTAATTTCTAAACATCATTTATTAGCTTCCTTATTACCATTCCACATGTGCCCATCCAACCTAGGAAACTAGTAGGATTGATGGGATTGTCTTACTATGAAATTATTTGAATGGGGACATTACAGTCCTCCCCACCCAAGACTGCTTGCCCTCAAGCAATCTCAATTTACCATGCTGCAAACTTGTCCCTACTCTATGAGGTGGCCTTCCGTGAGTAATGTCTCCCAAAAACTTTCTATTTCGGTGCTTCATGTTGTGGGAAGAAACTACCTGATTCGGATAGGTGTGTTGCCCTCTCACAATCCTTGGTACTCCTTTTGAATCTAGGAATTTCATTTCAGGAATTTTATAATTTACTGTATGCTCTCCTATTGAATACAACCATTGCACTCCCAAAACAACATTAGTATCAGCAATATCAACCACATAAAAACTATCGACAAAAGTATAGTTACCTACGGTGACTTGCAGCTGTGGAATCCATGTTTTGCACTCCATTGTGTTGTGACCGGGAATGACAACTGTAAAGCCATCAAATGGTTCAATAGGTATCTTTCTTTTCTCCACCATCTCTGCATCAATGAAGTTATGGGTGGCTCCTCCATCTACCAAAACTGAAGTTCTTTGTCCTTGTACCACACCCTTGCATCGGATAGTATGGTAGCGAGCTACTGTTGAAAGTACTGCCATTGTTACTTTGGTGGGTGAGGGATGCTTCACGTCTGGTTTCCCTTCTTCTGCTGTAGTATATCCTTCTTATTGGGCTGAATGATGTCCTTCTTCCTCCATGCCCCCTTCATATCCCTCATCACAAAATACTTCAATGAATTGGGCCTTTCCTTTAGCACATTTACACCCAGGTACCCATGGTTGGAAGCATGAGTAACACAATTTCTTCCTTCTGAACTCTTCCCTGCTTAGTTCCCCTTTCTTATCCTTTCCATATTCCTCTTCTTTCCATGGCTTCTTATCAGGCGCATCTCTTTGCCAAGGTTTCTTTTCAATTCTGAAGTCAGGCTTGGGAGGAAATCTCGTTCTAGGAAGCACATTTTGGAGATCCCTAGTCAAGCTCATTGCATCTTTTAATGTAGTTGGCTTGTGGGATTTGACCAAACCTTTTAAGGGTTCAACCAAACCTTCAGTGAACAACAATACCAACCTTCCCATAGATACATCATCCACCTTGACTGATGATTTTTGAAAGTCCAACATATATTCAGTAGGGGTCCCAGTTTGCTTCAATTGAACTAATTCCTTGAAAGGCAATTCTGGATGTTTTTGTTCAAATCTCTCTAGTACCCTGTCAACAAATTCTCCATATGTTTTAACCTGATCATGACCCAAGGTTTTCAATCCATGGAACCACCATTCATTTGCATCTCCTTCCAAGTGCAAAATGGCCATTTTTAATGCATCTACTTCCAACATAGGATTCAGCTGAAAATACACATCCAATTTTTGCACCCAAGTGTTAGCAGAATTTGGAGAAGAACCATCAAAAGTAGGAACTGACATTTCACTAATAGCACCATTTAATTCTCTATTTTGGTATGGACTCCTATGGTCATCCTTCCTCTTCATTTTATATATAGCATCGATGAATGTACTAAATGGTAGACCTCTTTTACATTCTTCACTCAAATCATTGCATTCATTTGCTAATTTACTATTATCCACTTCAATATCGAGCTCTTCTTTAGGTGAGAGGAATTTAGGTGCAGTATGCCTTTGTGTGCTTTGAAATTCATCAGGTCTATTATGAGGTCCTGTACTTGAGAAAATATGCTCACTCCCTTTCATCTTTTCCCTGAGTGTGAACCACTATTATCTCCTATCATCCCTTAGCTTTGAAGCTGGCTAATCAAAAATTCGAATCCTTGCAGCAATTGCTTACCTATCCTTTCCATATTTGTTGAAATTTTATAGAAACATGGATCTAAGGTTGCAATAAGTTCCTCCTTATTTCTTAATTTGTCATCCTCCTCTCTACCCATGGTTTCAGCAAAAGACTCATCTTCTTCTACTACATCTTCTTCAACAAAAACATCTTCAACTACTGGTTCAAAGGGTGGTGGATTATTCTTTTGACTTCTTGTTAAGACCATCAGGTGCCAAGAACATTCTCTAATACCACTTGTAATGACCCTTTTTCAAAATTTATTAAAATGCACAATTTTCCACTTTTTTACCAATTTCGACCTTTGACTAGTTTTACTGTTTTGACCTCCAAATCAACCCAAATGCTCCCAAATATTCTGTATGAGTGTATGAATGATATTTAGACTTGAATATTAGGTTCAAGGATATTTTATGGTCCTCCAAAGACTTCTGAAAACTTGATTTATATTCTGACCAATATATGCAATTTTGACTAGTAATTTGTGCATCAAATCCCCCCGGGGTAACACTGAAAAGGGCCTCCCAAATGCCTCTAAACTCCCTCAAATTTCTAAACAGAGGTATGTAATGTGTTAAGTATTTTATTAAGGTCTCATATGCAACATTAATGGATTATTACAACTGTTCTCACCCTCTCCCATTCAACTGCAAAAATCCCCAATTCGACCCTTGGGGAAATGGCACTATTTCACCTCCCAATAAAACTAAACTGAGTAAAAATGCTTCAAATGCTCAAGTACAGTACATGAAACTTGTAGAATACATATGTGGCAGAATATGTATCACAAATATATCATAGAATCATCCATCCATTCGAAATAATCAATATTATAGTGTCATACATCAATGCATTGGGGAAATGGACATTGTTTGCTCATTAATCAATATTTTTGCATACAACCAGTGGGTATTTCGACCTGAGACTTTCTGAATATTAAGAACAGAGGATATGAAACTATTAAAATCAGAAATATATAATTATAATATTTCCCAAGAAGCACAAGAGCTCACCAAAAAAGCCCTCCCTCAAGGAGCATGAATATGCCTTCAAAACAGGAAATGGTGGAGAGAAAGTGTTGCACTAAACCAAACCATGAAATTTCCTGTAGCTGCTACCTACAAATAAAAACTACATTAAAGCACCATGAAAGACCTGAGTGGCCTCTCCAAACACCAACTTGGATGGGAATCTTTCACCCTCGAAATTGGCTAAGGCAAGAAACTAGTCATCCACTAGCTCTCTCTTCACAAATGCAATTTTTCTCAAATCATCAAAAGCCATTCTCATACTTCATTTATACATTTTATAACCAACATTATCCTTCTAAGGGTTGAAATCCTCTCAATATATTCAATAGATTTCCATTTAGGAAATATTCCACATTTGCCACTTGTCTCCTAGTTCCAACCTTCCATCCTCTCCCAAATTCGATTTTGAATCTCTTTGGCTTCTCCAACTCCCATGAGCGCCTTCCTTGATCCTATTTTAGGGGCTGACATGTCATAGTGGTCAGATGTCAGAGGTCAGGTCTGCAATTTGTCATAGTTGTCATAGATGCTCCATCATTGGTGTCATAGCGGCTAGGGAATCTATCCCAAGTGTCCACAAACTTCCAATTTGACTATTTATCTTCCATGGAGGTTACAAATCCTTCCCAATTCGACATAAGATGATCAATGACATGTGTTATGACTTACCAACTCACCCAAGAGTGTTCACCTTCTCATTACTTCGAATTTTCAAAAGAGAGATACCATGTATTATGAAAAATCAAGCTAGTGTGGGTCCCACATCCTCCATATGTCTCCAAAACCATTTGCCATCTAGGATTTCTCTTGAATTTCTTTATTCACTCTATTTATTAAATACTTGAACACTTCTAATGTCTAAACATCATTTATTAGCTTCCTTATTACCATTCCACATGTGCCCATCCAACCTAGGAAACTAGTAGGATTGATGGGATTGTCTTACTATGAAATTATTTGAATGGGGACATTACAGTCCTCCCCACCCAAGATTGCTTGCCCTCAAGCAATCTCAATTCACCATGCTGTAAACTTGTCCCTCCTCTATCAGGTGGCCTTCCATGAGTAATGTCTCCCAAAATCTTTCTATTCTGGTGCTTCATGCTGTGGGAAGAAACTACCTGATTCGGATAGGTGTGTTGCCCTCTCACAATCCTTAGTACTCCTTTTGAATCTTGGAATTTCATTTCAGGAATTTTATAATTTACTGTATGCTCTCCTATTGAATACAACCATTTCACTCCCAAAACAACATTAGTATCAGCAATATCAACCACATAAAAACTATCGACAAAAGTACAGTTATCTACGGTGACTTGCAGCTGTGGAATCCATGTTTTGCACTCCATTGTGTTGTGACCGAGAATGACAACTGTAAAGCCATCAAATGGTGCAACATGTATCTTTATTTTCTCCACCATCTCTACATCAATGAAGTTATGGGTGGCTCCTCCATCTACCAAAACTGAAGTTCTTTGTCCTTGTACCACACCCTTGCATCGGATAGTATGGTAGTGAGGTACTGCAGAAAGTAATGCCATTGTTACTTTAGTGGGTGAGGGATGCTTCACCTCTGGTTTCCCTTCTTCTGCTATAGTATATCCTTCTTCTTGGGCTGAATTATTTCCTTCTTCCTCCATTCCCCCTTCATATCCCTCATCACAAAATACTTCAATGAATTGGGCCTTTCCTTTAGCACATTTATGTCCGGGTACCCATGGTTTGAAGCATGAGTAACACAATTTCTTCCTTCTGAGCTCTTCCCTGCTTAGTTCCCATTTCTTATCCTTTCCATATTCCTCTTCTTGCCATGGCTTCTTATTAGGTGCATCTCTTTGCCAAGGTTTCTTTTCAATTCTTAAGTCAGGCTTGGGAGGAAATCTCGTTCTAGGAAGCACATTTTGGAGATCCCTAGTCAAGCTCATTGCATCTTTTAATGTAGTTGGCTTGTGGGATTTGACCAAACCTTTTAAGGGTTCAACCAAACCTTCAGTGAACAACAATACCAACCTTCCCATAGATACATCAGCCACCTTGACTGATAATTTTTGAAAGTCCAACATATATTCAGTAGGGGTCCCAGTTTGCTTCAATTGAACTAATTCCTTGAAAGGCAATTCTCGATGTTTTTGTTCAAATCTCTCTAGTACCCTGTCAACAAATTCTCCATATTTTTTAACCTGATCATGACCCAAAGTTTTCAATCCATGGAACCACCATTCATTTGCATCTCCTTCCAAGTGCAAAATGGCCATTTTTAATGAATCTTCTTCCAACATAGGATTCAGCTGAAAATACACATCCAATTTTTGGACCCAAGTTTTAGCAGAATTTGGAGAAGAACCATCAAAAGTAGGAACTGACATTTTACTAATAGCACCATTTAATTCTCTATTTTGGTATGGACTCCTATGGTCATCCTTCCTCTTCATTTTATATATAGCATCGATGAATGTACTAAATGGTAGACCTCTTTTACATTCTTCACTCAAATCATTCCATTCATTTGCTAGTTTACTATTATCCACTTCAATATCGGGCTCTTCTTTAGGTGAGAGGAATTTAGGTGCAGTATGTCTTTGTGTGCTTTGAAATTCATCAGGTCTATTATGAGGGCCTGTACTTGAGAAAATATGCTCACTCCCTTTCATCTTTTCCCCTGAGTGTGAACCACTATTATCTCCTATCATCCCTTTGCTTTGAAGCTGGCTAATCAACAATTCGAATCCTTGCAACAATTGGTTACCTATCCTTTCCATATTTGTTGAAATTTTAGAGAAACATTGATCTAAGGTTGCAATAAGTTCCTCCTTATGTCTTAATTTGTCATCCTTCTCTCTACCCATGGTTTCAACAAAAGACTCCTCTTCTTCTACTACCTCTTCTTCAACAAAAACCTCTTCAACTACTGGTTCAAAGGGTGGTGTATTATTCTTTTGACTTCTTGTTAAGACCATCAGGTTCCAAGAACATGCTCTTATACCACTTGTAATGACCCTTTTTAAAAAAAAATTAAAATGCCCAATTTTCCACTTTTTTACCAATTTCGACCTTTGACTAGTTTTATTGTTTTGACCTCCAAATCAACCCAAATGCTCCCAAATCTTCTGTATGAGTGTATGAATGATATTTAGACTTGAATATTAGGTTCAAGGATATTTTATGGTCCTCCAAAGACTTCTTAAAACTTGATTTTTATTCTGACCAATATATGCAATTTTGACAGTTAATTTGTGGATCAAATCCCCCCGGGGTAACACTGAAAAGGGCCTCCCAAATGCCTCTAAACTCCCTCAAATTTCTGAACAGAGGTATGTAATGTGTTAAGTATGTTATTAAGGTCTAATATGCACCATTAATTCATTATTACAATTGTTCTCACCCTCTCCCATTCAACTGCAAAAATCCCCAATTCGACCCTTGGAGAAATGGCACTATTTCACCTCCCAATACAACTAAACTGAGTAAAAATGCTTCAAATGCTCAAGTACAATACATGAAACTTGTAGAAGACATCCATGACAGTATATTTATCACAAATACATCATATAATCATCCATCCATTCGAAATAATCAACATTATAGTGTCATACATCAATGCATTGGGGAAATGGACATTGTTTGCCCATTAATCAATATTTTTGCATACAACCAGTGGGTATTTCGACCTGAGACTTTCTGAATATTAATAACAGAGGATATGAATCTATTACAATCATAAATATATAATTAAAATCTCTCCCAAGAAGCGCAAGAGCTCACCAAAAACACCCTCCCTCAAGGAGCATGAATATGCCTTCAAAACTGGAAACAGTGGAGAGAAAGTGTTGCACTAAACCAAACCATGAAACTTCCTGTAGCTGATACCTGCAAATAAAAACTTCATCAAAGCACCATGAAATACCTGAGTGGCCTCTCCAAACACCAACTTGGATGGGAATCTTTCACCCTCGAAATTGGCTAAGGCAAGAAACTAGTCATCCACTAGCTCTCTCTTCACAAATGCAATTTTTCTCAAATCATCAAAATCCATTCTCATACTTCATTTCTACATTTTATAACCAACATTAGCCTTCTAAGGGTCGAAATCCTCTCAATAGATTCAATAGATTTTCATTTAGGAAATATTCCACATTTGCCACTTGTCTCCTAGTTCCAACCTTCCATCTTCTCCCAAATTCGATTTTGACTCTCTTTGGCTTCTCCAACTCCCATGAGCGCCTTCCTTGAGCCCATTTTTGGGGCTGACATGTCATAGTGGTCAGATGTCAGAGGTCAGGTCTGCAATTTGTCATAGTTTTCATAGATGCTCCATCATTGGTGTCATAGCGGCTAGGGAATCTAGCCCAAGTGTCCACAAACTTCCAATTTGACTATTTATCTTCCATGGAGGTTACAAATCCTTCCCAATTCGACCTAAGATGATCAATGACATGTGTTATGACTTACCAACTCACCCAAGAGTGTTCACCTTCCCATTAATTCGAATTTTCAAGAGAGAGATACCATGTATTATGAAAAATCAAGCTAGTGTGGGTCCCATATCCTCCATATGTCTCCAAAACCATTTGCCATCTAGGATTTCTCTTGAATTTCTTTATTCACTCTATTTATTAAATACTTGAACCCTTCTAATGTCTAAACATCATTTATTAGCTTCCTTATTACCATTCCACATGTGCCCATCCAACCTAGGAAACTAGTAGGATTGATGGGATTCTCTTACTATGAAATTATTTGAATGGGGACATTACAGTCCTCCCCACCCAAGATTGCTTGCCCTCAAGCAATCTCAATTTACCATGCTGCAAACTTGTACCTCCTCTATTAGGTGGCCTTCCCTGAGTAATGTCTCCCAAAATCTTTCTATTCCGGTGTTTCATGCTGTGGGAAGAAACTACCTGATTTGGATAGGTGTGTTGCCCTCTCACAATCCTTAGTACTCCTTTTGAATCTTGGAATTTCATTTCAGGAATTTTATAATTTACTGTATGCTCTCCTATTGAATACAACCATTGCACTCCCAAAACAACATTAATATCAGCAATATCAACCACATAAAAACTATCGACAAAAGTATCGTTACCTACGGTGACTTGCAGCTGTGGAATCCATGTTTTGCACTCCATTGTGATGTGACCGGGAATGAAAACTGTAAAGCCATAAAATGGTTCAATAGGTATCTTTCTTTTCTCCACCATCTCTGCATCAATTAAGTTATGGGTGGCTCCTCCATCTACCAAAACTGAAGTTCTTTGTCCTTGTACCACACCCTTGCATCGGATAGTATGGTAGCGAGGTACTGCTGAAAGTACTGCCATTGTTACTTTGGTGGGTGAGGGATGCTTCACCTCTCGTTTCCCTTCTTCTGCTGTAGTATATCCTTATTCTTGGGTTGAATTATGTCCTTCTTCCTCCATGCTCCCTTCATATCCCTCATCACAAAATACTTCAATGAATCATGCCTTTCCTTTAGCACATTTATGTCCACGTTCCCATGGTTGGAAGCATGAGTAACATAATTTCTTCCTTCTGAGCTCTTCCCTGCTTAGTTCCTCTTTCTTATCCTTTCCATATTCCTCTTGTTTCCATGGCTTCTTATCAAGTGCATCTCTTTTCCAAGGTTTCTTTTCAATTCTGAAGTCAGGCTTGGGAGGAAATCTCGTTCTAGGAAGCACATTTTGGAGATCCCTAGTCAAGCTCATTGCATCTTTTAATGTAGTTGGCTTGTGGGATTTGACCAAACCTTTTAAGGGTTCAACCAAACCTTCAGTGAACAACAATACCAACCTTCCCATAGATATATTAGCCACCTTGACTGATAATTTTTTAAAGTCCAACATATATTCAGTAGGGGTCCCAGTTTGCTTCAATTGAGCTAATTCCTTGAAAGGCAATTCTTGATCTTTTTGTTCAAATCTCTCTAGTACCCTGTCGACAAACTCTCCATATGTTTTAACCTGATCGTGACCCAAGGTTTTCAATCCATGGAACCACCATTCATTTACATCTCCTTCCAAGTGCAAAATGGCCATTTTTAATGCATCTTCTTCCAACATAGGATTCAGCTTAAAATACACATCCAATTTTTGCACCCAAGTGTTAGCAATATTTGGAGAAGAACCATCAAAAGTAGGAACTGACATTTTACTAATAGCACCATTTAATTCTTTGTTTTGGTATGGACTCCTATGGTCATCCTTCCTCTTCATTTTATATATAGCATCGATGAATGTACTAAATGGTAGACCTCTTTTACATTCTTCACTCAAATCATTCCATTCATTTGCTAGTTTACTATTATCCACTTCAATATTAGGCTCTTCTTTAGGTGAGAGGAATTTAGGTGCAGTATGCCTTTGTGTGCTTTTAAATTCATCAGGTCTATTATGAGGTCTTGTACTTGAGAAAATATGCTCACTCCCTTTCATCTTTTCTCCTGAGTGTGAACCACTATTATCTCCTATCATCCCTTTGCTTTGAAGCTGGCTAATCAACAATTCGAATCCTTGCAGAAATTGGTTACCTATCCTTTCCATATTTGTTGAAATTTTAGAGAAACATGGATCTAAGGTCGCAATAAGTTCCTCCTCATGTCTTAATTTGTCATCCTTCTCTCTACCCATGGTTTCAGCAAAAGACTCCTCTTCTTCTACTACCTCTTCTTCAACAAAAACCTCTTCAACTACTAGTTCAAAGGGTGGTGGATTATTCTTTTGACTTCGTGTTAAGACCATCAGGTTCCAAGAACATGCTCTGATACTACTTGTAATGACCCTTTTTCAAAATTTATTAAAATGCCCAATTTTCCACTTTTTTACCAATTTTGACCTTTGACTAGTTTTACTGTTTTGACCTCCAAATCAACCCAAATGCTCCCAAATCTTATTTATGAGTGTATGAATGATATTTAGACCTTAATATTAGGTTCAGGGATATTTTATGGTCCTCCAAAGACTTCTGAAAACTTGATTTATATTCTGACCAATATATGCAATTTTGACTAGTAATTTGTGCATCAAATCCCCTCGGGGTAACACTGAAAAGGGCCTCCCAAATGCCTCTAAACTCCCTCAAATTTCTGAACAGAGGTATGTAATGTGTTGAGTATGTTATTAAAGTCTCATATGCACCATTAAAGGATTATTACAACTGTTCTCACCCTCTCCCATTCAACTGCGAAAATCCCCAATTCGACCCTTGGGGAAATGGCACTATTTCACTTCCCAATACAACTAAACTGAGTAAAAATACTTCAAATGCTCAATTACAGTACATGAAACTTGTATAAGACATCCATGGCAGTATATTTATCACAAATATATCATAGAATCATCCATCCATTCGAAATAATCAACATTATAGTGTCATACATCAATGCATTGGGGAAATGGACATTGTTTGCTCATTAATCAATATTTTTGCATACAACCAGTGGGTATTTCGACCTGATACTTTCTAAATATTAATAAAAGAGGATATGAATATATTACAATCAGAAATATACAATGAGAAGCTCTCCCAAGAAGCACAAGAGCTCACCAAAAACGCCCTCCCTCAAGGAGCATGAATATGCCTTCAAAACTGGAAACGATGGAGAAAAAGTGTTGCACTAAACCAAACCATGAAACTTCCTATAGCTGCTACCTAAAAATACAAACTCCATTAAAGCACCATGAAATACCTGAGTGGCCTCTCCAAACACCAACTTGGATGGGAATCTTTCACCCTCGAAATTGGCTAAGGCAAGAAACTAGTCATCCACTAGCTCTCTCTTCACAAATGCAATTTTTCTCAAATCATCAAAATCCATTCTCATACTTCATTTCTACATTTTATAACCAAAATTAGCCTTCTAAGAGTAGAAATCCTCTCAATAGATTCAACATATTTCCATTTAGGAAATATTCCACATTTGCCACTTGTCTCCTAGTTCCAACCTTCCATCTTCTCCCAAATTCGATTTTGACTCTCTTTGGCTTCTCCAACTCCCATGAGCGCCTTCCTTGAGCCTATTTTTTGGGCTTACATGACATAGTGGTAAGGTGTCCGAGTTCAGGTCTGCAATTTGTCATAGTTGTCATAGATGCTCCATCATTGGTGTCATAGGGGCTAGGGAATCTAGCCCAAGTGTCCACAAACTTCCAATTTGACTCTTTATCTTCCATGGAGGTTACCAATCCTTCCAAATTCGACCTAAGATGATCAATGACATGTGTTATGACTTACCAACTCATCCAAGAGTGTTCACCTTCCCATTAATTCGAATTTGCAAGAGAGAGATACCATGTATTATGAAAAATCAAGCTAGTGTGGGTCCCACATCCTCCATATGTCTCCAAAACCATTTGCCATCTAGGATTTCTCTTGAATTTCTTTATTCACTCTATTTATTAAATACTTGAACTCTTCTAATGTCTAAACATCATTTATTATCCTCCTTATTACCATTCCACATGTGCCCATCCAACCTAGGAAACTAGTAGTATTGATGGGATTGTCTTACTATGAAATTATTTGAATGGGGACATTACATTCCTCCCCACCCAAGATTGCTTGCCCTCAAGCAATCTCAATTTACCATGCTGCAAAATTGTCCCTCCTCTATCAGGTGGCCTTCCATGAGTAATGTCTCCCAAAATATTTCTATTCCGGTGCGTCATGCTGTGGGAAGAAACTACCTGATTCGGATAGGTGTGTTGCCCTCTCACAATCCTTAGTACTCCTTTTGAATCTTTGAATTTCATTTCAGGAATTTTATAATTTACTGTATGCTCTCCTATTGAATACAACCATTTCACTCCCAAAACAACATTAGTATCAGCAATATCAACCACATAAAAGCTATCGACAAAAGTATAGTTACCTACGGTGACTTGCAGCTGTGGAATCCATGTTTTGCACTCCATTGTGTTGTGACCGGGAATGACAACTGTAAATCCATCAAATGGTTCAATAGGTATCTTTCTTTTCTCCACCATCTCTGCATCTATGAAGTTATGGGTGGCTCCTCCATCTACCAAAACTGAAGTTCTTTGTCCTTGTACCAAACCCTTGCATCGGATAGTATGGTAGCGAGGTACTGCTGAAAGTACTGCCATTGTTACTTTGGTGGGTGAGGGATGCTTCACCTCTGGTTTCCCTTATTCTGATGTAGTATATCCTTCTTCTTGGGATGAATTATTTCCTTCTTCCTCCATGCCCCCTTCATATCCCTCATCACAAAATACTTCAATGAATCGTGCCTTTCCTTTAGCACATTTATGTCTAGGTACCCATGGTTGGAAGCATGAGTAACACAATTTCTTCCTTTTGAGCTCTTCCCTGCTTAGTTCCTCTTTCTTATCCTTTCCATATTCCTCTTCTTTCCATGGCTTCTTATCAGGTGCATCTCTTTGCCAAGGTTTCTTTTCAATTCTGAAGTCAGGCTTGGGAGGAAATCTCGTTCTAGGAAGCACACTTTGGAGATCCCTAGTCAAGCTCATTGCATCTTTTAATGTAGTTGGCTTGTGGGATTTGACCAAACCTTTTAAGGGTTCAACCAAACCTTCAGTGAACAACAATACCAACCTTCCCATAGATACATCAGCCACCTTGACTGATAATTTTTGAAATTCCAACATATATTCAGTAGGGGTCCCAGTTTGCTTCAATTGAGCTAATTCCTTGAAAGGCAATTCTGGATGTTTTTGTTCAAATCTCTCTAGTACCCTGTCAACAAATTATCCATATGTTTTAACCTGATCATGACCCAAGATTTTCAATCCATGGAACCACCATTCACTTGCATCTCCTTCCAAGTGCAAAACGGCCATTTTTAATGCATCTTCTTCCAACATAGGATTCAACTTAAAATACACATCCAATTTTTGCACCCTAGTGTTAGCAGAATTTGGAGAATTACCATCAAAAGTAGGAACTGACATTTTACTAATAGAACCATGTAATTCTTTGTTTTGGTATGGACTCCTATGGTCATCCTTCCTCTTCATTTTATATATAGCATCGATGAATGTACTAAATGGTAGACCTCTTTTACATTCTTCACTCAAATCATTCCATTCATTTGCTAGTTTACTATTATCCACTTCAATATCGGGCTCTTCTTTAGGTGAGAGGAATTTAGGTGCAGTATGCCTTTGTGTGCTTTGAAATTCATCAAGTCTATTATGAGGTCCTGTACTTGAGAAAATATGCTCACTCCCTTTCATCTTTTCCCCTGAGTGTGAACCACTATTATCTCCTATCATCCCTTTGCTTTGAAGCTGGCTAATCAACAATTCGAATCCTTGCAGCAATTGGTTACCTATCCTTTCCATATTTGTTGAAATTTTAGAGAAACATGGATCTAAGGTTGCAATAAGTTCCTCCTTATGTCTTAATTTGTCATCCTCCTCTCTACCTATGGTTTCAGCAAAAGACTCCTCTTCTTCTACTACCTCTTCTTCAACAAAAACCTCTTCAACTACTTGTACAAAGGGTGGTGGATTATTCTTTTGACTTCTTGTTAAGACCATCAGGTGCCAAGAACATGCTCTGAAACCACTTGTAATGACCATTTTTCAAAATTTATTAAAATGCCCAATTTTCCACTTTTTTACCAATTTCGACCTTTGACTAGTTTTATTGTTTTGACCTCCAAATCAACCCAAATGCTCCCAAATATTTTGTATGAGTGTATGAATGATATTTAGACTTGAATATTAGGTTCAGGGATATTTTATGGTCCTCCAAATACTTCTGAAAACTTGATTTATATTCTGACCAATATATGCAATTTTGACTAGTAATTTGTGTGTCAAATCCCCCCGGGGTAACACTGAAAAGGGCCTCCCAAATTCCTCTAAACTCCCTCAAATTTCTGAACAGAGGTATGTAATGTGTTAAGTATGTTATTAAGGTCTCATATGCACCATTAATGGATTATTACAACTGTTCTCACCCTCTCCCATTCAACTGCAAAAATCCCCAATTCGACTCTTGGGGAAAAGGCACTATTTCACCTCCCAATACAACTAAACTAAGTAAAAATGCTTCAAATGCTCAAGTACAGTACATCAAACTTGTAGAAGACATCCATGGCAGTATATTTATCACAAATATATCATAGAATCATGCATCCATTCGAAATAATCAACATTATAGTGCCATACATCAATGCATTGGGGAAATGGACATTGTTTGCTCATTAATAAATATTTTTGCATACAACCAGTGGGTATTTCAACCTGATACTTTCTGAATATTAAGAACAGAGGATATGAAGCTATTACAATCAAAAATATACAATGAGAATCTCTCCCAAGAAGCACAAGAGCTCACCAAAAACGCCCTCCCTCAAGGAGCATGAATATGCCTTCAAAACTGGAAACGGTGGAGAGAAAGTGCTGCACTAAACCAAACCATGAAACTTCCTGTAGCTGATACTTGAAAATAAAAACTCCATTAAAGCACCATGAAAGACCTGAGTGGCCTCTCCAAACACCAACTTGGATGGGAATCTTTCACCCTCGAAATTGGCTAAGGCAAGAAACTAGTCATCCACTAACTCTCTCTTCACAAATGCAATTTTTCTCAAATCATCAAAATCCATTCTCATACTTCATTTCTACATTTTATAACCAACATTAGCATTCTAAGGGTCGAAATCCTCTCAATAGATTCAATAGATTTCCATTTAGGAAATATTCCACATTTGCCACTTGTCTCCTAGTTCCAACCTTCCATCTTCTCCCAAATTCGATTTTGAATCTCTTTGGCTTCTCCAACTCCCATGAGCGCCTTCCTTGAGCCTATTTTTGGGGCTGACATGTCATAGTGGTCAGATATCAGAGTTCATCTCTGCAATTTTTCATAGTTGTCATTGATGCTTCGTCATTGGTGTCATAGGGGCTAGGGAATCTAGCCCAAGTGTCCACAAACTTCCAATTTGACTCTTTATCTTCCATGGAGGTTACCAATCCTTCCCAATTCAACCTAAGATTCTCAATGACATGTGTTATGACTTACCAACTTACCCAAGGGTGTTCACCTTCCCATTAATTCGAATTTGCAAGAGAGAGAGTCCCACATCCTCCATATGTCTCCAAAACCATTTGCCATTTAGGATTTCTCTTGAATTTCTTTATTCACTCTATTTATTAAATACTTGAACCCTTATAATGTCTAAACATCATTTATTAGCTTCCTTATTACCATTCCACATGTGCCCATCCAACCTAGGAAACTAGTAGGATTGATGGGATTGTCTTACTATGAAATTATTTGAATGGGGACATTACAAGCATGCCCTCACCAAGGTGTGCAATGTCAACCGCGACGATTGGGACTTGAAAATCCCAGCAGTTCTTTGGGTGTATTGCACCACATGCAAAGGACTGACTAGCCAGACCCCATTTAAGCTCGTTTATGGCCAGGAAGCGGTTATGCCGATGGAATACATAGTACCGAGCTTGTGCATTGCAGCAACAATAGGAATGAGCGACGATGGCGCGATAGAGGAAAGGTTGACACAACTAATACAGCTTGACAAAGATCAATTCATCACAGGGTTCCATCAGAAAGTATTAAAAGACCGCCAAAAGGTGTGGCACGACCGCCATGTCAAGTCGAATCACTTTCAGAATGGGGATACAGCTCTGTTGTATGATAGTAAGTTTGCGAAACACCCCGGTAAGTTGCAAATGCATTGGTTGGGACCATATGTTATCACTTTTGTCACCAACGGAGGCGCGGTACAGTTACAAAGTCCGGATGGAGTACTGTTACCTAAATTAGTCAATGGGAATAGGCTAAAGCCCTATCACCATGATCCAACGCAGAGCGGATGAGGACCAATGTGGTAAAAAAAAAATGCAGGATGCTAGGTGGCAGGATGGCGCACCAACAGGAAGAGAATGTGCAAGCGGGAGTGATCGCATCACGGTTAAGGGTCTGTGTGTGATGCACCTGCAACAATTACTTAATAAAAATATGCGAAATAGCAGAAATGACAGAACTCAGAATCACTTTTATATTGATCACAGGCCACTTCGAGGGGGCAACCTCCTATGAGCAAGCTCAATACAAATAACTTCACGGTGCCTTCATAGGTCTCAACACACACTTATATACTAATTCTAGGCGCCAATACTATGGGTCGAAACCATGGGTCGTTACAAACTATGGATCAACAATACTACGGGCGACTTACAAAGCATATGCGCCAACAATAACACAAACTATTGATCAACAAATACTACGGGACGACTTACAAAGCATATGCGTCCAACATCAACATACTAACAAAGTAAAGACATGGGTTCCTAACATCCCCTCCCCCTTAAAAAAAACTTTTTCCTCAAAGCTTTAGATGTGGAAATTGTTGTTGAATATGAAGGAGTGGTTCCCATGTAGCATCCTCTGGTTGCATGTCGTGCCACTGAATTAAGACCTCTGTGATAGAGCGAGAGCGAAGTTGACGCGTGCGCCGATTGAGGATGGCCTCTGGCTCCAAAAGGATGGATCCTTCATTATCCAGTTCGAGTAAAATCGTTTGGCCGCTGATGTTGGTGCCAAGAACTTTCTTCAAACAAGAGACATGAAAGACTGGATGAATGCGGGAAGAAGGAGGAAGTTCCAATTTATAAGCAACGGACCCCATCTTCTGAAGAATCCGATATGGCCCATAGAACTTTGGAGCGAGCTTATGACGCCCTTTGAGTTTCAAGGAGGATTGTTTGTACGGATGGAGACGAAGAAAAACCATATCGCCGACTTGAAAAGTGCGCTCCAAACGGTGCTGATCAGCTTGTTGCTTCATGCGATTTCTTGCCATGTGAAGATTGTCCCGCAAAATGCGAAGAATCTGATCGCGGTTGCGAAGGACCGTGTCAACTTCCTGAACTGGTGAACTGGTGGGGGTGTATGGAAGAAGAGCTGGAGGTGCCTGACCATAGACTGCTTCATATGGGGTCATTTTAGAGGCAGTGTGGTAAGAGGTATTGTACCACCATTCAGCGAGAGGGAGCCACTTTTCCCACTGATGTTGTTGTTCCGAGGTGAAGCAACGAAGATAAGTTTCCAAGCATTTATTGACAATTTCAGTCTGACCATCTGTTTGTGGGTGATACCCTGAACTCATCTTCAGTTTGGTGCCAGTGTGGCGAAATAGTTCTGTCCAAAAATGACTGGTGAAAGTCGCATCACGATCTGAGACAATGGAAGAAGGGATGCCATGAAGACGAAAGATCTGGTCCATAAAAATTTGAGCGACGGAGGAGGATGTATAGGGATGGCTGAGAGCACAAAAATGACTATATTTGGAGAGGTGATCAACCACAACGAGAATCACTGTCTTCCCGCCAGATTTAGGGATCCCTTCAATGAAATCCATATAAATATCTGTCCAAATCCGTGTAGGTAAGGGTTCAAGCAATCCTGGAAGGAGTGTTGTTTCACCCTTATTGCGCTGGCAGGTATCACATTCGGCCACCATCTGTTGAATTGTCCTTTTCATGCCCTGCCAAAAGAAGTTACGCCATGCTCGTTCATATGTTTTGAGGAACCCAGAGTGCCCGGCCGATGGAGAAGCATGGAGTTCATAGAAGACAGCCTGTTGAAGATCTGTGCTCTGGGGAAGCACCAGACGACCCTTGTATCGCAGAGAAGCACCATCCCAAGAGTAATGTTGTATAGCAGAAGGGTTGTTGGTCAAGTGTTGGATGATCGGAGATAAGGAAGAGTCATTGACATAACCCTGTTGAACAGATTGCAACCAATTTGGAACAGGCATAGAAATAGCTGAAAGAGAACCTTGGGCATCAAATGTTCGAGAAAGAGCATCTGCCACAATATTGTCTTTACCCTTCTTGTAAGTGATCTCATAGTCATAACCCATGAGTTTGCTAACCCATTTCTGTTGTGCCGGGGAGGAGACACGCTGGTCCAAGAAATATTTTAGACTCTGGTGATCAGTCTTGATGCAGAAATGATTCCCTAATAGGTATGGACGCCACTTCTGTACTGCATGCAAAATAGCCATCATTTCCTTCTCATAGGTAGAGGCAACTAAATTCTTACCTGAAAGGGCTTTGCTGGTGAACGCAATGGGGTGTTCATCTTGAAGGAGAACAGCACCAAGTCCATTGCCGCAAGCATCACTCTCAATAGTGAAGGGCTTGGAAAAATCGGGCATAGCTAGCACAAGTGTAGTACACATAGCTTGTTTTAGTTTGTCAAATGCACACTGAGCAGCAGGTGTCCATGTAAAAGCATCCTTTTTCAATAGAGCAGTTAATGGAGCTGCAATCTTCCCATAATCCTTGACAAACTTGCGGTAGTATCAAGTCAACCCCAAAAAACCACGAAGGCTCTTGAGTGTCTGAGGATGTGGCCAATTGTTCATGGCATCGATTTTGGCAGGATCCACGCGAACCCCTTGTGCTGAGATAATGTGCCCGAGATACTCAACTTCATTTTGTCCAAAAACACATTTAGACTGCTTGGCATGGAGATGATGGTCAGAGAAAAGTTGCATGACAAGATCCAGATGCTGGAGATGTTCATCCCATGTTTTACTGTAGATGAGGATATCATCAAAGAATACCAGAATGAATTTCCGCAAGTAGGGTCGAAATATTTTATTCATTAAGGCCTGGAATGTGGAAGGAGCATTAGTGAGGCCAAAGGGCATGACCAAAAACTCATAATGGCCATCATGTGTGCGGAAAGCTGTTTTAAGAATATCATCCTCATGAACCCGAATTTGATGATACCCAGAACGAAGATCCAACTTGGAGAAAAAGTGAGCCCCATGAACCTCATCAAGAAGCTCATCAACAACAGGAATTGGAAACTTATCCTTGATGGTGAGGTGATTAAGTGCTCGGAAGTCAATGCAGAGGCGCCATGACCCATCTTTTTTGCGGACAAGAATAACTGGAGAAGAAAAGGAACTAGTGCTTGGGCGAATAATACCTTGCTTCAATAAGTCCTGAACGAGCATTTCAATCTCCGTTTTTTGGTGAAATGGGTAGCAATAGGGCCTGATGTTGGGAGGAACGCTGCCAGGAAGGAACTGAATATCATGGTCTTCTATCCTAGAAGGTGGTAATCCCACTGGTTCAGCAAAGACACCTGTATAGCGATCCAGAATTTGTTGTAGATCCAAAGGAGTAGTGGAGACCATTGATGGTTGCATCTGGATGGAATGGATCTGAGCGATGACACCATGTGAATTCTTCTTGAGGAGTTTTTCCATGCGATGTGAACTGATGATGCTGAGAGAACCTGGTTGTAATCCTGTCAATGTGTGTTTGTGTCCATTGAGGGAAAACTGCATCCAAAGTTCAGCAAAATCCCATAAGATAGGGCCGAGTGTGCGTAGCCATTGAGCGCCCAAAACCACATCACATCCGCCTAAGGGCAAGGCAAACATGTCAGAGCGCAAGGTATAATCTCCCATAGAGATACGCACATTTCGACACTTCCCTTTGCAAGGTAAGGTGCCCCCATTGGCAACCATGACTTCAAAGTTGGAGCAAGGATGGATAAAACAATCAGCTTGTTTGGCGATCCGAGGGTCAATGAAATTATGAGTGCTACCAGAATCAATGAGGATTGTAAGAGGAAGCTTCTTGAAGTAGCCCCTGACCCGCATTGTTTGGGGGGTGGTGATTCCAGCTAAAGCATGGAGAGATATCTCTGGCTGGTCATCCTGAGACGGAGGGTCAATAGGCGGTTCCTGAATGTCGACCGGAGCATACAGTGTTTCTGGATCTTCGTCACCCATTTCAGAGGCAGGCGGAGACTCCACATCCAGGAGATAGAGCTTTTGCTAAACACATCTATGTCCCTGAGTGAATTTCTCATCACAATTATAGCAAAGCCTCTTTTCTCTGCGTGCTTGCATCTCTGTTTCAGACAAACGCTTGATAGGAGTCGGTCGAGGAGCATGCGGTATAGGTGGTCGCTGAGAACCCATATTTCGGAAGGGAACAAAAGTGGGCTTGGAGCGTTGTTGGGCTGCAATCTTGTCTTCTGCCAACTTAGCCAACCCTAGTGCTTCCATAATTGTGTTGGGACAGAACATTTTGACCTCAGAGCGGATGGCATCCTTTAGACCACTGATAAAACAACTCCGGTAAAATTCATCAGACAATCCTTCGGTGTGGTTGGCTAGATTCTCAAATTCGGTTTGATACTCTCTCACAGTGCCAGTTTGGCGAAGTTTAGTGAGGGCTCCTGTGAAGTCATCAAAAGCACTAGGACCAAATCGTTGCAAAAGGAGCTAACAAAAGTCTGGCCAGTTGGGCTCTGGATGAGCCTTGATGTACCAACGGTACCATTGAAGAGCTTCCTGTTCCAAATGAAAGGATGCCAACGGAACTTTGTTGACATCAAAAGTATTATGCAGACTGAAATACTGTTCTGCACGATAGATCCATCCAGTTGGATCGGTACCATTGAAGCGAGGAAAATCAAGCTTCGGACCACGGAAATTGCTGGAAGAAGAGAACCCATTGTCTGCTGAAGACTGTTAGGAACCCATGTCTTTACTTTGTTAGTATGTTGTTGTTGGACGCATATGCTTTGTAAGTTGTCCCGTAGTATTTGTTGATCAATAGTTTGTGTTATTGTTGTTGGCGCATATGCTTTGTAAGTCGCCCGTAGTATTGTTGATCCATAGTTTGTAACGGTCCATGGTTTCGACCCATAGTATTGGCGCCTAGAATTAGTATATAAGTGTGTGTTGAGACCTATGAAGGCACCGTGAAGTTATTTGTATTGAGCTTGCTCATAGGAGGTTGCCCCCTCTAAGTGGCCCGTGATCAATATAAAAGTGATTCTAAGTTCTGTCATTTCTTCTATTTCGCATATTTTCATTAAGTAATTGTTGCAGGTGCCTCACATCTGGTATCAGAGCACTTTCTTGGGCTCGCTGGGTGAAATTTCTGCCAAAAAAAATTTCCGCATCTGTTGCAGGTTCGGATTTGGGAATAATCCCTATCCGCTTAACTGTGGGAAGTACTTGGGCATAAGCCCTAAAACTCATTGTGAGGAGTACCACAGGAACCCCGAAGTAGCTGGCCCATTGAGAGGACCTGCCAGCGAAAAGGGCAACGACCCCTACCTGATTGACTAGTTCCCACCCGTGAGGTAAACCGAGAGCTGTCGTTTGTGGCAAAGCGGTTATCAGTTTTACCTGAGTCGTGGAGTGAGGGGTACTGCCCCAATACGCAAGCCGTCAGACAGCATTGGTGGTCGAGTGAAAACCCTGAACTGTTAGGAAGCCGCACATACCTGGGGTCCATATCTACTTTCAGCTGAACTATTGTCGATCACTGTTGCGCCGTTTCAGATCCATTTTGCAAGCCGTTCCAAATCCAGCCGTTCGGCGTTGTTCCAGATTCCTTCCGAGCCGTAGCCGCTCCAGTCTGTAAAAAAAAAAAAAAAAAATCCGAGCCGTAGCCGTAGCTGAATGTTCAAGATGGAGACCGAGAAATTTTTCATCCAGATCCTGGAGTTTGGCTTGGATGGCTGCAAGTGCTTCCTCCATGGTTTTTGCTCCTGCACGGGTGACAACCATAACCAAGATTTTTTTTATTTTTTTTATTGACTGGGTAGGAAAACAAAAACAAGAACTACTTCAGTAAGGGAAAATTTGGATTTGGGAAAAAATCAGAAGGGTAATTGGGGTTTGACTAGGTTTTGGACACTGTTGGATAGACAGGGAAGCAAAAATGAGGATTTCAGAAGCAGGGTGAAAGAATGGGAAAATTTGGCAGAGGGGAACAAAGAAGTAGAATTCAGAAAGGAACTCTGTGGTAAAATTTGAAGGTGATTGGGTGAAATCTGAGGAAGTTATGGCAAACCCTAAAATAAGACAAATGTGGGATTTCGGGCTGTAGGAAGGGGAATTGAGGATAGGGTCCTCAGGAATGAAATATGCAGAATGGAATGACAGGGGTTCCCTGAAAATTTCAAGGGAAACAGAGGTAAAACAAGGGAGACTGGAGCGGCTACGGCTCGGATTTTTTTTTTTTTTTTTCAATATACAGACTGGAGCGGCTACGGCTCGGAAGGAATCTGGAACAACGCCGAACGGCTGGATTTGGAACGGCTTGCAAAATGGATCTGAAACGGCGCAGCAGTGATCAACAATAGTTCAGCTGAAAGTAGATATGGACCCCAGGTATGTGCGGCTTCCTAACAGTTCAGGGGTTTCACTCGGCCACCAATGCTGTCTGACAGCTTGCGTATTGGGGCAGTACCCCTCACTCCACGGCTCAGGTAAAACTGATAACCGCTTTGCCACAAACGACATCTCTTGGTTTACCTCACGGGTGGGAACTAGTCAATCAGGTAGGGATCGTTGCCCTTTTCGTTGGCAGGTCCTCTCAATGGGCCAGCTACTTCGAGGTTCCTGTGGTACTCCTCACAATGAGTTTTAGGGCTTATGCCCAAGTACTTCCCACAGTTAAGCGGATAGGGATTATTCCCAAATCCGAACCTGCAACAGATGCGAAAAAAAATTTTGGCAGAAATTTCACCCAGCGAGCCCAAGAAAGTGCTCTGATATCAGATGTGATGCACCTGCAACAATTACTTAATAAAAATATGCGAAATAGCAGAAATGACAGAACTCAGAATCACTTTTATATTGATCACGGGCCACTTCGAGGGGGCAACCTCCTATGAGCAAGCTCAATACAAATAACTTCACGGTGCCTTCATAGGTCTCAACACACACTTATATACTAATTCTAGGGGCCAATACTATGGGTCGAAACCATGGGCCGTTACAAACTATGGATCAACAATACTACGGGCGACTTACAAAGCATATGCGCCAACAATAACACAAACTATTGATCAACAAATACTACGGGACGACTTACAAAGCATATGCATCCAACATCAACATACTAACAAAGTAAAGACATGGGTTCCTAACACTGTGCTA
The DNA here is from genome assembly GCA_027924585.1 of Larix kaempferi. Classification (NCBI taxonomy): domain Eukaryota; kingdom Viridiplantae; phylum Streptophyta; class Pinopsida; order Pinales; family Pinaceae; genus Larix; species Larix kaempferi. Next base: position 7,395,388 of record BSBM01000252.1, read on the forward strand.
CGACAGCTGCGAGGTCGCGATCCTCCCAAATCAGCAATCATTACAGATCGTTAGCAGATGGGACTTTCTCAGTCTTTAGCTATTTTGGCAGGTATGATTGTTAGCCTGCCCGGATTGGCGCCGGGGTTAGGCACGTTTGGAACATGGCAACACACCGTGGCAACATGGCTAATAGCACCACGAGTGACGGTTCGCACGTTTTTTACACGAAGGGCAGCTGGGAGAAGTATGGTCGTCGTTACGCACGTAGGAAGTCCGGTCTCAACATGTAGGAAACAAATGATGACAGAATCGACGCCTTAGGTCAGTGGATTTGTGAATGATTTCCGAGTCAGGCGTCCCGAAAGATGGAAATGCATAAATACAGGCACTAGAGGCTAGCAGAGCAAAGAGGTATTTACCAGACGAGAGAACTAGATGTTGCGAGTAGGTCAAGTAATTGGATAAGTTAGGAATTCCAAGGAGGCTGTGGAAATGATCTATTTCATTTCTTGCGGTAGCACACCAAGTGTGTTGCGAGCTCGAACGACGAGTGTGCATGAGCGCCTTGAGTAGGAAGAGGCGTGGGCACTCGGGTGTCACAGAAGCAAAGTTTCATCTGAGATGTCTAGGTATGTGGTGGTAGTTCGAAGCTTTGTGGTCCCGGTGACCCCCAGAATGACAGGGGCAGTGGCCCCCTGGCCCCGGTAGGAAGTGATCCTAGGTGCGAAACAGATGTGCCAGAGCAGTTGGCATGTTTCGCACCTTGGCGTTGTTCATCAACTTCTCCTCAGTCTGCATCAGGTTTTAAGAGACTAGAGGATGAGTTTGAGAAGTACATAACAGCAAGCCGGATGATCACCGTAAGAGTTTGAGAAGTACATGACAGCGAGCCAACGATCGTCGAACGGAGTTGAGAAGTACACAATAGCAAGTTCCAGACAATAAGAACAATTTCAGAAACAGAACACAGTGAAGGATGGGTACTCACCAGCAGTGTCCAGCTGAGGTGGCTTGGGACGAGCCACAAGTTTGTGTTGGGGGCCTGTTGGCACGGGATAGATCCGCAGGAAGTGCGGAAGCCGACAGGTGCGAAAGGGTCATTCCGCGAAAGAAGGACCATTCACGGTATTCATGGGAGTGCAAGAATTGTTAGATTAGTTAAGTCGGTCATGTGGACCGTTTTGTAATAAAATAGAAGCATATAAATAGAGTAGGATTGTAAGCCTAAGGGCATCAGATTTGGGGAGGATTGATCCTATCTTTTGGGTTTTTTTTGTATCCGCAATATGATGTATTGACAGTTTCTGCGAGGTTCATCCCGCAGGGTTGGTGAATGAATGGAGTTGTTCAGTTATGGTGTAATCTCTGTCTTTATTCTTATGCAATTATGCGATGATGAATGTGAAATGTGTTATGTGAATGCTTAGAATATTGACTGATGCGAATATGCTATAGGCTTAAGAAGTGCTACTAATTTGAATAAGTATGTCGAATATGTTGTTCCAAATGTTTGTTGAACTCTGCAAATGATTTAAGATGTGAATGATAAGTTAATGGCATGCTGTGAATATTATAATATCTGGTTATTGTAAGAGTAATCTGTGTTGAAAGCATAACCTCAATTTCACTGTGGAAACTTGGTTCCAGCAGCCCCCTTATCCATCTCGGGTGAGACTGCACTTGCTTCGCAAGTGTTGTTGGAAAGGGTTACACCTTTCTGGGCCGGTGTATAAGGGAGTTTAGGTTGATAGTTTGTTGGCGACAGTACAAAGTGAACCCCTGTCGATAGACGCTGTGTCAACATGAAATCCATAAAATGCCATATCCTGGTCAACCAGGACACCATAAAACATTTTCTATAGCAAGGAAGCAATACTTTTGGTCGGGAATGAAGAAAGACATTTCCCATTACATATCTAATTGAATGAAATGACAAGTGAAGGATGAACATCAACACCAAGCAGGTTTATTGTAGCCTTTTCCAATTCCAGAATGGAAATGGGAAGTGTTAACTATGGATTTTATTACCGGATTGCCAACAACTTCAAGAAAGCATGATTCCACCATGGTTGTGGTGGATAATATGTCTAAGGCGTCACATTTTATTCCAATTAAATATACTTACACGGCTGATGAGGTAGCATGAATATTCATGAAGGGAATATTCAAATTGCACGGGTTACCCAAAGCAATTGTATTCGACCGTGATACAAAATTTACCTCTAACTTTTGGAAAAGTATTTTGGTAGATTTGGGTACACATATGAATTTTAGTACTGCCTAGCATCCACAAACATATTGGCAAACAGAAGGAGTAAATCAAGTGATTAAAAACATGATTCACATGTATGTAATGGACAAACCATCCAAGTGGGAAGATTATCTACACTTTGTAGAGTTTGCATATAACAATGAGAAGCAATGATCGTTGGGAATGAGTCAATTGGAATATTTGTATGGCAAAAGATGTATGACACTATTGACTTGGTATAATCCAATGAACATAATTGTGCTTGGGCCATAAATGCTTAAGGAAATGGAACACGAGGTTGCAAAAATTAGGAAGAATTTAAAGACAACCCAAGATAGACAAAAAACACTATGTATATAGGAATCGAGTGCATAGGGAATTCAATGTCAGGGATCATGTTTACCTCTGACCGAGGCCAAGGAAGAGTGCCTTAAAGCTTGGAAGTTGAGCCAAGCTATCACTGCGATTGTGTGTGACATTTGAAGTTCTTGAGAGGATAGGGCTAGTTTCATATAGAATTGCATTGCATACTAACAATAGAGCTCACAATGTTTTTCATGTTTATTTGCTTAAGAAATATGTACATAATCCTAACCATTAGATTGATTGGGATGTGATCCAGGTGAAACCCAAGGGAGAGTTCCAAATAGATCCATTATGCATCCTTGACAAGAAGGTAACATGGCTCCAGAACCAAGCCATCGGATAGGTAAAGGTGTAATGGAAGAACTTTGGTCCCAGTGAGGCTACATGAGAGATGGAGGATGCCATGAGAGAAGCATATCCAATTTTGTTTTGATTTTGAGAAAAAAAAAAATGAGGACGACGTTATTCCAAGGAGGAGGGTATTGTAATACCCCTAGTTTTGACTTGGAATGTTTTAAATCAAAATTATGTAAATGGTGTAAATATGCTAGTATGGATTCCTAGTGTGGAGCTTAAGGCCAAGGCCCGACTAGTGAATGGCTAAGCATGTATATTATAATATTTCTATATGGACTATGTGGTTTGATTTTCGTGCTAACTCGAAAGGTATGTAAATATTGTGTTGGAAAAATAATAAAATGGTCCAAGATGGTTGTGTAAAGAGCAATAGAGGGGCTATGATTCCACTAGTGGGCAAGAAGAAAGGAGTTTTGTGGGAGATTAAATCCTCTATTGCCAAGTTTCAACCTTAGAACTCATCCAATTTATTCCATTTATCTTAAATGATCCGATTACTTCCTTTTGAATATTAAATCCAATCATTGAATGCATGTGTGAGGTTGGTGGGGAAGGTCCTTTCATGTAGTTATGGAAGCATGGGATGAGTGTACTTCTATGACAGTTATGTCAGTTGTAAGATTCATTTCTTTTATGGTCATAAGTTCTGTCTATTGTATTTTCACCATTATCTCATATCCATTAGAGTCTACCACTCATTCTATTATGTAGATTTACACTAAGTAGAGTTCTTCCTCTTGTTGTTCATTTACATTACCAGATTGTGCATTAACCAAAATTTTGAAATTGTGAAGAAGAATTGTAAATTGGAGGTAAAAGATATGGTTATAGGTGAGCATAGAGGTTGGGCATGATAGGAACCTTCACCCATTGAGTTATTCTACTTCTACATGCTTGAAAATCCACGAATTAGTGCTACATGAGGTTCTCCAATAGCATACATCAGACTGGACTCTTACTGCACACACTAGTAAGGATTGAAAGGGTTGGATTTCCTCAGGGAACGGTGGATCAGTGAAGGGAAATTACTTCCTTGTGTTGTGTCAGGTAGTTGGAAGGAGTGTCATGGTTGTGATGGCTAAGTGAGATTCCTGTAGAGCTCTAGATGAGCATTTGGCTTAGCATTGAGAGCAGAATGGGTTGTGGGATAAGAGAGAGAAGCATATAGGTGTTTGCTTTTCCCTGGTGGCCTCATAGTCTAGCTTGGGGGTTGTCTCTCAGCAGAAAGAGTATATGTTGGATTGAGTGCCTACGATTGGGTGGAAAATATCTCTTACACGGCCAGATCGCTCTTACACAATCAGTTGCATGATGTGTGTGTGTGTGTGTGTGTGTGTGTGTGTGGATAGAGTTTATTTCCATTGTGTTTTACAATTATATATCTACACATGCATTTTACCATTTATAAATCTGTAATATGGCCATGGGATGAAATTTAGAAGCCTGGAATTCAAAATTATCCCCCTCTGTTGGTATAATTGATGGATGGGGATGTGGCAACGTTTGTGTCTAATTTTGCAAGAATCACTATTCCATTACAAAAAGTTAATAAAGAGCATTTGGAATTCAAATGGGATCCAATTAAAAATCATTCCCTAGCTATTGTACTTACTCCAAAGGATTCAAAAGGGAATGAATTTTCAATTTCTTTCATGTGCACAGGGATTAAATGAACTTAATTAAATTATTCTAATATATATCAACATAATTATGTTATGGTTAACGGTGTGAAATAATACATACCCTGTATTTTATATAACCGCACTAAGGTCGTTATCCCTCATCCAGATTTGATATCATTGTTGATACAAAAGTAATTGGGGGAAAATAGAGGTGATAAGATGACAACAATCCAAGAATATGATATTGGTATTAAACTCACAACTATTGTTAAAGGGAAGGGACTCTACAAACTTGCAGTTGAACCTGAGGGTCATAATTAGAAAGAAGAAGGGTGGGAAAATAAGTTTGTTGTTCAAAGTAATGAAATATTGCTTATGTTAGCCAACACATATTCATGGTATTATGAGATGAAGTATTACTTGCAGCATGGGTCAAGTCCCACCCACCTGGATTCAAGAAAAAGAAGAGCCTTGAGTTTGATATTTTCTTAATATCAATTGATTGATGATGTCTTGTTTATAAAAAATTACGATGGAGTATTATTGACTTGCTTGGAAAAGGATGATGTTGAAAAGGTGTTAAACGAATTACATGGGGCATGTTGGAGATCACTTTTCAGAAGAAGCTATAGCGGAAACAATCCTTAATATGCTCATTCTTATGTTAGAAAGTGTGAAGTTTGTCAATTATGTGCTAGCAAGGATAAGAAACTAGTTATTCCCTTGCAACCTGTTATAATTTATATCGCTTTTGAACAATGGGGATTATATATCATCAATGAAATCAATATGAACTCAATAAAACAAAACAAATGCATTTTGACAACTATAGCTTACTTCACTAAATCAACAAGAGTTATACCTTTACCATAGGTAAATGAAAATGTGATCATTTAGTTCCTGGAACAACATTTGATAACTAGGTTTGGCATTCCTTACTGTAGCTAGGGTTTTACCCCTAGCTTGTGCCAATGAGCACCTACTAAGGAGAATGGACTCCTTAGTAGCAGTTCAGTATATTAAACTAATTATGCTAAAACAAAAATTAAATTATTTCTAAGAACAAGCATGAAGCATAAACACCAAATTGAAAGAATGACTTTGTATTGATGTTACCTTGAGTGTCAAGGTTTGGTGAAGCCCTTTGCAGTGTCCAAGAGGATGCTCCAAGCTTCAGAATGCTCCTTCTCCTTCTCCAATGTTGGGAATGGGCCAAAGGTGGCTCTCAAGGTGAAAATAGTTCAAAGGTGAACTAGGGTTTCGAGAGAGATTTTGGCAGAGTAAGGGTGCTTGTGATTGTGGATATGGAATAAGGGATCTCCATCACCTATTCATAGTTTTTTGGTGGTGGAGTGCTGACCCATGGTTTTGGGAAACACATGGTTTTAGGCAGCTGTATAGGGTTTTTTCCTCCTTTTCCTCATTATTTTATATTTTTATTCCCTTTTTAGGGGATTTTTGCTATTTTTGGAGGAAAAGGGGGTTTTTTAGCCTTTTTTAGGCTATTTTGAGGGTTTTTTGACCTTTTGGAGGCATTTTAGGCCTTTTGGAGGCTTTTTAATGAGATTTTTTGAGATTTTAATGGAAATATGGTAGGAAAATGGACAAATGAGCCATATAATGTGGTAAATGAGCTAGTGAGCACTTTTTGGGTGTTAACAGATTGCCCCCTGATGTGCGAGGGCAGGAGCTCATCGTATGGCCGATGGACATCATAAGTCATGAATGGTTTTCCTTGGGAGTGGAGAGAAGAGAAGAAACAAACTGGAGCCCGGAACAACGATCCCGAACAACTGCAAGAACTAAAAGTACATAACCTCAATAATGGATGAGGAATCATCTGATCATATGGACGAGGCGGGCATACCCATGCTCGTATCAGAATATAACATAATAACAATGGGGTCCAAAAAAAAAATGGGGACCTGAAATATACATGACCTCAAATACTGACTGAGGAATAATCTCAATATATGGACGAGGCGGGCATACCCATGCTCGTATCAAGATACATAAACATAACTGTGAGGCCCGAAAAAAGGGGGACCTGAAAGATACATAGCCACTGTGTACATCATAATGGTCCAGAGGGGACACAAAATCTGGGACATACTGCTGAGCTGACCATGTCTGTGCTGAAAAACTGATACACTGGAATAATCAACAGTGCTGCTGACTGGGGTACCAGAGGAACTGATGAACTGCTGGATCATAGTGACAGGTAGCTCTGACCTCAATGGTATACTGATCTGGAACTGGAACTGAGCTGGGTACTCAAGGAAGCATATAACTGGATGGCTTCCGAATACAATCGCCAACGCAGCCCGGACATCCACGGGAACATATAACTGGGTGTTCCGAAGGGACTCACCAATGTGCTAGAGTCGGGGGAAATCCGGGGTCTTCGACTAAAAATTGATGGGATATACTCCTACGCGATCCTCAACGATGCGATCAAGGTGCTGAAGTCGAGCATGTGAGGAACAACCACTCAGAGAGGCAATGATGTCTCCTCTCAGAATGATCCGTAGGCACTTACCATAGATGGTGATAAGTCCAAGGCGTAGGGACCTCTGGGCCTATCCTCTGGAATAGAGGAGCTGTCGTCGACAGAGGGAGACCTGCAACTATCAAGGCAATAATGTTTCCTTGACAGAAGCGCGAGGTGGAGAACCGAAATGTGATAGTACTGATGGCAGGACTGACCAAACTGTGGGGGGGAAACTGGGCAAGTAGAGTGGGTGGACTCAAACTTCCTTTGTTCAGAGTATGATAATGGGAATGATCTGGCAGCATATGAAACTGACTGAGGGGAAAGGGATCATAGCTGTAATGGATCTGGGAGGATAACTGGCTGAGGGAGACTCAAGCTGGTATACAATGGCAGGAGACTGCAGAATACTCTGAACAAAGGCGACCTGATTGGGGGTGCTGCCGAGATGATCGATCATAGTGCCATGAGGCACGGGAGGATACTTCTTCATGGGTTAAGGAACTAGAAGAAGTGTATGGATAAAATGATACTGTCGTGTGGATTTTACGAGCCCAGGACAGTTCATGCTCGTGGTTGCTTTCAATTTTAAGGAGTCTGAAAGCGATAAGAAGACTCTGAAATGATGGAAATGGTACTGTCGTGTGGATTTTTCGAGCCCAGGACAGTGTATGCTCGTGGTTGCTTTCAATTTTAGAGAGTCTGAAAGCAAGTAAGAAGACTCCAGGGGGTTTCTTTTTCGTAGATTTAGTCTCCAAGGCCCAAAGAAGCATAAAAGGATGCAATGAAGAACTCTTCTAGCCGGTGTGACTAGAGTATTCCTTTTTCGTAATTAGTCTACCAGGTCCGGAAAAGGGTTAAACTTATACCAGATAGACGCCCTTTCAGGTACTTTAACGAGCATGAAAGGAAGCAAGATTGCTCGGCGATCTTTTCATTCTTTTAGGAGTCAGAAAAGAGCTTAACGGAAACTCCCTAAGTGCCTTTTTCGTAAAGGACTTGTCCGGCCCGAAAAAGGGATAAAATTATACCGAACAAAAGGAATGGCCAGGCAAGGAGGAAGTGTTCAATCAAGGTTTAGTAATGATGACCAAGAACGAGGGTAGGTGGGAACACTGATGGACCTCCTTGCGGGGTAGATGAAATGGTGGCAAAATGACGAAACATTTGCAGTATGACAGGAGTGAATGGCTCATGTAACAATGTGGAACAATCCGACAGCGGCTGATGTGGCACGCAAACCGAGGAAGCAAGGTGTTGGGACACAATGTTGAAATTGTACCAAGTGAGAGCGAGAAATGATCTCAAGCATCATCACGAGCTCGGAAAAATGAATCCGGCGATATAAAGCATGTCAAAAACGGGTAACGGCCGATGTGGCACGCAAACCGAGGTGACGGGGGCATTTTGAAAAATGCCCGGAAAATCTGGAGGTGAGAGCGAGAAATGATCTCAAGCATCATCACCAGCTCGGAAAAATGAATCCGATGATATAAAATATGTGAAAAAAGGAGAACGGCCGATGTGGCACGCAAACCGAGGTGACTAATGGCGTCTGAAAAATTGGGCAAAAAATGACAGGACGAAAAATACTGCAACGAGGGGACCATCATGACGGTCGCGTCGTGCTGATTCCAGTGGTGGAAACGGTTTGAAAAACGGACGCCGTACGGGGCCAGAATGATCAAAACAAGAAAAAGTCAACTGACTATAAATAGTGGTGGGTCCAACATGACATGTGTCATTTGTACTTGTCATTTGGATACACAGCCGCGGGTTGCCGCAGATGTTGACATGGAGGACATGTTAGAGAGGTACTGTGGTCCTGACGCGGTTGTGCATAGGAATGCACTTCTGGTGAAGGACCTACAGGAGCCGGCAGTGCGGGCCATGGCGGCGTGTGTGGTGCGGGTATTGGGTTCCCAGTCACCGGAGAAGGTGTCTGGGGGACAGATGCAGATGGTGGAGCGTGTCCTGGATGGGGTGTACTACGCATGGGGCCAGATGTTCCTGACCTGCGTTCAGCGACAGCTGACGGCAGCGAAGGAAGATGGCAAGGGCTTTTGCTTTGGGTCCTTCCTATGTGCCTTTTTCATGGAGAGGGTACCCACACTGCGGCCACGGGTGCCGATTAGGCCAGGAGGGATGAGGGAGCCGAGGATGGTCCGTTGGGGTGAGATGATGCGTCGCCGTGGTGGCGGCGACGTGGGAAGGTATTTTACGCAGGAGTTGTACCTGCAGTGGCTCCAGATACCGTTGACACTGGACGACTTCCCGTATCGGGATATGGACTTCACGGGAGATCCGGAGGCGCCACGAGCACCAAGACAGGCATGGGGTCCCGACGGTACGTATGTGTTTGTATTGCATGTTATGTATGTCAAATTTTATGTATATGATATTAGATAGATATACTGTGACTGACCTATGGGTGATCTTGCAGATGTGGGCCCGAGGCCACCTCCAGGGCATGTGGCCCGGCGGGGTATTGTGGCCGTTCCAGCTTTGCCGGGACGAGGAGAGGTGCGACGCCGGGATCCAGAGGTGACCCTACAGTCTGTTCGGGAGCTACTAGATCGGTTATTGATAGGAGTGACCGACGAGGGGTGGCGAGATGTCGATCCTGATGTGGTGCGGGATTGCATGGGGGCACCCCGTGAGTTTAGATCCATCGCGATCCGGGTGGCGATTTTGGTGGACCGTGCCCGGGAACAGGAGGCCGGAGGAGAGGAGGACTTGCCTGAGGAGGAGCGAGGGGAGGACTCAGAGGCAGCCGATGCCGGCAGTGATGCAGGATACAACTCTCATTAGGGAGTACAGGGGACTCCCCCCGAGTTTTGTAGCTACAGCATGTATGTAGATGAGGCTTTAGGCATGTATATCCATTTTTTGTATAGCTGAGTACAGGGGTACTCAGGACATGTATAGCACTGAACATGTATATTTTTTTATATATATATATATGCACGTGGATGCACCTTTTTTGGATGATGTTGTTTTATTTGTACGCACGTGGATGCGCTTTATGTGTTGTGGTATGTTTATATTGCACGTGGATGCAAGTAGGTTATGACGTTAGGCACGTGGATGCCCCTTGTGTATTTTATGTGATGCAACATGATATATGTATGTTTAGGCACGTGGATGCCCCTATGGATATGCATGTGGTTTATGTACATGGATGCAAATGTGGATGCGATGCAATCTTTTTTGGGTTTTTTATATATTTTTTAAGAGATGCTAATGGATGATGATGCATGATGTTACATGGTGTGATTGATATGCCAGTCCAGGATGTTGTTGGCCATTTGGTCTGCGACACTATTTTGAGCTCTGGGGACATGTGTGAATGTGATGGATTCAAATTGTCGACTGAGTTGTTTTGTGCGCAGGAATTTTCTAAAAAGGCAGGGATCACGCACCTGGTAGCAGTTGTTGAGCTGGGAGACAAGTAGCTGGGAGTCAAGGAACACATGAAGGTGACTTATGCCTATTTGGAGGGCGGCAGTCAGGAGACCGGTCACAGCATCATACTCCGCCTGGTTATTGGTAGCAGCGCCTATACATATCCCGTCAAGGTGAATCATCTCGTTGGAAGGGGAGTACAAGACCCATGCTGCAGAAGCCAGGTTGGGAGACCAGCGGCTTGCGCCGTCAGCGAAGCCAATGTAACGAGGTGGAAGGTGGTCCATCTGTAATCATGCAGAAAGGATGAATGTAAGATGATGGTAAAAAAGTGAAAAACAAAAAGAGAGCAAACTGTACAATGCGGACCAAAAGGGGGCCGCGAGTTATTCTATGGATAGAGATTCCGTAGGATGCAACCCGTCATGGGGGTTGCGTAAAGGGATGCCTTTATAGTTGGTTTCAGTAAGAACATGGAGTTCCTCTGGCCGTGTGTCTATGTGATGTTTGAGAATGGCGGGATTGAACCTAGGCATGCTGTTAGAGGGCCAAGCAAAGACATCACGGAACTCTTGGAAGAGTTGTGTATAATCCTCAATCTCCCGTTCGCTGCAGGAGGCTCCTAAAGTGATGAGTTCAGGGGCATATCCGAGGAATTTTGAGGGAGGAAGAGGATGTTTTTTCTGACGAACGGGGGTTACATCAGGCCATGTGTCAATGCGGCGCTCTATAATGGCAGGGTCAAGACCAGGCATTTTGGTAGAGGACCAGGCAAAGACATCACGGAATTCTTTGAAAAGGTGTACGTAGTCCTCAATCTCTTGTTTACTGCAGAATGCTCCTAAAGTGATGAGTTCAGGGGCACGACCTGGGGCAGCGATATCAACTTGGATGACGGGTGAGATGTTGGCCATGTTACCTTCCTCGAAGGCATCCGGAGCAGGAATAGGGTCCTTGAACCAGTCAACCTTAGTGGGGAGGAAGTCTTTGGATTCGACCGCGTATTGGGTAGCGGAGCTAGAGGAAGACGCTTCTGGGATGAAATAGGAACGGTGGTGCATGTCCTCCCAGGGATAATCCGGGGCAGTTAGGGCCTCAAGAATCTCCTCGTCAGTACGGAAAGTCTGCGTCGTCAAATCGGTTGACGAGGGGGTAGTGGTTGAAGAGATCATATAGATGGTATTGACCTCTCCGGAAGTTGAAGAGTCTGGGGGGTAGATCTCCTCAATGGTAGGAGGTGCCATCTCAAGATCCAGATTGTTCATCTCATAGAGAGCCGCTCTGTAATCCGGGAGATCGGGACAATGATGTGAATAGTGCCCGTAAATACCGCAGATGGCGCAGGAGTGGTTGGTACGTAGGGACTTATCTTTAGGTTTAGGAGTGGGGTTTAGTTCGACAGTTGGGATGTTGGGGTCATCATCGAGCATTTGCATGTGCTTTTGCAATGCGGGTAACTGTGGGCATTGGTGGGTCGCATGGCCCAACTCGTCACACAGCGAGCATTTGGGAGGAGCACGAAACACGGGAGGGTTTTTTACTGTCTTGGGAGGCGGTACGGCAGTGTAAGGTTGTGGACCTCTGCCCCCAGTGGGTTTGGAAGTAGGAGGAGGTGTCGCGGAGGTCGAAGGGGTAGAGACACCGGGAGGTGGCTGAGTGGTAGTAGTCATGGGTTGCACCGGCTGGAGGACGACATCTGGTGTCGGCGGGCGAACTGGAGGCGAAAGATACCATACAGGTAATCCCAAGGTTAAACCAGGGAGGATAAGGGTAGCCATGACCGGGGCGCTGACTACGCCTGCTGGAGGAACTAGGAAGGGGATCGTATGGATCGGTGTAACTCCAATGTGGCTAGGTACCAATGGTGGTTTAGGCAACAAGGATGGTTGATTGTTAGGTGGTAGGATGTCGTGGGACAAGGTACATAAGTCAGACATTTCGGGCGTAGATGACGGCGGAGGAATGGAGTGAAAGGTTGAGGTCATCGGCGCGTCTGAGTAGACCCCAGGCCCCGTAGAGGAAACAAACGAGGTGGTGGCAGGGGAAACAGGTTGTTCAACCATGGGGAGAACATTTTCCGGTGCCGCCGGAGCACTGGGATCATAGTAGGTGAGCTGGTCAATCTTAACCACGCGTCCTTCATGGGGGAACATCATGGTGCGAAAGACAGAAGAGGCAACCGCCCGCATGGCATACATGTAGCTGCGGCCAAGTAAAAGGTTGTAATCCAATTGGGCGTTGATTACCTCTATATCAATAAGAACTGTTTTACCACCTAACTGGACTGGAACGTTGGGTAGAAGGCCTTGGGGCTGGGCCGAACGACCGTCGTAGGCACGTAACGCAGTGGTGGACTGCTGGAGAGGAGGGGATCCTAGCTTCTGCCATACAAATGTAGACATAACGCATGTGGAGGCACCCTCATCGATGATGCACCGATGGATAACAAGATTCCTAACGGAGACAGTAACTTGGAAGGCTAAGCTGGAAGGTAGGCATGGTTCAGACTGGTCTAAATCAAACGCCATCAAATGCGAATCAGTTGGGTCAATGCCCCCAATGGCGGAAAGTAAAGTCTTGCGCTGGGAAGGGCAGTTCTTCAAGACTTCTAACGCAGACATGGATGCGGGAGATTGGGCTAGGTCGTCTACGATGTTGTAATTTGACGCAGCGCGCGCGTTAGGGTTATTGTTGATTCGGCGAAGTGGGAAACGAGGTGCTTTTGCAGCGCCGTCTATGGGAGGCGGAGGTATACGTAACGCCTGATCGGTGGGATGGGCGGTAGTAGGTTTATCTGTGGGAGTGGCTTCAGAGGTGGAGCCATATTGGTTCCGACGGGTCTGGAGGTTGACGTCAGCGGATGACATCATCAGTAAGTGGTGGGTACCTGAGTCAAACATGGGTTGATCAGGAGCAGCGTAAGTGATCTGTTGTTGTTGGGGTGCATTGGCTTGATGGGGAGCCAACGGCTGAGTGTTCACTACGCCTTGGGTCGGTAATGGGTTTTGCAGCACCAAAGGGGGTTGTTGAGGTTGGGGGGGGTTGGGTGGCGCTTGGGGGGCCGCATGCCCTTGGCGATGGGCCTCGTCAACCCATAGCTGCCGAGCTCGCTCCAAGTGTGGGCAAGCATGGGTGTAGTGTCCATAGACCCCGCAAATAGAACAAGGGTGGTTCGTTCGCAAATTGGGGTTTTTAGCCTGCTTGGGCGGGCGATCAGGGTTTTGATTAGCGGGGGCCGCATTGTTGTTGTCAGGGGGATTAGCCGGTTGACCAGCTTGGTCTGCAGGTTGGTTGTTTCCCCGATTACGGCCCTTGCCGCAGTTCTGTTGGCCCTGGTTACGTTGGTTGTTCTGGTTTTGCTGCGGGTTCTGTTGGGCGTAAACTTGCCCTTGGGCAGCAGGTGGATTCTGAGGTTGCGCAGGTGCAGGAGCAGGCTGCGGAGGATGATATGCAGGTTGAGGCTGAGCAGGTGCAACAACTTGAGAGGGTTGCTGATAGGACTGCGGAGCGGGTTGTGGATGTGCCGCAGGGGCTGCCTAGGGCGGATAATAAGCGGGTGGGGCTTGTGAAGGCGCAGGAGCTGGGGCAGCCTGCTGATGGTAGTAAGGCTGAGGGGCGACTGGAGGAGCATAAGCAGGAGTCGCATACCCGAAGCACTGAGGTGGACATGAAGGTCCATGGGAATGGTGATGTGTCATGGGAACATATGAGTTGGTTGCTCCAGACTGGGAGGTAGCCCGCGACAGGTCGGGGCCAGGGGTAGGACGTGCTATAGAAAATGGTTGGGGATGCGAAGAAACACGGCCAATGATACCATCTGCAGCGTGGGATGCCCCCGGCGCATCATGATGGGAGGACTCGCCGCGAGGGGCGTCAGGTATAATGGTATAAAGGTAACCCGATTGGGCGTAAATGAGGTCGAACTGTTGGGCCTTAAGGATGGCTTCTTCTTCAAACTGGGGTCTTTCTGAGGCTACATCCTTAGCGATAACCGGAAGAAGGGATTTGAGGAACCAATCTAGGAAGATACGGTCGTCAAGTTTGATCTTGCATAAGCTACGGCGTCGACGCCACTCATGGATGTGGTCCGTGATATGGGTAGTCGTGTTTTGTCTACAAGATAGAAGGATCTCAATGCCCGCGTCATAGCGGACAGGCAACTGGAAGAACTGCAGGAAGGTCGAGGCCAGGGAAGCAAAGGTGGCGTGGGTCCCATGAGGCTGCTCAATATACCACTTGGCTGCAGAGCCAGTGAAGGTGCGCTGTAAGAGACGGAGGCGAACAGAGTCATCCACTATGGAGTTAGAAGAACACCATAGGTGGAAAGACATGATATGGTTTTGTGGGTCCTCACCGGCCTTGCCCTCGAACTTTGGGATTTCTGAGGGGAGCTTGGTAGGCATATGAGGCCATGTAGGGTCGTGTCGAATGGGATCGTTGGTCAATCTGGCCAAGTCAGGTAGGTTAAGGCTAGCCATGAATGGCAGACTGGAAGAAGGGTGTGACACAGTAGTGCTATGGACCAAGTTGGGGCCAGTGCCCCCAAGTGGAGGGACAAGATTTAGGGTGGTGCCCCCAAGTGGGGGAACTGAGGTAGTGGAGGATGGTCCAGCACCACCATGGGTAGTGTGAGCCACTGATGTGGTGGGAATAGGTATTCCCGCTGTGGGCATAGGTACCGTGAGGGGAACGGTAGATGGTTGCCCCATGGAGGGCATACCAAAAACAGGTGTAGTAACTGGTGTAGTGGTGAATGTGCCACCAATGGTCCCTATGACAAATGGAGTGGAAGTCGTACCAGCCATGGGGCTAGTAGGGGCAGTATAAATAGGGTTCTCAGACTCTTCGTCAGAATCAGAGGTAAAGTAAGGGGCGTCACTATCTGGTGACGGAGTCCTACGTCGCTGACGAGTGGAGTCAAGTGACAAGGCTCTAGATTTGTGATGAGTGGTATCAACGGACAATGATCGGAATCTACGACGAGTGGTGTCAAGAGAACCGTGCTGTGGGGGCTCGCCCCTGAGGCGCCGAGAATGTCTCGGGGACTCAATGGTGACAGATGGTGTCTAGTCTCTGTGGGTTGAGGTGAGTATAAAAACAGCTCAAAAATCCTAATACAACCGAGTGTGCAGAAGGAGAGCTAAAAAGCAAGGCACTCAGGCCAACAACCAACTCAAAACACCCACTGCAACAGCTGTGCTACAATAGGTGGAGTAACAACAAAGATGGTCAGAATACCAACAAGCAGCAGGTTTCCTAAAAAAGAAAAAATGGTGGACTCACTAGACCAAAGGGAGGTAAAGGAGCATGCAAACACCTAGCTAAAAGTATTCTGACTCAACTAAACATATCCTCTGCAAGGTGATGAAATCCAAGTCAGACAATATGAGTAGGAAAGCCAAGTGGCTATGATATCCCCCTACCGGGAGGGACACCGGGTAGTCAATCCTAGAAGAATGGCAACTAAGATACCCCGTTCATGACACGTCCAGAAAGGTGAATCTGTCGTTTAGTTCGTTGACCGCAATACCCCTATACAGGGATATCCCGCGAACCGCGAAAGGTAGCCCTTCGGTTACTGAATGGAGTGCGGTATTCCACTCAGGCCTCCGGAACCAGTCTCCCGACTTCAACCCTCCTAAGGGAGAGGCCCTCTGACAAACTGGTCGTGACCGTGCCAAAAAGTACTAGGGGATTTTGGTTCCCTATTTGGACAACAACTATGTCTCAAGTGAAATAACCAAGGGGTGTTATTGGAAGCCTATCCCCCTGATCCTACCTAACTACAATGATTCTTTTGTGTTCCCCAAGTGGGGTTAGAATGTTGGTTTAATTAGGTACTTTTTAAGGCTCACTTGATTTTATGTGACAGAGTGTGTGCTCGTGAGGTAATGATCCCAAAAATAGAAGTGCCACAAGGGGGGGCAACTTCCAATCTATCAATAATGCTGAAATTGATTCTTTTAACTTGCAAAATTTTCTGAATTAAAAATACTGAAATTTTAAAAAGACTCTGTAAAGGGAACAGAAATTTGGTTGCAGAAAGGCTGTAAGGAAGTGGGCTGCAGGTAGGACAGAGGGCTGTTCAAATGCAGAAAATATTGCAGCAAAAGGGGCGGGGCTCAAAACAGGAAAAGAGCAGAAAGCAGACCGCGGGTCTGTGGCGATTTGGAACAGGCCGACCGCGGGTTTGAGGGAAACAGCGGCGGTCAGGTCGCGGCTATCGGGCCAACAGAGGCAGTCGGGACGCAGGAAACAGGGAAAACGTCACAGTCAGGTCGCGGCTATCGGGCCAACAGAGGCAGTCGGGACGCAAGAAACAGGGAAAAAGACGCAGTCGGGTCGCGGCAGAAGGGCTAACAGGCGCAGTCGGGACGCGCGAAGGAGGCAGAAAGCCGCAGTCGCAACGCTGGAAAAAGGCCGACAGGCGCAGTCAGATCGCAGCAAACAGGCTGATTAGCCACGGTCGGATCGCAGGTAACAGACTTGAATCCGCCGGCAGAGCGTCGGAAGCAGTCTGAGAGCCACGGTCGGATCGCGGGTAAAGGCCTGAAAGGCGCGGTCGGGACGCGACTGCAGAGGAAAAATACGCGGTATGCGGCGGCCGAAAGGGACAGCCGAAAGGAAAAAATTTAAAAAACGGAAACCAGAAATTCGAAAACTAGGGGAGTCGCCAAAACTGTAGCTAGGGTTTTACCCCTAGCTTGTGCCAATGAGCACCTACTAAGGAGAATGGACTCCTTAGTAGCAGTTCAGTATATTAAACTAATTATGCTAAAACAAAAATTAAATTATTTCTAAGAACAAGCATGAAGCATAAACACCAAATTGAAAGAATGACTTTGTATTGATGTTACCTTGAGTGTCAAGGTTTGGTGAAGCCCTTTGCAGTGTCCAAGAGGATGCTCCAAGCTTCAGAATGCTCCTTCTCCTTCTCCAATGTTGGGAATGGGCCAAAGGTGGCTCTCAAGGTGAAAATAGTTCAAAGGTGAACTAGGGTTTCGAGAGAGATTTTGGCAGAGTAAGGGTGCTTGTGATTGTGGATATGGAATAAGGGATCTCCATCACCTATTCATAGTTTTTTGGTGGTGGAGTGCTGACCCATGGTTTTGGGAAACACATGGTTTTAGGCAGCTGTATAGGGTTTTTTCCTCCTTTTCCTCATTATTTTATATTTTTATTCCCTTTTTAGGGGATTTTTGCTATTTTTGGAGGAAAAGGGGGTTTTTTAGCCTTTTTTAGGCTATTTTGAGGGTTTTTTGACCTTTTGGAGGCATTTTAGGCCTTTTGGAGGCTTTTTAATGAGATTTTTTGGGATTTTAATGGAAATATGGTAGGAAAATGGACAAATGAGCCATATAATGTGGTAAATGAACTAGTGAGCACTTTTTGGGTGTTAACACTTACGTTCTGGTATTTGATAATGCCTCATATATTTTGTCTATGAAATTGACCAAATTTACTTTAGAAAAAAAAAAAACAATATTCAGTATTCATCCATTTATTATCCTCAAGGGAATAGTGTAGTCGATTCCACTAACAAAAATATTATCTAAATTCTAAAAAAGATTGCACTTAACCATTATCGAAACTGGGACAATTTTCTCCCAAATTCCCTTTGGGTAGATCAAGTTACACATAAGGTTTCTCTAAGAACATCACCATACTTCTTGGTTCATGGAAAAGATGTTATCCTTCCCCTGAATATTTTCATTCCTTCGCTTCATTTGCTCTATTCTTCTACGGGAGGAGTTCATTATCCCTCTAGACTAGGATTGATACTCTTTTAAAGTTAGAAGAAGAGTAATATAAGGCCAAACAAAAATTTGTGGCTCACCAACAAATCGTTAAATGTTGATTTGACAAAAATCTATATGGGAATAAGGACTTTGAAGTAGGGGAT
This sequence comes from Larix kaempferi, assembly GCA_027924585.1. NCBI lineage: Eukaryota > Viridiplantae > Streptophyta > Pinopsida > Pinales > Pinaceae > Larix > Larix kaempferi. The sequence goes on from BSBM01000252.1 coordinate 7,413,765, forward strand.
GCAGTGCTTAAATTAGATAAACCAAATTAGCCAAAAGGTAAACACTCAAAATTCCAATAGCTATAGCTTGGCCCCTTTTAGGTGGATGAAAAAATTGGTCTTAGCACGTATACATTACAAAGCATGGAGGGACAATCAGATCTTCTCCCTATCAATGGAAAATTTGTGAAAGGTACCTCAACTAACTACTGCATGGTAGTTACCATCCTTTTATTTTCCAATTTTCTTAATTATTTGAATTGCGGTTTGTTTTAGGGTAAGTCTACTAGGTTAAGTCTCTTTTGATTTTGGATATTTAAAATTATGATTAGATTTTTTTTCAATTTTGCTTTCCTTTCCTTATCAAAAAAATTTCTCCGTATGGATTTTATATAGAGAGCAACTTACAACGACCACTTTGATGAATACCCTATTGAGTATTATGAAAGATAGGCACACATCCTAATCCGTGCAAACTTTATTTACTTTTAATCCACAATCTAATAAAAGGAAACTACAAATGAGTGTAAAGATTTTAATGTTTTTAGTTGGAGAAAATTGAGCAATAGTGAACTTAAAACTTTTTTGGAAAACTAAATTCTTGAACATCCTTGAAATATAGTTAAATGATAAAGCAACCTAATTGAATATTCCATCAATTCACATTAAATGAGAAAATTATCAAAAACAATTGTTCATTTAGACATCCACGAAATAATGTTTGGGGTCCATTCTATCACCTGGAAAAAATATTGTTTTCCCAAAAATAGACATCATCCCTACCGGTTAAAAGACTTGTTGTTTCTCCCATCCACCAAAGCTAGCATATATTTATTCAAATTTGTAAAGGATTGGGAAAGTAAATTTATCATAATTGTAGGGGAATGCATATATCTCCATCGAGTCTACGTATGCTTGTTGGCAGTGGAGTAAGGTTTATGATGTTGGGGTCACTCCATAGAAGTTATGGACGCTTGCGCAAGCAATGGAGTAGCACCATTGGAAAATGATATAACTTTTCTACATAAACATCCGACCCCATTTGATTAATGCCCTATGACTATGGTTGTAACCTAGATCAATAAATAGTGCTCAAGAGAAATAAATCACATATTACTACCATTCAAAGAAGTTTCTAAATCATTAAAAATATAGGATTGAGATGTTCTAGATTCATGTCACATAATAAGGCTTTGAAAGATCTATTCGTTAAGAGTTTTAAGTATGATTTTACTAATAGAGAGTTGATTCCTTTTTTTTAAACTAATGTATAAATGCTAAATTTGCATATATTCGTGGTTTCACATAGTGTGTACACACCAATTATTGAGTCCTCTACAACCCCAAAGTTTTCAGGAAAACTTAGAGACCCTCCTTCTTTTTATGAGCTAAGTAGATCTTTATTTTGGATGTGTAGTGTTCTACTCCTAAGAGGTCTTTTGTTATTAATCATTTAGGTATGCTCTCATGTTCTCTTTTTGCTTGATTGTAGCTTTGTTTTATTCATTGATGAGGATTCAAAAGCCTTACATTCGGTCTCTTCTCAATTGGTTGCATTTTTTAAGTCTGATTTTTAAATTAGGACCGATCTCAAAATCTAACTCTTTTATTCCTTCTTTTTGTTAGTTGCTTCCTAATTTTGGTTCCACTTCAAACATTGAATCAGGTCTCATATCATCATACTTTATGAATTCCATCCTCTGATTGAATAATTGGACCGACTTCTAAGTCAAAGCCATCACTTTTTATCTTCATTCATTTTCAATGATGTTGCTTAATCAATAAATTGGGTATCTTTCAATGTAACACTTGATGACCCAAGCCCCCATTAATTGTTTGGACCTAATTCACTAATCGATCACCCCATCTCTTATTAGTTGATCTGTAAATTGTCGTGGATATTCCATTGGAATATTTTGTCACAACAAATCTTACAAGTTTTTGCAAACTCCTAATTATGTAGTGCTTATTGAAGATTTAAGATTCATTATTGTTAGCTAAATCTCACAGAATGCTAAAATAAACTGAAACCGAAAGGAAAATAGATAAAGAAAAATGACACAAGATATACCCTAGAAAAACCCACTATGGTGAAAAACCCAACCAAAAGTGAGGACTATGCCTTGCTCTTTTATTCTCCAATATGCAATGCAAATACAAAGATATCTCTTTATGGAGTTACCTATGATATTGTGACCTGCATGGCTCCTACGGGATCTCCTACTTCCTTTGTTATACTCTAATATCCACTCCCTGGATCATGCTCATCTATGGAACAACACAATAATACCATACAAATGGAACCCCCTTCTGCTCCTAGCGGCCTAGTATTTAACAATGTCCTAATAGCCATCTAGGGTTAGTTTTAGGGTTTTTGCATGCCTCAACTCCCAATTAGGGTTAGGGTTTTGGACCCTATATAATGTTCTTGAAATTCTACACATGACAAGATCCACATGTGTTGGTAATGAGAGCTGATATGGAATCCACATAGTATCATGGTGGTTAGTAGGAAAGGTCAACTTAAAGGAGGCATAACTTCCTCATACAAACTCCGATTGAGGTGATCTTTGCACCATCAGAAAGCTATCATGGTGTAGAATAGTGTTAAAAGGAAAAATAAAGAGGTGCATGAGAATGTTATTGTCCAAAGGAAATCCTTACAAAAGAAGAGTAAATAATAGGAGAAAATAAAATTCAAAGCCTTGGAGAAAGATAAATATGAACCCAAAGCTAAGAACCTGTTGTAGCCACAATGATCCCATTTTTTCCAAATAAGATGGGAGCCCCTATTTTTAGTTTTTCACATACTTAGTTTATTTTTGTCAAAAGCACTTTATTATCATCTTGTTTACTTAATTGTGTTGAAGGTTTTGCTTAATGATACTTTGAAGGAAAAATATGAAACAAATTAAGTTTTGAATAACACTAGTTACAACTTTGCTAATTCACTTAATTAAGTAAAAGAACAAATTGTGGAAGTGTAAAATCAGAATGATTATATGCTTATGTTAACCATCCCGACATTCTGATCCCGACTTCTTCATTTGTTTAATTTCGGCAATCAGAAGTCGGGAGTTCATTTCGTAAAAGTTAAATTAACGATACCAACTTCCCGACTCCGATGCTTGCGGACGTCGCAAGTCGACATGAAATTTGGTTAAGTTTATTTAAGTTTGTCGACTTCCCGACTCCGATATTTTCATTTTAACATCGACAATCGACAGTCAGAGGAGCTATTTGTTATCATCGAATTTCAATCCCGACTCCCAACTCCCGACTTTACCCATTTATAACAAATTGCGGAAGTCAGAAGTCGGAAGGTTATGAATTTTTATATTAACTTTGCTCCCGACTCCCGACTCCCAACTCCCGAATTTTTCAAATTTTGGGATCCCGCGTTGGCACTCCTATTTCCGCACTCAAAATTCATATTTCGCACGCGCCAAAACACCTCGAAACGCATGTGAAATTAATGTAATCAATGAACGATTAGGATCTAACCGTCAATTTTAGGGCAATTCACCTGTAATTAATGAGTGATTGATTTGGTCTTAATGTGACATTTACTTAATTAATTTTTGAATTTCTTTTGCCATTACGACATAGCGAATTCGGATTCTAACACATCAATATCTTTTGGTTCTGCAACAAAATTTAATCAATTTCAATGGATTTTTTCCAAGATTTTGAAGGATCACTTCTCCCATCATGGATAAAAGAACCAGGTCTAAAGCCACTGCCGAGGAATTGAAGCTGAAAGATCCCAATTTTGGATTCTATTCAGACACAGATGCGGGGGTCTCTAATATACTTTGTTTGGACTGGGCCAAAATATACAACATCTTTGACAGTGATGATTTTTCAGAATTCAAAACGAAGCCCCTATCTACTAAAACATTAGCAATTCTCATCTCCATGCCATTGTTGTGCTCCCAACCATCATGCCATACACAGATTTGGTAAAGTGGATGATTGACTACGTGGATATTCCGACTTGGACATTCATAGACTCCATCCAGATTGTTTATGCTTTGTTTAAGAAGGATACATTTGCAAGAATCTATGCTTTGAAGACCCTACAGTAGCTCCTCACACAGGAATTCATAAATGCATTTGAAAACACATATGAGACAGATATTCTTCTGAAATACTGGATGGCTGACCCCGATACTTTTATACTTAGGCCAAACAGGCAATATCTGATTTCTCTACTTAGAGAGCCATGCAAATTACTTGCAGCCATGCTTTGCAGGTTTAATGGAGCAAATACCTACCAGTACTCCAAGTTGGAATGGCCCCCCTTATCACATTACGTAGCCACCACAAGTAAAATATTCAATTGAGAACAAATTTTTTGTCACCTTTAAAGATGAAATTGCTCAAGCACAGAAGGCTCCAACCATTAGGAAGCCTAAGTTTTACCCGTCGTCCTGTTTGATGGATATTGTATTTACTTCCTTCTCTTATCCTGCCATGAACTGGCACTGGACCAGAGAAAAGCCTCCTATCCACATTTATTGTTCAATTCTTTGGGAAGATAACTACAAACCCTACATTTATGACATCTATGACAAGTTCATCAGTGTTGTTTATTTTTCCATCTTCAAAAATAGTGCTCCTAGGGTTTCAGAAAATGCCATTTCTCTAATTTCTACTATGGGTGATTGGTACATCGGAGAATATTTTACTTACCTCAGAATTTGGGGTAGTAAATCGGTGCATTTGTTTCTAAGGCTTGTCCCTGACAGGATGGTTCTTTCTGAGGTATCTTTCCATATTAGTTATGATGGACTTCATGGTCAATGTCATTCTTCAAAGAGAAGAGCGTGGCCTAAATTCCCTTTGTACATTGGACATTTAATAATTCATAATGCAACTCATGGTATCCTTTTAGCTAAAGAATTCGATCAGTTTAAATTGGATTTTGTGGAGAAAATAATGCATGACCCCCAGGGGTTTATAGTAGATCATTTTGTACAAGCACATTTGAAAAAATCCTATCTACATGAGCAACAACCAAATGATTCCTTATACTGGGGTGCACACAGTTTTGAAGAAGTTATGAGTAAAGTGACAGATGCAGACCAAAGGATCCTCATACATGAAGCTCAAAGCAATAAAGGCTTAAGGTTATGGAGGAAAGAGACAAAAAAATTCAACAAGAAGAAGAAAATGCTAGGGAAGCAATAGAGGCAGCCAATAAAGCTATAATTGTCAGTTCAGCCTCATCTCAGTTCAATCCACAGAAACAATTAGACAAGAATTAGGGTAAGCAGACTATGTCAGCTATTCAGTCCTCTACTCCCATTAAAAATCTAAATACCCTTATTCAACAGACCCAAATCCTTCAAGGTAAGTCCGTCTCTCATACTCAGTCTGTTTACAACATTGTTCCTATTCCTAAGATAGCACCAAATATATCTGTGAAGGATAAAAAACAAAAAAAGTTAGTTGTCAATCCTCCACTCCAAACATCCATTAATGATGTTATTGATCTAGAAAAAGAGAAACCTGTGGAAGTTATCAATCCAACTCCAGTAGTCTAGGAACCTCACCTAACATATGCTTCTCGGAATATCCATATTGTTAATGGTTATGCTTCTCATCCATCCCCAGATAGTGGCCTATCAGAAATTCGTAATGTAGATGACCCTATTCACTAGTATACCTCAAATTCACCACACAATTTGTCTCCTACTCCCAACCCTTTGGACTCAACTACACAATCTCTTAAGTCACCCACTCAGACTGGGATAGACATGTTAGTTGGCATTATTGTCACACAACAACCCACAACCTCTCAATCAGATACCCCACTGCATAAAGTTGATACCCTTGTCATTCCTTTACAGTATGAAACTACTACTCCTACTACCCATCCTACTGAACTCCCTTCTGAAAATTTTCCTACAACTGCTTCTCCCCAATTCATCCTACCACCACCTCAAGATTCATCTCAGTTAGCAACTACCATTGCTAGTCAACCATTTCCTATTGTTAATACCACAAAACTTCTAACCTCCACAGTTGAAGACTCAACAGAATTTGGTGAAGATGTTGTAGTGGTGCTTGGAGCCTGTTGTTTCAGCAAGAGACATAAAGCAGTGCTAATAAAAGGTTCTAAAATAAAAAGGGAAGGGGAAGTACAAGTTGGATCAGTTCCTAACCAATTCATATGGAAGCAAGCCACTGATGACCCACAAAGAGAGGCCATAGAAGTTGTTTTAGAAATAGGAGCCTTTGTTGGGGCTAATTTTGATTCTATGTCCACTCAAAATAAGGCATTAGAAGAGGAAAAAGCTAAGAATGTCACATTGCGGGTAGAGAAGGACTCTCTTCATTAGAATTTGAACAAGCAAATGGAAGACTTCAAAGCCCAACACAATTCAGTGGTGCAAAATTTACAACATCAGATTCAACATTTGTCTCAACAAAAAGCAATTGCATAAGCTAAGGTGATTGAGCAAGCCTCTAATCTTGCTGACCTCAAGATGCAAATGGAACAACTCAAAGATCAAAATCCCTTTTATGACTTTTTCAAATTGATTGTACAAGAATTCAAGGATGAAGCCATTTCCTGTAACAATAATTTGAGGCAGATTCAAACCCGATATTTTCAATGCCTTAATGAAGTACAGGAGGGCTTCAATTATTTTGAACGTTTGTTAGATATACTGGCAGACCATATTGATAAAATGAAGAAGGCTCATGCAGCTTATGAGCAGCTTTGTGAGTGGAAAACCCATTTGAAGACTTCTCCACAAACTCTTTCCTACTTGGACTCGGTAAAATTGATGAGAACCCAAATATCGATCAAATATTGGGAACTTGTCTGTGATGAGGTGGCTCGCATGATTGGTAAGGGAGAGAATATTTGTGCAAGATAGTGGATGTTAACAGATGATCATATGGAGAACATGGGAATGCCTGTCTTTACTGAGTTGGCAGAATCGCTGCCATCAAAGTTAAGAATTGTTGAGGTAGACGAGCAAAGGGACCAATCTGCATACATGATCCAGAATACCATGTAGCTAGACATCTCTTCGTTCAGATTGTTTATTTCATCCCATGGTCAATTGGAAGATACGTTGCAAGGATTTCTCAATACATGGTCCAAGATCCATAATAAATAAATTAGATCCTATATGTGTAAAGTGTAGCTACAGCTGGAACATGCCAACTATCTTGATGTAACCGAGATGTGGAATGTTTATGCTGAATGGAAATATTATCTTACTAATCGGGATCAGGGTAGTTAGTATTTCTTACTTAGATTCAGGAAATTTGGCCTTCTTTTGTGGATCTATCTTATCCACTTCATTGTATTTATTTTTTATCTCTCAAAGGGAAAAAAGGGGGAACACTGTGGAACCGTTGGTGGAATTTATTTGTACGAGTCTTTGTAGAACTTTCTGTCTTTTGAAACCAATTATTTAATGATTTACAGACTTGTGAATGTAGGGTGGAATGTTTCCTGTATATGGTTCGTGGCATAATGTGAGATGAAGTTTTCTTATTCTCCTTGTGTTTCCTTTTAATTCAATCATCCTTTAATATGTTTCGAATGTTGATAATTGCAGAGGTTAATCAACCATTGTGAATTTCTTTATTATGGTGAACTATTGTGACAAGGTGAAGTGAATTTGTTCATGTATCTCTGTTATGACAGGGTCCTTTGTAGACTATCATCATTTTGAAATACTAACATTTTTTTTATTTGATTATTTACTATTTTTTTTATTAATGATAACTCTGAGCATTTGATTGTGTATCTGTAAACTGGTTTAGTTGAATAATATCTTTGTTTAACTATTAGCAGCAGGAATTCTTTTGATGAAAATACGGATTTATCTTTATTTTTTTTACTACATCCTATTTAATTAATAGAATCAAGTGACAAAATTTTAATCCATCTCAAGTAGGTTTTCCTGCTTGAATTTGTTAACCAAATTTATCCCCAATTTCCATTAGATCTTTAGGATCCTTTATTGTATCAATCACTTAGATCAAAATTCTTATTCTCAAAAAGAAAAACCCCAAGTCCAACGGAGGTTTATATCCTTCGGAATCACTCATCCCAAATGACTGGGAAAGAGGGAAACTCTTGTGAATGTTTTCTGAAGTTCTTGGATCGAATTGATTTCCTTGCATTGACGATCGAATCAATACCTTGGCATCAACAAATGGTGCTAGAAGGAGGGATGCCTAAGTCTTAATGGTCAAAAGCAACCAGAATAAACCTCCTCCAACATGTTCTCCAATCGCAACCCATATTCATGCCAACCCACTAACCACATTTACTATTGTCTCTTTTCCGCAACCTGAAACCATTTCCACACCGCTTCCACATTCAACTCAACCTGAAGGAAATACTGCCATTCTTACTCCTTTACTTGCATATCCCGAGCTTAGGAACCAGATCGAAAGTTCTCAACGAGCTTTGGCTAGATAAAAATCAAGACTTGCAAGAATCCAAGAGCTCCAAGAGAGTTTGGCTCATCGTTTCGAATCTTCTGTTGTTAATATCACAGACCCTACAACATATACGGCACCAGAAAATTTCTCGTGGTTGGAGGCTCCCAATCGTTCTTTGCACAACATCCTTACCAGCCAGACCAACCCTATATTCACCTCTGAGTGGGATAACCCTTTGTTCCAATCTGATTATCAAGTCAATGAAGCTTCGTCACCCAATCACCAAAGTTTAGTTCTTGGAATGGGTGGATCAGGACAACCACAATCTCCACCTAATTCTCGTCCTGATTCTCCTTGTGGTAATAATTCCCAAGGAAGTTCTTCTTATCATCATTCTATCAATTTATCTGACGATTCCAGTGACCAAGATAGAAATAACCAATGCATGGCTAATAACCAGAATAGGCCTTGGATGGATCAAGACGCGGTGGTCGTTCCAGGTCCACAACACCCGCTACCGAAGAACCCCGAGAAAGTTTTGCCAAAATTTGACCCTGACGATAAATAGTCGACCGAAGACCACATAAAAATGAATAAGCAAAGCATCAATCATGAATAATCAACATTATTGGGAAGGAGGATCAAGCATGTTTAAAAGATAAATAGGATATTATACAAGAGAGAAGGACAACAAAGAATTACCTTTGCTAAGAATGATCAAAACTAGAACACAAGTAAAGATGATTCAAGCAGCATTTTAAAAATAAAATCCCAATGTCACAAGCATCGCTACTACTTCTAGCAGGCGTCCATAACCTCAACAGGGTTTCCTTTTAATCCAAAGGATCGCTTTTATCCCAACCACTAAATATACATGTGTAAGGGTTACCGTGTATGTTTGATTTCCCAAAAGAAAACTAAAGGACACTGCCCTAACTTGGTGATCAGCTGGTGGAAATGCCATTCACAAAAAACTCGCAGAAAATGATCAAGCTAGCTCATGATGAGACCCCCTACCTTTTAAGTGAAAACTGAAAGGGAATTATGCTAGCTTGGTGACCAGCTGATGATAATGTCATTCCACAAGAATTCATGATCATGGTTAGGCCAGCTTGTAATAAGACATCCTGTCCTTTAGGTCAATTTTTGGGTCTACATTTATTTATTTATCTTACGAAAATTTTGTTGAGGGATAACAAGCCACCACTTTTGCTTGGCAACCAATTAATAGTAGTGTCATTCACTGGTACTCCTTTTCATTATGAATAATCATATCCAAATACCACTAGTGGATGATGTCTCTAATATAGAACTTTTTTCATTCAATAAGCAAAGGAAATAAGTAATAATGCAAAATCACAAGTGTAGGAAGATCATTCTAGACTAAAAAGTAATATTTACTACTGAAACCATGGAGATGTATATAAAAAAATGAGCCTTACTTCCTTTGCTTCTAATACTCTAGTTGTTGCCTAGGCTAATATGCATAGCGTCCATTGATGTTGAGAAGAAGATCAAAGAGTATGAGAAAAAAAATTATTTGTTGAAAAGTTAGGTTGAATATTACAAATCAAGCCAGTTCAAAGTTTTGGAATTCATTGAATGATGCTTTCAAGATACAAATTGAGCTAAATCTTGTTCAAAGAGAATTTCACACCAAATCTCAACACCTACAAGTTCAGAGCCAAGATATAGTAGAATTATGTATCATCTTAAGAACTAGATGGTTAAATATGATTGAGCAAGCTGCAATTCGAGAGTGTAAACAATTTCTAGTCCTCCTAGAAGAGATTCATTAAGAAATACCTATTTTCATTGAAGCAACTCTACTAGAGATTGAGTTGAATAATAGATATTGGATAGACTCCACTGAAAATGCAATGAGGGAAATTAGACAAGAGATATCAGATTGTGCCACTATGTGGAAGGTAACAAAAAAGATGACAAATACATGTCATCCACTCTTTTCTGGTCTAAAGGACAATTTCTTCCCCTATCCTCAAGTAATCGAAGAACTACAAGACTACATAAATTCGAATAGTATGATAATTCATTTTCATTGAGGCCCCTATCAAAGACATCACACCAATCAAAACAATGTTGCATAATGTGGAGAAGTTTGAAAAAGTAATGAGCCAAATCATTACATCATATAAGGTTCCTTTCAAACAACATAGCTTTCCCCAAGATGATGCACTTAAGGAAGTAGTTGAATCTTGGAATTTTTTTATTGAAACTATGGAAATGAGCAATGTGAGGCAACAAGTAAGCAAGAAAATGAGACAAATAGACAAGAAGGGGAATCATGTAGTCAAGCCTATAATTCGAACAATCAAGGAGGGAAATTGAAATGATTGGTCTCCCCTAAACCTTTTAGTATAAATAATATGAATTTAATCAAGATATAGGATTTTTGTTAAACAATATAAACTATTTTTTAATTTTAAATAAGAATCCAAGGCTAGCCACTTTTCAAGACTCAATCGGGTGTATGTGTGGGGTGGGACTATTTTGTTTCTACTTATACTAGAGTGGATGTAATAATGTTTCCTTTTGTTGTATACTACTATTTTGCAAATAATAATTATCTCTTACTGTTGTTTTCTATTAGTTTCTAACTATGAATGTGAGATTATTGTTGGTTATTACATTTCAGGCTAACCTGATTTTAATAACTAGTTGTTTATATTATTTTAGTCATTGATTTGCATTATACGATTTTATATACTCAATTATTGGAATCTTATCATTCTCATATTGAAACTCTATTCTTAGATCCTAGCCAGGTTATTAGAATAGGACTACAATATGTTTTTAGTATAGTACTTAATTCAAGATTTAGCCATTCAAAAGATAAAATTCAACTATCTTTTCATGGCAATTGGGCCAACATATCATAGCGGATTTCAATGTTCGGGTACACAGGGTACTCCCAAAAGACCGAACACCTAGAGCAACCACTTCACACAAATAGATCACAGATCAACACACCGATGTTTTGACGTGGTTTAAACCCTCATAAGGGAAACACTCCACAGCCCCGGCCAAATAGCTTCTACGGGACAATTTATTATGCAAAGAAAGAAAGTTACAAATGAGCTTCTCATAATCGATCAACTTTCCAATGACCCTCCATGCTCTTTAAATAGAGATCATGGACCAATCGAGTGTTAAGCCACGGATCAAGGGTAGGTATGATATAAGAAAATTTGAGTCGTTGGATCACTCTATGTCAGGAACATATCATGACCGTCGGATTAAGTATTTACAAATGCATACTAATGCATACTAAAGAAACACACTTTTCCTAATGGATATATTACACAAGTTGATCTTAACTAACTCCTAAGTGTCTAAATATCCTAACATTCAATCTAAAAAAGGAAAATTCTAATTGGACCTTGGCCTTGGGAAACCCCCCTAAGGTTGAAAATGGACATAACGTCCATGTTTATATACGAGAGTGCCAACATTAGCTAGAACTATGCTAGGAATCACTTTACAAAATATAAATATTATGTGTAAAAAGAGTTCATTGAATTAAAACAATCACCCAAACCATAATAAGTTTGAACATTTTGTCCATATTTTTTGTTCATGACCAGAATCCTTGATGATTGACTCTACTAATTCTGAAGGTAGAAAATAGCAGTGCATTAATGGACATGTTTAAATGTCTAATGTTTAAAACAATCAAATCATATGAACATGGATAATGATTGATATTGGAAAATATTTTGATATCTTCAAGGAAATAGTAGAGATTGATGTTGAATAACCTCCAACCACATCATCCGTGAGATGTAGAACAATCAGTGGCGGGTAATGGTTAAGACACCCCTAAGCGGAAAGGTTGCCGGTTCGAAACCCCGCGGATAGTAAAATCCAACCATGTTAAGGGTTGGTGAGGTCCAGGCCGGGTGCGATCCCCGGGTGATTTTGACGGCTTAGATGCCCCTAGTTCGCAGTCTCTCAGCCAAAGGCGAACCCTCCTAGTCAGGGGGTACTACCACTTGCCAACAACAACAACAAAAAACCTCCAACCACATCAAAATAGAAAAAGCAAAGCAATCTTGGGATGATATTTGATAGCATCCAAATAAAACAAGAAATCAATTTGTATGAAACCTCCAATGGTTTCAATATGAAACCAAAAATTGATTTGTAAAAGCCTCCAATGGTATCAAATCAAAACAAAAAAAAAATATTTATGAATTTCTTCACAAGATCATTGCAAATATCAAAACACTTATCATGGAAAGAAATTTAGAAGTGCTTTTTTACACCAATCACAGCGAAATATCAAATTGAAATCGAGGTTAAATCAAAAGACCATCGGCCACCTTGAAGAAAAGTGAAAGCTCAATAATTGGAGAAGGCTCATCAACACCATCCGAGAGTTGGAAAATATAGAAGTTAAAAAGATCGAAAACATCATGCACAACCAACAAGCTTCCTGGGCTTTTGTCGAACCCATAGAAAATGAAGTAGACAAAAATAAAACAAGGGTTGAGATCTCTAACTGACAACTCATGGAAGCATAAACTAATGGTCAAAACGAAAGATATTGCCTTCGAAATTTTATGGTCCAGCGAGCAACTCAAACTTAGAACAATGAAAATGACTTTCGAATTCAAGGGTCCCGCCCTATAATATAACACATTTACAACTTTTTTAAGTTTACATTTAAAGTTTCAATAATCACTAATAAAAGATAGTATTTAATGCAATGACATGTAAAATTCATGGAAATTTAGATTAGCTTTGGGATTTATGGGATACTCTAAGACATTTTAATTAATTATGACAAAGAATTTGTCATCTTTGTAGCACTAAGAGGGTTGAAGATGAAAATCAACTTCTTTTGAAATGTTTTGCATACAACCACATTAGATCATAATTTCAAAATATTTAGGGATTTAGGATTTCCGTGGTGATCTTTGTTTATAGAACCAGTTTCCGGAGTGACCATGGTTGCCATTTTTTAGTCGACATTTCGAATCCTCAATTGGATCCATCATCAGGACAAATAGTCACTTGGTAATAGTTGTGGACGAGACCTATAAATAATGATCTAGAGGAGCGGGATCAATCATTTTACAGGTCATCTTGTAGAAGCAAAATTATTGTTGGCTATGAACAAAAGATCAAAAACAAAACTACCAACACCAATAATGTAAAAAGGGAACTAAAAATAAGACATATCTTTAATTGTATTTGGTTTTCTTGGTTTCTTTTGTGCCCCTTTAGATTTTAGGGTTTGCCTCTTTTGTTTTTAGATATTTCTTATTTTTCTTTCCCTTTTTACATTGTTAGTGTTGGTAGTTTTGTTTTTGATCTTTTGTTCATAGCTGACAATAATTTTGCTTCTACAAGATGACCTATAAAATTATTGATCCCGCTGCTCTAGAATATTATTTATAAGTCTTGTCTACAACTCTTACCAAGTGATTATTTGTGTTGGTTATGGAGCCAGATCTTCCAGTCTCATAGATGATATTGTCTCAGCCATGCACCTAAGAGGACTCTACACTCTTGCCCCTACCTTGGGGTTCGGGAGCAACGCCCCCGAGAAAAAAATTTGGGGTTGTTTTCGCCAACAGTTTTCGGGCCCATGGTTTTGGGTAACCCGTGGTATTTTTCCATTGTATTTCCCTTATAAAAGAAAGACATTGTAATACGGCTAGGGTTGATGTATTAGGTATTATGCATTGTAAAGATCTCTGATATCAATAAGAGAGACTATGAGACAGTGAAGAGGAAGTGCAGTGGTTGTGCTGCAGGTTGTATCCCTTCACTTTGCTGGACGGAATAATAAGAAGGATTGGCAACTTCAGTGTGGACGTAGCCCAAGTTCGGGTGAACCACAATATATCTGTGTCTCTCTTGTAATGTGTGTGTGATTATATTTTCATTTTTGTTTATTGTTATTGCTCCGCGATCCTGTTTTTCTAACAATTGGTATCAAAGCCAAAGGCCTATTTGACAGATAAACCCGCAGGAAGCTAGGGTTTCTGGTTCGAGTGGGAGAAATGGCAGAAGAAGGAAAGCTTAAGGTCGAGAAGTTTAACGGCCAAAACTTCCAGTTATGGAAGATGCAAATGGAGGACTATCTGTACCAGAAGGATCTATTCCTGTCGTTGGGAGGAAGAGCAAAGTAGTCGGCGGCCATGAAGGACGAAGAATGGGAGGTTCTTGACAGAAAGGCTCTGGGAACAATACGACTGAGCCTGGCTTCGTTGGTGGCTTTCAATATCTCAAAAGAAACGAAAACAGAGAGTTTGATGAGCGCACTAGGTAAGTTGTATGAAAAACCCTCGGCCTCCAACAAGGTATTTCTAATTAAGCGTTTATTTAATATGAAGATGTCTAAAGGTGGATCTGTTACTGATCATTTAAATGAGTTTAATACGGTTACAAATCAACTAAGTTCTGTAAGTGTGAACTTTGATGATGAGGTTAGGGCTCTTCTAATCTTGTGTTCATTGCCAGAAAGCTGGAATAGCTTGGTCATGGTTGTAAGTAACTCTGTCTCTGGTTCAAACACCTTGAAATTTGATGATGTTATTGGTGTTATTCTTAGCAAGGAAATGCGAAGAAAAAGAACAGGTGAGACATCAGGTAATGCGTTGACCATGGAGACCAGGGGAAGACAAAAGGAGAGAGGAAAGAGCCAAGGTAATCGTGGGAAGTCTAAAATGGGCAAATCCAAGTCCATAATGGGAAAGATAGAGTGCTGGAACTGTGGAAAGAAAGAACATCTGAAGAAAGACTGTAGATCTCTAAAGAAGAAAGGAGATGCACAGAAGAAAACTACCTAAGAAGCAAATGCAGCAGGTGATGTGTTACAAGATGCTTTGATTCTTGCATTAGATAATACTAGTGATTATTGGGTAGTAGATTCCAAGGGCTTCATGTCATGCTACACCCCATAGGAAATACTTTCATGATTATGTTCCAGGCGATTTTGGACATGTTTTATTGGGTGATGATGAGCCATGTAAAATTGTTGGAATGGGTAAGGTATGGATAAAAGTTAAGAATGGAACTGACTAGATGTTAAAAGATGTTAGGCATATTCCTGCTATGAAAAGAAATCTGATCTCAACAAGGCAGTTGGGAGATGGCTGCTGTCTATCTACATTTGGAGAAAAGTGGTGGAAGATCACTAAAAGATCAATGGTGATAGCAAAAGGAGACAGGGTAGGTACGTTGTATTTATGTCCTCATAATACTGACCATTCTATCTCTTTAGCTTCCACAGGAACAAATACAGCATTGTGGCATCATAGGCTTGGCCACATGAGTGAGAAGGGGATGCAGATTCTCCACTCAAGAAAGTTGCTGTCAGATTTGAAGCAGGTAAGTTTGGAATTCTGTGAGAACTGTGTTTATGGAAAACATAAGAGAGTCAGATTTCTCAGGGTTAGGAAACAGAAGAAGAATGAAAAGTTAGAGCTAGTGAATACAGATGTATGGGGACCGGCTCAAGTACAATCTCTTGGTGGCTCTCATTATTATGTTACATTTATTGATGATGCAACTAGGAAAACTTGGGTTTATTGCATTAGACATAAATCTGATGTGTTTGCTACTTTTAAAAAGTGAAAAGCTTTGGTTGAGAATGAGACGGGAAAAAGGTTGAAGTGTCTCAGATCTGATAATGGAGGTGAGTACTGTGACAAGGATTTTGATAGTTACTGTTCATACCATGAGATTCGTAGAGAGAAGACAGTCCCAAGAACACCACAAGAAAATGGTGTGTCTGAAAGGATGAACAGAACGATCATGGAGCGTGCAAGGTGTATGAGATTGCATGCAGGGTTGCCCTTACAGTTTTGGGCAGATGCTATAAATACTGTTGTTTATTTAATAAATAGAGGACCTTCAAGTGCTTTGGATGGTGGTATTCCAGAGGAGGCATGGACATATAAAAAGGTAAACTACTCATTTCTGAGAACATTTGGTTGTGAAGCATTTGTCCATATTGATAAAGAAAATAGAACAAAGCTTGAAGCTAAATCCAAGAAATGTACATTTATTGGATATGGGGTTGATGATTTTGGTTATCGTTTATGGGATGATGAAAATCACAAAATCATTAGAAGTAGAGATGTCATATTCAATGAAAAGGTCATGTATAAAGATCAGTTGCAGGGAAAGAAATAGGAAAAGGAAAACACAGAGTACATAGTACTTGATGAAATTCAAGAAAATGAAGTTCCAAAGGTGCCAGAAAATCAAGAACAACACCAAGTACCTGAAACTCCTGCAACTACAAGAAGATCTACCAGGTTAAGTAGACTCCCTGAATGATACTCTCCTTCAATGTATTATTTTTTGATGACTAATGCTGGTGAACCAGAATGTTATGAAGAAGCAATGCAAGTGGAAACTAGAAAGAAGTGGGATCAAGGCATGAATGAGGAGATGGACTCATTAGTAGGAAACCAGACTTGGGATCTGGTTCAGTTGCCTGCTGGTAAAAGAGCATTGCAGAACAAATGGATTTACAGGTTGAAGGAAGAAGAAGGAGGTAAGAAGCGGTACAAGGCCATACTTGTTGTAAAGGGGTTTGGACAAAAGAAATGTATAGATTTTGATGAAATATTTTCTCCTGTTGTTAAGATGACTTCAATTAGGACTATTTTAAGTCTAGTGGCGGTAGAAGATTTGCATATTGAACAGTTGGATGTAAAAACAGCCTTTCTCCATGGGGATTTGGAGGAAGAGATATATATGCAGCGGCCACAAGGGTATGAGGTCAAAGGTAAGGAAAACTTGGTATGCAGGTTGAAAAAGAGTTTGTATGGCTTGAAGCAAGCTCCAAGGCAGTGGTATTTAAAATTTGACAGGTTTATGACAGAACAAGGTTATAGTAGATATCATTCTGACCACTTTGTTTATTTCAAGAAACTAGACAATGAAAGATATATTATCTTGTTATTGTATGTGGATGACATGCTTGTTGCAGGGTCTAACATGCAGGATATAAATGTACTCAAAAGGAAGCTAGTTAATTCATTTGCGATGAAGGATTTGGGTGCTGCAAAGAAAATCCTTGGTATGAGAATAATGAGAGACAGGAAAAATCGCAAATTGACATTATCTCAGAGTGAGTACATACAAAAGGTGTTGGAAAGGTTCAGAATGCAAAATGCAAAATCAGTAAGTACACCTTTGGCCATCCATTTCAATCTAACTAAGGAAATGTGTCCCAAGACACAGGAAGATACGGATTACATGTCCAAGATTCCCTATCAATCAGCAGTTGGCAGCTTGATGTATGCCATGGTGTGCACAAGACCAAATATTGCACAAGCAGTGGGAGTTGTGAGCAGATATATGAACAATCCAGGTAAAGAACATTGGAAGGCAGTACAGTGGATTCTCAGATATTTGAGAGGTACTACCACTCAGGCATTATGTTTTGGAGGTTCAGACACTGTTTTACAGGGATATGTTGATGCAGATATGGCAGGTGATAAGGATAGCAGGAGGAGCACCACAGGGTATGTGTTTATTGTAGGTGGAACAGTAGTAAGTTGGATTTTGAAACTGCAGAAGGTTGTTGCACTTTCAACAACAGAAGCAGAGTATGTTGCTGTTACAGAGGCTAGTAAAGAAATGATTTGGTTGCATAGGTTTATGGAGGAAGTGGGTAAGAAGCAGAAGGATAGCAGGTTGTATAGTGACAGCCAGAGTACCATTCATCTTGCAAAGAACTCAGCATTCCATTCTAGGACTAAACATATACAGCTGAAGTACCATTTCATACGCTTTGTTCTGGAAGATGAACTGTTGAAGCTAGAAAAGATACATACTAGCCAAAATCCTGCAGACATGTTCACAAAGGTAGTGACCAGAGAGAAATTGAGTTCCTGCTCGGTTTCAATTGGCCTTCTAGCATGAAGGTGAAGATGAGAAAGTTGCCAAGTCCAAAGTCCAGTAAGTACAGCAGCGGTGGAGTTGTTGTGATCAGTATCCAAGTGGGAGATTGTTGGTTACTGAGCCAGATCTTCCAGTCTCATAAATGATATTGTCTCAGTCGTGCACCTCAGAGAACTGTACACTCTTGCCCCTACCTTGGGGTTCAGGGGCTGTTTTCGCCAACAGTTTTCGAGCCCATGGTTTTGGGTAACCTGTGGTATTTTCCCATTGTATTTCCCTTATAAAAGAAAGACATTTTAATATGGCTAGGGTTGATGTATTAGGTATTATGCATTGTAAAGATCTCTGAGATCAAGAAGAGAGACTGTGAGACAATGAAGAGGAAGTGTAGTGGTTGTGCTGCAGGTTGTATCCCTTCACTTTGTTGGACGGAATAATAATAAGGACTAGCAACTTCAGTGTGGATGTAGCCCAAGTTGGGGTGAACCACAATATATCTGTGTCTCTCTTGTAATGTGTGTGTGATTATATTTGCATTTCTATTTATTGTTATTGCTCTGCGATCCTTTTTTTCTAACAATTTTTCCTATTGATGGATCCAATTGAGGATTCAAAACATCAACTCAAAAATGGCAATCATGGTCACTCCGGAAACTGGTTGTTTCAAAATATTTGTTACAATACCAACCTTTTGAACATTTTAACTCATCAAAACAATTGTGATTTAAGAATGCTTCTCTTACACCTTTTAGAGCAGAAATTAAATTTTAAAGCAAACTAAGTGATTCCTTAGCCATTTTTAAGTTTTAATGGGCCAATATTAATTTTAGTGTATTTTTTTTGTTTGTAAGCTCGACACACATTGTATTACTTATATATCAAAAATTGTATAACCTAGTATGGTTGGCCTGCCATTGGGGAAACCAGACTAGCCATGGAACTAGATTTTAACCCTTGTTTTCCACGTGGAATCATTATTATAAGTGTTGTAGTGATATCCCTAAAAGGGAGAGAAAAATCTATAAATTTTGAAACTAACAGTCCTAATAGTTATTAGCCTATAATAACTATCATACTTATAAACAAAACAAATAGGCTTAACAGTGTTGGAGGAAAACCAGACATGAAACATAGTGCTAGTTCTTAGAGTCATAAAAAATTATCACAAGGGTCACCTCAGGCTTCTCCTTCGCTACGCTAGTCTTCCTGGACGAGATGCGTTCTCAGAAGACCATGCTAGTGGTAGCCTTCACAAGCAAGTTCATTTTGGCCCCCAATTTTACTTGAGCATTGGCAACCAATTTGAGGGTGGCTTCTATTCCTTTGATCTTGGCTTGAGTTTCTTGTTCTTGAAATTGTGCATCCTTCTTCTCTTCAACCTAATCCATCAGAGATTACCACAAGGGTTTTGACCTGCCAATAAAGCATGGAAAAGTTTACAGGCAAAATTAAGTGGTCCCAAATGTTGAGTGGGTGAATATTTTTCAGGGTAGTAAGTTTAAAAAAAGAAATTTAATAATTACCTTTGTATTTATTTTAAAAAAATAATGTCTATAGCTATTAGCCCATGGGTTTTTAGGGGAGAGAGGGCTTAAAAATGGTTTTCGCCCATGATTTTTAGAAGAGAGGGGCTTGGAGATGGTTTTTTCCCATGGATTTTAGAAGAGATGAGCTTGAAATGGTTTTCTCCCTATGAATTTAGAGTTAAGAACTCCATTCGCCCCAATTTTATGGAATGGGGATTTTTTTATTGCTAAATTGCCCAAGTTTGTTTAGCTAATTGTAATCTTAAAATAATCTGTATTCTTTGGATTTAGTATAAATTATTGTTTCATTTACAAATTTCCATATAATTATCGGTAAATCGATTAAATGAGAATTAAAAGAAATATGTATTCTCTTAATTGAGATTTATTTGTAAATAAGTGGCCAAAAGCTTAAAAGAATCTTTGTTTTTCACTTTTACTGCAATCTAGTGCTTTGTTTCAATTTTAGCTGCAATTTCCATTGGGATTTGCTCTGAGCTTAAGAAAAAATTGTTTCTTTGGTGAGGTAGTCGCATTTCTCAGGTCTTATGTTGGATCTTTCCCTCAATAACTTAAATACAATGCCAAGTTCAGTGAGAAACTAGTCTTGTGTACACCAATTACACCTTCCGAGGTAAAACTATTTCATTTTATTAAAAGATTCCTTCCATTCCTCTTTGAGGTATTACAAACTGAGAATCTTGTAATGTATTATTTCTTTGTCAAATTATTTACAACTTCTTATCTTTCCGAAAGAGCATAAAATATTGTAAGGTTTTGTAGTTATGTCGTCAAGCTTTTGAAGCTTTTGGTGAAATTCTCTGCTAGATTAATTTCTTATTGATACAGTCATCTAAAATATATGTGGCTAGTGTATATACTCTAGTAATTTACTTTAAGCATCTAAGGGATTAAATCAAAATATATATCTATAAAATCTTTGAAGGAGGTCCAATGCTACTTCAGGAAAATAATTAAGGTGCAAGTTTTAGTAGATTTTAATTTAATTAGCTGGATTATTTGGCAGATTGCTATGGTAACTTTGATAAAACTCAACTAGTTGAATTACTTGGCAAATTGTCATGATAATATTGATAATATTTAACTCTAACTTAGTGGTAGTAATCGCTGCAAGATCTCGTCTAGTAAAATTTATGTGGTAAAGAATCGAGAGGTAAAAAATCAAATGGCAGGATGTCTACTCAAAAGAATATGAAACTCTCAATTATCAAGTTAATGTACTTTTTACTTTCTCTTCATTATCCCTTTGTAAAATAACTATAACTTAATGTAATAGAGACAATGATGGAATCCAAAATGATAAGTGAATTTGTTTAAACCTTGAAAACTATATTATTGTCATAGACATTATTAAATTGATAGATTGTATTTTTTCAGCATTAACATTATGTAGTATTTTTCACAGAAATGCTCTATAAAACATAGAGGTATATATGTATTATTCACTTGTGTTAAAACCAACCTAGATCCAAATCCTAGGCTCTATCAAGCGCCGTGAGGGATCAAATATCCCGAGGTGCAAACCTCTCCTTGAAAAGGTCCTTGAGTGCAATACCTGAGAAGAGATTTGCACCTCGAGAGATTTGATCCCTCTTGCCGCTTGATAAAGCTTAGGATTTGGATCTAGGTTGGTTCCAGTCGTGGGCGGTGACACAAAACTGGAGTTTGATCAGCATTGTAAAGAACAGGGTAAGTTGAAAACACAGATAGAATTATGAGGATTATCATAATGTAAGTAATAAGTATTAAGGATTGAGTAAATTATTAAAGCAAAGGTTTGCACCTTTTTTTAGTGAAGGAAAGCAAAGGTTTGCACCTCAAGGGATTTGATCAAATATATTACAATGTGATCAACTTTGATATATATTCTTCATTTTTTCTTGATTTCACTCCTGCTCCCTTTGGCATCTTCTCGTATCGATCATATGTGAAAGGAGGAAGACCATCCAGACCTTTTACTCATGATATTGTTGTAAATGGGAGTCCCCATCGTTCTTTGTTTCCAATATTTATAGTTTCCTTCTCCAATGTTAATCCCCATTTTTTTTTGCACTATTGATGTAGATATATTAAACGTTGGAACACTGGTTGGGGCCAAAAGAAGTAATGGTGACTTATCTGAAAAATAATCAATTTCTAATGTTTGTCAAATAGCTCCAATCAAGTAAGATTTTCTTGTACCTGCAGTTCCTTGGATAATTATTTGTAGTGGTTCAATGTTCCCACCTCTGTAATTCTCGAGAATAATCTCAAATGATTTTTTTTGCTTCTCCGCTAAGATTTCAATTGAATAATTTTGAGTACAATTATTATGAACAATAGCATTCAATTGTTGGTTTTCAGATATGAACTGTAGTGCACGATTGAAAGTTTCCATATCAATAAAATTAGAGTTCCAATTTTCCTTGTTATCACATTCCATGTATCCAAGTATGTCATATTCATTGGTAGGACTTCTTCATGATCTCTTTAGTTCACGATCGTGTTTTCTAGGTTCTTCCATATGTTCTGATGATTCTTTTTCTCTTTCTCTTCTATACATTTGTCGTACTTTTATTTTTTTATCATCAATATCTTCATTATTTGCAATATTATCATGAGGATCCACAATATACCCTAAAATAGAGAAGAAAAAAAACTTTAATATGTTGAAATCATTGCAAATAGTTTTTCTATTAAATAGATAAATTTAATGTATAAATGTAAATAACAAAAAACAATGCATTGTTGAAATCAATGCAAATTTTTTACTTTTTATTAAATTGTTAAATTAAATACATACATGTAAAAAACAAAACAAAATATGCATTGTTAAAATCAATGCAACGAATCAAATAAATATGCATCTTGTGTTATTTAACAACATTTGTGCATGGTCTATTAGTAAACAGTAAAGTTATTGGGCTTTAGTTAACCTAGAGACCAAGGTTCAAAACCATTTTTGCTTGAAGTTATAGATGTAAATAACAAAAAAATAAAATGCATTGTTGAAACCAATGCAAATAATCAAATTAATATTCATCTTGTGTTTTTGAAAAATATCTGTTTATGGTTTATTAAACAATGCATTGTTGAAATCAATGCAACAATGTTCTTTTATTAAATTGATGAATTCAATACATACATGTAAAAAAAAAAAACAATGCATTGTTGAAGTCAATGCAACTAATCACATCAACATACATCTTGTGTTTTTTAAGAACATTTGTTTATTGTCTATTGGTAAGTAGTGAAATGATTGGACTTAAGGTTCAAATCTCTTCTATTTCTTATGTCAATTATAGTAATTTTTTTACTTCTTTTGTTTTTACTTCTTATGTCTACTATAATATTTTTTTACTTCTTTATTTTATTTCTTATATTTCTACTTTTTATGTCAACTATAATATTTTTTACTTCTTTATCTTTTAAGCATTGTTGAAATCAATACAACCATTTTTTTTATTAAGGTTCAAATCCATTCTATTTTTTTTATTTCTTATGTCGGCTATAATAATTTTTTTTATTTCTTTTGTTTCTACTTCTTATGTCTACTATAATATTTTTTTACTTTTTTATTTTATTTCTTATATTTCTACTTTTTATGTCAGCTATAATATTTTTTACTTTTTTATCATTTTTACTTCTTATATTTCTAGTTTTTGTGTAGGCTATAATATATTTTTTTGTAACATTTTTTTATTACATTGATGAATTCAATTTACATATGTAAATAACAAAAAAAAATAATGCATTTGTTGAAATCAATGCAACGAATCAAATCAATATGCATCTTGTGTTTTTTTAGACTATTTGTTTGTTGTCTATTGGTAAGTAGTGAGATCATTCGGCTTAAGGTTCAAATCCATTCTATTTTTTATATTTCTTATGTCGGTTGTAGTATTTATTTTACTTCTTTTGTTTCTACTTCTTATGGCTACTATAATATATTTTTTACTTCTTTCTTTTATTTCTTATGTTTCTATTTTTTATGTTTTTATTCTTTATCTTTTTTACTTCTTATATTTCTAATATTTGTTTTACGCATTGTTGAGATCAATACAACAATGTTTTTTTATTAAGGTTCAAATCCCTTCTATTTTTTCTATTTCTTATGTCGGTTATAGTATTTTTTTTTAAATCAATGCAACCATGTTTCTACTTCTTATATTTCTAATATTTGTTTTACGCATTGTTGAAATCAATGCAACCATGTTTATACTTTTTATGTCAACTATTCTTTATTTTTTTTACTTCTTATGTTTCTAATATTTGTTTTACGCATTGTTGAAATCAATGCAATCATGTTTTTTTATTAAGGTTTAAATCTCTTCTATTTTTTCTATTTCTTACGTCGACTATAGTAAAAAAAAATTAAATCAATGCAACCATGTTTCTACTTTTTATATTTCTAATATTTGATTTACGCATTGTTGAAATCAATGCAACTATGTTTCTACTTTTTATGTCAGTTATTCTTTATCTTTTGTACTTCTTATATTTCTAATATTTGTTTTACGCATTGTTGAAATCAATGCAACCATGTTTTTTATTAAGGTTCAAATCCCTTCTATTTTTTCTATTTCTTATGTCAGCTATAGTATTTATTTTACTTCTTTTGTTTCTACTTCTTATCAATTGCCGACAAAATATTTATTACTCTTTACTTTTTATTACATTTTATTAATGGTCGACAATAATAACGACAAACACTACATATAACGTTACAAGATCTCCTTCATATTATTACTTTTTACTTTTTATTAATGGCCGACATAATATTTTTTTATTTTTTTTTGTTAAATACAAACGTTATTTATGGCCGACAATATGGACAAACTAGACAAACATCACAAGATCTCCCTCATACTAGGCTGTAGAGTGCCTCTCGGCGCAATTAAGTATTAAAATATTATAGATTTATAATATTCCATAGAAATATTTGATTGCTAGATTTGGAGATGCTTATATTATTTCTTTTCAATTTAAAGATGCTTATATTATTTATTTTCAAATTATAGATGCATAGATGTGTATGAGAGATCCTTCAAATATTAACATTTATTTAATAATTAGAATATTGCAATTATTTAAATTTCAAATTATTAACGATAAGTTGCAAGCTAGAGTAACTTTTTTTATTTTAATTTCTTATTTTCTTATGTTTTGCAATTCTAAACAGTGTTTTATATACATAATTATTAATTTATAAAAAAAATGAAGAATAAATTTACATGTGATCATTTTTACAAATATACAAAGTTTTTGAAGAAGGAAAAAAATAATATAAAGATAAAAAGATCTCATCTTTAAATTTTATATGTACTACTTTTTAATGTAACATATTTGCAGAGTATAATTATTTTAAAGTCCATCATAATTTTAGAAAATATATGGTGTGACTACACTCAATATGAAATTGTTTTAATGAAGTGTTGTCTCTATGAAGTTTATGATCATGTAAGCCATGCATTTGACCACTTCGAGCCCACAAATATACAAGATAAATATGTGAAAAAGTCAATTTCAAAATCTAGGATGAGAGTTTAAAAAAAAATAGGCCGAGAGTTTGTGTAAGTTCAAACTCTAGGCCAAGAGTTTTAAAAACTCTAGTCTGAGAGGTTGAACCAATCACAGCGTCGTATTTTTAAAAAACTCTCGACCAAGAGTTTGGAAGATATTTTCTCGATCGAGAGTTCGTTGTTAACAAAACCTATGAAATCTCCTGCATCTTTCCGCAACCTGCAACTTCAGCAAGACCAAACCCCTACAAATTTTAAAGATTATTTGTCGTACTTGGTACCAATGGATTCATATCTGAATCTAGTTTCTTATGATATAAGAATTATTTCATTTCATTTTGAAATTATATTTATTAATAATTTTTTTCTAAACCTTATCCCTTAAGAATTTTATTTTTATGAAAATCACCTAAAATGAAAATTCAATATCATAACAAAGACAACGCCAAAAAAATTGAAATCTTCATAGAGATCTTCCTTGCCTTGTCCTCTTCAACATTGTACTTTTAGTTTTTTCAATAAGAGTCACAATAAAAAGAAAATTGAAGCTCACCAACATGTGCCAATAGGGCACCATTTTTTGAACATATGTTATTTTGATAAATGCTAAAAAATAGTTCTCAAGTCTGAAAAACCTCAAAATATAGTCCATGCACAAGTACAGTTTGTGTAAATTATGAGCATGCATTTTTTCCCTAAAATTAATAACCATCTCCAAAAAAACTAGTGCTCACGTAGGTCACTCATTATCCATACCTAAAATTTTCAGGTATATGTCGTTGGTGAGCACCAAATTTGTTCCACGATATGTCCATAATTAAAAAAAATACAATTGTGAAGATAATTCTGTTAGGGTTAACCTTGAATCGGGAATGAGCAAGGTAGAAAGTGGTTTCAGGCACACAGTTTTGGTATCTCATGGTTTCTTGCTAGTTGTATTTGCAAGTAAAGAACCCTATTTATAGGGTTGGATTCCTCCATTGTAAGGGCCAAAAGTGAGTAGGAGAGATGCTCTTGGCAGCCTTGGCCTAGTTTGGCCAGGGATCAATAATAGATCTATTATTGGTTGGTTTTTCCCTACGGGGTTTTCCAGGATAAACCTTGTGTTGCTATTGTTTGCTTGTATTTATATTTAATTTATTCTCTCGCATATTTTATTGCATAACAGTGGTGTCAGAGCTGAGTGTAGATTGGATGAGGATGGAAGATCTATTGCTTCGACATTGAAATTTGCAAGGAGAAATTGCAGATCTGGTTAAAGTGTAGATTTGTTCATTACGATCTCAAGATCTGTCAAATTAGAGCCATGGTTTGGCATATAGTTGTGCTTGTTGAATGTTGTAGGTTTGCAGAGGAAGATCGTCGTGGATCCAGTCAGATCTGGTCTGTGTGAAGAGGAGGAGTTGTCTCATGAAGGATCAGATCTGCATTATCCTGCAGCACGTCTGAAGTTTTGAGAAATTGTTTTCTTTTTGGATACTACAGCTTGATCTTATTTGGATCTTAATAAAGAGAGTGTTGTCACTAAGTCCAACGAACGCAATAGGAGGAGCCCCGCTGCTATATCTATGTGTATTTTATGCGGCCTTCCATGATTGAGATGGAATCTAGATCAAATGGAGAATGATCACCTCAGAATGTTGGACATGAAGAGATCCGACCTGAGGAAATTCATGGAGAAGATCACCCA
Organism: Larix kaempferi; assembly: GCA_027924585.1. NCBI lineage: Eukaryota > Viridiplantae > Streptophyta > Pinopsida > Pinales > Pinaceae > Larix > Larix kaempferi. The sequence continues at coordinate 7,440,791 of BSBM01000252.1, forward strand.
TGTGAAGAAGCCATCCCCATCCACGCGAGGAGACAAGCGTCGAGTAAAATCCATCGTGAAAGGAAAAACCAATCGCGGAGTCGTTGGTAGGGGTTTCGAACCCCGTGGGAAACAGAAGAAGACGCTGCGGTTTGTTCGCCATTATGTGACAGATTCTTCTCCATCGACGTAATTTGGGCGGTGGCAATCACGGTTTGTGTTATGTGTATGCCAACAATATTGATTGGGGGTTTTCTCTTCTGCAAGAAGAAACAAACCCTCACCAAACATTCAAAGATCAAATCCTGGATCTCTTCATGCTCTTGCAAGGGATTTGATTCATACCCTTGGGCCACCAGTTTGGTGAACGATGAACGGTTTGATAGGTTATCACAATACCCGTTGGGGGCGTCGATGATGGAGCTGCTAGTTCCCGGAATAATGGCGCACGCATTCAGTTATTTGGATTATCTGAGCTTGTGCCATCTCTCCATGACAAAATATGATCCGGATTGATTGTTGATGTCCTCGAGATCCACCATCAAAGAGAAGTTCGTTGTAGTAAAAGAGCTGGGTAAAAAATGACATGCTGTGAATAAATAAACCTCTACTTGCGAAGGAGAAGAATGCTATAAGCATATGTGAAAACAAAAAACATTGAATAAGACATGAGGACAATGCGGGTTTGTTTCAAGCATTAGAACAAGGATGTTGTGGCATGAGAAAGAGTCAATACTTATGTAAATCTGGAAAATACAATCTACTTATTATTGTGGTGTAAAGCATTGAATGTATTTGTACTTGAGTTAAAATTATTGAGCATGTGTTGTAATGGGTGCATGATCGGTGGTACCCGACACCCCAAAGTTTTTTGGTTCCAGTTAGATTTGATTCCCTATGTTTTAGGCCTACATGTATTGGAGTAGGTGTATCCCTCTTATATGTAGAAGATAATGTGGCATCAAGTTGTGGAATGAACCACTTGGGTAGATACGAGGGTGGAAGGTGTACTCATAAGCTAGCTTGATGTGGAATTGGAGAGGATGAGTCTTCAATTAAAGGGGGGAATGTGATATGGATTTATCTCAGAGTGTTGGGACCAGGTTATGCTCAAGGAAGAGTTTAATGTGTTGATGAACCACGTAGGAGAAAAGGATTCCTAGAGAATTGGTGGTTACAGCGGCTGAGCACCAATGTATTCTAGTAGATGGATTCCTTTTTATATGGAAATCAATGATGAATTCTTTGCAAGTACAAAAGGCTTATGGAAGTGCAGCACGTGAAGGGCAAGTCAAGGTGAGAGAAATGAGAGTTGAAAGAAGCAATGGTTATCTCAATGGATTCTGGATGTAATAGCAACAAAGAAAAAGAAAAAAAAATGGAGATGACAATGTGTAATCTGTACATGTAAATGAGATTCCTGAGTACTCTAGTTGTTTTCGGGGGGGGGGGGTAGATCTGCAGCAATTTCCCAAGTCAAGTTTAAAGGGGGGATTGTTAGGGTTAACCTTGACTCGGGAATGAGCAAGGTAGAAAGTGGTTTCGAGCACACGGTTTTGGTAGCCCGTGGTTTCTTTCTAGTTGTATTTGCATGTAAAGAACCCTATTTATAGGATTGGATTCCTCCATTGTAAGGGCCAAAAGTGAACAGGAGAGATTCTCTTAGCGGCCTTGGCCTAGTTTGGCCAGGGACCAATAATAGATCTATTATTGACTGGTTTTTCCCTATGGGGTTTTCCAAGATAAACCTTGTGTTGCTATTGTTTGCTTGTATTTATATTTAATTTATGCTCTTGCATATTTTATTGCATAACAAATTCAATTCTTTAAGACATTTGTGTTTACTTCAAGGTGAAATTCCTAAGGGAGGTATGGGTTTAAAGGAGTCAAAGTTGAAAATCATAAAATTTTGCAGTTTTGTTTGTCAAAAAAACAAGCAAATTAGTTACCCAACTTCATGTTTTCACCTGTTACACGTTGTTAAAAACCATAAACAAATGTGTTTTCATATCAAGCTCTAATTATCATAGATCAGTCTATTATATTAAATGCATCTAATGCAATGTTGAGATTCCATGCATCTTTGCATATATGGATGTTTATACATATTGACAAAGGATTCATATCACAACAATATAAAATTCACGTAGAATTTATTTCTTAGAAAATTTGTTTGAATGTAAAATACTTTGTTTTTATCAACACAATCACTTTAATCAGGTCTCCAAAATGAATGTTTATTTTCCCATGCAATGATAATCAATTTTTAAATTTTAAATTTTGTAAATATAAAATAAGTATGTGTAAAATATTGATAAAAGATTCAAATGATGGCGATATAAAAGTGATGTACATTCACTTTCACCAATTTTTATTTCAATGCAATGATACATTTTTTAAATTCGGTTAGGTAAAAAAATTGCAATTATATATATTTTAGAATTTAAAAAGTTATAATTTTTTCATATATTCACTTTTAACATTTATTTTGCTCATGGGATGTAGAATAGACAGTGAATGGGTGTATTGTTAAGGCACTCCTTACATATGGCCATTGGTTCGAGACTCTGTGGATACTAGCTTACAAAAATAAACTTTTAACATCTATTACAATAAATTATGTTTTTGACAATATAGTTATCTCATTTGAAATGAAATTTGAAACCCATAAAATATCATACAAAATATTTTTCGATCTGAAACTTTATTAAAAACATATAATTGTAATACATAAAAAAAATTTAGATCGAAAAATATTTTGTATGATATTTACTTTTAAAAGTAATTAATTACTTTTAAAATTTTAAAGTAATTAATTAATTTTAAAGTAACTAATTAATTTTAAAAGTAACTAATTATCTTACATTAAAATTTCTATTTTAAAAGTAATTATTTGTAATGCATTAAAATTTCTATTTTATTTGGTGAAAGACTTTAGAAGGTTTTATACTTTAGTGAAAAATTTGTCAAAACTTTTACAAGGTTTTAAAACTATGCAAAAAATTCATCATAATTTTACAAAATTGTATAATTATGTGAAAGTTTCACCTAAATATTACAAGATTCTCTAATTCCGTGAAAGATTTGCCAAAAAATTATATATACATATTATATTATTGATAAAATAGTTTTTACACTGTCACGTCCCCTTCCATCAATCCAATGCAAGGGAGGGAACATGACTGTAACATGGGGGTGTTTGATTCTTCCCCAAAGCCATAAGACTAAAATTTTGTCATTTAAATAAAATGCAGACTTAAATTATACAGCGGAATTAAACATATTAACGCACAGCTAGAATAGAATGCATCAGCATATTTAACCCAGGAAGATGATGAGTCATTCACACATGGAATCAATCCCATTCTCATGCCATTCACAGATTTCATATCAATTCCATTTACATGAATAATTATCATTCTGAATTAACACAATGCAGAACACATAATGCATATAATTTGAAACATAGAAAACACTTATCTCTGAGATGAAGCTGTCTAACAACTAGCTATGTGAGAGCAACATTCCACCCAACCATATATCTATGTCCAGCCTGTATTATTTCAGCTGAGAGATCACCCCCGAGCTGGATTGTGTAACCACTAAGGAGTAACTAGCTGGGCTCACTCACAGCCATGGTTTCACTCAACAGTTATGCTAAGCCAACACACAGTTGGGTTTATCAAGCATGCAAGAAGATAGAGGAGGGCAATTCCAAGCCAGTGAGCTCAACCACAGAGCTACAGGCATCTCAAGTTAATTCAAACAGTCAAGGCACCCACAGTACCTACCACACCCAACACAAGGAAGGTCCCCTTCTCTGCTGCACAGCCCCTCAGGCGTCCCCTCCCTCCAGTGCTTTTCAGGGTGGGCATATAAAGGTCCAGCTGCTAATTCCTTGAGATTCTATCCTTCACTGGGTTTATCAAGCAAACCCAACCTCTGCTCAGTCATTCACAATTGGATTTCTCACAATTCTGGCATCAAAATAACTCAATCCCGTCACTGGTTTTCTGGGCTATAAAAACTGGGTTTTCCAATGGATTTCGGGGTATCTAATACTCTCAATTTCGCCCCAAGGTTCATATGCATGGATCCCCATTGGATTTCACTGTCAAATACCAAATCTGGGCATTTATGGCTCTTCAAAACGTGGGTTCTTGCAAAGTTGCGATTTCTGGTTTTTCTCACTGCTGGTAATTCGTCCTGGGTGAAAAATGATGCTGGGATCTTCCACAATGGAATGGGAATGAGGAATAAGCAATCCCCATGAGGTAGAGTGACTTGTGGTACAAGAAAACAGAGCCCATACTCTGCCATACGAATTTATGGGCTGCCCATTCTCCATTGAAGCCATGGACTGAAATCTTCAACTACTTCCTTACAATAGAAATAAATGTCATCAAGGAAAGTCAAATGGGTTCTCACAATGACATTTGGAAGCATATGGTTCATCCCCACAACCCCCTCGCCACTCCCTAGTTGATACACATGGCCCCTTCTCATTGGTTGCTTCCATAGCCAGTTTTGGTATTTTATTGGAATATTAACATTTACATCAATTTACAATATTCCATGGCTTAATAGCACATGGGTATCAAAATATCAAATACTTGTTTGTTTTAAATAAAATCCGAATATACACTAGTGGGGCCTTGGCCTTGAGCTCCACGCTAGGGAAACATACAACGCATGTATACAATATTTACATTAAAAGCCAATATTTCATAAGGGTCAAAATTGGGGTATTACACACACTTTCCCATGTATCATGGGGATTCACCCATTTATTATACATATAAATTTAGAGGGGGTTCTTAATTTTTTCCTTGCAATAAAGAGTAAGAGTCTTTTTGAGCTTTGTGTCACGAGTTCGAAACGACCCAGCATCCTCAACTATCTACCTAAAGTTTCCATGAATGTCACTTGGGTCCATCTCCTCTTGCTTCTATGAAACCCATTTCTCCATATCACTGATTTTCTATTGAGAGGAAACCGAAACCATATTGTTGTAGGTTGCTTTCGTTGCTCTATTTTCTCCTATGGCTCTAGACATATGCGTTCGTTGGCTTTTGCTAGCCTGAACACACTCAATTTTCCAACTTTTAACCATTATGCCTCAACCGAGACACCAAGCTAAGCATCCCTCAAGAGCCCCTTATCCAAGTGAAAGCATCGAGAAACCTAAATAACTAAGCCAAGATTACTCGATGGCAAGGGTTTCTAACCAAGCGACTTGGCTCTTACACTTTCCTTGCTCAGACTCCAGAAAAACAAGGGTTCTAAGCACATTCAAATTGAAACTTAACAAGGTTACATGTTTTGAAGTCGAACCGTCTAGAATCATTGTCATGAGGGTGCTTGCTAGGACCAAAGTATCCTCCATTATTAGAATCCATAAACCAATATGACACCAATCCCTTGTGCTCAAGACTAGGGGTGTAATCTACATGATGTTGTTACCGCCAAGCAAATCCATCAAACCTCTCTCGCATGTGCTCCCACAGTTCTCCATTATTCCATTTCAAACATCTACGAACCCATGAATTAGGAGGTCCTCTTCCCTGCCACCTGTCCTTGTGTCAATGCCATATGTCCCACTCCCTAAACTAGGTGTCCATGCCATGGGTGTGATATGAATGAGCATCGAAGGAGCCCCCGATCGTGCATCCGCCACCTATCGTGGGGTAGATTTTAGTGGATGTTAATAAACATCATCAATAAATAAAATAAATATATTCTTAACTTTTTAATGAAAAACTTACATGGCTTTGGTTTAAAACTTCCTAAATAAATTTATTTTTTAATCCATCACTTAAATAAACATATATTTAATATTATGTTTGCTTATAAAATTGTAGTGGATTGATTTATCCCTTTAATAGGATTAGAATTACCCACACTTTTTTGTCCAAGGAACAACCTCACATAAAACTCTTCAAGCAATGTTGAAATTTGATGGGTAAATAGCCGTCATTTTCCATTTTACACGTCAAAATATTGCCACTTTCTAAAATTAAACCTCATTAATGAAGTGTGAATTTTAATTTCACCTGTCATTTTGAAGTGCAATTTTATTTTTACACGTCTTTAGTATCTATATCCCAAGACCATATATATATATATATATATATATATATATATATATATATATATTCTCATTATATTTCTATTTCTAATATGGAAATTTTGATTTTGTCATGGTCTCGTAGTCTCCCTTTGTTAGGTAAACTTGACTCGATCATTGTTTTTTGGGCCCATGGTATTTGGTGGCCCATTGTATTGCTTGTGAAGAAGCCTATTTAAAGGTTTTGAGGATAAAACTTCTTTGTCATTATTTGTGTGTTTGTTTTAATCATTATGTTTATTATGTTTTTTTTGTTTATTATATTTTTGTAAACTTTTTTTGTATTATCGAGGCAAGATATGAGAATTCATATGGTTATTATAAATGTTATTTCAAAAAAAAAAAAAAAACTATTATTATGATGGGTAAAATTAATATTTGAACGTCAAATGAAAGGCAATGTTAAAATTAAAACGTCATATAAAAATTTCTTGACGTGCAAGGTAGGACGTCAAATTTCAACCCTGCCTCCAAGTATGGTAAACATGGTAGATTATCAGCCTTGATTACAGAGCCTAACCCCGAGGGGATCAAGAGAGTCAAACTTGTGACCCACCAACTATGGGGGAGGGATCTCATGTTTGGCTCATGACCGCTTGAGCTAGCCCTCGAAGCTAGAATTAATTCTGCTTATCAACATTACGAATTAAATGTATATTTTAATTAATTAGCCAAAACAAACATACTCTATTTACTTGTCATGACATGTTTTGTTCCTTTAAAACGATCTACTATTAATTAAATACTTTCAATTCTACCTTATCAACATCAAAAAATAGGATGGACTAGCTATACCCTTCTCATAAACTTTCATATGCAATCAAAGCTCTACCAATTCACATATAATGCAACACCAATTTTTGTATTGGGTCTTGTGAATGATGGAGTGATGAGTGCCCATGGAAACAAATACTAGAGCCACAAGTCACCCCCTTGTTCTAAATATCACCCTTCAACCTCGAAACAATGTCAAAGAAAGCAACTTGAAGTAAGGAGGAAGAATACCACATGAACCAAACAATCACACGCAATGTCAAAAACCATCTCACCATCCTCCTTATAATTTCCTTTATTGTCATGTTAATACAAATGAATGAAAACATAAGAGGTGGCTTTAATTCCCCTTCTTCTCTCATCCCTTCAATTGTATCCATGTGGCCACCACCATTATTTTCTACTCAATACTCAATGAATTCAAAGAATGGGTGCACGAAATGAAGCTCCCCATTTGAAACCTATCATTCCTTAGTCAAGTTGCATTCCAAGATTGGATAGTTATTCTACTCTATATTGAGAGACTATAAGACCTAGAAAATGAAATGGATTCAAAGTGCATAAGCTTCAAAATTTGATGAGTTATCCTCTTAAACCTAGCATATTTAGGAGATGAAAGCTTAAGAGGAAATCACATTATAATAGATTAATCTCCAAGTGATTTGCTTGATCTCATGTTCCTTTGGTCTCTGTAGGGCTTGATAAACAACTTGTGATTTCTCTTCATTATTTGTGACAACTCCTAAACCCTAGGCGTAGTCACTTTTTACATTTCCTATAAGGCCCTCTTAGCACCTTTCACCCCTATATGAGTTACATATTATTATTCTATTTTTTTGAGTTTTTTAATTCCTCAATGTTCTCAAACTATATGAATATGAAATACTTATTCAATCATTAAAATGTTATTTAACAATTATTCAAAATTCATAAAATTAAAACTAATCATAATACTAATATTATTCTTTGTTTTCTAAACCAGTGCTATGTGAATAACTAATCTCGGTCGCTTAGACTAAGGATAAAGAGCTTAATTGAAAACCATATTATTCACAGCCACCGCCGAGCAGATACGGTTGATAACATGAGTGATCCAACTGACTAAGTTAAAGCATTGGATGTCAGATGCCTAGCGCAAAGAACCAAGGATTTTAGGGAGAGGGAGCGTCGTCAATCAGATGCATCCCATTCCCAATACCTACGCCGCCACCATGGCAATAACACATCAAATTATAATCCTGTCAGTTTGCAAGAAATTTTGATTTTTATATTAATAAATAAAAAATTTGTTTGAACCTTTGGTTAAATATACATCGTGGTTCAATGAACGCTAACTAATGCATAGCCAACCGCGATTGAAAACAACAAGAGCCACAAGATGGTAATGTCCTCGACATTGCACCTGCGTTGGCTGGTGGGTTGCAATTGCTAGAAGTTTCATTTGCTAAGAATAAGGTTAACCAGTTTAGCATTTAGTAGAAAAATTTATATATCGGAAAACTATTAAAAAAATGTGATTTAAACTATAAATTTAAAGTTTTGTTGAATTTTTTTTATTATTATTATTAAAATTAATCTTAAATTCAAGATGAATGCTTAAAGAACAATACCCAATGTTGAATTATGACCTGATGAAAACAATGACAAATGAGCCCCACAAATTAGTCATCTTTGTATTTACCAAGTTATTATTCATATTATTTGATCGAAAAAACTTTATTAATAGAAAGAGTTGATGTTGCTCTTTAACATCTAAGGGTGAACATAACCCATGACCATCATCTATGGTCATTGAAGCATGCATTCCCATTAAGCCTAATTAATTATCGGCTAATCATATAGTTGTAATGTCGCATGTCATTTTGGTCTTAATGGTGATATGAAATAGGTTTTACTGCAGCATGTGACTCTTAGCACATATATACTACTCAATAACCATCTACGTGGATTTCATTTTTTTATTTATTCAAAAAATGTATAGGCACATACAAGAAGCAATATGGAAAACGTCATAACCCTTGCAATTGTAATTTGTGGATAACAAATATCGACGATTCAGTAGGGTTGTTCTTCTTAATTACCAAGGTTGAGTATCATGACAGTTTCTAACGACCATAGTCGATGGTGCACGTTGACTAGATAGTCTACTATAGTGTACGGATTGCCTGTCTCAAACATTCACATGAGTTGGAAGAGTACAATATTAGAACTAGCAATTGCACCTTGGAGTGGAATAAAAGAACGATGTATTGTAAGTGAAGCAAGGATGGAGATGCTAAGGCTAAAGCGAAAGCATTTGAAGCTTCTGCAGCGTCTTGTGTGCTTGTTTCGAGGCTATGGTGCAAACCTTTTTAATAGCATAAAATTTTGAAGAAAATTCTACAACCGAAGAAATGTTTGCAACTTGAGAGATTTGGTTCCTCTTGACAATTTATAAACCCAGGATTAAGATGGATGTCAGTTGATTTAAAACATTCTATTTATATGTATGCATATTTTATTTCTATTTGTGTTCATATTTTGTGGATGCATTAATTTAATATTATGATTTATTCCTTATAATTATGATTTATGATTTCCCTAACTTTTGGGGAGAGATCTCATGTTTGGCTCATGATAGTGTTTGAGCTAACCCATGGGGCTATTAGTTTTTATTATTTATAAGTACCATAATAATTACTCTAAACAGTCATAAAAATAAAATTATCTAAAACTATTGGTTAATAATAATTATCATCACAAAATCCTAATTTTTTTTTAAAACACACTCTGAACATTAAATAGTTAACATTAAATAGTTAGAACATTTTACACATAAAAAACTAAGATAAAATTGTTATTGTTATAAAAAAAAGTAATTACTTAAAAGTAAGGTCAAGACAACATTTTACACACACAACTAGATACATCCCTTATTTGTCATCCAAGAGTAATTAGATAGAAGGTAGTTTTTCAGCCTTACGAGAGAGTGGGGGAAATTGCTTTGAAAGGAGGAGTCGTTTCCTTTTTTTCTAAACCTCACGAATCATTACTTTCTTGTTCTATGTCTCCATGTAAACAAAACACCACTTATAAAGTTAATACATAGGAAAGAAATTGTTAAACTATTCTACTTTTTAGATCTATTTTAATTTATATTAATCTCTTTTTAATTGTGATTGGATCGATGGTCATATATATGAGTCCAAACTACCATTTAAATAAATTGTGTTATATACATAACAAGGATTCACAGAATCAAGCAAAAAGCATAGACGAAATTACATGGAGAGAGGTAGAAATAGCCTCCCTGAGCCAAAATTTAGCTTTAGTTTATGGATATTATTGTCCTAACGAATTTGTACTCTTAGATATTTCATTTGTACGGTTAGATATTTCGGAAATGTGATTTGATGTATTAGTTTTTATTACTAGTTGCCTATAGTTTTAGTTATTACGTTTGTTTTTTAGAGCCTTTGGTTTTTATTACTTTAGATTTAGAAGTGGAGGATGAACTAAGGGGAAGGATTGGCAATTAAGGTTTTAGAAGCAAGCATTGCTCGGGTTACAAGTTTGCTTATAAAAGGGAAACATTGGTTTTAAAAACGAACCGAATCTATGAGAACCAAGGGAGCCTTTTTATATGTAAACGAAGAAGTTGAAGATACAAGCCAGGGGTCTAGTACCTCTCGCTCTTGTAGCCATGGGGTGAGGTAGTACATCACATTATTTGAAACTTATATTGTGAGAGTCATTCCTCCATTATTATGGCATATCATTTTTGTTTCCTAGCACACCTTATAAAAAATTGGTGAATCGATATTATATTTTATTTGTTCAAATCCATTCAGAAAATGATGAATCATGTTAAAGTGAGGCAATGAAATCTTCTAGTACATCATGGTCTAATTCTGTTAATTAGGCAAGGATGCACTGCTCCAAGTTTATCCTTGTGCAAATTTGGATGAGTTTGGAGGGAGAGGTAAGAGGTACGAGTCGCTCACCTGACTTAAGGAAGGCAAGGAGCTATTGAGCCTGCAGTGCAGGAAGTTGAGGTGGACACACTTGAACAAAATGCTAGTTCTCCTCACATAGAGGGGCATCAATAAATACCCATGGAAGTAGAAACAATAACTTCTAGTGAGGAGACCTTATAGGAGGCCGCAGAGGAGCCAATGACTCAAACGGAAGGTTCAAGGATTCTTGCAGACAAAGGCGTCTGCAATATGATTAAATGCCCACGGATTGAAATAAAGAATATATGATAATATCTAAGAGACAAAGGATGCTCATACTTCTCGACCTGACAAATATTATAGAGTGAAATACCAACAACCATGCATACATACGAAAAATTTGTAGCTTGATAAAGATTATTCAACGACCATTAGTTATGGTGACTTTATTTAAAGTTCGATTAAACAAAATCCTATAATTTCATGGTGACTCAAGTTTATAAAAAGCTCTGGCTTGATTGAAAAATCTCCTAAAGCTACAAGGCATGGTGGAACCCTATAATGGACCATCATTTATATGAAACTATAAAGAGAACCATGATTTCACATAAAAAGAAGTGTGATTTGAATAAATTCTCTACTATGCAACTTGGGCTCAGAGAACGACCAAACTTATCTATATGATAAAAGTTATTCAAAACGCACCACTTTCGTGCATGTTGCTTCGTGTCTTTCACAATGGAGTTCGGTACTGAATCTCATTTCCACTTGCATACCATGCAATCTAGCCGCGGGCCCAGGCAAACGTCGGACTAGTCCAAGCAGGTCATTGGGTCAACTTCAATCTTTTTGCGATGCCACAAGTGTTACTGCACTCCCGATGGAGTAAAAACCTTAAGTTGTTTTGATTGTGTTGGAATTATCTCGGTCCCATTTTACGTTGCAGAGGCCAAAGATGACTTGCAGAATAATGGTGAAAACCAGACAAAAATGCTCTAAGTTCATATGCATATACGCTCAACATCATGAAATGCCTTCAGTCAATTATCAACTGGGATGTTGCTATAATTATCTTATATGTTGATCTTTCAAATGTCTTCGTCCCAATGTTTACATGTTGTCCATGATTGCGGTTACAATGCCTGCGCCGATGGTAAATGGAAACACTACTCTTCACAATGATGCCTCTGCATGCGCCATATTGGCGTTGTCAGGAATCCTAGCAAGGTCAATCGGCCACCTGAAACTTTTTCAACATGTTCTGCACAAACATCGCCTCATTCCCGAGGACTATGTTTTATTGGATTCCAAATATCTCTTTAGATACTCTCAAGATATTACACTTGCCATATAAAGGCCCAAAATTTTGCTAACTACATTGATTAAATTTTAGTAGTGTATAAGCTGTCAAAATGTTTTAATTAAACTTCTATTTTGAAGATTTTGCATGCTGCAGATATCGGGGTATCATTTTCTCACTAAAGGGTAAGAAAATTGTTCATATTTTGGAGTTTCAAAGCACAAGCTTAATTAGCTGGGGACTTTAAGTTTAGTGTTAAATGGGATTATGGTTGTTGGGATTTATTGTTGCAAATCAGAGTAGCATACCAAAGTGTTGTGGTGACCAAACTGATTCAGGTACAATTCTTTCTTTTCTAAGTTCAATTCAGTCCCTTTTGATTTTCTAGCCTCTATTGTTTAGATGGAATTTGTTATATATATTCCTAAATTTGAAAAGATTGAGCTTAAGAGCATTGAAATCCAGGATGTTTAGATTAAATGTGTTACAAAAACAAAATAAAATTAGGCTGAATAGGATATTTTTCTAGCGCTGTTTGTTTCGAGATTTTTCTAGCCATTTTGTTTGCTATGTCTCTCAAAGTCCCATTGGTCACTTTTGGCCATACTGCACATGAACAATTTGAATTTCATGAGGCACATGCTTCTCGGCATCCTTTTCCATTTGTCTTGAATTTAGAAATCAGGAGTCGAATCATCACTCGGGGAACTGACTTCTTGAATCGTAGTTTAATGTGTGCAAATTGGACTCAACATTATGTAAAATGTTTAAAATTAAAGTAAAAAACGGAGTCAGCGGGATGTCGGGAAGATAAAAAAAGGGACCTCGGATTGAAGCTTGACACAATCTACGAAGTCGATATCTGCAATAAGCTATTCCGCGTTCTGAATAAGCTATTCCGCGCTCTGAGGTCGAAGACTCACCACCACTCTTACTCTTCCTGAAACTGTATAGTGAATATTCGAATTCACGTCACGAGATTCAAACAATTAAATCTAATCCCTCCACATACACCAAATGTTGGTGCATTTTCTCATGATTTGGGGTTGAAACGTTGAAAAATTATGGAAAAGATAATACTAGAAAGATTTGTAATTTAACGCACTGTGCATTAAAGGATGAATTTTTTTTAATGTAGAGTGGAAAATAAAACTTAAATGGGCATGAAAATTATTCAGAAGTGGGAAATGGAACCTGAAGAATCATCTTTAACAGGCTTTGTAGGTGAGCAGGTAGGACATCTTGAATTGGACGAAGAGGAAGAAGGTGAAGATCCAGACGCAAACTTCGTGCGTCCGGTGAGAGAAACTGAAGAAGGGGAGGAGTGGCCTTGCAGAGGACCTAATGACCTTCCCCCTTGTGAACCTATACTCTCTACTCGTATCATTACCATTCCACGCCCACAAGTACTCCTACTACTTGCACAATCACAAGAAGAAGAATATGATGGTAATGCTTTTGTACTCATCTACTCCATCCAATTCTTAGCACGACACTCGACCTCTCTTAAACTATCTATCTGCACCTCTGCTGGTTCTACATTTCCCCAGCAATAATGACAATAGAAATCAGCATAGAAACAACAGCACCAGCATGGAAACAACAACACTGTAATTTCAAAACCGTCACCGCGCAAGAACCAGCAGCACCCTTCCTAAACCCCGACAACAAAAAAGAACAAAAGAAAAGAAAAGCTAAACTACGAGCATCCTGTAGATAGCCATACCTGTGTTTTAATGCATGTCAGGAACCAAATAGATATCCATACCTGTGTTTTAATGCATGTCAGGAACCAGTGGATAGCCATACCTGCTAAAGATGATGTCATAGGGACAGATGTCAAAAATAATCCCCTCACTCTTCCCCGAGGATTGCATCATCATTTTTGAACCAATGAAAAAATAGGAAAATAAAAAATCACCTAAATAAAATCAAATTCACGTGGTTGAACTTTAGATTGATAACAAAAATTTCAAACAAAACTCAAACTAATGCCTCGCCTCAAATAGTATATGTCGAAGACATAACAATATATCCTACCTACAACCAGGATAGTAAAATTAAGTTATAGTAAAATTAAGTTATTGTATCTTTTCAAATATGAATAATAAACTACTTTATATTCAATATATTATTTTCAAATTTAAATATAACGTATCTTATATTTAATATACTACTTTATATTTAATATATTATTTTCAAATTTAAATATAACTTAGCTTAGATTTAATATACTAGTTTTAATATAATTTTTACTAATGTTGCTTTAACATTTCAATCAAATTGCAAACCTAAACAATAATATGATAATGTAAATATTTTTAAAAAATTAGTTAAATCTCATTACTTTGGGTGGTTTTGATGAGTCTCATTTTATATAACGATTTGAGTTTAAACTCTGCAAGGTAGTTGGGAAAGGTGTTATTCCCGGGTGATTTTAACAGCTTAAATGCCCCTTAACTGTGGTTTCTTAGACCATGCAAGTCATACATAAACTAGTAAAAAAAATCAAAGTTTTAATAATCAATATTAAAAATTAATATTTAATGATAATGATGATGATGATTAATGTCCACTTAAACCAATTTTTGATTTATCGGACTTTAAGAAAGAAAAGTAAGGAACTACTTGGTTTGTTTTAGAGTTTTATTTCTGTGGTCAAAAGGCTTGGAGAGAAGTGTTCCTAAATTACTATATAATTTTGATGAGATAGAAGGTTAGGCAGGTTCGTTTTGTAACAAAATTTTTGAAACTAAGATCTTATGTGGGTATACACATGTAAATCTAAGAGGAAGTGCTTTTCATCCTCAACATTCATAGTCTCACAAAGATGACAGATCCTTACAGCCTACAAAGTTTCAGGAAAGGTCCAATGCCATGTTTCACTATGCATCTCATAAGAGTTGTTCTTATTTTAGCTTTGTGGATCTTCTTCTTTATGCCAGTTACAACAAAGATAATTTTCATCTTTAAGATTAAGGTTAATGGCCTCCTTGTAATATATTAATTTTCTTGTATCCTCTAAATTTTCATCGCACCACAGCTTTTCTTTTCAAACGTCCAAGTAATAATATTTTTAATATCATCTATATTTTGCAAAATGACATTTTCACCAATTCTTCGCATCTTTAACTAAAACATGACATCATTCCTCTAAAACATCTTTACAAAATACTCTTAAAACATTTTAATTAAAAAGATTAAATACATTTTTACATAACTTAATATTAAACTATATAATTAAATTTATATTTTACCCATCAATTAAATCAAATGTATTTAATATTATATTTGTTTATAAAATTGTAATGGATTATTTCCTAAAACGTTTTATACATATGAAAATTCTCTTATAAAATGTGCTTTTTATTGGCCTTCTCAAAATTATCTCTATCCTTTTTTATGAACTATGCTAGTAGTTAAGTGTTTAATAATAATTTTTAAAAAAAATTAAATAAATTTATTTTGGTATTAAGAAGATTGTAATATATTATAAAAAATTTAGATTTAAATATGTATATTTTGATTTTTTTAATAATAAGTATATGTATATTTCTCATTAAAATAATAAGTAAAATTATTTTATTCAAAAGTATATATAATAAATTGATTTATCTTATTAATAAAATTAAAATTATTTATATTTATTAATTTTACAAATTAAATTTATATTTTGATGGGTTAGCTCAAGTCATTGAGAGTTGTGAGTTTTAAGTTGAAGGTTTTGGGGTCAAATTCCCATGTGGCTATTCATAGATATAAGAACCTCACATGATGTCCTCACTAGGTAAGGCTTTGTAATCAAAACAAACATGCACCTATTTTATATTTACTTGATACAATTTATTCTACCTATCAACATTGCTAAAAGAACACACATAATTGTTTTATAGCTTTCCTTATATGAGTAAGGCTATTACCCAAATACCATGAAATTAATTAAAGTTAAACAAACTCTCAATTCAATAACTCAAAAAAAATGTTCAAACATTATCATTGCACGTGCTCTACAACCCAGTATAGGGGAGATGTTGTAACGTTTGTTCCTAACAAAATAATTAAAAAAATTCATGTCCACTCATAAAATAAAAAATTATGGAAAGTATTTAAAAAAAAACTATTGGCTCATAAAATAAAATATTATGAAAAATATTTAAAAAATCGATGTTCATTTATAAAATAAAAACTTAAAACTTAAACCGGGATCTATCAATCAAGAGAGATCAAATTTCTTGAGTTTAAATTTAAAAAAAGAAATACTCCTCGAGAAATTGGATCCCTCTCGGTGCTTGATAGATACAGGTTTAAGATGAATCTATGTTGATACTCATTCAAAGATTGCTTAAATTCTTTTTTTTTTTACAGAAACGAGTAAGTAGATTTATATTAAAAAAGGTAAGATCTGATACAAAATTGGGAGACTGTTCCCACCCAAAAAGAGGGAATTGGGCACCTCAATTCCAGTCTTAATAGTTCGCAGGAAACTTAGATACATAAAGTTCTTAAAAAAGAGAAGATGGCTGACTGATAAAACAACTTGTTTATACAAAATTCAAATAGATAAGTGGTAACTAGAAGAAAGACCAGTGGTTAATTCTCTGCTGAGCGACGTGGCTTTTTCTTGCTGCTGGTGGCCAGATTCGCATTTTCTTCCATTCCCAGAATGACCGACAGGCTGTTGCTCTTGCTGGTCCCGGATACAGTCTACCTTGGCTTCTACAATCTTGAGGCAGCTGTGCATGGTCTCCATCCTGCCAGCGATGCTATCAAAGTATTCTTTCATTTTATTGTTGTTGTTCCTTATCTCTGAGATTTCAATTTGTATGAAAGTAGCTAAATTGGAGACATTTTTCTTGAGATCTTTCTGTTCACCTCTCAGCACTCCAACTTGAGCTTCAATGTCTTGCAAATGAGAAAGAAGACCAGGTGGGGGGCTTTCTGGTCCACTGGGGGAGTTGAGGTTCACCACACCAACATTATCATCGGCTACATTCCAGATTTTACCAATAGCATCGTCCCCAATGTTTCCACCCAACTGATGCAGAGGGACGAGATGCACATGGTTGCCTAGAAGCTGATTGTTGGACTCCAACGGGCGCCAGAGCTTCCTAGTTTCCTACTCGAATCCATTTGGCAGGCTGGCCTGGTTCATCAATTGGCCACCACCCTGCTGAGCCCAGCTATTATTGATTTCCAGAGTAGTGGGTCGGCGAACATGCTTCCCTCTATTCACGACTCCATTATTTTCACTGTGGCCAATCCCCTACAGTGTTTCCAGAGCAGAGATGTAATGTTTCAGGCCAATACCTTCAGCAACTTGAATGGAAGTCTTACATTGTTTGCACTTCAGCGCAGGGAGACAAAGGCCAGACGGGCTACCGTTTTCCATGGTGAAACACGCAGTATGCCTGCAGACCAGAATTCCTTTGCAGAATGTTCCAGATTGCGTTGAATGAGGATTGTTAACATCCAAGTGTTTGATATAGGCCCTCTCTGCCAGACATATGCTGTGAATTGAATTTTCGCATGCTGGGCGGGGGGTTTTATGCTGCAGACGCCGTCTTTTCACCCTGCATCTCGATCTTGTAGGGATTATGAGCGTGACTTTCACCTCCATCAGCCAGGTGGATAAGACATTGGGGAGGATGCTAATTAATAGGTGCACATTCCCATGTTGACACCCAAGGCCATTTTGTGATGTGTGGATTTTGTTTCCCATTCAACTTGAATAAAATCAAAACCTTGTGGAGAGGGGAGGAAGTTAGGGAACCCATGCCAATATTGGATGTTGTCCATTTTTTATCATGGTGCCGCAATTCAATCTGGCACCAATGTTTTCCATTGAGTCAGCTTGTTCATTGTTCCCTCTCAGAATGTGATAGAGAGAGATGGAGTTGAGATCCTTTATCTTTTGCGAGAAATGAAAATGGAATTTGGAGGAGGGTTGGCGGTTATTCTTTGCAAGTGCCCGGGCTTCTTTGATCACAAGGAGAGAGTCCCCAATCGGGACTAGGTCATGGACGTTGTTTTCCTTTGCTATATCGATTCCTTGTAGGAGCGTAATCCATTTTGCTTCGTTGTTGGTCTTTTTTCCTATTCCCCATGCATAGTCCATCAGCTTGTTTCCTTCGGAGTCTAGTAAGACTCCCCCCGCACCTGCCAACCCAGTAGATTGTTTAAATTCTCATCCAAACTTTTTTTTATATTTCTTAAACTAATTAAAAATTCAGATAAAGTGACCTTTTGCTTAATTTAAAAGTTATTTAGATTCTTTAATAAATTATAAATTATGACACCTCTTAAAAATAGAAATCTCATTATAACTTTAAGATATTCTTTAAAATATCTCATTTTTTTAAGTATTTGAAAATTCACACAAAATAGCCTTTTAGTCAATTTAAAAATTGTTTGTAGTGTTTGAATGGTAACCTTTAAAGAAAATTCACACAAAGTATCCGTTTAGTCAATTTAAAAATTGTTTGTAGTGTTTGAATGGTAACCTTTAAAGAAAATTCACACAAAGTATCCTTTCAAGTCAATTTAAAAAATGTTTGTAGTAAAGTAGCCTTTCATTTAATTTAAAAAGTGTTTATGATGTTTGAATTGTCACTTTTTTCTCTGCATGATGTCCAAAGAAAATAAAATAAAAAAAGTGTTTATAATGTTTGAATTGTCACTTTTTTCTCTGCATGATGTCCAAAGAAAATTAAAAAAAAAAAGATAAGGTTGACTCATATGCAATATTTAAGAGCAAATTATAAAATACAACTTCAAAATCCCATGATTGAGCAAATTATATAAAATACAACTTCAAAATCCCATGATTGAGCAAATTATATAAAATACAACTTCAAAATCCCATGATTGATTTTTGAAGACAAAAGATCAACCTTAAAGAGTTCATTAGTGGATACAACATAAGAGAGGTGGAAAACCATACCTTAAATTTTCTAAAATATAAATTTAAAATATTATGTTTCATTTCAAAGTGGGACATCAAAATTTCATCCTTAGTTTTTTTAAGTTAATTGGTTACATTTAAAAAAAGCATTCATATTAATTTAAAAATATTTCTTATTTTTATTTATGAAGATGAGATGTTTGGTTATATGTGAAGTAGTAAATTTTAATTTATAAAAATATTTAGAAATATTAAAATATAATTTTAATTTTAATTTTAAATATTAAATTAATATATGAAACTTTTTATTTGTGAGATTAAAAAGTTATGAGAAGGAATTGAATTTATTGGTGAAGAGATATGATTTTTTTTTATAGTGGACAAGAATCAATTTTTATAAGAGTTGTTTTTAGCCACGGGTAATCTTAAGATAGTGGTTGCACCTAAAGAGATCAAAGCCCATTCAATATCCTTTAGATTATAAATTGAGTGGTAAGTGTGAACGAAAATGTGTAGTCTCTATCTCATAATTTAGATTGATCAAAATAGTTAAAGGGATCAAGTGTTGAAGGTCTTCAACCACATCGTGGATGCTATTGCAAGGGGGCATTGTTGAATGAAGGATTGTATGGAGCTTGGTAGTGAAAGGTGGATTCTATTACCGACGAATTTTGGTTTTTGCTTGTGTATTTGGAGGTTTGGCCCTTCTAGTTTCAAAAGTGCCCTTAGTTTGTCCGATTTATCATTTGGGAAGGGGTTATGTGGCTTGGTTCCATATTGTTGTTTATGGAGGGTTGGGGCTCAATGAGTGGTACTAGGTTTCGTTTCGTTTGATGCTCTCAGCTTGGAGTTTTCTTGGGAGTTTTGGTGTTCTTGGAAGCTAGGACCTTCTCCAAGTTTTTTAGCAGCATGGAGGATCATACGCATGCAAGCCAATGTATACCTTGCAAAACCTTTGACGTGCATCAAGTTCAAAGGAAGAGTGTCAAGTAAATTGAGGATCTCCAAGTAGCTTCCTCTCATTCAATAGCATAT
Organism: Larix kaempferi; assembly: GCA_027924585.1. Taxonomy (NCBI): domain Eukaryota; kingdom Viridiplantae; phylum Streptophyta; class Pinopsida; order Pinales; family Pinaceae; genus Larix; species Larix kaempferi. The sequence goes on from BSBM01000252.1 coordinate 7,460,842, forward strand.
TGTTGTCTCAACTCAATTCTCAAAAGACCAAAAACATTGTATTAGCGATCGTGGCATGTCAAAGTTAGAAGATAGAGAAAATTGATGCAAATTTCAATATGTTATATGAATTGGTTTTGGATCTTACCAAGAACTTTCACTCTCAAGTTTCTTTTCCAAAGATTTCAATTGGGTCAACAAGAGTATTACTCAAAAATGAAGAAATAGTTCAGCAAATGTATTAACACATGACAAATGAGATTACAACATTAGAGCTCTTCATACAAACATCAAGTGAGAAGTCCATAGCTAACATGTTTTTCTCAAGCTCAAAGTTTTTTATGTTTTACAAGATCATTTTAATTCTAGCTCAATTAAAAAGCTATACATAAGTAAACTTTTCAACTATGTTTCCAAGACTATAAATAAGTTAAAAAATTATTTTGAAATTTTATAATTATTTGAAACTGTAATATTATATAATTTTTTAAATTTTGTATTAATTTTTATGAAGTAATCACAAATTCATGTCAAGATAAGATTAACAACAAAAACCTCTTTACAACGATAAAATAGAAACTAAATGTGAACACAAAAAGCTAGTTACAATTCAATCTGTCTCAAATGAAAATTGATGTAACGTATATATACATTGTATATGTATATGTATCTTTTAAAAAAATGAAAATGGACTGCCTTTTATTAATATAAAGAGAAAGATAAGATTCAAGAGGACGGGTGACTCTGACTTGAGATTCGATTGGTCATTGTCTATTGTTTTTTCCATTATTGGATTCTCACGAAACACTCAATCACACTGAATACAACTTTTATTATTCTGGCACTTGACATGACACAATCCTCCAGCCATTCTTTCTATATTTGTCCTATATTTACACATAATAAATATCATACTTACATTCTCATCATCAACTACAAATCCACATCACTCACTTACCTCACCTCACTGACCGCCTTTGAGATTCCAAATTTCCATACTCAAGTGGAGAAGATAACTCCAATTGGATGACTCCCAAGCCCAAACTCCCCACATAATGCTCAACCACTACAGCCCACGTGCAAAGAGTGACCCAACACTATCAAACAAACCTAAAAAAAATCTGAAAATCCCCATGGTATCTTGATATTGATCCTTCTTTGATAGATAGGCCACAAACTGTATTCCATATTCCATCAGTAGCTGGAATTGATCTTCTCTTCTGAGTCTCACATAATCTCTTGTCTGAAAATCTTCTACAAAAAGCATGGCTATGAACTCTTCTGATACTGAAATGGGCAGAAGGGATTCTGCTGGTTCTCATGTAACTTCCAATGGCATCTCACATTTCTCTACAGAGGATGCCTTAACATTGAATAGAAATAGCCAGGCTGATCATACAAGGACTGCACACAAAATTAATCACGGTGAGCATTATTATCATGATGATAAAACCATCAAAATATATATGAAGTACTGAAGCTCCATGGCTTAGTTTCAATTGTTAAGTGGTTTGAATTTTATGTAAGAGATCTAAAATAGAACCGCCTGTGCTGACTGTATGAAGTAGTGAAGCTCCATAGGTCAGTTTTAAGTGTTAAGTGCTTTGAAATTTATGTAAAAGATCTAGAATGGAACCCTGTGTTGACTGTCTTTGTTGTTTGTATTTGTTGTGTTTCAAGTTTTTCCATATATATATATAATATTAATATTAATTAGTAATATTTTTTTTCACTGAAAAAATTGCAATTCATTATATGTAAAAATGAAGATGAGCCTTATAGACCATTACATAAATTTCTTCAAACAAAATCGATTTGTAAGTGACCCAATAAAAAACAGTTTTTCAAATAACACATAATATGAAACTTCTTGTACATAGCTGGTACTGTAAAACTATAAAAAAAGTCTGATATAATAAATAGATTTTACTCTTGTGTTTTGTATCCAAAAATGTAGTTGTTCCATATCTACAAGAATGTTCTTATCATGTAATTGACAGTTCATCCAAGATGGGTCCTGGATCATGCTCAGTAATAATGTCATTATTATATATATCAGTAACATGTATAAAGAATAATGATATATACAACATGTATGGCACTGAATTCAATACAATACAGTGATATCAAATACTAATTCTGATGCTGTGAAACTGTACTGTGTGTTGTGGGTTTCAGATCCATGGTATCAGCTAGGTTTTTTGCTTGCTGTAAGTTTCAATGGTGGATATATTCTGGGATTCTCAAATTTTATCCTGAAACCTCTGGGATGGATATGGGGGATAGCAGGCCTGGCCGTCCTAGCTGTTTTATCACTCTATGCAAATTTGTTGCTTGCAAATCTGCATATAATAGATGGAAGACGCTTCATCAGATACAGAGATTTGATGGGCTTTACTTTAGGTGTGTTAGTGTTGAGTATATTATGAACATTCATAAATTCATTGCAGAGAATAACAATAATTTAGATGTTTTGCAGTCTGTTACATGAAAATTTGGTGCTGCAGGAAGGAAGATGTATTATATAACGTGCATTCTGCAGTTTCTCAACTTCGTTCTGGGTAATATGGGATTTCTGCTGCTCTCAGGAAGAGCTCTTAAGGTACTGTTATTAACTTATTACTCTTAATACTTTTTTTTAATAAAAAGATAATAGATAGCTGTGATATATTTATATAAAAATCGGGATTAAGTGACTGAACTGTTCATTAATTCAATCTTTCTGTTTATTAAGTGACTGAACTGTTTATTAATTCAATCTTTCTGTTTATTAAGTGACTGAACTGTTTTAAAAAGGTCAGTTTATTTAATGACTTGAATAGTAGGTAAGAAATGAATGATCTAAGAATCCGCGTGCTCTGAGACGGCCGCCTAGGGTTCAAAAGTGACGGCTGCCCCTCGTGCGGCTCCCCTCGCAGGCCACCGGTTGGCCCTCTCTCTGCCCTCATGGACCCTCCTCCGGATTCGAGTCAGGAGGATCGCCGTCGGCGCATGGATGAAGCTTTCCGCGCCTTGATAGCTTCAACACCTTCGGCCCCCTCTCCTTCCTTGGATGCAGGTGATGCTAATTTCATCAAAAGGTCTGCCGCCCCACGTATCCAGATCTTGTCGACAGCTTCAAGATTAAAAGCTCTCGCGCTGAGCGAGTGAGGTCTGATCAGACAGTTTACAAGTATTTGACCTTCACTCAAAACTATAGACACTTGGATCAATAAAATTTGGATGTCCCTGATCTCTCAAGGGCTCCAACATTGTTTTTGCGGTAAGGGCTACTTCACCTTCCTCTTTGAAAACAAAGATGATAGAGATTTGATTTTCAGAAGTGGGCCTTACTTCATGGGCACACGGGTCTGTACTTTAATTGGTGGAGTTTAAACTTCGACCTGGACAAGGATGTGCCCTCAGCAGTACCGATCTGGGTGCACCTCCCACACCTCCCTCTTCACTGTTGGAATGATGAAACCCTGCAAGCCATTGGAAACTCGCTAAGCAAATACATCGACAAAGCGGAGCCAAAGGGACCCCTATTTTCTTGCGCTAGGATCTGTGTCGAAGTAGATCTCGAAAAAGGCCTGCCTGAGATTGTGAATCTGTTTATGGACGGTTGGGAGCACATGCAGAAAGTAGACTACAAGCAGTTACCCTTCAAATGCAAAAAATGTCATGAATTTGGTCACTTCATGAAGAACTGCCCAAAGACAACTCAAGAAGGTCAGGGGAAAAAACAAGAGGAGGGATGGCAGCCTGTGAAAAAAGGCAGAAAAGCAACCCAATCAGCACCCATAGCAACTAGAACCATAGACAAAGGAAAAGCCCAAGAAGCTAAAGAGGCCTCCACCAACAATCACTTTCATTCGCTGCCCTTGGAAGAAGGAGAAATATCTGTTCCGATCCCCAATCCCAGTGAACTGTAATAGAGGAGCTATTGGTGCCGACAAATCCTTCGCCTCCCTCGCCTAAAGATGATCAAGTTGATACAGTACTTGAAGATAGCGTAACTCCTAGTGGATCTTGGGAAGACAAGGTTAGGCGCAGCAAAATAACACCTCAGATCCCTTCCATTGAGGATTCGCCCTCGCACGACACGTTGGAGGATCAAGATACAGTCATGCCGCCCAATACTAGGGGAAGAAAAACCCTCCGATATCATAGAGAAATGGAAGCTGAAAGAGAACTAGAATTGGGACGGCAAAAAAGTTTGGAAGACACAAAACTTCTGCAGGTCCCAAAAAATTCAGGAGGGAATAAAGACAGCAGGTCCCGAGCAGGACCTTAATCTAGCAAAAAATAATGAAAGCAGTCTCCTGGAACTACAGAGGTCTGTGCTGCTCAAACAAAATTGAAGCTTTGAAAACCATGATTAAAGCCGAAAATCCAGACTTTCTGCTACTTCAGGAGACCAAAATGCAAGAGGATGAGATTAGGGCGCTCTCCTGCGCTGTTTGGAAAGATTGTAAACTTTCTGCCCTTAGCTCCAGAGGCGCCTCTGGAGGCATAGCCACCTTTACTTCTAGTAATTTTCTAATTTCCTCAACTAAAGGAAGCCAACATTGGCTTCTTAATGAAATTCAGGACAAGAACAACACTAATACACTTTATATCTGCAACGTGTACGGGCCAACTCATTACAGGGACAAATCAGTTTTTTGGGATGAACTCTCCAATTTAAAAGAGGAGTTAAGAGGTAAGGATCTGATCATCGCGGGTGATTTCAATGTAACCAAAGCTCAGAATGAAAAGCATGGAGGCAACATTGTCAGGGATCCGTTTGGGGAAAGGCTGGAAGACCTCATCGCTGAGTTGGATCTACTAGATATTCAGCTGAAGAACGGGAAGTTCACCTGGAACAATAGAAGAGCAGGCGCAGGTCATATCGCGGCCAAACTGGATAGATTTCTGGTGAGTACTTCTTTCCTGCAGAGAGACCTTTTGCCCGTCTCTCTTATTACCCCTTCATCAACCTCTGATCACAAACCCATTTCCTTAACCCTGTCCTCCCCGGTCAGCCTTGGCCATATCCCCTTCAGATTCAATCCACTCTGGATTCAGGATGCAAACTTCTTATCCCTTGTTCAAAACGCCTGGTGCACTCCTTGTGTTGGCTCACCTAGTTATATTTGGGAAAGCAAACTCTGATCCATGCGATATGCACTTATAACCTGGGCAAAATCCTCCTTCAAGAATCCTGGAGCGTCGAAACTTACCCTTCAATCCGATCTCGTTGATCTCCTATCTAGAATGGATCAAGAATCCGTAACGCCACTCTCCCTTTGCCTTGAAAAGGAGTTAAATAAAAAAATACTCACTGCCGCCAAATAGGAAGAAGAAATGTGGAGAGTGAAATATCGACAGTTGTGGTTAAAAGGTGGAGACAGCAACACCAACTGCTTTCACAAACAAACCAAGATCCGTCTCAGTCACAACGCAATTACTGAGCTGAAAGATCAAAATGGGACCAAGATCACCGATCAGGAATGTTATCTCCTCAAATGACATTGAAAATTTTATGAGCATCTTCAGCATATTTATGTTGAAATTATCAAAATTTCTTTGAGTTTTTGCAAGTGTTTCAACCTCAAAGTCCCTATTTGTCTTGACAAAGTTCCTCTCGATATCTTTGCCTAAGTTTGCTTGTGACATTGTCATTAACCTGCATTCCAAAAACCTGGCTATTAGAATCTAAACCTTATTTTTGTGCTTTAGATTTCTAAATATAGAATATATATTTTAAAATCTTATCAAAGTGGTATAACTCTAAGTTACACTACAAAATGCATTTGCTTAAGTTTACACATGTATGCATATGATTAAAAGCATAGAATGTTTTAATCCCATATGGTCTATATGCTTTCGGGTTTATGATTTTTCTAAAAGGTATAGGAGCTCATATGCCATTCACAAGTCGATTCCAAATGTCAAAGCCCAGCCAAGTCATACTGAAATCAAGGCACGAGTCAAAACTCCAAGTCGACATACAAGCCCAGTGCTGAGTCCACATACCACGCAACAACCTAGCAATATTCCTGTCCACACCTCATCGGTTAAACTATCTGCTAGATGTATTGCGCAGGTGATTTAAGGATGAGGCTAGCTTGGGTGAGGTGTCAGTGTTGGTTGTCAAAATTTTGCAAATGTATTATGTAGCAGTTTGACAAATGCATGCGCAGATGCCATGAGGAGGAAGCTCCAATACCATGTGTTCGAAAAATGTTACAGGTGCCAAGAAATCAATTCCAATATCAAATTGATTGTAGCAAGTGGTTTTATTGCAGAGTTTGAAATCTATTACATCAAGCTATAAGGTATCCACCGCCATTGTATAAATCAAAGCATCTATACATCCGGCATTTTTATGGGGTTGATTGCAGAGCACGTCAGATGGAGACAGAATGGCGTTTTCCAGGTTCAATGTCCACGAGTCATTCCACGAGTTAAGCCATATGCCCAGGCCACCAGCTAAATCTCAAATCAACACATAAATCAAACAAGCTAAACGCAGACAGCTACCAGATCTGTCCTAGCAAAATGTGATAAAGACGCAGCAAATATTAAGGGTTGTGTATGCAGAAGAGTTCAAAGGGTTTGCAGAATAAATCTGATGTTTATCAAGGAATATTGTTGATCGTGATCCAAGATGGTGTTGCATTTTCTTTCTCGATCCACCTCAAATTAAAGCATTTTTGTATTATGTTCTTTGGTCTTTAATTCATTTGCAGAATTGAAAGTTCATATGGCAGCGCCTTGATCACTTCTATGGTTCTCCTTATATTGGGTGCATACTGCACACTTTTGGAGGCATATCGAAATTTATGACATACTGGATATCATTGCAAATAGTGGGCAGTTTTTCATTAGAGTGGCAAGTGAAGGCGACGATGGCAATCTTTAATTTTTGGGAAAACATTAAGTTAACATTTCATTTTTTGGTAGCTACAGGATTGGGTTTTCTGCCTCGCTATAACTTACAGGGAATGAGCATGAAGGAATGGAAAAAACCTATTATAGGCATAGGATTTCTCGAACTGGGCAAGCAAGTGCATGCAAATGTCATCAAGAATGGATTCCAGTGGGATTTAGTTCTTTTCAATGATGTTGTGGACATATATGCCAATGTAGTAGCATTGAAGATGTATGCGTGCCAAGCATTTGATGAAATGCCTCTAAAAAATGTTGTTTCATAAACCATTTTGATTGCAGGATATACACAGCTGGGGAATGTTGAAGAGAGCCTGATACTTCACTAAGCAAATGCAGCCCAGATATCAAAACATGATCTGATAGACTGGACTTCTATGAGAGGATGGTTGAATATGCCTTCGGGTTTGTCCATAGAGCAAGAAATTTACAAATCTAGCAATGTTTTGAGAAGTTATTGTCAGATTGTAAGGTTGAAGCCGGAGAGGTTTATATGTGTTTCTGTTTTACAAGGAGCTCGTGGATTAGCCATCTTTACAGTTGCAAAAGCTGGCATGAACATTATTTATAAACTAGGGACTGGGTTATGAGATGCTGCATCAAATAAAGTCATCTATTTGTTCAGATTCTGACATATACACAGCAGTCCAGAATTGAAAGGTGCACAAGAAGAATGCAGGAGTTTAGATATGCATGAGTATTTGACTACATGGCTTCCAGAGTAATTTGCTTTCATCCGAAGCATGGGACATAACAGAGGTTGGGAGGCAAAGGTATTAGAACCTTGACCAGAAGAGTAAAAGATTGAAGGATTTTTGCATTTAGCAATTCTGAAGCAAATTGTGCTTTCAGCAGCTAAAACCATTTCAAAGAGGCAATGTTGGCTACCGAAAGCTCCGCTTTCGGCAACTAACTTTACTCTGTTTCAGGTTTATAAGCCACCGAAAGCACAGACTCGGGCAGAATGTCAATATTCTTGCTTAGGCAGAATGTTTTTCCTGCCAAAACATCTTAGCAAGGTTCTAAATGAATTATAAAACTAAAAGGGATAGAGATCATTCTCTCTTTTATGTTTTAAAGCCGATACAAAGGAGATAAGGGTTGAAAAGCTTTTTCTATTTTTTGTTAAAGATATGCCCATGTGTCATAACAGAATCTAGAGTAGCCTTGACATCATTCAGAAGGCTTGTTGCAACTGTCGAAGATATGAGGACTAGCAAGATGGCGGTTACCCTTTTAAATAGGACTCTTTCATACTTTTCAGAAATCTATTTTAACTAGCTATTTTTAACAGATTCGATCCAGTTTTTCAGGATCTTGAATTGTTTTGTAAAGGCTATAAAGCCTGTGACTTATGTAGAAAAAGGGTTCGACTTTGAAGACTCTAATACACTCTTTTTGTAGAAAGACTTCTTCTTAATATATTCAATAATACAAGCTTCTTTCATTGTTGTTTTCAGACCATTATCTTCTTCTTTATGTGCTTATGAGCAAAGGTTCTCTTGTCTATGTTTACTTCAAAAGCTGGTGATTGTCATCTCACTTTCATATCAGTAAACTAGGATCATAAGTCACTAGTGCTAGTTCTATTGACCCATCTTATGCATTGTTTCATATATGTATGTTCTGGTTAATATAGTCAATTTTTCTCCACCCATCTAATTCAGCAAAACTATCTGATTAATGGCTTTTGAAGGCCTTGTCCTATCTAGATATTACTAAGTTGTCTTGAGTGAGGAAATTAGTGAGTGAGTTATTTATCTTGATCCAATTATACTCCATCATTCAAAATAAGATTAAGTTACCAGCCTCTTTCGATTGCAACCTAGAAAGACTCCTAGAGAGCTAACAAGGAAGAATTAAAAAGCCATGCCTTCAACCACTTCCAAGATCTCTACATCGATAAAGATGAAGCTGACTTGGAGTCTCAAGCTACTCTTCTTCAGAACATCCCTTCGCTGATCGTTGATGATGAAACAGAGGGCTTGCCAAATCCATTATGGCATATGAGATTCTTAATGCTATTTGGTCTCTCCAACCGGACAAAGCTCCCGGCCCGGACGGCTTCACCATAAACGTTTATAGAGCAGCTTGGGGGATAATAAAGGATGAGTTGAAAAGAATGCTCAACTGGACCAGAAAGAAAGACAAAATTGGTGGAGCAACCAACTCATCATTCATGTCCCTGATCCCAAAGGACAAAAAGCCTCTCTCGGTCGATCGTTTCAGGCCTATCTCCCTTTGCAACACTTCATATAAAATCCTCTCCAAGATCTTGGCCACTAGAATGAAAAAAGTTATGAACCATCTAATCTCAGAGACTCAGGGAGGCTTCATTGCAGGATGACAGATCCTTGACAATATTATCATAGTCCAGGAAGCAATCCACTCAAGCATGGTCAAACACGAGCAAGGTATGGCTGTCAAATTGGATATGGCTAACGCTTTTGACAGAGTAAATCACTCCTTATTGTTTGAAATTATGGTTAAATTTGGTTTCTCTAATAGATTTGTTATATGGGTTAAAGCGTGTATTAGCAGCCCTTGGATTGCTCCTCTTGTCAATGGTAGGCCTACCAATTTCTTCAAAGCCTCTCGATGCCTGAGGCAGGGTTGCCCTATGTCTCCATTTCTTTATCTCCTGGTGGCAGAATCATTGAGTAGAAATCTCCAGCTCTTGCAAGACTCTGATGAGTTAAAAGGTCTAAAAATCGCCAGAGGGGTAAAAGTTGCCAATCACGGTCAATTCGCTGATGACATGATCTTGCTTGGGGGGGGGGCCTCCACGATCATCGCTGAAATATTCAACAATGCATTGAGTACATTCCTAACAGCCTTTGACGGGAAAATTAACACTGGAAAGTCAAAAGTCTATGGATGGAACTGCACAAAAGGGACTATGGCTCGCATAGCCAGGATATTAGGTTTTGAAGGGATCATTGTCTGGAACTCCTTTGATTACCTTGGTATCCCAATCTTCAAGGGAAAGAAAAGAGTCGCGGATTGGCATGGATTGATTGGGAAATAAAAAAGATCGCCTCATGGGGATCGCGTTGGCTTAACCCGGCCGACAAGCTTGTCCTCATAAAATCAATTCTTTCAGCTTATCCATTGTACGTCTGCTCCATCTCCATAGCACCCAAATATGTGATTAAAGCTATTTCTAAAGAGCTTAAGACGTTCTTGTGGCAAGGAGGCAAGTCAAATAATGCTAAGAAATTCCACTTGATAAACTGGTATTTAGTCTGCAATCCAAAGAATTGCGGGGGGGCTGGTGTCAAAGATCCGGCGATCATGAACATTGCTTTGGGAGCAAAAATTCTCTGGAGAACTATCTCAGGTAAAAAATCCCGGTGGAAAGAAATCCTATGTAAAAATTACATGCATGTTAGAAGGAAAAGATGTGTCGAAAGCATTGATCAGAATAAAACTGGTTCCCCTATCTGGGCTCTCTCCCAAAAAGCGGCTTTTATTATTCAGGACTAGCTTTACTGGATTCCGGGAAGTGGCAAACAAATTAGTATTTGGTAGGATAAGTTCAGTGAAGCCCATCCCCTCATATCTCCGCAAGCCTTCTCAGACTTAAAAACTTGGATGGATAATGGTAATATTTGTACTCTTTTTGACTTATCTACATGGACTAGGCGTGGTTGCTAGGGCGGTTGGAAAGACTTAGAGATTTCGGAGCATTTGAGCTCTGACTTCAAAATTATTCTCTCCTCTCTTCACGGCGCTACCCCAGTGCACCATAAACTTTTGGATAGAAGGGGGTGGGGGAAGACTTGTCATTACTCGGTCAAAGATGGCTATCAATTAGCTGACGACAGCAAGCACAATAGGAACAAGAACAACAAATGGAACGCAGTCTGGAGTAACGATGGGCTTCCAAAGGTAAATACCTTTTCTTGGACCCTCGCTCATCGCAAAATGCTCACTGCTAATAATCTTAGGAAAAGGGGAATTGAAGGTCCGGCTTGGTGCATCTTATGCAAAGAAAATGAAGAAACACTCAACCACCTATTCCTTGAGTGCAAATTCTCTCAAGAAGTTTGGCACAGAGCGTATCAAGATCTGCCTTTCAATCTGACTCTTCCTACTGCAAGGAACGACCTCTTTATGTGTTGGAAGGATTACTATCATGGATCTCTGACAAACAAACCAGATCTTACTATCTTGGAAGACTTGATATGTGCGAAACAAAGAAATATTCGAGGACAAAAGATCCACCCCGAGTAGAACTCTTGCATCTGCTAAAGCTCTCTGGAGAGAATCCCCTATTTCTAGAGGCATGACAAGTATCAACAAGGAAAATATGACCAGCGAAGAAAAAACTTGGGCCGCGGACATCTTAATCCCAGTTTCTATCACTTATCAGCCACATCTCCACAGAAGGCCAAGCAATAAACATTGGCATATTAGAATGAGTGACGATTCCTTTCAGTCTTGGAAAAACAATCTAGGTAGCAAATCCCTTTTCTTTGATGGAGCCTTGAAAGGCAACCCTGGGCTAGCAGGAGCGGGAGGAGTTCTCTATGACTCTAATGGAACCAAAATGAAAGATTATGCATGGGGAATTGGAAAAAAGACCAACAACGGAGTTGAATGGCTCGCTCTCATTAAAGGACATGAACTTGCCAGAAATGAGAGAATTGAGGAACTTGTCGTTTTTGGTGACTCAATGCTAATCATAAGGGAAGCTAGGAGTCTGGAAAAATGTAGAAAGAAGCCCACCACCAAGACTCAACAACTAATGAAGCACATCATCCATGAATACAAAGTAATCAACTTTCTTCACATTCTTATATCCAACAACAATTACACGGACAAGATGGCAAACAATGGGGCGAAGCTTGCTTGTGGTGTTTTGGTGAGCAATCAACAAGACCTTGGAATTGCATGGGTTCCATAATCCCCTCCTTGTTCACATTGTATTTTTCCAAACCTATGGTTAACTATTGGAATTGGCTTGGCCATGGCAACAGCTCGACGCCACTCTTGGCCAATTGTGGGCAACATAACGTCAACTTCAGTGCATCCTCCAAGGTCCTTTGGAAGATACAGGATCTGCACACACGCACGACCCACATGGCTCCCATGCAGGGCGTTAATGTGGTCATCCCCTGTGGTAGAATGGGTCTTATGCTTGGGGAAGACACTTTCATCCTCTCATTTGTTTCCTGTTTCAGCGACGCATCCAGTCTCTGTTTTAGGCTCTTCAAGGCAAGACGTCATTTTAGTAAGTGCACTATGGCAGAGAACCTCTCCTTGCTTCAGTCTATACTCTGTGGAAAACAGGTGATTGCACACGGGCAACCACTCTATGCTAATTTGACTCAGAAGGACTCGATGGCAGCAGGTGTCGGAGCCATTAGTGCGCAGAATCAAGGAAAAGCTGCATTTCTTGTCCAAGCACTTAGTTCGACAATGGATGGGATGGGATTTGACAATTTGTTGACAACATTCCATACTTATTTGAAGGACTTGGAGGCCCAGATTCGAACTGTAAGCAATGAAAAATACGAGTTAAAAAAGGCGTTCACCCATCTCTTTGCCCTGGTGAATGCAACAAATATCGATGTTCGTAGTCTTAGTGCAAAAATTACAGTGCAGGTAACCTCTTTGGTGGAGGCAAAACTCAAAAATTTGGATGCTAGAATGCTCACAATCCATGGCACTGCCAAGGCGACGGCAACCATGCTTTAAAAAATGAGCAAAGACATCAACGAACTCGCTGCGGAGGCCAAAGGAAATGTGGAACGCAATCACGAGTAACTTGTTGCATCTTGTTGTCATGTTGTTTTTTGGTATCTTCTGCGAGGTCTCAGATGCTTTTTTTTAGAAACAATACTGATTTTTATACTTATTAAGCTATGTTATGCACTTTCGTTTTCCTGCTAGGTCAGTTTGTAAGGAGCTTCAAGCCTCCAAGAATAGGGTCTTTTGTTTAGCAGATTAGCACTGTTGATTTCAAACTTGCAGGCTTAGCTCTGCTTCTTTCTAGAGAGCAGCCCAATTGCATCTTTTTTTTTGTAATCCCTGTTACATATTTTATATAAAAGTCGATTAAACGTTTCTGTTAAAAAAAAAAGTGACTAAACTGTTTTGTATATTTGTATTTAGCTAGTGGATATGCCTCCTAATAACAAACCTTTAATTACACCATCTAATTGTTATTCGTTATATATCAATTAATGGAAACTTAAGATTTTCATATTTTCAGGTGGCTTTTAACATATGTTCAGAAAATATTGTTATTAGTTATATATTAATTAATGGAAACTGGGGAGTTTCATATTTTCAGGTGGTTTTTAACACATGTTCAAAAATTAATTATAATGTAATGAAATCATATATGTTCAAAAATTGATTATTGTTATTAGTTATATATTAATTAATGGAAACTGAGGAGTTTCATATTTTCAAGTGGCTTTTAACACATGTTCATAAATTAATGATAATGTAATGAAATCTTATATTTTCAATTAATAGAAGAGTGAGAAATCATATAACGAGGACACGATGTTTTATGTCTACTGTTTTCGATGTGGCATCACTTTAATGTTGCAACAAAACAAAGGGGGCAACAAATAACGATTTTTTCCATCCAAAATAAAATCTGCTTCCCAGCTTTGTTGGACTACATATGTATTCTTAAACAAATATTTATGACTAAGTGGAATGGCCAATGGAACACTTGGACTCTTGACTAATCGACGATTTTCTCCAGTTCTAGAGATGTCCTACGGCTGGATGTATCTTGGTTGAAGGATTTATGACTTCATGTCTCTTAGGCTTCACACATGTATAAAGAAAAGCATCTCGGTAGCTCACACTAATATGATGTCATCATAGCTTAAAACCCCACTCCACGTACATGGAGTTTGAAAGAGCTCCCTCTATTTATGTATTTTTCTATCGATCGGTTTGAATGAAACATTCATTGTTGTCTTTGAATTTGAAATTTAAACCAAAAAATTAACTTTTCTGTAATATAAACAAAAACCAACGTACTTTCCGGCATTTTGTCAGAGAGCTTGGGTCGAGCTATTGTTGCACCATAGCTTATTCAAAAGCTCTCATGGTTACACTAAAGCGGGCTAAGAGTGCTCTCAGAGCCTGCTTTTTGTGTCGATGTGCAAACCCTATCTGTTCAAAGGTAAATTTGTCGCGTCAGTCATTTCATGGAATCATTGCTTACTCTTCCTAAAACTCCTTGTAATATGGAATTCATTGATACCCAATAATTTTCTGAAATCTGATGTATTGGGTCCCTCATAGATTTCATCATTTCTTGTCTTATATTTGTCTCTCCCAGGGTTTTGATCTTCTTTTGAGTGGTTGCTTTGATTCTTGATCCTTCTTTTATGGAGCTAGCAAGTGAGGGTGGGAAAGAAATCCACAATCCTCAAACTTATGTCAGTTCTCCCTCTCGTCCCTATGACCCCACCTTATCTTTACTCGAGGATTTAACATTCTCTCTGACTCCCTCACCTCGAAGTGAGATACAACTATCCAGCTTTACTGACATCAATTTGTATTCGTCCGAGGTTGAGGTGACCCACCCATGTGACCATCTTTATGATGCTCCTAGACCATAAAAAAAACCCAAGAAGATCAAACAAAATTCTATAGATATATGTATGGCTTTGTGTGCTGATATTTCGATGGATGAAGTCTACTCTATGGCTAGCTCGGCTCTCCTGGGACGCTTCCCTAGAAGGCGCATGAGCCTTCCCACCTTCAAAAGATAGATAAGAGATTCTTGGTTAGGCATCCTATGTTACATGTCAGATTGTTACTCACTGGCCAGGGGATGGTTGGGGGTTATTTTATAGAACTCAGAGGACTCTCACAAAATTCTCCGTGGTGTTTGGTTTTGGAACAAAGCTCCTTTGAAGTTGCAGCACTGGACTGCTTTTTTCGACACAAAGAGATCCAAGTCATTTACTCAACCTATTTGGGTTAAGCTCCCTGGATTCCCACCAGAGTTTTGGACGCTTGACATTTTTAGACGGATTGGTTCTCTCTCGGGTACCTTCATTTCGACCGATATGAGTTTTTAGACTTCTGGCGTTATGACGATGGCTAGGATTCTAGTAGATATTGACTTGAGAGAGGTTTTATTGGTTGAACAAAATATTTCTAATGGCAGTCATTTAATGACCCAGGTTATGGACTATTCAGGCCTCTCATTTAGATGCAGTCATTATCATTATCTGGAACATCTGGTTAAGGAATGTCGACAGCCATTTCATCGTGGATTCTAGAAAAGACGGGCAGAATACCCCTCTCGACCACAAAAAGGCTTGATCTCTAAAATGTCCAATGGTATTGAGGAATAGGCTCCCCCCAATCAGTGCTTCTCCATTGTGGAAACTTCATCTACTTCGAAGATCCAATCTCTTCCTTCGCCTTAGACTTCTCATATGGACAAAGAATATTTACCATCGGCCTTTGTTTCTTCTTACGGTCTATCTGTGACGGGTAAGACTTTTTCTCCATCCACTCTATCTTCCCTGATTCTCCCACCTAATAATTATGGTGTTCACTCTAAGCTAGGACATTTCCTTCCTTATTATAGTTTACCTCTAATGAAGTTTCCCTTCACCCGGGTATATGATGGAAAATCTATTGGGGTTTTGGAGCGATCCTTATCTGTTACGAGAAAATTTCCCTCCAACCCACCTAAATCCTTCTTAAGGATCTCATTTCAATCTTTTCATTTGAGCCCTGGGGCCGAGCTCCTGCTTCAACTATATCCATTATAACAGAGGTGCCTGGAATGGATATGGGAGCGTTAGTTTCTTTGAAGGACCTATGCAATGGAAAGGTCGTTTTCCCCCAATATCACTCGGACTCCTCACCTACCGATCACGTTTTCGTTGCTTCTGATATCCATGCATCCCCTGCTGATTATTTGCTTGGTCCCCCCTCTCAGCCTATTCATCCTAACCCTAGCTTCGATCCCCCTCTCAGAACCTGTCTGTCTAGCCATCCCACTACCTTTGATTCTCATGATTGACCCTACTCTTCCCCTCTGGCCCCTCCTTCTAATCTTGGCGGCCAAATCGAGGAAGTCACCCCTAAAGATCTTACACTTGTTCCTGGATCATCTTTGAAGGATCCTTATGACTATCCTACTAATTTTTCTCACTATGATCTTTGTCCAAGATCTGGAACCAAGGGCATCTGTGCATCTAGGGGTAGGGGTGGTTTATCCCTTGATCTACCCACATACGCTCGACGACTGAGGGGTAGAAGATCCCTTATGGCTTCGGCTAGGGACGAAGTTGCTCAAGATGTTCGAGCAATAAGACAATTGACTTTTGAAGGGACTCTTAGAGTGAGTCATCCTTGGTCTGTGATTACCCAATGATCCTCACATCCCTGAACATCAGAGGGTTAGGGCTTCCCTCCAAAAAGATGGCTTTGAAGCGACTATTATAGATTCAAAAACCTTCTATCCTATTGTTACAAGAAACTATGGCTATTGGTGATGATATTATCAAAGATCTTAGGGCTATTATTCCTAGATGGTATTTTGTTATTGTGGATGCTTTGGGCCAATCTAGAGGTCTCATTACAAGATGGAACACTAATGAGATGCTCTGCATAAATAGTTTGTCTATTCAGTCCAGTATTGGAGTTGTTCTTTTCTCTCGGGAGATGGGCTTAGATTTCCATATTGTTAATATCTATGGACCATACTTGAACATGGTAAATTATTGGGAAAATATTTTTTGTTCACATTTCTTAAACACTGACAGAGTCATCATTGAAGGGGATTTTAATTTCTCCCTAGGGAAAGGCGAGATATGGGGTCCAAAAGCACAAAAGGATCCCCAAACTAACTATTTCCTTTGTCGTCTTGATGAATTTTATCTATATGATATTCAACTTGTTGACATCAGGCTGACTTGGCAGAACAATAGAGTTGGAGGTGAAACCATAACCAAGAGGCTTGATCATTTTCTGATCAATGAGGGCCTTCTCTTATCAGGTGCAATTTCCAGATAATGGGTTGGTGAAGGCGGAAACTCAAATCACTTCCCAATTTTCCTGGAGATAGAAAGGCCTCCAAAAAAACCCCCAACTCATTTAAATTCAACAGCTGTTGATTGGATGACAAAGATTACCTTCAGATGGTTATAATATTTGGTATTCATATGATCCAGGGATTCGTGACTCGGTTGGTCTGCATTTCCTATTCAATCTTAAGAGGGTTAAAAAACAATCTATCTCCCGGGTTGCTGATAGGAAGGATAGATTGGATAAGGAGCTTAAACATATAGAATATTCTATGGATATTTTTCATCCTTGGCACAAAGATGGATTCTCCTCCACTGAATAGAAAAAGCGGATTATGGACCTGGAAATCAGAAGAACCAAAATGCTTGATGAAAAAGAAGCAACTTGGCGCTTAAAGAGTAGGGCCATCTAGATCCAAAAAAGTGACATTAATTCTAAATACTTCCACAATTATGTTAAGCATAGACCTCATACAAACTCTATATTGAAGATAGAATATGAGACAAGATCGTTTGTATCAAGATTCCAGAATATTGTAAATGCAGGTGTGACTCCAGGAGCAATACAAGGAAGATGATAGAGTATCTATTGACAATATGCTTCGTTTAATGGATGTCTATCCTATGATGGTCAATGAGGAACATAATCGAGATATCATGGCTGAGGTTAGTTTGGATGAATAAACAAAGGTTGTTTGTGTCATGCAAAAGGACAAAATCTCGGGCCCTAATGGATGGCCCGTGGAGTTTTTCAATGGCTTCATGGATTTATTTGAACAAGATCTACTCGCAGTTACTGAGGAATCCGTAATCAATGGTAGAGTTATTGCAACATTTAATGCTACATTTATCGCATTAATTCCCAAATTGGATCAGGTTACTAAATGGGATAGTTTCAGACCAATATCTCTTTGAAATCGTGTTTATAAACTAATCGTCAGGATCATTGTTAGCAGAATTAAGCCTATATTATCATCCTATGTTTATCTAGAGTAATTTTCCTTCCTAAAAGGTCGACATATATATGATGCTATTGGCAGTACACAAGAGGTAATGCACTCTGTCAAAATTCACAAGATTCCTACAGCTACTATTAAAGTGGATATGATGAAGGCATAGGATAAGGTCAATTGGTTATTTCTCAGGCTTATTCTCCTCAAGGTTGGCTTCAGTCTCCAATTTGTAAGTTGGATTTTTTTATACATCCTATTTGTTTCTTTTTCTCTTCAAATTAATGGATTTGCAACATCTTTTTTTAGACCTGGGAGAGGTCTACATCAAGGATGCCCCCTAGCTCCTTTATTATTTATTTTAGTCATGAAGGGGCTTAGTAGAGCCATTATCAAAGCTAAAGCTAACAGGGCTACACATGGTATAAAGGTTGCAGAGCATCTATATATAACACATCTCCTTTTCGTCGATGATATACTCCTCTTTATGGATGGACTCAAACAGGACTTTCTTAAAACCAAACATATCATGGATCTTTTCTCTAAGGAATCTGGAATGCAGATAAATGGCAGAAAGTCATCTATTTTTGCTATGAACCTTCCCCAATAAACCATTGTTTGGATGCTTACTATCTTTGAGTTTGATGAAGTGAATGTACAGGATGGGTTGAATTATATTGGGTTCATATTGAAGCCTAATGACTATTTCAGAAGGTATTGGGCCTGGCTTATTGCTAAGATAGAGAATCAACAACAATTATGGTGTAACAAATCGCTATCCTGTGGAGGCAAGTATATTCTTATGAAAGCAGTGCTGGAGGCCGCCCGAATTTATTGGTCCTCTCTTGCTCATGTGCCCACCGATACTCTTGAACATATACGTAATATAGGCTATCAATTCCTCTAGAAAGGGAATTATGATGATAAATCCTTTGCGTGGACTTCGTGGCATAAGCTGGCTCTTCCTAAAGAGATGGGAGGGTGGGGGTTAAAAAACCACACTGTTTTGCAAAGGCTCTCTTAGCTAAAGGAATTTGGAGGATTATTAATCAGGAAGGCCTGTGGGCGACTGTGGTGCCCATAAATACATTTGTCTGCTGACTATAGTTGAATGGATCATAAAACCTGATAAAAAGTCCAGAGTGGATTATATTATGCGGAAGTCTCACTTGAAGGCATTTGATGTCATTGGCTCTAGTCTCCAATGGAAAATTAGTAATGGAAACTCGATTAGGATGGTACAAGACCCTTGGGTGGGGTGCTCGGAGATATACAGATTACTAGCTCATATGGTGGCATTCCTCATAATTATCTTAATTTAATATAGATTGGAGCGGGCATCCATCATCATAATCATTCTCAGAAGTGGATTAACGCAAATGACCTGGGTTTTCAAGGAGACGACTGTCACGAATGGAATCAATATGTACAGACATTACAATATTCTCACATTCTGTTGATTAATAGGGAAGATTCTTTGTTGTGGTGTTATAATGTTGATGGTGGCCATTATAATCTGAATCTGGGTTACCAATCTCTTCGGGCAGCTAAGGTGCATCCTGAGCCGCTGTGGTGGAATTCCTTTCTTTGAAAATTTCAGTGCCCTCTCAAAATGAAGTTATTTCTTTTGCGGGTACTTCATAAGGATATTCATATCTAGGAAACTATGTTGCAAAGATTTTGGATTGGGCCCAGCTGGTGCCCATAATGTCGAAGTAGTTGTGAAACTATTGACCAAATATTTTTATCATGCCCATAATCTTACAGCATTTGGACTTATGTTTCTAGCTATTATAGCACCAGTCTCAGATGGCGTGGTAACAATATCCAGGATGCAATTCACCTTTGGGTCACCGATGGTGCATATTCTGATTTTCTGCCCTTCCTGTTATCATTATTTGGCACATTTGGCTCGATCGGAGCCGGGCCATTTTCGAAGACTCTCTTATCCCTCCTAAATTATATGGCTCAAAATCCCTCTCTGTTTACAAACTATTTCCACATATCAAATCAAAAAAGAAACAAAGGATTGTGAGGGAGGAACCTATTATCAAGTATAGACCTTGGGCGCATTTTGACGGGGCATCACAAAGAGAGCCCAACCTGGGTGGAGCTGGCGGGATCTTTTACCATTTTGATGATCATTACGACAAGTTTGCGGTTGGACTAGGACCTTGCACCAACAACCATGTTGAACTTATGGCTATCAAGCTCCTTTTGTTATATGCCACCAACTTGGGTATTCGGAATATCCAGATATTTGGCGACTCCCAACTTGTTGTGGAATGGATGAATAACAGGTCGCCTCCAAATAATATTCATCTTTCTGCCATATTTGATGAGACTATCTAGATTATTGACTCTTTCCAACACATCAATTTTATGCATATCTTCCGAGAAAGGAACATGCATGCAGACTTGCTATCCAAGATGGGACTCTGAGAAATTGAAGGAAGGTGGTTACGTTGGCAAAAAAAACAAAGAAAATATTATTGAGCATGATCCGGGACCCTTCCTAGGTGGATGATAAACTGTTCAAGTTTTTAACATTTTCCATTTTGATCCAAATCATTTGCATAATGATAACTGGAAATCTGGTTATATGGGAGAACCATTTTTTTGTATGGAAAGACTTCCTCTTTTAATAGCTATCATTGTTAGGCTATGGAATAATCGATATGATGATCATCATGTCTGATGTAATAGCGGAAAGGCTAGAAAACTATCCGCATTATTTTTGTACTTAGTCCTAGATGGGCTAAGGGGATAGATGTGACTTTACAAGTCTTTTTACAAAGTGTTTTATTTTAAGTAATGAAATGTGTCTTTTTTTTCGAGGGAAAAAAAATTATGACTAAGTGAATGATGCCCTCACTAAGATATTGATATTGTTTCACTTGTACTCCCCTCTCAATTTTGGAATGAAAAAAAATATTATAAGTAATTGGTAATTTGGTAAGGTTTTGTATAATTTTTTAAAACATGATAAAGAAAAAACCTTAGGTTGAACACCTTAAGCAATCATTCACATAAATAGATCACAAATTGACACAACAATGTATTACATGGTTAAACCCTTAGAGAGGGAAACAATTTACCACCTCAGCCAATGTGGCCACTTGAGGCAATATATTAATGCAAAAGGAAAAAGTTCTACATATAAGTTTCTCACAATCGACCATCAACAAATGACCCTCCATGCTCTTTAAATAGAGATCAAGACCAATCAGGGGCTAAGCCACTGATCAATATAGTCATTATGATCGAGGAGAAGATGAACAGTTTGATCGCCTTATCTCTAGAAAATATTGTGATCGCCGAAGGTCAAATAGCAAGAGTTGCCACTGTTGCTAAAGACTCGGTAAATGCTTCATATAGGTCTTCTCCTCATAAATTATAAGTCGTATTAATGTAGTCGTTATCAGGATTACATAAGTACAAATGCATACTAAAGAAACATACTTTACCTAAAGACACATCGGTTGATCTTAACTAACTACTAAGTGTCTAAATACTCTAACACGCCCTCTTAAGAACAACATGATCTAATCTGTCTTTAGGTGAAGTGTGTTTCTTTAGTATGCATTGTAAGTTTATGTAATATGACGGTCACGATATGTTCTAGACATAAAGTGATCCAATGATTCATTTTCTCCTAGATTTAACGACTATATTGATATGTGGTTTAACGCTTGATTGGTCCATTGTCTTTATTTATAGAGCATGGAGAGTTATTTGTTGATGATTGATTGTGAGAAACTCATATGTAAAAAAAAACATTTTGCACTAATATACTGCCTCAAGTGGCCATATTAGCTAGGGTCATGGATTGTTTCCCTCTTTGAGGTTTTTAACCATGTAATACAATGGTGTGTCGATATATCTTTTATTTGTGTGAGCAGTTGCTTAATGTGTTTGACATGTGTGGAAATACCTTGTTTTTGTTGAAAAACCAACTTATCATGAATATACTGCTTATGAAAAGGGGTTTCACTACCATCATTAAAACTCAAATGGGATAAGAAAACACATCATGGCAAGTGCAACAAAGATGTGCCCACACATAAATCAATAACTACTTTCTTGGGATTCCATGTATGCATCAATAAGCCCCTTCAACAAATAGGTACATCAGTTTAATTGGATACCCTAGCCATATAATTATGTTATAGATATAGTATCCAACAAACACTCATTCTTTGTTCATTTTCTCGTGATCCCACAACCCATAATTTGGAATGTTATCTTGACTCATTTATCACTTATTTGTAAAATGTATGCCCCATTACTTGCTCAAGTGGTGTCATTCTTAATATAAAGGTTCTCCTTGACCACCCCAACCTATCATTTATTAGATCCCTAGAATGCAAATGAGGCATCTTGTCCATTATCCAATGAGCCCTTGATCACTTTGATGGTATTTCTATCGATCTTGTTGGGTTTGTCTAACTAAAGACACCCATGGTGCACTCGAATGATTAATTACTTAATGTATTTTTCCATGACCCGTGTCATTCTAAAGGCGAGAACCTTTAACAATTTCATCAACATGGAGTCTTATTGCTCTTAAATATCCTCCTTTGACATGTATTGAGCATCCCCATTCTTCAACACAATCTATTGTTTATAGTAATATAATTGTAACTTTGAGAGGAGGTCAACATCTTTAAAATGGTGGTCAACCAACTTCGTTTGCTCAATCTTCCCCTTCAAATATTCTATCACTTCAAATCTGGGATTGACTATATCATCCAACACAATTTCTTTCTCCCTAGGATCCATCAACTCTCATGGTTGTGTTTTTCTAGAAGTTCCAATGACAATAGGCCCTATTGTTCCTCAAGCTAGCCTTTCATCTACTTTCCAATTACCATTGCACTAGTCCTATTGTTGGAATCGAGCACTCAACAACTATCTTAGCTCCTACAACATTATTCAACACCTCCACTAACTACAAGGAATGTGCTCTTCATGCTCTAAAAAAACCCTATGTCAAATTGTTAACAAGAACAAGGAAAATGAGAAAAATGGCTAACTATCAAATAATATAATGTGGTACCATAATGAGGGTAGGTAACCATTCTTTAGATGACAATAGTGTGTCCTTACATGTACTTCTAAGGATTAGATACTCACAAGAAACTAAACATTCACTTCACCCAATATTGATGTGCCTTCTATACCAACCCAATTATGTAATGTAACCTAAAACTATGGTAAATCCTTATTTTGGGATGTAACCACAAACTAGGACACAACCTTGGAACTGACACAAATTTGACCTTGAACCCAATTTTCAACCCAAGTTTGATTCTTCACGAACTACATCGCATGACACTCAACTTATAGTTGACTTTAAAATTTAGCTCTTATGTATCTAGACAACATATTTTTAATTAACAACAAACAATAATCCCATTTTTTTCATATACATTAATTTTATTAATATAAACTTGGAATCAACATAATGGCCATATTATCATACATGTGTATGTTTTAATGTCTCATTTTGTCTTTCATATAGTTTCATTGCAAGGGATGAGAGAGGATCCATTTTTATTCTAACGTAAACTTGAGATATTTCTAGATACTTGGTCATACATAACATAAAAAATATTGTATTAATTGTGATAATAGACTTGCTTACTTGGTGTTGAATAATATTTGAAACCATCTTCAACTAGTAAGTCTTTAAAACCTTGGCTTAGTCAAAGTTTTATGATTTCGTTAATTTCATTTAAAGGTGAGGTAACACCATTAAATATTCCTTATGGAAGGAATAACTTCACAAACCATATTCTTGCTACAACTATTACATCAATATTCACAATATATCCCATTCCATTGTTTTTACATCTTTATATAGTTTATACTCAACTTTCTAGGTACTTTCATGAGAATGAACTTTTTAGTAGGTGGAACATTTTAGATACTTTCTAGAGAAGGAATATTCTAGTAGGCGAACCTTCTATTAAACCTTATTACAATTGTTGTTTTTACACTACATGAGCCTTATTTAATAAAGATGGTCTCAATGCATAACATTATCCCCTTGAGTACCTCCCTATGTACCATATATTATCCTCCCTATGTGCATTACATTCCATCCCCCTTCACATGTTTCGTCCTTGAAATATGGGGATAAAACATATAATATGATCTTCAAAGCAATGTACTCAACTCTTACCAAGCACAAGCATCCATCCATTCTAGTGAAATGTGGACATGGGGTCCAGCTACTTCCTTGCTACCTTGAGCTTAAGTATGGTTACTCCTTTGGTTCCATGTTGCCACTATGTTACTCTGGTATCTTCAAACATTGCTTTTAGTTCTCCATGTGCCTCCATAACAGTTGCCTTACTGCTGTCATGTTTGTCCATAGTAAGCAAGGAATATTTTGGGGCTGAAATTTAGACCATGGGCTTTTTTTTTTCCAAAAAGAGATTTACCATTATTCATTTTTTTTCTAAAAAGATTTGCCCAAATTCCACAAGATAAAATATTATATTCTAAACATCGCCGAAATTATCTAGAAACTATATAAAATCCTTCCAAATTTGAATATTTTTACAAAAATATCATCAAACATTTTGTGGTTGGAAATTTAAGAATTACTAATATTTGTCAAGGTTTCTACACTTTAAGGAAATTGTGGATTGTTAAAAATTTCCCCGATAGTAATTTTGTCGATGCTCATGACCTTTCCATAATGATTATTGTTTCGTTGGGTGGTGTGGAGGGTGATATACAACAACCTTAACTATTAGTTCTTTGGACTTTGAGGCTATAACATGTAGTTCCTTTGAGTCGCATAGCTCTTTGATTTCTTCTTTCCATTTAGTCCCTTCTTGGGGATTTTATTCATGTACATTTGTATCCCGTTCTTGTGGTTCAACTTCAAACTCTTTCATCTATTGTGTCTATAGGTACTTCAACTATTTTACCTGCAAGGGCTTCTTCATGTGCCCCCTTGAACCCTTTAGTAAGAGAAATATCATGCAATGCAATTTTCTTCTTCTTATACTAAAGCTTTCAAAACTTGTTTTGCACCTTAACATTAATTGTATCCACTAAGTCCATCCAAAGATATCCCAAAACAATATCCACATTATCCATATCTATAGCATGAAAATATAAATGTAACACATATTTGTCCATAGTGATCTTCAAATCTTTAAAAAATTGAACATTTTCACCCTCAATTTGTGTGATTTGAATGTACTTTGATAGGACTTGCAACATTTTGACCATATTAACATTTATGAAATTATATTTGCTATTAGGGTTTATAGAAACATTAGCATTCTCTTGTTGAATACATCCATGAACATGTAATAGGAGTTTGTCACATGAAAACAATCCCTTAGTGCTTTCTTTATCATTCTTCAAAGCATGAGACCACCTATCTAGAAATACATTTTGAAATTCTTCATCTAAAGTTTTAATAACTCCTTAAAGCAAAGTGTTTGACCCCATATAGTTGCTTCATCTATTAAATTATGGTGTATGTAGATTTTTCCACGGGAATTTTTGTCTGTAATATGCATTGTATTCTTGAATATAAGGACTGTCAGTTTTTCCTGTAAAATAATTTTTCTTGGAATAAAATCCACAACCAAAACTATAACTTACTTTTCAATATGGTTTGAGGCGACATATTTAAAATGATCATAGCTTGATCAATATTGCTCATAATTGTTATTATGACAACAATTATGAAATTCCATGGTCATTATGCATCTACTTGACGTGGTTTGACAGAAATTTGGGTGCTTTATCAAAAGATATTTGACTTTCAATCTACACAACCGTCATCAGAAAAACCCTCTTACAATTGATTTTAAATCAACATTAACTTTACTTCTCAGACTTTGATTTGGACAATTTTTATCTATTATTGTTATTATTATTATTATTAATTTATTTTTTTGCAAGAGGAGCTCAAATATATAACTAGATTCTTCAAATTTTGTACAAAAAGATTCAAAAATTGATCTAAATAATGCTTCTATCTTTTTATTCCTCCAAAAAAATTTGTAAAAAAAAAAAATTCCCTACTTTTTTGCCCAAGAAAGGACTCTAATACCAAATGTTGTGTTCCTCAACCCAAAAATTCACTCACAAACAAGATAAAACCCTCAAACTTCATAAATAAACACAAATACATCCACAAAAGAATGAACACAAAAATATGGAAAGAACCCTAAAGGTATGGTAACACCATTAAATATTCCTTATGGAAGGAATCATTCCACAAGTCATATGCTTGCTACATCTATTACATCAATACTTCACAAGACATCTCATTTCATTATGTCTACTTCTTTATATTCTTTTATCCAACCTTATAGGTACTTTCTAGAGAAGCAACTTTCTGGTAGGTAGAACCTTCCAGAGAAGCAACTTTCTGGTCAACAAAACTTTCTAGTAATCCTTATTACAATTGTTGTTTTTCACTTTACATGAGCCTTACTTAATAAAGATGGAATCAATACATATCCCCTTGGGTACCTCCCTATGTACCCTATATTATCCTCCCTAAGTACATTACATAAAGATCCTCATGATCAAACAAAAGTCCAAAAATAAAAACAGTTCAGATAATTGCAAAATAGATATCTAAAAAGCATAAATATATCCTCTAACCAAGATAGAGATATATATCTGATGAGTTTAGAAGTCATAACTAAAAGAAATATTGATGAACATAATCGAAGGACATACCTTCCACCTCCTCCCAAATCTTCCAAATACTAGGATCCAAATTAGCATACTTTCCTTAGATAAACAATTTTCTTAATAATTCATTTCCTTGAATATATGATCAAATGAGATAGAATTAAAAAATGATTTAACAGTGGAAATCTCATCAAAGATTGGGTGTAGAAGAATTTTTTCGTAAGTATAGGAAATCTCATCAAAGATTGTGTGTAGAAGAATTTTTTCGTAAGTATATGTGCCCTCCATCCACTTTGTTACCACTTGTGAGTCCCCAAAAAACCAAATTTTTTGGGTCCTTTTTTATGCAACTAGAATAAAAGATAATTTTTTTGGGTCCTTTTTTCTGCGGCTAGAATAAAAGAGAATTTCAATGCCATAAGTTCAACATAATTGTTAAATCCAATTCCAAAATCTGATTTAACTTTTAACCAATAGGTGTCTGTTAAATGCACAGTGCCCCATACTCCACAAATATGTTGTTTTTCTAAGTTACTTCTTCGAAGTAAATACAAGCTCTTGACCTATCTATGACCTCCTCCACAATCTGTCTAACGAGCTTTTCAACTTTTACTTGAGTAAAATTGTTGATAATATTCATAGTTTGCAATGTACATTGAATAGGAATAATGAACCTATCATAAAATATATTAGCATTCTTAGACAACCATATCCCCCAAGAAACAATCAATGGGAGCACCTTGAAAGTATTTACAATAACATTTCAATTATGATTTCTAATACATTCATCAATTGTATTACCATTGATCTAGACTCTCTTTAAACTAGAAATATGTTCAAAATCCTTCAAAACCTAAATAGCATAAGAACATGAAAATAACAAATAAAAGATAGATTCTTCATTTTCCTTACACATGGAACATTGGCCAAGACCAAACTTGTTCTTTTTTTTTTGCAGATTATCCCATGTGAACATTTTCTTATTTAGTGTCAACCACATGAAATATGATATTTTAAGGGACATTTTTACTTCCAAATTTCCATCCACCACCAAATTGGTTCTTCAATGGATACTCCTTCACATAATACATTGTATCCAAGTCTTGGAGAATAAGCACCCCTAGTCGGATTCCTTGACCATATCAATTGAACATCCTCCTTTTTAATCCTTGCTTGGATATACCTAATATTAGATACATGACTCTCCCACATCAAAGCATATTCATCTCTAAGACCATTCAACTATGTTGACTTCTATTCATGCCTCCAAATTGTAATGAGGTCATAACCAACCACTTGAGAAAGGGTAACCATTTTCCCCTAAGGACATTAATAAGAGTTTATGACAATCTATAATTCTCATGACAACCAACCCATGGATATTCACTAAGTCTTATCATATAACCATCCTCTACCTTCCATATCAACCATCTCCAATTAGGGGAAAAGTTGCAGTTGTTGCCTTTCATATAATTGAAACATTATGACAAGACTTTGTAGGTGGTGTTATCCAATTGTCAATTGAAGTAGGCTCAATGTACTCTGTATGACCACCTAACACCACAAAGCCTTACCAAAAATTAACTTCTAGACACTTTTTGCATAAACAATTCCAAAAATTAACTTCTAGACACTTTTTGCATAAACAATTCCAAAAATTAACTTCTAGACACTTTTTGCATAAACAATTTTACAAATTGATGGATGTTTTTTTAATCCCATCCTCCCATATCCTTGGGAACAACTAACCTTTGCCATTTAACTAATGGAATGCCTCTTTTTGCCATACATCTTGACCATAAAAACCTGTAACTTATTCTCCTCGGTTTATCTAGAACCCCTTTCTAAATAAAAGCCAAGGTCGTTTAGTATACATGAATAACTTCGATTATATACTTTACCAAAATAAGCTTTGCACCTCTAGACAACCCATGATTACACAAAAAAGAGAGCCTATTTTTAACCTTCGCAATCAACTAGTCCCAATCTTATTACTTAAAGGCTTCAGTAGCTTGGCTAAGGATCTATTGCAAGTCTTGATTTTGTGGTACCAAAATATTCCTCTAGTTTGTAGTGTTTTGGTTTATCGATCAAACATTGTTACCCATTTTCCCTTGCTATGCCTCTTTTTGTATATCTCCAATTGCATTTCTCAAGGTTTAATTTTCCTAACAGAGAGGAAGATCGTTAACTATTTTGGAAATATTTGGTTTGCAGTGTGTTGTTTGTACTAGGGGAATTTCATCTCTCTTTGCATGGTACATTTCATCTATCTTTGCCTCCCCTCTTTGAATATGAAGACTTCATACGATCACATCATTGAGCTCCAATACACCTACCTTAGGGTTGTTCTAGCTCATATAATTCCACCAAAGCATACCTATAGGTAGTGGGCAATGGTTAAGAATGCATTAGAATGTCACGTTTTATCATGAATTTCTTTTGGCCAAAAGTATTCCCCCAATTTCTAGGATCTGGACCTTTACTTAAGATTCAAAGGTTTTTAACACCTATACGGAGGATCAATTTCTTGGAAAATTTAAACCTTAAATGCCCTATCTTTGTTACCAATTTCATAATGTCGTATCTCAAGCATTCTTATTGATGTTACTTTGTTCAAAGAGTAGTTTACGTTAGGGAGGAGGAATCAATACTTCTTCTCATCTTTGCTTGGACCAATTTCTATGGAGCAATCTCAATCTTTGTTCATAGTGGAAGTCTATCTACAGTGAATCCACATGACATGTTTTGTGCTAATGAATCCAAAAGCATTTTACTTATTGATTCAAACATGGATTCCACTTCTACTTTAATACAAGAATTGTTTACCATAGCGCATATGTACAATATACTACAAGAGCATACGTACGATATACCACAAGACAATAACAACTCTTTCTTAGAGTTAGAGCAGTTTGAAGATACACTCATTTCTATATCTCATTCATTGTTTATGCAACTAGACATTTCTTTCATGAAGTTTCAACAAATAAGCTTAAATAACTTTCACGAGAAAATCAATTTTATAATTCATGTTCCTAACAACCCATCATAATCTCCAACGTAAATGTGCATTCACCATAGGGCTTTTAAGGAGAACCCTAGTCTCTTCTTTGGGAATTTAACTTAGGATAATATCCTCAATCTAATCTTTGCAACAACATTTGTTTATCGTCCACCATGTTAAAGAACTCATGGAATTGCCATAAATCTTTGATGTTAACTTATAGAAGCTAAGTTAAAAAATGAATCTCTGCTTCTTCTAACATGCTAGGTAGTGAGCCAGTTATTTACCTTAATGTTTATTCTTACATGGAATACTTACCATGATTTACACTTCTTGAATGAAGGATTACTTGCAACAACTCTAGTTTCCAAAGAGGTAGAAATAGGTAGAAATGAAGAATAAATAAAAATGTTTTGGTTACGAATGTTAAAAAGAAAAAATATATAAAATTACAATTTGCACCATCTTGTCATCATTGATCTTGGATTATGGTTTTGGATTCCTCATCATGATAAGGTGAACAATATTATATACAAAATGGTGACTTTAATTCTTCATCAATTTGACATTTGATTTTTCCTCTCAAAGAGATATCTAGATAACTAATTTTCTTTGAAGAGCATAAAAGTGCAACATACTCATAAGAAGAGTAATGACTTAATGAATAATTTTACTAATATTGAAGTTTATCTAAGTTTGGGGGCATAACGAATTTATTGAGAATGACCCACCTAGAATCACAACTAGAGTGCCCAATAGTTAGAATAATGTATTTATTTCTAGAAAAGTAGTATGGAGGTAGACTCGAGCTAGTATGATGATATGAGCAATAACCCTCATCTAATAAATATAACAATTACTACAACAATTTTTAGCTAGGTATATCCTTATGGACCACAAAGCACAAAGTACAACAAGTATGAAAAACAAGGGTGAGAAAAATGAGAATGCTCATATAATATTCTTGAACATGAACCTTGGGAATTTTTTTCCATAAAAGGCGAGATTGCTTTATTGAAATTGATCATATCACTAAAGCGTATAAGAAAAAAAGTTCACAATTTATTAAGCAAATCCGAAACACCCATCAACATTGAATTAAGTAAATCCCACGCACTAATTCAATGAGTATTTACACTTATAAATATATTTAAATAAATATTTTTTCTCTTATTGCATCAACCAAG
Organism: Larix kaempferi; assembly: GCA_027924585.1. Classification (NCBI taxonomy): domain Eukaryota; kingdom Viridiplantae; phylum Streptophyta; class Pinopsida; order Pinales; family Pinaceae; genus Larix; species Larix kaempferi. The sequence goes on from BSBM01000252.1 coordinate 7,491,587, forward strand.
CTGTTTCCTCAAAGACTTGTCACATTACGTTATATAACACAACGTTTCTAAAAATAAAAAGTAATTAGAAAATTCATGTTAACTCGTAGTGTATAAAAACATAAAAAGTAATTAAAAAATAATATCAATTCATAAAATAAAAATAAATAAAACCAACATAAATCCATCTTAAACCCAAATCTATTAAGCACAGGGAGGATCAAATTTCTTAATAGATCATGTTTTAAAATAATCTATAGTTATATCTATATATAACAAGGAATTGGATCCTCTTTGTGCTTAAAAATTCCAGGTATAAGATAAATCTATATTTATATCTATAAATAAAAAGGTAATAACCTTATTTTTTTCGCTCATAGATATGCATATCTATGGCACATGAATCATATATATGGCACATGAATCGGTGTACATTAAGTGCATTTGAAAGAATATATTCCATGTCCGCCATCGATGGAGCGATAAATTTTATTCAACCTTTTTTAACTTACATGACTCACCGAGATGAGATCGCTATTGGAATTCGAGTTTTCATGGTCTGTTCGATTTCTCGATTGTTGCAGAGTTCTTATGGAATTCGAGTTCTCATGGTCTGTTCGATTCCTCGATTATCACAGGGATCGTTTGGTATTCGAGTTCATTGAAGTAAGAGGGCGGCCGATTCCTCGATTATCACAGGGATCGTTTGGTATTCGAGTTCATTGAAGTAAGAGGGCGGCCGATTCCTCGATTATTACAGGGATCGTTTGGTATTCGAGTTCATTGAAGTAAGAGGGTGGCCAGGGACGGCCGCCTCAATTGGTAACGATTTCGTGAGCAGAGACTCTCATCATGCCAGAATATGGTTGCCTCTTTCAGACAGGATTGGTTTTGTCTTTGTAATGTACGTGCTTGCTTCTGGAGTATACTCTCTTTTATACTGATAGAACCGTCAACGACAGTGGTTTGGGGTATTCCAGGTATTCAGGAATTTTACCATTTTGCCTCCAAGCGCTTATCTCTTGGGAATTTCTGTCATGTCATCTTCGTCCCTAGTTTGCTTGGGAATCTTAAAAGAGTAACGTGTCTCATCTCTTTCAGGGTTTTATAAAAGAGCATGGATTGCCCTGTCATTCCTGGGTAGCGTCGGTCTGGAATTGGTCTTCTGCTCTTAGCGTACCAACTTCTTTTGGCCCAGCTATTTGATTTAGCCCAAGTGATTCACAGTATGTCTGTGTAGCCGAGTTCTAAATTAGTTATAGAAATAGAATCTAAAAGTTTAGGGAACCCTCATCCTGCCCGTACCTAATCCTGTAACTCTCCCCTCTGACCAGAAAAAGGATCAGATATCCATCTCCTTCGTTTCCCCCTCATACCAAGAGGCATAAGTTCAGCTAAAAGAGCCCTAGGATTAAGGGGAAGAGGCCTTCTATTCAGAATATCAGTACTAGAGGCCAAATATGTTTAGAGGATTCAAGAAATTGACCAAACAATAATATGAAAGTCACTCACTTGAAAGCGAATATTTAGAGGCAAAGGATTCACTTAACTGCATAAAATGAACGTAAAGTTTATTGCCAAACCTAGGTATTTACTTATAAACTATTTCCAAAACTTCCAGTTGAGAATATCAAGCACCATTTTCAATTTATCCACTTTCAAGAGGAATCTATATAAGCTTGCTGCTTGCTAGGCTACATTTTCATTTGCATGTAAATTGAAACTCCCTCTTAGCCTCTCTCCATGGTAGCCAAACAATAAATCTAAATATCTGTCCACCAAAAGATACCTTTCCTTGAGAATCACTTGTATGAGAAGCTCAAATGATTTCCCAGGTAACATTGTTAGAGTAGAGAAGCTTCTAAATCATCCATTTCTTTGCCCTCAGACTCTAAACATTTAAAGCTGAAATACATCCCTAACGAGCCTTTAATCCAATCTTTATGAGTTGAAGTCGATATATAATAAATTAGGGTTGTTTGAACCAGTCTTCCTTTCAATGCCGTAAGAATTTACGTAGTTGTTAAGAGAGTCCCTTATTCACAGTGTCTATCAACCGAAGTCCTCTATCTTTAATCTTTGGGTAAGTTACACACATTCCATGCAACCAAAAGGATCCAACATTTGTGCCTTCTTTTTATTGGAAATGCTGCTTATAGTAACTTACAGGTGTACTTCTGCTAAGCTGCTGCACTATAGGGGGCGTTTCTGTGCTATCAAAATCCCTTGGATCCAACATTTGTGCCTTCTTTTGATTGGAAATGCTGCTTATAGTAACTTACAGGTGTCCTGCTAAGCTGCCATAGGGGGCATTTCTGTGCTATCAAAATCCTATGGTACTTGCACCAGGTCTTTCCCGCATCCACTTGTGGGAGTTTTGAACCCTGGTCTCCATGTTATTGGAAGCCCGATCACCTTGCTGCTTGCCACTAGGCCACACACCCATGCATTTTCTGATCACCTCAATATTTATGCCTCCTTTTTCTTGTGTGTATTTTTTCAATAGTTGATCTTCATTTTTTGCATATTTTTCTCGTTGAAGGGTACAAGCATGTTGAGTAATAAATATAAACAGATTAAAGAATTCTTACACCAAGGACAACTTACTATAAGACCAATATCTTTCACACTTGTACCGTTTCTACAACTTTGCCTCCACCCTTTGAAGAAAACTAGTACCAGAAATTTGCATGTGATACTTCCACTCCAGATACAATTTCAAGCTAAGAAACATGACACGTCCAACTGGGGGCTCGTGTTTGTATCCGACGTATCGGACATGAACATGTGTTTAACACATGCCCTAGTCGTGTCTTGTGTGTCTGCGAGAAGGGACCCACGGGCCTTAAAAAAAAACGTTTTTTCATTCTTTTTCCTCACTTTCAGCTTATATGGAAAGAGCTCACGGTCTCTCATTTTGCAGGTGACGAGCTATGAGATTCTTCCATCTACAGTTCTAGTATCCACCCTAATTTGTTTTTGACATTGGCATTCCCACGTACAGTAACAGTGACTCAATATCTATGTAGTACATTTCGATTTGGATGACTACAAATGACTTTCATTTTGCTATGGTATCTGCAACGATGCCATCACCTTTAGTCAGAGGTCGGTGTGGAACTTTCTGGACTTGTCCATTTCCCTCTCTTCTTTCTAGAAAATCAGGATTTTAATAAAATACACAATGCAACTATTTACATGCTAACTTTATGATATATGCCATAGCATCAACAATAGGGTTATTGCAGCAGGAGTTCTTACTGAAAGATAATCCTTGGTTCTATTCTCTACTAGAAACTTTTATACAATTATTTATTAATAATATTTTTGTTTGGTTGAGAAAATGCTTTATTTGAATCTTGTTAAACTGGGCCAACTTATAATATAGGGTTCTATGCCTGTAAGGGTTTGAACTTGGATCATTAGTATGGCAGTGCCCCATCTGAACAACTAGACCGAAGCCTGATGTTATCATTTCATTATAAAATGTTGTGTTTTTTAGTAGTACATTTTATAGGCACACATATGATTTTATGTTTAAATTAAATATATAGAACAAAATGTTCTCTTCTTGCACCCTTCTTGAAATCAGTAGTCACATACATTTGCTTCCCTATTATATATTGGATGAAGATATAGTAGGATACAGATATGAGTATTTTGAGAAAATCTAATAATGGTTATGATTCTGTTTCACTAGTGCATGCATTCAGTTGAATTTAGAAAATTTATAATTATTATCAACAGGGACCTAACTGTATAATAATTTTTTTATGAATGATACAGGAAATATATCTAGAGTTCAATAATTCTTCCTCGATGACTCTTCAAGAATTTATTATCATTTCGGGGGTACTTTATTTTACTTTTGCCTTCTTAGTACCAAACTTGTCAGCAATGAAGGTGTGGTGTGGGATTTCAGCATTCTTCACCTTCATATATATTGCTATACTGATGAAATTGTCAATATCGAATGGTAAGCAGGATTCTATCCTCCCGTTATCATTTTCTTCGGTATGTGTAAATGCTTTCGTTTGATCTTTGGGGAGCTGCGAATCCCAACTCTACACTAATGTGAGACAAATACCCAATTTAACATTGGGGAAGAGAGATTTGAACCTTGCACCTTTTCCATGCAATAACAATGACTTTACCAATTGATCATGAACTAATCCCCCAATCATCCCTTTATCATGCTAAAATGACATGATGGTATTTATATTTTCCATTTTATTATTTGGTTAAGAGTCTTATCATCCAAAAATCTTGAACTAACTTTGGAAATGCAACCTCATTTGTATACACCATAAGGTAGTAGATTTAAGGTAAATCACCAATGATTCTCTAACTCACTCTTAATATGAAACCAGAGATGAGTTAATGCTTTAGATTGACATTCTGGTTCTAATTATTTGTAGGCAAATCCAACTCAAAGAATTACAAACTGAATGGAACAAACCAACAGAAGGTTTTTAATGCCCTGAATGGAATAACATCAATCATCTTTGCAAGTAATAGTGGCATGGTACCCGAGCTTCAGGTGAGTGGCTAGCTCAATCAGTTCTGCGTTCATACATTTTCAAGATTACGTGTATGTAGCTAGCTAAATTTGTCTCTCTCTCTATTTACTTATACTTCTCATGTCTATTAATACGAAATAAAGTACATGCATTTTATACAAAAAAAAGTATCACAATAGCAGCTTTCACAAGTCTATTACTGATAATGATTCTGAATAAAGTTAATCAAATCAAAAACTTGTAAATAGCAATCTCAAACTATTATGTGATAAAATATCCATACCTTACAAAAAGTGCCCAAGGCATAGATTAAGGAAATAAAACATATGATGGGCTAAGTAAGTGGCCTATAGTAGTCATCCTTGTTATCTCTAAGAGAGGCTAGTCAACATGACACATTGCCTATCGCTTGCATAGACCATTCTCCTCAACTTCAGAATCCTTGAGGATGTAGCCTGTTGGTATCTTCACCATAAAAGCATGGGTTATGCCCATAGAACAACATATAACATACATGAATACATCTAACACAAGTATACTTATTATGTGTAGGAATTGTTAAGAGTTGTAATCTCATGGTCCTAAGTTGGTTAGTTAGTTGAGTCAATGGTTCTAAGTTAGTTGAGTAAGTTGTTGACTAGGTCATTAGTCGACCCATGGTATACACTAGCCCATAGTATTAGCCAGTGGTTTTGGTGTTATGTGAAACTATATATATGTGTGTTTAATAATGAGAAGGCAATCGATATGCCCATTGTGTTTTTGCTCTATGTTCTGTGTTTTGCAAACTTTATCATGGTATCAGAGCTGACGGCCTGATCCTTCGATCTTGTTTTTTGGGTAAGCTTTTTCAAAAGCTGGAGAGCACACACACACGGCTGGAAGTTGCAGCATGGGACGGAGACGGAACACTTGGGCCATGACAATTTTTTTTTCTTTTTTTGGCGAAGGGTATCTCAAAAAAACCCCTGAAAAGAGGCTGTCGCACCCTGCCTGAAGGAAAAGTGTGACGTCTCACCTTGCCTGAAGGAAAATTGCGACGTTGTCGCAACTTGCTTGAAGACGAACCGCAACAGTGTCTCACCCTGCTTGAAGACAAACTGCGACACTGTCTCACCTTGCTAGAAGGAAAAGTGCGACGATCTGCCTTTACTTGATAAATTTTGTCCGGCGCACCCTGTCGGCGCCCTCTGTCAGTTAGAAGCCTGCGACGGTCAGTTTAACAATTGTCATAATCCATGGCAAGCTTGAACATGAAGTCGATCTCAGGTCCAATGCTGAACGACAAGAACTATGAGTTCTGGTCTATCAAGATGCAGACCTTTTTACAGCTCAACAAGTGTTGGGATATGGTCGAAAAGGAGTTCATGGAACCGGCGGCAGCTACTGTCACAGCTATGTCGAATGCAAATAAGAAGGCCCTTGACGAAAGTAGAGATCGGGATCTCACTGCGAAGTGGTTGATCCAAAGTTGCATTGAGGAGTCCATTTTCCCACGGATCGCTGGAGCTACGACCGCACATCAGGCATGGAATCTCCTCCAATCTGCATACAAAGGTACAGATCGAGTCAAAACGGTAAGACTCCAAACCTTTCGACTTCAATTTGAAAGTCTTAAGATGAAAGACAGAGACTGTCGATCAGTTTATGACTAGGGTTTCTGGGATTGTCACACAATTCCAAACCTATGGCGAAGCCCTAGAGCAGAAGGGTATTGTTGAAAAGGTACTTAGATGCCACACTAAGAAATTCTCTATGGTGGTTATTGCCATAGAATAATCTAAGGATCTGTCGACGTTTACTCTAGAAGAGTTAACAGGGTCGCTTTTGTCTCATGAAGCTAGACTTAGTTAGGAAGACGAGTCTCTGTCTCATGCATTTAGCACTCAGACTTCTTTCAACAGAGGTCGAGGTCGAGGAGGCAGAGGACGAGGCAGAAGAGGAAGGAGTTCTAATTCCACAGAGTATAGAACTGCCCATGAACACCATGAACACACAGATCACTGTGAGCACAATCATAAACCTCAGAAACATAGAGGAAGAGGAGGCAAGAGATGGACTGATAGTTCCAATGTCTAGTGTCACTACTGCAAGAAATATGGCCACTATGAACGTGACTGCAGAAAGAAGCAAGCAGATCTGAACAGTGGCAGAGCAAATGTCTCCAATGTTGAAGAACATTCGTCAGAAGTCATGTTTCTGTCATACCAGGCGACTGAAGCAGAACATCAGTCAAATGTATGGTTGCTAGACAGTGGATGCAGCAATCATATGACAGGTAACAAATCATTATTTTTTGATATAGATCCATCTGTTGATTCAAAGATCAAACTGGGTGATCATCATCTCGTTCCAGCTCAAGGCAAAGGTACAGTTCCTATACTTACCAAACAGAATGAGAAGAAGTACATAAATGATGTATTCTATGTTCCAAATCTTAAGGTCAATTTGATCAGTGTGGGTCAACTGATTCAGAATAAATATGATGTTAGGTTCATTGATTCCTACTGTGTTGTCTATGATAAAGCCCCTAGTAGAAGATTCATAGCCAAAGTAGAAATGACCAAGAATAGAATTTTCCCACTCAACTTGAGGAGTGCTATCCTGTCACAGTCATATGCTCATACTGTCTCCAGTCAAGACGAAACCTGGTTGTGGCATTGTAGGTATGGTCATCTACCCTTTCAGAGTCTCTCTCATCTGCAAAAACAATCCATGGTCAAAGGATTACCAGTCATGAATGAACAATCAAGCTCTTGTGAAGACTGTATTTTAGGGAAACACCAAAGGGACAGCTTTCCCACTTTTACAAATAGAGCCAAAGAACACCTTGAACTTGTTCACACAGACCTATGTGGACCCAAGCAAACCCAGTCTATAGGAGGTAGTCTGTATTTCCTAATGTTTATTGATGACTATAGCAGGAAAGTTTGGATTTATCTTCTCAGAAATAAGTCAGAAGCTTTCTCCAGATTCAAAGAGTTCAAAGCATTGACTGAAAAGCAGTCAGGTAAACCACTCAGAATACTCAGATCAGACGGTGGAGGTGAGTATGTCTATCATGATTTTGCAGAGTTATGTAAGCAACATGGAATCCAGCATCAGTGCACCACCAGATACACTCCACATCAGAATGGAGTTGCAGAACGAACGAATCGGACCATCATGAACATGGCCCGAAGTATGTTGTCATACAAGAAGTTATCCGATGATTATTGGGCAGAAGCAGTTGCATGTTCAGTATATCTACTGAACAGGTCTCCCACAGTAACTGTCAAAGACAAGATACCTGAAGAAGCATGGAGTGGCACTCAGATTAGTGTCTCACATCTCAGGATCTTTGGATGTGTTGCTTTCGTACACATACCTGATGAGTTAAGAAAGAAGTTAGACAAGAAGAGTGAAAGGTGTATTTTCACAGGCTATAGTGAATAGCAGAAAGCCTATAAGCTGTATAATCCTATCACCAAGAAAGTAGTGGTGAGCAGAGATGTCAAATTTCTGGAAGATAAATGTTGGACTGATACAGCAGACATTCAGCAGACAGACAGTCCAGTACCACCAGAATCACTTAAAATGCCCAGACTTGAAGTACAGCAGCAACAACAGCAAGAAGGGACACCAGCAGACACTCCACAACAGAACCAGAGAACCAGAAGCTTAAGGGAGTTATATGAATAGACTCCTGTCATTGATGAGCAGCTACAGTATGCTCTATTTTCATGTCAGCCAACATGTTTTGAAGAAGCAGCAAAAGATCCACAGTGGATCCAAGCAATGGATGAAGAGATTGATTCTATTGAGAGGAATCAGATTTGGCATCTAGTTGATCTCCCATCAGATAAAAGCTGCATTGGTGTAAAATGGGTCTATAAGACCAAGTTGAATGAAAAATCAGAGATAGAAAAGTACAAGGCAAGGCTTGTTGCAAGAGGTTTTGCACATCAATATGGTGTAGACTATGAAGAAACCTTTGCTCCAGTAGCAAGGATGGACACCATCAGAGCTGTACTTGCAATAGTAGCTCAAAACCAATGGCCTGTTTATCAAATGGATGTAAAATCTGCCTTTCTCAATGGCATACTTGAGGAAGAAGTCTATGTAGACCAGCCACCTGGTTAAGCTGTCAAAGGTCAAGAACACAAGGTATGTAAGCTGAAAAAGGCATTGTATGGTCTCAAACAAGCTCCACGAGCTTGGTACAGCAGAATTGATTCATACCTCATCAAAAATGGATTCAACAGAAGCAGCAATGAACACACTCTGTATGTCAAAACAGATCAGGAAGGTAACATTCTACTTGTTTGTCTTTATGTTGATGATATGATCTATATTGGAAATTTGATGCTAGAAGAATTTAAGACAGTCATGAAAAAGGAGTTTGAGATGACTGATCTTGGTCTTATGAAGTTTTTCCTTGGTCTGGAAGTTGATCAAAGTGAAAATGGGATCTTCATATGTCAGCATAAGTATGCCACTGACATTCTGCAGAGATTCAGAATGGAAAAATGTAAACCAGCAGAAACACCCATTGCTACAGGAACCAAGTTAAGCAAGAATGATGATGAACCATCAGTAAATTCTACACTTTACAAAATATTAGTAGGCAGTTTAATGTATTTAACTGCTACTAGACCTGATTTAATGTATGCTGTCAGTCTTATTTCTAGATTCATGGAATCTCCCACAGACTCTCACTGGAAAGTTGGAAAAAGAATACTGAGATATGTTGCAGGTACAATTGATTATGGACTTTGGTACACTCATTCACAGGACTGTACTCTCACAGGGTACACAGACAGTGATTTTGCAGGTAGTATTGATGATCGGAAAAGCACATCTGGTTATGCTTTCCATCTTGGTACCAGTCTTATTTCTTGGGCTTCCCAGAAACAGCCTATTGTGAGCATGTCTTCAGTAGAAGCAGAATATATTGCAGCAACTACAGCAGCATGCCATGCAGTTTGGCTCAAAAGACTCTTGAAGGACATGGGACATACAGAAACAAAAACATAACTAACAACCATCTATTGTGACAACAATTCTGCTATACAGTTGTCTAAACATAATGTATTTCATAGGAAGAGTAAACACATTGACACTCGCTATCACTTCATACGTGAGTTAGTCAATAATGGAGAGATCAGTTTGATGTTTTGTGGCTCTAAGGAGCAGCTTGCTGATATGTTTACCAAACCTTTGGGTACATCTGCATTTGAGTTTCAGAGGAAGCACTTAGGCATTGATAGTGCTGACCACACCATCCCACTTGAGATTAAGGGGGTGTGTTAAGAGTTGTAATCTCATGGTCCTAAGTTGGTTAGTTAGTTGAGTCAATGGTCCTAAGTTAGTTGAGTAAGTTGTTGACTAGGTCATTAGTTGACCCATGGTATACACTGGCCCATAGTATTAGCCAGTGGTTTTGGTGTTATGTGAAGCTATATATATGTGTGTTTAATAATGAGAAGGCAATCAATATGCCCATTGTGTTTCTGCTCTATGTTCTGTGTATTGCAAACTTTATCAGGAATATCATCCATAATTCAATATTAGGGGTTCTTTCTAGTATATAGAGGTGACAAGTTCTCTCAAAGTAAGGCGTCATAGACAATTATCAACAATAGCAGACAACTTGTGTGATACGTTACTAAGAAATAGTGTGCTTCCCATTATCTTATGCATATTGCACACAATTCATTATATTTAGTTGTTTCTATGAATATAACAATTATTTTCTAAATATTTCATGGTTTTCTATATTTTGGGCTATAATACGTTGTAGTATATAGATTATTCGCTCGAAAACTTCACAAGACCACACAATACAATAAAATATAAAAAAAAATAGAGAATATAGGAATATTTATAAATTACCATAATATGTAGAAAATAACTCAATGTAAAGAATTGTGTATAATTTGCAAAAGATAATGGAAAATATACTATTTCTAAGTGATGTAAGAGTATACAACATGTATAGACTGTACAACATGTATACACTGTACAGTGATATAGGAGTTGTTGCTCATTTGTCACTGCATTAGAGCTTCTCAAACCCGACTTGTAGAAGCTAGTTAATTTTAGGTAGGTTTATTGATTAACCAACTTGCATTGTAGGTCCTCGTTAAAACTTTTCCTATAAACAATATTGGGATCAAGATCCTCTCCTAACCCTTTTGATCAATTAAAAACCAATTGTATCAAAAGTTATGAATTTTGTCTCCCTTTACATCTAGAGGAGATGGTCATTCCCAAGTTTGTCATCCATCTTCAAAACTGATCACTAACACCTTTTAAAGTAGGAACTGTTTTGTGAAAGTATTTGAATTTGCTGCCTTCTATCAACCTATTCTATTTAGAAACGAAGTGCGTTACAGTTGTTATTTGTGCACATCCATGCATTGAAACTTTACACAAGATCATTTGATACATGTAAATCTACAATTCTACTAATAATGATGTCCCGATATTTACACCATTGACCTACAACTAGTAGGCAATAGAATACATACAACTTGGAGAAGAGTATAATTTTAGCATAAATTCACATGCTTGGCAGCCACCGTCCCTTCCCCTTGGCCATTTGGCTTACCAAGAAACACTTATTCACCATTTCTGAAGTTCCAATAGTTCAGTGAAATGATTGTTAGACAACCTTAAGATTGCCTTAAAGAGGCTATAAATAGTTGATGCCTGGTCAAAAGAGTAGAGCTTAAGACCTGGCTAAACTTAGGTGTAATGATTGAAAATTTTGTGCTTGCTGCAATCTCATGGATATCTTGTTTAACTCAGTGCTTGTCAGGGAAGCCAGCAAATGGTTGAAAGTGGGCTTTTTTACATTTCTATCAGATAACATGTTAGTTGCATGAAATGTGGAAATAGATATGCCATAGAAATGTGACACCCCCAACCTAAATTTGGAAACACACTGTTTAAAAATACAAAAATAGAAAAAAAATTAAAATTTTGATTTTTTTAAATAGCACATTATCTTGCCAATTTGAATAAAAATGATCAAGAAAATTAGAGTAATTTTGAACTTACTTGGTTATTGTTTTCCTGTCATTAGGCATTTGTGTGCTCGGTGTTGGTCCCATGCACCTTTGAAGTGCTTTTCGGGCCTGAAATGCACTTTATTTTGGGTGAAACACACCCTGTTGGGATGAAACATTTCGGAAACCCGGTCGAATGTCTTGGGCACGTTTCCAAATCTGGAAACTTTCCTGACACATTTCCAGATGTTTTCAGACATTTCGAAACACGTTTCCAGCCCAAACACATGTCTGGATACAATATTCCTGCAACTTGGGATAGCATAATGAATAATTCTGTAGATTGATTAGATGAGCCATATAATATGATGATGACAAACCATCCTATCATTTAAATTTTAATCTCATATGAATTCCACATCATGGAGGAAATCACAGATATGGAAGCCCTTATTAAGGTCCTCAATCTATTTCTCTTTATAAAAAACGTTCTACCAAATGTTCCACAACTGCATTTTCCATTTACTATTTGAAAAGATGTGGCTAACATCATTCCTATCTTCACTACATATTAGGCATCTTGATGTTGGAGTGTGAACCCATATGGTAGTCAGTTATTTCACAGTGAAGCACCCAATGAGCTAGCACCTAGTGGGGAGAGTTCTCTTTATGCCTTGCTTGCTTCAACCAGATCCGTTCCCATTGACCTCAAGCCTTGGATGTTCAATTTTGATGTGGTTATAGACATTTTTATAAATGTCTGACTTGGTGAATATAATATGCTTGTCCTTCCATCTTAACCTCTCTACCTATAGGCTTATTTTTCCTGTTAGAGACCCTTCTTGGGGAATGGGATTTCTCAATGAATTTGATGGAAGGGTTTAGATTATTCTCCAAAATATGCTCTTTGATATTATCCTCACTATTCGAGAGCAAACCAGTATGTATATTATGGAGATGAATGATCTCATGTAAAGCATTGTGCTTTAAAATGTAATTTAGATGCTCAAACACTAATTTCTTTTTTAAGGGTGAAATCCTAGTCCTTTCCAATGGTCCTGTTATCACCTAAACTGTAGTTACCCCTATGGATGTATCCACTCATGGATGGCAATAGGGAAGGGCAACTCAAAAGGTGCAACCACAATCACCTCGACCTCCAATATATGGTTGTCACGCCAGTCGAGGCAACCTTCACTTTATGTTATCTAGCCCAGACAACAAAGGGGGAGATCCGATCTACTCCCGACAGGAGAGATCAAAACCAAGACACCAAATCAAGTTAATTCTAATTGAAGTAAGGTGTATGGTTTATCTTAGACCTTAGGATGAAGTCACAAGACCAGTGAGGGGTTCAATGAGTATGGCTTTGGTTCATTATTGATGTGAAAGTGACTTATGATTTGTGAAATAGGATCCAGGATTAAAGTACTAGTTCAATGTGAGAAAATCCACTGCCTTGGGAACCGTGTCCAATGCAGGGTAGTTTAGGGGTTGAATTGGGGCTAATTAGTACAAGTGACAAGCTTGATCATGAAGTATGATGGCATCAAAGGGTTTAGTTTACCACACAAGGGTCAAACCACAAGTTAATCCAACAATCTAGAAAAGTCGAATTGACTGGGAGAGAGACCAGTGCCTTGGGAATTGGGATAATGGAGTCAAAGTAAAGTTGACTTGTGGTTAAGGACTCCTATTGCATGAGACAAGTGAGCAATTAAAGTCTTGATGGATGAATAGGTCTAGATCTAGGTTTGACCTAAGTGGACCACAATCCCTTAAAACAAGGAATGCTATCCCCAAGGCAAGATTTGACAAGGTGACCTACTAGACCTAGGTTTTGAATTATTCCCGTTCCAAATCCACAAAAATCTCAAGTACCCATGTCCTAGAAGTGAGTCAACTCACTTCTCCAAGGTGGTGCGACTTTACCCAAGGATGCTAAAATGTGGGATAAGTGGGGTCAAGACAAGTCCGATGACATCCAAATTTTAGATCCAAGTAGGTTGATCAAGTGGGAGTGTGGATCTACAATTTCAAGGCAATCCGATGGCTAGATCTTACTAGATCTGAGTTTGAAGATACCAAGTGGTCCAAAATGGGGATTAAATCCCGTAAAATGTGGAATAGGGCCCACAAGGTAGAAATCAGAAAAGTGACAATCTGGGGGTAGGTTATTGGATGTATAGATCATGAATCAAGCGGGATCTCAACTACCCACATACTAGATCTAGGTCAACCCACCAAACTAGGAAGTGCGCCCTTGCTTGGAGAGGCTAAATGCCTTGGGAAGAGGGTCAAATGGAGGCCGATCCTCACCAAACTATAGATCCGGGATGCCGTGGATACTATAGAGGTGGGTTTTCAATATCTTACCCAAGAAGCCATTAGATCTTAGTAGATTTGAAAAAATGTAAAAATGAGGGTTTGAAGAAATAAGGGTTTTATCAATTTATGAGCTAGGTCAATGGATTGGATCAAGATAAGAGAAACAAACCTGTGGATCTTACCTGGGTAACCTTGTAGATGCCTTGATGATGATGATCTATGCAAACCCGATCAATTTGAGAAGCTTTGAGGTAGTTTTCTATGCAATCGATTTAGTCCAAGAAGCCAATGCGCCCTCTCTCCTGCACAACAAACGTCAACAATATCAGATTTGATGTAATCAAGAGATAAGACTAATGCCACAAGAGAAGTAACAGAAAGATAGCATAGATCACAATGATACTAATGATAACCCCCTGATACAAGCAAATGCTAAGAAAGTCGATTTGAACAAGCCTTGCAAAATCGCCCTTGTTGAAGTCGCCCTCCTGTAGACAAGACAATGATTTCCAAAATAGATAGACCTTACCACAAATTCCAAATGCTAGGTTGCAATAGACTTTCCAATCACCATCTAAGAACACCAGATGCAAAGGAGACCACAAGAATTTCCACAAGAAAGTTTTTCTATACCAATAATCCAAGAGCCAAAGACCCCTTACAAATGAGAAGCTCTCTCCTTTAAATAGGAAGGAGAGGCATCAAAATCCTAACCACTTTTTGAATGAGTGGCTAAGATTAAAAGATACAAATGTCTAATCAATGGTTGAGATGAGCTCAACAATAAAATACATGGATCACTAATAAAATATAATATGAGTGGACAAAATCGCCCTAGAAGAGGGGAATCCCACCAAATCACGATGACAAAATATAATAAGAAGCTTATGGTGGGTCCAAGGGGTAATTTTAGCCACCCTTGGTCAATCCCCATAGCACAATAATAATAAAATAGTCATCAATATACCAAATCGTGCCTCCATGGTCAAATCGTAGGCCTCAAAAGACCTCAGAAATCATCAGAAAGTGCCATAAGTGATGGATGCGGGCCTCGATGAAGCTGAAACTGCTGGAGGAGGTGTGGAAGACATCGATCCATCATCACTGATCATCCCATGCCATAACATTGCCTCAGTAGCCCAAATCGATTCCTCAATAGCCATTTCTACCAATCCTGAAATGCCTCGGGAAGCGTGAAACTGCCCCAAACTGCCTCCTGGAGTGCCTGCGCTGTCAAGGTGAGGGCACCAGTGTGTCCGGGAGGGGGGTAATATGGTAAAAACAAGTGGCTGGACCACCCCCTCCAAGCACAGCGCCCTAGGTCAACCGGATAAAAGTCACATCTGCTCTGACAGGGCCTCCGACAGACCAAAACTGCACTAGGATAGCCTACTGAGGCTCAATCATCACTGTAAGTGCCCGGAACTGAAAACAAACTGTCTCATTGGACTCAGAAGGTCCAAATCCATCCAAGATGTGTACTCATACACCATATGAGTCTCTGCATGATCAATATATATATCCAATATACCAGAACAGGGCAAATAATAATAATCTGTAAATGACCAAATACTGCTGTAAACCAAGAATCATCATCATAACCCTGTAGCTGCTGCATAGAATCATCATGTACATGTACATAGACCATATATCATCTATCCATATCATCACAAGGTCCAACCATCTCATGTCCTATGGTTGACCTTGGTCAAATTAGGTTTGACCAAGTCAACATGACCAAATAAAACTCAGATCTGTCATCAGAAGCTGCTGGCTGCTGCAACATGTCAAAGGTTAATGCGTGCTCTACAACTTATTCATATTACAATTATAACACAAAGTAATCATTACTGGCGATCTAAATCCAAATATATAATGTCATTAATTATTATTATTAATCAGACTAGACTTTCAAGATCATACTCACTTCATAGCTGTGATCAATTTGCTAGTGAAGGGTGAAGGCTAAAATAACTGGCTAGGCTAAGGGATGACTTGACTGACTTAACTTTGTGACACTTTGGCAAAGGGAAAGGGAATACACAGTACACACCATAGTATATACTGAATGAGCAACAACACAGGGAATGGCGGTGTCTCACAAATGGATGAGTTGTTCAAAGAGGGTTTATGACTTTATTCACCTTTAACAGATGCGCACAATCCATAATACAAATATGGCCAGCAATTGTTTTGATATAGCATTTAAGTTCCATTGCTTTTTGGGCCTGAAGTTTCCATAGCCTTGGTCTATGTGTGTTTATAAACACATTGCATAGATTTTCATTTATTTTAGGCTTTCTGCTGCAGGTGTGTTTTTAAGGCACTTGTTTACCTGAGCACTTCTAGGTGTGTCATGGACAGCTTGTTTACCTAGGTATTTACATTTCCAAAAGATATAACATTTTATTTTCATGGCCATTTTCATTTGGCATGCCTTTCATTCATGTGTGTTTAGAAACACATTGCATAAATGGGCTTTTCATACAAGATATAGCATTTCATTTTCCAGATTTTGTATTCATGGCAGCACTAAAAGTTTCAGGTTTAGCCAACACAACTTTAGTGACTAGGGGGAATTCCAAGGAACTCCAACTCACCATAGGTAAGTTTTGTCACCAACTCAGAGCCGAGACACAATAAACAGGGAAGCTCATCCAATACAGAGGCTACAATGGGGAAAAGTCCTCCATGCCACTAGTCAAGTAGTAAGTCGGGGTGATAAATTAAAAGGTAGGCAATGGATGGATGAAGACAGTGAACAATGGAGCCAACACTAGCAAGCCAAGGTATGGTGGAATGATCACCTCTATTCTCCAACCAGGTCCATATATCTATATGATCCCCAGATCATGACACTAGGTGCTAAGACATGCTATGAGAATAAGTATAAAAGCAATATAACCATAACACAATGATATACCTGCTGAGTCATATACCTGAATGCTCATCAACCTGTACCATCATCTGTCCATCTGAAACTGCTATTGCAACTCTGGGCACTACTGACTGCTCTGTACCAATGGTATAATGGCTACATCGGTCATCTCTCTGAGTGTCCTGAGACTCAGTCATGGCATGGGGAATATATACTGCTGTCCACAATCTGATAGTGATCCAATATAGATGCTCATCTCAGCATCTCAAATGTAAGGGAACTGGCTGAATAGTGTACTGGCATCAGAAAAATAATGTATGGTAGCCCGGCTACTATATATGTGATAACATCTGGCTCCGGCTGGGACAAGTGCTCTGCTGAAATGAACGCTTGAGAACATCAGAATCTCTGGT
The DNA here is from genome assembly GCA_027924585.1 of Larix kaempferi. Lineage (NCBI taxonomy): Eukaryota > Viridiplantae > Streptophyta > Pinopsida > Pinales > Pinaceae > Larix > Larix kaempferi. The sequence continues at coordinate 7,508,697 of BSBM01000252.1, forward strand.
CCTTGAACTCTGCTACTCGAATCCACGATCCAGCACTCTACCATTTTGCTTCCAGCTTTTTATTTTTGCAACCTATTTTTGCATTCACAAACATCAAAAATACCTCATGTCGCATGTGTGGGAAAAATATAAAACCAACTGAAATAAAATCTATTCTATGTCAGAAATATAAATGCATGAAACATAAATGCAGCAAGAAAATTAAGCTACTAACATAATTTGAAAAATTTGAAATTTATTGTGCAGGAAAAAGAAAAGTGACAGGTACGGAGCTTACAAAGGAGCTTAGAAATAAACAAGGTGCCAGACTCAATGGTTGAAAAGACTAACTACTGCCCAAGTAGGCTTATTTAGTTCCTACCTACTCTAATCTAACCAGTCATCACAAATGTTAGGTAAAATCATAAATCCAGTGCAACCATTCATCAAATAGGTTAATGATTCTTATTTGATTTTTGATAATAGAACAACTCAAGATTGGACTAAAGATCAACAAATTTAAGGGCGCCGTCTTCTTGATTTGTTCATAAATTGAAGAATGGTTTGAATGATGCAAAATGAAATTATGCCAAGGAGAAGACTGACTAATGCAAACATCCTCCATCAAAGAACTGATAGGATCATAAAATTTATGCAAGTTAAACTCAGAGATGGATAGAGGAAGGACATAAGACATGTGATTCGATTCATTTTCACACAAATTAACTTTTTCATTTACTTCTCTCACATACTCAATTTGATTCTCCTTGGGACTTGTTATCACACCATAGTAGCAGGGCTACTATTCTTGTACAGCAGATATCTGCACATTCCAGAGCTTCCATTATTCCAGAGCATGGCTATATATTTTGGATCACTCATGATCAGAGCAGTGCATTATTCAGATTTATGTATGACCTTGTGTCAAGGCTGAGCCTTGAGAGTTCAGATTTGATGACTGATGTGACCACTTATCCCATTACAGTTTCAGTTCAGTGCCTAGAGATGTATTACAGCAGTGTCTCAGATGATACTTGATGATTATTATTATGATGATGTTGTATGATCTATGGATATGTTCTCACCGACTGTGGATTATTATATTGTTGATTTAGTCATGATCATAGCATGTGCTTGGTATATTATTCCTGATGTGGCAAATTATTTAAAATGAATTGTAAATCATAAAATGGACAATTGCTTGCACATGTAGGTCATTTAACAAACTTACTGGTTTTTTTTACCTTACATAGATATGGTCTTTCCCGACACCAGTTGTCTGCTAGTGTAGGCTCCATATTCACTTGTCTCCATCCATACATGACCTTCCTATTTGACTTTAAGCCCTGACTTGTCTCATTTGACTTTCTGATACCGAGGACCTCCCCATTTTTCTACCTCTGTGTTTGGACCGCATCCCTGTTTATCCAGTGTCTCGGCTCTGAGTTGGTGACAGAACTTACCTTTGGTGAGTTGGATTGTAGGCCTAAATCATTCTGGTCGGTTGTCCCGATGTTTGGCATTGGCTCGAACTCCCCCTAGTCACTTGAGATGTTGTTGGCTAAAACTGAAAGCTCATGTTCTACCTATGGAAACTAAAAAAATTCGCCCATGGAAACAAAAAAAGGGCAAGAGCAATGAAAAGCTAAAAATACTCCTCGAAGAGTATAAGAAAGGTCCAAAAAGCAATGGTTCTTAAAAGTTATATCTAAACAATTGCTGACCTTATAAATATGTGAAAAACATGCCCTGGATGCAAGCTGCAACTAGTTGTGCTTCTCAGCACATCTGAAATCTGAAGGGTTATGTAGGCCAAAAAGGCCATGGAATAAAATTGAATGATCCTAATGAACCTGGATCAACTTGATGTAGACATGATGCCTAAGTTGAATAAGCACTCTCTAAACAACTTATCCATTTGTGAGACACAGCCATCCCCCGTGTTCTTTTTGTCCAGCACAGAGTTTGTAGCTTCCCCCTTCTCCCAGTCCAAAGTATTTTTGAGTTAAGTTAGACAAGACAAACCCTTGGCCCAACCTTGCTCCTAGCCTTCATCCTTCACTAGCAGTTTGACCATGTCCAATGGGTGAGTTTGTCATTTGAACTATTGTGCAAGTAATTTTATATAACAACGGAATATGTTAACTTGATTAATGCCACTGAATGGAATTTATACTTTGAGCTTAGCTGTGGGAATGATTAGAGAAGCATTTGTCTTAGTCTACTGATGTGATTTATCCTTGATTATATATTCTTGGGATCCGTGATGATGTGGACCATGTATGGATGATTATTGATGATGATTTATGGGCCCACATGTTTGATGATGATATCATATGATGGACATATGATGCAGATGATGTTTGATCCAGTTCAACAGGTTTATTATTACTTCAGATCAGCAGATTATACATTGTCCATATATGGTGGACCCTACAGCAGGCCCATTAGGGCAACCCAGGGTGTATGAGTACTCATTCCTAGTGGATTTGGGTCTTCTGGATCCATTGAGACACTTATCTTTCAGTTCCGGGCACTTCTGACAGTGATTGATGCAGTTTTACACTTGTTGACCAGATTGGGGGGCTGATTTCCCAGCCTGAGCAGCAGGGGCCCTGAGAGGCCAGTTCACCTAGGGCGCTGATGATGGAGGGGGTGGTCCAGCCACTTGTTATTACCATTTACCCCCCCTTCCGGAGAGCCTGGTGGGCTCAGATGGACAGCGCTAGCACCCTAGGAGGCAGTTTTGGCACTTTCACAGTTCCCGAGGCAGTTAAAAAATGGGATAAAGTGGTCACTGAGGAAATCGATTTGGGCAATTGAGGCAAGGTTTTGGCATTTGGTCTTCACAGAGGTCTTCCAGGGTGGCATCACTATCTTCCAGTCAGTTTTCACCATGTGGGTATGCCCGGATTGATCACAGGAGGACATTTACTGCTTGACTGTCATGGATTCTGAGGACAGTTTTGATCATTTATATTATATTGGACATATTTTATTATTTTATTGTGCCTTGGGGATGAGCTAGTAAGGATTGATGCCTCCTAGCCCCACCATGTGCTTATTTTATCATGTCCTAGTCATCATGAGGTGGATCATTGTACTTTTTACCCCTCTAGTGGGATGACGTCACCCTCCATTGTACCATTTAGTGAGGGCGCTTTTGTTATATTGGGTGATCCAAGTGATATTATGTTATGGTTCATCCTAGCCATTGATTGTATGATGAGATCTTATAATCTCAACCACTCATTTGATGTAGTATTGTAGAGTGGTATAGGGTTTTGGTCTTTATTATCCTATATAAGGAGGAGACCCCCCATTGTAAAGCAGACCTTTGGAGCTCTGGAATATTGGAATAGAAGATTTTTTGTGGAGCACATCTCTCTTGCATTGTGGATTCTCTTGCATATTGAATATAAAGTATCTCTTCTATGTATCATTGTGGATTTTGGTGCTTTTACTAATCTTTTGACAGGAAAGTCGAATTGGAGAGAGGAGGGCGACTTCATGAGGGTTATTGTTGGAGGGATCCACATATTCTCTCTTGGGTTGATCTTGTGACAGGGAGTATCATTATTGTATCTTCGTGACATAGTTGATGCTTTCTATTACATCTTTCTACCATTTTCATAATCATCTTGCTTGACTTGTTTCTTTGATCTTGTCTTGTAGGAGGAGGACGATTTGGCTATCTTGGAGAAGGACGTTTTGGTTGGAGCACTTAGATCTCACTCTTGAATATACACATAGGAGAATGCTATCAACTTGCAAGGTGGCCACAAGCAATTGAGGTAAGATCTACAAGGTATGTGCCTCTTTCATCCATTCTATCTTCATTGGTCATAAAACCCTAAATAATCAAAACCCCAATTTTGGTGTTTCTTAGATCTACTTAGATCTAGCCTTGCAATTGAAAAGATATTAAAAACCCACCTCTATAGAATCCACCCCTAGTTGGATCTATAGTTTGGTGGTGATTGGCTAAAAATTGACACACTTTTCAATGCAAAAAGCCCTCTTGAACCTAAATCGATTTTCCTAAGAGAAGCTTGTTGGGTTATATCTAGCACATGGGTAGGTGAGATCCCACTTGATTTGAAATCTAGACACTTGATAACCTATACCCACATCTTTACTTTGGTGAAAACTACCTTGTGGACATCTCTCCATGTTTTAAGGGGTTAAAACCCCCTTTTGATTCTCTTGGCATCTTAAAACTCAGATCTACTAAGATCTAGCCATTGGGTTCACTTGAAATTTTGAACATACATAGATCGGGGTACTAGCTACTTGGATCTACAGTTTGGTAGCCATTGGACTTGATTTGGTCCACCAAACCCTCATTTTAGCCCTCCTTGAGCAAATCGCACCCCCTTGAAAATTTGAGTTGGTCCACTTTGAGGAGGTGGGTGCTTGAGATTTTTGTGGATTTGGAATGCCCATGCCTTGAAACCTAGGTCCATACTGTCTTTTTGTCACGATCCGCTTTGGGGGTTGCATTCCTTGTTTCAAGGGATTGTGGTCCACTTAGGGTAATCACATAAAAACCTAGATCTAGTAAGATCCAACCATTGGATCTCCTTCAATCCACTTGACTTGGCTTCTAGGTGTCCCGATCTACACTTTGACATATTTCTTGACCCCATTAGCCCACTTAACAAGGCACTAGTCCATCACCAAGCAAGTCGCACTCCTTGGGATTTGTGTCAAACCCTAGATCTAGTACATGGGTATCTTTATAATCAACTTAAACTCATAGATCTAGCCTATATCTAACCTATAGTACCAACCTCACACCTAACTTCACCTGGTGGGCCTACCTAGAATCATTTCACACTTCCCAAGAAAACTAGACCCACTTGTGTAAACACATGGTACTATACCTAGTCATCATACCCCATCATGTGGCCTAAACCATACACAGGTTGAAACATTAAAAATCTCTTACACCACCCTCAACCATACCTTAACCTCTAGGTCCACTTAGCCTTGCATTGGTTTCCGTAACTCATTACTTATCTACCCTTAGAAACCTTTGTTTGGATCCAATCAACTGTGATTGGGGTATAGGGTCTCCCCCTTGGTCTAGTTACACCTTGACCTAAAGCGAAGAGTGCCTCGGTTGACGTGACTCCCACATTGCATTGGGAACCGTGGCATCTCTTGGGTCACCTCTTTAGTTGCCTAACTCCTCTACCGTCCCGGATGGGATACCTCTAGGGGCAACTACAAGTTGTGTGATAACAGGACTGATGATCAAAAATTCAAGTGGGGATAAATTAAAGCTTAAAAGAATGAAAATCAAAATCAAACCCACTTGATGCTCAAAAATGGAGAAAAGGTGAAATTGATCTTTAAATATCTTTTCTAGCCACCAAGAATGATTGATAACTTGACAACAAGCATTATGGTTCCAAAGTGACTGAAAAGGGAAATGAAGTGCTTTTTCTCCAAACATGTAATCATGCATATACTTTTTTTTGAAAATTTCCAAGGCAAAAGATTGACTAGAGCACCAACCCAAAGATGATTGAAAGAGTTGGGAAGGGAGGGTGGATTGCAAATATGAAAATTCTCCCAAATGGATAAACAAGTTCGACCTTAGATTTTTATAATAGAAAACATTCTTTATTCTAGGAATAATTTCAAGCTTTTGATCAAATTTAATATTTACAACCTGAGGACAAGATTGACCATAACTATCTAACTCTAAGTTATCTTGATTAAAGATGAAAAAATGAAAATTTAAAGATTCATTGTAAGAAGTGGAACAAAGATTAGAACACCTAGTATGATTTATTAACTCTTCCTCATCTTGATATTGATCTTTTATTAATTCATTATTAAAATACAAGTTACAAGTCACAGCAGAAATGGTAGCTGCCTTTCCTTTAGGAGCCTGTAACGGAGTTGAAAACAAGCACACTTAAGGGAAGGGCTGACGGAGGAACTTCGTTGTGATGACAAGTGGCAGTGGCCGATTGGTTGTCGGGAGCCCGTAGTAGAGTTGCAAACAAGCACTCCTAAGAGAAGGGCCAATGGAGGAACCTTGCTGTGATGACAAGTGGCAGCAGCTGACTGGTTATTGAGAGCCTGCAGCGAAGTTGAAAACAAGAATGCCTAAGAGAAGGGTCGATGGAGGAACCCCGCTGTGATGAGAAGTGGCAGCAGTTGATTGGTCGCCAGGAGCCCAGCCGATTGGTCATCGGGAGCCCGTAGTGGAGTTGAAAACAAACACGCCTAACTGGAGGGCCAACAGAGGAACTTCGCTGTGATGACAACTGGAAGCAGTGGATTGGTTGTCGAGAGTCCGCAATCGAGTTGAAAACAAGCACGCCTAAGGGAAGGGTCGATGGAAGAACCTCGCTGTGATGACAAGTGGCAGCAATCGATTGGTCGTTAGGAGCCCGCAGTGGATTTAAAATCAAGCACGTCTAAGGGAAGGGTCGACAGAGGAACCCCGCCATGATGACAAGTGGCAATAGCTGATTGGTCGTCAGAGTACCTGCAGTAGAGTTGAAAACAAGCAGGCCTAAGGGAAGGGCCAATGGAGGAACCTCGACATGACAATTGGCTTTAGTCGATTGATCTTCACTGGATCTGCAACGGAGTTGAATGGCTGATGGAGAAGCCCCGAAGAGGACACACATCAACATATCGGAGTTTTGTATTGTTGTGCACAATAGTTGATCACAATGGAAAGGCCGCAAGACACAGACCGACAGCTAGTCATAATATGACATGTGGCAAGATTTCAGAGGTTTGCATCAATGGGTAAAAATGAAGGTTGAATGAAAGTGCTGATAGGGGAGCCTGATGGGTAATCAAAGCATGGTTTTGCTGGCAGAGGTCATCTTGAAAATCTCTTCCTGTGTCCAAATAAGTAATTTGTGATTGTATTTGGAGGGGCGAGATAAGAAAAGAAGAATTTTGGGGTCCCCTCAGCATGGTTTGACTCAACAAGGATGAAAGCAGGAGAGGCAGTAGGCAGTTAGAAGTTAGAACAGTAACCTCAACAGAAAATCATAACAGACTGAAGAGAAAGCAGTTTTGGGAACTAAGAAAAAATAGTGCAGTTTCAAGGAAGGGGAAAAGCAGTAACAAGAATGACTCCCTCCTATATAAAGAGGATTCGAATTTGAATTCGAAGATCTTGCAATTTTTGGAGAGCTGCAAGATCAATTTTGATACTCTGGACTAAAGGAATGTTATTCAGGAAAGGAAGCCTCTGAGATTCGGATCTCTGTGTATGTCAGTCTGTAATCTTCTCTCTGTGATTGTATTCTCCTTCTGTAATTCCAAAACTACTCCTACTTCTGTAAATCTCTCTTGATCTAATAAAAGCTTTGAGCAGCCTGCTTTTCCACCAGATTCATGGTATGAATGCATATGTGTTTGAGTAGTATGTCAGGTATAGAGATTTCATGTATGTGACCTCTTATCTCTCATGGATGCTTGCTTATGGAATGGTAAATGAAGGTTTCTTAGCTATTTCACATGTGAATGTCATAGTTGCCATTTTTGTGCAATTAATCAAGATTTCGTTTACATGTATTTATAACCACTGAATTCTTAAATGTCCTGTACGTTTTCACCACCAAGAATGTGTAAGATCATGTATAACAAAGATATGATATACGAATCCACATGCAACCATATTTGTGTTCTCTACTAGAAACATAATAGCGCATGAATGATCATGAATGCATCACTGTTACTCTTGAAATTATATGGAGGAGATGAGTGTTGGCCTTTGTTCTTTCTGTTCTATTCGCAGCAACCACTAGGAGATTCACATAGCATGGTAAACATACATCCCTTGAAATTATATGGAGGAGATGAGTGTTGGCCTTTGTTCTTTCTGTTCTATTCGCAGCAACCACTAGGAGACTCACATAGCATGGCCTTTGTTCTTTCTGTTCTATTCGCAGCAACCACTAGGAGACTCACATAGCATGGTAAACATACATCCCTTGTCAAAAACAATTATAATCATGAAGCAAAGCCATCAACTCCACAATCCCTTCAAATTCATGTAAAAACACCTATATAGTTAGGGATATACATCCAACCTGATAACCATTTCTTTCCACGGGCAACATGGAATACAGTAAGTAAATGCAGAACTTTTAGGGATCAGATTTACAAGGTTAGTCTCACTTATTCTACAGGAAAATAAACACATACAAAATACAACTAGGATATGCACCAGTAGTGGGGTATCCAACTATTGGACAGGTCAGGAATGACACCTCTGACAATATTAACAACAATGCAGTGCTTCTAGGCCAGTCACACACTGAATTTTTCAAAAATGATTTAGACTCACTTCTGGTGGCAATCCAGCAGCTTTCCGTACTGAAGAGGTAACCCCCTAAAACTCATGGAAACCCCTCTCTTATTTATAGGTTTAATTGGTTTTAGAGACCTCATCACATAACAAATTAGAAAATTTATTTTATTTCCAGAATTTAAGTATTATTTGACACCTAGGTGTCTTCCTCTCGTAATTTGTAATTTTTTTGATTTAATAAATAGGGTATTACCACCCCTCCCTAGATGTCACCTAGAGACAGTTTCACATATAATTAATTTTGTAAATTAAAACTTCCCTTTTTATTAAAAATATTATTAATTTTTAAGTGACATTCAAAGTGGGTGTTTAACTATGTCAATTAATCCAGTCTCAAGATTACACTCCATTGGACGGCTTCACTGGCCCTATAGAGTTGACTGCTAGGAACTGTGAAGAATGTCTTCTCTCACGATGGAGCATGACGCTGCCTCCACTCCTAAATCATGACTGTGATGCATGCCAACTCTTACAACAGAAGTAGTCATTACAGAAATGGCACCTCTGCTTCAAGAAATATGGATTTTTTTCCCACAAATATGGTATCTTGGAACTTAGCAATACATCTATTATGAATAATACAGCCGTTTCTGTTCACAAGTTACCCTCCATGGGTACTACTGTCCGACTCCCAGCTTGGAGTTCTCCCAGACAATGATCACACTTGTTCCATCATCGACTATACCAGTGGCCTGCATCACTAAGGTTAGTGATAACACCCAACACTTGTACATAGTAACATATCTGTGTTCATATCAATGTTTTAAAATGCGGAGTCAGACTTGGACTGGTTTGAATTTTATGACTTGATTTACTGAAATATGCATAAAATATTAACATTTTGATGGAAAAATATATTTTAAAGATTCCAAACCATTAGGGACAAAATATGCACAGTTTGTTCATGTAAGGGTGAATATATCAAAATGGCACCGAGTGCAATATGCATATGAAACAAAATACATAATCAACAAGGCTCTAAATGGCCTCTAGAATCCAAAACATGACGTGTTACAAGGTACTAGTCTCCTCCATATCATTGATCAATCATCAAATTTATCACCACTATTGGAAATAGGGTCCTCGACATGAGCTACAGGACTATCCTCTGGCATGTCTATTTTTTAGTAGGTCTATATTTCGCAGGTGGCATGTAGCCGAAGAGTAGGGTGAACATTTGGCATCTTTTGATGGTTTAGTGGACTTGTCTTCTGTTTGGTGCAGTTCAGTGAACTAGAATGATGAAAATTGCTAAGTCTACTGAATTTTGGATGGGATGTGAAATTCTATTTTCATCACATGAGGTCCAATGAGGATGGAACCCCTCTCAAACATCCTGAAACAATTATTGATGATATACAAAATTTAAATAAAAGGGTAGAAAGGGAAATAAAAAGAAAAAGAAAATTTTATTTCTCTTTCTAGTTTCTACCCTTTTACTTCAAGAATTTTATAGTATGATTCTGGGTTAGTTTGTGTCACTGTGTCAAACAAGTTGTTTTTTTCCCAAATAGTGCTAGAATCTGTTGCCGCCTAAAACACACTTTGACACGGGTAAGTCTCCCAACCGCTGAGTATGTTCCTGAGGGAAACTATGAGAAAGAACCCAATGTCACCTCGTTCCTAAACTCCTCCGTTTAGACCACAACTCCTAAAGGCCAATGGGGGTAGTCCCTAATTACTAAGTTTCTTTTGTTTTTGGGAGTTGTAAGTTACTTAAAAAAAGAAAATCACAGGCAGACGTGCAGATACGCAACAGTTCAATGACAAGAAAAACCTTTTAATACTAAGCCAAATATGATGTAAGAGAGAAATAATCAATTAATCAAGACCAGTGCCGTCTCTACTCGGGCTATGGAGTCACAATAATGAAATTAAACAAGTACTTTTCCAAAGTATTAATTCATTCACTAACAAAATATATCATGAAATCACAACTTCCAGTAAATGAACTAATAAATGTAAAATGCTTGTAGATAGATAATCAAGATATCACATAAAGCATTGAAATGTAGAATATTAACAACCTAAGGAATCAAGGACACATATAACAATATTGAGCCGAAAATAAAGCACTTGAAGCAAATATTGTGAACAAGATAATAATGTGAAATGCAGGCGAAGTAGAGAAATGTAAACGATTGTAACAATGTTGTGCGAGTGGTCTTGTAAGTTTTAATAGATTTTAAGTCTCACTTCAACTTAGGGGATTAAGGTGTTTGTTGCAAAGAAAAGAACTAATCTAGATGTCCAGCCCAGGAGACTACCTCCTTCGATTCTAGAGAGAGTGTCGGGTGCTCAACCTGGGAACACAAGGTTCCCAACTAGCTCCACAGGTCAATCCCGAAACTTGCTGGGTGCTCAACTGGAGGACACAAAGTGCCACGAGGCTCCCCTCAGCCTCTACCCCACTAGCTCCACAGGTCAAGCCTCCTTTTCTCCGTTTTAGTGAAGATATGTATCTGGGTGCATATTAAACTAGGCAACACAAATCTTTGCCCTTTTTCATCACCCAAGATCGGTCGAACCGGCGAGGGGAGAGGATACGGGGCAAAAATGGGGCTTAAGTTAAATTTTATTCTCTAAGTAAAGATTAAGTCAAACAAGCCAAGCGCGATATCACAGGAGTGGCAGAGCCACTTCACTTGTGAGGTGCAGGCAAATAAATAACTTGAAAAGAAAATACATAAATAACTTGCAAGCCAAACGCGATTTCACAAGGGAGGGCAGAGCCTCTTCACTTGTGAGGTGTGGGCAAAATAAACAACTTAAAGCAAATTACTGAAAAATAAATTGCAAGCCAAGCGCGATATCACAGGAGTGGCAGAGCCACTTCACTTGTGAGGTGCAGGCAAAATGAAATAACTTGAAGTAAATGCAACTTTAAAGCAAACTAACTGTTGATTTTTTAGTGCAGCTGCGAGACCCATTCTTAGAGAGAATGGTACCCTAGTCAGTTGACTAGGGTTCCTGGTCAAGTTAACCAGGCAGAGTATGAGTAAGACCCTAGAAGGGACCCTAGGGCCCCCAGCTATCTCCTGGGGTTCTTGGTCGAGGACCAAGCAGGTTGATGCCATGGCAAAGTCCCTAGCATGTGGCTAGGGCCCCTATTTGTCTATAGGGTATTCTGGTCTAGAACCAGACAGTTTCTTGGTCATGAGGACCAAGCAGATCCTGCAGGTTGAGACAGAGACATCCTAGGTCCTGCAGATGGTTGATCAACATTCAGTCTAGGACTGAATGCTTAGCTTGAGGTGGAGGACCATTCTCTGGGAGAATGGAGAACTTGGTCATGGACGAGATGGTTGATCAACATGTCCCAGTCTAGGACTGCGGAGAAGCCATTCCTTGAGAATGGAGGCACTTGGTCAGTTACTAGGATTATGATGTGTGATGTCCTCTTCTCCTAGGTCTTCGAGATGGATGAGTTAGTTGGTTTTCTCCAGGAACTAGCTACCCCTTGTGGAAGCTACTAACATTTGACCTAAGGAGCAGTTGAGAGGACCACATGATCACATCATCCGTGTGAACCCTTCCTCATACAACGATGATGAACTTTCAGGTTATATGGAACATTTGTACATTTGAGAGAGAGATGATTGGTTGTACCTTCTCCACCTTGGTTGGTTTACTTTTGACCCTTACACCTTGATTTTATTGGTCTTGGGGTACCTTGTCTTTGACTAGTGGTAATTGGGATCATTTACCCACCTTGAGTTATTTTTTTTTAATTTTTACCACCTTGTTAATGTTTTGGTCTTATAGAGTATTATGGGTGTTTGTCCACTTTTGGAACATACCCTTGGTTATTAGTCTTGTACCCACTTATTTGGTACATGACCATAATTTATATTTTTTATTTTTTTTTCTTATTTTATATTTTATATTTTTATATTTTATTTTTTTTATCTTTTATTATTTTTATGTTTTATTCTTTTTTATCTTTTGATTCTTCCCTAAATTTATGGAGCCCTAATTTAAATGATTAAATTATTAAACTTTCTAGAAGATCTATGCTCCTATTTATTAAGATTGTTTTTTCCTCATTTAGTAAGAAGATACATAACATTTTTATCTCAGCTCTCTGCTGCTTGACGTCAAGGGTCTTTTGGAGTTTATTGTTGTTGCTTTTTCTTAACTGTTGAGGTCACACTATTGCTGAAGCTCACAACTCATCCCAGTTTTGCTTGTTAGGGCTGACATCAAAGTTATTTGCTGCTCCCTGCTAATCCGTGAGACCCTAATTTGCTATTGGCTTGGTTTTTTATTTCTTATTGAAGTCTGATATGTTACTGATGGAATCCAATCTGCTTCCTAAAGCCTAAAAGGGGTTCGATCTATTGTTTAAGGGTTTCGATCTGCTCAACTGAGGTCTTTTATGTTTGCTAAAGATTACTTGAAGCCTGATCTACTTATTTGGTTTTTTTATTAGGTCTGATATACCTGATAAGAGGCTCGATCTACTCTTCTGTGGTTTGTCTAAGGCTTGGTCTTTTGGTTGTGGTCTGTTTGGAACCCGATCTGCCTACTGTAGCTTTGGTTGGGCTTTGTTTTGCTGTTGATGACATCTGATCTGCTATATCTCTGGTTGTAGTGAGGTCGTGACTCTAAACTCAGCCATAAGTTGTTTTCTGGTCCACGATCTGCCTACTAGTTACTTTGTTGTGAAGGCCGTAAGGCCCTAGTGTCTAATATATCCTACTGTGTGTACACCTGTGGAGATCATGGGTTTCTAGACCTGTTTATGATCAGTTGCTACTGAGACTTGCCTCTAACAAGATCTATATTATTGAGATCTGTTTTCTGTGCTGAGAATTTGTTGAAACCATATTTATTTGTTGACTCTGTTATGATGAGACTGTAATTGTGTTTTGATCGTCATTGACTTTTGCCTTCAACCTTTCATATCTCTTTCTCTCTGGTTTGTACTACCCTCTTAGGGTCTGCTAGTTCCCAGATTTGACTGGCCTCTTTGAGGCTCAGTCTTTTAATGAAAGTAACTCTTCTGAGTATTCTTATAGGAAGGGTTTCACACCCAGGTAAGTATCTTTAGCTATATCTCTTTAATTATTATGTGATCAATTTATATATTTACATTACATGTTACTGAAGTTTAATTCAGCACAGTGATCTAACTGGTAGTGTTAAATTTATCTTAACACAGTGACCGACCTGATAGTGCTAAAAGTGTGAAGTTGAAAGAGATGAAAATTATGTTATGTTAGATTTTTCTACTGCATTCAATGTTTGTAAATGTTTATTAAATGTATTTCTGCATTAAAGTATATTGATTTATTATTCTTCTGCATATAACCCTAACTTGATGAAAATTTAACACTAACAAAACCAAGCAAGGATGGGCAAAGCCTCTTCTCTTGCATGCAACTAAAAGTAAACTAACTAAGAAGTAAATGCTTGAAGTAAAACACAATAAATTCAAGGCCAAGAGACTTTCTTGGGCTTGTTACAATGATTTAGATCTCAACACTTGTTATTATTGAGAAAAGAGAGAGAAAGAGTGATTTTTTGACCGTTTTTGGGTGAAGGACTTGAAGTAGCCCTTCTTGGATGTTGTTGGTGCTTGCTAGTGGCCAAATTTGGGCATTCCCCCCCTATAAGATCAGAAACCTGCACAAAACAACAATCTATTATAGTACAAATGTGATGAAAATGAGATTTAAATGAACTTGTAACTTTGCATGTAAAAATCAGAAATTTTTCTAAGGCAAATATTGCATGTAAAAACTTGAAAAAAGATGAGTAAGGAGTGTAAGAAAGGCTTGTAAAATCTGCAATAAGAAGAATGTTAGTATGAAGATGCCAAGTCCTTTGAAAGTTGTTGAACAATGGAGTATTCCACCCGGGAATCCCACTCTCCAAACTTGGGAAACCTGTAACAAGCTAGCTCAACAATGCAAACGGGGTGAGAGATCCACAAAGACTTGAGAAACAAGATATTTAAACTAAAAATACATTAACTTCTCAAATACTAAACAAATAACCCACATAGCATGCAACAAAACTATTACAATGTTATTCTCAAGCAAAAAACTTTGCTTGAGATCCACAAATGCAAAATGGAACTAAGAGTGGAACAAGATCACCTCAAACACAAAGCATGGACAGTACTTCCTCCAAAGATTTCTTCATTAACATCAAAACTTGAAAGTACAATGGCTCCTCTTAGACAAGAATGGGAGCAAGAGATCAAGAGTGGGAGCAATGGGAGTGAAAGAGCAAGAATGAAGCAAGAGCATTAGTGAATCTAGCCCAAATGAGGAGGAATGCCCTCCTTAAATAGGAAAAATGGGAGAGGGGAGCCCTTTGCATGCTTGCCATTTGTCACAAGGGAGAGAGGGGGGCGCACTTCATCAAGGAGGGCGCATTTGCTAGGAGAGAATACATGTGAGGGGGGGAAACCCCTTTTCTATAGTTTACAACTCAAATGCTAGGCCCAAAGTGGGGGTCCACTAAGGTGGGACCCCAAAACCTTGGCTTAAATCCAAAAACCACATAGCCATGGCGAGGGAGGGCGCATTTCCTTAGGGGACAACTCCCAACAAGTGAAACACACTCATGGGGGGCCCCAATATGCTTTAGTTTTTACCTTAGGGACATTATATAAGCATTAGAACCTTTACTTGGCCACCCCAAGTGACTATAGTCACTTTTACAAAATTTGGCTCACTGATTAAATGCCCAATTTCCTGATTTCCATGACTGACCTGGGAAAAAGTGACCAAAACCATAGTAAGACTTGTCCGAATGACTTCAAACTTGGCCCCACGGTGTAGGGGGTCTCATGCCATTTAATTGAGTACCCATACCCCTATACAACATCAAAAGGGACCAAGTAACCCTCTTTTACATTACAACAAATTGTCCTGAGTGACAATTTTTATTGACAAAAAATTAAAAAAACCTATGTAAAACTTAACGAAATTTCGCAAGACTCTGGATAATGTCTAGCATGGTAATATAGAACATTCCTAGGCCCCAATCACGCTATGGATTCGATCACTAGAACACCTTTCACCACTTTGGAGGTATTTTTGAGTGAAAAACTCAAATAATTAAAATCTCTAAAAAGAAATTTTAATTATCCAAGTGAAAAAACACGTGATGAAAGGACTTCCCTAATGATAAAGTCCTAGGTGACTAAGTTACACAAAACTAGACCTTCATGCTGACATATTCTTACAAAATCTCCCGCAGGGGTGCAGAAATTTCATGGAGAGAAGACAAGAAAAAGAGCCGCCTCGCTTGAATAAATCATTAAGTACATCTTCTTCGTCTTCGAGGCACATTCAACATGTACATGGTACATCGTTGTCCACCTAGTTGGTTTTGGTGGTCAACATTCTGGCTCCAACTCGGGGACGTGTGCTTGATCATCGGAAAGCATGCATGAACCTCAAAATTTGTGATAAGAAAACTCAACATGTCAAACATAAGCACCATGTGTGATATGACAACAATAAATACAACCAATGCATATATTACAAAAACTAAGAACGCTATAATACATAAATTCATCTAAGTCTATGCAACAAAATACAACCGAATTAAAGAACAAAAGAGTAAGGTTAGAGATACGTTACAGAGGGTATAAGTCCTCATCTGAAAAATAACTTGAGTTGTTTCCCATTCACTGGCAAGTTCATGGGTTCACCATCCAAGTGGCTGAGGTGGAAAGAATTTGGCCCTGCTTCATCCCTGATGATAAATGGACCTGTTATCACACAACTTGTAGTTGTCCCTAAAGGTATCCCATCCGGGATGGTAGAGGTGTTGGACAACTAAAGAGGTGACCCAAGGCTTGCCACGGTTCCCAATGCAAGTGGGTGTCACGATAACAGAGGCAACCTTCACTTTAGATCAAGCCTAAGCAAGACCAAGGGGGAGACCCTAGCTTAGCCAATGAAGGCTAGCGAATGCAATCAAGGCCTCCTAAGGAAATGTGATGATGAAATGAAGGGATACCAAGATAGAAAAAGATCTAGATCTAGTTAGGATAAGTGGACCCAAGATGGTTAGGACTTGGTTGAAGAGGCTTAGGGAGGTGACAAAGGTTCAACCAATTGAAGATAGGGTCACTTATGGATTAGGAATGGTAGATCTAGATAGATCTAGTGCTAAAGAAAAGTACCCAAGTGGGGCCCACTCCTTGAATAGTGGAAAATTGTCCAAATTGGGCCCACAATGTCAAAGTTGAAATGAAATGGCACTAGGGGTATGCTATGGCATGGATCTATGGATTAGGCAAAGAAATAGCAATACCCAAGTATGGGATCTAACAAAAGCCCACCTACCCAAGGAGTGCGAATTGCCTTGGATGAAGGGGCAAATGGAGTCAGATGTCCACCAAATTATAGATCGGGATAGCTAAGATGAATATCAAGGTGGGTTTTCAATGTCAAGCACATGCCATGGCTAGATCTCCATAGATCTAATGCATCACCTAGTTACCCAAGTGGGGCACAACCCTCAAAATGAGAAATGGGGCCCACAAGGTGAAAATCAACAAGGTGAAGCACTAGAGGTAGGTTTTAGGGGATGATCTTTTAAATGAAGCAACAATCTTTCCTACCCACGTCTTGGAACCAACAAATTGGCCTCCCTCAAGGAATGCGACTTCCCTTGGAGAGACCAATATGCCTTGGGAAATGGGTCAAATGAAGGCCAATCACCACCAAACTATAGATCCGAATTGCCGTGGATACTATAGAGGTGGGTTTTAGGTTTCATTCCCAAAAGCATGCTAGATCCAAGTAGATCTAGAAAAATAAAAATTACAAGGGTTTTGATTATGAGGGTTTTATGATCTAGAAACCATGGATAAGCCAAGGAGGAAAAATACTAACCTTTAGAGCATACCTGGATAATGAGATGAATGCTAGTTGAGATGAGGATTACTTTGCCAAAGATCAAATGGAAGATTTTGAAGCCCTCTTGCCAAAACGACTTGTCGAAGCCCACACGTTGGCCCCTCTACACCTGCCAAAACAAGGAGACAAAGCATCCATCAGTCAAACAGAATGAGGGTAGATACAAGCAAGAAATAAATGACAAAGAATGATTGGTACAAAGACAAAACCACTCCCTGTTTGATCCACGATTTGGAAAGAAGTTGCAGGGCAAGCCTCCCCACCAATGCGCATTCCTCCCAAGACGTCTTCTCCACCTGTAAATCAAAAGTATGGCAAAAGATGCAAGATAGCTACAAGATATCCTCCAGTGCAATGGACAAAAGCATTTATAATCATCACAACCAACATCCACTCCAAGATCCAAGCATTACTCCAAAAGATAGAATTTTATTCCAATAGCCAAGAGCCAAAAATCTCTAGATGCTTTACAATGAGGGGGTCTCCTCCTTTTATAGGAGAGAAAGACCAAAACCCTAAACCACTTTTGAAAACTAGTGGTTCAGATCAAAAGATATAACAATCTAATCGACGGCTAAGATGAGCCAATACAATATAAGACATGGATCACTCAATAAGTGATGACGTTATAGCCTAAAAAGCTCAATGAGGGGTGACGTCATACATGGGGGTGGCCAATAACATGTTTGCCACAACAATAGGACCAAGACAAGTCACTAGGAGCTCATGGTGGGGCTAGGAGGTATTAATCCCCTTCACTAGCATGTTCCCATGGCACAATAATATAAAATATGACTCAATGACATGTCCATGTATACAAATGATCAAATCCTGTCCCCATCATCAGAGAGAGAAGTACAATAAAAGAGCTCTTGTAGCCCATGTGGACCCCATTGACCGGTGCAAACTGATCTGGAAGAAGGGGGATACACCATGGATGACCTCTGAGCAGACCAAGTGCCAAAACCTTGCCTCAATTGCCCAAATCGAATTCCTCAATGACCTTTTTATTCCATTTTTTTAATTTTCCTGAAAACCATGAAAGTGCCCAAAACTGCCTTTAGGGTTCCTGCATTGTCAAACTGAAGGTGCCATCATGTCTGGAAGGGGGGTATAATGGTTAAAACATGTGGCTGGACCACCCCCTTCCTTTGTAGCGCCCTAGGCAATGACTTGCCTTCAATGCTCCTGTTGGACATGCCACATCAACATGCCCAAACTGGTCAATAGGTGGATAACTGCTACTATCATGCCCAGGAGTGCCCGAAACTGAAAGATAAGTGTCTCAGTGGATCCAGAAGACCCAAATCCACCAAAGATGAGTACTCATACACCTCATGATAACCTGTGGGGTCATCGGTACGATCCACCATACCCGGACAGTGTAAAATATGATGATCTAGAAATAATAATAAAACTGACCAACTGCATCAATTATCATTTGGAGCATATGTCTAACATATGGAATCATCAATAGGTGTATGTGGGACCATAGATCAACATCATAAAGCATAAGTGGTCCATCTCATCACGGATCCCAAGAATGACCATGGTCAAACTATGCTTGACTAGGTCAAAATACAACCAAAGACTAGATTATAACAAATGACTAAGACATGTTCCTTTAACCATATTCACATCTTAACTTAAAGTATAAACATCAATCAAGTGGTAGTTAATACATAGATATTCAATGTTATTTATAACTTAGCACCAAAGCTTCAAGGACATACTCATCCAATGGACATTGCCTAACTGCTAGCATAGGGTGAAGGCTAAGGACAAGGTTAAGTAAAAGGGGTGACTTGACCAACTTAACTAAGTGATACTTTGGACGGGGAAGAAGGGGAGCTACACACTGTGCTGGACAAGATAAATAAAGGGAATGGCAGTGCCTCACAAATGGATAAGTTGTTTAGAGAGTGCTTATTCAACCTTGGCATCATGTCTACATCAAGTTGATCCAAGTTCATTAGGATCATTCATTTCATTTCCATGGCCTTTTTGGCCTATATGACCCCTCTGGGATTTTGCATGTGCTTAAAAGCACAACTAATTGCAACTTGCATCCGGGGTATGTTTACATTTATGAGGTCAGCAATCTTTAGATTTAACATTTATTTAACCATTGCTTTTTAGACCTTTTTGAAATTTGGACCCTTCATGGGGTACTTTAGCATTTCATTGCTTTAGCCCTTAATTCATCATGTGTTTAGAAACACATTCTAGAATTTAGTTTCAATGGGATTTCATAAAAGAGATTTCCAATAATTTCCATCAGTAGTACATTTTGCTTCAGGTTTTAGCCAACAACAACTCACGTGACTAGAGGGAATTCCGTACTAAGCCACGCATTGGGGCAACCGACTAGAATGATCTAGGCATAAAATCCAACTTCCCAGGGGCAAGTTCTGTCACCAACTCAGAGCCGAGACACAAAACAAACATGGATGCTATCCAACACAGTGGTATGAGTAGGGAAGTCCTCCATACCAAAAGTAAAAAAGGCAAGTTAGGGTGCGGGCCAAAATAAGGAAGGTCATGGATGGATGGAGTCAAGTGAATGCGGTGCCTAAGCTAGCAAACATAGAAGCTAGGAAAGACCATGTCCATGCTCACGTGACGGTAATGAAACCAATGAGTATAGTCAGTAAACCTCAAAGTGCAAGTAATACATCCAATTTTATAATTTAGATCCATCCAAGATAGTTCATTTCATTTATTAATAATACTGCCACATCATGAGTTATATACTAAGTTAATGCCATGAAGATGACTAAAACAACAAGATAGTAATCAATGCTAACAATCACAAGTCTAATGGTCATATCACTGCATATCAATCATCATCATCTAGAAACAATGAAACACTGCTGCAATAATACAACTAGAACTCTGGGCACTGAACTGAAACTGTATAAAACAAAAGGTCATATCGGTCATCAAATCTAAGCTCTCAAGGCTCAGCCTTGGCACAAGGTCTACTCAATATCTGATATACACTGCTCTGATCTGTAAGTGATCTCAAATAGTGCCGCTCATCATAACTGATCTCTGTAAAGACAAAGCTCTGAGAAGTGCAGATATCTGCTTAGCAAGAATAGTAGCCCAGTTACTATGGTGTGATAACAGGACCCAACCATAAGCTGTCAAATTTTCCGTGCTTTCCTGGCTTTTCCCTTCTTTTGTCCCACAACAAAACTGTATCCCCAATACTGAAAACTCTTTGCCTTGTTGTCTTGTCAAATGCCCTTTTAACCTTTTCTTGGTTCTTACAATTCTGCTCACAAGCCTGCCTTCTACTTTCATTAAGTTCCATTATTTGATTAACCCTGTTTTCCATTCCACTTTCACCTGAAATAGAAGTTTGAAGTAGACCGTGTACTGAAAGCCTAAGGTGCACTGGTAATTGAACATCCAAACCATAAACTAGTTCAAAAGGACTCTTCCCTATAGAAGCTTTCTTAGTTATCCTGTCAGCCCATAATGCATATTTAATTTTACTATCCCATGCCTTCTTGTTTTCTCCAACAATTTTCTTAACTATGGTCATTAGATTTTTATTACTTGATTCAGCTTGATCATTTCCTTGGGGATAGTAATTTGATGAATGAGACAGAATAATGCGGTACTCAAAACAAAAAGATGACATCTTTGTTGAACTAAAGGCTTTAGCATTATCCATTGTTATCTTTCTTGGCACACCGAATCTTGTAATTATTTTGTCTTCAAGGAAATCCATGACTACTTTTTCAGTTGCTGCTTTGGTAGCAATGGCTTCAACCCACTTAGGGAAGTAATCTGTAGCTGTTAAGATCCATGAGTAACCATTGTTTGAATTATCTTTAAATTTGTCTATGAAGTCCGAACCCCACTGCTGAAAAGGGGCTTCTATGATAACTGGCTGTAAAGGCAAGGAGGCCAACTTCTGTTTACCAGTGAAAAGCTGACAAGGCTCACATCTCATAAACTTGTGGACATTAGAAAATATAGAAGGCCAATAGTAACCAGCTCTAAGGATTTTATGAGTTATGGTTTTAGCTGCATAGTGACCACCACACAGCCCAACATGAAATTCATTTGAGACCTTTGGCTCCATCTTCATCAACACACCTAAGGACCAATCCATCCGGATTTTTCCATCCCATTCCTATCTAAGTAATGACATACTTAGATGCTTTAAGTCTCAAGGACCTTCTCTTATGACCCACAAGATGATTTGGGAAAGTACCATGCTTAAGATAGAAAATAATATCTGCATACCATTCAACTTGTTCTAGCTTTTGAAGATTTGGAGAAAAAATTTGTTGATCATTTTGGCAAACCATATCTAAAGCTTTTTCATTACTTTCTGTCAACATTTGAGCTAGACCTATCCCTTCTGCTGGAGACAATACTTCTTTGACTGCTGAGTTAGGAACATATCCAATCACCTTAGAATACCCAATGAAAGTTATGAAATGTTTAAGGGACTTAACCAAGGCATAAGCTTGCTTTTCTATTATGTGATACTTTAATTATGAAGCTTGCAGGGCCCTACTCATGTATGCAATGGGTTGATCTTGACCTTGATCATTGGTTTGAAGCAAGACACCAGCAATGGTATCTTCGGAAGCAAAGGAGAAAATCTTGAAGTCCTTAGAATAATATGGGCTTACCAAGACAGGGGCTTTAGATATGGAAGCTTTAATTTCTTTAAAGGCTTTCTTACCTTGTTCATCCCATTCAAATTTTGCATCCTTTTTAAGCAATTTATAAAGTGGCTTAGCTATTTCAGCATAGTTTGGAATAAACCTGTGAACAAAATTGATCTTTCCATGGAAAGATTGGAGGGACTTCTTTGATGTGGGCAAATGAATCTTTGCAATTGCTTCAATCCTTTCAGGATCTACCTTAACTCCATCTTGGGAAACAATATGGCCCAAAAGTTTTCCTTCAGTTACCCCAAAAACTGACTTAAGAGGGATTTAATGAAATCCTAAATTCTCTGCATCTTTCAAAAACCTGTTTTAGATGACCAATACGACTTTTCCCATCCTTTGAAAAAAATGTTAAATCACCTTGATATATTTCAATGATTTTTCCAATTAACCCTTTGAAAGCAAAATCCATGGCTCTTTGAAATGTATCCCCAACATTAGTTAAACCAAAAGGCATTCTTAAATACTCAAAAGTGCCCCAAGGCGTAATAAATGTTGTTTTATGCCTATCTTCCTTTTTGGCCATGACTTGGTTATAACCAGAAAAACCATCAAGCGTTGACATCATTCCTGAACCTGTTACTCTTTGAAGAAGTGTTTCCATTTTGGGAAGGGGATAGTTGTCTTTATCACCGGCAACATTTAGATTTTTGAAATCCACACATAATCTGATTGAACCATACTTTTTTCTAACCACAACCAAATTTGAACACCAAGAGGAATATCTTGTTGGAGCTATCATTTTAGCAGCAAATAATTTTTCTAATTCTGCTTTGACCAAATGAGCTAACTTGGGATTAATTTGCCTTATCATTTGCCTAACTGGCTTAGCTCCTTCTTTTAAGGGAATTGTATGTTGAAGGATATCCTCCTTATAGACTTTCAGCTCATCATATGTGAAAGCTAAAACATCCCTATAATCCCTTAAAAGATTTATTATTTGTTCCTTTGCATCCTTAGGGGTATTTTTCCCAACTTTCACCATTCTAGGATCCTCACTAGTTCCTATATTGACTTCCATATGATCACCTGGGTTCAAATTTTCTTTTCTTTCTTTTTTTTGTCCATCATGCCTGTCAAACAGTTGCACAAGTGCAACTATTGGTCTCATTATTCACTGTCTTCATCCATCCATTACCTACCCAGTTTGTTATTTACCTTGACTTACTACTTGACTAGTGGCATGGAGGACCTTTCCCCGCTGTAGCCTCTGTATTGGATGACCTTCCTTGTTTATTGTGTCTCGGCTTTGAGTTGGTGACAAAACTTACATTTGGTGAGTTGGATTGTAGGCCTAAATCATTCCGGTCGGTTGTACCGATGTTTGGCACTGGCACGAACTCCCCCTAGTCACTAAAGATGTTGTTGGCTAGACCTGAAACAGATAGTACTGCCATGAATACAAATTGTCGAAAGGAAATGTTGTATCTATTGTGAAATGCCAAATGAAACTGGCAAAGAAATATCGAATGTTATATCTATTGTGAAATGTAATACCCAGGTAAACAAGATGTCTAAAAAACACACCTGGAAGTGCTCAGGTAAACAAGTGCCTTAAAAACACACCTGCAGCAAGAAGCCTTATGAAAATGTAAATATATGCAATGTGTTTATAAACACACATAGATCAAAGGCTATGGAAACTATAGGCCCAAAAAACAATGGAACTTGAACTCTATATCAAAAAGATTGCTGGCCTCATTTGTATTATGGATTGTGAGCATCTGCCAAGGTGAATAAACACTCTTTGAACAACTTACCCATTTGTGAGACACAACCATTCCCTGTGTTATTCCTTGTCCAGTATATGCTATGGTGTGTATTTCCTTTGCATATCCAAAGTGTCACAGTGTTAAGTTAGTAAGTCATCCCTTGGCCTAGCCATCTTTATTTTAGCCTTCACCCTTCACTAGCAAAATGATCACAACTATGAAGTGAGTATGGTCTTGAAAGTCTGGTCTGAGTAATAATAATAATTAATGACTTTATATATTTGGATTTAGATCGCCAGTAATGATTACTTTTTGTTATAATTGCTATTTGAATGGATTGTAAAGCATGCTTTAACCTTTGACACATTGAAGCATTGTGATGATAGCCTGAGTTATATTTTGGGTCATTGTTGACTTGGTCAAACTCAGTTTGACCAAAAGTCAACCACAGGACATGAGGTGGCAGACCTCAGATGATGCAAAGATATTATATATGGTCTGGTACAGGTCACCATGGTGGTTCTATGCAGTGGTTTCAGGCTTATGATGATGATTGGTGTTTTTTAGCACTTTTACAGATTATTATTATTTGGTCTGCCAGATATGATGAGTACTTATTTTTGACCTTGCAAAGGTCCATACGGTGTATGAGTACACATCTTAGATGGATTTGGACATTCTGAGTTTAATGAGAGAGTCTGTTTTCAGTTCCGGGCAGTTACAGTGATTATTAGTCTCAGTTGGCTATCCTAGTGCAGTTTTGGCCTATAAGAGGCCCTGTCAGAGCAGAGCAGAGAGTTGATGAGTTCACCTAGGGCGCTGTGCATGGAGGGGGTGGTCTAGCCACTTGTTATTACCATATTACCCCCCTCCCAGACAGCTTGGTGGCCTCACCTTGACAATGCAGGCACTCCAGGAGGCAGTTTGGGCAGTTTCACACTTCCTAAGGTAGATCAGAAATGGTAAAAATGGCTATTGAAGGATTCGATTTGGGCTATTGAGGCAAGGGATTGGCATGGGATGAATTGTGATGATGAGTGGGATGTCTTCCACACCTTCTCCAACAGTTTTAGCTTTTAGTGGGACCCACACCCATCACTTTTGGCATTTTATATGATTTTCTGGAGCCTCCAAAGGTTCACGACTTTCCCAGAGAGGCACGATTTGGTGTCTAGCTTGATTATTTTTGGATATTGTGCCATGGCGATTGACCAAGGGTGTTAGAAATTACCCCTTGGACCCACCATGAGCTAGATCTTATATTTTATCATTCACTTTTGGTGGGACCCCCTCTCCTAGGGCGATTTGGTCTATTGATGTATTATTTTATTAGTGATCCATGTATTGTATTGTTGAGCTCATCTCAACCACTGATTAGATCATTTGATCTTTTAATCTTAGCCACTCGTTCAAAAAGTGGTTAGGATTATGGCCTCTCTCCATCCTATTTAAAGGAGAGAGCTTCTCATTGTAAAGGGTCTTTGGCTCTTGGAATCTTGATATAGAAAAACTCTTCTGTGGAAATTCTTGTGGTCTCCTTTGCATCTGGTGTTCTTAGATGGTGATTGGAAAGTCTATTGTATCCTAGCATTTGGGCATTTGTGGTAAGATCTATATTTTTTTGGAAACTTTTGTCTTGTCTACAGGAGGGCGACTTCACTTGGGTGTTTTTGCAAGGCTTCTTCAACTCGCTCCACTTGGCATTCGCTTGTATCAGGGGGTTATCATTAGTATCATTGTGATCTATGCTATCTTTCTGTTATTTCTCTTGTGGCATTAGTCTTATCTCTTGTTTGTAGCAAATATGATATGGTTGACGTTTGTTGTGCAGGAGAGAGGGCGCATTGGCTTCCTTGGACTAAATCGATCTCATAGAAAACTACTTCAAATCGCTCCAAATTGATCACGTTTGCATAGATCATCATCATCAAGGCATCTACAAGGTTATCCAGGTAAGATCCACAGGTTTGTTCTTCTTGTCTTGGTTCTAATCCATTGGCATAGCTACTTCATTGATAAAACCCTCATTTTACATTTTCTCAGATCTACTTAGATCTACTTGGATTTTGGGTAAAATATTTAAAACCCACCTCTATAGCATCCACGACAATTCGGATCTATAGTTTGGTGTGGATTGGATTTCGTCTGATCCATTTCCCAAGGCAAATTAGCCTCTCCAAGTGAGGTCGCACTTCTTGGATGGGTGAGTTTTGCTATATCTAGCACCTGGGTAGGTGAGATCCCACTTGATCCTTAATCTCCACTGTTGATAACCTACCCCTAGTGTGTCAATTTAGTGATTTTCACCTTGTGGGCCCCATTCCTCATTTTGAGGGTTGAGCCCCACTTGGGTCACTTGGTGATACACTTCAATCTCAGATCTACTGAGATCTAGCCATTGGATGATCCTAATCTTCAAGACCCACCTAGCTTTACACCTCAACACCCCTGATCTACAGTTTGGTGGACATCTGACTCCAATAGGCCCACTTTCCAAGGCACTGATCCTTCTCCAAGCCCTCATGACTTTTTTGGGTTGTTGAGTTAGCTTGTGGTTTGATCTTTGTCTTACTGCTTGAACACCTAGATATTGTTATATCCACTCATCAAGCCTATCTTTGATACTGGTTAGCCCCAATTTGGTCCTTAACTACTCTGCATTGGACACGGTTCCCAAGGCAGTGGATTTTCTCATCTTTGATTAGTACCTGTTGCCGCCTAGTTCCACACCTGGGGAAAACGCAGCAGAAGTCTTCAAGCTGCTGGTGTGGCCTTGGGGGCAAGTCAGAGTCAAGTGCTGTCACTTGGGACTCGACTCCTCCGTCTAGGCTTTCCTAGCGAAGCCAAGGGGGGTGGACCCTAAGAATGAAAACAAAACTAAGGCGTCTAATCTAGGAGTTAGAAAAATATTTTTTTTTATAACCAAGACAAAGCAGCATATATTTTTGTAAAGCAAAGCAATCATTTATCAATACATCATTTGCTCTCATTCATTATCATTATCATTCATTTGCATCATAATAGCATGAAATAACATTAATATAGACCAGTGTCTTGTAATGGAGTCAAATAAATGCATGAGCAGAAAAGTAAATGTAGTGCGAATGTTCTTGGTGTATTTTAAGATTAATGTGAAAGTGATTTTTTTATTATGGCGGGTGGGTTCCCAATATACGCAAGGTACGGGGGAACATGTCCGGAATTTTGATGCGTGGCTTCCCTCTCAGGCTTGGGCTGAATCGGAGTTTCAAGGAGGTGTTCAGATGCTGTACCAACGAGGGCAAGCCTAACGGTTTCCAAGAGGTCACTACTCAGTTTTGTCCCAAGCCTTCTGAGAAATTTCCCCACGACAACAAAATGTTCGTGATGTGCCGGATTTTCACATAAAGGTTTTTTTATTCGGGGCGGTGTTAGATCCTATTACTAGTCATCTCCCCCTTTCTGATGCGTACCAACTGGATCAAACTGAGCTGCAAGTTGGCCACAGAGCATACGGGAGAAGACCTTGGTATTTTTAGAAGATTTTATGAACCAAAATTTTATCCTTTTAAACCCCAAGAGTCTCTTTTCAGGCACGTACTCGGGCAAGCCCTTGTATAGAAACCCTACTTCGGGAAAGCAAGGGGGGCGTTTGAGTTTGTAAAAAAAATGATAAAACTATGTTTTGAGTGAACTTGTTGCCCGCCAGTGGAACGGACCACCAAGGTTAATTTTAAGCCTAGTTTGATTTTATTAAGTGCGGAAAATGAAATCTAAACTAAAATAATGCAAACCACAAAAATTGAGTCGACACAGTTTCCCCCCCTGGGGGGATGGGGTGGGCGCTTGGTTAGCCCACTTGCTGTCGTTTAATAATTTAGTTATAGTGCAATAGAAATGCCCCAGTCTTATATGACTTAGTGGCTTACAAAATGGAGAGAAAAAAGTTTCCGGTTTGAAAAATTTTAGCTTTGGGTGCTTCGGATGGCCCAGATCTTCAATTTTGGGCCAGCATCTCCCCTTGTCTGTTCATCATCTGCTGCAAACCAGCAAGCAATTATTACTAGAAGATGACCCAAAACACTTTAAGAGTGTGTTTGGGTCACCTACTAAAAACCAAAAAAATTCTAAGTGAAAAACTAAGTAAAAATGCAAAAAATTAACTAAGTGAGACAAGTTGTGAGGCTTGTCTCCTTAGGATCTTTGCAAACTAAGTGAGCTGCAAATTATTAGCTCTTATAACAGCCAAATGAACTTTCAAATCAGATCCAACACTACTCCTCAAAACTTTTAAAGATTTGACAATTTTTTACAAGTTGAGAAAAGTAAAATGCTAGATAAATGAAAAGATCTAATCTATTAAAGATGAACACTTTGTAAATGGAATAGATCAGACATTTAGAGTAATAAATCAGAATGTAAAGTTTAGATTGCAAACCACTATTACTCTTTCAAAAAGTAACTAGTAACCAAGGTGAAAGTATGAAGTAGAAGAGAAGGAGATATGGAGAGTTTTTATCAATTTATCAATTTTTTCCTTGAAGAAGCCTTGGAGCCTTCTTGGTGGAGAACTGAGGGGCTACGTCTGCAAAAAGATGTTAGAAAGTAAAGGAAACAAACAAGATCTTCCACTCATCCACTTGAAATAACCTGCAAATCACATCAACTTGAAACCAAATGATCAAATCTAGAAATATACATATGAGAAATCAAAAGGAAATGCTCATAAACAAATGACACATTTAAATCAGATCTCTACACTTGCATAGATAAAAGACTAAATAATAAACAAATTATCTAATCCTCCTTATAAATCAATACTGATCCTTCCCAAAGCTAGATTTAGATGCAAAATAAAACAAGTAGCTCAAATACATGTTACCTTAATGAAAACCATGACATTCACCCACTCATCAAAAGCACTACACCAAGCTTGACCTCCAAAGTCTCTTTATTAATTAAGCAAAATGACAAGTACACAATCGGATTACAAGTGCTAGCTCTAACTCCCAAACTCCAACTAGAGAAAATGGAGTGGGCAGCCATGCTTAAATAGCCAAAGATGGAGAGAAATGGGTGGAATGAGTGGCATAACTCGTGGAGCAAATGGGGCTGCCCACTCCCATGTAATGGGCTGCTAAAATCAGCCCCAAATCAGCTAAAAATCAGCCATGTGACAGCCCATAAACATAGCTGCAAATTCCATGATTGAAGGGGCCCAATTTTGGGAAATATGCCCCCCTCAAATGGGGAAGTAATCCCAATAATATAGCTGCCCGGAATCTTTCCAAAATCAGCTCTTAGAACTCCTAAAACATAGCTGAAAAAATCAGTCCATAAATCACTCCCAAAATTTAATATTTTTATGAGTCATTTTTTCACTTTTTTTTATTTTTTCATGACTTTTTTGGGTTTTTTGGCCATAGAGAAAAATTTAAGCACCCAAACATTAGGAAAAGTGGGTTTATGGGTTAAGGGGGTGCTCTGAGTTAGAAAACGAGCACCCCTAAGGCAAAAAAGACCTCTAGACGCCACTTCAAGGCCAATTACAAATTCTTTTAATTGAACCATTAAAAAAATGGCTCAATTTACGGAAAAAAAAAACTTCGCCGAAAATTAAAAAAACAACCTAGGGGGGCTTAGCACATGTCCATATGACTAAAAAATAACGCCTAGCATGTTCATATACATTGAACCATAGACTTTAACAACCCCCTAAGGCCCGTCAGCCTCCCCAGGCATTCCAGCTTTGGAGGAGCAGGAGAAAAACCCAAAAATTATGTTATGCACTAATGCAAGACATAATAACTAGGTGAAAAAACTCCTTGGAATACCTGACTTAGCCAAAAAGTCCTAGGGAACCAAGTCTTTTACAAAACACCATGCTAGTACGTTTTATTACAAACCCCGCAGGGCCATGGACATGTGGAAAAAAGTTAAAACGGGGGCCCTTTAAAATGCCAGCTAGATATCAAATCATCGAAAAAAGAACATTGATATGTTCAACTTTGCCCGCTCGCTTGATAGTCCATCTAAGTACAACTTAGCTGGCAACAGTACCCTGATCCTAAATCTGGTTTTAAAACTCATAAGTCACTTACATAACCAAGTTGGACTAAATTCCTACTGCTTAAGCCTCTTGATCCAATCCATTACTCATCTTGTGACTTCATCCATAGATCTAGGGTTTACCATACACCTTACGTACTTCATCCATATTTGATTTGATCTGGTGTCTTGGTCTGATCTCTCCTATCGGGAGTAGATCTGGGTCTCCCCCTTTGTTGTCTTGGGCCAGATAACATAAAGTGAAGATTGCCTCGATTGGCGTGACAACCATCCATTGGGAGTCGAGGCTATCTTGGTTGCACCTCCTTGGTTGCCCGTCCCCTCTGCGATCCACCTTGGATCCATCTCTAGGGGCAATACAAGTTTGGTGATAACATTTTGGCGCCGTTGTCAGGGAGGTAGAGGCTTACCTTCGGTGTCTGCGAGTGTCTGTGCGTTAACTCTTATCTTATCCCATATGGTATTTTTCCTTGGTGATTGCATTTCTAATTCCATAACTACTTCAATCACCAACTTAATTCACTCATCTCACCTCTCCTACGACATACTT
The DNA here is from genome assembly GCA_027924585.1 of Larix kaempferi. Classification (NCBI taxonomy): domain Eukaryota; kingdom Viridiplantae; phylum Streptophyta; class Pinopsida; order Pinales; family Pinaceae; genus Larix; species Larix kaempferi. The sequence continues at coordinate 7,538,930 of BSBM01000252.1, forward strand.
TCATTTTGGTGAATTACTCATGTGGTTCACTTGGCGACTCCACCCCGCGGCTCTACTGAGGACCGAACCCAACTTATAAATCCTAAGTTCTTAGATTGTCTTAATCTTGAAGGATCCCCTATAACTTACATTCGGAACAGAAAACCAATCAAAGGAGCTTCATCCAACTTTCTTTGGAAGATCTATAATCACTCTTCTTCTCCGAATCACTCTTTGAGATCTCCTTCAACCTCATCTATTCCAATGGCCGGAACAAACTTTGGAAACCAGAATGTTCCTCCTCCCCCACAGAATCCTAGGATCTTCGGAAGGAAGGCTCAGCCATCTCCTTTAGATTTTTCTCAAATCCAGGGAGCACCCCATGACAAGCCTGAAAAGTATTTTGAAATGGTTCCCAAGTTTGATGGAGTGTCTGCTATCTCCATTGAAGATCATGTTGATAAAGTATGGGAACACATGGAAGCATATGGAGCATCTGAGGAAGATGTTTTCATGAGGGGTCTCCTGGCATCTTTAGAAGGAGATGTTCGGAAGTGGTTTGACAAATTGCCTGCCTCATCCATTGATGGGTATGACAACTTTGTCAACAAACTTAAAAGTGAGTGGTCCCGCAAGTTAGATGGAAAATTTCTCTTACACCAATTGTTTGACATCAAGAAAAGAGAAAATGAAACAGTCCATGAATTTAACATAAGATTTGACAAGACTGTGGCTAATATTCCTGAAGAGATTAAACCAAAAGATCAAGCGATTGTTATTCATTACTTGAATGCATTCGAAGGATGGCTTGGTTATCACTTGAAGGATAAAAACCCAAATGACTTAAAGACTGCCCAATTCAATGCAAAGATGGCTGAACAAAATGCAACATCTATGGGGAAGCAAAAAATTTTCGATCATTTTACCCCATCCACTTCTAGATCTGACCCTAAGCTCCGAAAGCCCAAAGAACCTGTGAGTGAGCCAAAGGAATCAAAGGACACGTTAGAAACCATGCAAGAGATGATGAGACAACTAACTGTCCTAACCAAAAGTGTCTCAAGCTTGAATGATCCTAAGAGACATAGAAACCCTTATGGCCCTAAACCTTACTGGAACAACAATAGAAGGCCTGAGGGGGATAGAGATAGACAACGACCTGAGTATCTAGAAAATTCTGAGCAAAAGAATGTGAATTGGTGTGATGAAACAGAGGGTGAACCCTCTGACACCAACTACCCTGATGACTTACCAGAAAACATCAATTCCATAAATGACTTATCTTATGATGAAGATTTTGGAAGAATCCTTTTAGAAGAAGAGCCATGGGAGCAAGAAGAGGAAATAATTGAAGAACCTAGCTCTTCATGTTGTGCCATAGATCTCCTAGAACCTAAGGAAAAACCAAAGTATCAAATTTACAAACGAGGAAGTAACTCCCAACCTTCTTTCCTTGACAAACATAAAAAGATTGATGAAGATAAAAAGGAAGAAGAAGATCTTGCTATGAATGATTATGATCTAAAAATTGATATGATGAAAGAGTTAAGCAAGATAAGGTGTAATATCCCTGTCACTGAGTTAATGAAAGTGCCCTCTGTTAGAAGACAAGTAGAGGAGTTCTTTGATGGTATTGGCCAAGAGAAGACTCCTGAGGCTGTCTTAAGAATCCTGTCACATTCAAAGTCTTAATGGAACACAACCTAGTAAGATTGAAAAGGATCCACCAATAAACATCCATTCTGCCGTTTATGAGAGAAAGAACGGTGGTCACCCTCCCTTTTACCTTACCTTGCACATTCAAAATATGCTTCTCCACAACTGCATGTTGGATTCTGGAGCAGCTATGAATGTCATGCCCTTACATGTCATGAAGGAAATGGGACTTGAAGTGACTAGACCTTATGGAAATGTCTGTGGTATAGATTCTCGACGAGTGCAGTCTTATGGTTTGATTAAGAACCTTACAGCTGATTTTTTTGCTTGTTCAGACATTTCTACCATGATGGATGTGGTAGTGATTGATTTGCCCCCAGCTTATGGAATGCTTCTTTCTAGGAAGTGGGCAACTAGCTTAGGTGGATACCTTATGATGGACTTATCATATATTTTTGTTCCTAACTCTGATGGAGCTTTGATTAGGGTGAACAGAGAACCTTGTTATAATGAGCATTTAGAATCATTTGATGAAGGGATTAAAAACACATATGGGGATGAATTGCTAAACAATGCTAAAACCAATTTTATTGAAGATGAAAATGAGCTTTTTGGGAAGATGATCAAAATAAAAATATGTTCATGGTAATGGAAGATTCTGATTCCTCTTTTGAAGAAGAACAGATAGCTGAGTTAGCTAGAAGGATAAATTTTGACTTAGAAATGAGTTTGCGGAAGAAATTGATGAATTGAGAATAAGTCAAAATCAACCTCAGGGTCAATAACAGAATAATGTAATTAATCAAGAACAAATCATTGTAAATCAAACACCTGAAGAAGTTGATGATGGCTTAGATGAAATAAGAAGAGGTGAACGTTTGCCCAGATCAGTCATTGAAATGAATGCACTCATTGATAGTAATATAACAAGACAGAATCAAGGTCTGGAACCCATTCTTCCATGGGAGAATCATCTTGAGCAAACAAATGTTGAAGAAAATGTTATTGAGAATCCTATTCCTGTAGTCGATGAGTTTGATGACATTAGACATGGTGAAAGAATACCTTTTACTGTTAGAGAGTGGTTTGCCCTAACTGATCATAATAGGGAAAGGGAAAGCCAAGGTCTTGCACCTATTTATCCATGGGAAAACCGCCCTGCAGCAGCTGCTGTCGTTCAAGTGAATAATGAATCCGATATCTCCCACTATTCTGATGTAGATGATTCTTTATCTCACTTATCCTTAAAAGATGATAATCTAGTTCAAATTCATGATAACTCTCTAAGCTGGGAAGAGGATACCTTAATTAATGATGCACCTAAGGGAGATTTTAATTTAAGCAATCTTGCTATTTTTCAAACTCCTTCAGACTCACTAAACCATGTTTTATCTGCATATCCTCGTGTCCCCAATTTTCTTTTACCACCTAAGTCTTCAAGTCACCATACTCATGATTCTTCTCACATTCCTAGTCTTTCTACATCTCATTCTGAGTTAGTTTCCACCGGGTTGGAAAATATGGTCATTCCAGTTCCTTCAGGGGAAGGCTCTAGTCGTAATACTGTTATATCCCATGAGCCACCTCCTTTGGAAGAACACAGAGATTTCTGGACTGTAGGTGTTGTTGTCAAAAATGTTGTGTCTTCTCATGAGGATGAGCCAAATGAAGTAGTCCAAGAGACGAGAAGAGAGATTAGAGAAGTCCTTGTTGGCAGGATTGCCATTTCATTAGATGGTGGTCCACCTAGAGTCAATGCAGTTCCTTCTAGAAGGAGCTCAAGGATTGTCACACCTCAACCGCGAAACCCTGCTGAAATCCACCCTATGCCTATTCGCAACATTGGAGTTATTCCCGAGTATGTCAATAGGAATAGGTTTCCTACAGGAAGTCAAGTCATCATTCCCAACCATTTATTGCATAATAGATCGGGACAGGCTGTTGACCTATGGGTTGGACCTTTCACAGTAGAGCGATGCATTGATGGCATGTGCTTCCTGACCACTGGTAGTGGACGACGTATTTTATATCCTGTAAATCAGAGGGATTTAAGGGATCACAGCCCTGATCCTACCTAGCTGGGATTTCTCCACTTGCCGTGCCTTGCCTTGCCTGGTAGTTAGAGTAGTTAGAAACTGAATAAGCCTGCTTGGGCAGTAGTTAGTCTTTTTCAGCCATTGAGTCTGGCACCTTTTGTTTGTCATTTCCTTAAGCTCACCTTTGAAGCTCTTAGTTTAGCCGAGTACCTGTCATTTTCTTTTCCTGCACAATAAAACCAAATTTTTAAAGTTATGTTAGTAGATTAGCTTTACTTTTCTGCATTTATATTTAATGCATTTCAGTTGCAGTATTGTTGTTTGTTTTGATTTATATATATACATGCGACGTTCTAACATTCGGTCTGTGAGTTGGGTATAGCTTTGGCCATTTTGCAGGTAGTAGGTGATATGCTGGTAGTAGTTGCAGAGATATAATTCTGGATCGAGGAAATGAGTTGCAGAGTTCGAGGACCAGAGATTCTGAGGTTCTCAAGCGCTCTTTTCAGTAGAGCACTTATCCTAGCTAGAGCCAGATGTTATCACATATATAGTAGCCGGGCTGCCATACACTATTTTTCAGATTCCAGTACACTATTCAGCCAGTTCCCTTACATTTGAGATGCTGAGATGAGCATCTATTATGGATCACTATCAGATTATGGACAACAATTTTCTTCCCCATGCCATGACTGAGTCTTAGGACACTAAGAGAGATGACCGATGTAGCCATTTATCCATTGATACACAACATTCAGTAGTGCCCAGAATTACAGCAGTAGTTTCAGAGGACAGATGTTGGTTCAGTACACTATTCAGGTATGTGACTCAACAGATATATTTTGGTGTTATGGTTATATTGCTTTTATATTCATTCTTGTAGCATGTCTTAGCATTTAGTGTCATGATCCGGCGATCATATAGATATGTGGACCTGGTTGTACTTTTATATATATACTATTGTCCCCACTCAGACTTAGAAGTTCACTACATATACTCATTGGTTTTACCCTCCCTAGTGAGAATAGAGGTGATCATTCCCACCATACTTTGGCTTGCTGGTGTTGGTCTCATTATTCACTGTTTTCATCCATCCATTACCTACCCAGTTTGTTATTTACCTTGACTTACTACTTGACTAGTGGCATGGAGGACCTTTCCCCGCTGTAGCCTCTGTATTGGATGACCTTCCTTGTTTATTGTGTCTCGGCTCTGAGTTGGTGACAAAACTTACCTTTGGTGAGTTGGATTGTAGGCCTAAATCATTTCGGTCGGTTGTCCCGATGTTTGGCATTGGCACAAACTCCCCCTACTCACTAAAGATGTTGGCTAAACCTGAAACAGATAGTACTACCATGAATACGAATTGTGAAAAGGAAATGTTGTATCTATTGTGAAAAGCCAAATGAAACTGGTAAAGAAATATCAAATGCTATATCTATTGTGAAATGTAATACCTAGGTAAACAAGATGTCTAAAAAACACACCTGGAAGTGCTCAGGTAAACAAGTGCCTTAAAAACACACCTGTAGCAAGAATCCTTATGAAAATGTAAATCTATGCAATGTGTTTATAAACACACATAGATCAAAGGCTATGGAAACTATAGGCCTAAAAAGCAATGGAACTTGAACTCTATATCAAAAAGATTGCTGGCCTCATTTGTATTATGGATTGTGAGCATCTGCCAAGGTGAATAAACACTCTTTGAACAACTTACCCATTTGTGAGACACCGCCATTCCCTATGTTATTGCTTGTCCAATATATGCTATGGTGTGTATTTCCTTTCCATATCCAAAGTGTCACAGTGTCATCCCTTGGCCTAGCCATCTTTATTTTAGCCTTCACCCTTCACTAGCAAAATGATCACAACTATGAAGTGAGTATGGTCTTGAAAGTCTGGTCTGAGTAATAATAATAATTAATGACTTTATATATTTGGATTTAGATCGCCAGTAATGATTACTTTTTGTTATAATTGCTATTTGAATGGATTGTAAAGCATGCTTTAACCTTTGACACATTGCAGCATTGTGATGATAGCCTGAGTTATATTTTGGGTCATTGTTGACTTGGTCAAATCCAGTTTGACCAAAAGTCAACCACAAGACATGAGGTGGCAGGCCTCAGATGATGCAGAGATATTATATATGGTTTGGTACAGGTCACCATGGTGGTTCTATGCAGTGGTTTCAGGCTTATGATGATGATTGGTGCTTTTCAGCACTTTTACAGATTATTATTATTTGGTCTGCCGGATATGATGAGTATTTATTTTTGACCTTGCAGAGGTCCATACGGTGTATGAGTACACATCTTAGATGGATTTGGACCTTTTTGAGTTTAATGAGATATTCTGTTTTCAGTTCCGGGCAGTTATAGTGATTATTAGCCTCAGTTGGCTATCCTAGTGCAGTTTTGGCCTATAAGAGGCCCTGTCAGAGCAGAGCAGAGAGTTGATGAGTTCACCTAGGGCGCTGTGCATGGAGGGGGTGGTCCAGCCACTTGTTATTACCATATTATCCCCCTCCTAGAGACCCTGGTGGCCTCACCTTGATAGCGCAGGCACTCAAGGAGGTAGTTTGGGCAGTTTCACACTTCCCAAGGCAGATCAGAAATGGTAAAAATGGTTACTGAAGGATTCGATTTGGGCTACTGAAGCAAGGGATTGGCATGGGATGACTTGTGATGATGAGTGGGATGTCTTCCACACCTTCTCTAGCAGTTTCAGTTTTCAATGGGACCCACACCCATCACTTTTGGCATTTTATATGATTTTCTGGAGCCTCCAAAGGCTCACGACTTTCCCAGAGAGGACTTTCCCATAGAGGCACGATTTGGTGTCTAGCTTGATTATTTTTGGATATTGTGCCATGGGGATTGACCAAGGGTGTTAGAAATTACCCCTTGGACCCACCATGAGCTAGATCTTATATTTTATCATTCACTTTTGGTGGGACCTCCTCTCCTAGGGCGATTTGGTCCATTGATGTATTATTTTATTAGTGATCCATGTATTGTATTGTTGAGCTCATCTCAACCATTGATTAGATCATTTGATCTTTTAATCTTAGCCACTCATTCAAAAAGTGGTTAGGATTATGGCCTCTCTCCATCCTATTTAAAGGAGAGAGCTTCTCATTGTAAAGGGTCTTTGGCTCTTGGAATCTTGATATAGAAAAACTCTTTTGTGGAAATTCTTGTGGTCTCTTTTGCATCTGGTGTTCTTAGATGGTGATTGGAAAGTCTATTGTATCCTAGCATTTGGGAATTTGTGGTAAGATCTATATATTTTTTGGAAACTTTTGTCTTGTCTATAGGAGGGCGGCTTCACTTGGGCGTTTTTGCAAGGCTTCTTCAACTCGCCCCACTTGGCATTCGCTTGTATCAGCGAGTTATCATTAGTATCATTGTGATCTATGCTATCTTTCTGTTATTTCTCTTGTGGCATTAGTCTTATCTCTTGTTTGCAGCAAATATGATATGGTTGACGTTTGTTGTGCAGGAGAGAGGGCACATTGGCTTCCTTGGACTAAATCGATCTCATAGAAAACTACTTCAAATCGCTCCAAATTGATCGGGTTTGCATAGATCATCATCATCAAGGCATCTACAAGGTTATTCAGGTAAGATCCACAGGTTTGTTCTTCTTGTCTTGGTTCCAATCCATTGGCATAGCTACTTCATTGATAAAACCCTCATATTTCAAACCCTCATTTTACATTTTCTCAGATCTACTTAGATCTACTTGGCTTTTGGGTAAAATATTTAAAGCCCACCTCTATAGCATCCATGACAATTTGGATCTGTACTTTGGTGTGGATTGGCCTTCATCTGACCCATTTCCCAAGGCAAATTATCCTCTCCAAGTGAGGTCGCACTTCTTGGATGGGTGAGTTTTGCTAGATCTAGCACCTGGGTAGGTGAGATCCCACTTGATCCTTAATCTCCACTGTTGATAACCTACCCCTAGTGTTTCACTTTAGTGATTTTCACCTTGTGGGCCCCATTCCTCATTTTGAGGGTTGAGCCCCACTTGGGTCACTTGGTGATACACTTCAATCTCAGATCTACTGAGATCTAGGCATTGGATGATCCTAATCTTCAAGATCCACCTAGCTTTACACCTCAACACCCCTGATCTACAGTTTGGTGGACATCCGACTCCAATAGGCCCACTTTCCAAGGCACTGATCCTTCTCCAAGCCCTCATGACTTTTCTGGGTTGTTGAGTTAGCTTGTGGTTTGATCTTTATCTTACTGCTTGAACACCTAGACATTGTCATATCCACTCATCAAGCCTATCTTTGATACTGGTTAGCCCCAATTTGGTCCTTAACTACCTTGCATTGGACACGGTTCCCAAGGCAGTGGATTTTCTCATCTTTGACTGGTACCCTGATCCTAAATCTGGTTTTAAAACTCATAAGTCACTCACAAAACAAAGTTGGACTAAATTGCTACTGCTTAAGCCTCTTAATCCAATCCCTTACTCATCTTGTGACTTCATCCATAGATCTAGGGTTTACCATACGCCTTACGTACTTCATCCATACTTGATTTGATCTGGTGTCTTGGTCTGATCTCTCCTATCGGGAGTAGATTTGGGACTCCCCCTTTGTTGTCTTGGGCTAGATAACATAAAGTGAAGATTGCCTCGATTGGCGTGACAACCATCCACTGGGAGTTGAGGCTATCTTGGTTGCACCTCCTTGGTTGCCCGTCCCCTCTGCCATCCACCTTGAATCCATCTCTAGGGGCAGCTACAAGTTTGGTGATAACAGGATTATTATGTGCAAATAACAAATGTATATCAGAAATTGCTTTTTCTCCAAGATTTGTGAGGAGTGTACGAGGAGCTAGCCTGTTTAATCTCCTCCTATAAACCCTTTCAGGTTCAGGGAGGGGGCCAAACACACCCCTAGTGTTGCTCCTAGTAGAATACCTTACAGAATTTGAAATTGGAGTCGCCACTTGAAGATTAAGCAATGCCTAACAACATATGTTATAAAAATTTTAATCTTTGTACAAAGTTCAAAATTTAAAATTAAAATTAAAATAAAAAGTCGATTAACTGTTAAATTTTGAGCATTAATTCACAATACTCTAGGATCTTCACTGAGAGAATAACATGTACAGTATATCAATGCATAACAATCACAATAAGCATGACAAGCATCACAAGAATCAAAAGCATGAGAGACAAGAGACACAGAGTTTCCGTGGGGAAAACCCTAAGGTGAAAAACCCCACAACTTCCTCAGAGATAGAGAGAGCAATGGCTCAACCAAAGTACAACCAAAATACACTGAGATAGTCTCCTAGTAGCAGATGATCCTCCTCCTCACTAGTGCGCCACTTTCTGAGTGAGAGAGATGTGCTTTTCCGAATGATCTAAATAGAGATCTCCTGATCTCTATTTATACTAACCTGTTTTCCTAGTGACCTTATGGGGCCGACTTGTCTAGCTAGGTACATCCACATTATAATATATATTTCAGGGCCGACCCCACACATGGTGGTCTAATAACCCATCGGCAAGTACACACACTTGCGACACTTGTCAATCCACATGACGACACTTCCTTATAGAGGAATGACACATCTCTTATAAGGGTACAATAAATATATATAAAATACACAGATGAAATACATTCCGAAGTTACATATACATCAACACTCCCTCTTAACTAGGAAGGTATTTCTCAACACAGATCTGCTAGACAAGTCTTCTTCTCGGGATCATCGTCATCGATGCATCGTCATCATCATCGTCACTGCTGCTGCTATCTCAACCAATCTCTGAATCTACTTGTCATAGGAAGTTCTACAGAGCCAGTCCTTTTTCATACTGGATGTAGGCCCACCACCTGCAGGTCTTCATCATCATTGGCCATACTGTGGAATCCTCAAGACTTATTACGTGCGTCACAAAACCTGGCTGTAGTATCCCAGGCTATTACGAGCACACAGCTCTACCTGTAGGATCTCCCAGGAGCACATTACATGTGACCCATCACAAAACTTGGCTGAAGCATCTCAGGCTGTTACGAGCACACGGCTCTACCTGTCGGATCTCCCAGGAGCACATTACATGTGATCTCACCACAAAACCTGGCTGAAGCATCCTAGGCTGTTACGAGCACACAGCTCTACCTGTCGGATCTCCCAGGAGCACATTACATGTGGTCCACCACAAAACCTGGCTGAAGCATCTGAGGCCTTTTTCATCCTGTCCAGATCTCCCAGGAGCAAATTACATGTGGTCATGGCAAAACCTGGCTGAAGCATCTGAGGCCTTTTTCATCCTGTCCAGATCTCCCAGGAGCAAATTACATGCCATATGACAAAACCTCGCAAGAACATCTCAGGATGTTACGGGTACACAACTCCGACCTGAAGATATCCCAGGGCACAAATTACAAGTCCTCCCAGAGCAATGTCTCGAAAGAGCATCCCAGGCTGTTATGGGTACACAACTCCGACCTATAGGATCTCCCAGACATGCTCATCTGCACAACCTGATCCACGGCCACAAAGTATCATCTGATACTAATCATACATCATCCTGATGTACACATGATCATCCTGATCATCATCACTGCAACATCCTGCTGCATGTCATTTGGAGAAGCTCGTCATCCACGGTCACCCTGATCATGCAATGCATCCATCTGATGCACACCAAGTATCTACCTGATACATATCATCATACACAGTGTATCCATCTGATACATAGATACATGATCCACACAATGTATCCATCAACATACATGATCTACCTGATCATACAATGTATCCACCTGATACATATACAGATACATGGTCCAAGCATCCAACATGATGCATATACAAAATACATACAAATGATCCAACCGATCATATCCAGCATCCAACATGATGCGCACATACATATAAATGATCCAACTGATCATATCTAGCATCCAACATGATTCGTACATACATATAAATGATCCAACTGATCATATTCAGCATCCAACATGATGCGTACATACATATACATATAAATGATCCAACTGATCATACAAAGCAGAAACTAGAACATCATCCTGATGCTCATCATCCAGCGCTTACATCCACAGCCATGTGAAGGATCCTCCTTCCAACATGCTTGGAATGGCTTCAGCAAATGTGTCCATCACTTCTTCCTCGAAGTGTCCTCGATCTGAAGAACACCAAGCCTCTCCCTGAAGTATTCGAACTTCACCCTGGCTAGTGGCTTCGTCAGCACATCTGCAATCTGCTTGTCCGTCGCAACATACAGGAGCTTCACAGCTCCTCTCTGCACCATATCCCTGATATAGTGATATTTGATCTCTATGTGTTTCGACCTGTCATGAAACACTGGATTCTCGGACAGCTTCACACAACTCTGGTTATCACAGAAGATACCAGTAGCATCCAACGGGAGATCAAATAACTCAGACAGTAGCTTCCGTAGCCATACTGCCTCACAACTAGCTGAACAGGCTGCAACATACTCTGCCTCAGCTGTACTCAGTGCTACGCAGGACTGCTTCCTGCTAAACCAAGAGATCACACCTGATCCCATACTGAAGCAGCACCCAAATGTGCTCTTCCTATTTGCAGCACTGCCAGCCCAATCTGAATCAACATAACCCTACAGGTTAAACTTTTGATTCGCTTCATACTTGAGCCCATAATCCACTGTACCCTTCAGGTACCTTAGAACATGCTTTACAACAACCAGGTGAACACTCCTCGGATCCGTCAAGAACTGGCTCAATGTGTTCACGGCAAAGCAAATGTACGGTCTCGTGTTCGTCAGGTACATCAAGGACCCAATCATCTGACGATACATAGAGACATCAACCGGCTCAGATGAAGCATCGCATAGAAGCTTTAGATTCAGGATATCTACTGTGTACTTCCCTTGACCAAGGAAGATCCCACCTGCACTCTGCCACACCTCCATACCTAGGAAATAATGCATCATTCCCAAATCTTTCATATCGAACTCAGCAGCAAGCTTCCTCTTAGTATCTGCAATCAATCTGTCATCTCCTGTTACAAATAAGTCATCCACATACAGGAGTAGAATCACAGGATTCCCTTCCTCAACCTTGTAATAAAGGTTGGAATCCGCTTTACTCTTGGTAAAGCCCAAACTAGATAGGAAACTGTCCATCCTACCATACCAAGTTCTGGGAGCTTGCTTCAAGCCATACAAGGCTTTCTTCAATCTGCACACATATGACTCCTTGTCATGTATTTCAAAACCGAGTGGCTGCTCCACATATACTTCCTCTTCAACTACACCATTCAAGAAAGCAGTCTTGACATCCATCTGGTGTATTTTCCATTTCATCGCTGCAGCCAGGGCAAGTACTGTTCTGATGGAAGTATACCTGGCTACAGGTGCAAAAGTTTCTTCATAATCTATTCCCTCTTTCTAAGAGAAGCCACGAGCTACGAATCTTGCCTTGTATTTCTCCACACTGCCATCTGCAGCATGCTTGATTTTGTAAATCCATTTGGAAGTCACAACAGACTTCTCTTTAGGTCTTGGGACAACATCCCAAACAACATTCTTCATTATTGATTGATATTCCTCAACCATGGCATCCTTCCATTCTTTCTTTTCCGCTGCTTCTTCATAACTGGAAGGCTCTTTGTTCATAATGTCACAGAGTAAAGCAACATAGCTGGTATGTGATCTGGTTTTCTTCTTTGCTCTGTGTTCTTCTTCTGGAATGCCAAATCTTTCTGCATCTTGAATGAGCTCTCTAGCCCATGCAGGTTTCCTCTTGTGAGAGTTATCCTCACGGGGTGGATCTACAGGTTCTTGTGGATCTTCAATCTCACGAACAACTTCTGGAATTGCTTCAGTCATGGTAGTGTTTTGAAATCTAGTTTCCTTAGGTTCTTCATAAACTTCGATTGGTGCCTTCTTTGATTTGATGAATGCTGAGTTCTCATCAAATGTCACATCCCTGCTGACATCAATCTTCTTGAACCTTGGAAAGTATATTCTGTAAGCCTTCAAGCTTTCACTGTAACCCACAAAGATACCCTTCTTTCCTGAAGGATCTAGTTTGGTCCTCTTTTCCTTTGGAACATGAGTGAATATTGGACAACCAAATATTCTGAGATGGCTGACTTAAGGTTTCTTACCAGAAAAGACCTCTTCTGGTGTCTTGTTGTCCAATATCTTGTGGGGTGTTCTGTTCTGCACATATACAGCTATTCTAGCTGCTTCTGCCCATAGATGCATAGGTAGATCCTGGTCATGGAGCATTGCTCTTGCTGCTTCCATGATAGTTCTGTTCTTCCTTTCTGCAACTCCATTCTATTGAGGATTATAAGGAGCAGTCAACTCCCTCTTAATCCCTGAATCACTACAAAGCTTCTTGAAGTCACTTGAGGTGAATTCTCCACCATTGTCGGATCTGAATGTTTTGATCTTCTTGTCAGTTTGATTTTCCATCAAGGTTTTGAATTCCTTAAACTTATCAAATACCTCATCTTTGTTCTTCAAGAAGTATACCCACGTCTTTCTGGAGAAGTCATCAATAAATGAGACATAGTAAACATACCCACTTAGAGAACTGGATGACATAGGACCACATACATCTGAGTGGATGATTTCCAGGATGTCTTTTGCCTTGCTTTCACTGCTCGGGAAGCCTTCTTAATGTTCTTACCTTTTGCACATCTTTTGCAAACACCTTCATGTTTGGTCTTGATTGCAGGAAGACCCTCTACAGCCTTGCTTGCAATTGGAAGTGCTCTATAGTGCATATGTGCAAGTCTTCTATGCCAAAGTTCCCTTGGCTCCATGGATTCATGTACCATGGCATGTTCAGGTTGTCCCTTCAATTTATACAAACCTCCCTCTTGCTCTCCAATCACTACTGCATCATCTATGTTCTTTCCCTTTGGCCACATCAGGACTTGGCCATCCACAAATGCAACCCTCATGCCTTTTGCATCCAATGCAGAGATGGAGAGTAAGTTCTTCTTGAGCCCAGGTACATAAAGAACTTCTTTCATCTTCAAAGATTTTCCAGAATCTAGGTTGTAGGAGGCTTCACCACTTCCTTTGATTGGGTATTGATAATCATCCCCAAGTTTCACCTTATGGGGTGATTCATGTTCAGATAGATTCACAAAAGATTCCTTAAACCCAGTCATGTGTTTGGAAGCCCCACTATCAATCAACCAAACATTACAACCATGGGAGATGGTACCTGTGAGAGCAGAGATCATAACATACTCTTCTTCACTTGATGAGTCATCATCACTTTCTGCCCTAGCCTTCTTCTTTGGAGGTTCATCATCTTCGGCAGCATGAGCATGGAACTTTCTTTTGTTGCTCTTCTTCTTCTTGCTGAAGTTGTTATTATCCCTTTTGTTCTTGGGACATGTTATCACACCATAGTAGCAGGGCTACTATTCTTGTACAGCAGATATCTGCACATTCCAGAGCTTACATTTTTCCAGAGCATGGCTATATATTTTGGATCACTCATGATGAGAGCAGTACATTATTCAGATTTGTATATGACCTTGTGTCAAGGCTGAGCCTTGAGAGTTCAGATTTGATGACTGATGTGACCACTTATCCCATACAGTTTCAGTTCAGTGCCTAGTGATGTATTACAGCAGTGTTTCAGATGATACTGGATGATTATTATTATGATGATGTTGTATGATCTATGGATATGTTCTCACTGACTGTGGATTTATTATCTTGTTGATTTAGTCATGATCATAGCGTGTGCTTGGTATATTATTCCTGATGTGGCAAACTATTTAAAATGAACTGTAAATCTTAAAATGGACAATTGCTTGCACATTTAGGGTCATTTAACAAAACTCACTGGTTTTTCACCTTACATAGATATGGTCTTTCCCGACACCAGTTGTCTGCTAGTGTAGGCTCCATATTCACTTATCTCCATCCATACATGACCTTCCTGTTTGACTTTAAACCCTGACTGGTCTCATTTGACTTTCTGATACTGAGGACTTCCCCATTTTTCTACCTCTGTGTTTGGACCGCATCCCTGTTTATTCAGTGTCTCGGCTCTGAGTTGGTGACAGAACTTGCCTTTGGTGAGTTGGATTGTAGGCCTAAATCATTCTGGTCGGTTGTCCCGATGTTTGGCATTGGCTCGAACTCCCCCTAGTCACTTGAGAAGTTGTTGGCTAAAACTGAAAGCTCATGTTCTACCTATGGAAACTTGAAAATTCGCCCATGGAAACAAAAAAAAGGGGGCAAGAGCAATGAAAAGCTAAAAATACTCCTCGAAGAGTATAAGAAAGGTCCAAAAAGCAATAGTTCTTAAAAGCTATATCTAAACAATTGCTGACCTTATAAATATGTGAAAAACATGCCCTGGATGCAAGCTGCAACTAGTTGTGCTTCTCAGCACATCTGAAATCCGAAGGGTTGTATAGGCCAAAAAGGCCATGGAATAAATTGAATGATCCTAATGAACCTGGATCAACTTGATGTAGACATGATGCCTAAGTTGAATAAGCACTCTCTAAACAACTTATCCATTTGTGAGGCACAGCCATTCCCCGTGTTCTTTTGTCCGGCACAGAGTTTGTAGCTTCCCCCTTCTCCCAGTCCAAAGTATTTTTGAGTTAAGTTAGACAAGTCAAACCCTTGGCCCAACCTTGCTCCTAGCCTTCATCCTTCACTAGCAGTTTGACCATATCCAATGGGTGAGTTTGTCATTTGAACTATTGTGCAAGTAATTTTATATAACAACGGAATATGTTAACTTGATTAATGCCACTGAATGGAATTTATACTTTGAGCTTAGCTGTGGGAATGATTAGAGAAGCATTGTCTTAGTCTACTGATGTGATTTATCCTTGATTATATATTCTTGGGATCCGTGATGATGTGGACCATGTATGGATGATTATTGATGATGATTTATGGGCCCACATGTTTGATGATGATATCATATGATGGACATATGATGCAGATGATGTTTGATCCAGTTCAGCAGGTTTATTATTACTTCAGATCAGCAGATTATACATTGTCCATATATGGTGGACCCTACAGCAGGCCCATTAGGGCAACCCAGGGTGTATGAGTACTCATTCCTAGTGGATTTGGGTCTTCTGGATCCATTGAGACACTTATCTTTCAGTTCCGGGCACTTCTGACAGTGATTGATGCAGTTTTACACTTGTTGACCAGATTGGGGGCTGATTTCCCAGCCTGAGCAGCAGGGGCCCCGAGAGGCCAGTTCACCTAGGGCGCTGATGATGGAGGGGGTGGTCCAGCCACTTGTTATTACCATTTATCCCCCCTTCCGGAGAGCCTGGTGGGCTCAGATGGACAGCGCTAGCACCCTAGGAGGCAGTTTTGGCACTTTCACAGTTCCCGAGGCAGTTAAAAAATGGGATAAAGTGGTCACTGAGGAAATCGATTTGGGCAATTGAGGCAAGGTTTTGGCATTTGGTCTTCACAGAGGTCTTCCAGGGTGGCATCACTATCTTCCAGTCAGTTTTCACCATGTGGGTATGCCCGGATTGATCACAGGAGGACATTTACTGCTTGACTGTCATGTATTCTGAGGACAGTTTTGGTCATTTTTATTATATTGGACATATTTTATTATTTTATTGTGCCTTGGGGATGAGCTAGTAAGGATTGATGCCTCCTAGCCCCACCATGTGCTTATTTTATCATGTCCTAGTCATCATGAGGTGGATCATTGTACTTTTTACCCCTCTAGTGGGATGACGTCACCCTCCATTGTACCATTTAGTGAGGGCGCTTTTGTTATATTGGGTGATCCAAGTGATATTATGTTATGGTTCATCCTAGCCATTGATTGTATGATGAGATCTTATAATCTCAACCACTCATTTGATGTAGTATTGTAGAGTGGTATAGGGTTTTGGTCTTTATTATCCTATATAAGGAGGAGACCCCCCATTGTAAAGCTCACCTTTGGAGCTTTGGAATATTGGAATAGAAGATTTTTTGTGGAGCACATCTCTCTTGCATTGTGGATTCTCTTGCATATTGAATATAAAGTATCTCTTCTATGTATCATTGTGGATTTTGGTGCTTCTTCTAATCTTTTGATAGGAAAGTCGAATTGGTGGAGAGGAGGGCGACTTCATGAGGGTTATTGTTGGAGGGATCCACATAGTCTCTCTTGGGTTGATCTTGTGACAGGGAGTATCATTATTGTATCTTAGTGACATAGTTGATGCTTTCTATTACATCTTTCTACCATTTTCATAATCATCTTGCTTGACTTGTTTCTTTGATCTTGTCTTGTAGGAGGAGGATGATTTGGCTATCTTGGAGAAGGACGTTTTGGTTGGAGCTCTTGGATCTCACTCTTGAATATACACATAGGAGAATGCTATCAATTTGCAAGGTGGCCATAAGCAATTGAGGTAAGATCTACAAGGTATGTGCCTCTTTCATCCATTCTATCTTCATTGGTCATAAAACCCAAATTCATTAAAACCCAATTTTTGGTATTTCTTAGATCTACTTAGATCTAGCCTTGCTTTTGAGAAGATTTTGAAAACCCACCTCTATAGCATCCACCCCTAGTTGGATCTATAGTTTGGTGGTGATTGGCTTAAAATTAACCCACTTTTCAAGGCAAAAAGCCCTCTTGAACCCAAATCGCACTCCCTAGTGAGAGGCTTGTTTGGTTAGATCTAGCACATGGGTAGGTGAGATTCCACTTGATTTGCAATCTAGACACTTGATAACCTACCCCCAGATTCTTACTTTGGTGAAATCTACCTTGTGGACATCTCTCCATGTTTTAAGGGGTCAAAACCCCCTTTTGAATTTATTGGCACCTCAAAACTCAGATCTACTAAGATCTAGCCCTTGGATTAACTTGATTTTTTGGACATGCATAGATCGGGGTACTAGCTACTTGGATCTACAATTTGGTAGCCATTGGACTTGATTTGGTCCACTTAACCCTTGTTTTAGCCCTCTTTGAGCAAGTCGCACTCCCTTGGGGAAGGTGAGTTTGCCCACTTTGAGGAGGTGGGTGTTTGAGATTTTCATGGATTTGGAATGCCCATACCCTGAAACCTAGGTCTACACTGTCTTTTTGTCACGATCCGCCTTGGGGGTAGCATTCCTTGTTTCAAGGGATTGTGGTCCACTTAGGGTCATTACTTGAAAAACCTAGATCTAGTAAGATCCAACCATTAGATCCTATTTAACCCACTTGACTTGGCTTCTAGGTGTCCCGATCTACTCTTTGACACACTTTTTTGACCCCATTAGCCCATCAAACAAGGCACTAGTCCACCACTAAGCAAGTCGCACTCCTTGGAATTTGTGTTAAAACCCTAGATCTAGTATGTGGGTAGTCCTAGAATCAACCTAGAATCATAGATCTAGCCTTTATCCAACCTATAGTACCAACTTCACACCTAACTTCACCTTGTGGGCCCACCTAGAACCCTCTCACACTTCCCAAGAAAACAAGACCCACTTGTGTAAACACATGGTACTACACCTTGTCATCATACCCAATCATGTGGCCTAAACCATACATAGGTTGAAACACTAACAATCCGTTACACCAACTTCAACCATACCTCAACTCTTAGGTCCATTTAGCCTTGCATTGGTTTCCGTAAATCCTCATTTACTTACCCTTAGAAACCTTTGTTTGGATCCAATCAACTGTGATTGGGTATAGGGTCTCCCCCTTGGTCTAGTTACACCTTGACCTAAAGCGAAGAGTGCCTCGGTTGACGTGACTCCCACCTTGCATTGGGAACCGTGGCATCTCTTGGGTCACCTCTTTAGTTGCCTGCCTCCTCTACCGTCCCGGATGGGATACCGCTAGGGGCAACTACAAGTTGTGTGATAACAGGACAATTTATGGCAATATGTCCTTTCTCATTACAGGTGAAGCATATTCTTCTTTCTTTGAAGTGATGTGAAGATAACTTGGAGTGAGATGGCTCTCTCTTGGACTTCCCTTTCTTGGTGTGAGCTGTGAGAGCTTGGTCTTCATTCCCTATCTTTTCTTCTCGTGCCACAAGCCTTGCTTCTTCTTGTGAGCATTCATCCCGTAGTCTACTGAAGGAAATCAACTTCTTCCTTGCATAGATTCCTTGAATGAAGGAGTCCCATGACCTAGGTAAACCATTCAAAGTGGTCATGACAACTTCACCATTCTCTACCATTTCATCCATTGCTTCTAGTTGTTCCTTGATCTGGGAGACTCTTGAAAAATAAGATTGAATGGTTTCTCCATTCTAAAACTTTACCCCTTTCAATTGGTTCCGTAGGGTCATCTTTCGATTTATGTTCTTCCCTTCAAATAGCTTGGTCAAAGAATCAAACATCTCTTTGGCTGTCTTTAGAGAAGACAGATGGGGTATGAGATGGTCTTTGATAGAATCAGCAATGATTCTCTTTGCCTTGACCAAGTTCTTCTTATGCAATACTTTAGCCTCTTCATCCTCTGGGATAGGGATGTCTTCTTTTATATATGAGTCCAACTCATTCTCTTCTAGGATTAACCCAATCCTATACTTCCAAACTCGGAAGTTATCAGCCCCTTCAAGCTTATCCTCAAGCTTGGTGTGGTGAGACATCTTAAAGAATACTTCAAATGGAAATAGAAAAGATTTAGGTCTTACCACTTGAAATGCTGAAAACTGGATCTGGTCCTGGATTAGGGTTTGTCGGAAAAACCCTAAAAATTTAAAATGTGAATTTCAAATTTCTGAAAGGATAGAAAGATGTGCCTTGATGAGTTGATCAGCGTGGTGCATTCATAATTTGAGATCAGCAAAGCTTTACCCTTTAGATTTGTCTTTTTGTCCTCCTGGGTTTACTAGGGAGAGCCTTGAATTAGGATTTGAGTTTCTCGGAGATCTACCCAACCAAAAATCTCGATCCAAAGCTCTAAACTTCGATTTTTGCAAGGAGCTTCCAGCTATGTCTTCAGATTTCAGAAATTCCTATTTTTATGGAAACCCTAATTTTTAGGGCCAAATCTGAAAATGCTCGAAATTGAATTCTGATTGGACAGATAGATGCGCCTTGATGAGTAGAGTCAATCTACTATACTGCTTTTCCAAAATCTGTGGAGAGAAACCCAATAAACAAGAAACTCAAGTTTCCGTCACTGCAAAATGTCTTCTTCTCAGGTTAGCTCTGATACCATGTTAAATTTGAGCATTAATTCACAATACTCTAGGATCTTCACCGAGAGATAACATGTACAGTTATATCAATGCATAACAATCACAATAAGCATGACAAGCATCACAAGAATCAAAAGCATGAGAGACAAGAGACACAGAGTTTCCGTGGGGGAAATCCTAAGGTGAAAAACCCCACAACTTCCTCAGAGATAGAGAGAGCAATGGCTCAACCAAAGTACAACCAAAATACACTGAGATAGTCTCCTAGTAGCAGATGATCCTCCTCCTCACTAGTGCTCCACTTTCTGAGTGAGAGAGATGTGCTTTTCCGAATGATCTAAATAGAGATCTCCCGATCTCTATTTATACTAACCTGTTTTCCCAGTGACCTTATGGGGTCGACTTGTCTAGCTAGGTACATCCACATTATAATATATATTTCAGGGCCGACCCCACACATGGTGGTCTAATAACCCATCGGCAAGTACACACACTTGCGACACTTGGCAATCCACATGACGACACTTCTTTATAGAGGAATGACATATCTCTTATAAGGGTACAATAAATATATATAAAATACACAGATGAAATACATTCCAAAGTTACATATACATCAACTTTAACCAAGGACAAGAGACTTCTCCCAGGCAACGGCGCCAAAAATGTTGCCGCCTAAAACACACTTGGACACGAGTAAGTCTCCGAACCGCTGTGTGTGTTCCTGAGGGCAACTATGAGTTAAGAACCCAATGTCACCTCGGTCCTAAACTCCTCCGTTTAGAACACAACTCCTAAAGGCCAAGGGGGGTAGTCCCTAATTACTAAGTTTCTTTTGTTTTTGGGAGTTGTAAGTTACTAAAAAAAGGAAAATGTCAGTCAGACGTGCAGATATGCAACAGTTCATTGACAAGCAAAACCTTTTAATACTAAACCAAATATAATGTAAGAGAGAGATAATCAATTAATCAAGACCAGTGCCGTCTCTACTCGAGCTATGGAGTCACAATAATCAACTTAAACAAGTACTTTTCCAAAGTATTAATTCATTCACTAACAAAATATATCATGAAATCACAACGTTCAGTAAATGAACGAATAAATGTAAAATGCTTGTGTAGATAGATAATCAAGATATCACATAAAGCATTGAAATGTAGACTATAAACAACTTAAGGAATCAAGGACACATATAACAATATTGAGCCGAAAATAAAGCACCTGAAGCAAATATTGTGAACAAGATAATAATGTGAAATGCGTGTGAAGTAGAGAAATGTAAATGATTGTAACAACGTTGTGCGAGTGGTCTTGTATGTTTTAATAGATTTTAAGTCTCACTTCAACTTAGGGGATTAAGGTGTTTGTCGCAAAGAAAAGAACTAATCTAGATGTCTACCACAAGAGACTATCTTCTTCGATTAGAGAGAGAGTGCCGGGTGCTCAACCTGGGAACACAAGGTTCCCAACTAGCTCCACAGGTCAATCCCGAAACTTGCTGGGTGCTCAACTGGAGGACACAAAATGTTACGAGGCTCCCCACAACCTCTACCCCACTAGCTCCACAGGTCAAGTCTCCTTTTCCTCGTTTTAGTGAAGATATGTATCTGGGTGCCTATTAAACTAGCCAACACAAATCTTTGCCCTTTTTCGTCACCCAAGATCGGTCGAACCGGCAAGAGGAGAGGATATGGGGCAAAAACGGGGCTTAAATTAAATTTTATTCTCTAAGTAAAGATTAAGCCAAACAAGCCAAGCGCGATATCACAGGAGTGGCAGAGCCACTTCACTTGTGAGGTGCGGGCAAATAAATAACTTGAAAAGAAAATACAGAAATAAATTGCAAGCCAAACGCGATTTCACAAGGAAGGGCAGAGCCTCTTCACTTGTGAGGTGCAGGCAAAATAAACAACTTAAAGCTTATTACTGGAAAATAAATTGCAAGCCAAGCGCGATATCACAGGAGTGGCAGAGCCACTTCACTTGTGAGGTGCGGTAAAAATGAAATAACTTGAAGTAAATGCAACTTTAAAGCAAACTAACAAAACCATGCAAGGATGTGCAAAGCCTCTTTTCTTGCATGCAAGTAAAAGTAAACTAACTAAGAAGTAAATGCTTGAAGTAAAACACAATAAACTCAAGCCCAAGTGACTCTCTTTGTCTTGTTACAATGATTTAGATTTCAACACTTGTTATTATTGATAAAAGAGAGAGAGAGTGATTTTTTGACCGTTTTTGGGTGAAGGACTTGAAGTAGCCCCTCTTGGGTGTTGTTGGTGCTTTCTAGTGGCCAAATTTGGGCATTTGCCCCCTCTGTAAAATAAAAAACCTGCACAAAACAACAAGCTATTATAGTACAAATGTGATGAAAATGAGATTTAAATGAACTTGTAACTTTGCATGTAAAAATCAGAAATTTTTCTAAGGCAAATATTGCATGTAAAAACTTGAAAAAAGACGAGTAAGGAGTGCAAGAAAGTCTTGTAAAATCTGCAATAAGAAGAATGTTAGTATGAATATGCCAAGTACTTTGAAAGTTGTTGAACAATGAGGAATCCCACTCTCCAAACTTGGGCAACCTATAACAAGCTAGCTCAATAATGCAAACGGGGTGAGAGATCCACAAAGACTTGAGAAACAAGATATTTAAACTAAAAATATATGAACTTCTCAAATACTAAGCAAATAACCCACATAGCATGTAACAAAACTATTACAATGCTATTCTCAAGCAAAAAACTTTGCTTGAGATCCACAAATGCAAAATGGAACTAAGAGTGGAACAAGATCATTTCAAACACAAAGTATGGACAGTACTTCCTCCAAAGATTTCTTCATTAACATCAAAACTTGAAAGTACAATGGCTTCTCTTGGATAAGAATGGGAGCAAGAGAGCAAGAGTGGGAGCAATTGAAGCAAGAGAGCAAGAATGAAGCAAGAGCATTAGTGAATCTAACCCAAATGAGGAGGAATGCCCTCCTTAAATAGGAAAAATGGGAGAGGGGATCCCTTTGCATGCTTGCCATTTGTCACAAGGGAGAGAGGGGATCCCTTTGCATGCTTGCCATTTGTCACAAGGGAGAGAGGGGGGCCCAAGAGAGGGGGGCACACTTCCTCAAGGAGGGTGCATTTGCTAGGAGAGAATACATGTGAAGGGGGGGAAACCCCCTTTCTAAAGTTTACAACTCAAATGCTAGGCCCAAAGGGGGGGTCCACTAAGGTGGGACTTTAAAACCTTGGCTTAAATCCAAAAACCACATAGCCATGGTGAGGGAGGGCGCATTCCCTTAGGGGACAACTCCCAACAAGTGCAACACACTCATGGGGGGGGCCCCAATATGCTTTAGTTTTTACCTTTGGGACATTATATAAGCATTAGAACATTTACTTGGCCACCCCAAGTGACTATAGTCACTTTTACAAAATTTGGCTCACTAATTAAATGCCGAATTTCCTGATTTCCATGATTGACCTGGGAAAAAGTGACCAAAACCATGGTAAGGCTTGTCCGAATGACTTCAAACTTGGTCCAAGGGTGTATGATGTTTCATGCCATTTACTTTGAGTACCCATACCCCTATACAACATCAAAAGGGACCAAGTAACCCTCTTTTACATTACAACAAATTGTCCTGAGTGACAATTTTTAATGACCAAAAATTAAAAAAACCTATGTAAAACTTTATGAAATTCCGAAAGACTCTGGATAATGTCTAGCATGGTAATATAGAACATTCCTAGGTGACTAAGTTACACAAAACTAGACCTTCATGTTGACATATCCTTACAAAATCCCCCGCAGGGGTGCAGAAATTTCATGGAGAGAAGACAAGCAAAAGAGCTGCCTCACTTGAATAAATCATTAAGTACATCTTTTTCGTCTTCAAGGCACATTCAACATGTGCATGGTATATCGTTGTCCACCTAGTTGGTTTTGGTGGTCAACAGAATCTATAGGAAACAAAGTAGGTTCAAACAAAGCTGAGTAGGTATTGATTGGGCCGGATTGCACCGGTTTAGTAATGAATCGGCCAGTTCTTATACCAAACCAGCCAATTTAGTAGCAAACTTGTCTACCCAACCAATTTGATGGCAGAGCTAGTGGCCCTTGAGGGTCATCTCAGCTGAGTCTGAGTCCAAGTTGGTTGAGTTTAAAACATTGGTTCATATGTAAATGAGAATATAGCATCACACTAGGATTCGTGTTATTAAGTTTTTAGGCTTCCACAACCTACAAAGCTCATGTACTAGCAAACCAGGGGAATCCAGTTCTCCCAACTCATCAAGGTTATTGATCTTATCCATGATCAACTTAGGCTTCCACAACCTACAAAGCTCATGTACTAGCAAACCAGGGGAATCCAGTTCTCCCAACTCATTAAGCTTATTGATCTTATCCATGTTCAACTTCATATTTTTTATTACAAAGTGTTGCCTGTTGTATCCCCAAATGGCATGCGTGTGTTGAAGCCCAAAATGTAACACACCAGCTGGATGACAACTCTCTCAGGAGAGAGGCCAATGTCACCACACTCCTCTCCTCTTCGCTTCAGGTTGGCTCTTCTCCAACTCTAGGGGGGTATCCCTAAGATAGGATTGCTAAGGCAGGTACATTAAACGGGCAAGGTGAAATGAAGAGGCTGTCTTAGAGAAACAGATGTAACCAAATAATGAGTTTTAAATGGGTGATGGAAAAAGAAGAGAAGATCAATCCTCAGGGAAAGACCAGTGCCAGTACCAGAAGGGGAAATGGAGTCAAAAGAGGAGTCATGGAGGCCTTGTGCTTCATAAAAGTGAGACTAATCTAGAATGCTCAAACGATCATATCTAAATCAACATTTCGTACAACCGAATACTAATATCCATCGAAATACTAATCGCTCAAGCATACTTAACCAACTTAACAACCGTAAATGGCTAATCTATTGTGCTTAAAAAAGCCCTCACAAGCTAGATTTATTCTGCAACTTGAAATACATCGCACAACCACATGAATGATGCTCAATCTGTCCACAAACCCAACATGGAATTTTCATTAAGTTCTAGGGAAAGAAAATCCCCAAAGTTTTTCATCCTTACAATAGAGAAGGCTCTTCTCTTTATAGACCATCCAACCTTTCACTTTTTCAAAAAAGATAATAAATAAAAATAAAATTAAGGGAAAAAGGTGAGATCCCCTTTTTTCTCCTCTAATATCTAAACAGACTTATTGTATAACTGAAGTGAATCACCCTCGGTAACCCCAAACTGACCAGAACTGAAGTTGACTCATCCAATGTTACAACTGCCAACGAATGGCTATGAATCGGCTGTCAAAAGCCAACGAACTGTTGCCCTCATAAAAGAAATTTCTTGAAAAAACTCCTTCATGCCCACCTGTCATGTTTTATGGTGACCACGATTGATCAAAACCTCAGCTCACGATTAACTCTTGAGGTGAATACCCTTGGCTGCACTAACAAATGGTCACCATAATGGTGCCCATCGACTCATCTAGAAACAACCGATAAAACATTAACGCGGGGGTTTCTCTTTGTGATTGCTGCCAAACGCTGAGAGTGAAAAATCGATCAAGAGTGTGCTCAGCTGCCACTAATCGAGCCCATGACCTCCAATGAGACTTTGAAAACTGTTGCGTGCTTTTGACGTCTTGCTAAGCCCCGAGTTCCTTGGCGTTTGATTTTCTTTAAACTATGCATCGAGTTGTCGCCAACGCACTGCAATGGACTTCGACTTAACATACAACCACACTATCTTCAATCGGCGGCCAGGCAAACTCGACGAGTGATGACTCGTAACATGCAGATAGTTAGTGGATGGGCCCACTGCCTCAATCTCTAAGTGGATAAAACAATGAACTCGTGGAAATCGCATTGGCCACCAATTTAAACCTCCAGATAGCAAAAAACCGATCTAGAGAATGCTTCTACGAAATCAAAGGAGAGCTAAATGCGAACTGGAGCAATTTTGTGATCTCTCTGTAACCAATCACGGAATCTAGTGCTGCCAATGAGGACGGACTGTTGCGACGTGGAGAAACCCGAGCTCAGGCGAAGTGATGGCGGTTTAATTGACCGATTACTGAAACTCGCAGTTTAAAGTTCCAAGCGGATTTTTTTATCTTACTCACAGGTGAACTTGGCATGCCAAATATGACCCCGAAAATTCCTGAAATCACGTCCTAGTACTTCTAGAAGGACCTAAACGCCTGCTCTGGGGACCTCGGCATAATTCTCTGAAGTCACGGCTATTTATGATGTGCTACAACCTTTGATTTTCCCCCATGCCAAATGTATTGAACCATTGATATATGCCGTAGAGTTGTATATGAGCACGAATCCGGATGGCATTTGTCTTTAGTCATTCGTTTGAACACGGCTTTAGCTCCCTCGACTAATGCAGAATTGGTATGCATCCAGCAAGACGTTACAAGCTTCTTGCGTTGGCCCATCACTACACAGTTCTGCAAAAAATGTGCCTTAATGCTGCTACAGAAACCACAGATCCATCTTCACAGCGGTTAAAAATGCCCTCTGTGCGAAAAAAAAATAAAAATGAACCAAGTTCTCCATCAAAAATGCTTGAACCCCCTGACAGAACGATCAACAAGTAAAGAAAGATTTGTCTCATTGTCTTTCAAGTAGATGCCTAGATTCAACTGTAATTCTGAAGATTGTGTCTGCATATTTCGAGCTAATAAATTCTGCTTGAAAAGGAAATGCCTCTGACTTTTTAAATGACAGGATGCCCAGATGCCATATAATCTCCTTCGACCCTGAACTATAATCAATGGGGCATATGCATGGGCAACTTTTAAAAACATCAGATATGCATTTTTAAGTACAGGCTGGGCTGTAACTAGAAGCCAAACGAGAAAATGCCATCCACTAGAAGGTTTTAGGGTGCATCAAACTGTGCACGAATGTCAAAACAACAGCCTCCAGTGAAATCTGGTGTTTAACATATGGCTCCACTTTAGTACCACTCTATGAAGAATACTGAGCCACAGACTTTTCTTTATGCCCAGGCATTTTTCCCTAACCGTAGAATCTGCCGCATGTTAAAAGTGTGATCAAGATCATATGTGGACACCCATGCAAAAATGGGGGGTAACATTGCCTATATAGCCAGAAGCATTTCCAATTATATCATCATTATCAAGTACTAATTCATTAATCAAATGCAAAATCATTCATTCGCCATATATTCAAATATCATGTCATTCATCGAAAGAAACTCATACATAAGCACAAGAGTACATATTCATTATCAGACCCTACGCTGTTGGGAGCGGGAGTAGGAGCGAAAAGTGAAATTTTCAAAAGCTTCCGTTTCAGGAGCGTTTTTTATATAATATATATTTTAATATATTTTGATGCATATAAATTAAAAAAAACATGTATCATGCCAAATTAGCTATAGAAAACATCAAAACATAGAATCTAGATATTCATATAACCATTTAGTACACATTGATATAACATTAATCATCTAGTCTTCTAGATTCTAGGAGCTATAACTTATAACATTGTCATTAAATGATCATCATCAAATCATCAATCATCAATCATCAACAACATCAACCTTCAAATTTCAACATATAATATTTGCCATCAAACTAGGCCATAATGTTTACAAAATAGGCCAACTGCCAAAATAAACATGAAAATGAAATACAAACTACAAAGTACTATGAATCTACTAAGCTTTCCGCTTGCCATGAGTAACTTCCAATTTCTTTTCTTGTGTTCTAGGTGGAATAGGTGCTGGTGGAAGTGATCGTGGAACATGAGAAGAAGATGAATGGCCCCCACGGGCTGAAATTGGACGTTGTGAAGCTAAAGGGACAACAACCTCAAGTTGTAGTGCACATAAACCAAGCTTTCTGCGCGATCGACATTCAGATTGTTTCTCTTTACACTGTGGATGAAGTTGTAGGTGCTCCAACACCTCTCTACAGAAGAGCTATTAACAACCTGTGATAGCACCGTCAGCGCCAATTTATGCAAATATGTAGCTCCAGGGCCATGCATGTTCCACCAATGGATAGGATCCAATCTGTCTCAATCTTTGGTTGCAAACAGGGAACCAAAGCGTCCATGCTCACTTATGTATATG
Organism: Larix kaempferi; assembly: GCA_027924585.1. Classification (NCBI taxonomy): domain Eukaryota; kingdom Viridiplantae; phylum Streptophyta; class Pinopsida; order Pinales; family Pinaceae; genus Larix; species Larix kaempferi. Next base: position 7,566,892 of record BSBM01000252.1, read on the forward strand.
CTCAATTCAGTCCGTACTTGAGCACACTCTTCCTCATCAGGGACCAACTTCTCTAATGCTTGCATATACCCAGCAGCAACCTCTGGATCTGTGTGGGGTTTTTTCCTAACTCCACCCCCAGGTGCAGGTTGGGCCAACCAAATTGGAGAATAGTATTTTGGGGTGAGGACATATGTAAGGGCATGGAGTGGAACATTTAGATTATCCCACCTTTTGACCACATGTTTATGAATATGGTCATATAAGACTGCATCTCTTTGCTCAACAATGTCTTTGATTTGACCAAGCATGCTATCCATCTGCTCATACACCTCTCCAATCACCGGCTGATCTGTATCTGCAAAACGAATCATGTTATAAACTGGCTTGGTGAACTGCAGAACATACCTAACTTGTGACCAAAAATGACCTTCAAGAACGGTGTCCTCCATCTCCTGAAAGTCACTTCTATCTGATGCACTTGCAGCTCTGTCTTTTAATTCCTGCCATGGATCACTTGAGACCATACTAGCCAATGCCTCTCTTACCTTCAAAAGCCTCCTGAAGGTGAGGTAGTAGCTAGCAAATCTAGTCTTTGCAATCTTCAATAGCTCCAACTTAGAGTGATTGCGAAAAATGTGGTGGGCCATGCTATGATTGGTAATAAATTTTATCATTTTCTTACCTCTCTTGTACAAGGCACCAATCCATCTGTAACTAGGGTCCTTCATCTTAACAATATCATGCATCAAAAGGTTCAATGTGTGAACCAAACACCCTGAACAAAATATGTTGGGATACTCATCCTCAATGATTGCTCCTGCTGCCTTACAATTAGCAGCATTATCAGTGATGACTTGAATGACATTGTATGGCCCAATCTCCTGAATGGTTTTAAGTAAAGGTTGTGCAATATTAATAGTGGTCTTGTAGCGATCTGAGTAGTCATGGGTTGAAAGGAAGATCGCACCTCTAGCAGAAATACCAAGAATATTTATCAATGGCTTGCCTTTAACATTTGTCCACCCATCAGATACAATGGATACCCCATAGTTGGACCAATCATTTGTGAACTTTCCAAGAGCACTATTGATTTTGGCTCTTTCCCTGTCAAGTTCCACGGTTCTAGCTTTGTCATACCCAGGGCTTCTGTATCCTTGAGGGCCACCATTGATGGCTTGTACCATTTCATGCCAATAGGGTGAGTGAAGAACATTGAATGGCACACCACATGCGTAGAGAAACCTATAAACTTTTGAATCCACATCATCTCTACAACCTTGGTCAAGGAAATCGGATAATGTTCTTCGTATAGGCGAGAATCCATGGGGAGATGAGGCTCCTGATCGAGCCGATGATGATCCAGCTCCACTACCAAACATTCTCTGTGGGGATTCAGAATCAACCCTCGATCTCTTGGAGTTGTTTTGAGCGGCCTCTTCTTCCATCTTGTATTTGCTTCTCTCTTTAGCTCCCACTTTGTCACAAGTTTTGAGTCCATGAGACTTACCTACATCGCATGGCATAACCCCACACAAATGCTTTCTCACCCGGGTATATGAACATGTGTATGTTTTCCCACAATGGGGGCATCCAAACTTTGTGGTTCCACCCCCTCTCCCTCCCCCCTGCCTTGTCACATACTTCCACAAAGGTGTTGTGTCTTTTTGTTTTTGCCCCACATCACCCTCATCCTCATCATCATCACCCTCTTCCCCTTCCTCCTCTTCTCCTTGGTATGCATCACTCTCTACCTCTTCCCCCTCATCACTACCACCACCACATCTACTTCCCAACACCATCATAATGAGAAGAAGTGGATTGAAACACCAAAACCACATACCCATCATGTTTCTTGATTCAAGATGAGAGTCACTTGCTCCCTGCAATAGAATGATGGAGAAGAAGAAATTGGAAAGAGTAGGAGAAGAGAACATTGCAAGTTTTCCATTTTTTAACATAGTGAAAAAAAATTGCAAAAACAAACAAAGATGAGTTTTTAGAGCCTACCTTTTAGCTCTTCAATGGTGGTTGAATGTCTCTATGGCAGCTTCAATCTCCCTTGCAAGCTCTCCCCTTCAATCTCCCACTCAATGCTCAAAGCTCTCAAACAACTAGGAAACTCACTCCAAGCTCAAACTCTTCCCAATCAAGCGAATGAGTAATGGAACGAGTCCAAATGGACTCATTCACCCTTTATTGGCCCAAAGTGACCTAGCCCACCAAAAAAAAACCCCCAAAAAAATCCAAAAATCCGCCCTGTCCGCGGAATTGATCTCAGGATCGTTTTAGGGTTCGATTTTTATGCCTGGGTTCGATGAGGGTTCGATCCGGAATCGACCCGGAAGCTATGATTCCGCAGCGAATTGCAATATTCCAGGGATCGTTTTTTTTTTGCCCAATTCACGATTTACAAAATCGATTCCGGGCGGAATAGATGAGGAATCGCGATTCCGGAATCGATTCCGTCCGGAGCGCGAATTGGGATTGATTCGATGGGGGGGGGGGGGTCGATTCCCAGCAGCGTAGATCAGACCATACAACATCATCCTCAAACCATAATACACACACACAAGTGAAATGTTCAATGGTTCACCATACATTGCTCTATCTATGTCTAGTCATAGTTAAATGGGTCATCAACAACATTAGATTTATCCTATTTCATAAATAAACATAGCCAAACCAAATAACACACTATATACATATCTTCGGTTACAAAGTCAATTACTGATAACACCTTTTCTTTCTACTTTGTTCATAGAATTATGTTATTTCTCATGATCAAGCCTCCAATTATCCTCTTTCAAGCATCCTCTATTCTTATAGTAATTGCAAAATGGAGCTTTCTTTCTCGGTGCATTGCTCTGTGAAGTTGTCAAATTCAAAACCGATTGAGGGTCAAGTTAGGACCGTATGAGAACCAATCAAAGAACCAGGTTAAAGAACTGATCTACTAAAAAATACATAAAATATTCAAAGTTTATAGTAAAAAAGATATATATTCATGTACATCAATGTAAATCTGAACCATTTGTTGACGACCTGATCGCCAATGAGGGAGAAGCAGTCCACACAAAGTGCTTAAAGCAGCCCTTCGTGTGTTTGGAATAGCCACTTCTCACGGGAACAACGGTCCGTTGCCACTATGCAGATTTGCTCCTTAAAAAGGAGACTTGGGAATTGGATTTATATGGATTCCTTAATGCAGTTAGGATCTTGAAAATATAATCTAACTAAGATGCAATGTTATCTAACCTATGATGCGACCTAAATGCAGTTTTTTATAATTGCGAAAGAAAAGTTTTAGTAGCTGCTAAATAAAGTAGTAGCTCTGCTAAAACCTGTGATTCTCAGCTATTAAAGAACTGTAAACTAACTAAACCTATCTAACCTATTTCCTATCTTGGCCAAGAGCAATTTAGAGTTATGACTATTGAACAAAGCTGAATTATAAATAAATTGTGTTCTGACTGGATTTAGGGATTGAAATCATTTAATCATAATCAAAACACATTGAATATTTAACTATATTTATCAAAATAACAATAAAACAATTTCTGTTATCTGAAAATATGGTTGTTTAAACAGATCAATTCAATAGTAACTCGATGGATTTGAAAGGTATATATAACCACAAGTAAAAAAAAAATATGACAACATATGTAACCAGCATAAGATAAGCCAAAATAAGTTTTATAAAACTGAAAATAATTCCAGATAGTACCGATATAAATAAATAAACAGGTTCAATAGACTTTCAAACATGAACAGCAGCAATTCACAGCTCCTCCAGCTCTATTCTATGCTATCCACCGATCATTACAAGGAAAGAAATACAAAAATTGGGAAAGGAATTCTTTCAGCTCCGTGTAGTGCTTCACCCCCCCCTCCCTAGCGGTTGAAATGCTCTTCCTTTTATAATGAAGAAAAATTGTTTTAGATCCTCGATCCCTGCGAAAATTTCTCCATCTTATTTATTAAGCCAGTTTCTCCCAATGCGTTGTCTTCCACGAAACCACAGCACGCATCCACTTCACCAGTTTGTTGAACCTGCACAACGATCTCCTCTTCTTTCTCGACGATATGACGAGAGGGACGATTTCATGGCGGATAATGATGATCTCTACCATATTTGCACATCATATACATAAATCAGTAATCGATGTACAAATTAACCTCAAATAGAAAAAGAAGAGCATAAATTTATAATTGATTAAGAAAATAAATGCTAAAAGGATAAGAATCTTCCCTTTGAAATTTCGCGTTGCTAAATGATAGATCCACGATAATAATCAATTTCCGTTCTGTAGTTTGATAAATGATTGAGCAAATATATCTACAAGATCAGGTTTTTGACTTATTCATGTTGTAAACTTATTGAGATCTTGGTAATATCTTCTGGAAAGCCTTCATTTACAGACCGGTGCAAGATTCAATTTCTTCATGAGACCTATGCATTGGTATTGGCTATAGACATGATGCAGGGGCATTTAGTCAAGCCAGCAATGTGAGCGTTTGGTCACATGCTGTGGCTCGAAGCTGAACTGAGGGAACCTAAAAATCAAAGAAAACTTATTTGAATATTTTATTGAATGAGTAATTATGTAGAAAATAATATGTTTTCAGTTATAGATTATTAGTAAGCAATAACTGGCTAATTATGGCTCCCTGCGAGGAGACTAAGCCACCTAGGTAAGTTGTTACAAGATTTAGGAATTAATCCTCTAAATTTAGAAAAAAAAAACTCTTAAGTTTAGGCAAGTGGAATCTTGCAAATGGCAGTTCTAGACAGAGTTTGTAACTCCCGGTGAGGGAGGAAACTGAAGAGTTTTTTTGCTGTCAAAAAGAAAAAAAAAGGGGAGAAAAAAAACAACCACCTGTAACTTGCCAGAGCAGGAATCGGTGATAGCTATCAATTAATAAAAGAATGAATCCGAAATTCGAGAGATGTCAAGTATTTTATGTGAATAACTAGCAAATAGATCGATATTTTCCTTGGATATCTGAATTCATTGTGTGTATATATTTCTGGTGTGCGTAGAGGCATTTTGGGGGCTATCTAGGTTTTCTTATGAATATATAATTGCACCAGTTCTCTCTTTAATCGATTTTTGGCTCAGACTCTAACCATTACACCTGTAAATGCCTTGAGAAAGATCCCGTGGAAAGATTGTGTGAAGTAAAACCGTCATTGGAATTGCAGCTTAGTTTATGGACAAACGGAGACGAATTTAAAAATTCTGCGATCTGGGTTTTGTGTAGAAGGGAGTCTATTGTGTGACTCGCGAGTCTTTTTTCATCGACTTGGTTGAAGAGATTTGCAGAGTTCTCTGAACTGCGTTTTGTTGAAGTGCGTAAAGCAACATTGGAACGGTTTTACATTTGATATTTCTTTATTAACGATTGATGATGAGAGTTTAAGCAGGGATCCGGCTAGTGCTTGCACCAATTTTGGTATCAGAGCTAGGAGTTTTGCTCAGTAAAATAGAAAAAAAAAAGACATGGCTGTTTGTGTTGGTAGAGCTCGGGGTCGTGGCAGAGGACGACCGGTAGCAAATGCAGAGGTTATGGAAGAGTTGAGAGAGCTAAGAGCACGTACGACAGCTATGGAGCTGGGCAGACAGAGAGATCCGGTGGCAGGAGATGTGAGTGAGCTTGAAGAGGAAGAACGTGAAGAGGAGGTAGCTCCTATGGCAGAGACACCTGAAATGAGATGTCTTCGATCCATTTTAGGAACCACATCCAGACCAAAGCCTGCGTTGCCTACCTATGAGGGAAGCCTTACTGCTAAACACCTCATTGACTGGATCAGTGAGTTGGACAAATATTTTGAGTATGATGAGATTGAGGAGAACAGGAAGGTCAGATTGGCAGTGACACGGTTGAAGGGGCATGCATCCCTCTGGTGGGATAGTGTGCAAGCAGAGAGGAGAAGGAAGAATAAGCCACTGATCAAGAGTTGGGATAGGATGGTGGCCAAGATGAGGGCCAAATTCTTCCCCAAGGATTACCAGCTGACTCTGTATAGGCAAATGCAAAATTTGAGGCAAAGAGTGCTGACTGTGAGAGAGTACACCGAGGAATTTTACAAAGTAAATTTGAGAGCTGGTTATGTGGAGGAATCAGCTGAGAAGGCTGTCAGATATGTAAATGGCTTGAGGATGGAGATCTAGGATGAAATCAGCATGATATCACCTAGGACAATGGAAGAGGCCTACCAATGTGCCTTGAGAGCAGAAGAGAAGCTTTTGAGGAAACAAAACTTCAATAGAGGAATAGGTTCAGCCAAAGGGAGAGGACAACCAGCTGGAAGGGAGAAGTTTGCAGCCCAAAAGGGAGAGTCCAGCAATTCAAATCAACATGAGCAACAAAACAGGGGCAATGACCCAAGCGGAGGAAGACCTTACCAAGGAGGTAGAGGTAGAGGGAGAGGCAAGGAAACTGTCTTTAGATGTTACAAATGTAACAAGTTGGGTCATAGATCTTTTGAATGCCCGGAGAAGGAAAACATAGGACAAAGAGGGGCCTATGTAGCTCAGAAGGAGCAACAACAAGAGAAATTACCAATGGCTGAAAATCTACTTGAGACTGGAGAGGCTTTGATGATAAACAAAGTCTTGTTGAAGCCTGAGAAGGAAAGTGCAGAACCTGCTCAGAGGAAGGCCTTGTTCAGGACTATGTGCAAGGTCAAAGGAAAATGCTGCAAGATGGTGATTGACAGTGGGAGTACTGACAATCTGGTTTCCACAGAGATGGTGGAGAAGCTAAGCTTGAAGAAGAGCAAACATCCAGTTCCCTACAAGGTATCCTGGTTGCATAAAGAACATCAAATCCTGGTAAGCGAACAATGTGAATTTGATTTGCAAGTAGGTACATATAAAGACAAAATAATATGTGATGTTATGCCCATGGATGTCTGTCATGTTCTTTTGGGGAGACCTTGGCAGTTTGACAGGAAAGTAGTACACGATGGTAGGAGAAACTGTTATAGTTTTGATAAGGATGGAATGTTGACTGGCAAAAAGTATTTGCACCAGCTTGAGGAAGAGGAAGTGAACTATGCTGTGATGTGCAAGCCCAAGGTAGTAATGACGAAGACTACTATTTCAGATCTGCCTGAAGAGATTCAGAGAATGTTGGTTGAATTTGGTGACATAGTGGTGGATGATTTACCCAATGAGTTGCCACCAAAGAGAGATATTAGCCATCACATTGACTTCATTCCAGGAGCTAGCTTACCCAACAAGGCAGCCTATAGGTTGACACCTCAAGAGAATGAGAGATCAGGAAGCAAGTACAAGGGCTGTTAGATAAGGGGTTGATTAAGAAAAGTCTAAGCCCATGTGCAGTGCCTGTAGTGTTGAGCCCAAAGAAGGGTGGTGAATGGAGGATGTGCATGGACTCACGAGCCATTAATAAAATAACCATCAGATATAGGTTTCCATTGCCCAGGATGGATGACATAATGGACTGTCTGAGTGGGGCAGCATACTTTACTAAGATAGATCTGAAAAGTGGATATTATCAGATCAGAATTAGAGAGGGGGATGAGTGGAAGTGGAAGACAACCTTCAAAAGTAATGAAGGGTTGTATGAGTGGTTGGTTATGCCATTCGGGTTATCAAATGTCCCAAGTACTTTTATGAGATTGATGAATGAAGTCTTGAGAGACTTCATAGGCAAATTTGTGATCGTTTACTTGGATGATATACTAATTTTCAGTCAGTCAAAGGAGGAGCATCTAAGGCATCTGAGATATGTCTTGGAAAGGTTGCAAGCATAGAAGTTATTGGTGAACATTAAGAAGTGTTCATTTCTGAAATCTGAGTTAGTGTATTTGGGCTTCGTGGTTTTGAAGGATGGTTTAAAGATGGATCCGGAGAAGGTGCAAGCAATCGTGGATTGGCCTTCACCCCAAAGCATCTTTGAGGTAAGGAGCTTCCATGGCTTAGCAAGCTTTAATAGAAAATTCATAAATAACTTTAGTGGCATTTGTTCCCCAATTGTTGAGACTATTAGAAAGGACAAGTAGCCATTCAAATGGACAACAGGAGCTGAAAACAACTTTCAGTTGTTAAAGAAAAAGATTACTGAGCAGCCCGTGTTGGGGTTACTAGATTTTAGAAAGTCTTTCCAAGTTACATGTGATGCTAGTGGAGTAGCCATTGGGGCTGTGCTCAGTCAAGAAGATAAACCAGTGGCCTATTTTAATTAAAAACTAAATGATGCAAAACATAAATATTCCTCGTATGACAAGGAATTCTATGCCATAGTCCAAGCCCTGAAACATTGAAAACATTATTTGATGCCTAAAGAATTTGTATTGTATTCTGACAACCATGCTTTGCAGTACATAATGCAGCAACCTAAATTGAATTAGAAACATGCCAAATGGGTAGAGTTCTTGCAGAGTTTCACTTTTGTGTTGAAGCATATTAGTGGACAGTCAAATCGTGTAGCTGATGCATTGAGTAGGAGAGCCTTAATCGTACAAGAAACTTAGGTACAAGTTTTAGAATTTGAATATCTTAGAGATTTATATGAAACTGACAATGACTTTCAGTGTGCATATAGAGCATGCAAGAACCCTGTAGAAGTGGACAGAGAATTGTGGGTTGAATATATGTTGCAGGACAGTTTACTTTTCAAAAACAAAAAGTTGTGTATCCCAAGTTGCTTAATGAGGGAAAACCTGATTCAAGAGAAGCACAATGGTGGAATGGTTGGTCACTTCGGAAGTGATAAGACTTATGGACAACTAAGTCATTTTTACTTCTGGCCCAAGATGAGGTCTGAAGTTGAGAAGTTTGTGAGCAGATGTAGAATCTGTCAGCATGCCAAAGGAAGAAGCCAAAACACAGGCTTATATACACTATTGCCTGTTCCTACTAGACCCTGGGATTCTGTGAGTATGGACTCTATCTTAGGATTGCCAAAGACACAGAAAGGAAATGATTCCATCTTTGTAGTAGTGGATAGATTTACTAAAATGCACATTTCATTCCCTGTTTTAAGACAAGTCATGCCACTCACATAGCAAACTTGTTCTTTAATGAAGTGGTGAAGCTGCATGGTTTGCCTAGAAGTATTGTCTCCGATAGAGATACGAGATTCACAGGTCACTACCGGAGGACATTGTGGAAGAAGCTGGGTACTAAGCTGAATTTCAGTTCAGCTTATCATCCACAGTCTGATGGTCAGACTGAGGTAGTCAACCGGTGTCTGGGTAACATGCTGAGAAGTTTGGCTGGAGAAAATCCAAAACAATGGGATAGAGTGTTGGCACAAGCTGAGTTTGCCTATAATGACTCGCCAAACAGAAGCACATGTATGAGTCCATTTCAGGTCTTGTATGGTATGCATCCTAGAGGAGTGTATGAATTGCGAGATTTGGGACAGTTGGAAAGGAGGAGTGCGGATGGAGAAGACTTTGCAGCTAGAATCAGAGAGCTACAGGAAGAAGTTAAGGAAAGGCTATAGAGAAGTAATGCAAATTACAAAGCGAGAGTTGATTCTAAAATAAGAGAAAAGAATTATGAGGTGGGAGACCTAGTGTTAACCCATCTGAGAAAGGAAATGTTTCCTAAGAGAGAATACAACAAACTGAAAATGAAGAAGATTGGGCCATGCAAAATCCTCAGAAAGTTTTCTGCTAATGCTTATGAGCTGGAAATGGCAGCAGGAGTTGGCATATCTCCTATTTTCAACATTGCTGATATATATCCCTTTACAGTAGATAATGCAGGTCATATTGCAGGAGACAAAGATGCAGATAATGATTTGCAGTGGCTGAAGCAGATGCTCGTAGCACATAAATTGGAAGCAGAGGAGATCTTGGACACTAAAATTGCAAAAAGCACTAGGCAGAAGGACTACTTGGAGTATTTGGTAAAGTGTAAGGCACACCCTGTGGAGGATGCTACTTGGATGAGTGCAGCAGAACTAGCAGCCAAGGGTTTTGCCGTTGCTGACCTCTTGAATAGGGGCTCAATTCTTTCCACCCTGGGAGTCTGATGCAGGGGCATTTAGTCAAGCCAACAATGTGAGCGTTTGGTCACATGCTGTGGCTCGAAGTTGAACTGAGGGAACTTGAAAATCAAAGAAAACTTATTTGAATATTTTATTGAATGAGTAATTATGTAGAAAATAATTGTCAGTTATAGAGTATTAGTAAGCAATAACTGGCTAATTATAGCTCCCTGGGAGGAGACTAAGCCACCTAGGTAAGTTGTTACAAGATTTAGGAATTAATCCTTTACATTTAGAAAAAAAAACTCTTAAGTTTAGGCAAGTGGAATCTTGCAAATGGCAGTTCTAGACAGAGTTTGTAAGTCCCGGTGAGGGAGGAAACTGAAGAGTTTTTTTGCTGTCAAAAAGAAAAAAAGGGGAGAAAAAAAACAGCTTGTAACTTGCCAGAGTAGGAATCGGTGATAGCTACCAATTAATAAAAGAATGAATTCGAAATTCGAGAGATGTCAAGTATTTTATGTGAATAACTAGCAAATAGATCGATTTTTTCCTGGGATATCTGAATTCATTGTGTGTATATATTTCTGGTGTGCGTAGAGGCATTTTGGGAGCTATCTAGGTTTTCTTATGAATATATAATTGTGCCAGTTCTCTCTTTAATCGATTTTTGGCTCAGACTCTAACCATTACACCCGTAAATGCCCTGAAAAAGATCCTGTGGAAAGATTGCGTGAAGTAAAACTGTCATTGGAATTGCAGCTCAGTTTATGGACAAACCGAGACGAATTTAAAAGTTCTGCGATCTGGGTTTTGTGCAGAAGGGAGTCTATTGTGTGACTCGCGAGTTTTTTTTCAGGAATCGACTTGGTTGAAGAGATTTGCAGAGTTCTCTGAACTGCGTTTTGTTGAAGTGCGTGAAGCAACATTGGAACGGTTTTACATTTGATATTTCTTTATTAACGATTGATGATGAGAGTTTAAGCAGGGATCCGGCTAGTGCTTGCACCAAGACATGTAGCAGATTCGGTTTGATAATGATACGTAGACCTTATCCACTGCAACACTACGTTTAGGATGAACTAATTTTTTATATAAATTAACCCCGGTCAAACAAATTTCATCTCACGCTCACTACCTTTAACCTGCACATCCAAAACATCATGAAAAGTCAATAAATAAAAACCAAAGAATAACTGCGAATAACTGCGATTTATTGGAATTCTTATCATTGGCTCGGTGGTTTAGTAGAATAATGGACTGACTCCCACATTGATCCATTTCTGCAAATCTATTGGTAAAAATCTTGTGGAGTTAACACTCCGTTAAGCAATCTTTTCGGTGAATGAAACCATCTCCAGTGATGTCGGAATAGATCATGACAACATTAAACAAGAAAACTCCATCGTGGAAGACTCAAAGAAAACCTGATGTACATGGAATTATTATTTGATCCAAATCTGTGACCTTCTCTAGTGAATGGAACGAATTCAATGAGAGCCTTCAGAATGAGATCCACTTTCTTTAATTGGCAAATAGATCTGGTATCATCTTTGATTGAACTGGCTTTGGCAATTTCCTTAGTGATTTGGTAAACTGCCTTCATTTCAAGATGATATGCTTCGTACGGTTGTCATAACCCATTGGATTGCCAAGTATCTGAAGACAACATGGTTATAATTCGTGACAGCCTTTGCCATGTCACTTACTATACAAAACTCAGTTTTGACGTAATTTTTTTTATTAAAGTTATTCCTCCAAAACAAAGTGAAGTAAATAGTATAAAAAATTAAAAGAAAATTACACCAAACGTGAGCTCCGTGCTATCAACAGGGTTTAGAATAAATTTCTCATTTTAATATTGAAGTGGAATCGAAACTTAAATGAGAATAGAATTTAAGACTCATAAAAAAATGCATTTGTAAAAATGCATTTCCTTCAAATCCCTTTACGATCTCTGAAATTTCTATTAAATGAGATCTGACGTCTTTCTATAACTGTGATGATTTGTTGAAACGGAGGTGTCAACTTAGGAAAGGAAGCTATGCTTTATTCCTTGCTCCACGAATTGGCGACCTTGAGTATTCTTTACATGGCCGACAACCATATGAAAAGCCAGCCAAAGCAAAACATTATTTTAGCTTCTTTTCAAAATGGACGTGATGCCTTAACTATAAAGAACTCAATTATTAATAAAAGCATTTACATCATTTCCAAAAAGCCTTTTTTCTTTAACATAGAAAAAGAAAAAGAAAATATATATAAGGCTTTTATTATTTATAGCATGTAACATTAAAGAAATTTATCCATAAAGCTTTTAAATGAAAACATTTCTTGAAGTTAAGATAATTATAACTATTCAATCCTTTTTATAATAATATTATTATGATTGAATTCCTTTTATGTTCATGAAACTAAATAAATATCCAAAATGGTAAAAAAAAACAATATTCCAATCCAATTTAATTGTTCACATTTTAAACTTATGATAAAATTACCTTTCATAAATAAGCTTGGATAAGAGTATGCAATCGTTGTGAAATCAAGAGAGTCAAATAACGAACATTACCAAATCTTTTGAAATGAAAACCAAGCCAAAGAACAAGTACCGCAAAGAGTGGAGAGTCAAAGAAAGAAAGCCATGAAAGAATTTGGCAAATCAAACAAGATAAATGAAACCAAAAGCTAAATATTTACAAAATTTACATGGGGACCCCTTATTTTGCAAAATCAAGGGGGGGGGGAGTTGTTGGGGGCCAACACCATTAGACAAGGTGAATGTAGCAAAATGGCATCAAGTGTGATACATATATAAAATGAAAGAACATAAACATCGAGGCTCTAAATTGCCTCTAGGCTCATCTTCCTCCACTTTCTTTTTCCTTTGCTAACTTCACTTTGTGACAAGCATAATCCAAGGTGTAGATGTTAATCTTGAGCTCCTTTTGAATTAGGGCAATCCATCCACCATTGAACTTGGTGACCAATTTTGTTTCATTATCCATCACTGAAAGTGTAGATGTTAATCTTGAGCTCCTTTTGAATTAGGGAAATCCAATCACCATTGAACTCGGTGACTAATTTTGTTTTGTCATCCATCACTTGAAGCTGTAATGGTTGAATTCTTGGATATGGACATCTATTGATAGATTCAACTTCTATTGGAGGTACTATATTTGTTGTTGTTGCTCCAAGCAGCTGCCAGAATAAAACTTGCCTTTGAAAATGACCTCATCCCACATCATGGCCTAAGCGGCATCGAGTGTGTCTACATTTAAGTTCTCCCACCAAAGCAATGTTTTTAGGTTATTTTCATTTTTACATTGCTAACCCGGTCTTCATCTATATATTGTTTAACCTTGAAATAAGAATTAGGTTACCTCAACCAGTTGTTGAGTCACAAGGCATCCACCCGAGTATCAAAGCATGGAATGTTAGTCAGGTTCGACTAAGGAATCTGTTATGTTAGAGTAGTGAATTCGAATAACACAGTAAGAGACCTTATGTAAAGACCTAAAACAAAGGAAAAGTTGAAAACAAATAATTCAACAATAGTGAGAAAAAATTCTTTGAGAATGAGGAAATCAATAACTGAATTACGCAATTATGTCGACAGTTCTTATTGTGGATGAGCCAGAGTGTTATGAGGAAGTTAGTGAGAAGACAAAAATGAAAAAGTCTCAAAATAAAGATTGAATTCGTTGAAAAGCGATACATGAGAGATCCGGGAATTTCCTGGAAGAATATGCTGGTAATATCCAAATGGATGTATAGAACAAAATATAAGTTACATTAAAATGTTTAAAAGTGACTAGTAACAAAGGGATTTATATAGAAAGAAGGCATTGACGATGAACATGCCTTGGACACAATTAGAATAATGTTGGCGATGGTAGCCCAATACAATCATGTTTTGCTTCATATATAAAGAGTGCATTCTTAAATGGTGTACTAGAATATAAGTGTACATGGATTACTTGAAAGGGTTCATAAAACTTGTCAACATTTAGTGTGTCACTGTGTCCATTAAAGAAGGCATTTTATAGAGCTTGGTAGTCATAGATCGATAAAACACTCTCATGAAATGGATGTAGGTGACTCAATTGGATTTGAACCTGTGTAAATTCTGTGACTGCATAATATAGTTTAACAATAATATTGTATGTTTATGACTTTTTAATGACATACAATAATGAAGGGTTGACTACTGGATCAAAAGTGGATATGTTGAAGACATTGATACAAGTAATATAGGAGTTTCGCATTATTATTTGGGTGTGGAGGTATGGTAGCTACTAGATAAAATAATTTTTACTGAAACTAAGTATTTAAAGGACTTGTTGAAAAAGTCTAGGATTGATTATTAGCTTGTAGAGATGCTGACATGAGTAGGAATCGAGTAGATCGTGAATACTAAAGAAAAGTCAATCGATGGAACGTTGTATAGATAAATAGTGGTTAGTCTAATATACCTCGTGATAACTGGATCAAATATAATGTATGTAGTTAGAGTTGTTTCAAGATATATCATTAATCCAGAAGTATCTGACTGGAAAGTGATGCAAAGAATTTGATTTTTGATCTTTTTCCTTTTTTTTCATGAAATATGTATCCTGAGGAGACCTATTAGGTACTTCCTTTCATTTTGAGGATGGTATCTAGGGTAAACTGGATTCTGCAGAAGCTTAAGGCTTTGTCAACATAGGGCTCAAGGTCATCACAACAATATAATCATTTGAGAGCTCAACATGTCATGCAGAAATTGAACCCGGGAGGGAAGGAGAACAATCATTCCTCCCGACCACCCAAGCTAGACCAAATTGACAAGAATTTGATTTTGATCTATGTTAAAAAGGTATTTTGATTTTAGAATCGAATATGCAAATAACAATAAGTTTCAAGTTGATTGGATACACAGATTTTGATTGGAGTGTATTTGTAGATGATCAAATATATACATCTAGACACATGTTCCATTTGTGATCAGTGGCAATCTCATTGAGTAGTAATCAATAGACAATGACTCTTTCCTCAACTAAAGTTGAGTATAAGGGTGTGATCATAGTTGCGAAGCAATGTGGCTGACAAGGATTCTAGTAGTTGTCAAGACTCAAAGTTGTGCTAGAATGGCTCTTTCCTCAACTAAAGTTGAGTATAAGGGTGCGATGATAGTTGTGAAGCAATGTGGCTGTCACGCGTGACGCGTTCTAGTGGTTGTCAAGACTCAAAGTTGTGCTAGAAACCTTGATAATGTTGTACTGTGACAGATAAAGTGTGATTCAATTGATGAACAATCCAATGTTTCATGTAGGAGGAGGCATGTAGAATTCAGCTGACATTACTTGAGAGTCGAGACATGTTTAACAAGAAACAAATCAACTCTACATCTTGCAAAACTATAAAATCGGGTTGTTGACATATTCACAAAAGCATGAGGAGAAGTTTCATAAGTTTGTGAGAATATTGAAAATCAAAGAGAAGTTTTCAGTAAAGAGGATTGTTGGGAATAATGAAATTTTTAATCAAATTAGCCTTTCATCTAAGAAACATGACATGCTAGGGTACGCCAATGTGTTGCCTGTCCACGTGTCGGACACTTTGACATGCACGAAATACAGCCCCTAGCATGTTGGACACACATTTGGCACTTGTCCTTTTCAAGACACGTGCCAAATGCATGTCTGACACCTTGCTCTAGCATGTTAGAGACCCAGAGCACCAAAAAGCAGTGTTGCACATATCGGCGATATATCGAATATATCGGATATATCGCCGAGTTAAACCCCCATCCGATATATCAGATATTAAATATCGCGATATTTCCGATATTTTCAATGTGTTGCGATACATTGAATATATCGCGATAAATTGGGAATATATCACGATAAATTGGAAAATATCAGACTGCTGACCGAAATTGCCAAAAAATTGCCCAAAATTGTGTTTTAAGTCTTTAGGTTGGCTTTTTATGAAGTTAGAGTAGATGATTTCCAGAGTAAATGAGGTCATAGATTTCAAATTTTCAATGCATTAATGTCTGGAATCTGGATATTTGAACTTATTATCGACAGAATTTACAATATCTGTCCTAGATCCTTGTCCTATCTGACCATGACCATGATCAATGTATACTATGCCATCCAACACCAAATGGACCAGTTATCGAGGTGAGTCCATATTTGATGGCAAATTTCTACAATGATATAAATGATTTGAAATTGAATTGAAAGATTCTATTAAGTCCTTTCTCCACTCTCTTTGTCTAGACAATACATCATCTCATCTCCACTAAAATAAAGTTACATTCATGGCAAGGGTTTCATTAAAGTCTTATGAATTCCTTCTTCCTTGTGTATTTCTTATAGCATACAGTTGGTACTTTCAGTTGAACCTGTATCCCTCATTCATGTTGTTATCTCTGACTGCACTATCATCTTCGCAGACAACCAAACAGGAGGGGATTGTATCGAGTCATTTGTGCTTTCTTCCAATGCAAAGTTTTTGTATCATCCTATCAGGAACATATTTCAGAATTTTCAGTTTAGTAACGATATATGACCACTTGACATCTTATGCATCTTATTTATTTGTTGTATCATAATATTTATGTAGCAATGTGTCTATTTGATGTTGTTGTTGCTTTATATGTTTTAAAAATTGAAAAAAATGAGTATTTTTGTATTTTTTGAGGCCTTCCGACATTTTCCGAGATTTTCCGCCGATACCACCGAGAAGTTATATTCCGGACCCTCACCGATACTTTCCCCGAGACGATATTTGCAACACTGCCAAAAAGTAAACACAAATTCACTTCCCAACCTGGTTTCAAGCTTAACTCAGAAAATCATAGTTTAATGTCCAACCCTAATTCTGTAGCTAGTGCTGCAAGTGAAGTTTTACTCATAAACCAATTATGTAGCTTGAAACACTATGAGAAATTTACAATTTTAATGAGCAGAAAAAAAATTCAGTCACACACATGAAAATTTCAAACACTGATATTTTTGGGCCAATGCCCCAAGAAAAACCTCCATGGGGGAAAGCCTGTGAGAGAGAGTTCTTTTATTATTTTTCTTCAAAAATAAGGAACAACAGTATTTCAACAATTAGTACACTGCTTATCTCAACCCTGAAGATAAGAAAATGTGCCTCGAAAACAACGTTGTTGAATGCCTCGTTTTCTGTGCATAGACTCTGTAGAAATTCATGCCTATCTCCTGCCTTTTCAGACTGCCTCTCACAACCAAACTGCTCCTCAAATTTCATGCTAGACAGGATCTCCATTCTTAGTTTGTCTGCCCACTGTAACAGCGATTAATTTCCTCAACTTTGTGCCTTAACTCAGACGACCTCAAAATGCATGCAGCATGTAACAATACAGACTGCAATTAATTCTGCTATACAGAACTCAAAATTTGTGTAGCAGTTCACCTCCTCTAACTGTGTGCTCTTCTCCTCGCGATTCGTGATGGCTTCTAGCAAATAAGACTGTTGTACTTCTCCTCGAAATCTGTGCCAGTTATGCTCAGAAATTCGTGCCAGTGGTGCTGTATGGTTCACCTTGGAGAGGTGCCCTTGGTTTTTCTCTCTCTCCTCAAACTCGATTTCTCCTCTCAAGAACTTGACTTGCTCCAATTCTCGGAAGAATGAATGTGCCTCTTAGGTTTTCCTTGCCTTTTTTTTGCCTCATGAGGGTAGTTGAGAGGTCACAAGATCAAGGGCGCACATTGAGTCTTGTGATTTAAATAATTTATTTCACTCAACTCCCACTTAAATAATTCAAAAAGTCACTTTAAGTCTCTAAAGTGAAATTAATTCCACACCTTATGGAATTAATGCCAAGGGTCATGTCACTTTTCCCCCCTTAGTGACTTAGACACAAAGTCACTAGGGGAACATTTTCCTAGGTACAAAGTCAACACTCCCTCTTACCGAGGAAGGGGTTCTGCACCATTCCCAACTTGACTCTGAAAATGACAAACTTGCCCCTCCCCAAAGATTTCGTCAGAAGATCTACAACCTGCTCATTAGTGGAAATGGCTTGCAACTCTACAACTCCTCTCTGGACATAGTCTCGGATGAAATGGTATCCGATCTCTATATGCTTTGACCTGTCATGGAAAACTGGATTCTTAGAGAGTTTGATGTAACTCTGATTGTCACAGTAGATGATCGTAGGCCTCAGCTCCTGACCAAACAATCCCACCAATAACTTGCGAAGCCACAAGGCCTCACAACTGGCTTGATTGACTGCCATATACTCTGCCTCAGCAGAACTCAGTGCAACTGACTTTTGCTTTCGACTAAACCACGACACTGCGGCCGAGCCCAAATTGAAACAACACACAGAAGTGCTCTTCCGGTCTGTCACACATCCTACCCAATCTGAGTCGGTGTAGCCAACCGACCTAACTCCATCCGCTCTCCTGTAGTCCAAACCACAATCCACTGTACCGCACAAGTATCTCAACACGTGTCTTGTAGCTACCTAATGCACTCTCCTCGGCTCAACCATGTACTGACTGAAGTTTTCATTGGAAAAAAAAAATCTGGCCTAGTGTTGACCAGGTACATCAAAGAGCCAATGAGTTGGCAATACAATGTAGGATCCACCAACTCACTCTCAGAAGCATTCAACTTCTTCTAGTTGGTGATCATCGGAGTAGCCATAGGCCTGCAATTCTCCATTTTAAATCTCCTTAGAATATCAACTGCATACTTGCCCCAAGAAAATATGTCCAGGCTCCTGCCAAACCTCCAATCCTAGAAAATAATGCATCGGCCCAATATCCTTCATCTCATACTCTGAAGCAAGATCTCGCTTGCACCTACAATGAGTCTCTCTATACTTGTAATGAACAAATCATCCACATAGAGCAAAAGAATGAGCGGATCATCGCCCGCCACAATGCAGTATAGGTTTGGATCTACCTCACTCTTCTGAAATCCCATCTACAACAAGTAAGAATCTATCCTGGAGTACCATGCTCTAGGAGCTTGCTTCAGTCCATATAAGGCTTTCTTCAACCTGCAAACATGAGACTCTCTCCCATGAATCTCAAAGCCCAGTGGCTACTCAACATACACCTGCTCTTGTATAAGCCCATTGAGAAATGCAGTCTTCACATCCATTTGGTGGATCTTCCAATCCATCTCCGCTGCAATGGAGATCACTACTCTGATCAAAGAGTAACGAGCAACCGGTGCAAAGGTCTCGTCATTGTTAACTCCCTCTACCTATGAGAACCCCTGCACCACAAATTGAGCTCTGTACTTCTCGATGCTGCCATCCGTAGCATGCTTGATCTTGTAGAGCCATCGAGAAGCCACAATTGACTTCCCCTCCGGTCTCAGAACTACCTCCCACACATCATTCTTCATCCGCAGCATGCTTGATCTTGTAGAGCCATCGAGAAGCCACAATTGACTTCTCCTCCGGTCTCAGAACTACCTCCCACACATCATCCTTCATGATGGAATGGTACTCTTCCATCATGACATCTCTCCAAACCTGATGTGCCTGTGCCTCTTAAAAAGTGGAAGGCTCTGACTCATGAAGACTGCTCACCATAACCATGTAACTACAAAATCTCTCCGAAACTCTGCTCTCCCGAACTTGTCTCTTGGGATTCGCCACTGACTCTTGGGCTTCCCTCAAGGTGTCCTGAAGCAACTTGGGCTTCCTCTTCCTTGAAGTGGGCTCACATAGGGGGGACTCCTCCTGCTTAACCCCATTTGCTGTCGGTCTTGAAGAAGTAGATCCAATAATTTGTGAACCTGTGGTCGGTGAACCAGTAACCGGTGAACCAATAGCTAGTGAACCAAGTGAATCAGAAACATGTGATGGAACTGGTGAACCTGTAACCCAAGAACCTAAACCTGTACATGGTGAACCTGTAGACTGTGTCCCTGAACTTGATGCACCTGTAACTTGTGGATCAGTCACCCCAGATACCTGTGACCCAACACTCTGTGAAGCTGGACCATGTGAACGGCTCACCTGAAGTGTGGAATCCTGGTGCTCCCCTTGCTCTAACTCACGAGACTTTCAGAAGGCCTGCTCCTCCTGAAATCTCACCTCCCTCACAACCACTCTCCTCTGTGCAAGAAGATATATGCGGAAGGCCTTCGAAGTCTCATCACATCCCACAAAAATCCCCTTTTTTGCCGTGGGCTCCAACTTTGTCCTCTTCTCAGAAGGGACATGAGAGTAAGTCAGACAACCAAATATATGAAAATGACCAACCTCAGGCTTCTTCCTTGTAAACACCTCCTCAGGATTCATATGCCTCAGGGCTCGATGGGGACTCTTGTTCTGAATGTATACAGTAGTACTGCAAGCCTCGACCCAAAGAAAGAAAGGTAGACTCTGATTATGAAGCATCGCTCTCGCTGCACCGACAATGGCCCTGTTCTTCATTTCAACAACCCCATTTTGCTGTGGGGTATACACTGTCAACTGTCTCCTGATCCCCTCCTATGCATAAAACTCATTGAAAGCAATGGAGGTATACTCACCCCCATTATTTGATCACAATACCCGAATCCTCCTCCTTGTTTGGTTCTCCATAAGAGCGTTGAACTCTTGGAACGTCTGCAAGACCTCATTTGACTTCTTTCTCTTTAGAAAGTAAATCCAGGTCTTCTTGGAGAAATCATTAATGAATATGACATAATACTCAAAACCAATTAATAAAACAAAAGACATCCGACCACATAAATCGGAGTGTATCAAATCAAGTACTCCGCACACCCCCTATACACATCATTGTGCTCTATGCGGAACTCAGGCAAGCCAGTCACCACATCTCTGAACATCCTCAGAGATGGATGATGCAAGTGAGCCATCCTCATATGCCATAGCTCACATAGATCACAACTATTGCTGCTGTGTGCCAAAGCATGAAGAGGCTGAATCAAGAGCTTGTACAATTTCCCACATTTGAATCCAATCGCAATAGATGTAGATGGAATCGATCCTCTGGGATAAACGTGCACATGCCCATCTAGGAAGTACACTCCAAATCCCCTATCGTCGATTGTGGAAACTGAAATCATGTTCTTCAGCCTAGGGACATACAAGACATCCCTCAATGTCATGGGCTCCATGGACTCCCTCTGAAAGGTAACATTCCCCCGCCCAATTTCCCTGACAATCGTGTCATCTCCCAACACCATCTACAAATCCAAGCCCGTCTCTGTGAACTCTGAAAACATATCCCGCACACCTGTCATATGCCTCTTAGGTTTTCCTTGCCTTTTTGTTTGCCTCATGAGTGTAGTTGAGAGGTCACAAGATTAAGGGCCCACATTGAGTCTTGTGATTTAAGATCAATGGACGAGATTAAATCACTTTCTCTCCATAAATAATTTATTTCAGTCAACTCCCACTTAAATAATTCAAAAAGTCACTTTAAGTCTCTAAAGTGAAATTAATTCCACATCTCATGAAATTAATTCAAGGGTCATGTCACTCTTCCCCCTTTAGTGACTTAGGCACAAAGTCACTAGGGGAACACTTTCCTAGGTACAAAATCAACATTGGACACACATTTGGCACTTGTCATTTTCAAGACATGTGCCAAATGCATGTCTGACACCTTGCTCTAGCATGTCGAGACATGTCAGAGACCCATAGCACCAAAAAGTTCACAAAAATTCTAAAAACACATGCAATATGTCTTGCCCCATCAATATATGTGACCCAATGTGTGATTGGTGTAGTCTATTTTCTAAACTTTCAAAATAATTGCATATATATATATATATATATATATATATATATATCCCATGTTGCATTTATGGGGTCTATGTGCCGTGTCAGCTATGCGTGTGTGTGTTGCATTCTAGGGGTCTATGTGTTGTATTAGATACTCAAATATATATATATATGTGTGTGTGTGTGTGTGTTACATAGATCTTTTTGTTCTGTGTTACACATTTGAATCCTCGTGTTGGCATGTCGCCATGTCTCCATGTCATGTGGCTTTTCATGTGGTAGAAAACTTGCAATGCAGTGTAATTGCTTGACATGTTTGTTAAGATGTCCCCATAGTGAAGAAGCATAAAGAAGAAAAAATATAAAAAAGTGCCAAGAGCAGAAGAGTTTCAGGCCATAGGATTATAAGTGTCCAAATGTATGGAAAAAACCCGAGAGCTGAAAATTCGAGGAGTCAAGAACATGTGTTATCTCCGGGGAGGTCATAGGTTCAATTTCGGCGGGGGATAGGGCTGCACATATTGTCCCATCATAGTGAAGCTGAAAGGGTAGGCATCTCCTTCATGTGAAGTCTCGGCCCAGGATGACCTATGAGTTATTGGTATCTGTGGCTTGCAGGTTGTTGCATATACTCTTGGGAGGTTGCTAAGTTCCCATAGTTAAAAAAAAGAAAATTCGAGGAGTCAAAAGTTAATCCTAGAGTTTCAAGGGTCAGAAAATATAACTAGAATGGAAAAAATCCAAGGAGTATAAAAATAGTGTCTTCCAGGGCCAGGACACGTGTATGGATAAGAACATGTGTTATCTCCAGGGGGTCAAAGGTTCAATTCTTGCAGGGGGTAGGGCCGCACATATTGACCTGTCATAGTGAAGCTGAAAGGGTAGGCATCCCCTTGATGTGAAGTCTCGGCCCAGGCTGACCTATGAGTTATTGGTATCTGTGGTTTGCAAGTTGTTGCATATACTCTTGGGAGGTTCCTAAGTTCCCATGGTTAAAAAAAAAGAAAATTCGAAGAGTAAAAAATTAATCCTAGAGTTTCGAGGGTTAGAAAAACAATTAATATAGGACCTCAGAAAAATAACATGAGAAACTGAGGTGAGAAAGTCATGATAGGAAAAGCCGAAGCACATGGTGTGAAGACCAACTCAAACCAGTGAAAACAAATCTAGGAATTATATTTGAGAGATTTGGAAAAAGGATAGTTGAATCACCACAGTCACCATTTGCTTTTCAACTATGAATGGGAGAGCAACGCGATCACAAAGAAAGAACAACATCAATTCAAGTTATCAATAGAAATCCTAGTTGTTCAATTATATACTGTACATGCATATCTCTTGTTTTGATGTAATGTGAAGTAGCAACAAAGGCAATGACAGTAGCTTTTTAAGCCATATAGGTATTTATGAGGCCATAACGGTAAAGAACAGCACATTTTGTTGAATATAGTTTTGTTGTAATTTGATTTATAATTAAAACAAGATTTGAACTCTTATAATTATAATGTAAAACATAGATAATTATTCATATCAATTTATCAAACATATTAATTTCTCATATATGGTAGTTGAGATTGACATTTTATCCTATGCAGGCAACACTAAAACAACCAGCTGTTAGAAACATGCATAAGGCTCTATATTTCCAATTCACAATTGGGCTATCAATTTACTACACTGTCACTATAATTGGTTATTGGGCATATGGATCATCAGTATCTGAGTATCTTCTCAGCGACTTGAGTGGGGCTAAATGGGAAAAGGTTTTAGCAAATGCAGCAATGTTCTTACAATCCATTATATCACAACATGTAAGCTCTACTCTCGTTTATCTTTTGAGCACCCTTATTTTATTATTTATTATTTATAAACCTCCTGGTTTATATGCAGATGTTTTGTGCTGTAATACATGAGACCTTTGATACAAGGTTTTGTTACCAAGATGAGAAGGCATTTTCTGGACGTAACACTTTAATTCGCTTCATCCTCCGCTCATTATTTTTCACAGTGAATAGTTTTACTGCTGCCATGCTTCCATTTCTGGGAGACTTTGTGAACTTAATTGGGTCATTGTCTTTGATTCCATTAACTTTTATATTTCCAAGCCTCATATACCTAAAGGTAAAAAAGCTTGAACTCATAATTCATAGTTTGTGGTTATTTAAAGATATATTAAACTAATTAAATTCCAAGAAAAACAGTCATTATAAACTTAAATTTGTTTATAATTCTAAAAGAGTATTTTTTGAATTTCTCACAGGTGAAAGGACAAAAAGTTTCTGGTACAGGAAAAATTTGGCATTGGCTAAATATTATCATTTTCTCGCTTCTTACTGTGGCAACAACAATTTCATCTTTTCGTTCAATTATAGAGAATGCTAAAACATATCATGTATTTGCAAATACATGATTATATAATTTCATCCTCATTAAATTCTTGGAACGATACCATTTAATGGTATAACCATGTATTATTAATAAAAGGGATGTGTTACACATTTATTTGGTATAACTATGAATTATTAATAAAAGGATGTGTTACACATTTATTTTTAAATGATAAATAAAAAGTTCTTGCAACATACCATTTAATAAAAGAGACGTGTCACATTTATTTTAAATCGTCAATAAATTCTTGTAATATACCATTTAATGGTATAACTATATATTTTTTTTAACAGAAACAGGGGAAAGATATATATAGATAAAGGCTGTGCACAGCCATTCATTACAAAAACATAAGCCAGAACTCTGCATCTGATATAGGAAAATTGCAGAGATTAAAAGAGTTTTTATCTTTGAGTTCTTTACTTCCTGACTTCGTATAGATTCTGTTCATACTGTTGGGATAAACCCTTACAAATTGTTTACATAATATTAGACAAAAAAACATTCAGAGTATGAGCAACTAAGAGAACCTGCAGAATGGAGGATATTCCAAAAAGGAAGAAGAGAATGTCATTAACTGAAGTTCTGCTGCTGAACTGAGGCCGCATCCATCATTTCCTGGTTTACAGTTGGGGCTTCCTGCACAATGCTGCAATGAGTTTTGCAGGCAAAAACTGAGGTATCAGCTTTGATACTATCCACTTTTCCCATCAGCTCAATGATATTTCGATCCATGTCTTCCATGCGAGACTCCAGGCAAGAGAGCCGGGAGTGAATGTATTTGTCTTCCATGGCCAATTCCTCAATCTGGTTCGCAGTGGTGCAAACAGTTGAATACGTCCTGGACAGGTAGGTTTTAATTTCCGAAGAAAGCTGGCTTAACGTGGCTATGGCCTGTCTGACCCCTTCCATGTTGCGAGCAGACAAGGGAGAGCCAACTTCGAACAGCGCGAGAGCAGGTTCCTGAGCGGTGATATAGAGTTGTTGCAGAGCTGGAGCGAGGGCAGGGTGGGTAGGACTCTCCATTCTGTGAGCTATGAAGCCAACGGACGCTTGGAGCCTTAAATGCTCAAGCGTGAGACTTGAACGGGCCATGTGGAGGGCGCGTGGGTGGAAGCGTGGCAGCCAATCCAAAACATGCCGGGAGCGAATTCTCGAATGGTGGAGAGGGCCACCTTTTATATAGTTTCTCCAAGTTTGAAATCCCATAAGCAATTGGATCATTAGGGTATAAAACTATGTTTTAAAACATTGTTAAGAGAGGTCTGCCCCTTTTCCATTGTAACACCAACATTTGCCAATTTGTCCGCGATAGGATTGAGGTCTCTTAGTACATGGAAAAAGAGAGTATCAATTGGGAGTTCGAGACTCTTAATTCTTTTCTGAAATCTCTGACTTTTAGCTCTTTTGCGAGAATTACCATTGCGCATAGCTTGGATTACATGCCTGGAATCCCCGAATACCTGCAAATGTTCCATGTTGAAGGTGGCAACAATTTCAAGAGAGTGATACACGGCCAACCATTCGGCTTGGTTATTGGTGCTGATACCCAGTTCCCAAGAGAAGTCGGCAACTTTATTTCCTCCGGGATCAAAAATTACCCCCCCCCCGCACCTGCCACCCTCGGTATAACTATATATTATTAATAAGAGATGTGTTATATATTTATTTTAAATGATCAATAAATTCTTGTAACATACCATTTAATTGTGTAACTATGTATTATTAATAAAATGAATGTGTTCTACATTTATTTTTAAATAATGAGCAAGTATTGGCCCAATAATTTGAGATTTTTATTTTTTTTATTTTTTATGTTTGAATAAAATGTTTCAAATTTTATTAATGTACTTTTCTTTAGTTAAAAGAACCATGAAATCATGATAATTCTTTGTTCGTATCTCCATGGTGTATTGGTGGAGGCATTGTCAATGCTTGAAAGACATTCAAGCTCCAAATATTTCTCTTTGTATTAAAATGTCAATGTATTGTCGAGCTTCATAACTCCACTAGCATATCATCCAATATCATTATTTGAATTTTGTATACATTATGCACACATTTTATTGTTTATTTCAAATTGTAAGCCCTTCATAATATTTGTTTGAAATTACTTCAAAATTGAGTCACCCTTGCTTCCTAGTTATGTTATAACCGTCACCATGCTTGTGTATTTTACACGGTTTAATTGATTGAAAATGTTTATCGACGATGTCATAGGATGCAGTCTACTTTGGTAGATCTACAAAATGAGAGCACGCAAATTGCTTTAGGTGTCATGAGTTCCTTAGTTCACATATCTTTACATATACTAGATTGACTTGTTTCTTGATTAACTTAGGCCCTCTTTTCAAGTTTGATCACATATAATCGATTGATTTATTGCTTGATTAGCTTAGGTCTCACAACACTTCTTAATTTTTTTAAAGTTTGATAGCTAAACCCCTTGGACACAATGACTTTACACATTTTTCTCCCGAAATATTTTTTCTTGGCTCCAACACCCTAATAGACAAAGTGCTAATAAGAGAACATGCTCATCCATAAATTCTCCCACCTAATTTGGTTGGTTACAAATTTTAAATCACTAAAACATGATAGTTAGTGATGTGTAGTTTTGTAATAGTTTAATGAATAAATTAAAATAGTTATTCATAGAAGCAATGTTATCATTATCTTGTCCAAGAGAGAAATCTAAATAATCATCAATTTAAATCAATATAACCCACTAAGTGAGCATTATGTAACTCAAATTAAAGGTATTATATGTAAATAAATAAAATGATAAACAAGGTCTAGCTCAAGTGGTTGTGGGATGGAGTGTTATCCTCCCCACCTAGGTTCTATTCTCATAAGTGACATGTTGAACTCTTAATGGGTATATTGTTGTAATGACTTAGATCTTTGTTGTTGGATTGGCCTCGTGCCTTGAATAATCTAAGGTTTACCTTGGGTACCATCCTCGAAATTAGGGGAAGTGCTTGGGGGTTTGCTCTAAAATAATTACTTAGAAAAAAATATTGTAGATGTTCAGTCCTTATTCATGTATGTGATCATTAACCATGAAACTAGAATCTATCCACAATCATAGTTGCAATATCAAAGTGTCTATATAAGGTCAACCAATGTGCATATTAATTGTGAAGTAAAACTACAAAATCAAGGCGAGTTTATAGAGCTGTACACATTATGTTGTATACCAAATTCCTTGTGGGGTAAGGATGTATAAATAGCCTAACAAGTACATGTGAATCATAATACATGATGCTTGCTAAGAGATATTTACTAGTACATATTTATATAGGAGTATGATTAAATTATTAATTGAGGCAATCTCTAATGGCTATTCTTTTGCAGTGAATGAGGATCATGATCATTGCCTTGTTACCTAAAAAAAGGTTAACCATATTGTTCACTAAACTTGTCAAACTTGATCATTAACTTGGGAATAGAGCTTATGTTGTTGATCCAGTTTGATCACCAATGACAATTTTTTTCTTCAAAAGAGAAACATGTAACTTATATTTGAGATGAAAGAAGTTACATTTTGTACATGCTTATGTGCACAAAACTGAATTGACCATAAGAGTCCATAATTGCCCCTAATACTATCCAAAAAAATATTTTAAAAGGGTTTAAACCAATAGAGCACATAGCACAAAGTTAATTTATGCATAATAAACTAGGCTTTCATAGAGCTAATCTAATGCTCTTTAAAAGATCAAAGGGAAGGATGGTCATTTTGTCATGAGATAAGTAGTATATCTTATCCTCCAAAAAAGATTATAAACAACAAAGAGAAGACCAGTGCTCATCATTTAGAGCCATATTGAAAAGCAAGATTATGTGAGAAAATATTGAGGCTCTTGTTAGATTTTCACAATTTAATTCAAGATTATCTAGGATCTTATCTGAGAGAATAACATGCACAACATTTAAACACAAGAGACAAGAGACACAGTTTTTCCTCGGGGAAACCATAAAGGAGAAAACCCCGCAATTTCCTCAGAGATAGAATGAGCAACAATACAATAGCAGAAATATAAACCCCTAAAGTAGAAATGGTCTTCAATAGCTTCTCTCTTCTCCACTTGTGTGAACTTGTCCTTCTCCTCACTAATGTGAACTTGATGAGTGAGTGAATGAGCAAATAGAGTGGAGCACCCTCTCTATTTATACTTTAACTTCCACTTGACCTTTTACCTAACTAGGTCAGCCCCTAGTTGTACTTGACTGGGTCGACTTCTCTAGGAGAGTCTAATAACCCATTAATGACTCAACTTTGGGGTCTAATGCCCCGACATACAATGGAGGGTTAACCTCAATGACTTTACATGACTCAAGTACAATAATGACTCCCAACCGGAGGAATAAACATCTCTGTCGGAGGTACAATAATAAAATACAAATACAACATAAAATAGACAAGTGAATATCTTCCGAAGTTACAATTACATTAACACTCCCTCTTAACTAGGAAGGTATTCTTGACACAATCATCAGCGCAAGTGTTCGTCGCTGGATCATAGTCGTCATTGCTGCTGCAATCTTCATCATCTCGATCATCAATATCCAATCTACTCGTCATAGGAATTTCTACAGAGCCAACCCTTTTTCATGCTGGATGTAGGCCTAGCCTTCATGTAGGTCTTCATCATCTCTGCGAGCAAGCCATCAAGTATGTACATCTCAGGACTTATTACATTGCCTCTGCAAAACCTGTGTACATCTCAGGATTGATTACATTGCCTTGCAAAACCTGTGTACATCCCAGAACTAATTACATTTCCTTGCAAAACCTGTGTACATCGCAGGACTGATTACATTGCCCTGCAAAACCTGTGTACATCGCAGGACTGATTACATTGCCTTGCAAAACCTGAGTACCCTAATTTCACCTCATCACGTCCAAATCATCTCAATGTCAATGGAGCACAGCCCAGATGCACATCACACAACACTTATATCACCCGACATGGGAGAACAAATCTACCACCATTTGGGAAAGGCTCCAGCCCTTGCATCTACACTATGGGAGGACACACGTACCACCATGTGAGAATGGCTCCTGTGCATCTGTGTCTTCCAGACTGATCACTTCCCCCTGGAAGGAACCTCAATCTGGAATACACCAAGCTTCTCTCTGAAGTACTCAAACTTCACTCTGGCCAGTGGCTTGGTCAACACATCGGCTATCTCCTCGTCTGTCACAACATACTGGAGCTTCATTGCTCCTCTCTGCACCATATCCCTGATATAGTGATACTTGATCTCGATTTGCTTCGACTTGTCATGGAACATTGGGTTCTCAGACAACTTCACACAACTCTAGTTGTCGCAATATATACAAGTCACATCCAATTGGAGATCAAACAAATCAGATAGTAGCTTCCTCAACCATACTGCCTCACAACTAGCAAAACAAGCTGCGCTATACTCTGCTTCGGCTATACTCAGTGCCACGCAGGACTGCTTCCTGCTAAACCAAGATATCACACCTGATCCCATACTGAAGCAACACCTTGAAGTGCTCTTCCTATCAGTGGCACTGCCTGCCCAATCCAAATCAACATAACCCTCCAAGTTAATCTTTTGATTCGCGTCATACTTGAGCCCATAATCCACCGTACCCTTCAGGTACCTCAGAATATGCTTTGTAGCAATCAAGTGAACATGTCTCGGATCCATCCGGAACTGGCTCAATGTGTTCACAGCAAAGCAAATATCTGGTCTCATATTCGTCAAGTACATCAAAGATCTAATCATCTGATGATACATCGTGGCATCAACCGACTCTGATGAAGCATCACTCAATAGCTTTAGGTTCGATGCCATAGGTGTGGCCATGGCCTTGCAGTCCATCATCCCGAACCTCTTCAGGATCTCTACTGCATACTTCCCTTGTCCAAGGAAGATTCCATCCGCACTCTGCCACACCTCCATGCCTAGAAAATAGTGCATCATACCCAAGTCCTTCATCTTGAACTCAGCAGCAAGCTTCCTCTTCGTGTCTACAATAAGCCCATCCTCACTTGTCACAAACTGGTCATCTACATAAAGTAGAAGTATCATTGGGTTCCCTTCCTCAACCTTGTAGTAAAGGTTGGAATCTGCTTTACTCTTGGTAAATCCCAAACTAGTTAGGAAGGTGTCTATCCTACCGTACCACGTCCTAGGTGCCTGTTTCAATCCATACAAGGCCTTCTTCAATTTGCACACGAGTCTCCCTGTCATGTGTCTCAAATCCGAGTGGCTGCTCCACATACACTTCCTCTTCCACTACACCATTCAAGAAAGTTGTCTTGACATCCATTTGGTGTACTTTCCATTTCATCACTGCAGCCAGAGCAAATACTGATCTAATGGAAGTGTATCTGGATACAGGTGCAAATGTCTTCTCATAATCTATCCCTTCCTTCTGGGAGAAGCCATGTGCCACGAACCTTGCCTTGTATTTCTCTATGCTACCATCTGCAGCATGCTTGATCTTGTAGATCCACTTGGAAGTCACAACAGACTTCCCTACTGGTCTCGAGACCACATCCCAGACATCATTCTTCATGATCGACTAGTACTCCTCGATCATGGCATCCTTCCATTCCTTCCTCTCTGTCGCTTCTTCATAGTTGGCAGGTTCCTTGTCAATGATGTCGCATAGCAAGGCTACATAACTAGAGAATGGCCTCGGTCTCTTGCTTTCTCTATGCATTCCTTCTGGAGCACCATATCTCTCTGCCTCTTGAATTGTTTCCCGTACCCATGTTGGTTTCCTCTTGTGAGAATTCTTCTCACGAGGTGGATCTACAGGTTCTTGTGGATCTTCTATCTCGCGGTCTTCATGATCTTCTAGATTTGCTTCATTCATTGTTGTATCTCGGATACTGGGTGCTTCTGGTTCTTCAATGTCTTCAATATGTAGCTTTCTGGATTTGTGATATGCTGAGTATTCATTGAATGTTACACCCCTGCTGATGTCGATCTTCTTGAACCCTGGAAAATATATTCTGTAAGCCTTCAAGCTTTCACTATATCCCATGAATATGCTCTTCTTTTCTGAAGGATCTAACTTCGTCCTTTTCTCCTTCGGGATATGTATGTATACAAGGCAGCCAAATATCCTGAGATGGCTGACCTCTGGTTTCTCATCGGAGAAAGCTTCTTTTGGTGTCTTGTTGTCAAGTACTGTATGTGGAGTACGATTCTGTACATACACGGCTGTTCTCGCAGCTTCTGCCCATAGATGCATTGGAAGATCTTGGTCGTGAAGCATTTCTCTTGCTGCTTCCATGATTGTTCTATTCTTCCTTTCTACAACTCCATTATGTTGCGGGTTATATGGAGTGGTCAACTCCCTCTTAATCCCTGAATCTCTGGAAGCCCCACTATTTATAAGCCAATCATTGCTTTCGTGTGTGACAGTGCCTGTGAGAGCTGAAATCAGAACATATTCTTCATCACTTGAAGAATCTTCATTGTCTTCTCTGGTTCTCTTCCTTGGAGGTTCATCATCCTCTGGAGTGTGAGCATGATGTCTTTTCTTGTTTTTCTTCTTCTTGTGGGAGCTACTTTTCTTCCTGGGACAATCTCTGGAGTAGTGTCCCTTCTCATCACAAGTAAAGCATCGAATGTGAGATAGATCTTTCTTGTAACTTCTGAGGTTCTCCCTCTGATGCTGGTGGTGGTGTTTACCCTTCTTGTGATGAGTATGTTCCCTGTTGTTGTTGTTTTTCCTGGTGTGTGCTGTGAGATCCTGGTCTTCATTACCCATCTTTTCTTCTCGAGCTACAATTCGAGCTTCTTCCTGTGAGCACTCTTCCCATAGTCTACTGAAGGTGATCAACTTTCTTCTTGCACATATTCCTTAAATAAAGGAATCCCATGACCTAGGAAGACCATTCAAGGTGGTCATCACTATTTCTCCATTCTCTATATCTTCTCCCACAGCTTCAAGTTGTTCTTTTATCTGAGAGACCCTTGTAAAGTAGGACTGCATGGTCTCTACATTTTGTATTTTGACATTCTTCAATTGGTTTCTCAATGTCATCTTCCTATTTATATTCCTCCCTTCAAATAAGGTGGTAAAGGCATCAAACATCTCTTTAGGTGTCTTCAGGGATGACACATGTGGTATGAGATGGTCCTTGATAGAATCTGCAATGATTCTCTTAGCCTTAACCAAGTTCTTCTTGTGTAAGGGTTTAGCCTCATCTCTCTCTGGAACTGGAACCTCTTCATTCACATAGGTGTCCAATTCATTCTCTTCTAGGACAAGCCCAATCCTATATTTCCATGCTCGGAAGTTATCATCCCCTTCAAACTTATCCTCAAGCTTGGTGTGGTGAGACAACTTTAATGAGAAACTCAAATGGAAATATAAAATATTTAGGTCTTACCACTTGATTTGTTGAAATTGGATCTGGAGCTGGCTAGGGTTTGACAGAGAAACCCTAAAAATTCAAACTTGGAATTTGAAACTTTTGTCTGGATAGAAAGATGCGCTTGACTGAGGAGAGCAAGCTGGTACACTTGGATTTTGAAAATTCCAAAAATTGACCCCTGAAAAATGACTTGTGAAATTATGATCTGCAATTTCTGCCTTTCTGGTTTTTCTGGTCCAAAATCAAATTAGGGTTTGAATTTCCTGGAGTTTCACCAAACCAAAAACTTCGATCTTGGTCTCTAAATTTCGATTTTGCTGAGGAGCTCCTTCCTGTGCTGATTGCACCCCAAAATTCCATTTATGTGAAAAGCCCTAATTTCCCGTAGTGGTGACAGGCCAAAAATTGAAAATGTTCAGAATCAATTTCTGTTTCAACAGAAAGATGCGCCTTCCTTAGGCGAGTTACCCTAGCCTCCTTTTGCTGAAAATCTATGGAGAGAAACCCAAAAATTAAGAAGCCCTAGATTCTACAGCTGCACAGTGTCTTCTTCTCAGGTTAGCTCTGATACGATGTTAGATTTTCACAATTTAATTCAAGATTATCTAGGATCTTATCTGAGAGAATAACATGCACAGCATTTAAACACAAGAGACAAGAGACACAAAGTTTTTCCTCGGGGAAACCATAAAGGAGAAAACCCTACAACTTCCTCAAAGATAAAATGAGCAACAATACAATAACATAAGTATAAACCCCAAAAGTAGAAATGGTCTCCGGCAGCTTCTCTCTTCTCCACTTGTACGAACTTGTCCTTTTCCTCACTAATGCGAACTTGATGAGTGAGTGAATGAGCAAATAGAGAGGAGCACCCTCTCTATTTATACTTTAACTTTCACTTGACCTTTCACCTAACTAGGTCGGCCCCTAGTTGTACTTGACTGGGCCGACTTCTCTAGGAGATTCTAATAACCCATTAATGGCTCAAATTTGGGGTATAATGCCTCGACATACAATGGAGGGTTAACCTCAATGACTTTACATGACTAAAGTACAATAATGACTCTCCCGACCGGAGGAATAAACATCTCCGTTGGAGGTACAATAATAAAATACAAATACAACATAAAATAGACAAGTGAATATCTTCCGAAGTTACAATTACATTAACAACTCTTGGGGTTGATCTACATTTACCTTGTGGTCTATCATCACCAAGAAACCTTTAGTGAAATGAACTCCTAGTTTTGAAAGATTGTTTGTGAGATCAATATGCTTGCTACATATGTGAGTGAGTAATATATTTGATTGAAATTTCCCTTTATAAGATTGACTTGTCCTATCATTGGGTGGAGGAAGATGCTACACATCTATGTTTTCCCATTTATCCAATTAAATGACAATTTTGAATCTCCAAAAACTTTTAAACAATTCACACCTTGCTCCATTGCAATTCTTAACAAGGGAGCTAAGACCCATATTGATCTTGGACTTTGCTTCACAACGAAATTTCGCATTGAACTTAGAATTTTATTTCATTTTGAAATTTCTTTTGCTACACTTTGAAAAAATGGAAAAGTTGCTTTACCCAATTGCTTGAGCCTCTTCGGAGACCCAACTCGAAGAGGTAAGTGTTAGAACAAATAAACCTCTACCTAGCTACCTAGACCTTGATTTGATGACTCCAGTGGGCCTAACCTCATGAAAATTGACCACCTGAGTCAACCATGAGTTGGTTTCCTAGATTTGTGGGTGCATTCCTTGATTTGGGGGACTTCTCCTTGATGTTAGATGTGATCCAATCAATTGTTAGTTAAGGACTAGATGCGCTCCACTAATCTAGGTTGACCCTAACTGACCCTCTATTGTCATTAACACTCTATTCAATTAGTAGCGCCCTAGTTGAAAGATTTTAGGGATTTGCATGCACTTCTTCAGTTAGAACTAGTGCTTAGTGCATCCCAAGGTAAGTTAAACTTAGTCTAGGTGAGTATGCATGGCTAACTAAGGGTCTTTGGCTCTAGTTAAGCTTGACTATCCTCCAAAGCATTGCATTAGCAGTTCGAATAGCCTCTTGACCTAATTCAAATTGCCTTGCCATTTATTTTTTTCACGTCCATTCATTACAGTTAATGAAATACATCATTTCTTCTTATTATCTATTATATCCTTTTTGTGTGATGATTAACGCTAATACATGTGTTACATGAATTGTTGCTTATTGATCTCTTTTCGCATTATATATCTCTAGTATTTATGCCTAGATCTATATATGCTCAAGTTTTACAATAAGGAGAGTTGGAAAGAAATAAAACATCTCATGTGCCGCATACCCCAGGGTTGGCACCATCAAAGGAGCCCTATGGTGCATTTTTGTTTAATTCTAAACTCCCAATTTGTCCAATGGGATTTGGACTAGGAACCAATTTAATCTCATCATAAACATACCTAGTTTTACATAAAAATTCATGATGGGTGAAAGCATGCTCTTCAACAAGAATGTCAGTCCTTGTTATCAAATTCCCCATGCTACAATATAAGGAAGGTCTATATGATATGCAATTGAAGTGTCATCCATCCAACGTTTAAAAATTCGCCATATAGGGATTCCCCTTCCCACTTTGCATTGCCTCGTATTAAAATTATAAGCTCTTTCGATACCTTCTTAGTAAAAGGGAAGTCCACACGAATATGTATTATATATTATCCATTATTACTACAAAGAATGTAGAAGTTGGGACCTTGCCATGATCTCCTCTAGAGGACATCTTGGAGGAGCTTTGGGATTCCAAATAGAGTTCTCCACCAAGTAGCCATTGGTTGATCATCCAAAAAAAAATCCAACTATCCTAACTAGGCTATGTATTCTCCACTTACATGATTTTTTAATCAAATCAAAAGGTCTTCATTCATGCTCAATGCAATGAAGTTCCTTTGCAAGTTTTGGATGAAAACGTTCCACTCTTTCACCATTGGACCATCTAAACCATGAAGTTTCTCGTCCTTCCAATCATGTTTCTAGGAAGTGTGTCCAGGAGTTGCTACATCTCCTAAGGTGAGGATGTCTTAATGCTTAAGAGAAGCTAACAAACCTTCTGATAATTTGTGTTGACATTCACAACTTACCCATGGGTTCAACCCTAATATGATGTTCCTCTCACTAGTTTTCCATCTAACCTAGTTCCTAACAATAAGGAAGGCCATACAGGGAATTTCTAAATAATAGATGCATTAAAAATAGGTTTGATTAGCAACCTTATCCAATCTTCTATGGATAGGGGGGCAATATATTTGGAGAGGATACCTTGTTGCCAAAGGTGATCAATTTTATTTAACCTCCAAATCCTCTTTGTTGCTAGGGCCTACATAATTGATATATATTCTTTAGGCCCCATCATGCAAGAGGCTTTGGCTTAGCCAATGCATGCCATTTCACTAGAGGTACTGAATTCTTGTATGGATTCCCTTTCCATAAAAGCTAAAACATCTTACATATCTCCATAAAGTGGATTGTTTGTACCTAAGACTCATTGACACAGGGTTATCCATGAGTCTTCTTCTATTACTTTGGAGATAATCTTGTATATGGCATTGCATAGAGAAATAGGTCTACAATCCTCAGAAGATTAATGGGAATTCTTCTTAGGAATAAGGGATAGAAAGGTGAAGTTGAGGGCACCTAGAACCTTTCTTGAGGTCCTTGACTCTTCAACTACAATGAGAATTCATTTCCTAAGAAATCCTAGAATTTTTGGAACAATTCCATGGTCCATCTATTTGGTTGAAGACTCTTGTCCTTTTTGCAAAGAAAACACTACTTTAAGCTCATCCTTTGAAGTCTTAGTAACCAAATCTTCATTGATAATTATCTATAACCCCTTGGGAATTTTTCTGAAACTTTGACAATCTAAGCTATGTTGGTTTTGGCAAGATTCTTGTACAAATTATCAAAATAAATTACCCCTTTGGTTGATATATACTTCAAAGTGGAAGCTCTATTGCCATCTTCTTTGTGGATGTTCCACATAGTATTCATATTTTTTCCATCTTTTGCAATATTGTGATTTTTTTGGTATTTTCATCACTCTCAATGGGTTAAGTGGCCCTACTTTTCCAACTCCACTTGGCTTTTTCCCAAGCTAGGAGATTTCTCTTTTTCCTTCCTAATCTTTCAAAACTTCTTTGTCCTCCTATGAAAATAGATATCTAGAGCTTTTACAAAAGAGGGAAAATACTTCTTCTTCAATTTCAAGAAGAGTATTTTGAGAGTTCTAGTATTTCTCTTTAGCCCCATAGATAGTACTTTAAGTCTTTGAATATTCTTCATGAGCTAAAGCATGATATTCTTAATTAACTAAGATCAACTAAATTCCATTCTCTTTTAACTATTTTTGTGAGTCTTACTAGTGTATCATGTATGAAGTGCCCCTAAGATATAAGACGATGATGATATGGTGCTCTAAGATTTCGTTGCATTGGTATGAGGGTGAATTTGGAACTATTGTTGGGGGTTTCTGAAATGAGAGTTTGGCAGTCGATTGGCAATGTTGTGTCCAAGGATTGGGACAACATTATAATGTTGCACTAACATAATTTGTGCATGAGGATTTTGGTGCAACTTCAAGGTTGGAACTCTTTAGTGTAAAGGTTATCTAGTACAATAAGCATTGTTAAGAAAGTCTTGTTGGAAAGTAAAATGGCATTGGTATGGGTTAAAATTATGATAGTGAAGAGATTAGTACTCCATGGCTAGTGATGGTTCCTGTTGTACCAAGAATAGAAGTGTTCAGGCTGCCATGGCCCTGAATGATTCCTCTTTGGTGAGCAAAGAAGGAAACATTTATTGTAGTTACTCAAGTGTGAATTAACTAGCTTGCATAAGCAATAAAATAGCCTTAAAAATTTAAACAACCAAGTAGCCTTGTTGTGATTGTGTCATGTCATATTATTAGAAAATCCATGGAGGTAGACTCCAATGGGTGTTTAGAGATGAGTGATGGTATCTCAATTCCTTTATTTTTATTGGTCAATTTAGCAATAACACAAGCAACATCAGCCTTCATATATTTCTGACATGGAGGTAGACTCCCATGGGTGTTTAGAGATGAGTGATGGTATCTCAATTCCTTTATTTTTATTGGTCAATTTAGCAATAACACGAGCAACACCAGCCTTCATATATTTTTGACATCCTTAAAGAGGTAAGGCCAATAAACATATATCTACAATAATGTAAGGTCTTATGGATGTTGAAATGATTTGCAACCATGGAGTAATTTACCTCTTAAATAAGCTTATTGCATTGTTCTCTTATTAGTACACATAATTTTCCAAGGTGGTGGAAGTTGTCACAAAGGCATAAATTTGTGCACATTTTTTCTTGGAGGAGGTTTAAATCTCCCTAGTTTGTGACACATTTGCATGTTTTATGTCCACAAGTATCCAAGATAGTCAATAAGGCATTGTGCACTAAAGATATACTTTGGCATTCTCAACCATGCCACGCCACTTAACTAACATATCTACTTTACCATCTATATATTTTCCCCAAAATTACTTTAAATGATTTACCTTTTTATACTCTATAGAAGGGACCTATGATTAGGCTTTCTACTATAACTGGACATTCGTGCCAAAAATAAAATCTCTTTATTTTTAATTGGACATTCATGCCAAAAAAAAAATCTCTTTATTTTTACGTGACACATATAGAAGCTAAATAGATCTAGAGTGTCTCTCTTTCAAGTGAAGGATTTGATTTTTCAATAGTTACATGAATCCTAGATATATTATTGGTATGATAATTCAATTGTCATAGTTTCTCTTATGATTACCGAAAGGTTCACATACAATGCCATAATGAGTGCATGTGATTATGTTATTGTTATGTAGATAATATTTATGGTCATGTTATTATTGTATCATTGATATGCATGCTAAAACTAGTTGGGTCATTAATATATAACCAATGTATTTTTGACATTAAAGCTTCCTTTGACTATTAATAAATTAAAATGTACATTGCTTTAATACACAATGTCATGTCCCAAAATTTTGCATTGGGTCACAATGGCCTAAGCCCCTTGGCCATACTCATGATAGTTTGTCAAATGGATGCTAAGGGTCAAATAAATGCCAAGAATGAAGTCCAAGTTACAAATAATGTGATATTAGATCCAAATGGACAAGGTGGGTCACATTAAGAGAAATTCCCAATTCAAAGTTATAATATACCCATCCAAATGAACTGCCATGGAGGAAAATTACTAGTTCCCTAGGTTGGGGGGTGGAAGCTTTGGGATTTGAAATAAGGGGGATAATAAATGATGTTTGAACATTAGAATGGCATAAATATTTAATAAAGGAGATCAATAAATAAATACAAGGGAAAATCAAAGTGGCAATTGATCATGAAGACACATGGATGATGTGGGACCCACACAAGCTAGATTTTCTATGCCATAGGGCATCCTCCTCTTGTCATTTCGAATCCATAAGAATCCCAACGTTCTTGGGATGAGTTGGAAGGTCAATCTACTTGGAATGAATCAATTAAGGTCGAATTGGAGTGGAAGAGTAACTCCCATGGAAGAGGAAGAGGCATTTTGGAACTAGTGAGACACTTGGACTAGATTCCCTAGCTCTATCATGACAACAATGATGAATATGCTATGACACCTATGACACAAATCATACATGAAGGATGAGATCTGACATATATGACATGTCAGGGCTAAAAATAGCCTCCAAGAGGACGCTCAAGTGAGTTAGGGCATCCAAAGAGACACCAGTTCGAATTTGGAGAAGGAGAGGGCTAGAATTGGAAGGAATAGTGGCATACTTGGGAATCTCTTCCCAACTTGAGTTGGCATGAAGCTCTTGGGAGGACTTCGACCCATGGAGGACCTTAGAAGTTTATAAAAGACAATAACAAAGAATGATAGTATCTTTTTTATCATTTTAGCATTTGCATTTTGCATTTGGAGAGGAGAGCTAGTGGAGTGCTACTCTACTTGCCTTAGCACCAATTTCGAGGGTGAAAGATTCCCATCCTAGTTGGTAATTGGAAAGGAAATTCATACCTTTCATTTGGATCTTTAATGGAGTCTTTTGTTACAGGTTTAAGCTATAGGGCATCTCATGGTCACATTTCTTTCAGCTTGCTTCTACAACCATTCTTCTATTTCTTGGCATATTCTTGCTCCTTGAGGAGAGGTGCACTTGTTGAGGTGATGAACTCTTTTGGATAGATCTTGAGGCCCCATATAATTGTAATTTGATATATATACTCTGTTTTTACTACTTAGAAGACTTTCAGGTCGAAAATCAAAGAGATTGATGTAAAAATGCTAAACTATGAACAAATGGTGACATTTCCCCAATACCTTGTTATTTGCACTTGAAGTGGTATCAAATTCGAATGGTTCAGTCAATGTATGATGTATTAATGTTGTATGGAGTGCCATTAATATTTTGAAGAAGTTTAATGTTCATTATACAAGCATTTGGAGCAATATTCTTAAGTTTCATAACCATTTGTGAAGAATTACTATCATTCCCCCCTATGTCGAAACTAGTCTTTTTGTATCTGATTTAAGAGGGTTGTATCAGACTCAATAAACTAAATGGCGATGTGTTATCGAACAATCTACCAATAGCGGACTCAAGGCATGATCTCCCTAGTTCAAGTGAATCTAGAACAAATAGGACAGGATACAAGACTCATTTCCTAGATCTAGTTACAGATCGACTACTTAGATATCATACCTTTCAGATCGTGGATCCCTCTCCTTGTTGTTGCTCCAAGTCCCGCGGTCGTCAGATCTCCAGCTGCAAGACCTGTCAAGACAATATGGAAACAATACAAGCAGTACAATATATCTAAACAATAACTTATATAAGTAAACTACAAATAATAATCAACACGATAACATTTGTGGAAAGAGTTTGTATTACTATATTAAAAGTGGGAATACATAGAAAGGAGAAGAACACAACCAAACCCTTAACGTCTCATCCTCCATCCAACATGTCCAAGCCAAACCTCCAAGATGGTACAAGCTTCCCAAGATGATAAGGGATCACCAATGTGGATTCTACTAGCATAAGGTTACTATAGACCTTCCCCCCTTTGGAGTGGAGAGGAGCTTCACTTATATAGGGCTAGAGAGATATGGTAGGTTGAGGATTAGGGGGAGATGGTTAAGGGATCCTCCCATTAGGTTAGGAACCGAAATGCCACCTCACCTAGAGTCTAGGGATAGGTCTCCACCTCAACAAACTTCTAGAAATACCTCAAGACTCCCCAAAATAACCTTTAACCAACCTCGTCGCACCCTGGTAGAGGACATAGAGCGACAAAGGGGGTCTATCGCACTTTTCCTGAGGACAACCTGCGACACTGTCTCACCCTAGATGACCAAGAACTGCGACAGAGGGGGTCTGTTTCACCCTGTAGGAAGACAAAGTGCGACAACCTACTCAAAGAGGTCAACTAGGCAAGGAAATCTCTCAGTTGGATGTGTTTTAGCCCAGAATGAGTTTAGGGTCAGAGCAAAGAGTTTACACAATGGTCAATATGACAACATTATCACAACGGTCATGATGACGACACTTGGTCATAATGACGACGCTTGCAACGGTCATGGTGACGACACTACGTCATGATGACGACACTTGCACAAGGGTGACGACATTTTGGTGTAACAGAATGCCCCCCAAAGCATGAAGCTGGCATAATGAGACAGGTGAAATGCTTTGTAGTAAGAAAAATGGCAAGGACTT
This sequence comes from Larix kaempferi, assembly GCA_027924585.1. Lineage (NCBI taxonomy): Eukaryota > Viridiplantae > Streptophyta > Pinopsida > Pinales > Pinaceae > Larix > Larix kaempferi. The sequence goes on from BSBM01000252.1 coordinate 7,608,109, forward strand.
GCTGGTTGGAAGGAGCTGCTGCAGAAATGACCTGAGATCCACAAGTCTCACAAAACATGGCTGTCGACCAATACACTGCAGATCCATGATAGTAAAGACCGACCGAACACAATCATGGCTACTAGACACAATCGTAGATCCATTATGGGATGATAACATAGCCACGACCAATACAAAGTGGATCCGTGTAATATAACTCAAACAATATCCATCGCAACCTGGGTACAATATGACTTCCCCAGGGTCTTCAAGTCGAATCCACAATGATACGAATCTATCCATGTGATTACAATGTTTTGGAGTCGAACATAGTAGAAACCACTTGACTACCGGTCATTAATGTATACCGTTAACAAGCACGAGGGAAATCACCATTGATGTCAATGATTCCCAAGGTATCATAGTACATATCACCAAGCGTGAATAAATGAGTTGAAATCGAGCACTTGACGAAATCTTTCAATCAGGAGCCAATGACGTAAACTCATGTTGAAAGCGAGGTAACCTGCCATTGAGGCATGCAGGCCCAAGGTACTTGACTGGTTTCTAGGTTCAAACCTCGGATGATGAGTTGAAGTCGACAAGGATGAATTCGTCGACAGAGGGCCATGATGACTCCCCCATCAACGACACGAAACTCGATAACAGATATTTGGAGTAGATTGGATGGTATAGTAATGTGCAAGACTAACTCAAGGTAGAACGACATGATCGAAGGTGTATTGACTGCAGATGATGAGTAACAAATGTCTCTTGAACATGGGCATGGCATGACTTGGCAGTATTGACATGACGAGAGCGACACCGACCCCCAATGCAACTTGATGATGGAAGCATGCTTTGGGAGACCCAAAGGAGTGACAAAACTCACGAAATTGATAGGACTCGGAGACAAACAGATTACCCAAGTACGGAATGCAAATGAAAACTAGTGCCATGTTCAAGAGTGACTACGTACTGCCGTAATTAAGATGTAACACAAAATATTCCCTTTTTTCCCCATCATTATTGATGAGTACCTCATGTGTTTTTTATGAGCTTGATGAGGGTAACTAGATGCTCAGTATAGCTCATCTCATAGATGAGTCCAATTCCACATGTTTTACAAACCTGGAAAAGGAGGGGTTCATCCCATAACGGGCCCTTCAGTGTTGAGTTTTAACGAGTCCAGAGAAGGAAAACTCGGTCGTCATTTCATGTTTAGAGAGTTTGAAAAGAACTAAAGAAGACTCCAGGAGGTTCTTTTTCGTAAAGTTAGTCCCTCTGCTCGAAAAAGGATAAAACAACGCAAGAGAGAACTCTTCCAATCATGATCAATTGAAGTGCTCCTTTTCCGTAAAAAGTGCCCCCTGGTTCGAAAAAGGAATAAACTGCCACCATAGAGATGATCATTCAAATACTTTTACAAGCATGAACACATCAAGTTCGCTTGGCAATATTTTCCTATTTAGGGAGTCTGAAAAGAGCTTAAAGAGGACTCCATGGACAACTTTGTCATGGTTGATGACCGAGTACGACAAAGGAAAAAGTAAACTAGGCACAGTTCCTTTTCCTTAAATAGTCTAGCGAGGCTGGATAAAGTGATAAACCTATACTCGGTAGACACACATTTTTACTCAAATTTTTAACGAGCATGAGAATGGTATAAAAAACACTCGGAATCTTTTTCATGTTTGAACCAGAGCACGAAAAAGTAAAAAGTAAGCTCAAACCACTTTTCATGTTTCAACCAAAGCATGAAAAAAGTGAAAAGTAAGTTCAACACCATCTTACTGTTTTTAACGAGCTCGAAGATAGGTTGGAAGAATGCTCATGGTGTCTGCTTCATTTTTTAACGAGCTTGTGACAGAAAATGAACTATGCTCAGGATTATTTTCATGGTTTAGTGAGCTCGAAACTAAAAAGAAAATATGCTCGAAAATATTCCTATTGGACGAAGTTTTTCCATCATGATATCCAGAGGTTGGTATATGCCCCCAGCATGATTTCCAGAAGTAAGTGACTTAACTCCATAGAAAGGGAACTAGGCCCCCAGCATGATTACTATAAGTAAGTGGCTTCAACATAATGTACCGATGTTGAAGAGATGCCCCCAAGCTTCATTTCATTCTCCTAATCTACCCCTAGGCGGATGAAAAGAAGGTTCAGGTACTAATTCAATGGAAAGACTCGACTCAATGGAAAATGATCTGTTTCATTTTTTAACGAGCTTGACACAGGAATAAAACTCTGCTCGTATGACTTGTTTCATTCTTTAGCGAGCTTGACACAGAAAGGGAACCATGCTCATTGGGTACTGTTTCATTTTTTAACGAGCTTGACACATGAAAAGAATTATGCTCATGAATGGTTTCATTTTTACACAAGCTCGAAACCAAAGGGAAACTATGCTTGGAGGGACCTGTTTCATTTTTTAATGAGCTTAAAACAGAAAGGAAACTATGCTCAGAAACGGTTTCATTTTTACACAAGCTTGAAACCAAAGGTAAACTGTGCTTGGGAATGGTTTCATTTTTACACAAGCTTGAAACCAAAGGTAAACCATGCTTGGGACTGGTTTCATTTTTACACAAGCTTGAAACCAAAAGGGAAACTTTGCTTGGGAAATGGTTTCATTTTTACACAAGCTTGAAACCAAAGGGAAACTATGCTTGGAAAATACCCAACATGATGACCAGAGGTTGGTAGAGTGCCCCCCAGCATAATAAGCTAGGGGAACTACTCCAGCATGATGCCCAGAGGATGGAGACTTTCCCCCCATCACGAGGGGGAAGAAACCACTAAAACATGTGGAACATTTAGGAAAGTTTGATTACTAGGAGTCATGTGATGAGTGGGTGTCACATAGGAAAGCTGATTAATGGTCACAATCCTCCCATCATAGGGAAAATACATCACTCGAAAGAGTGTGGACACTACATCTCTCGTAGCATAGACATAATCACGTCCAAGGAGCAGATTGAAATCTAAGGGACCTTGGAAAACCATGACATCAATATAAACAGTTTTACCTCCCAAAGTGATAGGTAACTGAGGAAGGATCCATAAAGGTCCAGTAGGCCTTCTATTGAAAGCCAGTATCTGGTCAGTGACTGGAACAAGCCGAGGAGAACCTATAGCTTTCCAAGCAGTTGAGGATAAAATACTAACAGAATCTCCCTCATCCACTATAGTGCGAAAGATTTCCTTATCGGAAATTCCTACATATATCTAGAAAGGAACACTTGAAGGAAGACGAGATTCTTCCAAACCATTCCATTCAAAGGAAATGACCTCAGTACTTGGAGGGGGTCCTGTGGAAATGGACATGGTTTCCCCTCGCCCAGAACAATCTGAACTGACTAGAAAAACATCAGCAGTTTCTATTTCACTCTCAACTGGAAGACTAGAATGAGACAAAGATCATGTCATGGTGACTACTTCAGTCTGGACATTCTCCAATGAAACAGTGGGATCGAGTGGAGTTAATATCGACTCGACCACTTCAACTTCACTCTTTGAAGAAGGAGTGGGATCGACCAAGGATGGATCTAGATTGACCGCTTCATCAACCAATGGGGGGTCAAGGGAAAACTTACGATATCCAGTTGGAAGGTGGTTCTGAGATACATTAATCTCTTCCAACAATTTTGAAGCTTCATCCATGCGTGGACAAAGGTAAGTACGATGCATGCCCTTGCATAACCAACAAGGGTTTGCAGCTCTACCCTTTCGACCCTTAATTACAATGTCACTAGTTGATGGGGCATCATCAGTATGATGTCCAGAGACTGATGACATGGGTTGTTCGGAACGCGACCATATTTCTAAGACCTTGGAGATACCAGGGCATCTCTTAAGAAAATGGGACCCTTTGCAAAGTTTGCAAGGGAATTTCGGTTTACGCAAATTCGAAATAGATGTATCTATGTTCCCAGCATGATGATCAGTGGCTGGTGAGTCCCCAGCATGATGGTCAGAGGCTACGATTGTGACCTTCTGCTTGGTGTTCTTCTTCTTAATTTTCCTTTTCTTCTTCTTCTTCTCACTCGCCGTCTTACTAACATCAGAGTTTTCAGTAGGAGAAGAGGAAGAGAGGGAAGTCGATTCAATTTTTGAGGAAGAAGGAGAAGGGTCATCATGAAATTGAGGATCATGTGATGAAGGACTTAGGTCCAACACAATTAGTGCACTTGGTGTAACTAGATTGGAGAATAACCATACTGGTAATCCTATCATCAATCTAGGAACACTCAACGTAGCCATAAAGGGAGGACCAACAGTTCCACAAGGGGGGAATAACAAATGGCACACCCTGGAAAGGGGCGCCTTGGTTGGTAGTCCCGGAAGAATCTTCCATATTTGAATTCCCTATGAGTCTCTAAAGTACCACACAAGTCAAACACTACTCAAGTCTAAAAGCAACAAGCAAACTATGTGAATAGGAGTGGATGAAAAGTCAGGATCCTCACAGGATTATCAAGGCTTCGCAACTCGCTATATATCGTAGGGTCCAACAGTAAAACGCGACAAGGAGGATTGGGACCATACCCTTGCCTGAATACTCGACTACCTGGAATGTACGTGCGTAGTAATATCCCCGAGTGTTGTTCTCGGTGTATTGCAATGCCAAGACGGCCAAATGGTTAACTCAGTTGGTTTCAGGAATCCTAATGGTGTCTCCCGATATACTCAAGGTACGTGGGAGCTCAAATCCGTAATGGTGTTGTCTAATGCACAACCGCACGGCACAAGACCTTCCTATATACTACCGAGTACGTGAAACACCTTTCGATATACGTCAAGTACGTGAAACACCTTTCGATATACACGAAGTACTTGGTGGGTACGTGAAAGAGCTTCGATATACCTTGATGGTACGTGAAAGAGCTTCGATATATTGGTTGGCACGTGGAAGACTACAATATCCCCATAATACAGTGCTGGAAAGTAACGACAGCTGCCACGTTTTACGACGCCGGAACACGTCTCTAACTTACACACAGTTACTAAATGATTTTAACCTAATCCAGCGTTAATTTTATCTTGTACGGTTAGGTGGATGCATGAGGTGAGTACATAAACGTAAACATAATGCAGTCCTTAACTACATTAAAAATGCACTCTTTTCTTTACTTTTCGATGAAAACTATTTAAGGTAAGGAGAGATTTTTCTTTCTTTCAAACCAAAAAGTACTCAAATAGCAACGAAAAGAAGAATTCTTTCCTAGAGTGCAATAACTCTAACTTTCCGCAATAATAAGCTAAAAAACGCAAAGAAAATGAAAGATGCGATGAATTTTAACAATGCATAAGATAAAAATAATGAAGCGCTTTCAATTTTCACATGTATGTATCAAAAATGGAGCTTAATAACTAAACGCTTTTCATATCTATATATAGAAAGCGAGAGAATATGTACAACACTTACTCATTCAGAAATCCCCAAAGAAAAGAACGACAGGCACCCAAACAACTCAAAAGTACTCAAGAAAGGCTCAAAATCTACCAAATGCAAACAAAACTCAATGATTGAGCAGGAGAAGGGTTTGGAGATCAGATGTAATGATCTGAATAGATCCAACAAGATCTGGTGGGGTGATCAAGGGTGTAAAGATCAAACCAACCGCTGGGGGATCGAAATTGCCCGCCACAACCAAGCCAAACACTTGACTGACTAAGCACCCAAAATCAACCAAAACACATCCAAACAAGGACTATGCTGGATCTAGGGGGTGTGTGACCACAATACACATCCTATAGGCCTCAAGCAATCAGACCAAAAACCCAAAAAAGGGAAAACCCTGTTGATCCCTAAGTTTCAAGAGATCGCTGCACCTTATACACAGGCAAGGTGCGACAGAGGGGGTCCGTCGCAGGTTGTACACAGGCAAGGTGCGACACCATCGCAGTTTGGCTTCAGTCAAAGTGAGACGACCAGACAGTGGCGCAGGGAAGACTCAACCCAGGTGCGCCAGTCGAACTTTGAGCAGTAAAAGTGTGAGATCTCTTAAGGTAGAAGGGTAGGAGGCCTAATGATGATCCCAAAGAGAATCAAGGACACATATGAAACTCTTTAATGACAAAGATCTAATGGTAAGTAGGCTCAAAAGAATAGAAATGGCTCAGACAAAAGAGATGAAATCAATTCTATTGTTCGGTATCTCTAGTATGGTCGCCAAATTTGTTATCGAACAATCTACCAAGAGCGGACTCAAGGCGTGATCTCCCTAGTTTAAGTGAATCTAGAACAAATAGGACAGAATACAAGACTCATTTCCTAGATCTAGTTACATATCGAGTATTTAGATATCATACATTTCAGATTGTGGATCCCTCTCCTTGTTGTTGCTCCAAGTCCCCCAGTCATCAGTCTCCAGCTGCAAGACCTGTCAAGACAATATGGAAACAATACAAGCAGTACGATATATCTAAACAATAACTGATCTAAGTAAACGGTTAAGGAAGTAAACTACAAATAATAATCAACACGATAACATTTGTGGAAAGAGTTTGTATTACTGTATTAAAAATGGGAATACATAGAAAGGAGAAGAACACAACCAAATCCTTAACGTCGCATCCTCCATCCAACATGTCCAAGCCAAACCTCCAAGATGGTACAAGCTTCCCAAGATGATAAGGGATCACCAATGTGGATTCTACCAGCATAAGGATACTATAGACCTTCCCCCATTTGGAGTGGAGAGGAGCTTCACTTATATAAGGCTAAAGAGATAGGGTAGGTTGAGGATTAGGGGGAGATGGTTAAGGGATCCTCCCATTAGGTTAGGAACCGAAATTCCACCTCACCTAGAGTCTAGGGATAGGTCTCCACCTCAACAAACTTCTAGAAAGACCTCTAGACTCCCCAAAGTAGCCTTTAACCAACCTCGTCGCACCTTGGTAGAGGACACAGAGCGACAGAGGGGGTCTGTCGCACTTTGCCTGAGGACAACCTGCGACAGTGTCTCGCCCTAGCTGACCAAGAACTGCGACAGAGGGGGTCTGTCTCACCCTGTAGGAAGACAAAGTGCGACAACCTACTCAAAGAGGTCAACTAGGTAGGGAAATCTCTTAGTTGGATGTGTTTTATCCCATAATGAGTTTAGGGGTCAGAGCAAAGAGTTTACACAATGGTCAAGATGACGACATTATCACAACGGTCATGATGACGACACTTGGTCATAATGACGACGCTTGCAACAGTCATGGTGACAACACTAGGTCATGATGACGACACTTGCAACACTTGCGACACTTGCAACACTTGCACAAGGGTGACGAGATTTTGGTGTAACATAATTCCCCCCAAATCATGAAGCTGACGTAATGAGACAGGTGAAATGCTTTGTAGTAAGAAAAATGGCAAGGACTTGCTTATTGGAAGGAGCTACTGCAGAAATGACCTGAGATCCACAAGTCTCACAAAACATGGCTGTCGACCAACACACTACAGATCCATGATAGTAAAGACCGACCGAACACAATCATGGCTACTAGACACAATCGTAGATCCATGATGGGTGAGACCTCAGTCTGCTTGTAGATTGTTGTCGAAAGGGCCGGTGAAAAGGGGTTTTGTTGGTTCCTCGAACCGCTAAAAACCTGGGTCTACATTGGAAACCTCTAGAACAATTACTTAAGCCAAGAAATGGTTTCGTTGTCGCGCTAAGAATTTGTGATGAGTTGAGGTCGTGATGTGTGACGAAGAAGAAGCTTCGTTGGGTATTGATTTTTGGCATCCAGACAAGAAAGAAATCTGGGCTTGGTGTGACAAGACAGAAAGAGATTTCGCAAGGAAAGAAAATAGGCACCCACATCTTTCTGATGTTCAGTGGTTGAAAAAATACCTGTGGAAAGACGTTCATGACGTATTTTGGGCATCTTTTGGAAACAAGCTACACGAGTGGTTGTCAAGGCTCGCAGAGCGCAGAAACTGTACCCCAGGAGAAGTACCGACCAAGTGGACACCAGAGCTCATTGAAAGGCTCAAAGCAGTAGATAGTCCATTCATGCAAGCAGTCGACTTCTCGGTTGACAGTACACTACAGAGATCCGTGACGCAGTTCGCTGTAGACATGCTAAAGTCCTACAGCGCAGCCGAAGCAGATATTTTCAAGGGTTTCATAGGTAAGTATCTGAACAACCTCAGTTTATACATTAAAATTCTTTTAGCCGAGAAAGGCGTTTTTAGAATGCAGTGAAATTTCTGAATCTGTAATGGTCAATAGCATTTATAGTGAGTCTGACGAAGAGACACATAATTTGAGAAGTGGAAAAAGATATAAATATACGCCTAAGAAGACGTCCACTAAACATGGAATCCGCATAGATATTGATTCACAAGCCGAACCTGATAGCCAAACCGCACCTCCATCTTCCACCTATCATCCTATTACTCCGCATAATCCACCGGTTGTGAACACCACGCCTCCCATCGCACAAAATCCACCCGTTCAGAACCCCCCATTTGTGAATATCCCTAGCACTCAGAATATTCCGGATCAGAACGTTCCGCGCAATACTACTTTTATTTTTACCGCTTAGCAACCTGCGAAGAACCCTACACCACCTAGAAGAAGCATGACTGATGATATTAAGATGTTGATATTCAAAGGAACGGGTCTAGAGGACCCTGAGTAACATTGGTTTCTATGTGAAGCCGTATGGAGTGTTAAGCAAGTCCATGATTGGCTTAAGTAACTGTTCTAGAGGTTTCCAATGTAGACCCAGGTTCTTAGCTATTTGAGGAACCAACAAAACCCCTTTTCAACGGCCCTTTCGGCAACAATCTGCAAGCAGACTGAGGTCTCAACCGAGGTGAAGGTATGGGGGAGATACGGAATCAGGTTTCCACAGCTACGTGATGAGTTGTTTAAACAGATCTAATAGGCAACGCGCCGTGGAGCTTGCGCTGCGGACTGACACTTATATGTGCTAAGATGCTGCGCAACTTGCACACCCAAGGGCTGTGCGATTTGGTTCTTATTCAATAGTAGGAAAACATCCCTGATAGCTGCGCTTCCTCCTCGAAACTTAACTACTTCAATTAACTATACTTCCACAAATATTATGCATCCACTGCTACCTTGTAATATTTATCCTATGGTTCATGCAATATGACAAGCATAATATACTACGCACTTCCGGTGCTGCGTACCATATAGACCCTATTCTATTAAGTGATTGTCCAACCGATTCATACATTCAAAGACTTAGAAATTCCTATGCATCTAGCATTCATCCATACATGTGAAACTTAACATACTATTCCCATCTCATTCCTTATAGAGAATACATACAAAAATAAACACATAAACTGATAGCAAGATCTTAAGCATTCATCATAAGCAAATAACAAATGCAACCATGTAAACAATCACACAACACAGGATTTAACGTGGTTCACCCCTAGGATGGGAGCTACGTCCATAGGAATTGTTGTTGTATTAGTCTTTGGGAAGGGTACAACAGTTCCAGTCTCCGCACTCAACTGCAGACTCTCTTCTCTCGCAATAGGCCTCTGCACACACAGCTTGCAGAGCCTTTACAATGGCGAACTCAAAATAGGTTTTGCTTCAGATTATGCAATGAGAATTAAACCCAATCAACAACAGCCCTTTCCCTTACAAAATGTGTCTTATTTATAGATCATGCTCGTAGGTCATGTCTTTACAATACATCGACAAAAACCCTAAGGTTCCCAAAACTGGTGCAGATACCCGCCACCCTGCATGTCGTCGTCGCCAGGTCACTCCACATGCTTCGGCCACCTGACTGGGCCACTCACGGCTCTAACAGCCTTCTGACAGCCGCAGTCATCACAAAACGGTTGCACTGCATCATGGCCTATCACTTTCTGTCCCTTTAGCCTGCCTGTCATCATTGAGTTAGTGGCCTAGCTCCTTAACAGCTTGCTGCCACTCCCTTTTACAGGTCGCTTTCCTCTTTCTCCATTCTGCTTCTTACCCAAAATAGGTCGCTTACTCAGCTCAACCTTCCTCTATACTGTTTTACCAAAAATAGCTGTTGCGTAGGCAATGCGCACCAGCACTGTTGTGCCAAAATTGCATATGCACTCTGAGCTGCTCACTCCTCAAAACTGTGTCTTCTGACTTCGCAACCCAAAAGCTGCGCAGCTCCCAAAATTGTGTCCTTATCAAAATTGTGCCTACTTGGGCCACGCCCAACACATAGTAATTTTTAAGATAGAACCCATTTATGGGCTCCTTCAACACATTCCCTTCATAATATTCTAACTCATAAGCTCCCTTTTCTAAGACATGCCTCACAATGGAAGGACCATTCCACATCAAGTTAAACTTGCTTTCCCCCAACAGTTCTTTAGCTTGGTCATATAAGAGAACCAAGTCACCCTCAGCGTATTGCCGAGGATGGACAAACTTATCACAATGAACCTTGACACGACATTTATTAGCCTCTATAGCCACAACGGCATCTTGATGTTGCTCATCAAGTTTCTCAAGGTGGACTAAACGTTGTTCTAACTCCGAAGTGTCAAGAAAGAGCTTGATGGCTAGCTTCAAAGAAGGGATTTTGCATTCAATAGGAAGGACAAACTCCACTCCATTAACTAACTAGAAAGGTGAAAAACCAGTGGAAGTCTTTATTGCGGTTCGGTTCGGTTGCATTTAATGATGGTGGTTGTTTGTTGTTGTTGATTCCTTTTTCTTTGGAATCTTTGAACATATGCAACCTTTTTGGCACTTTTATTGAAAGGGGAATGAGTCTATTTGTTAAAATGAAACATAGCTCAGAAACTCCCAACAATTCTAGGCCCCCTATGTTGTGGAGTACATAACCTCTTGAGGCAAAAAAATGGATGAAAGCAAAGCATTTGCACTTCTAGAGCATTTGAGTGTCCACTTGAGCATCCACAAGTACTATAAAAGATCAAAATTGGGTGGCCCATCTACCAAAGTACCCATATGTTTAAACCATCCCAAAAAGAACTACTAGTACATATTTGAGAGTCCACGGTATAACAAACAAGGTTTTCTTAGTCCCAAGCATAAATAAAGAGTCGTCACTTTGCATGACATGGGTTGGATCCCAGCCTATACCAATAATAATTCACAAAATAATACTACTCTCTTTTCCACTTGATCTCATATATTTGTCTTGCCATTTTTACCCTTTCGAAGTTTTATTGCACCTTCTGGGGCAATGGATCTGTTCATGTTACTATTTATGTTATAGCTTATAACCAATGTGCTACTTGACGTAAGATGAAGTCTAGGAGGTTGTCTAATTTTATATAATGGATTCATTGATTCTTTATTTTTTTTATTTTAGTTAGTTCAAATTTTGTATGAAATTTCACATCAATGTGTTCATGTGGTGATGATGATGATGGTTAACAACATCAACTGAGACCAACTTTGGTCTATTGGACCTTAAAAAAGGTAAGAATTACTTGGTCTCTTTACAGGAAACTTTAATGAATAGATATTATGGTAGAAGCATAAGGTGTATAGTACAAATCCTAGATTATTTGTAGCTTGAAGGAATAACCTAGTGTGATGAACCTGCAATAATTAATTAATACAAATACACGAGATATCAAAAATAACAGAACTCAGAATCACTTTTATATTGATCACAGGTCACTTCGAGGGGGCAACCTCCTTTGAGAAAGTTCAATACAATTAACTTCACGGTGCCTTCATAGGCCTCAACACACACTTATATACTAAGTCTAGGCGCCAATACTATGAGTCAAAACCATGGGCCAATACAAACTATGGATCAACAAAACTATGGGCGACTTACAAAGCATATGTGCCAACAACAATAACACAAACTATGGATCAACAAATACTACGGGATGACTTACAAAGCATATGCGTCCAACAACAATATACTAACAAAGTAAAGACATGGGTTCCTAACATCCCCTCTCCCTTAGAAAAAGCTTTGTCGTCAAAGCTTTAGATGTGGAAATTGATGCAGAATCTGAAGGAGTGGGTCCCCTGTAGCATCCTCGGGTTGCATTCCGGGCCACTGGCGCCTTTTGAGTTTCAGGGAGGATTGCGTGGAAGGCTGTAGACGAAGAAGAACCATATCAGCGACATGAAAAGTGCGCGCAGAACGGTACTGATCGACTTGTTGTTTTAGTCGAATTCTTTCCATGTGAAGACTGTCCTGCAGAATGAGAAGAAGTTGATCGCGGTTTCGAAGAATTGAGTCAATTGCCTGAACTGGGGAGCTGCTGACAGTGTATGGAAGAAGAACTGGCGGTGCCTGTCCAGAGACTGCTTCATATGGTGTCCTTTTAGATGTGGTACTATACCATTGGAGTGCTTCTAGGAAATCCATAGAAATAATTGTCCAAATCTGTGTAGGGATGGGCAAGGGTTCAAGCAGTCCCGAAAGGAGTGTCGTTTCACCCTTGTTGACTTGGAAAGTATCACAATCAACCACCATTCGTTGAATTTTCATTTTCAGTCCCTGCCAAAAGAAGTTACATTGTTCCTGGTCATACGTTTTGAGGAACCCAGAGTGCCCTACTGATGAAGAAGCATGGAGTTCAGATTGCAACCAATTTGGAACAAGCAGAGAAATAGTTGTAAGAGAAACTGGGTCATCAAATGTGCGAGAAGGAGCATCTGCCACCATATTGTCCTTACCCTTCTGGTAAGTGGTCACATAGTCATAACCCATGAGTTGGATAACCCATTTCAAGTGTGCTGGGGAGGAGACCCATTGTTCTAGGAAATTTTCCAGACTCTGGAGATCAGCCTTGATGCATAAATAATTGCCCAATAGGGATGGTTGCCACTTCTGTACTGCATGCAAAATAGCCATCATGTCCGGCTGAGATGTAGATACGGCTAAATGCTTACCGAAAAGGTCTCGTGAAGGCGGCAAGCCCACTGGTGCAACAAAGACACCTGCATATCTATCCAAGGAAGTAGTGGAGACCGTTGGTGGGTGCATCTGAAGGGAATGGAGTTGAGCAATAACACCATGTGAATTTTTCTTAAGGATATTTTCCAGGCGATGTGAACTGATGATGCGGAGAGACCCTGGTTGTAAGCCCATAAATTTGTTTTGTGTTCTATTGACTAAAAACTGCATCTAAAGTTCAGCAAAATCCCATAAGATGGGGCCAAGTGTGCGTAACCATTGAACGCCCAAAACCACATCACATCCGCCTAGGGACAAGGAAAACATGTCAGAGCGCAGGTTATAATATTCCATAGAGATACGCACATTGTGACACTTCCCCTTGCAAGGTAAGGTGCCCCCATTGGCAACCATGACTTCAAAGTTGGAGCAAGGATGGACAAAACAATCAGCCTGTTTGGAAATCCGAGGGTCAATGAAGTTATGAGTGCTACCAGAATCAATGAGTATGGTAAGAGGGAGCTGCTTGAAGTATCCCCTGACCTGCATTGTTTGTGGGGTGGTGACTCATGTTACAGCATGGAGAGAGATCTCGGGTGGATCGTCCTGAGATGGGGTGTCAACAGGCGGGTGTTGAATGTCAACCTGATCATCGACTGTATCTAGGGCTTCTTCACCAAGTTCAGAGGCAGGCGGAGAATCCACATCCAAGAGATAGAGCTTTTGTTGAACACATCTATGTCCCCAACTGAATTTCTCATCACAATTATAACAAAGCCCTTTTTCTCGGCGTGCCTGCATCTATTTTTCAGACAAATGCTTGATAGGAGTTCGTCGAGGAGCAGGCGTGATGGGAGGTCGTTGGGAACCCATATTTCTGAAGGGAACAAATGTGGGTTTGGAGCATTGTTGAGCTGCAATCTTGTCCTCTGCCAACTTAGCCAACCCTAGGACTTCCATCATTGTGTTGGGACAGAACATTTTGATCTCTGAGCGGATTTCATCCTTGAGACCATTGATAAAACAACTCCTGTAGAATTCATCAGACAATCCTTCTATGTGATTGGCCAGTTTCTCAAATTCTGTTTGATACTCTCTCACGGTGCCAATTTGGTGAAGTTTAGTGAGTGCTCCCGTGAAGTCATCAAAAGCACTAGGACCAAATCGTGGCAAAAGGAGTTGGCAAAAATCTGTCCAGTTTGGCTTGGGATGAGCTTTGATGTACCAACAGTACCATTGAAGGGCTTCTTGTTCCAAATGAAAGGATGCAAGTGGAACTTTCTGGACGTCAAAAGTATTATGCAGATTGAAATATTGTTCTGCTCGGTATATCCATCCAGTCGGATCAATACCATTGAAGCGAGGAAAATCAAGCTTCGGCCCACGAAAATTGCTGGAAGAAGAGAACCCGGTGGCTGCAAAAGATTCTGGCTGTCGGTTATTGTTCATGGCTGAATGCTGAAGATGGAGGCTGAGAATTTTTTCATCCAGATCTTGAAGTTTGGTTTGGATGGCTGCAAATGCTTCCTCCATGGTGTGTGCTCCTGCACGGGTGACAACCATAACCAAGGTTTTTTTTTGTTTTTTTTGTGTGGAATGGGTAGAAAAACACAAACAGAAGCTGATTTAGTGAAGGGAAATTTGGATTGGGGAAACAATCTGATGGGTAATTGGGGTTTGACTAGATTTTGGACACTTTCGAAAGGACAGGAAAGCAAAAAAGGGGGATTTTAGAAGCGGGGTGATAGAATGAGAAAATTTGGCAGAGAGGGACAAAGAAGCAGAATTAGAAAAGGAACTCTGTGGTAAAATTTGAAGGCGATCGGCAACAGAGGGATCTGAAATGACACTGAATGGACCGAAAATGGTTGGATCTGGAACGACTGTCAGAATAGATCTGGAACATCCTTCAGAATGGATCTGAAATGGCTGAATATGAAACGGCTCGGAATGGATCTGAAACAGCATGGAAGTGATCGACAATAGTTAAGCTGAAAATAGATATGGACCCTAGGTATGTTTGGCTTCCTAACGGTTTAGGTGTTTCACTCCGCCACCAATGTTGTCTAACGGCTTGCGTATTGGGGCAGTACCCCTCACTCCACGGCTCAGGTAAAACTGATAACCGTTTTGCCACAAACGACAGCTCTTGGTTTACCTCACGGGTGGGAACTAGTCAATCAAGTAGGGGTTGTTGCCCTTTTCGCTGGCAGGTCCTCTTAATGGGCCAGCTACTTTGGGGTTCCTGTGGTACTCCTCACAATGAGTTTTAGTGCTTATGCCCAAGTACTTCCCACAGTTAAGCGGATAGCGATTATTCCCAGATCCGAAGCTGCGACAGATGTGAAAAAAAATTTGACAGAAATTTCACCCAGCGACCCCAAGAAAGCGCTTTGATACCAGATGTGATGAACCTGCAATAATTAATTAATGCAAATACACGAGATATCAAAAATAACAGAACTCAGAATCACTTTTATATTGATCACATGCCACTTCGAGGGGGAAACCTCCTTTGAGCAAGCTCAATACAATTAACTTCATGGTGCCTTCATAGGCCTCAACACACACTTATATACTAAGTCTAGGCACCAATACTATGAGTCAAAACCATGGGCCAATACAAACTATGGATCAACAAAACTATGGGCGAATTACAAAGCATATGCGCCAACAACAATAACACAAACTATGGATCAAAAAATACTACGGGACGACTTACAAAGCATATGCGTCCAACAACAATATACTAACAAAGTAAAGACATGGGTTCCTAACACCTAGGTCTGTTTTTACCCACTTTTGTCTCCATGATAACTAGATGCAATTACCTTTCTTTTGTTTTTACCCAATTTTCTTCAATGAGGACACTTTAAGGAATATGGAAATGATTTATAGCTAGACAAAAGAAGCATAAGTAAAAACTCAATCCAATAAGCAATTTTGAATGGTTATAGGTATTTCATTTATCATATATTATCAAGTATTATCCCAAGTATTTACTTGTTGGATTAATTATGGTTTAACATTTTGTATTTGGGATTCATCGATAAGATTAATATAACCCAAAATTGACAAATGATAACTGGATGCAATTACCCTTCTTTTTGTTTTTACCCAATTTTGTTCAATGAGGACACTTTAAGGAATATGGAAATGATTTATAGCTAGACAAAAGAAGCATAAGTAAAAAATCAATCCAATAGGAATTTTTTAATGGTTAGGTATTTCATTTATCATATATTATCAGGTATTATCCCAAGTATGTACTTGTTGGATTAATTATGGTTTAACATTTTGTATTTGGGATTCACGGATAAGATTAATATAACCCAAAATTGACAACTATTGTTTGTACATTTCTTTTGACACTGTAATATATGGTTCTACATTCATTTAAAATAAATCACTATCTTGTACATAGGTGCTTTCACCATTTATCATTTATGTTCATGTTGTTTGTGGATGGCTTGAATGGTTGAATTCATTGAACGTGTTTTAATCTTTTAAGTCACAATATCAAACATTTGGTAATGCATATTTGTTGTATTTTAATTCTTCTCACGAGAGTAAAATGAAGCATGCTGATCTAAGCTAGATGTCCTTTGAATGAAAAAAAGAAGTAAAGTAGATTTGATTTAGAAATTCAAAGACACAAATTTATTTATGTATATACACGGATTGGTAACTAATTGAGATGTTTAACAAGTTACACATATTGTTTTTAATCTTTTGTTTTCACTTCATTAAATATACTTTACTTTTCCTTTTTTACTTTAGCGTTTTTTTGCATCTTTTGAATCAATAATAGGGCCTCCAATTTTGTAGAAAATTAGTTAGACAACTATTTGGTTTTGAACTCTCAGGACAAAAGCCTAGAACTTGGATGTATCTTTGTTTTGGATTATGAGTTTTTCCTCTCTTTTTAATATAGAAATTGTTGCCCGTTACTATCCAAAAAAAACATAGCCACTAATCCACTTCAATCCAAAAGCTATTGTGAAATTACAATTTTATTGTCGGCAAGAATTAACAAATATAAAATTATAAGGATATAAGTAATTGTAATACTTGAACATATCTTAGGGAAATGATGATTGTGTATGTTAACATATGAACTTGTTGACAATCATGTTACCTTAATATGTCTAGGGTTTGCTCAAACTTAGGGTTTGCGTTGCAGGAATTTTCGGTTCGTGCCCATGGATCCCCCCCAGATCCTGGCCGTGACGGCTCGGTGGGGGCTCGTCCTCCCATCTCTGACCTCTTTCGCTCCCTGGTTTCCTCTCAACCAGTCTCTTCGAAGGCCCAGCCCCCAGCGATTCCAGATTTGTCAAGAAATCAGCGGTGCCAGAAGTCAAGCTTTCATCAATAGCTTCGAAGTGTAAAGCAGTAGCTCTTTCAGAGAAGGGATTGGTCGGTCATTTTACTGGCTTGTGGCCATCACCGCGCTCCATTGAAACCTGGCTAAACAAAAACTGGCGTCCCCTCATTCAAGGTGAAGTACAACAAATCTTTTGCGGTAAGGGTTTCTTTGTGTTTTATTTTGAAAAAAAGGAGGATCGAGACTTGATCTTCAGAAATGATCCCTATTTCATGGGTCCAAGAGGGATGTATATCAACAAGTGGGATCTTTCCTTTGACCCTGAAAAGGATATACCCTCGGTTGTTCTAGTCTGGGTTAAACTGCCACACCTTCCTCTACATTGCTGGAATGATGAAGATCTAAAAGCCATTGGCAATTCTCTGGGTAAGTACATTGACAAATCAGAGCCAAAACCCCCAATGTTTTCATGTGCAAGAATTTGTGTCAAAGTGGATCTTGAAAAAGGTCTACCAAAAGCCATAAACCTGTCAATGGATGGCTGGAACCATATGCAAACTGTGGATTATGAGCAGATACCCTTTAAATGCAAGGTCTGCCATGAATATGGACATTTTGCAAAGTTATGCCCCAAAAGGAAAGCTCCATAAGTTGAGGAAGTTCAAGGCGGGGAATGGAACGAGGTTACAAGGAAAAAAGGAGGCAAGCCCAACATGAATAACCCTCCTAAATCTCCACCAAAAAGCAAGGAAAATGCTAACAAGTTCCAGGCTCTATCCAATGAGGCAAATGAAGAGGAGCAGGAAAAAAACAACAACATAGAGGAGCCACGGTAGAATACTAGCTAGCAAAAAGCAGGGGATGTGGATCAAGATATACCCTCCCATCAGCATGAAGTCATGGGAACCGAAACATCCCTAAACTCAGGAGGATAAGTCATGCGAGCAAAGGAAAAATTATTCCAAGAAGAGACGTCAGAAAGCAAAGAAGAAGAACATGAACCTCTATCCAAAAGGGGCAGAAGATTCAAAAACTCAATAAGGGAGCAGGAAGCAGCCAGGGAAAAGGCGACGGGTAAGCAAACCAGTTTGGATCAGCATGTAAGAATATTATTTAGTGGAAAGCATAATCAAGGAGCACCGGAGGAGAAGGACAGAGCGGTTCCTCAACCCATCAAAAAATAATGAAGATAGTCTCCTGTAATTGCAGAGGATTAGGTGGAAAGCAAGAGGCAGAAGCCATTAAAAGAATTAAAAAAGTGGAAAACATAACAATCCTCATGATCCAGGAGACTAAAATGCAAGAGGAAGACAGCATCAGCACTATGAAACACATTTGGCCCAATGGAGAGGGGAAATCTGTAAGCGCCTCAGGAGCTTCCGGAGGAGTCATCACCTGGTGGGATAAAGGTATGTATAAATGTCATTCCTTCACATTCAATCGACATTGGATTTTTGTCGAACTTGAGGAACTCTCAAAGAATGAAATATTTTGGGTCGGAAATGTCTACGGACCCACCATCTATGGACAAAAAGAAAACTTTTGGAATCAGTTAATAGACCAACGACATGGTAGGGAAGCTCTCCCTTGTATCTTGGCGGGGGATTTCAACGTCACTATTTCAGCCATTGAGAGAAGGGGGGGATCTAAAGTCAGAGACCCGTTTGGAGAAAGACTGGAAGATTTGATATCCCTCTGGAATCTAATTGATATTAAGCCAAAGCAAGGTAACTATGCCTGGAATAACAAAAGAATCGGTCCATGTCATATTGCATCTAGAGTGGATCGTTTCCTGCTCAGTTCATCCTTCCTCTCCAAACCCTCCTTCCCCGACTCAAAGATCCTCGCCTCCGCCACATCTGACCATCGGCCCATCTCCCTTTTCTTTACCACCCTCGGGAACCTGGGACCCCTTCCTTTCAGATACAACCCTGCTTGGCTCGAAAATGAGAGTTGTTTGGAAGAAGTTAAAGCTGTTTAGTGGCTGTTTATTCTAGGTTCTCCAAGTTTCATTTGGGAAACCAAGCTCAAAATTGTGAAAGGGATCTTAAACCTGGAGAGGAACTAGCAAAACTTCAAAAGGATTTGGATAACCTCCAAAACAGTATGGAGCATGCTACAATCACGGAGGGCATGCTGAGGGATGAGAAAGACCTTGACGTCAAGATCCAGAATCTTGCTAGAAAAGATGAGGAGGAATGGAGACTCCGCTCAAGAAGCCTTTGGCTAAAGGCGGGAGATAGAAACACAAAGTTTTTTCATGCGTAGTGCAAGGAGAGATACAGGAAAAATAATATTTTGAGTCTTACAAAGGAGGATGGTACAAAGATTGAAGAACGGGTTCTCATTTTGAATGAAGTTAAAAACCACTTCGAGAGACTCTATAATGAAGATGAGGATGTTTCCAAGGAGGACATGGAACAAATGAGCATGGAAATTTCCAAACTTATCTCCGACTCAGACAATAAGAAGTTAATGGTTCAGATCTCTGAGGATGAAGTCAGAAAGACAACTTGGTCCTTACATCCGGAAAAAGCTCCCGGCCCGGACGGATTCTCCATTCACTTCTACAGGAAATGCTGCCATTGGTTAAAAAAATATCTTATCAGAATGCTCAACTAGACCAGGAAAAGAGAGAGAATTGGAGGAGCCACAAACTCTACCTTCATCGCTTTAATTCCTAAAGATAAAAATCCCTTCGCCATTGGAAGATATCGGCCAATTTCCCTATGTAATTCCTCCCACAAAATTCTCACCAAAGTCATTGCAAATAGAGTCAAGGGATTTCTTCCCATGATCATCTCCCCGAATCAAGGTGGATTTATAGCTGGCCGCAAAATTTATGACAACATTCTTCTTGTCCAAGAGGCCATCCACTCAAGCATGCAGAGAAAAGACTCAGGTATGGAAATTAAACTCGACATGGCAAATGCTTTTGATAGGGTTAGGCACGAATTCTTATTCACTGTCATGGGAAAGTTTGGTTTTGAGAAATATTTTTTAGGCTGGGTTAAAGCCTGCATAGGTTCCCCCTGGATTGCTCCCCTAGTAAATGGTAGACCCTCCACCTTTTTTCGACTGTCTCGGGGTCTGAGACAAGGTTTCCCTCTCTCTCCCTTCCTTTATGTTATTATGGCGGAATCTCTAAGTAGGAAACTCAACAATCTTCAAGCCTCCGGCTCCTTCCCTAGTCTAGTAATCTCCAGAGATGTCCCTCCGATCGACCATGCTCAGTTTGCCGACGACACCATCCTCCTTGGCAGCGCCTCCTCTTTAATTGCCTCCAGATTCAAACACACCCTTGACCTTTACCTCAAAGCCTCCGGTGGCAAAACAAATGACAATAAGAGCAATATCTACAGTTGGAACTGCAGAACCACTATCCTCAGGAATCTTGCCTCAATCCTTGAATTCAAACCTTGTCCTGATTGGACCTCCTTTAAATATTTGGGCATTCCTATTTCCCACAAAAAAACTTCCTCTTCTATTTGGAATCCAATTATCGACAAAATAAAATGTAGAATTAACTCTTGGGGATCCCGCTGGCTAAATTTAGCCGGTAAGGTCACCTTGATCAAGGTTGTTCTCTCCTCCTTACCAGTGTTCACTGGTGCAATTCTGTTGGTCCCAACCTTCGTCATGAACACCATCAGTACGGAGATAAGAAAATTTCTCTGGCAAGGGAGAAAAATTCAAGGTAAAAAATTTCACCTTGTAAATTGGAAAACCATCAAAGAGAATCGCAGAAGAGGAGGTTTGGGTATTCACGAGCCGACTTTAATGAGTAAAGCCATGGGAGCTAAAATTTCTTAGAGACTGGTCACTGGCAAAAAAGGCTGGTGGAAAGAGGCCATCAAGAAAAAATACACTAGAAGCTCGAGACTAAGATGCTTGGACAAATTAAAAGCAAAAAAAGGCACTACTATCTGGAACCTCATCTCTTCTTCTGCTGGGCTGATAAAAGACAACCTCTACTGGATACCTGGTAATGGGAGGAAAATCAACCTTTGGAAGGACGGAATAAATGGAGACCAGCCGCTCGGCTCCATCCATGATATACAAAATGTCAAGCATTGGCTGCAAAACGCAGGCATTCAGAAGCTTGAGGATTTTGTCTCTTGGAAACCCTCTGGAGCTTGGAAGGATTGGAAGTAGATGGATCCCCCTGAAAATCTAAAAGAAAACTACAACAAATTCCTAAATTGTCTTCACGGGAAATTCCTGTCAGCATTCGGGCTAAGGATAGCAAAGGATGGGGAAAAGCGGGGAATTACACCGTCAAATCCGGATACGAATGCCTCACCCTAAACAACAACCCCATCCAAAAGAGATGGTCGAGAGTTTGGAACTCTTACAACATTCCCAAGATCAATTATTTTTACTGGATTTTGGCCCATAATAAGTTGCTAACGGGAGATAATCTCAAAATTCATGGTATTGAAGGTCCATCTAGATGCTCCTTGTGTCAAAATGCCGAAGAAAGTTCCCAGCACATCTTCCTCGGCTGTAATTATGCCAAACATGTCTGGGAATCCATTCTTGGTCCTCATGGGAAGAACTCCACCATTCCTAGGCAAATAAATCAAATGACGGACAGATGGATAAATACCCTTTCGGGAGGAAGCAAGACTAAACCAACTATGGCAAGAATCTGGAAGCTTCTCCTTATGAATTTCGCTGGCAGATCTGGTTGGAAAGAAACAAAAGAGTCTTCGAAGACAGAAAGACTAATGATTTCAGAGTCGCCAACAAAGATATCTCTTTGATCTCTAAATCCCTTTCTTCAAAAGGGGTAAAAATCCCTTCCCATGAAGCTTTATCCTGGTCCGAATTCCAGTGGTGTCAAGATTTCATCAAGGTGAGTTCTCTTCAGTCCAAAAATTCTATTCTCTGCCATGACTGGGAAATAAGGAAAGACAAGTTCTCTTTCGAAAAATGGTGGGTGAAACAAGAAATTCACACTATCTTCTTTGATGGGGCTTCCAAAGGGAACCTTGGGGAGGCAAGTGCAGGGGGGATCATTTTCGAACCCGGAGGAAACAAAGTAGTAGATTTTGCATGGGGATTAGGCAATAGAACAAACAACGAAGCCGAATGGCTTTCTCCGTATCATTCCCTGGAAATTGCCTCCACTCTCAACATTGGAAAACTACAGGTTTATGGAGATTCAAGACATGTCATTCAAATAATGAGGCTTGGAGCCAAAACATTAAGTTGTAAGAGCCAAAGAATGCAAATAAGAATCAGCTCTCTTTCTCTTCCCAAAGACACTCAATATTTCCATATTTTGAGAGAGAATAATTCTTTGGCAGATGCTGCGGCAAATGAAGGTGCCTCTATGAAAAGTGGCCAAATCAAGCACAACAATGGCAATTGTGAGTTCCTATTTATCCCCTAATGTTTTTCCAATGCATTTCCACCTTAGGTTTTTATTGCTCGTTCCCTCTCTTGGGCATTGGAACGGTCTTGTCCCTGCTCTTCCGTTGTCGACACGCCATCCCCCATGTGCCCTTCACATGGCCCATGCTTTATTTGTCAGCCCGCTCGAGCCAGCATTTAATTCCCCTCTCTCGTCCTATTCATTATCTTCCACAATGGCCATTCCTCCCATTTCACCCGCTCTTAGCTCTGCGTTCGGCGGGCTCTCCACTTTCGACCCTGAACTTGATCCTTTGCTGCCCTGCGACGTCTGTGCTGCCCCGCGGCATCTGCACGACCTTCCATCCCCACCATCCCTCGCCTGATTGCATAATGGACAGAGTTAAGGCAGTCATAGCAACCCTGAGTCGAACCACTGAAGAAGTCAAGATGTATCTATGCAGGACATACTCGGTCGTTTGCACCAGTGTTAAGCAGAATGAAGAACTGGCTATCGAAATAAGATACAACACCTCCCAGCTTTCATGCCAGGATTCTAGGATTGATGATCTCAAGCGAAATCTCTTCGAATTAATGTGTAAGGTGGACATTGTCAGGGAGGAGCTCTCAGTTTTAACAAGCAAATCTCAATGCAGCCATGTGTAGGACGCCCCTACTATCAATCAGGAAATGGTGGACGTGGCCTCGGTTCAGCAACAGAATTTTGGATCATCTCTCCCTTTCTTTCAGTTTTTTTGATACACATTCTCTGAATGTTTTTTTGCCTGCTGCTAAGCAATCCGTTTGTAAGGGTATATCCCAATGCTGTTAAAAGAAATTACAGGAAGCACAGACACAGAGCTTCCAGAAACATGAATACTTTCATAATCTGCTATTTTCCTCTCTCTGTAACTGAAAAATTGTCTCAAATTTTGTAATGTATGGCTGTGCACAGCCTTTTCAATTATATATATATATCCCTTGTTTTTGTTAAAAAAAAATGACTTAAAGATTGAAATCGTACTCTTATATGGTTGATAAATTTTCTAGTTGGCATCCCCTTGATAAATTTTCTAGTTGGCATCCCCTTGTGTGATGCCTTAAAATCAAAAGAACATAACATATAAGGATCAAAACAATACCACCAAAACATGAAATGACTTGAACATTAAACAAGTTACTCAAGCAAACAAGTTTTCAATCTTTTTGTAATGCCCCAATTTTGGACTTTGAACCCCTATTATATTTTGCTAAGTATTACTTCAGTTTACTTAGTTGACATTAGAAATCTGATAAGTTGATTTCTATTGACCATGTGGACCGGCACATTAATGAGATGGGAGTCACAGTCCCCTAAGGGTTGGAGGGAAAATGCCACTTCATAATAATAATAATAAGAAATTATTATTGGAGAAAAATGGCAAACCCTAAAGAAAAGATTTGAGAGACTAATGAATTAAAAGAATTCATAAAATGAGGAATTTCACACCTAAGAGAATAAAAAGTGAAAACTCATGAAAACACACATTATCATATTCATTATTCACATTCTCATGAGCTAAACACAGAACATAAATGGGAACTGGGAAGGCACATAACCTAAGACAAATGAAGACTGGTGAGGGAGGACAGATTTTGGAGATCCAAACTGGTCCTAAATCCAAGTGAAGGAGGGCAGATTTGGGAGAACCAAACTGGCCCAGATTAAGAGGAATCATATAGCTTGGTATGAGCTTGGCCACTCAATTGTGTGTAGGTAGGAGAACTACCCCAAGCTTGCAGGAGTACTGCATTTACCTGAATAGGTTGTGTTCTATTGATTCTCTTAATGGCTGAGGCATAAAATCCCCTGGAGCATCCTGGAGCTCAGGAGTACTGAGTTGGATGTTGGGTTGCCTGCTGCCAATGACATATCCTGAATAACTTGGGGAAAACAAGTTAAGGGTAATTTCAAATCTATTATCTGACCCGGGGGACTATGAAATCAGCTCGGGGGTGACCTGAAATCAAGGAGTACTTGCTGGTCAAAAGTTGGGAGGTTTTTGCTTGGTTCCATTGGTCATCAGATTTCAGATAAGTAGATCTGTTGAACCCCAATGTTTATTTTTATGGACAGTATTGGAAATTGTTTATGTGTATTCCTGGAAGTATTGTTAAATGATCTACTATTTTCAGATCTACTTATATGTATACTGTTATGATGATTTCTGAGTATAGATCTGCCATAAATCCTATATCTTTGTAGCCTGAAGAATTTTTATGATCCAAGTTGAAATGCTTGAATATTCATAGTACATGTGTTGTTGTATGCATAAATCTAGTTCTGATGTATTCAAGCTGACATATCTAATGTTTAAAGCAGATATTGCAAGCCTGAGAGAGGCACCATAGAATGGGTATGGTTTAAATGCTAACCTAGGGTTAGTTGTATATTCATTGTATGCATGTTATACAGATTTCATGTATTTCTATCTTATGGACATAACTGTGTTTATAGATATGTTATTGTGCAAATCAGGCAGACATGTAAACCCAAGGTTTATATGTCAAGCCATAACTATTTATAAACTCTAGTGTTCTATTTTTTTTAACCCAGAAAGGGATTATTTATGCTTAAGGTATTTTCCTAACTGATGAAATGAATTGATTATAGCTGAAGTTGTTTATACATTCATGTAAAAATGTTTATGACGAAATGTATTCCAGATAGGACTTATGATCGCATTCTAAGTTAATCTGAATATGCATATGTTTTCAAACTTCATTATGATGTTTTGATTAGGGTTTCCTAAGTATTGCATGCATCTGCTTTTACATATACAAATATACATGAAGCTTCGAATGCATACTACTATATACCTATAGTGGCGTTCAAATTCATTTAATATCCTCGATTTGGGTTAAGTTAAGGACGCAACATGCATCGCAGAATCGATTCGTGGTCTATGTATCGAGACCCCCATTTAATATCTTAAAATGCAGAGTTAATGGTTCTGTGCAAGTAAGGGTTTAAAACCTACGAATCAACCATTAATATAAAATGTATGTTTATTCACGTTTGCTTCAAGTTTAAACATCTTATGGATGGCCACGATTTTCTATATAGAGCACATTTGGACAAAAATAAATGATGCTTGAAGGTTATTTAAACACGAATTCATAGCTATGTATTTAATACATCTATCACAAACTAATACGAATGCTGACGGTCATACTGCGTGGATCAGCTATGATCGCAATACCGACATTCTTTATACAACTATGCAATATAACCTATGCTATGAGTATCATATGCATCTAGCTTAACACTTATGCCTATGGCTTGCTCGACGAGCAATGAGCAACCATGAAACTACTTTATTTATATTAAATACTTGAAAGTATGATGTTGCGACATGATGGTCTGGACTAAATGTGTTTTATTGGAGTGTTGTTACCATTTAAAAACAAAAGCATCTATATTCATTTGAGTATGAAGAAAACATTGAAACTTTAACTATGAAAGGAATATTGTAACATAGACGATTAACATTTGCGAAATCATTGTTATTAATGCACAGACAAGCATGGGCGAAACACTCCATTGCTGGAAGTTAACGCTTAATCCATTTGCACGTTTAGAAACAAGATGGCCACGAGTTTTGCAAAATAATCTGTTTAAATTATAAAAGAAAAAGAGACAGAGGCCGAGAGCTTCCAGAGCGTCTCATTACAGTAATAAACGAGCTTCAGCGTGATGCTCTCCTTTTTCAAAATGCATTCATTATTTACAAATTAAATATTACAGTCCAGAGCTTTCTCTCTTCTTCCCTAAACCACCTAGGTCGTGAAGACCGACTGGGCACGTGCAGTAAGCGAATCTTCTGCAGTTTGGGCTGACGGCCACCTCTTTTAAACAACGAAAGCCTAACAGTAAACCCTACCAATGCTTGAGTAACTCAGCCTGAGCCCCTAGGGTAAGAACAACCCGAGGGCATCTTTCGGCTGGCAAGTTACCTAGAATTTGGGGAAACATCACCCACGCTAGGCGACAGTTGAGGAGCTACGACGTGTGCCCAAACTCCATCACGTTACTGCTTACCTACACAGCGTTAAACAGTGGTTAAAAACGCAATAAGTAAAAACCAGAAGCTATATAATTTACCACAATACAAACGAGGCTTAAGTTGGGACTTTACCTGCCAGTGAAGTGAAAACGCAGACCTTGCTCCACCTGTTGCAATCACCAAGCAATAACACAAGAGTTAATACAATACGAGTCATGGCCGAAAGAGTTACAGACTGTGCAAGTATAGAAATATATACACGATAAGCGTTGGGTGTTACCACTTACCCCAACATGCAGAGCAAGCATGGCGGCATCCTCACGTTGTCCAACATAAACCTATGGCGTCGAAACTCACCTTCGAATTCATGGCATAGCCTGCTGCTCAACGCAGCAGTACCCTGCTCAGAACTCCATCGCGATAACAATGACTTCTTCATTGAACTCGACCCTTAAAACATGGCTTACAACCGGCGATGGAAGGTCAAGTGACCACTAGACCTGGTGGTGGTAGCATTGAAGGCTAGGCCATAGAACGACTGGGTGCCAAAACCTCTAACGCTGAATCTACGGTGAAGGATGGAACTTGTTTACCGACAAACCAAACGACGTTGTGATCAACGGTGAAGATCGACTGGAACATTAAGGGATCCTGCGTAGTACGCAGTACAATTCGTGGGATTGGAGCACATCGCAGCTGGAAGGAGGAGCCTTCATTAATGGCGACCAACCTGTGTCCACCTTGGACCCAAGAACATCATGTAGCTCGACCTTTTCCCTTCCACGTAGCTGAGAAGTTTCGTGTACCTTCCAAGTGGCAGCCAGCAGGGTTCAAAACATTGGTTAAGGGTTGGTAGGCCTGCGTGGCACAACCACCTCACCACCCTGTGAAACGACCATGTTAGTCTACTTATGTCTGTGGTTATCCACGTTGGCAAGAACGTTGGCATGTCTTCGTAGGACCACTGTTTTTATTCACATCGCATTAGGGTATGTTATAACTTTTGATCCACGTCGTTGCTTGTGAAACCATAGTCACTTCGTTGGACAACTTTTGTTATGCTCACACCTTTATTGTCGTATGACTTATATAACTCCACTATTGTGTTGGGTCATTAATCTTTGGTGCCACCCTTATTACATGCGATTAAGTTGGCTGGTTAAGCCTAAGTCCTTTTTATGGGATGTATTATTCATATATATATATATAATAGTTTTTAAAATAATCAAGTTATAATTACAATGTTGTTGGTATATAGTAATTTGTTGAGTAATACGTTGGCATTTCAAGCCAAGTTACCAAACCTTTGGTTAAATGATATGTATATATATACATAGGTAGATATATATATATGATTATATAAATCTGTATATAGTTCATAAAGTAAAGTTAATTCCAATAATTGTATAAAATGTGTGCAAGTTAATACTATGTGGGACACTTAGTAATGTTACATTAGTGATCTATTTGTATTCTGGAGTTAATAAATCTTGGCTAGGTTAATCCTAGAAGATAGGCATTATATCATATTTATTGGTGTTATCAACATTATGTTGTTATAAGTACAATAAGAATGCTCACAACATATTATGCCTTAGCCTAGTACTTTGCAAGTTAGTGCTAGGGCTTAATTCAGGTAAGAACATAGGTTATATGTTGGGACATCTAACCATGTTACGCTTAAGTGGTATTCACATGAACGCTATACAGAGATTATAGTTGCGTAATAACATATGATGCTAATATGGTTAATAATGAAATTATTGCCTATCACTTTTATATGGTCGTAAGTGTATAGAATGTAATGCACATGTTTTTGCTGACACATGAGTTGTCCTGGTATGTTCACTTGTATTGAAAAGTTACGCTTGCTGTAGCGACAACTAGAGTGGGTGTTTTCCACATTGTTTAGTGATTAGAGTCATTTTTTGGAAAAATAAATAAATAAAATAAAAAAATCGCATAGAAGAGACGTGACAAATTGGTATCAGAGCACGGTCATTACACTAGGACCTTAGGATCTTTTGCGTTAATGTTGTGTTTTATTTAGAGTTAAATAATTAAAATTCCTGTAGCATACTGTTTTATAAATTTTATGATTTAATTACACTGATGTTTATAACTTCTAACAAACAACTGATTGGCCACACTTAGATAGCACAGTGGTTGAAGCAGTAAATGACATAAATGAATTTGGCAGAATAGGAAGGAAGGTTGGTTGTAGAAACGTCCAGTCAGCGAGGAGAAATGGCCAGCAGGCAGGGGAGAAACCAGAATTCTCCACAAGGAGCGACAACATCCAGCGAGATGTTGGAGACAGTCAAAAGTCTAAAAGCTGATCTAATAAGCATTAAAGAAGACAACATTAAAAAATTTGAAGAACAACGAGAAATAAATGCCTTTCTGTTGCAAAAGTTGACTGAAAAGGAAAACAGTCACCTCCCAACACCGGAGGAGAAGCATGCAGAAAAAGTCAGTCACAAAGAGAAATTCGAAGTTTAAAACTACACCTCCAAGAAATTCTGCGAGCTATAACATGGATGTCAGTGACGGAGAGTCACATGGCAAATATTCTGAAGAGTACGTCCCCAAGAAGAAAAAGAAACTGGAAAAGTAAATCATCTACATTCAGAATTGAGGAAAATCAAGCCTTCTACTTTTAACGGAGAAATTAAAACCGTAGAAAAAGCAGAACTGTGGTTGAGGGACATGGAAAAGTACTTATGCATGTTCGACTATTCTAGCCTTATAAAGGCTAAGATTGTTGTTTTCAACCTACAGGGTAAAGCTTCGGCTTGGTGGGATGATCTCAAGCTGACTCGCTCTATCAATGAGAAGAAGGTAAGTGGAAAAATTTTGCAACGTTCTTCAAACAGAAGTATCTATCTGAAAGGTACTTTGATAAGAAGGTAAAAGACTTTTACGACCTTAAGTTGGGACAACAAACCATGGAGGAAGTAATCAGTAAATTTCTGGAATTGCTCAAATATGTTCCTTACATCCAGGATGAAAAAATCAGAATTCAACGTTTCCTGAATTGTTTACTGTTTGGGTACAAGGATCATATAGATTTTGACGATCCCAAGAACTTGGAAGATGCTTTTAGAAAATCTAGACTGTGTTATGAACAGGGGCAGAATAGAGCTGAAGTGTCAAAAAGGTGGAACGAAAAGAGGAAAACCAAATCTGAAAGTAGGCAGAAAGGACACAAGCCCAACCATTTCAGAAATCAAAATACACGGGCACCTTTTAGCAACTGGTTTGAGGGAAGCAAGCCACAATCCAAGTTTGTTCCACCCATTAAGAAGTTTAACACTGAAGGCACTAGAAAACCGGAACATACACCATCTAAGCCACCACTCAAATGTTGGGGATGTGGAGAAAGCCATCTATGGTATGATTGTCCTCATAAAAAGGACATAAGCAAACCTGTGCATAATCTGCAAGAGGCTTCTACGGTTCAAGACATAGCAAGGAGCCCGAAAATCTATGCTGCATTGAACAACCGTCAAGCAGAACATCAAGCTTCAATAGTCGAGGTTGAAAATATGCTTTCCGGGACACCCGTGCCTATCTTGATTGATTCTGGCGCATGTAAAAGTTATGTAGACCCAAAATTGTGTGAGTCATGCAAACTTAGTAAAAACAAATACATGCAGCCTTGGTTGGTTCAAATGGAAACGAGGACAAAAATGAAAGTTTCTGAGGTAGTGAATCAGTGTCCCTTGAAGTTGCATGAATCGTACACTAGCGCAGATTTAAATGTTTTGCCATTAGGATCATACGATTTGCTTATCGGTATGGATTGGTTGGAAAAAAATAGGGTTGTTATTGATTGCTATAAAAAATCTGTCACTTTCATGAATGATGTTGGACAACCTAAAAAGATTCAAGGAATAGTAAGAGCAGTGAAATTAAGGGAATTTTCTGCTCTTCAATTGAAAAGAAATGCGCATAAAGGGTGCAAACTTTGTGCTGTCCACATGACAGAAAATCAGAAAAGTGAAATTTCAGATTTCACAAAACATCCTGTTTTGGATGAATTTGAGGATGTGTTTCCCAAGGAGATTCCGAAGTTGCCTCCTAGACAAGAACTAGATTTTACCATAGACATGTCCCCGGGAAAAGTACCAAATTCTAAGGCACCTTATCGGACACCTGAATTGATTGAGTTGAAAGCACAATTACAGGAGTTGTTGGAAAAATATTATATTCGTCTAAGTGTATCCCCATGGGGAGCACCGATGATCTTTGTATGGAAGAAAGATGGCACATTCCGGCTATGCATTGATTATAGACAGCTGAACAAGGTAACCATAAAAAATCGGTATCCCTTGCCAAGGATAGATGATCTGTTCGATCAGGTTGGGGGTGCTACTGTCTTTTCAAAAATTGATCTAAGGTCGGGTTATCTTCAAATCAGAATTAAGGAAGAAGATTTGCATAAAACAGCTTTCCGAACCTATTATGGACATTGTGAATTTGTGGTGATTCCATTCGGTTTGACGAATGCACCAGCCACGTTTATGTGCTTGATAAATAATTTTTTTCAGCAAGTACCTAGATAAATTTGTTGTGGTGTTTATTGATGACATACTCATCTATTCGAAGAATGAAAGGGATCATGAGGAACACCTAAGGTTAGTGCTGCAAATTTTAAGAGAAAATCAGCTTTATGCAAAGTTATCGAAATGTGATTTCTACAAGGACCAAATACAATACTTGGGTCACATTATATCAGCGCAAGGAATTGTGGTGGATCCCGACAAGATCAAGGCCATTATGAGCTGGCCTACTCCACAAAATGTAAGCGATGTCTGCTCTTTCATGGGATTGGTCGGGTACTATCGAAAATTTATTGAAGGGTTTTCCAAAGTGGCCCATCCCATTACCTCTTTGCAAAGAAAGGAAGTCAAGTTTCTTTGGACAGCCAAGTGTGAAGCAAGTTTCGCAAAGCTAAAATAGTTTCTCACCTCCGCTCCTATTCTAAAAGTGGATGATCCATATGGTGATTTTGTTGTATGCACGAATGCGTGCAAGGATGGTTTGGGAGGCGTGCTAACGCAAGATGGTTCAGTAATTAGGTATGAATTTAGAAAGCTGAAAACGCATGAAGTAAACTATGCGACGTGTGATTTAGAACCGGCTGCCATAATTCATGATTTAAGAATGTGACGACATTACCTTCTTGGAAAAAGGCTTGTTCTGAAAACCGATCACATTGGGCTGAAATATCTTTTTGAACAGCCAAATCGGAACGGAAGACAAGCAAGGTGGCTAGCTTTCTTAAGCGAGTTTGACTTTGAAATTCAACATATCAAAGGCAAAGAAAATAAAATTGTTGATGCACTTAGTAGACACATGCACCTACTAACTATGGCTTCAGTTAACTGTTTTTAGTCTGATTTAATATCGCAGATCCGGACAACAGCTGAAAAAGACCAAAAATATCGGAAATTAAGACAAGAGTGTCTTGCAGGAAATTCAGATCAACAAGCAACTGATTACATCATATCCAAAGATGGATTGTTGTTGTTTAAAAACAGGTTGTACTTACCGGATCAACCAGAATTAAAGCAACTGATTTTGGACGAATTCTACAAAAGACCATATTCTGGTCATCCAGGCTATCAGAAAATGCTAACAGTTGTTAAAAAACAACATTATTGGCCGAGACTGAAATCAGAAATTGCTGAATACATCGCAAAATGTATTGACTATCAGCAGGTGAAAATAGAACATCAACATCAAGCTGGTTTGTTGCAGCCTATACCTGTACCAGAATGGAAATGGGAGACCATTTCTATGGATTTTATCACCGGGTTGCCTAAAAACAACAAGCAGCATGATGCTTTCATGGTTGTGGTGGAAAAGTTGACTAAAGTAGCTCTCTTCATACGAGTCAAATCCACTTTCAAGGCAATCAACATTGCAGAGGTTTTCATGAAAGAAGTCTTTCGACTTCATGGAATTCCCAAGGTGATTATATCTGACAGGGACACCAAGTTTACCTCACACTTTTGGAGGGATCTGTTTGCCGGTTTGGTACTAAACTAAGTTTTAGTACAGCCTACCATCCGCAAATGGATGGACAGACCGAGAGGGTGAACCAAATCCTTGAGGACATGCTCCGCTTGTATGTCATGGATAACCCAAAGAAGTGGGAAAACTACCTACACTTAGCTGAATTTGCCTACAACAATGGTTACCAAACTTCTGCAGGAATGAGTCCTTTCGAAGTGTTGTATGACAGAAAGTGTAAAACCCCTATGACTTGGGATGATCCGGTAAATCGAATTCTGATGGATCTAGAAATGCTAGCTGAACTAGAAAACATTGTGCAGAAAGTTAAAACAAACTTAAAAACTACCCCAAGACAGGCATAAGAGCTATGCTGATCAGCATAGAGAACATAAAGAATTTGAAGTTGGGGATCATGTATTCCTAACGGTGAAAGCAAAGAAAAGTTCTTTAAGCTTGGGCAAGGTTGCCAAACTTGCATCAAGATTTTGTGGTCCTTTCCAAATACTTGCTAGAGTAGGACTTGGTGCTTATCAGTTAGCTTTACCAGCAAATTTTAAAGTACATGATGTGTTTCATGTTTCATTGCTGAAGAAATATGTATATGATCTTAAGCATATTGTAAACTGGCATGTGATTCAGGTGGAATCAGAAGGAGACTTCCAGACAGACCCTATATGCGTACTGGATCGGAAAGAGGTGGTACTTCGGAATCGAACCATCGTTCAGGTATAATTACAATGTTGTATATATATATATATATAATAGTTTTTAAAATAATCAAGTTATAATTACAATGTTGTTGGTATATAGTAATTTGTTTAGTAATGCGGTTTCATTTCAAGCCAAGTTACCAAACCTTTGGTTAAATGATATGTATATATATACATAGGTAGATATATATATATATATATGATTATATAAATCTGTATATAGTTCATAAAGTAAAGTTAATTCCAATAATTGAATAAAATGTGTGCAAGTTAATACTATGTGGGACACTTAGTAATGTTACATTAGTGTTCTATTTGTATTCTGGAGTAAATAAATCTTGGCTAGGTTAATCCTAGAAGATAGGCATTATATCATATTTATCGGTGTTATCAACATTATGTTGTTATAAGTACAATAAGAATGCTCACAACATATTATATCTTAGCCTAGTACTTTAAGAGTTAGTGCTAGGGTTTAATTCATGTAAGAACATAGGTTATGTGTTGGGACGTCTAACCATGTAACGCTTAAGTGGTATTCACATGAACGCTATACAAAGATTATAGTTGCGTAATAACATATGATGCTAATATGGTCAACAATGAAATTATTGCTTATCACTTTTATATGGTCGTAAGTGTATAGAATATAATGCACATGTTTTTGCTGACACATGAGTTGTCTTGGTATGTTCACTTGTATTGAAAAGTTACGCCTATTGTAGCGATAGCTAGAGTGGGTGTTTTCCGCATTGTTTAGTGATTAGAGTCCTTTTTTGGAAGAAAAAAAAATCGCGTAAAAGAGACATGACACTTTTCGAGTTAACTAGGTTGAAGTGCATGATATCTATTCATATCCAATATAGCTTAACTAATACTCTAATTGTAATCTATACAACTTCTTGTATAAGTTGTTATCTACAAAACATATATTGCATGAATATTGTTATCAACCAAAATGGTTCGTTGTCCATGATTACATTGCCTTGTCTATCACACAAAAAGACATTATGGATGGAAGAGCCTATTTGATCATAAATGCTTTGGCCTAGACTTTGCAATGTTCTCCTAAACAAAACTATTTTTTTGTGACAAATTCTGAGACTTAACCACGACTCTACCATCAACCATCTCACGGGTCACTCGCAATAGTCTATATAGATAACCCGCGAGTATCACCGTAGAAATTGTATTCACGTGTTGCTCGACATTGTACTTGCGAGTCGTTCGTTAGTTGTTAAGAGAGACACTCACGAGTATCTCTAAATCACGATAAAAAAATATTTAAAGATGATTAGGGATTAGTTAAGGGCAGTTATTCTAACTACCCTAACCTCCTCAACCAATTCCTTTTCGAGTCTATCCTCTCGGCCTTGCTATAAATACAAAGGGAGGGCCTTCAGAAGGGAGAACCAATTTTTGCTAAAGAAATGCTGGAGAAAATTCTACCGAAGGAAGAAGAGAATGAACCCAGGGCCAGGTTTCAACGGTGCCATTTGCAATACAAGTTTGGCGGATTGCCTTTAATGCTATAATACAAAAACTTCATTTCGCATATATATTTGTCCATGTTATGAATGTATGTCTTTGAATTTTTCATGTTTGTTATATATGAGTCTCTTATAAAGCATTCATTCTTATTTGGGTCATAAGCTTTCAGAAAGGTATGTGTTATTGCAGGTGATCTCTCTGGAGCAGTGAAGCAGGAGTCTAAAGTTTGAAAGCTTGGATCAAACGCCAATCATTCAAGTATCTAATTCCAACTTTATATCTTAGTTCTTTTCATTAAAAGAATGATTGTTTGTTGTACCTATGTGCTTTCTTATCTTTGTAACTAATTTAGAGGTACGTTGATGATCTCTTGAATTCCCTATCATAGGTATTTTTTACCGCACAACAGAT
The DNA here is from genome assembly GCA_027924585.1 of Larix kaempferi. NCBI lineage: Eukaryota > Viridiplantae > Streptophyta > Pinopsida > Pinales > Pinaceae > Larix > Larix kaempferi. Next base: position 7,643,325 of record BSBM01000252.1, read on the forward strand.
ACGTTATGACTACATACAAACATGGTCCTACATGATTACAATGGACTTCTATGCATAATATTTTCATATACAAATTGTGTCTCCTGCTATTAATTTCTTATTACTATTACATATCCAATATATTTTAAGAAACTCACCCTTATGACTTATCCAAATGTCACTTATCATACTAATGAAGTTAGGTTCACAATCATTTATGACAATATTGAGTTATTAATAACTTGCATTATAATCAAGTAAAAATGAATAAGCTACCTATCGAAAAAATCATACTTATACAACATAAACCAAAATCATTTGACAATTTAAATGACATTAATATCATTTTACATGAACTTCAAATTGGTTAAATATGTACCATGCATTCATATCATTTTCCCTATAAAATATGATCATGCATCTTTTCATAATACATTAAAACCAAAAACATCACAAAACATTATAGGCTTTATGTCAATCAAAATATTTACATATATGAATTAAATAACAAGAGCCAAGAGGTGGCAATGTCAATGCGGTTGCTAATAGCTATTGCTATTGCTATAAGACAAAAGCTATAGAAATAGGATACTTTTGCCACAAAATTGTAATAGAAAAGAAAATCCGTTTTCTACAAAATTACTTAGTCATCGAATCGATTTCTCAATGTTTTATGGGAACAAAGCTAGTTGGAAAAGATACAAAACGTGTGCTAAGCATACTTCTGCATGATCAAAGACCCAATTTGTTTTATCTTAAATATGAATACATCCATAGATGATTTAATATGAATTACTAATTTATATATGTCAAATGTGGTGACATAACAAGATCCACGAAATGACAATGTCCCTGTATAATTGCAAATATGTTATTTTGAAATTTGGAAAAAAAATTAAGTTCTTGATCAGAGGTCTTTAGCTTTAGTTTTCATATGTTAAATTATAGGTCAAAGTAAACTATTTATTCCAATAAATTAATTGTCGCAAAAAACAAAATGTCAATCTCACAATATGAGATAAACCTTAATTGTGGAAAGACATTGTTTCTCTCAATTACAAATAATGTAACTATTATTTTAAAACTTTATATTATCTTGTGAAAATAATAAATTGCTTTTTAAATTAATTTCTACCTCTTAATCATAGCTAGAAAGCAACAAATAAAATACCTAAGCTAAAATATACAAGACATCTAAAAATCAATCTACTTTAAACATATCCATAAAAACAAAAAATTTAATGGTCTTACATATAACTAATCAAATTTCAAATTTATATTAATAAAGAGAAAAACTAAACCCCACTAAAAATCATTACACTAAAACATAAATAAAAAATATCATAATTCACACTAAAATTTTATAAAAAGATTTCTCAACTCTAAAGAAAGGAACCTACTTTGGTTCTTGTGTAGTATGGTTATGACCTCGTGTCATGTCAACCGGCAGGCAATGGCATATAATATGTACCACAAGCAAAGTCAAAATATATATACGGAACAAAAAGCCTTTTGTTTTTATATATGTAGTGTAACCGGCAGCTCAATACTGCGAGAGCGCCGAATCTATTGGGTCTTGGGGTCGATCCTGGGTGGGGACGGCCACAGCCGACCGACCCGACCCAGCCACCCGGCCATAACGGTGGCCCCATACAGAACAAAGAGCCTCTTGTGTCGTATGGTTATGACAGAATTAAATCTCTGCGAGTCTGCGACTACCCCGAAGCCAACCCATTGAACCTTAGTCGCTTAGTCGCACAGATCGACTATTTTATATGGAATGAAGAATAAGGTGTGAAAAATAATAAAATAACAATATTTTATGATAAAAAAACAAAAAATAAGAAATATAATTAATATAAACATAAATAATAATAATAATAATAACAATACTATATAGTTTCTAAATATAAATGCCAATACCAATATAAATATTTTAGAATAACAAAAAAAAATTGTATATTTATATATCTATATATAAATTGTGAATTCTAAGGTTGAAAGAGTTGAGTAAGATTGACTTAGCCTCCACTTTTAAATAATAAAAAATACTATTCAATGAATTTTATTCTGAAGAACTGAATTCAATAATGTTTGACCCTCTTAATGTTTCCATATCATAGATCTCATCTTATCCTTTTGCATTGTGATGGTAAATCTTTTTATTTTAAAATTTTATTGTTTTTAGGAAAGTATCATATTGCAGTTTCACACTCATTGTAAACTAAACTTTCATGGTTTCAATCCTGATGTTAACAACAAAGGAGAAATAAAAGACCAACATCTTAACCAATTAAGGTATACAAATCTGGTTTTTTTTTTTCAAGAACTTCAAATATTATAAAAAAATGAGCAACTCCAAATTCAAAAAGAATATGAACTTTACCAGTGGGGATGGTCATAAGGGTTGTATCATTTCAGCAAAAAGCCATAGAAAGTGATTAGATTATAACTTGGAAGAGGTCCATAGCTCAGATAACACTGCTGCCAAAATTTGCATGGGCAAGATACATACAACTTTAATGACTGTTTGTTTATCTACTGTGTTGTAGCCTGTAGTGCATCACATGTGGATACAACTGCAACAGTTGTAATCTAAAATTATAAATAACAACTAAAACAGAGTGTCATCTTCAGCACAATATACAATAACTTGTAGAGAATAGCTCACTGAATGACTAAGAAGCCCTGCCACAAACACCAAGCATGTTTTACACTTGCTATCTGGAAAAGCAACCTTCATGCTATTTGAGTACCAAAGCTCACAAGCACAGAGAAATTGGTCCCATGTATAAAACTCTGAAGCAAATGTTTATGTATTACTTGCAAATGATGTGGAGCATAGGTTTTCATACTGTGTACACATACGCTGTAACTTAGAGCAAAATGAGGTAAAAAATGATAAATTGGTAGGAAATCACGTTTACAAGTCTTCAAAATATGAGATTTCTTCAATGATGAGCAGGGGATTTTCAAGCAAGTTGAGGAACCAGATATATTTGAATATAGAGTCTTAGTTGGATAAGATCAACAAGTTACATTATTAGAGATAAATGCACATTTATTGTAATAAACCTAAATGGTTATTACAATTGTTAATTAATGTTAGTTTACTATTTAGTCATTACTAGGTTAATTAGTTATTAATTAATAGTTATCATACAACATGTCTATTATTAATAGATATGTACGTTGGCCTATCAGCCATATTTAAACATGGCTCACTATCTCTGTAAATCATCAATTCAATTATAAAAATATATATATATTATCAAATATGATAATCATGTAAGGCTTGTATCTTACAAGTGGTATCAGAGCTTTTTTCTCTTGCTCGCGCTCAAGATCCTCGGCATCTTCATTCCTCTCACTCCCCACTTCACTCTTTCATTCCTCATACTCCTCATGCCGATCCATCACTCACCGCTTGCTTTTATTTCTCCAGCCCCAATCCATCCACACTCTCCCCACCACTCTACGCCGCCATCTCCCTCTTGCAACCCTCCCCTCCCACGCAGCTCCCATCTCCCTCCGCTCCCTACCTTCTCCACATACCACGCCCCTCCCGTCACATCAAACCCTCACTGCGCCTACCATCTTCCCCACTCTTCCAATCCTCCTGCACACCCTTCTACCCACGCATTTCTCTCCCCTCCATCACCCCCTTCCTTCTGCACCATCCGTCCACGTCCCCTCCTGGACCATCCATCCACTCCCCCTCCACCTGCAGCCTTCATCCACTTCATCCCCCGCGTCCTACTCCCACTACTCCTCTACCCCCAAACTCACGCCCCTCCACCACTATACCTGCTCCCTTCTCCTGCTTGCGCCTCCACCCCACGTCCTTCACTAGCTCTCACGCATCCACTTCACGCCACTCTAACACACATCTGCACTATCCCTATCTGCTATGAATATTAAATATTGTATCAAATTAATCATTAAATTATTAATTAGTTTAATTGAAGGGACGTAACCCTTCTTAAAGAAATGCTCCAACCTTATAAAAGGCGAGCTCTTGTAAAGCGTTAAGCATCTTATCAATTTAATTATATATATCTTATTCAAAATGGATCTCGCGTCCTAGTTTTCTGTTGCATTTGGTATCAGAGCAGTCGACGCCTGCAGCCGTACAGTTATCGTATAGACGCCGCCATCTCGATCCGTCCTAGCCATCCACTTCGTTGCTCCACCACGCAGACCACCAGTCCGCCCCCGCGCTCCTTTTCCACCCCCTGCTTGCTCGTCCTTCCCTGCTCGCACCCCTCTCCTTTTCCCTTACGCCGTCGTCTTCTCCATCCCAGTTCTCCCTCGTGCCCCCACGCTGCGTCCTTCTTCCCCTCTACCGCAGCAGCCCTCCCGCGCTGCCTCTCCTCGACTGCCAGCACCCGGCCTCCCTCTTCCCCGGCTTGCCACTTCTGTGCCCGCCATCCTCTCTCCGCTACTGCGTCCCACCTTCACCTCCGCCCAGCCTGCCTGTCACGCCAGCCCACCCAGCGTTGATCCACCCCGCGCATCCCATCTCGCGTCCACGCCCCTGGCGTCTTCCCCATCAAACGTTTCCCGTCGCCGATTGCTAGCTCCTTCCATGAATCTTTCCTCCACGACCTGCGTTCACCTTCGTTTCCCTCCATCATCCTGCCATCAAGCCACTCCAACGCTGTTGGCTTACATTCCTTCGCACGACCTGCGCAATCCAAAATTTAGGGTTAAAACCCTAATTCCTAGTTAAAAAAAAATATAATACTATAATATTTTTATTATAGTATTCCAAAAATTATAGTAATTCCACTTTTCCAAGTCGTTTTCATTTTCCACCCCTCCTAAGCCAAAATTGCGTCCAATTATTCACCACCACACCTAAGAACCATGACGACAGAGTTAAAAGCCCAAATGGAGAAAATAGAGAAGGATTTTCGAACCTTCAAGGAAATGATCACCAAGAGCCAGGAAGCACTTAAGAAAGAAATTAAGGAGGAAGTCATTCAGGTAATGGAGCAGAAAATAGACGACGAGTTCAACATTATAAGCAAGGAACAAAAAATGTTAGATCAAAAAGTGACTGAGAGCCAGAAAGGTATCGAGGAGATATTACAAAAAATGAAGGATGAGGAAAAAAATCATAAACAACATGGCTCGGATATGTCGGTTACCCCATCTCCCAATTCTGAGTCACCAGAACGCAACAGGATGAAAGGTACTCAATACCAACCATTCGTAATGTACCCGCCGAGAGCAAAAATAGAAATGATGAAATATAATGGAGGAGAAGACCAATGCGTCGCTTGGTTGAATAAAGCAGAAGAGTATTTCGACATATATAACATTACAATGGACGAGGAAAAGGTCAAGTATGCTTCAATGCACCTTGAAGGATATGCCTACAACTGGTATATGTGGTGGAAGGGAGACAACTTCGCATACACTTGGAACTTATTCAAGAATGATTTCTTAAAAAGGTTTCAAGGAATCACAGAAGATGAATTCTTCTCAAAACTTACCAGATTACAACAAAAGGGAAGCGTCGAAGAATTCACGCATCAATGGGAATCCCTCGCTACCAGAGTATTTGGGCTATCCGACAAACAACGGTTGGAAACCTACTTAGGAGGACTAAAACCATACATACAAAAAGAGTTAAAAATGCATGACATAACAGATGTCGAGGCAGCAAGACGAAAAGCAAAATCAGCCGAGGCCAAATTTGATAGTTTTCAATCAAATAAAGGGAAGTCATACTCACAAAGAAACATCCAGTCGACTCTAGAGGATGATACAAACAAATACATCCCTCCACCTAGAAGGGACGATAGGAAGAGCCTCGAGAATCAACGTATGAGGGAAGGAAAATGTCGACGATGTGGAGACAAATGGAACCCTAAACATAGGTGTCGCCCCGAGGACAACTCAAAGAAATTATATACTTGTGAAGCAGAGGAGAATAGTGAATCAGAAGAAGAAGAAGAAGAAGAGCCAGAAGATGAAGAGGAGGAAACCGCAAATATGGCAGCCGGGAACGACGAGAACCCCAAAATCTCCCTAGCAGCCATGACAGGCATTAGTCAACCACAGACTCTCAAGTTAAAAGGGCATATAAAAAATGAGAATGTTACAGTGCTAGTAGACACTGGAAGCACTCACAACTTTCTTGATATAAGAGTGGCACGAAAACTCAAGTTGTTCGTACATCCAGTTCCAGACATGAAGGTGATGGTTGCAGATGGCAAGAAGATCGAAAAAGTTGGAAAGTGTCACAAGGTGAGACTTCAAATACAAGACTTCGAACTGGAATCAGAACTCTACACCTTACCGTTGGGAGGAGTAGATATCGTTTTGGGAGTCCAATGGTTACAAACATTGGGAACATATTCTGCCAATCATCAAAAACATTTCATCAAATTTAAGTGGCAAGGGAAAAATTTTAAGCTATATGGTTTTCATCCACCAAACACACAGGTAGTTTCATCTCAGCATATGGAAAAACTCATTCGAAAAGGGGCATCAACATACGTAATACAATGTCATCAACTGGAAGGAAAGGAGGAGGAACCAAATAAGTTCAATAAGGAAATCCAAAAATTACTCCAAAAGCATGAACACATATTTCAAGACTTACCCATGCAGCTACCACCAGAAAGGAGTATAGAACACATAATTGAGATTAAACCGGGGTCAAATCCTGTTAAGGTTAAACCATATAGGTATCCCCACCACCACAAAACAAAAATAGAAAGGTTGGTTCAAGATCTACTGAATTGTGGTGTCATCACCAAGAGTAGAAGCCCTTATGCAGCGCCAGTCGTACTAGTACGAAAGAAGGATGGATCGTTTAGATTATGTATAGATTATAGAGGATTAAAAAAAATAACAATTAAGAACAAGTTTCCAATTCCCTTCATCGATGACATGCTGGATGAACTTCATGATGCAAAATATTTTTCGAAACTCGATTTAAGGTCAGGGTACTATCAAATCAGGGTCAGATTAGAGGATATCGCAAAGACTGCTTTCCAAACTCATGAAGGACATTATGAATTCAAAGTAATGCCTTTTGGGTTAACTAATGCCCCTGCCACATTCCAGGCAACTATGAATGAACTATTTCAGCCATACCTAAGGAAATTTGTGTTAGTATTCTTCGATGACATCCTTATATATAGCAAGACATGGAAAGAACATTTGACGCATCTAGAAGAGGTTCTATCTCTTCTGAAGGAAAATCAGTTCTATGCAAAAAAGTCAAAATGCACCTTTGGGAAGCAAGAAGTGGAGTATATCGGTCATATAATCTCAAAGGAAGGAGTTAAGGTGGACCCAAAGAAGATCCAGGCAATGAAGGAGTGGCCCAAACCAAAGAATGTTTCAAAATTGCGAGGATTTTTGGGATTAACAGGTTACTATCGAAGGTTCATCAGGAACTATGCACATGTCACTGCCCCACTAACAAATCTCCTAAAAAGAAATTCTTTTCAATGGGATGATGAAGCAAGAAGATGCTTTGAAACGTTGAAACAAATTATGTCTTCAACTCCCGTTTTGGCAACACCCGATTTTGCAAAACCATTCGTAATCGAATGTGATGCTTCAGGGTTTGGGATAGGAGCTGTGCTAATGCAAGAAGGTCATCCAATCGCTTTTGAAAGTAGGAAGTTGAACAAAAGAGAATACCTACAGTCTACATACAATAAGGAAATGCTTGCCATCATGCATGCATTAACTAAATGGCGACAATACCTTTTGGGAAGTAAATTCCTAATCTGAACAGATCATAATAGTTTACAACACTTGTTACAGCAGAAGACATTAACAACCGAGCAACAAAAGTGGATAGAGAAAATCTCTACCTTCGATATGGAGATCCTACATAAAAGAGGGAAGGACAATGTAGTAGCTGATGCTTTATCAAGGAAAGACGAAGAGATACAAGTCTACGCCGTATCCATGGTGATCCCAGAATTTTTGGATGAAATTCGTAAGGAATATGCCAAGAATTCAGAGGTTTGCTCCATAATTAACAACATAAATCAGTATCCGAAGTTTGAATGGAAGAATGAACTGTTATGGTACAAAGGACGTATTTACTTAAGTTCCAATTCCAGTTTTAAGACCAATGTGCTTAAAGAATCACATGATTGCCCAGCCGCTGGTCATGTAGGAATTTTTAAAACCTACTATAATGCAAGGCAATCATTCTTTTGGAAGGGTATGTATGCTGACATTCACAAGTATGTTGCAGAGTGTGACATTTGTCAGCGGAATAAAACTGAGAATATCTCAAGTCCAGGGTTACTCCAACCGTTACATATTCCGAATAAGAAATGGGAGGAAATTTCAATGGATTTCATTGAAGGTCTACCCATATCAGATGGAAAAGACAAAATACTAGTTGTGGTAGACAGGCTAACCAAATATGCACATTTTGTTGGAGTGAAGAAAACTGATTCGGCAAAAGAAACAGCCGAAGTTTTTTGTAAAAATGTCTACAAATTACATGGTTTTCCGAAGATTATAGTAAGTGATAGGGATGCCAAGTTTAAAGGGAACTTTTGGAGAGAGTTTTGCAAGCAAATTGGAATGTCTCTTAACATGAGCTCAGCTTATCATCCCCAAACAGATGGACAGACAGAAGTTGTCAATAAATGCTTAGAAACCTACCTTCGTTGTTTTGTAACTGATAAGCAAAATAAATGGTTCCAATGGCTACATCTTGCGGAATGGTGGTATAATTCTACTTATCATACATCTGCAAGAATGACACCATTTCAAGCCCTATATGGATATGAACCCCCAAAATGGAAGGATTTCATCACCAACCAAGCAAGGGTCGCATCAGTAAATGACCATTTAGAAGAAAACCAAAAGGTTGTCCAAGTACTTAAAGAGAATTTGAATACTGCCAGGAATAGAATGAGACAACAAGAAGATCAACATCGAACAGAACGAGAATTTGAAATTGGAGATTGGGTATATGTAAGACTACAACCCTATAAACAATTATCACTTAAACAAGGTGGAAAAAATAAGTTGGCTCCACGTTTTTATGGCCCATGTCAAATCAATAAGAAGATTAGTCAGGTGGCATATGCATTGGAATTGCCAACTACAAGTCGCATCCACAATGTCTTTCATGTTTCATGTTTGAAAAAGATGATAGGTCAACACCAGAAGGCACAAACAATACTTCCCTTGTTAGATGAGGAAGGAAGAATCATATTCGAGCCAGAATCAATCATTGCTACTAGAGAGAAGAGATTAAGAACGCGAGTCATTAAAGAATACCTCATAAAGTGGAAAAATCTTCCCGAAGAAGATGCAACATGGGAATCAGAACAATTTCGTCAGTTACATCCCTCATTACCATTGCTTTGAGGACAAAGCTCTTTAAAAGGAAGTGGCAATGCTATGAATATTAAATATTGTATCAAATTAATCATTAAATTATTAATTAGTTTAATTGAAGGGACGTAACCCTTCTTAAAGAAATGCTCCAACCTTATAAAAGGCGAGCTCTTGTAAAGCGTTAAGCATCTTATCAATTTAATTATATATATCTTATTCAAAATGGATCTCGCGTCCTAGTTTTCTGTTGCACTATCCCCTCACATCATCCCTCCCTACTACGCTTCATCCCTTACTCCTACGCCCCCTCTCCACGCCAAGACACCTTCCAATTTCTCCCACTCGGGCATGCAACCACTCCCACGCTCTGATTCATCCAACCACTCGCTACTTGCTTCCATTGTTCTCCCTTCAATTCCACGCCTCAGCTCCACCTTCTCCCTCCGTGCTCCTCTCCACGCTCCGTGTACTTTCAAAAACCCTAAATTCTTATATTTTCAAAACATATATTTAAGACATTTTAATAATAATATTAATTATTATTATAAGTCTTAATATATGAAAATTTGTGAACACAACTATTAATATTTTATAATAATATTATTATTACCATATTAATAATAAATTAATACTATAATTAATATTTTAATAATTGAAATTTCACAAATAATTTCTAAAGGGACGGGAAAAAAAAGAAGAAGTCTTTTTTGGAAGATTTTTAAGTTGAAATCATTATGTTTCCCTCGTTTAATAAGATCATTATTAGCCCATTCCACAAACCTAAAAGAGATGAAAGAATTGAAGTCGAAGATATCAAAAGGATCGAGGCTAAAGAAATACAAAGAAACCAACATAAAGAGATAAAAAGTAGATATGAAGACATTATCAAATTAGTTAAGGAATTGAAGTTGACGATAACACAACGTCAAGAAGAAGCTACAGTGACTTCCGAATTCCTAGGTTCTAGAAGAGCTCGAAACTGCATCTACACCCATGTCAGAAGAAGGGACTCCTATCATAAAGGAACAAGCTATGTCGACTTTTGAGTTCTCAGGTCAAGTAGAGATGGGGTGTGCAGTGGCACTCACGAAAAAAGAAGCGACTACGACCAGAAAAGAAGAAGCTATTATGACTTCCGAGTTCTTAGGTCAAAGAGTGCTCGGATCTACGCCCACGATAGAAGAAGTAACTGTGAATCTTGAGTTACCAAGTCAAGAGGAACAAGGGACTACTGCGTCTCCTACGTATTCAAGTAGGGATGAATATAAAATTGCTACTACCCCGAGGAAGGAAAGGAAGCCTGGCCGACCGACTCTTTATACCCCCCCTCACAAAAGATCCATACCATCAAACACCAAGTGGGATAAGAAAAGACATCCCAACTACAAACCTCAAAATGCGATACGTAGTAAAAAGTATGCACGCCTACCGGAAGTTCGTTGTGGCTTCTTACAAGGTAGGGAAGTAAGGCACATTAACACGTCAGCTGAAAAACCTACAAAATTGTCCAGTGTTATTCAAGGACAAACTAGAGACCATATTGGGATTCCCAGTCAGAGCAAAGTACATGATAAGGAAGACGATGACAAAGATGATGAATCAGAAGCTGCAGAGGACAAAGATATGAAAAATCAAGATGATATTGACAATTATGATGTCGATATCAATTGTAAAAATAATGACGTCAACACTCTATCAGTAGTCGCAACTCAAGATGTTCTAGAATCTCAAAAGGTTCCCAGAGAACAAATAAAGAAAAGCTCGTTAGACAAGCAAGTAAGACACCTTAATACGTTACCTGAAAAATCTATAAAATTGTCTAGTGAAACTCCAGAACAAGGACTTGTTCAAGTAGACGACAACAAGGACAATGAAACAAAAGAGGTAGAAGACAAGGATATTGACAATCACAGTGTCAATATCAATTGTAAAGAAAATGGCAGCATCATAGAAGTCAATAAAATCAATAAAGTCAAAGTCAACAACAATTATGAGAAAATTAAAGTTGTAGAAGAATGCAAAGATGAAAATAAAAGAGTCAAATATGACCTTAATCACGATATCGTAGAAGAACAAAACCCAGAAGATGTTGTGACAAATGAAGAGATGAACATTCTACCAATAGTCGCAACTCAAGATGGGAAGGATCCCAGGGAACAACTAAAGACAAGTTTGTCAAACAAGGAAGTAAGTACATTATTAGTAGTTGCCGCTACATTTAAGAAAACCAAATTAGAAGATCAAAAGAACACCATCAGATTAGCAGATCCGAAATATGCGCCGCTTAGTTATTATGCGTTCATCTACAGAATCATAAGCATGATAAAATTTGAATGGAAATGTGACCAATTATTCCAAGAACTACTAAACTGTGGCACAGTTATTCATGGCAAGAATTCCAGCTGCAGCTTCCTCGTAGAAGATTCGTGGTCGAATCTTTTCAGAGCATGATGACTTGTAATAAACCTAAATGGTTATTACAATTGTTAATTAATGTTAGTTTACTATTTAGTCATTACTAGGTTAATTAGTTATTAATTAATAGTTATCATACGACATGTCCATTATTAATAGATATGTACATTGGCCTATCAGCCATATTTAAACATGGCTCACTATCTCTGTAAATCATCAATTCAATTATAAAAATATATATATATATATTATCAAATATGATAATCATGTAAGGCTTGTACTTACATTTATGGAATTGTAGCTTATCTTAAGTTGAGTTTCTTCGTTGTTATTTCTTGAGAAAGTTAGGATAAATGTTCTTTTGTTGAAAAAGGCCCATATTTCATGGGTGGGACTGGATTTTGTGTGAAGTCCAAAACTTTGGTTTGATACCATCATGGATACATAATAAATATTCCCAACCTAAGCAAGGTTCAAAGTTACTTTCAAAATTTTGGGATGGATATGTATTCTCAGCCATAATTTTCTTTGGCAAAAACTACCTCGATATTGCAGACAACCAAGAAAAATAAATTTGCTCAATACAAATTGCACACACAGGAACATGTGCTGCGAATCCAATGGAAGAGATGATAGTTGGCCTGATTTTAATTCCAAAAGCATAAAAGTAACACAAACTATACTAACTAAGATCTATTGCAAAATGATGTTAAAACTGTTGTTTGACATAATACAATAGTAGGTCTCAAAACTGAAATTTTCCAACTTAGAAAAATTGTAAGATCTATTGCAAAATGATGTTAAAATTGTTGTTTGACATAATATAATAGTAGGTCTCAAAACTGAAATTTTCCAACTTAGAAAAATTGTAGAAGGAGAACCATGATCGATGTATGGATGTACATTCAAATTTTGGGAATATGTGATCTAACATTCTCTTTCCCTGTTAAGACATATGTATGATGTATGTTTGGTCTAGCCCATCACATATACTTGGTTACTTGGTAAGCATGGTATATACATGCATTTGTACGTAGGGGAAACTTTTAATTTTTTTAAAACCAAATCTTTAAATTTTTCACATAGCTAGCAATCCTCATGGTCAATCCAACATGAATCCAAAGTAAAAAACAATGGAAGGCACCAAGAAAAAAAACACAAAAAGTTCACCATTTAATTTCAAAGTGTTATGACGTAAAACTGAACATCAATGCATGTTTTTCATCTCTACCAATACCAACACGTAGACATAATCACATAATGGTAGATAAATTATATTTCTTTGACAACTCATAATTAACTCCTGACCAGTGAACCCACATTACTAAATGAATAATCAGGGATCCCTAGAAACAACATAAATTTATTATAGATGATCTATAATCCAAACCAAGCCACGTAAGAAGTCTTAGTTTGGATCCTAAAACAAATGCATTAATTTATTATAGATGATCTATAATCCAAATCAAGCTACGTACGAAGATTTAGTTTGGATCCTAAAACAAATGCAGATCAGAATTTAGAATAAAATTTGAAACAAATGGGAGCACGTCCACGTTTTTAGGGCATTTGAAAATTGGTTCAACACGTATGATTCTAGGAATATGGTTGTAAGCCAAGCCATCATAGAAAGCATTGATAGTGTTAATGAAGGGTAGGGTTGTTTTACTTGGCTTGGGGATTCTCCGTGAAAACCATACAAAATACATGGGAAACTTTGCTAGGGGATTCACAGTGGAAACCATACAAAATGCATTGGGAAACAAACCTGGGTAAGTTCAGATAAACTACCACAAATCTAGGGTTTGGACCAGCTAATAATCTCAGATTCTTTATTAGAAGAAACATATCAAACACCCTTCGGACTATTTAAGTAGAATTGAAGATGTTTTATTCACTTGTTCATTCATCCATGAGCAAATATTAGTCCTAGAATATATCAAAGAATTTTATAACATACAATTGATTGAGTGCATACTGCAAACACAAACCCTAATGTGTTACCGATGAGAATTTCAATGCTGGTTTGTTTGAAACGGGAGGGACCGGCGCATCGTTGGATCTCAGAGACAGCTCAATCAAAGCCCATCAATCGCAGCAGCTCCGCCATATTCAACCTCGAACTTTTCCCTTCCTCTACTTACCATCAGGCCCTCGATTTCCATGATCTCGTGTGCAACACAATTTAAATTTATCAATACCCTGTCCGAAACCATACTCATATTCTAGGGGAAAACGGAGGAACAGACCAAACAATGATGATGATGATGCATGTGGCCGAGTCATATGATGATGCACATGGTGGCTTTGTATTGCGACGGCAGGGCAGTAGAAACAATTTGATGCATGACAGATCTCGACCTAGGATACAAACGGGGCAGGATGTACAGAGTTATCATCAGAGCCGAAGATGTCTTTTATGGCCTGAAACGTGTGCCATTTCCCTACCAGTTCTCAGCTGGCTGCCAGATTCTCAAGAATCAGATGTTTGTTAAACAATTGGGAATAGGAAGGAAAATGACAGCCTCACCGCCACTCCTCGTCTGTATAGAATTGAATGGAGCAGGTAGGGTTGGATCCAAGGCATTGAAAGAAGTGTGAATCACGTCACCTGCCAACCTAGAATGTGAATGAAGAAACGATCACCGCCATTCGTAGTCTGCAATGAATTGAATGGAGTCGGTAAGGGTCAGTCCCAAGGCATCGAAATAAGTACTTAATCACGCCACCTGTTAATCCAGAGAACTGCCAGAACAATGAGCAGTAACCAGAGGGTAAACATGTAAAACCAGTGGTCTGTGGAGAGTGGGGACGGCAACACGTGGAGAAATCGGATTAGCGACTGTTCACAATGAGAGACATCGACACGTGGCGAAATTGGATTAGCCGGAGGGACCACGATAAGCACACTAGCATGCAGAGCAGAGCAGGGAAACTTCATGCTTACAGAACAGCCAAACTTTTATGTTAATTAACCCTTCCAGCTCCATTGAACCAGGTACCACCTAGGGGCCACCGTTATGGCCAGGTGGCTGGGGCGGTCGGCTGTGGCCGTCCCCACCCAGGATCGTTCCCGAGACCCCGTCCTATTCGGCGCTCTCGCCTTCTATTGAGCGCCGGTTACACTATCATATGGAAAAAAAGATACCAGGTACCACCTCCTTTAAAGTTGGATAAAGTTGGATACGTGGCTTAGAGAACAGCCGGAACCTCCATTTTCTTCTATAAATGTGCACTCGATTCAGACAGAGAATTCATAAAGCATTTGAGTCAGACAGGGAACCACCAGTACCACCCTTCAAGTTTTTATGTGCTTATGGCCAGGAAACACCACCTCTATGTTTCTTTTGCTTTATTCACTGAACCGCTAGTTATCCAGTAACTTATACGCCCTCCGGAAAAAAAACGCCTATCGGCCTAAAATAAAAATATCATACTTACATTCTCATCATCAACTGTAAATCCACATCACTCACTTACCTCACCTCACCTCAGTGACCGCCTTTGAGATTCCAAATTTCCATATTCAACTGGAGAATATAACTCAAATTGGATGACTCCCAAGCCCAAACTCTCCACATAATGCTCAACCACTACATCCCACGTGCAAAGAGTGACCCAACACTATCAAACAAACCATGAAAAAAATCTGAAAATCCCCATGGTATCTTGATATTGATCCTTCTTTGATAGATAGGCCACAAACTCTATTCCATCAGTAGCTGGAATTGATCTTCTCTTCTGAGTCTCACATAATCTCCTGTCTGAAAATCTTCTACAAAAAGCATGACTATGAACTCTTCTAATACCGAAACCCTAAATTCTGGAAGCCATGAATGAAGGTGCTAAAAAATAATTCTGTTTTGACAGAAATATGTACCTGATTGTTTTTGGTGTAACTTCGAACTTTTCAATCCACAGGGTCTAAAATTTTTTCCTGTGATAGCCCGACCTGTCATCTTTCCAACCCCACAGGTCTGACTTCAAATGGATTCTCTGAGAGAGAGTTATGCCAAGTGTCGCAATGTGACCTGTTTATGGGATAAAACATGAAAGCGAACTTGTACGGCGTGCCATGTGTCACTGGTTCAGTTTCGGCCTCTGAAAAAGTTACCTGAGAAAGTACAGTCCGTGCAATACCTAGCATTTTTTACGAAATTTTATTTGGAGCTTCCTAGCCCAAGTTATGACCTTTTTGCCTAGTTCACTTGTTTATGACTCAGATCTGGAAGAGGCAGAAACCCTAGATTGTATAGATCATAAAACACAAAGTACAACGAATTAGAAGTTGTCCTTTGGACACAAGGTACATGAGGATCGTAGCTTCGCCCTGTACGATTTTCAGATTCGAAAACTTCGTCAAAATGGATTTATAGTGAAAGTGCTATGATAACTGGTTTTTACTATATCAAGCCCTAGCATTGCAAGTGCAACAAGTGTCATACATGCCATATCATGCATTCTTTCAGGCTAGCTCTGATACCATGTTAATTTTTCAGAATTTACTTCAATCTGATCTAGGATCTTAACTGAGAGAACAACATGTACAACATATTTATAGTATATCAATCATGGACACAATAATGCAAGCACAAGAGACACAGAGTTTACTTGGGGAAAACCATAAAAGTGAAAAACCCCAATAACTTCCTTAGAGATAGATAGAGCAATGATACAACCCAAGCATAAGATATAGACATCTCCTAGTAGCAGCTTCTCCTCCTCCACAAGTGTGCCACTCTCCAAAGAGTGTGTGAGAGAATAGAATGATGAAATAGAGTGCCTCTCACACTCTATTTATACTTGACTTGACTTGCCTAATAACCTTTACTAGGTCGGCCTTAACTTAACCACATGACATAGTGCTGATTGGGCCGACACCCAATAGGGTGGTCTAATAACTCTTTGACCCACATGGCCGACCCCCAATAGGGTCCAATAACCTTTCGACCCACATGACTTATACAGGGTCGACCCCAACAAGGTGGTCTAATAACCCATCAAGTATAAGTTACGACACTTACAATATAAATGATGACACTTCCGTATAGAGGAATAATAACATCTCTATAAGAATACAAACACTTCCGTATAGAGGAATAATACCATCTCTATAGGAGTACAATATACATATATATATGAAATACATTCCGAAGTTAGATATACATCAACACTCTATTCTTATAGTAATTGCAAAATGAAACTTTCTTTCTTGGTGCATTGCTTTGTGAAGTTGTCAAATTCGAAACCGATTGAGGGTCAAGTTAGGACCGTACGAGAACCAATCAAAGAACCAGGTTAAAGAACCGATCTACTACAAAATACATAAAATATTCAAAGTTCATAGGAAAAAAGATATATATTCATGTACATCAATGTAAATCCGAACCATTTGTTGACAGGCAGATCTGACCTGATCGCCAACGAGGGAGAAGCAGCCCACACAAAGTTCTTAAAGCAGCCCTTCGTGTGTTTGGAATAGCCACTTCTCACAGGAACAAGGGCCTGTTGCCACTATGCAGATTTTCTCCTTAAAAAGGAGACTTGGGAATTGGATTTATATGGATTCCTTAATGCAGTATGCAGATTTTCTCCTTAAAAAGGAGACTTGGGAATTGGATTTATATGGATTCCTTAATGCAGTATGCAGATTTTCTCCTTAAAAAGGAGACTTGGGAATTGGATTTATATGGATTCCTTAATGCAGTTAGGATCCTGAAAATATAATCTAACTAAGATGCAATGTTATCTAACCTATGATGCAACCTAAATGCAGTTTTCAATAATTGTGAAAGAAAAGCTTTAGTAGCTGCTAAATAAAGTAGTAGCTGCTAAAACCTGTGATTCTCAGCTATTAAAAAAGCCTGGTTGCACGGGAACCGCTCCCGAACTTCAAGGAACCCATTTCAGAAGTTCCCACGTTCCAGGGAGCTTAGGAACGGGTACGAAACGTTCCGGAATCAGTGGGAACGGTTCCGGGAGCTGCGGAACTTTTAGGGAACGTCGATCAGAAAAAATCGGGAGCTCGGGAACCGGAATTTCGGAGTTCCGTTTTTTGGGAGCTGGCACACGCTCCTTGTTTCCCCAGTAACGCCCACACGCTCCTTGAGAAGTCACATTCTATTTGTGTCCGCGTGTAGAGCTGAGATGAGAAGTCGTGTTCTGTTTGTGTCTGAGGTGTGAGAGAGTGAGATAGTGGAACCGAGGTGTGAGAGGGTCAATCTGAATTGATCCAAGCTGAGTGGAGCAAAGCAGAACGCGTCGGATAGCTGAATCGATCCGAGCTAAGTGGCGCAAAGCAGAACACGTCGGATAGCTGACTGTCGAGTGTGCTTTGTGTGAGTGCGTGCTCTGTTGAATTGCAGGGCAGTGGGCAGCCTCGAAACTTAATCCACGCCACTTAAGAAACTTAAGAAATTGACCGAATTGTTGACGGCCTCAAATCGTGACACAGGCTTCAAATATCAAAGGTTTTAACTTTTAAGGTTTACGGATCATAAATTTTCACTATAATCTATTATTACATGCTAAAGTAATATTTAATTTTAAATTATTAAATTGTTAATTTTTTTCTTAGAGTGAAAGCTTTGTAATATTTAATTTTAAATTATTAAATTATTAATTTGTAATATTTAATTTTAAATTATTAAATTATTAATTTTTTTCTTAGAAAGAAAGCTTTGGATTCTGTAATGACTTTGAGTTGAAGTAATAGTTAAATTCAATTTTATAAATTATTAAATTGGAGCAATATTTATTTTTAAATTTATAAATTATTAAATTATTTTCTTCTTAAAGCCACAGCCTTGGAATGACTTAGGGAGAGAGTGTTGGCTAGGTGGAATGACCGAGAAAACATAAAAACGCATATTTTATATTTATTATTGGCAAAAACATATTTGTTATTGATTATTATTTTTGCAAAAGCATACCTTCTCTCTCATTCACTGAATTGAAATTAATAAATTATTAATTAATAATCAATTTGATTTTACACAGCCATAATAATAATATAGTCCACATTAAGAATCCTAGAATGGTAGGTCTTAAGTTTAATTTTGTTTTTTAATTATATTATTTTTTATTTTTTTTAATATATATTATTGTCGTTCCCAACCCACCGTTTCCTATAAATTTAGGGGAAACTTCTAGTCGTATCAGACACTCATACCCGCATTCCCAACTTTCTCGCATTTCGGAAACTGTGCAACATTGTAAAAAAGTTAAAAACTGTAAACTAACTAAACCTATCTAACCTATTTCCTATCTCGGCCGAGAGCAATTTAGAGTTGTGACTATTGAACAAAGCTGAATTATAAATAAATTGTGTTGTGACCGGATTTAGGGATTGAAATCATTTAATCATAATTAAAACACATTGAATATTTAACTATATTTATCAAAATAACAGTAAAACAATTTCTGTTATCTGAAAATATGGTTGTTTAAACAGATCAATTCAATAGTAAATAGATGGATTCAAGAGATAGTACCGATATAAATAACAGGTTCAATAGACTTTGAAACATGAACAGCAGCTATCCACAGCTCCTCCAGCTCTATTCTATGCTATCCACCGATCATTACAAAGGAAAGAAATACAAAAATTGGGAAAGAAATTCCTTCAGCTTCGTGTAGTACTGCTTCACCCCCCCTCCGTAGCAGTCGAAATGCTCTTCCTTTTATAATGAAGAAAAATTGGTTGAGATCCTCGATCCCTGCAAAAAATCCTCCATCTTATTTATTAAGCCAGTTTCTCCCAATGCGTTGTCTTCCATGAAACCACAGCACGCACGTCTTCCATGAAACCACAGCACGCATCCACTTCACCAGTTTGTTGAACCTGCACAACGATCTCCTCTTCTTTCTTGACGATATGATGAGAGGGACGATTTCATGGGAGATAATGATGATCTTTACCATATTTGCACATCATATACATAAATCAGTAATCCATGTACAAATTAACCTCAAATAGAAAGAGAAGAACAGAAATTTATAATTGATTAAGAAAATAAATGCTAAAAGGATAAGAATCTTCCCTTTGAAATTTCGCGTTGGTAAATGATAGATCCACGATAATAATCAATTTCAGTTCTGTAGTTTGATAAACGATTGAGCGAATATATCTACAAGATCAGGTTTTGAGTCTTGTTTTGACTTATAGACATGTAGCAGATTTGGTTTGATAATGATACGTAGACCTTATCCACTGCAACACTACGTTCAGGATGAACTATTTTTTTATATAAATTAGCCCCCGGTCAAACAAATTTCATCTCACGCTCACTACCTTAACCTGCACATCCAAAACATCATGAAAAGTCAATAAATAAAACCCAAAGATAGAATTTAAAAGTCTTATCAATAATATTTCCACTGCATTTTCCTTCGATTCGGTGTAAACTTCTACGATTATCTTCTCTGTAGGTGAGTTCATGAATGGCCTCAGTAAATGAAAAGAATCTCTGGTGAAAACGTGGCTTTCAACCTCATTGATTTTGGTGAAGTCGTGGCATATTCTGGCACTTGCATGCATGTTTTTAACAGTTTTGCTAATAAATGTAACCAATACAATTTCTACTTAATTTTCTTCATGCTGGTAAACAAAACATCCAAAGGTGAAATCGTGGCGTTGGCTGTAGCTTTGTATTTTGGTGGACCGGTGAAATTCTCTCAAAGATCTGGCACATTCTGCGATTTCGGTGAAACTGGTCTACCCCTGCGAATAACTGCGATTTATTGGAATTCTTATCGTTGGCTCAGTGGTTTAGTAGAATAATAAACTGACTCCCACATTGATCAATTTCTGCAAATCTATTGGTAAAAATCTGGTGGAGTTAACACTCCGTTAAGCAATCTTTTGGGTGAATGAAACCATCTCTAGTGATGTAGGAATAGATCATGACAACATTAAACAAGAAAACTCCATCGTGGAAGACTCAAAGAAAACCTGTGTACATGGAATCATTATTTGATTCAAATCTGTGACCTTCTTCTATGGTGAATGGAACGAATTCAATGAGAGCCTTCAGAAATTGACATGTAGATCCACTTTCTTTAATTGGCAAATAGATTTGGTATCATCTTTGATTGAACTGGCTTTGGCAATTTGCTTAGTGATTTGGTAAACTGCGTTCATTTCAATATGATATGCTTTGTACAGTTGTCATAACCCATTGGACTGCCACATACTTGGTGTGAAAACAAATCTGAAGACAACATGGTTATAATTCGTGACAGCCTTTGCCATGTCACTTCACTATATACAAAACTCAGTTTTGAGTCTTTGACGTAATTTTTTTTATTAAAGTTATTCCTGCAAAACAAAGTGAAGTAAATAGTATAAAAAATTAAAAGAAAATTACACCAAACGTGAGCTCTGTGCTATCAACAGGGTTTATAATAAATTTCTCATTTTAATATTGAAGTGGAATCGAAACTTAAATGAGAATAGAATTTGAGACTCATAAAACCATAAAAACATGCATTTGTAAAAATGTATATCCTTCAAATCCCTTTACCATCTCTGAAATTTCTATTAAATGAGATCTGGCATATTTCTATAACTGTGATGATTTGTTGAAACGGAGGTGTCAACTTAGGAAAGGAAGCTATGCTTTATTCCTTGCTCCACGAATTGGTGACCTGGAGTATTCTTTACATGGCCGACAACCATATGAAAAGCCAACCAAAGCAAAACATTATTTTTACAT
The DNA here is from genome assembly GCA_027924585.1 of Larix kaempferi. Taxonomy (NCBI): domain Eukaryota; kingdom Viridiplantae; phylum Streptophyta; class Pinopsida; order Pinales; family Pinaceae; genus Larix; species Larix kaempferi. The sequence continues at coordinate 7,664,774 of BSBM01000252.1, forward strand.
TTGCTAACCCGGTATTCATCTATATATTGTTTAACCTTGAAATAAGAATCAGGTTACCTCAACCAGTTGTTGAGTCACAAGGCATCCACCTGAGTATCAAAGCATGGAATGTTAGTGAGGTTCGAGTAAGGAATCTGTTATGTTAGAGTAGTGAATTCAAATAACACAGTAAGAAACCTTGTGTAAAGACCTAAAACAAAGGAAAAGTTGAAAACAAATAAATCAACAATAGTGAGAAAAAATTCTTTGAGCATGAGGAAATCAATAACTGAATTACGCAATTATGTCGACAGTTCTTATTGTGGATGAGCCAGAGTGTTATGAGGAAGTTAGTGAGAAGACAAAAATGGAAAATGTCTGAAAATCAAGATTGAATTCATTGTGAAAAGCCATATATGAGAGATCAGGGAATTTCCTGGAAGAATATGCTGGTAATATCCAAATGGATGTATAGAACAAAATATAAGTTACATTAAAATGTTTAAAAGTAAGTAGTAACAAAGGGATTTACATAGAAAGAAGGCATTGATGATGGACATGCCTTGGACACAATTAGAATAATGTTGGCGATGGTAGCCCGATACAATCATGTTTTGCTCTAAGTTGCATGAAACGTGGAAACGTGTACAAGTTTCGGAAACGGGAACGATTGGAAATGTGACCCCCCCAAAATGGGTACGTGGACTATATATTTATATATATAGTTTTTTTTAGTATCACATTATCTCATAATAAAATAAGAATAGGAGGTTAATTCCTAAGTAGGTTTAAAAACAATTTAGAGGTTAATTTGTTTTCATTTTCCATAAACAAAGGTTTTTTTAGATTTCCTATGGGTTTGAAGTCGCCCATGGGCCTTTGGAGGTTTCCTAAAAGTTTCCGAGGTTCTCGTACCGCTACGTGGGTATTCTAGAAGTTTCGTGCAACATAGGTTTTGCTTCATATATAAAGAGTGCATTCCTAAATGGTGTACATGAATATAAGTGTACATGGATTACTTGAAAGGGTTCATAAAACTTGTCAACATTTAGTGTGTCCATTAAAGAAGGCATTTTATAGAGCTTGGTAGTCATAGATTGATAAAACACTCTCATGAAATGGATTTAGGTGACTCAATTGGATTTGAACTTGTGTAAATTCTGTGACTGCATAATATAGTTTAACAATAATATTGTATGTTTATGAATTTTTAATGACATACAATAATGAAGGGTTGACTATTGGATCAAAAGTGGATATGATGAAGACATTGATACAAGTAATATAGGAGTTTCACATTATTATTTGGGTGTGGAGGTATGGTAGCTTCTAGATAAAATAATTTTTACCGAAACTAAGTATTCAAAGGACTTGTTGAAAAAGTCTAGGATTGATTATTAGCTTGTAGAGATGCTGACATGAGTAGGAATTGAGTAGATCGTGAATACTAAAGAAAATCCAATCGATGGAACACTATATAGATAAATAGTGGTTAGTCTAATATACCTCGTGATAACCGGATCAAATATAATGTATGTAGTCAGAGTTGTTTCAAGATATATCATTAATCCAAAAGTATCTCACTGGAAAGTGATGCAAAGAATTTGAGTTTTGATCTTTTTCTTTTTTTTCATGAAATATGTATCCCAGGGAGATCTATTGGGTACTTCCCTTCATTTTGAAGATGGTAGCTAGGGTAAGCTAGATTCTGCAGAAGCTCAAGGCTTTGTCAACATAGGGCTCAAGGCCATCACAACAATATAATCATTTGAGAGCTCAACATGTCACTTGCAGGAATTGAACCCGGGAGGGAAGGAGACAATCATTATTTTTGATCTTTTTCTTTTTTTTCATGAAATATGTATCCTGGGGAGATCTATTGGGTACTTCCCTTCATTTTGAAGATGGTAGCTAGGGTAAACTGGATTCTGCAGAAGCTCAAGGCTTTGTCAACATAAGGCTCAAGGCCATGAACAATATAATCATTTGAGAGCTCAATATGTTACTTGCAGGAATTGAACCCGGGAGGGAAGGAGACAATCATTACTCTCGACCACCCAATCTAGACCAAATTGACAAGAATTTGATTTTGATCTATGTTATAAAGGTATTTTGATTTTAGAATTGAATATGCAAATACAATAAGTTTCAAGTTGATTGGATACAAAGATTTTGATTGGAGTGTATTTGTAGATGATCAAATATATACATCTAGACACATGTTCCATTTGTGATCAGTGGCAATCTCATTGAGTAGTAATCAATAGACAATGGCTCTTTCCTCAACTAAAGTTGAGTATAAGGGTGCGATGATAGTTGCAAAGCAATGTGGCTGACAAGGATTCTAGTAGTTGTCAAGACTCAAAGTTGTGCTAGAATGGCTCTTTACTCATCTAAAGTTGAGTATAAGGGTGCAATGATACTTGTGAAGCAATGTGGCTGTCACGCGTTCTAGTGGTTGTCAAGACTCAAAGTTGTGTTAGAAACCTTGATAATGTTGTACTGTGACAGCTAAAGTGTGATTCAATTTTTGAACAATCCAGTGTTTCATGCAGGAGGAGGCATGTAGAATTCAGCTGACATTGCTTGAGAATCGAGACAGGTTTAACAAGAAACAAATCAACTCTACATCTTGCAAAACTATAAAATCAGGTTGTTGACATATTCACAAAAGCATGAGGAGAAGATGCATAAGTTTGTGAGAATATTGAAAATCAAAGAGAAGTTTTCAATAAAGAGGATTGCTGGGAATAATGAAAATTTTAATCAAATTGGCCTTTCATCTAAGAAACATGACATGCTAGGGTAGGCCAATGTGTTTCCTGTCCACGTGTTGGACACTTTGACATGCATGAAATACTGCCCCTAGCATGTTGGACACACATTTGGCACTTGTCGTTTTCAAGACACATGCCAAATGCATGTCTGACACCTTGCTCCAGCATGTCGAGACATGTCAAAGACCCGGAGCACCAAAAAGCAGTGTTGCACAGATCGGCGATATATCGAATATATCATATATATATTCGATATATCGCCGAGTTAAATCCCCATCCGATAAATTGGATCTTAAATATCGCGAGATGTCCGATATTTTCAATGTGTCGCGATACATTGAATATATCGTGATAAATTGGGAATATATCACGAGAAATTGGAAAATATCGGATTGCTGACCGAAATTGCCAAAAAATTGCTTGAAATTGTGTTTTAAGTCTGCAGGTTGGCTTTTTATGAAGTTAGAGTAGCTGATTTCGAGAGTAAATGAGGTCATGGATTTCAAATTTTCAATGCATTAATGTCTGGATATTTGAACTTATTATTGACAGAATTTACAATATCTGTCCTAGATCCTTGTCCTATTTGACCATGACCATGATCAATGTACACTATGCCATCCAACACCAAATGGACTTGTTATAGAGGTGAGTCCATATTTGATGGCAAGTTTCTACAATGATATAAATTATTTGAAATTGAATTGAAAGATTCTATTAAGTCCTTTCTCCACCCTCTTTGTCTAGACTCTACATCATCTCATCTCCACTAAAATAAAGTTACATTCATGGCAAGGGTTGTTAGATTATGACAACTGATGAAGGTCTTTTGTGTATGCATGTGTCCTTGCATGCAGAAGACATTAATTGGAAACCAATTGTATTTAATTAACTTTTCCTAAGTTTTGGAAAATTAATTAAAGTGATCTAATTATTAATTAATTATTGGAATACTTTTTTATAAAAGTAAAAGTTAAAAATAAAAAGTAAATGGCTAATTTAATCTTAGCCATTGATCTCACCGGAGGATCTCATCCATAGATCTATAGTAAGATTAGGTTTTTCGTTTTGCCAATGATTATAAAGAAAGGTTAATTGGTGGAGAGGACACTCATTCATTTTGACAGAGATTGAGAGAGCAGTTTTGAGAGAGAGAAGTTTTTGAGAAGAAGACGGAGGAGCAGAAGGCAGATTTGCAGAGGCAGACCGACAGAGTGAGAAACAACAACAGGAAGAGGTGACAGTATGGAAATCCGTATAGTTCGTACAATATAGTCCGTACGGATTCCGTACAGCAGGCCGTACGGATCCGTACAACAGGCCGTACAGCAGCAGCAACACTGCTGCATTGGGATCCATGCCCACTTACAAGTTTTTCTTACAGTTTTTCTGTGTGTTACGATTTTTCCATTGTGGGCTGAAATCGATTTTCTGAATTTTACCGCTCTATATTTTCTTAATAAAATAATATCTCATACTATAATTAGCTCAGAATCTGCAGTGAAAATTCATGGCATCTTGTGGAGAGTCTGCAGTAGGTGAGTTGTAGTCGACGTTTCGAGCCATCCTTGGCTCATCATCATGACAACAGCGATGCCGAGTAGATAATCTTCCTCATCAATCCTTTAAATATAGAATAGTCAAAAGAAGTTGTAATAGAGCCCACTCTAGGGTTTTAGGAAATCAATTTTAGTTGAATTTTATGGTAAGTTAATTAATGGTATGTTTAATGGTTTTAGGGCTTTCTACAATGATTCATAAAGTTTTAAATATTTAATCTTTTTATAAAAAATTTTAAAGTTGAGTTTTTAATTTTTAATTTTATATTAAAACCTTAAATTTATATTAATTCCTTAATTAGTTTTGTTTCACAATGATTTATTTTAGTTTAAAGTAAAGTATTAGTTTAAATTAATTTTAAAAGTTTATTATTAATATTAATAATTTCAATTAATGTTGCTAATTGGTTTGTTAGATTAAGTTTATAAAGTTTAAAATGAAATTATTAATAAATTAATTTAATGTAGTTAGGGTTAGGGTTTATTGCTTTTTAAGTTAAGGAGTTATTATTGATATTAATTAATTTTATTATAATTGTTAATTAATTTGATTTTAATAAATATAATTAATATGTTAATTAGTTCAATTCTTGCCCCGGTAAGGCCGCATAGTGAAGCTGAAAGGGTAGGCATTCCCTTTATGTGAAGTCTCAGCCCAGGCTGACCTATAAGTTATTGGTATCTGTGGTTTGCAAGTTATTGCATATACTCTTGGGAGCTTGCTAAGTTCCCATGATTTAAAAAAAAGAAAATTCGAGGAGTCAAACATTAATCCTAGAGTTTGGAAGGTCAGAAAATATAACTAGAATGGAAAAAATCCAAGGATACGAAAAACAATTAATATAGGTCCTCATAAAAATAACATGAGAAACTGAGGTGAGAATGTGATGATAGGAAAAGCCGAAGCACATGGCGAGAAACAGTATGAAGACCAACTCAAACCAGTGAACAAAAATCTAGGAATTATATTCGAGAGATTTGGACAAAGGATAGTTGAATCACCAGTCACCATTTGCTTTTCAACTATGAATGGGAGAGCAACGCGATCACAAAGAAGGAACAACATCAATTTCAGTTATCAATAGAAATCCTAGTTGTTCAAGTATATACTGTACATGCATATCTCTTGTTTTGATGTATTGTGAAGTAGCAACAAAGGCAATGACATTAGCTTTCTAAGCCATATAGGTATTTATGAGGCCATAACGGTAAAGAACAACACATTTTGTTGCATATAGTTTTGTTTTAATTTGATCTATAATTAAAACAAGATTTGAACTCTTATAATTATAATGTAAAACATAGATAATTATTCATATCAATTTATCAAACATATTAATTTCTCATATATGGTAGTTGAGATTGACATTTTATACTATTTAGGCAACACTAAAACAACCGGCTGTTAGAAACATGCACAAGGCTCTATATTTCCAATTCTCAATTGGACTATCAATTTACTACACTGTCACTATAATTGGTTATTGGGCATATGGATCATCAGTATCTGAGTATCTTCTCAGCGACTTGAGTGGGACTAAATGGGCAAAGGTTTTAGCAAATGCAGCAATGTTCTTACAATCCATTATATCACAACATGTAAGCTCTACTCTCGTTTATCTTTTGAGCACCCTTATTTTATTGTTTATTATTTATAAACCTCCTCGTTTATGTGCAGCTGTTTTGTGCTGTAATACATGAGACCTTTGATACAAGGTTTTGTTACCAAGATGAGAAGGCATTTTCTCGACGTAACACTTTAATTCGCTTCATCCTCCGTTCATTATTTTTCACAGTGAATAGTTTTACTGCTGCCATGCTTCCATTTCTGGGAGACTTTGTGAACTTAATTGGGTCATTGTCTTTGATTCCATTAACTTTTATATTTCCAAGCCTCGTATACCTAAAGGTAAAAAATCTTGAACCCATAATCCATAGTTTGTGGTTATTTAAAGATATATTAAACTAATTAAATTCCAAGAAAACACAGTCATAATAAGCTTAAATTTGTTTATAATTCTAAAAGAGTATTTTTTGAATTTCTCACAGGTGAAAGGACAAAAAGTTTCTGGTACAGGAAAAATTTGGCATTGGCTAAATATTATCATTTTCTCGTTTCTTGCTGTGGCAACAACAATTTCATCTTTTCGTTCAATTATAGATAATGCTAAAACATATCATGTATTTGCAAATACATGATTATATAATTTCTTCATCATTTAATTCTTGGAACGATACCATTTAATGGCATAACCATGTATTATTAATAAAAGGGATGTGTTACACATTTATTTGGTATAACTATGAATTATTGATAAAAGTATTTTTAAATTATAAATAAAAAGTTCTTGCAACATACCATTTAATAAAAGAGATGTGTCCCACATTTATTTTAAATTCTTGTAATATACCATTTTATGGTTTAACTATATATTATTAATAAGAGATGTGTTATATATTTATTTTAAATGATTAACATACCATTTAATTGTGTAACTATGTATTATTAATAAAATGCATGTGTTACACATTTATTTTTAAATAATGAATATAGCTATGTATTATTAATAAAATGCATGTGTTATACGTTTATTTTTAAATAATGAATATAGTTATGTATTATTAATAAAATGCATGTGTTATACATTTATTTTTAAATAATGAATATAATTTGAGAAATTTAAATTTTTTATATTTAAAAATAATTTATTTAAAATATGGACATTATATATATTTTTTTCTTTTTCAAAGTATCTATTATTAATGTGCTTTTCTTTAATTAAAAGAACCATATATTGATTTATTCAAACTTTATTAATGTGCTTTTCTTTAGTTAAAAGAACTACATATTGTCTCTATTTAAATCAAATGTTTCAAACTTTATTAATGTGCTTTTCTTTAGTTAAAAGAACCATGAAAACCAAGATAATTCTTTGTTCGTACTCCAAGATAATTCTTTGTTCGTACTCCATGGTGTATTGGTGGAGGCATCGTTAATGCTTGGAAGACATGCAAGCTTCAAATATTTCTTTTTGTATTAAAATGTCAATGTAATGTTGAGCTTCATAACTCCACTACCATATCATCCAAAATATCATTACTTGAATTTTGTATACATTATGCACACATTTTATTGTTTATTTCAAATTGTAAGCACTTCATAATATTTGATTGAAATTACTTCAAAATTGAGTCACCCTTGATTCCTAATTATGTTATAACCTTCACCATGCTTGTGTATTTTACATGGTTTAATTGATTGAAAATGTTTATCGACGATGTCATAGGATGCAGTCTACTTTGGTAGATCAATGAAATGAGAGCATGCAAATTGATTTAGGTGTCATGAGTTCCTTAGTTTACATATCTTTACATATACTAGATTGACTTGTTTCTTGATTAACCTAGGCCTTCTTTTCAAGTTTGATCACATATAATAAATTGATTTATTGCTCGATTAACTTAGGTCATAACACTTCTTAATTTTTTAAAAGTTTGATAGCTAAACCCCTCGGACACAATGACTTTACACATTTTTCTCTCGAAATATTTTTTCTTGCCTCCAACACCCTAATAGACAAAGTGCTAATAAGAGAACATGCTCATCCATAACTTCTCCCACCTAATTTGGTTGGTTAGAAATTTTAAATCACTAAAACATGATAGTAAGTGATGTGTAGTTTTGCAATAGTTTAATGAATAAATTAAAATAGTTATTCATAGAAGCAATGTTATCATTATCAATCTAAATAATCATCAAATTAAATCAATATAACCCACTAAGTGAGCATTATGCAACTCAAAGGAAAGATATATATGTAGATAAATAAAATAAACAATCATAATAGTGTAGATGTTAAACCTATCAGTTAGGTCTAGATCAAGTGGTTGTGGAATAGAGCTTTATCCTCCCCACCTAGGTTCTATTCCCATAAGTGACATGTTGAGCTCTTAATGGGTATATTGACTTAGATGTTTGTTGTTGGATTGACCTTGTGCCTTGAATAATCTAAGGTTTACCTTGGGTACCATCCTCGAAATTAGGGGAAGTGCTTGGGGCTTTGCTCCAAAATAATTACTTAGAAAAAAATATTGTAGATGTTCAGTCCTTATCCATGTATGTGATCATTAACCATGAAACTAGAATCTATCCACAATCACAGTTGCAATATCAAAGTGTCTATATAAAGTCAACTAATGTGCATATTAATTGTGAAGCAAAACTACAAAATCGAGGTGAGTTTATAGAGGTGTACACATTATGTTGTATACCAAAGTCCTCGTGGGGGAAGGATGTATAAATAGCCTAACAAGTACATGTGAATCATAATACATCATGCTTGCTAAGAGATATTTACTAGTACATATTTATATAGGAGTATGATCAAATTATTAATTGAGGCAATCTCTAATGGCTATTCGTTTGCAGTTAATGAGGATCATAATCATTGCCTTGTTACCTAAAAGAAGGTTAACCATATTGTTCACTAAACTTGTCAAACATGATCATTAACTTGGGAATAGAGCTTAGGTTGTTGATCCATTTTGATCACCAATAACAATTTTTTTTTTAAAAGAGAAACATGTAACTTATATTTGAGATGAAAGAAGTTACATTTTGTACATGCTTATGTGCAAAAAATTGAATTGACCACACGAGTCCATAACTGCCCCTAATACTATCCAAAAAATATTTTAAAAGGGTTTAAACCAATAGAGCACATAGCACAAAGCTATTTTATACATAATAAACTAGGATTTCATAGAGCTAATCTAATGCTCTTTAAAAGATCAAAGGGAAAGATGGTCATGTTGTCATGAGATAAGTAGGATATCTTATCCTCCAAGAAAGATTATAGACAACAAAGAGAAGACCAATGCTCATCATTTTGAGCCATATTGAAAAGCAAGATTATGTGAGAAAATATTGAGGCTCTTGGGGTTGATCAGCATTTACCTTGTGGTCTATCATCTCCAAGAAACCTTTAGTGAAATGAACTCCTAGTTTTGCAAGCTTGTTTGAGATCAATATGCTTGCTACATATGTGAGTAATATATTTGATTGAAATTTCCCTTTATAAGATTGACTTGTCCTATCGTTGGGGAAGATGCTACACATGAGAATTTTGAATCTCCAAAAACTTTGAAACAATTAACACCTTGCTCCATTGCGATTCTTAACAAGGGAGCTAAGATCCAACTTTCCCCAATTACCCGAGCCTCTCCGGAGACCCAACTTGAAGAGGTAAGTGTTAGAACAAATAACCCTCTACCTAGCTACCTAGACCTTGATTTGATGACTCCAGTGGGCCTAACCTCATGAAAATTGACCACGTGAGTCAACATGAGTTGGTTTCCTTGATTTGGAGGACTTCTCATTGATTTTACGTGTGATCCAATCATTTGTTAGTTAAGGACTAGATGCGCTCCACTTATCTAGGTTGACCCTAACCGACCCTCTACTGTCATTAGTGCTCCAATTTAGTCAGTAGCACCTTAATTGAAATATTTTAGGGATTTGCATGCACTTCTTCAGTTAGAACTATTGCTCAGTGAATCACAAGGTAAGTTAAACTTAGTCTAGGTGAGTATGCATGGCTAACTAAGGGTCTTTGGCTCTAGTTAAGCCTTATTAGCCTCCAAAGCATTGCATCAGTAATTCGAATAGCCTTCTGACCTAATTCGAATTGCCTTGCCATATATTTTTTTCACCTTTATTCATTATAGTTAATGAAATACATCATTTCTTCTTATTATCTATTCTAGCCTTTTTTGTGATGATTAATGCTAATACATGTGTTACATGAATTGTTGCTTATTGATCTCTTTTCACATTATATATCTCTAGTATTTATGCCTAGATCTATATATGCTCAAGTTTTACAGTATGGAGAGTTGGAAATAAATAAGACATCTCATGTGCCACACACCCCAGGGTTGGCACCATCAAAGGAACCCTAGGGTGCATTTTTGTTTAATTCTAAACTCCCAATTTGTCTAATGGGATTTGGATTGGGAACCAATTTAATCTCATCATAAACATACCTAGTTTTATAGAAAAATTCATGATGGGTTAAAGCATGCTCTTCAATAAGAATGACCATCCTTGTTATCAAATTCCCCATGTTACATTACAAGGAAGGGCTATATGATATGCAATTGAAGTGTCATCCATCCAGAGTTTAAAAATTCACCATATAGGGATTCCCCTTCCCACTTTGCATTTCCTCATGTTAAAATTATAAGCTCTTTCGATACCTTCTTAGTAAAAGGGAAGTCCACAAGAATATATATTATATATTCTCCATTATTACTACAAAGAATGTAGAAGTTGGGACCTTGCCATGATCTCCTCTAGAGGACATCTTGGAGGAGCTTTGAGATTCCAAATAGATTTCTCCACCAAGTAGCCATTGGTTGGTCATCCATTTTTTTTTAACCATCCTAACTAAGCTATATATTCTCCACTTACATGATTTTTTAATCAAATCAAATGGTCTTTATTCATGCTCAACGTAAGGAAGTTCCTTTGCAAGTTTTGGATGAAAAGGTTCCACTCTTTCACCATTGGACCATCTAAACCATGAAGTTTCTTGTCCTTCCAATCATGGTTATAGGAAGTGTGTCCAAGAGTTGCTACATATCCCAAGGTGAGGATGTCTTATTGCTTAAGAGAAGCTAACAAACCTTTTGATAATTTGTGTTGATGTTCACAAATTACCCATGGGTTCAATCCTAATATGATGCTTCTCTCACTACTAATTTTCTAGCTAACCTAGTTCCCAACAATAAGGAAGGCCTTACAAGAAATTTCTAAATAATAGATGCATTAACAATAGGTTTGATTAGCAACCTTATCCAATGTTCTATGGACAGGGGGACAATATATTTGGAGAGCATAACTTGTTTCCAAAGACCATCAATTTTATTTAACCTCCAAAGCCTCTTTGTTGCTAGGGCCCTACATAATTGATATATATTCTTTAGGCCCCATCTTGCAAGAGGATTTGGCTTAGCCAATGTATGCCATTTCACTAGAGGTACTAAATTCTTGTATGGATTCCCTTTCCATAAAAGCTAAAACATCTTACCTATCTCCATAAAGTGGATTGTTTGTACCTAAGACTCATTCACACAGGGTTATACATGAGTCTTCTTCTATTACTTTGGAGATAATCTTGTATATGGCATTGCATAGAGTGTTGATGTATTTGTAACTTCGGAAGATATTCACTTGTATATTACATTTGTACTTTATTGTATATCCAACAGAGATGTATTATTCCTCTGATTGGAAGTGTCATCATTTGGATTTGCAAGTGTCGCAAGTTATATTGTAAGTGTCGTCATTTGTATTGATGGGTTATTAGACCACCAGTGTGGGGTCAACCCTAGTTAGGTCATGTGGTTGGGTTATTAGACTTGAGTAGCAAGTCGGCCCTGTTGGATTATTGGAAGGTCAAGTCAATGTATAAATAGAGGGTGTGCCTCTCTCATTCTATTCATTCACTCACTTCTCAAGCTCGCATAGCTAATAGAGAAAGTGGCACACATGTGGAGGAGGAGGAGCATCTGCTAGAGACATCTCTTTGGGTTTGATCCTTGTGATATTGTATTGTGGCTTATTCTATCTCTGAGGAAGTTGCGGGGTTTTTTACCTTCTTGGTTTTCCCCGAGGAAACTCTGTGTCTCTTGTGTGCTTGAATTATTGTGTTTATGGTTGATATGCTATACATGTTATTCTCTTAGTGATCCTGAATAATAATGGAATGAAATTATCGAAAAATTAACATGGTATCAGAGCTGACCTCAAAAGAAGGCACTGTGCATCTGCGGAAGCTAGGGCTTCTTAATATTTGGGTTTCTCTCCACATATCATCAAAGGAAGGAGGCTAGATTGACTCTCCTAGCAAGGGTGCATCTTTCTGTCGAGACAAAATTCAATTATGAGCATTTTCAGTTTTTGACCTAAAAATTAGGGTTTCTATAAAAATTGGAATTTCTGAAATCCGAGACCACGGCTGGAAGCTCCTCTGAAAAATCGAATTTTAGAGCTTTGGATCGAAATTTTTGGTTGGGTGAAGCTCCGGGAAAATCAAACCCTAATTCGGGGTTCTGTCTAGTGAATTCAGAAGTTTCAAAAGCAATTTTGAGAGGTGAAACTTTGCAAAATTCAGAATCTGAGTATACCAGCTTGAATAGCTCAGCAAGGCGCATCTTTCTATCCTTTCATAAATTTAAAATTCAAATTTTGAATTTTTAGGGTTTCTCTGACAAACCCTAATCCAGCTCCAGATCCAGTTTTTAGCAAATCAAGTGGTAAGACCTAATAACTTTTCTATTTCCATTTGAGATACTCTTTAAAGATGTATCACCACACCAAGCTTGAGGATAAGCTTGAAGGAGCTGATAACTTCCGAGCTTGGAAGTATAGGATTGGATTAATCCTATAAGAGAATGAGTTGGACACTTACATAAGTGAAGAGGTTCCTATCCCAGAGGGAGAAGATGCAAAGGCCTTACATAAGAAGAACCTAGTCAAGGCTAAGAGAATCATTGTTGATTCTATCAAAGACCATCTCATACCTCATGTATCTTCCCTAAAGACACCTAAGGAAATGTTTGACTCCTTGACCAAATTGTTTGAAGGAAAGAACATAAATCGGAAGATGACTCCGTGGAACCAATTGAAAGGGGTAAAGCTTCAGAATGGAGAGACCATTCAATCCTACTTTTACAAGGTCTCTCAAATCAAGGAACAACTTGAAGCTGTGGATGAAGTAGTGGAGAATGGTGAAATTGTAATGATCACTTTGAATGGCCTACCTAGGTCATGGGACTCCTTCATCCAAGGAATTTGTGCCAGAAGGAAATTGATCTCTTTCAGTAGACTATGGGAGGAATGTTCTCAAGAAGAAGCAAGGCTTGTAGCCCGAGAAGAAAAGATGGGAAGTGAAGATCGGGCTCTCACAACACACATCAAGAAAAACAAGACCAAGAGGGAGCCACCTCATCGCAAGAAATTTTCTCACTACCATCCACAAGAGAAGAAAGATATGAGATGCTTCAATTGCAATGAGAAAGGACACTTTTCCTCAGATTGTCCCAAGAACAAAAAGGGCAACAACAACAACTTCAACAAGAAGAAGAAGAGCAAAAAAAGGAGATATCATGCTCATGCTGCTGAGGATGATGAATCTCCCAAGAAGAAGGCTAGAGCAGAAAGTGATGACTCATCTAGTGAAGATGAATATGTTCTAATCTCTGCTCTCACAGGTACTATCTCTCATGGATGTAATGATTGGCTTATTGATAGTGGGGCTTCTAAACACATGACTGGGTTTAAGGAATATTTTGTAGATCTATCTAAACATGAGTCACCCCATAAGGTGAAACTTGGGGATGACTGTCAATATCCCATAAAAGGAAGTGGTGAAGCCTCCTACAAACTAGATCGTGGGAAGTCTTTGAAGATGAAAGATGTTCTATATGTACCTCGACTCAAGAAGAATATTCTCTCCATATCATCTTTGGATGTAAAAGGAATGAGAGTTGCATTTGTGGATGGCCAAGTACTCATGTGGCCAAAGGGTAAGACCATAGATGATGCAGTAGTGATTGGAGAGCAAGAGGGAGGATTGTACAAATTGAAGGGACAACCTGAACATGCCATAGTACATGAATCCATGGAGCCAAGTGAACTTTGGTATAGAAGGCTTGCACACATGCACTATAGAGCACTACCAATTGAAAGCAAAGCTATAAAAGGTCTTCCTGAAATACAGTCAAAACATGAAGGGGTTTGCAAAGGATGTGCAAAAGGAAATAACACAAAGAAAGCATTTCCAAGCAGTGAAAGCAAAGCAAAAGGAATCTTGGAAATTATCCACTCCAATGTATGCGGTCCGATGTCATCTAGTTCTCTGAGTGGGTATGTATACTATGTTTCCTTCATTGATGATTTCTCTATGAAGACTTGGGTTTATTTCTTGAAGAATAAAGATGAAGTATTTGATAAGTTCAAGGAATTCAAAGCCTTGATAGAAAATCAAACTGATAAGAAGATCAAGACCTTCAGATCCAACAATGGCAGAGAATTCACTTCAGGTGATTTCAAGAAACTATGCAATGATTCAGGGATTAAGAGGGAGTTGACTGCTCCCTACAGTCCACAACAAAATGGAGTTGCAGAAAGGAAGAATAGAACTATCATGGAAGCAACACGAACAATGCTTCATGAACATGATCTGCCTATGCATCTATGGGAAGAGGCAACTAGGAAAACTGTATATGTACAGAATAGAACACCTCACAAGATACTTGACAACAAGATACCAGAAGAAGCTTTCTTTGGTAAGAAGCCTGAAGTTAGCCATCTCAGAATATTTGGCTGTCCAGTATTTACACACATTCCAAAGGAAAAGAGGACAAAGCTAGATCCTTAAGGAAAGAAGGTCATCTTTGTGGGTTACAGTGAAATCTCGAAGGCTTACAGAATATACTTTCCAAGGTTCAAGAAGATTGACATCAACATGGATGTAACATTTGATGAAGACTCATCATACATCAAATCAAGGAAGACACCTGTTGAAGACAATGAAGAACCAAAGGTAACCAGATTTCAAGACACCACTATGAATGAAGCAATTCCAGAAGAAGATCGTGAAATTGAAGATCCACAAGAACCTATAGATCCACCCCGTGAGAAGAAATATCACAAGAGGAAACCTACATGGGCTAGAGAGATCATTCAAGATGCAGAAAGGTATGGCATTCCAGAAGAAGAACATAGAGAAAGGAAGAGGACTAGATCACACACCAGTTATGTTGCTTTACTCTTTGATATTATGAACAAAGAACCTTCCAGTTATGAAGAAGCATCGAAAAAGAAAGAATGGGAGGATGCCATGGTCGAAGAGTATCAACCGATCATGAAGAATGATGTTTGGGATGTGGTCCCAAGACCTGAAAGGAAGTCTGTTGTGACTTCCAAGTGGATTTATAAGATCAAGCATGCTGCAGATGGCAGCATAGAAAAATACAAGGCGAGGTTTGTAGCTCGTGGCTTCTCCCAGAAAGAGGGAATAGATTATGAAGAGACTTTTGTACCAGTATCCAGATACACTTCCATCAGAACAATACTTGCTTTGGCTGTAGTGATGAAGTGGAAGATACACCAGATGGATGTCAAGACAACTTTCTTGAATGGTGTAGTCGAAGAGGAAGTGTATGTGTAGCAGCCACTCGGTTTTGAGACACATGAAAGGGAGTCATATGTGTGCAGGTTGAAGAAAGCCTTGTATGGCTTGAAGCAAGATCCTAGGACTTGGTATGGTAGGATGGACAACTTCCTATCTAGTTTGGGATTTACCAAGAGTAAAGCAGATTCCAATCTTTACTACCAGGTCGAGGAAGGAATTCGGGTGATACTACTATTGTATGTGGATGACATGTTTGTTACAGGTGAGGATAGATTGATTGCCGATACAAAGAGGAAGCTTGCTACCGAGTTCGAGATGAAGGACTTGGGGATGATGCAGTATTTTCTAGGCATGGAGGTGTGGTAGAGTGCAGATGGAATCTTCCTTGGACAAGGAAAGTATGCAGTAGAGATCCTGAAGCGGTTCGAGATGATGGACTGCAAGGCCATGCCCACACCTATGGCATCGAACCTGAAGCTATTGTGTGATTCTTCATCTGAGCCGGTTGATGTCACAGTGTATCATCAGATGATTGGGTCCTTGATGTACCTGACGAACATGAGACCAGATATTTGCTTTGTAGTGAACACATTGAACTAGTTCCTGACGGATCCCAGAGGTGTTCACCTGGTTGCTGTGAAGCATATTCTGAGGTACCTGAAGGGTACGATTGATAATAGGCTCAAGTATGATGCGAATCAAAAGTTAAACCTGGAGGGTTATGTTGATTCAGATTGGGCAGGCAGTGCTGCAGATAGGAAGAACACCTCTGGGTGCTGCTTCAATATGGAATCAGGTGTGATCTCTTGGTTTAGCAGGAAGCAGTCCTGCGTAGCACTGAGTACAGCCGAAGCAAAGTATGTCACAGCTTATTTGACTAGTTGTGAGGTAGTATGGCTTAGGAAGCTACTGTATGAGTTATTTGATCTCTTGTTGGATGCTACCTATATATTTTGTGACAACCAGAGTTGTGTGAAGTTGTCTGAGAACCCAATGTTCCATGACAGGTCGAAGCACATCGAGATCAAATATCACTATATCAGGGATATGATGCAGAGAGGAGCAGTGAAGCTCCTGTATATTGCGACGGGTGAGCAGGTTGCAGATGTGTTGACGAAACCACTAGCCAGAGTGAAGTTTGAGTATTTCAGAAAGAGGCTTGGTTTTCTTCAGATTGAAGATACTTTGAGGAAGAAGTGATGGGACACATTTGTAGGAGCCATTCCAAGCATGGTGAGAGGAGGATCCTTCCCATGTATGTGGATGTAAGCGCTGTGTGATGAGCATCAGGACGATGCTCCAATTACTGCTTTGTATATGCATCAGTTGGATGCTTTGTATGATCAGTTGGATCATGTATATGTATATGCATCAGTTGGATGCTTTGTATGATCAGTTGGATCATGTATATGTGTATGCATCAGTTGGATGCTTTGTATGATCAGTTGGATCATTTATGATGACATGCATTAGGACGATGCAGTGATGATGATCAGGATGATCACGTGTGATGAGTATCAGGACGATACTCTGGATGATATGCATTAGGACGATGTTGTGATGATGATCAGGATGATCATATGTGATTATATGCATTAGGTAGATGCTTTTCATGATCAGTTAGATCATGTGTGATGAGTTCCGAAGACATAGATGCACATGGGATTTTCAGACATGGTGTAGATGTGTTCTCCCATGGTCGTGATATAATGTCCGAGCTTTTTTGACAAAGGTGTAGATGTGTTCTCCCAAGGTCGTGATGTAATTGCTGAGCCATTCTTCACAAGGTGTAGATGTGTTCTCCCACAGTGAAGATGTAAGGTCTGGAGCCATTCTTTACAAGGTGTATATGTGTTCTCCCACGGTAAATATGTAAGGGATGGAACCATTCTTTATAAGGTGTAGATGTGTTCTCCCACGGTAAAGATGTAAGGGCTGGAGCCATTATTCACAAGGTGCAGATGTGTTCTCCCACGGTTAAGATGTAAGGGCTGGAGCCATTCTTCACAAGGTGCAGATGTGTTCTCCCACGGTGAAGATGTAAGGGCTGAAGCCATTTTTCACAAAGGTGTAGATGTGTTCTCCCACGGTGAAAAAGTAAGGGCTGGGGCCTTCCCCGAATGGTGGTAGATGTGTTCTCCCATGTCGGTGGTGTAAGTGCTGTGTATGTGCATCTGGGTTGTGCTTCGTGGACGATGAGATGATATGATCAGTATGATCATGAGTATCAGGATGATACTCCGTGGCCGTGGACAGGTTGTGCAGTCGCATGTAAAATATCCTGGGAGATCCGATAGGTTGAGCTGTGTGCTTGTAAAAGTCTTGGGATGATCTTTCGAGGTTTTGTTGACTCACGTAATCAGTCCTGAGGATTCCACGGGATGGCCAGAGATGATGAAGACCTACAGGAGGCTAGGCCTACATCTAGCATTAAAAAGGGTTGGCTCTATAGAAATTCCTATGACGAGAAGAATTCAGAGATAGCCCAGTGATCGAGATGTCGAGTACAACAGTGATGATGATGATGCTCCGTGATCCTGTGATGATGATCCAACTCCAGAATTGAAGACTTGCGCCAATATGTTTTGATGACCTGTGTCTAGAGAATACCTTCCTAGTTAAGAGGGAGTGTTGATGTATTTGTAACTTCGGAAGATATTCACTTGTATATTACATTTGTACTTTATTGTATATCCAACAGAGATGTATTATTCCTCTGATTGGAAGTGTCTTCATTTGTATTTTCAAGTGTCACAAGTTACATTGTAAGTGTCGTCATTTGTATTGATGGGTTATTAGACCACCAGTGTGGGGTCGGCCCTAGTTAGGTCATGTGGTTGGGTTATTAGACTTGAGTAGCAAGTCGACCCTGTTGGATTATTGGCAGGTCAAGTCAATGTATAAATAGAGGGTGTGCCTCTCTCATTCTATTCACTCAGTCACTTCTCAAGCTTGCATAGCTAAGAGAAAGTGGCGCACATGTGGAGGAGGAGGAGAATCTGCTAGAGACATCTCTCTAGGTTTGATCCTTGTGATCTTGTATTGTGGCTTATTCTATCTATGAGGAAGTTGCGGGATTTTTCACCTTCTTGGTTTTCCCCGAGGAAACTCTGTGTCTCTTATGTGCTTGCATTATTGTGTTTATGATTGATATGTCGTACATGTTATTCTCTTAGTGATCCTGAATGATAATGGAATGAAATTATTGAAAAATTAACATATATAAATAGGTCTACAACCCTCAAAAGATTCATAGGCATTCTTCTTAGGAATAAGGGATAGAAAGGTGAAGTTAAGGGCACCAAAACCTTTATTGAGGTCCTTGACTCTTCAACTACAGTGAGAATTCATTTCCTAAGAAATCGTAGAATTTTTGGAACAATTCCATGGTCCATCTATTTGGTTGAAGACTCTTGTCTTTTTTGCAAAGAAAACACTACTTTAAGCTCATCCTTTGAATTCTTAGTAACCAAGTCTTCATTAATAATTATCTATAACCCCTTGGGAAATTTTCAGCAACTTTGACAATCTAAGCTATGTTGGTTTTGGAAAGATTCTTGTACAACTTTTCAAAACAACTTACCCCTTTGGTTGATATCTCCTTCATAGTGGAAGCTCTATTGCCATCTTCTTTGTGTATGTTCCACATAGTATTCATATTTTTTCCATATTTTGCAATATTGTGATTTTTTTTGTTTTTTTCATCACTCTCAATGGGTTAAGTGGCCCTACTTTTCCAACTCCACTTGGATTTTTCCCAAGCTAGGAGGTTTCTCTTTTTTCCTTCCTAATATTTCAAAAATTCTTTGTCCTCCTCCGAAAATAAACATCTAGAGCTTTTACAAAAGAGGGAAAATACTTCTTCAATTTCAAGAAGAGTAGTTTGAGGGTTCTAGTATTTCCCTTTAGCCCAATAGATAGTTTCCTTAAGTGTTTGAATATTCTTCATGAGCTAAAGCATGAGATTCTTAATTACTAAGATCAACTAAATTCCATTCTCTTTTAACTATTTTGGTGAGTCTTACTAGTGTATCATATATGAATACCCCGTAAGATATAAGACGATGATGATATGGTGCTCTAAGATTTCATTGCATTGGTATGAGGGTGAATTTGGCACTATTGTTGGGGGTTTGTGAAATGAGAGTTTGGCATTCGATTGGCAATGGTGTGTCCAAGGATTGGGACAACATTATAATGTTGCACTAACATAATTTGTGTATGAGGATTTTAGTGCAACTTCAAGGTTGGAACTCTTTAGTGTAAAGGTTATCTAGTACAATAAGCATTGTTAAGAAAGTCTTGTTGGAAAGTAAAATGGTAATTTGGTATGGGTTAAAATTATGGTAGTGAAGAGATTAGTACTCCATGGCTAGTGATGGTTCCCGATGTACCAAGACTAGAGGTGTTGGCTGCCATGGACCTGAATGATTCTTCTTTGGTGAGCAAAGAAGGAAACATTTATTGTAGTTACTCAAGTGTGAATTAGCTGGCTTGCATGAGCAATAAAATTGCCTTAAAATTTTAAACAACCAAGTAGCCTTGTTATGATTATGTCATGTCATATTATTAGAAAATCCATGGAGGTAGACTCCCATGGGTGTTTAGAGATGAGTGATGGTATATTAATTCCTTTATTTTTATTGGTCAATTTAGCAATAACACAAGCAACATCAACCTTCATATATTTTTGACGTCCGTAAAGAGGTAAGGCCAATAAACATATATCTATAATAATGTAAGGTCTTATGGATGTTGAAATGATTTGCAGCCATGGATTAATTTACCTCTTAAATAAGCTTATTGCATTGCTCTTTTATTAGCACACATAATTTTCGAAGGTGGTGGAAGTTGTCACAAAGGCATAAATTTGTGCACAATTTTTCTTGGAGGAGATTTAAATCTCCCTAGTTTATGACACATTTGCATGTTTTATGTCCACACATATCCAAGATATTCAATAAGGCACTGTGCGCTAAAGATATACTTTGGCATTCTCAACCATGCCACGCCACTTAACTAACATCTCTACTTTACCATCTATATATTTTCCCCTCAATTACTTTAAATGATTTACCTTTCTATACTCTAGAGAAGGGACCCATGATTAGGCTTTCTACTATAAATGGACATTCATGAAAATCTCTTTATTTTTAATTGGACATTCATGCCAAAAATAAAATCTCTTTATATTTAATTAGACATTCACACCAAAAATAAAATCTCTTTATTTTTAATTGGACATTCATGCCAAAAATAAAATCTCTTTATTTTTACGTGACACATATAGAAGCTAAATAGACCTAGAGTGTCTCTTTTTCAAGTGAAGGATTTGATTTTTCAATAGTTACATGAATTCTAGATATATCATTGGTATGATAATTCAATTGTCATAGTTTCTCTTATGATTACGGCAAGGTTTACATACAATGCCATAATTAGTGCATGTGATTATGTTATTGTTATGTAACTAATATTGATGGTCATGCTATTATTGTATCATTGATATGCATGCTAAAATTAGTTGGGTCATTAATATCTAACCAATGTATTTTTTACATTAAAGCTTCCTTTGATTATTAATAAAATAAAATGTACATTGCTTTAATACAAAAAGAGTGGGTTACATACACATCAACCATAATCTGTAACCAAAAATTACGAGAAAAACTCAATATCAAGTTGGTTTAATTTAAAATTCCCAAATATGAAACATATAGCTTGTGAGCAGTAAAAGGTCGAAAGCCACAAACAACAAACCAAAATACCCATGTCTAATGGGAACTCATCATGATCACTCAAGGCCAAGCCCATCAAGTAAATGTTGGAGGCTTCTTAAAGGTCGGATCCCACCATTATTAGCCTTTGGAGCTTGGACCCCTAAAATAGCAGCAAGGGACAAGGTAAAAAACTCCTCGTGGATGGAGAGGGCCTTTTCCCATTGCTCTCCAACCAATCTCTCATCTCTATAACGACCTTTCTATTGTTATTGTGTATACACCAACTGTAAGTCCCTATACAATCACAAAGTCCAAGATCACCATATCATGGGTTGTAATCTTTATCTATTGATGAGTAACTAAGTTGTTGTCATTATCCACTTATGAGTTGTTACTAAGATCTAAGATCTAGAAGTAGTCTAATCTATATACTATAATTCATATCATTATATGAATACAAATGTTGAAAATAGCTTAAACCTTTTCCACTAGTTTTTATCGTGTGCTTGCCTCTTCTCTTTCTTAACATGGTATCATAGGTGTAGCTAACATTAAAATGCCGACAACAGTGATCCGTGGCATGTTCAATGTGTGAGTTGATGGCAACAATAACGCTATTAATGATACTTCATTGTCTACACGATTGCTTTGAAAAAGACGACAGTTATTAAGGAGATTCGGCAAGAAAAGACAAGTACATCAAACAAATTCAGTGGGTAAGGAAGTAGCTACTAATATTTGTGAATAGAGTTCCTTGAATTTGTTGGCTGATTACATCTACGATCTTATCGAAGACTTAAAGAATGCTGGTCAATTTATAGAAAGACTAAAAAGAATGCTGGCCAATTTATAGAATCTCAAACGTTGATGCGTGAGCAATTTACTGACTATTGAAGGTTGATACATTGAAGAAGAAATGACCAAAATGCAAAACAGAGCTACAGGTATAAACCCTCAGCGAGTTGACAGATCGATTTGCACCAGCAATCAAATGTCCTCCTCAAATATCTACAGCATGCTTTTTCCATTCATGCATCTCTACGATTCGCCACCCTTATACCCTCAGCGAGTTGACAGATCGATTTGCACCAGCAATCAAATGTCCTCCTCAAATATCTACAGCATGCTTTTTCCATTCATGCATCTCTACGATTCGCCACCCTTATGCGTTTACGTATGTCTCAAAATCACCTCTCAAATAAATCAATAGTTAAAGTCATATATATATATATTCCAATTTGCATATTTAAATAAATGTGATGTGGGTTTTGAAGATTGAATATTTTAGAGATGAGTTTTGTGGGTTTTGAAGATTGAATATTTTAGAGATGAGTTTTGTGGGTTTTGAAGATTGAATATTTTAGAGATGAGTTTTGGAAATAGGTTTTGGATGCTTCCTCCCCTCCTTTTTTTCATCCCCTCCATTTTCCTTTTTTTTTTCTTCTTATTATCATTTTTCTTCATTTTTTTCTTTCCTTTTTTTTCTCACATGTTTAGATATATTTTATACTTTCATTAGCATTTCTCTTCCACCCTTATTAAAGCTTATTCATCTCTTATTTTCTTAGAAAAAACCTAATTAACAAATTTGTTGAGTTACGCATATAAGCCCAAAATACTTGAATTATAATTAATTCACATATATTGCTTTTAAATTGAAAAACTATTGCTGAGATGGGTAACATGACACAAAAATGGCACGTTTTTTTCTTTTGCTTGGCATGCTTGGATTACATGCAATATACAACATTTATGAGTTAAGTAGAATGATGAGAGAACCTGACATTGTTTCACTATCAGTAATTCATAGTTTCTAATTTGCTTCACTCATTTAGCTTACATGTGATGAGCCAACATTTAGTAAAAGATACGTGGATGGTTACATAGGGAGAAATTGTGTTTACATAGGTAATTTAATTTGAGCACACATTAGCAATCCAAATTGCACATAATACAAGCAAAAAGAATCAAGGCTAAAGCCTCTCAAAAATTTGGGGTTTACAAGTTAAGCATAATGATGAAAGGAGGGAACATCGTTAACCTTTTTTTTCCTCAGAAAAAATAATTCATAATTTCATTACTTCTTATAAAAAAGAGTTACGGAATTATATATTTTAGATGCATAAAACAATTAAGCATAATTGTCTTAAATAGTATAATACTTGGACGAAAAATGGACAAGATTTCTCCTGGCCTATCCAATACATAGAGTCTACAGCTAAAATAGAAATACCAATGACAAATTACCACAATAATGTCCCAAGGATGTATAAGATCACCTTGTCAAAAATACAAAGGCCATACATTGCTTAGCCTACAATAACATCAACAAACATACTATAAAGAATGCCAAATAAAAAATAACATAGTTGTAACAAAATAGGAGTGCTCAAGTAAGACACTAGCTCGCCGTAGCATGTTCATGAAAAGGAAGATGATAGACTAAGAGATTATTCCATTGTACGACTTAACAAAATTCCAAATTCCATGTTGCATATGAACTCTAGCCTTCAACAGAATATCGATATCCACATTATGTTCCCTATATATATGCTAGAAAGAAAAAAGCGTGAAATTAGTGCAGATCAATCTCAACTCATCCAATAAAATAGATAGAGCTAAATGATTACATTGTTCTTTACCCTTGATCCATTTAATCACAATTTGGGAATCCCCAGACACCTGCAAATGTGAAATGCCTCTTTCCACCGCAAACAGTAGAAAGAGCTTCAAAGCCATTAGTTCAACGAAATTATTTGAACCTACCCCCAAACCTGCCTGTAATTTTACAAAGTGGGAGTCTGAGTAGTGAAGAAAACCCCCTCCTCCACATCATGGATGGTTCCATTGGGAGGCTCCATCACAATATGCACAAGGGAAATCCTTGTTTATCCCTTCCTTCACCAACTTTCTCTGATTGTCCTGATTTGACTCCTAAGGGAAAGCGTTAAGGATTTTGAGTCCTTGGGCCGTACATACTACAATTGAAATCATTTTTTCCTTGAAAACATGATGTTTCCAAGCTATCAAAATTCCCTATACTATTATGACCAATAGGACCTTAAATGGTTTAGTATGTGGATTCAATACCCATGTTGAAATCCTCTTCAATCGTGATTTTAGTCCAAACATTCCTTAAACCAATAATAGAATCGACTTCTAACCATACTTCCTTTGCATAATCGCATTCCATTGTAATGAGATCATTCGACTCATCATTGTTACAGCAAAGAGTAGATTCTACTAGAGTTGGCTCAATTCCGCTTCTGAACGGTATCCCAAGTTAGAACCTTGTTGTTTAAAAGAGACCACATAATTTTTTTTCCTTCATGGGACATTTCAACTTCCATAGAGGTTTCCACCACCATTGGATCTCCCTTCTCTCCCCTTCTAAGCAAAAACATTTGTAGCCCAATTTGGAGGAGTATGCTCCCATTTGTACAAAATACCATATCAACTCATCCAGGTTTTTGTTAAGTCTAACTTGACAGATTCTTAGACATGAAAGGAATGAGTCCCAAACCATTGATTCTTCACTTGCCCATCCCAATATTTCCACCAAAATCCAACCCTGACCCAAAATAGAAGTAGTACATGGGTCGACAATGTGAGAAAGAATAAAAATACTCCTGGCTCTAAGTTGGTGAATCATTTGAGGATTAAGGATACGAGACCTCCCACTTCCCACCCATGCATCCTCTCCAATTATTACCTTGTATCTCTCCCCAACCTTCTGAGCCAAATATTTCCTGGTCAAGGAAAAGGACGCGATAACCACTTTCCAGATCATAGATATATTTTGACTTTCCTTCACCCTTCTCCTCATCCAAACTTCTATAGAATCAGGGAATATATGCTTGTTCAACACTACATGACACCAAAACCCATGCCCTTTAATTAATCTCCATATTCTCTTAGCAACCAATGTGTTGGAAAATAAGAAAATATTCTTGAGGCCCCAACCCATTAAATATTTTGTACATGCCAATCTCTCCCATATAACCCATGGGTTGACTGTCCTATCACTCGAACCTCCCCGCAGAAACCGTAAACTCACCTTTCCGAGCTTGTCCAAGACTGCTTTTGAAATCCATGATAGAGACATCTAATAGATCGAGATAACTTCCAGCACAACCTTTACTAGTATAAGATGAACTCCCTTGGAAAGCCATCTAAAACTCTAGTAGGCCAAACACTTTTCCAATTTTGCAATAAGCCAGCTCCAATCATTCTTTTCATAATTGTTTGGTTTTAAGAAAAATCCACGATACTTTAATCCATTCTCCATTTCAACTATTTTGAAGGGAAAGAGTTCCAAGGAAAAGTCTCGAACTTCAGTTCCAACTCTATTAAAGGAGATAGAAGATTTATTGCCATTTATTAACATTTTGGTAGCTAAGCTATACAGATCTAGAATGATCTTAAGCTTCACAATGTCTTTCCTTGTTACATCGCAAAAAATGAGAATACCATCTACATAAATGAGATGAGAAATAAATATTCTCTCTCTGGTATTCACATCTATGAAAGATCCAACCCTTTTTGCTTCCTTCAAAGACCTGTTCAGTCCTTCCACTACTAAAAGAAATAAAAGAGGCAACAAATGTCACCCCAGACTAAGGCCCCTGCCCACCCTAAAGAATTTTGAAGCTACTATGTTGATTAACACCGAGAAAGACACTAACGTTATGCATCTCATCACCCAAGAAATGAATGGGACCTAAAACCCCAAATGGGTCATCATTAACTAAATGTATATCCAATTCATCATGTCATATGCCTTTGACATATCGATTTTAATCACCACTAACTTTTGTTTCTAAACCTTGATGTTATGCATTACTTCGTGAGCCACCCAAATCACCTCATGGATTTGTCCCCCATCTAAGAAACCGAACCTCTCCCCTGAGATGGATTTATATAGTAAATCCTTTACTCTCCTCATGATTACCTTAGCCACAATATTGTATATGTAGTTGCATAACGATATGGGTTTGAAGTCTTCAAAGGTTGTAGGATTATCGCTCTTTGGAATTAGAACAATAAAAGTCATATTGAAAGAATCCAACATTCAGACTCCTATTCTAGATTCTTCAACCACGCTTAGTCTAGCCATTGAAATCCATAGTCTAGCCATTCGTTCCTAGAATTTTGTCCTTTTTGTCATTTTCTCTGGCTTTGAATAAGGTCTCAAAGTGAGAGACCCCTATTGCAACAATCTCTTCAAAACCGATTATCTCTTCCCCATCCTACCTAGCTAGCTTCTAGATAATGTTCGCATTCTTGCACCCTTGAGCATATCTGTGAATGTTTTTTTAATTATCATCTCCTTTCTCAAGCCATAAATCCTGTCTTTTGAGTCTCCAAGCAACTACTCTATCTTCTAAAATCTTCCTTTTATTCTATTGCAATTGAAGAACCTCTAATTTTGTATCCTCAAATTGAAAACCACGCCCCAATTGAGTCATATAGCTTGGACAATGAGTCTTCACACTCAACAAGTTTGAGGTCACCCTTCACTCTTTTTTCATGTGCCCACCCTATCGTCGCTTGTTTTACCGTTTTAAGATTCCCTACGAATTGAAGGGTTGTCAATTATACCTCGAAACTATCATATGGATTCTATATACTTTTAACCAAGTTTACATAATCCTCCTCATGAATCCACTATGGATTGAATTTAAAAGGACTTGATCATTTATGTCTCATCTTCACTATTTCTAGAACAATAAAAAAATGATCAGTATCACCCCCTTCATCCAACCACTTACATAATCGCAATGTATCTTCCATCGTGACCTCCAAAGTCAAGAATCTATCTAGCCTCTTAGAAACCTTTTCTTCTCTCACCCCTGTGTTCCTCCAAGTGGTTTGAGTTTGTCAGGTTCAATGTCCAGTAAACCCCCTTCTTCAAGCTTATGCAAAAAATAACCAACTAGAGGATCTACTTGAGCTCTAGAACTCCAAGTCTCCGCATTTCCAAGGGAAAAATTTAAGTCTACCCCCAAGATTATGGCACCCCTCTTTATGAAATATTTATGGAAGAGAGAATCCCATAATATTTTCCTTTTTGCACAATGACCATAGACATTTAGTAGTAAAAACTCTCTGTCCAACTCCTACAAGAACAATTTCACCCCTAGACTTGAGACAACATCCCATGAATTGGTGCACATAAGTGATCGAGAGTTCCATCCTATCTCTAGTCCCCTCGATCGCCCCAAAGCATCTAAAGAAATAAAATTCCACCCACCCAACAAATCTTCCAGCACCCGAGAGATAATCAAACCCTTACCCAAGGTTTCCTAGAGCATAATCACATCCAACTTAACTCTCTCCACCACCCTCTTAATGGCCCATATCTTAGCTTCATTGGTCATCCCTCGACAATTGAAGGAAAGCACGATCATATTGTAACACCTACTAGGGTCTCTGTGCTCTAAGGAACCCATCAATTGCTAATTGATTCCCAGCTCTAAGGAACCCATCAATTGCTAATTGATTCCCAGCTGCAACATCTGTTGTGTCCTTCTCCTGTGCTTTATATAGAAAGGATCTCTTGCCCCTCCCAAACCCATTAGTACCACAAGCCAAATATTCCCCTAGACACTCCAAACAACCCTCTAGAAAGACACTGACATCCCCTATCCGAGGAGGTAAATTGTAATCTGGAATATTCCCACGGTTTTCCACCCACGCTGACCCCGAATAAAATCTCTTAGGGACATGGTGGAAATACCTAACACAGGCTCCTTTCCAATCATACTTAGTTGAGGAATTTCTTCGTATGTTTTAACTTCGTTAGAGGGGATTGATATATTAAGAAATTTTTTATTACCTTTTATATTCCTCTTCATCTCTCCTTTACCTAAAGATCCCTTCACCTCCACATATTTTTCCACTTCCACGCTAGCATCTCCCATAGAGACTACATCGAGAACAACTACGCCAATCATCGCATCCTTCATAGATATTTCCACCTCATCATTATGTGCCTCGACGACCTCAACATATTTACCACGTGTCGATAAGTCTATCTTCATATTGTCATCTCTCGAAACGACCACCCCGACCTGAGTATTCCTACCATCGACTTTGCTTACCTCTCTATAGATCGCCACCTTTGTAACATGAGGCACCACCCTCGGCTTGTAAACACCTTCCAAGATATTCTGAGTAAAAGGTAATTGACATTCCTCCACCAAGTTCCCATGCATATGACAACAACGACACTCGAACATAATACCTTCATAACCAAAAGCTGGGGAATTTAGAAGAGCCCTTTTTCAAGTCCAAACCTTCTCTTAGATCCACTACAATTAGAATATTGCCAAGATTCATATTACCTAACTCCTGGAATGAAATATTAGCTAATAGAAAAACATCGAGATTGTTCCCAATAGCTCTGAATGCATCCCAATACCAATAACTCATTGGAAGATCTGGTAGATGCACCCATACCGATATAAGATACATTCACTCTTTTCTAGGATCAAACAACGAGCTCCAAGATTTTAGAAAGAGCAGCATTGCACCCCATGACTAGGTCTCCTTTAAAATGTTAGTAGCACCACCTACGTTCCGAAATATAAGAGAGAACCATCCCCTTGGAAGGATGTACCCCAAATGATAATATCCAAGAGTTTGAGACCGGTTAAGACCAATCCATGAATTTAGTATACAAGTTACTAAATCGACGGCCCCTCACTTGACCAACGACAACCATTTCTGTCATCTTCTCCACTTCATTTAGCTTGATGTATTTGCTAAGGACTAGTTTAATCAGAGCCTTCTTATATTGAGTACAGTTCCTTTTCTTCCCACTATGGGTACCCTTTGCTGACTCCCCAGAGCTTCCGTCCCCCTTCAAACCCCCACCTATCTTCTCTTGATGATGCAAGAGCATTTGGAGATGAAGGTGTCGAAGAAATCCTATCAAGGAAAAGGTGGTGGATGCGCAATACAAAACCCCAAAGAGAGAGAGCCTGAAAACCCGACAGCATATTGAAAGCCCCATATCTAGAGTTGGTCCTTGAAGGTTAGCAACAAAGGGAAAAAAAAAGCAAGAAGAAGAAGAGGAAGCTAAAGAAAAAATTGAATGTGATAAATTGAAAGAAGTTGAAGTAGAAAAATCAAGTAAAAGAGAAGAATAATTAAGAAATGAATTTGAATCATAGAGGGTTATATTAGAAGAACAAGTTGAGAAAAAAGTGAAGGAAAAATATGAAGAACAAAAAACAAAAGAACAAGAGAAAAAAAAGGATCAAGATGAAATTGGAAACGAGACTTGAGAAATTGAGGGAGGAGAACAAAAGTTTCAAACAAATGTCACGCAAATAAATAATGTTGAGACAGATGATACTCTTGAAAAAATGCTACTAAGGAAAGCCCCCCTAATACAAATATTAGTGCACCCAAGAAATAGAGGGTTAATGTTCAAGTCCAAGGTCCATTTCCTATAGAGAAAATTTTCGCTACTCAAACCTTTGTTGGTATTTTTTCTCAATGAATGGTTGGAGGAGATGATGGTCCTATCCCACAAAGTGGATGATGTTTCTCATATAGAAATTTTCTAATACAATAAGAAAAGGAAACAATGATAACAATAAATCACAAGTGTAGGAAGATCATTATAGACTCAAAAGTAATACTTACTACTGAAACTACATAAATGGATATAAAAAAACTAAACCTTACTCCCTTTTCTTCTAATACTCTAGTTGTTGCCTATGCTAATATCCATAAATCCATTGATGTTGAGAAGGAGATCAAAGAGTATGAGGAAACCAATTCTTTACTGGAAAATTAGGTTGAATATTAAAATTCAAGCCAGTTCAAAGTTTTTGAATTCACTAAGTATGCTTTTAAGATACAAAATTCGAGCTAAACCTTGTCCAAAGAGAATTTCACACCAAATCTCAACGCCTATAGGTTCATAACCAAGATATTGTATAACTTATGGATCACCTTAAGAACTAGAATGTTTCATATGAGTTATAAAACTACAGTTCGAGAGTGTGAATAATTGGTAGTATTCCTTAGAAGAGATTCTTAAGAGATACTTATTTTCTTTGAAGCAACTGTTGGGCCTAGTTCATTGTGGGTACCATCTTTGGAAAATATATTTTTGGTGTGGACAAGGGTGAAGCGGAAGTGGTTCGATGAAGTGGTCAACTTCGACGAAGCGGCCGAGAAATCATGACAAAACATCTATGTTGATCAAGTTAAATATGTAGAGTTGAGTTAGTTAGTTGGTTTTTGTCCACTTGCATTAATGAGTCGGTTAATTAGTTAGTGGGTTAGTGGGAGCAGGGCAAGCTAAGTGCGTCCTATAAATATGTAGTAAGAGGAAATTTTGTGGTTGTTGTTATTATGTCTGTCAATCGAGTAGAAAATATGTTGTTGAAGCTCTGTTTGGGTCTGTAATGAAGCATTATGCTATGTATGTCAGAGCTATTTTGAAGAGCCGAGTCGCTGATCTGTAGGCTGTGTGTGCAGATCTTTGTAAATCAAGAAGAAATATGTAAGTCATAAACTCAAGTGCTATATTTGGATACAACTCATAATAAAATACAAGCGCTTCCGTGGTTTTTCCTAGGATGGGTTTCCACGTTAAAACATGGTGTCCTCGTGTGATGTGATATGTGTTTCTTTCCTCTCTTGATTACTTAGATTAATGCATGCTTGCGATAATTAGGAATGATATGGATATGAAATATAATCTAAGTCATATGAATATGGTAATGTCATGGGTTCTGTCGAAGTGACTGATGTCATGGGCAATTCAGAATCAGACCATTATCAACTTTAAAAAGAGACTTCTAACATTTGAGAATGAAGGGATCAGAGTTGTCTCACCTTTGGATCCACTGGAAGGACAAAGGTACGTTGAACCAGTCAAGGGAGATTATGATGCTCAAGACTTAGACAACATTTATAATGTATCCTCCAGGATAAACAACTATATCAATCCTACAACAGATGGTACACTAAGTTGGCGGAGCGTTAGCTCTTGCTCATCGGATTCTAGCGTAGCTCTGGAAAATTGGCATAACAAGTTACATGAAGTTTCAATGCGAAGATGTGCTCATGTGACAAAATCACTGCGTTGGGTTGGTAAAGAGGTATGTGATCTTCCTACTTATGAAATTTTACCTAATCTGAATAAGTTTGTTGTTAAATTTGAGGGTAAGGTACCTGAACAACAACGCTTATTAGCCTTGTACGTCACCCTAAAATCAACATTGGCGAGGTGGTGGGATGTGCACAAGCAGTGTATAACCAGTTGGTCGCAGTGTAGAAAATATTTAGAAATCCGGTTTGGTGGAGGGATTCCCTATATTAGAGAGAAGTATACTGGGTTGAATATCCCTGCTAATCATCTAGCTACCTGTAGTACGATCGAGAAAAATAGACCCAAGCAAGAGTGGGTAAATATGTTCATTCATACACTTGATACTATACCAAGGAATTGGTATATGTCGTTGGAGCTACGACAAGGTCCTACAGAATGGAGCAATTTGGAAATGAGTTTCAAGTAGAGATTTCACTATGAGGATGAAAGTCCTACGATAGATGTGGCTCTATAGATTATCATGGCATTTTTTTTGGAAGAAATCCCAAGACCGATGTCTAATCTACCGTAGTGGATCGCGAACATGGAAAAAATGATGGAATTCTACAACATCAGCGGAGGACCGGAGGATGATGATCCGATGGATATTCATATTCCAGAAACTGAAGGGAGTCATGATCTGAAGGGACTAGAGATTTCATTTGACAAATTTATGAATTCGTTGAAGATTATAAAGGTAAATATTGTCTCTACTGAAAATCCTATGTTTGCAAATATAGGAGATTATTGGGATGATGAAACAGTGGGAAAGATTACTGGCTTGTTACATGAATTTGAATATTTTTTTCCTACTAAGTTTTCAGAAATGAAGGGGATTGCTGGTGACTTAGAAGAAATGAAAATCCCAATGAAGCTAGGCACCAAGCCAATCAAGCTAAGGCCATATAAATTGAATCCACAGTATAAGGAAAAATTCAGAGTTGAGATCGACATAATGATTGATGCAAGAATCATTGAGCCTGTTGAAGAATCAAAATGGATCAGTCCTATGGTAGTCCAAGATAAGAAGACTAGTGAGATTCGGATTTGTGTCTACTTGTGGAAGTTGAATGATGCTTGTATACATGATCCGTTTCCAACTCCATTTACAGATGAAGTGCTTGAAAGTGTCGGAGGTTAGGAAGCCTACTCTTTTATGGATGGATTTTTTGGGTATCATCAAATCAAGATTGCTAAGGATGAACGATATAAAATGACATTTGTGACATAATGGGGCTGCTTCCAGTACACGATAATTCCTTTTGGCTTAAAGAATGCTCCTACAATTTTTTCACGCGTGGTTGTTGCTATGCATTTAAAGAATTCATTCATAATTTTCTAGAAGTATATTTTGATGATCGGAAAGTATATGGGCTGCTCAAGAATCATATTGAAAATTTGAAGTTGATGTTAGAGCGCTGTAGACAGTATCAAATTTCTTTGAACCTGAATAAATACATACTTTGCGCCCCATTTGGCATATTATTGGGACATGTAGTATGTAAGCAAGGTTTGTCGGTGGACCCTACAAAGATTGCTATTATAGTTGACCTACCCCCACCCACTTCAGTCTGACAATTGAGAACAAATCCGAGTAACACAGGATATTATAGGAAGTTTATCAAAGACTATGCCCAAATTACAACACCAATGGAAAAAATTACTCAAGAAAGATGTGAAGTTTCACTGGAACGAAGATTGTCAATAGAGCCTCGACACGTTGAAGGAGAAAATTGTTACAACACCTATTCTGGCATTTTCTGACTGGAGAAAATAATTTCATGTCCATGTCAATGCCTCATCTGTCACTCTAGGCACATTGCTTGCTCAACTAGGTGAAGGTTATATTGAACATCCTATTGCATTTGCTAGTAGAAATCTGTCAACTGCACAAAGAAATTATACTACAACGGAGAGGGAAGGTCTCGTCATGGTTTATGCGTTACAAATGTTCATGCATTATTTACTAGGGGGCCACTTTAATATGTTTATAGATCATTATGCTTTGAAGTACCTTATAAACAAGTTAGTGTCGAGGGGAAGATCTGTCGGTGATTATTGTTATTTTAGGAATACAATTTCAAGATTGTTGTCAAAACAGGAAGGTTGAATGTGAGCCCCGACCATCTGTCGAGGTTGGAGACAGTAGAAGAACCAACCATTTTAGAATATAATCTTCCAAATGCACAACCCTTTTTGTTAAGTATGGTTGATGAGTATTTTCAATATATTGTGACATTTTTGTCTACAAGAGTAGCTCCAAAGGGATATATGACTACACAGAAGAAGCAATTGGTCATTAAATATACATACTACCAGTTGATAGCTGGTTAGTTGTACAAGTTAGGACTGGATGAGGTATTGCATCACTGTGTTTTGGAGATGTTATCAGTCAAATTGGAACTTCTCCATCCGTGACCACACTGCATTGTCGGCCACACAAAAGGACCTTATGGATGGAAGAGACTAATTGACCATAGATGTTTTGGACCCAAATCTCACAATACCTTCTTAACCAAAATTATTTTTTGAAGTATTTTGAGCCATAACCATGACTCTCCTACTGGTCAAATCGTGGGTCAACCGTAGGAGTCTATATGGACAACCTGTGGGTAACACCTAAAAAGTTGCACCCGCCTGTTACTTGACACTAAACGCACAAGTAATTCGCTAGTTGTCAAGAGATACACTCACGGGTATCTCAAAATCACGAAAAAATATAAAATATTGATTAAGAATTAGTTATGGAAGTTACCCTAACTACTATAACCTCCCCAACCAATTACCTTTCGATTCTATCCTCTCAACCTTGCTATAAATACAAGGAGAGGGTCTTGAGAAAGGGAGAACCATTTTTTGTAAAGAAATGCTGGAGAAATATCCATTGAAGGTAGAGGAGCAAGGAGCCCATGGTCAATTTTTTACAGTGCAGGTTACAGAGCATGTATAAGCTGGTTGCCCTTAATGCAAGTAATACAAGAGATTTTACTTCCTATAAGATTTTCCTACTTTATGAATCCATTTAATTGAATCTTTCATATTTGTTTATATATGAGTTTCATGCTAAGTTATTCATCGTTGTTTAGCCAAAATATTTGAGAAGGGTATCTTGTTTATTGCGGGTTTTTCATCTGAAACAGTGGATCGTAGGAATACAACTTAATCTTGGATCATACTTCGGCTATCCAAGTATGTGTTTTGGATTTAAACCCTAATTGTTTCTTGATTAAAGATGTATTGTATGCTATACTTGTTTGTCATCTAGATTCTGTACCTTAACAACTGTATGTTGGTGATCTATGAACTTCCCAATCATAGGTATTTTACCAAACAACAGAACTGGTGACTCCACTAGGGAGTTCTTGTTGTTGCTCTGGGAATCCTGGGGTAGTTTTCTTCTGTTTAAATCAATCCTTTAGTTCTTTGGGAGAGTTTTTAGGGTGTCTACACCCCTGTTTGTGACTCATACTTTGTCTTGCTTGAGATTTTCTTTCTTTTTATTTTTTATCAAAGCATACCCGCGAGTTGTAGGTAGTTACAGTCACAGCTTTTTCTCCTCACCTGCGAGTTGCTGATATCTGTACCCACGGATCACCCGTGTGATGCAATACTAATAGTCACAGTTTTTTCCTGAGAGTTTTGATTTTCTCCTAGGGTTTAAGCTTTACGTCTTTGCTTGGTTTATAAAAGATTTTATTTGTTTAGTTCTGAATCATTTGGACCTGTATGTGGGTTTTCACTGACTCCTTTTGGCTCTTTTTTGAGGATTTTCTTGGTTTTTATTTGCTTGTTAAGAGTACCTAAGTATTTCAAGTCCATTTTGTATTTGGTAGACGCTTGGATTATTTCCTTTTGGTCACTGATTTGTGGAAGAGCAATTTGATGTCTTGATTGAATTTGTGCTTTCTCCTTTATGTTAGTTGATTGCATAGTGTCTCTATACCAAAGATAGTTACTTCATACTTGTTTGAAGAAACTTCTTGGATTTTTTTATCTTCAGTTTCTATTGAGGGTAGATTTCTGAGTTTTATAGGTTTAGGTACAGTCATCTTATACTTGCATTTCATAGTGTTCTTGTCTTGTTTATATTTATTTGCCATTTCTTTCATTAAACAGAAAAACCAAAAAGAGCAAGTACTTTATTTTAAGCAAGATCATTTCTTTTTCAATTAGATTTTAGTTGTATATGCAAACTCTTTGAAAAAGTAAAAAACATTTTAAGTTACTTTTAGGTTTACTTTGCAAAATTTTCGATTTTGAAAGATAAGCGAAAAGAAAAATAGTGAAAAGAACTTGCATTTTCATGTATACATTTTACTTTTTAGTTGTAACCATCTTGCACACAAACTCACTCCTTTTTGAGTAAACAAAAGACCTAAAAAGAACAATAAATTTGAAATTTATTAGCAACTTTTCTTTCGAGGGAACACACACTAACTAGCTTAGGTGAGGGTTTTGGACTAGCTTGTTTTAACTATCCAAAACCATTCAAATGCAAATCGTAGTGAACTATCATTAGGTAAATCCACCTTTGTGGAAGGTGTGTTGGGAAGCTCCACTCAAACCGGAGTCAAGAATGGGGTCGTGTGAGGTTGATTAGTTGGGGATACCCCCCCACTTCTCAATTGAACATCTACCATGACTGATACACGTATAGGGATCCACTAGTACCTTTGGTTCTTTTGGATTTCAGGAGTAGTTACCCTGCCCATACGTGTTAGTTCGACCTGCGACTATCCCCCCAGACTCTTTCTACATTGTTGGTAGCCTTAGTATCTTGACCATTAGGACTCTACACAGGTGATAGTGAAACAATATTTTCACTTCACCTAGGACAGATCTGGGAGGAAATCCTCTGCATCTCTTTGGGAATTTGGTTGGGTGATTCCAGCACTTGGCCCCATCGTGACTGTACCATGGACCCTAGATAACTGTTCTTCATTACTTCACTAGTTTTTTCTGGGCCCTAATCATCCCCGAATTTCCTTTGGGAGATCATCCGTTTGCTTGTTCTGGATTACTATAGGAAATTTTATAATGATGTGTTGTGTGTTTACTGTTGTTCTAGTGGCCCCTAGGTTTATCACATAGAATATTTTTGTTGTAATTGTGGATTAATAACCCCCTCGTAGTTCAAGAAGGTTGAGAAACCTTCCTCCACTCACTATGCAGCCTCCATCGCAACCTCAACGACACAGAAGAGACTCAAGAGGTTCTTTTGAACTAACTGGCACAACTGAAACCTCTAGAGAACCTCAACTCATTTCTCAAACTTCATCGATCCCACAGACCATCGAGGTTGAATATTTTCCAATAGAATACTTTCCAAGACACTTCAACCCTCCGCTAACTAAACCGGATGATCCATTGTTAGAAAGAGTTGTTTCTTTAGGTTTACCCGAGTTAAGTGTATATAGATTTACACCTGGACCTAATATGGACAATACAGGAGATGGATTGGGATTTCCACGCACTCCCACATCGGCTATCAGGCCAGGAGGTTTGTCTCCCCCACACATAAATACCCCAATACCGAGTTCGTTGCAAATGACTTCGAATCCAAACACTTCTTTTAGTTTCAATACTGTATCCTTAGGATCATCTAAAACTCAAGTTGCACTGACATCGATTCCTTTTGGATCTACTACTGTTTCATCAAATGTCCCTTTTTCAGGGA
Organism: Larix kaempferi; assembly: GCA_027924585.1. Taxonomy (NCBI): domain Eukaryota; kingdom Viridiplantae; phylum Streptophyta; class Pinopsida; order Pinales; family Pinaceae; genus Larix; species Larix kaempferi. Next base: position 7,701,801 of record BSBM01000252.1, read on the forward strand.
TACCTACAGTATCATTTACATTTTCCCCATTCATCCAACAGTTCCAGGATAACCCTAGCTCAGCTCCTTTTTCTCAAGGTTTCCCTTAGCATGGAGGACATATTGCTCCTTTTGCACCGTTTATAGGCTCAATGCCTACCCTTTCTATTGCACAAATTCGGAGTTTTAATCCATTTACAGACTTTAATGTACATTCTTCAAACGTTCAAAATTCGAATGTTCCTGTAGGGAGTACTCCCTTTTCACTTTTTGGTGGAGGAGGCAGTAATACTTATACTCATACTTCGTTCAGAAGTACTTACACTCTGCCGCAATGGATTGGGCCACAAGGGAGTAATCCACTGGCTTATGGTTGGATCAATTTCCAAAACTCTTTTTCGTCACAACCGGTGGTAGGGGAAAACCCCAACCAACATTCTGGGGGTCACGGTTCGGGTGGTTCCCCTTACAAGATCCCTCAAATGCATATGCCACCAACGAGACCTCGCTTACATTTTCTGGCTACTTTGAATCTGCCAGATCTTTCAAAGTTAATGAATGACCTAGTGTGCCACAATACTACTTGGCCTTCGGTCCCAACCAAAATCCCTTCATACATTCCAAAGTTTGAAGGAAAAACTAGTGAAGACCCAGGGAACCATGCCGCGAAATTTCATCTGTGGTGCTCCTCTAACTCGTTGAATGATGACTCGATTCGTTTGAGTCTCTTTCAAAGAACCCTAAATAGTGTTGCATCCAAATGGTATATCGAGTTACCCACCGCAACTTATAACAACTTTTATGATTTAGCGATAGTCTTCTTGAACCATTTCCATCTTCCCATTTGGTATGATGTCGGCACAGACCTTCTATCTACTTTTAGACAGAACAAATCCACTCACATATCTGATCATATTCAGGAGTGGAGAATATGGAAACAACTCATTAAAGATGAGATTCCACTGGAGTTTCTATTGGAGTAGTTTTTGAAATCACTGTTACCCTACATCTCCAAAGATGTGTCAACTTCTGGGTTTACTTCTGAAGAGGAAGCCATTTTAAGGACCCAACAACTCGACTTGATTTATGCTCAGTTCGGGATCCTTTATGAAATCATTCAAGATGCACTTAGGTCAAACATTGATCTTGGTAAACCTAAACCTTGACCACATGCCGATGGCATTGTTGGTTCAGCTGATTCATCCACTTTAGAATCCTTGGATAAGCAAGTCCATGCACTTTCAATAAAGCATTATGATGCGGAAGCAACACGATTGCATCCTCCCCTTCGCAAATGGAAAGTGTACAAAATGTGCAATCAAATCAAAAGGGTCCTTGGCAACCCAACAATAAGAAAAAAAACAAGAAAGGGGAAGGAAACCAACAAAATCCCAAAACTACTGAGAATGCCGAGGAGGGAAAGAGAGAAAAGAAGAAGGTGAATTTTCCTTGCAAACTTTGTAAATAAGATCACCTCACTCATCAATGTCCTCTCATGGATGAAGCCCAGAAGCTACTAAATAAAAAGAAACCAGCTGTCCTGAAGGACCCTTTTCCCAAAGGACAAAGCCAAACTTCTTTCCACTGCAATACTGGGGGCACTCATCGTGCCACATAGGCTGATCAATCCTACATTAACATGGTTAACTCACATGATTTACTGCAAACGAGAGCCAAGAATTATACCCAGGATTTTCCGTTGAAAGATAAAGAAATCCCAGAGTCATATGATCCTCTTCATATAGAGAGACTTGTAGATCCTATGCCAAAGATACCGAAAGGTGTCTATAAACGAGCAAAACACAACCCTAATGAACATGCCACTCCAAACTACTCAGTTGTAGAGGACCTATCCCAAACACCATGTGCTATGTCCACTCCAGAAGTTTTGCAAAGCTTCCCATCGCAGTGAAATGCACTTTTAGCAGCAATAGGAAGTATGGATTCGTCAAGTATGCTAGCTAGATTTGATATGTCAAATATCAAAACTCAGTTTCCCTATCACGTGGTCTTCCAAATCGAAGTAGTCCATGGTTCGAAAACCATTGGACGAACAATAGAGGATGAAGGTGTGTCAACGTGCGTAATGTGTATCTCTTGTTGGCAAGCCTCAGGCTCTACAGAGTTAGCCCCTTCAAGTACATTAATTAGCACTTTTGATGGAAGATATTTCCGTCTACATGGAATCTTACCCTCTTTCAAGATCCAACTATCGAGAAAAGTAGTGTCAACATAGGTGGAAGTTGTAGATGCTTCTCTCGATTACAATTTGTTGTTGGGAAGAAGTTGGACGTATGAAATGCAAGCCATTCCTTCGTCCATTTTTTGGGTACTTATGTTCCCCCATTAAGGAAAGATCGTCACGATTGACCAACTATCCTTTTTCCCATAAAAACAACACAACTCCTTTGGATTCGAATATCTTGTGGATTTATCAAGCTCATTCGCCTAGTGAGAGTTTAGGAGTAGGTATGTACTCATCATTCATGGTCACCTTTGATTTACCTGCTCCTGTCAATTATATTGGTTCAATGAGTAACACTAACATGTCATCTAAGGAGGTCTTCACAGTTGTTCAAACAACTGATCCTTGGATTCTTCCTACTCAAGAGGAACCATTTGTCCCCCTATCCGTCGCAGAAGTGACTTATCGAGCATCATACAAATTTGAGATGGATTATATCTCGACTCTTTCGGTCTCCATGGAGTTAGATATTGATTATGCACCTGCATGGGAAATAGACTCTACCCATTCCTTTGATTTTTTAGACACTATTTTACCATCAGATGAAGCTATTATCGAAAATATGGTGGGTCTGGATCACCCTTGGGAACATATGCATCAAAAATCCTACTTCCTTCCAGATATGAACAAAATCAAGAATGGAGAGTTCTCAGTGAGACCCAGTGGAAATGTTGACTTGTCCATCAACCCTTTAACGAAACAAGGGATTTTCGCTGAAGGTAATATGGCTAATATTTCAGCAACTATACCAATCAATATTTCCACCAAACCAGATGTCGTGGAAAATATTTTCATTGGTGTAAATTGTTCTCCGCAAGAGATCAGTTTGTACACCAACTTATTTAAGGAATTCAATGATGTTTTCGCGTGGTCATATGAGAAAATGGCAGGCATCGACCCTTCCATCGTTGAACATGTCATCATGACATATCCTAATGTGAAACAAGTTAGGAAAAAGCTATGTCCAGTTAACCCTAGAAAATTTGCGGGCATCAAGGCTGAGGTTGAAAATATCCTCAAGGTCGAGTTCATTTATCCTATCGACATGATTAAATGGGTGTCTAACCCAGTCCCAGTTGATAAAAATCAAGGTACCATACATGTGTGCACAAATTTTAGGGATCTCAATAAAGCTTGTCCAAAAGGAAACTATCCCACACCATTTATTGACCAAATCATTGATGCGTGTGTAGGCCATTACTATTGGTTTCCCATTAATCTTCTTGCAGATTGACAGAGGCATAACATTTGAAGAAGCCCCATAATCTACCAAACAATTGTGTATGTTATGATTGAAAATTTCAAAGGTCAACAGAAACGGCAGGGTCTGAGATTTTTATTTACCACCAATACTAGCTTCGTTTATCTCAGTATCTACTTCGGTGTTTTCTATGGTACTACTAGGTTGTGGGTCAAAAGATTCTAATAATTTCTTTCTTTAAGCACAATGCCCAATTCTATACGCTATACATGAAGTATCAACATGCACATGAAATGGCTTGTTCCAATTCGGAAACACAAGGATAGGCACAGTTACCATTTTCTCCTTTAATGTATCCAGGCCTTTCTCGCATTCTGCGTTCCATATAAACTGCGCTTCTTTCTTCAGAAGTTTCTCCATTGGCACCGTTATCTGCGCATAACCCTTAATAAATTTTCTATAGTACCCTGTATGTCCCAACGTGGTGCGAAGTTGTTTCACTGAATTTGATGCTGGCAGGTTCACAATAACTACAATCTTCGCAGGATCAACCATCAAACCCTGTTTACAAACAATGTGTCCCAACAGAATTCCATAGGGCACACAAAAGATACATTTCTTCAAATTCAAAGAAATCTGATGCTGTCTGCACTTAGCTAACATCATTCTAAGGTTCTCATAGTGGTTCTTCAGTAAACCAAAGGCAGTCCAATCATCAAAATAGACTTCTAAGAACTTATGGATAAAGCCCTTGAATGCAGCTACAAGAACTTAGGAAAATATAGCTGGTGCATTCTTCAACCCAAAAGGCATAACTGTATATTGATATGATCCCCATTCAGTAGAAAATGTTGTTTTATTCCTATCTGCTTCATCAATCCTGATATGATGGTAACTAGAAAATCCATCAGTGAATGAATGTGCTTCATTTCCTCCAACGTTGTCCAATACTTCATCTATAAATGGAGTAGGAAATGGATCATGTAGCGATGCATCATTCGGCTTCCTCAGATCTACGCAGATCCTTATCTCACCTTTTGTCTTCTTGTCCTGGATAACCATAAGGCTTATCCACTCTGACTCCTCCACTGGCTCAATGATCCCTGCATCAAGCATCTTGTCTAGTTCTGTCTTGACTCTTTCTTTGTATCTTGGGTTTAGTCTATAAGGCCTATGTTTAATAGGCTTCGCACTTGGCTTGAAAGGTATCTTCATCACTCCCAAGTCACCCAAAATGCCTTTCATTTTGGCGAACTTCGTTGGAAATAAATCCTGATATTCATGTAGAGGGTCTACAATCTGCGCGATCGTTTCGTCATCCTAGTAATCTCCAATGGATGCGAACTTTGGATCTTTGCTTGTGCCAATGTTAACCTTTCTTGTTTTTACAGGGCCGCTCATATCTGGAATTTCTAACGGAGGTCCCTCTACATCGCGCGCTCCTTCTGACTCTAAAATATTAACGTTGCGCGGATCCTCCTCATCAATTTCCTTTGGATCTTCTCCATCTTCAGCAAGGTTGTAACATTCAAGGGCATGCTCTATTGTTCTAGCCCATTCTGGATGTAGGTTCATAGGTACTTTTACATCTTGAATTATCCTGTCTTTGATTGTTTCTAATGCCTCGTTTGTACTTGGGAATTCTTCTCTAAATATTCTTTCTTTGATAACTTGCAGAGCTTCATTTATGCTTATACAATCATCTTCAAAGATGAAGGTTCTCTGGAAATTCGTAGTTAAAATAGACCAATCTGTGTTTTCTCTGTGAAGCTCAGCGTTTGTGTACCAATTCTTTGGAATCTTCTCCAGGGTATGCACAAACATATGAACCCATTATGTTTGTGGCCTTTTTATCCATGCTTGTGAACAAGTCTCTATGTGATCCCTCAGATATTTTTGTCCTTTGTACTTTTCCATGGTCAGTGCAGCTTTCTTTGCGAATCAAATTTGCATCATATGTCTACACTAATCCCATGTGGTTAAAGTCTCCTTATGCGCGTCCCAGCATCTTGCAGGTGTAGCGCGCAATGCTATGTCTAATGCTAGCATGCGATGTTCAGCTGAAATAGACACAGTATATCCTTGCAAAAATGTATAGACGTTAGTTGAACCATCATAAGTGGGGATTGGACTTACCTTGGTTCCAATCCATCGCAGTGATTTGGTGATCTGTGCACATCTTCTTGCAGAGACTTCATGCAATATGCCTTGCCAATTCTCCAGTCCTGCGTTAGAGTCTGATACGTAAGAACTGTCACATTGCCAACTAAGCGTTCCATCAGCTGTAGGGTTGATGTAATCGGCGTGGTTAGTTGTCATCTTATAAATGTGATCATGGTCATGAGCTCTACATTCTTCTTTAATCAGCTCAATGTATCTCAGTCCTTGCAAAGGGTCCAAGGGTGCGGTGACCCTAATATCTGTCCCTTCAAATATCATCTTTTTTTTCTTCAAGTCGATGATCGCGAGGTTGTCCATGGCCCAATCTTTCCCCAATAGTGGAGGATAAGGTTGAATGCCATCTACAATTTTGATAACCTCGAAGTCTGCATGAATTTGCACACCATCAATGTCAACAGGAACATTGGCTAGCCTTCCAAAGGGTTTAAGTTTTTGCTAATTTGCTAGTTTCAACTGTATAGGTGACCATGAAAACTTTGGTTTCCCCATCTGTACCCATGTCTGCTTAGTTAAGATATTTACTTCAGATACTAGATCAAGGATGATCTCATCCATCTCATAATCTCCAATTTTTGCACTTAGCCTCATTTCTCGTCCTGTTCTCTTATGGCTATTGATGTGGTGAATTGCGCTCTGAACATGATTCGTGCAACTTCGTTTTTCATAGTGATTTACTAGCTTTTGCAGTTCTACTAATGCATCTTTTCTCTTTAGCAGCTTCATACAACTCCGTAGGAACTGCACAACAGAAGTCCCTATTTTTGCTGTGGTGCTCGCTCATATGTTGCTGGCATATCTTCGATATGTGTTGTTTCACTTCACAACGACATTCTTGGTGTCGTAGGTGCTGGATCTTTGAAATTTTCCCTTGCCTCTTCAAAGACTTCTTTATTTCTTTCCAGATCGAAAGCAAGTATTTTCTTCATTGCTTTTTTATCCAGATCCCATCAGTAGGTATCTGGTTAGTGTGGTGCTCTCCAGAAGTTGAAGCTTCTGGTTCTTTATCCTTTCCTGTCGCAGCTCCAGTTCGCATCACAACATTGACGGTTGGGTCTCTTTTCTTTGTTGCGATCATCTGTACGTTCGGGTTTGGTGCTTCTTGTCTTCTTTCTTGCATCTTTTCTTGCAATATTGGACATGCTTTAATAACATGGTCAAAGGATTTACAATATCTACATGTAGTAGTAGCGTTTGTACAGTCTCTAGAAAGATGGATAGGCTGAGCGCCATTATAATAGATCATCTGAACTCTTCCTCTTCCTTGTCCTTGTCTGGTGTTTCTTCCTCTTCTGCGGAATCCACCATGGCCTCTATATGCACCTTGATCATACTGCGCATTTTCATGGTGTTGTGGTGTTTCTTCTTGAACTCTGTACACCTTGTGCTTTCTTTCTATTATCAGGTCGTATGCTCTGTAATTGGAATCATCATGTCCAACAGACTTACAGAAACTCAATACAAGTTCTTTGGTGTTCTCACATATTTTTGGATCAAATAACAATCCTCTGGTCGATGTCCTTTGCATCGACAAATTTCACACCATGGTCCTTGTTGCTGGTGGTTTAGTGGAGTTGGTGCTCCAATATCAATATATTCTTTAAAAAATGGTCAGTGTTCTTTTGAATGTCCCTCTGCTCTACATTTTGTACACCAGATCTCTTCTCTAACTTCTTTGCCTTTCTTAATGTCTTGGAGTTGTAATGTCAAGGTTGCTAACTGGTTCTGAATTTGGATCATTCCTTGACTTGTTTCTCCTATCGACGAAACTTCTAGCTTCATCGTGATCTCTAAGGCTTCTGTCTGTGACGCAACCTTCTGTTGCATCAATGGAAATCTATATGAGGCAACAACGCAGCTATGAACCACTCTTGGTGTTGTTGTGGTGCAATGTCGAAACTGACTTGGTCTAATAGTGCTTTAAACTTTTGGTCAAATTCCCAGACTGTCTTAGTTGTTTTCTGTTTAATTTCCTTTAGGTATGTTATACATTGTGATTCAGATTTCGGTTTCTTGAACTCTCTTAGGAGGGAAACCTTAATATATGGTAAGGTTCTATTCCGTCCAACAAAATATTTCATGAACCAAGTTAATGCTCTATCTCTGAATGTAGTGATGAGTTGTGCGTGCTTAACAACATCATCTAGGACTTGTTTTACACTCCACACGGCTTCACATAGAAACAAATGCTGCTCAGAGTCTTCTAGACCCGTTCCTTTAAATATCGACAGTTTAATGTCGTCAGTCATTCTCCTTCTAGGTGGCACAATGTTCTGTGCAGTGTTTTGGGTGGTGTTAGGGATGGTACTGTGTGGAGTGTTCTGAGTCGGGATGTTCTGGGTACTCACTCCCGCAGTGTTATTGGTATTGATGTTCTAAGGATTAGGAATATTAACAACTAGAGGATTCTGAACTGACGGATTTTGAACAATAGGAGTTCCAGTACTCGCAACTAGAGGGTTCTGAGGTGTAATGGGTTGATACGTAGCGGATAGAGGTGATGTATAGCTACCAGTCTCAACTGGGAACTCATTTTCTACGTAGAGTTCAGGTTCTTTAGGATTCTTTCCGGTGGTATACTTATATCTTTTTCCACTTCTTAAATTGTGTGTATCTTTGTCAGAATCATTGTATGTGTTATCTACCATTACAGACCCAAAACAACTATGAATCTCACTGCACTTAAAAATCCTTTCTCAGCTAAAAGCATTTTGATATATAAACTCGGATTGTTGAGGTACTTACCTCTAGAACCTTTGAAGAATTCGGCCTCTGCTGCGCTGTAGGACTTCAACGTGTCCACAACGAACTCTGTCACGAAGCCTTCTAAAATACTGTCAACCCAAAAGTTGATTGCTAGCGAAAGTGGACTGTCTACTTCTGTAAGCCTCTGAATAAGCTCGGGATTCCACTGGGTAGGTGCTCCTTCTTAGAAATAGTCCTTTCGCTCTACAAGTTTGGATAACCACTCATGCAACTCGTTTCCAAAGGCTGCAAAGAAAATTTCGTGAATGTCCTCCCACAAATATTTGTTTAACCATTGTACGTCAGATAGACGCGGATGTCTATTCTCCTTTCTGGCAAAATCTCTTTTTGTCTTGTCCACCCAGTTCCAGATTTTTGTTTTCTTAGGATTCCAAGGTTTTGTACTCATCACCAGTTCTTAGCGTGGCAACATAACCATTTTTTGGCTCAATATGTGTTCTTTAAGTTCAATGAGGTTGACCCAGGTTCTGCGCGGTTTGGGGAACCAACAAAACCCCTTTTCATCGGCCCTTTTGGAAACAGTCTGCGAACAGACTGAGGTCTCACCCGAGCGAAGTTATGGGGATGTTCCGGAATCAGGTTTCCACAACTGGGTGATGCACGGTTGACTGGAATGGTGGACAACGCGAAGCTTCTCCTGTTTCACAGATACTGCTTTAAGCTATCGCGCATCCAAGGACTACGCGATGTAGGGGGGATGCTTGATCAATAGGACATCGCCACTTAGACTGTGCTTCCTCTTCGGTACTTAACCACTTTAATGGACTTTACCTAGTGTAAGTTATGCATTCAAAAACATAATGGATTGCAAGCCTTGCTAACTTATACACTATAACAACAACACTGTAACTCCGCACTTCCGGTGCTACACTCAGGGAATCACACTATAGAGACTGCGCTAGCTAAGTGTTTACCTGATTAACTTATGCATTCATCTAACTTAGAAATACTGGTGCATTCGACATTCATTCACACATGTTTTTACTTAACATATTATCCCCATCTTTTATCCTTATGGTGAATACATATAAAATCAAGAACAGATGCATTCATAAACATAATCTTAACCATTCACATAAGCAAATACACAGATATAAATGCATAATCAATCACATAACACATAATTTAACGTGGTTCACCCCTGGGATGGGAGCTACGTCCATAAGAACTGTTGTTATATTATTTATGGGAAGGGTACAACAGTTTCAGTCTGTGCACTTAGCTGCAGACTCTCTTCTCTCTCGGTAGGTCTCTACGCACACAGCTTGTAGAGCCTTTTACAATCACCTCTCAACAGAGATCAATATTCAACATTGCTCAATAGAATACTAACCCTTTCCCTTACAAAATCCCCGTTTATATAGAGATCGTGCCCGTAAGTCACGTCTGTTACAATGCATAGGAAAAAAACCTAAGGTTACAAAATGGTGCGGGTACCAGCTGACTCTGCCTATCGCAATCGAAATCTTCTCCACACACTTCTGGCCGTTTTGTTGGGCCACTCGTAGCTCACACGCCCTTCTGACATCCACAGTCTTCACAAAATGGTTATACTGCATCATGGCATGTCGCTTTCCGCCCTTCTGGCATGCCTGTTGCTTTCGGCTTCGTGGCTTAGCTTTCAACTATTTTCCGCCACTCTCTTGACAGGGCACTTTCATCCTCCTTCACGCTGCTCCATACCCATTCCCGGGAATCTTGGAGTTTCTTTCCCAAAACAGCTCAACCTTTCCTTACATTCTTTACCCAAAATAGGTGCCCTGTTGGCACTGTGCGGTGCTACCACTTCGCAGAGATGGCACTTAGCCGCGCAGTTCCTATCCTGCCGATACTACGCTGCGCTCAACTTCGAAGATCCCCAATATTGTCCTGCCAAAACTGCCTTCATCTGAGCTGCGTTGTAACTTCATAGCTCCAAAACTGTCTTGCACAAAAATGCCTTATTTGGGATAGACCCAACACTGGTGCAGATTAGACAATTCAAATATAGAAATATTTGCTTTTGTTTTCTTGATATCCTCAACGATGTCATACCCCATGTTGTATTCTTCTGGGCTTTTCCCACCATTCCCTATTTTGTTTACCGTGGCCTTTACCTTTTAGTTAATTATTGGGCTTATCTCTTTAACCATCGCAGGGTTTACTTTAGGTTGTGGTTGAATGACAGTTATGTTCCTTTTGGGCATTTATTTTGTGATCTTAGGTTTAGGGACAGCTGGGTTTTGATCAACAGCCAGACCTTTACTCCTAGTATTAATATTTACGGCTGAAACTTGAATTTCTTCAGCTTCTTCTTCATCCAATTTTGTTGTGGGCACCCAATCCCATAGCACCATCATGGTGTCGGGAGTGGGTTCTTCTTTCTCAAAGGCCTGTTCTTCTTGGGGGTATTCATGGTCTATTATTGGTGCGTCTAGCAATTGATTCATTACCAAGCTCATTGAATTGATCCACTGTGGACAGCTCTTTTCAGAATGTTGTTCTTGATGAAAGGTGCATAAATGATCCATGCCTACCTCGTTTAAGTTCAAGACAACAAAGTTGTTTATGGGTGGAATAGGTTGTCCACCTTCTTCCCTTTTCTTGTCGAAAGGTTTGAAGGGTTTTCTTGACATACTGGATGCCTTATCCTTTTCAAGATCTACAATTTTATTTAACAGTTTCTGCATCATCTGAACCACATTTTCTAATTCGGATGATGATTCTTCCTTAGGTCTAGATAATAACAGAGGCTTCTTGCTGGACGTTGGTTTAGTTTCCAAACCAGTGAATGTTTAGAAATACTATCCGCTTCAGCTTCTACTTTCTTGGCTTCTTCAAATTTTTCAACCAATGTAAGCTTAACCGCTCTTTTAACAAACATAGCTATGAGTGGATCAAGTGCTGTGGTATAATATTCTACCAAGGATTCCTTAGCGGGTCTTGTTGCAACACTAAAATTATTTAACAGGGTAGTAAATATCTGATTAAATTCTTGTACTTTTTCTTTATTTTCCATCCTCATAGATAGCATTTCTTTCATAAGTGTGGAAACGGTCTTTTGATTACCAAATTTACTTAGAAAACATTTCTCGAAACCATCCCAATCAATTATTAAATTAGTTTGCAAACTAGAATACCAAGAGGATACCTTAGGTTCAAACGTGAAAGGAAAAAGTCTGCAAACTACATCTTCATGTTCTACATTTAGGAGATTTAGAGCCAAATAAAAACTCTTAAGGTGATCTTCAGCGGAAATGCCTTTCCCAGGATCGTACTTAGGTAAAACCTTTTCTGCATGTTTAGGAAAATCTTGGAAAGTTGGAGCTAAATTAAGTGCTCCTATGGTTCTCCACATGTGCACAACCATAACTTGTGGTTGTGGTTGAGGTGGTGGCTATGGTGGATTATGAGGATCTTCTTGAACCAGAGGAGTATCGAGTCTTAATTGATCAAGAGGATCTATGATTTCTTGCAAAGAAAGATCCTATAATTCTTCCAAACTTTCTACTAGCACTGAATCTCTGGTGTATTGTGGTTATCTCCTATGGATTCACCTACTGGGTAACAAAGGAGTTACGTTAACCCCCCAAGCCTCCTAACATAAGAACGGGTGTGTCTCCTGAAACTATCTACTTCTTCAAAAGGGACAACGTATAATGGTTCTTGATGTTCACCTTCAGGATTGGGACTTTCTTGATTTTGTGATTCCAGAAAGAAATCTTTTGGGATAGTTGTTTCAAGTGGATCTTCGGAGGAATTTATTCTAACATATGGGTCTCCTCTTCCAGCCATGCACTAGAGACCCTCCTTCTAGCACCAAAAAACTGTTGATGCCCCGAAAATCGCAGCATCAACAATTAGGGATTCTCCTAGGTAAGCAATCCCAATTAGATTGCTCACCGTTTGGTGTAGGGAATCCATCCGATTAACAACCCGGCTACCATATTTGATTTAAAGATTTGCTTTCACCGATTGCGGCTCGATCCACCGTTTATGTATTTTATGTTTAAAGATGATATGCAAGTGCCCTATCTAAATGCATGTAATCTAATCAAGATAAATCTGAACCATCTAGCCTAATCTAATCTATCCCTGCAAGGAGAAAATCTGAAATATGAGTAATACACTGGCAATATACCTAAGAATCTAATAGATAGCTGTTTCAATATTGTAAGCACATTTACAGCAAAATATAAAAAATATCAAAGGTAGCTCTGATGTAGTTAAAACATTCCATTACTCATTTAACACATAAATGTTTGCACAGGAAATAAGAGCATTCACAACCAAGAATTAATTCAAAACAGTTTAGAAACAATCTCACAGTATGCATATGAATGGTGAAGAAGTAATTCCATGAAAATTCCACATATCCCAAGCAAAATCATTGTGCTAGCTTTTCCTAGCCAAAATAGATCCTTCTTTATTAATGCAGAAAAGTAGTTCTCATACAAAACAGTCCAGTCCTTTCACCTGCAAAAAGTCTCTCTATTCTATTCTATTCCTCTAAAGTTATAACTTTACAAAATTGTCTTTTAGTGTCTCTTCACATACCCTAACCCTAGGGAATCACAAAAGTTTGTCTTCTAGTGTTCACATAATACAAAATTAGTTTCCAACTCTTTTTAATGTTTATACAATAAATCAGCTTCCAGTTGTCTTTAATATTTAATATTTAATATTTATACAATTTCAAAATCAACTTTCAACTAACTTTTCTGTCTCAGCTGGTGTTTCCACCTCAACTATGTAACTGGTCCACATGCCCGTTTCTCTTACAATAATGTTGTTGCATACAAGAGTCATCATCTTTAGAGATATTTCATGCTTAGGCAACTCTGTTTCAATAACTTTTACTCCTGCTGCCGTTTCCTGGGAGATGTCTTCTAGAAAGTAGACATGGATGGAAGTTTTCCCAATGAACCGATGGATATATTCTGTTGTTAGGATGTCTATCTTCCGTATGTAGTCTAAATTTATGCTCAGCTCGCCCTGCAACTCTAATAGGCGCTGGTCTTTGACATGGAACTCTTCCATGGTCTGAGGTGTAACCATCTGGCACTTCTCGTGGGTTTTGCGAATTTTTTAGTAGAAGTCGGTACACCACCCAATGGTTTTCTGAATTCCCACATTTACTTTAACACCCCAGCTCCTGCAGAATTCAATGAGACCTGAATCTAGCTGAAAGTCGGCCAAGGACTTGAGAGGTAGGTTCCCAGGGAAACCTAATTTCCCTTCTCTCCATTCAATTTGTTTCTCGATATCTTACATGATGCGCACGCACTTCCTCCTGAGCCTCAGGGATTCGGCATCGATTTATTTCATTCTTGAAATCATCACCTTCATTTTGCATAATTCTTCTGTAACGAGTTCTTTTGACTGGTGAATTTTCCTTTGTAAGTCACATGCCTGCTCATGGAAAGGAGCTAAGTCTTTCTTTTTCTCGTTTGGAGATTTCAGTTGCCTTGTCAGAAACTTATTTTCTTCTACCACCCTTTCAAATTGATAGTTGTAGTGCTCAATCTGTTGCCTACTGTTAGTATTTTCTCTTCTAGGTCTTTCTTCTCGCCTTCTGTATTTACTAGCCGCGCATGTAGTGCATCCTTTTCAGCCTCAAGCTTTTGGCTCTCTTCTGCTATCCTTTCCTATTTGGACAGGAGGGCGCTATTCTTCCCTTTTACCTCCAAACCTTGTTGTACCTCCTTCATCAAAGTGTCTTTAACCTTGAAGAGATTTTCCTTCCCCTTTTTCACATCTGCTATCAGCTGGTTGACATTGTCGGCACTTGCCTGTGATGTAGCTACATTGGTTGTTGCTGCGAACTGAGGGTCCCTGTTAGTTCCCTCGAAGATTGGGCTCTCTATTATTGTCACAACATCTTGGTAAGTTGAACATTTCATTCTCTTTTCTGAATTCCTCATGATAGCCTTTCTTTTGGAGTAAAAAAAGCTTGTGTCCAAACTTGCCACCGTGTGCCACTTGGAAGGGGTAAATGGGGTGAGTGCGAGATCTGGAAGTGGGGAGTGTCCTCTAGTGGTTTCCTTGGGTATGTATATGTCCATGACCTGTGTGCTCAGGATTCCTTGTTCCACAACTTCCTTGGACTTCTCCTCTTCTTCCTTTTTCCTCTGCAGTTCAGCCACTTCCTTTTCTGCTCTCTCCTTCATTTCCTGCAACCTTTCAACCTCTTCTCTTCTTATTCTTTCGGCTTCTTCCTTCTGCAACCTATCAACTTCCTCTTTATGAATTTTCTCAGCTTGTTCCTTCTGAAGCCTGTTTGCTTCTTCCTTCTGTATTTTCTCATCTAGCTCCTTTTGAAGCCTTTCAGTCTCTTCTTTCTGAAGCCTCTCTGCCTCTTCCTTTTCTGCTCTCTCCTTCATTTCCCGCAACCTTTCAGCCTCTTCTCTTCTTATTCTTTCAGCTTCTTCCTTATGCAGCCTATCAGCTTCCTCTTTCTGAATTTTCTCAGCTTGCTCCTTCTAAATCCTATCTGCTTCTTCCTTCTATATTTTCTCAACTAGCTCCTTTTGAAGCCTTTCAGTCTCTTCTTTCTGAAGCCTCTCTTCCTCTTCCCTTTTCTTCTCTTCAGTTTCATCTAACTACATAGCCACTGCATCCTCGCGTTGCTTCTCTTCTTCCTCCTTTTTCTTTAACCCAACTACTTTGGAAGTTTTGGAATAGGAACCAGCTCTGCTTTTGGGGCGACAGCGTTTGCCTAACTCGGTCATGTTCTTCGCGCCTCGAAATAATTCTTCATCTTTGTCTAAAAATGCGCGTAGTCAAAAGTGACTTTGCATGAAGCATAGTAAGCAGCAAATTTACCTTCGGGATCATGCCTTCTGAAAATATTTGTTCCAAAATAGAAGGCTTCCAAGTCTTGAGCAAAATCTATACCATCTTTTTCCTTGGGGAGCTGGTATGCTCCAATGGAAAACGACATGGGCAGGTAGGCATCCTTCTTCTTGTCGTGGAGCACCCTACTAACTCCATCGATGAAGAGTTGCTTCACGGCTTCTTTATGAACGACGTAGTCAGTGGCATACCGGGGCAATAGAGATGGGGGTCGAATTCCTCCACTCATTCTGATATACGTCCCCTCAGAGTAGAAGTAATAATCTCTGAATGCTTCTATGATCGACATAGCATTCTCTGACAGGCAGTTTGGTTCTTCTTGGAAAATCAACTGATACAGTGGCATGATGAAATTTTCACAAATATGCGTGTAATGGCTTGCATACTTGTGGGCCCATGTTATTTGGTAGTACACGTAGAGGGGGGTCTCCTTGCGGTTCCAGACGCATCCCAAGTCAGGGAAAGGGTGCTTGATGAATAATCATCCCACCAGATAAGAGGACATAAAGAAATCAGCTTTCTTTTGTGTTAATCTCCCTTGTGCTGCAGCTATATGTGAGGACATGCTATCCGAGATGATATCGGCCCAGTTGAATATTGTATCGTGTGTGGCCACGTGGAACATCACTGGCACCTAGCCGAGTTTATACATGTTTCCATTTTCCAAGCCGAAGACTTGGCTCAACATCAGGGCGATGATCTTGTACGGAGTTATCAGGTGTTGACTCTTGTACTCTCCGTTGGTCCTTGACCTTCTTTGTCTTTTAGCAATTGTCATCTTCTTGGCACAGTCTAAAGGATCCATTTTGAGTCCTGATATCCACTCATCATTTAGGAAGGCTTTAGGGAAGGGCAGCTTGTATGTTGCAAAGATATGATCTGGTCGAAAAGATGCAAGACTCATCCTGGTGACATCTGCAATGATTCTGGTGTCAGTATTCACCTGGGGTAGTATCCAACCAATAACTTCCGAGCATGGGAACAACTCTGGGTGAGTGGCTGCTTTGTGGAGACTAGACTTCTTGATATTCTGATAAACCATTAGCTCTTCTAAGGAGGCTTCAAGGAAGTTTTGGTCTCTTATAGCTCTGTATAATTCGCCCCATTGATACTCTGGGGCGGCTCCTGTCACAACTTTTGTGTCTTCAAACATTGTTTCGAGTGAGGTGTCCAAAAGGATTTCTATGTCTGAGTCTGACTCGGCTAGCTTAGCTTTCTTTCTGGAGAACCACCTATGCATATCAAACCTGTGACGATACTGAAAGAACAAAATAAGGAATCATGATGAACAATACAGTATCTAAATAAGCAGAGCAGAACTTGAGATGATACGAGTGTTAATTTCCCTTTTCAAGACTGCTTATTAAAGTTGAAACTCGGGAAAAACATATATATATATATATTCAACCATGATCAATGAGCGTAATTTAAACATAATGTGGGCGTTGTAGGTGTTCTTTGGAATTATTTATAATTTCAGGATGCAACTATTCATGCCAACTAAATCTTTAAACAAACAATGCAGCTATAGGAAATAAATTTAGCCTTTAAGCAAAACTGATTTTATGCTGACATAAAGAATTAAAACATCTTGGGTGTGTGCGTGGGTGTGAGAGAAGTGTTGATTCTTGTATGCTTCTTTGACTAGAACTTATGCATTAAAACCCCGTTGCACAAACAACTTTCCTATGCTTCTAAAGACGAGAAGACATGCGCGAAACCACACTAGGGGCTATGGTGGAGTGGGAAAACGCGCAGGTGGTCGGGGTGGAAAAAACGCGCAAGTGGTTAGGGATGAACGATCCGACGACAATAAGTTCAGTGATGTTAATTCGAAAGTGAACTACCATTTAAGACAAAAGTACTCCTTGATGCCAATGAGCGTGGGGAAAACTGTTGAGACAGGGAAAGCAGCGAAACTGAGCCAGCGAAAAACTTCAAAACAATGACGGTTGGCATTGGTACAGGCTACGGGTGAAAGGGATTTAAAACTTACAAGAGTAACGCGGAGCGGGTGAACAACCTGGTCTGTTTGGTTTTAATTGACAAATACAAGGGGAAGTATTAAACCCACGCGGTTTTGCTTAAACAACAGCATATAAACCAAACCCGTAGCAAAACTGACAAAATGGGACGTTTAGAAGACCTACCTGGCAACAATGGGGTGGCTGGGAGAAAACATGAACCTGTCGGTTGACTCCCACCTGGTGCTTTCTGACTGGTAGCAAACCCTTCTTGAGCTTTTAACGACATTTGATTCTTTGTAAAAAGAATTAACAAAACCTCCCGTTATATATAAACCCTAAGTAATTAGTTCTTGCGGGGTATGGATAGGCTAGTCATTAAAATGCATAGGGTTCATTAAGGCTAGTCATTAAAATGCATGGGGTTCATTAAGGGTCCTCACTGGTCTACTTTCGCGCTTTCCAAGACAGGCTGCATTGACAGTTTCAACGATCTTAAGTTGAATGTTTGCGCAACGCTCCGTGAAGTTAGCGTTAAAAACTGTGATTGGGGTGTTGCGACGAGGATCAACGAAGAGAAAAAACAAGACGACGCGATGGTCGACGGACTTTATGCTAGATGACGGCGAAACGGTCGCAAAAATTTACCATAACCTTGGCGAAACGGTCGGTAGAAATAAACCAAAGATCGGCTTAATGGTTGTCAAAAATAAGCCAAGGGACTGTGCAATGGTCGGCGAGATAAGCTCAATGGTGGCGAAACAGTCGGCAAAATTTAGTTCACGAAAAAGCGATCGGTCGACGAACTACTAAAACGAAAAGCTGCGACATGAAAGAAGACAAAGGGGCGACCGGTCGGCAAAAATAAGCCAAGTAATTGCGCAATGGTCGGCGAAAACAAGCTAAGTAACTGCAACCAGTCAACAAGAATAAGCTAAGAAGACAACGCAATGGTTGACAAGAAAAAACATAAAGACAATGACCGGTCAGCGAAAAATAAGCTAGAAAACAGCGCAACGGTCGGTGAGAGAAAGCCTAAAGGCTGCGGCCACTTCATAAACAAATGAGACTGATTGGAAAGAAATAAATTAAAAGCTGCGACCAGTTTTGGCAAAAAACTTGAAGTTTTTCCTTAGCCAACTTCTCTTGAAGAATGAAGAAAAAAACACTTAAGGGTCAAAACCAAGCTTTCAAGAGACTACAAAACTCTAAAATAAAAGGAGGGGCCCTATATTTTTTTTGAAAATCATGGGGATCAGGTTGCAGCAGCAAGAATACATTACAGTCCTCCCCGCCCAAGATTGCTTGTCCCCAAGCAATTTCAAACTTGGATGCTGCAAAATTTGTTCATATTCCCATGTGGCATCCTCACTTGGTAAATCCTTCCATTGCACCAAATATTCTTTTATGGTTATGCTCCTTAATTTCTTTTCCCTTACCTTCAATATTTTTTTGGGAATGAGTATGAGTTTCCCTTCATCATCCATTGGAGGAAGTGTTTTTGAAATTGAAATTTGATGCCCTACCACCTTTTTAATACATGAGACATGGAACACATTATGGATTTTACTCCCTTCCGGAAGCTCCACTTCATAAGCTACCTCCCCAACCTTTCAAATTATCTTGTATGGGCCATAGAACCTAGGCTTTAGCTTTTATTCCCCCTTTCCCTTCAAGGTGGTTTGTTTGTAAGGTTGTAGCCTCAAATAGACCAAATCATTCACTTGAAAATCTCTCTCTTTCCTATGTTGTTGCATATTGTTTTTGTTGATTTTGGGCAACCTATAAATTGCCTTTTAAAATATTCAAAATTTCTTGACTTTCCTCAATCAAATCCTTAGCTTTTGGAGCTCTACTATCACCAAAATTGTGATAAAAAAAAATAGGTGCTTCATAACCATATAGTTATTTGAAAGGAGACATGCCAATGGACATATGAAAGGTAGTATTGTAGCAAAACTCACCCAAATGTAGCAATTTAACCCATGCATTTTGCTAGCCACTAACATAGTCTCTCAACTCCAACCATTGGTTCACCGTTTCGGTTTGACCATCAGTTTGTGGATGATAGATCGTGCTAGGAATCAATTGTGTTCCCACCAACTTGAAGAGTTATTTCCAAAATGCACTCATAAGCATGCTATCCCTGTCACTAACAATGTTTTTTGGAAGTCCATGTAACCTGAAAACATCTCTAAAGAATAGCTCATCTACTTGTGCAATACTAAAAGATGAGGCAATAGAAAAGAAATGAGCAAATTTGGTGAGTCTATCCACCACAAAAAAATACAGTCCTTACCAAGTGCCTTAGGAAAACCTGTGATGAAATCCATGGAGATGCTTTCCCACTTTTGTTTTGGAATAGGCAAGGGTTGTAGGAGACCAGCAGGATAGTTGTGCTCAACTTTGTTTTGTTGACATATCTTGCATTCATTCACATACTTAAGAGCATCTCCCTTCAAGCCTTTCCAAAAGAACCTTTCTCTTAGCTGCCTATATGTTTTAAAGAAACCAAGATGGCCTACTAGGGGAGAATCATGAGCTGCATTCAAAATATTTTTCTTCAAATTTGAACCAGAGAATAAGTAGATTCGGTCTTTATAATAGATTAGTCCATTCAATACTTTATACCTATCATCTCCATTGGCCCCATCTAAAAGTTCACAAGAAAATTTATCTTTGGCATACTCTATTATTAGTATGGCTTTCCAATCCTCAGAAATGTCCATAAGAGAGAATGAGGGTCTCCTAGACAATGCATCTGCTACAACATTATTCTTCCCTTTAACATACTCAGTGTAAAAATCAAAGGCTTGAATCTTACTCACCCATTTTTGTTTCCTTTAATTGATATCTTTCTATGTAAGAAAATGATTCAAGCTATTGTGATCATTGGTGGGGGGGTGGGGTTTCAGACTCATTATTAAGACATAAGAGTATATTACTAAGACTTTTAAATCCTAAGTGTGCCTATAAAATGTACTACTAAAAAACACAACATTTCTGTCGTTGATCGTTCTATCAGTATAAAAGTGAGTACACTCCAGATGCAAGCATGTACATTACAAAGACAAAACCCTGGGTACATACAACCCAAAACCAATCATGTCTGAAAGAGGCATCCATATTCTTGCATGATGGGAATCTCTGCTAGTGAAATCATTTCCAATTGAGGCGACCATCCATGGCCACGCTCTTACTTCAATGAAGTCGAATACCAAAAGATCTCTGTGATAATCGAGGAAACAGACCATGAGAACCCGAATTCCATAAGAACTCTGCAATAATCGAGAAATCAAATAACACCGTAATATTAAAAATCATTATACCAGTATCGATCAAGTAAAGAGAACAAAGTTGAACAAATTCATCCCTCCCTTGAGGGATGACATGCTATAGATTCTTTCAAATGCACTTATTGTCCACTCCTCCATGGGCCACACATACGTGATATGATGATTTACGAAATAAAATAACGTTATTACCATCTTTATATGTGAGGGAGAAAATATTTAATTAAATATACTTGTGAGTGTAAACGTCTAATGTTGTTGGGGATTTCCTTAATTCAATGTTAATGGGTGTTTCTAATTTATTTAGGTGATACACACTAATTTAAATCGATGATAACAACAACAACAACAACAATTTTTTTTAAGGTCACAGTCAATTTATATACCAATTTGGTGTATGAGACCCTTTTGTCTACGGAGGTGTATATACCCTACCCCCTCTGAATTTGAATCTATGACCTCCTAAGAAGAAACACATATTCTCAACCATTAGGCCCACTCAAGTTATACATTATTAGAGATACTACCCACAAATGTTATAAAAAACACAACATTTTATATTGAAAAAATATTGTCAGGCTTTGGTCTAGTTGTTCAGATGGGGTAGAGGAGCTAAGAAATAATAATGCAATGGAAATGGATATCATCTTGCATGGAATATATGATCATGTGAAAGATTAAGTTGGAAGGTTTTCATCAACTAAAGTGCTCTGGGACAAGGTACAAATTCTCTGCACAAAGGGACCCCATTCTTAGCATTATTTTTGTCCCAAGTACCTAAAAAGATCAGGTAAATAGTTCATGAGGTTTGGAGTCCAAAGAACTTAATCTCCTAGATTCTTCTTCCACTACAGAAAGAATGCACCTACACCCCTGGATTTCGACCTGATCAACAGGCAAGGATGCCCCACCACCCTAATTCTCCAGCCACGACTATAAGGAGGAAACAATTCCCTTAGAATGACTCAACCTACCCCAAGCACCACCCAACAATCCTCTAATTTATAATAGTTTTAACTTCAGTTTTCCAGATCTTTAGTGGCAGCTCGAACTTTTCTAATGATTCATCTATCTCACTGGCTTCTTTCTTGCTTCTGGTATGCAATTACCAAAACTTCAGAGACACTTGTGGTCCTCTTCATACATTTGGCTTGTATGGTTATATATATCTTTTCAAAGAACTTTATTATTTGAAACATTGTGTTTTTTAGGAAAATCATGCCTCTTCATAAAAAAAATTGTATCCTTATAATGGCATCGATTCATCATTTATCTTCATAGTCTTTCAATCTTGTTTTAATTAGTAAGGAATTACTATTTTGGAGAGTTAACCAATTTTGACAATTCTCCAAAGTTGGCTATTTGGCCAAATTGGTCAACTAAGATTTACAAATATTTCGCGTCCGATCCTTTTAATTAACCCTCGAGCATCTCTCAACAGCGAAATTATTCAAAACCGTTGTTGGATCTTCGTCCATCCACATCAACGGTGGACTTCAACATGCGCTTAACTAGATTTCATGAAGAATTCGCATCACATCATGAGGTTTAAACGCTGCACAACTTAACCCAGTGAAATTGTCCTGTACCGTTGGATCGCCCCATCCAAAATCGATGGTGGTATTGAAAATTTTATGAGCCCAATTATG
The DNA here is from genome assembly GCA_027924585.1 of Larix kaempferi. Taxonomy (NCBI): domain Eukaryota; kingdom Viridiplantae; phylum Streptophyta; class Pinopsida; order Pinales; family Pinaceae; genus Larix; species Larix kaempferi. The sequence goes on from BSBM01000252.1 coordinate 7,723,910, forward strand.
AACCCTAGCCATCAATCTTTCCCATCAGTTAAATCAAAGGTCGGTCAGGGTAAGGGCTGCCAGTTCTCGGGTAATGTCTTTGACTCTTAATGTCATATAACACTCTTTCAAGTACTTTGATATTTAATTCCGACAGTTGTAGAGATTTCTTCCGATCCGTGTTCTGGTTTTAAATCGCATCTACCCCTGCTCCCTCATGTTTGCCAAAAATTTTGTCTAAATTAGCTTTGTGTTCGACTGTTTCTCCCTCCATTGGCCCTCCTCAACGTCTAGTTGTTAAAGTCAGAGAAAAGGGTAGTCTCTAGATTTCGCCCAGTGCTCTGCTTAGTGGTCGGGAGCTCCTGCACGGGATGCTTTGTTATAGTAGTTCTTCAGGCCTATTTTCTTGTTTTATAATGGTGGAAGGTAGTAGTCGCAGAAGGACCAGCGCCACTGAAGCAAACAGCCGCAGAATCAAGAATATAGAAAAGGAGATAGTAGAGCATTGGCAGAAGCTGGACTTGAAATGCGACAAAGAGGACTTGGAGTCCTTGAAGAAGACAATTGAGGATACGATTCAATGCACGCTCGAAGATAACAAAAATGAAATGATTGAACAGATGCGAGCGCTCCTTCTTCAACGCGATGAATCCATTCGATTTCAAAATGACCCCTAGCCAAGCCCAGTGACTTCGGTAGATTCTGGATAGTCCCTGTTAACACCCAAAAAGTGCTCACTAGCTCATTTTCCTATTCACATGACCCATTTGTCCACTTTTCCACCATCTGAGCCTCTGAAACCAACAAAAGGTCACCAAAAGACCTTAGTACACCCCTTTTTTCCATTAAAAAAGATTATTTTTCCAAGAAAATCATAAAAAACCCTCAAAAAGGGTCCAAATTCCCAAAAATATTAAAAAGGGAATTAAAATATTATTTTTAGTCAAAAAAGGAAAAAAGAGGGAAAAGTACCTAAACCATGTTGGTCAATACCATTTGGTTTCCACAAAACCACAAATGGTATTTCCCACCACCAAAACCTATAAAAAGGTGGTAGGGGCTCCTCATTTCACATCCATCCATTATCTCATCCTTATGCTGCTGAAATCTCCCCTGAGCATTTTAGCCATTGCAAACCACATTGGAGAAGAGACCATTGGAGATTGGAAGTTGCTCATCCTTGGAGCTATTCAACCTCACCATTAGAGGTATTGATTCCGCAAGCACTTGCTTGCCCCATCCTTTCAATACAAATTCTTTATTTTATATGTTCTTGTTCTTGATCTTAAATTATTTTTATTCTTTGCTTAGATCCATGAATAGTCTTGTTTAATTAGTTTATTGTTATTTATTTCCATTGAAACTGCTGCTACTAGTTAGCAGGTGCCCATAGCACTAAGCCTGGTTGCAAAACCGGGCCAACAGTTTTTGGCGACTCCGCTTTGGTTTGAACTATAGATCTCTAGTTTTGCCTTTAATCTTAGTTTTTTATGAGTTTTTAACCTTTAGATCCATAGATCTGCCATCTTAGACAGCAGATCCATTGCTGCTCTGAGTTTTGGCCCCATAAACAGCCCGAAATTTTCAATTTTTGGGTTCGTTTCTCGGTTTCCGTGCACGGCTTCCGCCTCGCGGTTTTTTACCAGACAGTCGCGCGGTCCATCGCGACTTTTCTGCGTTTTTCCGCGCGGTCCATCGCGGCCTTTTTCCAGACAGTCGCGCGGTCCATCGCGACTTTTCTGCGTTTTTCCGCGCTGCACACTGCGGCTTCGCGGCCGATCTCCGCGCTGCCCATCGCGACTGTGCGGCCAAAACCCGCGCGGTCCATCGCGACTGTGCGCCCAAAACCCGCGCGGTCCATCGCGACTGTGATCCCAAAACCCGCGCGGTCCATCGCGATTGTGCGTCCAAAACCCGCGCGGCCCATCGCGGCTGTGCGTCCAAAACCCGCGCGGCTGAATTTTTCATTCGGCCTTCCCGATTTTGAAAAAAAAATTTACTGTACTTTCTGCCCATAGCACATTTTTTACAGTATTAAATTCTACATATTTACAGCTTTGAAAAAAAAATTTACTATTTAAAAGTGCATATCTAGAAATCTTTTTAAAAAATTTCAAGAAAGTGAAAGAAAGACTCATTTTGCATTTTCATCTAGATTCAAATTTTTTCTTGTTTACTTCTTTAAAATCTTGCCCTTAGCAATTTTTCTTGAAACGAAGAAATCCATTTATTTCTTTTAAAAAGAAGTCTATTATTTGCTTTCATAAATCCAAAAAATCCATTATTTTTTGAGTTATTTTTTGAAAAGCATTTAAATTCCTTTTAGTGAAAAGTCATAAATATTTGCTTTTTTATTTTCGAAAAATCCTTTATTTTTTGAAAGTTTCCTGTAAAGCATTTAATTCTTTTCAAGTTCAGTTTACAACACCTCACGTGCACTCACACGATCACTTAATTGAACTAAGCCTTAAAACGTACCTTAATTTGAACACACTTTTAACCCCACTTGGGGAACACTAAAATAATTCTTGTAGCTAGGTAGTATTGGGGGGATAGGTGTTCCAATAACACCCCTCAGTTCATACATCTGAGACATAGAAGTTGTCCAATTAGGGAGCTAAAATCTCTTAGTACTTTTTGGCGCGGTCACAACCGGTTTGTGGGAAGGCCTCTCCCTTAGGAGGGTTGAAGTCGCGAGGATGGTTCCGGAAGCGTGAGTGGGATACCGAAACCCATTCAGTAACCGAAGGGCTACCATTCGCAGTTCTCGGGATATCCCTGTATTGGGATATTGCGATCAAAGGACCAAACGGCAGATTTACCTTTTCTCGACACGTCATGAACGGAGTATCCTAGTAGCCTGTCTTTAGGATTGATTACCCGGTGTCCCTCCCGGTAGGGGGATATCTAGCCGTTGTCTCAACATTCATATTGTCTGACTTGGATTTCATCACCTTGCAGAGGATATCGTCTGTTTGAGTCACAATACTTTTAGATTAGGTGTTTGCATGATTTCAACCTACCTGTGGTCTAGTTACACCTATTTTTTCTAGGAGCCGCTTGCATGTTGGTATTCTGACCAGTTGTTGCATTCCTCCACTTATTGTAGCACAGCTGCTAGAATAAGTGCATTTTTTGAGGATTGATTTTTTGGCCTGTGAGCCTTCTTTTTTCACTCCCCTTCTTGCACCCTTGGTTGCAATAGGGTTTTGAGTCTTTTTTATATATCACCACCTAATACTTAAATAAATTTTTTACACACGAACATATTCTCACCATTGAGAATTTTAGACGCTCCCGTCGTCTACAGGGCGAACTCCCAGAGTTTAGTCCACTTGGCTCTCCACGTCACGGACGCAGAGCACTATCCCTTGATTCGACACATCATCAATCAATTAGACAGTCATCCGATTCTGACATACCCCACTTCACCTTTGATTTGGAGGTAGAATCCGAAAATCCCACAGAGTTACCACCAACCACAATTATGTCTGGAACACCATTTGATCCACTATTTACAACTACCATAGGTCAGACATCTGCAGACCCTTCTGCTGTAGTACCATCCACGGCGACAACCACCCCCCTGGGTATGCCCAATATGGGTAACACTCCACATTTAGGAATGCCTAACACAGGGCCACCACCTGTCATGGGTACACCCAACATGGGGGTCATACCCCCTTTGGTTTCCACAAACCCTATCCCAGGAATCCCTAGTACGATTCCCAACCCAAGTGTAACCCATGTTGCACTTGGGAGTGCTATCCCAGGAATCCCTAGTGCGATTCCTAACCCAAGTGTAACCCAAGTTGCACTTGGAGGCGCTGGCCCATACCAGACTACACCTATCGGAGGGCATATACCCTCCATACCTAGCATACCATTAGGCGCTACTGGACCCCTTCACCATACCACTATGGCCAGGCATGTCCCAGTTCCAGTCACCACATCTGCTAGTCTACCATATATGGCGAGTCTGAACCTGCCAGATTTAGCTAGGCTCACAAATGACCCCATTAGACATGATCCGGCGTGGCCTCAAATGCCCACCAAACTCCCCTCTGACATCCCTAAATTTGAGGGTAAGGCAGGAGAAGACCCACAAAACCATATCATGTCCTTCCATCTATGGTGTTCCTCCAACTCCATAGTGGACGACTCTGTCCGCCTCCATTTATTACAGCGCACCTTCACTGGCTCTGCAGCCAAATGGTACATCGAGCAACCCCATGGGACGCATTCCACATTTACCTCCCTTGCCTCGACCTTCCTGCAGTTCTTTCAGCTACCTGTCCGCTATGATGCGGGCGTCGAAATCCTACTGTCTTGCAGACAGAACACGGCCACGCATATCACTGACCATATTCATGATTGGCGCCGGCGCAGAAGCCTATGCAAGATCAAATTAGACGACCGAATCTTTTTAGACTGGTTCCTTAAATCCCTCCTTCCTCTCATTGCGAAGGATGTAGCATCTGAAAGACCCCAGTTCGAGGAAGAGGCCATCCTCAAGGCCCAACAGTTTGATCTCATCTACGCCCAGTCGGGTTACTTATACACGATCATACCGGACGCCCCACGAGGCGACTCTGCATGCGGTGACGCACCGGGGGCATCACATGCCGTTGATGGCATTATTGGCCAAATAACACCGCAAGCAAAACCTTTCAGTATGGTGAGCACCATGCCCGCCCCAGACCTTTCTAGGGCCACATCGAGTTCCGGAGCGACAACTTCTTATGCTCCAACAAACCAAACCCATCACGTTCATGGACCCTCTTGTCCACAACATTGTTATGGCCAAGCGCCATCAGCATATGTACCTCCTACATACTATGCTCAACCTACAGTACAGACCCCCATGCAGTTCCCACAACAGCCCATGCATTACCCACAACCGGTTGCACCAGCTAACCTCACACCTCCACCAGCTCAGGGGTACCAACAACCCCAACAGGCAACTGGACCACCTCCAGCTCCACCTGCATACTATCCACCGCAACCTGCTCCCGCACCTGCGGCTCCTCAGAATCCCCCCAATGCTCAAGGGCATGTGTACGCACAACAACAGCAGCCCCAATACCAAAATAACCAACGCAACCAGGGTGGGCAACCAAACCGCGGAAGAGGACGCAACCGTGGAAACAATCAAAACCGTAACCAAGCTCCACAACCTACCCATCCTCCGCAAAACAATAACGCGGCGCCTGCTCATCAGAATCCTGATCGACCACCTAAGCAACCCAAAAATGCTAATTTACGAACAAACCATCCTTGTTCCATTTGCGGTGTTTATGGCCACTATACCCACGCTTGCCCACATCTGGAGCGAGCTCGACAACTATGGACAAATGACGCCCATCGTCAAGGGCAGGCGGCTCCTCAGCCGCCACCCAACCCTCAACCACCTCCACAACAACCTTTGGTACTACAAAACCCTTTTCCAACACAAGGAGTGGTGAACACTCAGCCGTTAGCCCCCCCACAGGGCAACGTGCAACCACAACAAATCACTTACGCCGACCCTGATCAACCCATGTTTGATTCAGGCACTCACCACTTATTGATGATGTCCACAGCAGACGTCAACATCCAAACCCGACGGAACCAGTATGGTCCTACCTCCGAGGCTACCCCCGCCGATAAGGATGCTAACGCTAATCCCACCGATCAGACGTTACGTATACCACCTCTTCCACTCGATGGTGCCTCTAAAGCACCTCGTTTCCCTCTCCGTCGTATAAACAACAACCCCAATGCACGGGCTGCGTCAAATTACAACATCGTAGATGACCTAGCTCAATCTCCCGCAGCCATGTCTGCGTTAGAAGTCTTGAAAAAATGTCCTACGCAGCACAAGACTTTACTTTCCGCCATTGGGGCGATCGACCCAAATGATTCGAAATTGATCGCCTTTGATTTGGACCAGTCCGAACCACGTCTGCCTTCCACCATAGCAGTCCAAGTTTCTGTTTCTATTCGGAATCTTGTCATCCATCGATGTATCATCGACGAGGGTGCTTCCACATGCGTCATGTCCACATTTGTTTGGCAGAAGTTGGGATCCCCTCCTCTCCAGCAATCCACCACTGCATTGCGGGCCTATGACGGCCGGTCAGCTCAGCCTCAAGGTCTACTACCCAAGGTCCCCGTCCAATTGGGTGGGAAAACTGTGCTCATCGACATTGAGGTCATTAACGCCCAGCTCGATTATAACCTTTTACTGGGTCGTAGTTACATGTACGCCATGAAAGCGGTCGCCTCCTCCGTTTTTCATACCATGATGTTCCCCCATGAGGGACGCGTGGTCAAAATCGACCAACTCACCTACTATGATCCCAATGCCCCTGCAGCCCCCGAAAATGTTCTTCCCATGATTGAACAACCCGCTTCTAGTGCAGTTACCTCCTTTGTGTCTTCTGTGGGACCCGGACTCTACTCAGATACACCAATGACCTCTACATTTCAGGCCATTCCACCACCGTCACCAGAGACCCAGGTCGCAAACCTCTGTACTCTTTCACAGAATACACAAACACCCGGTAGTCAACCACCATTGGTACCGAGTCACATCGGTGTTACACCCATCCACACCATCCCCTTTCTATTTCCTCCTTCGGGTGTAGTAAGCGCCCCGGTTATGGCTACCCTTAGTCTACCCGGATTAACATTGGGATTACCCGTGTGGTATATTTCACCTCCCGTTCCACCGCCGACACCAAACGTCATCCTCCAACCGGTACAACCTATTGTTACCACAAATCAACCTCCTCCTGGTGTCGCAATCCCTTCGTCGTCAATGAAACCTCCTCCTGGTCTCACGATTGCTTCGACGTCAACGAATCCCCCTCTCCTTGCTAAGCCCACTGGGGGCAGAGGCCCACAACCGTACACTGCGATACCACCTCCTAAGGCAGTTAAACCCCCACCAGTGTTTCGAGCTCCCCCCAAATGCTCATTATGCGATGAGATAGGACATCCAACTCATCAATTCCCACACTTACCGGCACTCCAAGAGCATATGAATATGTTGGACGATGACATGAGCATCCCAGTAGTCAGGTTAGAGCCACCTCTACAGCCTCGCGACAAATCACTGCGCACTAACCATCCTTGTGCTATATGCAGTGTTTACGGCCACTATTCTCACCATTGTCCTGATCTACCTGATTATAGAGCAGCGTTGTACGAGTTAAACAACGTCGATTTAGAGATATCTCCTCCCCTCATCGAGGAGATCCACCCCCCGCCATCATCCTCGTCGGAAGAAGTCAATACAATTTATATGATTTCAACAACTTTCAAACCAGAACCCCTTGATTTATGGTCTGACTACTTCAATATTGATGAGCAAATTTTGGAGACACTCACTGCACCCGACTACCCTTGGGATGATATGCATCATCGCTCGTACTTCCTCCCGGAAGCACCTACATCCACCGCATCCAACCAGCTATCGGTCGAGTCGAAAGACTTCATACCCACTAAGGTCGATTGGTTAAAAGACCCCATCCCAGCACCGGATGCCTTTGAAGAAGGGAACATGTCAAACATTTCCCCCACTATACAGATAGACATTTCCACAACACCAGGCAAACCTGAGCTCATCTCGCTGGGCGCATCTTGCACTCAAGCAGAAACTCAGGCATACAAAAAGCTCTTTCAAGAGTTTCGAGACGTCTTTGCCTGGTCCTATACCGAGATGCCTGGTCTCGACCCAGCCATTATTGAACACCACATTGATACATGGCCTGAAGTACCCCCTGTTCATCAGAAACAACGACCCATTCACCCTTCCAAGCTCCCCGCTGTTAAGGCTGAGGTCGAGAAACTTCGAAAAGCAGGGTTCATTTACCCTATCCCGTACACCACCTGGGTATCGAACCCCGTTCCCGTCAACAAAAAGCAGGGCACCCTTAGAGTATGCACTGACTTCCGCGATTTAAACCACGCTTGTCCAAAAGACAATTTCCCCACGCCATTCATTGACCAACTCATTGATGAGTGTGCGGGCCATGAGGTCCTATCCTTCATGGACGGGTTTTACGGATATAACCAGATCCACATCCGCAAGGAGGATCAGTACAAGACTGACTTCACCACCCCATGGGGCACCTTTGCCTATCGCGTCATGCCATTTGGCCTTAAAAATGCTGGTGCCACTTTCCAGCGAGCCATGACCTATTGCTTTCATGACTTGGTCCATATCCTGCGAGTCTACCTTGACGACCTCACAGCTCGTTCCCGAAAACGATCAGACCACCTTAGCGACCTCCGGCAAGTTTTCCTGCGTTGTCGCAAATATAAAATCCGCTTGAACCCACACAAGTGTGTCTTTTGCGTCCCAGCGGGCCGGTTGTTAGGTTTCATTGTTTCCCAAGACGGAATCACTGTCGATCCCCTGAAAGTCAAAGCCATCTTAGAACTTCCCCCTCCTCGCACGCTTCGGCAGCTTCAGAGCTTGCAAGGGCGGTCCAATTTTCTTAGGCGCTTCGTTCCTGACTATGCCACCAAAGTCCATGGATTGTTACGCTTACTCCGTACCCATATACCCTTTGTTTGGGATGAGCAAGCAGACACGGAATTCGAAGCCCTCAAGAAAGCTCTCACACAAGCCCCCTTGATATCCCCACCGGATTTCTCTCAAGACTTCACCCTTTATGTCTCAGCATCCGAACATGCTGTTTCCGGAGTTTTGGTCCAAGAAGATGCCTCCCACAAAGAGCATGTGATTTATTACGTCAGCCAAACCTTGTCTGGCCCACCTCTACGTTACCCATACGAGGAAAGATTAGCCCTAGCTGTAGTCTTTTCCGTACAAAAATTGCGACACTACATCCTACTCAGTCATACCACAGTCGTGGCCGACTCCAACCCCATGGTCTATCTCCTCACCCGGCGGCTCCTACAAGGTCGTGTTGCTAAATGGGTCATTATCCTCCAGGAATATGACCTCACTTTCAGAACACCCAAAAGCACCAAAGCCCTCGTGCTTGCTCACCTCATTACAGACCTCCCATCCTCTTCAACATCACCCGTTATCCAAACGGACCTGATTGACGAGCAGATCTTCATCATTTCGTCTGACGACCCTTGGTACGGAGACATTTTGACTTACCTTCGTACGCAAAAATTCCGACCACACATCGATCGTGATGGACGCCGTCGCATACGACACCACACCCCCCGATACCTCCTGATTGGGGATGTACTTTACCGACGCGGCGTTGATACTATCTTACGCCGCTGCCTATCCCATAGTGAGGCAGAACAAGTCCTCAATGATTGTCATAGCGGTGCCTGTGGAGGCCATTTCTCCGGCATGGCCACCGCCCAGAAAATCATTCAGGCCGGTTATTTTTGGCCATCATTGTTCACTGATTGCATCACAGCAGTCAAGCACTGCCAGAACTGCCAACTATTTGCCCCCAAAGCAAGAACCCCCCCGGCCCCCCTTCATCCAGTCATCACTGTCGGACCATTCTGCAAATGGGCCATTGACTTCCTCGACTGCAACCCCCCGTCAGCCGGCGGCCACAAACACATCGTGGTGGCTGTAGATTATTTCACCAAGTGGGAAGAAGCCATGCCGACCTATAATTGCAAAGCCGACACTGCAGCACGGTTTTTCTTCAACCATGTTATCGCTCGCTTCGGAGTACCACAGCAACTAGTCTCTGACCACGGCTCTCACTTCGAAGATGCCGTCTGGAAGGAATTATCAACCATGTTGAAATTTCAACACCATTTCTCTTCCGCTTACTATCCCCAAGGAAACGGCCAAGTCGAAGCGATCAATAAAATCTTGAAGACCATTCTCCAACGTACTGTAGACAAGCACAAATCCAATTGGCACCACATGCTTTTCTCGGCACTATGGGCCTACCGCACCTCAACCAAAACCGCCACTGGTTTTACCCCTTTCCATTTAGTTCACGGTGTCGAATCTGTCCTCCCCATTGAGTGTCAGATCCCAGCCTTACATATCGCCATTGAGCTCCTACCGGACACCGGCCAGGAACATCTGCGCCCAGGCATAGTAAGTACCCTGTAGAACGGAATCCACCATCATCGTCTGCCCCCCAGACATACGATGTGGTGCAGCAGCACCCAATATCCTCAGAACGCAAGCACCAACAGCTCGCATATCCCACTCACGTAGGAATCTAAGAGTAATAGAGCTATTTACCAAAACAGCATCATCCACACAGAAAGTATGTAAGAGGTCCTCCATATCTACACCCGGAGGCAACCTCGGCGAGATATCACCCACCTCACCCAAGCGAGGCAACCCAGTCAAAAAATATACATCAGTGAGAGTGATCTCTAACCTCTCACCACCAATAATGAAGGCACCCTCTGTCGGCACCCACCACTGCACGAGCTTGTTCAGGAGACGTCTCACTGAATGTATAGGAGGGATCTGAGCGAACTTCAAGAGTCCGCTCATAGCTAGGGTCTGTCTCACCCCTCCATCAGTCTCAATCCTCAGCATGAGATCAGCATCGATCTCCCTCTCCCGCCACACAGACTGAGGTCTCCGCAACATCCTGTCAGGAAAACAGAAAAAAAATTTAGCCCCAGCACAAAAAATTTTAGAAAAATCCCATCGCAGCTTTTACACAAAAAGCCGCGATGCCCATCGCGGCTTTCCCGCAAAAAGCCGCGATGGCCATCGCGGGATCCATGAAAAAACCCGCAATGAACATCGCGGGTTTTGGCCGGACAGTCGCGATGAACATCGCGACTATCCCCCATGAACTCGCGATGAACATCGCGGGTTCCTACTTCACAGTCGCGATGAACATCGCGACTGTGAGCCCAGAACCCGCGTGGTTCATCGCGGGTTCAGCCCCGAAACCCGCGCGGTTCCACGTTGGAGAGTCAACGTGGAGTTTCGCGGCCTTCGGGGGCCCGCCGCCAAACAAAAAAGACATAATTGACAAGGTTAAGGCGAATAGAGTTACCTGCAACTCGCTAAATCGAAAACCAACGGTGAAATCTCCCGGAAATCGAGAAAAAGCTCTGACAGCTCTATCAAACTCACACGTAACAATGAAATGTCATTTTGGGCCCCACGCCCTATTTATAGAAATTCCACAAATTTCAAACCACCATTGCGGTAGCATACGAAGTCCATTTCTCAAACCGTTGGTACCGTTGGGATCAGCACACCGAGAACTTCATACAGGTTCTTCCCGTTTCCCGTTTTCACGAAGTCCATTTTTTCACCATTTTTTGGCCTCTCTCGTGGCCTCGGTTTGCGTGCCACATCGACCGTTCTCCGTTTTCGACTTGCCTTATATAGCCAGATTCAGTTTTTCGCGCTCCTGATGATGCTTGAGATCATTTCTCGCTCTCACCTTTAGATTTTCCGTGCATTTTTTCCCATGCCCCCCTCGTCGCCTCGGTTTGCGTGCCACATCGGCCATTCTCCGTTTTCGACGTGCCTTATATCGCCGGATTCAGTTTTCCACGCTCGTGACGATGCTTGAGATCATTTCTCGCTCTCACCTATAGATTTTTCGGGCATTTTTTCCACGCCCCCTCGTCACCTCGGTTTGCGTGCCACATCGGCCGTTCTCCGTTTTTCGACGTGCCTTATATCGCTGGATTCAGTTTTCCGTGCTCGTGACGACGCTCGAGATCATTTCTCGCTCTCACCTCTAGATTTTTCGGGCATTATTGCCTTGTGACCCCTTCGTCACCTCGGTTTGCGCGCCACATCGGCCGTTCTCCGTTTTCAACAATCCTTAGGTCACCGGATCCAGTTTTCCGCACTGATGACGATGCTTGAGACCTTTTCTCGCCCTCATCAATCCTTTTTTTTGTTTTTCGGTATAATTTTATCCCTTTTTCGGGCCGAGCAATCCCTTTTACGAAAAAGGCACTTACGGAGTTTCTGTTAAGCTCTTTTCTGACTCTTAAAACAATGAAAAGATCACCGAGCAATCTTGCTTCCTTTCATGCTCGCTAAACGTATCTGAAAGGGCGTCTACCTGGTATAAGTTTACCCCTTTTCCGGACCTTGTAGACTAATTACGAAAAAGGTATACTCTAGTCACATCGGTTAGAAGAGTTCTCCATCCGCATCATTTTATCCTTTTTCGGGCCTTGGAGACTAAATTTACGAAAAAGAAACACCAACAGAGTCCACTTACCGTTTTCAGACTTTCTAAACATGAAAGCAACCATGAGCATGAGCCGTCCTGGGCTCGCAAAATCCACAGGACCGTACCATTTTAGAGCACACTTTTATCCCTTCTTGGAGCTCATTAAAACTACGAAGAAGGAATTAATGGTGCCTCTTGGCGCCACGACAGATCACATCTACTCATATGGCAGCCTCCCCATTTTGGTCTCCTTTGTTCAGAGTATTCTGCAGTATGTCACCCTGATAATCCCTCGACAGCACCTATCAGCTCGTCCTCCCCCCCCAGAGTCAATATATACCATTCAGTCAAAGCAATGATCCCCACACCTACAAGTCAGTTCCCTACGCTGCCAGGTCAACCATGTCACCATGCTCTGAACAAAGGAAGTTTGAGTCTACCCATTTTTTGACCCAGTTATTTTCCTTCCCCACAAGTATGTCAGTCCTACCATCAGTACTACATCACTTCAGTTATACACCTCTTGCTCCTATCAAGGAAACATCATTGCCTTGTTAGTTGCTGGTCTCCCTCTATCGACGACAACTACATTGATTCCAGAGGATAGACCTAGAGGTCCCTATGTCTTGGACTCATTACCATTTATGATGAGTGCCTACGAATCATTTCGAGAGGAACCCTCAGTGACTCTCCGAATGGTTGTTTCTCACATGCTCGACTTCAACACCTTGATCGCATCGTTGAGACTCGCACAGGGTATTGGTCCGTTCAGTTATTAGTCGAAGACCCCGGATACCACCCGACTCCTCCACATTGGAGAGTCTACCTATGGATACAACCAGTTACATTTTTTCTATAGATATCTGGGTTGTGTATGGCGACAGTATTACAGATGACTCACAGTCATTGAGTCCATACAGATGTTGGACACCTTCAGTTTCAGCAGTTCAACAGTTATTCCAGTGTATCAGTTATTGAGATCAGCCATGATCATGAGTATATCCCACAATAATGTCCCCTCTGGACCATTATGATGTACCAGTATATTTCTTAACGTATTAGATCCCCCTTCTTGGGACTAATTGCTTTGTATATGTCTTGATACGAGCATGGGAATGCCCGCCTCGTCCTTTATCAGAGATTATACCTCATTCATATTGAGGCCATGTAATATTTTTTGTTTTTTCAGCTTCCAAGGGCCGTGGCTCCAGTCTCCAACCGGTCTCTTCTCTCCTCTAGAACCCCAGAAAAAGACAAATGAACTATGATGTCTATCGGCCATACGATGAGCTCCTGCCCTCACACATCAGGGGGCAATCTGTTAACACCCAAAAAGTGCTCACTAGCTCATTTTCCTATTCACATGACCCATTTGTCCACTTTTCAACCATCTGAGCCTCTGAAACCAACAAAAGGTCACCAAAAGACCTTAGTACACCCCTTTTTCCATTAAAAAAGATTATTTTTCCAAGAAAATCATAAAAAACCCTCAAAAAGGGTCCAAATTCCCAAAAATATTAAAAAGGGAATTAAAATATTATTTTTAGTCAAAAAAGGAAAAAAGAGGGAAAAGTACCTAAACCATGTTGGTCAATACCATTTGGTTTCCACAAAACCACAAATGGTATTTCCCACCACCAAAACCTATAAAAAGGTGGTAGGGGCTCCTCATTTCACATCCATCCATTATCTCATCCTTATGCTGCTGAAATCTCCCCTGAGCATTTTAGCCATTGCAAACCACATTGGAGAAGAGACCATTGGAGATTGGAAGTTGCTCATCCTTGGAGCTATTCAACCTCACCATTAGAGGTATTGATTCCGCAAGCACTTGCTTGCCCCATCCTTTCAATACAAATTCTTTATTTTATATGTTCTTGTTCTTGATCTTAAATTATTTTTATTCTTTGCTTAGATCCATGAATAGTCTTGTTTAATTAGTTTATTGTTATTTATTTCCATTGAAACTGCTGCTACTAGTTAGCAGGTGCCCATAGCACTAAGCCTGGTTGCAAAACCGGACCAACAGTCCCCTTCAACTTTTGTAACTCTAGGGGCAAGATCATCAAGGTTCAAATCAATGGATATTGACTACTAAGGGAATCACGTGGCCTAGCCACCACGGTCTCTTGTTATTTTCATCATAACTTTAATATTTTAGGTTTACTTTTCTGTTTTTAGATCTTCCTTTTCTGTTAGTTTATGGGAGGGATTTTGGCCTACTTTCCAAGGCCCTTCTCTTTAGTTTACGGAGTTTTGGGGAAGTTTAGTACAAGATGAGCAGTTGAACCAACTGAACACGCAACTTTCCCAGGAAGAAGCACAGCTAGAATTGTTGAAGGGATCACTTAAGGTGATTCCCCTACTCACACAGATGACAAAGGCCATGGAGTTGAAGGAACTCCAACATCGAGTAACAAAGGCATGACAAAGGCAGCAAAGGAGGACTACACACCTAGATGAATTACAAATAAAGGAAGAATAGTTGTCCATGCAGGAAATGGAAGGAATGGCACAGGTCAAGCAGGATCTAGAAAAGGCACAACAGATGAATGACCAACACCCAACGGAATGACAGGTAGAATACTGCGAAGCTCTCAAAGTATTGACAAAAGAAATTGTCCACCAGATTAGAGTTGCATACGATGATTTCAAGTCCCAAGTGAATGCACAAGACGTGTCCAACTAAGGTGGCTCGAGTGCGAGCCACAAGTTCGTGTTGGTGGACAAAAGAAGCTGTCCACCAGATTAGAGTTGTGTAATGTTTTTCTTTGCCTTCGGCAAGTTTTGTATAGATTCGTGATGAGTTGTTTGGAACTGTCCCTACAAAGTTTGTATCGTAGTTTTTTGATGAGTTAATGCATGAAGATGTTCGGTTATGTCTCTTCCTTGTGTTTTTTCTTATCTTGAGTGATGAATGTGAGCTAAATAATGTGTTATGCTTAATTTATGTTGCTTTGTAATTTCTATTGATATGACCGCTAGTTATACAATGTTCGTGCGAATAATGATTACACATTGATAATGTGAATGATAAATGTATGTTTGAAATGTTAAGCATGATGAATGTATGTTTGAAATTGATATCCCTATCATCCTACCAGAGGTTATTTCAGTCACCCAGAGCTCTTATGATCCATTGGAAGATATAGTGATTGATGACCCTCTCCTTGATATTCATTTCCCAGAGGTCACTATTGTTGTAGCTATGACATCCTCCACACCCCCAGCCAGTTCCACTATTTCACCTTCCATCCCATCACCTGATATTGCAGTTCCTTCATTTACATCAATCAACTTAGGAATGTGTTACTCCTATTGAGACTTCCCAAGAGTCATCTGTGACTCCTATTTCTGTTACACCTTCACAAACTTCTGAAATTCAAGTCTCTATTGTACCTTCAGAGTCAGTTGTAATTTTAGCTACTGTTACATCTTTAGGTCTTGTCACCTCAACCACTACTCCTATCTCTTCACCACCAACTTCCAATGCTGCAACACCATCTAGTTCCCTTCCCCAAATATCCATGTCAATCCCAACTCATGTTGTCTCCCAAACTATTCCCTTGGTCACAACTACAGAAGTGTCAACATCCTCTGTGGAAACAACGACATATTTTGGAGAAGATGCAGTGGTTTCCTTGGGGGAATATTTCTGGAGTAGATCAGAGAAAGTTGTAGTAAAGAAAGGTTCTTAAAGACCTATCACTTCATCCACCACTTCCATTTCTTCGCCTTCAACTTCCAATGTTGCAATGTCTTCCATTTCCATTCCTCATATAACTATGCCCATTCCAACCCCTTTTGTTTTCCAACCTGTGCCTTTGGTCATAGTTATAGGAGTGTGTTCATCCCTTGTGGAAGAAGTAGTAGATTTTGGAGAAGATGCAGTGGTCTCTCTTGGAAAGTATTTTTGGAGTATTTATAATGCATCATTTATTTTTTCTATGTTCGTGGTACCTTATCCCATTAATCCCTCTTAGTTTTTCTCCATTGCAATCTTATAGTCGTATCACGCCTCCCCTTGAAGACGTATGAGGGTAATGATGAATTTACACGTATACATATCCCAGGATAGCGAAGCCACATGTTCACTAACCAGATTCCTGATCTTTAAACCTTGAAACCATGAGTGGCTATGTTTATCTATTTGTTTATATGTCTAGGGACGTGCACTCAATCCTTCATTATAATGTCTCCATCATTATAGATACCGTCTAGCACTTTCAAAATACACTGATAATTATCAAAAGTGGCTCTCTAGTCATGGTCTCAGTTTGTCTTAATCATTTATGAGGAGAAAGTTATAAGTCTCCCAAAATAGGGTTTCAGGATAAACCTTGGAGAAATTCTTGGAAATGGCTAAGTGTTGGAAAACTGGTCCAGGTGGCCTTAGGAAAATGCCCGCCGTACCTCATGGGAGAATGATAAAAATTATCTGAAACTATCATGCTCTAGCTTGTCAAAGAGGCTATCTTTCCATGGTCTTGGTTTTCACAGAAGGTGTTTGATGACAAAGTTAACAGCCTGTCAAAACAAGGGTTCATGCTGTTTTGCACCAGAGTGAGTAAAACTACTTAAGTGGCCTCAGGAAAATTCCCTCCATAAGTCATGGGTTAAAGTAAATGCTTGCCCCATATGGTTAGGATGTAGCTTATTTATTGGTATACCTGACCATGGTCTCATTTTGTCTTGAGAATGTCTGAGGAGGAAGTTATAGGTCTGCCAAAACAGGGTTTTAGGAAGTTTTGCACCAAGTTTAGTAAAATGCCCGCCTAGGGAAAATGAAGCTGAGTCTGAGAGTGAAATCAGCTTAGGTGTGATCAGTGAGGTGTAATATATCATCTAGTGGCATTGGTTCAGGATTTTGGTGGGATAAATATTCCCCTTAGAAATTGCACAAATGGTCTAAGTATAAAATTACCGATAAAACTGCCTAAAAGACCTTTATAAAATGCCTGCCATTTTCTATAGTTGATGGATTAAATTATTCTGAGGGTATGGGTCTCTAGAGTGTTTATTAGTGCATCTAACCATATCATTAATCTATCCAAAGAGTCTCTAAGGAGGAAGATATTAATCTTCCAAAAGTGCCTCCCAACTTGATTTACACTACTCTAGTAAAATGCCCGCCGAGGAGAGAGAAAGAGGTTTCAAGGGGTGGAATTTTTTTGGATAGAATCCGCTAGTTGGTCCCTATCTAGCAGATTTCTCACACTTCAAATTTGATGAAAATAAAAATCACTTCATATTAACCTAGGGTTTGATAATTTTGCCTAAGTGTCAAATCAACAGTTTGGAAGGCCACTTTCAAATGCCTGCCAGATGATGGATGCGTGTCAATAAGTTCATCTTTTGACATGGTCTTGTTCATTTTTGAAGTAGCTATCCAGCCATGCTTTTATTTTTCCTTATCGTGATCATATATGAAAGAAATCAATCTGCCAAAGTGAAGGAAAAAGTGGAATAATGGGCTATGTTATGCCCGCAAGGGCTTATGGTATGGCCACAAGGGCTTAAGGGAATTCCCACAAGGGGCTTGAAGCATAAATCTCCCAAGATCTTTATTATGCCTGCAAGAGTGTTTTTTTTATGCCCGCAAGGGTTA
This sequence comes from Larix kaempferi, assembly GCA_027924585.1. NCBI lineage: Eukaryota > Viridiplantae > Streptophyta > Pinopsida > Pinales > Pinaceae > Larix > Larix kaempferi. The sequence goes on from BSBM01000252.1 coordinate 7,741,613, forward strand.
GAAAATAGTGTAGTATTGATTCACCCCCCCTCTCAGTATTGCTTGATATTTCAACACCATCCAGCTCATCCACACGGACCCCACCTCCCTGATTGCTTATCCCTCGTTGGATTTTCCACCGTTCCATCGCCGCAAATCCGTCGACCTGGTCCACGCCCCTATTTTCTACCCTGATTGACAACGTGTCCATGCATTCAATTCATGCTAGGTGGCATTAATGAGATCGAGAAGAGTGGATGGGAGGTGGCGGCGGTTATGCAGCGACGGGACGGTGGAGGATCTGGCGCTCACCCACCATAGATTTGCTCCTGACTTTAACACGTACCAAAGGTCATTTTTCCCAAGTTTCCAACGTTATATAACATGCACCTTTTCCTAGCGGATTCCCTATCCGCCGCATATCTTAACCCTCCTCAAATATAAACCGTTGATTTCTTATAAATTAACCATTTTGATCCCGTAACTGTTGATTTCTTATAAATTACCATTTTGATCCCGTCAGCGTGTAAGAAAGGTGAATTTTGTCTTAAATTACTTAGTCTGACACATCAAGTTTTTGCAGGCATTTTCTGGTCGCCATCGTATTTACCTGACCGCTGAAATATTCGCAGTATATCCAAGCAGTAGTTACGAGATAGAATTTTCGAGGGTTTGGGTTCCTATTCCCCTGTAATAGCATGAAAGCTCTGGTGCGGCAGTCGAAGCTCAGGTAACAGTTCCACACAGTAGGCTCTATTTTACGCTCGGTCCCATCTACGTTCGTCGCAGCTGAATCCCTACGCAGGTTCCATGCTCAGTTCAAAATCCAGTCGCACGCTGCCACACTCCAGTCGCACGCTCGATTCAAGAACCTTATATAGTTGTCCCATTCATATGCAGACTGACTGATGAATCCCAAATCTTTTGCACTGAACAAGTAAGTATCTTGAGAAAATTTATCCTTGGTAATTTTAATTTTATCAAGAAAAATAAGACCATATTAATTAAATCCCTTCATGCTAGAAGGGTGGTATGAATATATAACCTTCAACCTGAAATTAATTTCAATCTTTCAAATTTGATCCCTGATACCTACTCCAAAAATTTATAGTACTTAAATCCATATGTTTATTTTGAAATGGTATCATTAATATCCCTAATATTCGTTTATACAATCTTTAGACTAATTTTAAAAATCAAATATGCCACGTGGCACAATCTGGGCATTCCACGTGTCACCCTGGGAAACTAGATATTGACATTTTAACAACAAAATTTATAGAAGTTTTGCTACAAAGGGTATTTTGGCAAGTCGAAATTTTGTCAGATAAAGAGAGGTCACTCTTTCATCGGGTTGTTCTAATTCGGGGCATTGGAAGTAGATGTTGGGAAGAAAGAGAGTTCGCTCCTTCCTCCATGGATGATTTTTTAGGAGTGGCGAAAGTAGATATCGACAGTCTAAACACAAATTTCATAGGAACATTGCTTCACACATTTTGTTGGTAAGTGGAAATATCCACAGAGAAAGAGTAACCACTCTTTCTCCAAGTTCTATTTTTACAATTCCCTCGTAAATGAAGGGGTGGCCGACCCTTCTTCTTTGCAATATTATTTTCGTTATAGTTCGAGACTGCAAGAAGGGTCTGTCGATCCTTCTTGTGTCATCCATTCTGGTTATCGTTGAATTGCTAGATAAATGTTTTCACAATTATATACTAAACAAAGGGGCATTTGATCCTTCTTGTCGGAAAATGGAAGTCGGGACAAACAATTTGTATATGTTGTAACTTAGATGATGTTTGGTCCCTACTATTTACTGCATAAGTCAGAAGTCAAGAATTGTCAACATAGCCTTCGAAGATAAAATAGTTTTACATTTCTCTCGTAAATGAAGGGTTGGTCGACTCTTCTTGTGCTCAATATTCTTCCGGTGTTCACCATTTTAAATATAGATGAATTAATGTCTTAGCTTTCGTAGGTTGAATATTTTTACAATTCCCTCATAAATGAAGGGGCGACTGACCCTTCTTCTTCCCAATATTCTATTCATAATAGTTCTAGAATGCAAGAAGGGTCGGTCGATCCTTCTTTCTTTCGCCATTCTGGATATAGGTGAATTGCTGGATATAGTTGTTCACAATTATCTGCTAAACGAAGGGGAGTTTGATCCTTCTCATCGGAAAATGGAAGTCGGGACAAACATTTTTATATGTTTGAACTTAGATGATGTCCGAGTCCCTACTATTTACAGTGGAAATCAAAATTCGGGAATTGTCGACATAGCCTTCGTAGATTAAATATTTTTACATTTATCTCGTAAATGAAGGTTTGGCCGACCCGTGTTCACCATTTTGGATATACATGAATTCACAGCCTAGCCTTCGTAGGTTGAATATTTTTACAAATCCCTCATAAATGAAGGGGCGCCGACACTTCTTCTGCCCAGTATTCTTTTGATAATAGTTCTAGAATGCAAGAAGGATCGGTCGATCCTTCTTCGGTTCACCATTCTGGATATAGGGAATTTATCGATATAGGTTTTCCCAATTATCTATTAAACAAAGGGGCAGTCGATCCTTTTCGGAAAATGGAAATTGGGACAAACATTTTTTTAGGTTCTAACTTTCTTTTGATTTGGTTTCTTAAATGTAGTGCAATATTATTTTATATTATGTTACTTGTAATGTTGTGATCTGTTATTTGATTATCTAATATATATTTTTGAAAAGAGAACAAAAATAATTCTGAGAACTTTTTGAAAAGAAAGAACACATCAAATTTGAATATTTTAATGCCCCTCAAAGGGATTTCATTGATTACATAGTCCTATAACAGCAATTATCCATCAACTAATTGCAAAGCCAAAAGTTTCATACATCAAGCACAGAAAAGTATATAAACACGCAAGTATATAGATACCAGTGATACATGATATATAATAAACAAGAAAGTATATATATAGGAACACAAGAAAAGTAATGGCAGTGGAGTTAAGAATTATTCTATTACTCATGACCAATTACAATACAATACAATGTCTCTATGCTTCCTGTATCCGGCTAAACACCCTATATATATATATATATATATATATATATATATAATTTACAGATGGATACATAACGACCCGTCAGTTCAATAACTGACGTGACTAACTGGCTTGACATTTGGTAATCGACACGACGATTCGACATGTTCTCCAAAGTGGTAGAACGGAGGACCTACTTGGGAGTCCGACCTAGGATCCTCCAACATCTCCCCCACGAACAAGACCTTTCTTTGTCCCAAAGAAATCAGAAAATAACTTGAGCAGAATGAACATATATACTTCACTATGGTTTGAGCGGGAATTGACTTCTCCCTTAGCTGGAAATGGGTCATAATGCCTGGAAACATGTCCATGCAGGCAGAATAAGCCGACAGCATGGTCTGGTGATAAAACAACAGTCGACAACTGCTGCAAGCCTATCCTTCATGACCGCGGCAGCACATGTTGTGTTAGAGAGGAAAGCTTCCAATACAGCGGCTTGCATAATAATCAGTTATTGAAAGGAGAGTGACGAAAAGAAGATTGATGGAAATGTGATTGGTGCCAAAGAACATAATGACAAAACCATGTATTGGGACTTCGAGAGTGTTGAAAATGCCCATATATCATGGAGTGGTGAGGATTTTCCAGGGAGTCGTTGTCAAAATGCTCATATATCATGAGGAGCACTGGGGACCGATTATAAGGCTCAAGCATTTCTCATAAAACACAAAAGATAGAGAACAGAGGAAGTAAAGAAAATTGCCATGGATTTCTCGAAGATTTCAGTTTGTTGCGATAGGAACCCAAGATAAGTAATGGTAGCGGAGTCAAGAAGTCTTCTATTACTCATGACCAAGTACAATACAATACAATGTCTCAGTGTCGCCTGTATCCGGCTCTCCAGCCTATACATATAGTTTACAGACAATTACATAACGACTCGTAGGTTCACTAACTTACAAGACTAACTGAATCAACATGTGGTGATCGACATGATGGTTCGACATGTTCTCTGAAGTGGGATAACAGAGTACCTAGTCGAGTGACTGACCTAAGCTCCTCCAACATATCCGCCACGAAAAATATCGTTCTTCGTCCCGAAGAAATCAAAAAATAACTAGAGTTTGATGAATAGATGAACTTCACTGTGATTTGTCTCGTAATTAAGTGTAGACAGTTGATGACTAGGAGATGGTACCAGATACTCCCTTGGCTGGAAATGGGTCGCCATGCCTGGAAACGTGTCCATGTAGAAAGAAGAAGTTGACAGCATGGTCTGGTACTAAAACAACACTCAACAACTGCTGCAATCCTAACGTTGACAACCGCAGTAGCGCATGTTTTCTTAGAGAAGAAAGATTCCAAGACTGCTAATATTTCTATGTCCTCTCCTCATTGCATACCAATCAGTTATTAAAAGAAGATTGGTGGAAAGAATATTGACGAAAACGTGATTGGTGCCAAGGAACATAATGACAAATCCATGTATTGGGACTTCGAGAGTGCTCGAAATGCCCATATATCATGGTGTAGTGAGGATTTTCTAGGGAGCCGATTTCAAAAAGTTCATATATCACAAGGAGAACTGGGGAGCGATCATAAGACTCAAGCGTTTCTCATAAAACAACAAAGGACAAATAACAGAGGCAGTAAAGAAAAATGCCATGGATTTCTTGAAGATTTCAGTTTGCTGTGATATGGGGCATGGTTAGCCTATATATAGTGAGTGGCCAATGAGTTGATGGATTGAACGGGATGGGAAGGATGGGGAATGGTAATTATCACAGTATGGGATGGTGGTCATAGATATCATCTGTAGCAACAACAAATTTTGCTGAAGTAATCGTAGATATCACTCATGTGAATAAAATAATCACATCATGCTTCAGTCGACATTATTTCTTGTCACGAACAAAATATACACCATGATACAGATGTCGTAGAGGTAAATTTTACTCCGCGAAGTAAATTCCTGTGGAAGTGAAGTCCTTGGCGAAGTAAAAGTTCGTGACAAGACATAATGTCACGAACTTCTATAAAATTGTACAATTACTCCAGTTAGTGACCATACATAATGTTAGGAACTTCCATATAATTGTACAATTACTCTACTGTGATATTTACTATAATCATTCCGTCATACTGTGGTAATTACCGTTCCCCATAAATAAATATTTATATGTTTTAAATCCGTAATAAAAAATTAGTAACCTCACTATTTTACTTTTTAAGGAGAAACATTCTTTCTTTTTGTTTTTGTTTAAATAGAAACATGTTAATTTTTAAAGAGAAACAGTCTTTCTTTTTGTTTTTTTTTAATAAAAACATTTTACTTTTTTTTAAAATAGAAACATACTTTCTTTTTGTTTTTTTAAATAGAAACATTTTACTTCTTAAAGAGAAACATTCTTTCTTTTTCTTTTTTTTTAATAGAAACATTTTACTTTTTATTGCAATGGTGTAGATAAAAAATGTTACAAAAATAATGGAATCTCATAAAAAGTATGAAAAGTGTTATATAATATAGTAAATTTCATTTCCTTTCAAATGAAAAAATATAAAATAACACATGTCAAAATTTCTCAAAACATAGACTCTTGATGTCTTTTTGTTGGTTGGCGGTTGTCTGGCAAATTCAAACTTAAGTCTTCAAGAGTGCAAGCTATACTTCATCTTTCCATACTTTTCTACCATCTTCCATTGATCTCCAGTGGGTATTTCATAACTCGTCATCTCTTTGACCAAAACCTCTATCTCTATGTGATCTGCAATGGAAATTTGGGGTATTCTCCCACCAATCATGGCCAAGTGATTTAAAATCTCGAAATCATCTGAAAGATTTTCCAATAAAATTTTCCGTGTTAAAACATGACTTAAACCTTCAAACTTTTCATGATTTGTTCTGACCCTGAATAGTAATTCCTTGTAATTTTTCTGAGGGATCAACTCATTGCTTTCTTCCCAAAATGTGGGAAATCCTTTCTCAATTAACTTTTCAAATTCTTTCTTAAATCTTGCGACCTGTTTTTTCATTTGTTCAGCTCTGGCTTGAACATTTTCAATGTGTGCATGTTTCCAAGGTACTCTCCTTTCCCAAGTTATGACTAACACCCTGTTTTTTATTTGCATAGCTTTCAGATCGTCTTCTGTCAGAGTATTCTGAAAATTTACAGTGTTTTGGGCTGTGTCTTTTGGTTTTCTGTTCAAACCTTCCTTCATGGTTGTGCAACTTTGTAAACTTTCATCTGCTACTTTTTATTTATCCTTCATGAAATTTAAATAGGGTCCAAACATTGTAGCTCCGTTTATAATTGAATCCCATATCAAATGCTTTGCACCTTGCATTGGGATATGCCCTATCACTCGAGTTATGAATCTTTGGCTCCTGTCTATCAAGTCTTTATTCTTATCTTCTAATTCTTTTATCTCTTTATCTTTTTTTTTTCCTGATTTTCTTCTTCTAATTTTTGTTTTTATTCCTTTAATTAATTTATCTCCACCTCTTTCAAGCTAACTGGAGGCATACCTTGGATGAAATCATTTGTATTTGATTCTCTTCATGTTTGATTGGTTCCCCGTTTCTCTTGTGCTATTGTTGTCATTTTTCCTTTAAGATCTTCCACTTGATTTGTCAGACTTATTCTATCTTTTTTCCATTCAACTTCTTTCTCTGTAAACTTCAGCAATTTTGCTTTGTTGTCATCTAATTCCTGAGATAAGCTTTTTTTTTTCTTGTTCCAACACAGTCAATTCAGAAGCTTGAATTAACTGTGTTGCTGGGATTTTAAGCTTCTTTTTGAGCAACTGAATAGTGTTCTATTTTTCCATAAACAACTTCTTACTTGCCTCACCTTTGTTTTCCCCATCATTATTTTCAATTAAATCTTTCTGCAACCTTTTGATTTGTTGTTGATGGGATTTGTTTTTAGTTTTCTCCTGTCTTAGTTGAATTTCCAACTTGTTAACTGTCTTTTGCAACTTTGAAACTTTCAAAGTAGCCTTCATTAAGTTTGTATAAATAACCTCCCTAGTTTGCCTGTGCAGGTTAATCTTATCCGGGACTGTTATTTTTGTCAAATTCAATTTCATTTCTGTAACTTTCTCATCAAATGACACAACTAAATTCAGAGTGTTTTCTTTAGGATCCCAGATGGCCATCAAGGTAACTTCTGATTGCATTAGGATTCAAACTTTTGGGAATAAATTATAAGTTTTTTTTCTGAATTTTCTTTCTTATACTGTCCATATTTGACATACATCTCTGCCCTTGATTGAAATCTGCTGGTGTCACCAGCTTCCTTGGATTTTTGAAATTTGTAATCAAGCACTTGAACTTCTGGAGCTTGATATTTCTCTTCATTCTTCTCTTTTACACCTGTAAATATAACCAAATCACTTTGGGGGTCTTCTTTAGGTCTCTTTCCTCTTTCTTGTTCTTCAATTTATGCATCAATAATTTCTTCAAAACTCCTTTTACTAACTATCTCCACCTTGCCTGGAGTAGGTATCACTTATGTTGAGGATATTTCTGGAACAGCAGGATTTGAGTGTGAACATGCTGAGAACAAGATTTCTTATTCAGACTACAGACGATTATCCATTTTTTATAATCCCCCAACTTCTTGATGGTCAAATCCCTTATTCTTATTTTGTTGTCTCCTTTGAGAAATAATATGGCAGGGATCATAGCTGACAGCATCTGCCTTTTTAAACTCCATTACTTCTAACTGTTTTTCCACAAAAGACAATGCATACTTATTCTTTACAATGAGAGGTCCCACTTTCAAAGGAAACTGTATATCAGATGCTTTTTTAAAATCCAGAAAATGATCATTTTCAACAATTAACTTTTTCTAATAAACTCCAAGGAAAATATTCTCAAGGTTAGAAAATCTAGTAAGATATAAGGTTGTTTGATGAATCCATACAATATGACTATTGTATGTTCTTTTAATAGAAACCAATCTCCTACTGCCATGTCTTGTTTCAGCTGCATCAATGTCTTCATCTCTGGCAGTACTCTTGGCAATTCTTCCCCAAAAATCAATTTATATATCTCTGACACAATATGATTCATGTAATTAAACATATTATCCTCCAAAGTGTTTGAAAAAACCACCTGTGAAAATTGCAAGTATTTTTTACTTCAAAACATAAGCATCTTCATTAAATAAGTTTGGAATCTGAAATGCCTGGTATTGTGGAAATTCACTAGCTAAGAGTGAACACTTTCAACTAGGAATTCATCATATTTAAGACAAGGTATCTGACTGTACTCTACTCCCGGTATGCCAAAACTTATTCTAAATAGAAGACACAATAGCACTTCTGTTAGCATTGCATCATTGTCTAACCCTAAAAACTGAGCAATTAGGGATAAAACCAACTATGTATTCTCATTGAAAAAGTTCATATCTAATGGGTAAGGAGTATCTTGAATTTCAAGGTCGGGTTTAAGACAACTTGTTAAAAAATCTTGTTTAGTTTCTGGAGACGACTGGCGGTACTTGGTGACAACAGCTTCTTCCGTAAGATTATCTCGTTCATGGGATTGAGACAGAGGTACTTCAAGGGAGCTTCTAACAGCGGTAGACTCAATACGAGAAATAATTTTGGATTTTGGGGCATTCATTATTACTTTCTCAGTTTGAGAGTAGTTCATTACACACCAGGAAACAAACTCGGTAAACCCTATAATTTGGTTTGGGAAAAAATATATGAAAGAAGATTGAAAAACTTTGTGTATGTTTGTTCCTTCCTTATACAACCTATCCAATCTGACCTTTATCTCTATAATTGACAGTTTAACCACAGGGTCAAAAATATATTTATCCCTGTCTTCTAGGGCATTATTTATCCTGGTATGTTCGACAGCTATGGTCTCTTCCATTCCTTGCATTATAAAAATAACTTAACTGGATGACAACACAAGTTTTGAAACCTACCTGACATTGACGAGTCTGCAAACAGGTCTTGCTCTGTCTCTTTCTCGGTCCGCTCCACGAGAAAAATGTAAAATGTAAACCCTCACGTCACGTCTTCCCCTTTTATAACCCTCAGAGGTGGTTTCGCATGGTGTCCGGACGGTTTTCCTTACCACTATTTCAATTTGTTAAATTCCCATGTATCGACACGTGGATAGCGGTTTCAGATTTCTCAACCGCTTATCCTTTCAATTTACCGCACATCTCCACAATGTGAAATGTCTCTGATACATCGATCCACCCATTCCTGTTCAATCAACGGTGATACTTTCCCACTTTTTAACCTTTTTCACTTTTAACACTGCCCACGGAATCTCGGCTAGGCTCCCCGCTTTTTCCCAGCAGAAGAGTATTCCACCTGTCGATCTGCCCTAGCGCGATCTAGATCATTGGATCATCCACCATTTTAGCTTCATTTCTTGTGAATATTCCGGAAAATCATCTCCACCGTCGAATTCCTTTCCGCTTTAATTTTAACCATTGATTTATCATTAACGTTTGACTTTTAATGTTACAACCCACGAGAGTGGTTTCGCACGATGCTTAGGCAGTTTCCCTTACCACGTGGCACCATATGAGCGTTCCACCTGTCACAATCTGAGCGTTCCACTTGTCCCCCTGGAAAACTAGATATCGACATTTTAACAACAAAATTTATATACGTTTTGCTACAAAGAGTTTGCAAGCAAGTCAAACTTTTGTCAGAGAAATAGAGGTCGCTCTTTTGTCAGGTTGTTCTATTTTGGGGTGTTGGAAGTAGATGTTAAGGAGAAAGAGCGTATGCTCCTTCCTCCGGGGATGAGTTTTTAGGAGTGGAGAAAGTAGATATTGGCACTCTAAACACAAATTTCATAGGAACATTGCTTCGCACATTTTGATGGAAAGTGGAAATATCCATAGAGAAAGAGCGACCGCTCTTTCTCCAAGTTCTATTTTTACAATTCCCTCGTAAAAGAAGGGGCAGCCGACCCTTCTTCTTCCCAAGATTATTTTTGTTATAGTTCGAGACTGTAGGAAGGGTCGATCGATCCTTCTTGTGTTATCCTGTCACATACCCCAATTTTATTAAAATAATGTAATTATTTTTAAATATTCCTGAGAACATTATGTTAAATTTAATGCTAAGTAGAAATGGATGACTCAGCAGAGTCTCCAAAAAAAGGAATGTAAATTCTGAATAATTATTATTAATAAATAAATTATGGAGACAACAGCATGGGAGAGCTGTTAAAAGAGGTTACTGGTCTAACTGGTGGATGGAATTAGGTGGAAGGACAAAAGACAAGTGGCAGCATCCTCAAACACTTCCTGAGTTGCAGGTGGCAACTTCCCTATATTTTGGGGTCATGATTCCCCAAGAAAGTGGAATCTGAGCAGGTGGCTCATTAATGACAGTTAGCCCAACTAAGACCTAGGCAATCTTTTAAATACTACTCAATGAACTGAGCTGGGGGTTCAGCAATTGTTCTAGAGGGAGAATACATTCAGGTGAATGCTATTCAGGAGTCCCATTGAGGAAGTGGGAAAATAGTAAGGAAGTGTTTTGAGCAGGAAGTTGCAGTAACTTGGTTCCAGTATAGCTGTTTTGGCTGAGGGAATTATTGACCGTACTTAGATTCCGGCCAGTTAGACCAGAGCAAGCTCGGGGGTCCTGAGAAGTGCTGTCTGGGCACTCTCCAGGAATTGGTAGGGAGGAACAGCCTCCCATTGCTGTTATTGTCTACCATAGTTACAGGTTCTGTCACTCTTCCTGTTGTTGGTTTAATTTAGTTTCATATGAGATATTCTAGCACAGCTATGTTTTGATTGTTTTCAACTTCAGTAAATCAGTCTCTGTACTTTCTTTAGTATAAATTTCAGAATGCAGATGTTGTAGAAAATTTCTATTTGTATTTAAATGGAGTATTTATCTTATACAGAACCTAGTTGTTACTGTTACAGTTAACAATACTATGTTTATGCATATTCTAGAATTTCTGTTATTTGTTAAATAATAGACAGAAATGTTAAACAGTAGATATTCCAGATTTATAGCTATTAACAATCATAAGAACAAACCTAGATAAATCTTAGTTTTACTTCGAGCTATTTTCCTGTTATAGTAAGCTACCTGTATATATATATATATATATATATTGCACATTTCAGTTAACTTTAGTTTCATGTTATTCTTTTATCGAGTTAACAGATAAACAACACTCATCTTAAGGTATTGTTCTTACTCAGAACATGTTGACAGCTGTTGATTAACTGAAGGGGCAACTGTGATAATATTTCATTGTTACCAGCTTCCACATCATATTAAACATGTACACCGTAGTCAAGTACAAACACTAGTAACTGTAGATTATTATTTTTCTTCTATCTAGTTTTAGAACACAGTAGTCATGTCATTATAATAGAAATAACAGAATTGTTTTTAAACAAATCAAACATATTAATACAACAGAGAAACAGTCGACGAACGCAACCATCATTGGCTGTTACAAACCATCCTAATTTACACACAGTAATAATATTTAATCATTTTACATGTCTCTCTTGGAGTTTTCTCAAAAACCTACACGGCCGTAGTCATACAATAACTCTACAACAGACTTATGGTATCTTATTACATAGTTCTAGGTTTATATTATTCTACTCACAGTGTTGTTTAATAACAATACAAGAATCGAAAATAAACATTGTTACAATTCATTCCCGGTCGCTATCTGGTTAACAAACTCCACATATATAGGTTGAACACAAAACAGAACCCCATTTCGCCAGAACAACCCTATGATTATAACTATTACAGGCACAGTCGCTAAACTTTCACCATGTTCTATTTTAACTTTTCCAATAGAATAAAAACGCAGAGAGATAATTTAGGGTTTCATTTATAAACAGAGTTATCATCCATTGCACGCACTGAAGAATACATCTATCCATACATTCCAAACACATTCTAATAATTTAACAAAACATAAACACGACCATACCAGGCCCAGTATATATTAAGTATAAATATCATATGGCGAGGTTAAAAACCCCATGCTCAGCCATTACAAAGTACAACAACCGAAACCCTGGCCTCATAAGTCTTGGCCGTGAATGGCCCTCCATAAACTTAACAGGGTTTCAAACCCCAATTCATTTCAAACAAAACAACTTCATACATATGACTGCACCTACAAACATCAGGTCGATAATGACTTCAACACACAGGAGTTGCCCTCCGAGACACAACCCTAACCACTAAAACCAGCAAGGGAAGAGACAGCCGTGGATAACCAGGCTTACCCGGAGGAGCCTGCGTGGGTGACAAAGTCCTGTACACCATCAAGAGCCGCGTGACCTGTTAAATAACAAATGCCGAGGGTTTTAGTCACCACTTTGAATGCAGAGAATAGAATTAGAAACGTAAATATACTTAATGATTATAAAACATAAAGACTGTAAACAACAAAGAGAACTGTGATTTATCTTACCGAGACATGGAGGAAGTTAACAGTGGACCATCGGTAGCTACAAGCTGAACAAACAGAGAAGCCCCATCATCTTCCTCAGATGGGTGAGCAAAAAGAAACTATCATAACATTCTTGACAGCCGAGACAAGGTAACAGCTCCCAACGAAACCCTCACGCTGGGATTGAACCAGTCAAGAAGCAAACCCAAAGCCCAATGGCATCAACCCTCTCATAACCTAAAGACATTACCGAAACCCTATCTCATACCCACACCAGCACAGTGACGAACTGTAAATAGCTGGGACTTAAACTTATAATGAGCAACGAGACCACGAAGCAATAAAACTATAGCAGACGCTATCACCAGAGCCGAGGACATACCCTATTGCCGAATGGAACCTCAAGGCCATAACCACCACACTCTGCACATTGTTACAGTGCCTTCATTACAAAACTCAGACAGGGAGGGTTTCATCCTTAGGACCCGAGCCCGAAGGCAACTACAATAACCTGTAGGGTTTCGATAGCAGCTTATATATCGCCCATCGCATGGAGGAGATTCAACCACGTAGCACACAAATACATCAACGTAATATGGGTCGAGATTATATAGTTCAAATTGCAATCCAAATCATTATACACCGATTCCAAATCATGTCATATATAAGTCAAACGTATAAGATAACAAATGATATGTAATCATTTGGCATATAGTGCATGCCTTGCAATTGAATCGTCGAGAATCCCAAGCACTGGGAATGTATAATCACTACAATGATATAAATAAGAGTTAGTCAACATCACATATGGATTATTCCATAACTTAATAGGGTGGATAATACTTTAACATATTTAGTTATAAATCTTATCCATGGTAAGGGAAAAACATTAGGACTATGACAAAATCAAGTTAATGCACATTTACAATGAAACCAGGGCATAGGTTAATGTCATTAGCATATCACTTTACACAAGGTGTTGGTCAACTTCAACCCTAGAGTTTTCTCTATGGCCTAGTATGATAAATACAACCATAACACTATATAGAATATAAAGTTTGCCAATGTATGGAATATTATGATTATTGCACAATCATTATATATATAAATTAATACCAAGCCATAGATTAATGCCATGGGCATATTACATTTCTATGTTCATATAAGTACCAAGGTAGTCAACCTTCAAATGAAAATGCCTCGTTATTTAATACTTGAAATGTTACCAAGTCTTTAAGACAATATATACATTGCCATTATATACTATCATCAGAATTGCTATCAATACTATTGTTAACAGTAACAATATGAAAAATAAACCTCTATTATTAAGATGTTGAAATAGAGCTTCATCTACAGGTTTACATCGTAAAGATAGTTAAAATCAAGGCACCGTCAAGTAACATAAGTTAAACTCTAAGTGGACATTGGACTTCGATGCATAGGATTATATTGAAACAACGCTAGAGGCGTCACCTTCTCAACTCGCATTATCAATGCATGAACAAAACAGTAGTCACCGGTATTAAGTTGACAACAGGTCACATGATGCAAAGACACTGTTACAGCCAAAAATTCTGATATCACAAATGTTTCATTTTTAGTTACAACAGTAACATAGCATAATAATCATAAAAACATAATTATAACTGAGACAATGTAAATCTTCGTAACACTTGACGATACTAGCTGAATAAGAAATATCATGACGATCATTAAGTTTTGAAGTATAGGGAGTATTGATGCTCACCAAGTTTAACATACAGTGATCCTTACTTCACTGGCGCACCTGAGAAACAAAAGACGACGTATGCATTAGCTCGTAAGCTAAGTAAGCCAGGCAACTACGACTAGCTCTTCCCTTGCGGTTCAAAACAAAACAGTCATTAATTACAATCACCGAAATCAAAGTTTTAATAAAACAGAGTCTTTAAACAGTGTATGTTAGTTGTTTAAATTAAAACAATATCAGAAATACTACTTAATTAACATTTATTGTTACGAATAAAAATTTTAAATTTTTCAGAAATAACGGGTTCTGACATGTGGTATCAGAGCCAGGTTCAGACACTAGGCCTGGATGTGACTCCACTAAACTTCCGCAAACAGCGATCATAAAAGAAGATTTTGTTTTATTTATAAAATACTAACATATATTTCGGTTTCATGTACAGTACAGAAAAATTCTCTTTTCTGAATTTTTCAGACAGATATGGAAAAACTGGGAGAATATGCTGAGGAGGAATCTCCCAATGCTGGGACAAGACAGATGTCAAAAGAACTTGAGGCAGAAGAAGAAATTGCTCCCACCACTGAACTGATGCAGACTATAAGAGGATTAAAGACAGAAATGGAAACGGTTAAGAAGGATAATGAAAGAATTCTAAAGACTCAGGAACAGCTAAATCAGCTATTGATAGAAAAATTTCAAACTGACGGAAGGAGCAAACCAGCTGACTCAGAAGAAGTTAATCATCCAAGAGGGTCAAAAAGGACAAAACCAACTAAATCTGACAGCAGTTCCTCATCTGAAGAAAGAAAGGGACAACCCAGTTATCACACTAGCAGTGACAGCAGTGAAGCTGAGATGCACAACCGAAGGAAAAAGTACAGGCCTTATGAAGAGATTTCCGGGGAGTTTAAGAAGATAAAGCCCCCAACTTTCAATGGAGAAACTGAAACTGGAGAAGAGGCAGAATCTTGGTTATCCGGGATGAGAAAATATTTTCAGATCTATAACTACTCAAATCAGCTAAAGGCAAGAATGGCCATCTACAACCTCTCGGGAAAGGCGGACATATGGTGGCAAGACCTGAAAAGGGTCAAAGGGATCAAAGAAAGAGAAGTTAATTGGAGTACCTTTAAAAGGTATTTCAAGAAGAAATTCCTGTCCGAGCAGTATTATGAAGAAAGGGCTAAAGAATTTTATGAACTAAAACTCGGATCTATGACGATGAAGGACTTAAACAGTAAATTTTTAAGTCTGTTGCGTTATGTACCATATTTTGTCGAAGAGAAACCAAAAATACAGCGGTTTCTTAGTTGCCTGCCTTATCATATCAAGGACAGAATTGAATATGACAACCCCAAAACACTGGAAGAAGCTATGCGCAAGGCAAACTTCTGTTACGAACAGAATAAAAAGAAAGAAGGGATAGCCAGTTGGAAAGCCAAAAAGAACAGCAATCTGATCGAGTACAAGAAAAAGGAATTTGTTCCCCATAAAAATTTCAAGAATGGCAAAAACGGGAACCACTTTAATAGTAAAAGTTTCCAAGGAAACAAAAATGGAGCTGTCAGCCATTCAAATAATTACAAAAACAGCAAAGAGACTCCTAATAACCATGGAAACTACATCAAAAATTTTGAGCGAAAAGAACCTGTCAAGTGCTGGGAATGTAATGGGCCACATTATGCTTCAGTCTGCCCAAACAGAAAGAAACAAGTCAGCAATATTCATACTGTTCAAGACGAAATGACAGTTGGAGATTTTGCAGGAACTATGCCCCGAATCAATGCAGCGTTGGAAAACCGCCAGGCTGACTACCAAACTTCCATGGTGGAAGTAGGAGGTATGATTAACAAAACCCCAGTTACTATATTAATAGATCCCGGTGCTAGTCTTAGTTATATTTCACCTCAGCTGGTAGAAAAATGTAATTTGACTGTTGAAAGGTTTGATAATTCTTGGTCTGTACAATTAGCTACTGGGGCTAAGAAGAAAGTAAACTGCTATGTAAAAGAATGCATCTTAAACATGACTGATTTTAGAACTACAGTTAAACTGAACGTTTTACCACTTGGCTCATATGACATACTTATCGGAATGGACTGGTTGGAACAACATAGGGTCGTTTTAAACTGTTTTGACAAAACTTTTAGGTGTATAAACAGTAGTGGACAGCCTGTAACTGTTAGGGGTATTCCTAGGAAAACAGTAGTTAGGCAAATTTCTGCATTACAACTTAAAAGAGCAGTCAGGAAGGGATGCAAGACCTATGCTGTAACTATTACAGACGAGACAGATAAATCTGAAAACAACCAGAAAACAGTAGAGAACATTCCTGTCGTCAATGAATTTATTGACGTTTTTCCTGAGGAAATTCCAGAATTGCCTCCCAAGAGAGAGCTTGACTTTACCATTGAGCTGGTACCAGGTGCTGTTCCCAGTTCAAAAGCCCCGTATCGTATGAATATCTTGGAGCTTAACGAGTTGAAAACTCAGTTGAAGGAGTTAATAGATAAGAACTATATCCGACCCAGTGTATCCCCTTGGGGAGCACCAGTGATTTTCGTTAAGAAGAAGGACGGAACTATGCGACTTTGCATAGATTATCGTCAACTAAACAAGATGACGATCAAAAACAGGTATCCGTTACCTCGTATTGATGATCTGTTTGATCAACTACGTGGCGCTACGGTATTCTCTAAGATCGATCTGAGATCGGGTTATCATCAGGTAAGAATTAAAGAAGAAGACATTTTCAAAACAGCCTTTAGAACCAGGTATGGACATTACGAATTTGTCGTAATGCCATTTGGACTTACTAATGCCCCAGCGGTTTTCATGTGCTTAATGAACAACATAATGCACAAGTACTTAGATAAATTTGTGGTTGTATTTATCGACGACATTTTAGTCTATTCTAAGAGCGAGGAGGAGCACAAGGAACACTTACGTATCGTTTTACAAGAACTAAGAGAACAACAACTTTTTGTGAAATTTAGCAAATGTGACTTCTTCAAAGATGAAATCCAGTACTTAGGACATGTAGTCACTAAGGAAGGGATTTCAGTGGATCCCGAAAAGATTCGGGCGATTGAAGAATGGCCAGTACCTAAAGATGTGACGGACGTTAGATCTTTCATGGGAATTACCGGTTACTACCGGAGGTTTATTGAAGGCTTTTCAAAAATAGCCAACCCAATCACTTCTTTGCAGAAGAAAGGCAAGAAGTTTGATTGGAATGCGAAATGTGAAGAAAGTTTCAAGAAACTTAAGACTTTATTGACAACTGCACCTATTCTTAGAATAGCGGACCCAAATAAAGATTTCATAGTTTGTACCGACGCTTGTAATGATGGCTTAGGCGGAGTGCTGACTCAAGAAGGACATGTCATTGCTTACGAATCTAGGAAGCTGAAAATCCATGAAAAGAATTATGCCACTTATGACCTAGAATTAGCTGCTGTAATTCATGCTTTAAAGATGTGGCGACACCACCTAATAGGAAGAAAATTTACCTTACTAACAGATAATAAAGGTCTGAAATACCTTTTAGACCAGCCAAATCTAAATGCAAGACAAGCCAGGTGGCTGGCATTCCTAAGTGAATACGATTTTGAAATCCAACACATAAAAGGGAAGGAGAATAAGGTGGCTGATGCCTTGAGTAGGAATGCAAAACTGAATTTTATATCAGCTAGCAGCACTTATACCTCTGATTTAAATGAACAGCTGGCTGAAGGGATAAAATTAGACGAAAATTATCAACATTTACAAATTACAGCCCAAGAACAGCCCACAGAAAGTTTGATAAAAGGGTATAGTTTAAACGAAAACGGATTTTTGCTGTTTAAAGACAGGCTGTATATCCCTAATGCACCTACAGTTAAGCTGTTAATTTTAGACGAAATACATAAAACCCCTTACTCCGGGCACCCTGGCTATCAAAAGACTATCACTATGTTGAGAAAAGAATATTTTTGGCCTAACATGAAATCTGAAACTGCTGAATATTTAGCTAAATGTTTGGACTGCCAACAAGTAAAAACAGAACACCAACATCCAGCTGGATTGCTGCAACCTTTACCTATTCCTAGCTGGAAATGGGAAATAATCAGCCTGGATTTCATTACGGGTTTACCCAAAAATCAACATCAGAATGATTCAATTATGGTAGTGGTAGACAAATTAAGTAAATCAGCACATTTTATTCCTGTTAAAACCACATACAAGGCTGCAAACATAGCAGATATCTTTCTAAAACAGATTTTTCGGTTACACGGTATTCCAAAGGTTATTATATCAGACAGGGATCCTAAATTTACAGGAAATTTTTGGAGATCCTTGTTCAAAGGATTAAACACCACTTTAAATTTCAGCACCTCTTTCCATCCTCAGACTGACAGACAAACGGAAAGAGTTAATCAAATATTAGAAGATCTGTTAAGGATGTATGTTAAAGATCAACCAGGTAAGTGGGAGGATTATTTACACTTAGCCGAATTTGCATACAATAACAGCTATCAATCATCAGCTAAGTTTAGTCCTTTTGAGGTTTTGTATGGACGAAAATGCAACACTCCTATCTCTTGGAGTAATCCAGTAGATAGATTAGTGTTAGGACCTGATTTATTGAAAGAAATGGAACAGATTGTGAAACAAGTGCAGGAAAACTTGAAGATTGCCCAGGATCGGCAAAAGAGTCAAGCAGATTTGAAAAGAACTCCTAAAGAGTTCCAGGTAGGTGAACATGTGTTCATCAAGGTAAGACCAAAGAAAAGCTCCCTAAGATTAGGAAGTTGTGCAAAATTAGCACCACGTTACTGTGGTCCATTTGAAATTTTAGCCAGAATTGGTCAAGTTGCTTATCAGTTAGCATTACCGCCAAATTTAAAAGTACACAATGTTTTTCATATCTCTGTTTTGAAAAAGTATATTCATGATGCTACTCATGTTATTGATTGGAACATTGTACAGGTAGAACCAGAAGGGGAAGTTCTGGTAGAACCGGATTGTATCCTCGGGAGGAGGGAAATTACTCTACGGAACCGGATAATTGGACAAGTGAAGGTGCAATGGAAGCACCTTAGTCCTGAAGAATCTACCTGGGAGCTGGAAAGTAAGATGCGGGAAGCATATCCCCATCTATTCCAGCAGGTAGCTGAAGAAGAAGAATAAGTAACATCGAGGACGATGTTACATTTTAAGGGGGTGTGTATGTCACATACCCCAATTTTATTAAAATAATGTAATTATTTTTAAATATTCCTGAGAACATTATGTTAAATTTAATGCTAAGTAGAAATGGATGACTCAGCAGAGTCTCCAAAAAAAGGAATGTAAATTCTGAATAATTATTATTAATAAATAAATTATGGAGACAACAGCATGGGAGAGCTGTTAAAAGAGGTTACTGGTCTAACTGGTGGATGGAATTAGGTGGAAGGACAAAAGACAAGTGGCAGCATCCTCAAACACTTCCTGAGTTGCAGGTGGCAACTTCCCTATATTTTGGGGTCATGATTCCCCAAGAAAGTGGAATCTGAGCAGGTGGCTCATTAATGACAGTTAGCCCAACTAAGACCTAGGCAATCTTTTACATACTACTCAATGAACTGAGTTGGGGGTTCAGCAATTGTTCTAGAGGGAGAATACATTCAGGTGAATGCTATTCAGGAGTCCCATTGAGGAAGTGGGAAAATAGTAAGGAAGTGTTTTGAGCAGGAAGTTGCAGTAACTTGGTTCCAGTATAGCTGTTTTGGCTGAGGGAATTATTGACCGTACTTAGATTCCGGCCAGTTAGACCAGAGCAAGCTCGGGGGTCCTGAGAAGTGTTGTCTGGGCACTCTCCAGGAATTGGTAGGGAGGAACAGCCTCCCATTGCTGTTATTGTCTACCATAGTTACAGGTTCTGTCACTCTTCATGTTGTTGGTTTAATTTAGTTTCATATGAGATATTCTAGCACAGCTATGTTTTGATTGTTTTCAACTTCAGTAAATCAGTCTCTGTACTTTCTTTAGTATAAATTTCAGAATGCAGATGTTGTAGAAAATTTCTATTTGTATTTAAATGGAGTATTTATCTTATACAGAACCTAGTTGTTACTGTTACAGTTAACAATACTATGTTTATGCATATTCTAGAATTTCTGTTATTTGTTAAATAATAGACAGAAATGTTAAACAGTAGATATTCCAGATTTATAGCTATTAACAATCATAAGAACAAACCTAGATAAATCTTAGTTTTACTTCGAGCTATTTTCCTGTTATAGTAAGCTACCTGTATATATATATATATATATATATATTGCACATTTCAGTTAACTTTAGTTTCATGTTATTCTTTTATCGAGTTAACAGATAAACAACACTCATCTTAAGGTATTGTTCTTACTCAGAACATGTTGACAGCTGTTGATTAACTGAAGGGGCAACTGTGATAATATTTCATTGTTACCAGCTTCCACATCATATTAAACATGTACACCGTAGTCAAGTACAAACACTAGTAACTGTAGATTATTATTTTTCTTCTATCTAGTTTTAGAACACAGTAGTCATGTCATTATAATAGAAATAACAGAATTGTTTTTAAACAAATCAAACATATTAATACAACAGAGAAACAGTCGACGAACGCAACCATCATTGGCTGTTACAAACCATCCTAATTTACACACAGTAATAATATTTAATCATTTTACATGTCTCTCTTGGAGTTTTCTCAAAAACCTACACGGCCGTAGTCATACAATAACTCTACAACAGACTTATGGTATCTTATTACATAGTTCTAGGTTTATATTATTCTACTCACAGTGTTGTTTAATAACAATACAAGAATCGAAAATAAACATTGTTACAATTCATTCCCGGTCGCTATCTGGTTAACAAACTCCACATATATAGGTTGAACACAAAACAGAACCCCATTTCGCCAGAACAACCCTATGATTATAACTATTACAGGCACAGTCGCTAAACTTTCACCATGTTCTATTTTAACTTTGCCAATAGAATAAAAACGCAGAGAGATAATTTAGGGTTTCATTTATAAACAAAGTTATCATCCATTGCACGCACTGAAGAATACATCTATCCATACATTCCAAACACATTCTAATAATTTAACAAAACATAAACACGACCATACCAGGCCCAGTATATATTAAGTATAAATATCATATGGCGAGGTTAAAAACCCCATGCTCAGCCATTACAAAGTACAACAACCGAAACCCTGGCCTCATAAGTCTTGGCCGTGAATGGCCCTCCATAAACTTAACAGGGTTTCAAACCCCAATTCATTTCAAACAAAACAACTTCATACATATGACTGCACCTACAAACATCAGGTCGATAATGACTTCAACACACAGGAGTTGCCCTCCGAGACACAACCCTAACCACTAAAACCAGCAAGGGAAGAGACAGCCGTGGATAACCAGGCTTACCCGGAGGAGCCTGCGTGGGTGACAAAGTCCTGTACACCATCAAGAGCCGCGTGACCTGTTAAATAACAAATGCCGAGGGTTTTAGTCACCACTTTGAATGCAGAGAATAGAATTAGAAACGTAAATATACTTAATGATTATAAAACATAAAGACTGTAAACAACAAAGAGAACTGTGATTTATCTTACCGAGACATGGAGGAAGTTAACAGTGGACCATCGGTAGCTACAAGCTGAACAAACAGAGAAGCCCCATCATCTTCCTCAGATGGGTGAGCAAAAAGAAACTATCATAACATTCTTGACAGCCGAGACAAGGTAACAGCTCCCAACGAAACCCTCACGCTGGGATTGAACCAGTCAAGAAGCAAACCCAAATCCCAATGGCATCAACCCTCTCATAACCTAAAGACATTACCGAAACCCTATCTCATACCCACACCAGCACAGTGACGAACTGTAAATAGCTGGGACTTAAACTTATAATGAGCAACGAGACCACGAAGCAATAAAACTATAGCAGACGCTATCACCAGAGCCGAGGACATACCCTATTGCCGAATGGAACCTCAAGGCCATAACCACCACACTCTGCACATTGTTACAGTGCCTTCATTACAAAACTCAGACAGGGAGGGTTTCATCCTTAGGACCCGAGCCCGAAGGCAACTACAATAACCTGTAGGGTTTCGATAGCAGCTTATATATCGCCCATCGCATGGAGGAGATTCAACCACGTAGCACACAAATACATCAACGTAATATGGGTCGAGATTATATAGTTCAAATTGCAATCCAAATCATTATACACCGATTCCAAATCATGTCATATATAAGTCAAACGTATAAGATAACAAATGATATGTAATCATTTGGCATATAGTGCATGCCTTGCAATTGAATCGTCGAGAATCCCAAGCACTGGGAATGTATAATCACTACAATGATATAAATAAGAGTTAGTCAACATCACATATGGATTATTCCATAACTTAATAGGGTGGATAATACTTTAACATATTTAGTTATAAATCTTATCCATGGTAAGGGAAAAACATTAGGACTATGACAAAATCAAGTTAATGCACATTTACAATGAAACCAGGGCATAGGTTAATGTCATTAGCATATCACTTTACACAAGGTGTTGGTCAACTTCAACCCTAGAGTTTTCTCTATGGCCTAGTATGATAAATACAACCATAACACTATATAGAATATAAAGTTTGCCAATGTATGGAATATTATGATTATTGCACAATCATTATATATATAAATTAATACCAAGCCATAGATTAATGCCATGGGCATATTACATTTCTATGTTCATATAAGTACCAAGGTAGTCAACCTTCAAATGAAAATGCCTCGTTATTTAATACTTGAAATGTTACCAAGTCTTTAAGACAATATATACATTGCCATTATATACTATCATCAGAATTGCTATCAATACTATTGTTAACAGTAACAATATGAAAAATAAACCTCTATTATTAAGATGTTGAAATAGAGCTTCATCTACAGGTTTACATCGTAAAGATAGTTAAAATCAAGGCACCGTCAAGTAACATAAGTTAAACTCTAAGTGGACATTGGACTTCGATGCATAGGATTATATTGAAACAACGCTAGAGGCGTCACCTTCTCAACTCGCATTATCAATGCATGAACAAAACAGTAGTCACCGGTATTAAGTTGACAACAGGTCACATGATGCAAAGACACTGTTACAGCCAAAAATTCTGATATCACAAATGTTTCATTTTTAGTTACAACAGTAACATAGCATAATAATCATAAAAACATAATTATAACTGAGACAATGTAAATCTTCGTAACACTTGACGATACTAGCTGAATAAGAAATATCATGACGATCATTAAGTTTTGAAGTATAGGGAGTATTGATGCTCACCAAGTTTAACATACAGTGATCCTTACTTCACTGGCGCACCTGAGAAACAAAAGACGACGTATGCATTAGCTCGTAAGCTAAGTAAGCCAGGCAACTACGACTAGCTCTTCCCTTGCGGTTCAAAACAAAACAGTCATTAATTACAATCACCGAAATCAAAGTTTTAATAAAACAGAGTCTTTAAACAGTGTATGTTAGTTGTTTAAATTAAAACAATATCAGAAATACTACTTAATTAACATTTATTGTTACGAATAAAAATTTTAAATTTTTCAGAAATAACGGGTTCTGACATGTGGTATCAGAGCCAGGTTCAGACACTAGGCCTGGATGTGACTCCACTAAACTTCCGCAAACAGCGATCATAAAAGAAGATTTTGTTTTATTTATAAAATACTAACATATATTTCGGTTTCATGTACAGTACAGAAAAATTCTCTTTTCTGAATTTTTCAGACAGATATGGAAAAACTGGGAGAATATGCTGAGGAGGAATCTCCCAATGCTGGGACAAGACAGATGTCAAAAGAACTTGAGGCAGAAGAAGAAATTGCTCCCACCACTGAACTGATGCAGACTATAAGAGGATTAAAGACAGAAATGGAAACGGTTAAGAAGGATAATGAAAGAATTCTAAAGACTCAGGAACAGCTAAATCAGCTATTGATAGAAAAATTTCAAACTGACGGAAGGAGCAAACCAGCTGACTCAGAAGAAGTTAATCATCCAAGAGGGTCAAAAAGGACAAAACCAACTAAATCTGACAGCAGTTCCTCATCTGAAGAAAGAAAGGGACAACCCAGTTATCACACTAGCAGTGACAGCAGTGAAGCTGAGATGCACAACCGAAGGAAAAAGTACAGGCCTTATGAAGAGATTTCCGGGGAGTTTAAGAAGATAAAGCCCCCAACTTTCAATGGAGAAACTGAAACTGGAGAAGAGGCAGAATCTTGGTTATCCGGGATGAGAAAATATTTTCAGATCTATAACTACTCAAATCAGCTAAAGGCAAGAATGGCCATCTACAACCTCTCGGGAAAGGCGGACATATGGTGGCAAGACCTGAAAAGGGTCAAAGGGATCAAAGAAAGAGAAGTTAATTGGAGTACCTTTAAAAGGTATTTCAAGAAGAAATTCCTGTCCGAGCAGTATTATGAAGAAAGGGCTAAAGAATTTTATGAACTAAAACTCGGATCTATGACGATGAAGGACTTAAACAGTAAATTTTTAAGTCTGTTGCGTTATGTACCGTATTTTGTCGAAGAGAAACCAAAAATACAGCGGTTTCTTAGTTGCCTGCCTTATCATATCAAGGACAGAATTGAATATGACAACCCCAAAACACTGGAAGAAGCTATGCGCAAGGCAAACTTCTGTTACGAACAGAATAAAAAGAAAGAAGGGATAGCCAGTTGGAAAGCCAAAAAGAACAGCAATCTGATCGAGTACAAGAAAAAGGAATTTGTTCCCCATAAAAATTTCAAGAATGGCAAAAACGGGAACCACTTTAATAGTAAAAGTTTCCAAGGAAACAAAAATGGAGCTGTCAGCCATTCAAATAATTACAAAAACAGCAAAGAGACTCCTAATAACCATGGAAACTACATCAAAAATTTTGAGCGAAAAGAACCTGTCAAGTGCTGGGAATGTAATGGGCCACATTATGCTTCAGTCTGCCCAAACAGAAAGAAACAAGTCAGCAATATTCATACTGTTCAAGACGAAATGACAGTTGGAGATTTTGCAGGAACTATGCCCCGAATCAATGCAGCGTTGGAAAACCGCCAGGCTGACTACCAAACTTCCATGGTGGAAGTAGGAGGTATGATTAACAAAACCCCAGTTACTATATTAATAGATCCCGGTGCTAGTCTTAGTTATATTTCACCTCAGCTGGTAGAAAAATGTAATTTGACTGTTGAAAGGTTTGATAATTCTTGGTCTGTACAATTAGCTACTGGGGCTAAGAAGAAAGTAAACTGCTATGTAAAAGAATGCATCTTAAACATGACTGATTTTAGAACTACAGTTAAACTGAACGTTTTACCACTTGGCTCATATGACATACTTATCGGAATGGACTGGTTGGAACAACATAGGGTCGTTTTAAACTGTTTTGACAAAACTTTTAGGTGTATAAACAGTAGTGGACAGCCTGTAACTGTTAGGGGTATTCCTAGGAAAACAGTAGTTAGGCAAATTTCTGCATTACAACTTAAAAGAGCAGTCAGGAAGGGATGCAAGACCTATGCTGTAACTATTACAGACGAGACAGATAAATCTGAAAACAACCAGAAAACAGTAGAGAACATTCCTGTCGTCAATGAATTTATTGACGTTTTTCCTGAGGAAATTCCAGAATTGCCTCCCAAGAGAGAGCTTGACTTTACCATTGAGCTGGTACCAGGTGCTGTTCCCAGTTCAAAAGCCCCGTATCGTATGAATATCTTGGAGCTTAACGAGTTGAAAACTCAGTTGAAGGAGTTAATAGATAAGAACTATATCCGACCCAGTGTATCCCCTTGGGGAGCACCAGTGATTTTCGTTAAGAAGAAGGACGGAACTATGCGACTTTGCATAGATTATCGTCA
The DNA here is from genome assembly GCA_027924585.1 of Larix kaempferi. Lineage (NCBI taxonomy): Eukaryota > Viridiplantae > Streptophyta > Pinopsida > Pinales > Pinaceae > Larix > Larix kaempferi. The sequence goes on from BSBM01000252.1 coordinate 7,767,747, forward strand.
ACTAAACAAGATGACGATCAAAAACAGGTATCCGTTACCTCGTATTGATGATCTGTTTGATCAACTACGTGGCGCTACGGTATTCTCTAAGATCGATCTGAGATCGGGTTATCATCAGGTAAGAATTAAAGAAGAAGACATTTTCAAAACAGCCTTTAGAACCAGGTATGGACATTACGAATTTGTCGTAATGCCATTTGGACTTACTAATGCCCCAGCGGTTTTCATGTGCTTAATGAACAACATAATGCACAAGTACTTAGATAAATTTGTGGTTGTATTTATCGACGACATTTTAGTCTATTCTAAGAGCGAGGAGGAGCACAAGGAACACTTACGTATCGTTTTACAAGAACTAAGAGAACAACAACTTTTTGTGAAATTTAGCAAATGTGACTTCTTCAAAGATGAAATCCAGTACTTAGGACATGTAGTCACTAAGGAAGGGATTTCAGTGGATCCCGAAAAGATTCGGGCGATTGAAGAATGGCCAGTACCTAAAGATGTGACGGACGTTAGATCTTTCATGGGAATTACCGGTTACTACCGGAGGTTTATTGAAGGCTTTTCAAAAATAGCCAACCCAATCACTTCTTTGCAGAAGAAAGGCAAGAAGTTTGATTGGAATGCGAAATGTGAAGAAAGTTTCAAGAAACTTAAGACTTTATTGACAACTGCACCTATTCTTAGAATAGCGGACCCAAATAAAGATTTCATAGTTTGTACCGACGCTTGTAATGATGGCTTAGGCGGAGTGCTGACTCAAGAAGGACATGTCATTGCTTACGAATCTAGGAAGCTGAAAATCCATGAAAAGAATTATGCCACTTATGACCTAGAATTAGCTGCTGTAATTCATGCTTTAAAGATGTGGCGACACCACCTAATAGGAAGAAAATTTACCTTACTAACAGATAATAAAGGTCTGAAATACCTTTTAGACCAGCCAAATCTAAATGCAAGACAAGCCAGGTGGCTGGCATTCCTAAGTGAATACGATTTTGAAATCCAACACATAAAAGGGAAGGAGAATAAGGTGGCTGATGCCTTGAGTAGGAATGCAAAACTGAATTTTATATCAGCTAGCAGCACTTATACCTCTGATTTAAATGAACAGCTGGCTGAAGGGATAAAATTAGACGAAAATTATCAACATTTACAAATTACAGCCCAAGAACAGCCCACAGAAAGTTTGATAAAAGGGTATAGTTTAAACGAAAACGGATTTTTGCTGTTTAAAGACAGGCTGTATATCCCTAATGCACCTACAGTTAAGCTGTTAATTTTAGACGAAATACATAAAACCCCTTACTCCGGGCACCCTGGCTATCAAAAGACTATCACTATGTTGAGAAAAGAATATTTTTGGCCTAACATGAAATCTGAAACTGCTGAATATTTAGCTAAATGTTTGGACTGCCAACAAGTAAAAACAGAACACCAACATCCAGCTGGATTGCTGCAACCTTTACCTATTCCTAGCTGGAAATGGGAAATAATCAGCCTGGATTTCATTACGGGTTTACCCAAAAATCAACATCAGAATGATTCAATTATGGTAGTGGTAGACAAATTAAGTAAATCAGCACATTTTATTCCTGTTAAAACCACATACAAGGCTGCAAACATAGCAGATATCTTTCTAAAACAGATTTTTCGGTTACACGGTATTCCAAAGGTTATTATATCAGACAGGGATCCTAAATTTACAGGAAATTTTTGGAGATCCTTGTTCAAAGGATTAAACACCACTTTAAATTTCAGCACCTCTTTCCATCCTCAGACTGACGGACAAACGGAAAGAGTTAATCAAATATTAGAAGATCTGTTAAGGATGTATGTTAAAGATCAACCAGGTAAGTGGGAGGATTATTTACACTTAGCCGAATTTGCATACAATAACAGCTATCAATCATCAGCTAAGTTTAGTCCTTTTGAGGTTTTGTATGGATGAAAATGCAACACTCCTATCTCTTGGAGTAATCCAGTAGATAGATTAGTGTTAGGACCTGATTTATTGAAAGAAATGGAACAGATTGTGAAACAAGTGCAGGAAAACTTGAAGATTGCCCAGGATCGGCAAAAGAGTCAAGCAGATTTGAAAAGAACTCCTAAAGAGTTCCAGGTAGGTGAACATGTGTTCATCAAGGTAAGACCAAAGAAAAGCTCCCTAAGATTAGGAAGTTGTGCAAAATTAGCACCACGTTACTGTGGTCCATTTGAAATTTTAGCCAGAATTGGTCAAGTTGCTTATCAGTTAGCATTACCGCCAAATTTAAAAGTACACAATGTTTTTCATATCTCTGTTTTGAAAAAGTATATTCATGATGCTACTCATGTTATTGATTGGAACATTGTACAGGTAGAACCAGAAGGGGAAGTTCTGGTAGAACCGGATTGTATCCTCGGGAGGAGGGAAATTACTCTACGGAACCGGATAATTGGACAAGTGAAGGTGCAATGGAAGCACCTTAGTCCTGAAGAATCTACCTGGGAGCTGGAAAGTAAGATGCGGGAAGCATATCCCCATCTATTCCAGCAGGTAGCTGAAGAAGAAGAATAAGTAACATCGAGGACGATGTTACATTTTAAGGGGGTGTGTATGTCACATACCCCAATTTTATTAAAATAATGTAATTATTTTTAAATATTCCTGAGAACATTATGTTAAATTTAATGCTAAGTAGAAATGGATGACTCAGCAGAGTCTCCAAAAAAAGGAATGTAAATTCTGAATAATTATTATTAATAAATAAATTATGGAGACAACAGCATGGGAGAGCTGTTAAAAGAGGTTACTGGTCTAACTGGTGGATGGAATTAGGTGGAAGGACAAAAGACAAGTGGCAGCATCCTCAAACACTTCCTGAGTTGCAGGTGGCAACTTCCCTATATTTTGGGGTCATGATTCCCCAAGAAAGTGGAATCTGAGCAGGTGGCTCATTAATGACAGTTAGCCCAACTAAGACCTAGGCAATCTTTTAAATACTACTCAATGAACTGAGTTGGGGGTTCAGCAATTGTTCTAGAGGGAGAATACATTCAGGTGAATGCTATTCAGGAGTCCCATTGAGGAAGTGGGAAAATAGTAAGGAAGTGTTTTGAGCAGGAAGTTGCAGTAACTTGGTTCCAGTATAGCTGTTTTGGCTGAGGGAATTATTGACCGTACTTAGATTCCGGCCAGTTAGACCAGAGCAAGCTCGGGGGTCCTGAGAAGTGTTGTCTGGGCACTCTCCAGGAATTGGTAGGGAGGAACAGCCTCCCATTGCTGTTATTGTCTACCATAGTTACAGGTTCTGTCACTCTTCATGTTGTTGGTTTAATTTAGTTTCATATGAGATATTCTAGCACAGCTATGTTTTGATTGTTTTCAACTTCAGTAAATCAGTCTCTGTACTTTCTTTAGTATAAATTTCAGAATGCAGATGTTGTAGAAAATTTCTATTTGTATTTAAATGGAGTATTTATCTTATACAGAACCTAGTTGTTACTGTTACAGTTAACAATACTATGTTTATGCATATTCTAGAATTTCTGTTATTTGTTAAATAATAGACAGAAATGTTAAACAGTAGATATTCCAGATTTATAGCTATTAACAATCATAAGAACAAACCTAGATAAATCTTAGTTTTACTTCGAGCTATTTTCCTGTTATAGTAAGCTACCTGTATATATATATATATATATATATTGCACATTTCAGTTAACTTTAGTTTCATGTTATTCTTTTATCGAGTTAACAGATAAACAACACTCATCTTAAGGTATTGTTCTTACTCAGAACATGTTGACAGCTGTTGATTAACTGAAGGGGCAACTGTGATAATATTTCATTGTTACCAGCTTCCACATCATATTAAACATGTACACCGTAGTCAAGTACAAACACTAGTAACTGTAGATTATTATTTTTCTTCTATCTAGTTTTAGAACACAGTAGTCATGTCATTATAATAGAAATAACAGAATTGTTTTTAAACAAATCAAACATATTAATACAACAGAGAAACAGTCGACGAACGCAACCATCATTGGCTGTTACAAACCATCCTAATTTACACACAGTAATAATATTTAATCATTTTACATGTCTCTCTTGGAGTTTTCTCAAAAACCTACACGGCCGTAGTCATACAATAACTCTACAACAGACTTATGGTATCTTATTACATAGTTCTAGGTTTATATTATTCTACTCACAGTGTTGTTTAATAACAATACAAGAATCGAAAATAAACATTGTTACAATTCATTCCCGGTCGCTATCTGGTTAACAAACTCCACATATATAGGTTGAACACAAAACAGAACCCCATTTCGCCAGAACAACCCTATGATTATAACTATTACAGGCACAGTCGCTAAACTTTCACCATGTTCTATTTTAACTTTTCCAATAGAATAAAAACGCAGAGAGATAATTTAGGGTTTCATTTATAAACAAAGTTATCATCCATTGCACGCACTGAAGAATACATCTATCCATACATTCCAAACACATTCTAATAATTTAACAAAACATAAACACGACCATACCAGGCCCAGTATATATTAAGTATAAATATCATATGGCGAGGTTAAAAACCCCATGCTCAGCCATTACAAAGTACAACAACCGAAACCCTGGCCTCATAAGTCTTGGCCGTGAATGGCCCTCCATAAACTTAACAGGGTTTCAAACCCCAATTCATTTCAAACAAAACAACTTCATACATATGACTGCACCTACAAACATCAGGTCGATAATGACTTCAACACACAGGAGTTGCCCTCCGAGACACAACCCTAACCACTAAAACCAGCAAGGGAAGAGACAGCCGTGGATAACCAGGCTTACCCGGAGGAGCCTGCGTGGGTGACAAAGTCCTGTACACCATCAAGAGCCGCGTGACCTGTTAAATAACAAATGCCGAGGGTTTTAGTCACCACTTTGAATGCAGAGAATAGAATTAGAAACGTAAATATACTTAATGATTATAAAACATAAAGACTGTAAACAACAAAGAGAACTGTGATTTATCTTACCGAGACATGGAGGAAGTTAACAGTGGACCATCGGTAGCTACAAGCTGAACAAACAGAGAAGCCCCATCATCTTCCTCAGATGGGTGAGCAAAAAGAAACTATCATAACATTCTTGACAGCCGAGACAAGGTAACAGCTCCCAACGAAACCCTCACGCTGGGATTGAACCAGTCAAGAAGCAAACCCAAATCCCAATGGCATCAACCCTCTCATAACCTAAAGACATTACCGAAACCCTATCTCATACCCACACCAGCACAGTGACGAACTGTAAATAGCTGGGACTTAAACTTATAATGAGCAACGAGACCACGAAGCAATAAAACTATAGCAGACGCTATCACCAGAGCCGAGGACATACCCTATTGCCGAATGGAACCTCAAGGCCATAACCACCACACTCTGCACATTGTTACAGTGCCTTCATTACAAAACTCAGACAGGGAGGGTTTCATCCTTAGGACCCGAGCCCGAAGGCAACTACAATAACCTGTAGGGTTTCGATAGCAGCTTATATATCGCCCATCGCATGGAGGAGATTCAACCACGTAGCACACAAATACATCAACGTAATATGGGTCGAGATTATATAGTTCAAATTGCAATCCAAATCATTATACACCGATTCCAAATCATGTCATATATAAGTCAAACGTATAAGATAACAAATGATATGTAATCATTTGGCATATAGTGCATGCCTTGCAATTGAATCGTCGAGAATCCCAAGCACTGGGAATGTATAATCACTACAATGATATAAATAAGAGTTAGTCAACATCACATATGGATTATTCCATAACTTAATAGGGTGGATAATACTTTAACATATTTAGTTATAAATCTTATCCATGGTAAGGGAAAAACATTAGGACTATGACAAAATCAAGTTAATGCACATTTACAATGAAACCAGGGCATAGGTTAATGTCATTAGCATATCACTTTACACAAGGTGTTGGTCAACTTCAACCCTAGAGTTTTCTCTATGGCCTAGTATGATAAATACAACCATAACACTATATAGAATATAAAGTTTGCCAATGTATGGAATATTATGATTATTGCACAATCATTATATATATAAATTAATACCAAGCCATAGATTAATGCCATGGGCATATTACATTTCTATGTTCATATAAGTACCAAGGTAGTCAACCTTCAAATGAAAATGCCTCGTTATTTAATACTTGAAATGTTACCAAGTCTTTAAGACAATATATACATTGCCATTATATACTATCATCAGAATTGCTATCAATACTATTGTTAACAGTAACAATATGAAAAATAAACCTCTATTATTAAGATGTTGAAATAGAGCTTCATCTACAGGTTTACATCGTAAAGATAGTTAAAATCAAGGCACCGTCAAGTAACATAAGTTAAACTCTAAGTGGACATTGGACTTCGATGCATAGGATTATATTGAAACAACGCTAGAGGCGTCACCTTCTCAACTCGCATTATCAATGCATGAACAAAACAGTAGTCACCGGTATTAAGTTGACAACAGGTCACATGATGCAAAGACACTGTTACAGCCAAAAATTCTGATATCACAAATGTTTCATTTTTAGTTACAACAGTAACATAGCATAATAATCATAAAAACATAATTATAACTGAGACAATGTAAATCTTCGTAACACTTGACGATACTAGCTGAATAAGAAATATCATGACGATCATTAAGTTTTGAAGTATAGGGAGTATTGATGCTCACCAAGTTTAACATACAGTGATCCTTACTTCACTGGCGCACCTGAGAAACAAAAGACGACGTATGCATTAGCTCGTAAGCTAAGTAAGCCAGGCAACTACGACTAGCTCTTCCCTTGCGGTTCAAAACAAAACAGTCATTAATTACAATCACCGAAATCAAAGTTTTAATAAAACAGAGTCTTTAAACAGTGTATGTTAGTTGTTTAAATTAAAACAATATCAGAAATACTACTTAATTAACATTTATTGTTACGAATAAAAATTTTAAATTTTTCAGAAATAACGGGTTCTGACATATCCATTCTGGATATCGTTCAATTGCTAGATAAATGTTTTCACAATTATCTACTAAACGAAGGGGCGTTCTATCCTTCTTGTCGGAAAATGGAAGTCAGGACAAACAATTTGTATATGGTATAACTTAGTTGATGTCCATTTTTACACTTCTCTCGTAAATGAAGGGTCGGTCAACCCTTCTTGTGCTCAGTATTCTTCCGGTGTTCACCAATTTAGATATAGATGAATTGACGTCTTAGCCTTCGTAGGTTGAATATTTTTACAATTCCCTCATAAATGAAGGAGCGGCCGACCCTTCTTCTGCCCAGTATTCTATTCATAATAGTTCTAGAATCCAAGAAGGGTCGGTCGATCTTCTTTCTTTCACCATTCTAGATACAGGTGAATTGTTGGATATAGTTGTTCACAATCATCTACTAAACAAAGGGGCGGTCGATCCTTCTTGTTGGAAAATGGAAGTCGGGACAAACGTTTTTATATGTTAGAACTTAGATGATATCTTGGTCCCTACTATTTACAGCGGAAGTTGGAAGTCGGGATTGTGGACATAGCCTTCGTAGATTAAATATTTTTAAATTTATCTCGTAAATGAAGGGTTGGCCGAAAATGGTTAATCCCACCCAATCTGGAAGCGATCACTCGTTAAGGAATGACAGAGGTGACTCGGTCGGACCAATCTAGAAACAAGAAATCATTCAGAGGCGATCAGACCCTTCACCTCTCATATTCCATGATATAAGATTTAACAGTTAAATTTATTTGTTTTTTAAATATTAAACATAAAAACTGCAATAATTGGATCATGTTCCCTTCCTTGCATCGGATCAACACAACCCTTCTAATTGACTTATTTGATAATATATACTAGTGGGAAAATGATTCTTTGTTTAAAATAAATATTATTTTTAATGTGCTCCTGTTATTTTATATTTCATAAATCGCTTCTAAACTGGATTTTGGTTATGAACAATGTGTCCTCTTATTTTATATTTCAAATATCATTTATGAAATGGATTTTGGTATTCAACAATGTGTGGACCTGCTTTTGAATGGATTGAAAGTTGTTGAAGGAATCTCTTTTCCAGAAAGAAAAATATTGCATAATATCAGAATTCATGATGGATGTATCATTGCAAATGTTACCAAGACTTTAAATGCAAGTCTTCCATTGCCCTATCCATCAGAAGGTGCAAATACATTGTCAGAGGTTGTTGGTGGTTATATTCAATGGCTTGTATCTGATATCGTTAACCACATTGGGTTTGCTATTCGCGAGAATGAGGTGAATGATATAGCAGATTCTACTTCGCCGAGTGTAGCACATATCATAACAACTGATAATGAATCTTCTTTTATTATGAGAAAATTTAAGTTGTTACATAAGTGTTTAGAAAGCAAGGATTGCATTTCCATAGGTTTTGTAACAAGTGTGAGTGGGAGTGATTTTGTTGGGGGAACATTTTTGGGTGACTTATCCTTTGGTATTATGGTGGATGAAGTGGTGTTTTATTGTATGGCATGTTTTCCAGGGTTGAGCAGTGGAGGTTTTGTCGTATGGCCGATTAAAAGAATCATAGATTTTAATACAGAAACATTGCTTTCTATTGAAGCAATTTCAACAATAATCAATTTGAAACTACTTTGAAAGTATTAAAGGAAAATCACAATGTTAGGTTTGTGGGAGAGAAAGTTAATTTTATACATTAATGTTCTTTAAAGCCACAGTATGTTGCTCGGGGAATACTGTAAACTGTTTTTTAGGGAGACATTGTACAATTCAAAGCACTAGATGCTCGTGAGTTTGGCATTTTAGTTCATAAAGTCTTCTGCAATTGTGAGGATTGTGGTGTATTTGAAGGCTCTCTTATAAGATGGCCTGCAAACAATTTGCTTGACCTCGATGATGTTCCTTTGGATGTTATACTAAAAAAGAAAACAGACGAAGATATGGTCAACTTTTGGAATATTTTTGAAGAATGTCCTTTACAAATGGTCCTTCCAGGTACTCCCCATTGTGAATATACAAATGTTAAAGGTAATGGAACAAGGCCATACAATTTCGTAAAGCGGCAAACTGGAATTAAAATTTATGAAATAAATTCAAGATCGGTACCTTACATGATTGGAATTGATTAGGGTGCATTCCTTTCAAAAAATTTCATTAAACATTGTTGTTCAAATATTTGTATATCAAAAATTTCACTTCAATATTTAGTTGAATGTGTGAATAAATTTGATAGTATGAATGGAAATTCAAGAAGACAATATGTTATAAATTTGTTAAATTTTGAGCATTAATTCAAGATACTCTAGGATCTTTGCTAAGAGAATAACTGTATAGTATATCAATGCATATCAATCATAGCAAGCATGTCAATCATCACAAGAAGCAAACATAAGAGACAATAGACACACAGATTTTCCGTGGGGAAAACCCTAAGGTGAAAAACCCCACAACTTCCTCAGAGATAGATAGAGCAATGATACAACCCAAGTACACAGAGATAGAATCCTCCTAGTAGCTGATCCTCCTCCTCACATGTGTGCCACTTTCCAAGTGAAGGAAGAGTGAGTTCTGAGTGATCCAAATAGAGAACGGGAGATCTCTATTTATATTTGTCTTGACTGCCCAATAACCTTATGGGGCCGACTTGTCTAGCTTAGTACAATAGCCCAATATTAACTTAATCAAGGCCAACCCCACACATGGTGGTATAATAACCCATCAGCAAGTTATGACACTTGCGACACTTGTCAATACAAATGACGACACTTCTGTATATGGGAATAATAACATCTCTATAGGAGTACACTATACATAGATGAAATACATGGGTGAAATACATTCCAAAGTTACATATACATCAACACTCCCTCTTAATTAGGAAGGTATTTCTCGACACAGATCTGCTAGCACAAGTCTTCTTCTCTAGATCATCGTCAGTGAATCATTGTCATCGTCACTGCTGCTGCTATTTCAATCAATCTCTAAATCTACTCATCATAGGAAGTTCTACAGAGCTAATCCTTTTTCATACTGGATGTAGGCCCACCACTTGCAGGTCTTCATCATCATTGGCCATACTGGGGAATCCTCAGGACTTATTACATGCGTCACAAAACTTGGCGGTAGCATCCCAGGCTGTTACGAGCACACAACTCTACCTGTCAGATCTCCCAGGAGCACATTACATGTGACCCATCACAAAACCTGGCTGAAGCATCCCAGACTATTATGAGCACACGGTTCTACCTGTTGGATCTCCCAGGAGCACATTACATGTGATCTCACCACAAAACCTGGCTGAATCATCCCAGGCTATTACGAGCACACAGCTCTACCTATCGGATCTCCCAAGAGCACATTACATGTGGTCCATCACAAAACCTAGCTGAAGCATCTAAGGCCTTTTTCATCCTATCCATATTTCCCGGGAGCATATTACATGTGGTCTTGGAAATGCCTCGAAAGAGCATCTGAGGCCTTTTTCATCATGTCCATATCTCCCAGGTCCACTTACATGCCATAGGACAATGCCTTGAAAGAACATCTGAGGCCTTTTTCATCTTTTCCAGATCTCCCAGGTCTACTTACATGTCCTCCCAAAGTAATGCCTCGAAAGAGCATCTGAGGCCTTTTTCATCCTGTCCAGATCTCCCAGGTCTACTTACATGCTCATCTGCACAACTTATCCACAGCCACAGAGTATCAACCTGATACTCTCCATACATCATCCTGATGTACACATGATCATCCTGATCATCGTCACTGCATCGTCCTGATGCATGTCATCTGGAGAAGCTCGTCATCCACGATCATCCTGATCATACAATGCATCTACCTGATGCATACCAAGTATCTACCTGATACATATCACCATACACAGTGTATCCACCTGGTACATACATAGATACATGATCCACACAATGTATCTACCTGATACATATCAACATACATGATCTACCTGATCATACAACGTATCCACCTGATACATATACAGATACATGGTCCAAGCATCCAACATGATGCATACATACATAAATGATCCAACTGATCATATCCAGCATCCAACATGATGCATACATACATAAATGATCCAACTTATCATATCCAGCATCCAACATGATGCGTACATACATAAATGATCCAACTGATCATATCCAACATCCAACATGATGCATACACATACATATAAATGTAAATGATCCAACTGATCATACAGAGCAGAAACTAGAACATCATCTTGATGCTCATCATCCAGCGCTTACATCCACAGCCATGTGAAGGATCCCCCTTCCACCATGCTAGGAATGGCTACAGCAAATGTCTCCATCACTTCTTCCTCGAAGTGTCGTCGATCCGAAGAACACCAAGCCTCTATCTGAAGTACTCAAACTTCACTCTAGCTAGTGGCTTCGTCAACACATATGCAATCTGCTCATCCGTCGCAACATACAGGATCTTCAATGCTCCCCTTTGCACCATATCCCTGGTATAGTGATATTTGATCTCTATGTGTTTCAACCTGTCGTGGAACACTGGGTTCTCAGACAGCTTCACACAACTCTGGTTGTCAAAAAATATACCAGTAGCCTCCAATGGTAGATCAAATAACTCAGACAGTAGCTTCCTCAACCATACTGCCTCACAACTAGCCGAACAGGCTACAACATACTCTGCCTCAGCTATACTCAGTGCTACGCAGTACTGCTTTCTGCTAAACCAAGAGATCACACTTGATCCCATACTAAAGCAGCACCCAGAAGTGCTCTTCCTATCTGCAGCACTGCCTGCCCAATATGAATCAACATAACCTTGTAGGTTAAACTTTTGATTCGCATCATACTTAAGCCCATAATCAAATGTACCCTTCAGGTACCTCAGAATATGCTTTAAAACAACCAGGTGAACATTCCTTGGATATGTCAGGAACTGGCTCAATGTGTTCACCGCAAAGCAAATATCTGGTCTCATGTTCGTCAAGTACATTAAGGACCCAATCATCTAACGATACATAGTGACATCAACCGGCTTAGATGAAGCATCACAAAGAAGATTCAGGTTCGATGCCATAGGTGTGGCCATGGATTTGTAGTCCATCATCCCGAACCTCTTCAGGATCTCTACTGTATACTTCCCTTGTCCAAGGAAGATCCCATCTGCACTCTGCCACACCTCCATGCCTAGAAAATAGTGCATCATCCCCAATTCCTTCATCTCAAACTCGGTTGCAAGCTTCCTCTTGGTATCGGCAATCAAACTATCATTACCTGTTACAAACAGATCATCCACATATAGAAGTAGTATCACTGGATTGCCTTCCTCAACCTTGTAATAAAGGTTGGAATCTGCTTTACTCTTTGTAAATCCCAAACTAGATAGGAAACTGTCCATCCTACCATACCAAGTTCTAGGAGCTTGCTTCAAGCCATACAAGGCTTTCTTCAGTCTGCACACATATGACTCCCTGTCATGTGTTTCAAAATTGAGTGGCTACTCCACATACACTTCCTCTTCAACTACACCATTCAAGAAAGCAGTCTTGACATCCATCTGGTGTATCTTTCATTTCATCACTGCATCCAGAGCAAGTACTAATCTAATGGAAGTGTACCTGGCTACAGGAGCAAAATTTTCTTCATAATCTATTCCCTCTTTCTGAGAGAAGCCACGAGCTACAAATCTTGCCTCGTATTTCTCTATGCTGCCATCTGCAGTATGCTTCATTTTGTAGATCCATTTGGAAGTCACAACAGACTTCCCTTAAGGTCTTGGTACAACATCCCAAACATCATTCTTCATTATTGATTGGTATTCTTCGACCATGGCATCCTTCCATTATTTCTTTTCCGCTGCTTCTTCATAATTGGAAGGTTCTTTGTTCATGATATCACAAAGTAAAGCAACATAGCTGGTGTGTGATCTAGTTCTCTTCTTTGCTCTGTGTTCTTCTTCTGGAATGCCATATCTTTCTACATCTTGAATGAGCTCTCTAGCCCATGCAAGTTTCTTCTTGTGAGAGTTATTCTCACGGGGTGGATCTACAGGTTCTTGCGGATCTTCAATTTCACGATATGCATTTGGAACTGCTTCAGTCATAGTAGTTTCTTGAAATCTAGTTTCCTTAGGTTCTTCATAATCTTCAACAGGTGTCTTCCTTGATTTGATGAATGTTGAGTTTTAATCAAATGCCACATCCCTGCTGACATCAATCTTCTTGAACCCTGGAAAGTATATTATGTAAGCCTTCGAACTTTCACTGTAACCCACAAAGATACCCTTCTTTCCTGAAGGAACTAGCTTGGTCCTCTTTTCCTTTGGGACATGAGTGTATACTGGACAACCAAATATTCTGAGATGGTTGACTTCAGGTTTCTTACCAGAGAAGACCCCTTCTGGTGTTTTGTTGTCCAATATCTTGTGGGGTGTTCTGTTCTGCACATATACAACTGTCCTGGCTGCTTATGCCGATAGATGCATAGGTAGATCCTGGTCATGCAACATTGCCCTTGTTGCTTCCATGATTGTTCGATTCTTTCTTTCTGCAACTCCATTCTTTTGTGGATTGTAAGGAGCAGTCAACTCCCTCTTAATCCCTGAATCACTGCATAGCTTCTTGAAGTCACCTAAAGTGAATTCTCCACCATTGTCGGATCTGAATGTTTTGATCTTCTTACCAGTTTGGTTCTCCATCAAGGTTTTGAATTCCTTGAACTTATCAAACACTTCATCTTTGTTTTTCAAGAAGTAAACCCAAGTCTTCCTGAAAAATTCATCAATGAAAGAGACATAGTAAGCATACCCACTCAAAGAACTGGATGACATCGGACCACATACATCAGAGTGGATAATTTCCAAGATATCTTATGCCTTGCTTTTACTGCTTGGAAATTCCTTCTTTATGTTCTTTCCTTTTGCACATCCTTTGCAAACACCTTCATGTTTGGTCTTGATTTCAGGAAGACCCTCTACAGCCTTGCTTGCAATTGGAAGTGCCCTATAGTGCATATGAGCAAGTCTTCTATGCCAAAGTTCACTTGGCTCCATGGATTCATGCACCATGGCATGTTCAGGTTGTCCCTTTAGTTTATACAATCCTCCCTCTTACTCTCCAATCACTACTGCATCATCTATGGTCTTTCCCTTTAGCCACATTAGAACTTAGCCATCCACAAATGCAACCCTCATACCTTTTTCATCCAATGCGGATATGGAAAGTAGGTTCTTCCTAAGCCCAGGTACATACAAAACATCTTTCATCTTCAAAGACTTCCCAGAGTCTATATTGTAGGAGGCCTCACCACTTCCTTTGATAGGGTATTGGTAGTCATCCCCAAGTTTCACCTTATGGGGTGACTCATGTTCAGATAGATTATGAAAGGATTCTTTAAACCCAGTCATGTGCTTTGAAGCCCCACTGGCAATAAGCCAATCATTACAACCATGAGAAATAGTACATGTGAAAGCAGAGATTAGAACATACTCTTCTTCTCTTGATGAGTCATCATCATCACTTTCTGCTCTAGCCTTCTTCTTGGGAGGTTCATCATCCTTGGCGGCATGAGCATGGTACCTTCTTTTGCTACCCTTCTTCTTCTTGTTGAAGTTGTTGTTGTCCTTCTTGTTCTTGGGACAATTTATGGCAATATGTCCCTTTTCATTACAGGTGAAGCATATTCTCCTTTCTTTATGGTGATGTGAAGATTTCATGAAGTGAGATGGCTCTCTCTTGTACTTCCCTTTCTTGGTGTGAGCTGTGAGAGCTTGATCTTCATTCCCCATCTTTTCTTCTCGTGTCAAAAGCCTTGCTTATTCTTGTGAACATTCTTCCCGTAGTCTGCTGAAGGATACCAACTTCTTTCTTGCACAAATTCCTTGAATAAAGGAGTCCCATGACCTGGGTAGGCCATTCAGAGTGGTCATGACAACTTCACCATTCTCCACTATTTCATCCGCTGCTTCTAGTTGTTCCTTGATCTGAGAGACCCTAGAAAAATAAGATTGAATGGATTCTCCATTCTGAAGTTTTACCCCTTTCAATTAGTTCCGCAGAGTCATCTTCTGATTTATGTTCTTCCCTTCAAATAGCTTGGATAGGGAATCAAACATCTCTTTGGGTGTCTTCAGAGATGACACATGGGGGATGAGATGGTCCTTGATAGAATCAACAATGATTCTCTTTGCCTTGACTAATTTCTTCTTGTGGAGGGATTTAGCCTCTTCTCCCTCTGGGACATGGACCTCTTCTATTATATATGAATCCAACTCATTCTCTTCCAGGATTAACCCAATCCTATACTTCAAAGCTTGGTGTGGTGAGACATCTTTAAAGAGTACTTCAAATGGAAATAGAAAAGATTTAGGTCTCACCACTTGATTTGCTGAAAATTGGATCTGGTCCTGGATTAGGGTTTGTCAGAAAAACCCTAAAAATTCAAAATGTGAATTTCAACTTTCTGAAAGGATGGGAAGATGCGCCTTCATGAGTTGATCAGCCTGGTATACTTAGAGTTTGAATTCTGCAAAGTTTCACCCTTTAGAAATGCCTTTTAGTCTTTCCGAATTCACTAAGGAGGACCCTTAATTAGGGTTTGAGTTTCCCGGAGATTTAACCAGCCAAAAATATCGATCCAAAGCTCTAAACTTTGATTTTTCCAAGGAGCTTCCAGCTATGTCTTTAGATTTCAAAAATTCCTATTATTGTGGAAACCCTAATTTTTAGGGCCAAAATGGAAAGTGCTCAGAATTGAATTCTGATTGGACAGATAGATTCACCTTGCTGAGGAGAGTCAATCTATCATATTGCTTTTCCAAAATCATTGGAGAGAAACCCAATAAACAAGAAACCCTGGTTTCTGCCACTGCACAATGTCTTCTTCTCAGGTTATATATGATACCATGTTAAATTTTGAGCATTAATTCAAGATACTCTAGGATCTTTGCTGAGAGAATAACATGTACAGTATATCAATGCATATCAATCATAGAAAGCATGCCAATCATCACAAGAAGCAAACATAAGAGACAATAGACACAGATTTTCCATGGGGAAAACCCTAAGGTGAAAAAACCCACAACTTCCTCAGAGATAGATAGAGCAATGATACAACCAAAGTACAACCCAGGTACACAGAGATAGACTCCTCCTAGCAGCTGATCCTCCTCCTCACATGTGCGCCACTTTCCGAGTGAAGGAAGAGTGAGTTCTGAGTGATCCAAATAGAGAATGGGAGATCTCTGTTTATACTTGTCCTGACTGCCCAATAACCTTATGGGGCCGACTTGTCTAGCTTAGTATAATAACCCAATATCAACTTAATCAGGGCCGACCCCACACATGGTGGTCTAATAACCCATCGGCAAGTTATGACACTTGCGACACTTCCGTATAGAGGAATAATAACATCTCTATAGGAGTACAATATACATAGATGAAATACATGGGTGAAATACATTCCGAAGTTACATATACATCAACAAAATTCTATGGGATCAAATGCTCTTGTGGCCAAAGAAGGAGATGACAGAAAAAGAAGCATGTTTACAATGGGGTTAGACACAATAGACGTCTGTCAAAATGCATGGTATAAATGCCATGGGCTAAAAGGAGCACTTTCTACAATTATAAAGCATGTTCTTGAATGGTGATGTGAGAGTTGTGCATGGTAACAGTGGCTTGGAAAAATCTAGGGCGAACATTGTTGCACTGGTAGCTACTATTAATAAAATTGTAGAAGAGAATTCAAACAAATCTCCACATCTTACACGATTAATCAGTGAATATGGAACAAGGACAACCTTGAAATTATTTCCATCTAATATGTCCCATGGTTTGCTGTGAAAAATGGATAATGATGAAATCGAAAGAATTGGTTTGCCTCCAGTATCACAATCCTCCTTTAGCAAGGTGATGAGAGAATATTTTCGAGATGTTAATATTTCTAAATCAAACTCCTTTGCAAGGTGTAATGAGTGCATTACAATACAGGATAGGCTTAAGGGGACCACTGATCCATCTAAGGTGGAAAGGTTACGAGGAAATCAAGCAACTCATAATAAATATATCGCAAGTTGTCGCCAAGTATATTATTCTCACAGATTAGCTTCACAAAAAAATCCAAAGACTCTTCTGAGTATTTATTGTTCGTGACAAAATGGATAAGTCAAAGACTTCCAAGCCAAGGATGGGTAAGAAGGAAAAATATTTTAGTAATGTTATGAATATTCCCATATCATTGACTGGAATGTTGTCTCATGGGCACAAGACTGGGGGTTTTGGCCATTTCAGCCTCTCATTTTAGAGATGGGGTCGAATTTCACTGTGACATCCCTGGCTAAATGATTGAAGTCTCTTGAAGAACCAGTGGTTGATAAATATGGTGATTTTATCTACAAAGGCGAAATATCTAAGCACCAATTGCATGATGCTCTATTGCAATCAAACTCATATGAAAAGTGTTTTATATACAGACAAGATGTGATGCAAGATGATGTATTGTATGTTGATGGTGCTAATCAATGCATGCCAAATAGAAAACTACCACCCATATTGTTGTTGCAAATGGATAATTGTTCAGGCGATAACAAAAACCACTTTGTATTTGCATTTTTATCTCTTTTAAAAGAAATGAGAGTGTTAAAGATAGTTGAAGTTGGATTCCTCCTGGTCAGACACACCCATGAAGACATAGATGGAACTTATGGTAGGTTATCAGTAAAGCTAATGCGCAAGGATATATTTTCACTCTCAGAAATTATGGAGACGTATAGGACATGTGAAGATCAAAATTTCTATGTCCCTTATCTAATTGATGAACTTTACAATTTTAAGAGTTTTTGAAACCCCACCTTTTGGATGGAAGTGCCAAGATCATCGGTATCAAAAAAATCCAGTTTTTTAAATTTCAGCTCATAGAAGACATTCCAGTCATGCAATGGAGGGCATCACTTCGGGATGAATCTTGGTCGTCTCCTATTCATCTCTAGCATTCATTTCCAGATGGTAGCGCAGACTTGCCGGTGGGACAACCTAGGTTATTAAATCTACAATAAAAAAGACCTACAGACATTGACGAAAAAAAAAGGATTATAAACATATATTTCATTCTGGAATCAAGGGATTGAGAAGGGAGGTGAAATTTTTTTGCGTCCCAAGTTAAATTATTGGGAGGCTGTATATAAAGCTTTGGATAGTCCCTTAGAGAGTGTTGATCAGTCATCAACTAACTTTTGGCCATCGACAAGCCACGATATTCATAGTAGTGAACCTACAAGATATGAACATGAAATTATGGATGCTTGTTTGAAGGAAAATGTTCCTGCTTTGCAAGATTGCTATGTTGGACCAGTATGCAACAAGTGTCACCTACCCAAATTTCTGAACATTATTATTTTATTTGCAAATTACTTTATGTTAAATTTAATTACAAAGTTTTGTAATTATGATCAGTTTTGATCATGGATGAATGTAATTACTGATTATTATTATTTAAATAAATTAATTAGGAGACAAACACCCAAGAGGACTATTAAATGAGTGTTCACTGACCCACTACGAGGAATGGAAGCTGTTGGAAGGTATGGGACAGATGGCAGCAATTGCATCACACCACTAGCTGTTGGTTATGGGACAACTACCCCTAAAAATAGGGCATTATCCCCCAGGTGGAGGGAGTGAGCAGGCAGCTCATTTAATGACCCAGTAACATTTGAAAAGGCCTAGGGAGCCTATAAAGGCAAATTCGAATTGAGCAGGCAGTTCTTAATGAATATTTCTGCAGAATATTTTCCTCATGTGCATCAGGTGATCACTGAGAGATTCGAATAGGGAGGCTAGTGGTGACTATAATCTTAAGTCTGCATTATTGTTGAGAAGAACCAGAGATGCTAGTGCAAGACTATTGGACTGCTAGCTATTGAAAATTCAAAAGTTATTTGTTACAGTAAGAAGTCCTATTTCCTGAGTTTCTTCCTCTTGGTGGTTCAGTGAACAGGCTCGGGGGTCCTAAGACAATACTTGACTGTTTTCAGGAAATTGGTTGGGTGGAACAGTCTTCTTGGGTTGTTTGTTGCCCTACAAATTTATCCAGGTTCTACAAATTTTCTACTTTATCTCAGCTAGTAATTCTGTTCTGTATAGTAGTGTTTTCTGTTTTCTGTTTTGAAAAAGAATTTAATTCTAGATTTATTTACAGTCTGAATGTTAAAGTTTAAATGATGAATTGGAATTGATGAACCAATATCTATATTTTTTCCCATGTTGTTTTGTGCATCGTACTCCAGTATAGATACGTAAATTAGGAATGGATAAGAAGATGGGCAAATTTCCAGTGATTCGATAATTAAATAATAATTGATATTGTTTATCAGTTTTCTGCCTTATAGATAAATATAGTAGAAAGTTTTGTATAATATTTAGATATATATTATAAACATTACCTGAGTTATATGAAAAACAAACAATGCAAAATTTCTATATAGTTGCATTACATTATTCTTATCATTACTATGCATATGGAAATAGATAGAAATTATACTTCTATATATAATATATTATGTTTACATTTTAATAACATAGCCACAGACAAATGAATGTATTCATTATATCAAGACTGTACATCACTGTTATCACACAGTTTTCACATTCCAGAGACACACACTGTTTTCTCTTCTTGCTATGTCCATTCCGTTATTTTTATAGCTCACACAATTAAGGAAAATGCTACCAAGCTTCTATTTCAATAGATATTTTGAACTATCTATGTCGATTTCCAAACTAAGTTTCGTATCAAACCCTGATTAGGTTTCGATTTTCCATTATCATTATTTACTTTAAAAATAAACTCGTTATACCTAGGTTACGAATCGAACCAAGGTCTTTTGAAACTTATACCTTAAACATTTAATACCTACTCAAACAAAAAACCCGATCAAGGGTATGACCCTGTTCTTTTTACAAATGAAAAGAAAACCATATCTAGACATCACTTAACAGAGTTTATTAAAAACATGGTTTAGCTCAAAAATCACGATAACAGTCCATAGCATTAAATCGTTTTACATAAACAATGATTACAGATTTAAATAACACAGTACACATCCATTTTTCCAAAAGGAAGGATTGATTTTCACAGTTAAATGAGCCTCGACTCTTTTTCTCCTTTCTTTTTATTTTCTCAAACAAATCATACAAGTTGTGATTTACAGTTACAGAGTTCCAACTTCATTAGAACGAAAACGTTGAACTCAAAAATGAAAGTTTCCAACATATTTCCAAATAATTACAAAGAACCCTTTGTTCTGACTAGCTTATAACCCACAGTTCGACAAAATAGACAACATAGTCAAATGTTTTAGTTTCTTGGAAACAAAACGAAGATCGTAGCCCTGTACAGACCCTATTCATTAACAAAAGAATTGTTTTAAGTTTTTCCCAACTGAAGATAATGACGAGGCACGGCGAGGATTTGGCCACTCATCCTTTGAAACCACTGCATGACACTAATGAGAGCACCTACGAGGGTTTTGGAAGACCCTAAGCTTACCAGTTTGGTAGCACACCTCGCTTTCCAAAACCTTTCCCGAACCTTTCCTGTACCACCTGCAACTGACACGACAAGTATTTAAGTTAAATACCACTTAACTGTCATACTATTACAGCAAAATTTAATGGAAGAAATCACTAAGGTTGACATCCTTTACCTTCTTGACGAACAGCCAAATTCTTGGCTTTCACCCAAATAACGATAAGAGTTCTTCCGTAGTCGAGATTGGGTACTGTTATCAATTACAAATCGGTGTGTTCTCACCTATTCTCTAGAAAGTTAAAACTATAAAACTACTAACTCATTGGTAACTTAAACCAGAGACCCAGACCTCCATCACAACGCCATTATAATGGTTCAAAACCTGCAACTCCAACCTTGGTCTACAGGTCTCAGGGTCGAACCCCTTCAAGTTTGCAAACCCTAGATTTTTGGGCAGCCTGTTGGCCACACAACCCAAAATGATAACACAATAGACGATTTTTCCATCTCTTAAACCAAATCAACGACAAGAGTTAGGGTTGTGATCCAATGGTCCAAACCCTTCACGATCAACGCTCCTTATTGTGCCAGCGAGTTTGCATTGGGTTGAGAAACCCATGCATTCATTGCACTAACACTTCACGTGTATGGTATTGCCACAGGGGATCACGATGGATCGTTCTAAACATCCAACTTGGACGAGTGTTAACTCATAACTATGACACGGTGGTCTCGACATTCACCATTAACGATGATATTACATTAAGTGGAAGGACAACAATCCATGTCACCCTGACTTTTATATCAAGCTTTTAATGCAGAATCAAAAGACAATCTCCACGATGGCTTGACGTTCATGTCACATAATTGAACTAGCAAATCGCTACCCTACGAGAATTTAATTCATGTCAGTGCTTTAAAAAAAACACGTATGGATTTGCAATCAAAAACCTCATGTTAATGTTCATATTGTAAATAACAGTTCTCATTTTATAAGCTACGACTTAGACTTATTGTATCGAGGCTTAAGTTTAGTCAATTATAGTAAATTTCGATTCATATATCATATTTATAATGGCATTTTGCAATATGATTTCAATATATTAAACTTCGGCATACAATGTGTATAGTTTAAAAATACTAAGGTAATGCTTAGGATAGAAAACTATAGATTGATTGGTTACTACATTTTTCATAAGTCTTCATTTTCTTAGCTATTGAAAAGAGATAAGAGTATGAAATTGTTACCTTTCAATAAGTCCATGATTTTATAACCATTTTAACATCCATGCTATGGCTATGGACTTCATGTCCTATCTCTTATCACATTATTACGATGTTTTACAAAACATTCTATGACTTTAGTAAGTGTACAAATACTTATCATCTCAAGACGACGACAGAGCTAACCTTTACTACGACGATGAGAACAACGACTATATTTTTTTACCAACTTGACGATGTTAATAAATGGCAATACGAAAACTTAGTAGAGATGTAAGACAAGTTGAAAGACCAGTAAGCAACACTAGACATTCATACCTGGAAATATGTTGTTTTGTGAAAAGGAATTCACAACATATCTTTTTGACATTGAAATGAATTATACTTGTACTTTTAATCTATACGGCCATGAGATTTCTTACCTGTCATTTGCACAGAGGACAATCATTATGCTTTAGCATTGCAGCTAAGTGAGCTCTAGGGTACCTCATAGGACACCCTTATGTAGCCAAGTCAAACTGTCAGTATCATTGTAAAAGAATAGTGTCGCATTCTATTCCGGTCGACTAGTACAAATATTTTCACAATCATGTTGACTAACTATATATTAAAACTATCATTATCATATGGTTGTCTAAACAGAAATTAAAGCATGTGTAATATTAACAACTTTACAATTAATGCTGTCATAATCTCATTTATTACTTCCGCAGTTAATTTTATTTTAATTAATGCTGTTATCAAAAATTTTAAATTTTTATGAATTTTTGGGATGTTACAAGCCTAGAGATGAATTCATTCCAAGAGTGGATGTTGTAAAGGGCCAAATGGTCATTGTGCAATCTGGTTGGGTAGGGAGATTGGTAATATTTATCAGGATTCATATGCTAGTGCTGTTGGGTCTTACAAAGTAGAGGTGCAATGGTGGAAGCCAACAGGAGCATCGAAGGATATGAAGGTCTTGTACAAAAACTACTTAGATAGAAATAAACAATGGGTTGTTGGTGCAAAACAAAATATGATGATCGATGTAAATAGCATCATATGGGAATGGTAACCAAGGAAAGGATGGACAAGAGAAAAAAATAGAATAAACGAGAAGGGAATTGCAGCAGTTAAGGCACAACGAGAGCATGTGGGGCATAGTGTTCAGAGTGGGATGGATGTTACTTCGGATATCGTCTGATGTGATCTTAGCCCAAACAATTTATATTTTGTTTCAATCCTTCTAGTTTGTCTATCAACATGGTTGGGTCTTTTCCGTGCCGATTGTTTTGATGTCAAACAATAAGGCTTTATGTTTAGTCTCCAAGGTTGATAATAGACATGGGAATTTCTCTATATGGAATTTTTTGTCTCATAAGTGCAATGTGAAAAGAAGACAGATGTAATCTTTTTTACCAGTATATAATACAAATTTTCTCTTTTTTTGCTTAAAAAAAAAACAATCCTTTCAATAAACAAGAAAACTAGTGGCACACGGGGATCAAATTTGAAGGGCTGAACTTAATTTCGGGTTTAAGGTTATATATTCATACCGCCCTTCTAGCATGAAGGGATTTAATTAAAAAAGATAATAACTAAAAACACTTTTCATTCTTTTCAGGTTTAATCTTTTTTACTAGTATATAATACAAATTTTCTCTTTTTTTGCTTAAAAAAAAAACAATCCTTTCAATAAACAAGAAAACTAGTGGTGCACAGGGATCAAATTTGAAGGGCTAAACTTAATTTCGGGTTTAAGGTTATATATTCATACCGCCCTTCTAGCATGAAGGGATTTAATTAAAAAAGATAATAACTAAAAACACTTTTCATTCTTTTTATGAGATTTCATTCTATTTAAAAAAGAAGAAGAAGAAAGAATGCTTCTATTTAAAAAAAAACAAAAGAAAATAATGTTTCTATTTAAAAAAATACAAAAGGAAATAATGATTCTATTAAAAAAAATAGACTAGTATTCATATAATGCTACTGTAATGATACTAGTGTAAATGTGTAAAGTTACTTATTTACAATTAATTCAACAAGTAAACTTCAGTTTGACGAACATTATGGACCACCATCGTCAAGAGGAAGAGGAGAATATAACTGATGATTGTCGCAGAGTCTCTCATGCTCATAAGACAGTTTGGAGGAAATCTAGGGATCATACGATTGGTGGATTAAACAACTATTTCATTTACCTAAAGAGTCTTTTGAGATCGCAAGCTACAATTAAAACTATTGCCGAAACGAAGTTTTATTTCAAATTGTGAGCATATCCAAGGTTTAATTGAAACCATGACCAGATCTCGTTGATTTGGCCCCTTCTTTGACCTCTTCTCTCAGTTCAATGATGAGCCTTACATACAGAACAACGTTCCTAAGGTCCGGTGTGGAAGACATCAAACCACACCTGCAAAAGGATTATGAGGTAGTCTACTTGGACATCAAAGCGCACAAAGAGACAACCGACGACATGAGGTACATCTCTCAGCAATTAACTTGTCAGGACTCAACAATTGATGATTTGGAGCGCAATTTGATTGAACTTATGGGGACATTGGATATTATAAAAGATTTAATTTTGAAGATGGCTAGGATGTCACAGTGCAGCCACTGCCAGGATCCCCCTCTGTGGACATGAGAATTGCTGAGGAAACCTCTATTCAACGACAAAATTTTTTGTAGAAGAGATCCCTACTTGGATGAGTTATTACCTCCATTTTGGAAAATTTGAATTTTTTTTTGCATCTTGTTAAATTTACAGAGCCATACTGGGAAAGCTATTTATGCTCCTAGGCTCTCCTTTTTGTAATGAATGGTTGTGAATAGCCTTTTGAATAAATCCATCTATATGCTTCAATATAATTACAAAGAAGTACTTTATAGAGAAATATGATCAAATGATGAATATATCTTTCTGGATATAACTCATTGTAGACAAAAATCTTATCAATGGCAGAAGGCAACTTCCTCAACATAATTACATAAAAGTAATCTAGATGGAAATATGGACAATGGAAGAATATTGTTGAATATATACTTCCAAATATAACTCATTGTAGACATAAATCTTGTCAATGGAAGAAGACCAGTTATTCAATATAATTACAGAGAGTTAATCTAGATATAAAAATATGGTCAATGGAAGAAGGTTGCTTATATGACATGTGAGGTAAAGTGCGGACATCGTTTCCTAATGATATCTGCTAGTTTAGCAATAGTGAAAGAGGAAACGAAGCAAATATTTTGGCCTCATACATTTGGTTCCTCTATCAAAAATATATGATCTTCACATGCATCATCTACATTTGGTTCCTTCAATCCATTAAACCATGTAAATATTCCCAATCTTAGTTACTAAACTCTTGAATTGCAACAAGTACCAAACTAGTAATTTTACTAGTATTTATTTATGACGGATAAGTGAATTTGGTGGACCTTGATTTGGCGGGTGTAAATTATGCATGACTGTAGAAACTGATGAGTAAATTCCAAGCAGACCTGTCAAATACATTCTAGTGAAGCAAATACATTCTACATGCCATCAATTTCCAGGCCTCTGACTCACGAACTTCTATATAATTGTACAATCACTCTAGCAAAATCTACAGAGATGATATGTTACTCGAGCAAAATATACAAAGATGATATCCTGCCATACTTTGTTCATTACCATTCCCCATCCGTCCCATCCGTCTTCATTACTAATTTTGGAAAAATAAATATTTATAAGTTTTAAATCCGTAATAAAAAATTAGTAACATCGCTATAGTCAATGTGCCAAATCAAATCTGACACATGTCACAATATGAGCATTCCACGTGTCACCCTGGGATACTAGATATCAACATTTTAACAACAAAATTTATATAAGTTTTGCTTCAAAGACTTTGCTGGCAAGTGGAAATATTCTCAAAAAAAGAGGGGTCGCTCTTTCTCCAAGGTGTTATATTTTTACAATTCCCTCGTAAATGAAGGGCCGACCAACCCTTCTTATTCCCAATATTCTTTTCATAATATTTCAACACTACAAGAAGGGTCAGTCGATCCTTCTTGTGTTATCCATTATGGATATAGCTGAATTGCTGGATAAAGGTTTTCACAATTAACAACGAAAAGAAGGGGCATCCAATCCTTCTTGTCGGAAAACAGAAGCCGGGACAAACCATTTTTATATGTTATAACTTCCAAGGTGTTTTATTTTTACAATTCCCTCGTAATTGAAGGGTCGGCTGACCCTTCTTATTCCCAATATTATTTTCATAATAGTTCGATACTACAAGAAGGGTCGGTCGACCCTTCTTATTCCCAATATTCTTTCCATAATAGTTCAACACGGGAAGAAGGTTCGGTCGATCCTTCTTGTGTTCTCCATTATGGATATAGCTGAATTGTTGGATAAAGGTTTTCACAATTAACTACGAAAAGAAGGGGCGACCGATCCTTCTTGTCGAAAAATGGAAGTCTTGACAAACCATTTCTATATGTTATAACTTCCAAGGTGTTCTATTTTTCCAATTCCCTTGTAATTGAAGGGTCGGACGACCCTTATTATTCCCAATATAATTTTCATAATAGTTCAACAATGGAAGAAGGGTTGGTCGATCCTTATTGTGTTCTCCATTATGGATATAGTTGAATTGTTGGATAAAGGTTTTCACAATTAACTACAAAAAGAAGGGGCAGCCAATCCTTCTTGTCGGGAAACGAAAGTCGGGACAAACCATTTTTATATGTTGATCTTCTGCTTGACGAACCTGCAATACAAAATATACCTTCCTCAGCGTATCTTGACCATGTAATATATGATGAACTTACAAAGCAATTTAACATCAACCATAATCAATAATTAAGCCAAATAGACATACAATCCAATAGATATCTGATTTGGGACAAGAAGGGTGTTTTGACCTTTTTATTGTCAAAGAAACATGAAATCGGTACAGTATACCTGACGTGTAGAGATGTTTCTGCAACCGGATCCTGGGCTCCTGATCTTCACTCTGACTTTGGAATTTCCTCCAACTTAACAATACTTCAAGCCTTCTCTCAAGATTTTATGGCTATTGTGAGTTCTAAGTCTATTGAGTGTAACCCCTCTCATGGATCCTCCTTGTATTTATGGGACAAGGTAGGCAGTTTAGATCAAGAGGTGGTTGGATTGGGAGGTTGGGGAAGTTGCAGAACCAATTTCAACTAATCCCAATTCATTAAATTAATATGTTTGTGATTTCATCTTAAGATGTACGCGGGTTTCATACAACAAGAGTAGCATACAGGAAGCAATTTTTGGGCTTTACAACATGCGTTTACAACTTTTTGGGAGGTGTACGCTAGTTTCCCTTGAGGAGAGTAGGGTACAGTACACTGGTCTTGTATGCAGAGAGGGGCGTACATGTGGCAAAAACAAGAGAAATTGCAATCTTGTCAGATGAGAAGTGTATTTCTAGCAACAAATCATCTGAGGCAATCTAGCTCTTCCATCCTTTATGTCCTTTTGTGTGATATACACGGCAAGGTGATCACGGGACGAAGAAGTGCATATTTGACCTATAACATCTACTATAGTTTGAACTATTTTATTCATTTAAGCACTTGGTTAATTGTTTTAGCCTAGTCTTTAAGCTTACAGGTGGAGTTAGATGCCTAATTAATGCCATTTTTCATCGTGGTGATTATTTCACAAGTTTTATCAGGTATGAACAACTCATCAAGCGTCTTTTTGTCATTATTTAGCTCATTAAATTCAATTACTAATGAGACCGAGCTT
Organism: Larix kaempferi; assembly: GCA_027924585.1. NCBI lineage: Eukaryota > Viridiplantae > Streptophyta > Pinopsida > Pinales > Pinaceae > Larix > Larix kaempferi. The sequence continues at coordinate 7,795,309 of BSBM01000252.1, forward strand.
ACTCTTTGTTCTTTCTCGTGCTCATAAAACAATGTGAATAAGTCACCGAGTTATATTTTATTACTTTTTCGGGCTCGTTAAACTCCTACGAAAAAGGAACCCCCTGGAGTCTTTCTTTAAGCTCTTTTCAGGATTTCTAAATACGAAAAGATCGCCAAGCAAACTTGATGTGTTCACGCTTGTAAAAGTATTTGAATGATCGTCTTCCTGGTGATAGTTTACCCCTTTTTCGGACCAGGGGGCACTAATTACGAAAAATGAATACTCCAGCCAATCATGACTGGAAGAGTCCTCTCTCACATTGTTTTACCCTTTTCCGGGCGAAGAGGCAAACCTTACGAAAAATGACCTTTGGAGTCTTCTTTAGTTCTTTTCATACTCTCTAAATATGAAATGATGCCGATTTTACCTTCTATGGACTCGTTAAAATTCAACATTCAAGGGCCTGCCATGGGACAAACCCCTCTTTTCCTAGGTTCAAAAAACATTTGGGATTGGACTCATCTATGAGATGAGCTATACCGAGCATCTCGTTACCCTCCTCAAGATTGTTAAAAAACACATGAGGCACTCATCAGTCATGATGGGGAAAAAGGAAATTTTTTGTGTTACACTTTAACCTGTGGCAGTACTTAGTCATTCTTGAACATGGAACTCATTTGCATTTGCATTCAGTACTTGAGTAATCCGTTTGTCATCAAGTCTTGCTAACTTCATGAGTCTTGTTACTCCTTTGGGTCATCCAAAGAATACTTCCACCATCAGTTACATTAGGAGTTGGCGTCGTTCTCATCATGTCAATACTTCCAAGTCATATCATGCCCATGTTCAAGATACATTCACCGCTCATCGTTTGCAGTCAGTACACCCTCTGTCATGTCGGTCTACTCTGAGTCAGTGTTGCATGTTACTATTCCATCCGATCTACTCCAAACATCTGTTATCGAGTTTCGTGTTGATGATGGGGTATTTATCATGGCCCTCCTTCGACGGATTCATCCTCCTCGACTTCAAAACATCATCCAAGGACTGAATCTAGAAACCAACCGAGTACCTTGGGCCTGTATGCCTCAATGGCCGGTTACCTCTCTTTCACCATGAGTTTACATCATTAACTCTTGATTGAAAGATTTCATCAAAGCATTTGACTTCAACTCATTTATTCGTGCTTGGTGATATGTACTATGATACCTTGGGGATCATCGACATTAATAGTGGTTTCCCTCGCGCTTGTTGACGATATACATTAATGACCGATAATCAAGTGGCTTATACCATGTTCAACTCCAAAACATTGTAATCACATGGATAGATTCGTATCATTGCGAGTTCAACTTGAAGACCCTAGGGATGTCATATTCTACCCAGGTTGTGATGGAGATTGTTTGAGTTATATTACGCGGATCCACTTTGTATTGGTCGTGGCTGTGTTATCATCTCATCATGGATCTACAATTGTGTCTAGTAGCCATGATTGTGTTTAGCCGATCTTTACTGCCATGCATCTGCATTGTATTGGTCGACAACCATGTTGTGAGTCATACGAGACTATGTTCTCAGAGTCAGTTGTACTGCAGCAACATCTTCCATCCGACAAGTCCTTGCCATCCCTCTATCAAAGAATTTCACCTGTCTAGTTTCATCAGCTTCATGCTTTGGGGGGAATTCTGTTACACCTAAAATCTTGCCATCATAAGACATATGTTAACTCAGTGCACAAATCCCTGAAGTTCCCATGACTATAAGGAAGTTCAATTGAACAAGTTGCTGACCCATTTCCATGGGATCTAGTTGGGTCAGCGCAGGTTGCTCCCTAGCAACTTTCGCCCAACTAGGTCATATGCGGGTAGTTACCTTCTAGCTTGCGCCGTCGGCTCATGTCACCCTTGTATATCATGTGTCATCCCTATTAGGCGCAGGTTGTCTTAATAAAACTTGCGCCGATGTCAGTTAATGTGGATAAGGGGCATCTTCAAGCAATTTCTTGAAGGTGTATGACTTGGATCTCTATCCCTAACTTGTAGGAGAGTTGGCATTCGGTTCCCTAACCCCTTGGGAGGATCCCTTAGTCCTCTCCCACCATTTCTCAACCTATTATATCCTCCTAGTCCTATATATATGAAGATCCTCTCCATTCCAAAGGGAGGAAAGGCTATAGCATCCATATGCTGGTGGAATAAGCTTAGGAGATCATCATTCACTTCTTGGAGGCACCCATTTCTCCTTAGAGGCATTGTCTTGGCTTGTTGGAGGAAGATTGTGACTTTAGGGCTTGGTTGTAATCCTCTCTCTTCTTTGTATTCCCACTTTTATACAGTAATACAAAACTCTTTCCATAAATGTCTTGTTGTTCATTGATATTTATAGCTTACTTCCTTAACCGTTTACTTAGATCAGTTATTGTGTAGATGTACTATTACTGCTTGTTTGTCTCTTGCATGTTCTGACAGGTCTTGCAGCTACGGATTTGACGACCGTGGAGCCTAAAGCAACAAAGGAGAAGGAGATCTACATATCTGAAAGTTAAGATGTTTACATCACTTAATCTCTAATTTCATCTAGGAAGGTAGATTTGTGTTATGTCTGATTTGTTCTAGATTCGCATTGAACTAGGGAGATCATGCCTTAAGTCCGCTTTCGGTAGATTGTCTGGAAACAGTCTGAAATTAATGATCATGCATCGGATTCAACCAACCTGGGGGATCAACCTTGAGACCTATTGCATGAATCTCAAAGCACTCAAACATTCGAGCTAGCCTACCGGGATACAAAGCATTAAAGTTATCATATCTATAAGAATGGATACAAATCCTTGGAAATATTTATTCTCAATTGTGGTTTTCTAGGTGGTAGTTAATCTCTCAAGCCATGGAAATGTTTGAAATTATTGTGGAAACTTAGGAGCCATTGAAGCTTCAAGATGGGTCCATGTTGCTTCGAAACTGGGTTAACAAAATGGACATCAAAATCCATAATGACAGAATATTTAAGCTTGTCCTAAGTGGTATGGACTTCTGTACAGAAAAAAGTCTAGCTCCTCCAACTCTGGAGTGATATCCTCAGGACAGAAAGGTTAAGAACCTAAGCCCATTCAACATGAAGTTGTCCTAAAGACCTGGTATGTACTATGGACTCATCACATATAGTGAAAGAGAGTAAATGGGAAAAGTATGAATATCTTACAACATTCTCACTAGCATATTTTGATTTCAATGCACTGAAAAAACAATAAATTGTGGTCAAAGTAAAGCTAATAAAGGGGCTATGAATTATCATCATTGGGTTGGAAGGGGATATGCTGTCAAAACTTGAAAGAAAGGTAATGCCAAGGCTTTCCCTTACAAATCCCTTAGGATCTAAAGAATGTCCCAAATACCTGCAGTTTTGTGATTTCCCTAATGGACCATTGGTCAATCCTAGGGCTAGCTCTAATTCCACAACCTTAAACCTGGAACCCTGCAAAAATCAACTTATTCAAATTTTGTAAAGGAATGATGTTTGCAGAGTTTAGCACTATTTGATGTAGGAGTAAATTCCAGTATGGAAAAGGACCCTTAATCAAATCCATTAGGTACATGGAACATTCAAAATGAAAGGAACCTATCATATGTAGCCAAATCCTCAATATTTTCAATCCATTAAATAGTTAAGGAGGTTGTGGTTTCTGAAAGGGTATGTTCCCTTCAATTTTTTTTTGAAAATACTTATACCCAACTGGTATGAAATTAAATTCATTTTTTTCTTAAGCTTCAATGTCTATTTGAGTGCTTTGAGACAAAATCGAGCAAATGCAATAGTTCTGATCAATTGCCAAGAGCATTAATATCAGATAAGAGTGCCTTAGAAAGCATGAAAATGTTAGGAATACAATCGCAATAGCATACACTAACTTTAACAAGGACCTCTTTTCACCTAAAATCATGTTTCAAATATTGGTAAGCAGTGAATTTATGGGGTGGGATTGTAGATTCATTTTTCTAGCTTTGTAAATCCATGTCCAACTAAGAATATAAAATAACAAATGAATTAAAACACCCTAATTTATTTCTTCCTACAAACAAACATGAAACATAAAATTGTACACTCTCATGAACAAATGCAAATTAGGGTGTTTTTAATTCAGGTGGCAAGGTGCAAATTTTGAAAAGTAACTTGATCTCATATTTCAATTCAGCCATGTCTCAATGCTAATCTATTATGGGGAGCTGCTACCATTAAAAAAATCATTCTAAAAGATGACAACAGTTACCCATTTTGGTTGAAGGGAAGACCATTTGTAAGTTGGTCTAGCACACCTTTAGGGGGGTTTCTTTACACCAATTTGATTGATTGGGCTAGTTTTGCTGGTTGTAATCATTATAAGTCCCTATGACCTATTTTGGTCTTTATTAAACATTAATATAAAATTCAACTTATCTTTCGACTTCTAGTGCTTGTTGCTTAAGGTTATCCTCAGATTAGTATGCCTTACTCCTAACACAGACATTTTTAAAGAAGGGGCTGCTACATCTGATTGTAAAGAGGCCGAAGCTCTATAATGGCTAAGTGAATTCGAATTAGGTTCCTTCAAAAATAATGTCGATACCAAGATTGGGACAAAAGGATATGCATATGGTTGAGGCTCCTAAACTTGTCCTCTTTATTTAAGTTCTAACAATCACAAGGAATTCGGAAAATTTGATAAATGGATTAAAAATTGTCAAGAAAGAGGACTTAACCATCTGAGTATTATGAAGATTTCAAGTTGTGGTGAAACTCTTGAAGGAAATAACACTGTAACTTATGTAGACATAAAGGCTCTAATAAGAGAGATAGAAAGGCTACTAAGGTGGTTTAAGAAACTCAAATTGTTCATATTTCCCAAGAAAATAACAACAAGCCAATTGCTAATGCTAGTATAGTGGTTGACCTTCATCCTTGACTTATGAATCAGAACCTTGATTGGCTTATTTCCCAAGAAACTGAAAACCTTGATTGGCTTATGAATCAGAAACTCAAATTTTTCATATTTCCCAAGAGAAGAACAACAAGCCAGTTGCTAATGCTAGTATAGTGGTTGACCTTCATTGTAATATCCCTCTTTTATACCCCTATTATTTTATAAATATAAATAAATATTGTACTTTTTTTCTGGTGAGGAGCTCAAGGCCAAGGCCCCACTAGTAAAACCTTGTAAGTTATATGGTTTAATTCCTAAATTGTAAATTGTAAACTTAGGAGATGGAAGTAACTAAACGATGGGCAATTGAATCCTCTAGGGGAATAGGTGAGATGGCAGGGAAGCCACGAGAGTTCAGTTTCTGATGACAGATGTCATCATAGTGCCTTGGGCACAAGAAGATAATCAACTATCTTTCCCTAATGACCTTAAAAGTTTAGGGTGCCATCCAAAGTGGAGGTTAGCCTTAAGTTGGAGTGGTTATTTTCCATAGTCAAATAGTAAACCCCTATTGTCTTAATATTAACCTGAACATATGCACTAATTTACTATCTTAGATAATATCTAGTGATTATTCTAAATAGTATTATTTTAGGCACTCATGGGACTTACGACAAGGTTCTCTATTTTACTGGAGTAGAACAATTTTATACAAATTGTTAATATGAATTAATAATACAAATACGTGCTATTTGTACGAGATATATATATATATATATATTACAAAGGGTCTCATTTATATTTATATATGTAAATATGAAAGAATAAAACAGTATATAAATATATGTAAATATGAAAGAATAAAACAGTATATAAATAGAGATATTATATATATATATATCTCTTATTTATATGATAAGCCTCAAAATAAATCAATGTATAGAAAGTTTATTAAAATAAGACTATTTAATAATTATGATTATATCTTTATCAAACGTAAGGAAGATGGGAGAAACTTTCGATTTATATATGTTACAAATGGAGTTGCCATTTGGCATACCTGTAGCACCTATTTCCAAATGGCATATACGACTCCCATTTTTTGCAAAGCATTTGAGGTAACCATCGAAGTGGGACGGACTCCATGAGGTAGCCTGCAAACAGACTCCTCGAGGTAGTGGCCCAACCTAATGTGTATAAAATGTGAAGCCGTGACCATGAAAAGGGGGATGGTTTTTGGAATATTTCTGCAATCGAGTCCGTAGAAAACTCGAGGAAGGGATAGCGCATGCGCTTGATCCCTGTATGTTTTCCTGTTATGTATTGATCCCTATCAAGAAGACTAGCTCCCAGGTACGGGAGATCTTGGTAGAGATCATAGTTTTTATTTTATGCGTTGGGTATTGATTCCGGTCAAGAATAGCACCCTAGATGAGAACAGAGTTCTTAGTTTTCATTGTTAAATGATGATCCCTGTCAAGGATAATGCCCAGTTTCGATGGATATCTGTGGAAATAGAGATTAGGGGTCTCATTTATTTATATTTATGCATGTGTTAAAACCTTGATCCTTGCGTGATCATTTTAATGCCTAGTTTCGATGGATCTCTATGGGAACAGAGATCATGGGTCTCATTTATTTATATTTCTGTAAGTGTTAAAACCTTGATCCCTTCGTGATCATTTTAATGCCCATTTTCGATGGATCTCTATGGGAATAGAGATCAGGGGTCTCATTTATTTATATTTTGCATTTGTTATTGCTGGAATCATAATTTCATTTTAATATATTGTTTCCTGTAATCGTATTCATGTTGAAGTTCCTTTTGTTATTGCTTGGAATCGTATTTCCATTGCAGTTTTCCATTCGATATATTATTGCCTGGAATCGTATTTCCATTTGATATGGTATTTTCCTGGAATCGTATCCCCCGTTGAAGTTTCTAGTTGATATGGACAGAAGATCAACCAGGTTCGTCAAGCAAAAGCTAGGATCAAACGTCAAAAAGAGGTATGTCTTTCAATCCCAATCTATTTCTTTTGCAGTAACTAAATGCAATATAATCAATGTGTTTACCTGTCAACCCCGCCCATTTGGTAGTGTCCAGCTCCTCACTATAGGGTAGAAATCCCGAACAACAGACTGGCGACTCCACTAGAGAGTAACCGTGTGTTTATTCTGCTTTAAGAGACCTAGTTAGGTGTTCCTTCCAACCCTTGTTTCAGTTTTTGATTGTCTGAGAGGCCTTGTAGGTCTGTTTTTTCTGTTCCTTATTGCTTGACTCATCTCAGTATTTTGTTGCAAATCCTGTTTGTACCCTGCTAAGGCATGTACGCTGGTCACCCCTACATACAGTAGCATTTGTTGGCTGATGTACGCCCCTCTCTGCACTGAACAGTAGCGTACACCTCCTAATGTACGTTGGTTTCTACACTGCACAGTGGTGTATAATCCTGTAGTGTCCAGTTTGTTGTTAGGGTTTAGTTTCCAAGCTTTTGGTTGTTGTTCCAGCTTGTTGCTTTGCCTTCTTTACTGACCCCTGAGACCTTTGATGTCTCCCTTGAGTCTTACTTGCCTCTCCAATCCCTTTTAGCTTGTTTTTGCTTGCTTGAGTCTTTGTAAGTGTCTTCACTTCCTTCTAGCCTTTTCAAAGTTTGTGCACTTCTCTGTTTTTGGTCTAGTTGCACACCTTGATCCTAGTTGCTAGTTGCAATCATGCAAACCTGGGTTTCTTAAGCGTTTGTTGTTTTTGGAAACGTTAGCATGCTTCCTTGGTGTCTTATCCTGTCTATTAGGGTTTGACTGTCAAGTTTGAGTCCTTAGGGTTGTTTCCGAAAGGTTGCTTGGTTTAGACACTTGCTGATTGTTTTATCAGTTCAGTTGAAGTGAGTTAAAGCCTCCTGCTTTCTTTCTTTTGAGTCCGTGTGTTGTTAAAGTCATTCTTGGTTCACTTGCTTACTTTTTGCTTGGCTTAGTGTTTTCTTAGGGTTTTGATGCTTAGGAGCAACCTGTCTAGGTATTCCTTTCCGTCACAAGTGTCTCTTTTCCCTGTTTCTTTTTCGCTTTGTTTCCAAGCATTAAGTATTTCTTTTGCAAAAACTTGGTAAGTCAAGTCTTCATCGAGTCCCTTGATTCGTTTGCTTTGAACCATTTATATGTTTGTCTTACGCACGCTTTACATTTAGATCTTGCTTGCTTTTGTACAAGTTCTTTTTCTTTTACATTTATCAGAAAAGACAAAAATGGTTCAAATAGCTTAGTAGTAAAGTCTTGCATTGTTTTGAAGTAGCTTAGTTTGCTTTGAAATATTAAAAGAAAAATACAAAAAGATTTGATTTGGGATTGCCTAGTTTTCGATTTCTGAAAGAATACAAATAGAAAAGAGAAAACATTTTTGTGAATTTGAGAGCTTTGCGTTTACATGCACTTTACTTTCATACAAACCATTCCACACACCGCACTACAACCCTTGAGTAACAAGTATCCCTTTAAAGAAATTATTAATAAAATTTATTAGCAACATTTTTCTTTTTAGGCATACACGACATCAACTAGCTTAGGCTAGAGTTTTGAGCTTAAATCACCTTAAACTGCTCGGAACTGGCTTCATTACTCAACAATCATAGTACGACTTTCATTTAGTTAAATCCATCTATATCAAATAGTCCTGGGAAACTCTACCTAAACCAGAGCTAAGCATGAGGCCATGGGAGATTGGATTTGTTGAAGATATCCCCTCACTTTCCTTTTGACCATAAACCAGAGTTGATTCGCGTACGGGGGTCCTTTCGGACTTCGGGCTTTGTTACCCTGCCCATGCGTTTCAACTAGGTTGATGATTGTCCCCCCAGGTTATTTCGTATTGATGGTAGCCTTAGTATCAGACCTTTAGGATTCTACACAGGTAGAGTGGGCGGTTATTCCCACCTCACCTCGAACAGACGTGGAAGGTAACCCTTTGGCAGTAATCCCGGGAAGGCGGTTTGGTGATTCAAGCGCTTGCACCCAGTGGACCTCCGGAGGACGCCATGTAACTGACCATCGATACTCTATTAGTCTGTTATGGGCCCTGATCATCCCATACTTGCTTCCGAGAGTATTTTCCATTGTTTGCTTGGTTTGATTACCTAGGACCTTTTTAGTGGTGTGCTCTTTGTGTCGTTTGTTTCTAGTTGGCCTTAGATATTTCTGGCCCGTTGAGTCGAAAGCTATGGAAAGCATCCCGGTGAGCACCAATCAAGGGACCCCCGTTGAAGGGGATCCTTGTGCTTTTCCAATCATTGGGAACATTGGTACTCCCTTAATGGCTACTTTGAATCTTTCGTGATTCACTATCGGGCTACCGGTTTGGTTTTTTTCCACTCTGAATGCCTTGCATGCTCCTGATGCTTCTCAAGTAAGCACCTCACATCAAGAGCATCAAAACCCTATGCCCGCTTCGCTAGTAGCATTTTCTCCTCCTCCTTCTACCTCATGTGGTGAAAGTAGTAATACTAGTAACCAGTAGTCTAAAAGGAATAGATGGAGGAAGAATGGGAAGAAGATGCCAAAGCAAGGGGGCAGCAACCCATCCTCTGGAATTCATGCTGGGGGAACCTACCCAACCTCTGGTGGTCATGTTGGGAGAACTCGTTCAGTCACTGGAAATCATACTGAACCTCGCCACCCAGCCTCTGAAGGTCATGCTGGGGGCACCTACCCAACCTTTGGAGGTCATGTTGGGGGAAAACTTTCAGTCACTAGAAATCATACTGAACCTCTCCACCCAGCCTCTAATGGTCATGTTGGGGGAACCTACCCAGCCTCTGGAGGTCATGCTAGGAGGAAACTTTCAATCACTGCAAATCATACTGGAAGTATGTCTTCAACCACTGTTTCTCATGTTGAGGACACATCATTGATCACTGTTGGTCATATTAATGACAAGTCACCAGTTCCTGTGATTCATACTGGAGACACTCAATCAGCCACTGCAAGTCATGCTGAGAAAGTTGACATTGTCGACAAACCTAATAAACAGAAGCTTAAGTTCCCACCTGACCTATTTGTGCCCTGTACTTCCAGAAGTGCAAAGAGTGTGGTCCATAGTTCAAAAGTCTTCTGCATCTGAGCAACCAGCCAATGCAAGTCATGGTGGGGGCAAGCTGTAAGCCAATGCTAGTCATGTTGAGAGTACTATTGTTGTTACGGAGTCTAAGCGTATAGTACGCAAGCCAAATTTCCCTTGTCAACTTTGTAAGGGAGATCACCTTACTCACCGGTGCCCTGCTATTCCAGAGGTGTGGAGAGTGTGGTCCATGTCTGAAGGATCCTTTGCTCCTGAATTGTCTATAGATTCCCAACAGCCTGATCAACCTTTGGTTGATGAAGTGGTTGAACCAATGCAATCTTTGGTCAACCCCACTCTTCCTTTGGAGAGTGAAGTGATCGAATCAATGCAATCTTCGACTGATCCCATCAGTCCTTCAGAGACTGATGCACCTGTTCCTGAAGTCTTCTGCATTTCCAGTTCGGATGTCTCTAAAAATGGAGGCACTGTATCTGTGTCGAGTGAACCCCTACCAAGCTCTGGGATCGTTTCCTTTGATTGGAATAGTCTAACTGGACCTCGCCTTCCTTCTGCTGCACCTTTCCAGATAAAGGTTGATATCAGCAACCATGCGGTTCATCGATGCATTGTAGATGAAGGAGCCTCTATTAGTATCTTATCCCCTTATGCTTGGAGAGATTTAGGTTTTCCTAACCTTGTTCCAGCTGTTAATTGGTTGTTGACCTTCGACAGAAGACCTATTGAACCGTTGGGATTCCTCCCTCAAGTACCTGTTACTTTGAGTGGAAAAACAGTCTTAGTTGATTTTATGGTTTTAAAGGACCCCATGGATTTTGATATGATCCTCGGGCGTGATTACATATATGCTATGCAGGCTGTGGTGTCTACACTCTTTCGTGTGATGCATTTTCCTCACAACAAAAGCATTGTCACTATCGATCAGCTTACATTTGTTGATCCCTCTTATTACCCAACTATAGACCAAGTATATCCCTCGCCAGTAGGCACTACCATGTCACAATCAAATATTGTGGCATATTGTTCCTTGAGTCCAATTGCTACTAAGAACAAGCCTCTGGATTCATGCTTACCTTCTCGGGACTGGGTCCCAGCAATTGACCAGGTGCTGACTCCATCTGAATGTTTAGATATGTGTTCTATCTAGGATAATATACTTCTCTCTGATGAAGTTTTCCTAGAATCTATAATGCAATCTGCCATTCATTTGGACATTGATCCACCTACGAGCATTCTTCCACCTTCACTTCAAGCTCGTTAAAAACAGTAAGGAGGCTACGAGCATTCTTCCACCTTCACTTCGAGCTCGTTAAAAATAGTAAGGAGGTTACGACCATTTCTTCCATCTTCACTTCGAGCTCATTAAAAACAGTAAGGAATTTACGAGCATTCTTCCACCTTCACTTCGAGCTCGTTAAAAACAATAAGGAAGCTACGAGCATTTCTTCCACCTTCACTTCGAGCTCGTTAAAAACAGTAAGGAGGCTATGAGCATTTCTTCCATCTTCACTTCGAGATCGTTAACAACAGTAAGGAATTTATGAGCATTCTTCTATATCTCCTTTGAGCTCGTTAAAAACAGTAAGGAGGTCACAAGTTTACTTTTTCGGACTCGTTAAACCTTTACGGAAAAGACTTTTATATAGTTATTTCACGCTCTTGTTTGACTCTTTAAATATGACAAGATTGCCGAGTATAGTTGTCCTTTCAGACTCGTTCAAGGATTTGAAGCGACATCCGATTAGGTATAAGTTTAGCCATTTTCCGGACCTTTGCGGATTAATTACAAAAAAGGAATACTCTAGTCATTCGTGGCTAGAAGAGTTCTCCTCTCATTGTTTTATACTTTTTCGGGGGAGGGGATTAACTATACAAAAAAGGCCTTTTGGAGCCTCTCTTTAGGGTTTTCAGGCTCTCTAAACATGAAAACACCAAGCGAGCATTCACCCACTCGGGCTCGATGTGAAATCCACGAGAGGGTAAATAGAGGATTGTTTAAGTTTTTTAGACTCTATAAACAAGAAAACACCGGCGAGCATTAACCTACTTGGGATCGGTATTAAAATCCATGAGTAAGTGTATGGAGTTATTGTTTAAGTTTTCAAACTCCTTAAAATTGAAAACACCGACGAGCAAGAACAGATCTCGGCTTGATATTAAAATCCAGAGATCAATACTATAGAGTATTCTTCTATCTCTTCTTCGAACTCTGTAAACAATGAAGAAAGTCCCGAGTCTTCCTCCCATGGGATCGTTAAACTCTTTACATGGTTGGACCTATTGAGTTTTCTATTTTTCTTGGACTCATTAAAACAACAAGAAGAAAATTCTTTTACCAAAAAGAATAAGGGATAAGAAGGGTGTATCACATCTCTTTCAGTTTCAAAGGCAGTTACGTCAGTCATGTCCTTGAACATAGCACCTACTTGAGTCTCTCATGTCAGTTGGGTTTTAGTTTTTGGCCTTAGGGTGAACCTAATCTCCGAGTTGTCAACTCCCCCAGTTGGTTATTCTTCCAATCATATGGAGGGTCTGTTATGTCTCCTACATCGCAGATTTATATCATTTTTCCCTTTATGTTGAAAACTGCCTAAGTCACTTTGTGTCGTGCTCACTGTTCAAGGATACAACCTGTGTCGGCCATTCTGCAGTTTACCTTGACTTCATGTGTCGGCCATCCTAGTGTCAATTTGTTTCATCTTGTTACTTTTCCTACTCCACATCAGCTCATACATGTGAGTGTTCCTTGTGTTGGATGATGGAGGATGCATTAAGGCCTCCCTTCCAGCGGACTTCTTCCCATCGAACTCAGCTCATTATGCTCTGGGAATGAAGTTTAGAGTTTCAGTTAGTACCTTGGGGATTGCAGTCATCAGTGGTAGTTTCCCTCGCTGTTGAATAAATGGGAATACATCAATGTCTCTTATTCGACAGGTTCCTCAAGTGTTCAACTTCAAGTCCTCTTATTCACACTTTTCGGATTGTACTAGGTACCTTGGACCCCATTATCATTATCAATGGAAGTCCTCGCTTTTCTTAACGATATACATCAATGACCGGTAATCAAACGATTCCCCCCATGTTCGACTTCAGCTCATTTATTCGCATGGTTAGGGTTTGTACCTTGGGTTGTTTTGGATGAAGACCTTGGGACTATGATAGCATCACCATATTTATGTTATCCCCCAAGCTGCGCAAGACTGAGCCTTACTCATTTTTGGCTCTTTATGAGACATAGATCCAGCTTACTGTTATGGCTATGATCTCTCTGTTGACATGGATCCACGCTTGTATTTCAGTGGCCATGCTCTATATATACATCTCCTAGTTATGTATCAGAGATCATGTTACACATCTATATGATGTCAATATTGTAATTGCGCGCTGACCTTGATTGTTGTTTCAGGTTTTTCTTGTGACTTGGTTCTGTGGTTTCTTGCTCCTCCTTTGACTTGGACTTATAATGTATTTCGGCCATCGTTTCCCTCTGACCTCACACATTAGGGGGCATCTGTTATAGGTCAAATCTACACTTCTTCGTCCCGTGATCACCTTGCCTTGTAGATCACACAAAAGGACATAAAGGATGGAAGAACTAGATTGCCTCAGATGATTTGCTGCTAGAAATACACTTCTCATCTGACAAGATTGCAATTTCTCCTATTTTTGCCACATGTACGCCCCTCTCTACATACAAGACCAGCGTACTGTACCCTACTCTCCTCAAGGGAAACCAACGTACACCTCCCAAAAAGTTGTAAACGCATGTTGTAAAGCCCAAAAGTTGCTTTCTGTATGCTACTCTTGTTGTGTGAAACCCGCGTACATCTTAAGATGAAATCAAAAATATATTAATTTGACGAATTGTGATTAGTTGAAGTTGGTTCTTCAACTTCCCCAACCTCCCAATCCAACCACCTCTCGATCTAAACTGCCTACCTTGTCCCATAAATACAAGGAGGGTCCATGAGAGGGGTTACACTCAATAGACTTAGAACTCACAATAGCGATAAAATATTGAGAGAAGGCTTGAAGTACTATTGCGCTGGAGGAAAGTCCAAAGTCAGAGTGAAGAGAAGGAGCCCAGGATCTGGCTGTAGAAACATCTCTACACATCAGGTATATTGTACTGATTTCATGTTTCTTTGACAATAAAAATATTGAAACACCCTTCCTGTCCCAAATCAGATATCTATTGGATTGTATGTCTATTTGGATTAATTCTTGATTATGGTTGATGTTAAATTGCTTTGTAATTTCATCATATGTTACATGGTCAAGATACGTTGAGGAAGGTATCTTTTGTATTGCAGGTTCGTCAAGCAGAAGATCAAGCGGGAGATCAAGTGTAAGACCAAGCGAAAGCTAGGATCAAACGTCGAAAAGAGGTATGTCTTTCAATCCCAATCTATTTCTTTTGCAGTAACTAAATGCAATATAATCAATGTGTTTACCTGTCAACCCTGTCCAGTTAGTAGTGTCCATCTCCTCACTATAGGGTAGAAATCCCGAACAACAGTAAATAACCAACTAAAGAATAAAATTAAAAAAGGAATATTCCCTTTTTAGTTATAAAATGGGAAAAATAGTAAAAAAGAGCCACAATTGTTTTTTACTAAGTTGGAGAATTGTGAAGGGCCATTTGGAGCCATTTTTCATTTGCTGATTCCGGGAGCTACAGTCGACCGTTTCGCGTGCCGTCAGAGACAGGTAGGCCTAACCTTTTCTATTTAAATTTCTAGTGGATCACTTTTATGTTTTTGGTGAATTTTAGTGGGTTTTGAGTTGGTTTGGTGGGGGGATATGCACTCAAGGGTCGGTGCAATCCCTCCTTACAGGATCTGCGTCGAGCATTAGCCGACGCAAAACCTGTAAGGGTAATTTGCGCCGGCGGGGCCCTGTCAGCAATGACGTCCTACACTGGCGCAAACCCCCAAATACAACCCAACGCCCAACCCAAAAGAAAGTTTTTTGATGATTGGAAAGGGTTCTAATAATGTTTAAATGCCCTTTTTGACAGGTTCAAGGTGACAGATATGGTTCTCAAGTGGAGAGAATGAGAGAACGAGGTTGATGATGCTCAAGCTAAGAATGAACCTCAATGCATTGCTGCATTGAGGCATTGTGGGTTGCTCAAATACTTCAGAGTGTCGGGCATGAGGGCCCAAGTTCCATTGCTGACGCACATGATCCAATGTTGGGATCCGGTACATCAACACTTTGAGATCGGAGTGCATACACTGAGCATAGATGTCGAGGACATCTACTTCCTAACAGGGTTATCCCGGCGGGGAGAGCCCATATCTCTTACCAGATCACGAGGAGGTGATCGGATAGTGGATGATATGATTGGCCAGTGGTGCACTGGAGGCACTGTGGCTATTGGTGGGAATATCCCCATCAAAGATATTCGAGACCGTGCTCTTCACCATAGTGAGGGTAGCGGGAAGTCGATATGCTCACCTTGCGAGCAAATCACAGTTGATGTACGCAGAGGAGTGCATAGCTCCTAGGGTATTCAACTGGTGTGAGGGACTCCTCACCAACCTCTAGAGTCAGTTGACCAAATGTCGGCGTGGGGTGCTGAAGCAGTTTTGCTATGGGTCGGTGGTGATATCATTTCTGTTGGAGCGGGTGCCTCATCTACATCCGCAGGCGGACTTGGACGACCGAGATGCTCGGGATCCACACATGACCAGATGGGCAAAGGTGATGGCCCGCCATGGTGGCTGGGGTCCCATCATAGGCTTCGGTTTGGTATTTTTCACTTGGTTGGAGGGACAGATCCTCATGATAGAGGATTATCCATACAACGAGACAGATTTCATAGGTGACCCCGACCTGGCGCTTCCCGAGGGAGCACAATGGGGCGACATCGGTAAGAACAACAACTATTGTGTTTTTTCATTTTATATATTTACGATTTTTTTGGAGTAGTGTTGATGACTCAACAATTTTGTGTGCATATGTGGGTCCATCGCGACCAGTTGGAGTCTCTCTCATTGCGAGGAGAGGAGAGGTGCCAGTCATAGGTCCTGCGATGTGTGATGCCATCGAGGAGATGGAGGAGGTCCATGAGAACCTCCACAGGTTGAAACTGGATATCCCAGAGCCAGGTGTCCATGACCTACCCCAGGGCTATCAGAAGTACACCGTCAGGGTGTCTTTACGTTTCAGCACGCTGCTCCGTAAAGTGGCGAGGGCCGTAGTCTTCTATCGTGAGCAGCCTAGGGATTAGGCTCATGTTTATGTATGTACTGAAAGCTTATGAGCTTCAGATTTTGTTAGAGATGACTCTTACTGAAATCTAGTATGCTTTAGACTCTTGTATCAGCACCATCATTTTGTATCGATTTATATATATATACAGACACTTCTGGTGGTTTTATACACTTCGTGTTCTATGGATGATTAATGAGATATTGTTTACATGTTTGCTTATACAATGTGTTAACACCCAAAATGACCCCCTAGGTTGTGGGAGAGGGCAAGATGGGGTAACCACTAACCAATCTTTAGCTTGTGCTACTAACCCAACATAGCCTGAGATGGCTCTCTCAACAATTCACAGTAATACTGGAAATAATCAAAGGTGTCAACAATGAAAACATACACCAGCATTCTCATTCAAGATATTCAATCAAAACTCATTCAGAAGGTCAGAATTCTATGGAACAGATTGTTTAAATTGCTTGGAGAGAAAATCATGGGGAAAACATGGGCAATGGAGTCAAAACATAAAACATAAAACAAATAATAGTGTTGCTGCATTAGATACCTAAATAGAGGCAAGAAAGCTACCAGCTCACAGTCAAAGAGCTTTTGTTTGGTGATTTAGAAGAATGAATGAACAGTCCACCAATATAGGGAAAATGATATTGAATCCTATATCAGTTTTAGGAGAGGTTAATTGTGAAATGCCTGGAATGAAATGAACAGAGCACAATCAATGTGAATCCTATCCACATGCTACACTAAACCAAGCAGGAATAAGCATTTACAACATGAATTAACAGAGAAAGAAACACAAGTCACATGGGAAAAGAGAAGAAACAGACTGTAAGACCAACAACACATGAATCTCAGTCTAAATCCAGCTTCAAGCACTGCAATTTTATTAAAGAAAATGCCTCAAAACAAAGCCAAGCTCCCCAGGCCTCAGCTAGATGATTTTCCAACCTATTCTTCTTCTATTACATTTCTTTTATAGATCTATTTGGCCCTAGGGTCGAGCTATCTCAGTAAGAAGTTTTTATAACAATATTTGACACTTGCATAAAGAGATTCAACAACTTAAGAGTCGGTTTCAACAAATTTTGAACAATTTTGGCCGCAGACTGCTGAAAATTGCCTCTCGGTGCCACGACTGTATATCCCAAACGGTGATAGTTGTGTAAAAAATGAAAGAGGTTTTGTATATTGGACCATGATGAAGAAAAACCTCTTTCAGTTTCCTTAGATTCGTCTCCAGCTGGCCGGGATCTGCTCTGGAAATTGATGACTCGCGCAGAAAACGCGAATTATGTAAAATTACCCTCTGCAAAAACTTTCGATTATACTAAATCGTGACACCTGTGCAGATTCTGAGAGAGGTTATGGGATATGGGCCCTGTAAAATTAGTCACAGCAGATCTAATGAACAAGTAAATCAATCACAACAGATGAATATAGAAAATATGGTGTAAAACTGTGCAAAACATGCAGCAGTGCTCAATATCCCAATAAGGGTGAATGAATTACAATAGAATACAATATATGTCAATGAGCAATTCGAATTGACTAAGTAGGCCATTCGAATCACTGAATGGAGTAGCTTGACTCCAACTAGGAGTCCTCATCATCAATCGGTGGTGGTCATCAATGCACAAGAACCAGTCATCCAGGTGTCAATCTGAGTCTAACTGAGTGTGTCATGTGTAACTGAAGTGTGTAGCACTGATTAAGGGAAGGAGGCTCAGTGGGGGGCGCATGGGAGACTAACTGAAGTCAGAACAAGTCATCTAGTCAAACTGGAGGTCCAACGGAAGTGAAACAGTCAGTCGGGAGTGAGCCTCAAATCAGGGAGAATCGGAGCTAACTGAATGTAACTGAAGTGGAACTGCAGTGGTAGGTGAACAAGTGCGCCCTTCTCTGGAAGTAGGTGAGAAGTGGGCGCCTTTCAGCCTAGGAGGGCTAAAACTCTGAAGGAAGTGGCTCCCGGGTGCTAGAATAAGGTGGCTAAGGTGCTGGAGGCATCAAACTGGTGGCTGGGATGCATGCAAAGTGCATGCAAGTGCATGCAAACCCTAGAATTTGCATGCAAACCCTAATTGCATGCAAGATCCTGAAAAAGATGATGTGGATATCCGAACACCCCCCCTCAAGCTAGACTATGATGTGCAAAAAATAATGTGGGGCCCTGGTAACTAAGACCAAAGGTCACCCCAATACAATAATCCAAAAAATGCTGAAAATAAACTGAGGAAAGAGGGAAAACCCAGTGGGAAGAAAGCCACCCCTCAAGCTAAAGCATAATAATGAATCAATCTGTCTCCACCATGATGGAACTCACCCCCAACAGTGAACGGAGGTAAGAGAACTTCTTCTGAGTGAAGCTCTTGGTGAAGATGTCTGCAATTTGCTCATCAGTAGGGCAATATTGCAGAATGATGGTGCGGTCATGCACCAACTGTCGAATGTAATGCATATGAATCTCAATGTGTTTGGTCCTCTGTTGCTGAACTGGATCTGTGGAGATCTTGATAGCACTTTGATTGTCACAAAATAGGACAGTCGAAGTAGTGCCACCAAAACCAAACTCGGAAAGAATACCCTGCAACCAAACTGCCTGAATGCAGGCATTGACTGCCCCTCGATACTCTGCCTCTGCTGAAGAAAGTGCAATGGCTGCTTGCTTTTTGCTGGACCAGCAAATAGCACCATGACCAATCATGAAAACATAACCGGAAGTGGACTTCCGATCAATGCTATCACCTGCCCAATCTGAATCAGTAAAACCAATGAAATCTAGCTCAGAATCTGCAGCATAATGTATGCCAAACTGTCTCGTACCTTGCACATACTGCAAGATCCGCTTGGCTGCTCGCCAATGAAGCTCATGTGGCTGCTGCATATATCTTGACACGGCACTCACGGCATATGAGATATCAGGCCGTGAGTGTGTCAAATAAAGTAGTGAACCAATCAACTGTCGATACATACTGCAATCTGCAAGTGGTGTAGAATCTCCCTCCTCAAGACTGATTCCTGAGAGGAATGGGAATGGGGCTGCCTTACATTCAGCCATATTAAACTTCAATAACAGGTCGGAAGCATATTTTTGCTGAGATATAGTGATCCCATCAACATTTTGAGCTATCTCCAAGCCAAAAAAATGACTCAGCAAGCCCAAATCGCTCATGTCAAAAGCTAGATTTAAGGCAGATTTTAGCTTGTTTATTGAAGTAAGTGTGCTACCAGTAATGAGAAGATCATCAACATAAAGTACAATAACCAACAAATTACGTTTGACTCGCTGAAGATACACATTCGGATCAGATTTGCATCTTTGGAAATTCTGAGAAAGAAGGAAGGAGTCCATCTTTGCGTACCAAGCTCTTGGGGCCTGTTTTAACCCGTACAAAGATTTCTTCAATCTACAAACCAATGATGGATCTGATGTATAACCCTCTGGCTGCTGCATATATACCTCTTCAGCAAGATCTCCATGTAAGAATGCACTCTTCACATCCATGTGGTGCACTTCCCAGTGCTTGGATGCGGCAATAGCTAAAACAAGGCGGATGGAATCCATCTTTGCAACCGGTGCAAAGGTCTCAGTGTAGTCCACTCCTTGGACTTGGGAAAAACCTTTTGCCACCAACCTTGCTTTATATTTGCTGATAGTGCCATCAGCAGCAACTTTAGTACGGTAGACCCATTTACACTTCACTAATTTTCTTCCAGGTGGAAGAAAAACTAGCTCCCATGTGTTGTTCTTTTGAAGAGAACTGTACTCTTCGTCCATGGCACTTTTCCATCTCGGATCTCGATGAGCAGAATAGTATGATGTAGGATCTGAACCAGCCATCAAATAACAAATCTCAGGAAGAAATGGATCAGCAATAGAAAGAGCCATACCTGCTCTTTGAAAGTCTCCTCTTGTTCGTCTCGGATCAGCAGGATTTCCAAGATTCGAACCAGCAGATTGTAGAGTGTTTTGGGCCCACTTAGGTAACTGAGGAGGATCATAATGGTCGGATTCCGAACCTGATATGTCATGATCATCATATGTTGCTGAAATATCATAAATATCAGAACTCATACCTTCATTATCGCTGCACGGATCTTCTTCTGGTGAAGGCGGTGAATCGACAGTCTTTTCCTCGACTAGTTGCAATTCTTGAAGCGGTTCTTCAAATTGCACACTGCGCTCTATGAATATCTTTTTAGATCTGATATCCATGAGTTTATATGCTTTTGATTCTTCCCCATATCCTATCAGTATGCACTCGGTACTTTGTAGATCCAAAGCTCGTCTCTTCTCAGAAGGAATTCTAGCCCATGCAGTAGAGCCAAAAACTCTCAAATTTGACACATCCGGTTTGTGACCAAAGAATGCTTCGAAAGGAGTCATACCTTTCACGGATGAATGTGGAACTCGGTTCTGTATGTATGCAGCAACATTGATTGCTTCAGCCCAAAGATTTGCAGCCAAACCTTTTGATTCAATCATGCATGTAGCCATCTCTTTCAGTGACCAGTTTTTCCTTTCCGCTACACCGTTCTGCTGGGGTGTGTAGGGAACTGTATGTTGGATCTGAATTCCGCTTTGGGCACAAAGTTGCAGCAAATCGGACTTAATATATTCTCCACCATTATCAGATCTAAGAGCTTTGATCTTGCTCTCAGTGGCGGTCTCAACAGAAGCCTTAAAATCCTTGAATTTTCCAAGCACTTCTGACTTGTTTTTGAGAAAGAATACCCATGTAAAGCGGGAAAAATCATCAATAAATGTCAAAACATACCTTGAACCATTTAATGACATATGGGGCAGCGGACCACTGATATCAGAATGGATCAATCCCAAAATAGTAGAAGCTCTGCTAGCTTTGCCGCGGTCGAATCTGTGCTCGGGGTGCTTCCCAATGATGCAACCAGTGCATATTCCCTTCGAGGAACGGAGTTGTGGAAGGCCATCTACCATGGATTTGTTTGATAGCAGCAGCAAATAATTATAATTAAGATGTCCAAATCTTTCATGCCAAAGCCTACTAACCTCATTACCATGTGTGCGAAGAGCAGTGGGCTTTGCAAGCGGAATAAAGTGTGAAAACTCATAGCATTTTGGAGTGTGATTTGCCTTTCCGACTGCAACTAGTCTTCCACTTTTGATATCAGAAATTTCAACTGTATTAGGGATGAATGTAACTTGCTTTGGTTCACCAGTGTGTGTCATTTGATACACAGAAAGGAGATTTGAAGCCAAGGAAGGCACATAGAGAACATTCTGAAAGCTTCCATGTTCTACATGAATCGTACCTTTGCCCTTTGAAGAAATTTTTGAGTCATCTCCCAAATGGATGGGGATGGAGCTGTTTGGATCGAATGAGGAAAAAGAATCAATATTTGCAGCCATATGATTTGATGCACCCGAATCTATCAAGAGAGTAGTGGGCTTCGAAACCGTTGCCATGAGTGCTTGTCCTCTTTCATGATCATCATTCCTATCCTTCTTCCTTGCACCGTCGGGAAGAGTTATGTTGTTCTTTTCCAAAAGGAGGGCCATTTGATCTATAGTCTTCTTCATACATGAACTTTCGGGATGAAAGCCACGATTGCAATAAGTACATTTAGATTTTTGGTTACCTTCTTTGCCCTTTTGCTTGAACTTCGAACTGGATGGTGCATCCGTTTGTTTGCCTTTGTCTTTTTGCTTGTGAGGCTCGAATTTGGGCTTCTCCTTCTTTTGCTTTCCTTTACCATTCGGGATCTTGGGTCCTTGAACATATAGGGATGAATCTTTGGAGCTTATGGACCCCATTTGAATCAACTTGTCATGCTCTTTTGTGACGGACTCAATGAAGGCATTCAAGGTAGGCATCTTCCAATTCGGGGTAGTTAGCCGACCGGAATTGAAAGTAGAGACAAATACCGAATAATCTTTCCCAAGCTTGCTTAGAATGGAGAGGATCAATTGTTTATCCTATTTGATAACTCCACTGTTCTTCAATTGCAAGTTCAAGTTCTTGAATTTTGTGAAGAATTCATTGATGGTCTCGAAATTCTCAGGATTAAGGCCAATCAATTCATTCTCTAATTGAAAAGCCCTAAGCTCATCCTGCTTGCCAAATAGTGTTTCAAGTTGCTCCCATATGGCTTTTGGAGTCTTCAATCCGCTGAGATGGAAGTGAAGATCTTTGGAGATGGAGAGACAAAGAAGACCATAAGCTTCATCAAGCTTGTTGTAGTGTTTGGTTCGATCTGACACATTGTTTGGCTCCAATTCAAGACCAAGAGTGACTCGGTAGTAACCTTTTGAACGTAATATGATCTCCATATCATCTTTCCAATCAAAATAATTGAATGGGGTGAGAATAGGCTTTGAAGAAGAGTATTCCATTGCTAGGAGCGAGTCAAACTGATGTAGATGAGCTTGCATGCAGAGTGTAGCAAATGCAAAAGAGGAGTTTGCATGCACAGTGTAGCGAATGCAAAAGAGGAGCTTGATAACCTGCAAATCACAATCAAACCAAGAACCGTAAGGTCGAACAATCCACCCTTTTAGAGTTGCATCACAACTGGGATTGGAGATCAAACAATGTTGAATGGGTCCAATGTATCAGATCCAGGAATTATGTGGAAACTCAAGCTTCTGGAGTGGTATTGGAAGTATTTTTAAGCTTTGCATGCACAGGAGCGAATGCCCTTGAGATATCTCATGCCAAAACTTTTTGCAATTTGAGCAATTCAGTCAAATCTTCTTGTAGAAACACCTGTAGAAAAGAGATCTTGTCCCTGCAATGGCTCTAATACCATGTAAAATTAGTCACAGCAGATCTAATGAACAAGTAAATCAATCACAACAGATGAATATAGAAAATATGGTGTAAAACTGTGCAAAACATGCAGCAGTGCTCAATATCCCAATAAGGGTGAATGAATTACAATAGAATACAATATCTGTCAATGAGCAATTCGAATTGACTAAGTAGGCCATTCGAATCACTGAATGGAGTAGCTTGAATCCAACTAGGAGTCCTCATCATCAATCGGTGGTGGTCATCAATGCACAAGAACCAGTCATCCAGGTGTCAATCTGAGTCTAACTGAGTGTGTCATGTGTAACTGAAGTGTGTAGCACTGATTAAGGGAAGGAGGCTCAGTGGGGGGTGCATGGGAGACTAACTGAAGTCAGAACAAGTCATCTAGTCAAACTGGAGGTCCAACGGAAGTGAAATAGTCAGTCGGGAGTGAAACTAGCCTCAAATCAGGGAGAATCGGAGCTAACTGAATGTAACTGAAGTGGAACTGCAGTGGTAGGTGAACAAGTGCGCCCTTCTCTGGCAGTAGGTGAGAAGTGGGCGCCTTTCAGCCTAGGAGGGCTAAAACTCTGAAGGAAGTGGCTCCCGGGTGCTAGAATAAGGTGGCTAAGGTGCTGGAGGCATCAAACTGGTGACTGGGATGCATGCAAGTGCATGCAAACCCTAGAATTTGCATGCAAACCCTAATTGCATGCAAGATCCTGAAAAAGATGATGTGGATATCCGAACAGGCCCGTGCTGGAGATAAACCTCTCCCAGTTTTACAAAATTCCTTCTAGTTTGGCCGAAACAGCTGCTTCAAAATGATGACTAAAACAATCATTTTCGGTGGAAAAACCCCATGCCTTCGCAAAAATCCCATTTAGTTTGATTTTGTTCTTTTTTGCATGTAAAAATTCAAATTCATAGGGACCATGGATATCCTTAGCTTGTTGATCTGGGACATACATCACTACTTAGCATTATTATCTTTATTTCATCTTAGCTTTGGGAACAAATGCTTCAAATTTGTTTGATTTTCACCCTCATTGGGCATGTGGTATAAGGAAATGAGACTTTATTCATGTCTCCATAGGTCTGGACCTTTTCAAATGATTAGCACAAATATGGTGCTAACACAATGGATGATTTACATGTTATGTATGCCTTTATATTTTATAGATATGTTATGTGTGTTCAATGTACCAATCTAGAATGAAGTTGGCCATCGAGTCAGCAACTGTATTCATGTCTCATGGAATGTGCAGGTATTGAATAGATTCAAAGGACCTTTCCAGAAGACGAACTCATTGGAAGAGATGGAGTAGAGTGAGGTCGCGGATAGCGTACATCCAGTTCATATGAGAAACCACTAGTTGCGAATCCAGGTGGACAACAACAGGGTTCATACCCAAGGAAAGAGCGTCAGTTAGGGTTCCAATCACCGCCTGATACTCTGCGGCGTTATTGGTCGCGTATCGTAGACAATTTCCTCCTAAGCTAATGAGATCGCCGGTCAAGGAATAAAGTACCCATGCTACTAAAGCAAGGTTACGGGTATGCCTATTGGCGTCGTCCGTGAATCCATAGAAATTTGCCATCTGCACATGCAAACAGAACATGGTATAAGTGGCGAAACAAGATCTCGACACACTAAAACAAAGTGTCACACCACACAAAACACACATGCCATGTACATTATATACAAGATACCTATGCGTGAAATGACTCAAGCATAGTTCCTCTTCAGGTAGATCCCATTGCGGGCCTCACCCAAAGATATCCCATCATAGTCTTCTAGTTCGTAGGCTCCCTTCTCCAGAACACGTTTCACTATGTACGGTCCGTGCCACATGGACTCGAACTTACCAGCCCCCATCTTATCGTGCTTTTGGTCATATGTAAGGACCAAATCACCCTCGTTAAAGACACGGGATTTGAACGACCTATCGTATTGTGCTTTGATGTGTTTCTTATGTGCCTCATTGGAAAGAGCAGCATCGCGGGGGGTCTCATCAAGTTTTGCTAGGTAAAGGAAGCGTTCTTCCTTGGCAGTGGTGTTCGGAAGAAGTTCGACTACGAGTTTGAGAGATGGAATATTGCACTCTATAGGTAGGACTGCCTCCAATCTGTAAACGAGTTGGAAAGGTGTAAATCCGGTGGCAGTCTTGACGGAGGTCCGGTATTCCCATAGTGAGGAAAAGAGCATGTTATGCCAGTTAGACTTGTGCGTTCCCACCATGCGTTGAATCATGGTTTTCAAGACCTTGTTGATGGCCTCTACTTGTCCATTGGACTGTGGGTAGTAAGGGGTTGGTTTTTCATGATGAAAACCCAGTCTGGCGCTCAATTCGTCTACCATGTGTTTCTGGAAGTGAGATCCATGGTCGGTGACTATGGCTTCTAGGACTCCGAACCGTGCAATGACATGATTGAACATGAAGAGTACGACAGTTTTTTTGTCTTCATTGTACATAGGCATAGCCTCGGCCCATTTAGAAAAATAATCCATGGCAACTATGACGTAACCATGCCCCCCGGCCGAGGTAGGCTTAGAGTGCATGAAATCTATGCCCCATTTTGCAAAGGGGCCCACAGCAATAATCGGGTGTAACGGAGCTGGGTGGAAGCGCTTTTTTGTTTGAAAATGATGGCGTGGGGGACATTTCCTAATGGCCTCGATACAATATTTAAAGATGGATGGCCAGTAATATCCCGCGCGTAGTATCTTTTGGGCTGTAGCCATCCCAGAGAGATGACCGCCACAAGCCCCAGAGTGACAGTCATTTAAGACGTGTTTAGCCTCCTTGTGTGTCAGACAACGTTGAAGAATGGAATCAACACCACATCGATACAAGGTATCACTAATGATTAAGTAATACTTGCCGTGGTGACGTAGACGACGACGGTCATCACAAGACAGTTGGGGGTTTAAAAGTTGGGTTTGAATATATAAGGTAATATCTCCATACCATGGGTCAGACGTGCTGATGAGGAACAATGATTCGTCAGGTAGAGAATCGTTGGTATCATATCCTAGATCAACACGGGGAAGATCACAAATGAGCTCGGAAAACACCAAAGACTTCTTAGACTTGGCTTTCTTCAAGAGGAGATCAAACTCCTGAAGTATCACGATCCAGCGTGAATACTTGCCCCCAAGTACTTGACGTGTCAAAACGTGGTATATGGGGTTCACGTTGGCAATAATGGTGGTGGCGCAGAACAGTATGTAATGACAGAACTTTTGGACAATTATGACTGCCGCGAGAACGAGCTTCTCGACATGCGAGTAACGCGTTTCAGAGTCAATAAGACCCTTACTTAGGTAATAGATCACATGTTCCTGGGCGTTGTTGTCCTCCTGCACCAAGACCATGGCGATCGTGGTGGAAGAAGCAGCAAGATAAATAATGTAATCTTTGTAGTAATTGGGTGGTTGGAGCACAAGGGCATGCGTAATGGCATGTTTCAGACTATCGAAGGATTGTTGCACTTGATCGTCCCAAATGAATGGGACATCCTTCTTCAGTAATCTCATGCATCCCTATGTCTTATGAGCGAAATTACAAACAAAACGTCGTAGGTAAGTTTCCTTCCCTTACAAAATTTTTAGTTTCATAAAGTCAGTAGGAGGTGGGAGAGCGACAATGGCTTCCACCTTCAAGGGATCAATGCAGATCCCCTCCTTCGAAACAATAAAACCTAGGAGGCGTCCGGACTCGACGCAGAAAATACACTTGTGAGGGTTCAAACGGATGTTATACCGTCTACATCTGAGGAAAACTGTCGTCAGATGATCGATGTGGAACTCACGCTGTTGCGAATGGGCAGGTAGGTCATCAAGGTAGGGTTCCACAAAGTCCTTCACATCATGAAAAGCATACGACATGGCCCGCTGGAATGTGGCACCAGCATTTTTTAGACCAAAAGGGAGCCCCAAGGGCAGATGAAAGTTGTCTTGTGTTGGTCGTCCGGGTGGATCTCAATCTGGTTGTAACCGAAAAATCCATCCATGAATGAAAAGATGACACTTGCAGCACAATTGTCTATGATCTGATCAATGAAGGGAGTGGGGTAGTTGTCCTTAGGACAAGCTTTGTTCAAATCCCAATAATCGACACAGACACGAATGGTGCCCTGCTTTTTATCCACGGGGACGACATTTGAGACCCATTCTGTTAATGGACCAGGGTAGATAAATCCGACCTTCAAGAGCTTTTCAATTTCTGCCTTGATCGTCGTAGTTTTTCGAGGGTGTACCAGTCATAACGTTTGACGGACTAGTTTAGCATTGGGATAGGTTTTAATCTCATGCGAAATGATAGCAGGGTCTATCCCGGGAATTTCCTTGTAGGTCAAAGCAAACACGTCTCGAAATTGCTTGAATAAGGCTGTGAAAGTAGTAATCTCTTCAGGGGAACATTTTTGGCCTAAACGAATATGTTCCACTACACCAGGAGTAATTGAGATGTCAATTGGGATGGTAGTTTCAATTTTTGTCAAGTTTCCCTCAGTGTCTGTTTGACACGTGAGTATCGGTGATTGGGGGCAAGGGTAGACATCCGGTGTAAAAATGGTGGTGATGTGGTTCTCCACATAGTCCAACGGGGGTAGGAAAGATGATCGATGGTGGAGGCCTTCCCACAGAGGGTCATCCCCACTCATGATCTCCATAATGGACTCGTCAGAATCAAAAGTCCGGAGCAAAGGATCGGGTAAGGACGACGTCCGCTGTAGAGAATAGGATGTAGAGGCCACAGCCAAGTGGTCCTTAGGTACTAACTGGATAGCCTTGTAAGTGAGTTCATCGGGTGAAAAAGGCATGGTATCTCCAATCAAATGCATAGTGGCTTCATTGGGTACAAGCCATTGATCGGTAGAGTTGGGAAAAGAGGATATCATGTTCATCGTAGCAACATGGTGAGGGGATCTGGGGTTGGAAAGACACCCATAAGAGATTAGTCTTTTATGAGGATGACCCCCATGCTCTCATATGGTTGCGAAGACTATACGAGTAACGATACATTATCATCGGGATGAGTAGCGGTGTCCGGTGTACAGAAATCCAGTTGTTCAACTGTGACAATTCGACCTTGGTGGGGGAATTGCACAATACGGAAGACGGATGACGCGGCCGCAGTCATGGCATAAAACCAATTACGACCAAGTAAAATATGATAATCCAAAGGGACTACGACTATTTCATGTCCCAAATTTGGCATTGGGTCACAATGGACTAAGAAAATTGGCCCTATTCATTAGAGTTTGTCAAATTGATGCTAAAGGTAAAATAATTGCCAAGGAGAAAAATTACTAGTTTCCTAGGTTTGGGGTGGAAGCTTTGGGATTTGGAATAATGGGGATAATAAATGATGTTGGAACATTGGGATGGCATAAATATTTAATAAAGGAGATAAATAAATATATACATGTGAAAATCAAAGTGGCATTTGATCATGAAGACACGTGGAGGAAGTGGGACCCACACAAGCTAGAATTTATGTGCCACATGGCATCCTCTTCTTGCAATTTCGAATCCATGGGAAGCCTAATTTTATTGGGATGAGTTATAAGGTCAATAATACTTGGCATGAGTCAATGAGGTCAAAATGTAGAGGAAGAGTAACTCCCATGGAAGAGGAAGAGGCAATTTGGAGCTAGTGAGACACTTGGGCTAGATTCCCTAGCTCTATGACAACAATGATGAAGATGCTATGACACCTATGACACAAATCAGACCTGAAGGATGAAATATGATATA
Organism: Larix kaempferi; assembly: GCA_027924585.1. Classification (NCBI taxonomy): domain Eukaryota; kingdom Viridiplantae; phylum Streptophyta; class Pinopsida; order Pinales; family Pinaceae; genus Larix; species Larix kaempferi. The sequence goes on from BSBM01000252.1 coordinate 7,824,021, forward strand.
TATGACATGTCAGGGATAAAAATAGACTCCAATAGGGCGCTCAAGGGTGTTAGGGCAGCTAAGATGCTTCCACATGTGATTTGGTGGAAGTGGGAGACTAGGAATTGTTGTACAAGTGGCGTTCTTTGGAATCTCTTCCCAACTTGAGTTGGAATGAGTCTCTTGGAAGGAATTCGACACATGGAGGACATTAGAAGTTTATAAATGTCAATAACAAATAAGGAAAGAATTTTTTGATCATTTGTAGAATGTGCAATTGCATTTGTGTAGAGGGAGAGCTAGTGGATGACTAGTTTCTTGCCTTAGCCAATTTCGAGGGTGAAAGATTCCCATCCAAGTTGGTAATTGGAAAGGCCATTCAGACCTTTCATTTGGAGCTTTAATGGAGTCTTTATTTTTAGGTTTAAGCTACACGAAATCTCATGGTTTCTTCTATTGCAACACATTCTCTCAACCATTTCCAGTTTTTATGGCATATTCTTGATGCTTGAGGGAGGGTGTTTTTGGTGAGCTATTGTACTCTTTGGGGGAGATTCTCATGCCCCATTTCTTTTTTAATATGAATTAAATACTCTTTTATTCATCTCCAAAAAAATTCAGGTCGAAATTCCAAGTAGAAATGTATAAATCTCATTTTTAATGGAAGAACAATGCCATTTTCCCACTACTTTGATGTATGCCAATGTATTGATGATGATTTCGAATGGAAGGATGATTATCTGATAAATTTGTGATTAATATACTGCCATGGATGTATTTTACAAGTTTCATGTACTGTACTTTAGCATTTGAAGTATTTTTGCTAAGTTTAATTGCATTGGGAGAAGAAATCGTGTCATTTCCCCAAGGGTCGAATGGGTGATTTTTGCAGCTGAATGGGAGAGGGTTGGAACATATATAATAATAAATTAATGGTTCACATGAGACCTTAATAACATCATTAATACATTCCCTAAATCTATTCAAAAATTTGAGTGGGTTTGGAGGCATTTGGGAAGCCATTTTCAGTACTTACCCCAGGGGGATTTGAACCCCAAATTACTAGTAAAATTGCATACTTGGTACAGAATCTTAAGAGAGTTTGAAGAGGTATTTTGGTGTAAATATCTCATCCCTGAACATCATATTCAAGTCCTAATATCATTAATACACCTTCCTTGAATATTTGAAGGCATTTGGAGTCAATTTGAGACCTAGAGACCAATACTAGTCAAAGGGAAATTACTAGTAAAATTCCCTACATTGGCCAGAATTGAAAGAGAATTTGCAGAAGTATTTTAAAGGTCCAAAAGAATCCCTGAAACACATATTTATGTTCTAACATCATCCATATAACTTCTCAGAAGATTTGGGAGCAATTGGAGCAATTTGGGGACCTAGAGCTCAAAACTAGTCAAAGGTCTAACTAGGGAAAAAAATGAAAAATTGTCATTTTAATAAAATTCCTAACAAGGGACATTACAGTGGTATCAGAGCATGGTCCTTGCATATGTGGATTAGGTACATACATTCAAGAATAATTGGAAGCCATGTCTTACTATTATGATGAATCCTATGAGTACAATTCTTATGAGGAATATGCAGATGCTTATGAGCAATATGAAGCAGAATGTGAATGGTACGAGGAAGAGGTGCCATCATGCAACACTTCTTACAATTTCAAGAGAAATGAAGACTATTCTTATGACTTTAAATATGATGAATATGAGTGTGTCACACCAACCAAGGATAATTCTATGAGTGAGTTCCAAAGATGGAGAGCAACATATAAAACCTTGCCCTAACAATATAAAAAATATCAAGAATATCTTGCTTGGAGCAAAAATACACAAAATGCCATGTCTTTTGAGTACTATGCTGAACATGTTTTTTGAAAATAGGCCCAAAAATGAAGATGCGGATTTAGTAAAGAAAGGTTTATGCCCTTCTTGTAAAGAACCTTGGAGTGAGTATCATACATGTGTGCATGAAATTATGTCCCACTTAAGGAGAGCTTTTGGGAATTCTTCAAAACGAGATTCCAAAGATATTGATCCTAAGGAAAACAAGGGGCAAAATGAATCAACTTTCTTGAAGGAGAAAAATGAAGAGACATCACAAGAGCATGAAGAATATTCTATTGAAAATATGGAAGATCATTTCGAAACACCTTCTAGCTTAGACACGAACCAAAGAGCATCTACTGATGGATGCTTAAACTATGAAGGAGTACCTACTGATGGGTGCTCACACCTCTATGTTGGTGACATAGAGATCACTTTTGAAAGTGTTTCTACAAGCCCAAGTTCCATTAAGCATGATAATGAAGACCTTGTAGCAGTTGAAGAAGAACCAAGATCAACTTCTCCATCACCACTTGAGCTTCATGAAGTTGGTCCAAGCAAAAATGAAGAAGATGAGGAGGTTCATTTGCAAGAGCCTCATTTTCTTGAAGGGTCCTTAAAGATGAATGAAAATAAGATCCAAGAGTCCCTTAGAATTCTCCATGACACTCAAGCATTGGTGTCAAATTCTTGTTGGAGAGCTACTTCATTGGAGGAAACATCCTTCCTTGAAGACATGGAGAAGATTCAAAGAGCAATGTGCCACATCAAAGGTAATTTCATGTCTTTGCTTTTTGATAGAAACCATTTGTTTGAGCTTAATGAATTGTTACATGTTGCATACTTGAAGAATAATGAGGATATTCATAAGCTCACAATTCAAAATGAGCAACTTCTTGAAAATTTGCAAGATACTTGTTTTTCTTCCTATGTTTCAGATTGTCAAATGGTAGATTGTTTGGAGGATTCTCATGACATGGTGGATCATGATAAATGTGGGAATTTGAATGTGCTTAATGTGTTTGAAGATGAACTTGAAGAGATCCAAACACTTGATGTCGTGGAAGAGGAACTTGAATTGTCTCTTGATGAAGGTTATGCAATTTTTAAAGAAGAGCATGATTCCTCTACATTGGAACCAATCTATGACAAAGGTTTCCCACTTTTGAAGGAGCTGCATGATACTACCCACATGGATCCTTCCCATGATGAAACTTCTGCACTTTTTTATCATTTGTGTGAGTTAGTTAATTCTCCTACATCCTACAATTCCATGTTTTGCAGCATTAGTCTCAATGAAGAATGGGTGAAAGGGTTCTTTTTTACGGTGCCACATGAGGAGTATGGAACTCCTAGATTTACTTTTTATGATGATATGGTTCGAGCACATTATTATTCACATTTGCAGCAGCATCATTTTGTTAACACCCAAAAAGTGTTCACTACCTCATCTACCTCATTACATGGCTCATTTGTCCATTTTCCTACCATATTTCCCTTAAAAACCCCAAAAATCCCACTAAAAAGCCTCCAAAAGGCCTAAAATGCCTCCAAAAGGCCACAAAACCATCAAAAAGCCTCAAAAAGGCTAAAAAACCCCTTTTTCCTCCAAAAATATCCAAAATTCCTCTAAAAATAGCAAAATCCCTCTAAAAAGGGAATAAAAAATATAAAATAATGAGGAAAAGGAGGAAAAAACCCTATACAACTGCCCTAAACCATATGGTTCCCAAAACCATGGGCCAACACTCCACCACCAAAAAACTATAAATAGGTGATGGAGATCCCTCATTTCATATGCACAATCAAGTATACCCTTACTCTGCCAAAATCTCTCTTGAAACCCTAGCTCACCCTTGAGCTACTTTCACCTTGAGAGCCCCTTTTGGACCATTCCCATCATTTGGAGAAAGAGAAGGAGCAAGTTGGAGCTTGGAGCAACCCTCTTGGACATTGCAAGAGCTTCACCAACCTTCACATTGGAGGTAAAATTAATACAAAAGCCATTCTTTACATCTTATTTGTTATGTTTCATGCACATGTTTAGAGTAATTTTAATTTCTGTTTTAGCATTTTAATTTACATTTACTGAACTGCTACTAAGGAGTCCCTTCTCCTTAGTAGGTGCTCATTTGCACAAGCTAGGGGTAAAACCCTAGCTACACCTTTGTTACCTTATGATGATGCACATCTACATGGATGCACCTATGATATGCATTTGAGTCACTTGAAGACTCATGGTTTTTCTTGCTCAACACTTGGTTCATTTGATGTCGGAGGAACTTCATCCAACACTTGGGTGAATAAATTTATGATTGGAGAACATTTTTGTTGGAAGCCACATACTTTGATATATATTTATTATTCTCACATTCATGGATGTATGGGTGAGACTTCTTTGAGTCCTTTGAAGTCTCGTTTTTTCTGCTCATCATTTGGTTCAGATTTTAGTGGATATTCTTCATTCACTTCTTGGATGAAAGAATACATGGCTGAATATTTTGATGCATATAACATCCTTTTGGAGAAGCATTATAGGACATGGGATCCTCGCCTATGTCATTGGATCAGATTTGATGGGTCACTTGAAGATTGTATGCACTTGGAAAATGGTGGTCTACTTTCATGACTCTTTGATAAAGCATCTCCTTGATGTACATTTTCATTATGGTGTTATGTCATTTGATGATATATATTTTGTACTCATGTTGTTTGGAAGAATGCATACAAGAAAATGGGATCCAGGAATCCTCTTATTTGATGGTATGGGTTGGAGAGCACTCTGAATTGTTGGGGTGCAATACAAGCAATGGGACCCTGGAATCATTTTTGTCTCATTGGTTTCATTTTTTGGGGGGAAGCAGCAGTATGGGAGATGGATTCCCCACTTGATAAAGTGATTTTAATTAGATTAGTGTAGCAACAATCATGGTGGTTCCTCTCTAAAATATTCATGGAATCTCAAAGACTCAAGATTGGGAAATTCAATGGCAACTTCAAAGAATTATACAGAAAGCAGGTTCTTCAATACCCATGTTTGGAATTGCTTGAGGACAAGCAATATTGGGAAGGGAGGATTTGTGATGTCCCAAATTTGGAATTGGGTCACAATGGACTAAGAAAATTGGCCCTATTCATTAGAGTTTGTCAAATTGATGCTAAAGGTAAAATAATTGCCAAGGAGGAAAATTACTAGTTTCTTAGGTTTGGGGTGGAAGCTTTGGGATTTGGAATAATGGGGATAATAAATGATGTTGGAACATTGGGATGGAATAAATATTTAATAAAGGAGATAAATAAATATATACAAGTGAAAATCAAAGTGGCATTTGATCATGAAGACACATGGAGGAAGTGGGACCCACACAAGCTAGAATTTATGTGCCACATGGCGTCCTCTTCTTGCAATTTCAAATCCATGGGAAGCCTAATGTTCTTGGGATGAGTTATAAGGTCAATAATACTTGGCGTGAGTCAATGAGGTCGAAATGTAGAGGAAGAGTAACTCCCATGGAAGAGGAAGAGGCAATTTGGAGCTAGTGAGACACTTGGGCTAGATTCCCTAGCTCTATGACAACAATGATGACGATGCTATGACACCTATGACACAAATCAGACCTGAAGGATGACATATGACATATATGACATGTTAGGGATAAAAATAGACTCCAAGAGGGCACTCAAGGGTGTTAGAGAAGCTAAGATGCTTCCACATGTGATTTGGTGGAAGTGGGAGACTAGGAATTGTTGTACAAGTGGCGTTCTTTGGAATCTCTTCCCAACTTGAGTTGGAATGAGTCTCTTGGAAGGAATTCGACCCATGGAGGAAATTAGAAGTTTATAAATGTCAATAACAAAGAAGGAAAGCAGTTTTTGATCATTTGTAGAATTTGCAATTGCATTTGTGTAGAGGGAGAGCTAGTGGATGACTAGTTTCTTGCCTTAGCCAATTTTGAGGGTGAAAGATTCCCATCCAAGTTGGTAATTGGAAAGGCCATTCAGACCTTTCATTTGGAGCTTCAATGGAGTCTTTATTTGCAGGTGTAAGCTATAGGAAAGCTCATGATTTCATCTATTGCAACACATTCTCTCAACCATTTCCAGTTTTTATGGCATATTCTTGATGCTTGAGGGAGGGCGTTTTTGGTGAGCTATTGTACTCTTTGTGTTGATGTATATGTAACTTCGGAATGTATTTCATCTATATATTTCATATATATTTATTGTACCCTTATAAGAGATGTGTTATTCCTCTATAAGGAAGTGTCGTCATGTGTATTAAAAAGTGTCGCAAGTGTGTGTACTTGGCGACGGGTTATTAGACCACCATGTGTGGGGTCGGCCCCATAAGGTCACTGGGAAAATAGATTAGTATAAATAGAGATCGGGAGATCTCTATTTTGATCATTCGGAAAGTCACACTTCTCTCACTCAGAAAGTGGCGCACTAGTGAGGAGGAGGATCATCTGCTACTAGGAGACTATCTCAAGTGTATTTTGGTTGTACTTTGTTTGAGCCATTGCTCTCTCTATCTCTGAGGAAGTTGTGGGGTTTTTCACCTTAGGGTTTTCCCCACGGAAACTATGTGTCTCTTGTCTCTCATGCTTTTGATTCTTGTGATGCTTTTCATGCTTATTGTGATTGTTATGCATTGATATACTGTATATGTTATTCTCTCAGTAAAGATCCTAGAGTATTGTGAATTAATGCTCAAAATTTAACATGGTATCAGAGCTAACCTGAGAAGAAGACATTTTGCAGTGACGGAAACTTGAGTTTCTTGTTTATTGTATTTCTCTCCACAGATTTTGGAAAAGCACTATAGTAGATTGACTCTACTCATCAAGGAGAATCTATCTATCCAATCAGAATTCAATTCTGAGCATTTTCAGATTTGGCCCTAAAAATTAGGGTTTCCACAAAAATAGGAATTTTTTAAATCTAGAGACATAGCGGGAAGCTCCCTGCAAAAATCGAAGTTTAGAGCTTTTGATCGAGATTTGTGGCTGGGTAGATCTCCGGGAAACTCAAACCCTAATTCAGGGCTCTCCCCAGTGAACCCGGGAGGACAAAAGGGCAAATCTGAAGGGTAAATATTTGCTGATATCAAATTCTGAATACACTAGGCTGATCAGCTCATCAAGGCGCATCTTTCTATCCTTTCAAAAAGTTGAAATTCACATTTTGAATTTTTAGGGTTTTTCCGACAAACCCTAATTCGGGACCAGATCCAGTTTTCAGCATTTCAAGTGGTAAGACCTAAATCTTTTCTATTTCCATTTGAAGTACTCTTTAAGATGTCTCACCACACCAAGCTTGAGGATAAGCTTGAAGGAGCTGATAACTTCCGAGCTTGGAAGTATAGGATTGGGTTAATCCTGGAAGAGAATGAGTTGGACTGATATGTAAAAGAAGACATCCCTATCCCAGAGGATGAAGAGGCTAAGGTATTGCATAAGAAGAACTTGGTCAAGGCAAAGAGAATCATTGTTTATTCTATCAAATACCATCTCATACCCCATGTGTCTTCTCTAAAGACACCCAAGGAGATGTTTGACTCTTTGACCAAGTTATTTGAAGGGAAGAACATAAATCAGAAGATGACCCTGCGGAACCAATTGAAAGGAGTAAAGTTTCAGAATGGAGAAACCATTCAATCTTATTTTTCAAGGGTCTCCCAGATCAAGGAGTAACTAGAAGCAGTGGATGAAATGGTGGAGAATGGTGAAGTGGTGATGACCACTCTAAATGGCCTACCCAGGTCATGGGATTCCTTTATTCAAGGAATTTGTGCAAGGAAAAAGTTGATCTCCTTCAACAGATTGTGGGAAGAATGCTCTCAAGAAGAAGCTAGGCTTGTGGCCCAAGAAGAAAAGATGGGAAATGAAGATCAAGCTCTCACAACACATGCCAGGAAAGGCAAGTCCAAGAAGGAATCATCTCATAACAGAAAATTCTCACACCACCATTATCATAAAGATAAGAAAGATCTCAGATGCTTCAATTGCAATGAGAAGGGACACTTTGCTTCAGATTGTCCCAAGAAGAAGAAATACAACAACAACTTCAACAAGAAGAAGAAGAATAACAAAAGAAGATATCATGCTCATGCTGCCGAAGATGATGAACCCCCAAAGAAGAAAGCTAGGGCAGAAAGTGATAGTGATGATGACTCATCAAGTGAAGAAGAGTATGTTCTAATTTCTGCTCTCACAGGTACTATCTCCCATGGTTGTAATGATTGGTTGATTGAAAGTGGGGCTTCCAAACACATGATTGGGTTTAAAGAATCTTTTGTAAATCTGTCTGAACATGAATCACCCCATAAGGTGAAACTTGGGGATGATTATCAATACCCAATCAAAGGAAGTGGTGAAGCCTCCTACAACCTAGATTCTGGAAAAACTTTGAAGATGAAAGAAGTCCTTTATGTACCTGGGCTCAAGAAGAACTTACTCTCCATCTCTGCATTGGATGAAAAAGGTATGAGGGTTGCATTTGTGGATGGCCAAGTCCTAATGTGGCCAAAGGGAAAGACCATAGATGATGCAGTAGTGATTGGAGAGCAAGAGGGAGGTTTGTATAAATTGAAGGGACAACCTGAACATGCCATGGTGCATGAATCCATGGAGCCAAGTGAACTTTGGCATAGAAGACTTGCTCATATGCACTATAGGGCACTTCCACTTGCAAGCAAGGCTGTAGAGGGTATTCCTGAAATCAAGACCAAACATGAAGGTGTTTGCAAAGGATGTGCAAAAGGTAAGAACATTAAGAAGGCTTTCCCAAGCAGTGAAAGCAAGGCAAAGGATATCCTGGAAATCATCCACTCAGATGTATGTGGTCCTATGTCATCCAGTTCTCTAAGTGGGTATGTTTACTATGTCTCATTTATTGATGACTTCTCAAGGAAGACTTGGGTATACTTCTTGAAGAACAAAGATGAGGTGCTTGATAAGTTCAAGGAATTCAAAACCTTGATGGAGAATCAAACTGACAAGAAGATCAAAACATTCAGATCCGACAATGGTGGAGAATTCACCTCAGGTGACTTCAAGAAGCTTTGCAGTGATTCAGGGATCAAGAGGGAGTTGACTGCTCCTTATAATCCTCAATAGAATGGAGTTGCAGAAAGGAAGAACGGAACAATCAAGGAAGCAGCAAGGGAAATGTTGCATGACCAGGATCTACCTATGCATATATGGGCAGAAGCAGCTAGAACAGCTGTATATGTGCAGAACAGAACACCCAACAAGATATTGGACAACAAAACTCCAGAAGAGGTCTTTTCTGGTAAGAAACCTGAAGTCGGCCATCTCAGAATATTTGGTTGTCCAGTATACACTCATGTCCCAAAGGAAAAGAGGACCAAAGTAGATCCTTCGGGAAAGAAGGGTATCTTTGTGGGTTACAGTGAAAGCTCAAAGGCTTACAGAATATACTTTCCAGGGTTCAAGAAGATTGATGTTAGCAGGGATGTAACATTTGATGAAAACTCAGCATTCATCAAATCAAGGAAGGCACCTATCGACGTTTATGAAGAACCTAAGGAAACTATATTTCAAAACACTACCATGACTGAAGCAATTCCAGAAGTTGTTTGTGAGTTTGAATATCCGCAAGAACCTATAGATCCACCCCATGAGGATAACTCTCAAAAGAGGAAACCTGCATGGGCTAGAGAGCTCATTCAAGATGCAGAAAGATTTGGCATTCCAGAAGAAGAACACAGAGCAAAGAAGAGAACTAGATCACATACCAGCTATGTTGCTTTACTCTGTGACATTATGAACAAAGAACCTTCCAGTTATGAAGAAGCAGCAAAAAATAAAGAATGGAAGGATGCCATGGTTGAGGAATACCAATCAATAATGAAGAATGATGTTTGGGATGTTGTCCCAAGACCTAAAGAGAATTCTGTTGTGACTTCTAAATGGATCTACAAAATCAAGCATGCTGCAGATGGGAGTGTAGAGAAATACAAGGCAAGATTTGTAACTCGTGGCTTCTCCCAGAAAGAGGGAATAGATTATGAAGAAACTTTTGCACATGTAGCCAGGTATACTTCCATTAGAACAATACTTTCCCTGGCTGCAGCAATGAAATGGAAAATACACCAGATGGAAGTCAAGACTGCTTTCTTGAATGGTGTAGTTGAAGAGGAAGTATATGTGGAGCAGCCACTCGGTTTTGAAATACATGACAGGGAGTCATATGTGTGCAGATTGAAGAAAGCCTTGTATGGCTTGAAGCAAGCTCCCAGAACTTGGTATGGTAGGATGGACAGTTTCCTATCTAGTTTGGGCTTTACCAAGAGTAAAGCGGATTCCAACCTTTACTACAAGGTTGAGGAAGGGAATCCTGTGATTCTACTCCTGTATGTGGATGAATTATTTGTAACAGGAGATGGCAGATTGATTGCAGATACTAAGAGGAAGCTTGCTGCTGAGTTCGATATGAAAGATTTGGGAATGATGCATTATTTCCTAGGTATGGAGGTGTGGCAGAATGCAGGTGGGATCTTCCTTGGTCAAGGGAAGTACACAATAGATATCCTGAAGAGATTCGGGATGATGGATTGCAAGGCCATGGCAACACCTATGGCATCGAATCTGAAGCTTCTATGTGATGCTTCATCTGAGCCGGTTGATGTCTCTATGTATCTTCAGATGATTGGATCCTTGATGTACTTGACGAACACGAGACCAGATATTTGCTTTGCGGTGAACACATTAAGCCAGTTCCTGATGGATCCAAGGAGTGTTCACCTGGTTGCTGTAAAGCATGTTTTGAGGTACCTGAAGGGTACAGTGGATTATGGGCTCAAGTATGAAGCGAATCAAAAGTTTAACCTGCAGGGTTATGTTGATTCAGATTGGGTTGGCAGTGCTGCAGATAGGAAGAGCACATCTGGGTGTTGCTTCAGTATGGGATTAGGTGTGATCTCTTGGTTTAGCAGGAAGCAGTCCTGCGTAGCACTGAGTACAGCTGAGGCAGAGTATGTTGCAGCCTGTTCAGCTAGTTGTGAGGCAGTATGGCTACGGAAGCTACTGTCTGAGTTATTTGATCTCCCGTTGGATGCTATTGGTATCTTCTGTGATAACCAGAGTTGTGTGAAGCTGTTCGAGAACCCAGTGTTTCATGACAGGTCGAAACACATAGAGATCAAATATCACTATATCAGGGATATGGTGCAGAGAGGAGCTGTGAAGCTCCTGTACGTTGCGACGGACGAGCAGATTGCAGATGTGCTGACGAAGCCACTAGCCAGGGTGAAGTTCGAGTACTTCAGGGAGAGGCTTGGTGTTCTTCAGATTGATGACACTTTGAGGAAGAAGTGATGGACACATTTGCTGAATCCATTCCAAGCATGTTGGAAGGAGGATCCTTCACATGGTTGTGGATGTAAGCGCTGGATGATGAGCATAAGGATGATGTTCTGGTTTCTTCTTTGTATGATCAGTTGGATCATTTATATATGTATGTATGCATCATGTTGGATGCTGGATATGATCATTTGGTTCATTTATATGTATATGTATGTATGCATCATGTTGGATGCTGGATATGATCAGTTGGATCATTTATATGTATGTACGCATCATGTTGATGATGGATATGATCGATTGGATCATGTGTATGTATTTTGTATATGCATCATGTTGGATGCTTGGACCATGTATCTGTATATGTATCAGGAGGATACATTGTATGATCGGGTAGATCATGTATGTTGATATGTATCATGTATTTATATTTGTATCAGGTGGATACACTGTGTGATCAGGTGGATCATGTATGATGATATGTATCAGGTAGATACTTGGTATGCATCAGGTAGATGTATTGTATGATCAAGATGATCATGGATGACGAGCTTCAGGATGTTGCTCCAGATGACATGTAGCAAGATGTTGCAATGATGATGATCAGGATGATCATGTGTACATCAGGATGATGTATGGTGAGTATCAGGTTGATACTTTGTGGCCGTGGAACAGGTTGTGTAGATAAGCATGTAATTTGTGCCATGGGAGATTTGCAGATAGTCTTTCAAGGTTTTTCCTATGGCATGTAATTTGTACCCTGGGATATATGGCAATTGCTCTTTCGAGGTTTTGCTTAGGAGGACATATAATTTGTGCCCTGGGAGATCTGCAGATAGTATTTCGAGGTTTTGCCTATGGCATGTAATTTGTGCCCTGGGATATCTGGTAGATGCTCTTTCAAGGTTTTGTCCTATGGCATGTAATTTGTGCCTTGGGAGATCCGATAGGTTGAGCCGTGTGCTCGTAATCAGTCCTGGGATGCTCTTTTGAGGTTTTGCCATGACCACATGTAATTTGTGCCCTGGGAGATCCGATAGGTTGAGCCTTGTGCTCGTAATCAGTCCTGGGAGGCTCTTTCGAGGTTTTGTGGTGACCACATGTAATTTGTGCCCTGGGAGATCCGATAGGTTGAGCCTTGTGCTCGTAATCAGTCCTGGGATTCTCTTTCGAGGTTTTGTGGTGGGGTCACATGTAATAAGTCCCGGAGATCTGGACAGGATGAAAAATGCCTCAGATGCTCTTTAGAGTTCTTGCTAGTCAAGAGACTCTTTTAAGGTTTTGTGATGCACATAATAAGTCCTGAGATTTCCACAGTATGGCCAGTGATGATGAAGACCTGTAGGTGGTGGGCGTACATCCAGTATGAAAAAGGACTGGCTCTGTAGAACTTCCTATGACGAGTAGAGTCAGATATTGGTTGAGATAGCAGTAGCAGTGATGATTCATCGATGACGATGATCCTAAGAAGAAGACTTGTCTACCAGAACTGTGTCGAGAAATACCTTCCTAGTTAAGAGGGAGTGTTGATGTATATGTAACTTCGGAATGTATTTAATCTATATATTTCATATATATTTATTGTACCCTTATAAGAGATGTGTTATTCCTATATAAGGAAGTGTCGTCATGTGTATTGACAAGTGTCGCAAGTGTGTGTACTTGGCGATGGGTTATTAGACCACCATGTTTGGGGTCGGCCCTGAAATATATATTATATTGTGGATGTACCTAACTAGACAAGTCGGCCCCATAAGGTCACTGGGAAAACAGATTAGTATAAATAGAGATCGAGAGATCTCTATTTTGATCATTCGAAAAGTCACACTTCTCTCACTCAGAAAGTGGCGCACTAGTGAGGAGGAGGATCATCTGCTACTAGGAGACTATCTCAAGTGTATTTTGGTTGTACTTTGGTTGAGCCATTGCTCTCTCTATCTCTGAGGAAGTTGTGGGGTTTTTCACCTTAGGGTTTTCCCCATGAAAACTATGTGTCTCTTGTCTCTCATGCTTTTGATTCTCGTGATGCTTGTCATGCTTATTGTGATTGTTATGCATTGATATACTGTATATGTTATTCTCCCAGTAAAGATCCTAGAGTATTATGAATTAATGCTCAAAATTTGACACTTTGGGGGAGATTCTAATGCCCCATTTATTTTGTAATATGAATTAAATACTCTTTTATTCATCTCCAAAAATTTTTAGTTCGAAATTCCAAGTAGAAATGTATAAATCTCATTTTTAATGGAAGAACAGTGCCATTTCCCCACTACCTTGATGTATGCCAATGTATTGATGATGATTTCGAATGGAATGATGGTTCTCTGATACATTTGTGGTTAATATACTTCCATGGATGTATTTTACAAGTTTCATGTACTGTACTTGAGCATTTGAATTATTTTTATTAAGTTTAATTGCATTGGGAGAAGAAATCGTGTCATTTCCCCAAGGGTCGAATGGGTGATTTTTGTAGCTGAATGGGAGAGGGTTGGAGCAGATATAATAATAAATTAATGGTGCACATGAGACCTTAATAACATAATTAATACATTCCCTACCTCTGTTTAGAAATTTGAGTGGGTTTGGAGGCATTTGGGAAGCCATTTTCAGTACTTACCCCAGGGGGATTTGAACCCCAAATTACTAGTAAAATTGCATACTTGGTACAGAATCTTAAGAGAGTTTGAAGAGGTCTTTTGGTGGCCATATCTCATCCCTGAACATCATATTCAAGTCCTAATATCATTAATACACCTTTCTTGAATATTTGAAGGCATTTGGAGTCAGTTTGAGACCTAGAGACCAATACTAGTCAAAGGGAAATTTTTAGTAAAATTCCCTACATTGGCCAGAATTGAAAGAGGATTTGCAGAAGTATTTTAAAGGGACAAAAGAATCCATGAAATACATATTTATGTTCTAAAATCATCCATATACCTTCTCAGAATATTTGGGAGCAATTGGAGCAATTTGGGGACCTAGAGCTCAAAACTAGTTAAAGGTCTAACTAGGGAAAAAAGTGAAAAATTGCCATTTTAATAAAATTCCTAACAAGGGACATTACAGACTACTTCCATGTTAATGGTTGCAGTATTACCCCCCAAATATACTACCAAGGCTTGTAACAACCCATGGGGTTGAAAGCCACGACCATCGAATGCTTTCAAGGTAGTGGGAGAACGATTTAACTCGGGAGAGACAATGGATCTCCAACACGATATCGACATGACTGAGGTAGAGGAACCTTCGTCTAACACAGTACGATGGATTTTCTTCCCAGCAATATTCGTGGCAACTTGAAATACCAACTGGTGGGAAATCCTCAGTTTAAAGTACTCGAGTCGGAACATGATTGTATTAGAGGAATCCGGATCAACCGCGCCAATGGCAACGAGAAGAGCCTTGCGCTGGTTATGACAGTTCTGCAAGACCTCTAGCATCGATAGCACAAGGGGATTGTGCCAAGTCCTCTACAATGTTGTAGTTTTGAGCTGCCCGAACATTAGGATTGAAAACTGCTTTTCGAATCGTGCTCTTAGGCGGACGCAATACTGACTCTAAGGAAGGCTTCTCAATGGTAAGAGAAGTCGGTGGCATGTTGACGTCGGGAATAGAAGTGGAATATTTTTCAATATTACTTCCAACAGGTTCCTTCTGAGGGACTGAGTCATACGAGAATGAACGTGTGTTTTAGTTAACCGTCTTGCTACGCATCATGAGAACATGTGCGGTAGAGGATGCCTCTCCGTGTGAAGGAAAGGTTTGAGCGATCAGTTGCTGGTTCTGAGTGGGGAAGGGATCGTTGAGAACTACGAGAGTAGAGTTTCCTTTGAGGAACTTCTGCACTTCATCTCGGTGGGGACATTCTCTCGAGAAATGGTCACCACCACACAGTAAACAAGGATACTTCAACTTCCTCTTTTGTTTGGTGTCTTCAAGGGTGGGTTTGGGATCCTGTTGGTTAGAAGATTTCTTAGGTTTCCCTTTGTTTTTCTTCTTAGCACCGAATTTCTGAGGTGAAGCTGATTGAATAGAATTCACTTCTTCAGTGGAGGAAGGAGTGGGTGACTTGGTGGTGTTGCTGCCAGCCTATGGCGGGGATGGGAAGAACCTTGGGGGTTCGACGGTCCACCAGTTTGAGTAGAAGGCTGGGATTTAAGGGAACCAATGATGCCATCGGCCTGAGGTCCCTTAGGTGGTTTTGCAGGGTCGTATGTAGGGAGGGGTGCATCAAGAAAAATTTCATACAACGTGTCGGATTGAGCATAGACCAGGTGTAAGTAATGGGCACGAGAAATAGCATGTTCCTCGGTGACGGCCCCTCCCATGGCCACATCTTGAGCTACGACAAGTAAAAGAGACTTTGTGAACCATTCAGCTAAGAGTTGGTCCAGAATATGAGCCTTAATGAGACGTCCTCTCCTCCGCCACTCATGGATATGATCAGAAATATGAGTCGCGGTGTTTTGACGGAGCGAGGTCAGTAGGTCCGTACCAGTTTCGTAGTGTATTGGTAACTGGAAATGAGTCAAAAAGGACATAGCAAGAGAGCGAAAATCGGGATATGCGTGCAGTGGAAACTCGATGTACCACTTGGCAGCCGGGTCGGTGAGGGTCCTTTGAAACAACCTTAAACGGATCGAGTCGTCCATCAAGGAATTGGATGAGCACCACAGGTGGTAGGTCATCACATGGTTTTTCGGTTCCTCACTGATTTTGCCATCAAATTTGGGGATATCAGAGGGTAACTTGACCAGAATTGGAGGCCAATTGTGACCGTGGAAAATGGGATCGTTGGTTAGACGAGACAGGTCAGGTAGGTCCAAAGTAGGCAAGAATGGAAGCTATTAGTTCAGCTGCGAATACCAATATTATTGATATGGCATATATGGGCCAGTGGGACCTTGAATCGACTGATTGTAAGGTGTTCCCAATGGGAATTGGTCAGAAGGGGGTGGTCCTCTGGGATTGGGTGGTGGACCATATGTAGGTCCACTGCCATAATAGGGTGGGCCGCCACTGGAAGGTGGGGGTCCTCCACCACCGGAATAAGGTGGACCTCTGGGTGGGGGTCCTCCGCCACCACCAAAAGGTGGGGGTCCTCCGCCTCCGCCGCCAGAATAGGGTGGGCCACCGCCTCCGCCACCAGGATAAGGTGGGCCACCACCTCCACCACCAGGATAAGGTGGTCCCCGCCTTTAGGGTAAGGTGGGCCTCCTCCGTAAGGTGGGGGTCTACCAGTACCAGAAGGAGGTGGTCCTCTGCCACCACCAGAAGGAGGTGGGCCACTGTTGTCGGAATGAGGTGGGCCTCCTCCATAAGGTGCTGGTCCGCCACCACCAGAAGGTGGTGGCCCTCCGCTGCCAGAATGGGGTGGGCCTCCGCCTCCGACAGAAGGTGGAGATACGCCCCTCTAGAAGGAGGGGTGGGCCAGATGGTGGTGGGGGTGGTGGGGGTTACAGGAAATTTGGTGGGGGTCCGACTGGTGCAACATTAAAATGTCCCTATGGAGTGTATGAGTATCCAGAATAAGGTATCCCGTAGGGTACGTTTATGGGATTAAGTTGTCCCGACGTAGGATTAAGATAACCTGGATACACTTGACTCCATGGTGGTTGATTTGGGTTGGATGGTCCCCCACCGTGGGATAACCCCGTGGTGGTTCCCACAATAGGTAAAGAGCTTCCAAGGGAATGGCCAATTGGAAGTCCTCCACTCGAATTATGGCTAGCGAATGACAATTCCCCCCAGTAACAACATATTGACCACTAGTGGATGGTTGACTCATAATGGGTTGTTGACCACTGACTATTGGAGGAACATTACGTGTAAAAACAACAGGCGGTAAGGAAAATCATCCCCGCGAGTTTTGGGGTGGGGGAGGAGTGGGTAACGTTCCAGTAGTAGTAGTAGTAGTGGTAGGGGTGTTGGACTGTTTTCCTTCAACATTCTGAGTCATGTGAGGTGTGGAACTGGTTCCTGAAATGAGAGGTGTGCTCGCAGGAAAGGATGGTTGACCAAGTTCGTAAGTGGTCACGTTGTAGAGGGGTGTCTCCGGTGAAGTAAGTGATAATGAACGAATGGGAGTGCATTGAAAAATCGGTGTCTCCGGAACGTTGTTCCTTTGACGTGTAAGGCTCTGACGCCGAAGTGTGTCACCATGTTGGCGTAGGTCGTTCATGAGTTCAAAGACAGGAGCCAAATGCTGGGCATGAGGATCCCAATGAAAAGGAATGTTTTATGGCTCTTGCTCTATAGCCAAATGGGCCCATTGTTGCCCAAGAGAGGTGTCCCAAAAAGATGCAGATAGACCAAAAGATGCGGATATAGGATCATCCTGGGATGTGTTTAACCATTCTATGAACCCAAGTTCACCCGGCATCACACGGTCTAAGGGTATGTCTTGTGAAGTGGAAAGTTCTTCCGCTTCCGCCCTTGACGGGTTAGAGGTTGGTGAATCAAGAAGAAACATGTTCGCTCCAGACTCCATAGTGGAGTTTTCTACTTCATGCGAAACGACCGTAACTTGTGTGGCCATGCTTACCCGTGAAATGACCTCCTGATTAAGGGAGTATTCGGGTGGTAAGTTTAAAATTCTGCAGGACCTTCTCAAAGGTTGTTCAGCCAGAGTGACCGAAACGGAATTTCTCCTAAGGGTATACTAAACAAAAGAAAAGTAGTCCAGAAAAATATACAAAAACTAAGGCCGCAAGCAAACTTATGTGATAGGTGTGGATTCAAAAGTCTGGAACCTCACAGGATTTTCAAGGCTTCGCAACTCGCGATATACTCCAGGGTCCAACAGTTATACTCGGCCCAATTTTTCAGAGCACTAACCAGGGAGGATTAGGACCGTACCCCTGACCATATAACCCGACTACCTGATAGTACATGTGTAGTAGCTCCCCGAGTGTTGTTCTCAGGAATCCTAGGAGTGTTTCCCGATATACTCAAGGTACGTGGGAGCTCAAATCCATGTTGGTGTTGTCTAATGCACAACCGTACGGCAAGAGCCTTCCGATATACTATCGAGTACGTGAAACACTTTTTGATATACACCGAGTACGTGAAGTGCTTTTCGATATACCCTAGGGTACATGAAAGAGCCTTCGATAAACCGGTTGGTACGTGAAAGAGCTTCGATATACCGTTTGGTAGGTGGAAGAACTACAATACCCCCGAAATGCAGTGCAGGAAAATAACGACAACTGCCATGTTTTAAGACGCCGGAACACGTCTCTAACTTAACACACAAGTTACTAAATATTTTAACCTAGCTCTACCGTTAATTTTATCTGGACAATTAGGTGAATGCATGAGGTGAGTACATAAATGTAAACATAATGCAATCCCTAACTACATGAAAAATGCACTCTTTCTTTTGATTAAGTCTATGTACGGGGGGAGAAATCTTTTTCCAATGGTCTCACAAAATAGTAAATTTCAATAACACTCTCAACCTACCAAAAATGATAATAAAAAACACTCTTTTCGTTTTTCAAGCAAAACATGAAAATCAACAACACATCAAATCCAAATCAAAGCATTTTCTTTTTGTATTTTCAATTATAATGAAACTAAGTGATGAAAAGGGAGAATTTCTACTTAGAGCACACTAACTCTTCAATTTTCACTATGATGGCCTAAAAGCATGAAAACCAAAAATGCATATAACTCCTTCAAGCATGGAAACACCTTTGCAAAAATTTGACTTCACTTGGGTTTTTCAAGAAAATGAATGGCTCATAATTCATGAAAAACACAAACAATTAACTTATTTTCAAACTTTCCAAAAGATCTATGACGAACTCCAATGCATGAACCAATTTTTATGACAATTCTCAAATGCACTTGAAAAAAGGTAAAAATGAAGCACTTTTTGATTTTCCAATGAATGCACCAAGACCACACTTGATAATAATAACGCTTTCAAACACAAATGGCTGAAAAGAAAAGACTAGTTGCAGCACTCAACTCACTCAGAAATTCTCAAGAAAATGGCAAGCATCCCAATAAACTAAAAACACACAAAACACTCAAAATCAACCAGATGCAAATAAAACTAAATAATGTGTGCGAAAAGAGGTCTGGAATCAGATCTAACGCAATGACTAGATCAGGTGAGGAGAGGATGGAGTGCAAGGTCAAGCAGATGAAGGCGGGGAAGTTTAAAGTGTCCACCACTACCAAGTCTTAAGCTTGTCCAAAATGGAACCCAAAACCAATCCAAACAAGTCCAAACAAGTCCAAACACTACCAATGCAAAATCAAAAGATCTTTGACTGGAAAATGCAGTACAGAGAGGTCTGCAAACCAAACCAAACTCAAAAAGTTGGAGATTGGATGTCCCAAGCACTAGGCTTGACTGCTCGGCGCATCCTGTGGTCAGGCTCAGAGTGCCCGACATAGGTGATAGGTATATGGTTTGCGTCGGCAGCGCAAGATGCAGACCTGAGTTAAGCATCGAAGGCGCAAGTTGCAGGGAATTAGAATGCGCCCGTGAGGGTACATTGCTCTGGTGATACTGCCCAAGTGCTCCATGCGAAATCCCAATGCAAGGATGAAAAGATATCCAAGAATGAGCAACTAAAAGGTTGGATGATTATACACACAGACTCAAAGGAAGTCAACAGACTCTTCAAACAAAAGATCTGGTGGCGAAAAAGGCTTAGGAGGAAAATGAAATGGCTCACAAAGAAATCAAAGAAGATGATATTCGAATTGAAATCTTAAAACAACGTACGTATTCCCCAGTATGGTCTCCAAATTTTTTACCGGACAATCTACCGAAAGCGGACTTAACGCATGATCTCCCTAGTTCAATGCGAATCTAGAACAAATCAGACAGAACACAAATCTACCTTCCTAGATCAAATTAGAGATTAAGTGATGTAAACATCTTACCTTTCATATATGTATATCTCCTTCTTCTTTGTCACTTCAGGCTCCACGGTCGTCAGATCCGTAGCTGCAAGACCTCTCAGAACATGCAAGAGACAAACAAGCATTAATAGTACATCTACACAATAATTGATCTAAGTAAACGGTTAAGGAAGTAAGCTATAAATATCAATGAACAACAAGACATTTATGGAAAGAGTTTTGTATTACTGTATAAAAGTGGGAATACAAAGAAGAGAGAGGATTACAACCAAGCCCTGACGTTGCAATCTTCCTCCAACAAGCCAAGCCAATGCCTCTAAGGAGAAATGGGTGCCTCCAAGAGGTGAATGATGATCTCCTAAGCTTATTCCACCAGTATATGGATGTTATAGCCTTTCCTCCCTTTGGAATGGAGAGGATATTCATATATATAGGACTAGGAGGATAGAATAGGTTGAGAAATGGTGAGAGAGGACTAAGGGATCCTCCCAAGGGGTTACGGAACTGAATGCCAGCTCTCCTACAAGTTAGGAATAGAGATCCAATTCATACACCTTCGATAAATCGCTCGAAGATGCCCCTTATCCACATTAACTGACATCGGCGCAAGTTGTATTAGGACAACTTGTGCCTGATAGGGACGGTGCATGCTATACAAAGGTGACATGAGCCAACAACGCAAGCTAGAAGGTGACTACCTAGGCCTGATCTAGTTAGGTGCAAGTTACAAGGGAGCAACCTGTGCCAGCCCAACTAGATCCCATGGAAAGGGGTCAGCAACTTCTTCAATTGAACTTCCTAGTCAGGGGAACTTCAGGGATTTGTGCACTGAGTTAACATATGTATTATGATGGAAAGATTTTAGGTGTAGCACAAACTACGAGAATGAGGCATGTAAGCTACTCACAAATGAATACTCTCTTAGATTTGAAAGCGTCCAAGTATAATTCAAATGAATCATAAATAATTCAAAAGAAGCATTCCTAAGTAATGCAGGGAGCATTTTTGTATCTATTCGTTAAACCTCCAAAGGAAACAAGAAATAGAAGTCGAAATATAAGTTGAAGTTTATATTAATGTTTAATACAGACCAAAATAGGTCAAATGGATTTATAGTGATTACAACCAACAAAACTATCCCAATCAAATCAAATGGGTGTAAAGAAACCCCCCTAAAGGTGTGCTAGATCAACTTACAAATGGTCTTCCCTTCATCCCAAATGGGTAACTATTGTCTTTTTTTAGACTGAGTTTTTTAACAGAAACATCTCCACATAATAGATTAGCATTGAGACATGGATGAATTGAAATATGAGATCAAATTACTTTTCAAAATTTGCACCTTGCCACCTGAATGAAAAAAGAGATGGTAAATCATTTCTTTCTCTGCTTACACAAAACATTGAAGGAGGGGGGCTACTGAAATTCTCTTCAAATTATGACACCTAAACAGTTTCTCGTGTAGCAAAATCTATAGAGAACATGTAGCAAGAACTACTATTTTAAAAATCTAAAATCTAAAATATACATAGAACTAGTATTTTTTTTAAATTTCCCATAGTGGTCGGATATCTGACGACCCTTCCAAAGAATTCAACGACCTTGCCATACCACCGATGAACAATTTCATTGGACTTTGTATTTTGTTTGTGGGTATATGCGTCGGATATCCAATCTTCTGTAAAGTAATGTGGGTCGAATATTCGATGACCCTTCCAAAGAATCCGACGACTTGCCATACCACCAACAAAAAATGTCAGCAGACTTTGTATTTTGTTTGTGGGTATATGCTTCGGATATCCGACGGCCTATGAAGTAATATGGGTTGGATATCTGACCTCCTATAAAGTAATATGGGTTGGATATCCAACGGTTTATAAAGTAATATGGGTCATATATCCGACGGCCATGTGGTCGGATATCCGACCTTCTGTAAAGTAATGTGGGTCGGATATCCGACGGTCATGTGGTCGTATATCCGACCTTCCAGAAAGAAATTGTAGTCGGATATCCGATCTGTATGTTATGTCGGATATCCGACGAGACCGTATTGATGTCAGATATCCGTCGAAGGTCAACCGATGTTTAAAAAAGGAGAGTCTTGTCGGATTGTCGACAACGCAATGTCAAAAATCAGACATATATGACGTCAGATTTTGGGTTCATATTTTCATGTGTATGTCTTTCTTCCCATTACTAGTCTTGCTTGTACAACAAAGTATGCATCCTCTAATAAATCAAGCAACATATTCTTTTATTCTACGCCAATAAACATATCTTGTAATTTGGAAACTGTATTTCCAATACAAAAATTCCCTCCAACTTTGGAGGCTTGAGCCTCTCTCATGAATTGAAATATCTCACCATTAGGAACATTAGAGCTTGTCTAGATTATAGAGTAATCAATCCTAAAGATAATAGTCATCCTTGATGTAACCTTCTTCTACATGGAATTGGCCTTGTATCTATTGAAATACCTCCTTGAATTCGTCATCTTTTGTGTATTCCTCCTTGTATGCATCATGGGTGAAAGGATCCATATTCCCAAGAGTACCTAAATATGTGATCATGGATATAGGTTGTGTTGCGAGCATGTATTCCAACTTATTTGTAATTCCCTTCCTATATTTGATGATTAAATGGAATTGTTGTAAAAATCCCATCCACTTGTACTGTCATGTTTGCTATATATTACTCTGGGCCTACAAATACCGCAATGACTGGTAATCATTGTGAATGATGGTCTCTTTTCCCATCAGATAGTGCTTCCACTTCTTAACAGCTTGAGACAATACATAGAGTTCTTGTCATATCTAGGGTAGTTTAGAATGCTACCATCAAACATTTCAAAATTATAGCATAGTTTCCTCCCACCTTGCATCAAAGTCGTTCCCATAGCATAGCCACTTGCATATGTCTCTGATTTGAAAAGCTTATGTAATATGGGTAATGGGAGAACTAGTTCCTTATTGATGTATTGATTGATCTCTTCAAAATATTTCTATTGATTCTTCACCCACTCGAACCCCTTGCTATTGGTTATTATCGCATGGAGAGGTGCAACCAAAAATGAATAAGAAGATATGAACTAATTTTTAAGGTATTGTGCTTCCCCCCAAAACCCCTAACTTTAGTGATAGTTTTAGGAGTAGGCCACTTGGTGATGGCATCCATCTTTGAAGGATCAACCTTAAGTTCTCCACCAATCACATACCCCAAATACACTAGTGACTATTGAGTGGACTCACATTTCTTAATATTAGAAAACAACCAATGCTTTTACAGAGTCTATAACACCCACTTGAGACGTGATATATGATCTTCCTAGGTAGTAACCACTATAAACCAATATATCATCTAAATACACTATTGCAAATGAATCTATATTGAAGGGTGCAATACATCATTCATCGAACACATAAATTTAGTTGGTACATTACACAAACAAAAAGGGAAATACTAACCATTCATATAGACCTTACCTAGTCTTCAAGGTGTCTTCTTCCGTCACTTACACCTGGTGGTACCTTGATTAGAGATCCAAATTAGTGAAGTACTTGGCATGTTGCAACTCATATAGAAAATCATTGTCCTTGGGAATAGGGTGTCGTTTTTTGAGGATGATCTTATTCACAACTCTAAGTCAATACACGTCCTCAAAGTCCCATCCTTCTTAAGTACTATGATAATAGGTGAATCACAAGGTGAGGTGATTGGTCGGACTACGCCCACCTTTAGTCGTTGCTACAATTTCTTCTTCATTTCTTATTCTTCGAGAATAGAATGTCGATAAATTTTAATGTTCATCAATGGAGAATTTTGAAATAGCGATATCTCATGATCCACTTCCCTCTTATGAGATATCCCTCTAGATTCTTGGAACACTGCTCTGTATGCTTGCAAAAGTTTCTCTTATTGATGCTTCTACTTACTGGTACATCCCTCCAAAGATGCCTTTACTTTTACAAATTCACCTTCTTGCTAATTATGTCCTAAGAAAAGAAAGACAAACTTTCTACTTGAACTGATCATATTTTTCGCTTGATTGGCACTTACTAGAGAGATCTTTGATTTACCTTTGTGTGCATTGATGATGAAATATTTTCAATCCTTGATAAATCAATATTGGTTTGATCTGCTCATGGATATTTCAGCCCTCGTATACATGCAGGGGCTTCCAAACATTACACCACAAACATCAAGTGATACTATGTCTACCTCTACTTCATAAATATAATTTACACTTACGGAAAATTTAATCTTGCACTGGTTTGTGGACCTAATTTATATATCCTTAAATTTATCTATCATGTTGTATAGGGGCTAGGGTGATCATTTACTCCAAATCCAAGCTTACTTACCATATCTTCTACTATGAGATTGTCTTGTGAACTAGAAGCAAATAGATCATCTACCTTGGCCTCCCTATTCTAGATCTTGATATGGAAGTTTTTGTTCATCTCCTTCTCTTACTTGTGATGAAGGATAGTCAGATTCGCCTCTTTCTACACTGAAGTGAAGATAAGATTCTCATCCACATATGAGATACTCTCTACCTCTTTGCTTGAATATTTTAATAGAATTTTCTTCTTCTTAGCATCCTTCTTGTGGTTATTAGGGTTCAGCTCTAGTTGTAGCTTCCTACACATGTCTTCAGTGTCACCATCAAGGTGTCAATTATTACTATGGTTTTTTGGATCCTTAAACTAATTTTCCATGGTTGTAGTCTTCTTGTATTTTTTTTTTACACTTGTTCTTCCCCTCATAGGAATAATCTTGGTTCTAATTTTGTTTAGAACTGTTGGGATCTTGTGGACTATATTTTCTAGGTATTGTGCTTCTGTTAACACCCAAAAAGTGCTCACTACCTCATCTACCCCATTACATGACTCATTTGTCCATATTTCCTACCATATTTGCCTCCAAAACCTTAAAATCCCATTAAAAAGCCTCCAAAAGGCCACAAAACCATTAAAAAAGCCTCCAAAAGGCCACAAAACCATTAAAAAAACCTCTAAAAGGCCAAAAAACCCATTTTTTCCTCCAAAATAGCAAAAACCCTCTAAAAAGGGAATAAAAAATACAAAAAAGAGGAAAAAGAGTGAAAAAGGAAGCAAAAACCCTATACAGCTGACCTAAACCATATGGTGCCCAAAACCATGGGCCAGCACTCCACCACTAAAAACCTATAAATAGGTGATGGAGGCCCCTCATTTCATATCCACAGTCAAACACACCCTTACTCTGCCAAAATCACTCTTGAAACCCTAGCTCACCCTTGAGCTATTTTCACATTTGAGTGCCCCTTTTGGCCCATTTCCAACCCTTTGGAGAAAGAGAAAGGAGCAAAGCTGGAAGCTTGGAAGCAACCTTCCTAGACTGCTGCAAGAGCTTCACCAACCTCTACACCTGAGGTAATCTTTAATACAAAAAAGAGAGATCTTCACCATATTTTCATGTTTTGTTATTTATGTTAATGCTCATGCTAGGTTAAATTTCATACTGTTTTTATTTACTGTTTTTCTGAACTGCTACCAAGGAGTCCCTTCTCCTTAGTAGGTGCTCATTTGCACAAGCTAGGGTGAAAACCCTAGCTACAGTTTTGGCGACTCCCCTTGTGTTCCTTTGAATTTCTGGTTATAGTTTTAAAGTTTTAACCGTTTTCAATTTTCTGCAATACTTTCCTGTTTTTTCCTTTCGGCTGTCCCTTTCGGCTGCCGTAAACCGCGTCTTTTATCTCCCGCAGTTGCGTTTTGACCGCGTCTTTCAGGCATTTACCTGCGATCCGACTGCGGCTCTCAGACTGTTTTCGGCGACCTACCGGCAGTTTCCAGTCTGTTACCTGCGATCTGACCGTGGCTATCAGCTTGTTTCGTGCGGTCCGACCGCGGCTGTTAACCCATTTTCCCGCGTCCCGCTTGCGGCGTTCAGCCCTTTTCCTGCAACCCGCCTATGTCTTTCGGCCTTTTTCCCGCGTCTTGCTTGTGGCTTTCAGCCATTTTCCTGCAACCCGCCTGCGTCTTTCGGCCTTTTTCCCGCGTCCCGCTTGCGGCTTTCAGCCATTTTCTTGCCACCCGCCTGCATCTTTCGGCCTTTTTCCCTCATCCCGCTTGCGGCTTTCAGCCATTTTCCTGCAACCCGCCTGCGTCTTTCGGCCTTTTTCCCGCGTCCCGCTTGCGGCTTTCAGCCATTTTCCTGCAACCCGCCTGCGACTTTCGACCTTTTTCCAGCGGTCCGAATGCGTCTTTCGGCAAAAATCCCACAACTCGTCCGCGACTGTTGAGCTGTTTCCCGTGGTCCGACCGCCCAGATTTTCCACAGACCTGCGGTCTATTTTCTGCACTTTTTTCCCTGTATCGAACCCAACACTTTGCTGCAATATTTTCTGCACCTGCACAGCCATCTGTCCTATCTGCAGCCATACTTCCCTACAGCCTTTTTTCTGCAGTATTATTTATGTTCCATTTACAGAATATTTTTTACAAAAAAAAAAAATTCAGCATTTTAATTGAAAAGAGAAAATTTTGCATTTCAAAGTTTAAATTCTGTATTGTTATTTTTAGTTAGAAATTTTCCCACCCCGTGGCACTTTTACTTGGGTTCATCATCTCACACGCACACACTCTGTCACCTAATTCAAGTGAGCCCTAAAATACTACTTAACACAACCAACATTCTAACCCCACTTGGGGAACACATAAGAATTTTTGTAGTTAGGTAGGATCGGGGGGATAGGCATCCAAATAACACCCCTCGGTTGCTTACACTTGAGACATAGTTGTTGCCCATTAGGGAACCAAAATCCCCTAGTATTTTTTGACACGGTTTAAAACCAATTTATCGGGAAGGCCTCTCCCTTAGGAGGGTTGAAGTCGCCAGACTGGTTCTGGAAGCCTGAGTGGAATACCGCAATCCATTCAGTAACTGAAGGATACCTTTCGCAGTTCTCGGTGTATCACCCGTATGGGGATACAGCGGCGATAGAACCAAACGGCAGATTCACCCAACCGAACGTGTCATGAACGGGGTATCTTAGTTGCTTTTCTTCTAGGATTGACTACCCGGTGTCCCTCCCGGTAGGGGGATATCTTTAGCCACATGGCTCTACTATCCATATTGTCTGACTTGGATTTCATCACCTTGCAGAGGATATGTCTAGTTGAGTCATAATACTATTTAGCTAGGTGTTTGCATGCTCCCTTACCTCCTTTTGGTCTAGCGAATCCACTATTTTTATTTTTTAGGAAACCTGTTGCTTGTTGGTATTCTGACCATTTCTGTTGATACTCCACTTATTATAGCACAGCTGTTACAGTAAGTGTTTTGAGTTGGTTGTTGGCCTAAGTGCCATATTTTGTGAGCTCCCCTTCTGCACACTCGATTGCATTAGGGTTTTTTGAGTTGTTTTTCACTTAACACAACCCACAGATATTTGACACCATCTGTCACCATTGAGTCCCCGAGACATTCTCGGCGCCTCCGGGGTGAGCCCCGACAGCACGGTTCACTTGACATCACCCGTCATAGACATAGATCTTCATCACTTGATACCACTCATCATAGATCTCGAGCCTTGTCACTTGACTCCACTCGTCAACGGCATAGAACTTCGTCACCCGATCTAGACGCCCCTTATTTTACCTCTGATTCTGAGGCAGAGTCCGAGAACCCTATTTACACTGCACCAACTAGCCCCATGGCTGGCATGATTTCCACCCCTTTCTTTGTAGGGACCATTGGTGGAGCATCCACCACCACACCAGCTACCACACATGCTTTGGGTATGCCCTCGATGGGGCCCACATCTACCATTCTGATCACTGTACCCATTCCAGTAGCTAGCATACCTATCGCCACTCCATCAGTGACTCACACTACTCTTGGCGGTGCAGGACCGTCCCATACCACTTTCGTTCCCCCACTTGGGGGAAACATCCCAAACCCAGCCCCTCCACTTGGGCGCATTGGCCCCAACATGGTCACACCCACTAGTATGTCACTTCCTTCTACTAGTTTGTCATTCATGGCTAGTCTCAACCTTCCTGACCTGGCTAGACTGACTAACGATCCCATCAGACACGACCCTGCGTGGCCTCACATGCCCACCAAGCTCCCCTCTGACATCCCTAAGTTTGAGGGCAAGGTAGGTGAGGACCCCCAGAACCATATTATGTCCTTCCATCTATGGTGTTCCTCCAACTCCATAGTGGACAACTCTGTCCGCCTCCATCTGTTACAACGCACCCTCACTGGCTCTGCAGCTAAGTGGTACATCGAGCAGCCCCATGGGACCCATGCCACCTTTACCTCCCTTGCCTCGACTTTCCTGCAGTTCTTTCAGTTACCTGTCCGCTATGACGCGGGAGTTGAGATCCTACTGTCTTGCAGACAGAACACGGCTACCCACATCACTGACCACATTCATGAGTGGCGTCGACGCCACAACCTCTGCAAAATCAAGTTAGACGACCGTATCTTCTTAGATTGGTTTCTAAAATCCCTCCTTCCTGTCATTGCCAAGGATGTGGCATCCGAACAACCCCAGTCCTAAGAAGAGGCTATCCTCAAAGCCCAGCAATTTGACCTCATTTACGCCCAGTCGGGTTATCTATATTCCATCATACCTGACGCCCCTCACGGCGATTCCTCCCAACACGATGCGCCGGGAGCATCCCATGCCGCAAATGGCATCATTGGTCGTGTTGCCTCACATCCTCAACCCTTTTCCATAGCACGTCCTAGCCATGGCCCCGACCTTTCGCGGGCTACATCTCAATCCGGAGCAACCAATTCGTATGCTCCTATGGCACATCATCACCATTCCCACGGACCCTCATGTCCACCTGAGTGCTTTGGTCATGCATCCCCCGCTTAAACCCCCCCGTTCGCACCTCAGCCATATTACCACCCACAGGCTGCACCAGCTCATATGTCCTCTCAAGCCCAACATGCTTATTACCCACCACAGGAAGCCCCTGCGGAAAACCCCCAACCCGTTCCGCAGACGTATCAGCAACCCCCACAAGGTTCAGCACCTGCGTAGCCTCCACCTGCTTATTATCCACCGCAGCCTACTCCCGTACCTGCACAACCCCAGAACCCACCTGCTGCCCAAGGGCAAGTATACGCCCAACAGAATCCGCAGCAGAACCAAAACAACCAGCGCCAATAGGGCCAACAAAACCGTGGCAAAGGTCGTAACCGTGGGAACAACCCCTCTCCAGACCAAGGCGATCAACCTCCCAATCCCCCAAACAACAATAACGCAGCCCCTGCCAACCAGAACCCTGATCGGTCGCCCAAGCAAGCCAAAAATCCTAATTTGCGAACAAACCATCCTTGTTCTATTTGCGAGGTCTATGGACACTATACCCATGATTGCCCACATTTGGAGCGAGCTCAGCAACTCTGGACTGATGATGCCCATCGCCAAGGGCACGCGGCTCCTCAGGCGCCACCCAACCCCCCACCTCAACATCAACCCTTGGTATTACAAAACCCTTTACCAACCCAAGGCGTAGTGAACACTCAGCTCTTGGCTCCCCCTCAAGGAAACACGCCACCACAACAACAGATCACTTATGCCGCTACTGATCAACCCATGTTAGACTCAGGTACCCACCACTTGTTAATGATGTCATCCGCTGATGTCAACCTCCAAACCCGTCGGAACCAATATGGCTCCACCCCTGAAGCCTCTCCCGCCAACAAAAGCACTAACGCTCATCCCACTGATCATACGTTACGTATACCTCCGACTCCACTAGATGGCTCCTCCAAAGCACCTCGCTTCCCACTTCGTCGCATCAACAATAACCCCAATGCTCGTGCTGCGTCGAATTACAACATTGTAGATGACTTAGCCCAATCTCCTGCAGCCATGTCTGCATTAGAAGTCTTAAAAAACTATCCTTCACAGCGCAAGACTTTGCTCTCCGCGATTGGTGCTATTGACCCAAATGATTCATGACTAATGGCCTTCGATTTGGACCAGTCCGAACCACGCCTGCCTTCCACTTTAGCGTTCCAAGTTTCTGTTTCCGTTCGGAATCTTGTCATCCATCGGTGCATTATCGATGAAGGTGCCTCTACATGCATTATGTCCACATTCGTTTGGCAGAAGTTGGGATCCCCTACTCTTCAGCAGTCCACCACTGCATTGCAAGCCTACGACGGTCGTTCGGCTCAACCCCAAGGTCTCTTAGCTAATGTCCCCGTCTAGTTGGCTGGTAAAACCATGCTCATTGACATAGAGGTGATCAATGCCCAACTTGATTATAACCTCTTACTTGGCCGCAGCTACATGCATGCCATGCAGGCGGTTGCCTCATCCGTTCTTCATACCATGATGTTCCCCCATGACGGACGCGTGGTCAAGGTCAACCAACTCACCTATTACGATCCCAATGCCCCCGCTGCACCCGAAAATGTTCTCCCCATGGTTGAACAACCTGTTTGTGGTGAAACTACCTCGTTTGTTTCCCCCGTGGGACCCGAAATTTACTCAGATACGCTGATGACCTCAACATTCCAATCCATTCCACCCCCATCACCCACAACCGAAATATCTGACCTATGTACCCTTTCCCACAATACACAAACACCCAACAATCAACCACCCTTGTTACCCAAACCACCGTTGGTACCTAGTCACATTGGTGTTACACCCATCCACACAATCCCCTTCCTATTCCCTCCATCGGGCGTAGTAAGCGCCCTAGTTATGGCTACTCTTAGCCTCCCCGGGTTAACCTTGGGATTACCCGTGTGGTATATTTTGCCTCTCGTTCCCCCGCTGACACCAAATGTCGTCCTACAACTGGTAGAACCCATTGTCACTAAAAACCAACAACCTCCTGGTGTCACTACCCCTTCGTCATCTACGAATCCCCCTCCTCTTATCAAGCCCACTGGGGGCAGAGTCCCACAACCATACACTACTGTACCCCCTCCCAAAGCAATTAAACCCCCCCCCTTTGTTTCGTGCTCCTCCCAAATTCTCATTGTGTGATGAGTTAGGCCATCCAACTCATCAATGTCCACAATTACCTGCATTACAGGAACACATGCAAATGCTAGACGACGACCCCAACATCCCGGTTGTCGAACTAAGCCTCTTGATAAATCACTGCGTACCAACCACCCTTGTGCAATATGCAGTATTTACGGCCATTACTCACATCATTGTCCTGATCTCCCAAATTACAGAGCAGCTCTCTACGAGATGAATAATTTGGACCTTGAGACGGCACCCCCCATAATTGAGGAGATCCACCCCCCAGTATCACCCTCAGTCGGCGAGATTAACACCATTTATATGATCTCTTCGACTACCACTCCCTCGTCAACCGATTTGACAACTCAAAGTTTCCGCAATGATGAGGAGATTCTAGAGGCTCTCACTGCCCCGAATTATCCCTGGGACGACATGCACCATCGTTCCTATTTCCTCCCAGAAGACTCCTCCTCTACCACAGCTACCCAATTTGCGGTTGAGTCCAAAGATTTCCTTCCCACCAAAGTCGACTGGTTTAACGATCCTATTCCTGCTCCTGATGCCTTTGAGGAAGGTAACATATCCAACATCTCACCCGTCATCCACATAGATATCTCTGACCCACCTGGTGCTCTTGAAATCATTACATTAGGAGCCTCCTAGAGTGAGTATGAGATTAGAGAGTACAAAAAACTTTTCCAAGAGTTCCGTGATGTCTTTTCCTGGTCCTATACCGAAATGCCTGGTCTCGACCCCGCTATTATAGAGCACCACATTGACACATGGCCCGATGTACCCCCCGTTCGCCAGAAATAGCGCCCCATTCATCCCTCAAATCTCCCCGCTGTTAAAGTAGAGATTGAGAAACTTCGCAAAGCAGGATTCATTTATCCTATTACATATACCACCTGGGTTTCAAACCCCATCCCTGTTAACAAAAAACAAGGCACCATCAGAGTATGCACTGACTTCCACGATTTAAACCGAGCCTGTCCCAAGGACAACTTCCCCACGCCATTTATTGACCAAATCATCGATGCGTGTGCGGGGCATGAAGTCCTATCTTTCATGGACGGTTTTTTCCGGATACAACCA
This sequence comes from Larix kaempferi, assembly GCA_027924585.1. Lineage (NCBI taxonomy): Eukaryota > Viridiplantae > Streptophyta > Pinopsida > Pinales > Pinaceae > Larix > Larix kaempferi. The sequence continues at coordinate 7,856,150 of BSBM01000252.1, forward strand.
GATTCAGATCCGTAAGGAGGATCAGTACAAGACTGCCTTTACCACCCCATGGGGCACCTTTTCCTATCGCGTCATGCCTTTCGGTCTCAAAAATGCTGGTGCCACCTTCCAGCGGGCCATGACCTATTTTTTTCACGACTTGGTCCATATCCTGCTAGTCTATCTTGACGACCTTACAGCTCATTCCCGGAAACGATCAGACCACCTTAACGACCTCCGGCAAGTTTTCCTGCGTTGTCGCAAATATCAAATCCGCTCGAACCCACAAAAGTGTGTCTTTTGCGTTCTGGCAGGCCGGTTGTTGGGTTTCATTGTTTCCCAGAAAGGAATTGTTGTTGATCCCCTGAAAGTCCAAGCCATCATAGAACTTCCATCTCCTCGCACGCTTCGGCAGCTCCAGAGTCTGCAAGGGCGATCTAATTTCCTCCGTCGCTTCGTTCCTGATTATGCCACCACCATTCATGGTTTCTTACGCCTGCTTTGTACCCGCATACCCTTTGTTTGGGATGAGCAAGCAGAAGATGCATTCGAAGCCCTCAAGAAATCTCTCACACAAGCCCCTTTGATCTCCCCTCCGTATTTCTCTCAGGACTTCATCCTTTACGTCTCGGCATCCGATTATGCCGTGTCCGGAGTCCTTGTTCAAGAGGACGTCGCTCGCCAGGAGCATGTCATTTATTACGTCAGCCAGACCTTGTCTGGACCACCCCTACGTTACCCATATGAGGAAAGACTAGCCCTTGCTTTGGTCTTTTCCGTTCAAAAATTGCGACACTACATTTTACTCAGTCATACCACAGTTGTCGCCGACTCCAACCCCATGGTCTATCTCTTAAACCGACGCCTCCTGCAAGGTCGCATTGCTAAATGGGTAATTATCCTACAAGAATATGACCTCACTTTCAGAACCCTTAAGAGCACTAAAGCCCTCGCGCTTTCCCAACTCATCACCGATCTCCCCTCCCTTCTGCCGTCCCCACAAATCTCCGATGAGTTACCCGACAATCACTTGTTCATCATCTCGTCTGATGACCCATGGTATGGTGATATTTTGTTATACCTTCGCACGCACAAGTTCCGACCCAACATCAGTCGTGATGGATGTCGTCGTATCCGCCACCATGCCTCTCGATATCTCCTCTTAGGCAATGTCCTTTACCGGTGAGGAGTTGACACGATTCTCCGTCGTTTCCTTACACACGAGGAAGCCGAACACGTCCTCAATGACTGTCATAGCGGTGCCTACGGCGACAATTTCTATGGAATGGCCACCGCCCAAAAGGTCATCCGCGCCGGATACTTCTGGCCCACACTCTTTACCGACTGCATCACAGCGGTCAAACATTGCCATAATTGCCAACTTTTTGCCCCCAAGGCCCGGACACCACCCGCTCCGTTACACCCAGTCGTCACCGTTGGCCCCTTTTGTAAATGGGCCATCGACTTCATGGAATGTAAACCCTCATCTGCCAACGGCCATAAGTACATCATTGTTGTCGTCAATTACTTCACCAAATGGGCTGAAGCCATGCCCACCTTCAATTGTAAAGCTGACACCGCTTCCCATTTCTTTTTTAACCATGTTATCACTCGATTCGGAGTCCCCAAATAGTTGGTCTCAGACCATGGTTCACACTTCGAAGATTCCCTTTGGCGCGAGTTATCCACCCTACTGAAATTCGAACATCAGTATTCCTCTGCTTACTACCCCCAAGGGAACGGCCAAGTAGAGGCCATTAACAAAATTTTAAAAACCATCCTCCAATGCACTGTTGACCGGCATAAGTCCAATTGGCACCACATGTTATTCCTTGCCTTATGGGCTTACCGTACATCCACCAAAACCGCCACCGGTTTTACCCCGTTTCATTTAGTTCACGGGGTAGAGTCTGTCTTCCCCATCGAGTGTCAGATACCTGCCTTACACATCGCCGTCGAGCTTCTCCCAGACACCTCCCCACTTGAGCACCGTCTGATATCACTAGAACAAGCTGATGAAGACCATCGTGCCACTCTCCAAACTATTGAAGCCGCCAAGAACCGCTCCAAAGCTAGTTATGACAAACATGTACACCCTCGAACTTTCCGCGAAGGGGACCTCGTCCTCGCCTATGACCAAGCCCATGACAAAACTGGTAAAGGAAAGTTTGAATCCATGTGGCAAGGCCCTTACATCGTGCAAACTTGTCTCGGAAATGGAGCATACATTTTAACTGACTCAGAAGGTCACCCTTTGCGCAACCCCCGTAATGGGTTGTATCTTAAACGCTTTTATCCCTAAATAACCCGCGGCCCCATTGGTCCGTATTGTACAATTTGCTCTCTTTTTGTTTTTCACCTTTTTTACCACAATCTTACATTCATCATTTTTGCATGATCACAGATGGACCCTCTTCCACCTCATTACATTGGCTTCGCTAATGGCGCAAGCCGCTGGTCTCCAAACCTGGCTTCTGCAACATGGGTCTTATATTCCCCTTCACATGAATTGATTCACCTTGATGGAATATGTATAGGCGTTGCTACCAATAACCAGGAGGAGTATGATGCTGTGATCGGTCTCTTGACTGCTGCCCTCCAGATGGGCATATGTCACCTTCATGTGTTCCTTGACTCCCAACTACTTGTCTCCCAGCTCAACAACTGCTATCAGGTGCGTGATCCCTGCCTCTTTAGAAAATTCCTGCGCACAAAACAACTCAGCCGACAATTTGAATCCATAACATTCACCCATGTCCCAAGAGCTCAAAATAGTGTCGCAGATCAAATGGCTAACAACATCCTAGATTGGCACATCAATCACACCATGTAAAACCTCCATCATGCATCATCATCCCATAACATCTTATCAAAAACATATAAAAAATCCAAAAAAGATTGCCAGGGGCATCCACGTGCCTATCACCACATAAAACATTTGCATCCATGTGCAATAAAAATAAAAACACATTCATATACAGGGGCATCCACGTGCCTAATCCTACATACATCATGTTGCATCACATAAAATACACAAGGGGCATCCATGTGCCCATCACCCTATGCTACTTGCATCCACGTGCAGTACATACATATAACAAACCATAAGCGCATCCACGTGCATATACTAAATCATCATCGCAAAAAGGTGCATCTATGTGCATATATATATATCAAAAAATAAACGTCAATATGCTACACATGTCCTGAGTACCCCCGTACTCAGCTATACAAAAAAATCTATACATCAATACGCCTCATAGAATACATGCCGTAGCTACAAAATCGGGGGGGAGTCCCCTACACTCCCTAATGAGAATCATACCCTCCGTCACTACCTGCATCAGCTGCCTCCGAGTCCTCACCTCGCTCCTCCTCCGGCAACTCCTCATCCCCCGCGGGCTCCTGTGCCCGACCCCTATCCGCCAAAATAGCCACCCGGATCGTGATCGATCGGAACTCCCGTGGCTCCCTCAGACAGTCCTGAATCACCTCTGGATCCACGTCCCGCCACCCATCATCAGTCACTCCAACCAGCAACCGATCCAAAAGCATCCATACGGACTCCAGAGTCCCCTCAGCGTCCCGTCAACGCACCTCCCCTCAGCCTGGCAGGGCTGGTACCGCCACATGCCCCCTGCGTGCTACATGTCCTGGTGGTGGTCTCGGGCCAACATCTGTAGATCACACATCAGTCAGTAACAATATATCAAAAATCTATCATACCCAAAATCTTGATATCCATAACATAACAAGCAAATCAATACATACAATATGGTCCCCACGCCTGCCCTGGCGGCTGTGGTGCCTCTGGATCCCCGGTGTAGTCCATATCTCTGTATGGATAATCATCCAGTGTCAGTGGCATCTGCAACCACTGAAGGTAGAGCTCCTGAGTAAAGTATCTCCCAACCTCACCGCCACCCCGGCGGCGCATCATCTTTCCCCACCGCACCATGCGCGGCTCCCTCAGTCCTCCTGCCCTGATCGGCACCCGCGGCCGCAGTGTAGGTACCCGCTCCATGAAGAAGGCACATAGAAAGGATCCATAACAGAATCCCTTGCCAGATTCCTTCACCGATGTCAGCTGCCACTGAACACAAGTGAGGAACATCTGGACCCAAGCATAATACACACCATCCAGCACCCGCTCCACCAGCTGCATCTGGCCCTCGGACACCTTCTCAGGTGACTGGGACCCCAAAACTCGAACCACGCACGCTGCAATCGCCTGTACTGCTGGCTCCTGCAGGTCCACCACCCGGAGTGCATTCCTCTGCACCCTAGCCTCCGGAACACAGTACCACTCCAACATATCCTCCATATCCACATCTACGGATACTCGTCGCTGCGTATCAACCACCCTACCCAGACAGGGCAACCCCGTCAAGAAGTATACATCTGCAAGGGTGAGATCCACCCTCTCTCCCTGCACCCTGAATGCATGAATGTACGGCTCCCAAAAGCTCACTAATCAGTTCAACAGCAGCGTTGTTGAACGCATCATAGGCACCTGTGTGAACTTCAGCAGCCCGCACAGCCCCAACATAGACCGCACATGCCGATCCCTCTGGATGACATCCACTATCTCATCCGGGACATCCCGCTCTCGCCAAAGCACCAACGGCATCCTGTCAATCACACAAGGTAAACTCATCAGAATCATGTCAAAGAAGTAACCCTTCCCCCCCCCCATGGGAAACCCTAAAAGCTCGATCCCAATCGCGGCTTTAGGTCCCCTTGCCGTGGTTTCCGACCGCGGCTGTCAGGGCTACAGGCGCGGTCCCGGACTGCGCCTGTAGGAGCCGAACTCGCGGTCTTGAACCGTGTGTCCAGCCTCGGAATGCGCGGTACCAGACCGCGTATTCCGACCCGAACCTCGCGGTCCCCGTCCGCGCAATCCGCCCTGGAACTCGTGGTCCCCGACCGCGGTTCCACCCCACAAACCCGCGGTCCACCCCACGTGGACCGTACAAAAACTCCCCTGGGACCCACTACCACCCCCCCCCCCGGAACCCAATGAAAATGCAGGTATGAGTTTGTCGGAATACCTGTAACTCCTGGATCCGAAAACAGCCGGTCGGATCTCCCAGAAACACCAACTCATCTCTGGTCCACTCTGATCACTAGTCAAAGTCAACAAGTCCAAATGACACTTGTCATGTTGGATCCACTCACTATTTATAGTCCGTTGACTTTTTCTTGTTTTGGCCATTCTGAACCCATATGGAGTCCATTTTTTGAACTGTTTCCACCACTGGAATCAGCACGACGAGACCGTCATGATGGTCAACTTTTTCTCTTATTTTTTCCACATCATTTTTTAGACACCACTAGTCGCCTCGGTTTGCGTGCCACTTCAGCTGCTCTTCATTTTTGATATATTTTATATCATCGGATTCATTTTTCTGAGCCCATGATGATGCTTGAGATCATTTCTCGCTCTCACCCCCATATTTTTCAGGTATTTTTCAAAACGCCCCTCGTCGCCTCGGTTTGCGTGCCACTTCAGCTATTCTCCGTTTTTGACACTTTATATATCGTCGGATTCATTTTTCTGAGCTCGTGACGATGCTTGAGATCATTTCTCGCTCTCACCAGGTACAATTTCACCATTGTGTCCCGACAGCTTGCTGCCTCGGTTTGCGCGCCACATCAGCCGCCATCGGATTGTTCCACAATTTTACATGAGCCATTCACTCCTGTCATACTGCAATTATTTCATTATTTTTCCACCATTCATTATCCCGCAAGGAGGCCCACCAGTGTTCCCCCCTACCCTCGTTCTTGGTCATCATCAATGTTCCTTGATTGAGCACTTCCTCCTTGCCTGACCATTCCTTTTGTTTGGTATAATTTTATCCCTTTTTCGGGCCGGACAAGTCCTTTACGAAAAAGGCACTTAGGGAGTTTCTGTTAAGCTCTTTTCTGACTCCTAAAACAATGAAAAGATCACCGAGCAATCTTGCTTCCTTTCATGCTCGTTAAAGTACCTGAAAGGGCGTCTATCTGGTATAAGTTTAACCCTTTTCCGGACCTGGTAGACTACTCACGAAAAAGGAATACTCTAGTCACACCGGCTAGAAGAGTTCTTCATTGCATTCTTTTATGCTTCTTCGGGCCTTGGATACTAACACACGAAAAAGAAACCCCCTGGAGTCTTGTTATCGCTTTCAGACTCTCTAAAATTGAAAGCAACCACGAGCATGAACTGTCCTGGGCTCGTACAAATCCACACGACAGTAGCATTCCATTATTTCAGAGTCTTCTTATCGCTTTCAGACTCCTTAAAATTGAAAGCAATCATGAGCATGAACTGTCCTGGGCTCGGATAAATCCACACGACAGTACCATTTTACACACACTTCTTCTAGTTCCTTAACCTGTGAAGAAGTCCCACCGTGCCCCTTGGCACTATGATCGATCATCTCGGCAGCACCCCCCAATCAGGTCGCCTTTGTTCAGAGTAGTCTGCAGTCTCCTGCCATTTTACACCAGATTGAGTATCACTCATCCCAGTCACTATCCTTGATCCATTACAGCTATGATCCCTTTCCCACCAGTCAGTTTCATATGCTGCTCGATCGTCCCCGCCATCATACTCTGAACAAAGGAAGTTTGAGTCCACCCACTCTACTTGCCCAGTTATCCCCCATAGCATGTCAGTCCTACCATCAGTACTCTCACACTCGGTTCTCCACCTCGTGCTCCTATCAAGGAAACATCATTTCCTTGCTAGTTGCAGGTCTCCCTCTGTCGACGACAGCCCCTCTATTCCAGAGGATAGACCCAGAGGTCCCTGTGCCTTGGACCCATCACCATCTGTGGTGAGTTCCTACGGACCATTTTGAGAGGAGTCATCATTGCCTCTCCGAGTGTTTGTTTCTCACATGCTCGACTTCAACACCTTGATCGCATCGTTGAGAATCATGCAGGCTTTATATCCCTTCAGTTATTGGTCGAAGACCTCGGATTTCCCCCGACTCTAGCACATTGGTGAGTCACTTCGGAACCCCCATTTATATGTTCCCGTGGATGTCTGGGTTGCGTTGGCGATTGTATGCAGAAGCCATCCAGTTATATGCTTCCTTGAGTACCCAGTTCAGTTCCAGTTCAGTGTACCATTGAGGATATGACTCCCTGTCACTATGCTCCAGCAGCTCATCATTTCCTCTGGTACCCCACTCAGTAGCACTGTTGTTATTCCAATGTATCAGTTATTCAGCTCAGACATAGTCAGCCCAGCAGTATGTCCCAGATTTGTGTCCCCTCTGGACCCTTATGATGTACACAGTGGTTCTCTATGTATCCTACAGGTCCCCCTTTTCGGGCCTCACTGTTATTTTTTATGTATCTTGATACGAGCATGGGTATGCCCGCCTCGTCCATATATTGAGATTCTTCCTCATTCATTAGTTGAGGCCATGTATATTTCAGGTCCCCATATTTTGGACCCCATTGTTATTATTATTCTATATCTTGATACAAGCATGGGAATGCCCGCCTCGTCCATATGTTCAGATTATTCCTCATTCATTATTGAGGTCATGTACTTTCAGTTTTTGCAGTTTGTTCGGGACCATTGGTCCGGGCTCTAGTTCGTTTCTTCTCTTCTCCACACCCCAGGAAAACCATAAAAGACTTATGATGTCTATCGGCCATACGATGAGCTCCTGCCCTCACACATCAGGGGGCAATCTGTTAACACCCAAAAAGTGCTCACTACCTCATCTACCCCATTACATGACTCATTTGTCCATATTTCCTACCATATTTGCCTCCAAAACCTTAAAATCCCATTAAAAAGCCTCCAAAATGCCACAAAACCATTTAAAAAGCCTCCAAAAGGCCAAAAACCCCTTTTTTCCTCCAAAATAATCCAAAATTCCTCCAAAATAGTAAAAACCCTCTAAAAAGGGAATAAAAAATACAAAAAAGAGGAAAAAGAGGGAAAAAGGAAGCAAAAACCCTATACAGCTGACCTAAACCATATGGTGCCCAAAACCATGGGCCAGCACTCCACCACTAAAAACCTATAAATAGGTGATGGAGGCCCCTCATTTCATATCCACAGTCAAACACACCCTTACTCTGCCAAAATCACTCTTGAAACCCTAGCTCACCCTTGAGCTATTTTCACATTTGAGTGCCCCTTTTGGCCCATTTCCAACCCTTTGGAGAAAGAGAAAGGAGCAAAGCTGGAAGCTTGGAAGCAGCCCTCCTGGACTGCTGCAAGAGCTTCACCAACCTCTACACCTGAGGTAATCTTTAATACAAAAAAGAGAGATCTTCACCATATTTTCATGTTTTGTTATTTATGTTAATGCTCATGCTAGGTTAAATTTCATACTGTTTTACTGTTTTTATTTACTGTTTTTCTGAACTGCTACTAAGGAGTCCCTTCTCCTTAGTAGGTGCTCATTTGCACAAGCTAGGGTGAAAACCCTAGCTACAGCTTCCACACAGGCCTCGTCAATTGTTCTAGGATTGAAGAGCATCACTTTATTTAGTAAATGAATATGTAGAACCCTAGATACTTAAGGAGTACATATGTATCCTTGGGTGAGATACCTAATATGATAGCCATATTTATTTTTAATTTTTCAGAATTTACTTCAATCTGATCTAGGATCTTAACTGAGAGAACAACATGTACAGCATATCTACAGCATATCAATCATGGACACAATAATGCAAGCACACAAGAGGCACAAAGTTTACTTGGGGAAAACCATAAAGGTGAAAAACCCCAATAACTTCCTCAGAGATAGATAGAGCAATGATACAACCCAAGCATAAGAGATAGACATCTCCTAGCAATAGCTTCTCCTCCTCCACAAATGCGCCACTCTCCCAAGAGTGCGAGAGAGAATAGAATAATGAAATAGAGTGCCTCCCGCACTCTATTTATACTTGACTTGACTTGCCTAATAACCTTTACTAGGTCGGCCTTAACTTAACCACATAACATAATGCTGACTGGTCCGACACCCAATAGGGTGGTCTAATAACCCTTTGACCCACATGGCCTACCCCCAATAGCGTGGTCTAATAACCCTTCGACCCACATGACTTATACAGGGCGACCCCAACAAGGTGGTCTAATAACCCATCAAGTATAAGTTACAATACTTACAATATAAATGACGACACTTCTGTATAGAGGAATAATAACATCTCTATAGGAATACAAACACTTCCGTATAGAGGAATAATACCATCTCTATAGGAGTACAATATACATATATGAAATACATTCTGAAGTTACATATGCATCAACATTTATGAATTCACTGGTGTAATCTTGCACACTCTTCCCTTGTATTTTCCTGAAGCAATGCCAATTGATCTAGTGGTCCTCTACATACATGATAAAGTAGAACCAAGACTTAATGAGGGTTTTTAAATCCTTCCACTTAGTTATAGGAATATTACCCTCTATCCTATTGGTTTTGGAGCTAGATCTTCCAATCTCATAGATGATATTGTCTTAGCTATGCACCCTGGAGGATTGTACACCCATTATGCATTTTTAGGGGTTCGGGGCAACACCCCGAAAAAGGGGGTTTGGGGGCGGAGCCCCCGGAAACGGGGGTTTGGGGGCGGAGCCCCCGGAAACGGGGGTTTGGGGGCAATGCCCCTGAGAAATGGGGGTTCAAGGGCAACACCCCCGAGAAAAAAATTTGGGGCTGTTTTCGCCAGTTTTTTTGCGGGCCCATGGTTTTGGGTATCCCATGGTATTTTTCCCCCTCTAATATCAGTCAAGCAAATGGAAATTTTATGCTCCTTATCTATTTGATGGATACTAAAATAGATCTCTAATTGTTGTGACAAATGATTCAACTTTAAATAATCTCTCTCACCTTGTTAGGGATTGATATCCACTTTCTCTTCCATCTTAAGTAATAATATAAAAGGAATATTGGTACTAAAACTTGGATTCTCTTTTTTTAGCTCTTTCCTTGACTCCCTTCCGGGTCTCCTCTTTCTTATGATTTCCCCCCTAATCTGGTATCTGAATTAGAACCTCCAAAATTGCTCTTTGGAGACACCATGAGGATAGCCATGTTGCATGAGATATCAGTCACTTCCATTTCTAGATTTGTAAATCCCTACTCATAATCGCATGTTGCTTCTTCATTAGACTTATCTAACATGTCTAGGGTTTTAAGAAAAAAAAATCCGCCACTAGATCATGTGGTTTCCTTCAAAACCCCAAATAAAACTACTCTAATACCAATATGATTTGTAAACTACCATAGATATTCCATTGGAATAGTTTGGAACAATGGATCTTACAACTTAGTTATTTTTATTAGCTTATTTCCACAGAATGATAAATAAACTAGAATTGAAAGAAAAATAACTAGAGAAAAGAAATACACAATACAAACCATGAACATGAGATTTACCCTAAGAGAACACACTATGGGGAAAAATCCAGCCATAAATGAGGATTATTCCTTGTTCATTTATATTAAATGTAGATACAAAGGAAAAGATACTCTATGTGGAGCTACCTTTATTATTGTTTCTTGTATGGATACTACATGATCTCATACTCCCTCTATTCTAATCTAATATCCAATCCATTACTATTGCTCAGATATAGAACAATGCAATAATATCATCAAAATGGGACCCCTCTTTTCCTAATGGCTAGACATTTAACATAGCTTGATATCCATCTAGGGTGAATTTTAGTATTCTTTCATGCCTTGATTCATGATTACTGTTAGGGTTTTGGACCTTATAGAATGTTCTTGAAAGTACACATGTAACTAGATATACATATGTGAGAAATGAGAGATGATGTGGAATCCACTCCGTGTCATGGTGGCCAACTGGATAGGTCAACTTGCGGAAGGCATAACTTCTTCGTACAAAATCTAAGTGAGGCGAATATTTTACCGTTGGAAAGGTATCTAAGTGTACAATCGTGCTAAGGGGCATTGTGTAAGTGATGAATGCTTGACCCCAAGAAACTTCATTTAAGTCCTCAAACAAGCCCCAAAATTTTCTAGGCCCCAAATATGCAAAGTGAGAGTTTCCACTAAAATGGGCTCTACAAACCAATTCATCCAATATTCCCCCCCCCCCAGAAAACACCAAAATAGAGAAAAATTATATATTGATCCATTTTGAATCATACTCAAAAAACAAAATAACTCACTAGTAGTGTATGTGTCATAGTTGTTGGCCTTGTTCGTGATTTATAGGGTTATAAAGTTCATTTCTTATGTAAGGCCCTTGTTTTTCTTTTTGAGCATGGTTTAATAGCCTAAACCTATCATTTCTATCTTAAATAAATTAATGAAGACCATATCTTAGTTAGAGAACAAAGATCCCATATCTTAGTTTGTGTTTTAGTGCAAATATCATGATGCTTGATCTTGAGAGGAGATATGCTTTTAAATTCCTAAGGCCCTCGGTATCCTTCCTTGACCACTATTAACACCCAAAACCGTCAATCATAGAAAATAAATCATAATGGCTCTTTGGAAACCACTTATGGTGGATAGATCCCCAAAATAAGACATGATTTATGGGTGTAACTGTCTTTCATAGTGACTGAGAGAAACAAGCTTCATTTAGGGCACAATGCCCTTTTTGTACTCCCACGATCTTCACTATACCTTGAAACATATTCTTGGTTCACAAATAACTTAGTCATGGTGCTCATATCCCAATTCGAGGTGACTAATACCATACACAGTTCATATGTGGTGGTTTGAGGATTTTTCCATGGAAGCCTAAGAAGTAAGGGTTGGGGTTTGAGGCTCTTCTTTTGATTCCCATAGTATTTTCAAGGTCTCAAGACCCATATATAGTGACCAAGATCTCGTAATGGAATATAAATTCAACTCAAAAGCCAAAGACACCCTAAAGAGAGATCGTGTCATGGTTTCTAGGTTTTGTTCACAGTGATTGATCTAAAAAAGGTTCAATTAGGGAGCAAGGCTAGTGTTCACCTGCTTACCATGTTTATTCCTCACAACACATTTCCACTGCATAAAAACTACTTATGGCACGTATATCAACTCTAAAGTTTAGAAACCACCTATGAAAGGATCCTCGAAAATTAAAAAAAAACATCCTAATTTTTTTTTTCATTCTTCAACGATGGTCAAGGCTCAATGACCCATCCATGGTGTTTAATAATTATAATGGAATCCATATCCAACTCAATTTCCAAAAACCCCTACACATGTGCAAATCCATGTCATTTTACATAGCCCTTGATTCTGAAAATCCTTGTTTGGTGCATAAAGGGATTTGTTTACCTTCCTTGATGTTGTTTAGAGATTGATAACCATTCTTGTTCTTCAAAACCTAGATTCATTTTGTCCATATCCATCTAATAAATCCAATATATCTTAGTGCGGTTGTTTGAGGATGGGACATGTACATGTAGAGCCATGTTTAGTTATGTAAGGTATTTTAATGAAACATGTGTAATTGTATTTTAAATTTTTTGGTATTTGATTATTATATTTTCCATTACACATTCACATAGAAAAGCTAAGCTTAAAAATTACATATTACTTCATAACCCATATTGAAGCTAAATATGAAGCAAGCCCTACCACTTCACAATAAGGTGATTAATGTTAAATTATCTTATATCGGCATATATCCATTTTAAACCTGGATCTATTAAGCACCAAGAGAGATCCAATTTGTTGAGGTGTAATTGTTTTCGTCATGTGTAATAAATTTATTAATTGGATCCCTCTAAGTTCTTAATAGATTTGGGTTTAATATAGATCTATGTTGGTTTCATACATTTAATTACTTTTTAATTTTAATAAGTTAAGAGCCGACATGAATTTTTTTAATGCTTTTTTTATTTTTGGGACAACATCTCCCCCATATGAACACGATGCAATCACATTGCTTAAATTGATTAATCTTAATTATTTTTATAAATAATCTGAATAGTAAAAAACCCTTAAATTCACCTCTAGGTCCACGCTTTCCCTACCAAACAATGTCAATAATAAAAAGTAAAGTCAATTAGAACCCCCCAAATTTGCATTGAGTCCTCACTTTTCCTACCAAACAAAATCATTGGGTCCTCACTTTTCCTACCAAACAAGACCAATAACAAAAGGTGAATTCCCTTTGAATACTTTTTTTAAGTGGTAACGACTATGAAAAATTCTAGTTGATTATTATTTATAGATGAGCCAAATCTCCATGTAATGCACCAAATGATAATAACTTTCTCGGTGTCTGTCTATCTTATCATTCTTCGCATTGTTTGAGAACTTCGTTGTAGAATTTTCCAAGGTTTGTTGTTTGTTGCCGCACACAATAAAAGAGGTATCTTTTTGGCGGGGTCTGTTGTTATAGCTGCTTGCATAATAAACCCATTTATTTTCAAGAAAGAGGTATTTATTTTCCTGATGTATATCCTATAATATATTTTTCTATCTTTTACAAATGTATGAAAAGGAAATCAGTTAATTGTATTTAAATTTCAAATTGTAGACATTTCAATTTACTTTAATACATTATTTATTTGTTTTCGGATTGAACTCTTTTTACATTATTCCATTCCTTTTCTTATTTTGTTTGTTTTGTTATTGCGAAAGTTTGGAGTTTGTTATCTAAAATTTGCGCATCGTAATCTAATCTACTCTATAGCGATCGTACATCCTCCTTCTTGTTCTTGTTATGAATAAATTTATAGAAGTTACAAGTTATGTTTAGTTTGTGTGCCTTCTTCTCTTTGACTAATTTGCTTTCGAAAATTTGTGGTTCCGTAGGAAGGTAGACCTCGCTAGTGAACAAGATGGCAGGCAATAACAAGAAGATGACAGGCAATAACAAGAAGGGTATGTCGAAGAGATCTAAGCAAGAAAAGGCTAAAGTTGCAAATGGACCCCCTTACCCCACTGAAGATGATAGAGTTTTGAATTTGCAGATACTCAACGACAAGCTTGCGAAAGAAATCACCCACATAAGAGAAGAAAACGTTTTTTTGTCAACAAATCTCACTTAAATGCGATCAGAAATTGAATATGCAAGGAGAATGACTGAAGACAGAGAGACAATATGTTGTAGTTTGTCAATCGCAAATGTCGATGATGCATGTCGAATTTGATGAATTGGTCGAAGTCGATCAACTTGTCGAAGTTGATGAACTTGTCGAAGTCGCCAAACTTGTCGAAGTCGCCAAACTTGTCGAAGTCGATGTTGGCATCCAACAATAATGCCAACTGTTGGGTGGATCATACCTCCTTGCTTATGAAACAATGGTCCCCATTGTTTTCTCATAGAGATGAGGAAACTTGTTGGTATGTTCATTAGCAGAGTACCATTTTCCTTGTGTTGGAATCTGTCCGGCTTTGGCCACCTGAAACAAGGCAATTGTGTTCATCCTTGTATGGCGTACTCGTCGTCCCACAATGGTGTCGTAAGGAAGAGGCTCCCGAACATCTGGATGGATGTCTTCGGGTTCTTCTTTCTGCAATTCATTCTGTTCCAACAATGGTGCATGGTATGGTCGAATTAGATCCACATTAAATACTAGATGTAGGCCCAGGCATGAAGGAATGTCGAGCTGGAAAGGGTTTTCTCCAATCTGCTCAAGAATACTATACGGACCATATCGCAAAGGCTTCAGTTTCTTATATCTACAAGTAAAGCATTCCTTCTTGAGATGCAACCAGACCTGATCCCCAATTTGAAATGAATGAGGGATACGATGCTTATCGTGTCAGGCCTTAGCTTTCGCATTAGCTCGCTGCAACATTTCCTGTGCTTGTTTCTGGATGTCGCAGATTTGATCTCGAAACTTCAATGCTTTGTCAACTTCTTGCCGGTTATAGTTGGTATCGTTCGACTATGTAGAGGAACTAATCAAGTCAATAGGCGCTGAGGATTGAAATCCATAACAGATCTCAAATGGAATATTTCCCGTAGAGATGTGCTAAGCAATATCGTAGCTATGTTGTATATATGGGAGACTTTCATCCCATGTTCGTCGATGCTTGTGGTTGTACATACGAAGCAGTTGTACTACCAAGCGATTCACAACTTCCGTCTATCCGTCTGTCTGAGGATGGAAATATGTTGATAAGGAGAGTCTTGTATCGAGCTGTTTCCAGAGAGTCTTCCAAAAGATGCTGAAAAATATGGCATCTCTGTCGTAAATAATGGTTGTCGATAAACCATAATGTTTCCAGACATGTTCAAATAAGAGCTCAGCGGTCTGCTGCACTGTCATGGTATTCTTGCATGGAATGAGAATGGCCATCTTGTAAAACTTATCGACTACTACTAAGATTGCGTCGTGCTAATGTTTGGTAGTAGGATATCCCATCAAGTATTCCATAGAAATAGATTCCCATGGTCGAATAGGAACTAGTAAAGGTGTGTACAATCCCTATCATCGATTAGGCGGTTTAGCAATGGCACAGACCACGCATGATCGAATGTACTTGTTGACGTCATTTTTAAGTGAAGTCCAAAAGAAATAATTTTGGATAATAGCAAGGGTATTTACTACTCCAATGTGTCCTGCAGTCTTGCTGAAGTGCATGTCCCAAATGAGTTGCTATCGATGCTCACATGTCAGTACACAAAGTTTTCCAAGCTTGTATAGCAAGGTGTCTTTCAGGAAATAGTCGGAGGTCGATGACTTGTCGATATGAATTTGTTGATAGACTAATGAAAATTCGTTGTCTCCTTGATACAACTGAGGCCAAGTAGTGGTATCATAACCCTGCATACTCGTCATTGTAAGAAGGAGAGTAATGGGTGGTCGAATTAGACAATCGGTGGCGGCATTGGCATTACCTTTCCAATACTTATTTACCAACTGAAATTGTTGCAGGTAATTAATCCACTTGAGTTTTCGAGTTGTTTGTAACTTCGACTGGGATGGGGAGAACTGTAAAGGCTTGTGGTTAGTGAGAATGACCATCTCCTTGCCAGGGATATAATGTCTCCATTACTTAAGAGCTTGAACAATGGCGTACATTTCTTTTTCATACGTCGAATATCTTCTAACAGTGTCGTTAAAAGTTTCGGAATGAAAAGCGACTGGGTGACCAGAATGAGTGATCACTGTGCCCAAGGCATAGTCCGATGCGTCCGTCTCAATCTCAAAGGACTTATGCAAATCAGGTAACACAAGTACTGGTGTAGTACAAATATTGTGTTTGAGCTACTCGAAAGCTTCTTGTTGTGTTGATGTCCATTTGAAGACAATTTTCCCGTTTCCCTTGGTCAACTGATTCAAAGTCCAGGCTATGTGACTGAAGCCGAGTATGAATCGTCGATAAAAATTCGCCAAACCAAGAAAAATTCTTAGTTCATGAATGCTTTGAGGAATGGGCCAATCTTTAAGAATTTTCACATTGTCTAGATTGATGTGAATGCCTGCAGAGTCAATTACATAGCCCAAATATTTGATGTTGTTCATCGCAAAGGAACATTTTCCCATGTTCAAGTAGATTCAATGTTGTCGGAGAGTGTCGAGGACTTGTCGAAATTGTCCGACATGTTCTTCCCATGATCGAGTGAAAATCAATATATCGTCGAGGTAGACAATGACACATTTGTCGATGAAAGGTCGAAGAATGTTATCCATATACCGCATGAAGGTTGTAGGTGCATTGATTAAGCTGAAAGGCATGACTAACCATTCAAACAATCCTTCCTTGATATTGAAAGTAGTTTTCCATACATATGCGGGCTCGATTAGAATATGATGATATCCCAACTTCAGGTCGAGCTTAGTAAATAATTTAGCACCTTTCAGGCAATCAATGAGCTCGTCTATCCATGGCAGAGGGTGTCTATTATTTACCGAAATTTTGTTGAGGGCCCGGTAGTTAATGCACATGCGCCAAGTCCCATATTTCTTTGGAACGAGGACGACTGGACTTCCACAAGGAGAGGAGCTAGGTCGGATATGACCTTTGTTGATCAAATCTTGAATTTGTATGTGAATCTCTTCATTTTGGATAATGGATCTTCTGTAAACAGATGCGTTAGGTAATGAAGAACCAAGAGCAAGTTCAATAGAGTGTTTTACCTGACAATGTAGAGGTACTCCATCTAGCTCTTGGAATAGGTTCAGGTACTCATCAAGAATATTGTCGATCTGCTACTTCTGTCGGGAGATACACTTGTTAGTGAGTCGAATGGTTGTTGCGGTCTTCCTGGAATGTTACGGCTTAATCATGATCAATGCGAAATTTTGAGCATGGTTGATGAGATTATTCGCCTATTTAGCATATATCATTGCAACCATTGGTGTAGGTCGTTGCTTTGGTATGCCGTACCATTGGTTCTGAATTTTGACAATCACCTTCTGAGGTCATGACTGGTAACTTCCATGTCGATCCCATAAGTAAGGTTTCCCAAACAAGGCGTCGGCTACGAAGAGTGGTGCCACGTCATAGAGTAATTCATCTTCAAAAGGATTAATGAAGTAGATGAGTTTACATTTTCAGGTCATCCTTAGTTCCTGTCCATCCTTCATCCAACCGATGTTATAAGACTGAGGATGTGGAATGGTAACAAGACCTAGTTTCTTCACAAGATATTCATAAACAAAGCTCTTCTAGCTACCATTATCCACAATCAGATGCAATGGATTGTTTTGAACCCATATCTGTGTATGGAATAGGCGCTCTCGTTCCTCCTCGTCGACGATAGTCGAGGCTTATGGAGTGGTCGATGTCAATGTCAAAAGGGTCGTTGATTCTGGGTTAGATTCTACCAGAGTTTTGTTGAACAGGTTGGATGTCGACACTTTTTCCAAAAATGTCTTCCGAGCTTTGCATTCAGACGTATCATGCCATGATGAATTGTGGTAATCACACCATTTCCTGGTAGGAGGTTGTTTTCTACATTCCCTTTTTTCTTTATGAGAATGATTTTTTCCATGATCTTGCTTTGGAGGAGTTGGCTGAGAATATCTTGACTTATCGAAGTCAGCTAGTGCCTTCTTGTTGGGTGGTCGTCCTGTAGGCTTGGTCGCGAATCATGATTTTCCTTTCTATTTGGCTTCAAGCTTACTGGCATAGTGGAATGCATCCGCAAGTGTATTGATAGTCAGAAACTCCATCTCTTGTGGAATGTACGAGGACAATCCGTTGACGTACTTCAGAACAAGCAATTTATCTTCTTCTTGAATGCCAAGTCTAGCCATTAGTCGGTAGAACTCGTCGGTGTAACTCTGTACAGACTGGTATTTCCATTGCCTTAGATGCTGCCACTTCTTATACTTTTGTTCAACGTACTTGGGCGGGTAGAACTCCTTTCAGACATATTCAAAAAAATTCTCCCATGTCTCTATGGGGTCTCCACTTTTCTCCATCTTTGTCTATAGGTTCTCCCACCAGCAGTGCACAGATGTTGACATCTTTAAGGATGCAATGGTGATATTTTTAGTTTCTGAGAGTTGATTCACAGAGTAATAGGATTCCAATTGTTGTACCCAATTTTCAACGGATTCCGCGTCAATCTTTCCTTCTAGATTCGATATGTCCAAACTCATTTGCACCTTGAATGGACTGATTTTGTCGGAGTTAGATCTTGTCGGAAATCCTCCTGATGTCAAATCAAATCGTGTGAGAATCTCATTGAATTGGGCAAACATTTCAGTTCGTTGTCGAGCCAACGCTTGCTCTGTCTCGTCAATTGCATGTCTATTGTCTGTTTCTCCTGCCATCTTTGAAGGTAGTGTCTGCTTGGATTGTTGAGTTTGCGAGCATGTTTGAACAGACATAAGTCAAGTAACTTCGATGGAAGTGTCTATGCACAACTTAAGCACGAACAAATCTATGAATAAATCTCTGAATTAAAACAACTCCGATACCAATGATCTGTACGCACCCAGGTGCACGACGGGGACAATAGCTCGATTGAATGAATCGGTATTGTTATGGCGGAAGCATAATAATAAGAAAAGAAGGAAATACACTACACACATAAACATACACACACACAAACAATATGTAGGAATGCGAACTAATCTCTTATTTATTTTCACTTTGTTACTTCCTCCTTATATTACAATATTTTACATGCTTAAATAGAGTGCTAAGAACGCTTGGGTTTTTTTCCCGTTGCGTTCAGTTACAAGAGAAGTTAGAACGCTTTCAGAAGTTCAATCGTTACATTCGACTGAAAGACAGAGATATAATCTGTCGTAGTTCATTAGTCGAAAATTACGACGATGCATGTCGAAGTTGGTGCTTGTCGAAGTTGATGAACTAGTCGAAGTCAATGAACTTGTCAAAGTCGATGTTCGCATCCGACAATAATTCCAAATGTTGGGTGGATCATATTCTTTCAAGATTTCAGCTGATTTTTTGATGTTTCTCTATTTAGGATTTAACTAATTGCACGAACCATTATTTCTAGCCTATGCTAATGCACGAGCTCTACAATTTATTGTTTTATGACCAAAATTGTGACAGTAATAGCAATTTCCCAAGAAAATATTTTGGTACCTGATAGGACAGATTCTCTGGAGTTGCGCAGGCTCTTTTATTGGATGACTTGGAT
This sequence comes from Larix kaempferi, assembly GCA_027924585.1. Taxonomy (NCBI): domain Eukaryota; kingdom Viridiplantae; phylum Streptophyta; class Pinopsida; order Pinales; family Pinaceae; genus Larix; species Larix kaempferi. Next base: position 7,875,662 of record BSBM01000252.1, read on the forward strand.
TTTTGTGTTCTTCTTCAAACTTCTGATCCTTTCTTGAGAGTGGATTCTTAAGCGCGTTTGCATAAATTTTAACAAAATATGATTCTTCATTAATGTTGTCTCTGCGTTTTTGTTCATTCTCGAGCTGAAAAATTAATTTTTGGAGATCGTTCCTAAGAGAGACAATTTCGGCTTCTAGACATTCGCACTTGTCTTCTTTCAACTTCAATTGTCTAGTGGTGTTTGCCTCCAATGTCAGAAGAGATTCCTGCAGGAGATTATTTTTCTTCTTTGACTTCTTCAATTCGTCCATAGCACTGATCAGTTCCCCTTCAAAATATACTTCAGCCATATGTTCATATTTTGAATCCATGTCTGTTGATTTCTGCACAGGGACCTATCTTCCAGATGTTAAGCTGTTACTGAAGGCACGCGCTCTTATACCAATTGTTGGAATCAGTTTAATACTAAGAGGGGGGTGAATCAGTATTAGCGCAGTTATCAATATTTTTTATCTTCTTTAACATATTAGTCTTTAAATTAATCTTGATCTTTAATTATGAATCCAACATAAATAAAACATTCATCCACATATGAACCAAGACAAAGAACACAAAACACACAGGGTTTAGACATGGAACCCAAAATGGGAGAAAACCACAGAATGCTCTTTTGTAATAAAAATAATACATTCAAGGAAGCACCAAATTCCTGTGTTTACCATCACTAACTGGAAGGAGGCACCAACCCCCTGGTTTTACATGCACTGACCTAAAGGAAGCACCAAATCCCTGTGTTCTCCAGTACCAACTGGAAGGAGGCTACAAAATCATGCTCATTGCCCCGTCCTGCCACCCAGATATCCAAAATAATATTATGTCTTACTGATATTTCATCTCACACACACTTCTGATCTTATGTAGTTCGTTCTATTATGTGCCACCTTCGTATGCAGACGATTCTCTATCACTGTGCTGCATACATCACTTGAATTCTCATTCCACTCAATTTTTCACTTCTGCTGATGACTTGCTTCACTCATTGTTTGCTTCAGATCTTGCAGTATGCACCAGGGTTCACTTTTGCTTTTCGCTACTACGCAATTGCACTTACCAACTAATACCGTGCCTTCAATTGATTGTTTGTTGTTATGAGATTATGCATAAGTATCAGATGGAACTGCACACTTACTTGGATGTGTCCATTTCGTTTAAGTGCCACAGTCCTTTAGACAATTTGTGACATGTTGTGCATCTTAATATTTGTCCTTTTGGTTTAACTCACTTTCCTCAGATCATTCTCATCATGACGCGCCTACAATATTTTGTTGTTGTTCTGTCGTTGCGCATCTGGTGGACTTCTTTACTTCGCACACTTCACTTCAATCATTCATACATAAAACAAACTTCTATGCATATTCTGATATACTTCGGTTCTGTATATGTGCTTCTCTCTTACATCATCTGTGACTATCTGTGTGCTTCCAGCAATACTATCATTCGGTCCTCATGCACTTGTGCATAATTCTATGATTCTGCCTTTCAGTATTTTCGCATCTGTCATAGATATACAACATCATTTTTTGCACCATCAGTAAATCATTATGTTGCATGTACGCACTCGGCTCCTCGCTAGATCATGTTGTTCTGTCCTGGAGCCCTTGATGCCCCGAATATAAATATGTATCTTCAACTTGAAGCTCTATATCCTTGCCATCAATATTACTTCAAATCTCCAACTTGCATCTCTATTTATACATGTCCTGCATGGATTGTATGTCCACAAGTTGCTTTTGGCATTCCTTCTTCCTTACTTCACGGATTAAGCCTATGCCACATGTCATGTTCGGCGCTACTGATATGTCATTCTTTGCGGGTCTTGCGCATTCATGGTTAATGACTTAGTGGAACTTTCACCTCAACATTATAGTCTTGCGCTCTCGATGAACCATTGATTTGTAGAATTTGCGCAACCATGGTCCTCGACTTAGTGGGACTTTAACCCTTGTGGTATCATCACTTGTGGGACTTTTGCACTTGGTGTATCAATGTTTTGCGGAACTTGCGCATACGTGATCTTCGACTTGGTTGAATTTTGACCCTTGTGGTACCATCACTTGTGGGACTTGCGCACTTTAGGAGTCTTTAGCTGTGGAATTTTATCATATACTAACTTCAATCGCTGCACCCTTCTTGTAACTTGTGTGTGCTTCAATAACTGGAAGCATCTTCTGATTGGTGAGACTTGTGTGCTTTCAAGTTTGTTTAACCATAAGCCATTACTTGTTACTTGCATAATGTCGATCATTGACCATACAATGTTTAGGATTGCTTGCGCATTCCAAAATATTCTCTTGACATGCTTGCTTGCACCTTTGCTTAACCAATTCCTTGGCTGATTTTGCACATGTACCTTTGCCAATTCTTTGGCTGCTACCTTGAGGGAGTATGACTAGGTGGACTTGATATCTGCGCAGGTACCACAGGTAGTAGGATACATTACTTATGTACTTCTTTGAACTGGACCTGCATGATGTACCTTCCTTATGTGCTTCTTCATACTGGTCATGCATGGTGTATCCTTGCTTATGTACTTCTTCATACTGGTCATGCATGATGTATCCTTGGATGCACATATTTAGACTGGATGCAACTTCTAGATCTACTTATTCATATTGGAATCCATATCCTTCATCTATCTAACACATATACTTCTTCAAAGTGGTTTCCATATACTTATTTAAGCTGGAAAAAAAATATTGTATATATCCATATCCTTCATCTATATATTTAGTTGAAATCAATGACTCAAACTGAATCAATTGACATCCTATTTGACAATAGTTGACATCAAAGACAACCAAAGTTCAACAATTATGACCCCAAATCCTTAAATAGGTGAAGAACTCACTACAATACTAGTCTCCCATTGGAGCTACTTGATTTCTAGCATTCTTGGAAATCCTAGGTGCATTTGTTTTAAACATAATCAGATAAACAACACCTAGAAAATTATCACAGATGTCATAAATACGAGCCTGTTGTTTTGTTCCCATAAAATAGCATAGTAGATATGAACATGAGGGTTTTGTGTTGTCCATTTCCATTCCATTGAAGGGGACACGAAAGAGGTACACATTATATACTAAATAAGCAGACATGAAAAACCTGGGCTTCCTGACGGCTGGCGTCTTTTGTGCTTGAGCAATTGCATCCTTCATAGTAATAGAAAAAATATGATCCCAATTGAATACTTTCCCTGTAGAAACAATCTGGTGCACCAAGGGAGTCCATTTCAACTTGAAATATGCATAATCCTCAAATCCATAAAATCAACAAAGCATAGTTGCAAGGAGCTTATAGGATTCCCTTAAATGTCGAACAAGGTACGTTCTATTAGGTCTCAAGATGAAGCTTTCTAAGTCAAACCACCAAATTTTAACTAGCTCTTCCGCTTCATATTTTTTCTCAAAGGCCCTCATAAAAAAATTTGTCAACAATTGTTGGGGAGTCTTCAGAGCATAAATCCTTGCGAAAGTATCTGGTTTGAAGGTAGCATACACGGACTGGTTTGAATCGCGGAAGGTGGTGGTCAAGATATATGTGTACTCTATCATCCATTTGACAAGGTCTTTATATGGCATGATGGATGACCAAGTTGCAATAGCATGTATGTGGGAATTGCTGATATTCTAATAAACTTGAGACTCTTCTCCGAACCCAGAGAAGTCATTGTTGTCTAATATGTTGTATATAGTATCCCAATCCATGCATTCGGTATCACTATTCCGGCCATCATTGTCTGAATAGATGCCGAAATTTGGGTCTTTAACGTTGAGTTCCTCTGTGACTGTGTTTTCCCTAGTTTTGCGAGCCATGGCGTCTGCAATATATTCTACAAAAAACAACAAACATAAGCTAACTTGGAAACTTTCCAGACAAAAATACCTCAAATAAACTCTGCCTCATTATCCTTTTATTAGTTTATTCATGTAGCTTATCATCATGCATTTTCAGCATCACACTCTTTCCATAATTGCGTCCTTCCAATCTGGAAATTGCATTTTTATCAAACACACCACTTCATAAAAAATGCTTATTGGTTTAATTAATTTGCTTTGATAAATACCTGGTAGTTAATTTCCTCTATTTCATAACATCTTAATTATTTTTATTAAATTGACTTAGCTAGGAAATTTAAATAAAAACTTGTTAACATATATTTTCAGGCTTATTGTTGGCTTATTCACATACTGTGTAACAATGGTTTTTCCTCAACTTGGCAACTCAATTTTTCACACATGTGACTACCAAAGAGGAATCTGACACCATGGCTAGATGGCCAGTTCATCATGGAACATACCCATGCCATATGGAGAATTTATTATCACAAGGACAATTTATGGCGAGCATTTCCAAATGCCTCTCAACCTTCATTTAGACAACAAGACAAACTTTTTCTCAATTTGGCAGGCTTGTATTTCACATGTGTAACCTACAGAGGGAAATCTGAGCCCATGACTAGATGACCAGATCATCAAAGAACAAGCCCATGACCACTAATGAATTTATCACCACAAGGACATTTTCTGGTGGGCATTTCCAAATAGCCCCTTAACCTTTTGATTTTAACACTTAGCCAAATTGCATTTGTTCTTAATATGCAAAACAAGAGTTTTCTTAATTTGGTAGGTTAATTTCTGGCACATGTGACCATCATGGAGAAAACTAAAACCAAGACTGGATAACTACTTCAACAAGGAAAAATTTCATGTCAATTGATGAATTTAATGACACACACACATCATTTGGTGGGCATTTGAAAATGGCCTTTTAAACTGTTGATTTGACACTTAGGCAAAATTATCAAACCCTAGGTTAACATGAGGAGATTTTTATTTTCATCAAATTGGAAGTATGACACATCCAATGGATAGAGGCCAACAATTTGATTCCATCCAGACCAATTTTATCCTTTGAACCTTCTTTCTCTCTCCTCAGCAGGCATTCTTCTGAAGTAGTGAAAATCAAGCTAGGAGGCACTTTTGGCAGATTGATATATTTATCTATGGAGACGTTTTGGACAAACCAATCAAAATTCTAGAGGACCATACCCTCAAAATACTTTAAGACATCAACCACAGGAAATGGTGGGTATTTTACTGAGGTCACTCAAGCATTTTTACCAACATTTTTATACTTAGACAATTTGTGCAATATCCAAGGTGGATTTTTTATTTCACCAAAATCCTGAACCAATGGTACTATACAATGTATTACATCTCACTGAGCACAACCAAATTGATTCCACCTTCAAACTCATCTTCCTCTGACCTAGGTGGGCATTTTATTGGACTGGTGCAAAACTGCATTAGAGAAAATTTGGGGTCTAAAATGGGCCTTATAAGAAAACGTGTCATGGATGAGCGTGTGATGAGTAAGATATTTTAAACCAATATAATTTTAGTATTTTGGTCAACCATCACGGTTGAGTTGGACAAGAATTAACTTCATATAACACTCACCATGGTTAATATTTTGAAAAGTTCATCTCGAAGTATGATAAATATACTTGAAATAATAAATATAGAGTATTTTATATTATCACTACTTCTAATTTATTTAAAATATAAATCTCACATTAGTTAAAATGATAGTAGAATAATTTTGAAATAATAAATATAGAGTATTTTATATTATCACTACTTCTAAATTCTTTAAAATGTAAATCTAACATTAATTAATATGATAGTGGAGTAATATTGAAATAATAAAAATATTTATATAACTAATCTCTTAAAATAAAAATAAATAAATTTAAAAAAGTGTCATAAATAAAAGAAAAATAGGAGAGAGATAAAATAATATTTCGCTATTTTTGCGATAACTTTCTCCTGCGAGACCTTTCCAATGGTAGCAAAAACCTCAAATTCCAAGTTCGTAGGAGAAAGTTATCGCAGAAATAACGAAATATTATTTTATCTCTCTCCTATTTTTCTTTTATTTATGACACTTTTTTAAATTTATTTATTTTTATTTTTAATAGATTAGTTATATAAATGCTTTTATTATTTCAATATTACTCCACTGGCATTTAAAAGGCTTCGAAGTAGTGATTATATAAAATAAAAATGAAAAATAGGAGAGTGATAAAATAATATTTCACTATTTCTGCAATAACTTTCTCCTCCGAACTCAGAATTTGACGTTTTTGGTACCATTGGAAAGTTCGCGATGAGACCTTTCCAATGGTACTAAAAATATCAAATTCCAAGTTCGGAGAAGAAAGTTATCGCAAAAATAGTGAAATATTATTTTATCTCTCTTCTATTTTTCTTTTATTTATGACACTTTGATTTATTTTTTATTTTTTATTTTTAAGAGATTAGTTATATAAATGTTTTTATTATTTCAAGATTACTCCACTAACATTTAAAAGACTTCGAAGTAGTGATCATATAAAATAAAAATGGTGATTGTTTATTTTTAGTATTATTGTAATTATATTTTTTCATTATAATTTTAGTTTTAAATTTTATTAAATATATTTTTCAGCGAAAAAGGTTTTCCAACTAAATTTGTTTAAGGGTCATCCAACCCAGAATATGTCTCAATGGAATTGAACCCAGGTGGATGGAATGAAATCCATTAATCCCCACCAACGAACCACTGCATCCTTGACTAATTTTATTAAATATATAAAAAGAAGTAGTGGTACATTTATTAAAAAAAAAAATTATAATATAAATTTAAAATTTTTACCACCATAGCATTTATTGTGTATGCACAAGAATTTAAACCTTTTCATTATTATTTTCAACCATCATCTCTTAACTCTACACAAACCCAACATACTTGTCAACTACCATTAATGAGATATTACAGGTTGACCTTCACTAGATAACACCTTTATCTTAGTGTGGCATGGCATATTTGTAGTGTGATGTGGCTTTTTTTTTTATTTTCCTTAGGAGGCCCATTTTAGACCCCAAATTTTCTCTAATGGCCTAAAACCCTGTTTTGGCAGACCTATAACTTCCTCCTCAGACACTCTCAAGACAAAATGAGACCATGGTCAGGCAGACAGATCAACAAGCTACATCCTAGTGCTTTCAGATACTTTTTAACATTCTCCTATGAGGTACGACAAGCATTTTCCTGAGGCCACTTGGACCAATTTTCCAACACTTAGTCAATTTCTTGAATTTCTCCAAACTCACATCTCTATATAACTAGGTCAAATTGTAATAATGAAATCATGAAGGTACTAGAGCACCATTAGGTGGATTTGAATCTTCATCAACCATGCCACATCATCATACATGCCATGTCATCACTTCCTTTGTTATTCCTTTGTATTCCACTGAGTTTTCCCTGCCATCATGTCCTTGGCTATTCCTTTGTCACTATTGATCTCCTTTGACATCAATGACAACCACATTCAACAAGTTCATCCATGAGCTCATCTATCCGAGGAATGGGATATCTATTCTTCATTGTCTTCTTGTTTAGAGCTCTAAAATCAATGCACATTCTCAAGGTTCCATATGTTTTCTTCACCAAGACAAATTATGAAGCATAGGGACTTGAACTTGGCCTTATGAGTCCCAACTCCAAAATTTATTTGATAACCTTTTCGATCTCATCCCTGGACGTTTTTGGGTGTGTGTATGGTTGCATTTGGATAGGTTGAGTGCCTGCCTCCAACACAATGGCATGTTCAACTCCCCTGTCAAGTGGCCTTAGAGGGGGAAGGTCTCCAAAAACCTTTTCATACTTGTGCAACAATTGCCTTATCTCCTTTGGATGTTATGAAACCTTTATGCTTGGTTTTGTGGAAGTGATTAAACATTCTGCAGCCCATTCAATGTCCCCATGTCTCAAAATGGACCTCATATTGTGGGAGGACACCACTTGGTTAGGATAAGTGTGCATTCTCCTCACTAATATTGGCTTTCCTTATGAATCTTTAAACCTCATTTCAGGTACTTGGTAGTTCATTGTATTCTCTCCTATATATTACAACCATTGGAATCCCAAAACCACATTTATATCAGTAACACTCACCACATAGAAGCTTTCAGTAACAGTTTAGTTTCCTATGGTAAGTTGGAGCTTTGGAATCCATGTGTTACAGTCCATAGAATTGTTGCCTGGAATGATGACTGTAAACCCATTAAAATTCTTGGTAGGCAAATTTCTCCTCTCCACTAAGGCTGCATCAATGAAGTTATGGGTCGCTCCTCCATCCACAAGTACCGTAACTTTTTGCCCCTGGACAACTCTTTTTCATCTGAGGGTATGAAACCGTGGCACCCCTGACAGTACTACCATCTTCCCTGTTTCATGTGGTGGTTGATTTTCTTCTATTGTTTCATATCCTTCTTCTAGGGTTTCTTGTTGTGCATCTTCCTCCATTTCCTCCTCATCATCAGAAAAAAGAATAAAAAAAAAAAAAAAAAAAAAAAAAAAAAAAAAAAAAAATGTGCTTTCCCCTTAGCACATTTATGCCCGGGTACCCATGGTTGATGGCATGTGAAACATAGCTTCTTTCTCTTGAGCTCTTCCTTACTTGGTCCATCTTTGTTATCCTTCCCAAATGAGTCTTTTTGCCATGGTTTCTTGTCATCTTTGAACTTGGAAGGAAAAGTAGGCTTGGGAGGATACTTTGTCTTGGGTAGCACATTTTATAGATCTATGATCAAGTTCATGGCATCTTTCAAGGTAGTTGGCTTGTGGGATAGCAATACTAAGCGAGCCATAGAGATATCAATTGTTGACGCAGAGTTTATCGACAGGGGTTCACTCCGCATTGTCTCCAACAAACTATCAACCCAAACTCCCTTATACACTGGCCCAAAAAGGTGTAACCCTTCCCATCAACACTTGCATAGCAAGTGCAGTCTCACCCGAGGTGGATAAGAGGGTTGTTGGAACCAAGTTTCCGCAGTTGTGTAGAGGATATGCACACATTACCTTCGCACTAACCAGAGATTATAACATTCACAACATACCATTAACTTGTCATTCGCATCTTAAATCATTCGCAATTTCTAACACATACATTCAAAACATACTCAACAACATATGCGCATTAATCAACATAAAACATTCACAAAACCCATTATTCATCATCGCATTATTTGCATAGAGACATAATTCATATCATAACCGAACATCTTCATTCATTCATCAAACCTGCGGAATTAACCTCGCAGAATTTTTCAATACATCATGTTGCAGATCCAAAGAAAAACCCAAAATATCAGATCAATCCCCCGAAACTTCGATGCCCTTAGGCTTACAATCCTACTCTATTTATATTCTTCTATTCTATTACAAAATGGTCCACATGACCAAATTGACTAATCTAACAAATCTTATGCTTCCGCAAAAACGGCGAAAGGTCCTTTTTTCGCGGAATGACCCTTTCACATATGTCGGCTTTTGTACTTCCTGTGGATCTATCCTGTGCCAACAGGCCCCCAACACAATCTTGTGGCTCGTCCCGAGCCACCTCAGCTGGACACTGCTGGTTTGTTGTACTATTGTTGGAAATCATCATAGGTGGTCCAAATCCGGTCGACAATCTCTTTTACTGATGCTCGGAGCTATGCACTTTCTATCACTTGCTGCTCTGCTGGGTGGTCGCGTACCTTCTGTTGTAACTCATGTAATTTCTCTTGTACCTGTTTCATCTCTGGAACTATTCTTGCTATGAGGGCTTCAGCCTTTGTTTGAAGCTTGTCCAAATGTGCAGCTCGTTGTTGCTTCCTTTCATGGGATTTTTCAGCTCGTTGCTTCATACTTTGTAGTTCCGCGGTCTTTGCCATCCGCATCATTGTGGGCATCGCCTTAAATGATCCCTTAAATGTTTCTAGCTGCTCTTCGGCTTCGCGGAGCGTTCTCTTCAGTGTAGCTAACTGGTCATCCTCGACCAATCTATCCCAAAATTCTATGAGACTTACTGCCACTTTATGTGCTGCCTGTTCCATTTCCTGAACCTATACCACTACTTCCTCTATCGTCGTCTTTCGACTTTGAACCTGTGCTGGAGGTGTGTTGGGTGTCACTCTGGTCTGGAGCTCCACATTTTCCTTCCTGAGCTCAGTAATGGTGACTCCTAACATAACAGCCTAAGCTTCCGAGTCGACATCCAGATCTAGCGTCGTTGTTTCTCATGCCTTTGCAAGTGCTCTTTCTAACCTTATCCATTCCTCTCCAATATTTTCCTTCACAGTGAGTGTTGTAGTTTGGTCTGCGATGACTTTTTCCTTCTCAGCCAGGGATTTTTCTAATTGTGTCTTCTCTTCGATAGCCTGTACTTGCGCAGCCTGTACTACGGTGTGTTTATCTCGAAGTTGTTGTGCCTCCATCTCGCTATGTTGTAGTTGTTTCATGTATTCAACCATCTTATTGTGCATCACAGCCTCGCGGTCGCATATTTTTGTGCTTGCTACCGCTTGGACTCGGTGTAGTGTCAACATTGGGAGTAAATTGAAATCGATCATTGCTAGATCAGCCTTCCGAATCTCGAGGTCCAAGGTATCGTCTCCTGTCAAAAAGGCGTGGGTTTCGAATTGGACTATGCGTTTCTAGTTTCCCACCTCTACCTCGACTCTGGGAGTTGACAGGTTTTGTTGGATGTCTCTGTGTGGTACCCTGATGTTGATTATTGTATTCACCACAGTGTTTAATAATTCCCCGATGTACTGGAAATTGTCTGTGGAATACTGTGTGACCTTTCGATGGTTCCTCTCTACAATCTGCGTAATACTATCCAACAATATGTCAGCCTACTGCGCAGTGAACCCTGCCTATGTGCTACTGCCATCACGGTCCATTCTTGTCTCTGTCCTTTGTTCTTCTTGTTGGAGGTCCACATCTGAATCTGTTGGGGTGTTGGTTGTGGACACCCCGTCGTGGTCGGACTCTCCTATCTGGTCCTTCGCTCCATTCGGCTCTTGGAATACTAAAGTAGCTGAACATGTTTCCCCGCCGCCTCCTATATACTGGACAATAGTATCCATCCGTTCATGGGTCATAATTGCCAAATCTCATCAGGATTTTTCAAATCCATCGCATGCATTGGATATTAACTCCCGGTGTTCTTGGATTTGACGTAGTCCTATGTGGTATAACTACGGCTTTTATTACCTTTAATGTCGGATTAGACCGTCGCGCATCGTGGCATCTTCTGACTTGCCTATAGTGTGTCGACATTTTTTTTTTGTTTACATCGGCACAACGAGTACCGCTATGTCGACACATCGTCGTATCGTTGGGTTCTCTGCTGCGTCCAACCTTCGTCAGTTTCGCTGGGTCACTGTTGTGTACTTCTCAATGTCATTTGTCAGTGGTTCTGTTGTGATCATTCTGCTTATCGCGGTTGGAAAGTATTGCTGGCGTCTTAGTTCTGGTTGGTGTGGTCATGGCTTGACCGGATGTACATCGGGTTTCATTGACGGTACATATGTATCTCTAGGGTCATCATCATCTTCGGGCTCTTCGGTGATGTTGCAATGCCCTATTTCTGGTGTCGCGGTCCTTTGGAGTACCATTGGTTGTCCAGTCGTTGCAACTTCAATTATTTTTATGTGGATCGCCTGTGATACGGTGTGGGCTAAGGGATTTTCGTCTGTGGATGAGAATGTTTGGCTGAAGCCAATCGTAAGATACTCCCAAGATTTTGTCCCACGTCATAGTTCTGCTGCGACATACCAGCTCCACAGTACCTCATCTAATGTGTGTACAAATGCATGTACCCACTCTTGTCGTGCTCTTGATCCCCATCGATTCTAACAGGCATTTAGATGTGCCTTCGGGTCTCCCTGTCTGTCATATCGCATATGGTCGTCCTTCGTGGTTTCTCCACCGAACCTCCATGAGGCGTCGACATAGTGGCCAACATGTGATGTTTGATTTATGCGCTACCCATCATCGCGCAAGAGTAGCCTTCAAGGCTTCCTCCAAGACCAGAAGACGTTGTGGCTCTACCACCTTCTCCTCAAATTCAGTGAGAAACATTTCCAAGTTGGGAAATCCTTCATAGGTAGGTAACGCATACTCCTCCGATGCTACCATTCACAGGGACTGTGTTACTCATGTGCATCTTCGAAAGGATACTTCATGCAACCGGTTCTGCCAATTCTTAAGGGCCACGTCTAAATCGGAGGATGCCGAGCTGTCACTGCACCATCCTAGTTCTCCATTCGTGGTAGGGTTAACATAATCCTCAGAAATGTTGTACAAATTATCCCATCCTTCCGTAAACTCGTCTCTAGCTGGCTCCGTATAGCACAGCCCTTCCGCAGGATCCAGCGGTGCGTTGACCCTCATTTCCTGATTCTCGAATGACATTATCCTTTTCTTAAATTTGATGATTGCTTGATTCTCCATGGCCCAGTCGATCCAAGCAGTACCGGATAGGGGCTGTTGTTATCCACGATCTCAATAACATCAAAATCCGCATACGTTCTAATCCCTTCAATTTCAACCGGAAGTTGACATACCCGACCGAGCGGAGTGACCTTGCTCTGGTTCGCCAGTCGCAGTTGTATTGGTGACCAAGTCATCTACAATTTTTCCATTGTCTCCCATGTCTGTTTAGTCAGGATATTCACATCCAAACCCAAATCCAAAATGATGGAGGCGACATCAAATTCTCTCACTTGTGCCGACATCTGCACCTCCCTGCCTGTCTTCCTTTTATGAATGCGATTAACTCTCTGTTCCAGTCGTGCGCCTCCCCATCGTCGCAGTATACTAGCTATTTCTTCCAGTGCGTCGGGGTCTTTTGCCAAGTCCAAGCAACTTTCCAAGAAGGCTCCTAGGGTGTTTTCCTTCCTTCGCGACTTTGTTGAGTCAAACATAGGTGGCACGTCATATATTTCTTCCCCCAGAGGTAGCTGCCTCCTATTCCTTATTACCTCATGTGTTTTTAAGAAGGCATCTCTTTCCGCTTCGACATCGAAGGTAACCTTCTTCCGCTGTGTTTGCGTTGGTCTAACATTGGCTTGTGACCTGTCGTCGCCTGTCACTTCCCCTCCTCTTGTCACTATGCCAACCGTCGTATGGATACTTTTGGCTTCCGTCGCTATCCTCTGTACAGCTGATGGTGCATTCTGATTATTTTGGTTCTGGTTCTGGGGCGGATGCTTGGTTTTCCATTTCGCAATGAGCTGGGGGCAATCCTCGACACTATGATCTACAGCACTGTAGTATGTACACTGCGGTGCCGGATTTGGATAGTCTCTTTGGTAGTGCCCCTGCTGTCCGCAATTGTAACAGATGATTGGACCTCTTCCCCGTCCAGCAACTCCTCCGCGTCCCATACCTGCACCTTGGCCTCCATGGAATCCTCCCCCAAAACCTCCACATGGCGTTCCATATTGTTGGTACTGCGGTTGTCTGTACTATGGTTGATGATACTGTTGCTGCCCATACTGCGTTTGGCCATACGGTGGTGGTGGATACTGCGGGTGCCCATACTGCGGCTTCCCGTATTGCCCCTGGCCGTATTGTTGCGGTTGACTATACTGCGATTGTTGTTGCACCACCGGTGGTTGTTCTCCCTTCATAAAATATGTATCAGCTGTTCGATCTTGCAGCAGGTCATAGGCCCTGCATTCCTTCTCATCATGGCCAACCGATCGGTAAAACTTGCAGTATAAGTTCGATAGATTTGATACCATCTTTTACAGATATACGCACTCCTCCGGTAGATTCCCTCTGGTCTAACAGACAGTACACCATGGCATGCCTCCTTAACGAAGGGGGTTTGAAACCCCCGCCTATAAATACTCCCGGAATTCTGGGCAATTGTCCTTATGGTTCCCCTCACCTCTGCATCTGGTACACCATATGTCTCCATGGGTCTCCTTACCCCTCTTAATATCGTCCGATTGAAGTGTTAATTTGGTCAACTGTGCCTGAACTCTGTCCATTCCCATTCCTGCTTCGTAAATCGGTGAAGCCTCTAGCTTCATCGTGATTTCTAATGCTTCTGCCTGTGTTGCGACTTTTTGTTGCATCAACGGTCCTTGGATATGCGACACTAGTCCCACGATGAACCATTCTTTATGTTGCAGCTCATTTATCAAAAAGCTCACTTTCGCTATCAATGTCTTGTATCGCTGGTCGAATTCCCACACTGACTCATTCGGGAATTGCTTAATATCCTTAAGCTCAGTGACATATTGTGACTTATATTTCAGTTTTTTTAATTCGTCAATCATCGTCGTTCTGACCTGCTCCAATGTCATGTTCCCATCAGAACTTTTTTAAAATTCATGTACCAGTCTAACACTCGACCCCTAAGGGTCATCACTAACTGTCCCATCTTTATAGCATCGTCCTGAACCTGTTTTACAGTCCAGACTGCTTCACATTTAAACCAATATTGTTCGGGATCCTCGGTCTCGTTCCCCTGAAATGTGGGAATCTTTGCCTTGTATGCCATCCTAACGTTGCTAGTATTGTTGTTCATTGAAGCACTACTCTTGCCGCTACACGTAGGGAAACTCCGCGAATAGTTTTGATTTCTTCCTATGAAATTCAGAGTAGTGTGCGGGGTCAAAGGTACGTGGTAACTTACGATCTAACCTCCTTCTGCCTCTGGGGTAGCCTAGTCGACGTCTCCTTTGCAATAGGGTTGCTTCCTCCCTTGTGGTCCTGTTCCGCAATTCTTTGTTCTGGTCCTCTCAGGAGACTCTCTCTCAGCCTTCCTCTTCTTCTTAGGACGTCGAAATATTGCTCCACTCCTCAAGAGACCACACTCTTCGTCAGCTTCCCTTTCAAACTCGTCGTCGCTCATGTCCATCTACCACATTTTTCCGTCAAACTCACATTTACGCGATACCTTCACCCTCGCACACTGAATCTTCTACTCATCGGACGACATCCTCAATATTCCTTTTTCGCAAACAAGCATTTTAATCCACAGTTTTAACGATGACAAAAATCTTCCTCTTGGCCCCCTGAAAAAATTTATTTCGGTGTCGCTGTATGACTTGATAGTATCTACTACGAACTCAGTTATGTACCCTTCAAGGATACTGTCTACCCAAAAATCAACAGCTCGTGATACCTTATTGTTGACCTGCTTCAGTTGTCACACCAACTCTGGAGTCCAACAATCTGGTTCAATCTTTTGACAGTGGTTCTTGTGGAACGTCAACTGTGCTAGCCACTCATGCAATAACATCAGGAATTCACATAAAAATATTTCGTGAATATCTGAGTAGATGTATCTTTCTAACCAACTGGTCACTATCTGTTTAGGATCTCGCTTCTCGCTTTTTGCGAACTCCTCCGCCTTCTTGTCAAACCACTCTTGGATCTCTGGTTTTGTCGGGTGCCACAGCATATCCTCTTTTCTTCTTCCTTAGGGTCCCGGCAACGGAACCATTTGTTGACGCAGAGTCTATCGACAGAGGTTCACTCCACTGTCGCCAACAAACTCTCAACCCAAACTCCCTTATACACCGGCTCGGAAAGGTGTAGCCCTTCCCAGCAACACTTGCAGAGCAAGTGCAGTCTCACCCGAGGTGGATAAGAGGGCTGTTGGAACCAAGTTGCCACAGTTGTGTAGAGGATATGCACACATTACCTTCGCACTAACTAGAGATTATAACATTCACAACATACCATTAACTTGTCATTCGCATCTTAAATCATTCGCAATTTCTAACACATACATTCAAAACATACTCAACAACATATGTGCATTAATCAACATAAGACATTCACAAAACCCATTATTCATCATCGCATTATTTGCACAGAGACATAATTCATATCATAACCGAACATCTTCATTCATTCATCAAACCTGCGGAATTAACCTCGCAGAAATCGTCAATACATCATGTTGCGGATCGAAAGCAAAACCCAAAATATCATATCAATCCCCCGAAACTTCGATGCCCTTAGGCTTACAATCCTACTCTATTTATATTCTTCTATTCTATTACAAAATGGTTCACATGACCGACTTGACTAATCTAACAAATCTTATGCTTCCGCAAAAACGACGAAAGGTCCTTTTTCCCCGGAATGACCCTTTCGCATCTGTCGGCTTCCGCACTTCCTGCGGATCTATCCCGTCCCAACATCAATAACCATAACTGACAATTTTTGGAACTCCAACATGTAGGCCTCAGGGGTCCTAGTTTGCTTCAGCTGTGCCAATTCCTTGAAAGGAATTTCAGGGTCCTTTTGATCAAACCTTTCCACTAGCTTGTTAACAAACTCTTCATAGGATGTTAATTGATCATGTCCTAAGGTTTTAATCCCATGGAACCACCAAATATTAACTTGTCCTCCAAGATGCAAAATAGCCATTTTCAATGCATCATATTCAACCATTGGATGAAGCTGGAAATACACATCTAATTTTTGTACCCAAGCACTAGAAGAACTTTGTGGTGAGCCATCAAAAGTGGGAGGGGATACCTTACCTAAGGTGGACTTCAATTCTTGATTTTGGAAAGGTATTCTGCTACCTCCTCTCGATTTGAGCTTGTTTGAGACATTGAAGAATTGTTTGAATTGTAGGGTCCTCCTACACTCTTCACTCAGTTGATTCCACTCATCAAAGGATTCCTGCATCCCATATTGAGTGCCAAGATACTCTTTAGACTCAAGAAACTTGGGTATAGTGGCTTTTTCTAGACTCTTGAAGTCATTAGGGAAATTGTGAGGCCTGGTCCTTGAGAAGATTGTTTCTCCACCTATCTTCTTTTCCTCAAGCTGAGAGCTACTACTGCCTCATGCTGCCAATTTGCTCCCAATTTGGCTAGCCATCAATTCAAAACCTTGCATTATATTCCTTGTCATGTCCTCAAGAAATGGTTTCATTAACTTCTTGAACTCATATTTCTCCTCCATATCTGAGGTTCCTTTGTCACCCTTGCTCATTGCTTCAACAGAACTTACTTCTTCTCCTCCTTATTCTTCTTCACTGAAGGTATCTTTAGTATCTGCTTCTAGGAGTGGGGGTTTATTTCTTGACCTCATTAATGGTCACCCTGAGCAGGTGCAAGGACCATGCTCTGATACCACTGTAATATCCCTATTATGAAAATTTGTTAAATTTTTTCCAATTTCGAACCTTGGACTAATGAAACCCCAAATTGTCCCAAATGCTCCCAAATGCTTTTGAATTATGTCTAGAAGGGATTGATGGGTCTTAGGACATCCTAATACATCTGCTGGACACTCATACACTTTCTAAAGTCCTTTAGGACTTGCATTAATCAAGGAGGAATGAAAGGGAACAATACTAGCAATTTTCGATGTGTAATCCCCCACTAGTGACTGACTCTTTCGCTTCCCAAAAATTGTACTAACCTCCCTAATTTATGAATAGAGGCTTGGAATAGGTAAAGTAATTCATATTGAAAATCAAAATGAAACATTGATCATGATCTACAACTGGTTATTGCACCCATCAAACAGAGAGTTGTAACACCTAGACATTGCTTGGAAATTGTGAACAATGGACATGGAAAATGTTGCATAAACTTTAATAAAATTCCCAAGGGGGATGCATAGTTTAGTTTGGTCATATACAGTACATCATAGGCTTCTATAACGGCCTCAAAAACTTAAAGAAAGTCTGATACAAAACAGATGCAAAACTACTCCAAAAAGTCCATAAGAAAGTAGAGGGGAAACTAGCTCAAATTAGTGGTTGCTTGGAATTTTTACATTATAGACATAGGATTTCGAGCTATGGATCATATATGCAACTCAAAAAAGTACCATACATCAGATATTATAACAATTGATTCACAAAATAATCCTCCATGAGTTTCATACAACTATGAGTGCGCCATCAACATTAGAACATGGACATTGAGAGAAGATTGTGAGAAGAGATAGTGGAGAAAGACATAATATATGAACTCGAACTATATAGGGAATCAAACCTACAACAAAACACCTTCATTAAGCTCTAATAAGAGGTATGAATGGCCTCTCCTCCAACCAACTTGGACAAGGATCTTTCACCTTTGAAATTGGTTCAATAGCTGGGAAGGTAAACACCCATCGTGCAATGGACAAGCTAAGATCTCCAAGAGTGCAAAACAAAAATGATCCAAAATATCCTCCTCTTCCACATCCTCTTCTTTTATTAACTTCAAGTCAACTCATGAGCTCGAACTCCCTCCAAGGGACTCACTCAACTTGAATTGGTGGTAGATTCCTTCATGAGACACTTGTCCACTTCTTCCTTGCACTCCTATTTTCCCAATTCGAATTGGGAATCTTTGCTGACCATAACTCCCTCTATGCACCCTATTGGTGGCTATTTTTAGCCCTGATATGTCATATTTTTCATAGGTCTGCAATCAAGTATGAATTTGTCATATTTTTCATAGATTCCTTCATCATTGTTGTCATAGATGCCACGGAATCTAGCTACAAGTGTCACAATTTCTCTATGATGCCTCTTCCTCTTCCTTGGGAGTTACTCTTCCAATCCAACTCGAGCTTCCTTGATTCTTGCCATGAATATTGCCTCTTCACCTTCCCCAAGTACGTTACCCACCACCTTGGACTCGAATTGATGTGAGAATGATGCCAAGTATAGTGGGGAATCTTGCCACATGTGGATCGCACACCCTCTTATGCGCCCTCATGACCCAATGCCACCTTATTTTTATTTTTATTATTATTTATTTGACCCAATTAATGTGAATTTGGAATTCTAAGGTCAATTTGGGTCTTGTAGCTCCCTTTAGCTCCCTTATTCCAAGCTTTAATGCTTCCACCCCAACCTAGGGAACTAGTAGGTTAGTGGATTTTTTCCTCCATGAAAATTTATATGGATGGGGACATTACACCTGGATTATAAAAAAGAGATCCAAAGTGTGACACAATTGCTCCCTCTAATCCTTGTTGAGTGAACACTTATGTCCATTTTGATCCATCAAGTACCAGACATTATTATAGTTCCTTCTTTGACCTACAAATTTGTGGTAAAAAATAGTGTTAAGGTCCCCATAGACTAACCATATTTCCCTACTTTTGAGTCTCCAGGATTTCTACTCAATCCTCAAGATCCATAATTTTTCTTACTCCACGTTGTCTAAATGAACCTTTTCCTGGTTAGATAAAATCCTTGTATTGTTTCGGGAGAATTATGACTAAATTTCTTCCTCAACCAAAAGGAGGTCTTGTTTTAACTCATTTTTTTCTTCTCCTCCCAATGGATGACTTCGGCTTTAAGCACTTGTAATTTGTAAGATAGTAGTTGCATCATAGATCCATCTGAAAATTGTTCCAACTCTCTCCACTTATTTCTAACTAAAGATGTAAATTCTTCTTATGTGTTCCACACATG
This sequence comes from Larix kaempferi, assembly GCA_027924585.1. Lineage (NCBI taxonomy): Eukaryota > Viridiplantae > Streptophyta > Pinopsida > Pinales > Pinaceae > Larix > Larix kaempferi. Next base: position 7,894,991 of record BSBM01000252.1, read on the forward strand.
GTTAAATTTGAAAGCATATTTAACCTTAAAAGAGTCAACTTCCACCTTAAGACAAACAAGCATGTGATCATAAATATTAACATTCACCACCCAAGATTTAAAATGATCCACAACATTAGTTAACCCAGCAGCAATATAAAATATGTATAATCTCTTAGACACCCCCACTACTCTTGCTCTCTCATTTCTCCAAGTGGGAACCATAGGAAGAGGGACAACATCTATACGATTAGCTGCTAGGAAAATGTGGTTGAACCAACCTGATAAAGGGTCCATATGAAGATGACTTCCCCAGATATCCCAAGCAGAAGTAGACAAATTTAAGTCACCACCAAGGATCAAATAGGACTCCTTCAGTAGTCCACTGTCCTCCATTGCCCGCCAAATTTTTTGTCTTCCACCATAAGGCCCGTAACAATTTATAATCTTTAAAGATTGGTCCAAGTCCCTCAAATGGCCTTCCAATATAATTCCTGCACAGGTCATGTAATGTCTAAGGTTAGCAATATGAGGGTTCTGGGATGAGAGAAAACCCCCAATTTTCCACAGTGCAAACTTCCCAATTCTGCAGGAGTCTTAAAAAGACATCCCTTTCCTTAGAACCTGACACCATTGTCACTTGAACAAGAATTATATCTGTAGAGGTCACTTCCAACAACCTTTTGAGGGCATTAAACTTAGGAGAGCCCCCTACTCCTCTCAAATTGAATGGCGTGATAATCATTAAGAGAAAGACCCAAAGGCCTTCTTATCTCTAAGGGGCCTAAGTTAGTCAGACAATGCTTCCGCATATAAGGAATTAAGAGAACAACTATGTAAAGAGGACATTGAGCTAATATTAGACAGATTCAAAGTCTCAAACCCACCCTTTATAGCCCCAACCTGACTCTTCTTCCCTTTCCCTATAGCTTTCTTCCTCATAGTCACATTAGGAGGTGTGTCGAAACGTCCATCGAGCTGACCATAGTCTTGATCTTTGTAGTAGTATAAATAGGTAAGGTATGCCTATGAAGGACATCCTTACATGACAGAACATGTTTACCAATCAAAGAACCCGGAGAGAAACCCTCCTTCGCATAATCAGTGCCCACCGCAACACCCTTTGATTCTTTCATCCCCACTTGCAACCCTGGAACCCCCATAGGGCTCTTCGAGGGTTGAAGGTTACAACAAGAGGGCTCAACAATTCCCACTATCATAGGGCCCAAAGAAGGGTCAAACCCCGAAACCCCGGTAGGAGAATCCCTGTAGAAGACTGTAAAATGAGTCTGAAACCCCACCCCCCCACCAATGAAAAAGTCAAAACCCTAAAGGGTGAACTCGCACTCAAACCAGAGACCATCAAACTAAAAGTCACCTTTCGACCACCGCCAAAGAAAATAATAACAGAATGTGTCCCCACTATGCAATTTAGTACAAATTCACCCTTATCAAGATGACTAATAGACATATACTTATCCTCAACCTCCTTTATTAAAAAAAAACCTTTGAATCGCTAATGTAATCAAAGAATGCAGGAAAGAAAGCCTCAGCAAGAGAGAAACAAAAATCAACTTTTACATACCTTGTTATTACATGAGCAAAGTTTTTACCACTTTACTGTGAAATTAACTAGAATTAAACCAAACTCTCAATTCAACAACTCCAAAAAAAAATTCAAACATTGTCATACTCCTTCAAACTCTCAATTCAACCACTCAAATAAAAAACAAACATTATCATACTCATTCAAAGATGGTTAAAAAAAATATCATTCAAACTTTTTCTTCTTCCAAATTTTTTGTCTTCCACCATAAGGCCCGTAACAATTTATAATCTTTAAATATTGATCCAAGTCCCTCAAATAGCCTTCCAATATAATTCCTGCACAGGTCATGTAATGTCTAAGGTTAGCAATATGAGGGTTTTGGGATGAGAGAAAACCCCCAAATTTCCACAGTGCAAACTTCCCAATTCTACAGGAGTCTTAAAAAGACATCCCTTTCCTTAGAACCCGACACCATTTTCACTTGAACAAGAATTATATCTGTAGAGGTCACTTCCAACAACCTTTTGAGGGCATTAAAATTAGGAGAGCCCCCTACTCCTCTCACATTGAATGGCGTGATAATCATTAAGAGAAAGACCCAAAGGCCTTCTCATCTCTAAGGGGCCTAAGTTAGTCAGACAATGCTTCCGCATATAAGGAATTAAGAGAACAACTATGTAAAGAGGACATTGAGGTAATCTTAGACAGATTCAAAGTCTCAAACCCACCCTTTATAGCCCCAACCTGACTCTTCTTCCCTTTCCCTATAGCTTTCTTCCTCATAGTCACATTAGGAGGTGTGTCGAAACGTCCATCGAGCCAACCGTAGTCTTGATCTTTGTAGTAGTATAAATAGGTAAGGTATGCCTATGAAGGACATCCTTACATGACAGAACATGTTTACCAATCAAAGAACCCGAAGAGAACCCATCCTTCGCATAATCAGTCCCCACCGCAACACCCTTTGATTCTTTCAGCCCCACTTGCAACCCTAGAACCCCCATAGGGCTCTTCGAGGGTTTAAGGTTACAACAAGAGGGCTCAACAATTCCCACTATCATAGGGCCCAAAGAAGGGTCAAACCCCAGTAGGAGAAGCCCTATGGAAGACTGGAAAATGAGTCTGAAACCCCAACCCCCCCCCTCACCAATGAAAAAGTCGAAACCCTAAAGGGTGAACTCTCACTCAAACCAGAGACCATCAAACTAAAAGTCACCTTCCGACCACCGACAAAGAAAATAATAACAGAATGTGTCCCCACTTTGCAATTTAGTACAAATTCACCCTTATTAAGATGACTAATAAACATATACTTATCCTCTCTCCTCCTTTATACAAAAAAACCTTTGAATCGCTAATGGAATCAAAGAATGCAGGAAAGAAATCCTCAACAAGAGAGAAACAAGAGATAAATTTTACATCCCTAGATGCAGGTGGCACGACGACAAGAGCCATGGCAAGGAGTGCCACCTTCCCACCTGGCAACGCGGATCCTCCACCTTGCAACAGGCCCCATCCTGGTCTTCCCCCAAGATCCCACCTTTAAGGATGGTTACGACACTTTTCCACTTGGTCATCTCGCTCGTGCTTGTTTTCATAGCCCACATGGCCCGAAGTCTTGCATTTACGACGGCTCTGGTTTCTACATCCCTCCTCCCCACCTGGTTCATTCATGCCATTAATCTCTCCCATATGAGGTCTGCTCCCTCCAGCTGCGTGATCATAGATATGAGGCTTCCCACCCACGCCCCTGCAGTCATTACATGCCTCTGTTACTCCCTGTCGATCTCCACTACTGAAAGCTCTTCCCCTGCTCATTTTCCCCGTGACTTCGACGATACCGCCATGACGCGAACGCGCGACACATCCAAGTGGGGTTCTGGTCACGGTGTAGGAAAATCCACGTCCTCTGCCGAGAAGGATAAAACTTCTAACCATGGTTATAAGGACAACGTCTCTGTCCCTGTTCGTCGTCTAGTGGATGACTGGGAGTCGCGTAGTGTGGCAGAAATTCTGGCCTTTGGCAGCCAAGGGACCCAGGTTAATTATTACTGGCTCATGAAAAATATGCTTGGCACTCTGGTTGAAGAGATGCTCACCAATTGGAACCTGGCCAAGATTGCTATCATGGACACCAGGGCCAACATGGCCCATTTGGATGGTGTGCTAGCTGCTCTGGAGGCCAACCTGACCGGCCGCAGGTATTCTTTGTTTCCTCGACCTGTTCCTCCACTCAATTATGGCCCTGCTGGTCCCGCTGAAGGTTTCGCTGATGAGGGTGCTACTACCATCCAAATTGAGGGCGCTACCACCGCAGCAGAGGCCGAGGCTACTGGTAGTTCCCTGCATGACTCCATGGGTATTGCGGCTTCAGATGGCACGGTCCCTATTCGCGACCCCAACTCTAGCCCAAGTTCTCCCACAGCGGTTGTGGTTCAGAGAGCTCCTCCCCCGGGGATACCTTTTCCTATTCCCTCGACCATAGAGGTTCTGCACTACAAGCGAGTCCGGAAGGCCGAGGCGAGTCCAGAAGGCCAAGGATGATGTTGTTCCTCCACGCAAAGATGAGCCCTTGCCCATCAAATTCCCGACTCAGCAGTGGGATGATGATTTCTTCGGCTCCTGTCCTATCTCTGAGGAAAATCATGGCCCACAGAACGCAGATGCTAGTACCTAATGCGGCTCTGTGTGAGCACTGCTCTTCTAGTTTTGACGGTTAGCTTTTAGGTTTTCCTTGTTTCTGTTAATGGTCCATCTTCAGATGTTGGTCTATATCTCTAGTCTAATTATGTTAATGTTTTTATTGATCGGTTGTCATAAGGTCTATGCTACTCAGCCCACTGTTGGGCAGGTCTCTGTCATAAGATCTTTTTTGTACTCCCGGTACTATGAGAAGCTACAAAAAGCTCCTTACTCTACTGATTCTCATGAGATTGTAACTTTTTTTGTACTCTAATATAACTTTTCTACGTTGCTTACAAAAAAAAACTTTTACATACCTTGTTATTACATGAACAAAGTTTTACCAATTACTGTAAAATTAACTAGAATTAAACCAAACTCCCAATTCAACAACTCAAAAAAAATTCAAACATTGTCATACTCCTTCAAACCCTCAATTCAACCACTCAAATAAAAAACAAACATTATCATACTCATTCACAGATGGTTAAAAAAAATATCATTCAAACTTTTTCTACTTATAAAAGTAATAGAAAATTCACACAAAGTAACTTCCAAAATTATTCAAAACAAAAATCTCATTAAACTATTATCATAACTACTAAATTTAAAATTGTTTGAGTAAATTATAGCACCTCGTCAAAGACAATTTTAAATAAATTATAGCATCTCGTCAAAGATTCTTCCAAACAAAAATTTCATTAAACTATTATCATCACTATTAATTTAAAGTTGTTTAATAAATTATATCACCTCTTCAAAGCCAAAATCTCATTGAACTATTATCATAACTATTAAGATATTCTTAAAAAAATCTCGTTCAATTTTTCTTTAAAAAAATATCATAATCATTTTTGGAAGTATTTGAAAATTCAAACTAAGTAGCCTTGAAGTCAATTCAAAAACCATTGTAATGTTTGAATTGTCAGTGTCTTGATTGTTCAAAGAAAACAAATATATATATATATATAAAGTTGACTCATATCCTATACTCACATGACCAAATTTTATGAAATTCAAAATTCCATCCTTCGATTTGAAAACAAGAGATCAACCTTAAAGAGTTCACTAGTGGATAGAGGCACAAGAGAGGCGGATAAATAAAAATCACATTGAATTTAAATTTTTTTAAATATAAATTTAAAATATTATGTTTCGTTTTCAAGGCCACGTCAAAATTTCATCATTTGTTTTTTAAAGTTAATAGGTTATATCTTTTAAAAAACCATTAATTTAAATATATATCTTGTTTTGTTTTTTAAAGTTAATTGATTATATTTTTTAAAAAATCATTAATTTAAATATATATTTTATTTTTATTTAAAAATATATTTTATTTGTATTTATGAAGATAGATAAGTGTTTATTTTTAAAATTAATTAATTATATCTTAAAAATCATAATTTAAAAATATATCTGGTTTTTATTTAAAAATATATTTTATTTTTATTTATGAAAATGAGGTGTTTGATTATATATAAAGTAATAAATTTTAATTTAAAAATATTCATACATAATTAAAATAAGGGCTCCTATGTGGCAATGTTTATAGATAAATGCTAACAACCAACCAAAGTAGTTGTAGAACATGGATAAAAACAAGTTATCAATACTTTTTTGGAAGGTAAGAGAAATAAGTGAGACCATAAGATTAATTTTGAGAGCATAGTTGTGAGTTACCTTCAAAATTTTGGCATCCATGGAAGCCAAAGTTTTGGACATAGCTTCATTTCAACCTCATCTATGTGTTGAATTTTTCTTAGTATCATAGGTGGAGAAGCTACAAATCTACATAGAGTCTAACATCACTCTAATTTTATTTTATATGTAATATTTACTATTTTGGCTTAATAAGTGACATGTGATGATGTGAATGGGAGGAATTGCGTTTAGAGAATAAGAAGGAACTAGATGTTTCGATCCTTACTTTGGGATTATCATCAAGACACTAGCGAAGCCTAAGAAAAGATTGTTTAGATTGCCCAAAAACTGATTGATATATATATATATATATATATATATATATATATATATATTTAATTTGTGAGTAAGCTTGTCAGCTAGACGGTTTAACCAAAAACATTCATATTAGGAGAATTTTACAAAAATATAATTTGAAAATGAATTTGAAAAATTTAATTTAATAGATTACTCTTAAAAACTTAGTTTGAAAAGAAATAATCCTAAACACTAAAGAGAAATATGCCCTAAATTTTAAATGTTATAGTTAGAATTAATAATAATACTAATAAAATAAAGTGAATGACATACTTCTATTACTCATAATAATAAATAAATAATAATAATAAAGATCTATATTATTAAATGACTTACTAAGTCCTCATATTAATAATAACAACTTAATAAAATAATAATATAAAAGACTTGATAATAACAACTTAATAAAATAATAATGAAAAAGACTTAATAATAACCACTTAACAAAATAATAATGTAAAAGACTTAATAATAACAACTTAATAAAATAATGGGCCAGTCTATTTATGGCTCAGTTTTGTTTTGCTAAGAATGGTTATGATCTATAAGTCTATGAAGACTATATAAGAGTATTATGTACTTTGTTTCCAAGTACTAATATAGTTTTTTATTTACATAAAAAAAAACAACTTAATAAAATAATTATGTAAAAGACTTCATATTAGAAATTTATTAATAATTTAAAAATATGAAATAATAATAATAATACCGGGTTGGTAGGTGCGGGGGGAGTTCTTCTTGACTCCAACGGAAACAAAATGGAGGATTATGCTTGGGGAATTGGAAAAAGAACTAATAATGAAGCCGAATGGTTAGCTGTGATAAAGGGGTTGGATATAGCCAGAAGCAAAGATATCAACGACCTAGTGGTTTTTGGAGACTCAATGTTGGTGATCAGAGATGCCAGGGACATAGCAATTTGCGTCGAAAACCTATCTCCACGATGCACCAACACCTCTTCTATTTGGCCAAAGACTTTCACTCTCTCACTTTCCTTCACATCCTTAGACATTGCAACAATTGTGCCGACACTTTGGCAAATATAGGAGCAAGTTTGAATTGTGGCCATGCTCTTTTCAACGGCCTCCCCAGGATCAATGTTTGGGTACCCTAAGCTTTTACCTATGTCCCACCCCCATCCCCTCTCCATATCTCACCACTCGATGGTCTCATTAATTTCTCATATCTTCCCGAGATCCCCCTGCGCTCTTCAAATGTCCCTTTGAAGTTTTTGGTGGTCACCCCTGGTAGACACCACCTGTCTCGCATGTGGGGTCTTAATGAGGACGATCCCCAAGGTGGGGTGGGGCTATATCATGTAAGGTGGCGGAGATCTTCGCACCCTGCGCCTTCATTCGAATTCCTGTCTCTCGCTCCTCACCCCTGTCTGTGTCTTCTCCTACATCGTTGATTTCGGAAGTTTTTCATTTCGGGATACTATGGGGGATTGCAATCAATGTCCGGTTGCTCTGCACTGTAGGAAATGCAGGAAGAATGAGAAGACCACTCCTGGGGGGGCTGGCAATGGTGGCAAGAAGCATTACTTATCTGAAATCTTTCAGGATACGGGCTGTGTTGATTCCTCCAAGGAGGGTGGTTCTAAGTCAGCCTGTCACAACCATCCTAAGGCGATTGATTCTGGAGGTGCATGGATGCCCCTGGATACTAGTCTCAACCATGGAAATAGGGGCACTGGGATGTTCCCCAACTACGACTTTTCCTCTGGACAATTCCTAGTTCCTGGTTATCACTCGACTCCATGTGAACTTGGTAAAGGTGCATTTCAACAGCAGTATCGTGGCATCCCTGGTGATTTTGGCAATAGGGGCTCCCCCCAAGGGCAGGAAATCCCCTCTCCTAAGATACATTCGTAGGTCCAAGACCTGGAAACACAAGTCCGCTGGCTCAGGGGGGACTTCGCTGAGATGAAGAAATCAATCTCCCATTTGGCAACTTTTGTTCAAATCTCAAATTCGGAAGTTCGGGCAAGCACGAGTAAGATTAAAGACTTCTTTGAAAAGATAATGGGCAAGCACGACACCTTCTACAGCTGCCTACGAATTGTTGAGGCCAAAGTGGACTGTGTTAGGACCAATAGTGGGAGTAGCCCCTCAATCATCCTGAATATCAACGACGACATTGGCACAACTGCTAGTAGCAAGGAGAAAACTGCTCGCAACCATCATGACAATTAACTCTTGTCTGTGCAACCTCTTTTGGTCTGAAGTGTACTGTTCCAACTCTATGTTTCTCTACTATGTTTTACTTATGTTGTTTTTTATTAGGCCAGTTTGTTAATATCTTCAGTTGTGGTAGCAGTATCTTTATTTACAGTTGTATCAGGCATAATGCCACTTTTGAACTACGGAGGCTAGTGTTTTCAGAATCTGCCCTGACAGTTCTGATATTTTGGGATTGGCCTCCCCTTCTCTATGTAATTGGTTCCATCTTTTTAATATAAAGCATGTTACCTGTTTTTGTAAAAAATAATAATAATGCAAAGACTTAATACTAAAGGTCTAAAAATAATGTAAAATACCTCAAATAATAAAGACTTAATTAAAATTAAAATGACTTACTACTATTACTAATACTACCAACAACAACAACAACAATAACAGAGTAGAGCAATTGCTAATGAGTAATTGAGATGAGAAGTTATTAATGGAGGTCACAAGTTCTCAAATCCCCATAGATACTTACTTAAATAATAATAATAATAATAATAATGTAAATACCCTACCTTAATAAACAATAATTAATCATAAATTATATTACTACAGACCTAGGGATATCTTTGTGTATAGAGACACCACATCAAAACTTACTAAAATATCTTCTTCATTAAGCTTTTCATTAGAAATCTCTTTGACCCAAATAGGTAACTTAGCTCATTCTACAATTTCAATATATTATATGAATTGGTTTTGGGTTTTACCAAGCACTTTCACTCTCAAATTTTTTTTTCCAAAAATTTCTATTGGATTAAGAGTAACAGTTACTTATGGATGAAAATATAGTTTACTTAATGCATAATTTTCTTTTTGGATTTAGCCAAAGATATAGTTTACTTAATGCATAATTTTCTTTTTTGGATTTAGCCAAAGATATAGTTTACTTAATGCATATCAGGTGGTTGACAAACTCTCTAAGCAAGCTTTGTGTGGAGACTATGGTATCTTAATTTGGGAAGAAATTCTCAACTCCCAGGTTTTGAATTTTGGCTCTCTGAATTTTTTTGAGTAACTTATGTATTTGGACTATGTTTGATGATATTGAGGGTAGATGTTATCTACATGTTTTTTGTATTCCTCTTAGCTTGGTTAGCTGTAGTTTTTTGAATTTTTTTTGAGATTGATGACATATTTTTAGTTTAGTTTTTCTATAGACTTGCAAATCATGTACCTTTTGACTGGTTTTGAATAAAAAAATATTTGTTTTCTACTTGAAAAAAAAAATTTACTTAATGCATAATTTTCTTTTTTAGATTTAACCAAAGTAACACTTAAGATGAAAATGCAGTTCACCAAATGCATGAACATGAACAAATGAGATTATAACATTGGAGTTGACTCTTCAAGCAAACATCACGTAAGAAGCCCTTAGCTGAAATGTTAAGCTCGAGGTTTTCCTTTTTTGCAAGACTATTTTAGTTCTTGCTCAAGGTATGAAGCTATACTATTTATTCCCAATATAAAGTTATGAAGGTGGGAATAATAAAGTTATTAGTAGTAAAGTATTACTAGCTCAAGGTATGAAGTTATACTATTTATTCTCAATATAAAGTTATGAAGGTGGGAATAATAAATTTATTAGTAGTAAATATTACTATTGGAATTATTTGAAATTTTTGTAAAATTATTAGGGAGAGGATTGTTAAGTTTTGGAAGATTTTTTTTTTTTTTTATGAAGATGCAAATTCTATATAATGGTTTTTTTTGTTCTCTTTGATTTAAAATAAATAATAAAAAAATAATTTTTTCCTGTTTGAAAAAAAAAATCTAAACATAATAATCTCGAACAATCTAATTACAATTCAATTTATCTCAAATGTAATATATATATTGAAAATGGACTGCCTTTGAATAATATAAAAAATAAGAGTCAAGGGAATCTAGTGACTCACATTTGAGATTTGATGGGTCATTGTTCTTATAAAAAATAAGAGTAAGGGAATCTAGTGACTCACATTTGAGATTTGATGGTTCATTGTTGTTGTTTTAATTATAGATTTTCATGAAACATTCCATCACACTTAACACAACTCTTATTATTGTGATTCACACTATCCTCTAGCTTTTTTTCAACATGTCTTATATTTAAAGATAATAATATCATACTAAATTTAAATTTGAACACAGATAAACCTCTTGAACAAATTATTTTTTATATTTTTTTAGATTCTATACCCAATCAAGAGAACTGGAGTAACCCAACACAATCAAACAAACCATAAAAAAAATTTGAAAATCCCCACAGTATCTTTATATTGATCCTTCTTTGGTAGATAGGCCACAAACGGTATTCCATCAGTAGCTGGATTTGATTGTCTCTTGAGTCTCACATAATCTCCTGTCTGAAAATCTTCTACAAAAAGCATGGCTATAAACTCTTCTGATACTGAAATGGGCAGAAGGGATTCTGCTGGTTCTCATGTAACTTCCAATGGCATCTCACATTTCTCTACAGAGGATGCCTTAACGGTGAATAAAAATACCCAGGCTGATCATACAAAGACTGCACACAAAATTAATAACGGTGAGCATTATTATCATGATGAAGTAGTGAAGCTATATGGGATACTTTCAATTGTTAAGTGCCTTGATTTTTATGTAAGAAATCTAGAATAGAACCCTGTGATGACTGCATTGCCTGCCAAGTTTTTCCATATATATATAAAATGAAGAATGATATATACAATATGTATGGCACTGAATTCAATACAATACAGTGATATCAAATACTAATTCTAGTGTTGTGAAACTGTACTGTGTGTTGTGCGTTTCAGATCCATGGTATCAGCTGGGTGTTTTGCTTGCTGTAAGTTTCAATTGTGGATATATTCTGGGATTCTCAAATCTTATCCTGAAACCTCTTGGATGGATATGGGGGATAGCAAGCATGGCCGTCCTAGCTGTTTTATCACTCTATTCAAATCTGTTGCTTGCAGATCTGCATATAATAGATGGAAGACGCTTCATCAGATACAGAGATTTGATGGGCTTTACTTTAGGTGTATTAGCGTTGTGCATATTATGAACACTCATAAATTCATTGCAGAGAATAATAATAATTTAGATGTTTTGCAGTCTGCTGCATGAACAGAGGTAGTATTTATGGAGGATTTTGAAATTTTGGTGCTGCAGGAAGGAAGATGTATTATGTAACGTGGATTCTGCAGTTTCTCACCTTCATTCTGGGGAATGTGGGATTCCTGCTGCTATCAGGAAGAGCTCTGAAGGTACTGTTATTACTCTTAATACTCCTTTTTTTTTAATAAAGATAGTAGATAGCTGTGATATATTTATATAAAAATTAGGAATAAGTAGTCATGACTAAACTGTTTATTAATTCAATCCAGCTACAGATTTGTTTTTAGCTGGTGGATATGTTTCTTTTAGAAATTCATTATATTTATATCTTTTTAATTAAAACAATGGCTGTTTTGCATTTGAAACAAAATTGAAATGAAAATTTGGAAGAAAATTGGAAACTGACATGCAAACTTACACTCATACTTAGAAACTCACATGCAAACTTACACTCATACATAGAAACTCCTTATTTCCAATGGTGGAAGGGAATAGAAAACTGTGATTGGAAGGGAATCAACAAAAAGACAGATCAACAAAAAGACAAACTGTGATTGATAGGAAGTCAACAAAAGACGGATCAGCAAAAAGACGGAAAAGTGTGTCCAACTTTGAATCAACAAAAAGACGGATAAACAAAAAGACAAAAATTGTGTCCAACTTTCCTTATTTAATGGGAACTTTCCATGCATAAGCGTTAGGAATATATTTTTTATTGTTTTGTCAATTATTTAATCTTCAATTCAATGGTATGTGACCAATCACGTTTGAAAAAAATTCCTTTAAAAAATAAAATAAATAAGATAAATTTATTAAAAAAAACTAAAATTAAACTTTTTGAAATATTAAATATACTTACTTCAAATTAATAAAAAAGTGAAAACAGTAGTTGTCTATAACAAGACTAATAATAAGAGTAAGAAATTATATGATAAGGACACGATACTTCATGTTTGTTTGTTTTCCAAATAGCCCCACTTTCATGTTGCAACAAAACAAAGGGGGTAACAAATAACATTTTTTTCCATCCAAAATGTAGAGAAGTGGTTTATGAAACCAGCCCTTATTTTCCTAACTTTCTTAGACTACATATGTATTATTGCGCCGAGAGGTGCTCTACAGCTTAGTATGAGGGAGATCTTGTTATTCGAGTGTTTGCCGATATTGTTGGCCATAAATAACATTTTTATGAGGGAGATCTTGTAAATAGAGTATTTGTCGATATTGTTGGCCATAAATAACATTTGTATGAGGGAGATCTTGTAAGTCGAGTGTTTGTCGATATTCTCGGCCATAAATAACATTTGTATGAGGGAGATCTTGTAAGTCGAGTGTTTGTCGGCCATAAACAAAATAATACAAAGTAAACAAAAAAGAATAATACAAAGTAAAAAGTAATAAATATTATGTCGGCCATAAACAAAAAAGAATAATACAAAGTAAAAAGCAAATATGAGACTTAAACTAGAGACTTTAGAGCTTAGGATTAGGTGATAAATATTATGTCGGTCATAAACAAAAAAGAATAATACAAAGCAAAAAGTAAATATGAGACTTAAACTAGAGACTTTACTTTTTACTTTTAATACAAAGTAAAAAGTAAATATGAGATTTTAGAGTGTTTGTCAAGTTTGCCGAGTAACAAAATAATACAAAGTAAACAAAAAAGAATAATACAAAGTAAAAAGTAAATATGAGACTTGAACTAGAGACTTTGGAACTTAGGATTAGGTGGTTTAGGTATTGCACTCAAGGAGCTATTCAAGGAGAGGTTTACACCTCAGGAGATTTGATCCCTCTCGGTGCTTGATAAAGCCTAGGATTTGGATCTATGTTGGTTATGACTAAGTGAATGAGCCCTTCAAATAAGATATTGATATTGTTTCATTTGTACTCTCGCCCTTTCAAGTTTTGAACAATTTTTATGACTAAGTGAATGAGCCCTTCAAGTAAGATATTGGTATTGTTTCATTTGTACTCTCACCCTTTCGAGTTTTGGAATGAAAAAATGTTATAAATAATTGGTAATTTGGTAAGGTCTTTCGTAAAGATCTTAAAAATAAGAAAGAAAAATTTTACACATTTTGTATGAGGATGTATATACAAATAAATATATTTTTGTTTTATTTAAACTCTAGAATATTAATATAAAATCTATATTATAGGATAGATTATAAGTATATTTTTTTACAATATAAAGCATAATAATCTGGTTAGAGAATGTCATTAATGTTCGACAAAAACAGGGTATTTCTACACAGGATGAACACTTTAAGCAACCATGTGCAGAAATAGATCACAAATCGGAAAACCAATGTATTACATAGTTAAAAACCTTAGAAAGGGAAACAATCTACATCCCCATCCAACACAACCACCTGAGGCAATATATTAATGCAAAAGGAAAAAGTTTTGTATATGAGTTTCACGCAATCGATCATCAGCAAATGATCCTCTATGCTCTTCCCAAGGGAGGTCTCTTCCCCCAAAGTTGGGGAGGTCACAGATTCAAATCTATTGGTCCCCTTGGGGTTGGGATTTGTAATCGAGTCCAACAATTTACTTTGTTTACCATCCATGAATCATGGGGAAGTACTCGAAGGGATTCCACGAGGTTATTCCTTGGAAAAAACATATAGATCATGGACCAATCGAGTGATAAGCCACTTACCAATATAGTTGTTAAGATCAAGGAGAAGATGAGCAATTGGATCACCTTATCTCTAGAACATATTGTAATCATCGGATTACTTAAGTATAAATGCATACTAATGCATACTAAAGAAACACATTTTACCTAAAGATGCATTATACCAAATTGATCTTAAATAAATCCTAAGTGTCTAAATATCCTAACATCCCCATTAAGAACAACTTGGTGTAATGTGTCTTTACCTAAAGATACATTAGACCAAATTGTTCGTAACTAACTCCTAACTATCTAAATACCCTAACACCCCCCTAAGAACAACATGCTCTAATATGTCTTTTGGTAAAGTGTATTTTTTTAGTATGCACTTGTACTTATGTAATCCGATGGTCATGATATGTTCTAGACATAAAGTGATCCAACAGTTCATCTTCTCCTAAAGCTTATTGACTATACTGATATGTGGCTTAACACATGATTGGTCCATGGTATTTATTTATAGAGCATGCAGGGTTATTTGTTAATGATTGATTGTGAGAAACTCATATGTAAAACATTTTCCTTTTGCACTAATGAACTACTGCAAGTGGTTGTATTAGCTAGGGTCATGGATCGTTTCCCTCTTTGAGGGTTTTAACCAAGTAATACATTGGTGTCTCGATATATTATTTATTTGTGTCAGCAATTGCTTAAGGTGTTTGACCTGTGTGGAAAAACCTTTTTTTGTTGAACAACCAACTTATCCTGAATATAATGCTTCAAAAAAAGTGGTTTCACTACTATCATTAGAACTCAAAAAGGAATAAGAAAATACATCATGGCAAGTACAACTAAGATGTACCCATACATAAATCAATAACTATTTTCTTGGGACTCCATGTATGCATCAATAAGCCCTTTCAAAAAATAAAAAATAGGTATATCAATTTAGTTGGATACCCTAGCCACGTAATTTTACCACAGATAGAGTATCCAACAAACATTCATTCTTTCTCAATTTTCTCGTGATCCCACAACCCAGAATTTGGCATGTTATCTTGACTCCTATATCATTTATTTGTAAAAATTATGCCCCGTTACTTGCTCAGGTGGTGCCATACTTAATATAGAGGTTCTTCTTGACCATCCTAAGTTGTTGTTTATTAGATTCCTAGAATGAAAATGAGGGATCTTATCCATTATCCAATGGGCACTTCATCACTTTGATGGTATTTCTATCACTCTTGTTGGGTTTGTCTAACTAAAGACACCCTTGGTGCACTCAAATGTTTAATTTATTAATGTATTTTTCCATGGATCGTGTCATTCTAAAGGTGATAACCTTTAGCAATTTAATCAGCATGGAGTCCTATAGCTCTTAAAGATCCTCCTTTGACATGTGTTGAGCATCCCCTTTCTTCAACACAATCTATTGTTTATATTAATCTAATTGCAGCTTTGGGAGGAGGTCTACATTTGTAAAATGGTGGTCAGCCAACTTTGTCTGCTCAACCTTTCCCTCGTTTTTGTTTACCTCAATCGAAGGAAAACCTTGTATGTTTAGGGCTTCTCATGGGAGAATAA
Source organism: Larix kaempferi (assembly GCA_027924585.1). NCBI lineage: Eukaryota > Viridiplantae > Streptophyta > Pinopsida > Pinales > Pinaceae > Larix > Larix kaempferi. Next base: position 7,910,724 of record BSBM01000252.1, read on the forward strand.
CTGAATAGTCCAATGATCATCTTATGTGCCCGTGGGTGAGCATTAGTTACTACGCCTCACCCTCATTCTGGACGCACATGGAAAACTGAACGTTAAGTGACGAAGCGACCGTTTAACTCTCGACAATTTCCAAAACTCTTTTCCTTCCCTCATGCGCTTCACATTCCTACCATGGCCTTTAAAATTTTGGTGAAGCTGCCGAAAGAAGCTCTCTCGCACAAGAGGTAAGACGCTGGTATGACTAGCTTTCATTGTTGCATTTTTCCCCTTCATACTCAATTTTCAAGGACCTAACAATGTAGTGGTGGCAGATAATACTACGACCCACGTCCATCCATTAGGGTGAAGGAAGAATGTCTTTCCGTCGGAGGTATGTTTTCCTGCATTCATTTCGTTTTCTCCTATATATTTTTTCCTACTAATGTTTCCATGCATGTAGGTTATTGCATGACAATCTGAGCGGGGAGTATTCCCGTTGTCTTAGTTTCACTCAAATGAGCCTAAGTTGTTGAGGGCAACATAAGGTCACGTAAACCTCCTATTCTCAGGGGTTGAAACCGATCGCGACTTAGTGTACTTGAGATTGTCAAATTCCAATGATTAATAAATAACTCATTTTTGGGGGGCATACTTGTATCTGTCTTCTGTTGTGACTTCACTTAATTGGTTTTTTTTGTTTTGTAATTCTACAAATCTGTACAATATGTACTAATGGACTGTAAATAGTTTGTTATGTTTTATTTTTGTTTATCTTGTGTACATAAAAATATTGTTTTTAACCTTTACTCATAGGCCTTTTCTGGTGCTATATAATTCGGATAGAAGCAACCATCCTGCAGAGTTTTGAGTGTTCTTTTATTTCATGCAATCAGTTTTATTTATTGAATTTATTTATAGCAGAAGACTAATCTTCCAAGTTTGTTGTTTATCATTAATATCATTGCATTAATGAACATAGATATTTGATTGCATTTCAAAATTGGAAATTTGAATGTAATGGTCAGTTTCCTTTTGCATATCATTAACTGCTATAAAAATTATTTATGCAAAGAGGAAGCACACATTATCATTGCATTTTGGTACTAACGTTATAAATTCTAAGTTGGCATGTTTTATTTAGTTTAATTATTTCATAATAGATTTAATTTTAGATGCATTTTCATGCTAACGCTATTGCTTTGTTTTTCGAGAATTTACCGTGTTATGCTTTCTTCTTTTATTGTAAATAATTTGCATTAACTTATTTTTTCTTTATTGATGAATTAGTCATTCTTGCTTTCAGAATTAATGCCTGCATGGTTAGGTAGGCTTCATTTATTTTCATTAATGGACTAATGTTCTTGTTATGGAAGCGTTCTTTATTTCATCAAGCATGCCAATCATCTCTTTCATTTATACATGAGCCTAATGCCATCGATCAACCTTATGATCCTATCTATTTGAGGGATTAAAGCAACCTAGGATTCCATCCCCTCCTTCCCCTTGACCAACCCTCCAAGGTGTTTTTTTTAGCATCAATAGGAGACAACCTTATAAGGCACAAATTTGACCTTGAACCCAATTGGCAACCCAAGTTTGATTATATAAGAACTACATCATGTGACACTCAACTTATACTTAACTTTAAAATGTAGCCCTCTTATGTATCTAGACAACATATTTTGGAGATTAGTGATTTTGTTTCTAATATCATTAATGCCCCATCACTAAGTGATTCAAACTAGATCCTAATAATGAAGGAATTCAAATAGAGAAAGTGAACAACAATTCGGGACAAGGCATTATCTCAAAAGTTGGATAGTCAACTAAAAATAAAGTTGACTTTAGTCTAAGTTGGTTGAGGAAAATTCAATTATGCATAGAAGCAACATGAGATAGAACATATTGAGTTACTCAACTAAGAAGAATCCATTGGGGAAGTACATTAGTGGTAAAAAAATGGCAACAATGGAAGCATGTTGATGAAGAAAGTTGATAGAAGACCTGAAAGGTTCTACTAATGTTCATTGATTAGTTGTTGATGAGGTCTTGTTGATGAGAAGGTTGTACATCTGTGGACCAAGTTAATTAAATTGTTGGTTGACTAGCACATGACTAGTGGTGTTCATGGAAGTAATCAAGGTAATAATTTATTGTAGGAGGCATATTTTAGTCTCTATCGAATGTCTGGGAGGAAAGGCGATGACTAGATCCAAAGTAGCATGTGTATTTCATATGTATGCTACATTGATAATAACCATTGAGTCAATTTAATGGATTTGGGTAATTGGAATCAAATGAGACGTGGAGGTGAATTGAATGTTTAACTAATAGTTGAAGAAGGGGAATGATTGTAACTAACTCTTTGGATAAGGTCTATTGGAGCAGGTAGACTATGAGAGATTGAGGGTTAGTAGAAGTTGCCCAAAAAGGATGATGTAGAAGTGTTTCAGTGGTTGATAGATTTTGGTGAAAATAAAAGTCGAGAAGACTAGATAATCCTAATCAGCATTTTGTTGGGGAGAATGTAAATTTTTTGGAGGAGACAACAGAAGAATCCATAAGACAGGTTGGAAGTTGAACAATGTGGAAGTACTCTGTTGAAGGATCACAACCAGCTAAAAGTTTTGTTTAGATACCTTGTAGAAAGGGATCATTTTCTTAGAAGTTAGATTTGTTAGACATTGTGAATGTTGTAATGTGTGTCAAATGTCTCAATAGGCATGATAAATTATCATATGAGAAATGGTTTAAAACCAAGCGATTTCCCTAGAAGATTAGAAGTTAAAGGCATTAGTATACAAAACACTATCAATGTGGAATTCTATAGGCAATTTAACTCTACATTTTTACTCTTACTAGTTGGCTTATTTTAGATTAAACAATATATTGTAGCTTTTCCCCGTGAGGGTTCTCCTTAAAACATTGGTGTCTCATGCATAATGATATGTGTATATAATATTCTTCTTACTATGTTGAATGCTTAATAATAAAATAATGTAGACCAAAAATATTCCTAAGAAAAGATGTTATTTGGTTTCAAATTGAAATCTTATTTGTGTGTCATTGGGAGATTTTGACTCACTCACTGGGTTACGGAACAATTTGATATCAGAGTAGAATATTTTTTAGCCTATGAATTGTAGAAGGAAACAATGGAAAAAACATTGAAGAGAGATCAACTTTAGGGACTACAAGAGATAAATCAACAAATCCAAGTGGATAATCAACAAATGGGGAAGATACTCCAAAAATTGGAGAAGGAGAATGAATAGTTTTAGAGATCTATTGAATGTCATGTGAAGCTTCCTGAGGATCAATGCAACTAACTTGTAAATAGATTATGACAATATTTGGAGGCTATAGAATCCATACTGGTCAATTTATGAAGGAATTCAAAAGAGTTGAAAGAAGATGCAAGGTTCACTTCAACTCAAGATATATTAACCATGACCAGTTAAACACTTCATCTTCATCACTTACTAAATCTAAATCAAGGTTTGAGACCTTTGGTAGGTTTGAAAGTAATACCAAAGTGATGGACTCAAATTTGTTGTAGAAGATGGGTATGATGGCTAAGGTCTCAACACTAATGGTCCAGGCATGAAGATCCTAAATGTGTTAAATTCTAGATACCACATCTTGGTCTAAGATAAAAATGTTAGTAAGATAACTCAAGTAGAATGTTCTTAAACAATGGAAAGCATCATTTCTACTTCAAAGATCATTTTTGCAAAGGCTAAAGACAAAGGAAGTTCAAACACTCCCAATAACGAGCAAATAACGAAAGATCATGAGTGGGTTACAGATCAATTCGATATCAGAGTAGAATATTTTTTATCCTATGAATTGCAGAAGGAAACAATGGGAAAAACATTGAAGAGAGATCAACTTTAGGGATTGCAAGAGATAAATCAACAAATACAAGCGGATAATGAATAAATGAGGAAGATACTCCAAAAACTGGAGAAGGAGAATGAATAGTTTTAGAGATCTATTGAATGTCACGTGAAGCTTCTTGAGGAGCAATTTAACTAACTTGTAAATAGATTATGACAAGATTTGGAGGCTATAGAATTCATACTGGTCAATTTATGAAGGAATTCAAAAGAGTTGAAAGAAGATGCAAGATTCACTTCAACTCAAGATATATTAACCATGACCGATTAAACACTTCATCTTCATCACTTACTAAATCTGAATCAAGGTTTGAGACTTTTAGTAGTTTTGAAAGTAATACCAAAGTGATGGGCTCAAATTTTTTGTAGAAGATGGGTTTTGATGGATAAGGTCTCAACAATAATGGTCAAGGCATGGAGATCCTAAATGTGTTAAATTCTAGATACCACATCTTGGTCTAAGATATAATGGTAGTAATATATCTCAAGAAGAATGTTCTTAAACAATGGAAAGCATCATGTCTACTTCAAAGATCATTTTTGTAAAGGCTAAAGACAAAGGAAGTTCAAACACTCTCAATAACGAGCAAATCATGAAAGATCGTGAGTGGTTCTTTGTAAGTAACAAGAACGAAACCCAAGAACCTATGCATGATCTAATGAATGTAGGATTGGGTGAGGCAACCAGGGAGTATCAAGGTAATAGTAATAAGCATGTAGGCTTGTATTATTATTGCAATAAGTCCATACAATATAACAATGTTTCCAGGTATGATTTTCCCTGTTCATTCTATGAATCAAATAACCATTGCAACATTGGATGTTGGAAGAAAAAAAATCATCACCAAAAACCTAAGGTGTTTCAAGAAGGAGGGTTTCAAAAACCTTTTCTCCAACTAGAAAGAAGGGTAGAGAAAACTCAAAAGGAAAAACAATACTAGTCAAGTTGATGGTATGCATAAATTTTGCACACATTGCGATATAGGTGGACATCAAAGGACAAAGTGCTAGGTGCTTCATCCTTAGCTTCATATCAAGAATAGGAGGGGATAATCTAAGGGGACTAGATTTGGAATGCACGGAAAATAAATGGAAGATGTGATAGTCTGGAGAAAACAATAAAAGAAGTCATGCCTTCACTAGAAGAAGTGTGTAGCATTGGTATGTTTACAAATGGAGATTCTTCATTATTATAACTACATATCAACAATAAATATTGTTGGATGGATAAGTGCATCTGTGAGAGTTAGTAAGAGTTAGTTTTTTCATCGACGTGTATTTTTAAGATATGCATTATGAACCAAAGAGACATGGTTGACTAAAGGATAAGGTGTATGAGGAGACAAAGAGTTACAAGAGTACCAAAACCTATGACTATAGGAAGCACAAGATAACATAAGCATGGGCAATCCTCAAGGAAGAACAAATCATATTAAAGAACACTTGAAATAACCCAACATACAAAGCATGGTAAGACTTGTTAAAAGGATAGACTTGCATTAAACCAATATAGAAAGACTCACATATACCACCATTAGTATTTCTAATTGCCAGGATAGACCACCATTAAACTATGTAGTAGTAGACCACCATTAGTATTTCTAATTGGGAAGACTTGTAAAGGAGACAAACTTGTGAGAAGCAAGCTTTAGAAGCAAATCCAATGAATTTCTTCAATTTGAACAAGACTTTGATCAACAAATTAACTTGACAAAGGTAAGGCAAGGTTCTTAATAGTTTGATTTGAATCACTATTGTTAAAGGACTAGGCTCTATAAATTGTCTAAGTTTTTGTAGGACTAAAAAATGCCTAAAAGGGGAGGTATCGTCTGAAATGGATCCTGATAGTGAAGGAAGGAAAACAAAGAAAGTGAGCATTTCTTGGGAATAATGGATTATCTGAAAAGTCATATATTCATCTAAGATAAAAGTTCAACATTAGTCTCAGTTGGTTGAAGAAAAAATGACTCAGTTGGAGCTTATTGGGTTACTCCACTGAGCCTAATCAACTGGGAGAGTGAATTGGTGGTGATCTTGGTGGCCACCCAAACATTCTATCAACTTAAAATTGGTCCTACATCTTGTTAGTTTTATAGTAGTTTTGCAAGTCTTGAACTTCTAATGCATTTTTGGGCACTTACCTTCTGTTTTTTATGATTGACATAATGTAGTTGTGGCCCTAGGAACTTCATTTGTGAAAGTTGCAATCACAAAATTAGGTGCAGACAATGCTACAAGCACGATCATTTGACTAGAAAAAAAAATCAAGCAATTCATTAAAAATCCAATTTTTCAGAAAGGAAAAAGACTCAACGAGTTTTACTAGTATCATTATATATATATATATATATATATATATATATATATAAGGCATAAAAAAGATATGAGATATGAAAATACAAATAGGGAAGCCAAATTCCAAAAAAAAACAATTTGAAATCTTAGTAAGAATCCAAGTGGACACAAACATTGGAAAGAAGAACAAGCAAGCAACTTCCCAAACAAATAATCTCAATATGGAACTCAAGAAGTAGGATGGTGATCATCAAAAGAAAGAGAGAAGGAAGGAAAAAAATGTAAATAATAGAAGGCCGCCTAACCTTGAACAATTAAGGCCCCACATGTGTTGAGAATTTTGAATGCATTGAAGATAATAATCTAAAAGGACAACAAGGAAAAACTAAGGATTTTAGTGGAGAGTAAATTTGATGTAACAAAATCAATTGGGAATTACTAGCCATTAAATACACCCCCACATACTTTCAGTGAATATCTCAATAAAGTTTAGAAGGAAATGGAATTTGAGATGGGAATCGAGCCATAATCATAGGTAAATGGTGTAAGAGATACATATGTTTGGTTAAGTGGTAGAGAAAGTTTGTTGACTTGTGGTAAAGCAATAAACAAATAGGAGTTTTCCATCATTGGGTTAGGTTCGATTCTCAGAGGGAGGGTACCTTTGGCATCTGAAACTGAGAATCCTCAAAGTGACATGTCCTAGGAGTGATAACCCATTAAATCCAAATATTAGAGCCCGATGTCGATAGATACAAATAGATTCCAGTACCAAGATAGTTATATTTGGGGGGGACTAAGTCCCTAACTCCAACAAAAAATAAGGAGTGTTTCTATCTAAAAAAAGAAGTAGAGAACGATTGGAGCATTTTAAGAGTAAGATAGGTAGTTTGTAAGTAAAAAATGTAATTAAGGGAATTTAGGAGAATCTTCTTTTAAATGTCAAAAATGTATGAAAACATCACTTTTTTAGAGAAATTTTATGAAAAAATAATTTTTCTTAAATTTTTAGGTGTATTTTTATACTTGACATGTCCAATTAAAAATCAAATTTAAACTATGTAAAAATTAGTTAGTTTTCAAATCATTAATGTAATTGTATATGCTGAAAAATTCCATACTCCAAAAAATTCTTTTTTTTAACTGATCATAAATGTTTATGGAATTAAACTATAAATATGTGTAAAAAACGTTGTTTTAAAGTGTCCAAAATTTGCAAGGGTGGCAGGTGTAGAGGGGGGAGGGGGTGGGTCAACTTTGACCCTATAGGAAATTAGGAAACAAATTTCATGTGGGGAATAGACAAGCCCACTAACAAGCAAGCCAAAGATTTGACTCTTTAGTGAGGGTATCAATTATGAAGCAAATGAGAGTTAAAAATACAATGGTGTTTGGGATTTCCATGCCAATAATATATCACATGGTTAACCATATGTTACCTCAAGATGCATAGCTTGAAAGAATAGCCTTTAGAATCCAAAGGCTAGTGGAAGGTTTTGTATTTGTAGGATTTTTTCAAGTTTTGTGAGGGCTCAATACCTTAGTGGAAAAAATGGTTAAATATGCATGTAATATGCAACTAAGGACAATAAGGAGAAAATGAGGGGAATTGTTAGATGTCATATCCCACGATAATTATTTCAAACCATAAGCACCAAATGATGCCACTACACACAATGGACAAGTGGTGATTCAAATACACAATGGTTAATTCAATATTAATGATTTTGAACCACCATACAATGGCATATGAATTATGTCACAGTGGGATGGATGTAAGTATGTGTTATAATGTTAGTTCCGTGGAGATTAATTTTGCTAGTCTCTATTGTCCCCCTCCACTACTAGATTTAGCAGACTGGAAACAACCCCATGCTCTATAATTTTATGTCGGAATGGAAGCCATTTCTTTCAATTGGAGTTGGCAATCTCTGTAGGTTTAGAAGTGGTAATCTTCACCCAAGGTTGGAAGTGGTTTGCTATGTCTTCATAGGCATCAAGTTGGGAGGATGGTCAATCCACATGCTCATCCAAATAGGCATGCCTTATGTGAAAACTCTAAGCTAATAAGAGAAATCCATAGTCGTGAAAGGTACAATGATGATGTCCAATAATGTCTTTCTATATATGTAAGGAAGTGGGAGGGTTGGAGGAAGTATTGTGAGTACAAAAACTCTAAGGAAATGCAAGTGATTCAAAGGAAAATGATCACTACAAAGGCTTAGGTAGAAAAACTAAAATGCAAGCATATCCAACTAGGCATAAGGTAGGAAAGCAATCATGACATATTGGAGGAAGTTGAGGAGAAAGTTAGGATGTTGTAGGATAGATTTCTGGATTTGGATTTGGAGCAATGACTAGGCTACGAGTAGTTAAGAACAACAGGGAACCTTATTCTCTTAATAAGCTCTCTTGATTGGGACCATATGGAAGCTATGGAAGAAGACAATGTCTAGAAAAACACTAAGCAAGCAGGAAAGACAATCCCAAACAACCCCTTTTCAATGGCAAGTAGCAAGCAAAATACTACTAGTGAGTATGGGCCCAAAAATATTTGATTTTTTACTATGTTTTGCAAGATAGTATTTTTGTTGGGATAATATGTAAGGCTATATACAAGCCACATAGTTAGTTCTAGGGCTATAACTTCAAGAATAATGCAAACTGAAAGTGTTTTTGTCGAAATCCTGAAGAACTTAGAAGTCTTGAAGACAATTTCACTTTTAAATTTTGTATTTATATGTTGAACAATTTAGTCGCAAAGTCCTTTCAATACAAAAATAATCATTTTATTTTTTTAAATGTTCAAAATTTCTAACGTCGAGCCATAAAAGAAAATTCATGTATTTCAATGAAACAAAAGTGCAAAAATACTATCCATGACGTAAAAATATATGAAAAACAATACATTCAAGTTCAGGAAGAAAAAGAAGATTATTATTATTTTATTAATTATTCTTCATTTAAGAAAATCTTGTCTTTAGCTTTTTCTACTCCCTCTTTTCAATATTTTTTTCCAGCAAGAAAAAAAGCATACCAATGTTATTCATTACGAATCAAAAGGTACATGAAGTAATACATCAGGTTTGATAGTTTTCTTATGACATCTCTGTCCAAGAAACCTCCAGACAACATCTATAAGCATCTATATTTTCTGATCATCACGCAAGGTGTCAGACAAACCTCATAAACCTCCAAAAAATACACAAAATAAACATACAAAACCACATAATCCAGCCAATACAAATGAGATTCATTCAAAAAAGTTCAAAATTCCAAAATTCTGAATCCTAGAATTCTGAACTTCTTCCCAAACCAGCATCCCATCATCTCCCAACAAAGCCTGCTTTGACAATTTATTCGCCAGGGAGTTATGATGCTTGTAGATATGCTAAAAAGAGATATTCCTTAAGCCCTGAATATCTGATCGAATTCTATTACACCAATGTACCAGCGGTAATACATTGAGATTGTACTCACCAATTGCCCATTTAATAGTGACTCTAGAGTCACCAACGAATTTCAGATCATCAATACCAAATATCTTTGCCACCTTTAAGACACACCACAAAGCAATGAGCTCAGCTTTCATATTTGATCCCAAACCACATTTCATTTTGATATTGTAATGATGAAATTGATTTAAGAAAATTGCTCCACCAATTGCACACATTCCATCTTGTGTCGCACCATCAAAGAATAATACAGGGCAGTTAAAAACCGGCTCAAAGATACCAATCCTTTTAATCACAGATGGTTTCTACCCTTTAAAAATTGATCTGTAGAGAGAGAGAATTTGTTCTACCCCATTCTATACTAAAGGAACCATGTCTTCAAACATTGATTTATTTTTGATATACCAAATGACCCATGATATAAATATTGGAAGCACGGGATGATCTCTACATTCCTTAAACCATTTAAGGAAAGAAAACTCAAAGGATTCACATCCCCAAACCATATCTATATCCAAACCAACACAAACCTGATGCCAGATATCTCTAGTGAAACTGCACCTAACCAAAATATGTTGAGTAGATTCTTCATCAGCTCTACATAATGGACATCTATTTGGTCCATTTCACCCAATTTTAACCAAAGCATCCCATGTTTTTAATTTTTCTTTGAAGGCAAACCACCCAAAATACTTAAGTTTGATAGGCACCTTCCATCTCCACGGCTTCTTGAACCACCAGTGTTGTGGTTATAATCCCTATAAGAGATAATATAACTGTAGGCTGACTTTGCGGTAACTTCACCCGAGATTGGGTTCCCTTCCCACTTTAATACATCATCCTGGCTCGTGAGCCTACACCCACAAGAATCCAGTAATGAAAAGTAATCATCCCACTCCCGTTTGTGACAGCTGATAAGGCCCAAATCAGCACCTTTAATCCAGAAGGATGTTCCATTCAGCGCAACATAATTCCTCATCCGATCCAGAGAATTAAAGTTCATGCCCTTGAGGAAATCAAGGATTTCCACTGACAGTTTATAATCCTCATCAAGACCCAAAATTTTATCAGTACCAACTTGAATTTTACGACCATTTCCAACATGCCAAGATAAATTATTACCAATCCAATGGTAAACCTGCAAGAATCCTTTCCAAATGACAGAGGAATTCCTAGATTTCTTGACTAAGTTTTTTATCCAGTCAACAGTCTCCATTTTCAAATACTTCTTTTTTAAAACCTGAGACCATAGAGAGTTACCCATCAGACCCCTCCAGAGGCTTTTCAGCCGCAGAGACTTACCAAAGATATCCAAATTTTTGAGCCCCCAGCCACCGGATTTGACAGGTTTGGTAATACAATCCCATTTGGCCATAATAAGTCCTCGACGCTCCAGACCACCAGTCCACAGAAAATTGGAGCACAATCTATTTAATTTCTTGAGGATCGATTTAGGCAATTTGAACAAAGATAACCAATACACAGGGATGCTAGTTAGAACCGCTTTGACCAGAGTAAGTCGTCCACCAACAGATAGGAGTCTGTTAGTCCAAGATTGTATTCTGTATTCAACCTTTTTTACCAACCAAGACCAATCCTTTACCCTATAGTTATTTGGCTTTAGAAGATAACCCAGATAAGTAAATCCCTCCTCTAATTTCTGAGCTTTGTATGGGAGATCAGTCTATAAATCCGCAGTATGCAAATCATCCAAATTGTGCTGATATAAGATGGATTTCTTATCACTAACCTTCATTCCAGATGCACAGTAAAAAAGAGAAATGGAGTTCTTGAAACATCTTCTTTCACCAATAGAGTCAGCACCAACTAATAGAACATCATCCACAAATAGCATATGAGATATAGATATATCTCTAGAAATCTTGATCCCTTTAATAAGACCATCATTCTTAGCTTTAAGAATAATTCTTCTTAAACCATCAATGACCAACACAAAACGCAAAGGAGACAGTGGGCAACCCTGTCTACTCCCCCTCGAGCATTTAAAGAAGTTTGATGGAATCCCATTAACAAGAACTGCAATATTTGTAGAAGTCACACATGACATAATCCACCGCAACATCATAGGTGGAAAACCAATCTGAATGAGAAGAACCCTGAGGTAACTCCAATCCACACGATCATAAGCTTTCTCAAGATCCATTTTAAGAATGAAGGCCCTTTTGTTCCAAATTTTTATAGTGTGGATAATTTCCTGGGTGATGCCAACTGCATCCAGAATCTGTCTATCATGGAGAAAACCAAACTGGTTTGCTGACACATACTTTGACAACCCCGACATAATCCTCATAGCAATGATCTTTGATATAAGTTTATAAATTAAATTGCATAATGCAATAGGCCTGTATTCTCCAAAAGATGATGGCTTGTTACATTTCGGAATTAAGGTCAAAAATGTTGAGTTCATGGCGCTCGAAATATAACCATGGATTCTGGAGTATTCAACCATTTCAAGAATTTCTTCTCCCATTAAGTCAAAAAAATGCAAAAATAGCTCCACAATCCAGCCATCAGGCCCAGGACTTTTATCCCTTGCAAAAAGTTTCAATGTGTCTTCAACTTCCTTGAGAGTAACCTCTTTTACTAAATCCAAAGCCTCCTGAGGACTGAAAAAAGTTGGGAACAGGTGAGCAATCTCAATTTGTTTAAGTAAATCACTATCCCCTGGGTCTTTGAAAATATTACCAAAGAAATTAGCAGCAACATTTTGAAGTTGATTCTGACCATGAATTTGAACCCCGTCAGCATCACTTAATTCCCAAATAGGTTTTTTATTCCTTATATATGATGCATAAGCATGAAAGTACTTCGTATTATTGTCCCCGAGTTCAAGCCACAGGGCTCTACTTTTTAATCTCCACTCAGCCTCCTCTTGTAACAATATAGCCTCCTTTTTTGTGCTCAATAGCTTTAGTAAACCCTGATCCTCGTCATTGTCCAAATAATCAATTTTCTTTTGATAAACCTGCTTGATTTGTTCCTGCAAATCCTCATAATCCTGGAGGTCCTGCTTCTTTTTTGATTTGATCCATGATTTAACAACAGCCTTCAACTTCCTGAGCTTAATAACAAAATTATCCATAGGGTTTGAGACCAAATCCTTACAGGGAACGAGCCAAAACTTTCTAACAGTCTCACAAAAATTTGCATCAAGAAGCCAAGTATTGTTGAACTTGAAGGGGAAATTCTTTTGTCCCATTGTATCATCAAATTGGAGGAATATGGGCCAATGGTCCGAGAATATGTCTTCCCCCACCCAAGAGCGATATATTTGAACCAGTTGCAACTGTGGTCGAGAAACCAAAAATCGGTCAAGTCTCTTAAGGATACCCTCCTTGCCAGCTCTGCCATTAGACCAAGTGGGCATAATAGTAGCAAGGGACACATCCACCAAATCACCACTTAACAGAAATTCAGAGAAATAATCGGCTAAATCATCAATAGGAGCTTTGGATCCCCAGATTTCAAACTCATTTAAAGTGAAATTTAGGTCTCCTGCAAGAATAAGATTAGGAGAATTTAATAGCCCAGACATCTTGAGATGTTCCCAAAATTCAATCCTGCTATTGTATGGGCCATAACAATTTAGTATAGAACCCTTCCCTACATCAAAATCCCCCATCTAGTTTTATAGGTTTTAAAACAGAAACAATTTGGATTCCAACCAACAAGTAATCCACCAGACTTCCCACATGCACTAATGGTAGAGAACTCCCAACCAGGACAAACATTTACCAACTTTAGAATTACCTCTCTATCAGAACACATAGATTCCTGAATGAGAATAATATTCGGGCTAGTAGCAGAAAGCAGTTTCAACAAGGCCCTACCCCGGGCAGCCTTGCCTAACCCATGACAATTTAGAGAGACAATTAACATTAGTCACCCTGGGTCATGGGCGTCACTGCTGTAAGTTCCCTAGGGTTTGAAAGATCATCACTGCCAGCGAGAGCATCATCCATTCTCACCGATAGCGGGACAAAAACATCACCAATATGCTCATCACAAATCCCCACACGTGATTTTTTAGCCTTTCTGATGGTAACATTTTTACACCGGAGACTCTCAGCTGGTAAAACCTCCGATTTTAGGCCAGGATTCTTTGAATATACCGCCAAAGGGGATAACAGAGCAGACCCATCACTAGGCATATAACCACTTTCACCCAAGATACTATTTTCATCAAATGATAATACCCTAGCCACATTATATGTAAGCTCGCAGACCGAACCTGACTCAACAGGTTTCAATTCATGATCAACACTACTTTGGCTATTTTGTAACGTACCCTGGTTCCCCTCAATCAAAAAAGGCCCTCCCTCTGCAGACAGATTTAAAGCCACTTCCCCTCTGGAAATCCTAAGATTTAATGAATTCTCAATATCCTCATAGAAATTTAACTCTTTCTTGGAAATATCTTTATAAGGGGTTTCTTCAAATGACTTACCTGATAGTTTCTCCTTCGATAAACCATTTGATGAGCCGGATAGAAAAGAATTCGAGGAAGCCAGCGGTGCAGTAGAACCCTTCAATAACTTGTAAGGGCATTTTACAGGAACATGCTCCGTTCCTTTGCAAGTAAAGCAGCGGAAAGGGATTTTAAAGTAATCCAGCTTCTAGCAAATGACCCTTGAACCCAAAATAAGATCGACTTTCGCCGGTAATCCCTAACTCACATCAATTTCTACCATCACCCGAGTTGCTCTGCGATCATACCCGAATAAGGTTCGCTTATCGAAACAGATGAACTTCCCAATAATGTTTGCCACACCGATAAGGTTGCTTTCAGACCACAACTCAATAGGAAATCCAGGGAGAATTACCCACAAATGTCGCACACGCTGTGAATCCTTCAGGGGATCGAAGCCAATATACCACCTTTTTAGACACAGAGAACCATCTTTAAATAACTAGACCCGGTCCAGAATACCATCCACATTAAACCCAGCAGGGAAAGTGAATAAAATCCATCTATTAACTAAAAGATTAACACGAGGTGCCAATCCACAGATGGGGGTCCAATTTTCATTCACCCAAGCCACTATCTCTTCTCTGCAACCACCGACGAATTCCAAACAACCCACAACCCCGCGGGTGGCCAAAACCTTCATTCTATCCAAATTATGATCGTACTCCACAAAGAATTGTAATCGACCATCTCTAGCCTTGATCACTTTAGATTTTCTGCGGAACCGAGCATGAACGCTAGAGAGATTACCATTTACGTGCCTATGATTAACCAACTCCGTCGCCTGCGAACCCGGAGGACAAAATGAATGGGAGGGCTCCAATGATGCCATAGTAAATGCAAAAACCTAAATTGTCGAAATCACCAAAAGCAACTCCTGACAAGGTCACCACAAAACACCACCTGCCTAGGTAGGACAAAGGTGTCCAAAGGCTTGGTCGGTTAAAAATAGCCCAAAAATACCCAAGAACCGCCAAGCAAAGGCCCTAAGACGACAAAAGAAAAGAAACAAACCCGTCGCCAAAGGACCGAAAGGCAGATAGGATAGTTGGTTGCCAAAAAGACCAAAATAGCCGAACCCTGGCCGACACACAAAACAAAAAAAACCCTGACAGTTCCTCCACAAAAAATAGCCACCTACCCAAATAGTGCAGAGATGCCAAAATGCTCGAACTGCCAAATTTGATCACAAAACCCAACTCGCCAAAGAGCCACCAGGGATAGAACCGCTACAACTAGAAAAGGCAAAATTCACCTCCAAAAAAGAACCAACCGAGCCACATGTAATCCAGAATTTGGAGCTTGAAGACAAAAATCACATTCCCACTTGTTTTTACCTTGGTTGGTACTGTAGAAACCCAACGGTTTCTATGACTCCAAGTTACTCCAAGCTCAACAAATTATAGCATTGCAGTGGCCCAAGAAAAAACAAGCATGCCGCAAACCCTAAGGCCCCCCGAAAGCCCAGCTTTACATCAACCTCTTTTCAATATTTACAATAAATAAATAAACATAAAAGTAATTAATTAATTACAATTTTTCTTAACATTTGATAAACAAAAATTAGACTTATAGATGGTAAGCATTATTATCATTATCAATAATCATTTCCCATGTATCAATTAAATTAATTAATGTTCATAAAAATATTAATTTTATTTTCAATTAACAAAACAAAATAATCCAAATTATTTTTCAAATACATTTTATTTTACTAATAATAAAAACTTGTGAATACATTTTATTTTATTGATAAAAACCTGTAAATACATTTTATTTTATTGATAAAAACCTGTAAATACATTTTATTTTATTAATAAAAGCTTGGAATTAACATAATGGCCATATTATCATACCTTTGTACGTTTTAATGTCTCATTTTATCTTTCATATAGTTTCGATGAGGGAGGATATGTTTTTATTCTAGCTTAAACGTGAGATATGTTGAGGATGGTCACGAGAAACATCGAAAGTATTCTATTAATTGTGATAATAGACATTTTTTTCATCGAGAAAAAAGTTGTACTTGATATTCGTAAGCGAATCAAAGTATACATAGAAATTGAAATTGTTTTCAGGTTAACCTCTTAACTGATTTATGATTTTATCATTACACAGGTTTGTTTGTTCTACTACAAAAAATAAAAACAAAATATTAAATTCCATCTTGTTTCATTTTGGTCGTTGAGTCTATCTAACCGACAGTCAAAACAAACTGTAAATTCGTAATCGAATTTAATACCCTAAGATTCTAGCTTGTTCATCTGGTTCCCGTAACTGCCTAAAAGAAATAGTTAGAGGAAAGCGATTAAGTCTACCTTAGAATCTGACTTAGATACACTATAATGACAATTTACCTCAAGAACAAATACACCATTCAGAACAAATGCAATTGTTGTCTTTCGTATAATTGAAACATTACGCCAAGACTTTGTAGGTGATGTTATCCAATCCTCAATTAAAGTAGGCTCAATGTACTTCTTAATGACCCCCTAATACCACAAAGCCTTATTAAAAATTAACCTCTAAACACTTTTTGCATAAATGATTTTACAAATTGATGCATGTTTCTTTAATCCCCATCCTTGTATATCCTTGGGAACTGCTAACCTTCGTCATTTAACTAATGGAATGCCTCTTTTTTTCATACACCCTAACCATAAGAACTTGTATCTCATTATCCTTGGTTTATCTAGAACCCCTTTCCAAATAAAAGCTAAGTTCGTCTGTTATACATGAATAGCTTTAATTGTAGACTTTACCAAAATAACCTTTCCACCTCTAAACAAATAATTATTACACCAAAGAGAGAGCCTATTTTTAACCTTGCAATCAACTAGTCCAAATCTTTTTTACCATAGGCATTTGTCTTTAAGTAAAAACCTAAATACTTCAAGCCACTTTGAAGCTCAATCTACTAAAAAGGGAACAACTTAGTAAAACATCTGACATCTTCATCACTAACACTTGGAAAAAAAGTGTAGACTTCCCAATTTTAATCACCATTCTTGTTGCTATACATTATAGATCAAGAATATCCTTGAGCTCGAGAGCATGTCTTATTGTTCCGTAAAATATGTATATATATATATATATCATCTACAAATAAAAAATGTGGCAGGTTCAATGCCCTACAATGTGTATTTTTTTTAGGTTGCCTCACAAGGTAGCTAGCGAGAGGATGCAACTTACTAGAGATTAGATAAACATGAGGCAATTTGGTATGTTCAACTAACACAGGAAATTTCCAGAAGATTGAACACCTTTAGAAACCACTCACACAAACAGATCACATATCAACACACCGATGTTTTTATGTGGTTTAAACACTTGAAGAAGGAAACACTCCACGACCCCAACCAAATAGCTACTTGAGGCAATATTATTATGCAAAAGAAAAAGAATGTTACGATGAACTTCCCATAATCGATCAATGAGCAAATGACCCTCCATGGTTTTTAAATCGAGATCATGGACCAATTGGGTGTTAGGGTACATATCAATGGCCGTTAAGATCGAGGTAAGAATGAACCTTCGAATCACTCTACGTCTAGAACATATCGTAACCGTCTGACTACATATGTACACATGCATAATAAAGAAACACACTTTACCTAAGGATACACTATAACAAGTTGATCTTAACTAACTCCTAAGTGTCTAATATCCTAACATCCTCCCTTAATAACAACTTGGGATAAGATTGAAGGATTTAGAAAAGTGACACTTTAGGAGAAGGAATAAGGCATTAGAGCATATCCCCCCTTAATGACAAATTCCTAAACTCTAAACATAGATCGAAGTTAAGAAAAATTCACTTCTATAAGAGACTTTGTGAAGATGTCTGATACTTGATCATTTGTAAGGAAAAATAACACTTCAAGAATGTGATCACAAGCAAGCTTTACGATTAAGTGCATATGTAGCTCAATGTGTTTGTTGCGTGACTGAGAAAGAAAGATGTCTTCTTTGGTTTACAATACTTGGAGACCAAAAAGTTAATGCAAATGTCCTAAGTCTGTCATTTCAAATTTATTCTTAAGACTGGATTTCACATGGGTTAAAAGTTTATGGTCACTACTAGTAAGAATAAGGTCATCAACATGAAGAACAAGGATGATGGGATGGTTTCCTACATTCTTGGTATAGACACTAGGATCATAATGGCATCTAGAAAAACCAGTGTTAAGGAGAAAGCTATCCATTTTAGCATACTGGGCTCGAGGAGCTTGCTTAAGGCCATATAGATATTTATTAAGGCAACAAACGAGGCTATAGTAATTATTAACATAACCATGAGGTTTTTCCATGTAATTTGCTTCCTACAAAGGATTTGACATCCATTTGATGGACCTCCCAATTATGTAAGGTAGTAAAGGCATGAACAAGGAAGATGGAGTTCATTTTGGCGACAGGGGCAAAGGTTTCATTGTAGTCAAATCCTTCAACTTGGGAAAATCCTTTGGCAACTAACCTTGCCTTAAGTCTTTCAATGCCTCCATTTGATGCATACTTAGTTCTGTAGACCCATTTGCATTGACACATTTTGTTCCATTCGGAAGAGGTACAAGATCCCAAGTATCGTTCGCCATTAAGGAACAATATTCTTCATCAATAGCTGTGTCCCAATCTGGATTTCCTGAAACTTCTACAAATGTCTCTGGATCATGGATCATTATTATTTGAAACTTGGGCCAAAAGTGAAGTGGCTCGTTGGAACCGAGAACACCAACTTCTTTGCATGTTGTACGAGCCCATTGAGGAAGCAATTGTTTTGGTGCAACTGGAGGAAAATGAGCAGGTGGAGGTGGATTTTCATCCTCGTTGTCATCATCAGAAGCCAGAGTAGGAACACCATCAATAAATTTGGGAGTAGAAGATGGCACAAGCGTCGAAGATGGCTCATAGGTAATAGATGGAACATATGTCGAATTAGGCTCGCATGTTAAGACATTTTCATCAAATTTAACATCTCTTATAATAATTATATCATGAGAATGTGATTGGAGAAGTCTATAACCTTTGACATCTTTAGAATATCCAACAAATATGAACTTTTCACTTTTATGATGCAATGCTTTTTCGTTTTTCATAAAGAATGTGAGCCCATGCTTCACTACCAAACACATGAAAGTGGTTGACATTTGGTTTAATGTTACTCCATGCTTCTTCTGGTATTATATCTTTTAAAGCTTTGGTTGGAGTGCAATTAACTATATCATTAGCACAATTAATGGCTTCAACCCAATATTGAAGACTTGATCCCTTAGCTTGGACCATACAATTAGCCATGTCTTTTAATGTGCGATTATTTCTCTCAACGACACCATTTTGTTGTAGTGTATATGGAATAACATGTTGCATTTAAATTCCATGTTCAATGTAGTAAGCAATAAAATTGTTGTTTACATATTCCCTGCCATTATATGTTCTTAACTTCTGTATTTGATACCCAAATTGTTTCTCTATGAGGGCCTTGTAGGCCAAAAAATTTACTCTCATGTTTTAAGAAATAAACCCAAGTGCATCTAGAGAAGTCATCAATGAAAGTTAGGAAATACTTGAAGCCAGAGAAAGAAGCAGAAGGAAGCAGACCACACAAATCACCATGAACAAGCTACAAGGGGGTTGAGGCATGCCATGAGACATGTTTTTCAAAACTATCACGATGATGTTTGCCAAGAACACACCCAAGAAACACCATTCTACAAGAGACGAGAGGAAGACCAATCACCATTTTCTGATTACATAGTTGTTGCAATGAGTGATGTATTAAATGACCGAATTGCTCATGCCAAGGTTGGCTCAAGTCATCGCTATGAGTAACAAAAACCGAGAGAAAAGGTGATGACCCAAAGTTGTTAAATTTATACAACCTAGTAATATCATCAACAATTCTAGTAGCTAGGACATGCTTAAGATCTTTGAAATCCTTGATTACAACTTGGTGAGGTGTAAATGCTACAATCTTAACTTCACTAGAATGAGTGATTTGATAGAATGACAACAAATTGCAAGAAATTCTTGGAACACACAATACATCATTAAACTAACCATCATCAATCTGAATTGTTTCGCATGCTACAACATTAAGAGATCTATCATCGCTGACAAATATTTGTTTGGTGTTACATTCATTCATAGTAGAAAATATGGCTTTATCTTTAGCCATATGATAAGATGCTCCATAAATAATGAGCCACCCATTCGAAGAAGAGGAAGAAGATGGATTGAAGGAAAAACTAGAAGCACATAGTGCATGTCCCTGAGTTGTAGAGTTAGAAGACGAATCAAGGTTGATGTTGTAATGACGCTCATTTTTCTTACCTTTTCATTTAGTTCCTTTCTCATCTTTGGAAGGATGAGTTGGATGAGTGGGTTTGGGACCCTGGTTTTGCTTATTATTGAGAGGATTTTGCTTCTTTGGGTTCTTGGTTTTGTTCTTCTGTTATGCCACTAAGGTTTTCTAGATGTATTTGAACATTTTAATGCACAAAAATATTAGAAACCAGAAATCTTTTGCTACATGCGACAACACCGGTTCAAGATCTCGATCACCAACAAAAGCATAACTTTATAATATTTCTAGAAGATTTAACACCTTCAAAAACCACTCAAAAAAACATATCACAGATCAACACACCAATGCTTTTACGTGGTTTAAACCCTCAAAGAGGGAAACACTCCATGACCCCAACCAAATAGCTACTTGAGGCAATATTATTATGCAAAAGAAAAAGAATGTCACAATGAACTTCTCACATTTGATCAATGAGCAAATGACCCTCCATGCTCTTTAAATAGAGATCATGGGCCAATAGGGTGTTAAGCCACAGATCGATGGCCATTAAAATCGAGGTGAGAATGAATCGTTAGATCATTTTATGTATAGAACATATCATGACCGTTGGATTACATGTGTTCAAATGCATACTAATGCATACTAAAGAAACACACTTTACCTAAAGATACATTATAACAAGTTGATCTTAACTAACTCCTACGTGTCTAAATATCCTAACAGATGCTTGATTCTCAATTCATGATATCCCTTGCAATACTTTTATTTCTAGTATGCCCATTTTCTCCCTATTCACTCTCATGTTTTTAATGTCATTTTTATTTCATTTTCATTATTCAACTGGTTGTTCTTATTACTTAAAGGCCTTGGTATCTTGGATAAGGATCTATTGCAGGTCTTGATTTTGTGGTAGCCGACTCTTCCTCTAGTTGGTAGTGTTTTGCTTTACTGATCAAACATTGTTAGACATTTTCCCTTGCTATGCCTATTTTTGTATATCTACAATTGCATGTCTCAAGGTTTTATATTCTTAATTGAGAGGAAGATCATTAACTATTTTGGAAATCTTTGGTTTGTAGTGTGTTGTTTGTACTAGGGGCATTTCATCTATCTTTGCCTCGCCTCTTCAAATATGAAGACTTCATACAATCACATCATTGAGCTCCAATACACCTATATTAGGGTTGTTCTGGCTCATGCAATTCCACCAAAGCATACTTATAGATAGTGGAAAATGGTTAAGAATGAATTACAATGTCATATTTTATCATGAAATTTTTTTGGACAAAAGAATTCCCCCAATTTTTAGGATTTAAACCTTTACTTAAGATTCAAATGTTACTAACATCTATAAGGAGGATCAATTTCTTGGGAATTTTAAACCTTGAACTTTCTTTGCCATATCATCTGTCTTTGCCTCCCCTCTTCAAATATGAAGCCTTCATACAATTACATCATTAAGCTCAAATACACCTATCTTAGGGGGTTGTTCTAGCTAATGCAGTTCCACTAGAGCATACTTATAGATAGTGGGAAATGGTTAAGAATGAATTACAATGTCACAATTTATCATGAATTTCTTTTGGCCGAAAGTATTCCCCAAATTTATAGGATTTAGACCTTTACTTAAGATTCAAAGGTTTCTAACACCTATAAGGAGGATCAATTTCATGGGAATTTTAAGCCTTTAACTTTCTTTGCCATATCTTTGTTACCAATTTTACAATGCCCTATCTCAAGCATTCTTATTGATGTCTCTTATACATGTGTTCAAAGAGTAGTTTATGTTAGGGAGGAGGAGTCATTACTTCTTCTCATCTTTGCTTTGACCAATTTCTATGGAGCATTATCAATCTTTGTCCATAGTGGAAGTTTATCGAAGAATTTACATGACATGTTTTGTGCGAATGAATCCAAAAACATTTTACTTATTGATTCAAACATGGATTCCACTTTTACTTTAATACAAGAATTTTTTTTTTAATAAAATTGAAATCTATTAAAATAAAACAAGAAGTATATACATAGATAGTAAGTACTAGGTGTCTATTGAGATCATCCTTAACCCAACGTTTATCAAAATCAAAAGCTAGCTATCGGGACGAGAGGCTAGATGTAATCAAAATAGAGATAGAAAGTCTATAGCTAGCTATAACTGAAGAGAGTCCCCCACAGGCTAGGGGTTATGGCCTAAGAGAACCAAACCAGACGAGATGCAAAAAGCTACAGGACATAAACAAGCAAAATAAAACTTGAGGAAGACAAGGCTCAATACTGAACTACTCATCATATGAGATGAATATGGGAGGAGAGTTGAACTTCTCGTCGCCTAGAGTTTCCTTCTTGGTGCCCAAAGCCTCTCCTATCTGATGTAGGTGAGGATGGTGACGATAGACAAATTGAGTGGCATTGTGGTTCATCGGGGCCTGGCTGAAAGCTTTTCTTGTCAATTCCGGAGCTAGAGTGTTGAGTTTAGCATTGAGCCTGGCATCGCAGTCCATTTGAGCCGGAGTTAGGTGACAAAGCCAACCTTCCATGCGTTCCATCCACGCATCCAAGATCATAACCTGAGAATTTTCCCGAAGCTTTCCTTCTGTGTAATCAATTATGGCTTGACCGAGCAATGTCGTGGTGTACCAAAGGAGACTTAGAGTTTTGGAATACTTCATTTCCTTGGTGTGGGTGGAGCCCGAATCGTCAACAAAGTTACCCAATTCCTCAACAAGTTTGTTTGAAGCAGGCTGCTTGAAGCGTCCCTGAATTCGAGCTTCCATGTACTAGATATGGTGCCTGGAAAAAGGATGGACCATCCCAATGAAGCAAGCTCGAGCATTGTCTCGGTCACGGATAACATGGGGCATATGAGAGCAGCAAGGGCCGACAAAGGTCTTGCTCTCTATGCTCTTAGTCCTAAACATGATTGAAGTAGAGCTAGAAGGAGGCTAGACAGAAGTGGGGCAATAGTAGTGAAGACAAATGATTTGTTGGAAAGGGATACTAAGTAGAGGAGAGATCCAAAGGATGAGATGGTGGAGATGTAGGGGTTTGAGATGAAGATAATGGTGTCTTCCTCGCATCACAACCAAAAGCCGCATTATTTCCCATTCTGGAGCATTACGAGAGTAGGATTCGACTACAAGATCCATGAAGTCAGGAGTGATGATGACTAGATATGGAGTAGAGTCGGACGAGGAGCACATAGTTTGTGCTAGCGGAGAGGACTTGCCTTTCCATCCCATAATTCCTTATGAGATTAATCCATAGACCACTTTGTTCATGCAGACATGCCACCCTCCAAGCGGTGATCCTTTCGAGCTGCCCCGCATCATTTCAATATTCATGTCACGAGGCGAGGGTTGGTATGACACCCAACGTGGGGGTATTACAAGAATTGTTCACCATAGAGCATATGTACAATATACTACAAGATAGCAACAACTCTTTCTTAGGGTTATAACAGTTTGAACATACACTCATTTCTATATCTCATTCATTGTTTATGCAATTAGATCTTTCCTCCATGAAGTTAGAAAATCAATTTTATAATTCACGTTCTTGGCAACCCCATCATGATCTCCAAAGTAAATTTGCATTTACCCTAGGGCTTTTAAGGAGGAATCTTACTCTTTTCTTAAGAAATTTAGCTTAGGATAATATCCTCAATCTAATCTTTGTAACAACATTTGTTTATCGTCCACCAATTTAAATAACTCATGGAATTGCCACAAAGCTTTCATGTTAAATTTAAAAAATCCCTTAGTCTCTTTTAACATGCTAGATAGTGAGCCAATGATTTACCTTAAAAGTCATGCTTACAAGGAATAGCTGTCATGATTTACACTTCTCATATGAAGGATGACTTGCAACAAATCTTGTTTCCAGAGAGGTAGAAACAAAGAATAAATAAACATGTTTCAGTTATGAATTCTAAAGAGAAATAATATATAGTTACACTTTGCACTCTCTATCATCATTGATA
The DNA here is from genome assembly GCA_027924585.1 of Larix kaempferi. Lineage (NCBI taxonomy): Eukaryota > Viridiplantae > Streptophyta > Pinopsida > Pinales > Pinaceae > Larix > Larix kaempferi. The sequence continues at coordinate 7,935,121 of BSBM01000252.1, forward strand.
TTGGATTATGGTTTTGGGTTCCTCATCATGATAAGTTGAAAAATATTAGATACGAAATGGTGACTTTAATTCTTCATCAATTTGACATTTGATTCTTCCTCTCAATAAGGTATCTAGATTACTAATTTTCTTTAAAAAGCACAAAAGTGCAACATACTCATAGCGAGAGTAATGACTTAATGAATGGTTTCACTAGTATTGTAGTTGATCTAAGTTGGGAGACATAACTAGAATGGCCTATGATCGCATTTCCTTTGTATTAAGAAAACACCTTTTACATGACCCATATACTAGGCCTCATCGTATAGTCAGATAATAACATTAAAAACCTTCAAAATAGTTCAGTTTGTATCCTACTACAATATTTTAAATTTTTCTTCCAAAACCTCAAAAAGTAAGTAATTTATAACAACGTCCAACTTAAATAAATGCTACAATCCTAAGAATCTTATCAATTGAAGCAGATTGTAGCCAATTTATGAAAAGGGGGGGTCGTCTTCAACTAGAGTCCAGTTAGTATGGTGATATGAACAATAACCCCCATCTAATAAATCTAACATTTACTACAACAATTTTTGGTTATCTATACCCCTCTGAACCACGGAGCCCAAATTGCTACAAGTAAAAAAAACAAGGGTGAGAAAAATGGGAATGCTTATATAATATTATAGAGCATGAACCTTTGAATTAATTTTCATATAGGGTGAGATCATTCTATTGAAATTGATCATATCACTAAATGTGTCGCAATGTTAAACAAATTGTTAATTTTTTTTTCAAGAAAACTTAAGAAATGCTTCTCCACATTTGTGGGTAGTATCTCTAATAATGTATAACTTGAGTGGGCCTAATGGTTGAGAATATGTGTTTCTTCTTAGGAGGTCATAGATTCAAATTCAGAGGGGGTAGGGTATATACACCTCCGTATACAAAGGGTTTCATACACCAAATTGGTATATAAATTGACTGTGACCTTAAAAAAATTGTTGTTGTTGTTGTTGTTATCAATGTAAATTAGTGCGTGCCACCTAAAGAAATTAGAAACACCGATTAACATTGAATTAAGGCAATCCCCGACAACATTAGACGTTTACACTCACAAATATATTTAATTAAATATTTTCTCCCTCACATATAACTAGCATCTGCCCCTTTAGGGACAAAAATGAACGCCGCTATGAGAAGAGGAAAGTTAGAAGGAAGAAAACATAAGCAGAGACAGTACTTAGGTGAATTAACTAATTCAACACAAATATACATTAAGGAATAAATGTCACTGTCATTCAATTATTCAATTAATGAAAATGCACGGCATAATCCAAGGGAAAATAATTCATTGACCAATAAAGTATCAACTAAGTGTAGCACCAAATTGCAAATAGATATAGCAACTAGATATGCAAATATCATTCTTCAAATAACAGTAGCCCTATTCAATATTTTATCAACATCAACATATAACTTTCAAATATGTATGTAATCCGAGTTGATTGATTTTATAGCAAAAGTAGAGAGCGAGCAAAAATTGCGATAACCAGTTCAAGTAGTTGAAGTAAACACTGGAAACCATCAATTTGATTTGGCATAAAATCTTCAAAAAGGAAGCTTTAAAACCAAAGAGAAATAACTTAGGATCTTGCAAATGTAAATAGTAACTTGTTAATATGTATAAATATTTCCGGGTTGAGTCTATGTTGCCAACTACCACAAAAATGTATTAATAGTGCATACAACATAGCTTGCTGAATATAAATTGTTAGTTTTGTTTATTGGTCGCCAGAACCGACCAACATATCCCGACTGGTCCACAGAGCTTGTCGACTTACATTGCAAATTTTCGAGTGGAGGGCCTAATCGATAGGCCGACCTCTCCTACTTCAAAATATTTATTTTTGTTGAAGAAAGAAGGAGATGTGAAATAACTGAACAAAAGATGGATGACTGTGCAAAATTGATAGATGTAGCTGGTACTGTTTATTTATGACTGGAACTGGCCGTTGCTTCTTGTTGTGCACAGACTTGAACAATTGTTTCAGCTGAGACAGATAGATGGTGGTGGAATTTTTCCCAATGGCGCAGTGAGTTTTGGATGTCAATCGTAAGTGTTGTCAGGCTTGATAACTCAGTCATATTTTCCTCTGTTGTCTTGCCCTGCAAATGAATTAAGTCGGGACCAAATAGCTCAATTTTCTTATTGGCAGCTGTAAGCAGAGTTTGGAGATGTGGTTGAAGTTGTTCCACTTTGAAGAGGTTGTTTCGAGCTTGGCTCAACCATTGCTCTTCACTTTTTTTGAATTTCTCCAATTTGCTATTTTCTATCAGAATTTGATCTTTGATGGTTCTACTCATGGTGTCGTCAGCTACTCGGCGTTGCTGATGAAGTTTATCAATCAAGTCACTTATCTTCCGTATTTCTGTGAATACATTGCCATAGTGTTTGTACCAATTGCGGAGAACATCAATGACAATAGCTGCTTGGTCATTATACTGGTTGAGTTGATCATATGTTGAATTAAATGATTCATATTGTGTCGAAATCAGGGATGTTGTTATTGTGGCATGTTCCTGTCGGTCCCTGATGAGCTCTTCTCGCAATGTCGCCACGACTGTTTGGAATAACTGAAGAGATTTATCAAGTGTGCTAGTCGTGTCGGAGCTGGCTGGAAGAGAAATGACTTCTTGCGCTAAGTACTGACACTTAGCCAAAAATACATTTTGGTCCTCTTGTAATCGATGTATGCGGTCTTCGACTTCTAGTCGTCGATGTCGTTGCTCTCGATTAATTGCATCAGCCAGTAAGTCGAGCTCTGCTTATGTTGCTTCTTATGGCTTGTATGTCGAGATGGGCCTGAATTGGTTGAGATGTATAGATAATCGACCCAGCTGAGAGATATGATCCAGATGTTGTTGTTGTTGTTGCAGCTCTCTATCCTGGCGCCGTTTGTTTTTACGCTGCTTTTTCTTGGACTTCCCTTTCGATTTTGGAGGCTCTAGTTGTTGTTCTGAGTCTTTGTGTGTCTCGGCTGCTTCGCGTGAGTGTTGTGTTTCCACTTGTGCTTCGTCAATGTTTTGTTCTGCTTGTATTGAGCTACTTGGTACGGATGCTGTATTTGTCGGGAGTGCTTCTGCGACCATTGGTTGATTGTCTTCTTGTGCTCGTTCTGTGACTGCTTCAGTGATTTGTGCTGCTGCTTCGGCTGCTAGTTCCATGGCTGCTTCAATGATTTTTGCTTCTAGTTTGGCTGTTGCTTCGAAGATTTCTTGAGTTGGTGCTTCTTGTTCTTGAATTACTTCAGATGGAGTATTGGTTCCGTCAGCAGGGGTAGGGAACAACACATTAATAGCTGGTGTGTCTTCGACTCGGGGAGCAAGGATGGAAAGGGAGCTGCCAAACGGTTCCAGATTGGCGACATGAGACATCACTTGTGGTATCAATGGTTCAACTGAATTCAAAACTTCAAGGTCTGGGGGATGTTCTGGTGGATTGACGACAGGTCGGGGAGGTGAATGAGCTTGCACCGACGGGTTCACTGGAAAAAGGATAAACTGTGAAGTTTCCTCGCAAAAAATGGGACTGGTGGGGTCCAGATTACGCTAAAGATGTCTATCATGCATACCAATTGGTTCTGGTGCTGAAGTATTCGAAGGGTTCAATAGTTTAGTTGGGTCAGCACCAACAGGGGCGGAATCAGTCGATAGGTTATTGTCGATGAAGACAGGTTTCTTGGTCACTAAATCTTGCCATTGTGGGAACATATTGGGAAGATTGGTTATGAACTGCGTTAGGTCTTGTTCAGTTTGAAATGTTTGACGAAGAGGGAGAGGAAGAGATTGTACAACATTTGAAAATTGAGTTAATGCTAAAGGTGCAAGTGGAGTACTTACAGGTGTAGAGAAAAAAGTGTCTTCCGTCACAATAGTCGGAGACATTGCGGGTGAACTTATAGTCAAGTCGATAGAATCCTCGATCATAAGCTAAACTTTCTTTTTTGGTTGTGGTCGGCTACGAGCTTGCTCAACTTCCAAAAATCTCTTAAACTCCTCGTCGACTGGTACTTTATTTTTAGCTGCATCCTCAAGAATTTGTGTTGCACTGTCGAACAGTTCTACCTCGTCTTCCTCATTCGGCTCCTGTATGATCATTTTTCTTTTTCCCTTGCCATGCAATTGTACATTTCGTGCTTGTCAAGCTTCTGCTAACTCGTCGACTAGTTGTTGAATGTTGTCACTCGTCAAAGCATATTCTGGGTTGTCGGAGTGACTTTGTTCATCTGAATGTTCGACTGTATCCGGAGGGTCTTCATGTGGTGTAAGAGTAAGTGCTAGAGGTTGATGTGCGATCGTAGGTTCAACTTCATATACAAAGGTGTGCATATATAGATGACCTTCATACTCTTCCTCTTTTTCTTGATCTGCTAGAGGTTCAACTACGGGGATGCTGACCTCTCGGGCCTTAGAAGGAATTGTCAATATTGTATTGCTTTGTCTGCTGAGCTCATTGAAGATTTCGTCGACAGAAGGGTAAAAGTCGAGAGCTCTTGTGGCGCCACCTATGCCTTGCAGGTGTCAGACCTTGGTGTGATCCAAGTCAAGTTGGATGTGTGCCGACGAAGGTAGACATCGTCGAACATTTTGAGGTACTCTCCATCTGGTGGATACAGTTTTTAGGTTTTGGAACCAAACTTTGAGCCAAATTTTTACTGTTGAGGGGCCTAGCAAACTTCCCCCAAATGTAAAAGACTTGAATTTTTGCATTAACATGGGTCTTTCTAGATCAAAGTCTTTATGTCCTGATGGTATTAGATACGTCATGGCAATCCAAATAATTAGAGATGGGTACCTAATGGCCGCTCCATCATTTTGACATTTGGAGCATATCGTTCGGATAATGTCGGCTAAGTAGTTTTCCCAGTTGTAATGTTTGCCACTTACTGCCATGTTTAGTACTACCTCTAGCATTTTAGTTTTTAGATCCGAACTGCGACCAGAAGTTGATAAAGCGGTCGAAACAATTCGAGCAGCTATCTTAAAATTTTCATATTTCATCTGACTTATCACTAACCCTCGAGAATTTTTTCCACTCGGGTGCTCTGTAAATTCTTCAATCAACTCTAGCCTATGTCGGACAGGTACCTCTTTGCCTTTATTTGACAATCCTGTAATCTTGTAAATAAGTGCAACATTTATTTCAACTGGGGTATCAAAATAAAATTTCCCATTATGAAATCTGCTAACTATGAATTGAGCAATAATATCCTTCAGTTCGCCAAATGATTCAAGCAGAGGTGCTTGCATGTAATTTAGAATTGTAGCAACCCGCAATTTTTCAGCTTCTTCTCTCCATCGGCCTTTTGAATCTTTTCCCCAAATTAGAATGTCTTTCCAAGTTCTTCGCCAATGTGACTCCTATACCTTAGCATTTCAAACCTGCTACAAGCGGGTTTGCAACGGTGATTGGGCTTTCTCTAAATCACGGACTTTAACTGCAACTGAACGAGTGGTTGTCTGAACCCTCTTGGGCGCCATGGTTTCTATGCAATTATAAAGATCACAGAGGTTTTCTGGTATTTTTTAAGTCTGGTTTTCCAGTTCTTGTTAGAAGAGTATCCAGGAATCCTCAACTTCGGGATTTAAAGAAGACGAGCTCGACACGTGTGACTGTAAAGTAGATGGGTGTAATAAAGAGTGATTTAACGACGGAGTTAATTTTGATTGACAAGCTATCCGTGCCTCATTCAGTGGATGCTTTGCATTTATGTTGGAAGGTTGTCACCTTCTATCTTTTGTCTGATCATGTCGGGTATGGCTAAGCTGTTGATTGTGATGAATATGGTGATTCCGACTTGTACGCATGGTGACTTGGAAACTTCCATCTTGAAAGCCTTGGTATTGCCGACGCATAGGGTTGATATAAAATTTGGTCGATCTCCGACGAGTTACACATGCGTTCGAACTTCGACGATTTACAGATTTGGTTGACCTGATTTTACTTCTGTTGAAGCCAGGGTTGCTGCTCGACGTGGGAGAATAATGGAAGCATTGGGGAAACACCACCGACGCGAAATGACCACGAAAATTGTTTGTCGACTTGGTATTCTGGCATTTGTTATTTAACCGATTGGTGCTTTCACAGTTAGTCCGTCGACCTCAACAGTTACGCCAAATAAAGGGACAAGAGGTCGAGTCCTATTTTTTCGACCATATATACTACGATCATGAAGTTTGAAGTTCTCTACAAAGTGGATGGTGACAAATAACTTTTTTTTATATACATTTTTTCTGTTTCTGGTTGTATAGGTCAGAATACAATGTAAAGTGGTTTTGTGATTACCCCAATTTGGCCTCTCTGCAACTTTAAGTTACATTTTGGGTGCTGACATCCAGGAGGTGAAATCCGTCAAATCTAGAAACAGGTCGAAACAATATGCGACCAAAAGAGAGTTTTGATTAATACATTTGGCATAGTATATGTTAAAGTTGAGTCTGGTCGACTTTTAGACTGCTTTGGCATAGTCGACATGCGACTGCACAAGTCGGTGAAGAGTGCTCGACTGCTTTGGCATAGCTGACAGACGATTACACAAGTTGGTGAAGAGTGGTCGGCAGAATCTTGTCGAAGATCGACTGATTATGCTGATGAAAGATGTTATGGCCGAGGTAACCAACAACTTCCGTAAAAAGTCGGTCGCCTGTTAAAGTATGGTCGATATTTGTTGGTCGAACTCTCACATTATGGTCGATTTGGGTATTCGAGAAAAACAAATGTTGGCTAGATTCCTTGGTCATAGAGCAAATGGAAAAATGCCACGTGTTTTGCGATGGTTCGTCTATTTAAGTTTCTCTTGATCGAGGTTTCCTGTCACTTCATCGCATAGTATATGTTAAAGTTGAGTCTGGTCGACTTTTAAAAATCGTCGGTAGAGTGTTTTCATGGTCGTTTCGATAATATATGGTTGATGATACTTGTCAAATTTGGTCAAGTATAAGTGATGTATGTGGTCGACCACTTTGGTCGATCCTTAAGTTTGGTCGAGTCCACTAGAAAGTGACTTTATCTATATTGTATTTGGTCGACCACTCCGGGTCAATACTTATTTTTGGTCGAATTGTAAAATATGATCAATGGCTATGAAGGGCATGTAATCGAGATGACTAATTCAGTCGCATCTGATGTTTATTTTACGCATTAATTGGTCGAGTCTGTAAAAATAGTCGGGTAATTATTTTAAAATATGGTCGATGTAACATTGTCGGGACATATATTTTGAGTCTATACATCATATGGTCGATACAAAAAATTATATGCTATTTGGTCAAGTGATAAGTCATTTTATTTGAGAATATGCGACCAAAAGAAAGTTTTCGTCGATACATGTGGCATAATATATGTTAAAGTTGAGTCTGGTCGAATTTGAAAAATGGTCACCAGATAAAGTTAATACATATAAAGTCACTTTTTAGTAGACTCGACCAAACTTGCTTCGATCAAACTTGAGCATCGACCAAAGTTGCTCTGTCCATATCCTTCTGAGAACTGCACGAACTCATAAGGCCATAACGAGGCCCAGAAACATTTTGCAAATGGTATTAGACAGAAAATGGCAGAATCTCTTTAGAAAATAAATTTATCAGCATTTCAAATCCTTATAAAGTTAGGGTCCTGATTGAAACGTTTCAGACAAACTATAAAAGAAACAATATGTCCAAATTGAAAAACTAATAATAAATTAGCACAGTAACATTTTAATCCTGCATCTGTTATGGGCTGATTTAATTCGACTGAGGTGGTTGGCAGACTGCTTTGGCATAGCGGACAAGCGACTGCACAAGTCGGTGAAGAGTGGTCGACTGCTTTGGCATACCCGACAGGAGATTGCACAAGTTGGTGAAGAGTGGTCGGAAGACTCTTGTCGAATATTGAGTGATCATGCTGATGAAATTTGTTATGGCCAACATAACATATTCTTTAGACGGTCAATTTGTCTCGTTAGTGCCCATGTCGACTTCACGTTCGGGTCAACAAAATCATGCATAAGTTTATCAACGCTGTTCATTCGAGAAAAACAAATGCCGGCTAGATTCCTCGCTCATAGAGTGAATGGAAAACTGCCATGTGTTTTGCGATGGTTTGTCAATTTAAGTTTCTCTTCATCGAGGTTTCCTGTCACATCGTCACATAGTATATGTTAAAGTTGAGTCTGGTCGACTTTTAAAAATGGTCGGTATAGTGTTTTCATGGCCATCTCGATAATATATGGTTCACGAGAATTGTCAAATTTGGTCAAATATAAGTGATGTATGTGGTCGACCACTTTGGTCGATCCTCAAGTTTGGTCGAAGCAAGTTTGGTCGAGTCCACTACAAAGTGACTTTATCTATATTGTATTTGGTCGACCACTCCGGCTCAATACTTATTTTTGGTTGAATTGTAAAATATGATCAATGGCTATGAAGGGCATGTAATCAAGATGACTAATTCAGTTGCATTGATGTGCATCTTATGCATTAATTGGTCGAGTCTGTAAAAATAGTTAGAAAATTAATTAAAAATATGGTTGATGTAACATTGTCGGGACATAGAGTTTGAGTCTATACATCATATGGTCTATAAAAAAAATTATATGTTATTTCGTCAAGTGATAAGTCATTTTATTTTAGAATATGCAACCAAAAGAGAGTTTTCGTCTATACATGTGATATAGTATATGTCAAAATTGAGTCTAGTCGAATTTGAAAAATGGTCGCAAATAAAGTCAATATAGATGAAGTCGTTGAGTCTGGTCGACTTTTAAAAATCATCGGTAGAGTGTTTTCATGGTCGTCTCGATAATATATGGTTGATGATACTTGTCAAATTTGGTCAAGTATAAGTGATGTATGTGGTCGACCACTTTGGTCAATCCTCAAGTTTGGTCAAAGCAAGTTTGGTTGAGTCCACTACAAAGTGACTTTATCTATATTGTATTTGGTCGACCACTCCGGGTCAATACTTATTTTTGGTCGAATTGTAAAATATGATCAATGGCTATAAAGGGCATATAATCAAGATGACTGATTCAGTCTCATTTGATGTTTATCTTACGCATTAATTGGTCGAGTCTGTAAAAATAGTTGGGTAATTATTTAAAAATATGGTCGATGTAACATTGTCAGGACATGTAGTTTGAGTCTATACATCATATGGTCGATACAAAAAATTATATGCTATTTGGTCAAGTGATAAGTCATTTTATTTGAGAATATGCGATCAAAAGAAACTTTTTGTTGATACATGTGGCATAGTATATGTTAAAGTTGAGTATGGTCAAATTTGAAAAATGGTCACCAGATAAAGTTAATACAAATAAAGTCACTTTATAGTGGAGTCGACCAAACTTGAGCATCGACCAAAGTCGATGTGTCCATATCCTTTTAAGAATTGCGCGAGCTCAGAAGGCCACAACAAGGCCCAGAAACATTTTGCAAATGGTATTCGACACAGAATGGCAGAATCTCTTTAGGAAATAAATTTATCAGCATTTTAAATCCTTATAAAGTTAGGGTCCTGATTGAAACGTCTCAGACAGACTATAAAACAAACAATATGTCCAAATTGAAAAACTAATAATAAATTAGCACAGTAACATTTTAATCCTGCATATGTTATGGGCTGATTTAATTCGACTGAGGTGGTCGGCAGATAGTTGGGTAATTATTTAAAAATATGGTCGATGTCTGTTAGAATAAGTCGTGTTTGTCAGTGAAGAGTGGTCGACTGCTTTGGCATACCCGACAGGCGATTGCACAAGTTGGTGAAGAGTGGTCGGCAGAATCTTGTCGAATATCGAGTGATTATGCTGATGAAAGATGTTATGGTCGACAGAACATATTCTTTAGACGGTCAATTTGTCCCGTTAGTGCCCAGGTCGGCTTCATGTTCAGGTCAACAAAAGCATGCATAAGTTTATCAACGCTTTTCATTCTAGAAAAACAAATGTCGGCTAGATTCCTCGCTCATAGAGCAAATAGAAAACTGCCACGTGTTTTGCGATGGTTCGTCAGTTTAAGTTTCTCTTCATCGAGGTTTCCTGTCACTTCGTCGCATAGTATATGTTAAAGTTGAGTCTGGTCGTTTTTTAAAAATGGTCGATGGAGTGTTTTCATGGCCGTCTCGATAATATATGGTTCATGAGAATTGTCAAATTTGGTCAAGTATAAGTGATGTATGTGGTCGACCACTTTGGTCGATCCTCAAGTTTGGTCGAGTCCACTACAAAGTGACTTTATCTATATTGTATTTGATCGACCACTCTGGCTCAATACTTATTTTTGGTCGAATTGTAAAATATGATCAATGGCTATGAAGAGCATGTAATCAAGATGACTAATTCAGTCGCATCTGATGTGCATCTTACGCATTAATTAGTCGAGTCTGTAAAAATAGTCAAGTAATTATTTAAAAATATGGTCGATGTAACATTGTTGCGACATATAGTTTGAGTCTATACATCATATGGTCGATAAAAATAATTATATGCTATTTGGTCAAGTGATAAGTCATTTTATTTGAGAATATGCGACCAAAAGAGAGTTTTCGTCGATACATGTGGCATAGTATATGTTAAAGTTGAGTCTGGTCGAATTTGAAAAATGGTCGCCAGATAAAGTCAATATAGATAAAGTCACTTTGTAGTGGACTCGACCAATTAATGCGTAAGATGCACATCAGATGCAAGTGAATTAGTCATCTTGATTACATGCACTTCATAGCCATTGATCATATTTTACAATTTGACCAAAAATAAGTATTGAGCCGGAGTGGTTGACCAAATACAATATAGATAGTCACTTTGTAGTGGACTCGACCAAACTTGCTTCGACCAAACTTGAGGATCGACCAAAGTGGTTGACCACATACATTACTTATACTTGACCAAATTTGACAATTCTCATGAACCATATATTATCGAGACGACCATGAAAACACTCTACTGACCATTTTTAAAAGTCGACTAGACTCAACTTTAACATATACTATGCGACGAAGTGACAGGAAACCTCGATGAAGAGAAACTTAAATTGACAAACCATCGCAAAACACGTGGCAATTTTCCATTCGCTCTATGAGCGAGGAATCTAACCGACATTTGTTTTTCTCGAATGAAAAGCGTTGATAAACTTATGCATGCTTTTGTTGACCTGAAAGCGAAGCCGACCTGGGCACTAAAGAGACAAATTGACCGTCTAAAGAATATGTTCTGTCGACCATAACATCTTTCATCAACATAATCACTCGATATTCGACAAGATTCTGCCGACCACTCTTCACCAACTTGTGCAATCGCCTGTCGGGTATGCCAAAGCAGTCGACCACTCTTCACCGACAAACACGACTTATTCTAACAAACATCAACCATATTTTTAAATAATTACCCGACTATCTGTGCTAATTTACTAGCCAAAGCGGTCGGCGTGAACTCACCAAAACCTGCGACACGGTCGGCGTGAAACGACCAAAGAAACTCATATAAACAAGAAAATAATTACCCGACTATATATGCTAATTTACCAGCGAAAGCGGTCGGCGTGAACTCACCAAAACCTGCAACATGGTCGGCGTGAAACGGCCAAAGAAACTCAAATAAACAAAAAACTGCGAAACGGTGCGGCGGTCAGCGTGAATTGGTCGCGTAAGCGTGAATTCTCAAAATTGCTGCGACACGGTCGAGGGTCTGTGTGAAAGTTGCAAAGTAATTCAAATAATTTCGACGACATGGTCAACAAAGACGGCTGAAGATAAAATATGAGTTCTCCTGTAGAGAAAGCCATAACAGTCAGAAATATCTGGGCCAAAGAGGAAAACACGTGGCAGGATTCCATTCGCTCTATAAACGAAGAATCTAGCAGACGTGGATGGTCATGCTTCTCGTTGGTGAAACGCCTACGGCGTAAAGATGGTAATAACGTTATTTTATTTCGCAAATCATCATATCACGTATGTGTGGCCCATGGGGGAGTGGACAATAAGTACATTTGAAAGAATCTATGGCATGTCCTCCCTCGAGAGAGGGATAAATTTATTCAACCTTGTTCTCTTTACTTGATCGATAGTGTAATGATTTTTAATCTGACGGTGTTATTCGATTTCTCGAATATTGCAGAGTTCTAATGGAATTCGGGTTCTCATGGTCTGCTCGATTCCTCGATTATCACAGAGATCTTTTGGTATTCGACTTCATTGAAGTAAGAGGGTGGCCATGGATGGTCGCCTCAATTGGGAATGATTTCATTAGCAGAGATTCCCATCATGCCAGAATATGGATGCCTCTTTCAGACAGGATTGGTTTTGGCTTATATGTACCGGGGGTTTTGTCTTTGTAATGTACGTGCTTGCGTCTGGAGTGTACTCTCTTTTATACTGATAGAACGGTCAACGACAGTGGTTTGGGGTATTCCAGGTACTGAGGAATTTTATCATTTTGCCTCCAAGTGCTTATCTCTTGGGAATTTCTGTCATGTCATCTTCGTCCTTTGTTTACTAGGGAATCTATTTTCTGCAGCTTCTTAAAAGAATAGCGCGTCTCATCTCTTTCATGGTTTTATAAAAGAGGCTGGATTGCCCTGTCATTCCCGGGTAGCGTCGTTCTGGAATTGGTCTTCTGCTATTAGAGTGCCCCCTTCTTTTGGCCCAGCTATTGGATTTAGCTCAAGTGATTCCCAGTATGTCTGTGTAGCTGAGTTCTAAATTAGTTATAATAATAGAATCTACAAGCTTAGGTAACCCTCATCCTGCCCCTCTCTAATCCTGTAACTCTCCCCTCGGACCAGGAAAAGAATCAAATATGCATCTCCTTCCCTTCCCTTTCATAACAAGAGGCATAAATTCAGCTAAAAGAGCCCTAGGATTAAGGGGAAGAGGTCTTCTATTCAGAATATCAGTACTAGAGGCCAAAGGTGTTTAGATGGATTCAAGAAATTGACCAAACAATAATATGAAAGTCACTCACTTAAAAGCCAAGATTTAGAGACCAATGAATACCTCTGATCTTTATTCTATGAATCCAACTATATCCACTTCAATGCATTAAATGAACATAAAATTTCTTGGCAAACCTAGGTATTTACTTATTATAAACTATTTCCAAAACTTCCAACTGAGAATATCAAGCACCATTTCCAATTTATCCACTTTCAAGAGGAATCTATATAATCTTGCAGCTTGCTAGGCTACATAGTCATTTGCATGTAAATTTGAAACTCCCTCTTAGCCTCTCTCCATGGTAGCCAAACAATAATTCTAAATATCTTTCCAGCAAAAGATACCTTTCTTTGAGAACCACTTACATGAGCAGCTCAAATGATCTCCCAAGTAAAAATGTTAAGAGTAAGGAAGCTTCTAAATCATCCATCATCCATTTCTTTGCCCTTCAGTCTTCAGACTCTAAGCGTTTATCACTTAAATCAATTGCCAAGTGTAAAGAAGCTTGTAATTTTAAGAACTTGGGCATTCGAAGCTGAAATACATCCCTAATGAGCCTTTAATCCAATCTTTATGAGTTGAAGTCAATGTATAATAATTTAGGATTGTTTGAGCCAGTATTTCTTTCGATGCAGTAAGAATTTGCTTAGTTGTTAAGAGAATCCCTTATGCACAATGTCTATCTACCGAAGTCCTCTATTTTTAATCTTTGGGTAAGTTACACACATTCCATGCAACCAAAAGGATCCAACATTTGTGCCTTCTTTTTATTGGAAATGCTGCTCATAGATTACGGGTGTCGTTCTGCTAAGCTGCTGCACTATAGGGGGCGTTTCTGTGCTCTCAAAATCCTATGGGACTTGCCCCAGGTTTTTTTCGCACCCTGGTCTCCATGTTATTGGAAGCCCAATCACCTTGCTGCTTGCCACTAGGCCACACACCCATGCATTTCCTGATCACCTCACTAGGCCACACACCCATGCATTTCCTGATCACCTCAATATTTATGCCTCCTTTTTCTTGTGTGTATTGCTTCACTAGTTGATCTTCATTTTTGCATATTTTTCTCCGTTGAAGGATACAAGCATGTTGAGTAATAAATATAAGGAAAACTTACTATAAGACCGATATCTTTCACACTTGTACCATTTCTACAACTTTGTCTCCACCCTTTGAAGAAAAGTCGGAAATTTGCATGTGATACATCCACTCCAGATACAATTTCAAGCTAAGCAACATGACATGTCCAACTGGGGGCTCGTGTTTGTATCCCACGTATCAGACATGAACACGTGTTGAACACATGCCCTAGATGTGTCTGTGAGAAGGGACCCGTGAGGCTTCTAAAAAACGTTTTTTCATTGTATTTTCTCACTTTCAGCTATATGGAAAGAGCTCACAGTCTCTCATTGTGCAGGTGACAAGCTATGCGATTCTTCCATCTATGGTTCTAACTTCTAACTTCTAGTATCCACCCTATTTTGTTTTTGCCATTGGCATTCTCACCTACAGTAACAGTGACTCAATATCTATGTAGTACATTCTGATTTTGATAACATCAAATGACTTTCATTTTGCTATAGCATCTGCAATGATGCCATCACCTTTAGTCGAGGTTGGTGTGGAACTATCCCGACAAGAACAACAAAACATCTGGACTTGTCCATCCCCCTCATTTCTTTCTACAAAAAGCATTTTAATAAAATACACAATGCGACTATTTACATGCTAACTTTATAATATATGCCATAGCATCAACAGTAGGGCTATTGCAGCAGGAGTTCTTACTGAAAGAGAATCCTAGGTTCTATTCTCTCCTAGAAACTATTATACAATTATTTATAAATCATATTTTTTTATTGTTTTTTGGTTGAGAAAATGCTTTATTTGAATCTTGTTAAACTTGGCCAACTTATAATCTAGGGTTCTATGCTTGTAAGGGTTTGAACTTGAATCATTTGTACGGCAGTGCCCCATCTGAACAACTAGACCGAAGCCTGACAATATTTTTTCAATATAAAATGTTGTGTTTTTTAGTAGTACATTTTATAGGCACACTTAGGATTTTATGTTTACATTAAATATATAGAACAAAATGTTCTCTTCTTGCACTCTTCTTAAAATCAGTAGTCATACAAATTTGTTTCCCTATTATATATTGGATGAAGATATAGTAGGATAAAAATATCAATATTTTGAGAAAATCTAATAATGGTTATGATTCTGTTTAACTAGTGCATGCATCCAGCTGAATTTAGAAAATTTATAATTATTATCAACAGGGACCTAGCTGTAATATAGTCTTTATGAATGATACAGGAAATATATCTAGAGTTCAATAACTCTTCCACAATGACTCTTCAAGACTTTATTATCATTTCGGGGGTACTTTATTTTGCTTTTGCCTTCTTAGTACCAAACTTGTCAGCAATGAGGATGTGGTGTGGGATTTCAGCATTCTTCACCTTCATATATATCGCTATACTGATGAAAATGTCAATATCGAATGGTAAGCGTGATTCTATCGTCCCTTTTTCATTTTTTTGGAATGTGTAAATGAAGCATTTGATTTTTGGGGAGCTGTGAATCCCAACTCTACATTAATGTGATACAAATACCCAATTTAACGTTGGGGAAGAGAGGTTTTAACCTTGTACGCTTCCATGCAATAACAATGACTTTACCAATTGATCATGAACTAATCCCCCCATCCTCACTTTATCATGCTAAAATGACATGATGGTAGTTCCATTTTCCATTTTATTATTTGGTTAAGAGTCTTATCATCTAAAAATCTTGAACTAACTTTGGAAATGCAACCTCATTTGTATACATCATAAGGTGGTAGATTTGAGATAAATCACCAATGATTCTCTAACTCACTCTTAACAAGAAACCAGAGATGAGTCAATGCTTTATATTGACATTATGGTTCAAATTATTTGTAGGCAAATCAAACTCAAAGAATTACAAACTGAATGGAACAAGCCAACAGAAGGTTTTTAATGCACTGAATGGAATTGCAGCAATCATTTTTGCAAGTAATAGTGGCATGGTTCCTGACCTTCAAGTGAGTGGCTAGCTCAATCAGTTTTGCATTCATATATTTTCAAGATTACATGTATATAGCTAGCTAAATTTGTCTCTCTCTCTATATGATTATACTTCTCATGTCTAGTAATACAAAATAAAGTACATGCATTTTATTCAAAAAAAGGATCACAATAGCAGCTTTCACAAGTCTATGACTGATAATCATTCTGAATAAAGATGATCAAATTAAAAATGTGTAAATAGCAATCTTAAACTATTTTGTGATTACATATCCATACCTTACAAAAAGTGCCCTAGGCATAGATTAAGGAAATAAAACATATGATGAGCCAAGTGGCCTATAGTAGTCGTCCTTGTTATCTCTAAGAGAGGCTAGACAACATGACACATCGCCTATCACTTGCATAGACTATTCTCCTCAACTTCAGAATCCTTGAGGATGTAGGCCTGTTGGTATCTCCACCATAAAAGCATGGGTTATGCCCATAGATCAACATATTGTTGAAGATTGTGTAACTTCGGAAGATATTCTTATTGTACTTCCTTCGGGAAACATTCATATTGTATTTGATCATGTAAAAACCCTAAAAGAAATCTAGACAAGTCGGCCCCACAGAAATCAGTGGGTAAATTGCCGCAAACAATGGGCAAAACTGCCCCAGTCAAGTCGACCCAGTTAGAGAAGTCAAGTCGGCCCAGTTAGGTAAAAAAGTCATGTTGTGACTAGTATAAATAGAGTGGCGCCTAGTTCATTTGGCACATCACACACTCAAGCAAGTTCGCATGAGTAGAGAGAGAGATAAGTTCGCTTGGGAGAAAGAGTAGTTGCATTGAAGACATCTTATCTTGGGTTTTCTATCTTATCTTATTCTCGGGATCTTGGTGTGAAAGAGCTTTTTCTCTTGATTGACATTGTACTTGTGACGAATCTATATTGAAGAAGTTTTGCTGGTTTTTTCCCGTGAGAGGGTTTTCCTAGGGTAAATCTGTGTACTCGTGTTTATGCTATGTTTGTCTATCTTTTAGTGATCGTATTGCATATGGTTATTGTGATAATATATAAATTGTTTGAAGATCTAACATAACCATTCTTGAAGTATAAAATTCTAACATGGTATCAAAGCTAGCCTGAAAGAAGACTTTGTGCAGATGAAACTGCTGGAAGTGAAAACTAGGGTTTTTTGTTTTGGAAGCTTTTCACCACAGATTGGCCTGAAAGGGAGGTCAATCTAATTCTCCCTAGGAGGGCACATCTTCCTATGGAGGCAAATTATAGATCCGAGAATTTTCAATTTTTGACCTAATTTTGCAGAAACTGCCGCAACTGTAGAAATTAGGGTTTCCAATTTTTGGCAGTTTTGCCCATAGTTTCGGAAGAAGAATACCTTTGCTCAACTCGCCTTAGGAAGGCACATCTCTCTCTCAACTCAGATTTGCAAGATTCCAAAGTTGGAAAATTAGGGTTTCTTTGACAAACCCTAGGTCAACCAAGAAGTAGATTTCAGAAGGCATTAAAGCAAGCACTTGGTTGGAGCATCTCTATTGGTAAGTACTATTACCTTTATTTCCATTTAAGGTTCTCATTTTATCAAGATGATGAACAATACCAAGCTTGAGGATAAGCTTGAAGGAACTGAGAACTTCCGAGCCTGGAAGTATAGAGTACTGTGCATTCTAGAAGAGAATGAAAGGAGGAAGTTGCAGAGCCAGAGGGAGATGAAGACAAGGCTAGACACATGAAGAATATAGTTAGGGCCAAGAGGATCATTGCTGACTCCATCAAGGATCACTTGATCCCCCATGTTTAATCATTGAAGACTCCCATGGAGATGTTTGGTGCATTGAAGAGACTATATGAAGGAAAGAACATTAATAGGAAGATGACCTTGGGAACTCAACTCAAGGGTGTGAAGATGCGGAACTCAGGAAGTATCCAATCCTATTTCACAAGGGTCTCTGAAATCAAAGAACAATTAGAAGCTATTGGAGACCATGATGAAGAAGCATAATTGGTGATGACTACTTTAAATTGTCTCCCAAGATCATGGGAATCATTCATTCAAGGGATTTGTTCTAGAAGGAAGCTCACCAAATTCAGTAGACTATGGGAAAATTGTACACAAGAAGAAGCTAGAGAAGAGAAGATGGGTGAAGATGACAATTAAGCCTTAGCAGCTCATGCAAAGAAGGAAGATAACAAGAAAGAAGAACACTCCTGCAAGAAGCCTAGAAGATTCCTCAAGTGATGAAGAATATTTCTTGAACTTTTGATGATACAGTGGTAATTAGAGAGCAAGAGGGAGGCTCGTACAAATTAAAAGGCCAACCAGATCAAGCATTGGTTCATGACACTATGGAACCAAGTGAACTATGGCACAGAAGGCTTGCATATATATACACTACAAGGCTTTACCGATCGTGAGCAAAATGGTGACTGGTCTACCCGAGATCCAGACAAAACATTATGGTGTATGTAAAGGATGTGAAGAATCCGTTTCCAAGCAAAAGGAGATCTTGAATCCACTAGATGAGGACCAAGGATGAAGACTTAAAAAAGTTCTAGACTAGATGAAGAGGAAGATCAAGGTCTTCAAAATCAGATGATGGAGAAGAGTACGCTTCCAAAAACTCCAGTAACTTCTGCAAGGATGCATAAACTAAGAGGGAGCCTACAAAACACATGAAAGATAAGTATTTACTGTCATTTGAATTCCTGAGTATTTTGAAGGATATTGCTCGTAACAGTTACATGTAGATTTGTGATACAATTTTCTTTTATGCATTTATATATGACTAAGATTGACTAACGGTAGGCTCATGTAGTGCATGTTATGAGTAAATTGCCTAGAGTGCTGCACAACATTCCATGAGCCATTGTTGCTTGTCTAGAATGAAACCTCTTTGCTAACATGTTGAGAGCAGTGCACGCTCTTAATAGTATGTTCTGGTAGAGATGGAAGGCATCTAGATAGTTACCGTGTGTATACGGGATATGGATGAGTGTTGTGTTGAAGCATTGGCTAAGATGTATTGGTTACATGAATGTGTACATTATGCATAAGAAGTTGTCATTACATGGAATGTTACTAATCACATGACTAAATTTGACTTAAAGAAAAGATCGTGTGCTTTGAACTACAAGAGAAGGATAATAAGACTTGTTCCAAAGAACAAGTGATGACTGCTCAGTTGTGACCTTCAAGAAGAAGATTTACAAATTCAAGCATACTCCAGAAGTACAAGGCAAGGTTCATGGTTTCTCTCAGAAAGAGGGGGTCGATTATGACGAGATGTGTGCTCCTGTAACAAGATACACTTTCGATGAGAGCTATACTTGCGATAGCTGCAGTGATGAAGTGGAAGGTACACCAGATGGACGTGAAGACAACTTTCTTGAATGGTGTAGTAGAAGAAGAAGTGTATGTGGAGTAGCCACAAGGATTCGAGACACATGACTGGCAGACACATGTGTGCAAGTTGAAGAAGGCCTTGTACGAATTAAAATAGGCACCCAGGATGTGGTACGACAGGATTGATGGATTTCTGACGAGCTTGGGCTTTACCAAAAGTAAAGTATATTCCAACCTTTACTTCAAGGTTGAGGATGGAAAACCAATGATACTACTTTTGTATGTAGAAGAAGAAACTTGTCACAGAATTCGAGATGAAAGACCTAGGTATGATGCACTACTTTTTAGGTCTTGAGGTGTGGCAGAATCCAAAAGAGATTTTCCTTAGCCAAGGAAAATATGCAGTAGAGATCCTGAAGAGATTCAGGATGATGGATTGTAAGGCCATGGCCACACCAACGGCATCGAATTTGAAGTTGTTGTGTGATACTTCTTCAGAGATAGTGGATGCCACAGTATACATACAGATGATTGGTTCGTTGATGTACTTAACGAACACGAGGCCAAATATATGCTTTGTGGTGAACACATTGAGTCAGTGCATGGTAGAGCCGAGACGTGTTCACTTGATTGCGGCAAAGCATGTGTTGAGGTACCTGAGGGGTACAATTGATTATGGGATCAGATATGCGACAGATCATAAGATTAACCTGCAGGGTTATGTTGATGCGGATTGGGTCGGTAGTGTCACAGACAGGAAGAGCACTTTAGGATGCTGCTTCAGTTTGGGATCAGGCATGATCTCCTTGTTCAGTAGGAAGCAGACTAGAGTGGCACTCAGTACAGCCGAAGCAGAGTACATGGCAGCTTGTTCAGCTAGCTGTGAAGCAGTGTGGCTTCGGAAGTTACTTGTAGGATTGTTTGATCTCGAGTTAGATGCGACTTGTATTTTCAGCGACAACCAGAGTTGTGTGAAGTTGTCTGAGAACCTAGTGTTTCATGACAAGTTGAAGCACATCGAGATCAGGTACCACTGTATCAGGGATATGGTGTAGAGAAGAGCAGTGAGGCTCCAGTATGTGGCGATAGACAAGCAGATTGCCAATGTGTTGACCAAGCCTCTGTCAAGAGTGAAGTTTGAGTACTTTAGGGACAAGCTTGGAGTTGTCCAGATCGATAATCCTCGAAAGAGGGAGGGATGAGCAACATAGCACATGTGAGATGCAGGTAGTCACATAGTGACGTAATTTGTGCTCCTAGGCGGGTCTCCACTTGAGGTGATGTGGTAGTGGGTGGTCACTTCGGTGATGTAATGAGGGCTCCTGGACTACACTCACGAGGATGTAGTAGGTAGTCACGTTGGTGACGTAATTGAGTCTCCTGACTGCTGGTGCTATGTTGGGCATACACGACATGTGCAAAGATGCAGGTGGTCACTGGGTGACGTAATTCGTGGTCCTGGGCTGTTCTCCACATGATGTGACATGATAGCAGGTGGTCACTTGGTGATGTAATTTGTGCTCCTAGGCTATAATTACGAGGTTCGTGTTGCCGAGATTTGTGAAGACGCAGGTGGTCACTGGGTGACATAATTCGTGGTCCTAGGTTGTTCTCCACATGATGAGATGTGACGTGCTAGCGGGTAGTCACTTCGATGACGTAATTTGGGCTCCTAGGCTACACTCACGAGATGATTTGGACACGAGTGTGGTAACGCAGGTGGTCGTTGTGGCATTGTAATATGAGCTCCTGTGTTGGACCCACTTGATGGCTTGCTCGTACAGAACTTCTAGTGATGTATAGATTCGAGAGAGATGTCATAAGTCAATGGTCAGAGTATAGAGTTGCAGCAGTAGTGATAATGATGATGATGATGATGATGATGACGACGATGAAGACAATGATGACGATGATGATCGTGCCAGAAGAATACCTTCCTTGTTAAGAGGGAGTGTTGAAGATTGTGTAACTTCGAAAGATATTCTTATTGTATTCTTATTGTACTTCCTTTGGGAAATATTCATATTGTATTTGATCATGTAAAAACCCTAAAGGAAATATAGACAAGTCGGCCCCACAAAAATCAGTGGGTAAACTGCCCCAAACAATGGGCAGTCTGCCCTAAACAATGGGCAAAACTACCCCAGTCAAGTCGGCCCAGTTAAAAAGGTCATGTTGTGACTAATATAAATAGAGTGGTGCCTAGCTCATTTGGCACATCACTCACTCAAGCAAGTTTGCATGAGTAGAGAGAGAGAGACAAGTTTGCTTGGGAGAAAGAGTAGCTGCAATGAAGACATCTTATCTTGGGTTTTCTATCTTATCTTATTCTCGGGATCTTTGTGTGAAAGAGCTTTTGCTTTTGATTGACATTGTACTTGTGACGAATCTATATTGAAGAAGTTTTGTTGGTTTTTTCCCGTGAGAGGGTTTTCCCAGGGTAAATCTTTGTGTACTCTTGTTTATGCTATGCTTGTCTATCTTTCAGTGATCCTATTGCATATGGTTATTGTGATAATATATAAATTGTTTGAATATCTAACATAACCATCCTTGAAGTATAAAATTCTAACACATATAACATATATGACATATAATATGATTCTATCATTGTATTCTAGACTAACACAAGTATATTTATCATGTGTAGGAATATCTTCCATAATTCAGTATAAGGGTTCTTTCTAGTATATAGAGGTGACAAGTTTTCTCAAAGTAAGGCATCATAAGGCATCATAGATAATTATCAACAATTACATATCCAATGTTTATTAATTTTTATGTAGAAGGTGTTTTACTTCTATTAAGATGGCAAAGAGTTCCAAGTTATTTTTGAAGGACATACAACTTGTGTGATCCATTACCAAGAAATAGTGTGCTTCCCATTATCTTACGCATATTGCACACAATTCATTATATTTAATTGTTTCTATGAATATAACAATTATTTTCTCAATATTTCATGGTTTTCTACTTTTTGGGCTATAATATGTTGTACTGTATAGATTATTGGCTCCCAAACTCCACAATACCACACAATATGATAAAATATATCAAAAAAATAGAGAACGTAGAAATATTTAGAAATTACCATAATATGTAGAAGATAGCTCAATGCAATTAGTTGTGTATAATTTACAAAAGATAATGGAAAATATACTATTTCTAAGTGATGCAAGAGTATACAACATTTATACACTATCAATTGTACAGATATAGGAGTTGTTGGTCATTTGTCACTACATTAGAGCTTCTCAAACCCGACTTCTAGAAGCTAGTTAATTTTAAGTAGGTTTATTGATTAACCAAATTGCATTGTAGGTCCTCATGAACTTAAAATCTTTTCCTCTAAACAATATTGGGATCAAGATCCTCTTCTAACCCTTTTGATCAATTAAAGACCAATTGATCAAAAGTGATGAATTTTGTGACTTGTTTCTCCTTACATCTAGAGGAGATGGTCATTCCTAAATTTGTCATCCATCTTCAAAACTGATCGCTAACACCTATAAAAGTAGGAACTGTTTTGTGAAGGCATTTGAATTTGCTGCCTTCTATCAACCTATTCTACTTAAAAATGAAGTGTATCATAGTTGTTGTGCACATCCATCCATTAAAAATTTACACAAGATCATTTGATATATGTAAATCTACGATTCTACTAATAATGATGTCCCAATATTTACACCCTTAACCTACAAGTACAACTAGTAGGCAATAGAATACATACAACTTGGAGAAGAGTATAATTTTAAGTTTTTAACATAAATTCACATGCTTGGCAGCCACTGCCCCCTCCCCTTGGTCATTTGGCTTACCAAGAAACACTTATCCACCATTTCTGAAGTTCCCATAGTTCAGTGAAATGATGTTAGACAACCTTAAGATTGCCTTAAAGAGGTTATAAATAGTTGAAACCTGGTCAAAAGAGTAGAGCTTAAGACCTGGGTAAACTTAGGTGTAATGGTTGAAAATTTTGTCCTTGCTACAATCTCATGGATATCTTGTTTAACGCAGTGCTTGTCACGAAAGCCACCAAATATTGGAAAGTGGGTTTTCTTACATTTCTATCAGATAACATGTAAGTTGCGTGAAATGTGGAAATAGATACGCCAGAAATGTGACACCCACCAACCCAAATTTGGAAACACACTGTTTAAAAATACAAAAATATCAAATTATAGAATTTATTTAAATAGCACATTATCTTGCAAATTTGAATAAAAATGTGTTAGGATATTTCAATACTCCATCCTTATCCTACCTAGCATTATTTATTTTTCCTAGTTGTTGATGATGTCATTTGCCCCCTAGTGGTGTGCAGATGTCATCCGAGATCCATCTACCACCTTCTGAGCCTTGCATGCATCATTTTAGGCCCTGTTTCTGCCTGGAATCACACCTGGGAAAACGCGACAAAAATCTTCAAGCCATTGGTGTGGCCTTGGGGGCAAGATAGAGTCAATTGCTGTCACCTGAAACTCGACTCCTTCGTTTAGGCTTACTCCTAGCGAAGCCAAGGGGTGTGGACCCTAAAAAGTAAAAATAAAATCTAAGGTGTTTAATCTATGAAAGATAAAGCAACTAATCTAGGAGTTAGAAAAATTTATTTTCAAGAACAAAGCACTATAAAAGATAAAATCATTCATTGTCCCACATCATCATTATCATTTGATACATAACATCCATCATCATAAAATATCCAATAATAAGACCAGTGCAGCACTATAAAAGATAAAATCATTCATTGTCCCACATCATCATTATCATTTGATACATAACATCCATCATCATAAAATATCCAATAATAAGGCCAGTGCTGATAAATGGAGTCAAAATAAAGTGCTTGAAATTAAATAATGATGTTTTGCAATTGTTCTTGGTAAATTTTATTATTTTGTGGTAATGAGTTTTTATTATGGATGGGCGATTTCCAATATACCGTAAGGTACTGGAAATATGTCCGGAATTTGACAAGGTGGCTCCTCACTTGGACATGTGGGTTGGATCAGAGTCTCCGGGAGGTGTTCAACACTATACCAAACGAGGGTATAGTCTAACGGTATCCCGAGGTCACTATTCAGTGGTTCCTACTTCCTTTGATAAATTTGCCCACCAGTGTCAATAATCGTTTACGTCGGATTTTCGTAAAGGGTGGTTAATTGGGAAATGTTAAACTAATTACTAGTCACTAAGTCCCTTTTTGGTTGATCAACATGTTCAGACAAAGCTGCAGTGATCCAGAGCATATGGGGACAAAGCCTTGTTAATTTTTATGTATTTTTGAACAAATATTTTACTTTTTTATGCCCCAAGAGTCTCTTTTCAGGCTAGTACTCGGGCAAACCCTTATCCTGAAACCGTACTTCGGCAAAGCAAGGGGGTGTTTTGAAAGTAGTAAAAAAAAAGAAAATTGTAAAAAATGATAAAAACTAAGTCCTAAGTGAACTTGTGGCCCGCCAATGGAACGAACCAACAAGGTTAATTTTATCCTTAGTTTGATTTTATTAAATGCCGAAAATGAAAATCTAAGCTAAAAATGCACACCACGAAAATTTGAGTCGACACAGTTTCCCCCCTGGGGGGATAGGATGTGGGCGCTGGGTAGCCCACTTGCTCTTGTTTAATATTTCTTTTACAGTATGATCAAAAGTGCCCCAGTCATTTAAAACTGACTCAAAGGCTTACAAAATTGGACAAAAGGAGTTTCTGGATGAAAAAAGTATGTTTCTAGGTGCTCCAGATGGCCCAATCCACCAAAATTTGGGCAGAGTCTCCTCCTATCTGTTCGTAAAGTGCTGCAAAACAGCAAGCTAATGCCAGTAAGATGTGCCCAAAAACACTTAGAAAGTGAGTTTGGGTCACTATAAAAAATACTGGAAAAAATAGCTAAGTTAATCTATGATAAAATGACAAATAATCAAGGAAAGCAAGCTTTCCTTGGTATCTTGGCTTGCTTGTTTAAGGCATCCAATAGATGCACTTTTATACTTGCAAGATAATCTTTTAAAGTTCAGAGCTAAGCATTCTAGTTCAAGCTTTTAAGATACATGACTTTTCTTTTGATAACTTAAAGCAAGATGCTTAATCAAAGAGATCTAATCTAAGAATGATAAATCTTTTGCAAATGAAATAGATCAGATTTCTTAAGAGTAATTTTTAGATCTATTTAAGAATATCTATATCAGAATGTAAATCACTATTACTCTTTAAACTGTAACCAATAACCAGAAATTAGTGAGAATAGAGAGAGATAGAGATGGAGAAAACTTTGGGATGAAATCAAAAGCTTTGGAGCTTTCTTTGTGGAATGTCGAGGGACTGCATCTGCAAAACAAATGTTAGAAAGGGGAGGAAACAAACAAGATCGTCTCTTCTCCAACTAAGATGACCTGCACATCACAGACTTTGCAAACAAGGATCAAGTGTAGACATATCTTTAAAAGAAATCAATGCTGCATACTCATAAGCAAATGAAAACATACAAACATGATCTCTTAGTAAACATATATCAATAAGCTAAGACAATAAACAAATTGAATTAACTTATCTCATAAATTGTTACCAATCTTTCCAATGAGTACAACTAACACTTATGAAACCGGACACGTCCAAAAGGCCTCTCGTGTCCCGTGGGGTCGTGTCCGTGACACGACCTCAACACGTATCAGATACGTGTTTTTTCGTGCCCCAATTCCAGGACACGAAAAAACACGTGTCCGGCATGTGTTGAGGTCGTGTCTCGACTGCATACCATATCGAGCGTGAGAGATTTTCATTTCATTGATGTAAAGATTGTGCAACTCGATGGAGAATGTAAATTTGCTATCCGTGTTTCTTGAACATTTGTTGATTACAATGTTTTTTATAGGGCTAAGGGTTTGGAGGGAGGCATTGAGCGTGATCGTTGTGTGCATTTGTTGAATATACAATGTATTATTGGCTGGTATTAGATGGGGACACTGTATTGCTTGGTGATGTGATAGACGGTGGTTCTTGTGAGGAGTAAAAGTTGTGCATTGGGTGTAAACAAGCAACTCTCTACTTGGGTGTTGTCTTCGTCTGAAGGATGGGAATGGCAAACAACGTTAGTTGGTCTTTCATCATATGCCAATGTGTTGGGCCAAGAAAATGAAGTTATGGAGTACTTGCTATCTCAGGATTTCTAATTAGTAATTTCTATTGAATATTTTGTAAATGTTCTAGTTTCTAAAAAAAAATGGATCTATATTTTTAATATATATATATTTTAAATATATATATATATAAAACGTGTCCTCCATGTCCTGATTCCGGGGGTCACCGTGTCCGTGTCGGACACTCGTATTTTCGTGTCCTTCGTGTCCCATGTCCTCGTGTCAATCTAACACCTATGCAAAACAAAGCTTATGCACATATTACCTCCATAAGCTCAAGATGGTTCATCCACTCATCAAAGGCACATCACAAATTGACCTCCAAAGTCTTCTTTAGTCAAAATAAAAGATAATAACAAGTACAATATAGGTCTGCTCCAACTCCAACTAGAGAAAATAGGAGTGGGCAGCCATGCTTATATAGAGAAAGATGGAGAGGGAGGGCGCACTTGCTTGAGGAGATGGTGGAGTGAGTGGTGCCATAAGCCAAGGCATGAAAGGGGCTGCCTCCTACCTATTGGGCTGCCAAAACGCAGCAGCAAATCAGCCTATAAACCAGTTGCAAGCTCCTCCTTTAATGCTCCCCACTCTCTTGGGAAATGCGCCCCCCTCATGGGGAAATGCACCCCCCTCAAGTGGGGAATTGTTTCCACATATTATGCTGCCCAAAAAGTTTCTAAAAGCCTCTCTTACACGCCCCCAATGATAGCTGATCCAAAATTGACTCCAAATCCCATAAATTTTGGAGTTTAATTTTTTATGATTTTTCACTTGTTTGCATTTTTTTAATCATTTTTTGACTTTTTTTTGGGTATAAGTGAAAAATAAATGATCAAACAACAATGGAAAGTGGGTTTTGGGGTATGGTGGGTGCTCTAAACTAGAAAATGAGCACCCCCATGGCAAAAAAGACTCTTAGACCACACTTTTACATCATTTTCAATTTTTTAAATTAAACCATTAAAAAATGGCTTAGATTTACGGAAAAAATATTTTTTCTCGGAATTAAAAAAAAACTAGGGGGACCTAGCACATGTCCATATGACTCAAAATTAATGCCTAGCATGTTCATATACATTGACACATGGACTTTAATAACCCCCTAAGGCCTATCAACCTCACTAGGTATTCCAGCTTTGGAGGAGCAGGAGAAAAAAATAAAAAATTATGTTATGCAAAAATGCAAGACATAATTAATAAGTGAAAAAACTCCTTGGAATACCCGACTTGAACGACAAGTCCTAGGAAGCCAAGTCCTTTACATAAAATACCATGCTAGCACATTTTATTACAAACCCTGCAGGGCATGGACATGTGAAGAAAAAATAAAAAAGGCGCCCTTATAAAGCCCTGATGGACTTCATATCATTGGTAATGAACATGTAACGTGTTCAACTTTGCCTGCTCACTTGAAAGTCGAACTAAGTACAACTTAGCTGGTAACAGGACCACTTCAGTTAGTTTCCTATTTTATAGGAACCTACTGAGTGTTCCGGTGCAGTCCACCTGAGTTATCTGACTCTTGTGGGGGGTTAGAGCTCCGGATGCCATTGATTGTGGCCTCATCTACCCTTTTCTGACTAGCATGCATGATAGACTCACTATTGCGCCCTCCTTAGTCAGTGAATTGATTGTGACTTCAGTTAGCTGAGTTTAGGTTTAGTTCAGTTGACTTTGAGTCTTCCAGAGCA
This sequence comes from Larix kaempferi, assembly GCA_027924585.1. Lineage (NCBI taxonomy): Eukaryota > Viridiplantae > Streptophyta > Pinopsida > Pinales > Pinaceae > Larix > Larix kaempferi. Next base: position 7,963,310 of record BSBM01000252.1, read on the forward strand.
TTCCAGTGATGATAATCCCTATGCTAGACCAACTGAGGTTTGAATTCTCTTGCATGATTCAAATTCTCTCCATTGTAACATCATTGTTTATTATACTGATTACTGGAATATGTGACATTATTCTGCTCCTATCTGAGTTCTGCTGCATTATTATTCTTCTGCTCTTTTTTACTACAGTTTTCACTCTTATTCTAATTTTCTGCTCATTCTTTCTTTGTGAGGTATCCATCAGCTCTTAGATCTACTGTGACATAGAATTTCACAAAATGATCAAGAAAATTAGAGTAATTATAAACTTAATTGGTTATTGTTTTCCTGTCATTACGCATTTGTGTACTTGGTGTTGGTCCCGACTCCCATGCACCTTTGAAGTGCTTTTTGGGCCTGAAATGCACTTTATTTCGGGTGGAACACACCCTGTTGGGTTGAAACATTTCAGAAATTTGGTCCAATGCCTTGGGGTACGTTTCTAAATCTTGAAATTTTCCTGACACATTTCCATATGTTTTCAAACATTTCGAAATGGATTTCCAGCCCAAAAACATGGTGGGGTATGACATTCTTGCAACTTAGGATAGCATAATGAATGATTCTGTAGATTGATTAGATGATCCATCTAACATGATGATGACAAACCATCCTATTATTTAAATTTTAACCTCACATGAATTCCACGTCATGGAGGAAATCACAAATACGTAAGTCCTTATTAAGGTCCTCAATCTATTTCTCTTAATAAAAAACGTTCTACCAAATGAGGTCGAGTCAATCCACTTTATGAATGTGGGATAGACTGATAAATGCAAATAAAGCAACTTAAAAGTAAACTAAAGTCATAAAGTGACTTTATTAACGCCTAAGTCTAATGTCTAATTGACCATTACATAGTAAGTTTCACCTTAACACCCTCCCTTAATGGTCAATCTAATAACTACACCAAGTTTCTCTCGAAATTTTACATGTTTTTCATGTCGCAATGACTTGGTGAAAATGTTTGTAGTTTGGTCCTTTGTGGGATAGTATTGCATCTCAATAGTTCCATCTTCTACAAGCTGTCAAATGAAGTGGCAATGTATCTCAATGTGCTTGGTGCATGTTGCCGTTGAGATCCACACATGGATGTGAGAAAAATATCAACTCACTGAGAGCAGCCTTGGGGGCAAGTCAATAAGTTGAGTGCCATTGTCAGTGCCACAACACTCAATTCCTTCTGTTTAGGCCAACTCCTAAACAAAAGCCAAGGGAGGTAGACCCTTTAGAAATCTAAGGATGGTTGCCTTGGAAAAGGCGATTTAGGAGTTAATAAAATAAGCTAGGAAAGTAATCTAACAATATATCTTGACAAGGAAATCAATGCTACAATTACTAAGTAGCTCAAAGCTTCACATGCATATCCAGGAGATCAATGCTTTAACCATTGGGCAACAAAATTGATACGATTGTGAAATAAAAAATACTTGCAAGTTAAATTGAGAGATTAATTAACCAACTTAAAAGAAATGTTATCTAATTACTAAAATGCGGAAGCAAAGTCAAATTGTGAACTTGCTGGAGCGAGGATTGACTTGCTTGTTAATTATTAGGGGGAGAGGGGAGTTTCCGGTATACTCGAGGTACGTGGAAACGAGTCCGAGAATGATATCGAGTGTGGTACCACACGATGAGGGGACTAGATCGGAGTCACAAGGAATATCCGGCGTTGACACCAATCGAGGGTGTAGCCTGATGGATCCCAACGGTTACTACCCAGTAGAGTTCCTCAACTGTAGAATTTTCCCACAAATGACAATTCTATGAGTTTATAGATGCCGGGATATGTTTTTACAAAGGATTAGTTTTGAGTTTAATTAATGTAAAAGTAATTATAATGTTTTTAGAATTAATTATTAGATTGAATTAATTGAATAATTTACAACATGCATGAATGATTGAACATAAAATATTAGCATGCATCAATATTTGAATGGAAAAGGAATAACAAAAAGACTAAGAAAACTAAGGTTAATTTTAAAGCACCAAATGAAGTGTGATCTAATCTACATAAGAAATTAGTGCAGAATCAGCATGAGGGGTTAGATGCAAAAAAAAGAGATGCGGGGGGGGTGCAAGATATGACACCGCCACCCTATTTGATGGGTTACAAAAGGCTATGAAGCCCTTAGAATACCTATTGTTGGTCCTTATGGCCAATAGTAAGGCTTACAATAGCTAAAAATGAATGTAAGAAAGTGGTTGTGAAGATATCTTATTTGGTAGGCACCCTGGGGGGTTTAATGGTGGCCGGTTTGGGATGCCTTTAGGCTGCTTGCTCGCTGTCCGAAACCTGCAAATAAAAGTTATAAAAACAACAGCAAACAAACTCCAAAATGAAGCCCTTTGATCTCTCTTGGATGGGGCTCAATCCTGCCAAAAATAGTTAAACTAAACAAACCAATAAAAGAGGGTTAGAATCTACGAATTTCAAAAGTTGTAAGGGCCCGCATATCATGAGATTTTCATGCTGTCCAAAGAGTGGGTAGCGAACTAAAATATGATACGGAGACCAAATAAGAGCTATTTACACTAATTTACAATAGCATGCAAGTAATGAATTTGCATTTCTTTTGAAAGTAGATGATTTAAGTGCAATATTAATGTAATTGAAGTGCATGCACTAAACCCTTTAGCATAGATCTGATATGAAATATAAGTTATGTGCAAGATCTAAGATATGCATGAGTAGATCAGATCTAAGATAGATGCAACTTTGATGAAAGAGGATCTAATACTAAACATAAGTTACAAACAAAACTTTTTTAATTTTAATGAAAGAGGGGAGGGTTATACAAGGATTTGAGAAGAGAGTTTTTTCAAGCTTCAATTGATGGATTTACTTCAGAACTGTTTAGAAGGACTAGCCCACAAGGAAATGGCCAACAAGGGAAAGGGTTGCTCTAGGCTAATCACAAACTGCTTGTCGGATGAGAACCCGCACATGAAAATAGATAGCTAGAAGGGGATTAAGGATCCTCCCAACTGTTTCCATTGGTGCAACCTGCAGGAGAGGGGTTAACACAAGCACATGTAAAACCGATAAAATACTTATCAGTTATCGTAACTATCTCTCCTACAACCTACAATAGAATCTAGTGGTAACATCTAGATCTATCCTATTGGGCAATTATATCCTTTCCAAAGCCTAATAAAGGAACATAAATGGAAACTAGATACTATTTACCAAATATAAGTTACCTCAAATTAAGAAAAGCATGTGAAACTTCACCATCCACACATTACAGACAACACTTCTTTGACCTCCAAAGTCTTGCTTTATTAACTATACTTCACAAAATGAGATATTACAACAAGAGCAGAGCTCTTCCCCAAATAATTACCAACCACAATAGAGAGATGAGAGGCCTCTTTAAGTAGGACAAGGAGGAGAATGCACCCCCATTGAGATCATGCATGCATAAAGGAGAGTTGACACATGGAGAGGCTTACCAAAACCCTAATGCGCCACCTCTAGAACTCAAGCTATTAGAGGAGTGAACTGAGCTTGACTAGGCCACCAATTGATTGCCGCACTTGGGAGAAGATCAAGGAGATCCATGCAACATCATGCACAAAGTGAGGAGGAAGGCGCCACATGTGGAGTTAATCCCAATGCTAGGAGATGGTGCCCTCTTTTGGTGGAGATCCCATGCAGTAACCAAGAGCTTGAAACCACAACTAGGAGCTAACTCCAAAGGAGGGGCGCCACCTTTGGGAGGAGATCCTAATGCTGAACCAGAATCATGCAAACCATGCATGAGTGAGGAGGGGGCGCCACATTGCTCCCTTGGATGAGGGGAGACACTTGCATGCACTCCCTTTGAGGGGAGGAGGTGCTCAAAATATTCCTTTTTCAATTTTTTACCCCCGTAACACCATTTTACATAGCTCTTTGTCGATTTTGCTCCCTCAAGGGACCTAATAGGTCATGCATGATGGTAGGACCATGGTGACTGATTGATTTTGACATCGGACCATAAGGACTTAGACACCAACCTGAGGCACTTGTGTTATAACACACTTTGGCTTGGAGGTGTGAATGGAAAAACCATGTTGAACTCTGATCACTAGGATCTAAGTTCAACTATGTAAAAAAAACACTCCAAAGTTGTCATAACAAGAGTGTCTCACTCGGGCTAGCCCTTTTAGACATGTAATGGATGTCAATTTTTTTCAAACAACTTCCTTTGTCCATGACAAAGGATGTGCAAGAGGACATGCAAATGGGCAGAAGATTGCCTGATCTAGATGGGGGACTGGAGGGTCCCTAGATGGATGAAGTCTTCTATCTAGTGAACACCCTGTGCAGGCTGGGTGGTAATAGTGTGCTCGTGGAAGATTGGATTCTTGGCTAGTTTTAACACCCCTTGATTGTCAGAGAGTAGGGGTGTCGTCTTTTTCTGTCGCATCGTCATATTTGAAAGCATCCTCCTGTGCCAAATTGCCTCACATGCTCCTTTCATTGCTCCTCAATATTCTGCTTCTGTCGATGAAAGTGCTACTGCATGCTGCTTCTTGTTGGTCCATGTGACTGCACTTGTGCCAAGGATGAATACATATCCAGAGGTTTATTTTCTGTCATACACGCAAGCTGCCCAATCTGAATTTGTATATCTACACAACCTAGGATCTTTACTTTTGTTGTATAGAATGCCAAAGTCAAGTGTTCCTTTCACATATCTCAACACCCGCTTTGCTGTGGTCCAATGCTCTGCTTTTGGTGCTGACAGCTGTCATAAATTTGGAAATGAAGCTCACAACATAACTCAAATCAGGTCTAGTGGCTATAAGATATATCGGGATACCCATTAGTTTCCTGTAGACCAACTCATTCACTGCCTCAGAGTCAATCCTGGTTGAAAGTTGTAGGCTGTTAGCCCTTTCTCCATAGGTGAAGATGAGATTTTGCAATCTGTCATTCTAAATTTGTCGAGCAAACTATTGGCATATTTTATTTGTGAGACAAAAATGCTGCTACCTGTTTGCCAAACTTCTACACCTAGATAGTAGTGTAGGAGGCCTAGATCAGTCATATCAAAAGCTTTACTCATGTTTGATTTTATGTGTTCAATCATGTTTGCCTCGCTACCTGTGATGATGATTGATGACGTCATCTACATAGATGACTAGTAGGATGATATCATTACCACTACTTTTGATGTATAAGTTGGCATCTCAAGGACTCCCCTGGAAACCCTTCTCAACTAAGTACCTATCACTCTTGATGTACCATACCTTGGGTGCCTACTTTAGGCCATATAGCGCTTTCTTTAACCTTCAAACAAAGTGCTCCTTCCTTGAAACCTCAAATCCCCGTGGCTGATACATATAGACCTCTTCCTCCAAATCTTTGTTGAGGAAGGTGCTCTTCTCGTCCATTTGATGGACCTTCTAGCCACACTGTGCTGCCATGGCTAGAACAAGATAGATGGTGGTCATCTTTGCTATAGGGGGAAAGGTCTCCTCATAATCAATTCCCTCTTGCTGAGAGAACCCTTTTGCTACCAATTGTGCTTTGTACTTGTCGAGTGATCCATCTATACCTTGTACTTGACCTTGTACACCCATTTGCAACTAATGGGTTTATTCCTTTGTGGAAGTGCTGTGAGATCCCAAGTCTGATTTTTCATCAAACTTTCATGTTCAATAGTCATGGCCTTCGCCCATTCAGATCTCCCTTTAGCTTCATTGAACACTTGAGGCTCGAATACTTCTTGAACATTGGCCATAAGAGCAAAGTTGACTGTGTTGGTTTTTTGTTTACTCTTTCCTCGCGATGATTGCCCCTCGATCATTTCTGCTGCTTGAAAATCTCCGATGGTGTTGAGCCACCACTTGGGTGGTTGCTTGTTGTTTCCCTAGTTTGGAACCTCCCCACCATTAATAGGATTGGAACTTGCACCTGTGTCGTCCGAGTGCTGAATCGGGCTGTGTGGCTCGCAAATTATTGGACTCAGTCTTAGAGACTCCTCGAAATGATCATAATCTTCCTCCCTTTTAGGTGGAGTTATCTGCAGCGGAACACCTGAATCTTGATCCATGGTGGATAGCTCCATGGTAATTCTGAACTCTAATGATGAAGAATGGAATGGTCCAATTTCCTCATCAACTACGACATCTCTTTTGTAGGTTGCCTGATTGGTTTCCACATCAATCAACGTGTAGGCTTTGCGATTGTCATTGCACCCTGCAAGCATGAGTTTTCGGCTCTTAGGTTCTAGTTTGGTTCCTTTCTCATCTTGAATCCAGGCATATGCAGTAGAACCAAAAACCTTAAGATGGATGACTTTGGGATTCCTCCCAGACCAAGCTTCCTTGGGGGTCTTCTCCTTCACGACCATCATGAGAGATATATTAAGCAAATAGACTGTTGTGAATACTGCTTCATCCCAAAACCTGCTTGGAACCATAGTTTTAAAAATCGGCCAAACTGGTTTCGGAATTGGCCAATCTACCGGTTTGATAAGGAACTGAATCAACTCGGTCTGCAAAACGGTTTGATCGATCGGTTCTGTATCGAACCGGTTTGATTGGCTGAGTTACGTAAAAAAATGGTCGGTTTGTCTGGCAGTTTGCGTGGGTTCCTGTGAATTCAAAAAAATAGTGCAATTTCGTTTTTTGTTTGATTTTGTGCCTAACTGACAAAAATAAGCAAATCCAAGTTCTGGTGCATTCTGAGCATGAGTTGAGGCTGTTCAAACCCTCGTACAACAATTTTGAAGAAAACCTGTGCCTATTGTGAGTCGTGACCCTTTGTAGTAGTAAAGAGTCATGAAAATCGCCTTAAAGCATTAAAATAAATGGTGGGCAGTATTGTGGATGAAAGCAGCCCTAAGTAGCAAGTCTAGGTGCTCTTTGGCCTTCAAACAACAGGTCTGGGTCATAACAACAGCCCTACAATCTTGAAAATGTTGTTTTTCTTTAAAATTTAAATATTTTATTTATTTTTGAGTAAACCGATTCATTAAATTCAAATCAGCCGATTTATGACCGATTCATTACCAATTTCGATTTCAATTCCGAGTTGACCTTCGACCAATTCCGATTTTTAAAACTATGCTTGGAATTGCCCTGTTCTGCATCATGCATCTAGCCATCTCTGTGACTGTGCGATTCTGTCTCTCAACCACTCCATTCTGCTGTGGAGTGTAGGGTGTGGTGTATTGTCTTTGTATCCCATGTTTAGCACATAAATTTTTAAAGTCTTTGGAGTAAAATTCCCCTCCATTATCAGACCTAAGAGTGGTTATTGGACAACCAAACTCTTTTTCTAAACTCAACAAATACTTCAAATTTTAACTTCAGAAAAGATACCCACATTTTTCTACTATAGTCACCAACAAATAATAGAAAATACTGGTACCGGTGATTGATGTTGTGTTCATTGGTCCACAAAAGTCTGCATGGACTAGCTGAAGGACTTTGCTTGCTCTCTGTTACCGGGCAAATTAGCAGCGCTAACTCCCAGTAAGCAAAAATAAGAACAGTGACCCAATGTCACCTCGGTCACGGTTCTAACTTCTTTGGAAGCAGAAAACCTCCAAGGAGAAGTATCCTTATGACAACCTGTAGAGCACCAAGACAACCACAGAACAATATTCTCTATGCAATTTGTAGTTAGACCAGTGCCTAAATAGAGTCAATATGTATTCAAAGTACTAGTGATCGTAAGTTTAACCCAAGATATAGCAAAACGCATGTAACACTTAGAGCATTCAATAAAGTATAATTTCAATGTAAAAGCACAAGACAAGTCAATATGAAATTAAGCTAACAAAATAACCAACCAATGCCAATATGATTTAAGATGCTATTGCGAAAATATCCAAGTAAAATGTATACAACATATCAATAACCAATATTAATCAAACCAAGGAAATCTCTAGGTCTGTATGCATATGCGTTTGTTCAGTGCATCAGAAAAGTATTGTCAATGGGATCATCAATTGCTAACATTCACCAAGAACTTCAAATAGATCAAAAGCACGTAATCTTTACCATCTACCAACAACGTGCAAGAATCATTCACTTCAGCAGATGTATTATCAGTAGTCAGTGCATTATACCCAAGTTAATGTAGCATCATAGCATAAAGTGATCATATACTGCTTGATAATATATGCATATCAAAGGTTCCAATCCACAAGCCAGCAATTAAGTGCCTTATCAGTTAGAGAACTACAGTATGAAGTGTAGATTACCCAATATAGTGTTCAACGTCAATCAGTCATAAGCAATTATTAATCAACCAATATTAAACACTAAATGCAACTAAATTTAGTATCAATCTGTATTGCCAAATCTGCATATATAATTCTGAGTGTTATACACAGTAAACTACCTACAGAAAAGCACAGAAGCTAAATTAAGAACAAAAAGGCTAACTACAGAAAGTTATACTAACATAGACTTGCTTTTATTTTATTGTTGGCTGCAGATAAAGAACAGAAGGGAAAAGCACAGGGTCTGCAACTATGTTGCAGACCTGTGTTAGCTGAGAGAAGGGTTCGGATGGCAGTGAAGGGGTGGAGAAAAGAGCAGCCGAAAGGTGGTGGAGAAGGAGGGAGAAGAAAGGAGAAGGTGGGAGGAAGAAGAAAGAAGGTGGGGGGAAGAGAAGTCCGAAGTTTGGGAGGAGCAGGTCGAGTTAAGGGAGCAGACCCGAGTAGAGAGAAATGAAGGCCGAGGGTGGAGGCAAGGAAGGAAAAGGAGGGCGAGGATAATGATGAGTAGAGCGAAAGGAAAGGAGGAGTTTCAGGAAAGTCGTTAGGGTATAAAGGGAGGACACTTACCAGATTTTACCACTGCCTAGGGCATCCTTGAAGGTAGCTAACCTAGCTCTGGAGAAGCTTAGCCTAGGTCTGACCACTAACCTTAAAGTCTTTAGGTTCTAATCCTAGAAGGACTCCTAAAGGAGGTACTTCCTATGCCAAAGTGACTACAAGTTGAAGAGAGATCAAGCTTAAGACCAAATGCAGCCAACAAGAGCCACCATTTAATCAACAAACAACATCAATCATCAACAAATAACAAAGAGAAATCAAGAAGAAAAGATCTTGGATACCTCCTTGTGCAGTGTTCAACCAACAAATCAAAGCATCACCTTTGCATGAGTCAAGAACCAAAAAAACTTCAAGAATTTGTCATCAAACCCAGAAATATCTTCCTCAAGAGTGGTGCATTGCTTCAAAGATCCCTAGTTGGTTCGAAATCAGAAAAAGAAGTCTTATCCCATGTGTTGTTGTTAAATTAAGTGAGGAGAAGGTCTATTTATACCTTTCTCACACTCACTTTACAAAAATAAAATTTAATCCAGCCCGACGTGCCTTTTTTAAATGTCAATTTAAATTTATAAAATGTCAACTTAAAAATATAACAAAAATAATATAAAATAATCAACTGAGTGGGTGAATTAGGACATTTTCCTCAGTATTCACCCCTGCATGTCTAAAATGAATGAAATGGTCACATCGGATTGAACTGAAGGCTGAGATGCGGAGGGGGGGTTGTCATACCCCTACTAACCCCAGAAAACAGTGAAAAGCCCTCAACGCCCCCCCTTAGAGCAAGCATGCTGCAACCAAGGAAGGATGATGTCATCCTCTGTGGAGGCCAGGGAGAGCTGGCGCTGGAGCTCTGGAGCAACAAGAGGGTGCAAGAAAAGACCTGTGGCCAAGACATAGGCCCCAGTGCTGAAGAAGATCATGCCACCAATGTAAAAGCAATGGGGGGAGTCATGTGGTCCAATGACCCATCCCTGGGGGCCCCGGTCACCTACCTCAGGGTTTCAAACCCTTTTATGAGGCAGTCAATAGTGCCATTAAGCCATAGTACCCCCAGGAGGGAGCAAGAGGATCTGGCCATGACCCCACCTATGAAAAGTGGCTATATCGCACCCTCCAACTAAAAAAAAATGCTGCCATCTCCTTGGGGTACATCTGGAACATGTGCTGGTACTGGTACCACATAACACTCTACAAGCCTTTCCTTCGTCAAATGGCGTCCTACGTTGCCTACCTTCTTGACACGGTCCACATACTCCCCGAATCTTTTGTTGGATATTTGGAAGTCCCTCTATGAGATTCTCTCGAGAGGTACGTAAGGTTGAGATGCCCATACCATTGATGCCAGAGTGTGCTGATGTCTAATCCACTCTGAGCTGCTAAGGCATGCTCCTTGACTTGTCCACTGTCGACTAGTTGAAATTGTCCATGGTCATCACACCATGTGCAATGGTCTGCTGGTTCTCTTTGTTAACTATATAGCATTTGTGATTGCTAAAGTTGACAGAGAGCTGTGGATAGTGCCTCATAATCTGACTAACAGAAAGCATATTAAGCTCCATTCCCGGCACATAATGCACATTGAGGAAAACAAGAATGTTTCCTCCACAGGAAATTTGAACATTTCCTTTACCAACAATTGTGTACTCTTCACCACCGTCGAAGATCATTGAGTCTTTTGAGACACTGGGAGTGTACTTGGTGAACCAATCTTGCCTGTTGGTGAAATGGTGAGATGCACTTGAGTCGATGTGCCAAGTAGATGCTCTGGGGTTAGCTATTGGCTTCATAGCCATGAAGACATAAAAAGACTCCTCCTCCTCTGTGTGCTCTACAGCATGAGCCTTCTGCTGAGGCCCCCCCGAGTTGGCTTTCTTGTCAGCTAACCTTTTTTCTGCAGAACTTCTTCATATGGCCATTCTTACCATAGTAGTGACAAGTAATGGTCTTCCGACTCTTTGTGGAATCCTCTTTGTTTCCCTGTCCTTTCTTCTTACCCCATTTACCTTTGCCCTTGAAATTGGTGGCAAAGGCCTATTCAGAACTCTCTAACATACTACTGCTCCTGAACTGTGTCTTCCATTTGTCTTGCTATAAGAGCTTGTTGCAAAGTCTATCAAACTTTAGGTCAACATCTGTACAAGTGATGTTAAGAGTCTCAATGAAGTGCTCATAAGCACATGGTAATCTTTACAGCGTGATTACCACCAAATCTTCTTCTTCCATCTTGTGCTCAATGGAGGCCAGTTGTTCTTGGATATCCTTGATCTTGAATAACTGCTTCTGTAATAAGGAACTCTCATCCATCCTAATTGAAAACAACATATTCTTCATAAGGAAGACCCGATCCTTGTCCGAGGTCTCATACAAATCTTTCAACTGCGTCCAGATGGTAGCTAAAGTCTGGACGCAACGATAGTGATGAGCTCTTCTTGGCAACGATTACTATTCCATATTGATTCAATTTCTTCAGAGCCAAAGATATTTTCATGTACAACAAAGATATGATATATGAATTCACATGCAACCATATTTGCATTCTCTACTAGAAACATAATAGATCAGAAATGATCATGAAGACAATCACTGTTACTCTTGAAATTATATGGAGGAGATGAGTGTTGGCCTTTGCTATTTCTGTTCTATTTGCAATTTTGCAACAACCACTAGGAGACTTACATAGCATTGTAGACATACATCCCATGTCCAAAACAATTATAATCTTGAAGTAAAGCCATCAACTCCACAATCCTGTCAAATTCATGTAAAAACACCTATATAGTTAGGGATATACATCCAACCATTTCTTTCCACTGGCAACATGGAATACAGCAAGCAAATGCAGAACTTTTAGGGATCAGATTTACAAGGTTAGTCTCACTTATTCTACAGGAAAAGAAACACATACAAAAATTACCAAATAATAAGAAATAACTAAAATATACTAGAGATGTAGAATTTATTTCAACTGTTAGCTCCAACTGGCCTTCTTCTTCCTTGCCTTCCCAATACAATTCCGCCAATCAGTTTCCACCCAACCATACCTAGGGAAACTTTCTTTCCCTTGGACCACCGAGCTGTGTGGGATCACACTCAGTAACTTTGTTAAATTACCACTAGGATATGCACCGGTAGTGGGGTATCCAACTATTGGACAGGTCAGGAATGACACCTGTGACAAGGGGACAATATCAACAACAATGCAGCGCTTCTAGGCCAGTCACCCACTGAATTTTCCAAACATCATCTAACTCTCACTTTGGGTGGCAATCCAGCAGCTTTCCGTACTGATCAGGTAACCCCCCCAAAACTCATGGAAGCCTCTCTCTTATTTATAGGTTTGATTGGTTTTAGACACCTCATCAGTCATCACCACATGACAAATTAGATAATTTATTTTATTTCCAGAATTTAGGATTATTAGACACCTAGGTGTCTTCCTGTCATAATTTGTAATTTCTTTAATTTAATAAATAGGGTATTGCCACCCCTCCCTAGATGTCACCTAGAGACAATTTCACATATAATTAATTTTGTAAATTATAATTTCGGATTTCCCTTTTCATTAAAATATTATTAATTTTTAAGTGACACTCAAAGTGGGTATTTACCTATGTCAGTTAATCCAGTCTCAAGATTACACCCCATTGGATGGCTTCACAGGACCTAGAGAGTTGACTGCTAGGAACTGTGAGGAATGTCTCTCTCATGATGGAGCATGATGCTGCCACCACTCCGAAATCATGACTGTGAGGCATGCCAACTCTTATAACAGAAGTAGTCATTGCAGAAATGGCACCTCTGCTCCAAGGAAGATGGCTTTCTTTCCCACATATCTGGTATCTTGGAACTGAGCAATACATCTATTATAAATAATTCGGCCGTTTCAGTTCACGAGTTACCCTCCATGGGTACTGTTGTCCACTGAAGTTGCACCATGGTGGACAACTTGTGAACCACAGACGACTTGAACAATGTTATTGTTCACTTACCAGAGTTCAGTGTTCATGTAATGTCCCTTGTTAGGAATTTTATTAAAATGACAATTTTCCACTTTTTTCCTTGGTTCGACTTCTGACTAGTTTCGATCTCTAGGTCCCAAATTTGCCCCAAATGATCCCAAATCTTCTGAGAAGGTATATGAATGATATTAGAACATAAATATGTGTTTCAGGGATGCCTTTGTACCTTTAAAACACTTCTGCAAATACTCTTTCAATTCTGGTCAATGTAGGTAACTTTACTAGTGATTTCCCTTTGACTAGTATTGGTCTCTAGGTCTCAAATTGACTCCAAATGCCTTCAAATCTTCAAGGAAGGTTTATGAATGATATTATGAATTGAATATGATGTTTAGGGACAACAGATGGCCACCAAAAGACCTCTGCAAACTCTCTTAAGATTCTGGATCAAGTATGCAATTTTACTAGTAATTTGGGGTTCAAATCCCCCTAAGGTAAGTACTGAAAATGGCTTCCCAAATGCCTCCAAACCCACTCAAATTTATGAACAGAGGTATGAAATGTGTTAAGTATGTTATTAAGGTCTCATATGCACCATTAATGGTTTATTACAACTGTTCTCACCCTCTCCCATTCAACTGCAAAAATCCCCAATTCGACCCTTGGGGAAATGGCACTATTTCACCTCCTAATACAACTAAACTGAGTAAAAATGCTTCAAATGCTCAAGTACAGTACATGAAACTTGTAGAAGACATCCATGGCAGTATATTGATCACAAATATATCAGAGAATCATCCATTCATTCGAAATCATCATCAAGACATTGGCTCACAACAAGGTAGTGGGGAAATGGCATTGTTCTTCCATTAAAAATGAGATTTATACATTTCTACTTGGAATTTCGACCTGAAATTTTTTGGAGATGAAGAACAGAGTATTTACTTCATATTACAAAAGAAATGGGGCATTAAAAGCTTCCCCAAAGAGTACAATAGCTCACCAAAAACGTCCTCCCTCAAGGATCAAGAATATGCCATCAAAACTGGAAATGGTTGAAGGAGTGAGCTGCAATAGAAGAAACCATGAGCTGACCTGTAGCTTACACCTGCAAATAAAGACTCCATTAAAGCTCCAAATGAAAGGTCTGAATGGCCTTTCCAATTACCAACTTGGATGGGAATCTTTCACCCTCGAAATTGGCTAAGGCAAGAAACTAGTCATCCACTAGCTCTCCCTTTTCACAAATGCAATTGCAAATTCTACAAATGATCAAAAGCTGGTTTCATTCTTTGCTATTGACATTTATAAACTTCTAATGTCCTCCATGGGTCGAATTCCTTCCAAGAGACTCATGCCAACTCAAGTTGGGAAGAGATTCCAAAGAACGCCACTTGTACAACAATTCCTAGTCTCCCACTTCGACCAAATCACATGTGGAAGCATCTTAGCTGCCCTAACACCCTTGAGTGCCCTCTTGGAGTCTATTTTTAGCCCTGACATGTCATATATGTCATATGTCAGCCTTCAGGTCTGATTTGTGTCATAGGTGTCATAGCATCTTCATCATTGTTGTCATAGAGCTAGGGAATCTAGCCCAAGTGTCTCACTAGCTCCAAATTGCCTCTTCCTCTTCCATAGGAGTTACTCTTCCTCTATATTTCGACCTTGGATGAGTCATGCAATGAATAATACCTTTTGGACTCCCCCAAGTATGTTACCATTCACCTTGAATTCGAATTGGTGAGAGAATGATGCCAAATGTAGTGGGGAAATCTAGCCATATGTGGGTTCCACTTCCTCCATGTGTCTTCATCATGAAATGCCACTTTGATTTTCACTTGTATATATTTATTTAGCTCCTTTATTAAATATTTATGCCATTCTAATGTTCAAACATCATTTATTATCCCCATTATTCCAAATCCCAAAGCTTCCACCCCAAACCTAGGAAACTAGTAATTTTCCTCCTTGGCAATTATTTGACCTTTAGCATCAATTTGACAACTCTAATGAATAAGGCCAATGTGATTAGGCCATTGTGACCTAATACCAAATTGGGACATGACAAATCCTCCCTTCCCAATATTGCTTGTCCTCAAGCAATTTTAAACGTGGGTGTTGAAGAACCTGCTTTCTGTATAATTCTTTGAAGTTGCCATTGAATTGCCCAACCTTGAGTCTTTGAGTTTCCATGAAGATTTTAGAGAGGAACCACCATGCTTGCTGCTGCACTACTCTGATTAAAATCACTTTATTAAGTGGGGAATCCATCTCCCATACTGCTTGCTTCCCCCCAAAAAATGAAACCAATGAGGCAAAAATTATTCCAGGGTCCCATTGCTTGTATTGCACCCCAACAATTAAGAGTGCTCTCCAACCTACACCATTAGATAAGAGGATTCCTGGATCCCATTTTCTTGTATGAATTCTTCCAAACATCATGAGTACCAAATATATATCATCAAAGTACATAACAACATAATGAAAATGTACATCAAGGATATGCTTCATCAAAGAGTCATGAAAGTGCTTATACCTCCAAGCAAGTAGACCACCATTTTCCAAGTGCATACAAGCTTCAAGTGACCAATCAAATTTGCTCCAATGACATAGGTGAGGATCCCATGTCCTATAATGCTGCTCCAAAAGGATGTCATATGCATCAAAATATTCAGCCATGTATTCTTTCATCCAAGAAGTGAATGAAGAATCTCCACTAAAATTTGAACCAAATAATGAGCAGAAAAAACAAGGAGACTTCAAATGACTCAAAGAAGTCTCACCCATACATCCATGAATGTGAGAATCATAAAAATATAACAAGGTATGTGGCTGCCAACAAAAATGTTCTCCAATCATAAATCTATTCTCCCAAGTGTTGGATGAAGTTCCTCCAACATCAAATGAATCAAATGTTGAGCAAGAAAAACCATGAGTCTTCAAGTGACTCAAATGCATATCGTAGGTGCATCCATGTAGATTTGCATCATCATAAAGTGACAAATAATGTTGCTGCAAATGTGAATAAGAATGTGCTCCAACCATATCATCATAAAAAGTAAATCTAGGAGTTCCATACTCCTCATGTGGCACCATCAAAAAGAACCCTTTCACCCATACTTCATTGAGACTAATGTTACAAAACATGGAATTGTAGGATGTAGGAGAATGAACCAAATCACCCAAATGATCAAAAAGTACAGAAGTTTCATCATGGGGAGGATCCATATGGGTAGTATGATGCAGCTCCTTCAAAAGTGTGAACTCTTTGTCATAGTTTGGTTCCAATGTAGAGGAATCATGCTCTTCTTTAAAAATTGCACAACCTTCATCGAGAGGCAATTCAAATTCCTCTTCCACCACATCAAGTGTTTGGATCTCTTCAAGTTCATCTTCAAACACATCAAGAACATTCAAATTTTCACATTTCTCATGATCCACCATGTCATGAGAATCCTCCAAACAATCTACCATTTGACAATCTGAAACATAGGAGGAAAAACAAGTATCTTGCAACTTTTCAAGAAGTTGCTCATTTTGAATTGTGAGCTTATGAATATCCTCATTATTCTTCAAGTATGCATCATGTAACAATTCATTAAGCTCAAACAAATGGTTTCTATCAAAAAGCAAAGACATGAAATTACCTTTGATGTGGCACATTGCTCTTTGAATCTTCTCCATATCTTCAAGGAAGGATGTTTCCTCCAATGAAGTAGCTCTCCAACAAGAATTTGACACCAATGCTTGAGTGTCATGGAGAATGCTGAGGGACTCTTGGATCTTCTTTTCATTCATCTTTAAGGACCCTTCAAGAAAATGAGGCTCTTGCAAATGAACCTCCTCATCTTCTTCATTTTTGCTTGGACCAACTTCATGAAGCTCAAGTGGTGATGGAGAAGTTGATCTTGGTTCTTCTTCAACTGCTACAAGGTCTTCATTATCATGCTTAATGGAACTTGTGCTTGCAGCAACACTTTCAAAAGTGATCTCTATGTCACCAACATAGAGGTGTGAGCACCCATCAGTAGGTACTCCTTCATAGTTTAAGCATCCATCAGTAGATGCTCTTTGGTTCATGTCTAAGCTAGAAGGTGTCTCGAAATGATCTTCCATATTTTCAATAGAATCTTCTTCATGCTCTTGTGATGTCTCTTCCTTTTGCTCCTTAAAGCAAGCTGATGCATTTTGCCCCTTGTTTTCCTTAGGATCAATATATTTGGAATCTCTTCTTGAATAAATCTCAAAAGCTCTCCTCAAGGAGGACATCATTTCATGCACACATATATGATACTCGCTCCAAGGATTTTTACAAGAAGGGCATAAACCTTTCTTCA
Source organism: Larix kaempferi (assembly GCA_027924585.1). Classification (NCBI taxonomy): domain Eukaryota; kingdom Viridiplantae; phylum Streptophyta; class Pinopsida; order Pinales; family Pinaceae; genus Larix; species Larix kaempferi. Next base: position 7,980,425 of record BSBM01000252.1, read on the forward strand.
CTAACTCCACATCTTCATTTTTGGGCCTATTTTCAAAAACATGTTCAGCATAGTACTCAAAAGACATGGCATTTTGTGTATTTTTGCTAAAAGCAAGATATTCTTGATATTTTTGATATTGTTGGGGCAAGGTTTTATATTTTGCTCTCCATCTTTGGAACTCACCCATAGAATTATCCTTGGTTGGTGTGACACACTCATATTCATCAAATTTAAAGTCATAAGAATAATCTTCATTTCTCTTGAAATTGTAAGAAGTGTTGCATGATGGCACCTCTTCCTCATACCATTCACATTCTGCTTCATATTGCTCATAAGCATCTGCATATTCCTCATAAGAATTGTACTCATAGGATTCATCATAAGAGTAAGACATGGCTGCCAATTACTCTTGAATGTATGTACCTAATACACAGGTGCAAGGACCAGGCTCTGATACCACTGTAATGTCCCTTGTTAGGAATTTTATTAAAATGACAATTTTCCACTTTTTTCCTTGGTTCGACCTCTGACTAGTTTCGATCTCTAGGTCCCAAATTTGCCCCAAATGATCCCAAATCTTCTGAGAAGGTATATGAATGATATTAGAACATAAATATGTGTTTCAGGGATGCCTTTGTACCTTTAAAACACTTCTGCAAATACTCTTTCAATTCTGGTCAATGTAGGTAACTTTACTAGTGATTTCCCTTTGACTAGTATTGGTCTCTAGGTCTCAAATTGACTCCAAATGCCTTCAAATCTTCAAGGAAGGTTTATGAATGATATTATGAATTGAATATGATGTTTAGGGACAACATATGGCCACCAAAAGACCTCTGCAAACTCTCTTAAGATTCTGGATCAAGTATGCAATTTTACTAGTAATTTGGGGTTCAAATCCCCCTAAGGTAAGTACTGAAAATGGCTTCCCAAATGCCTCCAAACCCACTCAAATTTATGAACAGAGGTATGAAATGTGTTAAGTATGTTATTAAGGTCTCATATGCACCATTAATGGTTTATTACAACTGTTCTCACCCTCTCCCATTCAACTGCAAAAATCCCCAATTCGACCCTTGGGGAAATGGCACTATTTCACCTCCCAATACAACTAAACTGAGTAAAAATGCTTCAAATGCTCAAGTACAGTACATGAAACTTGTAGAAGACATCCATGGCAGTATATTGATCACAAATATATCAGAGAATCATCCATTCATTCGAAATCATCATCAAGACATTGGCTCACAACAAGGTAGTGGGGAAATGGCATTGTTCTTCCATTAAAAATGAGATTTATACATTTCTACTTGGAATTTCGACCTGAAATTTTTTGGAGATGAAGAACAGAGTATTTACTTCATATTACAAAAGAAATGGGGCATTAAAAGCTTCCCCAAAGAGTACAATAGCTCACCAAAAACGCCCTCCCTCAAGGATCAAGAATATGCCATCAAAACTGGAAATGGTTGAAGGAGTGAGCTGCAATAGAAGAAACCATGAGCTGACCTGTAGCTTACACCTGCAAATAAAGACTCCATTAAAGCTCCAAATGAAAGGTCTGAATGGCCTTTCCAATTACCAACTTGGATGGGAATCTTTCACCCTCGAAATTGGCTAAGGCAAGAAACTAGTCATCCACTAGCTCTCCCTCTTCACAAATGCAATTGCAAATTCTACAAATGATCAAAAGCTGGTTTCATTCTTTGCTATTGACATTTATAAACTTCTAATGTCCTCCATGGGTCGAATTCCTTCCAAGAGACTCATGCCAACTCAAGTTGGGAAGAGATTCCAAAGAACGCCACTTGTACAACAATTCCTAGTCTCCCACTTCGACCAAATCACATGTGGAAGCATCTTAGCTGCCCTAACACCCTTGAGTGCCCTCTTGGAGTCTATTTTTAGCCCTGACATGTCATATATGTCATATGTCAGCCTTCAGGTCTGATTTGTGTCATAGGTGTCATAGCATCTTCATCATTGTTGTCATAGAGCTAGGGAATCTAGCCCAAGTGTCTCACTAGCTCCAAATTGCCTCTTCCTCTTCCATAGGAGTTACTCTTCCTCTATATTTCGACCTTGGATGAGTCATGCAATGAATAATACCTTTTGGACTCCCCCAAGTATGTTACCATTCACCTTGAATTCGAATTGGTGAGAGAATGATGCCAAATGTAGTGGGGAAATCTAGCCATATGTGGGTCCCACTTCCTCCATGTGTCTTCATCATGAAATGCCACTTTGATTTTCACTTGTATATATTTATTTAGCTCCTTTATTAAATATTTATGCCATTCTAATGTTCAAACATCATTTATTATCCCCATTATTCCAAATCCCAAAGCTTCCACCCCAAACCTAGGAAACTAGTAATTTTCCTCCTTGGCAATTATTTGACCTTTAGCATCAATTTGACAACTCTAATGAATAAGGCCAATGTGATTAGGCCATTGTGACCTAATACCAAATTGGGACATGACAGTTCACCAGGCAAATTTTTTTTGCCCTTCGTAATAATTTGCATGTCCAGACCCTACGGGGATTTTGTAATAAGTTGGTCTAGCATGAGTTTTTTTTTGAAAGGTTTGGCCTTCCTTAACGTTTGTTATCAGGGGAATACTATGGAGTGTTTTTTCCTTAGGGATTATGCGTTACTATTCAATGACGTATAATTCCCGAGTTTTTCACTCACACCTCCAAAGCTGGAGTGTTTCCATGATGACAAATTTTGAGGGGTTATTAAAACCTACTGGAATGTATTTTTGTAATATGCTAGCCATCAGTATTGAGTCATATAGACGTGCACTAGGTCCCCTAAGATTTTTGAGTCATTCTTAGAAAATTATTTTTTCTCAGTTTATGAGATTTTTTAATGATTTAATTAAAAAAGTCAAAAAATAATAAAAGATGGGTTAGGAGGTGAAATTTGGCATGGGGGTGCTCATTTTCTAACCCAGAGCACTCACAAAACCCCTAAACCCACTTTTCCTAAGTTTTGAGTGAATAGTATTCGCTTAAAAAGTTAAACATTTTCTCTCAAAAATATTAAAAATGAATTATTTAATTCAAGAATAATCAATTTGGAGAAAATCCAAACTCCTAAATCAATGGGAGTTTGTCTGGGGAGTTGGATGGGATGACTTGGCAAGGTCATTTAAGGAAGATTCAAGTAAAAATTTGGAGAGATTGGGCATTAAATACAAAGCTATGAGTTGTCTCTCCTTGGGGATTGCACCTTCCCTCAAGGGAGACGTTTTTCCCCATGTGGCAATTGTTTTGAGGTTGGAGGGGTTTACAAAGCTCCTATGGTAGGCGCCTCCCTTAGGTGGAAGCCTATCCATTTAATAGAACCCCCACCATCCTCTCAATCAAAGATTTTGAACCTACACTTGTCATTTCAAACTATTTTGGGCTCTCCTTCACAAATTCGAATTTGCCTTGGGAGTTTCTATAAGAGCAAGTTCATGCTCCATTGTTTTCAAGTAGTGTGGATGCATAGAACCTCTGCCAAATTGTAATTGTTGTTTATTGAATATATTGTTGAAAGGCTTTGGAGGTCCATCATTGTGCAATGTGTTGAGCTTATTGAGGTGAAATTGTTCTTACTATTTGTTCATGCTTTCATGCTTTGGTAGATCTAGCTTATTGATATTGATTAAACATTTGCAGTTGTCAATTTGTTTAATTGTGTTGAGTTTTAGAGGTAGAGAAGTAGCCAACTGTATTCGGTTATACTTAGGCTCTTCTTCATTTCTTTGATTTCTAGCGCACTAGATCTATTAATTTGTGTGTTGAGCTTGTTCTTTGTAAGTTGCAGATCACAGGAAACCCAAGGATTAGAACTCGGTTGAAGCTTCTATACTTTGGGCAACATTATTTTTACTTACATTTTGTTACAGGATTCTCCAAGTAGCAACTCCAACAAGCAAGTTTTGGCTTGGATTGATCCATTCTCTTCTTTACAAAACAAATCCAAACCCTCTCTTTACTTTTCTTGTTTTGTTTTGCGAAGTGTAGATCTATCATACTTAGCTTATCTTTCAGATCTATAACACTTTAGCATATTGTTAGTTAGATCTACGTACTTTAAAAAGTCCATTTTGCAGCTAAATTTGGAATTTTTTATACTAGAAAATTTTTCGAAATTTTTCTAAGTGTAAAAATTTTTCAATTTTTTTTTTTTTTTTTGCATTTGCCATCATATTCTAAGTAGTTTACTTGCTGGTTTTTATCAGGTCCAAGGAAAAAGAGGAGGAAGCTCTGGCGAAATTTCGCTAAAAAACGTCAAATTCACCTTCCAAAGGACCCATTTTATCAATATATTGTAATACCAACTTGTAAGCCCATAGATCCAAGTCTAAAAGGAGTAAGAGGCAGCTTTATTTGAGCATAATTGTAAAATCATTAAACGAGAGCATTGGGGTAACCAACACCCACATCCCATCCCCCTTGGGGGGATTTGTGTATTTTGTAAATTTTCGTGAGATTGCATTTTTCTAACTCCACTTCTTCACTCACTCACTATTGAATTGTAGGGTGTATACTTCCATTTATATTTTGCAGTTTAATCATTTTTATTTTGCAAAAGTAAAGTAGAAATAAAATCATCTTCATCGCCACGAAGTATGCTCTCACCTCCACCCAAAGGCAATTTGCTGATTAGTGGAGGTTGATCAGAAAAGTGACGCATAAGATGGGCCATCCATATCTTTTCATTTAAAGTTTTGTCTTTTACTTTCATTGTTTAATTATTTCAACAACTTAAAGTCTCTGGAACTTAGCTGAAAAACAAGTCAAGAGCGCTCTCTGTCGGAGAGTACAATGGTTACTGGTTCAAACCTGAATTAATCATTTTGCTACCACTACGTATGCTCTGCCCTTTGGGTTACTCAGAAATAGTGGGAGCATTCTTTAATTTCCACATTAACTTAACCAGTCACCTAATAAAATTAACTACCCACAAGATAAGTGAAAATCCGGCACTTCGTTAGACGATTGGTGGGGAATTTTTTCCTGGGGATGCTGGATCACTGTACTCTGACCTTGGGGGCACCGTCAGACTACATCCTTGTTGGTGTAGTGTTGAACACGCTTTCAGGGCTTTGGCAGCCAACATGTCCTTGTACGGAAGCACCAATCTCTAAATTTCTGGACATTCCTCTCTGTACCTTACGGTATCTCGAGAACATGTCCTTGTACGGAAGCACCAATCTCTAAATTTCTGGACATTCCTCTCTGTACCTTACGGTATCTCGAGAGTTTCCCTTTCTTCCCTAATCAAGATTCATCATTAATAATTTAAAATCAACCAAGAGACAATTGCACAACATTTCCTTTTTCTAGCATTGTCATTTTCACACTGTGTTTGACTCCACAAGGCACTGATCCTTGCACTTTTTCATTTGCTTATTATCATTATCAAGTTATCGTGCATCTTTTATAATTCACAATGGTTATTTGAGCTTATGCTGGTGAAATCTATTTAAACTATTGTTGCAATTACATCTTGAACCCCACTTTCAAATTCCCAAAAACATTAATAAACAACCCATCATTTAATTGGAAGACCCTAACAACCTTAGTAACTTTCCATAGGAACTACCCCCCTTGGCTTTCGTTGGGAATTTTGCCTAAACGGAGGAGTCAAGAACCAAGTGACATACTTGACTCGAGACTTGCCACCAAGGGCACACCGAGCGGAAGCATAGATTCTTGCTGCGACAAAGACGGTGTGTAATCCGGCGGCAACAGGTACTACTGTCCGACTCCTAGCTTGGAGATCTCCCAAACAATGATCACGCTTGTTCCATCATTAACTATACCAGTGGCCTGCTTCACTAAGGTTAGTGATAACACCCAACACTAGTACATAGTAATGTAACTGTGTTCATATCAATGTTTTAAAATTCGTACTCAGACTCGGACCGATTTGAATTTTATGACTCAATTTACTGAAATATACATAAAATATTAAAATTTTAATGGAAAAATATATTTTAAAGATTCCAAACCATTAGAGACAAAATATGCACAGTTTGTTCATGCAAGGGCAAACATATCAAAATGGCACCAAGTGCAATACGGATGTGAAGCAAAATACATAGTCAACAAGGCTTTAAATGGCCTCTAGAATCCAAAACACAATGTGCTACAAGGTACTAGCCTCCTACATATCATTGATCAATCATCAAATTTATCACCACCATTGGAAATAGGATCCTCGACATGAGCTACAGGACTATCCTCTGGCATGTCTATTTTTTAGTAGGTCTATATTTCATAGGTGGCATGTAGCCAAAGAGAAGGGTGAACATTTGGTATCTTTGATGGTTTAGTGGACTTGTCTTCTGTTTGGTGTAGTTCAGTGAACTAGAATTATGAAAATTGCTAAGTCTACTAAATTTTGGATAGGATGTGAAATTCTATTGTCATCACATGAGGTCTAATGAGGTTGGAACTCCTCTCAAACATCCTGAAACAATTAATGACGATATAAAAAAATTAAGCAAAAGGGTAGAAAGGGAAATAAAAAGAAAATGAGAATTTTATTTCTCTTTCTACCTTTTACTTTAAGAATTTTATAGTATCATTATGGGTTAGCTTGTGTCACTGTGTCAAGCAAGTTGTTTTTTTCCCCAAATAGTGCTAGAATCTATAGGAAACAAAGTAGGTTCAAACTGAGCTGAGTAGGTATTGACTCGGCCAAGTTGGCCTGGTTTGGTAATGAATCGGCCAGTTCTTACACCAAACCGGCCAATTTAGTACTAAACCAGTCCACCGAACTGATTTGATGGCCAAGTTAGTGCCCTTGAGAGTCAACTTGGTCAACTCAGCTAAGTCTGAGTCCAAGCTGGTTGAGTTTTAAAACATTGGTTCATATGTAAATAAGAATATAGCATCACATTAGGATTCATGTTGTTAAGTTCTCAGGCTTCCACAACCTTCAAAGGTCATCTACTAGCAAACTAGGGGAATCCAGTTCTCCCAAGTCCAGTGTTACAAAAACCGGTTGGTCTGATCGGTTCCGGGGTCTCACCGGGTCAAATTGGCGTCTCAGACTGGATATGAATGGTTCCATACGGAAACGACAGGTTCCATATGAGGCCGTACAATGACGATTTGGAGGGCAAATTTTTAAATTAAAAAAAACTAGTCCACCAAAATCATAATGAAGAATTTTGGGTGTGTTAGCTACAATGAGATGGCAGACCTGTAACATGAATACCCCTTACAACAGTTCTGAGCATGCAGACAATTAGTTTCTAACTCTGAGCACGACAAAGACCCTTGGACATGAACAGTAAGCTAAGATCTTAGGTCTGGGTGAAATTTCTAAGCATTTTGGGCAGTTTTAATGCAGTCCTGGGCACTCTGTATCTTCATGCAACAGTTGTGAGCTCTGCTGCAGGGGAGCGCCCTCCCCCCCTCGCTCATGCTCCCAAAATGCTCCCAGACGCTCCCGAGGCACTCCCTACCTCTATTATACTAAAAGCTCCTATACTAGGTTGATCATTTGATGACAATGTTATGCCACCTCCCTTCTTTGCCAAGCTCCTATAAAGGTTGTTGTGGTTGATCATTTGATGACAATGTTATAAGTTATAACTACTAGATGATTGATGTTATATGGTTAATCCATGTTTTCTATAGCTAATTCAACATCCTACATATTTTTTAGATATAAATCCATCAAAATATATTAAAATATATACTATATAAAATACGCTCCTGAAATGGGAGCTTTTGAAAATTTTGCTTTTTGCTCCAGCCCTCTTCCCGCTCCCCGCTTCCAACAACATAGGTTCCAAGTACTTAGTCAGGCACCTATCAGCATCAAAGGAGCAGGTCTGAGCATTCTTTTACCTCCTTCCAGCACTCAGATGAATTTTTGGGCACTCCTATAGCAGTTCTGGGCATCAAAAAACTCATGAACAACAGTTTTAAATCAGTCCTAATTTAAGGAATTTTTCATGGTTGTAATATGTATACACTCTTACTCATTATGTATATGAGAAATTTTGCAAATTTGTGTATGATGGTTTGGATTCACATGGATGCACATGAATATATATCTTATTTTTCAAAATTTGAATATTTTATCTATTTTTGGTGGACTGGTTTTGTGATCCAGTTTTTTTCCTGGTTTTGGTTCGGTTCCGGTCCAGTTCCGGTCTGGTTCAGGTTTTCGGGGTTGGCAGGTTTGACCACCGATTGAGTTTTTGTAACCTTGCTCCCAACTCATCAAGCGTATTGATCTTATCCATGATCAACTTCATATTTTTTATTACAAAGTGTTGCCCATATAGCTAAAAGCATTTCCAATTATATCATTATTATCAAGTACTCAACTCATTAATCAATTGTGAAATCATTCATTCAACATATTCAAATATCATACCATTCACAGAAAGAAACTCATACATAAGCATTGCAATACATCCTTATTATCAGATCATACAACATCATCCTCAAACCATAATAGACACACGCGCGAAATGTTCGATGGTTCACCATACATTGGTCTATCTATGCCCAGTCATAGTTAAATGGGTCATCAACAACATTAGATTTATCCTCTTTCATAAATAAACATAGCCCAACAAAATAACACACTATAGACATATCTTCGGTTACAAAGTCAATTACTGATAATGCTTTTTATTTCTACTTTGTTCATAGACTTACGTTATTTCTCTAGATCAAGCCTCCAATTATCCTCTTTCAAGCATCCTCTATTCTCAGAGTAATTGCAAAATGGAACTTTCTTTCTCAGTGCATTGCTCTATGAGGTTGTCAAATTCAAAATCGATGGAGGGTCAAGTTAGGACTGTACGAGAACCGATCAAAGAACCAAGTTGAAGAACCAGTCTACTAAAAAATACATAAAACATGCAAAATTTATTGTAAAAAAAATATATATTCATGTACATCAATGTAAATCCAAACCATTAGTCACCAAATATACAATTTTTTCTCATGTATATAACATGTAAGGGTGGATGTAGCAAAATGGCATTAAGCGTGATACATATATGAAACGAAAGGCATAAACATCGAGGCTCTAAATTGCTTCTAGAGTCTTAAAACCATCTTGCTACCATAAATAACTACATATCATTAAAATTCCCCTATATGGGGATCCTCATCATCAATAGCACCTTCTTCCTCTGTTTTTTGCCTCAATCCTCTAGGGATATAAGTGTTAATGCTTGATGCTAATTGTATTATCCAAGTCCATCCACCCCAAGTCATTGTCAAATTTTAATGTTTAGGGTTTAGGAGTGGGTATTTTCTTGTTCTTTTTGCCCCCTCTCCCCCAACAGATTGGCATGTTGGTATGTGGGACTGGTTTAGAATGGAACCGGCTTGAATTAACGTTTCGATTGGGTTCACCCATTGGTTCCAGGTTGTCTAGGTGTGGACTTGTCTGGACCAGTTGGTTCTGGTCTAGTCCATTGGTTGTGATAACGCTACTTTGACAATTTGGAGTTGGTCTTCTACTTTGCAGTCCCTCAAAATGCTTTTTTTGTGCACCATCCTCAACAACAATCTTCTTTCCTCGAGGGAAATTAGTATTAACAACACTGCTCATCTTCCTCCACTTTCTTTTTTCCTTTGCTAACTTCACATTCTAACAAGCATAATCCAAAGTGTAGATGTTAAATCTTGAGATGCTTTTGAATTAGGGAAAATCCATCCACCATTGAACTTGGTGACTGTTACCACCTGAATTGCACTCAGTTGGACTTCCAGAGAGCCGCCAATGTTGCACAAATACTTGTGCATATCAGTGTTCTGAAGTTCCAAATCAGGCCTTTTCAGGGCCTCCCTTTTAAATTTGTAATACGTGTCCATGCCCCATGGGGTTTGTAATAAAGTGTGCTAGCATGGTGGTCTTTTGAGTGACTTGGCTCCCTAGGACTTGACAATCAATGAAGGTATTCCAAGGAGTTTTTTCCCCTGTCAATTATGCTTTGCCTTTAGTCGAGTATAATTGATGAGTTTTTCTCCTACACCTCCAAAGCTGGAATGCCCAAATTGGTGGTTATGCCTTGGGGGTTATTAGAGTCCATTTTCTAACATATATAAACATGCTAGACACTAAAATAAAGTCATATGGTCATGTACTAGGTCCCTAGGTGGTTATTTTCAACTTTTAAAAAGAAAATATTTTCGCGGCCGTGGACCAATTTATTGGTTTTATTAAAAAATTATTTTTTTCAATAAATTAAACCATTTTTTCTATGGTTTAATTGAAAAAAATCAAAATGCAATAATTAAGTGGTTTATGGGTAGAATTTGACAATGGGATGCTTATTTTCTAAGCCAACGCACCCATTTAACCCATAAACCCACTTTTCCTAAGTTTTGAGTAAGTATTTATCTCAAAAAATGATATTTACTCAGAAATTCCAAAAAAGACAAAATAAATGTCAAAAAAGACATTAAATAAGGAAAGGACAAGTTCCTAAAACAGTGGGATTGGTCCGGAGTTAGTTTGGAGTTGAACTAAAGCCTTTGCACAATCAACACTAAGTTATCTGAGCTCCGAAATGGATTGATCCAATCAATTCAGTTAAGATCCAGTTGACATGAGATGAAGGAATGCGCCCTCTCTCTGCATGGGGCGACTTTGTGACATGGCATATGGTGATTGGAGGTGATACAATCAAGGAAGAGGGTGCGCCTACCTCTTGAGAGGTGGCGCATCCCTCATTAGTTTAACTCCCACTCACTCAAAGCTCAACACTCCAAGCATCTGTTACCCCCATCAATCAGGAATGCGCCCTCTTCTTGGGATTTGTGCCCCCTTCTTGGGATTTGCGCCACCTTCTGCATGGTTTGTCCTATTTAAACAGAGCTTTGTTCCATTGTTCAAGGTGAAGGTGGAACCTCTGCTCTGATTTTATTTGTAATATTTTCTTTGAGAATTGGAATAAAGAAGAAAGGCTTTGGAGGCTAATGCATTGTGTTATTGTCCATTGTGTGGATGTTTGAGGCTCTTGATCCATTGCGGTAAACTGTGTCATTTCACAACTTTGTTTATTGTTGGAGTTTTATTGACCTTTGAAGAGAATATACATTCTAGTAGGGTAAGAAGTAATATTCTATAATTTATTTCTTATTGAATAGCCATTTTAAGATGCTTTGAAATTTGTAAATTCTTGTTTGAATGAGCAATTCTTTATAAGTCTTTTATGTGGTGAAGCATCGATACTTTGACTTTCTTGTGCAAGTTGTTGTGAGTGTTTACAGGTTATCTAAGCTAGAGGATTGTAGCAAGCGTGCTAGCATTGCTACCTCTCAAGTACATTAAAAAAAGGAGCTTAGTCCCTCTCAATCCCACTACCAAGGAGACTCCATTTGCCCAACTTCTCTTCCGTTCTCTGGGTTCTATCTTTCTACCTCAAACTCATTATTCTACTTTGGTGTTTTATTTTCAGATCTATAATTACTGCAATATTTAGAATAGATTTGATATTTGCTCGTTAGATCTTAGACTTCAATATTCATAAATCTCTTATTTAGATCTAGTGAAACAACTCTTCCTTTACAAAGTTCATTTTCATAAAATATCTAAAGTCTTGATTAGGAAAGTTTGCTTGCGGTTAAAGATTGCATTCAGCTGATTAAAGAGTCTTCTATTGGCTGCCCTAAAAGAGCAAGCCAAGATCCCAAGAAATGAACTTTCTAGTTCGTTCTCTTGGTTCATTTTTGATTAATTCCTTTCACTAGTTAACTTAGGGTTTTTTTTGCAAATTTTGTAAGTGTGGCCAAATCGCTTTGTAAGTGTTTTTGGCCATTTCATTACAAAAAAGAGCTCGCTGATTTTTTTTGCATGCTTAGCAGGTTTAGGCATTTAAATGATAAAAAAATTGATTTAGACGTTTCCGAGATCATTCAGAAAGCCCTTTTTAGTTTTTACATACTAGTTTATTTAGAATTTTTATAGCAATTTGTAGTATTGCCAGAAACACTCTTAAAGTGTTTTTGGCTCTTTCTTTTAATAAACTAAGCTCTCTAGTTTTTATTGCATGCTTAACAGGTTTGGACTTTTCGAGCATAAAAAATTTGGATTCAAGAGCTTCCAAGACCATCCGGAGAACCCATTTCAAACACCTTTGCTTTCCATCTGATTTTGTAAACTGTCTTGGATCCTAATGATAAAGGACCAGTAGTAGTTCTCCTCAAATCTTGAATGTAACTAAAAAATAAAAAGAGCTCAGCAGGCTATCCCAGCGCCTGCCCCCATCCCCCCAGGGGGGATTTGCATTTTTTCGATTTTTAAATTTTTTAAATTTTTTGCTTTAGATTAGTTTATTTAAGTCAGTAGTAATTAAATAACATCACAAAAGCACACAAATGTCCTCAAAGGACCCATTTCAATTTGATCTATTTATTTCATGTTTTGTGCTTCTTTTTCAACAATTGTTCAAATAATCTTAATAAAATTTTCCCCTTGCTTTCCCGAAGTACTGCACCATTCTTTGGTGTGTGGAAACGAGATTTGTGGGGCCTTAGTTTAGTTTAACAATCCACTTCACTTTTCTTAATAAATTATAAAATAAACCAATGTTCAAAACCTGAAGTATGCTCTTGACAACTGTAGCTTAGTTTGAACAGTTGGGTCAATCAGAAAAAGGTGTAGAGCAACTAGTTTTAATAGGAAAATCCAATTAAACTCAATTTCAAGAACTCGGGAGGTTGCGTGGGTGGACACCATAGAGTCAGAAGGCTACTGTAGGCAGGTTATGCCTTGCCTTGTTGGACACTTGGTTAAGCTGCTATAACACTAAGTTCAAGAGGTTAAGTTTATTTTGGGCCAAACCCCCAATAAACCCACTCCCATAATACCCATTAATAATTTAAAATATGCAACAAGCCTTTTGCAATACTTTCACGACACAACACAACAATCACTTTCACAATCCTGTCCTCGGCACTGGTCTTCATTTTTTCCATGTTTTAAATTCAATTATGAAATGTCGTGAATGTATCTCGATCATGTGTTGTGTTAATTTATTTTTAAATTGCAAAATGATGCTTAGTTGCTATATTTGTCCATTTTATCATATTAACTCCTAGAATAAGCTTTTTATTTGCTTTCATAGTTAAAAGCCTTAGAATATTTTCATAGGGACCACCTCCCTTGGCTTCGCTAGGAGTAAGCCTAGACAGAGGAGTCGAGTAATCAAGTGACAACACTTGACTCCGACTTGCCTCCAATGACACACCGAGCGGCTTGAAGGTTTCCTGCTGTGTTCCCCCCCGGTTGTGTATTAGGCGACAACAGTGACCAATTTTGTTTCATCATCCATCACTCAAGCTGTAATGGTTGAATTCTTGAATACGGACATTCATCAATAGATGCAACTTCTATTGGAGGTACTATATTTGTTGTCGTTGCTCCAAGTAGCTGCCGGGATAAAACTTGCCTTTGAAAATAACTTTAAACTCATCCCACATCATGGCCTAAGTGGCATCGAGTGTGTCTACATTTAAGTTCTCCCACCAAAGCAAAGCTTCTAGGTTGTTTTCAACTTTACATTGCTACCCTAGTCTTCATCTATATATTGTTTAACCTGGAAATACGAATCAAGTCACCTCAACCAGTTGTTGAGTCACAAAGCATCCACCTGAGTATCAAAGCATGGAATGATAGTTAGGTTCGAATGAGGAACCTGTTATGTTAGAGTAATGAATTTGAATAACACAGTAAGAGACCTTATGTAAAGACCTAAAACAAAGGAAAAGTTGGAAACAAATAAATCAATAGTAGTGAGAAAAAATTCTTTGAGCATGAGGAAATCCGTAACTGGATTACGCAATTATGTTGTCAGTTCTTATTGTGGATGAGCCAGAGTGTTATGAGGAAGCTATTGAGAAGACAAAATGGAAAACGTCTCCACAAATCAAGATTGAATCCGTTGTGAAAAGCCATATATGAGAGATCAAGGAATTTCCTGGAAGAAAATGCTGGTAAAATCCAAATGGATGTATAGAACAAAATATAAGTTACATTAAAATGTTTAAAAGTAAGTAGTAACAAAGGGATTTACGTAGAAAGAAAGCATTGGCAATGAGCATTCATTAGACACAATTAGAATAATGTTGGCGATGATAGCCCAATACAATCATGTTTTTCTTCATGTATAAAGAGTGCATTCCTAAATGGTGTACTTGAATATAAGTGTACATGGATTAATACAATCATGTTTTTCTTCATGTATAAAGAGTGCATTCCTAAATGGTGTACTTGAATATAAGTGTACATGGATTACTTGAAAGGGTTCATAAATCTTGTCAACATTTAGTGTTTCCATTAAAGAAGGCATTTTATAGAACTTGGTAGTCATAGATTGATAAACACTCTCATGAAATGGATTTAGGTGACTCAATTGGATTTGAACTTGTGTAAATTTTGTGACTACATAATATAGTTTAACAATAATATTATATGTTTATGATTTTTTAATGACATACAATAATGAAGGGTTGATTACTGGATCAAAAGTGGATATGTTGAAGACATTGATACAAGTAATCTAGGAGTTCCTTATTATTATGTGGGCGTGGAGGTATTGTAGCTACTAGATAAAATCATTTTTACCCAAACTAAGTATTCAAAGGACTTGTTGAAAAAGTCTAGGATTGATTATTAGCTTGTAGAGATGCCAACATAAGTAGGAATCAAGTTGATTGTGAATACTAAAGAAAAGCCAATCGATGGTACTTTGTATAGATAAATGGTGATTAGTCTAATATACCTCGAGATAATTGGATCAAATATAATTTATGTAGTCAGAGTTGTTTCAAGATATATTATTAATTCAAAAAGTATCTCATTGGAAAGTGATGCAAAGAATTTGATTTTTGATCTTTTTCTTTTTTCTATGAAATACATATCCCGAGGAAACCCACCGGGTACTTCCCTTCATTTTGAGGATGGTACTCGGGGTAAACTGGATTCTGCCGAAGCTCAAGGCTTTGTCAGCATAGGGCTCAAGGCCGTTACACAACAATATAATCATTTGAGAGCTCAACATGTCACTTGTGAGAATTGAACCCGGGAGGGAAGGACAACAATCATTCCTCCCAACCACCCAAGCTAGACCAAATTGATTTTTTATTTATTTTGATCTATGTTAAAAAGGCATTTTGATTTTAGAATTGAGTATGCAAATAGCAATAAGTTTCAATTTGATTGGATACAGAGATTTTGATTGGAGTGTATGTGTAGATGATCAAATATATACATCTAGACACATGTTCCATTTGTGATCAGTGGCAATCTCATTGAGTAGTAATATCAATAGACAATAGCTCTTTCCTCAACTAAAGGTGAGTATAGGGGTGTGATGATAGTTGTGAAGCAATGTGGCTGACAAGGATTCTAGAGGTTGTCAAGACTTAAAAGTTGTGCTAGAAACCTTGATAGTGTTGTACTGTGACAACTAAAGTGTGATTCAATTGATGAACAAGCAATCCAGTATTTCATGTAGGAGGAAGCATGTAGAATTCCACTGACATTACTTGAGAGTTGAGACAGGTGTAACGAGAAACAAATAAACTCTACATCTTGCAAAGCTATACAATCGGGTTATTGACATATTCACAAAAGCATGAAGAGAAGCGTATCAAAGAGAAGTTTTCAATCAAGGGGATTGCTGGGAATAATGAATTTTTTTAATCAAATTGGCTTTTCATCTAAGAAACATGACATGCTAGGGTAGGCCTATGTGTTGTGTGTCCATGTGTTGGAGTCTTGGACACTTTGACATGCATGAAATGTTGTGCCTAGCATGTCGGACACACATTTGGCACTTGTCCTTTTCAAGACACGTGCCAAATGCATGTTTGACACCTTGCTCTAGTATGTCGAGACATGTCAGAGACCCAAAGCACCAAAAAGTTAAAAAAAATCACTAAAATTCAAAAAATGCATGCAATGTGTCTTGTCCCATCAGTAAATGTGTCCCAATGTGTGATTGGTGTAGTCTATTTTCTAAATTTTCAAAAAAATTGTATCATTGTCTATTTTATTTTTGTCATTGTAAATTATATATATATGTCCCCATGGTTCATTTTGGGGGTCTATGTGCCGTGTCAGATATATATATATAAGTCACTTGACACGAAGGACACGGAAATACGAGTGTCTGACACGGACACGGTGACCCCCGGAATCAGGACACGTTTTATATACATACACACACACACACACACACACACACATATATATATATATATTTAAAATATATTAAAATTTAAAAATATAGACATATAGATCCAATTTTTTTTAGAAACTAGAACATTTACAAATATTCAATATAAATTAGAATCAATACACATTAATGATTACACATTTGTCATTCACAAATCACAATGAGGCACATAGATGCATTGAAATTTGATAGGCATTGGGCAATAGCTCAAGATGTCGGAACCATATTTCTCATTAAGTCATCAAAATCAAAATGTATTACATAGATGTTGGAATGCCACTGGGCACTGACAAATGCCAAATAGACTAATAGTAAATACAAAAAGGGGTAGATCAAGATGGAAGAATCTCATCTGTCAATAGTCCTCCTCCATGCTTGAATCAACAAACTCATCACTGTCTTCTTCCTCCTCCTCCTCTCTGCCCATGTGACGATCTGCATCTGCTGGTGTGGAGGATGACCCCTCCAAAGGATCACCATCATCAAAAGTAACTGGCTCTAGCATTGGATCACTAAGATCCATGTTGGCTAATGCCAACTCAGTACTGCTATCCAAATCCATATCATCAGGAAAGACACCCCACATCTTTGTCTTTCCCTTCACACACTCCTCCCTCTTCCTGTAAATAAGACGAAGGTTGGAGTGCACATACACCATCGTCTCTGCCCTGGACTGCTCAAGCCTGCTCTTCTTCAAACTGTACAAGTTCCCATATGTGCTCCAATTCCTCTCACAGCAAGGGGATGCTGTAACTTGAGAGATGACCCTCATGGCTAACTTCTGTAGAATAGGGCATGTTGCCCCATGAGTTGCCCACCAAACATAGGGTTTCTTAACCCCACTGTCTCTAAGCACATCATAGCCTCCAAATCTTCCAGTGGAAGTGGAAAACTCTACAAATCCCTCCTCCACCTCATCAAGTAAGTCTCTATCTTGAAATAGCCATCTAAATGCTATCTTCCTCCCATGTGAAATCTCTCCATCCATGTGAGGAGGGACTCTGTGTTGGGGCCCTGGCCCATGATTGAGCCATTCCTGACTGTAGAACTTGGGTTTCAAGGAGTGGGCCAAGCAATGCAAAGGTGTGCAATTCTTATCCCACTTGAAGATAAGAATATCCTGAATGGTGGACCATAAGTTCTCTGTCGATGTCCCATACGCGGGACACTCATTTTCCATAACAATGGACCTCATGGACTCAATCATGGAATCCCACCCCTCATAAACATCTACTAGGATGGGCTGGTCCGTGTCTACAAACTGCAACAAAGAAATGACTAGCTCCATGATCTTAATGCTAAGATCTACCCTCTCCCACCAACCATCATCTAACATTGTGTCCTTCACCTTTTTTGAAGCACTCTGATCCGTCTTTCTCCATAAAGACCAAAAATTTGAAATCACCATGGACCCAAGAGCGGTTTTGACCTCCTTCAACCTCTTGAGCATGATGAATGAGGAAGCAAACTGAGTATCTACAATCTTCAGCAATGAAAGCTGTGTGTACTCTTTGTAGATGGTGAGGGAATTTGTGTGGTTTGTACAAAGTTACGGATATGGCGTTCATCCTCAATAAGGTTGCCAATCCATGTCACATCTGAAGCAATGGATTTCAGTGCTAAATTCAAGGAATGGACAATGCAAGGTGTCCAAAAAAACTGTAAGAGCAATAAAAGCAAGTATAAATGACTCTACAACACTAACAACTCAAATGAGTCAAAGACACCTAGATGAATCTTGTGATAAATTCAAACAATGAGCAAATTAGAAATGAAAGGTGTCCAAAATGAACATACCTATGGATATTTAGCTTCCACAATCATGCCAGTAGCCTTGCAAACAGGTGCATTGTCTGTGATGATTTGTACACAAGAATCAACACCTACTTCTTCAATGGTTTTGATGAATAACTCACCCATATACTATGCATCCTTGTATTTCCCAAGAGCATCCATCTCTTTCAAGAACACCGGTCCATTTTGGGAAGATACCATGAAATTGATGAGTGGATGGCGTGCTGGATCTGTCCATCCATCAGAAACAATACTCACACCGGATGAGGGCCATGTTGATCTAATTGGCTCAAGAATTTTATCCACCTCCTTTGCTTTAACCAACAATGTGGTTCTAAGCTTCTTTGAACCAGGAGGCACATAACCGGTTGGAGCTCGTTCAATGAGACTTCGACACATCTCAATAAACAATGGTGACCGTGCAACATTGAATGAGATGAAATTGAGGTAGAAAAATAATGCAATGGTAAGGTCCACCTCTTCTCGCGCCTCTTGTTGGAAAATCCTATCCATTGGACCACTTGGAGATGGCCTCTTTCTTGTTTGATGAGTACCCCCACTCCCATATCTGCTAGGTGGAAATGGAGGCCTAGTGCTAGAGGATATCCTCAAGAATGGAAGATGATCCTCATTTTTTTTCTTGCTTGTTGCTGCCCCCTTCCCTAAGCCAACATGATCCTCTCTTTCCATACCCCTCCTTTGGGTTACACTCACTGCTTTACATGAAGAAATCCCACAAGAAGGAAGGGCCAACAAATGGCCCTTAACCTGGTAATATGTGCTCTTGAACTCATTCTTGCAAAAATTGCAACTCCAAGACACATTGCCTCCCCCACCAAGCTTTTCCCAAGGCCCATCTTTCCTTGTCACATACTTCCACAAAGGGTAATTTTTTTCTTGGGCTTGTTGTCTTGCTAAAACAGGGTTAAATGGAGCATGAGCTCCACTAGCAGCAAATGGAGCAGTAGTAGGAGTAGAAGAGCTTTTGCTTGGAGGAATAGGAGGGGAGGCACTAGAAGGGGCATTTGTCCCTTTCCTTTTCCCTTTAGCTCCTGCCCTAGCTGATTGAGACATTCTTCTTCTTGTTTGCTGGTTAAACTTGCAATCCTCTCAACAAATCCACCCCCGATGCGCTTGGAATCCCTTGGAAATCCTTCAAATCTTCCTCACCTGCCCAAAAAACTCACTCTCAAGCCTTCCCCACACTTGCAAATGACAAAAAAGAAGACAAAATTTGTTTTTAAAGTGACCCCGGGCGGCCTTTTCTGCGGTTTGTGTGTCCTGGAATCGGAACACGAATCGCACAGCCGGGGACACAATGGGAAATCGTGTCCAACATGACTTTTGATCGTGTCCTAATAGTGTCCGACACGACTTTTGATCATATCCTAATTTCGGAAACGATCAAAAGTTGTGTCGGACACGATTTCCCATCGTGTCCATGTCGGACATGATCCCACTGGACACGAGGGCCATTATGAACGTGTCTAGTTTCTTTATTATATATATATATATATTGCATTTCAGGGGGTCTATGTGCCATGTTGGATACTCAGATATATGTGTGTGTGTGTGTGTGTGTGTTGTTTCCAGGGATCTATTTGTTCTGTGTTATACATTTCAATCATCATGTTGGCATGTCCCCATGTCATGTGGCAGAAAACTTGCAATGAAGTGTAATTGGTTGACATGTTTGTTAAGATGTCCCCATAGTGAAGAAGCGTAAAGAAGAAGAAATATAAAAAGCGCCAAGAGCAGAAGGGTTTCAGGCCATCGGATTATGAGTGTCCAAATGTATAGCAAAAGCCTGAGAGCTGAAAATTCGAGGAGTCAAAACTTAATCTTAGAGTTTCGAGTGTCAGAAAACCCAAGGAGTAGAAAAACAACTAATATAGGACCTCAGAAAAATAGCATGAGAAACAAAGGTGAGAAAGTCATGATAGGAAAATCCAAAGCTCATGGTGAGAAACAGAGTGAAGACCAACTCAAACCAGTGAACAAAAATCAAAGAATTATATTCGAGAGATTTGGGCAAAGGATAGTTGAGTCACCACAGTCACAATTTGTTTTTCAACTATGAATGGGAGAGCAACGTGGTCACAAAGAAAGAACAAGATCAATTTCATTTATCAATAGAAACCCTAGTTCAAGTATATACTATACATGCATATCCTTGTTTTGATGTAATGTGAAGTAGCAACAAAAATAATGACAGTAGCTCTCTAAGTCACATAGGTATTTATGGGGCCATAACGGTAAAGAACAACACATTTTGTTCCATATAGTTTTGTTGTGATTTGATTTATAATTAAAACAAGATTTGAACTCTTATAATTATAATGTAAAACATAGATCATGATTCATATCAAATACTCAAATTTTCATACATGGTAGTTGAGATTGACATTTTATCCTATGCAGGCAACACTAAAACAACCGGCTGTTAGAAACATGCACAAGGCTCTATATTTCCAATTCTCAATTGGGCTATCATTTTACTACACTGTCACTATAATTGGTTATTGGGCATATGGATCATCAGTATCTGAGTATCTTCTCAGCGACTTGAGTGGGGCTAAATGGGCAAAGGTTTTAGCAAATGCAGCAATGTTCTTACAATCCATTATATCACAACATGTAAGCTCTACTCTCGTTTATCTTTTGAGCACCCTTTTTTTATTATTTATTATTTATAAATCTCCTGGTTTATATGCAGATGTTTTGTGCTGTTATACATGAGACCTTTGATACAAGGTTTTGTTACCAAGATGAGAAGGCCTTTTCTCGACATAACACTTTAATTCGCTTCATCATCCGTTCATTATTTTTCACAGTGAATAGCTTTACTGCAGCCATGCTTCCATTTCTGGGAGACTTTGTGAACTTAATTGGGTCATTGTCTTTGATTCCATTAACTTTTGTATTTCCAAGCCTCATATACCTAAAGGTAAAAAAGCTTGAACTCATAATTTATAGTTTGTGCTTATTTAAAGATATATATTAAACTAATTAAATTCCAAGAAAAATAGTCATAATAAGCTTAAATTGTTTATAATTCTAAAGGAGTATTTTTTGAATTTCTCACAGGTGAAAGGACAAAATGTTTCTGGTACAAGAAAAATTTGGCATTGGCTAAACATTATTATTTTCTCTTTACTTACAGTGGCAACAACGATTTCATCTTTTCATTCAATTGTATATAATGCTAAAACATATCATGTATTTGCAAATACATGATTATATAGTTTCATCCTCATTTGATTTAACTTGCAACATACCATTTAAAAATGGCATAACCATGTATTATTTTTTTTTAACACAAACGGATACTGGTTTTTTATATATCAAAAAAGAGGTTGCGGCCAAACCGGAACCTGCTGTTACAAAAATTGTTCAAAACAAGATGAGCAGTGTTTCATGTCTTTCTAGAGTTAGGATCTAAGAATATTACAAAAGAGTTACATTCTGTCAAAGTTCACAGATTTCTAAAAGCCTGACTGGTGTAAATCCTGATAAGAGTGCTACTTAACAATATACATTTGCACTTCATTTGACATCCAAACAGTGGGATAATCCCCGAGAGACTAAGAACTGAGGCATTATTCAGTTTTTGAATAGGCTTAGGAGAAAAGGCATCCTCGTCTTTCTGAGTCAGGACTTGTAACTGAGACCAACGCATCTTCATTCTTTTCAGTCCACGAAGTCTGCTCTACTTCAGAACCCTGCCAAGCATTCTTCAGATCTTTTTCAAAGGCTTTGAATTTGCCTTTCCAGAATTCTATCTCAATTTCTGCGTTTAAGAGTCTCTTTCTCAGCTGGTTGACTTGGCCCTCCAGATAATCTTCATAAATCTGATCTATCAACCGATTTCGAATATTGCGATCCTCACAAAGCTTCTGCCTATGAACTGCAAATCAATATCCCTATTTCGATCTGCCTGTCCTGTTCAGGCAATTGATCCAGCTGCTCCTTATTGCCTTTGTTCACATCCATTTTCAACCACACTACGATCTGAGACTGAGTAACAACTATATAATGGGGCTGATGCTGAATACCACTCATAGTTACCATTCCATAGCTGAGACGAACAGTTGTTTATACTGCTGCCAATCTCTTTGATTCCTCTTCTTTAAGTTTTCTATAGAGGATAAGGCAAACAACAAGCAGAGACCGGCCACAATCCATACCATAGTAGCATAATTTGGCCGTATTGGCATTTCAAGTACGGAAATTCGGAACAAATTCGAATTCGCCGAATATTCGGTGTAAGTCGAATACGAATACGGATTCTTAGTAATGGAAAATTAAAGTTTGAAAACCAATTAAAAAAAAAAAAACTTAAACACTATAAAACATAAATACCATTCAATTTATACTTTCTTATTAAAATAATTATTAATAACTAGTTGCCGTCACTCACACTTGCCATATGACAGGTTGTTGAAATTATATATATATATATATATATTTTTTAAATATATTTGATTTTATTATATAAATGTCTATATACATTTATCATATATTTTTGAATATTCGATTAAAAAATATTATATATAAGCAGTCTACTTCCGTATTTTATTCGTACTAGATTTTTTCATTACGTATTTTTTCCGTATCGAATCGTATTCGTATCCGTATTCGTACTCGAATTATGCTACTATGATCTATACTCGCCCATGAAAACAATCTTAAGTGAATTTCGATGAGCTTCCATTAAATCTGCATTAAACTGTCTATGATTGATAAGTACCAGAGACAACATTCCTTCTAAGTGTAATGCACAGAGGAAAGATTTCCCACAGAAATTCTCACGCTCAAGCTTTCTTTCAAGCCTACAGTCACTGCAACAATTTAAAACCATCTCTTGATTGACCGTATTGTGCATGAATTCGCCCTGCCCCTTGGATTCCACCATATAAGGGACATCGAACTTGTTGAAACTGGATTTAACCATCGATTGAATCACATTATGGTATTTGACAATCATCTAATCCGCCACAATGTATAAACTTGCCTTGGCCAAGACTACAGGCAAGGTTGGCGTTACCATCCGCAATTTGATTTAAAGTTCGTAGAGCATGGTAACACTTTACTTCGTCAAACTCATTTAGCAGAAACAAGATTCTCTTGATTATCCGAGATAAAGGACCATCAATTGGAGCTTGATTGAAAACAAGGAGTCGAATAACAATCATGGAATCCTCAACTATATGAGTAATTTCTTTATGTTTTTCTTCAAGGTTATCTTGAGGCAAGAGCTTCCGCTTGATTGTTCATGTTTTCTCCCAATCCCACGAATAGTTTTGCTTCTGAAATCCTCCGGAGTCAAAGATCACTCCCCGCAGCATAACCAATATATGGAGATGTGTTACAGCATAACCTGTGTTACAGCATAACCATGTATTATTATAAAAATGATGTGTTACACATTTCCATCTTCGTTAATGTGCTTTTTTCTAGTTAAAAGAACCATAAAACCATAATAATTCTTTGTTGATTGCTCCAGGATGGTGGAGGCATTGTTAATGCTCGAAAGACATACAAAGTTCAAATCTTTCTCCTCGTATTAAACCAGCATAGATCCATCTTAAACCCGTATCTATCAAGCACTTAGAGGGATCCAATTTCTTGAGGTGTATATCTTTTAAAAAAAAAATTAAATTCAAGAAATTTGATCTCTCTTGATTGATAGATCCGGGTTTAAGTTTTAAATTTTTATTTTATAAACGAACTTGTATTTTTTAATTACTTTTCATAATATTTTATGAATGAATGAACATAGATTTTTTTTAAATACTTTCCATAATTTTTTATTTTATGAGCCAACATGAATTTTTTTAATTATTTTGTTAGTAACAAACGTTACAACATCTCCCCATACTTACTTTACTTTACTTTACATCTTTTTACTTTAATGTTACAAACATTACTAATGTTACATCACGTTACAAGATCTCTCCCATAATATTCAGTGTCACTATTATTTTTGGCCGACATGTTACTAACGTTACTAACATTAAGCACATGATTTTTATTTATTTCAAATTGAAGCACCTTATATATGACTTTCATAATATTTGTTTGAAATTACTTCAAAATTGAGTCACCCTCGATTCCTAATTATGTTATAATCTTCATGGTTTAATTGACTTGTTTATTTCAAATTGTAAGCCCCTTATGTATGACTTTCATACTATTTGTTTGAAATTACTTCAAATTTGCCACACCCTTAATTCCTAATTATGTTATAATCTTTACCTTGCTTGTGTATTTTACATGGTTTAATCAATTGAAAGTGTTTTATCGATGATATCATTGGATGCATTATCTACTTTGGTAGATTTACTAAATGAGACCGTGCAAATTGACTTAGGTGGCATGAGTCCCTTAGTTCACATATCTTCCAATATACTAGATTGATTTATTGCTGGATTAACTTAGGTCTCACAATACTTCTTAAGTTTGATACCCAAACCCTTTGGACACAATGCTTTACAAATTTCTCTCTTTAAATAGTTTTTTCTTTGCTCCAACACCTTAATTGACAAAGTGTTTAGATAGGAGATCATGCCCATTCATAACTTCTCCCATTGAATTTGATTGGTAACAAATTTTGTATTAGCAATTTAGTTTTAATCATCAAGTCCTAAACCACCTTCTTGTTAACTTGGGTTAGTTATGTGGATCGTTAAAGGTGGTTATAGGATATTGTAATATAAATGTACTTTATTCATAAATATACTTTATTAGTAAATATATAATTAATTTAACTCTTGCTTTTTTCCACCATTTCCTTTTTTTTTTTTTTTTTTTGGTTATTATTGATCTTCTTACTCCTTGTTATTTAAAGGCCTCGTGATTGTGTGAATTAGGTGGTGAAGAAATTTGTTAATTATTTTTGGAAGAGTGCATTATCAGAGCGTGGTGCTCTGATTGTGAGGAAGGAACATATCATTGGTAAGCTGATTAAAATGAATAAATTGTAAAATGGACATGCTATCGTTCTTATGTATTATCATTGTTTCATGTTTCGTATTGAATGGATATCAAACTATTAGAGATTTGGTGTTGTTGCATTTGTATTATTATTTTTTTGGAAGTTGCATGCTAATGAAGGGTGTGAATATTGAAAATAAGAATCCTTTGGATTGTATGAATAAATAACAGGATTACTTTTTCTCTTCGAAATTGTATAATTTTTAAATGATGGTTCTCTGTATCAGTTTATTCAATAAAATAAAAGGAATGCTAAATTGAGCATCTTTGTAAGACTACTTACTCCAATCAAAATGTGTTCCAGGGGGCTGACTACTCACTCCAATCAAAATGTGTTCCATGGGGCTGAGGCAATGCAGAGAGTATCAAGAAAATGTGAGGAAATCTAGATGAAATCTTTTGTAAAAGCTACCTACTGTCATATAATCGCATCCGTTGTGGTTTTGCAAATGCGAAGATTTCATGTGCCTGCTAAAAACCAAACACAATTAAGCTGTTGACATAGAGAAACTAACAAACATAGTCAAGGTGATTTGCCAACATAGCCTTTAAACAACTGCTTTCATATGGTGGTAAAATTGTTTTTTTTTTTTTTTTAAATTGATTACTCATGAAGTGTAGATTAGTAGGTTTGTCTGGGGTTTAGTATCCATCAGGTCATTGGTTGAAACCTCAGGGAAAGGGTTGACGATGGGAGCTGTTACTGTTACTGTTTTGCGGGGTGTTTTGTCTAATAGTTAGGTTGGCCTCGGCCTGAGTGAAAAGTTTTGGTTGGGGAATTTCCTAGACAAGAAGTTAACAAAAGGTAATAAAATTGATTAAATTATGTGAAGTTCTACGGAAATCTCGTTGTTTCAGAGAGTAGAATGTACCACATGAAGAGTTGGTCAAATCACAAAGATTCTGAAGAGTGAAGGAATTAACATCATGAGGTCGTAACTTCATCTCGATCCGCAACTCAGAAGATCCATAAAAAATTGCCAAGTACTTGTGGATGAGGATATGAAGTTCAACTTTTTTCTGCAAATGAAAACTGTGCATATGCTTTGGAAAGTTCAATTGTTGCCACAATTCATTTAACGGAAAGATGCCAAAAAACTTTTAAAATTGTTGCAGCTTGGCTAGGTGTTCACAAAACTGCCAAGCAAGCAAGCATGGGACACGCTGTTGGGCTGGAAACTAAGAGAGCCAACGAGATATGCATAAACTATCTCACATTCTGGTGTGATCGCCATTATTGCATGATAAAGGGTTATCAATCAACATCTCCTCGATCAATGCAAAGCAAAAGCGATGAAGATCTTTCATGGTGGGTTTTTCGAAGGAAAAGCGATGAAGATCATGGTTCACTCTGGCAGATAGATGTTGAAATGCCCTTTGCTCCCAGGCATTACAACAGTGAAAGACTTCGTTGCGGTTAACTTCAATAGTAGGGATTTTCATCAATGATTACCAAATTTGAAGAAAATGACTCTAGTGCAAGGAAGGTATATATTTTCTTCAATCCTGTATCCCACATTGGAGCAAATCCTGTATCCCACATTGGAGCAGTAAAACTTACTATAATTGGAGCAGTAAAAGGTACTATAATGTTTTATTGTGCCAAGAGGCACTCTACAGCTCAATATGAGGGAGATCTTGTTAGTGAGTGTTTGTCCATATTGTAGGCCATAAATAACATTTGTATGAGGGAGATCTTGTAAGTCAAGTGTTTGTGGATATTTGTAGGCCATAAATAACATTTGTAAGTATAATACAAAGTAAACAAAAAAGAATAATACAAAGTAAAAAATAATAAATATTATGTCGGCCATAAACAAAAAAGAATAATACAAAGTAAAAAGTAAATATGAGACTTTAAACTAGAGACTTTAGAGCTTAGGATTAGGTGATAAATATTATGTCGTCATAAACAAAAGGAATAATACAAAGTAAAAAGTAAATATGAGACTTTACTTTTTACTTTTAATACAAAGTAAAAAGTAAATATGAGATTTTAGAGTGTTTGTCGAGTTTGTAGAGTAACAAAATAATACAAAGTAAACAAAAAAGAATAATACAAAGTAAAAAGTAATAAATAGTATGTCGGCCGTAAACAAAAAAAATAATACAAAGTAAAAGGTAAATATGAGACTTGAACTAGAGACTTTAGAGCTTAGGATTATGTGGCTCGGGTATTGCACTCAAGGAGCTATTCAAAGAGAGGTTTGCACATCTGGAGATTTGATCCCTCTCGTGCTTGATAGAGCCTAGGATTTGGATCTATGCTGGTGTTAACACAATCATTACACCCAGAATTTGAAAATAGAATATTTGTGGTTTATAAATGATAAAATTCAAAGTGTTTTGCCAAGTCTATGTTTCTTCTATAACCTCCTTACAAGGGAATATTTATCATATAAGCTACAAGGAGGTAAGGAATATTGGAGGTTCCTTAAAATTTGGAAAGTTATATGCTCTTTTTGACATATTTATAAAGGAGGTATAAGGTAACAATCTATATATTTTTGCAGACATTTTTTAAGGAGATAGAAAATGACAATTGTGATTTTCACTATTCGTAATTGGGGTTATAAGGTGTAAGGAGTTTTAAGGTATTATGGAAGTTATAAGGGACCCTTTCTTGTGAAGAACTTGGGGGTCTTGGTACATAACAAAATTAATTTTATGTTAATTTTTAGACTCACATTAAATTGAATAAGGGGTTTTAGGATCTTTGAGTGTGTTGCCTTGTGATTGTTGATGCATGAAGGTTTTGTTGTTGTCTTGTAATCGTTGGCTTTATTGCTCTTGTATATAACAAATCAAGCACTCCCTTGTAAAGACAACATAATGGTATTAATGAAGGCAATTAAATGATCTGGGAAAAAAAAAAAAAATCACTTGCATTAAAGATAGATTTATGTAACTTTAAAGCATCTTGGGTAAATTCTTTGGATGTCCTCGGTATCAATTCTTTGATTGTAAATCAAGAAGTTTGAGTCTCTCATTGAATTTTCAGAAGTCTTACTTCGGGGTGGAGTTGTAAGAAGCATTTGCAAAGTTTTGTATTTGGAATCATATAGTTGGCATAGTTGTCACACTTTGTAATCTATATTTGCCATCGTTGAGTTTTGATCTGTCCCAAAATTGAATAAGGGGATCAAAGGTGTATGGTGTTCATTATGTGCGACACTTTAATCCTTTTGTGACACATTGTTTTGGGTACATCAAACATTTATTTAGAACAGGATGACGAGAATCAAAGACTTGTTTAGTCATCTACACTATAATCAACATTGCACAAGGGCCCACTATTTAAATCAAAAGTCATTCACTCAGTCACGTGACCACTTGTTTGTGTTGAATTTTGTACCTAGGAAAGTGTTCCCCTAGTGGTTTTCGCCTAAGTCACTAACAGGGGATAAGTTACATGACCCTTGCATTAATTGCTTGAGATAAGTAATTAATGTCACTTTAGAGTTATAAAGTGACTTTTCAATAAATTAAAGTGGGAGTTGAAAAAAAAATATTTAATGGAGAGAAAAGTGATTTTTTCTCATCCATTGATGTGAAAACACTAGGTTAAATGGGGGCCCTTGATCTATTAACCGTTCAGCTACCCCAGGAGAGTAAATGAAAAGACAAGGGAAAATGATAAAAATGCATTTCATTCCTCATTTTTACTCACCAACAGATTTGGAGAGAAGTTGAATTGCTTGACAGGAGCAAGAGGATGCAGGAGAGGGAGAGAACCTTGGCACGAATTTCAAGGATATTTGAACAGCAGGAAGCCGAGATATTCTAGCATGCAGTTTGAGGACAGTGCATTAGTAGTTATGAGGCACGAAAATTGAGAGGGCAAACATAGTTTTCGAGGAGGAAGTCTGGGCACGTATTCATAAAAGTTTGGCATGTTTTTCAAGGGACTGTACAACACATTAATTGCAGTCCGTACAACATTATTTAGTAGGTCGTACATAAATTTCTATGACTGAGATAACACATAAATAGAGGTAGGGTATTGTTGTTTCAGTGGGCACAAAAATCGAGGTAACCAGACTGTACAGGAAGCACATTTTTCAAGGTTGATACCGTACTATACTAGCAATTTCGTATGGTACTATTTAACATGCTAATCAAGACAGTTTATGCACATAATTCAAGTTTCTCTTGGCATTGTTTTCGAGGCTAGAAGGTTGTCATCTGGTTGAGATAAGTTTGGCTTATTGTGTTAAAGATTGTTGTACTTTATTACAACTGTACTATTTTGAGAAGAAATAATAAAATATCATAATTCTCATTGCTTTTCCCTTTGGGGTTTTTCTTGGGCCATTTGGCTAAAAATTATGAGTCTAAAATTTTCATGTTGTGAATGTGTTTTTATTTATGCTAATTAAGTTGGTAAAGGTTTTCCTTGTGTTCAAGCTACATAATTGTTTTATGTGTGAATGGGGTTGGGCATTAAACTGATATTCTGAATTAGTCTTGTAACCAAGTTGGGAAACCATTGAATTTTTTACATGGCATAAGAGTTGGTTGTTTGAAGTAGGGTAGGAATTTCAGACTTGAAAGGGAGTTTTTTCTTTTGTTCATCAGAGGCTGATTTGGACTTACATTTTCATAGTGGGCAGAGATTTCCTTCTTTTGCATTTTTGAGTTGAGGTGTTGTTGGTTTGTGTGTGAAGATGTCATTGATGCTTGGCTTAGGGTTTGAGGATAGACTTGTGGGGGTTGAAAATTTCATTCCATGGAACGAGAGAGTCTGCCTGTTGTTGGAAGACTTTAGGTTATGGGAGATAACGAAGGAAGTGTACACAATACCTTCTGATCCTATTCTTCTAGATGAGTACAACCGGAGGAATGTGAAGGAAAAGTGCATTCTTCTTGATGCAGTGAAATATCACCTCATGCCTCATGTGATAGGGAAAAATAATGCCTATGAGATGTGGGATGCCCTGATAAATTTGTATCAGGATGATAATCAAAACCGGAAAATGGTTTTGAGGCAGAAATTGAGAGACATTAAAATGACTAAGACCGACAATGTTGCATCATACCTAACCCGCATCAAATAGGTACGTGATGAGTTGGGGGTCGTTGGCAAGGCTGAGTTGGCAAGAGTAGCCTTGAATGGATTCTCACAACCATGGAATGACTTTGTACGAGCAGTAGTTGCCAAAGAGAACTTGCCATCTTGGTCCATACTTTGGGACGACTTCAAATAGGAGCAGTTGAGATCTAGCTCCACATGCCTGCAGAGAAGGGATGACGATGAGAATGTTTCCTTATGAGCTAAGGGAAAGAATTCCAACAAGGGCCCTATGGGAGGGGCTAAGCAACAGAGAGGTGAGTAGAAGAAGGACCTGATCATATCAGGTGTTATGCATACAATGATTTTGGCCATTATGCTGGCCAATGTCCTAAGAAGAAGAGGGGAAAATAGGAGGAGGAACAAGTTGCAGCTACAACTAAGATAGAGAATTATGCTGCAAAGTTTGAGAAATAATTCTCTCTTGTCACAATTGTTTCGAGTTGCGGTAGTAGTGGACCCGTGGATGCTGGGAAGTGTATAGTTCATAGTGCATATTGTAGTCACATGACTGGGAGGCAAGATGCCTTCCTCACTATTGAGACAATTCCAGAGCATCTCATACAAGATAGAGATGGCACAGTGCATGCAGTCAAAGGATTGGGACGAGTACGGTTCCAACTATAGTTTGGAGAGCTTTTGGAGGTATCAAGAGTGCTCTATGTTCCAGGGCTGCAGGATAGCAAATTCTCAATTCCAGCCTTGGAAGGTGCAGGGTATGCGGTGTTGTTCAAGAGTGAACACATTTTTATCTATGTATTGGGAGTGGAGGATTTGGGTGGATAACAGGTCCTGAGGCCGAGAAAGATGGAGAGCGAGATGCTTTCGGGATTGATGTGGCGCCGAGAAGTCAATCCGCAGTTCATAGGGGAGAGAGAGAGATGCTTCAAAGATAATTATGGTACCGATTAGTTCGTCTTCGAATCAAGGGAGTAAGCGAGAGGCCACTTCTTCTAGTACTGGAAAGAGGGTCAGTTGTTACGACTTGTCACTGATGGATGAGCGAGATGAGATGTCTTGACATGTGGCATCAATGCAAAATACAGGACTTGTAGAGGGACGAATTCCAGAGATAAAGGGATCTTCTACAGTTGGCAGTGTGAGACTGGAGTGTGATTCTAGCGAAGGACATGCCATAAGGTCTTCCCGCGTGAAGTAGAAGCACTAAGCTTTGCAGCTCAAGATGTCCTTCATGTGATGATGCCTAACATGAATGGACATTTGATTTGACCTTTCTAGAGAGGAGTTTAGAAAGGGTGGGCATTACCTATATTGTGTGAGAAGCACATGAGTATATTACCAGCTTTGGTGGGGGAGCAGTTTATCTTCTTCAAGGACAAGTTGGGAGTGAGGGAGAACACTTTCCTTGGTAAGAGGGAGTGTTGAATTTTGTACCAAGGAAAGTGTTCCCCTATTGATTTTTTCCTAAGTCACTAAAACGGGACAAGTTACATGACCTTCGCATTAATTGCTTGAGATGAGTAATTAATGTCACTTTAGAGTTATAAAGTAATTTTTCAATAAATTTAAGTGTGAGTTGAAAAGAAATTATTTAATGGAGATAAAAGTGATTTTTTTCTCATCCATTGATGTGAGAACACTAGATTAAACGTGGGCCCTTGATCTAGTGACCATTCAACCACCACATGAGAGTAAATGAAAAGACAAGGGAAAATGATAAAAAGGCATTTCATTCCTCATTTTTACTCACCAAGAGATTTGGAGAGAAGTCGAATTGCTTGAGAGGAGCAAAAGGATGCAGGAGAGAGAGAACCTTGGCAAAAATTTCAAGGAGATTCAAACAACAAGAAGCAGAGAGATTTTGGCACGCAGTCCGAGGACAATACAACAATAGTTATGAGGCACGAAAATTGAGAGGGCAGGCGCATTTTTCAAGGAGGAAGTATGGGCATTCCTAGAAATCTGGCACGATTTTCAAGGGACTGTACAACACATTAATTGTAGTCTGTACAACATTATTTAGCAGGCCGTACATAAATTTATGTGGCTGATATAACACATAAATCAAGCCAAGGTATTGTTGTTTCAATGGGCATAAAAACCAAGGTAACCAGATCATACATGTAGCACATTTTTCAAGGTTGATACCGTATTGTTTTGGAAGTTCTGTATTGTACTATTCAACACACTAATCGAGATAGTTTATGCACATAATTCAAGTATGTCCTGACACTATTTTCGAGGCTGGAAATTTGTCATCTGGTTGAGATAAGTTTGGATTACTATGTTAAATATTGTTGTACTATTTCGAGAAGAAATAATAAAAGATCATCTCTCTCATAGGTTTTCCCTTTGGGGTTTTTCCTGGGCCATTTGGCTAAAAATTCTGAGTTTGAAATTTTTATTTTGTGAATGTGTTTTTATTTCTACTCATTAAGTTGGTAAAGGTTTTCTTTGTGTTCAAGCTACAAATTTTTTTTATGTGTAAATGGGGTTGGGAATTAAACTAATATTCTGAATTAGTCTTGTAACCGAGTTGGGAAGCCATTGAATTTTTTTACAGTTTGCATGTTTTGCATAAAATATTGATATTCTCAAAACTCATAACATGTTGATAAATAATGAATTGCAACTTCTTTGATAACATTTTGAAACCATACTTCTTCAACATAATCGATTATTTGGATTAACTGTTGTTGAAAGTGAATAAGAGGATATTGAGCACCATACAACGCTGATGAATCAAATGAATTTGTTGAAGGCACAAGGAAACATATGAGAATTTGATGAAGACACTAAGCGACATAAATCACATTTGATGAAGGAACTAAGGTAGGTCAAGATATGTTTGAAGATCAAGACAATCCTGAGACCTTAGGAAGAGTTACATTTCAAAAGAAACAAATTTGGCTTAAGATATGACAGGACAAGGAATGACTTATTTCACATTCTTGATTACGCCAAACCTGTGAATTTTGTGAGTGTTTGCCTTCTTGATGATGATTTGCAGAGAACTACTATTGATAATAAGTCAAATAACATACATGAACTTGATGATCATGATGAGGAACATGGGGATAAGGATGATGATGATGTAATTATTGATGATGAGAATTATGCACTTGATCTTGTTAAGTTAGATATCGTAGTTGGAGAATGCCAATACTGTCACTGAGTTGGTCATCATGAATTACAATGATTTGATCTTTAGCCATGCAATATTTGTGGGAAGACAAACCATGTTTCAGAAAGGTGTTGGAAGTGAACAAATATTAAGAGGAAACATGCAACTTATGAATGATTAAGTACTTGGCGTTGGACATTGGAAGCTAAGTTGTTGTTGTGGTCCTATTGTTGGATTCATACAAAGGTACATGCATGCTTGATTGGAGGGGTTTCAACAATAGTTGGACATGAACGTTTCGATTTAGGTTTTTGATGATACAAAGGATGATTGAGGCCCACTTGATGTAGTCTTTTGAGTTGAACGAGTTTCCAAACTCTGCTCAAAGATAGTATAATTACCCTTTTCCACTTTCAGGGGGGTATAATGACACTGTTGATTGATAGGTCCTAGGACTTCTCCCCTTTCAGTTGACGAGGGGAAATATATTGATGATGTTAGACTTCAAGCTTCGAAGTCTATTCAATGAGTTTTGTGGACTATGGATTTACATTGGATGGATTCAGGACATGATTGATGTTGATTGAGGATTGTTTCAAGACATGAAGGAGGATTTCATATAGGATGGTGGATTGAGGATTGATTCAAGACATGATGATGGATTAAGGATTTGATGATGTTGGCACATATCACTTGGCACAAATCACTCACACAGATTTTTTGATTGGTTAATATTTTCAGGAGTTTGATGGATTTCCAAGATATTGATTTGATGGATGGTTTGCCAAATTTTAGCATTTGAGTACATTTCATGACTCATTCACTTTGTGACCCACATGATTATTTGACACATTTTATGGACATTTGGTTTTAGGATTCAAAGCAATATCAACAGTTCATTTGGTTTACTTTTCAGAGGATTTCATGGCAGGATTATGATTTATTTATAGGTTTTCATACACCACGTTTTACATGATACAGGATTCGAATGTTGATCAACACTTTTTTCTATTAGCTGGATTATTGACAATTTTTTAATGTGTCGATATTTGAGAACTTCATATTCTTCGGACTTCACAAGGATGGTATTTTGACCTTGCAGAGGACAAACGATTCTTCTACATTTTCTCTTAGCACATTGGATTCTTAGGGATTTTTTGGATGTGGGATGTGTTGTAATTGTAGTCAATTCACTTTTCATCAAGATTTAGACTCATCGATTTTAGGTTCACTTCAATGACACTTGGAGGATATCTAGCTCATTTGTTTCACTACGAGTTTTCTAGATTTGGTTTTCAGCATCCACTTTTGGCAGTTTTTTTAGGTAGATATTCATTGACACTCGTGATATTTCAGACCACTGAAGACTTGGATATGTTATCAACTTTTGCATCAATCTTTGTTGAAACCTAGTACACTTGTACACACTTATGATTAAGTGGGGGATTGTTAGCAATTTGGCTCTAATCATTAAGTACTAAACCACCTTGTTGTTATCTTGGGTTAGTTATGTGGACTGTTAAAGGTGGTTATGGGATTTGTACTATAAATGTACTTTATTTGTGAATACATAATTAATTAGTCTCTTGCATTTTTACGCCATATCCTTGTTTCTTGGTTATTCTTTTTCTTCTTGATCCTTGTTATTTACGTCATTTTGAATCACTAAAACATGATAATTCTAAAGTTTAAATAAATACTCCCCAAGACATGTTGATCCCCACAAATACATCTAAAGTGGGCACTTTTCAAAAGCTGGATGAATTCTCCTCATATGAGGCTCTGGGTAATTTATTGATCTCGGAATCCCCAACCTATGGTGCAATCCACTATAAGAGATTGCGGCTTATAGGTTGATGTTATGTTAGATATGACTAAGACTAGTGCAACATTACACTGTAGTGATGTGTAGTTTTGCAAAATATTAATGAATAAATTAAAATAGTTATTCATAGAAGCAATGTTATCATTATATTGTCCAAGAGAGAAGTATGAATAATCATCATGTTAAATCAATATAACCCACTAAGTGAGCAATATGCAATAAACCATTAAAATAATTATATGTAGATAAATTAAAATGATAAAGAATCATAATAGTGTAGATGTTCAATCTATCAATTGGGTCTAGCTCGAGTGGTTGTGGGATGGAGTGTTATCCTCCCCACCCATGTTTTATCCCCTTAACTAACATGTTGAGCTCATAATGAGTATATTATTGTAACGACTTCAAGTCTTGTTGTTGACTTGGCCTTATGCCCTGAACAATCTAGGGTTTACCTTGGGTAGCATCCTCAAAATGAAGGGAAGTGTTTGGGGGTTTTCCCTATGATAATTAGCTAGAAAAAAGTGTAGATGTTAAGTCCTTATACATGTGATTATTAACTATGAAACTAGAATCTATCTATGAGAATGGTTGCAATAACAAATGTCTATATAAGCTCAACCAATGTGCATATTAATTTCAATGCAAAACTACAGAATTGAGGTGAGTTTATAGAAATGTACATATTATGCGATATACCAAATTCCCTATGGGGGAATGATGTATAAATAGCTTCACAAGTACATAAAGAATAATAACACATCATGGTTGCTAAGAGATATTTACAAGTACATATTTATATAGGGGTTGATCAAATAATTAATTGAGACAATCTCTAATGGTTATTCTCATGCACATTGAATAAGGATCATGATCATTGTCTTGTTACTTAAAAGTAGGTTAACTATGTTGTTCACTAAACTTGTCAAACTTGATCATTATCTTGGGAATATAGCTTGGGTTGAGTTGATCCATTTTGATCACCAACGACAATATTTTCGGTATATATGTAAGTGAATTATATTTAATTTCCCTTTATAAGATTGAATTGTCCTATTGCTAGGTGGAGGAAATATTAAACATCTATGTTTTCCCATTTATCCAAAATTTTGAATCTCCAAAAACTTGTAAACAATTCACACCTTTCTCCCTTGCAATTCTTAACAAGGGAGCCAATACCCAACTTTTCCCAGGGTGAAAACGTGAAGGTGGGTAACACTTCCGTGAGAATCAAGTGCAAAACAAACGTAGCGAAGGTTATTCGGCGGAATAATAAAAGTTATTCGGCCGAATAAATTGTATTATTCGGCCGAATAACATTTATTATTCCGCCGAATAACGCATACGTTATTCGGCTGAATAACTACTAACGGTTCTTCGTTTAATTTAACGGGGACCTCGAAGTGTGTGCGAGGCAGTGCCCACCGAAAAAAAAATTCCGGGTTTGTTCGTTTATTCGGCCGAATAATTGTTTGGCCGAATAATTGTTCAGTGAATACTTAGTCGGCCGAACAATTATTCGGCGGAATAATTATTCGGCCGAACACGTTTTCTGCATAAAACCCCGGCCTCGTCCGTTATCTGTCATTGTTTGTTGGCATTTTTTGGGACCCAGCTTGTGGACCCATGGAGCCCTACCACTATCGTCGACGAGGTCGCCACCCTGCGTTTGGCGACGAGGTTTCACGGCTTCTCGCCATCTTGCGTTCGTCGACGACCCCTTGCGTTTTCCAATCCGACGTTTTCCAGTCCGCCAATCCGTCGTTTGCTAGTCGATGAGTTTGCCAATCCGTCGTTTGCTAGTCAATGAGCTCGCCTCACCCTACATTTTCCAATCCGCCAGTGCATCGTTTTCCAATTCACCGTTTTCCATTCCCTCCTGGTCGGATTCGCGTGGAGTTTACAATCGGCAGGTATGGTTTTTGTTTTTGTTGTTGTTTTCGTTTCGTTTTAGTTTACGTTTTTGTTTTCGTTTTGGTTTTTTATAAGTAGTTTAATTTGTTTTCGTTTTTAGTTGTTTCATTGTCATTTTTTAAATTTGTTTTGTATTCGTTTTTAGTTGTTTAGTTTTCGCTTTCAGTTGTTTCATTTTCATTTTTTAAAATTTGCAGGTGAATCCGTTCGTTTCGTTTGGCGAGTTGGTGGTTGTTCTTGTGTGTTTGCTACAACGAAACGTGTTCAGCCTGGAGTTGATATTGCGTCAATTTCTTAGGTATGATTTGAGTTTGAGTTGTTTCGTTTTCATATTTTTATAGTTTTATGTTTGCTAATAAAATTTGTTGATGTTTGCAGGAAACGTTTTTTCGTTTGGCAAGTTGGTGGTCGTCTCCGGTGCGGCATTGGCATTCGTGGCTGGTTCGAGAAATTTTTGTTTGCGGGTTTGGTTAACAGGTATGCCCATTTTCTCAAAATCTTGAGATATTTCATTAAGCATTTAGATGATAGGTTTTTAGTTAAAAAAAATTAATAAAAATATATTTGCATTTGATAATTAAAATTAGATTGTTTAATTTTTTTTACATTAAAATTTTATGTTCCTGATCATGAATAGAGTTCATGAATAGAGTTGGAAAACTCTGTTCATGAACGGAGTTGGAAAACTCTGTTCATGAACGGAGTTCATCAACTCTGTTCATGAACGGAGTTCATCAACTCTGTTCATGAACAGAGTTGGTAATTCATATATGTCATTCAATTATTTTTTTGTGTAATTTACTTTTTCAATGAATTGAAAATAATTGATTAATGAAATTTAAAGTCAAATGTTGAAGATCTTAGGGGAACAGAGTTTTTCAACTCTGTTCATGAACAGAGTTTTTCAACTATGTTCAACTCTGTTCATGAACATATATTTTCAATACTGTTACAGTAGTTTCAGCTTTTGCTATGCATGAATTTCAAATGATTTTAATGGGATGGTATGATCGTGGTTAGACTAATGTAAGGATTAGCTTACAATAGGTATGTAATATGAATGCAATGGGTAAACATGATCGTATTTAACCTAATGAAGTATGAATACTAGATTACCGTGATTACACCTGGTAGCAATATGTGATTTACTTATGACATATGTTATGGAAATGAAAGCATCATTATAGCTACTATATAAATAAACATAGTACAATCATAACCATAGAACACATAAGCAGTATAGATCAAGCTTTAATGGTATTGAAACTAGTATGATTAATTGAATTCGTATAAGTAACATGTGATCACAAGTTAGCAGTGAAAACGAATGGTAGTGATAGAGCAATACATGATAGTATACTAACCATTGAAACAAGCATTGAACATGGAAAGAGATGTATTCAAGTTGTTAGACATTTAATAGGGGTTGAATCACAGTATGTAACCTGAATATTGAATATGATACGAGCCTCTCCATTACACTATCTCTTCATAACTTATACAAATAATGTGGTATGAGCTTAATCAAGCAGTTACCTTTGCCTTTATAAATTATAAATCTTTTTAATATTAAACTAGTTCTGTCGTAAGATAACTTTGGTCGTTTAGATAAAATATAAGACTAACACAAAGGAATTATAAATTATAAA
The DNA here is from genome assembly GCA_027924585.1 of Larix kaempferi. NCBI lineage: Eukaryota > Viridiplantae > Streptophyta > Pinopsida > Pinales > Pinaceae > Larix > Larix kaempferi. The sequence goes on from BSBM01000252.1 coordinate 8,018,970, forward strand.
TTCTACGGCATTCGGTGTATGTTTTGTGGTTATTTTTATTAATATTTGGATTATATCTACGTCCTTATTGAAAAACTTATCTTCTTTATTAGATATGTCTTAAGTTTGTAGAATTAACATGTAGAATTTGAATATGTTATGAGTTGACATTTGTGTAAGTTTAGATATCATATCAAATGGAAAGAGTGGAGTCTTCGAAACGAAAGCGTAGGAGGTCATCACATTCATCGGGAGTTGGTGTCCCAATTGGTAATAGAAAGTTGTCTAATTCACCTCGAGATTTGAGTTTACTGTATGGGTCACAGTCATCCGATCACCAACAAGGTGATAGGGGTACAAATGATTCCCCTTTATCTTCTGTGGGAGAGCGTCGATCTCAACTTCTGTCGGTATGAACATTAATGTTTCAATACATGTATAATTTGTATTTTTGTTTGTTTTGAAAGTTTGTACAAGGTTAAACACTTGACTCCGGTTATATTTGAAGCAGAGCGAGGTTCAGAAGATGTGCATAATTCTACAGAGCGGGAGGAAGATCAAGATAGGATTGTAGATGATGGAATAGGTGTGGGTGTAGAGCAGGGTCCTGAAGCTCCTCCTAGAGCTAGGACGACATATGTTCCACTAGCTGAGAGTTGTACACCCATATCAACTTATCCGTCTAATTTACCTGATGAGCTTCCATGGGAAGGTGTTGTGCAACAAACTATCCTTGAAAGTTGTAGATCCCACTACGACAGGTTGAACAATGATCTTTCTACTTTGGATCTCCCTCCAGAGAGCAGACAAAGTCTAGAGATTGTTTTGGGGTCATTGCAAAAATTCATTGATGCATATGAGGAACTCGGACCAACTACGAATGGTTTTGTTCATTTGATGCAAAGGCGAAGGGAACAAGTTATGGGTCCAGACAAGTGGGAGGTTGTGAAGGAGAGAGTGACCAAAGAACATGCCAATTCAATGTTTAATTTCAAAGAAGGCCTTAAGCGAAAAATGTTGAAAGTGCAATATTTCAAGCATCCTGAAAATGCACATCTAATATATGATCGGTTCCTTGCAGCTTATGGTCGATTGCCATGGAACGATGAGGTTCCTAATTATTTTGCTAGATTTTTCTATGCGGAGTTTTTTTTAGGTATGAAGCCAAACTATACTGATATCACTTCTGAATTTTATGGAGTTGGAAAGGGTCGAATATATAATTGAAAAGGTGCTCTTAGAGACCCTACAACTCTTCGACCTCCACCCGACATACCTCGCCCACCCAGGGTTGTGGCATTAAGATCGGAGATGGAGCCCACATCCCAACTTGGGACAACCGCAAGGGATTTTATTGGTGATGGTTTAGCGTTAGCTCTTGTTGGAGTAGAAGTGGGATTGGGTCGAGAGAGGGCTCGTGCTACTATCCGTCAAAAGTTTGTTTACAAAACGAATGATGAGGTAGATGGATTGAGCATCGATGATCTCAGGGCTTATGCCAAGTCATGTCGCGACATAGCTTCATATGTGTTATCCAATGACACATCGAGTATGGGAGAGGTTTGTTGATTATGCTATGACAATCTATTTGATCTTTTATTCATTTTGAATTGAATTTTTTGTTACATAGTAATAAGTACATTAAGCAAATGTATTTTGTTTGCAATTTTCTAGAATGCTGAATGCACATAATTTTCGAGTCTCCACTAGTCAAAATGAAGAGCATCTTAGAGAGGTATATTTATTATAATATTTATGCTTGAACTTGATATTTTATCCTTTTTTTTTAAATTTAATAAATATCAATGTAACTTATTGTTAATTTGACTTATCCATGCAGGTTTCTTTAGAATCGAACTTTTTAGATGATTTACCATCTCTCGTGAGCTAATGATTTTAATTTTCTTGTTTTGGTTTTAAGTTAATTGCTTAAGTTATTTTTTGCTTCTACTATGTTTTATTCATTAACGAAATTTAAATTTTAGGGGAGATACCATATGGAAATTGGGGGTGAAGATGTAGGTTCTTTGATGAATGCGGATATTGGCACCGAGGTAATTTTGTTGAACTTGAATTCATCTTTGATATAAGTTTAATATTTTATATTTTTGGATTTATTTTAAAATTGTTTAAATACTTTATTGGATTCATAAATTGCTTTTGTACATGTTGCAGCTTGGCTCTCTTAGATCCTTTGGAGCCAAAGGGAAGAGTCCGATGTAAGAAAGTGGTGGACATGCATTCAAAGAATTTGATGTACAACTTTTTTAATAATTGAATTGTTCTTTCATATATAAGTTTAATATTTTAATTTTTTGAATTTACTTTAAAATTGTTTAAATAATTTATGATATTCATAATTTGTTTTTATACATGTTGCAGGGCGGCTTGGGTCCAACGGAAGGACCTAGTGGAAGATAGTGGTCCAGACTTATGAATAGTGGTTCTTGAACTTTCTTGTTTTTGTTGATATATATATATATATATTGTAGTTGTTTTGGACATCGAGGGTGTTTATTTTTGGATTATACATATGTACATTGAACTCACATGTTCATGAGCTTTTTTATTGGATTATATACGAGTACATGTTAATTATTTAGCATATTTGTCATTTGGTAAAATGTTTAGAATATGTTTTGCATGAATGTTTAAAATGTTAAGAATGAATATTTGAAACTTTTGATAGGTGCAATCTAAAGTTAGGAAATGTTAAATGTTGAGAATGAATTTTATGGTAAGAATGAATGTTGGGAAAGAATGAATGGGAGGCGTTAAGAATGTTTAAAATGTTAAGAATGAACATGTTTGGAATTTTTGATATAGGTGCAATCTAAAGTTGGAATTTAATGCTAAATATTAAAAATGAATGTTATGTTGAGAATGAATGTTGGGTTCAAGTGTTGAATCTTAAGAATGAATTGGAATTGTCACTTGAATGTTTAAAATGTTAAGAATGAATGTTTGGAACATTTGATAGGTGCAATTTAAAGTTAGGAAATGTTGAATTTGTTAAAATGTTCAATGTTATGTTGAGAATGAATGTTATGGAAAGAATGAATGTTGGGAAGTGTTAAATCATAAGAATGAATGGGAAGTGTCAAGAAGGTTTAAAATGTTAAGAAATGAATGTTACTAAAGTTTAAAATGTCAAGAAATGAATTTGTTACCAAAGTTTTAGGAAGTTTAAGAATGTTACCTGATATGAATCTTTAAGAATGAATAAATGGTAGGAATGATATAGGAATTTTTGATAGAAATATGAAGTCCTAATAGGTTCAATTTCTAATGTTATGAATGAAAATCTATGCATTGTTTGATAAAAGTTTCAATCCTTTGGTCGTTTGATTGGTATGATGTTGCATATGTATTTCAATTTGTAACTAATGTTTCTTATATATGTTCATTGTTCAGGTATTTTGTAGATGGTGAATCTCTAGATGCTGCTGAAATGGCAAATGGGGATAAATAATTCTTTGTTTTTTAATCACAAGTGAGGATTCCCGGATTGTGAAGTTTATGCTAAGTTAGAGCCATGAATTTTAGACAACAATTCGATGAATTTTTATCGCTTTGTTGTAAATAATCATTTCTCTAATTTAACATAAGCTTCACAATCCAGGAATCTTTGTTTGTGATTAAAAATCAAATGGTCGTTATCTCCATTTGCCATGATTTCAGTTATCTGAACTTACACGTAAGAGATATATTATCTTTGTGCAACAATCATTTATTTAAAAGTTTATTTATGGCGAAGTACATTAGAGAAACATGTTCAATGGATTAGATAAATACAAAATCTAGTAGGTTTCCCGGTGATTTCTCATTGGCATCGATCAATCAAAAGTAAAAATTCAGGGCGGAGTGTGGGGATAGTCACATCCGTTATCTCATCTCTTAAGTGGTCTAATAAACATATCATCTTGTTTCGTCAAGTGTCGCAGTTACAAGCAAAAAAGATCGTGAGAAGACATTGTGAGCAAAAACAAGAATTAAAAATAAAGCTTTTCAATAATTATGCTTTGAGGACAAAGCATTTTATAGGGGAAAACAATGTAACATACATAATATATATAAATATTAATAATAATACTAAATAATAATTAACTAAGGGACACTATTAATAGTAATAATAAATAATAGTAAATAACAGACACGACCCTTCATGAACAGTTGTTATAAATGCCTTTAAAATTATTTCATTGTATATCAAATAATCTTTTATTCATTATTCAAATATATTCCTATATGGATTTCTCTATATTATCATATATGTTTTGGATATTTATTCAGTGAACTAGATTGGTTTGTTTCAATTTCAAAGAGGAATATTGAAAGGTGAAGATTGTTGGAAATATTATTTCATTGATGCCTAATTTGGATACCTTGTATTTGAAATCCTTTTTTTAAGACCTAGCTCAAATGGGAGCAGATGATATATGGTTTAAAAGCTTATTCTGAGACCTTTAGACTGTGGAGATATTAAGTGTTAAAATAGGCATGGAAAAGTGTTAGGTTGAAAAATGTTAGGTTGGACCATGAAGGTGACTTAAAAATAGTATAAATAGAAGGATTTGCTCCTCATTTGTTTATTCACTCATCCACTCATGGAGATCTCTTAGAGGTGCACACTTCTAAGAAGAAGAAAAAAAAATTCTAAAGGAGAACTTGTGAAGATGAAGGCTTGTTTAGAGATGCTCTCTTGAAGGTTTTCTAGAGTTTTTCTTAAGATGTTTTCTTGAATATTTTCGAAGGGTTCTTCTTTGGATAAGGCCAAGCTGGAAGGTGATCATATAGAGTTGATTTGACAGTGAACTTATAGTAGATTTGACGCTAATTATGGAGCAGTTTTGAGGGTTGATATAGGGATGATTGTGGCACATATTTTGAGGTGATCGTATGGCACTTTTTAGGGATGATATAGGGATGATTATGGCACATATTTTGAGGTGATCATATGACAATTTTTAGGGCTTATATAGGGATAATTGTGGCACGGATTTTGAGGTGATCATATGACAGTTTTGAGGGCTGATATAGGGATGATTGTGGTATATATGTTGAAGTGATCATATGACAATTTTGAGGGTTGTTATCGGACAATCTACTCGAGTGGACGCAATCCAGATCTCCCTAGTTCAATGTGAATCTAGAACAAATAAGGACAAAATACAAAGTTGCTTTCCTAGATCTAGTTAGAGATCGAGTGATAGATGGCTTACCTTTCATATCGTAGATCTTCTCCTTGTTGTTGCTCTAAGCTCCGCGGTCATCAGATCTTTAGCTGCAAGACCTGTCAAAACATATGGAAACAATACAAGCAGTAAAATATATCTAAACAATAATTGATCTAAGTAAACGGTTAAGGAAGTAAACTACAAACATTACCAACGCAATAACATTTGTGGAAAGATTTTATATTACTATATAAAAGAGGGAAATGCAAAGTAGAGAGATGATTACAACCCAAGCCTTAGCGCTACAATCCTCCTCCAACAAGCCAATCCAATGCCTCCAAAGGAAGTGTGAGTCTCCTAATAGATGGATAGGGATCTCCTAAGCTAATTTCACCAGTATGTAAATGCTATAGACTTCCTCCCCTTGGAAGGGAGAGAAGCCTTGTATTTATAGGACCAAGTGGGTAGAGTAGGTTGAGGATCATGGGGAGAGGGCTAAGAGATCCTCCCTTGAGATTAGGGAACCATAGGACAACTCACTTAGGAGTTAGGGGTAGGGATCCACCTCATCCAACTTTTAGAAATTGCTCGAAATCTACCTTTATCCCAATTAAACAACTCTGGTGCAAGTTGCATGAAGACAAACAACGCCTAAGAAGGAAAATCCAGGACTAAACAAGACAATCTGCACCGTCGGTGCAGTCTGGCAGAATATATTATGCGCCGGCCCTAGTTGGGCGCTACTTGCTCAAAGACAATATGTGTTGGCCCAACTAGAAATGTGGACAAAGGGCATCAACTTGATCTAACATGATTTGCTTGATCATGGGAACTTCAAGGATTGAGGCACTGAGTTAACATGGGACTCATGATGACAAGATTTAGCTGTAACAGAATGCCCCCCAAAGCATGAAGCTGGCAAAACGAGACAGGTGAAGTGCTTTGAAAGATAAATGGCAAGTACTTGTTGGAAGGAGGATGTTGCTGTAGTACAACTGACTATGATATAGAAACCTCACATTACTCACAACATGGTTGTCGACCAATACATTCCAGATCCATGGAAAGTAAGGACCGACTGAACACAATCATGGCTACTAGACACAATCCTAGATCCATGATGAGATGATAACACAGCCACGACCAATACAAAGTGGATTCGTGTAATAGGACTCAAACAATCTCTATCGCAATCTGGGTAGAATATGATGTCCCCATGGTCTTCAATCCAAACCCGCAATGATACGAATCTATCCATGTGATTACAATGTTTTGGAGTCGAACATGGTAGAAACCACTTGATTACTGGTCACTGATGTATACCATGAACATGTGCGAGGGAAATCACCATTGATGTCAATGATTCCCAAGGTATCATAGTACATATCACCGAGCGTGAATAAATGAGTTGAGGTCGAACGGTTGATGAAATATTTCAATCAAGAGTCAATGATGTAAACTCATGTTGAAAGCGAGGTAGCCTGCCATTGAGGCATGCAGGCCCAAGGTATTCGATTGGTTTTCTAGATTCAATCCTCGTATGATGTGTTGAAGTCGACAAGGATGAATCCATCGAAGGAGGGCCATGATGAATCCCCCATCAGTGACACGAAACTCGATAACAAATGTTTGGAGTAGATTGGATGGCAGAGTAATGTGCAATACTGACTCAATGCAAACCAACATGGTAGAAGGTGTACTGACTGCAGATGATGAGTATGGACATCTCTTGAACATGGGCATGGCATGACTTGGAAGTATTGACATGACGAGAACGGTACTGACCCCTAATGTAACTGATAGTGGAGACATTCTTCGGATGACCCAAAGGAGTGACATGACTCATGGAAACAGTATGACTCGAAGACAAACGGATGACCCAAGTGTTGTATGCAAATGCAAATGAGCATCATGTTCAAGAGTGACGATGCAGTTCCCGTAAATAAAGTGTAACACAAAATCTTTCATTTTTCCCCATCATGACTGATGAGTGCCTCACTTGTTTTTTAACGAGCTTGAGGAGGGTAAGCAGATGCTTAGTATAGCTCATCTCATAGATGAGTCCAATCCCAAATGTTTTACGAACCTAGGAAAGGAGGGGTTCGTCCCATGACGGGCCCTTCAATGTCATATTTTAACGAGTCCCTAGAAGGTAAACTTGGCGTCATTTCATATTTAGAGAGTCTGAAAAGAACTAAAGAAGACTCCAAAGGTCCTTTTTCGTAAAGTTAGCCTCTTCGCCCAGAAAAGGGTAAAACAACGCGAGAGAGGACTCTTCTAGTCATGATTGGCTGGAGTATTCCTTTTTCGTAAGTAGTGCCCCCTGGTCCGAAAAAGGGGTAAATTATCACCAGGAAGACGATCATTCAAATACTTTAACAAGCGTGAACGAATCAAGTTCGCTGGGCGATCTTTTCATATTTAGAGAGCCTGAAAAGAGCTTAAAGAAAAGACTCCGGGGGGGTTCCTTTTTCGTGGGAGTTTAACGAGCCCGAAAAAGTGATAAACTATAACTCAGTGATCTATTCTCATCGTTTTACGAGCACGAGAAAGAACAAAGAGTTAGTTCCGTGTCATTAGTAATTGAACTTAATGAGCGAAATAATGACAAAAAGACACTCGACGAGTCGTTCATACTTGAGAATACGCACGAAAAGACCACAACCGCGAAAAACAGGATCAGAGTGGTACTTAACTTCACCTGCAAGCTTCGAAACTAGGTCAAAAACGATTAACTGAGTATAAATGAATCCAACTATAGCAAAATAACCCACATTAGAATAAATTAAAAAGGGAATATGCTCTTTTTCAATATAAATAGGGGTAAATAGTAAAAAGAATTACTATTTGTTTTTTACCAAGTTGGAGAGGTGAAAAGTGCCATTTGGAGACATTCTTCTTTTGCTGATTCCGGGAGCTGTGATCCATCATTTCAGGTGTCATCAACAACAGGTAACCCTAAACTTGTCCCTTTAACTTTCTAGTGGATTAGAATTTGCATTTTCTTTAATTTAGGTAGTTTTGGGCATGTTGGGTTAGGGGATTTGTGCTCACGGGTCGGCGCAGGTCGCCCTTTCGAGATCTGCGCCGACGCAGAACCCGAAAGGGAGTTCTGCGCCGGCGGTGCACTGTCCAAAAGGACATTCTGCACCGGCGCAAACAGCCAACTCAACCCCAAAACCTACCCAAATGGAAACTCTTTTTATGATTGGGCAAAGTTCTAAAGGTGTTAAAATGTCTTTCTTGACAGGTTTGGAGTGAGCACAATGGTTCTTGAGTGGAGAGAACGCGAGCATGAGCCCGATGATGCGCAAGCGGAAAATGATCTGCAATGTGTTGCTGCGTTGAGAAACTGTGGGCTGCTCAAGTACTTTTGAGTGTCGGGGATGAGGTCCCAAGTATCTTTGTTGACATACCTGGTCCACTGTTGGGACCCAATATAGCAGCATTTCCATATTGGCGAGCACACGCTGACCGTAGATGTCGAGGACATATATTTTTTGACAGGGTTATCCCGACGAGGAAACCCCATGTCCTTGACCGGATCACGAGGTGGTGATCGCTCGGTAGAGGACATGATTGAACAGTGGTGTACTCCAGGTATGTCGATGACTGGTGGGAAAATCCCATCAAGGATGTCCGGGAACGGGCCCTCTGGATGGTACTCTTTACCATTATGCGGGTAGCTGGCAGCCTATCTGCTCATCTGGCGAGCAAATCACAGAGGATGTACGCCGAGGAGTGCATGGCTCCTATTGTGTTCAACTAGTGCGAGGGGCTTCTCACCAGTCTCCGAGATCGGTTGACCAAATGCCAGCATGAGGCGTTGAAGCAGTTTGGGTATGGTTCGGTGGTGGTGTCCTTCATGTTGGAGCGGGTACCACATTTGCGCTCACAAGTAGACCTCGAGGATTGGGATGCACGCGATCCTCGCATGACCAGGTGGGCAGAGGTGATGGCTCTCCATGGTGGCGGGGGTCCCATCATTGGTTTCGGTACAGGGTTCTTGACGTGGTTGCAGGGATAAATCTTCATGGTGGAGGACTACCCATACCACAGTACAAACTTCCGAGGAGACCCAGACTTGGTGCTTCCAGAGGGAGCGCAGTGGGATGATATCGGTAAGAACAACTGCTTCTGTTTTTCATTTTATGTATTTTTATGATTTTTTTGGAGTAGTGTTGATAACTTTTACATGTTTCTTGCAAACGTGGGTCCAGAGCAACCACTTGGAGTCTCTCGCATTGTGCGGAGAGGAGCAGCACTAGAGGTGGGCCCTGCGGTCCGTGATTCTCTAGAGGAGCTAGAGGAGGTCGAGGAGAACCTCCAAAGGATGACCTTAGACATCCCAGAGCCGGGTTTCCATGACCTACCCCGTCGCTATCAGAAGCTAACGGTTGGAGTATCAGTTCGTTTCGACACGCTGCTCTGGAAGGTAGTGAGGGCCGTAGTCTGCTTCCATGCGCAGCCTGGGGCTGCGCGACCTAGGGCTTAGGCGCATGTTTCACTTATGTATATACTGAAAGCTTATGAGCTTCATATTTTTTAGAGAGGAATCTTACTGAAAGCTACCAGGCTTCAGAATTTTGTATCGGCACTACCATTTTTGTATCGATTTATATATATATATATATATATACAGACACTTCTGGTGGTTTTATACATCTTGTGTTCTATTGGTGATTAATGAGATCTTGTTTACATGTTTGCTTATACAATGGATGATTTACATGTTATGTCTATCTGTATGATTTATGAATATGTTATGTGTGTGCAATGTACCAATCTAAAATGAAGTTGGCCATCGAGTCAACAACTGTATTCATGTCTCGTGGAATGTGCAGGTATTGAATAAATTCAAAGGACCTTTCCAGAAGACGAACTCATCGGAAGATACGGAGTAGAGCAGGGTCGCGGATAGCATAGATCCGGTTAAGATGAGAAACCACTAGTTGTGAATCCAAATGGATGACAATGTGGCTCATACCCAAGGAAAGCGCGCCGGTTAGGGTTCTAATCATCGCCTGGTATTCTACGGCATTATTGGTTGCATATCCTAGACAACTTCCTCCTAAGATGATAAGTTCGCCGATGGGGGAATAAAGTACCCAGGCTGTCGAAGTAAGGTTATGGGTATGCTGGCTGGCGCCGTCCGCGAATCCATAGCCAGTTTCCATTTGCACATGCAGACAAAACATGGTATAAGTAGCGAAACAAGATCTAGACACACTAAAAACAAAGTGTCACACAACACAAAACACACGCCATGTACAGTATATACAAGATACTTATGCGTGAAAAAACTCAGGCATATTACCTATTCAGGTAGATCCCATTACGGGGCTCTCCCAAAGATATCCCATCATAATCTTCTAGCTCCTAAGCTCCCTTCTTCAGAACTCGCTTCACTATGTATGGTCCATGCCACATGGACTCGAACATACCTGCCCCCAGCTTATCGTGTTTTTGGTCATATGTAAGGACCAAATCACCCTCGTTAAAGATGCGAGGTTTAACTGACCTATCATACTGTGCTTTGATGCATTTCTTGTGTGGCTCGTTGGCAAGAGTAGCATCGCGGCGGGTCTCGTCATGTTTCGCTAGGAAGAGGAAGTGTTCTTCCTCGGTGGTGGTGATCGGAAGAAGTTCAACTGTGAGTTTCAGAGATGGAATCTCCCACTCTACAGGTAGGACTGCCTCCAAACCATAAACTAGTTGGAATGGTGTGAATCCGGTGGCAGTCTTAACGGAGGTCCAATATGCCCATAGTGCGGAAAAGAGCATGTTATGCCAGTTTGACTTGTGTGTAACCACCATGCCTTAAATCATGGTTTTCAAGACCTTGTTGATGGCCTCTACTTGTCCATTGGACTGTGGGTAATAAGGGGTTGAGTTTTCATGACAAAAACCCAGTCTGGCGCTCAATTCATCTACCATATGGTTCTGGAAGTGAGATCCATGGTCGGTGACTATGGCTTGTGGAACTCCGAACCGTGCAATGACATGGTTGAACATGAAGAGTGCGGTGGTTTTGTCGTCTTTGTTGTATGTAGGCATAGCCTCGGCCCATTTAGAAAAATAATCCATGGCTACTATGACATAACCATTCCCCCCGGTCGAGGTAGGCTTACAGTGCATGAAATCTATGCCCCATTTTGCAAAGGGGCCCACGGCAATAACCGGGTGTAATGGGGCTAGGTGGGAGCGCTTTTTCATTTGAAAATGCTGGCATGGGGGACATTTTTTAATGACCTCAATGCAATCTTTAAAGATGGATGGCCAATAATATCTCGCTCGTAGTATCTTCTGGGCTGTAGCCATCCCAGAGAGATGACCGCCACAATCCCCAGCGTGACAGTCATTGAAGACATGTTCAGCCTCCTCATGTGCCAGACAACGTCAAAGAATATAATCAACACCACGACGATATAGGGTATCGCTAATGATCAAGTAATACTTGGCGTGGTGACATATACGATGACGATCGTCATGAGACAGTTGGGGGTTGAACCATTGGGCTTGAAGATATAAGGTAATATCTCCATACCATGGGTCGGACGTGCTGATGAGGAACAACGAATCATTTGGAAGATAATCATTGGGATCAGATCCTAGATCAACACGGGGAAGATCACAAATGAGCTCGGCAAACACCAAAGAATTCTTAGACTTGGCCTTCTCGAAGAGGAGATCGAATTCCTGAAGTATCACAATCCAGCGTGAATACTTGCCCCCGAGTACTTGACGTGTCAAAAAATGGTACATGGGGCGAGTAGGTGATAATGGTGGTGGCACGAAGCAGTATGTAATGACAGAACTTTTGGACGGCAATGACTACTGCGAGAGCCAGTTTCTCAACATGTGAGTAACGAGTTTCAGAGTCAATAAGACCCTTACTGAGGTAATAAATCACATGTTCCTGGGCGTTATTGTCCTCCTGGACCAAGACCATGGCGATTGTGGTGGCAGAAACGGCAAGATAAAGGATGTAGTCCTTGCAATAATTGGGCGGTTGGAGCACAGGGGCATGGGTAATGGTATGTTTCAGACTGTCGAAGGATTGTTGCGCTTGATCGTCCCAAATGAACGAGACGTCCTTCTTCAGTAATCTCATGTAGCCCTATGTATTTTGAGCGAAATTATAGACAAAACGCCGTAGGTAAGTTTCTTTCCCTTGCAAACTTTATAGTTTTGTAACGTCAGTAGGAGGTGGGAGAGCGACAATGGCTTCCACCTTCAAGGGATCAATGCGGTTCCCATCTTTCGAAACAATAAAACCTAGGAGGCGTTTCGACTCGACGCAAAAAATACACTTGTGAGGGTTCAGAAGGATGTTATACCGCCTACATCTGAGGAATACAACTGTCAGATGATCGATGTGGAACTCACGCTGTTGTGAATGAGCAGGGAGATCGCCAAGATAGGGTTCCACAAAGTCCTTCACATCATGAAAAGCGTACGACATGGCCCACTGGAATGTGGCACCAACATTTTTTAGACCAAAAGGGAGCTTGCGATACGCAAACATTCCCCAAGGGCGGATGAAAGTTGTCTTATGCTGGTCGGCCGGGTGGACCTCAATCTGGTTGTAACTGGAAAAGCCATCCATGAATGAGAAGATGACACTTCCGGCACAATTGTCTATGATTTGATTGATGAAGGGAGTGGGGTAGTTGTCCTTAGGACAAGCCTTATTCAGATCCCTATAATTGACACAGACACGTATGGTTCCCTGCTTCTTAGCCACAGGGATGACATTTGAGACCCATTCTGTTAATGGAACAGGGTATATGAAGTCGACCTTCAAGAGCTTTTCAATTTCTGCCTTAATCGTCGTAGTTTTTCGAGGGTGTACCGGTAGTAACATTTGATGGACTGGTTTAACATCAGGATAGGTTTTAATCCCATGTGAAACGATAGCAGGATCTATCCTAGGCATCTCCTCGTAGGTCCAAGCAAACATGTCGCGGAATCGCTTGAATAAGGCCGTGAAAATGGTGATCTCTTCGGGAGAACAATTCTGGCCTAAACGAATATGTTCCACGACACTAGGGGTAACCAAGATGTCTACCAGAATGGTAGGTTCGATGTTTGCCAAGTTGCCCTCCGTGACCGTATGACATGTGAGTATCGGTGACTGGGGGCAAGGATAGACATCCAGTGTGAAAATGGTGGTGATGTTGTTCTCTACAGAATCCAATGGGGGTAGGAAAGACAATCGATGGTGGAGGTCTTCCCACGGAGGGTCATCCGCACTCATAATCTCCATAATGGAATCGTCGGAATGAAAATCCCAGAGCAGAGGATGGGGTAAGGATGGCGTCCATTGTAGAGAAAAAGATGTAGAGGCCACATCCAAGTGGTCCTCGGGTGCTGACTGGATAGCCTCATAAGTAGTTTCAGTGGGTGAAAGAGGCATGTTATCTCCAATCAAATGCATGGTGTCTTCGTCGGGTACGAGCCATTGATCGGTGGAGTTGGGGAAAGATGAAATCATGTTCACCGTGGCAACATGGTTAGGGGGATCTGGGGTTGGAAAGACACCCATAAGAGATGAGTCTTTTATGAGGCCGACCCCCACACTCTCATATGGCTGTGAATATTGCCCGAGTAACGGGACATTATCGCTGGGATGAGTAGCGGTGTTCGGTGTACAGAAATCCAGTTGGTCGACAGTGACAATTCGACCTTGGTGGGGGAATTGCACAATGCAGAAGACGGATGATGCCACTGCAGTCATGGCATAAAACCAATTACAACCAAGTAAAAGATTATAATCCAAATGGGCTGCGACTACTTCCACGTTAATGGTTGCGGTCTTACCCCCCAACTCTACTGCCAAGGCGTGTAACAGCCCATGGGGTTGAAAGCCACGACTGTCGAATGCTTTCAGGGTAGTGGGAGAATGGTTTAACTCAGGAGAACTAATGGCTCTCCAACACTATATAGACATGACTGAGGTAGAAGCGCCTTTGTATAATACAGTACAATGGATCATCTTCCCATCAATCTTCGTGGCAACTTGAAATTCCAGTTGGTGGGAAAGCCTCGATTTAAAGTACTCAAGTCGAAACATGATTGTATTTGAGGAATCTGGATCGACCACACCAATGGCAGCGAGAAGAGTCTTGCGTTGGTTGGGACAATTCTGCAAGACCTCTAGCGTCGACATGGCACAAGGAGCTTGCGCCAATTCCTCGAAAATGTTGTAGTTCTGAGCTGCCAGAGCATTAGGATTGAAAACCATTTTTCGAATCGTGCTCTTAGGCAGACGCAACACTGACTCCAAGGAAGGCTTCTCAATGGTGAGGGAAGCCGGTGGCACGGTGATGTCAGGAATAGAAGTGGAAGCTTTTTTAGTATTACTTCCAACGGGTTCCTTCGGGGTGACTGAGTCGTATGAGCGTGAACGTGTGTTCAAGTTAACCGTCTCACTATGCATCATGAGAACATGCGCGGTAGATGATGTGTCTCCATGTGAAGGAGAGGGTGGAGAAATCATTTGTTGGTTTTGAGTGGGAAAGGGATCGTTGAGAACTGCGGGAGTGGGGTTTCCCTTGGGAAAATTCTGCACTTCATCTCGGTGGGGACATTCCTTAGAGAAATGGTCACCACCACACAGTAAACAAGGATACTTCAACTTCCCCTTCTGTTTGGTGTCTTCAGGGGTGGTCTTGGGATCCTGCAAATTAGAAGATTTCTTGGGTTTACCTTTGTTTTTCTTCTTACCACCGGATTTATGAGGCGAAGCCGATTGAAGAGAATTCACCTCTTCAATGGAGGAAGGAGTGGGTGACTTAGTGGTGCTGCTGCCAGCCTGTGGTGGGGATGGGGAAGAACCCTGGGGGTTCGACGTTCCACTAGTTTGAGTAGAAGGTTGGGCGTTAAGGGAACCAATGATGCCATTGGTCTGAGGTCCCTTAGGTGGTTTTGCAGGGTCGTAGGTAGGGCAGGCTGTGTCAGGAACAATGTCATACAACACGTCAGATTGAGCGTAGACCAGGTCTAAGTAATGGGCACGGGCAATAGCCTGTTCCTCGGTGACGGCCCCTCCCATGGCCACATATCAAGCTACGACAAGTAAAAGAGACTTCATAAACTAGTCAGCTAAGAGTTGGTCTGGAATAGGAGCCTTAATGAGACGTCGTCTCCTCCGCCACTCATGGATATGATTAGAGATATGAGTTACGGTGGTTTGACAGAGCGAAGTCAGAAGGTTCATACCAGTTTCGTTGCGTATGGGTAACTGGAAATGAGTTAAGAAAAACATAGCAAGAGAGCGAAAATCAGGAAAGGAGTGTGGTGGTAATTCAATATACCACTTGGTAGCTGGGCCGGTGAGGGTCTTTTGAAACAACCTTAGACGGATCGAGTCATCCATCAAGGAATTGGATGAGCACCATAAGTGGTAATTCATCACATGATTTTTTGGGTCCTCACCAGGTTTGCCATCAAATTTGGGAATATCGGATGGTAACTTGACTGGAATTGGTGGCCAATTGTATCCATGTAGGATGGGATCGTTCATCAAACGAGACAGGTCGGGTAGGTCCAAAGTAGCCAAAAAGGGCAACTGTTGGTTCGGTTGCGGATATTGATAGTATTGATATGGCATATACGGACCAGTAGGACCTTGGATCGACTGATTATAAGGTGTTCCCAACGGGAATTGGCCATAAGGGGTGGGCCTCCGGGTGATGGACCATAGGTGGGTCCTCTACCATAATAGGGTGGTCCGTCGCCGGGAGGTGGGGGTCCTCCATTGCTAGAATAAGGTGGACCTCCAGGTGGGGGTCCTTCGTCTCCGCCGGAATAAGGGGGTCTGCTACTAGAATAGGGTGGGCCACCGCCTCCACCGCTGGAAGGTGGCGGGCCACCGCCTCCACCGTCGGAAGGTGGTGGGACACCGCCTCCAGGATAAGGTGGGGGTCCACAGCTACTAGAATGTGGTGGTCCTCCGCCACCGCTGGAATAAGGTGGGCCACCACCTCCATAATGAGGTGGGCCTACTCCATAAGGTGGGAGCCCGCCACTACCAAAAGGTGGTGGTCCTCCACCTTTGCCGGAATAAGGTGGCCCTCTACCATCGGAATAAGGTGGCCCTCCACCATCGGAATGAGGTGGGCCTCCGCCTCCGCCAGAAGGTGGAGGTCCGCCCCCTCCAGAAGGAGGTGGAACTAACGGTGGTGGGGGTGGTGGGGCATGAGGAAAAGTTGGTGGAGGTCCAATTGGTTCAACATTAAAATGTCCCCATGGAGTGTATGAGTTTTTGGGATAAGGTATCCCGTGGAGTACATTTCTGGGATTAAGTTGTCCCGACACAGGGTTAAGATAACCTAGATACACTTGACTCCATGGTGGTCGAGTTGGGTTGGACATTCCCCCACCATAAGGTAATCCCATGGTGGATCCAACGATAGGTCAAGAGTTGCTAAGGGAATGACCAATTGGCACTCCTCCACTCGAATTATGGCTAGAAAACGAGGGTTGCCCCCCAGTGACAACGTATTGACCGCTAGTGGATGGTTGTCTCATAATGGGTTGTTGACTACTTACGATTGGGGGAACACTACGCCTAATAAAACCATGAGGTAGGGAGTATTCTCCCCGCGAGTTTTGGGGTAGGGGAGGGGTGGGTAACGTTCCAATAGTAGTAGTAGTGGTAGGGGTGTTGGACTGTTGTCCTTCAATGTTCTGAGTCATTTGAGGTGTGGAACTGGTCCACTGACTGAGAGGTGTGCTCGTAGGAAATGAAGGTTGACCAGGTTCGTAAGTGGTCACGTTGTGGATGGGTGTCTCCGATGAAGTAAGTGATAGTGAGCGAATCGGAGCGTTTTGAAACATAGATGTCTCTGAAGCATCTCCTCTTCGGGTGAGGCTGTAGCGCCGAAGTTCGTCACCACGTTGGCGTAGTTGGTCCATGAGTTCAAAGACTGGAGCCAAACGCTAGGCATGAGGAGCCCAATGAAAAGGAGTGGTTTCTGACTCCGACTCTATAGCCAAGTGGGCCCATTGTTGCCCAAGAGAAGTATCCCAAAAGGATGCAGATGGACCGAAAGCTGCGGATACAGGGTCATCCTGGGATGCATTTAACCATTCTAAAGATCTAGGTTCTCTTGCCATCATGCAATGGCAGGATGTGTCTTGTGAAGTGGAAGGTTCTCCCTCTTCATCCCTTGACAGGTTAGAGGTTGGTGAATCAGGAGGAAACATGTTCGCTCTAGAATCCATAGTGGAGTTTTCTACTTCAGGCGACACGACCGTAAGTTGTGTGGCCATGCTTACCCTCGAAATTACCTCTCGATTAAGGGAGTATTCGGGTGGTAAGTTCAAAATTCAGCGGGACCTTCTCACAGGTTGTTCAGCTAAAATGACCGAACCAGAATTTCTCCTAAGGGTATACTAAACAAAAGAAAAGCAGTCCAGAAAAATCTACACAAACTAAGGCCACAAGCAAACTTATGTGATAGGTGTGGATTCAAAAGTTTGGAACCTCACAGGATTGTCAAGGCTTCGCAACTCGCAATATACTCCAGGGTCCAACAGTTATACTCGGCCCAATTTTTCAGAGCACTAACCAGGGAGAATTAGGACCATACCCCTGACGATATAATTCGACTACCTGATAGTACGTGCGTAGTAGCTCCCCGAGTGTTGTTCTCGGTGTATTGCTTTGCCAAGACGTCCAAATGGTTAGCTCAGTTGGTTTCAGGAATCTTAAGAGTGTCTCCCGATAAACTCAAGGTACGTGGGAGCTCAAATCCGTGTTGGTGTTGTCTAATGCACAACCGTACGACAAGAGCCTTCCTATATACTACCAAGTACACGAAACACCTTTTGATATACTACTGAGTACGTGAAGTGCCTATCGATATACCCTAAGGTACGTGAAAGAGCCTTCGATATACCGGTTGGTAAGTGAAAGAGATTCGATATACCGGTTGGTACGTGGAAGAACTACAATCCCCCCGGGATGCAGTGCAGACAAATAACGATAGCTGCCATGTTTTAAGACGTCGGAACACGTCTCTAACTTAACACACAAGTTACTAAAAATTTTAACCTAGTTCTACCGTTAATTTTATCTAAACGATTAGGTGAATGCATAAACGTAAACATAATGCAAACCCTAACTACATGAAAAATGCACTCTTTCTTTTGATGAAATCTATGTACGGGAGGGATAGATCTTTTTCCAATGGTCTCACAAAACATTAAATCTCAAAAACACTCTCAACCTACCAAAAATGATAATGAAAGCACTCTTTTCGTTTTTCAAGCAAAAACATGAAAATAAACAACACATCAAATCCAAATCAAAGCACTTCTTTTTGTCTTTTCAATTAGAATGAATCTAAATGATGAAAAGGGAGAATCTCTATCTAGAGCACGCCAACTCCTCAACTTTTAAAATGATAACCTAAAAGCATGAAAATAAAAAATGCCAATAACTTCTTCAAGCATGGAATCACTTTTGTAAAAATTTGATTACACTTGGATTCTTCAAGAAAATGAATGACTCATAATTCGATAAAAATACAACTAATTAATTCTCTTCCCAAACTTTCCAAAAGATCAATGATGAATTCCAATGCATGAACCAATTTTTACAACAATTCTCAAATGCACTTGGAAAAGGTAAAAATAAAGCAATTTTAATTTTTTCAATGATATGCCAAGACAAAACTTGATAACAATAATGATTTTAAGTGTAAATGGCTGAAAAAAGAAAAAACTACTTGCCACACTCTAAGCACGCATAAATTCTCAAAGAAATCACAAGCACTTCAATGACCTAAAAACACAAAAAATCACTCAAAAAGATCAAATGGAAGCCAACAAAAGATAACCAAGCTCAATAAGGGTTTGGAAGTGGATCTAGCATGCTGGATAGATCCAGTGAGGTAATAAGGGAGAACAAGATAGAGTGGATGACCGTGGGGGGATTGAAATTGCCCACCACTTCAATCAAACTCACTTGATAAAAAAAGACCCAAAAACCAACACAAGCAAACCAAATGAAACACTGTTGAATAAAAGATTCTCTGCCTGGAAGATACAGTGCAGAGATGTCTGTTGGTAAATCCCAAAAAATCAAAAGACCCAAGCATCAAGTTTGAAAACTCGGTGCAGGTTATGGTTGGGCACAGAGCGCCCGACGCAGGTTGCACATAGAAGAAAAGCGTCGGCGGCGCAGGATGTCAAATAGGTAGAAGTGTCGGTGGCGCAGTATCCTCAATGAAAAACAACCCTCTGGATAGATAGGCACCCTGGATGTACTGCCCAGGTGCATCGGGCAAATAACTCAAAGCAAACCAAGAAAAAACTCCAACTAATGATCAAGTAAATGGATTGAAAATGGTCCAACAGACCTAGAGAAAGTCAACAAACTCTCAAAGGAAAGAAACTGATGGTGAAAATAGGCTTAAGAGGCAAAGCAATGGCTCATTAAGAAAGTCAAGAATAACACGCTCAAACTTGAAATCAAAACTAATGTAACTCCCCAGTATGCTCTCCAGATTTGTTATCGGACAATCTACTCGAGCGGACGCAAGCCAGATCTCCCTAGTTCAATGTGAATCTAGAACAAATAAGGACATAATACAAAGTTGCTTTCCTAGATCTAGTTAGAGATCGAGTGATAGACGTCTTACCTTTCAGATCGTAGATCTTCTCCTTGTTCTTGCTCCAAGCTCCGCGGTCATCAGATCTTTAGCTGCAAGACCTGTCAAAACATATGGAAACAATACAAGCAGTAAAATATATCTAAACAATAACTGATCTAAGTAAACGGTTAAGGAAGTAAACTACAAACATTACCAACGCAATAAAATTTGTGGAAAGAGTTTATATTACTGTATAAAAGAGGGAAATACGAAGTAGAGAGATGATTACAACACAAGCCTTAATGTTGCAATCCTCCTCCAACAAGCCAATGCCTCCAAAGGAAGTGTGAGTCTCCTAATAGATGGATAGGGATCTCCTAATCTAATTTCACCAGCATGTAAGTGCTATAGACTTCCTCCCCTTGGAATGGAGAGAGGCCTTGTATTTATAGGACCAAGTGGATAAAGTAGGTTGAGGATCATGGGGAGAGGGCTAAGGGATCCTGCCTTGAAGTTAGGGAACTGTAGGACAACTCACCTAGGAGTTAGGGATAGGGATCCACCTCATCCAACTTCTAGAAATCGCTCGAAAGCTACCTTTATCCCAATTAACCAACTCCGGTGCAGGTTGCATGAAGCCAAATAGCGTCTGACAAGGAAAACGTAGGACTAAACAAGACAATCTGCGCCGCCGACGCAGTCTGGCAGAATATATTCTGCACCAGCCCAATTTGGGTGCTACTTGCTCAAAGACAATATGCGCCGACCCAACTAGAAATGTGGACAAAGGGCATCAACTTGATCTAACATGACTTGCTTGATCATGGGAACTTCAGGGATTGAGGCACTGAGTTAACATGGGACTCATGATGACAAGATTTAGGTGTAGCAAGGGTTGATATAGGGATGCTTGTGGCACATATTTGAGGTGATTATATGAAAGTTTTGAGGGATGGTTATAAGGAAAAATTTGAGCTAATTATATTAGCATTATTGTACTTGTTCCTCTAGTAGATTGGTGCCTACAAATATTGTTGAGTTGGTTCTCAACCGAGGAGATTGGTGTCTCAAGTAGGTGGGTGCCTACAGATCTTGCTGAGTTTGTGGTCAGCTAAGGGGATTGGTTTCTATAGTAGGTTGGTCCCCACAAAATTTGTAGCAGTAGGTTGGTGCCAACATACATTCATAAATATAAGTTTTTATGATTTTCTCATGATAGAGTTTCCACATTAAATTCTATGTGCTATGATTTGTGTTTAGATGTGTTTACTATTTCATAGCCAATGAATGATTGATGAATGCTTTTCTAAAGTAAAAATAAGTCTTATACTGATTCAAACCCCCTCTCAGTATAAGCATAAGTTCAACATATTCCATGTCCAATCTATCGTAAATCTGCACACAAGTGACCGGGGATCCTTCCTCAAACATTTCCAAACAAAAAAAAGCATAATTAATGCAATATGGAATTTTAATTAATTGAAAATAACTATCGTCATGCAAATAATTCCACCTCCAATCATATAATTCACGAAAACATGAATTTTTTTTTGGGAGGGAGATGTCCATGTTAATAGTAATCAAAAGAGGAAAGCAACAACTTAGTAATATACCAGATTTTCGTTGTTGGCTTGGACCACTCATGGACTATTGCTTTGTTACAACTTCATGATCATAAAGGAATGGGACAATTCAAAGGAATTAAGATCATGATTTTGAACAAAGTAGCCAAAAAACAAAAACTAAGGTTTTTTTATGGGGACAAGAGCATAAAAATATTAGGCAACAAATTTGTCTCGATCCTAAAGCATAGGGGTGCTTCAATAGCTATGGTGCCCCTTCTCCAACAATTTTCCTTATCAAATACTCTTGAGAGTTGGTCTAGTCAGTCAATACTAGTATTTTAATGGTGTGTAGGTGTATGGACCTCATAACCCCACTCAAGAGTGTGCATTTAATGCATTTTTTTTATTTTTTTACATTTTTTGGAACACCCTCACACATTACTTTAAGAAAAGGCGTGGGTCCCATTTGTTTCCTGGAGGAAAGGCACGAGGACCAAGAAAAATAGTGTTTTTTAAGAGGATTGTTCAATGATTAAAGGGTACTTAGGACAAATAGTCATTACATGTAAATGATGGCATAACAATGCATTACACGAAGAAGAAGAAGAAGAAGTTGTATTCTAAGTGTGGTTTTTCTTGTAGGAGATATGAATGTATTGAAACAAATATAGGATATATAAAACATTCATGCTATAATACGTGTCTAATGTTTTTGTGTGTCCAATATACTTAATTGGGTGGAAAATGTTGCTCATATTTAGTAATTAGTTATAAAATTTGAATATGCACAATAATGCTTGATCACATGAAGGAACTATTGCTTGAATTCATCCACTTCAACTAGTGAAAACTCTACAATTTGCTTTGTATCTACACAAACTACAAAGGATTATTTATAGAATAAATGATTATCTACTTACCCAAAACGTAATGCCATCATTGTTTGATACCATGAATGATTACATAACACACTCTGTTATTAGTTGAATAATTCCTTAGAATGTCAGTAAAGGATTCAGAGATGGGATATGATTGGGTTTCCATGCTACATAAGAACAACTACAAGTACATACTTTTAGGTGTCAATGTAGATTTAAAAGGGCTGGTAAAATTCAAGGGGAAAAAGTCTAACATTGTGCATAATTTATGCTCAACTTTTTTGGATCCCTAGTGTTTCATTCTATTCTATTTGAAGACAAGTTTCTTGAAATTTCCATTCACGGGCTATTGAAGAGAACACATGACATGAGGAAAGTCCAATATGAGTTGGAAACACAAATTCATTAAGCCAAGAAAGAGTCATAGCTCGTGAATATACATCTTCTCCCCTATATGTAATGGGGTAGATCTAGTCATAAAAGGAAAACTTGCCCATATTGAAGTTTTAGGCACGACTACATAGTCATGTGCATCCTATAATGTATGAGTAAGCCATATCTCCTTTTGGAACATTGAAATAGAGGGTAAGGATGCATCTTTCCCTTAGTTATCTTTGCCCAAAAAGTTTGAATTTCCATACAATCTATGAAGACCACAAACTCAAATCCCTTTGACCACAACATCGATTCAGTCTTTAATGATGACCTTGTAAGCATCAAAATTGGCCACACAATGTATATTTGCATGCAATAAACTAAAAGAAGGATCTTTGTCAAACAAGGAACACAAGAATTATGATTAAACTCAAGAACATCACCTAAAGGCATCCAAAAAGAGATGGAGCCCATACACTTCACAAGGTAAATGGAATCATCACCCAACTCCACGCACATTCCTCCCTTTTTTTCTTGAAACCTAATAAAGATAGTCTTGTCTTAATTTATATATCTTAAAGCACCATTGTCCATAAACCACCAAAATATAGTTGCTAGATTGATGAGAACCCTTCATAGCTTTTTTTTAGAGGTCAGATTTAATGGTTAATTTTACCCCATTTCAAAAAGTGGTGTTATCAATGACACTTCTTTTTTCAACATAACTTTTTGATATTTTTAATCTTCTTGATGATAAAATACTATTTTTTTGTTTGAATATTATTTTTTCAATTTGTTTTTCAACATTGTTTTTTTAAACCTAAAACTTGACCTTTTAAAAAAAAATTGTTAGGATATTTAAACACATAGGAGTTGGTTAAGATCAACTTTGTCTAAAGGGGTGGCATGAGCGGGTCGGATCATATTTGATCTTGAAGGAAATGTAATGGACTCATATGCTTGGGGTCTAGGAATAAAAACCAACAATGAAGCAGAATGATTGGCTCTTTATCGAGGTATGGAAATGGTCTCTCAGCTAGCTAAGTATCACAAGTCTTCATGTATTTGGTGACTCCAAGCAAGTGATACAAAAAATGCGCATTCACTTCAAGGAAAAACCTTCAACCCGTGGAAAGATCTAGAAGCGTATTATAAACCTCGTCAAGCTTGACAATGTGACTTTCTACCATGTTAGAAGAGAAAACAATAGCTTGGTTAATGAACTAGCCAACAAAGGCTCCAACGAGGAACAAGGATCCATAGACTATAAGAACCAAGTTAATGTTAGAAGATGGATTATGTGACCTATGATCAAAGGAGGCTTCTCGGCATCACCCAAGGGGTTGTTAGCAATATGGAAAACAACTTGGGAAAAAAAGAAAATTATATGACTCTCGAGGTTGCCAACCTCGTGAGTCATCATTATGAGCTCACATCTAGCATGCCACATGCATCCTGGGCATGAGGCAGCTCATTTCTTGAGGCGGGATGGCATGCTCAGGGATTAAATGCCATTGAAGACATCATTCGAACTTACCCCCTCTCCGTGCAAGCTCGCACATTCACTCTGAAGGATAGTAATTGTGAAGGGAAAAGTGAGGCGATGAATCTTTATAATGTGTCGGGGGAGCAACTCAAAAGGCCATTTCCCCTATGGTAGAAGTCTGGAAGGGACCTCAAGTTTTAAATTGTGATGCGTAGAAGCCGAATGAGGATTTCTCAAAATTCAAGGAACTCTCCTTAAATCAGGAGAAGCCCTTCCCTCCTATCTGTCTAGTTTCTTTATGTCCCGATTTCCTTGGGAATTCCCTTTCTATGAGTGAAAATCAGCTGGGAAAGAAATTATCAGTCGAAAGTCATCCTTCTGTTGCAATAGAGTCCGATTCAAAAATGTCTTCCAGGAGGGAGATATTTGCGAATTTCAAGGGGAATATGGAGGACTATAAGAATATGCTTAGGGTGGTCCACGAATCTTCCAGGAGGGTTCTTTAGTTCGTCTCTTCTCTGACGGAGGAAGAGCACCACAACTCTCACCGTCTTGCTTGCATGGAGTCCCATTTTGAAGACCTGGACATACTCATGAGGGAGCTAATAGCGTCAATCGAGGAAGTAGAAAAGGATTAAAATCAGTTGGTAAAAATTAATCACTGTAGCCATTGCCAAGAATCGCCTTACAACGAAGCTAGGCCTATGGATGAAGCCTCTATTTTGCATCCAATTTATGGATTCTCGAGAAAGCATGAATAGGAAGAAGTTCCATCCCATTGGTTAATTTTGCATGTATTTTTGTGCTCTTCTTTGTAAGCATTTCATCAGGGTCTATAACACCCATGCCCTGGAAAAGGATGAGAAACAGGTTGGAAAATTTTAGCAATATATCATTTTATATGTAGAAGGACTACTATCTCCAGAAAGCAGAATTTTGAAACTCTTTTTCCTACATACTTTTTGTAAAGAATGGTTGTGCTCAGCGTTTTATATAATATAAATAATATAAATCCTTTCTGTTTATGTTTAAAAAAAATAAACTTTGTTTAATGTGTTTTTACATAATGTGTATTTTTCTAGTGTGTTTCTTTAGTATGCATTTATATTTATGTAACCTGACGATCACCGTATGTTCTAGATATAAAATGGTTTGACAATACATATTCTCCTTGATACTAATGACTGTATTGATATGTAAATGAACACCCAATTGGTCCATAATTTCTATTTAAAGAGCATGGATGGTCATTTGTTGATAATCAATTGTGAAAAACTCATATGCAAAATATTTTTCTTTTGCATTAATATATTGCATATTGTTTCCCTCTTTGTCTTTGACGGTTTTATCCATATAATACATTGGTGTGTCCATCTTTGATCTACTTGTGTGAACAATTTCTTAATGTGTTCGACCTATGTGGAATAACTATGTTTTGTCAATCAATAATTTTCATGTTGTTGATTGATACCTTGAACCCATGTCGCTACATGCATTAAAGTATTTCTAGATTCTGCTATTTATGTGCATTTCTAGGCTAAGAGTGTTGTTCCATTGCATCCATAGCATTGCTTTCAGTTGGAAACACATTTCATTTCACCCAAAAAGGTTTTCAACTGCCTAAGATGGACCATTTCATCAGATATGGAGATATGTTGTTTTCATTACGGTTTTTAAATCTATCTTAAACTATTTTAATCTTTCAGGTTGGCCTTTTATTTTATATTCCTAGTTTACACCATTTTCAGTCTACATATGCTCTTTGACGTGCACTTTATGCAAACTTGGCAAATCAAAAACAAAGGAGAAAGTGTTTTCTTTTATGTGTATGTTCTTTGTCGCGTGTCTTGTGTGATCTCGAAAAACCAAAAATAAAGAGAAACCTTACATAGATAACCGAGAGCTAACCACGATCTTAAAAGTTTTAGATTCAAAATTTCGTTTGATTTTGTGTGCGGTTGTATTGATTATTTTTTTCAAGCAAAAATAAGGGGTTTTAGCATAAGCACATACTTCAAGGCAAATAAATAAATAAATAAAATCCTTCTCCTTCGTAACATTTGCTACATAATTTGCATTAGTTTACTTGGTTGAAAGTTACTTTATTTGGCAGAGACTATATGTTTCAGTTTACCCTATTAGTTTGGATAGTGATATAAAGAAACCAAAGGTATTTTTAAAGTTTGTGAAAAATATTATTAATTTGTTTTTTATTTATTCAATTTATTTTCATATGTGTTGAATTATGATTGGCCTATAGGTCTTGACAAGACTAATTTTTATCATTAAACATATTAGATAAAATAAGAAAAAAAAATACATACCTTATGAAAACTTTACAAAGTTCATGAAATATTTATGTGAGTTATGTATTGTTGTCACTTCATAGTGTTGCACTGTCACTTCATATATATATATATATATATTCCTTACCCATTCGAAAAAAATATACAACTTAAATTCATATGTTTATATTGAAATAGTACCATTAACATATTTAATCTTCTCTTATGCAATTTTTAAACTAATTTTAAAAAACAAAATATTCAATATTTATACTGTATGTTCTTTTAAAGTGTGAACACAAATTTTCTCTTTAATTTAATATAGTTTTTAGATTCTTTTTTTTTGTTAATTGGCTAGTAGAGCTTTGAAGAGCTCAACTGCTCACTTAAGAGCAAGTATCACTAGTGGGACTTAAACCTGGGAGGAGCGAATAATAATCCGATAATTCAACCACTCGGGCTAAACCTAATTTACGAATGGTAAATTATTATATTATTTACTACATTACAATAATAATTACAAGTTAAAGTTTAAATTATGAAATAGTAAATTATTATTATATTATTTATTGCATTACAAGTTAATAAAAAATATTTCATTTCATTTTAAAATAATAATGTAAATAATTCAATAATATTAAATAATGATAATGTAAAAAACAATCTTTATTTTCATTTGGAATATATATATATATAATTTGAATCTCTCTTCCTTTTAAACAATATTTTTAGTTTTGGAGTATGGATTATTATTTAAGGAAGAAGATAAATTGTTTTATTATATTCATAATTATAATTTAATTGGTTTTTATTTGCAATTTAAGTTTGATTTTTTTATAGTGAGAAATTAAATGGTTGTATTCTTGAATTTGATATTTTAAAACTAGCATAGCTACTTAACTTGTGGTGGGACATAAGCCTTCTTCTAGTTAAATGGAGTGTTGGTTATCCATGCATCCACTAAGAGTTATTTATGCATCATGCATCTTATTTTTTATAATTTTTTATTTTGAATTTGCAACGACGTGGTCATATAATCAATCTAGACAATACGCTTATCTCATACTCGTAGGAAAAACATAGGTGCTAGTCCACCCCAAATTCTAAAATATAAAAAACATATCAATGTAATGTAATAATTTAGTATTTAAAAAAATAGTCCATATGTTACTAATATCAATTATTGATGTCAAGACAATAAAAACAATTCAACAAAGCACATCTATTTATTTATCTTGTAATTTATATTATTTTTTCAAAAAAAAAAAAAATTATTTAGGTTCACCTACTTTATACTATTCTTTTCAAAAGTTTACAATTTCACAGTTTCTAAGATTTTTAAATATTAACATTTAATATGCAATTTCACAATTTTTTAGATTTTTAGATATTAACATTTGATATATATTGATATGAATATAAAACATTTTATATTGATATGAATATAAAACACTTTATATTGATATAATAATTTTTACTTATTTATATAAAATTTTACTTCAATTTTATTTTTATTTTTAAATTAATTTTGAATATATTTTTATTTTTAAATTAACCCCTCTCTTGTTATGCAAGAGGTCTTAAATTCTAGTGTTTCTTTTCATTGAGTTACTTTTTTTTAAGTTAGAGAACGTCAAGTTTTCACATAACTTTATGGTAAAGTGCATTTTACTTATTTTATAAAAGTGTTTTTCACTTGTTTTATAAAATTGGGTCATTTATTTTATTATAAAAAATGTTTTTTTGTAAAAATAAACTTATATGCAAAGTTATAAAAGGATGATATTTTTTTTTAGTGAACAACCTCATTGTGTACCTTTCACCATGTGGACCAACCTCTACTTTTCATGTGACACTTTGGTTATTTTATATACCTTTCTTTAAACAATGGCAATCTGTTTTCAGTGCCTTTTTATACCTTCCTATTTCTTCAAGAGCTTTCTATCCAAAATGCCAATTTGTACTTTTGAAACCTTCTTATTTGTGTATTGTAATATGACTAGTCCAAGTGATCTCATGCTTACCAATTCAAACTACTTCCAATGTATATCATGTATGGAGTCCATTTATTATGAAGCAGGGGACTTTATCAAGTTACATTGGGAACATAAATTGCCCCTCTTAATGCATTAAAGAAATCCAAATGGGATAATAAAAATGATGAAGCACGTGGATTGATTAGAGTGCCCATCTCTGCTCATCTGTAGTTCCACCTTTAAAGAATTGAGACTCCAGATGTAGCATGACAAAAGTTGGAAACCATGTTTGTTAAACACAATGAAGTTTGAGCCCACTAGCTTGAAAACCAATTGATTTCTCTAAATCCTAGTGAATTCTTTTGCATTGAAGAATTTTTTTATCTAAGTTTAGAACACTTACTTTTACTTGCAGAATGTTGAGCAATCAAGACAAGTGACAAACTCATATATGTTATTCTTGCTAGTCTCAACACAATTTATTCTATTTTTGCATCCACTTTTCACTTCGCTAGAGAAGCTCTTATTAATCAAGGGGCTTCTTACTAAATGCCTCATTTTGAGGCCTTTTGTGATCTTTAATTAGAAAGCAAGATAAGCTCTTGGATATTGGATATTGGAGTGATCAACACTGCATGTACATCTAACAAAGCCTTAGTGGTGTAATAGAAAGATAAATCCAAGAATATGAAGAATTAACATGCTCTCAATAATAAACAAAACATAGGTCACAAACCCTCTTAGATAACTCCTCACAGTGGTGATTAGGGAACCATATCAAAAGGCAAGAAGACGAAGAGACATTGTAATTTTTGCAAGAAATATGGTCATCTGGAGTCTAAATGTTTTAAGAATATGGATGCCTTAGATGCTGCAATGAAGAAACGTAACATCAATCTTGATTCCTCTTCTTCTAACCATGGAAATGCACCTTCTTCTTTTGTGTTTTCCTTCAATGCATCATATACTTCTTCTTCTAATGAGTGGCTTATTGATTCTAGAGCATCTTATCACATGGCTAAGGATAAAGCCTTTTTTTTTCGTAATGAATGTAACACCAAACAAATATATTTTGGTGGTGATCGATCTTTTAGTGTTGGAGGGTCTAAAACAATTCAGCTAGATGGTGATCATTTCAATTATCTATCATGTGTTCCAAGTCTTTCCTGCAATCTTTTATCGGTACACCATACCACTAATTCAGGTGAAGGTAAAACATTAATGTTTTCACTTCATCAAATTGTAATCAATGATTTAAAAGATCTTAAACATGTCCCAACAACTAGAATTGTTGATGATATTACTAGGTTGTACATAATTGACAACTTTGGGTCATCATCTTTTATCTCGGTTTTTATTTCTCAAAGAGATGACTTGAGCAAACTTTGACATGAGTAATTTGATAATCTAAACTATCGCTCATTGCAACACTTATGTAATCATATTATGGTCGTTGGTCTTCCTCTCGTTTCTTGCAAAGATGGTGTGTGTCATAGATGTGTTCTTGAAAAACATCATTGCGACACTTTTGACAAATGTGCCTCTTGGCACACCTCGACCCCTTCGAGCTTGTTCATCATCATTTGTGGTTTAATTCCTTCTACTTCTTTCTCTAGATTTAAGCACTTCTTAACTTTCATTGATGGCTTCTCTAGATGCACTTGGGGGGTTTATTTCTTAAATCTTTAGAGTGAAGTTTTTTACATGCTTTTGGTCTACAAGGCCCTTGAGAAAAACAATATGGACATCAACTACGTAAGTTAAGAACAAATAATGAAGGTGAGTATGTTAACAAGAAGTTTACAACGTATTGCATTACATAGGGTATTTAGATCCAACATATTATTGTGTATACACCATAATAATGGTGTTACTGAGAGAAAGGATCACACATTAAAGGAAATGGCAAATTGTATGATCCAATCTAAGGGATTAAGTACCCATTTTTGGGTGGAAGACATTATTATCAAGATTTGAGTACTTTAATTTAACATTTGTGAGGACAAATTTAAGCTATAATCAACAATATAAAATATAATTTATATGCAAATATAAATTAATAGTGCAAATACTATTACCTATGCCAAATTTATTTGTTACCCATGTATGCAGTCAATGAATCTAGCATATAATTCATATTCTTGTTGATTACAACGTGTATTAACTACTGGTGCAGGGGAAAATCTCAACAATGCACATTTAGAGTCGTCCCCCATGAAGATAATTACATGAATTTCTCAGTTCTAGTACCTTCTTGATTACCCACAATATCAATTCTATCCAATTGGCATTTATAAAACTTGATGTACATAATAGAGGTTGGAATAAGCCCTCTACAACGTGAAATCAATGGTTATAGTAGCCCTTGAGCCTCCACATAAACATATTTCATATAGTAAAAAATGCATCCTTGAGATAATGCCATTCCAAACTTGCATTTCCTCAAATCAAATTTGAATTCTTACAACACAACAACAATGAAAGTATTAATCCTTGACAAATACATAAGCAAAACAGAACAACGTATCACACCATATTCGAAAGCATTAATTATTATCATATACTCAATAATAACTAGGTTAATTATATGTTTTAGTGGTTGTACTTAGAAAAATAGCTCCATATGAGCATTTTTCCTCCCAATCATAGGCATTAGCTTGAGTTGGTGCCACACCCATTCTAGGCAATGAAACAAAAATGATAGATTTATTGGCTATAACTCCAATATTGCTCACTCAAGACAATTTCAAGATGTTAGAGACAAGGAGTTATCATTGTAGTTCTTTCCAGTCACAACAATCCCATTCAACCAACATCTCTTCCTTCTATACTTGCAAAGCACAAATGGGATCCCCTTCTATGCCATGTAGTCCCTCAATCTCTCCCACTTCTCTTTAGTGTTTTGGTGAAAACTAACGAAGGAGTCTCTAATGTTGGGAACCAATGATTTCCAACAATAACCAAGTTCTTCCTTTCCCCTAAGAAATTACCCACGACCCTTGGTTATGGTTTACGCACTTTGTGGCATTAATGACGGGCCATATGATGTGGCATCATAAGAGCACAGGAGAAAAACCAAGTGACTATTGACTAATGAATGAGGAAGCACCATGTTCAAAATCTTAGGCAATATATTGTATGTAAGAAGAGACTACATACATTCACAAGAAGCCTATGTATCTCTCTTCTGGAACAACTAATCTCAAGGTTGGTGAACAATTTACCAAGTACAGACAAAGGATATAGAACTTAGAATTAAGGATAAGCAATAATAAAATATTCTTACGCGCCCTTCCTTCCCCTCTTGTGGTCTCATAGCCCCCTTTTGTTTCCTTCTTTGCTTGCAATGTTTAGTGGTTTTTATATTTTATTTTCAATGTACATATTTACAAAGCCAAAATACATCAGTGGAATGATTACTCGCCTAGTGAATAATTGATGTTTATTGTCATAGTTACACATAGACTACATATATTTAGGCCTATATCCATTTCAACATTACATATATATTCATAATATAGGGGTCAAAATGGGGATATTACACTCCCCTCCCCCTTAGATTATAACCGACCTGTGTGCGATATTAAAACGAGAACAACATGGGTATGCCACCCACAAAGCATCCTCCAACTCCCATGTTGATTCACTAGGTCGATAATGGGTCCATTGGACCTTTACTTGTTTGATCACTCTATTATTGAGAAAAGTTAACTTTCGATTAATGATGCAAACTGGTTGTATCTGGAACTCTCCTTGTGGTCCTACCTGGATAAAAACCCAATCAATGACATGGTTAGGATCATGCACGTACTTTTTTAATAAAGATACATGAAAAAAATTATGAGCTCTTATGTCAATAGTTAATGCAAGTCTATAAGCAACTAGTCCTATTCTTTCCAAGATTTCAAAAAGTCCACAATCCCTGGTACCAAGCTTAGTACAACTTCTAAGCTTTAGTGAGCTTTCTTTCGTTTCACTCTTAAAAACACATGCTCCCCAAATTTAAATTCTTTGTGAACCTTGTTCTTATCTACCAATCTTGTGCTGCTTTCAAACTCTTATTGATTATAGCAATTTGCTCTTCCATTTCCTTGAGCAATTATGACTCAAGAGTAACTATGTTAGTTAAGTTATCCAAAATTACCAAGGTGCTACATTTTTTTGTAATACAAAGCTTTAAATGGACTTATATTCAAAGATGCATAATGTTGATTGTTGTATGCAAAATCCACTAAATACAAATAGTCCTCTCCCTTGGATGGCTTGTGCATCACATACATTCCCAACATATCTTCACATGCTTTTATTTTCTTTCCTTATACAATGATGATTCAATTTGCCAAAAATATCTAAAATTTGTACTTTGTTCTAAGCGTCCCATCAAGAGTGACAATACCTTCTTTATATAAATATTATGAATCAATTATAAAACATCATCTTCAACATAATGGACACCCTGCTAACTTTTACAATCTAATTTGGTTAAGATAAATGATCACATTCAAATTACATAAAACTTAGGAGACATTGATTTTGATTCATTGATATCTTAAAAATTAAAATCAAATTCTATAAAAATCATTAATTTGGTTTAAATACCCATTTTTGTTTGTATGTTTACATGTAACCAATCACCCCACCCTCCATCCCATAAGTAAGGGTAATATATTCTTCATAGCTTATAACCTCGACAATAATTGGCTCATGAATAAAATATGTCACCAACAAGATTTGAACCTGAGTAGGGAGGAAACATTCTCCTTCCTAACCACCCGAGTATACCTAATTAGCCACACACTTATTTTTAACATTTAGTGCTTATTAAGCACCCATGTGATCAAATCAGCTAAAAACCCTTTAGACATTGATTTTGAATTCTCATATCCAAACTTCCAAAACCCACAATTATTGCTTATCGGACTCCCACATTCTCAACTTGCATAGACACCCATTAGAGATTAATTTTGAATTGTCAAATTTAATGCTCATACAAAATCCCAAAACTCCCTCTTAATACTTATGAGACACCCATGTTCTCAAAGTTGCATAAAGACCCTTCACATGCATGGATTTTGAACTATTAAGTTGAAAGCACATATAGATTCACCTCTAAAAACACACTTAACACCTATTAAACACTATTTTTCTCATATTGCATGGGAACTCAATAAACATGAATTTTGGAAAGTTCATAAAAAATCTCAAAAGTCACACTCAATGCTTGTAAGGTACCATGTTTTATAAAAAGTCACACTCAATGCTTGTAAGGTACCATGTTTTATAATTGCATGGAAACCATTAAATGTTGATTTTGAATAGTCATATACAAAGCTCCAAAACTCATACTTATATTTTATTCACCACCCATATTGTCAATCTGCATTAAAATTCAATAAACATTGATTTTGAATGGTCAAATCCAAATTTTATGTAAAACTTAAACTTTATCAAGCATCTATGTTCTCAATTTGCATAGACTCAATAAACATAGTTTTTAATTGTCAAATCCAAAGTTTATATAAATCTCAAAAATTCACATTTAATGTTTCTTAAACACGTATAAAGTTTATGAAAATCTCAGCAACTTACACTTACAAATCCAAAGTTTATACCAATCTAAAAACACTCACAGTTAATGTTTAGTGGGCACCTATGTTCTCAAATTGCATAAAACACTAATAAAATTGCATAGAAATCTAATAAGCAATGACTTTGAATGGTCAAAACTAAACACATATTAAACTTCAAAACTGGCCTTTAATATATATAACCCATGTTCTAAAATTACATAGAAACCCAATAAACATTAAATCTCGTCTTTTCAAATCCAAAACAATAATAAACTTTACATTTCACACTTAAGCCCATGGCAACCATGTTGAAACCAATAAATATTGATTTTTTTAATTGCCAATTGAAGCGTATATGGAACTCATACACAATGTTTGTAAAATCCAATGTAATAATACTAAACTTTACATTTCATAGTTGATGCTCATGGTATCCTTATTTCTAAATAAATTAAAATTAATAGATGTTGATTTTGAAGCAAGGAAATTTAGGGGTCAAATTTTGGTTAGATTTAATTTTTTATGTTTATTTTTATAAAAAAAGAAAGAGGTGTCTATTTTTATTTTATTTTTAAATAATTGGTTCAAATTTTAATAAAATATTTTACTTTAAAAATTATCAAAATGTTTAAAATTTGTATAAAATCTTAAATTTTACGTTGCACATTTATTTTATTTTTAAAAATATTAATAGATATTGATTTTGAAGGGGTTAAATTTTGATGTGTCTAACTTTTCATATATTTAAAAAAAGATTTATCAAATTCCATTTTTTCTAAAATATTTTGCCCAAATTTTATAGGATAAAAACATTTTACTTTAAAAATTATCAATTTTTTCTTAAACTCTATAGAAAACTATTAGAAATTTGAATACTTTAAGCATTTTAAGAATTAATAAAATTTATTAAAAATTTTAAACTTTAAAGTAAATATAAATCTATACTTAATGTTTATAAAGATTCATTTTCTAAAATGGCATAAAATCCCAATAAATATTAATTTCTAATTTTATAGGCCACAAGTTAAGTATCATGTATCATGAACAAGTTATATATTACTTATTCTTAGTTCATACCTGTTATCATCTTGTCTGCCATCGCTGGTTATCCACTCTTCATCTACTAATAATCCATGCATCAACTACCAATTATTTTTGATATTCTTTTTTAATAATTGTTTATTTTGAATTTGAAACAACATCCATAAAATCAATCTAGACAATACATTTATCTCATCCTCTTGCAATCTAGGAAAAACATACTTGTTACTACACCCTAAATTCTAAAATATAAACACATATCAATGTAATCATACGAGCATAGATCCATCTTAAACCAAAACTCAAGAAATTTGATCTCTCTTGATTGATTTTATGATGAATTTTTTAAATTATTTTGTTACATCACAAACGTTACAACATCTCCTCATACTGAGTTGTAGAGCACCTCGTTTCACTGTGCGATAACCCTTTTAAAAAAAAAAAACGCTGTTACAAAGCCCATTACACATTGGACGCCATGTTCTCAAACATGCGTAGAGATGTAGATTTTGGGTGACATGTAAAATCAAGTTCAAACTCCATGTGAACATGGATCCAGTTTTTTTACGGATTCTTTTAACTGCCGATTTTAGAAGCCAAAGCTCACGTGTAGTTCCATGTTTATCAGCGCTTGATTTCAAATTACACTAAAGTCCAAAGGACTCTGTTTTTCATTTTGAGCCGTAAAACGGAAGCTGGCATGTTCATGGGATTCTGTTTTTCATTTTGAACCGTAAAACGGAAGCTGGCATGTTCACGGGACTCTGTGCAGGGCATTGATTTCGATTTTGGACCGTAAATCCAAAACTCACATGACATTCATTCACTTCTTCGTCGCCATGATAAGATAAATCTATACTATATACAACCCATCGGAGCATGCCAATTTTTTCGATCATGCAAAGTGCAAACCCATTTAACCAAAAGAAAGTTCTGACACCCATAGCCTAAGTCAAAAGATGAAACCAACCCTCAACTACAGACGAGCAACTACAGACGAGTACAGACAAGTACGCTGAAATTAATAACCATACTACTGGGCAGTAGAAAACCTCTTCCGGGATCAAATCAGAGATGGGTTCGGCGGAAATGCGGAGATTTTCAATTCCAGCGTCTGGTGCCTCAGCCCTAATGGACTGCAAAGTAGAAGACGGGAGTTGTCATCACAGCAGCAAGCCCAGAGGATGGATTTTTTCACCACCGGTGTTTAGCAGTTACCTCTGGAGGGATTTTTGCAGGAAATTGTCCCTGGCTGTCCTGTCTGTAATCCTTGTAGCTGGCATTGTTCCATTATCCCCTGTCTGGAACAACCTGGTAATTTTTCTTCTAATGGCATTCTGCATCACATTTTATCGTTTTTATTTGGAAAATAGATAGAGGCATTTGGATATAGCTATGGCATTGTATTTGATTTCCCTAGAATCCGACAGATATTTTCTCCCGGTAAGCCCGGATAATCCAAGTGAGATTTTCTAATTTATTAGCAATTTTTAAGGAGAAACTTGTTGTATTTATATTGAGACCAGATTACCCAAGTCATGCTTTTTTTTTTCATTTCTCTGTAGAGTGTTATTGTCTTTATATTGGTCATAGAGAACCCTAGTGATATGTCATGCATTTGCTTTTTTTTTTTTTTCATTTCTCTGTAGAATGTTATTGTCTTTATATTGGTGTTAGAGAACCCTAGTGATATGTTAATGCATTTGCATTTTTCAGTCGTGTACAACATATTTGCCTGACTTTTTCTTATATATTTGCCTGCATTTAACTACATGGACGTTAGATCTAGTTTGTCACTCTATTAATCTAATCTTTATAATATGTTAATTTAATCTTAATAATCTTTATAATACTTGATTAGAAAAATCCTAAGTTGCCAGGGTACCCGTACCCGGGGGTAGGGTACACGTACCTGTACCGGATACCCGTACCAGGTACTTGGGTACTCGTAAGGTACGTCTCCTACCGTACCCTGCCGTACCCCATACTGGCTCCACGTACCCGAGACTCCATTATAAAAAAAGGGGTACTTATAGGCAAAATGGTACGCCGTACCCCGTGTTTGGGTACTCCGTACCCCATGTTTGGGTACTCCGAGGGTACGACCGACTCAATAAAATGCAATCCGCTAGGGAAAATGTAATGACCCCCAACCAAATCTGAACTAATTTTTTGCTAACTGCGTATGGAGTTTGGTTCAAGACTTATGTCAAACACTTTGCAACACTGTTCAAATTCCACTGAATATTGTCCATATCTGGTAGACTGATTTTGCATTGATTTACAATGAATGTTTTTATGGTTTTATGTTCAGCACTCATGGAACATAATTTAACTACCAAATGTGCACATAAAAATTATACATATGTATTTAATAGTGAGAAATACACTCACATCAATTGAGGAATATATTTGTGATTTTTAATTGCCTGTAACAACAGTACAAATAGGTGTTTAAAATAAGATTTCAAGTGTACTTTCAGGTCTGAGTTCGAGTGTTTGTTACAGCTGCTTGGTACAATGATTTATCAAATTTTATGTAACTTCCAGTATTCCAATTGATATCTACTGAGTCTATGATTTATCAAATTTTATGTTTTAAATTTTCAATGTGAATGTTCATTGTTCAATGAATTATTGAATTTAGAATTATGAATCATGATTCATAATTTATGGAGAAATCTGAAATATGATGTCACTGTGACATATATATATATATACACAGTACCCTCGACGTACCCAAGTACCCTGTTTCAAAAAATGGCGTCCCCGTCCCCGTACCCAAGTTTCCTAGCAACTTAGGAAAAATCAAAACCAAATCACTAATTTATTTCCAAGTTATTTAAATCTAAAACAATATAATAAAACACATTAATTGTTTTTCTTTTCTAAACTCAAATAGAATAACATTGAACGGTAACCTCCTCCTAGTATATGAGAAATATATTGAAATCTTGTTTATAGTTGTCCTTTGGCCATATGCTGTTGTGCTATGACAACATTTCTATACCATCAAAATCTGCACCCACTCCCAAATCTTTATATTAGTTAATTCAGAAAAATCAAAACCAATTCAATAATTTTATTTCCAAGTTATTTAATTAAAAAATATAATAAAACACATTAACTGAAATTTTTTTTCCTAAGATCAAATAGAACAATGTACATTGGATGGTAACCTCATCCTCATATATAACAAATATATATGAAATACTGTTTACAGTTGTCCTTTGGCCATATGCTGTTATGCTATGACAACGTCTCAAT
This sequence comes from Larix kaempferi, assembly GCA_027924585.1. Classification (NCBI taxonomy): domain Eukaryota; kingdom Viridiplantae; phylum Streptophyta; class Pinopsida; order Pinales; family Pinaceae; genus Larix; species Larix kaempferi. The sequence continues at coordinate 8,057,175 of BSBM01000252.1, forward strand.
ACCATCAAAATCTGCACCCACTCCGAGGATTTGAACCCTGATAATTAAATTTTGTGGGTTTTGGATGGTGACCTCCTCCTCTCTTATCTATGTATATATGAAATACAGCTGTCCTTTGGCTATATGCTGCTGTGCTATGAGAACATTTCTATACCATCAAAATCTACGGCAAAAGCTAAGCATTGAGCTGCAGAGCATTAAATGTGGCAGGTCAGTGCTTAGGGTCCATTGGATCTGGAGAATCTGCAGATCCAACGGACCCTAAGCACTGACCTGCCGCATTTAATGCTCTGCAGCTCAATGCTGATCCAACGGACCCTAAGCACTGAGCTGTCGCATTTAATGCTCTACAGCTCAATGCTGATCCAACGGACCCTAAGCACTGAGCTGCTGCATTTAATGCTCTGCAGCTCAATGCTGATCCAACGGACCCTAAGCACTGAGCTGCTGCATTTAATGCTCTGCAACTCAATGCTGAATCTCCAGATCCAACGGACCCTAAGCACTGAGCTGCCGCATTTAATGCTCTGCAGCTCAATGCTTTCTCCAGATCCAACGGACCCTAAGCACTGAGCTGCCGCATTTAATGCTCTGCAGCTCAATGCTTAGCTTTTGCCAAAATCTACACCTACTTCGAGGTTTTGAACTCTGGCACCAGTTAGTATATTTCCATATTCATGGAGAATGTTGTTACGTTTATTAAGCTCATGTAACCTAAGTGATATTTTTTATATTATTTTATTTTCCTTAGAAAGTTTTTGTATTTGTATTGAACCCAAAGAACCTATATGTGCTTTTCATGCAAATAGGCCATGTCTTGCTGCCAGTCAGGCATGCATATCCTCGACAGGGATTAGCTATTCCTTCAACCGTTAACCGTTTCATCAATTTTTTTACAAGGGATTTTTTTTTTTTTTATCTCAGGAAAAAGGCATTGCTCATTTTTAGAGTTTCTTTGTTATGACAGCCAGCCTCGGGAGCATACCCGGGAACCTCCTGCATTAGGAATCTCTATTTGTAGTTCTTATTGACTATTGACAGCCGACCACAATGATCTACTTGAAAGCGTCCTGTACTGAGGGTTCACTACAACACAATAAATCAAGACACATAAGAGAGACAACGAGGTGCATGGAAGGTGACATATCCACAAAGGTGGAAAGCATAAGTCAAATAGGTTAACTCTAAACCATTGGGATGCAGACCAAAACTGAAGGATACATATGATATGGAGAAAGTCAGGAATGAAACCGAAGAAGGGGGAATAGTCCTTGCAAAGCCAAGAGTCATCTTGGTTCATGGTATGTAAGTAAATCAAAACCCCTTCACCCTCAGTACTACTAGCTAGCTGCTATACTCATTAAAACAATCAAATACATCATACAGTAGTAGTGAAGTACAGCATCAATAAGTATATCATCATCAGTCTAACATGGCATAGCAGTAAACATGGCATCATCCCATCACTCATATCATATGAAGGTCCCATCAGCAGTAGATACTAGAAATAGACCATAAAAACATGGAATACATCAGCGGAATGAAGCAAAGTGAATCTTTGTATGCCAATACAGTATGTGGCATAACATCTGGCTCCATGAGGGACGGGTACTCTAAGGAGAGAGTACTCGAGAACCTCAGAATCTCAAGCACACAGCAACAGACAGAATGGACCATCTGACAAGACAGAATGGACCATCTCGGACACATGACTAATGATGAAACCATAGATCTCACATCAAAATCTCTGATCAAATTCACCCTTGCTGAAAAGGGGTTAACAGTTGGGAATACCTTGGAATCTTTTAAAAAAGTCATTTCTGAACATATCCTAGTTATATGAAAAGATCGACCCCTTCCACCACATGTACCGATTGTATGTGTCGCCCTCAAGATGCATTGAAGTGTGCTTGACTATTTCTTCGACTTTTCCTATTTTGTATATGTCAAAGTACTCCTTTGCCTTGTTAAAGCAGGCCACACCATACTTTTCAAGCCCATCAAATTTTGATAACTCTAGTTGGCCCTCCATGGATACCCGACTATTGGTGGATTTACGTAGGTTCGTAACTTGGTTGTTGTTGTTGGGGAATGACTGGTAACACATTCGTGGATTTGCTTGGCAGTGGATTGTTAATATCTGAATTCGACGGTTCAATGTTGGCCAATGAATCTTTGAGGAGTTTTTCTAGTGCCTCCCTGTTTTGTTTTAACTCTTCCTTCAGTGCATCCTAAGATTTTTTGATGGCTTGCTGAATTGTTTCCTTTAATTCTTGTTTAAATATATCATGGCTTTGTTTAATTTCCTGTTTCAGACTAACTTGGGTCTATGTCATTTGCACCTTCAATTTTGATCAATTTTGCTTGCTCTTCACTAGCTTGTTTCACATGGTCTTCTACCTGCTTGTATGGGCCTCTACCATTTTGTATTGTTTCTCTAACTCGTCCAATCTGGAATTTAATTTCTGTGTTGCCTATCATTTTTCATTTTTCTAGTAACTGGAGGAGAAATCGTATAAATTACTTTTCTGTTGTAAAAGTTTATTGGGTCTGGTAAAAAAAATATTTACCAGGTCCAGTAAAAGAATTTTTTTACAGGTTCGGTAAATTTTTTTTACCAGGTTTGGCAATTTTTTTTACCAAGTCTTAGGATTTTTTTTTAGTGGGTCTAGTAATTTTTTTACTGGGTCTTGTTAAAAAACTTTACCGAGTCTAGTAAATCTTTTTTCTTGGGTTTGGTAATTTTTACTAGGTTCTGGGCCTGGCTCTGATACCAAGGGAGTAAATATTTTACTTACATGCTGAAATAACTGAGAATAATAGTAATATATATGTATAAAAGATGATTGAATAAAAAAATGATGATGATATTACCTTATTACCTTATTTATATCTATTCTTATATTTTTATTCATTTATTCTTTGTATTTACTATTTACTATTGTGTATGGAACACTACCTAATGTGTTTTGGAGTTTGGACCAATCTGTTACTTTTGCAGCTGATATAGAAATCAGGTAACTTATGGCAGGCCTTCATGTGGGAGATAGTTAAATGCATGTGGGTTGGTAATTTAAGGTTGAGGATAGACTGGCATACCTTATTCAATTTGTATCTCAGTTTGTGCAGTGGCCATCTGTCATTAAATTCTTTTTGTAATTTCTCATACTCTTTCTTCAGAACTTAATATGCAGAGTTGGGAATGATTCCAGAGTTCATTTAGTGGTTGCATTTTGTGCCTAACTTATTATTTGAGTAGAATTTTCGAGTTTTATTATTTCTGTATAAAAAAATCATGAGTTTGATTGTTGTAGCCTCTAATAAGATGTGAGCAGAAGGATCATATTTTAATAGCTGGCTTAATTTGCAATATGCACAGAGTCCTCCATATCTGTGCAGAAAGGATGGGATTTTTCTCCGTTGCCCACATGTAAGTTCAGGAACCATATTTGAAGTTTGAAATATCAGAAATTACGTTTACTGTGGGGTGAGAATGTACACCATATGTTGGGAAAGCTAGTGCATCTCCATGTGCTAAGATGAATTAGCAAACGATAAATGGAAATTTTCTGCTCTGTTTGTTTGTGATATGTATGCACTACAATTTGCCTTATATTTGTGCAGTTGGTTTGGGATTCTTGTTCAGGTGAAAGAACAACCATCTCTTTGGGAGAATCCATATTCTGCAACCACTTCATGGAAGCCATGTGCTGGAAGACATGAAAGGAACTTTGGATGTAAGCTTTTGTTTCTTCTTATGTAAAATTGATTTATATCTTAGTTCTATTTCTGCTAAAATAATCAGCTGGGTTTTGTTTTGGCCTATTGGTTAGGTTTAAGAGTGCCATTCTATTTCCTACATAAATTGTTTTGAACTGCCTCTTTCTATACTTTCAAAATGGGCTATTTGCAAGTGTTCACATTTCTTCCAGTCATGGGTTACTTTCTTTCTAATGTTCCCCAATTCATCTATTTGTAGTTTACCTTGTAACAAATAGATACATTTCCTTTATCTGTAACACTGAAGTGGTTTGACTTTGCTAGAAATCTATAATGAGTTAGATAGGTCCTGGCTCCTGGAATTGAGTTTTCTTTTTGTCTAAGTTGCACGAAACAAGGAAACGGGGATGAAACGAGGAATCAAGGAAACGGGGGAAATGCGACCTGCCAAAATTTTGGAAACGGGGAAATGCGATATGTATATATATATATATATATAAAATAAATGATCGTGAAACATAAATGATAAAATTATAAATCATAACTCATAAAGGATTACATAATGCAACTAGTAATCTCCAAAAACAACTTTTATTAATGAGGCTAGTACATATATATCCAAAATCAGCCTTTATATATGAGGTTCCAAGTACAATGCAACATAGAAATAAAGAGTAACATGTAAAACTAAAGACTAATAGTCTTCAGCTTCATTGTCAAAATCTTCCTAAAAAATAGAACAAGACGCACGTTGAGTATCAGAATGTGTACTGGAAGAAGGAAGGTCAATTGCACTTCTAGGTTCCTCATTCAGGGAAGCAAAAGAGATCTCCAAGTCAGACATTCTGGATCCACATCCCATTGGTTGGAAGCCATTGCTGCTGCAATAAAAAACAAAAACAGATCTGCAATAAATAAAATGAAAAATGGAAGCATAAACTCTATGAAAACATACAAAAAATAGCATGCAGCCCTATTAAAGCTTTCTGCTCACCAATAAAAGATTCCTTTAGCTTCCCTTGCTCAAATCTGGAAGACTCCCTTGCACAAATTGCCCTCTCTCCAAGTCGCTCATTTTTCCCAAATCTGCTGCTCTTCAAATCTCTCTTCTTAGTTTGTGTGAGGGAGGAATGAACCCAATGGATTTTTATAACCTTTTTCTTCCCTCACTTAATCTTCTAGATGCTTCATATTTGAAATAGAAACACAAATAAAAAATGATTTTTGTGGGGTTACGGGCTGTTTTTCCGTCTGAAACACGTTCATATAGCTGAAGCCGTACTGAAAACGTGTTTCCGTACATACAGAACGTGTTTCCCGTACGTACGAGAATTTTTTTTTTTTTTGTACGAGGGAATCGACAACTGGGATGGGGCTGGTACTCGAGTGGCACTGGATCCAGGAGTTCAATCCCGTCCGCTACCACTATACCCTAAGTCATAAGATTCGGTGATTTTTTGCCATAAAATTAAAAAATCATCAATTATATGTGCCTGCCAAATTAATTCGTTGAAATTCGGCAATTTTTTTTCCCTTCGGCGGCTTGTGGGTAAACCCTAGTCTCTATCGACGACCAAAACTCCCTCCGTGTTAACGCATTTCTCATTGTGAGAGTCTGCGACTGTGCTATCGTCATGAATCATTCCCTGAGTGAAGGAGACCATTGTTGTTCTGTGGGTGAAGTGAAGTGTGGAGCCGTCGTTTCGTGAATTGCAGAGGGCCGAGCTTGAGGGAAGCACTTACTTAACTATGTTTCCGTCAGTCGCAGAGTGTCGTGAGAAGCAGGCGCAATGGTGATTCAAACTTGTTACTTCACAGTCCCGACTCCCTACTCTAGTGACCACTGACCAGTCTGTGGAGTCCCATTCCCGACTTCAATGTTGAGGGTTCTACAATTCTACTAAGTGACCTGTTGCCGCCGGATCAACACACCTGGTTAACGCAGCAAAAATCTTTGCTACTGCTCGGTGTGCCCTTGGGGGCAAGTCTCAAGTCAAGGCTGTCACCTGAGCTTGAATCCTCCGTATAGGCAAACTCCCAACGAAGCCAAGGGGGGTAGTCCCCAAGGAATGTTTCTAAGGTTGTTAGAGCTTCCAGTGAAATGGTTAAAAGTGTTTATATTTTTAGGAGTTTTTTGGGTATTGATTAGAAGAGTTCCAAAATAGATTTGCAACAAGGTTTAAAGATACTTTCACTAGCATAAATTAAAATAACTGCCAAAATAGATGCACAATTCTTGAGATGATATTAAGCAAATGAAAAGTGCAAAGGACTAGTGCCTTATGGAGTCATTATAGTATATAAATAGTGTTGAATGAAAGGGAAATGTTGTGCAAATGTCTCTTGGTTAATTTTAGATTATTAAGATTTAACCTTGTTAGGGAAAAAAAGGGAACTCCCGAGATACCGTGAGGTACAAGGAGGAATGTCCAGAAATTTAGAAATCAGTGGCTCCGTAAAAGGACATGTGGGCTGGAACAGAGTCTCGAGAGTGGTGTTCAACACTACACCAACAAGGATGTAGTCTAACTGGTGCTCTGAGGTCGCCTCCCAGTGGTTCCTGCATTCTTAGTCAGAATTTCCTCACACGAAATCCAATCGAAGTGACGGATTTTCACTTATCTTAAAAGGGAGGTTGATTTTATTAATGAATATTAAGTTAAGTGTGAAAAATTAAGTAGTGCTTCCAACTGCTTTTGGTATCCCACAGCTCAGACGAACTGCTGGTGGGTAGAGCATGTTGTCTGCCGAGATGCACACCAGCAGCAGAAATCTTTTGAAAGTTGTCTCCTCACTACAAGTGGGAGAGGTGTGGCCTTGGGGGCAATCAATGAGCTAGGTATTGTCACCTGAATCCCAACTCCTCCGTTTAGGCAAACTCCTAACGAAGCCAAGGGGTGTTGTCCCTAACAAAGAGTTTTTCTATGGCTCTGTGTTTTAAGTGTTTTTGTGTATGGTGATGCGGATGGGTGTTGTTTAGGATTTTTTTTTTAAATCATTACAAATTTATAGTGATGAAAATAAAATAATCACAAGATAACTGCAAGATCACAAGATTAAAAGATACAACCACTTGATAATTTAAAGCAAGACAACCATATGATATTGAAAGATAAGACAGATAACAGAGAATCAATTAAAAGGACCAGTGCCTTATGGACTCAAAAAATGAAGTGCTTGGGTTGCTTGATACAAGAGTTCAGAAAGTGGTAATGTTTGTGAGATCGTTTTGTAATTGTTCTTGGTTTATTTTATTGTAAATTTTATGTAATCTTGTTTTAGGTGTATGTGGAAATATAGCCGGAAATACTTTCAGTGGCTCCATTCGAAGACATGATGGACCTGCCTGGCTCACAAGCTAGGTGTTCAGAGAATTTAACTAGCGAGTGTCCAGGTTGGGTTGCTCGACGCCCCTACTTGGAATTTGCCCACTACCTGAGTATTTATCGAATCAACGTCGGTTCGTTGGTTATGGGTAAAAGTTTTATTATGTTTGAATCTTGCAAGATTAATCAGTCCAATACCGTTTCTGAGTATTCCTACCCCTTTCAAGGTTGGTCAGAGCATACTCCGGCAAGGAAACAACGAATAAATTCAAATTTTATTATGGGAAATGATGAGTTGTGAATTTTATTACAACACAAGAAAAACTCTCCGACAGAGAGCGCTCTTGACTTGTCTTATGATAGAGGTTCAAGAGACTTATGATGCACGGAATTAAAGTACTGTACTGAAAGTAAAATCTAATCTACCCAAGAATCTTTTTCAGGTCAAAGACCGTACTCGGGAGAGCATGGGGGTAAGTAAAATAAAATTAAAAAAACAACTCTCCGACAGAGAGCACTCTTGATCCACTATTGGTGAGATTCAAGAGATTTCTACTTTAAACAATTTTATATCAAAGATAAACTATTTAAGCACATGATGCATCAACTAGCAATTATTTGGAAAATGAGACTAAACTAGTAAAGCAAAACTAATCTAAGTATCGAAAATGAAACTAAGCTAAAGCTGCAGAGAGTTACAACACTAGAAGCTTCCCCCAAATAGGGGAAGTAGAATGTGGGGGCTTAAAAACCCCACTTGCTTTTTTATTAGTAAGCTACAATGCTTTTTTGGTTTTTTGGAATTTGTCAAAAAAGGTTTTTTGCTTGCTTTGGTTCTTTTGGCCTTTTGGCTCATTTCTTGCTTGGTTTACTTTTCGTTCACCTGTAGATAAGAGCTCTTATGCTTGAGATCCACTTGTGGTAACCGGAGAGAAGATTGTTTTAACTTTGATGGTGGAGATGAGAAGAATCCAAGTCCTTTTTAGATCTTTGGATGAAGATGAGCTCAATTGAAAGCCATTGTGCATTCAAGGATGAGGATGCCTTTGAAGTCTTTGAAGAAGGGGGAGATGCAAACTAGCTCATCCCTTCAAAATCTACCTAAAACTTGTTAAACAATACACTTAAACAAAAGAGAGAGATCTTAGTATGTTAGCACAAAAATAAATCAAAGAGCATGTATTGAGTCCAACTAAAGCATGCTACTTCAAAAAAATATTTAAATACCAATCATAAACAAGTAACTTGATCCACAAATACTTGCCCTATGTGCTTGAAAAAACAAGCCTTCTAAGCTAGATCCAACTCCAAATGATAAGCATATATTAAAAATTGAAACAATGTTACCTCATCAAAGCACCATGAACCATGCATGCACCAATTTGACCTCCAAAGTCTCAAACTTTATTCCAAGTTGCACAAAGGCAAAAAATATTACAATGTAAACGGGCAGAAGTTTCTTGCACAAAATAACCACACTTAAGAGAGCCCAGAGGCCTCTTATTTATACAAAAACTGAGTGCTAAAACCCTAAAACGAATTTGGCATGCAAAGAGGAAGCCAAGCCTTTGATTCAGAGTTAAACTGAGCTCTGGTGGGTGAAAAGAGGGTGACTTGGCCTCCACATGGAAAAGGCGTCCTCCCTTCTCCATTGTAACCACCACCAAGCCAATAAATAAATGCCACACAAGCAAATTCGCCCAAGCTAGAGAGGAGGGCGAATTCCCTCATGAAGATACACTGACAGTGCTCCGATACTTAACTGAAGATGGTTGGTGAAGATTGAAATATTTCTCATTGATCTCTGCCATGTCATTTAGCACTTTATTTTATTCAATTTGGCTTTTTTTTTAGAGATTTGACTTTTCTCAAAAATATTATTTTCTAAATATTTTAGTTAATATTTCTCATTTTTTGATTTTTTGAGAAAATATTAATTATGAGGCCAAATAATTGTCTGAAACTTAGGATAAGTGAGTTTGGGGTTTAACTGGGATTTTTGGCTTAGGAATTGAGCCTCCAATCATTTAAATCCACCCCCAAACCACTTAGTTATTACAAATTGAAAATTTTCAATTAAATCATAGGAAAAATGGTTTAATTAATTAAAAATTTAATAATAAAATAATAAAAAATAAAAAACTTGTCCAACGCGTCCGGTAAAAATTTTTCGGACATTGTTTTTAATGGACAAGGGACCCAGGAAATGACCATTTAAGACATACATGGTGTCTAGTAGGTTCATATACATCAGTTGGACTCTAATAACCCCCCAAGGCTCAAATTTCAAAATCAGGCATTCCAGCTTTGGAGGAAGCGAGAGAAAACCTTGTCGATTATTACTCGGCTATAGACAAAGCATAATTGACAAGGGCAAAAAACTCCCTGGAATGCCTTAGTTGATAGTCAAGTCATGGGCAACCGAGTCACTCAAAAACCCTACTAGCACACTTATTACAAACCCCGTGGGGCCATGGTCATTTCAGCAGAAAAATAAAACTGGCTAGCCAAAATTGGCTAGTCACCACAACTGGAACTTCTGATACACTGGATATGAACATAAATCATGTTCATCAAATGGTGGCTCATCGGAGGTCCAACTATTGTACAAAATAGCTGGTAACAGAGCATACGCAGTGTAGACAAATGATTTATTCGAATTGAAGAAAAAGGACCGTTGGCTCTCCGATAGAGAGTACTCTTGACTTGCTTTTCAGCGAGGTTCAAGAGATTTTAAGATTTGTAAAAAAAGTAAAACTGAAAATGAAAATGGAAAACTAAGTAATTAGACAAATTGTACTCTCCGATAGAGAGTGCTCTTGACCTGCTTTTCAACGAGGTTCAAGAGACTTTGGATTCCTTTTATTTAACAATGTTATATTAAAGCAATAAAATCTAAATCTAGAAAGCAAATTGTACTCTCCAATAGAGAGTGCTCTTGACCTGCTTTTCAACGAAGTTCAAGAGACTTTGGGTGAATTTTAGGTAGATTATATTTAACTTGAAAAAAAAGATCTAAGCAATTAGTAAAGATCTAAGTAATGAAAACTAATCTAGTGTATCAAAGAGACAACTCTAACTATCTATTCTACTTGCAGGTATGAAGCAAATGAAATGACAGGGTGATACAGGCTTCCCCCCAAAATGGGGGAAGAGGTTTTGCGGGGGCCGTAATCCTGCTTGCTCTTTTATTAAACTTTACAAAGCTTTGAAGAGGTTGATCTTTGAAGGCACAGGAAAGAATATGGGATATGAAGAAGGGGGAAAAAGAGGGTTTGTGCCTTCAAGTCTTTGGGCTTTTAATGTTCTTTGCTTGCTTTTTGCCATTTATGCTCTTCCTAAAAAGACAAAAAAAACTCAACAAAGGCTGGTTATAGTTAGGCTTTGTTAGTTTATAAACAAAATGATACAATCTTAGAGCTCGAAATACTAGATCTAAAAGCTAAAGCGAATAGAAAGAGAATGATAAACACTTGAAACTGCAATCTATTCTACTGGAGTGAATAGGTTAGAAGATGAAGCTATGCTTTGCTCAAATCGCTCTTAGTAAACAAAAAGGGAAAGAGAGATTGTTGATGTAATTTTGAAGAGAGGGATGAAGCCCCTTTATGCCATAGCTTGCATTGGTGTTGCTCTTTTGAAGGAACCTGAAACAAAAGTGTAAGTAAAAGCTGCCCAAAGTGTAGAAGCTTCAACCGAGTTCTAGTCCTTATGGGCTTTGTGATCTTCAGCTTAATAAACAAACTCACAACAAAGATAAGTAGATCTAGTGTGTTAGCAATAAAAGAAAACTAAAGAGCCTAAATACAATCGAGTATTGTCGACTACTTCTAGATCTCTAAAACTCTTTCACAAATAGAGTCATAGACAAGTTGACATCTGCAAATGTCTATTCAAATCAGTAAGCTAGATCTACAAATAAATGTAGGCAAGAAATAAATAAGTACAATGTCACCTCATGAAAATCACCACATTTGGTCAAGATGGATCTTCAAAGTCTTCAACAATATACTAAAAATGATCAATACTTTACAAACTGACAAAGGTTCTTGTTATCACACAACTTGTAGTTGCCCCTAGTGGTATCCCATCCGGGACGGTAGAGGAGATGGGCAACTAAAGAAGTGACCCAAGAGATGCCACGGTTCCCAATGCAAGGTGGGAGTCACGTCAACCGAGGCACTCTTCGCTTTAGATCAGGATGAATCAAGACCTAGGGGGAGACCCTATTACCAATCAAAGATGATTGGACCCAAACAAAGGTTCCTAGGGATAAGTAGACAATGAGTTACGGAAACCAACGCAAGGTTAAGTGGACCTAGAAGTTAAAGTATGGTTGAAGGTGGTTTGAGAAATGATTAGTGTTTCAACCAATGTATGATTTAGGCCACATGATTAGTTATAATGACAAGGTATAGTACCATGTGGTACACAAGTGGGTTTTACCTTCTTGGGATATGTGAAATGGCTTAAAGTGGACCCACAAGGTGAAGTTAAGGGATGCAATTGGCACTAGAGGATATGTAATGAGTAGATCTATGGATCTAAGTTGAATTTAGGAGTACCCATGTACCGGATCTAAGGTTTGACACAATTCCCAAGGAGTGGGACTTGCTTTGAGGAGGACTAGTGCCTTGTTGGATGGGCTAATGGAGTCAAAAGGTATGTCAAAGTGTAGATCGGGACACCTAGAGGTCAAGTCAAGTGGGCTAATTGAGATAGAATGGTTGGATCTAGCTAGATCTAGGATTTCATGAAATGACCCTAAGTGGACCACAATCCCTTAAAACAAGGAATGCTACCCCCAAGGCAGATCGTCACAAAATGATACTCTAGACCTAGGTTTCAAGGTATGGCCGTTCCAATTCCACAAAAATTTCAACCACCCACTTCCTCAAAGTGGGCAAACTCACTCACCCAAGGGAGTGCGACCTTGCTCAAGGAGGGCTAAAAGGTGGATAAGGTATGTCAAATCAAGTCCAATGGCCACCAAAATGTAGATCCAAGTAGCTTATGCACCGATCTATGTGGATCTAGAAAATCAAGTCAATCCAAGGGTTAGATCTTACTAGATTTGAGTTCTAAGATGCCAAGTAGTTCAAAAGGGGGTTTTAATCCCTTAAAATATGGAATGATGCCCACAAGGTAGAAATCACCAAAGTAAAAGTCTTGGGGGTAGGTTATCAAGTGTGTAGATTGCAAATCAAGCGGGATCTCACCTACCCATATGCTAGATCTAACCCAACAAGCCTCTCTAAGGAAGTGCGATTTGGTTCAAGAGGGCTAAATTGCCTTGAAAAGTGTGTCAATTTTAACCCAATCACCACCAAACTATAGATCTACCTAGGGGTGGATGCTATAGAGGTGGGTTCTTAAGATCTTTTCAAAAGCAAGGCTAGATCTAAGTAGATCTAAGAAAAAACAAAATTGGGGTTTTAATTAATTAGGGTTTGTGACCAATGAAGATAGAATGGATGAAAGAGGCACATACCTTGTAGATCTTACCTCAATTGCTTGTGGCCACCTTGCAAATTGATAGCATTCTCCTATGTGTATATTCAAGAGTGAGATCCAAGAGCTCCAACCAAAACGTCCTCCTCCAAGATAGCCAAATCATCCTCCTCCTACAAGACAAGATCAAAGAAACAAGTCAAGTAAGATGATTATGAAAATGATAGAAAGATGTAATAGAAAGCATCAACTATGTCACAAAGATACAATAATGATACTCCCTGTCACAAGATCAACCCAAGAGAGAATATGTGGATCCCTCCAACAATAACCCTCAAGAAATCGCCCTCCTCTCCATCAATTCGACTTTCCTGCAAGAAAACTAGTAGAAGCACCAAAATCCACAATGATACATACAAGAGATACTGTATACTCAATATGCAAGAGAATCCACAAGACAAGAGAGATATGCTCTACAAAGAAGTGTTCTATTCCAATATTCCAGAGCTCCAAAGGTGAGCTATACAATAGGGGGTCTCCTCCTTATATAGGATAATAAAGACCAAAACCCTATACCACTCTACAATACTAAATCAAATGAGTGGTTGAGATTAAAAGATCTAAATATACAATCAATGGCTAAGATGAACCATAATAACATAACACATGGATCACCCAATATAATGATGACGTCATAGTCTAAAATAATCATGGAGGGTGACGTCATCCACTAGAGGGGGTAAAAGTATCGAAGCCCACCTCATAATGACTAGGACATGACATAAGAAGCACATGGTGGGGCTAGGAGGCATCATTCCTTACTAGCTCATTCCCAAGGCACAATAAAATAATAAAATATGTCCAATATAATATAAATGATCAAATCTGTCCTCAAAATCTGTGACAGACAAGCAGAAAAAGACCTCTTGTGATCGCCTTGGGCCTACCCACATGGTGAAAATTGGCTGGAAGATAGTGGGATCACCCTGGAAGACCTCTATGAAAACCAAATGCCAAAACCTTGCCTCAGTTGCCCAAATGGAATTCCTCAGTGACCACTTTATCCCATTTTTAAACTGCCTCGGTAATTGTGAAAGTGCCAAAACTGCCTCCTAAGGCATCTGGGCTGTCCATCTGAGCCCAACAGGCTCTCCAGAAGGGGGGTAAATGGTAAAAACAAGTGGTTGGACCACCCCCTCCTCATACAACGCCCTAGGTGAACTGGCCTCTCCTGGCCCCTGCTGCTCAGGCTGGGCAATCAACCCCAAATCTGGTCAACAAGTGTAAAAATGCACCAATCACTGTCAGAAGTGTCTCATTGGATCCAGAAGACCCAAATCCACTAGGAATGTGTACTCATACACCATGGGTTGCCCTAATGGATTAGCTGTAGGGTCCACCATATATGGACAATGCATAATCTGCTGATCTGAAGTAATAATAAAACCTGCGGAACTACATCAATCATCATCTGAACCATTTGTCCATCATATGATATCATCACCAAGTATGTGGGACCATCAATCATCATCAATAGGTATATATATATGGCCCCCATCATCACGGATCCCAATAATATGCAACCAAGGATAAATCACATCAGTAGACTAAGACATGCTTCTCTAATCATTCTCACAGCCAAGCTCAAAGTATAACATCCATTTAGTGGCATTAATCAAGTTAGCATATTCCTTTGTTATATAAAATTACTTGCACAATAGTTCAAATGACAAACTCACCCATTGGACATGGTCAAACTGCTAGTGAAGGATGAAGGCTAGGAACAAGGTTGGGCCAAGGGGTTGACTTGTCTAACTTAACTCAAAAATACTTTGGACTAGGAGAAGGAGGAAAGCTACAAACTCTGTGCTGGACAAAATAACACGGGGGATGGCTGTGCCTCACAAATGGATAAGTTGTTCAGAGAGTGCTTATTCAACTTAGGCATCATGTCTACATCAAGTTGATCCAGGTTCATTAGGATCATTCAATTTCATTTCATGGCCTTTTTGGCCTACATAACCCTTCGGATCTCAGGTGTGCTGATAAGCACAACTAGTTGCAGCTTGCATCCAGGGCATGTTTTCAAATACATATAAGGTCAGCAATTGTTTAGATATAGCTTTTAAGAACCATTGCTTTTTTTTGGACCTTTCTTATACTCTTCGAGGAGTATGTTTAGCTGTTCATCGCTCTTGCCCTTTTTAGTTTCCATGGGCGAATTTATAAGTTTCCATAAGTAGAACATGAGCTTTCAGTTTTAGCCAACAACATCTCAAGTGACTAGGGGGAGTTCGAGCCAATGCCAAACATCGGGACAACCGACTAGAATGATTTAGGCCTACAATGCAACTCACCAAAGGCAAGTTTTGTCACCAACTTAGAGCCGAGACACTGAATATACAGGGATGCGGTCCAAACACAGAGGTAGAAAAATGGGGAAGCCCTTAGTATTAGAAAGTCAAATGAGACAGGTCAAGGTTTAAAGTCAAATAGGAAAGTCATGTATGGATGGAGTCAAGTGAATATGAAGCCTACCCTAGCAGACAACTGGTGTCAGGAAAGACCATATCTATGTAAGGTGGAAAACCAGTGGGTTTTGTTAAATGACCTAAATGTGCAAGCAATTGTCCATTTTATGATTTATAGTTCATTTTAAACAGTTTGCCACATCAGGAATAATATACCAAGCAGATGCTGTGATCACGACTAAATCAACAAGATAATAATCCATAGTCAATGATAAAACATCCATAGATCATACAACATCATTATAGTAAGAAACATCATATACCATCTGAAACACTGTTGCAATACATCTCTAAGCACTGAACTGAAACTGTATGGGATAAAGGGTCACATCGGTCATCAAATCTGTACTCTCAATGCTCAGCCTTGACACAAGGTCTAACATAAGTCTGAATAATACACTGCTCTGATCATGAGTGATCACAAAATATACAATCATCGTAGCCATGCTCTGAATAATGGAAGCTCTGGAATGTGCAGATATCTGCTAAACAAGAATAGTAGCCCAGCTACTATGGTGTGATAACATCTTGCTCCAGCTGGGAAAAGTGCTCTAAGGGAGAGAGCGCTTGAGAACCTCAGAATCTCTGGTCTCGATTTGCTCTGCATCAATCTTCAATCCAGCACTGCACCATCCTTGCTTTCAGCTTTTATTTTGCACCTGTTCCTGTGCTCACAAACACTAGAATACCTCATGGAGCGTGTATGGGAAAAATATAAAATAAAACTGAAACTGAAATCTACTCTAAAGCATAATCTGAAAGGCATAAAAGAAAAATTAAACTAACATGGCCTATATCATTTATTCATCATTCATTATTTTTATTACTGTGTAGGAGGAAAAGAGAACTTTTTATCTCAACTTGCACAGGCAGCCAAAAGTGTTCACGGAAATTAAAAGTTCTTTTATGCATGCAGGAAAAGAGACAAACTTAAGGAGCAAGACTCAACTCAATCAAACACAAAAACAAGCAGACACTCCAAGCAGAAAAGAAAAACGGGGCAATACTCATCACACAGAAAAAGAAAAAGCACACAAATACTATTGCTCAAGTGAGCTTATCCAGAAGCTACCTACTCTAAACAGGCAAGGCAAGGCATAGCAAGGAAGGTCAGGGATGATAATCCCTTAACTCCCTCTGGTTGATAGGCAGTAAGATACGTTGGCCAGTCCCAGTGGTGAGAAAACACATCTCACTCATGCAACGCTCAACAGTGAGCGGTCCAACCCAAAAGTCACCTGATCCCCTGGATCGTATATAAATCATTAGGCATTACGACCCTATCACCAATTTTGAACCTTTGGTTATTTACAGATTGAGGGATGGCTTCAATAACATGTTCAGGAATAGGTTGGATATCAGAATTGCATCGAGGTTGAGGTGTAACTATGCTTGAATTCCTATTAGGAGGAATTGCATCAAATCTGGACGATCCATCGTTTATAGGTACATCTAACCTACCAATCAAGACTTCTCTTACTATTCTCCTAGGAGGACTTTCTACTTGTGGGTGAATGATATACTTTGGAGCTTCCCCCACAGTCCAAAAGTCTCTATCAACATC
Source organism: Larix kaempferi (assembly GCA_027924585.1). Classification (NCBI taxonomy): domain Eukaryota; kingdom Viridiplantae; phylum Streptophyta; class Pinopsida; order Pinales; family Pinaceae; genus Larix; species Larix kaempferi. The sequence continues at coordinate 8,073,767 of BSBM01000252.1, forward strand.
CTCATCTCTTTCAGTATAGACTATGGGTGGTAGGTTTTGATTTTCAATACTTCTGCTACTACCTTCTCCAGATGGGATAGGAATGGTCATATTTTCTAAAGATGCCAGATGGTCAGACATATGACTAGGAACCGTGCCAGGCATACTCTGAGCTCTTATATCCAAAGATGTTGGTGAAGAAATAGGAGTATGAAATGAATCTGTGGAGTCCATATTCTCTCCACCAATGGGTAATTCACTGGGCAAAAGGAAACTAGGATAAGGTGCAAGCCAACTTGGCTCAGCGGGTTCTTCCTGAAAAATGGCTATATTACTCAAAGAAAAGTCTTCCCCAGGGGCATCATGGATTAAGGCATGTTCTTGCCAACTCATGGAGTTGTCATTCACTTGCCTCAAAACCCCATCCTCCAAGGACAAATGGGACAAATGATCAGGGACATCATAAAAGTGATAATCAACTGGTTCTTCATCATTCCCCTCAGATGGGGGAAGGTGTGTTCCTTCATTGTTATTTGCCCAAGGAGTAATGTGAGGTAAACCTTGTCTTCCTCTTTTTGTGTTAAGGTCAACTAGGAAAAACCACTCATGTACTGTCCTAGGTATATACTCACCCCTTCTAATTCGATCAAAGTTAAATTCAGAAGTGTTTAGTTGAGAAGTGGGCTCGGGTTGTTCAATGTGTGGCCCTCTAAGTTCTTTCGACACTTCACCCCGAAGTGACTCAAGGTTTGCTTCTCTAACAGCAATAGCTCTTTCCCTTTCTTCCTCAGAATAACTATCATCTCCAAATGATCTCCAAATACTTTCCCTTTGCGGACTAGGATCATCATCGTGGCCACTCATGACCATGAAGATACCTTCAGGTAATAACTCACCCTCACCAAAAGTGTTCCTCACACCATCCTCATAATTCTCAAGATGCCCATCATAGAATGGCTCCCGGTACACCCTAACCAAAGACCCATCAGAGTTGGGGATACTAACATATGATAAATCCATCTGAAGATGTCCCCCTAGCCCAGCGGACCACTTCCTACAAAGGAGCATACCATAGGCTGGAGGGAGATCTATAACTACTATATCCATTAGCATGGATATGTCGGGGCATGAAAACAGGTCAGCTCTCAAGTTTTTGATCAAACCAAAGACTTTAACTGGCTTAGAGTCAATCCCACAAACGTTCCCATAAGGCCTAGTTATTTCTAATCCCATGGCTTCCATGACTTGCAAAGGCATCACATTCATGGAGGCACCTGAATCCAACATACAATTATGAAGAAGGGTATCACCAATGCGAAGTGTAAGATAAAATGGTTGGTGACCACCATTCTTTCTCTCATATAAGGCAGTTTGGATGTTAATGGGAGGGTCATCCTCTTCATCAACCATAGCACTAGGTGCTGAGTTTTGAGAAGATGAACCTTCACCACTACTTGTGGCAGTCTCAGGGATACTCTCGAAAAACAACATGACAAGAGTTAATTCAATTATGTTGGTCAATATCAGTAAAAAACAACACTGTAATATAGTTTCGAATCCCAATACAGGTTTCCACGATTCTCAAGGTAGCACCCCAAAAACGTGACCTTGTAGAGAAGAAAATCAGGTGGCCTGGGGTGCACCAGTCTGCCCAATCAGATCTGCAAAAACATCTGCTAAAATTCTGTTTTAAATAGAGCTGCAAAAACCTGCTGTAATTCTGATTTTTTAACAGTTTCACACTTCCCAATGCAACAGGTCAAAAGGTGATGCCCTCAGGAATTTGTGGACAATTTAGCTAGGGCGAATTTAGTGGGTGGACTAGAATTATCAGATTCCAAATATTTTTGGTTTTATGAATTTTTTAAGAATTTTAGGGTTTTTCCAATAATATTATATTTTTAGGGTTTTTTCAATATAGAAATGCATGTAATTTAAAAGACAAGTAAATTGGTAAAAGCATAGTTACCAAAATTGTGCTTTAAATCGCGATTTCCTGATTTAAATTTGGATCGGGCCCTAAACGAGTCGATTTAAACTGGGCCGACTTTTACTCGAGTTGACCGATTTTGACCCGGTCAACGCGATTTTGGCTCGAGATTTAAACCTTTGCTCGAGTTATAGTCGCAATTTTTGTTCCGTGTGCAGCCCAACAATTGTTAAAAACCCGATTTTGACTGTGTTTTCTCATTTCTTCGTTTGTTGTGGGTGTATTCGTCTGCGTCCCGTGTTTTCTTCCAGTTGGTGTGAAGGAGCAGTGACCATCATCTTCATAGTGGGTTGTGGCTACCTACCTGTGCAGGAGTTAACTTGTTATTCAGTTGTGAACTGTGCAGTGTGAGTTGTGACTCTGAACAATATGAAGGGGTGGCCGGCAGCGACAAAGTTTGAAACTTTGAAGTTTAAATGGTGTGAAGGGATAGACCTGGGCAGGACTTAACTCACGTGTTAAGGGGTAGTGAAAGTTACGTGTTAAGGGGCAACGATCATGGGCGAGAGTTAACTGAAGTCTGAAAATCAGCCAACTGCCAGACTTCTATGGATGAGAATTGATATATTTTGGACATCTATTGATATCTTTTGGACATCTATTGATAACTTGAAGTATATGGAGTTGACCATTTGAATATCTATGAAAAATGTTTTTTTTTTAAAATTCAAAATGTGTATATATTTAATTTTTTGTATTTGCCGATTTTTTCCCGATCCGATTCAAACTCTTCGCTCTTTTGCCTTGCCGATTTATTGTTGATTCTGATTATGGTAACTTTGGGTAAAAGAGAGTTGGTTTTGTTGAAAAAGATAAGGCATATGATTTTTCTCTCAATCCCTAGGGCATTGAGAGACCAATACCAACATCCCTCTCTAAAAATGGCTTCCTTAGGGCATCAACCAACAACTTCACAAGTTAGGTGGAAGAGCCCAATTAGGGCAAGAGAAGGAATCCAAGGACCAATACAATGCTAGGTTAACACAATATCAGCAAGAAACCCTAACACATAAGAGTAATGCACCATAAAGCATCATTAAACTAGGTAAAAGTATAACTTATTGATTCTTTAACAAAGATGAGCAGAATTTCGTCTTAGGTCTCCTTTGTGCTTGAGTTAGTAGAACCATTCTAGCATCAACCAATAACATGTGCAATAGAAACCATAGATGTCACTTCAATCAACCTTCAAGCAAGAAATATCATCCTAAGAGAGGTGCGCATAACATCAAGAGCTCCAATACACTAGTAGAAAAATAAAAGATCTCATAATGAACCTTTACAATGAGAGGGAGGCACTATTTATATAAGACTAGCCTCACCTAATTTTAAGTTATTAGCCTACAAGATAATTTAAAAAATATAACTTTTGGCTTGCTCACCCACAACTTTGGGGGCTGTTGCCGCCTGGTTCCACACCTGGGAAAACGCAGCAGAAGTCTTCAAGCTGCTGGTGTGGCCTTGGGGGCAAGTCAAAGTCAAGTGCTGTCACTTGGGACTCGACTCCTCCGTCTAGGCTTTCCTAGCGAAGCCAAGGGGGGTAGACCCTAAAATTAAAAGAAACTAAAGCCTCTAATCTAGGAATTAGAAAAAATACTTTTGCAACCAAGACAGACAACATATACCCTTTTCAAATAAAGAACATCATTTATCATTTTCTCCCATTTAGAATAATCATCATTTCAACTGCATACTAGTCAACAATAAAATGAAATTTGCATCAGGACCAGTGCCTTGCTATGGAGTCAAATAACAAATGCATAGACAGAAAAGTAAATGTTGTGGAGTGTTCTTGGTTTATTTTAAAATTTAATGTGATGGTGATCTTTTTTATTAAGGCATGTGGGTTCCCGATATACGCAAGGTACGGGGGAACATGTCCGGAAATTTGAAGTGTGGCTTCCCTCTCAGGCTTTAGGCTGGATCGGAGTCTCGAGGAGGTGTTCAGATGCTATACCAACGAGGGCAAGCCTAACGGTTTCCAAGAGGTCGCTATCCAGTTTTATCCCAAGCCTTCTGGGAAATTTGCCCACGACAACAAATTGCGAGTTGTGCCGGATTTTCACAAAGGGTTTTTTTTATTGGGGTGGTGTTAAGTCCTATTACTAGTCATCAACTCCTTTCTGGTGTGTACCAACTGGATCAGACTAAGCTGCAAGTTGGCCACAGAGCATACGGGAGAAGACCTTGGTATATTTTATAAAAAATTTTAAGAACCCAAATTTTATCTTTTATAACCCCAAGAGTCTCTTTTCAGGCATGCATTTCGGGCAAGCCCTCATACACAACCCTACTTCGGGAAAGCAAGGGGGGCGTTATGAAATTGTAAAAAAAAATGTGAAAAGCTAGGTTGTGAGTGAACTTGTGGCCCGCTAGTGAAACGGACCAACAAGGTTTATTTTAATCCTAATTGATTTTATTAATGCCGAAAAACAAGAAATAAAACTACTCTAACATTCACGCCATGAAAATGAGACGACACAGGCCACCCCTGGGGGGATGGGGTATGGGCGCTGGCTAGCCCACTTGCTCTCGTTTAATAGTTGTTTACAATGATTTAGAGAAGTGCCCCAGTCTACTTTAAGTGACTTGGTGGCTTACAAAATTTGAGGATAAAATTGACCGGTTTTTAAAAATATGAAAGTTTGTCCTCCGGATTGCCTGGATGCTCGAAATTTCGGCAGCACTTCCTCCTACCTGTTCGTCTTTTGCTGCAAACCAGCAAGCAATAATTAGTATAAGATGCCCAAAAACACTTTAAGAGTGTCTTTGGAACACCTCCTAAAAAACCCAAAAAATTCTAAGTTAAAAACTAAGTAAAAATGACGAAAAGTAACCAAGTAAAACAAGCTATGGGGCTTGTCTACTTGGGATCTTTGCTAGCCTTTAATGGCTGCAAATTTCAAGCTCTAGGGCAGCCAGGTAATACTTTGAAATCAGATCTAATACTACTTCAGAAAAACTTGAAAGATTTTGACAACTTAAACCAGTTTTTGAAAAGAAAGTACTAGATAACCAAGAAGCTTTGATCTATGAACAATAAACTCTTTATGAAATGAAAAAAATAAAACTTCTTGATGACAGAATCTGATTTATTTAAGTTTTTAACAGCAGTATGTAAATCAGATCCACTTTTGATTAGTAACTAGTAACCATAAAATTTGATTTTTTCTTGAATGAGAGAGAGAGAGATGGAACAAATCCTTGTTGAAAATCGAAGCTTTGAAGATGGTTTAGTGATGTTTGAAGGGACTATATCTGCAAACAATGATTAGTAAAAAGGGGAAACAAACAAGATCCTCCTTCTTGCCAACTCAAGAAAACACCTGCACATCACAGATCTCACCAAAAAAAATATTAAGTGTAGATATATACTCACAAGAAACTATGATTGCATATCCATAAACAAATGAAAGATACAAAAATAATCTCTTACCAAGCACACATCACTAAGCTGCTACAATAAACAAATTGAAAACAACTTATCTCATAGATTGGTAACAATCTTTCCGATGAGCACACCACACCCTTGAAGAATGAAACTTATGCACAAGTCATCTTGGAAAAAGAAACAAGATATTACATCCACATATGACCAAACACCACAAGCTGACCTCCAAAGTCTTCTTTTATTCAAATGAGAAAAAATATTACAATCATAAGTCTCTTGCTCCAATTCTCACTCTGCCCGCTCGCTTGATAATCCAACCAAGTACAACTTAGTTGGCAACATCTGGCTCCAACTGCGGGACGTGTGCTCGATCCAGTCTTCAGGCAAGGAGAGCATACGAGAATACCAGAATCTCCGGTTTCTATGACCTGTAAAAACATCTCAACTTGACAAGAAAACCTTTCAGTAGCACAAGTTCTTATAAGAAGCCAATGAACCATAAGTTGCATTATTCAAAAACTAAAAAAATGACTAATGAAAAAATTCTAAGTACATAAAAGGAAAGTATTGAAAAATAAATGTTGAAAGTAAATGCTCACTTAATGAGCTTATTTTCCTACTCTAAGCATAACAAAATAAATGCTAAGTAAAATGATAAATCCAATGCAACCATCTTAACATTTTATCAATATAAAAACTTTTCACCTTGTGTTTGGTTACCAGCCAAAACAAGGATACCTTATTTAAAAAATGCAAACCTGCATGATAATTCTGGATTGGAGGATTGGATTGGTGATCATAGGCATATGATAGATCTTTGAAGTGCTTCCCCCAATGGTAAGTCCTCATGCAGGCCTCTTCTACCCATGACTGGATAGAGCTGAGAAAAAACTCGGAATGATAAGGCAGACCAACTACCTCATCATATTGATCTGAAAGGCTCTTCTGATAGTTTATTTCTGTGAAAGTATAAGCCCCAGACTGCTCCAAATCATAAGGAACCTCTGAATGTGCTGATGAAGGCTGAAACTGACATTCCACTGATTTTATCCTACCCAAATCTTCGTTATACTGTTGATCCAAGTCTTCGTTACTAATACTCATTAATGGCTCTAATTGATCATGAGAAATATCTACAGGCTCCTCTTCCATATCAAAATTTCCCAAGGTCTCAAAATCAACACTCCCCTCTCTTGATATATCAAAGATGGGTTTTTCTAAATCCATCCAACAATCATCATGCCCATCCTTGTAAATGAAGGGGGAGTCTTTGTCTATTGCATCACAACCCTGGCCATACCCATCCTCATGTTCATAATACTTATCCTCAGAAGGCTTGGTTTGAAAGATATTACAAGGTATAAAGTTGTCCAAGACTTCACCACTATGCGGAGAAAAAGGAGGAGTGTCATCATAAATCATACAAAAATCATCACAAGTTTCTTTAAAGGCTTTTGTAATGGTTGCTTCCTTAGGTGAATTTGAAGTACAAACATCATCATCTTCACTAAAGTAATCCTGAAATCCCAAATCTTCAATGGCAATTTGAGGAAGCTCTTCTGAAACATCTTCAATTGAAGACCCTTCATGAATTTTTTTGTCAACTTCTATAATGGCTTCCTCTTTAGGCAAATCTGAAACACACATGTGATCATCATCGTAGATTTGAGAACACTCCATATTTTCAATGTTTTCAGCTATGGTGACAAGAGGATGGTTTTCAACAAAATCTTCAGTTAAGGGTGCTTCATGGATCTCTTCGATAGGGTCATGCTGAGTCTCTTTTTTAAAGCCAGATTGTGCTATAGGGAGATCTACACGATTGATATAACTTAGAGGCACCTCCCAATATTTATTATTCTCTGTCATGATGATACGAGGAAAGTTGGGGTCTTCCTTATGATACTCAATCCAAGGTATGAACAAGAGAAAGTACCTTCTAAGGATCCTATCCAAGTGCTCCATACTAGCTCCTTTATTATGCCATTGCCTTATAAATATTCTAAGGAGGCTTGAAAGAGAGTTAATACATTTATTTGGAAGCTCTTTAAAATACCATTGATAAACAGGTCCCTGTAATGTACGAACAAACATCTCCATTATGTTATCTTCATATAAGACTTTGAAGTTAGCCACAACTTTAAGAAAAGAAAAGACATGCCGGGTTTCTACATCATCATCATCTCCCCAAAAGACCGGTAGATAATCAGATACATCTTCACCATCATGATAATTAGGGAAACCAGGGATGTCTGAGAAGTCAATGGGAGGATGTGCATCGGAAATTTGCTCACTAGACTCTTTATCATCCATTTTCAAAGATCAATAGCCTGAATTTGAAATGACCATGGGATATATTTGGTACTGAATCAGTGGAGTTGTCAAAAGGTGAGTCTTTATAGATTTTACTGAAATGGATGGACTCATCTACACACAAGCAGTCTCAACAAACTATATGAGAAACAAAGGGTTTTATCCCTTCAATGGAGTCGCCATGTGAGAATAAAAATATACATATAAAACAATCTCACAAAGAATTCTATTTTTGCTTTTCTTTGAACTTTTATACAAAGAAAAAAGGTTAGTGGAGTCGCCAGATGAAAAATTAAAAATCTAATCTAAAGATTCATCAAACAAAGCAAAAACAAAAAGGAAAACTCAAAAGTCGTATTCCGGGAATAAAAAGACTTATCCCCGGCAACGGCGCCAAAAATGGATGTTGCCAACTAAGTTGTACTTGGTTGGATTATCAAGCGAGCGGGCAGAGTGAGAATTGGAGCAAGAGACTTATGATTGTAATATTTTTTCTCATTTGAATAAAAGAAGACTTTGGAGGTCAGCTTGTGGTGTTTGGTCATATGTGGATGTAATATCTTGTTTCTTTTTCCAAGATGACTTGTGCATAAGTTTCATTCTTCAAGGGTGTGGTGTGCTCATCGGAAAGATTGTTACCAATCTATGAGATAAGTTGTTTTCAATTTGTTTATTGTAGCAGCTTAGTGATGTGTGCTTGGTAAGAGATTATTTTTGTATCTTTCATTTGTTTATGGATATGCAATCATAGTTTCTTGTGAGTATATATCTACACTTAATATTTTTTTTGGTGAGATCTGTGATGTGCAGGTGTTTTCTTGAGTTGGCAAGAAGGAGGATCTTGTTTGTTTCCCCTTTTTACTAATCATTGTTTGCAGATATAGTCCCTTCAAACATCACTAAACCATCTTCAAAGCTTCGATTTTCAACAAGGATTTGTTCCATCTCTCTCTCTCTCATTCAAGAAAAAATCAAATTTTATGGTTACTAGTTACTAATCAAAAGTGGATCTGATTTACATACTGCTGTTAAAAACTTAAATAAATCAGATTCTGTCATCAAGAAGTTTTATTTTTTTCATTTCATAAAGAGTTTATTGTTCATAGATCAAAGCTTCTTGGTTATCTAGTACTTTCTTTTCAAAAACTGGTTTAAGTTGTCAAAATCTTTCAAGTTTTTCTGAAGTAGTATTAGATCTGATTTCAAAGTATTACCTGGCTGCCCTAGAGCTTGAAATTTGCAGCCATTAAAGGCTAGCAAAGATCCCAAGTAGACAAGCCCCATAGCTTGTTTTACTTGGTTACTTTTCGTCATTTTTACTTAGTTTTTAACTTAGAATTTTTTGGGTTTTTTAGGAGGTGTTCCAAAGACACTCTTAAAGTGTTTTTGGGCATCTTATACTAATTATTGCTTGCTGGTTTGCAGCAAAAGACGAACAGGTAGGAGGAAGTGCTGCCGAAATTTCGAGCATCCAGGCAATCCGGAACACAAATTTCCATATTTTCCAAAACCAAAATGTTGCCGCCTGGTTCCACACCTGGGAAAACGCAGCAGAAGTCTTCAAGCTGCTGGTGTGGCCTTGGGGGCAAGTCAAAGTCAAGTGCTGTCACTTGGGACTCGACTCCTCCGTCTAGGCTTTCCTAGCGAAGCCAAGGGGGGTAGACCCTAAAATTAAAAGAAACTAAAGCCTCTAATCTAGGAATTAGAAAAAATACTTTTGCAACCAAGACAGACAACATATACCCTTTTCAAATAAAGAACATCATTTATCATTTTCTCCCATTTAGAATAATCATCATTTCAACTGCATACTAGTCAACAATAAAATGAAATTTGCATCAGGACCAGTGCCTTGCTATGGAGTCAAATAACAAATGCATAGACAGAAAAGTAAATGTTGTGGAGTGTTCTTGGTTTATTTTAAAATTTAATGTGATGGTGATCTTTTTTATTAAGGCATGTGGGTTCCCGATATACGCAAGGTACGGGGGAACATGTCCGGAAATTTGAAGTGTGGCTTCCCTCTCAGGCTTTAGGCTGGATCGGAGTCTCGAGGAGGTGTTCAGATGCTATACCAACGAGGGCAAGCCTAACGGTTTCCAAGAGGTCGCTATCCAGTTTTATCCCAAGCCTTCTGGGAAATTTGCCCACGACAACAAATTGCGAGTTGTGCCGGATTTTCACAAAGGGTTTTTTTTATTGGGGTGGTGTTAAGTCCTATTACTAGTCATCAACTCCTTTCTGGTGTGTACCAACTGGATCAGACTAAGCTGCAAGTTGGCCACAGAGCATACGGGAGAAGACCTTGGTATATTTTATAAAAAATTTTAAGAACCCAAATTTTATCTTTTATAACCCCAAGAGTCTCTTTTCAGGCATGCATTTCGGGCAAGCCCTCATACACAACCCTACTTCGGGAAAGCAAGGGGGGGCGTTATGAAATTGTAAAAAAAAATGTGAAAAGCTAGGTTGTGAGTGAACTTGTGGCCCGCTAGTGAAACGGACCAACAAGGTTTATTTTAATCCTAATTGATTTTATTAATGCCGAAAAACAAGAAATAAAACTACTCTAACATTCACGCCATGAAAATGAGACGACACAGGCCACCCCTGGGGGGATGGGGTATGGGCGCTGGCTAGCCCACTTGCTCTCGTTTAATAGTTGTTTACAATGATTTAGAGAAGTGCCCCAGTCTACTTTAAGTGACTTGGTGGCTTACAAAATTTGAGGATAAAATTGACCGGTTTTTAAAAATATGAAAGTTTGTCCTCCGGATTGCCTGGATGCTCGAAATTTCGGCAGCACTTCCTCCTACCTGTTCGTCTTTTGCTGCAAACCAGCAAGCAATAATTAGTATAAGATGCCCAAAAACACTTTAAGAGTGTCTTTGGAACACCTCCTAAAAAACCCAAAAAATTCTAAGTTAAAAACTAAGTAAAAATGACGAAAAGTAACCAAGTAAAACAAGCTATGGGGCTTGTCTACTTGGGATCTTTGCTAGCCTTTAATGGCTGCAAATTTCAAGCTCTAGGGCAGCCAGGTAATACTTTGAAATCAGATCTAATACTACTTCAGAAAAACTTGAAAGATTTTGACAACTTAAACCAGTTTTTGAAAAGAAAGTACTAGATAACCAAGAAGCTTTGATCTATGAACAATAAACTCTTTATGAAATGAAAAAAATAAAACTTCTTGATGACAGAATCTGATTTATTTAAGTTTTTAACAGCAGTATGTAAATCAGATCCACTTTTGATTAGTAACTAGTAACCATAAAATTTGATTTTTTCTTGAATGAGAGAGAGAGAGATGGAACAAATCCTTGTTGAAAATCGAAGCTTTGAAGATGGTTTAGTGATGTTTGAAGGGACTATATCTGCAAACAATGATTAGTAAAAAGGGGAAACAAACAAGATCCTCCTTCTTGCCAACTCAAGAAAACACCTGCACATCACAGATCTCACCAAAAAAAATATTAAGTGTAGATATATACTCACAAGAAACTATGATTGCATATCCATAAACAAATGAAAGATACAAAAATAATCTCTTACCAAGCACACATCACTAAGCTGCTACAATAAACAAATTGAAAACAACTTATCTCATAGATTGGTAACAATCTTTCCGATGAGCACACCACACCCTTGAAGAATGAAACTTATGCACAAGTCATCTTGGAAAAAGAAACAAGATATTACATCCACATATGACCAAACACCACAAGCTGACCTCCAAAGTCTTCTTTTATTCAAATGAGAAAAAATATTACAATCATAAGTCTCTTGCTCCAATTCTCACTCTGCCCGCTCGCTTGATAATCCAACCAAGTACAACTTAGTTGGCAACAGGGGCTAAACCACTCTAAAAGACATAAAAGTAAAAAATAAAGTGCAATTAGGCTACACCAAGTGCTAGGTGTGCCAAAAGGAGGACATCATGCCCCAACTAACCCCAACAGGTGTGTGCCCTCAACGTCCTCCTTCAGTATCCTTATAGGCTTCTTCAATAAGGAAGTACAAATTGCGGGTAACATAGCCCAGAGGAGGGGTTTTATAACCAAAAATAGGTCCAAGTGAGGAAATAAGGTGTGCTGAACAAATGCTATCACCTTTTACATGGAAAATAAATGGGTGTGGTCATGCATCCAAGTGATTAGCCCCCCAAGGGCACCAACCCCTATAGGGCGAGCACCTCCTGGAGGTGGAAATCAGGCGGACAATCCATGACATGATTAGGGATATTTAGCCACAAATCAACACTCTACACTTCAACTTGGCATTTATATCAATTTTTTTTAACCCCTTGCTCTAGTAGACCTGATTAGGAATGTTGCAGATACTCTGTGGCGTAACAACTGGCTCCAACTGCAGGACATGTGCTCTTCTCGGGAGTGTTTGAGAACCCCCTAGAATCTCTCGGGTACTTGTAGGCCTACACACACATCTAACAAAAGCGACGTCAAATGCATCATGAAGCAGACTCCATAGGTATATACTATCTGTTACTCCATTGCCCACCTTTAGGGCTCAACCCCCATGGGTTCATAACTTCTCGATCCACTTCTTCTCTTCTTTCTTGGTTACCGTTGCCACTTTATCTAGATCTTGATTTAAAAGTTATTTTATAAGTAGATCTAAATATTAGCAATCTAAAACCCATACAAGTTTTATTTGATCATCTAGATCTAGGTTGCTTTTCTTCAAATTTTGCAAAGTTGAAAGTGTAGATCTAAAGAGGCAAAATAGGAGAAATGTGAAGTTTAAAGTTTTATCAAGCAAATCTAGTGCTACATATTTGCTTGCCATCTCTTAAAGAGGCAAGCAAAGATCCTAGGAAGGTAAGCTTTCTAGCTTGCCTTAGTTAATTTTTGTCTTTCTTTCTTTAGTTTACTTGGGAAATTTTTTAGCAATTTTTGTAGTATTGCCAAAGACACTCTTAAAGTGTTTTGGTTATCTTTTAACTAAATAAGCTTGCTGTTTTTCTGATATTAGTGAGCAGGTAGAAGGCTATATTGGTCAAATTTTGAACTTTGGAACCAATTGTGACCATCCAGACAACTGATGCTATTTTCCTTCACCTTTTTCAACATTTTTTGTAAGTTGTCTGGTGCCTAATCATAAACAACCAGCAACATTTCTTCTTTGGGTTTATTGTAACTAAAAAATAAAAAAAGTGCAAGTGGGCTATTTAGCGCCTGCCCCCATCCCCCCCAGTGGGGATTTGTGTCATTTTCGTGGGATTGTATTTTTCATAATTTTTGCTTTAGATTAGTTTCTTTATGCAAGCAATAAATAAAAGCAATCACATGCACACAATTCGTTGGATAGAGAAACACTAGGGGATGGCGGTGCCTCACAAATGGGTAGAGTGATGATAGTGTTTCCAGTAGACTCCAGGCAAGCAACCTTTATTGCATTTAATTCATAGTTAGCTTTGCACACTTTAAGATTTAACATTAACTTTAACTTGATCAACTTTCACTAGCCATCCTCCAAGAGCAGGTGTCCTGAATAGACTTGTGGGCCTCAGATAATGACTCAATATGACCTCCATTGCCCACCACCGTCCATAGGTGCGATGGAGTGATCACCCTGTTGCCTTGTAGAGGCAAACAACCTTACATCATACAAAGGATGAGTGCTCGTCCCTTGGCAACTAACTAGCTATGGAAGACTTTTAATTTATTTGCAGTAGTGTTTAGCAACACTATTTTTGCTGACTTAGCATCCATTTAGATATGACCTTTAATTTCCAATGCTTCAGTGTTAAAAGACACTTTTATTAGGACTACTTGGTTTCGAGGACTAAAGGAGAACATCCCTGTGACAAGAATCACACACTCCAGAGCTGAGACACAAAGAAAACATGGAGTCTATCCAACATAGAGGCATAAGTGGGGAAGTCCTCGATATCACTAGTTAAGGTGTGAGTCGAGATCAAATCAAGAGTGGAAGATAACGGATGGATGGGGAAAGTGACAACATGATGCCATGACTAGCAAAGACCCTATGGGGGGGTGACCAAGTCCATACTATAGTAAGGGCATGACCAACGATTATACACAAGAACCTCTTAATTAAAGCAGTTGAATCACTTCTACTCTAAACCAACAAATAAGAGCAACATAGAATATCGCCCATGCATAACCACCATACACCAAGTCAAGCTACCAAAATAAGTAAAGGAGCACAAATAAACATCCAAGTCCACAAACCATATACCTGCTAGGTGTTCGGGTACATAGGGTACTCCCAAAAGACCGAACACCTAGAGCAATCACTTCACACAAACAGATCACAGATCGATACACCGATGTTTTGACTTGGTTTAAACCCTCGTGAGGGAAACACTCCACGGCCCCGGCCAAATAGCTTCTACGGGACAATTTATTATGCAAAGAAAGAAAGTTACAAATGAGCTTCTCATAATCGATCAACTTTTCAATGACCCTCCATGCTCTTTAAATAGAGATCATGGACCAATCGGGTGTTAAGCCACGGATCAAGGGTAGGTATGATCTAAGAGAAGTTGAGCCGTCGGATCACTCTATGTCGGGAACATATCGTGACCGTTGGATTAAGTATTTACAAATGCATACTAATGCATACTAAAGAAACACACTTTACCTAACGGATCTATTATACAAGTTGATCTTAACTAACTCCTAAGTCTCTAAATATCCTAACACTAGGTCATATACCTGCATCTGTAACCTGTAACATCTGAATGGCATTGGAACACTGCTACCATATATATCACGGGCACTGTCATCATATCTGCTCTGAATGATAGAAGAATGGCTAACTCAGTCATCGACCTGGGGTCATGAGGCTCAGTCCTGACATGAGATTGAAAATATATATGCTCTGAGTCCACTAAATGTAAAAGTGGTCATCAATAAATTGCTCGTCAATTGTTGATCTCGTGCATAGCATAGCAAAAGACTGGCTCATAAATATGCTCAAAACTATAAAAACTAGTGTTAAGGAGAAAGCTATCCATTTTGGCATACCAAGCTCTAGGAGCTTGCTTAAGGCCATATAAGGATTTCTTAAGGCGGCAGACAAGGCTAGAGTTATTCTGAAAATATCCAGGAGGTTGTTCCATGTAAATTTCCTCCTGTAAATCACCATGTAAGAAGGCAGACTTGACATCCATTTGATGGACTTCCCAGGTATGTAAGGCTGCAAGGGAAAGAACAAGGCGGATGGAGTTCATTTTTGTAATAGGAGCAAATGTTTCATTGTAGTCAATCCCTTCAACTTGGGAAAAACCTTTGGCAACTAACCTTGCCTTAAGTTTTTCAACACTTCCATCTGATGCATACTTAGTTCTGTAGACCCATTTACATCTGACAAGTTTTCTTCCTTTTGGAAGAGGTACAAGATCCCAAGTATCGTTCGCCATTAAGGAACGATATTCTTTATCCATAACTGCATCCCAATCTGGATTTCCTGAAGCTTCTGCAAAGGTTTCTGGATCATGATTTTCTGAAACTTGAGCCAAAAGAGAAGAGGCTCGCTGAAACTGAGAACATGTTCGACGTTGATCTCTAGGATCACCGGCAAGATCACCACCTGCTTCACATGTTGAACGAACCCATCAAGGAAGCACTTGTGCTGGTGCAACTGGAGGAACATGAGTAGGCGGAGGTGGATTTTCATCCTCACTGTCATCATCAAAAACTGGAGTTGGAAACCTGTCAAGAAAGTTGGAAGAAGAAGAAGAAGGCACAATCGCCGAATCAGGCTCACAGGCCAAAGATGGCACAATCGCCGAGTTAGGCTCGCAGGCCAAGAGATTTTCATCAAATTTAACATCTCTTCTAATGATTACATCATGAGAATGTGGTTGAAGAAGTCTATAACCTTTTACATCTTCAGAATATCCAACAAATATGCACTTTTCACTTTTAGGCTGCAATGCTTTCCGTTTTTCATCCGGAATGTGAGCCCATGCTTCACTACCAAACACACGGAAGTGACTTACATCTGGTTTAATTTTACTCCATGCTTCTTCTGGTGTGATACCTTGTAATGCTTTAGTGGGGGTGCGATTAACTATGTAATTTGCACAATTAATGGCTTCAGCCCAAAATTGAAGACTTAGTCCCTTAGATTGGATCATACAATTAGCCATTTCTTTTAAAGTGCGGTTCTTCCGTTCAGCTACACCATTTTGTTGTGATGTATATGGAACAATGTGTTGTTGTTGTATTCCTTGTTCAGTGCAGAAAGTAGTGAACTTTTTGTTAACATATTCTCTTCCATTGTCAGATCTTAACTTAATAATTTGATGACCAGATTGTTTTTCAACAAGGGCCTTGTAGGCCAAGAACATGTTAAATACTTCGCTCTTAAGTTTTAGGAAATAAACCCAAGTGCATTTGGTGTAATCATCAATGAAAGTTAAGAAATATTTGAAACCAGAAAAAGGAAGCAGATGGAAGAGGACCACACAAGTCACTATGCACAAGCTCCAAGGGAACCGAGGCGTGCCAAGAGGCACGTTTGTCAAAACTGTCCTGATGATGTTTTCCGAGTACACAACCGGAACAAACACCTTCCCTGCAAGATACCATCGGAAGACCTGTCACCATATTGTCTTTATGTAGTTGTTGCAATGAGCAATAATTTAAGTGACCAAATCGCTCATGCCAAAGTTTGCTCAAGTTATCACTATGGGCAACAAAAACTGAAGGAAAAGGTGATGACCCAAAGTTGTTAAACTTGTACAACCTGGTAATATCATCAACAATTCCGGTAGCTAGGACCTGTTGAGGATCTTTAAAATCCTTGATTACAACTTGGTGAGGTGTAACTAGATTGAGTGATTTGATAGACTGATAACAAATTGCAGGAAATTCTTGGAACACATAGTACATCACTGAAATGACCATTATCTACTGGAACTATGGTTGATTATCCAGGTGGTCAAAAAATATATGTCCTTGAATGCAGCTAGCTATCAAGAGCCTAGTCTTGAATCCTTTTGTGATTCTTTGATTAGAGAGCAAGATAAACTCATTCATCTTAGAATAATCAACAATGCAGATACATCTGGGAAAGCCTTATTGTCCCAACAGAAAGAAAAGTTCAAGCCTCCCAAGAAACACCATGTGACCACCTGGATAATCATCTGTAAGCTCAACCATGCCCAAACAATAAAAATAATGGTCTGTAAATAATAATAATAATAACAATCCATCAAACCATCACATGAAACCTGTGTCTGATGCATGGAACCATCAAATGGGCACCATCGGTCCAACTCATCCCGGATCCTGCGGTTGACTTGGTCAAACTGGGTTGACCAGGTCAAAACTGATCAAAATAATGACCCAAGCTCAAACTGACTGATGTTGCTAGTGCAAATGGATAAGATTGTTATGAATAAAATAATAATAATAATAAACATCAACATATATATATATATATATAATAATAAATAATAATAATAATGATAATTAATAATGTCTTTCCGAAAAGACATGACTATTAGTGAAAAGGTATTTCCACCAGAGTATAAATAACGGACCCTCAATTGTAATTCATCATCTTATCTTATCAATTTATATATCATTTTACATCTACGGATTTGTGGGTTATTTCAAAAATTATGGGTTCATCTCGAGTTTATTGAGAATATCCAACTATGGATATTACATTGGTATTAGAGCCAGGTTTGTAGCCACCAATCTAGGACCTTTTCCAAAACCAGGCCCGTGGCCCAAAGAAGTAAAAAAGAAAAAAAAAAAGAGAAAGAAAGAAAAAGGCAAAAGTAAAAGAAAATAAAAAGAAGAAAAGAAAGACAAGTAAAAAAGAAGAAAATAGAATATAGAAATAAATAAAAAGAAGTGAGAAGAAGTGAAAAGGAAAAAGAAGAAGAAGTAAAAGTAAAGTTTAGAAGTGAGTAGAAGTAAAAAGTAAAAGTAAGAAGTGAAACCGCACATGGTTTTAAGGTGCACGTGGTTTTGTGAGAAGTGGGTTTGGTTTTATTCCTTAAGAACAAACCAAAAGTGAGATTTGAACCTAGGTGGGGAAGGTAACAATCATTTCTCCCAACCACCCAATCCACACCATTTTTATTATCCTTCAACTCCAAAAACAATTATTATATTATTATTATCATTAATAATAATTATTATATTATATTTATTAATAATATTATAATTATTATCTTTTAATAATAATTATTATTATTTGGAAAAAAAAATGGAGTCTTAGTGTTACAAAAGGGAAAGATTCCAGAAGACGCACTCAAAGGCAGCCGTTGAAATACTAAAACTTGAAGGGGTTATTCAAAGAAAGCCTATTAGCATCGCTATTTGCCCAACCATCGAGAAAAATCATATTAACGTCGGCTTGGCAAATCAATTATTCGTCCCAGAACCAAGTATAATCGAAAAGAAAGATAAATGGGGTGAGAAGAAATATGCAATTAGGGACTTACAATTGGAAATTGATGAATATAAGTTCACATTCCAATTCAATGTTACAACTATTTATCTAAATAAAGTTGACATCATTCTTGGCTTATCTTGGATGGAAACATTGGAGACAATTATTTTAAATATGAAGAAAAAGTTTTTAACGTTTTCGTATAAGAAGAAGCAAGTCACATTACAGGATGTTAGAATGAAGTTAGATTCAAAAGTCGTGGCATCTAAAGACTTCAAGGATATTGCCATGGTCATTTCGCAAGAAAATCAAAAGATGCAGTCAAAATTTGACAAAATCGTCATAGATAAAGGAGAAGAGATATCTCGTTTAAGAGATCATAATAAAAAATTGCTTCTTCAAATAAAAAAGACGAAGGATAAAGCACAACGGAATCAAAAGCTAGAAGAGGAGAATCGAGATCTTCAGAAGAAACTATTAGAAAACATTGACGAGAATGGTCACCTCAAGATGCAAAAACAAGATCTAATGGATCAAATTCAGAAGCTTAAAGATGATCAGAAAGCACAAGAAGAAATGACCCGAAATCTTAAAAAAGAAAAAGACTCGTTAGACGATGAGTTGGAGCAAATTCAAAAGAGGACATCAAAGCCTTTGGACTCAAAAATCTACGTTGAGAAAAAAGAAGCAAATACAAATTCAGTCCTCGTCACAGTTCAGAAAGAAGACAATCTTGTAAAAAAACAAACAACAATAACTCCCTATCGACACCCCAACCATATAAACTAGTATCCTAAAAAGTGGGAATTGTCGAAAGATAATGGTACTAATGTTCTCAAAGCTCCTGACAACAGATCAATAGAGAATCCCAATAGTTGGCAACAAATCAATTTTGGATGGATTGATCCGTCAACATATCGGAAGTTATGTTCTACACTTAAAAGTTCGTACCGACATGTTTCGTCAGCTACGACGTCACAAGGAACGGTGCGACAACGTTATAAGGCTTTGAGGACAAAGCTTTTCTAAGAGAGAGGCAATGTTATGAATAAAATAATAATAATAATAAACATCAACATATATATATATATATATATATATATATAATAATAATAATGATAATTAATAATGTCTTTCCGAAAAGACATGACTATTAGTGAAAGGGTATTTCCGCCAAAGTATAAATAACGGACCCTTAATTGTAATTCATCATCTTATCTTATCAATTTATATATCATTTTACATCTATGGAGTTGTGGGTTATTTCAGAAATTATGGGTTCATCCTGAGTTTATTGAGAATATCCAACTATGGATATTACAAAGACATGCTCCTCTAATTATTTCAATAGCAAGACTAAAGTATAAAATGGCATTTACTGGTGATTAAGCAAATAAAACATTAAATATAAGTTTAGATTAAAGCCATTAATTACTAAGAGAAAGACCCTCAAGTGTATACTCATTTATGGATGTGACCATTTTGCTAGAAATGGGTGAAGGTGGAAAAGACAAGGCTAGGACAAGGGGATGACTTTACAACTTCAACACTGTGACACTTTGGATAAAGGGAAAGGGAAAACGACCTAAGCATATGTTGGACAGAAAACACACAAGGAATGTTTGTGTCTCACAAATGGAATAAGTTGTTTAGAGGAGTGCCCATTCAACTTTAACAAATGTCTACAACTCACATCCAAGCTTGAAACCAGCTCCGTGAGGATCTTTTCTAGAACCACCATGTCTAGGTGCACAATTAACCGTAACTTGAGGTTCTAGGGGACACTTAGAATTAACTGTCCCTTACTCCATCTCACATCCCAACCCGTAGGCTCCGCGAGGAATTAATCATTACATTTCAATCATGGCCAACAGTCTTTAGATTTAGCATATATTTAACCACTGCTCTTTAGGCCTTATGTCACTTAGGATTTTGCATGTGCTTAGAAACACAACTAATTGCAACTTTTATCCAAGGTGCTTTACATTTCATTTCATAGCCCTCTTCATTGTGCTTAAAAGCACAGTTTTACTTTATAACGATGGGCTTGCATAGAAGATATAACAATGAGTCACATATGCATGTAATGATGGTAGTACAATTTGCTTCAAGTTTAGCTGACACAACTTAGGCAACTAGGGGGATCATCCACAATCAGGACCAAACATCAGTGGCAACCGACCAGAGAGGTCAAGGCTTCAAATCCAACTCACCTAAGTTCAAGAACCAACACCAGCGGGTTCTCCTAGCCCTGAAGGATCAAGGCTTCGGTAAGTTTTGTTGCACAACTTGTCGAGGCACAAAACAACAGGGAGTCTATCTAACATAGAAGCATAAGTGGTGAAGTCCTCCATATCACAGGCTGAAATGTATATCAAGATAAAACCAAATACGGAAGAGAACAGATGGATGGAGAAAGGTGATTGATGATGCCATAACTAGCAAGCCATAAATGGTGGGAACGACCAAGTCCATACTACTTAAGAGGGTAAGACCAACGAGTATACACAAGAAATTCCGATTCCAAGTAATTAGACCACTTTAATTCTAAACGATCAACCAATAACCATATATATATATATATATCGCCAGATCATGACCACTAAAGACCTAGTCAAGCTACTAAGATAAGTAAAAGAGCACAATATAGGTATCAAATGCACAACCATATACCTGCTGGGTCATATACTTGTATCCATCATCTGAACCATCAATTGTCACTGGAACACTGCTGCTGCATAACTCTGGGCGCTATCACACTGCTCTGTATGGAAGGAAATGGCCACCTCAGTCATTAGATCTGAGGTCATGAGCCTCAGTCATGGCATAAGGCTATAATGTCTGCTCTGGGTTTGCTAAAAATATGAGTGATCATAGAGTAGTTGCTCAGCAACTGCCGATCTCAAGCATCTCATAGTAAAGGATTGGCTCAGAAAAGTACTGGAATCTGGTCTGAAGACATGGTAGCCCCCGCTACTATGAAAGTGATAATAGGGCCCAAAACTTCCGGGGCTGTTTTGAAGCCCTAAACGATGTTTTTTGGTGACGTCATAGTGTAGATGTAGCCAAAGGCAGGTTTGTTTGGGAGAAATGTGTACTTTTCGGCTTGACCTTTCCAACGAGCTATTGAGCACCCTAAATGAAGATCGTATGCAAACATTATGCCCTCAGGAAGTTGACACATCAACTAACCACCTTAGGGTCCACAAACCTTTTTACGGTTCATCTCCTAGGTTTAGGTTTTTGGATGTTTAGGG
Organism: Larix kaempferi; assembly: GCA_027924585.1. Taxonomy (NCBI): domain Eukaryota; kingdom Viridiplantae; phylum Streptophyta; class Pinopsida; order Pinales; family Pinaceae; genus Larix; species Larix kaempferi. Next base: position 8,095,101 of record BSBM01000252.1, read on the forward strand.
TTTTTTCCTTCATGCTTATGATAAAAAGGCCCTTCGGCCTCCTTTTGTAATCAACTTGCGACGAATGACCATAGCCGCCACATCTCTTCTCAGAGATAAAGCTACCACCATTCTAGTTGTTTTTATTTTATAGTCTGTTATGTTTCATTCACTTAATAGAATTTGAGTTTACTGTATCACTATGTTTCCTGCAATATATCTGTGTATGTGGTTCTATATATGCTCTCTCATTTCCTTCCTCACATAAATCTAGATAAAGAGGACAATAAATTAGCACCCAAATACTATGGTCCTTATAAACTGTTGTTGAGGACTGGTAGTATGGCATATAGATTGGAGTCACTGCCTTCTGCATTTGTATATCCCTTCTTCCATGTTTCATCTTTAAAGAAGGTAATTGGTGACCAGATCCCAATTCAAAGTATTCTTCCAGAGCTCGATGAAAGGGGAAAACTGATACTATAACAGGAATCAGTCAGTGAAACAAGAATCAAGCAACTAAGGAATAGAGCAATTACGAAATACCTCATCAAGTGGAAGAGCCTACTGGCAGAGGATGCTACTTGGGAAGATGAGCTTTTCACAGAGAAACATCCACAGCTGATCAAAGTTGAGGGCAACACTTGTTTGAAGGGGAGGGGCATGTTAAGCCCCTACATCCTGCCCTTCATTAATTATCATTACATTAATTATTAGTCATGTAGGCTTATTATTTCCTTATATCCCTCTTTGTCTCCTATATATACATCAAGGAGACTCATTGGAATAATTATCTTATCTTGTGCATTTATATCTTTTAAAAGGAGGTTGCTTCCTCACAGAGGCTTCTCTTTTATTCAGCCTTTTTCTCTATTTTGGCTGGGCACTTCTAAATTGCGTCATTTTCATGTTTATTTGACTATTTGGTTCACAACAAACAGATTTTTCAATCCTGGCTGACAACCCTTGTTTCATTGGGTCGACATAAACATCAGTAAATCCTTTAATGATCTAGGCTTGTTCAAGTCAGCCAAAGGTTGTATTGGTTTATGTGATATTGAATAGAGCTTGTTTGTATAGAGAAGCATTTAAAGACATGTAGCATTTTGGTAATTTGATTTTTGCTATGAAATTCCTCATTGAATGAATGATTTTCTATTTGTTTCATGTTCTGTTATATTACTGTATTCCATTGTACTGAATGCTATGCACAATTCAATAGAGAATTCACAACCATTGATCTAAATAAGCCTACTTATTTCTGTATGAACTAGTTTATATAGCTATTAAGAGAAAGAATGGGACTTCCTATTATGAATTGTTACTATTATCTCCCTGGACCCACTGATTATCATCCATGAAGTTTTGTAAAGTTTAATATGCACTCCAAAAAGGCCTTTGAATACTCTTGAACACAAATATTCTGTGCTAGCATATTCTTTCGTAGTATTAGCTCAGGAATTTGTAACAGGATCATAAAAATAACTACACTGCTATTGTTTACTGAAAAGTTGTTTAGGGGTATATAAAAACGCTGTGTTGCCATCATAAGGGTGGTTTGTTTTGTTCCTTGGATTTCAAGATTCAGCAAATTATCTTTTTTTTTTCTGGAAGTCCGATAACTGTAAAGTCTTCTTGTTGGACAGTGGTGAAATCTATAAGCTACATTGTTCTTGTACTCTACAAGCTACATTGTTTTCTTACTCTAGTGTTCATCTACTCCATTGAATCTTTTTACTTTTGTCTCTCTTAACTGGAAAGCTGGTCTTGCAGAATTTAGCCTCAGTGGAATTTGGTGCCCCAACAATTTTCCATGGCACTATACATATTGCAGGTTGCCATAATTTTTTGTTTCATTCACTTGCTTGGTTGTGTAGAGGATTTATTTGTGTTTTATATTATTTGCTTGCCAGATCTTCCATCTGAGAACGAAACAAATGGATATATTCTCATTCATGCTGAGGGTGGATTGAATCAGCAGCGTGTTGCGGTGAGAACACTATTCCATTGCAAAAATATTAAGTTTGTAGAAATCGCATTTAACATTTTTCGACTTCTTTGTCTCGCGCTGTGAATATATGCGAGTCTGGACTATGCTCTTATATTATTACATTCCAAGAGTTCTTATCTTTCTATGTCTTATTGCTGAGTTACATAAGTCCTATTCCTGGTCAAGCTTGAATTAATGTAGTCATCTACTCCCTTTGAAATGTTACTACTAAATACATTTTAGGCATTACAAAAACATTGCAATTTATACGACAAGATTATTTATTTAACTCAGACAAACACTTTTGATACTCTACAGATTTGCAATGCAGTGGCGGTGGCAAAAATAATAAACGCAACTCTTATTCTACCTTGTTTAAAGCAGGATCAGATCTGGAAAGATCAAACGTGAGTTCCTTTTCACTGTATTGGTTTCATGCCAAGTTCTCTCTCTCTCTCTCTCTCAATTTCTTTTTTTGGAGAAAATACTATGTATATTATACTTAAAAAGAATATGTGCACATAGAGTAGTTACCTATTTGCAGCCAGCACTGCAATAGGGTCTGAATTTGCTGATAGATACATTTATAATATCTTGGACTAGCAAATAACCTTTGGCTTTGATCCGGGTACATACCTCATCCAGCCATAGCTTTTGGAAAGCAGCGGCAGAACCAATAGAACCATTCTGACCACAGGTCTTTAAATTGCCAGCATTGAAGCTTAGATCAGAGTTTTTCTCCGGGCTGAATATCTTGCCAGGCATATGAGGGATTCAACCTTGGTTGTCCCAAGCATCCACAGGCCAAAATTCAGAGTTATGCTCACTCACCACAACCCTTTGAGGATACACAAAAGGTGTCCACACAAGCCAAGGTGGATATCATTGAACTCAGGTCAAGACAAATTGTCAACAGAGAATCATCAGCAAAATGTTTATTGATTACTTCCCTGCCCCCTAGGATATTTATCCCGTGAATGCAACCCCAAGAATTTGCTGGTTTAAGGAGGTACCTAAGCACATCAGCACCCAAAACATATAGCTAGGGGGAAAAAGGACAAAACCTCTCTTGTAGAGCAATGCAACATAATGTGATCAGAAAATGTTCCTTTAAGTAAGACCAATGTTGAAGCCTTTGAAAAGAGTTGTCTGTTCCTGTAAAATGGGAGCCAAATCCCAACCAATGTAGAATATCCAAGATAGTGCGCCAATCTTATAAGGCACATTCAATAAGGTGATGGGGTGCCAAACTCCAATATTATCTTTAGCTTAGCCTTTTGGGAATAATTTGATTAAGCCCTAGTTTCAGAGAGTTAGTGTTGGGAAAGGCCCCCTCAGACACCTTAAACAGATCCCTCACTGCACTCCACATAGTCTTGAAGAAATCACATGGGATGCCCTCGAAGAGCCCTCTCTAAAGTAAAGGATATGGTGGGCACCATCTTGAAACACACTTTCCTTGCTACATTATCAGAGTTCGTGTCAGGGTAGGGGTGTGTTACAGGTTAGATTAGCACTTACGTGGGAGAGTCCTAACGCACAAGTGCTACCCCTATATGCAACTAAAGGAGAAGGCATCATTGTCACCTTAGTGCACAACTATTCTCACTTTATATCTGCTCTCAAACGTCAAGGGGTGCTTCCCTAAAGATTAATTAACTTTAGATTAATTCCTTAATGAAAGAGAGCCCGAAGGGTTGATTTAAAATCTGGTTGTACTAGCTGAGTCTTGTTATCACCAATCTTGTAGTTGCCCCTACAGATGGATCCAAGGTGGATGGTAGAGGGGACAGGCAACTAAAGTGGTGAACCTGGTTCCCAAAAGGATGATTGTCACGCCAACCAAGGCACTCTTCACTTTAGCTATCAAAGCCAAGATAGCAAGGGGGAGACCCAGATCTACTCCCGATAGGAGAGATCAACCCAATCACTAGATCAAATCAATCAGATGAAGTACGTAGGTGATAGTTACAGAACCCTAGAATTAAGGAGTTAGGACCACTGTGGAGGCTTTAGGAAAGGTGTGAAATGATAGGGAAAGATAACACACAGTGATTCTATAATTATGTATGATTCCAGGATTCAAAGCTAGTTCAAAATGGTCAAAATCAACTGCCTTGGGAAACGTGACCCTTAAAATAGGGAAAGTGTCCCAAAACGTAGATCTGACAGTTAGGGCTTTCTAGCTATGCTTGATGAAGGGATATGACAATGTCTAAGTGTGCAAGCAACCAAACAGGGATCAACCCACAGGGAAATTTGACAACCCAGGAAAGTCATGAGGGCTTGGAGAGAACAGTGCCTTGGGGTTTGGGCCTATGGAGTCACCCAAGTAAGACGTTTTTGAGAACCCACTTCACAATGTGCCCGATCTACAATAGCCAGAAAGGATTTGCCAATTGACCAAGGGATTTGATCAATAGAATTTTTCTTAGAATTTTAGTTGATTTTAAATGAGGGTTTTGAATGACTTAGACAAATGGATAGATCAATGGAATGAGAAACTTACCTTGAGATCATACCTGAGTGATGGATGAGGTTGCCATGTTGTTGAGGAATGTTCCCGCAGAGATCAAATGGGAGATTGTTGATTTTTTTGGCCTCGATATGATGCCCTAGTCCACATGTGCGCCCTCCTCTTCCTGTCAAACCAAGGAAATCGATTCAATCAGTGAGATCAAGAATGGAGGAAATACAAGCAAAAGCAATAGCAACATGAAGTAGAAGGTACTTGTTATCACACAACTTGTAGTTGTCCCTAATAGTATCCCATCCGGAATGGTAGAGGAGATGGACAACTAAAGAGGTGACCCAAGAGATGCCACGGTTCCCAATGCAAGCTGGGAGTCACGACAACAGAGGCACTCTTCACTTTAGATCTAGACAAGACAAGATCAAGGGGGAGACCCCATAGCCAATCTACAGAAGACTAGCCAAAACAATGGTTCCTAGGGGTATGTGAAAGTGAAGTTACGGAAACCAATGCAAGCTTAGGTGGACCCAAGGGTTAAGATGTGGTTGAAGAGGCTTAAGAAGTGACAAGTGTTTCAACCAATGAATGAATTAGGCCACCTAGGAAGATCAAAGAGATAGATCTAGTAGCATGAAATACACAAGTGGGGCCCACTTCCTTAAAGTATGGAAATGACACAAATGGGACCCACAAGGTGAAGTTAGGGATAAAATGGCACTAAGGGGTGTTTGAAGATGTGGATCTATGGATCCAAGTTGGATTTAGACACACCCACATATGGGATCTAGCAATAGACACAATCTCCAAGGAGTGTGAATTGACCCAAGGAGACTAGTGCCTTTAGATGGAGGGGCAAATGGCTTCCAAATTATGCCAAATTGTAGATCGGGGTGGTCAAGGCAATTATCAAGGTGGGTTTTAAGTGGCATGTCCCAAAGTAGGCTAGATCTCCATAGATCTAAGGTTGAAAGTACATCACCCAATGACCCAAGTGGAGCACAACCCTCAAAATGAGGAATGGGGCCCACAAGGCAAAAATCAAAGAAGTGAAGCACTAGGGGTAGGTTATCAAGTGAGAGGAGTGTAAATCAAGTGGGATCTCACCTACCCATGTCTTGGAACTAACCCAACTAGCTTCTCCCAAGGGGTGCGAATTGCCTTCAAGAGGGCTAGGTGCCTTGGAAAGTGTGTCAAATGGAACCCAATCACCACCAAACTATAGATCCGAATTGTCGTGGATACTATAGAGGTTTGTTTTTAATATCTTTACAAAAGCCAAGCTAGATCCAAGTAGATCTAAGAAAAACAAAAATGAGGGTTTTGATTTTAATGGAGTTTTTGATCAATAGGATGGATAGCAAGCGAAATCAATACGTACCTTGTAGATCTTACCTCAAAAGCTTGCGGCCTCTTAGCATATGGAGAAATCTTGCCCTAGTTACAATTCCAAGCTTGATCCAAGTGTCTTCAACCAAAATCGTCCAAGCCCTAGGAGGAGAGATGTCTCATGAAAACCTGTAAATCAAACTACATCGAGTTAGATTTGATCCACAAATCCATAAGATCTAAGCATGTCATATCAAAGAAGCAATCAATGGACAAAGCACAATTGAAAAACTCCCTCAACATGAAAACGTTTTGCCCATGGGGGATGTGAGCAACCCCTACAATCTTCCCATCAAGCAAATCGTAGCTAGCTTCAAGCAATTCGGCCTCCCTTCAATTGATGTCGATTTCACCTGTAGAAGCAAAGAATGTCTAGAAACAAGATGCAAGAACATATACAAGAGCAACCCAATCAAAGCCAAGAAGTAAATCTCCAAAATATTATTTTCATTCCAAGTTTTCCATAGGCCAAAGGTGAGCTATACAATAGGGGGTCTCCTCCTTATATAGGATAATAAAGACCAAAACCCTAGATCTCAAAACCACTTTACAATACATGAAAATGAGTGGTTGAGATTAAAAAATCTCACAATCAAATCAATGGCTAAGATGAACCAACACATAACATCACATGGATCACTCAATACAAAGGTGACGTCATAGCTAGGAGAGGCTAAGTGAGGGTGACGTCATCCTCTAGAGTGGGCAAAAATACATGGGCCCACCTCATATGACATGGACAAGACTCATAAAGCTCATGGTGGGGCTAGGAGGCATCAATCCTTACTAGCTCATCCCCATGGCACAATAATAATAAAATAATATGTCCAAATAATACAAATGATCAAAATCTGTCCTCAAAATCTGTGAGAGACATGCAGTAAAAGGCCTCCTGTGGCCTCCGTGGACCCCATTAACTGATGAAAACTGGATGGAAGATGGGGGGTTCACCCTGGAAGACCTCTATGAAGACCAAGTGCCAAAACCTTGCCTCAATTGACCAAATCGAATTCCTCAGTGACCCTTTTATTCCATTTTTAATCTGCCTTGGGAATTGTGAAGCTGCTGAAACTGCCTCCTAGGGCACTTGCGCTGTCAAACTGAGTCCACCAGGCTCTCCAGAAGGGGGGTATAATGGTAACATCAAGTGGATGCACCACCCCCTCCTCATACAACGCCCTAGGTGAACTGGCCTGTCATGGCCCCTGCTGGACAGGCTGGGAAAACTACCCCAAATCTGGTCAACAAGTGAAAAACTGCATCTATCATTGTCAGAAGTGCCTGGAACTGAATGATAAGTGTCTCATTGGATCCAAAAGACCTAAAACTACTAAGAAAGTGTACTCATACACCATTGGTTTCCCTGATGGGCCAACTGTAGGGTCCACCATATATGGACAATGCATAATCTGATGATCTGGAATAATAATAAAACCTGCTGAATTGCATCAATCACCATTTGAATCATATGTCCACCATATGGCATCATTAATAAGAGTATGTGGGACCATCAATCATCATCAATAAGCATACATGGCCCACATCATGATGGATCCCAAGAATGACCATAGTCAAACTAGGTTTGACTAGGTCAATATACAACCAAGGATGAATCATATCAATAGACTAAGACATGTTCCTCTAATCATACTCACAGCTTAACTTAAAGTATAAACATCATTCAGTGGCATTAATCATGTTTGCATATTCTATTGTTATTTATATGTACTTGCACAATAGTTTAAATGACAGACTCACCCATTGGACATGGTCTAACTGCTAGCGAAGGATGAAGGCTAGGAACAAGGCTGGGCAGAAGGGATGACTTGCCTAAACTTAACTAAAAGACACTTTGGATTGGGAGAGGGGGAAGCTACACTCTGTTCTGGACAAATAACACGAGGAAGGGTCGTGCCTCAAAATAAAACCTAGGGCGACCTAGCACATGTCTATACGACTCAAAAATAATGTCTAGCATGTTCATATGCATTGACCCATGGACTTTAATAACCCCCTAAGGTCCGTTAACCTCACCAGACATTCCAGCTTTGGAGGAGCAGGAGAAAAACTCAAAAATTATGTTATGCAAGACATAATTAATAAGTGAAAAAACTCCTTGGAATACTCGACTTGATCAAAAAGTCCTAGGGAACCAAGTCCTTTACATAAAATACCATGCTAATACATTTTATTACAAACCCCGTAGGGCATGGACATGTGAAGAAAAATAAAAAATGGGGGCCCTTAAAAAGGCCCGATGGACATCAACTCATCAAAAATGAACATGTAACATGTTCAACTTTGCCCGCTCACTTGATAGTCCAACTAAGTACAACTTAGATGGTAACACAGACCAAACTGACATCAATTAATTATGTACCTTCTGCATCGAATTCTGTGCCCACACGTGTTGTACGGACTGCTACAAAACTGGCTTGGGAACTGTGCCTTCTTGTTGGCTGTCTTGGGAAATGTGCCAAGTTCTTCTTGGAAGCTTTCTTCTTCTTCTTCTTCTCTTATTCCTCTCTGATAGTGAGTGATCTTTATTTGTCCCTTTGTCTTCTTTTATACTTTACTTTTCACTAACTAACCCTAACTACCAAAGAAACTACCTAATCAATGGCTAGGATTAGATTAGGAGATCTATGATTCACAATAGATGCACTTTTGTCAGTTAATAATTAATTAATTAAAAAATACATCAATTAAGTGACCCACTTTATAAAGTACAAAACATCACTTTATTTACATAAACGTCACTTTATTACATAAAGAGACAAAGGACAAAAATTTCTGGTCCTCCTCATCACATCCACACCAAAAATATGGGAGGACCTCCAGAGTTATCTTTTTCAACAAATCTTACCTTGGATGCCTCTGGCAATGCATGACAAGAAACTAAGAGATCTTACCACATTTGAGGAAGAAAAGAGAAGAGAGTAGCCTCTCAAGAATCCCTTAACCTTAGACAAGCCTTAAAAGATAGTAGATAAACCTCAACATAAAAAATTATCCCTTGAAAACCCTAGGATGCTCAAGAAAGGAGGTGCGCACCACTTAATCTCTCATGTACATAAGAAGAAATAAGAAAATAGTCATATTTGATCCCATGATCTTGATTACAAATGAGGAGTTGCCTTATTTATACTTGAAAATGCTAACTTAAACCTCCTTTAAGTTGAGCTACCTAATTTGTCTTTAAAATGACTTTTAATGATTTTTTTAGGGTTTGTCAACCACAATTTGAGGACTAAACCTCATAAAACATAAAATAATGAAGAATGATGTACTTCAACTTGGAAGGAGGACATCATGCCCCATCTAACCCCAACAAATGTCTTTTGCCCTCAGCACCCTAGTTAGGTTGGTACGACCTCTTCTTGCTTGCTATTTGTTTTTGAGGACCAATATGACCAAGAGGGAGGGATGATAAAAGAAAAATAGGTCCAAGGGGGGTATCCATGAGGTGTGCCAAGGTGGGTTGTGGGTATAACAACTCTTACAAGCGCAATCACCTTTACAAAGCATAAAATATAAGTGTGGCTAGGAGCCCCAAGCCATGTGTCCTAATGGATTCATTCCAAGGTGTACCAGAGCACCTACCGAGGGCATAAATGCCCAACATGATGAGGGACTTCCACCCATTAAGGGGGTTGTAATGAAAACCAAGAGGACCTGCCATGACTAGACCATGGGTATTGAGCCCCACTAGACCAACACTTTTACATAAAACAAGCCCCATCTTGGCCTTTACATTGAAAAAAGACCCCTCCTCTCTGGCACATCTGATATGGCACAATGTAGAGTATCTGGAGGGTAACAATTACCACGAGGAGGAGGAGGGAAAACCAACCCGATGGCTTATGATTTTAGAAAAATCTTCCAGGAGTAGTAGTAGGGTTGGTTTTTGTTGCACAAGGACATGCAAACCTTTCAGTTGAGGGGTGATGATGAGCCCTAAAATTGTCTCAATTTGCTCATCTTGTTTTTCCATTTTGTGACTATAATGCTTGAACATTCCATTTTGTACCTTATCTATTGTCAATATCATTATAGTATAGCCATTTTGGTTTAGTGACTTTGTCAAGTAATTTCTTCTAAATGGGCGTGTTTGATAGTTTTATGGTGGTTTTTGAGGAAATATTTGAGTTATGGATATGTTATCACACCATAGTAGCAGGGCTACTATTCTTGCTTAGTAGATATCTGCACATTCCAGAGCTTATATTATTCATAGCTTGGCTATGATGACTTTATATTTTGAGATCACTCATGATCAGAGCAGTGTATTATTCAGACTTATGTTAGACCTTGTGTCAAGGCCGAGCCTTGAGAGTTCAAATTTGATGACCGATGTGACCCTTTATTCCATACAGTTTCAGTTTAGTGACTAGAGATGTATTGCAGCAGTGTTTCAGATGATATATGATGATTATTCTTATGATGATGTTGTATGACCTATGGATTTCTGATCATTGACTGTGGATTATTATATTGTTGCTTTAATCATGTTCACAGCATTAGCTTGGTATATGATTCATGATGTGGCAAACTTTATAAACTGATAAATTATAAAATGGACATTTTACTTGCACATTTAGGTTGTTTGACAACTCACTGGTTTACTACCTTGCATAGATATGGTCTTGTTATTACATATATAGTAGTCGGGTTACCATACATTATTTTTCTGATTCCAGTACACTATTCAGCTAGTTCCCTTGCATTGAGATACTGAGATGAGCATCTATTATGGATCACTATCAGATTATGGACAACAACTTTATTCCCCATGCCATGACTGAGTCTCAGGACACTCAGAGAGATGACCGATGTAGCTATTTAGCCATTTGTATAGAGCAGTCAGTAGTGCCCAGAGTTACAGCAGCAGTTTCAACTGGACAGATGATGGTTCAGATGATGAGCATTCAGGTATATGACTCAGCAGGTATATTATGGTGTTATGGTTATATGGCTTTTATTTCCATTTTCTTAGCATGTCTTAGCATTTAGTATCATGATCTGGCGAACATATAGATATGTGGACCTGGTTGTACTATATATATATCATATTTGTCCCTACTCAGACTTAGAAGTTCTTGGCCTATACTCATTGGTTTTACCCTCCCTAAGGAGAACATAGGTGATCATTCCCGCCATACTTTGGCTTGCTAGTGTTGGTTTCATTATTCACTGTCTTCATCCATCCATTACTTACCCAGTTTGTTTATTACCTTGACTTACTATTTGACTAGTGGCATGGAGGACCTTCCCCCACTGTAGCCTCTATATTGGATAAGCTTCCCTGTTTATTGTGTCTCGGCTCTGAGTTGGTGACAAAACTTGCCTATGGTGAGTTGGTATTCCTTGTGAATTCCCCCAAGTCACTAAAGATGTTGTTGGCTAAACCTAAAACTTTTAGTGCTGCCATGAATACAAAATATGGAAATGAAATGTTATATCTTGTATGAAAAGAAAGCCAAATGAAAATGGGTATGAAAATATCAAATGCTATATCTATTGTGAAATGTAAATACCTAGGTAAACAAGCTGTCTGTGACACACCTAGAAGTGCTCAGGTAAATAAGTGCCTTAAAAACACACCTGCAGCAAAAAAGCCTAAATTAAATGTAAATCTATGCAATGTGTTTATAAACACACATAGATCAAAGGCTATGGAAACTATAGGCCCAAAAAGCAATGGAACTTAAACTCTATATCAAAAAGATTGCTGGCCTCATTTGCATTATGGATTGTGCGCATTAGTCAAGGTGAATAAACACTCTTTGAACAACTTACCCATTTGTGAGACACCACCATTCCCTGTGTTATTGCTTGTCCACTATATGCTATGGTGTGTATTCCCTCTTCCATATCCAAAGTGTCACAGTGTTAAGTCAGTAAGTCATCGTTTGACCTAGCAATTTTATTCTTAGCCTTCACCCTTCACTAGCAAATTGATCACAACTATGAAGTGAGTATGACCTTGAAAGTCTTGTCTGAGTAATAAATAATAATTAATGACATTATATTTGGAGTTAGATTGCCAGTAATGATTGCTACTTGTTATAATTGCTATGTGAATGGATTGTAAAGCATGTTTTAACCTTTGACACCTTGCAGCAGCTTGATGACAGTTTGAGTCATATTTTGGTCATATTGACTTGGTCAAACCTCAGTCTGACCAAAAGTTAACCACAGGACATGAGGTGGCAGACCTCAGATGTTACAGATAGATGATATATGGTCTGGTACAGATCACCATGGTGGGCTTATGCAGTGGTTTCAGGCTTATGATGATGATTTGTGCTTTTCAACACTTTACAGATTATTATTATTTGGTCTGCCGGATATGATGAGTATTTATTTTGGACCATGCAAAGGTTTATATGGTGTATGAGTACACATCTTAGATGGATTTGGACCTTCTGAGTCCAATGAGATAGTCTATTTTGAGTTCCGGGCAGTTACAGTGATGATTGAGCCTCAGTTGGCTATTCTAGAGTAGTTTTGGCTTGCCGGAGGCCCTGTCAGAGTAGAGCAGAGATATGATTGGTTCACCTAGAGTGCTATTTTTGGAGGGGGTGGTCCAACCACTTGTTATTACCATTTACCTCCCTCCCAGATAGCCTGATGATTTTTATTTTTGGAGCCAGGCCCTCCAGGTGGCAGTTTGGGCAGTTTCACACTTCCAAAGGCAGTCCAAAAATGGTAAAAATGGCTATTGAGGCAAGGTTATGGCATGGGATGATCAGTGATGATGAGTGGGATGTCTTCCACACCTTCTCCAGCAGTTTCAGCTTCATCGGGACCCACATCCATCACTTATGGCACTTTTTGATGATTTCTGGAGCCTCCTAAGGCTCACGATTTTCCCAGAGAGGCACGATTTGGTGTCTAGATCTTTTAGTCTTGGATATTGTGCCATGGGGATTGACCAAGGGTGTTAGAAATTACCCCTTGGTCTCACCATGAGCTATTTTTTATGTTGTATCATCATGATTTGGTGGGATCCCCTCTTCTAGGGCGAGTTTGTCCACATATTGTTATATTTTATTATTGATCCATGTATTGTATTGTTGAGCTCATCTCAACCATTGATTAGATCTTTTGATCTTTTAATCTTAGCCACTCATTCAAAAAGTGGTTAGGATTGTGGCCTCTCTCCAATCTATTTAAAGGAGAGAGCTTCTCATTGTAAAGGGGACTTTTGGCTCTGGATTATTGGAATAGAGAATTATTATTGCATCTATTTGTTGTGTTGTGGTGAATGCTTTTGGAGTTCGTTCGTTGATTCTTCCTTTGCACTGGGTTCTTGGAGATTTTGTCTTGCTATATTTTGTACCACGTTTTTGCATCTACAGGTGGAGGCCAAATTCATTTGAGGAGGATGTATTGGTAGGGGAGGACCCTCCCTACTTATTCTTTGGGTTTGTTCGTTGGTAACATGGAGTATTACTGTCCTAGGACCTTCTATTTCATGTTATCATTGCATTTCGCTTGTATTTCCTCCATACTTGATCTGACTGATTGAATCGAATTTCCTTGGTTTGACAGGTAGAGGAGGTCGCACTTGTGGGCTAGGGCATCATTTTGGCAAGCAAATTCAACAAGTTCTCATTTGATCTCTGCGGGAGTCTTCCTCAACAGCAAGGCATCTCATTCCAACACTCAGGTATGATCTCAAGGTAATTTCTCTTTCCATGATCTATCCATTTGTCTAAATGCTTCAAACCCTCATTTTACATTTTCTCAGATCTAGCAAGATCTACTTGGCTTTTGGGTATAATATTCGAAACCCACCTCTATAGCCTCCATGGCAATTCGGATCTATAGTTTGGTGTGGATTGGCCCTCATTTGACCCATTTCCCAAGGCAAAGAAGCTTCTCCAAGGGAGGTCGCACTTCCTAGGAGGGGTGATTTTGCTTGATCTAGCACCTGGGTAGGTGAGATCCCACTTGATCCATCATCTCCTTAATCAATAACCTACCCCTACTGTGTCACTTTAGTGATTTTCACCTTGTGGGCCCCATTCCTCATTTTGAGGGTTGAGCCCCACTTGGGTCACTTTGTGGCACATTTCAATCTCAGATCTACTGAGACCTAGCCATTGGATGACCTTAATTTTCAAGATCCACCTACCTCAATACCTCAACTATCCAGATCTACAATTTGGTGGACATCCGACTCCATTTGGCCCAATTCCTAAGGCACTAATCTTCCCTAAGACAATTCAACTTTCTTGGATTGTTGAGTTATCTTGTGGCTTGATCTTTGTCTTGCTGCTTGAAACACCTTGAAACTGTCATATCCTTTCATCAAGCATAACTAGAAAGCCCTAACTGTCAGATCTCCAATTTGGGACACTTTCCCTATTTTAAGGGTCACGTTTCCCAAGGCAGTTGATTTTGACCTTTTGAAACTAGCTTTGAATCCTTGAATCATACTTGATCATTGAATCATTGTGCATTATCTATCATTGTTATACTATACCTTTCCCAAGCCTCCACAATGGTCTTAATTCCTTATTTCTAGGATTCCATACATGTCACCTTACGTACCTCATTAGATTGATTTGATCTGGTGATTGGGTTGATCTCTCCTGTCGGGAGTAGATCTGGGTCTCGCGCTTGCTATCTTGGCTTTGATAGCTAAAGCGAAGAGTGCCTTGGTTGCCGTGACAACCATCCATTTGGGAACCAAGGCCCTCTTGGTTCACCACTTTAGTTGCCTATCCCCTCTACCGTCCACATTGGATCCACCTGTAGGGGCAACTACAAGATTGGTGATAACAAGTCTTTCTTGGCAACAGTTGTCTGCTAGCTTAGGCTCCACTTTCACTTGACTCCATCCATCCATGACTTTCCCTATTTGGCCTTAACCCTTGACTTGTCTTACTTGGCTTTCTGATACTAAGGACTTCCTTTTTTTACTACCTCTGTGTTTGGACCGCATCCCTGTTTGTTTAGTGTCTCGGCTCTGAGTTGGTGACAGAACTTGCCTTTGGTAAGTTGGATTGTTGGCCTAAATCATTCTGGTCGGTTGTCTCGATGTTTGGCACTGGCTCGAACTCCCCCTAGTCACTTGAGATGTTGTTGGCTAAAACTGAAAGCTCATGTACTACTTATGGAAACTTATATAGATTCGCCCTTGGAAATTAAAAAGGGCAAGAGTGATGAACTGCTAAAAAATACTCCTCGAAGAGTATAAGAAAGGTTCAAAAAGCAATGGTTCTTAAATTCTGTATTTAAACAATTGCTGACCTTATATATGTATAAACATGCCCTGGATGCAAGCTGCAATTAGTTGTGCTTATCAACACACCTGAGATCCGAAGGGTTATGTAGGCCAAAAAGGCCATGAAATGAAATCAATGGATCCTAATGAAACTGGATCATCTTTTATAAAATGTAGACATGATGCCTAAGTTGAATAAACACTCTCTAAACAACTTACCCATTTGTGAAGCACAGTCATTCCCCGTGTTTATTTTGTCTGGCACAGAGTTTGTAGCTTCCCCTTTCTCCCAGTCCAAAGTGTCTTTTAGTTGAGTCTAGACAAGTAACCCCTTTGCCGAACCTTGTTCCTAGCCTTCATCCTTAGCTAGCAGTTAGATCATGTCCAATGGGTGAGTTTGTCATTTAAGCTATTGTGCAAGTAAATATAAATAACAACGGAATGAACAAATATCATTAATGCCCCTAAATGATGTTATGCTTTAAGTTAAACTGTGAGTATTATTAGAGGAACATGTCTTAGTCTAGTGATATGATTAATCCTTGGTTGTATATGGACCTAGTCAAACCTAGTTTGACTATGGTCATTTCTTGGGATCTGTGATGATGTGGGCCATGCATGCTTTTTGATGATTATAGATGGACCCACATACTCTTGATGATGATGCTATATGATGGGCATATGATTCAGATGATGATTGATGCAGTTCAGCAGGTTTTATTATTACTTCAGATCATCAGATTATGCACTGTCCATATATGGTGGACCCTACAGCTAGCCCATCATGGCAACCCATGGTGTATGAGTACACATTCTTAGTAGATTTGGGTCTTCTGGATCCAATGAGACACTTATCATTTAGTTCCGGGCACTTCTGACAGTGATAGATGCAGTTTTCCACTTGTTGACTAGATTTGGGGTTGATTTCCCAGCCTGAGCAGCAGGGGCCATGAGAGGCCAGTTCACCTAGGGCACTGTATGAGGAGGGGGTGGTCCAGTGACTTGATATTACCATTTATCCCCCATTTTGGAGAGCCTGGTGGGCTTAGTTTGACAACGCAGGTGCCCTAGGAGGCAGTTTCAGGACTATCACAGTTACCGAGGCAGGTTAAAAATGGAATAAAAGGGTCACTATGGAATTCAATTTGGGCAATTGAGGCAAGGTTTTGTCACTTGGTCTTCACAGAGGTCTTCCAGGGTGAACCCCCATCTTCCAGCCAGTTTTCATCAGTCAGTGGGGTCCATAGAGGCCACAGGAGGCCTTTAACTGCATGTCTCTCACAGATTTTGATGACATATTTGATCATTTGTATTTATTTTGGACATATTATATTATTTTATTTTTCCATGGGGATGAGCTAGCAAGGATTGATGCCTCCTAGCCCCACCATGTGCTTCATGAGTCATGTCCTAGTCATATGAGGTGGGCCCATGTACTTTTGCCCCCTCTAGAAGATGATGTCACCCTCCATGAGTATTTTTAGCTATGATGTCATCATTATTTTGAGTGATCCATGGGTTATGTTGTTATGATTCATCTTAGCCATTGATTATGTATTGAGATCTTTTAATCTCAACCACTCATCTTGTTGTAAAGTGGTTTTGAGATCTAGGGTCTTGGTCTTTACTATCCTATATAAGGAGGAGACCCCCTATTGTATAGCTCACCTTTGGGCTCTGGAAAACTTGGAATGAAAATAATATTTTGGAGATCTACTTCTTGGCTTGGATTGGGTTGCTCTTGCATATGTTCTTGGATCTTTTGCTTCTAGACATTGTTTGCTTTTTAGGTGAAATCGACATCAAGAGAGGGAGGCCGAATTGCTTTAAGCTAGCTCAACGATTTGCTTTGTGGGAAGATTGTAGGGGTTGCTCACATCCCCCATGGGCAAGACGTCTTCATAGAGAGGGAGTTTTTCAATTGTGCTTTGTCCATTGATTACTTTCTTGATATGACATGCTTAGACCTTATGGATTTGTGGATCAAATCTAACTTGATGTAGTTTGATTTGCAGGTTTTCATGGGACATATTTCCTCCTAGGGCTTGGACGTTTTTGGTTGAAGACACTTGGATCAAGCTTGGAATTGTAACTAGGGCAAAAATTCTCCATATGCTAAGAGGCAACAAGCTTTTGAGGTAAGATCTACAAGGTACATATTGATTTCGCTTGCTATCCATCCTATTGGTAAAAAACTACATTAAAATCAAAACCCTCATTTTTGTTTTTCTTAGATCTACTTGGATCTAGCTTGGCTTTTGAAAAGATATTGAAAACCCACCTCTATAGTATCCACGACGATTCGGATCTATAGTTTGGTGTGGATTGGGCTACATTTGACACACTTTTCAAGGCATTTAACCTTCCTTGGGTAAAGTCGCCCACCTTGTGGTTGAGTTAAGCTAGATCTATTACATGGGTAGGTGAGATCCCACTTGATTCATGATCCTTACATTTGATAACCTACCCCTAGTGCTTCACTTCATTGATTTTCACCTTGTGGGCCCCATTCCTCATTTTGAGGGTTGTGCCCCACTTGGGTCAATTTGGTGATGCATGTTCAATCTCAGATCTATGGAGATCTAGCCATTGGATGCCCTTGATTTTCAAGATCCACATTGACAATTGCCTAAACTACCCGAATCTAAACTTTGGTGGTTTTTGGACTTGATTTGACACACTTTTCCATGCATTTAGCCCTCCTTGGGAAAAGTCGCGCTTCTTGGGGGTTTGAGTTGACCCACTTACAGAAACTGGGTGTTTGAAATCGCACTTGTTTTGGAAAGAGCATACCTTGAAACCTACATCTAGTATATCACTTTGTGAAGTTCTGCCTTGGGGTTATCATTCCTCATTTTGGGGATTGTTGTCCACTTGGGTCACTCAGTGAAACATTAGATCTTGTAAGATCTAACCATCACACCCACTTGATCTTAAAGAGCCTCCTTGGTTTGCATCTTAGGTGTCCCGATCTACATTTTGATACCCTTTTGACTCCATTTGCCCATCCATCTCGAGGAACTAGTCCACCTAAGGCAAATCGCACTTCTTGGGATTTGTGTCAATTGCTAGATCCCATATGTGGGTATCTCTAATTTCATCTTAGATCCATAGATCTAATCTTTGCATACCCCTTGGTACCATTTGCACCCTTAAATTCACCTTGTGGGTCCCATTTGAACCATTTCCATATCTCAAGGAAGTGGGCCCCACTTGTGTATTTCATGGTGCTAGATCTTGTCATTTGATCTCATTATGTGGCCTAAATCATTCATTGGTTGAAACATAAGTCACCCATTAAAGCCTCTTTCAACCATACTTAAACTTCTAGGTCCACCTAACCTTGCATTGGTTTCCGTAACTTGACTTTCACACTTCCCTAGAAACCTTTGTTTTGGTCCAATCACCTTTGATTGGCTATAGGGTCTCCCCCTTGGTCTTGATTCATCTTGATCTAAAGTGAAGAGTGCCTCGGTTGTCATGACTCCCAGCTTGCATTCGGAACCGTGGCATCTTTTGGGTCACCTCTTTAGTTTTTCATCTCCTCGACCATCCCGGATGGGATACCCCTAGGGACAATTGCAAGTTGTGTGATAACAGGATGTTTATCAGATGTGGAAGCACTGATGGTCTATGTTGCAGAATGGTTTTTGGACTCTATCTTATCTTTGTGCAGGAATTGTCAGTTTCTATGGAATTCCATACATGGTAGGTGTGGAATTAGTCCAAGACAACTACCTGTAGAATTCTTATCAATTCTGCAACATGAGGAGGATAGGGCGATTTATGCATATGTCGCATGATATTTAGGGCAATGTGATTTTCACATCTTCAGGTGCTGAATGAGAAACAAATTTGTTAGTTCTCTCAAGTGGTTGGTTAGTTGCTCCAAGGAATTGTTTGGTAGTCATTTCTTGTTGAGTTTGTTACTTTTCAAGAAGTGGTTAGCACTTCTCAGGGAAAATCCATTGTATCTGTTATCAAGGTATCTTGGAATTCCTTTTGACTCTTTTTGAGAACACCAAGAGCCCTACACTACATACAGGTTTCTACTTAGCTTATTTATGTTAGCCAGTATAGATGTTATAGTCAGATAATGAAGAAGAGTGCTGGAGAAGTGTTTTGTACTTTAAACTAATGTAATAAGTTTGAGCAGATTTCATTCTAGTTGTTGGTGTGTGAGTGAAGTTAGTTGAGGGATTCATGGCCTTGACGTTTAGAGCAAGGGCCCACTCAGAAGGTATAGCTGGTGATTTTATCCCTATTGTGTGTGTTTATATTTCTTGTCATGCTGTTGTTTGTTTCTGTAACAGTAATTTTTTTATTATGTATTTTCATGTTTGTAGCAGCCATACATATTTCAGATTCTTTAGCGTTGTTTCTTGAATGGTTAAAAATTTTATAGCTTAGTTTTTGAATGGTTTGTTTTAGTTCGTCTTCTTCGTTCAGAGTGCAACAAACAGTGGTACAAAATTTCTTGATGTATGGTTTGAATTATCACTTTTATGTTAAAGACTTTTGCGCAAGCATAAGTTAGGCATTGCAGATTAGATTAGTGTGTCTCTTAGATCACAGCTTTGTAATTGCATATATAGTGCATGCTTCTTGAAACCTTATGCCCTTAGTTTGACATATGAAAGTGTACTCTTGAATTCCGCAACATTAATATGTTAGAATGATTGAGCCCATTGAACAACATGAAAAGTACAGATATCGATTCTATCATGCTATTGCAACATTGCATGCACAATGCAACGATTAGTGCACAAGTTGACCAATGTCTCAAGTGACAGAATGAAATCAATCCATATAAAACGAAACAACAACCGATGGATGAATTATATGAATAAACGTTTTGCCCAATAGAGCACATACAGAGCTCTGATTGCAGCACGACCATATAATGCCAGGAGGCCAATGTTAAGCTAGACAAGTTTCCAACAATCGACGTATTGCTCAGTGAACAATAAGAGGAACCGATCTTTCAAAAATTATACCACCATAAGCATATATAATTGGCACATGTTAAACGTCGAGTGTTTGTAACCAAATCTATATGTATATCATGTGGTGCATAATACAACCATTAAGTCATATATACTGGTGCCATGACCACAGTTGCGTCAGATGACATTTCAATCATACCTTGAAGCCTTCTCATCTACTGTCTCTAAATAATACTCATGCCATCTACCATAAAAGCACAACACATAACGTCATGTTAAAAAAAGACAACTCATTGGCCAACCTCAATATGAAGGGAGCCATAACATGAAGTATGTGAAAGAGAGGAAATGAAACAAGTTTTCACAGTGGAAATGAAACAAGTATACCATGAGGTAAATGACATAAAGCAGTGATAGTTACATCCAATACAAACCACATAGCCATGTTAGATTTGCTTGGTTCAACAACCATCCAAGCAGATTAAGAATCACACCATCTCCATCCCAACATCATACCGCCATCAACTAGTGAACCCAAAGTACTCATTGAAAAGTGATGAAGGTGGACCCAAGGTAATATGTTAGGCAGGTAGGGTAGCGAACTAATTTGTGAAGGGAAAGTCAAGGAAGGGAAGATCAACCAACAATGGTCGTGTACATCCTCGTAGGCAGTGACCCAATTAGAAAGATAAACCCCATTTTGAAAATTTTAGGTAGAATTGAAACACTTTGCGATTCAGGCACGTTGATCATTTTGAGGACCAGCATGAGGTTGTGATGGCTTCCCTCTATTGCTAAATTCTAAGAGTAATCACATTAGAAAATATTTGATTTTCAATTTTATTTCTATAATAGAGATGACTACGCTAATGATGCTTGAAAATATTCAATATTGATGTGTCTTGCTTTGGCATCATAATGTGTCTTGAATTCATCGATGTTATTAGTATTTCTTTTTGAACTTTTACTTGTTATGTTTAATGGTAAATTGAAAGATATATAATATATTTCATTGATATTGGACCTTGGTTGACCAGGAAGTTTGAAGATGTTTTTGATGTAAATCATTTTATTGAGTACTTGAAGTATGATGTACCAATTGTAAGGGATATCCCTGCATGGTTTCCTGAAAAGGGAGAATTATTCACCAGCATCAGGTTAGAATGCTACCCAAATAATTTTTTTCCGTCATAAAAGCACAATAAATAACTTAAATTTTTGCATTAGAACAATTACGGCTATGGCATATAGTCACTTGTAGAAATGTTTGATGCAATCCAAATTCTTTTGGTTATAAGGTGGCAGAGTTATACATAATAGCTAATATTGTATCGATTAAAAGATGCCTCAACTAGATTGTATTAGCTTAGAAACTTGTACAGTTTCTAACTTTATATTGTTCTCTTTATGAGCAATTACATCTATAGTTCATAAATACTTCTATGCAAAACTCAAGTTTTTTTATTTGGACACATACACTATTAATAAACAGGAAAAATTCTTAACAAAGGTCCTCTTTCTAAGAACAGAAGCTAGTCTCCTTGTCACTAGCCAACTGTTTTCCTGCTATAAACCACTATGTTTCCATTCCGATATTCAATATAGTAAATCTAGGTAGACAAATAGTAGGGGCTTCTGATCAAATATCCTTTTAGAAATGTAATTGAAGATCACCCAATTTCAAAATTATTTTCCTCCTCTTACTCGTTTTGAGATTGATACAATATCTGTGAGAAGTCTTCTTGTGGAAGATAATGGGATTATAATGGTTATGAAATACTCCAAAGGGCTTGTCTCTGAAAGTTCTTGTTGCTTTCCTTTCCTAACTTATTTGTTACTTCAATGTGGTATATAGATGCCATATGGTTTTGGGGATCCACACTATCAAGTCTGTTCTTTACATGCCAAAAGATTTTATTGGCTTCTGAAATGTATTTCTTTGAATGATGTTTCTGAACTCAAAGCTCCTAAGCGTAATTAACTTCTTCAAGTTTATTTCCTGGTTGATTTCAAATTTTCAACTATGAACTTAAAAGGGGCTTTGGTTGTTTAGACCTGTTATCACATTTATAGTAGCTGGGGCTACCATATATTTATTCCAGATTCCAGTATATTTTTCAGCCAGTCCTTTACACTGAGATGCTTGAGATGAGCATCTATTTTTGGATCACTCTTATGATGATGAGCAGCAGTATATTCTTATGCCATGACTGAGTCTCGGGAAACTTAGATTTGATGACCGATGTAGCCATTTTGCCATTACAGAGCAGTATGCAGTGCCCAAAGTTGTAGCAGCAGGTTCTTAGTGGGCAGATGATGATTCACATGTTTTGCACAGGTATATGATCCAGCAGGTATTATCTTGTGTTCTTGGTTATATTGCTTTTATAGTCATTCTAGTGGCATGTTCTAGCATTTAGTGTCACGATCTGGCGATCATATATATAGTATTAGACTTGGTTGTTATTATGTATCTATCTCGTGTCCTGTGCAGGTTTTAGAAGTTCTTGTCTATACTCATTGGTTTTACCCTCCTTAGGAGAATGGAGGTGATCATTCCCACCATTATATGGCTTGCTAGTTTTGGCATCATTCTCACTATCTCCATCCATCCGCTACCTTCCAGTTATTGTTTTTACCTTAACTTACTACTTGACCTGTGATATGGAGGACTTCCCCACTCTAGCCTCTTTGTTGGATGAGCTTCCCTGTTTAACTCGTGTCTCGACTCTGAGTTGCCTAAGTTGTGTTGGCTAGACTTGAAACAAATAGTACTACCATCATTACATTGTATCTGGAAACTTTATTGTATATCTTAAATGAAAGCCCATTCTAAAATGTGTTTTTCAACACACGTGAATGAAAGGCATGTTGAAATGTAAATCCAAGAATGTGTTTTTCAACACACACGGATCAAAAAGCCTAGTGAAATGAAATCCAAGAATGTGTTTCTCAACACACGGACAAAGGCTATGGAAATGAAAAGGTCTAATTAAAGCAATGGTTTAATAAATGCTATATCTAATGATTGCTGACCTTATTTACATGTAATGATTTATTCCTCATTAGCTTGCGGGTTGTGATATGAGACGGAGCAAGGGACAACTAATTGTAAGTGTACCCTAGATTCTTGAGTTACGGTTTGTCGGGCACCTAGTCATGGCGGCTCTAGAAAAGATCCTCACAGAGCTGTATTAGCTTGGATGTGAGTTGTAGGCATCTGTCAAGGTTGAATAAGCACTTCCCAAACAACTTACCCATTTGTGAGACACTGCCATCCCTTGTGTTTTTGCTTGTCCAGCATATGCTTTAGTGTGTATCCCCTTTCCTATAGCCAAAGTGTCACAGTGTTGAGTCAGTACAGTCATCCCTTAGCCTAGCCTTGCATTTATCCACCCTCACCCATCATTAGCAGATTGATCACAGCCATGAAGTGAGTATAGCCTTGAGGTTCTAGTCTGAGCTATTATTATTATTGAAAATCTTGAATATCTTGTTTTAGATCGCCAGTGAAATGATTACTTTATGTTTATATTGCTATGGGAATGATTTATGAAGCATGCCTTAACCAATTACACTTGCAGCACTTTGATGTTTTTGCTGGGATCATATTATGGGTCAGTTTGACTTGGTCAAACCCAGTTTGACCAAAGTCAACCACATGACATGAGATGAGTTAGACCCTGGATGATAGCTATTGATGATATGTGGTCTATTGTTGGTCACCGGATGGTTCCATGCAGTATTTACAGGCTCAGATAGTGATATGTGGTATTTTAATGATTTTGATCATTTGCAGATTATTATTATTTTTATTATGTCCGGGCATGGTATTGATATTATATGATTATGTAGTCATCCATATGGTGTATGAGTATGCATCTCTAGTGCATTTGGGCTCTCTGAGTCCATTGGGACAGTCAGTTTTTAGTTCTGGGCAGTTTCAGTTGGGATTTGTCTCAATTTATCACTCCAGTGCAGATTTGCTATTAAAAATGGCTCGTCAGAGAAGTTTCATGATTGGATTGGTTCACCTAGGGCGCTACAGAGGGAGTATGGGGCTCAATCACTTGTTTTTACTATATTGCCATACTCCTAGACATGTTGGTGCAGTCAGATTTGGCCCCGGGTGACCAGGCAGAGAGATACAGGCATTTTTATCTTTTATAGGTGATTTACAGAGGCATAAAAAATGGTAAAATTGGCTACAGAGGAAATCGATTTGGGCTACCGAGGCAAGGAAATGGCATGAGATTATTTTTGATGATATGTGTGATGTCTCCCACACCTTCCACAGCAGTTGCATCAGTCAGTGGGGCCTACACACTTCCCGATGGCATGCTATATGGATTTATTGTATCCTTGAGGGCTCACGACTTTCCCTATTGGGCATGATTTTATACTTTGATGATATATTTGATGGTTATTGTGCCATGGGGACACACTAGGGAGGATATATGTTGCCCCCTAGACCCACCATGAGCGATATGTTATGTTCTCCTAGTCACTTGGAGTGGGACGTCCCCTTAGGGTGATTTTGTTCATGTCATTGTCATATTTTTTAGTTGATCCATGTACTTTATGTTGAGCTCATCTCAACCGTAGATTATCACTATTGTATCTTTTAATCTTAGCCACTCATTAAAAAGGTGGTTAGGGTTTTGGTCTCTCTCATAGCTATATATACGAGAGAGCCTCTCATTGTAAAGGCACTTTTGGCTTTGGATTTTTGGCAATAAAGAAATATTTTTGGGAAAAACTCTTGTGCCTTTGTTATAGATTGTTCTCGTGCTTGATTGTAGCTCTGATAACCTGTCACATCTTCATTGTTTGATGAGTTTCCATGCCATACGTTTTGCTTGATGCGTGCTCTGCAGGAGGGCAACTTCATTGAGGGGATTTCGTGGGGGTCTCTCCGGATCGTTTCACTGAGGGAGTAAAATAATCAGGGAGTAATTTTTATTGTATCTTTGATTAATATTTATGCTTTCTAATTCTTCTTGCATCATTTACTTTCGTTTCTGTAAACCAATTCTCATAGAGATTGTCGTTTTGTAGGAGGGAGGGCGCACTTGCTTTGAGGAGGCCAATTTCATCTTGGGAGCCGTCGAATTAAGTTGAAGGTGCTTCGAGGGAGTTGGAACATCATTGCACTTGGCATCTGCAAGTCACAGTAGGTAAGTACTTTGAATTTTCTTGAGTTATTTTTCTATTCCAATTGTCTACTACTATTTCATTTACAAACCCTAAGCTAGATTTCCTTCTGAAAATTCCCTGGCTGAAACAAGTTGAAATCTTGGTGAAAGATTTATGGGTTTTCTGTTTTAAGCCTAACCCAAGGTGGATTCTCAAGGGCCTCATCCTTGGAGGACTCCTTGTGGCCCAATTCCCTAGGCACTAATCTCCTAACCCATGCCCATTCCCAGACTTAGCCATATTTTGGTTCGTTTGATCCCGGTTTCCGACTTGTGATGCATAAACACTGTCATACCTTTAATCAAGTCTATTCTAAAAGTACTAGATAGCCCCAATCCTGTTCTTAACCTATCTGCATCAAGCTTGAAAAAGTCGGACTCGGCAAAAAGTCGGCAAGGGTCCCGAAAACAATTTTTCGGAAAAATCGGCGAAAAAATCGGAAAAAGTCGGAAAAAGTCGGCAAACATTAAAAAATACAAAATACATTCATTTTTTTCAGAATTTTAAACATATAAAGCAACAATAACATCAGATAAACACATTGGAACATAAATATGTAGAAAGCACTGATATATATCATCATCATGTAGTCATGTCAAATATAAAATGATACATCAAAGTCGATACTGAATCCTGAAAGTCTGAAACACCATAGTTGTCCAATCAAGGACTCAAAACTCAAAAGTAGATAACCAATACAAAATGACATCACATATATAAATGTATCTCAGGAAAACTAGTAGCTATCTATCTAATATCAATGCCCTCTTCCCCTTTTACGGGAAAAGGTCATGGGCCGTTTGTCAGGCCTGCCCCTAGCACTAGAAGTAGCAGGCGCAGCAGAAGACCCTGCCCCTGCATCTAACATCGGACGACGAGTGACGGATGGAGGACTAGATGTATCAATCGGTGTAGGCGGTGGTGGCGATGCTAGCACATCACCCTCCGTGGTGGTTCTGACCTCCTCCTCCTCCTCCTCCTCCTCCTCCTCCTCCTCCTGCCCTTCCTCTCCCTCTAGCCATGTAGGTTCCTCCTCCATGATAGGAGTCTCAATCTCCACCCTCCAATCAGACAAAATATCAATATTGTCTAAGACGATGGCATCAGCATTTGGTGTTTTATTTATCTGTGCCATCCATAAGCGGAGATTATAATGGACGTAGACCAAATCATTGAGACGTGTGAACTCCATCCTGTAAGAGGAAAATAATTTTTTTGTATGAGTCTAGAGGTTCAAGTTTAAAAAATTAATGAAACATAATTATAATATGTGAGGATGATAGATTCACAAATTATATTAAATGAAATTGATTTGTTGAAAATTTAAAGTTTAAGACTCTAACCTTCTGCGTCTCTTTGCGTGTACTTTTTCAAACACGCTCCAATTCCGCTCACATCCTGAAGCGGTACATGTTTGGCTAAGAATCTTGATGGCAAATTTCCGTAAATTTGGTGTCCTTACACCATAGGTTCGCCACCAAGTAGCTACAACAAATAAGGAAATAAATAAATCATAATTCAAAATTTCAAATTTCAACTTGCAAATAAAAGTTAAACACTTTAATAACTTACCTGGCATGAAACTGGTCCTGTCACGAATAGCATCAGCAAAGCTAAATACTCCAGCACCATCCTGATACAACTCTAACTCGCGATTGATTGCATTGCGAGTCTCATAATCAGGAACCATCCTCTGAATACAAGTGAAGAGCCCCTCCAACACCTCAGCATCAAAATCAAATTTGCATTTGTAGGAAAATGCAGGGTTGAGGAAGAGTGCTGCTGCATGAATGGGTCTATGAAGCATCCCGGTCCATCGACTATCAATCAACTCCCATAACAACATGTGCCTCTCGTGCCCCGGGGTACCCCTGCCCACATAATAATTCCGGATGGCCTCTTTGGCCCTATCCATGGCCTCATACAAATAGCCCATTGCGGGCTTATCACCATCAACAAGTCTCAAAACCCTTACCAAAGGTTCACTCATCGCGCACACTTCCCCCACTCCTTCCCAGAATGAGTCAGTGTACACCAACTTGGCAATGGTTCTCCCATCCTCTCTCCTGCTGTAAGCACAATCACGCCAATCATCAGAAACAAACATTTGCTTCAACTCAAACTGAAATCGAAGCAAGGACTGAAGAGTAATGAAGATGGTGGCAAAGCGTGTGATTGCGGGACGCTTCAAGTCCCTGTTTTTGGTGTGCCTCCTCATGAGGCTAAGAACAAAAGTATGGTTGTAAATAAACTTGGGGATGCTCTTAGCTTGATCAATCACCACCTTGATAAAGGGAACTTTCCCCATATCCTCCAGCATCAAATCAATACAATGAGCAGCGCATGGAGTCCAAAACAAAGCGGGGTGCCTCTCCATAAGCATCCTGCCAGCAGCCACATAATTAGCTGCATTATCCGTAATAACTTGCACAACATTGTGCACCCCAATGTCCTGTAGGAACCCATCTAACAACTCACATAAGAGCGCTGCATCTTTTACATATGCCGATGCATCGACTGATTTCACAAACAAGGTACCTCTAGGACAATGTACCAAAAAGTTGATAAGGGATCTACCCTTACCATCTGACCAACCATCTGACATGATTGTGCATCCAGTGGTCTCCCATGACTGCTTGAGGTCCTCCAACCTAGCACCGATGTCCTTCTTTTCTGCTTGAAGGATTGGACCCCGCAACTCATCAAAGGTGGCACTTTTATACCCCGAGCCAAATGATGCAATGGCATCACACATCAGCTGCCAAAATGGATTGTTTTTTACGATGCTGAGAGGTATGTGACTCCAGTAAAGACACCTCCCCATCACCCTGTCCACTTCTACCTTGTCATTTTTCTTTATCACTGCCTTGATAGAAGGTTGTGATCCACCTCCTGTTCGTGGAACAAAATGGTGTGAGGCCCCCGCCGTGGCTGTGGAACCCCTCGCACTACCCTCAGTGAAAGTGGTAGATCCTGTTGCCCCCACACTTCTTGCTAGGCCAAAAGCTGCAAGCTCAGCTCTGTTTGCGGCGATCTCATCCTTCTTTTTATTCTTTTCATGGATTGAGTCATGGGCAGATCTCATGATCTCTGGGGTCACTGCAGTACAAACGCCAACATCATGCCCAGGGAGTTTAGCTAGATGGTATTTCAACCTGTTAACCCCTCCTGACATGTGATGCCCACACAATTTGCAACTCAAAGTTTGCCTATTTCCATCATCCTCGGGCTCACCATACTGCCAAAACGGATCCAATGGCTTTGGCATCTTCGAAAATGGAATGGCAGCCTCAAAATGCAAACCTAGGGCACAAAAATACAAAAACAAGAAATTAAACCCCATTTGAAACAATTGCAACAATTTGGCTTAAAAAATCAGACCTCTAAATTTATATTTTTGGCCATGAAAAAATGATAACAAGAAGGTGGCTAAATATCTAAGAAAGAAAACATGCTATTCCATTCTAAGAATCTAAAACCCCCTTGCATTTTGACTCTTTTTTATATTTATAATTTTATGGACATCGAAATCTTTGGAAAAATGGCAAAAAAAAATAAGAGAATAGAGGAAAGAATATAGGCAAGCAAACATGAAAAAAAATCATAAAACAAATATAAGAAAATGAACCACTACATACCTGTGAGACGAATTGGTTGATTGGCAAAGTTTTGACTCTTGAAATTGAATCCCTTCTCCACAAAAATTGACAATGGTGAGCTTGGATGTTGTTTGGAGTCTTGGATGCCTCCAAACTAGTTGATGGTGCCCTCTTGCCCTTCACACTCCTTCTCCAACAGTCAAACAAAACAAATGACAAAAAAAAAATCACTTTTGACCTTTTAATCCGCGGCCGTGACTGCCTGGGCGACTTTTTCCCTCGACTCGCGATTTTTTCCAAAAACTCGGCGATTTTTCGAAAAAGTCGGCACTCGGCGATTTTTTAAAAAATCGCGATTTTTACTCGCCGATTTTTCGGCAAGGGTTTGAACTCGCGATTTTTACGAAAAATCGCGATTTTTCGCCGATTTTTTCAAGCTTGATCTGCATTGGACATGGTTCCCAAGGCAGTGGATTTTTATATCATTGGCTAGTACTTTGATACTGGATCTTTCATATAAGCTTATAAGTCACCTATAATTCCATGTTGGATCAAATTTACATCTTTTAAAGCCTCTTGATCCAACCCATAATTAATCTTGTGACTTCATCCATAGAACTAGGATTTACTTCACCTAACACCTTACGTACTTCATTCTTATTGATTTGATCTGGTGTCTTGGTTTGATCTCTCTTGTCGGGAGTTGATCCGGGTCTCCCCCATTGTTGTCTTGGGCTTAGACAACTCAAAGTGAAGGGTGCCTCAATTGGCGTGACAACTAATCCTTTGGGAATCGAGGTTCTCGTGGTTCACCTATTTGGTTTCCCTTTCCCTCTACCATCCAGTATTGGATCTATCTTGAGGGGCATCTACAAGTTTGGTGATAACAAGACCAGTGTTACCAAACTTGCCAAAGACTCGCCGAGTCTGGCAAGTCTATGCGAGTTTGCTACGAAACGAGTACTCGGCAGAGACTCACCAGACTCGACTGACTCGGTTGAAACTCGCCAGACTCGGTTAAGACTCGCCAGACTCGGTTAAGACTCGCCAAACTCGGTTGAGACTTGCCAGACTCGGTTGAGACATTGCTCTGTTGATCATTGTACTTATTTCACATGGACAAATTAAAGTTGAAGAAGAAAAACACAAAATCGAATGGGATAAAGCTACAAGTGATGATATTTATGATTTATGCAATTGAAAGGAGTCAAATACGGGATTTGGTAGAGCTAAAAAAGAAAAAGAGAGCAATTTGCATAAAATTCTTAAGGCACCTCTACAGAACTTGATTTTTGGTTCATGTTATTGATACATTTACAGACGACCTTGTGCAAGATCATAATTCTTGGAGAACTATATATTGTAACCTAGATCAACAACTAGGGGTCTACAAAGTCATTGTGTTGACAGAGATCTCTTTCCACAGTAAATTGCAAATAGGCATGAGGATCCTCACCATTCTTTTACAGGATAACCAGAGTGATCACGTGGAAGAGTGGTGACAAGACAAGCTCATAGGATTGAATAAAATTGATCTTCTTGAGGAAAAGGTGAGGTTTGAAGTTATGCCCAG
This sequence comes from Larix kaempferi, assembly GCA_027924585.1. Taxonomy (NCBI): domain Eukaryota; kingdom Viridiplantae; phylum Streptophyta; class Pinopsida; order Pinales; family Pinaceae; genus Larix; species Larix kaempferi. The sequence goes on from BSBM01000252.1 coordinate 8,125,481, forward strand.
GCAGACAGAAAGGGGAGATGTGTGCTCAAGAAGAAGGTTACTCAGATAGCATGAGGATGAGAGTACTGGTTATGCTTACCTACTGCTCAAATTTATGAGTGATTAGATGGAGAAGCAAATGCCATGTATGGCCATAGAAGTTACTAATTATATCCTACCCATGTTGTTTTATATTTTGTCCTTAACAAACTATGCCATGCATTTCAGGGTTTGGGAGGTTTCCATATTGGAAAGTTTGCTTTGTTTGCTTTAATTGGAGGGTTTAATTGGTTGTGGATTGCCTATTTGAAATAGACATGCATGACTTTTTTTCCCTTCGAAGATCATGGAATGAAAGTTGTTGTTTTGAGGAGGTCGACTTAGTTGAAAGCAGCTACATGATGAGTTTGCAACTAGAGGATAGAGTTACCTTTTTTTAGGGATGGTCATGAGTAAACAACAAGGCAAGGAACATAATAATTATGTTTTGCATTATGTAATTGAACTTGGTACTATTTGTGAATTTTTTCAAGGAATCATCTTTTAGCTCCCTATTTTGCATACAAATATGGAGTGTCAAATATTGTATTATCATTTTTAATTTTTATGAGATGATCTAATGAATTTCTACATAGAATGTGGTTTTGTAACTGTTATCACATCCATAGTAGCCGGGCTACCATGATTGCAGAGCAGTTCATTGTATATTTTTGAGCTAGGCATTTACATAGTTTTGATGAGATCAGCCTATGATGAGCAGTACTTTTGATGATCGCTCACATATCAGAGCAGCCCCAGATCAGACAGCAGTGAACCTTATGCCAATGCTGAGCCTCATGACCTCAAATTTGGTGATCAAGATGACCATTTTCATTCCATACAGAGTAGTGCAGTGCCCAGAGTTTCAGCAGCAGTGTTTCCAATGATTATTGATGATCCAGATGGCAGGTACATGTATATGGCGGAGCAGGTATATAGTGTGCATTGATTATGATTGTTTTTCTCTCTTGCTCATCATAATAGCTTGACTTGGTATCTAGTGGTCATGACCTATCATTCTATATATATATATATATATTCTATCATTGGCCTGGACCTAACATATTAACTTTGGATCTCCCCTCTATGGCCTTTTCATTATGAAGGCCTCCTTGTTATTCCTTGGTGTCTCGACTCTGATGTGTGCGATAGAGTTCTCCAAGTCTTATGTTTTTTTTCTTGTAAAGCCCTATTGATTGGCTATGCACATAGGAGAACTGGTTTTCTGATGCTGTATGCCTTTCTTCTTGTAAAGGCCTGCTGATTGGCTATGTGCTAAGATTATCGCCCGTTGATGTCTTATGCTTTTCTTCCTGTAAAGCCCTATTGAATGGCTATGTGCTAGGTTGTATAGTTGCTAGAAATGTTCTCTCTAGTCCCGAAACATGAAAAGCTTCCCCCCCTTTAGTGCCTCAAAATGGAGACATGAAGCAACTCCCAGTCCAATACTCCTTGTACCAGAAAAAGAAGACCAAGTGAAAATTGCAAAATCAAGCAATAAAGAAAAGAAGCAAGTCTAAGACTCTATACTTGCCTATGCCTCAAAGAAAAATAAAGGCAAAGGTCCAAAAAGAAGAAAAGTACAAGAAAAGAAGTCCAAGAAAGTAAAAGAAGACAAGTCTATGAAGACAAGTCCAAGAAGGATCCTAAAAGAAAAAAGTCAAAGAAAAGAGGGGTTGACTTTGATTGTCAAGGTCAAAGGAGTATCATATGCGAGCACATAATCCATTTGTAAGACATCTTTTCCCTAGTGTTTACTTGATTAGTGAATGTCAAAGAGATCCCTTTCTCCTCTCATCTTGAGTCAATTAGTCATCCTTAACCAATCCTTCCACTTGATTAGCCCTTTTTATTTTGTCCATCCACTTCACCCAAGAGAAGAATGATCCTTGTAATACTCTTGATGATATTTTAGATGGCGGCATGAATATAAAACTCTAACTTCATGCTATGTATTATTCTATGCAGTTGTTATCACAGATTATGTAGGGGGGTTTACTCCTTAGTTTTGATAGAGTAGATCAGATTTTGAGCAATACATTATAGTGAGCACCAAAGGCAGATCATGAGTTATGGATGGGTGGGATTCATTTTTGGGACTATAGCTAGATCAGTTGAGAGGGCAGAGTCTCAGAGTAGGGACCTAGGTCATTTACCGAATGATTTTGGGATCCCTTGCCATACATTTTGGAAACCTTTTATATAGTGGATTTCTACACGTTTGGACAGTGGATTGGATCTTGAATTACAGTGCTTCATATCATGTGCCTATGATGTATCCTACATTCTACAGTTATGTACCAGACATTGTGTTCGTAGAGTGTGTTATGGATGATTATGTGTGATATCGGTTGACTGACTAACAATAGGATTTATCTTATAACTTGTGATTATTTGATAAGTATGAAGAGTAGGACATTAACATGGAATTATATTTAAGTGTTAGTTTGTGGTTTATATACATGTTGTTCTCTTGCAAGTCTCCACAGTGTTTCTCTAATCATGATTGAGCCTTTGGATCCATATATTGGCCTTTACCTTATTCCACCCATTCACCTTACCTAATAAAGATCCCATTTGATCCGGATACGGCTAAGTGACTCAAGGACACTCCCCTCTTTGACCTCTTTGTTAGGATAGCCTCCATGTCTTCCCTGGTGTCTCGACTTGGATGTGTGTGATGAAGCTTTCTAACCCTGTTGATTTCGTTATGCTTGTAGACCCTTGTGGATTGAGTGCAAGCTTAGGTTGTCCTAATCACCAGAAGAATACCCCATGGACTTGAAACAAGTGCTCCCCATCCTTGAAATTGGTTAGTGGCTGGGAGGGTAGGTACTCCTTGAATTAAGAGGTTAAGCCTACTTGCTCTAAAAATGCATTACTGTTGCAACTCCATTGCACCTATGGATGGTGGTTGGCAACGGAGCTAAGGCCGTGTCATAACTAGTGCCCAGAAGGCAATCTAAGGCCAGTACCTTTCTTTATTAACCAACTAAATGATTGCAAACAAAGAAAGTGCTTCAAAGAAATATCTAAAGAAAGAAAAAGAAAAAGTATCAAAAAATGAAAAATGAAAATGAAAAGTCAAAGTGAAATAAAGGGGGGGCTTGCTAGAAAGGGGTACTTTCTAAGCATGTCATCCATTTGTGAGACACCCTATTCCCTAGTGTCTGCCAAACTAGCAAATGTCACAGAGGTTTCATGTCTCCCCTATCTCCAAGAGTAACTCAAGCCTTCCGTTGATCAAACAACTCACCTAACTAAGCCTATTGACCACTTGACCTTCTACTCCACGCACTGAGGAGTGATGATTTTTGCAACACCGTGTGATGGTTTTGATTAGAGGATAAGATGTATATAACTCATTTACTTGTACTCTAGGTGTTGTTATGTTTCTGTGCTATGGAGACATGTCATATGAGGAGTCACATGGTAATTACCTGTTATAGGATATGATCTTATGAGTAGTTGTTTGCCAATGTTGCATATAATTGAGTGTGTATTCTCCTCTACAAGCTTGACACATTATTATCCCATTATTTTTCATCTTGGTCAAAGATTGACCAAGTTTGACTTTTTGACTTGGTCAAACCTGAGTTTGACATGGTCAAAGGGGTCAACCAATAGTATGGAACACTCACGTATATATCAGTTATCATATCTCAGCCTTTGGAGGCCAATTGGACCCCTCTAAATAGCACTTGTGGCATATATGAATTAATTGTCTAGAAATGGAAATATTTTCCCCAAGTCTGGAATTTTAGCCCAAGTATAATTTAATTATTTGGAGTTGATTATAAACAAGGCATTTCATATTGAATTTGGGCATAAGTATGGTGTGTCCTATGGATTTTGAGGTCAATGAATTCATCTGTGGCATCTGATTTGCATTTCGGGTAAGGGAAGTCAGAGATGCAATTAATGACAGATTAATTATTTTTATCCTAAGTTCCAATTTAAAAAATTCGTAAGGTTCAAGATGTATGGTAACGGGATTTTGGAAAATGGAAGTAATGGCTTGGGTAGTCTTATTTTTTACTCTTAACCATATTTTGGTCATCACGTCATCATTTCGGCATCACCTGCTTAACATTTTACATGGCATTTCATGGTGGGGCACACTCTCTCCCTTGGGGCACACATAGCAAAAATTGAGCTATGCTTTAGCAAATTTGATGATGTAAAAGGTGGAAGGGACCACCAAGGGGATCCCCTAGTGGTCCCTAGTGATGCAACACACTTATTGCTTGTGATTTATTTCATTGTACTTGGGCTCATGGAGGCAATGTGGATGCCCTCTGGGACCATATGGGATCCCTGGGTGCTGATGGTGAGGATGTCTATATGCGAGCCCTTGGTGCGTCCCTAGTAGGGGATGCCTGTTTATGGTTTGATAATTTGGCCCCAGGATCCATCACTGGATATGACATGTTCACGAAGTTGCTAATAGATAAATGGGGTGAGAACATTGATGAGTCTTTGGAATGTCAATATAGCACTGATTGTGTCATGGATGATGATTATATTGATGATTTGCTTTCCCTATTGGACCATTCCTCTTCTGAGATGTTCCAAATTATGAGTGTGCCTACAATCCATAGAAATGTTACAGAGTATCTTGAGAATAATGCTTCAAAACCTCGTGTGCAAATTAAAAGAGGCATCAATCGAATCATACGAGATACTTTGTTATCATTTCCTGAGGCAGTTGCAGGCCGAATTCTAGATCTAATCCACCTTTCCATTGGTGATTCCAGTAAAGGATCACCGGAAGAGCAACTTCACAATCATCACATGGTTGACAATTGTCCTGTTAAATGTTCAAACAATCCGAATTTTGACTCAGACCTTAATCATCTCTCTGAAGAGGAAGAAAAAGGTGAGGGTAGTCAGATTTCATGTGAGAAATAGTCTAGTGATCATCATGTAATTGAAAACCAACTTTGTGAAAATGATTGGGGTGAAAGCATTGATGAATCCATGGAAGAACAATCAAATGAGGATTATGTGGTGGAGGATCAATGTCATGAAGACGATCAGGATAACAATTTTGAAATGAGCAGTGATTGTCCTTATCAATTTGATTTCTCCTCTCCCGAGCCTATGGTGAATGTGCCTTTGATTCAACTTTTGAACGAGCCTTCAGTCTATAAGAATTTAGTGGAGTACTTGAAGAATATAGGCAATAAATCTCATGATGAAGTTATGTATGATAGTGAGCAAATCTCAACCCCTCAAGATTTTGATCTTGATATTGACTTAGAAGGGGAACTTACTAAAATCATACGAAGCACCTTGTCATCTTTACCTGGAGAAGGCACAAATGAAGAAGGGGATCCCATTGATCATTAGAGACAAAATTCTGTGGCTGAACTTTCGATCAGTGAATCCATTAGAGGTCCTCTCGAGGGGCAGCCACATAGTCATTGCTTCGTTGGTGATTGTTCAAGTCAATGCTCAAGTGATCCCGACCTTATTTCATTTTCCAATCATAGCTTTGAAGAAGAAAAAGAAAATATCGAAAATAACCAGACTTCTGTTGAGGGTGGATCAAACGATCATCATATGGTTGAAAGTCAAATGAGTGAAGATGATGGGGGTTTTAAAAATGATTATATCAATATACCTCCCCGTCGAGATGATGATGATCTAGTTATGTACCAACTCGACCTTGAGTGCTCTTTGTCGCAGCTTGCAAGATGGAATCAATGTCAGAAAGAACCTTCAAAAGGTATCATGCTTAATGTCAACACGATTCCTTGCTCCATCCTTGATCAAAATGAAGTAATTGGAAATATGATCCAAAGTCAGTTTTGTCTTTGGGAGGTTGATATTGATGTTGATGATTTCTTTGTCAAATGTCTTTTCTCTCATACAGAATTGGGGATAGCACCTTTGGGAAATGCCGAGCAAGTTTCTATTTTTCACTCCTCCCTCCCATCCCAACTCATGAAGTTAATGCCTCTTTCTAACCTAATTTTGTTGTGCAAAGGGTTTGGTAAGGAGTTTGTAGAATGCCAAGCGGTTGATGGTAAAGCCTTTTATTTTCTTTTTCGGTCATGCCAGGTTAAACCTATTTTCCAAACTGATAGTCTCATTGATGGGTTGACCGAGAAGCTTTTCAAAGATCAATTTCACCTTTTTGCAATTTTTGAGCAACAAGTGGGAGTAATTAAAGATTTCAGATTCCCGTGGTGAATAGTGTTAGTAAAGTAGGTTTCCGGATAATCCACGGAACCGTGAAAGAACCAAGTGGGGACAAACTGGAGTTTACTAAAGCTAAGATCAAAATTACTCCCACTTAGTATTGGTCTGAATTGGTTAGAGTAGGGTAGGTAAGTTGAATAAGCTCTCGTGAGCAGTGGTTAGTTTCCCTTATTGTTTTGCTGTTTCTTTCTCACTTTTTGACACCACTACCCTTTTCTAGTTTGCTTTTCTTTATGTTTCACTCTTTTTACACCTTACGTATCGGCTAATAATATATATAAAAAAATAAAAATAAATAAATAAATTTAAATGCTGAAGAGTACATTTCATTATTGATATATTTTCCTTTCAGCATTGTGATTTTGTTTATTTATGCTGGATTGTATATATATATTGTATGTCCTTACGAGCGGTCTGCAAAGATTGGTATAGCGTTTGCATTTTATAGGGATAGGTACACATATGATGATGATGCAGACAGCATGTACGTGCATGTGCTTTGATGATGATGAGAGGGGTGCTACGGACCAGAGATTCTGTGGTTCTCAAGCACTCTCTCCCTTAGAGCACTTGTCTCAGCTGGAGCCAGATGTTATCACATCCATGTTAGTTGGAGCTACCATGCTGCAGATTGTGTGGTCGGGGACCATACTATACTTTTTTTTCTAGATCAGAGATCGGATGCCTTCAAAGGAGGCACACAGTTTTGTTCAGATTGCCCCGAGAAGATATATCAGTGGGGACAGATGGTTTTATTGTATTGTCCAGACATGTTACTTAGCATTTATTGCAGGGTCACCCTTCCTTGCCAGGCTTTGACATAAGCCCATTGAGACAGTTGCCTAGTCTTGTTTTGATTAAGACTATCACAAAGTATTGCTGGTTTATTATTTGTGCTTGGATTCAGTAGAGATCCAGCTTCAGAGTTAGCTTCAGCAGCAGGTATATGGTGCGGCATGTATAGCATTTGATGTTTTACTGCTTATGTTGTTGATTAGACTTGTTTATACATGATAGTACACTAGCTCTGCATGAGATGTTTGATATGGTGATGTAGTTGTCATTATGTGTATTGTTGGGCCCTTGGTGATGTTAGTCCACCCCCTTCTGTAGGCTCCTGTTTATGCACACCGGATCACATTCCCACTATTGGTATAGACTTGGTCACTTAGTCCCCCTAGGCAACTGACGTTGGATCCACCTTCACTCTCTCCACCCATCCGACCCATTCATGATTGATCTTTCCCGACTTGGATTCTGATTTGTGACCTTGAGGATCCCCTTCCCCACTGACCTCTGAGTATGCCATGACTCCCTGTCTTTTGTGTCTCGGCTCTTTAGTGTGTGAGATGCACTCTCAAACCTGGGATTTGCTCCTGTCGGTTGCCCCCGATGTTGCAATGCAGTATAGGAGTGTGTAGCCTCACCGGGTGTTCCCCATTGGTCATCGAAGCATTTATGCTCACCCCCATTACTTTGCAATATGAGCACCTTGATTATATCTATTGAGATATGTATGTAGCCCAAAAAGGCCTTGATGTAAAATGAAGAAATAAAGAAATGAAGAAATGTAAAGCAAGCCAAAAGGGCTATTGTAAATGTAAAATCTAGCCCAAAAGGCTAAGTATGAAATGTAAATGTAAAATCCATGCAATGTGTTTGTAAACACACATGGACACAGGTCAGTCGTACATATCAGCTTTGTAGTGGTTATTTCCTCACCTAGTCCTGCAGGGCAAGGAGGTGAGAGGTAGCAAGGGACAAGCTCAAAATTGTCCCCTAGAGTCTCAAGTTACAGTTTGCCGGACACCCAGTTTGGCGGCTCTAGAAAAGATCCTCACGGAGTCTTATTAAGGCACGGATATGAGTTGTGAGATACTTGTTAGATGACCAGTGGCGGTTTCCCTGCACCATACCCATTTGTGAGGCACCGCCCTTCCCCATGTTTTGTCATGGTATGCTTATCTTAGTGGACCTCGCTTTCCCGAGTTATCAAAAGGGTCACGTGATCTTAGTCCTTGTCATCCCTTATCCTTCACCTTATTTTCCACCTCACCCAAAGTCAGCTAGGTGGTCAAGTCTATAGGTTGTGCATACCAGTTTGAGTCTTTTGGATGTGGTGGGCCCACCTCACCATGGGCCTCGTGTTTTTGAGATATTATGTATTTTTTATCACCATATTGCCATTTTATTGTTTAGTAATGTACTAACATGTATAAGGAAGCCTATCGCTTCAGCCAACACCATGTTGACCAGATTTGACTTGGTCAAACTAGGTTGACCAGGCCAAAAATGGGCCCGAAAAAATATTGCGATCAAGATTTCGATTTTGGTCATTTGTATTCTCTTGGGGTCCCATATGAACTTCCAAGCATCAAAATTTGAAAAGATTGAGGCTGTGATGAGATTTTTAATTATTATTGGTCATTAATGACCTGTTTTAATTAAAAATCATGGATTTAGGGCAAATAATGCCTAAGTGATGGATCGTGGTCGTTCGAGTGACCATTCCTACTATTTTTGGGGCCCACGATCACATTGCAGCAGACGGTTCAACGATCCGGGCACTATAAGTGGGTCAAAAGCCCAATTTACTCCTTCAGAAATATAAACCAACAATAAAATACATGGAAAATCAAAATATGGCAAAGGCAACTATGGCAAATGGCAAAAATCAAAGGTTGGATAATACAAGGGTGATTTCTAAGGTAATGTTGGTAATATTTGGACATCTATTATGTGTTGTGGGTCCCTCTATTGCGCAGCTCACCATGAGGGGCGAATTGGCCCATAGGGGCATTTTTCCACTTAGCAAAAATCAATGTTTTTGATGTTTTATTGTATTGAGATCATAGTGTAGTGGTATGGGGGGCTAAAACAACCCATAGGCGCCCCCCAACCACATTTATTATGTATTTTATGGGCCCCACGAGTTGGTCCACCATCCACTTGGGCATTTTTTAGGGTAATTCGCCCCCCCTCTAGAGTTGATCTCCTCCATCTATTTGGGCATTGAGATAATCAATCTCAGCCCTTGATTTTGGAGGGAGAGTTAGGGTTGAGAGTAGTCATTCTCTATAAGAGAAGACTCTCACCTATTTTGTACCTCTCTTGGCATTTTCGACTTGCATTTGATAGAGAAAGACATTCCATTTGTGGCTTGATACTTGGTGTTGTGGAGTAAATTTGTGGTGATTGTTAGCTAGTATTATGGATGCATTGTGGATATAGTTTGTGTTGTGTTTCTACTTTTGTTTGCTAGTTTTAAATTTGCAGCGTTGGGGGCCATTTGAAGGAGGGCGCTATACTTGGAGCGGGAGCTCCACTCTAGCGATTTTCTTTGAAATTATTCACAAGGGAGTTGTCATTTGCTTTCAGCTAGTCAATTCCTTTATCTTTCAGCCATTCATTTGCTGTTATACTTGGTTATTTGCTGCATTTACTGATTATCTCTTGCTTGTGGCAGGTACCCAGGGCACACTTGGTGTCCAGTTGCTTCCCACGCTCAAGGAAACACGCAGGCCTCTCCACACTTGATCTTCCGGGCTAGTCCTCGCTCAAAGCTCTCCATTTCACCATTTCTTTAGGTATTCTTCATCTCCTTGTCTCTTCTTTGTCATTTTCATTGTCTTGGTAAGCTGGAAAATCACTTAATAAACTATAAAAACACATAACCTAATATTTCACGGTTAGAATTAGTTTTATTTCAAAACCCACTAATGAAACACTATTAAAAGCCCAAATCCAAAGTTTCATTTGCTTTTGACTCCTTTTACCCATAGATTTAGCACTGGTCTACCTGGCAAAAACGCCCCCCTAGGGCATTTTTCTTCTCTGCTTGTTTTGGGTCAGTTTGGGATTCTGGGTGGCTTAGAACCGATTTCAAATCGCCGTTTAAACTTACGAAATCTAACTACCAATTGCTAGAAGTGTTTTAAATCACGATTTATTTGCTGCCCTAGGTCCATTTTTGCATTGCTTAATTCTCTTCCTTGGGCAGATTCATTCTATTTCTCCACTTCTAGCTTACTGCATGATCCTAGTCTACTTCAGCCATACAATCACTAATTCAATCAGTTATTTCACTATATTTGATTGCTTGTCACTTTCACATCATCCACACTTTTACTGTTTGTGCCCATCTATTGGCTGGAATTAGACGTAGGATTTAATCCACACTCTTTTCCTGTTTGTACTTCTTTCTATCTTCGGATTTGGGTGTGAGTTTTGTCTCTCAACCATCATTGGTTGAGCGAGGTCTCCCCCTTGACTTGGCTACGTGCCTTGTCTGAAGTGACAGTAGCCTTGTCCGGTGTGACTTCCGTTCGTTGAATGGAGGACCTGGTTTTGTTGGTTACACCACTCTAGTTGTTCACCCTTTGCCATCCTTGTTGGGACAGTCTTTATCCATCAGCTAGAGATTGTGTGATAACAGTACTAGGATCACAATTTGTCCATAGTGGACTAGTAGTAAAGGGTGTCCATGTGGAACATGTTATCACATCCATAGTAGCTGGGCTACCATGATTGCAGAGCAACCATCTGCACATTTTTGAGCTTTGCCTTTACACAGTTTCTGTGAGATCAACTATGACGAGCATTGTTGTTTATGATCACTCACACATCAGAGCAACCCTATATCAGACATGCAATAGACCTTATGCCAAGGCTGAGCCTCTTGAACTCAGATTTGATGACTGAGATGAGCTTTTATCCCATACAGATGCAATGCAGTGTTTGTAGCTTCGGCAACAGTGTTCTCAGTGGTTACAGTTGGTTCAGATAGTATATGGCCCAACAGGTATATGATGTGCATTGGTTTTTATTATCTTGTTGTTTTAGTCATTTTGATAGCTTGCTTGGTATATAGTATTCATGATCTGGCAATCTACCTTTACAAAATGAAAATGGTTTTTATTGATTATATAAATGGTTGTATTACTTGCACTAAGAAGCTCTTGTTTTATACTCGTTGGTTTGACCCTCTTATGAGTGTGGACATGATCATTCCCACCTTTATAGCTTGCTAGCTTAGGCATCACCTTCACTTTCACCATCCATCCATTACCATCCCTATATTTTGGTTGTTGCCCTAACTTACACCTCAGCCTGTGATATGGAGGACCTCCTCGCTTTTGCCTCTATGTTGGATAGCATCCATGTTAGTTTCGTGTCTCGGCTCTGAGTTGGCAACAAAGCTAACCTTTGGTGAGTTGGATTTTATACCTTGATCACTCTAGTCGGTTGCCTCAATGCTTGGTCTTGATTGTGGAAGTTCCCCTAGTTGCTTGAGTTGTGTTAGCTAAAACCTGAAGCAAATTGTACTACCATCTTTACATATGGAAACTCTTGATATATCTTTTGTAAAGCCCAATGAAAATGGCTATGAAATGAAATGTGAAATGCACCCCGAATGAAAGCTGCGATTAGTTGTGCTTCTAAGCACACGCAAAATCCTAGAGGGGTCCTAAAAGGCCTAAAAAGCAGTGGTTAAATGTATGCCAAATCTAGACTGTTAGCCAAGGAAATGAATTGAAATGAAAGGCCCAAATAAAAGCAGTGGCTAAATGAATGCTAAATCTAAAGAACTGTTGGCCAAGGAAATGAAATGTAATGATGTGATTAGACATTTGCCAAGGTTGAATAAGCACCTCTCTAAACAACTTACCCATTTGTGAGACACTGCCATTCCCTGTGTATTATTTATCCAACATATGCTTAAGTGTGTAATACCCTTTCCTTTATCCAAAGTATCATAGTGTTGAGTCCGTCAAGTCCTCTCCTTTTGCCTAGCCTTGCATTCTTAACCTCCACCCTATGCTATCAAATTGATCATGTCTACAAAATGAGTATATTCTCGAGGTTCTTTTGTAAGTAAGCTATTATTTGAACTTATAATTTATTATAATTAAATGTTCACTGCCTGTGAAATGATAATGCTTTAAGTCCTGCTGTGAAAATGATTAAAAGAGCATGTCTTAACCAATTGCACTTGCAGCATCAGGCTATTCTAGCCTGGGTCATATTTTGATCAGTTTTGACCTGGTCAAACCTAATTTGACGAAGTCAACCTTGGGATCCGTGATGAGTTGGACCAGTGATGATGTGTGATGTTGATTTATGGTCCTTTGATACACCTTTGGTGATTCCATACAGTGGACACAGTTTTCAGATGATGGTTGATGCACTCTTTTATTGATTATTATTATCTCCAAAGTCCAGACCATTGCATTATTATTGTCCGAGTATGGTGGATGCTCCAGATGATCTTACAGGTTGCCACACGGTGTATGGGTATTCATCCTTAGTAGATTTGGGTCTTCTAGATCCATTGGGACACTTTGTTTACAGCTTCAGGCACTTTCAGTGATGATATGAGCATTTTTCTACTTGTTGACCAGTTTGGCCATGCTGAGCTAGCCTGTCCAGTAGATGATTGGAGGCAAGTCGTTTCCTAGGGCGCTATAGAGGAAGGGGGTGGTCCAGCCACTTGTTATTACCATATTACCCCCCTTCCGGACATGATGGTGCAGTTAGATTTTGTGCCTAGGCACCAGGCAGTTTGATAGATTTTCAGGTGGGATAAAAATGGGATAAAAAGGTCATTAAAGAAATCAATTTGAGCAATTGAGGCAAGGTTTTGGCATGAGGTATGTTCAGAGGTCATCTATGGTGTATCCCATTCCTTCCAGATCAGTTTGCAGCATTCAATGGGGTCCACACATTCTCCGGGTTGTCATTTGATGTATTCTTCTCTCAGTTGAGGGGGGCAAGATTTGATCATTTGTTCACTTGGACATGTTATTGAGTCATATGTTATATCATTGTGCCATGGGCTGATGCTAGTGAAGGAAAGTAATGCCTCCTAGCCCCACCATGTGCTCCTAGTCACTTGTCCTAGTCATATTATGTGGCACACTTGTATTTTAGCCATCTTTATGTGGTGCGCACCCCCCTAGGGCATCCTTCATGTAGTGCACACCCCCCTCATGTGAGTGATCCATGTTATATTGTATTGGCTCATCTTAGTCGTTGATTATATTATTTTATCTTTTGATCTCCACCACTCATTTCAAAAGTGGTTTAGGGTTTTGGTCTCTCTCTTCCCATTTAAGGAAGAGCCCCCCCTATTGTAAAGGCATCTAGAGATTTTTGGCTCTTGGCTATCGGAATAGAAGAAATATTTTTTGAGCACATACTTGGATCTTGATATGGGTGTTTGGTTATGATGATTGTAAATGCTTTTTCCATTGCACTGAATGATATTTTGTAGCTATCTAGTATCTTTTTCCACTATATCGATTTACAGGTGAAGGGGACGATTTGGGAGGAGTGCGCATTGGTGGGGAGGCTTGCCCTGCAATCTTCTGTCAAATTTTGGGTTCAAACAGGGAGTGATTTTGTCTTTGTACCAATCATTTTCTATCTTTTGCTTCTCACTTGTATCTACCCTCGTTTTGTTGTCTAATTGAGCTTTGTCTCCTTGGTTTAGAGGGACGCACATGTGGACTTGGGCAAATCGCACTTGCAAGAGAAACTACAAATCTTTCATTTGATCTGTGGGGAAGTAATCCTTGTCATAACTAGCATCCATCTCATTATCCAGGTACGCTTGAAAGGTACATATTTTACTTCCTTAGCTTATCCATTGTTTTTAGATCTCAAAACCCTTAAAAGTTAAAACCCTCATTTTTTTATTTTTCAGATCTATTGAGATCTAGCGATCACTTGGGTTTAATAATTAAAACCCACCTCATAATTAATCAACACATATCTGATCTAAAGTTTGGTGGACATCTGACTCCATTTACCCCCCGATCTAAGGCACTGAGCCTCTCCAAGGGAGGTCACACTTGTTGGGTAGGTGGCCTTTCGCTAGATCCACATCGTGGGTATTGCTCTTTTCTTCTCAAATCCATAGATCCGTTTCATAGCAAACCCCCTAGTGCCATTTCACTTTGATTTTAACCTTGTGGGCCCCATTTGGACCATTTTCCATACTTTAAGGGTGGGCCCCACTTGGGTATTTTTATTTTGGCATTAGATCCATCTAGATCTACCATTCTTAATCCATAAGTGGCCTTATCTCTCATTGGTTGAACATTTGTCCATCTCATAAGCCTCTTCAACCAAGCCCTAACTCTTTGGGTCCACTTATCCATCTTAGATCTAGATCTATCCCTCTTGATCTCTTTACACTTCATCTTTCACATTTCCCTAGGAGGTCTTGAGTGGGTTCGCTAGCCTTCATAGGTTAGCTAGGGTCTCCCCTTTGGTCTTGCTTAGGCTTGATCTAAAGCGAAGAGTGCCTCGGTTAGCGTGAACCAACTTGCATTGGGAACCGTGGCATCTCTTGGGTCACCTCTTTAGTTGTTCAATGCCTCTACCATCCTGGATATGATAACCTTTAGGGACAACTACAAGTTGTGTGATAACAGAACAATACATAGAAGATGTTGCCAACCATCAAACATAGTCATCATATAACTAGTCATGTATACATGATTATATACTTACACCACAAGTATCTTCAAACAAGTTTCTGAGAAGTAAGATTTACATACTAACCCGATCCATGTCAACATTCAAGTAGTTGCAAGGACTAGTTTCTTCAATGGGCTGAGTGAAATGGACAAAACAAGGTTAGACAAGTGAAACTTATGGTCAAAGGATGAATAGGTTGACTCAAGGTATAAAGGGAAAGGATATACTCCAAGGTTATCTATGCCAGTGAAAACATCTAATAAAATGATGTGTCGCCAAGAGGAGGGTTAGAAAGATGCATCCTTTAGTTAAATGAGCTTCCACTTATATAATGTCGAAGTGGCACAACATCAACATAAAGTGTCAGGGTGTTCAACAGTATAGCCCCGGTGGTGCCTAGTCCCCATACCTCCGAACCAAGAGACTTAGTATTTGTTGTCCGCCGAGATGCACACTAGCAACATAAATCTTTCGAAAGTTGTCTCCTCACTACAAGTGGGAGAGGTGTGGCCTTGGGGGCAAGCAATGAGCCAGGTACTGTCACCTGAATCCCAGCTCCTCCGTTTAGGCAAACTCCTAACGAAGCCAAGGGGGGTTGTCCCTAACAAAGAGTTTTCTATGGCCCTGTGTTTTTAAGTGTTTTTAAATGATGAAATGATGCGGATGGGTGTTGTTTAGGAGTTTTTTAATGATGAGAACACAAAAAAAAACCGCAATCCACGTTGCAATTTACAAGACACAGATATCAAGATGAACAATATACTTTGACTTTGAAATTTAAATAAGCATCCACAAGATAATTAAATAAATGCACATGGACTAATGGTCCATATTAAGGTGATATATGTAAGTTTTAAGACCAGTGCCAAATGGAGTCAAACAAGTGCTTGTGATGCTGAAAATGTAAGTCTCAATGTAATGTTCGTGTGATCGTTTTGAAATTGTTCTTGGTAAATTTTGAAGTATTTTAGGTGTTCTTGATTATTAAGGCTAAGAAAGCAAGGAGGAAGCCCAATCGGAAAAATACTTTCAATGGCAACTCTCGGTGGCCTGACGGACCGTCCAGTATTCTAGGCTAGGTGTTCAAGGAACTTAACCAGCAAGCTAGAACTCTATGACAACGGTGGGTTCCGATGTCACCAGCAAGAATTGCACACTACCTGATTATTTATCAAAAAAGCAACCCCGGTTTGTTGGTTATGGGAGTGAAAAATTTATTATGGTTATCACTTGTAAGATTAATCAAATCTAGTCACCATTCTGAGTAATAATCCAACTTTTTAGGGTTGGCAGAGCATACTTGGTGGTGGAAAGCAACGAAATGAATTTTAGAAAGGGGATGTGAGTTTGAAGTATTTTATTAAGAGCACAATGAAACCTCTCCGACAGAGAGTGCTCTTGACTTCGTCTTATGACAAAGTTCAAGAGTCTTTATCTAATCTATATGCTAAATGCAGAAAAAGTGCAAAACAAATGTTCTCCGATAGAGAGTGTTCTTGACTTTGTCTTATGACAAAGTTCAAGAGTCTTGGTTCCTTTTAAAGATTTGTAGATTTTAAACCAAGGAAACACAACGATGACTCAAATAAATGATAAAACAAGATCTAACAAGTTAAGATGCTAAATAATGAAAATTTGAACTAATCTAGCAATTAATATCTACTTGCAAAAATGGAACTAAACTAACAATTAGTATTCTAAGCACAAATGAAACTATTCTAAGTACTTAAAGCAAATCTAAGCTAAGAACACACAAGACACTCTTCCCCAAATGGGGAAGAAAAACCAACTATGGGAGGCTTTATCCCACTTAGCCTTATTTTATTAAACAAGTACAACTTTTGAGGATTTTCAACCTTAGAGAAAGAAAGAATAGGCTTAGAAAGACCAAAAGGAACAAGCCTTAATGGCTCTTTACAAAAGGAGAGTGATTGAAACTTTGTCTTCTTTGGTTCAAATCTCAAGTATTTGGATCTTTCTTGGTTTTGGTACTTGGTTTCAACTCTTCTCTGGGTTTTGCAATCTCTTCTTTTCTTCTTTGATGTTCCTCTTCTCTTCTTTACTTCTTCTTCTTCCTTGGTTTGCTTTTCTTCACACAACAAAGATCAAGCTACAAGCACCCTTTAGCATTAATCAATAACAAATAATAGGAAACTAAATGCAACTTAAGGTCTAAGTATTTGAAATGAAATGCAACTTGGTAATGAGATCTAGATGCAAATATTCAAAGAAAACTAGATGCAAAGCCTAGGATGAGATCTACAAAATGCAAGCTAACAAACTAGCATGAACTAGGATGAGACTAAAACTATGAAATGCAAGTTCTTTTTAAAGTTTTTGAAGCTTTTTAAGAGTTTTAAGGAAACAAGCAAAGGCAAAGGAAGAAGGGAAGCAAGGTAGGACGAAGCTAGGGTAGGAGACTTAAGGTATAGGGAAGGAGACGAGAGTAAAGGAGAAAGGGTAGAAACGAAAGTAAAGAGGGAGCAAAAGGGTAGCAAAAGGGAGAAAAACAAAGGGGGGGATAAGATTGGTAAGGAGTGAGACGAAAGGAGGCAAGGAGAAGAGGAGTTTTAGAGGGATGAGAGGGAGGAGATCTAGAAAGCTAAGGAGAAAACGAGAGGGAGAGATGGCTTAGGTAGACGAAAGGAGGCTAGAGAAGGCAAAAAACGAAGGGAAGGAGGCCCAAAAACGAAAGCAAGGGTGTTTTAGGGCTTCCAAGGTAACCAAGTAACCAGTTTGAAAAGGATGTTTTTTGATAGCTTGATGGATGAGGCAAGAAAGATCGAAATTGCTTGAACCCCTGCAAACAAAAGACCATCAACAAAAGAGTTCTTGCATAGTGAAGGTATTAGATGCCAAAATCTTCTACTAGATGCAACCCCTGAAGACACAAACACTCAATAACAATTTGATTAGAAGCCCAAGTACTAGATTGTTAGTCTTCAATAAGCATACAATAATCAAAATTGAAATCAAAGAGTAGGGTGAAAGAGATATTACTTCATCATAGAACGAAGACACAATGCCAAGAGCCAATGCAAGTGACCTCCAAAGTTGAAAATATTTTATTAATAAAGAATGATTACAATTTCACCAGAGTTTCTATGCCCAATTCTCTATATCGAATAAGGAGGCAATGCCATCCTTTTATACAAAAACTAGCAAAGTTATAAACCCCAAATTCGAATTGGCTTTGAAGAGAGCCAAAAACACTCGACACAAATTCAAATTCCTATCAAGATCCAATCTAAACCCAATCAATATCCAATCAAATCGTGGCTTGGAGTGATATCCCTTCAATAGACTCGAGTTTGAAGTAATGAGGGTGGGGAGGTGGCCTCCACCTTGGCAAGGCGCTCCCCATCCCTCCATTGGAACCATCACCCATCAAATGAAGAGTTGCCAAGTGTAAAATATGTGAAACAAGGGAGATATGCATGAGTCCTCCAAGAGATATACGTGATCCTTCAAGAGTTAATGTGGAGATGATGTAGGGATTGACTCGAGTCATAGAGAAATCCAAGCCATGAGGTGGCCTCAATCTTAGGGAGGCGCCCACCTTTGTCATTACTATAGCTCAACAATCCATTAAAACAATGACACATCACTAAATCGACTTTTGCATGGAGGGCGAATTCTCCCACTGAAGATCTCATCTGGTGACTGGATAATTGACTGGTTGCTTTTTGGAGTTGATTTGAGCTCGGGGTTCATGTGTGATTTTTGGCTTATGATTTGAGCCTTCAATCTCTCAAATCCACCCCCGGATGACTGACATATTACAAATTTGATTTTTCCAATTAAATATTTGGAAAAAAATTAAAAATAATAAAAACTCAATCCAACGCATTTGGTAAAAAAAATTCGGACAGTGTTTTTATTGGACGAGGACCCTATAGAATGACCATCTAAGACATACATGGTGTCTAGTAGGTTTGTATACATCAGTTGGACTCTAATAACCCCCCAAGGCTCAAATTTTCAAAATCGGGCATTCCAGCTTTGGAGGAAGCGGGAGAAAGCCTCGTCGATTATTGCTCGGCTATAGGCAAAGCATAATTGACAAGGGAAAAAACTCCCTGGAATGCCTTAGTTGCATAACCAAAGTCATGGGGGACCGAGCCACTCAAAAATCCTACTAGCACACTTATGACAAACCCCGTGGGGCCATTGTCATTTCAACTGAAAAATAAAACTGGCTAGCCAAAATTGGCTAGGAACAACAACCGGAACTTCTGATACACTGGATATGAACATAAATCATGTTCATCAAATGGTGGCTTGTCAGAAGTCCAACTATGGTACAAAAAAGTTGGTAACAGTATTATTTGCATTTAATCATTGGCTTTTTAGTTTAGCTTCATCGGCATACTTATATCTCTTTTCCTTTATTATTTTTCTACTTCAAGCCTTGATAAGGGTGCAGTGCTCTATAGGTCATCCTGATTGAAAAGCAAGAAGGACATGGGTCGTGATCCCACCAAACCTCCTAGCTAGAGGAATCCCTAGGACACAATCAACTCTAAGACACCTTCTTTTCCAACATTCAACATTGGTAACTGACATCCAAGAAGGGGAAAGCAAGATTCAACTTCATCAAGCCTCAAACCAAGGATGTCGACCATAATTATAGAGTGTAATGGATGGATGGATGGAAGGCCAAGATATGGACCCAGGGAAGGGGTTACTAGTCCTTGCAAGACACTTAAACATCACCTAGGTTCAATGGTACATAAGTAAATCAAGGATCTATTACCTTCGTCAACTTGAAAGTGTGATACTGCTAGCTATACTCATTAGATAGTCAACGCATCCACTAAAGAAGTAACATCACCTAGTACATCATTTTACATCATCATCGTCATGATAATAGCATAGCAGTAACAGCTTTAGCATATCATCGATCATCACATACATATTTTCCTCCTAAGGGGGAGGCCCAAGACCAGCAAAGATGGACCTCAATACTCTAGAGTCTAGTTTGCTTCTTGCTTAAAACACAAAAAAAAATCTGAGAAAAGGGATGCTCCTCAAAGTGTGGCATAACAGGTCCTCCTTAAACATTACACGAACATCCCTTGGACCAATGATTGATCACATGGCACATTTGATGGCCCACATGAGCAAGTCAATTTTGAGGGAGCACACTTGGCCAAAGAGGGACGATTTGGTTGGTTGAGATCTTCACCATTTGATCACCTTCTTAAACTTCAACAAATCAACACCATAATGTGGCATCCATCTATCACCTACATGGCATCCAGACACCACTTTTGACATTTTTCTCAGCCATATGAAATGAATGGATTCCAGGGTGGCGCATTTGTCCAAGAAGGGGCAAATTAGTTGGCTCCACATCACTCACAGCTTGACATTATAGTCCATTTCAACTATCTAGCATTGTGAGGCATTCATCTTGGTCTGGGTTTGCTGTTTTGATTTTACCTCTTTCACATATAATTTACAACAAACAAATAATTAATTGTGGACAACATTCAATAGTTAGCAATGAATTACACTTTGGTTGCATGATTTCATTTGATTACTAAATGGTGTATGCATGCAATTGCTAGTTGATAGCTCACTCTTCCACATAATGAATCAACCACCAGTATCAACCTATTTCACACTTGTCTAGGCCATTTCACTAATTATTGTTCAAGTAATAATTGTTAACTAGTCATTGCATTCCTAATCGATAATCTTATTGTTTAAACTTGAACAAAGAACTTACAACCTTAAATACTAGCAGGTAACATTCACACATTGGTGATACTTAATCTTCATAGCATGAAAACAAATCATTCACAGTAGCCTCATTAGTTACACCATAAAGAGCCATTGTGAAACATCATTCAAGATAGGGTCTCATATGCATTTGTCAACCTTCGTACTCTATCCTTCTGTTATCACACAACTTGTAGTTGTCCCTAAAAGTTATCCTACCCAGGACGGTAGAGGTGTTAGACAACTAAAGAGGTGACCCAAGAGATGCTACAGTTCCCAATGCAATTGGTTGTCATGCTAACTGAGGCACTCTTCACTTTAGATCAAGCCTAAACAAGATCAAGGGGGAGACCCTAGCCAACCTATGAAGGCTAGCGAACCTACTCAAGACTTCCTAGGGAAGTGTGAGAGATGAAGTATGGAGAGACCAAGGGTAGATTAGATCTAGATCTAGAATGGATAAGTGGATCCAAGGAGTTAGGGCTTGGTTGAAGAGGCTTATGAGATGACAAATATTCAACCAAGTAAAAGATAAGGTCACTTATAGGTTTAAAGTGGTAGATCTAGATAGATCTAATGCCAAGTATGGATATCGAAGTGGGCCCACCCTTAAAATGAGGAAATGACCAAAAGGGGGCCCACAAGGTGAAGATCAAGATAAAATGGCACTAAGGGGTTTGCTATGATGTAGATCTGACGATTAAACAAGGAATGAACAATACCCATGTTTGGGATCTAGCAAATGGCCACCTACCCAACAAGTGCGACCTCCCTTGGAGAGGCCCAGTGCCTTAGATTGGGGGGCAAATAGAGTCAGATGTCCACCAAACTTTAGATCGGGAATGTTAAGATGATTATAGAGGTGGGTTTTAATTATTAATCCCAAGCCATTGCTAGATCTCCATAGATCTGAAAAATAAAAAAATGAGGGTTTTGATTATTAGGGTTTTGATGACCAATTGGATGAAAGACAAGAAAATGGATACGTACCTTGTAGATCTTACCTCAAATGTTTGCGGCTACCTTGCACATAGATGATCCTTGCATTTAGTTACAATTCCAAGCTAGATCCAAGTGATTCCAAGCAAAAAACGTCCAAGCCCAAGGAGGAAAAACGTCCTACTAAACCTACAAAACAAACTACAAAATGTTAGATTTGATCCACAGGAAAGCAAGATCTAAGCATGGCATATCAAAAGAAGTAAATCAATGGACAAAGCACAATTGAAAAACTCCCTCCAAGATGAAAACTTCTTGCTCAAGGGGGATGTGAGAACCCCAACAATCTTCCCTTCAAGCAAGTCGCACCCCTGCAACAAATCAATTTGACCTCCCTCTGTAGCTGTCAAAATCACTTGTAAGAAGCAAAGATGTCTAAAGCAAAAGATGTATAATCATGTACAAGAGCATCTCATCAAAGCAAGAGAAGTAGATATGCAAAAATAGTATTTTATTCCAAGTTTTCCAAAGCCAAAAGGTGCCTTTACAATAGGGGGGTCTCTTCCTTAAATATGATGAGGGAGACCAAAACCCTAAACCACTTTTGAAAACTAGTGGTGGAGATCAAAAGATACAATAATACAATCAACGACTAAGATGAGCCAGTATAATATGACATGGATCACTCACATGAGAGGGAGGGCACACTTCACTAAGACGCCTAGGGGATGGCGCACTACATAAGAGACACTAAACAGCAAGTGTGCCTCATAAGATGACTAGGGCAAGTGATTAGGAGCACATGGTGGGGCTAGGAGGTATTACTTCCCTTCACTAGCATGACCCCATGTTACAATAATATAACATATGACTCAATGACATGTCCAAGTGCACAAATGATCAAATCCTGGCCCCCTCAACAGAGAGAAGAATACATCAAAAGACCTCCTATAGACTGTGTGGACCCCACTGAATGCTGCAAACTGATTTGGAAAGAGTGGGATACACCATAGATGACCTCTAAGAAGACCACATGCCAAAACCTTGCCTCAATTGCCCAAATCGATTTCTTTAATGACCTTTTTATTCCATTTTTATCCCACTTGAAAATCCATCAAACTGCCTAAAAACAACTGGCAGGTGCCCAGGCACAAAATCTGACTGCACCAGCATGTCCGAAAGGGGGGTAATATGGTAATAACAAGTGGCTGGACCACCCCCTTCCCTTGTAGCACCCCAGGCAACGACTTGCCTCGAAACATGTGCTGGACAGGCCAGCTAGCATGGCCAAACTAGTCAATTGGTGGAAAAATGCCCAAATCATCTCTGAAAGTGTCTGAAACTGAAAATAGAGTGTCCCAATGGATCCAGAAGATCCAAATCTACTAAGGATGAGTACTCATACACCCTGTGGCATCCTATAAAATCATCTGTAGCATCCACCATACCCAGACAATAATAATATAATGGTCTGGAGACAATAATCATCAATAAAATATATACACCAACCATTATCTGAAACCTGTGTCCACTGCATGGGACCACCATAAGGTGCATCAAGGACCATAAATCATCATCATACATCATCATAGGTCTAACTCATCATGGATCCCAAGGTTGACTTGGTCAAACTAGGTTTGACCAGGTCAAAATGATCAAAATATGACCCAGGTTAGGAGAGCCTACTGCTGCAAGTGCAAATGGTTAAGGCATGCTCTTTTAATCATTCTCATAGCAAGACTTTAAAGCATTAAGTATCATTTCACTGGCAGTTAACATTTCATTATAATAACTCATCAAATTATAATCAGAAAGATGGTAGACTCATTACAGGACCCAATCAAACCCGGATTATATAAAGGAGTATACTCAATACCATGTTCTTGCCAATATGTTTACATTGGAGAAACTGGTAGATCTTTTGAAGTTAATCTCAAAGAACATTGCGCCGATCTAAAACATGATAGGGTTAAAAAATCTGCTTTAGCCGAACATGCACATTTAACCCAACATCATATATGCATGGAAAAAGCCACGATCATCGCAAAAGAGGAGGATCTAACTAAACGAAAGGTAAGGGAAAAGATAGAAATTAGGTTAAACCCATAATGCATGAACAGGGATGATTGGAAAAAATTAAGCGATAGATGGACCCTGCTACTACTCCTTTTGCAAAGAACAAAAACCCAAAACTGACAACAAATAAAAATAAGCCGACCTGCATGAAAGTATATTACTCAAATGGTCAAAGAAGAGCAATGATCTAGTATTTAAATGAAGTTTTTCATAGCCATTAGATCTCGGGCTCTCAAAGTCTCTTGAAGATGATCTCAGAGGAGAGATCAAAGCGTCGAGCATAGTCTTGTACACTTCAACGCAGTTCCAGATCACAAAAATATTTTACTTACCAAAGAACTTCAAGAATATACTCTTTTGTAGACATGATCATTCTGCTAGTATAGGGTGAAGGCTAAGAATACAAGGCTAGGCTAAGGAGGATGACTTGATTGACTCAACACTGCGATACTTTGGATAAAGGAAAGGGTATTACACACTTAAGCATATGTTGGACAAGGAATACACAAGGAATGGTGGTGTCTCACAAATGGATAAGTTGTTCAGAGAAGTGCTTATTCAAACTTGGCAAAATGTCTACTATTAGAACCGCTGTGAACTAGGTGCCCGACTAACCGTAACTTGAGGCTCTAGGTTAAACTTTGAATTAGCTGTCCCTTACTCCATCTCATATCATAAGCCGTAGGCTCAATGAGGCAAATTTCACTTGAGGCCAGCAGTCCTTAGATTTGGCATATATTTAACCACTGCTTTATTTGGGCCTTTCATTTCATTTCATTTCACTAGCCAACAATCTTTAGATTTATCATACATTTATCCATTGCTTTTTAGGCCTTTAGGACCTGTTATCACACAACTTGTAGTTGTCCCTAAAGGTTATACTATCCAGGACGGTAGAGGTCTTGGACAACTAAAGAGGTGACCCAAGAGATGCCACGGTTCCCAATTCAAATTGGTGTCACGCTAACCGAGGCACTCTTCACTTTAGATCAAGCCTAAGCAAGACCAAGGGGGATACCCTGGCCAGCCAATGAGGACTAGCGAACCTACTCCAGACCTCCTAAGGATATGTAAAGATGAAGTATGGAGAGACCAAGGGTAGATTAGATCTAGATCTAGAATGGATAAGTGGACCCAAGGAGTTAGGGCTTGGTTGAAGAGGCTTATGAGATGACAAATATTCAGCCAAGTAAAAGATAAGGTCACTTATGGGTTTAAAGTAGTAGATCTAGATAGATCTAATGCCAAGTATGGATATTCAAGTGGGGCCCACCCTTAAAATGAGGAAAATTACCAAAAAGGGGCCCACCCTTAAAATGAGGAAAATTACCAAAAAGGGGCCCACCAGGTGAAGATCAAGGTAAAATGGCACTAGGGGGTTTGCTATGATGTAGATCTGATGATTGAACAAGGAATGAGCAATATCCATGTGTAGGATCTAGCAAATGGCCACCTACCCAAGAAGTGCGACTTCCTCAAGAGAGGACTAGTGCCTTAGATTGGGGGGGCAAAGGGAGTTGGATGTCCACCAAACTTTAGATCGGGAATGTTAAGATGATTATTGAGGTGGGTTTTAATTATTAAGCCCAAATATTTGCTAGATCTCCATAGATCTGAAAAATAAAAATGCAAGGGTTTTGACTATGAGGGTTTGAGATGATCAATGGATGAAAATGCATGAAACAAAATACTAACCTTGTAGATCTTACCTCTAGAGCTTGAAGATCTTTGCAAAGTGATAACCTTCCCCTGTGTGTATATTCAAGAGTGAGATCCAAGCCACCCAAGTGAAGTCGCTGGCTCTCCAAGTCAACTGGTGTGCCCTCCTCCTGCAAGAAAAGATCTATATGAGAATCATTCCGGCATGAAAACGACTATAAGGATGAAAAGATGAAAGAGAAAGCATCAACTATGTCACTAAGATACAATAATGATACTCCCTCAGACAAAAAATAGATCAAAGGTAAGATATGGGGTTTCCCCACAATAACGTCCCCTTGAAACATCCTCCTCTTCAACCCACACGGCCTCCTGCAGAGCAGACGTTTGGATAGATAGATCCACAATGATACACAGAGAAACAGTTGTATATTCAAATTGCAAAGATACCTATCAAGACTAAAGAAGCAACTCTAATAAAATAGTATTTTTATTCCAAGTTTCCAGAGCTCCAAAGATGCCTTTACAATAGGGGGGTCTCTTGCTTAAATAGGAGAGAGACCAAAACCCTAAACCACTTTTGAAAACTAGTGGTGGAGATCAAAAGATACAAAAATATAATCAACGGCTATGATGATCGGTACAATATACGTGGATCAGCTCACTAGAAGGGAGGGTGCACATCACTAAGACACCCTAGGGGGGATGGCGCACAACATAAGGATGACTAAAACCCACGTGTGCCACATAAGATGGCTAGGATAAGTGATTAGGAGCACATGGTGGGGCTAGGAGGTATTACTTCCCTTCACTAGCATGACCCCATGGCACAATAATATAACATATGACTCAATGACATGTCTGAGTGAACAAATGATCAAATCCTGGCCCCCTCAGCAGAGATAAGAATACATCAAAATACCTCCTGAAGACTGTGTGTACCCCACTGAATGCTGCAAATTGATTTGGAAGGAGTGGGATACACCATAAATGACCTCTGAGAAGCCCACATGCCAAAACCTTGCCTCAATTGCCGAAATCGATTTCTTTAATGACCTTTTTATTCCATTTTGATCCCACCTGAAAATCCATCAAACTGCTGGAAAACAACTGCCAGGTGCCCGAGCACAAAATCTGATTGCACCATCATGTCCGGAAGGAGGGTAATATGGTAAAAACAAGTGGCTGGACCACCCTCTTCCTCTGTAGCGCCCTAGGCAACGACTTGCCTCCAAACATTTGCTGGACAGGCCAACTCAGCATGGCCAAACTGGTCAATTGGTGAAAAAATGCCTATATCATCCCTGAAAGTGCTTGAAACTGAAGATAAAGTGTCCCAATGGATCCATAAGACCCAAATCTAGTAAGGATGAGTACTCATACACCCTGTGGCATCCTGTAACATCATCTGTAGCATCCACCATACCCGGACAAGTATAAAATAATGATCTGGAGACCATAATAATCAATAAAAAGGTACAACAACCATCATCTGTAACCTGTTCCCACTGTATGGAACCACAATAAGGTGCATCAAGGACCATGTATCATCATCATACATCATCATAGGTCCAACTCATCACGAATCCCAAGGTTGACTCAGTTAAACTAGGTTTGACAAGGTAAAAAATGATCGAAATATGACCCAGGCTAGGATAGCCTACTGCTGCAAGTACAAATGGTTAAGACATGCTCTTTTAATGATTTTCATAGCAACACTTAAAGCATTAAGCAATCATTTCACTGGCAGTTAACATTTAATTATAATAATTCATCAAATTTAAATAATAATTACTCACAAAAGAACCTCGAGAATATACTCATTTGTAGACATGATCAATTTGCTAGCATAGGGTGAAAGCTAAGAACACAAGGCTAGGCTAAGGGGGATGACTGGATTGACTCAACACTGTGATAGTTTGGATAAAGGATAGGGTGTTACACACTTAACCATGTGTTGGACAAGAATACACAAGGAATGGCGGTGTCTCGCAAATGGATGAGTTGTTCAGAGAAGTGCTTATTCAACCTTGGCAAAATGTATACTACTAGAACCGCTGTGAACTAGGTGCCCGACTAACCATAACTTGAGGTTCTAGGGGACACTTTGAATTAGTTGTCCCTTACTCTATCTCATATCATGACCCGTAGGCTTAATGAGGTAAATTTCCACTTAAGGTCAACAGTCTTTAGATTTGGCATATGTTTAACCACTAATTTATTTGGACCTTTTAATTTCATTCATTTCACTTTATTGGCCAACAATCTTTAGATTTAGCATACATTTATCCATTGCTTTTTAGGCCTTTTGGACCCCTCTGGGATTTTGCATGTGCTTAGAAGCACAACTAATCGTAGCTTTCATTCAGGGTGCATTTACATTTCATTTGCATTTCATTGCATTACATTTCCACAACCCTTTTTACTGGGCTTTACAAAAGATATAACAATAGTTTCCAAGGTAGTACAATTTGCTTCATGTTTTAGCCAACACAACTCAAGCAACTAGGGGGATTCCGCAAGT
The DNA here is from genome assembly GCA_027924585.1 of Larix kaempferi. NCBI lineage: Eukaryota > Viridiplantae > Streptophyta > Pinopsida > Pinales > Pinaceae > Larix > Larix kaempferi. Next base: position 8,153,115 of record BSBM01000252.1, read on the forward strand.
CAAAACCACACATTGGGGCAACCGACTAGAGTGATAAAGGCATAAAATCCAACTCACCAATGGTAAGTTTTGTTGCCAACCCAGAGCCGAGACACAAATTAACATGGATGCAGTCCAACACAGAGGAAAAAATGGGGAAGTCCTCCATATCATAGGCTGAGGTGGTGTAAGTCAGGGTAATAACCAAAAATGTAGGGAAGGTGGAAGTGAAGGTGATGCCTAAGCTAGCAAGTCATAGAGACTGAGAATGATCATGTCCACACTTCCTAGGAGGGTGAAAACCAATGAGTATAAAACAGGAGCTTCTAAGTGCAAGTAATGCAACCATATAGATATTAAATAACAACCAGTTTCATTTATATATATATAGACTGCCAGATCATGATCACTATATACCAAGTCAAGCTATCAAAATGACCAAAACAACAAGATAATAGAAACCAATGCACATCATATACCATGTTGGGTCATATACATGTATGTACAATCTGAACCAAATGTAACCACCGAAGACACTGCTGCTGAAGCTATAAACACTGCACTACATCTATTTGGAATAAAAGGTCATCTCAGTCATCAAATCTGAGGTCAAGAGGCTCAACCTTGGCATAAGGTCTACTGCATGTCTGATATAAGGTTGCTTTGATGTGTGAGTGATCATAAATAACACGGCTCATCATAGTTGATCTCGCTGTAACTGTGCAAAGGCAAAGCTCAAAAATATGTAGATAATTGCTATGCAATCATGGTAGCCCAGCTACTATGGTGTGATAACAGCATAGTTTACAAAATCGGCATCGGCAAAAAATTGGCAAAGGTTCCGAATACAACTTCTAAGTTCTCGACAAAATCGGGAAAACGTAGCAAACATTAAAAAATACAAAATATATTCATTTTTTTTCAGAATTTTAAACATATAAAGCAACATCATCAAATAATCACATTGTCGCATAAATATGGAGAAAGCACTGATATATATGATGTAGTGGATGCCAAATAAAAAATGATACATCAAAGTTTCAAAGATTGGAAATTATAAAATGATACATCAAAGTTTCAAAGATTGGAAATTATAAAATGATACATCAAAGTTTCAAAGATTGGAAATTTGGAAGTTTCAACACCGGTTGGAACATTGGTCATCCCCCCTCCTCTAGGCTCTAGCCCTGGCCTCTACCTCGAATCTCAAAGTTGATCCTCCAAGAACACTAGTCAACACGCTACAATTTTGATGAAACTTCCTAATCCAAGCATTAAAAATAAGATAGAAAAAACTTCACATGCTTAATAAGTGATTTTGCTTGACTGAAGGGCACATTTTTATTAAGGTCATGACAGAGGAGTTCAATCAACTTCAACAATCAGGCATCAACACCACCAACATCAAGGTACGTAGAGAGTTGGAATGATTGATTATATTCCAATCCCTTAGTCTCATACATGAAAGAATCCAATGGAAACGGTGCAATCCTGAAGTCCTGAAAACTATTAAGTCTGTTGAATTCTGAATGGGATCTAAAATTCTATTTTTTGCATATGAAGTCCAGTGAGGTTGGAACCACTCTCAAACATCCTGAAACAATTAACGGTAATGTTAAAAATTGAAGTAAATATTACTACTGACTTCAATGTCATTTGTACAAAACTGGTCAAATTTTGTTTTAGAAAATCTGTCTTTTTAAAGCTATGAAAATGACTCGAAAAATTTCATAATTGGCCTTAAATCCTGCGGCCCAACCTCCCTGGCGATTTTTTCCCTTATGGCACAATTTTTTAGAAAAAATCATTGATTTTTAGTAAACATCGCAAGGTCCGATTTTTTTAAAAAATTGTGATTTTTTCAGCCTGAAAAATCGGGACATCGCCGATTTTTTCAACTATGGATAATAGGACCCCTCTGGGATTTTGCATGTGCTTAGAAGCACAACTAATTGTAGGTCAAGACAAGTCCAATGGCATCCAAACTTTAGATCCAAGTGGTTTAAGCAAGTGAGAGTATGGATCTACAATTTCAAGGCAATCCAATGGCTAGATCTTACTAGATCTGAGTTTGAAGATACCAAGTGGTCCAAAATGGGGATTAAATCCCTTAAAATGTGGAATAGGGCCCACAAGGTAGAAATCAGAAAAGTGACAATCTGGGGGTAGGTTATTGGATGTGTAGATCATGAATCAAGCGGGATATCAACTACCCACATACTAGATCTAGGTCAACCCACCAAACTAGGAAGTGCGCCCTTGCTTGGAGAGGCTAAATGCCTTGGGAAGAGGGTCAAATGGAGGCCAATCCTCACCAAACTATAGATCCGGGATGCCGTGGACAGTATAGAGGTGGGTTTTAAATTTCTTGCCCAAGAAGCCACTAGATCTTAGTAGATCTGAAAAAATGTAAAAATGGGGGTTTTGAATAATTAGGGTTTTAAATGTTTTAGACAAGTGGATAGATCATGGAAAGAAATTACCTTGAGATCATACCTGAGTGATGTGAATGAGATGCCTTGATGTTGAGGAAGATTCCGGCAGAGATCAAATGAGAGATTGTTGATTTTGCTTGCTGAATTGATGCCCTAGCCCACAAGTGCGCCCTCCTCTACCTGTCAATCCAAGGAAATCGATTTCAATCAGAGAGATCAAGTATGGCGGAAATACAAGTAAAATGCAATGATAACATGAAATAGAAGGCCCTAGGACAGTAATACTCCCTGTTACCAACGAAGAGATCCAAAGAAGAAGTAGGGAGAGTCTTCCCCTACCACTACTTCCTCCTCAAAGCAAATCGGCCTCTACCTGTAGATGCAAAAATGTGGTACAAAAGATATGGCAAAACAAGATCTCCAATAACTCGGTGCAAAGGAAGAACCAACGAACGAACACCAAAAACATTCACCACAACACTGGAGATAGATGCAATAATAATTTTCTATTCCAATAATCCAGAGCCACAAGTCCCACTTACAAATGAGAAGCTCTCTCCTTTAAATAGGAAGGAGAGGCATCAAAATCCTAACCACTTTTTGAATGAGTGGCTAAGATTAAAAGATACAAATGTCTAATCAATGGTTGAGATGAGCTCAACAATAAAATACATGGATCACTAATAAAATATAATATAAGTGGACAAAATCGCCCTAGAAGAGGGGAATCCCACCAAATCATGATGACAAAATATAATAAGAAGCTTATGGTGGGTCCAAGGGGTAATTTTAGCCACCCTTAGTCAATCCCCATAGTACAATAATAATAAAATAGTCATCAATATACCAAATCGTGCCTCCATGGTCAAATCGTAGGCCTCAAAAGACCTCAGAAATCATCAGAAAGTGCCATAAGTGATGGATGCGGGCCCCAATGAAGTTGAAACTGCTGGAGGAGGTGTGGAAGACATCGATCCATCATCAGTGATCATCCCATGCCATAACATTGCCTCAGTAGCCCAAATCGATTTCCTCAATAGCCATTTCTACCAATCCTGAAATGCCTCGGGAAGAGTGAAACTGCTCCAAACTGCCTCCTGGAGTGCCTGCGCTGTCAAGGTGAGGGCACCAGTGCGTCCGGGAGGGGGGTAATATGGTAAAAACAAGTGGCTGGACCACCCCCTCCAAGCACAGCGCCCTAGGTCAACCGGATAAAAATCACATCTGCTCTGATAGGGCCTCCGACAGACCAAAACTGCACTGGGATAGCCTACTGAGGCTCAATCATCACTGTAAGTGCCCGGAACTGAAAACAAACTGTCTCATTGGACTCAGAAGGTCCAAATCCATCCAAGATGTGTATTCATACACCATATGAGTCTCTGCATGATCAATATATATATCCAATATACTGGAACATAGCAAATAATAATAATCTGTAAATGATCAAATACTGCTGTAAACCATGAATCATCATCATAACCTTGTAGCTGCTGCATAGAATCATCATATACATAGACATAGACCATATATCATCTATCCATATTATCACAAGGTCCAACCATCTCATGTCCTATGGTTGACCTTGGTCAAACTAGGTTAACTCAGACCATCATCAGAAGCTGCTGCAAAGTGTCAAAGGTTAATGCATGCTCTACAACTTATTCATATAACAATTATAACACAAAGTAATCATTACTGGTGATCTAAATCCAAATATATAATGTCATTAATTATTATTATTACTCAGACTAGACTTTCAAGATCATCCTCACTTCATAGCTGTGATCAATTTGCTAGTGAAGGGTGAAGGCTAAAATAACTGGCTAGGCCAAGGGATGACTTGACTGACTTAACTTTGTGGCACTTTGGCAAAGGGAAAGGGAATACACACCATAGTATATACTAAATGAGCAACAATACAGGGAATGGCAGTGTCTCACAAATGGATGAGTTGTTCAAAGAGGGTTTATTCACCTTTAACAGATGTGCACAATCCATAATACAAATAAGGCCAGCAATTGTTTTGATATAGCATTTAAGTTCCATTGCTTTTTGGGCCTAAAGTTTCCATAGCCTTGGTCTATGTGTGTTTATAAACACATTGCATAGATTTTCATTTATTTTAGGCTTTCTGCTGCAGGTGTGTTTTCAAGGCACTTGTTTACCTGAGCAATTCTAGGTGTGTCATAGACAGCTTGTTTACCTAGGTATTTACATTTCCAAAAGATATAACATTTTATTTTCATGGCCATTTTCATTTGGCATGCCTTTCATTCATGTGTGTTTAGAAACACATTGCATGAATGGGTTTTTCATACAAGATATAGCATTTCATTTTCCAGATTTTGTATTCATGGCAACACTAAAAGTTTCAGGTTTAGCCAACACAACTTTAGTGACTGGGGGGAATTCCAAGGAACTCCAACTCACCACAGGTAAGTTTTGTCACCAACTTAGAGCCGAGACACAATAAACAGGGAAGCTCATCCAATACAGAGACTACAGTGGGGGAAAGTCCTCCATGCCACTAGTCAAGTAGTAAGTCAGGGTGATAAACTAAAAGGTAGGCAATGGATGGATGAAGACAATGAATAATGGAGCCAACACTAGCAAGCCAAGGTATGGTGGAATGATCACCTCTATTCTCCCTAAGGAGGGTAAAACCAATCAGTATGAATAGTGAACTTCTAAGTCTGAGTAGGGACAATATAATATATATAATAAGCTTCAACCAGGTCCATATATCTATATGATCGCCAGATCATGACACTAGGTGCTAAGACATGTTATAAGAATAAGTATAAAAGCAATATAACCATAACACAATGATATACCTGCTGAGTAATATACCTGACTACTCATCAACCTGTACCATCATCTGTCCTCTGAAACTGCTGCTGTAACTTTGGGCACTACTAACTGCTCTGTACAAATGGTATAATGCCTAATCGGTCATCTCTCTGAGTGTCCCGAGACTCAGTCATGGCATGGGGAATATATACTGCTGTCCAAAATCTGATAGTGATCCAATATAGATGCTCATCTCAGCATCTCAATGTAAGGGAACTGGCTGAATAGTGTACTGGAATCAGAAAAATAATGTATGGTAGCCCGGCTACTATATATGTGATAACAGTGACTTCGGGATGTCCTCCATGACTCAGATACCTTGCATGGAGGGACATTAGTATTGTAGGCATCAGGATGGAGTAGAGAGTGAGATGCACTCTACTCAGTGGCATGAGCCCAGCAGGGGCTGCATGCGGAGCTTCAGGGGAGATTGACCTATGCATGCATGAGTTTTGCATGACCTGCCAGCATTTAGTGAATGCATGCAAAAGTGACTTTTGCATCCACCGGGAATTAGGGTTTTGGCAAACCTAATTCATCGGTGAGATTATTTATAGAGGCAGGGGGTCCCCAGATGGGGTTACTCAGTTGCATTATCAGAGAGAGATACTGCCAGAGTGAGGGGGACGAATCTGTCCATGTGGGGCGACTTTATGAGATAGGGAGGAGTTGCTGCAGGAGTTAGGAAGGTCAGATCTGAGCTAGATCAGTGACCTTCAGTTCCAGAGAGACCAGATCTCCAGTATTGTGAGCTGAGAGAGCTCCACAGTGTGATTACTGATTAGATTGGAGGAGGTTGAGTTTGCTTCGAGGAGGACGTTTTTCTTGAGGAGGAGAAGCTCGTTGTGAGCTAGATTGACCGAGTTGGAGTTCGAGACTTTTAGGATAGCCTTGCCTCGAGATTTGAGGAAGGTTAGAGACGATTGGAGCTCAGATCTGTTGAGATCCGGAGTGTAAGTTTTAAACCTTAACAGTGAAGTACAAACTTATATCGATTCTTAAGCATTAACAGAAAATACACAATGGCACACACATTACACAGAGATTTTCACCTGGAAACCCTTAACCGGGAAAAAACCAGCAAAACTTAGAGCCGCATAGCTCCTTTTTCATTATATGTTTATTTTACATGTACAATACAATAAATGGTATTCTGCAGCATCTAAAACCCTAATTCGTTTACCCGAATTAGGTTACAACCCTCATTCCTTTTACCGGAATTAGATAGAGTACAATGGGTCGAAAAATCGAGAAAAAAAAAGCAAAAAGCAACCCAAAAAATTTTGCCGTAGGGATCGTGTTGTACACGCAGCGACCATGTGAAGAGATATAACATACCCAACATTCTCCCACTTGTTGTTCTCTTCACATACAGGAGAAATTTATGACTTCAACAATTCAGGGCAACAATGCCCATGTTCTCTTTACACCAAGAGAACTTCTGAGTACTCACAGACTTTGTCAAAGAGTCTGCAACATTTACCAAAGTGTCAACCTTCTCCAGCAACACTTTGTTTTGTTCAACCATGTCTCTGACGAAATGGTACTGCACATCAATGTGCTTTGTCCTTGAGTGATAAGCAGGGTTCTTTGCTAGAAATATTGCACTTGAGCTATCACAGCCAATCTTTACTGCATTCTGAACAAAACCAATACCTGAACACAATCTTTGCAACCATACAGCTTCCTTACTTGCATGGGTAGCTGCCATGTATTCAGCTTCTGTAGTTGAGAGTGCAACTACAACTTGTCTTCTACTCATCCAACTGATTGCTCCTCCAAATAGATTAAAAACGTAGCCACTTGTAGATCTTCTGTGATGAAGATCTCCAACCCAGTCAGCATCAGCAAATCCTTGTATATTTATCTCTCTGTTTAGACCGGGTCTTCCTTGGTAGCAGATTGCAGAATCTGTAGTGCCACGCAAATACCTGAAGACCCTTTTTACTGCAGTCCAATGTTCCTTTCCTGGTTTTGACATGTATCTACTCAAAACTCCCACTGCATGGGCTATATCTGGTCTAGTACAGACCATGGCATACATCAGACTACCAACTGCACTAGCATAGGGAACATGAGACATGTCCTCTACCTCTTCTTGTGTAGTGGGACACTGTTCTGCAGATAACCTTACACCTACAGGAATGGGCACCTTCACTGGTTTGCTTTCCTGCATATTAAATCTCTTCAATATCGTTTCAACATATTTCCTCTGATTTAACCAGAGTTTCCTGTTTTCACGATCTCTTTTTATTTCCATGCCCAAAATGAAATTTGCAGCACCAAGATCTTTCATGTCAAATTCAGATGACATCTGATTCTTGACATCCTTGATGATTTCTTTGTTGTTTCCAATTAGCAACATATCATCAACATACAATATTACATAAATAAAATGATCACCAATTAGCTTAAAATAAACACAGTGATCAGCTTTGCTTCTTGAGAAACCAAGTCCCAGTATATAAGTATCAAATTTTTGATACCACATTCTGGGAGATTGTTTCAAACCGTAGAGAGACTTTTTCAGCTTACAGACAAGCTCCTTTCTTCCTTTCACCACAAACCGTTCTGGTTGCTTCATATAGATCTCTTCATTAAGATTTCCATGTAGGAAAGCCGTCTTTACATCCATCTGTTCTACTTCAAGATCAAAAGCAGCAGAAATAGATAAAAGAAATCTAATAGAAGTCAATTTTGCAACAGGTGAAAAAATCTCACCAAAATCGATGCCCTCAATTTGGGAGTAACCTTTCGCAACTAGTCGAGCCTTGTACTTCTCCACTTTACCTGCTGCATTTAACTTCTTCTTGAATACCCATTTGCTTCCAATAGGCTTTCTTCCTTCTGGCAACTCAACCAGATCCCATGCCTCATTTTTGTCCAAGGCATCCATTTCTTCTATCATGGCCTTCTTCCATAGTTTACTATATTCTGAATCCATTGCCTCTTTAGCAGTTCTAGGATCATCATCAGTAATAGATAACACAAAATTAGAACGAAAATCAGGGGGACTGTACCTTTCAACTTGCCTTCTTTCTCGGTCAGATCTCCTCAATACCGGAGTCTGTGGATCCGCCTCTTCATCTGATTCAGATGATTCTGCCTCCTCATCTGATTCAGACGAATCTGGTTCCTCAAAAGAGTCACCTCTTTCATCCTTGATATCAAAGTGTAGCTTCTCTGAATCCTTTTCCTTTGGTACATCCTCAATCTTGGAAGTGCTTTCAACTTCTCTGAAGATCACATCTCGACTGTAAACTGTTTGCCTTTTTACTGGGTTCCACAGCTTGTAACCTTTCACTCCATCCTTGTAACCAATGAAGATACATTTTTCCGCTTTATTATCCAACTTGCTCCTTTTCTCCTTTGGAACATGTACAAAAGCATCACACCCAAACACTCTGAGATGAGAGAGAGAGGGTTTCTTACCAGTCCAAACCTCATGAGGTGTCTTGTCAACCAACGCTGATGTGGGTGTCCTATTCACTAGGTAACACGCAATGTCAACAGCTTCTGCCCAGAATTGTTGTGCTAGCCCTGCACCACTGAGCATACTCCTTGCCTTTTCCATCAATGTCCTGTTCATCCTTTCTGCAACCCCATTCTGTTGAGGTGTGTATGGAGTAGTCTTTTGCCTTGCTATTCCACACGTTTTACAGAACTCCTCAAATTCACTTTCACAGAATTCTCCACCGTTATCTGTTCTAAGTACTTTTATTTTCTTCTCAGTTTGATTCTCTACAAGAGCCTTAAATTCTTTGAATCTATTAAAAACCTCAGATTTCTTACGCAGGAAATAAATCCAAGTTTTCCTTGAGAAATCATCTATAAATGAAACATAATACACAGATTTACCAAGTGATGGAACAGGCACAGGTCCAAAAACATCACTGTGTATTAACTCTAAGATTCCTTTAGCTCTTACAACACCAGATGAGAATCTTACTCGATTCTGTTTACCATATAAGCAATGTTCACAGAAATCAAAATCTAATGTGAAATCAGACATGCCTTCAGCCATACTTTTACCTTGTAATAGTCGAAGACCCTTCTCTCCAATATGTCCCAGTCTTCGATGCCATAGCGATGTCTTCTCACTAGAGACAGTAAGGACTCTGTCTCCTCCATTTTTACCCTCAGGAACAGTAGTACTGTTACATCCATTTTTGAAGGTGCTTCCCAACAACTTGTATAGAGTTCCAATCCGAACTCCCCTCATCAGCACCAGTGATTCTCGAACCATCTTGCATGTGTTCTTTTCAAATAATGTTTTCACACCTGCATCATCCATTTTACTTACAGATATAAGGTTTCTAGCCAGCTTTGGAATGTGCAGAACCCCGGGAAGAGTTTTAACCCTTCCATCTTTGAGCAGTAGCTTGATCTTTCCTCGACCTATGATTTTCGCCACCGAGTTGTCTCCCAGAAATACATCTCCTCCATCATACTTTTCGTATTCAGAAAACCACTCCCTGTGAGGAGTCATATGATAAGACGCACCTGAGTCAATCAACCACGAATCATGCTCTGCATGTGTACTTGAAGATGCCAGATACACATCTCCTCCTTCCTCTGTAGATTCTTTCCCATCTGCGGATGGAGCATCATTAGGTCCTCTGCTTTTATCAGTATTTTTGGATTTACAATCCTTCTTGTAATGCCCAGCTTTACCGCACTTCCAGCATTTTCTTACAGAAGGTCCTGGAGATTTAGATCTCCCTCTAGATTTAGATCTACCGCCTGAAGACTTATTTTTAGATCTGTCTCCAGGGCGACCTCTTACAAATAAGGCATCCTTGGCTGAACTATCTATGGATCTCCGCCTCATTTCCTCCGATAGTAGGGATGCAACCACATCATCAAAGTTTAGCGTGGTTGCATTACTCCCAATAGCTATAACCAGATTATCCCATGAATCTGGCAAAGAGCACAACAGACTAATACATTTTTCATCATCAGCAAGTGTAATACCAACAGATGTCAACTGACTTACCAGAGTATTGAAGGTGTTTAGATGCTCTGATACAGAGTCTCCATCAGTCATCCTCAGAAGGTACAATTTCTTTCGCAGAAATAACTTATTTACCAGGGACTTTGACTGATACAGATTTCCCAGTTTGTCCCATAGCTTCTTTGCACTGTCTTCTCCAGATACGTTCACCAATACCGAATCTGCGAGGCAAAGACGAATGGTGCTCCTTGCTTTTCTTTCCAGCTTTTCCCATTCTTCTTTTACCGCACCAGAGGGCATGGTACCTGGATCTACTGCGATCCATTGTTCTCTATCTACCAGAAGATCTTCCATCTTGAGCTTCCATAGCTCAAAGCTCTGACCATTAAATTTCTCAATCTCGAATCTAGAAATGCTCGCCATTCTTTAAAGAAAAATAAACCACCGCTGCAAAGCTCCCACTGAAACCAGGTTTATCACAAATCCAAGATCGAGCCAAACCCTTGGAAACAAAGGCGTCCCTCTGAACCCAAAAAATGCTCTGATACCAAATGTAAGTTTTAAACCTTAACAGTGAAGTACAAACTTATATCGATTCTTAAGCATTAACAGAAAATACACAATGGCACACACATTACACAGAGATTTTCACCTGGAAACCCTTAACCGGGAAAAAACCAGCAAAACTTAGAGCCGCATAGCTCCTTTTTCATTATATGTTTATTTTACATGTACAATACAATAAATGGTATTCTGCAGCATCTAAAACCCTAATTCGTTTACCCGAATTAGGTTACAACCCTAATTCCTTTTACCGGAATTAGATAGAGTACAATGGGTCGAAAAATCGAGAAAAAAAAGCAAAAAGCAACCCAAAAATTTTTGCCGTAGGGATCGTGTTGTACACGCAGCGACCATGTGAAGAGATATAACATACCCAACACGGAGCAGTACGAGCATTTGACATCCAGAGGAGGAGGGTGCACTTGTGCATGCAAAGAGGGTCGATTTCATTAGTGGGCAGTCTTCAGAGAGAGCAGATCAGAGCAGGGTGATCAGTAGAGGGCAGATCCATCAAAGGCACCGTCAGAGCACTCAGATCCAGATTGGCAGTTAGGGCATATACTTCGTCAGTGCATGCATCAGCTGGATGCATGCAAATTAGAGTTTGTCCTAGTCAGAGGGATTGAGTTACTGGCTGAGGTAATTCTGTATTGTACTGCTTCTTTATTCTTCTATATGCTCTGGGCTCGAGATTGAGAAGATAGCCCCATAGTTAGCTGGTTTCTCCCGAAAGGGTTCCAGGGTATATCTGTTGTCTATTGTTGGTGATTGCTTTTATATGTTGTTGGTAGATGCAGATCTAGTGGTTGAGTCTATGTTTTTATGAGTATGTACTGATATTGAGATTCATACTACTTGAGGTCTCAGACTGATACAGAGGGAGTAGTGATCTCTGTATCAAATATTTACATGGTATCAGAGCCTTGTTGAGGATCAGGGTGAGCAGTCACACATAGATCTACAGTGGTGGTGACTAGATCTCAGATAGATCTAGTAGATTTGTGGAGGTAAAGACTGGACCTACCAGATCTGAACATTCCCGTTCAGATATGTGGTTGTAGAGGTCAGATCTATCAGTTCAGTTGGGTTGTGGTCAGATCTGAGATAGTTCTACCAAATCTGTGATCAGGAGAGATTCTTGCTTACTGTGGGTTACAGTTTTTCCTGTTGGGTGAGTATGGCTACTGGTTTGAGAGTGGAGGACCGGTTGGATGGTGCCTCCAACTACAGTGCATGGAGGGCACGCATTACTCTCTTGCTGAAAGAGAGTGAGTTATGGGATGTTGTGTACAGCACGACAACAAATTCCGTTACTATTCCATCAGATGCCACTGCCAAACTAGTGTATGAAAAGAAGAACATAAAGGCCCAAAGGATCCTGCTTGATGCGATCAAGGATCACCTTATTCCACATGTCTCTACCAAAGACAATGTGTATGAGATGTGGGATGTATTGACTTGTATGTACCATAGCTCAAATGAAAACAGGAAGATGGTTCTCAGAGAGAAGCTGAGAAGCATCAAGATGGGGAAGGATGAGAGCATGGTTACCTATCTCACCAAGATCTCTCAAGTGAGAGATGAATTGGGAGCAGTCGGTGAGAAGGTAGAGGACAGTGAGCTAGTTCGGCAGGCCTTGAATGGCGTGTCTGTAGCACGGGCAGTGTTTGTTCAGTCCATCATAGGTCGTGAGAACCTTCCCAAGTGGGATAGACTGTGGGATGATTTCACACAGGAGGAGACCTGGAGAGGGTACATTCAGAGTTCAGCTTCTGCCATTCCTGAGGGGGAGGATGTGGCTCTCGCAGCAGGAGGGAAGCAGAGGGGCAAACAGAAGAAGGATTTGAGCAAGATCAAGTGTTTCGCCTGCAATGAGTATGGACATTATGCGGGACAGTGTCCGCATAAGAAGAAGGGGAAGCAGGCAAAGGATGAGTACGTGGCAACAGCAGAGGAGGTTGACGAGTTCTCTTCTCAGTTTGAGGAGTTCTCACTAGCCACAGTTCAATCAAGACATGATAGCAACCCACCTGAGATTCAGGCCGATCAGAGATGGAGAGTGGACATTACTCTTAGTAGTCATATGACAGGGGTGCGAGATGCATTCCTGATTCTAGAGCATATGGCAGTACAGTTGACTCGGGATGGTCAGGGGGGTTGACATTTAGTTGTTGGTGTGGGTAGAGTGAGATTTCTGCTTGACCGTGGGGAGCTCCTGGAGGTATCAGGAGTGTTCTTTGTTCCAGGACTGAGAGGGAGTGTTCTCTCAGTGGCAGCATTGGCAGCTGCAGGATACCCTGTAGTGTTTCACAGGGATCAGTTCTTCACCTATCCCATAGGAGTAGACCCAGTGTTGTTGGGCCACAAGATTGATGGTGAGTACTTGGTTCATGGACAGCCTATTTCAGGTACATCAGGATGGCTGAGTGCATCCTTTTCAGATGCAGAGGGGGATGATGGGCAAGATGCTCACAACAGAGATGAGGCCAGGAGGAGTGGACCTGTTCAGCAGATGGGCGAGCGAGAGGCTCGCCATGATGAGGATCAGGGCAGTGATTGCGGAGTTCCAATGGATGAGCGAGATGCTCATGACAGTGATGGAGATGAGGAGATTGAGCCTTTGGGTTCATATCAGATGGATGAGCGAGATGCTCATGGCAGTGATGAGTCATAGGAGATTGAGCCATTGGGCTCACATCAGATGGATGAGTATGCTGCTCATACAGGCACCAGTCAGAGAGTGAGTTGGTATGACATGGTTGAGATGGACTTGGCTCAAGAGAGAGCTCAGTCAGTTCAGTCAGTGCAGAGACAGAGGGAGTTGACTTACAGAGCTGAGTCAACTCAGGGTCACAGGCAGATGATCTACAGAGCTGTAGATCCACTTGACAGAGGTCTTCAGGGTTGGTTACAGCAGCAGAGACTCAGAGGGAGTCTGAGTCAGAGTGCAGTGACAGAGTCAGTAGTGGTTGACAGAGGGGCTTCATCAGAAGCCACACATATGGAGATTGATCAGGGTGGTTCAGGTCAAAGTGCAGCAGTGTCAGGAAGATCAGTTAGATCAGAGGCAGCAGCAGCGGACTTGATGGATCCAGGCATCAGTTTCAGGACTTCCCTCGTTAAGAGGGAGTGTTAGATTATGGTAACTTCGGGATGTCCTCCATGACTCAGATGCCTTGCATGGAGGGACATTAGTACCATAGGCATCTGGATGGAGTAGAGAGTGAGATGCACTCTACTCAGTGGCATGAGCCTAGCAGGGGCTGCATGTGGAGCTTCAGGGGAAATTGACTTATGCATGCATGAGTTTTGCATGACCTGCTAGCATTCAGTGAATGCATGCAAAAGTGACTTTTGCATCCACCGGGAATCTAAGTCACCGTGTTCGGCGAATTTTCGCCATGAAGTTCGAAAATCGACGTTTTTTTGAGCTGGGCGATTTTAATCGTTTAAGTTCGGCGATTGCAAACGCAAACATGATTTTCTTTGTTCAGCGAACTCAAAGGCGAATAAATTCGCTACAAAATCGACGAATTTCTTTTAAAAACGCCCAAAAATTCGTTTGAAATCATTTTTGGCGAGTGGATGAAAACCCTAGCCGTCGCGCAATATCCCTCCTCCGTGACCTGTGCATTGTTCATTCCACGATATTTAGTGTGCAGCGTAGCTCATGAACAGTTGAACGATATTTGTGGAGGTTGCATCATCACCCGACGCTCGTCATCATCACCACCTGATGCTCGTGAATCGCAATTGCAGCAAAGTCCCAACGCCCGTGACTGCAATTGCGGCCAAGTCCCGACGCCCGTGAATCGCAGTTGCAAACTTGTAGCCGAGTCTCCTGTCGCTCGAGGGCACAGTGCGACTGCGGACTCCACTTCAAAGTTTAGTGACAAGTCTTCCAATTGTGTTGAGGCCCAAGCAGTGAGTGCAAAGTGCAGAGTTGTAGAGTCGCAAACTTGACTATAATTATTCCATGATTCTATGACCATCATGTTCATTGTCGATGTGTTTAATGTTCATAGTTTAATGAGCATAGTGAATTTTATTGAAAATTTTCATATATTTTTTAGTCATTCGAACTTAATTCCGAATTTTATGCTGATTTTTATCACCAAAATTTCAAGTGTCAATTTTTTGTCGAATTTCAAGGTCGTCGAATTTGAACACGAACTCAAACCAGGTGACTTAGCCGGGAATTAGGGTTTTGGCAAACCTAATTCATCGGTGAGATTATTTATAGAGGCAAGGGGTCCCCAAATGGGGTTACTCAGTTGCATTATCAGAGAGAGATACTGCCAGAGTGAGGGGGACGAATCTGTCCATGTGGGGCGACTTTCTAAGATAGGGAGGAGTTGCTGCAGGAGCTAGGAAGGTCAAATCTGAGCTAGATCAGTGACCTTCTGTTCCAGAGAGACTAGATCTCCAGTACTGTGAGCTGAGAGAGCTCCATAGTGTGATTACTGATTAGATTGGAGGAGGCCGAGTTTGCTTCGAGGAGGACGTTTTTCCTGAGGAGGAGAAGCTCGTTGTGAGCTGGATTGACCAAGTTGGAGTCCGAGACTTTTAGGATAGCCTTGCCTCGAGATTTGAGGAAGGTTAGAGACGATCGGAGCTCAGATCTGTTGAGATCCGGAGCAGTATGAGCATTTGACATCCAGAGGAGGAGGGCGCACTTGTGCATGCAGAGAGGGCCGATTTCATTAGTGGGCAGTCTTCAGAGAGAGCAGATCAGAGCAGGGTGATCAATAGAGGGCAGATCCATCAGAGGCATCGTCAGAGCACTCAGATCCAGATTGGCAGTTAGGGCATACTTCGTAAGTGCATGCATCAACTGGATGCATGCAAATTAGAGTTTGTCCTAGTCAGAGGGATCGAGTTACCGGCTGAGGTAATTCTGTATTATACTGCTTCTTTATTCTTCTATATGCTCTGGGCTCGAGATTGAGAAGATAGCCCCATAGTTAGTTGGTTTCTCCCGAAAGGGTTCCAGGGTATATCTGTTGTCTATTGTTGGTGATTGCTTTTATATGTTGTTGGTAGATGCAGATCTAGTGGTTGAGTCTATGTTTTTATGAGTATGTACTGACATTGAGATTCATACTACTTGAGGTCTCAGACTGATATAGAGGGAGTAGTGATCTCTGTATCAAATATTTACAACTACTCCTACTCCTCTTGCTCATAGATCATGGGAAAATAAACTAGAAGAGGAAAGCTTAGTAGATAGTAGATCTATTTGTCTTTTCCTGTTTAGTAGTTTCTAGACTCTAGAGTCTAGAACTTAGTACTTTGTCTTGATTATGGCCAATTTTGTAAACATTATATGATAGTTTAAGTTTGAACTTTGAACTTTGAATCTAACTCTTTGGTAATGAACATGATGCTTTGTTTCATTTCATTGTTGAGTTATCTATTACAAATTGTTGATGGCAAATGTTATATGCTGAAACTTGTAGGTTGATGACTGATCATTTGATGACAATGTTATAAGTTATAGCTGCTAGATGATTAATGTTATATGTGTACTAAATGGTTGACGAGGGGTGGAAGGGGGGAGCACAATTTTCAAAAAGCTTCTGGAAGCATAGCGTTTTTTATATATTACATAATTGACTATATATATATATATATATATATATTAAAAGAAACCATGCAGAATGCTGAATTGACTGCAGAAAACAATGTTATACGTTATAGCTGCTAGATGATTAATGTTATATGTGTACTAAATGGTTGATGATCATTAAATCATCAACCATTTAGTACACATATAACATTAATCATCTAGCAGCTATAACGTATAACATTGTTTTCTGCAGTCAATTCAGCATTCTGCATGGTTTCTTTTAATATATATATATATATATATATATAGTCAATTATGTAATATATAAAAAACGCTATGCTTCCAGAAGCTTTTTGAAAATTGTGCTCCCCCCTTCCACCCCTCGCTCCCAACAGTCTTGATACCATGTTCCAAGTAAACACGAGTAATGAGCCCTGTGTGCCCTTGCTCAACCCAGATTCCCCTTAATCACCCTAAGGAACCCAAAAGAACTAGAACTTTATCTCATATTAAAGTTTGGGGGCAACCCATGAGCTAGGCACAAGTTTGCCATGTATGGACAAGTTTGTATCTCATCTTACATCTCTTTGGTAATGAACATGATACTTTGTTTCATTTCATTGTTGAGTTCTCTATTAATGATCATCATTAATCTAGTAGTTACATCTATGTTTTCATGTTTTCTGCAGCCAATTCAGCATTCTGCATGGTTTCTTTTAATATATATATATATATATATATATATATATAACTACTAGATTAATGATGATCATTAAATCATCAACAATTTAGTACACATATAACATTAATCATCTAGCAGCTATAACGTATAACATTGTTTTCTGCAGTCAATTCAGCATTCTGCATGGTTTCTTTTAATATATATATATATAGTCAAATATGTAATATATAAAAAACGCTATGCTTCCAGAAGCTTTTTGAAAATTGTGCTCCCCCCTACCACCCCTCGCTCCCAACAGTCTTGATCCCATGTTCCAAGTAAACACAAGTAATGAGCCCTGTGTGCCCTTGCTCAACCCAGATTCCCCTTAATCACCCTAAGGAACCCAAAAGAACTAGAACTTTATCTCATATTAAAGTTTGGGGGCAACCCATGAGCTAGGCACAGGTTTGCCATGTATGGAGATTCTCCTTTCTAATTTGAGTACAAATTCCCCCTAGAACTCTTTACAAAGTGACAATATGTTAGGATGTAATATTTACGTGGTCCAATATATCTGTGAATGTATGGACATCTTGGTGACTGCATGTGGTTTCAACTTTCAAGGTTGTCCTTTATGGTAATCTTCATGATTTGTGCCCCCAAGTCAATCTCCATCGGGGATGTTGGAGCTATGTTGCCTTATATTGACTTGTGTGATAACCCTTTAAGGGGTGCCCTTTTAATTCTGGTGGGTGACCTTGATGCACCCTGTGTGGATAGTATGTGACCACAGTTGGTGTATCAATGTACCTTAACAGGTTATGACACAAGGAAAGATCAACATAACTCCAACACAATAATGCCCCTTAAATCTAAAATAGGCTCATACTAGCTAACAACTATCTGAGATGCCTGATCTAATTGTCTAACCATCACAACTAATCTCGTAATTGATTACAACTATGCTAACACGGTAATGACAAGTGATAGCATCTTATAATACATTTGGACACAAAAATGACATTTTAGTTTTTGTGTTCCTCCTTGGATTACTAACCTCTGCTGTTCCTGTTCCCCCTCAGGAACAATGTTTAGTGATTGCATGAACTCTTGATGTCTTTGGGATCAACATGCTGAGTGCAAATGAAGACCAAATCAAGAAAAACGTTTCGTAAAAAATGTTAAGGTATTTCTAATAAATTTGAGAAAGAAGGCCATCACAATTTCTCTCATCATGGAAACCCAAACTAAGAGACTGATAAATGCTTCTCAAAAGTTTTTACTCGGTAATCAAGGAGGCTTAATCTCCTAATCTAAAACCATCAGCTGTGTAGGATGCCAGACAAGATTGACAGCCACAGAGAACCTATTGAAGAGATATGATAATATATTGAAGGACCGAACAGGACTTCAACCTATCCAAACAATATAGCATACCGTAAACTGGCAACAAAATGCGATCTTGTCAAATATCAGACTTCTGAGGATGATGTTAGGGATGAGTGACCTGAGTATACCAGGCTGCAATTCTGAGGATGCTATATAAACAGAAGCCACGATATCTCATGCATTCAATAATATAGCATAAGAATGATAGGTTTGATGAATATGACTAGAGTTTGCTTTCATTTTGAATATAGTAAGTTTGCTGCTCTTCTTCACACTTGGTAGGATGATTCTATAATAAGCACTTAGCTAACAATTCTACATTCAAAATGAAAAGATTGGATCCTCATCATGATGGCGTACTTTCTGATTCTGATAAAGTTGTAAATTGCTTTTGGTATATATCCCCTTCGCTTACCTCCTGTTAGAACTTGGGAGTTAGAAAGTACTAATCGCAATGTGTGTTTGAATTTTATTGCAGGAGAACTGTGAAAAACATTCCCAAGTATGCTTCGGCAGACTTTTATATAGATAATGTGCTCCCACGAATCAAGGAGAAGAAAATAATGGCTTTGAAGCCTTTTGTTGATAGGCTGGGGTAAAGCGTAATATCCTTACCCAATCAGAGAAATGTTACAATTGTTTCATTCTTGTTTTTCCTTGTGTTTCTTCACCACTTCAAGCAACATGTGCAGCATGTTATAATTTTACAGGGAAAGTGAAGCGTTCCATGATATTTTTCTGAAAACCAGGACTATTTCACAACTGAAACAAGATTTATAATAAACTTGCCACTCTGTTCTGTTGATTTGCAACTTATGTGAGTATAACTGAAGAGAGCTGTGTTTCTGATAATGCTGTCGATGTCCTGGCCAGATATGATAATGTTCCCCCGGAAATAAACCGGCTGAGGTGCAGAGTCAACTACCATGCTCTGAAGTTTCTACCAGAGGTTGAAAAAATGGCAGAAGTTTTAGCCTCGAGAATGAGGAATCGTACTGGCATATCACATCCATACATGTGAGTATTTCTGAGTTGTTGCCATAGCATTTAGCTAACTGTTAAACTTCGTATCTAGAAACATTAAAAAAACAAAATTTGGAGTTAGGTTCTGTAGTAAGCTATTTGGTGACTCCCCCTTATATTACTTGATGTGGATGTGGTTGTAAATAGGGCTCTACACCTGAGATTTGAGAAGGGTATGGTTGGCCTTTCATTCTGTGATTTTGTTGGATCACGAACAGAAAAGGCAATGATGGCTGCTTATAGACAAAAGGAGTGGCCTCGCCGTTACAAAGTGAGTCCGTGGTCAAGGCAAATGCGTGCTTTTTGAAAAAGGAAAAATTTACAAAAGAGGATCTCTTTCTACTTCATTTTTCTTATAGAAGTTTCTTAGAGTCTCCAAACATTTTGCCAAAGTCCGGCTTGCTTGTTATGTGTTCTTCCATTAAATTATCAAACAAGTTTGATGTAAAAATATTGCTGTTTTCATTTTCGAGAATTAAAAAAAGAGGTTAGCTTAACCAGTTATTATCAATTATGTCGGGCATTTGACTACTTCTATGTCGGCAGCTATCCATTTTGAATCTCTTGGATGAGGCGCACTAATTGACGTGAATGTAGGAAGCATCCTGTATGTTAAAAACAACAACAACAACATTTTCTAGCCTATTTAAACTATCTAATTTAATTTATAAACCATTTTCTTACTCTGAGCAGCTAGATGTTTGTTTCTTGTCACTGCAGAATGGGTCACACCTTTGGCAGATAGCACTAGATAAACGTAAAGAGGGCCGATGCCCCCTTGAACCAGGGGAAGTGGCAGTTCTACTCAAGGCCATGGGGTATCCCAAGCAGACACAGATATATGTAGCTTCTGGACAAGTCTATGGTGGTCGAAACCGCATGGCTCCTCTCAGAAGCATGTTCCCAAATTTGGTACGTCTATATATGATCTCCAGATGCTCTTTCATATTTTAAAATCATCCCCCTCTTTAAAATGATTACAGTTAGCCAGCAATGTAAATACTCACAAACATGGAGGAATGCAAGTACCAAGAGGAGATTGTTGAATTGCACATGGTGTTTCTCTATATAGAGTACAAAATTGTGGTAGATGGTAGAATGAGATTTACCGGGCCAAGTCTCATCACTCTGAATTCCAGAAAGCACTTTGATTTCTGCATCTTGATTGATATAGAAGCTTACCTACTAGTCCTTTCATTCCTGCTTATTGTGCTTGTGGTTCTCCACTTTATTGTTTCAGGTCACAAAGGAAGAATTGACGACAAAGGAAGAATTAAAGCCCTTTAGAAAGCACATTACAAGCCTTGCAGCTCTCGATTTCCTTGTTTGCTTGAAATCTGATGTATTTGTAATGACTCATGGTGGAAATTTTGCCAAATTGATCATAGGGGCCCGGAGATATATGGGACACCGCCTGAAATCTATAAAACCGAATAAAGGCCTGATGACAAGATCCTTGGGAGACCCTTTCCTAGGCTGGGAAGCATTTAGAGAGGATATAGTGGTTTCACATGAAACAAGAACTGGGTTGCCGGAACCAACCTTTCCTGGTTATGATTTATGGGAAAATCCACTGAGCCACTGCATGTGTAAAGCTTGAAATTTCCATATTTGGAGATTAAATTATTTTTAACTTTCCATTCATGGTGAGAGTCACGAAACCATTGGTGGTTTGCCCCTTAAATTGATTGTAAAATAGTCTTCTAGTTTTTGAGAAATTTAGGGGATGAAACGATGTCTATAAGTATAAACTAGTTTCTTAGGGTTGTAGAAGAGTAAAATGTGCTCATCAAAACTGTATGACAATTAGGCAAATTTAAAATAGCTAATCTTCTTTATAGTGTTTCCATGTTGTCCATAAACAATTTTTTTTTTAATGATGATGATGTTTCCCTATAGTTCATAAGCAATTTTTTTTTATGATGAGCATTAGCCCAGAATAGTAGAAATGCAAACCAGAGTGAAAGCCTCTGTTTAATGCCTCATTTAGGACATTTATTAGATTGTGTCAATAATGGCAACTTAGCTCCTAGTTAAAGTTTATTTCGCTCCAATATCATTGGTTAGATAGTTAAGCCCACTGTCAGATGTAAAATGAACTCTTGTTAAATTGATGTGTTACTCTTTTATCAGATATTCATCGTATATGTATTTCATATTTTCAAGCTTTGTAACTTATTTGTTTTACTTTTTTTTCAGTTAGGACAATGGAACCAACATACAAATACGGTTATGATGAATAGTAAAATATTCTAAATCTTTTAATATAGATGAAAGAAATAAGATCTCATTGGTTATATTTTCTCTTGATGGAATGCTTGAGAAATGGTTGAATGTTGCTCCAAAAATAAATTTGACATTCATTCAAGGATTTTAGTAGATGCCTTCAATCTACATAGAATAAGGGAACAACTTGTTATAGAGAAGGTTAGTATTTGTGAAACTTAGTTAATCACTTGTGGTATGTAGTCAATGGTCTCTACACCAAGGTTGATTATATACTTAGTTAATCACTTGTGGTATGTAGTCAATGGTCTCTACATCAAGACTGATTATATACTTAGTTAATCACTTGTGGTATGTAGTCAATGATCTTTTTGTCAAGACTTGTTAATCCCATACCATTAGACAAAGATCTATGGCCATTCCAATTCTCCTAAAGAGACCCCACTCCTATGCATAGAACTAGTTACAAGCATTGTTACTCTGTGGTATGTAGTCAGTGATCTTTATGTCAAGATTTATTAATCCCAGACCATTAGACAAAGATCTATTGCCATTCCAAATCTCCTAAAGAGATCCCACTCCTATGCATAGAACTAGTTACAAGCATTGCTACTCCAACTCTTGCAATAACCAAGTGGTGACTCTTTACACTGCACCATAACTACACAAGACATGAAGAATATTCTCAATGCATTCAATCCCCACCTGATCTAAATGATTAATACATATGGTAGGATTTTAGGTATCTTTTCTCCCCCTTTGCTTGAATCTACCATAATTTATGTAATCCCTCATTGATTTCTTCAAGTATGCATACATCTAAGACTCTATTTTTAAACCATAAATATAGCACAATGCTTGATATGTGTGTAGATTAATGTATGTATGTATGCATGCATATGTATAAGCATAAATACATACCACTCTTTAATCAATGGATTATTATCCTAGATTAGGCCTTCAAGGCTTTAAACCCAAGTAATCGTATGAATATTCAAATTTAAGCTCTTCTAAAATTTTAGTCTAAATGTTGGACAATTTGGTCCTTTTTTTACTATCATCATCTAAATTTGGGTATATAATCTTTGGTCAAATTGCAATTTTCATCGTTAAAATTGTATTTTTGAATGCATATATGGAACGCCTTAAAATATTCTTATTGCACCTAAATTGGGCAATCTCAACATTGCAATTTCAGCTATTCCTCTCAATTTCTACTCATATATTGAACAAAAATGATCCAAAAAATGTGGCTGGAAAAAGTCCAAATCATCTGACATTTAGACTACAAAATTTAATCATAAAACTATCCATAAATATGATGCATGAAAATATATATTAAATTATCACTATCCATTTGTTTGAAAGAGTGATGGATCAAAAGCACCAAATAAAAGTCTATCCTTATGTTTTCAAGGAAAACCTCATGGGGAAATCCAAGAGATGCTTCCCCACATTTGTGGATGACTTCCCCATTAAACTCATCATGATAGGCTAATATGTCTAACCTAGGAGGATTCTGTTAGAAACCTAATTTTAGGGATTATGGTTACATTGTAAATATTATTATTATTATTATTATTAAATTAAGAAATATGAAAAGTCGTAAGAGAATAGGAATGGAACTCTTGGAAGATGAAACCAATGTCACATTTTCATGTATTTATACGAGGTTCATGTCAATACTATTCATTCAAACATTAGAGTTAGCCTAGGCTTGTCAGTGGTATCAAAGCTCTGGTATTTTTTTAACTCCATTATTAGTTGTGAACTTGCTCCAGCCTACCCCATTTGTGCTCAATCGGCCAACATACCTATAGCTTTTGCTTGGTCACCTACGTGCAACCGCAACAAATGCGACGACTTGGGCATTTAGATGTTACTACCACATTGAGAGAAATCCTAATATGCGACTAAGCGTTTAACGTAACCTATTTGTTATCCATTATGCTACACTCAACTTCTAGACTTGCGTACTTGGGTATTCTACTAGACCTACGCGTTATCTTTGTGAACTCTATGATCTTGCCTTGTTAGAGATGTTGGGGAGAAGAATGGTGCTAGCATTGAGGAAATTTGAAGGCATGTTTAATGGTGTGTACGCTATGTGTAAGTATTGCTCTTCGTATTCATGTTAACTCTATGCAAATATTTCTTATCTCTATTGCGTATACCTGTCAAGTGGTGTTAGCTTTGTGTATTATTGCGTGGTATTATCACTAATATTACTTCTACCATTACCATGTCTCCATCCTTGCTAAAACTAACATATAGTTGCAACATAATTCATAATATTCATCGGGCAAATATATTCATCTATGAAACTATGAAAACTCACTACAAGAGGGCCTTCATATTTCTTGTGAATGATTACATGCCTCGTATTCCCTTAGGGAGCTTTGAACTTTATTGTGCCATGATCCATACGAACATTTAGATTGCGTAGAGAATAATATTTGTTCTCGTGAATGTATAGAGGGATGATTGGCGTTGTTGAGTTTGGGGAGTTGGTGTCACGATGTGGATCAAACGATATGATTTTTCCCACAACTATGGCACTTCCAGGATATCAAACTCTGCTAACGCTCATGAGACCTCACCTTTAGAAGTAGAGTTGAGAGAAGTAACCTTTCCTGCTAAAACCAAGTCTTATTTCATGGTTCGATTCAAAGGAGTAATACTTCTATGTACTTGGGTGAAACCACATGTCCACTTGGACTGTACAAATGCTTCACATTGTATACTTCTATGGTACTTGAGTGAAACCACTTGTCCTTTTGGATTGTAAAACTGCTTCACATTGTATAGCTAAACTTCACTTTGTATGTGCTATCTGATCCATTGTGCTATCGTGGTCACCTGTGTGCTCTGCATTCCTAGACAATCTCCAAATCATATCCTATGTGTGTGCTCTAGTGGCGTTGAATCTCCAAATAACTATTGTATTGCTTAATTGCAGCATATTGTATTAAGTAGAGATTGTATTGAAGAGCTTGTAAATTGTATTGCCATCTTTGTTGCTCAAGTGATTTTATTCTCGAAGATGTATTCGGTTATATCTATTGTCGATGTGGTGCTTAATGGGAAAGAAATCTATCCAAAATGGTAAAGGAAGATCAAGCATACACTCATCTTCAATGATTTGTGGGATGGCATTTGTGAAGGAGAGAATGGTGTTGAACCTACATAACCTACAATAAACAAAGAGATTGTAATATGCAAGAACAAAGACAAGAAAGCCTATGCATTGATTATTGCTATAGTAAGTGAAGAGGTGAGTCAACATATCATATATATTACAGATTATTATGGTGCTTTGAAGAAATTGAAGGATTTGTATGACTGACTCTCAAAATTGGAGTTCATTCAATTGTTGTTGAAGCTCTTCAGCTCAATGAGTTGAAGAATAACCATCCCATGGCTTTAGCATCAGAAATTGAAGGCATTATGCATGGAATTGATGCCTCTAATTTGAAGGTAGACATTGCTCTCACGACCTTCATCAAGGTCCTCTATCCCACATATTCCCACTATCTTGAATCACTTCAAGCTAGTGGCCAATTGAAAACCCTCAAATTTAACACTTTGGTGGAGAAACATGTAGAACAAAAGAAAGCTTTTGGAAAGAAAATAATGTAGCCCACTGAAGAGATTGTGTGCTCTGCTCGGAAAGGGAAGAATCAATCACACGATTCTTCTCAGAGGAGATGACAGTAAAAGATGACACAGAAGAAATAATTTCAGAGGCATGGGGGTAGACATAACCATGGTGATAGATATGATCTTCATTGTGTCTATTGTGGAAAGAATGGACATGAGGAAAATACGTAGATTTCCTTGGGAGAAGAACATAGAGAAGGAGCAGAAAGAAGAAACAGGTAAAGCTCTTGAATCTGCCCATTTCATTGTTGCACATTGCAATATTAGTATAAATGAAATTATGTTCAATATTTTATTTACTTCTTGGAGAAATACGTGGTTGCTTGACACTGGTGTTACTTGCCACGTTAATTTTAGGAAAGACTTCTTTGAAGAAGTGAATGACAATGTACAAGGTATAGTATACTTTGTAGATAAATCTAGCCTCAAACCTAAGTGAATTGACATCATCAGACTTGATATCACAAAATATAGCAGTCGTTGTGTATGTTAGAGAAAAGTGACCACTAAAACCATGATACCTCAGGACTTTGCCCCAATGTGTCACGTTGGGAAAAATCCTCTCTTTAGGCCTCCCGGATATGCTAACCGCAAACCTGAACTAGCAACATGAGGTGTCCCCAGTCCTGCTTTCCTAAGTACTCACCAAGAAAACTCAGCTTTCCAAAAGTAGTTGCAAAAACAATTTATGTAGGAAACATGGTATTGTTAGGGTTTCAACAAATATGTTAAATGGGTACCTTGGGGGAATCTCACTCTAAGGGTAAAAATAGATGTGAACAATAGACGAATAACCCCCAAAATAACTTCAACAAGCAACACACATATGGGAAACGAATCTACAGGCTACTTGAGATATATAGAGACCCACTTGGTATCTAGAAGATAGCTAGAATAGGCTTTAATGAAGGTTGTCCTAAGTATTGATCATTGATGATAGACATACCAACAATCGAAATAAGTCTAGCAGGTTGATATGAAGTACTCCAAGTTGACTTTGTGTGAGAGATAAACAAACAACCCACAATCTAGTGGCCCTAGACTTAATATTGTTGGACACAATGGCTCACTGAGAGGGGGGGTGAATCAGTGAGCTTGCACTTAATTCCATTTTTTTCAACTTCTTCTAACCCTAACATATATCATTTACAATTTCACTTTAACACTTTCATCAATCTCTAAACTATACTTCATTAATCATCAACTTGAAACATGTCATTCATCAAGTTAAACAGATTATCATCAGCACATCACAAGAGACACAAGATAAGCTTTGTAATCTTTTTATATTTCTTCAATCGGCTACAACCGTGGGGTTTTATCAGCTAGAACTGAATCAGAAGCACCAACTCCTATTCCAAGACTCAGCTTGGTCTTTTTCTCAGATCCAACTAAGAAAAATACTACAAGGCCCAGCTTGTATTTACATACAAAAATTATTACATCTCATCAATTTTCACTTTTCAACACAGTCATGTCACATATCATCATCAAGTTAATAACCTGCTGCCAATCACAATCACATCATCCTCATTTTGTTCAGCATATTTCACAATCATGTCACATGTCTTCATCAATTTGATGCCCCAAAATATCAAGCTGTCACTATCATGTCAAACAATCATGTCACAAATCAGTCTTCAATCACAGTCACATCATTAACCTGTCTATCCACAAACATGTCATGCTGTCCATAAACATTTGTCATCAATTGTCCACATTCATACTGTCCATGTCTTCAATCTACTGCCTCTGTTTAACCCAGAAATCAAAGAGATAAAAATAATTTCTTCTCTGCTGCTCCTACTGATCTGCTGCTGCCACCAAACCTTTGTTCAATCTTCTCTCGACCCCCGGAAATCAGACCTTTCTTTCACACATCCGAAATCTTCCACTAAATCCACACTTCACATAAACATTTATCCTCTTTATTTATACCTTTGTTTTCCATAACTTCTGGAGGCTGACATGTCAAGTTTATTTTATTTTATCATTTAATAATTCAATAATTATTTAACTTAGGTGGCCATCCTGTAAACAAGGAGATGTGCAACCATTTGGTTATTATGCCACATCATTTGCTGACCTTCCAAAGTATTTTTATTTTTAACATTAATTAAATAAACCAAAAAGGCTTTATTTAATATGTCCATCCTCCTTCCAGAATGCTCGCAATACCTTTCAAGATGCCTGCATGTCCTCCTTTGAAATGCCAGCATGGGCTTCTTGAAGGCTCCACAAAATGCCCGCAAGGGCCATTTAAAAATATCTGCAGGGCCTTATTGAAATGCCCACAAGGGCCTTATACACATGCCCTCAAATTCCCAAGGAAAATGCCCGCAAGGGGGCTTTTAAAATGCCCGCAGGGGCTTATAAAAAATGCCTGCATGAGCCTTCTAGAAGGCTCCATAATATGCTCGCAAGGAGCCTTTAAGAATGCCTGCAACACTCCATCAAAATTCCCGCAGGATGCCCGCACAACCCTTGATTATGCCCGCAGGAGCCTTCAAATGCCCACAATTGTCCTTCAAATGCCCGCGGGGGCCTTCAAATGCCCGCAGATGTCCTTCAAATGCCCGCAGTTGTCCTTCAAATTCCCGCAGGGGCCTTCAAATGCCTGCAGATGTCCTTCAAATGCCCGCAGGGGCCTTCCAAATGCCCTTGTCAACCTTGTCATGCTTCTTTGTCCTCCATGTCATCTTTGCCATGTCATTTATCTTGATTTGTTTTCCATATCAACTTGTCTTTGTCCTTTGCCATGTCATGCTTACTTGTCATTTTGTCAAATCATAGTCCATGTCAACATGCTTGCTTGACTCCTGCCATGTCATGCCCTTAATAAATGCCTTGTCATCAATGCTTATTGCCTTGTCATGCATGTCCATGCTTGCCATATCCTCAAGCCATGTCAACCACCTTTGTCATCTTGTCCTTTGTCTTCCATATCAATTCTTTGTCATTTGTCCTTTGCCCATTTCCAAGTCATCCACTTCATGCTTGTCAAGTCATAGCCGGTTGCTTGTCTTCAACCTTATCAATCTTGCTTGTCATGTTTTACAACATCATCATGTCTTCATTCATTTGCCATGTTCACTTCAACCTTTGTCATTAATGTGTTTGTCATCAATGACAACTTTGCTTGTCAATCTCCCCCTTTGTCATTGATGGCAACCTCCTCAAAACATTTCTCCCCCTTTGACATTAATGACAAAGGGCTAATTACTTAGCCATCAAAAGCTTCACAATGCCCAAAAAATATATCTTTAAAAACTTCATGAAATCATTTGTTGAGTTTGATCTTCCAGGGTTTGCTTGCTCCCCTTATTAGGTATGTTGTTGTGATTGCTTCAAAGAAGCTCCCCCTATCAAACTGTTGTAGCTTTTACTGAAGAGTTTGTTCCCTTTTTCATATAGACTAGTGTGATTTACTGAAACATTTACTCCCCCTTTCATATATACTAGTGAGATTATACTTCAAAATATCCAGTACATTGCTTCACTGAGGCTTCCTTTCACCAAGAGTAACATAATCTTTGGAGTTCTTCAAGCAATCCCGAGCTTGTCCATTTTAACCTTACTTCATATTTTTCCAAATCTGATCTAACCTTCTCCAATTCTGTTATAGCAGGCTGAGATGATGTTTTCTCTTCAAATCTGGTATAACTTGTCGCTAAACTACTCAATTATTTAGTCCTTCATATATATCCTTTAATTTTTATGTTGCTATGTCACTTGAGTTCGGATTCTTAAAAACTGCATCTGCGTCCATGTCTTCAACAGGGCTTGAGAAATACTGCTTCAAATCTTGAATGCCAATTTGTCCTTAAGCTGCTAGTTGTCTCCTTGTATAAATAAATTTAATACCAATTCCACTTCCAATTCTTCTTCGGATCTGCCTAACTTACTGGAGGCTACTGGAACTATGCAAGCTTCGAATTCTTCATCACTAGAACTGTGTAATCTTCAACCGTGTCACTTGGTTCTGCTGCCCTTGTTTTGTTTTCTCTTGTATGTTAGTTCAGTAAGTCATACAATCAAATAAACAACAAGTGTTTCTTGCCAACTAAATGCATCAACAATCATTTAGTAAATTCATAAAAGGTAAGCATGCATCAAGAACACTTCTTCAAAACATCACCAAGTTGCTTAACTTTATTTGCTAACCATACTCCCCCTACCAGCATGCCACGATCCTTGGTCCTATTACTTGCTTGGAGCAACCATCATTTACCCTTTGAGTCCATCCTCCAACAATGAACTCAAGGTGTACCCAAGGTCTTTAAAAAAAAAAACTCAGGTTTGGCTTGCCATATGGAAACCACCTTCTGTGCAATGATCAACCTCATTTAGATTTGACAAAATATTCTTTCTCATCCATACCAGAGAATGTCCTTGGCTATGATCATTTGTCATTTGGTCTTTAAATCTTTTTGTGTTATTCTTCTTCCACAATTCATCTTCTTTCCTTGCTGATGTGTATGAAAAATTTCTCATGGATTGTCTTCTTGGACTTGCACAAGCTTGGGCTTTATGGCCAACACCACCACAGGTGAAACATCTCAAGGTGTGGCAATTAGCAGCAGAATGTCCAATTTGGTCAGATGTCCAACATCTCATTTTGTCACTTTGACTTCCAGCACTTCTTCTTCCATGGAATGTACAATCCATAGCCTTGTGACCAAAAACATTACAAGAATAAAAATAACCCTTAAAGCTGTTATCATACCTGAGTGTTTGATTCCATCTTGGAGTTGCCTCTCTTCTTCTAAAGAACTTGTTTTGAGGAGTGGGACCAAGTTCTTGATGTAATCCTGATCTTTTGAATTCTTCTTTATGTTGTGCAGGTTCTTGCTGAGGAGCTTTGCTTTCACCTTTGAAGGATGTGGATCCAACTTCAGGAGTCTTGGGGGACCAAGTGCCACCTTTAGATTTTTCTTCTTCCTTCTCGTACCCAAGACCAGATGTGTCAAATGGAGACCTTTGACACTTCACTATATCATCCAAAATGGTTGAACTGTTGAACTTCACATGAGTGTTTGTCTTTTCAATCTTCTTTCTGAGATCAACAACTTCCATCTCAAGCCTCTGGTTGTTCTTCTCCTTTTCTGAGTCCAGTTGAAGCTTCATGATCTCTTCTATTCTTTTGGCTTCTTCCAGCTGAGTCTTCAAACTAATATTATCTCTTCTTGTCTCTTCAAGCTCTTTGGGGATTTTACTAATCTCTTCTTGTTCTTTTGCTAATTCAATTTTCAATCTTCTAACTTCATCATTTTGATCTTCTATCTCACCTTGTAAATTTTTGTTCTTGAGTTTCAATCTCATCAGCAATGCCTTTGTTTCCTTTTTGTACTTTTCAAATGACCCCAAAATCTTCTTCTTAAGCCTTGGATTGAATTTTAGATCAATATCCAATACGGTGCATGCAAATGCATCATTGACCTTCAACAAGTCTTCCTTATCATCTTTTGTGAGTAGAATTTCAACATCATCACATTCAGAATTATCACTAACAAAAGAGTCCTTACATTCACTTATATTTGAAGCGTGTTCCTCCTTTTCTCCTTGCTTCTCATTTTCAGAGGGCTTGATTTTTATTTCCTTGTATGTGACTTGAACTTCCCTTTGATATTCACCTTCTAGCTTGAAGCAAAGATCTTTTGTAGAGGTGCATTTTCCTACACTTTTTTTGATAGGGCTTGAGAGTCCATCCATCAGAAACTTCAAAGCAATATTGTTGTCTTTCTCAGCTGCTGTCTTTGTCTTCTTGCTGGGTTGGACAGGTGGGTTAACCATAGTTTCCCAAACACCAAATTTCTTCAAGTAATCTTGCATTTTACTTCTCCAACCAAAGTAATATGATATTTCCAAGATTGGAACTTCATGGTTGATTTCTGCTGGTCCTTACATCTTGTGTCCACGGATCCCTTCAAGCTTGCTAGGCTTGTGATGAAGGCCTCGCTCTGATACCAATTGTTGGACACAATGGTTCACTAAGAGGGGGGGTGAATTAGTGAGCTTGCACTTAATTCCAATTTTTTCAACTTCTTCTAACCCTAACATATATCATTTACAATTTCACTTTAACACTTTCATCAATCTCTAAACTATACTTCATTAATCATCAACTTGAAACATGTCATTCATCAAGTTAAACACATTATCATCAACACATCACAAGAGACACAAGATAATGTTTGTAATCTTTTTATATTTCTTCAATCGGCTACAACCGTGGGGTTTTATAAGCTACAACTAAATCAAAAGCATCAACTCCTATTCCAAGACTCAGCTTGGTCTTTTTCTCAGATCCAACTAAGAAAAATAATACAAGGCCCAGGTTGTATTTACATACAAAAATCATTACATCTCATCAATTTTCATTTTTCAACACAATCATGTCACATATCATCATCAAGTTAATAACCTGCTGCCAATCACAATCACATCATCCTCATTATGTTCAACATATTTCACAATCATGTCACATGTCTTCATCAATCCACTGCCCCAAAATATCAAGCTGTCACTGTCATGTCAAACAATCATGTCACAAATCAATCTTCAATCACAGTCATATCATTAACCTATCTGTCCACAAACATGTCATGATGTCCATAAACATTTGTCATCAATTGTCCACATTCATACTGTCCATGTCTTCAATCTACTGCCTCAGTTTAACCCAGAAATCAAAGAGATAAAAATAATTGTTTCTCTACTACTCCTGCTAATCTGCTGCTGCCACCGAACCTTTCTTCAGTCTTCTCCTGACCCCCGGAAATCAGACCTCTCCTTCACACATCCAAAATCTTCCACTAAATCCACACTTCACATAAACATTTATCCTCTTTATTTATACCTTTCTTTTCCATAACTTCTGGAGGCCGACATGTCAAGTTTATTTTATTTTATCATTTAATAATTCAATAATTATTTAACTTAGGTGGCCATCCTATAAACAAGGAGATGTGCAACCATTTGGTTATTATGCCACATCATTTGCTGACCTTCCAGAGTATTTTTATTTTTAACATTAATTAACTAAACCAAAAAGGATTTATTTAATATGTCCATCCTCCTTCCAGAATTCCCGCAATACCTTGTTCAAGATGCCTGCATGGGCTTCTTGAAGGCTCCACAAAATGCCCGAAGGGCCTTATTGAAATGCCTGCAAGGGCCTTATACACATGCCCTCAAATGCCCGCAAGGGGGATTTTAAATGCCCGTAGGGGCTTATAAAAAATGCCCGCATGAGCCCTTAGAAGGCTCCATAATATGCTTGCAAGGAGCCTTTAAGAATGCCCGCAACACTCCATCGAAATTCCCGCAAGATGCCCACACAACCCTTTATACACATGCCCTCAAATGCCCGCAAGGGGGCTTTTAAAATGCCCGCAGGGGCTTATAAAAAATGCCCGCATGAGCCCTTAGAAGGATCCATAATATGCTTGCAAGGAGCCTTTAAGAATGCCCGCAACAATCCATCGAAATTCCCACAAGATGCCCACACAACCCTTGATTATGCCCGTAGGAGCCTTCAAATGCCCGCAACTGTCCTTCAAATGCCTGCAGGGGCCTTCAAATGCCCACAGGGGCCTTCAAATGCCCGCAACTGTCCTTCAAATGCCCGTAGGGGCCTTCAAATGCCCGCAGATGTCCTTCAAATGCTCGCAGGGGCCTTCAAATGCCCGCAGATGTCTCTCAAATGCCTGCAGGGGCCTTCCAAATGCCCTTGTCAACCTTGTCATGCTTATTTGTCCTCCATATCATCTTTTCCATGTCATTTATCTTGATTTGTTTGCCATATCAACTTGTCTTTGTCCTTTTCCATGTCATGCTTGCTTGTCATTTTGTCAAATCATAGTCCATGTCAACATGCTTGCTTGACTCTTGCCATGTCATGCCCTTAATATATGCCTTGTCATCAATGCTTGCTTCCTTGTCATGCATGTCCATGCTTTCCATATCCTCAAGCCATGTCATCCACCTTTGTCATCTTGTCCTTTGTCTTCCATATCAATTCTTTGTCATTTTTCCTTCTTCCATTTCCAAGTCATCCACTTCATGCTTGTCAAGTCATAGCTGGTTGTTCTTTGTCATTTGTCCTTTTCCCATTGCCAAGTCATCCACTTCATGCTTGTCAAGTCATAGCTGGTTGCTTGTCTTCAACCTTATCAATCTTTCTTATCATGCTTGTCATGTTTTAAACATCATCATGTCTTCATTCATTTGCCATGTTCACTTCAACCTTTGTCATTAATGTGTTTGTCATCAATGACAACTTTGTTGTCAAATATATGAGTTGAAAACAAAATTGGGGCAAAGTTGAGGGTTGAGTTTACTTATTAAATGATTTTAACACTAAATCAAACTCGATGTAATTTAATATTCATGTTTGGAATGTCATGTACAACGAGGCAAAACAAGCAAATGTGGGATAAAGGGAAATGCCCAAGTGGTGGTTTTCACCCTAAGATCAATGCCTAGAAAGGGGGCGCTATGGAGTCTACAAACACATAAGATAATCATGCAAATAAACCCCTAAAGAGACATGAAAGCTACAGTCAAATAAAACATTACTCAAACCCCCCACATGCAACAAAATCACAAAGAGAATAACTAAATGAGGATGACAAATGGATTTTTCAGAGTTTCTAAATCAAAGTCCCGAGGTACACACCTTGTCCAAGATGGCCAATGAAGTCCTCTCTGCTCCTTAACAGCTTGTGAGTAGATATTCGTGAAAGGGAAATTCCCACCTCCTTGCTTGGGCGCACTTGGTTATTGTTCAGTCCAAACCTTGCAATACAAAGACAACAATAGTGAGTGAAATCACCGAACTATACTAAACTTAGCATTACATAGTCCAAAGGCATGCCAAATAGTGAAGAGAAATGGCAGGAAATAAATGTCAAAGAGAAAATTGATTTTTGGTTAGCAAAAACCCCCTTCACAGTGAGAGCCAAGGCACTGGGGTGAACTAGGATCTTCATTCCTACATGAAAAAAACTCACAATCTTGGCCAAGACAAGTAGAAATTGAAATCTAGCATATAGTAGAGGTAAATAAGAGAAAAAAATCATCCAACGCTTGTGGAAACAATGGAGTTTTGCACAAGAGAGTTTTGAATTTTAGCAACTGTTGAAAATGAGCCAAGAGTCCATACAATAGAGAGCTCACTCTTTTTTATAGAAAGAGAGTGAGAAAAATCCCTAAACATTGTGATAGATGGTTGAATTAAAGGATGGGAGAGAAAGATCAATGGTTGGGATTTTTTTTCTCATTTACATTTTAAAAAACAGTTGAAAATGACTTTTCCTTGGAGGGGGGGGAATTACCTCCTTGAGCCCATGTACATTGATAGAATTTCTAAGTGGTAAGTGTGTTACAATGTTTGGGGCCACTAGGGGATACCCTTGGTGGTCCTTTCTATCTTTTACATCATTACAATCACCAAAGTATTCATCTTTATAAGTGCACCCTTAAGGGAGAGAGTGCACCCCACCTAGATGTGCCATGTCAAATTTTGAGTAGACTCAGGTCAAAATGGTAGGAAGATGATCAAAATGTATTTATGAGCCCAAAGCAAGACTACCCATGTCATTACTTCACTTTTTCGAAGTCTCGTTGCCATACATATTGAACCTTAGGAATTTTTTAAATTGGACCTTATGATAAAATTAATTAATGTGTCATTAATTGGATCCATGACTTCCCTTGCTCGGAATGCAAATATGATGCCACAGATGAGTTCCTTGACCTCAAAAACCATAAGATGCACCAAACTTGTGCCCAAATCCAATATGAAATGTTTCTTTTAGAATCAACTCCAAATAATTAAATTATACTTAGGCTAAAATTCCAGACTTAGGAAAATAATTCTATTTTTAGCCAGTTAATCCACAAATGCCACAAATGCTATTTGGAGTGGTCCAATTGGCCTCCAAAAGTTGAGATATGATGAATGGTGTCTATGTGAATGTTTTTCATTATTGGCTGACCCCTTTGACCATGTCAAACTTGAGTTTGACCAAGTCAAAAAGTCAAACTTGGTCAAACTTTAATCAACATGAAAAATGATAGGAGAACCATATATTAAGCCCATAGAGGAGTGCAAATACTAAATTATGTGAAATATTGATTAACTGCTAAGCATCAGGTCTTATCATATAACTTGTGATCACCATGTGATTCATTGCATGACATGTCCACATAGCACGAAAAGATAACAAAACATAGAGTACAAGTAAATGAGTTATATAAATACTATCCTCTAATCCACATCATCACACAGTATTGCAAAGATCAACCTTCGTCATTGGGTGGAGTGGATGGTTAGGTAGTCAATGGGCTAGT
Organism: Larix kaempferi; assembly: GCA_027924585.1. Classification (NCBI taxonomy): domain Eukaryota; kingdom Viridiplantae; phylum Streptophyta; class Pinopsida; order Pinales; family Pinaceae; genus Larix; species Larix kaempferi. Next base: position 8,188,787 of record BSBM01000252.1, read on the forward strand.
CAAGTGAAATGTTTGATCAATGGACAGCTTGAGTTACTCTTGGAGAAGAGGGGATACTAGGGGCCTCTGGACATTAGCTAGCTAGGAAAATACTAGGGAACATAGTGTCTCACAAATGGATAATTTACTTTCTTGATACTTTTTTTTCCCTTTAGACATTTCTTTGAAGCACTTTCTTTGTTTGCAATCCTTTTATTGGTTAATGAAGGAAAGGCATTGGCCTTGGATTTCCTTCTAGGCACTAGTTATGGCACAACCTTAGCTCCGCTACCATCCACCGTCCATAGGTGAGATGGAGTTTCCAGAGTAGTGCCTTTTTAGAGTAAGTAGGATTAACCTATTAATTCGAGGAGTACCTACCCTCCCAACCACTAACCAATTTCAAGGAAAGGAAGACTTGTTTCAAGACTCAGGGGAACACTTCTGGTGGTTAGGCCAACCTTCGCTCGCACTCAATCAATAGGGGTCTACATGTAGAATGATATCAACGGGGTCAGAAGGCTTCATCACACTCATCAAAGCTGAGACACCAAGGGTATACAATGGGGCCATCGTGACTAAGAGGTCACAGAGGGGAAGGTCCTCAAGTCACTTAGCCATATACAAATCAAATGAGATTTGTATTATGCAAGGTGAATGGGTGGAATATGATGAGGTCAAAGTATGGATCCAAGGGTAAGGTAATGATCAAAGCAATATTGTAGAGATCTTCCAGAGAACAACATGTATATAACACACAAACTAACACTAAATGTAATGCTATGCAAATGTCCTACTCATTATATTTATCAAATAATCACAAGTCATAAGATAAATCCTATTGCTAGATAGTATGCCAATACAACAAATAATAATCCATAAAATATCCTCTGGACACAACATTTGATACATAGATGCAAATGTAGGATACACCATAGGCACATATGTGAAGCACTGTAAGTCAAGATCCAATCTCACTGTCCAATATAGCGAAATCCAATGTGTAAAAGGTTCCAACATGTATGGCAAGGGATCCCAAAAAGAAGCTCGGTAAATGACTTGGGGCCCTGTTCTGAGGCTCGACCCACAAAAATGATCTAGCTAAGGTCTCAAAATGGACTCAACCCATCTATCACTTGTGATATACCTAAGAGGCTCACTGTAATGGCCTGCACAGAATTTGGTGTGCTTTGGAAAAAATGAGGAGAAATCCCCCCCTGCAGTATCTATGACAACAAGACTCAAATTGTTTAGATTCCTAGTTTTTGTTACATAATGTTCTCTATCTTCTAGAGTTTCATAGGAACCTGTTGTCTCTTGTACACATTCGATAGCAAGGTCATTCCATTCATATGGTTGACAAAAAAGTTGAAATAAGGAGATCTTTCGATAACCAAGTCATCATGATAGGATGGGAAGATGAGAGATTGTTGAAGCTAAAAGGGGCATCTACAAGGGCATATAATTTTGCATAGCTTTGTCACCGTGGTGAAGGTGCATTGTCATCTAGTCTCTTATGGCATGCTAGATTAAGGAATATCAATTATGATAGTCTTTTTTTATTGAAGAAAAATGGTGTTTTTGGTTTTCTCACAATTCTAAGGAATTTGAAGCAATGTGATGCATGTATCCTTGGCAAATATAATAAGCAACATTTTCATTATCCCAATTCCAGAGTGAGTAGAAAATTAGAGTTAATACACTATGATTTTTGTGGCCCTATGTATGTTGCTTCTGCTAATGGTAATAAATATATCATGTCTTTTATTTATGATTACACCAAGATGTGTCGGGTTTATTTATTGAAGCTAGCCAAATTCCCAACAACATTGGCAACGATTGGTTGATCTAACCCCTTGGGTTTTGATAAAATTCTATCATTTAACATTTCCAAAGTGAAACATATCAAGTGAAAATGATAGAGTTGGTTTATAAGGTTATCCATTACATTTGTTCAAAAGTTAAACTTCATGAGATATCAGTTATCCTTAAATTAACAAGATTTCATAAAAGATTTGAGTTATTTTTGTCATATATACACACTTGTGATTGATTTGTTGAAAAATTCTAGTAGGATTTCGTGTTCGTAAAGATAAAGATTTGTTGATAATGAAGATAATTGGGGCATTGGTATTGACTCCACCCTCAATTATTTTCACTAATGTTAGTGGTGTAGCTATTGTAGTAATTTTAAATCAAGATGATGAAATTTTGGCATATCAAAATAGAAAAATAAATAAAATAGAAGAAAAATAACCCATTTTTTAAAGCTTAAACAAATCACCAACACAATCAAAACTTGGAATTGTAACTTCAAAATGATCAATTTAATGTAATGATCGATTATAGTTATTTTAATTCTTTCCCTTCAAAAGGTAAACTTGCATCCAGAAAATATAAATGTACGTTCGTTGCTCTTTTTTTTTCTTGGAATATAATTCCTGGGGAAACTATCGGGCACTTCTCCTCATTTCAAGGATGGTACCTAGTGTAAAGTTGGCGGTGCCTAAGTTCCAAGCACCTCGCCAAGGGAATTGAAGAGAGTCAAACCCATGACCTCCCCTACATCGGGGGAGAGATCACATGTCGGACTTATGACCATTTGACCTAACCCTTAAAGCTATTTGTTTCTATTATTATAAACCAAAAATGATCAATTTAATGTAATCGTCCATTACAAATCTGTCCCTTAAAAAAATAAACTTACATCTAGAAAATATAAAAGAACATTCGGGGGCGGCAGGCGCGGGGGGGATCATCTATGATCCCGGAGGAAATAAACTAGTGGATTTCTCTTGGGGTCTTGGAATTGGCACCAACAACCAAGCTGAATGGCTCGCATTGTTCTACTCCCTAGAACTAGCAGTCACCTTCAACATGAATCGTCTTCAAGTTTTTGGGGACTCCAAGCATGTTATACAGTCAATGAACAATGGCGCCCCCTTAAAGACTGACAAAAATCGGAGAATACAGAAAAGAATAAAACGCCTCACCCTCCCAAAAGACACACTCTACTTCCATGTGCTAAGGGATCTCAATGGTACTGCCGACACTCTCGCCAACAAAGGAGTCAAGTTAGATATGGGGCATGCAATTCTAAACAATGTTTCATCTTATCATTTTATCCCCTAATGAACATTTGGTTTAGTCCTTCTACACCTTGGCATTGTCATAGGCACGATGGCCCTTGGTTTATCCCCCCTCAACCTTGGAATTGTTATAGTCTTGTTAGATTATGGTATAAACACTCTCCACCAAGCTCCCATGGCGTTCCTTGCCTTGGACTCCACCCTCTCCACCGCCATCACATGGCCCGAGACTCACAGCTACCTCCACGTACCCCAGACCACGTGCCGGGTACTATTCTCATGCCCGTGCATTTAACAACTCAGGAGACGGTGGTTGTTTTCATTTGCATGATGGCCATTCTTCCTCTCGACGCTCCCGGCTCTGCTCTGCATCCCTTTCTTCAGAATTTCGCAGAGCTGTTTGCAGGAAATCTCCCGGCTGACCACGAGATGGATGGTGTCAGGCAGGCGATTGTCACCTTGAGCCGTCTCACCTCCGACATCAAGGTCTATCTGTCCAGAACCTACTCTGCAGTTTGTAATACTGATAACAAAATTAATGATCTCGTGGAGGAGGACAAATATATTCACTCCAGGCTCACCAGCTTGGAATCACGAATGGAGGGCATTGACAGAAACGTAATTGAACTCATGGGGAAGATTGACAGTGTGAAAAACGACCTCTCTGTTCTCGTTTGCAAAACGCAGTTCAGCTATGCACAGGAGGCTCCAATGGCGAATCTGGAAATGGCAGAGGCGACCTCAGTCAATCAACAGAACTATGGATAATGGCATTTACCTGATGCAGGTTCCACCCAGCTGTTTATTTTGAATGTTTTTTTGCCTTAAATTATGTAACCAGTTTGTGAGGGTTTACCCCACTAGTAACTGTAGTCTTCTTATGAATTTTGACAGTAAAAGCTTTCAGAGGACAGACTTCAAAAACCTCTGCAACTTTCCTTTGTTAGATACAGAATATGAAATTTTGCCAATGTATTGAATGGCTGTGCACAGCCTTTGTTAATATAAACTTCTTCCCTGTTTCTGTTTAAAAAAAAAAATATAAAAGAACATTCTTTGCTATTATTATAGACCAAAGATTATCTATCAAGACAAGAAATAAAATGTTACCTGATCAATAATGATTATAGTAAATGTGATCTTAATGGTCCTATGGACACTAGAAGAGGATGTGAAATAAATACTAGAATGAGATGGATTGAAAGTAATTTTGTCCCTAAGTTTAGGATGGGGATGATATGCTTTCGTATGATGATAAAATGACAAATTCTCACATGTGGCTATATCAAGGGATCAAATTATTTATGATTTCCATGACAAGTACATCTTGCCACAACCACATGGATATCAATGAAGGCATTGTGACAATATTATATCACCCATATAAAACCAAAAACTTTGAGAAATAAATTATATATACTCAACATTCATAATCTCTCTCATAGGATATCAGGAAGGTTTGCAAGAGTCATGGGATATAAGGAAGGTTTCCAAGAGTCAACTCATTGAAAATATCAATACCTAAATTAATGACATTATGAGTCCACAAATAATATAAGTGTTGGGTCATTATGTGTTTTTGACATTATTGTCTAAGAACAACTACAATCAACAACTTGTGAGACTAACTTGTTTATTTATATAAACTACTCTAAAACTAAAAAAAGTATCTTCTTTAATCTTTATTATTCATAAGTTTTAACAATAATAATTGAATTGCAAAAGTAAAAGTAAAAGTAAAAAGCAAAAAGCGGGGATGCCAAATAATAAGCAAAGGTGCAATAGGCCCAAAACTACTCATAATTGTGAAAGAGGTCAAAGGCAAGGTTTACATCTACACCAAATAACTTACCCCTACTTTTTTCTTGCATGCTTGAGGAATCATTCCCATCCTAATTTCTTTATCTATCCTAGCTCCTCTAGAGTAGGAGGACATTGAAACTCTTTTTCGTATTATATGTACAACAAAAAATACTCAGCAATAAACATGGAAAATTTTAACGATCAATCATTTTCTTAAAGTTATAAACTTTGGTGAATATTAATAATGGCTTAAATTTGCAACAATAAAATGTTTGGTGAATTATTTTTTAAAATATTAAAATTTTTAAGGACTTTATATAGTTTTTGGACAATTTTTGGCGATTTTTAAAGTAAACAAAATTATCCCATGGAATTTGGGCGAATCAATTTAGAAAAAAATGGAAATTGGCAAATCTTTTTTTTCGAAAAAAAATCGTAAAATAGCCCATGGGATAAATTTCACCCCTAAAATTTTCCTTGGCAATAAATCCATCTAATATGAAAATAATATTTTAAAAAATAAAAATCACTACTTCATAAGTTACCAAACACTTACATAAACTGTGTTGTAGTACTTGCTGTCATGTCTAACTTGTGGGGTGTGTTGCAATGCATTTTTTATTATGAGCATCCATTTTTTTGTCCTAGTGGAATTCTCTCTTGATTTTTGTCCCTCCAACCTCTTTTGGATATTAGCATGTATTATTTCCTCTCAAAACCTTGTAGACATATCTATTTCCAATTTCCTCGGGCATTTGTTTCATATGGACTTGCATTTGTTTTGTTGTGTATTTTTTGAACAACAATCTCCAAGTAACTTCACAATCACTATTTTTAATTTATAAATAAACTTATTCCACTCACAATGTAAATGTTTCCTCACAACCTTAGTGATCAGTCTACTCAATCTCTTTGAAAACCCGCTTTGTCACCATTATCATTGAATCCTTCTTGTTGTAGATAAAAACATCTTAATAGTAGGGTTGAAACTATAACATGTTGAATTCAAATAATAACAATTGTTTTCCCAAAAGCTGGGTGTTCAATATTTGCAAGTAATTAATGAATGATAAGAAGGTAAAGTACATGATTATGAAGGTTGTCCTGAGAGATCTTTCACATGTCAATTTAGATATGTCTTATCTCTAATCTAATCTAAACTCCAAAACCTACAAACAAAGCAAAGAAAATACCTTCCTCAGACACAAATGGTTACTTAAAAGAACAATATAAACAAATTACTAACTTTTAACCAATTCATCGAATGAATTGATTTACATATCTAAATACCAATTGAACAACAATAAATGAATAACAACAATATTTAGTGGAGGGAGGCGAGGGAGAAAAGAGACATTCGTTTTATTGAAATAAATAGAAAATATAATACATGTTATTGCTACCTACACTTCTCATCATTGTTGCATGAGTTCCTCTAATCTTGGGTCACTTAAGACATCTTCAAGACTCCAACTCCACATGCATAGGGGAATGAGAAAAATTAGATCTCAAATCGCACACAGAAGTTATATGGTAGAAACAAGATCTTTTATAAATTTGAAGCTCATAAAAAATTAGATTAACCCTTGTCATTGCTCCAACATAAGGGTACACAAATGATGGCCCTCCCACCCAACTCTTGGTCTCAATTATAGTCTTAAAAGGTGATCGAGACAATTGGTAATGGGTTTCTAAGGAGTATAGGTGTACAAATCTCATGAACTTAGCTTAGGATTGCATGAATTTTCATGCATTTTACTTTTTGCATAATTTCCAAAGGAGATGTGCCTTTCACATTGGAAAGAAGCGTCTAAGATGCTCCTTTTCGTAAAGCAAAGAGTATTTATGTGGAAAAAAATCTTGATTAAACAAATTTTGAGCGAGCAAACACTATAACTAATTGATATGAAGGCTATATGAGCATTAATGACTCAATAGTGTCAAATGATGCTATAACAGATGCCCCTTAATGTACGAGGTCAAAAGGGAAGATGAAGGTCAAACATATTATAAATTATGGAGGAAGTTTCCAAGTGGAACCAGGTGGAGTCTAGTGAACTTAGGATAAAAAAGTAGTTGCAACAAGAACCAAAGTATTAGATGAATTTATTCCCCAAGGTGAGCATACCCATGCTCAGGTGTGACAAAGCATGGCCACCAAATCAAGTGCACTGTAGATCCATGTAAATTGCAAAATGAAAAGGGTACACAGTGGATCCATGTCAAATATAGCTCATACCCATGAATATATACAATGTGGATCTATGTCTGAATATTCAGTAGGAGAATGTCTAATCATGGCTACAATCATAAGCTAATCCTAATCCTCCCATCAAGTACCAATGTCGTAACTATGTGATACGGTCTTGCACAACTCAAGTCAAATAGGGAAAATTATACTACAAGCCCAAGGTATTCAATCCAAATTCATTGAGTTGTACGAATCTACACCGTGTGAATAGATGATCTGAAGTCAAACATGAGAGAAATCATTTTATTATTGGTCATTGATGTATAATGTTAAAAAACGCGAGTTAATGATAATGGGTGTCAAGATACACCAATACAATCCAACAAGTGTGAATATATGAGTTGACATCGAACACTTGATAAAATATATAAAGAAGGGGGCATTGATAAATTCCCACTGTCAATAATGAGGGAACCTATCACTGGTGATTGCAAGCCCCAAGGTACTAAAAATGGCTCTCAATATCAATCCTAGAATAAATGAGTTATTGTCGATAGGATGAGATTTATTGAAATAAGGGAATTAGGGAATCCCCCATCAACTGACACAAGTATGAATCAAGAACATGATTTAGGTTGAAAAGGTCTCGGATAAAGTTTTGCACAAACACACCACCAAGTATGTTTCTCACATGCACTAGGTGGAAATGGCGCATGAAACAAACCCTTTGAGTAGCGATTGATAATGAAAGTCACCAATAGAGGTGAGGAATTACATTAATGATGAAAATGGAACCCAAGGTATAGCACGAATCCCAATATGTGAATAATTTCGAACACATGGAAACCACTCAATCAACGACTAATGATGAAATACGATTTGTTGATCACAAGGTAACCTACCAATGATTAAAATAGGCCCAAGTTGCTCCCTACTCTAGGTCGATCTCTTAGATCAATGTGCCATAGTCGATAAGAGATAACGTACTAATGAGAAGTCAATGAGGACCTTCTACACTAGCACAAGTAACGAACGTTGTCAATGATGCAACTAAGACTAACTTTACAACAGGGAAGTCCAACATGAAAAGTCACGGAATATGAGGAATGGTCAACACATGTTTTAAACTTCCTTAAAACGTAAGCACAACACCTTTTAATACTTGAGTAGCAATTGAGACCCGTGAATAGAACAATGATAAAAAACTAACAATACGTGAGGCATTGGATATTGCTCCATAGTGATTGGAAGAGTAACCAACCGAAAGAGTTACAAACTCCAGATCATGGTTTAGCTTCTAAGATCAATACTAAAACCCAAATTGTGAATATAGACACGACGCAAGTTCTTTGTTCAAATGCGACACAACTTTTCTACTATCACAGTAAACATAGAACATCTAACTTCTCCCCCCCTTCTTTTTTCTTCTTTTAAATATTTGATTTTTTTGTCTTTTTCATATTAGTAAAGCCTGAAAAAGAATGAAAAAATACCATAATATAATGGAAGAAGAGAGTTTTGTATGGCATGCAACTATGTTTCAAGCACATGGAACATACCTATGCAAAACAAAATGCAACAAATTTGTTGGGAAAAACATGGACACTCATCAACATAATTCTTCCAAAAATATGGTCCAAAATGAAAATGAAATGGATGTGAGTGATGACAAACATAATGAATGTAATGGCAATTTGAAAGTTAAATTGAAGCATTAGGCATAAATGTTCAAGTAGCAACGAGAAAAAGTAAAATGCATAATGAACAAAAATGGGATCCTTATAAGGAATGTACATAAATATATGTGAAAGAAAAGCACGAGGCTTCTTCTCAAAGTCATAGTACAACTAAAAATGCTTTTGATCCTATGAGAAACATTTAGCATGGGCACCAAAATGGCAAGAGGGTGTTGACTACATTGTCCCATGTTAGGTAGGATTTTCTGCCAATTTAGTGAAAAATGAAGATAGAAAAGATTGATGCACCAATATCCAATAGGTTCGACCCTATGGAAAATTCAGTTGGAAAAATGTTTAAATGCATTATAATAGAGGGGAAACTTAAACCTATATGCAAGATTCCAAATAGACGTGGCTAGATCAATGTTGTTAAGGAATTTATTCAGATGATTGGGGTTTTATCACCAACATACTAGGGTTTCTAATACATGCATCTAAAGGTTTGACCGCAAGCAAACTAGACTATTTAATACAATGAGAGATAAAAAAAATCTATCTTAAGAGTTTAAGAGAGAGAAAGCTTATGTACCGTGTTTATGATGGATGATCCTAGCTTTCTTTTCTCCTCATATATGCTTCAAATCTTCAACCCAATAACCTGCAATACAAACACAACACCTTCCTCAAACATACTGGCTAATTGAAGACTAATTAATTGAATGAATAACAATACACAAGCCAAATCTAAAACAACGAATTGGGAAGGGAAATATGTATAATCTATATTAAATAACAATAAATTTTACAATCCATAATATGTTTTGCTTGACACCTTGACGAAAACCAGATCTCAAGCTATATCCTTCTCTATTCTTCCACAAATCCCACCAACTCTCCACATGCACAAGGGTATAAACTGTTTGAGGGAAACATCTTCAACATACAGGTATCTAAGTGTTGAGGTGTATTTACTGTCTTAAAGAATCACCAAAATATTTAATTATCGACTAGGGTTGGTAATCTTAGAGTTGTGGCACAGTATATGCTAAGGTAGAATGGGACCTAAGTTTCGTCTCGGCAAACCTTAGAAATGTTTAATAAAGAAAAAGATCGAAAGATCTTTCAAAATGAAAAACCAAGTCAAAGTTCAGAAATACAACAAACGAATTAATTAAACCTAACTAAACCAACAGATCAGAATAGTATTTAAGCTATACTACTCTACTCTATGGATAATAACTGAAAGATATAAAAACAACAATATTATTTTAGGAAGCAAGACTGAATAAAAAACAGAACTACTTTGATGAAATTGAAAACTACTGAAAAAACTCTAAACTAGGAATTAGAAACAATTGTAAAATAAGTTTAGAAACCTATCTATGAGATAATTCAACTGACAACTAATTATGAAACAAAGAACTTAAATCAAAACTACAAATGACTAAGTGAATTCAACAACTACTTATGCATTCAATTAATATTTCAAGACTACACTAAACTACCTAATTCCATTCTCCTTGGGGATTCTGAGGAAGTGTATCAAATGTAATAGGGATGGGAGCAAATGTATCAAAGTGGCTTTCAAATGTGACAAGGAAACAAAATGGAAACAAATCTAATTTAACTTCTACAAATAAGTGCAAACTAAAGATTGTCCAACTACAATTAACTTTAAACATTATGACCTATCTTTTATCCATAAGCAAATGATATAAAACTAATGAAATCTAGAAGCAAGTAGAAAACTTAATAAAAATATTTACTTGAACTGAATATGATTTGGAAGCAAGTAGAACACTTGATAACGATATTTTATGTAGAAACAAGTAGAAAACTTGATAAAGATATTTTATGTAGAAGCAAGTAGAAAACTTGATAAAGACATTTATTTCTGAACCAAACCCTATTTCATGAACATCTTCATTAACTGTATGAATGGGAGAAATGATTCAAGACTAAGATAACTTGGAGAATGAAATTGCTAAACTTAATCTGATATTAATCTTAACGACTTATGATAAACTACACTAAGAATGAAACTGATAAATTATGTAATAGTAAAGCATTAATGAATCAGACATAAGAGAAACATAACTTGTAAATCAATTGAAGCAAGGTTAAGAAAAGATAGAATGAAAACTAAGGATGATGACAAACTTAATTAAAACTCTAAGTAGTGTAAAACAAGATCTTAATTACATCTAAGGAGTCCAATTAAAGGTAAGAAATATTACAGTTCAAAGACCTAAGAAATTGGATTCTAAATAAGCATAAAAACAATGCAGAAAGTATTAAGGTCCATATGACGATCCGGATGGTTGTCCGAATGACAGTCCGGATGGAGGAAAACGATTTAAACTAAGGAAAGAAGCAGGTTGGATGATCTTAACGTCGGCTTACTAGTGCATATGAACCTACGGTGCAAGGAAGCAATGAATAGAGTGTTTAGGAGCTAAGATAACAAGAAGTAACCTATTCTAAATCATTGTCTAAGGAATGAACTATTTCTATGGCATAAGAAAACAAAACTGAAATAAATAAGACTAACCTATAGCTACAGGAAAGAAACTGACATAACTATTTCTAACTATGACTGAACTTGGAATGTTAAGCTAACTAAACTCTAGGTATTTGTAAATAACAGGACTAAGAGCAAACTAAGCAAACTAAACAATGTAAGCAAACTAAGCAAACTAAGCATGATCGGTCACTAATTACATTCTAGAAATATCATTAATGTGAACAGCAAATAAGATAGACATTTCATAAAATAGAGGTATCATTTACATAAGCGGCAAAACAACATACATATTACAAGTCAAAGATATCATATACAAAATAAATACATGAATTAAACAAATAACACAACTTATCTGCAGAAGACAAAGACAAATTATGTACACAGACGGAAGACCACTGGTTGTTGAGGGGGGCTTCTCAGCAATCAAAGGTTACGCCTTAATCATTTAATCACCACGCGCGCTACTAAGATTTCATAAAATCTAGAACAAAGGTATATTAAATTAAAACAGAGTTACAACATTTCTACGTCTATTTGCAGCTGAAAAGACTAAAGACTAAAAAGACTAACTCATCTCAATCACGAAGACGTCTATATATACAAAATTACAAATGGGGGAGCAAGTTGACCCTTTAGTGGTCGACTCCTCTAATAATAGGTAGTCTTAATGCCAGAAAACGACTCTACTTAACAACTCACGACAACACATGGCCAAGGAACGGCCCCATAACAGTTTACGACAGTGCACGGGGCATCTACCAGGTTCCACAGCGTTGGTTTACTTCACGCGGTCGTTGAGACGTTGATCCTCCTTTGACATGGGCATACAAATGTGTTGTCGAGCTGAGCGTGCAGGAAAGACAGAACTTCTGGAGTGTTAACGTGAGCTGCAAGTGTGTTGTCAAGCGAGGCGAGTAGGAGAGAGAATCTTCTAGAACAGGGGCTCACCAACCACGATAGCCACGTTGCTAACATAACCCACCTTTCTGTTTCTGCCTTTAATGACCAGAAATATTCCAACTGATGATCTCGCGGGTTGAATGAAGGTCTGAACGACGGGGTGGATGCGGCTGAACGTTTGCAACGTGAACATGCATCTTAATGGAGGTCCATTTGAAACCCATTGCCTGCAGAACAAAATCTAGTTGCCAAGCAAGTTGAGAAATGCCAAATAAACATCAATAAATCACAATATGATGATTTTTACCCAAAATTCATGTGATGTGTGAACGTATGCATACCTGATCTGATTGACGGTCTGAATGGCGGAAAGAATAACTTATCATAGAAAAATAGTGAAAATAACGCCAATCAGAGTGTGTTTGATGATCAAAAGTGGTGACAAAATGGACACCAACATTCCCCCAAACCGGAGACATGCCAGGTCCCACTGAGCAAAAAGAAAGAGAATTCAGGAAGAAGGTTGAGCTGCGGTAGCAGCTGCCTTCGACTTGGAAGAGGAAGTGGATTTAGCTCTAAGCTTATGGAACTGGTCCTTCAAAGTATCATGCTTCAACCAGAGAGAAAGGTTGGAGGCTGTCTTGGCTTCATTTAAATATTCCACACACTTCACCTGAAAACGTAAGTCCTTGTTCTCTTGATGAAGCCCAGAGATAATCTCGACATACTTCTTGTTCTGGCTTCTCAACTCTGCTATGTCTTTGGTTAATCTGTCCACAGTCTGATGGAGTGGAACGGATGCTTCTACAAGAGACACAGGGTCCTTTTAAGGGCTTGATCCCCTTAGAGATGGTTCAGGATCAGCAGATGTAATGTGTGCCTTAGGGGCCTTATCTCCAATATGTGCAGAGGTAGGTTCCAAGATAGGGTCTTCAAGTAAACTGGCTGATAAATTGGCCAACGCGAGGAGAGGTGATTCAAAGATGGGGTCATTTGCTTGGTTGTCAGGGTTGTACGAATGCATTGACTGAATGACGGACTGATTGATGGACTGAACAACGGTCTGTTCATCAGACTGGTCACGATTAGCCTTTATAGATTTCTTGGGTATGGGTGAGAAAAATGGAGGTTCTATGGTTGTGTCCTCGTGGACAGGCTCAGGAGATGATGAAGAAACAGGGTGTATTTCTCTTGAGGCACCTTCACTAAATCGTACGGACTTGGCAACCTTTTCTTCTTGGGCCGAGGTTTGGGCCGGCTCATTAGCACGGGTTAGGAAACGATGACATTTACGAGAGGCAGGGGATTTGACTGTAGTCTTATTTACTAGATGAGGGTTCAGGACTTCAAAGACAAAGCATTCCCAGGTTTGTCCCTTTCCTTCCAACTGGTGAGTGATCAAGATTTTAATCAAGCAGTGGTGGTATAAGCTTACAGAGGGGTTAGTGGTATTCTTCCTAACTTGACTTGACATTTTCTCTAAACTTTTCAGGAAATAGAAGGGGAAATTGAGAGCCTGACCATTAATAAAATGTGTCAGTAACCTAAAGTGACAAACTTTGAAAACGATGTACTTACCCTCACAAGTGATCAAATGGATAATGGCAGTCAATGGCTCAAGATATTCAGGCTTCACCTATTCTCAATGGAACCCTTTGGTGCCAGCAACATGTTGATAGTCGGCTTTAAGAGCAAACTCGAGCTCTGTTCGTGGAAGAAAAAGATGTTTGTGCCAATGGGCTCCTTCCCTGGGCAGTTTCGTGGCCGATGCAATGGATTCTTTCGTCACTGGAAAAGTGAGATGGTCGACCCTGGTTGTCTTACCATCGAAGCCCTTAGCAAATAGTAATGAAATCTCGGCATCATGGCCATCAAGAAGGTGAAGAAATGGACCCCATTCGGCTCGCAAAAATACTTCACAACATGCCTTAAATTCAGGAATGCGGAGGAGGTCCCGGTAACTGTCAGGCTCGTAACGGACTGGCATATTGAACAGAGGTCGAAGGATGCAGATGGATAGAGAGGATGCATGAAATTGTAGGGGATGGAGCTTGATAGGTTCAGGGCGGATGGAAAATGAACAAGATGAAGCAAAACTTACGCAAGGGTTAGTTTAAATTGAGATCCGTTTGAGTGGCTGAATGATCGTCGGGGAAGATTTGGCACGTTCGAATGATACGCTATCATTCAGTTACCTTGAGTCGTGTGCCATCATGGAACTGCATGAGTTAGTGAATTCGTATAGCTATGATATGTTCAACCATGTCCAAAGTGAAACTTTGGACAGGTTGAACGTAATCCTCATTATGAAATTATAGACACGAATTACACATAAAAAATCATGATGACGTAATAAATGAAACGATAGATCACACGATAAAATTTAATGGAGGATTAAAATCGTATGATAACTATATGATGGTTAATCAATTCATTTGATGAGACGAAATGAGTATGCAAAGATGGCATTTAATTTGATCCTTGACATGATTAGTTGATTGGATATATCAGTAAAAATCAAAATTCAGCACACTTATTAATATCATTACAAGCTAAGGTTTCATTCGGCACTTCATTCAGATCATTATTCCCATTTTCCTCGTTCGTCACCTCATTCGGATCATCATTCGACCCTTCATTCAACCCTTCATATAGACTTTTGTACAAAAATGTGCTTTGATGGATTTGCCTGCTGCTGATTATGTAGAGAATTTTTTTGGAACTTGTCAGCACACAAGAGATGTTGTAAACCTGCTTTTTTGGAAATTTAGTCGCATTCTTCTTTATTTGTCATTGATCAAAACAATTTTCTTTTTGCTTTTTGCATTTTCCTGAAAAACACCTATCATTTGTCAGAGATAAATGAACTTTTTCATAAATATTCAGAAGGTAAAACAGTTATGAGTCTCCCCCAAACCAAAAATTTGGCATGTCCTCGAGCCATCAAAGAAAAATTGATTAATATTCAAATATTTTCAATACATGGTTCAGGCAATAAATTCTAAAAATGCTGTGATAATTTTCGTAAGAAAATGAAATATTAACTATTAAATGGAGATGATTCAAATATGTACATTCATAAAAAAAAATACAACAGTGCTTAAGAAGACCATATGAAGAATGATAGTGCAATGGATGCGAAAAATTCCATAGGAAAACCAGTCATCCAGGACTCATTTAAAAGATCTCTTGTCATCTAAAGAATATAGATAAGGTTCACCCTAGAGTTTGTGAAATTTCTATGGTTATGGGTCCCATTTCTAGGATAGTCATACCCTAGGTATTGTTTGAATTAGATGACAGGGTCCAAGTCCAACTTACGACCATTCTCTAATGACAATATAAATAATAGGCCTAAACATGTATTTGTATACTCAGGGTTTTATGAGCCATGTGCATAGCAATGAGTTAACCAAACCTCTTTTACTTGATATTGCCCCGCTGCCAGCAGGCCTGTTCAGTACCCCGGTGGGTTTATCTTGGTACCATGTAAGCATAGCCCCGTTGCCAGCGAGCCTATTCAGTACCCCGACGGGTTTACTTGCATTTATCGAGCTTCCTTGTTTAAGATTTTACTTAGCATGGACCCGCTGCCAGCGATCCTGTTCAGTACCCCGGCGGGTTTGCTTCGTATAATGATATTTTTTAGTAAGGAAGCCGGTTGGCACTAGAGTGTTCTAAGCCCGTTAAACACATAATTCAAATTTTAGATCGAACCTTATGAGTAACTTTATTTATAATGGCCTAGATTATAGATCATGTCAAAAGATTATAACCTAAGCTGTTCTTTGACCTCTCAGTACATCTTCTTCATGAAAGATCAGTAATGTTCCCCACAAAATAGAAAATATCACTCACTTTCGGGCTACCTTTTAAAGGTGTTGTAAGAGACAAATTTTGATAATGAGTCTAGGATGAACTAGTAGTCATAGGTGTCAGATAGAACTTTTTTTGAAAATCATGATGATTAAAGTAGGCCTTAAGCAACTGTTCTAATGATAAATCAGAAATGTACATGTCTGAATCAAATACCATATGCAGAATCATAAAATAAAGTGGTTTTAAATGATGTAAAGAACATTTTAACCTTTCACTATAAATTTTCAATTTTAAACAATAATTGAAAGAGAAGGAGTTAGGATGTATTATGAGGTTTTTAGAGCACTTCCCTTTTCAAATAATATTGCATGAGCTGATTATAAAGATAAGTTTCTTGTAATCAAACTGCAAAACCACTTGTTAGATGATTCAAATTTATTCAAAACAAAAGCAAATGTACAAAGAAAAAGTCATACAAAATTTAGAAAAAAGGAAAAGAGTCTTCCTGTTTTAACTGACAAAATTCCATAAACTGATCATAAAGATGAATTTCCTGTATAAATGCAATCATTCGTTAGAAATGACTTTTTATTATTGAAAACAAAAATATATTTACATATATACAAATGAAGATAACCCAAAATAATTCAAGAACCAGGAGAAGGAGGGATGACTTCCTCTTCTACCAGCTCCATTTCCTCCTGTTGTAAGGCATTCTGCACAAAATCTTGTTTAGATATTGGTTGATGATAAAGTCTAAGTCTATGTCCATTTACATCAAGCAAATTTGAGAATCATCAATTGTCTTAATTTTAACAGATTCATTATCAAAAGCTGTAACAATTTCATATGGACCCATCCATCAAGTAGTTAATTTACCTTTAAATTTTTTGTATTTTGAATCAAAAAGCAATGCCCAGTCCCCAGTTTTGAATTTTTTTTCTTTAATGTATCTATCATGCCACTTTTTGCGTTGATTTTGAATTAAAATTGTGCGTTGAATAGCTTCTTGCCTAATCTCGTCTAATTCATTTATTTGCAGGATTCGTTGTCTCTGTGCTTCTTCCAGATTCATCCCTAATTGTGCAGCCATACGAAAGGTTTTGACTTGAAATTCAATAGGTAGAAGAACTTGTTTATCATAAACAAGTTCATAAGGTGTGTGGCCAGTGGTATTCCTCCAAGTTATTCTATAATCCCACAAGGCTTCTGGAAACCTATCTGCCCAATCTTTGTGGTGTAATTGGATAGTTTTAGTCAGGATGGCTTCTAATACTTTGTTGGTGGACTCTACCTGACCATTGGCTTACAGGTGATATGGTGAAGATTTACAATGTCTAATACCATATTTGTCAGTAAGCTCTTTCATCAACTTGGAGGTAAACTGAAATCCTTGATCGGTTACAATCTCCCTAGGTACACCGAATCGGGTAAATATTTCTTCATATATAAACTCTACTAGAGATTTCTTTGTGTTTCGGAATAAAGCTTTAGCTTCTACCCACTTGGTGACATAATCTGTACAAACTAGAATGTACTTCTTCTTGCAAGGCATAGGGGCAATTGGCCCAACAAAATCTAGATCCCATTTCTCAAAAGGATCAATCATAACTTGGGGTTGTAAAGGCATCTCATCGGATGGCGTAGGTCTACCCATTCTTTAGCAACTGTCACACCCTTTGACATACTTGGAAGCATCTTTAAAAATGCTTGGCCAATAATACCCAGAGTGCAACAGGTTCTAGGATCATCCTCATACTTTTGGATTTGTTCTCATCACATTCGATCTAAAGAGAAAGTACAAACACATGCTTTTTGAGCAAGATCCACTTCTTCCCAAGAAGAAGATACCTCCAGACATATGACCAAGCATCACACCTGCTTGAGTTTGGAGCATTTATTTTTTGTGTGTGCCTTACAGTCTAGTTTGAGGGGGGGTATTTTTCCCGTGAGGTTTTCCCCATTTCCTCGGTTTATTGACTGTTATTATTATTCATTGCATTAAGTGACCTTTGGTCTCAGTTACCAAGGTCCAGGATGGATTAAGGGGGGGTGTTGGGATATTCCTATACTCCATCCTAATCCTACCAGCATTATCCATTTTTGCATTTTCAGTCATGCATGCATTTTGCATTTAGTCATGATTTTGCATGCATGCAATTGTATGCATCCCAGTCATCAGTTCCATCACCTAGCCCTCAGTTAGCTAGCCCCGGGAGCTTCTCACTGATCAGTTTTATCCCTCCTAGTGCTTAGTGTGCCTTGCATGCATCCTAGGCACCCTCTCTCACCTACCACTCAATTGCACTTCAGTTAGTTGAGTTATCTTTAGTTCTTTCCTTGATTTAAGGCTAGACTGACTCTCAATTGACTGTATCACTCCGATGGACCTCCAGTGAGACTAGACTGCCCATTCTGACTCCAGTTAGCTCCTCATGCGCACTCCACTGAGCCTCCTTCATTCAGTTAGTGCCTCCATGTGCCAGTTACACCTACCACACTCGGTTAAACTCAGTTTGACATCTGGTTGCTAGTTACTTGTGCATTGATGACTCCACTAATGATGATGAGGACTCCTAGTTGTGCTTTGATGACACTCTATTGATCTGATGATCACTCCATGAAGGCTAATTCGAATTGCCACCTTGGCATTCGAATCCTCACCATTGTTTTATTTATTTGTCCATATTGTGATTAATGAATTAGTGTGTGGTGTTATTCTGCTTCTATCCGAGTTCTACTGTATCATAATTATGTTGCTCCTTTACATTGCATTGACCACTCTTCTTCTATTTTCCTGCTTAATCTTAATATTTTCTGTGATGTATACATCAGCTCTTAGATCTGTTGTGAGGATTTTCACACCATGAAGTCGAAATAACAGTCCTTCACTAACTATATGCAACAACAAGTGCGCTATGCAAAAGCTATGGGGAATATGGCTTGAATCTCCTCCTTGAATGTAAATATCACTTGAAATACCTAATATTTTGAGCTGTGGCTCTGAGGTTATAATTATTATATAGATATATAGTATCTAACATGTCCATGAATTCAAAATAACAGTCCTTCACTAACTATATGCAACAACAAGTGCGCCCTTGCACATTTACATGACATTGAGAGACAGATAGTAGAATAGGCATAGAGAAGAATGAGAGAATATGAACTCGAACTCAGTTGGGGTTTGAACCTGCATAAAAAAATCTCCATGAAGCTATGTTGAGATGTCTGAATGGCCTCTCCATCAACCAAATAGGATGGGAATCTTGCACCC
The DNA here is from genome assembly GCA_027924585.1 of Larix kaempferi. Classification (NCBI taxonomy): domain Eukaryota; kingdom Viridiplantae; phylum Streptophyta; class Pinopsida; order Pinales; family Pinaceae; genus Larix; species Larix kaempferi. The sequence goes on from BSBM01000252.1 coordinate 8,208,048, forward strand.
TCAAAATTGGTTCTAAGGCAAGAAGGATAAGCATCCACCTTGCAAGGACAAGCTAAGCTCTCTAATTTTTTCCAAAATGAGAAATTATCAAAAGATCCTCTCCTTATTTATTCTTGTATTTTATTAACCTCCCAAGGCCTCCTTAGCTCGAATTACCTCCAAGAGACTCATCCCAACTCGAATTAGGTAGAGATTCCCATGAATGCCACTTGACCAAATTTTCCTAGCTCTCCTCTTCCATCAATTCGAATGGGGGAATATTGGCTGCCATAAACCCCCTTGTGCGCCCTCTTGGAGGATACTTTTAAACCTGATATGTCATGTATGTCATATGTCAGCAATCAGGTCTGAACTTTGTCATAACTGTCTTAGAATATTCATCATTGTTGTCATAGGAGTTAGGGAATCTAGCTCCAAGTGTCACAATTCTTCTAAGATGCCTCTTCCTCTTCCATGGGAGTTACTCTTCCACTCCAATTCGAACTTACATGATTCATGCCATGAATAATACCTCATCAACTCCCCCAAGTATGTTACCCTTCATCTTGAACTCGAATTGGTGAAAGAATAATGCCAAGTGTAGTGGGGAGAACTCGAATTGGTGAGAGAATAATGCCAAGTGTAGTGGGGAATCTTGCCACATGTGGGTCCCACAACCTCTTATGTGCCCTCATGATCCAATGCCACCTTATTTTCTTTTTATTATTATTTATTTGACCCATTTAATGTGAATTTTTAAGTCTAAGGTCATTTTGGGTCTTGTAGCTCCCTTATTCCAACTTTTAATGTTTCCACCCCAACTTAGAGAACTAGTAATTTTCCTCCATGATAGTTCATTTGGATGGGTATATTACAAACTTTGAATTGGGAATTTTCTCTTAATGTGACCCACCTTGTCCATTTGGATCTAATTTTACATTATTACTAACTTGGACATCATTCTTGACAATTATTTGACCCTTAGCATCAATTTGAAAAACTATCATGAATATGGCCAAGTGGCTTAGGCCATTGTGACCCAATGAAAAATTTGGGGACGTGACAAATCCTCCCCTCCCAATATTGCTTGTCCTCAAGCAATTTCAAACATGTATGTTGAACAACCTGCTTTCTTTCCAAGACTTTGCTTCCAAAACTTTCCTTCTAAAACTCTGAGTAGTGGCACTCATGTACTACAATTGTGTGTTTCCAAAAGCAACGAGATGTGGGTTTTCTTTTTCATGTTGATATCCCTTGTAAAATCACCACTAAACACCAAAATATTAATTAAATCCATCAAAACAAAGTTTGCACAATTACTCTTTACCTCTTTCATATTTTGGAAACCCTTTCTAATACCACTGTATAATTCTTTGAAGTTGCCACTGAGTTTCCCAACTTTGAGTCTTCAAGATTCCATAAAAATTTTGGAGAGGAACCACCATGCTTGTTGTTGCACTACTCTGATTAAAATCACCTTATTAAGTGGGGATTCAATCTCCCATACTACTTGTTTCCCCAAAAAAATTGAAACCAATGAGGATAAAAATTATCCCAGGGTCCCATTGCTTGTATTACACTCCAACAATTAGGAGTGCTCTCCAACCCCTATCATCAGGCAAGAGAATTCTTGGATCCCATCTCCTCCAAGTAAGTAGACCACCATTTTCCAAGTGCATACAAGCATCAAGTGACCAATCAAATCTGCTCCAATGACATAGGTGACGATCCCATGTCCTATAATGCTGCTCCAAAAGGATGTAAGACGCATCAAAATAATAAACCATGTATTCTTTCATTCAAGAAGTGAATGAAGAATATCCACTAAAATCTGAACCAAGTAGGGAGCAAAGAAAACAATGAGCCTTCAAGGGGATCACAGAAGTACCATTTGTGCATCCATAAATATGTGTATCATCAAGAAAAAACAAAGGATGTTGTTGCCAATAATAATTTGCTCCAATCATATATCTCTTCACTCAAGCATTGGATGAAGTTCCTCTAACATCAATTGAACTAAGCAAGGAGCAAGGAAAGTCATGAGTATCCAAGTGACTCAATTGAACATCATAAGTGTATCCATGTATATGTGCATCATCAAGAAATAACAAAGGATGTTGCTTCTAATAAGAATTTGCTTCAATCATATATCTCTTCACCCAAGTATTGGATGGAGTTCCTCCAACATCAATTGAACTAAGTAGGGAGCAAGGAAAATCATGAGTCTTCAAGTGACTCAAGTGAACATCATAGGTGAATCCATGTAGATGTGTACCATCATAAAGTAACAAAGGATGCTGTTGCAAATGAAAAAAATAAATTTCTCTAGTCATGTCATCCTCAAAAGGGGAGATAGGATTTTTATACTCCTCATGTGGCACCTTCAAAAAGAAACCTTTCACCCATACTTCATTAGGATGAATGTTGCAAAATATGGAAGTGTAGGATGTAGGAGAATGAACCAACTCACCCAAATGATCAAAAAATGCAAAAGTGTCATCATGTGAAGGCTCCATAAGGGTAGGATCATGCACCTCCCTCAAAAGTGCAAAAATTTCCTCGTAGGTTGGTTCCAAGGTATTGGAGTCATACACTTCTTCAAAAATTGTGTAACCATTTCCAAGAGGCAACTCAAGTTCCTCTTCCACCACAACAAGTGCTTGGTTCTCATCAAGCTCATCTTAAAATACATCAAGCACCTACACGTTACCATGTTTCTCATGATCCATCATGTCATGAGAACCCTCCAAGCATTCTACCAATTGACAATCTAAAACATAGGAGGAAGAACAAGTATCTTGAAACCTATCAAGAAGTTGCTCATTTTGGCATTTTGAGCTTATGAATATCCTCATTATTCTTCAAGTATTCTCCATGTAACCATTCATTAAGCTCAACCAAATTGTTTCTATCAAAAAGCAAATACATGACATTACCTCAGATGTTGCACATTGCTCTTTGAATCTTTTCCATGTCTTCAAGGAAGGATGGATCCTTCAATGAAGAAACTCTTCAACAAGAATTTGACACCAATGCTTGAGTGTCATGGAGTGTGCTAAGGGTTTCTTGGATCTTCTTTTCATTCATATTTAATGACCCTTCAAGAAAAAGAGGCATGTGTAGAGGGACCTCCTCTTCTTTGTCCTTTCTGCTTGGACCAACTTCATTAAGCTCATGTGGTGATGGGGAAGTTGATCTTGGCTCTTCTTCAACTGCTACAAGGCCTTCATTTTCATGCTTAATGGAATTTTGGCTTGCAGCAACACTTTCAAAAGTGATCTCTATGTAGCCAACATAGAGGTGTGAGCACCCATCAATAGGTACTCCTTCATAGTTAAATCATCCATCAGTAGATGCTCTTTGATTCATGTCCAAAGTAGAATGTGCCTCAGAATGATCTTCAATATTTTCAATGGAGTCTTCTTCATGCTCATGTGACGTTTCTTCATATTTTTCAAAGTCACTTGGGAGTGGCTTTCGATCATCTTCATGTAATGCTTCTTCTACTTCACCACCTTCAGAACTAGGTGGCTCATGGGTCTCCTCATTTCGCTCCTTCAAGCAAGCTGATGCATCTTGCCCCTTGGTTGCCTTAGGATCAAGATCTTTGGAGCCTCTTTTTGAAGAAGACCCAAAAATTCTCTTCAAGTAGGAAACATATGCATTCCATGAAGCTTCAGATATTTCGCTGCTCTTTTCACAAGTAGGCTGATTTTTAATCCTTTCATGCTCCCCCAAAGACTGATCTTTGATTGTGGAACATGTATCTTCTCCATACACATGGATAACCATAATTTCTTCTTCCAAATTTGATATGATGGGATATACTTGTAGAAGGTACCTCATGGACATGATCTTCCTCATACTGTATGCAATACTCCTCATATTGCTCATCATAGTCATCATCATACTGCTCATAGAAATCATTTTCCTTTGAGGCATAGAAAGAATACTCCTCCTCATATTGATCGTAATCTAAATATGAATAAGGCATGGCTGCAAATTCTTCTTCAATGGATTATATTAATGCATAGGTGCAAGGACTATGCTCTGATACCACTGTAATGTCCCTTCAAAGGAAATTCCTTGGATTCACCTTGTTTTGACTCTAGGGTTTTGTTTACAACTGGTTCCAAACACCTCCAAATGATTTCGAATTTGGGGAGGAATGTCTTGATGGGGAATTTGACATATTAACACACCTATAAGACATACAAACAACTGATATACCCATCCATGGTCTGCAAATTGCATGGGAAGAATTTTCAGAACAAGACTAGTTAATTTGAGAAGTGGAGATCCCCCCTAGTTCTACCATTAGATGCTCTTCCAAAAACTGTATGAACTTCACTAATTCTTGGTATGAGACTTGGCTCTGTTAGAGTACATTAGGAAAAATATATGTATAGCATTCTATTTGTTTTTAGGGTCGAATAGGCATCCTAATGAACATCAACTTCTAGAGTCTAATTTTTGAGGTGAAATTGGTGGGCAAGGAGTCTCAAATTTATTCATAAACCATAGTAACACTTCAGAGGTATGCACACATCATTTGGGACATCAAAGTAACTTCATATGCATCTCATAACATGATAAATAACTTAGCAAACTCTGATATAAAACAGGTACAATATCATTCCAAAATCACTATGCAAATGCTATGGGGAAAATGGCTCGAATCTCTTTCTTGAATGTAAATATCACTTGAAATACATAGTGTTTCGAGCTATGGGTCTGAGGATATGATTATTATAGAGATATATAGCAGCTAACATGTTCATGAAGTCTAAATAACAATCCTTCACTAACTATATGCAACAACAAGTGCGCTATGCAAAAGCTATGGGGAAAATGGCTCGAATCTCCTCCTTGAATGTAAATATCACTTGAAATACCTCATATTTCGAGCAATGGCTCTAAGGATATCATTATTACAGAGATATATAGCAGTAACATGTCCATGAATTCTAAATAAAAATCCTTCACTAACTATATGCAATAACAAGTGCGCCCTTGCACATTTACATGACATCGAGAAAAAGATAGTAGAATAGGCATAGAGAAGATGAACTCGAAATCAGTTGGGGTTTTGACCTGCATAAAAACATCTCCATGAAGCTCCGTTGAGAGGTCTGAATGGCATCTCCATCAACCAACGAGGATGGGAATCTTGCACCCTCGAAATTGGTTCTAAGGCAAGAAGGATAAGCATCCACCTTGCAAGGACAAGCTAATCTCTCCAATTTTTGCCAAAATGAGAAATGAACAAAAGCTCCTCTCCTTCTTTCTTCTTGTATTTTATTAACCTCCCAAGGACTCCTTAGCTGGAATTCCCTCCAAGAGACTCATCCCAACTCGAATTAGGGAGAGATTCTCATGAATGCCACTTGTCCAACTTTTCCTAGCCCTCCTCTTCCATCAATTTGAATGGGGGAATCTTGGCTGCCATAACTCCCCTTGTGCGCCCTCTTGGATGCTATGTTTAGCCCTGACATTCATGTATGTCAGATGTCATCATTCAATTTTGAACTTTGTCATAAGTGTCATAGAATCTTCATCATTGTTGTCATAGGAGTTAGCGAATCTAGCTCCAAGTGTCACAATTCTTCTAAGATGCCTCTTCCTCTTCCATGGGAGTTACTCTTCCACTCCATGTTATACCTAAATCTTGCCATCATGATAGTCAGTGTAAACATCCCTGAAGTTCCTTTGACTAAGTCATCAACTTGGAAGAGACACTAACCTTTTCCTAGTAGGTTTTGAGAGGTCGTCACAGGTAACCCTTGTGCAACCTGCGACATCGCAGGTTGTGCTCCTGCAGCCTGCGACGATGTCAGTTAGTTGGATAAAAGAGCATCTTTGAGCCCATTCTCAAAGCAAGGTGATGTGGATCCCTATCCCTAGCCTATAGGGGAGCTGGAATTCGGTTCCTAGCCTCTTGGAAGGATCCCCTAACTCTCTCCTACCATATCTCAACCTACCCTATCCACTTAGTCCTATATAAGTGAAGCTCACTCCCATTCCAAAGGGAGGAAGTCTATGGTATGCACATGCTGGTGAAATTAGCTTCGGAGTATCACTATTCATCTATTGGGAGACCCATACTTCCTTGGGAGGCTTTGGCATTGGCTTGGTCGGAGAATGATTGCTACGTTAAGCCTGGGTTGTAATCTCTTCATCCTATGTACTTTCCCTTTTATACAGTAATATAAATGCTTTCCACCAAATGATTATCGCATTGATGTTGTTTGTGTAGTTTAACTGCTTAACTGCTTACTTAGATATGTTATTGTATAGATGCATTTTACTAATTGTATGTTTTGTCTGTCTTGACAGGTTTTGCAGCTAAGATCTGAAGACCATCGAGCTTGGATCAACATCAAGGGAATTGGATCAACGATCTGAAAGGTAAGGCATCTAGCTACTCGATCCTTAACTAGATCTAGGAAAGTTGTTTCTATTCTGCCCTATTTGTTCTAGTCTTACATTGAGTCTAGGGAGATCAAGCCTCGAGTCTGCTCTTGGTAGATTGTCCATCAAACACTCCAATTCGACCTTACATGATTCATGCCATGAATAATACCTCTTCAACTCTCCCAAGTATGTTACCCTTCATCTTGAACTCGAATTGGTGAGAGAATAATGCCAAGTGTAGTGGGGAATCCTGCCACATGTGGGTTCCACAACCTCTTATGTGCCCTCATGATCCAATGCCACCTTATTTTATTATTATTATTATTTATTTGACCCATTTAATGTAAATTTGTAAGTCTAAGGTCATTTTGGGTCTTGTAGCTCCCTTATTCCAACTTTTAATGCTTCCACCCCCAACCTAGGGAACTAGTAATTTTCCTCCATGATAGTTCATTTGGATGGGTATATTACAAAATTTGAATTGGGAATTTTCTCTTAATGTGACCCACCTTGTCCATTTGGATCTAATTTTACATTATTACTAACTTGGACATCATTCTTGGCAATTATTTGACCCTTAGCATCAATTTGACAAACTATCATGAATGTGGCCAAGTGGCTTAGGCCATTGTGACCCAATGAAAAATTTGGGGACATGACAAAAACATGCAAAGTGAGAGTGTGTGGAAGAAATGTTCATCAAAAGAGAGTGCATAACAAAGTTTAAGAGCACAAAGTATGACTTAGGTGCATCTGGGTAAATCCATGCATAGTAGATGCATGACAATGAAAGTGCATGGTAGTGAGCATGTCATAGTATGATGGAAAGTCACAAAAGGAGCTAAAGAGAACCATAGGAAGTCAAAGCAACATAAATGTATTCAAGTAGTGAGATGACAATTGAAAGTCATAAGAGTTAGTTAAAGAGTTGAGGAAGTTGAAGAGTGAATAAGAATAAAGAAACAAAAGGATTTTTGCTATTAGAGTTGGGTTAAGGGGTCCATAAGAAGCCCCAAGAGATAGATACGTAGTGTAGAGAGTTAGTTGAGAACCAAAGTAGAGCATTAAGGAACATTTTTTTAATCTATACCTACATCTTAATTTATAATAATGAGAATGAACATATCTTTTCCCAAGCTATGATCTTGTTCTTAATGGTGTTTTCATTGCTTTGTTTCAGTATGTGATTTCTTATAGTGTACCAATGTTATGATTTGTTTGTTACAAATCATTGTGCTTAACTTGGGAAGTTAAAGTTACTGGAGAAATGAGCTCGCTGTGCTCCCAATTGTGTGGAGATGATGGAGCACAAATATATTGTAATGTAAAATTAATGTATTGAAGATCGAAGATTTTGACACCAACCATACATGGAATCATCCATAAGTATCAACATATACATTGGACATTGCACCAAACTACATTGACTTCAACCGAAGGAGTGGGGAAGTAATACAAGATAACACTCCCCTACCTACTTCAACAAATACATTATCTCATAATCAACAACTTGCATTTGACATAGTCCTACAACATTCACAAACACAAGGAACTAAATAGCCATTGAGGATGATCATCCAAGGAATTGTAGTCATAGGTAAATCCCACCTTATAAGTGTTGTTGTAATTGTAACTTCGGAAGATATTCTTCTGTTTATTATTATTGTACCTCCGTCGGAGATGTTTTTCCTCCATTCGGGGATGCCATTATTATGTCTAGTCATGCAAGGTCATTGAGGTAAAACCTCCATTGTAAGTCGGGGCATTAAATCCCCTAAAGTCAAATGTAAAATGTATTATTAAGTCCCCCTAGGACAAGTCGGCCCAATCATGTTTAGTGAGGCCGACCCAATTGAGAATTAGGTCGCCCAAACATAAAGTATAAATAGAGAGCTTGCTCTCTCATTTGGACACACCTCTCACTCACTCAAGTTCTCATAAGCAAGAGAGAGAAGGCAAGTTCGCTAAGGAGAAAGAAGAGAGAGCTATAGAAGACTTCCTATTTTTGGGTTTTCCATTTTGTGATATTGTATTAGTGACGAATATATCTTTGAGGAAGTTGCGGGGTTTTCTCCTTTATGGTTTCCCTAAGGAAAATTATTGTGTCTATTGTGTTTTGTTGTGCTTGTTATTCTTTCAGTTAAAGATCCTAGTTAACATTGAATTAAAGTGCAAAATCTAACAATAAACACCATAAAAAAAAGACCTACCTTCTTAAGCAACCTATAGCCATAGGCCACTACTAGTCCTCTCCCCTACTGGAGTTGCAGCATTTAACATACATGCAACCACTATACATGCAGGGCTCTGGATTCCTATAAAGGACAAACCTCTATATGTAGGAGCAACTCTTGGGATGTTCTTGTTGACATACTTTACTAGTGTAATTAGTTTGGAAACAATCTTGGGTCAAAGGAGCACTGATGCCATCCCACTTCAGTTTTACAACAGTTATTGACAAACATCCACAATGCTACACCAACCTTGGAAGACTAGAGCCTCTTCAAATCTAGAACTAATAAGTTCTTGTCAATAAAGGATCGTTCAAACTTTAACATAACAATCCATCTCTTTGCAATGAACATTCTTGCAAACAATCATAACAAATACATGCTCCAAGCATTGGCTATGCCTATTACATGATCTATCGTCGATTTCCCCAATGGTTCATATGTAGAGAAAAATAAATATTATTATGTGTTGGAAAGTGAGTAATGTTATCTTGCAATTTATGGGTCCAATCAGGAGTATTAAATGGTGCACTTGGAGTGGTCATGCAAATTGTATACACACCTGGATCTATCCCTCCTAAGTTTCCAGCCTATGTTGTCGTGGCATTTGATAAATACATTGGCTCTCCATGGAACCAACCTCAACCAAAGCACATACCGATTCCGCCCATAAATCGAAGTAATAAGAAACAAATCCCCCTTAAGATGGATTTGGGCATTGGCTATCCGTAAATCCCAAGGATTGCTATTAACAAGGTCAACCATTGACATTGGTAACAATAAACGTCAAGGATTGACCTTCACACAATGCCACGTGCTACAACATTAGAAGGAATCTAAATTACACCATCGTTCTCCTTCAAACGCTATGCAAAGATGAAAGACACTTCATATGTATCACTTCGAAAAAAATAAGAGGCACACCTTCATTCTCTGTCCCTTTCATACTTAAAATTGCAATCCTCAATCCCTGCACTCCCCCTACCAAATGAAAATACCAATGTTTATTTCCCATATATTTAGAGCCAAAGTTGATCACTACCTAGCCCTTTATTGTTTTACTCACATATGTATATTTTTTCATATGACAAATTAATGTACAATTCATTTTACTTGCCATCAATTACATGGGTTTCTATTTATTGCTTATTAGTACTTGCATGAGAGTTTTCCTTTCAATTTCATTGACTACTATCCCTACCATAAATTAGCTAGACTTGCTTTCAAACACATAAAATTTTATTATCTCTGTACATACAACTTTCTCTCATTTTACAACATATTGAAGTTCTTTTGGACGTTTCATTTCCCCACCTTGGAGGTATGCTAACATTTATGTGTTAAATATAATAAATAAAAAACACTACCCCTATCCTAGAACGAGCATGGCACATGCATATGTATACTTGAAATAGGGGCAGGGTTTTAGCGTAATCGCGGGTATATACTGTATTATATCAATATATACTTGACATACTGGGAGGGTTCTAGAGGAATGGCATTTCAAGGAGGATTAGGGTTTTGGGAGTGATAATGCATACGTATACTTGAAATAGGGGCAGGGTTTTAGCGTAATCGCGTGTATATGCTGCATTATAGCCATATATCCTTGAAATAGTGGGAGGGTTATAGAGGAATGGCGTTTCAAGGAGGATTAGGGTTTTGGGAGCGATAATTTATCGGGCAATAGCGGTTTAGCATAATGTGTTTTAGGGTTTCGGAAGTTACAATTTTGAAAGGCAATAGTAGCATAATGGATTGCTAGGGTTTCGCGAGTGGGGTTGCAGGGCTTCGGAAGTGGTAATTTTCCATGGTATGAGGGCTTTAAGAACCCACATTGTTAACTGCAATACTCAGAACTTCTTCTGCTTGTTAGACTCCCCCCAGAGTCCTTCAGGCGTATATCTTCAATGCGTGTTCGGCTGTTGCTTCAGCACTTCTAAGGGTTGTTTTGGCTGTTTGTGGGCTCTTTATAATATATATTGGATTATGTAGGAAAACAGTTTGACGTAAGTATATAGGAGGGTTTGATGCTTCCTACTTTTTGTCTGACTGTGTTAAACTGATGGTTCGATGTGTATTAGCTGAACCTTCTGCAAAAGCATTCTGGATGATGAAAACATGTACAGAGCTAGGGAAGATAATGACATTTTCCCAATGAGGCTATTGTCATAGTTACTCTGACAGAAGCTATTTGCGAGTGAGCTGCCATGCAAATGTTGCTCTAGGTAGGAAAACGATTTGAATTGTGTTCGCAGCGTTTAACCTATCCATATATAGTGCTAATAAGCTCCTATGCTGTTCTCACGGTAATTTTTTTGTTAATCTTTGTTGGACATTTTCAGTATGTTTCTTCGTGGTGTTTACAGTAGCTGCTCTTGTAATAGTTTCCAGTGTTTATCTACAAATGAAATTTTGCTCAGGTTTGCTAGAAGGGCATCTGGGTTTGTATTATGCATTGAATAATTGAAACCCTCGAGCCTTATAGAATAGGATGTTGAATGGATTTGGGTTGGTAAATGGCCGTAAGACGCATGTATCCTAAACAACTGAAGTTGCTTGTTATATAAACGATAGCCATTAAACTACTGAAGTGACTTTTTATATAAACAAAAGCTTTGGGTTTGCAAAGTGACAAAGTCCCTGTCTCTGTTCCTGAATACTTGTTTGCAATAGAGTTGACACCAATAACGTGATATAAACGTCTTGAAACATACTGAAAGAAATCTCATTTTACCTTATCTTAAGAAGAGACTGACTACCTACTTTTGATTTTTAGAATGATTCTGAGCTATTTGCAATAACATCTATAGGGAATTAAAGTATATTTGTTCGACCTCGTCTGAACGCAAGCATATACCCAAGCTTACACCCTCATTATGATATAAAAATACTTTATTTCAAAATGCACAGTCCATGTTTCCATTTCTTCAATCCCAAGCCCTCTATAAGACAAATAAAGTATCAAGTGCAAAATTGTTGATTAAAATCATGAAAGAACAATTCTTAAAGTGATGACAAAGTTTAGTTTGACAAATGAAACAAATCTGAATGCAAAGTTCAAAACAATTTCGAATCCATTGAAATTCAAAATAAGGTGGGTTTTAGTCAAGCTTCCAAAAATGGTTAATCAAAACAAGAAAAACAAGCGATTCTACCATCACATTGACATTGATAAGCACCCTGAGTCAAGCTAGACTGAAATCGAACCCAAGCGAGGGATAGGCATTTTTTTGTTGAAAGTACCCAACCAAACAAATCCTCCAAAAGCTATAACTATTCACTAGAAAAGAGTTGAAAGCAAACGATTAATTTCGGAGATCAACATTATAAGACAAATAAAGTACGAAGTTGAGTAAAAAAGTTAATTAAAATCATGAAAGAACATTTCTGAAAAGTGATAGGTATCATATCTGAATGCAGTGTTCAAAACAATATCGAATCCATTGCATACAAAATAAGGTGGGTTTTATTTAAGCTTCCCAATGCTTGTACCCAAAACAAGAAAAACAAGCGATTCAAGTTAGACTGAAATCGAACCCAGCAAATCCTCCGAAACTATTCATTGGAGAGAGTTTCAAACAAAAAATTAATTTCAGAGATCAACATTTGCAATAAATCTACATAAGCCAACAACACAACTACAACCCACACAGTATAAACTTGTTAGAATCAAAGCGTTGTTCATACCTTGAACTAGAGAGTAAAAAAAAAATAAAGAGTAATATGAGGCTGAGACAAAAGCTATCTCGTTGTTACAAGCAATCAAACAAATCCAATGACATTGGTTTGAAACCCTTGGAACGAAGGGAAAGTTTGCAACACCTAAAAATTAGAGCTATGTATGGAGTTGTTCTTTCAGTGCCAACTCTTCAGACTCTAATTCACACTACTCAACCTGCTCGAAGGATTCCTCCCAAAACTGGTGGAACTTGAACCTAAAACTAGAAGTCTATCAAATAACGATACTGGACTTTAAAGTCGAGACAATGACTGCAAGCAATCGATTTAAAATGTTTGCAGTGAACCCATTACTGTTTTGAACCAACCAACTACACTAAGATATGCATTACAACCAGGTACTCTCAGAAACCAATATTGAAGAGGCTAAACCAACACGCATGAGACTTAGCAAGATAGGCCCAACAAAATGTACTTCAGAAATTGACCTGCAAGCCAAACACGTAGAACACAAAAGTGCTAATAAGTTCAATCATGATTAGTCACAAAGAGAGAATGAGCTCAAGAGGAACTGTAAAACTCTCTTATATTACATTCATTTCATGTCAGCCAATTTTCAACAAGAACTTGCAAAACAAGGGCAGAGCCTACCTCATAAGGGCTAAAACCAATTGCAAAGAGAGCCAAGAAGTATTGTTGATTGCTTTTCTGGCAATTTATAAGGTTTCGAGTGAACGATCACTGTTTTGAGAAAGCCAACTGAATTGGGCTGTGCATTACACTTGGCTGCACTCAGAGGCCAGTATTGAAGAGGCTACACCCACATGTAGGATACTTAGCAGGATATGCCCAACAAAATACACTTCGCAAATTGACTTGCAAGCCAAACAAATAGAACACAAAACTGGCACTAAATTTACTCATGTTCAGTCACAAACAGAGCTTGAGCTCAAAAGAAATGATAGAACTCTTTCTCATGTTACATTCATTTAATCTCAAAACCAATTTTCAGCAAGGACAAGATAACTACTACATATTTACCTAGATCAGTAGAACAAGATAGAGATATGATTGAACCCTTCAGTGAGAAAAGTTGAGTTATGCTCATGTATTCAGAAAAGGAAAAACAAAATAAACCTTTCTCCTTTCTCCTTGCGCGTTTAATAACTACAATATCGCAAGAAGAACCAGGCCTAAAATCTATTATGAATAAATCTGTGGAAGGCATTCATCATTTAAATAAGAGTTGACCATTCCCAAGAGAAGAACATGAATTTATTTCTCTTTGCAAAACATACCAAGCACATACCTCTACTCCAGCTAAATGCAGCCACAAAACAGCAAATGCAGATAACCATTGAGCACATCTCGTTCCCATGTCAAAGACCAAATAATGGTTTTCACAGAACAACCATGCAAGCCAAGCTAAGGCAAATCCCTTTGCTCAAACACCATAATCAACACTGAAGCCTGTAGGCACAGAGGATTAAATATAGGTTAATTCTTCTTCCACACTCAACCAACAAACTACAAACTCATTCCATGCTTTCCACAACAGGAAAATATCTTACCATACAAGGGGAACAAATTCAAACAAGAACCCAAGTCATCAACTCCTATTAAATGATCACAAAATCACTTGCCTTAAAGATACTCGCAACCCTTAACAGTCCCGGTATTAAAAAGATGCAAGATAGCAATGGTAGCACTAAAACCATTATTTGATGCAAAAATGAACACTATGGGCTCTCTGGAAACCTGCTTTGAAGATTCTCACCACAAAAATCTCAAGATACCATTATCTGTGTTGGGGCAGGTGTGTCAAACACCTTGTAGTTTTGTAGTAAAGCAATTATCTCTATGAATGCTGAGAAGTAGCAGGCAATGGATGTTCAGTTTCAGCAGGCAATCAATGTTGAGCAACAATTGCCCAATTAATTGTTGTTGGTTTCCAACATGTAGAATTGGAAAACCATAAATGTAGAATTGGAAAACCATAAATGGCTTATGATATTATGCCTATTTATTGAATGCTTTGGCCAGAGGTAAAATTTACATAGTTTTTTTTATCACGCTGCCGGAATTTGTCGCAAACCTTTATGCTGTTGAATATTGCTATTGAGTGTTAAGAAATAGGCAAGCAAACACAACACAAGGATTTGGCAGAAAAGACTTAAGCCATTCTCCATAATATATTCATCCAATGATATCAATATATAGTATATGGATGTAAGTACCTCTAGATCTAGATCTCATTGACAATTAATTCATTAGTGGATAATGACAACACCTTATCAAGATATAAGGATAACAACTCATAAGATCCAATCTAGAACTTTGTGATTGTCTAGGGATTCATAGTCTAACATCGAGAGAACAAAGACTGTAATGCATTGTAATCATTTGTTATTTGTTGAATAATACATTAAGCATGCTTTGGACTGTGGGGTTTTTCTCCCGAAGGGGTTTTCCCCAGGAAATCACTATTTAATGGTTGTGTGTCTGTGTTGTTTGTTACTGCAACTGTGTTTATTTTTTCTACACATTCTTGTCTCATTGATTAGTGTACGAAGTGTATTCTGCACCTCTACTTCCTTTCAAACTATCACACTACAATCAATGCTCTTACAACACAAGAACAATATCATTGCTAGTAATCATCCCAAAGAGCAGAGAATGAATGCAAACAAGAGCCAGCATAGATTCATCTACCTTAAAGTGACTCAACACCCTTATCACACAAGAACAATCCTATTATCAATAACCATTTTAGAGAGCACATGAAGAGAAGATACATAGAGAGAATATAGAATCGTTTAGCGCATGTGAATAGTTATTATTTTTTCGATTAAAAAATCCACAACTTTACACATATGGAGAGAAGATACATAGAGAGATTATAGAATCATCTATTTAAGGGAATCTCCTAGTGTTGCAAGGCTGATGGCTTCCCAAGAATCTATTCTTCTTTTTATGCCAGAGTTTCGTTTGAAACTTGGTTTAGAAGACTAAATATTGATCAAATGAGTGCAATACATATCTAAAAATCGTTCTAATGTTGATTTGACGTATTATAGGTCATTGTCTATTGGGGCGATTTGTGTTTTTCTTTCTTGGTGACTTCCATACATTCCTTTGATCAGTTATGCTAGTTCTCCTTCCTATTCATTATTCATTCTTAGGCTTTGAGAAGTTGGGTTTGTTTTGCATAAGGCTTGTTGTGAATTGAGGCCAAGCTGGGATTGAGATTTCCAAACTGAGTAGTGACTTCTGGAAAATTTATCATGGTATCAGAGCCTTGGTAAAGGTCCAAGCAATCACATATCATATCTGTGAGTATTCAGATCTGCAGGGGCACACTAATCAGATCTGTGAGATCATGACTCAAATTTGAAGAGTAGGGTTCAAATCTGAAGAAGAGGCATCAGATCTGTGCAGAGACATATCAGATCTATTAGATTTGTGAGGAGGGAGGATAGATTTGAGATAGATCTATCATATTTGTGCGTGCAGAGGCCAGATCTATGACCAAGAGAGGTTCATGCTCTATGAGATATTCTTGTTTCAGTTCTTAGTTGATCAGAGAATATGGCTACTAGTTTGAGGGTTGAGGACAGGTTGGATGGGGCCTTGAACTTTAGTGCATGGAAGGCAAGGATTGTGTTGCTTCTGAAGGAAAGCGAATTGTGGGATATTGTGGAGAGTACAACCGCAAAACCAATCACAGTGCCGTCAGATGCGTCTGCAAAAGTAACCTATGACAAGAAGAACCTTAAATCCCAGAGGATCCTCCTTGACGCAATCGAGAACCATGTGATCCCACACATCACTGGTAAGGATAATGTGTTTGGGATGTGGGACGCCTTCACCAATTTGTACCAGAGCTCCAATGTGAATAGGAAGATGGTACTCAGAGAAAAACTAAAGAGTATAAAGATGATGAAGACTGACAGCATGGCCACTTATCATACCTGAACTACACAGGTAAGAGACGAGTTGGGGGCAGTGGGGGAGAAGGTTGATGATGGAGAGCTTGTGCGGCAAGCCCTGAATTGTTAGATTTTGTGGTATCTCAGGATGTCGTCCATGATTCAGATGCCTTGCATGGAGATACATCAACAGTATAGGCATCATTATGGATTAGAGAGTGAGATACACTCTACTCAGTGGCATGAGTCCATTGGTGACTGCATGCGGTCCTTCCGAGGAGTCTTGCCTCTTGCATGCATGCGATTTGCATGGCTAGTTAGTAATTAAAAGATGCATGCAAAAGTGAATTTTTGCATGCACATATATTAGGTTTTTGGTAAACCTAATTGATCGATGAGATTATATATAGAGGTAGGATGTCCCCGGACGAGGCACTTTAGTTGACTTATCTGAGAGATATCTGTCAGGAGTGAGGAGGGCGCATTAGTGCATGCAGGGCGACTTTCGGAGATAGAGAGAAGCTTCTGCAGGAGGGATAGGGGTGTGATCTGAGTTGGATCAAACACCACTAGTCCAGAGGCACTTGGCGCCCAGATCTGTGGATTGAGATAGTTCACTTGAGTGGATTGAGATAGTTCACTTGAGATAGAGGTATCAGGAGTGTTGTTCATTCCAGGACTGAGAGGGAGTATACTGTCAGTGGCAGCTTTGGGTGCTGTCGGTTACTCAGTAGTGATCCATAGGGATCTGATTTTCACCTATCCTGTGGGAGTTGATCCAATCTTGATGGGTCACATGATTGACGGTGAGTACTTGATTCGGGGACAACCCACATCTGGCACATCAGGTTGGTTGAGTGCATCCTCTTCAGAGTCAGATATTCAGAGGGAGTATGAATTAGAGATCAGTGACAAAGTCAGTGGTTGATCAAGGGGATTCTTCTGGAGCCACCTTGATGGAGCTAGATCAGGGTACTTCAGGTTAGAGGGAAGCAGTGACAGGAAGGATAGTTGGGCCAGTGTCAACAGCAGGGGACTTGTTGGATCCAGGCATCAGTGGTTGGACTTCCCTCGATAAGAGGGAGTGTTAGATTTTGTGGTATCTCGGGATGTCCTCCATGATTCAGATCCCTTGCATGGAGGTACATCAACAGTATAGGCATCAATATGGATTAGAGAGTGAGATACACTCTACTCAGTGGCATGAGTCCATTGGTGACTGCATGTGGGCCTTCCGGGGAGTCTTGCCTCTTGCATGCTTGAGATTTACATGGACAGTTAGTAATTAAAAGATGCAGGGAAAAGTAACTTTTTGCATGCATAGATATTAGGTTTTTGGTAAACCTAATTGATCGGTGAGATTATATATAGAGGTAGGATGTCCTTGGACGAGGCACTTCAGTTGAATTATCTTCGAGAGATCTGCCAGGAGTGAGGAGGGCGCATTAGTGCATGCAGGGCGAATTTCTAAGATAGAGAGAAGCTTCCGCAGGAGGGATAGGGGTGTGATATGAGTTGGATTAGACACCACTAGTCCAGAGGCACTTAGTGCCTAGACCTGTGGACTGAGATAGTTCACTTTAGTGGATTCTGTAGATATTGTGAAGGACGATTTCAAGAGGAGGAGAGGGGCACATTACCAAGGGGAGAAGAGCTCATTTTGAGTCCGATCTGTCGATTGAGTGCCTAAGACTTTCAGAGTAGCCTTGCTTCAGTGTTTGAGGAAGGTCTATGACGATCAGAGCTCATGAATACTGAGAGATGGTTGATTGAGGATGAGCAGTTAGTAGCAGCAGAGGAGGTGGATGAGTTCTCATTAGCCTTATTCCAGTTAGGGCATGATAGCAGTCAACCAGAGATCCAAGTTGATCAGAGATGGAGGGTTGACTGCATACATAGAAGTCACATGATCGGGATGCGAGATGCATTCCTCGTCCTTGAGCACACATCTATGAAGATGATACGAGATGTGCAGGGGACTTATCACTTGGTCACAGGAGTGGGTAGAGTTCATTTTCTACTTGACCTTGGAGAGATCCTAGAGGTATCAGGAGTGTTGTTCATTCCAGGACTGAGAGAGAGTATACTGTCAGTGGCAGCTTTGGGTGCTGTCGGTTACTCAGTAGTGATCCATAGGGATCTGATTTTCACCTATCCTGTGGGAGTTGATCCAATCTTGATGGGTCACATGATTGACAGTGAGTACTTGATTCGGGGACAACTCACATCTGGCACATCAGGTTGGTTGAGTGCATCCTCTTCAGAGTCAGATATTCAGAGGGAGTATGAATCAGAGATCAGTGACAAAGTCAATGGTTGATCAAGGGGATTCTTCTGGAGCCACCTTGATGGAGCTAGATCAGGGTACTTCAGGTTAGAGGGAAGCAGTGACAGGAAGGATAGTTGGGCCAGTGTCAACAGCAGGGGACTTGTTGGATCCAGGCATCAGTGGTTGGACTTCCCTCGATAAGAGGGAGTGTTAGATTTTGTGGTATCTCGGGATGTCCTCCATGATTCAGATCCCTTGCATGGAGGTACATCAACAGTATAGGCATCAATATGGATTAGAGAGTGAGATACACTCTACTTAGTGGCATGAGTCCATTGGTGACTGCATGTGGGCCTTCCGGGGAGTCTTGCCTCTTGCATGCTTGAGATTTACATGGACAGTTAGTAATTAAAAGATGCAGGGAAAAGTGACTTTTTGCATGCATAGATATTAGGTTTTTGGTAAACCTATTTGATCGGTGAGATTATATATAGAGGTAGGATGTCCTTGGACGAGGCACTTCAGTTGAATTATCTTCGAGAGATCTGCCAGGAGTGAGGAGGGTGCATTAGTGCATGCAGGGCGAATTTATGAGATAGAGAGAAGCTTTTGCAGGAGGGATAGGGGTGTGATATGAGCTGGATCAGACACCACTAGTCCAGAGGCACTTAGTGCCTAGACCTGTGGACTGAGATAGTTCACTTGAGTGGATTCTGCAGATATTGTGAAGGACGACTTCAAGAGGAGGAGAGGGGCACATTACCAAGGGGAGAAGAGCTCATTCTTAGTCCGATCTGTCGATTGAGTGCCTAAGACTTTCAGAGTAGCCTTGCTTCAGTGTTTGAGGAAGGTCTATGACGATCAGAGCTCATGAATACTGAGAGATGGTTGATTGAGGACGAGCAGTTAGTAGCAGCAGAGGAGGTGGATGAGTTCTCATTAGACTTATTCCAGTTAGGGCATGATAGTAGTCAACCAGAGATCCAAGTTGATTAGAGATGGAGGGTTGACTGCATACATAGAAGTGACATGACCGGGATGCGAGATGCATTCCTCGTCCTTGAGCACACATCTATGAAGATGATACGAGATGTGCAGGGGACTTATCACTTGGTCACAGGAGTGGGTAGAGTTCATTTTCTACTTGACCTTGGAGAGATCCTAGAGGTATCAGGAGTGTTGTTCATTCCAGGACTGAGAGGGAGTATACTGTCAGTGGCAGCTTTGGGTGCTGTCGGTTACTCAGTAGTGATCCATAGGGATCTGATTTTCACCTATCCTGTGAGAGTTGATCCAATCTTGATGGGTCACATGATTGACGGTGAGTACTTGATTCGGGGACAACCCACATCTGGCACATCAGGTTGGTTGAGTGCATCCTCTTCAGAGTCAGATATTCAGAGGGAGTATGAATCAGAGATCAGTGACAAAGTCAGTGGTTGATCAAGGGGATTCTTCTGGAGCCACCTTGATGGAGATAGATTAGGGTACTTCAGGTTAGAGGGAAGCAGTGACAGGAAGGATAGTTGGGCCAGTGTCAGCAGTAGGGGACTTGTTGGATCCAGGCATCAGTGGTTGGACTTCTCTCGATAAGAGGGAGTGTTAGATTTTGTGGTATCTCAGGATGTCCTCCATGATTCAGATCCCTTGCATGGAGGTACATCAATAGTATAGGCATCAATATGGATTAGAGAGTGAGATACACTCTACTAAGTGGCATGAGTCCATTGGTGACTGCATGTGGGCCTTCCGGGGAGTCTTGCCTCTTGCATGCTTGAGATTTACATGGACAGTTAGTAATTAAAAGATGCAGGGAAAAGTGACTTTTTGCATGCATAGATATTAGGTTTTTGGTAAACCTAATTGATCGGTGAGATTATATATAGAGGTAGGATGTCCTTGGACGAGGCACTTCAGTTGAATTATCTTCGAGAGATCTGCCAGGAGTGAGGAGGGCGCATTAGTGCATGCAGGGCGAATTTCTGAGATAGAGAGAAGCTTTCGCAGGAGGGATAGGGGTGTGATATGAGCTGGATCAGACACCACTAGTCCAGAGGCACTTAGTGCCTAGACCTGTGGACTGAGATAGTTCACTTGAGTGGATTCTGCAGATATTGTGAAGGACGACTTCAAGAGGAGGAGAGGGGTGCATTACCAAAGGGGAGAAGAGCTCATTCAGAGTCTGATCTATCGATTGAGTTTCTGAGACTTTCAGAGTAGCCTTGCCTCAGCGTTTGAGGAAGGTTTGTGACAATCAGAGCTCAGATCTGCTGAGATCTGATCTTGTACGAGCATTTGACATCCAAAGGGAGGGCACACTTTTCCATGTAGAGGAAGGGCGCATTCATCAATTGAGAAGTTGGATTTCTTCTATAGCATAGCAAATCAGAGCAGAGCAGTGGGAGAGGCAGTACAGTCATAGATACCTACAGACAAACTCAGATCATATTGAAAGCTAGGGCACATTTCCTCTGTGCATGCATCAACTGATGCATGCAGATCTAGGGTCTTGACCCAGTTAGGATTAAGTGTTACATCTGAGGTAACATTGTATGTACTTGTTTATTTCATATACTTCTCTGGGCTCAAGATAGAAGAAATCCCCACAGGTTGTTGGTTTTCCCCGTTTGGGGTTTCCAGGGTATATTTAGTGTTATGTGTGTGATTGATTGAGTATTTTAGTATTTAAGTGGTAAAGAGATCTATAGAATTTGATTCTTAAGTCTTTAGAGTATTATTGATTTACAGTGACTCAAACTGCTTGAGATCTCAGGGCTATCCAGAGGGAGTAGTGATCTCTGGATAAAATTTACATGATATCATAGCCCTGGTAAGGGTCAAGGAGATCAATCACACTCAGATCTGTGGAGAGGGAGACCAGATCTACCAAATCTGAAGTGTAGGGTTCAAATCTGTGATAGTAGAGGTCAGATCTAACAGATCTGAGAAGTTGGAGACTAGATCTGAGATAGATCTAGTAGATCAGTGAAGATAGAGACCAAATCTACCAGATCTGAAGAGAAGAGCTCAGATCTGTGGTTGTAGAGGTTAGATATATTAGATCAATTGGTATAGAGGTCAGATCTATTAGATCTGTGACCTAGGTGGATAGATCTATCAGATCTATGCAAGGGGAGGCTAGATATGTGATCAAGAGAGGTTCTTATATCATTTTGTGTATTTCCAGTTCAGAGGTTATGGCCACTAGCTTGAGAGTAGAGTTGGGAAATCCTGCATGTAGGTCCAGGGAGACCTTGGATACAGTTTCAATATTAGTGACAGAGGAAGAGCATGATGCTTCTCTCAAGATGACACTGATAGAGGAGGAGCACAAATATGCATATCAGAGTACAACAGATGCAACTGGGAAGTCTTCCAGTTTAGAGGGAGTAGCTGCAACAACATATGATGTGTTTGATCCTGGTGGATGCTTCTCCAGCAGTACCTTCCTCGCTAAGAGGGAGTGTTACTTCAGATATGTGCATGAGATATGCATGTGCATGAGGTCTTGCATGATGCATATGCATGAGATATGCATGCTGCATGTGCATGAGATATGCATGCTGCATATGCATGAGATACGCATGCACATGAATACTGAGAGATGGTTGATTGAGGATGAGCAGTTAGTAGCAGCAGAGGAGGTGGATGAATTCTCATTATCCTCATTCCAGTCAGGGCATGATAACAGTCAGCCAGAGATCCAGGTTGATCAGAGATGGAGGGTTGACTGCATACATAGCAGTCACATGACCGGGATGCGAGATGCATTCCTCGTCCTTGAGCACACATCTATGAAGATGATACGAGATGTGCAGGGGACTTATCACTTGGTCAAAGGAGTGGGTAGAGTTCATTTTCTACTTGACCTTGGAGAGCTCCTAGAGGTATCAGGAGTGTTGTTCATTCCAGGACTGAGCGGGAGTATACTGTCAGTGGCAGCTTTGGGTGCTTTTGGTTACTTAGTAGTGATCCATAGGGATTTGATTTTCACATATCCTGTGGGAGTTGATCCAATCTTGATGGGTCACATGATCGACGGTGAGTACTTGATTCGGGGACAACCCACATCTGGCACATCAGGTTGGTTGAGTGCATCCTCTTCAGAGTCAGAGGGGGATGGAGAGTGAGATGCTCCCAGCAGAGATGATGCTAGGAGGAGTGAGTCCAGTCAGCAGATGGGTAAGCGAGATGCTCACCATGATGGTGAGGATCAAAGGAGTGATTCTAGTTATCTGATGGATGAGCGAGATGCTCATGATATTGATGAGACACGGGAGATTCAGCCCTTGGAATCATATCAGATGGATGAGCATGATGCTCATACAAGCACCAGTCGAAGATTGAGTTGGTATGAGATGGTAGAGATGGAATTAGCTCAGGAGAGAGTTGAGTTAGCCAGAGATAGAGGGAGTTCACTTACATACCAGTGGATCCACTTGACATCAGTCTTCGGGATTGGTTACAACAGATATTTAGAGGGAGTATGAATCAGAGATCAGTGACAAAGTCAGTGGTTGATCAAGGGGATTCTTCTGGAGCCACCTTGATGGAGCTAGATTAGGGTACTTCAGGTTAGAGGGCAGCAGTGACAGGAAGGATAGTTGGGCCAGTGTCAGCAGCAGGGGACTTGTTGGATCTAGGCATCCGTGGTTGGACTTCCCTCGATAAGAGGGAGTGTTATATTTTGTGGTATCTCAAGATGTCCTCCATGATTCAGATCCCTTGCATAGAGGTACATCAACAATATAGGCATCAATATGGATTAGAGAGTGAGATACACTCTACTTAGTGGCATGAGTCCATTGGTGACTGCATGCGGGCCTTCCGGGGAGTCTTGACTCTTGCATGCATGTGATTTACATGGACAGTTAGTAATTAAAAGATGCAGGGAAAAGTGACTTCTTGCATGCATAGATATTAGGTTTTTGGTAAACCTAATTGATCGGTGAGATTATATATAGAGGTAGGATGTCCTTGGACGAGGCACTTCAGTTGAATTATCTTCGAGAGATCTGTCAGGAGTGAGGAGGGAGCATTAGTGCATGCATGGCGAATTTTTGAGATAGAGAGAAGCTTCTGCAGGAGGGATAGGGGTGTGATCTCAGCTGGATCAGACACCACTAGTCCAGAGGCACTTGGCGCCCATATCTGTGGACTGAGATAGTTCTCTTGAGTGGATTCTGCAGAGATTGTGAAGGACGAATTCCAGAGGAGGAGAGGTGCGCATTACCAAAGGGGAGAAGAGCTCATTCAAAGTCTGATCTTTCGATTGAGTGTCTGGGACTTTTAGAGTAGCCTCGCCTCAGTGTTTGAGGAAGGTCTGTGATGATCAGAGCTTAGATATGCTGAGATCTGATCTTGTACGAGCATTTGACATCCAAAGGGAGGGCACACTTTTCCATGCAGAGGAAGGGCCCATTCATCAGTTGAGAAGTTGGATGTCTTTCATAGCAGAGCAAATCAGAGTAGAGCAGTGGGAGAGATAGTACAGTCATAGCTACCTACAAACAAACTCAGATCCAGATTGACAGCTAGGGCACATTTCCTCTGTGCATGCATCAACTGATGCATGCAGATCTAGGGTCTTGACCCAGTTAGGATTGAGTGTTACATATGAGGTAACATTGTATGTACTTGTTTATTTCATATACTTCTCTGGGCTCAAGATAGAAGAAATCCCCACAGGTTGCTGGTTTTCCCTGTTTGGGGTTTCCAGGGTATATTCAGTGTTATGTGTGTGATTGATTGAGTATTTCAGTATTTAAGTGGTAAAGAGATCTATAACATTTTATTCTTAAGTCTTTAGAGTATTATTGATTTACAGAGACTCAAACTGATTGAGATCTTAGGGCTATCCAGAGGGAGTAGTGATCTCTGGATAAAATTTACATGAATGGCATGACCAAGCCATGGGCAGTGTTTGTAGAGTCCATCGTGGCTAGAGAGAATATCCCCAAGTGGGATCCTCTGTGGGATGATTTCACACAGGAAGAGACTTGGAGAGGATATATCCAAGGTAGCTCTTCTACTCCCCCTGATGAGGAGGATGTGGTGCTTGATGCGAAGGGAAAACAAAGATTCAAGAGAGGAGTGCAGAAGAAAGACCTAAGTAAGGTCAGATGTTTCACATGTAATGAGTATGGCCATTGTGGAGGGTAGTGCCCTCACAGGAAGAAGGGCAAGAGGGAGAAGGATAAGCAGGTAGCAACTGCCGAGGAGGTGGATGAGTTTGTTTCCAGGTTTGATTGAGAATTCTCACTTGATTCTTTCATATTAGGATAGGATAGTAGTCAACCTGAGACTAAGGTTGATGAGAGGTGGATGGTTGACAACAGATACCACAACCATATGACAGGGATGCGAGAGGCATTCTTCACACTTGATGTTATTCCTAATCAGACGGTACTAGATATTGAGGGGTCAGTGCATTTGATCAGAGGGTTGGGACAAGTATGGTTCCTACTCGCTTTTGGAGAAATATTGGAGGTATCATGAGTACTCTTCATTCCTGGATCGGGAGTCAACAGAATTTCAGTGTCTTCCTTAGAGGATGCAGGATATGCTATCTTTTTTTAGAGGGAGCACATATTCGTTTACCCAGTGGGAGCAGATTCCAGTGATCTGTGTTGATGGGTGATCAGATTGGTATGCAGTATGTGGTCCAGGGCCATCCCACTTCAGGTACATCAGGGTGGATTTCAGAGTCTTCTTCAGAGTTTGAGATGGACAAAGAGCGATATGCTCCCAGGACTGATGAGGCACTGAGGAGTCAGTCCTCATATCAAAGGGATGAGCGAGAGGCTCATACTAGTAATAGCCAGAGATTGAGTTGGAACGAGATGAATGAGTTGGATCAGGATCAGGAGAGAGATGAGAGATCTCAGGACAAAGGGTTCAAGTACATGCCAATGGATCCACTAATGATCACATTCAGAGGGAGTTTTGAGCAAGGTTTCAGAGGGATTTTAGGACAAGGGTCAGGGTCATAGGTAGAGAGACAGCGAGAGGTGACATTGATGGATATAGATAATGATTTATCAGATCAGAGTGCATCAGCGGAAGCTATTTCAGAGTTAGCAGTTGTAGTGGCAGGGGATGTGGATGATCCATGCATTTACAGGACTTCCCTCAATAAGAGGGAGTGTTAGAGATAGAGGTGTATCTCAGGATGTCCTTCATGTTCAGATTCCTAGCATGTAGGTACATTTTCAGTATAAGCATCAGGTGAGGGTAGAGGGTGAGATGCAGTCTACCAGGTGTCATGGATACAACGATGGATGCATGCATACCTTTCAGTGTTGTTTTCCGTACGCATGCAACATTTTTTAATTTAAAATCATGCAAAAGTAGGCTTTTTGCATGCATTCATATTAGGGTTTTGGAAACCCTAATCAATGAGTGAATTTTTATAAGGAGCAAGGGGTCACCAAAAAGAGTTACTCAATATTTTCTTCAGAGAGTGAGGAAATTCAAAGTGAGGGAAACTTTGTGCATGCAGAGGGCACATTCTTGAGAGGAGGGGCACATCTGTAGGAGGATAGAGTGAGTGGATCCGAGAGGGATCAATACCTGCTTGATATGAGGCACATATGAGTTTATTGATGGTGTAGTGAGTTCATATGCACCAAGAGAGCTCATTGATTGAGCTAGGGAGAACTCACTGAGGAGAGGGGCTCACTTACCAAGGTGAGGGGGTGCACTTGTCAATGGGGGCGCACTTCTTGAGTCCAGTTTGGCTGAAAGAAGCAAAGGGTTCTTCTTTAGTGATTAAGGAGGAATCATTCATATCTCTTCAAATATTGACAGATATCCATAGAGGGGTGCACTTCCATAGCAATGGGGGTGTACTTCCAGAGCAGGGACACACTTCCATAGTAGTGGGGGCGCACTTCCATAGTAGTGGGGGTGCACTTCCATAGAAGGGACGCACTTCAGAGTGTGAGGTTGCAACATTTTTTCAGTAGTTGAGCAGATTAGAGAAGAATCAATGAGAGATCTTCTTCCAGAGATTGGTTGAAGCTGAGATCGAAGATTAGATAGTACAGAGCATTTATCACATTTCCTCAGAGCAATAGTTGCAGCTACATGCATATGTAGGGCTTGCCCCTTCATGTTTCTTTACCCATATATTTCTGATTGTACTACTCTTCTTTATATGCTCTGGATCGAGATTGAAGAAAGCCCTTAGTAGCTGTTTTTTCCCCATTGTGGTTTTACGGGATATATTGTTTTCCATTGTGTGATTTCTTCAGTGATTGTGTTGTTGATAAGTATATTCCATGTGCCTTGTTCTATAAGTATATTACATTCACTACTTGTTTGTCCAAAGCGAGTAGTGACCTCTAGAAAATTTATCAAGTCATCTGCTAAAATTTCTGTGAACTGGGACATAAATCATATGAGTGCCCAGAGAACTTGCATGTGGAAAGTCGGCAGGAGACCGCGAGTCGAGGAATCAACGAAGGAGCTGGTTCGACCACAGGGAACACCACGACAAACATTTCATCAGAGGGAGGCAGGAATCTAACGACCCGATGAACATTGTTGCAACCTGGTCGACATGAAGAGAAGGAACTAACACAGAGGAAGTTGATATTCTGAACGAAAGTCAAGATTTAGGACATATGTTGTAGGACCATAGTTGATGGAGGCAACACAGAAAATCTGGTCTCAACGGAAGTGATCGACAAGTTGGGGCTTAAGTGCCAACTGCACCCAAATGCATACCAAGTGTCATGGTTGCAGAGGGGTTACCATGTCATGGTGACACAACAATGATTGATCAACTTTAAGATCGGTTAGTTGTATGACAACGTGCTGTGCGATTTAATGCCGATGGACGCTTGTCACTTATTGTTGGGACGATCATGTAAATACAAATGAAACATGGTGTACGACAGTCGTAGGGATACCATTACAGTCAAGAAGGATGGCATAATATTTCGACTAATTCCCCTGATGAAAGGTGGAGACCACCAAGGTAAGGAGAGTGGTTATTAGGAGAAAAGGGTGTTGATGTGTTCAACTAAAGAATTCTTGAAAGAGGAAAATAAGCAATGATGCTGCTTCGCTGTCATTCCCAAAGGTCTAGTTGTCGATAGATCAATGGAGAACATCCCTACGGAGGTTGGAGGAATATTGTCAGAGTTTAAAGGCATAATGGTTGATGAGATGCCGACATGATTTTCGATGACGAGGAGTATCTTGCATCAAATCAACTTAATCCTAGGATTGAGTCTATCGAACAAGGAACTGCATAGGATGATGCCGAATGAGAATGCAGAGTTGAACCAACAAGTTCAAGATTTGTTGGACAAGGGACTAATCAGAGAGAGTCTAAATCCATGTGTAGTACCAACTATATTAACACCCAATAAAGGAAGAGAATGGAGGATGTGCACTGATTCAAGGGCCATCAACAGGATCACTATCAAGTACATGTTTCCATTACTAAGGATGGACGAATCAATCGACTGCTTGAGTGTAGTAGCATACTTCACCAAGATCGACCTAAAGAGTGGATATCACCAAATCGGGATTAAGGAAGGTCACGAGTGGAAGACAACCTTCAAGACAGAGGAAGGGTTGGGCGAATGGTTGGTTACGTCGTTTGGGTTGACAAATGCACCGAGCACATTCATGCGACTGATGAACGAAGTGTTGAATCCATTTCTAGGTAAGTTCATCATGGTATATCTAGACGACATTCTGATATTCAGTAGATCAAGGGAAGAGAACTTGTCACATCTAAGACAAGTCCTGCAGAGGCTAAGCCAAGAGAAGTTATTGGTGAACCTGTAGAAGTGTTCCTTCATGCAGAAGGAGTTGGTATATCTGGGATTCATAATTTCCAGAAAGGGACTAAAGATGGACCTGGAGAAGGTAAAGGTGACAGTGGAGTGGCTTGAGCGGACGAGTGCCATGGAGGTAAGAATTTTTCATGGACCCTTCATTTTTTACCGGAAGTTCATCTAAGATTTTAGTCGGATATGTGCACCATTGACAATGTGCATGAAGAAAGGTGAGTTCAAGTGGACAACAACCGCCCAATGAACTTTTGAGAAGCTAGAGTAGAATGTGATGGAGAGACCAGTTTTAGCTCTCCTAGACTTCGAAAAGGTATTTCAAGTCGACTGCGACACAAGAGTGATAGCAATTGGAGTTGTGTTGATCCAAGAAGGCCTACCAATCACATTCTTTAGTGAGAAGTTGGATGAATCCAAGTAGAAGTACTTGGTCTATGACCAGGAATTTTATGCCATTGTACATGCATTGAAGAAGTGGAGGCCATATTTGTTTCCCAAAGAATTTGCCATTGTTCACCGACCACCAAGCTCTGAGGTATTTGAATACTCAGGCGAACTACAAGGAAAGAGTCCACATGGAGTAGCTTACTTAGTGGAACTACCGACCAGGACGCAGAAAAGCACACACGTCGAATCGTTTGTTGACCATATGAAAGAAGTGCATGACAGTTGGAGAAGAGGAATTTCATATACAAGTTGCGAGCCGACAGATAAAGCTGACTGCATTCATTTACAGAGGGTGACTTAGTGTATGCACACCTGAGGAAAGAAAGGTTCTTGCAAGGAACATACAATAAGCTAACGTTGAAAAAGATAGGTTTGTGCAAGATCTTGAAGAAAATTTCGGACAATGCATACATGTTGGAGCTGCCAGAATAATTGGGCATATCACCAACGTTCAATGTTTCCTACATGTAAAATCATGAATAGGGGTCGACAAGTGGTAATGAAATGTCTGTGGATTGGCAAGAGCAGATACCGATCCAACCAACAGAAGAATTCGAATACATAATCGATGAGCGAGAAGTCGGACGAACGCACCGACAAAAGAAGAAAGAATACCTTATCCGATGGAAGGGTAGAAACTTAGAGGAAGCTATGTGGATTTCTGAAGAGAGACTCTAGGAGTTGCAGAACCTCGGGCGTAGTTCTTTTCAACCTACGGAGGTTGATGCAGGGAAATCTAGGCCCAAGAGAACTAGTCTAATCTGAACGACCGAAGTCTCTTGGAGGATAATCGACGACCTCCAAAAAATGAAGCAAAGAGTCGATAGGAGAATGGAAGTCATGGAATTTCGAATGACTATGGTCGATGACAGGCGATGAGATCGAATAGTGAAGTCATAAGCATGGAGACTGACGATTAGTATCCCATTATGAATGAAGAGAAAAGGATGTCAAGGATGTTTCCGATAGGAGGATCAAAGGGAGTCATGAGTTAGCCACCGCCGCTGACAAAAGGTGACCGACATAGAAGCCATGGAACACTTTAATCCATGTTGGAAGACAAGTGATGCCACAAGTATTGATGTATTATTTTTCAAAGAAGTCATGAGATTGCATGGGTTTCTCAAAAGCATCACTTCAGATAGAGAAACCAAGTTCATGGGTCATTTATGGAGAACCCCATGGAAGAATATTGACATGAGGTTGCAGTTTAGTTTTGCATACCATCCACAGAATGATAGGCAAACTGAAGTGTTGAACAATAGCTTAGGAAATTTGTTGAGATGTTTGGCCGTTGATCGACCAAAGCAGTGGGATAATGTGTTGGTGCAAGCAAAATTCGCGTACACCAACTTTGTGAATAGGTCGAATGGGATGGGTCCATTCTAGGTAGTGCAAGGAAGGAGCATGCATGGAGTAACTAAATTAGTGGAACTACCCACCAGGACACACAAAAGCACCGACATTGAATCTTTTCCGACCATATTAAAGAAGTGCATGGCAAGGTGAAGCGACAATTGGAGAAGAGAAATGCCACATACAAGTTGCGAGCCAACATAAAAAGATGACTGCATTCATTTCTAGAGGGTGACTTAGTGTATGCACACCTGAGGAAAGAAAGGATCCAATGGGGAACATACAATAATCTAAAGTTGAAAAATATAGGTATCTGTAAGATCTTGAAGAAAATTTCAGACAATACATACGCGTTGGAGCTACCAAAAGAATTGGACATATTGCCAACGTTCAATGTTTCCGACATGTACAATCATGAAGAGGGGTCAAAGAGTGGTAATGAAAAAACTGTGGATTGGAAAGAGAAAATACCGATCCAACTAGAAGAAGAAGTCGAAGACATACTCGAAGAGAAAGAAGTTAGAAGAACGCACAGACAAAAGAAGAAATAATACCTTGTCTGATGGAAGGATATAAACTTAGTGGAAGTAACGTGGATTTTTGAAGAGAGACTCGAGGAGTTGTAGAACTGTGGCCTTAGTTCTTTTCAACCTAGGGAGGTTGATGCAGGGTCATCTAGGCCCAAGAGAACCAGTCTAATTTGAATGCCTGAAGTCGCTTGGAGGATAGTCTACGACCTGTAGAAAATGAAGCAAAGAGTCGACAAGAGAACGAAAGTCATGGGAATACCGATCTACTGTGGTTGATGACAGACGACGAGATTGAATAGTGAAGTTGCATGCATGGTGACCAACGACTAGTCCCATAGGACGATTGAAGAGTAGAGGATGTCAAGGATGTTACCGACAAGAGGATCAAAAAGATTCATGAGTTAGGCGTCGACGACGACAGAAGGTGACCGACAGAGAAGCCATAATTCCGAGGAACAAATCCATTTGAGTAGTTGGAACAGTTGTAGAGCAGTTATGGCAGTTGTTGTATAAGGACATATGGCAGAAGGAGCCGAGAAGAACCAGGGTTCAAAGTCCCGCTCAGATCTCCCCTTATAATATCTTCCTTGATATTCTAAGGGAATATCTGAGCGGTACTTTGAACCCTGAGACGCGTTTAAATACCAGTTGTGAACTAATGAAGAGGGTGGTTGTTAAGGTTGTGCTAGCAAGGTAAACATGGTGGTGGTTGTTGTTGCTTCTAACAAGGTACGAAGAGGTGGTTGTCTATGTACAGAGGATTGCATTCCTACGAAGTGTTAAGTGTTGAAAGAGTCGATGCCCATTCCGTTTCAACAGAGATGGGATCTATCTTGAAATTTCCTCCTGTAAAGAGATTGTTCATTTTATTGAAAGCCATGATTTTTGACATACTGTTATTGTATTGGTTGTGCATGTGTGTTTCGTTTCCGTTGTGTACACTGATCTGCAGCCGACCCAGGTCACGTTTGCATCATAGGGTTAGGTTTCTAAAATTGCAACCAGACGATTTACTGGGTAACATCCTCAGAATCGGGGGGGAAATGCTCGGAGGGCTTCCCATGATGTGTATTTAGTTGCGAAAAAAATTAAGGTTTATTTGGATTATGAGGATTCAAGAGGGTGTATAATTAGTTTTTATTAACATATAATCAGAGTTTATTTGGATCAATTAAGTTTTGTTCACATACATTGAGGGTTTAGTTAAATTAATTAATATTTATTAGCATATAACTTAAGTTTATTTAGGTTAATCACCATTTATTATCATACAATTAAAGTTTATTTGAGTTAATTAAGATTTATCAATATATAATAATGATTTTTTAATTTGGTTAATTGAAGCTTATTAATAATTTCATTAAAATATATTTAGATTTTAAGGTTTGATAAGGTGCATAATGAAATTTTTTCAACTTAATTAAAAATTATTAATGTTTAAAAAATTTACTTGAATTCATTAGAATTTAGATTTACTTAAAATTTATATATATATTTTTAATTAAACTAGTTATGTTTTGGTGATTCAAAAATCCTATACTTCATACATATGGAGAGAAGATACATAGAGAGAATATAGAATCATCTATTTGAGGGAATCTCCTAGTGTTGCCAAGGATAATGGATTCCCAAGGTTTGATTCTTCTTTTTATGCCATAGTTTCATTTGAAACTTTTATAAGAGTAAATATAGATCAAATGAGCACAATACATATCTAAAAATGTTTATGATGTTGATTTGATGTATTGCAGGTCATTTTCTATTCGGGTGGCTTGCATTTTTCCTTCTTGGTAACTTTGGTCCATTCCTTTGGTCAATTCTTGTAGTTCTCCTTCCTATAGTTCCACCTCATTCTCATTCTTATTTGGAAGGGATTGATGAATTTCCAAAATTTCTAGGACCTCTTCCTATTCCTCCACCTTATCGGTCCTCCTCACCCATATCTTGGGCAAGAGTGTGTTCATTATTGAGGGGGGAGGGTAGTCGATGAATCTCTAGAGGAGGGTCATGTCTTACTAATTTGTTCATGGAGTCAATCATTTTGCACATGTCATAGGTCGCTATGGGCTTAGTTGTGATGATTCCCTATGTGGTGAATATTTCTAAGTAGGGGGAGTGATTGAGAGTTTTGAACCTCCTTCTTACTTTGGTGCCTTACTTGGGGTTGCATGTGCTTTCTAGTTTGGATACACCATTACTTATTGTCTAGGTGATGGGGGAACCTTGTCAATATGATGATGACCCTCCATCATTGCATTCCACCATGTGGGTTTCCTTTGTAATTTTCGAGTGCATCGGGCCTTTGGTATCTTGGCACAATGCATTGCAATGTGCCTTGTTTTGAAGCAATCCCTACATCAAAAGGTGACTTGCTTATAATCCTACTACTGGGTTCAAACCTGGTAATTTTCTACGAGATTAATTTATGTTTGGAAGCCTTTGCTAAATCCATGTCAATTCATATCCATATGTAGGTAGTAATGTGTTGAATTTTGGTTTCCACACTCTTGAAGTGGAGTTTACCTTAGGCATTTTATATTCCCTGCGGCGAGTCAAAGCCCTAAAAGTGCAATGTAAGGTTAGGAATTCTGATCCAAATAAGGCCAATGGAGAGGGAGTCCAATGCAAGTTCAAATATTAAAGTCCATGGCTTGGCTTCATGTAAAGTATTGCTTTACCCCAAAACTATGGTCTAGAATTGAGGATTTAATCTATGTCTTCTGCAAGGTCAAAATCCTCTATGGAGAACCCTTTTTTGCATGGATACATAAAGGATTCATCCTTTGTATCTAGCTTATAGGTAGTAGTTACCCATTGATGTATATATGATATCTAATTTGCTAGAGGCCATTAAATAAATAGACAAGGCCATTCTCTTTGAAAAATCCAAACTATTCCTCTATGTATTCTACTATTTGTATGGATGGGACCAGAGCTTCGTCAACCATTTGAACTATGGGTAGTTCTAAATTATCCCTATCGGGTTTCCATTAATAATTTATTTCTTAAAATAAATTCTTGGGATCACCACATGTAAGGAGAGTGGCATGCCTAGGGTGACAAAGTTCAATTAATCTATTTGCAAAGCAAGAGGGGTCCTTTGAACCAAGGTGGAAGAATACAAGGGAGATTTACCTTTACCAGTGGGTGGTGGTGCATGCAATGATAATATGGGGGTTTCCATGAAGGTTGAGACAATCCATAATTCCATCATCTTATGCCAGAGACCATTGTCAAATATGGAGATACTATATGTGGGGAACAAGGGATTTATGTGGTTAGAGAGGAGATCCACGAATGTTGCAAAGGCACCAGAGAATGTGGTTTTGGATTGAGGTCAAAATTTCCAAAGGCCACATCGATACAACTTGGATAAAGCACTAGCTACCATCCTAGTGGTTTCAAAGCACTCTGTTGTTTAATAAAATTTATTGATATATAATAAAATTTTATTTAAACTAATAGAGTTTTATTAATGTATACTTAATGAATATATAATTATAAAATTAACATAGTTAGTTTTATTAACATTTGATGATGATATTGATATTTGTGGTTCCCTAAGACCAATGAGATTTATTCATCTAATAAATGGAATTAAAGTATATATTATTCAAGATTCTGTTTCTATATTCAAACATGGTGGAAAAGAAAGTACCGAGATTATTATGGTTTTCATAAATAAAGAAGTCTTGAAGAATAATCAAGTTATGAAATTGGATAAATTTGTGTCTTATATTATTAAAGGTAGGATAAGTTAAAATGAAAGGGTATTCATCCCCAACTTGCTTTGTATCACAATTTTTACAAATCCAATCATTGCAAAGAGTTTTTCGGTTAACGATAGTGACCAATTTCACTGTGAAAGTAATATGCATTGGTCCTAATTTTAGCAATATTCATTTGTTCTTTTAGCTCATAATGTTGGAAAAATCATTCTGATTTGTTAAAAATATAGGATTTATAAAACATTTGCAGTATTTCAACTTCTTCTTATTGATGATTTCATTGTTACTTTATGCCTTATATTAAACTTTATAGGGATGTAAGGTTGAAGACTGTCAATATTATTAATTTGATTATCCTCTTTTGCCTCAAAATCTCTAGCCCAACCTCTTTTAAGCATGCGGTGGATATTGTTGATTACACCGAGAGTAGCGAGGCGCTCTATAGCCCAGTATGGGGGAGATGTTGTAACGCGTAACGTTATGTAACATGCCATTCCCACACAAAAAAAATGCAAATGATGTCGACTTAATCCAAAAAATATATATTATATTGATTTCATCTTAAACTTAGATATATCAAGCATAGAATTAAATATCTTGAGGTGTAATTTTTTTCTTAATGTGTAAAACATTTACACCTCAAGAAATTGGATCCCTCTTGGTGCTTGATTGATCCAAGTTTAAGATGGATCTATGCTGGTACTAGAAGCAAAAACGAGTCTACATTTTCGTAATTTCAGAAATTTGTGTTTATGTTCTAAAAAGCTAATAATGGGTTTAGACTCCATGGAAGTACATCAAACTTCAATCAATGGAATGGAGTAAGGTTTTGCATTTAAATTTTAAATTATAGGTCACAAAACATTTTTTGATGTGTCCAATTTAGGGCCAACTTTCACAAGGTATGTTTCAAGTCCTTCATAGATGTAAAGAATATTGGGTTGATACAAGTGTTGAAAATGATTTTTTTCTTATCCCAATCCTAGGGATGAGAATTTCTACACTTGTTTTCAAAACCATCATAAGATTTCCCAACCACCAATTATTATCTTCTCAACATTGTGGTTCCAATTCAAATGGAAATTGAAATCTATACTTAAGTATGTAAATTGCACCTCTTCAAGAGTGTTGTCACCATATATAAACTTGTAGGATCACACATTTGTAGTGTCTTGAAAACAATTGTAAATGTTTGCAACATTTGGCAAATATAGGTCATTCGTTCATCCAAGTTTATTATTTTTCCATTGGGATTCACGATTCCTTCCTTAAACATTTATATTCTATTTAATTCATTTTCCATCTCCTTTCTCTAATATTGAGTCTTAATTATTAGCAATGCACACCACTATTGCAATTACATATGAAACAATGCCCTTATACCATTTTACTCTAGAATGGTATTCCACTTGTAAATTAGTTCAACTACAACACAAATTGCAAGGAAATTTAATTAATGGTACATAATATATTTAAATTATGGGACAATTAATCAACTTAACAATAATTAGCAAGCCTCAGGCATCCAACAAATACTTTTCTAAGTCCATTTACATTGTCATAAATTGTAGAAATAATATAGCTATGAAAATACAAAGTGATTCACCTCTCTTTGTTCAAATATCATGTTTCTAGACTATTTATAATAAGAGGGGAAGTAGGAAGAATCAAATATGTGGAAGAAGATCCATCATGATTGCTGGAATTTTATGCACCATTTTGATGAGTTGTCCAATCACACTAATACGTAATGGAATGTTTAGTTGTGGTGGTTATCACACTTGGTCAACTTGTTCAGTTACACAACAAAACAATAGTGCTATCCAACTTTTGTTAGGCACAATCAAGCTATGGTGCTAGACTACATGACTATTTTTAATACTTCAGTGTCACAATGTTGTGTGTTGTTAACTAATTATTATATGTTTTTTTTTTTAACACAAACGGTTAATGAGCTTTATATTAAAAGGTGGAGCAAGTTACATATAGAAGTAAGGCTGGTCCCAAAATTCCAGAACTGTCATAGCAAGTTCTGAGTTTTCCAGCCTCTGTAATTCAAAAATGGCATTATGCCTGATACAACCATAAGGACTGATACTACTATTACAACTGAAGATTTTAACAAAATGGCCTAATAAGAAACAACCAAAATATAACATAGGAGTAGAATAGAAACTAAATAGATAAACATCAGATCAACAGGAGGCTGCACCGGCGAGAATTAGTTGTCATGACAGTTGCGGGACATTTTTTCCTTGCTTCTAGCCGTATTTCCAACGTTGTTGTCGTCAATGTTCAGGATGACTGATGGGCTGTTCCCACTATTGGTCCTCACACAATCAACTTTATCCTCGACGATTCTCAGGCAGTTGTAAAGGGTGTCATGTTTGCCCATACTTTTTTCAGTGAAATCCTTTATCTTTCCGGTGCTTGCTCGAACTTCAGAGTTGGAGATTTGAACCAGGGTCGCTAAATTGGAGATAGCTTTTTTCATGTATGCAAGGTCCCCTCTAAGCCAGTGCACTTGCGTTTCCAGATCTTGAACTTGCAGATTGAGCTCAGGGGAGGGGCTTCCTTGCCCTTGAGGAGAAGCCCTATTCCCCATATCACTAGGAATGCCATGGTACCATTGACGAAAGACACCTTTTCCGCTCTCACATGAATTCATATGATACCCAGAAGCCGAAACCAAATTAGAAGCAAAACCACCGCTTGGAAATAGCCCAGTGCCTAGGGGCGTCCATGGGCCACCATTTCCAGAATTCACCTTAGCACCACCCCCCCTGGAGGAATCGACACCACCGGGGCCCTGGCAAATTTATGAGAGATAACGCTTATTGCCACCACTGCCAGCCTCCCCTGGGGTATTCTGTTCGTTCCTCCTGCATTTCCTACAATGCAGGGCAGTAGGGAAATGACTGCAATTATCCATGCCCCCCTGAGACAAGGGACGTTCAAACTTCACTCTGCAAAATAACACTAAGCCAACAGGAGCAGGGAACAAAAGCCAAGCAGGGAACAGGAAACAAGCGAACGAGGAGATAGACAGGGTACTTAACCCTTCACCACGTTGCATGATAAAGCCCTGCACTACCTTGGGGATCGTTCACAATAACTCCCCGCATGCGAGACAGATGGTGTCTGCCAGAGGCGACCGCCAAAAACGACGAGAGGACCTTTGATGTGAGCAGGGAGATCTCAAGGAGATTTTTGGAGTTAATGAGGCCATCGGTCGGGGGGAAATGGAGGGGTGTGTCCGGGACATAGGTTTAGGGAACCCAAACACCCACCTTGAGTATACCGTTGAGCAATGGATGTCCACAATTTAAACTTGCACCAAGGTTTGCCATGGAGTCGGCATCATTATTGTTTTTCTAAGAATATGATAGAAGGATAATGAGTGGAAATATTTGGACAAAAAGTAGAAGTGTTGATGCATC
This sequence comes from Larix kaempferi, assembly GCA_027924585.1. Lineage (NCBI taxonomy): Eukaryota > Viridiplantae > Streptophyta > Pinopsida > Pinales > Pinaceae > Larix > Larix kaempferi. Next base: position 8,245,861 of record BSBM01000252.1, read on the forward strand.
GTAGATATAGGCTTGTGGCTCAGAGTAGCTAAGTCCCTGGCGTCTCTGATCACCAACATTGAATCTCCGAAAATCACTAGATCTTTAATATTTTTGCTTCTGGCAATGTCCATCCCTTTTATCACTGCTAACCATTCTCCATCATTGTTTGTTCTTTTGCATATCCCCCATGTGAAATCCTCCACTTTGTTTCCATCGGGATCAAGAATACCCCCCCCGCACCTGCCAACCTGGATTCACTAATTCTTATATGTTATTCCACACTTTTGAAACAATTACCAAATTTTTGTAGTTGTATTTACTCAAATTCTTTCCAAAAGTTTTCCTCATTTTAACCATTGCAATTTGATTTTTCATTGTTACATATTTTCAATGATTAATGTCAATATTTTTCCATCACTTTGCTAAAAGAAGTATACGAGGCTCTATTTGATTAATGATCCTACCAGTGGCATTTCTCATGGAAACTCATGCTACAAAGGTGACAATTCACTGCAATGTGAATCCTTCTCATAAGTTCCATCTCTTTAATCACTTTCGTCAAAAAGGGAATTGCCTTATCCATTAAAATTCTATTAAAACCAACTAAGAACCAATTTGCTCTTAGTTTTATTTTTAAAGGTTTATGTCAATCACTTGATTGCTGCTTCTAGTTCTTTAAAGGAGGGTCACCATTCTAATAGTAAAGTTAATTCCCTTGTATCCTCAACCATAGGAGTGAATATATAGAAGATGTGATTGGTTGCCTAATATTCCTTTGTCCTTCCCATTAAGTTTAACCCCTTTTAATACTTGCCTTCCTTTTTTATATTAACATCTAATTAAGCTACTATACATACCACTTTTTTGAATTGTGCAAGAAATAGCTTTTATGGAGACAATCTACTACAAAATTCCTCTTTTGTCGACAACTGAGTGGTCTAAGATAGATTTGTTTGAATTAACTCTATAAAACATTATTTGAAATTGTTCAATAGTTTCAAAGTTAGCATCTTTCAAGGCTATCTACTACAAACCCCTCCTTTATCTATGATTGGTTTATGTATAAGTTTACTCTCCATGCCATATCAATTCTACAAGTGTTGAAGCTTTCCTACAATAAAGGAACATTTCTCTTCGATAAATTCCTCTCCCTCTTCTATATAATATTCCCTCTCTCCATTTAAACAAATTGAAGTATCCTACACAATGGGGTATTTAAATTAAAAGGCCTTCTTTAGGTAAGATGCCCGAACTTATTATTATGAAAACTAGGTGTATGTGTGTGTTTTTTTGTTGCTACATACGTTCTTATATAAATATATTTTATTCTTCGAATTTATCTAATAACATTTTTCTACTTATGGATATAGATCCTTAACCAATATGCCAAATTGAGGATTCAATAAAATACCCATTAATGTGTGTGTAAAAAGACAACTACAAGTAAAAATGAAATTCATAACCTTTTACATTGTAGTGCTTTAAACACCAACCTAGATCCATCTAAACTTTAAATCTACCACGTGTCGAGAGGGATCAAATCTCTTGAGGCGCAAACCTTTTTATTGTGAATCTCTTGTTGGATAGGTTTGCACCTCAAGGGATTTGATCCCTCTCAGCGCATGGTAGATCCGAAGTTTAGATAGATCTAGGTTGGTTGCAGTCCGGGGTGGTCACATTAAATTTGTAGATGATCATGATTATGTATATGAAGTATGTAAAAGGTAACTTCAATAACTCAATGAGAAATAGGCAAATAACAATGTTGAATGATGACACATGTGAATAGTAAGAAAGTAAGAGGATGTGTATAATCAATGAGAAATAGATTATCTGCAAATGCTACCGGTAGCATATTTGCAAATGCTACTGATATATTATCCTCATTTTGAATTTACTCTGTTGGGGCTATCTCAACATTTCTTGCATCATATGAAGTATGTAAAAGGTAACTTCAATAGTTAAATGAGAAATCAGGTGAATAACATTGTTGAATGATGGAACATGTGAATAGTAAAAAGTAAAAGGATGTGTATGATCAATGAGAAATAGGTTCTCTGCAAATGCTACCGATATATTACCCTTATTTTGAATTTACTTTGTTGGGGCTATCTCAACATTTCTTACATCATTATCTCGTCTAACAGTTACATGTTCAGCTCTGACATAGATATCCAAATCTATCATTATGTGTTCTTGTTGTTGGTCAACTTCCATTTATTGTGATCATTTTTGGAAAAATGCTCTTCGTTTCTCATAATTTATTTTTCTCTCTTCCTACTTTTGGTCAGGTGTCATTTGGTATGATTGAATTTTCATCGTGCTCTTTGTTGTTAATTTTGTTCCTTCTTCGTTCTTCCTTTTGTTCATTAGTGATATATGCTAACTTCTTTCTATGTCACGTAACATGTTCTCATCTCTATCTTCTCACTTCCTCAATGTACAAATCATCCATATCTCCATTATGAGAAGACATGATAACATGAATTAGTGTACCACAATCAAGCACCATAGTTAATTTTATTGAATCGGATAAAATTGAAATAAATGCATTGTACTCAATCAAGATCCATAGTCAATTGAATTGAATTGGATAACACTGAAATCAATGCACTGTACTCAATCAAGAACCATAGTCTATTGAATTGAATCAGACAACACTAAAATCAATGCACTGTACTCAATCAAGAGCCATAATCAATTGAATTGAATCGAATAACACTGAAATCGATGCATTGTACTCAATCAAGAACCATAGTCAATTGAATTGAATTGGATAACACTGAAAATCAATGCATTGTACTGAATCAAGATCTGTAGTCAATTGAATTGAATCGGATAACTGAAATCAATGCACTGTACTCAATCAAGAGCCATAATCAAATGAATTGAATCGAATAGCACTGGAATCAATGCATTGTACTCAATCAACAACCATAGTCAATTGAATTGAATTAGATAACGCTAAAATCAATGCACTGCACTCAATAAAGAGCCATGGTCAATTAAATTGAATCAGATAACACTGAAATCAATTCATTGTACTCAATCAAGAGCCATAGTCAATTGAAATGAATTGGGTAACACTGAAATCAATGAATTGTACTCAACCAAGAATGATAGTCAATTGAACTAAATGAGATAACACGGAAATCAATGCATTATACTTAATCAAGAGCCATCATATTATTGTGGACCAATGTTATTAACCGTAATATTGCCTACTAAGAAATTAATATTATTGACCCTATAACCTTAATATTATTAACCCTCTTAGTACCAACTAATATTATTAACCTCATTATATATATATATATATATATATATATATATATATATATATATATATAACTGTAACCCTAATATTATTAAGCTTTTAACTCACTCCTATTACACTCGATATCTAAATACATTCTTAAGTGACTCCTATTACAATCCATAACTAAATACATAATTAATCATTCTTAACTTACTCCTACTATAATCCATAATAAATACATGCTTAACACACTCCTACTAAGTAACTGAATTCCAAAAGAAATGGAACGATTCAACCCTCAAATCCATCTAAAGAACATTATAATATAACTATATTGCCATCTTATCTATCTTTTTACTTTTGTAATCGTCATTTAAATTGAGTAGTAAAGAGTAATATACAAAGTAAAGTAAAAATACATAATTTTTAGAAAGGTTAACATCACATTAAAGAAATCTTTCTAGTGAGAATGTGCATTTAAAGAAACAATTACAAGGAATCTTAATTTAGCAACTTAAGAGTATATACAAACCTTTTTTCTAAATGACTAAAATTAACTTAGGAAATAAATGAGAATTATTACTACACATTGAACAATTAAACTTTTATTTAAAGATTTTTGTTCAGACTATTAAAGTACTTCCGGGTAGATAATATTACATTTGAAATGGTGTAAAAATTTTGTATAGATAATATTACATTTGAAATGGTGTAAAAGTTTTGTATATATTCTTAAATTTAAATTGGCATCAATTTGATTACTTTTTTTAATTTATTTTAAAGTTTTTTTTTAAATTTTATCTATCTTTTTGTAATTGTCATTTAAATTGAGTAAATAATAATATACAAAGAAAAAATAAAAATAAATAATTTTTCAAAGGGTAATATCACATTAAAGAAATCTTTTTAGTGAGAATGTGCCTTTAAACAAACAATTACCCAATCCATATGAGAAGCACTTGCTATTAAACATTTACCGAGCATTTGCTATAAATCTTAATTTAGCAACTTAAAGTTAAGAGTATATACAAACTTTTTTAAATGATTAAAATTAACCTAAGCAATTATTAAATTCTAATTTTTCAGAATTTGATTTACTAAAGAAAAGTTTAATTGTTGAGTGTGCACTAATAATTCTCATATATACTCATATATTTGTAAAAAATTATGATATTTTTTTATTTACTGTAGTAATAAATGAGAATTAGTGTAAAAGTTTTGTATCATCAATTTAATTACTTTTTAAATTTTATTTTAAAGTTTTGTTTTTTTGTTTATTTAAGCTGATATCAATTTGACAACATTCACATCTCCCCCATATTGGGGTGTAGAGCGCCTCTTGGTGCAATTATTTGCCTTCCTCTTTCTAAACAACCAATATATAACTCCTTTAGTTATAGAATTAAAAGCTAAAATACATTATTAGACTCCCAAACCAAATCACTACTATTAGTGGTCCCAACAATTCCATTATCATGAAAAATAGGCCATTGTTGATAAATAACTATATTGCTAGATTTTTAACAAAATTCTCATATCATATTCCTCCCATTATGCATTTCTTTCTTCCACACCACTCCCAGCTCATTTCTCCAATACCCAAATTGAAAATACAATTGTATTGAACTTCCATATTGACATATACATTATGCATATTTTCTATTAATAATTATCCAAATTAAGCCCATGTTTGCCAAGATCTATCCTAGCATTCTACCCATTTCAATTTTTCCAAGATCTATCTTGGCATTCTATCCAATTCAATCTTAGGCGTGAAAACTTCAATGTTGTAGCCAACAAATGTCCTTTGTTGTGGTAGGGTAAAGAAGATGAAGAATTCTTGAAATCATGGCAGGTTTTTCCTTTATCCTTCTAATAATCAATTTGTAATGTGTAATGAGTAAGACACGGTTGACATCGATAGACTTAAGATTTTTGAGACCATAGATGAAGAAGCTTATACAAACATTTACACATAAACATATTATAACAATTCAAATTTGATTTAAGATTAACTGTATAATCGTGTATAAATGAATTTCAACATTGATATAATATTTGTTACTATCTCCAACTCAAGGGATTGTTAGGGCCAAATATCTTAAGTTAGGTACACCGGATGAGTTTACGAAGGATGCCATCCACAAATGTGGGGAAGCATTCTTTGGGTTTTCCCTTTATGTTTTTTTTGGAATTTTTTTTTACCATATAATCCAAATAATTATTATAGAGATGTGAAGAAGCATTCATAGAGTTTTCCTACAATATTTTCATTGGAAACAAAAATTGTTATTATCCCACCCCAATTATAAGTATCAGAGAGATGTGAGAAGCATCCCTTGGATTTCCCCACAAGGATTTCATTGGAAAATAAAACATTTGTCACTATCTAATCTAAACTATAAGTATCTCAAAGCATTCCCACATCTATCTCTATGTTTTCCTTGGGAAAAACATTTACTATCTAATCCAAACAATAATTATTACAAAGTTGTGGGGAAGCATTCATTGGGTTTCCCTACAATGTTTTCATTGGAAACAAAAAAAATTATTATCTGATCCCAATTATAAGTATCACATAGATGTGGGAAGCATCTCTTGGGTTTCCCTACAAAGATTTCCTTGGAAAAGAAAATATTTGTTACTATCTAATCTAAACTATAAGTATCACATAGCATAAACAGTATAAACATCAAATTATAAGTATCATAGAGCATGAACAGTAGACAAATCAACCCTATTGTGTTACTATATGATCTGAATTATAAGTATAATAGAGCATGAACAGTGGAAACATAGTGGGAAGCATCCCTTGAGTTTCCCATCTAGGTTTTTCTTAGAAAAATAAATTGTTACTATCTAATCCAAATTATAATTATCACAGAGATGTGGAGAAGCAGCCCTTGTATTTTTCTGCTAAGTTTTTCATAGGAAAACAAATTTCTGGTTACCATCTTGCTCAAAATATAAGTATCCCAGATATGTGGGTTTCTCAAAAAGATTTCCTTCGAAAAAAATAATATTTGTTACTATCTGATCCAAATTATAATTATCAAAGAGCATGGACAGTGGAGACATCAACCCCTTTTGTGACTATCTGATCAGAATTATTGGTATCACAGAGCATGAAAAATACTTTTATAAAATAGATAATGTCCAAGGTTTACAACAAATATCAATAAAAAATATGACAGATGACATTACTTCACAAACATAAATATTTTGTAAAGATGGCATTAAAAAGATCAGAGTGATTTGAAGACAATTTTCAGCTAAATAGACTTCATTATAACATTACATGACATGCATGGGCAACAAACCAAAGTTTACAGTTGATGGACACTATTTAATTATATATGCAACACAGCAATCTAACTTCCACTACACATCCTCAGCTGTTCCAAGTAAAAGTATTTTGATACTTCTCAGGCCATCTTGAATCTTCATAAATTTGAAATCGATATGGCACTACTTATGATCACAAACTCTGTATGCGGCTGCAGGAAATGAAAACCATCATATCCATTTCAAAATATTGGCCCAATACAAAATGTATCGCTGTCATCAAATGCATTTTGTTGGATGCTATGTTGCTCCATCAAGTGGTTCAAGGTTAAAGCTTACATTCCAGCATCCATGATTGGATTCAGTTGTATTGATCTGAGAATGCATATGGGTTTGAGGGGGTATATAATTACTTGGCAGAGCAAAATTAGTCTTAGCTTTTGAACCCCTTAGTCTCCTGGCTGCAGCATCATAAGCCTTTGCAGCTTCCTCTGCAGTATCATATGTACCAAGCCAATGCCTGCATTTGCCAATGCGGTCTCTAATCTCGGCCGAGAATCGACCCCAAGGCCTCCTCCTCACACCCCTGAAGGCCTTGACTGCGTGATTGTCATCAGAGGAGCAGCGCACAGAATTTTTCCCAACACCACCACTTTTCACTTTAATGCTCAAGACCTCCTTCTTCTTCTTCTGTACAGTAAAAGTATTGCCATTAGATCCTTCCAAAGCATGAACATTAGACTCCATAGCACGACCCTTTGACTCGAAAGAAGGCTGCAAGAGACTCTCATGATAAACAGATTGTCCTCCAGCAATTGCACCAATGGAAGAAACAGCCATTTGGGTGTCTGAAACACCATTCATACTGCAAGAAAAAATATGATCATGCAAATTATCAGTAGATTCAACTGGCAATTCAAAATCCCCTATTCCTTGCATATTTTCGACGGGTCCAAGAGATGAAAAAGCGGATTCATAACCAGAGTTCAGCGAACCAACTTCCTCCTCCACTGAAAGCAACATGGGAATCTGCATTTCCAAACTCAGAAAATCATAGTGGCTAAGGTCCATATTGCTAATAATAATAATCGGTGACACTGTTACTGCTTGATACAGATATCTCCAAGACCATACAGACATATATAGGAGAGCAATATATACAAAATGGGACCAGGCGGGATTAAGAAGAAATTGGCATAAATGGAAAATAACATAGCATGGGTCATGACAACAGTTTTAACGGTCAATTGCAGTAAGAGTGGAATTGCAGTAACAGTGGGATTGATATGGGGGAGTGATGTTGGTCTCATGTTTGCATGCTCAATCAATGATGGGTGGTTAATACCATCTTGTCCCTTAAATGCATATTCCTTTGATTTTATTATGCTTACAGGAATAATGGCTTAGATTACATATTAAAACAGCATGATAGTTGTAACAGTCAATTGTAATAACAACAGTGACATGTGAGATTGATGTGTCCTCATAAAACTGTGGAGAATAATGTAGAGGTGTGCTCAGTGAATGAATGATTGGCTTTTAATATCCTCTCATCCTTAAATGCTAATACCTCTCTCTATGTTGGAGTCATTGTACTGTTCGATTTATTGTGATTATGACTCTTAATTATGATTACAAACTCTTACAAATTTAGCTCAGTGCCATGATTATGATCACAATTCGTCATTGTTATTAGTGAGCTATAACATCTTGGAGAATGAAACAATTAGTAGCCTCGAAAGTTGATATTGAGTATGATATCAAAAGAAACCATACTATCCATACACTGAGATCTGGCTCTTAATGGGAGGAAGTTAATAAATGGATTTAATTTTAGAAAGTTAATAAATGAATAAACTTTTGGTTCTTTAGAGTAGAATTTTTATAGTAGAATTTTTTTATAGACCTGGCAGAATTATGGTAAAATATAATTTCATTTTATTCATTAAAAAACTTTGATGATTACATTTTGTTTTTAATAATTATTTATTTGACTAAAGTTCAAAAAAATGAATAAATCAAGATGAGACATTAATTCACTGAGAAAAAATAAATTTTAAAAACAAATGAATTTGTCTAATTATTAACTACATTTCCAATTTAAAATGCTTTTTGACACTGCATAGCAAATTTACTTTCAAATTCTTGGCCACATAAATCTTTAAAGAGGAATGCTTATTTAGTATGTACCATTTGGAATGCTTAGTTTCTTCGGTGTTGTAAAGCAAATTTACTTTGACATTCTTGGTCTAAAACCTTTAAGGAACCCAGTATACATTTATGTTTTAGTGGGACTTAGTAGCAGCTTGTTTCAGGATGAGCAAGCCACGTGGTCATGGGAAACTATCAATGGGTTTGACGTGGTCATGGGAAACTATCAACGGGTTTGTGGGTCAATTGAGATTATTTATGTCCAATCAAGGACATTTGATGAAATTAAAGAGTGTGATTAAGGAGTTTTTAGGATGATTAATGAAGGTAGGGATATATATACAAAACAAATGGCTTACAATGTGGGTAGGAGATGTGGTGACCTAACTACGATGTTAATTATAATTAACAATTTTAAGAAAAAATGATTTTCTTAAAATCACAAAAGATTGTAAAATGGAAGTGATAATAATTTACATAATTTAAATTTATTGTTGAATTTAATGGAACATTTTTTTGCACGAAACTTTAAATCACTTTACTAATTAATTGATTCAATTCACTTCACTAATAACACATCTTTAGCACATATATTATCCATTTTTTATTGGTAAGTGAAGAGCCATGAACCCAAATATTCTCTATGCAAAATTATACTTTATCAACGAGTATAGGATAATCTCCACATCATATTATATTACTTTATTTAATAAAATCCATATTTATTAAGAAGTTTTATAATATTTATTTTCTAAAAAATTGTAGACTCACTTTCTTATTTGTAGTTCTTACCTAGGTCAATGAGGTTAACCTCATTTCTTTAGTTGAGTTTGGATTTGATGGAAATTTCTAATACATGAATCCCAAAGTCCATCTTGGTAATAATAATAATAGTGGCACTGCTACTGTATGGCATTTCTAAGACCATACAGACACATATAAGAAAGAAATAAAGATATAAGATGGGACAACACATGATTGAGAGGATATTGGCATAAATGGAAAATAATATAGCATGGGGACATGAAATGGTTGTAATAATCAACTGTAGTAGCAGTGGGATTGATATGGGGGAGTGACGTTGGTGTCATAAAATTGTGAAAAATATAAATGGTTTGTTTGTACGTTCCATCAATGATGGGTTGTTAATATCATCTTGTCCTTAAATGCATATTCCTTTGGTTTTATTATGCTTACATGAATAATGGTTTTTATTACAAATTAAAACAACATGAGAGTTGTAACAGTCGATTGCAATAACAACAGTGACATGCGAGAGTGATGCTGTCCTCATAAAACTATGGAGAATACTGTAGTTATTGTGTAGGCATGGTCAGTCAATGAATGATTGGATTTTAATATCCTCTCATCCTTAAATGCTAATACCTTTCTCTATGTTGGATTCATTGTGATTATGGCTCTTAATTATCATTGCGAACTCCTACAAATTTAGCCAAGTGCCATGATTGTGATTACAATTCTTCAGTGTCATTAGTGAGCTATAACATTATGGAGAATGAAACAATTAGTGGCCTTGAAAGTTGATAGTGCTTATGAGATCAAAAGAGGCCATACTATAAATGAGCATGTATTTGAAATCAACAGGTGAATATCCATACACTAAGATCTGGTTCTTAATGGGAGGAAGTTAATAAATGGATTTAGTGGGAGAAAGTTAATAAATGGATAAACTTTTGGTTCTTTATGATAGAATTTTATTATGGACCTTGTGTTGCCGCCTGGTTCCACACCTGGGGAAAACGCAACAGAAGTCTTCAAGCTGTTGGTGTGGCCTTGGGGGCAAGTCAGAGTCAAGTGTTGTCACTTGGGACTCGACTCCTCCGTCTAGGCTTTCCTAACGAAGCCAAGGGGGGTGGACCCTAAAAAATGAAAACAAAAAACTAAGGTGTCTAATCTAGGAGTTAGAAAAATATTTTTGATAACCAAAACAAAGCAGCATATACCTTGTAAGGCAAAGCAATCAATCATCAATACATCATTTGCTCTCATTCATTATCATAATCATTCATTTGCATCATTTGTCAATGAAATAACATTAATATAGACCAGTGCTTTGTGATGGAGTCAAATAAATGCATGAGCAGAAAAAGTAAATGTAGTGCACGTGTTCTTGGTTTATTTTAAAGTTAATGTGAAGGTGATCTTTTTATTATGGTTGGTTGGTTCCCAATATACGCGAAGGCATGGGGGAACATGTCCGGAATTTTGATGTGTGGCTTCCCTATCTGGCTTGGGCTGAATCGGAGTCTCGAGGAGGTGTTTAGATGCTGTACCAACGAGGGCAAGCCTAACGGTTTCCAAGAGGTCACTACTCAGTTTTGTCCCAAGCCTTCTGAGAAATTTCCCCATGACAACAAAATGTTCGTGATGTGCCAGATTTTCACATAAAGGGTTTTTTATTTGGGGCGGTGTTAGCTCCTATTACTAGTCATCTCCCCCTTTCTGATGTGTACCAACTGGATCAGACTAAGCTGCAAGTCGGCCACAGAGCATACGGAAGAAGACCTTGGTATTTTTTAGAAAATTTTATTGAACCAAAATTTTATCTTTTTTAAACCCCAGGAGTCTCTTTTCAGGCACGTACTCGGGCAAGCCCTTATATAGAAACCCTACTTCAGGAAAGCAAGGGGGGGCGTTTTTGAGTTTGTAAAAAAAAATGGTAAAACTACGTTTTGAGTGAACGTGTGGCCCGCTAGTGGAACGAACCAACAAGGTTGATTTTAACCCTAGTTAGTTTTATTAAATGCCGAAAATAAAAGAAGTAAACTACTCTAAAAAATCACACCATGAAAAAAGACGACACAGGCCACCCTTGGGGGGATGGGGTGTGGGTGCTGGCTAGCCCACTTGCTCTCGTTTAATAATCTTTTACAATGATTATAGAAGTTCCCCAGTCTACTTAAAGTGACTTGGTGGCTTACAATTTTGAGGGAAAATTAATTGGTTTTACAAAAAATATTAATTTCGGTCCTCCGGATTGCCTGGATCCTTGAAATTTCGGCAGCACCTCCTCCTACCTGTTCGTACTTTGCTGCAAACCAGCAAGCAATTATTAGTATAAGATGCCCAAAAACACTTTAAGAGTGTCTTTGGAACACCTCCAAAAAAAACTCAAAAATTTCTAAGTGAAAATCTAAGTAAAAATGCAAAAAAAAAAAACCAAGTAAGACAAGCAGTGAGGCTTGTTCACTTGGGATCTTTGCGAGCTTTATGAGCTGCAAATTTTTAGCTCTTATAACAACCAAATATACCTTAAAAATCAGGACTAACACTACTCAACAAAACTTTGAAAAATTTAACAATTCTTTGCAAGTCTTGAAAAAGTATGATGCTAAATGAAGGAAGAAATCTAACAGTCAAAGATATGAGCTTTGTAATAGTCTAAACCAAACCTTCATGAAGTGATTTCTGATCTATTTAAAATATGGACATGACAATATGAATCAGAAATATTTCCAAAAAAAAGTAACCAGTTAACCAAAGTAAATTTTTTGTTTATAAAGGAGAGAGAGAAAATGAGCCAAATTTTGTTTGAAATCCGAAGCTTTGGAGTAATATTTGTGGTGTTCCGAGGGACTGCATCTACAAACAAAGATTAGAGAGGAGGAAACAAACAAGATCCACCTACTCCAGTTGAAATAACCTGCACATTACACACTTTGCAAACAAAGATCAAGTGTATAAATATATCTGAAAAAGAAATCAATGCTGAACACTCATAAACAAATGAAACATACAGGCATGATTTTCTTTTGCAAACATATAACAATGGACTAGACAATAAACAAATTGAAACTAGTCTATCTCATAAATTAATACTAATCTTTCCAATGAGTACAGTTGATACTATTGAATATCAAAACTTATGCACAGGTTACCTCCATCATACAAGCCCAAAATGTTTCATCCACTCACACAATGCACACCACATATCTGACCTCCAAAGTCTTCTTTATTCATACAAGAAAAATATTACAATCATAAGTCTCATGCTCCCAATTCCAACTCTCTGGAGAGCAATGGAGACAAAGCTTGAATTTATAGAGAGATGGCCAAGGAAGGGCGTGAATGCATGAAGGGATGAGTGGCACGATTTAGGGAGTGGATGGGGCTGCTCCCACCACTGAAATAGCTGCTCCATAACAGCACCAAATCTGCTGCTCACTCCTCAATTCGTGGTTGTCCACTCTCATAAGTGCACCCAAGCTAAGTGGGGAAATGCGCCCAAGTCAAGTGGGGACACATTCCTATCATTTGGGGCTGCCAACTCCCTTACAAAACAGCTAACAATGCTCCCTAAAAGGTGCTGGTCGAAATCAGACCACTAATCACTCAAAAACTTTTTTATTTTTTTAAAGTCATTTTGCCAATTTTCAAATTTTTATGAATTTTTTGGGTTTTTTTTGGGTTTTTTGGATTTTTGTGGAAAAATAATCACCCAAACATTAGAAAGAGTGGGTTTAGGGGGTGCTCTGAGTTAGAAAACGAGCACCCCTAAGGCAAAAAAGACCTCCAGATGCCACTTCCAGGTCATTTACAAATTTCTTAATTGAACCATAAAAAAATGGCCCAATTTACGGAAAAAACAAACTTGCCGAAAATTAAAAAACAACCTAGGGGGACTTAGCACATGTCCATATGACTCAAAAACAATGCCTAGCATGTTCATATACATTGACCCATAGAATTTAACAACCCCCTAAGTCCCGTTAGCCTCCTCAGGCATTCCGGCTTTGGAGGAGCAGGAGAAAAAGCCAAAAATTATGTTATGCACTAATGCAAGACATAATAACTAGGTGAAAAAACTCCTTGGAATACCTGACTTACCCAAAAATTCCTAGGGAACCAAGTCTTTTACAAAACACCATGCTTGTACGTTTTATTACAAACCCCGCAGGGCCATGGACATGTGGAAAAAGTTTAGAAAAAACGGGAGCCTTAAAAAGGCCAGCTGGATATCAAATCACCAAAAATGAACATGTATCATGTTCCACTCTGCCCGCTCGCTTGATAATCCAACCAAGTACAACTTAGTTGGCAACATCTGGCTCCAACTGCGGGACGTGTGCTCGATATGATTCTCTCAATCAAAGAGAGTATGCGAGATTCCAAGAATCTCTGGTTCCTGCCATAAAATTAAAATGTATCAATCCCACATCTTTTGCCAAATGAAACATAAGTTGCAACATTTATTTCAAACTAAAACTAAAGCAAGCAAATGAAACTAATATACATCAATAATATACAGAACATAATGTATAAAAATGCAAGGCAAAGGTTTAGAGATGGCCCTGCTATCAATCTGCCCCCGTGGGCATTAGGGAATCTTCTTTGAAGAACAACTTGAGATGTTGTCCATTGACTGGGAGAGTCAATATTTCTCCATCCATAGTGCAAAGGAAGAAATAATTAACCCCTGCTGGTTCAAATATAACATATGGTCCCAACCATAGGCTATCAAACTTTCCATGCTTCCCTGGCTTATCCCTTCGCTTGTCCCATAAAAGAACCCAATCCCCTGGCTGGAAATCTTTTGGCTTAGCTGACCTGTCAAAAGTTCTTTTAACCCTATCCTGATTTCTGATACTTTGGTCTAAGGCCTTTCTTCTAGTTTCATCCAATTTCATAATTTGCTCAATTCTATTCTGCATACCATCATCATTTGAATCATAATCATGCAACATCTGATATACCGGCAATTGAATATGAATGGGAACAGAAACTTCCAAACCATAAACCAACTGGAAAGGGGTTTTCCCAGTAGCACATTTCTGTGTTATTCTGTCAGCCCATATAGCAAATTTTATCTTAGAATCCCAAGACCTCTTGTTATCCCCAACAGTTTTCTTTAAAATGTTCATTAAGGTCTTGTTGGTTGATTCAGCCAATCCATTTCCTTGGGGATAATAGTTGGATGAGTGGGAAAGGATTATACCATATTTGAAGCAAAATGCTGAAAAGGCCATGGAACTAAAACTAGGACCATTGTCAATTGTTATCTTGGATGGCACCCCAAATCTAGTTATGATATGATTTTCAAGAAAGTCCATAACTACTTTATCAGTGGCATACTTAGTAGGGATTGCTTCCACCCACTTGGTGAAATAATCGGTGGCAGTTAGGATCCAGGTATAACCATTGCTTGAGTTTTCCTTAAACTGACCGATAAAATCAAGACCCCATTGTTGGAAAGGAGCTTGAACAACTACTGGCTCAAGAGGTAAAGTTGCCAACTTCTGTTTCCCAGTGAACAACTGACATTGGGGACAAGATCTGACAAACTTATGCACATCAGTAAACAAAGTGGGCCAATAGTAACCCGATCTAAGGATCTTGTGGGCTGTGGTGTCTACTGCATAATGCCCACCACAAAATCCAGTATGAAACTCAACCAGAAGTTTTTTGGAATTTGGTTCATCAACACATCTAAGAACTAAGCCATCAAGATTTCTCCAACCTAATCCATTTTGAGTTATGCAATACTTAGTGGCTTTAAGTCTTAGAGACCTTCTTTTGTGACCAACAAGATGTTCAGGACATGTAAAATTGTTAAGAAGGTAAATAATGTCGGAATACCATTGTGTTTGACTTAATCTTTGAAGTTCTTCAGATATGACAGGTGCTGACTCATTATTTTGACAAATCATTCCTACAACTTTCTCATTGCTTTCCGTCATCATGCGTGCAAGACCTTGTCCTTTGATTAACTTGTTAGGTTTTATCTCCAAGTCATACTCTTGTATTTTGTACACCCATTTTCCCTTTATACCAAGGCAATCCTGTTGAGCTAATATATCTTTAACAGCGGTATGAGGAACATAACCCACAACCTTGGAATACCCAATATATATTCTGAAATGTTTCAAAGACTTAACAAGGGCATAAGCTTGTTTCTCCATTATAGTATATTTAAGCTCCGAATTTTGTAAAGCTTTACTAAAGAATGCTATGGGTTGTTCTTGGCCTTGGTCATTTTTCTGAAGTAAAACTCCAGCAATAGTATGCTCAGAAGCAAAGGAAAAGATTTGGAATTCTTTTGAATAATCAGGGCTTATCAACACAGGGGCTCTAGATATGGCATCCTTGACACCTGCAAAAGCTTCTCTTCCTTGCTTACTCCATTCAAACTTAGTATCTTTTTTAAGTAAGAGTTGTAGAGGCTTCATTAGCTCAGCTAGATTTGGAATAAATCTTCTAATGAAATTAATTTGGCCATTGAAGGATTGGAGAGCTTTGACATTGGTAGGGATAGGAACTTTTTTAATGGCCTCAACTCTTTCAGGATCAACCTTTACACCATCCTTAGTGATAACATGTTCCAATATTTTACCCTCATCAACAAAAAGCACAAACTTAGCAGGATTTAAAGATATGCCATACTTTCTGCATCTCTCAAAAATCTTTCTAAGATGGCCAACATGATCTGATCTTTCCTTAGAATATACTGTTAGATCGTCCTGATATATTTCAATAATTTTACCAATCAACCCATTAAAAGCAACATCCATAGCACGTTGAAAGGTAGCACTAGCATTAGTAAGACCAAAAGGCATTCTAAGGTACATGAAAGTGCCCCAAGGTGTAGTAAAAGTAGTTTTATGTTGATCTTCCTTGCTTCCTAGCACCTGGTTATATCCAAAAAATCCATCAAGAAAAGACATCATACCTGATCCAGTTACCTTCTGAAGTAAAGTGTCCATGCTTGGCAAAGGATAATTATCTTTTAGGCATGCCCAGTTCAAGTTTCGGAAGTCAATACACAATCTGATATCCCCATTCTTTTTTCTAACAACCACCAAGTTAGAACACCAAGTAGAGTGTCTTGTTGGAGCAATGATGCCTGCTGCCAACATCTTTTGAAGTTCTTTGTAAACCATAGGGGCCAACTTGGGATTTATTCGCCTCAGTTTTTGGTGAAAAGGCTTGATACCTGGTTTAAAAGGGATTGTATGTTGAAAAATATCCTCACGATAAGCTTTAAGTTCATCATAGCTGAAAGCAAATATATCCCTATATTCATAGATCAAGTCAATCGAGGCTTTTCTTTCTTCTTGAGATATTCCTTTTCCAATTTTTATCATTTTTGGTTCTTTTTCAGTTCCTATGTTTATTTCAATAAACTCCCCTGGTTTTATTGAACTCTTTTTCTTTTTATGGCCATCTTGTCTGTCAAAAAGCTTCTCTAACTGGGTGATGCTTTTGGAAATTTTGTTCCTCGGCTGATCCTCTTCCTCTGGATACTCTTTCCCTTCTTCCTTATAGGTGATTTGACAATCAGAAAATTCTTGAAGATTATGGATGAAGTTGAGAATTTGCTTGTCACTGTCAAACACTTGCCAATGATCTACATTGTCAGGGATTAAAGGTCTAAAGTTGATTTCAAATTTCCCATTCCCCTTTAATAATTCCTCAGTTGGTTGAAGTGTAGAAGCTGCCACAGCTAGTTGATCTGCCTCAGTGTTTTCTTCTCTAGGAATTGCCATGATATTTAAAGCATCAAACCATTCCATAGTATCCTAGACAACATTTCTATATTGTTTCAACCTTCGACTTTTGCAAGCAAATATGTTTTTAACTTGGGCAACGACTAAATCAGAATCACCTTTAATAGATAAAATTTTAATCCCCATATCTTTGGCGATTTCTAACCCTTGCAAAAGGGCTTCATATTCAGCCACATTATTTGATGCATCAAAATCAAGTCTGAAAGCAAATTTGAAAGTTTGCTTAGAAGGAGAAGTTATGACAATTCCAGCTCCTTTTCCGTATCTTGAAGATGCCCCATCAAAACTCATCCTCCATACCTTATCTTTCTTTTCATCTTTCATGGATACTTCTTTAAAAGGTGCTATGAAATTTGATAAGATAGCATAGTTTCCAAAGTTGTCTGTTTGATGCACAAATTCATTAGCTAGATTCTGTGGGTCTTCAACATGGAGTTTTCTAGCTTGTTCATTGTATAACTTAACCGTTGTATGTTCTGATGCAGGGATAGTAGCATATGACCAATCCATCCTTATGTCTCCCCCTAAAGATGCAGCCCACTTTCTGGATAAAAGCATTCCCCAATTGTCTGGCACATCAATAACTACGACATCCATGGTTAAATGGACATCAGGATACTTGGCCAACCTAACAGGTAGATTTATAATTATACCAATAGTATCAACTTCCCTCGAATCCATGGCACACACATTGTGATAGGGTCTAGTTGTTTTTAAACCCAATTGATCCATAACCCTTTTGGTCATAACGTTTGAAGAAGCACCAGAATCCAACATGCAATTGTGCACAAGCATATTATTGACAAGCAAGGAGACATAGAAGGGAGGGTGGTCTTCCTTATGAGGATTCACGCTATGCAAAATAATTGGGTCATCTTTATGATTGACTATGTTTTGAAGCTTAGGTTCTTCTCTAGTCTGGCTAAGATTCACTCTCTCTGAGTCCATAGGAGTTTTTCCCTTTTCTTGTTGAGGATGATCTATCACTTTCATAAGATTTTCTTTTAAGCTTGGGACTTTGATAAGGTCAGTAACAAGAACAGGAATCTTTGCAGAAGATAACCATTGAGCCAAATCGACATGAAGATTTTCAGAGTTGGGAGAAGGTGTTACCTTAGGAATATTCTGATTCGAGTTTGATGTTCCAATATTGTCCTTTCTTTGATATGTTAAACCTTTGAACTTTGAAATCTCAAGAATTTTCTCTGGTGGAGGCATCTCATCAAATCTAAGGGTAGCTTTATCTTTCAAGTCCTGGCTGTAATATCTAGCTTGTTCCCAAGTTTCTTTGGAGACAGGGTGAGTTTGACCCACAACATTGATATATTCAGACTGGTTCTTAGGCTCGCTTGCTAATCTAACACTGCTACTGGCTTCTGACGAATTTTGTTCCATTGACCATTTAAATATAGCACAAGTAGACTCCTCATGGAAACTATCACATGCCCTACAAAAAGGAGGAATTTCTTCTGAAAGAGCATTTACAATTTCCAAAGGATTTGGGGTCCTCTGATCTTGAAAGGGAACTTTTCTCTGAAATTGAGGCCTAGGAGCATACTGGGGCTTAGGCACATACTGGCTTGAGACTTGGTGGTTTTGAGATCTTTCAATGGAGATCAACCTGTTCTGTATGGCGGTCATGTTGGAAGCTTGATTTGAAACAACTTCTTTTAAGAGTTGAGTGATTTCTTTCAAAGGTTCCTTTGAAGGATCCTTGATCTCAGTGTTAATGGTTTTTTCTTTACTCTCATTTTGCTTCATAGGAACATTGGCCCTTGTGAAACCAGGAAGATGAGAATTGCCACAATTTAGCATGTTCTTATCAATTTTCTTGGCCAATTCCATGGCCTTCTTTAGATCGGCAGGTTCCTTATCACTCAATTGATATTTCAACTCTTTGCTAAAAGCTTCCATGTAGTAAATGAGGATGGAATTATCAGGTAGCTTGATATCAGCATGAAGTCTACCCACAATTTCATTGATTTTTTTGTTAAATTCTTCCATTGTCTCATTTTCACTTTTCTTAGTATTGGTCAAGGCATCTAGAAGGTAGCGGTCTTCTTTGATGTCCCCCCATTTGGCCAGGAAACCAGTTTCAATTTCTTTATAGGTTTTGTACTTGTCAGCTTCCAACTTGTTAAACCATTCATAAGCATCTTCTTCCAAAGATAGAGCAAACAACTTCATTTTTACATCTTCATGCTTGGCACCCAAGCACCACTTGTCAAAACAATGGCAAAATTGAGTTATATGGGATTTAGCACTAATAGCATTATTTCCTTGAAAATATGGCAACTTGTCAATAGCTTTTTCAGGAATATCATGAGGGTAACCAACTATAGCAGTAAAATCATAAGGACCAAACTCAACCATTTCAACAAGAGGACTATTCAAATTATTTTCTGTGAATAAAAGGTGAATATCAGAAATTGACTGAGAACCAAGATCCTCAAGGGTTTTTCGAGAAGATAGCTTGCTTTTCCTTCTATGATAGACCTTTTCATGCTTAGGAAAGAACTGAAGCAAGTTCTGAGGATTCCTTCTTGTAAAACGCCTTGGTAAATTTGTTGACAGTGGAGTCGCTAGATGTTCTTAGTCAATTTAAAAAATTCACTATATACATCAAACAAAGCAAAAACAAAAAGGAAAATGTAATATCCCTTTTTCAAATTTTATTAAAATGCCCAATTTTCCACTTTTTTTCCCAATTTCGACCTTTGACTAGTTTTACTGTTTTGACCTCCAAATCAACCCAAATGCTCCCAAATCTTCTGTAGGAGTGTATGAATGGTATTTAGACTTGAATATAAGGTTCAGGGATGTTTTATGGCCCTCCAAATACTGCTGCAAACTTGATTTGTATTCTGATCAATATATGTAATTTTGACTAGTAATTTGTGCATCAAATCCCCCTCGGGTAACACTGCAAATGGCCTTCCAAATGCCTCCAAACTCCCACAAATTTATGAACAGAGGTATATAATGTGTTAAGTATGTTATTAAGGTCTCATATGCACCATTAATTGATTTTTAATACTGTTCTAACTCTCTCACATTCAACATCAAAAACCCCCAATTCGACCCTTGGGGAAATGGCACTATTTCACCTCCCAATACAACTAAACTGAGTAAAAATGCTTCAAATGCTCAAGTACAGTACATGAAACTTGTAGAAGACATCCATGGAAATATATTTATCACAAATATATCAGAGAATCATCCATACATTCGAAATCATCATCAATACATTGGCTCACAACAAGGTAGTGGGGAAATGGCATTGTTCTTCCATTAAAAATGAGATTTATACATTTCTACTTGGAATTTCGACCTGAAACTTTTTGGAGATGAATAACAGAGTATTTAATTCATATTACAAAAGAAATGGGGCATTAGAATCTCCCCCAAAGAGTACAATAGCTCACCAAAAACGCCCTCCCTCAAGGAGCACGAATATGCCTTCAAAACTGGAAACGGTGGAGAGAAAGTGCTGCACTAAACCAAACCATGAAACTTCCTGTAGCTGCTACCTGCAAATAAAAACTCCATTAAAGCACCATGAAAGACCTGAGTGGCCTCTCCAAACACCAACTTGGATGGGAATCTTTCACCCTCGAAATTGGCTAAGGCAAGAAACTAGTCATCCACTAGCTCTCTCTTCACAAATGCAATTTTTCTCAAATCATCAAAAACCATTCTCATACTTGATTTCTACATTTTATAACCAACATTAGCCTTCAAGGGGTCGAAATCCTCTCAATAGATTCAATAATTTTCCATTTAGAAAATATTCCTCATTTGCCACTTGTCTCCTAGTTCCAACCTTCCATCTTCTCCCAAATTCGAATTTGAGTCTCTTTAGATTCCTCCAACTCCATGAGCGCCTTCTTGAGCCTATTTTTGGGGCTGACATGTCATAATGGTCAGGTGTAAGAAGTCAGGTCTGAATTTTGTCATAAAATGTCATAGATGCTTCATTATTGTTGTCATAAAACTAGGGAATCTAGCCCATGTGTCCACTAGTCTCCAATTTGACTCTTCCTCTCCCATGGAGGTTACTATTCCTTCCCATTTCGACCTAATATGCTCAATGCCATGTGTTATGACTTACCAACTCACCCAAGAGTGTTCACCTTCCCATGAATTCGAATTGGCAAGAGAGAGCTGCCATGTGTCATTGAAAAATCAAGCTAGTGTGGGTCCCACCACCTCCATATGTCTCCAAAACCACTTGCCACCTAGAATTTCTCTTGAATTTATTTATTCATCATATTTATTAAATTCTTGAACCCTTCTAATGTCTAAATATCATTTATTAGTTTCCTTATTACCATCCCACATGTGCCCATCCAACCTAGGAAACTAGTAGGATTGATGGGATTGTCTTACTATGCACTTATTTGAATGGGGACATTACAGAAAACTCAAAAGTCATATTCCGGGAATAGAAAGACTTATCCCCGGCAACGACGCCAAAATGTTGCCGCCTGGTTCCACACCTGGGGAAAATGCAGCAGAAGTCTTCAAGTTGCTGGTGTGGCCTTGGGGGCAAGTCAGAGTCAAGTGCTGTCACTTGGGACTCGACTCCTCTGTCTAGGATTTCCTAGCGAAGCCAAGGGGGGTGGACCCTAAAAAATGAAAACAAAAAACTAAGGCGTCTAATCTAGGAGTTAGAAAAATATTTTTGATAACCAAAACAAAGCAGCATATACCTTGTAAAGCAAAGCAATCAATCATCAATACATCATTTGCTCTCATTCATTATCATAATCATTCATTTGCATCATTTGTCAATGAAATAACATTAATATAGACCAGTGCCTTGTGATGGAGTCAAATAACTGCATGAGCAGAAAAAGTAAATGTAGTGCAAGTGTTCTTGGTTTATTTTAAAGTTAATGTGAAGGTGATCTTTTTATTATGGTTGGTTGGTTCCCAATATACGCGAAGGCACGGGGGAACATGTCCGAAATTTTGATGTGTGGCTTCCCTCTCTGGATTGGGCTGAATCGGAGTCTCGAGGAGGTGTTTAGATGCTGTACCAACGAGGGCAAGCCTAACGGTTTCCAAGAGGTCACTACTCAGTTTTGTCCCAAGCCTTCTGAGAAATTTCCCCACGACAACAAAATGTTCGTGATGTGCCGGATTTTCACATAAAGGGTTTTTTATTTGGGGTGGTGTTAGCTCCTATTACTAGTCATCTCCCCCTTTCTGATGTGTACCAACTGGATTAGACTGAGCTGCAAGTCGGCCACAGAGCATACGGGAGAAGACCTTGGTATTTTTTAGAAAATTTTATTGTACCAAAATTTTATCTTTTTTAAACCCCAGGAGTCTCTTTTCAGGCACGTACTCGGGAAAGCCCTTATATAGAAACCCTACTTCAGGAAAGCAAGGGGTGGCGTTTTGAGTTTGTAAAAAAAAAAATGGTAAAACTACGTTTTGAGTGAACTTGTGGCCTGCCAGTGGAACGGACTAACAAGGTTGATTTTAACCCTAGTTAGTTTTATTAAATGCAAAAATAAAAGAAGTAAACTACTCTAAAAAATCACACCATGAAAAGAGACGACACAAGCCACCCCTGGGGGGATGGGGTGTGGGCGCTGGCTAGCCCACTTGCTCTCGTTTAATAATCTTTTACAATGATCAGAGAAGTGCCCCAGTCTACTTAAAGTGACTTGGTGGCTTACAATTTTGAAGAAAAATTAACCGATTTTACAAAAAATATTAATTTCGGTCCTCCGGATTGCCTGGATCCTTGAAATTTCGGCAGCACCTCCTCCTGCTTGTTCATACTTTGCTGCAAACTAGCAAGCAATTATTAGTATAAGATGCCCAAAAACACTTTAAGAGTGTCTTTGGAACACCTCCAAAAGAAACTCAAAAATTTCTAAGTGAAAATATAAGTAAAAATGCAAAAAAAAATAACCAAGAAAGACAAGCAGTGAGGCTTGTTCACTTGGGATCTTTGTGAGATTTATGAGCTGCAAATTTTTAGCTCTTATAACAACCAAATATACCTTAAAAATCAGGACTAACACTACTCAACAAAACTTTGAAAAATTTAACAATTCTTTGCAAGTATTGAAAAAGTATGATGCTAAATGAAGGAAGAAATCTAACAGTCAAAGATATGAGCTTTGTAACAGTCTAAACCAAACCTTCATGAAGTGATTTCTGATCTATTTAAAATATGGACATGAGCATATGAATGAGAAATATTTCCCAAAAAAAGTAACCAATTAACCAAAGTAAATTTTTTGTTTATAAAGGAGAGACAGAAAATGAGCCAAATTTTGTTTGAAATCCGAAGCTTTGGAGTAATATTTGTGGTGTTCCGAGGGACTGCATCTACAAGCAAAGATTAGAGAGGAGGAAACAAACAAGATCCACCTACTCTAGTTGAAATAACTTGCACATTACACACTTTGCAAACAAAGATCAAGTGTAGAAATATATCTGAAAAAGAAATCAATGCTGAACACTCATAAACAAATGAAACATACAGGCATGATTTTCTTTTGCAAACATATAACAATGGACTAGACAATAAACAAATTGAAACTAGTCTATCTCATAAATTAATACTAATATTTCCAATGAGTACAGTTGATACTATTGAATATCAAAACTTATGCACATGTTACCTCCATCATACAAGCCCAAAATGTTTCATCCACTCACACAATGCACACCACAGAGCTAACCTCCAAAGTCTTCTTTATTCATACAAGAAAAATATTACAATCATAAGTCTCATGCTCCCAATTCCAACTCTCTGGAGAGCAATGGAGACAAAGCTTGAATTTATAGAGAGATGGCCAAGGAAGGGCGTGAATGCATGAAGGGATGAGTGGCACGATTTAGGGAGTGGATGGGGCTGCCCCCACCACTAAAATAGCTGCTCCATAACAGCACCAAAGGTGCCCACGCAGCAGCACCAAATCTGCTGCTCACTCCTCAATTCGTGGCTGTCCACTCTCATAAGTGCGCCCAAGCTAAGTGGGGAAATGCGCCCAAGTCAAGTGGAGACACATTCCTATCATTTGGGTCTGCCAACTCCCTTACAAAACAGCTAACAATGCTCCCTAAAAGGTGTTGGTCGAAATCAGACCACTAATCACTCAAAAACTTTTTTTTTTTTAAAGTCATTTTGCCAATTTTCAAAATTTTATGACTTTTTTGGGTTTTTTTGGGTTTTTTGGATTTTTGTGGAAAAATAATCTCCCAAACATTAGAAAGAGTGGGTTTAGGGGTTTAGGGGGTGCTCTGAGTTAGAAAACGAACACCCCTAAGGCAAAAAAGACCTCCAGACGCCACTTCCAGGTCATTTACAAATTTCTTAATTGAACCATAAAAAAATGGCCCAATTTACGGAAAAAACAAAGCTTGCCGAAAATTAAAAAACAACCTAGGGGGACTTAGCACATGTCCATATGACTCAAAAAAAATGCCTAGCATGTTCATATCCATTGACCCATAGACTTTAACAACCCCCTAAGGCCCGTCAACCTCCCTAAGCATTCCAGCTTTGGAGGAGCAGGAGAAAAACCCAAAAATTATGTTATGCACTAATGCAAGACATAATAACTAGGTGAAAAAACTCCTTGGAATACGTGACTTAGCCAAAAAGTCCTAGGGAACCAAGTCTTTTACAAAACACCATGCTAGTACGTTTTATTACAAACCCCGCAGGGCCATGGACATGTGGAAAAAGTTTAGAAAAAACAGGAGCCTTAAAAAGGCCAGCTGGATATCAAATCACCAAAAATGAACATGTATCATGTTCCACTCCGCTCACTCGCTTGATAATCCAACCAAGTACAACTTAGTTGGCAACACCTTGCAAAATTTTGCTAAAATTATAGTTTCATTTGATTCGAGAGAACTTTGATGATGAAATCTTTCTCTTAAAAAGATTTAGATGGCTAGAGTTTAAAAAATGAATAAACCATGGTGAGACATTAATTCACTAGGAAAAACTAAACTTGAAAAAATAAATGAATTTGTTTAATTATTAACTACATTTCCAATTGGGAATGCTTTTTGACACTACAAAGCTTAAGGGGGCAATGCTTATTTAGTATGTATGAAATCCCCTTTTCCTTCTACATTTTTGACTGGTCCATGAAATGGAAAAGTAGATTCAAAACTAGATTTCAATGAACCATCTTCCTCCCCCATTGAAATTAACATGGGAATCTGCATTTCCAAACTTAGAAAATCATAGTGGCAAAAGAAGATAATGCTAATAATAATAATCAATAACAATGCTACTGCTTGATATAGATATCTCTAAGACCATATAGACACATATAGGAGAGCAATATATATACAAGATGGGACCAAGCATAAATGGAAAATAATATAGCATGACAACATGAAAACAATTATAACAGTGAATTGCAGTAGCAGTGGGATTGATATGGGGGAGTGATGTTGGTCTCATAAAATTGTGAAAAGTATAACTGGTTTGTTTGCACGCTCAATCAATGATGGGATGTTAATACCATCTTGTCCTTAAATGCATATTCCTTTGATTTTATTATACTTACAGGAATAATGGCTTAAATTACACATTAAAAGAACATGAGATTTGTAACAACTAATTGGAATAACATTAGTGAGATGCCAGAGTGACGTTGTCCTCATAAAACTGTGGAGAATACTGTAGTTATTGTGGAGGTGCTCAGTTAATGACTGATTGGTTTTTAATATCCTCTAATCCTTAAATGCTAATACCTCTCTCTATATTGGATTCATTGTGATTATGGCTCTTAATTATCGTTACGAACTCCTACAAATTTAGCTCGGTGCCATCATTGTGATCAAAATTCTTCAATGTCATTAGATAGGTATAACATTGTGTAGAATGAAACAATTAACGGCCTTGATAGTTGATAGTTCTTATGATATCAAAAGAAGCCTCACTATCCATACACTGAGATCTGGTTCTTAAGGGAAGAAGTTTATAAATGGATTTAATGAGAGAAAGTTAATAAATGAATAAAATTTTGGTTCTTTATGGTATAATTTTTATAGAGCTTGCAGATTTTTGCTAAAATTATAGTTTCATTTGATTCATGATAAATCTGATGATGAGACTTTTTTTTTTGTAATGCTACAAAGTTCTATTAAGCTAGAAGAAGTAAAAAAATAAGTACAGTCTGAGGTGGTCTAAGCCAACCATGTAGATCTGAGAAGTCTAGGTAGTTATGATCCGAATTATACAAAAATCCTACCCAGAGTTGGGGAAACAGGATAAACCAGATGGGACTACATGACCATGGAAACATATAAAATAAACAGACTGGCAATGTAGCTTAAGCAAAAAAATAAAAAACAATTGGAAAACCTCCTTATCAGTGAGCAGAAGGTGCCTCAACATCAGAGGGGGTCTCGAGGATCGAACAACTGTAGCAAGCATTGTCCTCCACGTCATCGAGCTATGACATAGAGTTCTTCACAGCTGGTTGAGTGACCTTCACTGCTGGTGGGGTGACCTTCGTTGTTGGCCGAATGTCCCTCACCGAAATCTTAACCGGTAGAGGGGTTGTCTTCCTGCATCCAAAATCACTGCTTTCCTTTTCATTGCAGGTGCGCTTGGCCAAGATTGGGCCCAGGGTGGAGGGAATGGAGAAGGAGGGATGGACCGGCTCCTTACCCCTATGGAAATCTAGAGCCTTGCCATGGGGATGGACCAGATCGGGACCTGCGAAGGCGTTAATATTTTTGCCAACAGGAGTGGTGAGATTTCCAAGCGTCTCAATAGTTTTGACCACCGGGGGAGTGGCACCATGAGCACTGCTCTCCGGGGGGTGGTGCCATGAGCACTACTCTCGGGCCTAAAATCACGTCGAAGGTGGCGGGTGGGGGAATAGGCATCCCAGCTGAGGGTTTTCTCCAGACTCCTCAGG
The DNA here is from genome assembly GCA_027924585.1 of Larix kaempferi. Taxonomy (NCBI): domain Eukaryota; kingdom Viridiplantae; phylum Streptophyta; class Pinopsida; order Pinales; family Pinaceae; genus Larix; species Larix kaempferi. Next base: position 8,272,980 of record BSBM01000252.1, read on the forward strand.
GTGGCGTCCATGTTCGGCAGGGTGGCACTCAGGGTCTGCATGCATGTCTTGCCGTGTCCAATTGACCAACATATCTTCCATAAGCTCACCGAGCATATTCTTCAACAACCAGTATGGATCCCATGACTGAACCTGACTTCCCATGGTGAGGTTGTCAGCAATAATGTGGGCCTCCCAATTGTCAACCAGCAAGCGAATATGAATTGAGATCTCGGTGTTATATCCCTTCCTGGTTTTCCCAGCTTCTTGGGCCTCTGTCTTCTTTTTTCCGCGGGTTCCTTTCGACCGTCCCATGTAGTCAAGCAGGAAGGAATTTTTGGTGCAGAGGAGTTGGAGCACGTGGAGTGTGGTAGCATGGGAGGCTCGTGAACCGCGGGAGCAGGGTAGCAGGAACCCATAGAGTAGAGGATCTATGGGACCGCTAAGCAGAAGGGAGAAAGTGCAAAGGGCAATAAGTGTGGGAAGGGTTGAGAGCCAAGCCCAGGTGCAGATGAAGGGACAGAAAAAGCTCGCATGCTTGAGAGCCATGGGGGGATAAAACGTGGCAGCCAGTCCAGGCTAGTGGAGGGGACGAAAAAGGCCGAGGATTTAATGCCTTGAGCGACTCGACATCGCTTCACCTGAGGGCTTGACATCATCACTAATGCTTGGTTGTCTTGCATGCTCCTACCCAGGTGTCGTGCCAGGCCTGACCCTCGTGGCGTTACCATCATCACCACTCGCATTCGGGGAATTGAGATCTGAATCCACGAGAGTTTGTCACTGCAAAATAGTGTTTCTTTAGGTTGAGGAAGTGGGGGTGTCTTCATGATAATCATTATTAGAGTTCACCCCTTCATTAGCCAGGTAGTCTGCGAGCGCATTAGCTTTCCTTCTAACATGATGAAAGGAGATGGAACTGGCCAGAGTGATGGTTGTTGCCAATTCCTGAAGGCGTTGCGCTAGTCTCCAACTATTTGAAAGATTTTCAACTCTGGATCCATTGTGAAGTTTTCTGGCAAGCGATAAGATGATCTTGGAGTCTCCTTCAATGATGAGGGGAAGTAAACCATGCTTGTGGGCACATTTGAGGCCTTCTAGTAGTCTTGTGAGTTCTACAACATTATTGGTATCATGTCTAATGGTCCCCATGTAAATGAGCTTGATGATGCCAGAATAATCTCGAAGGGCTCCAACAAATCCAGCGGCGCCGGGATTTCCTTTGGAGGCCACGTAAAAGTTTAGTTTGAAGAAACCAGGAGGGGGCTTGCTCCAGTGCTCTGGGCTAGGGGAGTTTGCAAGGAAGCTACAGAGAGGTTAGGGGTGGGGAGTGATGAGGAGGTTCCAATCATCAAGAATGGATATTTCCACGGGGAGAGTGGGGAGATCAGCGGAGCTCCAATTCTTCAAGGACAAAGTTTCTTGGAGGTTGGAGGAGAGGGTGGCCCAAATCTCCGAGAGCTGCTTTTTCTTTGAGTAAAATTCTTCTATTTATTTCTTTCGAGATATTCCAGACCACTATACCTGGGATGAGCTCCCAAAGTCGATTAACCATGGCGCTCTGAAAGGGAGAAGGGTCCCGGTTGGAGATGATTTGGACTATATCCTCTCTGATTCTATTGGTGCGTTTGCAAAGATGGGCCACTTTGTCCCAGATATCATTGGCAACTTCATAGGAGTTAAGCAAGTGGTCGATGGTTCCAGTATGAGTTTCATACATGGGACACTGTGAGGGTCCACAAATTCCCCTTCTTTGGATATTCTCCTAGGTGAGAATGCGCCTGTGGGCAAGTAGCCAAAGGAAGGAGTAGACTTTGGGCCAGAAATGGGATTCCCAGATTCTTTTCCAGATGGGATTCGACTTCTCATCCCGAGTTGCAGTGATGATGGAGTAGGCCTCCTTAGTGGAAAAAGTGTCGACCAGGAGATGTCCCCATCTAAGTATATCAGGATCGTTGTGTCTGATTTGTCTGGTTTGAAGATCTTGCCAGAGATGTTCAACACTATCTGCAGTGATGGGAGGATTCCAAAGGCCATACGGTTTCCACTGTTGGATTTTGCCGGAGTCTGAAGGAGTCTAGTAATCCTGAATTGTCAGCTGTATGTTGTGATTGCAATGCGCTTGGAGATCCGGTGAGAGGGTGAGATTATGGAGGCTAGGAAGTTGTTGCCAGGAGTCAAACCAGAAATTAGCATGCTGACCATCCCTGACTTCCCAAAAACTGTGTTGTTGTATGAGGGCTCTTTGACAGTTGGCTGCTCACCAAATTAGAGATCCCAGGGGATCTTGGTTGTAGCGGTTACGAAGCTGAGCTGGCTAGGTAGGGGCATATTTGATATTCCAGAGAAGGCTCCAGGGGGAGGTTGCATATGTGATCCATTTCCACCAAATTTTCGCAGAGAAGACCTAATTGTTGATTTCTGGATCCCTAAGCCCGAGGCCTCCTTGTCTTTTAGGCGTGCATAGAGTGTCCCATTTCACAAGGGCCCACTTGCGATTATTGTGGTTTCCTCCCCAAAGAAAGGACTTTTGGAATTTTCTCATTAATTTGAGGACCCACTTGGGGGCAGCAAGGACAGAGAAGAGATAAAGAGGCATGGATTGGAGGACAGATCTGAGGAGCAAAATTCTGCTCGGCAGGTTGAGGGAGTGAAAGGTCCAAGAGGATATTTTATTTTCCAACTTGTCAAGGAGTTCTCTCCATGAGGAATGTTTGATGGCAGAATCGAAGAGAGGGGCACTTAGGTATTTGGAGGGGAGTGAGGCGGAAGGGTATCCCAGGATGCGAGAGATGTTTCTTTGTGTGATGGGGTCGGTGTGGAAGAAAAAGATCTGATATTTTTCAAGGTTTACAGTGGTACCATAGGATTCAGAGTAGGTCTACAGAATGCGCTTGAGAGTAGAGGCCTCTTGGACAGAAGGGTGCCCAAAGAAAAGGTTTCCATCCACAAATTGCTGATAGGTTATGGGAGGGTTGCCGTGTAAGGAAATTCCACAGAGGGTGCCAGTCAAGAGCTCAGCTTTTAGCATTCTTCCTAGTCCCTCGGCCATGAGAATGAAGAGAATGGGGAGAGGGGGTCCCCTTGACGGATGCCTTTGGAGGGGGAGAAGGTGTTGGAGGGGTATCCATTGAAAATGATGGAGAAGAAAGTAGTGGAGGTTAGGGACATGACCTAGTTGGTCCAATCTTGACAGAATCCAAAAGCATGGAGCATTTTTTCAATGAACTGCCAACTGAGCTTGTCAAAGGCTTTTGAGAGATCTAACTTGACCAGCATCCCAGGGGTCTTGGTCATTTTCAAAGAGTGGATCACTTCATGCACAAGAATGATTCCATCCAGGATTTGGCGCCCTTCCACATAGACGGTCTACTTAGGCGAGATCAAGAGTGGTAGTAGCACTTTAAGGCGGTTGGCTACAACTTTTGTTAGGATCTTGTAGACCACATTGCAAAGGGATATGGGTCTGAACTTACCAGGGGAGGTGGTGCCGATTTATTTGGGGATGAGGGCAAGAAAGGTGGCATTAAGCGCAGGAAGGACCCACTGCTTTGATCTGGATTCTTCAACCAGCTCTAAGATCTCATGTTTAATGAAGTCCTAGCAGTAATGAAAGAAGTTAGTGGTGAAGCCATCCGGCCTAAGGGATTTTCCTTCTTCCATCTAATTGACAATGACCTCTAGTTCTTCCATGGAGATTTCCTTTATGAGAGTGGCATTGTGTTCAGCGGTGAGGATGGAGGGGATGTGGTTGGTAACCCTTCTAATGGCCTGGTATTTTTCATCATACTCTTCAATGAGCAAAGCCTTAAAGTGATTGACTAGTTCCTGTTCAATATCCTCTTGGTCTCATATATACATTCCATCATCCATTTTTAAGGTATTTATCCTGTTGTGCATTCTGTGTTGAATGGTACTACGGTGGAAGAAGGTGGTGTTCCTCTCCCCTTCCTTGAGCCAATTGATTCTGGATTTTTGCCTCCAAAGAATTTGTTCTTGCTCGCAGCGGATGTCCAGTTGTTTATGGGTCTCTTTATCCTTTTGTTTGAGCTCTTCAGTGTGTCCTTGTTCCATAATTTCCTTTTGAATGCTTTCCAGGTTCTTTTCAAGTTCACTTTTGGCTAAAAAGATGTTGCCGAAAGTTGTTATGTTCCAAATGCGCACTGAGATCTGAGCATATTGAGTTTTTTGTGAAAGATGGCCATTTTTCAGCGACCCTCCATCTTCATATAGAGCCACCAATTGCAGATGGTGTCCTGAAAAGAGGGATGGGTTAACCAAAATTTTTCAAAATGAAAGGGTTGGAATTTTTTATTACCCGAGTAGTGCCAGTTGAGAGAAATCGGATAGTGATCTAAACCCGCAGAGGGTAGAACCACCATGGTGAGTAGCCCTCCCATGTCCATAGCTTTTTCGAAAACAAGAAAATGGTTGAGACGAGAAGCGATTTGCTGGGTTACTCCCCTACGATTGTTCCAGGTGAGGAAGCCTTCAGAGGGCTCTGGATCAATGAGATCACAATCATTGATGCAAGTTTTGAAAAGAGTGTCTTCAGGGGTGAGGAAGCGGTGCCCCCCTTTTCTTTCTTGAGGAGAGGTGATCATGTTGAAGTCCCATCCAATGGTAAGAAGGGAGTCTAGATGCTGCGAGGAGAACCAGGAGATAGATTCAAGGAGCTTAAGTTTAGCTGGAGGGGCTTGAGGCCCATAGACATTCATGAGGTGGCCAGAGAGGTTGGTGCCCAAAATGTGAAAAGAGGCAGAGAGGGAGTGAGCAGTGGCAGCAAAGTCATTCAGGTCAAGAATAGCAGGGTTCCAGGCTACTGCTATACCACCGGAAGCACCCATGGCATCAATTGCTATGACTTGGCATCCCTTCCAAAGTTTGGACATAAGGGATTGGAATTTCTCAGATGAGCTTTTGGTTTCCTGTAGGAAAATAACAGAGGGCGAATCTTGCATGATTTTGCGTTTCAGCATTCGGTGCTTGGTGGTTCCATTGATCCCTCGCACGTTCTAGGAGATTAGCTGCATTGAGAACCTTGTATATCAATAGGAAATAAATCCGTAAGCTGGGCGTATTGCCCTGATTCCACGAATCTGGTTCCTAGCTGACTAATATGCTGAAGATCAGTTTTTCTTCCTCTCTTCTTGGTGTCTCTTTGCATCTTGTGCTTTTCTTTTAGGTGAAGGTTTTGTACCCCCAGTTTGAGATGTTTGACTTTGCTCAGGGATTCTTTTAGAAGCTGGATATGTTTGGGTGGGATGGAGTTATAGGATTTTCTGATGCAAGCGTCTTCCAGACCTAGGATGTCAAGCTCGCCTAAATCCAGTTTGATCATTTCTTCATCCATTTGAATTTCAGGTCCTTGCGTATTTGCTTTCTGCTTTGGCTCTTTCATGTGTATCCCGTGCTCCTCCATGATGAGTCCTTCAATGGATGAGGGTTTGTCAATAGGGCTTTCCTTCATTTCAGGGGTATTAGTTTGGATCTGGTCTATATTGATTTGGGTGAGGACTGGATCTTCGGATTGTTGTTCCTTTGCTGTAGGGTCTTCTGGTTGTTCCTCCAGGATGGAAAAGCTATTGCTGGTGGTTGGATCAATGGGTTTCTTTTCCTTTATGGATTTCTTCTCTTCAGTGAGTGTCTTGCGATGATGCCTTATTTTTTTCCCAAATTTCTAGAAGCCTTTGTCATCTTTATTGGTTTCCTGAGGACTGCTATTGTTCAGATGGAAGTCACGGTACAGATGACCATGTTCATGACATCGTCTGGATCTAAAAGGCACATGCTCATAGTCTAAAGGTTGAACCCATTATGTGTCTTCATGATTAAGGTAGATCGAATCAGGTAAAGATTTGGATATGTGCATGTAAACGCATATACAAGCATAGGAGGTGTACTTACTGTTTCTTGTTTGTTATGAGGCTCTGACATAGGTGCCAAGGGTATTACCGATGTCCCTGAGCATGTCTTCATCCCAGTATTCTTGTGGTAAAGAGTACATCCTTATCCGGACTGGCGCCCAGGTGAAGTCCTCTTTGTCTGGGTTGATTTTTTCTGTCCAGTGACAAAGGTATAAACCTGCAGAGTTGAAGAAATAAGGGCCTCCATCTTCTACTCTTGCTTTGTCCTCAAGCCGATGAAATATAATGGTGAAGAATATTTTGGATCCAAGTTGCAGGTCGAAGTGTGCCTTGGGTTTCCATTTGGCCATGATCCATCCACGAAGGGCTTGCTCTGTTGGCCAAAATCCTATGAATTTTCCAACCAAGACGTGGTCCCTTAGTTTATGTGCACGAGCATTGATGAATTCAACGGGCAACGTGAGCTGGGGTCTTTCAGTGGCTTTAGCTATGCAAGTATTTTTTCCTGTTGTCTGCTTGGAGGTCGACGGGATCTCCAAAGAGTTCGAGGCTGTTGGGTACGTCAGGGGTACCTCAGCTATCCCTATTTGAACAAAGGCACCAAAATTGGAGGACGAGGGGGGCGTGCCAGAGGGTCCCTCAACCCCTCCCAAAGGATCTACCACAGGTCGTACCAGAAGCGCAAGTCCAATGAGGAGAAGGTGGATACGGAGGGGTGGGGCAGGTGAGGGCGGTTCAGAACCCTAGGTTAGGCATGCAAGGAGGTAGAGCTCATTTAGAGCGCCATTCCCAACAATCACCTATAAGGTGTCCTGATGATGAGACTTTGCTCTTAAAAATTATTTAGATTGCTAGAGCTTTACAAAAATGAATAAACCAAGATGAGACATTAATTCACTAGGAAAAAATAATCTTGAATTTTTTTTTAAATTTGTCCAATTATTAACTACATTTCCAATTGGGAATGCTTTTTGACACTATAAAGTAAATTTACTTTCAAATTATTGGCCCAAAAAAATATTTAAGGGGGCAATGCTTGTTTAATATGTATCGTTTGAAATGCTTAGTTTCTTTGGTGCTGTAAACAACAAATTCACTTTGACATTCTTGATCTAAAACCTCTAAGTAACCCAATATATATTTAAGTTTCAGTTGGGTTTGTTAGCAGCTTATTCCATGATGAGCAAGACACATGGTCATGGGAAACTATCAATAGGTTCATGGGTCAATTGTGATTATTTATGTCCAATCAAGGGAATTTGAGCAAATTGAAGAGTGTGATCCAGAATTTTTTAGTATGATTAATGTGTGAGAATTATATATAGGTTGAATACCATGAAAGAATTCTAATAGCCAAGAATCTTGAAGCAAATAAGTCCTCACTAGAATTATTCAAAGATATGCAAGAATAAGAAGAAATATTGAAACAAAAACATAAGAGAAGCAACTCAATTGATGGAAATATCATCTCATGCATTATTCCTCAATATGAATACAACATATAAAACATCTCAAGAGAGAAAATATAATGCCTTAAAGGCAAGTTGTAAAGCACAAAAAAGTAAGGCTTACTAAAAGTATAAAACCCCCAAGGTGTCAAAAGCACTTTCAAAACACTCTAAAGGCTCACGAATTGGATGAATATGATATGGAAGCTCATGAGTGATGTAAATGGAATGTAATGATGAATTTAGGAGAGAAGAAATTGGTGGATATCGAATTGGTCAAGTGGAGAGAGTTTCCAAGTCAACTAGCTTTACCTTATCCACTAGAAAGTAGAAAAATTAGGATAAAGCTGTCTAAATCAGGAAAGTGTCTTTCTAATTCAGGAATTGCATAAAATCAAATAGAATCCAAGGAAATATGATCCAGAATCTATCCAAACTCATTTTTGTGACTTAGGATGGAATATAGAGGCATAAAAGAAAAAACTAGGCCAACTACATAGTTTACACCTAGGAAAATTAATCTAGATGACTAATAAAATATATCCTAAGTATGGAATGGGTTTTTAAATGTTCCAACACTCCCCCTTAAGCCTGACTATATGTGAGTAAAATACCAGAAATATAGGGCCCAAGAAACAAGGCTTATGGTCACCCCATTACAATTATTATGCCCATGTAAGCCGAGGAAACATGGAAAACCTCATGGGAATAAAACCTTCCTTCAAAAATGGACATGTGCACACCAAAATTGCTGCTGCTCCAAACTCAAGTAGGTGTGAACTTGATCAGATTTATGGAGGAATCTTCTTTTTGGGAAGAAGTGGATCATGCTCCAAAAACATGTGCTTGCTGAGATAAGGTTGAAATGAGAATTGATGATGTCCTCCATCTTCTGTGCAATAGGTGCCAATAATCATGCAGTGGACTAGATGCATGACAGTAAGAGTGAAACCATCCACTCCAAACTGTAATTTTTCCTCCATAGTATTCAATAACACATCAAAAAGAAACCCAAGGAGAGGTTATGAGTGTGTATGAGCTGTAACAACTAGATGATGATTCGAACCAGAAGACATATGAGAGAACTAAGAGATGTCTCCAACTTCTTGAAAAACGTGTTGGCAATCATGTAGGAACTGGCAAGAGCATGGACAGAGGAAGTGAAGGCGCAACCAACAACCTCAACTATATATTGATTTCCAAATAAATATAGATCACCTTCTTGGATACCATTGACCAGCAAAGGATACTCAATATCTAAAGTGTAAGAAGAGAACAATGATGAGAGATGGAAATATCTTAGTTCTTCTTCAACAATAAATTTTTTCCATTTGATCTTAAGTACCTGGAAAACAAACTCTCTGAAGCCTTATACTGGAAGACTAATTTAATCAAGAGCTACCACGGATCTGATACCATGTGATAATTCTATATAGGTTGAATACCATGAAATAATTATAATAGCCAATAATCTTGAAGCAAATAAGTCCTCACTAGAATTATTCAAAGATATGCAAGAATAAGAAGAAATATTTAAACAGAAACATAAGAGAAGGAACTCAATTGATGGGAATATCATCCCATGTATTATTCCCAATATGAATACAATATATAATACATCTCAAGAGAGAAAATAGAATGCCTTGAAGGCAAGTTGTAAAGCACAAAAAAGTAAGGCTTACTAAAAGCATAAAACCCCCTAGGTGTCAAAAGCACTTTCCAAAATAGTCTAAAGGCTCACGAATTGATTGAATATGGTATGGCATGTTGATGTATATGTAACTTCAGAATGTATTTCATATATATATTTATTGTACCCTTATAAGAGATGTGTTATTCCTCTATAAGGAAGTGTCGTCATTTGTATTGACAAGTGTCGCAAGTGGATTAACTTGCCGATGGGTTACTAGAATACCTGATGTGGATGTCAACCCAGAATATATGTAATTGGGGTTATTAGGTTGAGTTAGCCAAGTCGGCCCCATAAGTAATTAGGCAGGTCAGGACAAGTATAAATAAAGAGTCGGGATTCTCTATTTTGATAATCTCAGAACTCACTCTTCTCTCACTCAGAAAGTGGCGCACATTGGAGGAGGAGGATCAGCTGCATAGTAGGAGACTATCTATTGTATTTGGTTGTACTTTAGTTGAGCCATTGCTCTATCTATCTCTGAGGAAGTTGTGGGGTTTTTCACTTTAAGGTTTTCCCCATGGAAACTCTGTGTGTCCATTGTCTCATGCTTTTGATTCTTGTGATGCTTGGCATGCTTGATATGATTGTTATGCATTGATATACTGTACATGTTATTCTCTTAGTAAATATCCTATAGCATATTGAATTAATGCTCAAAATTAACATGGGATCAAAGCTAACCTAAGAAGAAGACACTGTGCAGTTGCAGAAGCTAGGGCTTCTTGTTTTTGGGTTTCTCTCCACAGATTTTGGAAAATCAATATGATGGATTGACTCTCCTCAGAAAGATGAATCTATCTGTCCAATCAGAATTCAATTCTGAGCACTTTCAGTTTTGGCCCTAAAAATTAGGGTTTCCTCAAAAATAGGAATTTCTGAAATCTGAAGACACAGCTGGAAGCGCATTGGAAAATCAAAAGTTTGGAGCTTTGGATCAAGATTTTTGGTTGCGTAGATCTCTGGGAAACTCAAACCCTAATATGGCACCAGATCCAGTTTTCAGCAACAAGTGGTAAGACCTAAATCTTTTCTATTTCCATTTGAAGTACTCTTTAAAGATGTCTCACCACACCAAGCTTGAGGATAAGCTTGAAGGTGCTAATAACTTCCGAGCATGGAAGTATAATATTGGGTTAATCCTTGAAGAAAATGAGTTGGATACTTATATAAGTGAAGAGGTCCTTGTCCCAGAGGGAGAAGAGGCTAAGGCTCTTCAAAAAAGGAATTTGGTTAAGGCAAAGAGGATCATTGCTGATTCTATTGAAGATCATCTCATCCCCCATGTGTCATCCCTAAAGACACCAAAAGAGATGTTTGATTCCTTGACCAAATTATTTGAAGGCAAGAACATAAATCGGAAGATGACCCTGAGGAATCAATTGAAGAATATCAAGATCCAGAATGCAGAGACTATGCAGTCATATTTCTCAAGGGTATCCCAGATAAAAGAACAACTTGAAGCTGTGGGTGAAATTGTAGAAAATGGAGAAGTGGTGATGACCACTCTTAATGGCCTCCTTAGGTCATGGGATTCCTTCATCCAAGGAATTTGTGCTAGAAAGAAACTTATCTCTTTTGGTAGACTGTGGGAAGAATGCTCACAGGAAGAAGCTCGAATTGTAGCCAAAGAAGAGAAGATGGGGAGTGAGGACCAAGCACTCACAGCTCACTCCAAAAGGCATGGTGACAAGAAAGCTCACCATCATGGCAAGAAAGGAAAATATCAGAATCAAAGAAGTAGTCCCAGACATCGAAGGGACATGACCCATGTCCGTTTCTATACATGTGATGATAAGGGACACTATGCCAGAGATTGTCCTAATAATAAGAAAGAGGGTTCTCACAAGAATAAGAACTTCAAAAGAATACATCATGCTCATGCTGCAGAGGATGATGAACCTCCCAAGAAGAGGGCTAGAGAAGATAGTGAAGATTCTTCAAGTGATGAAGAATATGTTTTGATTTCTACTCTCACTGGAACCATTACTCATGGACGTAATGATTGGCTCATAGATAGTGGGGCTTCTAAACATATGACAGGATTCAAAGAATACTTTGTGAATCTATCTGAACATGATTCACCCCACAAGGTGAAGCTTGGAGATGACTACCAGTATCCCATAAAAGGGAGTGGTGAAGCCTCCTATAAACTAGACTCTGGAAAGTCTATGAAGATGAAAGATGTATTCTTTGTTCCAGGACTCAAGAAGAATCTACTCTTAATCTCTGCATTGGATGTGTTTGTGTCAGAAATTGTTACTAAGGCTAGGGTAACAAGCCAACACAATCTCAAGAGTAAAACTCAATTCAAACTAGGGTTTTGTTTTGTGTGTTTTTGGTCATAAACTTCAAGAACATGCAGGGAATACATTCAGTAGATAAGCAACAACTAAATCATACACATATACTGATAAAGATGCATATATATCACAAAAATCCAACAAAAGACTGTACTGAAGTTCACACATAAAGGACAAGCACTACTAGAAAATACACATTAACCAGCAATGAATTTGTCATTCATGAAACTAAACAAGTTCAAACATGAAGCCAACACAGACCAAATGAAGGGGAAAGAGTCATATATTCATAATTTCATCAGTAAATGCATATAAGAGTTACAGTACCTATCTCTGAATAAGTCTGAAAGTACAAGCAGCTAGCAGACCTCCTGATGCTCCCAAAAATCAGAACCCCTCTTCAGTCCCTTTGTCCCTCTTTTATCATTACAAAGAATTGGTTCTATTTCCCCTTCATTAGGTCGAAATTGAAACCACTGAGCAGTTACATTAACTAACTAACTCAACTAATTAACTAAAAATAGTAAATCGGATTCCTGGCAAATATGACGAATTTCTGAAAAATAGGTGTCAAAGAAGCTTCCATATCTCTCAATTGGTGACACCTGTGTAAAACCTGAGAGAGGTTTTTGTAAATGGGTCCATGATGGACAAAAACCTCTCTTGGTTTTTAAAAATTCATCTCCAGTCAATCAGAATCTGCCCCACAATATGAACACTAAAACAGGAAAATATTAAATCTTTAAAATCCCTGGAAAATAGGCTGCAACGATTAAACTGAATCTTTCAATCCTTGATAGCTGTTACAAAACTGAGAGAGGTTTTTTTAGATGGGTATCTTAGGAACAAAAACCTCCTTCAGTTTTCAAAAATTCCTCTCCATCAGCTCGCGGTCTGCATTTGACTTCAATTACTCAAACAGGAAAAACTAAGCAGAATTCTCAGTGATCTGTGCATTTCACTGGATAAATACTTTTGACTGCTTGAGAAACTCTTTGTCTGATTCATCTGCTTCTTGTTTCTTAGATGCCCATAATAATATTGCTTCTTCATTCAAAGTTTCCTTCTCATAGAGTACTTCCAAAACCTTTGAGAACATTGGAGCAAACTCTTTCCCACTTTCCAAACAAATTTCTTCAAACTTCAAGAGCACTTCAACCTCATCATCTTCAGATTTAGAATCTCCTGCCGAAAATCATGCCCCATTCCACGGTCTATCACGATTTTGCCATAAATCGGCATACAGTTGCCAGATAGTTGCCGTTATCTTCCTCACATGAGATTGACGCCTATTCACAAAAAAAACTTGGCAAAACACATATCAAACATGACCAATGATTTATTTAACACTTCCCCAGCGAAATCCCCAAAAAATCGGACTGAAAAATGACCATTCTGGAAAAAAACGATTTTTTTGTAGCGCGCCCTTTGTTAAAATTTTGCCTAGCGCTACAGGAATAGCTGTCATGCCAGAATTTAGCAGTTTTTCAACTTTCTGCTAATTTGTCGGAGGTTTTAAAAGTTACTTGATTTAAGAAACGAGTCTAACTGTTCTCTCAACACATTAATGAATCAACCTTTGAAAATATGACTTTCTTTAACCCCCTTTAAAATATAAAAGATCATCAAAATCAAATAAAATCTAAAAAGAATGGGCTCAAAACTTATTCAATCACCCATAGAGTTTCTAAGGAGACTAAAACTAAAACTTAAAACCAAAAATTTAACCGAGGTAGATTGAAAAACAAACCAAAAACTTGAGAAAATAAATCAAAAAATGGAGAAAAATTTACTGACTTAACATCTGGCTCCAGCTGCGGGATGAAGTCCTCCCTGTGAGGCTTCAAGAACCTGTAGACCAGTGCCTTCTGTCTGCTACCTTATCTACTTGTCTGTAAAACTTCCATTGGGCTATGGAGTCTTTATTCAATCCTTCACTCACACCGGCATGTACAATGAAAATCAATTCTCTTTCTCTGAGGAACCTTCCATCTACTGAATCAACTCGAAACCCCATTTCCAATGTAACCAAGAAAGAATTTGATCAACCCACCAAAACTGGTTTCCAACTCCAAATATATATATAATCAGAAATATTGGAAAACATGAAGAGCAGAGATTTAACAACTTATATCCACTTTCATCAAATAGTGTCTCTGAAATAACAGATTTATAACCTGGTATTGACTCTAAATAATCTGCTACTGGATCATAAAAATTTCCATGAGTTACCTCTTCCCGCTCTATGAAAAAGACAGGCTGTCCATAAGAATATTTTGTTCCATGAATATCAATCAGGCATTGGCGATAAAAGACATCTGGATCAGCCTGAATTTGCTCTGGATTTTTTTGGATAGTATCATTAATAATGTTAATAAGCTGAACCTCCTTTTCCACACTGTCTTCAAATGAATGACTATTAGGCATTGGCTTTTGCTGTTCAAGGATAATAGACTGAATGCATTCTTGAATCTGCTGATCAGATTGTAACATATCACACTCCTCACAGATTTCTGGGTCTTTCTTTTCAATTTCATCATCATATTTATTAAAAATTAGACCATCTTCAAAATGATTTTGAACAGCAGATTTATCATAACCATGAATGTAAGCAACTTCTGAAAATTTTTGAACAGCCTGGCCTTCATCAAATTTAATATCAAAACCAAAAGGGATAGAGTCTAATTCATCACAAAATTCTTGTCTTGGAACCCTAATCTCTTCATCATAGCAAGGAGTATTCTGAGAAATTTTGAATGATAATGCTAAAGGTTCATCTTTTCCTTCATCCTGATCAATCTGAGCATTTGCAAACTCATCTGTTAGCTCAAGAAATTTCTTGATTTCAATGTCATCTTCGAAGACCCTCCAATGCTTAACATTATCAGGTACACAAGGCCTGTACCTCACTTCTATAGGATACCTTAACTGAGTAGTCTTAGGAATTCTGAAATATGAGGCTGCTAGAGCCAATGAATCAGATGTTTCATTATGATTCCTTGGAATATGAGTAATATTAAATGCTATGAAGTAATTTTCCAGCATATCCCATACCTTATTTCTGTAAATCTTCAGCAAACCCTGCTTTACTTGATAGTTGTTCTTCACCTGTTGAACAACCAACTCGGAGTCGCCATATGCAGCAATTTGCTGAATGCCTAAGTCTTTTGCAGCTTTCAATCCCAGTAAAAGTGCTTCATACTCAGCAGTGTTGTTAGTAGTGACAAATTCCAGCTTATACATGAGTTTGACTGTCTCACCTCCAGGAGAAATGAGCAGAACTCCAGCTCCAGCACCTTCTTTGCACGAGGATCCATCAAAGTACAACTGCCACAATACATCTTCGTCTTCTCTGTTGCGTTTTACATGCTGTTCTTTTTGTACTTGTAACAGACCAGCAGAATTCTCCTCTTCACTAAACTGTAATATGCATGAACCAAGGTATTTGTCCACAGAGTACATTGGGTGATTTGTAGGATTTTTATCATCTGTGACTATGTAAGCAAGCTGTATCTCTCTGTAAAGTCTCCTATTTTCTCCACCAAAAACAGGAATGGTGGCATAAGAGAGGTCCATCTGTAATGTTCCCCCAACCTTCTTAGCCCATGACCTAGACAGAAGCAAGCCAAATTTTGGTGTGATGTCAGCTACTACAACATCCATTATCACACTTTTCATGGGCAACTGAGTAAGGTTGACAACCATGTCTTTTATTACTCCTAGACACTTCACAGCTCGAGAGTCAAAGGCATATAAATCATGGTAAGGTTTGGTGACATTAAGGCCCAGGGATTCCATTACAGCTTTTGGCATCAAGTTATGGGATGCTCCTGAATCTAACAGGCAATTGTGAATCATTTGCTCATGTACTGTCAAGGTTACATAGAAAGGAGGAGAAGCACCAGCCTCATTTTCAGTCTTCTCAGCCAGAGCTGATCCAATGAAAATTCTAGGGTTTTCTTCCTGCAAGTTAACTGTATCTGAAACAGGCTGATTACTGGGTACATTCATCACTTTCAGAACTGTATCTTTATATGAAGGATTCTTTATTAACTCAATCAAAGGTACAGGAATCTTTAACTTCCCTAGTTCATTCTCCAGACTAAAATTCTGAACAGATTTATTTACCTCTTCAACTTCAACATTCTTCTTTGATTTTTCTGCAGATTGCTTCTTCTCTATGATAGGATCAGTTATTTGTTTAGCAGGAACAGGTGCAGCAGGAACCGCTTCCTTCTTCTTCGGAGCTTGGGCCACTTGTTTTGGACCTGATCTGAGATTTATGGTTTTTTTAAGTGGTCCATTATGAGGAACAACAACAGTTATAGCAGCATTTTCCAAGCATAAATCATCTTCAGTTTCAAACATATCAGCATTACAGTATTCTGAATTCAGAAAATCTTCTTCAGTAACAAAACCTGTAAACAATCTATCTCCAATGTGGTTCATATCCTGATCAGTCTCAGTCTCTTCAAAGAGCAACTGTTGATCAATTTCTTCTTCATCAAATAAATTATTTTGAAAGGGTGGGGGCACTTTTTGATCCTCATTTTCCCTCCTTTCTTGCTGGATGTCATTATTTCTTCGCTCCCTTGGCATGAATCTAGGAGCAAACTGTCTTCTAAACTGATTTTGGTTATTTGGGTTCCTCTGAGCTTCTGGAGCAGGTTTAGCAGAATTCTTTTCAAGCTCTAGTTTATTCAACTTTGCAGTAAGGATCTTAACCACTTTAGCCATCTCATCTATCTTGGTCTCAGCAGACTGAGAAGCAGAACCTGCTGTGACAGCTTCTTTCTTTCCTTTTCTTTCATACAGCTGTTGATCTGTTTCATTCTTAAGTCTGTTTGAAGCTAGCAAATTAGACTCTACCTCTAAAGCTGCATCTTGCATGTTCAGCAGGGTGATAGGTCTTCTTTCTCTCAACAACAAAGAAAATTCATGATCAAAAGCATTTGCATAAGTTAACTTAGCTGATGTTTCTGTAGGTTTAATTTCTGCTAGAATTCTACTGTACATCTTATTAAACCTTTTGGAAAAATCTGCAACAGTCTCATCTTTCTTTCTTCTGAGAGCTCCAAACTCAGTTATATAGTATGTATGATCCTTTGTGTCTCCCCATTGTCTCATGAAAAGATCATGGAGTTCTTCAATGATGGTAATTGAGCTAGCAGGCAGGTCTCTAAACCATTTTCTTACATCCCCTTCTAGACTCTGAACAAATACCCTCATCCACACATCTTTAATCTCAATATTCTGATTATCAGCATAATTCAGGAAAGCCTCCCAATGTTCCTCAGCAGTGATTTCCCCTTGTCCATTGAATTTAGGCATATATTTCTGATAATCACCTCCAGGCAATGCATGTAGAGGCTGAGGTAAAACTAATGGTGCATACCTAGTTGCAACCATGCGGTCCATCATATCCATGGGTGGGTTTTGACCTGCCATTTTTGTATTGACTGATTGTGAAGATGTGGAAACTTGACTAGAACCTTTCTGAAAAGGGTTCTTTCCTACTTTCAGCTGAAAGATAGGTATTTTATCAGGAGAGGAAATCTTAGCTTTCAAAAAACTTTGGGGATTAGTAAAGACCTGGAAAGTACTTTTAGGGATGATAGGTTTTATCCAAGGTAAAGTTTCAGCTGAACTTAATGATATGCCCAACTGGTCAGGGTCACGGGAAGCTGGCAAAGATTGAGATTTTCTGAGTTTGTTTGCTGTTTTCAAAATCTGCTCAGGGTCTGTCACACCCAGTTTCAATGGAGAAACATGCCTATTCCTGGTCCCAATCCCTTTAGAAGCCACTGTGACTTCTTTTTGGTGAAAATAGCCTTTGAAAAAGTGCTGGTTCAAGTCCACCTCTTAAACCAGAAAAATGATAAGTATCCCAGGGAAGATATGCTTCAACTTCGTCCCCGGCAACGGCGCCAAAGATGTTTGTGTCAGAAATTGTTACTAAGGCTAGGGTAACAAGCCAACACAATCTCAAGAGTAAAACTCAATTCAAACTAGGGTTTTGTTTTGTGTGTTTTTGGTCATAAACTTCAAGAACATGCAGGGAATACATTCAGCAGATAAGCAACAACTAAATCATACACATATACTGATAAAGATGCATATATATCACAAAAATCCAACAAAAGACTGTACTGAAGTTCACACATAAAGGACAAGCACTACTAGAAAATACACATTAACCAGCAATGAATTTGTCATTCATGAAACTAAACAAGTTCAAACATGAAGCCAACACAGACCAAATGAAGGGGACAGAGTCATATATTCATAATTTCATCAGTAAATGCATATAAGAGTTACAGTACCTATCTCTGAATAAGTCTGAAAGTACAAGCAGCTAGCAGACCTCCTGATGCTCCCAAAAATCAGAACCCCTCTTCAGTCCCTTTATCCCTCTTTTATCATTACAAAGAAGTGGTTCTATTTCCCCTTCATTAGGTCGAAATTGAAACCAATGAGCAGTTACATTAACTAACTAACTCAACTAATTAACTAAAAATAGTAAATCGGATTCCTGGCAAATATGATGAATTTCTGGAAAATAGGTGTCAAAGAAGCTTCCATATCTCTCAATTGGTGACACCTGTGTAAAAAATGAGAGAGGTTTTTGTAAATGGGTCCGTGATGGACCAAAACCTCTCTTGGTTTTTAAAAATTCATCTCCAGTCAATCAGAATCTTCCCCGCAAGATGAACACTAAAACAGGAAAATATTAAATCTTTAAAATCCCTGGAAAATAGGCTGCAAAGATTAAAATGAATCTTTCAATCTTTGATATCTGTTACAAAACTGAGAGAGGTTTTTTTAGATGGGTATCTTAGGAACAAAAACCTCCTTCAGTTTTCAAAACTTCCTCTCCATCAGCTCGCGGTCTGCATTTGACTTCAATTACTCAAACAGGAAAAACTGAGCAGAATTCTCAGTGATCTGTGCATTTCACTGGATAAATACTTCTGACTGCTTGAGAAACTCTTTGTCTGATTCATCTGCTTCTTGTTTCTTAGATGCCCATAATAATATTGCTTCTTCATTCAAAGTTTCCTTCTCATAGAGTACTTCCAAAACCTTTGAGAACATTGGAGCAAACTCTTTCCCACTTTCCAAACAAATTTCTTCAAACTTCAAGAGCACTTCAACCTCATCATCTTCAGATTTAGAATCTCCTGCCGAAAATCATGCCCCATTCCACGGTCTATCACGATTTTGCCATAAATCGGCATACAGTTGCTAGATAGTTGCCAGAATCTTCCTCACATGAGATTGACGCCTGTTCACAAAAAAAACTTGGCAAAACACATATCAAACATGACCAATGATTTATTTAACACTTCCCCAGCGAAATCCCCAAAAAATCGGACTGAAAAATGACCATTCTGGAAAAAAAGGATTTTCTTGTAGCGTGCCCTTTGTTAAAATTTTGTCTAGCGCTACAGGAATAGCTGTCATGCCAGAATTTAGCAGTTTTTCAACTTTCTGCTAATTTGTCGGAGGTTTTAAAAGTTACTTGATTTAAGAAATGAGTCTAACTGTTCTCTTAACACATTAATGAATCAACCTTTGAAAATATGACTTTCTTTAACCCCCTTTAAAATATAAAAGATCATCAAAATCAAATAAAATCTAAAAAGAATGGGCTCAAAACTTATTCAATCACCCATAGAGTTTCTAAGGAGACTAAAACTAAAACTTAAAACCAAAAATTTAACCGAGGTAGATTGAAAAACAAACCAAAAACTTGAGAAAATAAATCAAAAAATGGAGAAAAATTTACTGACTTAACAGGATGCAAAAGGCATGAGGGTTGCATTTATAGATGGCCAAGTCCTAATGTGGCCTAGGGGTAAGACTATAGATGATGCAGTTGTGATTGGAGAGCAAGAGGGAGGATTGTACAAATTGAAGGGCCATCCAGAACAAGCCATGGTTCATGATTCAGTAGAGCCAAGTGAACTTTGGAATAGAAGGCTTGCACACATGCATTACAGAGCATTACCAATTGCAAGCAAAGTAGTAGAAGGTCTTCCTGAAATCCATACAAAACATGAAGGCATTTGCAAAGTTTGTGCAAAGGGAAAGAATACAAAGAAGACATTTCCAAGCAGTGAAAGCAAGGCAAAAGGAATATTGGAGACTATCCACTCTGATGTATGCGGTCCCATGTCATCCAGTTCTCTGAGTGGGTATGTATACTATGTCTCCTTTATTGATGATTTCTCTAGGAAGACTTGGATCTACTTCTTGAAGAACAAATATGAAGTGTTTAACAATTTCAAGGAATTCAAAGCCTTGATAGAAAACCAAACTGACTTGAAGATCAAGATCTTCAGATCTGACAATGGCGGAGAATTTACTTCAAGAGACTTCAAGAAGCTATGTAGTGATTCAGGGATTAAGAGGGAGTTGACTACTCCTTATAATCCATAGCAGAATGGGGTTGCCGAAAGGAAGAATAGAACAATCATGGAAGCAGCAAGGGCAATGATTCATGACCAGGACTTACCTATGCACTTATGGGCTAAAGCAGCAATGACAGCGGTATATGTGCAGAACAGAACACCCCATAAGATACTTGACAACAAAACACCAGAAGAAGTGTTTACTGGTAAGAAACTAGAAGTGAGCCATCTCAGAATATTTGGCTGTCCAGTATACACTCACATCCCAAAAGAGAAAAGGTCAAAGTCGGATCCTTCAGGAAAGAAGGGTATATTTGTGGGTTACAGTGAAAGCTCGAAGGCTTACAGAATCTACTTCCCTGGATTCAAGAAGATTGACATCAGCAGAGATGTAACATTTGATGAAAGTTCAGCTTACCACAAATCGAGAAAGACACCTGTTGAAGACAATGAAGAACCCAGAATATCCAGAACTCAAGACACCACAATGAATGAAGCAGTTCTTGAAGAAGATCGAGAAATGGAAGATCCACAAGAACCCGTGGATCCACCTCTTGAGAAGAATCCTCACAAGAGGAAACCAACATGGGCTAGAGAGCTTATCCAAGATGCAGAGAGATTTGGCATTCTAGAAGAAGAACACAGAGAAAAGAAAAGGACAAGGTCACATACTAGTTATGTTGCTTTACTCTGTGACATCATGGATAAAGAACCTTCCAGTTATGAAGAAGCTTCAGAAAAGAAAGAATGGAAGGATGCTATGATCGAAGAATACCAATCTATTATGAAGAATGATGTTTGGGATGTGGTCCCAAGACCAGATGGGAAGTCTGTGGTAACTTCCAAATGGATCTATAACGTCAAGCATGCTGCAGATGGTAGCATCGAGAAATACAAAGCTAGGTTTGTAGCTCATGGCTTCTCCTAGAAAGAAGGAATTGATTATGAAGAGACTTTCGCTCCTGTGGCCAGATACACTTCCATTAGATCAGTACTTGCTCTGGCTGCAGTGATGAAATGGAAGGTACACCAGATGGATGTCAAGACAACCTTCTTGAATGGTGTAGTTGAAGAGGAAGTTTATGTGGAGCAGCCACTCGGGTTTGAGACACATGATAGAGGAACACATGTGTGCAAACTGAAGAAAGCCTTGTATGGTTTGAAATAGGCACCCAAGACCTGGTATGGCAGGATAGATGGCTTCCTATCCAGTTTGGGATTTACCAAGAGTAAAGCGGATTCCAACCTTTACTACAAGGTTGAGGAGAGAAATCCAATGATACTACTATTGTATGTGGATGACCTATTTCTGACAGGTGAGGATAGACTGATTGTCGACACCAAGAGGAAGCTAGCTGCCGAGTTCGAGATGAAGGACTTGGGTATGATGCACTACTTTCTTGGTATGGAGGTGTGGCAAAGTGCAGATGGAATCTTCCTTGGACAAGGGAAGTATGCAGTAAATATCTTGAAGAGTTTTGGGATGATGGACTGCAAGGCCATGGCCACACCTATGGCATCGAACCTGAAGCTTTTGTGTGATGCTTCTTCTGAGCCGGTTGATGCTACGATGTATTGTCAGATGATTGGGTCCTTGATGTACCCGACGAACACAAGGCCAGACATTTGCTTTGCGGTGATCACCTTGAACCAGTACTTGACAGATCCGAGACATGTTCACCTGATAGCTGCAAAGCATGTTCTAAGGTACCTGAAGGGTACAGTGGATTATGGCTCAAGTATGAGGCGAATCAAAAGTTTAACCTGGAAGGTTATGTTGATTCGGATTGGGCAGGTAGTGCCATTGATCGGAGGAGCACTTCGGGGTGCTACTTCAGTCTGGGATCAGGTGTGATCTCTTGGTTTAGCAGGAAGCAGTCCTGTGTGGCACTGAGTACAGCTGAAGCAAAGTACGTCGCAGCTTGTTCAGCTAGTTGTGTGGTAGTATGGCTTAGGAAGCTACTGTCTGATTTATTTGATCTCCCGTTGGATGCTACTGGTATCTTCTGTGATAACCAGAGTTGTGTGAAGTTGTCATAGAACCCAGTGTTCCATGACAGGTCAAAGCACATTGAGATCAAGTTCCACTATATCAGGGATGTGGTGCAGAGAGGAGCTATGAAGCTCCTGTATGCTGCAACAGACGAGCAGATAGCTGATGTGTTGACCAAGTCGCTTGCCAGAGTGAAGTTTGAATACTTCAGAGGGAGACTTGGTGTAATTCAGATCGAGATGCCTTCCAAAGGGAAGTGATGAGTCCGGAGACACAGATGCACAATGGGCCATTCTTGCATGGTGGTAGGTTGGTCCTCCCATGGCAAGATGTAAGGGCCGAGCCATTCTTGCATGGTGGTAGGTTAGTCCTCCCATGGCAAGATATAAGGGCTGAGCCATTCTCACATAGTGGTAGGTTGGTCCTCCTATGGTGAGATGTAAGGGCGGGGCTATTCTCACATGGTGGTAGGTTGGTCCTCCCATGGTGAGATATAAACGCTGGAGCCATTCTGACATGATGGTAGGTTGGTCCTCTTATGGTCATGATGTAAGTGCTGAAGCCTTTCCGACATGATAGTAGGTTGGTCCTCTCATGGTCGTTGATGTAAGTGCTGGGCCTTTCCGACATGGTGGTAGGTTGGTCCTCCCATGGTCGTTGATGTAAGTGTTGTGCCATTCCGACATGGTGGTAGGTTGGTCCTCCCATGGTCGTTGATGTAAGTGCTGTGAGCCTTTCCTAGATGGTAGTAGGTTGGTCCTCCCATGCTGGTGAGTGTAAGTGTTATGTGTGTGCATCTAGGTTGTGCTCCGTGGACTACGTGGTGATCTGAAGACATTGATGTGATAGTTTGGTACACAGGTTTTGCAGAGGCATATAATCAGTCCTGAGATGCTCTTGTAGGTTTTGCCGAGGTAATGTAATCAGTCCTGAGAGATCTTGTAGGTTTTATAGAGGCAGTGTAATCAATCCTGCAGTGTACCTACTTGATGGCTTGCCCGCAGAGATGATGATGATGATTAGATTGATCATGTGATGATATACATCAGTTGGATGTATAGTGAGTATCAGGTACTCCGTGGTCATGGACAGGTTGTGCAGTGGCATGTAGAAGATCCTGGGAGATTCGAGAGGTTGAGCCGTGTGCTCGTAAAAGGCCTGGGATGCTCTTGCGAGGTTTTGTAGACGCACGTGATGAGTCCTGAGGATTTCACAGTATGACCAGTGATGATGAAGACCTAAAAGTGGTGGGCCTACATCCAGTATGAAAAAGGACTGGCTCTGTAGAACTTCCTATGACGAGTAGATTCAGAGATTGGACGAGATAGCAGTAGCTGTGATGATGATGATGATTCGATGACGATGATCCAGAGAAGAAGACTTGTGCCCGATGATATGTGTCGAGAAATACCTTCCTAGTTAAGAGGGAGTGTTGATGTATATGTAACTTCGGAATGTATTTCATATATATATTTATTGTACCCTTATAAGAGATGTGTTATTCCTCTATAAGGAAGTGTTGTCATTTGTATTGACAAGTGTCGCAAGTGGATTAACTTGCTGATGGGTTATTAGGCTACCTGATGTGGGTGTCGGCCCGGAATATATGTAATTGGGGTTATTAAGATGAGTTAGACAAGTCGGCCCCATAAGTAATTAGGCAGGTCAGGACAAGTATAAATAGAGAGTCGGTATTCTCTATTTTGATCATCTTAGAACTCACTCTTCTCTCACTCAGAAAGTGGCGCACATTGGAGGAGGAGGATCAATTGCATAGTAGGAGACTATCTATTGTATTTGGTTGTACTTTGGTTGAGCCATTGCTCTATCTATCTCTGAGGAAGTTGTGGGGTTTTTCACCTTAGGGTTTTCCCCACGGAAACTCTGTGTGTCCATTGTCTCATGCTTTTGATTCTTGTGATGCTTGGCATGCTTGATATGATTGTTATGCATTGATATACTGTACATGTTATTCTCTCAGTAAAGATCCTATAGCATATTGAATTAATGCTCAAAATCTAGCATGGAAGCTCATGATTGATTTAAATGGAATGTAAGGATGAATTTAGGAGAGAATAAAGTGGTGGAGGTCGAATTGGTCAAGTGGAGAGATTTTCCAAGTTAACTAGCTTTACCTTATCCACTAGAAAGTAGAAAAAACAATATAGAGTTGTCTAAATCAGGAAAGTGTCTTTCTAATTTAGTGATGGAATAAAATCAGATAGAATCCAAGGAAATCTTATCCAGAATCTATCCAAATTCATTTTTGTGACTTAGGATGGCATATGGAGGCATAAAAGACAAAACTAGGCCAACTACATAGTCTACACCCAGGAAAATTAATCTATATGACTAATAAAATATATCCTAAGTATGAAATGAGTTTTTAAATGTTCCAACGTAATGGAGCTAGGGATATATATACACAAAACAATTAGCTTTTAATGTGAGTAGGATATGTGGTGACCTAACCATCATGCTAATTATAATTAACAACTTTAAGAGAAATCTATTTCCTTAAAATCACAAAAATTGTAAAATGGAAGTGACAATAATCTACCTAATTTAAACTTATTGTTGAATCTAATGGAACATTTTTTGCACAAAACTTTAAATCACTTTACTAATTAATTGATTTAAATCACTTCATTAATAACACATATTTATCACATATAACATTGTTTTTAATTGGTAAGTGAAGATCCATAAACCCAAATATGTAGAATATTATACAAATACCCATTTTAACATAACATAAAGTAAAAAATATTTTGACCTTACATTTCTTCTTTGCAAAATCATACTTTATCAAATAGTCATACATCATATTATATTACCTTATTTAATAAAGCAACATCATATTATTTTCTTATTTAATAAAATCCATATTTATTAAGGAGTTTTAGAATATTTTTTTTATAAAATTTTTGTAGGCTCACTTCCATGTTTGTAGTTTTTTTTTGTTAGAGGTCCAAGTAGGCCCACCCAAAGGGACCACACCTACTGACTCCATGCAAGAGCCTAACCCTGATGGACCCAAGGGATCGAAACTGCGATGGCTTGGCAACAGGGGATCCGACCGACTGGGCTACCCCTCGGGGCTTTCTTGTTTGTAGTTATGTGTTTGTATGCCCTTAGCTATATCTGTATCAAATGGTACCAATGCCACTGATTATTACTATTAGCAAGATGGACTTTTGGGATTCATATATTTGAAATTTCCATGAAATCCTAACTCGAGTTCCTAGATCGAGTGAAAGTCTATAGATTGGGGAAACTTATCCCTAAGGAGGGTTTCCTTCCAAGAGGTGAGGATGGTAAGCAATTTACCATACAAGGTCAAAACCCAATACCAAGAAGGTTAGGTACATGGGTATAAAAAAAACATATGCTTGAGGGAATATTCATTCTAATTATAGAGAAGATATTTAAGGTGGTGTATATCAAGGTGGATTATCATAGGGCCAAATAGATAAAACCCTCAAAATAAGGGACTACGATAAGAACACTTATTTTGGCTCAACTGAGGACTTCTAGATGCTTTTGAGTCTAAATTGTTATGTCCTCTACTAGGATTTCTGTCTGCATAGCCTTAAAAATGAGCATTCATAAGAGCATTTCATATCAGAGCGCAATAGCCATATGTCAATTCACATGTTTTAAATGTCGTAAATATGTTCGAATTATATTCCTACTACCAATTAGTTGGGGGTTTAACATACGACTTAAATAAAAGTGAAGTAGAAATAATTCCTTAAATTTGTCAATAATAAGCCTATTTTTTTCCTTTTACTCCAATGATTGCTAAAATGTGGCATTCACCCTTACCCATGAAAAACAAATCATGGCATTTTAAAATTTTTATTATCCATCAATTTAGATTCACATAAATTAATAGCACGTCAATTTTACTTTTAGAAAAAAAATATATTATAGTTTGTTTAAAAGCATAGATTGATAATTGTTTTCAATGGTCCAAAGTAATAGGATGAAAAAAACAAAACACATTTCTTTATATAAATACAAATAAAAAGTAAAACAGTGTTCATTATTAAGGAAAACCACTGTTAAAATCTTAATTTAAATTATATATTATGTACAACTAAATGAAAGATAGCCAAATAAAATTGTCAGTACATGCTAGCTCAAAAAATTGCATCTCAACTTTATCTCAATTAGCAGTATCTAAACTCATGAATGATTGGGATCTACTTACAATTACAATTCTTAATTAATATACTATACTCCACATTTGAATTAGGAATTGGAGTGCCTAAATTACTTACACTTCTTATAATTTCGATCATATGAATTGATTTTATGTTTTTTGAAGGCATTAAAATTAAAAACATAATTTTTTAATTAATTGTAAAAATTAATCAAGCCATTCATAAAAAAGAAATTCATATAAAATTACATGCAAATTGTTTTCCTTGCAATGAAAACTCTCTTCAGTCTCACATTAGACTCTTAAGTTGACTATTATTTAAAATATATTTAATAAGATTCCACCTAATAAGAAGAAAGTCATGAAACAAGGAGAGCATTAAGAGCTTAAAATTATAAATGTGTGTGTGTGTAAAATACACCTATAAGTAGAAAATGATGGGTAGGTATTTTTCTAACCTCTAAAATTTACAGGTTGACAATTTTAATCCATGCCAATGTTGACAATTTCCTCCCCACAAGTAGACACAAAAAAAAATGAAAATAGATAAAAACATTCAAATTGAACATAAGTTTTTATAATTGGCTCGAACGAATGGACCCAATCTCTAGAGTGGTTATTGAATATGGTCACAATGGATTTGGTGCCCCTCAATAAAATTAGAGTTTATAACTAAAATGATTTGACAAGAGGCTTCCTTCGTAAAAAAGGATGGGTCAAAACCATAATGAATTCTAATAAAACATATTCCAAAATAGAATTTATGGCACTTATCGCTCAGAAATAACTTCCTAACCTCCAAGTTTTCCATACACTCTAGGACATAAAGGTGCCTTTAATCTACCTTTTTCAAGGTAAAAATAAGTTATTTAATGTTAAGTGTTGACCCACAAGTTTCTATTGTAATGTGCTTCTTGATGATACAATTTCTCATAAGCACCTTCCTAACATGCTGACCTTCCAGAGCATAGATGATCTTCTTAACATATTGTATTTTAGCTTGAATATATATATTCTAAGGATTCCCATGCTTCTCCATTCACCCAATTGTGATCTGAAATGGGTCGAAGTAATGGATCCAATTTCACTCTAAACAATGGGTTAAGTTCAACATGTAGAAGTCACCAACTTTGCAAGTTAATGCACATTTAATGGTTGTGAAGACTTCACCAAAACCTTAGCAACGACCTGTATACCTTGGATAATTTTGTGAATGCCCTTGAATTGTTTGGAAATGGATAAAGAAATAAATGAAAATCCTTTTCCATTTAGAGGAATGGAGAAAAGTTGGAAAAGACGTGTTATCTTTGTAGTCCATGCTCTACAACAAAGAAAGAATGATAAAAACGACTAACAAAAAGACATTAAATTTTGGCCATGCAAAGGGTCAAATAAGTTGGAGTTTCCTATGTACTCTACATATAAATAAAATACTAAGGCCTAAATGGATAGACAAATCTCATAAGTGGTGTAGGTTATGCATTGTTGGCCACACGGTACAAAGCATACATAGAAAAATATGTGGAACAAGGAATGCAAAGAAAAGTATGTGGACCAAAGGACTTGGCCAGACTTCACATTAGGACCTCCACATTATCATAAAGAATATGACCTCTATATTGAAGAAACAAGATCTTGAGTCCTAAGGAAAATAAATTCGAGGCTTACATAGTAGATGACATAGACATGTAGGATGGAAACACATATACTATTCGACAAGTCAGTAAATGCCACATGGAATCCATGCATAAGACAGTAACCGTAAAGAAAAAATTTAACACCTAAAATTTGTTATGGGAGGCAAATACATTGGAGGTTTCACTAGTAGAATTTGGGACATTTGATAAGAAGATGAGAATGTAGTTGTAAATATTTCTTGGGTCTCTTGAATTTTAGATGGAAATGGAACCATTAGAGGAAAGTAATAAAAAGTTTGGAAAGTCTGACAAGAAATACAATGAGGATATATGAAGAATTAGAGATCTGGAGACAACCTAAAGATTGTTCAAAGGAAACATGGGTTGTATGGCCAACCCCTTTTCCTCATAGTATAAGGTATGAAAGAGGACCATTCTATGAACCCATCCACATGAGATAAGGATAGTGCTAAAGATGTTGAGAAGAAGACTCAAGCACTGAGTTTTCCCACGTATGGAACAAGAATGTTCCTAAGCTTTGAATGGTCATATAAAAATCTCAACCCTAGAGTATGACTTGGAGCACTAAAGAATAGGGATTTTATTCAAAAGAATTGGGCTAGAGACGAAGCGAAAGAGACATTAATAGAAGCAAAAAGGAGAGTACAGAAGATGGATGCCTTTTTCCAAATATATAGCACAAGTCATATTGTCAACTTTGTTGTTATTTGTGCTTGAATTTGGTTTTGATTTTTTGAGTCCATCATACAATTATGAAGAGGAATAGATGGCAGTGGAAAAGGATTGTACCAAAGACAAAGAGAGGAAGATAACTTTCCAAAAAATATATTTATTAATGTTTTATAATAATTCGATATTATTACAATGAGTGCAATACAATATATATACAAGAGAATGAGTAAGGGTTGCAACCCTTCAAATGCAATGGAGATGACCGTTAACCTTATTCACTAATATTTGATTGAGATGTGTTACAAGTTATCCCCTTCTAAAATGCTTCATCCATGAAGCATGGGTAAGGAAGAGTGCCTTGATTAGATATTCATTGATAATTTTGGAACAAAAGACTTTAGTTTCAACTTCTAAGATACTTTAAGGAATTAATGCTAACTTCCCTTCACCTAAAAGGGGTAGTTCTATTTGTATATGAATTGTAGGACCCAACGTTTTTTTAAACAAGAAACATGAAAAAAAACATGCAATTAATCTTCCCTTGTTTGGAATATCAAGGGCATAGGAAACATGGCACACTCTCTTCCAAATTTGAGAAGGGCCATAAAAATTGGGCACATGTTTATGTTTCTTGTAGTTTTTGAGTTAGCTATGCTTGTAAGGTTGGATTTGGACAAACATCGAATCTCCTGCCACAAATTCACGATTAGTTCATTGCTTGTCAGCATGTTGTTTGATTCGATTCCTTGTTTATTCGAGATGATTTTTTAGAATAAACAAGAATTCATTAGAATTATCTAGCTAGATAGCCTTTTATGGTAGGAACCTTGAAATTTTTGACAACATATTCTCTAACTGGCAAAGGTGGACAACCATACAAGGATTTAAACAGGGTCATTTTTGTTGAGGTATGATATGTACTATTGTGTTAGGATATTTTAATACTCCATCCTTGTCCTACTTGCATTATTTACCATTTGCTAACACTTAGTGATGTTATTTCCCCCCTGGTGGTGTGTAGATGTCATCTAGGACCCATTAGACACCTAATGCACCCTGCATGCATGATTTTAGGACCCTCATAGGTAGTTACCTATATTTTAGGAGCCCACTCAGTGAATCAGTTCAGTCTAATTGAGTTACGCATGAGTTGGTGACTCTAACTGGGAGTTTGAGCTCCGATCACCATTGATTGTGGTCTCATGCGCCCTTTTCTGAGTGATTTTCATGCCAAACTCATTAATGCACCCTTTTCTGAGTGATTTGCATGCCAAAATCACTAATGCACCCCTTTTGGTCAATTATTTGATTGTGTCTTTAGTTAACTGAGATTTGGTTGAGTTTAACTAAGTTTGGGAGCTTTGGAGCACTGATAGAGGTGACAATTCCTATGGTATATTGACTGAGACTCGAATTCTCGTCTGAGATTCGAATTATCTCCATTGTAACACCAATATTGACTATAATTATTATTGGATCATGTGACATTATTATGTTCCTATTTGAGTTCTCATGCATGATTAATTGTCTGCTCATTTTTACTGCAATTTTCAAGTGTAATTCATCTTTTCTGCTCATTCTTTCTCTATGAGGTATACTCAGCTCCATGATCTGCTATGATTTATAATTTCACATGGTAGAAGAGCTCAGTGAGAGTAGGTTGAGAAACTTCTTTCAGTAGTGCACCAGAAGCATTTGGATTTCCACAGCAAATCCCAGTGCCATTGCATTCAATTCATTGGAAAAATCCTTTGAGGTATAGCCAGGTGTGAAGGATCCGAATAAAATTTCCTACTGTCCTAAAGTAGTTCTTAGTAGATTAACTATCAGATTCTACCTCCAAAATTGAAAGGTATTTGCAGGTTCATCAGTGAAACAATAGCAACAATACCATGTTGTATTCGTTCTAGCAGCTCTAATGGAGAATTCAAATGCTTCTCTCTCTCCCAGGATCCTGACACCCTTCAATTATCTTGATTGGATGGATGATATGCAAATGGTGTTGCACAACAAGTCACTATACAGGGTAACAATGGGAAAGGAGGTCGAACCTCATGTGTATTCATATTTCCAAGATCTACTTTTCCACCTCGATGGATTGAAGACTCCAAGAGAGGTTTGGTTGAAGTTGGAGACTCTCTTCGAAAAACAAGATGAGCCAAGGGGCCATAGTTTTGATAGTGAATTAATTTCTCTTCAACCCAACAATTTCATAACCATCCAACAATTCTTTTCCAAATTCAAATATTTGGTCATGCAATGTAAGCAATGTGGTATTGAGAAGAAGGATGAGCAGTTGGTGCTATCCATTATAAGCAAGCTTGGTCCAGAGTTATCCATTTTTGTTTCTACATTCCATTCATGGAGATTGTCAATCCCCAACTGGAAATTTCCCTCTCTAGATGCATTCACCGAATCTCTCATCCAAGAACAAGACAAATCTGATTCAGATGGGTGCTTTGCAAGCCTCCAAAAATCAATCTCTTATGGCTAGTGAGTAAAAAAGTGCAAATTCCAAAGGGAAGAACAAGGGTAAAGAGAATAATCAATTTGAATCCAAGCAGAATGCAAATTCTAATCCATCGGAAGGAGCCTCCAGCTCCAAGAAGGATAAGCAAAATGGATTTGAGAAATCCAAGTGTTCCTATTGCAAGAAAGGAAACCATCCAGAGAGTTCTTGTATGAAGAAGAAGATAGATCAGATGACCAAAATTCTTGTACAACACAACATTTCCCTCCCAGAAGGCACAAGAGAGACTGATTCTGGAATTGATTCCGATGGTCATGAGAGATGCCATGCACTGAAGGCTTTATTTTCACAATCACAAGCCTTCCTCATATATTCAGGATCCTCCAACCACATGGTTTTCTCCAAAGAATAATTTTCTTCTTTAGATCTGAATGATGGTCCTAGTATTCACATGGGAAATGATTCTTAGATCTCAGCTGAAGGGAAGGACACAATACAATTAGAGCATGGAAAGTTCAAAAATGTTCTATGTGTGCCTTCTTTGTCAGCAAATTTTTTGTTTGTCTATCAGATGACTCACACAGGTTCACCGAAGAAAGTGGTCTTAGTCCTAACACAGTTGATATTGCAGAGATCTCTATTGGGAAGATTATAGCGAAAGGGGTTGCAAACCATGCCTCAAAGGCATATGAATTCTCTCACTTTTTTCCATACTCTCTTCCTACACCATTGGCATCCGATGAATATCAGATTGATATCTCTTCTAATGAATATGAGGCTCAAGATATTGATGTTGAGAATAAAGTTCAAGTAGATCCATATCCAGGTGCAACACCCACTCCCAATCCATGGCTAAGGCCAATATGGCCTCACAAAGTCCTTGAAGCTAATGAGAATATAGTTGGGGATCCATCTGACCATATAACCACCACATCTCAGTATCATGCAAACCTTGCACTATGTCATGTAGATCCACTTCTCTCAGATAGGTGCTACATGATGGTGGGGTTTGATCCACAATCCTTTGAAGAGACTTGCCATGGGGGATATAGAACCAAGTACAAATATTGGTTGGTTGAAAAAGGGTACTCAAAGGTTCATGATTTGGACTACAATGAACCATTCACTCTAGTAGAAAGAAGGGTTGCTAGAAGACTTATTTTGGCAAATACAACTTTGACACAGTGGCAGGTACATCAGAGGAGCAGATCCAGATCCATATCTAGATCCAACACCTGCATTTCTATCCTACATAGGAGCAGATTGCCTACATTTTTACAAATACTTTCACTCAGGAAATTGTTTCCTTCTCTACTTAGTGTGAAGGTTATTTGAGTTCCCTATTGCTGTCCTATTTTTTAGGGTGGGGGTTTCCCATGAGGTTTTCCCCATTATCTTCTTGCGTGGACAATTATTTCTTTTTTATCATTTATTTGATTGTATGGGTGACCTTTGGTCTTAGTAACCAAGGCCCAAGATTCCAAGTTTGGATTAAGGGGGGGTGCTAGGATATTTTAATACTCCATCCTTGTCCTACTTGCATTATTTACCATTTGCTAGCACTTAGTGATGTTATTTCCTCCCTAGTGGTGTGCAAATGTCATCTAGGACCCATTAGCCACATAATGTGCCTTGCATGCATGATTGTAGGACCCTCAGAGGTAGTTCCCTATATTTTAGGATCCCACTTAGTGACTCACTTCAGTCTAACTGAGTTACACACGAGTTGGTGACTCTAATTGGGAGTTTGAGCTTCGATCACTACTGATTGTGGTCTCATGTGCCCTTTTCTGAGTGATTTGCAAGCCAAAATCACTAATGCGCCCCTTTTGTTCAATTAATTGATTGTGTCTTCAGTTAACTAAGATTTGGTTGAGTTTAACTGAGTTTGGGAGCTCCAGAGAACTGATTGGTGAGCTCTTAGAATGGATGCCTAATGAGGGAAGCTAGACCAGGAGCCTACTTTAATTATCAACCCGGGGGACGTACAAACTTCATAGGTGTTGGCACTATATGTGCTCTTGTAGGATAGTCCTTGTCGTGGTTGGGTATCAGTATCAATGTTTAAAGGTTTGCCTAAAAAGGAATTGAATAAGCTGTGAAAGGATTGCCTAATCTATGGATGAGAAATACCTATGCTAGGAAGTTTGAGTGATGAAAACAGTAAATCTAATGTAAGAAGTTAAATGCTGAAATCAATAAATATACCTAAGGAATTAACTTATAGAAAACAGTAAATCTATACTATGAATTTGAATGCTGAAAACTTGGCAGATCTATTCCAAAATACCAAAAGCTGGATTTTCAATTTGAGAAGTAATTACTGTAATTCAAATACATAAATTGGAAATCTGATCTAAAATATTCTAATGCCAAAAACTAAATTCAGAATGCAATTATCCAATGCTACGAATTAATCATCAATTAACCAAAGTGTTGAAAGTAATCAATCTTCATGAGCAACTATAATAATGGAAAAGTGCATGAGCTTCAAAATCTGGATCACTGTTTCAGAAGTAATGCAAGCACACAGGAAAATAAGTGTCAAAATATGCCTTGGCAGAATGCTGCTACGGGACTACAGAAACAACGTTACAAAACTACAGAATGCGCTATAACTTACTACGGAATCAGAATGGTCGCTTTACTACAGAAATCAAATCGTGCTATTTAAATGCCATTAGAAAGACTTTCATATGCAATATAGATTAAGTCAATACAAAGCACATAATGAAAAATACCTGAACAGTAAAAATCCATGACTTACGTGTTGGAGGGGCCCTCTCCAACCCGTACTCAGGAGTGGAGAAAACTTATAGATGCTGAATTGAAAGCAACATCAATGTCTTTTATTCAAAATAGTAACTTCATGGTTTAATAAAGGTCTGTAACACAAATTATCTCAACAGTATAAAAACGTAAAACAATGGTTCTCAAAAATGGCAACAGGACCCTCTCGCTAGCCGAGAGGCCCATATATATCTGACTCTAATGCTTAACCTAACTATATGTCTAATTGTCAATTCTGTTTAAACATGAATTCTCTCTATAGATCAGGGAAAAAGGCATTGAGCTTTGTATGATATTTCAGTCCTTCACTTGATTTACGTGTTTGTCGCTTAGTGTACCTGCACCTGCTCAATCATACTCATTTTTCATATAATTAGTTTATTAAACACGCTTTCAAACATAAAAGAATAATCTTTAAACTAAATTCATTAAATAATCAAGGTAAATCATTTCTCCCACAAAACAAGTGTATTTCTTCACCCTTTCTTGTGCTTTATTGTGGGAAAAAGGATAATAGGATACCTATTATTCAGGCTTATCATCTCTCCCATGCTTGAAGGATTCACCCATCCTTGGGTGACGTATTCAGTTCTTCAACAACTTCTCTGATGTCCCATGCTACCACCCTGGGGGTCCCTGCCTGCCTGTAGTAGCCTATGCTCTAGTCCTCCTTGACCCATGCTCTCCTCTCTTCTTCCTGATTAATCTGTCCCTTAATAACCGGGGGAAGGAAAAATGGGGAATTTAGCCTCATAGCAAGCCATCTGAGCTGATTCTTTATCAAGGATTCCCTGTACAGTTTAGCTTTGACGAGAGCAGCTTCAAGTTTGAGAGGAGAGTGAAGCTCTTTTCTTTTCAGATCACTTGCTACTCTGCGCCATCTTTCATTAATAGACTCATGAACCTCTTTGTGTGTGCTCTGGAGAGTAACATCAAAGTGTTCCACAACCTCCTGTTGCTTCCCAAGGAGAATGGGGATCAACTCCTCATCCCGGGTGATGTTCCTATGGTGGTAAATTATTCTTTCAGGGTGAGTCGCATCTGCCCTGACCCATAATGGAGTTTTCCATTTTGCTGCAACGTAAATGTGGTAGTCTTGATCTCGTTCAATTTTGTGATTCATCCATGAACATAATGCCCTCAACTGTAAATCTCCCATGTAAGGGTTTGGTGACCAGTTGGGCGAGCTAGGAACTACAAAATTCTGCAAGAAAAATTCAAATAGTTGGTCCTTCTCCAACTTTGTGGACTCTAGAGATGTATCCACAAATTCCTTGGGGGAGTTTATCTCTATCGGGAGTCCCTGTTTTAACCTTTGGAGCTGGAATCTGCCCCACTTTTCTTGTAGATAAATTGCATAAATTTCTGATGGCGGCCTGAGCTCCAGTAGTTTATCATATATTTTTGTGGTAGTAGCCAAAACGTCCCTCAATCGAACAATCTCCTAGTCCTTTTTAGTTAACTCCTATTGTGCCTCAGCCAATTTCTCTTTAAGTGCTGAATTTTTCTGCTCAACCATTTTTAGCTCCCCTACATGATGCATTTTCAAAATTTGTGTCTTTTCAGGTGAAAACAGGGGAGACGTTGGCTAGC
Source organism: Larix kaempferi (assembly GCA_027924585.1). Taxonomy (NCBI): domain Eukaryota; kingdom Viridiplantae; phylum Streptophyta; class Pinopsida; order Pinales; family Pinaceae; genus Larix; species Larix kaempferi. Next base: position 8,308,025 of record BSBM01000252.1, read on the forward strand.
TTCTGGATTCAATTTTCAATGTTGCCAACTCCTCTCTGAGCTTTTCTAGTTATTCCCGTGCCTCAACGAGTTGGTCAACGACCCCAGGGTTTTCATTGTGCTCAGGAGGGTTCCCCTGGAAGTTGTCTTGCTCTTCTTGTGCATTTTGTTCTTCTTCCGCATCCTGTCCTTCTTGTTCATCCTGCTCTTCTTCTGCATCCTGCCCTTCTTTTTCATCCTGCACTTCTTGTTCATCCAACTCTTCTGGTGTAGTGGGGTCTTTCTGATCTACCCAATCATCATCAAACACATTTTGAACTAGGGGGGTGGGTTTTCTTTTCACCTCCTTAGTGATTTGGATTCTGGATGCCTGTGTGAATCTTTTACTTCATCTCTTCGACCCTTGATTACTGGTGGAAATCCCTAGTTCTGTTTTGGGGGAGTCGTCTCGTGAATGCTTTATCTTCATCAGGGTATCAACCACGATGTCTAGGTCGATTTTCCTCTTAGTCCCTGATGTAGAGGCAATCTTGTCCTTTGATCCAGGAGGTAGGGGTATGCCGACTGTGGGTGTACCCTTCATTGTTTGAACATCCTCAGCTGTTACCAACACGAATTCTTCCCAAGAAAGCTCTGGGATCTGCATTTTTAATTCCTCACAAACGATCAATTTGATCAGCCCATGGTGGGCTAACACATCCTCTTTTCCTTTAATCACTTTCCTGCTCATTTCTCCCAGAGATAGGAGAAGATAGTATGGAATGCTAATGTTGTTGTTCGGTGGAAGATGGCTCCTGTGCCTCAGCAGTTCCAGAATTTGAAAATGAAAAATAGGGACATAACTTAGCCTACCAGTGCATGTAATGTATTTCTGGACAATTGCGGCCATTTCATCCCATGGTGTCGGCATGGAGGGTCTTTTGACTCCATTTTTATCTTCGTCGTAGACCTCTCATCATTCGAAAAATGATGCCTTTGCTTCATGGTTTTCCTCCCGTTCGTCTTTGCTCCAATGCAGACCCCTTGCTAGACCAGTGAATTTGGCAATTACTTCATCATCCAACCTTATGCGTAATCCCTTGACTCGGGTGATGTACTGTTCATCCTTGATGTGCTTTAAATTTCTTGCAAATTCCAGAGCCACCCATGTATTGTATCCTTTCAATCCTAAGATGAAAGGCATCGAGTCCGCACTGCAGATGATTGTTAAGATTTGCGGGTTCTGATAAATAGCGTTGTGTTCCTCTGGTTCGCTCTTTTTGAACCCTTTTGTCATCCTGGAATCCTTTACTACAACAATAAACAAACACTTGGAGTGAGGCTATCTTACCTCAAATGGTTGAGGTTGATTACAGGTTCGAGGGTTGGATTGCTGGCTGCGTGACCACACTAACTTCCAGTTCCTTGCTTTTGGAGAGTTCTGAGAGGTTTCGTATATGAAAAAACCGACTCTTTTGGAAGATTATGCTGCCTTACTTAACTTCCTTTTCGCACTTATCCTCATCATCGTTCCTTGTACTTGCTTCTTTATCCATTTCTTTCCATAATCGAGCCCTGTACTTCGTTTCATCATTGTACATTGACCCTGCTCCGATTATTGGGAAATGTGGTGGTTAGATGCGGGTTTATCATTTGTTGATATGACAAAGGTGGGTAATGATGATCTTGTGAGGTAGTCTGAACCTTGTCGCCGACTTAATTTAAAAGCTGTCCTCAGCTTCAGAAATAATTGTCTTGCAGGATAATGATTTGACCTTAAAAATAAAACAAAGATGTTTAGAGATTACCTGGTTATGTTTTAGCGTACCTGAGTTCATGATCTGGCCCGATTTTTATGTGCGCTGGATTCTATAGTAGATTTGGCATTGTCCATGGTAAATTCTAGCATGTCAGTAGCTATGTGCGCTTGCTTCTTTTTCCTTTGGTTTGTTTGAATTTGGTGTATCAGCTGCTTTTGAACTTTGTGCCATTTTCTGATTTGATTTTGTGATGATGCTTTTGCATTGGGTTTATGATTCTTCCTTGTATTTTTGTGATCCAGGATGGTTCTCTTGAATAGATAGCAGGCTCGCATGAAGATATTGCAGATGTGATTGAATAACTTGTTTGCTGGGAATGAATTCTGTAGTAGTTGATACCTTTGCTTTCTTTCCTTGAAAACATGGCTTGTTTGTTGAGAAGCTTCACACTCTCTTGATTTGATTGCTGGCTTACTGGAATCATGACTGGTTCATTGATAATTTACTCGCTCACTTGATTAGATTGCTGGCTCGCTTGTATTCGATGGAAGGCTCACTTGAATAATAGTAGGTTTTGAATAATGGCAGGCTCACTTGATTGAATTCTGTAGTGTGATATCTTTGCTGTTGACTTGAATACATGACTGGCTCGCTTGAATATTGATATCTAGCTCTCTTGATTTGATTTATCTGCAGTGTGCATGCTGCTTCTTCGTGGGGATGTATGATGCCCTGCAATTTTACCTGTGTTTATCTGAATGGATCATGTTGGATCGCTCTTTCAATTATGTCTCTTGCTTCTTTTTCTTTTTTTCATTCATTTTTTTCATTTTTCTTTTCTTTTTATGAAATGGATTTCAATGATTTTCCATGTTTTCTTTTAGCATCAGTTGTTGCTGGTAGAGTACCCGTGTAAACTCCTCCTTTGACTGTGGCTTCTTGTAAAGTTTGAGCCGATGTCCATTTACTATCATGGGGAACTCTTCTTCATCAATTGTAATAATCTTGACAGCTCCATTTTCATAGATTTTCTCAATGATGTAAGGTCCAAGCCATCTAGTTGTTAGTTTTCCCTTGAAAGTATGGAACCTGGAGTCATAGAGTAGTGCCCAGTCTCCTTCCTTGAAATTTTTATCTTTTATGTGTTTGTCATGCCACTTCTTTCTTTGTTGCTGGATGATTTCAGTATAGGCAAGTGCTTGCTGGCATTGCTCATCCAGTTGATTTAATTGCAGCATGTGTTCTTGTTGGATCTCTGATAGTTCCATATTTAACTTTGCTGCAATTCTTAATGTTTTTATTTCAAATTCAATTGGCAGCATGACTTGCTTTCCATAGACTAACTCATAAGGTGTGAATCCTGTTGTTGTCTTCCATGTGGTATTGTAATCCCAAACTGCCTCACTTAGCCTGTCTGCCCAATCTCTTTTGTGGAGTTGGACGATCTTTATCAAAATCCTTTCCAATTCTCTGTTTGTTACCTCAGCTTGACCATTGTCTTGAGGGTGATAGGAGGAGGATTGTCTGTGCTTGACATTGTTTCTTTTAAGCAAATATTCTATTAGATTTGATGTAAACTGTGGCCCTTGATCAGAAACTAGTTCTCTTGGTACTCCAAACCTGTGAAAGATCTGCTTAGTGAAGAATTTTTCCACGTTGGTTTCATTTGCTGCAACAAGTGATGCTACCTCAGTCCACTTTGTAAGGTAGTCAGTGCATACTAGTATGTAGCTCTTATGATTTGATTGTGGGTTTATTGGACCAACGAAATCAAATCCCCATTTTTCGAATGCCTCCAAGGAGATTTGTGGATGGAGTGGCATTTCTTCTTTTTGTGTTGGTTTCCCCATTCTTTGGCAGTCATCACAGTGTGAAACATATTCATAAGCATCCTTGTGGAGTGTTGGCCAATAATACCCTATTTGCAAAATTTTATAGGTTGTCCTCTTTACAGCATAGTGTCCTCCACAGGGTTCATTGTGAGTGGCATGCATTATATCATGCACTTCATCTTCTCTAATGCACCTTCTAAGTATTTGATCTGGTCCTTGTTTGAATAGAATTCCCTGTATCCATGTGTATGTGGCACTCTGCCTTATTACTTTATTCCTCTCTTTGTAACTGTAATGTTCTGGAAATTTCCCAGACACTAAATAGTTTGATATGTCAGCAAACCATGGGCTTCTTGTTGATATGGAAAAAAGGTGTTCATCAAGAAAACTGTCATTCGCCACTTCACTGTCTTTCCCATGTGTGAGCCTAGATAGAAAGTCAGCCACTACATTGTGTTTTCCTAGCTTGTATATAATTGTGATGTCAAACTCCTGCAGGAGGAGTAGGCACCTGATGATTCGAGCACTTGTATTAGGTTTTTTAGTGAGATACCTTATTACTGAATGGTCTGTATGGACAAAAACTTGGTAACCTGTTATGTAGTGCCTGAACTTGTTAATGGCATGTATGACAACCAAACATTCCTTCTCTGTAACAGTATAATTTAATTCTGCCCCTGCCAAATTTTTACCGATATAATATATAGCATAGGGCTTCTTGTCTCTCTCTTGTCCAAGGAAAGATCCAATGGCTTTATCAGATGCATCTGAGTGGATGTGGAATGGAAGTGCCCAATCTGGTCCTTGGAGTACTGGAGCTGTAATTGTTTTCTCCTTAAGTTTATCAAATGTTGTCATGCAATGGTTTGTCCATATGAACTCGGTGTCTTTTGTGAGAAGGGAAAACATTGGTGCAGCAATCCTGCTATAATTTTCAATAAATCTCCTGTAGTACCTTGTTTTCCCAAGGAAATTTCTCACATCCCTTTGTTTGACAGGTGGTGGCAGCGTTCTGATTACTGAAACTTTTGCTTGATCAACCTCTATCCCCCTCTGTGATATATGGTTCCCAAGAACGATGCCTTCTTCCATTAACATTCTGCATTTGTCATTGCTCAGACATAAGCTCATCTCAATACATTTTTTCAATATTAATTCAAGATGGTTCGACAATGCCTGATCAAATTTTTGTCCATAGGGTGTGAAGTCATCCATGAAGACTTCCATTTGATCATTTATGAAATCCAAGAATATACTTAGTATGGCCCTTTGGAATGTTGTTGGAGCATTACATAACCCAAAGGGTAGTACTCTGTATGCATAAGTACCCTAGGGGCATGTAAACATTGTCTTATCTTGATCAACTCGATGTATTAAAATTTGGTTGTACCCACTGAAGCCATCCAAAATCGAGAAATACTTATTCCCAGCTAATGTGTCCAGCACTTGATCGATAAATGGGAGAGGAAAGTGATCTTTCTTGTTTGCTTTATTTAGCTCTCTGTCGTCCACACAAATTCTCCATTTACCTCCTTTTTTAGGGACTATAACTAGTGGTGAGACCCATTCGCTATCAAAGATTGGATATATGAACCCAACATCTAATAACCATTGTAGTTCTATTTTGACAATGTCCTTTAATGCTGGGTTCAGCCTCCTTTGTGGTTGCCTGATAGGGATAGAACCTTCTTTGATGTAAATGTAATGTTTGCAGATATCAGGATGTATACCCTTCATGTCTGCATATGTCCATGCAAAAGCTTTATTTTGTTCTGATAGTACCTTCATTAACTGTCTTTCTTGCTCTCGCTTCAGATTGGAATTAATCCTGACTATCTTTCCAGGCATAATTTCCACTCTCTTTGCTTTTTTTTATTGTTCTTCCAGAGATAGCACTTCTGCCCAGATTTTATTTAAGTTCTGGTGTGAACTTTCTCCTTCTTTTTGTTGGTCTGTGTCAAACAAATCTTCAAGAATATCATTGTTAGAAGATGAATTCTGTATAAACCTATCTATATGACCATCTTCGTCTATGGCTTTTAGTGATAGTGCAGCATCAATTGTTAGGACAGGTCGTAGGTGTTGATTTGGTGTGTCGTTATAATCATCAGTCCAATTTTGATACTCTAAGTCCGAAGATGTCCTTGCTGGTGGGTGTTATAGGTTAAACTTGCACCTCTCCATCCGTGATCACCCTGAGCTGTTGATCACACAAAAGGACAACTTGGATAGAGGAGCATGTTGACCTTAGATGATACTTTGACTCACTCCATTTCCTAATTTTACTGGAAAAAACCCTAAATATATCATTTTGAGATATGAGAGCTACTCTACCTAGAGAGACTAGCGCCCATACGCTACTCCAGTGTATAATAGTAGCGCCCATATCCTAATATACGCTACTTCTTCTCAGCATAGTAGCGCTCAACATTTTAAACTCGATGAGCGCTAGTTGATAAGCACTAAAGTAGCGCCCTATACGCTACTTCACTGAACAAGAGTCGCGTACATCTTAAAAGATGATTAAAAAATAAATTAATTTCTCGAGGAGGATTAGTTGCTGGTATTTTCCCAACTCCCCCAACTTCCTCCATAACTATACGTCAACCTGAACTACTTCTCTAATCCTATAAATACAAAGAAGATTAAAGAGAAAGGTTAGATGGATTAATGGAGAAACTTTGAGACATAGAGAGAAACTTACATTGGAGGAGTTGATGCTGAAGATATCCAAGCCAGAGAAGAGCCAGAGCCCAGAATCAAGTTGCAGGAGCCTGCTACATGATCAGGTATACTTGTACATCAAATTACTTTTGACAATAAAGGTTGAAGTGTCTTTCTTGTTCCAATTTAAATGTGTTCTGAAATAACATCTTAATTTGGATATGTTTTCGTCAATATTGAATGTTAAACATTGTTTTTGTTTCTTTCAAGCTTTATATATTGCCCAAAGTGCTTTGAGAAAGGTATTGTTATTGCAGGTTTACTGAAAGGAAGGTGGATTTGGAGGTTGAACACAAGATCAAGTAAAGGCTAGGATCGAACTTCGATTGAAAGGTGTGTTCCCAAGATCCATAACTTATTTCTTTTCATAAATATCTTTGTAATATCATCAATACACTTACCTGTCACCCCAACCAAGTTGATAGCATTAGTTTCCTTGCTATAGGGTAGATTTGCCCGCCTACAGACTGGCGACTCCGCTGGGGATAGTTGAGTTTTGTCTCTAGGAAACCTTGTTCTTGTGTGTCTTCCCAGATTGTTTTGACTTCTTTGATGTGTTGAGAAACCCTGTAGGTATCCCCTGCCTGTTTCTTTCTGCTTTCATCAGTCTTCTAGTATCTTTCAAAGTCAGTTTATTAAGCTTTTGAGATATGAGCGCTACTCTGTTGTATATACAGTAGCGCCCATACGCTACTGTGCTATATATACAGTAGCGCCCATCTCTACAGGGGCGCGAGTTTCCCTACTGCACAGTAGGGTATGTTTCCTGAAGCTGTTCATTAACAGTTTGCTTGAGTTTTTAGCCATTCTTGTGGTTTGCTGACTTTGCTTTTAGGTCTCCGCGACTAGTGTATGAGGTTTTTAACTGTTGTTTAAGTCATAGAACCTTTTCTTGAAGTCTTTTTCCATGTTTTGAATTGCTTGCTTACCTTTGGAACTTTTGGACTGTTTATGACTTTTTGGAAGACTAGGTTGTGTCTTGTGGTGAACACTTCCGCTTTTTAGACCCTGACTGTATGTTGCTAGTTTACAAACCTGCATACTCTTGTATCCGCTGTTTGTGGCAACGCTTGTCCGCTCTCTGCTCATCCTATCCTTTTTTTTAGGGTTTGGTCCGTGTTAGAGCCTCTAGGGTGTCTTCCATTTTGGTTGATTTCCATTCTTCCTGGACTTATTGTCTTTTTCTGGTTGCAAGTGCATTTAAACTGTTGTAGGCTGAGTCATTTCTCGGTTCGTTGTGTTAGTTATTGGCAGCTTGCTTGTCTACTTTTGCTTGGCATAGTGGTCTTGCTAGGGTTAGATACTTTAGGTCAGTCCTTTTGTGTCTTTCTCCTTTGTTTTCTCCCACTTTGTTTCCGGGTTTAGAGGCTTTTTCTTTGCAAAAAACCTGTAGATCGAGTCTTTTTTGAGCTAATGTCTCGACAGTTATAAGCTTAAGAATATTTTTAGCCATACTTACACACATTGCACATAAGTTTTATTTTACTTTCCATTTTTCATAGTTCTTTTTCGTTTATAGAAAAAGCAAAAAAAAAAATTGGTAGTTTAAGTTTAATAAGACTTATTTTTCTTGTTACAAGATAGCATAGGATATTTTGTACAATTTCAAAAAAGAAAACAATTTTTTTTTTTTTAAGTAGGTTTACTCAGATTTTCAGTTTTGGAAAGAAGTAAATGAAAAAATGAAAAGAGCTTTGTTGTAGAAAGTTTTGATTTTATTGCACTTTTGTTTCCTTGTTGCAACCACCCACACAAAAGCACTACCCTTTTTGAGTAATAACAACCCTAAAAATATTTTAATAAAATAAATTAGAAACATTTTTTCTTTTTAGGGATACACTACACCAACTAGTTTTGGTTAGGATCTTGAGTTTAAATCACCTTAAACCACTCAAGATCACACATTACGCAAAAATCGTAGTAAGAATATCACAGGTAAACCCATTTCACTCAAAACTTGCCTGGGATCTATGCAATAGGTCATTGCGAGATCAGATTGTTGGGAATACTCCTCCTACTTTCTGTTCGAGCATACGCCAGGATCGGATTGCGTATTGGGGACTCTTTCGAGTTTCGGGCTTAGCTACCCTGCACTCCTTTTAATCCTCCTTTGACCAATACTAGAATATCGCTTCTGTCACCTGTTGGTTTCCAGCAGCCCCATTTCAGTGCAGATAATTCATTGCCTGGACATCTGATGTCTACTTTAGGAGGTGAACAAGGAGTTCCCCAAAATACCACTTTAGGTATGAATACTAACACGGTAAATCCTTCTTTTACTGCTATGCCGAGTCAGGAACAGACAACCTCTGTGCCTACTCCGTCTTTCAGTTTCAATACTGGTACATTAGGTATGCCAAGTGTAACAACGATGGCATCTATCCCTACACCTACTGTTGGACCTAGTAGTACAACCAACTTTGCACCACCTCCTTCTTTTCAACCGTTATATCAGATACCTAGTACTTGGATTTCCACACCTGCCGTAGGACCAAGTGCTTCTGCAACCGTGCCAGTCATGAGTACCATGACTGCACCGTCTACATCAGCTTCTATTGGTTTCAATACCTTTGCAGGCCCTAACATGAATCAAGGTAATATGCCTGCAGGTAATGTCCCTTTTTCCTTATTCTCAGGGGGAGGGGGTAATATTTTTAACCAGCAATATGGCGGGGCTAATACCCAGCCACAGTGGACTAACCCACAGAGCACTAATCCACTTTCATATGGGTGGGGAAATTTTAATAACTCTTTTGTACAACAACCGATGGCAGGGGGCAACCCCTACCAACAAATAACTGGGGGCAACCCCTACCAACAAGTAACTGGGGCAAACCCCTATCAATAGATGGTAGGTGGCAACTCCTATCAGCATATGGCCGAGGGCAACCCTTATCAGCAGATGGCTGGGGGAAACCCCTACCAACAGTTCATGGGTCAAATGATGGGTGGTTCCCCTTATCAAGTACCATCTTACCGACCTCGTCTACCATTTCTGGCAACTTTAAATTTTCCAGATCTTTCCAAACTGACAAATGATCCTGTGTGTCATAATCCTGCATGGCCATCAGTTCCCACCAAGTTACCTTTGGACATTCCAAAGTTCGAAGGAAAAGCAGGTGAAGACCCTGGTGACCATGTCACTACTTTCCACTTACGGTGTTCCTCAAATTCATTAAATGAAGACTCCATTAGATTGAGACTGTTCCAGAGGACCTTAACTGGTCCTGCAGCCAAATGGTACATTGAGTTACCTGCGGCTACTTTCTCTAATTTTGGAGATCTCGCCACGGTCTTTTTGAATCACTTCCAGCTTCCCGTTCGGTATGATGTCGGAACGGACCTTTTGTCTACATTTAGGCAAAACAAAGCCACTCATTTATCTGACCACATTCAGGAGTGGCGAAGACGGAAGATGCTCATTAAGGCCAGCATACCTCCAAAGTTCCTTCTTGAGTGGTATTTGAAATCACTCCTTCCTTATATTTCTAAGGAAGTAGCTACATCTGGAGTATCTAATGAGGAGGAAGCCATCTTACGGACTCAACAGTTAGACCTTGTTTATGCACAATCTGGGTTACTGTATGAGATTATACCTGATGCACCACGATCAAACACCGATCTGAGTAGATCCAAACCTGGACCACATGCTGACGGCATAGTGGGTTCAATTGACTCTGCAGCTTTCGAAGCACTGACTAAACGGGTTCATGCCTTATTAGTCAAACAATCGACTGCAGATGTTTCTTCCATCACAACCTCTCCTTCTACTTCTGAGCCTGTCAACCAGGTCCAGAACAATCAAAAGGGCCCTCGGCAGCCCAATAACAAAAAGAAGGGCAAGAAAGGAGAGGGGAACCAACAAAAGCCCAAAAAAGAGAATGCCGAAGAGGGTAACAAAGAGGAAAAGAAGGTTAAGTTCCCTTGTAAACTTTGCAAGCAGAACCACCTTACTCACCAATGCCCTCTGCTTCAAGAAGCCCAGAAGCTCTTAAGAGAAAAGAAGCCTGCCATCCTGAAAGATCCATTCCCTAAAGGACAGAGCTCAACTTTTGGCACCTCCAATACTGGGGGCACCACACATGCTACGGTTGATCAAACTTTTATCAACATGGTTAATTCAGATGCACTATTACAAACTAGAGCCAGGAACTATACCCCGGATGCACAGAAAAAGGATAAGGAAATTCCAGAATCTTCCACTCCACTCCACATACCTGTGGACCCAATGCCCAAGATTCCGAAAGGTGTCTTGAAACGGGCATCACACAATCCCAATACTCGGGATGCTTCCAACTACAATGTGGTTGAGGATTTAGACCAGACCCCTTGTGCCATGTCTACTTTAGAAGTCTTGCAAAGTTGTCCTTTACAACGGAATGCACTTCTGGCAGCCATTGGAAGTATGGAATCATCTAATATGTCTGCGCGATTTGATATGACTGATGTCAAGTACCGGTTGCCCTATCACATTTCCCTTCAGATTGAGGTCGTTCATGGTCCAATGACCATCAGACGAGCTGTAGTAGATGAGGGAGCGTCGACTTGCGTAATGTCAATTTCCTGTTGGAAAGCTCTAGGTTCTCCTGAGTTAGCCCCTTCCAACACACTGCTTACTGCATTTGATGGCAGAACTTTCCGTCCACATGGAGTTTTGCCATCATTTGATGTCACTTTGGCCAGTAAGACAGTTGCTGTTGAAGTAGAAGTTCTGGACGCTCCGCTTGATTACAATATGTTATTAGGCAGGAGTTGGACATATGCCATGCGAGCCATTGCATCGGCAGTTTTTCGAGTGGTTATGTTCCCATTTGAAGGTAAGATCGTTACAGTCGATCAACTTTCTTTCACTCAGAGAAACAACCAGACTTCTTCGGAAACCACAGTTCCATTGATTGATCAAACCACCCTGGTTGGTGAGAGTTTAGGAGCAGGACTGTACAGATCATTAATCAGCACTTTTGACCTACCGGCTCCTACCTTATTCGTTGGTACTGAGGGATGTTCTTCGTCTGAAACTTCCATGGTTAGTTTAACAACTGATTCTGGGTTTCTCCCAACTAATACAAACCCCTCCGTGCCCATCCCTGTTGTAGAAGTTACTCACCTGGATTCTTATCAAACTGCAACAGAACATGTGTCGACTCCATCGGTGTCTGTTGAGTCAAATATAGATTGTGCTATTACTCAGGCACCAGACCCGATCCGCTCTCTTGACAGTTTAGATACTACTTTACCTTCTGAAGAAGAAATGTTAGAAGCCATGACTGACCCAGATCATCCTCGGGAACATATAGATCCTAGGTCCTTCTTGTTTCCTGTTCTTAACTTGATAGAGAGAGGTGAATTTTGTCCAACACCCGATGAAAATACTAATTTCACTTCTTCACAAGTTGGTGTTGTTGAAGCAAATAGATTGTATACTTCGATGGTGAACATTTTCACTGGGGTCAACGGAAACATTTTCTTTGAAACAGGATGTTATCTCGATGAGATCATTCCATATACCAATCTTTTCTGTGATTTCCATAACACCTTTTCCCGGCCTCATGAGGAGGATCCAGGCATTGACCCTACCTGAAGAAGTACTACGCCTAGGTTGAAATACTTTTTCTTGTAACATAGCTGTATATTTTTGTAAAGCTAGTTTTGTTATGCTCATTCGGTAATCTTATGTGTTTTTCTCGTTTCGTGTACCAGATGTCAACCGAACATTTCTTAGGATTTGCTGATGGCGCCAGTCGCCACACCTGTCAGTTGGCTGCAGCAGCTTGGGTCATTTATTCACCCGCTGACCAACTTGTCTCTTCGGGGGGGTTTGTTTGGGTCCTACCACGAATAATGTGGTTGAATACAGTGCAATTATAGAACTTCTCCGAGATGCTCTCAGTCATGGCATTTCACATTTGGAGGTAAGGCTTGACTCAATTAATTGTATTTCAGTTAACAGGTGTCTATCATATTACGGATCCGGGATTGCTACGTTAGTTTCTACGAGTTAGACTTTTGGAAAGACAATTTCATTCTATTAGATATGAACACATTCCAAGAAGTTTAAACACATTAGCTGATTCATTAGCAAACTATGTGTTAGACTGGCATTTGCATCATACATTGTCATAAACAACATTGCACACATAAAACACATACACATGTAAATAACCGATACCGTATCAAAAAATATATGAGTTTTGAAACACGAGTCTATCAAGTCAAGTCATAAAAGTACAAAAATTGGGCATAGTAGCCTCAAAAATATATACATAGAATGTATCCCTCTCCTATGGATAAGGAGGGACATCATCATCATCATCTACTGCATTGCGATAGCATATGACTAGCTTAGCGATCTTCCGCAGCACCCTAAGCCATGCTGGGGGCACCCCAACAACATCTTCCTGCATATCAACAAGTATCTGATCCATACGGCATGCAGGAACTTCGTGAGTTAACCGACTTATTTTTCTCTCCAGGGTTCCCAACATAGCATCTGCTGCAGTAATACTAGCTGGCCTCACAAAGATGGTAGGATGTCCCTCAGGACGAACAGGCCCAACATCTGCATATGACACTTGATTAGAACTTCAAAACTCATTCATAAAAATCAAATACTTGAAAAAGTTTGGAAAAATTAAATAAACCTCAAAATTTAAAACATACCAATATCTCCCCAGGCTCCACCTGGAGGAAGCACTAGTTCTGGATCATGACGGAAATCCAATCCAGCATATGGAAACTGCTCGAAAGCGGGTACTTGCCTCTCCCACCACCCTCAGAAATCATCAGTATGATAACAGTAGTGACTTTCCCCACCACCCTGGCGGAGGAATATGTCACCCCAACAGCCTAGTCTGGGCTCACGGGGGTTAACCTGAGGTAGAGGCATCCCCAAACTAATAGCAGGCATCCTCTCAAAGAAGAAAGTAAACAAAATACTACCGTACCCAAAATTCTTCATTGTGCCGGATTTGCAACCTGTCAATTGAGATTTCATGTTTGCCAATAAACTAGTACTCCAATCATAGACATGACCGTGTAAGCATTGTACACCAAGATGCATAGAGTGCCTGGAAGCTAAGTGTTATGAAGCACTACCTGCTACTCGGTTGATCATGCTCACTATCACTTTCAAAGGGAGACCGTCAATAGTTGAAATCAAGACTTGGCTTCTCGATTTCTCAGCTCCGGCAACACAATATGTATTCACGTACTCTTGTACAGATCTTACACCCACACGAGAAGACCCTTTCAGATTGATTACATCTCCTCTTCGTGAGAGACCAGTGATAAAATATATGTCATCAACAGTAAGCTCCAGATTTTGCCCACGGATGACAAAGGTATTAGTATCCACATCCCAATACTGAATAAGTCTTCGAAACAATTTGTTTAAGGCCCTCATGTTTACGGTTCTATAAAACTTCAACAAACCGCATCTTCGGAGAGCATGGAGGGTGGCCGAATATTGCATGGCCAACCTATCCATGTCCTCATGCTCCCTCTCCCTCCATTGAAGGACCATCCTGCACAAAAAACCAAATTTTTTTGAGTCTCGGCGCTTGTATATAGGTTTTCAAGAGTGTACGCTATTGTGTATACTACACAGTCGCGTATGGGCGCTACTCTGCTTCAGCACAGTAGCGCCCATCGCGTTTATACGCTACTGCTGTGGTTACACAGTAGCGCCCATGCAGCAACACTTGTGAGCATCACGTTGCAAGTTATTTTTTGCTCAAAAAATGAAAACTAAACCATGAAATTGCAAGTTAGGTGGATTTTAACTTACTTGGTGGAGGAAGATTGATGTTTGGATGTTTGGTTCGATCGCCACAGAGATTTGAAATTTGCAAAAGGTTGCTCCAATCTTTGCCCTACAAAACAAATTGAAAATTGATTTTTAAAATGAAATTATATATATGAATTGGATTTTGATTTTTACCCACAATTGTTAATTTTCTATAGTTTCAAAATTTTCAAAAAATCCCTAATTAATCAATTGAAACACACAATATGGTACAATACTAATCCAAGCTCAATTTTCATTTAATTTTTGTCGGATTCATCTCCTAAGTTTAAAAATTCTTGATGATAGACCTTGTCGACTAGTTAAATAGTTCAATTTCATATATCATTCGAGATTTTTTGCCGCATCGACTAATATTTTGTTGAAGACCTAGTTTTGGCAGAGTATGAAGCTATGATCCTAGAAGCTGACCTTTAAGTCATTTTAAGCTCTTGTTTGGACTATTTAAACTTAAACAAGATTGCCGAGCAAGCTTTTCCTCTTCAAGCTCGTTAAAGTACTCGAAGGCTCATCCACTTAGGTATAGAATTACCCCTTTTTCCGGGCCTAGGTGGATTAACTACGGAAAAGGTATACTCTAGGTATACTCCTGTATGCGCTAGAAGAGTTCTCATTTCATTGTTTTATACTTTTTTGGGGGAGGAGACTAACTATACGAAAAAGGACCTTTTGGAGCCTTTCTTTAGGGTTTTCAGGCTCTCTAAACATGAAAATACCAAGCGAGCATTCACCTACTCGATCTCGATGTGAAATCCACGAGAGGGTAAGTAGAGGACTGTTTAAGTTTTTCAACTCTATAAACAAGAAAACACTGCTGAGCACAGACCAATCCGGGCTCGATATAAAATCCATGGATAGGTGAAAAGAGGATTGTTTAAGTCTTTCAGACTCTATAAACAGGAAAACACCGGCGAGTATTAATCTGCTTGGGCTCGATACTAAAATCCACGAGCAGATATATGGAGTTATTGTTTAAGTTTTTCAGACTCCTTAAAATTGAAAACACCGGCGAGCAAGAACAGATCTCGGCTCGATATTAAAATCCAGAGATCAGTAATATAGAGTAATCTTCTATCTCTTCTTCGAACTCTATAAATAATGAAGAAGGTCCTGAGTCTTCCTCCCATGGGCTCGTTAAACTATTTACATGGTTGGATCTATTGAGTTTTCATTCTTTCTTGGACTCATTAAAACAACAAGAAGGGTATTCTTTTATCTAAAAAGAATAAGGGACGGGAAAGACATATCATATCTTCATTGTCAAAGGCAGTTCAGTCAGTTCTATCCTTGAACACAGCACCTACTTGAGTCTATCTTGTCGGTTGGGTTTAGTTTTTGACCTCAGGGTGAACCTTTCCTCCGAGTTATTTACTCCCCCGGTTGGTTATTCTTCCAACCATATGGAGGGTCTGATAATGTCTCTTACATTTCAGACTTATTTACCCCATTATGTCAGAAACTGCCTGAGTCACTTTGTGTCGTGCTCAATGTTCAAGGATATACCCTGTGTCGGCCATTCTGCAGTTTACCTTGACCTCATGTGTCGGCCTTCCTAGTGTCAGTCTTGTTACATATTATTCCATATCGGCTCTTACCAGTTGAGTGTTCCTTGAGTTGGATGATGGAGAATGCCTTAAGGCCTCCCTTCCAACGAACTTCTTCCCATCGACATCAACTCATTATTTTGGGATTGAAGTTTAGAGTTTCGGTTAGTACCTTGGAGATTGCAGTCACCAGTGGCAATTTTCCTCGCTGTTGAATGATGAGAACACATCAATGTCTCTTCTTTGACAGGATTCCCAAGTGTTCGACTCCAAGTCCATCTATTCACATTTGGCGGATCGTACTTGGTACCTTGGACCCCATCATCATTATCGGTGGAAGTCCTCGCATTTGTTAACGATATACATCAATGACCGGTAATCAAACGATACCCCCCATGTTCGACTATCATCTCATCTATTCACATGGTTAGGGTTTGTACCTAGAGTTGTTTTGGATGAAGACCTTGGGATTTTGGATGACAGTACCTCATTTTGTTATCACCCAAGCTGCGCAAGACTGAGCCTCACTTATATTCGGCTCTCCATGAGACATAGATCTAGTTTGTTGTTATGGCTATGATCTCTCAATTTGGCATGGATCCACGATTGTATTCCAAGTGGCCATGCTTTTATATACATCTCCTTGTTATGTACAGGAGATCATGTTATATCACACTACACATCTATATGATGTCAAAAATGTATTTTATCGTTGACCTTGATCTTTGTTGCAGGTTTCTTGTAACTTGTTTTCTGCGATTTCTTTGCTCCTCCTCTGGCTTTGGATTATAATGTATTTCGGCCATCGTTTCCCTCTGACCTCACACATTAGGGGGCATCTGTTATAGGTTAAACTTGCACCTCTCCGTCCGTGATCACCCTGAGCTGTTGATCACACAAAAGGACAACTGGGATGGTGCGGCACAAAAACTAGGACGCGAGATCCATATTGAATAAGATATATATTATTGAATTGATAAGATGCCTAATGCTTTACCAGAGATCGCCTTTTATAAGGTTTGAGCATTTCTTAAGAAGGGTTACGTCCCTTCAATTAAACTAACTAATAATTTAATGATTAATTTAATACAATATTTAATATTCATAGCATTGCCACTCCCTTTTAAAGAGCTTTGTCCTCAAAGCAATGGTAATGAGGGATGTAACTGTTGAAATTGTTCTGATTCCCATGTTGCATCTTCTTCGGGAAGATTTTTCATTTTATGAGGTATTCTTTAATGACTCGCGTTCTTAATCTCTTCTCTCTAGTAGCAATGATAGATTCTGGCTCGAATATGATTCTTCCTTCTTCATCTAACAAGGGAAGTATTGTTTGTGCCTTCTGGTGTTGACCTATCATCTTTTTCAAACATGAAACATGAAAGACATTGTGGATGCGACTTGAAGTTGGCAATTCCAATGCATATGCCACCTGACTAATCTTCTTATTGATTTGATATGGGCCATAAAAACGTGGAGCCAATTTATTTTTTCCACCTTGTTTAAGTGATAATTGTTTATAGGGTTGTAGTCTTACATATACCCAATCTCCAATTTCAAATTCTCGTTCTGTTCGATGTCGATCTTCTTGTTGTCTCATTCTATTCTTGGCAGTATTCAAATTCTCTTTAAGTACTTGGACAACCTTTTGGTTTTCTTCTAAATGGTCATTTACTGATGCGACCCTTGCTTGGTTGGTGATGAAATCCTTCCATTTTGGGGGTTCATATCCATATAGGGCTTGAAATGGTGTCATTCTTGCAGATGTATGATAAGTAGAATTATACCACCATTCCGCAAGATGTAGCCATTGGAACCATTTATTTTGCTTATCAGTTACAAAACAACGAAGGTAGGTTTCTAAGCATTTATTGACAACTTCTGTCTGTCCATCTGTTTGGGGATGATAAGCTGAGCTCATGTTAAGAGACGTTCCAATTTGCTTGCAAAACTCTCTCCAAAAGTTCCCTTTAAACTTGGCATCTCTATCACGTACTATAATCTTCGGAAAACCATGTAATTTGTAGACATTTTTACAAAAAACTTCGGCTGTTTCTTTTGCCGAATCAGTTTTCCTCACTCCAACAAAGTGTGCATATTTGGTTAGCCTATCTACCACAACTAGTATTTTGTCTTTTCCATCTGATATGGGTAGACCTTCAATGAAATCCATTGAAATTTCCTCCCATTTCTTATTCGGAATATGTAACGGATGGAGTAACCCTGGACTTGAGATATTCTCAGTTTTATTCCGCTGACAAATGTCACACTGTGCAACATACTTGTGAATGTCAGCATACATACCCTTCCAAAAGAATGATTGCCTTGCATTATAGTAAGTTTTAAAAATTCCTACATGACCAGCGGCTGGGCAATCATGTGATTCTTTAAGCACCTTGGTCTTAAAACTGGAATTGGAACTTAAGTAAATACGTCCTTTGTACCATAACAATTCATTCTTCCATTCAAACTTCGGATACTGATTTATGTTGTTAATTATGGAGCAAACCTCTGAATTCTTGGCATATTCCTTACGAATTTCGTCCAAAAATTCTGGGATCACCATGGATACGGCGTAGACTTGTATCTCTTCGTCTTTCCTTGATAAAGCATCAGCTACTACATTGTCCTTCCCTCTTTTATGTAGGATCTCCATATCGAAGGTAGAGATTTTCTCTATCCACTTTTGTTGCTCGGTTGTTAATGTCTTCTGCTGTAACAAGTGTTGTAGACTATTATGATCTGTTCGGATTAGGAATTTACTTCCCAAAAGGTATTGTCGCCATTTAGTTAATGCATGCATGATGGCAAGCATTTCCTTGTTGTATGTAGACTGTAGGTATTCTCTTTTGTTCAACTTCCTACTTTCAAAAGCGATTGGATGACCTTCTTGCATTAGCACAGCTCCTATCCCAAACCCTGAAGCATCACATTCGATTACGAATGGTTTTGCAAAATCAGGTGTTGCCAAAACGGGAGTTGAAGACATACTTTGTTTCAACGTTTCAAAGCATCTTCTTGCTTCATCATCCCATTGAAAAGAATTTCTTTTTAGGAGATTTTTTAGTGGGGCAGTGACATGTGCATAGTTCTTGATGAACCTTCGATAGTAACCTGTTAATCCCAAAAATCCTCGCAATTTTGAAACATTCTTTGGTTCGGGCCACTCCTTCATTGCCTGGATCTTCTTTGGGTCCACCTTAACTCCTTCCTTTGAGATTATATGACCGAGATACTCCACTTCTTGCTTCCCAAAGGTGCATTTTGACTTTTTTGCATAGAACTGATTTTCCTTCAAAAGAGATAGAACCTCTTCTAGATGCGTCAAATGTTCTTTCCATGTCTTGCTATATATAAGGATGTCATCGAAGAATACTAACACAAATTTCCTTAGGTATGGCTGAAATAGTTCATTCATAGTTGCCTGGAATGTGGCAGGGGCATTAGTTAACCCAAAGGCATTACTTTGAATTCATAATGTCCTTCATGAGTTTGGAAAGCAGTCTTTGCGATATCCTCTAATCTGACCCTGATTTGATAGTACCCTGACCTTAAATCGAGTTTCGAAAAATATTTTGCGTCATGAAGTTCATCCAGCATGTCATCGATGAAGGGAATTGGAAACTTGTTCTTAATTGTTATTTTGTTTAATCCTCTATAATCTATACATAATCTAAACGATCCATCCTTCTTTCGTACTAGTACGACTGGCGCTGCATAAGGGCTTCTACTCTTGGTGATGACACCACAATTCAGTAGATCTTGAACCAACCTTTCTATTTCTGTTTTGTGGTGGTGGGGATACCTATATGGTTTAACCTTAACAGGATTTGACCCCGGTTTAATCTCGATTATGTGTTCTATACTCCTTTCTGGTGGTAGCTGCATGGGTAAGTCTTGAAATATGTGTTCATGTTTCTAGAGTAATTTTTGGATTTCCTTATTGAACTTATTTGGTTCCTCCTCCTTTCCTTCCAGTTGATGACATTGTATTATGTATGTTGATGCCCCTTTTCGAATGAGTTTTTCCATATGCTGAGATGAAACTACCTGTGTGTTTGGTGGATGAAAACCATATAGCTTAAAATTTTTCCCTTGCCACTTAAATTTGATGAAATGTTTTTGATTATTGGCAGAATATGTTCCCAATGTTTGTAACCATTGGACTCCCAAAATGATATCTACTCCTCCCAACGGTAAGGTGTAGAGTTCTGATTCCAGTTCGAAGTCTTGTATTTGAAGTCTCACCTTGTGGCACTTTCCAACTTTTTCGATCTTCTTGCCATCTGCAACCATCACCTTCATGTCTGGAACTGGATGTACGAACAACTTGAGTTTTCATGCCACTCTTATATCAAGAAAGTTGTGAGTGCTTCCAGTGTCTACTAGCACTGTAACATTCTCATTTTTTATATGCCCTTTTAACTTGAGAGTCTGTGGTTGACTAATGCTTGTTATGCCTGTTAGGGAGATTTTGGGGTTCTCGTCATTCCCGGCTGCCATATTTGCGGTTTCCTCCTCTTCATCTTCTGGCTCTTCTTCTTCTTCTTCTTCTGATTCACTATTCTCCTCTGCTTCACAAGTATATAGTTTCTTTGAGTTGTCCTCGGGGCGACACCTATGTTTAGGGTTCCATTTGTCTCCACATCGTCGACATTTTACTTCCCTCATACGTTGATTCTCGAGGCTCTTCCTATCGTCCCTTCTAGGCGGAGGGATGTATTTGTTTGTATCATCCTCTGGAGTCAACTGGATGTTTCTTTGTGAGTATGACTTCCCTTTATTTGATTGAAAACTATCAAATTTGGCCTCGGCTGCTTTTGCTTTTCATCTTGCTGCCTCGACATTTGGTATGTCATGCATTTTTAACTCTTTTTGTATGTATGGTTTTAGTCCTCCTAAGTAGGTTTCCAACCGTTGTTTGTCGGATAGCCCAAATACTCTGGTAGCGAGGGATTCCCATTGATGCGTGAATTCTTCGACGCTTCCCTTTTGTTGTAATCTGGTAAGTTTTGAGAAGAATTCATCTTCTGTGATTCCTTGAAACCTTTTTAAGAAATCATTCTTGAATAAGTTCCAAGTGTATGCGAAGTTGTCTCCCTTCCACCACATATACCAGTTGTAGGCATATCCTTCAAGGTGCATTGAAGCATACTTGACCTTTTCTTCGTCCATTGTAATGTTATATATATCGAAATACTCTTCTGCTTTATTCAACCAAGCGACGCATTGGTCTTCTCCTCCATTATATTTCGTCATCTCTATTTTTGCTCTCGGCGGGTACATTACGAATGGTTGGTATTGAGTACCTTTCATCCTGTTGTGTTCTGGTGACTCAGAATTGGAAGATGGGGTAACCGACATATCCGAGCTAGGTTGTTTATGATTTTTTTCCTCATCCTTCATTTTTTGTAATATCTCCTCGATACCTTTCTGGCTCTCAGTCACTTTTTGATCTAACATTTTTTGTTCCTTGCTTATAATGTCGAACTTGTCGTCTATTTTCTGCTCCATTACCTGAATGACTTCATCCTTAATTTCTTTCTTAAGTGCTTCTTGGCTCTTGGTGATCATTTCCTTGAAGGTTCGAAAATCCTTCTCTATTTTCTCCATTTGGGCTTTTAACTCTGTCGTCATGCTTCTTAGGTGTGGTGGTGAATAATTGGACGCAATTTTGGCTTAGGAGTGGAAAAAATAAAAATGACTTGGAAAAGTGGAATTACTATAATTTTTGGTGTGGTTAAAAAATATATATATAATAAATATTATATTAATATATATATATATATATATATATTTTTTTTTATTTAAGGATTTTTTAATAAAAATCAATATTAATCATATAATATTAATTTTTTTTGAAATTAGGGTTAGGGTTTTTTGGATGAAGGAGTGCTACGTGGAGGCCGAGCCGGGGATGCACGAGAGGTGGACGGGGGAGCCCAAGCGAATGGGAGCGTTGGTAGCTGTGGAAAGTTGCAGGAATGGATGAGGGTATAGTTGGATGGCGCTGGATGTGAAGCTGACGAGGGGGAAGGACGCAGAAGAGAGGGAGGGGAGGCACAGAAACTGGAGGGCGAGGGATGGCGGAGGCAGCGTGGGAAGTGAGGACGGCGGAGGTGCGTGCAGGGGCTGTGGGGAGGGAAGGAAGAAAATCGAAGGGAGGGAGGCTGTGGACGAGGGCAATGGCGGGAGTGGCAGCGTGTGTGGGGAGTGGGAGGATGAAGAGCTGTGACGGGTTTGTGGAGTGCAATGGATGTTGGTGCGTTGTGGGGTGAGAGGGAGTGTGGCGTGAGTTGCAGGCGTGTGGAGAGAAGATTCGTGGAGAAACATTGGACAGGGGCGCAGCCAGGGATTGCGCACCGAAGGTAAGTGAGTGTGGACGTGGTGGAGTGAGGTCGCAGGTTGAGTGGAGTGATGTTGGAGTGAAGAAGATGATGAAGATGGACTGGTGAAGAACCGAGGGGAGATGGGTGCGGCAGAGAGAAAGGAAAGCGGTGACAAAAAATGGGTGTGGCGTGAAGCAGTGTGGATGGGCCGAATGGAGAGAAAGGCGGATGGATGCAGTGGGTGGTGGGGAAATAGGAGCAGCGAGATGGAATCCTGAGATGAGAGTGGAGGACGATCCCAGCTGGAGCGCAGGAGTTGATGCCGAACGCGGCTTTGATACCAATTGCGGCACAAAAACTAGGACGCGAGATCCATATTGAATAAGATATATATTATTGAATTGATAAGATGCCTAATGCTTTACAAGAGCTCGCCTTTTATAAGGTTTGAGCATTTCTTAAGAAGGGTTACGTCCCTTCAATTAATCTAACTAATAATTTAATGATTAATTTAATACAATATTTAATATTCATAGCAGATGGAGGAGCATGTTGACCTTAGATGATACTTTGACTCACTCCATTTCCTAATTTTACTGGGAAAAACCCTAAATATATCATTTTGAGATATGAGCGCTACTCTACCTAGAGAGACTAGCGCCCATACGCTACTCCAGTGTCTAACAGTAGTGCCCATATCCTAATATACGCTACTTCTTCTCAGCATAGTAGCGCTCAGCATTTTAAACTCGATGAGCACTAGTTGATAAGCACTAAAGTAGCGCCCTATACGCTACTTCACTGAACAAGAGTCGCGTACATCTTAAAAGATGATTAAAAAATAAATTAATTTCTCGAGGATTAGTTGCTGGTAGTTTCCCAACTCCCCCAACTTCCTCCATAACTATACATCGACCTGAACTACTTCTCTAATCCTATAAATACAAAGAAGATTAAAGAGAAAGGTTAAATGGATTAATGGAGAAACTTTGAGACACAGAGAGAAACTTACATTGGAGGAGTTGATGCTGAAGATATCCAAGCCAGAGAAGAGCCAGAGCCCAGAATCAAGTTGCAGGAGCCTGCTACATGATCAGGTATACTTGTACATCAAATTACTTTTGACAATAAAGGTTGAAGTGTCTTTCTTGTTCCAATTTAAATGTGTTCTGAAATAACATCTTAATTTGGATCTGTTTTGGTCAATATTGAATGTTAAACATTGTTTTTGTTTCTTTCAAGCTTTATATATTGCCCAAAGTGCTTTGAGAAAGGTATTTTTATTGCAGGTTTACTGAAAGGAAGGTGGATTTGGAGGTTGAACACAAGATCAAGTAAAGGCTAGGATCGAACTTCGATTGAAAGGTGTGTTCCCAAGATCCATAACTTATTTCTTTTCATAAATATCTTTGTAATATCATCAATACACTTACCTGTCACCCCAACCAAATTGATAGCATTAGTTTCCTTGCTATAGGGTAGATTTGCCCGCCAACAGTGGGTAAATCGTGATTTTCTTCCTGGCATGTCCATTGGTGATAGTCATATTTCTTGATCTGCAACCTATGTAAGCATATGCAGTTTCCAACCAAGGTCTGCCTAGTATGATTGGATAACCACTAAGTTTATGTTTTACTGTGATGACTATGAAATCAGTTGGGTATTCCCAGGATTCTATATTGATTATTATGTCTTCGAGCATTCCTTCAGGTCTCACCGTGGATGTGTCAGCTAGCTGGAGTACTGTAGTGGTTGGTCTGACCATTGATTGGAGTCCTAGGTGTATCATAGTATCCTTGGTCATTACATTTATAGCAGCTCCCAAATCGATTAAGCTTCTGTCTATCTGTGTGTTATAGATGTTTACGTTGACCACTGGGCTACGTGGATATAGATATTTGGGGTTAACAACGATAACTAGCATTAGATCTGCTAACTGGCCCACTACATTGATCGTTGGTGGGTCACGTTTTCTTCTTCCAGGACTTTTTAAACAATTTTCTTTAATGTATTTGTTGTAGATAGGTACATCTATGATGGCCTGTAAGATCGGAATTTGGATTTTTAAGTGCTTCAATTCGTTTAAAATTGCATTTTCTTCTTCCTCTTTTGTACTTCGTATAAGTTTCTCTGGAAATGGAGGGTTTATGTTTTGTATGAGTGGTTGATTTTCTTCCTTCCGAGGGTTTGGTTCATCCGAATGCTGAACATGGGGTTGTGTCGTTTGTTCGTGAGCCTCAAGTTCTTGGATATTTTGTGTGTGTGTATTTTGCAACGTTTTTCCAGATCTTAAAGTAATTTCATTTATCTCCAGCATATCTACAACGTAGGTTGGTAACTATACCATATCAGTATTGTAGGCTTGCTGTTGTGGTGGCCTGTTGTTGTTAGGGTTGGGAATTGGCTGGGTAGGAATTGGTGGAGGTCTGGGGGTGGTTGATTTGGTGGTGGTGGCATGATGAGTGGCTATTGCTGCTGCAATGGAGCTCTCCAATTCGATGAATAAGGGTATGGATTGCCATAATTCGTAGTTGATGGAGAAAAAGTTGGGGGGTATGGAGGGTAAGACGGTGGGTAATAAGGTTGTTGATAGGTTGGTTGATAAGTTTGTTTATTTTACTGCCACTAGTTTGGAGTTGGATGCTTTGATTTCCATGGGGCTGGTACAGAGTTCCAATTTTGTTGGCCCTGATTATAGTAGGCTTGGTTGTTGGGTTGGTAAGGTCTACTAAAATTACCCCTTCTTTGATTCACAAAATAGAGTTGTTCGATTTCACCTTCAGTTGTGGGATCATGGATAGCAGCCTTACATGAGGGTAACAAAGGACATTTGTCAGTGGAGTGGTCGTCAGTACAAAGACCACATATTTCTATGGTGTTTAATGTGCACTGCCCCTTCTCATGCTTCTTTCTACAATGAGGACAGAATACTACCAAGGCTTGGTTAATTTCGTCCTGTTTCTTCTTGATTTGAAGTGCATCTAGTTGCATGGCCAGATATTGTAAGATGTCAGTCTTCATATCAGCTAGCAGGTTTCCTAAATCAGATTTTGTAAGGTTTGGTCCCGAAGATGCTAATGATGATCCTATGGTTAGATGTGTATCTCTGGTCCCATTTTTACTTTTCCTAGATCTAGAGTAGTTTTTGAAGATTTGTAAGATTTGGTCATAAGTCTTCTAGAATATATCTCCATCCCCCAGAAGGTTTAGGAATTCAAAATTTTCTTCTTTTACACCTCTAAGAAGGACAAGTTTTAGTGATTCGGGGTCTAAGGTGCAATGACTAGCTCTTTTGTAGCTAAGTTGAAATCTTTGGGCATAATCTTCTAATGATTCCCTTTCTCCTTGTTGCATTCGAAATATTTCATCTCTTGTATCATTTGCTTTGCAGTAGTCCCTATATTTTTCTAGAAATGCCTGTTTCATTTGGTCCCAGCTGAAATACTATTTCCTTCAAGGCTCATGAACCACCTAAGTGATATATCCTTTAATGTGGAAGGAAAAAGCCTCAGCTTTTGTGCATCAGTAGTGTAATCAAAGGATCTACAAACTACCTCAAACTCAAACAGGAATGTATTAGGGTCTTTTGAAGTCAGACTATGGAAGTTTGGCAGATTGTTAGCGTTGATGTTTTTCATCCTGGCATCTCCAAGAGGTATAATGATGGGAAAGGTGAACAGTTCCCTAGGTTCTTCATCTTCTTCTGCCATAGTAGTGTTGGAGCTGGAACTAGCAAAGAAGTGATCTAAGTTTGGGTTGAAGCTAGAATCAGTCTCTTCTTCTGAATGAAGGAATTCAAATTGAGAGTTATCCGAACTGTTGTTGCTCATAGGACGGGAAGGCAGAAAGCATCCAAATCTATCCCTCTGTCGACGAGGGATTCATGGCAAAATCTTTATGTGTTTTTTCGTGTTTTATGTATGTTTTTTTTTTTCTCTTTGTTTTGTTTTTGAAGATGTCTCCTAAAATATTTAGCACCTCCTCGACAACGACGCAAAAAATTGGTGAGCTCTTAGAATGGATGCCTAATGAGGGTAGCTAGACCAGGAGCCTACTTTAATTATCAACCTCAGGGACGTACAAACTTCAGAGGTGCTGGCACTATATGTGCTCTTGTAGGATAGTCTTTGTCGTGGTTGGGTATCAGTATCAATGTTTAAAGGTCTGCCTAAAAAGGAATTGAATAAGCTGTGAAAGGATTGCCTAATATATGGATGAGAAATACCTATGCTAGGAAGTTTGAGTGCTGAAAACAGTAAATCTATGTTAAGAAGTTAAATGCTGAAATTAGTAAATATACCTAAGGAATTAACTTGCAAAAAACAGTAAATCTATACTATGAATTTGAATGCTGAAAACTTGGCAGATCTATTCCAAAATACTGAAAGCTGGATTTTTAATTTGAGAAGTAGTTACTGTAATTCAAATACATAAACTGGAAATCTAATGTAAAATATTCTAATGCCAAAAACTAAATTCAGAATGCAAGTATCCAATGCTACAAATTAATCATCAATTAACCAAATCCCTAAAAGTAATCAATCTTCATGAGCAACTATAATAATGGAAAAGTGCATGAGCTTCAAGATCTGGATCACTGTTTCAGAAGTAATGCAAGCACACAGGAAAATAAGTGTCGAAATATGCCTTGACAGAATGCTGCTACAGGACTACAGAAACAGCGTTACTGAACTACAGAATGCGCTATAACTTACTACGGAATCAGAATGGTCGTTTTACTACAGAAATCAAATCGTGCTATTTAAATGCCATCAGAAATACTTTCATATGCGATATATATTAAGTCAATACAAAGCACATAATGAAAAATACCTGAACAGTAAAAATCCCCTGACTTACGTGTTGGAGGGGCCCTCTCCAACCCGTACTCAGGAGTGGACAAAACTTATAGATGTCGAATTGAAAGCAACATCAATGTCTTTTATTCAAAATAGTAACTTCATGGTTTAATAAAGGTCTGCAACATAAATTATCTCAACAGTATAAAAACGTAAAACAATGGTTCTCCAAAATGGCAACAGGACCCTCTCGCTAGCCAAGAGGCCCATATATATCTGCCTCTAATGCTTAACCTAACTATATGTCTAATTTCCGATTCTGTTTGAACAGGAGTTCTCTCTATAGATTAGGGAAAAAAGCGTTGAGCTTTGTATGATCTTGCAGTCCTTCACTTGATTTGCATGTTTGTCCCTTAGTGTACCTGCACCTGCTCAATCATACTCATTTTTCATATAATTAGTTTATTGAAATCGCTTTCAAACATAAAAGAATAATCTTTAAAACAGCTTCATTAAATAATCAAGGTAAATCATTTCTCCCACAAAACAATTGTTTTTCTTCACCCTTTCTTGTGCTTCATTGTGGGAAAAAGGCTATTAGGATACCTATTATTCAGGCTTATCATCTCCCCCATGCTTGAAGGATTCACCCATCCTTGGGTGACATATTCAGTTCTTCAACAACTTCTCTGATGTCCCATGCTACCACCCTGGGAGTCCCTACCTGCCTGTAGTAGCCCATGCTCTGATCCTCCTTGACCCATTCTCTCCTCTCTTCTTCCTCATTAATCTGTCCCTTAATAACCGGGGATGGAAAAATGGGGGATTTAGCCTCATTCCAAGCCATCTGAGCTGATTCTTTATCAAGGACTCCCTGTACAGTTTATCTTTGATGAGAACAGCTTCAAGTCTGAGACGAGAGTGAAGTTATTTTATTTTTAGATCACTTGCTACTCTACGCCATCTTTCATTAATAGACTCATGAACCTCTTTGTGTGTGCTTTGGAGAGTAACATAAAAGTGTGCCACAACCTCCTGCTGCTTCCCAAGGAGAATGGGGATCAGCTCCTCATCCTGGGTGATGTTCCTATGGTGGTAAATTATTCTTTCAGGGTGAGTCACCTCTACCCTGACCCATAATGGATTTTTCCATTTTGCTGCAACGTAAATGTGGTAGTTTTGAGCTCGTTCAATTTCATGATTCATCCATGAACACAATGCCCTCAACTGGAAATCGCCCCATGTAAGGGTTTGGCGACCAGTTGGGTGAGATAGGAACTACAAAATCGTGCAAGGAAAATTCACTTAGCTGGTCCTTCTCCAAATCTGTGGAGTCTAGAGATGTATCCACAAATTCCTTGGGGGAGTTTATCTCTATCGAGAGTCCCTGTTTTAACCTTTGGAATTGGAATTTGCCCCACTTTTCTTGTAGATAAACTGCATAAATTTCTGATGACGGCCTGAGCTCCAGTAGTTTATCATATATTTTAGTGGTAGTAGCCAAAACGTCCCTCAATCAAACAATCTCCTAGTTCTTTTTAGTTAACTCCTCTTGTGCCTCCGCCAATTTCTCTTTAAGTGCTGATTTTTTCTACTCAGCCAGTTTTAGCTCCCCTGCATGATGCATTTTCAAAATTTGTGTCTTTTCAGGTAAAAACAGGGGAGACGTTGGCTGGCTTCTGGATTCAATTTTCAATATTGCCATCTCCTCTCTGGGCTTTTCTAGTTCTGCCCGTTCCTCAGCGAGTTGGTTAGCGACCCCAGGGTTTTCATTGTGCTTAGGAGGGTTCCCCTGGAAGTTGTCTTGCTCTTCTTATGCATTTTGTTATTCTTCTGCACCCCGTCCTTCTTGTTCATCTTGCTCTTCTTCTGCATCCTGCCCTTCTTTTTCATCCTGCACTTATTGTTCATCCAACTCTTTTGGTGTAGTGGGATCTTCCTGATCTACCCAATCATCATCAGACACATTTTGAACTAGGGGGCTGGGTTCCCTTTTCACCTCCTTAGTGATTTGGATTCTGGATGCCTGTGTGAATATTTTACTTCGTCTCTTCAACCCTTTCTTGCTGGTGGAAATCCCTAGTTCTGTTTTGGGGGAGTCGTCTCGTGAATGCTTTATCTTCATCAGGGTATCAACCATGTTGTCTAGGTCGATTTTACTCTTAGTCCCTGATGTAGAGGCGATCTTGTCCTTTGATCCAGGAGGTAGGGGTATGCCAACTGTGGGTGTACCCTTCATTCTTTGAACATCCTCAGCCATTACCAACACGAATTCTTCCCAAGAAAGCTCTGGGATCTGCATTTTTAATTCCTCACAAACGATCAATTTGATCAACCCATGGTGGGCTAACGCATCCTCTTTTCCTTGAATCACTTTCCTGCTCATTTCTCCCAGAGATTGGAGAAGATAGTATGGAATGCTAATGTTGTTGTTTGGTGGAATATGGCTCCTCTGCCTCAACAGTTCTAGAATTCGAAAATGAAAAATAGGGACATAACTTAGCCTACCAGTGCATGTAATGTATTTCTAGACGATTGCGGCCATTTCATCCCATGGTGCCGGCATGGAGGGTCTTTTGATTCCATTTTTATCTTCATCGTAGACCTCTCCTCATTCAAAAAATGTTGCCTTTTCTTCATGGTTTTCCTCCCGATCGTCTTTGCTCCAATGCAGACCCTTGCTAGAGTAGTGAATTTGGCAATTGCTTCATCATCCAACCTTATACGTAATCCCTCACTCGAGTGACGTACTGTTCATCCTTGATGTGCTTTAAATTTCTTGCAAATTCCAGAGCCACCCCTATATTGTATCCTTTCAATCTCCTCAACATCCTCATCGTATGAGTCTGAAGCCTGCTACTCATGAGGAGAATTGATATAACCACTTATACTATGAAACGAGAACTATATACTAAGAACGAGAACTCTAGCCATACAAACTCATATTTTTGCGTAAAAAACACCGAAAACAACCCCCAAATCAAAAAGTGTTGATGCCAGTATCATGTTTTCATAAAAAACACCAAAAACAACCCCCAAATCGAAAAGTGTTGATACTAGTATCAACATTTTTTTTCTCTGGGTTAAAAATATAGCCATGGCTTAAAAATCTCATACTGTTGTTTACGAAAGCCTTAAAATCAACCCCTAAATTGAAATTTTTTGTTTTCAACAAATAAATTCCTAACCCTAACCCCCAACAAACTATTACAAAAGTTAAAAAAAAAAAATTATAATGCGCCCCTCCTACCTTAAATGGTCAGGGTTGTCTCATTTGCCCCATATTAATAATTTTTTTTAAAATTTACATTTAAAATAAAAATAAAAACCTAAACTTAAAAAATGAAATATAAAACCTAAACTTTACAAAAAAAAATAACAAAAAACAATCTAGACTTTAAAAAAAAACAAATTAAAAATTAAAAAAAAAAACTTTACAAAAAATAAATTAAAAATTAAAAAAAAACAAGTTACAAAATAAAAATTAAAAATTAAAAAAAAAACCTTTACAAAAAATAAATTAAAAAAAACCACTTTCCAAAAAAAATTAAAAATTAAAATAAAAAAACAAACTTAAAAAAAAAAATCCAAAATGGACCAAGGGGCCGCCCGTGGGGTGGCCCTTTGGGCGCCCAATGGGCGGAGCTCAGCCCGATGGGCGCCCAAAGGGCCGCCCCACGGGCGGCCCTTTGGGCGCCCATCGGGCTGAGCTCCGCCCCACGGGCGGCCCTTTGGGCGCCCAAAGGGCCCGTGGGGCGGAGCTCAGCCCGATGGGCGCCCAAAGGGCCGCCCCACGGGCGGCAGCTCGATGCCCGGCATCGAGCTGCCGCCCGTGGGGCGGCCCTTTGGGCGCCCATCGGGCTGAGCTCCGCCCCCTTGGGCGCCCAAAGGGCCGCCCCACTGGCGGCAGCTCGATGCCGGGCATCGAGCTGCCGCCAGTGGGGCGGCCCTTTGGGCGCCCAAGGGGGCGGATGCTCCCCGCCCGTTTTGATTTTTTGTTTTTTTTAAGTTTTGTTTTTTATTTTAATTTTTAATTTTTTTTTTAAAGTGTTTTTTTTAATTTTTAATTTGTTTTTTAATTTTTTTTTTTAAAGTTTTTTTTTTAATCTTTAATTTTTTTTTTATAACGTGTTTGGGCGCGATCTTTGTATTTTTGTTTGTATTTTTAT
Source organism: Larix kaempferi (assembly GCA_027924585.1). Classification (NCBI taxonomy): domain Eukaryota; kingdom Viridiplantae; phylum Streptophyta; class Pinopsida; order Pinales; family Pinaceae; genus Larix; species Larix kaempferi. Next base: position 8,338,944 of record BSBM01000252.1, read on the forward strand.
TTTTATTTTTAATTTTTGTTTTGTTTAATTTTTAAATTTTTTTTAAAGTTTGGTTTTGTTTAATTTTTATTTTGATTTTTTTTTTTTGGTAAAGTTTAGTTTTCTTTTTAATTTTTAATTTTTTTTGTAAAGTTTTTTTTTAAATTTTAAATTTGTTTTTAAATTTATTTTTTGTAAAGTCTTTTTTTTTAATTTGTAAAGTCGAGTTTGTTTTTTGTTTTTTTGTTTTTTGTAAACTTTAGGTTTTATTTTTTATTTTTTAAGTTTAGGTTTTTATTTTTATTTTTTAATTTTTTTAAGTTGGGTTTTAAATTGTTTTTAATTAAAACGATGTGTGAGGGGTAATGGGGTAGTGGGTAGGGCATTAGGGAATGTAATTTTGGGGGGGCTAAGGTAGGGGGTAATGTAGGGGGCTAAGGCATTAGGAAATGTACTTTGTTTTTTTAAATGTTTATTAATGGTTGGTTGAGGGGTTAGGGTAGGATATGTAATTATTTTTTTAAATGTAATTTTTTTTAAAAATTACTAATAGTTCGCTAGGGGGTTAGGGTAGAAGGGACGCATTATAATTATTTTTTAAACTTTTGTAATAGTTTGTGGGGGGGTAGGGATAGGGTTAGGGTAGAAGGGGGCAATGTAATTTTTTTAAATATTTTCTTTTTAAATTTTAATAATAATTGGTTAGGTGGTTAAATATTATGAAAAATAATGTGAAAGAGTATCATTTTTATACAAAATGACTAAAAATCTATTAAAAATGGGTTTAAATGTCTTTTTTTTTCTCGATTTGTTTACTATTTTTCCATAAAAATATATTATTTATGATTAAATTTTAAAGATAAATTTTGAAAATGTATGTGTTTTTCATTATAGCTAGCTTCTAAATGTATGTTTTTTGTTAAATTTCTAAAAAACACACTTGAAAATAGAAATTAAAAATACTTTACAATAAAGATGTGTCAAAGGCCCCAAAAAATGCCTCAAAATGAAAATGTGTGATACTGGCATCAACCCTTTTTGAAACGGAGGTAAAAATAGCTACTAAAATTAGGAGAGAGAAAAACGAGAACTGTGTCGAGTTCTCGTTTCATAGTATAAGTGGTTATATTTGAGAGTGAGTATTACACAATTTTTGGCTCCTCACTCTTCTTCTTCTTTTCAGGTTTTTCTTGACTGCTAGTTTGCATGGTTCTTTTCTTTGAAAAGATTTTTCCTTTCTTTCCTAGGTGGAGGAGGGAATTTGCAATTGTTTCTTCCTCCTTATCCTCCCCAGGTTCTTCTTCTTCATCGTCGCTTATCACTCTCCTTCGACTAGCTCTAATTCTTTGAGAAACATGACCATTTTTCTTTGGGTTGCTTGTGGATTGAGTTTTCTTCTGAGACGTCTTTGCTTCTTGTGTTGCTTTTCTCCCTGGTTGCTTCAACTGTGGATTTGTATGTTCTTCAGTAGGTACCTCTGGTTGATTTTCCTGTGAAGTCGTTTTCTCTTCAGTAGGTACATGTTCCTTCCTATGGAAGACCCGTATCTCTACTTGACTGATTTTAAAGAACTTTTCCATATTCAAGGGGGTTTATTCCCTTGCCAAGGTATCATATATGATTAGCTTGAATAATCTATGGTGATACAAAGCGCCTAGATTTCCCAACTGGTACTTAATGCTCATTAAGAAAAGGGCTTTGAATAAAAACCACAGTAGACTGATATTTTTACCTGCTCTTTTCCACCTAAGGTTTCTTAGCAGGTTTAAAACACAGAAGTGTTAAGCATGCACCAGGGCATGCCAACCATCACATGTAATATACTTCATAACCATGAGAGCTAGTGCCCCCCATGGCTCTGGTAGCGAATCCCTTTTTACACTTCCCTTTGATTCTTCATACTTTTCCATGAAACAAAAGAATTGTTTCTTATCTGAGCAAGCTCTCTGTCATCCTTATCCCATTTCATTCCGTTGGGAAGAATAGTAACTATGCTTAGCACTTCCTCATTGAGTTTGATGGTAACTCCTCCCACCTCTGTTCTACAGTTATCATCATCAATCTTGTTCATGTTTCTAGCACTATTCTTCAGTTAATCCTTCATGGTAACCCTCTAATTTCTAAAAATAATGGCCCCATCCTACATCTGGAAAGTATTAGCTTTTGGGTTTCTAAGCAGTTTGGAATGGTCTGTGGGTTCTCGTTTCAAAAAACCCCCAGTCATTCTGATAACCCTCCTTTTACAACCTAGGAAAATAGTCTTAAAGAGCTACTAACAAAATGCAGAGAAACTCTTGCTATAGATGGGCTTCAAATTACCTAGATTCAACCTGGCTGCTAGACGTTAGCTTCTACGTTGCTCATTTTGTCAGGGTTCTGCCTTCATGTGGGTTCTTCAAGTGTTGGCTCAATATCTGGGTGGTGGAAGTGGTTGTTAAAATTTTCTCATTATGTTATATCCCGCACTCATCATAACCCGTCGTTTGATTTTGAAATTTTCCAACCACCTTCTCCATTCATCATTACCCACTCATCCTTCGGATTGTTCCGACTATCCCATATGTCTTCCTTATTAGAGGTGGAAGACGACGATCGTCAGATTCCTTTTTCCATCCGACTTGGAAATATTTTCCAAGTTCATCTACCCAATCATTTTTCTAATGCAGCATGTGGCACCCTCTCGCGGTATTTCTACTCTAATTTTGGTATGTGCAAAGCGCCACCTTTTTCTCATGAGAAAAAAGTAAACAACCTGCCACTGCCATGGATAATATTTCTCTGAAATCTGAACAAATGCTTCATTTTATTCTGCTCCCCCCCCCCAACTTTATTGTTGATGTCCTAATCAAGTTGGTGAAAAATGGAACATACACTAGCTAAAAATATACAAGAGATCAAATTTATGTATTTAGACGAGTAGACTAACCTTTGACTCACTCATTATTTCTCGTTGAGGTGAGTTGTTGCATTGTTTGCTTGTTGTAGGAGTGCTGCAAATTGTAGAAATCTTGTAGGTTGTGTCTTCCTCCTGGTAGTGTGGCATCCTGCATTGGATTAGCGGAATATTTTTATTTTGTTTCCCTAGATGCCTTGTAAAAGGTTTTCATATGAACATATTATATATATATATATATATTTTCTCTTTTTCTCTTTTTTTATTTTTATTTTTTATTTTTTATTTTTTATTTTTTATTTTTTATCTCTCTTTCTTTTTTATATCATCCTTTACGATCAAGTTGGAGAAGGGAATTGATGCCCTAGTGTTACATGTAGTCCTGATGTCTTAAGAGTTTCTGTGAACTCTTCCTTGTTGAGAGGTTTTTTATATAGCTTTAGTCTGTGACCATTGACCAATAATGGTATCCTATCCTCATCTATGGTGGAGATTTGGATAAATCCATTGTCATAGATAATTTCAACTTGGTAGGGCCCTAACCATCTGGTTCTCAATTTTCCTTTAAACCTTGAGTCATAAAGCAGGGCCTAGTATCCTTCTTTGAAGTCTTTAGTCTTTATGAATTTATCATGCCATAATTTTCTCTATTGCTGGATTATTTCTATATGTTGTAAGGCTTGTTGTCTGATTACATCTAGCTGATTAAGTTGAAGTAGCCTTTCAGTCTGTGTTTTGGATAGGTCCATGTTAAGTTCCAATGTTGTCCTCAATTTTTTAAGCTCGAATTCAATTGGCAGCATTTTTTTTCTTCCATAAATTAGTTCATATGGTGTGAGGCCTGTAGTGGTATTCTAGGTGGTGTTGTAGGACCAGGCTATTTCATGGAGTCTATCTTACCAATACCTTATGTGAGTTTGCACTGTTTTAGTCAGAATCTTTTCTATTTCCCTGTTGGTAACTTTTGCTTGGCCATTGGCCTGAGGATGGTATGATGCTGATTGTCTCTGTTTGACTTTGTTGATTTTCGGGATTTTTTCTATCAAATTTGATGCAAAATGCGTTCCTCTGTCAGTAACAAGATCCCTTGGTGCTCCAAATCTTGTGAAAATTTCTTAAGTTAAAAACTTTTCTACTAAGTCTTCATCGATCAACCTTAATGCTTTCACTTCCACCCATTTTGTAAGGTAGTCAGTGCATACGAGAATGTGTTGCTTCATGTTTGATGGTGGATCAATGGGTCCAACAAATTCCATTCCCCATTTCTCAAAAGGTTCCATTGTAATATGGGGATGGAGTAGCATTTAATCTCTCTTAGTTGGCTTTCCCATTCTTTGACACATCACATCTGGAAACATAAATGGTTGCATACCGGGGTTAAGGTTGGCCAATAATATCATGTTTTCAAAACTTTATATGTTGTCCTTTTAGCTGCATAACGAACACCACATGGTTCATAATGACAGGCATGAATAATGTCATGAACATCGTCCTCTCTAATGCATATTCTCATGATGTGATCTGGTCCCCTTCTAAAAATATATCCTTGGATCCATGAGAATGTAACACTCTTCCTGATTATATTGGATCTTTGCTTGTAGGTAAAGTGTTTAGGGAAATTCCTAGTGGCTAAATAATTTGCAATGTTAGCAAACCACGGGATGTGTGCAGAGATCATAAATAAGTGTTCATCCAAAAATGTGTCACCTATTATCTCATTATCTGTAACATGTGTTAGTCTAGACAAGAAATCTGCTACAATGTTATGCTTCCCTAGTTTATCTACAATGGTTATATCAAATTCTTGTAATAATAAAAACCATCTAATCACTCTGTAACTAACATCTGATTTAGTCATTAAATATTTGATTGTTGAGTGATATGTATGGATGAATACCTGATATCCGGTGATGTAGTGCCTCAACTTATTGACGGATTAAATGAAAACAATGAATTATTTCTCTGTGACAATGTAGTTGATTTCTGGTCCTGACATAAGGTTCTTACTAATGTAGTAAATGGCGTATGGGACCTTATTCTCTTCTTGACCAAGGACTTCATCTATTGCTCTATATGAAGCATCAGAATGTATGTGGAAAGGAAGCTATCAATTTGGTCCTTGTAAGACAAGGGCCTCCATGATATTTTGCTTTATATGTTCAAAGGCTTGATTGTAGCTATCACTCCACTTAAATTTTGCATCTTTGGTCATTAGAGAAAACATTGGTGCATTTATTTTACTATAATTATGTATGAATCCCCTATAATATCCTGACTTCCCTATGAATCTCCTATAATATCCTGACTTCCCTATGAATCTCCTAACATCCCTTAGTTTTCGTGGAGGACGCAAGTTGATTTTTACTTGGATTTTTGCAGGGTCTAATGTGATTCTTCTTTCAGATACATAATGCCCTAAAAATACCCCTTCATCCATCATTAATCGACATTTATCATTACTTAAGAAGAGGTTCATTTCGATACATTTTTTAAGAAAATTCTCTAGGTTTGTGAGAGCCTCTTCAAATTCATCCCCATAAGGAGTAAAATCATGAATGAAATCAGCGAAAATACTCAAGATTGCCCTTTGGAAAGTAGCATGAGCATTACAAAGTCCAAAAGGAAGGACTATGTAGGAAAAAGTTCCCAGGGATAGGTAAAGGTGGTTTTGTCTTGGTCTGCTAGATGAATCTGGATGTGGTTATATCCACTGAACCCATCTAAGAAGGAAAATAGTTTCTTTCCAACTAGGGTATCTAGTACCTAGTCAATGAATCGTAAGGGGAAGTGATCCTTATTTGTAGGCTTATTTAATTATCTATAGTCTATACAAACTCTCCATTTGCCTCCTTTCTTTGGAACAATTATTAGTGGTGATACCCATTCACTATCTCAAATTGGGTATATGAATCCAACATCAAGGAGTTTCTCTAATTTAGTTTTAACTATGTCTCTCAAGGTTGGGTTCATTATGCACTGCGGCTGTGTCACATGGGTTGATTCCTCTTTGATATATATGTGGTGTTGGAAAATGGTTGGAATAATTCCTTTCATGTCAGGTTAGGTCCACACAAAGGTTGCTTGATAGTTTCTAAGGAGGTGGATTACTTTTTCTTCTTATTCAGGTGGCAAGTGATCACTAATTTGTAATGTTCTGTTAGGAGTAATTTCTATGGTTTTGGTGGTTGTCCTTGTTTCTTCCATGAGACAATTTTTTTGTCATATGTGTTGCTCCATCCTTAGTACATCCAATTCATCTATTGGTAAATGATATCCAATGGAAATTAGATGATCATAAAGATTTTGCATAAAATTGGAGATGATTGTGTCCTCTTGTGGTGCTCTTAATGCTAGGGCCGTGTCTATGGTCAGAACAAGATGTATGGGTTGGTCATAATCTTTCACTTCATATTGCCACCAAGGTTCCTAGATATCTAAATGAGGTTTGGTAGGAGGGTACAGAGTGAAGGTTTTGGTTTGGAATCCATTCGTGATGGTTATATCTCCCTGCCTACATGCTATATGAGCATCAGCTGTGGCAAGCCATGGTCTGCCAAGAATGAGAGGATAACCGCTGAAATTATATTTAGTGTGGATGACAATGAAATCAACAAGGTACCGCTAAGAGTTGATGGTAACCATAATATCTTCCAATGTGCCATTGGGACAGACTATTGAAGTATATACAAGTTGTAAAATTGTAGTTGTCTATCTCAGAAGATGTTGAATGTCTAGTTTTATCATGGTATCTTGTGTCATTACATTTATACTTACTCCTAAGTCAATAAGGGTGTTGGAAATCAGACTCCCCGATATGTGTATGTCCACTATTTGGCTCCCTAGTCAACATATTTTGGGTTAATGACTCTCCCCATCATTAGTTTGCTAGTTGTCCTATCACATTAATGATAACAGGGTCTTTCCTCTTTCTACCTAGTCTCTTTATACAAGTGTCTTTGATGTACTGATTATAGATAGGAATTTCTTTAATAGCCTACAAGAGTGGTATCTTGACACATAAATTTTTGAGTTCTTCTAGAATATGATTCTCAGGTTTTTTAGCTTCTTCAAATTGTAGTCTTTGTGGAAAATGTGGAACAGGAGATGGTGGATTTCCTACATGATGTTCCTCTTCTACAAGTTGTTCTTGTGGTGTATGATGTGTTGTGTTTAAGTGAGGTGGATCTGTTTCTAGCTCTTTTGTTGGGAGTGTTATATTGTTTCCAGAACGCAGATTTAATTGATTAAATTCTATGGCATCCAAAGAGTATGCTGGGTAGTTATTTATCTCAGTGTTATATGCTGGTTGAACTTGTCTGTTGTTGGGAAATGGGGCTGGTGGAGACGGTTTTGGCGTCGAAGGGTTAGGATTTTGACCTTGTGGATGATTGGTGTTGATTGTTGGCTGCTGATTTGGTCTCCATCCAACGGGAGGAGCATTCTGTCCATAAGGAGGTGGTGTTGTTTGGGGTTCTTCCATTGACTTAGCGACCAATCAGGTGTAGGATAAGGCTGTTGGCCATAGGGATTTGTCCAAGGTTGATGTCCATATGCCTTTGGAAATGGTGGTGGATTATAGGCATTTTTTTAAGGAGGTTGGGAATATGGTTGATATGGATGTTGAACTTGAAAGTTTTGATATTGAGTCTGACCATAAGGGTGCTGGAAAGTTTTATGTAACCCTCGTCTCCTAGGACTTATATAACAGAGAGGTTCTAAATGTTCTTGTGATTCTTAGAGGTTAGCTTTCAGAGATCCTAGGTGAGGATAGTTGTCCGTGGAGTGTTTATCAACACAAATTGCACAACATTCAAATTTTATAGCACTGAATTGCATGAGATTTAGGGGGCACTCATTCTTCTTGTGTTTTTTCATGCTGTTAAGGAAGAAAATGGCTAAAGCTTTATATGATTCCTCCTTTTTTAACTTGGATTGCGTAGAATCCATTTGTAATGCCATGGAGTGTAAAATATCTTATTTTAGGTCATCTAGTAGATTCCCTAAGTCTTACTTAGTGATGTTAGAACCTGAGGGTCTAGCTTGCTGGAAAGAGAGGTCTCTTTCTCTGGGTTTCTTCCCTATGGACCGAGAGTGGTTTGTGAAGATTTGTTTGATTTGATCATAATTCTTTTGATAGATGACACCATTGGACAATAAGTTTAGGGTTTCTAGATATTCTTCTCTCACCCCTATAAGGAGCACAAGTTTGAGAGATTCATCATCCAAGGTGCATGAGTGAGCTCTCCTATAAATTAGTTGTAATCGTTCCTCATAGTCTTCTAATGACTCATTTGGTCCTTGTACCATACTAAAAATCTCATCCCTTGTTTCTCTTTCCTTACAATAATCCCTATATTTCTCAATGAAAGTCTCCTTCATCTTCTCTCAAGTGAAGATACTATTTGGTAGTAAACTCATGAACCACATGAGTGCTGAGTCTTTTAAAGTTGAGGAAAATAGTTTTAGTTTCTGGAAATCCATGGTATAATCGTAGGTCCTACATACCACCTCAAATTCAATAAGGAAGGTATTAGGTTCTTCTGAGGCTAATCCATGGAAGTTAGGCAAGGCACAAGGGTTAATATTTTTCATTCTGGCCTCAAGATCAAGGACTCCCCCAATGGGAAAATCATAAATAGGAGGTTGTTCATTTTCCTCTTCAGCATCAGAGTTATGTCCATCCTCCACTACGTCAGAGTATTCGTGGTTAGATGAATCATTTGTTATTGACCCGAAGAGGCCTTTCCTTCTTCTTGGCATACGTTGGTGATGTGATTAATTAGATTCTTCAGGTGGATTGGGAGGATTATTTTATTCAGTTCTATTATGGCTTGAAGTCGAATTGGGTATGAATCATCCGAATTTGTCTTTGGCCCTAGGAATTCATGCTACCTTGGAGCCTCGTTTCCTATGTTTTATTCTTTTTCTTTATATAATTTTTTTGTTTTATGTGGAAACTTATAGAAATTTTTAGGATTTTGTTTGTTTTATCACTACGCCCACTACATCAATTTCAAAATTATATAAAAACTGATAGTTGGTTTTAAATGAAAAAATTACTTGAAGTAGCATGTCGCTTCTTGCTCGTTCTATTCCTCCAACTATAACCTACATATACTTGTTCAAAAACAAAACAACTAATTAATATTGTCAGTTTCCTTGTGGTTTGGCACACCTCCTCGTTAATGGTGCCAAAAAGGTGACGGGCTCAATCATTCAACAACAATACTGTATCCTGTTGGGACAAGATGCCAACAAGGGTGTTGTATCTAGAACTTCCCTTTAATCATCAACCCAGGGGTTTGTACAAACTTATGAGTGTCCTGCACAATATGTGCAACCTACTAAGAAACTCTAATGATGCCCAATAGTATTCTAAAGCAAGTAAAGAAGGACTGTTGATAAAAAGTAAAGGGAATTTTAATCTATGATATAAGGGTTGCAAGGGACATGGATCCCATCATCTGGATAAGAATCTATTCCTTTGTCAATGATTCGTGGACTAGTTTCAGAGCATTCCTCGTCGAGTTTTAGGAAAACCTTTTGAGGAAAACCCCTGATCTACCTTACCATTCACACACCAAGTCTAGATATCTGACTACATCACATTCTGAGTAAGTAATAAAACAAGCTCAAAATTGCAATGCTTGACAAAGTTCATATGATAAGATCCCATGTTATAAAATAAACACTCAATTGGAAATTGCAGAAATAATAAAAAACATTCAAATCGAATTAAAGGTGCAGGAGTAATTTATCAAAGGTTAATATATCAATACACTATAAATCTTCTACAAATTGCAGTGAGTCTACTCTGTTCTATTTTGATCTATCTCATTCACATGAAAGCAATAAAATATAACTTAATGCACAAGCCCCTACAATCGCCTATAGATGGGCCCGTATCCAAGGCAATACAGGAACACAAATTTGCTCAATAAACTGGGAAAATGAAAATCTTCATTTACTTTAAAATCGTTGTTTCAACAACATAAGTCTAGTTAATGTATGCTTCTCCAAAACTGTGAAAATAACCGAGTTCATACAAAAAATGGGCCTTCTCTGTAATACAGGCTATACTATTTAAATATCTATTTTCTAAAACTATGAAACAAAATGAACTGCTAGTGTCTAAGCTACGAATGCATGAAGCGCACTATGGAATACAATGCGTACAGTGGAAGTCCACTGATCTTAGTCCAGTCTTCGGGGACTAGGCCTTAGTTAGATATATCTTCAAATATCGTCAAACATTGATAATAATTCTCAATAATTGCAATTCTTCCCTTAGATTATGCTTGTCCTGCACGTTGGTTCATACAAAACGCCACAATCTTGGAACTCCTTCGCTTTATCTTGAGTTTCTCCAATGAACTGCAAGTAAACGGCTCCTACCATCTGTTCTTCTGAGAAAAATTGGCTTGATTCCTTATTTCAATACCTATGTCAAAAATATACTGCTAATAACTAACCTCATCATTGTTACATGTGCATTTTAAGCTAGAAAAAGGAAGACTACAACATCTAGAATATATAAACTGAAATCTTCTAAAGTCCTAACTAGGATGCACTCATCATTCATCAACTTGATGCCATAGTATCTCCTTTTTGGACCAAAATGACTAATTAACAAAGGATTTAGATGCATTTTATTACCTAATGTTGGGAGCCATCAGTCACTAATAGATTATTCTACCTTATGGCAATTCTTGTCATGTGAAGCAGTCGTGTTCCCTCATATTGAGACTTGAAAGTTAGAGGTAGGGTAATTGAATATGTTTAATTTCTTTGCTATCCTCGTATCTATAAAAGTGTTTGAACTGCCACTATCTATAAGCACGGACACTTTAGTTTTCTTTATGTAGACAAAGATTTTAAGAGTTTGGGGTTGAGAAATACCAGTCATTGCAACAACCGAGAGTGTTGGAGTATCGTTGGATTCCTGGATGTTGGATTCATCAATATTTGTTTCTATTTCCAAAGAATATATATCCCTAACTCTTTCATCATTTTCGTCATCACTCTTATTATATTATTATTATTTTCACATAGGTAGAACTTTTTGTCCTTACATCTATGTACTGGAGTCCAATTAGGAGCATTACATCTAAATCATTGATTCTTATCCTTCTTTCCATCTGTTGGTGAGATCCTTTGGTGAAGAGTAATATTTTTCGAATTTCATTTTTCCAACTAGAAATAAAGAGTTCGTTAATAATACATATGTTTTGCTTCAATGAGTTTAGCTATTTGGCGTTCTTATTCAACATCTTTGACATCTAGTACTTTAATTTCATTCCTTATATTTGGTTTCAACCCAGTTATGGCAATTTATAGAAGGCACTTATCAGATACGTCATCGACGTGGGTGGCTAATACATGGAGATCATTAAAATATGCATCCATTATCCCTGTTTGTTGCAAGTGAGTGAGCTTGGTGCAGAGTTCACTTTCTTCTATATCTTGAAATTGTTTAAAACAAAATTTCTTGAAGTTGACCCAATATCTCACTAGTCCTCCCTAACATTTATAGTCCCACCACAGGAACTAATCACAAGCTTATCTCTCCAGGTACATTAACACAATGTTGATTTTTTCATATTCACCACATATATGGTGCACAATGAAAAAAAATTCAACTTTATTAATCCACCTCATTCCTTTTCGATTGTCCTTGCCATCAAAATTTGGTATATCTACTTTTACTTTTTGTATAATGTTGTTGAATGGAATTGTATTTGATGAATAATGAGCCTACGAGGATGAGTTAGGGATACTAATTACTTTTTTTGTATTTTTGAGGCCTCGTATTCAACCTTAAATGCTAGGATTTCATCAAGTATTTTGTGGATTCCTTGCATTGTAGAGAGGATTTTGGATTCAATGTCAATATATTTTTTGTCTTTCTAAGCCATTTCCCTCAAAAGGTCCACTCGATTTCCTTTTGTGGTTTCACATATTCATGTTTAGTTCCAGATTGTTATAGATTCCATAGACTCAGCAATGATTCGTGAACTTGAGGATGAAGTTGGGGTGCGCGAGATGACTGGATGGACAAAGGACGCGGATTTCTTGGACATGGATGCACATATTCGTTGATTGGATACCTATGTATGGAAAACCATGTGAATTGTTGGACACGTGGATCCTATGATACCACTTTGGAAGATAACTTTCCAAATGATATATTTATTAATGTTTTACAATAATTTGATGTTGTTACAATGAGTACAATACAATATATATACAAGAGAAAGAGTAAAGGTTGCAACCCTTCAAATGTAATGAATATGACAGTTAACCTTATTAACTAATATTTGATTTAGATTTATTACAAAGAGGACAAAATGCAGAATACAAGGTTATCTCAAGTGGAACGAAGATTGCATTAATGCACTAGCAAATTGTCTCTACAAATGCAGAATGAGAGTAAGAAACACTCAATAAGAGTGTGACACTATATATGCAAATCCTATTAATAATAAACATTCGAAGAAGCCATTTTAAGTTTGTTCTCCCAAATTAGTTCCCAGGTTAAAATCTATATTATTATTGTTTGTGAGATCAATTTCTTCAACACTATTTTTTACTTAAATTAATCTAGTTCCATCTAAACTATGGTTCTACCATGCGCCGAGAGAGATCAAATCCCGAGGAGTGCAACCTTTTTTATTATATATTTCTTGTTTGATAGGTTTGTGTAAAATTAGTCACAGCAGATCTAATGAACAAGTAAATCAATCACAACAGATGAACATAGAAAATATGGTGCAAAACTGTGCAAAACATGCAGCAGTGCTCAATATCCCAGAAAGGGTGAATGAATTACAATACAAACTGTCACAATGACAGAGCAATTCGAATTGCCTAAGGAGGTAATTCGAATCACTGAATGGAGTAGCTTGACTCCAACTAGAAGTCCTCATCAATCAATCGGTGGTGCTCATCAATGCACAACAACCAGTCATCCAGGTGTCAATCTGAGTCTAACTGAGTGTAATAAGTGTAACTGAAGTGTGTAGCACTGATTAAGGATCAGGAGGCTCAGTGGGGGCGCATGTGAGGCTAACTGAAGTCAGAACAAGTCATCTAGTCAATCTGGAGGTCCAATGGAAGTGAAACAGTCAGTCGGGAGTGAAACTAGCCTCAAATCAGGGAGAATCGGAGCTAACTGAATGTAACTAAAGTGGAACTGCAGTGGTAGGTGAACAAGTGTGCCCTTCTCTGGTAGTAGGTGAGAAGTGGGCGCCTTTCAGCCTAGGAGGGCTAAAACTCTGTGGTAAGTGGCTCCCGGGTGCTAGAATGAAGTGGATAAGGTGTTGGAGGCATCAAACTGGTGACTGGGATGCATGCAAGTGCATGCAAACCCTAGATTCTGCATGCAAACCCTAATTGCATGCAAGATCCTGAAAAAGATGATGTGGATATCCGAACACCCCCCCTCAAGCTAGACTATGATGTACCAACAAAAATAATGTGGGGCCCTGGTAACTAAGACACTAAGACCAAAGGTCACCCCAATACAATAATCCAAAAAATGCTGAAAATAAACTAAGTGAGGAAAGAGGGAAAACCCAGTGGGAAGAAAGCCCCCCCTCAAGCTAAAGCATAATAATGAATCAATCTGTCTCCACCATGATGGAACTCACCCCCAACAGTGAACGGAGGTAAGAGAACTTCTTCTCAGTGAAGCTCTTGGTGAAGATGTCTGCAATTTGCTCATCAGTAGGGCAATATTGCAGAATGATGGTGCGGTCATGCACCAACTGTCGAATGTAATGCATATGAATCTCAATGTGTTTGGTCCTCTGCCGCTGAACTGGATCTGTGGAGATCTTGATAGCACTTTGATTGTCACAGAATAGGACAGTCGAAGTAGTGCCACCAAAACCAAACTCGGAAAGAATACCCTGCAACCAAACTGCCTGAATGCAGGCATTGACTGCCCCTCGATACTCTGCCTCTGCTGAAGAAAGTGCAATGGCTGCTTTATTTTTGCTGGACCAGCAAATAGCACCATGACCAATCATGAAAACATAACCGGAAGTGGACTTCCGATCAATGCTATCACCTGCCCAATCTGAATCAGTAAAACCAATGAAATCTAGCTCATAATCTGCAGCATAATGTATGCCAAACTGTTTCGTACCTTGCACATACTGCAAGATCCGCTTGGCTGCTCGCCAATGAAGCTCATGTGGCTGCTGCATATATCTTGACACGGCACTCACGGCATATGAGATATCAGGCCGTGAGTGTGTCAAATAAAGTAGTGAACCAATCAACTGTCGATACATACTGCAATCTGCAAGCGGTGTGGAATCTCCCTCCTCAAGACTGATTCCTGAGAGGAATGGGAATGGGGATGCCTTACATTCAGCCATATTAAACTTCAATAACAGGTCGGAAGCATATTTTTGCTGAGATATAGTGATCCCATCAAAATTTTGAGCTATCTCCAAGCCCAAAAAATGACTCAGCAAGCCCAAATCGCTCATGTCAAAAGCTAGATTTAAGGCAGATTTTAGCTTGTTTATTGAAGTAAGTGTGCTACTAGTAATAAACAGATCATCAACATAAAGTACAATAACCAACAAATTACCTTTAACTCGCTGAAGATACACATTTGCATCAGATTTGCACCTTTGGAAATTCTGAGAAAGAAGGAAGGAGTCCATCTTTGCGTACCAAGCTCTTGGGGCCTGTTTTAACCCGTACAAAGATTTCTTCAATCTACAAACCAATGATGGATCTGATGTATAACCCTCTGGCTGCTGCATATAGACCTCTTCAGCAAGGTCACCATGTAAAAATGCACTCTTCACATCCATGTGGTGCACTTCCCAGTGCTTGGATGCGGCAATAGCTAAAACAAGGCGGATGGAATCCATCTTTGCAACCGGTGCAAAGGTCTCAGTGTAGTCCACTCCTTGGACTTGGGAAAAACCTTTTGCCACCAACCTTGCTTTATATTTTCTGATATTTCCATCAGCAGCAACTTTAGTACGGTAGACCCATTTACACTTCACTAATTTTCTTCCAGGTGGAAGAGAAACTAGCTCCCATGTGTTGTTCTTTTGAAGAGAACTGTACTCTTCGTCCATGGCACTTTTCCATCTCGGATCTCGATGGGCTGAATAGTATGATGTAGGATCTGAACCAGCCATCAAATAAAAAATCTCAGGAAGAAATGGATCAGCAATAGAAAGAGCCATACCTGCTCTTTGAAATTCTCCTCTTGTTCGTCTCGGATCAGCAGGATTTCCAAGATTCGAACTAGCAGAATGTAGAGTATTTTGGGCCCACTTTGGTAATTGAGGAGGATCATAATGATCGGATTCCGAACCTGATATGTCATGATCATCATATGCTGCTACAATATCAGAAATATCAGAACTCATACCTTCATTATCGCTGCTCGGATCTTCTTCTTGTGAAGGCGGTGAATCGGCAGTCTTCTCCTCGACTAGTTGCAATTCTTGAAGCGGTTCTTCAAATTGCACACTGCGCTCTATGAATATCTTTTTAGATCTGATATACATGAGTTTATATGCTTTTGATTCTTCCCCATATCCTATCAATATGCACTCGATACTTTGTGGATCCAAAGCTCGTCTCTTCTCAGAAGGAATTCTAGCCCATGCAGTAGAGCCAAAAACTCTCAAATTTGACACATCCGGTTTGTGACCAAAGAATGCTTCGAAAGGAGTCATACCTTTCACGGATGAATGTGGAACACGGTTCTGTATATATGCAGCAACATTGATTGCTTCAGCCCAAATATTTGCAGCCAAACCTTTCGATTCAATCATGCATGTAGCCATCTCTTTCAGTGACCGATTTTTCCTTTCCGCTACACCGTTCTGCTGGGGTGTGTAGGGAACTGTATGTTGGATCTTAATTCCGCTTTGGGCACAAAGTTGCAGCAACTCGGACTTGATATATTCCCCACCATTATCAGATCTAAGAGCTTTGATCTTGCTCTCAGTGGTGGTCTCAACAGAAGCCTTAAAATCCTTGAATTTTCCAAGCACTTCTGACTTGTTTTTGAGAAAGAATACCCATGTAAAGCGAGAAAAATCGTCAATAAATGTCAAAACATACCTTGAACCATTTAATGACATATGGGGCAGCGGACCACTGATATCAGAATGGATCAATCCCAAAATAGTAGAAGCTCTGCTAGCTTTGCCGCGGTCGAATCTGTGCTCGGGGTGCTTCCCAATAATGCAACCAGTGCATATTCCCTTCGAGGAACGGAGTTGTGGAAGCCCATCTACCATGGATTTATTTGATAGCAGCAGCAAATACTTATAATTTAGATGTTCAAATATTTCATGCCAAAGCCTACTAACCTCATTACCATGTGTGCGAAGAGCAGTGGGCTTTGCAAGCGGAATAAAGTGCGAAAACTCATAGCATTTTGCAGTGTGGTTTGCCTTTCCAAACGCAACTAGTCTTCCACTTTTGATATCAGAAATTTCAACTGTATTAGGGCTGAATGTGACTTGCTTTGGTTCACCAGTATGTGTCATTTGATACACAGAAAGGAGATTTGAAGCCAAGGAAGGCACATAGAGAACATTCTGAAAGCTTCCATGTTCTACATGAATCGTACCTTTGCCCTTTGAAGAAATTTTTGAGTCATCTCCCAAATGGATGGGGATGGAGCTGTTTGGATCGAATGAGGAAAAAGAATCAATATTTGCAGCCATATGATTTGATGCACCCGAATCTATCAAGAGAGTAGTGGGCTTCGAAACCGTTGCCATGAGTGCTTGTCCTCTTTCATGATCATCATTCCTATCCTTCTTCCTTGCACCGTCAGGAAGGGTTATGTTGTTCTTTTCCAAAAGGAGGGCCATTTGATCTATAGTCTTCTTCATACATGAACTTTTGGGATGAAAGACACGGTTACAATAAGTACATTTAGATTTTTGGTTACCTTATTTGCCCTTTTGCTTGGATTTCGAACTGGATGGTGCATCCGTTTGCTTGCCTTTGTCTTTTTGCTTGTGAGGCTCGAATTTGGGCTTCTCCTTCTTTTGCTTTCCTTTACCATTCGAGATCTTGGGTCCTTGAACAAATAGGGATGAATCTTTGGAGCTTATGGACCCCATTTGAATCAACTTGTCATGCTCTTTTGTAACGGACTCAATGAAGGCATTCAAGGTAGGCATCTTCCAATTCGGGGTAGTTAGCTGACCGGAATTGAAAGTAGAGACAAATACCGAATAATCTTTCCCAATCTTGCTTAGAATGGAGAGGATCAACTGTTTATCCTCTTTGATAACACCACTGTTCTTCAATTGCAAGTTCAAGTTCTTGAATTTTGTGAAGAATTCATTGATGGTCTCGAAATTCTCAGGATTAAGGCCAATCACTTCATTCTCTAATTGAAAAGCCCTAAGCTCATCCTGCTTGCCGAATAGTGTTTCAAGTTGCTCCCATATGGCTTTTGGAGTCTTCAATCCGCTGAGATGGAAGTGAAGATCTTTGGAGATGGAGAGACAAAGAAGACCATAAGCTTCATCAAGCTTGTTGTAGTGTTTGGTTCTATCTGATAGATTGCTTGGCTCCAATTCAAGACCAATAGTGACTCGGTAGTAACCTTTTGAACGTAATATGATCTCCATATCATCTTTCCAATCAAAATAATTGAATGGGGTGAGGATAGGCTTTGAAGAAGAGTATTCCATTGCTAGGAGTGAGTCAACTGATGAAGAGGAAGCTTGCATGCACACTATAGCGAATGCAATTGCTGTAGGGAAGCTTGCATGCAAAATGGAGCGAGTGCAATTGATGGAGACAATAAACCTGCAAATCACATAAAACCAAGAACCGTAAGGTCGAACAATCCACCCTTTAAGAGTTGCATCACACCTGGGATTGGATTTCAAGCAATGTTGAATGGGTCCAATGTATCAGATCCAGGAATTATGTGGTAACTCAAGCTTCTGGACTGGTATTGGAATAATTTTCAAGCTTTGCATGCACAGGAGTGAATGCCCTTGAGATATCTCATGCCAAACTTTTTGCAATTTTTAGCAATTCAGTCAAATCTTCTTGTACAAACACCTGTAGAAAAGAGATCTTGTCCCTGCAATGGATCTGATACCATGTAAAATTAGTCACAGCAGATCTAATGAACAAGTAAATCAATCACAACAGATGAACATAGAAAATATGGTGCAAAACTATGCAAAACATGCAGCAGTGCTCAATATCCCAGAAAGGGTGAATGAATTACAATACAAACTGTCACAATGACAGAGCAATTCGAATTGCCTAAGGAGGTCATTCGAATCACTGAATGGAGTAGCTTGACTCCAACTAGAAGTCCTCATCAATCAATCGGTGGTGCTCATCAATGCACAACAACCAGTCATCCAGGTGTCAATCTGAGTCTAACTGAGTGTAATAAGTGTAACTGAAGTGTGTAGCACTGATTAAGGATCAGGAGGCTCAGTGGGGGCGCATGGGAGGCTAACTGAAGTCAGAACAAGTCATCTAGTCAATCTGGAGGTCCAACGGAAGTGAAACAGTCAGTCGGGAGTGAAACTAGCCTCAAATCAGGGAGAATCAGAGCTAACTGAATGTAACTGAAGTGGAACTGCAGTGGTAGGTGAACAAGTGCGCCCTTCTCTGGCAGTAGGTGAGAAGTGGGCGCCTTTCAGCCTAGGAGGGCTAAAAATCTGTGGTAAGTGGCTCCCGGGTGCTAGAATGAAGTGGATAAGGTGCTGGAGGCATCAAACTGGTGACTGGGATGCATGCAGGTGCATGCAGGTGCATGCAAACCCTAGATTCTGCATGCAAACCCTAATTGCATGCAAGATCCTGAAAAAGATGATGTGGATATCCGAACAGTTTGCACCTCAAGGGATTTGATCCCTCTCAACGCATGGTAGATCCAAAATTTAGATGGATCTATGCTAGTTGCAGTTCGGGGAGGTCACATTAAATTTGTAGATGATCATCATTATGTACGTAAAACTCAATATAACTTGAATCTAATATCATATAGGGGTGTCATAGAAATCAATGAAACATAAGATAAAACCCTTAATAAAAAAAGAATCATGTTGGGGGAAGATATCATCATGTTATGTCGTGTTACATCAATGCAATTGAATTGCTTTGAATTATTAGGGACTCCACTCTATGATATTAGGTTAAAGTTACAATGAATTTTATTGTTTATTGCATTGATAGCAGTGATTCATGGAGAGGAATCATTGATATCAATGCGACAAATAGTAAAATAATCCAAGTACCCTAAAATCCAAAGCAATTTGATTTCACTTGGATTATTAGTGACTCCACTCTCTGATATAGGTTTAAGTTATAGTGAATTTTAATGTTTGTTGCATTGATATCAATGATTCAAAGAGAGGAATCACTAATATCAATGCAACAAACAATAAAATAATCCAAGTACTATGAAAATCCAAAGCAATTTGATTTCACTTGGATTATCAATAACTCCACTTTCGAATATTACGTTTAAGTTATAGTGAATTCTATTGTTTATTGCATTGATATCAGTGATTCAAAGAGAGGAATCATTGATATCATACTATATTTTTATTGTGTTTATATACATGTCAGCCTTGTTTTTTAAAATTTATTGTTTGTTGCATTGATATTAGTGATTCAAAGAGAGGAATCACTGATATCAATGCAACAAACAATAAAATAATCCAAGTGTTGGCCCGGTTTTGCAACCAGGCTTAGTGCTATGGGCACCTGCTAACTAGTAGCAGCAGTTTCAATAGAAATAAAAACAAGAAACTAAATAAACAAGACTATTCATGGATCTAAGCAAAGATATTAAGCAAATAACAAAAATAATTTAAAATCAAGAACAAGAACATATAAAATAAAGAATTTGTATTGAAAGAATGGGGCAAGCAAGTGCTTGCGGAATCAATACCTCTAATGGTGAGGTTGAATAGCTCCAAGGATGAGCAACTCCAATCTCCAATGGTCTCTTCTCCAATGTGGTTTGCAATGGCTAAAATGCTCAAGGGAGATTTCAGCAGCATAAGGATGAGATAATGGATGGATGTGGAATGAGGAGCCCCTACCACCTTTTTATAGGTTTTGGTGGTGGGAAATACCATTTGTGGTTTTGTGGAAACCAAATGGTATTGACCAACATGGTTTAGGTACTTTTCCCTCCTTTTTCCTTTTTTTGAATAAAAATAATATTTTAATTCCCTTTTTAATATTTTTGGGAATTTGGACCCTTTTTGAGGGTTTTTTATGCTTTTTTGGAAAAAAAAATCTTTTTTAATGGAAAAAGGGGTGTACTAAGGTCTTTTGATGACCTTTTGTTGGTTTTAGAGGCTCAGATGGTGGAAAAGTGGACAAATGGGTCATGTGAGTAAGGGAATGAGCAAGTGAGCACTTTTTAGGTGTTAACAGATTGCCCCCTGATGTGTGAGGGCAGGAGCTCATCGTATGGCCGATAGACATCATAGTTCTTTGTCCTTTTTTCTGGGGTTTAGGGGAGAGAAGAGACCGGTTGGAGACTGGAGCCACGGCCCTTGGAAGCTGCAAAAAACAAAAAATATTACATGGCCTCAATATGAATGAGGTATAATCTCTGATAAAGGACGAGGCGGGCATTCCCATGCTCGTATCAAGACATATACAAAACAATTAGTCCCAAAAAGGGGGATCTAATACATGAAGAAATATACTGGTACATCATAATGGTCCAGAGGGGACATTATTGTGGGATATACTCATGATCATGGCTGATCTCAATAACTGATACACTGGAATAATTGTTGAACTGTTGAAACTGAAGGTGTCCAACATCTGTATGGACTCAATGACTGTGAGCCATCTGGAATACTGTCGCCATACGCAACCTGGATATCGATAGAAAAAATGTAACTGGTTGTATCGATAGGTAGACTCTCAAATGTGGAGGAGTCAGGTGGTATCCGGGGTCTTCTACTAATAACTGAAAGGACCAATACCCTGTGCGAGTCTCAACGATGCGATCAAGGTGTTGAAGTCGAGCATGTGAGAAACAACCATTTGGAGAGGCACTGAAGATTCCTCTCGAAATGATTCGTAGGCACTCATCATAAATGGTGATGAGTCCAAGGCACAGGGACCTCTAGGTCTATCCTATGGAATAAATGTGGTTGTCGTCGACAGAGGGAGAACAGCAACTAACAAGGCAATGATGTTTCCTTGATAGGAGCACGAGGTGTAATACTGAAGTGTTGTAGTACTGATGGTAGGACTAACATACTTGTGGGAACGGGGAATAAATGGGTCAAAAATGGGTAGACTCAAACTTCCTTTGTTCAGAGCATGATGACATGGTTGACCTGGCGGCGTAGGGAACTGACTTGTAGGTGTGGGGAACATCTTTTAGGGACTGAAGGGTATGTACTGACTCTGGGGGGGTGAAGCTAATTGGTAGCTGTCGAGGGAGTTTCAGGGTGACATACTGCAGAATACTCTGAACAAAGGCGACCAAAATGGGGAAGCTGCTATGTGAGTAGACATGATGTGTTGTAGCGCCAAGAGGCACCATTGATTCCTTCTTCGTAGTTTTAATGAGCTCCAAGAAGGGGTAAAAGTGTGCTCTGAAATGGTACGGTCCTGTGGATTTTGTGAGCCCAGGACGGCGCATGCTCATGGTTGCTTTCATGTTTAGAGAGTCTGAAAGCGGTAAGTGGACTCTATTGGTGTTCTTTTTCGTAGTTTAGTCTCCAAGGCCCGAAAAAGCATAAAATGATGCGGATGGAGAACTCTTCTAGCCGATGTGACTAGAGTATACCTTTTTCGTAATTAGTCTACGAGGTCCGGAAAAGGGGTAAACTTATACCAGGTAGACGCCCTTTCAGATACGTTTAGCGAGCATGAAAGGAAGCAAGATTGCTCGGCGATCTTTTCATTGTTTTAGGAGTCAGAAAAGAGCTTAACAGAAACTCCCTAAGTGCCTTTTTCGTAAAAAGGGGTTGCTCGGCCCGAAAAAGGGATAAAATTATACCGAACACAAATGGATTGATGAGGGCGAGAAAAAGGTCTCAAGCATCGTCATCAGTGTGGAAAACTGGATCCGGTGACATAAGGATTGTCGGAAACGGAGAACGGCCGATGTGGCATGCAAACCGAGGTGACGAGGGGGCGTGGAAAACATGGCCGAAAAATCTAAAGGTAAGAGCGAGAAATGATCTCAAGCATCATCACGAGCGTGAAAAACTGAAACCGGTGATATAAGGCACGTCTAAAACGGAGAACGGCCGATGTGGCACGCAAACCGAGGCGACGAGGGGGCGTGGAAAAAATGCCCGAAAAATATAAAAGTGAGAACGAGAAATGATCTCAAGCATCATCACGAGCGCGGAAAACTGAATCCGGTGATATAAGGCACGTCTAAAACGGAGAACGACCGATGTGGCACGCAAACCGAGGCGACGAGGGGGTGTGGAAAAAATGCCCGAAAAATCTAAAGGTGAGAGCGAGAAATGATCTCAAGCATCATCACGAGCGCGGAAAACTGAATCCGGCTATATAAGGCATGTCGAAAAATGGAGAACGGCCGATGTGGCATGCAAACCGAGGCGACGAAGGGGGCATGGGAAAAAATGCCCGGAAAATCTAAAGGTGAGAGCGAGAAATGATCTCAAGCATCATCATGAGCGCGGAAAACTGAATCCGGCTATATAAGGCACGTCGAAAACGGAGAACGGCCGAGGTGGCATGCAAACCGAGGCGACGAAGGGGGCATGGGAAAAAATGCCCGGAAAATCTAAAGGTGAGAGCGAGAAATGATCTCAAGCATCATCATGAGCGCGGAAAACTGAATCCGGTGATATAAGGCACGTCGAAAACGGAGAATGGCCGATGTGGCATGCAAACCGAGGCCATGAGGGAGGCTAAAAATTGGTCAAAAAATGGACCCCGTGAAAACGGGAAAAGGAAGGAACCTGTATGAAGTTCTCGTTGTGTTGATCCCAACGGTACCAATGGTTTGAGAAATGGACTTCGTATGATACCGCAAT
Source organism: Larix kaempferi (assembly GCA_027924585.1). Classification (NCBI taxonomy): domain Eukaryota; kingdom Viridiplantae; phylum Streptophyta; class Pinopsida; order Pinales; family Pinaceae; genus Larix; species Larix kaempferi. Next base: position 8,361,849 of record BSBM01000252.1, read on the forward strand.
GGTTGTTGGAAAATTGGTAGATTTTCTATAAATAGGACGTGGGGCCCAAATGACTTGTCATTGTTACGTGCGAGTTCGATAGAGCTGTCAGAGCTATTTCTTGATTTCCGGGAGATTTCACCGTTGGTTTTCGATTTAGCGAGTTCCAGGTAACTCTATTCGCCTTAACCTTGTCAATTATGTCTTTTTTGTTTGGCGGCGGGCCCCCGAAGGCCGCGGACCTCCACGTTGACTCTCCAACGTGGAACCGCGCGGGTTTCGGGTCTGAACCCGCGATGAACCGCGCGGGTTTTAGGCTCACAGTCGCGATGTTCATCGCGACTGTGAGGTCAGAACCCGCGATGTTCATCGCGAGTTCATGGGGGATAGTTGCGATGTTCATCGCGACTGTCCGGCCAAAACCCGCGATGTTCATCGCGGGTTTTTGCATGGATCCCGCGATGGTCATCGCGGCTTTTTGTGGAAAAGCCGCGATGGGCATCGCGGCTTTTTGTGTAAAAGCCGCGATGGGATTTTTCTAAAATTTTTATGCCTGGGCTAAAAATTTCTTCTGTTTTCCTGGCAGGATGTTGCAGGGGCCTCAGTCCGTGTGGTGGGAGAGGGAGATCGATGGTGATCTCATGTTGAGGATTGAGACTGATGCAGGGGTGAGACAGACCCTGGCTATGAGCGGACTCTTGAAGTTCGCTCAGATCCCACCTATACGTTCAGTGAGACGGCTCCTGAACAAGCTTGTGCAGTGGTGGGTGCCGGCAGAGGGTGCCTTTATTATTGGTGGTGAGAGGTTAGAGATCACTCTCACAGATGTATATTTTTTGACTGGGTTGCCTCGCTTGGGTGAGGTTGGTGATATTTCGCCGAGGTTGCCTCCGGGTGTAGATATGGAGGACCTCTTACAGACTTTCTGTGTGGATGATGCTGTTTTGGTAAACAGCTCTATTAGTCTGAAGTTCCTACGTGAGTGGGATATGCGGGCTATTGGTGCCTGTGTTCTGAGGATATTGGGTGCTGCTGCACCACATCGTATGTCTGGGGGGCAGACGATGATGGTGGATTCCGTTCTACGGGGTACTTATTACGCCTGGGCGCAGATGTTCCTGGCTGGTGTCCGGAGAGATCTGGACAAGGCCATTAGAGAGGGAGGCGAGTTTTGTTATGCCTCGTTTTTATGCTGCTTTTTCTTCGAGCGGGTGCCGACCTTGCGGCCACGGGTACCCGTTCGTGCTGGTCTTCCGAGTGAGCCTCGTATGATGAGGTGGGGGCAGATGATGCCCCGTGCCGGCGGTGGTGTCCGCGGCTACTTCACGGAGGATTTCTATCAGCAGTGGGAGCAGATGCCTCTGGTGATTGAGGACTATCCCTACGCTGGCATGGACTACCGAGGTGACCCAGAGATGCCTCGTGCCCCAGGACAGGCCTAGAGTTTGGACAGTATGTTATGTGTTTTTATTTGATATTTATATCATATGTTGTTTGATTTATCATTTATGATTTTTTGTATAGTATTTGATGGCTTACTTGCTTTGTGCAGATGTGGGTCCAGTGCCACCACCTGACTATGTGGCTCGGCAGGGGCGGGCGATGGTGGTCGCCCATCCACCTGTACCTGTACCTCCTCCGCGTGGTGGAGGATATGCAGCCCGTGGGCGAGGGGTTGGCCCTCGTGATGACGCCATGGATGGTGTCCGACGGACCTTAGCCCGGATCGTAGCTGGGCTCCCCGAGGATGGTTGGAGGGACCTTGATCGGGATATTTTGCAGGGATGTCTTGGTGCGCCGCCTGAGTGGCAGTCGCTCCTGTTGAGGGCAGCGGTATTCGTGGCGAGGCACGGGGATGGTAGACGAGGTGCTCCGGCAGGGCCGGCTCAGGGGAGGATACGTCTGAGGGACGATCCAGCGGGGCCAGCAGAGCGGCGAGTTCGGGGTCGTCATGACCCGGCGGGGCCGACGGAGGAGGAGTCGGAGGAGGAGCCGGAGGAGGAGCCCGAGGATCCTAGGGATCCAGATGAGTAGATATATTGTATCTGCCCCCAAATGCTGATGAGCATATGGGGAATCATTTTTGTATGACAGATGTATTTTTTGTATATCGGGTGCTGAGGGCACTTATGACATGCTCACTATTTGATTTATATATATATGTGGATATATATTTTTTTAGATATATTGTCGTGTATGCACGTGGATGCACATTTGTCTTTTGTATATGCCCGTGGAGGCACATGTTATGCACGTGGATGCAGTATATTTGTTGATTTATGTATGCCCGTGGAGGCACCTATTATGCATGTGGTTGTAGTATATTTGTTTTGTTTGTTTTATGCCCGTGGAGGCACATGTTATGCACGTGGATGCAGTATATTTGTTGATTTATGTATGCCCGTGGAGGCACCTATTATGCATGTGGTTGCAGTATATTTGTTTTGTTGTTTTATGCCCGTGGAGGCACATGTTATGCACGTGGATGCACTATTGGTTTTTGTATATGCCCGTGGAGGCATCTGTTTTGCACATGGATGCATTTTTTGTTTATGGATATGACATGATGTGATTGGTGTACCAGTCGAGGACACTGTTGGCCATATTATCTGCTACACTATTGAGGTGTCTTGGGACATGTGTGAATGTAATCGATTCAAACTGTCTAACCATTTGTTTAGTGCACAGGAATTTTCTGAAAAGACAGGGATCGCGTACCTGGTAATCATTGTTGAGCTGGGAAACTAGGAGCTGTGAGTCCAAGAAAACGTTGAGGTGACGTATGCTCATCTGGAGAGCCGCGGCCAGGAGACCGGTCACGGCATCGTATTCAGCTTGATTATTGGTGGCGGCACCTAAACATACTCCGTCAATGTGAATTAATTCATGTGAAGGGGAGTATATTACCCAAGCTGCGGAGGCGAGATTGGGAGACCAACGGCTTGCACCATCAGCGAAACCGACATGGCAGAGTGGAAGAGGCTCCATCTGTGGTCATGCAGAGAAAAACAAATGTTTAGGTTTTTTGAATTTTTTTGTGAACGAAAAATGTATGCCTATACTAAAATGGACGATGGTGTCCATCAGATTTTCTATGGGTAAAATATTTTAAGGTACAACCCGTTGCGTGGGTTGCGTAGGGGATTGCCTTCTGAATCGGTCATAATGTATGCCCCCTGCCTGAGGCAGGTGTGTATGATGTAGGGGCCTTGCCACATAGACATGAACTTTCCCTTCCCGGTTTTATCATGAGCTTGATCGTAAGCGAGGACAAGGTCTCCCTCAGAAAAGGTTCTTGGGTGGACGTGTTTGTCGTAACTTAGTTTCGATCATTGTTTAGCTGCTTCCATGTTTTGAATGGCGGTGCGCCGATCTTCATCGGCCTGCTCTAGGAGTAGTAAACGTTGCTCTATCGGGGAAGTGTCCGGTAGAAGTTCAACGGCGATATGTAAGGCTGCGATTTGGCACTCAATAGGGAGGACGGATTCGACACCGTGAACTAAATGGAAAGGGGTAAAACCGGTGGCGGTTTTGGTTGAAGTGCGGTAGGCCCATAGTGCCAGGAAGAGCATGTGGTGCCAATTGGATTTGTGCTTGTCTACAGTACGTTGGAGAATGGTCTTCAAGATTTTATTGATCGCTTCGACTTGGCCGTTTCCTTGGGGATAGTAAGCGGAAGAAAAATGGTGTTCAAATTTCAACATGGTTGATAATTCCTTCCAGACGGCATCTTCGAAGTGAGAGCCGTGGTTAGAGACTAGTTGCTTGGGCACTCCGAAACGAGTGATAACATGGTTGAAGAAAAACCGTGCTGCAGTGTTGGCTTTGCAATTATAGGTCGGCATGGCTTCTTCCCACTTGGTGAAATAATCTACAGCCACAATGATGTGTTTGTGACCGCCGGCTGACGGGGGGTTGCAATCGAGGAAGTCGATGGTCCATTTGCAGAATGGTCCAACAGTGACGATTGGATGAAGGGGGGCGGGGGGGGTTCTTGCTTTGGGGGCAAATAGTTGGCAGTTCTGGCAATGCTTGACTGCGGTGATGCAATCAGTAAACAATGATGGCCAAAAATAACCGGCCCGAATGATTTTCTAGGCAGTGGCCATGCCGGAGAAATGGCCTCCGCAGGCACCGCTATGACAATCATTAAGGACTTGTTCTGCCTCACTATGGGATAGGCAGCGGCGTAAGATAGTATCAACGCCGCGTCGGTAAAGTACATCCCCAATCAGGAGGTATCGGGGGGCGTGGTGTCGTATGCGACGGCGTCCATCACGATCGATGTGTGGTCGAAATTTTTGCGTACAAAGGTAAGTCAATATGTCTCCGTACCAAGGGTCGTCAGACGAAATGATGAAGATTTGCTCGTCAATCAAGTCCGTTTGGATAACGGGTGATGTCGAAGAGGATGGGAGATCAGTGATGAGGTGAGCAAGCGCGAGGACTTTAGTGCTTTTGGGAGTTCTGAAAGTGAGGTCGTATTCCTAGAGGATAATGACCCATTTAGCAACACGACCTTGTAGGAGCCGCCGGGTGAGGAGATAGACCATGGGGTTGGAGTCGGCCACGACCGTGGTATGACTGAGTAGGATGTAGTGTCGCAATTTTTGTACGGAAAAGACTACAGCTAGGGCTAATCTTTCCTCGTATGGGTAACGCAGAGGTGGGCCAGACAAGGTCTGGCTGACGTAATAAATCACATGCTCTTGGTGGGAGGCATCTTCTTGGACCAAAACTCCGGACACAGCATATTCAGATGCCGAGACATAAAGGGTGAAGTCATGAGAGAAATCTGGTGGGGATATCAAGGGGGCTTGTGTGAGAGATTTCTTGAGGGCTTCGAATGCCGTGTCCGCTTGTTCATCCCAAACAAAGGGTATGTGGGTGCGAAGCAAGCGTAAGAAACCATGGACTTTGGTGGCATAGTCAGGAATGAAGCGTCTGAGGAAATTTGACCGCCCCTGTAGACTTTGGAGCTGCCGAAGCGTGCGAGGAGGCGGAAGGTCTAAGATGGCTTTGACTTTCAGGGGATCGACAGTGATTCCGTCTTGGGAAACAATGAAACCTAACAACCGGCCTGCCGGGACGCAAAAGACACACTTGTGTGGGTTCAAGCGGATTTTATATTTGCGACAACGTAGGAAAACTTGCCGGAGGTCGTTAAGGTGGTCTGATCGTTTTCGGGAACGAGCTGTGAGGTCGTCAAGATAGACTCGCAGGATATGGACCAAGTCGTGAAAACAGTAGGTCATGGCTCGCTGGAAGGTGGCACCAGCATTTTTAAGGCCAAATGGCATGACGCAATAGGCAAATGTGCCCCATGGGGTGGTAAAGGCAGTCTTGTACTGATCCTCCTTGCGGATGTGAATCTGGTTATATCCGAAAAACCCGTCCATGAAGGATAGGACTTCATGGCCCGCACACTCATCAATGAGTTGGTCAATGAATGGCGTGGGGAAATTGTCTTTTCGACAAGCGTGGTTTAAATCATGGAAATCAGTGCATACTCTAAGGGTGCCTTGCTTTTTGTTGACGGGAACAGGGTTCGACACCCAGGTGGTGTACGGAATAGGATAAATGAATCCTGCTTTGCGAAGTTTCTCGACCTCAGCCTTAACAGCGGGGAGCTTGGAAGGGTGAATGGGTCGTTGTTTCTGACGAACAGGGGGTACTTCAGGCCATGTATCAATGTGGTGTTCAATGATGGCGGGGTCGAGACCAGGCATCTCAGTATAGGACCAAGCAAAGACATCTTGGAACTCTTGAAAGAGCTTTTTGTACGCCTGAGTTTCTGCTTGAGTGCAAGATGCGCCCAGCGAGATGAGCTCAGGTTTCTATGGTGTTGTGGAAATGTCTATCTGTATAGTTGGGGAAATGTTGGACATGTTTCCTTCTTCAAAGGCATTGGGTGCTGGGATGGGGTCTTTTAACCAATCGACCTTGGTGGGTATGAAATCTTTTGATTCGACCGATAGCTGGTTGGATGCGGTGGATATAGATGCTTCCGGGAGGAAGTATGAGCGATGATGCATATCATCCCAAGGGTAGTCGGGTGCAGTGAGTGTCTCCAAAATTTGCTCATCAGTATTGAAGTAGTCAGACCATAAATCAAGGGGTTCTGGTTTGAAATTTGTTGAAATCATATATATTGTATTGACTTCTTCCGACAAGGATGATGGCGGGGGGTGGATCTCTTCGATTAGGGTAGGAGATATCTCCAAATCGACATTGTTTAACTCGTACAATGCTGCTCTATAGTCAAGTAGATCAGGACAATGGTGAGAGTAGTGGCCGTAAACACTGCATATAGCACAAGGATGGTTGGTGCGCAGTGATTTGTCGCGAGGCTGTAGAGGTGGCTCTAATCTAACTACTGGGATGCTGATGTCATCGTCCAACATATTCATATGCTCTTGGAGTGCCGGTAAGTGTGGGCATTGATGAGTTGGATGACCTATCTCATCGCACAACGAGCATTTAGGGGGGGCTCGAAACACCGGTGGGGGTTTAACTTCCTTAGGAGGTGGTATGGCCGTGTATGGTTGTGGACCTCTGCCCCCAGTGGGCTTGATAGGAGGGGGAGGATTTTTTGATGACGAAGGGATATTGAGGTTAGGAGGAGGTTTCGTTGACGACGAAGGGATTGCGACACCAGGAGGAGGTTGATTTGTGGTAACAATAGGTTGTACCGGTTGGAGGATGACGTTTGGTGTCGGCGGTCGAACGGGAGGCGGAATATACCACACGGGTAATCCCAATGTTAACCCGGGTAGACTAAGGGTAGCCATAACCGGGGCGCTTACTACACCTGAAGGAGGAAATAGGAAGGGAATGGTGTGGATGGGTGTAACACCAATGTGACTGGGGATCAATGGTGGTTGACTACCGGATGTTTGTGTATTCTGTGAAAGAGTACAGAGGTTTGCGACTTGGGTCTCCGGTGACGGTGGTGAAATGGCCTGAAAGGTAGAGGTCATTGGTGTATCTGAATAAAGTCCGGGTCCCAAAGAAGAGACAAAGGAGGTAGTTGCACTAGAAGTTGGTTGTTCAATCATGGGAAGAACATTTTCGGGTGCTGCCGGGGCATTGGGATCATAGTAGGTGAGTTGGTCAATTTTGACCACGCGTCCCTCGTGGGGGAACATCATGGTGCGGAAAACGGAGGAGGAGACCGCTTTCATGGCGTACATGTAACTGCGGCCGAGTAAAAGGTTATAATCCAGCTGGGCATTAATGACCTCTATGTCAATGAATACAGTTTTCCCACCTAATTGGACGGGGACCTTGGGTAGTAAACCTTGAGGTTGAGCTGACCGACCGTCGTAGGCCCGCAATGCAGTGGTGGATTGCTGGAGAGTAGGGGATCCCAACTTCTGCCAAACAAATGTGGACATGACGCATGTGGAGGCACCCTCGTCGATGATACATCGATGGATGACAAGATTCTGAATAGAAACGGAAACTTGGACTGCTATGGTGGAAGGCAGCCGTGGTTCAGACTGGTCTAAATCAAAGGTCATCAATTTCGAATCATTTGGGTCAATCGCCCCAATGGCGGAAAGTAAAGTCTTGCGCTGAGTAGGACAGTTTTTTAAGACTTCTAACGCAGACATGGCTGCGGGAGATTGAGCTAAGTCATCTACAATGTTGTAATTGGACGCAGCCCGTGCATTGGGGTTGTTGTTGATTCAGCGAAGGGGGAAGCGAGGTGCTTTAGAAGCGCCATCGAGTGGAACCTGAGGTATACGCAATGTCTGATCAGTGGGATGAGCATTAGTATCCTTTTCGGCGGGGGGGGCTTCAGAAGTCGGTCCGTATTGGTTCCGACGGGTTTGGATATTGACGTCCGCAGTGGACATCATCAATAAGTGGTGGGTGCCTGAATCAAACATGGGTTGGTCAGGAGCTGCGTAAGTAATTTGTTGTGGTTGCACGTTTCCCTGTGGGGGGGCTAACGGCTGAGTGTTCACCACTCCTTGTGTTGGAAAAGGGTTTTGTAATACCAAAGGTTGTTGTGGAGGTGGTGGGGGGTTGGGTGGCGGCTGAGGAGCCGCCTGCCCTTGACGATGGGCGTCATTTGTCCATAGTTGTCGAGCTCGCTCCAGATGTGGGCAAGCGTGGGTATAGTGACCATAGACACCGCAAATGGAACAAGGATGGTTTGTTCATAGATTAGCATTTTTGGCCTGCTTAGGGGGTCGATCAGGATTCTGATGAGCAGGCGCCGCGTTATTGTTTTACGGAGGATGGGTAGGTTGTGGAGCTTGGTTACGGTTTTGATTGTTTCCACGGTTGCGTCCTCTTCCGCGGTTTGGTTGCCCACCCTGGTTGCGTTGGTTATTTTGGTATTGGGGCTGATGTTGTTGTGCATACACATGCCCTTGAGCATTGGGGGGATTCTGAGGAGCCGCAGGTGCGGGAGCAGGTTGCGGTGGATAGTATGTAGGTGGAGCTGGAGGTGGTCCAGTTGCCTGTTGGAGTTGTTGGTACCCCTGAGCTGGTGGAGGTGTGAGGTTAGCTGGTGCAACCGGTTGTGGGTAATGCATGGGCTGTTGTGGGAACTACATGGGGGTCTGTACCGTAGGTTGAGCATAGTATGTAGGAGGTACATATGCTGATGGCGCTTGGCCATAACAATGTTGTGGACAAGAGGGTCCATGAACGTGATGGGTCTGGTTTGTTGGAGCATAAGAAGTTGTTGCTCCGGAACTAGATGTAGCCCTAGAAAGGTCTGGGGCGGGCATGGTGCTCACCATACTAAAAGGTTTTGCTTGGGGTGTAATTTAGCCAATAATTCCATCAGCGGCATGTGATGCCCCCGGTGTGTCACCGCGTGCAGAGTCGCCTCGTGGGGCGTCCGGTATGATCGTGTATAGGTAACCCGACTGGGCGTAGATGAGATCAAACTGTTGAGCTTTGAGGATGGCCTCTTCTTCAGACTGGGGTCTTTCAGATGCTACATCCTTCGCAATGAGAGGAAGGAGGGATTTTAGAAACCAATCTAGGAAGATTCGGTCGTCTAATTTTATTTTGCATAGGCTTCGGCGCCGACGCCAATCATGAATATGGTCAGTGATATGCGTGGCCGTGTTCTGTCTGCAAGACAGTAGGATCTCGACGCCCGCATCGTAGCGGACAGGTAACTGGAAGAATTGTAGGAAAGTCGAGGCAAGGGAGGTAAATGTGGTATGCGTCCCATGGGGCTGCTCGATATACCATTTGGCTGCGGAGCCAGTGAAGGTGCGTTGTAAAAGCCGTAGGCGGATTGAGTCATCCACTATGGAGTTGGAGGAACACCATAAATGGAAGGACATGATGTGATTCTGGGGGTCTTCTCCTGCCTTACCCTCAAACTTAGGGATGTCAGAGGGAAGCTTAGTGGGCATATGGGGCCACGCAGGATCATGTCTGATGGGGTCATTTGTGAGCCTAGCTAAATCTGGCAGGTTCAGACTTGCCATGTATGGTAGACTAGCAGATGTGGGGACTGGAACTGGGACATGCCTAGCCATTGTGGTATGGTGTAGGGGTCCAGTAGCGCCTAAAGGTATGCTAGGTATGGAGGGTATGTGCCCTCCAATAGGTGTAGTCTGGTGTGGGCCAGCGCCTCCAAGTACAGCTTGGGTGACACTTGGGTTAGGAATCGTACTAGGGATTCCTGGGATAGCACTTCCAAGTGCAACATGGGTTGCACTTGGGTTGGGAATCGCACTAGGGATTCCTGGGATGGGGTTTGTGGAAACCAAAGGGGGTATGACCCCCATGTTGGGCATACCCATGACAGGTGGTGGCCCTGTGTTAGGCATTCCTAAATGTGGAGTGTTACCCATATTGGGCATACCCAGGGGGGTGGTTGTTGCCGTGGATGGTACGACAACAGACGGGTCTGCGGATGTCTGACCTATGGTAGTTGTAAATAGTGGATCAAATGGTGTTCCAGACATAATGGTGGTTGGCGGTAACTCTGTGGGGTTTTCGGATTCTACCTCCAAATCAAAAGTGAAGTGGGGTATGTCAAAATCGGATGACTGTCTAATTGATTGACGATGTGTCGAATCAAGGGATAGGGCTCTGCGTTCGTGACGTGGAGAGCCAAGTGGACTAAACTCTGGGAGTTCGCCCTGTAGACGACGAGAGCGTCTAAAATTCTCAATGGTGAGAATATGTGTTTGGGTAAAAAATTTGTTTTAAGTATCAGGTGGTGATATATATATAAAAGACTCAAAACCCTAATGCAACCAAGGGTGCAAGAAGGGGAGTGAAAAAAGAAGGCTCTCAGGCCAAAAAATCAATCCTCAAAAAAGGCACTTATTCTAGCAGCTGTGCTACAATAAGTGGAGGAATGCAACAACTGGTCAGAATACCAACATGCAAGCGGCTCCTAGAAAAAATAGGTGTAACTAGACCACAGGTAGGTTGAAATCATGCAAACACCTAATCTAAAAGTATTGTGACTCAAACAGACGATATCCTCTGCAAGGTGATGAAATCCAAGTCAGACAATATGAATGTTGAGACAACGGCTAGATATCCCCCTACCGGGAGGGACACCGGGTAATCAATCCTAAAGACAGGCTACTAGGATACTCCGTTCATGACGCGTCGAGAAAAGGTAAATCTGTCGTTTGGTCCTTTGATCGCAATATCCCAATACAGGGATATCCCGAGAACTGCGAATGGTAGCCCTTCGGTTACTGAATGGATTTCGGTATTCCACTCAGGCTTCCGGAACCATCCTCGCGACTTCAACCCTCCTAAGGGAGAGGCCTTCCCACAAACCGGTTGTGACCGCGCCAAAAAGTACTAAGAGATTTTAGCTCCCTAATTGGACAACTTCTATGTCTCAGATGTAAGAACTGAGGGGTGTTATTGGAACACCTATCCCCCCAATACTACCTAGCTACAAGAATTATTTTAGTGTTCCCCAAGTGGGGTTAAAAGTGTGTTCAAATTAGGGTACGTTTTTAAGGCTTAGTGCAATTAAGTGATCGTGTGAGTGCACGTGAGGTGTTGTAAACTGAACTTGAAAAAATTAAATGCTTTACAGGAAATTTTCAAAAAATAAAGGATTTTTCGAAAATAAAAAGCAAATATTTATGACTTTTTTGTTTTTCACTAAAAAGAATTTAAATGCTTTTCAAAAAATAGCTCAAAAAATAATGGATTTTTTGGATTTATGAAAGCAAATAATAGACTTCTTTTTTAAAAGAAATAAATGGATTTCTTCGTTTCAAGAAAAATTGCTAAGGGCAAGATTTTAAAGAAGTAAACAAGAAAAAATTTGAATCTAGATGAAAATGCAAAATGAGTCTTTCTTTCACTTTCTTGAAAATTTTTAAAAAGATTTCTAGATATGCACTTTAAATAGTAAAAAAAAATTTCAAAGTTGTCAAATATGCAGAATTTAATACTGTAAAAAATGTGCTATGGGCAGAAAGTACAGTAAAAAAAAAAAATTTCACAATCGGGATGGCCGAATGAAAAATTCAGCCGCGCGGGTTTTGGACGCACAGCCGCGATGGGCCGCGCGGGTTTTGGACTCACAGTCGCGATGGACCGCGCGGGTTTTGGCCGCACAGTCGCGATGGACCGCGCGGGTTTTAGCCGCACAGTCGCGATGGGCAGCACGGAAATCGGTCGCGAAGCCGCGGTGTGCAGCGCGGAAAAACCCAGAAAAGTCGCGATGGACCGCGCGACTGTCTGGCAAAAGGCCGCGATGGACCGCGCGGAAAAACGCAGAAAAGTCGCGATGGACCGCGCGACTGTCTGGCAAAAAACCGCGAGGCGGAAGCCGTGCACGGAAACCGAGAAACGAACCCGAAAATTGAAAATTTCGGGCTGTTTATGGGGCCAAATCTCAGAGCAGCAATGGATCTGCTGTCTAAGATGGCAGATCTATGGATCTAAAGGTTAAAAACTTATAAAAAACTAAGATTAAAGGCAAAACTAGAGATCTATAGTTCAAACCAAAGCGGAGTCGCCAAAAACTGTTGGCCCGGTTTTGCAACCAGGCTTAGTGCTATGGGCACCTGCTAACTAGTAGCAGCAGTTTCAATAGAAATAAAAACAAGAAACTAAATAAACAAGACTATTCATGGATCTAAGCAAAGATATTAAGCAAATAACAAAAATAATTTAAAATCAAGAACAAGAACATATAAAATAAAGAATTTGTATTGAAAGAATGGGGCAAGCAAGTGCTTGCGGAATCAATACCTCTAATGGTGAGGTTGAATAGCTCCAAGGATGAGCAACTCCAATCTCCAATGGTCTCTTCTCCAATGTGGTTTGCAATGGCTAAAATGCTCAAGGGAGATTTCAGCAGCATAAGGATGAGATAATGGATGGATGTGAAATGAGGAGCCCCTACCACCTTTTTATAGGTTTTGGTGGTGGGAAATACCATTTGTGGTTTTGTGGAAACCAAATGGTATTGACCAACATGGTTTAGGTACTTTTCCCTCCTTTTTCCTTTTTTTGAATAAAAATAATATTTTAATTCCCTTTTTAATATTTTTGGGAATTTGGACCATTTTTGAGGGTTTTTTATGCTTTTTTGGAAAAAATAATATTTTTTAATGGAAAAAGGGGTGTACTAAGGTCTTTTGATGACCTTTTGTTGGTTTCAGAGGCTCAGATGGTGGAAAAGTGGACAAATGGGTCATGTGAGTAAGGGAATGAGCTAGTGAGCACTTTTTAGGTGTTAACACCAAGTAACTTGGAAATCCAAAGCAAATTGATTTCACTTGGATTATCAGTGACTCCACACTCCGATATTAGGTTTAAGTTATAGTGAATTTTATTATTTGTTGCATCTATATTAGTGATTCAAAGAGAGGAAATATTGATATCATACTGTATTTTTATTGTGTTAATATACATGTCGTCTTAAGTATTTTTAAATCTTTACTATTTGTTGCATTGATATCAGTGATTCAAAGAGAGGAATCATTGATATAAATGCAACAAATAGTAAAATAATCCAAGTACCCTGAAAATCCAAAGCAATTTGATTTCACTTGGATTATCAGTGACTCCACTCTTTGATATTATGTTTAAGTTATAGTGAATTTTAATGTTTGTTGCATTGATACTAGTGATTCAAAGAGAGGATTCCTAATATCAATGCAACAAAATGTAAAATTCATTGTAACTCAAACCTAATATTAGAGAGTGGAGTCATTGGAATCAATGCAATGAAATTTTACTGTTTATTGCATTGATATCAGTGATTTGAAGAGAGGAATCATTAATATCATATTCTATTTTTATTGTGTTTATATACATGTCGGCTTAAATATTTTTATTATTTTAATGTTTGTTGCATTGATATCAGTGATTCAAAGAGATGAATCATTGATATTAATGCAACAAACAGTAAAATAATCCAAGTACCTCCAAAATGCAAAGCAATTTGATTTCACTTGGATTATCAGTGACTCCACTCTCTAATATTATGTTTAAGTTATAGTGAATTATATTGTTTTTTGCATCGATATCAATGATTCAAAGAGAGGAATGATTGATATTAACGCAAAAAAAAAGTAAAATTCATTGTAACTCAAACCTAATATCATAGAGTGTAATTATTGAAATCAATGCAATCAAATTTTTGTGTTTATTGCATTGATATCAATGATTTAAAGAGAGGAATCACTGACATCATACTCTATTTTTATTGTGTTTATATACATGTTGGATTAATTTTTTATTATTTGTTTCATTGAAATCAATGATTCAAAGAGATGAATCACTGATATCAATGCAACAAATAGTAAAATAATACAAGTACCCCAAAATTCCAAAGCAATTTGACTCCACTCTCGGATATTAGGTTTAAGTTATAGTGAATTTTATTGTTTGTTGCAATGATATCGATCATTCAAAGAGAGGAATAATTGATATCAATGCAACAAAACGTAAAATTCATTGTAACCAAACCTAATATTAGAGGGTGGAGTCATTGAAATCAATGCAACAAAATTTTATTGTTTATTTCAATGATATCAGTTATTCAAAGAGAAGAATCATTGATATCATACTCTATTTTTATTGTGTACACGTCGGCTTAAATATTTTTAAATTTTTACTGTTTGTTGCATTGATATCAATGATTCAAAGAGAGGAATCACTGATATCAATGCAATAAACAATAAAATAATCTAAGTACCCCAAAATCCAAAGCAACTTGACTCCACTCTCTGATATTAGATTTAAGTTACAATGAATTTTATCGTTTGTTGCACTGATATCACTCATTCAAAGGGAGGAAATTATAAATTTGTTTTTGTAAGTAATAATTCTATTATTTAAATATAAACATGAGAATTACAATTTCCAGATGGCTTCTTGTTTCTCCAACCCTTCTGATTGAAAATTCCTACAACTAGACCTACTGCATTCGATCAATGAAAATACCCCTCCCCTGAAGGGAGGGGTATTTTCGTTACTTGTTCAAAACAACCAAAATTTATAATACTCCTATCAATTCAACACACATTATTGAAACGACTATAGAGCAAAAAGTAGACCAATACATCATTTTCAAACTAAATAATAGGTTACAGGGCCTGGTTTCCAACCGACGGTCCAAATCTTCCTGCTTGCGATGATCCAACTCAATCGACAACATCACTTGGCCATGGAAGGAAACTAATCCCCAATTCTTTAGCAATCACATCTATCTTCATGTGCATGATCCTGGTATATGAATAAAGCCCCTTCCATAACTGGACAAGGATGTCATATTGTTAGGATTTTCCTATACTCCATCCTAGTCCTACCGCCTCTCAGTTATTTTTATTATCAGTCTTGCATGCATCTGCATGCTGCCCAGTTATCAGGTTGACACCTCCAGCACCTAGTCCCTAGTCTTCCAGCACTTGGGAGCTTATTTCCACTTAGATTGAGCCCTCCTAGCCAGTGATGCGCCCACTTCTCACCCACCACTTGAGAAGGGCGCCTTTTCTCACCTACCACTCCTGTTGTACTTCAGTTAGTTGAGTTATCATAAGTTCCTTCCTTGATTTAAGGCTCTACTGACTCTCAACTGACTGTATCACTCCGATGGACCTCCGATGAGACCTGAATACCCATTCTGACTCCAGGTAGCCCTCATGCGCCCTCCACTGAGCCTCCTTCATTCAGTTAGTGCCTCCATGTGCTAGTTACACCTACCACACTCAGTTAGACTCAGTCTGAATGATGGTTGATAGTTACTTGTACATTGATGACTCCACCGATGATGAGATAAGACTTCTAGTTGTGTTTGATGACACTCCACTGATTTTGGATCTATCCATGCAGGCTAATTTGAATCACACCTAGTGTATTCGAATCCTGAGCATTGTATATTTACTGTTTCATTATTAAGATTAATGTAAGATGTGTAATTATTCTGCCTCTATCTGAGTTCCATTGGATCTATGTTCTGCTGCACTATACTTCTTCTATTTTCCTAAATTCTTTCATTGTGAGGTTTACATCATCTCTTTTGGATCCACTGTAAGGATTTCTACACATACCCCTTGCTCTTCTCCTCTCTTTCCAGCAGCATGCGGCCAAGGAGCCCTTTCATAATCCACTGCATGGAAACCATTCTCTCATATAGGGTTTGTTGGGCTCTAGAAGTCTTGGGGTCCTGAATCCAAATTTCTAATGCAGAAAGCTCTTCATTTGGTTTGACCTCTTCCAGCTCGCCCAAATATTTCGCTCTACAACCTCTATTTCCTCGTGGACTGGATGTGGAATCATAGCCTTATATAGCCAGGCCACTTGAGCAACACACAATTGTTCCATGTTAGCTCTCCTCGTCCTCTCCTTCCCACTTCCTGCATCCTCCTCTCTCTTTTCCATCCCTTAAAACCTTACACAGAACAACGAACCAGAGAACAAAGCCTTAGGTTTCAACATGAATTCGCCACCCTTCAATTTGATCCATATGGACCCTCAGTGACGAGATAAAAATACATGGGAGGTGCAGATGACTTCAGTGCTCTAATTTATTAAGATAATCTTAATTATGATTGAGACTTCCACATTCTGCTCCATACCTATTTCCGAACTGATCATGATATCCCACATTATTCCCTGTAGTTCTCACCTTCAAAAATTCTTGGTCTCAATCTTGTCACTTAAATCCTTCCTTCGTCCCATTTTTCCTTCCCGCAATCCATCTCTCCTCATAATGATCCCTCGAGGGTGAGAGCCATCGACACCTATCCACATTAATAAATGGCTACTCATCACGTGTCGATAATAAATCACCACACTTTTTGACCTCCACCTCACTTTGGTTTCCCTCCCCATTCGCATCTGGGAAAGGGAGGAAATTATAATTAATATCAATGCAACAAATAGTAAACTTCACTGTAACTCAAACCTAATATCAAAGAGTGGAGTCACTGAAATCAATGCAATCAAATTGCTTTGAATTTTCATTGATGTTGCCACATTATGTCACGTTATGTCAGTGCATTAAAATTGCTTTGGATTATCAATATATCCTCTCTAATATTAGGTTTAAGTTACAAAGAATTTTATGTTTGTTGCATTGATATATGCAAAAACAATCAAATTCAATGTAACTTAAACCTGATATCAGAGAGTGGAGTTATTGAAATCAATGCAATACAAATGAAACTGTATTACTTTGGATTTTCATGGTAATTGGATTATTTTGGATAATTAATCTAAAAAACACATATTATATTTTTAAAACTAAACTTATTATATTAAAGCACACGTGAATTGCAGACGTGACCCTTTATTTTGCTTACAATATTAAATATTTTTAACTATTATCATTTCGTCTCCTAAGTGTAGTGGTGACAAATTATGTTATTTTCAAATGATTCATGATCTATTTTGACCTATTTAATTTTAATGATCTATATACCTTTTAACTATTTTACATTATTTTCCTATAAAAATTATTTTGAGTAGTTAAAAACACATGTTTTAAATGCCGTAGGCAAGAGACTATATGTTTCGGTTGTTTCTATTAATTGCAATCAATATTTTTTTTCTTCTAAAGTTAGATTAATGTTAACATAAATTTTGTATTTATAATTAATTAGAAAAAAGAAATTACTATTTTATAATTGGACAATAACCTTTAATTGACTATTTTTTTTCATTGCGCGACATTAAAATAAATAAATAAATAGATAAAAAATAAAACCTTACCTTAAAACGTTAACTGAAACTTCACGCTCTAACTTACTTGTCGTGCAAGCAATCACCTGCAATTTCTGAGGGCTGCAACTTCAGATCAAATTATTCCATCCATGGATTTATGTCTGCATGCAGTTGAATGCATGTCCTCCACCTATAGGATAAACAAATTTCCATCACATGGCTCCATTCTACAAAGCTTGGATGGGTTGTGGAGTTCGATGACAACATCAATTTTCACAAGGTATTTTGGCAGGAAGCTTCTAAATTGTACTAGATATTGGAATTGAATCAACAAACATTTATGTCCTTCTATTCCAATGATGATGGGAGACTAGAAGCGGAGTTGCAGTGTGATTTCTTCCTCCATTTCCATGGGCAGAATTTATCTCGATCATGTGGCGAGGGAAACAACGGACGTCCCACGCCTTGCACAGTTTTATGAGAAGGTAAGATTTCTCTGCTTTTCTTTCGTATGAAATTTTTATTTATACAACTTGATCCGAGGCGTTGAAGGCTTTCGTATGAAATTTTTATTTACACAGCTTCCAAAAAGAAACTTCCAGTACGAATTTTTTTCGTTAGAAGAAAATATAGATGTCACAGATCTAGCTCTATCTATTGTAGTACATGAATGTCAATATATATGAAACAATACACTCACATCTATTCATTCTCAAAAGATTTAGCACAATAAAAAAAATAAAAAATAAAATACTTCAAACCTGTTTTCGACGGTTGGTACAACGAATCGATGGAGTTCTCGAAGTGGTTTCCGCACACTCCAATCCAATCTCCTGACGAAGTACCGAGTGACCCCTCGGTTTACCTCCCTACCATATCGGGGTTACTCTTCTTCACCCCGAACCCCCGAGCTAATGGGGTCGTAAGAACACACAAATAACCTCCCGAAAGGATCTCCCAATCCTCGTTCCGGCTAATCCCAACTCCAAAGATCATAACATAATCCGAGATTATGATGACCATCCAGCATTAGGGAGCAAGAGAGATCCCTCTCTCTTTCTCCTCCCTCTTTAAATAAATAAAAACAACTAGTTACTAAAAGATATTGAGTAAACTAATTGGTGTTCTGTATATATCTCTATAACAAGTTTTAGGGTTTCAGAGAATCAGACTCCCAATTTTGGAGATTTTGAGGTTGTATGACTTACAACTGTTCCACCCTTGTTTTCTCTACACATTATTCAAAAGAATCCCAACTCAAATCTGCCTGAAAGCCCACACAGCACAGGCCTGATGTCAAGTATATATATATATATATATATTCTTCTTAATTTTTTTCTTTCAATATTGCAGTGATCTTATAAAGCTTCTATTGAGGTTGTGTTTGTTTTCTGATATGACGTTTTATGAGCAGGAAGGATCCTTATTTTCTGCCACGGGTGGCATCACATTTCTTTAGGCGTTCCTGTCTCAGCGATAACAAAAGTAGTGATAGACATTAGCCTCCAATATGGCAACTCATCTCCGAAGTGTTTTAATTCTGTGGCTTGCTCTTGCTCTTTATGTTGTTTCCATTTGCCGAGGAGATGTTGGCAATATTGCTACCCAAGATTTCAATGGAATTTTATCTGGTGCTGATGATAGCTGCGCAGGGAAGAACTTCTATACATACAATGACTTCATTAATGCGGCCAATGCATTCCCTGACTTTGGCACCACTGGGAGCTCTGATGACAATAAGAGAGAACTCGCTGCTTTCTTCGCCATCGTTGCGCATGAGACTAGCAGTACGTCTCACATACTTGCTCTTTTCATTAACATGATTTCTGAATTGACAGATGTTCGGAACTAGTTGTTTATCTATGTTAACAAATATAATGATTGATTGACAGGTTTATGCTACATCGAGGAGATAGACAAAAGAGACTTATGTGATTCCAACAACACACAGTATCCCTACGTAACTGGAATGCAATATTATGGGCATGGCCCCATTCAACTCTCATGGTATTTATTTTTATATGTTTGTCTGTAATTATCAGAGTCAACTGACTTTAGTTAGAAATCTTTTCTCGTGATATTTATTGAATTTGAATCTGTATTGAATGTTGACCTACCATTGTTGTTTTGTCGCGAGTACTTCCATAGGAATTATAATTATGGTGCCACTGGAGATTACTTGAGCTTCGATGGGCTGAATAACCCTGAGACCCTAGCTCAGGATGATTCAATCTCATGGAAGATTGTTGTCTGGTTTTGGATGGTTGATAGCAATTGCCACTCTGCTATTACATCTGGGCAAGGATTCGGGGCAACTATTAAAGCAATCAAAGGGGGAGAATGCAATGGTGGCAACTCCGATGCAGTTTCAGGGTTGATATGCTTCATATAATGGGGTTAGCTATACCTCTTTCCTTCTTGTGAATTGCTACAAGTAATTCAATTAGGGAGTAATTTGGCTACCCAAATATTATTAATGCAACCGTTTCAGGCTTAGATTGGATTGATTCTGCCAGGATGAAGGTGTGGCGAGCCAGCAATATTGCTTGGACTGGAAGTTTTTCATTGCAGATAGCCCTCCTCTCGGCTCTATTTCCCAGCACTAAAGGCCACCAGATGGATGACGAATTCAAACATTCCTGCAAAACTGAGCATGCGGGTGATCAGGCCTACAACTTCAACACTGTAAAGTCCGGATCAGTTTTAATAGAATCAACTGTTTAATTGCATATTTAATCCACTAACAGTTTAATCCAATTCGTTGTTGTTTAATTCTTTTCAAGCCAAATTCTTTTTTGTTTCTGTTCTATTGTCCCTTTATTCCCCATGGAAATCCTGATGATCACGTGGGATAACGCGTACTCAAACCCGACATCTTTGTCTTCTTTGATATTCGGCATTCAATGAATTTGTATATTGCAATTTAGTTCGGCTCCAAACATTTCAAATTTCACAAATTTGTTATTCCTGACCATTTCATGAATGGTAAATGGTAATTTAAAAGTATTATGCATGCGTCTTCCAATCTCCAACATTAGCAGGCATTCTTAGCTCTCAAAAAGTTAGTCCATTATGCACATGCAACACAGAAACAAAGCCATGATATTGCAAATTAAAGTTAGGGTGTGATACCCTAATTTTGGAATTCTTACTTGGCCCAAATAATTATGATGATGAGCCAAATAAAAATATTCAATATTATGATGAGAAAAAAATGTTTCATATATTATGTTTATTTATAAAAAAAATATAACAAAAAATTATTACTTGAGCTTGATATTCTAACTTTGGAATTGTTACTTGGGCCAAATAAAAATATTCAATATTATGATGAGCTAAAAAAATGTTTTATATATTATGTTTATTTAGTAAAAATAATATAAAAAATTTATTTATTTGTTATTTTATTGGAATTAAAGTATTATGTGAGACATGAAAGAGTCTAAAAATTCTAAAATTGGTATTAAAAAACAAATGAATTATATTAAATATATATAATCAAAGTATTTATTATTATAATAAGTGAAAATTTAAAAAACAAAAATGATACCACATATATAATAAATGTATTCTTTGTTATAATAAAAGAAGAATATTTAATGTTGTGCTTAATGATGCTCAAAGAATAATTTTAGGTAGTTTTTTTTTAAATTTAGACAAATAAATTAATTTTATCTAATATTTAATTTTAAATAGGTTTTTTAATTTTGATGATCTAAATGCAACCATATTATTAAATGCAACCATATTTATATTGATGATCTAATAACTAATGTGTAAATTTTAATTCTAACATATTAAATCTTATATAAAAGTAAATAACAGAGTGTAAATCCCAATCTAAATTCTTAAAAAACCCAAAATCAAAAAATAATATAAAATAACAAGCCGAATTTAACCCAATAAAACTTATAAAATAACAAACTTTAAATATGTGGCCATGGTTGATATACTGATCGGCGAATATCAACCACATTTAAAAATGTGGTTGTTGCTAGTTTTATATGTATTGGTTGCTATATTAGAGGCCTGTACATTCATATCAAAGGATTAAATAGAAAGTAATCAGGAAGGAAGTAGAAAAAAACAAACATAAACTTGTCACAGAACCAGAGGCACAACCCACTAGATCCAAAATAGAGCATATAATTTTAAATATTTTATACGAAGGGATTTTACATTCAAATCAAGAAGTTTGGAAAGAAACAGGGAGGAAAATGAAAAAAAAAAGAAAAGAAACTGGGAAGTACAAGTTGCGCAACTCATCTGTTGTTTATCATGAAATCTCGTTTTAGGTTAGAATATAATCTTCTATTATTTATGGTAATACCTTGTTTATTAGGTTAGAATACAACCTTTAATTGAACAATCTTTATTATGGTGTTACCCAAAACTAAAATTAACACTTGAGTATCCATTTAATAGTTAACACATATCCCAGATGTGTATGGCAAATCTTCAGGTCTTTGCAAGAGGAAATGGGACGCAACGTTTCCCGTTGGCTCTTGATACGGTTCAGGGAAATGGGGAGAAATATTTACAGGGGGCAGTTGGCATTCCGGCAAAGTGTGTTCGTCGTCCAAACAGTGAAATTGGAGTTGGCACTTCGTAGGTGGAAGCAGCTCAAAGGTAAAGACTGCGACTCAACGCAGGCTATATCGGTTACAAGCAAGAAAACGATAAGAACTGGAAAATCCTGGAAGAAGGTCTCGGTCATCAGAATAACCTGGCTCTGCATCTAGTCAGTGATAACTCCGGGGACACAGGGGTCGGCAAGCTCTGGAATGTGAATGGGGGTGATGGAGGCTTTGGGAAATTCGATTCTCCTCGTGGTCCGGAAAGCCCTCCGCCAGGAGTGCTTTCGCATCTGCATGACATTGATGCACAGGTTGGATGGTTAAGGGGAGAATGCAAGGACACCAAGAAGGCCATTTCCCAGTTGGCTACCTTCGTGCAGATATCTAATTCGGACATCAGAGGTAACAACATCAAAATGCAAGAGTTCTTTGAGGGGTTGGTAGCCAAAATTGATTCTCTGCATAGTGGGTTACAGATAGTGGAGGCCAAGGTTGACTACATTCATACCAGTAGGAGCAACAACCCTGCAATTCTTCTGGGCATAGAAGATAATGAGGACGCTGCGGCCGGAAGGAAGAAAAAGAAGACCCTGTCTCCAAGAAGTTAATGAAGGTCCAGTCCTTTGTGAAGCTGCTCTGTTATAAGTTATGTTTTCTTATAGATGTCTGAAGTTAAGAAGATTATTGAGGTGCCTTTTTCCCTCTTATGTCAAAAATTCTAGTAGGTCTAGAAGTTATTCTGTAGTTGTCAGTATGTAGTTATGCATATTACAGAGGTGCCTATTTCCCTCTTTTGTCAAAAACTCTGGTGAGTCGAATTTCTCAAACTGGGACAGAGGTGAACACTCCCTCATTTTGATGGGTACAGTCTCCCAACATTTTGTAAACTCTTTTTGATTTTTAATATATATATCTCAACCGTTACTGTAAAAAAAAAATAGTTAACACATATCCTTGAATTTTGCATACAACATATTAGTGCCCTTTTAAATTTGACATCAAATTTGCTGCACAAACCCTAAAATTTATGTGCCACCCTAAAATTTATGTGCCCCTTCAAATTTTATGTTAAATGAGCTACCAGTAATAAAGCTTTATAGTTTATACCATTTATATGAGTAGATAATTCCACTTTAGCGAGCATTTTCTCCTTGAAAAATCATACTGTCCATTGCTTTCCATTCTGTTATCTTCGCATTAATCATTTCATCAATCTCAAGTTTCCAAAAATCTTTCAAATTTAACTTAAAAGTGAGGAATTTTCACCTCCATGGCATCTCCACAGTATTCATTTCAACAACGTCAAATTTATAGAATTTCTCTAACTTTAACTTATTCTTGACATCTTTCACGGCTATGACATCTTGACAATATTCGTTTTACCTTCAAATTTCCAAAATTATTTGGAATTTAACTTTTCTTCACCTCTTTATATCATTCATTTCCACCATTCTTTACATCATATATTTCTCATTTCAACCGCTTCAAATTTCCAAAATTATTTGAACTTTCATTATTCTTGGTATCTTCACGTTATTCTTTTCTGTTTTCAAGGCATAGAAAAAAATACATTTATTTCATATGGTGACTACTTAATATCATTAAGTTTTAAAGAATAAATAAAAATGTGTTTTTAAATGAAGGATATCAATTTAAAGATGCTTTTACATATCAACAATTTTTCAAATTATTTTAATCTTTTAACTATTTTAAGAATTTTTAATTAAATATTTATTTTTAACTTTTTTGTAATTTTGATTTTAAAATAAAAATTTACAATTCTTTTCTAAATTTTTATAATAATATTATGTATCATTTTTTAATTACAATTTTTATTTTCAATTATATTTTTCATACTTATATTTTCCATTTTTTTAAAGATATTTCTTATATTTATTAACTTTTTTGTTGATAAATCACATTCTTAACACTAATGATTCAGATTTAATAAATATAGACAGTATATAACAGATTTTATTTAATTTTACTTAGAAATTTATGCAAATTGTATTTATGCAAACCATTCTTATCAATAACTTATCTTTTATTAAAAACATGTAAACACGCTATTTAACTTTGTATTTTTAAAAGTTATAAAGTGAATAATTAACTTATGTTAAATTCTAAAAATTACACAAATAAATCATAATTAAAAATATTAAATTTTGAAAACAAAGTATGAAATTTTAATATTAAATTTTGAAAACAAAGTATGAAATTTTTGGTTTCTAAAGTCAAATGCATATCTTAAAAAGGTACGAGCGTTACATTCTACATTTTCAATTGTAGTTCATTTTTATCAAACAAAGTATATGCAATTATTATCAATAGGTGTAAGTGATGACCATGTTATGTGTGGAAATCAAATTAATAATAGGTGGAAATCAGCAAAATATCTATATAAAGATCATGAGTCCAAGAGGGTTACGAAACCTTAAACCTAACCTTATCATAGCTTTCAAAATCCTAGTCAAAAGAGGGAGGGATATGGATTCACGTTGTTCAACCATCATTGTTACTCCATTGTATTAGCAAGCAAGAGTGTGGGAGAGATATCTAAGGGGTTCAGTTACAATATCAAAGCATATATAGAGATTCTAAACAATCTATAAGGGATAGATTTATAGAAAATCTAAACAATGTATAAGGAATTGTAGTAGAGCATAATGCTTGATAGATTCATACTAAGCTTGGAATAAGTTGCATTCTATAATGTAATCTTCATAAGAGAGGAAACGTAAAATCTTAAATTTCTTATTGGTTATTTTATATTCAATTTTTGGGGTAAAGTTTGTGTTAGAATGTGTCTTCTTTATTGTAGTTATGTTTTTATTATTTTTCATGATAAAAAAAATCATAATTTCTATTCAATAATAAGAATGGAAATTACATTCTTCAAATTACATAAATGAGTCCTCTATGAAGACATGATAGTTTGAAATTTAGTGAAAACTGGCAAGTAATGACTAAGTATATAATAATAAAGGTGGAATGAGTGTAGGTTTAATCTGTTAGAGATGAAATTTGCAACTTAAGATTACCTTTATAGATTCTAAATCGAGCTATCTAGTTGGCGTTGCGTGATGTGCTTTAATTGTATATGTTATTCCCTTTGTCTCTTTCTTGTTTTGCTATTGCCCTTTTTTTGTCTTTACCTTGCATTTGTTTTTCTGTGTCATTATAACTAAATTATATTGAATTTGAGAATCATTTTATTTATTTTTTATTGTGTCCTAGTGATATTTAATATTGGCTTTTGTTTTTAAGGCAGGGACTAAGCTGCACGCAACTCTTGTTTTACTATTTAATTTTTTTACATTGTTTTACATTTTAGTTTTTTTACATTGTTTTGGTTATTACTTTTTCCTATTTTTTAAATCTATTATTAAATTTTTAATTAAAAATTATGTCTGCTCAATTATTAATATGTTCGAACGTTACGTTACATAATGTAACATGCCAAGATCTTCTCCGCAGTGGTTAAAAACATAATGTTACATAATGTAACATGACAAACGCGACAACATCTCCCCTATACTGGGTTGTATAAATGCCTCTCGAAATAATAACGATTTATATGTAATACACAATAATGATTAATGAATAATATAATAGAAAACAAAGATAACCATTTTAGTTTTTGAAAAATTAATTAAGGTCCATGTTGGTGAATCAACTTGGACATAAGATCAGTGTTTACAAATCATATTGGTATCATAGCCAACTTTGAGCATAATGGTGAAGAAATTTTGGTATTAGAAGCCCAAGTTCGAGAACATTTGAATAAGGAAATGTCAGTGTTAGAGATTTTGTGGGACTTAAGAGCCTTTAAATAGGAAAGTGTGGTTTGAAATGGGTCTAGGTAATGGATCTAGTTTCACTCATAACAATGGTTGAGTTAACATGGAGAAGTCACTATCTTTGTAGGTTTAATGATCATGAATCCTTCACCAAAACCTTAGCATTAACATGTATTCCTTGGAGAATTTTGTGAAAGACTTTGAACATGTCTTAAGCAAGGAATGAGGAGTGTTGGCCAAGTTATGAGTCTTATAACTTAATGTGAATCACAAACATATATCCATGATTATTGTAGCAATGCTCAATACTAATTTAATACATATATCCCTTAAGGTAAGGTAATACCATATAATAATAATTTAATAGAAGGATAAATTCCTTATACACTCCTAAGAAAAAGAAAACAATAACAATTATATTTATATCCCATAAGGACAACCCCATCCTTATTTATTGCTACCTAGAAAACCTTAAACATAACCACTAGCGACCTCTACATTATCGACTGGGAGATACTATAATTATTGTTTTATAACCACATAGTGGGATTTTTTTTTTAAACAAACACAATGGACATATTCCACATTACATTAATTGGCCACCATGCATTTCTTATCATATACTCTAATGGGCCTTTAGGCCCTCATTACATCCTTAAGGGTCCATTAGAGTAAATTATAGGATATGTATGGTAACCAATTAATGTAATGTGGACTAGATCCACTATTCTAGTCATTAAATGAGGTCCACTAGGTATTTAGCCGCTTCAATAAATGTAATATGGCATGTTCATTAATGTACATGTCACAAGTGGTTATGGTTAGGGTTTTCTAGGTAGTCATACATAAGGATGGAGTCCTTATGGGATATGCAGATAATTGTCATTGTAATCTTTCTCTTAGGAGAAGATATGTAGTTTATCCTACCATAAGGATTATTGTATGATGTTACCTTCCCTTGAGCGTTTTTTTATTTAATCAAGTATTGAATTTCTACCATTTTCATGGATATATGATTTTTTATTCTTGTTAAGATGTATGGAACTAAACAAGTGCTATCGGAGCACTTTCTTGGACCAAGGAGAAACACATGTTTTTTCTTCACTTACACATTTTCTTATGTTTGATTGTTCTCTCAGTCTGTTAACCAAATCATCATCATATTATTTCCATTTGAAGCAGACTTATGGTGCCATTCCTAGATTACGTTTATAATATAAATGTTGAAAAATATTATCGGATACATAAACAATCTTAGTTGTGGTCTCTCAATCACAATTTTATCTTTGTCCATTAGTCATATTGTAGTCACACTATTGCCATTAATGTAATACCCCCATTTTGAACCTTAGGATATTTCGGGCTATAATGTAAATATTGTATGCATATTATGTATGATTCCTAGTGTGGAGCTCAAGGCCAAGGCCCTGCTAGTGAACGCTCGACCTTGAAAAGGCAAGTATTGGATATTATGCTACCCATGTTCTAGTGAACCATGGGGATTGTAAATATGCATTTTAATATAAATGCCCACAACCAGCTATGCAGTGCAACAAGAGATGGGGGCATGATGTTTTCAAGGAATTGGGAGGGAAATATTCAAACCCTTGAGCCAATCAAGTCAAGACAAGTGTCAATGAGAGAACCCATGAACCCTCTGTTCATGTATATGTAACTTTGAAATGTATTTCATCTATATTTATTGTACTCCTATAGAGATGCATTATTCCTCTATACGGAAGTGTCGTCATTTGTATTGACAAGTGTCGCAAGTGATGTAACTTGCTAATGGGTTATTAGACCACCTAGTATAGGGGTTGGCCTGGAAAGACTATCTCTTGTACTTGGGTTGTACTTTGGTTGTATCATTGCTCTATCTATCTCTGAAGAAGTTGTGGGGTTTTTCACCATAGGGTTTTCCCCATGGAAACTCTGTGTGTCTATTGTCTCTTATGTTTGCCTCTTGTTATGATTGACATGATTGACATGCTTGATATAATTGATATGCAGTACATGTTATTCTCTCAGTAAAGATCCTAGAGTATATTGAATTAATGCTAAAAAATTAACATGGAATCAGAGCTTGCCTGAGAAGAAGACATTGTGTAGTGGCAGAAACTAGGGTTTCTTGTTTATTGGGTTTCTCTCCACAGATTTTGGAAAATCAGTAAGGTAGATTGACTCTACTCATCAAGGAGAATCTACCTATTCAATCATAATTCAATTCTAAGCACTTTCAGTTTTGGCCCTAAAAATTAGGGTTTCCACAAAAATAGGAATTTATGAAATCTGAAGACATAGCTGGAAGCTCCTTGGAAAAATCAAAGTTTAGAGCTTTGGATCGAGATTTTTTGGTTGGGTGAAGCTCTGGGAAACTCAAACCCTAATTCAAGGTCCTCCCTAGTGAACCCGAGAATACTAAAAGATATTTCTGAAAGGTGAAACTTTGTAGATCTCAAATTCTGAATATACTAGGCTGATCAACTCATCAAGGCGCATCTTTCTATCCTTTCAAAAGTTGAAATTCACATTTTGAATTTTTAGGGTTCTTTGACAAATCCTAATCCGGGGCGAGATCCAGTTTTCAGCAAATCAAGTGGTAAGACCTATATCTTTTATATTTCCATTTGAAGTACTCTTTAAAGATGTCTCACCACACCAAGCTTGAAGATAAGCTTGAAGGGGTTGATAACTTCCGAGCATGGAAGTATAGGATTGGGTTAATCTTGGAAGAAAATGAATTGGATACTTACATAAGGGAAGAGGTCCATGACCCAGAGGAAGAAGAGGCTAAAGCCCTCCACAAGAAGAACTTGGTCAAGGAAAAGAGGATCATTGCTGATTCTATCAAGGACCATCTCATCCCACATGTGTCATCTCTAAGGACACCCAAAGAGATGTTTGATTCCCTGACCAAGCTATTTGAAGGGAAGAACATAAATCAGAAGATGACCCTGCGAAACCAATTGAAAGGGGTAAAGCTTCATAATGGAGAAACCATTCAATCTTATTTTTCTAGGGTCTCTCAGATCAAGGAACAACTAGAAGCGGTGGATGAAATGGTGGAGAATGGTGAATTTGTCATGACCACTCTAAATGGCCTACCCAAGTCATGGGATTCCTTTATTCAAGGAATTTGTGCAAGAAGGAAGTTGATCTCCTTCAACAGACTACGGGAAGAATGCTCTCAAGAAGAAGCAAGGCTTGTAGCCCGAGAAGAGAAGATGGGAAATGAAGATCAAGCCCTCGCAGCACACACCAAAAGAAGCAAGCCTAAGAAGGAGCACTCTCAGCACAAGAGATCCACTCACTATCATCAAAAGAATAAGAAGGATCTAAGATGCTTCACATGTAATGAGAAGGGTCACTTTGCTACAAATTGTCCCAAGAACAAAAGGGACAACAACAACAACAACTTCAACAAGAAAAAGAAGAATAACAAAAGGAAATATCATGCTCATGCTGCCAAGGATGATGAATCCCCCAGGAAGAAGGCTAGAGCAGAAAGTGATGACTCATCAAGCGAAGATGAATATGTTCTAATCTATGCTCTCACAGGTACTATTTATCATGGTTGTAATGATTGGTTAATTGACAGTGGGGCTTCTAAACACATGGTTGGGTTCAAAGAATCCTTTGTAAATTTATCTGAACATGAATCACCCCATAAGGTGAAACTTGGGGATGATTATCAATACCCTATCAAAGGAAGTGGGGAAGCCTCCTACAATCTAGACTCTGGGAAGTCTTTGAAAATGAAAGATGTTTTATTTGTACCTGGGCTCAAGAAGAACCTACTCTCCATCTCTGCATTAGATGCAAAAGGCATGAGGGTTGCATTTGTAGATGGCCAAATCCTAATGTGGCCAAAGGGTAAAACTTTTGATGATGCAGTGGTGATTGGAGAGCAAGAGGGAGGATTGTACAAATTGAAGGGACAACTTGAACATGCCATAGTACATGAATCCATGGAGCCAAGTGAACGTTGGGATTGAAGGCTTGCACATGTGAACTACAGAGCACTACCAATTGCAAGCAAAGTTGTAGAAGGTCTTCCTGAAATCAAGTCAAAGAATGAAGGTGTTTGCAAAGGATGTGCAAAGGAAAGAACATTAAGAAGGCATTTCCAAGTAGTGAAAGCAAAGCAAAAGGGATCTTGGAAATTATCCACTCTGATGTATGCGGTCCAATTTCATCCAGTTCACTAAGCGGGTATGTATACTATGTCTCTTTCATTGATGATTTCTCCAGGAAAACTTGGGTCTACTTCTTGAAAAACAAAGATGAAGTCTTTGATAAGTTCAAGGAATTCAAAACCTTGATGGAGAATCAAACTGACAAGAAGATCAAGACATTCAGATCTGACAATGGCGGTGAATTCACTTCAGGTGATTTCAAGAAACTATGCAGTGATTCAGGGATTAAGAGGGAGTTGACTGCTCCCTACAATCCACAACAGAATGGAGTTGTAGAAAGAAAGAATAGAACAATCATGGAAGCAGCACGGGAAATGCTGCATGACCAGGATCTGCCTATGCATCTATGGGCAGAAGCAGCTAGGACAGCTGTGTATGTGCAGAACAGAACACCCCACAAGATATTGGACAACAAAACACCAGAAGAGGTCTTCTCTGGTAAGAGACCTGAAGTCAGCCATCTCAGGATATTTGGTTGTCCAGTATATACACATGTTCCAAAGGAAAAGAGGACAAAGCTAGATCCTTCAGGAAAGAAGGGTATCTTTGTGGGTTACAGTGAAAGCTCGAAGTCTTACAGAATATACTTTACAGGGTTCAAGAAGATTGATGTCAGCAGGGATGTAACATTTGATGAAAACTCACATTCATCAAATCAAGGAAGACACCTGTTGAAGATCATGAAGAACCAAAGGAAACCAGATTTCAAGACACTACCATGACTGAAGCAATTCCAGATGTTGATCATGAAATTGAAGATCCGCAAGAACCTGTAGATCCACCTCATGAGAAGGACTCTCACAAGAGGAAACCTGCATGGGCTAGAGAGCTCATTCAAGATGCAGAAAGATATGGCATTCCAGAAGAAGAACACAGAGCAAAGAAGAGAACCAGATCACATACCAGCTATGTTGCTTTACTCTGTGATATTATGAACAAAGAACCTTCTAGTTATGAAGAAGCAGCGGAAAAGAAAGAATGGAAGGATGCCATGGTCGAAGAATACCAGTCGATCATGAAGAATGATGTTTGGGATGTAGTCCCAAGACCTGAATGGAAGTCAGTGGTGACTTCCAAGTGGATCTACAAGATCAAGCATGCTGCAGATGGCAGCACAAAGAAATACAAAGCGAGATTTGTGGCTCGTGGCTTCTCCCATAAAGAAGGGATTGACTATGAAGAAAATTTTTCTCCTATGGCCTGATACACTTCCATTAGATCAGTACTTTCTCTGGCTGCAGTGATGAAAAGGAAGATACACCAAATGGATGTCAAGACAGCCTTCTTGAAAGGTTTAGTCGAGGAGGAAGTGCATGTGGAGCAGCCACTTGGTTTTGAGACACATGACAGGAAGTCATATGTGTGCAGATTGAAGAAAGCCTTGTATGGATTGAAGCAAGCTCCTATAACTTGGTATGGTAGGATAGATAGCTTTCTATCCAGTTTGGGCTTTACCAAAAGTAAAGCGGATTCCAACCTTTACCACAAGGTTGAAGAAGGCAGTCCCGTGATACTACTCTTGTATGTTGATGATCTATTTGTAACAGGTGAGGATAGATTGATTGCCGATACAAAGAGGAAGCTTGCTGTTGAGTTCGAGATGAAGGACTTGGGGATGATGCACTACTTTCTAGGCATGGAGGTGTGGCAAAGTGTAGATGGGATCTTCCTTGGACAAGGGAAGTATGCAGTAGAGATCCTGAAGAGGTTCGGGATGATGGACTGCAAGGCCATGGCCACACCTATGGCATCGAACCTGAAGCTTCTGTGTGATGCTTCATCTGATCCGGTTGATGTCACAGTGTATCGTCAGATGATTGGGTCCTTGATGTAACTAACGAACACGAGACCAGATATTTTCTTTGCAGTGAACACATTGAGCCAGTTCCTGACAGATCCCGGAGGTGTTCACCTGGTTGTTGTAAAGCATATTCTGAGGTACCTGAAGGGTACAATTGATTATGGGATCAAGTATGATGCAAATCAAAAATTTAACCTGCAGGGTTATGTTGAGTATTTAAGGTTTCCTATGCAGAGTTTGAGTGGGTTATGTTGATTTGGACTGGGCAGGCAGTGTTGCAGATAGGAAGAGCACATCTGGGTGCTGCTTCAATATGGGATCAGGTGTGATCTCTTGGTTTAGCAGAAAGCACTCCTGTGTAGCACTGAGTACAGCCAAAGTAGAGTGTGTTGCAGCTTGTTTGGCTAGTTGTGAGGCAGTATGGCTCTGGAAGCTACTGTATGAGTTATTTGATCTCCCGTTGGATGCTACTGGTATCGTTTGTGACAACCAGAGTTGTGTGAAGCTGTCTGAGAACCCGGTGTTCCACGACAGGTCGAAACACATTGAGATCAAATATCACTATATCATGGATATGGTGCAGAGAGGAGCAGTGAAGCTCCTGTATGTTGTGACAGATGAGCAGGTTGCGGATGTGCTGACGAAACCACTAGCCAGAGTGAAGTTTGAGTACTTCAGGGAGAGGCTTGGTGTTCTTCAGATTGACGACACTTCGAGGAAGAAGTGATGGAAACATTTTCTGAAGCCATTCCAAGCATGATGAGAGGAGGATCCTTCACATGGCTATGGATGTAAGCGTTGGATGATGAGCATCAAGAGGATGCTCCAGTTACTGCTCTGTATATGCATCATGTTGGATGTTGGATATGATCAGTTGGATCATTTATATGTATGTATGTATGCATCATGTTGGATGTTGGATATGATCAGTTGGATCATGTATATGTATATGCATCATGTTGATGCTTGGACCATGTATCTGTATATGTATCAGGTGAATATGTTGTATGATTAGGAAGATCATGTATGATATATATCAGGTGGATACATTATATGATCAGGTGGATCATGTATCTGTGTATGTATCAGGTGGATACATTGTATGATCAGGTGGATCATGTATGATGATATGTATCAGGTAGATACTTGGTATGCATCAGGTGGATGCATTGTATGATCAGGATGATCATGGATGACGAGCTTCAAGATGTTGCTCCAGATGACATGCATCAGGACGATGCAGTGATGATGATTAGGATGATCATGTGTACATCAGGATGGTGTATGGTGAGTATTAGGTTGATACTCTGTGGCCATGGAACAGGCTGTGCAGATGAGCATGTTTGGGAGATCCTATAGGTCGGAGTTGTGTACCCGTAACAACCTGGGATGCTCTTTCGAGGCATTGCTCTGGGAGGACATATAATAGCGCCCTAGGAGATCCTATAGGTCGGAGTTGTGTACCCGTAACATCCTGGGATGCTCTTTCGAGTTTTTGTCCTATGGCATATAATAGCGCCTTGGGAGATCCTATAGGTCGGAGTTGTGTACTCGTAACAGCTTGGGATGCTCTTTTGAGGTTTTTCCATGACCACATATAATAGCGCCCTGGGAGATCCTATAGGTCGGAGCTGTGTGCCCGTAACAACATGGGATGCTCTTGCGAGGTTTTGTGGTGACCACATATAATAATGCCCTGGGAGATCCTATAGGTCGGAGTTGTGTACCCGTAACAGCCTGGGATGCTCTTTCGAGGTTTTGTGGTGGGGTCACATGTAATATCGCCCTGGGAGATCCTATAGGTCGGAGCTTTGTGCCCATAATAGTCCTGGGATGCTCTTTCGAGGTTTTGTGACGCACGTAATAAGTCCTGAGAATTCCACAGTATGGCCAGTGATGATGAAGACCTACACGTGGTGGGCCTACATCCAGTATGAAAAAGGACTAGCTCTGTAGAACTTCCTATGATGAGTAGATTCAGAGATTGATTGAGATAGCTACAACAGTGACGATGATGATGATTCGAGGACGATGATTCACTGATGATGATCCAGAGAAGAAGACTTGTGCTGGTAGATTTGTGTCGAGAAATACCTTCCTAGTTAATAGGGAGTGCCGATGTATATGTAACTTCGGAATGTATTTCATCTATATTTATTGTACTCCAATAGAGATGCATTATTCCTCTCTACGGAAGTGTCGTCATTTGTATTGACAAGTGTCGCAAGTGGTGTAACTTGCTGATGGGTTATTAGACCACCTAGTAGAGGGGTCGGCCCAAAATAATGTAACCTGGGGTTATTAGGATGAGTTAGACAAGTCAACCCCATAGGTTGATTAAGCATCACAAGACAAGTATAAATAAAGATCGGAGATCTCTATTTCATTCACTTCATTACTCACTTATCCATCACTCGGAAAGTGGCGCACATGTGAGGAGGAGGATCATCTACTAGGAGAAGACTATCTCTTGTACTTGGGTTGTACTTTGGTTGTATCATTGCTCTATCTATCTCTGAGGAAGTTGTGGGGTTTTTCACCTTAGGGTTTTTCCCACGGAAACTATGTCTGTCTATTGTCTCTTATGTTTGCCTCTTGTTATGATTGACATGATTGACATGATTGATATAATTGATATGTTGTACATGTTATTCTCTCAGTAAAGATCCTAGAGTATATTGAATTAATGCTAAAAAATTAACACCCTCAACTACCCATGCTGACTTTTGTACCCAATCATTTAATCTCCCAAGAGTTGGTTGAGGTAGTTAATGCCTTGGGGAATGGAGAGGTATGGCTGTCCAAATTTGGGTATGGGCAAGCCACCCTTCATGGAAAATCATGTTTTGGCTTCTTGGGCAAGAAAAGAGCCATGAATTGCTCCCCAAGCCATTATTCATCCATCAGTTTTTCTCTCTCACGAGTTTGGAGCTACCTGGGTGTTTTCCTCCATGAATTTCCTCTGTTTTCCTTCATTTTCCTAGCTAGGAAGGGAATTTTTGTTTTTGTTAACAGTGGGGAACAGAATAAATCGATTTGGGGGTTTATAGAGGCCGTTTTGGCCCAATGAATGCTCATACATCTGTGGAGAATCAGTTTTCTCCCATGGGATTGATTCCCTCTCCCCACAATCCGTTTTTGGTGTGCCCACGTTTTGGGAAAAACCCATGTCCATCTAGTTTCTAAGTCCCATTGCTGAAAATGTGTTTCCAAGCCCATATCTGCGTTTTGTGTGTAAGAGAATGCTGGGGTTGAGATGGGTATCCATTGCTTTGGTTGAGTTGAGCTTGAGAGACCCAATTTCCTTGTAGATATCATGCCCAGATCGGGGGTGGTCTCTGAGTGCTGAAAGAATATAGGGTGGGAAGAGACCTATCGTTGGGTGGAACGTTGCAGCGACATAGCTAGTTGCTTGGGACAACATTACATCAAGATGAGTATTATATTGTGTTTACTTCTGCAATGTTTTAATTGATGGTTATTTTTATATGATGTATGAGTATGAAATGTGTGTGGATGATGTTTTATTCCGCTTTGCATGTTCAATTGATTGCATCTGCACACATATGCATTTTACTGTAATGCCATACATTTTATTCATAATGAATTGGGCTAAGTTGTTCTAAAAGCCCAGATTTTAGTGCCATGTTCCCTTCCTTGCATTGGATAGATGGGAGGGGACGAGACAATTAAAAGAAAAGTGGTCATTCATTTTGAAATTGGGATCATAATAGCAATTTTGAGAAGTATCACAAAAGTAACAATTATTTCAAGTTGCAGTGTCAAAATCCACGCAGAAAATTCTTGCAACACAATCCTATCATTGTTTATGAGTCAAATTGTAAGCATACATTGTGGTCTCTCAATCACAATAACCAAACCCTAGTGGAACAAAAGGATGGACAATTTTTAAAAATTGAGGAAGAGAAGCAACTCCTGAAACTATGTAAAATTCTTAAGGAGGAATGTGTTAGCATTATCATCAGAGGGAGAATACACAAGAAATATTTGTCTTATCACTTAGAAGAGGTGTGTGATGAATGGTATATGGACCTTCTCCATTTATGTGAAGGAAACTACTTTCAAATTCTCTTTGTTGAACATACTCCTCCATATGAAGTGCACATCATTAAGGAAAGTCATGAGCAAGTTGTGACTAACAATTCTCAATTTGAATCTTCTCTATTAGCAATGTTCCCTGTAGATCTACTGAGACAAACAAAGTTTGTTTCTAAACAAGTATCCACTATATTATTATTGTTTATTAATGTGGAATTTTTACGACTTATTTGATATTATGTTTGTTACATTACCTTCTCCTTACAAATGCTTTGTCCTCAAAGCATAATGCGTTGGAAGAATTATCCCTTGCTCTTTCTCGTAATGTCTTCTTGTGATCTTATGTGCTAGTAGTTGCGATACTTCATGAAACAAGATGATATGTTC
The DNA here is from genome assembly GCA_027924585.1 of Larix kaempferi. Taxonomy (NCBI): domain Eukaryota; kingdom Viridiplantae; phylum Streptophyta; class Pinopsida; order Pinales; family Pinaceae; genus Larix; species Larix kaempferi. The sequence goes on from BSBM01000252.1 coordinate 8,397,790, forward strand.
TTCTAAACATTGACTAAAAATATTGCATCATTTGTGAAGTGGTCCATCCCAAGTTAACATTCATTGGGACCTTTTGTTGATCGATTTGTTGGATGGAACTTCTCATTTTCTGCTTCCACCGAGTTTGTTGATTTTGTCTCGAATCTTGTTTGAAATTACAACTCATCTGTTTATGTTCCTTTTGACCTTGTCGTTGGTCATATCGATTCTTAATATTTTGATGATGATAAGGCATCCTAATCTTTTGTGATTGTTCTTCGGAACCATATTGTCTTGATGATTGTAGTGATTTGTAAATATAAACATTCTTTTGGAATTGAGAGTCATTTGAATTTGTATTGATTCCCCTTTTTGGTGTTTTAATTTGAGCGTTTGATGACTTCTTCGTTGGGTCAGTCATCGTTTCTTTGTCGACTAATGTTACCTTGCAATCTAACTCTTCTTGTAAATATTTCTTATAATGCTTTAGCTTTCTAATTTGTGTAAGTATGTCCTGCTTATGTTGCCTAAAACGTACGAATTCTTCCTTATAATCTGACTCGTCGACTTCATTTTGAGTATCTTGATTCTCTTGCTCTCCTTCCCTTAACCTTTTTATTTGTTTTAGCAATCCCCGATTAATCTTCTTTAAGGAGGAATTTTCATCGTCTTTTCCTGATAATCTTTTTGAATCTCTTGATTCTCCTTTTCTAACTTTTGATTGCGGAGTGTTTTATCCTTTGTCTTCTTGATTTGAACAAGAAGTTTTTAGCTATGATCTCTTAGAGGAGAAATATCTTCGTCTTTTTCACTGATGACCTTGTCACGTTCTTTTTGTTGCTCCTGCAACTTTTGTATCGATTTTTTCTTATCTTGAAGGATCACTTCTTATACGTCCTTCAAGTCTTCTGATGATGGCACCTTTGAGCATGGATTCATTGTAGCGTCTTGCAATGTTATTTTCTTCTTCTTATAGGAAAATATCAAAAACTTTTTCTCCATGTTTAAAATGAAAGTGCCTAGTGTTTGTATCCAAGGTGAACCTAGAATTATATCAATATCTTTATAATACATGGATATGACATTGAATTTAGATATAAAGATATAATCATTAACCCTCAATAGTAGATTATTTATTTCATATTGGTTTTTGTTCCTGAATTGTAACGTCTCCTTGATGCTCGTCTCTGGAGTTATTATCATTTCAAGAATATTAGTATATGTTGGGTTATTCCAAAACTATGAAGATCATTAAACAAGAATATTAATATATGAGTGTGATGTTCTTTAGTATAATTGAAGGTTATGTATATTCATGAGGCCACGTCTTGATATGTCATTTATGGTTGTGTAATAGTTCATCAAAACGCCAAAGTTTGCTCTCGAGTAAATCATGGGCATATTGAGTTGTCACTGTCAACTAAGGCTGTTACCAGATTGTTCCACATAGTTCTGTTATGGAGGAAGCAAAACCAAGCTAAAGCGTTGGAGTTGAAAGTCTATCGAGATAGGTAGTTGAGATGATATGTAATTCAAGTTTATCAGCCATAAAGTCACCATTGGTGTTCAATTATCAGTAAAATGAGGGATTTGATCGCTAGCATAAAAGAGACGGTTTCAACAGATCTCATCCGGAACTGCTCCATCTTTCTTCGCCAAATCATCTCATGGAATTTTATCAAATTTTAATGTGTAGATAAGGCAGTTGGATAAAAAAGTTTCCTTTACAGGTGGTAGAAGAGAGCAACGCCAGTATGAAAGAGCCTTGGTGCCCTATAATCACACGCAAGAGAGCAAAGAAGGAGATATCGCCGAATTACAAGATTTCCTGAGATCGCCCTATTTTCCATATTGCATGGGTTAAAAGAGAAACCTTAATTTGCTATATCTATTCTACAAATATTGCCTACTATTTTAAGACTCTGAGACACCGAGAATATCATGAATTTTGATTAAGGGAGAAAAAGCTGGTGTCCAGATTTTGACCACCAGTCTATCCCCAAAAGGTATCAGATCATGGAAGAATATTGGAACCAGCAAAAGCGGATCGTGACTGCCATTACAGAGATTGAATTCAATTGCAATTTCATTTCATTTGCTTATATAAGTAAGCTGAAGTCGACTGTAAAAAGGGGTAAGGTTCCAGCCGAGGGCTGAGGCTGGGTTAGAAAAAGCTGCTACTGTTGGTTGCAGGCAGACATGTACTTATTTTGATTCCCTAAATATGAAGAGATGCTTTGGAGTGATTACAGTTGAGATGAGCCCTATTCTGTTTTATTATGAATTGATAAATTATGTGTTGTTAATGATTTTGTTTTGTGTATAATCCTTATGCATCCATACCAAAATTCTTATGAGTTATATGCATGTTTATTAAGGATCTAAAATGGGATTAGCTTACTTTTTCTATAAGTTCACACTCGCAAATCTTTCTATTACAACATGTTACAATTATACATCTGCTGCAACCATTTCCATGTCATATTTATCTGATCTCTGTAATAAATTCTCATATCTATCCACTTTTTCCATATCATTAAGATTTCTCTAAACTTAACTCTCTTACAGTCGAGAGTTAACTTTAGTAATAATAAACTACATCAACACTATATGATTCATCTTATCGCTTAGACAAATAACAATATTAACTTATTTTCTTTGAATAGTCCCTTTAATTTTTAATAATAATATACCAAAGTTCTCAATATCTTCATAAGTAAACCTTCGTTTTTTTCTCCTTATTAAAATTCATTTTAAAACATCCTTTTTTTTATAAACCTTTACTTTATAATGAAACATGTAAACGCTTCTTTTAAATCCACTAATTAATTTAATGATACCTTTTAATACTTCCCCTCACTTGGAATAACCCTCTCTTAAAAATATATAACAATATATATATTTTTAATATCCCTTTTTAAAGAAAACTTCACTAAATACTTTTATTTTATTTTTTTACGATTATAACTTTTTTTGAAAAGGCAATCACTTTTATAATTATAATAAAAATACCCCTTTTCTTATAATGGGTTGACCTTTTTGCATAAATCACGATTTTCCATAATCTCAAAAAGTTGTATTGTATTTCCTTATTATTGGTTATTGTTATTATTGGTTATTGGATATTATTGGCATTATTGGTTATTGGTTATTATTGGATATAAATTTAGGTGCCCATTAAAACAACATATATTTATACATCTAATTTATGTCAGGATCTATTTGATGAATGGGGCAAGCACCCGTTTGACAACATTCCCTAAGAGAGGATGGGAAGTCTGAGGGTTTCAACTGTGCGAGATGGAGGTTGATATGGAGGGTAATATGGGAGGGGTAAAATAAAAAAGGACACAGGGTTGTGTAAGTAAAACAAAAATGATATTGTACATAATTTGACAGTCAAGAAAATGTTATGAATTTGATAACCAGGATTTCCGTAGGAATGGGGATTCTCTAGAAATTACAAGTCTGAAGCTATGAAGATCGGAATCACTTAATAGAAGGGGGATAAGGACTAGAGTCAGGGCTACTGGTTTAGCCACGTGGATTAAGGGATTAGAAAATGGGGGACAAATGCTTGGACTATCTGGGGGAGGATCCCAACGGTGCTAAGCAAGAGATATCGGATGGGGGTTGGGCGCGAGTGATATTAGCTACAACAGATGAAGAATATAGGGCATTATGGCAGGAGAAGGTGGGAAAAGCAACTAAAATCCTGAAAGATGGTGCGGGTCCATCTAGGTCAAAAGACCCAAGTGGGAATACCCTTCTCTCTAGGACCCAAGCTCCTAGGTTCATGAAAGGAGTCTCCAAGGTAAACCCTAGGAATTTGGGCAACATATCCAGCAATGATAATCCATCTTATCGTTTTCAGCAATAGATGCATCATAGAAGACAGGGCCCATTACAGGAGTTTTGAGGTAAAAAATGGGCCTCAAAACAAAAAAAACCATAAAAATTCACTTTATAAGAACCAATAGGATTCAGGATGATGATGACAACCATAACGGTGAAATTTGTAAAACAAATTGGAGGGAAAAACAAAAAACTACTTTTTCTTATCGTATTTTTGACATATCTTCTTAACAGTTTACTCAAATTTCAAGTTTGGGCACTCGTTGGATGTGGATTTTAATTCCGCATCCAACCCATACCCACACTGCATACTTTTGAGGTTCCCACGACATGAAAAAATGAAAATTAAAAAAAAAAAAAACGTATTTTAATATTAAAATACGTTTTTTTTTTTAATTTTCATTTCTTCATGTCGTGGGCACGTCAAAAGTATGCAGTGTGGGTACGGGTTAGATGCAAAATTAAAATCCGCATCCAATGAGTGCCTAAACTTGAAATTTCGGTATACCGTTAAGGAGATATGTAAAAAATACAATAAGAAAAAGTAGTTTTTCTTTTTCCACTCTAAAATTTAGAACTCTTATTTTATTATTTCCCTTAGGAGGCCTATTTTAGACCTCAAAAATCCCCTAATGCAGGTTAGAAAAAGCAGAAAGTGGCACCTGAGAAAGGAGATGGATTGTTTGACTATAGGTAAAAACATCGGACTGGAAGAGATTGCGGCCCTTACTCTGAAAGGCCTGGTGGGAAAATTTAGCTACAGGGCTATGAACCCCTATGACATCAACCACTGGGTAGCTGCAACTTGGTCTCCATTAATAGGGTACAAACCCAAGGTCCTCATCTTAAAAAATGATTGGTATAGTTTCTTCTTCAAATCGGAAGAACATGCAGGTCTTATCTTGGAAAAAACCTGGATCAGAGGACATGGAATTCTTATGATGAAAAGGTGGTATTCGAGTTTCGACCCGGACACAAAGAGTTTTAGATTCATGCACCTAAGGGTACACCTTCCGAGATTCTCTCTAGCACTCTGGAATGTGGAGGCATTTTCGGCTGTAGGGAACTACATTGGCAAATTATTCCATATCATGATACTCTCAAAGGCTCAGACATAACGGTTGGGCAAGTGCTAGTAGAGATTGATATGTCCAAAGGGCTATTGGAGAAACTTTATATCGACTAGAGGGAGAAAAAATTCACAGAAACACTGGATTATTGGGGTCTGCCCTTTTGTTGCTCGCGATGTCATGCTGTTGGCCATTTATGGAAGGAGTGTAGTGTGTTTGGCTCAGATTCAGAGGAAGCAGGATCAATGGACGAGGTATATTCTTGGACATCTAATGGGGGATCGGGTTCGGAAGATTCTTCGACGAGATAGATCACTCCCCTGCATTCTGGGAAACCCATACTAAACAACTGGATACCATATCCACTGTCATTAATAAGCAAGCTTAAAACTTTGGCTCCTATTTTTGTGGATGCACTATTTGTTGATGAGAGAGAATTTATGCAAGGTTTAGAGGGAAAGGGAACAAGGATTGGGGATGAAGTCATTGGTGGTGGTCCATATTTCTACCAAGGAATTATGGTTGCCGATAATGGGTTGTAAGATCCATTAAATGTCAAGAGTCAGGCTATAATCCCGGAATACACCTTTCACAATTCATCTCCAGAGCAGGATAGACCTAATGTTGTTCCGCCTTCACCAACTATGCAACTTTCCCTGTCAGCTCTCCTGAAATATCTAGGAAAAAACACATCTCCACTGCAAGTACATCTTGGGGTGGTGCTAAATAATCCTTTGAGTTTTTCTAAACATATAGAAGATAAACATAAGTGCTCAATGGACCAGAGGGAATATGTTTCTCCACTCGACTTGAAAAATGAGCTTAATCCGCCCAGGACATCTTACTGTACTATTTAAAAAAAACCCTACTCTCATTACATATATTGGGAACATGCCAGTGGTTAAGGGGAAGGGTCTTGCATCTGAAGAAGAGTTTGAAAATACCTTAGATATGAGACATGCGAAAGGAATACTCTATGGAGATCTGGCACATAACCTTTCTCCAGTCAAAACGAGGAGTGCAAGGAAGGGGAAATTATCCAAGGCGGTGGAGGCTAAAATCACCCCTCTAAGTGAGGATGAACCTGTATCTTCATCTACAAAATCAACAAGGGCGCTTAGAGGCATGAAAGCCCTGGCAAGGGTTAGGAAATTATCATTATGTCCCACAACATTAGAGGGATTGGGGGCCCTCAGAAAACATTAGCCCTTAAGAGATTAATGGAGAAAGAGAATCCGGATTTGATATTCCTACAAGAGACTATGGCTACAGCTGAAAAGACTCAGCTATTTTTATTAAACTAAAGAAGGACTGGGCAGTTGTATCGACGGACTCAGCGGGTCTTTCGAGTGGACTCCTAGCTTCCTAGAAACCTAGGACATGTAACCTATTTGGTTCTGTCATTATGCTTGGTATTAAACTAACTGGTTATGTTACTGGATTTACTGGAATTTTGAATTTTATAAATTGCTATGCCCCTTATCAGGACCGTAAGGGTTTTTGGGACTGTGAGGAAGTGGCAGCAATCTTGGAGGACAAACACTTGGTGCTCGGGGCCCGGATTTGAATCTTACGCTATCACCAGCGGAAATTTGGGGATCCAATGCACGACATGATCCTTTAGGGAATTTCTTCAAGGATCTGTTCAATGCGACTGGGTTAGTAGATATTGAACCCCTCCCACTTGGTACTACGTGGAGTAATGGAAGACTAGGTGCGGATAGAATTTCAAAAAGATTAGACAGGTTTATGCTCGGGGACACACTAGTGGATTCGGTGCACAAATACAGATCCTGGATTGATAAGGCATTTATTTCGGATCACAGTCCAATATTTTTGGAAGTCAACTTTGAGGGTAAAAGATTGTATTATCCTTATAAGTTTAATCATATGTGGATCAAGCATGTGGCCTTCAAGAACATGGTTCATCAGATATGGGTGGAGTTTGAGAATCAAGACTTTGATTCCCCTTCGTATATTTGGTCAAAAAACTTAAGAATCTGAAACCAGGGGTTATCAAGTGGGAAAGAATCAGATCTAAAGAACAGAGGCAAGAACTCACTGAGTTTGAGATGGACATTGACATCATACATAAGCGGTATATAGATGGGTTATTTCCAGGTCATATTTTTCAATCTTTACAAGCGCTAGAGAAAACGAAATTAAGTATTTTACAAAAAGAGGAAGAAGCATGGCAGCTAAAAAGTAGTGCCTTGTGGATCAAGCTGGGGGATGGAAACAATAAATATTTTCATAAATTTGTTGATGGGAGGAGGGTACTTAATTCTATTTGGTCTATAAGAATAACGGAAGGTGTATGGATAAACACACAATCAGACCTTCAAAGGGAAGCAATAATTCATTTTCAGGAATACTATCGAGACCCTGAGGTTCAAGTGATAAGGGAACAAATACAGGTGATCAGGGAAATGCCGCAATTTTTCTCAGATCAGGAGGGAGAGGAGGTATACAATCAGGTAACACTATTGGAGATTCATAAAGTCTTGAAGGGATTTGCAAAAGAAAAAAGCCCCAATCCAGATGGATGGACCGTGGAGCTTTACTTGGAATTTTTTGAGATTATGGGGGATGATCTACTGGCCATGGTGGAAGACACCGGAGTTTTAGGTAGGACTCTGGAGGCTCTAAACTCAACATATATAGCTTTGATCCCTAAATCATCCAACCCGTCATCATTCAATGAGTACAGACCAATTTCATTATGCAATCTGGCGTACAAAATTGTGGCTAAGATCATAGCAAACCGTATCAAGCCGGTGCTATCTAAATGCATTTCAAAAGATCAATTTGCATTTTTTTCTAATAGGCAGATACTTGATGCTGTAGGGGTTGCACAAGAAACATTTCATAGTATATAATCCTGGAAGCTTAAGGCACTTATCCTTCAGTTAGACCTATCTAGGGCATATGACAAAGTTAACTAGAGATTTCTTCAGCTGGATTTGATACAAATTGGAATCCCATGGAAGGAAATGAAGTGGATCATGGCGTGTGTAACTTCCATCAAGTACGCAGTTCTGATAATGGAATCCCTACGAATTTCTTCTCATGCTCACATGCTCTAAGGCAAGGATGCCCTTTGTATCCACTTCTATTTCTAATAGTCACCGAAGGGTTGAGTAGATTGCTAATAAAAGCTAAAACAATTGGTGAAATATCAGGCATACATGTTACACAAAACATAGTAGTTACACATCAAATTTTTGTTGATGATGTGCTGCTATTTAGGGATGCTAAAAAATCTGAATGGGCTTGTATAAAAATTATACTTGATCTTTTCTGCAAATCTACTGGAATGGAAATTAATGGTAGTAAATCAAGCTTCTTGGAACACAAGGTGGATCAGGCCATGATGCAGGAAGTCTAGGATATTTTTCCATATGAAATGAAGGACCTAGTTTGTGGCACACGCTATCTGGGTTATTTTATTAAGCTTGACACATATACCATCAAGGACTGGTTCTGGATCTTTGAAATATTTGATAGGCGAATTCATCAATGGTGCTGGAGATGGCTATCCATGGATGGCAGGATCACACTTACCACATCAGTACTGCAGAATCTTGGTGTTTACTGGATTTCATTAAGTAAAATTCCTAAATCAATCCTCACAGGTATCATAAGGAGAATTCATAAGTTCATTTGGGGAGGCAAAGATATACAAAAAATCCATCTAGTGGAATGGAGGAAAGTGGCTAGACCATATAAGAATGGTGGGTGGTCTGTAAAGAACATATACTCATTTGCTAAGGCCCTTCGTGCTAAAAGTCTCTAGCAGGCTATCATGGTGGAAAATCTATGGGGTGATATCATTAAAGACAAATATTTAAGAGGTCTCTCTACCACACAATGGTTGCGACACCGGGCTTCACCAGTAAGGAATGTATCCAACTCCTGGGCGGGCATGACTTCAACAATTTATGTTATGATTGATTGGATGGCGTGGCTCCCAAGAAATGGAAGATCCATCATGATCGAAGAAGACCCAATAGTGGGAGGACCCAATCGCTTCAGACTTTCGAAGGATCTAATCTACATGCTGCATAACATAGGTTTATATACTCTTCAACATGTGATTTCAGCGGTCTCAACCACGTCTCAACCTCACTCCCCAACCAAAATTGGATGAACGCAGATCAAATGGGTCTCCAGGGTGACATGGATAACGAGTGGCGTAATTATATTCATGGTCTATATCGAGGGAATGTTAGATTATCAGAGAGCGTGGATATACCTGTTTGGTTGTGGAATTCGCATTCAGGATGTCTGACAACCAAATTGGCCTATGAGGTAATTTTTCAAGCTTCTCCTTTCAGTAAGGAGTGGTGCACAGTTTTTGTTGGAGGTGGAAAATTTTGAATAAACTTAAGGTATTCATCTGGTTGACCCTTGAAGATCGGATCCTAACCTGGAAAAATTTGCAGAAGCGTGGTTATTATGGACCAAACATTTGCATTCTCTGTAAAAAGGATGAAGACTCAGTCTCCCATATATTTATGGAGTGTCTCTATATCCTACAGGTTTGGGATTATGTTGGGATTTCCTTTCCTAACATCAGGGTAGGGAAAGGTTCCTCTCCACAGGATTACCTGAAAAATATGTTTGCATCATTTGGAAGGCTGGGAGAGCTTTCTATCTACACATTCTGGGAAACGTGGAAGTCTAGGAATCTCCTTATCTTTGAAAACAAGTTCACCCTCCCCTATAGCTGTGTTGTGAAAGCTTTGGATGGGTTTTTTTAATCTACAGGTAATACAAATGATATACCACTGATTCCTTTATTACGACCTGCACCTCTATCCTTTAGGGGTGTAGCTGCTAAATTTGATGGAGCTTCTCAGTCTTCAGGGTCTAAATGTGGTACCGGAGCTATCATAATATTGGATAATCAGAGTAGTTATTTTATGGATAATCAGAGTAGCTATTTTATGTGGATGAATTGTGGCATTGGGTCTAACACTAGGGCAAAGTTGGTGGCTCTTTGGATGGTGCTTTACTTTGCCAAACTTCTTAAGATCGATTTGGCTCATGTATGTGGGGATTCCAGGATCATCATTAATTAGGTCAGTCATTTGGGGGACATTCAAGCAATCGTTCTCTCTTCATGGATGTCACAGATTCGGTGTTTACTTATGGAGATGCAAGGGATCTGTTTCCACCACATTTTCTGTGCTGACAATGATGTGGCTGATTCTATCTCCAGGCGGGGTCTTTCTTCCAGGGATGGCAACATTTTCTTCGAACTCATTGAAGATCATATTCTGAGGGACTCTGGCTCCCTCCCCATTTTTCGGGGTTAGCCTCTAGGTGGAGGGTGTTTCCTTTTTTCCTTTTTGATCCATTTTTGTATCTCGGCTTGGGGGGGGTATTCATTTATTTTATTCATATCTCCTTTATATTTTTATCATAGGTTCACATATGGTTTAGGAACATATTGATGGTTTTGGGACGTCCTAAGGTCAAAGGATAGTCAGATGTATGGGTTTACAGACATTTTGGGTCAAATTGTATGATATTTTACCTTTGGGTTATCTTCAGGATGCTGAAGAGGATGTAATTTTCCAATATTATATACTAATAGTATAGAGTTTCTTCTGTGAAAAAAAAGAATGGGGCAAGCATATAGATGATTCTTCAAGCAATTGGTGTTAAGGTTAAAATAGTTTGAGTTTAAATAATTATTGTAACTCTTTTTCAAGAAGTTATTTAAGGAGAAAGAAAGTAGTAGAAGGCGTTTTTTTGAGTGGAAGTTTTGTGGATGTATATGCAAAGAATACTCTTTCTATATTAATCAATAGGCCGATTTTGTAGGTGAAAATGATTCTTGTTGATGAATGTGTGGATTATTTTGCTAAAACAACAACATTGAATGGCTGTAAGAGATTTTTTTTTTATCTTTTTAGATTATTATTTTTGTGATGAATGGTTTTTCTTTCGTTAATTTTTAGTAGTTCATTAATCTTTATTTATTGTTTAGTTGCAGTTAGTTTATTACCATTATTTTCAAGATAGGATAATTCTTTGTATGAAACTAAATGGAACTATTTATATAACTATAAATGCAAATAGTAGCCTAAGCGTTCGACGATTTCACTCGTTCCTGACAACATTTTCCGGCATGAATCCGGTAAAAATATTTAGTTTTGGAATAATAGTGTTTAAATTTGCTTAAGTTGGGTGTCCTAGGGTATTTGAGGACGTTGAATCCATTTATCCACTCAAAAGCATGATTCAAACAACACAAAATCCATATTTAAGAAAAAAAAAACATAAATCGCTAGATTCTAGTAAAAAATTCATCGAACGGTTGAAATCCTCGAATGTTTAGACTCTGCCTTTATTCATATATTTATGAGTTATCTCTTATATCTATTTCTTTTAGGTTTTTATTTAGTTTATTTTCTTTCCTTAGATTAAATATATTTTTATTTTCCATTTAAAGAGAAAAAAGATTAAAAGATAGTCCTTTCAATCTAACTAAAGCCCAACAAACAAGTCGCTAGGCGATATAATCTAGAGGGTTATACTATACCAAACAAGGTTGAGTCTGATTGGGCCTCTTTTATGGGTTTAACTCATGCAGTTTGATTTAGGGATTTTTGTCCTGTCAACAGTAGGTCATTATCTAAACTAGCCCAATATGTTAGCTCAACCAGTTGTCGCCAATGTTGTTGAGCATTTAACTAGTTTTGTGCCAACAAGTACCCAGTTCGAATCCCCTTGGGTTAGGCACAGTAGTTTATGTCAATGGGTTTATTAAGAATAGCATTCACAAATATAAGAAAGCATCCTTTGAATTTCTTGTAAATTATTTTACTCCCTATAATATTTTTGTCTTAATTACATTGAAATAATTTCATAGATCACTACTTATACCCTTTTTTCTTTACTAAAATTGATGCACTACGAGAAGTATAAAGTGTTATTATAGTTAAGTGGAATAAGATGCACAACTTGAGTTCATAGTTTTATAAGGAGTGATCTAATTGTCTCCGAGGATACAATGTAGCTAGTTGGGCGGAACAATGTTTTCGTGGCCACCAAGATTCGATTCTCTGGCCATCCCTTGATTCCAATGTGAATATCAAGGCTCGACATATTTCATGTTGAAAAAAATGAGTGATCTAATTGCTACATTAGGAGAAGCATAAAGTGTTCAACATCAAATATTATGAGCATAGATCCATCTTAAACTTGGATCTACCAAGCACCGAGAGGGATCCAATTTCTTGACGTGTAATTTTTTTTAATCTTATTTTTTTATACATCTAGAAAAAATTTACACCTCAAGAAATTTGATCCCTCATTTTAAAAGTGGACCTGAAATTTTTTTAATTACTTTTTATTTGATTTTAATTAATTACTTTTTTATTTTTGGTAACATAATGCTAGTTATGACATCTCTCCCATACTGCATCACTACTCTCAATGCAATTAAAAAAATAAAACATAAATTAAAAAAATAAAACTAGCCTATATCCAAATCTGAGTGTGAACTAGAATGAAATATTTTTTCTCAAATAATTTTTAGAAATTTTAATGTTTTTTAACATATAGTTATGGAAAGAATGGTAAGAATAACGTCGAACAATTCACTAAACCCATGGACTTTTTGGATTCCTCACAAGCTACTTTGTTTCCCTTATAAAAGTTAAACTATAGGTTATATTGAAACCTTAATCACTGTAAAATGTTGCTACATGTCACCTCTTAGAGCTTTATGTTATATATGTGTATCACTTTTCAAAATTCAATGCTTTAATATTTTGTTATAAATTTTATATCATTTGCAAAACATTAGTAAATAGGATTAAGAAGCTAAAATATTTTCTTCATGCTTTTAATAATATTTTTTTAATATTATCAATTATTATTATGTTGATAAACCTTTTTATTTTGAAAAATGGATAAATATTATCAATTATTATTATGTTATTAAACCTTTTTATTTTAAAAAATGGATGAAGATTGGGGATAAAGAATGGGGATTGGACAATCAAACTAAGTTTAATCATCATGTCCCCTTTTAGTCCTCACCATCCAATCTCAAAGTCGATCAAGGTTTACTATTGCACTCCCACGCAGCTCTCACCCCTCTTCATCACTTTCGCTGTCACCCCTGCAATTTCCTCTCACTCACTAACTCTCTACCATGGTTCACTAAGAGTATTAACTTTATATTACAAATTAAAAAAATTAATCTATAGTTTTATATATTTTATTTTAAAAAATTGAAAATTAGTATCTAATTTTACTTTTATTTTAAAAATAGATTTTTTTCAAAAAAAAAGCATGTAATTTGTTATTCATATTGAGATCAAAATTACATATCTTTATAATCTACCTCATACATGGACAAAAAGAGATTATTCAGTCCATCAAAACTACAAAAAAGCATCTAAAGCCATCATGTCTACCAAAGACTAAAACAACAAAAAGTCGCCCTAAACACACAAGGCTTCAACCTAAAAGCAATTGACAAAACTTTAAAAAAGACAACAATCCAAAGACCTCAAAATACATAATAGGATCCAGAGTGAATAAGTTCATCATCAACAAATTCCTCAAAGTAGAGGAAACCCATCTGTTCTCCCAATGCTTTCTTAGAGAGAGAGTCTGCCAGCTGATTATAAGTGCAATGTATATGACTTAAAGCGGAGAGAGGTACTGAATCAATTTCTGCACTCTCAGTATCCAGTGTTGTAAAGCTAAGGAAGTTAGTACTGAGATACCATTTGCTCAGTTTACGATTACCTTTGAATCACTATAAACCTTAAACTCTATATATCCTCTTTTATTTGTAAACCAGAGCAAAGCCTATAATGCTAACAGTTCTGCAAAAGTATTAGATCCTTTACCAACATTCATCCATAAATTAACAAAATGCTTTATTCTGATTGCCATATAAATACCAACACCACAGATCCATCATTACATGCACCATCAAAAAACCAGTCACTATGTTTTCATCCTGAGAGGGCCTTTTCAGTATCTTTGGATTCTTCCTGGTTTTATCTTTTTTAAGTTCATTGAAAACAGCTACAATTTTAGCAGCAACAACAGGCAAGTGAAATTTTGAGTCTTGAAAAATAACCCTGTTGCCTAACTTCCATATTTCCCCTATTATAATAGGAAATATTAGTGCGCAGAGCAAACACAGAACAGAAGGGAACTCACAACACACTTGTTTATTACTTGCAAATCAAATTACATTTATAATTAATGAATGGTTTCAACAGACTCCGATAAAAGTGGATTTGGAACCACTTATTTTCTAAATAAATAAATATATCTGATAACAATATACTAAACATGACATTTCACCATTATTCTCTAACAATTATGAAAAGAAAGATTTTAAATTTTGTTTTTTTACATAGCCAAGAAAACACAGAATTTTCAAAATTATCCTTCCCCAGACTTACTGTATCCATAGAATGCTGCAGAGTTCAATCCACACCGAGTTTATAACTGAGCAAAAGCAAAAAAGATGTGACACCGATTCCTCATTGTCACGACATAATATACAGAACCCCATAATATGCAGAGCCCCAGACCATTGAATCCTTTCTTTTGCAAATTGTCCCAAAAAAAAAAGGATTTTATTATGCAAAGCCAACCAACCAAAGCATTTAACTTTTAGAGGAATCCTCAGACTCCAGAAAATATTAGCCCACCATTTTTGTTCCAAGCCCTCCATATCTTTCATGAGAACATTGTATGCCTGTTTAGCAGATACATCACCAGCAGCTTTATTTTTCTCCCATATGATGGAATCATTCTAATTATTAAGTCTGATACCTGCGCATGAAAGGACCTTAATATAGGCGTCCCATTCATTTGACACAAGATTTGGAAGTTTTAGTTGTTCTGCATTCATCCAATATTATTATAAATATAAAATTTGTCAGTCTCTTCTCATTATTAACTTAACACGAATTAGTAAAAAAAATTATTAATTTATTATTATCTAAAATATAATAAATCAAGAGCCTTTCCACAGTACCCCAGAACGAACATTGCACAGTAATAGATATACTTGAAATAGGGGCAGGGTTTTAGCGTAATCGCGTGTATATGCTGCATTATATCCGTATAAACTTGAAATAGTTGTAGGGCTTGGAGTTTTAATTTTTTGGGCAATAGCGGTTTAGCATATTATGTTAAGGTTTCGGAAGTTAGAATTTTGAAGGGCAATAGTGTTTTAGCATAATGGGTTGTTAGGGTTTCGCAAGTGGGGTTGCAGCGCTTCGGAAGTGGTAATTTTCCATCACATGAGTGAACAGCCATTGTTAACTGCAATACTCAAAAAAAAAATTGTTTGTTGGACTTCCCTGGAGTTCTTTAGATGTATATCTTCAATCCGTGTTAGGTTGTTGCTTCAACATTTTTAAGGGTTGTTTGGATTGTTGGTGGGTTTTCTTAACATATATTTATTTATTTAGTTAAGAGAACAGTGTAAAGTATATAAAATTTTAAGGATTTATAATTTTTTCAAGCTATGGAAACTTTGTTAATTTTATTAATTATTAAATTTACAATTATAAAAAATATTTAGCCATTTAAAAAAATCAATTTTACTAAAAATTGAATAATTGACACAGAAACCATTAAATTGATTTATTAAAAATTGAATAATTGAAACAGAAACCATTAAATTGATTTAAGTTTGTAAATGGCCGTAAGACTCCTGTATATTAAACAACTAAAGTGGCTTCTTATATAAACGAGAGCTTTTAAACCACTGACGTGACTTTTTATATAACAACAGCTTTCGGTTTGCAACGTGACAAAGTCCCTGTCTCTGTTTTGAAGGGGTATACTCATAAAAATGAAAAGGTCCATGAAAAAATCACAAAATGTGCTTCTGGTGTATTCACAGGTTGTGCATTGCATTGCACTCTTCCCCACAGAAATTGATGATTGGTTTTTACACAATGCCGACTTGTACCCTTGAAAGCACATACATTATCAACACCAACTGCCTTTAAAATAATACCTGAGCACCTGTTTGCAATAGAGTTGACACCGATAATGTTGAAGACCTTGTTAGTAATTTAACCATCTTGAAAGAAGTCTCATTTTACCTTATCCTAAGAAGAGGCTGACTACCAACTTCCTTTTTGTTGAATAATTCTGAGCTATTTGCTATAAAATCCATAGGGAATTAAAGTATATTTGTTCGACCTTGAAATGTGATTGTTTGACCTCGTCTGAACGCAAGCATATACCCAAGCTTATGCAAGAAGACACCTTTATTATGATATAATAACACTCTATTTCAAAATGCACAGCCCATGATTTCCTTTTTTCAAACCCAAACCGCATATAAGATAAATGAAGTATGAAGTTCAGCAAAAATGTGATTAAAATCATGACAGAACAATTCTGAAAGTGATACAAATCCTAGTTTGACAAAGGAAACCAATCTGAATACAGAATTCAAAACAATTTCGAATCTAGTATTTACAAAATAGGCTGGGTTATATTTAAGCTTCCCGAAATTGTTAATCAAAACAAGAAAAAACAAGCGATTCTAGCATCACATTGACATTGATATGCACCCTGAGTCAAGTTAGATTGAAATCGAACCCAAACGAGGGATAGGCATTTTTGTTGAAAGTCCCAATCAAACAAATCCTCCAAAATTATTCACTGGAAAAGTGTTGCAAGCAAATGATTCATTTCAGAGGTTAGCATTTGCTATAAAAGCGCTGTTCATATATTAAACGAGAAAGAGTAAGACAAAATATAAAAAGTAATTTGAGGGTGAAACAAAAGCTCTCTTCTTGTTTTACGCAATCAAACAAAGCCAATGACATTGGTTTGAAAACCTTTGCAACTACGGTAAAGTTTGCAACCCGTAAAAACTAGAGCTATATATGGAGTTGTTCTTTCAGTGCCAACCCTTTCAGACTCTAATTCACATTAATCAACCATCTCTAAGGATTCTTCCCAAAACTAGAAGTCCATCAAGCAAGCAATTCAAAGGCCAAACATTTGATAATTTTGCCCCTCTGGCAAGTTTTTGACGGAATTTAGGGATTATTTTTTAAAACTAGAATTATGTGTTGTTCAAATCATGTTTCTGAATGTATAAATGGATTCAGCGCCTTTTAATACCCCAGGTTGCCCAGATTAAGCAAGTTTAAACACTGTTCTTTGATATCTTAAATTTTTTTCCCAGATTGTATCAAAATCATGCCAGAAAATGCTGTCAAGAAAGAGCAAAATCGTCGAACATTTAAGCTACAGGATTCAGAATGTTTGTAGTGAACCCATTACTGTTTTGAACCAACCAACCAAACTAGGATATGCATTATACTCAGGTACACTCAGAAGCCAATCCCACATGCATGAGAGTTAGCAGGATATGCCCAACAAAACGCACTTCACAAATCGACCTGCAAGCCGAACAAGTAGAACACAAAAGTGCTAATAAGTTCAATCATGATTTTAGTTACAAAGAGAGCTTGAGCTCAAAAGAAATTGTAGAACTCTTTCTCATATTAAATTCATTTCATGTCAAAGCCAATTTTCAACAAGAACTTGCAAAACAAGGACGGAGCCTGCCTTGCAAGGGCTAAAACCAATTACAAAAAGAGCCAAGAACCCACGACTGTTTGAGACAGCCAACTAAACTGGGCCGTGCATTACAGTCGGGTGCACTAAGCGGTCAGTATTGAAGAAGCTAAACCCACATGTATGAGACTTAGCAGGATATGCCCAACAAAATGCACTTCAGAAATTGACCTGCAAGCCAAAAAAATAGCACACAAAACTGCCACTAAATTCACTCATGTTCAGTCACAAACAGAGCTTGAGCTCAAAAGAAATGATGAAAATCTATCTCATATTAGATTCATTTCATTTCAAAACCAATTTTCAACACGGACAAGATAACTAGAACACAGTTACCTATATTACTAGAGAAAGATAGAGATATGATTGAACCCTTCAACAAGAAAAGTTGGACTAAACGCCCATGTATTGAGAAAAGGAGGCAGATAGAAACAATAACCGATGAAGAGGAGGTAAATTGCTACCCAAAGAAGGGAAAGAAGGCCAATTCGAGCAACAATCGGTGATTTCAAGGGGAAAAACAAAAGAAACCAGTATCCTGGCAGGTTTAATAACCACACTGTAGTATCTATACTTTTCTTCTAGCTCCAAAAATACTTGAAAACTCAGATTTGAAATAATTACCATCTATCAAAAAACTTTGAACCTGAAAACAATAGAATCAAGCAAGTGAAATAATCTCGAAGAAGCAACACCAAAACACATTGGAAAAATAAACAAAATATGTTTTTGCCACGTGCAGAAAGCTGTGCAGCAATATTGCAAGAAGAACCAGGCCTAAAATCCGTTATGAATCAATCTTTGGAAGGCATTCATCAATTTAAACAAGAGTTAACCATTCCCAGGGGAAGAACATGAATTTATTTCACTCTTTGCAAAACAAACCGAGTACATACCTCTACCCGAGCCAAACGCAGCCACAAAACATCAAATGCAGATAACCATTGAGCACCTCCCATCCCCACATCGAAGACTAGATAATGGTTTTCACAGGGCAACTGAGCAAGCCAAGCCAAGGCACGTCCCTTGCTCAAAGACCGTAATCAGCACTGAACCTTGTAGGCACAAAGGATTAAATAGGGTTAGTTCTTCGACACTCAACCAAAAAGACTACAAACTCATTCCATGCTTTCCACAACAGGAAAAGATCTTACCACACAAGGGGAGCAAATTCAAACAAGAGCCCAAGTCATCAACCTCCTATTAAATGGTCACAAATTCATCTGCCTTAAAGAGACTCGCGTGTATGACCCCATAGAAACCCATATCTGTCTCGGTATTAATGTGATGCAAGAGAGCAATGGTAGCACTAAAACCATTGTCTATGTTTGGGGAGGTGTGTCATACATTGTAGTTTTGTAGTAGAGCAGTTATCTCAATTAATGCTAAGAAGTAGCAGGCAATGATTGTTGATCAGCAGCAGGCGCTTAACACTAAGTAACAACAATTGACCAATTATTTGTTGCTAGTTTTGAACATGTAGAATTGGAAAACCATAAATAGTTTATGGTATTGTTATGCTTATTTATTGAATGCTTTGGTTGGAGTTAAATTTAGAGAGTATTTAAACTTGTTGTCATGTTGCCAAAATTTTATGTAGCTGACTATTCCTATCAAGTGTCAAAATAGGCAAGCAAACACAACACAAGAACTTGAAAGAAAAGGCTAAGGCCATTCTCAACAATATATTCATGCAAAGATATCAATATATAGTACATGGATGTAACCATCTCTAGATCTAGATCTTAGTAATAATTCATTAGTGGATAATGACAACACCTTATCAAGAAATAAGGAACAATTCATAAATCTGATCTAGGACTCGTGATTATTTAGGGATTCACAATCTAACATTGAGAGCACAAAGACTGTAATGTATTGTAATCATTTATTAGTTGTTGAATAATATATTGAGTGTGCTTCGGAGTGGGTTTTTTCCTTGAAAAAGTTTTCTCCAAAAACAAATCACTGTTTAATGATTATATATCTTTGTGTTATTTAATATTGCAACTGTGTTTATTTTTTTTACACATTCTTCTCCTTTGATTGTTGTAGGAAGTGTATTCGACACCTTTCTTTGATTGTTGTAGGAAGTGTATTCGACACCTTTGCTTCATTTCAAACTATCACAATCTCATTGCTAATAATCATCCCATAGAGCAGAGGAGAAACATAGATTCATCCTGCTTAAAGAAACCCAACACCCTTATCACACAAGAATAATCCTAATGTAAATAACCAAGAAACCCAACACCCTTATCACACAGAATAATCCTAATGTAAATAACCATCCCAAAGAGCACAAGGACGAATGCAAACCATAATCCACATAGATTCATATGCCTTAAAGAGATTGACGAACAACCACCCTTTTCCTAAGCTCTACACCCTCAATGGATCAAAGATGAGAATGAAGCATTCAATTTATTGGAAATAAGAACAAGCATTAAAACTAGCCACCGACCCGTTGATGTAGCGGTAAAATCATCCACTAGCAACGAGCCCTGACAAGTAGAGGCCAAAATGATCTAATTAGACCTCCTTGGACAATGGAAGTACAAGAAAAACATAATTAATACCAAAATGATCTAATTAGACCTCCTTGGACAATGGAAGTACAAGAAAAACATAATTAATACTGATAAAAAAAATTAATTTCAAGAAGTAGACCCAAAAAAAAAAAAATGGACTTCGGCATGACTTAGTGAACTGTTCTTTTGGGCTGATTAGATATACACTGATTAATCAACTATTGTGCTCTCTATGATCTTGGCGAGGATAAATCTCGTCCGCATTAGTTGCTAGCTGGGCCTACCACCTGCTGCATGCAGCCATGGCACCCTCCTGGCAATACGTAGGGGACGAATGCAGGGTTCAAATATCGTAGGTTTGGTGAACCTTGATGGGTTTATCAAGGATGTTATCCACAAATGTGGGGTAGTATTCTTTGGTTTTCCCTATATATATTTTTGGAAAAAAACGTTATTATCTGATCCAAATACTAATTATTATATAGATGTTCCCTACAATGTTTTCATTGCAAACAAAATTTGTTATTATCTAATCCAAATTATAAGTATTACAAAGATGTGGGAAGCATCTCTTGAGTTTCCCATAAGGATTTCTTTGGAAAAGAAAAGATTTGTTACTATCTAATTTAAATTATAAGTATCACAGAGCATGTATAGTAGACACAGCAACCCCCTTGTGAGAAGCATCCCTTTGCTTTCTTTTATAGATTTTATTTGGAAAAATAAATTGTTATTATCTGATCCAATTATAATTATCACAGAGATGTGGCGAAGCAGCCCTTGTGTTTTCCTGCAAGGTTTTCCTTGGGAAAAAATCTAATCTTGTTACCATCTGACTCAAAATATAGGTATCCTAAAGATCTGAGAAACATCCCTTGAGGAAACTCAAGTAGATTTTCTAAAAAAAATTGTTACTATTTGATCCAAGTTATAAGTATCACGGAGTATGAATACTAGAGACATCAACCCCTTTTGCTACTATCTGATCAGAATTATAAGTATCACAGAGATGAACAATAAAGACATCAACCCACATGACTTTTATAAAATAGTCAGTGCCCTAGGTTTACAACAAATTTTAAAAAAATGGCAGATAACCTTACTTCACAGACATAAATATTTTGTGAAGTCGGCATTTGAAAGATCAAAGCAATTTTTTGTTTGAACACAATTTTCAGCTAAGAAGCTTCATTATAACATTATATGAATTGGCAACCTACCAAACACTATTTTCAGCTAAGAAGCTTCATTTAAACATTATATGCATGGGCAACATACCAAAATTTACAGTTGATGCACACTATTTAATTAATATGCAACATACCAATCTAACTTCCACTACACATCCTCAGCTGTTCCAAGTAAAAGTATTTTCCTCAGCTGTTCCAAGTAAAAGTATTTTGATACTCCTCAGGCCATCTTGAATCTTCATGAAGTTGAAATCAATATGGCACTACTTATGATTACAAACTCTGTATGCGGCTGCAGGCAATGAAAACCATCATATCCTTTTCAAAATATTGGCCCAATGCAAAATGTATCGCTGTCATCAAATGTATTTTATTGGATGTTAAGTTGCTCCATCAAGTGGTTCAAGATTAGAGCTTACATTACAGCATCCGTGACTGGATGCAGTTGTATTGATCTGAGAATGCATATGGGTTTGAGGGAGTATATAATTACTTGGCAGAGCAAAATTAGTCTTAGCTTTTGAACCCCTTAGTCTCCTGGCTGCAGCATCATAAGCCTTTGCAGCTTCCTCTGCAGTATCATATGTGCCAAGCCAATGCCTGCATTTGCCAATGCGGTCTCTAATCTCGGCCGAGAATCGACCCCAAGGCCTCCTCCTCACACCCCTGAAGGCCTTGACTGCATGATTGTCATCAGAGGAGCAGCGCACAGAATTTTTCCCAACGCCACCATTTTTTACTTTAATGCTCAAGACCTCCTTCTTCTTCTTCTGTACAGTAAAGGTATTGCCATTAGATCTTTCCAAAGCATGAACATTAGACTCCATAGCACGACCCTTTGACTCCAAAGAAGGCTGCAAGGGACTCTCATGATAAACAGATTGTCCTCCAACAATTGCACCAATGGAAGAAACAGCCATTTGGGTGTCTGAAACACCATTCATACTGCAAGAAAAAATATGATCATGCAGATTATCAGTAGATACAACCGGCAATACAAAATCCCCTATTCCTTCTATATTTTCGACGGGTCCAAGAGATGGAAAAGCAGATTCATAACCAGAGTTCAGCGAACCAGCTTCCTCCTCCATTGAAAGCAACATGGGAATCTGCATTTCCAAACTCAGAAAATCATATGGGCAAAAATCCATATTGCTAATAATAATAACCGGTGACACTGCTACCGCTTGATACAGATATCTCCAAGACCCTACAGACACATATAGGAAAGCAATATATATACAAGATGGGGCCAGGCTGGATTAAGAGGAAATTGACATAAATGGAAAATAACATAGCATGGGTACATGACAACAGTTGTAACAGTCAACTGGAGTAACAGTGGAATTTTAGTAACAGTGGGATATATGGGGGAGTGATGTTTGCCTCATAAAATTGTAAAAAGTATAATTGGTTTGTTTGCGCGCTCAATCAATGTTGGGCTGTTAATACCATCTTGTCCTTAAATGCATATTCCTTTGATTTTATTATGCTTATAGAAATAATAGTTTAGATTACAAAGTTGTAACAGTCAATTGCAATAACAGCAGTGACATGTGAGAATGATGTTGTCCTCATAAAACTGTGGAGAATACTGTAGTTATTATGGAGGTGTGCTCAATCAATGAATGATTGGCTTTTAATATCTTCTTATCCTTAAATGCTAATACCTCTCTCTATGTTAGATTCATTGTGATTATGGCTCTTAATTATCCTTACAAACTCCCACAAATTTAGCTCAGTGCCATGATTGTGATCACAAATTTTCATTGTCATTACTGAGCTATAACATTGTGGAGAATAAAACAATGAGTGACCTTGAAAGTTGTGGAGAATAAAACAATGAATGACCTTGAAAGTTGATAGTGTTTATGATATCAAAAGAAGCTATATTATCCATCCACTAAGACCTGGTTCTTAATGGGAGGAAGTTAATAAATGGATTTAATGTGAGAAAGTTAATAAATGAATAAACTTTTGGTTCTTTACGATAGAATTTTTTTATAGACCTTGCAGAATTTTGCTAAAATATAGTTTCATTTGATTCATGAAAACTTTACAAAAAATTTTAAAATGAATAAATCAAGGTGAGACATTAATTCACTAGGAAAAAATAAATTTGAAAAAAATGAATTTGTCAAATTATTAACTACATTTCCAATTGTGAATGCTTTTTAACAATACATAGCAAATTTACTTTCAAATTCTTGGCAAGAGAAGATGAGCAAGCCACATGGTCATGGGCAACTATCAAGAGGTTTGTGGGTCAATTGAGGTTATTTCTGTCTAATGAAGGGTATTTGAGCAGATTGAAGAATGTGATCAAGGAATTTTTAGGATGATTAATGTAGCTAAGGATATATACACTAAACAAATGACTTACAATGTGGGTAGGAACCACCATGCTAATTATAATTAACTTTAAGAGATTTAATTTCCTTAAAATCACAAAGATTGTAAAATGGAAGTTACAATAATCTACCTAATTTAAATTGATTACTGAATCTAATGGAACATTTTTTTGCAAGGAACTTTAAATCACTTCACTAATAACACATCTTTAGCACATATGTTATTAGTTTTTTTTTTATGGTAAGTGAAGAGCCATGAACCCAATATGTATGAATATTATATACATACCCACTTTAACATAACATAAAGTGAAAAATATTTTGACCTTACATTTCTTCTATGTAAAACCATACTTTATCAACTAGTCATAGGATAATCTCCACATCATATTATATTACCTTATTTAATAAAATCCATATTTATTAAGGATGTGTATAATATTTATTTTCTAAAAAAATTGTAGACTCACTTTCTTATTTATAGTTCTTACCTAGGTCAATGAGGTTAACCTCAACCTCATTTCTTTAGTTGAGCTAGGATTTGAAGGAAATTTCTAATACATGAATCCCAAAACTCCATCTTGCTAATAATAATAATAATGAATAGCACTGCTACTACTTGATATGGATATATATAAGGCCATACAAACACATATAGCAAAGCAATATAGATACAAGATGGGACCAGGAAGGATTAAGAGGATGCTGACATAAATGGACATGACAACAGTTGTAACTATCAATTGCCATAGCAGTGGAATTGATATGGGAGAGTGATCTTGGTGTCATAAAATTGTGAAAAGTATAATTGGTGTATTTGCATGCCCAATCAATGATTGGCTTAATATCATCTTATCTTTAAATGCATATTCCTTTGGTTTTATTATGCTTAAAAGAATAATGGCTTACATTAGAAATTAAAATAGTATGAGAGTTGTAACAATCAATTGCAATAACAATAGTGATATGCGAGAGTGATGTTGTCCTCATAAAATTGTCGAGAATATTGTAGTAATTGTGTAGACGTGCTCAATTAATGAATGATTGGCTTTTAATATCCTCGCATCCTTAAATGCTAATGCCTATCTCTATGTTGAATTTATTGTGATTATGGATCTTAATTATCGTTACGAACTCCTACAAATTTAGATCAGTGCCATCATTGTGATCTCAATTCTCCAGTGTCATTAGTGAGCTATAACATTGTGGAGAATGAAACAATTAGTGGCCTTTAAAGTTGATAGTGCTTATGACATCAAAAGAGGAAGTTAATAAACAGAATTATTGTGATCTCAATTCTCCAGTGTCATTAGTGAGCTATAACATTGTGGAGAATGAAACAATTAGTGGCTTTTAAAGTTGATAGTGCTTATGACATCAAAAGAGGAAGTTAATAAACAGAATTAATGGGAGGAAGTTGATAAGTGGACAAACTTTTTATTTTTTTAGTTTATATTTTCTTTTTATAAATCTTGTAGAATTTTGTTAAAATTATAATTTCATTTGATCCATGGAAATTTTGATGATGAAATTTTACTCTTAAATATGATTTAGATGGCTCCTCAAAATCACAAAGATTGTAAAATAGAAGTGAAAATAATCCACCTAATTTAATCTTATTATTGTATTTAATGAACATTTTTTTTCGCATTGAACTTTAAATCACTTCAGTAATTAATTAATTTAAATCACTTTACTAATAACACATATTTAATACATATATTATTGATTTTTTATTCGTAAATGAGGAGCCATGAACCCAACTTTAACATAACATAAAGTGAAAGAAATTTTGACCTTACATTATTTTTTCTACATAAAAGTATACTTTATCAATTTTTCATAAGATAATCTCCACGCATATTATATTACCTTATTAATCAAAATCCATATTTATTTAGGAGTTTTATAATATTTATCTTCTAAAAAAATCCTAGGCTCACTTTCTTACATGTTAGTGAGGTTAATCTCATTTCTTGAGTTGAGTTGAGTTCACATTTGTTGGAAATTACTAATACATGAATCCCAAAGGTATTTTCCCAAAGTACTTCATTTGCGTTTTTATGCAATTAAGAAATGAAAGACCATTTTAGAAAAACAAATACTCTTGATTTTATAATATTAGTAGAACTTACATATGAGTAACAAATATTTTCATTTTTATATATTTCTTGGAATTTTCTAAGTGGGGCTAATACTTATTGGTTAGATTATTCAATGTTTGCTAACTGTTGTCCGCCAGATTGCACACCAGTAGCGGAAATCTTTCGAAAGCTGTCTTCACTACAAGTGAGAGAGGTGTGGCCTTGGGGGCAAGCAATAAGCCAGGTACTGTCACATGAATCCCAGCGCCTCCGTTTAGGAAAACTCCTAACGAAGCCAAGGGGGTTAGTCCCTACAAAAGAGTTGTCTAAGGCTCTTGTGCGTTTAAAATGTATTTTAGTGTTGTGATGCGGATGGGTGTTGTTTAGGAGTTTTTGAAGGTGAGAGACACAATAATGCTTTAAATGAAACCAAGATAACGCAATCCACGTTGCAAGAGAAGATAAAAGATACACTGAATCAGATATAAATCACTCTTTATAGGAAAATTAACACAAGCACTCCAAATTGATAATAAGCAAATGAAATATTGTGATTAAGGACCAGTGCCTTATGGAGTCAAAAATGTATAAGTGATTGAAATGTTCGATACAAGTGTTTCGAGAGAGAAAAGTTTGTGAGATCGTTTTGCAGCTTATCTTGGTAAATTTAAGATTTTAGTGGTCTTGATTATTATGCTAAGAACAAGGATATTCAAGAAGTGGAACCTTGACCAAGAAAAAAACTGGAAACCTTTAGATGATAGGTCGGGAGCACCCAGATTCAGAGAACAAGTGTTCTTACGGCTTGACCGCCCTCGAGTCTGACATTGGATTCCCGGCACCACCTGTTTTAGGAAGTACTCAGTGATTTTGTCTTGGTTGGGGTTTTGGGTAAAGTTTTAATTAATGTTATCACTTATGAAATTAACAAGTCTTACACCTTTCTGAGTACTAGCCCAACCGTTTCCGGTTGGCAGAGCATACGGGTGCAGGACAGAGACCAAGATAAATTAATTAAAAGGGAAGTATGGGTTGAAAAGTTTTATTATTAGAGCACTTTGTTCAACTCTCCGACAGAGAGCGCTCTTGACTTGATCTTATGACCACAGTTCAAGATACTTTCTAATTAAAAAATGCCTAATGCAGGGAACGATGCAAGACTAATAATGATCTCCGATAGAGAGTGCTCTTGACTTGGATTTGGCCAAGTTCAAGAGACTTTGGTTCGTTTTAAGAAGCAAAAAGTAGTTGTAAAAGCAAGATATTTCAACTTTAAAATGCTTGAATCATGTGATAGATCAGAAAGATATGAAATACTGCTAATATGCTACTTGCCAAATAAACTGGAAAATCTAGTGTTCTACCAAAAAATTTCTAACTAAAGGTGGGATCAACTTCCGAACAAGGTCAACCACTAGAAGCCATCAGTCCTGGAAACCTTCCAGCTAGTTGGATGTCCACAAGAAGCTGACGGGGGAACGAGAAGCTACCACAAAGTTATGTGGCCTTTGGGATGCAATCCCAAAGTTAGCTTACTCTAGTCAAGGCTTGGAAGAGAAGTGACAAGATAAATAAAATACTGAACAGAAAATAAAGTCTAATCTACCCAAGAATCTCTTTCAAGTCAAAGACCGTACTCGGGAGATCATGGGGGTAAGTAAATTGGAAATATAAAATGAAAAACAACTCTCCGATAGAGAGCACTCTTGATCCACTATCGGTGAGATTCAAAAGATTTCTACTTTAAACGGTTTATTGAAATGGAAACTAATCTAAGAGCATATCAGAGATCTAAGCTAGAAACTCAAACCAATCAAAGAAGACTACAAGGCTTCCCCAAATGGGGGAAGTGGATGTGGGGGCTTAAAAACCCCACTTGCAACTTTATTATGAGAGTACAAATGCCTTTGGGAATGAAACCCGTGTAAGGACTTTGAGAGGAATAACTTGGAAAATACTTGAAACAAGCTCTTAAGAGCTATTACAAAGGATAAATAATGATTTCTTGGTTTGGATCGTCTTTTTGTTTTCTTGATGGCCTCTTGTATTAGAAGCTTCTTTCTTCTATTTGCTTCAAATCTTCTCAAAGCTCTTCTTTCTCAAGGAAAGATCTATCACAAATGAGCAACTCAAATACCCATTAGATGTTAGACAACCAAAACTTTGAAACTAGTAAATCTAAAGACTTAATGATATCTAAAGCCTAAAGCAAACTATGATAGTATGGAAAAGAGATTCTAATATGCAAATGGCTAAATAATTCAAAAGACAATGCAAGTTTTTACCTTTTTATGAGATCTATCGATGCCATAAGTGAACCAGAACTACCAAATAACAAAGTGTAAGATCTAAACTAGTGACAATGCAAATGCAAAACTAACTATGATGAGAAGTGGAACTAGATCCTAACTATGTAAATGCAAAGTATGATATCTAAGATTAGCCTTTCAAAAAGATGCAACTAACTATTAAACTTGACAAGACTACTACTAACAATTTGTTGTTTGTTTTGATGTGTTTTAGGGCCTAAATTAGGATGGACGAGAAGGGGAAGAGGAGCAAGACCTGAGGGGAAAACGAAGAGGGTGAAGGAGCTAGCAAATAGGGGTGGACGAAAGGAAGGGATGGCAAGGTAAAGGAATAAAAACAAGAGGGAGAAGGCACTCAAAATAGGGTAAGACGAGAGCAAAGAGAGAGGACGAATGGAATGGAGAGAGGAGGAATTTTGAATGGGACGAGAGGAAGGAGAAGAAGCCCAAAGAAAGAGGTAGGAAGAGAGGCCAAAAAGAGGTATGACGAGAGCTAGGAGGAGGTAGGGCTAGACTAGGGAAATGGAAGAATGGGGTAGCAAGTCAAATGCAAAGGATTCAAGGAGAAAAAGATGGCTTGAAGAAGTTAGCCTTAGGAACAAAGTAACCAATTTAAGAGTCTTTCTGAATAATGGATGGATACTTGAATCTAACACTTCTTTGCCAAAATTTTGATGTTATGAGATCGACTTTGGGAGATCCTGCAATGCACGAATGTTAGGAAAAAATGGGTCCTTTGAAGAGATGGAGGAGACAACCGAGTTCCAACTCCTCTTCAAATCTATGAGATCTGCAAAATGTATTACTTACAAACAAGTTTGATCAAATATAGTATGCAAAATTGAAAGAGACTAGAAGAGTGTTAGTATTTCCGACTACAATTCACTACTTCCAAATCACAAACAACCCAACATCAATGGACAAATTGAACTCAAATGCCCATCCTATGGACTTAAAAAGTCTTCTAAGCTTTAATAAATTTGATCAAAACAATGAACATGTAAGCAAAAACATGGAACAAGATCACCTTGATTAATTTGAAGCAATTCCCATGAACAAGATCAACACACCATATAGACCTCCAAAGTCACTTTATTTCAATTAGCAAAAGCTATAACACATCTACAATTTGGCAGAGTAAGTTTGCCCAAAATTCTCCATAAGATAATAACCCAAATGGGCCTCTCTTTATAGTAGAACCACTAGCTAAAACCCTAGGTCGAACTTGGCTTGAGTGAGAGCCAAAAACCAATAGACATGAAGTTAAATTCCAATCAAAACCAAGCTTGGAGAGCTAACTCGAACTTGTTGGTAGGTGACAAGTGGATAGGTGGCAAACTCGCCTTTGGTGATGCATGGGAAGTATCACCCATCAAATGGGAAAACTACAACTAGGATCCACGTGTGGAAGAGGTAGATGTGTGAGCTTGATGAGGGAGGCGAGTGGGTTGGTAGAGGAGGGCGTGTGTTGGCATGTGGGAGTGTGGTAGGTGCTAACTTGAGATTGCAAAGGGAGCCAAGTTTGTGATTTGATGAGTCATGAGGGCGCCTACCTTAGACTTAAATGCATATCAACCAACCCATTTAACAAGTGACAACTCACTAAATCGAATTTTTCATGGAAGAGGATGAATTAGCTTAAGTGGATCTCTTGCTGGTGACTGGATAGTTGACTGAAGTCACTTGGAGTTGATTGGAATCTTCATAAATGTCTATTGCCATGTCATTTAGCCTTTTATTTTATTCATTTCTGATTATTTTGGAGAGATTTGGATATCTCCAAAATATTCAAATTTATTAATTTAATTAATAATTTCTCTGTAAATGACTTTTTAGAGAAAATATTAATTACGAGGCTGAATTGACATCCAAAAGTTGGGTTTAGCTGGTCCATGGGTCATGTGTGATTTTTGGCTTATGAAACGAGCCATCAATCACTAAATTCGGACCCCGGATGACTGACATATTACAGACTCAAATTTCTCTATTTAAACTATAGAGAAATTTAATTAAAATTTTAAAAATAATTAAAAAATTAAAAACCCCAAATCCAACACGTCCGGTAAAAAAATTTCGAAATTTTTTCTGGGGGTCCTAGAGACTTAGGACATGACCAAAACCTATTCTAATAGTGTCTAGTAGGTTTATACATATTAGTTGGACTCTAATAACCCCCCACGGCTCAGATTTTCAAAATCGGGCATTCCAGCTTTGGAGGAAGCGGTAGAAAACCTCATTGATTATACATCGCCTTAAGCAAAGTATAATTGACAAGGGAAAAAATTCCCTGGAATACCTTAGTTGCTTAATCAAGTCATGGGGAACCGAGCCACTCAGACCCTACTAGCACACTTTGTTACAAACCCCCATGGGGCCATGGTCATGTCGACTCAAAAACAAAACTGGCTAGACCCAAATATCTAAAACCCAGATACTCTAGAAGTGAACACTGATGTGTTCCAACACTGGCGGCTCAATAAGGTTTCAACTATTTGTACAAAATAAGTGATAACACTAACAATATTTAAATATAAGGAAATTTTTAGAAACAACAAAGCTACAACGATAACCACAATGAGTAACATATGATGCTAAAAGAACCATATTAAGTTTCAAAACTACCCTAAATACTAAGCTAATAAATCACAATGTGGTGCAACAAAACTAGGGTAACCAAAGTCCAAAATTAAAGTCTTCATCAATCAATACAACATCATAACATTAACAAAGATATCCATAGAAAATATTTTTTTGTAGGTGGTATCAAACTGAGTACGTTTAAACCCTTGTCATTATGGTGTTGTCTTCCCCATCCCTTGTTTCACGACTCCGGCTTGGGCATATTAATCCCCTAGTCATCTTTATCCCAATGCTTCTCACCCTTGGAAATAGTCCACAGAACTATATCACTTAGAGATCAACCAAAGGAATTTGAAGACAAATATGGAAACACTCAAGGTCATGCTTGTGCACAACCCAACCACAACAATTATGAGGTCAACCACCATAGATTGTTGAGATCTAGTAGAAGTTGCTCAGAAATTAAAAAAGGCTATTATGATCTATACCAAGAGCCCAATATATACGGTGTGTAGGAAAACTCCAAACCTAAAAGAATTTAGGGTTGTAAAAACAACCATAAGCATGTACAAATACAATTATGCTATATAATTACACATACATTTCCAATTAAAATAGAGAAATCCTGCCAAAGTTCTATGGAGAACTATGAGGCATAGTCCTATTCACTATGTGGCTAAAAAGGTATAGGAAAGAAAAGAAAATGCATTTACCAATTCTTATACAAATCCCCTAAGACTATGTTGCATGCATGGTAGGATTTTTATATTGGTCTTGGGAGTATTCTTGTGGTTGTTGTCATTCCTAGTTGTAGGTATGTCCATGTAATGTCGAAGGTTACCTGCACAAATTTAGAACCTAAAATGCAAGCTCCAAAAGTATATGTGCACGATGTTGTTGATGCCAAAATATATAGAGGATTCAAGGTGTTTCTCTAAACCTCGTGGGAGATATACCTCTTGATCACCTCTCCACCTCCCCCCCCCAAACCCTCCAAGCCCCAATTAATGACAAAATTGCTAAGGGACCCACACCTTGGACTTCACGACAAGTGTTGTGCTAAGAGAAGCCAATAACAACATGAGATTAATTAAATAATATATATTTTCTCTTCTTCAATATTAAGAATGAAATTTCTATCCAAATAAGTTTCTAGATCAAGTGAAAGTCTATAGACTAGGGAAACTTATCCCTAAGGAGGGTTGCCTTCCAGGAGGTTAGGGTGGTAAGCAAGTGACCATACAAGGCAAAACCCAATGCCAAGAAGGTTAGTTAAATGGATATAACCAAAACAAATACTTCAGGGAATATTCATGCTAATATAGAGAGGAAATTAAAGGTGGCGCATATCAAGGTGGATTATATAGTGTCTAAATAGATAAAAACCCCAAAATAGGGGACAAGGATAAGAACACCTATTTTGTCTCAACAGAGGACTTCTATATGCTTTTGAGTCTAAATTGCTATGTCATCTACTTAGATTTAAGTATCCATAACCTTAAAAGTGAGCATCCATAAGAGCATTTCATATCAAAGAGCAATAAGCATATGTCGGTTCATATTTTTTAAAGACCTGAGTTATGTTTGAATTCTATTCCTACTACCAATTAGTTGGGGATTTAACATACGAATTAAAGAAAAGGAAAGTAGAATTAATTCCTTAATTTTGTTAATAATAATCCTATTAAGATTTGCAAGCCTATTTTTTCTTTTCGCTCTATCCAATGCTGAAATTTGACGTTCACCCTTACTCATCAAACAAAAAATCATGGCATTCTAATAATTTTATTATCCATCAATTTATGTTCACATAAATTAATAGCACATTAATTTTACTTTCACAATATATATATATATATATATATATTTTTCTTAAATCAGAGATTGATGATTGTTTTTAATGGTCCACAATAATAGGATAAAAAATCAAAAATATGTTTTCCATATAAATACAAATAAAACTTAAAATAGGTACATTATAGAAGGAAAACTACTATTAAAATTTTAATATAAATTCTATACTATGTACTACTAAATAAAAAATAGCCAAATAAAATTGTTGGTACATGCTAGCTCATAATATTGTGCCTTGACTTAATCTCAATTAGTAGTGTCTAATTTCATGAATGATTGGACTCTACTTACAATTACAATTCTTGATCAAGATACCCTACTCCACATTTGATCCAAAAATTGGATGATTTTATGTTAAGTTGAAAGCATTAAAATTGAAAATAGAAATTTTTAATTAATTGTAAAACTTAATCAAGCCATTCATAAAAAAGGAATTCATATAAAATTGCCTGCAAATTGTTTTTCCTCGTAGTTAAAAATCTCTTCAATCTCACATTAGATACGCTTTGCTCCCTTTGGCACCTAGTACCAATGTTTCAAAATGGATAAGGAAATAAATACAAAGCCTTTTCCATGTAGAGGAATGGAGAAATTGGAAAAGATGTGTTATCTCTATAGTCCATGCTCTACAACAAAGAAAGAATCATGAAAATGACTAAGACAAAGACATGTAGTTTTGGGCATGCAAAAGGTCAAATAAGTTGGAGTTTCCTCTGTACTCCACATATAAAAAAATACTAAGGCCTAAAGGGATATACAAATCTCGTAAGTGTTGTAGCCTATTCATTGTTGGTCACACACTACAAAGCATACAAATCAAAATATGTGGAACAAGGCATGCAAAGAAACATATGTGGACCAAATGATGTGACCAACCTTCACATTAGGAACTCCACATTATCATAAAGAGTAGGGCCTCTACATTGAAGAAACACGATCATGAGTCCCAAGGAAAAGAAAGGGGAGGCTTACCTGGTAAATGACATGGCCATATATGAAGGTGACACATGTATTGTTCGGCAAGCTAGTAAATTCCATATGGAATCCAAGCATAAAATAATAACCCTAAAGAAAAAGTTTAATACCTAATTAAAATTTGTGATAGGTGGCGACGGGTGTTTCACTTGTAGCATTTGGGAAATTTGATCAGAAGATGAGAATGCAATTGTAATTACTTCTTCAATCTGTTAAATTTTAAATGGAAAGGGAATCATTAGAGGAAACTAATAAAGAGTTTGACAAGAAATACAGTGATGATAGATGAAGAATTAGAAAGCTAGAGACAACATGCATATTGTTCGAAGGAAACATGGGTTGTATGGATAGTCTCTTGGCCTTCATAGTAGAATGTCTGAAAGAGGACCAAGTCCTACAATTCTAGAATTCCATGAACCCATCAACATGAGATGAGTATAGTGACAAATATGTTGAGAAGAAGACTCAAGCACTGATTTTTTCCACGTATGGAACAGGAATGTCCTTGAGCTTTGAATGGTCATATAAAAATCTCATCCCAAGAGTATGACTTGGAGCACTAAAGAATAGGGATTTGGTTCAAAAGAATTGGTCTAGAGGAGCAAAAGAGACATAAAAAAAGCAAAAAAAAAGAGTTCAAATGATGAATGTCTTTTGCCAAAGATATAGCACAAGTCATCTTGTCAACTTTGTTGTTATCTATACTTGAATTTGGTTTTGATTTTTTGAAGTCGTGATACAATATGAAGAGGAAGAGATGGCAGCAGTAAATGTTTGTACCAAGGACCAAGAGGACCAAAATGTAGAATACAAGGTTGTATCAAGTGGAATGAATATTGCCTGAAGGCACTAGCAAATCGTCTATACAAATGCAAAATGAGAGTAAGAAATACTCAGTAAGAGTGTGACCCTTGACATGCAAATCCTCTTATTAAGAAAGAGTTGAAGAATCCATTTTAAGTTAGTTCTCCCAAATTAGTTCCCAAGTTAAAATCTATGTTATTATTGTGTGTGAGATTGATTTCTTCAATGCTATTTTTCAATTAAATAACGATTTGTAAGTAATACATGGCCATAATTAATGAATAATATAATAGAAAACAAAGATAACCATTTTAGTTTTTGAAAAATTAATTAAATTCCACCTTAGTGAATCAACTAAGACTTATCATGAGTGATTACAAATCATATTGGTATAATAGCCAACTTTGAGAATAATGGAGAAGACCTTTTGGTTTTGAAGCACAAGTTCGAGAACATTTGGATAAGGAAATGTCGGTATTAGAGATTTGGTGGGACTTAAAAGCCTTTAAATAGGGAAGTGTGGTAAAAAATGGGTCTAGTTAATGGATCCAGTTTCACTCAGAACAATGGGTTTAATTGACATGGAGAATTCAATATCTTTGCAGGTTTAATGATCATGAAGCACTCACCAAAATCTTAGCATTAACCTATATTCCTTGTAGAATTTTGTGAATGCCTTTGAGTATGTCTTAGGTAAGCAATGAGGATCTTTGACCATGTTACTATCCTTAGAACTTAATATGTATCACAAACATATATCCATGAAAATTGTAGAAATCCTCAATACTTCATTAAATTAGAAAACCCTTGAGGTATGGTAATGCCATACAATAATAATCATAGAAGAATAAATTCCTTAAATTCTCCTAAGAAAAATATGACAATAACAATTATATTTATATCCCATAAGGATAGCTCCATCCTTATTTGTAGATACATATAAAACCTTAATCATAACCACTAGTGGCCCCTACATTATCGATTGGTAGACATGATAATTATTGTATGATAAACCCCTAGTGGGATTGTTTAATAACTAACACATTGGACTTATTCCACATTACACTAATCGGCAACCATACATTTCCTATCATATAATCTAATGGTCCTTTAGGCCTTCATTACATCCTTAAGGGTCCATTAGAGTCAATTATAGGATATGTATGGTAGTCAATTAATGTAATGTGGACTATATCCACTATTCTAGTTATCAAATGAGGTGCACTAGGTATTTGATGCAGGAGCATCCTGCTCTCCACCCAAGTCCAATGTTTGGTCAGACCTTAGGGTCTTGACATTTACCTAAGCATAGTTCTTTGAATGAAATATTGTACAAATACTTTGGTTTGCTGGTATGATTATAGATGAGTGATGAGTCATTAGTGTAGATGAGTAATTGGGTGAGTCATGTAACAAAGCCCACAACTGATGGTAGCATTTGATGAAGCATTCAATGGTTTCTTGGTGAGTCATAGAGATAGGATTGAGAGTTTTAGAAACAGTTGATAACATGTAAGAATGTGTTGAGAGATTTCTGGATATGAACCATAATTGGTTTCAGAATCCTCTGTGTATATATTGTGTAAGCCTACGAGGCATAGAGAGTGGCCAAACAGTGAGAAATCAGGCCAAGAGGATCAGAACGTAAGTTCTAAAGCATTTGTGAATGTACAGGTTTCAAATGATTGAATGGAAAAGAATAATTGTGCATGTCTCTGTATGAATGGATGAATTCATGTATGAATTATGATAGGGTTCTCTGTGTTCCTGAACTATGATAGGGAAACAATTCTCTGTGTGTGACTTATGAAGTATTGACAGTTTGAATACATGTTAATTGCTGGGTAAATATGTGTGTCTGCAGCATCCCGAAATTGGGGCTTTTGAGAATTGAATGTTGCAGAGTATGTTTGAATGATCTCTGTATGTCAGCGCTTGAGTAATTGTTCTAATGTGCAGTGTAAACCCTATGACATTGATCACTGAAAGGATCGATGCTCTACGTATACGAAGTTGCAAGTGAAGCCCGGGGTTAGACTGGAACGAAGCCGATAAAGTCAAATTGAAGTTATGCTCTGTGTATATGAATCCGCATAGGTGAAGTTATGGGGATGGTGATCAGACCCAGCGAAGGAGTTCAAGTTAAAAACCAAGGAGATCGATTGATCGATT
The DNA here is from genome assembly GCA_027924585.1 of Larix kaempferi. Classification (NCBI taxonomy): domain Eukaryota; kingdom Viridiplantae; phylum Streptophyta; class Pinopsida; order Pinales; family Pinaceae; genus Larix; species Larix kaempferi. The sequence goes on from BSBM01000252.1 coordinate 8,434,147, forward strand.
CTCTAATCAATCAACGCACAAAGTCGCAGATTTTGCAATTGGTTCATTCCACAGAGTTTGGACGAACTAGATCAAAGGAGAGAAGACACATCGATGATGGGTAAAATATTTCGTGAAGTGAACTTGCGCAGGAGATAGAGATCCACAAATCCAAAGTGAGTGTTCAGCATTTGAATGTAGATCAATGGACGAGAGAAGGTGCGAAGAGATCAACGGCTCGTACAACGTTCTGCAAGAGAAAGAGTTCGGAGGTTAACAAAGTGAACAAATGCGGAATTAGCACACAAGATTCAAATCCACTGTTGATCGACATCCGACAGTCCAAGATGCTTGCGGAAAGAACATTGCGGGAGGCAATTGCGGAAGCCAATTTCTAGGAAGTGTGGAAGGCACACCCACAATTGTGGAAGGAACTTTGCGGAAGGCAGTTACGGAAGGAAGTTGTGAAGGCACACCTACAATTGTAGAAAGAAGGTAATTGCGGAAGGTCATTGCGGAAAGGGGAATGCGGACAGGAAAATGCGAAAGAGAATTGTGAAAGGAAGCCTAGCTCGACACTCCACATTCGGGTGAGACCTGAAATCTTTATGTATTGCATCTCACCGCCAGTTTCAAGTCCGCCTTATAAGAGAAATATTTAGTTGATCCGACTAAGTTTGGTGGTTCTACTAAGTGTGGAATCAACCTAATCCTTGGGAAAGCAGGTTGGATTGGTTTTTTTGATCTCTCCTGCATCATTTGGTATCAGAGCACAATTCGCTCTTGGATTTAGGCCTACAATAGAAGATTGCAGCAGACAGAGAAAAAGTATGTTGGTTCAACGGCAATTGAACAAAGAAAAGTTAAATTGAGTCAATTGAATTAAATAGAGGGTAGCATGTACATGGAAGTTCATGAGAAGATCCCAGAAGAATGTGACAGAAAGTTGTCCATTCAAGTGCAAGATGTGGAAGACATCTTTAAGGTATTGATTGATGTGTTTATGTTAACTCTGGTTTGAGATTATTTTCAGATTGAAGCCTATGACAAGGTTGATAGTAGCAGACATATTGAAAGCTATGACAAAGAACATGTATGTTCTTGATGAGGAAGAGTTTGTGAACTCTTAAAGAAAAAAATAAAAAACAGTGGCAGAACCTAAGGATCCAACAGAGGTTGGACAAGAAGGGGACAAGTTGAATGTTCTTAGAGAGGAAGTGGATTTGTAGAAACCCAAGAGGATCAAACGAAGTTTCTCAAGAGGTTCTAGAAGAGAAGGAACCAAGGATACCAAAAGGACAAGATCAAGGAGAGATAGCTTGTTGAGGTATAGTAGCAGGTATGAAGACTTGCTGAGGGAAGGCTTGGGATCAATCCACAAGTGAACAAGATAAAGTTCACAAAGGAAGAGGAGATAGTGACAATGACTATTGCAAGTCATTGCATAGGTTCAAAGGAAAGCCACCGTAAAAGGAAAGATGCCAAGGAAAAAAGCATCAAGAGAATGAGTCAAGAGGAGTATGACAAAGAATTAGTTGACATAGGATTGCAAATTATTCATTTAGAGTTGCTGCTACAGAAGGGAAACCAAAGAAGAGGATGGAACTTGAAGAAGAAACTCAAGTGGCTAGTGATGCAGTTGTTTGAAGAGAATATTTGGATAAGCTTGGATAAAATGAATCATAGAATGGATGCTTTAGAAGATAAGGAGAGACTCAGAGAAACTGTTAGGCCATTGACAAAAGAAGGTATTCAGTATTGTGAACCAGAATAGAGGAACATCCTTGGAGAGGATGATGATGAAGGAAAATAGAGACTAACTGAAAGTCTCATGGATTCTTTAAGAAGTATAGATCAACTCATGGAGGAGATAACTGTGACTCCAAATGAGACCAAGAGGTCTTATGTTTTTGAAACTAATGATTTGGTTATGGTTACAAGTTTTGTTGCAGATGATAGGTAGTCTTTTGAAACTATCTCAAAAATGGATGAAGCCAAATATGATGAAGAAGGTCTCTCAAGTGAGAAATGGTTTGAAGTGTTGCAACAAAGGAACTCATTGATGAGTTTCTTAATGGAGGAAAACATTCAATTGAAGTTGTTATGAATATGAAGGAAGAAAAATAAATGTACAAAAACATTTCCATAAGACAGGATCGGAATTGCATTCTGATGAAGGAAGAAATTGAACAGTCATCTTGGACTGTCAAAGAAATTGAAAAGGAGAGATATGCTTTCCAAAAGCATAGCATCAGAATATAATTCCATTGTAAGAGATGACTAGATGGTATCTTATAAAGGCATTCAGGATGAATATTGTATGCCGCATGTAGCCAAAACTATAGGATAGATAGATATTGGTGAAGACAAAAGGAGGATTCCAGGAAAAACATCAGCAGAAACTTTAGAGTCTCATGATTTTAAAACTAATGATTGGTGTGTGCTTGCATGTATTAAAGGAAGTAAATGCAGACAGAATGAAAAATATGTCATGACAAATGAAGAGACCATATTGTCTCAAGAGGACGATCAGTACCTAGAAGAACTTGTTGTTGCAGAGTTGGCTAATGAAGATAGAGAGAAAATTTATGCTCTCAGAAAGTATGATGAAGAATTGGAAATGCTAGAAGATTGGTTGATCAATCCAAGGATTGATAAAGATCCTGAAGATATAAGTAAAAATACTGAAAATATAAAGATGCAACAAGTAATGGATGGTAACAACATAATTCAACCAAAGGAACAACAACAATTTCATAACAAGAAGGTGTAGCATCCAGTGAATAGACTGGATAATGAAATTGAGATGATGACGATGTTCATGGTGAAAGTGTCTCAGAGAAGACATGAGGATAAAAAGAAGATCTACATCAGTAGAGAAAGAAAGCAAAGCAACAACAGAAGACAAGTAACAGAGGAAGATTGCAAAAGCAAGGCTAGTGGAGCATTGTAGCAAAAAGTATGGAAGCCAGGAGAGTTGCAGTCAACAACAAGACAACGGGACAACCAGGAAGCAACTGAAAAGATTGAAGATTGAAGGTTATGACCTGGAGGTCATATTTCTTTCTTCCCGAGGAGTCTGATGCAGGAGCATCCTGCTCTCCATCCAAGTCCAATGTTTGTTCAAACCTTAGGGTTTGACATTTACCTAAGCAAAGTTCTTTGAATGAAATATTGCACACAAATACTTTGGTTTGCTAGTATGATTCTAGATGAGTGATGAGTCATTAGTGTAGATGAGTAATTGGGTGAGTCATGTAACAAATCCCACAACTGATGGAAACATTTGATGAAGCATTCGATGGTTGCTTGGTGAGTCATAAAGATAGGATTGAGAGTTTTAGAAACAGTTGATAAGATGTAGGAATGTGTTGAGATATTTTTCTGGATCTGAACCAGAATTGGTTTCAAAATCGTCTATGTATATATTGTGTAAGCCTATGAGGCATAGAGAGTGGCTAAACGGTGAGAAATCAAGCCAAGAGGATCAAAATGCAGGTTCTGAAACATTTGTGAATGTACAGGTTTCCAGTGATTGAATGGAGAAGAATAATTGTGCATGTCTCTATATGAATGGTTGAATTCATGTATGAATTATGATAGGATTCTCTGTGTTCCTGAACTATGATAGGGAAACAATTCTCTAGGTTTGAATTATGAAGTATTGACAGTTTTAATACTTGTTAATTATTGGGTAAATCTGTGAGTATGCAGCAGCCCAAAATTGTGGCTTTTGGGAATTGAATGTTGTATAGGATGTTTGAATGATCTCTGTATGTGAGCGCTTGAGTAATTGTTCTAACGTGCAGTGTAAACCGCAATGACATCGATCAATGAAAGGATCGATGCTCTATGTATACGAAGTTGCAGGTGAAGCCCAGGGTTAGACTGGAACGAAGCCTATAAAGTCAAATTGAAGTTATTCTCTGTGTATACGAATCCGCAGAGGTGAATCTATGGGGATGTTGATCATACCCAATGAAGGAGATCAAGTTAGGAACCAAGGAGATTGATTGATCGATTCTCTGATCAATCAATGCGTTGATTGGCAGAGTTTGCAATCAGTCCATTCCATAGAGTTTGGATGACCCAGATCAAAGGAGAGAAGACACATCGACGACGGGGAAAGGATTTCGCGAAGTGAACTTGTGCGGTAGATAGAGATCCGAAAATACAAAATGAGTGTTCTGCATTTGAATGCAGATCGATGGACGAGATAAGGTGCGAAGAGATCAACGGCTCATACAACATTTCACAGGAGAAAGAGTTCGGAGGTTGACAAAGTGAATGGATGCGGAATTAGCACACAAGATTCAAATCCACCGTTGATTGAGATCCGACGATCCAAGACATTTGCGGAAGGAACTTTGCGAGAGGCAATTGCGGAAGCCAATTTCGAGGAAGTGCGAAAGGCACATCCGCAATTGCAGAAGGAAGGAAATTGCATAAGGAACTTTATGGACACCAATTACAGAAGGCAGTTGCGTAAGGAAGTTGCAAAGGCATGCCCGCAATTGTGGAAGGTCTCTACCGAAAGGCAACTGCGGAAGGAACCCTTGCTCGACGCTCCGCATTCAAGTGAGACCCAAAATCTTTATGTATTGCAGCTCATTGCCAGTTTCAAGTCCGCCTTATAAGAGAAATATTTAGTTGATCTAGCTAAGTTTGGTGGTTCTACTAAGTGTGGAATCAACCTAATCCTGGGGAAAGCGGGTTGGATTGGTTTTGTTGATCCCTCCTGCATCAATATTTAGCATTGAATAAATATAATATGGCCTGTCCGTTGATGTAGATGTCACAAGTGGCTATAGTTAGGATTTTCTAGGTAGCTATAAATAAGGATGGAGTCCTTATGGTATACGCAGGTATTTTTTATTGTAATATTTCTCTAAGGAGAAGATATGTAGATCATCCCTCCATAAGGATTATTATATGGTGCTATCATCCCTTGAGGGTATTTTATTTAATAAGGTATTGAATAATGAACATTACTACCACTTTCATGGATATATGGTTTTTTATTCTTCTTAATATGTATGGAACCTAACAAGTGTTATTAAAACACTTTCTTGGGCCAAGGGGAAACATATTTTTCTTTTATTGCATATTTCTTGTGTTTGGTTGTTCTCTCAACCTATTAACCAGATCATCATTACATTAGTGTCATTTGAAGGAAACTTGTGGTTCCATTTCTAAATTGGGGTTATAGTAGCAATTTTGAAAAATATTACAGGAGTTATAAACACTTTTAGTTGTGGTATCTCAGTCATAATTTTCTCTTTGTCCAAGAATCGAATTGCAATCACACCATTTCCATTAGAAGTAAAGTGGTCTTTCAGTTCGAAATTGGGATCATAACAACGATTTTGAAAAGTATCACAAATGTTACAATAATTTGAAGTTGTAGTGTCAAAACCCATGTAGAAAATTATTGTGGCACAATTCTCTCATTGTCTATGAGTCATAATGTAGGTGCATATGTATCATTAGATGTAGAATTGCGGTGCCACTTCTAAATCAACCGTTTTAAAATCACAATATCCAAACCCTAGTGGAAGAAAATGATGGACAGTTTCAAAAAATTGAGGAAGGGATCCAATTATTGGAACTATGTAAAAGTATTTAGGAGGAATGTGTTAGCATTATCATCGGAGGGAGAATACACAAGAAATATTTATCTCAATTGATTTAGAGGAGGTTTATGATGAATGGTATATGGACCTTCTTCAGTTATGTGAAGGAAACTACTTTCAAATTCTCTTTGTTGAACATACTTCTCCATATGAAGTGCACATCATTGAGGGAAGTCATGAGAAAGTTGTGACTAACAATTCTCATTTGAATCTCCTCCACTAGCAATGTTCCCTGTAGATACACAACCAACCTTTGTTATTATGTAGGTGGTATTTTTACAATGGATATATTATATAGATGGAATTATATTTAAATCCATATGAATATTCAGCAAAGCACTCAAGCATTTTGTCGATTTTAGGTGTCAAAAACTGGGAGTTAGCATGAGAACTCATAGATGGGACCCTAGATTATGGATGAAATTCTTGGCCTACTTCATTAGAAGCATTGAATGTAGCACCCGTATATGGGGCACTGGCTTATGGATGCACCTCATAAATGTAAGTGTTGAGGGGAGTACTTTTCAAAGGGGAATAGAATGGTGGGATCTCATGTAGTGATGTAATAAGGATTAAGTTCCCATTAGATTCAATGATAGGATATGTATGGTGTCCAAATAATGTAATGTGGACTAGGTTCATTGTGTTAGTTATTAAATAAGGACCACTTGGTAGATATAATTCAATAAATGTAATGTTGCCTAGTCATTAATGTAAGGGGCACTCATGGTTATCGTCAAGGTTTGCAGGTATCTATATATAAGCATGGAGTCCTCATTATGGTATATGAATAGAATTTTTTATTGTATTCATTCTCTTAGAAGATATGGAGTTTATCCTGTTAATTTTTTAGCAAATATGATGAGATTTGAACTTCAAAACTATAAGTGCAGAAATACTGAATACTTGAATCAATGAACCATTCAATCACATGAAACATTCAACCATAAAACAAGCTGTACCCTGGGGAAAACCATCAAAACAATGAGGATGAAAAAACCCAACAAATATTTAGAGTATAATTATGATAGATAGCATAGAATGTCTTTTACAAAATAGCATATTGCTTTCGGCACCCCAGGTGCTAGATAAGAGAGAATAATGAGATATAGAGAATAGAGATCAACTGTATCAACTTGCCATGTGCCCAACACATTAACAAGCAAGAAGCATTGCCATGCAAGCTATAGCGAATGGTTGCATGGATAATGGTGCATCACATGCAAAAACTGTGAATTTCCTTCTTAGAGAATTATCTTGTGCCTCAGTTTCTTCAATCCTGCATAACATATCTGCAATGCCTTTCATCTTTGACATTAAATGATGCTTAGTTGAATCCAAAGTGAACTCACCCTCTAACTGATCGCATGACCACTTAGTTAGGAAGCTAACTTAAGTGTCGTAATGTAATAACTCAAGGGTTGTCATGCAAACACTTAATTAACTGAAGTGTCATCTTTTGGTTAACTTAAGTGTCTTCTTTTAGTTTAACTAAAGTGTAATCAATGCAAAACACTTTAGTTAACTAGTCCTTATTTATTCACACTTAGTTAACTGTTATTAGGTGAAATCATGTTAATTGATTTACTTGTAGTGACCACCGTGAGTTCTTTAATTAACTGAAGCATACATTATGGCGTTAACTGAAGCTTAACAATTCAAGTTCACTTAGTCATCTCATGAGAAATTCGAATTCTCTTTTTCTCCATGCATTTATATTTATCTCTTATCTTTACTGCATGGTCAATATGTGTTAACTTTAATTATCCATCATATCATATTGTACTCAGAATATTTGTCAGATGTTGTGATCATATTATATTACTCTCAGACCAAATAATTATTATATGCTCAAAGTAATTCACTTTAGAGGTGGCCAGTCTCTAAAGGAAACTTAATAGCAATCGACGACCATGGTTAGTAATGCATCACACAACATTAATGCTTCAACATGCAAAGGATCTACCTCTATAACTGGAGGTCCACCCCATTGGTACCTACTATAACTGGAGGTCCACATGAGAACCCGACTTGACGCACAAGTCCCAATCCTTATCCAACTATACTTTACAACATCATCACTTTGATACATCAAAGCATTCACCTCAACACATGAGGAACAACCTTTTACAATTTAAGGCTTAGTCATTCTTGAGTCCAACTCAAGAATCTACTCCAAGTTCCTGAGTCCAACTCAGGCTCCCTACCTCAACACATGAGGTCCAATCCTGGCTACACAAGATTGGCTTAGAGTGTCAGAGATATGGATCTAGATAAACTAGCTTACCTATCTATGCAAAACAATAATATATCAACAATAAGTATAGAAAGAGAACAAGAGAAAAGAGTACACCAGATATACGTGGTTCACCCAATTGGGCTACGTCCGCGGGAAGGTAGTCTTCTATTATCTCCGTAATATCTCCCTCAAGCTTACAAGAGAGCAATGCCAATAACCCCAATACAATATAGCAATACTTGTGTTGAATAGGTAAAGATCATGATGAGTGTTGTGACTCCCTTGACTCTATTATATACTAAGAGATGAGGAGGAATTACTCTCACATATTACATGTGGGATAATATAATTCTCCATAATAACATCTCTTTATATAATAATGAATATCAAGAGTATACATTACCATAATGAATATGGGATATAATGTATTACTCTTTTACATAAGATTGTGGATATCTTCCGACATAATCCAAAGACATTATTACCTTCCAAGGAATATAGAATATTCCAACACTCCCCCTTAATAATGGCTGGGAGAAAATCCCACTAACAAAGGAAGGAAAGAGTCATTAGTAGTCCCCCTTGATGACAACTTCCCTCATCCCAAGTAAGGAACGAAGATGCACATACTTCTCGACTATTAAGGATTTGGTGAAGATATCAGTTGCCTGCTGCTCTGTAAGACAATACTCAAGAGAAAGAACACCATCTGCAACGAGACCTCGAATGTAATTATCATAAAGATCAAGATGCTTTTTCTTGGAGTGATATACCGGATTATAAGCAAGCTGAATTTCACCATGATTGTCACACTTCAATAGAGTGGAAGATTTTGGAACCATACCAAGAATAGTGAGAACATGTCATAACCAAACTACTTCCTTTGATGCTTCTTCGGCTGCTCTATACTATGCTTCACACGAAGATAAAGAAAGAGTCTTCACCTTTTTGTTGAACCAAGAAATCAGACCTTAACCAAGTTGAATGTCCCCTTCCCAGTCAGAATGTGTATAGCCAGAAAGTGAAATTGTAGTACCGCTTGAATAAAAAACACCATAGTACAATGTCCCCTGTAAATATCTCAGAATTCTCTTGGCTTCCTACCAATGAATTTCATGAGTTTGTTTCATGAACCATGAAACCATACTGACGACGAAAGAGAGATCTGGTCTGCTGTGAGTTAAATATATCAAACTGCCCACGGGCTAACGATAAAGAGTAGTATCAACAAGAGGAGTAGTACACTCAACAATTAACTTTACACTGGAATGAAAAGGCGTAGGAGCAGGTTTACAACCACTCATGTGGAAACGAGCCAATAAATCTGTAGCATACTTCGGTTGAGAGAGAAAAATACCATCTTCTAGATGCCAAATTTGAAGACCCAAGAAATAGTGCAATATATCAAGATCAGTCATTTCAAACTGCTTTTGAAGGTCACTTTTCGTACTTTGAATGAGAACAAGTTGGTTGCTAGTGATAATAAGATCATCAACATATAAAACAATAACAATGATATTATCATCAACATGCTTAACATACAGGTTAGGATAAGATATACAACGCTTAAAACCATTATGCAAGAAATATGCATCAATTTTTTCATACCAAGTCCTAAGTGCCTGTTTAAGACCATATAAAGACTTGTGTAATTTACATACTAAACTTGATGATTCAGCATTAATAAAACTAGGAGGTTGTTGCATATAAATGTCTTCATTAATATCACCATTTAAAAAAACACTTTTAACATCCATTGGGTGTATTTCTCATTTATAAGATGCAACAATAGATAAAATGGTTCTTATTGTATTCATTTTAGCAACATGAACAAAGGTTTCATTATAATATATACCTTCAAGTTAATTAAAACCTTTTGCAACTAATCTATATTTATACTTTTCAATATGTCCTTCTGCAGTAAATTTAGTTTTATAAACCAATTTACAACCAACTAAATTATTTCCTGAAGGAAGAGGAACAAGAGACCAAGTCTTTTTCTTCATAAGAGAATCATACTCAGTAGACATAGATTGTTCCCAATGAGGTTTACCCTTAGCTTGAGCATAAGTAGTAGGATCATATGTGGCCAAAAGTTTGGTCATAAGAGCAATGTTAGATCTAGTTCTAAGACTATCGGAAGGGATTCCGATATCACTTTCTGCAGATTCAAGAGTTTTTCGGGCCCAAATAGGAAGGTTAGAAGGGACAAAAGTCACTTCAGGAGCTTCGAGACATTCAGGTGGAATACTTGAAGAAGAAGAAGAAGAAGGTGAACTAAGATCAGTCACAGAACTAGAAGGAGTAATCGAGATAGGAGTAACATGTGATAAGGGAATATTCAGAGTAAAATGAGGTTCGACAGACTTAGGTGTTGGAGAGACTTCAATAAATCGAACATCTATTCTAATGATGACACTTTGATTAGAAGGATCAAACAACCTATAAGCCTTAGAATCCTCAAAACAACCAATGAATATACACTTGTGAGACTTGGGTTCTAACTTTTTCCGTTTGTCATTAGGAATATGAGCCCAACATTCACAACCAAACACTTTAAAGTTACTAATATCAGGTTTTCTACAATTCCATTTTTCCTCAGGGGTAACATGCTTAACATCTTTTGTAGGAACTCTATTTGAAATAAAGTTAGCACAACTGATGGCTTCAACCAAAAATTTCTTATGTAATCCTTTAGAATAAAGCATACATCTAGCCATTTCAACTAAAGTTCTGTTTTTCCTTTCAGAAATACCATTTTGTTGAGATGTGTAAGGAACAGTATTTTGATGTCGAATTCCATGTTTAGATAAAGAAGCTTCAAATTATTTTGTAATGAATTCCCCCCCATTATCAGTTCTTAAAGTCTTAATATTTTTACTAGAATCATTTTCAACCAAGAATTTAAAAGTTTGAAACATAGAAAAAGTATCACTTTTATTTTTCAATAAATAAACCCATGATTTTCTAATAAAGTCATCAATAAAGGTAAAAAAATAGACTGCATGTAATATAGAAGGAACTTCAAGAGGACCACAAATGTCACTATGAATTAATTGCAAAGGTTCTTTAGCATGCCAAGATTTACCTTTATCAAACATTTCTCTATGATGTTTACCAAGAACGCAACCTTCACAAACACCGTTAGTAGACGAAATATGAGGTAAGCCATGTACCATTTTAGTTAACATTTGCATTTTACCAGAATTCAAATGTCATAATCTTTCATGCCATAATTTACTTAGTTCATCAGCATGAGCAACATAGGAATAAAAAGATTGTCTTTTAGTTGAATTAAAACCAGCAAATTTATATAAACTAGCAGTATGATCAACAGGACCAGAAGAAACTACTTTAAAATTTTGATTGATATCTTTAAGAACATAATTATCAGGCCAAGCTTCAAATTTAAATCCTTTTTTACATGCACGATAAATAGAAAGTAAGTTGATGGGCATATTTTCAACATGAAAAACATCTTCCAATTGACCATTAGCAACATTAACATTACCAGAACCAATTATGAAAAGTTGTTTACCATCACCTATAACTTTTACCATCAAATATAGATACTTTCTTAGATGTGTTTTTATTATTGTCATAAGATGTAAATAAAGAAGCATTATCATTAATATGTTTAGAAGCACCATAATCCATTATCCATTCCACATTAGAAGAAGAATTACTAGAAGAAACAATAGATGCACATAAAGATACTTGGGATTCATCATAACCTTTCTTTTTAGCCTTAGACATTAAACGTTTCAATTTAAATCAATTCTTTTCAGGATGATTAGTTTTACCACAATGCTTACAAGGATCGTACACTTTCTTCTTCTTACTAGATTCATGATGTGCATTAGAAGCATTACCCGAATTATTAGTAGGTTTTGAAGTGTGTGAACAAGAACCTTTAGCATTATCAAAAATTCTCCTAGGATCCTTATTATGTGCCATTAGAGCTTTATTAGGTGAGACTTGTTCTTAAACAATTAACCTTTCTTGCTCATTAATCAACCCTTTACAAAAATCATCAAAAGTAGGTTTCGTGGTATTTGAAGACAATTCAAGAGCTCTATTCCTAGTTTGAATGAACATATCAAAACAAGATGTCATTTTTTGTTCTACAAGAATTATAAGAGCAGTGTATGTTTTCTTGTAATCTTTACCACAATTGATTTAATTTTCATTTAAGGTTTTCACTTCAACAAGATATAATTCTACCCTTTCAAAGTTAGTAGGATCTAGCTCAAAAATCTTCTTTTCAAGGTAATAAGCAAAAACATCATCATATTTATCAAATAAAGAAGCAAGAATTTTCCATACCTCAACTAGGATGTCTTCTGCCTCTATACTTACCTGAAGACTATCTGAACCGTTTGACCAATGAGCCCTCTTGCTTGATCGCATTTATCTTCCCATATAGCCACAGCTTGAGCATCAACAGGTTTCATGTGTTCACAATTAACAATCCTCCATAGATTCTTACTCCTGAGAACATCAATCATTTTTCTCTTCCATGTAAGATAATTAGGACCAACAAGTTCAGGAACAAAGCTACTTTTGAAGTCATAATGGTAGAAAAATAAAACCCAAATGCTAGAAATGACAAGAGAAAAACAAGTGAATAATAGAAGACTGAAACACTTTTACCTGTGTTGTTTGACAGAAACAAAAAAAAGAACAAAAAATTTACTTACAACCCTTTTGAAAAGTGCCAAGAAAAGTCACTCACAGGTTTTCCAACAGGAAACTAGCAAGTAAAAACTGAGACTCGCGGGTTCTAGACGACAAAGGTCATGGTTACTTGCGGGTTTACAGTAGAGTCAATCGCGGGTTAGCGAGTCTGTAAAGGTGAATGTTGTGGTTCTTATCGAGGTGCTCGCGGGTGTCTATGCAGTAAAGTCGTGGCTATGCCAAAGCACTCGCGAGTCTCTGCATGGGAGGGTAGCGAGTAGACTGAAGTAAACGCGATTTAGCAATGAGAATAGTCGCGAGTATTCCATAGAACATGCGGGTCTGATCACTGGAAGTCGCAGATCTGCAGTATACTCACAGGTTTGCAGTAGGCACAGTCGCGGTTAACCGCGGGTTCTTCAAAGAAAAAGTCGTGAACATTAAGTTTGAGGCCGAAAACAATGTTGAATCTGTCGAAGGAAAAAACCTGGACAAAGTGTACCAAACTTGGACAAAAACTGCTTATCTGATAATCGGAAGATAGATCTCCTTCAGGAGAATTAGAAAATCATATAGATCTAAAAAAAACAATCAAGAAAGCCTTAAAAAAATTCTGCAAAAAAAACTTCACAACAAGGTTAGGGTTAGAAAAATAACTACAGAAACATGCCCAAATTGAAGAGAAGCCTAATGGCTACCAGATAGAAAGCAAATCTACAAAATAAACAATGGCCAAATGATAAAATATTGTTTGAAAGCAATAGAAGGTGCTAGATCATAGCAACTAACTCTGATACCATGTCAAAGATATGGATCTAGATAAACTAGCTTACCTATCTATGCAAAACAATAATATATCAACAATAAGTACAAAAAGAAAACCAGAGAAAAGAGTACACCATATATACGTGGTTCACCCAATTGGGCTACGTCCATGGGAGGTGTCTTCTATTATATCCAGAATATCTCCCTCAAGCTTACAAGAGAGCAATGCCAATAACCCCAATACAATATTGCAATACTTGTGTTGAATAAGTAAAGATCATGATCAGTGATGTGACTCGCTTGACTCTATTATATACTAAGAGATGAGGAGAAATTACTCTCACATATTACATGTGGGATAATATAATTCTCCATAATAACATCTTTTTATATAATAATGAATATCAAGAGTATACTTTACCATAATGAATATGGGATATAATGTATTACTCTTTTACATAAGATTGTGGATATCTTCCAACATAATAGAAAGACATTATTACCTTCCAAGGAATATAAAATATTCCAACATAGAGAATGACTTGTGATGTTCTACATTTAACATATCCATCCATAATGATTATTGTATGGTGTCATCCTACCTTAAGGGTTTTCTTATTTAATGAAGTATTGAACGTTTCTATTATTTTTGTAGATATATTTTTTTATTCACCTTAATATCTAAGGATCATAATGAAAAGGTATGTAAGATTTTAAGAAAAGGTGTTACGGTTGCACTCCAAACTTCACAACAAATAAAAAACTATGAAATTATCTAAGGAAAAGGTGTGGTGTTTTGGGAACATGGAGGTTCAAACAAGTCAAAGTTTCCTTTGTAATCTGCACTCATAGATATAAAAGAATAATCCCTATAGGGATATGCAAATTTGGGAAGTGATGTAGGCTATGTGAAGCTTGTGACATGGTGCAAAGCATGTAGAGAAAGTTAGACAGAGGAAAGTATGTGAAGAAAGGCATTTAGATAAAAATATCCAAGGCAAGGAACTTGACAAATCAATGCATCATGAGCTCTTCTTGTTTAGAAGAGGGAATTTTCATTGAAGTAAGAATAAGAGCCCCAAGACAAAGAACATTGAGGAATACTTTAAAGACAATTTGGTCATGTACGATGTCAACACATGTACACATTAATGAATCACTAAATGTCACATGGCATGTCACATACCCCAATTTTGCAAAAATAATGTAATTATTTTATTAATATTCCTGAGACATTATGTTAAATTTAATGCTAAGTAAGAATGGATGACTCAGCAGAGTCTCCAGAAATGGAATGTAAATTCTGAATAATTATTATTAATAAATAAATTATGGAGACAACAGCATGGGAGAGCTGTTAAAAGAGGTTACTGGTCTAACTGGTGGATGGAACTAGGTGGAAAGACAAAAGACAAGTGGCAGCATCCTCAAACACTTCCTGAGTTGCAGGTGGCAACTTCCCTATATTTTGGGGTCATGATTCCCCAAGGAAGTGGAATCTGAGCAGGTGGCTCATTAATGACAGTTAACCCAACTAAGACCTAGGAAATCTTTTAAATACTACTCAATGAACTGAGCTGGGGGTTCAGCATTGTTCTAGAGGGAGAATACATTCAGGTGAATGCTATTCAGGAGTCCCATTGAGGAAGTGGGAAAACAGTAAGGAAGTGTTTTGAGTCAGGAAGTTGCAGTAACTTGGTTCCAGTATAGCTGCTTTGGCTGAGGGAATTGTTGGCTGTACCTAGTTCCAGCCAGTTAGACCAGAGCAAGCTCGGGGGTCCTGAGAAGTGCTGTCTGGGCACTCTCCAGGAATTGGTAGAGAGGAACAGTCTCCCATTGCTGTTATTGTCTACCATAGATACAGGTTCTGCCACTCTTCCTGCTGTTTATTTAATTAATTTAAATGTAGAATGGACTATCTCATCTGTGTGTTGAATAGTATTTATTTCAGTAAAGTAGTCTCTCTGTATTATCTTTTGATAGAATTTGCAGAATTCATATGTCTTAAAATTACTATGAAATATTCCCATAGAGAAATTTACAGATATAAATTCTATTAGAGCATTATACCAGTTTATATCTGCTTCATATTTCAGTCAACTAGATTACAGGTTATTCTCTGTATCGAGCTAAAGGAGAACAAAACTTATACCAGTAAATTATCTATATTTAGAACATAACTGACTGTTATCCATTATTACCAGCATATGTTACTGCTCATTTCGAGCTCAAACCAAACAGTAAGTGTAGTATTAGTCTAAATCTTTTAGTTATATTACAGTATTTAGTACAAAATTATGTTCGAAGAAATCTGCATAGGAATGCACAGTTTCGACAGATACCTGTCTTAACATCAACTTTACTTTCAAACCTAGAACTCATATTTACATAGATAGCTATCGAACCTAACTATGATTGCCTTAACAAATATAAACCCTCTTAGTTATTTACTGTAATGAGGTTAAATTCATTATAAGTATTTCTCCTTGAGAGTGGACAACAATTCTATCACGGCCGTATCCAGACCACATTGTTTCGACAGATTGAAAACAAAAGAAAAGAAATGCCTTATATAACAGTTCGAACCTACAGGAGATCCCATACATAGTTCAGGCATACATTTTTATTCACAGTTACAGTCATTATTTATACAAAAACTTTCACATAAATATTTCGACACACACACCCCAAACATATAGTTAATCTACAGTATAACTGACATAAGTCTTTCTCTTCAAAAGTTACGAATGATACCAGGAAGGCGCAGGAGTAAAACTGTTAATAGCACGGAATCCAATTTACAATTAAGATTTTTAAACTTAATACTATAGTATTTATAGCCATGTGTCACAACAGAGTTGACAGAGTTATTTTAAACAAGACCAACTTATTGACTGGCTCGAAGCCGAGTCTTATTACATAGAGACTTCATTATCCAAACCACAAGCATAGATTACTATTCGTTATCGAGCTTATTTTTACATGTATTTCACAGCACTGTCTTAGGGTTTTCCTATCAATAGTCAAACATCTTAACACGCAGAGAAGTTATCAACGAACTCAGCCTATGATGGCTTTTACAAACCCTATTATTAACTATTGAAAGGGAGACATTCGTCACAGTACGAAAACATAAAAACCAAAATTATACAATGCTTTTCCAGCCGCAACAGAATTAAACACTTCTCATATTTCTTCATCTAATACAGTAAGGAATAGCAAACCCCATCATTTTCATTAACACCCAGAAACCAAATAAACGCAGAGAACTCATTTATTACTATCCCTACAACCGAGTTATCATCCTCTGTAAGTATCTGAGAACTCAAAACAATCCCTATATTTAAACACTTTGTTCATTTAATAAAAACGCAGAATGATACACGGTCACATGACAGGCTCAATATTTACAGTATCTTTTAGCTTATACAGCGTTGGGTAAAACCCTGTACTTTGAAAATACAATAACAATAACAACCCCAGGGCCTCATAACAGACTGAGCCGTAGATTGTTCTTCGTAGACATGTCGGGGTAACAAACCCTATCAACTATAAGCAAACAATTTCATACATGGGACAGCATCCATAACACTAAAAACGACAACAACCCAGTTACAAAGGAGGTCCTTCCAGGTATAAACCTAGCACAACAAAACCAACAAAGGGAGAGACGGCCATGGAATAACCAGGCTTACCCGGAGGAGCCAGCGCTGGAGATGAAGCCCCGTGCACCTTCAGGAACCTCATGACCTGCACATTACAAAGTGCCGAGAAGTGTCAACATTAATTTAAATATAAATAATCATTTGCAAAACCGAAAAACTGTGAAACCATTGCTATATTCTTACCTGAGTTTTTCGGAGAAGGCAAACCCTGTGAATAACCTGGTAGCCACAGGTTAAGCCGAGTAACAAAACCACATCATATTCGTCAGAAGAATGAGCTAGATAACTCCAAGTTCCTCTCTTTGATAGCCGTGACAGGCATTGTATTGAACAAACCCTAAGACATGAACCAGTCGAGGAAGCACGACTTAAAAACTATTACACGACCATCTCATGGTAAAAACAATGGAGAAAACCCTGCCTCTAACTCAGACTAGCAATAGTGTAAGTCTATAGGTAGCATGCGACCCAAACACTGTGACAGCAAACGAAACAAGATGCCCAATAAATTGTAGCAGACGCCAATAGCAGAGCCCACAGACTTCTAAACTACCAGAGAATAAAACAACGTGACAGAACCATTAAGCAAAGTGCATTTTACAGTGCCCAACTGACGAGTTCAGACCAGGAAGGGTTTCTCCCTTACAACCCGAGCCCGAAGGCAGAGAAATAACCAGACAAGGGTTTCAATACTGGCTTATATATCGCCAAACGCAAGGAGGAGAGCCAACCACGTAGGCATTAAATTTATCAACTTCATATGGGTTAAATTTCTATAGTTCAGTTGCAGCTCGATTTATTGTTCATCGATTTTAAATCATTGCATGGATATAAGTTTTGATCAACGTAGGGAAAAAACGCTATGATGGATACACAATCATTGCATAGTATACATTTTGAAACCAAGCCATCGATAATGTCAAGGGCACATTATTTATTCCCTACAATCATTTGAACAACGATGTAGTCAATTTCAAAAGAGAACTTCACAACATTTAAACATTGAAATATTACCTTTTACTATATGTTTGGATATACCTTGGTTATATAAGTCTTAATTATCATAATTCTCCCAATATTATTGTTAAACAATCAACAAGGAGAATAACAATCTTTATTATTATGATGTATAAATATAAACTCATCTACAGGTCCATACCATGAACGTAGTTTAAAAACAAGGCACAGTTAGATGACATAAGTTGAACAAAAATACTAAGTAGACATTGGACTTTGAAATATAGATGAATATAATGGAACATTGCTAGAGGCGTCACTTTTCCAACTCATACTAATAACCAGTAATCACAGCTAATAGTTGACAGTAGGTTACATTATGCTAACGTTACGTTACGCATACGATGAACATAATACAAACAATTGTTCCAGTGATAGTTTACAGTATTAACATAGAGTCATGTTCATAACGCAATGGATATGACGGAAACATTGTAATTCATCGCAAAACCTGATGATACTATCCAGGATAAGAGATATCATGTCGAGGCAGACTATCAATCTTATTTCAAGCGTAAAATTCACGAAAAGAACTTTACTGTCTTACCCAACAACCAGTAATACTAAATAGATCTTCTTGAGTTTTTACAGTGCAGGGAAAGGAGTTTGATGCTTACAAAAAATAAATTACAGTGATCCATACTTCACCGGTGTACCTGCGAACAAAAGACAAATTATGCATTAGCTCATAAGCTAAGTAAGTCAGTCAGCTATGGCTAGCTCTCCCTTTGAAGTTAGAAACGAAAACAGTCAACATTTAAAATCAAAAGAATCACATTTGTATTAAAAAAGAACCTTTTAAACAAGATTATGATTAGTTACTGAAATTAAACAGGACCAGGAATGCAATTAATTAACATTTATTGTTATAATAAAAAAAATTTAAATTCTTCAGAAATTTCGGGTTTTGACATGTGGTATCAGAGCATGGTTCAGGCACTAGGCTTGGATGTGACTCCACTAACTTCCGCAAAAACAGTGACCACAAAAGAATTTTTTTTTTAATATATAAAGTACTAACTTATATTTCGGTTTCATGAACAGAACAGAAAATTTCCTTTTTTCTGAATTTTTCAGACAGGTATGGAAAAACTGGGAGAATACGCTGAGGAGGAATCTCCAAATGCTGTGACAAGACAAATGTCAAGAGAACCTGAGACAGAAGAAGTAATTGCTCACACCACTGAGCTGATGCAGACCATAAGAGGATTAAAAACAGAGATGGAAACAGTCAAGAAGGATAATGAAAGGATTTTAAAGACTCAGGAGCAGTTAAATCAGCTATTGATAGAAAAATTTCAGACAGAAGGAAGGAGCAAACGAGCTGACTCCGAAGAAGTTAGTCATCAAAAAGGGTCAAAAAGGACAAAACCAGCTAAATCCGACAGCAGTTCATCATCTGAAGAAAGGAAGGGACAACCCAGTTATCACACTAGCAGTGAAGCTGAGCTGCATAATCGAAGGAAAAAGTACAGGCCTTATGAAGAGATTTCCGGGGAGTTTAAGAAGATAAAGCCCCCAACTTTCAATGGAGAATCTGAAACTGGAGAAGAGGCGGAATCCTGGTTATCCGGGATGAGAAAATATTTTCAGATCTATAACTACTCAAATCAGCTGAAGGCACGAATGGCCATCTACAACCTCTCGGGAAAGGCGGACATATGGTGGCAAGATCTGAAAAGGGTCAAGGGGATTAAAGAGAGAGAAGTTAATTGGAGTACTTTTAAAAGATACTTCAAGAAGAAATTTCTGTCTGAACAGTATTATGAGGAGAGGGCCAAGGAATTTTATGAACTAAAGCTAGGATCTATGACGATGAAGGACTTAAACAGTAATTTCTTAAGTTTGTTGCGGTATGTACCGTATTTTGTCGAAGAAAAACCAAAAATACAACGGTTTCTTAGTTGTCTGCCCTATCATATCAAGGACAGAATTGAATATGACAACCCCAAAACACTGGAAGAAGCTATGCGAAAAGCAAATTTCTGTTATGAACAGAATAAAAAGAAAGAGGGGATAGCCAGCTGGAAAGCCAAAAAGAACAGCAATCCGATCGAGTACAAGAAAAAGGAGTTTGTCCCCCATAAAAGTTTCAAGAATGGCAAAAACGGCAACCACTTTAATGGTAAAAGCTTCCAGGGAAACAAAAATGGAGCTGTCAGCCATTCCAACAATTACAAAAGCAGCAAGGAGGCTCCTAATAATCATGGAAACTACACCAAAAATTTTGAGCGAAAAGAACCTGTCAAGTGCTGGGAGTGTAATGGGCCACATTATGCTTCAGTCTGCCCAAACAGAAAGAAACAAATCAGCAATATTCATACTGTTCAAGATGAAATGACAGTTGCAGATTTTGCAGGAACTATGCCCCGAATCAATGCAGCGTTGGAAAACCGCCAGGCTGACTACCAAACTTCTATTGTGGAAGTAGGAGGTATGATTAACAAAACCCCTGTTACTATTTTAATAGATCCAGGTGCTAGTCTTAGTTATATTTCACCTCAGCTGGTAGAAAAATGTAAACTGACTGTTGAAAGATTTGAAAATTCTTGGTCTGTACAACTAGCTACTGGGGCAAAAAGGAAAGTAAACTGTTATGTAAAAGAATGCATCTTAAACATGAATGATTTAAGAACTACAGTTAAACTAAACATCTTACCACTTGGCTCTTATGACATACTTATCAGAATGGACTGGTTGGAACAACATAGGGTCGTTTTAAACTGTTTTGACAAAACTTTTAGATGTGTAAACAGTAGTGGACAGCCTGTAACTGTCAGGGGTATCCCTAGGAAAACAGTAGTTAGGCAGATTTCTGCCTTACAACTTAAAAGGGCAGTCAGAAAAGGGTGCAAGACCTATGCTGTGACCATTACAGATGAGACGGATAAGTCTGAAAGCAATCAGAAAACAGTAGGGAACATCCCTGTAGTCAATGATTTTATTGACGTTTTTCCGGAGGAAATCCCAGAATTACCTCCCAAAAGGGAGCTAGACTTTACAATTGAGCTAGTACCAGGTGCTGTACCCAGTTCAAAAGCCCCGTATCGTATGAATATTTTGGAGCTTAACGAGTTGAAAACTCAGTTAAAGGAGTTAATAGACAAGAATTATATTCGACCCAGTGTATCCCCTTGGGGAGCACCAGTAATTTTTGTTAAAAAGAAGGACGGAACTATGCGACTTTGCATAGATTATCGTCAACTGAACAAGATGACGATTAAAAACAGGTATCCATTACCTCGTATAGATGATCTGTTTGATCAGCTACGTGGAGCTACGGTATTCTCTAAGATCGATCTGAGATCGGGTTACCATCAGGTGAGAATTAAAGAAGAAGACATTTTCAAAACAGCTTTTAGAACAAGATACGGACATTACGAATTTGTCGTAATGCCATTTGGGCTTACTAATGCCCCAGCTGTTTTTATGTGCTTAATGAACAACATAATGCACAAGTACTTAGATAAATTTGTTGTCGTATTCATCGATGACATTTTAGTCTATTCTAAGAGTGAGGAGGAACATAAAGAACACTTACGTATAGTCTTACAAGAACTAAGAGAACAGCAGCTCTTTGCGAAATTCAGTAAGTGTGACTTCTTCAAAGATGAAATCCAGTACTTAGGACATGTAGTCACTAAGGAGGGGATTTCAGTTGATCCTGAAAAGATTCGGGCGATTGAAGAATGGCCAGTACCTAAAGATGTAACGAACGTTAGATCTTTCATGGGAATTACCGGTTACTACCGGAGGTTTATTGAAGGCTTTTCAAAAATAGCCAACCCAATCACTTCTTTGCAAAAGAAAGGCAAGAAGTTTGATTGGAATGCGAAGTGTGAAGAAAGTTTCAAGAAACTTAAGACCTTATTGACAACTGCACCTATTCTTAGAATAGCGGACCCAAATAAAGATTTCGTAGTTTGCACCGACGCTTGTAACGATGGTTTAGGCGGAGTACTGACTCAAGAGGGACATGTCATTGCTTACGAATCTAGGAAGCTGAAAATCCATGAAAAGAATTATGCCACCTATGACTTAGAATTAGCTGTTGTAATTCATGCTTTAAAGATGTGGCGACACCACCTAATAGGCAGAAAATTCACTTTACTAACGGATAATAAAGGTCTGAAATACCTTTTAGATCAGCCTAATTTAAATGCAAGACAAGCCAGGTGGTTGGCATTCCTAAGTGAATACGATTTTGAAATCCAACACATAAAAGGGAAGGAAAATAAGGTGGCTGATGCCTTGAGCAGAAATGCAAAGCTAAATTTTATATCAGCTAGCAGCACTTACACCTCTGATTTAAATGAACAGCTGGCTGAAGGGATAAAATTAGACGAAAATTATCAGCATTTACAAACTGCAGCCAAAGAACAACCCACCGAAAGTTTGGTAAAAGGGTATAGTTTAAATGAAAACGGATTTTTATTGTTTAAAGACAGGCTGTATGTTCCAAATGCACCTAAAGTTAAACTGTTAATTCTAGATGAAATTCATAAAACCCCTTACTCCGGGCATCCAGGCTACCAAAAGACCGTCACCATGTTGAGAAAAGAATATTTCTGGCCTAACATGAAATCTGAAACAGCCGAGTATTTAGCTAGATGTTTGGACTGCCAACAAGTGAAAACAGAACACCAACATCCCGCTGGATTGCTGCAACCTTTACCTATTCCTAGCTGGAAGTGGGAGATAATCAGCCTGGATTTCATTACGGGCTTACCCAAAAATCAACATCAGAATGATTCAATTATGGTAGTCGTAGACAAATTAAGTAAATCAGCACACTTTATTCCTGTTAAAACCACATACAAGGCTGCAAACATAGCAGATATCTTTCTAAAACAGATTTTTCGGTTACACGGTATTCCAAAGGTTATTATATCAGACAGGGATCCTAAATTCACAGGAAATTTTTGGAGATCCTTGTTCAAAGGATTAAACACCACTTTGAATTTCAGCACCTCTTTCCATCCTCAGACGGACGGACAAACTGAAAGAGTTAATCAGGTATTAGAAGATCTGTTAAGGATGTATGTTAAAGATCAACCAGGTAAGTGGGAGGATTATTTACACTTAGCAGAATTTGCATACAATAACAGCTATCAATCATCAGCTAAGTTTAGTCCTTTTGAGATTTTGTATGGACGAAAATGCAACACTCCTATCTCTTGGAGTAATCCAGTAGATAGATTAGTGTTAGGACCTGATTTATTGAAAGAAATGGAACAGATTGTGAAACAAGTGCAGGAGAACTTGAAGATTGCCCAGGATCGGCAAAAGAGTCAAGCAGATTTGAAAAGAACTCCTAAAGAGTTCCAGGTAGGTGAACATGTGTTCATCAAGGTAAGGCCAAAGAAGAGCTCCCTAAGATTAGGAAGTTGTGCAAAATTAGCACCACGTTACTGTGGTCCATTTGAAATTTTATCTAGAATCGGTCAAGTTGCTTATCAGTTAGCATTACCACCAAATTTAAAAGTACACAATGTTTTTCATATCTCTGTTTTGAAAAAGTATGTTCATGATGCTACTCATGTTATTGATTGGAACATTGTACAGGTAGAACCAGAAGGGGAAGTTCTGGTGGAACCGGATTGTATCCTCGGGAGGAGGGAAATTACTCTACGGAACCGCATAATTGGACAAGTGAAGGTGCAATGGAAGCACCTTAGTCCTGAAGAAGCTACCTGGGAACTGGAAAGTAAGATGCGGGAAGCATACCCTCATCTATTCCAGCAGGTGGCTGAAGAAGAGGAATAAGTAACATCGAGGACGATGTTACATTCTAAGGGGGTGTGTATGTCACATACCCCAATTTTGCAAAAATAATGTAATTATTTTATTAATATTCCTGATACATTATGTTAAATTTAATGCTAAGTAAGAATGGATGACTCAGCAGAGTCTCCAGAAATGGAATGTAAATTCTGAATAATTATTATTAATAAATAAATTATGGAGACAACAGCATGGGAGAGCTGTTAAAAGAGGTTACTGGTCTAACTGGTGGATGGAACTAGGTGGAAAGACAAAAGACAAGTGGCAGCATCCTCAAACACTTCCTGAGTTGCAGGTGGCAACTTCCCTATATTTTGGGGTCATGATTCCCCAAGAAAGTGGAATCTGAGCAGGTGGCTCATTAATGACAGTTAACCCAACTAAGACCTAGGCAATCTTTTAAATACTACTCAATGAACTGAGCTGGGGGTTCAGCATTGTTCTAGAGGGAGAATACATTCAGGTGAATGCTATTCAGGAGTCCCATTGAGGAAGTGGGAAAACAGTAAGGAAGTGTTTTGAGTCAGGAAGTTGCAGTAACTTGGTTCCAGTATAGCTGCTTTGGCTGAGGGAATTGTTGTCTGTACCTAGTTCCAGCCAGTTAGACCAGAGCAAGCTCGGGGGTCCTGAGAAGTGCTGTCTGGGCACTCTCCAGGAATTGGTAGGGAGGAACAGCCTCCCATTGCTGTTATTGTCTACCATAGATACAGGTTCTGCCACTCTTCCTGCTGTTTATTTAATTAATTTAAATGTAGAATGGACTATCTCATCTGTGTGTTGAATAGTATTTATTTCAGTAAAGTAGTCTCTCTGTATTATCTTTTGATAGAATTTGCAGAATTCATATGTCTTAAAATTACTATGAAATATTCCCATAGAGAAATTTACAGATATAAATTCTATTAGAGCATTATACCAGTTTATATCTGCTTCATATTTCAGTCAACTAGATTACAGGTTATTCTCTGTATCGAGCTAAAGGAGAACAAAACTTATATCAGTAAATTATCTATATTTAGAACATAACTGACTGTTATCCATTATTACCAGCATATGTTACTGCTCATTTCGAGCTCAAACCAAACAGTAAGTGTAGTATTAGTCTAAATCTTTTAGTTATATTACAGTATTTAGTACAAAATTATGTTCGAAGAAATCTGCATAGGAATGCACAGTTTCGACAGATACCTGTCTTAACATCAACTTTACTTTCAAACCTAGAACTCATATTTACATAGATAGCTATCGAACCTAACTATGATTGCCTTAACAAATATAAACCCTCTTAGTTATTTACTGTAATGAGGTTAAATTCATTATAAGTATTTCTCCTTGAGAGTGGACAACAATTCTATCACGGCCGTAGCCAGACCACATTGTTTCGACAGATTGAAAACAAAAGAAAAGAAATGCCTTATATAACAGTTCGAACCTACAGGAGATCCCATACATAGTTCATGCATACATTTTTATTCACAGTTACAGTCATTATTTATACAAAAACTTTCACATAAATATTTCGACACACACACCCCAAACATATAGTTAATCTACAGTATAACTGACATAAGTCTTTCTCTTCAAAAGTTACGAATGATACCAGGAAGGCGCAGGAGTAAAACTGTTAATAGCACGGAATCCAATTTACAATTAAGATTTTTAAACTTAATACTATAGTATTTATAGCCATGTGTCACAACAGAGTTGACAGAGTTATTTTAAACAAGACCAACTTATTGACTGGCTCGAAGCCGAGTCTTATTACATAGAGACTTCATTATCCAAACCACAAGCATAGATTACTATTCGTTATCGAGCTTATTTTTACATGTATTTCACAGCACTGTCTTAGGGTTTTCCTATCAATAGTCAAACATCTTAACACGCAGAGAAGTTATCAACGAACTCAGCCTATGATGGCTTTTACAAACCCTATTATTAACTATTGAAAGGGAGACATTCGTCACAGTACGAAAACATAAAAACCAAAATTATACAATGCTTTTCCAGCCGCAACAGAATTAAACACTTCTCATATTTCTTCATCTAATACAGTAAGGAATAGCAAACCCCATCATTTTCATTAACACCCAGAAACCAAATAAACGCAGAGAACTCATTTATTACTATCCCTACAACCGAGTTATCATCCTCTGTAAGTATCTGAGAACTCAAAACAATCCCTATATTTAAACACTTTGTTCATTTAATAAAAACGCAGAATGATACACGGTCACATGACAGGCTCAATATTTACAGTATCTTTTAGCTTATACAGCGTTGGGTAAAACCCTGTACTTTGAAAATACAATAACAATAACAACCCCAGGGCCTCATAACAGACTGAGCCGTAGATTGTTCTTCGTAGACATGTCGGGGTAACAAACCCTATCAACTATAAGCAAACAGTTTCATACATGGGACAGCATCCATAACACTAAAAACGACAACAACCCAGTTACAAAGGAGGTCCTTCCAGGTATAAACCTAGCACAACAAAACCAACAAAGGGAGAGACGGCCATGGAATAACCAGGCTTACCCGGAGGAGCCAGCGCTGGAGATGAAGCCCCGTGCACCTTCAGGAACCTCATGACCTGCACATTACAAAGTGCCGAGAAGTGTCAACATTAATTTAAATATAAATAATCATTTGCAAAACCGAAAAACTGTGAAACCATTGCTATATTCTTACCTGAGTTTTTCGAAGAAGGCAAACCCTGTGAATAACCTGGTAGCCACAGGTTAAGCCGAGTAACAAAACCACATCATATTCGTCAGAAGAATGAGCTAGATAACTCCAAGTTCCTCTCTTTGATAGCCGTGACAGGCATTGTATTGAACAAACCCTAAGACATGAACCAGTCGAGGAAGCACGACTTAAAAACTATTACACGACCATCTCATGGTAAAAACAATGGAGAAAACCCTGCCTCTAACTCAGACTAGCAATAGTGTAAGTCTATAGGTAGCATGCGACCCAAACACTGTGACAGCAAACGAAACAAGATGCCCAATAAATTGTAGCAGACGCCAATAGCAGAGCCCACAGACTTCTAAACTACCAGAGAATAAAACAACGTGACAGAACCATTAAGCAAAGTGCATTTTACAGTGCCCAACTGACGAGTTCAGACCAGGAAGGGTTTCTCCCTTACAACCCGAGCCCGAAGGCAGAGAAATAACCAGACAAGGGTTTCAATACTGGCTTATATATCGCCAAACGCAAGGAGGAGAGCCAACCACGTAGACATTAAATTTATCAACTTCATATGGGTCAAATTTCTATAGTTCAGTTGCAGCTCGATTTATTGTTCATCGATTGTAAATCATTGCATGGATATAAGTTTTGATCAACGTAGGGAAAAAACGCTATGATGGATACACAATCATTGCATAGTATACATTTTGAAACCAAGCCATCGATAATGTCAAGGGCACATTATTTATTACCTACAATCATTTGAACAACGATGTAGTCAATTTCAAAAGAGAACTTCACAACATTTAAACATTGAAATATTACCTTTTACTATATGTTTGGATATACCTTGGTTATATAAGTCTTAATTATCATAATTCTCCCAATATTATTGTTAAACAATCAACAAGGAGAATAACAATCTTTATTATTATGATGTATAAATATAAACTCATCTACAGGTCCATACCATGAACGTAGTTTAAAAACAAGGCACAGTTAGATGACATAAGTTGAACAAAAATACTAAGTAGACATTGGACTTTGAAATATAGATGAATATAATGGAACATTGCTAGAGGCGTCACTTTTCCAACTCATACTAATAACCAGTAATCACAGCTAATAGTTGATAGTAGGTTACATTATGCTAACGTTACGTTACGCATACGATGAACATAATACAAACAATTGTTCCAGTGATAGTTTACAGTATTAACATAGAGTCATGTTCATAACGCAATGGATATGACGGAAACATTGTAATTCATCGCAAAACCTGATGATACTATCCAGGATAAGAGATATCATGTCGAGGCAGACTATCAATCTTATTTCAAGCGTAAAATTCACGAAAAGAACTTTACTGTCTTACCCAACAACCAGTAATAGTAAATAGATCTTCTTGAGTTTTTACAGTGCAGGGAAAGGAGTTTGATGCTTACAAAAATTAAATTACAGTGATCCATACTTCACTGGTGTACCTGCGAACAAAAGACAAATTATGCATTAGCTCGTAAGCTAAGTAAGTCAGTCAGCTATGGCTAGCTCTCCCTTTGAAGTTAGAAACGAAAACAGTCAACATTTAAAATCAAAAGAATCACATTTGTATTAAAACAGAACCTTTTAAACAAGATTATGATTAGTTACTGAAATTAAACAGGACGAGGAATGCAATTAATTAACATTTATTGTTATAATAAAAAAAATTTAAATTCTTTAGAAATTTCGGGTTTTGACATGGCATCCACAAAGGAAAGGATAACCATAAATAAAAATTGTAACACCTAAAATCCATGATAGGAGTTGATTATGTTGGGGGTTCCGTTGGTAGCATTTGGGTAATTTTCTAAGAAGATGAAAAGGTAATAAAGAGGTTGATAGGAAACATAGCAAGGAGATACAGAGAGATAGAGAGATGAAAACAACCCAAAGACAATTGAATGGGTTGCTTTCTTGGTCCCTTCACCTTCATAGAAGAAGGTAAGAATGACAACTAGTGCCAAGGGTTCCAGAACTTCATGAACCTATATGCATGAACTAAGCATAGTTTCAAATGGTGAAAAGAAGACTCAAGCACCAAGTTTTTCCATGTAAGGAGGAAGAACATACCTAATCTCTAAATGGGCACATAACAATCTCAGATAGAGAATGCAACGTATAGCACTAAAGAATATGGATTCTATTTAGAAAAATTGGGTTAGAGGATGAGCGATATAGACAAAAATGTTATAGAAAGGAGAGTGAAAAAAATGAATGATTGTTTCCAAAGATAGGGTATAAGTCATCTTTCCAACTTTGTTGTTAGCTATACTCATATTTGGTTTTGATTTTTCAAAGTCGTGATGCAATTCCAAAAATGAAGAGATAACAATATAAAAGGATTATTCCAAAGACCAAGATGACGAAAAGAAAAAATGAGGGGGGTACTTTCTTATCATATTTTATGATGATCCTTTTTATCAACTCAAAAGAACGAAGGTGTTTTAAAAAATAAATCTATGATCAAATTATCATTAGATTAAATTGGAAGAGGCATATATTCAAAATACCACATTTAGAACACATTATAGGAACAATTATGAGTTCTCGGTGCTACCTTTCAATTTGGCCAATGCACTGCCAATATTCATGAGGCTAATGAATGATGTGTTCCATAAATACTTGGATAATTTTGTCTTCGTATTTATTGTTGACATTTTGATTTATTCTTGGAGTGATAAGGAACATGAAGAACATATTCAAATAGTTTTGTAGATATTGTAGAAGCATGAGTTATATGAAAAGCATATCGATTGAGAATTATTCAAGGAGGAGATATAATACTTGATCCATGCCATATCAAAGGAAGGGTTGAAGGTAGATCCTAAAAATACCAATGCTATATCTAGTTGGATTATTGATAAGAATGTTGTAGAGGTAAAAACCTTCTTGGGTTTAGTGGGATATTACAAAAGATTTGTCAAGGGATTTTTGGAGATTTATATACCATTGTCTAAGTTAAAGTGTAAAGAGGCAAAATTCTTGTGGTTAACATTATATGAAGAAATATTTTGGTTCATACAATATTTCCTGTGTTAGTTTTCCATATTTTGAAAAGGAACTATTATTGTGCACTAATGACAACATAGAAGGTATTGGTGGGGTATTGATGTAGGAGGGTAGAGTAGTTAGTCAGGAGCCCAAGAAGTTAAAGAAGCATGAGAAGAATTATGTAACTCATGACTTAAAGCTCTTAGATATAGTGCATGATTTAAAAGCATGGCACCACTATCTAATTGAACATAAGTTCAATTTGTGTTCCAATCAAGAGAATTTGAAATCCTTGTAGAATCTACCATAGTTGAATTGTAGGAAATAGTGAAATGTGGAGTTTCTCAAAAGTTATGATTGCGAAACTTGCACATAAATGGGAAGGGGAACAAAGTAGTGGAAATTGAGTTGAAGAAGACATTTAGATGCAATTTTACAAGATTAGTTAGATTCAAGAGTTATGATTAGGATGTGTTATACTGACAACATGTTGTATCAGGAGGTATAAAGCGAGATTTTATCAAGAAAAGAAGCTGGAGCAAAAAAGAGTCCAAGAAGTATGAGGATTTCTACCTAGAATTAGAAGGATTTTTCCTTTTGAGAAACCAAAAGCATGTGCCAAACCAATTAGATATACAGATAATAGTATTTCATGGAGCCCATGATGCCCCTTAATTTGGCTATCTAGGTCACCAAAGAACATATTTGAGCATGAAGCATATATATTATTGGCTAGGTGTGAGAGAAAAAATAGTAGCATATGCGGTCAAGTGTTTATATTGTTAGAAGATAAAGTTGGAGAATTATAACCAATAGGGAAGTTGAATCCTTTGAATGTTCCTAACTAGGAGTGTGAGGAAATTGCTATGGATTTCATCGCATTGTTATTAAGGACATATAAAACTAATGATTCTATATTTTTCATGCTAAATCAGGTGACTTAGGTGGCACATTTTATTTCAGTAAAGACTACCCAACAATCATGTGATATATCCCATATATTTATTGGTTAGGTTGTACGGTGTGTTGAAAGCCATAATTTCATAATATGATCCAAAATCTACTTCAAAATTTTGGAGGAACTTGTTTTCAAGAGTTGCACACCAAATTGAGTTTCAATACAACTTATCATTGAGATTCAAATGGCTAAGCAAAGAGAGTGAATTAGAGACTAAAAGACATAATTCACATTTGTGTGACAAAGCAACCAAGGAGTAGGGAAGACTATCTTCCATTTGTGGAGTTTGCTTACAATAATGGTTACCTCCATATGTTGAAGAACCCATTTGAATCCTTACATGGGTAAATTATCAACCCATTTATAAGTTGGGATAACTTAGATATGAGGAAAACTCATAATAGTGGGACCTTAGAGGAAATGGAGAGCATAATTAAGCTAGTATAGCAAAGCATAAAGTTTGTGCATCATAGATGGAATATCTATGATAATAAGAAAAGTATAGAGGAAAACTTAGATTGGTGAGAAATTATTTCTCTAGATAAAACCAAACTTTCTGTGAGGTTAGATAAATGGAGGAAACTAGCATTGAGATATTGTGGAACTTTTGAGATTTGACACAAACTGGCGCAGAAGTTTAAGTATTGGATTCACCACCTCACCTAGATATTCATGATGTGTTCCATGTATCTTTACGTAGAATATGCACACCTAATCCGAACCATATCTTGGAATTTTATGGAATACATGTGTACGACACGGTGGAGTTCCACATTGATCCCTCAAGGATTATGTGTTCTAAATGACAATTGGCTTATAGATTGGATTCACCGCCTCACCTATATATTCATGATGTGTTCCATGTATATTTATGTAGAAGGTACATACCAAATCCGATCCATATCTTGGAATTTTATGGCATACATGTGGAGGACACAGGGAGTTCCACATTGATCCCTCAAGGATTGTGCATACTAAACAACATTGAATATAGAGAGCATAAGTATGCTAGTATTACAAAGAGTGAAGGTTTTACATCATAGATGGAAGATTTATGCTAATAAGACAAGGACAGAGAAAATACTCATGTTGGTGAGAAAGTAATTCTCTGGGTAAAACCGAAGAGACGTTCTTTGAGATTAGGTAAATGGAGGAAACTAGTATTGAGATATTGTGGACCTTTCAAGATTTGACACAAATTGGCTTTAGCACCTCACCTAGATATTCATGATGTTTTCCATGTACATTTACGTAGAAGGTACATACCTAATCCGAGCCATATCTTGGAATTTTATGGATACATGTGGGGGACACATGGGAGTTCCACATTGATCCCTCAAAGATTGTGCATACTAAACAACAATGTATAGGGATCAAAGTTATTAATTGGGTCAAAATTTGATGAAGACACTATTCATAGGTTGATGATACATGAGAGTTCGATTCTAGGATGAGGGGAATATACCCTTTTTTTATTGATTATTATCTCCATGGATATAGCTTATCTGAGGGGGGAGGACTCATAATACTCCATTTTGCTTCCTAACTTACTGTTATTATAGTTGTTATATGAGGACACATTTAGATCTATTGTTCATCTTGAGGTTATTATTTTATGCTTGCACATGTGTGTGTTTGTGTGTGCATGTGCATGCGCATGTGTGAACATTTGAATAATGGATATATTATTTCTGAGTTAAATCCATAATGCTATGTCATTTTTTTGTCGATCATTATGTTCTTTTGAAATTTATTGTGCACAAGTCCTATGAAATGATTATTTGTTATGTATAGATGTATTATGCTTGGGATTAGCCCAAATTGTTGAATGTGCATGTGAGTATTATGATGTTGATGAGATTGTAAGGTTATTGTTCCAAGATGAGAGGACTATAACCTTATTTGTTTATTGATGATTAGTTCCAAGGACATAGTTTCTTCAAGGGAGGAGGAGTTGTAATACCCATTTTTTCTTCCTATATTACTTTTATTATAGTTGTTGTATGAGAACACATTCATATCTATTGTTCGCTCTGAGGTTATTAGTTGATATTTGCAAATATATTTTCACATTTCATTAGTGGATCTTATGTTTGAGTTAAACCCTTGATTTAATGTTGTTTTTCTAAAAATAATTATATTATTTTGAGTATTATTGTACACATGACTACTATGAAATGATTATTGTTATTTAAATATGTACTATGATTGAGATTAGCCTAAATGTTTAAAGTATGTGCATGTCAGTACTATGATATTAATGATATTGCAGGGTCATTATTCTTGGGACCTACATTGACTCAGGTCAAATGTTGGGAGTAGCATACAAAAATCTAATATGAAAATTGTTGTGGGCACACTCCTTGGGAAATACTTCATCTCAATGGGGACGACCTAAGCCTAGGTAACGATAGATACCTTGTGGGTCAATAAATGTCATTGTTTCTTGGTTTCGGGGTACTGTTATGCTCCTAAAGTGAATTAGGGTTTGTAGTCGAGATGGGCTGGGATTATATTTAGTGAGTGAATTTCATGTGACATCATTCATTTTACCCTAATGAGAAAAGCGTGTTGGGAACTTATGTTGGGAAAACAAGGGAAACCTATTTTTTTGTGATTTTGAGACTTGTGAGTTCTTGGGAAAGGACTAAGTTGGTTTCCTTTGGTTTTTGACAATTTGTGACAACCTATACATTGTCTAATAATTAATTTAAATATCTAAACAGGATTGGGAGAATCAGAACCTACACGGGTATGTTATGCTTATCTTGTTTGAAAAGATCCAATGTTGAAGGTATTACATCACTATGGATAGGTTGGGAAGAGTTATTGTGCATCATGGATCCTTGCAGGGAGGGGTTGTTAGTGTTAGAAGCCTCTCCACTAGTCACTTAGATTATGGTCTTATGGATATTATTGTGTTGTTTGACTTGTGACTCAATGTTGAGTGTGGATATATGTTATTTCTAGTTGGTTATTTTATTGCTTGATTGTACTTTATTTTTGCCTCATTAAGTCAAGGCCCTGCATGGGGAGTGCCAAATACTCGACAACCTCTTTCTATTGTGGAGACCATAGGGTACCCAAATCCACATACAAATTATGCCCTTGATACCAAATTCAAATTTTCTTTCCATTGACTTGCTAAAATATTGATTTTAACAATGGAAGTAATACATTTATATAACAGTCAATTATCCAACATACCCATTTTATTATATCAAATTATTCCTACCATGGATGCATTCAAACCAGGCTCAATAATTCATGCACATAAACAATTCTATAACAATAATTGAAACAAACACATAATAGAGATCAAATTCATGGCATTCATGCATACACCATTGAGACACTTTATTTTAAATGTCCTCCAACCAACTCCAAGAAAAGGACATTCCTCCCTACCATAGGCACTCTATCAAGGCTTCTCTTTATTTGACATATGCACCCCTGATTTGGGGCTATCAGTACACAAGGGGAAAATTCCAAATTCTTTCACCCAAACACATTCACACTACCCAAAGGTGTAAAAACCCCCTCCACAGCTGTCCCCACCCTTGCACTCATTCCCCATCAACCTTCACAACACAAGGGATGATATCCCCATCCCCTTCTAGTGCTCCAACATAGGTTGGACATGAATTCTTTGTGTCAAGGTCCGAGGAAGCTCAGTTGTAGGTCATGTCTCTCTGACATGGCCACCAAGCCTAATCACACTAGTTTATCAGGGTATTTCGTGTGATAGGTTATGAAAAAAAATATTATTCTCTAATTACCAGTCAGGACT
This sequence comes from Larix kaempferi, assembly GCA_027924585.1. Lineage (NCBI taxonomy): Eukaryota > Viridiplantae > Streptophyta > Pinopsida > Pinales > Pinaceae > Larix > Larix kaempferi. Next base: position 8,468,387 of record BSBM01000252.1, read on the forward strand.
ACCACAGCATGGATGATCTCCCTTATTGAATGCTGGAATGACTGAATGAGTTTCTAACAAGATATATGCATGACTATGGATTGAAAAGTGACTTCCCCATAAGTGACCACTTTTCCCCCTTTTAATCTCACTTAGGATAACTAAACCCATAATTAATTAAAGTGATACTCAAACCGTAAGGTTCATAAACTTTGGTTAAAAAGGTTGATGAAGGCTAAGGACATTAGCTAGGGTCATAATCCATTAGCCCATCTCACTTCCCCCACTTATGGAATCATAGCCCCCAATCTCTACTTCGTCCCTCTCCAATTACAGCTATTAAGGATTTTTATATTAAAAAGTATATACAACATTTACAATATCCATGGTCTCCTAGACCATATAAGTCTAGCATCTAGCCTTTGTTTCTTACATACATATTCACATCTTGGGGTCAAAAATGGGGTGATACAAGGAGTGTCACCAACATATATGATTTTACATTAGTTGGGAGTAAAGGGCACATTTTGTGTGTTTTACCCAATGATTAGTTGCTTAGAAGTTGAATCCTAGATTTCATTGGAGTCTAGTCTTCATCAAAGCATTGGAAACAATAAGCAAATTAAACTTTTGTGGTATTTGTTTTATACTGCTAAATTGTTGTTACTTAATTCTATTATGTTATTATTATGAAACTAAAGAGCAAAATATGAATGTGAAATAGCAACCTATATTCCATTAGACTATATTGTTTGAGTTGCATGTCCCTAAGTAACAACTTACCTAGTTTTTCGATGCTAAGTTGGGTTATTATACTTTTTTTTCATTAATCATTGAATAATAGTAATTTCTAACATTTTCCAAGCAGGGTATTCAATCATGGATGTTTCTGATTTTCATGCTCATGGTGATGATAGGGAATCCGATCAGAACCATATGTCTCATGAAATTAATCAAAACCATGAAGAGATAGCTAGAGATGTAAGGACGTTGAAGAAATAAGTTAATGAATGTTACAACTATCTCCACAAGATTAATGGGTGCTAAAATCTCAATGCACTAATTCAAAAAACAAAGAGAAGAGATCATAAGTAGGAGAGGACCAAGGTGATAATGGATCACTCAAGTATTGGAAGTTAGGGTATGAGTTGTAGAAGCAGAAGACCCCTATCTTGAATAGATATGTCAACCAAGGGAATGGGGTAAAATCCTACCTAGTTAATTTTGACCAACACATGATGTTATATGATTTCACCTCTCTAGAAAAAACCAAGTTCCCTGGTTACCAGTTAACTGATGATGCAAACCTATGGTGGGATCACCTGAAGAAGAAAAAGAAGGTCGATTAAGATAATTTAGAGTTAAATTATTTCAAGAAGCATTTCAAGGGCAAATATCTTGAAGAGATGTACTTCTGTGGGAAGGAGGATGAGTACTATGCACTCAAATATGGTACCATGACAAATGTTAATGAAAGTTCATAGATTTGGATAAGTATGCCCATAGACTCAATGAGGAGTCTCTTGTTGGTCATTTCATTGGATGTTTAGGATATCATGTTAGGAACTTTTATGCCCAAGACCTTGACAAATGTTATGTTGAGAACCCGCCTATGTGAACATGAGGTATAAAGGAAGAAAAATTTGAGTGAAAACTCAACTAAAGAATCAACAATCAAAGGACTTGGAGGAGGAAGTCTAATCAGAGGAATTTTAACCCAACACCCCAAATTGGGTACATAACGGAAGAAGGACCTAGAGAAAATGTTATATTCAACAACAATAGGATATAATGTCATAAATGTGGGGAGATGTGGCATAAATCCTATCAATTCCCTACGAAAGATAATCAAATTGGGGGTGTAGTGAATCACATGGAACTAGAGGATACATTAAGGGAAGCAACCATAGGTAAAGTGTATGTAGCAGTAGATGATTGACATGCATAATACCATGCATCCGTGATTCAAGCTCAAGGTCTTATTTTTTTTCAAAGTTATAAGTTTTTGGTTCACATAGGTAACCCACAATGTTATTTCTCCTAGAGTGGTGGCCAACTGTAATCTTGTCAATGAGAAGCTCCAAGATCCCTCAAAGGTGTAGATGGATAATGGTGCCAATAAATGGACCAGTTAGGCAATAGATTAGTGCATGGTAGATTTAGGAAGGAATTGGAAGAGTGACATTTCATTTCCCAAGTCGACCTTGGAATCATATGATGCCATAATTGGTTAGGATTAGTTGGAAGTTCACAAAGCCAATATAAATTATTTCAAGAAGAAACTAGAATGCTTGGATCATGGGGATTTAGCTAGAAGCGTTGTGGCTAGGGTTTTACCCCTAGCTTGTGCAAATGAGCACCTACTAAGGAGAATGGACTCCTTAGTAGCAGTTCAGTAAATTAAACTAATTAAGCTAAAACAGAAATTAAATTACTTCTAAAATATGCATGAAACATAAACATCAAATTTAAATAAATGGCTTTTTTGTATTGAAATTACCTTCAATGTGAAGGTTTGATGGAGCCCTTTGTAGTGTCCAAGAGGATGCTCCAAGCTTCAATATGCTCCTTCTCCTTCTCCAATGATGGGAATGGGCCAAAAGTGGCTCTCAAGGTGAAAGTAGTTCAATGGTGAACTAGGGTTTCGAGAGAGATTTTGGCAGAGTAAGGGTGCTTGTGATTGTGGATATGGAATAAGGGATCTCCATCACCTATTTATAGTTTTTTGGTGGTGGAGTGCTGACCCATGGTTTTGGGAAACACATGGTTTTGTGCAGCTGTATAGGGTTTTTTCCTCCTTTTCCTCATTATTTTATATTTTTTATTCCCTTTTTAGGGGATTTTTTCTATTTTTGGAGGAAAAGGGGGTTTTTTAGCCTTTTTTAGGCTATTTTGATGGTTTTGTGGCCTTTTGGAGGCATTTTAGGCCTTTTGGAGGCTTTTTAATGGGGTTTTTGGGGTTTTTAAGGGAAATATGGTAGGAAAATGGACAAATGAGCCATATAATGTGGTAGATGAGGTAGTGAACACTTTTTGGGTGTTAACAGATTGCCCCCTGATGTGCGAGGTCAGGAGCTCATCGTATGGCCGATGGACATCATAAGTCATGAATGGTTTTCCTGGGATGTGGAGAGAAGAGAAGAAACAAACTGAAGCCCGGAACAACGATCCCGAACAACTGCAAGAACTAAAAGTACATAACCTCAATAAGGGATGAGGAATCATCTGATCATATGGACGAGGCGGGCATACCCATGCTCGTATCAGGATATAACATAATAATAACAATGTGGTCCAAAACATGGGGACCTGAAATATACATGACCTCAAAGACTGATTGAGGAATAATCTCAATATATGGACGAGGCGGGCATACCCATGCTCGTATCAAGATATATAAACAGAACTGTGAGGCCCGAAAAGGGGGACCTGTAAGATACATGACCACTGTGTACATCATAAGAGTCCAGAGGGGACACAAATCTGGGACATACTGCTGAGCTGATCATGTGTGAACTGAATAAATGGTGCACTGGAACAATCAACAGTGCTCCTGAGTGTGGTACCAAAGGAACTGATGAGCTGCTGGATCATAGTGACTGGGGTCATACTCTCCATGGTACACTGGACTGGAACTGAAATGGGTACTCCAGGAAGCATATAACTGGATGGCTTCCGGATACAATCGCCAACGCAGCCCGGACATCCACGGGAACATATAACTGGGCGTTCCAAAGTGACTCACCAATGTGCTAGAGTCGGGGGAAATCCGGGGTCTTCGACGAAAAACTGATGGGATATAATCCTACGCGATCCTCAACGATGCGATCAAGGTGCTGAAGTCGAGCATGTGAGGAACAACCACTCGGAGAGGCAATGATGTCTCCTCTCAGAATGATCCGTAGGCACTTACCACGGATGGTGATAAGTCCAAGGCGTAGGGACCTCTGGGCCTATCCTCTGGAATAGAGGAGCTGTTGTCGACAGAGGGAGACCTGCAACTATCAAGGCAATGATGTTTCCTTGACAGGAGCGCGAGGTACAAGACCGAAATGTGATAGTGCTGATGGCAGGACTGATAAACTGTGGGGGGATAACTGGGCAAGTAGAGTGGATGGACTCAAACTTCCTTTGTTCAGAGTATGATAATGGGAATGATCTGGCAGCATATGAAACTGACTAAGGGGAGAGGGAACATAGCTGTATTGGATCGGGGGAGATGATTGGTCTGAGGGAGACTCAAGCTGGGGTAAAATGGCAGGAGACTGCAGAATACTCTGAACAAAGGCGACCTGATTGGGGGTGCTGCCGAGATGATTGATCGTAGTGCCAGGAGGCACGGGAGGGTACTTCTTCATGAGTTAAGGAACGAGAAGAAGTGTGTGTAAAATGGTACTGTCGGGTGGATTTTACGAGCCCAGGACAGTTCATGCTCGTGGTTGCTTTCAATTTTAAGGAGTCTGAAAGCGATAAGAAGACTCTGGAATGATGGAATGGTACTGTCGTGTGGATTTTAACGAGCCCAGGACAGTGCATGCTCGTGGTTGCTTTCAATTTTAGAGAGTCTGAAAGCAAGTAAGAAGACTCCGGGGGGTTGCTTTTTCGTAGATTTAGTCTCCAAGGCCCAAAGAAGCATAAAAGGATGCAATGAAGAACTCTTCTAGCCGGTGTGGCTAGAGTATTCCTTTTTCGTAATTAGTCTACCAGGTCCGGAAAAGGGTTAAACTTATACCAGATAGACGCCCTTTCAGGTACTTTAACGAGCATGAAAGGAAGCAAGATTGCTCGGCGATCTTTTCATTCTTTTAGGAGTCAGAAAAGAGCTTAACGGAAACTCCCTAAGTGCCTTTTTCGTAAAGGATTTGTCCGGCCCGAAAAAGGGATAAAATTATACCGAACAAAAGGAATGGCCAGGCAAGGAGGAAGTGTTCAATCAAGGATCAGTAATGATGACCAAGAACGAGGGTTGGGGGGAACACTGATGGGCCTCCTTGCGGGGTAGATGAAATGGTGGCAAAATAACGAAACATTTGCAGTATGACAGGAGTGAATGGCTCATGTAAACAAGTGGAACAATCCGATGGCGGCCGATGTGGCACGCAAACCGAGGCAGCAAGGTGTCGGGACACAATGTTGAAATTGGACCTAGTGAGAGCGAGAAATGATCTCAAGAATCATCACGAGCTCAGAAAAATGAATCCGGCGATATAAAGGATGTCAAAAACGGGTAACGGCCGATGTGGCACGCAAACCGAGGTGACGGGGGCATTTTGGGAAAATGCCCAGAAAATCTGGAGGTGAGAGCGAGAAATGATCTCAAGCATCATCACCAGCTCGAAAAAATGAATCCGATGATATAAAACATGTGAAAAACGGAGAACGGCTGATGTGGCACGCAAACCGAGGCGACAAGTGACGTCGGAAAAATGGGCAAAAATTGACGGAACAAAAATAATGCAACGAGGTGACCATCATGACGGTCTCGTCGTGCTGATTCCGGTGGTGGAAACGGTTCGTAAAACGGACAAAAACAAAACGAAAGTACTGTACAACGCAGACCAATGAGGCCGCGGGTTTCTTTTATGGGTAAAAACGCTTGAGATACAACCCATTACGAGGGTTGCGCAAAGGACGGCCTTCGGAGTCAGCTAAGATGTATGCCCCCTTGCCGAGGCAGGTCTGCACGACGTAAGGGCCTTGCCACATAGATTCAAACTTCCCTTTACCGGTTTTGTCATGGGCTTGGTCATAGGCGAGGACGAGGTCCCCTTCATGGAAAGTTCGAGGGTGAACATGTTTATCATAATCGGCTTTGGAGCGGTTTTTGGCAGCTTCGATGTTCTGGAGAGTGGCCCGACGGTCTTCATCGGCTTGTTCGAGTTGTAGCAAACGCTGCTCGATGGGGGAGGTGTCAGGGAGAAGCTCAACGGCGATCTGTAAGGCAGGAATCTGACACTCGATGGGGAGGACAGACTCTACACCATGAACTAGATGAAAGGGTGTAAAACCAGTGGCAGTCTTAGTGGAGGTGCGGTAAGCCCACAAGGCAGGGAACAACATGTGGTGCCAATTGGACTTATGCTTGTCAACCGTTCGTTGGAGGATGGTTTTGAGGATTTTATTGATGGCCTCTACTTGGCCGTTCCCTTGGGGGTAGTAAGCAGAGGAAAATTGGTGTTCATACTTAAGGAGGGTGGATAGCTCACGCCAGACGGCATCTTCGAAGTGTGAACCATGGTCAGAGACTAACTGCTTAGGAACCCCAAATCGAGCGATGACATGGTTGAAAAAGAAGCGGGCAGCAGTGTCGGCGGTACAATTGAAGGTAGGCATGGCTTCCGCCCATTTGGTGAAGTAATCAACAGCGACATCAATATATTTATGGCCGTTAGCAGACTGGGGTCTACATTCCATGAAGTCTATGGCCCACTTACAAAAGGGACCAACGGTGACGACTGGGTGTAACGGAGCAGGAGGTGTCCGGGCCTTGGGGGCAAAAAGTTGGCAGTTATGGCAGTGTTTGACCGCAGTGATGCAGTCGATGAAAAGTGTGGGCCAGAAGTATCCGGCGCGGACGACCTTTTGGGCAGTGGCCATCCCTGAGAAATGGCCTCCGCAGGCACCGCTATGACAGTCATTAAGGACGTGTTCAGCTTCCTCGTGTGTAAGGCAACGACGAAGAATTGTGTCAACTCCGCGCCGGTAAAGGACATCGCCTAAGAGGAGATATCGAGAGGCCTGGTGACGGATGCGACGGCGTCCATTACGGGTAACTTTGGGTCTGAACTTCTGCGTGTGCAGGTATAACAAGATATCACCGTACCATGGGTCATCGGACGAGATAGTGAATAGGTGATGGTCGGGTAACTCATCGGAGATTGGTTTGGCCGGGAGAAGGGAAGGGAGATCAGTAATGAGCTGGGAAAGCGCGAGAGCTTTAGTGCTCTTAGGTGTTTTGAAGGTAAGGTCATATTCCTGGAGGATAATGACCCATTTACCAACACGACCTTGCAGTAGTCGCCGGTTTAGAAGATATACCATGGGGTTAGAGTCGGCAACGACGGTGGTATGACTCATTAAGATGTAGTGTCGCAATTTTTGTACGGAAAAGACTACGGCGAGGGCGAGTCTCTCCTCATATGGGTAACGGAGGGGTGGACCAGACAAGGTCTGGATGACGTAGTAAATGACGTGTTCCTGGTGGGAAGCGTCTTCTTGAACCAAGACTCCGGACACGGCATGCTCGGAGGCCGAGACGTATAGGATGAAGTCCTGGGAGAAATCCGGAGGGGAGATCAGAGGGGCTTGTGTGAGAGCCTTCTTGAGTGCTTCAAATGCAGCTTCTGCTTGCTCATCCCAGACGAAGGGTATGTGGGTGCGGAGCAGGCGCAAGAAACCGTGAACGGTAGTGGCGTAATCAGGCACAAAGCGTCGAAGGAAGTTGGATCGCCCCTGGAGGCTTTGGAGTTGTCGGAGCATGCGAGGAGAAGGAAGGTCTAAGATGGCTTGGAATTTTAGAGGGTCAACAGTAATTCCTTTCTGGGAAACAATGAAACCTAACAACCGGCCTGCCGTAACGCAAAAGACACACTTGTGTGGGTTCAAGCGGATTTGGTATTTGCGACAACGCAGAAAAACTTGCCGAAGGTCGTTAAGGTGGTCTGATCGTTTCCGGGAACGAGCTGTAAGGTCATCAAGGTAGACTAACAGGATATGGACCAAGTCGTGAAAGCAATAGGTCATGGCCCGCTGGAAAGTGGCACCAGCATTTTTGAGGCCGAACGGCATGACGCGATAGGCAAAGGTGCCCCATGGGGTAGTAAAGGCCGTTTTGTACTGGTCTTCCTTACGAATCTGAATCTGGTTGTAGCCGGAAAAACCATCCATGAAGGAGAGGACTTCATGCCCCGCACACGCGTCAATGAGCTGGTCAATAAATGGCGTGGGGAAATTGTCCTTGGGACAAGCGTGGTTTAAATCGCGGAAGTCAGTGCATACTCGAAGGGTGCCTTGTTTTTTGTTAACGGGAACGGGGTTTGAAACCCAAGTGGTATAGGCAATAGGATAAATGAACCCTGCCGTGCGCAGTTTCTCAATCTCAGCTTTAACAGCTGGGAGTTTGGAAGGATGAATGGGATGCTGCTTCTGATGGACTGGGGGTACATCGGGCCATGTGTCAATGTGGTGCTCTATAATTGCGGGGTCAAGACCAGGCATTTCGGTATAGGACCAGGCAAAGACATCACGGAATTCTTTGAAAAGGTTTGTGTAGTCCTCAATCTCTTGTTGACTGCAGAATGCTCCTAAAGTGATGAGTTCAGGGGCACGTCCTGGGGCAGCGATATCAACTTGGATGACAGGTGAGATGTTGGCCATGTTACCTTCCTCGAAGGCATCAGGAGCAGGAATAGGGTCCTTGAACCAATCGACCTTGGTGGGGAGGAAGTCTTTGGATTCAACCGCGTATTGGGTAGCGGAGCTAGAGGAAGACGCTTCTGGGATGAAGTAGGAACGATGATGCATATCATCCCAGGGATAATCCGGGGCAGTAAGGGCCTCAAGAATCTCCTCATCGGTACGGAAAGTTTGCGTCGTCAAATCGGTTGACGAGGGGGTAGTGGTGGAAGAGATCATATAGATGGTATTAACCTCTCCGGAAGGTGAAGAGTCTGGGGGGTAGATCTCCTCAATGGTAGGTGGTGCCGTCTCAAGATCCAGATTGTTCATCTCATAGAGAGCTGCTCTGTAATCCGGGAGATCGGGACAATGATGTGAATAATGCCCGTAAATACCGCATATGGCGCAGGAGTGGTTGGTACGTAGGGACTTATCCTTAGGCTTCGGAGTGGGATTTAGTTCGACTGTTGGGATGTTAGGGTCATCGTCGAGCATCTGCATGTGCTTCTGCAATGCTGGTAACTGTGGGCATTGGTGGGTCGCATGGCCTAACTCGTCGCACAGCGAGCATTTGGGAGGAGCACGAAATACTGGAGGGTTTTTTACTGTCTTTGGAGGTGGTACAGCAGTGTAAGGTTGTGGACCTCTGCCCCCAGTGGGTTTGGGAGTAGGAGGGGGTGTCGTGGAGGACGAAGGGGTAGAGACACCAGGAGGTGGCTGAGAGGTAGTAGCCATGGGTTGCACCGGTTGGAGGACGACATCTGGTGTCGGCGGGCGAACGGGAGGCGAAAGATACCAGACAGGTAATCCCAAGGTTAACCCCGGGAGGCAAAGGGTAGCCATAACCGGGGCGCTTACTACTCCTGATGGAGGGACTAGAAAGGGGATGGTATGGATCGGTGTAAAACCAATGTGGCTAGGTACCAATGGTGGTTTTGGCAACAAGGGTGGTTGATTATTAGTTGGTAGGTTGTCATGGGACAAGGTACATAAGTCAGACATTTCGGGCGTAGATGACGGGGGAGGAATGGATTGAAAGGTGGAGGTCATCGACGCGTCTGAGTAGACTCCAGGCCCCGTAGAGGAAACAAACGAGGTGGTGGCAGGAGAAACAGGTTTTTCAACCATGGGGAGAACATTTTCCGGTGCCGCGGGAGCACTGGGATCATAGTAGGTGAGCTGGTCAATCTTAACCACGCGTCTGTCATGGGGGAACATCATGGTGCGAAAGACAGAAGAGGCAACCGCCCGCATGGCATACATGTAGCAGCGGCCAAGTAAAAGGTTATAATCCAATTGGGCATTGATTACCTCAATGTCAATGAGTACAGTTTTGCCACCTAACTGGACGGGGACATTGGCTAGGAGGCCTTGGGGCTGAGCCGAACGACCGTCATAGGCGCGTAATGCAGTGGTGGACTGCTGGAGAGGAGGGGATCCTAGCTTCTGCCATACAAATGTAGACATAACGCATGTGGAGGCACCCTCATCGATGATGCACCGATGGATGACAAGATTCCTAACGGAGACAGTAACTTGGAATGCTAAGCTGGAAGGTAGGCGTGGTTCAGACTGGTCTAAATCAAATGCCATCAAATGCGAATCGGTTGGGTCAATCCCCCCAATGGCGGAAAGTAAAGTCTTGCGTTGGGAAGGGCAGTTCTTCAAGACTTCTAACGCAGACATGGCTGTGGGAGATTGGGCTAGGTCGTCTACGATGTTGTAGTTTGACGCAGCGCGCGCATTAGGGTTATTGTTGATTCGGCGAAGTGGGAAACGAGGTGCTTTCGCAGCGCCGTCTATGGGAGGCGGAGGTATACGTAACGCCTGATCGGTGGGATGGGCGTTAGTAGGTTTATCCGTGGGAGTGGCTTCAGAGGTGGAGCCATATTGGTTCCGACGGGTCTGGAGGTTGACGTCAGCAGATGACATCATCAGCAAGTGGTGGGTACCTGAGTCGAACATGGGTTGATCAAGAGCGGCGTATGTGATCTGTTGTTGTTGGGGTTGCACGTTAGCTTGAGGGGCCAACGGCTGAGTGTTCACCACGCCTTGGGTTGGTAAGGGATTTTGCAGCACCAAAGGGGGTTGTTGAGGTTGGGGGGGGTTGGGCGGCGCTTGGGGAGCCGCATGCCCTTGGCGATGGGCCTCGTCAACCCAGAGTTGCCGAGCTCGCTCTAAGTGTGGGCAAGCATGTGTGTAATGGCCATAGACCCCGCAAATAGAACAAGGATGGTTTGTTCGCAAATTGGGGTTTTTAGCCTGCTTGGGCGGGCGATCAGCGTTCTGGTTAGCGGGGGCCGCATTGTTATTGTCTGGAGGATTAGCTGGTTGACCAGCTTGGTCTGCAGGTTGGTTGTTCCCCCGATTACGGCCCTTGCCGCGGTTCTGTTGGCCCTGGTTGCGTTGGTTGTTCTGGTTTTGCTGCGAGTTTTGTTGGGCGTAGACTTGCCCTTGGGCAGCAGGTGGATTTTGAGGTTGCGCAGGTGCGGGAGCAGGCTGCGGAGGATGATATGTAGGTTGAGGCTGAGCAGGTGCAGCAACTTGAGGAGATTGCTGATATGGCTGCGGAGCAGGTTGTGGATGTGCCGCAGGGGCTGCCTGGGGCGGATAATAAGCGGGTTGGGCTTGTGAAGGCGCAGGGGCTGGGGCAGCCTGCGGATGGTAGTAAGACTGAGGTGCGACTGGGGGAGCATAAGCAGGAGTCGCATAACCGAAGCATTGAGGTGGACATGAGGGTCCATGGGAATGGTGGTGTGTCATGGGAGCATATGAGTTGGTTGCTCCAGACTGTGAGGTAGCCCGCGACAGGTCGGGGCCAGGGGTAGGTCGTGCTATAGAAAATGGTTGAGGATGCGAAGAAACACGACAGATGATGCCGTCTGCAGCGTGGGATGCCCCCGGCGCATCGTGCTGGGAGGACTCGCCGCGAGGGGCATCAGGTATAATGGTATAAAGGTAACCCGACTGGGCGTAAATGAGGTCGAACTGCTGTGCCTTAAGGATGGCCTCTTCTTCAGACTGGGGTCTTTCTGAAGCTACATCCTTAGCAATAATAGGAAGCAGGGACTTGAGGAACCAATCGAGGAAGATACGGTCGTCTAGTTTAATCTTGCATAAGCTACGGCGTCGACGCCACTCATGGATGTGGTCCGTGATATGGGTAGCCGTGTTTTGTCTACAAGATAGAAGGATCTCAACGCCCGCGTCATAGCGGACAGGTAACTGGAAGAACTGCAGGAAGGTAGAGGCAAGGGAGGCAAAGGTGGCGTGGGTCCCATGTGGTTGCTCAATATACCATTTGGCTGCAGAGCCAGTAAAGGTGCGCTGTAAGAGACGGAGGCGAACAGAGTCATCCACGATGGAGTTAGAGGAACACCATAGGTGGAAAGACATGATATGGTTTTGTGGGTCCTCACCGGCCTTACCCTCAAACTTAGGGATGTCTGAGGGAAGCTTGGTAGGCATATGAGGCCATGCAGGGTCGTGTCGAATAGGATCGTTGGTCAATCTGGCCAGGTCAGGTAGGTTGAGGCTAGCCATGAATGGCAAACTGGAAGAAGGATGTGACACAGTAGTGCTTTGGACCAAGTTGGGGCCAGTGCCCCCAAGTGGAGGGACAAGATTTAGGGTGGTGCCCCCAAGTGGGGGAACTGAGGTAGTGGAGGATGGTCCAGCACCACCATGGATAGTGTGAGCCACTGATGTAGTGGGGATAGGTATTCCCGCTGCGGGAATAGGTACTGTAAGGGGAACAGTAGTTGAGGGTCCCATGGAGGGCATACCCAAAACCGGTGTAGTAACTGGTGTAGTGGTGGATGTGCCACCAATGGTCCCTATGACAAACGGAGTGGAAGTCGTGCCAGCCATGGGGCTAGTAGGGGCAGTGTAAATAGGGTTCTCAGACTCTTCGTCAGAATCCGAGGTAAAGTAAGGGGCGTCACTATGCGGTGACGGAGTCCTACGTCGCTGACGAGTGGAGTCAAGTGACAAGGCTCTAGATCTGTGATGAGTGGTATCAACGGACAATGATCGGAATCTATGACGTGTGGTGTCAAGAGAACCGTGCTGTGGGGGCTCGCCCCTGAGGCGCCGAGAATGTCTCTGGGACTCAATGGTGACAGATGGTGTCTAATCTCTGTGGGTTGAGGTGAGTCTAAAAACAGCTCAAAAACCCTAATGCAACCGAGTGTGCAGAAGGAGAGCTAAAAAACAAGGCACTCAGGCCAACAACCAACTCAAAACACCCACTGCAACAGCTGTGCTACAATAGGTGGAGTAACAACAAAGATGGTCAGAATACCAACAAGCAGCAAGTTTCCTAAAAAGAAAAAATGGTGGACTCACTAGACCAAAGGGAGGTAAAGGAGCATGCAAACACCTAACTAAAAGTATTCTGACTCAACTAAACATATCCTCTGCAAGGTGATGAAATCCAAGTCAGACAATATGAGTAGGAAAGCCAAGTGGCTATGATATCCCCCTACCGGGAGGGATACCGGGTAGTCAATCCTAGAAGAATGGCAACTAAGATACCCCGTTCATGACACGTCCAGAAAGGTGAATCTGTCGTTTAGTTCGTTGACCGCAATACCCCTATACAGGGATATCCCACGAACCGCGAAAGGTAGCCCTTCGGTTACTGAATGGAGTGCGGTATTCCACTCAGGCCTCCGGAACCAGTCTCCCGACTTCAACCCTCCTAAGGGAGAGGCCCTCTGACAAACTGGTCGTGACCGTGCCAAAAAGTACTAGGGGATTTTGGTTCCCTATTTGGACAACAACTATGTCTCAAGTGAAAGTGACCGAGGGGTGTTATTGGAAGCCTATCCCCCCGACCCTACCTAACTACAATGATTCTTTTGTGTTCCCCAAGTGGGGTTAGAATGTTGGTTCAATTAGGTACTTTTTAAGGCTCACTTGATTTATGTGACAGAGTGTGTGCTCGTGAGGTGATGAACCCAGAAATAGAAGTGCCACAAGGGGGGCAACTTCCAATCTGTCAATAACACTGAAATTGAAAGTTTAAATTGCAAAATTTTCTGAATTTAAAAATACTGAAATTTTAAAAAAAATTCTGTAAAGGGAACAGAAATTATGTTGCAGAAAGGCTGTAAGGAAGTGAGGCTGCAGGTCGGACAGAGGGTTGTTCAGATGCAGAAAATATTGCAGCAAAAAGGGGCTGGGCTCAAAAAAGGAAAAGAGCAGAAATCAGACCGCGGGTTTGTGGCGAAACAGAACAGGCAGCCCGCGGGTTTGAGGGAAACAACGGCGGTCAGGTCGCGGCTTTCGGGCCAACAGACGCAGTCGGGACGCAGTAAATAGGGAAAAAGACGCAGTCGGGTCGCGGCAAAAGGGCTAACAGACGCAGTCGGGACGCCCGAAAGAGGCAGAAAGCCGCAGTCGGGACGCGGGAAAATGGCCGACAGGCGCAGTCAGATCGCGGCAAACAGGCTGATTAGCCACGGTCGGATCGCAGGTAACAGACTTGAATCCGCCGGCGAGGCGTCGGAAGCAGTCTGAGAGTCGCGGTCGGATCGCAGGTAAAGGCCGGAAAGGCGCGGTCGGGACGCGACTGCAGAGAGAAAAGACGCGGTATGCGGCGGACGAAAGGGACAGCCGAAAGTAAAAAATTCAAAACGGAAACCAGAAATTCAAAATCTAGGGGAGTCGCCAAAACTGTGGCTAGGGTTTTACCCCTAGCTTGTGCAAATGAGCACCTACTAAGGAGAATGGACTCCTTAGTAGCAGTTCAGTAAATTAAACTAATTAAGCTAAAACAGAAATTAAATTACTTCTAAAATATGCATGAAACATAAACATCAAATTTAAATAAATGGCTTTTTTGTATTGAAATTACCTTCAATGTGAAGGTTTGATGGAGCCCTTTGTAGTGTCCAAGAGGATGCTCCAAGCTTCAATATGCTCCTTCTCCTTCTCCAATGATGGGAATGGGCCAAAAGTGGCTCTCAAGGTGAAAGTAGTTCAATGGTGAACTAGGGTTTCGAGAGAGATTTTGGCAGAGTAAGGGTGCTTGTGATTGTGGATATGGAATAAGGGATCTCCATCACCTATTTATAGTTTTTTGGTGGTGGAGTGCTGACCCATGGTTTTGGGAAACACATGGTTTTGTGCAGCTGTATAGGGTTTTTTCCTCCTTTTCCTCATTATTTTATATTTTTTATTCCCTTTTTAGGGGATTTTTGCTATTTTTGGAGGAAAAGGGGGTTTTTTAGCCTTTTTTAGGCTATTTTGATGGTTTTGTGGCCTTTTGGAGGCTTTTTAATGGGGTTTTTGGGGTTTTTAAGGGAAATATGGTAGGAAAATGGACAAATGAGCCATATAATGTGGTAGATGAGGTAGTGAACACTTTTTGGGTGTTAACAAGCGTCAAGGGGATAAGACCCTAGTGACATTGCAACGGATATCAATGATGTAAACCAAGCACAATGTGTGCTGCAAGGATGCAAGAGATATGTCATTCACATAGATGTGATGAAGGAGGATTCATGTGTCAGAATAGATCATGTATTGGCGGTAAAAGAGTTTATGGATGTTTTTCCAAAAGGAACTGGCCAAGTTTCCATTGAAGAGAGAAGTCAACTATAAAATTTCTCTTGTTCTTGGAGCCACCTCAAAGTATCCAAGGCACCTTACCAATTTGGAACAAATGAGATTGGTGAGAATAAGATGTAGTTGCAAGATTTACTCAACAAAGGATTCCTATGGACTAATGTTTCCCCTTGGGGCGCATCGGTGTTATTTATTAGGAAGAAGGATGGTACTTTCCGCATATGCATCGACTATTAACAATTGAAGAAAGTTACCTTAAAAAACTGGCATTTCTTAGGATGGGTGATTTTTTTAATCAACGAAAAGAAGCAAAGGCAATCTAAAAATTGGATCTAAGATCAAGCTATCATCGTATTAAAGTAGAAGAGGTAGATATTTAGATGAACATATTTAGTACTCATTGTGGACACTATGAGTTCTTAGTGCTACATTTTTGTTTGACCAATGCATTGATAGTGTTCATGATGCTGATGAATTATTTGCTTTAAAAATAATTGGATTAGCTTGTCTTGGTATATATTAGTGACATCATATTTGTTCTCAAAGTGAGGAGGAACACTAAGGGGATCTTTAGATAGTTTTGTAGATATTGCAAAAGCATAATTTGTGTGTAAAGTATGCCAATTGTGGATTATTCAAGGAAATATAGTACTTGGGCCATGTCATATCATAAAAAGGGTTGAAAACAAAACCTAAAAAGATCAAGGCTATATCTAGTTGGCCTACTCTTAAGAATGTTGCAGAGGTCAGAAGCTTCTTGTGTTTGGTAGGATATTACAAAATATTTGTCAAGGGCTTTTAGGAGATTGTGTACCATTGGCAAAGTTACAATGTAAAGGGGAAAAATTGTTGTGGACAAAAATAGATGAAGAAAGATTTTGGTTCACTACTAAGTCACCTATGTTAGTTTTGTCAAATTTTTAGAAGGAATTATTGTTGTCCATTGATACCAGCATAGAAGGTATTCGTAGGGTGTTGATGCAAGAGCACACAATAGTTATTTATGAGTCTAAGAAGCCAAAGAAGAATGGGAGGAATCATCTCACTCACGACTTGGATCTCTTATCTATAGTACATGCTTTAAAAGTATGACACCACTATGTAATCAAACATAAGTTCAAGTTGTGTTCCAATCATGAGATTTTGAAATACATACATACTCAACAACAATTGAATTCCATGTAGTGGTAATATGTGGAGTTTCTTAGTAGTTATGGTTATGAAACCTTCCACATAAATGATAAAGAGAATAGAGTAGTAGATACGATGAGTTGAAGAAGACATTTAAGTGCAATTTCATGGGCTTGGTCAAATTTAAGAGCTATGATCAAGATGCGTTTTATAAATGACAAGTTGTTTCACAAGGTAATTCAAGATTTATTGAGAGGAGAAAATTGGAGTAAAAAGCACATCAAGGAGTGTGAGGATTACCACATGGAAAGGGACGGGTTTTTTTCTTTAATAAAATGCATGTGCTTGAGCAATTAGATCTATAGAAATTGATATTTCATGGAGCCCAAAATGCTCATTATTTTTTGGCCTTCCATGTTACTAAAGGACATATATGAGCATGATAAGCTGTATTATTGGCTACATCTAAAAGAAAACACGAGTAGCATATTTGGCAAGTCTTTATATTATCATAGGATCAACGTGGAACACTAGAATACAATAGGGAAGTTGAATACTTTAAGCCTTCCTTACTAGAAATGGGAGGAAATAACTATGGATTTTATCACAAAGTTACTAAGGATTTCCAAAGCTAATGATTCTATCTTTGTGGTGGCACACTTTATTTTGATAAAGACAACCCACGATGCAATGATGTAGCCTATATATTTATCTAGGAATTGGTAGGTTGTATGGTGTGTTGAAATCATAATTTCATGCTAGGATCCAAAATTTTGGAGAAATTTGTTTTAGGAGTTGCACAACAAATTGAGTTTCAATATAGCTTATCATCCAAAGCCAAATGGCTAGGCAGAGAGAGTGAATCAAGGACTAGAAGACATGGTCTGCATGTGTTTGATGAAGCAACCAAGTAGGGAAGACTATCTTCCACTTTTGTAATTTGCCTACAACAATGGTTACCACCTGGAAGAAGAGCACATTTTAAGCCATGTATGGGAAAAAATTCAATTCATCTGAAAGTTGAGATAACTTAGATATGAGGAATACTCATGGTAGTGGGACCTTAGAGGAAATGGAAAACATAGTTAAATTGGTACAAAAAATAATGAAGGTTGCACATGACAAAGAAAAGAGCTATGTTGATTAAAAAAAGACAGAGCAAAGCTTTTAGCTTGGTGAGAAAGTATTTCTCTGGGTAAAACCAAATACAAGTTCTTTGAGGTTGGGTAAAAGGAGGAAACTAGCATCAAGATATTGTGGACCTTTCAAGATTTTGAAAAGATTGTTGTGGTAGCTTACGTATTGGGTTCAACACATCACCTAGATATTCATGATGTGTTCCATGTATCTTTACTTAGAAGGTACATAATTAATCTAAGCCATATCCTGGACTTTTATGGCATACATATGGATGGCACAATGGAGTTTGGTACTGAGCCCTTAAGGATTGTTGGTACTAAACAATAATGCCTATGGATCAAAGTTATACTGGGCTAGAGTTAAATGGAGTCATTATTCATAGTAGGTTGATGATACATGGGAGTTGGAGTTTAAGATGAGGGGACTATACCCTTACTTGTTTGCTAATGATTAGCTCCAACGACGTGGCTTCTATGAAGGGGGAGGTGTTATAATACCCCATTTTGCTTCCTAGCTTATTTTTATTACAGTTGTTGCTAGAGAGCACATTTTGATCTATTATTCATATTGACATTATTATTTGATACTTGCATATATTTTTTCACATCAACCCTTAATGCTATGTCAATTTGCTATCCATCATTATGTTATTTTGAGTAATATTGTGCACGAGTCCTATGAAATTACTATTGCTATTAAAAATGTATTATGCTTGGGATGAGCCCAAATTGTTAAATTATGTACATGTGAATACTCTAGTGTTGATGAGATTGCAAGGTTATTGTTCTAAGATGAGGGGACTATACCCTTCTTTGTTCACTAATGATTAGCTATAAGGACATAACTTCTCTAGCGAAGAGTTGTAATACCCCTTGTTGCTTCCTAGCTTACTTTTATTATAGTTGTTGTATGAGGACACATTTGATTAGTGGATATTATTATTGAGTTGAACCTAAAGGTTATGTCATTTTGTTATAGATTATTATGTTTTTTGGAGTACTTTTGTGCACATGAGTCTTATGAAATTATTATTGTTATTTAGAGATGCATTATGCTTGAGATTAGCCCAAAATTTTCAATTATTTGGATGTCAATACTATGATGTTGATGAGATTGTCAGGATATTAATTTCAAGACCCACATTGACTTATGCCAAGATGTTGGGAGCAACTTGAAAAACCTAATATCAAAAATATTGTGAACAAACACCTTAGGAAAGAATTCAACTCAATGGGGATGACCTAAGCCTAGGTTTTGTTACCTTATGGGGTAGTAAATGTCATTAATACTTGGCTTGGGTAATGTTATGCTCCTAAAGTGAATGAAGGTTTGTAGCCCAAAGGGGTTAGGATTATAATTTGGTGAGTGACTTTTATGTAACCTATTCATTTTACTAGAACCCTAATTTTTCCGTAGACCTATTTGTGAGTTATAATTAACATTCTTGGGGATTAGATGGTGCGGGGAAAGAAAGTTATTTTCATTGTTCTTAGTGAGAAAAGGGTGTTGGGATATTTTGTTGTGAAAATAACAGAAGCCTAGTTTTATGTGTTGTTGAAACCTGTGAGTTCTTGGGAACAGAACAAGTTGGTTTCCTTTAGTTGTTTACAATTTGTTTTCAATCTATACACTGCCAAACAGATCAATCTAAGTCTGTAGATAAGGTTGGGAGTATCAAGGCCTACTAGAGGCATGTTGCCCAGATTCCTAGATTGGTTGAAGAGCTCTAGTGTTGGAGTTCTTGGGAAAAGAACAAATTGGTTTCCTTTAGTTGTTTACAATTTGTTTTCAATCTATACACTGCCAAACAGATCAATCTAAGTCTGTAGACAAGGTTGGGAGTATCAAGGCCTACTAGAGGCATGTTTCCCAGATTCCTAGATTGGTTGAAGAGCTCTAGTGTTGGAGGTGTTGAACTACAAGAAAAAAAGGCCTCATAATTAATTCAAAACAATATTTCCTAGTACATCAATCCATTCTAAAACAATGTTAAAGCTTCATAAAATCTCAAGTAAATGATGGATATTGCATGACAATAAACAATATTATGATTGGTTGCAATTCAAAAAAACATAAAGCATACCACAATTTCAAAAATAAAGTTGTAATTATATATAACACTAGAATCATAATTGAACTAAGCACATCGGATGACAAATAAAGCACATCCATGACTTGGTACTTCTATGGATATTTTATCTCTTATTAGTCCAAGGTCTTGACCACTCCAGACATCATGATATGTACATTTTTTCTCATACAAGGAATGAGGATTCATGTCTTCATTATTGGCCTTGGTGTTATTTTTCCTAAGCAACTTCATCATGCCCTTCACTTTTGTAGTGATTATCGATGCCATAGGGCTTAAGTTGAAGAAAGAAATGTATATTTCACCTGCATATGCAACATAACATATGAAAAGAAAAAGATATCAATAATGGTATCATCAAACGTTGATATGAAAGTAGAAGTTCCAATATATATTTCTTGGTATATAAGAAAACAAGAATATTTAATTCTTGCATAATTAATACAAAATTCCTCAATAAAGTGATATCTTTTTCCCAAGGACCATTATTAATTATTGAAGGATTTATTAGTAGGGGATTAGAGAATTGAGAGCATGGTCCAATAAAATCTAAAATCTGGGGAAATTTTTGGGATACTCAAGCTCAAACAATACAGATATAGATATAGAATTAGATAAAAAGTTGTGTATTCAACCATTCAATCAATACATTCTAAATGAGTCTCATCGATAGTATAGTTATTTTGATGGATTAAGTAAGATCAAATAAATATTAATTTTACTAAATTTATTTGTAAAACAATATAACTAATTTCAATGAAATCTTGGAGCACAAACCTTTTTTAGAGCCATATGCTATCCAAGCTCGAGCATCCTTGCCTTGAAGTACTTGTACCTATATAATCAATCAATTTATATTAGCGTTTAAGATAAATTATCAAATATTTATTAAAAATATTTAATGGGATCTATACATTAGGAGATAATATTATTTATACTCCAAATTCATACAACCTTCTATTGAAGCCAGACTTGAACAAAGACCATTTTCTCCACTGAAAAAAGGTGTCATTAGATGTTCATTATAAATACAATATGAAGTGTACCTCCGTGTTTTTGGTACTATATGCGTTGATATCAAGTACAATAGGGTTTGTAATAAGTTTCATTGCGTTATCATCAATGTTCCTTAAGTCGCCTCCAAACATAAGTGGGGATTTCGCCATAGCCCATAACGTCATCTGTGAGAATGATAACAAAACATTAAACTTTACAATTCATGAGTCTATATGTGAACTATGTTCTTAGTCACCATCGATAAAATGTGAAACAAACCTGAGTTTTTTGTTCATTGAAAGTCAGATTACTACTTCGATAT
The DNA here is from genome assembly GCA_027924585.1 of Larix kaempferi. Lineage (NCBI taxonomy): Eukaryota > Viridiplantae > Streptophyta > Pinopsida > Pinales > Pinaceae > Larix > Larix kaempferi. The sequence continues at coordinate 8,489,014 of BSBM01000252.1, forward strand.
GGACCTTCATTTGCACCTAAGAGCAACATAATTATTTATCAATATCAAACTTTATTTGCTTTGTATACTATCTACAAAGCATTACCTGTTTAATTTTTAGAACTACTCTATACCTCAACTTTAGTTGAACTAACAAAGAGCATAGTAAATTAAAAAATATAGTTACTCTAAAATTTTCCATGATGAAAAATAGGATGGAGGATGCTTAAATGTAAAGAATATTTACCGACAGATGATAAACGTCCAAATGGAAGCATGTCTAAATCCGGCCATGACTTCCCTAATAATCCTTGACCTCCTATAAAACCATGTATAGCAAATTCCCTATAGCAAAACCAAAAAGCATTAGAAAAACATCTAACCTAATAGAGAAACAATATATCTTCAGCATTAATGAGATTATCAAGCCATAAATTATCAATAAAAATATCACCTTGACACATTGAAGTGTGATTGTACATCGTTCCATGTATCCCAATCATCACCGGTCACTCGATACATGTTGACTAATGCACTTACTTCCTCAGCCATGTCTATTGTGACATGTGTTCCTGGTGAAATAGAGTACAAAATTGGGCGCTCAAAGTCTTTTAAGATCTGAAAAAACAAAAGTTATAATGCTTTGAAAATTATTTCTCTTCATCCTTTAAGATAATCAATGCAATGCAATAGATTAAGAGAATAGCACAATAAATATTAATGTACAATGAAATCCCAACATAAAGATATAAAGATATAGATATGTCATTGTAATAATAACCACAATATAAAAGACGAAATCAACATTTTTCATTAATAATATCCTGATAATTTATCAATGATATCTCTAGGATTATAAATTATGTAAAAATAAATGGAATAAAGTAATTAGTAATATAAAATCAAATTATATTATAATAACAGTTTATAATATATCACATAGATATTAACTACAACATAGATATCAACTACAAGTTTGAAAAAGTGTTTTTTCATCCTTAAAAAAATGATAAAAGAAAAGAATGAATGTGACTTCAAATTATGTGGTAAACCAAACATGTTTGAAAAACATTGTATTTTTCAATATAATTTTCATTGCAAACTTAAAGTTACAATGGCATGATGTTTGTATTAGATTTATAAATGAGATAAAAATACCTGAGAGACCATTGTTATCTCATTTATGTTCAAATCATCCCCAAATACACAATCATGCTTCACTGCAACCATGTGGAAACGAGAATGCCAGTATACTGTTAGTATTGAAATGATTATAGATAAAAGAAACTGATATAAGAGGACAATATAATATAAGAACATGGATAGGACAATTACACAGATTCATGGTATCAAATGTTATATAATGATAATGATAAATATGAATAAAGTAGTTGAGATTTTTTTTAAAAGAATTGTATTAGAGTTTAAAGAATGGAAACTTCACCCGTTCTCAAGGGAAAAAAAAAACCATGAAAAACTTTATAGCACTTCAGAAAAGTAAAGTCCATAGGTTTTGTTAGAGAGAAGACACTCAGAAACATGAAGATCACTTAGTTCTCTTTTTTTAAATCACGATACTATTGTGATCTGAAGTGCATAGTATCACTTTGACTAAAAGGAAGTAAAAACAAAAGAAGTGAGCATAAGAGACACTCAAGTAATAACCAGAAATAGGAAACCTCACCAAAATCAACACCCCATTCAGCATATTGTTGATACAATGACCTCAAAAATGCCTGACTAGCTTCTAATCTGGTGTCAACACTCATGAAACCTGCAGACATCCATTTACAAGCCTCATTTTTTAGACCTATATCTTTAGCTCGCCAAATCCTACCACCCTCTTGGTATGGGAGGCCCTGCAAAAAAGTGTCACAGATAGTTAGGTCATGAGCATAATATGCACATTGCAGCCACTTAGTATGAAAGAAAATAGTTTTACATTCAGTCAAAACCAATTTGGTTTAGATAACGAATTGCTAGCTGATCATGTAACTTACATTTGATCCCATGATTGGAGTATTGGCATTGAATGCTTGGGTGCTAATACCACGCATTACATGAATACCAAACTTGAGACCCATTTTGTGAACAATCTCTGCAACACTCTTGAAACCTTCGCCTCCCTTTGAAGATGGCCATCTCTTAGGATCTGGAATGGGTCTCCCCCATTCATCTATTACATCAAATCCTAGAGAATTTGTGTATGCTCCTGGCTCAAATTTTCTGTACCATAAATAATCCACCACAACATACTGGGACACCATTATAGTCAGTGAGTGTCAGTTATGACTAGGCTATTAATGCAATGACATTTCTTTATGGTTGGATTTCCTTTCACACGCATGCATTTGCATATGCTGATATATGTGCATGCATAAGTCTATGTCTATAGATCCACACAAATGTATGCATAGAAACATGAAATAAGCCACATACATGTATATTTGCTGGAACTGTAAACATAAACAACCATACAACATACATATACAGATATATGGATAGACATCCTATACATATACACATCTATTTTTTTATAAATGTGTGTATATACGCATATATACTATATAGTGTTTGTATACATAGCTATGATGAAAGATTGAAAAACATGAAATTTATTACCAAAAGTACATAAATATGTAAGTCAGTAATCTCATAGGTTACCTGGTATCCATGTTGTAGAAGTTTATGGGAAACAACCCTTGCATTGTCTAGAAATTGCTCTTCTGTGATGATCCATGAGAATGAATCATAGGAATTCCATCCTCTGGGTGGAATGCTTGCATGCCCTACTCCCTGCCCTTGTCTGTGTAACAGAAACAACTAGGGTTTAATCAATGTTATATCAAATCATTCCATTCCCTGTTGCTTGTTTTGTGCAAGTAGATCCTCTTTGTAATCAATGAAATCTAGGTAATTTACTTCACAGCAATTATTCCATCCCGTATTGCTTGTTTTGTGCAAGTAGTTACTTTTGTAATCAATGAAATCTAAACTGATTTATTTGACAGCAACTATCCATTGTAATTTTAAACATTGTATTCTTGAATGTATAGCCTACAAATATAAATGCAGAATTTATATATAAAGATCATGAGAAAGAAAGGTTCTCAATCCTTACACATGCAAAAAGCAGCAGAGACAGTTCTACAAGCAGGACTGATAGATCGGAACTCGATACTTACACAAGAAAAAAACACAGGGACAGTGCTATAAGCAGGAATGAGGAGCTGCTCTTCCATGAAAGTCTGGTCATTGCTACAAAAGTCCTATTCAAAGCCAGAAGCTCAAATACAGCCTTCAAACACACCAGCATTGAGCTTCCAGAGGCCTGCAAGACGCCCACTAGGGGGTTAGAAAAATATACCTTTAATATATTGTTTGGTAGATGAGAATAAGCTAACAGTTCTAGATCAGTACAAATGATCCTAACTCAGTCAAATACAGATATATTCGCCAGATTTGATCAGAAGAGCAAAAAAAAGTACTATACACAAAATTTCTTGGGAAATCAGAGGATACCCCAAGTGTTCAATATGGTTAAAATCTAGGCAGAATACTGCAATGGTGGAAGGCTAAGCTTACCAAGAAGCAGAGGAAAACATGGACAGTAGGTTTGTCAAGAAATTTTGGTAAATCTTTGTAATCTTCAGATTACCAAGATTAGTAATCTTAGTAATCCTTGTTTTCCTCTGCTTCTTGGTAATCTTGGCCTTCCACCATTGCAGTATTCTGCCTAGATTTTAACCATATTCAACACTTGGGTATCCTCTGATTTCCAAAGAAATTTTGTGCTCAGTATATATATATATATATATATATATATATATATATATATATATATATATTTCAAGGTGGTTTTTGCTGATCAGATTGCTACATTGTATTTTGCTGATCAGATTGCTACATTGTAGAAGGATACATCACAGGCAAATCTAGGGGAAGGACTAGGAACAGCTGATTCTAATGGCGAACAACCTGGTTTAGGCTGCTCCCCTGGGGACACATAAATGCCTAATGGAACGTGATGGATTTGAACACCTTGTTGCTTGACTCCATGCTTGTGGACAACTTATCAGGACCTACTTAAGGATTTGTTTTTAAAGTAAAAATTGTAACAACGACTTCACTTTGAAGATTGCAGGAATGAGTCTAGATCTTCATTCTCTAGTCCTTGAGGAATAAAAATAAAATAAAAAATACCCAAATGGAAAATATTTGCTCCCACTGCTTTTGCAGTGCCTTAGAGTTCAGTTCTCTATTTGGGTATCTAGTTTAGTTTTGCTGCTCGGTGTTTAACGGGTTAATAAGATTCAGATTCTGCTAAAACAGCTACTGTATATTCCCAAACTATAAATATATCATATATGGCATTCATGTATATACTGCTAACGCTGCATTTGGATCTAAACACAAACAATACTTCGAATCTATAATAGTGCTAAATGCTGCATTTGAACGCAAATTTTGAATCACATAACTGAAATGTAGAGCCAATATTTCATTGTTACCCCTACTTTGAATAGAATGTACTCTGATCTCTGGTTCTTCAATCTACAAAAGCAGTTGGGTCTCTGTGTCAGGAGCCTCGGACCTGGGCTTTTGCAAAACTTTTCAATGTTTTTGCTTGCTAATGTAGCTCTTATGAACATCCATGGGCTCCAGATTTGGCCATTTATACTGATAATTTGTTGAAATATTAAGATCTAGAGGATTATTGGTTAAATATTGACTTATCAGGTTGATAATGTTGTACTTTCAGTTATGTAAGTAGGTTGTCAGGCTTGTGACAAAGCTTGAGGACAGCCATCTTTTTTTTTCAGGACAGCGATCTGTCTAGCCTGTAGAGAGGGAAAACAAATAATGTTGAAGGTTAGTTAATATTTTATTGGATTTCAAGTTTTTTGGTGGCAAAATATATCATAATGTAGTGCTAAAATGTTAGTGAGAGTAGTCATTAATGAGGGGCGGCAGGACAGCGATCTGTCTAGCCTGGAGAGAGGGAAAACAAATAATGTATGTCTTTTAAATAATGTTGAAGGTTAGTTAATATTTTATTGGATTTTAAGTTTTTCCCAGGCAAAAATATCATAATGTAGGGCTAAAATGTAAGTGAGAGTAGTCATTAATGGGGGGCGGTAGGAGCGGGTGGGGTTTTCTTTGATATTGGAGGAAATAAAGTGGAAACATTTTATTGGAGTTTTGGATTGGCAACTAACAATTAGGTGGAGCACTTGGCTCTTTGGCAAGGTAAGAACATGTCAGCCAAAAAAGGTATCTTAGAAGTTCTCGTCCTTGGTGACGCCAGAATTATAATTAAGGCTTTCCAACAGAACCACCCCCTGCAGAATTCTTCCTTGGCTGGTATCCAAATTCGAATTATGGAAAATCTGAAGAGGATTCCCAAGGCTAGTTTCTTTCATATTCTCAGGGTGCATAACAGTGATGCGGACTCTTTGGCCAATAAAGCCACTCGAGAACCTGAAGAATCCTACATAGACCAAAGGGGCACCAAGTGTTATGGAACAATACCATAGCATTATGAAAGTTCCTATCCTAAGGTGGAATCAAACTAGAACTAAGGAAATATTGGACCCTTTGGATTTGTCCCTCGGTTGCTCCCGACATCACCTTTGCATGGCGGAGACACGTGCTGCCTTATGAAAAACTCAAAGATGGATTTGATGTCGCATTAACTGGCATTATGGGAGATAGTCTCCTCATCATTCTCACAAGTGGTTGTGTTAAAGTATCGATGACATGTTGAGCTGGGATTCTTGTTCATTATTGTGACAAACTCCTTCCACACATGTTGCAGCCTCCAAACCTCTGCAGGTACTGCTCGAAAACTGGAATATTTACGAAAATGGGGTATGATGTAATATCCCCAATTTGAACAAACCTTGAAAATATGTAAGGACTTAAGAGTTCATTTTGTTAAGACTTGATGTTGAGCTAGGATGCTCTAGAACATCAGATATGTTTGATATTTTGTTATGACTTGATGTTGAGCTAGGATGCTCTGGAATATCATATGTGTTTGATATTTTGCTAAAACTTGATATTGAAAGTAGAGGCTCTCAAGCATCAAGCATCTAAATTTAATCGTTTATATTTGGATTTGTTGTTGAGTCGAAAAGACTCTGGAGCATCAAAAACTAATATGTGATGCAAGTTATTTCATTTACTTAGTGTCTAACTGAGTTGGGAATAGCCACTAAAGAGGGACCAAGCACACTAAAGGGGGAATGATCCCTTTTAATATTAATAATTGAAAATATTTAAGAACATAAAACAACGAAAAAGTTAAATAAAAGACTAACTACTAAATTAAAAGAAACTGAAAAAAAGAATCCTAACCACCTTTTTGAAAGAAAAGAAGTATAAAAACGGATAATGAAATAGAAAAGGGGCATACTTTTCCCTAAGAGAAGAGAGGCAACAATTAAAAAAAATGTGTACAAAACCATTTTCCCAAAAAGAGAAAGTTACAGAGAAGACAATACATAGAGGGTATCGGTATGTACCCCATTGTAAGCCTCGGTTGTAAAACTTAAAGTCCTCTTATCTAAGAAAGGAATAAGGTAGGTCTAGAAGAACTATGATCTAAAAGGATTTGAATAAAATTTTGCAGAGAGACGGTAAAAAGCCTTATGGGTCATCTGCTTTAGATTAAATACAGATAGAGAATATTTGTTTTCCCTAATTATCCCTGTTAATGTGCTTGGTCTGGTTCGTGGGTGATTTACTGAGTTGGGATACAAAACTATTCAGAAAATCTAAGGCTGAGAAGAACGTGGGAGTTCCTAATTCAGTTGGGTTGCCAAGGCTGATAAGTCTTCTTACCCTTATCATATATTTACTGTAAATTTATTTATTAATATGTGAAGTAAATTTTGTTATAAATTCAGTAGGATTTCATTCGAGGTATTATTTTAAAATATAGTTAGAAAAATGTTTAGTATTCCTTGAAAAGTATTATTAATATCATATAAAGTTTTACTTTATAATCAATATTGTTATAAAAACTTGTTATTCTCAAAAAGAGTTCTTAAGAGAATAAGGATTATGGTAAGGTTTGTGGAACTCGAAAAAAAAAATAAAGGTTTATTTACATTTTCATTTAAATATTAAATTATGCAAAGGTAAATTTTCTTTAAATTTACAGTACTAATATTTAAGATCTGGGATATCGAATAATTTGTTTATGAGAAGATTATTTATTCTATAGTAAAGTTATAGTTAAAATATCTTAGGGAAGAAAAATTCCATAATAACTGACTAATGAAGAAGGAACCATTTAGTTCCTCAAGTTTAGAACTCTTAAACCTTAGTTACGTATAAACTTATGCTACAGGAAACAATATAATTATCATAGGTTAGAGATTGATTATAAACTTTAGAAGTACAAAAACAGAATGATAACAAACTTATTAAATGTAACTCCCTTACAACACGATTTGAACTCAGATCGCAACATAATTTTGATACAACAAGAGGCTAAATAATAACACTCTTCTTTATTGCATTCAAAACAACCAAACTGCAGAGCTACGCAATCGGATTAGACTCAATCTTCGAATTAAACAGAGGGAAGTCATTCGACTCTACACCCAAGCAATAAATGGTAAACAAAGTAATTTATCAAACCTACAAGTCTTTTACAAAGTTATGATCACGTTGTTTTACATAATACTTTTGGGAAGAGTTTTACATTGAGTCCTCGGTAATTGGCATATATTTAATCTAAGCGAATAGTATAACATTTCATTGAGAAACCCTTATTAAAAATTTGTGCACAGGAAACCACTGTCTAAATAAGGCACCAATAATGGGCTTGTAGGAGAGTAAACCTTTCTTTCAGAAAAGTTGATGTTCAGGGAACATTACAGAGTCAAATCTGAGACTTCCATTACTGTTTGTTGCTGATCCGAATAGAGAACGAATTAAAATATAGTATTCCAAATAGATGAAGACTCAATAATAATTATTTTCCAAAGAGAATGTTTCGAGACAAATTCATGTCTAAAAGATTCTTTGATAAGAAGATAAAGCAATTCCACGAACTTAAAATGGGATCCATGACATAGGATGCCCTGATTAACAGGTATTTGAAACTACTGCACTATGTTCCTTATATTAGAGACAAAAAAGTCAAGGTACAACAGTTTTTGAGCTTTTTACCACCATAGTTTCGCGACAAAATCGAATTTGACTCACCTAAAACTCTCGATGAAGCCTTGTTTAAGGCTAGACTGTGTTATGAACATAGGAATCACCGAACATAAAATTTGAAAAGGAGAAAATAACAACGAAAAAGGAAGTCAGAAAGTAGAAGAAAAGGATTCAGACCTTTACCTTAACAAAAACTTACTAACACATTTTCAAATAGAATATCTGGTAAAAGTGAAGCATAGTCGAATCAACCAGCTCAAAGTGGAAATAAAACAACCAATTTTAATGAGAATAAATCTACATCCACAGCTATAAAGTGTTGGAGATGTGAAGGCCCTGTTGTAGGTACAACAAATCCCATGTTTTCATCAAAACATGGGAGCCCCAAATTTTTTGTATGCAAAGGTAATGATTAAATTCCATGGTCATTTTGGGGTTTTTCATCATGCTTTTATTGCTTTGCCATGATTGGATTTTCCCTTTGAAATTTCTTTTATTTCTGTGTGTTTTTGTGAGTCGCGGAAAGCTTTGGTTTTCCCAAAAGTTTGCCCTTTCCGCAACCCGCAATCCGCAATGCGGATTGCGGAAGCTTGGTTCTTGGTTTCAAAATGTTTTCTTTCCTCAACATGCAATCCGCATTTGCGGATTACGGATGCGGAGATGTTTCTCAATAACCACGGTTTGACGCGTGCGCAACCCGCAACTGCGAATTGCGGGAAGTCTGTCAAAATAAATTGCGCTTTGCATTTCCGCAACCCGCAATGCGGATTGTGGAGTGCGGAAAGCGTTTAAAGAATAAGTTTGAATTTTATTTTTCCGCAACCCGCAACCCGCAAATTGCAGATTGCGGACAGTTCATATTTTAATTTTCGGCATTTGCATTTCCGCAACCCGCAATTGCGGATTGCGGAAACTTTTGGTTTGTTAATATTTAGAGTTGCGATTCCGCAACCCGCAATTGCGGATTGCGGATTGTGGAAAGAATGTACATATTTGTGAAATAAATGCCCGCAACTTTTCTTCTGCATCCTGCAAGAATAGATCTTAGTCGTCGATCTGTCTTAATCCTACTGCCCAGAGTTTACCTGACGAAATTGATAAATATGTTGATTTTTCTATTTTCTTTTATCATTTTCATTCTTGGAAATTTACCTGTTACGAAGATTTTTACTACGGGATTTTACCAGGGATGTTCTCTACCATTTTCATTTCTCACAGGCCGGTTTTTATGTCGTCTTAAGTTGATTGTTTACTATTTTTTGTTATTTCAAAAATTGTTTTTGATTTTGTTTCATTTATTTATCAGAATTTTCCAGTTTTTTCAAACATGTCACGAAGCACCCGCTCCAAAACAACTCAAAAATATTTGTTGAACAAGGACCCCAACTTCGGCATTCTTGCCGACACCAATGACAAAGTTTCTGAGACTTACCAAATTGACTGGTCTAAAATATACGCCATATTTGATAACGATGACCTGTTAGATATCCAGAATGACCGGCCCGCCTATGAAAAAATTAGGAATTCGCAGCTGCATGACATTGCTGCTAGACCTGCTGTTCTCCCCTACACAGACACAGTTAAATGGATTATTGACCATGCCAACCCTAAGGACTGCTCTTTAACGACATCGCAGGGGCTCAATTGGCCACTTTTCGTCTTGAGGTTTTCACCAGAGCATATGCCCTTAAACCAGTCGTCCAACCTCTTAATGTTGCATTCCTAGATTATGCTAAGACTAGGTATAATTTTAATGAAATGGTGAAATCTTGGATGAACAAACAAGAAAATTTCATGCACGGAGCTAATAACTCTTACCCAGTTTCATGGTTCAAAGAACCTTATTCCCTTTTGGCAGCCATGCTTTGCAGGATTTATGGTCTTCCTAACTGTTCGGTGTTTAAGGCGGAATGGGAACCTGTGGCCCATCATGTCCTTACAACCGGGGATTCATTCGCTTGGGCTTTCATCTTGTCGGTAGAATTAAAGACAACCATTGAACAATATCATAAAATACCAAAGAAGCCAAAATTCTTTTATTCTGCCTATGTGATTGATGTCTTCTGCTCAGAATTCCAGTATCCCTCCATGGGATGGAATTGGACCTTATCATGACCTCTAGTCCACATTTATTGTTCGGCCTTGTGGGAGAGCAAATTTATTCCCTTGCTATATGATATCTGTTACCATTTCTTTGGTGATATCTACCAACAGATATTCAGAGAAGATGCACCTGATTTTTCTCTCGATGCCAAAACTTTAATCCCTACACTTGGTGATTGGTATGTGGGAGAAGATTTTTCTTATATCGGAATTTGGGCAAGCAACACAGTGCATTTACTGCCAAGGATAGTCCTTTACAGGTTGCTACTTGAAGAGATATCTTTCTAGACTGTGACAGATGGGGCATTTATTAAGCTTATAGGACCTAAGAGGAGGGGATGGCCTAAGTTTCCCCTAAACCTTGGACCTTTGGTCATTCCAGCTTCAACTTGGGCTGCAGTACTGGGGAAGAGGATTTCTTCTTTGAAATTGGGATATGCTCCCAAAAGGGTGCATGACCCTAAGTCATTTCTGGATGCTCACTTCAAGTAGGAACACATGAAGACTGATTATGCCCATGAAGATATTCCTGATGATTCCATTTAGCAGGGAGTGAATATTTTATCTAAAGTCCTAGTGAGGGCTAAAAGCAAAGAAGAATAGAGCCACATTCTTCAGTATCAACAAGAGCTCAAAACTAAGGTTTTGAGTTATAGGAAAATGGAATTAAAGCTTGAAGAGCAAACCAGGAAAGACAGGGAAGAAAGGGAAGCACACAAAGAAAGTACCCCTCTGATGTTGACATATCCAGATGGAGGTAAAGGAAAGGGTCTTGTAGAGGATGTTCAACAGACCAAGAAGCTCCCGATTCAGTCAGCTGATAAGTTGAGGAAAGAGCTGGCACATATGACTTCAATGCTTGACACCCAAGTCATTGCTTCAAGTAGTCTACCCAGTGATGTTCAAGTGGTTGCTGCAAATAACCCATCCAATGATACTGAAGTAGTAGCTATGAGTAACCCAGCAAAGAGGCAGAAGATTCAAACTCCTGCATATACCGTACCTACCTTGAATATTGAAGACAGTGATGTGGAGGATGAAAGGATTCTAGCAATCTCTTTTCCTTCTGTTGTGCATGTTGTACAGGAAGTCACAGAAACCTCCCAGGATGTTACTGATTTACTTAACAACATAACGATGGATTAACCTATCACATATGAACATTTTCTTGAGGCCACTACTGATGTGCATACAATGACTTCTTCACTCCCATTTTCCTCTGTTGAATTTCTTCCCACTTCATCCTTTGAGGTTGCACCACCATCCATCATCTCTCAATTATTTGATGCACTAACCCGCATCACTCCTTCACTCTCAACCTTGTCAGCTCCACTTGCCACTCCACCACCAATAGTTACAAAGACCTAGTCTCCAACTTCCCCTCTGCAACTATCACCATCTACTTCATTACCACCAGCCACTGATGTCCAAAGCCCAATTGCTCCTTCCTCACCATCAGTTGTTGCAACCCCTATTTCACTTCAACTACTTCTCCAACCTCTGTGCCATCAGTTTCTGAAATCATCCCTTCTTATCCAACTACCTCTCAGATCACCATGCCAATACCTAATTCTATTGTTACCCAGACAACTCCATTGGTTGCAACAGGAGATGTAGTTGCATCTTCTACTGAGTTGATAGCTCCATGTGAGGAGGATATTGTAGTCTCCCTTGGAGATTATTTTTATAACAAATCAGCTGAGACAGTGGTGAAGAAAGGTAATAAGAGAAGCAGAGATCAAAGTGTGTTGTAGGCACCTATTCTTGATCAAGTTATTTGGGCCAAACAATCTGATGATATCCAGCAGGAAGTAGTAGATACCGCAGCAACTATGGGAGCCTTTGTAGGGTCCAACTTTGATTCAATGACCTCACTGAATAGAGAAACTGACATGAAGAAGGAGGAGCTAAAGAAGCTTCAAGAGCAGATGGTAAAAATCAATGAACAACATGAATTTGAGCTTCGGAGGTTAAATAATGATTATGAAAGTCGGCTCAGGAACCTGCAGGAACAAAATGCTTCTCTTCAAGATGAACTCCAAGATGCACAAACTCTCAACATTGCAAACATGGAGAAGATAGAGATATTGGAACGACAGCTAAAGGATGCAACTGCAAGTGCAACCACTCCTCCTTTCTCTACGTTTTCTCAGGAAGAGTTCAGAGATTTAGCCAATCAAATAAATGAAGAACATCATAAACTCTTAGCTGAATTGTTTAGTTGCTTGAATGAAATACAGGAAACTCACATTTCTTTTGAGCGAATGTCTGCTACTCTTGAACAACAGTTTGACAAGAGCCAACAAGCTTCCAAAGCTTATGACAATATTGTTGAATGGTAGAGGTACATCAAAGACAAACCAACTGAAATTCCAGTTTTGGATAGTTGTAAATGCAGAAGAATCAGAACATCCTTGAATGCTTGGCAAAATACTTTTGAAATGGTCGAGGAAACAATTCAGAAATCACCATCCATATGTGGTAGAAGGTGGTATGCCGTGGATAATATTATGGTCGCCCTGCAATTTCCTATCATGGACCTCATTGAGAAGGCATGTCCACCCAAGTTAATGATAGAACGGGTTGAGACCAGACGCGGGAAAGTCAAGGAACAGATCCAACAGCTCGAGCACATCCAGATTGCGGAAGTTGATAAGTTCATCAGGCAACCTCTCACCTTAGAAGGAAAGATCCACATTTTCGTGCACACTTGGCATAAGTTGGCAAAGAATGAGATCGAGTCATTTACGTGTGATGCCCAGTTGGGAATCAAGTCAGCCAATTATCCAGATATTGATGAGTTGTTAGGGGTTTGGAACAAGTGGCAAGCTACCCTTGGTTATTCTTAGGAAGTTGATTTTGTAATCCATGTCTTATGGGAATTCTATCCTTTGTAACTATTTTGTAATTATTATTTAAAAGGTAGAGGTCTCATGGGGCAAGGTGGGGGGGAGAAAATCACCAGAGAAGGACTGGAGAAATGTTGCTTCACTTGAGATCTTGTAATTTATTGCAGACCTGATGAATCAAAGTTAGTTTCTTTTGCCATCTTCTTTGTTTATGTTATCAAATTTCTTTGATGATATCTGATTTCTTCACCTTAATCATGGAATGAATACTGTTTTAATTTTGCAATCAATCATTAATGCATTGATCTATGATTTGGATTTGTCTTAACTCATGGTCTATGTATCATAATGTTTTAAGTGAATTTATTTAATTAAAACATTTATCTATTTCTGCAAATTATTAACATAAATTAATTAATTCATGTTAATTTTTCAATTAGCATTTCAGCTATAGGGTAACCTTGCATGTGCCTAATCTTTAAACTATTATCAGTTAATTTTCATTGCCTGATTGTATTTTGAAGTAATAAGAAAAGATCCAATTTTACATTTTTGTTAAGCTGGTGAAATGACTTATTAAAACTCAAACCAAGTTATCATGCACACAATCAAAACACTTCCTTTATATTAGATCTGACTTAGTTTAGATTTCCTTTAAGGTAGATTTGTTCTAGGTTTAGATCCGTTTTAGAGTTAGGACACTTTAACCTTCCCTCACAGGAAGACTGATCCTTTCAGGATCAAACCCCATAAGTGCCAGCAGAGGCCTTTATATCAGTGGGAGTTAACTACACCAAACAGGTTGGGGATAGAATTTTTCTTGCACAGAGCCTTTTGAAGCCTTTCTGTCTGGGTTTTCACCCTCTTTTGTTAGCCTTGGAACCCATTCCAACAACCTACACATCTGGATCTTCAACAAATGGCGCTAGAAGAATGGCCAGAAGCAAATTATGCCTAATTGAAACACTAGCAGACCTCCTCCAACAAGAATACCAATTGTCACCCGTAGTCACACATAGGCATCAACCTCTGTAGAACAACCGATGCAAGATCCAACCATCATTCCTGCTACCCTTGTGATAGAGCATGAAACTAGGAGGTCCGATATCGTTTTTATATCACCCATTAGGGGACCCCTCACACTCGAACAATTACTCAAAGGTTCTTCTGATAGTGTTGCTAGGTTACAACAAAGAATTGCAGAAGAGCGTAATCTTGGATTAGTAGCAATTCAACATCAACAAAACACCGATCCGCAAGTTAATAATTCAGATAATGAAAATTCAGGTGACCAGAATCTTGAACAACATAATTCACCTCACCACAATCTACTTCCCGATTTCAACCTTAATACATTATTTGGGGAAACAGAACAAGACCAACCGAACGTTGCCACAGGTGGACCACCACCGACACCTCCTTCATGTACATCATCCTCATCTGACGAATCATCACATAGTGAGTCAGACTCTAATTCATCTTCAGAAGACATACCCATGGCAGAAGGTGGAAACATACCCTGGTTGGACCAGGATGCTGTGTTTATTGTTGGAGAACAACACAAACTCCCTAAAATCCCTGAAAAGTGGCTCCCTAAGTTTGACCCTTATGAAAAATCACCTGCCCTTGATCATATTAAAACTTTTATGCAAGCCATCAGACTTAGGAATGTCATTCATGAAGATGTAGTTTGTAGATTGTTTCCTTACACCTTCCAAGGGAAAGCATCCACCCAGTACTTTTCCCTAGAAGCGAGATCCATCTCTTCATGGGATGACTTTGAAAAAATGTTCATTCAAACATTTGGGGATGACAAGACTCCAGAAGACTTGGTTATAGACTTGTCCTCAATGAAAATTAGAGGCAAGGAGAGAGTTAAAGATTATAATCAAAGGTTTTCATACTTAAAAAATAGAATCCCTACCACTGTTCTTCCTGCAGAAGAACTGTTGGTTGCTTATTATGTTAAAGGTTTACCCATTCCCATTGCTATGTGGGTAAAAAGGGCATGAAAAGATAACTTGTAGGAGGCCTTTGTTGAGGCTATCCAGGTTGAAAAAGATATATTATGTTTGAAAGATAATCCCGATGTTACATCAGATCAGCCTTCAACCTCCTAGAGAAAGCAAGAAAATCCTCCAAGACCCACAGTGCAAAATAAGGACCCATTTGAGAAGAATGACATGAAAAAGTTCCTCCAAAATATCTCAAATGAAATGGTAGACCTGAAAAAGACTAACACAAAACATCAGAACAATAATAGGGGATTCAATAAACAACCCTTCAGAAGACCTTATCAACCCCCACAAAACCAAGTCCCACCTAATCCTGATGAAGGATTGAACTCTGAATAAATTATTTCTATCTTTAAGGCTTTGGTTTCAGAATCACATAATTCTCCTGATCACCCAGATGAAAACCCACATGAGAATCAAGATCCTGAACCACTAGATGAAGTAGAAGATCAACAGATAAACACAATTAGCTTCTTTTCAGAACTTCCCATGGCTGAGGAGGAAGATGAGCCTGAGGCTGTCTTCAATGTACAACATCCTTATAATACAAGGAGCAAAGGACATCCCACACAAGAAGCTTCCACTTCAACACCTACACCAAACAGAGGTAAAGCACCAACACTTAAGGACACTGTAATTCCTGAAATAGAATACAGCCTCATTGATGACTTGAAAAGAGTAAAAGCCAATATCTCTCTTTTTGAACTTCTGAAAAATCCCTACAATGAGAGGCAGTCTACCCAAAATCATGATTGTCAACAAGCCCAGGGAGGCTCAGAACAACAATCTGGAGACATACTCTAAACCTGGAAATTAGAAACCAGGTAGCAAGAAAACACCTCCTTTCTTGCTTACTTTTGAAGTTTTCAATAGAAATGTCTATAATTGTATGATAGATTCAGGGGATTCATCAAATGTGATGCCTTGATATGTCTGCAAAAATTTAAATGCCTCTTGGGACCCCTGCCCTACTCAAATTGTTCAACTTGATAGATCCAAAGTTAGGGTAGTGGGAGAACTGAAGAATGTCCTGTTAACACTGCCTACTGACCCTAGAATTCACCAGACTGTGGATATTATTGTGGTTGACATCCCATAAATGTATGGAATGTGGTTGAGAAGGGATTGGTCAGAGAAACTCAAAGGCTACTTTGCTACTGACTGGTTCCACTTATGGCTTCCCTATAATGGGAGACCAAACAGAATTAAGATCAGCAGGGAACCTTATATGAAACAAATTTTTACAGACTTGAATGATCTTAGTGAGCCTGCTGCATACTTCAGCTCACATGTGGAACATTACACTTTCGATACTTTATTTGGGGATCTACCAGCGGATTTGTCACCAGCTGAGAATGCACAAAATCAGTCTCAAATTGTCAATCTTACTTCTGTTCCATTCTCAGGTACTGTTGTACATAATGTATACAATGTAAATATTAATTTTAGGTAAGATTTGAATGCATGGAATCTATTGTTTGATGGCTCTAGATCTAAAGATGGAGCTGGTGTAGGTTGTGTCTTAATTAATCCAAAAGGGACCAAAACTATGATTTCCTACAGACTTGAGTTTAATGCACCAACAACATAGATGAGTATGAGGCCTTAGTCCAAGGACTCAAGAAGGAAATTGATATGGGTGCCCAAATAATTGAATATTATGGAGATTTTGAGATCATAGTAAAACAGGTGAGAAACAAAATCCATTGTTCATCTCCTCATTTAATTAACTATCAGAAACTAGTAAGAGATCTCAGTAACTCTTTTTTTCATTTAATATCAAGTCAGTCCCCAGATCACATAATTTTGATGCAGATTTACTGGCTAATACTGCATCTAGGTTGATCCCACCAGAAGGTTTGTCTCCTAACACTTTCCCGATTGAACTTATGCATAGGCCTTCTATTCCTGATAATGTGGCAAATTGGAAGGTATTTGATGATGACCAACAAATATTAGACTTTATCACATCCCAGGACACTTTTCAAGATGTGGCAATAAATGAGGCTGAGCATGAGAAATCTATGACTAATTCCACTCATCCTTCCAATCTTATCCCTAAATTAGTCATCAACCTGGAGAAATACTACGATCTGCAAGATAAGTTCAAACAAAAGACCAATTGTAAAACCCAGGGTTCATCCCTCAATTATGAGCCTGTCAACTTAGGAACTGAACAGAATCCTTATTTCATAAATCTAGGAGTTGATTGCTTTGCTGAGGAAAAAAGACCTTTTATCAAACTATGCAAGGAGTTCAAAGATGTCTTTGCATGGACATACGATGAACTCAAAACTTTTGACATCAGTATCATTCACCATAATATACCAATGAAACCTGAAGTAAAACCTTATCAACAAAACTTAAGGAAGATGCATCCCAGTATGGAACCCTCTCTCAAGAAAGAGATTGAGAAATTACTGGCAGCACGAATTATATTCCTTGTCAGACATACACAGTGGTTTGCTAACCTGGTACCTGTTTGGAAGAAGAATGGGGAGATCAGACTCTGTGTTGAATTCAGGAACTTAAACAGAGCTTTTGAAAAGGACAATTACCTTGTTCCTCCTATGGAGCAGATTCTACAGAAAGTAGCAGGGTCTGAGATGTTTTCTCCCCTTGATGGCTTCTCAGGATATAACCAAGTCCTAGTTTCCCCCGATGATCAACTAAAAACAGCTTTCAGGACTCCTTGGGGAACCTTTGCCTACAGGCGAATGCCTTTTGGGCTGATAAATGTTGGTGCTATCTTTCAGAGAGCTATGGACATAGCTTTCAGGGGATTGATGCACAATTCTATCGTTGTGTATTTAGATGATATTACCATTTATTCTAAAAAAAGACATGAACATTTGTCTGCCTTGAAACAAGTGTTCGAGCGCTGCAGAATATATGGGATCTCATTGAACCCAAAAAATATATATATGCAGTAATCGAAGGTAAGCTATTGGGTTTTATTGTTTCGAAAGAAGGCACGATCATTGATCCAGAGTGCACAGAAGCCATTTCGAAGATCGGCCTACCCTAGTCGCGTAAAGCCATGCAATATTTCCTTGGTAAGATTAATTTCGTTCGTAGATTTGTTCCGAATTTTGCTCAAATTTTCAAGCCGTTACAACAATTGGTTAAAAAGGATGCACAGTTCAAATGGTCCGAGGAACAAAGAAATGCCTTTGTTGAAATTCGGAGATCCATTGCGGAAGCGTCCGCTCTGATGTCTCCTGACTTCAGCAAAGATTTTATTCTGTACACGTTTGCTACTGACTTCTCCTATGCAGTTGTCCTTACACAGAAACATGAGAATGATACTGAAATCTCTATTTCATTTATGAGCTCCACGTTCAAAGGAGCAAAACTCAACTACTCCCAGATCGATAAACAAGCTTACACGGTCTATAAATCGGTAAAAAAATTTAGACCATATTTATTGAAATCTCTAACTAAAGTCATTGTTCCTTATGTAGCTATTAGAAATGTTCTGGTTCAGAAAGAACTGGGTGAAAAGAGAGCTCACTGGATGACAACTCTACAAGAATATGATTTGGAGATCGGACCAACAAAGATTGTGAAAGGCCAAGGCTTGTGTCTGCTAACCGCTCAATCCAATGATCCTGTACAACAACAGATTGAGTGGGAACAAGAGGAAAGTACGACAACAGGTTCTGTTAATTTTATCACAACTCAAACATATGAATGGTATGATGACATTAAGTTCTTCCTTACCCATGGGTTTTCTCCTAAAACCCTTGAATATAAAAAACGTAGAGATTTAAGGTTGAAAGCTACACCATATCAATTCATAGATGGGGTTTATTTTAGGAAGAATTATGATGGTGTTTTTCTCAGATGTTTAGAGAAAGAAGAAACTGATAATATTATTTTGCAATTTCATGCAGTACCTACGGGAGGGCACTTCTCAGGAGAAACCACTGCACATAAGATCCTGAGAGCAGGATATTACTGGCCTACCTTGTTCAAATATGCATACTCCTATGCTAGAAGATGTGAAGTGTGACAGAAGTGCGCTGGGAAACTGAAAAAAACTGCCTTTCCTCTGCAACCAGTAGCAGTTTAGTTTCCATGTCAACAGTGGGGACTGGATTTTATTGGACCCATTAAACCTGCCTCCTCCCTGCAGCACAAGTACATCTTGATAGCCACATACAACTTTACCATATGGGTAGAGGCAGTCTCTCTCAGACAATGCAATACAAACCAAGTGATATCCTTCCTTGAAATCCAAATAGTCACTAGGTTTGGTGTCCCTGAATTTCTAGTGTTTGAAAATGCCTCTTATTTTTCTTCGATTGATCTTACACAGTATGCCCTTGAAAAATGGATAAAGCTGAAGTTTTCTGCCAATTACTATCCACAAGGGAATGGACTAGCAGAGTCTTCCAACAAAAACTTAATTAACATCTTGAAGAAGACAATTGCTACTCACTATAAATATTGGCACACCCAGCTATACAATGCTCTTTGGGAAGACCGGGTCATCCCAAAGGCAGCCATAGGAAATTCCCCTTACTGTTTAGTTTATGGTAAGGAGGCCATCTTTCCATCCAACCTCATGATCCCTTCACTATAGTTGACACAGTTCATACAAGAGGATGATTCTTCCCCACTCCAGCAAAGAATTGATTTGTTACTCAAGCTGGAAGAAGATAGGGAGAAGTCCAAAAACAAGCTGTATCAACATTAGCAACTAGTAAAGAGGTGGATTGATGATAAGTCCTCATCTGACAGGGAGTTTGCTGTGGGGGACTTGGTGTTAAAGTGGGATAAGCAACACAAAGGCAAGAATGATTACACCAAGTTCCAACACTTATGGCTAGGACCATTCATTGTTATAGAAAAGCTTGGTCCTAGTACTGTCCGGTTGCAGAACCTAGAAGGTATCTCAAATACCTACCCAATGAATGTGCAGTTGCTCAAAAAGTAATTTGTTTAAATGAGCAGATTCGCTTACTTGTACATAAAGTATGGTTTGCTTCCTTTCTTTCTTTCTTTTCATTTGATTTTTGTACATTGGTTTCATTCAAAACAAGTCCACACCTTTTGGAAAAAGCTGATGATCAGTATGTTTGAGGATAGCACAAGTCTGAAGTTTTGAGGTAAACAATGTCAATTTTTATTTCACTTAGCTTGTAGCTTAAATTTTTTTCATGAAATTAAACAGTCAATATTGGCAAAGCCTTGATTGATACCTTCCCACCTTAATCAATATCTTTGTGGATGTTTTATCTGGTTAATTGAAGTTGAGGAAGAAATTATATTTTCCTGCCTTATGTTTCATTGGTGAATGGCAACATATATTCATAGCCTTGTCAGCCTTACCTATTTTGGATCCCACTCTGATCACCTTGAAAATAATTCACTTTAATAATTATAGATTACGAGATGGGGGGTCTTATTACGAGCCATCCCATTATGTTCATAGATGTTTAAGTGGAATGACATATCCACATCAGGCCACCAAACTTGGGAGATGACTTTCAACTGCTGCTGGAAGGTGGAAGATCCTATCACAGGTCGGTCCATTCACGATCTGCAAAACATCGGTGAGTAACACTACTGTCATATGCTTACCAAGCCATGGTAGTGTCTTGTAATATATGCACTAATAAAAAAATTTCCTTTGTAAGACAGTTTGTTGTATATGAGGATAAGGGGGGTCTTATTACAAGTCATCCCTACCATGATCATGGGTCTGATTTTGGACTGAAATTACCACTTATGGTCACCAAGCCATGGTAATTTCTTTTAGTGTCAAAAGCTAAAAGACAAGGAGTCTCCTTACCGAGCTGGCTTGTTCAGTTTCCAGATCAGGTCTGTGAATGGCATTGCCAACATCTGATCACCAAGTCAGGGAAATGGCCTTGTATCAACATAAGTCTTGTTTGCATATTTTCATTCTGTTTTTAAAAGAAAAGAAAAAGAGTATAAAAAAAAGAGGGGGAAAAGAAAATGTATATATTGTGAGTAATGCGTTTGTACATAAATAAATAATTAATAAAGTCAAGGTCATTCAAGATTTGGTAACCAAAAATGGATCTAAAATTGCTCTAAGGCTCATCATAAACTGCCTTTCTATGACTGCGTAATGGTAAAGGATTCATGTCTACTTCTAAGACTGCCTTGTCATATGAACATCATCATTAAATGGTTTTGGATGGGGATATATCAATCATATGACTAACTCTGCTATTTTGATTGTGTTTTATGAGAACATTTTTGTAAATTCTAGGTTAAAACGTCAAGCTTGCTTGCATGTCTTCCTTGTAACTACAAATTTCATTTACAGAGATAACTGGTTCATCCCAGCCAATCGCCATTTGCTGTAGGTACAACAGATCCCATGTTTTCATCAAAACATGGGAGCCCCAAATTTTTTGTATGCAAAGATAATTATTAAATTCCATGGTCATTTTGGGGTTTTTCATCATGCTTTTATTGCTTTGCCATGATTGGATTTTCCAGTTAGTGATTTTCCCTTTGAAATTTCTTTTATTTCTGTGTGTTTTTGTGAGTTGTGGAAAGCTTTGGTTTTCCCAAAAGTTATCCCTTTCCGCAACCCACAATCCGCAATGCAGATTGCGGATTGCGGAAGCTTGGTTCTTTGTTTTGGAATGTTTTCTTTCCGCAACCCACAATCCGCAATTGCGGATTGCGGATGTAGAGATGTTTCTCAATCACCGCGGTTTGACGCGCTCGCAACCCGCAACCTACAACTGCGGATTGCGGGAAGTCTGTCAAAATAAATTGCGCTTTGCATTTACGCAATCTGTAGTGCGGATTGCAGATTACTGAAAGCGTTTAAAGAATAAATTTGCATTTTATTTTTCCGCAACCCGCAAATTGCGTATTGTGGATTGCGGACAGTTCATATTTTGATTTTCGTCATTTGCGTTTCCGCAACCCGCAATTGCGGATTGCAGATTGCGGAAAGAAGGTACATATTTGTGAAATAAACACCCGCAACTTTTCTTCCACATCCCACAAGAATAGATCTTAGCCATCGATCTGTCTTAATCCTACGGCCTAGATTTTACCCAATGAAATAAATAAATATGTTGAGTTTTCTATTTTCTTTTCTCATTTTCATTTTTGGAAATTTACCTGTTACGAAGATTTTTACTACGGGATTTTACCAAGGCTGTTCTCTGCCGTTTTCATTTCACACAGGTCGGTTTTTTATGTTGTTTTCAGTTGATTGTTTACTATTTTTGGTTATTTCAATTTTTTTGTTTCATTTATTTATCAGAATTTTCCTGTTTTTTCAAACATGTCACGAAGCACCCACTCCAAAACAGCTCAGAAAGATTTGTTGAACAAGGACCCCAACTTCGGCATTCTTTCTGACACCAGTGACAATGTTTCTAAGACTTACCAAATTGACTGGTCTAAAATATATGCCATATTTGATAACGTTGACCTGTCAGATATCCATAATGACCGGCCCGCTTATGAAAAAATTAGGAATTCACAGCTGCATGCCATTTCTGCTAGACTTGCTATTCTCCCCTACAAAGACGCAGTTAAATGGATTATTGACCATGCCAACCCTAAGGACCTCTCTTTTAACGACAACGCAGGGGCTCAATTGGCCACTTTTCATCCTGAGGTTTTCACCAGAGCATATGCCCTTAAACTGGTCATCCAACCTCTTAATGCTGCATTCCTAGATTCTACTAATACTAGGTATAATTTTAATGAAATGGTGAAATCTTGGATGAACAAACCGGAAAATTTCATGCCCAGAGCTGATAACTCTTACTCGGTTTCGTGGTTCAAAGAACATTATTCCCCTTTGGCAGCCATACTTTGCAAGCTTTATGGTCTGTCTTCCTAATTGTTCGGTGTTTAAGGCTAAATGGGTGCCTATGGCCCATCATGTCCTTACAACCGGGGAGTCACTCCCTTGGGCTTTCATCTTGTCAACATAATTAAAGACAGCCATTGAACGATATCAGAAAACACCAAAGAAGCCACAATTATTTTATTATGCCTATGTGATTGATGTCTTCTGCTCAGAATTCAAGTATCCCTTTGTGGGATGGAATTGGACCTTATCATCACCTCCAGTCCACATTTATTGTTCAACCTTGTGGGAGAGCAACTTTATTCCCTTGCTATATGATATATGTGACCATTTCTTTGGTGCTATCTACCAACATATATTCAAAGAAGATGCACCTGCTTTTTCTCCCGATGCAAAAACTTTAATCCCTACACTTGGTGATTGGTATGTGGGAGAATCTTTTCTTATATCATAATTTGGGGAAGCAACATAGTGCATTTACTTCCAAGGATAGTTCCTGACAGGTTTCTACTTGAAGAGATATATTTCCAAACTGTGACAGATGGGGCATTTCTTAAGCTTATAGGACCTAAGAGGAGGGGATGGCCTAAGTTTCCCCTAAACCTTGGACCTTTGGTCATTCCAGCTTCAACTTGGGCTGCAGTACCGGGGAAGAGGATTGCTTCTTTGAAATTGGGATATGCTCCCAAAAGGATGCATGACCCTAAGGCATTTCTAGATGCTCACTTCAAGCAGGAACACATGAAGATTGATTATGCCCATGAATATATTCCTGATGATTCCATTTATCAGGGAGTGAGTATTTTCTCTGAATTCTTAGTGAGGGCTAAAAGCAAAGAAGAACAAAGCCACATTCTTCAGTATCGATAGGAGCTCAAAACTAAGGTTTTGAGTTATAGGAAAATGGAATTAAAGCCTAAAGAGCCAACCGGGAAAGACAAGGAAGAAAGGGAAGCACAGAAAGAAAGTACCCCTTTGATGTTGACATATCCAAATGGAGGTAAAGGCAAGGGGCTTGTAGAGGATGTTCAACAGATCAAGAAGCTCTTGATTCAGTCAGCTGATGAGTTGAGGAAAGAGTTGGCACATAATGCTTGACACCCAAGTCATTGTTTCAAGTAGTATACCCAGGTATGTTCAAGTGGTTGCTGCAAATAACCCATCCAATGATACTAAAGTAGTAGTTGTTACGGAGAAAACTTCCTATGGCTTGGGGTAGACCACAACAGAAAGCTGACTACCAGAAAATAACTCAATTCCCAATGCAATGCTATATAAATGACAATGCTAAGATAATGGAGAAAAGACCAACCTTCAACCAGATGTTCGAAGTAGATCCCCGTTGAGCTTTCAACTTCTACACTTGAACCTGCAGATTAGTCTCAACAAAAAGTACAAGCAAGTGCATATAACATGTGAAAGATATTAGCATAATCAATAGCATGATCCATGATATCATAAGCAAATATAACCCAATGTAATTTAACAATATTCACAACATCGAATGGACGAAAAAATGAGTATTTCCATTAATGAATAACAAGAAGTACAATATATGACCTCTTGCCGGCAACCAATTTGAACCAAGAACCGGGTCTCTCCACTTGTGCCTCCACCACTTCAATCCCCCATGCAATGGAAAACTCAAACTATGAAATGAGTTTGGTAGGTGAACATAAGGAGTTCACAACAACAAGGATCAATGAGTGTAGACTCAAGTCACGGCAAAAATCCACTAGAGTTATTTTGCTCTCTCTTTCTCCTCCCTTCCATACACCATAAGAGCTCAATATATAGCCTTCCAAAGGTAAGTGAAAGGACACATCGAGGCGTTTCGGGGCATATGGAGGTCCAAAGGTCACTCTGAGACCGCTTTTTGGGAGTAAAAAGTAATTTTCTAATGATTTTTACCATTTTACTTGGTGTCCGCGGGCTATAGTGGAACAACTAGCGTACAGGAACAAAAATAAGGAATTATGTGTTCCTAGAGGGAAAATGATAGATCTGAGTCAGTAAAATGGATCCCGAAGGCCAATGAATGCTGATGCTCACAAGGTGGAAAATTACGCTGTAACAGATGCCCCCTAATGTGTGAGGTCAGAGAAGGTACTACGATGGCCGAAATACATTATAAATATCAGAAGTGGAGTGATGGAGACACAAATGGAGAGAGTAGCTCACTCATCATAATATAATAATATCTCTGAATACATGTCAGTATAATACAACAATCTGATACAATGGCCATGATAGGCAGTATATAGTGAATACATGTCATAGGTGATCATAGCCATGATCCATACAGTAAGATATGGTCTCCTGCTGAAAAGGAAACAACTAGTGCAATATCGGAGGTACAAACTGCTGATGTATGAGAATAAGTTCTCATGAGTACAGTCACGATCAAGAGCAACATACTGAATGCTACTAACGTCTGGGTTCTTCTACACAAATCATCTACGGTGCAAGTCCCATCAAGTGAATAAAGGCGTTGAAGTCGAACCTGATGTGACATCATCTAATTACCGGTCAATGATGTATACCGTTAACAGACGCGAGATAACCCACCAATAATCAAAATGGGTATCAAGGCACAGAGTACAATCATCAAAGTGTGAATAGATGTGTTGAAGTCGAACACTAAGATGAATCCATCGGTCAGGGGACATTGATGTATTCCCAAAACTGTCGATGGCGAGAGAACCTACCACTAATGACTGCAAGCCTCAAGGTACTCAATCGACTCTAAGTCTCAATTTTGGAATAAATGGGTTGAAGTCAACGGAACGAAACTCGCTAGGAGGAGGGAATTAAGGCATCCCCCATCAACCAACACGAGGTAACAGCTACGCTGAAAGATTTGGAGGAACTCGGATGAACGGACTAACTCAATAAGGATGGCCGACATGCAATAGTCAAGAGATCTTAGGAGTGGACGACTCTGGTTTCAGGACTTCCTTTGAACAAGAGCATGAGCAGATGGATAGAATCAGGCAGCATAGACTCTAATAATAACACTGTGCGATGCAGGAGGCATCAACAAAAGGGCTCCATAGTGACTGGAAGCTTAACCAATCGGTGGAGTAAACTCTTAGAAATGAGTACAAATCCTAAGGTCCTACTATAGTCCCAACTCATGATGAATGGAGTGGAATCAATGCTCTGTTCAAAGGAGACACAACAACTGCCAACAAAAAGAAGTAAATATTCTCCCGTCCAACTTTTTGGAATAATTGATTTTTTTGGTCTTTTCAAATTTGGAAAGCTTGATAAAGAATAAAATTGCTTATAATACAACAATTGAGGGAACGAGTATGAAATAACGAAAAGAATAGTCCCAAGCAGTGGAACATACCTATGATCAATGCAAGGAATCATGTGCAAGATGTGGACACTCGGGGGGTGTTCCATTTGGGTCAAAAGGTCATCAAATTGTGAAAGGAAAATGAAAGCTCTGCAGGGCTCGACAAGGAGAGTGCTCAGGCACCAGGATGACAATTGAGTGAGCGGGAGCCGACACGAGGCTCAAGCAGCAAGTGGGATGATGCAATGCAATCACAAATCGATATACAAATGTGGGAGTCCTTATGGGAGATGGCCATCATAAGACAAAGTAGAGTATGAGTCTTTATCGCAACGTCATGGCATAACTACGAAAGACTCCCGATCTTAAGGAAAAACAACGGCATGGGCGCAATAAGGAAAAACAGGGTTCTAACTAGGGCACCCATGTTCGGAAAAGCTCTACCACTAAATAACGAAAATTCTATTACAATGTGAAGGTTCTGTGTCGGTTACAAAGCGAGGTCGCACCTAGGGTTGATGGAAAATGGTCAAAGGTCAAATGCAAAATGCAGGTGAAAATGACATCTAACCTATATGGCGAGTGTGAAATATACTTGTTGTAGGCGTGAAACGGTCAAAAACAATTCTCGTCGAAGAAATCTGTTCAAAATACTACTCCAAGACGACACATTAGTCAAAACAGCTTAAAATGGCGAAAACTATAGGAAAGTGGGTTTTACAAACTATAAATAGTAATAAAAAATTACAATTTAAAATTCATTTTCACTTTTTACCCAAATTGGAGTTTTTGGTTAGTTTTCACCTTGGATTTCAGTCGCTAATTCTGGGAGCTACGGGAATCCCTTTGTCAAACTGTCTGGAGCAGGTTAGTCATCTCATCCCCCTCTTTCATTTAGTAGCTTTTATTTTAGTTTTTAGTGGTCCAAATATTTTATTGGGGAAGCACTACTTCTCCACAACGCTATACGTAGGCTATAATTATACGGGTCGCGGGTAGGCCTTCTAGACGCGGTCAACGCTTGCATTGACCGTGGGTAGACACCTCTGTTCTCTCAATATCCCATAGGTACGACCGTGAAGTTGATTTTTTAAATGTTAAAAGCTAAACCACTTGTGTTTCTTCCTCCAGGATGGTTCTAGAGTGGAGGGAAAGAGATCATGATCTTGTGGATGAGGCTGTCCGCCAAGATTTTCCCGTACAACAAGCATTACAAGCATGTGGGATTTTCAAATGTTGGAGCATTGGGGGTTTGAGGGCCCAAAACCAATTTCTCTATCAATTGATAGACTACTGGGACGTAGATGCACATAACTTCAACATCGATGGTCAAAAACTCTCCTTAGAGGTGGATGACATATATTTCATTACAGGATTGTCCTGCCGAGGGGAGGTGGCTAGTCTTTGATCTCGCACTGTAGGTGGTGGGATCACCATTCCCGACTACATAGAGCGGTACTGTCTTCCCAATACCTGGAAGGTGGGGAGTCAGGTACCCATTAGAGCCATAGTAATTTTGAGCATGAAGATCATAGTGTCCACTCTCGTCAGGATTACAGGTTCAGTAACTCTACACCAGGCTTCAAGGCTGGTGATGTTCTACACCGTAGAGTGCATGCGGCCCATGATATATGATTGGTGCACAACGTTACTGGTGTCTATGAAAACCCAGTTAATGGAGTGCAAGCGTGGGGAGGTAAAGAACTTCGGTTATGGCAATATACTATGCATATTTTTCTTCGAAAGAGTTATGGGGCTTAGTCTGAGGGTTGAAGTCCCTCCTCATAGTCTCCATGACCCAGCCCTGATCCGGTGGGTAGAGGTATTGACGCGACAGGCTGGTGGCCTACAGGAATCACCATATACAAATGAGTTCTTTCACTGGTGGGACCGACAAGTCATAGACATTGACGACTACCCCTATGCAGGGATAGACTTCCGTGGCGATCGCAACATGCTGCTTCCTCCAGGAGCCGCATTCGAAGACATCAGTATGTTACTCTTTTTATGTTTTGTATATTCATTTTTTTGGGATTTTTGATTATATATGAAAATGCAAAAATATTTTTTGTGTAGTATCACATATTGACATTCCACTATTTGCTCGCAGATGTTGGTCCGTGAAGACCATATGGTTTCCCGAGACATCGTCGACGGGGCAGGGGTGGAGAGGTAGTTGGCGCTGCAGCAAAGTGCACATTAGAGACCGTACAGGTCAACCTGTCTCGTATGACCACCAGAGCACCCATGATCGAGGTGGAGCATCTGTCAGAGGCGATGCAATGACACATTGTGGGAGTACTGAGCCCCTGGGTAAGGCTACTGCGGCGCATAGCTCAAGCAGTGCATTATTATTACCAGACACATCCTGCCAGGGCAGCTAGGCCTCCTAGGGATTAGATATCTCAGAGTCCCATATTTTGTATCGATTATGTATATTTTTGAGAGCTATGGGCTCCATTTTTGTACTGTGACACTACCTTTTTGGATATGTTATTTATAAAAAACTATGATTCTCTGGTTCTACTATATGTGTATGTACAAATGTATGAATGAATTTTTATGTGTGTGCTTCGTTATTGATG
The DNA here is from genome assembly GCA_027924585.1 of Larix kaempferi. Taxonomy (NCBI): domain Eukaryota; kingdom Viridiplantae; phylum Streptophyta; class Pinopsida; order Pinales; family Pinaceae; genus Larix; species Larix kaempferi. The sequence continues at coordinate 8,517,846 of BSBM01000252.1, forward strand.
TGATAAATGCCAATCTAGGACATAATTAACATATGCATGAGATACATGATTAAAACATCTTGGAACATGAATGTATGTAATGGAAACAAAATGACGCTCCAAGAGTCTTACCCTTAAGAACCTCCGTAGTAATGTAGGATCCCTTACATGATACCAGCCATTCAATTGAGACACAACCAGTTGTGAATCCAGGCGGAATTCTAAAGACTGGATACCATGCGAAATGGCATCCCGAAGTAGTTCAACTACGGCGCTGTACTCAGCCACATTGTTGGATGTAGGACCGAGACAGGCACCTCTTGAAGATACAATATGATGGTCCGGTGAATAAATAACCCATGCAGCAGAAGTGAGTTGCTGCATATGATGGCTAGCACCATCCGCAAAACCCAAGAACACAGGTGTAACATCCCATAATTTCATAAAAATTTAAAATTTTTGATAACAACATTAATTATGATATTTATAATTGCGGAAGTAATAAATGTTTATTATGACAGCAGCAAATGAAAAGTTGTTAGCACTAAACATACTTTAATTTCTATTTCGCAGCAAAATGACAATGACAATTTTAATAAAGTAATTAATGAACATGATTATGATGACAAATGAATTAATAGATTGGAAATATGATGTGACACTTTTTCTTTTGCAATGATACTGACAGTTTGACTTTTGATGCACAAGGGTGTCCTACGAGGTACTGTTGGAGGGGCCTAGGTCGGCCTGTCAACTAGGCCCTCTGCTCGACCATTCTGTAGCATATGTCGACAAGTCGCGTCGACTAGTATGGGTCGGGTCAATTGGATAAACTGACAGATGGTTATGTAACTGTATCTGCATATATATATATCTAGGCTGGTGAGCCGATAGACTAGTAGAGTTTGATTCTATCATTGTGTTCTGCTCTTGCTGGTTAATATAAAGACTTTTCTCTCTATCTGTCTCGTCTCTCGTATTTGTATCATTGTGTATGCTTGCTTATATTATGTAATGTATCTATGATAACTATGTGAACCTTGGGACTACAACATCTGGTTCCATTGCCGGTTGATACATGAAAAATTACTAGTAGCATGACTTATGATTTCCGAACAGGAGATTAGAGACTGGTGGGAGAAGAAAATCGCGAATTACCTGCAGAATTATGCGTGACGTAAAAAGCTAACGATTAACCAAGCAAGAGATCGATTCTTCTCCGAGACCCATGAGCGATTTGTAGAATCCGTGCCGACCGCCTTGAAGAAACTTCTGGATGAACAGACCAGTCGATGAAGCAGAGCGGAAATTAGTATCGAAGCTAATCAACGGAGTTCGTACAAATCTATCAGAATGGTGCGAAAAGATTGCAGAATATTTCTGTGAAGAACAGGTGATCGAAAATCGAGTATCGGTAGATGAAATAAGAAGAAAGTTCTTCATCGAATTAGCCGATCAATTTCTGTGTTCTCTTCCAACATTATTGTTTAAATTTTTGATTGACAAAGGTGTCGCACATATTGTCGAAACAAGACCGTTGTTGACCCCACCCCTTCCAAACTCTAACTGGGAGGAGAAAGAGCGTAAGTCGGAAAAATTTGTAAAGGAGCGCGAATGGGAATTTTTCTTGAACAAGTGATGGTCTACACTTCCCCAATAGTCTAGAAACCGTTGGGCTAGCATTGGGGGGGTGATGAAGCATGCTCTGATGTACCTAGTTTGATGAAACTTGACATATGACAAATGACATGACCAGAAGTGGAAAAAAATTCGACAAAGATAGACTTTTAAGTCACAAAAGCACCCCGGATATTCAGAAAATCGAAAGAGAAAAAAGGAGGCAGCGACTTGAAGAGCTGCGGGAGCAGGCAATTGCGCTCCGGAGGATGCGAGGATCAAATGTTGCGATAGATGCAGAAGGGAATCTGCTAGAATCAAGCCAAGCCTGCGATGATCGGGATGTCGAAGAAGAATTGTCGCCGATGGATGAAGACTTGTGGATAGAGCGTGGTAGAGCTCTCCAAGTTCAAATACCAGAAACGGTAGCACCTCCGTCTCCATTCCGTTTAACACAAAGCATTTGGGTGGAAGAAATTGTCGAAGAAAATCTTGGTTTCCATGCTGGTCAGTCGAGATTTTGGAGCCGTCGAAGCATAGAAGGCGATGATATCAATAGACTATTGATTCATCGACCGAAAGAAGGGAATTGGATATATTTTCAACCTGAATTTTCAAATAGAATTTTTCATCTAGTGTACACGAAGCATGAGGAAGCGCCCCCCCTGCCAATACCAAATTTGAGTGACTCGACAAGCACATCGGAAAGCCCGAGATTTAGCGAAATCCAGTTTGAGCAAAACTTTAACTGGATTTCGACAGAAGTAATCAAAGAAGGCAGATTTAGCGACATCGAAGGAGATACAGTCATCCATTCTGAAGACAGAGAACCAAGTCCAGAAAGATAGCCAATTCATACTAACGAAGCACCAAGTATTGATTGTGGGAATAACCCACCCACACCTCCATCAAATTCTCAGAATAATACATTAGCATACATGGCACACACTACAGCACACCTTCCGTTCTACGAAGGAGACGAAGACCCAAGAAGACATTGGTTTGTGTGCAAAGCAATCTGGACAGCTAATCAAATTACCAATGAAGATAGACAAATTGCTCAATTTGTTGGTTCATTAAGAAAAAGAGCACTGACATGGTACATGGGGTACATAGGAAAATCACCATGTGCAACAAAAGCACAAATCAAACAAAGCTTTTTGGCCTTCTTTATGATTGAAGATGCGACATACCTGGCGGCAGAACGACTGAAGACAACAGTCCAAAAGCCGACAGAAACTGTCAAGGAGTACGACAAAATGTTTAAAGACCTCCTGAGCAAATTAGACTATGAAATCGAAGAAAAACTGTTAATCAAATGGTTTATTGCTGGTCTAATCAATAAAATCAGAATACATGTCAGTTGACAAAATGTTAATACATATGCAGATGCACTAAGAGTAGCACTAGAAATCGAAATGGATGATGAATACCCTCTAATATCCATGGATAGACATGTCGACGAACGACTTGAAAGTATGGAGAAAGCTATCAGAAATATGACGTTAAAAGGACCAGAGCTATGGTGTACAACTTGTCGAACCTCAGGACATACCAAAGATTCTTGTCGAAATGATGATCGGCGATAAGATGTAAAACTTATCCAATCCAGATGTTTCTGCAATTTATGCAAAGAATATGATTTACATACCACAAATGATTGCCCATACAATCTGAAAAATAAGAGGGAAAGATGGTGTCAAATTTGTGAAGTAAATACACATACAATCGAAGAATGTCATCTGAACCTAAAAAATCGGCAAAATTACCATGAAGTGTACCAAACAAATTCTATCGAACAGAACCAAGACAAAAATACATCAAACGAAAGATTCGGGAGAAATGATGGAAGAAATAACCAGTACAATCAAAACATGAATGACAGATACCCAAGGTATAATGATCGACGTAATGATTGGCGATATAATGGCTACAATAGACGTGGTGGATATCAGACTCACGGTCGTGGCAGTGGAGGTCGAGGCTTTCGATATGGTCGACCTGGTGCATGCTTTACATGCTTCAATGAGAATCATCGACACGCAGAATGCCCTTATAAGGAAAGAACTGATCTCAAATTTTGTACAAAGTGCGGGGTAGGTGATCACTATTTAGAGGATTGCCCTACCATGATCGAGAAAATAAATAATAAAAAAAATGTTCATGTTTTATCTTGTGTTCAAAAAAATGATGTGCTTCGTACAAAAAACTTGCAAATTGTAACAAGGCAAGGCACTCATATTGGTCAAGATAAACCTCAGATAACTAGAATTGTCGATAAGGAGGATTATCCAAATCCTATAAAACAAAAATCTGTGTACAAAGATGCATCTGACATATTTCATGATTTAGCAACACATGAAGAAACTCTTAATGAATTGCTCAAATTAATTTCAAATGAAGAAGCTGTAGGAAAAATGATTGATTTGTTGCATAAATTAAAACACGTCGAGCAAAGACAAACTAAAAACATTTGCCGACTAAAACAAAAAGAGAAAAATGATGCCGACCCATTAGTCGATCTCGACATAAATGGATATCATGTACGACAAGTTGTACTTGATTTTGGATCCCAAGTGAATATCATGACTCATGATACTTGGGACCAACTCGGTCGACCTCAACTACAGGAATCAGGCATCTACCTAAAGCTCGTAGATCAAGGATTAATTGAGCCGATTGGAGTATGGAAAGGAGTCGAAACTTCCATTAAAGGTATCACGACATCAGTAGATTTTGAAATCATCATACCAAAAGATGATGCAAGCTCCTTCCCTACTTTGGTCGGTCGACCGTGGGGACAGAAGATGAAGGATTCAATTTCTTTGGACAAAAGCCGCATCAAGTTGAAAGGTAATGACCAGAAGGTTATCGTGCCAATCTTCCCATCACAGGGAGAACCCTGGTTGGAACCTACAGAAGTCGATAATTGTTTGGATATCCACATCATCTTTTTCAGGATCTTGCATGCAATTAGGGTTTGCATGCAAATTCTAGGGTTTGCATGCATCCCAGTCACCAGGTTGATGCCTCCAACACCTTAGACACCTTATTCTAGCACCCGAGAGCCACTTACTTCAGAGTTTTAGCCCTCCTAGTTAGGAAGGCGCCCACTTCTCACCTACTGCCAGAGAAGGGTGCACTTCTTCACCTACCACTGCAGTTCCGCTTCAGTTACACTCAGTTAGCTCCGATTCTCCCTGATTTGAGGCTAGTTTCACTCCCGACTGACTGTTTCACTTCCATTGGACCTCCAGATTGACTAGATGACTTGTTCTGACTTCAGTTAGCCTCCCATGCGCCCTCCACTGAGCCCACTTCCCTATATCAGTACTACACACTTCAGTTACACATGTTACACTCAGTTAGACTCAGATTGACACCTGGATGACTGGTTCTTGTGCATTGATGACCACCACCGATTGATGATGAGGACTCCTAGTTGGAGTCAAGCTATTCCATTCAGTGATTTGAATGACCTCCTTAGGCAATTCGAATTGCTCAGTCATAGTGACTGTATTCTATTGTAATCATTCACCCTTACTGGGATATTGAGCACTGATGCATGTTTTGCACAGTTTTACACCATATTTTCTATGTTCATCTGTTGTGATTGATTTACTTGTTCATTAGATCTGCTGTGACTAATTTTACAATAATGATATCCGACAGCTTTACCGAATAGACAATAATGAAGATCGCATTGAGCCAAATAACCAAGGAGAACTTCATCTCAGAGATCCTATCTCGTTCGGATACAATTCGGATGCAGAACTCTATGACTGGCAAATAAAGAATTATGATTTGCATGCAAAAGAATGCTGGACTGTAGAATCCATCTTGAGGAAACAAATAAAGAAGTGCCTCTCTGTATCTTACACACCGAAGATTTTCGAACGAAAAATGCGAGCATATCCAACACTTGTTCCAGATAAAAATGTACAATATGGTAGCTCGACATTAAGTTATAAAGAACGTGATTTACCTGATGTACATGTCGAACAGGTATCAAAACATGTCGGAGAGCAAGGCCATCTACAAAGTTTGGTAGAGACATTTACTGGTCAAGCTGCGAGATGGTGGGACACTCATCAGTCGAAACTTCAAAATTGGAATACTGCATCAACATCTTTCATAGAAAGTTTTGGAGGAAGAAACTTGACAACTCAGGATGACATTCCCTTGTTTACACAAGGACAAAACCTCGAAGCTCACATTGACTGTTCCGAAAAAGAATGGAGAAAATTAGGCTATAAAGATGAAAGAAAATGGCTTCACCTCTTTCCCAGAACACTCGACGATCTACCTAACAAGTGGTACAAGATGGAAGAAGCAAGAGGAGAAAATTTCCTTTGGAAAGATCTAAAAGAAAATTTTATTAAGGATTTCCAGTTTTCTCCGCAGGATGAGAGATTGGTCGAAGCAAGCAAAAGCATCAAAGAATTTTTGCAGCCAACATAAAGTTTAACACTCGGAAACAAACAAGAGAGCGTGCACCCACCTAACACTTGCTACAATATAAAGATGACAAAAAAATAGCACTCAATAAGACTGAGCTTAGAAATAGAGATGTCGGTAGGGAAAAGTTTTCAATGGAGAAAGGATCATCCCAGTGTGTCGAAACCCGTAAGAACAATCTTAAGTACAAAGATCGTAGAAAAAGATGAACCTGAAAGATTATCAGAAAAAGACTTCCCACCAACTTTCACACAAATCAAAGAAGGTGAAAGACAAATAAGTAACAGCCGTGCACCAGAATGGATGGACGCAAAGATTAAAATAAAGGAAGTAGATATTTCAAAGGACGATGGACCGAAAATGGCAAAAATTGGCAATTACTGGAATGAGGAACAAACAGCAGAAATATCTAGTATTCTCAAAGAATTCCAAGATGTTTTTGCTCGAGACTATAAAGATTTGAAAGGGCTTGTAAAGGAAATGGGAGAGATGAAAATTGATATTAAACCCGACGCTAGACCCGTGAAGAAAAGACCCTACAAACTTGCTCACAAATATAAGGATATTGTCAAAAAGGAGATCGATAACATGCTTGCTGCAGGAATCATATATCCTATTGACAAGTCGGAATGGGAAAGCCCAATGGTTGTTCAACCAAAGAAACAAGATCCAACTCGGCTGAGAATCTGTGTCGACTTTCGAGAGCTGAACAAGGTAACACTAACAGATCCCACCTTTTACAGATGAAATTATCAATGAAGTTGCAAGGCATGAGTGCTATTCTTTCACGGATGGATTCTCGGGGTACAACCAAGTACCTATAGCAAAATAAGATCAGAAAAAGACAACATTCATGTGCGAATTTGGGTCATTCGCATATAAAGTTATGCCTTTCGGTTTGAAAAACGCACCTGCAGTCTTCTCAAGAATTGTCGTCAAAGCATTCTAAGAATATATTTACAAAACCATGGCTGTATACTTCGATGATTGGACAATTTATACAATGCTGAAAGATCACTGCAAATGGCTCAGACTAATGTTGGAAAGATGTCGACAGATACAACTATCCCTGAACATTAAAAAGTGCATCGTCGCGACACCTATCCGCATATTACTTGGCCATGTCGTGTGAAAAGAAGGAATTAAGGTTGACTACGCGAAGATCAAAATTATTCTCGACCTAAATCCTCTAGTAAATCCGAAACAAGTATGAATCCTGTTAGGTCATATCGGGTATTACAGGAAATTTATCAAACACTATTCCGATATGACTTATCCTCTGGAAGAATTGCTAAAAGAAGATCGAGATTATACATGGACAAATGAATGCGACAATTCATTCAACACATTGAAAAAAAATGGTCGAAGCACCGATTCTTCGATTTCCGGATTGGTCAAAGAAATTTCATGCACATATTGATGCATCCAGAATAGTAGTAGGAGCCATCCTAACACAACCCGGAGATGATAACATGGATTATCCTAATGCATTCAGCAGTCAGAAATTGAATAAAGCTGAAGAAACTATTCTATGACCGAAAGAGAAGCATTAGGTATGGTATTTGCCCTTCAGAAATACCGCCATTATTTATTGGCTAATCCCTTTGTATTTTATACAGATCACCAAGCGTTAAAATACTTAGTCAATAAGGCATTGTATCACGGGAGATTATGTCGCTGGTTATTATTGTTTCAAGAATTTGAATTCGAAGTAATCATCAGACCTGGAAAATTTAATGTCGGACCAGACCACTTGTCGAGAATTGACACAGGAGAAGAAATGACAGGAATTGAAGATGACTTACCGGACGCACACTTGTTTCACATTGAAGCAGTACCTTCAGAACTTATGGAAATTGCACAATTTCTGGAAAATGGGCAAGCTCCCGAGGGAATGAATGAGAAAAAGAGGAAGATATTAGCAATGAAAGCAGCCCCCTACACTTTGATCAACGGTTTCCTCTATAAACTTGGCCTGGACAATATATTACGTCGATGTGCACTTGAGCATGAATGACAGGATATACGTACAAAATCCCATGCTGGACCAACGGGAGGACATTATCATGCAGATATAACAGCCAGAAAAATCCTGCAGGCAGGACTCTGGTGGGCAACAGTTCATAAAGATTGTTGAGAGTTTGTATCTAAGTGTGATAAATGTCAGCGCATGGGCCGACCACTACCAAGAACAGAAATGCCATTTTTCCCAATTAACCCTAGCCGAACATTTGAAATATGGGCTATTGATTTTATTGGACCATTTCCAGTAGTGGGAAGATGAACAAGTGCTCGGTATATTATTAATGCTATCGAATACGTCACCAAGTGGGCAGAAGCAGAACCAGTTGAAACATGTTCAAGTGAAGTTGATGCTAAATTTATTTATGAAAACATCATAACACGCTTTGGATGCCCCATAACATTGATAAGTGACCAAGGTACACACTTTGTATGTAAAACCATTAAAGCATTGACTAAGGAATTTGCAGTTGATCATAGAATAAGCACAGCATATCACCCTCAGTCGAACGACGCAGTAGAATCGTTCAATAACACTTACAAAAGGACTAATGAAAATCTGCAACATAGAGAAAGATGATTGGGATGATAAAATACCTGCTGTCCTTTGGGCATATAGAACAACATATAAGAAAACGACAGGACAGACACCATTCTCACTTGTCTATGGGCAAGAGGCTGTCGTTCCATTACATTTTTGACGACAAGCATCGACCATTGCAACAGCTCTACATATTGACGTCGAAGATACTCGACATGAACGGCTATTACAGCTTTCGAAGCTGGATGAAAGTCGACAGTTAGCATTAGAACATCAGAGAGTGAAAAAATAGCAACAGAAAGCATGGCATGATAGAAATATCAAACAAAAGAATCTGTCAGTTGGAGATTTAGCACTCCTATATAATAGCAGAGTAAAAGGGAAACCAAAAATGTTGCATACAGAATGGATGGGACCCTACATCATCGAAAAGTTAAATCCTAATGGCTCAGTCCGACTAAAAACATTACAAGGAAGTATTTTCAAGAAAGTCGTAAATGGAACCCGACTTAAATGGTATAAATCATGAACATGAATTTGAAAAAAAAAATGGTTAGAAATAACCGAAAGAGAGTACTATAAAGCAATCAAGCAAATATAGCAAATCGTGGAAAAAAGCAGAAATGACGAGAGAATGGCAGAGAAAGCAAGGAAAAAGCAGAGAAAGAAGTCCGTTGCACAACTGTCGATATTACAAACAGCGATAAGAACATCGACGACTTATAGAAGAAAATCCAACACGGCAGAAGTATTGGAGCTCGGACCATCCAAACATAAATAGAGAAGCTCATCGACCTAACACAATGAACGAGCTGTTGCAACACCATGATGACAAAGTAATAAAGGCTAAAGATAATCGTACCACCAAAAGTAATGCACTTGACGAAGCGCTGATATCCGGCCAGTCTAATTTAATAGCCCTATCACATCAGCCATTAATACAGGCCTCTACGTCTCGTTCGCCTGTGCCGAGTAATTCCACCATAAATACGGAGCTCGAGGATTCTTGGTTACTCTTCTGCCGAGAACTTGAACTCCAAGAAACAGAATTCCCTGACTCCACTGAAACCATTTTTACAACCTCGCACCCTGAATCCGCCATGGCTCCCCGAAAAATTTTAATCGCTAGTAGAGCCATCGCAACATCAGTTAGAGAATTGGAGAAAGAACAGACACCACTGGAAACTAGACTCCAATTGATTCAGAATGCAAAGGCATTAGAACCCACCTGGAAGAAAGCATGGAGAAGTGTTGAAGATTGGGGAAAGGAGTCAAACGGTCACTGGAGAGATGAAGCACGACGGTTGCAGACAGCCACAATCCTACACTACCTGAAGGCACCTTTACTGGATAATTTTGGAGGATTGAAGGAAGTCATTGCACAATTCATCGTTAGCAGATACCACAACGACAAGCTTTACCTTGATATTCCGGTCGAAATCAATGGTGAAATCATCCACAAAATTACTGGCCTTTCACATAAATGAGATGTTGTACCAACGAGTTCAGGTGCAAACTTGATTGATGAGTTTGTCAATTCTCCCGCTGGAAAGAATTCATGAGGAATAGTCATGAGTCAGATTGTTTTTTGCAATTACAAAACTACCGCTAAGATTGTATCACATGCGCTTTCACGGACAGGTAGAGGTTCAGACTTGAAGACCGAAATGCTAGAAGCTGTAAAAAATATGGCTATGAACGACAAGGTATACAACTGGGCAGATTATTTGGCCGACATTCTCAAATATACATGCCAGAAGTGCCAGGACGAGGGAGCTAGCATCCGCTACCCATCTGTGCTCATTTGGATTGCTATGACCCATTTTCGACCAAAAGGAAACAAATATTTCGCTGAAGTCCGACTCGTCCTTATGGAAAATTTCCACTGCTTTGCACCTGGAGCAATCTGACATGGACCTTCAACAGTCAAGCTTTGGCTTGAAGCATGGTTTACTGACCTTAAAGAAATAACAACAAGATGGAGGGTACCACAGAACGTCTGTTGAAGCCTACCCCCTACAGCTCACATCCAACTATCTTTGGACGATACAACAGTATGGTACATGGAAGGAGCAACAGGTCCAGCAAAACGGCTCGACTATTACCCCTTAGTAAGCGAAATCTTCTCAGAATTAAGCCGTCAATCTAACGAAGTATTACCCATCCCAGAACAAGCCAAGAAAACCAACTTCAAATATGTTGAACCTCTATCCGACATGGAACAAGAAGAAGCATATGAAAGTTGGTTGTACATTAACACTTTCAGCTATCAGCTCGAGCCGGTACCTAGCACTAAGATGTTAGCACTCACCCAAACTCCGCACATAGAGGCCGGAGAGCAGTCAAACAGCGATACAGAACCCGATAATCCAGAACATCTTCTGACAGACGATAATATCTAGAAGGTAGCAGCCAAAATCATCATAGCCCGATATAACCGAGTAATATCGATAAAAGGGAAAGGGAAAAGACAAGTAACAATTCAAGAACCGACGGTGATAGATGAGATCGAGATATACGACACCGCTACCCAAATCCTTGAAGATGCAGCCAAGAATAAACTGCCAGTCGAAGAGCAATTCAGAAAGTTCTTAGAAAAAGATAAGTATCCATCTTCCCAAATCATTATTAATAAATCCAAAATTTCAGTCGTACCTGATGTTGATCTAACCATCCAGTCCCCACCCCATTCCCCAACTACAATAGAAGAAGAAAGTAGTCTTTTAGCATTACCTGCTTCTCCTGTCACAGAAGACACCGCTTTGAATACATTCATTGCAAACATTCTGAGATTCTGTCCTAACTGGCACGAGATGGTCATCCAACAACCCATTTTTGCCTCTCTGTCTACTGTCCTGGTTAACTTAGCTCCTTCCGACAACATTCAAATAGGAAGTTCACCTTTGCCATTACCCAGCCCAGAAATTGTCGGTCACATGACAACCCACCATATCAGAAATCCTGATCCATCAGATCCAATATATTCCCAACAAACAGGTGTCTTCACTCCTCTTCCAGTCGAATCACTGCCACAACAAATGAATCCAATTCAAGCAAAAACCATTAGCAAGGAAAAATCCCAAGTTGTCAGTTCCCAGGTCGAGTCTAGTCTAGTTAGTTTAGATCCGTTCGACAATACCAATTCACCCAGTCCAATTACGACATCCGCCGACCTACCATCATTCCCGGTAAACCAGTCGAGTTCCCCTGTCGAAGGATCCAAGTCTAGTCCAATTTCACAGCAGCTCAACAAAGAAGCAACCATGACAGAAGCAGAAAGAGTCACGGAACTAGTCAAAACTCGAGAAACTGCGGTCGACACGACAGGACCATCAGAACACACAAATGCTCCAATTACTAATATAAGCAATATGGAAATCTCTAGCACATCATCAGTAAATCCATTAAGGGCCAAAGTAATAGAACATGACAATCCAGTCATCACAACAACAGTACCCAGTACACATAGTCAGGTAGAACAGGTTGTTATCAATGCACAAGTAGTCATTAACAAGCGCCCAACAACAAGAGGAAAAGATAAGGATCTAGAACAACAAACTGTAAATAAAGACAAAGAAAAGAATAGCCACAGGAAGCTCAAAGAAAATAAATGCAAAGAAAGAGAATTACAACAACAATTACAAATGCAACAAATACAGGAAAGTACTCCATCTGTACATTTAGACCAATTGGGAGCTAATACAAGTTATCAACCACACTTGGCACCCCAAGATGAACTTGATATACTTGAAGACGTAGTCTTCAGAGTCCAAAGATATTGTCAACAAGAATCACAGGAACAAATAATGCAACTCCAAGAAGAACATACTACATTTCTCACCAAATGTAAAAAATTAGCTCAACAAGTTATCCCACTTCCAGCTAGTTCCGACACGACACCACCTCTAGACAAAGCATACTAGTTACTGGAATATGTCATGTCGATGTTACAATCTGAGCTTCTCAAGAAACAGAAAGATGAAGCTATTGAGGTAGCCTCCCTCATGACAAATCAGTTTACAGCCTTTTTAGAAGCCTCCAAAGCACTCAAGCAGTACGCTAATCAAGCAGAAAAACTTGCCACAGTTCTCAAGAATTGGTATGTCTACTATGGTGATGTCTACAAAAATCTTCAGAAAACAAGAGCATTGCTAAGCAAGCTTCAGCACCAGTGCTTGACTGCAGATGAAGCCCTTATCGAAAAACTTGATAGCCAGATCATCATGGAAAACAAGCAATTGGACAAATTAGAAAAACAAGAAGTCAAGTGGATGTCACAAGCCCGAGGAGGCCTCAACAAACTTGAGGAAATTCAGCCTCGATTCAATCGGTTACTTGCTGCTGCCGACAATACAATTAACACATTTGGTCCCGACATGATCCATTTGCAAGCTACATCCACTCACGACAAGATGGAAAATCTGTCGAAACTCACAACTCTGACTGTCGAGATCCAGAATCTGCTACGCACTTGGGAAGAGTTCCAGCACCATCTTTTTGTCTCTGCTGAAGTTATCATTGAATCCTCTCTCCAGATTCCTAATGTTATTGACTCTAGCATTTCTTTTACATAACTATTTTTGTAACTTATTTTTTGTAATTTTGATCTCTCCATTTCTTCGGGACGAAGAAATATTTTGAGGTGGGGGAGATGTTGGAGGGGCCTAGGTTGGCCTGTCGACTAGGCCCTCCACCCAACCATTCTGCAGCATATGTCAACAAGTCGCGTCGACTAGTATGGGTAGGGTCGGTTGGATAAACTGATAGACGGTTATGTAATTCTATCTGCACATATATATATCTAGGCTAGTGAGCCGATAGACTAGTAGAGATTGATTCTATCATTGTGTTATGCTCTTGCTGGTTAATATAAATAATTTTCTCTCTATCTGTCTCGTCTCTCGTATCTGTATCATTGTGTATGCTTGCTTATATTATGTAATGTATCTATGATAACTATGTGAACCTTGGGACTACAACAGGTACCCTGGAGCTTACTTAGCTGCAATGCTAAAGCAATTGAATGTTCTAATGTGCAAATGGCAGGTAAGAGCAAAGTACGTGTATAGTTCAGTTTCAACGTCGTAATTAAATAAAACGTTAGAAATTCTGTTATGACTCACCAAGTACGCATGTATGAATTGCATAGCTATAATTATTGTTTTCAGATGTTGAAAATAATGACGTCAAAAGATATACCTACTGGATACATTTGTTGTCGTAAGCCAAAGATGTAGATCTATCTTGGTTGGGGTCGTCGTCCTAAGATAATTAATACTTGTATGTTATTGGTGTTGTAAAGTATCGTCAACCGTCAAATGCATTGAAATCAAAGTTAGAGTATGAAGTACCTAGCCATGGCATGTTCCTATGCTAGTTACTATTCATCTGTCATGTTGAAACATCGTGGTGTAACTCCTATGTTATTTTATTTATCATTTTAAATTCTATATATGAAATAATAGAAAAAATATGGTTATTATGCCAACCATATAAGTCCCTATAGGTTGGATCCTATACAATAACCCTACCCTTATAAACTATTTACAAAAATATACATGGGAGTTTACTATATTAACGTGATAGGCAAATTGAATTTAATAAACATATGGCTAGACTTAAGCCTTGATATACAATTCGTGAACATAAAGTTAGAGTTTGAATTAATACATTGCAACCAATGTTTTGAGTTTAATAAAGTTCTACGTGAAGGTTTTGAAAATCCATTGGAGCTATATCGTAAGTCTCGATGACACTGACATGCATTGAATGTTGACAGGGTTCGAGTTGTTGGTTCATTAATATGATATGAATGTCGAGCTATCGTGAAGATTGTCCTTCGATTCTGCATTAATAACTTGAGTCAACACCCCAGCTGACAAGGATTGCCAGCGATCCACGTATTATGAAATCAATGTAATCATTTCTGCAATTGCCAATGTGTAATGGTTAAGTGTTTTGAATTGCTTTCGAACTGGTTGTTGATCGGTCCTCCATGTGCCATAGTGGCATTGCCAAGTTGGTACTGAGGAGTGGGGCATTAAATGTAATTGTTGCTCGTCCCAATGCTATTTCACTAGCACTATTGTGATCGTTGATGGTGCTGAGTTTGGACCATTATATTGCAACCCTAACTCCCATCGTTGATTTGGTTTATGAGATTGGAATGTTGTTTATTGTTTCTATTGTTTTCGGTCTATGGCCGACAGGCTGCCAAAATTTCTAGGGTTAGCAAGTTTGCAGGAGGTTTCGACCTCGAGTCTTGTAGATAGGGTTTAAGTTGCAGGTTCTAAACCATTGTAATGGCACTGTATTAAGAGACCGTTCCTCTGGTTTGAGTTGTTAAAGCATTGAAGTTTTCAAGCTCTTCGTTTGAGTTTGTATGAAACATACCCAGTTGTAAAATGATGGAAGTTCCCTCATCTCGTTTACAACAGAGATCTCGTCGTTGTTCTGGTGGATGATAAGAACTTGGCCGCTCGTCGAGAAGGTAAATGCTTTTGAAAAAATTAGTGTTTTCTTCTGTTGAATCTTCGGTCTAAACAATTTGACAAAATAATTGTTATTTAACTTTAACACTGTATTGTGTCAGTTGCAGGTTGTGAAGATCGTGTTGAGAAAGGGTTTGGAAAGGTGTGATTCCATTCCTTTTAAGATCCGGGTCTAAAACCCTCGTAGGTGCCCTTCATCTGTGGTTGATATGTTTTCTGGAGGATGAATAATCGATATTTCACCATGCCCCGACATCGTCTGTCAGTTGGAAAACTTGAAAACTCTCTTGTTATTCGAGTGATGCTTGTACAGGGTTGTGACCTTCGTTTAAATGTATGATACTTGGTTTTTAAACTCTTTTGTTTAACTCGTCGAACTGAGGGTTATGTTACTTCGTCAATACTGAGGGTTTGTTGGACTTGTTTTGCACTGTTAAAAGTTTTGGGAATAAACCCTGTGCGAAAATGTTGGAAACGTAATGTAATATTTCGTTTCTGGGAACATTGTTTTAAACTTGGAAATGGGACTCGTATTGTTTTACACTTTGAGCACATACTATGGGTTTATGTTATGAGAATGAAGAGAAAGAAATAGAGCTGAGGCTCGTTCATCTGTGATTACAATGTTTTCTTGTCGGCAAAGATAATAAAATTACTGTTTTCGTTATATGAAATTCGCCTGTGTTATATGTTGATTTCTGTGTGTTGATATCGTGATTGTTGAACTAGATTAGAGTCTAAATACTGGTTGTGGATGATAACTCTGTCATAAGTGATGTTTGAAATGGTGTTCATTTCGTTTATAATGGAAAACGAACAGGGCCATACCCTAGTTCGCGTTTGGTCTATGAAAATGGATAAGTGTTTGAAAAAGACTTCTAAAAGATCTTGAAGCCAAAACTGGATTCGATCCACTATTTGTGTAGATTGAGTATGTTTATAAGGCAAAACGATGATAAGGGAAATCGAAATTCTAACTTAGGGTTTGATAGGAACAAAGTTTTTTTTTGAAAAACAATAAAAGCATTTCATAATATATATGGTTTATAATATAGATGAATAAGATGAAAGGAAAACGAAATATGGTTTGTCATGTTTTCAATATTGCTAGAAAATAATCTTTGAAATGTTTAAAAGGGAATGTGAAAACAATGTGTATGTGAAATATGAAGATATGAAGACTGTGTAAGATGACTGTAATTTGTGACTTGTGATCATAGCTAGCACTTCTAGTTATTGCAACAATAATATTTGTTTCTAAATATAATGTACAGAACTTTAAAATATATTGATTTCCTATGTAAATGATAGAGGTAAGAAAACACAATGAAATTGTACGGCCAATAAGCTATATTTGTTTTTCATGAAAACAATAGAATCTCCTCTTTACAGTAATAAGTACTGTATAGTAATTACTACTGTTAGTTATAGGGCAGAAATGAAAAACATAATTCAATCACTGCACTTGTCTATTCGAATCAGTGGCATTTGCCTATCTACTAATCTATTCTTAATTTGCGTATCTATACTAGAGTACGATGCATAAAACAACATGTGGAAAAATATAGATACTAGTTTATCAATTCCTATTCATCATTAAACTTTAACATTCAGACTTTAAACAAATTTAGAATTATATTCTTTTTTGAAACAAAAAACAGAAATTACTAACTATACAGAACAAAACTACTAGCTGAGATAAAGTAGAAAATTTGTAAAACCTGGGTAAATCTGTAGGGCAACAAACATCCCAAGAAGACTGTTCCACCCAACCAATTCCTGAAAGCAGTTAAGTACTTGCCTTAGGACCCCCGAGCCTGTTCCCTGAACCACCAGGAGGAAGAAACTTAGGAATTTAGGATCTCTTCTTGTAGTAGCAAGTAACTTGTTGAATCTTCAAGAACTAGCAGTCCAATAGACCTGCACCAGCATCTCTGGTTCTTCTCAACAATATGCAGATTTAAGATTGCACTCACAACTAGCCTCCCTATTCGAATCTCTCAGTGATCACCTGATGCACATGAGGAAATATTTCTGCAGAAAATATTGTGTAAGGGTTGCTTGCCCAATTCGAATTTGCCTTAAGTAGGATGCCTAGGCCTTTTTAGATGTTACTGGGTCATTAAATGAGCTGCCTTCTCACTCCCTCCACCTGGGGGATAATGCCACATTTTTAGGGGTAGTTGTCCCATAACCAACAACTAGTGGTGTGATGCAATTGCTGCCATCTGTCCCATACCTTCCAACAGCTTCTATTCTTTCTAGTGGGTTAGTGAACACTCATTTAACAGTCCCCTTGGGTGTTTGTCTCCTAATTAATTTATTTAAATAATAATATTCAGTAATTACATTCATCCTTGATCAAAACTGATCATAATTACAAAACTTTGTAATTGAATTTAACATAAAGTATTTTGCAAATAAAATAATAATTTTTAGAAATTTGGGTAGGTGACAACAGGAGATTCCGCTGTCATCTGTCAATCAAACAGAAGCGAATCAGCAGATCCAAAAAACCAAACGAAATCTAACCTATGTACAGAAGCAACTATACAATAGTATACAAAAGTATTAGCTCGAGCTAGAAGCTCAAGCATAATATCGCTTGAGGTAGAGCCCATTTCTAAGCTCCTTCAAGGCGTTCCCTTCATAATCTTCCAATTCGTAGGCTCCTTTCTCAAGGACATGCCTCACTATGTAAGGACTGTGCCACATGGGGTTGAACTTGCCTGCCCTAGGGGTTCCTTAGCCTGGTCATACAAGAGGACCAAGTCACCTTCAACATACTGTTGAGGACGTACAGACCTATCATATTTAACCTTGACACGACGCTTGTTGGCATCTATAGCCACATCGACATCTCGATGTTGCTCGTCAAGATGCTCAAGGTGGATCAAACATTGCTCAAAATTCGACGTATCATGCAAGAGATCTATGGCTAGTTTTAACGAAGGGATTTCGCATTCAATCAGTAAAATAGACTCCACACCGTGTACTAGCTGAAACAGTGAGAAACCAGTGGGAGTCTTGACTGTGATTCGATATGCCCACAAAGAAGGATATAACATAATATGCCAGTTGCTCTTGCTTTGTTCGATGGTACGTTGGAGAATGGTCTTTAAGGACTTATTGACTGCCTAAACTTCACCATTCGCTTGGGGGTAGTAAGAAGAAGAATGCTCTTGACGAAACCCAAGCTTGAGTGACAAATCCGCCATCATCTTGTTTTGGAAGTGACTGCCATGGTCAGTGACGATCTATTTCGGAATACTAAACCAAGCAATAAGTTAATTGAATACGAAATGGGTTGTTGTAGCACCATCGGCTTTTACGGTAGTGTTACCTACCCAAATTATGAAAATATTATTTTATTGGCAAAATACTTTATGTTAAATTTTAATTACAAAGTTTTGTAATTATGACCAAGTTTGGTCAAGGATGAATGTAATTACTGATTATTATTATTTAATAAATTAAAGTAGGAGACAAACACCCAAGGGAATTGTTAAATGAGTGTTCACTGACCCACTAGGAGGAATGGAAGCTATTAGAAGGCATGGGACAGATGGCAACAATTGCACTTCACCACTAGCTGTTGGTTATGGGACAACTACCCCTAAAAATGTGGCATTATCCCCCAGGTGGTGGGAGTGAGCAGGCAGCTCATTAAATGACCAGTTAACCACTAAAAGGACTAGGCAGCCTACATAAGCCAAATTCTAATTGAGCAGGCAGCTCTCTTACAATATTTTCTGCAGAAATATTCCTAAAGTGCATCAGGTGATCACTGAGAGATTCGAATAGGGAGGCTATGTGAGAGTGAAACTGTAAGTCTGCAAATTATTCTGAGAAGGAAAACCAGAGGTGTTGGTGCAGGTCCCTTTGACTGCTAAGTCTTTAAGACTGGATAACTATTGCTACTGCAAGTTGAGGTCCTAAGCTTCTAAGTTTCTTCCTCCTGGTGCTTCAGTGAAAAGGCTCGGGGGTCCTAAGGCAAGTAACTTGGTTGTCTTCAAGAATTGGTTGGGTGGAACAGATTCCTTGGGCTGTTTGTTTCCCTACAATTAACCAGGTTTTGGTGTTCCTACTTTTGTTTACAGTTCAATGCTTCTGTTTAGTAGAATTATTAAATTGTTATGTAAAAGAAGTTATTTTATTTTTTGATCTATGTTTGATTCTGAATGATAAAGTTTTGTGAAATATTTGATTAGATAACCATCTCTATATTTTTCCCCATGCTTTTCTCTGCATAGTACTCTAGTATAGAGAAGCAAATTAATGATAGATGAGAGATTGGAAGAATGCCATTGAATGGATAAATGATTTCAGTAAGTGTTTTGGTTGAAATTCTGACTTATGTTTATACACAGTAAAACATTACAGTATAGCATCAAATACAGTATATAATTCTTTTATTTATACATGAAAGAAAAACATAGTCTATTTTCTACATAGTTCTATATAATTCTCTTAAACTCTATTCATTTCAGATAGCAAACAAATGCAATCAATATTAAACATTTCATGTTTTCAAAGTAATTGTATTTTCAAGAATTATAGCAGCTGCAAGAACTAATCACTGTATAGATTTCTTGTCATTATACATATTGTATTTCTTCACTAAATTCCTTCTTTGATTTTAATTATCTCTTTTATGCTAAGACTAACAGTAAGACATTATTTATCTCTTAGCCGAAAACACGATTCGTATCTATGTCTAACATTGGTTCACAACCCTAGCTTTAAACATACAGATTCAAAATATTTACATACGCGAACTATGACTCTATTTTCATGGTGCGAATTTCTTTGCACAAGCAAGATTAACAAGGAAAGGTCCAGATAGGGTTTCATCCTTTGAACGAATAAGAACCCAGAGGCAATAACCATGTCAAAAACATTATAGCAGTCAACTATTTCATCTATTTTCCAAACAAGTTTATCATCAACGAGTACGAAACACATGCATACATTTTTATACAGTTATGCAAACTTAAAACCCTAGGCCAAAGTCAACCTTTGTGGTTCGGCAAAACTCAACATTCATTTGAACAAGTTAAGCTTCTGGTACAACAGCTTATTGCAAGATAGATAGAAATCAAAAGCTACAGGTAGAATTCATTTACGAACTAAAACAAACTTTGTGAACTATCTTTAGCAAAAACATTTGACATTCGAACTTATCTCATAACCTTTCCAACACTTAAATACCGACATCAATAACGAAGTACAAGAAGCAACCAATACATTCGACATGAGATAGTTTCGTATTCAAACCCGAATCAATAGTTTTCCAAACAGTCATTTGCTAAACATCTATTTTTAAACAAGACGGTATCATTACAGTACGAGAGAACCAATAGCATAGAAGCTAGTGAAACACGACTCCATTAAGGAATTCCCAACAGCATAGATAAAGCACGACAAAGATTTTGTTATTTCCATTCAAAATTTCCAAAATACATAGGGTCTTTCCCCTTAAAACAACCAACGGTGTAAGGACCAACTCAAAGTCGGTTCCAACGCTACAACAAAAACAATACTGAGTCGAGCATCAAATACAAGACTGAGGACCAACCTCTTACAATATGATAGCAAAACAATATTTAAAATTTCACATTCGACCATTGCCGAAACACATCGAAAGGTTCCAACTCTCCGCACTCAGAAATCACCATCAAAACTATGTCAAAGAGCACCTACGAGGGTTTCAAGAACCACCGGAGCTTACCAGGAGAAGTAGAATCATATTCCATTCTCCATGCTTGCACATGAACCATCCTATGAAGTGGGTACCTACAAAATACATTTCGAAGGGATTAAAACAAGAATGCAAGAACACAAAAACAAGCAACACAGTAATTTTTATCTTCGTGAGTATTTACCTTTTATTAAAGCTTGGAACAATGGCACATCACACCATCATAGCAAACAACGAAGCACACTGACATGTGACAACAACCCTAAATTAACACATAAGACCATTCTCATGCACAAGAGAATCGAACCCATACCGAATCACATTCGTTACATAGGCAGGAGAAACCCCATCACTACAATGGTGTATTGTGAGTTGAGTGCAGAAGGTTTAAGCCTACAACTATTAAAAAAACTACCTCTCACAGGTCATAGGGTCGAAACCCCTGAGAGGAACTCTCTCCAACCCTAAAATTTGGCAGCCTGTCGACCTCAACTCCAACGTAACAATGAAAGACCAGGAAATTCGCTACCATTACATACAACGAGGTTAGGGTTACATAATCAACGATCAAGATCGAGTGAGATCAATGGGCAAGGAGATGCCAACAATTCTACGTTGAAAGCCAAGCAAACATTGCATTAATATCTCATAAATTACAACAACCACGAAGTTGCCAACCCTGCATGCCAAATAACATTACCGTGTATAGCTCGGAGGAGAGGCGATATGGTAGTCCTGCTAGCTAGGATTTCTAGTGGTATCATCGACCAAAGTTCACGTGGATGGACTACGTGGGTTGACAACCATGTTTTCCACTATGGAGTTTGGTCAAAACATTTAATTCATGATCGGTACACTGTCAACCTGTCAACAGTAAATTCAATGCACATCAACTCATCAACTCTTAACGAGATTTTTGTGAATGATACGTTAATCATACTTAGGACAAGAGTTAAGTCATATAGTATAGTTCAAAGGTTTGTTTACATTGTATTCACGATTTGCATAGGATAATATCCTATAGTGTTGAAAGCATAGCTAGGATTGCATATTGTAATCATATCATTACATAATGAAAACCATATCATTGTAATTGTAATGCATATTTTATATAGTTCCAAGTTTAAAACTTAGGCATCGTAATATTTGAATTACATGTCCATGCATTATGAAAATACATAGCAACTATAAGATATATGTATTTCATTTCTATAGTTTTATATAAGCAAAGAATGAAGTTTCATAATGCTTGTTCATAGCATATGTATACAATAGTTACAATAAATTTTCTATGATGGCCATGTAGGGCAAGGCTATGGTATCTTTAGTATAGTTTAAGCGTTGATGATATACACTCTACAGCCAAGTTCTTGTACAAGCACTAGTCACTATACCTTTTATATGTATTAACGGTGTATTGAAAAGATAAATACATGACATAGAGTAGTCTAAGTCCTGTAGACGCTAAGTATAATGATAGTTCGAAGGTGTAAACATTATTTCTACAAGCTTCATAATAGCATACTCGATAGATATTAGTATCGTTGTTTTTAATATTAACAACAGTAGTCTTAGGACAATAAATGTAGCATTATAACAGAACTTTTGGATGACATGAAATTATAACACTGAAGAGTTTAAATGTCAGTACTTAAACTAGGAATAGAACCATGTACCCATACCTCCAGTAACCGTGTCGCAAGGAAGTACTTAGCATTTTAATTTTACATTGACGATGAATTGAAAGACACAAGTACCCTTAACACATGTTGTCTTATAAGATTTCTTACCTGCGGTATGCACATGGAAACAAGATTCAAATGCCTTAGCTAAACGTAGCTAAGTAAACTCCAGGGTACCTCGTAGGACCCCTTCATCATCATACAAACAAACCGTCAGCATTTCATAAAAAACATCACAATAGTACGGCATGTAATCATATTCAAGGACTTAAGCAAATATGTAAACTGTACTCATATGCATAATCATAAAAGATCTTTCGTTAAGGAGATTAACATCCACTTAATTCAGAAGTAGAAAATACAATTATATCTTAATTATTTGAGATGTATGACGTGTCAACGTCATTAATTATCTTAGTTAAAAATTCAAATTAAATTATATGTTCCGCATTAAAATGACTTTGCTAATTATTGCTATTATAAAAAAAAAAAAATTTGGTATTTTCGGGATGTTACAGGTAGGCATGGCCTCAACCCATTTGGAAAAGTAGTCCACGGCCACAATGATATGGTGATGCCCTCCAGTCGAAGCTGGTTTGCAATCCATGAAATCCACCCCCCACTTCGTGAAGGGACCGACGGTGACGACCGGATGGAGGGGCGCTGGATGCAAGTGTATATTCCAAGAAAACACCTGGCAAGGGTGACATCTCTTCACGTCGTTCATACAATCTTTAAAGATCGATGGCCAAAAGTAACCAGCTCTCATTATACGTTGGGCTATCGCAAGCCCAGATAAGTGACCACCACATGCCCCGCTGTGGTAGTCATTCAGTACACGCTCCGCTTCTTCATGAGTCAAACAATGATGGAGGATAGAGTCTTTTTATCGACGATACAAAGTGTCGTCAACGATGACATAATCTTTAGCTTGGTGGCTCACACGCCGTCATTCATGCCGTCAATAGTGCAAGGGGAAATTCAAAGTTTGAAGATATACTATGATATCCCCATACCAAGGGTCCACTAACGAGATGATAAATAAGTGCTCATCCAAAAAGGAATCTTCATGTACAATGTCTTCATCAAGTCGTGGAAAATCTGACACGAGCTCAGCGAAAACCAAGGATTTCACTCACTTCGCCGAAGCAAAATTGAGATCAAATTCCTGAAGAATAACAATCCATTTATTGTATTCCCCCCCTATAAGACGTCGTGATAACACAAACTGAAATGGATTGATATGTGCTATAACAGTGGTTTTCTTAAGCATGATGTAATGCCTTAAACGTTGGACTGCATGAACAGTTGCAAGTGCCAACTTCTCCACATGAGTGTATCTCAGCTCAGCGTCTACCAAGTTTCAACTAAGATAATAGATGACATGCTCTTGGAGTGCATCATCTACATGAACTAAGACCATGCCAATCGTCTTGAGAGACACGGCCACATAAAGCAAGGCATCTCTAGCAAAGTCGGGTGGACTAAGCAGAGGGGTGTTGGCAGGTGGTTTGGTAAGTTAGCATCGTGTATGCTGCGACAAGTCAGAAGATATCGCGGAAGGCGGAAAGCTGGGCGCAAAGGAGAATATTTTATGTATTTTTGGGTCAAATGTACGGCACTATGTGGGTTTTTGGGTCATTTGGACCATGTCAGTTAGATTTTGGGTCATTTGGACCATGTCAGTTAGATTTTGAGTCATTGGCTCAAAGTGTCAGTTAGGAAGTTGTTAGAAAGTGGACAAGCATTGTAAAGGCAGAAGCCTATAAATAGTGATAGAGTTGTAGGTGTTGAATCATCTTGGATTATGCATCTTTTGAGTTGGGTATATGAGATCAAGAGTTATCTATGAGATCTGTGTTTTGCGGATACATTGTATCTGAGTCTTGCGGGATTAATATGATATGACAGAAATGTTTTGCGGAATCCCTGTGTCTCTTCCATTCAATTGTGGTAATGCATGTTATGATATATGAATGATGCTATGCTTCCTTACTGCAATTAATGCTTTATTGTTTATTGCTGCGATAATGAATGTTGAATGATGCTATGAATATAAATGATGTTTGATTTAAATGCATAAATCCGTTTCTAAAATGCTGCAATAAGTTGTGTAATAGAGCCGCAACCATCCTCCTTCATTCGACGGAAACATGGTTCCGTCGACTCTCCCTTGAACATCTTGGGTGAGACCTCATCTGCTCCGCAGGTGTTGCTGGACGGGATAAAACCTATCTGGGCTGATGCTCAGGGATATCGCGGTGGTTTGGTGTTGACAGTGAGTGGAACCCCTGTTGAATGGGTCTGAGTTAACAAATGGTTCCGTTGTCGGGAAATTGCTGCAACAGCCCTGCAGCATGTCAGCGAAATTCGGCAACAATACGAAGACTTTCGCGTCAAGACCAGTGAGTACACAATGTCCTGCTGATGTGGATCGAGGGCGAGACACAAGATTGTGTTTGGGGTCTGTTGGAAGGAGGTTTGGTAAGTTAGCATCGCGTATGCTGCGACAAGTCAGAAGATACTGCGGAAGGCGAAAAGCTGGGCGCAAAGGAGAATATTTTATGTATTTTTGGGTCAAATGTACCGCGGTATGAGGGTTTTTGGGTCATTTGGACCATGTCAATTAGATTTTGAGTCATTGGCTCAAAGTGTCGGTTAGGAAGTTGTTAGAAAGTGGACAAGCATTGTAAAGGCGGAAGCCTATAAATAACAATAGAGTTGTAGGTGTTGAATCATCTTGGATTATGCGTCTTTTGAGTTGGGTATCTGAGATCAAGAGTTATCTATGAGATCTGTGTTTTGCGGAGACATTGTATCTGGGTCTTGCGGGATTAATATGATATGACAAAACTGTTTTGCGAAATCCCCGTGTCTCTTCCATTCAATTGTGGTAATGCATGTTACGATATATGAATGATGCTATGCTTCCTTACTGCAATTAATGCTTTATTGTTTATTCCTGCGATAATGAATGTTGAATGATGCTATGAATATAAATGATGTTTGAGTTAAATGCATAAATATGTTTCTAAAATGTTGCAATAAGTTGTGTAATTAAGCCGCAACCATCCTCCTTCATTCGGCGGAAACATGGTTCCATCGACTCTCCCTTGAACATCTCGGGTGAGACCTCCGCAGGTGTTGCTGGACGGGGTAAAACCTGGCTGGGCCGATGCTCAGGGAGATCGCGGTTGTTTGGTGTCGACAATGAGTGGAACCCCTATTGACTGTGTTCGAGTTAACAAGGGGACGATACCAAAGCTTTCTTTAGAGCATCGAAAGATTGCTGGGCTCACTCATCCCAGATAAATGGTGTGTCCTTCAACAGACACGCAAAACCTTTGGTAAGACTAGCATAATTCACTACAAAGCATCATAGAAAAGTGGCTCTCCCTTGGAGGATATGAAGTTGAACTATGTTACGTGGGGGAGGCAACCAAAGTATTGCCTCAACCTTAAGAGGATCGACTCTTATTGTGAAGAACCTGCAATAATTAATTAATGCAAATACACGAGATATCAGAAATAACAGAACTTAGAATCACTTTTATATTGATCACAGGCCACTTCGAGGGGGCAACCTGCTTTGAGCAAGCTCAATACAATTAACTTCACGGTGCCTTCAATGACCTCAACACACACTTATATACTAAGTCTATGCCCAATACTATGGGTCAAAACCATGGGACATATAATACTACGGGATGACTTACAAAGCATATGCGTCCAATACTATGGGTCAATACTATGGGCTAATATAAAATATGGATCAACAAATACTACGGAATGACTTACAAAGCATATGCGTCCAACAACAATATACTAATATAGTAAAGAGAAGGGTTGACATGGGTTCCTAACATCCCCTCTCCCTTAGAAAAGCTTTGGTTGGAGAAATTGCTGCAGAATCTGAAGGAGTGGTTCCTTGGTAGCATCCTCGGGTTGCATTTCGGGCCACTGACGCCTTTGGAGTGTCAGGGAGGATTGCTTGGAAGGATGTAGACGAAGAAGAACCCTATCAGCTGCGTGGAAAATGCGCTCAGAACGGTGTTGATCAGCTTGTTGTTTCAGGCGAATTCTGGCCATGTGAAGATTGTCCTGTAGAATGAGAAGAATCTGATCGCGGTTGCAAAGAACTTAGTCAATTTCCTAAACTGGGGAGCTGCTAAGGGTGTATGGAAGAAGAATTGGCGGTGTCTGTCCATAGACTGCTTCATATGGTGTCCTTTGAGATGTGGTATTGTACCACTAGAGCGCTGCTAGGAAATCCATAGAAATAGTTGGCCAAAACTGTGTAGGGACGGCCAAGGGTTTGAGAAATCCCGAAAGGAGTGTCGTTTCACCCTTGTTGACCTGGAAAGTATCACAGTCAGCCACCATCTGTTGAATTGTCATTTTCAGTCCCTGCCAAAAGAAGTTACATTGTTCCCGGTCATATATTTTGAAGAACCCAGAGTGCCCTGCTGATGAAGAAGCATGGAGTTCATAGAAGAGATAGGCCTGGTGAACATATTGCAACCAATTTGGAACAAGCAAAGAAATAGCTGTAAGAGAAACTGGGTCATCAATTGTGCGAGAAGGAGCATATGCCACCATATTGTCCTTACCCTTATTGTAAGTGATCGCATAGGGATAACCCATGAGTTGGATAACCCATTTCAGGTGTGTTGGGGAGGAGACCCATTGTTCCAGGAAATTTTCCAGACCCTGGAGATCAGTCTTGATGCAGACATAATTCCCTAATAGGTATGGCTGCCACTTCTGTACTGCATGCAAAATAGCCATCATTTCCTGCTGAGAGGTAGATGCGGCTAAATTCTTACCGGAAAGGTCTCTTGAAGGCAGCAAGCTCATTGGTTCAACAAAGACACCTGCATATCTATCCAAGGAAGTAGTGGAGACTATTGATGGGTGCATCTGAATGGAATGGAGCTGAGCAATGACACCATGTGAATTCTTCTTAAGGATTTTTTCCAGGCGATGTGAACTGATGATGTAGAGAGACCCTGGTTGTAAGCCCATAAATTTGTGTTGTGCCCCATTGACTGAAAACTGCATCCAAAGTTCAGCAAAATCCCATAAGATGGAGCCAAGTGTGCGTAACCATTGAACACCCAAAACCACATCACATCTGCCTAAGGACAAGGCAAACATGTCACAACACAGGTTATAATCTTCCATAGAGATACGCACATTGTGACACTTCTCCTTGCAAGGTAAGGTGCCCCCATTGGCAACCATGACTTCAAAGGGGGAGCAAGGATGGACAAAACAATCATCCTGTTTGGCAATCTGAGGGTCAATGAAGTTATGAGTGCTACCAAAATCAATGAGTATGGTAAGAGGGAGCTTCTTGAAGTATCC
Source organism: Larix kaempferi (assembly GCA_027924585.1). Classification (NCBI taxonomy): domain Eukaryota; kingdom Viridiplantae; phylum Streptophyta; class Pinopsida; order Pinales; family Pinaceae; genus Larix; species Larix kaempferi. The sequence goes on from BSBM01000252.1 coordinate 8,545,704, forward strand.
CTTGACCCGCATTGTTTGTGGGGTGGTGACGCCGGTTACAGCATGGAGAGAGATCTCAGGTGGGTCGTCCTGAGATGGGGTGTCAACAGGAGGGTGCTGAATGTCAACCTGATCATCTACTGTATCTGGAGCTTCTTCATCAAGTTCTGAGGCAGGCAGAGAATCCACATCCAAGAGATAGAGCTTTTGTTGAACACATCTATGTCCCTGAGTGAATTTCTCATCACAATTATAACAAATCCCTTTTTCTCGGCGTTCCTGCATCTCTGTTTTAGAAAATTGCTTGATAGGAGTTGGTTGAGGAGCAGGCGTGATGGGAGGTCGTTGGGAACCCATATTTATGAAGGGAACAAAGGTGGTTTTGGAGCGTTGTTGAGCTGCGATCTTGTCCTCGGCCAACTTAGCCAACCCTAGGATTTCCATCATTGTGTTGGGACAAAACATTTTGACCTCTGAGCGGATTTCGTCCTTGAGACCACTGATAAAACAACTCCTGTAGAATTCATCAGACAATCCTTCTGTGTGATTGGCTAGTTTCTCAAATTCCGTCTGATACTCTCTCACTGTGCCAGTTTGGTGAAGTTTAGTGAGTGCTCCTGTGAAGTCATCAAAAGCACTAGGACCAAATTGTGGCAAAAGGAGTTGGCAAAAATTTGTCTAGTTTGGCTCGGGATGAGCTTTGATGTACCAACGGTACCATTGAAGGGCTTCCTGTTCCAAATGAAAGGATTCAAATGGAACTTTCTGGACATCAAAAGTATTATGCAGATTGAAATATTGTTCTGCTCGGTATATCCATCCAGTTGGGTCAGTACCATTGAAGTGAGGAAAATCAAGCTTCGGCCCACGAAAATTGCTGGAAGAAGAGAACCCAATGGCTGCAAAAAATTCTGGCTGTCGGTTATTGTTCATGGCTGAATGCTGAAGATGGAGGCTGAGAAATTTTTCATCCAGATCTTGGAGTTTGGTTTGGATGGCTGCAAGTGCTTCCTCCATGGTGTTTGCTCCTGTGCGAGTGACAACCATAACTAGTAATTTTTTTATTTTTTTTTGTGGGGTGGGGGGGGGAATGGATAGAAAAACACAAACACAAGCTTATTTAGTAAGGGGAACTTTGGATTTGGGAAAAAATCAGAGGGGTAATTGGGGTTTGACTAGGTTTTCGACACTTTCTGAGGGACAGGGAAGCAAAAAATGGGGATTTCAGAAGCGGGAACTCTATGGTAAAATTTGAAGGCAATCGGGTGAAAATTGAAGAAGTTATGGCAAACCCTAAAAATAGACAAATGTGGGATTTCTGGTTTTGGGAAGTGGAATTTAGGATAGGGTCTTCAGGAATGAAATATGCATAATGGGATTACATGGATGTCAGTGAAGTTTCAGGGAAAACAGAGTTGAAACAAGGGAGATATGGCCGAAAAACAGATTTTTTTTTCTTTCCAGAAATGGATCGACAAAAACGGCGCGGAAGGGATCCGCAACAGATGGATCTGCAACGGCGCGGAAGGGATCGAAAATGGTTGGATCTGAAATGGCGACTGGATATGGAATGAATTTCAGAATAGATTTGAAACGGCTGGATCTGGAGCGGAAGTGATCGACAACAGTTCAACTGAAAATAGATATGGACCCCAGGTATGTACGACTTCCTAACAGTTCAAGTGTTTCACTCGGCCACCAATGATGTCTGACAGCTTGCGTATTTGGGCAGTACCCCTCACTCCACGGCTCAGGTAAAACTGATAACCGCTTTTCCACAAACGACAGCTCTTGGTTTACCTCACGGGTGGGAACTAGTCAATCAGGTAGGGGTCATTGCCCTTTTCGCTGGCATGTCCTCTCAATGGGCCAGCTACTTTGGGTTTCCTGTGGTACTCCTCACAATGAGTTTTAGGGCTTATGCCCAAGTACTTCCCACAGTTAAGCGGATAGGGATTATTCCCAAATCCGAAGCTGCAACAGATGCGAAATTTTTTTTGGCAAAAATTCCACCCCAACGAGCCCAAGAAAGTGCTCTGATACCAGATGTGAAGAACTTGCAATAATTAATTAATGCAAATACACGAGTTATCAGAAATAATAGAACTCGGAATCACTTTTATATTGATCACGGGCCACTTCGAGGGGGCAACCTCCTTTGAGCAAGCTCAATACAATTAACTTCACGGTGCCTTCAATGACATCAACACACACTTATATACTAAGTCTATGCCCAATACTATGGGTCAAAACCATGGGACATATAATACTACGGGACGACTTATAAAGCATATGCATCCAATATTATGGGCTAATATAAACTATGGATCAACAAATACTACGGAATGACTTACAAAGCATATGCGTCCAACAACAATATACTAACATAGTAAAGAGAAGGGTTGACACGGGTTCCTAACACTTATACCCTCTTGTGAAACTATGAACCCTAAAAGGTGACCTGTTCTCATGACAAAGATGCACTTATTGGGATTCAAACGAATCTTTTAACATCGACATCTTTCAAAAATGAGGCGAAGGTGCTTGGGGTGGTCCACTCTCTTACGAGAATGGCCCGCAAGATTGTCCAAGTAAACCTCTACTATACGCTTAAGGTCATGAAACGCATAGGTCATAGCACGTTGAAATGTAGCTCCGATGTTTTTAAGGCCGAAGGGAATCTTCCGGTACGCAAATGTACCCCAAGGACAAATAAAAGCAGTTTTATGTTGGTCCTCAGGTTTTATCTGGATCTGATTATATTCGGAGAAACTGTCCATAAACGAAAAAACCTCGCTCCTGGCACAAGCATCCAAGATTTGATCTATGAATGGTGTGGGGAAGTTGTCTTTCGGACATGTGCGGTTCAGATCTCTAAATTCTATGCATACACGGATGGTTCCTTGTTTCTTATCTACAGGAACAAGATTGGATACCCATTCAGTAAGAGGAACCGGGTAGATGAAACCAACTTTAAGGAGCTTCTCTACCTTTGCCTTAATGGTGGCTGCCTTCCTAGGATTCACAGCACGAAGTCGTTGCTGAACGGACTTGGCATTGGGATATGTCTTAATCTCATGTTCGACAATACTAGGGTCTATTCCTGCTATCTCCTCATATGACCAGGCGAAAACATCCCGAAATTCTTTGAACAGTTCGGTGTACAGCTAAATCTCTTCGGGAGAACAGTCAACAACGATATAAACGTTCTCTACCTTTCCGGGTGTAAGAGAGATGTTGATCGGTATGGTCGGGGAAATATTAGCCATATTCCCCTCCGCGTAAATCCCATGTGAATCCAAAGGAACCACAGGGTGACCAACCTTCTCGGCAAGAGTAGTCCTAAACTCTTCGTGATCAACAAGATCGAGGTTGGGAAGAAAATAAGAGCAATGATGCAAATCTCCCCAAGGTCTCTCACTAGTACACATGGACTCAACGATGGCTTCATCCGAAGGAAAAACACCATCAAGACAATCGTGCGAGCAAGACGAGTCGGCTTCCCATGCTGGCAGCATAACATGATCTCCCTCCTCTGTCTGTGAAGAGGATAGATCCGGCTTCACAGTGGCTTGTTGAATTTCACGGTATGCAAGCTCAGTTGCGGATAACTGCATAGCCATTTCGATGTGCGAAATGTCTTCAGACGAAGCACTCGTGGATGGTAAAGTCCATGAGTCATTAAAATACGAGGTCCAGAATGGTACATTATTCAACGAGGAGGATGCACTATCGGAAACGGTTCCAATAAAAGCAATTGGCGCAACAAAGTCGAATGTTCCCAACAAGGATGGATATAATCCTACACCAATTTTCCCAGTTTCCGGCTGAGAATCTTTGATCTGGGGAACAACAGTTCCCGGCGATGCTACGGAATTAGAACTAGGGAATTCTAGCTGATCGACCGTCACGATTCTACCTTCATGAGGAAAGCAGATAACTCTAAATACGAAGGATACAATTGCTTTCATTACGTAAATCCAATTCCTTCCTAGAAGAAGGTTGTAGTCGATGGGTGCATCAACCACCTCGAATTCAATAGGCACGAATTTCCCACCCAAGTCAACCTCAAGGGAAGGGATAATACCATGTGGCCTAAATGACCGACCATCGAATGCAGTAAGCATAGTCATAGATTTAGACAGGGGAGGAGAGCCAAGAGCTTTCCAGCAATCCAATGACATTACCGAGGTGGAAGCACCTTCGTCAACCACCGTGGGCTTAACAAACTTATCCAGGCACCTTGCATGGATTTGAAAAGAAACATGGTAAGGTAAGTGAGGTTGGACATCAATAGTGTCGAATTTAATGACGCTAGGGATGTTCCCATCCTGAACTCCCAAATTAGATAAAAGGGCATGCCGTTGTGAAGGACATGCTTGTAACACCTCAAGAGCCGACATGGCACACGGAGTTTGACCCAAATATTCTACAATAGAGTAGTTCTAGGCGGCTCGAGCATTGGGATTATGCGTCGAGCGCTTAAGAACACCTTTCGGTATCCGCGGCATAGTAGTGGGCTTCTCGATATGCAGTGAAGTGTCAGGAGGAGGAGGAGGCTCATTCCCCATATTCGATTGTGGTGCACCATAATCGCGTTGACGAGTAGCAACACTAACCTGAGATTGGACCATGTTTACACATTCGTAGCCACCGACATGAGAAGAAGACGTAGTAGTTTCATTAGTCCCATAGCCAGTAGCGGGAGAATTCGAAGCCATATTCTGATGGTGCGGAAGGGGATCTTTCAACACAGCTGGGATCTGTGCAAGATGCTTCGATGCTTCTTCGATTCAAGGACACAAGTGAGTCAGGTGATCCTCCCCACAAAGTTTGCAAGGGAATTTCACTTTACGTCTCGCCTTACGGTCCCCACTGGCATTTTAGTCGTCCCGAGGAGGGTTGGAATTCTCTTTCCTAGGAGTGTTTCGATTACTTCCATTGTTAGAATTATTCCCACCCTTACGGTTGTTTCTCCCCTTCTTCTTTCCACCAGGTTGTTGGTTACTTGATGGGTTCACCGTCTATATAGAATGAACATCAGATGATTGGGTAGGAGTGGATGAGGCGCGAGCCTGTCCGGGTGTAGATTGGCCAATAGACAAATTTTGCATTTGGTTGGTGACCAAATCCATGGGTCGAGTACTTGTAGATCTAACAATGTCGTCGGCATGTGGTCCAGGAACTGGTTTGGACTCGTGTCGTGACCGCAGTGCGTCAGGAATAATATCATATAGGATGCTAGACTGAGCGTAGACTAGGTCTAGCTGCTGGACTTTAAGTATAGCTTGTTCCTCAGTCGTAATACCAGATATGGAAACGTCTTTCGAAATATATGGAATCAAAGACTTAAGAAACCATTCCAACAAAAAATCTGGAGGAATGTTGGCTTTCACCATCCTCTTCCCTCGACACCACTCTTGAACGTGGTCAGATATGTACGTGGCCTTGTCTTGGAGGAAGGTAGACAAAATCTCGATGTCAGTGTCATAGCGAACTGGAAACTAAAAGTGGTCTAGGAAAACCAAACCTATCTCATTGAAACCTCTATAAGTGCCCCCAGGAAACTCTACATACCACTTCGCGGCTGCCCCCATGAGGGTGCATTGAAATAGTCTAAGATGAATAGAATCGTGATTTAATGAATTCAAGGAGCACCAAAGGTGAAAAGTCGTAACATGATCACCCGGATCCTCACCATTCTTCCCTTCAAATTAGGAATGTCTGAAGGGAGCTTGGTAGGGAATGGAGGCCAAGAAGGATCGTGACACACCGGATCATTCGTAAGCTTCGAAAGATCGGGTAGGTTCAGGCGAGAAATAAACGGGAGCAGTGGCTGTGAAACTGGATTAAAAGCTCCCAAAAGAGGTTGACCTTACGGACTGTAGGGATGATATGAACCATGACCATGACCATAGGGCTGGTAACCGCCGCCACCTTGACCCGTATACCGGTAGGAACGCATATATGTGTTGTGAGTACCATGTTGAGGAGGGTTGTAATAAGGGCCATAGCTAGCTGCATTATAAGAAGGATTGCCACCATATTGATGGGGCATATACGTGCTAGTTGTAGCAGGAGCAGTTGAGTAATGACCGTAATTATAGGGTACGTTTCCACCCCCAGCGTTAGGAATGTGTGCACCTCCAGTGTTGGGAATGTGCCCACCTCCAGGGTTGGGAATGTGCCCACCTCCATTGTTGGGAATGTACCGACCCCTAGTGTTGGGAATGTGTCCACCCCCAGTGTAAGGTATGTTCCCTCCTCCCGCATTGGGAATGTGCCCACCCCCAGTGTTGGGAACGTGCCCACCTCCAGGGTTGGGAATGTTCCCACCCCCATAATGAGGAATGTGCCCACCTCCAAGGTTGGGAATGTGCCCACCCCCAACGTTAGGAGGGACATGCTGGTTAGCAGTCGTAGTCGTAGTCACAGGTATATGTGTAGAAACATGCGCGTTAGGTTGTGTAACATGAGCCGTGTTATGTGAAGTGTTCCCACTAAAATGAGGGGCATTCCTAGGACGTGGTCCTCCCCCAACGGTCGTAGAAGCTGAAGGGACATGACTAGACATAAATTGAAAAGGAGCAGAAAAGGTCGTGCCGCCTCCGGACGGAGCGGAAGTGGATGTGCCGCCCCCGGAGGGAGCGGAAGAAGTTGTGCTACCCCCGGAGGGAGAAGAATGGGTGGCACCTCCCCCAGAAGGGACAGTTCTAGTAGATCCAAGGCTAGTACTAGCTTGACTACCCGACGAAGTGGACGTAACAGTCAAATTAAGGCTAGGCATACCAAGTGAATAAGGATTAGTGGTCGAAGGGTTCGTGGTGTCATTAAGATCTGGCATCCCATATTGGAATCCCTGTAGGTAAGTATAAGATGGATTTGTCTCCGGGGGTGGACATGGCCCAAAATTTGCAAAAGTGACGTGTGGGGGTGAACCTTACCCTCTAAGATCTCTAGGAGTGGAAGGAACGGGCTGTCCATCGACATCCACCGATGGAGTCATGAGAATTCTTCCCGATGTACGAGATGCAGAAGTCATAAGGTATTTGTGAAGTTGTTCGTAATTATCAAAAGTATTAGAAGGGATCCTCCGGTGTCTCTTATGAAAAGGACGTGCTACCTCGTCAGCTGGCAGACCAGCTAAACAACAAGACCGGCGGAGAGGTGGATATCACTCCACGATAAATCCAAATAAACAGAATGCCTCCTAATGGACAACTATCGATTAAAGAGCACAAACCTAAGAAAACTACAGCCAAATGCACACAAACAGGACTGGCTCAAGGGACCTCCCGACACTACAGCCGTATGTCTCGCCTAGGAGAGGATTGAGACTCCCAAACGATAATCGGAGGTAACATAATCAGTTATAAGGGTTCCCAGACTTCACTGCGTGCACAGGGTCAAATCCCTATACAATAGGCAACTGTGTTGTCCAACCTCTATCTTACTCAGGATACGCACAGTATAACCATTGCAAGTACCCTATGCGATACCTAGGTAAAACAACTAAGGTCACCACAATATAACCAATGCTCAGGGGGACAGTCACAGGTGGGATCTGTCGCATGGGAAGGGTAGCTAAGCCCGAAACTCAAGAGGGTCAAATCCCCCAAGAGTCCCTGTACACGAACAAATCCTAGAAATATATCCCACGTTTATCCAGTATTAGAGGGCTATCTCCGCAACCAACCTCCCGTGACCTCGTGCTTAACTCTGGTTTGAGTAGAGATTCCTGATAACACTGATGTATATCATGGGTTTCACCACTCCTTGGTCAGACACATAATGTTGGTTCAATAGTCTTGGATTGTTAACTCACAATGATCTATTCCAAGACTCTAAACCTAAGCTAGTTGGTGCACCCTGTAAAATAAAAATCGTTTCTAATCAATTTTAAGATTAAGCATTGATTTTAATGGCTATAATTACTCAAAGGATATGGTCGTGAAACTGATGATGTATAAGACTCAATGGTATGCACAATTGAAAAACACTAGACTCATCTAATCAATAAAAAAACATTCCACTAATATGACAATCAATCCAATGGTTCGAAATAAAATGCAATCTCTTTAATGTTTCAATGCACAAGCAAGCCCTAGATGAAATCACAAGCACTCAGATGCAAAATGCAGTACATAAATCAAATGTTTTTGTATTTTCTCTTATAAATTCAAGGAAAATGCAAAATACTGTTTTTGTATTTTTCAATATAATGGAATGAAAAAATGCAATCAAAATCCAACTATTCAATAAAGAAATGAAGAGCACATCAAGTAGACAACCCAGCAAGACCCAAACAGTAAGATTCAGCCAAGCTAATGAGCTAGAAAACAAGAAATTGTGAAAAAATTCAAAGCTCAAAAACTAAGAGAAAGAGGAGTTTCTGGTCATGAACAGGGCATGGAACAGTCAGGAAACAGGCCAAATAAGACTCAGGAACACTCAGAATCAACCCAGCAACACCCAAATCTAAAAATCAAACAATCCCGGAGTTGTACGCAACTGTTCAAAGAAAAGTTGCGGGTAGACGCGGGCTATAGTTCAGACAGAGGTGGGTAGACGCGGTCAAAACAAAGTTGACCCGTGTACAGGGACAAGAAAATGATCCCCAAAAAGGTCAAACAACCCAAAAAAAACTAGTTTTCTACTGTGGATCCCGACAGCCAATCAATAACACAGAAGCTCGACAAACAACAACTCAAAATAAGGACAAATGCCTAAAAATCCCCAAAAATGGATGCTCTCCCCAATGGAGTCACCATTTCTGTTACGGAGAAAACTTCCTATGGTTTGGGGTAGACCACAACAGATAGCTGACTACCGGAAAATAACTCAATTCCCAATGCAATGCTATATAAATGACAATGCTAAGATAATGGAGAAAATACCAACCTTCAACCGGATGTTCGAAGTAGATCCCCGTTGAGCTTTCAACTTCTACACTTGAACCTGCATATTAGTCTCAAAAACAAGTACAAGCAAGTGCATATAACATGTGAAATATATTAGCATAATCAATAGCATGATCCATGATATCATAAGCAAATATAACCCAATGTAATTTAACAATATTCACAACATCGATTGGACGAGAAAATGAGTATTTCCATTAATGAATTACAAGAAGTACAATATACGACCTCTTGCCAGCAACCAATTTGAACCAAGAACTGGGTCTCTCCACTTGTGCCTCCACCACTTCAATCCCCCATGCAATGGCAAACTCAAACTATGAAAGGAATTTGGTAGGTGAACATAAGGAGTTCACAACAACAAGGATCAATGAGTGTAGACTCAAGTCATGACAAAAATCCACTAGAGTTATCTTGCTCTCTCTTTCTCCTCCCTTCCATACACCATAAGAGCTCAATATATAGCCTTCCAAAGGTAAGTGAAAGGACACATCGAGGCGTTTCGAGGCATATGGAGGGCCAAAGGTCACCCTGAGACCGCTTTTTGGGAGTAAAAATTATTTTTCTAATGATTTTTACCATTTTACTTGGTGTCGTGGGGCTATAATGGAACAACCTGCATGTACGCTGGCTATAGTGGAACTGCTAGCATACAAGAACAAAAATAAGGAATTGTGTATTCCTAGAGGGAAAATAATAGATCTGAGTAAATGAAATGGATCCTGAAGGCCAACGAATGCTGATGTTCACAAGGTGGAAAATTACGTTGTAACAGTAGTTGTGAGTAACCCAACAAAGATGCAGAAGATTCAAACTCTTGCATCTACCGTACCTTCCTTGAATATTGAAGACAATGATGTGGAGGATGAAAGGCTTCCAACAAGATCTTTTCCTTTTGCTGTGCCTGTTGTACAGGAAGTCACATAAACCTGCCAGGATGTTACTGATTTACTTAACAGCATAACGATGGATGACCCTATCACAGATGAACATTTTCCTGAGGTCACTACTGTTGTTCATACAATGACTTCTTCACTCCCATTTTCCTATGTTGAAGTTCTTCCCACTTCATCCTCTGAGGTTGCACCACCATCCACCATCTCTCAATTATTTGATGCATTAACCCGCATCACTCCTTCACTCTCAACCTTGTCAGTTCCACTTTCCACTCCACCACCAATAGTTACATAGATCCAGTCTCCAACTGTCTCTCTGCAACTGCCACCATCTACTTCATTACCACCAGCCACTGATGTCGAAATCCCAATTGCTCCTTCCTCACCATCAGTTGTTGCAACCCCTATTTCACTTCCTGAACTTCTCACTTCAACTGCTTCTCCAACCTCTGTGCCATCAGTTTCTGAAATCATCCCTTCTTCTCCAACTACCTCTCAAATCACCATGCCAATACCTAATTCTATTGTTACCCAGACAACTCCATTGGTTGCAACAAGAGATGTAGTTACATCTTCTACTGAGTTGATAGCTCCATGTGAGGAGGATATTGTAGTCTCCCTTGGAAATTATTTTTATGACAAATCAGCTAAGATAGTGGTGAAGAAAGGTAATAAGAGAAGCAGAGATCAAAGTGTGTTGCAGTCACCTATTCCTGATCAAGTTATTTGGGCCAAACAATCTGATGATATCCAACATGAAGCATTAGATACTGCTGCAGCTATGGGAGCCTTTGTAGGGGCCAACTTTGATTCAGTGACCTCACTGAAGAAGCTTCACGAGCAGATGGTAACAATCAATGAACAACATGAATTTGAGCTTCAGAGGTTAAAGAATGATTATGAAAGTCAGCTCAGGAACCTGCATGAATAGAATGCTTCTCTTCAAGATGAACTGCAAGATGCACAAACTCTCAACACTGCAAACATGGAGAAGATGGATGTAGCTGAAGGATGCAACTGCAAGTGCAACCACACATCTCTATAGATATGTGGGCTTGTTGGAACAGCAGCTGAAGGATGCAACTTCAAGTGCAGCCACTCCTCCTTTCTCTACGTTTTCTCAGGAAGAGTTTAGAGATTTAGCCAATTAAGTAAATGAAGAACATCATAAACTCTTAGTTGAATTGTTTAGTTGGCTGAATGAAATACAGGAAACTCACATTTCTTTTGAGCGGATGTCTGCTACTCTTGAACAACAGTTGACAAGAGCCAACAAGCTTCCAAAGCTTATGACAATATTGTTGAATGGCAGAGGTACATCAAAGACAAACCAGTTGACATTCTAGTTTTGGATAGTTTCAAATGAAGAAGAATCAGAACATCCTTGAATGCTTGGAAAAATACTTCTGAAATGGTCGAGGAAATAGATAATAAAGCACATGCCATCTGTGGTAGAAGGTGGTGTGTTGTGGATAATATTATGGCCACCCTGCAATTTCCTATCATGGAACTCATTGAGAAGGCCTGTCCACCCAAGTTAATGATAGAACAGGTTGAGACCAGATGCGGGAAAGTCAAGGAATAGATCCAGCAGCTCGAGCACATCCAGTTCGCAAAAGTTAATAAGTTCATCAGGCAACCTCTCACCTTAGAACGAAAGATCTACATTTTCTTGCGCACTTGGCATAAGTTGGAAAAGAATGAGATCGATTCATTTACATGTGATGCCCATTTGGGACTTGAGTCAGCCAATTATCAAGATATTGATGAGTTGTTAGGGGTTTGGACCAAGTGGCAAGCTTCCCTTGGTTATTCTTAGGAAGTTGATTTTGTAATCCCTGTTTTATGGGAAGTCTATCCTTGTAACTATTTTGTAATTATTATTTAAAGGGTAGAGATCTCATGGGGAAAGCGGGGGGAGAAAATCACCAGAGAAGGACTGGAGAAATGTTGCTTCACTTGAGATCTTATAATTTATTGCAAACCCGATGAATCAAATTTAGTTTCTTTTGGCATCTTCTTTGTTTATGTTATCAAATTTCTTTGATGATATATGATTTCTTCACCTTAATCATGGAATGAACACTGTTTTAATTTTGCAATCAATCATTAATGCATTGATCTATGATTTGGATTTGTCTTAACTCATGGTCTGTGTATCATAATGTTTTAAGTGAATTTATTTAATTAAAACATTTATCTATTTTTGCAAATGATTAACATAAATTAATCAATTCATGTTAATTTTTCAATTAGCATTTCAACTACAGGGTAACCTTGCATGTGCCTAATATTTAAACTATTATCAGTTAATTTTCATTACCTGATTGTATTTTGAAGTAATAAGAAAAGATCCAATTTTACATTTCTATTAAGCTGGTGAAATGACTTATTAAAACTCAAACCAAGTTATCCTGCACAAAATCAAAACACTTCCTTTAGATTAGATCTGACTTAGTTTAGATTTCCTTTAAGGTAGATTTGTTCTAGGTTTAGATCCATTTTAGAGTTAGGACACTTTAACCTTCCCTCACAGGAAGACTGATCCTTTTAGGATCATACCCTATAAGTTCCAGCGGAGGCCTTTATATCCGTGGGAGTTAACTACACCAAACAGGCCGGGGATAAAATTGTTCTTGCGCAGAGCCTTTTGAAGCCTTTCAGTCTAGGTTTTCACCCTCTATTGTTAGCCTTGGAACCCATTCCAACAACCTACACATTTGGGGCTTGAATAGGCTTACATATCTATAGATATTTCCCACAAAAGAGACAAAAAGTCTTAAATAATTTGCAGGAAGATATGAAGATCGAAGATTTAGCAAGAACACCAAGAATTTGCACAGCTGTGGAAGGTCAAGAAGCGGAACATCAATCTTTTATGGTTGAAATGAAAGGTAAGATTTTTACTCAACCAGTTTCTGTATTAATAGACCCAACATCTTTATGTACTTATGTTTCTCCAAAAATTGTGGATGTTTGTAAATTAAATAAGACAAAACATAAAACACCATCGTTGGTGTAGTTGGAAATTGGTTGAAAAAGGAGAATTTCAGGAATCATTGAAAACTGTCAAGTGGATTTAAACGGCTTAAAAACAAGAGTAAATTTGAATATTTTTCTTTTAAGAGCTTATGATATTCTAATAGGTATGGACTGGCTGGAGAAGCACCATGTAACACTTGACCGTCTTAACAAGAGTTTTTCATGTATTAATGATGAAGGGAAAGAAGAAGTTGTGAAGGGAATTCCTAAGAAAATATCAACCTTACAAACTAAGAAATGTGTTAGAAAGGGCTGCAAGGTATATGCGGTCAATATACAGGTTTATAATGTAGAAAATAAACAAGAAATGGGAGATATTCTTATCCTGAATGATTTTAAAGATGTGTTCCTTGAGGAAATACCAGGATTACCACCCAAACGGGAACTTGATTTCTCCATAGAACTTATACAGGGAGCGGTACCAATATCTAAAGCCCCTTATCGTATGAGTCCACCCGAATTGGTTGAACTAAAATTATAGCTTCAAGAGTGTTGGCAAGCAACACCCTCTGGACCAATTTGAGCTTAATTCAAGTTATTTATTTCAGGCAATATTTAAATCATGACTAATGTTGAGGATTATGTCCTTTATCACACTTATAAAAATTATATTTTAGGAGTGCCTTTAGAATCTTTGATTCTGAAGGTACTCCCAATAAAGTAAGTATCTTGATCCAAACATAAGAATTGAAAGCACTAATGGTATCAATTTTGATTGATCATCTTTACTCTACTTCATATCTCGGTTTGATTAATTTGGTTGAATGACTGGTGATAGATGTGGAATTTTTGCAGCTCCTAAATTCAGAAGATTAAATTGATGATATAAACCATGGTTATACAAGGTATTACGTCAATTGTTTTTATCACTCAAACTTGTTGGTAACACTTTGTGTCATTTGGTTGCTCTGAATCTATTCACATTTTCATTTCGGTCAAAAGTAAAGTCATATTAAGGTTTGAATATGATTATGTTTATCCTAGTATAATGTGTTAACATCATATTTTTTTCATGCTAACCATAAAATTATGATGTTCACTTATTCGCTCCATCTTTTGATCTAGATTATCACTCTGCATTAGAGAGCATCTCGATGATTGTAGATTACTATATCAAAACTTTGATGTAAGGTCAATACCCTAGCTCTAGCATTTTGATCAAATCAATAAGCAAGGAATTCTGATCTTAGAACAAGTATGAAACATGTAAGGGTAAGGTTTTCATATGACCACCATTATATGCTATCATTTGATTTTTGACGGTGACACAACTGTCACACATAATTACGATTTGTAAGTCATCTTCCTCACGTCTGTAATGTCCCTCCCATCCTACCAAGACTATGGAGAGAACACTAATGATAATACGGGACATATATCCCCATACTTAGTAAACAAACATTCATATAAAATGAATGTGGACATATGAAAATGCATAAATATTTGAAAACACAGCAGAATTAAGTTCTATTACACATCCATCATACATTCAAGATATTCATGTCATTCATCCATTGAAACAATACAGAATTAGCACATGAGAGTACTTATCTTGAAACAAAGTAGTCCCTCAGCAACCAGCTATGCAACTGCAACGTTCCTCCCAACCATAGGCCAGTTGTGCCTATCAATCTCTTGAAGCAACTGCCACCCCCGAGCTGGGCATGATTTCTACAAGGAACCATGGAACAACAGAATCACACATAGCCAAACATACACCAAAATGAGCCAATCCAATCTACAATTGGGTTTATCAGGCTGCTAGAAAATGGAAAGGAAGAATTGCTAAGCTAGTGAGCTCAGCACAGAGCCAGGGATACCTCTACAAGATCTATCTAGCTTGGCACCCACAATGCCTACACACCCCACTCAAGGAAGTATTCCCTTCACCAATGCACAGTCCCTCAGGCCATACCTTCCAATCTAGAGTGTCCAAGGTGTGCATAGAAGAGTAGCCAGCCCTCTTGATCTTCTTGAGAGGTTATTTTCCCCCACTAGGTTTATCAAGCCAATTCTGTCCACTACCACTCCAAATCTCTTGCTCATAGGTTCAAACCAAAATAGGGATGCACATAACAACAAAACCACAATTGCTGGGCATGAGAAAAACGTTTCTTTAGTGGGATGTCCAAAATGGGGCATCTACCAGTTCAGAAAAACATGGGGAAGCACAAAACGAAAAATGGAAGATAGGGAACAACCCTGGAGAGCAGAAATCGTTTTCAGAAAAACGTCCATGGCCATTTTGGGGCAAAAACAACCTTCATCATAGTCCCAATTCGTGGCCCTCCTCTCCCAGTTGCTGTACAATACAAAAACAAGCTCCCAGTCATGGAAAATGCAGGAGAAATGGTGAAAAACATGACGGGGAAAGCCCAGCTAGCTCAACCTGCGTGAGAGGGAAAAGGCTATGGGTTCAGAATGGCTTTCGGCACCATTTCGTGGGTGTTTTCTTTCCCAAGGAGACAAAGTACGATTTTCCAGGTTGGTGGCTTGCCCATACATTAAATTGACTGCCATACCTCTCCATTCCCAAGGCATTAACTGCCTCAACCAACTCTTGGAAGAATTAAATGATTGGGTGCATAAACCAAAATGGGTAGTTGGGATTTATGGGTTTTCTCAATGAAAGGGATTAACACCATGGGCTCAAGGGTTTGAATAATTTCCCTCCCTATTCCTTGTAGAATCATGCCCCATCTCTTTGTTGCATTGCATAACTAGTTGTGGGTATTTCATTAAATTTCATATTTACATGATGTCTCCATTTACATTGTGCCTATCTAGCACAAGAGCCATATGCACCGATTTTAATTGCCGATACATAAAAATGCTAAATCAATGGCGGGGCCTTGGCCTTGAGCTCCTCACCATGATTAAATAACAATATTTACATCATTTACAATCTTAATGCAATAGGGTCAAGATGGGGACATTACAATGTCAATCATCGCAGTTAGTGTTTTTGTATATCGAGAAACCTCTTGCAGCTCCGAGATCTCATTACCCTACACACCTTAATCATGTTTGAGTGCTTGTCGTACCTAGACAATATGAGGTCAGTCGTAATTTTGGTAAATTTGTAGGGTTCGAAGGTAAATCGATTTTGTTCCTCTGCTCCAATATTCAGCCTATATGTTTTTCATAAAATCAACTTCATCCTTATGGCTCTTGTTTCCCAATTTGAACTCTGTGGGATTGAATACTTAGACCTTTGTCAAGAATGCGTCAATCCAGTAAAAAAAGTAGGTTGGTTTCCATTCCTGCAGAAATTCTCAAGGTTTAATGTAGCTATTACCATAGAATTCATAAGAGTTTATCTCTCAAGCGATAGGGTTACCATTAACTGGTGAAAGGTGGTTCAAGGGGAAGCATATGAAGAGTCACGAATGGAAAGAGTTCATGGTCGAGGCGAACCAACATGTAGAGTCTAAATATGGGTTTCCTTCACACATGGTCAAGAAACAATGGTGGTCCCAACTGATAATCAAGTACATCACCTATGAAGGACGTTATTCACAAACTCACTTCTAGCATCTTAGGTTGTTGCTTGTATTTGAAGGCCACCTTGTCAATATGCCATTTTATTTCCTTAACAATCTCCAAAAGATGGCTTATTCGTTTCAGAATAATGCGGCTAATAAAGAAAGGATTCTCTTCCATCATGGATTGATTAAGATGTTAGTTTCGCATCAATTAGCCGAGTTAGGTGATAATTGGGATTTGTTCCTCATGAGAAATGGTTTTGGGTTTAATGAGGAGTGGCATCATCATAGGTCAATGACTTGACGCAAACGAGGGGTTCTGTTTCAGAAGATCCCATCCATGGAACCAGTGATGAAGACGATGAACCGAGATCTGTTAAAACCCCATGTGACGACAACCCTGAGGTGAAATGTGAAAGTTCCCGAATGGTAATAGATGAACCGTTGGTCAATGAGGATAACCCTGGCTCAGAATTCCATTGTTCGATCCAAACCCTTAGTTTCCCAGAAGATGAAGAACATACCAGTAGGGCCATGAGTGAAAGGGCGACCGTAGAACAATGAGAAGCATGACAGCGGCCTTTCTGACAGGAAGAAACTTACATGAAGAGAATCCCCCTGTTGTGGAACTTAGTGATTCCTTTAAGCCTCAACAGAATAACGATTTGGTGGACCAAGTAGATCCAAAGTTTTTATATGATTCCACTTCCGAAACAAGGGCTAGGAATGCTTAGCATTCAAAGCATTCTCCTCAGTCAAACCAAGAGGTCGACCAAAAACCTATTAAAATCAATGAGATGGTTTACGAACCAAATGAAAAAGACCTAGAGGAATTTTCCTTCACATCTCAAGCTCTCTGAATTTCGTCCTTGGAAATTGACTTCAAGGAATCCTATATGGTTAACACTATAGCCAGGGAGGAAATTGCAAATTTGAAAAGTGAGCTGGTTACATGAGTTGACAAATGGAATCGCATGAAGGGTAAGAAAGATAAATATAAGGCCCTTAGGAAAACTCAGTTCTTGAAAAACCATAGGCTAATTAAGCAGAACCAAATAAGCAATAATAGGGTTTTGAAATTCAAAGCGAAATTGACCGAGGCTAAGAGGAATACACCATTCCAAGTGTCTTTTGAATCATCCAAGAATCCCTAATGCTCACAAACAACTGAATGTTGTTTTTTATGGTTGAATTTTTGTTTATTAACATGACTCTAAATATCGACTGCTACATGTAATAATATTTATTTATTTAAACTTGTTATCTTTAATTACAAGTGTTGCTATGAGGATACCTATAGAATCAAATATTTTGTAGGCATCCTTAACATTATTTCATTTATCTTTGACACCTTGATTGCTAATCTTCATTTTGAATTATTACAGGTGTCATTTTGGATTAGCATCGGAGCATTGTCTTGTCATCTTCAAAAAAGGTTGATACGTGTCTTTTTTATTCCATCAGATACTCGATGCTGCAGCTATGGCAAGATCTATGTTCTCTTATTTGCATTCTGGTTACTCCTCCTATTTTCAACCAAAGCAGTTGCTGGAATCTCGAATTCAATAAAGGTTTCCATCGAGGTGGCGCATTGTTGGCACTATCCAGTAAGTATGTTGCCTCTTTCTGTTTCCTCACTTTGAAGTGTTGACGTATATGTAACTTCGAAATGTATTTCACATATATTTATATTGTATTCCTATATAGATGTTATTATTCCTCTATACAGAAGTGTCTTCATTTATATTGTAAGTGTCGTAACTTATACTTGATGGATTATTAGACCACCTTGTTGGGGTCGGCCCTGTATAAGTCATGTGGGTCAAAAGGTTATTAGACCACCCTATTGGGGGTCGGCCATGTGGGTCAAAGGGTTATTAGACCACCCTAGTGGGGGTCGGCCCAGTCAACATTATGTTAAGTGGTTAAGTTGAGGCCAACCTAGTTGAGTAAAGGTCAAGTCAAGTTAGTGTATAAATAGAGAGTGTGTCTCTCTCATTTTACACATTCTATTCTCTCACTCACACTTTGGAGAGTGGCGCACTTGTCGAGGAGGAGGCTCTGCTGCTAGGAGAAGACTATCTCTTGTATTCTGGTTGTATCATTGCTCTATCTATCTCTGAGGAAGTTATTGGGGTTTTTCACCTTTATGGTTTTCCCCAAGTAAACTCTGTGTCTCTTGTGTGCTTACATTATTGTGTCCATGATTGATATGTTGTAGATTTACTGTACATGTTGTTCTCTCAGTTAAGATCCTAGATCAGATTGAAGTAGATTCTGAAAATTTAACATGGTATCAGAGCTAGCCTGAAAGAAGGCATGATATGGCATGTATGACACTTGTTGCACTTACGATGCTAGGGCTTGATATAGCAAAAATCAGTCATCGTAGTACTTTCGCTATAAATCCATTTTGGAAAAGTTTTCGGATCTGAAACTTTTACAGGTCAAATATCAGATCCCCATGTACCTTGTGTCCAAAGGAAAACCTCTAATTCATTGTACTTTGTGATTTATGATCTGTACAATATAGGGTTTCTGCCTCTTCCAAATTTGAGTCAAAATCAGGTGACCTTGGGAAAAAGGTCATAATTTGGGCTAGGAAGCTCCAAATGAAATTTCGTAAAAAGTGACAAGTAGTACACAGACTTTACTATCTCAGGAAAGTTTTTCAGAAGCCGAAGTTGAACCCGTGACATGTGGCATGCCGTACACGTTCGCTCTCCTATATTATCCCATAAACAGGTCATGTTGCGACACTTGGCATAACTCTTTCTCAGAGAATCCAATTGAGGTCATACCTGTCAAGATGGAAATATAACAGGTCGAGATATCTTAGGAAAAAAATTTAGAGGCCGAAGTTGAACCCTTGACACGTGGCACGCCGTGCAAGTTCGCTCTCCTGTATTATCCCATAAACAGGTCACATTGTGACACTTGGAATAACTCTCTCTCAAAGAATCCAATTGAGGTCAGACCTATCGGGATGGAAAGATAACAGGTTGGGATATCTCAGAAAAAAATTTCAGACCCTTTGGATCGAAAAGTTCGGAGTTACACCAGAAATAATCAGGTACATATTTATGTCAAGACAGAATTATTTTTGAGTACCTTCATTCATGGCTTCCAGAATTTAGGGCTTCGGAGAAAGTTGGAATTTTTGTAATCGGAGACCACAGATGGATGCTACTCATCAAAATCGAAATTTAGAGACCAAGATCATAGTTTTTGGTTGGGCAGAAGGCCGGGCTTGATCAAACCCCAGTTCGGGACTTTGATCGGAAAGATGGAAAATTAGGGCTTCTGCAAAAATTGGAATTTTGGAAATCTGTGACCATGGCTGGAAGCTCCTCAGAAAAATCGAAGCTTAGAGTTTTGACTCAAATATTTTGGTTGGGTGAAGCTCCGGGAAACTCAAACCCTAATTCAGGGTCCTCCCCAGTGAATCCGGAAATCTAAAAGGCAATTTCGAGGGGTGAAACTTTGCAGTTTTCAAATTCTGAATATACCAACTTGATCAGCTCATCAAGGCGCATATTTCTATCCTTTCGGAAGTTTGAAATTCAAAGTTTGAATTTTTGGGGTTTCTTTGACAAACCCTAATCCAGCTCCAGGTCCAGTTCTTGCAAATCAAGTGGATTGGGTTAATCCTAGAAGAAGATGGATTGGTCACTTGCATAAGTGAAGAAGTTCCTGTCTCAGAGGGAGATGAGGCTAAGGCCTTTCATAAGAAGATTACAAGCAATCTTGACAGGTATGTTTCATGGTTAAGTTTATCATATGTTTGTCTTCATATCATTACAGTACAATCTTGATTAATTATTGGACTTGTCGTATCACCTTAATAGAAGATATTCATTGATTAAGGTTTTGACACTTATGATTGTACTAATGCATTGTGATGTTGTATGAGGTTTATGTTGTTTGCTAACACAAAAGGTACACCAAGAAAGTCAAATCATGTTCTACTTCAAGAACATATGCTCATGGTGACATGAAGACAAAGATTCATCCATTGTCATGGATCACATAGAAGATCTACTTTCGAGGTATGTATAACTTGGTTCTACAATGGTTAACTTATGAGACATGCAGGTTACTAGCACAAGTCTCTGAAGAGAACCAAAAGACATTAGGCGGGTATGTTAGACATAACTAGCTAGCATGCTAATCCAGGTATGTTTTTCCTATATCAAGCTAGAATCCTACCTTGTGTTAGGATCTTATACTGTTGTGTTGTTGATAATGATTATTCATGAAGTCATAGGTTTGAATAATCATGGTTGTATGCATATTATGTTTCTTACCATAATTGATGATATGACTAACCAGAAGAATCATGAAGGTATAGGTTTGAATAATCACGGGTTTTATGCATATTATATCTCTTATCTTGATTGATGATTCAACTAACCAGAAGAGTCCTATGATCAAATAAGAATATGTATGAGTAAAAGAAGACTTCCCTGAAACCTTGAATACTAATGTTTATTATCTGTGAATGATAATGAATATACATGTTTAAGATTATTGTGTTTTGAAAGTATTAAGATTATACTAATAAATATGTGATTATGTATGAGACCTCAAGGATAACACAATGATGATACTAATAAGCATGCATAGTGATTAAGGATGGATGTAAGTTCAAGGAAAGGTAATCCAGGAAGAAAAGATCAAGAGGGAGCACACTCCAGTTGTTCCTGCAAGAAAGCAAAGGAGCACACTTCAGTAGTTTCTGCAAGGATGCAGATATTCAGAGGGAGTTGACCACTTCTCACAATCCACATAAGAATGGAGTTGCAGAAAAGAAGCAAAGACTGAGAGGGAGTCAACCCAACAAAAAAACAAAGATAAGTATTTGAATTGTCATTACTTGCATATTCTATTGTTTAAATAATACTGTTCAATAATGTATATACTGATGTTCCTAGAATTAGGTTGTGTATTATGCATATTAGAATAATTGCATTGATGAACAGTATACTACTAATATGCATGGGTAAGTGGCCTATGGCACTATACAACATTCCATTGCTACTTATCTAGAATGAAACCTGTTTGCTGACATGTTAGGAGTTGTGCACACTCTTAACAATGTTCTGGTAGAGATTGGAAGGCATCTAGAAAGTTACGGAATATGGATAAATGTTGTATTGGCTAAGATAATTGCATGACTGTATGACATATTTCTTTATGTGTAAGAATTTGTTCTGAAAACTATGAGATGTTTTCTAATCATGCAATTTAACTTGTTGTGTAGGAAAGATCATATACCATCACCTACAAAAGAAGAACTACAACATTTGTTCAGCAACAAAATTATCTATTGAAGATATTGAAGTTCCCAGGATATGGGAAGAATGCCATGATCCGTCGATCATGAAGAAAGATGCTTGGGATGTGGTCCCAAGACCTGAAGGGAAGTTTGTTATGACTTCCATATGGATCTATCAAGATCAATCATGCTGCAGATGGCATCATAGAGAAATATAAAAGTGATGAAATAGAAGATACACCAGATGGATTTCAAGATAGCTTTCTTGAATGGTGTAGTTGAAGAAGAAGTGTATGTGGAGCAGTCACTTGGTTCTGAGACACATGACAGGGACTCATATATGTGCAGAACTTGGATATGATGCACCAATTTCTAGGTATGGAGGTGTGGCAGAGTGCAGATGGAATCTTCCTTGGACAAGGGAAGTATGCAGTAGAGATCCTGAAGAGGTTCGGGATGATGGACTGCGAGGCTATGGCATCGAACCTGAAGCTTCTGTGTGATGCTTCATCTGAACCGGTTGATGTCACTATGTATCGTCAGATGATTGGGTCCTTGATGTATATGACGAACATGAGACCAGATATTTGCTTTGCGGTGAACACATTGAGCTAGTTCCTGACAAATCCGAGGAGTGTTCACCTAGTTGCTGTAAAGCATATTCTGAGGTACCTGAAGGGTACAGTTGATTATGGGCTCAAATATGATGCGAATCAAAAGTTTAACCTGTAGGGTTATGTTGATTCAGATTGGGCAGGCAATGCTGCAGATAGGAAGAGCACTTCTCGGTGCTACCTCAGTATGGGATCAGGTGTGATCTCTTGGTTTAGTAGGAAGCAGTCCTGCGTAGCACTGAGTACAGCCAAAGCAGAGTATGTTGCGACGGATGAGCAGGTTGCAGATGTATTGACCAAGCCGTTGGCCAGAGTGTAGTTTGAGTACTTCAAATATAGGCTCGGTGCACTTCAGATCGAGGTTCATTCCAAAGGGAAGTGATGAGTCCGGAAGATGCAGATGCACATGAGCTTTTTTGACATGGTTGATGTGTTCTCCCATGGTCGTGATGTAATTGTTGAGCCATTCTCACATGGTGGTAGATGTGTTCTCCCATGATGTAGATGTAAGGGCTGGAGCCATTCTCACATGGTGGTAGATGTGTTCTCCCATGGTGAAAAAGTAAGGGCTGGAGCCTTCCCCGAATGGTGGTAGATGTGTTCTCCCATGTCGGTGGTGTAAGTACTGGATGATGTGCATCTGGGTTGTGCTTCATGGACGATGAGATGATATGAAGAGGATGATGCTATGATGATCAGGAGGATCATGGATGATGAGCATCAGGACGATGCTCTAGTTACTGCTCTATATGTATATGTATGCATCATGTTGGATGTTGGATATGATCAATTGGATCATTTATATGTATATGTATATGTATGCATCATGTTTGATGTTGGATATGATCAGTTGGATCATTTGTATGTATTTTGTATATGCATCATGTTGGATGCTTGGACCATGTATCAGGTATGATCAGGTGGATCATGTATTTTTATTTGTATCAGGTGGATACACTGTATGATCAAGTGGATCATGTATTTGTATTTGTATCAGGTGGATACACTGTATGATCAGGTGGATCATGTATGATGATATGTATCAGGTAGATACTTGGTATGCATCAAGTGGATGCATTGTATGATCAGGATGATCATGATGATGAGCTTCAGGATGTTGCTCCAGATGATATGTATCAGGATGGTACAGTGATGATGATCAGTGTGATCATGAGCATCAGGATGATGCTTTGTGCGATGATGATTCATTGGATCATGAGTATCAGGTTGATACTTGGAGGTCAGAGATGATATGTGGCAGGTTGTGCAAATAGCATGTAATCAGTCCTGGGAGATCTTGTCGATCGTGCTGCGGCACATAAATGTTCCTGGGATACTCTTTCCGGTATTTCTATGTAGTATGTAATCAATCCTTAGATATCCGATAGGTTGAGCTGTGTGCTCGTAATCAGTCCTGGGATGAGGTATTACTACGGAGACATGTAATCAATCCTAGAGATCCGAGAGGTTGAGCTGTGTGCTCGTAATTAGTCCTGGGATGCTCTTTAGAGATCTTGTCGGTCGTGCTGCGGCACATAAAGGTTCCTGGGCTGCTCTTTAAAGGTTTTGTCTATCCACATGTAATCAGTCCTGGAGATCCGAGAGGTTGAGCTGTGTGCTCGTAATAAGTCCTGGGATGCTCTTTAGAGATCTTTCCGGTCGTGTTGCGGCACATAAATGTTCCTGGGATGCTCTTTAAAGGTATTGTGAAGGAGATGCATGTAATCAGTCCTAGGAGATCTTGCCGGTCATGCTTAGGCACATAAATGTTCCCGGGATATTCTTTCTGGTATTGCATCCACACATAAAATTAGTCCTAAGAGGCCACCTCTATCAGACCGTTTGCACGGATGATGAAGACCTGCAGGTGGTGGGCCTACATCTAGTATGAAAAAGGACTGGCTCTGTAGAACTTCCTATGACGAGTAGATTCAGAGATTGATTGAGATAGCAGTAGCAGTGAGGATGATGATGACTCGATGATGATTATCCAGTGACGATGATCCAGAGAAGATGACTTGTGCTAGAAGACATGTGTCGAGAAATACCTTCCTAGTTAAGAGGGAGTGTTGATGTATATGCAACTTCGGAATGTATTTCACATATATTTATATTGTATTCCTATAGAGATGTTATTATTCCTCTATACGGAAGTGTCTTCATTTATCTTGTAAGTGTCGTAACTTATACTTGATGGGTTATTAGACCACCTTGTTAGGGTCGGCCCTGTATAAGTCATGTGGGTCAAAGGGTTATTAGACCACCCTATTGGGGGTCGGCCATGTGGGTCAAAGGGTTATTAGACCACCCTAGTGGGGGTTGGCCCAGTCAGCATTATGTTAAGTGGTTAAGTTGAGGCCGACCTAGTTGAGTAAAGGTCAAGTCAAGTTAGTGTATAAATAGAGAGTGTGTCTCTCTCATTTTACACATTCTATTCTCTCACTCACACTTTGGAGAGTGGCACACTTGTCGAGGAGGAGGCTCTGCTGCTAGGAGAAGACTATCTCTTGTATTTTGGTTGTATCATTGCTCTATCTATCTCTGAGGAAGTTATTGGGGTTTTTCACCTTTATGGTTTTCCCCAAGTAAACTCTGTGTCTCTTGTGTGCTTGCATTATTGTGTCCATGATTGATATGTTGTAGATTTACTGTACATGTTGTTCTCTCAGTTAAGATCCTAGATCAGATTGAAGTAGATTCTGAAAATTTAACATGAAGCTGGCCCAATAATTATTCAGATCAAAGGAGATTCGATGTTCAATGTCAAACATCTGTCAAGGAGAGATTCTTTAGATCATGTTGAATTCTCTTAGCATCCTATGATTAGTCCACGTGGTCATAGTGGCTAGGGTATCTTTAATGCTAGGTATTTGGGATATTACTATATTATAAAAGTGAAGTCATAGAATAAAGGGTTCGAGTTCTGAATACTTGAGGTAGAGTTCTGAAACAGTTATAGTTTACAATTCTGCTTAATTTTGTGTTTTCTGAGTTGTTCTGAAGACCAATCTTATCGCACTACTTGGAGAATTTGATCAAGTTTTCATATACATATTTTCATACTGTATCTATATTTGCATCTTTCTCTGTATTTGATTGTTATCTGCATATATATATACTTTGTTATCATATGTAGACTTTATCTATTACGAATTTGAACTTACATGCTTTTTTTGGATTTATGTCAATTTATTCAAATGCTATTGTAATGGGTTGTTATTCAATTTTATCTATTACTTTGTTATCATATGTAGACTTTATCTATTACGAATTTGAACTTACATGCTTTTTTTGGATTTATGTCAATTTATTCAAATGCTATTGTAATGGGTTGTTATTCCTATTATTTTATGGTTTGTTTAAATTAATATTCGGTTGCTCCTAGATGTATGTTTACTTTGTTGAAGATACATAACAAAGTGTAATTATATTCTTTCCATACATTCGAATATGCATGATAGTTAGTATTAGTTGATTTTCAGTTTGAAATTACAGTAATAACCATTTTATAGAAATTGTTATTTTCTTGTGAAATGTTATAGGTTGTGTTTTAGTTTTAGGGGTATCTCTATAATATGAAATATTATCTAACAATAATATTCAGACTTTAAATCACACTCTCATTTACGCTCCTGGCCAGGATAGGGAAGTAGGTATTAGGGAAAATTAACTTTAGCTTAGATTTAGTAGCGACTAAAATTTCCATTTTTAGTTAGGATAGTTATTAGAGCTAGGTTTTTCATTAGGTTAATCTTTTCTGTTATTCAATATTTGAAATAGAAAAAATTGACACTTACGGTCATCAAGAGACTCTTTGTTCAGAGAGAAAATCACAAAGGCAACATGGCCTCAATCCCGTGAGAAACAATTGTTCCAAACATACACAGGGTTGTGCTAAGCTCTTTGTGTGGATTGTTTTTCCTTAAGTTGGACACCAAAAGTAAATCCGACCAACAGATGGCATTAGAAGGAGGGCCTGAACTTAAAGTTTAATGGCTGATCAACCACATAATACCCCTACCAACAGTCAATCCACCTCCTCTCTTAGGAATTTCAAAACACCTTTGTCCCAGACAGTGTCGAACTTAATCTCGACCTCACAAGTCAAATCTACGAACACACCCTTCTTTAACACAGTCAGGGATATCATAGAACAAGAAAACACTAGTCCTCCATTCACCCCTGAGGAGATATACCACGCTTTGGAAGAATCTCGATGGATTTTGACTAGATCTTATTCTCACTAAACAGGGAGTCCCCCCAAGGACTTTGTCTTGCCAAATAGACCCCACAACCAAACTGAGATAGTCACAGATCCGATTATTGAAGAAAATCCATCACCCCTATGAGGGTCTCCTGATTATCATCTTAGTAATCTTCTCAGAGGGTCAATCAACACAAATAATTTATGGTGACTAGTGACCTTTGGTGGATCTGATCAACGACCCTCACCACCAGAATCACCTTCCAATAGAACTAGTGATCACGACAGTGGATCTTCATCAGATTCAGAATCTGATCAAGACATGGTTGACGCTGAAGGAAACCAAAATAATAATATTCCATGGTTACGGCGTGGAGTCGTTGTTGTACCTAGACCTCAACATAATTTACCCAAACACCTTGACAAGCTTCTACCTAAATTTGACCTAGATAATAAGGAACCTACTGAAAATCACATTGATAAATTCATTCTGGCTGTTCAAACCATGAACGTCCGCCATGAAGACATTGTTTGTCGGTTATTTTCTGTGACCTTTGAAGGAAAATATTTAGTGTGGTATTTCTCCCTCACCTAGAGGTCTATAACCAAATCTTTCCGCAACTCACAAAAACACACAGAAATAAAATAAATTTCAAAGGGAAAATCATTAACTGGAAAATCCAATCATGGCAAAGCAATAAAAGCATGATGAAAAACCCCAAAATGACCATGGAATTTAATCATTACCTTTGCATACAAAAAATTTGGGGCTCCCATGTTTTGATGAAAACATGGGATCTATTGTACCTACAACAAATGGCGACTGGCTGGGACGAACCTGTTATCTCTGTAAGTGAAATCTGTAGTTACAAGGAATACATGTCAGCAAGCTTGACGTTTTAACCTGTAATTTACAAAAATGTTCTCATAAAACACAATCAAAATAGAAGAGTTAGTCATATGATTGATATATCCCCATCCAAAACCATTTAATGATGATTTTCATATGACAAGGCAGTTTTAGAAGTAGACAGGAATCCCTTACCATTACACAGTCATAGGAAGGTAGTTTATGATGAGCCTTAGAGCAAACTTAGAGCCATTCTGGGTTACCAAATCTTGAATCACCTTGACTTTATTAATTATTTATTTATGTACAAACGCATTACTCACAATATATACATTTTCTTTTCCCCCTCTTTTTTTATACTCTGTTTCTTTTCTTTTCAAAACAGAATGAAAATATGCAAACAAGACTTATGTTGATACAAGGTCATTTACTTGACTTGGTGATCAGATGTTGGCAATGCCACTCACAGACCTAATCTGGAAACTGAACAAGCCAGCTCGGTAAGGAGACTCCCTGTCTTCTAGACTTGACCATGGAAGCAGCAAGTGCCTTTCCACTGGCGCCACCCTGACACAATAAATCAATAAATAAACGTCATGAAAATAATTGTAACATAATAATAAAAAATGAGATATTGCAATAATATTTATTTTTACCTCAGAAGTAGAAGACACATGTTATGTTCCATGACGATCATGAGCAAACCTGTGCTACAGTGTAATAAGCATGTTATCACATGGAAATTTTATGGGGTTGGAGTTTCTAGTTATTGTAGTTGTATTTAGTTGAGTAAATAATTGTAATATAAACAAAAATGAGATATTGCAATAATATTTACTTTTACCTCCGAAGGAGAAGATACATGTTATGCTCCATGACGATGAGCAGAGCCCTGCCATAGTGTAATAATCATGTTAGCATATGGAAATATTCACAATAAGCATGAAAAGAGCGAATGGTAACAGTGAAAATTGAATGTTAACATAAAAAATCGAAACATTTAGTTATTGTAGTCATATTTATTTACTATATTTAACATTTATCTGACGAGGCATAGAGTGTGACCTTCCACGGTCACCGTGGAAGCAACATGTGGCTTTCCACTGCTGCCACCCTGACACAATAAATCAATCAATAAAAGTTGAGTCAATAATTGTAACATAAACAAAAATGAGATAAGCATAACAGTGTAATAAGCATGTTATCACATGGAAATATTCATAATAAGCACAGAAAAAGCGAATGTAAACAGTGGAAATCGAATGTTAACAGAAAAAATTGAAACATTTAGTTATTATATTTAACACTTACTTGATGAGGAACAGAGAGTGACCTTCCACAGTCACCCTGGACCATGGAAGCAGTAGGTTCCTTTCCACTGGCACAACCCTGACACAATAAATCAATAAATAAACGTTATGAAAATAATTGTAACATAATAAAAAATGAGATATTGCAATAACATTTATTTTTA
Organism: Larix kaempferi; assembly: GCA_027924585.1. NCBI lineage: Eukaryota > Viridiplantae > Streptophyta > Pinopsida > Pinales > Pinaceae > Larix > Larix kaempferi. Next base: position 8,574,447 of record BSBM01000252.1, read on the forward strand.
CCTCAGAAGTAGAAGACACGCGTTCTGTTTCATGACGATCATGAGCAGACCCCTGCCATTGTGTAATAAGCATGTTATCACATGGAAATCTTCTGGGGTTGGAGTTTCTAGTTATTGTAGTCATATTTAGTTACTGAATTTAGTTGAGTAAATAGTTGTAACATAAACAAAAATGAGATATTGCAATAATATTTACTTTTACCTCCGAAGGAGAAGATACATGTTTTGCTCCATGACGATGAGCAGACCCCTGCCACAGTGTAATAATCATTTTATCATATGGAAATATTCAAAATAAGAACAAAAAAAGCAATTGGTAACAGTGAAAATCGAATGTTAACAGAAAAAATCGAAACATTTAGTTATTGTAGTCATATTTATTTACTATATTTAACATTTACCTGGCGAGGCACAGAGTGTGACCTTCCACGGTCACCCTGGACCGTGGAAGTAGCATGTGGCTTTCCACTGCCCCTGACACAATAAATCAATCAATAAAAGTTGAGTCAATAATTGTAACATAAACAAAAATGAGATAAGCATAACAGTGTAATAAGCATGTTTTTTTTTGTAACTAGGGGAATCGACAATTGGAGACTGGGCTGGTACTCGTGTGACACGGGGTCCAGGGATCCAATCCGACTACCACTATACCCCCAGGTGCCCCACACACCCCGCAAGCATGGGACACGGGTAAATTCGGGTGTGATTTGAACTCGTGACCTCCATTTACAACTGTGACTTCATAACAACTAAACCGCCAATGAGCCACACCCGTGCAGGTGTGTAATAAGCATGTTATCACATGGAAATATTCATAATAAGCACGAAAAAAGCGAATGCCAATAGTAGAAATCGAATGTTAACAGAAAAAATCGAAACATTTAGTTATTGTATTCATATTTAGTTACTATATTTAGCATTTACCTGATGATGCATAGTGTGTGACCTTCCACGGTTACCTTGGACCGTGGAAGCCACATCTATTCAATTTAATTTGTAATCTATCAACAACTCTTCACCTGGAAGTATTGTTTTTGTTTCACATACAAATATACCATGTTCTTCGCACCCCTCAAATTCGCAATTCGGTTGCTTAGTTGTTGTCACTGGTAGTGTACTATTTATAAATCCAACAACTTTTTCGAATGCTTTTGGTCTTCCATCAATATGCATAGTCACCCCTTTGTTTTTATTGTTTTTTTCTAGTTGTATATAATTTGCGGCAACTCCGTATCTCCACATACTTCGAGTATATTGGACCAAGATCAACCAATGATTGTATATGTATAATGGTCTGACATACTCCATCAATTCAGTTACAGTGCCATAGCCAACCTTTATGCCATCCATGGAAAATAGCCTCAATCTATGTAAGGACAAAGGAGCAATGTGATACATCCTCCCACTGATGAAGAAATCTGTGTCCACTTCAGGTAGCTTATTAGGTACCCATCGTTGCACTAGATGTCTATACCTCAAGGGAAACTCAATGTCACCTATGCTCTCAGCATCATAATTACATGACCCTCCGTTGGCAATAAAATATTGCATGCGTCTACAAAATATTTTCCTTACCTTTTCAGATCTAGTTGATATAGAACTGGTAGATCTAGTACAATACATCTCACTTTCAACCTATCCGAGTATATCTTTATCATCACTCGAGGAAGATAGATCTGACAGATACCTATTTGGTGGTACCTACACTCGATAAAACAAGAAGATAAGTTGACAAGCGGATATAATTTAGCGCGCAAATATATTTATTTGCAATGTTTTAATATCAAAAGTTATTTCTTCTAAAAATATTTATCAAATGTTATTTTTCTCTCAAAGGTGTAATTTTAACTTCATCCATCTAGGGTGGTGATTGGTGTTCGTGGGACTCTTCATAGCATAACATTTTTGGTGTTGAAAGCTACCCCCCTTCAACAAGTGACACAAATGTTACAATTTTCCTCTAACAATCATTTTGTAGTAGCTCATCCTTGTTACCTCGATCATACTATCCTACTTGTATTATTTTTGTATTGGCATCTTTTCTTGCAATATCCAATTTACTAGTGTTACATGTCGACCTGTAAGTGTTTAGCAATTGAAAAATGAGCACTCTAGTGGGATGGAAGGTTGTGAGACGAAGGGGGAACATTATGGCATATCTTTGGTAATTGATTACATTTTCTTTGTCATATTCAAAATCTCTTATTCTAAATTTTCCTTAACTCCATAGTCCAATTCCATGTCATTATTGAAAAATCAATATTTTTTGAAAGCAAAGTTCAAAAGGGGGTCTTGACATTTGATGGGGAATCTTAATTCCTTTAATGATTGTATTTTGAAGTTATTAGATTATTTCTAGAAGAGATGAATCATGGACACCTATTCAAAGTTCTAGAAGGGTGACTCATTAGATGATAAGGTTAGTTACTCGAATTGGTTGATAAGTGTGTAGCGAATCTACCCTGTTAGCAAAATTCGTGGATCTAAGAGATATTAGGAGTTAGTTTAGAGTCTAAAACAGAACTAGTTATTAGTACTGAATGTATAAATGTATTGTAAGCCTACGTGCATAGAGGAGGGCCAAGAATAGTGAAATTAGGCCAACATAAAATAGATTAACGTTTTAGATTAAGGTTGTGCAAATGGTGAATCATGTTCAAATGCAATGTTTTGTTGGTTACATGCCCTATTCGCATGAATGATTTTGCTATGGTAAATTGGGGTTCAAATCTTGAGAAAATTTGAATTTGAGACTCGATTCCATATTAAATTGAGAAGCGGATTTTGGTGTTTATCAAGCATTGGTTATTGTAATGATTACTACTGAAATACAGAGATTATGTAATTCGAAATCCATAGGAATTTGAAAATAAATGCACTATATGCATTGGTGAACAACGTTAAGGAAAAGGGGAGAAATCTTGTAGAAGATAGAGTAATTTCATGTATAATTACTCTGTGGATGGAGGTAGGTAGCATAACCACTTAAGAGAATCGATTGTGGAACCGATTTAAGGGAAAAATTGCCTAGGGTGCGTTGATGGCATTAATTCCAGGCCAATGCTTTGTATTATTCTCTTGAAGAATGAATCTTTCGCTCCTCCCTCAACTATTTATATCAGACCTAGCAGACTTAAGGTACCACTCTACCTCCTTACTTTGGTAGGGACAGATTATGCTTACCTACAAGATTACCTTCTGTTGGGACTGCTACCCACACTCTTGGATTGTTGAATCGTTTTAACTGCCCTCTTTTCTTGATTAAAGACTCCCAGGATTATTAAATCTTACCAGCTTGGGTACGCATTTAAACCAGTTCAGTTAACCACCCTTGATCTTACTTCTTCACTTACCTTGATTGGAAGGGTTGGGGTTGGCACAGGAACCACCTATCTATCGTTGAATTGTGTGTGGCTAATGCCCTGTTCAAATTGACACGGCCTTATTAGATGTTATGTGCGTGCTTGGGTCGACACATTTAACACTATTACCTTAGGCCTTGGGACTCTTGCATGCAAGATAATTGTTGGATAACACAACAATGTAAACTCATATAGCTTATGCATTTGTGTGGTTGTGCCCTCAAAGGACAGTACTCGAGCTTTGACGCACTACACCAAAACGTTTGGATTGAAAGGGAGGTCAGTCAATTATTTAGTTTAAATGGTATATGTGTGGATATGGGGAGGTAGAGATTACTCATCTCCTACCTAATAATCTCCACTAACTATTTCCCGATCAACTGCGTATGGTTTTCGAAATAGAGATGATCCAACTAAAACTCGTTCAATTGGTTCATTATAAAATGCAGCGTAAAATTAAAGTGCTAATACCTAGGCATCCGACTCAAAACCCCATTCCTCTTATGCTAGTGGTTCTTTGTATTAAATCTGGGACTAGATTAATATTCTTATTCTTGTTAATGTTAGGATTCACATTTTATTGTTGGGTGCAGGTTGGTTGGGCCTATTTTGTTGAGCATAAACATATTGTTATAACACTATTTGGCACCTCATAAACCCTAATGACCTACTGGAATCCAAATGTCTCTAATTGGCATATATTGAGTCCATATTAGCTTCTACATGCCTTCATCAACATGTTAGAGGCAGTTTGGATTGATGACCACACCTCTAAATAAGGAAATGATCACTTTCCAACCCAAAACTCATTATAAAATACTAGTTTTGAGAATCCATGCTCCTTTTATTCCTAGGAGGGGTGTAGCCATGTTATTTTCCTTCAACAAAGGATTATGGGGCTGGGGAAAACATTAAAATCATTAAAAAATTTCTGAAATTTGTGAAGGTTAGTCGTGGAATTGGTGCTTCTTGGCTATAATCATCTTGGAACTACCCTACAAAGGTCCCTAAATGGTGTCTAAATAAGACATCCATGGGAACGTTGGGGGAGTAATAACTCCTGATAGTCTTATGCTGGAAGAAGTTACTTGATCCCTTTATATTTTATGCCCAATGTTTTCCCTTGACATGCTACACCAAAATGTTTGGATTGACATGGAGGTCAGTCAATTATTTAGTTTAAATGGTATTAAATTAAAGCATTTGAGTATCTTTTTCAATGGCTTACAAATACAGTCAAGCTGAGAATAATCTTATGACTGCAACTATCGTGAAACCAAATAGAATCTTTTTTATGTTTTTACCTAATTTGTGAAACCAAATAGACGTTTTTTAGCAAATTGTGTTGATTGATAGTTAAAGGAAATAAGCAAAGGGTAAGAGAATTTAGATGAAGCATCCTCTCACTTCATCATTCATGTTCCTAAGAACACATTGGAAGAGGAGGAGTGAGGAAATGAAACATATCGAACCCATTGTTCGAATGGGAAACCCCTATGCGCAATCCTGCTTATACTTATGAATTAAAACCCTCATGGCGCCCCTTCTCTCCTGATCGTGCAAATGCAAAGGAAGTGAAACCCTCGCAGCACCCGTGCTCCCCTTCTCCTCTGCTCCTCTCTCCTCTGCGACGCCCTTGCTCCTCTCTCCTCTGCGGCGCCCCTGCTCCTCTCTCCCTCACGACGCCCCTGCTCCTCTGCTCCTCTCTCCTCTGCTCCACCACTGCTCCACTGCTCCTCTGCTCCATTGCTCTCGCGTGCATCGACCGAGTGTCCATCATCCACTGTCACGTAGATCCAAGGTATTGTTAGCTCGAGGGTTTGACCTCTGTTTTATGTTGATTACGGGGATGGGTTTAAACTTGTTTTTTTTATGTTTTGCAATTTATAATATATATTATTTTATATGTAATTTATTTGTTTTAATTATTGTTTTTATTTTTTTAATATATTTAATATATGTTTTTATTATTAATTTTAAATAAATTACTTCAATTCAATGGGAAGAAAATTTCTCAAGAATATTAGTAAGTTAGCATTCAATCCAATGGGAAGATACATAAAACCATTCAAATCCACATTTGATGGGGAAAACAAAATCATCTCAACTTCGTCATTAAAATCATCGTCTTCATCATCTTTGTCATCATCATAATATTTTCCATCATCGTCATCATCATGATCATCATCAATTCCATCATCATCATCGTCATCATCATCATCTTTGTCATCAACGTCATCATCCATGTCATCATCATCATCATCATCGTCGTCATCGTCGTCATCATCATATTCATCATCAATGTCATCGTCACCATTTTTGTAATCAATGTCATCATTGTTGACGTCGTCATCATCATCATCGTTGGCGTCATCCTTGTCAATGGCATCGTCATCATCTTCATCATCATCAACATCATCATCTTCGTCGTCATCACCATTGCCATCTTCGTTGTCATGGCCATCGTCATCGTCGTCGTTGTCATCGTCATCATCTTCGTTGTCATCATCATCATTATCGTTTGCGTCATCATCTGCGTCATCGTCATTGTCATCATCTTTGTCATAATCTTCGCCATCATCAACATCATCTTCAACATTATCTTTGTGATAACATGATGTAAATTTATTATCAAGCACCTTTATTATACATAAAAAATAGATACCCAAAATATTACCAAGTACCTTTACATTTCCTTGTAAATTAAAATCCTTTACCTTGACCTCATGCAAAGTGGAAAAATGATCCTATCCCACTCCATAAAAACAATAGTCATGTGAGCCATTGTCAATGAAAGAGGGAAAAGATCTTAAGGCAAAATTTTATTATACATAAAAAATAGAGACGTATATCAATAATGATTCAAAAGTCTAGCTTGCACATTTCAACCCTCCCTTAAATTGGAGAACAAACTAAATTCATACAAAGAATGTCCACTTTAGCTGGAGGTAGTTCTTACAAAAGATCCAAACAAAGAAACAAAGCAACTAGTAAACGAGTCTGACAACTCTAAATTTGATAAAGAGTTGTCTCCTAAAACAAATTCTATATATCATATTGTTATTAAGTGTTAATGTTGAATATGAAATGTTTATTATATGTTTTTTATAAATTCTCTTATACTAATAATCAAAATATAATAACAATTTTTCACATAAAACTTATTAATCAAATGATGTCCTATGCTTGAAAATGTTGTTCAAATATAAGATAATTTTGCACATAGGAAATATTCATCAAAATGATGTCTTCAATAATGTTAGAAAATGTGAAGACCGTTTTTATTTTTTAATGCTAATGTTGCGGCCCTTTATGAAAAAATGTTGAGCAACTTTATGTGCTACATGTTTACACATAAACCTCTTTATTTCCCCTATGCACCTTTTCTCTCCTTTAAATAAACAATGTGTGTACCTAATCTATGTGTTAGGGATCACACTAAAGTTGATAAATATGGTCTATGTAATTATGCATATCTAATTCAAGCACTTTGTTTGAACATTATTGATAGCTAAACATGTAGTTTGACTCTATTGTACTTATATCCTAGGTCTATAATAGACGCATAGTTGATAAATAGAGGATAAAGCTGGCATGGATGAAGACTTATTATCTAGTACTTATTATCTGCTAGATATACTTGGAAGGAAATATTTGAGTCTGGAAACCCTCCCATACTGCCAATGCATATGTTTAGTTAAACCATGTCAAATTTCAGTCCATGCAAGCAATTTTTGAAAAAAAAACAACGTTGGCCCCATTCGCATGTCACGGCTTGTAAGCGGGGTGAAGTAGTACATGATTAGGCACAGTCGTGCCTTAATGGGTAAAACCTCCCATACAATCAATGCATGTGTTTTTTCCTACCATGCCAAATTTGATCAGTCCATAAATGCACAAATTCAACGTTGACCCCATTCACATGTCACAGCTAGATTGTCTAGTTAAACCATGTCAAATTTCAGCTATGGTATACACCCCAATTTTGAGCTTCTCTTGGTTTCAAGAATAGTTCATTCTCTACTAAACATGGGAAACCACATGAAGGTGGAAGCTCTAATTATGCCCTCCCCTCCCTCATATCACTCTCAATTTACCCATACCCAATTTGCAATATTAAAGAACATGCAACATACTCTATTATACAAAATAAAAACATATAAAGATCATCATGATATGAAATATATAAACATGTACCTCTACTTTTCAACAATTAAATATCATTCATCTTATTCTTCATCCAACTCAACATCTGTATCAGGATCTGGTTCATAATAGATATTGACGAAAGGCTCATTCACATCAACATCATCATCAATGTCATCTTCACTAATATAGTCATCGATATCGTCAATGAGATCATCGTCTGCTACATTTGGATGATCAACCTCTTAACCTTATTCATATAACACATCGACTGCAGCCACCTGCTCCTTATCCGAATCATCATCATTATCTTCTTCTTCGTGATTATATTCATCGTCTACATGATTATACTTTATTGTTTTTCCTCTTGGATCATATCTAACAACGTATGACCAACCTGCTTTACCTGGTACCTCTGAGTAAAAGACTTGCTCACATTGACTTGGAAGAAAATAAGGCTTTGTACCCGGTTCAAATGCCCGTGTGTTAACCATGGTAAATCCATTAGCATGCTTAGTAACAGTTCTTTCAAGATCACATTCATGCATCCGTAGCCTATACCACTTCACCTCAAACAAAACTATTTTAAAGGAATTTAAATCACACTCAATTATGTCCTCCGAATGCCCATAGTACCTATTCTCAGTTTCTTCTGGATGTCTGTCACTTCTAGAGGAAACATTGGTGACCTTAAACACTGCAGTTATCCCACAATCCAAGGTTTTCATCTTATCATCCAACATTTTGATACGAACTTTAATACCATTACACCACATAGCCTTGTGATGTTTCAATTGCAACATGGACAACAAGTAAAAAATACATTGTCAATTAATAAACATCATATAGGACTTAGTAAATATATTTCAAAACTTAAACAAGCCAAATACATTGAAAAAATGGGAAGTAACTAGAAAAATGTGGGTAAACAATTCACTTGCCTTTTTATCTTTTAAACCATACGTTAAATCAACTTCCCTTTGCGACGTAAGATCAGGAAATTGATGTAGATGACGATGAGCTATTTTAATCATCTTACTGATAACCTACCGAAGTATTCTTCACAATCTTCTATACAATGATCCATCCAATCAAGGTTGTTTGCAATGTATAAATGTAAAGCATACCACACTCGAGAAACTATATGAAAAAATAACAATTCAATATCATTAAAGGCATAGTTTAATATAGTTGAATATGCATGAATAAAAAATAAAAAAAAATCAGTATGATAAAATAAAATTTGAAAAATACATGTGTAATATATTAATTCCACAATAATTACCTTTCACAATCCTCATTGTACCTTTCCCCAATAGGACTTCCCCTCAAATTTGTTGATGGAGTCGAGATGCCAAATGCGGGGCACATTCATATTTTCTGCTAATTTAGGTAGATATTCACTAATATACACCATGCATTGATATACCATATATCCCTCGACCATAGAACCCTCGGGACGTTCTCTTTGTCTAAAAAAATCCTTCAATGACTTCAACTGCCTCTCCACCATCCACATCGACCTTGTGTGTACTGGTCCACATAATTCAATCTCCTCAACTTGGTGTATGAGGTAGTATTCTTGTGCATGGAAAAATGCTGGAGGTAGATACTGTTGCATTTCACACATTAGTCGGGGAATTTATTTCTTCCAATACCTTATATCTTCTTTATGGATTTATTTTGATGAAAGCCACCTACAAATGATGCAATAAAATAATATCAAGGTATATATAAAATTTGCGGAAAAAACATATAAATATGTCAATAAGTTCCGCTACAAATCACAGAACAAGTACATTTTCCATATAAAACATTACTTAACTCATGTATTTTCCAAGAACATAAATAATTTGTTTTATGTTGTTGTCAAAGTCGTCTGGGAGAGATAAAGGTAGAACATATTGTAAAAAAAAATTATTATTATTATTTATTTCCAAATAAGAGAATAAAATTAATAAAATAATGCATACCAATAAGGAAATATATTATAAACTCATAATTACCTTAATGAATGTATGCTAGTCATGTGTTTTAACCCCACCAAAATCACATTTTTTTGTTAAGATATTCTTTATGTTAGACGAAAACCCCATCGGAAACCGATTTTTCTGATGACTTCTTTTACAATATTGCTTTGTTGCTCCATCAAGCACCAAGGAAGACTAATATTCTATTGACGGCCATCACCATTAGAATTAATGATCACACTTTGCAATGCGTGATTAGCTTCTTGGATGTCACTACAAAGCTTTCCAATTATTTCTTTATCAGTCCTTCCATCTAATATTCGCCATAACAATTATGTTATGTTCTTCCCGATATGCATTGTAGCAAACAGATGAACTATTTGTAGGTGCTCATAGTATGGAAACCTACTGAATTGCATCGAGTAAATTTTCATTCCTCGTGGAAGCCCATTCGTGCCTTAACGAAATTCATGAAACATCAACAAAATCAAATTAACACTAATTAATCAATATAGGTACATACCGCGCTGAACATAATTCACTAAAAAAACAAAGATTTATATAATATATGATACATAAATAATTTGGCATACCTTGACAATTTCTATTATATTCCAACTTCCATAGGTGAGGTGTCATTCTTCATGGTTTTTTTCCATTCTCTTCTTTACCATTGAATTTTTCTTTGTCTATAGTTCGATAACTATGGTTCTTAGGCAGAAAGTGCCTATACTCATCAAACACTTCCTTTACTAAACTCCTTGAACGTCGATATTTTATCCTGGGACCGCAAACTGGACATGCAAATTTACCCTTTGTTTGAAGACCTACAAGATATATGAATTAGTGTAGAGAATTAGAATTACCATTTAAAATGATGCATGATATTTTCAATAGATATATATAATATTAAAGAACAAAAGAAAGTAACAATATACCACAAAAATGTGTTAACCCGAGAGCATCATGAATTGTCCATGCAAGTATTTCATGCAATTGAAATCATTTTTGCCCTATTAGTCTAGAGATGTCATACATAGTGACGCCAGCCCATAACTTCAACAACTCATCGATAAGAGGCTCAATATATACGTTCATATCTTTAACCTAGTACTTACCTAATTGGTCAAACATACATGATTAATTATATTTAGCTATATGTCGCTATATATAAAAGACATAATTATCATGCACAAAACAAAGAAATGAAATATTTAGTGATCAAACTTTCAAGTAAAAAAATACAAATTAATTAAATACTTGGAACAATCATTGCCAACATTGTGTGCTCTCTCTTGATCGACATCCAAGGAGGAAGGTTATTGTTTATAACAAAAAAAGGCCACGCTGAGTAGGTAGAACGAATCTCTCCAAATGGATTGACACCATCAACTGCCAACGAAAGTTTAACATTACGAGGTTCTTCTTTAAAAATTGGCCACTTTTCTTCGATGCACTTCAATGCAGAACCATCTGCAAGCATTTGAAGAACATTGTCTTGACTTATGTTATTTGCATGGAAATCCATAAAATGTGCTATACTTTGACACCTAAACAATCGCTGGAAACGTGGAATTATCGGAATATAACGAAGAACTTTGTGAGGCACCTTTTTTGTCGCTTTATTGGTTCGATACCTACTTGTTTGACATTATGGGAATTCATTTTCTAATGCATATTGTCCATAGTATATGATATGATCATTAGGACATGCATGAATAGCTTGATACTCCATTCTAAATTATTTCATAATCACATATATCTCTCGATATGTGCGTGGTAAAATATTTGACGTTGGTAATAGAGATTCACCTAAAAATCTACAAAATTCAAAAGAATAAGTCAATGTAAACAATATTAATCATCAATATCACATCCATACTTTACAAATTAGATAACAATAGCAATATAGGAAAAAAACTCAACCCTTTATGTACATGTGAACATGCAAACATAAATAATTAACAAATTACACACCTTAGTATTTGTGTGAGACAGGTGTTTGATAAACCATTCAAAACCTTCAAGTTCACTAACAACAATATAGCAGATAGAAGATTTGTTTTGAGCCTTCATAAACAGGTTGACGTGACTTCTCGAGTAGAGGATCAACATCATGACTATGATCCTAGTTGTCCTCATCCATTGGAGCAAATGTGTCTTGGATCAATCTATGTATCTCATCTTCCTTATTTGTATCATTAACGTTATCTCCATCCATATCATCATTAAGAACTTGATCAACTTCAATATTCTGATCTTGAAGTTCGTCACCCTATAAAGGAGTATTTATGCTAGTACTTGGAAAATAACTCTCTAGAGGGCGACATTTTGGGGGCATTGTCTATATATCTACAAACAACATAGTAAAATTAGTGTGTATAGAACATATAATAAAACGATAAGACATTTGACTGAAATTCATGACATGATGACTATTACAGAGAATACATTAAATGTTGAATAACCTCTTACCAAGGGGCGATATTCATAACCCCCTTCAGTGTGCCCCTTCTCCCTACAATATATTTCAGTTGTTGTTATTAAAAGTCTTCTTCTTTGCAATCCCCTGCAATCAGAGCAAGGGAAATAACATTTTCCATCTCCCCTCGCCTCTAATGCCACTCTAAACTAAGCAAGCTTCCTTGCACTTTCATTCATAGTGACAAGTAATTGTCTTACCTACACCATACCAAAGAGTAACTTGTCAAATACATTAGATATAAGTATATTTCTAAATACAGTATATTATATACCAATTTCTATAAAGAAAAACCTGAAGACTGAAGTTTTCATTGATGCCAACAAGTGTTGTGTAATGGCCTTTGATTTACTCACAAAGAGACCTTGATAGTTTGGGAATTGTAACACTAGGTGGCCCAAATGATCCAAATGAAGGTTGTCCTTGATGCATGCTTACATTTTATGAATTTACCAGATGATTGTTCAGTATGACTCTCTCTAGTTTTGGATATGGTTGATAAAGAATGTATTTAGGAAACACTTTTTGTTGGTATATGATTGTATGTCTTATATTGGACAAACATACAAGATAAAACAAAGAACAAGGGCGGCAGAACCATGTGACACAGTTGAAGCTCACAGTTCAAGTGTTGAAGAATCCAAGGCAGTCACAAGCATAACTGGAAGTTCTTGGATACTAATGAGGTGGTTTTCAATTCTGATTTTGGGTTGTTAGAAGTGTAGGTTCTTGCATCGGCAGAAGACTATCCATGCATGTACATTTCACAAGGCCAAGAGTACAATCTAAGGAAGACATTCATTGTCAATATATTTGATCTCTTGAATAACGCGCAGATCCTGAAGAAGATAATTTTGGTTATACAAGACATCTATAGCTCTAAGTCTTTCTAAATTATTCAGCCATTCTTAGATATTCGGTTTGCTTTTTCAAAAGCACTCAAATCCTGCCTTGAGATATGCTAGCTCCTTCTTCAAATGACCGAAGCAAACAAAGGCACTTGAAAACATTCAGAAGGCATGAAGGAAAGTGAAACCTAGCAATGGAGTGTTGTTCTAAATGATTGTGGGCATGTCCAACTGAATTAGTATAGCTTAATGTACTATGAATGATGAACTTTTCCTAATGTACTTGTAACATGAGAAGAAGCCCATATGAATGAAGTATAACCTAGTGTACTGAATGATGAACTCTACCTAGGTGTTGAAGTGAAAATACTTAATGATCTTTGATTAAGTTTTAAAGAAGTTGAAATTGGTATTTAGTGTTGGCCCACTGATTCACCCCCCCCCACTCTCAGTGTGCCATTGTGTCTAACAATACCTTCATGTTATAATTATATTCTAATAGAACTATAGAAAAAAAGAGGTTTAATTAGTAATTAATATATAATCACGTATGCAAATCCTATAAAAACTTGTAAGTATAACTAATTAATCATATGAAATATATGTAGCAATGCTAAATTTAAACAAAAAAACAAAAAAAATTCGTTCAAACATGCATGTTAAAAAAAATCCTGAGTTTTTTTCTTAACATATCTTTCTATTAAAATAAACAAAAAAATATAAAAATACTAACCTTGCAAGTTCAAAATCCGAGCTATGTAGAATATTTGAGCTCAAACAATCACCACGAAATTTGTCGCAAGTTCAAAACCCGAGCTCAATCAATCACAAGGAACCTTGTCGCAACTATGGCAAATGTGTCAAAAATTGTCTTAAAGTATGTATTTATAGATCGACGATCATCGATCTATCGACGACAATGCATGAGTTGACCCATAAAAAGTCAAGAGTCGTTGGAAGCTGGCACGTGTGCAAAGATGGCCATATTTCGTCGATATAGAGACGAAAGTTCGTCAGAAATTAAAAACAGTCGATATAGAGATGAAAATTCCGCCATGATAAAAAAAATGAAAAGACATCTTAAATTTCATTGTATTTTTCCACGAATGTTCAAAACGTGGAAATATTTCATGGAAAAATCTGCCCATATGTACTAGTGATTGTAATATGTGACCTTCGAGCACATCTATATATAAGGGTAATTTTGTATAAGGAAGGGTTCGTATATTTTGGGTTTTGGTTGGTTTAGAACCAAGAGAGAATAGAGAGAGAACATAATCTACAGTTGAGTGCATACAGATATGATTGTAGAGAAGAGTCAGCAACTAAGTGCGCAGACTAGAACTGTTACCCTTCCAAGTAATATAAGAATAGTTCCTGTGGACGTAGCTCCCGCCTGGGGGTGAACCACGTAAATCTATGTGTTATGTATGAGTTTATGGCATGTTTTTATATATTTATGTATTTTCTTCCATGTGTATGTGAATGGAAATCATATGTTAAGTAACCGGAACACATGTATATGAATGTTGTGAAGTAACACTAAGTACAATGGAAACGTAGTTATAAGAGTAAAGAAAATAATGATTCAGCGTAGTTCTGTAGGCTATTGGTAATTGCAAAGTGTGAAGTCATCTGTTATATTGTCTTGTTAAGTATATGTTAAGCGGGGGACATGTTTCCAGGTCGTTAGCCACATTTACACATCACCACGGTTGTAGAAAACTGATTCTGTAACCCCCCATCTTCACTTCGGGTAAGACTTCAACCTGTTTACAGGTTGATGCCGGAAGGGCCAGTGAAAAGGGTTTTGTTGTGTCTACAAGAATTTTGTCGAACCCGGGTCATCCCATACAGACCAACATCAAGTTAAATATATAATGTAATATAGTAACCGCGTAGGGATAAAATCATTGTTGCACAAAAAAAAAGCAAATGCAGAGACAAAGGATAGTCTATAATGAAAACTTCTTTAGAAAATGACAACAAACCCTAACAATTTCAGGCCATAGCATAACTAAGTATTTAAACAACTAGTAAGAGAATCCTGAAGCTTTACAGCCATAGTTAATATTTCAAAACTGACTATAATTACAATTTTTATCTAGTTAGGGTATAAACCCATAAAAACAACGAAGGCCTGGAGCTTGTTAAATCCACTAAAACCCTCATTTGATACGAAGAGTTTGTCAAAAAAAAAACTCACACCCATCCATTCACCGAGACAAACCACTCATCAAACTCAAGGAGTTCCAACTGAGCAAAGGAATATTGCTTAGCCGGAGGATCCAGGTGATGGAGAGGGTTAACATGAACAAATCCAGTTATCCCCATAGTACTTGTAACTAAGGAAAGGCCATGAACTTATTAGTCTTCAACCTAGATTCGATAAAAGCATTTTAAATATTAAAAGGAGAAATGAGGAGAATGCAGAATTGTTAATTACCTTAATGACCTCGTGCTCCAGTCTAGGATCAAATATAGGAAATCCTCCTCATGCCGAGACTAAAATACAAACATGGTGCATATTTCTATATTGGACCTGCGTACAAGGGGGGGATTCTCCCTGAAGTAAGGGTATGTTGTAAAGGCATTTATGAGGAGAGCTGAGAGGGACAGATCCTCCACAGTTTCGAGAAGGAATTAAATGACTTCAAAACCCTATTACAAACAATGTTTAACTCTAAGAGCATGCAAGTGTTGAATTTAATGCTTCTACAGTGTGGAATAAACGTGGCACCATATGATCAAATAATGTTTTTCGGTGCTCTGCGTGAACCCTAGCACTTTGATGCACTCTACGTGAACCCTTGAGCTTGAGCTCGGCTCTCTCGTGGGCTCCTCCTGCGATGGCAGCCATGGATCCTCCGGCCCCCTCCCCTGAGGATCCCAGGCGTCTTCTGGATGCTTCTTTTCGTGCTATGGTGGTCTCCACCCCTCCTCTTCCCGCCTCCTCGGATCCGTCCGATGCCAGTTTTATCAAGCGTGCTGCTGCTCCTCGTATTCAGATCCCGTCGGTAGCTTCCAAGTTAAAAGCCCTCGCCTTGAATGAACGTGGTTTGATCGGGAAGTTTACTGGAATTTGGCCATTACCAAAAACCGTGGACACATTGATCAACAAGAACTGGATGCCCCTGATCACTGGTGGTCTGCAACATTGCTTCTGCAGTAAGATTTTTTTTACCTTTGTGTTCGAAAATAAGGCCGATAGGGACCTTATCTTTAGAAGCGGCCCCTACTTCATGGGCCCTTGTGGTCTCTATTTGAATCATTGGAGCTTAACCTTTGACCCTGAGAAGGATGTTCCCTCTGAAGTCCCTGTTTGGGTTCGCCTTCCCCATTTTCCGTTACATTGTTGGAATGATGATACCCTGCAAGCTATTGGTAACTCCCTTGGGAAGTATGTCGACAAAGCTGAGCCGAAAGGACCCCTGTTCTCCTGTTCTAGGATTTGTGTGGAAGTTGATTTAGAGAAAGGTTTACCGGAGGAAGTGAATCTCTTTATGGACGGCTGGGAGCATATGTAGAAAGTGGATTATGAACAGTTGCCTTTCAAATGCAAAAAATGTCATAAATACGGCCATTTTGTCAAAAATTGCCCTAAGACAGTTCAAGAAGCTCCTGAGAAAGATCAAGAAGAAGGATGGCAGCAGGTCAAAAAAGGGAAAAAATAGTTTCAGCTCCTCCCCCCTCTAGAGAGGCTCAACCTAAAATCATCAAAGAAACCACGGCTGAAACTAGAGAGGCTTCAACCATCAATAGATTCCAAGACCTTCCTACTAAAGAAGGGGAAATACCTATCCTTTCGGAAATCGCAGTTGAACCAGGAAGGGAAGAAAACATCATTCCCATTTCCTCCCCTAGAGAAGAGAGGATTGGAGAAAATGTTGGCAGATCCAACACCCCTGGTGGCTCCTGGGTAGACAAGGTAAAAAGAAAATTTGTGTCGCTCTTCTCGTCTCTGGATGTCTCCTCGGAATCTCTTGAGGAGATGGATGAAGTGCAATCGCCAAACACTAGAGGTAGGAAGTCATTGAGGTACCATAGACTCAACTTGAGGCTGAAAGGGAGATCGAGCTAGGTAGGCAAAAAATCTTGGAAGATATGAAGCTGCTTTAGAACCCCAAATTTGAGAGTGGTGCAAAAGATGGTAGGTCTCGAGCAGGATCTCCACCAGCCAAGAGGTAATGTTATCCATCTCTTGGAACTGCAGAGGTCTAGGTGGATCGAGCAAAGTAGAAGCCCTCAAGAATATGATTAAATATGAAAATCCTGATCTCATGCTAATCCAGGAGACAAAGATGTAGGACGTAGAAGGTCATGTCCCTCTCACGCTCCCTCTAGAAAGACTGCCATGGTTTTTCTCTCAATGCTCGCGAGGCTTCTGGGGGTATAGCTACTCTGATCTCCTCAAATTTTTCTCTCTTGTCCTCCACTGAGAACACCCGCTGGCTGCTAACTGAAATAAGAGATAATGATGGCAACAATCATCTCTTTATCTGCAATGTCTATGGTCCCACTCACTATAGGGACAAGATCAATTTCTGGGCAAATTTAAGTAACCTCAAGGATAGCATGAGTGGGAAAAACCTCATTATCGCTGGAGATTTTAATGTCACCAAATCCCATCAAGAGAAGCGAGGAGGCAACATTGTCCGTGACCAGGGTATTTTTTAAGGATTCTAATATTACACTTAAGTATAGGATTCTAGGCAATTATTTTGGATTGGAAAAAACATAGATATAGATATGTAGGCTAATATTAAATACAAAACCTACAATTTACTACCGAAACATGTAATTTTTGGCGAATATTATGCTAAAAAACATATTTTATGTAAATATAGGCGATATTAGAGTCTAAAAATGACCAAATAGAGATTTTTTTTTTTTTTTTAAATCTCAAAAAATAGCCAATTGACGAAATTTTGCCCCTAAAAATTACCCTGTCTATGACCCCTTCAGTGAAAATCTCGAGGACCTTCTTGCTAATTTGGACCTTATGGATATCCCTCTTAAAAATAAAAAATACACCTGGAATAATAGAAGACGCGGCAAGGGACATATCGCGGCTAGACTGGATCGTTTTCTGGTAAGCTCCTCCTATCGCTCTGACCTCTTAGTTTGCGCTTACTCCATTCCCCGTGCTTCCTCGGATCATAAGCCTATAGCCCTCTCCCTCTCCCCCCTTGAAAATATTGGACCTATCCCCTTCTGCTTTAACCCTCTCTGGCTTCGTCATTCGGATTTTTTTGATATTGTCTCCCAAGCCTGGTCTTCGAACTTCTTTGGTTCCCCAAGCTTCATTTGGGAGTCCAAGCTTCGTGCTGGTAAGTTTGCTCTTAAACGTTGGGCCAAATCCTCCTTCAAGAACCCTTTCCACTCCAAATTTTTCCTTCAAGCCAATCTCGCTTCTCTTCAACAAAGAATGGAGACGGATGAGGTATCTCCCACCTTTTTTAGCCAAGAAAAATTTTTGGAACAAGAAATCCTCAGTGCGACCAAGCAAGATAGTCTGTCAAATTTGCATTGGGTCACAATGGCCTAAACCACTTGGCCATATCCATGATAGTCTGTCAAATTGATGATAAGGGTCAAATAATTACCAAGCATGATGTCTAAGTTAATAATAATGTAAAATTAGATCCAAGTGGATAAGGTGGGTCACATTAAGAGAAAATTCCCAATTCAAAGTTTGTAATATTCCCATCCAAATGAACTATCATGGAGGAAAATTACTAGTTTCCATTGGGGGTGGAAGCATTAAAAGTTGGAGTAAAGGAGCTACAAGACCCAAAATGACCTTATACTTACAAATTCACATTAAATGGGTCAACTAAATAATAATACAAAAAAAATAATGTGGCATTAGACCATGAGGGCACATAAGAGGTTGTGGGACCCACTTGTGGCAAGATTCCCCACTACACTTGGCATGATTCTCTCTCCAATTCGAGTTCAAGATGAAGGGTAACATACTTGGGGGAGTTTAAGAGGTATTATTCATGGCATGAGTCCTGTAAGGTCGAATTGGAGTGGAAGAATAACTCCCATGGAAGAGGAAGAGGCATCTTAGAAGAATTGTGACACTTGGGCTAGATTCCCTAGCTTCTATGACAACAATGATGAAGATGCTATGATAGCTATGACACAAATCAGACTTGAATGCTGACATATGACATATATGACATGTCAGGGCTAAAAATAGCCTCCAAGAAGGCGCACAAGGGAGTTAGGGCAGCCAAAGAGACACCCATTCGAAATGAGGGAAGATGGAGACATTGGAATCTCTTCCCAACTTGAGTTGGAATGAATCTTTTGGAAGGAATTCGACCCATGGATTAATTGAGAAGTTTATAAAAGACAAGAACAAAGAAGGAAAGTAGCTTTTGATCATTTTTTATTTGCATCTTTGCAATTTGGAGAGCTTCTAGCTTGTCCATGCTAGTGGAGTGTTTACTCTACTTGCCTTAGTACCAATTTGGAGGGTGAAATATTCCCATCCTAATTGGAAATTGGAGAGGCCATTCCTTTCATTGGGAGATACATTGGAGTTATTATTTCCAGGTTGAAGCTACAGGGCAACTCTTAGTTCTTTCTTCTACAACTTGTTCTCACCTCTATCTCACATTTCCTTGCATATTTTGGCTCTTGGAGGAATTGCGCCTTTGGTGAGATGTTGATCTCGTTGTGAGAGTACAAGAATATCCATTTATTTGTATTCTATTATATATATACTCTTTATTTGACGCTCAGAAGACTCTCAGGTCTAAATACAAGTGAAACTATGTAAAAATACCAAACAATGCATAAATGGTGCCATTTTCCCCATATCTTGTTGTTGGAGCTTGAAGAGGATTTATTTCGATTTTTATCAATCAATATCTATGATTTTGATGATGTATGGAGTGTAATTAATGTTTTGAAGAAGTTTCATCAACATTTCACAAGTACTTGGAACCTAAATTTCGAATTTCATAACTAGTGGTGAAGTTTACTAGCACTTCCCCCTATGTGAAGACATGTATGCAAACACCTGATTTATGGGAGTTGCAGAAGACTATAGGAACTAATTCATGATGCATTGGGGAGATCATTGAAGTAATTTGTCATTACCATGTCTCTGTTCTGAAATTTGGAGAGGTCTTATAGCATTTGGAAAGCCATCTTTGTCCCCTGCCTAGGGGGTTTGAACCTCGAATTTACTGGTCAAATTTCCCCAACTTCTCCTGAAGTTAAATGAATGTTGCAGAAGTCTCTTGATAGTTTATAATCACCCATGAGGTCCATTTCTATGACTTAATGCCATTCATATACCTTCAGACTCAATTTGAGAGCATTTGGAGCCATTTGGAGCCATCTACCCTTGGGGGTTTCAACATCGATTTTCCTAGTAATTTTGTCTTTCATTCTCTAAGTGTAAATGCAAGTTGCTGAAGTATTTGTAAAGTGTCCAAGCATATAGTATCTGCTTTAATGGGTCCAAATACATCTCAATCCACTATATACACCATTCAAAAATATTTGGGATCATTTGGGACAGTTTGGGGCTTTACTAGTCCAAGTTTCGAAAATTGACTAAATTGGGAAAAATTCCAAATTGGGGACATTACACATAGACTTTCCTTTAAGTAATTAGAGTTTTTTAAACTCTATAGAGTTATTGTTATTGTTCCTTGTTCCTCTGATAAGAAGGAATTTGAATCAAAGATCAAATAGAAATTCTAATTTGTTGCTACGGAACTAACTAAATGTTGAATTTGCTCCTATAGAAATATTAACTATTGATGAATGTTTTGCTACAGAACAAACTAAATATTAGCAATTGACAACAACCCGTGAACTTTTACTATTTTCCAATTACGGAATGTTAATCCCTTGTGGTGAATTTTCGAATTACTTATCCATGGCCTGCAAAGGGAATATATTGTTGAGAGCCTTATGTAATTTGATGTGCACTAAATGCAGGTGAGTACGAGTACATGGACATATTAATGGAGAGAAGGAAAGGAGCATCTAAGGAAAATAGATTATTGGTGGACATATGGCAAGGCCAACTCAAGTTTGCCATTTGACAATTCCATAGTGGACATCAAACAACTAAATTTTACTTGCAAATAATGTTGCACAATGTTCCACTATTGACAATGTTTTTACAGTTTTAGTTTGTCAAACATCTATTTCAAAATTAGAAGATAATGCTCAACAACTTTCATGTAGAGGTGGTCAATCTAAGACAAATCACAAAATACAATATATACTTTTACATGAGCTTCCAATTTTTTTTCAGAATTTTCATTTCAATTTTTTT
Organism: Larix kaempferi; assembly: GCA_027924585.1. NCBI lineage: Eukaryota > Viridiplantae > Streptophyta > Pinopsida > Pinales > Pinaceae > Larix > Larix kaempferi. The sequence goes on from BSBM01000252.1 coordinate 8,595,569, forward strand.
TCAAAGACGAGTTTACTACTCACAACCCTTGTTTATATTATCGTTTTTTCTATTGCATATATCTAATTTATGAGATTTTTTACATAATTAAATATACCTAATAACACTAATTATTCATACACGACAATCAATAAGATATTGTTCCATGTTAATAAGTAGGCACTAGTTAAATTTCTGATGTATCCAAACACATATAACAAAGTAACGCTTACGCTTTTCTAGCACCTATGAATCAAGAAGCCAACAATGCCATTGAACTTTTATATGGGGATTTCATCTTATCTTTCCTTTTTAATAGTAAAAAAAAATCCATTAATAAAATATTTATAGTTAGTCCATCATGTTTTGGCACAATGATAAGTGGGACCACTTAATATATTGGGATGACTCAATCAAAGATTTTAAGAACATGCCCTACCTACTAAAAAGTTGGTTTTTGAGCAAACAAAAAACAAATGAATTTATGTAAAGTTATACATTAAATAATACATTAAAAAAATGATTTGAATTGCATTCCTTAACCAATATGTTATAATATTTTAATAATTTATAATATGGTTATTTTTCTTCATAAAAATAGTTAATCAATTTATAATTTAGAAAATGTTATATTAATATAAACATTAATTATTTAAAAATAAAAATAAAAATATTAATATTTTCAAAATAAATGTACGACATTATAAAAATATAATTAATTAAAAATAATAATAATGAAATATTCACATTATAAAAATGTATTAAACTACATGTTCAAAAAGAAAGATCTCTTTGTATTATAAGTTTTATCAAGTTTATTTGAAACTCAAATTAAACTAATCACATTTTTGTGAAATCAAAGCAACACCATGACTTGGTACTTTTGTAGTTATTAGTTTATTTTTTACCTTTAACTCTTGACCACTCCAAACTTCAGTATACATACAGGTCGAACTGAATTCAGGTTCAAAAATTGTGGTACTATACATGTCAATTTTTCTGAATACCTTTGTCAGATCCTTCACTGGAGTAGATATTATAGAGGCCACAGGAGCTAAGTTGAAAATTGCTAAGTAATTTTCACCTGCACATTTATATTTTAAATTAAAAAAAATGGAATTAATGAATCTTTTAAATTCATTTAAATGTCTATATACTATTATTACAACAACATATCCCTAAAACAAAATTTATTTCCACAATACTCTATGTTATATATATATATACAATTACAAATGTAATATGCATAAATATTCATTGACATGGACACAAAAGCAATAAAGAAAACATACTATAATTTACATTGATAGATATTCTATACCTTTTTTACCAGTGGCTGCCCAGATACGCACCTCATCGCCTCCAACTTTATCTACACATACATAAAATATGTAACTCAACAAATTATTCTGTAAAATTAATACGAAACATTTGTTTATATAAATATACACCTTAGTTATATGGTTATAAAAATGTTTTGGTGTTATAGAGAACTCACCTTTGACTTGTGTCAAAATTGCACATAATCGAGTATAATCATTATAAAGTGAACCATCTGCTCCAAATTTCCATTTCTATATAAAATATTCAATTCAACAAAAAAATACATAAAATTAATAAAATCAATTATAATAGGAATAAACTTCATTGAAGAAGCTAACAATCTATAACCTACGTTAATAAAAAGAAGCTTATTCTTATACAATAACAATTATTGTTTTACATATTAAAAAAATCTAAAATAGAAATTACAAAATCCCAATTAAAAGGAAAATATTAAAAAAAAAACTAAAATAGAAATTACAAAATCCCAATTAAAAGGGAAAATTAGTACCTGGCTTGCATGTTGCAAACAAGGAGAAAAATGGTAGCTTTGGACATTTCCTAATGTAGAGAGTTGTTTGGGAGAAGAATCTAGGCACATTTCCTCCATTAAAGATGCTGAAATTTGATATTGTTCTTGATGTTTTATATTCATATTATTTTGATCACTGCATTGTTCAATCAGAAAATAATTGTTCACTTTAATTGAAGATATTCACTTTAATTGAAGATAAAAAAAATTAAAATATATAACTTGTAACATATAGAAGAATCTAAACAAAAAAAGGTATGTAACTAAATAATCGTGACAGTTATTCGAAAAAAAGGAAAGTAAATGAAGGATGCTTACATTGTTGGAGCGTGATAGAAACATACTTTGGATGCACCATTGTCCCTGCTTAATTGCCCTTTCCAACATAGTCGATTCATTTCTTTTTTATTAAAATCAAGTTCCCAATTCTTTGTATTTTCCTTACAACTAGACACACTTAAAATAAGCTTTGAAGCCATCTTTGTATCACCATTGCTAAAGCTCCTAATTGGATTTGGGCCAGCATTATAAGCCCGCTTTTTATAGGCAATAATATGGGAAACCTGAGAAAAAAATGAGAAGGTTAGTATAAGGATTCAAGGCATTAAAAATAGCCCACACCTCTTTCCTATCATATAGAAAATCATAAACAACAATAATAATTTAAAATATACCTCTTTATTATTAGTACTATAAGAATTGATACTTAGTAATGTAGGATTTGTGATAAGGGTCATGGTTTCGTATTGTAGTTTTCGTAAGTCTCCCCCAAACATAAGTGGGGACTTTGTCATTCCCCATAGTGTTAACTGAAAAAGAGAAAAGATTGCTTAGAATCACTTTAAAAAAATAATAAGTATATCAAGTCTTAACATGGTAAAGAAACACAAAATTATATGATTGAATTCCAAGAAAAATATATAAATAAAAATAAGAAGAATGGTACATCTTAACATTTCAAGTCCACTACTATTTAACAAAATAAACAAAAAATTCTAAAAGAGTACTAACCTGAGTTTTTTGTTCATCCAAAGTAAGGTTGCTAAAGCGATGTGGACCTTCCTTTACACCTAGTAAAAAATATTTATAATCAATGTGATTTGAAATGTGATAAAAATAGCTTGTTAATAAAAAGATCTTTCATAAATATATAAAGAATCAATTACATTTCTCATTTAAAACAATTCTAATAGGCCTTGAAAGTGATAAAAATAGTTACCAGGATCCGTTAACCATCCAAGAGGAAGCATGTCTAAATCTGGCCAAGACTTTCCTCGTAAACCATTTGCTCCTATCAAACTAGAGTCGGCGAAATCTCTACATATCAACATTTCAATTACTAAATTAAACATTTTATTGCCCAAAGATAAGTGATGTGCACTCTATACCCTAATTTGGAGGAGATGTCACATGTAGTGGTGGGTGGATAACACTAATAAATTCAAAATGGGAAAAATGGTGTCTAACACTTAATATAATCAAAGAAAAAATAAACTACCATGATCCATCTTAATTTCCAATTTTTATAGTGACCAATAGTTTGCGCATGAATTTTTTATATCTATATGGATGTTTAATTTATATAGAATTACTTGATAAAGATATATAGTCAAGAAATTGTAGTGTAACTTCACCTTGACACATTGAAGTGGAACTGGACATCACTCCAATTATCCCAGTCATCATTTGTTATCCGATACATATTGACAAAAGAGTTTATTTGCATAGCCATTTGCGGTGTAGCATCCTTCCCAGGTGAGAGAGAGTACACAATAGGATGATCAAGCTCTTTTAATATCTGAAAGCAAAAGATATTTGATTTTACTTCATAATATATACTATCGAGAAAATGGCATCTTTCAATAATATAAAGGAATAAAATCGTTATTTCCTTTAAGATGGAATAGTATAAAAAGATGAGAAAAAAAATTAGAAAAAAAGCATAAATTATGTTTAATAGTAATGCATCTTAAAGATCGTTATATCGGCAAAATATAAGAGATGAGCTAGTATTATCATTATAAGTATAGATATGTTTTTGTAATTGCAAATATGATATTATTACTTAAACATGTAAATGCAAAATATAAGAGATGAGCTAGTATTATCATTATAAGTATAGATATGTTTTTGTAATTGCAAATATGATATTATTACTTAAACATGTAAATGGGTTTAGCATGGATCTTCATCAAAAGAACTTGTGGGTTTAGCCAATTCACCTAACCTGTATTGACAAATTAAATTAAAATATATTAAACTCGTTCTTTATCTATTATTTTAATTTATTTTTAATATTAGGCATACAAACTTTATTGAAACAAATTTGAGTTATGTTTGATACCTCAGATACTGTTTTGATCTCTTCTATGTTTATATTTTCGCCAAAGATGCAATCATGCTTCACTGCAACCAAATCATAATAAAGAGATCTATATAATTTGAAATCTTATCAAATTAATGTAAACATAAATTGCAATGGTAATGATCATGGTTATTTTCAAAAGAAAATTCAATTTGTTTTTCGACTTTACTTTTTCCTTTTGGTTAAGGATCTATATCCATGTCTAAGAGGTTTCATCATTATGAATGCTAATTAAGTGATAGTAAAGAATAAGATCTCATACCAAAATCAACTCCCCATTCAGCATATTGTGTATACAATGATTTGAGGAATGCCCTCCCAGCTCCTAAGTTAGTTTGAACACTCATGAAACATGCAGGCATCCAAGAACAAGTTTGATTCGTTAAACCAATGTCTTTGGCATGCCAAATCTTCCCTCCTTCTCCATAAGGGACACCCTACAAAGTGAAACCACAAAAGCCATTGTTATTATAATATCAAGATGAAAGCACACTCATGTGGTGTAGTAAGTAGTAGAGAAAACAAAACAAACAAAAAAGCTAAATTCACCTAGAGCGAAAGCATCATCAATGGATATATGTGTTCTCTTTTAGTAAACTTGTATTTTAAAAGGGATCACAAATACAAAAATGGTAAAGGAAGCTCACAAAGTACACAGGGCACACATTTAAAAGACAGGTAAAGTATGCATTCATTTTCAATCAATGTTAGTATATGGTAAGAGGACGTTATCACATCAACCCATAAATTTACACTTTAAAGTTAGCTTCAAAATTTACAATTGGAGATATGAATATTTTTTATACTACATAATAAACTATGTTTGCCTAATAAAGACAAGAGAATACAACAAAAGCTTTTCCTATCATTAGAAAGAAGAGAAACAAAAATATATATGCTACCTGGGATCCCATGATTTGAGTATTAGCATTAACTGCTTGTGTACTAATACCGCGCATGACATGAATGCCAAACTTGAGACCCATCTTATGCACACGATCTGCGACCTCCTTGAATCCTTTGCCTCCCTGTGAAGATGGCCATCTCACAGGGTCTGGGATGGGTCTTCCCCATTCATCTATGACATCAAATCCTGGAGAACTCTGAGATGATCCTTCTTCTATTTTCCTATACCACAAATAATCAACCACAACATACTACAATGGTATTGGTTAGCTTCATATACATACCACAATAGTATTGGTTAGCTTCATATACATACTACAATAACATTGATTAGCTTCATATATACTACATTTGCTAAACATTGTATTGAAAATATATCTCTATAAAAATATACATATATCATGAATAAATTGATTATCAATATAATTTTCAAAACCAAAATTATATGAAAGTTTTTTTAAATTAAACGTTATCGATTTAAAAGACATATACAATAATAATAAATATTTATATAAATATTTTTTAATTAAAAATAAAATATATAATTTACTATAAATAATAATTCATATAAATTAAATTATAAATAAATTTATTTATTTTTAATTTTTTTTACTATAATCTAATCTAATCAAAGATTGTTTCATTATAAGTGTGAATCTGCTCTACGATGTGGTATGAGTTTCTATAAGATAAGATCCATTTGACCCTCATGAATACCCTTTAAACTTGTCTCTAAGTTTAGAAAAAAATATTTTTTTGAATGGCTGGCTCTGTGTACTGTAACTCCTTAAAACACATTTCTTGAAATGCTTTAGAAGAAAGAAAGAAAATGTTTCAAATATTAAAAACCTTGCAGATGTATATAATCTTCAAAAATAGGAAAGTATTTTACATTTTGGCATCGATCAGATATTTTTTATATGAAATTCAAATTCAAAGTACTCAATCAATAAATATTATTCATCAAGTTCATTTTACAAGATCTGAAAACTAATAAACAGAAAATCAAATTGTTTCATACTCAAACGTTTCCACAAATATATAATAAACATTCAAACATTTCCACAAATATATAAACTTAAAAAAAATTGCAGGTACAAGAATTTATACTTCGCAGTTAAGATCTACAATTATCGGCTCCAGAGTTAAAGGATTAATAGCTCCAGAGTTAAAAGGGCCACAGTTTATTATGAGAAACAGAAAATTATCTTTGAAAACAAGAAAAATCCTACCTGATATCCATATTATCAGGTCCAGAGTTAAAAGATTAACAGCTCCAGAGTTAAAAGGGCCAGAGTTTATCATGAGAAACGGAAAATAACTTTTAAAACAAGAAAAAACCTACCTGATATCCATATTATCAGGTCCAGAGTTAAAAGATTAACAGCTCCAGAGTTAAAAGGGCCACAGTTTATTATGAGAAACGGGAAAATAACTTTGAAAACAAGAAAAAAAACCTACCTGATATCCATATTGTAGCAACTTTTGAGAAGCAATCTCTGCATTTTGTAAAAACTCTTGTTCGGAGATAATCCATGAAAACGAGTCATAAGAATTCCATCCCCTTGGTGGAATATTTGCCTGGACATCATCCGCTGCAACTTTCTCCACAGGCCTGGAGATAACAGTGATTCAATTCTCACAATGCCTACATAAATTCAAAGAAAGAACAAAGCCTGGACCAACAGATCTGAGAAATTTAAAGTGCATTATCAAACTAATTGAGCAATCCAGAAACCAGACTTACAGAAGAAGGAAAGAAATTTGAAGGAATGAAAAAACCAGAAGAAGAAACGGCAACTTAGCCATTGGAATTCTATGAATCAACAGAAAAAAATGAGCTCATTTTTCTCTCCTGGTTTAAAATGAGAACTGGATGATGATATATAAATTGTTAAAGCCGCTTCTTGTTGGTGGTGGATGAGCATCCATTCCGTTAAACACGCTTAAATCTAATCACACATTCTGTCCAACCACCTGCTTTAATAACTAGAAATTTGTTATAAACTTCCCAGAGTGATTTCAGCACGCTTCCAATTTTTAATTTTACGTTTCAAAAGATAATAATAAAATACAAATAATTATAAATGGTTGAGTTGTCGATTTATAGTTGAGATGAAGCGTATTCTAAATGGTATAAAAAATAAAAAAAATATAGCATTTCAACATAGATACTTGAGTTCTGGTTTAATGGTTGAAATTATATTGTTATGTCATTTAAAATCTACAAACAGAGTTTTTATATATAATATTATTTAGTAGTTGATATAAAATTATTTTAATATTTAAAATGTTTAAAAATTAATATAATAATTTTTATTTTTGAGTAAGATTTAAATTGTTTAGTAGGAAACAAGTTAACGAGGTAAGATGTTTTTCTTGAATAATCATGATCAGTCAACTCTCATTTAATAATAATGAATAGTAGTCATGATTGTTGTCCTTAATGTCACTTTGCGCTTGGTCTAGGAAGAAGCACTAATAATCAAGCAAGGCGATACGCTCTATAACTAGGATTGAAAGAAACTATAAATTTAGGAATTCGATCGCTCGTGGTGATAGGAGACTCTCTCCTTATCATTTCCCAAACTAGACATCAAGGGGAGATTTCGAATCAAATAGCTGGTATGCTTCACAAGCGCAGTCTTGGTCTTCTTCAGCAAATTCCAAATGTTTAGTTCTATCATGTGCGGAGAGAACATAATGTTATTGAAGACAAACTAGCTAATGAAGCCTAGAATTGCCTTGTGGGGGTTTTAAAAAAATGGGGGCCAAATTGTATCCTGATGGCACCCCTAGATATTATTTTTCATGCAGGCAGGCCTCCAACATCAAGATTCACCTCCCATCAAGCATCAACTTCATAAAACGAAGATAGTTTGAAAGTATGGTCTCTTTAATGCGTCTAGGCATGTGGAGGTCAGTTGGTGTTTGGGTTTATGAAACTTCATGGGCACATTTCACTAATAAATTTGGGATTTTTCCCTAGGCGTTTGAAGGTAGGTAGAGTTGGGAGGTTTTCTGTTCAAGGGAGTATCAACTACGACACTCAATGAGTTGCGGTGGGTCTTGTTGCTCTGTTCGATGTGCTAGAGGTAGTAGACCTTGTGAGGATTTTATCTTTGTAATGGTGTTGTGGAATACAGAGATTTTTTATGCCTTCTCCTATGCTTGAGGAGATAGGATTCCTTCCCTAGCAATTGTTACCAGTGAGGATTCTCAATTTTAGGTATTTTTCGGTCTGAATCGACTGGGTTCTGCTCTTTCTTTTGTGTGGCAGGTCTAAGATACTAGGATCTGAGAGGACACAGTGAACTCTACTTTTTCTTTGGGGAGTCTACTCTCTATTTTTTTTTTTCCTTGGAAAAAAGTGTAATTTCATTAAAGGATAATCAAATTACATATTGTATAAGAGCTTCTGAGAGATCTTTCAGAAAAAAAAAAAAGGCTTTTCAGCTTGTATAAAAAAAAATGCAATAATATGAGTTAGATCTCAAGGGACCTCAAAAATTTGCAACAGATATGTAATAACCAGCTCATATAGAGTTGAATGAAAACAAATAAAAGGAAAGCCACAGATGTAGAGACATCAGATGTTGACCCACAGAAACGAAAGGTTTGTAGAGCCACCGGCATCCTAAAACTGAAGATCCAGTAGTGTTGACAAGAGATAAGTTCACACCGCATCATGAAACATCCAGCCAAATTGTCTGTAGACAATGTCTGTCGATCGGTGCCACTGCTAATAAAGAAGATGGGAAGCCCGCATCAGAGCGGATCTCCACCCCCAACTAATAGCAGCCGATGCCCCCGTCGTGGACACATTTCCCCGCAAACACCCCTCAGCTCTAAGATCCGCCACCGCCGCCACTGAGTCGCCTAGCAATGGGTCGCCGCGCAAATACTCCACCACCCCTCCGCATGTAGTGAGCCGACCACCCATGTCGCATACCCTGCAAGAAAGAGTGCGAATGTGGCCATAGCCACCGCAGGAAACCGCCCACCACCGCACCTGATGAATCAGCCGCCGTCATCAAGGGAGACGTCCTCACCCGTGCACTGAGTACACGCTTCCAAGCAGCTCGCCCTGGTCACAATATGCAAAGGAGAAGAAGGATGGCAGCCATGGAAGGATCCGTGGCCGCCAATTTCAACAGTCGGCTCTCAACCCTAATCCGCGCTTAGGTTTTCACGCTCTGTTGTTGTCCGCTGTATCCCCAGCTCACACAACTTACCGGGGAGTCTACTCTCTATATGGGTTGAGCGGAGTTTTTTCTTTCCTTTGGAATTTCCTAGTGGTTGGGAAGAAGCATTCATTTTGTTCTTATGTCGGGATGGTAGAAACTCCATTCTTTCAGGGACAATTTGGGACTGGACAGAGCATTCTTTTGATCTTGGTGGTGGTGACTACACTTTGAATTTTATGTTCAGCAACTCCAGTGGTCGAGTTTGTATATGAATTGGTAGTTTTGAAGGGATTTAGGACTGCACTGCTATAATGGATATTGAAAAAAAGATAGAGGACCTCACATAGAGAATTAGTGATGCTCAATCCAGTTTCCATGATATCCAATGCTAGCTAAGCTGGGTGAAGGATCAAATGGAAAGATTAATAGTTGTTGTTCATCAGTTAACTAGTCATGTGCCTATTTTGGATGGTCGCCTGGATCAAACTGAAGAAACCTCTCAGCAAATTTCAAGCTTTACTTTCGAGATGGAAGCCTGTCTTGTTGATGTCAAAGGGGTTGTTCGTGCTTGTGATGTGTAAGTACAAGCAATTTTGGAGACTATAGTCAAGCATGGGGATCTTATTGCATGGAAAAATTCCAAGATTTATGAAAATTCAGATGATAAAAATGTTGATGGGCTCCCTGTTCTGCAGTCGGTTCAAATTATCTCCAGTTAAGAGGAGAGAGATGGAAATACTGAGGATAGTCAAGGAAATCAGACTATGGCTAATGAGGAAGCATAGGAAGACTCTAGGGATACCCAAGACGAGGATGTTGAGGAGACTATGGACGAGGATCATGATTATGATATCGTCAGCCTAGAAGAAGATGCTGAGAACAGTTCATAAGATGAAGAAGAAGATCCTTATGATGTCTATGTTTCATACAATGATACTAGCATTTAGTCTATCCCTTTATGAACTTTTTTTGTATGTTGCTTATTGGACAGTTTGTAAGAATCTACAGCAGCTCAGGGAATTTTGTTTTTTTCCATAAGATTGCCCCCTCATAGATAATTGTAACTAAGATCTTTTCATTTCAAGATACTGTTCAAGAACCTCTTAATCGTCTTTGAGAAATTTTGTACTACTCTATTGAGTTTTTTCAGTCTTTTATAAATACAATCTTAACAGTTTTGTTATAAAAAAAACTTATAAACAGAATTCATATAAAATATTATTTTAAGAAATATAAGTATTTCAACATAATAGATGATGATAATAATGATGGTTATTATCTTCCACTAAAATCAACTTTGATTTATCAACCTTAAAAAATAAAGAATCACTTGATTCTTTTTAAAATTTTAATTATATATTTGAAAAGATTTTAAAAAAATAGTCCCAAATCAACATATTCCATTACATAGTCATACAATTTGACCACCAAAAAGTTTACAACTGAAAATCTATATTCCTTGCAATTTGATCACTTTGTGGTCCAATAAGAAGACAAACGACTTAAAAAAGAAGGGACTTTGATGTGTGTTTTAGAATTTGACATCACTTTTTGGTCTACAAAAAGGGATCCCTTTTGTCTTATATTTTGATAATTTTGTGGTCCACAATGTACATATTTTTACAATTTGATTATGAAGAGAGAAAAAAATTAAATAGAAATTGTGAATATATTTATATAAAACGGTTGAGTACAGCTATCTTTTACATAGAGTGGTATTCTTCAAAACTCTTATCTTTAATACGACATGTTTTCTTCGTCTTCTACAATAAAGGAAGAGGGTCTCCAATTTATGGAGAGAATATGATTCTCCTGCTCTCCAGACTGGGCCACTCGCTCTGAATTGTCTACACGCTGCCTGCAAAAACCATGGTATCCACTTCCTAATTAAAGTTTGATTTTCATAAGCTATCATTCTTTGATTGATCCTTGATCCCTGGTTTGTCAATTCATCTAATAACCTGTTTTTTTCTCGTTTGACATGAGAATAGGCCATTGAGCTTGAAGATTCTAAGATTATAAATTCATTTTTAGATTCTTCCACAAGGTACAAGGTTCTCCTTATAGGGGTTATGCATCTTTTTTATCACATACTTGAGTCTTCGAAGACAAAAATACTAGAGATATATAATTGGGATGCTATTTCCAAACCCTGTAGTAAAGCTAGCCACTCTGCCTGGTTATTGGTTTTTTTTCCTAGTCCCTAAGTGAAAGTTTTCACAGTTTTTCCTTCAAAGTCTAAAATGACCCCTCCCTCTCTTACCACCCCGGATTATAAAGATAAATTTTAATAATAATAATAATGGTGTTTATTTTTTCTTAATATTAACATATTTTAAGAATAAATATAGTCTAAATAAAAATAATAAAATTATTATAATTTAATATATTAAGAAATTTTAAAAAATAATAAAATTATGTTTTGTAATATTAAAAATTAAATATATTAGAAAGAAATAATATTTACTCGCGATTCCTTTTATATCACAAATTCGTCATGTTATATATATATATATTGTAAGCAGAAGGTTTCGAGGTCAAATTTTTGGGTGGCTATGCATAGATATAAGGGCTTCACTTGATATCTTCACTAGATCAAGCTTTGTAATCAGAGTCGACGCGTGAGATCCCTTCACATAGGTCCCTGTAAATTCTTACCATGAACATAACAACTCCTCTTCAAAATTATAAACCACATATATATTTATAAGAATAATATTATACACAAAGAGAGATACACTCCCACTTCAAAGTCACCACAGGAATTTATGTCCATTTCAAATAGCAATATGCGTTTTAAAAAATCCAATGCAATTGTGGCAGATATTTAATCAACTTATACCATGGGGACCAAAGTTGGTCGTATCATGTGAGGGACAACTAAGATCCTTGGGAAGAGTAAGGTACATGAATAAAGGTGATAGTTACATGCCCATGTGCACTCGAAGTTGTGGATAGTGATGTAATATTAATATTTAATTATGAATAATTTGAAATTTTAGAAGTTTAAATGTTTTAAATTATAATATTTTTTTAATTTTAGTAAGTGAAATCCTTTTCCCAAATTTGATAGGAATTTTATTGAAACTTATAGTTTACTCGGTTGGAGGGAACATTAATAATGAGACTTTATCTTTAAAAGTTTTTGGTATATTTTGAAAAAAAAATGAATGTTCCGAGATGAAATTTTACATTGCTGAAACAAACAAACAAATTGCATATTAACTCACTCATTTTTTCAATATTTTTTTTCACAATAATAGTTCTATTTGTATTAGAGAAAAATTCACTTTGGCCTAATCCATACCAACATTCAAAATAGATTACAAAATTGGGCAGGTTTGACTCAACAAATGAGAGGCTCCACTTTTATGAGGTGTTTCCCAAAAGTAAAGTTGTTCTTCTAACCCAAATATCAAAATATATTATTTAACAAACTGAATGATTAGACATAGAAAGAAACAAATTACATAAAAACTAATATCTCAAGATTACAATAGTACATATTTTACTTGGTGTCTAATTCTACCAATAGTTATGTCACATGGATGGGGGTCATAGCGTTCTCTCCTTGCAAAGTACCCTATGAAATTGGCAATTTGAATGACCTTGTTTGATAGAATTGTGACCAATTGTTTCAATTCCATGTTTGTGTTTCTAAGTAAAGTGTTCCATGGTAGCATTATTTTCCTTCCTCCCTTGTTTAGCTTCTTGCATTATGCCCTATGACTCCAGTGTGTAAGCATCCCTCTTCTCCTCCATCATCCACAAGCAAAGTATTGGACATCACCCTATGTGTTCCACAACTCCCAATTGGAGCTATGTAGGACCCACTTAGGCACAAAAAGAGAGGATCAGGGGTCTAAGAAGGAATAACAGGATAAGGGAAGAAGGTAGTGCAAGATAGGAAGAGTTACATGAAGGATAAAACAAGGTATTCTCCTTTAGCAATGAGGAGAAGGGAGGGGTAGCACAAGAATCCCCTCCTTGCTCTTGAACCCCCTAAATTCAACCCTTGTTCACCCTTGTTAGCATATGCAAATGTTCTAAACTGATCATGGAATATGTATTGTGGATATTTTAGACACTTATGCTTGATCTATGATGACTGTGCCCACTGTTAGTGTCACCCCTAAGTTGGCCATAACATTCTCTTCCTATTTTAACATGTAACGCCCCATTTTTTACCCCAATATGTAAAGATGTAATTATGTATGTTTTGATGAAATGGCTAGAAGTCGAACAATAATGGTCTAGTGTGACCAAGATGTTGTAAATATGTACATTTTATGATTAATATAAAAACCATGACTACTGCATACTAAGAAGGACAAGGATGAGATGGGGGGCTGTGATTCCACAAGAGGGGAAAGTGAGAAGAGGGTTAAAAGGGGAGATGACCCTAGTGACTTATAAACTTAAGGCATTATCCTTATTATTCATTTTTATAAGTTTTATAAAGCCCTCTTTATTGAAGCACATTAGCCTTAACCTTGAGTTAATTATCCTAAGCTTAGGGTTAGAAGGGGATAAGTAAACTTCCCATGCATGCCACTTCATGAGTTCTCAACATCCATACAAATTATTGAGAGTTAGTTCGTTCAAGGTGGATCCTATCATTCAGATATGATCATTATGCCATCATTGAGACCATTATTTGTACCATATCCTAGAGCCATCATTCATACTATAGCCTGGAGTTGTACCTGAGAACACGGGGAAAATTGCAATTGAGTTCCTGGAGTCTTGGCACCGAGATTCCTTGGTCGGCCTGTGTTGGAGCCCTGGAAAGGAATTGGGGAAAATATCCTGAGGTATTGTTAACTCAAAGAAGGAAACCCGAGGGACTATTAACTTAGAGAAGGGAACCCCATTCCTTGGGTTGTGCAGGCAGATGGGGGAGGAGTGCTAGCGGATTGGGATAGTTGTAGAGGGGGGAATATGCACCTTCTTGTGGATTGATAGCCCCAGCTCGGGGTGGCCTTTGTTATAGAGAGAAGTGGAATAACATAGTGCCTACAGATGGGAGGAACGTCCTCAATTTGCAGTGAGTTGTAGGATTTAAGATAAGCTTTATCTATGTATGAATTACCATGTATTTAAATTTCGTTATACATACTATTTAATTCATTGTTATTTGATTATGTGAATGCATGAAATTCTTGGTATTGTATGAATGCATTCATGTAATATTTTCTTGTACAATTTTGTATTTGCATATGTTTATTTTGGGTGGCTAGTTATATTTAATTCAGCTGTAAAATTTATAAATAATCTATGGAAAACGAAATTGAGTAACAAAGGAGTTGTTCGCCAAGTTATTGAGTATCCCATGGCCCCAAAGGAATCGTGAGGTCACAGGGTACATGACATGACATGGAAGAAACAAAATTTTCTAAATATTTGGAGGAGAGGCTCTATTCTTTGGAGAGTCTAATGTATTTGTAAGGAGGATGATTGAGTCTTGTTTTAAAGTGAAAAGAGGATAATGTAGGAGTTTCCAAGGACAAGGACTATCTTGAAGGTTATGGTATTCAAGTTTGATGATTTGGGTGACTGCAAAAGATTTTGCTTTGTGGTTTGTCACTTCTCTTACTCCCCAAGTAAAGAATAGAGTTGCATGTCCAACTAGGCCATAAAAGGAACCCCCACCTTGCTTATGCTTCCCTTGCACTTTCCACCTCTTATTTTTCCAATGGATTTTAAACCTCTATTTGCAACTAACTTTTCAATGACTCTTAAATCTTATTATTTGTTTAAAAAATGTGTATTAAAGAGTATTTTTAATAATAATGTTTTAGTATAATCACCAATTCCAACTCTCTCTCTCTCTCTCACACACACACACACACACACACATCAAAGGTGGGAAAACCTATCATAATTTAGTAGTCAACCAACAATGAGGACAACCAACATTCAATGTTATCCATGAATGTGGGTTGACTCATCAATGTTATTCAAGGAAAACCACGCCACCTAAAATGACCCATCAGTGGTTTATAAGGACACAATTTTTTGTCCTTGTCAAATGCCTTTAGGTTTTGAGTCGTTAACATGTCCCCTTAAATTCAAGGAAAAAGAACTCTAAACCAATACAAAACAATTGTATATCTTACTTCACACACACTTACCTTTTTTCATGTCTATAATTTTTTTAATTTATAAAATAAAAATAAAAATTGCATCTCGCCAAAATGTATTCCTCTTAACTTTACTCCTATATACAGTAATAATGTTATATAGCACAATTAAATTAAAATTGGATGGTCCCTTTACATACTTGGTGAACTTGGTGAGTCGTTCTAGTTCATATACGTTGAGACAATGAGCAAAGCTCTTACAATCTATGTTCTATGTAGGTTTATGGAGGTTTATGGAAAAGTGAAAGTGATAATAATAGATATGGAGAAATAAAGAATTTTGAAATATACTTAAAGAAATATAAATTGAGTAATATTTTAAACAAGAGAAATAGCTGCAAAACAGCTAGTCCCTGCCTTAAGATTATGTTTATAGTTAAGATATGATTTATATATTCATAATTTTTTTAGTATATATGATATGCGCAGTCTAAAAATTCTACAATTTGAACCGGAATAGATGAATTTTCTGGGCACAATTTTGAAAAAATATGGCCATAATTTTTCAAAATCCGTGTTACAACTATCAAATTCTAGAATTTTGGGTGCCCCGGGCATTTTTGAGGGTGTTCAATCCATTTCCACCATAAAAAATCCAAATAAAACACACCTAAATTTGGATTTTGCAAAATAAAAAAGTTGGATTCCGACTAAAAATGGTCGTCTGATCCAAATCGTCGAATTTTTAGACAACTCCTATATGATATTATTTTTGTTACTTATTTGTTATTAAAAATACTATTAATAAAAGCTAATTCATATCTTTATTAGTCCCTGCCAAGGCAGGGATTATAGCATTCGCTTAGAAGTCAAACTCACTTTGAATTTTTAATTTTCAAAATAAATTACTATATAGTTACCTAATGTTTTATGAATTTTAATTATTAAATTGATTTTTAAACAAATAAAATTATAATTTATATTTTTAATATTACATAATTTATATTTTTTGATTGGCTTATTACATAATTTATATTTTTTTATTGGCTTTAAGATTTGATTTGACAAATATGCCCTGCTTAGATGTGACTTTTGTTAAATAAAAAATAAAATAGAAAAATCAAAATTTAGAAAAATTCTAAATTTGTCATTTGTACCAAATTTGTGACTTTCATTCAATGCTAACCAAAATATACTCATTTTCATTTAAAACACCAAATATTTTAGATTTGAAACAATCATTATCAAAATTACCAAACAATTAACACTACCAAAATTCCAAATTTCCGTTTCTATCGACCATCCTTACACATCACATACTCTAAATAAACGAAACTACCTAATTGTCACTCCCAGAATATCGTTCATATTTATAATTTCGTCCAAGGGAGGGCTTTCCTGTGCTCGTCTTAAATGAAATTTAGGAAATGTCCACTCCACCCTTTGGATTCATTAATACTAAAATGTACTCTGTGATAATCCATAAGTGCTTCCCTAACCTTTACGCTCTCGACTGCAATTCCCTAACCTTTACGCTCTCGACTGCAATGCACATTAATACTATTTGTACGGTCTCTCTAATTGTTTTAGATATATACATCTGCCTGGATAATTGTAATACTTATCTACTGAATGCCATTAAATTATATGATATCTCGATTTCTCTGAGCATATGGCACTGTTGCTGGAATTGTTAGTGTTTGTAGAAACCAGAATTCAATGAAAAGCCGAACGATGAAATCAGACGACGAAAGAATTTCTGGATCAAAGAAACTGTCAAAAGGCAATGATGACACCTCACTTGTCCCATTTAAAAAAAAATGTATTTTAAAAATAATTTTTTATTAATATATATCCAAAACCTTAATATATATATATTTATTATTATTATTATTATTATTTTAAATTTCAATACTACAATTCAATTAAATATATTTATATAAAATAAGAATACATTATCTATATTTTTAATATTTTTATGTGTTTTACTTTATTTAAAAAACACGTTTTACTTTATTTTTATCAATGGTATAAATATAAACTTTAGTTTGGAAAATTTTCTTATTTTTAATAAAGATCTTTGATTATTATAACTTTTAAAATTAATTATAATTAATATAATATTTAGAATTTTTAACCATCAATAATATTGTTAGAATTTCAATTAATTTAGTTTAATAATTTTTAATTTAAAGATTAAATTATATTATTTTTTAATAAAATATAGTAAATATCAAAATCAATACTATTAATTACAAAAATATTTAAAACAAATTAATATTAATGTTTACAAATTTTATTAATTTTTCAACTCTTCTAGATAATATCTTTTGTACATATAAATTATGTTTTTCTTTAATAATATAAATTTGATTGAAATTTAATATATTTATAAATTTATTATTGTTAAATAATTTTTTATAGATTTGATTGAAATTTAATATTCAATTTAATACATTTTATAAATTTATTATTGTCAGATAATTATAAATCTATTATTGTTAAATATTTTTTTTATAAATTTGATTGAAATTTAATATTCTATTTAATACATTTTATCAATTTATTATTGTCAAATAATTTTTTTTAAATATAATTCTAAAACAGGGACTAGCTGCTTTGCAGCTATTTTGCTTGTTTTAAAAGAGTTAGCCACTTTCCTTGCAGTTAAAATGGTGTTAAAATTCTAAATATGATATATATATATATACACATCTAAACTAAAATATGATAAATGTGTGTGTCTATTTGTCATTAATATATATTGCACAAAATGATATCATTAATAGAATTGTGTACTTATCATTAATGACAATGCACAAAAATGATCGTATCCATTAACATTAATGAACCCTTTAGTATAAAGACCACATGTCAAGCTAAAAAAAAATTGAATTTTTAAATTTCAAATTATTATTTTGTATAAATATTTTCACAAGTGTACAAAAATTATAGAATTCATTAGCATTAATGAAACCTTTAGTACAAAGACTACATGTCAAGCAAGAATTTTTTTTAGAATTTTTAAAATTTAAATTATTATTTTGTTTAAACAATTTCACATCCAACTAGGGGTAATTTGTCACTTCAACGCTTTTAACCAATCATAAAATAGAAATAACAAATTTTAAATATCCAACAAAATAATTTATATTTTTAAAATATTAAATTTAATACATGAATATTTTTTTTTTTAACAGTAACAGGAAAAAAGATAATATTTATAAAGCTGTGCACAGCTATACATTACAAGCTTGCAAACCAAGTTTTTAACAGAGCAGAGATGATTGGCCTAGCTAACACTACCAAAACTGACTGCATTACATTGTATTTTCTAAGTTTAGACTTCCTGAAAATGTCCAGCATAGAGCTGGTATACACCTTAACAAACTGACTGCAGAGAAGTTTACAGAAATACATAAACCGAAACAAAAATTGAATGAAACCTGGGCTAAACTAGCCTTTCTTCCTGGGCTTGACAGACGAATCGTCCGCCGTCAGCTGATGAATTTCCTGATTCACCGTTGTATTCTCATGAATCCAGCTACCCTGCGTCGCTTTGAAGTACACAACCAAATCTTCCTGAATTCTGTCAACTTTTCCCATTAGTTCTATGATGTTTCGTTCCAGGTCATCAATCCTGGAATCCTGGCAAGACAACTGATTGCAGACGTGCTTAATGACCGACGCCATATCCGAGTTCTGGTTTACGCTGGTGCAGACTGTCTCGTATGTTCTTCGGACAGCAAATTTGATGTCTGTCAGGGTTCTGCTTAGAGCAGCAATGGCCGCCCTGATAGACGACATTGTTACCAAATTAACCACCTGCAAAAGACGAGGGGCAGAAGGGGCAAGCTCCCTATCCCAGTTTTCTACCTGCGAAAGACGAGGAGCAGAAGGGGCAATCTCCTCGAGGGACAGACGGCTCAGAGAGTCGGGGAGATGGGAAGGGAGAACCATCGCGAAAGAAGGAGTAAGGAGGGCGGATGGGGGAGTTATGGTAGCCCCGTGGGAGCTGACACAGGGGGGAGGATCTAGGGGATAGGTGGAGGAAAGGACGGGAGGGCAGATGGAGAAGCGAGTGGGAAGAAACGTGGAGTACACGCTCGGGGATGGGGACGAGGAGAGGGGACTTCCAAAGTTTGGCAAAGGGAATGTGGTGACCCTTGAGGCCAAGTCCCTAACCATAAACCACATCACAAATTCAAAGGTCCAAGACATTAAAGGTTAGGGGAGATAATGAAAACCTAGATTTCCTTGATGGTCCTTAGTTTGCCCAATTGAGAGCTTGATTCCTTGATTTGCGTCCAAGTCCGCTACCCTGTTGTTCTCTCGAAGGATATGGAAGAAGGAGGCCTTTGAAGATAAAGAAATGGTCTTAATTCTTTGGAGGTATCTATCAGCTTTTGATCCTGGCGAGGCATATCCTCTTCGCATGATTTGGATGACATGCCTTGAGTCTCCATAGATTTTGAGATTGGCTATGCTGTAGTTTGAGGCCATTTCTAAGGAAAAGATAAGGGCTAACCATTCTGCCTCGTTATTAGTTTTCCTTCCTAGTCCCCAGGCAAAGCCTGTGATTTTATTTCCGCCGGGATCAAAAAGAATCCCACCCGCACCTGCCACCCCAGAATTTAATACATGAATATTACAAAACATTGAGAAACATTTTGAATTTGTTTTAGGATTAATATAAAGTCAAAGTTTATGTATGACCAATTGATTACTATATCCCCTACCTTGGCAGGGACTAATAATCTCGATCAATGCTTATTACATATTCCATAATGGTTTAGCTCGAAAGTAGTTGGAGAATCACATCTTATTATCTAGTATATGCTTTGGAAACTCCACCATAACTTTATAATGTTATATGGTTATTTGGGCTATTTTGCATACAATACTTACTCGTTTTACATGGTGGTGCCAATGGTTTGTCTCTATAATAATTTCAAATTTGAATGGCTAGTTTTAATTTCAATTTGAAAGGTATATATTCAGCTACTTTAAGGGTCATATGTCTATTAAGTTATATTTATTTAATAGTTGTTTTTTATAGATATTGTTAGTCTATTTAGAAGTGATCAAATTTGGATGGCTAATTTTAATTTCAATTTGAAAAGTATATATTCAGTTAATTTAAGGGTTATAAAAATAATTGTACTTTTATTAACAAGTGTCAATTAAGTAAACTTTTTATTCAAAAAATGTGAAAATAAAATATTGTCATTCAAATCCTGATGGGTTAACTCGAGTGGTAGAGAGTTGTTTCTTGCAAGGAGGAGGTCTCGGGGTCAAATCCCGAGGTCGCTATGCATAGATTGTAATAGGGCCTCACTCGATGCCCCCGCCAAGTTAGATTCCATAATCATGAGAGCTAGCGGTGTTTATCCCGTAGAAATGCTTGGCTTCCCCATGTTCTTTGGATTTCAAGGGGTTTTCCGTGGATGTAGCGAGCAACATATCCAATGCCGTGAACCACATGAAAAAAAAATATTATCCTTCAAATTGTCGAGGAAATTGTCTTTTTGGTAGGTTTCTTATGATTAATCGAGTTAAAATTGTAATTTTAACAATAAATCTTTGTAATTTTATAAATTTTGAGATGTATAAAATGATATTATAATTTAATAATTAAAATTTATAATTGTAACAATTTATTAAAAACCGTGCCATCAAAAGCCAAAATTTAAAAAAAAATTAGTTAACATACTCCCCAAAAGGAGATGGAAAAAACTAGGATATGAGTCAAAATGGAAACACGGACTTGTTAACAGTGGCCTAAGAACTTGCATATAGGTTCAATATGACTCATTAAAATGAGTCTGAGATGTGAACAAAATCACACGGGCTCACACTTGAGTAACTAGAACAATGACAAATTTAGCAACCCTTCACTGCATGATTATGAACATCGCTTGGAATATGTCTTCCTAGGATTCTTACTCTGGACTACATTGAACGAGCACAACCACCAAGCATTCAGATATCAAGAAAGAGAACCTGGACTACTATTGTAGCTAGGTTTTTCACCCTAGATTGTGCAAATGAGCACCTACTAAGGAGAAGGGACTCATGTTGGCTTGGTTTTGCAACCAAGCTTTGTGCAATGGGCACCTATCAACAATGTGATAGCAGTTTCAATATTGAAAGCAAAAACAACTATAAATTAAATCTAAATCTAAACTAGCATATGCATATAACAAATAAATCTAAAAATGATTCATAGAAAGAACAAGAAATAAAAGAATGCTTTGTATTATCATACCTCAAATGGTGAGGATTTGTGGTGTTGAGCAGCTCCAAGGGTGAGATGCTCCAGGCTTCAATGGTCTCTTCTCCAAGATTGCTACAATGGTCAAGAACTCATGAGAGATTTTGACAGCATGAGGATAGGATGATGGATGGATGGAAAGTGAGGAGCCCCTACCACATTTTTATAGTTTTTGGTTGTGGGGAATACCATTATGGTTTTGAGGAAACCAATGGTATTGACCAACATGGTTTAGGTACCTTTTCCCTCCTTTTTTCTTTTTTGAATATTTTTATTCCCTTTTTAATATTTTTGAGAATTCTGGACCCTTTTTTAGGGTTTTTTATGCTTTTTGAGGAAAATTATTCATTTTGAGGGGAAAAAAGGGGTGTATTATGGTCTTTTGGTGACCTTTTGATGGCTTTAGAGGCTCAAATGGTGGAAAAGTGGACAAATAGATCATGTGAATAAGGAAATGAGCTAGTGAGCACTTTTTGGATGTTAACAGATTGCCCCCTGATGTGTGAGGGCAAGAGCTCATCGTATGGCCGATAGACATCATAGTTCTTTTATCTTTTTCCTCGGGTTTGGGGAAGAGAAGAGACCGGTTGGAGACTGGATCCACGGTCCTTGGAAGCTGCAAAACAAACAATATTACATGGCCTCAATATGAATGAGGAATAATCTCTGATAATGGACGAGGCGGGCATACCCATGCTCGTATATATACATAACAATTAGTCCCAAGAAGGGGGACCTAAATAAAGAATCTACTGGTACATCCTAAAGGTCCAAAGGGGACACTATTTTTGGATGTACTCATGATCAGAACATGATTGATCTCAATAACTGATACACTGGAATAAAGCGATAACCATTCTGAACAAGGCCTCAGAAGGGTTGATTAACTACTGAATCTGAAGGTGTCCAACATCTGTAGGGACTCAATGACTCTGAGTCAACTATGAGGAGTATATGTAACTGTATACTCGAGGGTGTATAAAACTGGGGTACATATGAATACTGTCTCCATGCGCAACCCGGATATCTATAGGAAAAATGTAACTGGTTGTCTCCATAAGTAGACTCTCAAATGTGGAAGAGTCAGGTGGTATCCGGGGTCTTCAACAAATAACTGAAAGGACCAATACCCTGTGCGAGTCTCAACGATGCGATCAAGGTGTTGAAGTCGAGCATGTGAGAAACAACCATTTGGAGAGGCACTAAGGACTCTTCTCGAAATGATTCGTAGGCACTCATCATAAATGGTGATGAGTCCAAGACACAAAGACCTCTAGGTCTATCCTCTGGAATAAATTTGGTTGTCATCGACAGAGGGAGACTAGCAACTAACGAGGCAATGATGTTTCCTTGATAGGAGCGCGAGGTGTAGAACTCAAGTGTGGTAGTACTGATGGTAGGACTGACATACTTTTGGGGATGTTAAGTAACTGGGGTCATAGAGTGGGTGGACTCAAATTTTCTTTGTTCAGAGCATAATGACATGGTTGACCTGGCAGCATAGGGAACTGACTTGTAGGTGCGGGGATCATAGCTTTTAAGGACTGAAGGGTATGTATTAACTCTGGGGGGGAGACAAGCTGATGGGTGTTGTCGAGGGATTCTTAGGGTGACATACTGCAGAATACTCTGAACAAAGGTGACCAAAATGGGGAAGCTGCCATATGAGTAGACGTGATCTGTTGTGGCGCCGAGGAGCACCATTGGGTCCTTCTTCATAGTTTTAATGAGCTCCAAGAAGGGATAAAAGTGTGCTCTGAAATGGTACTGTCCTATGGATTTTGTGAGCCCAGGACTGTTCGTGCTCATGGGTGCTTTCATTTTTAAGGAGTCTGAAAACGATAAGAAGACTCTGCAGTGATTGTGAGTACCGTCCTATGGGTTTTTACGAGCCCGGAATGGTGATTTCTCGTGATCGCTTTCATGTTTAGAGAGTCTAAAAGCGGTAAGTGGACTCCATTGGTGTTCTTTTTCGTAAGTTAGTCTCCAAGGCCCGAAAAAGCATAAAATGATGCAAATGGAGAACTCTTCTAGCTGATGTGACTAGAGTATTAATTTTTCGTAATTAGTCTACAAGGTCCGGAAAAAGGGTAAACTTATACCATGTAGACGCCCTTTCAGATACGTTTAGCGAGAATGAAAGGAAGCAAGGTTGCTCAGCGATCTTTTCATTGTTTTTAGGAGTCAGAAAAGAGCTTAACATAAACTCCCTAAGTGCCTTTTTCGTAAAAGGAATTGCTCGACCCGAAAGAGGGGTAAAACTATACCGAACCAAAAGGGATTGATGAGAGCAATAAAAGGTCTCAAGCATCATCATGAGTGCGAAATACAGAATCCGGTGACATAAAGATTGTCAAAAAGGGGCAACGGCCAATGTGGCGCGTAAACCGAGGTGATGAGTGGCATTTTGAAAAAATGCCTGAAAATTATGTAGTGAGAGTGAGAAATGATCTCAAGCGTCATCACGAGCGTGGAAAACTGAATTCGATGATATCAAACTTGTTAAAAATGGACGACGACTGATGTGGCACGCAAACCGAGGCAACGAGGGGGCATGGGAAAAATGCCCAAAAAATCTGGGCGTGAGAGCGAGAAATGATCTCAAGCGTCATCACGAGCGCGGAAAACTAAATCCGGCAATATAAGACTTGTTAAAAATGGAGAATGGACGATGTGGCACGCAAACCGAGGCAACGAGGGGGCATGGGAAAAATGCCCAAAAAATCTGGGCGTGAGAGCAAGAAATGATCTCAAGCGTCATCACGAGCGCGGAAATATGAATCCTGCAGTGCAAATGGTGTGAAAAATGGAGGTCATAAGGACTCCGGAATGGTCAAAGGGAATAACTAGGTTAAAAAATGGCTACAAATGAAGGTGACCCCACCAAGTTAAGGATGTAGTGGTGGGGGGAAATGATGACCCACGGGGGCGAAATACTTTGTGTATCAAATCAACTCAAATATACAAGTGACACGTGACCTCAAAAATGGTTGAGATCACGAATGTGAAAAAGTGAGCAGGGTTAATCACCTGCCCCCATATGATGTGCATGGGGTTTGTGATTGTGGATCACATATGTGTTGGTTTGAACGATGGGATCATTGAGGTGTCGAGATGGAGGTGATGGGGTAGGGTCAAAATGATTGATCATGCCCCCTATCCCAGGTTCGAGGTAATCTATTATGTCCCCGAACTCAAAGGTGTCAATGCGGTGCAGATGCTGTCTTAGAGAGGGATAAATAGGGAGGGTGTACCATGAGGCTGTGGGTCGTGGTGGCATACTGAAGTGATGATATGATGATGGGGGATTCCCCTTGTGGGGTGGATGCCCCCAGTATCTCTAACGAGAATCACGATGATGATGAGTAGGCAAGGTTTTTTGCATGCCCCCATGTTGTGGACATGTTGTTTCCTCGTCGATTTGAAAGGGTTGAACATGTGTGTCAAAGGGATCAATGGAAGGGACCGACCGGACAGAGGGGTATCCAGTGGAAATCATGTAAATGGTGTTAATTTCTTCCGAGGAGGAAGATGGTGGGGAATGAATTTCCTCAATGAGAAGAGGGAATATCTCTAGGTCGACGTTATTCAACTCATACAGTGCTGCTCTATAATCTGGGAGATCGAGGCAGTGATGTGAATAATGGCAGTAGATTCCGCATATTGCACAAGGATGGTTTGTGTGCAATGATTTATCATGAGGTTGAGGGGGGATTCTTCTCCAACTTGGGGGTCGCTGGGGGGGTGTGAGTTATGGGTCCAGTGGTGTAGGTTTGTGGACCTCTGCCCCCAGTGTTTCGAAGTGGTGGGGGAGTATAATTGGATGTTGATGCGGTGGCCGCTATTTGAGGTGGTCGATTCTGGATGTTTGCTACACCAGGGGGTGGACGGTTAGAAGTATTGATGGGTTGCACCAGTTGTAAAATGACATTCGGTGTCGGAGGAGAGGTTGGGTCAGGTAGGTACCACACAGGTAGTCCTAATGTTAATACTGGGATATTAAGTGTAGCCATGACTGGTATGTTGATGGCGCCTAAAGGGGGAAATAAGAATGGGATAGTATGAATTGGTGTGGCTCCTACATGAGTTGGCACTGAGGGTGGTTGCGGGAGTAAAGGGGGCTATTGGTTTGGTATCTGTGTGTTCTGCGAGAGGGTGCACAAATCAGATATATCGGTTATATTCAAAGGGGGTGGGATGGATTGGAATGTGGAAGTCATAGGTGATTCCAAGTATAATCCGGGTCTAACTGTGGAGACGAACGATGTAGGTGCATTCTGAACTGGTTATTCAATCATAGGGAGAATATTTTTAGGTGCAGTGGGGGCGTATTGGTTTTGACGCATTTGGAGATTCATGTCGGATGATGACATCATAAGGAGATGATGACTACATGAATCCATCGGTTGGTTTTTGTGTGCAGCATATGTGATTTGCTGTTGTGGTGCTGTGGTTCCTTGAGGAGGATCCAACGGAAGAGTGTTCGCCACTCCTTGTGTGGAAAAAGGATTCTGCAGCACCATGGGTTATGGTTGAGGAGGTGGTGCTGGTTGTGCCGTGTGCCCTTGGCATTGGGCGTCATCAGACCACAGTTGGCGTGCTCGCCCCAAATGGGGGAAAGTGTGTGTATAATGGCCGTATACCCCGCATATGGAACATGGGTGGTTTGTTCGTAAGTTGGGGTTCTTACCCTGTTTCAGTGGTCGATCAGGGTTTTGGTTGGCGGGGGTAGCGTTGTTGTTGTTTGGTGGATAAGTCTGACCGATTGGAGGTTGTGGTGCAACAAGGACTACCTGTGGTGGGAAATAAGCCATTGGGGTTTGTGAGTGAACAGGAGCATGTGTGGCCTACTAATGGTAATACGTAGGGGGTGCAACCAGAGGTGGATAGGCTGAAGGTGCGTGACCATAACACTGTGGTGGACATGGGGGTCCATGAGTGTGGTGGGGGTGGGCCATGGGAGCATACGAAGTTGTAGCTCCGGAGTGAGATGTGGCCCGCAAAATATTGGGGCCGTTATTATTGTGCATAATGGAAAATGGTTGGTTGTGGGACGCAACTTGTCCAATGATGTCGTCGGCGGCGTGGGATGCCCCTGGCACGTCAGTCTGGGAGTAATCGCCGCGGGGAGCGTCAGATAAAATGGTATACAGGTAGCCACACTGGTCATATATCAGATCAAACCACTGGGCTTTTAGAATGGCTTCTTCTTCCGATTGGGGTCGTTCAGAAGCTACATCCTTGGCTATGAGGGGTAGGAATGATTTGAGAAACCAATCCAAAAATATACGGTCGTCCAGTTTTATCTTGCAGAGGCTACGGCGCTTGCGCCACTCATGGATATGGTCGGTGATGTGGGTAGCTATGTTTTGTCTACAAGACAACAGTATTTCAACTCCTGCATCATAGCGTACAGGTAGCTGAAAAAACTGAAGGAAAGTGGAGACGAGGGACATAAATGTATGGTGGGTCCCATGTGGTTGTTCAATGTACCACTTGGTTGCTGAGCCAGTGAACGTTCGTTGCAATAGTCTTAGTCTAATGGAGTCATCCACTATGGAATTAGATGAACACCATAGGTGAAATGACATTATGTGGTTTTGGGGATCTTCCCCAGGTTTTCCTTCAAACTTCGGGATGTTCGAGGGAAGCTTTGTGGGCATGGGGGGCCAAGTGGGGTCATGTCTAATAGGATCATTAGTTAGTCTTGCCAAGTCTGGCAAATTCAAACTTGCAAGAAATGGTAGACTGGCCGAGGGGTGTGATGTAGTCCCTGGGACATAACTGTTAATGGTAGCATTATGTAGTGGTCCAATGGCCCCTAAGGGTATGCTAGGTATGGAAGGTATGTGTGCTCCAACCGATGTGGTGTGGGAAAGGCTCTACATCTATGACGTGTAGAGCCAAGTGTACCGAACTGAGGGGGTTGACCCTGAAGACGACGAGATCGTCTTAAATTATCAATGGTGAGAAATATTTAAAAATTTCAATGTAAGGTGGTGATGTAAAAAACTTGAAACCCTAATGCAACAATGAGTGCAAGAAGGGAGTGAAAAAATAAAGGCTCTCAGGCCAACAACCAACCTCAAAAAGCACTTATTATAGCAGTTGTGCTATAATAAGTGGAGGGATGCAACAAAATTGGTCAGAATACCAAAAGTCAAACAGTTCCTAGAAAAAAGTGGTGTTACTAGACCAAAGGTGGGTATTGTATCATACAAACACCTAACTAGAAGTATTGTGAGTCAACAAACGATATCCTCTGCAAGGTGATGAAATCCAAGTCAGACAATATAGAGTGTTGAATCAACGGCTAGATATCCCCCTACTGGGAGGGATACCGGGTAGACAATCCTAAAGAGTGGAAACTAGGATACCCCATTCATGACACGTTCGGTTGGGTGAATCTGCAGTTTGGTTCTATCGCCGTTGTGCACCCTCTTGGGTGTACACCGAGAACTTAGAAAGGTATCCTTCGGTTACTGAATAGATTGCGGTATTCCACTCAGACTTCCGGAACCAGTCTGGCTACTTCAACCCTCCTAAGGGAGAGGCCTTCCCGATAAATTGGTTGATAACCGTGTCAAAATTATAAGGGATTTTGGTACCGTAGAGGACAACCACTATGTCTCAAATGTAATAATTGAGGGGTGTTATTGGAACACCTATCCCCTCAATTCTACCTAACTACAAAATTCTTTTAAGTGCTCCCCAAGTGGGGTTAAAAGTTTGTTGAGTTTAAGGTAAATTTTAAGGCTCAGTTTAAATTATGTGGCAGAGTGGGTGCAAGTGTTGTATTTAAACTGAAATTGATTTGCCTCGCTTGGGCGATTGATTAAAAATGAAAGAAAAGACGCTTCCAGTTTTGCAAAAAATAAAGGCGTTTTTGAAATGTAAATGTTTGAAAAAACTATTCAAAAATAATGGATCTTTGAAATAATTTGAAGGAAAACAAATAACATAAATATTTCAAGAAATAAATGGATCTCTTAAAAGTTGCTTGGAAAAAGTATCGAGCAAATAAATAGTAAAACCTTGATCTAAATAAAATGCAGAAAATCTCTCTTTCAATTACTGAAATTTTTTTAAAAAGACTTTTAATGGAGCATTATAAATAGTAAAAGATTTAATATGGCTGTAAAAATGCAGAAAAATTAATGTTGTAAAATATGCTAAATGGGCAGAAAATACAGCAAAAACTATTTTCAAAAAATTGGCCGAATGCAAAAGAATTGCATTGCGGGTTTTGGGAAAACAGTCGCGATGTGTAGGGTGGGTTTAGGTCGCGCAGTCGCGATGTGCAGCGCAGGTTTCGGCTGCAAAGCCACGATGTGCAGCGCAGGTTTCGGTCACATAGTCGCGATGTGCAGTGCGGCAAATGGTCGCGAAGCCGCGATGTGCAGCGTGTAAAATGGTCGTGAAGCCACGGCGCGCCGCGTGGAAAAAATCTGCGAGGTCACAATGAGCCGCGCGACTGTCGGGAGAAAAGCTGCGAGGAGAAAGCCGAAAAACGAATCCGAAAATGGAAATTTCAGGCTGTTAATGGCAATAGAAAGAGCCAAGATCTAGCACAGCAATGGATCTGCTGTCTAGGATGGCAGATCTATGAATTAAAATGATTAAAACTAAGAAAAACTAAGATCTAAAGCAAAAAACTGAGATCTAAGAATTCAAAGCCAGCGAAGTCGCCAAAAATTGTTGGCTTGGTTTTGCAACCAAGCTTTGTGCAATGTGCACCTATCAACAATGTGAGAGCAGTTTCAATATTGAAAGCAAAAACAACTATAAATTAAATCTAAATCTAAACTAGCATGTGCATATAACAAATAAATCTAAAAACGATTCATAGAAAGAACAAGAAATAAAAGAATGTTTTGTATTATCATTCCTCAAATGGTGAGGATTTGTGGTGTTGAGCAGCTCCAAGGGTGAGATGCTCCAGGCTCCAATGGTCTCTTCTCCAAGATTGCTACAATGGTCAAGAACTCATGAGAGATTTTGACAGCATGAGGATAGGATGATGGATGGATGGAAAGTGAGGAGCCCCTACCACCTTTTTATAGTTTTTGGTGGTGGGGAATACCATTATGGTTTTGAAGAAACCAATGGTATTGACCAACATGGTTTAGGTACCTTTTCCCTCCTTTTTCTTTTTTTGAATATTTTGAATGTTTTTATTCCCTTTTTAATATTTTTGGGAATTCTGGACCCTTTTTGAGGGTTTTTTTTATGCTTTTTGAGAAAAAATATTCATTTTGAGGAGAAAAAGGGGTGTATTATGGTCTTTTGGTGATCTTTTGATGGCTTTAGAGGCTCAAATGGTGGAAAAGTGGACAAATAGGTCATGTGAATAAGTAAATGAGCTAGTGCGCACTTTTTGGGTGTTAACAACTCCTTAGTAGCAGTTCAGAAAATACAGTAAATAAAAGACAATACAGTAAGCCTTTGCAGCAAAGACGAGATAATAAAAATGGTTTTTGTATTGATTATACCTCCAATGTGAAGGTTGATGAAGCCTTTGCAGCAATCCAGGAGGGTTTCTCCCAAGCTCCAGTGTTGTTCATTTCTCTTTCTCCAAAGGGTTTTGGAAATGGACCAAAGGGGCACTCAAATTTGAAAGTAGCTCAAGGGTGAGCTAGGGTTTCAGGAGTGATTTTGGCAGAGTAAGGGTGTGGTTGATTGTGGATATGAAATGAGGGGCCTCCATCACCTATTTATAAGTTTTTAGTGGTGGAGTGCTGGTCCATGGTTTTGGGCATCATATGGTTTAGGTCAGCTGTATAGAGTTTTTGCTTCATTTTTCCCTTTTTCTTGTATTTTTTATTCCCTTTTTAGAGGGTTTTTGTTATTTTGGAGGAATTTTGGATTATTTTTAGGGGGAAAAGGGGTTTTTTGGCCTTTTGGAGGCAAATATAGTAAGAAATATGGACAAATGAGTCATGTAATGGGGTAGATGAGGTAGTGAGCACTTTTTTGGTGTTAACAGATTGCCCCCTGATGTGTGAGGGCAGGAGCTCATCGTATGGTCGATAGACATCATAAGTCTTTTATGGTTTTCTTGGGATGTGGAGAAGAGAAGAAACGAACTAGAGCCCGGAACAATGGTCCCGAACAAACAGCAAAAAATGAAAGTTCATGACCTCAATAATGAATGAGGAATAATCTGAACATATGGACCGAGGCGGGCATTCCCATGCTCGTATCAAGATATAGAACAAGAACAAGAGGGTCCAAAAAGTGGGGACTTGAAATCTACATGGCCTCAAATAATGAATGAGGAAGAATCTCAAGATATGGATGAGGTGGGCATACCCATGCTCGTATCAAGATACATAAAAAATAACTATGAGGCCCGAAAAGGGGGACCTATAAGATACATAGAGAACCACTGTGTACATCATAAGGGTCCAGAGGGGACACAAATCTGGGACATACTGCTGGGATGACCATGTCTAAGCTGAAGAACTGATGCACTGGAATAACAACAATGCTGCTGAGTGTGGTACCAGAGGAACTGATGAGCTGCTGGATCATAATGATGGGGAGTCATACCCTCAATGGTACACTGAACTGGAACTGAACTGGGTACTCAAGGAAGCATATAACTGGATGGCTTCCGAATACAATCGCCAACGCAACCCGGACATCCACGGGAACATATAACTGGGCATTCCAAAGGGACTCACCAATGTGCTAGAGTCGGGGGAAATCCGGGGTCTTAGACCAATAACTGAAGGGATATAAACCCTGTGCGATTCTCAATGATGCGATCAAGGTGTTGAAGTCGAGCATGTGAGAAACAACCACTCGAAGAGGAAATGATGACTCCTCTCAAAATGGTCCGTAGGCACTCACCACAGATGGTGATGGGTCCAAGGCGCAGGGACCTCTGGGTCTATCCTCTGGAATAGAGGGGCTGTCGTCGACAGAGGGAGACCTGCAACTAGC
The DNA here is from genome assembly GCA_027924585.1 of Larix kaempferi. Classification (NCBI taxonomy): domain Eukaryota; kingdom Viridiplantae; phylum Streptophyta; class Pinopsida; order Pinales; family Pinaceae; genus Larix; species Larix kaempferi. The sequence continues at coordinate 8,627,166 of BSBM01000252.1, forward strand.
AAGGAAATGATGTTTCCTTCATAGGAGCGCTAGGTGGAGAACCGAAGTGTGAGAGTACTGATGGTACGACTGACATACTGTGGGGGATAACTGGGAAAGTAGAGTGGGTGGACTCAAACTTCATCTGTTCAGAGTATGATGGCGGGGATGATCGGGAAGCATATGAAATTGACTGGTGGGAAAGGGATCATAGCTGTAATGGATCAAGGATAGTGACTGGGGTGAGTGGTACTCAAGTTGGTGGAAAGTGGCAAGAGACTGCAGAATACTCTGAACAAAGGCGACCTTACTGGGGGTGCTTCCGAGATGATCGATCATAGTGCCAAGAGGCACGGGGGGACTTCTTCATGGGTTAAGGAACTAGAAGAAGTGTGTTTAACATGGTACTGTCGTGTGGATTTATACGAGCCCAGGACAGTTCATGCTCGTGATTGCTTTCAATTTTAAGGAGTCTGAAAGCGATAAGAAGACTCTAAAATAATGGAATGGTACTGTCGTGTGGATTTGTACGAGCCCAGGACGGTGCATGCTCGTGGTTGCTTTCAATTTTAGAGAGTCTGAAAGCGATAAGAAGACTCCAGGGGGTTTCTTTTTCGTGTGTTAGTCTCCAAGGCCCAAAGAAGCATAAAAGGATGCAATGAAGAACTCTTCTAGCCGGTGTGACTAGAGTATTCATTTTTTGTAATTAGTCTACCAGGTCCGGAAAAGGGTTAAACTTATACTAGATAGACGCCCTTTCAGGTACTTTAACGAGCATGAAAGGAAGCAAGATTGCTCGGTGATCTTTTCATTGTTTTAGGAGTCAGAAAAGAGCTTAACAAAAACTCCCTAAGTGCCTTTTTCGTAAAGGACTTGTCCGGCCCGAAAAAGGGATAAAATTATACCGAACAAAAGGAATGGCCAGGCAAGGAGGAAGTGCTCAATCAAGGAACATTGATGATGACCAAGAATGAGGGAGGGGGGGAACACTGGTGGGCCTCCTTGCGGGATAATGAATGGTGGCAAAATAACGAAATAATTGCAGTATGAAAGGAGTGAATGGCTCATGAAAAAATGTGGAACAATCCGATGGCAGTCGATGTGGTGCGAAAATCAAGGCAGCAAGGTCTCGGGACACAATGTTGAAATTGTACCTGGTGAGAGAGAGAAATGATCTCAAGCATCATCACGAGATCAAAAAACTGAATCCGGCGATATAAAAAATGTCAAGAACGGATAACGGCCGATGTGGCACACAAACCAAGGCGACCGTGGACGTTTTGGAAAAATAAAAAATAAATAAAAAAATATTTGTGGATGAGAGCGAGAAATGATCTCAAGCATCATCACGGGCTCGAAAAAATGAATCCGAGGCTATAAAATATATAAAAAACGGAGAGCAGCCGAAGTGGCACGCAAACCAAGGCGACTAGTGGTGTCTAGAAAAATGCTCAAAAAGTTTTTGGTGAGAGCGAGAAATGATCTCAAGCATCATCACGGGCACGGAAATATGAATGCGACGGTGCAAATGGTGCGAAAAATGGAGGTCATAAGGACTCTGGAATGGTCAAAGGAAATAACTGGGTTAAAAAATGGTTGCAAATAAAGGTGAGCCCACCAAGCCAAGGATGCAGTGGTGGGGAGAAATGATGACTCGCGGGGGAAGAATACTAGGTGTATCAAATCAAATCAAATCTACAAGTGATATGTGACCTCAAAAATGGTTGAGATCACGCATGTGAAAAAGTGAGTAGGGTTAATAACCTTCCCTCATGCTATGTGCAGGGGGTTTGTGATTGTGGATCACATATGTGTTGGTTTGAACAATGGGATCATTAAAATGCTAAGATAGATGTGATGGGGAAGGTTCAAAATGATTGAGCATGCCCCCTATCACAGGGTTGAGGTAATCTATTATTCCCCCTAACTCAGAGGTGGCAATGTCGTGCTCTATGATAGCAGGGTCAAGACCAGGCATTTCGGTATAGGACCAGGAAAAGACATCACGAAACTCTTGGAAAAGTTTCGTGTACTCTCTGATCTCGTACTCAGTGCAGGAGGCTCCTAATGTAATGAGTTCAGGAGCACTGACTGGGGAAGAGATATCAATGTGGATTGTAGGTGAAATATTGGCCATGTTACCTTCCTCAAAGGCATCAGGAGAGGGAATGGGATCCTTAAACCAGTTGACTTTAGTGGGAAGGAAATATTTGGACTCAACCGCAAATTGGGTGGCTGTGGTGGAGGAGGACTCTTCTGGGAGTAAATAGGAATGATGGTGCATGTCTTCCCAGGGATAATCTGGGGCAGTGAGAGCCTCTAGAATCTCCTCATCATGGCGGAAACTTTGAGTTGTCAAATCGGTTGACGAGGAAGTGGTAGTCGAAGAGATCATATAGATGGTGTTAATCTCTCCGGATGAGGGTGATACTGGGGGGTGGATCTTCTCAATTGTGGGGGGTGTTGTCTCAAGGTCCAAATTATTCATCTCGTAGAGAGATGCTCTGTAATCTGGGAGATCAGGACAGTGGTGTGAGTAATGGCCGTAAATACCGCATATGGCACAAGGGTGGTTGGTATGCAGTGATTTATCACGAGGCTTAGGGATTGGATTGAGTTGGAAAACCGAGATGTTGGGGTCGTCGTCAAGCATTTGCATGTGTTCCTGTAATGTAGGTAATTGTGGACATTGATGAGTCAGATGGCCTAATTCATCACACAATGAGCATTTGGGAGGAGCACGAAACACGGGGGGGGTGTTTAACTATTTTGGGTGGGGGTATAGCAGTGTATGTTTGTGGGCCTCTGCCCCTAGTGTGCTTGATAAGAAGGGGGGGATTCGTAGATGACGAGGGGGTAGTGACACGGGGAGGTGGTTGACTAGTAGTGGAAATGGGTTGCAACAGTTGTAGGACGACATTTGGCATCGGCGAGGGAACGGGAGGCGAAATATACCACACAGGTAATCCTAAGGTTAACCCGGGGAGGCTAAGAGTATCCATAACCGGGGCGCTTACTACTCCCAAGGGAGGGAATAGGAAGGGGATTGTGTGGATGGGTGTAACACCAATGTGACTAGGTACCAATGGTGGTTTGGGTAACAAGGGCAGTTGATTATTGGGTGTTTGTGTATTGTGGGAAAGGGTACATAGGTCAGATACTTCGGTCGCGGGTGACGGGGGTGGAATGGATTGGAATGTTGAGGTCATCGGCGTATCTGAGTAAATTATGGGTCCCACAGAGGAAACCAACGAGGTAGTTGCACCACAAATAGGTTATTCAACCATGGGGAGAACATTTTCGGGTGCAGCGGGGGCATTGGGATCGTAATAGGTGAGTTGATCGACCTTGACCACGCGTCCGTCATGGGGGAACATCATAGTACAAAAAATGGATGAGGCAACCGCCTGCATGGCATACATGTAGTTGCGGCCAAGCAAGAGGTTATAATCAAGTTGGGCATTGATGACCTCTATGTCAATGAGCACTGTTTTACCAGCCAACTGGATGGGGACATTAGCTAATAGACCTTGGGGTTGAGCCGAACGGCCGTCGTAGGCTCGCAACGCAGTGGAGGACTGCTGGAGAGTAGGGGATCCCAACTTCTGCCAAATGAATGTGGACATAATGCATGTAGAGACACCTTCATCGATAATGCACCGATGGATGACAAGATTCCGAACGGAAATAGAAACTTGGAACGCTAAAGTGGAAGGCAGACGTGGTTCGGACTGGTCCAAATCGAAGGCCATCAGTCGAGAATCATTTGGGTCAATAGCACCAATGGCGGAAAGCAAAGTCTTGTGCTGTGAAGGACAGTTTTTTAAGACTTATAACGCAAACATGGCTACGAGAGACTGGGCTAAGTCATCTACAATGTTGTAATTTGACGTGGCACGAGCATTGGGATTATTGTTGATGCGACGAAGTGGGAATCGAGGTGCTTTGGAGGCGCCATCTAGTGGAGCCGGAGGTATACGTAAGGTCTGATCAGTGGGATGAGCGTTAGTGTTTTTGTTAGCGGGTGGGGCTTCAGGGGTGGAGCCATATTGGTTTCGACGGGTTTGGAGGTTGACATCGGCGGATGACATCATTAACAAGTGATGGGTACCTGAGTCTAACATGGGTTGATCAGGAGCGGCATAAGTGATCTGCTGTTGTGGTGGTGGTTTCCTTGAGGGGGAGCCAACGGCTGAGTATTCACTACGCCTTGGGTTGGTAAGGGGTTTTGTAACACCAAGGGTTGATGTTGAGGTGGTGGGGGGTTGGGCGACACCTGAGGAGCCGCATGTCCTTGGCGATGGGCATCATCAGTTCAGAGTTGCCGAGCTCGCTCCAAATGTGGGCAAGCATGTGTGTAGTGGCCATAGATCCCGCAAATAGAACAGGGATGGTTTGTTCGCAAATTAGGATTTTTGGCCTGCTTGGGCGGCCGATCAAGGTTCTGTTTGGAAGGTGTCGTGTTATTGTTGTTTGGGGGATTGGGAGGTTGACCAGCTTGGTCTGGAGGGGGGTTTTTTCCATGGTTATGGCCTTTGCCATAGTTTTGTTGGCCCTGTTGGCGCTGGTTATTTTGGTTCTGCTGCGGATTCTATTAGCTGTACACTTGCCCTTGGGCAGCAGGTGGGTTCTGGAGTTGTGCAGGTGCGAGAGCAGGCTGTGGTGGATAATAAATAGGTGGAGGATGCGAAGGTGCTGAACCTTGTGGGGGTTGTTGATACATCTACGGAACGGGTTGTGGGTTTTCCGCAGGGGCTTCCTGTGGCGGGTAATAAGCAGGTTGGGCTTGAGAGGACACAGGAGCTGGTGCAGCCTCTGGGTGGTAATATGGCTGAGGTGCGACGGGGTGGGGGCATAAGCGGGGGATGGATGACCAAAGCACTAAGGTGGACATGAGGGTCCGTGGGAATGGTGGTGATGTGCCATAGGAGCATACGAATTGGTTGCTCCGGACTGTGATGTAGCCCACGAAAAGTCGGGGCCATGGCTAGGACGTGCTATGGAAAAGGGTTGGGGATGCGAGGCAACACGGCCAATGATGCCATTTGCGGCATGGGATGCCCCTGGCGCATCATGTCGGGAGGATTCATTGCGAGGGGCGTCAGGTATGATGGAATACAGATAACCTGACTGGGCGTAAATAAGGTCAAATTGCTGGGCTTTGAGGATGGCCTCTTCTTCGGACTGGGGTCATTCGGATGCCACATCCTTGGCAATGACAGGAAGGAGGGATTTTAGAAACCAATATAAGAAGATATGGTCGTCTAACTTGATTTTGCAGAGGCTGCGATGTCGACGCCACTCATGAATGTGGTCAGTGATGTGGGTAGCCATGTTTTGTCTACAAGACAGTAGGATCTCAAATCCTGCGTCATAGTGGACAGGTAACTGAAAGAACTGCAGGAAAGTCGAGGCAAGGGAAGTAAAGGTGGCATGGGTCCCATGGGGCTACTCGATGTACCACTTAGCTGCAGAGCCAGTGAGGGTGCGCTGTAACAGACGGAGGCAGACAGAGTCGTCCACTGTGGAGTTGGAGGAACACCATAGATGGAAGGACATAATATGGTTCTGGGGGTCTTCACCTGCCTTTCCCTCAAACTTAGGGATGTCGGAGGGGAGCTTGGTGGGCATGTGAGGCCACGCAGGGTCGTGTCTGATGGGATCGTTAGTCAGTCTAGCTAGGTCAGGAAGGTTGAGACTAGCCGTGAATGGAAAACTAGTAGAAGGATGTGACATACTAGCGGTTATGACCATGTTGGAGACAATGCCCCCAAGTGGAGGGGTTGGGTTTGGGATGTTGCCCCCAAGTGGAGGAACGAAAGTGGTATGGGATAGTCCTGCACCGCCAAGGGTAGTGGGAGTCACTGATGGAGTGGGGATAGGTATGCCAGCTACTGGAATGGGTACAGTGATCGAAATGGTAGATGTGGGTCCCATCAAGGGAATACCCAAAGCAGGTGTGGTAGCTGGTGTGGTGGTGGATGCTCCACCAATGGTCTCCACAAAGAAAGGGGTGGAAGTCACGCCAGCCATGGGGCTGGTTGGTATAGTGTAAGTGGGGTTCTCAGACTCTGCCTCAAAATCAGAGGTAAAATAAGGGGTGTTTAGATCGGGTGACGGAGTTCTATGCCGTTGACGAGTGGAGTCGAGTGACAAAGCTCGAGATCTATGATGAGTGGTATCAAGTGATGAAGATCTACGTCTATGACAGCTGATGTCAAGTGAACCGTGCTGTGGGGGCTCGCCCCGGAGGCGCCGAGAATGTCTCGGGGACTCAATGGTGACAGATGGTGTCAAGTATCTAGAGGTTTTGTTGAGTGAAAAACAACTCAAAAACCCAAATGCAACCGAGTGTGCAGAAGGAGAGCTCAAAAAATATGGCACTCAGGCCAACAACCAACTCAAAACACTTACTGTAACAGTTGTGCTACAATAAGTGGAGTATCAACAGAAATGGTCAGAATACCAACAAGCAGCGGGTTTCCTAGAAAATAAAGTAAAATAAAATAAAAATAGTGGACTCGCTAGACCAAAAGGAGGTAAGGGAGCATGCAAATACCTAGCTAAATAACATTCTGACTCAACTAGACATATCCTCTGCAAGGTGATGAAATCCAAGTCAGACAATATGGATAGTAGAGCCAAGTGGGTAAAGATATCCCCCTACCGGGAGGGACACTGGGTAGTCAATCCTAGAAGAAAAGCAACTAAGATACCCCGTTCATGACACGTTCGGTTGGGTGAATCTGTTGTTTGGTTCTATCGCCACTGTATCCCCATACGGGTGATACACCAAGAATTGCGAAAGGTATCCTTCAGTTACTGAATGGATTGCGTTATTCCACTCAGGCTTCCGGAACCAGTTTGGCGACTTCAAACCTCCGAGGGGAGAGGCCTTCCCGATAAATTGGTTTTAAACCGTGTCAAAAAATACTAGGGGATTTTGGTTCCCTAATGGACAAAATCTATGTCTCAAGTGTAAGCAACCGAGGGGTGTTATTTGGATGCCTATCCCCCCAATCCTACCTAACTACAAAAATTCTTATGTGTTCCCCAAGTGGGGTTAGAATGTTGGTTGTGTTAAGTAGTATTTTAGGGCTCACTTGAATTAGGTGACAGAGTGTGTGCATGTGAGATGACGAACCCAAGTAAAAGTGCCACGGGGTGGGCAACTTTCTAACTAAAAATATCAATGCAGAATTTAAACTTTAAAATGCAAAATTTTCTTTTTTCAATTTAAAATGTTGAAATTTTAAAAAAATATTCTGTAAATGAAACAAAAATGATACTGCAGAAAAAGGGCTGTAGGGAATTATGGCTGCAGATAGGACAAATGGTTGTGCAGGTGTAGAAAATATTGCAACAAAATGTTGGGTTCAAAACAGTGAAAAAAGTGCAGAAAACAGATCGCGGGTCTGTGGCAAATTTGAGCGGTCGGACCGCGGGAAACAGCGCAACAGTCGCGGACGGGTTGCGGGATTTTGGCCGAAAGACGCAGGCGGACCACAAGAAAAAAGGTCAAAAGTCGCAGGCGGGTTGCAGGAAAACGGCTGAAAGCCGCAAGCGGGACGCAGGAAAAAGGCCGAAAGACGCAGGTGGGTTGCAGGAAAATGGCTAAAAGCCGCAAGCAGGACGCGGGAAAACGACCGAAAGATGCAGGCGGGTTGCAGCAAAATGGCTGAAAGCCGCAAGCGAGACGTGGGAAAAAGGTCGAAAGACGCAGGCAGGTTGCAGGAAAATGGCTGAAAGCAGCAGACGGCCCGCGAAAAAATGGGTTATCAGCCGTGGTCGGACCGCACGAAACAAGCTGATAGCCGCGGCAGATCGCAGGTAACAGACTGGAAACCGTCGATAGAGCGCCGGAAATAGTTTGAGAGTCGCGGTCGGATCACAGGTAAATGCTTGAAAGACGTGGTTGGAATGCAACTACGGGGGCAAAAGACGCAGTTTAGGGCAGCTGAAAGGAAAAAACAGAAAACTATTGCAAAAAATTAAAAATATTTAAAACTTTAAAACTATAACCAGAAATTCAAAGGAACACAAGGGGAGTCGCCAAAACTATAGCTAGGGTTTTCACCCTAGCTTGTGCAAATGAGTACCTACTAAGGAGAATAGACTCCTTAGTAGCAGTTCAGAAAATACAGTAAATAAAAGACAGTACAGTAAAACATTAAACTACTCTAAGCATGTGCATAAACAGAAAAGACGAGATAATAAAAATGGTTTTTGTATTGATTATACCTCCAATGTGAAGGTTAATGAAGCCTTTGCAGCATTCCAGGAGGGTTGCTCCCAAGATCCAGTGTTGTTCCTTTCTCTTTCTCCAAAGGGTTTTGGAAATGGGTTAAAGGGGCACTCAAATGTGAAAGTAGCTCAAGGGTGATCTAGGGTTTCATGAGTGATTTTGGCAGAGTAAGGGTGTGGTTGACTGTGGATATGAAATGAGGGGCCTCCATCACCTATTTATAGGTTTTTAGTGGTAGAGTGTTGGCCCATGGTTTTGGGAACCATATGGTTTAGGTCAACTGTATAGGGTTTTTGCTTCCTTTTTCCCTCTTTTTCCTCTTTTTTGTATTTTTTATTCCCTTTTTAGAGGGTTTTTGCTATTTTGGAGGAATTTTGGATTATTTTTAGGGAAAAAAGGGGGTTTTTTGGCCTTTTGGAGGCAAATATGGTAGGAAATATGGACAAATGAGTCATGTAATGGGGTAGATGAGGTAGTGAGCACTTTTTGGGTGTTAACAACTATGGCCAACCATAGAGAAAAATATACAAAAAGCAATAGCCCACAACTAACCAAACTAATAAAATAATGAAACTTGCATAGTAGAATCATCAAATGAAAGTATGTGATGCATGAGGAAAGGTACCAAAAAATAATTAAGCAATTGTTTGGCACAAGAAGAATTAACAAAAAAAAATATTGGATGAAAAGGTGGAGAGTTTGAGCTTTAAATAAACGCTACTAGCTCATGAGTCAAGGCGAGATTTGTTGGAATTAATGCATAGAGTTCATGGGGCTTGAAGATAAATTCAAAAATCCTGACTATCGATACGTGATAGTAATTGAATCAACAAAGTCTCGATGAGTCGGCAATGTCGCATAATGGTTGTTTGTAGACTATAACTACAATAATAAAAATATGTCGTATTTATATAAACTATTGTGATGAAAGTAAACTATATAAATGTGCTAATCAATGAAGGATTGAGCGAGTTCAATGTTCTAAGGGATTTTTTATGCCAAAGACAAACTCAATTCATATGAGTACCATATTTGAAATGTAGAAAAGGATAATAAAATTTTGCACCAAAATTTTCTTTCAAAGAACAATTATAATCAAAGTAGCATGGAAATGAATATTTAAAAAAAATGAAATTCCAATTTAAGAGAGATGTGGGTAGTAAGAACAATCTATTTGTGTTTACCATATGATGTTTTATGATGTTAAATCCGTGTAAAGTAATGTTGTCTTTATTGTATCTCTACAAAGTGAACCAACTGTGAGACCCACCCACATATTTAGTTTTCACTTGTGAGTGGCACCCACAAATTTATTTATTTTTATTCATGTCACAATCAGTTATGAACCTTGGGTTCTAGAAAACTATATAAACCTCCTTAGATTGTTCATTATTATGTAGTTTGGTTAAATTTGTATTCGACAAAATATATTTTTTCATACTAGGTAAACTTGCTTTGTATAATGTCATTATAGAAAATAGTTGCCCCTCATTAATATGTAATACATTCACATTTTTTATTGTTTATTATATGGTGCATGCAATGAGAATTTTCATGAACTTGAACCATCAACAAATTGGATAAAAACATAATTGGATTCAACTCAATGTGTGGACAGATGGAATATGGCTCCACTTCCAAGTTACAACTATTAATATGACATGTTTTTGTTGAAATAAAGGATAAATTTCGATCAAAATGTTGACCATTCTTATTAAATTTATGTAAAAAAAATATTGTATCGAAGTACAATTCATAATTCTTCTTTTTAAAGTTTCGGAGCAATGGAACATCAATTCAAACAAAATTTAAATTCGTCATCAACCAAATTTTCACACCCATGAAATTTCAAAACCACTCTCAAATTTGTCATTATAGATTATTTAATAACATGGAAGAAAAATTTGAAATTTGAAGTAATAGAATCCTTAATGCATATCCAATGAATGGACCATTACACAAAGAATGTAATGAGTTATGTAAAAAGTCAAAACCCTTTGGAATAGTGACTATTGTTTTCACTCTTTTCAATTAGTTGTATGGGTTGCAAAATAATTTACTCAATTTTAGAATATTTCTAAATAATTTACTATTAAAAATTTTATTGTAAAATTAAAAATATCATTTAAATATTCTTTGATTGGATTAAAAAAAGGTGACTAGATTGTTTTTTCATTGCCAAATCAACGAAAAAAGGTCAAAGAAAAAATTTCAAAAAATACAATACTCTTTTTGCAATGTGTAATAAAGTTGATATGAATGCAAGTACAATTTCTTTATTAATTTTTTAATACATGATTTGACAAGTTGAAAAAAACACACGTACAATTTCTTTATTAGGTTTTTAATACATGATTTGACATTGTGAAAAAAAGTACACATGTCATAAAATTTTACTTGTAAAACACTCTACAACAATTGAATACTATAGATTGACAAGGTAAATATGATCAATAACAATTATTGAATCTAAGGAATTTTATTTCAATATATAAATTTCCAAGTTAAAGATATTAAAATTTTCAAATTCAAAATAATATATATTTTTAATTTAATTATAACTTTTATTCCAACTTCAAATTTCAAAACTTGTTCAATATACTCTTATATCATAAAGTGTTATACATAAAATTCTCAAAATAACATAAAAATTGAAAGAAAGAGTGACCCAACGCCTTGAGAAATAAATAGAGATAAATACGAAGCCTCTTAGAGGGAGCAATCTCTTTATACATTTCATCAAACGTGCAAAACAAGATGAGATGATCTTAAAACTAGGTCTCCTTGGCACAAATATAGGAGACAAAGGGTACAATTACAATTATAGTCAACTAGACAAATACAATTAATGTCCTAGCTAACCAATAAAGATAATTCTAATAGAATAATAGAAATGTAGTGCCACAATATTGTAACGTACCCACCCATCCATCCAAGGCAAGGGAGAGTACATGATGGCAATCTCTGGGGCTTTTCATAATATTCATCCCATTCATTAGATTCACACCATTAAAAGAGATGTGTGCATATGGGAAACAAGAAATTATGCACAGCGGAATTTAAAGCATTACCCACACACATATCATATGCATACAGCATATCAAAATAGTCATCCATTTAAACATTGCAGAAGTAAATCACATAATCAAAGAAACACTTATCTTTATGGTAGAATGGTCCCCAAGCAACTAGCTATGTCGCTGCAACGTTCCACCCAACCATAGGCTCTTCGACAACTTATACTGAGTCCGTCCGAAGGCCACCCCCGAGCTGGGCATGATTCTCACAAGGAAAAGGGGACATTCACTCATTCACAACCCATTTCTCATTTCCTCTCAGCCAAGCCAATGCACAACTGGGTTTATCAGGCTGCATTTGAACCCTGGAGGCTTACACTCAAGATCAAGCCAAAGCAATGGATTTTCCAACAAGATGGCCATGGGTTTGGGCTTTCCCAAATTGTTTCCATTCAAAAACGAAATGTGGGATGAGGAAATACATTCACAGGGAGGAAAAATGATTTCTCCCCAACCATCTCAGCATTTAACAGCCATAATGGTCTCTATGGAACCCCAATTCGATTTTCCATCTTCCCCACTGGTATACAGTACAAAAACGCCCTTCCCCAGCTGAGGATCAAGGAGAACACCCAAAAACATGGCTGGAAAATGCCCAGGTAGATCCCCACTCGTGAGGGAGAGCAATTGGTTGATGGATAATGGCTTGGGGAGCAATTCATGGCTCTTTTCTTGCCCAAGAAGCAAAACATGATTTCCCATGCAGGGTGGCTTGCCCGTACCCGAATTTGGACAGCCATACCTCCCATTCCCCAAGGCATTAACTACCTCAACCAACTCTTGGGAGAAATCAATGATTGGGTACAAAAGTCAACATGAGTAGTTGAGGGTTTGATGGGTTCTCTCATTGACACTTGGCTTGACTTGATTGGCTCAAGGGTTTGAATGTTTTCCCTCCCAATTTCTTGTAAAATCATGCCCCCATCTCTTTGTTGCATTGCATAGCTAGTTGTGGGTATTTTTATTAAAATGCATCTTACATGATATTGAAATTCCAATGTGCCTGGCTAGCACACAAGCCATATGCATCACTAAATCGATGGCGAGGCCTTGGCCTTGAGCTCCTCACCATGATTTCATAACAATATTACATCAATTACATTTGAATGTAATGGGGTCAATAATGGGGACATTACAAATATATAAGGCTTAACATGTCCCTCCCCTTTAAACAAGTGTTGTCCTCAACACTTGATTAGCTCTGGATGTTTCTACATGAAGAACTCATCTTCCCATGTCACCTTTTCTATTGGCAAGTTCTTCCACTTGATGAGGTACTCAGTAATAACTCAATTTCGCAATTGCTTGATTCTTGTGCAAGGATTCTTTTAGGATCTAATATAAATTTCCCTTCTTCATCAAATTATGGTAAAATAATCTGGACTAGGATCTTGTCACTAATTACCATTTTTAGGAAAGAAACATGAAAGACTGAATGTACACGAGAATATGGAGGAAACTTCAATTTGCAAGTCACATTTCCAATCCTCTCCAACACCTCATAGGGACCATAGTACTTGGGTGTTAATTTATTATCCCTTTTCTACTTAAGGGACATGTTTGTATGGTTATAGCCTAAAAAATACCCAATCTCCCACTTCAAATTTCCTTTCGCTACAATGTTGATATGCTTGTTGTTTCTCTATATTTTGTGCTATAGCCAAGTTATCTTTCAATAGGTGATGAACCTCTTATCGGTACTCTATATGATCCTCCATTGATTGAACCTTAGATTTATCTTTCAAGGATGATGTGATGGAAGGAGGATGATATCCATAAAGTTCCATAAATGTTGATATTTTTAATGAAGTATAGAAAGTTGTGTTGTACCACCATTTTGCTAAGGGAACCCACTTAACCCATTATGTTTGTTTATCATACGCAAAGCAAGAAAGATACCCTTGTAGTAATTTATTTGCAATCTCAGTGTGCCCATCATATTGGCGATAGTAAGAGGAGTTGTGAACCAACTGAGTGACCAAACAAAAAAATAATTCCTTCAAAAAATTACCATTGGAAATTGGATCTCTATCACTTACAATAATTTAGGGGATTTTGTGTAGCTTCTGAACTATTTCCATGAATGTTGCAACTAATGTACTTGCTTTAAAAGGATTAGAAATAGAGAAGAAATGGGCATACTTTGTGAGTCGATCCACTACTACCATGATGTCGTTCTTTCCTTCTGACTTTGGTAGACCTATGATAAAATCCATTGAGACCTCTTCCTAACATTGATTTGTCATGTCTAATGGTTATATAAGACCTAATGTCTTGATTACTCTCCTTTGTTATGTTGGCAAACCAAACATTTTGCCACAAAATTTTGCACATCAGTTTTATGACCTTCCCAAAAAAAATCCTTCTTGATCCTATTGTAAGTTTTCAAGAACCATGAATGTCCTCCTATAAGAGAACTATGGAATTCCAAAAGGACCTTCTATTTGAGTTTAGAATTCTTACATAAATATAGGTGATCCTTGTAATGTACCCAAATAAGTTGTCTTAGGTTAAGTAGTTAATTAAATAAATAACTAATAGTCACTTCTATTTAGAAGAGGAGTGGCTCATTACTTCAAATGATTAGGGCCATCAATATGGGTCAAAACATGGGCTCTTCCATCCCTAAATGTCATTTTTGTGAGTGAACAATGACACTTTAAGTGTCGTCTTTTGAATTGTCATCACATGCGGAGAAGTGTCATTTTGAGCTATAACAGACGCCCCTTAATGTGTGAGGTTAGAAGAGAACGTGATGGATGAAGTACATTATAATAAGTGGTGGAATGGGAAGCACAGTAGACCAAGGCCGAGATTCCAAGACCCTTAGTTCCAACAAATTACATGCAACAGAGAGATAGGTGTCAGGCATTCTTTTCCCTGAGATGGACATATCCATACTCAAAATGATAAAACATGACCTCCAAATTGTATACACTACGGATCCTTGACATATATGAACGATGTAGTGATAATGGCCATGAAATAATACACAATGGATCCATGTGAAATATAGAGGTGGATCATGATCATGAAGATAATTCACAGTGGATCCATGCTAATTAGGAGATCACAACCACAAATAGATACGCAGTGGATCTATGTCAATCTGGAGATCATAGCCATGAATAGGTACATAGTGGATCATGTATCAACATGCATCAAGAAAATAATATGTAACTGATCGGATTAATGGTTCTCCCAATGGTACTAGTGTCATATGAGGTGTGGTACACTCTTGCACAACTCGAACAATAGAAAAATGTGAGAATTTTATTGTTGGATCAAGGTCTTCCATCCAAATTGCCGAGAGGTACGAATCCTATCCATGTGAATAAATGATATAAAGTTGAGCATGGAGGACGCCATTTTAATAGTAGTCATTAATGTATACTGTTAACAAACACGAAGCAACCCACCGATGATGATAATGGGCACCAAGGTACCTAGTACATTCTAACAAGTGTGAATAGTTGCCTTGGATTTGAACACTTGTAGAATCTATCGAGTAGGAGACATTGATGTATTCCCACTACCAAATAGTGAGGGTGTTAGAAAAACAGGATCACAGAGCAATAACAATAAACATAAATGCAAATATAATCACACATACAAATTACAAGAGAGACACAGATATATCGTGGTTCACCCAACTTGGGCTACATCCACACTGAATTTGCCAATCCTTATTATTATTATTGTCCAGCAAGGTGAAGGGATACAACCTGCAGCACAACCGCTGCACTTCCTCTTCTCTGTTTCACAGTCTCTCTCCTGATCTCGGAGATCTTTACAATGCATAAAACCTAATACATTATCATCCCTAGCCGTATTACAATGTCTTTATTTTATAAGGGAAATACCACGGGATACCCAAAACCATGGGCCCGCAAAACAGATGGCGAAAACAGCCCCAAAAATTTTCTTCGGGGGCGATGCCCCCCCACACCCCCCCGCTGGGGTGACTGTACAGTCCACCTACATATCATATAAAACTGGGGTACAAACATGGCTGATACAATATCATCTATGAGACTAGAAGATCTGGCTCCAAAACCAACAGAGGGAACCTCCCATTGATGATTGCAAGCCCCAAGGTACTAACAAAACTCTAGATCTTGTTCCTGGAGCATAAAGAGTTGAATTCGATGGGAACATACCCATTGGAAGGGAGGTATTACGGCATACCCCATCATCGAACATGAGGAAATATCAGGGATTTGATTTGACTTGGGAAGGGACTGGGACAAAGTTTTGTAGAATGGACCATTGAGTACGTCTCCTACCTGCACCGGATGTAAATAGTGCACGGAAGAAACCCCCTGAGAAACAACCGATAATAAAATCCATTAATAGGGCAAGGAATTCCACCAATGATGAAAATGGAATCAAAGGTACAATATGAATCCCAAATTTTGAATAGATTTCTTGACGTCAAACATCATTGGAAACCACTCAATCAGTGACTAATGATGACTAGAGTGCAATGTTACTTCCAATGATGTAAACAAGTCCAAGGTGCTACGACTCTAGGTTAATGCCTTAGAGCATATGAGTCCTCGTTGATGAGACAAAAATCACTTGTGAGAAGTCAATGGGGACCTTCCACACAAGCACAAGTCCTAACATTGATTACATTGATACATAATGAGAACATATTGACATTAGGGAATGGTCGAAACATGAGGTCAAGGCAACTAAAGGATGGCCGGCACATGTTATATCCTTGAATAGTGAGCACGACACAGTAGTGACTTAGGAAAATTTTGACACAAAGGGACCAACGATGTAAATCTACAATGCAAGAGATATTGATTATCCATATGATTGGAAGAGTAACCAACCGAAGGAGTAATAACTCTAAGACCAAGGCTTAAATCCTAAGGCCAAAAAGTAGAACCCAACTTGTTGAGAGACTCAAGACTGGTGCTATGTTCAAGGATGACTCATCTATAACTGTTTGATGGATGTTTGACCTTTCGGTCAAAACCTGAATCTAAAAGGTTGCATGATGAGGTAGGAGAGGCTTCCAATTGTCCAAATAAAATTTCAATAACTAATTATCCAAAGGATCCATAGCCCCTATAGCTGAAAGCAGGTTCTTTCATTGAGTAGGACAAATCCAGAGTACTTTGGGGGTGGCCATTGCACAAGGAGCCTGAGCCAGATCTTCCACTAAGATATAGTTTTGAGCAACACATGCATTTGGATTGTACATCGCTTTTTTTCATAATTCCTTTTAATATTATGGGCATAGTGTCATTCATTGGTTTCTCTATGTATAATAGTTGAGTTGTTTCTGACTCGGGACCCTTTTTTCCTTTGGATCTAGATGTGGTTAACTCATAGTTTCTATTCCTTGTTTGGAGGTTTGTTTCCTGGTGACACTTGAAAACTTTTCTTTGGATTGGACTTCCCCCTTTTGAGGAGACACCCTGATTTCCCCCTTGTTAGGTTGAAAGGTTTGGGTTAGCAGTAGCAATCATTTATAGCTGATATCAATGGAACGAATTAGTTAGCACAATTGGTTGCTTGTTAGATTCATGTTGTGCCGACAACCATTGAGAAGCCTCCAACTAGGGGCATAAGTAAGTTTGGTGATACTCTGTGCAAAGCCTACATAGAAATTTTTCCTTTCTTTTTTTCCTTTTTACCCCCACCAACATTGTTATTGTTATTGTTACCTGTATTATTGTTTCCCTTATTCCCATTTTTATTATTCTTATTCTTCTTCCTTTCGGGTTGTTGGTTACCCTTACATTGGACATTTGTACTGACAGGATGTCTGAGGGAGGGTTGGGTTTGGTACTTTTTTTGTTCTTATTTCCAGTTGTAAGTGCATTCTAGTTGACACCCTGGCAAGCTGAGGCATTCTCAACTAAACCTATCACACCATCAACATGAGGTCCAAGGGTGGGTTTGGTCGGATCAGTATCTTCTCTATGAGTAATAGGTAGTATCTCATACAATATTCTTGACTGGGAATAAAATAAGTCAAGTTGTTGAGCCTTGATAATGTCTTGTTATTATATTTTTAGTTTAGAGAGGGCCACATCCTTCGCAATGAATGATTGTGATGACTTAATGAACTAGTATATTAAGAACTCGTTAGGAATTTGTGCCTTTGTTAAACTTCATCTCCTCCTCTATTCATGAATGTGATCATAAATATGTGGACATCTCATGCCTGGATGAAGTCAAGCATTCTGTGCTAGTCTCATAGTGGACTAGTAACTGGAATGGCTTAAAATTGTCATGGAAATTGCATTAAAGTTATAAAAGGAAGCTCATGGAAATTCAATGTACCACTTCGCTACTACCTTGTTAAGGTCCTTTACAATAGCCACAACCTAATGGAATCATCCATTAATGAGTTCAAACAACACCGAAGATGGAATGTCCTCACATGGTTAGCTAGGTCTTCTTTAGGCTTCCCTTCAAAATTAGTAATGCATGAAGGAAGTTTGGTAGTGATAGGGGGCCATCTAGGATAGTGTAACACCGGTTCATTGGTTAACTTCGTCAAATCTGGAAAATTCAAAGTATCCAAGAATGGTAACTTTGTCTGAGACATAGAATTCCATATCTTGCGTGCATTAGATGCCCATTGGTTTGTATTAACAAAATACTAGCCCAATATAAGAGAATTCCCAAGAATTGTGAAAGTTTGATTATTTTGTCCAAAATTATAATTCCAACCAAGTTGAGTTTGTATGAATGGCGGAATAGTGCCTCCAGTTATGCCCCCCATTGCCATGAATGTTTGGCTACCTTGTCAGGTATTAACATTTTAAGGATTGACAATGTTCATCCCTTTTACCCTATTTGAAGGATTGTTTCCTTGCTGCACATTGTGCCCACAAGAAAATCCGACACTAGTGCCCCCTACTTTGGATTAATCATATTTCCTTGTGGAACATTTAGTCCTACAGGAGCACCAGTGTTCAAACCTCCCATTTCTTGAAAATTCATGTTAATTTGAGGTTGGATAGAGCCTAGAATGACTCTAGTCATAGTGGAAGGAGTGGGCATGGAAGTATGCCTACCATAGGGTGGGAAAGCATGGGATGGCATTGATGGACCACTTCTAGGGGTAGTAGTATTCATTGAGATCGGAGGTATATTAACATTCACGGGTTGGAAACCTGGAAATATCATCCCAAAGGAGAAGGGTTTGGTGCCCTATAACACGGATGTAGACCCACTTGAAGGAGGTTCATTCAAGGAATAGACCCTCCAGTAGGAATTAGTGAGGAGGGTGGGAACTATCCAGATGCTATCATGGATGAAACATCAAGATTTAATTTTCCTGACAGATTGGAATTAACCAGAGGTGGAGTGCCCCCAGTAACAGGTACCTCCTTGATTTCTCCATACTATCCCACTCATATAGTGGATTATTAACTCTAGAGATATGTAACTCAAACTCTCTATTATGTACCAAATTAGGACTCTGTGGTGGTTTTAAAGGCCATTCAGGGTCTGAGAGATCCTCTATAGCAATAGGACCTAAGTTTTCCTCAAGATGAGGAGATATGGCTCAAAGGGTGTTATTCAACTTCCTTTAAGTGTCACTAAGGTGCTCTTCTTCGAATAACCTCTCAGACTCACTAGAACTTGAATGGTTTTATTCTTCTTCGTGTTCTAATTATGGTTCTTGGTTCTCTTCCTATGCCCCCTATGGGGGTAGATTATTGTAATCTAGTCTTCACTTTGGTGTAGGTAACTCTTTCTATTTAAGAGAAATTTGTTGAATCCTTTTGGACCTACGCAAATTTTGATTGGCCATGGTGGCCTACTGAAGACACAAAGGAAGAATCTTGAAATTGAGAATAAAACAATCGGTACACGCTAAAAGTTCTTGAAAATACTTAAGTAAGCATAAATACTCTCCCAATGATAATTAGTTGGTTGGTTTAGGACCAAATACCAATCATTGAAGAGCTACAAATAAGGGTCTTCCAAAGGCCAGCCTATGATGATTAGGGCCCAATTCCAACCAACAAAGATTTGAAAGAGACAATTACGCTAACCTTCATGCAACAATTGTCAAGAGTGCAAGTGCTTGCCTTAGAGGAATACCCTCACAAGGATATGAGATGGAGGTTCTACGTCTACCTTAGGTACTGCAAGATGTCCCCCTTGCATTCACCTATGAGTATCCTAGGAAAGGAAACTAAGGTCACCACTTCACAATTGGCAGTCAGGTGGAACGGTCGTTCGAAAGAGCTTCTGCAAATGGGCAGTGAATGTAGGACACAAGTCCTAGACATGAAGTTGTCAGTGAGAAGTGGTATCACCCCAAGGACTTGCATGCCTGAACAAATCCCAAACTTGCATAACCCCACTAATCCAAGCAACAAGGGACAGTCTTCCCACTTAGACTAGTTTTACCTACCGCTTGATGCCTGTGTTAGAGGCGCTTTCCCAACAAGTACTTCACACTACTAATGGATTAAAATATCTTTAATTGTTCCTAGTCTCAATCTTGTGTGGCCTTGGAGGATTTAACTCACAACGCCTATCTCCAAGGTCCTAGAACCTAGACTATTAGGTGAGTTTCTAGAAAATAAAATCTCATGGGTTCTTTATAATGCTTCCTGCTTTTCAAAAATAGCAATTTCAAATACTTTTTCAAAAAATAAGAAATTAAGTGCAACTAAATATATCTGGATGCAAATACACAATTCACACTCTTTAAAATGAAAAATGAAGTAATTTTCAAACCATGCAATCTACCAATTTTTTGTTTCACAAACCAAATACAATTTTTCAAGATCCAAAATTTGTATTTTTTTGATGAAAATGCAAATTTTCAAACAACACCGAAACTAATGCAAGCAACAAAAAAACAAGAATGATATGCCTATCACTATGGTGAAAGCAACTTCTAAAACTAGCCTCTTTGGCCACAAGCCAAAGCCAAGTTCGAGAAGAAACATGTTTTAAGCCAACTTTGATTTCAAGCAAGGATAACCAAGAGCAAAATCAACTTGATTATGCTCTGGGTCTTCACACTGAAGGCTTATCAATCACTCAAACAAATAAAAAGCAAACAAAGCACAAGACACTCCTAACATGTCTCACGCCACAATCTCGAGACAAACACACTCAAACACCACCCATATTAATCCAAACAAGACACAGAAAGCCTCTATATTACTCAAACAATCCAAATAACCTAAAATTTTTAGGAAAAAGAGGGTAGAACTAAGAAAAAAATCTTAAGTTCAGTAAATTTGCGCTTGTCCAAAAGTAAAGGTGTGTGCATGCATGCATGTCACCACTACATAGTGCGAATGGCCCCTACCATTCGCTATTGTCACCACTGCAGGGTGCGAATGGATCATGGGATGGACTAAAAAAGAAAAAATTTCAAGAAACTTTCAAAATTTTGGGATGGAAAATGATTTATCAAAAATGTCTTAATAAAAAATATATGAGATTTATATTTTTATCAATCTGAAATAATCAACTAATTAAATTATGATAAGTATATCCTATACATATTTAAAGATAATATAGTGATTGATGGGATAAAGACAAGTGTTGGATTAAGTAAAATGAGTAAATGTCAAATCAGAATGGAATATTGTCAAATCGAAACATCCACCAAGCAAAGTGGACCTTGATCCAATGATAGAGATATAAAGGAAATCAATGGCTCTGATTGATTGTGAGGGATAAAGAAGTAGGTTTTTAACACCACTCTTTGCCTCCATGAACTTGAAACTGCTTTAGGATGTGTGGTGGACTCCTATCATATGTGGAGGTTGTTAAAGTTACAGCATCATGAGTCATTCTCCAAGTCAATCTTGTGTGCCAATATTGAACCTCGTGTGTCGAGGTAGTGCCTTATAGGAGCCTGAGTTGGACTCATGAAACTTGGAGAAGAATCTTGAGTTGGACTCAAGAATGAATAAGTCTCATGTGTTGAGGTAAGTGCTTTGTATGTGAAAGTGAGTATCACTTTCCTTGTTTTTCTAGACTAAGGTCTTGTGTGTCAAGACAGATCCTAATGTGTTGAGGTGGTGCCTCATGTGTTGAGGTTATGCTCTACATGTCAAAGCATGAATGGTGTGTGATGTACTGCTAACCATGGTTGAGCTATTAAGTCTCCTATAGAGACTGGTCACCTCTAGAGTGAATTACTTTAGCATATAACCACTTCGAACGATAATAGAACAAGATGATCACATCATTGGAAAAATATCCTTAGTATATTTGATATGATAGATAAATTAAAGTTGTCACGTTTGGACCATGTAGATAAGACAAGAGATAAAGATAAGATGTGATAAGATAAGAGAGAACTCGATTTGCTCAGTAATGATAAATACTTCATTTAAATAAGAGAGAACTCGAATTGTTAAACTTCAGTGATGTTAACGAGAAAGACTTCAGTTAATTAAAGGAGAATTCGAATTGTTCACTTCAGTGATGTTATCAAGAAGGACTTCAATTAAAAGAGTTAACTAAGTGTTAATAAAGAAGATCTAGTTAACTAAAGTGCTTTGCATGTCAACACTTGAGTTAAACTAAAAGACGACACTTAAGTTGAACTAAAAGACAACACATGAGTCACGACACCTGAGTTACAACACTTAAGTTATGACATTTGCATGAGGACACTTGAGCTAACTTCCTAACTAAGTGATCTAGCATCCAGATGAAGGGTGAGTTCATCCTAAATTCAGAAGATAAAAATAGAAGCCGAAGCATGAGAATTATGATAAATATATGTTATGTAGGTTTGATGAATTCAATGTGAGAGCGGATTCTCTTCTCTCTTGAAGGTAATTCGCATCCATTGTGCATGTGACTAAAATCAGTGAATTGGTTTTGTGCAAGATATTATTATGATTTATATTCTTCCATCTTCTCTCTTGCTTCATGATTACACCGGGGGTTCTTGATGTAATCTTCTCATTTTAAATACATTATCTACTATCTATCAATATACTAAGGAATACTTCTCTAGGGTTTTCTCCCTCAAGTACTAGAGGGTTTCCCCGAGGTAAATACTGTGTCTCATGTGAATGCTTATGCTTTTGATTATTCATTGATTTCAAGTACTACTATAATTCGAATTAAATATATAAAAAATTTAACATGGTATCACAGCTCAAGGCGTGAAAGATCCAAGTTCAGTAGTCAAACTTGAGCCTATGTAGATCCTGAGTGAGCACAATACTTGAAGAATAATGTCTTCAATCTCAGTAAGTCTGAAAGACCGACTTGAAGGAACTTCGAACTTCAATACTTCGAAGGCCAGGATTCGGAATATCCTGGAAGAGCATGACTTCGAAGGATACATATCTAGTGTTGTTGAAGAGCCTACTACTAATGCAGGGTGCACTAACGTAAAGAAGAATCAATCCAAAGAAAAGAGGATCATTTATGATTCAGTGAAAGACAATTTGATGGCAGTGATTACTCCATTGAAGGCCGCAAAGAAATGCTTCAACACTTTAACAAATATTTATGAGAGGAAGGCGCCTAGTCAAAAGAGAGCATTGAATAATAAGCTTCGTAATCTGATATGGAGAAGGACGAAGTTGTTGCATCCTTCTTCACAAAGATCGCTCAAGTAAGAGATCAAATCATGAGAATTTGTGTGATGGTTGATGATGATGATCTCATACAGACTGTTTTCAATGGCCTTCCATATTCATGGGAGACATTCTTGGCTGTAGTAAATGGTCGAGAAGTGCAACCAAACTTTGAAATATTGTGGCATGATTTCCTACAAGAAGAAGGGCAAATCCAGAGCAAATATACTTCCTCTAAAGAAGAGAATGCTGTGAATATTTAATTAATATTATTATTTATAAATTAATAGATTATTAGGTTACTAGTGAAAGGGCGTAACCCTTCACTATGCTTGATCAAGCCCTATAAAAGGCGATCTTTTTGTAAATTCATCATCATCTTATATATTATTTCTATTTATCATTCAATATGAAAGTCAGATTCAACTCTTAACTCCTTAACCAGACACGGTTAACTCCGCAACCGGACACGGTTGCTGCATTTGGTATCAGAGCTCGGATTCGGCTCCTCCTACTATTGAGCTTGGATTCGGCTCACCTTTCCTCCTTCTCTCTACCCATCTTCCACATCTTCTCTCCACTCTGCATCTCTGCTGCCCTTCCCTCACCCCGTGCTTCCACGTTGCTCTCATCCTTCTTCACACCAACACCCACATGCCCTACTCCAACGCTCCACCACCATCCGCCACCACTCAACCAACACTCCACGCTCCCTTCTCCACACGCCCAGCTCCTTCCCTCCCCATCTGCTGCTGGCCTCCTCCACCCAGCCCTCCTCCTCTACGCATTTCCCTTACCCCGCTCCTCCATCCACCACCTCTGCTGCACCAAAACCCCCGCCATATACCCTCCTTCTGCTTACCCCGTATCCCTCTTCACTCCATCTACACCATCATCCATTGTGCTCCTGACCACCACGCCTACCTGCACGTCTCTCACCGCATTGTCCTCCTTGTTGCATCCTACACGCTCCCTCCACCCACTACGTTACTCCCACTCATATCAACCGCACCCTCCCACCACTGCTACCGCACTCGTTCCCTGCTCCAACTGCCATCGCCACCTCATCTCTTCCCCCTACCGTACAGACGCCTCCACCTCCACGTCCTGCAAAAAAATATATTATAACAATATAACATAAAATAATATATTAATTTAAATATATTATACTATAATATATTAATAATAATATATTTAATAAAAATCAAATTTAGAAATCAAATATTATATATTATTATTATAATATTTGAAAAAAAAATATTAATATTAATTAATTAGATAAATAATATATTATTATTCAAAATTTCACCTTAAAAGGCCAAAATAGCCCTCTACAAACATCCATGCATCCATGGCATCTTATAGTGAGAGTGACAAATTCATAAATCTCCTTGAGAAAATCCTTAAGGATATAGATGAAATAAAGAAATCCATGGATGAAACGTTTAAAGAAAATGAAGATGGATGTGAAAATCAGGTAGAAGATACCATCCAAGCTAATGTAAAAGATCAAGATACAGTAGATTATTATGTCATCTCCCATGAGAGTAATAGTAACAATCAAGACATTGTGCAAGACAAAGATATAGCATACCCTAGTAATGAAGAAAATGACAACAAAATATTTGACAAGAAGAAAGATGATCCTCACCAAGACTATGATAAGAGACAAGCTGATGTTCTTATGAGCATTATAAGCACAAGGAGCTCGTTCAAGGGAACTAACACAAAATGTGTTGGGGATAACAACACGAAAATAATTAAGTTCGTAATGTATGTTGAGCCTGTTCAATTGACGACAAATATAGTTAAAGGAAGCAATCACACAAGTAGAAATAGCGTAAACAAAACTTCACCAAGTTCGTACTTATTGCAAATACCAAGACATAATAATAAAAATGAGGCAATGGTCGTAATCAAAATCGCACATCTCAAGTCATCAGTGCGACATAGAGCCAGAATAAAAGACAACATTAGGAAAAATACTCAAGCTTTGAGGACAAAGCTTTCCCAAGGGGAAGGCAATGCTGTGAATATTTAATTAATATTATTATTTATAAATTAATAGATTATTAGGTTACTAGTGAAAGGGCGTAACCCTTCACTATGCTTGATCAAGCCCTATAAAAGGCGATCTTATTGTAAATTCATCATCATCTTATATATTATTTCTATTTATCATTCAATATGAAAGTCGGATTCGACTCTTAACTCCTTAACCGGACACGGTTAACTCCGCAACCGGACACAGTTGCTGCAGAGAACTTTGCTCTTGCGGCACGAATGAAGAGAGGTAAGAAATCCTTTTCTCACAAGAAGTTTTCTCATCAAAAGGAAAATTATTACAACAAGAACTTTGATAATTCTAAATTCAAACGCTTCAATTGCAATAAGAAGGGTCACTTTGCAAGAGAATGCCGTGCAAAGCAAAGAGGAAAGTTCAAGGGTAGGTTTCATGCTTCTACTGCTATAGAAGATGAACCTACAAGAAAGAATTCTTTCGATGATCAGGAGACAAAGAAGGAGTAATATCTTGTCTCAGCCCTATCTGGATCCATTACCACTAGTGTTGAGACATGGATGGTGGATAGTGCCGCATCTAAACATATGACTATATATAGGAGTTATATCAAAGATTTGAAGCAAAAGAAGTTCTCCTGTCAGGTGGAGCTTGGAGACAGCACCACCTATTTGATCCAATGAGTTGGATCCACTTATTTTCAGTTGAATCCAAGTGACGTACTCGATGCTGATGATATTTTGTATTTTCCTGGTCTGAAGAAAAACATCCTATATTTTTTAGTTCTAGAAGATAAAGGTTTCAGATTAATATTTATGGACAACAAAGCGCTCTTGTGGCCTAAGAATTCAGACTTGAATTCTATAGTCGTGATTGGAGTTAGAGAGGGATGTCTCTACAAAGTTCCTGGAAATTTTATTAAAGCCATGATCCATGACACCTTCAGTCCTTGTGAACTATGGCATAGGAGGCTTGGTCATATTCATTTCAAAGCGCTACCTAGCTTACAGAACATTGTAAAATCTATGCCTTTATTTCAATTTGAGCACGATGTTAGTTGTAGCGGTTGTGCTCTTGGTAAGAACATCAAGAAAATATTTCCAAATAGTACTAAAAGATATAAATGGATCCTGGATTTGATCCATTCAAATATATGTTGTCACATGTATGCACCATCCTTGAGTGGTTATTTGTACTATGCCTTTTCATAAATGACTTCTCTCGCAAATCATCGATCTATTTTCTAAAGGAAAAGAGTGAAAATTTCAACAAGTTTAAAGAGTTTAAAGCATTGGTTGAGAATTAGACTGGAAAGCACATTTGTGCTTTAAGATATGATGATGGAGGAGAGTTTAAGTCTCGTGACTTTAATGACCTCTTCCGAGAGGTAGGGATAAAAAGATAGTTGATTGTACCTTACAACCCCCGGTAGAATGGGGTTGTTGAAAGAAAGAACAAAACAATATGTGAGGCTGCAAAAGCTATGATGTGTGATCAGGATCTTCCCACCTCCTTATGGGAAGAAGCCTCCAACACTGTTTTTTATATTCATAACATAAGCCCGCATGCTATCCTAGAAGAAAAGTCTCATGAAGAAGATTTCATTGGTGAAAAACCAGATGTTGAACACTTGAAGATTTTCGG
The DNA here is from genome assembly GCA_027924585.1 of Larix kaempferi. NCBI lineage: Eukaryota > Viridiplantae > Streptophyta > Pinopsida > Pinales > Pinaceae > Larix > Larix kaempferi. The sequence continues at coordinate 8,653,683 of BSBM01000252.1, forward strand.
TTGTCCTATCTACATTCATGTGCCAAAAGAGAAAAGGACAAAGATGGATCCATCTGGAAAGAAAGGAACATTTTTTGGATATAGCAAATCCTCCAAAGCTTAAATAATCTATGTTCCAGGTCAAAGGCACATTGAAGTCCACAAATATGTAACATTTCATGAATAGGTTTCCCTCAAGCTCTCTAAAGAACTTCATTGTGATTCAGATATGGAGGAGCATAAGACTCCCATGATGGAGGATCCAGGTTCTAGTTATCCCCTTTCAGATATTGAGAGGGAAAATCCATAAGAGTCCATAGATCCGCTTGATCCTTAAGAGACAATAGAACTGGTAGAAATATCACTTGATGAACCTCCTGCTAAGAGGAGATCTGCCTGGTGTCGAGACATTCTGCAAGAGGCATAAAAGCATGGAACACCATCAGGAACATCCAAAGAGAGAAGGAGACCTTAAAGAGATTTAGGATATGTGGCACAAATGAGTCACATCAGTTATTCAGAACCCGCCACCTATGAGGAAGCTACTAATTAGCAAGTATGGAAAGATGCCATGGTGGAAGAATACAAATCCATCATGAAGAATGATGTGTGGGAAGTGGTTCCTAAACCTAAAGGGAAGTCAATAGTAACTTCCAAGTGGATTTATAAAATCAAACATGCAGCTGATGGCAGTATTGAAAAACATAAAGCAATATTTGTCGCTCGAGGTTTCTCACGGAAAGAAGGAATAGTTATGATGAGACATCCGCTCTTGTGTCCAGGTACACTACTATTCCAACCATGATTTCACTTGCCTCATTTATGGGGTGGAATCTTGACTAGATGGATGTGAATATTGCCTTTCTCAATTGTGAGGTTGAGGAAGAAGTATACATACAACAACCTAAGGGGTTTGTATTTCATGGGAAGGATTCCCATGTATGCAAACTTAATAAATCCTTTCATGGGATTAAGTAGGCCCTGAGGTCTTGGTATTCAAGTATTGATAGCTATCTTCAAATCTTGGGCTTCTCCAAAAATGAAGCTGACCCCAACCTGTACTTCAAGGTTGTGAAGAACCAACCACTGATGTTGGTTCTCTATGTTGATGACTTGCTCCTTACTGGAGAGAAACAACATATAGCTTGGTGCAAGAGGGAGCTCACTTCTAAGTTTGAAATGAAAGACTTAGGTCTTATGCACTACTTTCTTGGTCTGGAAGTTCTGAAAAGGAATTATGAGATCTTTCTTTCACAGGGAAAGTACACAGTTGATGTGTTGTGTAGGTATGGTATGATGGATTGTAAATCCATGTCTACACCAATGGTTTCTAATATGAAGAAACCACATGAGTCATATTCTAGATCATATCTAGTGGATCCTACCATGTATAGACAACTCATTGGTTCCTTGATGTATTTGATAAATAATGGACCGGACATATGTTATGCAGCGAGTATCTTGAGTCAGTTCATGTCTGATCCATGACATAAACATTGGATTGCTTCCAAGCATGTGCTTAGATACCTTCGAGGTACTATTGCTTATGGACTCATATATGCTTCCATTGGATGAGTAATGCTACTTGGTTATGTTGACTCTGACCGGGGTGGTAGTCTTGTGGACCGAAAGAGTACATCCAAATTTTGTTTTAGCTTGGGATCAGCTATGATCTGTTGGTCCAGCAGGAAGAAAGGCCCTATAGCCCAAAGGACTACAGAAGCAGAGTATATTGCAGCTAGTACCACCTACCGAGAAGTTGTATGGATTAGGAAGCTACTTGATGAGTTGTTCGGTGAGAAGCTTGAGACTATTGTCATTCATTCTGACAATCAGAGCTGCATCAAGCTCTCGGAAAACCATGTGTTTCATGATAGATCGAAACACATTGAGACGAAATACCACTACATCGGAGACATGGTCCGGAGAGGTGCATAAGACTTCAATGCATTGCTCCTAGTGAGTAGATAGAAGATATGTTGACTAATCCTTTGTCCTTGACAAAGTATAGGTAATTCTAAGACAATCTTGGCATGGTAGAGAATGCATCCCTCGCTGAGAGGGAGTGCTAAAGTTACAACATCATGAGTCATTCTCCAAGTCAATCGTGTGTGCCAAGATTGAGCCTCATGTGTTGAGATAGTTCCTTATAGGAGCCTGAGTTGGACTCAGGAAACTTGGAGAAGAATCTTAAGTTGGAATCAAGAATTAATAAGCCTCATGTGTTGAGGTAAGTGATTTGTATGTCAAAGTGATAGTGTTGTACATTCTTGTTTGTCAAGACTAAGGTCTTGTATGTCAAGATGGATCCTCATGTGTTGAGGTAATGTTTTTCATGTCGAATCATGAATGGTGTGTGATGTACTACTAACCATGGTTGAGATATTAAATCTCCTCTAGAGATTGCCCACCTCTAGAGTGAATTAATTTAGCATATGACCACTTGAAATGATAGTAGAACAAGATGATCACATCTTTGGAAAAATCTCCTTAGTATATTTGATATGATAGATAAATTAAAGTTGCCACATGTGGACCATGCAAATAAGACAAGAGATAAAGATAAGATGGGATAAGATAAGATAGAACTCGATTTTCTCAGTAATGATAAAGACTTCAGTTAAATAAGAGAGAACTCGAATTGTTAAACTTCAGTGATGTTAACAAGAAAGACTTCGGTTAATTAAAGGAGAATTTGAATTGTTTACTTCAATGATGTTATCAAGAAGGAATTCAGTTAAAAGAGTTAACTAAGTGTTAATAAAGAAGATCTATTTAACTAAATTTTTTTGCATTTCAACGCTTGAGTTAAACTAAAAGACGACACTTAAGTTGAACTAAAAGACAACACTTGAGCTACGACACTTGAGTTACGACACTTGAATTGCGACACTTGAGTTACAACACGTAAGTTACGACACTTGAGTTAGATTCCTTACTAAGTGACCTAGCATCCAGATGAAGTATCATCCTGAAGTCGGATGATAAAAATGGAATCCAAAGCATGTGAAGTATGATAAATATATGTTATGCAGGTTTGATGAATTCAATGTGAGAGCGAATTCTCTTCTCTCATGAAGGCAATTCGCATTCATTGTGCATGTGACCAAAATCAACGAATTGGTTTTGTGCAGTATATTATTCTAATTTCTATTCTTCCATATTCTCTATTGCTCTATGATTGCACCAAGGGTGCTTGGTATTTCTCTCTGATAATGCACCAGGGGTGATTGATGTAATATGCTCATTGTAAAGACATTCTTTGCTATCTATCAATATACTAAGGAAGATTGTGCTGGGGTTTTCTCCCTCAAGTACTAGAGGGTTTCCCCGTGGTAAATACATGTCTCATGTGAATTCCTATGCTTTTGATTATTCATTGATTTCATGTACTACTATAATTCCACATTAATATCAAAAAATTAACAAAGGCATATAAACCATTCTTACTACCACCTGTGTTGCCTCTTCATACCACTTTATCAATTACGAGGGAACCCTACTACATTCAATGGGTTCATGGAAACTTAAATGTAGATCGATACAATGATAGTTTGGCACTAATAATTCATTAAAACATGCTCGGTGATAAAAATGGTTAATAAATACAACCGTCGAAAGAATAAATATGGCCATCTTATGAAGAAATGTCATTGAAAAAACAAACTTTGTTCTAATATTATTTACGATATTATGAAGATTTGAGCAATATTGAAGAATTGGGATAGAACACAATTCAGTCATATTTTCAATCAATATTCACCATTGGTATTCATTCAAGGTTATAACATTTTTACAATATTATTGTTCTCTCTCATTGCTCTACAATTTTCTTTCAAAAAATATTTTTTTAACACAGTGGAACCTAAGAGAAAACATATCATTTTGGCTAAAACCTTTACCCAACTTGTTTGTTATTAACATTTTCTTAACAATGATGGTTATATTTTTGAACCCCTACGTACCAAACAATCTTCTATGACATATGCCAAATTGCTTACAAAATATTTTAAAATGTTTTTGAAACCTTTCCTATTTGGGAATATGGCCTATGCCAAGGAATTGTTCCAACAACTTATCAGTTTCTTGAGTTTATTTCTATGTGCACAAAGCTTTATGATCCTACTGAGAGGAAAATAAAATCTTCAGATGGAACCCGAGTGATTTTCTCTATAAAGCTTGATGTCATTTCTAAAATGTTATTATTACCAAATAGTCTAACACTCCTAGATGATAATACCTTGGACATAGAATTCAATTCCTTAATGCCAACCCAAAAAAGAAAATTGTTGTTGATATTCTTAACTGAAGGAGATAACATTCTTGAAATTATCATACATTTTAAAGCCCGTATATTCATAGAACTTTCTCAACAAATTATTTCCATGGCTTATTTAATGTTAGGATATGATGATGATTATACAATAGATGAAGTTATTTTATGGTTTCTAAATAGAATTGATGAGATGTTGAAAGATTCAATTACTCTAAGTGTCTGTCTAAGGCCATGCACAATGAGTTAATCCAATTCCATTATTTGAGTTGTTATATATCAATAATACCTATTTTACCTAGTCCTACGCTTTCAATTTGCCCATTTTGAGATGTTGAAAGATTCAATTACTCTAAGTGTCTGTCTAAGGCCATGCACAATGAGTTAATCCAATTCCATTATTTGAGGTGTTATATATCAATAATACATATTTTACCTAGTCCTACGCTTTCAATTTGCCCATTTTGAACATCTAGGTTTGGATAAGGTCAATTAATAGGGTTGTCCACTTTTGGTTATATATTATTGGACACATATTTTTAGAAAACAAAATCAATGGAATAATTTCAAAACCTTCATTGACGAATTCATGGATACTTTTCACACAATAATTCATAATGAGCATTCAACTAGAATGTTCTTGTAATGTAAATAGTTAATTCAATTGAGTCCCGATTCCAAGGTATGTGACTGGTATCTTTTCGAAGAATGCACTGTTATCAAGATATATGGTTCAAATTTGAATATTTATTTACTATCATTGTTCCTTACCCCTATGAATTTGGTTACTACCATACAAAGGCTAAACTTATATTTTATCCCTTCCACCTCAAGAAACCAAAATGGATACATTTTCCTTGCCTACTCAAGTTTTCACTTTCCTTGTTAAAAATAAGTCAACAATAAATGTTGTAGAATGAATGATGCAATCTTTAAATTTCATGGATGGTAAAGCTTGGAATATATCAACAACAAATGTTGTAGAATGAATGATGCAACCTTTAAATTTCATGGAGGGTAAATCTTGGAATTACAAGCCACATCGTGTTGTTTCTAACCTAAGGGTTGCAATTAGTTTTTCTCAATATGTATACCATGCAAATTTAGAGGTTGAAATATTACCCAATAAATAAAGATAGACAAAAGTGTAGGAGGATTTACAGGGTCATCATGGTCAAGCAAAATAAATTATCAAAAGAGAGCCAAGAGGTCTGCCAAACATATCATCCTTTATCATTCAAATTGATGTTGATCAACCATTAATTGCAATTAACACAATATATAACTCCATAGCTAGGGCATCGGTAAATTCAGACAAGGACTTACCAAGACAGGATGTGGATTACATAATGAATACACCATTTAAGCAAGAATTCGTAAAAGGATAGGCAGGGATTGAGGTATTACATGAGTCGGGAACCAATCAAATTGATGAACCTGTCCCCAAAAGGATAAGGGTAGAAGGAGAATAAAATGAAGCACCATATGAAGAATCAAATATAGAAGTAACTAAAAATCAAGACAAGGTTATTAGTAAAGAGGCATCTAGAAAACATATACTCTCTATTGTTTGGGTTCTAGTAATTTTTTAGTCTAAAGGAAAAACACAAGTAGTTATAAGTATTGAACCTTCATCTAGTTTGATTAAAGAACAAGATTCAAGTATCTTTATTGATATGGTCACAATAGAGAAATAATCAAACCAATCAAAAGAAAGGTTATATTCTCAAACAAGTCATGAAGCATTAGCACCTCCCAGATTATTGACTTAAGTCAATTATGATAAAGGAATATTTGATATGGCAATTTTATAGCCTGAAGTTGATGAGGCTGAAGTTGAAATCGAACATTGTGAATATGAAACTATTAAGGTTAAGATTGATCTAATGAAATGCATGTAATTAAAATAATATGGCACAAACAAACAAGCAATATAGTGTCAAGAGAATTTTTACAAAATACAACTAATTTCAAAAAGCTCAAAAGGATGGGGGCAAAGTTAGAAAGTTAGTTGAAGCAAGAAAAAAATTTCAACAAAGCTTGACCTATGAAAGTTCATGATCTTGAACAAAAGGTGATTATTTCAAGAAAACATTCCAATAGTAAAAAGGTGGTCAAAAATCACTTATCAAGGAGAAAGATTTGGAAATTCAACTTATCAAATCTAAGATAAAGATGACAAACACTAAAGATATTCAGACCAAGGAACTTGTGAAGTTTAGAAAGAAAAATAATAGTTGATTAACCAAGTTTCTAAACTACAAGAACAAAATGTCATACTAGGTATCATAATTGAAAAGTTGAAGGAGGATAAAGAGGCAATGACATTGGGAAAACTACTCCAACAACCTTCCATTCAAGAAGTTGAGATTTTCAAGGTGAGTGTTTCACCAAATCAAGCTATGGAAACATAATAAGAAAATGACATGAAAAATAAGGTTGTTGAACTTTCACAAGAACTTGTAAAAGTGGAAGCAAGTATCAAGTTGAAAGACATGAAGATTTTGGAACTAGAAACAATGATAGGGGAGAAAAGCAATAAAATCAGTTATTATCATAATCAAATAATGGAAAAATACAAGGTCGTAGTATATGTTAATCAAAAGATTGAAGATTTAAAGAAATCATTCGAGGAGGTAACAAAAAAGATCGTTGGAAAGAGATTTATAATCGAAGCAAGACATGTTATATGGGATCATATTGTAGTGATTTGGATAATCTTGGAGTTCATTTAGATGTGCTACGGCAAACTAAAGCCTTATCCACTACAACAAAACCTTGTCATTAGCTTCCTTTTTTACTTCCATTTACTTTTTGAGTTTTTTTTCTAGTTTTATGAAAAATCGACGCTATTTCACAGGATGGCGCTAAAGTCAAAATTATTTCCTACATCAACTTTAGTGCCAGATTTAGAGTTAAATTTGGAACCATATTTATCGCCAGATTTAGCACCATATTTAGAGTCAATTTTAGGTTAGCACAAGATTCAATGCCAAATATAGAGCCAGATTTAGAACCAAATTTAGCACTAGGTTTCCTGAGTAACTAAATAAAAGTGATGGAAACTTTTAAAAAAGAAAGCAAAGTAATATCAAAGGCTAAAAATAAGTCACTTGTCTGAATCCTCATGAGTTGGAGGGAATTTCAATTATTTTAATTAAAATTACTAATTTTCCCTCATAAAAGCCCCTAAAAACCTCCTCCTTCATTCTTTATCATTCCCTCTCTTTATCCCTTCTCTTATCCACCCTTCTCCTTTCCTTTTAAGGTTTCCTCTCTTAGGGTTTCATCCTCGTGGAGGATAGGGTTTTGGTTTCATGGAGGAACCTCCATGAGGAAGATAATGTATTCTCCTTCCCTTTTCCTTCGTCCTTCCTCTTATAATTTTCTTTTACCTTTATTATTTACTAATGTTTTATGTTGTTTTGTTGTTAAATGTTTAGGGTTTCATGTATGAAGGAGAAAGTTTCATCAAAGAACCTAGACAACACAAGTAATGATCTATCCCTTCCAATCTCCTCCTTCTTATTTTAATTTAATTTAATTTAATTTATTTTTTAATGTTTATTGTTATTTTGTTATTGCGGGTTTATGGTTTCATTCACAGAGTCTAGGGTTTTGATGGTGGAACCCCCATAATAAAGGTAATGGCTTCTCCCTTCCCTTCTTGATTTTCCTTCCTCTTTTGCTTTGTTTTTTCTTTATTGATTTTATAATGTTATTGTTGTTTTGTTATTGCAAGTTTAGTGGAGAAAGAAGAAAAACGTGACATTTTGGGGGTTTTGATGTACAGATATAGTTCATGGGTATGGCTTAATGAATAGCCTTGCATTGATGTAAGGAAATTTGGGTTCAAATCTCGACACCCATCTATTTCTTATTACTTGTCCATTTATATTCACTTGTTTGCATGTATATGTTAGGTTAATTTCAATTCAAATCTACACTTTTAAAAGTATATTTATGTGGGAATGTAGCTCAAGTAGAGTTATTTCCTTTTGGTAAGTGATATGGGCTCACATCCCAGCATTTCCTTAACATTTTCCAATTTTATTTTCATTTTTTACCATTTTCGATTTGTGTTTTCATAAGTTCTAATTTGCACTAGGTTAGTTTAGTTTCAGTTCAGATTTGCACTTTTAATCATGGTTTTTCGTGGGAATGTAGCTCAAGTAGAGATATTTCCTGTTGGAAAGTGATATGGGTTCAAATACCAAGATTTACTTACCATTTTTATTTTTTATTTTTTTATTTTTTTTTTCCAATTTTTACCATTTTTGTTTCTATTTTCGTAAATTTAATTTATAAATAATCGATGCTAAATCAAGTGCTAATCCTAACGCTAATCCTGGAACTAAACCTAGCACAAATTATGGCACTAATTTAGGCACTTTAGAAAATTGCAATTTTGCACCAGGTTGAACACCAAATTTTCCAAATCAATTGTAAAAAAAATCACACTAAGAAAGGATGCTAAACTAGGCGTCAATTGCTTGTTTTGCTGTAGTGAACTCAAAGAGTACATATTGAGATAAGTAAAGCTTAAACTCAACTAGGAGACAAAGTACAGATTGTTGTAGATGTAATTAAATTTCTAAATGGCAGGACATAGTCTATAGTTACATTAGGTGTTAATGATCGAACCTATGTGATAATGGTAGTACGTGATGTTTGAACAAAAAGCATTTCTATATTGACAGCTCATAAAAAATGTACTTCAGTGAGCCAAAATGGTCAATGATTCAAAGATAGGTTAAATCTTTTACTTACGATAGTTTTACCTTCTCCTTGGACTAGTGAAAATTGGTTTTATAGTCCCAAAGTTTACAGTAGAGAATTGAAAAAACATAGGAACAATATTGAACAATATAGGGATTTTATTGGTCCTCTCCGAGGGAAATTGATATTTGATAAATTATCTCTTAACTTCAGACTTCTTAATAATATTATTGATTTATATTAGAATTTTCTACCAATTTCATTTGATTTATTTACAAAACATAATATCACCACAAGGAAGATGGTTGATTTTAAATATCCTGAAGGGAACAAATCGACTAGGATATTGTAATGTACCAGACCCCAAATCACACCACTGAGGACAGATACACCAGGATCCTAATGGGGAAAGGGTTGATTCAAGGTAATACACAGCGGAATAAGGCTCACTAAGGCTAGGACAACATGCCAATAAGCAAGTATAATAAAAACAATCAACCTTTTCAAAGAGAAGCAACACTGCCAATGCAAATCTCTTCCCCAATACACATGCGATGCAAGGTAGTTGTAGCATGAATGCATCCATATCTAAGTAAAAATTTCACATGCAATTAAATATCAACATCATATATATTGCAGCCATATAATCATTAAGTAAAATTAGATCTATTGCAGCCATATAATCATGAAGTAAAATCAGATCTACAGATGCTAACAAGAATAGTTTCATGGAACTAAAACAAATCAGCTTCATGACACCAAATAGATCAAAATTAAGACATCCAACCATAGCCAACTTAACATATACAATATCATAGCTGGAGCTTCCATCTATATCCATATGAACAACCTAAAAATTAGATCTATTGGTTGCCATAAAACACAAACAAAATAGAATCTACTAGCAGCAATAACACATAAACAATTCTTATCTACGAGCTACCATTTTAACACTACTAAATCAGCCATTTAACACAAGAACATAATTTGAATCTATAGCATAACATAACATAAATAAAATGATCCTCCAGGGACACACATCCATCCATAAAATAGTAACTAAATGCATAATAAAATACTTATCTCTAAAGGATGCAACTAGCTTCAATAAGACAACGTTCATCCCAGCCTTAGACATGAAATTCTCTCAATATCTCAGCATGACAGTCGCCCCCGAGCTGAGGCCATGGATCCACATGCTAAGGCACTCTTTAAATTAGATCCAAACAAGAGAAAACTTGAGCCACAACCTGAGATACACAACACATTCCCTCACCACTTACTTTCTCTGCATCAACACTACCTGGTGCAATGGGATTCCCTTCGCCAAACTAGTCCCTCAGGACATCACCATCCAGCTTCAATATTCATGTGACCAGATCAGAGATAAATAATGGTCCTCGAGGTATGTATGTGTTTAATAGGAAATCTATCCAGTCTCCACATTGGTATAGATCCGTTATTCAATCCCTCCCTGGTCTACAATGTTCTTGCAATAAAAAGGACTGAGCAATTGTGTGCAAGGGAGAAATTCGAATCCATCCACAGGAATTCGAATGCATGAGAGAGAAACTACCAAAATCCAATATTAATGACTAGAGACCAATTTGAATCCCTTTAAACCAATTCGAAATCCCTCCAAGAGACTGACTCAAATTCACTGAGAAGTGACTCCAATTCACTGAGAGCTTCTATAGTTCACTGTATGATGATTCGAGATCTCATGAGAGCAAATCAAATCCACCTAGACTGAATCGAATTCACTAGAAAAATACTCCAAGTCACTAGATACCATGTGAGCAACTCAAACCTACCAAGACTGACTCGGTTTCACCTAAAATCACTACGAATCACTGGAGTTACTGAAGACAACTCGAATTCCAAGAAGTGGTACTAGAATTTCACTAAGAATTACTCTAACTGATTGATGACAACTCAAATTGACCCAAAATTACTCTAAATAACTCGAGACAACTCGAATTAACCCAAAATTACTCTAACTAACTGGAGACAACTCGAATTCACCTAGATTTACTCCAACTCACTGAAGACAAATCGAATTGACCCAAATTTAATCCAACTTACTAAGGATAACTCAAATTAACCCAAATTTACTCAAACTCACTGAGGCCAACTCAAATTAACTGGAAGGGTGACTCCAAATCACTGGTAGGTCAACTCGAATTAGTATGGGAGTTACAAAACTCAAGTTCATGGCTAAAAATAGTCAAAGAGGGCGCATAAGGTAAGAGAGATGAGAGAGTGGGTCCCACTAGCATCAATTAAGGTGTAATAGAGTTTCCATATTAAAAATAATCAAAAATAGGAATCAAAGAGCAACGTTATGGAGAGAAACAACTCCTAGTCCCCAACCCCCTCACATGTGGAATCCATGACCCTCCAACCACGTTAATTGTCCATGTTCAGCTAGTTATTTAATTAAAAGTAAATAATAATAATAATGTCCAATTATTAATGTGCAGGAACCTAGTGCCACAATAATAACAAATAACATCATCACATATGTCCAGGGCTTACCATCGGGTCATTACATCCCCTCCCCCTTAAAACAATGCATTGTACTCGATGCTTATTTATTACACACATAAAATTCAATTCAAAAAATATGAGGGTATGCTTCCCTCATAACATCTTCCAGCTCGCAAGTAGCATCACCGGATCCATTGGACCTTTACTTGCCTAATCTCTCGGTTCCAGAGCATCTTGACTTTTCTGCATGTTGTAGGTACAACAGATCCCATGTTTTATTGAAAACATGGGAGCCCCAATTTTTATATGCAAAGGTAATATTTAAATTCCTAAGTCATTTTGGGGTTTTTCATTCTGTTTATCATGTTTTTTATGCCTTTTACATGATTTGATTCAGTTAGTAATTTTCCCTTTGATTTTTGTGTGTTTTGTGAGTTGCGGAAAGAAGTTCTCAAAAGTTGTTCTTTCCACAATCCGCAATGCAGATTGCGGAATCTTGGTTTTTGGATTTGAAACATTGTCTTTCCGCAACCCACAATCCGCAATGCAGATTGCGGATGCAGAAATATTTTTCAATAATCGTGGTTTGTCGCACCCACAACCCGCAACCCGCAATTGCGGATTGCAGGAAGACTTTCAAAATAAATTTGTGTTTCGTTTTTCCGCAACCCTCAAGTGCAGCTTGCGGATTGCGGAAAGATCATTATTTTAAATAGCGTCATTTTCATTTCCACAACCCGCAATTGCGGATTGCGAAAACTTTTGGTTTGTTTATATTTAGAGTTGTGTTTCTGCAACCCGCAATTGCGGGTTGTGGATTATGGAAACTCCTTCATTATTTTGCAAATTTTCTTCCGCATCCTGCATATTTTAATCTCAACTATTGATTGTCTTGATCCTACGGATGAGATTACACTGCAAGATTTGAATGAAAATTTAGATTTTTCGTTTGCCATTTTCAAATTTTAATCAGGTTCCTAACCGCGCTTTTCACCATCGGCCAAATATGAAGTCATAATCATTGATCCGACTAATTCCTAATGATCAAATGTTTAGATTTGACATCAAATCATACGCGATATAATGAAAATATTATCTAAATTTTGTCGACACATGCTATTTGTTATTTCATTTGCAGTTGTGACAATTGCAATTCTCAAACCGAAAGGTTTTAATCATTGAAATCCATTACAGTCAGTCATTATGGAATCTTTATAGTTCCTTTTAAATACAAAGATTAATATGAGAAATTCGTTGGTCGTCAGTATTGCATAGAAAGTCTTGTTAATCAATTTCCAGAGATTTCCTTCTAATAGTTACATACTATGAGCAAGATGAAGAAAAATCACGAATCTTCAGTCAAATTTTGTGACGAGAAAGAACTTCAGCCTCTTGAGTATTGTGAACCTGTGTCGCCACCTTTTAAAGCAGATGTTTTGGATGAAAGTGTGAAATTGCCCACATAAGATCCAAAGGGATGATGTAAACCTCACAATGAAAGAAATTAGGAATAATAGAAGAAGAGACAAGCAATAGAACTTAGATCCAAAGAAACTCTGATTGAGGCAGAATAATTACACATGTTACTATTAACAAAATAATAAACTGGTAAATATACAATGTTGAGTATGAGGATTCGAATTCACTAGGTTGAATTCGAATTGGCCTTCGTGCACAGATCCATAATCAGTGGAGAGTCATCAATGCCTAACTAGGAGTCCACCTTCTCATCAGTGAAGTCATCAATGCACAAGTAATGGTTAACCGGGAGTCAAACTAAGTCTAACTGAGTGTGGTTGGTGTAACTGGTACATGGAAGCATTAATGTAGTGAAGGAGGCTCAGTGGAGGGCGCAGATGGAGCTAACTGGAGTCAGAACAGGCTGTCTAGTCACACTGGAGGTCCATCGGAGTGGTAAGGTCAGTTAGGAGTCAGTCAATCCTTAAATCAAGGAAAGAACTGAAGATAACTGAACTAAACTGGACTAGTAGGTGAAGAAAGGTGCCCTTCTCATGCAGTAGGTAAAGGGAGGGTGCACTAAGCTCTAGGAGAGATGAAACTGATTTGAAAGAAGCTCTGGGGGCTAGTTTGCTGAGGACTAGGTGCTGGTGCTGATGACTAGGATGCATGCAAACCCTAATTGCATGCAAACCCTAATTTTGTATGCATGACTGAAAATGAAAATGACAAAAAAGCTAGGAGGACTAGGATGGAGTATAGGAATATCCTAACACCCCCCCTTAATCCATCCTGGGCCCTAGTAACTAATACCAAAGGTCACCCATACAATCAATGAAATGATAAAAAAATAAAGAATTGTCCATAAAGTGAGGAAATGGGGAAAACCTCATGGGAAAAATACCCCCCCTCAAAAGAACAATAAATAACTCAAGGAAACATCATACTATGCAGAAAAGAAAGAAGCTTTCATCAGTGAAAACTTTTGCAAAAGACTTGGAAAGCTGATCCCCTGTAGGAAGGTTTCCCACTGTGTGGAGGATGAAGCAAGTCTTTCAGGAACTCTTTCTGTATCTGGAGCGAATGGAACATGAGCAGTCTTCCCAAAAGATGGAAGAGAGAACCCCATCATCATGTTACATCTCTCATGGAGAGGTGGATGGCATAATGCAAGGTTGGAATGATGCTGAAGTCTAGTAGTTCTATGATCATATAAGTCATCAACTTTGTTCTCAGTAGTAGCAAGGTTTGTGTGAGCCCATATTGACCTTGAATATGGACTGAGAATAGGTGTTGGTTCTGGATCTGAATCTTCTTGAACCATGATCTCAACATCAAAATCTTGATCTTCTTCTTCACTAGAAGAAGAGGAGTCACTGTGATCTTCATCAGAATCTGAAGGAATAGTTGGATAGAAAGGCATGAAGTGTGAGAACTCATATGCCTTTGAGGCATGATTAGCAATCCCATTCGCTATAACCTTTCCAGTGGAGATTTCTGTAATATCTACTATGTTTGGACCAAAAATAACTTGCTTTGGTGATCCTGTATGAGTCATTTGATAAACTGACAACAAATTAGTTGTAAGAGAAGGAACAAATAAGAAATTTTTGAACTTACCATGCTCCATATGAACTGTTCCCAATCCTTTGGCAGAAATCTGAGAGTTTTCTCCCATGTGAATGGTAGGCCCATCTTGGAGATCCAAAGAGGAGAAGGATTCTTCAGATACAATCATGTGGTTGGAGGCTCCATAATCTATGAGGAGGGCTTTTGTCTTTGAAAATCCAGCCATCAATGCATGAAAATCATCAGATCCACTTCCAGAATCAGACATCTTTGCTTCTTTTGGAACAACAATTTGGTTTTGTTCAAGAAGCTTGGTTAGAAGATCAATCTTCTTGTGCATGCAAGCACTTTCAGGATGGTTTCCTCTCTTGCACTAGGAACAATTTGTTCTCTTTGGTTTGTCATTCTTGGATCATGAATGTTTCTTGCCTTTGTCCTTTTGCCTCCCTTTTGCATTCACTCCACTTGATTCACTAGCTAAAAGAGATGGATCTTTGGAGGTTTTGATGGCATCCATTTGAAACAATTTGTCCTCTTCTTGAATGAGGGCTTTAGTGAAGGCTTCTAAGGTAGGAAACTTCCATCCAGGGATTGACATTCGCCCAGAGTGGAAAGTAGATACAAAGACAGAGAATTGAAATCCAAGTTTGCTCAGAATGGAGAGCACCAATTGCTCATCACTCTTAGTGATGCCACAATGCTTGCATTGTACAGCCAAATTTTTAAACTTTGAGAAGAAAGATTGAATGCTCTCAAAATTGCTAGGTTGTAGGGAAACCAATTCGTTTTCAAGAGTGTATCCTCTTAACCCATCTTGTTTTCCAAAAAGACTCTCTAATTTGGTCCATAACTCTTTTGGAGATTTCAATCCTTCAGCATGGAACAATAGATCTTTGGACATATGAATCCAAAGGCTTCATCCAATTTGTTTAGATGCTTGATTCTCTCTCTAGCTATATGTGGTGTGGCATCTCTTTCATAAACCAATCTTTCAAGATGTTTGTTCATCAAGTGAATCTTCGTCTCACTCTTCCATTCAAAGTAATTGAAGGGAGTGCGGATCATGGGAGAAAGAGAAGAAGAAGAAGAAGCATTTGAATTGCTCATCTTTGACTGCTGGAACAAGTGCAAATAGTAACTGCTGAATCTGCTACTGGAACTTCGAAATACCTACAAAAAACTCTCAAGAATGGAGGTAGAATATACTCTCAAATGGCTCTAATACCATGTGAAATTTCCCACATAAGATCCAAAGAGATGATGTAAACCTCACAATGAAAAAATTTAGGAATAATAGAAGAAGAGACAAGCAATAGAACTTAGATCCAAAGAAACTCTGATTGAGGCAGAATAATTACACATGTTACTATTAACAGAATAATAAACTGGTAAATATACAATGTTGAGTATGAGGATTCGAATTCACTAGGTTGAATTCGAATTGGCCTTCATGCACAGATCCATAATCAGTGGAGAGTCATCAATGCCTAACTAGGAGTCCACCTTCTCATCAGTGAAGTCATCAATGCACAAGTAATGGTCAACCGGGAGTCAAACTAAGTCTAACTGAGTGTGGTTGGTGTAACTAGTACATGGAAGCACTAATGTAGTGAAGGAGGCTCAGTGGAGGGCGCATATGGAGCTAACTGGAGTCAAAACAGGCTGTCTAGTCACACTGGAGGTCCATTGGAGTGGTAAGGTTAGTTAGGAGTCAGTCAATCCTTAAATCAAGGAAATAACTAAAGATAACTGAAGTAAACTGGACTGGTAGGTGAAGAAAGGTGCACTTCTCATGCAGTAGGTGAAAGGAGGGCGCACTAATCTCTAGGAGAGATGAAACTAATATGAAAGAAGCTCCGGGGGCTAGTTAGCTGAGGACTAGGTGTTGGTGCTGATGACTAGGATGCATGCAAACCCTAATTGCATGCAAACCCTAATTTTGTATGCATGACTGAAAATGAAAATGACAGAAAAGCTAGGAGGACTAGGATAGAGTATAGGAAGATCCTAACAGAAAGCACTGATAGTGAGAAAGAAGATTCTGAGACTCAATCCATGTATATATGACTCCCTCAGAAGAAGAGAAGGAAGATCGCTGGAAAATATATTGATTAAGACGATATGATTATCCAGGATTTGATAATCAATGCAGTACCTGTAACTCCACCAATCCCTCTGAAGGAAGATCAAATTGCCAATTTTTCTGTTTTGGAGGATATTTTCGATCATCATGAATCTTCTAAGAAAGATCTTTCAATTCCATCATCATTCGTCACAAATAGCTAGTATATTGTCAGTATCTTCCACAGTTTACTACGGGATACTTTCCCGAAAGTATGTGATCGAATATTTTAGGAATTTGGTGAAAGGGTCGGTATTAATCACTCTTGAAGATGGATGCCCTTGGTCATTCTTAGATTAGTTTGATTTTGCAATCCCTTTTTTATGGGAACTTCATCCTTTGTAACTATTTTGTAATTATTATTTAAAGGGTAGAGATCTCGTAGCAGAGGGGGGAGAAAATCATCAAAAGAGGACTGGAGAGACTTTGATTCTGAAGAGATTGTAATGTGTTGCAGCCTCAAAGTAATACAGTTAGTTTTCTCTTGATATGTCTTTTGTCTATTTATCAAATTTGTTTGATGAATGTTGATTTTCACTTCATCTTATTAATGAACGTTGTTTGATTTTGCAATTAATAATTTGTACATTGATCTACAGTTTGGATTTGTCTTGATTGATGATATGTGTGTCCTTATGTTTTAAGTGAATTTATTTATTTAAAACATTTATCTATTTCTGCAAATTATTAACAGACACTATTGAATTCATGCCAATTTTTCAATTAGCATTTCATATACGAGATAATCTTGCATGTGCTTCCATCCTTAAGCTACAATCAATTGATTTTCATCTTCTGGTTATATCTTAAGCTAATAAGTAAAGATCCATTTCACATTTCTGTCAAATTGGTGAAAAGACTTATTAAAATTCAAATCAATTTATCTTGCACATATCAAAACACTTTCTTTATATTACATCTAACTTAGTTTAGATCTCTTTTAAGGTAGATTCACTTCTAGAGTTAGAACACTTTGATCTTCCTTCACAGGAAGACAGATTCTTTCTGGATCAAACCCCATAAGTGCCAACGGAGGCCTTTATACTCGTGGGAGTTAACTATACCAAACAGTATGGGGATAGAACTGCTCTTGCGTAGAGCTTTTTCAAGCCTTTCAGATTGGGTTTTCACCCTCTGTTGCTAGCCTTGGACAACATTCCAGCAACCTACATAACTGGGGCTTCAACACTGCCCAATATGAAAATTGGTTGTATAGGAAAATCCTCTTCCGGTTCCACCTGAATCACATTCCAATCAATCACATGATTAGTATCAGGTATATACTTTTCAACGATATATATGAAATATACTACTATCAATCAATAATCTGAATCGCATTCCAATCTATCACATGATGAGCATCAAGTATACACTTTTTCAGCAAGGATACATGAAAAACATTATGCACTTTAATACAAGCAGCCAATGCAAGTTCATATGCAGCGATTCCTATCCTAGATAGGATCTCAAAAGGACCACAATATCTAGCATCTAGTTTGGAATAGTTTCCCAAGTTGAAGGAGCTCTTCTTGGGTCTGACTTTCAAAAATACATGATCCCCCACTTCAAATTGTCTTTCAATCATGTTCTTATCTACATAACTCTTTTATCTATCCTTAGCTACTTTCAAACTCTATTTGATTTTAACCATTTGATCTTCCATGTCCTTCAAAAGTTCAGTTCCAATGACGATTATGTTCGTTGTGTTGTCCCAACTGATAGGAGTATTACACTTTCTAACATACAATGCCTCAAAATGACTCATCTTCATAGAGGCATGGTGTAATGTACCCTCCCGCGAACCCAACTCTTTGAAGGGAATATGCTACCAATCTATGGGGATTTTCATAAACTCAACCAAGTCATTAGATTCACAGCAATAAAATTCATTTGTGCAGATGTAAATTCAACAAACATGCACAGCGGAAATAAAAACACATTACTCATATGCATTCAACATATTAAAAACAACCATCAAATTAATACATTGCAGAATACACATAGATAACACTTATCTTCATTGTGCAATTGTCCCAAGCAACTAGCTATGTTGCTGCAACGTTCCACCCAACCATAGGCCAGTTGTGTTCATCAATTCTCTCAACACAATTGCCACCCCCGAGCTGGGCATGATTCTTACAAGGAAAAGGGGACATTCAAGCTCATGCACAGCCAAGGCAAGAGATACCCATCTCAATCCCCAACATTCTCTTACACACAGCAAACTCAAGAACTGGGCATGGATACACATTTTCAACAATGGGATTTACAAACACGATGGCCATGGACTTTCCCAAATCGTGGGCACACCAAAAACAGACTGTGAGAAAGGGTAGTTCGACCACATGGAGAAAAACGATTTATCCCACAGATTATGGGCATTCCTATGGCCAAAACGACCTCCAGGAAACCCCCAAATCGATCCGTTCTCTTCCCCATTGGTAACCAAAGCAGAAACGCCCTTCTCCCAGCTGAGAAACATGGCTGTAAAACGCCCAGGAAGCTCCAAACTCGTGGGAGAGAAAAACTGGTTCATGGGTAATGGCTTGGGTATAAATTCATGGTTGTTTTCTTGTCTAAGAAGCAAAATACATTTTTCCATGGAGGGTGGCTTGCCCATACTCGAATTTGGACAGCCATACCTCCCCATTCCCCAAGGCATTAACTACCTCAACCCATTCTTGGGAGAATGAATGATTGGGTACAAAAGTCAACATGGGTAGTTGAGGGTTTGATGGATTCTCTCATTGACACTTGGCTTGACTTGATTGGCTCAAGGGTTTGAATGCTTTCCCTCCCAATTCCTTGTAAAATCATGTCGCCATCTCTTGTTGCATTGCATAGCTAGTTGTGGGTATTTTATTAAAATTCATATTTACATGATATTCACAATTCCATTGTGCATGGATAGCACGTAAACCATATGCATCAATAAATCGATGGCGGGGCCTTGGCCTTGAGCTCCTCACCACGATTTTATAACAATATTACATCATTTATGATTTTAATGCCATGAGGTCAAATTGGGGACATTACATTCCCCTCCCCTTGGAATAATACCATCCTCAGTGTTCCAATACTTAGGAATAAATACCCACTTTACACATGCCGCGAAATTCACAAATGGTGGCAGGTATGTCCTGCATTCATCTCTTTACTTTGAACTTTCAGGATCAAGTCCTTTGGCTTCCACAAGTTGCTCCTGTTGGCTTGATTTTCCAGCTCTGCAGGTGGGCATTGCTCCATAGCAATCCCTTTCTTTTATTCACCTTCCAGTTGATCTACAAGTCTGGAACTTCATGGATGCCATCTTTCTTGCCATCCTGGCAACTGATTGAGGAAGATTTTCAGCCAAAACAAATAGCTTTTGGTCTGTTGCCATGGCTAGTGTGCACAATTGGCTCTCATTTTTCTCACTGGAAACACTTAGCTGGTAACAGCTCCAAACAATGGCTTTCAATTTCTCACCTGTGAGACTCATCATGGCAATTCCTGTTAGGACAAGCATAACACAATATTTAAAATTAGTCAATTATTTTCCCAATTGACATGGAGAGTCCATTTTTCACTCATGAGGCTTCCACATTTTTCATGCTTTCCCAACATACACATGAACTCCTTCATGTTCATCCTCTCACAGGGGAATGACGATTTCAACATTCACAATTCATTTCAAGCAATTAAACACAATTTATTTTCAGTCATGACATGCATTCAACAATTCTTTGTTTTATAAATGCATCAATCAAAAGGAAAGAGAAGAGTAAGATTTTTCCCCTCTTAGTCTTGTTCCAATCCGGAGCCACACCATCACTTGTGGTTCTATGCTCCTTAGCCTCTTTCACTTCAATGTGAATGCTTGACTTGCCCTTTCTTGGCTATGACACTTAGTGTCTAAGGTCCATCTAAGGATTTTCAACTAGGGAACCCTTTCCCCATTGTTGCCTACAGAACCTTTGGCTGCTAAGACCCACACATGTCCACTAGCACCATCTTTCATTACCGCTCACACTGAGCTCTTCCGGACGATCACATGTCCACATGCATCCTTATGATGCCTTCATAGTCCTTGCTTCCAGCAATACCTATATTCAAACATTGAATCAATTCACATGTTCAGTTTATTCTCAAATGGTTTTATTTCTAAACAAGAGTTTGAGAAATCATAAACAAATCATATACACACGTATATTCATAAGCAAGAAGCTGCAATGTAACCAAATAATTATCTGCATTGGATGTCTTTACTTTATTCTGCGGGCTCCTTCTTCGCTTTATAAGCCTTGGATTTCCCGTGGATGCAATAATGAATGTTGGGCTAGCACATAGGCTACTCCACTACATCCCGTAGTTAATGCCCAACCAATTACTCTCTCGACTTACCAAGAATTTTATAGCGCCCAACCAGTTACTCTCTGGATTTACCAAGAATTTTGTAGCGCCCAACCAATTACTCTCTGGCTTTACCAAGCATTTATAGCTCCAACTAGTTACTCCTTGGGTTTACCAAGAATTTATAGTTCTTTCAGGGTCCTTGCTTCCTACAATGACCAAGGTTTCCATCAAAGAAACAACAGTGTATCAGCTTAGCTGTTAGAAAACTTATACCTGAAATCTTCATTATTCCAATCAAGAAATAAATAAAAATGAATACTTATCTATATTGTGAATTTCCTCGCTGATCCATAGGTTTCCTTCTCTGCTTTACAAGCCTTGGATCACCTGTGGGGTGGATACTTGGCCAGCACACATGCTGCTCCACAACATCATCCGAATAGGCAATGCAAAGCCAGTACGCCGACTGGGTTTATCAAGCATCCCAAAAATCAGTATGATAAGCCAGTATGTCAACTGGGTTTATCAAGCATTTCGAAAATCAATATGCTAAGCCAGTATGCCGACTGGGTATATCAAGCATACAATGATCATTTCCAAGCCAGTTCATCGACTGGGTTTGTCAGGAAATAACACCATTCACCAATACCTCCACAACATCCAAACAACCAATGCCAAGCCAGTACACCAACTGGGTTTGTTAGGCATCCAATTTAACAACATGCCAAGCCAGGACACCAACTGGGTTTATCAGGCAATAAGAACAACATAATATGATTATGTGGCTCCTTCTCTTGTGCAACCAATAATTCCCTCCAGGAACTCCATAGGTGACTCACTTGACTGTGGGCTAGCATGGCCCCACAATATCCACTCACACTACACAAGGATGATACCCTTTTTATGCAACACAGCTCCTCGGGCCTATCCATCTCTTCTAGTGTCCTTTAGTGTGAGCGTAGAAAGGTTACCACTGCCCATATAGTCCTCTTTGAGCACCCTTTCTTCACTTTGCCTCTTAAGTGCAACACCAAATTGCATCTGTGTAATTGATAGCACAAAAAGGATAAGCAGGCTCATCAATATTGTTGCTCTAAAATTGTAATCATATTTCATAACATTCACTATCAAGTATTGAGACACCAGGAATGCGTCCATTCCCTTAGGGTGTAGTCAATATTGAAAACCCTAACATAACCCATCACCCAAAAGGTATGCATCCCTTTCCGATGTGATCCATGTAGGCCTTAGTCACACTCAAGCAGTCTGGAATAATAATGAAATAATAAAACATGCTCTGCATATTAAATTTAATAACCAGACATGTATATCTTTAGTTAGGGTTACAGAATACTCATTCGTTTCACAGATGTATCTTTTCTTTATTTGCGAAGAATGGGGGCTTCCTTCTTTGATTCAACAGTCCTTCGGTTTGCCACCCCAATCTCTTCACGTTCCATAACCCACACATGCCTTCTCGGAATAATTTTACTGTCTCACTCACGTGATTCACCCACATGCAGTTTGACTGAGACATTATCAATATTTACAATGGAATTTCACCCGAAACCCATTTCCAAAGCATGGGATCCTTCCCATCTAGTTTGGATTTTGCAGGCCATCACACATGCTCTTCCTGCAATGTGTCATCCTGGCACACTTATCAAATAGCCAAACAGTCAGCATCATTTAGCAAAATCTCAAATCTGAAATTTGTAAATCTGTTTTCCTACAGAAATTGATTTGCTCAGCAATGAGGCTATCCTCATATTGTTGGCTCTCATAAGTGGTATCACTCTGTCCATTATGGTTTCACCCTTGCTACCATACATGAACATCCACCTACAACATGTCCTCCTAACACAATTTTAGATAAGCCAAACAGTCATTAGCAACATTTAGCAAAATCTCAAATCTGAAATTTGTATATCTGTTTTCCTACAGAAATTAGATTTACCATCATGAGATTATTCTCATAAATTTAAACCATAAAATTTTCAGATTTGTTTCATGCATACTTTACAACTATGAGAACCTTCTCGTAACCTTTGGCTTCTACACATGGTAGATACCGGTCCTTACTATGGACTTATCCTTGTTGCCATACGTAGGACTTTTCTACCTGAAAACTGAAACTTCAATCGGCCAAACACGTTGTGAGTATCTATGCATATAATCCTTTCATTTCCACAACAGTCACTGAAGTGATCTCAAAATTATAACACTCAATAATTCAAACACCTTCAGCTGCTAACATTTGAAATGCAATGAAATATATACATTCCTATATATGCATCATTGTCACAATAAAATTGCAAGACACAGTCACACTATCCATGCAATTTAAAGAAACTGTAACTACTCATTACTTCACATTCCATGCAATTTTGTCCTTCCAACAAAGCATTATGGTAGCCCATCACATGTCTACCTTCTTCATGCAATCATTCTCCTGCATTCACAGCAGCTCATGAAATGGTCTCAGGATTAACAATAGTTCACCACTTCATCGATTATCTAATTGCATTGAACATATTATATCACAACCATGCATTCACACAATGCATCTCAACATGTGCACTCGCACATATGCATGCATATTCACAACATTTACACAATATTTTGATGTGCGTTCACTTAATGCATAACCCCTCAATACAACCTTGCATTAATCCATGAATACTATGCATTCCAACATATTATGGCCTAACCATGGCGGTCTCATATGGCATGTACTACCACAACATGACTATAAGTCCTTACTTGCTTTGGTTGTTAAACTCACAACCAACGTACACAAATGGCATGATATAATTTCATATGAATGCATTGAGATTTCTAAGCAATTATAGGGTGTAAAGATCTTTGCCTTCACTTACCCACGCCTTACCATACTCGATAGGTTAACGTTCCCATTCGGGCACTCAATACCACATGCAAACAATTCAACATAGTTTAAACATAGTTAAAGGGATCTCACCAAATCCTCTTTCAACATTCATGCAATTAAGCACCAATAACCATTACTTGCATGGTTGTCATTAACATCACTTGATGTTACCTGATCAGTTGGCCTCTTACCAAGGCTACACAGTCCTTTTTCCAACCTCATGATCACAGATTTGTTGCACCATCCTTTCTTCATAAGTTCGTTGGTCACGTGCAACAACGTCATCAACTTCTTTAGCCATGCTTCAGTTGCCTTTGGTCCTATAACCAATGTGAACACAACTAATTATTAGCAACCACAATCATTATCTTAAGTGGCTCATTGCATATGTAAAACTTCATTATTTTACCAATATGCAATATCCTATTCATGCGCAAACATTTTCACATGCACTGTGCAATGTTTATTAATGTGCTATCTGGTGCATATTCATTTCATCTATGCAATCCCTTGCATTTTCAACATTCTTATGCCATAGTTTATATGCATGACAATTTCATAATTATAAATACGATAGCAAAACAGGGATTAAGGAATTCTCCCTTTCCAATCCCTCATCGTAACATGGAATCCCTCTTCCATATCATAGTTGGTCTGATTTCCTTCCAGTCATGCAATTCTAGAAACTGTCCATATTGACAACATTTTTTTTTGTCAAAACAACAACTGACACTCTTCTGCACCAAATATCTATGATATATATGGACCTCATTCAAACTCTAGTCATGCATCCCTGTTCTCCTCTGGATACGCTATCCAACGCCTATCCCCATGCTCCATTCCGATCCAGGACATGGAATTTACATTCTTCCAAGAATGCAAATTTTGCCCAAATTTCTGCACTTTTACACAGCTGCAATTTATTCTGAAAGGTCAACTTCAACTGCTTGTAGAAGTAAATTTAGGAGGAATCATGAGAACTTATCTACCGGGTGAAGGTAGTCCATATAACAAGGAACACTCAGCAACCTTCATATCCCTATTCCGATGCACTAGTCAACTTCTATAAAATTCGGGGTTTGGCTACTTTTCTCTTTTCACTTTTCCTCCAAAATCTCAAAATTTGGCCCAAAATGGCTATCTCCCAATCTATGCATTTCTGGAAAATCTTTGTCTAACGGAAAATGTCCGTATTAATGAGAAGATGAAATGTCGAGTTCAGTAAAAATTTTGATTCCAACATCTAGGGTCACTTTCACTGTCCACAAGCTTTTCAAAATCACGAAAAAGTGTCCCGGAATAGTGCTTTTTGGCCTTCTTACTCACCCCGACTCCACATCCTTTGGAGTTTGGCTCCAAGATTCCAAACTTAACACTGTGCCTGCTCCGTGGCCGCGCCATATTGATTTCATCTCAAACCGACCTTCTGTCAAGCCTCGGGACACCGTCTTACAAAAGTCATTATTCTCCATTTTTTGTCAAATTGGAGCATACTGGGTTCAGGACCCTCTCTGGTTCTTTCATGGCCTTCGTTAATGGCCTCCGAGCCCCACAAGAATCATCCCATTCTGAGCCCGACTGCTCCTTTTATCCAAAAATCAAGTTTTGGGCTCTATACTTTCTTTTTTTTTTAAGCTCCTCCCATCGTTGGATTTAACATTAACTCCACTGACCTTGGCGCTGGATTTAACTCTAAAATTGTCGCCGCATCGCTAATTTTAGCCCTATCTTTTGCGACCATTTTGCCAGTGTCACCGCCGACCGTAGCAGGTTTTAATCCTCACTATGCGACCGCTGCGGCGGTCCTGGCCTTATCTTCGCTGCCCGCAATCCTCCGTCGCTGCGACCACGTCGCAAATTTTGAGGCTAAAATTGTCGCCCGCGTCGCAAATTTTAAGCCTAAAATTGTCGCCACGTCGCAAATTTTAAGCTTAAAATTGCCGCCACGTTGCAATTTTCTTAGCTTAAAACCACCACCAGTGTCGCAGATTTTAAGCATAAAATCGTCGCCTGTGTCGCAGCTCTTAAGCTTAAAATCGTCGCCTCATTCGGCGTTTTTGGGCTTATCTTTGCCAATAGTCTTTCCTCCACGACCGTTTCGGCGTAGAATTTAACCAAATTTTTGTCGACCTTGGCGCAACAGTTATGGTTAAAATCGCCGACAGAGACTTTTAAGCAAAATTTTCAAATTTTCAAAAACAGTTAGAAAAATTTTCTGAAATATTTCCTTCTTTTTTTATGTTCAGTGCTGGACAGGAGGCATACTTACCTTTGCAACTGGGATAGGTAGCCCATGAAGGCCCAATGCTGCAACCAGCAGCTCTGATACCAAATGTAATGTACCCTCCCGCGGACCCAACTCCTGGAAGGGAATATGATACCAATCTATGGGGCTTTTCATAAACTCAACCAAGTCATTAGATTCACAGCAATAAAATTCATTTGTGCAGATGTAAATTCAACAAAAATGCACAGCGGAAATAAAAACTATCCACACACATTACTCATATGCATTCAGCATATTAAAAACAACCATCAAATTAATACATTGCAGAAGTAAAATACACATAGATAACACTTATCTTCATTGTGCAATTGTCCCAAGCAACTAGCTATGTCGTTGCAACGTTCCACCCAACCATAGGCCAGTTGTGTTCATCAATTCTCTCAACACAACTGCCACCCCCCGAGCTAGGCATGATTCTTAAAAGGAAAAGGGGACATTCAAGCTCATGCACAGCCAAGGCAAGAGATACCCATCTCAATCCCCAACATTCTCTTACACACAGCAAACTCAATAACTGGGCATGGATACACATTTTCAACAATGGGATTTACAAACACGATGGCCATGGACTATCCCAAATCATGGGCACGCCAAAAACGGACTGTGAGAAAGGGCAGTTCAACCACATGGAGAAAAATGATTTATCCCATAGATTATGGGAATTCCAATGGCCAAAACGACCTCCAGGAAACCCCCAAATTGATCCGTTCTCTTCCCCGCTGGTAACCAAAGCAAAAACGCCCTTCTCCCAGCTGAGAAACAAGGAAAAACCAGAAAAAACATGGCTGGAAAACGCCCAGGAAGCTCCAAACTCGTGGGAGAGCAAAACTGGTTCATGGGTAATGGCTTGGGGAGCAATTCATGGTTGTTTTCTTGTCCAGGAAGCAAAACACGTTTTTCCATGGAGGGTGGCTTGCCCATACTCGAATTTGGACAGCCATACCTCCCCATTCCCCAAGGCATTAACTACCTCAACCCATTCTTGGGAGAATGAATGATTGGGTACAAAAGTCAACATGGATAGTTGAGGGTTTGATGGATTCTCTCATTGACACTTGGCTTGACTTGATTGGCTCAAGGGTTTGAATGCTTTCCCTCCCAATTCCTTGTAAAATCATGTCCCCATCTCTTGTTTCATTGCATAGCTAGTTGTGAGTATTTTATTAAAATGCATATTTACATGATATTCACAATTCCATTGTGCATGGCTAGCACGTAAACCATATGCATCAATAAATCGATGGCGGGCCCTTCGCCTTGAGATCCTCACCACGATTTTATAACAATATTACATCATTTATGATTTTAATGCCATGGGGTCAAACTGGGGACATTACACATGGTATCCATTATTATAGACAAACTCTACCAAGTGCAAATAATCCTCCCACTTGGATGATCCATCACATACATTCTTAACATATACTCGATCACCTGATTGACTCTTTTTGTCTAACCATCTGTCTGCAAATGGTAAGCTGTATTCATGTTCATATTTGTACCAAATGCTTGAAACAAACCTTTCCAAAAGTTACCAGTAAACTTTGAATCTTTGTTGGACACTATAGATTTTGGAATTTCATGCAGTCTGGAAACCTCTTTCATAGAGATGTCTGCAATGTTAGTTGTTGTGTGAGTTGTTTTCACTAGAATAAAGTGAACTTATTTAGTTAACTTATCCACCACTAACATAATGGAATCATGATTTGATATTGTTTTAGGCAACTTTGTGATGAAGTCCATAGTCATGACATCCCACTCTGATTATGGTATAGGTAAGGGCTACAACAACCCAGTTGGATGCCTATGTTCTACCATAACCTTCTGACATTCCATGCATCTAGCTATGTATTCTACAATATCATTCTTCATTCCTGGCCAATAGTACTACTTCCTCACAGCTGCTACTATTTTTTGATAACCTGAATGCCCAACATAAGGTACATTATGCATCTCCTTAAAACCATCTTCCTTATTTCTTCAGAGTTTTGCACATAAACTATGTCCTTACGCAAGAGAATTCCATTCATTTCCAATCTGTATTGGTCAAAATTTTGTGGTATTGTCTGCTTCTACAATCTATCCCTTACCTGTTTCTAATGCTCATCAGTAGCATAGGCTTCAAGGATCCTATCCTTCAAATCTGAATTACTTGTACTGATAGCTGCCACATGCATCTTCCTACTGAGTGCATCAACCACCTTATTCTCCTTTCCTTTGATGTGCTTGATATCAAAGTCATATTCACATGACAATTCCATCCATCCTCTCTGCCTTGCATTCAGAGTAGGCTACTCAAACAAATACTTCAAACCATCATGATCAATCCTTAACTCAAATTTCTTACCCATCAGATAGTGCCTCCACATCTTCAATCCATGGATGATAGCTACAAGATCCAGATCATGAGTGGCATAATTATGTTCATGTTCTTTTAGCTTTCTAGATTCATAACTAATTACATGACTGTCCTAAGTCAACACTCCACCAATTCCTTGTTTACATGCATCAGTGCATGCTACAAAGCTTCAATCACGATCTGCGATCCTCGAAATTGGTGCACTGGTAAGCAACTCCTTGAGTCTTTGAAATTTGTCTTCACATTTAGAGGTCCATTCAAACTTCACACTATTCTTATACAAAGATGTAATGGAATGAACTATCTTAATTGAGAATCCTTCAATGAATCTCCTATAGTATCCTTCCAACCCCATAAAAGATCTCACTTCTGCTACATTCTTTGGTGTCTTCTATTCCATTATAGCTCTTATCTTTTCAGAATCCACAAATATGCCCTATTTTGATATGATGTGCCACAAGTATTGAATTCTACTCTGATAGAATGAACACTTACTTAGCTTGGCATACAATTGATGCTCTCAGAGCACTTTCATCACCAACCTTAGATGTTTTTTATGTTCTTCTTCTGTCTTGGAATAGATGAGGATGTCATCCAAGAATACAACCATGAACTTATCCAAAAACGTTCTGAAAATTCCATTCATCAAACACATGAATGTTGTCGGTGCATTTGTCAATCCAAAAGGTACCACTGTGAACTCATAATGACCATATTTGGTCATGAATGTTGTCTCATTGATGTCTTCATTCTTGATTCTAACTTGGTGATACTCGGATCCCAGATCTATCTTCGAGAATACCTTGGCTCCTCCCATCTGATCAAACAAGTCATCAATCCTTGGCAAGAGATACTTGTTTCTAATTGTTGTTTTGTTCAACCATCGATAATCTATACAAAGTCTTAAAGTTCCATCTTTCTTCTTCACAGGCAACACATGAGCTCCCCAAGGTGACACACTAGGCCGGAAGTAACATTTCTCCAGGAACTCTTCTAACTGCATTTGCAAATCTTTCAACTCTAGAGGACTAATTCTGTAAGGTGCTTTGGATGAAGGCACTGTTCCAGGAACCAAATCAATATAGAAATCAATGTCTCTCTTAGGAGGCATTCTTGGCAGTTCTTGAAATACATCTGCAAACTCTTGCAACATTGGATAGTCTTGCAACTCTAGTTATTTTCCTTCTTTTTTCCCTTCCACATGAGCTACATACAACTGGAAACCCTTCCTGAAACATTTCTTCCACTGCATAGCTATGATATTCCTCAAAGATATTTGTCTCAGTATACCTCTTACTGTCACTTGATTACCTCCTTCATCCAGATAAGTGGAATTCTTGTTGTGGCAATTAAGTATGGCATGGTGTGCATCCAACTCGTCCATGCCAATCAACATGCCATGCGACCTCAGGGGTATGATATTCAAGTCTGTAAGGGTCTTCAGACCATTCATGTCCAAAGGACACTTCTTTACTACTTTTGTGACTTTTCTCTTGGTATCTATAGCCAAATACACTAGACTTGTTGTCTCAAGCTTATTTTTCTTTAGATAACATCTCTCAACTAGGTTAGGTGTAATGTAACTATGGCTAGCCCCATAATCAATCAAAATATCTATGGGTATATTAGCAATCTTACCTGCTACCTCAATCATCCTGGATTGATGATCAGCTTGTCTCCCATCCAAGGCTGTATAATTTTTTGGAGTGCTTCCGCCAACATCACCAACCATTGAGGCTCCTTGAATGTTGTGAATGATGTTTCCTTTAAGTGGACACTGCTTGGCATAGTGATTCTCTTTATAGATCCAACATTCAACGGGTGGTCTTGATCTTTTGTGTGAAGTCTCTTCACCCACTGGTTCTGCTTTGATCTAGTTGTCTCTGTTGATTATTGTTTCTGAAATAGGGAGGCTAGAATACTTTCTTCCTCTGGACTTACTTGTATTGCTTCGTATCTTTCTAGTTCTTTTGATAAGGAGTTTTTTTCTTGTTCTAATCATACAGGTGTCTTTCCTTCCAAACAACTTCCTTTAGGGTCTTTGGTCTGTCATACTGGATTTTTTCCTCGTAGAAGTCTGGTAGGCCACATAGGAACCTTTGAATCTTCACCTTCTCATCTTTTACAAAGTATACATACTTCATAAGTTCTAGGAACCTTTTCTCACAGGCTTCCATGGTCATGTTTCCCAATCTGAGTTCAAAGAACTCCTCCATCTTCTTGTCATAATAATGCTCTAAAAGGTATTCCTTTTGAAACTATTTCTTGAATTTTTTCCATGAGATTTTTTCCTCGTCAATATGCTTCATCTCGACTAGTTGATCCCAACAAAGGGATGCTTTACCCTGCAGATGGTAGATGGCTACCCTTGCTTCCATGTTTGGTGAATACTGATGCAATTGGAGGAACTTTCTAAGACCCAACAACCAAGCTTCAACATCTTCTCCTTGCTTTTCTTCTCCATCAAAGGTTGGAGGCTTGATCCTTCTCAGTTCTCCCTGATTGGTCCAAAATACAGGTATCTGATAAGTGTAGGCTTGGTTTTGCAACCAAGCTTAATGCAATGGGCACCTGCTAACTAGTAGCAGCAGTTTCAATATTAAGCAAAAACAATAAACTAAATCTAAATCTAAAAGTAAACTAAACTAGCATGTGCATATCATAATAAACTTTTGAATTAAAAAACAAGAATAAGAAATGGAAAAAATAAATTTGTATTGAAAATGGGGGCAAGCAAGTGCTTGCAATAATAATACCTCCAAGTGATGAAGATAGTTGAGAAGCTCCAAGGGTGAGCAGCTCCAAACTCCAAAGGGTCCTTTCTCCAAGGTTGCTACAATGGCCAAAAGCTCAAGGGAGATTTTGGCAGCATGAGGATAGGAAGATGGATGGATGTGAAATGAGGAGCCTCTACCACCTTTTTATAGGTTTTGGTGGTGGGGAATACCATTGTGGTTTTGTGGAAACCAATGGTATTGACCAACATTGTTTAGGTATTTTTCCCTCCTTTTTCCTTTTTTGAATAAAATTAATATTTTTATTCCCTTTTTAATATTTTTGAGAATTTTGGACCATTTTTTAGGGTTTTTTATGCTTTTTAAGGAAAAATAATCTTTTTGAGTGGGAAAAGGGGTGTATTAAGGTCTTTTGGTGAACTTTTGTTGGCTTTAGGGGCTCAGATGGTGGAAAAAGTGGACAAATGGGTCATGTGAATAAGGAAATGAGCTAGTGAGCACTTTTTAGGTGTTAACAGATTGCCCCCTGATGTGTGAGGGCAGGAGCTCATCGTATGGCCGATAGACATCATAGTTCTTTTGTCGTTTTTCTGGGGTTTGGGGAGGAGAAGATACTGATTGGAGACTGGATCCACGGCCCTTGGAAGCTGCAAAAAATAAACAATATTACATGGCCTCAATATGAATGAGGAATAGTCTCTGATAATGGACGAGGCGGGCATACCCATGCTCGTATCAAGACATATATAAACAATTAGTCCCAAGAAGGGGGACCTGAGAAAATACATAAAAAATCTGCTGGTACATCATAATGGTCCAGAGGGGACATCATTTTGGGATGTACTCATGATCACAACATGACTGATATCAATAACTGATACACTGGAATAACTGATGAACTGCTAAAACTGAAGGTGTCCAACATCTGTAGGGACTCAATGACTGTGAGCCATCTCTGGGAAGGATATGTAACTATGTACTCGAGGGAGTATAAAATTAGTGTACATCTGAATACTGTCGCCATGTGCAACCTGGATATCTATAGAAAAAAGTGTAACTGGTTATATCTATAGGTAGACTCTCAAATGTGGAGGAGTCGGGAGGTATCCGGGGTCTTCGACTAATAATTGAGCGGACCAATACCCTGTGCGAGTCTTAATGATGCGATTAAGGTGTTGAAGTCGAGCATGTGAGAAAAAACCATTTGGAGAGGCACTGAGGACTCTTCTCGAAATGATTCGTAGGCACTCATCATAAATGGTGATGAGTCCAAGACACAGGGACCTCTAGGTCTATCCTCTGGAATAAATTTGGTTGTCGTCGACAGAGGGAGACTAGCAACTAACAAGGAAATAATGTTTCCTTGATAGGAGTGCGAGGTGTAGAACTGAAGTGTGGTAGTACTGGTGGTATGACTGACATACTTGTGGGGATGGGAAGTAAATGGGGTGATATAGTGGGTAGACTCAAACTTCCTTTGTTCAGAGCATGATGTCATGGTTGACCTGGCAGCATAGGGAACTGACTTGTAGGTGTGGGTATCATTGCTTTTTAGGGACTGAAGGGTATGTATTGACTCTGGGGGGGTCAAGTTGATGGGTGTTGTCGAGGGATTCTCAGGGTGACATACTGCAGAATACTCTGAACAAAGGCGACCAAAATGGGGAAGCTGCTATATGAGTAGACGTGATCTGTTGTGGCACCGAGAAGCACCATTGGGTCCTTCTTCGTAGTTTTAATGAGCTCCAAGAAGGTATAAAAGTGTGCTCTGAGATGGTACTGTCTTGTGGATTTTGTGAGCCCAGGACTGTTCGTGCTCATTGGTGCTTTCATTTTTAAGGAGTCTGAAAATGATAAGAAGACTCTGCAATGGTTATGATTACTGTCCTGTTGGTTTTACGAGCCCAGGATGGTGATTGCTCATGGTCGCTTTCATTTTTAGAGAGTCTGAAAGCGGTAAGTGGACTCCATTGGTGTTCTTTTTCGTAAGTTAGTCTCCAAGGCCCGAAAAAGCATAAAATGATGCAAATGGAGAACTCTTCTAGCCGATGTGACTAGAGTATTCATTTTTCGTAATTAGTCTACAAGGTCCGGAAAAGGGGTAAACTTATACCAGGTAGACGCCCTGTCAGATACGTTTAGCGAGCATGAAAGGAAGCAAGGTTGCTCGGCGATCTTTTCATTGTTTTAGGAGTCAGAAAAGAGCTTAACAGAAACTCCCTAAGTGCCTTTTTCGTAAAACGGATTGCTCGGCCCGAAAAATGGATAAAATTATACCGAACAAAAAGGGATTGATGATAGCGAGAAAAGGTCTCAAGCATCATCATGAGTGCGGAAAACTGAATTCGGTGACATAAAGATTGTCAAAAAGGGGAAACGGCCAATGTGGCACGCAAATCGAGGCAACGAGGGGTCATGGGAAAAATGTCCCAAAAATCTGGAGGTGAGAGCGAGAAATGATCTCAAGCATCATCACGAGCGCGGAAAACTGAATCCGACGATATAAGGCTTGTCAACAACGGACGACGGTCGATGTGGCACGTAAACCGAGGCGACGAGGGGGCATGGAAAAAATGCTCAAAAAATCTGGGCGTGAGAGCGAGAAATGATCTCAAGCATCATCACGAGCGTGGAAAATTGAATCCAACGATATAAGACTCGTCAAAAATGGATGACGACCGATGTGGCATGCAAACCGAGGCGACGAGGGGGCATGGGAAAAATGCCTGACAAATCTGGGTGTGAGAGCGAGAAATGATCTCAAGCATCATCACGAGCGCGGAAAACTGAATCCAGCGATATAAGACTTGTCAAAAATGAACGACGGCCGATGTGGCACGCAAACCGAGGCAATGAGGGCATGAAAAAATGGTCAAAAAATGGACCTGGTGAAAATAGGAAAAGGAAAGAACTGTCATGAAGTTCTCGATGTTCTGGTTCCAATGGTACCAACGGTTTGAGAAACGGACGTCGTATGACACCGGAATGGTTGTTTGAAAAATGGTGGAATCTCTATAAATAGGGCGTGGGGCCCATATGACGTGTCATTGTTACGTGTGAGTTTGACAGAGCAGTCAGAGCTCTTTCTTCATTTCCGGGAGATTTCACCGTTGGTTTTCGATTCCACGAGTTTCAGGTAACTCTATTTGCCTTAGCCTTTTCAATTATGTCATTTTTGGTTAGCGGCGGGCCCCCGAAGGCTGCGAAATTCCATGTTGGCCTTCCAACGTGGAATATCGCGGGTTTCGGGTCTTTTGTCGCGATGGACATCACGGGTTTGAGGCTGACAGTCGCGATGTTCATCGTGATGTCAGGTTGGAACCCGCGATTTCCATCGCGAGTATGGGGGAGACAGTCGCGATGTTCATCGCGACTGTCTGGCTCGTACCCGCGATGTTCATCGCGGGTTCTGTTATGGAAGCCGCGATGATCATCGCGGGTTTTGATGGAAAACCCACGATGGCACTTTTGGAAAAAAAAATTATGGTGGTAAAAAATTTCTTCTATTTTTTGGCAGGATGTTGACGAGACCATTGACTTCATGGCGAGAGCGGGAGATAGACGAGGATTCGGACTGATCAGGGGGTCCGGCAGATTCTGGCGGTGAGTGGACTTTTGAAGTTCGCTCAGATTCCACCAATGCATTCAGTAAGACCGTTACTGAACAAGTTGGTGAGATGGTGGGTACCTGCAGAGGGTGTTTTTGTTGTTGGAGGTGAGAGGTTGGAGATCACCCTCACAGATGTTTATTTTCTTACTGGGTTGCCTCGCTTAGAGGAGGTGGGGGATCTTCTGCCGAGGATCCCTGCAGATGTTGACATGGAGGATCTCCTGGAGACTTTCTGTGTCCCTGGGTCTATTTTGCAGAACAGCGCGTTGAGTCTGAGATCTCTGCGAGAGTGGGACATGAGGGCTGTTGGGGCATGTGTGCTGCGGGTGCTGGGTGTCGCGGCGCCACATCGTTTGTCAGGGGGACAAATGATGATGGTGGATTCTGTGTTGAGGGGGACCTATTATGCGTGGGGTCAGATGTTTCTAGCTGGTGTCCGGAGAGATCTGGATAAGGCCAGTCGGGAGGGGCGAGAGTTCTGTTATGCCTCCTTTCTGTGTTCTTTTTTCTTTGAGCGGGTACCGACTTTGCGACCACGGGTGCCCATTCGTGATGGTTTGGTGAGTGAGCCGCGCATGGTGCGATGGGGGCAGATGATGCCTCACGGAGGTGGTGGTATTCGGGGGTTCTTCTCCCAAGAGATGTATGAGCAGTGGGAGCAGATGCCCCTAGTGATTGAGGACTATCCATACGCTGGTATGGATTATCGAGGAGATCCTGAGATGCCGCGAGCCCAGGGACAGGCCTGGGGTTTAGATGGTACGTTTTGTTATCTACTATATCGTGTGTTTGTAGATTTATTGGCTATGATTATAGTTAGATATGTATATGATGGTTTTACTTGCATTGTGCAGATATTGGTCCTGTACCACCGGTTGACTATGTGGCTCGCAGGGGACGGGCGATGGTGGTTGCCCCCCCTCGCGCAGCAGTACCGCCTCCACCTGGTCGAGGATTTGGGGCTCATGGCCGAGGGGTTGGCCCTCGAGATGATGCTATCAATGGTGTCCGAGAGACACTGGGTATGATTGTAGCAGGGTTCCTCGATGATGGGTGGAGGGATCTGGATCGGGACATCGTCGAGCGATGTTTCGAGGCGCCTCGTGAGTGGCACTCGATGTTGTTGAGAGCGGCAGTGATGGCGACCGAGTTGATGGGTAGGGATCGGCGGGATCAGGCAGGGCCGGCGGAGGGCAGGATCCATTTATGGGATGATCCAGCGGGGCCGGCAGAGCGGAGAGTCCGGGCTCGACATGATCCGGCGGGACCAGCGGAGGAGGCGCCAGAGGAGCCCAGGGACCGTGATGACTAGATGATATGTACTTGCCCCCAAATGCTGATGAGCATATGGGGAAGCACCTTTTTGTACGGCTGATGTAGTTTTTGTATATTGGGTGTTGAGGGCACCTCAGACATGTATTGACTTATACGGTGATGTATATATATGTATATTTGATGTTGGTATATAGTCGTGTATGCACATGGATGCACTTGGTGTCTTTTCGTTCGCCCGTGGAGGCATGTTTAATTTTTTGTATGCCCGTGGAGGCACATGTTATGCACGTGGATGCAAAATTTTGTTTTTTTGTTTATGCCCGTGGAGGCACATGTTATGCACGTGGATGCACATTTTGTTTTGGTATATGCCCGTGGAGGCACATGTTATGCATGTGGATGCATTATTTGTTTTGGTATGATGCGATTAGTGTGCTAGTCTAGAATGTTGTTGGCCATATGGTCCGCTACACTAT
This sequence comes from Larix kaempferi, assembly GCA_027924585.1. Taxonomy (NCBI): domain Eukaryota; kingdom Viridiplantae; phylum Streptophyta; class Pinopsida; order Pinales; family Pinaceae; genus Larix; species Larix kaempferi. The sequence continues at coordinate 8,690,260 of BSBM01000252.1, forward strand.
TGAGGTTCCTTGGGACGTGTGTAAATGAAATCGATTCAAACTGTCTAACCATTTGTTTAGTGCGTAGGAATTTTCTGAAAAGACAGGGATTGCGTACGTGGTAGTCATTGTTGAGCTGGGAAACAAGGAGTTGTGATTCCAGGAAAACGTTAAGGTGACGTATGCTTAATTGGAGAGCTGCGGCCAAGAGACCGGTCACGGCATCATATTCAGCTTGGTTGTTGGTGGCAGTACCTAAACAGATTCCGTTGATGTGGATCAACTCATGTGAAGGGGAATATATTACCCAAGCTGCGGAGTCCAGATTGGGGGACCAACGGCTTGCACCATCAGCGAAATCGATGTAGCAGAGTGGAACATGTGTGTGAACGGGATAAATGGAAGGGGCCGACTGGACAGAAGGGTATCCAGTGGAGATTGTATAAATGGCGGGGTCAAGGCCAGGCATTTCGGTATCTGTCCAAGTAAAGACATCAGTGAATTCTTGGAATAGTTTTTTGTATTCTCCAATTTCATGCTCACTATGGGGGGCTCCTAACGTAACGGTATGAAGGGCACCAAGTGGGTAAGAGATGTCGATGTGGATGATGGGAGAAATATTGGCCAGGTTATTTACCTGAGAGGCATCAGGAGCAGTAGGAGCCTCGAGAATCTCTTCATCATTGCGGAAGCTGTGAGTGGTCAAGTCAGTTGACGAGGTTTGGGTAGTCGAAGAGATCATATAAATGGTGTTAATCTCTTCGGATGAGGATGATACGGGAGGGAACATCTCCTCAATTGTGGGGGGTGCCGTCTCAAGGTCCAAATTATTCATCTCGTAGAGAGCTGCTCTGTAATCTAGGATGTCAGGAAAGTGATGTGAGTAGTGGCCGTAAATACCGCATATCGCACAAGGGTGGTTGGTACGCAGTGATTTGTCACGAGGCATGGGGTTTGAGTCAATTTTGACAACCGAGATGTTGGGGTCGTCGTCAAGCATTTGCATGTGTTCCTGTAATGCAGGTAACTGTGGACACTGATGGGTTGGATGGCCTAACTCATCACACAACGAGCATTTAGGAGGAGCACGGAACACGGGGGGAGGTTTAACTACCTTGGGTGGGGGTACCGCAGTGTATGGTTGTGGGCCTCTGCCCCTAGTGGGCCTGATGAGTGGAGGGGGATTCGTCGATGACGAAGGAGTAGTGATACCGGGAGGTGGTTGAGTAGAAGTAACAATGGGTTGCACCGGTTGTAGGATGACATTTGGTGTCGGCGGGGGAACGGGAGGCGAAATATACCACACGGGTAATCCCAATGTTAACCCGGGGAGACTAAGGGTAGCCATAACCGGAGTGCTTACTACACCTGAGGGAGGAAATAGAAAGGGGATTGTGTGGATGGGTGTAACACCGATGTGACTAGGGACCAATGGTGGTTTAGGGAACAAGGGTGGCTGATTGTTGGGTGTTTGTGTATTGTGGGAGAGAGTACAGAGGTCGGCGACGTGGGTCTCCGGTTACGGTGGTGGAACAGATTGGAATGTAGAAGTCATCGGCACCTCGGAGTAAAGTCCAGGTCCCATTGAGGAAACAAAAGATGTAGTTGCACCACAAACAGGTTTTTCAACCATGGGGAGAACATTTTCAGGTGCGGCGGGGGCCTCAGGATCGTAATAGGTAAGTTTGTCGACCTTGACCACGTGTCCCTCATGGGGGAACATCATGGTACGGAAAACGGATGAGGCAACCGCCCACATGGCATGCATGTAGCTGCGACCAAGTAAGAGGTTATAATCGAGTTGGGCATTGATGACCTCAATGTCAATGAGCACGGTTTTACCCGCCAGCTGGACGGGGACATTAGCTAAGAGACCTTGGGGTTGAGCCGAACGGCCGTCATAGGCTCGCAATGCAGTGGTGGACTGCTGGAGAGTAGGAGATCCCAACTTCTGCCAAACGAATGTGGACATAATGCATGTAGAGGCCCCTTCATCGATAATGCACCGATGGATGGCAAGATTCCGAACGGAAACGGAAACTTGGAATGCTAAAGTGGAAGGCAAGCGAGGTTCGGACTGGTCTGAATCGAATGCCATCAATTGTGAATCATTGGGGTCAATAGCGCCAATGGCAGAGAGCAGAGTCTTGCGCTGTGAAGGACAGTTTTTTAATACTTTTAAAGCAGACATGGCTGCAGGGGATTGGGCTAAGTCATCTACAATGTTGTAATTCGACGCAGCACGACCATTGGGATTACTATTGATGCGACGAAGTGGGAAGCGAGGTGCTTTAGAAGCGCCATCGAGTGGAGCCGAAGGTATACGTAACGTCTGATCTGTGGGATGAATGTTAGTGTTCTTGTCGACGGGAGGGGCTTCAGGGGTGGAGCCATATTGGTTCCGGCGGGTTTGGAAGTTGGCATCTGCGGATGACATCATCAACAAGTGGTGGGTATCTGAATCGAACATGGGTTGATCAGGAGCGGCATAAGTGATTTGTTGTGGTGGCGCGTTTCCCTGAGGGGGAGCTAACGGCTGAGTGTTCACTACACCTTGGTTTGGAAAGGGGTTTTGCAACACCAAAGGTTGATGTTGAGGTGGTGGAGGGTTGGGTGGCACCTGAGGAGCCGCTTTCCCTTGACGATGGGCATCGTCAGTCCAAAGTTGCCGAGCTCGCTCCAAATGTGGGCAAGCATGTGTGTAATGACCATAAACCCCGCAAATAGAACAAGGATGGTTTGTTCTGAGGTTATTGTTTTTGGGCTGCCTGGGATTACGATCCAGATTTCGGTTGGGAGGAGCAGCATTGTTATTTTGCGGAGGATTGGGAAGTGGAGGACCTTGATGTTGTTGTTGGTTGTTACCGCGGTTACGTCCTCTTCCACGGTTTTGTTTCCCACCCTGGTTGCACTGGTTGTTTTGGTGCTGGGGCTGGTTGTGCTGTGTGTACACTTGCCCATGAGCAGTGGGAGGATTTTGGTTTGCCGCAGGTGCGGGAGCAGGTTGTGGTGGATAATAAGCTGGTGGGGCTGGAGGTGGACTAGTTACCTGCTGGGGTTGTTGGTAACCCTGAGCTATTGGAGGTGTTGGATTAGCTGTCATAGCTTGATGTGGGTAATATATTGGTTGAGGTGCGGCTGGGGGGGCGTATGTAGGTGGTGCATGAACAAAGCACTGAGGTGGACATGAAGGTCTGTGGGTATGGTGGTGATGTGCCATGGGAGTATATGAACTGGTTGCTCTAGATTGAGATGTAGCCCGCGAAAGGTCGGGACCATGGCTAGGATGTGCAATGGAAAAGGGTTGGGGATGTGAGTCCATACGACCAATGATGCCATCTGCGGCATGGGATGCCCCCGGTGCATCGTGTTGGGATGACTCGCCCCGAGGGGCGTCTGGTATAATGGTATACAGATAACCCGATTAGGCGTAAATGAGGTCAAACTGTTGGGATTTGAGGATGGCCTCTTCTTCAGACTGGGGTCGTTCGGATGCCACGTCTTTGGCAATGAGAGGGAGGAGGGATTTGAGAAACCAATCTAAGAAGATACGGTCCTCTAACTTGATTTTGCAGAGGCTTCGGCGTCGACGCCACTCATGAATGTGGTCAGTGATGTGGGTGGCCGTGTTCTGTCTGCAAGACAGTAGGATCTCGACTCCCGCATCATAGCGGACAGGTAACTGAAAGAACTGCAGGAAGGTCGAGGCAAGGGAGTAAAGGTGGAATGGGTCCCATGGGGCTGCTCGATATACCACTTAGCTGCAGAGCCAGTGAAGGTGCGATGTAACAGACGGAGGCGGACAGAGTCGTCCACTATGGAGTTGGAGGAACACCATAAATGGAAGGACATAATATGGTTCTGGGGGTCCTCACCTGCCTTGCCCTCAAACTTAGGGATGTCGGAGGGGAGTTTGGTGGGAATGTGAGGCCACGCAGTGTCGTGTCTGATAGGATCATTGGTTAACCTGGCTAAGTATGGTAAGTTCAGACTCGCCATGTATGGTAAGCTAGCAGATGAATGTGGCGTAGTGACTGGGACATGACTAGTCATGGTGGTATGATGTGGGGGTCCAGTAGTGCCTAAGGGTATGCTAGGTATTGAAGGTATGTGTCCTCCAATAGTTGTGGTCTGGTAAGGGCCAGCGTTTCCAAGTGCAACATGGGTTACACCAGGGTTAGGAATAGTAGTAGGGATTCCTGGGATATGGGTTGTGGAAATGAGAGGGGGTGTGACCCCTATGTTCGGCATACCCGTAATAGGAGGTGGTCCTGTGTTGGGAATCCCTAAAAATGGAGTGTCCCCCATATTAGGCATACCTAGGGGGGTGGTTGTTGCCATGGATGGCACCGAAGTAGAAGGGTCTGTGGATGTGTCACCTATGGTGCTGGTAAAAAGTGGGTCGAATTGTATCCCAGCCATGAGGTTGGTTGGTAATAACTCGGTAGGGTTTTCGGATTCTGCCTCAAAATCAGATGTGAAGTGACGCGTGTCAGAATCGGATGACTGTCTGTTTGACCGACGATGTGTCGAGTCAAGGGATAAGGCTCGGCGTCGGTGACATGGCAAGCCAAGTAGACTGAACTCTGGGAGTTCGCCCCGAAGACGACGAGAGCGTCTAAAATTCTCAATGGTGAGAAATAAGTTTTTTGTGTAAAAATCTTCTGTGTAAAATGGTAATGTATAAAAAACTCAAAACCCTAATGCAACGAAGGGTGCAAAAAGGGGAGTGAAAATGAAGGCACTCAGGCCAAAAAATCAACCTCAAAAAGCACTTATTATAGCAGTTGTGCTATAATAAGTGGAGGGATGCAAAAAATGGTCAGAGTACCAACATGCAAACAGCTTCTAGAAAAAATAGGTGCTACTAGACCAAAGGTGGATTGTATCATGCAAACACCTAACTAAAAGTATTGCGAATCAACAAACGATATTCTCTGCAAGGTGATGAAATCCAAGTCAGACAATATTGAGTGTTGAGTCAACGGCTAGATATCCCCCTACCGGGAGGGACACCGGGTAATCAATCCTAAAGAATGGCAACTAGGATACTCCGTTCATGACACGTCCAGAAAAGGTAAATCTGCCATTTGGTCTTTTTACCGCAATATCCCCATACAGGGATATCCCGAGAACTGCGAATGGTAGCCTTCGATTACTGAATGGATTTTGGTATTCCACTCAGGCTTCCGGAACCATCCTTGCGACTTCAACCCTCCTAGGGGAGAGGCCTTCCGATAAACTAGTTATGACCATGCCAAAAAATACTAGGAGATTTTGGTTCCCTAATGGACAACAGCTATGTCTCAAATGTAATAACTGAGGGGTGTTATTGGAACACCTATCCCCTCAATACTACCTAGATACAAAGTTCTTTTAAGTGTTCCCCAAGTGGGGTTAAAAGTTGGTTGAAGTTAGGGTAAGTTTTAAGGCTCAGTTTAAATTATGTGTTTGAGTGGGTGCACGTGTGGTATTTTAAACTGAAATTGAAAAAGTAAATGCTTTGCAAAAAATATTCAAAAAACAAAGGATCTTTTGAAATAGAAAAGTAAATAATATGACTTCTTCAATAAATGGAAATTAAATGCTTTGCAAAAACTATTCAAAAAACAAAGGATCTTTTGAAATAGGAAAGCAAATAATATGACTTCTTTAAGAAATAAATGGATTTCTTTTTCAAAAATTGCTATGGGCAAAATATGAAGGAAGTAAACAGTAAAAAAAATTTAATCTAGATAAAATGCAAAATAAATCCTTCTTTCAATTTCTGAAAATTTTTAAAAAGACTTTTTCAAAGGTGCATTCTAAATAATAAAAAGATTTCTATGGCTGTAAAAAATGCAGGAATTTTTTGATACTGTAAAATAGCTAAGTGGGCAGGTAATACAGCAAAAAATTAATTTTTTAAACGGATTGGCCGAATGGAAAAAATGGCATCGCGGGTTTTCACAGAACAACCGCAATGGACCGCGCGAGTTTCTGTCTCACATTCGCGATGGTCAGCGCGGGTTTCAGCCGCGATGTGCAGCGCGGGATTTCGTCACACAGTCGCGATGTGCAGCGCGGAAAATGTCCACGAAGCCGCGATGTGCAGCGCGCTAATTGGCCGCGGTGAACCGCGCAGAAAAGGGCCGCACAGTCACGATGAGCCGCGCGACTGTTGGGAAAAAAGCCATGAGGCGAAAACCGTACGCGGACGCCGAAAAACGAACCCAAAAATTGAGAATTTCGGGTTGTTAATGGCAATAAAATGGGCCAAGATCTAGAACAACAATGGATCTGCTGTCTAGGGTGGCAGATCTATGAATTAAACTAACTAATACTACCAAAAACTAAGATCTAAAGCAAAAGTGAGATCTAAAAATTCAAAAGCAGCGAAGTCGCCAAAAAACTGTTGGCTTGGTTTTGCAACCAAGCTTAGTGCAATGGGCACCTGCTAACTAGTAACAGCAGTTTCAATATTAAGCAAAAACAATAAACTAAATCTAAATCTAAAACTAAACTAAACTAGCATGTGCATATCATAATAAACTTTTGAATTAAAAAACAAGAATAAGAAATGGAAAAAATAAATTTGTATTGAAAATGGGGGCAAGCAAGTGCTTGCAATAATAATACCTCCAAGTGATGAAGATAGTTGAGAAGCTCCAAGGGTGAACAGCTCCAAACTCCAAAGGGTCCTTTCTCCAAGGTTGCTACAATGGCCAAAAGCTCAAAGGAGATTTTGGCAGCATGAGGATAGGAAGATGGATGGATGTGAAATGAGGAGCCCCTACCACCTTTTTATAGGTTTTGGTGGTGGGGAATACCATTGTGGTTTTGTGGAAACCAATAGTATTGACCAACATGGTTTAGGTACTTTTCCCTCATTTTTCTTTTTTTGAATAAAATTAATATTTTTATTCCCTTTTTAATATTTTTGGAAATTTTGGACCCTCTTTTAGGGTTTTTTATGCTTTTTAAGGAAAAATAATCTTTTTGAGTGGGAAAAGGGGTGTATTAAGGTCTTTTGGTGACCTTTTGTTGGCTTTAAGGGCTCAGATGGTGGAAAAAGTGGACAAATGGGTCATGTGAATAAGGAAATGAGCTAGTGAGCACTTTTTAGGTGTTAACAATAAGCCTTTCCCCACAACAAAAACACAAGAAAGGGAGAAGAAATACACTTGTTTTGTGGAAAAAATGATTTACCTTAATTATTTAATGAAGTTCTTAAAAGATTATTTCTTTTATGCTTTGAAAGCGTTTTTATGAGTTAATTGCATGACAAATGAGTTTGAATGAGCAGGTGTAGGTGCACTAAAGGACAACATGCAAATCAAGTGAAGAACTGAAAGAACATCACCAAACTCAACGCCTTTTTCCTGATCTGTAGAGAACGAACTCCTGTTCAAAGAAAATTGGCATTTAGACATTTAGTTAGTTTAAGCATTAGAATTATATAAATATGGACCTCTCGGGTAGCGGGAGGCCCCTACTGCTATTTTGGAGAATTATTGTTTTACATTTCATACCACTGAGACAGTTGTGTTACAGACCTGGTTTTAAACTATGAAGTTCCTATTTTAAATAAAAGACTTGATGTTACTTACAATTTAGCGTTTATAAGTTCCCTTCACTCCTGAGTACAGGTTGGAGAGGGCCCCTCCAACACGTAAGTCAGGAGATCTTACTGTTTAGGTATTTATCATTATGTGTTTTACATTGGTTGAATTTATATTATAGATGAGAGTATTTTAAATAGCATTTGAATCGCACAATTTGATTTCTGTAGTAAGTGAACCTTTCCAATTCCGTAGTTCATTATAACGCATTCTGTAGTTTGGTAACACTGTGTCTGTAGTCCTGTAGTAGCATTCCGCCAAGGCATAATTTAACACCTATTTTCCTATGTGCTTGCATTTACTTCTGAAGCAGTGATCCAGATCTTAAAGCCCGTGTATTTAATTCATTATTATAGCTTCTCATGAAGATCAATTACTTTCAGTATGTATTTCGTTACATGATGATATTCACTTCTTAACGTTTTGATTAAAATTGCAGTATTAGATAATGATATTCCGAACTTAGTCTTAGCATTAGATTATGTTCGATCAGACCTTGAGTTTTATGCATTATATTTACAGTAATTACTCCTTAGAGTAAAGATCAAGCTTTCATTACTTTAGAATAGATCTATTATATTTTCAGCATTCAATTCCATATTATAGTTTTTACTGCTTTCAGCAAGTTAATTCTTAAAGATATGATTACTGTTGCCTACGTTCAATGTCTTAGACACAGATTTCTTGCTTTCAGTATTTGAATTTCTTAGCATAGGAATTTCTCCTCCATAGATTAAACAATCATTTTTACAGTTCATTTAATCATTTTTAGGCAACTCTTTAAAAACATTGATACAAACACCCAACTTCGACAAAGGCTATCCTAGAGAGCACATATAGTGCCTGCACCTCTGAAGTTTGTACGTCCCCTGGGTTGATAATTAAAGTAGGATCCTAGTCCAACTGCCCTTATTAAGCATCCATTCTGAGAGATCACCACTTTTTGGCGCCGTTGCCAGGGAGGTGCTAAATCTCTTAGGACATCTTCAAAAACAACACAAAAAAAGAGAAAAGAAAAATCACAAAAAGAAAACATAAATATTTTTACCAATGAATGCCTCATCGGCAAAGGAATAGGTTTGGACGCTTTCTACCTAAGCATCCCATGAGCAACAACGGTAACAACAGTTCTGACAATTCTCAGTTTGAATTTCTAAACTCTGAAAACAACTCCACATACAATCCAAACAGAGACAACTTCTCTACTAGTTCTAGCTCAAACACCACTATGGCAGGCGAAGAAGAGGAACCTAGGGAGTTGTTCACCTTCCCCATTAGCATACCTCTTGGAGATGCTAGGATGAATAATATCAACACTAACAATTTACCAAACTTCCATGGATTGACTTCAGAAGATCCCGACACATTCCTGTTTAAATTTGAGGTAGTTTGCAGATCCTTTGATTACACTACAGATGCACAAAAACTGAGACTTTTTCCCTCCACACTGAAAGATTTATCACTTACGTGGTTCATGAGTTAGAGGGAAATAGTATTTTCAATTGGGATCAGATGAAACAAGCATTCCTAGAAAAATATAGGGACTACTGCAAAGCAAAGGATATAAGTGATGAAATATTTAGGATGTAGCAGGGAGACCGTGAATCCTTAGAAGACTATGCCCATCGTTTTTCAGCTCAGCTAGAAACGAGCTAACCATTGCACCCTAGACCCTGAATCGCTAAAACTTGTCCTTCTTAGAGGGATCAAAGAAGAGAATTTTGAGATCTTAAACCTCTTAGGAGATGGAGACATATTTCAGAAGACTTATGACCAATACTCCAGATATTCAAGAACCATTCTAGGTCTAGGAAAAGCAAGAATGGGACAAGAGATACACATCTACCCATGGGATCCTCATCATCTTCAGCACCCAATATTAAAAAATTTGATTTAAGAAACCTGTTAGATTATATGAAGACCAACATCTTACAATCTCTGGCCATGCAACTTGATGCACTTCACATCAAAAAGAAGCAGGATGAAATTAACCAAGCCTTGGTAGTATTTTGTCCTCATTGTAGAAAGAAACATGAGAAGTGGTAGTGCACTTTAAACACCATAGAAATATGTGGTCTCTGCACTGACGACCACTCCACTGATAAATGTCCCCTCTTACCCTCATGTAAGGCTACTATTCAAGATCCCTCAGCTGAAGGAGCAATAGAACAGCTCTGTTTTATAAATCAAAGGAGGAGTAACTTTGTTAGACCATATCAACCTAGCAATCAAGCCTACTATAATCAGGGCCAACAAAATTGGAACTCTGCACCAACTCCATGGAAAGCATAGCCAAATCCAAATCGATGGTAGCAAAATCAGCAGACTTATCAGCAAAATCAGCAAACTTATCAATCACCTTATCAACAATCTTATTACCCACCATCTTACCCTCCATACCCCCCACCTTTCCCTCCATTAACCACGAATTATGAAAATCAATACCCCCATCCATTAAATAGGAGGGCCCCATTACAACAACCACTTATTATGCCACCCCCACAGACTCAACCATCCCCCAAACCCCCACCAGTTCCAGCCCAACCCATCCCAAACCCGAATAATGACAGACCTCCACAACAGAAACAGACTTATAACACTGATATCACACAATTCCCTACCTATGTCATAGACACCATGGAAATAAACGAAATAAACCTCAGATTCGGAAAAACGTTGCAAAATACATCAACACGGAATATCCCACAACCTGAAGCTCAAGAGCAAACAAAAAAACCCTATGTTCAGCATTCGGATGAACTAAATCCTCCAAAGGAAGAAACCAAACCGCTCCCACGAAACAGAAACCCTCCATTTCCAGAGAAAGTTATACGAAATACAAAAGAGGAAGAAGAAAATGCAATTTTAAACAAATTAAAACACTTAAACATCCAAATCCCGATTTTGCAATCCATAAGGGATGTGCCCATCTGTAACAAATTTATTAGAGAAAATTGTCTAAAGAAACCTTGGAGGAGAAAGCGTGACCCACCAACAACAAATGTAGTAGGACAATTGGCTGATTTAATGCTGGGTAGTATTATTAACCCTAAGTATCTTGATCCAAGTAGCCCTGTAGTGAACGTCACCATCAATAGCAAGCAAATAAATAAAATCCTAATAGATTTGGGAGCTGCTATCAACGTCATGACTAAGGAAACCATGTTATACCTAGGATTCCAATCGTTGGTCAGACCAACAACTACAGTACTCCAGCTAGCTGACACATCCACTATGAAACCCGAAGGAATGCTCAAAGACATTATGACCAATATTGAATCTTGGGAATACCCAGCTGATTTCATAGTAATTGAAGTCAAAAGCAAACTTAGTGATTATCCAATCATACTAGGTAGACCTTGGTTAGAAACTGCGGACGCTTACATAGGTTGCCGATCAGGAAATATGACTATCACCAGTGGACATGCCAGGAAGAAAATCACGATCTACCCACCAGCAAGGAAATCTTCATATTTAGAATATCAAAATTGGACTGATGATTATCACGACACACCAAATCAGAACCTACGACCTATCCTAACAATTGATGCTCCACTATCATTGAAAGCAATAGATGAAGATGGCTATATAGATAGGTTTATACAAAATGCATATTCTAACAATGTTTATCTTGAAAGATGTTTTGCCACAACACAGCAGCAAGACGGCAAAAGTTCAAACCAGAACTTCAATAAAATGTGGGCAGAAGTACTACATTTGGAAGAACAACAAAAAAAGGAAAGACAGTGGAAATTATGCCTGGAAAGACAGTCAACATTAATTCCAATCTCAAGCCAGAGCAAGAAAAGCAATTAATGAAAGTATTATCAGAACAAAATAAAGCTTTTGCATGGACATATGCAGACATGAAAGGTATTCATCTTGATATATGCAAACATTATATTTACATCAAAGAAGGTTTTATCTCTATCAGGTAGCCACAAAGGAGGTTGAACCCAGCATTAAAGGACATTGTCAAAGTAGAACTACATAAATTATTAGATGTGGAGTTCATCTATCCCATCTCTGACAGCGAATGGGTCTCACCACTAGTTATAGTACCAAAAAAAGGAGGCAAATGGAGAATTTGTGTGGACTACAGAGAGCTAAATAAATCAACCAAGAAAGATCACTTTCCACTGCCATTTATAGATCAAGTGCTGGACACATTAGCTGCGAACAAGTATTTTTCATTTTTAGATGGCTTCAGTGGGTACAACCAAATTTTAATACACCTAACTAATCAAGATAAGACAACATTTACATGCCCCCGGGGTACTTACGCATACAGAGTACTACCCTTTGGGTTATGTAATGCTCTAGCAACATTCCAAAGGGCCATACTCAGTATATATTCTCTGATTTCATAAATGATCAAATGGAAGTCTTCATGGATGACTTCACACCTTATGGACAAAACTTTGATCAAGCATTGAACCATCTTGAATTGGTATTAAAAAAATGTATTGAGATGAGCCTATGCCTTAGCAATGACAAATGCAAAATGTTAATGGAAGAAGGCATCGTTCTAGGACATCATATATCACAGAGGGGGATAGAGGTTGATCAAGCATAAGTCTCAATAATCAAAACGCTGCCACCACCTGTTAAACAAAGGGATGTGAGAAGTTTCCTTGGGCAAACAAGGTACTACATAAGGTTTATTGAAAATTATAGCATAATTGTTGCCCCGATGTTTGCACTTCTCACAAAAGACACTGAGTTCATATGGACAAACAATTGCATGACAACATTCGAAAATCTTAAGGAGAAAACAATTACAGCTCCAGTACTCCAAGGGCCAAACTGGGCACTTCCATTCCACATCCACTCTGATGCATCAGATAAGGCAATCGGGTTTGTCCTTGGACAAGAAAAAGAAAAGAAGCCCTATGCAATATATTATATCAGTAAGAATTTAGCAAGGGCGGAATTAAATTATACTGTAACAGAGAATGAATTTTTGGCTGTCATCCATGCCATCAATAAATTCCTACCAAGTTTTTGTTCATATAGACCATTCAGCCATAAGATATCTAATAAACAAACCCAACACAAGTGCTCGAGTAATTAGATGGCTGCTACTACTCCAAGAGTTTGACATCACGATTTTAGACAAGCCAGGCAAACACAAGGTAGCGGCTGACTTTCTATCCAGATTGACACATGGACAAGACACTGAAGTAATCAATGACAGTTTTCCAGATTAGCACCTTTTTTCCATATCCACAAGAATCCCATGGTTTGCTGACATAGCAAACTATTTAGTGTCTGGAAAGTTTCCAGAACATTACAGTTATAAAGAAAAGACAAAAGTAATAAGGCAAAGTGCAACATACACATGGATAGAAGGCATGCTCTTCAAGCAAGGACCTGATCAAATACTCAGAAGGTGCATCAGAGAAAACAAAGTGCATGACATAATGCATGCCACTCACAATGAACCATGTGGAGGACACTATGCTGCAAAGAGGACAGCCTATAAGATTTTACAAACGGGATATTATTGGCCAACACTCCACAAGGATACTTATGAGTATGTTTCACACTGTGATGACTGCCAAAGGATGGGAAAACCAACACAAAAGGAAGAAATTCCATTCCATCCACGGATCTCCTTGGAGGCATTCGAAAAATGGGGATTTGATTTCGTTGGTCCAATCAACCCACAGTCAAATCAGAAGAGCTACATCCTAGTATGCACTGACTACCTCACAAAGTGGACTGAGGTAGCAGCACTTGCTGCAGCCAATGAAACCAATGTAGCAAAATTCTTCATTGAGCATATATTTCATAGGTTTGGAGTACCAAGAGAACTAGTTTCTAATCAAGGCCCACAATTTACATCAAATTTAATAGAAGACTTTCTTAAGAGAAATAAAGTCAAGCACAGACAGTCCTCCTCCTATCACCCTCAAGCAAATGGTCAAGTTGAGGTCACAAATAGAGAACTAGAGAGAATTTTGACAAAGATAGTCCAACTCCACAAAAGAGATTGGGCTGACAAACTAAGTGAGGCAGTTTGTGCCTATAATACCACATGGAAGACAACAACAGGATTCACACCATATGAACTAGTATATGGAAAGAAAGTCATGGTGCCAATTGAATTTGAAATAAAAATATTAAGAACTGCAGTAGAGTTGAATATGGAACTATCAGAAATACAACAAGAACGCATGCTACAATTGAATCAACTGGATGAGCAACGCCAGCAAGCACTTGCCCACACTGAAATCATCCAGCAGTAAAGAAAGAAGTGGCATGACAAACACCTAAAGGATAAAAAGTTTAAGGGAGGTGACTAGGCACTACTTTATGACTCCAGGTTTCACACATTCAAAGGAAAACTAACAACTAGATGGCTAGGACCTTACATCATTGAGCATATCTATGACAATGGAGCAGTCAAAATTGTTACAATAGACGAACAACAGTTTCCCATTATAGTGAATGGACATCGGCTAAAACTTTACAAGAAACCACAGTCAAAGGAAGAGTTTACACAGGTACTCTACCAGCAACAACTGATGTTGATAGAGAATATGGAATATTATTGAAAAAAATGATGAAAAAAAAAGAGAAAATGAAAAAAAGATGAAAAAAGAAGAAGAAAAAAATAAAAAGGAAAAGAAAGAAAGAAAAATAAATATTGTTGAACGAATAACAGGCCAAATTACAAGGCCACATACATACCTATGAAGATACAGCATTAGAAATTGCAAAGAGAAATATCAAGCAAAAGAAACATCAATATGCAAGCGAGCCAGCCAACAAATCAAGCGAGCCCGAGAATTATCAAATGTCTACAGCAATCAAGCGAGCCAGACATGTATTCAAGAGAGCCAGCAAAGATATCTACCACTACAGGAATACATCAAAGCACACTGTTCAATCAACTCTGCCATATGATCACGCGAGACTACCACATATTCAAGCGAGCCAACACAGAACGGGATAAAAAAAAAAATCATTGCACAGCATTATCACAATGTCAAATCAGAAATGGCACAAAGTTCAAATGAAGGTGATACAACAAATTCAAACGAGCCAAAGAAAAATGCACACAGCACACGTAACTACTGGCATGCCAAAATTTACTACGGAACATGCCGAATCTACTACAGAATCCTGCACACACAGAAATCGAGCCAACTCATCATCTCAGGTACGCTAAGGCATAACGAGGTAATCTCTAAACATCTTTGTTATATTCTTAAGGTCAAATCATTATCCCCAAAACGGTTATTTTTTTAAGCTGAGGACAACTTTTCAATAAAACCAGGGGGAAAGGTTCAGATTAAAAAATCATGATTGCACACCCCCATCATATCAGCAAATGATGAACCCGCATAAAACCACCATACTTCCCAATAATCGGAGCATAAGTGCAAAGTACAATCATGAAACGAAACGAAGGGCTTGGTTATGGAAAGAAATGGATAAAGCGGCAAGTACACTGAGTGATGATGAGGTTAAGTGCGGGAAGGCAGTTATGTAAGGTTGTATAATCTTCCAAAGGGCCAGTTTTGCAAATATGAACCTCTCAGAACTCTCCAGACACAAGGAACCGGAAGTAGTGTGGTCACTCGGCCAGCAATTCAGTCCTCGAGCCTGTAATTGACCCTAACCAGTTGAGGTAAAAGTCACAATTCAAATTTTTGGTTTTGTTGATTACAGAAGAGGTTTTAAGATGACAAAGGGATTCAAGAAAAGTGAACCAGAGGAGAACAACACCATTTACTAGAACCTGTGAATATTAACAATCATCCACAGCGCAGGCTGGATGCCTTTCATCCTAGGATTGAAAGGGTACAATACAAGGGTGGCTCTGGAGTTTGCAAGAAATTTAAAACATATCAAGGATGAACAGTTCGTAACCCGAGTGAAGGGGTTACGTATAAAGTTGGATGATGATGTGATTTCCAAATTCACTAGTCTACAAAAGGGTCTGCATTGGAGCAGGGATGACCAGGAGGCAAACCATGAAGCAAAGGCAACATTTTTCAAGCGAGGAGAGGTCTGCGACGAAGACAAAAACGGAGTCAAAAGACTCTCCATGCTGGCACCATGGGAGGAAGTGGCTGCAATCGTTCAGAAGTACATTACATGCACTGGTAGGTTAAGTTATGTCCCCATTTTCCATTTTCGAATTCTAGAGCTGTTGAGGCATAGGGCCCATCATCCACCGAACAACAACATTAGTATTCCATACTACCTGCTCCAATCTCTAGCATAAATGAGCAAGAAAGTGATTAAAGGTAAGGAGGATGCCTTATCCCATCATGGGTTGATCAAATTAATCGTTTGTGAGGAATTAAAAGCATAGATACCAGAGCTTTCTTGGGAAGGATTCGTGTTGGTATCTACTGAAGATGTTCAAAGAATGAAGGGTACAACCACAGCTGGCGTACCCCTACCACTAGGAGAAATGAACAAAACTGCCTCTACATCAGGGGCGTAGAGGAAAATTGACTTGGACAGTGTGGCTGATACCCTGGTGAAAATAAAGCATTCATGAGATGACTCCCCCAAAACGAACCCAGGGATTCCTTCCAGTAATCAAGGGCCAAAGAGAAGAAGTAAGAGATTCACACAAGCATCCAAAATCCGAATTACCAAGGAAAAGAGTAGGGAACCCAGTCCCATAGTTCAAAATGTGTCGGATGAGGACGATGATCTTTGGGTAGATCAGAAGGATCCCACTATAGAAGAGGAGCAGGATGAGCAAGAAATGCAGGATGAACCAAAAGAACAGGAGGAAGAAGAAGAGCAGAATGAATAGGAAGTGCAGGATGAACAAGAAGAACAGGAGGCAGAAGAAGAACAGAATGAACAAGAAGAGAAAGACAACCCCCAGGGGAACCCTCCTGAGCACAATGAAAACCCTGGGGTCATCAATCAACTGGATGAGGCACGGGAAGAATTAGAAAAGCTCAGAAAGGAGCTGGAAACATTGAGAATTGAATCAGGAAGACAGCCCGCATCACCCCCGTTCTCATCTGAGAAGACACAAATTCTGAAAATGCATCATACAGGGGAGCTAAGACTGGTTGAACAGAGAAATTCGGCACTTAAAGAGAAATTGGCTGAGGCACAAGGGGAGCTAGCCAAAAAGGACTAGGAGATTGTTCAACTAAGGGACGTTTTGGCTACTACCACTAAAATATATGATACACTACGGGACCTCAGGCCGCCATCAGCAATTTATGCAATTTATCTACAGGAGAAGTGGGGAAAATTACAGCTCCAAAGGTTAAAATAGGGACTCTCGATAGAGATAAGCTCCCCTAAAGAATTTATGGATGCATCTCTGAATGTCACTGAATTGGAGAAGGACCAGTTAAGCGATTTTTTCTTACACAATTTTGTAGTCCCTAGCTCGCCCAACCGGTCACCAAACCCTTACATGGGCGATTTCCAGTTGAGGGCACTATGTTCATGGATGAATCACGAAATTGAGCGAGCTCATGACTACCACATTTACGTTGCAGCAAAATGGCAAACCCCATTAATGGTCAGGGCAGAGGCCACTCACCCTGAAAGAATCATTTACAACCATAGGATCCTCACCCAGGATGAGGAGTTGGTTCCCATTCTCATTGCAAAATAGTAGGAGGCTGTGGCTCATTTTGATGTTACTCTCCAAGGCACACACAAAGAGGTTCATGAGTCCATTGAGGAAAGATGGCGCAGAGTAGCAAACGACCTAAAGAGAAAAGAGCTCCACTCCCCTCTCAAACTTAAAGATGCTCTTTTCAAAGCCAAGCTCTACAGGGAATCCCTAATAAAGAATCAACTTAGATGGATTGGAATGAGGCTGAATCCCCCATTCTTCATTCCCCTGGTTATTAAGGAACAGATCAATGAAGAAGAAGAGAAGAGAGCATGGGTCAAGGAGGATTAGACCATGGGCTACCACAGGAAGGCAGGGACCCCCAGGGTTTTAGCGTGGGTCTTCAGAGAGGTCATCGACGAGCTGAATCTATCACCCAACGATGGGTGAATCCTTCAAGTATAGGGGAGAATGATGGGTCCAAAATACAGGTATTTGATAAGCCTTTCCCCACAGCAAAAACACAAGAAAGGGAGAAGAAATACACTTGTTTTGTGGGAAAAATGATTTACCTTAATTATTTAATGAAGTTGTTTAAAAGATTATTTCTGTTATGTTTTGAAAGCGTTGTTATGAGCTAATTGCATGACAAATGAGTTTGAATGAGTAGGTGTAGGTGCACTAAAGGACAACGCGCAAACCAAGTGAAGAACTGAAAGAACATCACCAAACTCGACGCCTTTTTCCTGATCTGTAGAGAACGAACTCCTGTTCAAAGAAAATCGGCATTTAGACATTTAGTTAGGTTAAGCATTAGAATTATATAAATATGGACCTCTCGGGTAGCGGGAGGCCCCTACTGCTATTTTGGAGAATTATTGTTTTACATTTCATACCACCGAGACAGTTGTATTACAGACCTGGTTTTAAAGTATGAAGTTCCTATTTTAAATAAA
Organism: Larix kaempferi; assembly: GCA_027924585.1. NCBI lineage: Eukaryota > Viridiplantae > Streptophyta > Pinopsida > Pinales > Pinaceae > Larix > Larix kaempferi. The sequence goes on from BSBM01000252.1 coordinate 8,708,352, forward strand.
AGACTTGATGTTACTTACAATTCAGCATTTATAAGTTCCCTTCACTCCTGAGTATGGGTTGGAGAGGGCCCCTCCAACACGTAAGTCAGGAGATCTTACTGTTCAGGTATTTCTCATTATGTGTTTTGCATTGGTTGAATTTATATTGCAGATGAGAGTATTTTAAATAGCATTTGAATCGCACGATTTGATTTCTGTAATAAGTGAACCTTTCTGATTCTGTAGTTCATTATAACGCATTCTGCAGTATGGTAACGTTGTGTCTGTAGTCCTGTAGCAGCATTCCGCCAAGGCATAATTTAACACCTATTTTCCTATGTGCTTGCATTTACTTCTGAAGCAGCGATCCAGATCTTAAAGCCCGTGTATTTAATTCATTATTATAGCTCTCATGAAGATCAATTACTTTCAGTATTTTTTTGGTTACATGATGATATTCACTTCTTAACATTTTGATTAAAATTGCAGTATTAGATAATGATATTCCGAACTTAGTCTTAGCATTAGATTATGTTAGACCAGACCTTGAGTTTTATGCATTCGATTTACAGTAATTACTCCTTAGATTAAAGATCAAGCTTTCATTACTTTAGAATAGATCTGTTATATTTTCAGCATTCAATTCCATAGTATAGTTTTTACTGCTTTCAGCAAGTGAATTCTTAAAGATATGATTACTGTTGCCTGTGTTTAATGTCTTAACACAGATTTCCTGCTTTCAGTATTTGAATTTCTTAGCATAGGAATTTCTCCTCCATAGATTAAACAATCCTTTTTACAGTTCATTTAATCCTTTTTAGGCAACTCTTTAACAACATTGATACAAACACCCAACTTTGACAAAGACTATCCTAGAGAGCACATATAGTGCCTACACCTCTGAAGTTTGTACGTCCCCCGAGTTGATAATTAAAGTAGGCTCCTAGTCCAGCTGCCCTTATTAGGCATCCATTCTGAGAGCTCACCACTCCCACCAGTTCATTCTGAGCGAATCTCCTCCTCTTATGTCTTATTGGGGATCTTTCAGGGCTGCTTTCTAAGTTGCTTGATGAATATATTTTCTTCTTCTTGGAAGAGTGCATGTGATGGGGTTTTCTTGAATAAGATTTGGATCTGCCATGCTCTTTTCTCGGTTCATGATATCTTGCTTCCAGATTGTTTCTTGGAGCTGATCTTTAGGTTTCTTGCAATTGATTCAGACCTTGCATGATTTTTCTTTGGGTATGAATGATTCACTCATTGTCTTTTCTACAGGTTCTCACTTCCATTTTCAAACTTCTTACTGAGTTCTCCAAATCCAAGGATTCAATGCTTCTTTTAGGTGTTTTTGTCATAGTTTTTCCTCCTCCTGGACTCAACTCACCAAAATATTCTTCAGGAATGGAAGGTATCTATCCTTCCTCCAAATCCATAACCAGTCCTTGTAGATTAACTTTGATATCTGAACTCTCACCTCTTTAGTATTCACTGCTTCGTTTAGGGGTTAAAATTTCATTTTAATAACCACAATGCAGGCAATAATAAGTACTAGAGGTTGTGATGTGTTGATCATCAATCACTGTTAGAAAATCATAAACTATACATCATAATTCAAAATGCATAAACACGGAGTCACAATTTCGTAGAAGACCCAACAGTCGTAGAGTTGAAACCTAAGCTCGCATACCACTCTGTAGTGTACCAGACCCCAAATCACACAACCGAGGTTGGATACACCAGGATCCTAACAAGGAAAGAGTTGATTCAAGGTAATGCAAAGTGGAGTAAGGTTCACTAAGGCTAGGCTAACATTCCAATAAGCTAGTAAAATAAAACAATCAATCTTTTCAAACAAAAGCAACACTGCCAATGCAAATCTTTTGCCCAATACACATGTGATGCAAGGTAGTTGTAGCATGAATGCAACTAGATCTAAGTAACAATTTCACATGCAATTAAATATCAACATCATATCTATTGCAGCCATATAATCATTAAGTAAAAATATCAAATCTATTGCAGCCATATAATCATTAAGTAAAATCAGATCTACATATGCTAACAAGAATAGTTTCACAACACTAAAACAAATCAGCTTCATGACACCAAACATATCAAACTTAAGACACCTAACCACAGTCAGTTTAACATATACAATATCAGATCCAGAGCTGCCATCTATAGCCATATGAACAACCTAAAAACCAAATCTACTAGTTTCCATAAAACACAAACAAAATAGTATCTACTAGCTGCAATAACACATAAACAATTCTGATCTACGAGTTGCCATTTTAACACTACTAAACCAACCATTTAACACAAGAAAAAAATTTGAATCTATAGCATAACATAGCAGAAATAAAATCAACCTCCACAGGCACACATGCATACATAAAATAGTAACTAAATGCATAATAAAATACTTATCTCTGAAGAGCGCACCTAGCTTGAACAGGACAATGTTACTCCCAGCCTTAGACATGCCACTCTCCTCAATCTCTCAGCATGGCAGTCACCCCCAAACTGAGGCCATGGATCCACATGCTAAGTGACTCTCGAAATCAATTCTCAACAAGAGAAAACTCAGGCCACAACCTGAGATACACAACACATTCCCTCACCACTTACTTTCTTTGCATCTACACTACATGATGCAATGGGATTCCCTTCACCAAACTAGTCCCTCAGAACATCACCATCGACCTTCAGGATTCACGTGACCATATTAGAGACAAATAATGGTCGTCGAGGTACTTCTATGTTCAATAGGAAATCTAGCCAATATCCACACTAGTATAGATCGATATTCAATCCCTCCCTGGTCTACAATGTTCCTGCAATAAAAAGGACTTAGCAGCTGTGTACAAGAGAGAGATTTGAATCCATCCATAGGAATTTGAATTCATGAGAGAGAAACTACCAAAATCCAATAATACTGACTATAGACCATTTCAAATTCCCTCCAAGAGACTGACTCATGTTCACTAAGAAGTGACTCCAATTCACTGATAGCTTCTCTAGCTCACTGGATGACCATTCGAGTTCTCATGAGAGTAACTCAAATCCACCTAGACTGACTCAAATTCACTGGAAAATACTCCAATCCACTGGATACCATGAGAGCAACTCGAGTCTACCAAGACTGACTCGAATTCACCTAAAATCACTCCAAATCACTAAAATCACTATGAATCACTAGAGTTACTGGAGATAGCTCAAACTCCAAGAAGTGGTACTCGAATTTCACCAAGAATTAATCTAACTGACTGATGACAACTCAAATTGATCCAAAATTACTCTAACTAAATGGAGACAACTTGAATTGACCCAAAATTACTCTAAATATATAGAGACAACTCAAATTCACCTAGATTTACTCCAACTCACTGAAGACAACTTGAATTGACCCAAATTTACTCCAACTCACTGAGGACAACTCGAATTAACCTAAATTTACTCCAAATCACTGAGGACAACTCGAATTAACTTGAAGGGTGACTCCAAATCACTAGTAGGTTAACTCGAATTAGTCTAGGAGTTACAAAACTCAATTGCATGGCTAAAAATAGTCAAAGAGGGCGCATAAGGTAAGAGAGATGAGAGAGTGGGTCCCACTAGCATCAATTAAGGTGTAATAGCGTCTCCATATTAAAAAGTAATCGAAAATAGGAATCAAAGAGCAATGTTAGGGAGAGCAACAACTCCTAGTCCCCAACCCCCTCACATGTGGAATCCATGACCCCCCATCCATGTTAGTTGTCCATGTTGAGCTAGTTATTTAATTAAAAGTAAATAATAATGATAATGTCCAATTATTAATTTCCAAGCACCTAGTGCCACAATAATAACAAATAACATCATCACATATGTCAAGGGCTTACCATCTAGACATTACATTATCCACACTCTGAAGCAAGAACCCATCAACAACTCAAACATCTCAAGTAATTTCCATGTCATCACCCTCAAAAAGATGAAAGAGAAATTAAAGGAAGGAGTGAGTTAGCATTGTGATACAAAAGATATATTCATTCACATATTCTTAATACACAAATATCTGACAATTATTCCTCCAATCACTATTATTTTGGAAAATGGTTATGTTGGAGAAATCACTTAGGTGGGGGACAAATAAAAGGAAGAAAGTTAATACAAGGAGCGTGAATTTTTACAATGGAGACTTGTTTTTTATCAGTGAAACCGATCAAAGAAAGAAGAAATCATTCTAAAAGATCCATAAAACATTTATCGAGATAGATAGTTTTGGGGATTCATCCCTCATTTAGTAAGTTTTGTAATCAGTATGTTATCTTTATGATTTTCATTTATCTTTATGATTTTCATACCTTCTTCTATAATTATTAAACATTCGAAAGTCTCTCTATATTTCAAGGAGGATTTTAAGACTTGTTCTTTTGATAATATTGATATGTCAATAGTATAGTGCATTTAATACAAATTATTTTATACACTTATGTTGAATATTGTTTATTAATATGAATTTGAGAAAGTTTGTATGGTTAATATAGTAATTTCAATATATAATGTTGTTATATTTCACCATTGAAAACTAATGATTTGGAGTTTATGTCTTCATAAATTTTTATAATTTTAATTGAAAACTAATCAAATTTGGAGTTTATATCTTCATGAAATTTTATAATTTTAAATGGCTATTGAATTCATTTCAATGTATGCCAATACATTTTCTTTCCACTCTAAATAAGTGTTACTTGTTTCTATGTTGTAATGAAAGTTATTTTTCTTTGTTAATTATTGCCTTGAGCAACATTAATTTAAAGAAATTTATTTTTAATAAATTCTTCAATCTTCATAAAATATAATTTATTTTATAATTGAATGAGAATAAGGTGCCCTTGATGTATTAAATTTGTGGATAAGAATCTTCTTCTAATATTTAATCTCTTCTTAAAAATAGAGCTTTGATGCAATTTTGAGTTAATTTTGAAAATTATTCTTTGTGATTGAATGTATAATCTAATAATCAATTTGAAGGATTTTTTTTTATTAAATTTTTTCATATTTACATCGATAGGTGTATATATTTTAGAATTTGGGGTGGATTACCATCTATGTTTTTCCTAGATTGAAGGAGGATGGGATAAGTGTACTGTCCAGATTGATTTTATAGTCGTCGTTCAATTATAAAAATAAATAAATATAAAAAATAACTAATAGCTAATGCATGGATAACTCATAGCTAATGCATTGATAATAGGTAGTGACTCGGAACCGATTTAACTACAGATAGTTGAGGCATAGAAAACACATGATTACAACTAAGCATGAAGAACAAGTAATAGATGACTTGATCATGGCACTTAACTTGTGACCTATCGGTGTTCACCGACCACAAGTTAAGTGGATGTGCTAGTAATCTAAAACAACAAGGCTATTACACCTCCTTACAATATCTTAGCACTATTCCCGAACCAAAGGCGCCTAAAAAAACATCACCTTACAATGCCATAACCAAATTTACCTTTAAAATACATTAATATCTAAATTAAATTAAATACTCTCATGCTAGATAAATTAAATGCTATCATGTTGGACAATGTTGAATAAATTTTGTTGCTTGGATGTTATGGCAATAAACTGTGTATAGTCCATCATGATAATCAACATTTTGAAGGCCACAATACTAAGAAGGGATGAGCCAACATGGTGACTTCAATTGGTAGGTACTTCATACTTTTATTATGCATATCCATATTCAAAGAAAAAAAATGTTAATGCGCGGAAGAGAAGATAAGGAAAGATTATTTTTATTTGCTGATATAAAAACATTTTCCATGTTTTACTTCCTCACTTGGAGGGAGTGGCCTTTGATTTGAGAAACCATGACCCAGGGGCATCTATTTCGTCAAAATCACTCGAGGATTGCATCTGCCCTGGACCACACCAACTGTCAACTTAGATGGATTTTGGGGTTTCTCCTCCCAAATAGTTCACCCCTAAGGGGAATTGAACCTGAGTCGCCTCGTTGACAATACCCACACCTATTGAATAAGCTAGTGGGAATTGACAAAAAAAATTCCATGTTAAATACATAAAAAAAATAGGTTATATATATATATATATATATATATGATTTTTATAAATTTTATTTTTCATTCAAAAGAGAGTGAGAGTTTGTGTTATCTTGGTGTGGGATATAAACATATCTTAGAAACATAATAACAATGATGAATTTGTATTAATGATGAATTTTTTTATATTTTTAAACTACATATTAATTTTATATTTAGCTTCCAATGAAGATACCATTACCCTAACGACGACTCAATAATAATTAAGGTAGACCTCCCTTCCCTCGTCAAAACATATGGAGAGAAACGCCTTATTTTGCATTCCAAAAGAGGAACTACAAAATGGTATGATCAGAGCCAAGAACAAATCCACCTCTCTTCTAACCTCTTCGAGGAATCCCACGTGTTTAGGTATCAAAAAATTCCTCTAAAATCCTCCAAGAAAGCAAGGTTGGAAGAGAAAAGGAGAGGCAAAAAAAACAAGAAGAAAGAGATCAACTACAAGATTAGGTCAATCAGTCTCCCTTCAAGATAGGTACCTTCTCAACCCTCCCTTTGTTTAACAATGCAATTGAAAATAGTATCTTGAAACATCAAGGGTATTAACAGCAACGAAAATTAAAGAACTATGAGAAACAAGAAACAAAATGCAACAAAGATCATATGATACTAGAATTTCCAATAAGGGTTGGCAGGGATGTGATTCCTTACCCTCCATGGCGATGGGATTTTTAGGGGGTATGGAAATCCTGCGTGATACTCTCCTAAGCACCCTTGAATCCCTTTTTGAAACAAGAAAGTCCATTACAACCCACTATCAGGATGTTATCTCATGATAAGAAGGCTTCATAACAAATGTATACGAACCCAACCAACCTCAGGTTGGATCCCTTTCTTAAACAAGCAACTCCATTACAACCCACTAACAGGATGTTAGATCATGACAAGAAGGCTTCATAAAAGATGTATATGAACCCAACCAACCTCAAGAAAAAGCCTTTATTTCTAAACCATCTTCGAGACTTGGGGGAAACTGTAAGAGATCAACCGTAGATAATAGGTGGCGACTTCAACATAATTACCTCGCTAGCAAAGAAAAGAGGAGGTCCTGGGCACCTTGATCCTAACAGTGAACACTTTAAACTAGTAGTCTCTGAGATCGAACTAGTGGATATTCCCATCTCTAACGAATGTCATACTTGGATCAACAAAATGGGAGGTTATAACCAAATTGTTGTAAGATTAGATCGCTTCCTAGTCTCAAAGGCATTTGTCCACTTAGGTTTTCCTCTCAAGGATGAAATGCTACCAAGAGTCAGTTTTGATCATTAGCCAATTTGCCTCACCCTGGGAACCCCAGTCTCCTCCAAACCCAAGCCTTTTCGTTTTGAAAAATTATAGCTAAACCATCATGACTTACTAGACAACCTAGATCAATCGTGGAAATAAAGTAATCCCCCTTCGGGCATATTGATGTACAAATTCCAACAAAGGCTTCAAAACCTCAAATTCAAAATAAAAAGATCAAAGAGGTTTTTGGCAATATTGTCCAGTTAAAAATAGATATTAAAACCCAAATGGAAGAGTTGCAACTCACCATCAATAATCAGGGAAGAGGTCCTCTCCTAGATAAAAAGGAGGTTTCTCTTAAGCAACAATTGGATTACAAATACAAATAAGAAGAAATACTAGGGTGTTGAAAGTCGAGAATCAATTAGCTCAAGGAAGGGGACCATAACTATAATTTCTTCCACAAGTATATGATCAATGGGAGGAACCAAAATAGAATATCAACTCTGCAATCCTCACAAGTATCACTCTAGACAAACCAGAGGACATGGAGGTAGACTCGCAGCATACTATCAAAAGATTCTAACATATCCAAGCAGACAAAAAGGTTGATGCTAACAATATTATTCAACACATTATGAAATTAGTCACTTCTTACTAATATTGCAATCTTATGTTACCTATTTCTAAGGAAGAGGTGGAATCTAAAATAAAATAGATGGCCCTGGGAAAGTTTTCATGCCCATACGGTTTCACTATTGACTTATTTTAAGTGTTTTGGCCCACAGTTGGTATTGATGTCTAGTAAGTGGTAGAAAACTTCATGATCTCGGAGGCATCCTGAAGGCCCTCAATTCCACTTTCCTGACTCTCGTCCCCAAAGTCATTTACAAGATCATCACTAATATCATAGCCAACTAACTCAAACCAATGATGAACCTAATTACTCAAAGGATCAAGGACGCTACATTGAAGGTTGACAAATCCTTGATGATATAATCACATCACATGAAACCCTTCACACATTAAAGATCTAGAAAAAAATAGGTATGTTAATCAAACTTGATCTCTCGAAAGCCTTTGACATACTCAATTGGAATTTATTAATCATATGTTCTTATTATATCCAAGGTGAAATCATCGGGTGCTCAATCTTATATCATTTGTTTTTTTTCTATCCTCATTAATGGCTCCCCCTCTCAACCCTTCAATCCTTCTTGTGGGATCCAGAAAGGAGATTCCCTTTGCCTCTTCATCTACGTTCTTATTGTGGAGATCTTGAGCAAAGGTTTGAATTAGGCCTCTTCTGATGGACTCCTATAATGCCTTTGCACTCATTGCAACCCGGATCCCCTATCACACCAGTGGGTCACTCTTCAATTGCCAAATCCACAACCTTTAAATTGATCCCATATTCCCTTATTCTATCCTATTACGTTGTGGTCAATCATCAGAAACCTCAAATATTCTTCCTCAATACCCCCCCCCCATCTCGTAGAGCAATATCACTAGGATTCTAGGATTCCAAATTGGTTCTTTGCCATACAAGTATCTTATAGCTCCTCTCTTTCTTAATCTAGCAAAAACCTTTCATGGGAGGATCTACTTGTCAATATTGATCTCAAGTTGTCTTGGACCTTTACATCCCTCAACCTTCCTAGCTACCTCACACTTTTGAAATATTTTATTTAGGTCATGCCTCTTTATCCCTTCTCTCTTTTACCATCTCCTCCCAAGATCCTCAAACCCATCCAAAGAATCCATAGGCTACTTCTCTAGCGAGGAGCCTCGAAGAAAATAAAATGACCATTGATTTGATGGGATAAGATTTGCAGGTCCAAATCTTAGGGGGGTTCGATGTCAAAGATATGCCTCTATTCAAAAAAATCTTAGTAGGGAAAATTTGGTGGTGTTGGGTAATCAATCCCATAGATCTATATAACCAAATTTGGAGAATTAAATATGCGGAGCACATATGTACCTAGGATTTAATTAGAATGGAGAACACTCTCAAAGGTTTAGAGATATGGAATAATGCATGCAGAAATAGAGGCTTGGGCCAATCAAATTGTTTATGGGAAGCAAAAAATGTGCTCTCAACTATTTTATGGGGTGACTCCTAGCAACAACTCCTTAAACTCTAGTAGTTCACTTCTCTCTCTCGTATTCAACCCAATACCAAGACCTCAATTAGGTAACCATATCCCACTATTGGCTAGAGGAAATTGTCCTTGCTCCATCATTGTGGAGTTGTTGGAGACCACTAGATGGGGTCTAATGGAGGAGGTAACTTCCAAACCAAGGAAGCATACAACTTGAAGCAGGTCACCAAACAACACCAAGGGAAAAGATATGGTCGAAGGTATGGAATTCATATCAATGGAAAAAAATATCCTCCTTTTTATGGTTATTAGTGAAAAGCAAATCCTTAGCCTAGGACATGATTAGGTGATGCATCTTCAAGGGACCCTCCATCTGCATGTTCTACAATCATGAGGAGGAGACATTAGACCATCTTTTAGACAAATGTCTTCTTGCAACGTAGCATTGGACAACAAAAGCAAAGATATTTAAGTAGTCAGATAGATTCAACCACAACATTCCTCGGGCAATCAAAGAGTGGAGAGACACCCCCTTTGACAACCAGGTCCTAACAAAAGTTGGAGGCTCTTCCCAGGATTCCTTTTTCTGGTGCATATGGAAAGAAATAAATCGAAGGATCTCCAAGAGCAAATCTTCCACTTTCTAGACCTTATGGAAAAGTATACAAAATCATATTTTTGAAACTATAGGCTCCTCTCTCTAGATAGATGAGGACAAAAATGACTCTACATAGGAGCTCAAATCGATCCTCCTTTTAGGAATGAACCTACATAGTCTCGATTCCAACAAAAATCCCAATTCTTGACAGGTTTACTCTCCAAAAAAATCGTCATGTCCCCCAACTAACTACATCAGATTGAACTTTGATGGAGCCTCCAGGGGGGATCTTGGACTTGTATATGATGGAGTCATGTCCTAATATTTTTCACAATTTTCATAGGCATTGATACGATCAACTCAACAGAAATCATAGCATTGGATAAAGGTATGCAAATAGATATGGTTCAAGGCTACACCATAGTTATAGTGGAAGTAAACTCTTTAATTCTTATCCAAGATTTGAGCAGGATGTTAAATGCCACAAGGAAAGACAATATATCACAACATTGGAGGATGGTGATTGTATAGGAAAACATCTCAAGCATATATCTCTAAATGCCAACTCTCATCACCTCGCATGTCTGAAGGAAAGTTAACAACTTGGTTGACAGGATAGCTAATGAAGGTCTTATTAGAATTGTGGGTGATCTAGATACTCACTAGGAGTTTCTTGTTCTCTCTAATCTCAAAACCGAATGCCTCAAGATCAACAACTAGGACCTTGGACATCCGAATTGAGTGCTAAGGACAAGAGCCCTATATGATAGGAGTCCTACATCTTGCAATGTGGAGAGATGACAAATCTAGGTATTGGATCTCCTTCATGTTAGATCAAGTCGAAGTGTGGTAGGAGATCATGGCGATATTAGGTGCACAATTTTGGGTTCATGGAACAGGATGGTGGGAGGAAATGCAACATAGACCAATCCCTCTAGATATCATTAGATCCTCCAAAATACCAATTCGCAATCATTTTAAGAATAGGAATAGGTAGTTCAAAATGGACAAGGATATCATGAATTAACCTTGTTCAAATGGTTTAATTGGAGGTAATACCTGAGGTCACATTATTGGCATCACTCCATAGTTTCACTCTGCTTCTTATTGCATTCCTACCCTAGGACTTTGGGAAAGGTGAGGCTTATGACCCATATTTGGTTTTTACATATATAGGTTTGAGTCCTTGGCATTCGAGTTGCAATCTTGGGATTTTTTAGTTTTTAGGGCACTTCATTTTCGTCCCTCCTCCCCAATGCTTCTCTAATATATCAACAGAGGGGTTATCATGACAATCTTATAAAAATGGAAGGGTTCATTATGGTGGTATGATAGTTGGTAGTGTTGGTGTTTAGGTATTTGTAGGAAGCCTATAGAAACTATGGTGGTCAAACCATTCCTTGATAGATTCAAAAGGAAAATCAAAGGTCAAAGAGGAAGATGAGGCCCACCTCAAGTGCACCAATATAGGAAAACCACAAAATATTCCCCCTCCCTTCCAATCGGTCTAGAAGCAATACACTAGGGTGCAACTGGAAGCATTTGTTGTGGCTAATACGTGTCAACAATCCCACTCGACACTTGTTAAGGAATAGCTAAATAGGTTGGGGAAGAAGGCTATGGCATGAAGAGGTGTGACCTATTCTAAGTAGGTTGATATGCAAGCCTTACAATGGATTCCATGCACTAGGTTCTCTAGAAGTAGAGACACCAAAGTCTCCAAAATCATATATATTTATTGGCTTGTCAAGTCTCTCATCGCCTGGGAAATGGAAGAAAGGGAAAATCAACTCCATTCCAACATTCTTCAAAAACTAGAGTTTATGGAAGCCAAGTATGATGCCCTAATAAGAGTCTACTAGGGTTGCAAGTCTAGATTAGTCCAAGATTACCCATATTCTCAAAAGAAGGAGGCCAAAGAGATGCACACTAAGGATCCTTAGCACTCTCTTAGTCAAACTTCATTATGTTGGATTCAAACTCAAACAACAACTAATCCTGCTACCCAATTTACTAGGTTCTCTCATTTTTTTGTTTCTATGTCTCTTAGGTTTATGGGTCCTCATAAACCCTATAGGATTTTAAGTCCTAGATAGAGGTTGATGTATCTATTGGTCCCCTCCTTTTTGACAATTTGTTTTGTATTCATCAAGCTAATACTATTATCAAGTTAGGGGTTCTTCATGATAGTCTCTTTTGTTTTTTTTTAACATTAACCCTCAGGCTATAAACTATATCTCTTGATTTGAGAAATTCAAGTCAAGCTCTCCTACCTGAGAGGCGGATGAGACATGCAATAATTTAATATTTTTTGTTTATCAATATCTTTTAGGCCTAAATTACAAAAAAAAAAGTGCATTCCATATTGAAATTTACATGTGCTTCATTTGTAACAACTAAATAATGATGCTAAACAAAATGGATCCCTTGAAAAAACAATTCATATAAGTATATGAATATTTGATTTGTCTATGTTAGATTAGAACACAAGTTTTAGTTTGAAATTTTACAAGACTTTGGTGTTACCTTTATCCTTATCTCGATGGAATTTTTTTTTAAAAACAAATCATCATTGCCATATTTGATATGTCTAAGTTAAATTGCAATAGAATTTTAGTTTAAGATTTTAAAAGTCTCAATTGTTATCTTAATTTGTTAGGAAAGTGTTTGAAAAACAATTGTCAACACCACTATGGAGGACATGTGATTCTCCACATTCAAAATCTCTGATCGAATGCAAGTGCGGTGAGCATATCATGAATACATAAGTAGATACAAAACACATTGAAGTTTCAAATCTCAACACCACCATGGATGACATCTAAAACCTAGAAGGAAATATTTGAAGGGTAATTTGTTTTGCATATCAAATTCCCTTAAACATGTGTATAAATAATGTGGGAGCAATGTCAAACACACCAAGGGAGGAAATTGTATAGGGAGGACAATGTATAGGGAAAATGATGGCATTGATGACCAGAAAAAATTCCTTATGGAAGCAAGGGTGTTTGGCTCCCTAGACATGTATGACACCATAGAATACTCATCAATAGTCATCATCCAATCACCTAAATCATTGCCACTATGTTTTTGAGACAATACTTGAGGTGTTGGCATGGTGGGTGAATACACAATGATGTGCATGGTTTGTGGGAATGCATACGTTGCAGCGAATAGGAGCTATGTATGAGGTGGATAGTAATAGTTGAATACATGAAGAGGATTCGAGAAGGTGGAGAAGTACAATATGCATGAGATAGATACAATGATAAGACTTAATGACAATACTACATCGGGTTATAATGATGTTTTCATTTTTTGGGGAATGTTAAATATATGTTTTGAAAAATAAATCAGTTGCCACATAAGATAACTATCGACATGAACAAATGACCCTTGTTAACTTCATAGCCTTACTCAACGAAAGGGCCTAATTAGACCTTCATTAATTGAAAATGACAAGTGCATTGTTACCATATGGAAGGTCTAGTGCTCTTATATGCTCTCTAATCTAACTAATGAATGTAACGTGCATAAATACAAATGACTACGGAATAGGTGTGGAAAATGAGAGCATTCCGTGGCGGTGAGGAGCGGCTTCCAATCAACGGCGGCGGCACTCCTGTGACGGCTTGCAGTCGGCGGAGACGGCTGATACCAGGACGACGCGATCAGGGGTTTCTCTTCTGCTCCTCTCACACATTCGACCTGCAGAAACGAACTAGATCCAGGCGGTCAATGCCGTTTCTGGCGTTTTGGCGGATACTTCTGTGGCGGCGACCAGGTCGACTTCTTGCGCTCAAGGGTTGCGATCTTGGAGGCCATGGATCTACGGTACCCTCATACGACCCGCAGAACGGTCTTTGTTGATTTGCGCTTGCGGTTTCTTGCGGCTCTGAGTTTCTTTATTTGTTGGAATTGGTGCGCGACTTTTCTGCACAGTAGATTTCTACCTTGGTTGATCATCCGAGACATTACGAAGCAGACGGCACGTATCTACTGGAGGAAAAGCTCCCAGGAAGCAGCTCGCTACCAAGGCTGCACGCAAGTCTGCAACAGGAGGTGTCGGCCTCATAGATACCGTCCTGGTACAGTTGCTCTTCGAGACTACGGCTCTGCAATTCAGGCAGACCTGAAGCGGCTGTTGAGAGGGTTCTCGAGGGTTCCAAGAAGTCCAAGATTTCAAATCGAAAACGAAGGTCGACGGAAACCCTGATTGCTTCTCTGGAAAGAAATGTCCGAAATCTCGCCATCTCTCTATGGCTGGGCCTGCATTTTTGCTTTCAGGAGCGTGATGGATATTTCTGAGTATGGAGAGAGGACGACGCCTTTGCGCGGCGACCCATTGGGTCTACACGATCCAGTGGCGGCGGCGGCGGTTTCAGGGACCAAACCTGAAACCGGTGGCCCCACTTTCACCACTGTTCATGATATATTTGTTCTATTTTTTGTCTAGTTTTCTCTTTCTTTTGGTTCAGCTCATTATAAGCTGTTTTTCTGCATATATGAGACAATATGTGAAAATGTAGGGATCCTTGTTGATCTCACTACATCTGCAATATGTAATTTTAATCATCTTTTTGAAATAAAATTACGGACATTTTCCCAGGAAAAAAAAGGTGTGGAAAATGAAATAAAGCAAATGCAATATGTCATGTGGAAATATCTAAATTCTAACTAAAGGAGCAAAGAACAAAGTATCAAGATGTAATATGTAGCAAGGAAAATACCACTTGAAATGAACTTGAATCGGGCCTTCTCATCTCCCTCTCAAAGTGAAATGATCCATCAACTAAGAACATTTCCTTATCACAAAATGAACGAGTAACCTAGTTTAAATGAAAAATTATTAAACGTATAGTGATAGGTAGAATAGTCCACCAATTAAAGCATTTGAAAAATCAAAAGCTCTGAGGAATTAAGAATAGTCCACAAGATGTCAAGGGACTCATTGCTTCATATTATTGGTTAGCCAACAATATATAAGTGAGAATAAACACCACTATCGAGAGAATAGTCTGTAAGTTAGAATGTTCACACCCACAAGCACCAAGAGAACCAGGAAAGGAGAAAATAGTTCACAACCAACAACAATTCTGCCAAAGTGTAAACATAATAGCTAACAACGGTTTCTTTATTAACATATGAAGAAGCTTATAATGTGTAAAAGATAACTTTTTTCTTTTAGGAAAAGGTTTTGTTTATAAGTTTGGCTTGAGGCTCTTGGCCCTCCAACTTCCTTACTCTTCGACTACCATAGTCTCTTCAACTACCTTGGGATCTCAACCCATTACAAGTTTTTGTTTTCGTCCTAGTGTTTATCATTCAACCTTACTATGAGGATAACATTTAATTAAAATATTTAATAATTACAAAATTTACTCACTAAAATTGAGGCTTACCAATAAACAATGTTTTGACTCTTTGTGCTCACATGATGAGCACATGTCTTATGACCTGAACAAAAACTTATCCTTGCTTGCTTGTGCATCTGAGCCATTGTGTTCTTAGTGGGCACTTCTACGATGCTTTGGCTTTACGCTTGTAGACTATGGACTTCCTTTGTTTATAATCACTTCATTGTTGAAAATCACACCTTCTCTTTGCGATAGTGTTGGAAATTACACTTATCCTTGCATTTCTTTGCTCCATGCTTGGGCATTGCTACAAGATTTACTTTTTCCTTCCAATCTCACATTTATGCACATAAACAGAGACTCCATTAAACAAGAACAATGAAAGAAACTCACCTCAAGCTCAAACCATAACACTCAAGAGATAAGGTATGAGATGAGGAAAGCAAAACATAATACCAATGACTACCAAATTGAAGTTGACCTTATTAGTACTTTTAATTGGACCCAAATGCATCATTCACAATCATTTGTTATTTTGAAACATGGGTTCCAATCCATCAACGTGATGGGAATCAAATTGAATGAGAGACCAAAGCTTAGAAGTCATTCATCTTTGCACCGCATCTATGGATTTATAGCAATTAATATACATTCATAAATCACAACAATATATCTTATAACAAGCACGATAAAGCATTTGTAAATTCTAAAACACCATTAATAAGTTAAAATTACTATCATCAAGCTAATAACATGACCAACCACACATTTAAGTCAATTAAGTGATATAACCGACCATTATATGTGATGTATGGATTTGAAACTCAAGTTTTGCCCAACAATTGTTGACATAATATAATGGCCCCAAACAATCTTATTTTCATGCACGACACATTAGAATGAAACTACAATGACAATTAGCTTGTGAAGGTTGATGTAAAGCTAGGCACAATAAAAACAAAACAAAACAAAGGAAACAATTCAGATGTTCTGTTGTTTTGTTGCCTGGATTATAGGTAGATCAAGTCATCTCCTTAGCTACTAATGTAATTCCCAAAATCTTCCAAACAATGGCTATATCGGTATCACAACTATGGAAACATTATCCCTCTCTGTTAGCTTGACCACAAGTGAAATAATTGCTACTCCTTGAGGAATCAAACTACATGTCTTTCTAATATGCTTGGTAAAGATAGCCACTAACTTTGACTAGCCTTTTAATGAGGGATAGGATTCCTAAAAACCAAAGTACAATGTAGACATGTCCATGGGATGGAATTAGTTTGTAATGGGGAATGAGGCTTTGATTCGAGCGGCTTGAGAGTGTCTAAAACATGAAACACCAAACTAAAGTGAAATTAAATAAAAATAAATATGCCTAAACATCCAAAAGTGTTATGCACAAGTCTGGGAGAAGAAAATGGATTTCGTGCAAGCACATGTGCCTTATGGAAGCTCATGACACGTTAGAGAAACTTGCAAACATATACTAATAAGCATTCACTAGAAGCTAAGAGATGGTAAATACACGTGCCTAGGGTAAATGAAAATCCACATGGCATAATGGTGATGGAATTAGGTAGTGAGAGGCAAATGTGAAAGGTAAATTCGTTGTGTTAAAGGGCCAAAATACTATGCTAATTGGGTGTAACTCAATTGTGAGGAAAAGTTGTTACCCTCCCCACCCTGGTTCAAATCCCACTTTGTGACATGTTTTCTCTTAGTGAGCTTATTGTTGTTGATCTATATATGATCTATTCATAAGCTGTTGATTTGGCCTTGTGCCTTAAATAATCTAGGATTTACCCTTGGTACCATCCTCAAAATGAGAGGAAGTGCCTAGGAGGTTCCCCCATAATATGTTTTTGTATGTTTTTAGCATGAACAAGTATTTTTTATATGTAAGAAAACTATTGGAAATCCATGTAATTGGAATTAAGATACACAAAGTTGAAGAGAAATACAAAATT
The DNA here is from genome assembly GCA_027924585.1 of Larix kaempferi. Lineage (NCBI taxonomy): Eukaryota > Viridiplantae > Streptophyta > Pinopsida > Pinales > Pinaceae > Larix > Larix kaempferi. The sequence goes on from BSBM01000252.1 coordinate 8,725,704, forward strand.
GTTCTACAAATCCAATCCAAAATATTATAGTCCTCCTCAAATATGCTTATTATATGCAGATCCTAATGCAATCTTATTATACCTGTGATTGTACTACTTGACATAATGTCCCAAAATAAAAATGCATCTAGACAACATGAATACGATTATTCATGAGCAAAGATATACCCACTATGGACTTCCTCCATAGACACATCATCCTTTCCAGGACTAGGTTCTTCGAATGGCTTATGCTTTCTTATCGAGGTCGCTTTTATCTATTGCACAATGTCCTCCTCAACAAGTTGATATTTCATTTATCTGATAGAAACATCTGGAGGATGAACCAAATATTGGGAGCTCCTTGCAAATCCCAGGATAATATTACAGTGCATTCCTAAATCACTTGTTAATTGATCAAATTTTAACTTTTGTTCACCAAATTTGGCTTCCAATTCTTCTTGTTTAGCCTCTTTTTTCTCCATAACCATGCTTAGATATTCTTTTGCTTATTGCATGCCCTCCAATTGGCCAGCCAAATGTCTCAACAACTTTTTGACCTCATAATTTCCATATCCATTGTTCCGTATATAATCGGGTAGACTTGCCATTTTAAGAATCAGGCCTCTATATGGCGTAAAATTTGAACTCCTCAAAATAACCAAGATCACGACACCGTATCTATTGTACTTAGCTTGAATCCAAATAATGCTACTACTATAAATCATTCCCAGAGAAAGAAGTAAAACACGTGAAGTTGAGTCGAAGCTTGAGGAGAGAAGAAAAAATTGCATCGTATCTCCTATATTCTAGGGAATTAGGAGAATTGGATTATGACTCTTCTACCCCATGTTTATTCATCATATAGGAGGAAAATTCGAAGGGGGGGAAGAGAGAGCTAGAAAAATGAGAGTTTTCTTGGAGAAAAAAGGAGTTTTTGAGAAAAAAAAAACTCAACCCAACCCTTGTATGAGCCATGGGGAAATGAGAGAAGGTATTTTATGTGGTAATAAACACCTTTATGGAGGGAATCATCCTTTTCAAAATTTATGTAGAGTACATGACTATTTGGGAGCTACTCAAGAGGGAAATTTTCCATGCAAGAGCATAAATTTGTTGTAGGTTCAGTTTGAAAGAAGATAGTTTTAGGACCCTTTATACACATGCTGAAGAACACAAAGAGGAGGCGCATTTATGATGGATAGAAGTGTAGAGAAGAGAATGTATTCTTGTGTTGCATGGGACAATAGAGTGGATGCCTGAGCTAGTATGTCTAAAGAATAATTAAAGAACCTAATAGTGGTTTTCTTGGTTGAACTAAATGATCTTGGAGTCTTGAGCAAGGTTTCTTTGCCCGGGTCATCTCATAGCCCTTCTAGGGGGTGGTGTCCACAGAGGAACACCAACAGTTGGTTGGAAAATATTCCCTGCTCAATTAGTTGGTAAGCCCTTCATTATTTAAGAAAGATAAGTACTTTATCTCGAGTTCTTGAATTTTAACTTTGTTTTGGCTTATTTGTAATTTTCCTAGGTGGTTGAAAATGATTTATATGTAATAAAGAATATGTTGGATTATCTAAATTCTCTGCATTTTGCATATGGAATATAACTTACATGTGTAATTCCTCCTTTCTTGCATATATCGTGTTACTATTGTTGAGCTTGCATGTATGTTGTAAACTTGATATTTATAAATGGGTAGTGACAATACATCGAAATTTATTGTATATGACGATGAATAAAACTCCGTTATTGATTATATCGCATAGGATTGATAAGTAATAGATTGAAGCTTGTCATCATGCTGTCAATGATTGTTCCATAAGTTATGATAGCACTATCTCTAGTTCTAGAATATTTGGGTCAAGTTCTACTTGCCATAATTCGGGTACCCTTGAGCCAAGCTCCATTAGTTCAATGATAATCAACAATGCTTTTTGTAGTTCATCATGTAGCACCATCAAATTCAAAAACCATGAGTCAAATGAACCTAATGCTATAGTTTTTGCATTTGAAATTTACGATCCAAGGATTCCTTTGTCCACTAGTACAAGGAAGCAAACTTCTAAAACTAATCTTTTGTATTATGCTTCACACAAAGAAAGGATTCTATTTTCCCCATTTCACGTGAACATGATAGTATCATAGATGGATATTCATCGGTTGCAGTGCATATTGAAGGTTCTCATTTCACTGTAGGGATAATAAATAAATGCCTCGATATTTCAACTTCCACTACGAACTATATTTTCACTATGTGAAGCTAATGATGGATTTCCTAAATAACTCATGCTTGATAGGAGAATTATGGACAATTATTCATAAGGTTTCTAAGGGTTATATTAATTCAACTGTTTCTCTTCATTCTTGAATCTATTTTTAAAACCCATTCATAAAAATTTACTAAGATTAGGTAATGTACAATTTTTTAAATAAATCATCTTCCAGTCCACAATGTTATTCCATGTGTTTCTTTCACTGCATGTTTTCAATGTTCTCCCATACCTTGATTTATAAGCTCCCTTGGATAAAGAATTATAGCTATTGTTGGATTGGATTAATTACAGGAGGAAGATCAAGAAAGAATTGAACATTTCCTATCACAACCAATGTTCGTAGTAGGGGTATAGTGAGTTTATGCTATGTTGTGCAGAGTTATGGAAGCAAAGACATTGTGAAACATCATAACACATGGTTTACCTTAGAGAAACCTATAGGGAAACATTCCAACGAAAATGAAGGATCACGACTTCAAGAATGAGCAAATATTTTAAATTACTTATCTATATTACCATCGTGCATTAGAAAAAGGGATTGTCTTTTTCCATTTGTAGCTACATTTTTTGGAATAGACTGGTTTCATAATAGATTTTCTAAGCTACATTACAAGTGCCTAACTGCACTGTACAATCTACCCAAATTGTCAAATAAATTGAACTATCCAAACTATGAAACAAAATGAAGCCTCGAGTCCTAAGATAGTAAGAATGTCCTTATTGCAATATATAACTAGATTACACTGCAAGAATGAAGTATGTATTTCACCATGAATCATGACGTACATAGCTGCTCACAATGAGATCCCTTCATCGAGGTTATACATTAATTGGTCCACTCTAGTCAAATCCATAAACCAAAACCCATTTTTGGCACATATATTAGGTGATCACCAAACTTGGACAATTATTATGTTCTTGATTGTCTTTCCATTTTAACTGTGAGACATGACTATATATTATGTGATCATTGGGATGAGATACACAGATTGGTACCCATACAATAGGGTTTGTATTCATCATTTTGTTGAAATTTGTCACTTGTTTCTTTAAGGTTTAAACATTTGAAGATGAATATCATCTTGTGTAAATTTCAATTAAATTAGACTAGCAAGTCCTATTTTGATGATCCAATACCAAGAGGTAGCAATTCCCCCATGTGTAAGAGATTCAATGGGTTAGGAGGACAACATACACACCAAAAGTGAGTACTTTGTCTCTTATGCTAGGTGAGAGAAATTCCTTGCTGTTGCTTGGTTTTTCAACCAAGCATGTGCAAGGATGCACCTACTAACTTGTAGTAGCAGTCTTCAAATTGAAATCAAATACAACTATAAATTAATCTGAATCTAACATGTGCATATAACAATAAACTTGAAAAGATTTAAGAACAAGAACAAGAAACGAAATAAAAAATGACTTCTGTATTATAATACCTCAAATGGTGAGGATGTTTGGTGTTGAGCAGCTCCAAGGTTGAGATGCTCCAGGCTCCAATGGTCTCTTCTCCAAGATTTCTACAATGGTCAAAGAACTCAAGAGAGATTTTGACAGCATGAGGATAGGATGATGGATGGATGGAAAGTGAGGAGCCCCTATCACCTTTTTATAGTTTTTGGTGATGGGGAATACCATTGTGGTTTTGAGGAAACCAATGGTATTGACCAACATGGTTTAGGTACCTTTTTCCCTCTTTTTTCCTTTTTTGAATATTTTGAATATTTTTATTCCCTTTTAATATTTTTGGGAATTCTTGACCCTTTTTGAGGGTTTTTTATGTTTTTTGAGGAAAAATATATATTTTGAGGGGAAAAAAGGGTGTATTATGGTCTTTTTAGTGACCTTTTGATGGCTTTAGAGGCTCAAATGGTGGAAAAGTGGACAAATAGGTCATGTGAATAAGGGAATGAGCTAGTGAGCACTTTTTGGGTGTTAACACTTGCTTCCCATGTGAGCAATTTATTTTTAGTGATTGATTTTACGAGTGATAAAGTGAGCAACAACCCAAGTGGGCAATTTATCTTTAGAAAAATGATTTGTTGAGTTAGTAGGTATCCAAGGTGAACAATTTTTTTTTTCAGTGTGCGATTTCCCATTTTTTACCCCAATATCTGAATATGTATGTAATGAAACAAATGCTAGATGCCATGATTATATGGTTTAGGAGACCATGGATATTGTAAATAATATTTATACTTTTAATATAAAAATATTTGGCAGCTGGAGAAGGACAAAGAAGAGACGGGGGGCTATGATTTCACAACTGGGGGAAGTGAGAGGGGCTAAGGGGTGATGACCCTAGACCATATCCTTAGCCTTCATTAACCTTTTAACCAAAGTTCCTTAACCTTAGTTTGGGTGTCACTTTAATTAATTATGGGATTATTAGGTGATATTAAAAAGGGGAAAAGTGATCTCTTTTCGGGAAGCTACTTTTCAAGCCATAGTCATCCATATATTTTGTTATAAAATCATTCAAACATCATTCAACAAAGGATATCATCCATATTATGGTAGTTTTGACTGGTATTTAGAGAAGAATACTGTGTTTCATAACCTGTCACAAGAAATACCCTCATAAACTGGTATGAATGGGCTTGGTGCCTATGTGAGAGAGACCTAGCCTACAGTTGAACTGGATAGGACCTTGACATATAGACTTCATGACTGGCTTGTGGTAGAACAGTGGAAAGGGATGGGGACATTTTGAGGTATAGTGGATTGGAGAAGGGGGTACCATCCCTTGTGGTATGCATGTTGAAGATAGGGAATGAGTGCAAGGGTAGGTATAACTGTGGAGGGGGTTTCTGCACGTTTGGGTTGTGTTGAGAACCTTTGTGCAGTGTGAGTGTGATTGAGTGGTAGGATTGGAAAATTTGCCCCTTGTGGTCTAATAGCCCCATCTCAGGGGTGGCATCTATCAAATAAAGAGCAGGCTTGATAGAGTGCTTATGGCTAGGAGGAACGTCCTTCACTTGCAGCTGGTTGGAGGACATTATAAAGATAAGTGTCATATGTGTATGAATGCCATGGATTAAATTGTATTGTGTATTTGCTTAATTTGTTGTTATGGAAATGGTCTGTGCATGAATTTAATGGACATAGTATGAATGCATTCATGGTGGAAATATTTGCATAATTAGAATGTGCATTTTAGTTTAAAGGTTTGCTATATTTTTATACTTTCGTTGTTAAAACTAATGGTATATCAAGTCTATGGATCAAAATTCGAAATTGGTATCAAAAGCATAATTTATACACATATTTGAGTACCCCGTGGTCTCCACAGTATAAAGAGGCTACCAACTACATTACAAAGTGGTATCAAAGCTTAAAGTTGCAACACTGGGGCTACATGGGCCATATTTTAATAATTGGAGGTTGTGTAAAAAGTGTTTGACAAAATGTGTATGAGGAAGTTTGGGAAAAATCCATGTTAAATCTTCTAAATGATTAAATTCGTACACATAATAGGTATTTAAATGGTTGCTTGAATAGTTGGGATAGATATAGAAGATAATTGGAGTAAAATTTGGAGTTTCAGTTGGTACTGTGAGTTATGGGTGAAAATTTACAGTTTGCAAGCAAATTAATGATGAAATTCTGTGAGGAACCTCCAACAATTAATTAATTAAAATGCACGATATATCAGAAATAACATAACACATAATAGATTTATTGATCGTGGGCCACTTCGAGGGGGAAACCTCCTTTGAGCGAACTCAATACAAATAACTTCTCGGTGCCTTCATTGGACTCAGCACGTACTTATATACTAAGTCTATGTGCCAATACTATGGATCAATACCATGGAACATATAATACTACAGGACGACTTACAAAGCATATGCATCCAATGCTCTGGATCAATACCATGGAACAGATAATACTATGGGCTAATACAAACAATGGATCAATACCATGGAACATATAATACTATGGGACGACTTACAAATCATATGTGTCCAACAACAATATACTAACAAAGTAAAGAGAAGGGTTGACACGGGTTCCTAACATCCCCTCCCCCTTACAAAAAGCTTTGTCCTCAAAACTTTAGATGTGGAAATTGATGCTGAATCTGAAGGAGTGGTTCCCATGTAGCATCATATGGTTGCATTCCGTGCCATTGAATTAATACCCCTGTGATAGATCAAGAGCGAAGCTGGAGAGTGCGCCTATTGAGGATGGCCTCCGGCTCCAAAAGGATGGATCCTTCATTATCCAGTTCTGGTAAAATAGTTGGTCCTCTGATGTTGGTGCCAAGAAATTTTGTCAGACAAGAGACATTAAATACTGGATGAATGCAGGAAGAAGGAGGAAGTTCCAATTTATAAGCAACGGACCCAATATTCTGAAGAACCTTATAGGGCCCATAGAACTTTGGAGCGAGCTTATGACGCCCTTTGAGTTTTAGGGAGGATTGCTTAGAAGGTTGTAGATGAAGAAAAACCATATCACCTACTTGAAAAGTGTGCTCAGAACAGTGTTGATCGGTTTGTTGTTGCATTCGAATTCTTGCCATGTGAAGATTGTCCTGTAAAATGTGAAGAATCTGATCGTGGTTTCGAAGAACCGAGTCAATTGCCTGAACTGGTGAACTGGTGAACTGTTGAGGGTGTATGGAAGAAGAACTGGCGGTGCTTAACCATAGATTGCTTCATATGGAGTCATTTTATATGTAGTATGGTACCATTGGAGCCCTTCAATGAAATCCATAGAAATATCTGTCCAAATCCATGTAGGGAGGGCAAGGGTTCGAGTAATCCCGGAAGGAGTGTCATTTCACCCTTGTTGACCTAGAAAGTATCACATTCAGCCACCATTTGTTGAATTGTCCTTTTCATTCCCTGCCCAAAGAAGTTACACTATGCCCGCTCATACGTTTTGAGGAACCCAAAGTTCCCTGCCGATGGAGAAGCATGGAGTTCATAGAAGACATAGCCTTGTTGAACAGATTGAAACCAATTTGGAACATGCATAGAAATAACTGAAAGATAAACTTGGTCATCAAATGTGCGAGAAAGAGCATCCACCACCAGATTGTCCATACCCTTCTTGTAAGTGATCTCATAGGCATAACCCATAAGTTTGCTAACCCATTTCAATTGTGCTGGGGAGGAGACCTGTTGTTCTAAGAAATTTTTCAAACTCTGGTGATCAGTCTTGATGCAGAAATAATTCCCTAATAGGTATGGTTGCCACTTTTGTACTGCATGCAGAATAGCCATCATTTCCTTCTCAGATGTAGAAGCGGCAAAATTCTTACTGGAAAGGTCTCTTGCAGGCGGCACTCCCACTAGTTCAGCAAATACACCTACATATATATCCAAAATGGGTCGTAGATCCAAGGGAGTAGTGGAGACCGTTGATGGGTGCATCTGAATGGAATGGATCTGAGCGATGACACCATGTGAATTCTTCTTAAGGATCTTTTCCATACGATGTGAACTGATGATGCGGAGAGACCCTAGTTGTAAGCCCGTAAATGTGTGTTTTTTTCCATTGACTTAAAACTGCATCTAAAGTTCAACAAAATCCCATAAGATGAGGTCAAGTGTGCGTAACCATTGAGCGCCCAAAACCACATCACAACCACCTAAGGACAAGGCAAACATGTCAGAGCGCAGGTTATAATCTTCCATAGAGATACGCACATTGCGACACTTCCCCTTCCAAGGCAAGGTCAATTGGCAATCATGACTTCAAAGTTGGAGCAAGGATGGACAAAACAATCAGCTTGTTTGGCGATCTGAGGGTCAATGAAGTTATGAGTGCTACCAGAATCAATGAGTATTGTAAGGGGGAGCTTCTTGAAGTAACCCATGACCTGCATTGTTTGTGGGGTGGTGACTCCGACTAAAGCATGGAGAGATATTTCTAGGTGGTCGTCCGGAGACGAAGGGTCAACCAGCGGTTCCTAAATGTCGACCTAAGCATCCATTGTATCTGGAGCTTCTTCACCAAGTTCATAGGCAAGCGGAGAATCCACATACAAGAGATAGAGTTGTTGCTCAACACATCTATGTCCCCTAGTGAATTTCTCATCTCAATTATAACAAATCCCTTTTTCTCTACGTGCTTGCATCTCTGCTTTAGACAAATGCTTGATAGGAGTTGGTCAAGGAGCTGGCGTGACGGGAGGTCGGTGGGAAACCATATTTATGAATGGAACAAAAGTGGATTTGGAGCATTGTTGGGCTGTGATCTTGTCCTCCGCCAACTTACCAACCCTGGGACTTCCATCATTGTCTTGGGACAGAACATTTTAACCTCTGAGCGGATTTCATCCTTGAGACCATTGATAATAAAAAACTCCTGTAGAATTCATCAGACAATCCTTCTGTGTGATTGGTCGGTTTCTCAAATTATGTTTGATACTCTCTCACAGTGCCAATTTGATGAATTTTAGTGAGTGCTCCTGTGAAGTCATCAAAAGCACTAGGACCAAATCGTTGCAAAAGGAGTTGGCAAAATTTGTCCATTTTGGCTCGTCATGAGCCTTGATGTACCAACGGTGCCATTGAAGGGATTCTTGTTCCAGATGAAAGGATGCAAGTGGAACTTTGTGGACATCAAAAGTATTATGCAGACTGAAATATTGTTCTTCTCGGTATATCCATCCAGTCGAATCATTACCATTGAAGCGAGGAAAATCAAGCTTCGACCCACGAAAACTGTTGGAAGAAGAGAAGCCGGCGTCTGCAGAAGAGTCTGGTTGTCGTTTATTGTTCATGGTTGAATGCTAAAGATGGAGGCTGAGAAACTTTTCATCCAAATCTTGGAGTTTGGTTTTGAGGGTTGCAAGTTCTTCCTCCATGATTTTGTGCTCCTGCGCGGGTGACAACCATAACTAGGAGTTTTTTTTGTGAATGGGTAGATAAACAAAAACATAAGCTTCTTTAGTAAAGGGAAATTTGGATTTGGGAAAACCTCTTATGGGTAATTGGGGTTTGACTGTGTTTTGGACACTTTCTAATGGACAAGGAAACAGAAAATGGGGATTTCAGAAGCGAGGTGAAAGAATGAGAAAATTTGTCAAAGAGGGACAAAGAAGTAAAAATAATAAAAAAAAAGAACACGGTGGCAAAATTTGAAGGCAATTGGGTGAAAATCGAAGAAGTTATGTCAAACCCTAAAAATAGACAAATGTGGGATTGCTAGCTTCAGGAAGTGGAATTTGGGATAGGGTCCTCAGGAATGAAATATGCAGAATGGGATTGTAGGGGTGTCAGTGAAGTTTCAAGGGAAACATTTTTTTTTTTGGGGAATGGATTTGCAATGGCGTGGCAGTGATCGGCAATAGTTCTGGACAGATGTAATCTGCGATTTATCAGCTGGCAATATATATGGACCCCAAGTATGTGCGGATTCCTAAACTTTTAGGGGATTCACTCAGCCACCAATGTTGTCTAACGGCTTGCGTATTGGGGCAGTACCCCTCACTCCACGGCTCAAGTAAAACTGATAACCGCTTTGCCACAAGCGACAGCTCTTGGTTTACCTCACGGGTGGGAACTACTCAATCACGTAGGGGTCGTTTCCCTTTTCGCTAGGAGGTCCTCTCAATGGGCCAGCTACTTCAGGGTTCCTGTGGTACTCCTCACAATGAGTTTTAGGGATTATGCCCAAGTACTTCCCACAGTTAAGCGGATAGGGATTATTCTCAGATCCGAACCTGCAATTGATAGGAAAAAATACAGATGCGAAAAAAAATTGACGGAAATTCCACCCAACGAGCCCAAGAAAGTGCTCTGATACTAGATGTGAGGAACCTTCAACAATTAATTAATGAAAATTCACGATATATCAGAAATAACAGAACACGTAATAGATTTATTGATCGCGGACCACTTCGATGGGGCAACCTCCTTTGAGCAAGTTCAATACAAATAACTTCTCGGTGCCTTGATTGGCCTCGACACGTACTTATATACTAAGTCTATAAGCCAATACAATGGATCAATACCATGGAACATATAATACTACGTGGCGACTTACAAAGCATATGCGTTCAATACTATGGATCAATACCATGGAACAGATAATACCATGGGCTAATACAAACTATGAATCGATACCATGGAACATATAATACTACGGGACGACTTACAAACCATATGCGTCCAACAACAATATACTAACAAAGTAAACAGAAGGGTTGACACAGGTTCCTTACAAATTCTATATGAAGATTCGTGGTTTCAAGTGCAAAAAATTATTTTCAAAACCAACTTGGGAGCTAACATAAACTTGGTGGTAAGAATTCGTAATGGAAGAATTCAGTTTTGAGAAATTTTGTGGAAGAATTCGAACAATTCGACAAAATTACCAATTTTGTTAGTTCACCAAAAATTTGCCAAAATGGAGAAAAATATCATATGTAGATGAAAGCATGCAAGGTGTAAAATTGAACTAGCCACATGTTGGCAACTTTTTTATTATAAATATGTATTAAAAAATTAAATGGGTCCCACCAATACCACGTGGATGGAGATATGATGTGGAGGTTCCATGTGGGGAAAACATGATGTGGATCTGCCACATGGATGTGGTGTGTGAGGTGGACTAACCATGTTAAATGCAGTACACATGTGACAGGACCTTAATGCCTTGTTAGCATCCAGATGGACTAGGCAAATCTGGGGTATATCGTGAATGGATGAGATTAACCCGAGATAGTTCTCATGGAAAATACGAGTCATTCGCTCTAGCAGATGAGCTCATGGATTATCAATTAGGGAAGCATTGTGAATGACCTAGATCAATCGAGCAAATTCAATAAGAAGATCTACAAAATTCACGGTGTAGTGTCCCTTTTTATAAATTTGGAAAAATTGGGAAAAATTGCAATTTTTTGTCAATTCGACCCTTAGATTAGTGATGACTCCAATGATCCCAAATGGCTCCAAATCCTTCCAAATTGGGTCTGAAGGTGTTTGAAAGGTATTGAGAAATGAAAATGAGGTTGATGGGTGCTTGGACACTCTCAAAAGACTTCTGCAACATTCATTTAACTTCAGGATAAATTGGGGAATTTTACTAGCAAATTTGAGGTTCAAACCCCCAAGGGTAGAGGTCACTAATGGCTTCCCAAATGCAGTATGAACCTCCCAAATTTCATAACAAAGGAATGAATTAGTTAAAGGACTTTAATAGGCACCCAAATGCATCATTAATCAGTTCCTAAAGGCTTCTGCAACTCCCATAAATCAGAGGTTTGTATACATGTCTTCACATAGGGGGAAAAGCTAGGAAACTCCACCACTTGTTATGAATTTCGAGATTTATGTTCCAAAGACTTATGCAGTGTGTATGAAACCTCTTCAGGACATTAATGGATATCCATACATCAACAAAATCATAGATATTGACTTATACAAATCTAAATAAAGCAACTTCAAGCTCTTACAACAAGATATAGGGAAAATGGCACCATTTATGCATTGTTTGGTATTTTTACATAGTTTCACTTGGTATTTCGACCTGAGAATATTCTGAACATCAAATACAAAGTAAATATATCATATTACAAATAAATGGTGTATCTTAGGCTCTCCCAAAGATATCAGCATCTCACCATGTGCGCCCTTCCTCCAAGATCCAAAATATGAAGAGAAATGTGAGAGAGAGGTGGGAACAAGTTGAAGAAGAAGAGATCATGAGTTACCCTGTAGTTTGTTGAAGCCTCAGATGTGATAGAAGTACCCCAGGAAAAAACGTAAGGGAGATATCCCAACCGAAGGCTTCGAAGAATCCTATGCAAGGATTACCCTATCCTCAAGTTGTTTGGTGTAGCTAACTCCGACGGGTTTTACGGCTCCATTAGCCGCTAAGTGACGGTTGTTCCTCAAAGAGAAGACTTTGAATCATGAATGAAACTAAATCCTAAATGAAAACCTAAATTAATGTGTAATTTATTAAATGTGATTGTGATAATCAGTTCATGTCAGTCTGCCAATCTATGATAAATGATAAAAATAATCATCTAATAGAACTAATAGAATGAAAACAAAAATGTTTTTTATCATAAACTGATCATTGAAAATAGGAAAAATATTAGTTTTAATTAGCATTCAATTGATTATCAAGCTGACAAATCAGATTCATATCAATTGGTGTGTTATAAAACATTAGAAGTTATGCAAAGAACAAAAATCATGACAAATCCATAATTCTGCTCATCACAGATTGAACATGATTTGTGCTACAATTGAAAATAACTTTTGAGGATTAAACATAGGCAACAGAATGTGAATATCAAATGAAAATCAATATATTCTGAAAATAAATTGCAGAAAACAAAACAAATTCAATATATTAAATAAGTTGATGAAAACCTTACAAAAGATCTCCAGATCCAATGAACTAGCTTGCTGAGAAATCAAAGAGCGTCATCCACTGATCTGAATAACAAACTGTACGCATAAAAATGCATAACATTTCTATATTACAAAGAAAGAAAGAAATTTGTTTCTCCTAAGATCCCCTCCCTCTCAAATCATAAAAGGTAGATATTTATACAAAGTAACGACAGGAGAAGATAAGATCAATTTCCCCAATTGCTGAGCTAACTAGCTAAGTTGTTCCATTTAGTAAATCCATCCATCAGGAAAATCTGGGAAATTCCGTTTTGAAAAACTAGTTGTATCTTCCAAATGAAGAACTTTATGAGGATTATGCTCGTAGAAAAACTAATAGGGACAATTCTGCACAAAACCCATGTCTCGGATTTTCCATATTCATCTTCATCACTCCAGAAATTGCGTCCAAAGATCACTACTTTCCACTTGGCATGTTTTGATCACTCCAAATTTGGGATGTAAATTCTTCAACTTGACTCCTCCAAATCCAAATCCACACCTATACAATTCAAAAGAGAAATTAAAACACCATTCCAAAGCTAATGAAATAAATCTAAATTAATAAAAATCCATTTGCAAACCAAAATATAATAAAAATGAACAAATCTGATCCAAATCCGAAATTGACTGTTGAGACAGATTTTCAAGGTGGTTAGGCTATTTAGTTGGAAAAAATAATCTTCCCAAATCATTCCTCATCCTTCCAAATTTCCAATTAGCTATCTCGAGCTTGATTTGGATTCATAAATCTCAAGATATTGCTCCCGGAAGTTAAGGCTCAGCAGCCGTTGATTTCATTGTTGGGTGAATTGGGGCCATTGATTTAACAACTAAATCCATTATCCAAAACAATTATTTAACAAAATAATAAAACCAAAATCAATATTCTCAAAATATCGAAAATCACATGTCGGGAGGAAAATTAGAATTTTTAAAACAAATCAAAATCTGAAAACAAAATCAAAACCAAAATTAAAATCCTAAGTAAAAAATGAAATTACCAAAATTTACGACCCTAAATTAAATTAAAATATAACATAAGAGAAACTTAGGGTCCAAAAAACCTGGTTGATGAAAAAATGAAAATTTGAAAAAGTGACTAATTTCTAAAATTACGGAAATTAAAAAAATGATCATTTTATTTTACCTTCCGCAATCTGCAATTGCGGATTGCTGATTGCGGAAATGTGGAAATATTTTTAGAAATGATATAGTTTCTGCGATCAGCAATAATTTTGTGGAATGAAATTTCATTAATTGCGGGTTGCGGAAAAATTAAAAATTTAATCACCAAATTTAAAGGTTCGGCAATCCGCAAACATTGAATGCGGATTGCGGATATATTAAATTTCAACCATAAAAATTAAAGCTTCCGCAATTCGCAAAGATGCATAAAAAATGATCTAGAAGCTTGAAAAAATGCAAGAAAATTAAATATTGAACGAAATAAAGAAATAACAATGGATAAAGGATTAAAAAGAAAACCCAATATCCAAAAATATAAACCTAGAAGTAAAAACCAAAACAATTTACAAGTTAATTCTTAAGAAAATAAATGTTGGAAACAAGTTACGTATATAGGGAAATAATCACTCCTATAATATAGGAGAGTTAATGAATTTCATAAATAGGTTTCTAACATAATCATTTTCCAAAAATAGAATATTAAGAAAAGAATAATAATATTTCATTTTGCACAATAATAAATGAAAATCCTTTTAAACTGCAAAAGGGAAAAATAGAAATTGTATTTTCAATATCAAATTAGCTTACTGAGAAGGAAAAACATATTTATGATCAAACTAACTTTACATTCGTGAATATTGAATTTTAATCTCACTTATTCTCAAATAATCATAAAACAAAAAATCATGGAAATTAGATAAATTATAACTCACTAAAACATGTGTGTGTGTATTTTTTTTTAATTTTCATAAAATCAAATTGTGTATAAATATAATATATGGATTTAATAAAATACACAAATTAACTTAATGAAAGTCAAAGCATGACCATGAATATTTAAAAGATTTAAATAAACTTAATTTAAACATGAAAAATGTTAAACTAATATAAGCAAACAAACCCAAAAGACTAAGATTATTTACAATATTTATATTATGATTCTAGGCAATTCCATCAAGCACAAATATCAAACTAATGCAATATCTAAACTCATAAGATCAATCAAAATACCAGAATGAAGGTAATAACCAGCCATCATCTCGAATGATCAATTTATGCAGCGAAAACCAAATCTAGGTGGGGAATGTGAAGGACAACATGGTAAGTTAACCACCAATATCATGGAACCAACTCAAATGAATCAAAAAACAAATACAAGCTAGAGATCAGTAAAAATGGAAACAATACAAATAATACCAGAGATCTAGGAAAATAAATGGTGAAATACAAAAATGGAAATCCAAACAAACAAGAAATAAAAGTAGGGATCCTTGCTGTTCCTACAACATAGATTCAACCTACAACAAAGGACTCCATTGTAGCTCCAAATGAAAGGTATGAATGGCCTCTCTAATGTCCAATTAGGATGGGAATCTTTCACTCTCAAAATTGGTAGTAAGGCAAGTAGAGTAAGCACTCCACTAGCATGGACAAGCTATGCTCTCCAATTTGCAAAATGAGAAATGATCAAAAGCCACTATCATTCTTAGTTATTGTCTTTTATTAGCTTCCCAAGCCTTCCATGGTTTGAATTCCCTCCATGAGCTTCATGCCAACTCGAATTGGGAAAAAATTCCAATGTATGCCACTTGTCCATCAATTTCTAGCCTCCCTCTTCAATCAATTCGAATGGAGGACTCTTTGGCTGCCCTAACTCCCTTGTGCGCCCTCTTGGAGGCTATTTTTAGCCCTGACATGTCATATATGTCAGATGTCAGCAATCAGGTCTGATATTTGTCATAAGTGTCATAGCATCTTTATCATTGGTGTCATAGAAGCTAGGGAATCTAGCCCAAGTGTCTGAATACCTCCAAGATACCTCTTCCTCTTCCATGGGGGTTACTCTTCCTCTCAAATTCGACCCCCATTGAGTCATGCCAAGTATTATGCCTTTCCAACTCCCCCAAGAACATTAGACTCCACCTTGAATTCGAATGGGTGAGAGTAGGATGTCATGTGGCATGGAGAATATTGTTTGTGTGGGCCCCACACCTCCAATGTGCCCTCATGATCAAGTGCCACCTTATTTTCCTATATTAAATATTTATTTATCCCCCATTTAATATATTTTTTCAAGCTAATGTCCATTTGGGATTTTATAGTTCCCTTATTCCAAATCTAATGTTTTCACCCCAATCTAGGAAACTAGTAGATTGGTGTAATTTTTCCTTCTTGAGAATTATTTGAATGGGGACATTACACGCGGGGAAAGAAGATTATTTTGGAAAACCTATCGCAAATGGCCAGGATTTAATCATGCATGCATCATCACATAATTTAGACCATTCGTGGGATGGAAAGTGAATAAAGGTTATCAAAGGGGGTATTTCCGTAAACGACCCAGATTAATCGAGCATGTTGGAGCGACTAGATACTCATCGTTCATGGGGGGAAAGGTGATCAAGATGTAATGTGGAGGGACTTGTTGTGAATGTCTTAGATTTTTTAACAAGTTTAATTGGAGAGATCCTCATCGTTTGCGGGGTGGGGAGGTGTACGATAATTATTTGGGGGGACTTGTCACAAACGACCAAGATCTAATCATGTAAGTCCCATCATGTGATCTAGACTGCTCGCGGGAGAATAAAGGGACCAGGAGATCATCCAAGGCACTTTACTGTGAATGAATGAGATTTAATCTAGGTCCACAAGAAGACATATCTGAACCATTTGAAGGGATGATGATCCGTGACACGTGTGAAGAGAAAATCGATGCTGAAAAGGGATAAAGGTAGGGTCTTGATGACATGGAAGGCTCAGGAAGAGGGAAAATGACATGGTAGAGGTAGCGAATGGTATGGATTCACTTGGTGATGACACATAGGTCCCTACCAAGCCAAATGGGCATCCACATGTCATGCCACATCAGCATCCTACCACATCAACAAAGAATAGATGAGTTTAAAAAAACAAAACTGTAGCCCAAAAATTATTTTAGCCATAACAGTAGATTAGATTTAAATTTAAGGAAACCTATGACATTTTGACGCCATTAAGGAAGACTACATAATTATCAGAGAGAGGTGTAGATTAGTTTTGCTCCAGATTTCCTAAAAATGGGAAATATTGCTTTTTGAAGACCATCGCTACGTGACTGGACAAGGGCCCTATTGGGGATGAAATCATCATGGTGCAGTCGTGGTCTAGGCACATAAATAAGCCATGTGATTTTTGTCTAAATTTGAAACGGTGTGGAGTATAGGTGCAAAAGAAGGCCAAAATCTGCTATTTAGGTGCACGTAATTGCATTTTTGGAAAACTTTGAGCAGGTAAAAGTGACTTGAGATGTCAAATCCCAAAAAACTTATGAACTCAACATTCTACCTCCTCATCAAGACAAACAACTTTGTTTAGTGAAAGTTTTCAAATAAATTCTTAGTTTGTAAGATAGTAGTTTTTGCTAAAATTCCAAGTCTGGAGAAAATGAAAAAGTTAAAAATTGATAATTCCATAATTTAATAAAAAAATGGATGGTGTATCAGATCAGGGATCTGAAGATGCCCGAGTACTCATAATCATATGGGCTATCAACGCTCGATAGAAATATTTTCTAGTTCTTCATAGATTTTCTTCTACAAGTTTATGAAGTTGTTCCCTAAGATCAAGTGCAACTACGGGAATAATGCAAAATTGGATAAAATTGCAAACTTTGGACAACCGAAAATTTCAGCTTTGAGCTCGGAAATGATAATGGGTACAATCATTGGAAAGAGTATCGATAGGAGAATAAATAATCGCAAGCAAATCAAGGAGTAGTGTGTTAGATCCTCTCATAAATTGGATATGAAAAGGGCTTGTAGCTATAATTTGACAAAATTGTCAAATTGATAGTTTCCAAAATCCTTATATATGTATGAAATTTTTATTGAAATTTTGGAAGTAAAGTTTAACTAACAGATTTGATGTATGAACACTTTGTAGATACATGTTGTAGTCTTTCATTAGATACAGTATAGAACAAAACTAAAGAAGTAAAGTGGGGGAAGGGGAGCTTCCATTCAACCTTGAAGTAGAAGCCAGGGTATAGAATATCAGTGTGGGTAATGAAGAAACATAGTTTAATGGGCACATATAAAACATTGAACCAATAGAGTTGATGGAAACCATGGAAAGCTTGAGGATGGAAGTGCAGAGTTGTAGAGCTAATAATGAAGGAATGCTGAGGGCTCAAGAGCAGCAAAACAAATTGAACACCCAAATAATGCAGAGCTTGAATTTACTATAGAGGCAAATGTAGGTTGGATTAGCCTCATTCCATGAGAGAGAAGATATAGAATACTCCAAGAAGAGATCACATGAAATATATGGGCATTCCAAGAGTGCTACCAAGAGTCCTGGACATTATTCCTCATCATCTCATGCATCCAAAATGTCCTACTCATCTGAAGAATCAAGGAGTAGTATAGAAATGTATCCAGTTATACATACTAAAAGAAGGCATGTGAGGAAAGAGCTGCAAGGGGAAATTAGGAAGATTGAGCCACCCGCTTTTGATGGTGAGCATAAGAAGGGAGAAGATGTTGAACCTTGTTTATTGGGGATGGGGACGTATCTCTATTTACATAGTTATTCCTTTAATTTGGAAGTTAAAATTGCCATTTACAATTTGCAGGGCAAGGATTCCATATGGTGGGATTAAATGGTCAAAGTAAAGCATATCAGTGAAAAGAAGATCACATGGAAGTAGTTCAGGAAGTACTTTTATCAAAAGTATCTATCTAACATTACTATGAAAAGAAGATGGATGAGTTCTTTGAACTTAAGCTTGGAAACATGACTATGGAAGAATATGAAATTAAGTTTTTGGAATTGCTTGGGTGTGTTGGGTTCCTTAAAGATGAGAAGGTAAAAATACATAGATTTTTAAGTGGATTACCTTCATTTTATAGAGATGGACTTCAACTTGATGAACTGGAGATTCTTAAAGAAGCAATTCAAATGACCAAATGTATGCATGACCAGAGCAAAGGCAAGGTTGATTTGCAAAGTTCTTAGGGAGATAAGAAGAGAGAGAATCAAGATCATAGGAAAGAGGGGTTTAAGCCACCATTCTTTAGGAATCAAACAAACTCATATCAACAAAGCAATCTAACTCAACATGGACCCAGGATGGTAGAGTCTCGAGAAAAAGGAACAAGGCATCAACTCGAGTGTTGGGGATGTGGAGGAGATCACCTATACATAGATTGTCCTGGTAAGGGAGATATAATAAGGACCGTGCACACATTTTGTTGAACTTTGGTTGTCATTGATGTGAAATGATGTCAAAGAGAAATCAGTATCCTTGTCCTAGTTTGAAGAAGTATATGAAAGCCACTTTGAAGAAGTATATGAAATCCAGTTTGAATAAGTACATAAGGAGTACATCCAGATTGCAGAAGTACATAAGTACATGCACAAGTCCTAAGTCCACCTATTCATGCTACTTCAAGGTAAAGTCAGAAGAGTTGGTTGGACAAGGTTTGGGAGTGCGCAAGAAGTTTGGGAGCAAGAAACGGTTGGACAGATATGCAAGTCCCGGAAGTGCGAAAGACCCACCAGTCAGAGATGTATACAAGTTGTTGAAGTGCGCAAGTAGTCCCAGGAGAAAGTGGCGGTAGGAGAAGTCGAATGTGCAAGACCCACGAGCGATGGTACATCAAGGGTGGAAGACAACACACGAAGTGCGCAAGTCCCACTATGGAAAGGACCAAGTATGCGCAAGACCCGCAAGGTGTGATACATAAGTGGTGCAGATCATGACAAGTGTCAGAAGCGTGAAGCAAGCGGAACCGGAGAGCAAGGAATAAAGGATGGTACGAGCAACTTGTGGACATACCATCCGCGTAGGACTAGTATAACTAAGAAGCCAAGTTGGAGAGTTGAAGTAAGCTTGAAGATGTGAAAGTGGTAATACTCTTGTTTGACAGTATGATATAGCATAGAGCCTTGTGCGCACGAACAAAAAAATTGTTGATGGCGTGTAGGATGATGTAGTCTATCTATGATAGATGTGTGAAGATAGACTTGAAGCACAACTAGTGATGCACAAAGTGAAGTAGTTTATCTGTGACAGTTGCTCAAAGACATAGATGCAACGCAACAGAAGATGTGTAGTATGATGAGGGTAATCTGAAGAACAAAAAGGTAGTATCACAGATGGTACGCAGAAGGTCACATAATATCTAAGACAGATGCACCAAGATAGGAGTGTAATACAACAGAAAGTGCGCAAATTGATCTGATACAGATGCGCGAAGTCAAAACAACAACACATCAAAGGATGCATAGTATCAATTGAGTTTGCAAATGTGCAGAAACAGAACGACATACTAAACTAGATCGTGGATATAATGTTTTGAAATTCAAGTGTGTATTGTTGATGTAGTCAAGTGAAGTAATTGATATAGTTCAGCAAGTGCAAGATCTCAGTATACAGAAGGTGCGCACAACGGAATGAACATTAGATAATATGAA
The DNA here is from genome assembly GCA_027924585.1 of Larix kaempferi. Lineage (NCBI taxonomy): Eukaryota > Viridiplantae > Streptophyta > Pinopsida > Pinales > Pinaceae > Larix > Larix kaempferi. Next base: position 8,745,964 of record BSBM01000252.1, read on the forward strand.
CTATGCGCAGATCAGTAGAACAACAAGGAAATATCTTCTACAGTAAATTAAGGGTGGCAAGATAGGGAAAGGAATAGGGGGTCGATGCCTCCTTCTAGTTGGTGTTGGAGAACTTCGGAAGCCGGTGCTTCTATGAATGTAATCTTTATATTATAAGAGAGCATTTCGTTGCTTTTCTCCGATTTGAGTTTCCACATAAAAATCTATGTGCTGTTTATGTGATGGTGAATGTTTTTGTTTATAATGGATGCATAATTTAAAGTTCAAGCTTAAATATCATAATAAGTAAAAAATGTTCATAATTGCGCTAATATTGATTCACCTGCCCCCACTCTCAGTATTAATAATATTCCAACAATTGGTATCAAAGTGGGTGTCTTTAGTAACAGCCTAGCATTTGGAAGATAGATCTATGCGCAGATATGGACATGCATGAAGGACTCTCCACCAACATAGCACCAAGATTCGATGGCTCCAACTACACCTTCTCGAGGATTAGAATGGAAGTATATCTACAATCCCTTGGAGCTGATGTCTAGCAGTCTATTGAAAATGGCTATAACGTTTCAGTAACTGCACCAGTTGATCCACTTGAGAAAAGACAGCATGAGTAAAATGCAAGAGCAAGGAATGCACTGTTATTTGGGCTAGGAGACACTGAATTCACTAAAGTCATTCATTGCGCTTCAGCTAAGGATGTATGGGATAAGCTCATAAATGTCTATGAAGGTGACAAGAAAGTAAGGAAGGTGAAGTTGTAGACTTACTCTGGACTATATGAGTCTTTGAGAATGAAAGATGAAGAAAATGTTGCCTCATACTTTCTTCAATTTGATGAGTTACTTAATGCTATCAAAAGTCTTGGATGATAGAAATAGCTGAAGAATCAATTGTACAGAATATACTAAGAAATTTGCCTTTGACTCAAAAGTGTTAGTATTAGAAGACAGAGATAATCTTGCATATTTGACAAAGGATGAGCTTCAAGGGATTCTGACTACATATGAGATGAGCACTGAAAGGGAAAATCCTATCAGAAAAGAAGCATGGTTTAAAGCTAACAAGAGTGCAAAACATGAGCATGACAAAGGCTCCCATGATGAAGCAGACTAGGAAGAATCAAACTTTGTGACGAAGTTGAAAAGAGGACGTGGTAAGTATAAGCGTAAATTACCTTTCAAATGTTTTAGATGTGGAAGAGTAGGCCACTTTGCTTCAAAGTGTCCATATAAGGAAGATGGAGATAGTGACAACGAAGAAGAGGCCAGTTAAAATGAACAAAGGTTGGCGCACACCTAGGACAGATCTGAGAACAGGAAGAAAACTCCAAAACAAAGGAAGAGTCTATACACTGAGGAAGACAATAGTTTATTCGAAGAAAGTGATTGCGACAATAATCCAAAAGAAGAAATTTTCATGGACTTTTTGGAAGATGAAAGCAATGAAGAAAAGAAAAAGTGTTGTCCTTATATTAAGAAAAACACACCAATTGCGCACTGTCAACCATGAACACTGGATAAGTATTTCTTCAATTGATCCTTTAATACACCTCCAAATCTTGTCGCATAAATTAAATTAGACAGTCAATCTGAAGAAGTAGAAGTTGCAGAGGTTGACTGGGAAGGTGAATTAGTCAGCGCCGTTGATGAATTAAAGAAGTCAAGAAGGAAGAACAAACTCTTGCATGACCAACTGTCAAATTATGAAGAACAAGCCAAGCAAGCCAAGGTGATTCAAGAGTCTCTTGAAAAACAGGTTAGTGAAAAGGTAATGAATTGTGAGAAACAACTAGATTACGCAATAGACAAAATAAAAAAGATTGAAGAAGATAAATCAGTATTGAAGACATCACTGGAAGAGTCAAAGCATAAAAATGAACTGTTGACAAGTCAACTTCGGCAGAAGAATAGATATATCTCTCGCTTAGAAGAAAATTGGCTAAGATAAAGGGAAGAAACAGGTTCAAGATCACATCTTGATTGATACTTCGAACTGCGCACATTCAGGAAGTGACAAGGATTGTCTTGAAGAAGAAATGAAGAACAAAATCAAAGACAGTACATCAATCCTAAATAAGATTCTGAATGATCAAAGATCACCAGCAGAGAAGTCAGGACTTGGCTACGATAGAACAACTGAGAAGGTATTCAATGGTAAGTACATTCCAAATCAAATGAAGTTATTTAGGTATGATACTTCCTTCAATGATTACAATTCTTTTTGTTACACTACCAGAAGAAGGATTAATGCAATAAAGTGCGCAAGGTGCAATTATAATGATCATATTGTGAAATATTGCCAAACTTTGAGATGTTATGCATGTGATGGCTTTGGACACAAGACGCAGTATTTCCAAACAAATGCTCGATATAACATCAGCCACGACACATGGAGCAAACCGGAAGACAGTCAAGCACAGTGTCAAAACGGAAGTGCGCACAAGAAGATATGGGTAAGGAAAACTTCTCAAGCATGCTCATAAGAAGCAAACAACCCAAGTATGTCTCAAGCAGCAAGTAATTGTTTCCCATCTTGCCAATCTCTAAGAGGTTAAGTAAGATCCTTGAATTCAACACGGTATTCATTAGGAATTCAAGGAGTGTGTTAGTGAAGTTCTGCAATTAGAAAATATTTGAAGTTGGTTGTCACATTAATGTAATGTTGCAAAGGAAATGCACATTTACTCAATTATGTGCAAAAATATGTTGAAGTGTCACTCAAAGAGCTCATACATAGAAAGAAGTGTTGAAGTGTCACTCAAAGAGCTCATACATAGAAAGAAGTGTTGAAGAACAAACATGAAGTATGCACAAATACATAAACAAAGTTTGCATTATATTCAAAATTTAGCTTAAAACATTTCTTGAGTCCTCTATCGCAGAAAACAAAGTTGAAGTACAAAGAGGCCGCGTGCCAAGGCCTAACTACAATTGAAGTACAAATACGATGATAGGAACCATATCGAACAAAATTTGAGAATTACAAAGATAATTCAGAGCTGCAGATCAAGGTCGATCCAGTTCCACGTATTGATTAGTAGGATGTTGTGAAAGATGAAGTTCCAAATCCATCAGAGCTTGCTCGATGAATTCAGAGGATGGATGCAGTGGACAAAGCTACAAAGTTAAAGTAGATGTGTTGGTAGCGAACTGTTCTGTCTGAATCAGGTTCAATAAGTCAAGGATTTGTCATTGTTGTCGCTCCAGGAAATCAACTCTCTTACACAGATTGGACAACCCCTCAGTATTATTGTGATTGCGTGTACCAGTGGTTGAAGTCAGACTCCTTCATCTAGGACTGCCAAACTCCCACATCCACTCTCACTCGTGTGTATTCCGCCTTCTACGACTAGAATACCGAGATAAGGCTGTCAAATGAGTTGTTGAATCTCTGGAAAAAGGAAGACATGATGGATGAAGAAAAGAAACTCGGATACTGCGACACTTAGATGGGAATGAACTAGGCAATACGTAGCTCATTTATAGAATTGGAAGGTGGTTCCCCGCGCGCGCAAAAATAAACTGAAGAGATGTTGAGTTTAATGGCATTCATGTCTGCGCTATTCTAAGATGGATATGGAGACGTCATAAGTTATTGCATGAGTTAATGAATTCATGAAAGAGGACAACAATAAGAAATCCAACTTATTGCTCCGTGAGACCGAAATGATGTTTCCCAAAAGACTCGAGTACGGAAAGGAAACGTTGAAGTTTCCGCACGATTTGTTAGTCACATCGCCTCGTTGCCATGCTTGCTTATAGATGGAAGTATGTGCGAATTGTGAGAATTTAACAAGGAATCTTTGGAAATCATGGCAAGATATGTGAAGTCATAAAATGTAATGAAGATTGGTTAGAACGTAGTAAATGCGACAAAAGGAAAATTTGGACGCTGAAAGAAATCGACATGGAAGACGATTCAAACCGAAATCCGATGGAAATCTATAGTGCGCAGTAGGTGTGATAAGAAGTTGGCATAGAAAATTGTGTAGGAAATGAAGAAGTGTGAGTATGATAGGAACATAAGATCAAGATAAAAATAAGTTAGCAATTGTACAGGGGGAGCATACTTGAGACAACTATAGAAAAAGTATTGAATGTACATATTGCAAGGTGACTGAGCTCTGCGTAGCAACTCCAGTGAAAAGCAAGATAATGAAGCATGAAGACAGGGGAGTATTCATTGTAAGTAGTGTATGAAGGACAATGCAAAACTGAAGACATGAGAACCCAAATTTGCGCATTGAAGGTACCTCTTTGCCATTGATGTCAAAGGGGGAGAAAGATCATGAAACATGTGATCCACGCAGAAACGAAAGATAGCAGAAAAACACTGACAACAAGATGCATATATGAGCAAAGGCTCAAACTGGAAAGAACTCAAGGGGAGTGCACACAAGGGGAGTGTTGCGAACAAAACGGATGAAGCGCACAACTTCATGAGCTGTTGACATGCATAGCTTCATAAGGTGTTGACACAAATGCCAAAGGGGGAGATTGTTGAACTTTGGTTGTCATTGATGTCAACTGACGTGAAAGAGGAATCGGCATCATTGTGCCAATTTGAAGAAGCATATGAAATCCCCTTTGAAGAAGTATATGCAGTTTGAATAAGTACATAAGGAGTACATCCAAAATGCAGAAGTACATCTAGCTTGAAGAAGTAAATAAGGTACATGCACAAGTTCTAAGTCCACATAGTCATGCTACTTGATGGTAAAGTCAGAAGAGTTGGTTGGACAAGGTTTGGGAGTCTGCAATAAGTTTGGGAGCAAGAAACGGTTGGACAGATATGCAAGTCCCAAAAGTGCACAAGATCCACCAATCGGGGATGTATACAAGTTGTTGAAACGTGCAAGTAGACCCATAATAAAGTGGCAGTAGGAGAAGTTGAGTGTGCAAGACCCACAAGCAATGGTAGATCAAGGGCACAAGACCACACACAAAGTGCGCAAGTCCCACTCTGCAAAGGACTAAGTATGCGCAAGACCGATAAGCTGGTGTGATACATCAATGGCGTAGATCATGACAAGTGGAAGAAGCGTGAAGTAAGCGTAACCGAGAAGCAAGGAAGAAGGGACGCTACGACCAACTTGTGGAAATACCATCCGCGTAGAACTAGTATAAATAAGAAGCCAAGTTGGAGAGTTGAAGTAAGCTTGAAGATGCGAAAATGGTAGTACTATGATTTGGAAAGCTTCTATTTTTGGGTATCAAGGGCTCGTGGAACGATAAAAATATGATATAGCAGAGAGCCTTGTGTGCATGAACAATAGAATTGTTGATGGTGCACAGGATGATGTGGTCTATCTATGACAGATGCATGAAGGCAGACTTGAAGCACAGCTGGTGATGCACAAAGTGAAGTATTTTATTTGTGATAGTTATGCGAAGATAGAGATGCAGCACAGTAGAAGATGCACATTATGATGAGGGTTATCTGAGACAATTACGAAGAACACAAAGGAAGTATCCTAGATGGTACGTTGTTACACCTAAATATTGCCATCATAATACTCGGTGTAAACCTCCCTGAAGTTCCCATGATTAAGAAGTTAAACTGGAAGAGATACTGACCTAGTCCCATAGAGTCTAGTGAGGTCATCGCAGGTCACCTTTGTGCAGCATGCAACGATGCAGGTTGTCCTACTACAGCATGCGACGATGTCAGTTAAAATGGATAAAGGGCATCTTTGAGCCATTTCTCGAAGGTGTGTGATGTGGATCTCTATCCCCAACCTATAGGAGAGCTGGCATTCAATTCCCTATCCCTTTGGGAGGATCCCTTAGTCCTCTCCTACTATATCTCAACCTAACCTATCCTCTTAGTCCTATATATAAGAAGCTCATTCCCATTCCAAAGGGAGGAAGTCTATAGCACTTGCATGCTGGTGAAATTAGCTTAGGAGATCCCTACTCATCTATTGGAAGACCCATACTTCCTTTGGAGGCTTTGGCTTTGGCTCGTTGAAGGAGGATTGTGACGTTAAGCTTTGGTTGTAATCATCTCTCTTTTGTACTTCCCTCTTTTAAGACAGTAATATAAACTCTTTCCACCAAATATTGTGGTGTTAATAATGTTTGTGTAGTTTACTTGCTTAACCATTTACTTAGATCTGTTGTTGTTTACATATGTTTTACTGCTTGCATTTTTCCTATATGTCTTGACAGGTTTTGCAGCTTAGATCTAACGACCGTGGAGCTTGGAGAAACATCAAGGAGAAAGATCTACAAACTAGAGGTAAGACATCTACTCACTCGATCTTTAACTAGATCTAGGAAAGTAGTTTCATATTCTGTCCCACTTGTTCTGGATTCACTTTGAACTAGGGAGATCACGCCTTAAGTCCGCTTTCGGTAGATTGGCCAATAAAACGTTTGGCAACTACACTGGGGATTACAATGCATTGTTTTAAGTTTTCAGTTTGAAAGTCATTTTCTCTTATTTCTTTGTGAGCCATTTCATTTGCCTCCTGAGCCTCTTTCACCACTAGATCTTCTCTTTGAAGGATCTGCTGACTTCCTTTGAGCCTATATCTATGCTTATCAAACCTTTTGATTGCTCATTTTTGGAGATCTTTGCATCTTTAGATTGGGATTTCGCCTGTCGCACCTGGGTAATATAGCCAGAGCGACGTCCTTCTCTTGGGTGCAATTTGCTACTCTACAACCTGCGCCAGCGGCACTTAACTCAGTTTTGCATCCTGCAATGTCGTCGCAGAACACCTGATTGCTACCAGCGACAGGCACTCTGAGTCTGACCATAGGCTGCGTCGAGCAATCAAGCCTTTTGCTTGGGTTATCCCCTCTCCATTTTTTGAGTTTGTTTGATTTGTAGACCTTCTTTGTGCTGCACTTTCCAGCCGGAGTTCTTTTGATCTTCCATTGGTAGTGTTTGGATTTGTTTGGATTTGTTTGAATTGGTTTTTGGGTTCCATTGTGGACAAGTTTGACATTTGGTAGTGGTGGACACTTTAGTTTCCCCCACCTTCATCCACTTGACCTTGCATTCCCTCCTCTCCTCACCTGATCTGATATTTGCATTGGATCTGATCCTGGACCTCTTTTGCACATGTTATTTAGCTTTGTTTGCCTCCGGTTGTTTTTTGAGTGTCTTGTGTGTTTTCGGTTCATTAGAGTGCTTGTCATTTTCTTGAGAATTTATGAGTGTTTAGAGTGCTGCAAATAATCTTTCTTTTCAGCCTTTCACGCTTAAAAACATTATTGTTATCAAGTTGTAGTCTTGGTATATCATTGGAAAATTAAAAGTACTTCATTTTTACCGTTTTCAAATCCATTTGAAAATTGTTGTAGAAATTGGTTCATGCATTGGAATTTATCATTCACAAGTCTTTTGGAAAGTTTGAGAGAAAAGTTAATCATTTGTGTTTTTCATGAATTATGAGTCATTCATTTTCTTGAAAAATACAAGTGAAATCAAGTTTTTGCAAAAGTGATTTCGTGCTTGAAAAAATTATATGCATTTTTGGTTTTTTATGTTTTTAGGTTGCCATAGTGAAATTTGAAAAGTTAGTGTGCTCTAGATAGAAATTCTCTATTTTCATCACGCAGTTTCATTTTTTATTCGAAAAGACAAAAAAGAAAATGCTTAGATTTGGTTTTGATGCTTGTTGATTTTCATGTTTTGCTTGGAAAAATGAAAAGAGTACTTTCATTGTCAAATTTGGTAGGATTGAGATTTGTTGAAACTTTGTTGTTTTGGTAAAAACCCACTTGAAAAAGATTTCTCCTTCCCATACATAGATTTCATCAAAAGGAAAGTGCATTTTTTCATGTAGTTAGGGCTTGCATTATGTTTATGTTTATGTACTCACCTCATGCATTCACCTAACCGTCCAGATAAAATTAACGGTAGGATTAGGGTAAAATTTTTAGTAACTTGTGTGTTAAGTTAGAGATGTGTTCTGACATCGTAAAACGTGGCAGCTATCGTTACTTGCCAGCACTGTATTCTGGGGGTATTGTAGTCTTCCACGTACCAACCGGTATATCGAAGCTCTTTCACGTACTAACCAATATATCGAAGGTTCTTTCACGTACCTTAGGGTATATCGAAAGGCACTTCACGTACTTGGCATATATCGAAAGGTGTTTCACGTACTCAGTAGTATATAGGAAGGTCTCGTACCGTACAGTTGTGCATTTGACAACACCACTACGGATTTGAGCTCCCACATACCTTGTGTATATCGGAAGACACCATTAGGATTCTTGAAACCAACGAAGCTATCCATTTGGCCATCTTGGCAGAGCAATACACCGAGAACAGCACTCGGGGAGCTACTACACACGTACTATCAGGTAGTCGGGTTATATGGTCAAGGGTACGGTCCTAATTCTCCCTAGTTAGTGCTCTGAAAAATTGGGCCGAGTATAACTATTGGACCCTGGAGTATATCGCGAGTTGCGAAGCATTGACAATCTCGTGAGGTTCCAGACTTTTGAATCCACACCTATCACATAAGTTTGCTTGCGACCTTAGTTTGTGTAGATTTTGCTGGACTGCTTTTCTTTTGTTTAGAACACTCTTAGGAGAAACTTTGTTTCAGTCACTCTGGCTGACTTTCCTTGAAGAAGGTCCCACAGAATTTTGAACTTACCACCCCTTGATCAGGAGGTAATTTCGAAAGTAAGAATGGACCCACATGTCACGGTCGTGTCACCTGAAGTAGAAAACCCTACTTTGAATATTGGAGCACATATGTTCCCTCCAGATTCACCCACCTCCAACCCCTCACAGGGTGAAGAGGCAGAAAATTCCACTTCACAAGATGTACCTCTCCCTCCCGTTTCACCGGGAGAGCCTGGATCGTTGGAATGGTTAAATCCCTCCTAGGACAACCCTGTATCAGCTGCGTTTGGTCTAGGCTCAACCTTTTGGGAAACTTCCCTAGGTCAACAAGTGGCCCATTTTGCCACTACATCCCCACCCCCTTGGCCAACTCTTGAAGAGATTTTCAGACCACTTCTTGCTCGCTTGGATCAATTACGTTCCAAGGGCGATCAACTGCGAAGACAAAGTTTTTCACAAAGGGATGAAGTCACGGCGATACCCACGTATCGACAGATCCCGTTTCACACTTTATCTTACGACTCACCGGAACCATCCATCCACAACATGACCACTTATGAACTGGGTCAACCCTCACTTCTTGCAAATACACCCCTTGGACAAGATACCAGTTCTACACCCCAAACGACTCAACCTATTGAAGGACAACAATCCAACATTCCTCTTACTACTATGAGAACATTACCCACTCCTCCCCCACCGCAAAACTCGCGGGGAGGATACTCTTTACCCCCTACTTTCCTTACGATTAATGTTAATCCCGCAGTAGATAATCAACAACCCGAGTTGGGTCACCCTTTGATTAGTGGTCAACACGTTGCTGCTGGGGGGAAACCCCCATCTCCTCACCATAATACAGGTGGGGGAGTTCTCATCAGTCCTTCCATTGGAACTTCCCTACCCGCTAGAGCTTCCACCACGGTATTATCCTATGTTGGGGGACCATCCCAGTCAAACCAACCACCATGGAGTCAAGCGTATCCAGGTTATCTTAACCCTGTGTCGGGACACTTCAATCCCAGAAACACACTCTACGGGATACCTTATCCTAGAAATCCATACACTCTATGGGGGCATCAAATTTTTTTACAACATGGACCCCCACCTACTGTCCCTCAGGTACCACCACCCCTATTCGGTCCCCCCTCACCTCCGTCCGGAGGCGGCGGGCCCCCACACAATTCCAGAGGAGGCGGACCACTACCTTCTGGTGGAGGACCACCTCATTCTGGAAACAATGGCCCACCCCCTCATGGCAGCGGTGGTGGAGGCTCTCACCCTCCCAAAGGAGTCAGAGGACCACCCCCCCCCACCAGTGGTCGAGGACCCCCACCTTATGGTGGAGGACCACCCCATCCTGGTAGAGGTGGTGGAGGACCACCCTATTTTGGTGGAGGTGGCGGAGGAGGCCCACACTCTTCCAATGGAGGTCCACCTTATCCCGGTGGCAGTGGCGGACCCCCACCTTCTGGCGGAGGCGGTGGAGCACCACCCCCTCCTGGAGGAGGCAGTGGAGGTCCACCTTTTCCCGGTGGCAGCAGCGGACCCCCACCATTTGGAGGAGGTCCACCCCTCCTGCTGGTGGTGGCGGACCCACACCTTATGGTAACGGACCACCTTATTATGGCGGCGGACCTACATATGGTCCGGGCGGCACACCCCCTTACGGCCAATTTCCCCCAGGAATACCCTACAACCAGTCGATGCAAGGTCCTACTAGTCCATACATGCCATATCAATACTATCAGTACCCGCAGCCCAATCAACAACTGCCTTTCTTGGCCACTTTGGCCCTACCCAACCTGTCTCGTCTAACTAATGACCCCATCTTCCACGGATACAATTGTCCACCAATTTCGGTGAAACTACCATCATATATTCCCAAATTTGATGGCAAACCTGGCGAGGATCCAAAAAATCATGTGATGACATATCATTTAGGGTGTTCATCCAACTCCTTGATGGATGACTAGATCTGTTTTAGGTTATTTCAACGGACTCTCACCGACCATGCTCCCAAGTGGTATATTGAACTTCCACCCAACTCTTTTCCAGATTTTCGCTCTCTTGCTATGTCTTTTTTGACCCATTTCCAGTTGCCCATTCACTATGAGACTGGTACGGACTTATTGACCTCTCTTCGCCAGAACACCGCCACTCATATCTCAGATCATATTCACGAATGGAGGCAAAGACGACGTCTTATTAAGGCTCATATTCCAGACCAAATCTTAGCTGACTGGTTCACAAAGTCTCTTTTACCCGTCGTAGCTCAAGACGTGGCCATGGGAGGGGTCATCACTGAGGAACAAGCTATTGCTTGTGCCCATTACTTAGACCTGGTCTATGCTCATTCCGACACATTATATGAAATTGTCCCTAACGCACCCCACCCTACGTATGACCTCACGAAACCACCTAAGGGACCTCAGGCCGATGGCATCATTGGTTCCCTTACCTCCCAGCCTTCTACTCAAACCGGTGGATCGTCAAACACCCAGGGTTCTTCCCCATCACCACCACAGACTGGTAACAACACCACCAAGTCACCCACTCCTGCTTCCACCGAAGAGGTGAATTCTGTTCAATCAACTTCGTCTCAAAAGTCCAGTGGTAAGAAGAAAAACAAGGGGAAAGCTAAGAAATATTCCAATCAACAGGAGCCCAAGCCCACCCCTGAAGACACCAAACAGAAGAGGAAGTTGAAGTATCCTTATTTACTGTGCGGTGGCGACCATTTCTCCAAGGAATGTCCTCACCGAGATGAAGTACAGAAGTTTCTCAAAGGAAACTCTACAACCGCAGTCCTCAACGATCCATTCCCCACTCAAAACCAACAACTGATCACCCAAACCTCTCCTTCCCACGGAGAGGCATACTCCACCACACATGTTCTCATGATGCGTAGTGAGACGGTTAACTTGAACATACGTAACGCTCGTACGACTTGGTCACTCATAAGGAACCCATTGGAAGTAATACTGAAAAAGCTTCCACTTCTATTCCCGACATCACCGTACCACACGCTTCTCTCACCATTGAGAAGCCTTCTTTAGAGTCAGTTTTGCGTCCGCCCAAGAGCACGATTCGAAAATCTATTTTAAATCCCAATGCTCGAGTAGCTAAAAACTACAATATTGTAGAGGACTTGACACAAGCTAATTATGCTATGTCGACGCTAGAGATCTTGCAGAACTGTCCTACCCAGCGCAAGACTCTTCTCGCTGCCATTGGCGCGGTTGATCCGGATTCCTCTAATACAATCATGTTCTGGCTTGAGTACTTTAAACTGAGGCTCTCCCACTAGTTGGCATTTCAAGTTGCCACAAAGATTGTTGAGAAGACAATCCATCGTACCTTCTTGGACGAAGGTGCCTCTACCTCGATCATGTCGATTTCATGTTGGAGAGCCATTGGCTCTCCCGAGTTAGACCGTTCTCCCACCACCTTGAAAGCATTCGACGGTCGTGGTTTCCAACCCCATGGGTTGTTATAGGCCTTGGCAGTAGAGTTGGGGGGTAAGACCGCAACCATTAACGTGGGAGTGGTCGCCTCCCCTTTAGATTATAATCGTTTACTTGGTCGTAATTGGTTTTATGCCATGACTGTGGTTGCATCATCTGTCTTCTGCATTGTGCAATTCCCCCACCAAGGACGAATTGTCATTGTCGACCAACTGGACTTCTGTACACTCGACATCGCTACTCATCGCAGCGATAATGTCCCGTTACTCGAGCAATCTTCGCAACCATATTAGAGTGTGGGGGTCGACCTCATAAAAGATTCATCTCTTATGTGTGTTTTTCCAACCTCGGATCCCCCTAACCATGTTTCCATGGTGAACATTATATCCTCTATTCCCAACTCCACCGATCCATGGCTCGTACCCGACGAAGCCACTATGCACCTGATTGGAGACACTATGCCTCTTTCACCTGCTGAACTCACTTACAATGCTATCCAGTCAGCACCAGAGGACCACTTGGCTATGGCCTCTACATCCTGTTCTCTACAGCGGACGTCATCCTTACCCGATCCTCTGCTTCGAACTTTTCATTCCGATGAGTCCATAATGGAGATTATGAGTGGGGATGACCCTCCGTGGGAAGACCTCCATCATCGATTGTATTTCCTTCTCCCATTAGGTATTGTGGAGAATAGCATCACCACCATCTTTACACTGGATTTCTACCCTTTCCCTCAGTCCCCGATACTTACGTGTCAAACTGACACTGAAGGCAACTTGGCCAACATTGAGCCTACCATTCCGGTAGACATATCGGTTACTCCTGGTGTAGTGGAACACATTCGTTTAGGCCAGAAGTGTTCCCCTGAAGAGATTATTACTTTCACGGCCTTGTTCAACCAATTTCGAGACGTGATTGCTTGGACCTATGAGGAAATGCCCAGGATAGACCCTGCTATTGTTTCACACGAGATTCAAACCTATCCCGATGCTAAGCCAGTCCGGCAAAAGCTACGACCGGTACACCCTCGAAAAACTGCGGCAATTAAGGCAGAAATTGAAAACCTCTTGAAGGCCGGTTTCATCTACCCTGTTCCATTAACATAATGGATCTCAAATGTCGTCCATGTAGCTATAAAGCAGGGCACCATTCGCGTATGTGTTGATTATCGGGATTTGAACAAATCTTGTCCTACAGACAACTATCCCACTTCCTTCATCGACCAGATCATAGAAAATTGTACCGGAAGTGTCATCTTCTCATTCATGCATGGATTTTTTGGTTAAAACCAAATTGAGATCCACCCGACTGATCAACATAAGACAGCTTTCATCTGCCCGTGGGGAACATTTTCTTATCGTAAGCTCCCTTTTGGTCTCAAAAATGCTGGTGCCACATTCCAGTGGGCCATGTCGAACACTTTTCATGAAGTGAAGGACTTTGTGGAGCCTTAACTCGACGATCTCCCCGTGCATTCGCGGCAGCGCAACTTCCACATTAATCATCTGACGGCAGTATTCCTCAGATGCAAACGGTATAACATCTGTTTGAACCCTCACAAGTATATTTTCTGCATCGAGTTTGGACACCTTCTCGGTCTTATTGTCTCGAAAGATGCGATTCGCATTGATCCCTTGAAGGTGGAATCCATTGTCGCTCTCCCACCTCCTATAGACGTTACGAAACTTCAAAGTTTGCAAGGGAAGGCAACTTACCTACGGCGTTTTGTCTATAATTTCGTGCAAAAGGCGCAGGGTTATATGAGCCTACTCAAGAAGGATGTCCCATTCATTTGGGATGATCAAGCGCATCAATCCTTCGATAGTCTGAAACATGCCATTACGCATGCCCCTATGATCCAACCGCCCAATTACTACAAGGATTATATCTTTGATCTTGCTGCTTCTGCCACCACGATCACGGTGGTCTTGGTACAGGAGGACAACAATGCCTAGGAGCATGTGATCTACTACCTAAGTAAGGGTCTTATTGACTATGAAACTCGTTATTCACATGTCGAGAAGCTCGCTCTCGCGGCAGTCATTGCCGTCCAAAAGTTTTGTCACTACATCTTGCTCCGCACCACCACCATCATCGCTAACTCAAACCCCATGTACCACGTTTTAAAATGTCAAGTACTTGGGGGCAAGTATTCACGCTGGATCGTGATACTTCAGGAGTTCAACCTCCTCTTCGAGAAAGCCAAGTCTAACAAGTCTTTGGTGTTCGTCGAGCTCATTTGCAATCTTCCCCGTGTTGATTTAGGATCTGAGCCTAATGATTCTCTTCCAGACAAATCATTGTTCCTCATCGACATGTCTGACCCGTGGTATGGGGATATTACCTTATATCTCCAAACCCAACATTTCAACCCCCAACTGTCTCGTGACGATCATTGTCGAATACGCTACCACGCAAAGTATTACTTGATCATCAGTGATACCTTGTATCATCGGGGCATTGATTCTATTCTTCGACGTTGTCTAACACATGAGGAGGCTGAACACGTCTTGAATGACTGTCACACTGGGGATTCTAGCGGTCATCTCTCTGGGATGGCTACAGCCCAGAAGATATTGCGCGTGGGATATTACTGGCCATCCATCTTCAAAGATTGTATTGAGGCTGTTAAAAAATGTCCCCCAAGCCAGCATTTTCAAATGAAAAAGTGCACCCATCCCGCCCCGTTACACCTGGTTATTGTCATTGCCCCCTTTTCAAAATGGGGCATTAACTTTATGCACTGTAAGCCTACCTCACCCGGGGGGCATGGTTACGTCATTGTAGTCGTGGATTACTTTACAAAGTTCATCGAGGCTATGCCCACATACACTGACGATGGAAAAACCGCTGCACTCTTCATGTTTAATCATGTTATTTCACGGTTCGGAGTCCCACACGCCATAGTCACCGACCATGGATCTCACTTTCAGAACCATATGGTTGATGAGCTGAGTGCTAGACTGGGTTTTCATCATGAAAACTCAACACCTTACTACCTGCAATCCAATGGACAAGTAAAGGCCATCAACAAGGTCTTGAAAACCATGATTCAATGCATGGTGGGTACCCACAAGTCTAACGGACACAACATGCTCTTTTCCGCACTATGGGCATATCGGACCTCCGTTAAGACTGCCACTGGATTTACACCATTCCAATTAGTTTATGGATTAGAGGAAGTCCTACCAATAGAGTGAGAGATTCCACCTCTCAAACTCGCAGTCAAACTTCTTCTGAACACCACTACCGAGGAAGAGCGATTCCTTTACCTAACACAACTTGACGAGACCCGCCATGACGCTACTCTTGCCAACGAGGCACACAAGAAGTGCATCAAGGCACAATACGATAGGTTGGCCAAACCCCGCATCTTTAATGAGGGTGATTTGGTCCTCACGTACGACCAAAGGCATGATAAGTTGGGGGCAGGTAAGTTCGAGTCCATGTGGCACGGACCGTATATAGTGAAACGTGTTCTAGAAAAAGGAGCCTATGAACTAGAGGATTATGATGGGATATCTTTGGGTGAGCCCCGCAACGGTCTCTACCTAAAGAAGTACTATGCTTGAGTCTTTCACGCATAGACATCTTGTATATACTATACATGGCGTGTGTATTTTGTGTTGTGTGACGCTTTTGTTTTAGTGTGTCTAGGCCTTGTTTTGTTTTTTATACCATGTTCTGTCTGTATGTGCAAATGGCAACTTGCTACGAATTCACAGACGGCACCAGCCGGCATACCCGTAACCTTGCTTCGGCAGCCTAGGTACTCTATTCTCCCACTAGTGAGCTTATCAGCTCAGGAGGAATTTGTCTAAGATATGCGACCAATAACGCCACAGAATATCAGGCAGTCATTGGAACCCTAACTGATGCTCTTTCCTTGGGTAGGGACCACATTGTTATCTATTTGGATTCGCAACTAGTGGTTTCCCATCTTAACCGGATCTATGCTATCTGTGACCCTACCCTACTCCGTCTCTTTAGACGAGTCCGTCTTCTGGAAAGGTCCTTTGAATCTATTCAATACTTGCACATTCCACAAGACATGAACACAGTTGTCGACTTGATGGCCAACTTCATTCTAGATTGGTACATTGCACACACATAGCATATTCATAAAATATAAAAGCATACATAGCATGTAAATCATCCATTGTATAAGAAAACATGTAAACAAGATCACATTAATCATCTATAGAACACATAATGTACAAAACCGCCGAAAATGTCTGTATATATATATAAATCCATACAAAATGATGGTGCTGATACAAAATATGAAGCATACCAGCTTTCAATAAGTCTCTACAAAATCTGAAGCTCGCAAGCTTTCAGTATACATGAGTAGAACATGAGCCTAAGTCTAAGGTCGCTCAGCCCTATGCCTCGAAGCTCCAGGCTGTTGCCCATGAAAACAGACTACAGCCCTCACCACTTTAGCCAGTAGCGTGCCAAAATAGGTAGACACCCCGACGGTGTACTTCTAGTAGCCCCGAGGTAGATCACGAACACCCGTCTTTGGGATATCCAGGGTCAGCCTCTGGAGGTTCTCATAAACCTCCTCCACCTCCTAGGTGGCATCTCGCACCGCGGGACCCACGACCGACACCTCTCCTCTCCTCCCAATGAGAGAAACCCCAACTGGTTGCGATGGACCCACATCTACACACAACACCAAGTTATCAGCACTACTCCAAAAAAATCGTAAAATATATAAAATGAAAAACACAAAAATTGTTGTTCTTACTGATGTCATCCCATTGTGCTCCCTCGGGAAGCACTAGGTCGGGATCACCTCTGAAGTCTGTCCCGCTGTAAGGGTAATCCTCTATCATGAGGAGTTGTCCCTCAAGCCAAGTGAAGAACCTGATTCCATAACCTATGATGGGACCCCCGCCACCATGGCGGGCCATCACCTCTGCCCACTGAATCATATGTGGATCCCTGGCATCCCGATCATCCAAGTCTACCTGTGGACGCAGATGAGGTACCCGCTCCAGTAGAAAAGATATCACCACAGACCCATATCCAAATTGTTTCAGCACCCCGTGCCGACATTTGGTAAGCTGACTCCGGAGGTTGGTAAGGAGTCCCTCGCACCAGTTGAATACCATGGGATCCATGCACTCCTCCGCGTACATCAACTGGGACTTGCTCGCAAGGTGAGCAGACTGACTCCTCGCCACCCTCACCAGGGTGAAGAGCATGGCACGTAAAGGACGGTCTCAAATCTTTTTTATGGGAATCTTCCCACCAGTATCCACAGTGCCCCCAGTGCAGCACTGAGTAATCATATCCTCCACTGTCCGGTCACCTCCTCGTGACCCAGTAAGAGATACGGTTTCCCCCCTCCGGGATAACCCTGTCAGAAAGTAGATGTCCTTGACATCTATCTCAACGTATGCACCCCAATCTCGAATTGTTGTTGCGCCGGATCCCAACATTGGATCATGTGTGTCAGCAATGAAACTTGGGACCTCATGCCCGACACTCAAAATTATTTGAGTAACCCGCAGTTTCTTAATGCGGCAATGCATTGAGGGTCATTTTTTATTTGAGCATTGTCCACCTTGTGTTCTCATTCTCTCCACTCGATGACCATGTTTATCATCGTGAACCTATCAAGAAGGACAAATAAGCACCATTAGAATTCACTCCATGCATCAAAACTTTTTCTTTCGGGTTGGCCAGTGAGTTGAAGTTGGATGTTTGCGCCGTTGCAGGCCGTCCTTGGAGACACTACGACGTCATCGCAAATTGCCCTTACGAGATTTGTGACGGCGCATGGTTGTCGCAGTTGCCGTAAGGAGGGCTTGCGCCGACCCGTGGGCGCATTTCCCCCAAGCAAAACAACTCAAAACCTTGAAAATTAAGCAAAAACATGAAACTAATCCACTGAAAAGTTGCATAGATGAGTTTAGGCCTACCTACTTCTGATGGCTCGCAAAATGGTGGATCTTAGCTCCCGGAATCAACAATTGAAATTTGGCTCCAAACGGCACTTCGCACTCTCCAAACTTGGTAAAAAACAATTGTAATTTCTTTTCACTATTTCACCCATTTTATAACAAAAAATGGAATATTCCTTTTATAACTTGATGCTTTAGTGGGTTTTTTACTATAGTTTGGATCATTTACTGCATTTAAATACTTGGTTAACTGTTTTTTACCTAGTCTTTGAGTTGTAGGAGAACCTAGGTGCCTAATTAATGCCATTTTTTGTCGTGATGATCATCTTGTAAGTATTATCAAGTATGAACAACTTCTTCGAGCGTCTTTTTGTCATTATTTTGCTCATTAATTTCAATTACTAATGACACCGAGCTTACTCTTTGTTCTTTCTTGTGCTCGTAAAACGATGAGAATAAGCCACTGAGTTATAGTTTATCGCTTTCTGGGCTCGTTAAACTCCTAAGAAAAAGGAACCCTCCCAGAATCTCTCTTTAAGCTCTTTTCAGACTCTCTAAATACGAAAAGATCGCCAAGCGAACTTGATGTGTTCACGCTTGTAAAAGTATTTGAATGATCGTCTCACTGGTGATAGTTTACCCCTTTTTAGGACCAAGGGGCACTACTTATGAAAAATTAATACTCCAGCCAATCATGACTGGAAGAGTCCTCTCTTGCGTTGTTTTACCCTTTTCTGGGTGAAGAGGCTAACCTTACGAAAAAGGACCTTTGGAGTCTTCTTTAGTTCTTTTCAGACTCTCTAAACATGAAATGACACCGGGTTTACCTTCTATAGACTCGTTAAAATTCAACATTGAAGGGCCCGCCATGGGACGAACCCCTCCTTTCCCAGGTTAGGAAAATATTTGGGATTGGACTCATCTATGAGATGAGCTATACCAAGCATTTGGTTACCCTCATCAAGCTCGTCAAACACACATGAGGCACTTATTAGTCATGATGGGGAAAAATGAAAGTTTTTGTGTTACACCTTTACCAGTGGCAGTACTCAGTTGTTCTTGAACATGGCACTCATTTGCATTTGCATACAGTACTTGGATCATCTGTTTGTCCTTGAGTTTTGCTGATTCCCAAGTCTTGTTACTCCTTTGAGTTATCCAAATAATACTTCCATCATCAGTTGTATTAGGATTTGGGGTTATTCTCGTCATGTCAATACTGTCAAGTCATGCCATTCCCATGTTCAAGGATACATTCACCGCTCATCATTTGCAGTCAGTACACCTTCCACCATGTCGGTCTACTTTGAGTCAGTATTGCATGTTACTATACCATCCGATCTACTCCAAACATCTGTTATCAAGTTTCGTGTCGTTGATGGGGGATTCATCATGGCCCTCCTTCGACGGATTCATCCTTGTCAACCTCAACACATCATCCGAGGATTGAATCTAGAAACCAACCAAGTATCTTGGGCATGCATGCCTCAATGGCAGGTTACCTCGCTTTCGACATTAGTTCACATCATTGACTCTTGATTGAAAGATTTCACCAAGCATTCAACTTCAACTCATTTATTCATGCTTAATGATATGAACTATGATACCTTGGGGATCATTGACATTAATGGTGATTTCCCTCGCGCTTATTAACGGTATACATCAATGACTGGTAATCACGTGGTTTCTACCATGTTCGACGTCAAGACATTTGTAATCACACTGATAGATTCGTATCATTGCGGTTTCGGCTTGAAGACCCTGGGGAATCATGTTTTACCCAAGTTGATATGGAGATTGTTTTGAGTCATATTACACGTATCCACTTTTGTATTGGTCGTGGTTGTGTTATCGTCTCATCATGGATCTATGCTTTTGTCTAGTAGCCATGATTGTGTTCAGTTGGTATTTACTACCATGGATTTGCAATGTATTGGTCGGCAGACATGTTGTGAGTCATACGAGACTGTGTTCTCAGACTCAGTTGTACTGCAGCAGCATCTTCCATCCGACAAGTCCTTTCCAATCCTTCTTTCAAATCATTTCACCTGTCAAGTTCCAACAACTTCATGCTTTGGGGGGCATTATGTTACACCTAAATATTGCCATCATAATACTCATTGTAAACCTCCCTGAAGTTCCCATGATTAAGAAGTTAAAATGGAAGTCTAGTGAGGTCGTCGCAAGTCACCTTTGTGCAGCATGTGATGGCGTAAGTTGTCCTACTGCAGCATGCGATGATGTCAGTTAAAATGGATAAAGGGCATCTTCGAGCCATTTCTCGAAGGTGTGCGATGTGGATCTCTATCCCCAACCTATAGGAGAGTTGGTATTCGGTTCCCTAGCCCTTTGGGAGGATCCCTTAGTCCTCTCCCACTATATCTCAACCTACCCTATCGTCTTAGTCCTATATATAGGAAGCTCATTCCCATTCCAAAGGGAGGAAGTCTATAGCACTTGCATGCTGATGAAATTAGCTTAGGATATCCCTACTCATCTATTGGGAGACCCATACTTCCTTTGGAGGCTTTGGATTTGGCTTGTTGGAGGAGGATTGCGACGTTAAGCTTTGGTTGTAATCATCTCTCTTTTGTACTTCCCTCTTTTAATACAGTAATATAAACTCTTTCCACCAAATATTGTTGTGTTAATAATGTTTGTGTAGTTTACTTGCTTAACCGTTTACTTAGATCTGTTACTGTTTACATATGTTTTACTACTTGCATTGTTCCTATATGTCTTGACAGGTTTTGCAGCTTAGATCTGACGACCGTGGAGCTTGGAGCAACATCAAGGAGAAAGATCTACAAACGAGAGGTAATACATCTAATCACTCGATCTTTAACTATATCTAGGAAAGTAGTTTCATATTCTGTCCCACTTGTTCTAGATTCACTTTGAACTAGGGAGATCACGCCTTAAGTCCGCTTTCGGTAGATTGTCCAGTAACATATGTAGAAGGTCACATTTTATCTACCACAGATGCACCAAGATAGAAGTGTAATGCAACAGAAGGCGCGCAGATTGATCTAATACAGATGTGCGAAGTCAAAATAACAACACAACAGAGGATGCGCAGTATCAGTTGAGTTTGCGGATGCGCATAAACATAACGCCATACTAAACCAAAGTGCAGATAGAATAATGTCTTAAAGTATAAAGTCAAGTGTGCAATGTTGATGTATTCAAGTGAAGTAAGTGATACAGTTCAACAAGTGAAAGATCTCAGTATATAGAAGGTGCACACAACGGAATGAACAACAAATAATCTGAAGTGTGCGTGGATTAGTAGAACAACAAGGAAATATCTTCTACAGTGATTCAAGGGCGGCAGGATGGGGCAAGGAACAGGGGGTTAGTGTCTCCTTCCAGTTGAAGCTGGTAAATCAGGGAGTCGGTGCTTCCTTCAGGTCAGTGCCTCTAAAACCAGGGGGTCGGTGCCTCCTTCTAGTTGATGTTGGAGAACTTCGAAAGTTGGTGCTTCCATTAATGTAATCTTTATATTATAAGAGAGCGTTTCATGGTTTTTCTCCCGTTTGGGTTTCCATGTAAAAATATGTGTGTTCTGTGTGTTGTGTATGTGATGGTGAATGTTTATGTTTACAATGGATGCATAATTTAAAGTTTGTCTTAAATCTGATAAGAAGTAAAAATTGTTCATAATTGCACTAATACTGATTCCCCCCCCCCCCTCAGTATTAATAAGATTCCAACACATTGAAGAAGCAAGTATAGTGGAGGATGTGGCCATAGAAATTCCCATAATCTACGTAGTCTTGGATAACAAACATGAAGAACATCAATTTAATATGATTGAGGTTGAAGGTAATATTGCCAATCAACTGATTTCCATTTTAATTGATGCAAAGGAAGCCATAGTTATATTGCTCCTAATTTGGTTGAAAGATTTTAGTTTAAAAAAGTAAGCATGTGAATCATGGTTGGTTCAGTTGGCTACCGGAACTAAAAGAAAAATCAATGAGATAGTAAAGGGTTGTCCATTAGATATGAATGGACTCCATGCTTTTGTAGATTTGAACATAATTCCTCTTGGTTCTTGTGATGTGCTTATTGGGATGGACTGGATGGATGCACATCATGTTATTTTGGATGGCCATAATGGGACTCTCAATTGTCTTGATGAAGACAGAAAGCAGAATAGAGTGAAAGGCATTCCAAGGCCTATTTCCATGAGGAAGATTTCAATTCTGTAGTTAAAAAGGTGTTTCAGGAAAGGATGTAAGTTGTTCACATCTCATTTGGAGGAGCTAAAGAAGGGTAAAGTCCCTAGCTTGGAAGATTGACTAGTATTATAAGAATTCACATATGTGTTTGAGGAAATACTAGGTTTTCTACCTAAAAGAGACATTGATTTCTCTATTGACTTGGTACCTAGAGTTGCCCCAGTTTCAAAAATTCCATGTAGAATGAGTGCAACCGAGTTGAAGGTATTACAAACACAATTGGAATAGATGTTGAAGAAATGATATATATGCCCAAGTGTGTCTCTTTGGGGAGCACCAATACTCTTTGTAAAGAAGAAGGATGGAACGCCAAGGTTGTGTATCGACTTCAGACAGTTAAACAAAGTAACTGTGGAGAATAAATATCATCTGCCTAGAATTGATGACTTATGTGATCAGTTGAAGGGAGCAGGGATTTTCTCAAAGATATATTTAAGATCAGGTTATCATTGGGTGAGGATAATGGATGAAGACATTAGCAAAGCAAATTTCATAACCATATATGGTCATTATGAGTTTGTAATGCTGCCATTTGGGTTATCTAATGCACCAACTACCTTTATGTGCTTGATGAATGGAATATTTATACAATATTTGGATAAGTTTTCCATTTTATTCTTATATGACATTCATATTTATTCAAAATTAGAGGAAGAGCATGAGAAACACTTGAGATTAGTACTACAAGTGATAAGAGAGAATCAACTTTATGCTAAGTTGAGTAAATGTTCATTTTAGCATAAACAAATTTAGTATTTGGGACACATCGTATATGAGGAAGGGATAACAGTAGATCCAAAGAAGATTGAAGCTATCATGGGATGGCATACACCCAAAAATATATTAGAGGTAAGGTAATTTATGAGATTGGTTGGATATTACAGAAGATAAGATTTATATAAGGCTTCTCAAAAGCGACACATCCAACTACATCATTACAAAATAAACGAGTCAAATTTGGATGGACACCACAATGTGAAGAAAGTTTTCAGCAACTAAAGAGATTGCTCACCAATTATCGGGATTGTTGATCCAAATGAAGATTTTGTGTAAGCAAAGGTGCTTGCAAAGAAGGAATTGGTGGAGTACTCATGTAGAATGAGCATGTGGTTTGTTATGAGTACATGAAGCTAAAGGAACATGAGTAAAATTATGTCACACATGATTTAGAGTTGGTTTCTATAGTGCATGCCTTAAAGATGCGGAGACATTATCTTATGGGTGGGAAATTTGAATTAAGAACGGATCATAGTGGACTGAAGTACTTGTTTGAGAAGCAAAATCTGAATGCTAAGCAAACAAGATGGTTGGAATTTATTTGTGAGTTTGATTTTGATATCAGACATATAAGAGGGAAAGAGAACGAGGTTGCATACACACTTAGTATGAGAGTACATACAATGCATGCTACAACCATTAGCATGTGTAAATCAGATTTAAGAACTAGAATCCTTGAGGTTGTTATCTCATATGAACATTATATTCAAGTAAAAGAAGGATTGCAAAAGGAATATGTACAACATAGATACGAGGGTTATAGGTTGGAAGACAATGGACTTCTTATGCGTAAAATATATTTTATGTTCCTAAATATGTTGAATTAAGGAAACTGATAATGAATAAAATGTATAAGGTTCCATATGCAGGACACCCTAGATACCAAAAGACAATCACAACAACAAGAAGTTAGTGTTTTTGGCCAAGAATGAAGGAAGACATTGTCGAGTATACATCTAGGTGCATGGAATGCCATAAGGTAAAAGTGGAGCACATACATCCAGCAGGTTTGCTACAACCACTACTGATACTAAAGTGGAAATGGGATGTGGTGACCATTGATTTCATCACTAAGTTTCTCAGGACAACAAAGAAACATGATTTCATCATTGTAGTGGTGGATAAGTTAACGAAGGCTGCTCACTTTATTCCAATCAAATCCACGCAAAAAGCAACTAACATAGAAAAATATTTGTACGAAGGAGATCGCCAGGTTGCATGGGATACCAAAGGCCATTGTCTTAGACAAAGATCCAAAGTTTACTTCAAAATTTTGGAAAGGGCTATTTAAAGGATTTATAACAAATCTAAATTTGAGAACAACATATCATCCACATATAGATGGGAAAACTAAGAGAGTTAATCAAGTTATTAAATATATGTGGAGAATGTATGTGATGGATTAACCATCTAAATGGGAAGATTATTTGTATTTGGTGGAGTTTGCATACAACAATGGATATCATGCTTCTTTGAAGATGAGTTCGTTTGAAGCCTTGTATGGTAGAAAATGCAATACCCCCGTCAGTTGGGACAATCCAGTAGACATAATAGTAATTGGGACATAATTGCTTAAGGATATGGAAGAGTAGACTATAAAGATCAAGTAGAATCTAAAGATGGCACGCGATATATAAAAAAAATTGTGCAGATAAGGGCAGAGTAGCAAGAGAATCTAGAGTTGGTGAACATGTGTATTTGAAAATCAGGTCGAAGAAGAGTCTATTGAAACTTAGAATTTGTCCTCGGCTAGCGCCGATCTATTACGGGCCATTTGAAATCTTAGCTAGTATAGGACCTATTGCATATGAGCTTGCATTGCATGCTCACATAAAAGTGCACAATGTATTTAATGTGTCGTTATTGAAAAAGTATACACTTGAACCTAACCACATTATTGATTGGGTTGTGATTCAAGTGGAACTGGAAGGAGATATTCTGGTGCAGCTAATGCACATCCTCAATAAGAATATTATGTTGCTGATAAATAGATCCATAGGACATGTAAAGGTCCAATGAACACATTACGACCCCGAAGAAGCAACATGGGAATTTGAGGATGCAATGTGGGAGGCATACCCACAATTATTTTGAAAGATTTTATGTACACAGTGTTGATATGCACCTGTAACGCCCCCCTCATCCAATCCGGCCATCGGGAGGGGACGCTAGCCAAACTGGGCTCTCAAATTTTTCCCCAAAACCATAATACGATTCCCAACAATAAAATGTGTGCAGAAACTTAATTAAGCATGCACAACGGAATTTAAAATCTATCCACACACATCTAGTATCCAAATACAAGCATAAACATTACAGGCATGAAATACAAACATTTTCAAATTCAAATGCATGAGAATAGGCACTCTATGCAATTGGTTTTGTAATTAGAGCGATTTTTCACCCAACCATAGGCACTCCGTCCAGCATATACTCTTTTTGTTGGGAGGCCACCCCCAAGCTAGGCCATGAGGCCACCAGGGCGAGGAAACACCTACAGGCTTCTCTCTCTCAGCCCACAAACCATTCTGCTCTCTATGCTTAGCCAAATTCTCATACAGAGCTCTAAAGGGGTCTCACTCAACCCTCGCAACCTTGGCTTCCACAATACCTGCCCCACACAACACCATTCTAGCTTAGGCATCCATTCATTGATCCACGATTCTCTTAGGCGATCCATCTTGCTGGGTGCTTCCAGTGTGTGCATAGAAGAAGTCCAACGTGATATTGGCTTCTATAGAACCACCCTCAGCCTCAATTTGTGGCTTCTCAAGCACCTACGAGCAACATAACTCAAGGGTAAGGGTTCCTAGCTTGCCCAACCTCTCTGCTCACCTACAACCAACAATATTTACTTCCAAATATGCAACATGGTCTCCAAATTTGAATTTTTGGGTTCAAAACAGCACGATAAGTTTATGTACAACAAGGGAGAGCTCTGCATCCTCTAAATCTGCATGAAAGAATGAGAAAATGAGGATTGACTCCAAGGGATATGAGAAAATGGTGAAAAGACAACTGACATAACTTCTGCCAGTAGAAGAAAGGAATCCCAACAGCTGTAGACTGACTTCTGTCATGACAGAACTATCACAAAAGTGCAATCAGTCCCATGCTTCAATAACTACATGAAGTGACTTTTCCCACCAACCACACACATGCATTAATGATTGGAAAATGGTAAAAAAAGGAGATAATTGGGTTATTCTCATCACATGACAGAATTTTGGGTGAGTTCTAAGGTGGACACTTGGAAGCAAGTATTTAGTCACCCATGGGCCCCCCTTTCCTCTTCTCCTCTAGTGGAATCATAGCCCCTTTGGTGCTCTTTACATAACCAATCTTGGACCATTTCATTATTTATGCACATAATATTTACATAATATTCTAAATCAGCATAAAATCCAACCAAACAGTGCAAATAAAACATAAACATCATACATGCCTAGACATTCACTAGTCGAGCCTTGGCCTTGAGCTCTACACTAGGAATTCGCACTAGCAAATTTACATCATTTACATAGTATTGGATAAATACATTCCAAGTCAAAACTAGGGGTATTACAATCCCCTCCCCCTTGGAATAAAATCGTCCTTGGTGTTTGTTCAAATTACAACAAAAATGGATATGTCTCTCTCATGGCATCCTCCAACTCCCACGTAGCCTCATCGAGACTGAAGTGCTTCCATTGCACCTTTACCTGTTTGATGGCTCGGTTCAAGAGCAATGTCCTTTCCTGTTTAGGATGCATAGTGGCTTGTTTTGGAACTCTCCCTCGGGTTCCACCTGGATCACATCCCAATCAATCACATGGTTAGGATCATGTACATATTTCTTAAGCAAAGAAACATGAAAAACATTATGAGCTCTAGTATTAGCAGGCAATGCAATTCTATATGCAACTAGTCCTATTCTCTCAAGCACTTCAGAGGGCCCGCAATATATTGGTGATAGCTTGGCACAACTTCCAAGCTTCGAGGAACTCTTCCTTGGCCTCACTTTAAGGTAAACATGATCCCCAACATGAAACTCTCTATGCACTCGGTTCTTATCTGCATAACTTTTGTCTATCTTGGGCTGCCTTTAAATTTTGCCTAATGTTTACAACCTCTTGTTCCATTTCCTTAAGCAATTCTGGCCCAAGTACAATTCTGTTCACTAGATTATCCCAAGTAACTGGTGTTCTACACCTCCTGCCATACAAAGCTTCAAATGGACTCATGACCAACGATGCTTGTTGCCCATTATTATATGAAAACTCTATGAAGTGTAGATAATCCTCCCACTTTGATGGTTTGTCCATCACATACATGCGTAGCATGTCTTCAAGCACCTAATTTACCCTTTCTGTTTTCCCATTTGTTTGTGGATGGTAGACGGTACGAAAGTTCAGCTACGTACCCAAATCAACAAAAAGAGTTTTCCAGAAATTTGAGGTGAACTTAGAATCCCTGTCTGAAATTATTTCTTTAAGCAAACCATGCAACTTGAAATTTTCCTTCATAATTTTTTTTGCAATAGCATCCGTTTTATACGTGGATTTAACTGGTATAAAGTGTGCTGCCTTAGATAATTTATCCACCACGACCATGATGGAATCGTGCTGCCTCACCATCATTGGAAAACCTGTAATGAAATCCATGGAAATCACATCCCATTTCCATTCTGGATTTGGCAAAGGCTGCAACAAACCTATTGGGTGTTGATGTTCAACCTTTACTTGCTGGTATTCCATACACTTAGAAATATACTTAGCAATGTCTTTTTTCATCCGTGGCCAAAAATATTGCTTTCTCGCTGTAGCAACTATTTTTTGGTATCCCGGGTGACCGGAATATGGCATTTTATGGATTTCATCCATAACAATCCTTATCAAATCTGCCACATTAGGAATATAAATTCCGTTTTTATGAACAAGAAGTCTGTCACCTTCCAAATGTTAACCTTCATACCTCTTTTCCAAATTTTGCTGCTGCAATTTGTCCTTTATTTGCACATATATTTCATCTTCAACAATACAGTTAGTAATTTGTTTCTTCAAATCTAGTTGGCAGGTACTAATGGCTGCTACATGCATCTCATGTACTTTTCTACTAAGTGCATCAACCACCTTATTTTCTTTACCTTTATGTGTTTGATTTCGAAATCAAACTCGCATATGAATTATAGTCATCTAGCTTGCCTAACATTTAATGTGGGCTGCTCAAACAAATATTTCAGTCCACAATGGTCTATCTTTAGCTCAAATTTTCTGCCCATTAAATAGTGCCTCCATACTTTCAAAGCATGCACTGTGGTTGCAAGCTCCAAATCATGAGTAGCATAGTTCTTCCCATGTTCTTTCAACTTCCTTGACTCGTAGCATACCACATGGTTATCTTGCATACGAAATCCTTCAAGTCCATCTTTACATGCATCTATGCATACCACAAAATCTTTTTTCGGATTTGCAATATTTAGAATTGGAGCACTTGTAAGAAGCTTTTTCAAAAGCTGAAAGCTTTCTTCACATCTTGATGTCCACTCAAACTTTATCCACTTCTTTTGCAAAGAAGTGATTGGGTGTGCGACCTTGGAGAATACTTCAATAAACCTCATGTAGTAACCAACAAGACCCATAAATGATCTCACATCTGTCACATTTATTGGAGTTGGCCAATTCATGATGGCTTTAATCTTCCCAGGATCCACCTATATTCCCTCCTAGGAAATAATGTGACCCAAATAATGAATTTTATTTTTATAAAAGTCACATTTGCTTAACTTTGCATACAACTTATGCTCCCTTAGCAATTGCAAAGCCATTCTCAAGTGTTCTTCATGCTCTTCTTCATTCTTGGAATAAATAAGAATGTCATCTGGAAATACAAGAACAAACTTATCCAAATACTTGTTGAAAACACTATTCATGAGACACATGAATGTAGCTGGTGCATTGGTGAGACCAAATGGAACCACCACAAACTCACAGTGCCCATACCTTGTTCTAAAGGTTGTCTTGTAAATGTATTATTCTTTGATTATCACTTGATGATAACCAGATCTCAAATCAGTCTTTGAGAACACCTTTGCCCCTCTCATTTGATCAAAAATATCATCAATTCGAGGCAAGAGGTACTTGTTCTTCACTTTAACCTTGTTAAGCTGCCTGTAATCAATACATAACTTGAGCGTTCCATCTTTCTTCTTCACAAAAAGTACAGGTGCTCCCCATGGAGGCACACTTGGCCTTATTTACTTCTTTTCCAACAACTCCTGCAGTTGCATTTTCATCTCTAATAATCCTTGTGTACTCATCTTGTAAGGTGTCTTAGAAACGAGTGTAGCTCCTGGAACAAGATCGATTGTAAAATCAATGTCCCTCTTTGGAGGAAGTCCTGGAACTTCATTAGGAAACAAATCCTTTAATTCTTGCAAAACATAATGGTCTTCCAGCTTGGGAATTTCATTTCATGATTTCTCCAAAATATGGGATGCATACAATTGGAAACCTTTCGTACATAATTTTTTCAACTACATGGTTGAAATATGCCTAACATAAACTAACTTTGGAATTCCCTTTACAGCCCTTGGGTGTCCTTCTTCATCAATACACTCGAAAGTCTGGTTGTAGAAATCAAGTTTAACTCTATGGGCTTCCAACTAGTCCATTCCAATGGGAATATCATAGGAACCAAGTGGCAAAACATTCAGATTTGCAAAAGTGGATAGTCCACCCATTTCCAATGGAAATTTCTCCACAATTTCACTAACCTTCCTCTTAGTTCCAGTGGCTAGTTGGACGAACCATGATTTACTATATTTTGATTTCTTAAAAGCACAAATCTCAACAATTTTAGGACTGATATAACCGTGAGTAGATCCAGGGTCAATCAAAATAGAAATAGATTGCTTAGCAACCTTACCTTCAACTTCAACCATAGTTGACTAATGGTCTGCTTGGTGGTCCTCTAGTGCTACATAAATCCTAGGGATGGTCCTTGCCACTTGACCCACTGTTTCAGCTCCTTGGATGTTGTGAACTTGCTTTTCACTCCCAATCCGATGTGGACAGTTCATAAGCATGTGGTCCCTTCCACATCCCCAACATTGAAGTGGCTCTCTTGGCTTGTCTCCCATCATTCTATCTGGTTTAGTCACACCCTGTGGTGGCTTCCTTGGTTGATTTCTGGATTGAGGAGATTTGAACCCCTTCTTCCTTTGGTCAAACTTCTCATTTTTCTTATCCTTCCATGCCTTATGGAATTATAGTTTGCTTTTGTTTTGATCATAACAATACTTGGCCTTTCTTATGGACTCATCTAGAGTTTGAGGTTCATCAAACTCAATTCTATCTTTATATGACTGGGGTAGTCCACTTAGAAAACAATGAATTTTCACCTTATCATCCCTGATATATTTGACATATTTTAGCAGCTCCAAGAATTTGTTTGCATATTCTTCCATTGTCATTTGTCCCAATTTCAGCTCATGGAACTCTTTGATTTTTCCATCATAGTACCTGTCAGAAAGGTACTTTTCCTTGAAGTACTTCTTGAACTCACATAATCTCCCTTTCATTGATCCTCTTTACTTGCCAAAGGTGTTCCCACCATATAGACACTCTTCCATTCAAATTGAATATGGCCACTCTTGCCTTCATATTTCCTGAATATTCTTGGACTTGGAAATACTTTCACATCCCAAGAAGCCAATCCTTAGCTTCTTGACCAAATCTAACCTCACCATCAAAAGTAGGAGGTTTGGCCTTCTTAAATTCTCCATGAGAGTTGTTCTTGGAAGACCTCTTCCTCTTATTTCTATGAGGTGAAGAGCTTGAAACTTCAATGGATTCTTTAGAGTCAGATGACTCACTAGAAGAGATTTATGCAGTACAGGTCATATCTCTATAAATCCTTCTTGAACTATGGAATCTCTGTGGGAATGCCTCCTTGAGCTACCCCCACTCTTTTCCTGATTTTATGAATTTTTCCCATGGTTTATCTTCCTTTAAATGTCAGTTAAAATTTGAAGCATAGCTGCATTCAACTGATTCTGCTCCTCTTGGGCTCTAATCAGCCTTTCATTGTCTGCTCTGCAACTCTGCAGTTCCACCCTTAAGCTCCTCGTGGTTTTTGCAATGTCTCGGGGAGTTGCTTGGTTTCTTCTACCATTAGATTTTGTCTCTGCATTCTCAACCTGTACATTCTCTCCCATTGCATCTACCTCAACCTCATAAGGATCTTAGGCATCCTCCATGATGATACTCTTCTTCTTGCCCCAACCAGGACCAAAGATTTCCCAACTGCACTAGATTGAAATGCTGACCCTTAACTGTCACTGATAGGATTCTGAATCTGCAAAAGTGTTTATAAACACATTTGTTAGATTTATTACAGTCTTATAAAATTATAACAATAATTTTCATGCAACCTGGGAACAACCCATATTGACATTTTTTATCAAATCATAGAACTTTCTCACACTCAACGACATATGAGGGGGACAATGGGGGTCAAGGGGGCTTGCCCCCTTGTGGCCTCCAGCACTGCAGGGCGGGTCGAGGGAAGCGCTCTCATTTTTTTTTGTAAATCCTTCGATTTCGTGCAAACTGGCGCATCATATCGAATGCATTTTTCGATTTCGAGCACCCACAAATCGGTTGTGAAAAATGTTGCTTTTCCTTTGATCTGCGCCCTTCAAATGCCACCCACATTGCCCTACCATTGTTAGTGATAAGCGGTTTCGGGCTCCTGGAAGAGTGGTTTCCTGAAACTGCTTTTACGTGCATGAATGCATGAGAGGGTGACACATGGATGGGGCAATTTTCATTTAGGTTCACGGAAGTTAATTAACCTTCGTGCACTTTCATAGGCCTGAACCAATCTCAGTCGTCGACCAAATCTATGTGATTCTCCTAGACTAATGTGATTGTCGTGGGTCCCATTACCCCTTACATCTTCGCACATCATGTATAGACCCCATGTCACATCACTACCTGCTAGGACGAAAGCGATTTCAAGGTTTGAGAAGAGTGGTTTCTTGGACCCGCTTTTGCGAGCCTGAATGCACGAGAGAGAGACACATCATCGAGTGGGTTACCGCTTCAGGGTCATGTATCTTTGTTATCCCTCGTGCATGTTCAAGGCCCTGAGACACTGTGAGCCGTTGATCTTGATCTACGCGATCTCCCACAACCGACATTACTTCCTGTCTCATCTCCCCACGTCACATCAATTCCCTATCGGACCAAAAGGTGGTTTCAGGCTCCGCGAGAAGTGGTTTCTCGAGATTGCTTTTGAGAGCCTGAACGCACAAGAGGACGACATGTGGATGCGACGATTTTCATTCAAGGCCACAAAAACAAATTAACTTCCATGCACCTTCGTGGGCCTAATTCATTCTTGGTCGTCGATCTGCCTTGTTGCTCAATAGTCAGATCTTCTCCACCTTCACACTCCATCCCTTATGATCACCTGCGCACGCATATCTGATGTGGCTGGTCCACATCGCACCTTCTTCCCATGCGGCTCCTCCACATCAGACCTCTTGCCTAGGTGGCTCCTCCACGTTACCCTGCCACCTGGCACGGGTGGGGCCCAACTAAATTTTCCCAATTTTCAAAATTTTGGGTTTATGCAAAGTTTTCATTGGGAAATAAGGGGAAAGTTTCAAAATTGATTTCAAACTTACTCCCCGACCCTTAACTGCCATTTTATAGAAACAGATTTCCTATAGAACGAATTTTGATTTATGCCTGTAAATTGTGGTTTCTGGCCCATACAACTTCGGTATTGCAACTAGAAGCTCTGATATCACTTTGTAACATCCCCTCACCCAATCCGACCATCGGGAGGGGACGCTAGCCAAAACTGGGCTCTCAAATTTCGCCCCAAAACCATAATACGATTCCCAACAATAAAATGTGTGCAGAAACTTAATTAAACATGCACAACGGAATTTAAAATCTATCCACACATGACTAGCATGCAAATACAAGCATAAGCATTACATGCATAAAATAAAAACATTTCAGATTCAAATGCATGAGAATACTTATCTTTATCCAACGCATATCCAAGAACTGGTTGTGTAAGAGCAATTTTCCACCCAACCATAGGCACTCTGTCCAGCATATACTCTTTCTGCTGGGAGGCCACCCCCAAGCTGGGTTATGAGGCTACCAGGGCAAAGGAAACACCTACAGCCTTATCTCCAACCTATTCTGCTCTATATGCTTAGCTAAATGCTCATATAGAGCTCTATAGGGGTCTCACTCAGCCCTCACAGCCTTGGCTTCCACAATACCTGCCCCACACAACACCCTTCTAGCTCAGGCATCCCCTTCACCGATCCACGGTTCTCTTGGGCGATCCATCTTGCTGGGTGCTTCCAGTGTGTGCATAGAAGAAGATGGGAAAATGGTCAAAAAAGGAGATAATTGACTTATTCTCATCACATGACATAATTTTGGGTTAGTTCTAAGGTGGACACTTGGAAGCAAGGATTTAGTCACCCATGGGCCCCCCTTTCCTCTTCCCCTCTAGTGGAATCATAGCCCCTTTGGTGCTATTTGCACAACCAGTCTTGGACCATTTCATTATTTATCCACATAATATTTACATAATATTCTAAATCAGCATAAAAGCCAACCAAACAGTCCAAATAAAATATAAACATCATACATGCCTAGACATTCACTAGTCAGACCTTGGCCTTGAGCTCCGCACTAGGAATTCACACTAGCACATTTACATCATTTACATAGTATTGGATAAATACATTCCAAGTCAAAACTAGGGGTATTACAACACCGAGTACGATGCATAAATTAGGGGGGGTAATGTAACAACCCATTTTTTATCGCAATATGTGAATATGTATGTAATGAAACAGAGGCTAGATGCCAAACTTATATGGTCCAAGAGACCATGGATATTGTAAATATTGTAAATACTTGTTAATATGATAATCCCTGACAGCTACAGGTGGAGAAGGATGAAGAAGGGATGGGGGCCTATGATTCCACAATTGGGTTAAGTGAGAGGGGCTAAGGGGTGATGACCCTTGACAATGTCCTTAGACTTCATTGACCTTTTTAACCAAAGTTCCTTAACCTTAGTTTGGGTGTCACTTTAATTAATTATGGGATTATTTATCCTAAGTAAGATTAAAAAGGGGAAAAGTGGCCACTTATGGGAAAGCCACTTTTCAAGCCATGGTCATCCATATATCTTGTTAGAAAATCATTTAATCATCATTCATTCCATCATCCATCAAGGGAGATCATCAATGTTATGGTAGTTATGACTAGTAACCAGAGAAGAATATTGTATTTTGTAACCTACCACATGAAGTACCTTGATAAATTGGTGCGAATGGGCTCAATGCCCATGTGAGAGAGACCTGGCTTGTAGCTAAAGTACCTAGGACCCTCACACAGAGAATTCCTAGCCGACTTGTGCTAGAACACTGGAAGGGGATGGGGACAACCTAAGGGATTGTGGAGTAGAGAAGGGGGTACTTGTATTGTTAAAACTAATGGTATATCAAGTTTATGGGTCAAAACTCAAAATTGGTGTCAAGAGAAAAATGTATACACATTTTTTAGTACCTTTTGGTCTCCATAGTATAATGAGGCTACCAGGTACATTACACAATTCATTGAATGAAAGGGTTCACTAGCATCTTAGGTGAGTGATTTGTTGGGTTAGGGGGAATCCCTCACCTCCAAATGGGTGACTTGTCTTTTTGTTGATTTACTAAATTGATTGACCCCCAAGATGAGCGATTTGTCTTTAGTGAGTGGGTTTATAAGTCATACAAACCAAAACCAAGTGTTAATCTTGTGGAATAATTATAAACAAATCATTAGTAAAGACCCCCAAGCATGCAAGTTGTCAAATTGTTAAGTTAACAAGCCCCTTCATGATCCTAGAGAGTAAAATAAGTGATGGCCATCACAAAGCTCCATAGGAAGTCAATTGCTAGGACATCCAACAATAAATTCATTCGTTACAATAATTCCTTGCAATTAAAAATAGTTTTCATTTTGTACTTCGTAAGCATGTAACTCCTATACATGACCTCATAAATGCATATTGTTTGAATTAAAACATAGAGGACATCAAGAGGCCACGTCTTGTTCATATGGCATATTCCACCACTGCATTGGCACCTTTCATTAAACATGGAGAGGAAAATAACTAACATTTTGTTACAATGCATTTTCATACTTATGTGCCTTAGAGTTAGTTTTCCTTTGTTCCATTGTGATGAAAGACCGTAAAACCCTTATTGTAGACTCTTCTTGAACTTCAATTCTTCATTTGGTTGGACCATGAAATTATGTGCAAATGAGCCACACAAGGTAAAGTATGGTCCTTGTACAAACTATTGCTTCATTGGTTTTTATGACTCCGCATTGGAATGTCATATTTGTCACGTAGTCTTTGATATGCACCAATAATTGTGCTCCAATTCATTAAAGAAGTATCAGTCAAGTTGTGCTCAGTATCCACTTAGACACTAGTTGACAGATTGGGAATGTTGTTAAAATCAATCAAATACTTTGTACTTTGGAGGAGTGACTATTGACAATAATTTGAGGTTATAAACAATGGTGATAAAAGATGCAATGCTGTAATCAATGCCATTGTCAAGATATTCTTAGTTTTACCCTTTCACTTGCTATCTTTGCTATACTTGTAATTTCATCCTAGCAATAACCATGTGATCCATTGTCAATCCTAGCAATAGGCATGTGATCCATTGTCAATCCTAGCAATAGGCATGTGATCCATTGCCAATAACAATCATTCTTACATTGCTATTGGGTTGTTGCAAGTATTTACCACCATGATAAACAATAGGGGATACAAACACCCCAATGCCATCCATATGGTAGTTTAAAAGTGTCACTTGTATTCCTGCTAATATCTTCTTCCACCTTAAATTATCCTAGTACTTGTCATCTCTGTGAATGACGATGCTACCGACTACTCCAATGTCTTTCTTCCTTCATCAACTTATATCTACTAGGTGCTTTGATTTAGCAGACATCCACATATTCAATGAGAGTTATAATGCATAGTCAACAAATCTATCCTCTCACCCCTTTACCACATGAATCCCATTAATTCTAACATTTTCAACACTTGTCTTGACTCCTATTATTACACGGAGAAATAACTAACTTCAAGGTGACAAGCTTAACCACAACACACAAGTCAATGTACTAATTAGCTTTAAACATTAAACCACATATTATTATATGTTGCATTCCATTAACTATGATGATAGATGTGATAATGAGGTTATGCATTAATGTATATTATCACGAGCAAAACACACAATATAATGCTATACATTAAGCATGAGTGATGAAGAATTAAAATAACAACTTATGTAACATAGTCGAGGCAAAGGTCATGATTATAATGCATGTCTATGCATGCTATGATTATTATGCACTAAAGCCTGAATCATGAAATCTTTGCTACCGTGCACACAAAAAGCATGCCACTAATACAAATTGTTCAAAAAACTTTCAGAGATGAACAAAGGGATGCATTCAATTTAGTTATCTTGATGGACACTTTCACAAGGACTTCTTGAGGGCGAAGGACCTTGAAATATCTGCATTGTCGGATTCATAAGGCATGTAAATGATGCTCTACGGTTATCAATTCAATCCTCAATTCAAGGCACACATCAAATCCATTAAGTCATAAGCATCTAAACATAACCTATGCAATAGAGTTAGTGAGATAAATCAATAAGAGAAAACCGCTATACATTTGACTCATAAGCATAAACACTCCCAACACTCATGCATATGATCAACATATCATTGAGAGAGACCATTCAGAAATAATCCATGACGAGCAAAGAAAAATGCCACCACCAAAGCAATATAATATAGATGGGCCACTACAATGAAGTCATTGTAAGTAAGTGTATGTTTGAAAGCATTATATGTATCAATGCACAAGTAATCCAAAGGATCCATAGATCAACACAACCGGGTTCATCATCCAATTGAGTTCAGAGAAAGCTTAGATAACCAAAAATCCATGAGTAGGCATGCACAAACATGATATCAATGATTGAAACAAGTGCATTGAAATGATTTCATAATTTTAGCAAGAGTGCTCTTAAGGTGAGGTGTGCAATCATTGTTTACCTTTGTGTGCTTCGAGAGTACACAAGCATCCATACACCTACAACGATACAAAGCAAAGGCATTTTAACTCTTGCAATATTTTGTACATCATCAATGTTCTATTGCGAATAATCAATGACTAAAGGGAACAAGTGAATCAATTATTGATGACTGTAATGTCCCCATTCAAATAAATCTCAAGAAGAGAAAATTCCACCAATCTACTAGTTTCCTAGGTTGGGGTGGAAACATTAAAGTTGGAATAAGGAGACTAGTAAACCCCAAATGGACTTTAGCTTGACATACATATATTAAAGGGGGCTAAATAAATATTTATGATGAGGAAATAAGATGGCACTTGGTCATGGAGACACATTGGTGGTGTGAGACCCACACAAAGCTAGATTCCCCATGCCACATGGCATTCCACTCTCACCCATTCAAATCCAAGGTGGAGTCCAATGTTCTTGGGGGAGTTGGAAGGGCATAATACTTGGCATGACTCAATGAGGTCGAAATGTAGAGGAAGAGTAACTCTCATGGAAGATGAAGAGGCATTTTGGAGCTAGTGGGACACTTGGGCTAGATTCCCTAACTTCTATGACACCAATGATGAAGATACCTATGACACTCGCGACAAAATTAGACCTGATGGCTGACATTTGACATATATGACATGTCAGGGCTAAAAATAGCCTCCAAGAAGGCACACAAGGGAGTTAGGGCAGCCAAAGAGTCACCCATTCGAATTGAGTGAAGGAGGAGGCTAGAATTGGAGGGACAAGTGGCACACATTGGAATCTCTTCCCAATTCGAGCTGGCATGAAGCTCATGGATGGAATTCGAGTTAAGGAAGCCTTTGGAAGTTTATAAAATTCAGGAACAAAGAAGGAGAGTAGCTTTTGATCATTTTAAATTTTGCATTTGTACAAGAGAGCTAGTAGAGTGTTATTCTACTTGCCTTAGCACCAATTTCGAGGGTGAAAGATTCCCATCATAATTGGAAATTGGAGAGGCCATTCAGAACTTTCATTTGGAGTTACAATGGATTTATTAGTTGTAGGTTGAAGCTACAGGGCAGCTCGTGGTTCTTTCTTCTACAACTTGTTCTCACATCTATCTCACATTTCCTTGCATATTTTGGCTATTGGAGGAATTGCGCCTTTGGTGAGATGCTGATCTCTTTGTGAGAGTCCAAGGATCTCCATTTATTTGTATTCTGATATATATACTTTGTATTTGATGCTCAGAAGACTCTCGGTTCGAAATACCAAGTGAAACTATGTAAAAATACCAAACAATGCATAAATGGTGCCATTTTCCCCATATCTTGTTGTTGGAGCTTGAAGAGGCTTTATTTCGATTTGTATCAGTCAATATATGTGATTTTGTTGATGTATGGAGTGTCATTAATGTTTTGAAGAAGTTTCATTAATATTGCACAACTCCTTGGAACCTAAATTTCGAATTTCATAACAAGTGGTGAAGTTTACTATCATTCCCCCCTATGTGAAGACTTGTATACAAACCTTTGATTTATGGGAGTTGCAGAAGCCTATAGAAACTGATTGATGATGCATTGGGGAGCCCATTGAAGTCCTTTATCAGTACCATGTATTTGTTCTGAAATTTGGGAAGGTCTTACAGTGTTTGGGAATCCATCTTTGTCCCCTACCCTTGGGGGTTTTGAACCTCGATTTGACTAGTAAAGTTCCCTATTTTTCCCTGATTATAAATGAATGTTGCATAAGTGTTTTGAGAGTGTCCAAGCATCCATAAGCCTAATTTATATGTCTCAATACCTTCCAAACTCATTCATACCCAATTCATAAGCATTTGGAGCCATTTGGAAGCAATTGAGTCATTACTAGTCTAAGGGTCGAATTGGCCAAAAATTGCAAATTTTCCTAGTTTTTACAAATTCTTAAAAAGGGACACTACAATGACTTAATTGAACAATACTATTTTCATGAAAGAAGCAAGATTGAATAAAGAGGGAGTGCTAACATTTATAATTTTTTGGTGAAAACCAATCCCTTCAAGAGACATTCAGAGAAGTAGGAGGATATGACCAACTGACAAGAAAGGATCATCCCAATCGTCAATCCAAGAAATTCAATGAAGCAATGAGATTAAAGAGCAAGGAACACCACAACAAAATATCAATGCAAATCAAGATGGTCATAATAATAGACATAAGCATGTAGGAAATTAAAGTTCATCATGAGAGGGAACCAAGACGATAATAATTCATCTGTTGACCCTTCAACCAAGGTGACCACCATCCATGCACTGTCAATAATAGAGTTGTCCAAGAAAACCAATCAAACAGTTTGAAATCATCCCCGAGTGCTGATTGCATCAAAAGCATAAATTACAAAGACTAGCAAGCTACAATGGTGAGGCTTTAAATTTTATGGGGGTCCAATCTTAGGACTTAGTAGGGGTTAAATGAGGCCTAAATAATGACAAAATCAAAATTTAATTGTATTCAATAATGAAAATGGTCCATAACAAGCATTTTGGCATCAAATTCCAACCTTGATTCCTCACCCTTAACTTGACTATGAAGCACCTTGCATCTATCAATGTAAAAACTAAAAATGATTGTCACATATTTACACAATTCTTCTTCTACATATTCACTATTCCTTCATTCTTTAGGGAATGATTGACTAGGTGAGTTGGTTTGTTAGTGCCCCTTCAGTGCTTGAACTCCCAAAGGTTTTGAGATCAATCCACTTGATTGTCTTCCACTCTCCTTCATTATTGGGTGGGTCATGTTGGTGAGGAGCCTTGGATTTCCTCTAAAGTTACCAAACTTGCAAGTGCGTGCCAATGAGTAATTTATGACAACACTATGAGACGAAAACCACACTTTTAGTGTATATCAACCATGTTTAATGTATATGTCATAATGTATAATTCTATTTGAGAATTTTATGAAGAAGGTTAAACATTCTATGTTTTTGACCTTTTCATGTTTACCATCAGTGGAATTTGACCAAACAATTTTTGCCCAAATTACAAATTAGATTGATGAAATTGTTATTGTTAATGCATAAACCAATTCAACACCCTCTAATAGACTAAATTATGTAGTTTTTTTTTCAACGAAAACAAAAATTTCTTGATATTCATAGTGTGAATCAAAAAAATTTACATGTGT
Organism: Larix kaempferi; assembly: GCA_027924585.1. Lineage (NCBI taxonomy): Eukaryota > Viridiplantae > Streptophyta > Pinopsida > Pinales > Pinaceae > Larix > Larix kaempferi. The sequence continues at coordinate 8,786,272 of BSBM01000252.1, forward strand.
CTCCTATCCCATGGATAGTTCTGTGATTACTTTCAATACATATTCTTTGTGATCTAGTACATGTATTGCCTCTAAGATATCATCTTTAAAAAAATCTTGTAAATTATGTAGTGTTAACATCTCATATCTACAATTCCATCAATCCAAAATGGTTTTTGTGAAATTTCACACCAAAGATACCTATTTCTCTTAAAATGATTGTGAAAGGCCAAAAAATAATCAATTTACAAGGAAGACACTTGATAAGGTTCTGTAAATGTGGTAGCAAGACTTGATTAATGCTTTGCAATTCCCCAAAATAATAATTTATAATTTATTTAAACCACTATTTATAGATCAAAATATTGTTTAAATCATTATTTATATAAATCACATATCTAAGATAATGTGATCTTCTAGTAAATATAGTAGTTGTTTTTATTTTTATTTTTTTTCAGCGGAAAAATCACCTCCCTGCTATTCCGAAGGAATCAAGGAAAACTAACACGCATGGGAAATCTCAACAAACTTTCTCACATATCGTGGATGGTAGGTCGAGCAAACCGTTAGTCGAATATCCAAGCCAAAAAATGTCTCAACGAAAATGAAGCCGGGTACATGGAATGAAATCCATAACCCCATCAATGGGCCACCATATCCTTAACTTCTAGTCATTATAGTTCATTGGTTATGAGTTAAGAAGTTTGACCAAACTAAAACAGGGAGTTTGTGAATTTTTATTTTTATTTTTTAACCCCACCTAAACCGAAAAAGCCCAACTAAATACAATCAGAACAACAGAGCGAAAGAAACAAAAGGGCGATTTCGCTCATCATAAAACGATAACAAGAGAGCTGCTCTGCTCTGTGCGATCAAAGGTCAAGAGTTTCAGTTCGATCAACGCACTGAAGGGTGGGAAAAAAAGCGCTCATGGCGAGCAGGATTTTACAAACCCTAGCTCGCAGATCCTGCCGTTCGACGCTATGGAAGTACCAGAGCCGAGCTAGGATCCACGCGCCGGCCATATCTGTTTCCTCGGACACCACAGTTCCTTCCGTCCCGGCTCCCCTGACGCACTACGACCGCTTGGCCGAAGAAACGATTCGAAAGATCCGCAAGCTCAAGAACCCCGATCCCCGCTTCCTCCAGTACAATAACCCAGAGCCCGTCCTCATCGACCACGGTTCGGTCCTCGCGGCGCCCGAGACTCGCGTGACGAGACTCGCCAACGGCATGCGCGTGGCTACCGAGTCGAACCTGGCCTCCGAAACGGCTACAGTCGGTGTCTGGATCGACGCCGGAAGCCGGTTCGAGAGCGACGACACGAACGGAACGGCGCATTTTCTCGAGCACATGATCTTCAAAGGGACCAAAAAACGATCTGTTAGGGTTTTGGAGGAGGAGATCGAGAATATGGGAGGGCATTTGAATGCCTACACGTCCAGGGAGCAGACTACATATTATGCCAAGGTTTTGAAGAAGGATGTCCCCGTGGCGCTCGATATTCTGGCGGATATTTTGCAGAATTCATGCTTTTCGGAGGATCGGATAGCTAGAGAGCGCGATGTTATTCTCAGGGAAATGGAAGAGGTAAGGGCTCTAATTTTCGAAAAAACTACTATTCGTCATTTGTTTTATTTTTCTTGGATGTTTTGTTTGCTGAAAACATAGGTTTTTATGACATTTAAGCACTGAATCCATCGGCTCGAGCAACATCCATGGATGAGAGGGCTTCTTTGCAGCATTGATGATTTTGAACCCTAAAATTAGGGTTTCTAGTACAAAGTTTCGTCATTTAGACATTTTTTCCGCATTCAGCCCAAAAGGATTCACGTCTTCAAAATAGATGTTCACATGCCCAAATTTTTAAAGGATAAAACTATTTTATGTGAAAAAATAACCAACCTTTGCTATATATGTATGCAATTCCAAACGTTTCACAATATCTTTTCTGAACAATTATCATCGATGATATTTTGAGAATTATAAAAATTCACCAAGTTTCTGCAATTCTATCAAAAAAATGATAAATATTGTAATTTGCGAGCTAATATTTGCTGTTTGGCTATTTTTTTCCACCTTTCACCAAAAAGATTTGCTGTGCTTTAACTATCATATATTGCGGCAAGTACTGAATAAAGCATGTTAATGCAGCGGATTATTTAATGATGGAGATCCTAAATCAGAGCAACATTTTAAAGAGTACAAACATCGTGATACGATCCAATTGTCTCATAATGTTAGAGTGGACGATTGAAAAATAAATTCAAAGGACTAAAATTCGGCCTTTGCCCCAAGCAAGTGTAGACAAGTGGCATTTGTAACCAATTGGATTGGCAACTTGACTGAAATTTTTAAAAAGTCAAATCCTTAAGACAGAATTGTGAAATTTGAAATGTTAGCTGGGACCAGTGCTTGGATTAAGGTTCAGGCATTGAAACAATTAGCATACATTATTATCTGGATCTTTGCTGCGGATCAAGGCTTGCACTGGAGCAATTATCCTGTTTAGTTGCATGGATTTAGACATGGGAAAATCAGGAAGTAGCCTACTTGCCTGGATTTACGCATTGAATCAATCAACTTGGTCAGGTTTTCAACAATGGCTTCTAAAAGATTTTAATCTTGGCTGTGACCATCTGGGTGCCAAATAAGAACCTACATTATGGCCTATTTTTAGGTATTAAACTGTGACTGATCCCGTTCTCAACTTAAATGTCATTTATATAAATGACCAAACAAGAAACAATCTCAACCTGTAGTATTAAAACATTTACAGTTTCTTTACCTACTGTGTTAGATTTTCATCTTGTTGATTTAAACCAGAAAGTCTCAATTAACAAGTATAATGATAATACAACATTTAAAACAAAGGATATGCACAATGCACACAGAATGATAACACTTGTATTCATTAATTGTGGAGTGCCCATTTACACTAGCATTGATTTTTTTTATAGAGTTCCGTGTCCTAACTACCTTATCTACTAGGAAACTGGACATGTCCAGCTGGGGATCTGTGTCCATATCCTACATATCAGACACAGACATGCTAGGACATGTGTGCTAAAACAGCACATGTGTCAAATACATGCCCAAGACATGTCCCACTTAAAAAAAAAACCTTTTTCCATTTTGTTTTCTCACTTTTAGCCTTAGGGAAAGGGTTCTCACGGTCTCTCATTGTGCAGGTAAAGTGTAAAATTGGGATTTGAAGGGATTCCTAGTGTTTTCTAAATGTTTTAGTTTCTAAAACTTTTGGACCTTTATCTCAATATTTCTTTTTTGTATTCGTAATTTGTAATATTTGTCCCCATGTCCTGTTTTTGAGGTCGACGTGTCCGGTGTCAGATACTTGTATTTCCGTATCCTCTGTGTTCCATGTCAGATACTCGTATTTCTGTGTCCTCCATGTCCCGTGTCCTTGTGTCATGTGACTTAGCTAATCTAACTACCTTCTATTAACGCCCTATTAATGACACCTATTAAAGTTAATTCCTAATAACTATATATGAGTGTTACTTATCACTGTGATTGCATTATTGAATCCTAATACTAGAAAAGCTATGTTTTCTACAACAAAACCAGGAGAGTTAGATTTGGAAAATGGCGATGATTAGCTATACAAACCTTATGGATTGTGTACCAAGAATATGCAGGGGAAAAATCAAAATGTCTTGTTAGAGTCTTGCAGAATGTGCTTGGAGAATCTACACAAGGAAATCAGTAAGTTCAAGACTCTTTTTGGATATGATCTAGATTGTGTTAAAGAATAGGGTTTTAAGAGATAATGGGCTAATAAATTTGATTAGAGACTAAATCTATAAAAGGAATCTCTGAATGAAAGTTTTTATTGGCCAATCAGGACTTTCTATGACAGTATTTAGGTGAAGATTTTAAATGCCTTTACACCATAGTTGTTGGGAACACATGGACATGTTTCTATTACTCCAGTATTGGGAATAATCTAGAAACATGTTAAAATGAATACTTCAAATATGATCTCTATCACTTCAATAAGGACTCCTGAAGGGTTTGATTGAGAATATGCAACAAATGCCAACAACTAAAATGTTGATTTTGAGATGAAGCTCCCCACTGCCCTCACATCTGCTTCTTTGTTACTGTAGGTGGAGTTATTTATAATTTTCTTTTTTATTCAGACTGAAATGAATATACATCTTTATTGTCATTTGGTCTTGGATTTTCAGGGACGTTGTTTTCTGGCTAATATTTTATTACGAAAATGAAACATGGATTATTTTGGGTTAAGTTTGCATTTACAAGTGGGGATTATTTTGGATTATGGACTCCTCGCTTCTACCAACAATGAAAACCTAGATCATCAGAATCATGTTGTTAACAGACAGGGCCTAATCCACAGCTAAAATTTTCTCAAGATTCAAGTCAACCAAGATGATGTTGCAGTCAAGGTGTTGAATAAACCTTGGCCTGGATGCCATACATGAAGTTATTTTAGTTACAGTATTATCTCAATAAAAGTGTGAAATCCTCTTCACCTGTGTCTCTTGCATAAGTTAGGAATGAAGAAATCATTACAGATTCTGACCAAATTGCATAATTGTTTTGTTGGTCTCCCTGCAAATTGAACTCCCAAAACACAAATCACTTGTTTCTTAAACTTCCAAATGCATGCATTGGATAGTGACATCTGATTTTGGCATTTCCTGTCATGTGTTTTTTGAAAGATCTCTGTGTGATTAGAGTTGGTTATTGTAATCTCAGCTTAAATTATAGGCTTGATCAAGTTGTTAATTGTTTGGTTCCTTGGCCCTTGTCAAGAGATGCAGAGTTTTGCATGAGCGTTTTTCTTCTGTTTCCTAGCTGCCTTATTTTTTGGAGGTATGGACCAGTGACATTACTTCCAGTTGTGTATATACTATAGGTAGAAGGCCAAGCTGAAGAAGTGATATTTGATCATTTACATGCAACAGCGTTTCAGTACAGTCCTTTGGGAAGGACTATTCTGGGACCTGCAAAAAACATCAAGTCAATTACAAAGGCCCATTTGCAGCAGTATATTTCCACTCACTATACAGGCCCGAGAATGGTAAGGATAGTCTTTCTTTTGTTACAGTTTCATCTCATTCACTCCATTGTTGTCTTTAATAATTTTGATAGAGTCCCTCTTGTTCATGGATTGGATCAAGTCAAAATTTTTCTCAATGTAAGTTAGCTACATAAGTATATGATCATGTTAGTTAATGTGAAATTGAGTTCATATGAGATATGCGTTCTTGTTTCTCTTTGACAGGATAAGATGTCAATTGCAGATTGTGATTAATTTGGAAGGTCTAATGACTATTATGTTATTAACTTATTTGTGATGAATAATACAGGTTGTATCTGCAGCTGGTGCTGTTAAACATGAGGAAATAGTGGAGTTGTCTAAGAAATTGTTTACAAACCTTTCAACAGACACTGTAACTACAACTCAGCTGATAGAGAAAGAGCCAGCCATCTTCACTGGATCCGAGGTCATTCTGATATGATTTTTGACATAAGTTCATCTCCCAGTGAGTGGAGACATAAGTTCATCTCCCAGTGAGTGGATGACTTCTAAAATAGAAACTGAGTATGTGTTTTGTAGTTAATGTATTCTTTTATTCCGCTCAGGTCCGTATGATTGATGATGATATTCCATTGGCACAATTTGCGGTAGCTTTCAATGGTGCTTCATGGACAGATCCAGATTCAGTTGCATTGATGGTCATGCAAACAATGTTGGGATCATGGAACAAAAGTGTGGGTGGTGGCAAAAACATGGGGTAGGTACTTATTGAAGTTTCAATGCATTTGAATGGCCAAGTCTCCTTGAGTGCAATGAATATATCAGTGTGATTGAGAAGTTTAATGATGTAGCTTGTGGGTTATTTTAGTAATAACTTTACTTGGACTGTCCTTATCAATAATTCTAAGGTTAAACAAGACTCTTAATTGTCTTCTGATTTGGAATATATGCAGGTCAGAACTTGCTCAGAGAGTCGGGATAAATGAGTTGGCTGAGAGTATAATGGCTTTTAACACTAATTATAAAGATGCAGGATTATTTGGCGTTTACGCTATAGCTAAGGTGTGATCACTATCTCACATCCTCTTCACCATCTCCTGCATTTCCTCTGAATATATTAATTTGTTCATTAGGATTGAAAAAAGGGAGACTGGGTGAAACAAAAAGATAAAAGGCAGTGTGCCCTGCTGCAATTCTTAGGTGAAAACCTGAACTATATAATGTTCTTCCTAACAATACTAGAGTTAGTACATTTTCTTCACAAAAATGCAAGTTTTTTGTCAAGAACTGTGTTTCTAATTTGTTCAAGGCTTCAAGCTTACAAATAGGACTCAACATGTGTTTAATATTTTGCAACTAGTGATCTGACATTGGAATTGCAGATTTGTGTTTCCAAGTTGCTATATGTTGGGGCCTGGTATTTAGGTTCTCATGCTTCTAGTAGCAGTCCTTTTATATTTTTAATTAATAATTTTGTATATGAAGAATGGATTCCTTTTCCAGTTAACTTTTATCTTGTGTTGAGTAGTTAGAGTTTTATCAAAATAGTGCGGAGATAATAAAGGAGTGAGTTGCATTTTTCCTCAAACCTCTTTGGTGAGTCAATTTTTTTTATGGTTTTTAATTTGTTTCTGGCAAGCCAATGTTCTGTCTTGATCTTAATCATGTTTTAGAAATTTTGGCGATCTGGGTCTTTTTATAATGCACCAGAATTCCCAAGGTCAGAGTTCCATGGTCAAAGTTCCCATCAATCAGGGGTTACTAAACTTCCAGCCAAAGTTCGACTGGTTTCGGGGAAGAATTTCCACCAGAAAGAGGTTGAGTTTGTCCACATTTTAACTTATTCCATAATTTAATATTTGTAGAAATATACCTGTAAGCCAAGTTTATGAGAAGGTATTCAATCGATAATACTTTTATGAGAACTCATTTCTGTTGTGTCCTAGGTTCCATCCCCAAACAATATATAAATCATGAACAAATACCGGAAGGCAAATAATCTTCCAAACTGCTATTTTATTCAAATATTATTGTAATATTTGTTTCTTTGGGAATATCAAAACATAGCGAAGGGCTGGCTAATAAAGGACTTCCATTCCCATCAACTATATCCATGGATAAGACCAACAATTTTGGCATACTCTAATGGAATTTTCAGTAAGAGGAATACTTTTGGTAGCTGCAATTAGTGCTTGAATAAGAATGATACATTGCCTACATTTTGATGGGTAATGCATGGAGCAAGTTGCAAATGGTTGTCGTTACCTGAAGTACTGCAGTATATGATGCTTTTGATTTTCATGTATCATCTCCTTCCTTATATGATGCTTTTCATGTATCATCTCCTTCCTTATATGATGCTTTTCATGTATCATCTTCTTCCTTTGTAAAGCGTCGGGTTCATTAAATGGGAAAACTCATTTACACTATAACAAAATAGGTGGTATAGATCTTATCAAATCGTGACAAGATCATCAAAGTTCCCATTTTTACTATTAAGAAGACTGTATGTCAATAAGATGGTATAATAGGTGTAAATTGATCTATTACCCTCACCCTCTTGCACTTGTTCAATATTGTTTGAATGCCATAGTGGTGTTGGTGATCAAGCATGCCTACGAACTTTATTTATGGGGCTGCGAACTGAGAGGGTTGGTTTGGGTGCTTTTGGGAGAAAGCTGCGACGTTTTGAGTGAGGCTTGGTTGATGCTATGGGTTGTGAGGCACTTTGAAGCTGGTTTACTCCATTGGTCTCCTTTCTTATGAAGCTAGTGCAATTGGCTTGGTTAGCATTTGGTGCATTTGGATTGGCTTGAGGTGCTTGGGGCCTCAGATTGGATTGGCAATGGGTGGCCTCGCCATTAGGGGACTATTATTTGCGCTTTTACATTATAAGAACATATTCAAGAGGTTAATGTATATATGTCAATGAGACTAAAGAGTAGAACCAATAGTCAATGGACTATAGTTGTGTATAGGACACTCCTAAATGCTAAAAAGTTAACAAAAAGGAGAGATATAATTGACAATAAAGGAGAGGAGCATGATCTAGGGAAAGCATAAGAAAAAATCCTTAAGAGGCATGAGGCCCTAGCTCAACTAGCTCAACATTGACATTAGAATTGGAAATAAAAGTAGAAGGATAGGAGAAAGTGAGAGAAAATGTATGCATGTCTTCGTATATCACTATGAAGGGACCAATGCAAAGCATGATGGTGTTCCTTGAAGAGTACTTAGGGCTAGGTGGGCCTAGATTTATAATCATGGGAGGATCTTTGGAGCAAAATGAACCTTCTTTCTTAACATTAGAGGTTAAGGGTAAGAACTTCCTAATAGAAGTTTGGTTGCTTGATTGGACCCAATAGGTGGTAGTACTGTGTATGGTGTGGATCTATTCTGAGATCTCCTAGATTCAGGGTGTTTGTTGATTAGGTGAGAGGAAATCTATTGTCTTATTGATCTTCCACCAATGAGCTCTAGAAGTGAAGAGATTGACTAACACTCACTCACTCTAGCAGTTGATATAGGTTGAGAGAAAGAAGTGATGAGCTTGGCGGTATTGGGTTTGGGCAGGTTGCACAACGTCTCTCATCTATGGATTAATGCCTCACTAATGTATAAGGTTAGGCATCTTTGATCAGGGTAGCAAAAGTAAATTGAAAGGGAATTTGTCGAGTGCTAGAACAAGCAATGGAACCTCCGTCTAATCTTGTAGTATATGGGGCCTCTAAAAACGGAGTGCTCTCATATTGTGCAATGTGGTGGTTTGTCTTCATCGCTATATGGTTGGAGCAAACCCACCATTGTCAAGGGGGATCTTGAGGCCATGTATTGAATGGCGCCGAATGTAGTTAAGACAATTAATGAGACCATCCTACACCTTCACGAAGTGCTCATAAAAAGGGTGTCTTAGGGCCAAGAATTTGAGGGAAGGGGGAGCTAAGTGCTTTGAATGTATGCACAAGAGATGCCATCCCCAACAACTGTGTTGATCTCTCCTTTTAGGGGAGTAGATGACTAGGGGTATCCAAACAATCATTGAAAGGAGGGAGACACCATAGAAATGTGGTGGTTTGTTTTGATTGATAGATGGTGGGAGCAAACCCACCATTGTCGAGCGGGAGCTTGAGGCCATGTATTGAATGGCGCCAAATGTAGTTAAGACAATCAAGGAGACCATCGTACACCTTCATTAAGTGCTCATAAAAAGAATGTCTTAGGGCCAAGAGTTTGAGGGAAGGGGGAACTTTAGTGCTTTGAATGTATGCACAAGAGATGTCATCCCTCACAAATGTGTTGATCTTTCCTTTTGGGGGAGGAGATGACTAGGGGTATCCAAACAAGCATTAAAAGGAGGGAGACACCATAGAAATGCCTGTGAACTAGAGGAAGGAAGTTGCCTTTAAGAACCAGCTATGTTTGCATCTTGAAGGGAAATATACTTGGAAGAGTAAAGAATGCGCTAGGGGTATCTATCATGGTTAGTGTTGATGTTCTCCATGGTTCCAGCATCGGGCAAACATTCTGTAGATCATTCTCCCAGAGTGGTTATGTGGACCAATGGTTGGTAGAGAATGGCCCCGTCGTAGCCCTATTTAGTCATGTGTATTGACTATGTGTATTGAGGCTCAGATGCTTAGCCTTTGTTTAGTCATGTGGATTGATGAGAGTGAAGGAACGCTCATGGTTAGTGCTCGTGATGGAGTGATCTATACTTATAGAGTGAGTTGACTTGTCTGTTATAGGGATCTTATCTCTTTGTATTAGACAAAGTCTAATCCAATGTTGAATTTGACATTGGCTCTAAGAAATGTTTGAGACTTCTTAGAGTATGGTCAAATCAACATTAGAGCTCTATGGAAGAATTTGATCTGCATGTGTGGAGATATCAATGAGGAGAACTTTTCTATGATGGAGAAATATCCAAGAAGTCAAGACAAACCATTGAAGAAGTCCCAGATAACATTGAAGAAGTTCTAAATGAAAACGAAGACAAGAAGACAAGTCGATTTGAAGATAAATAAAAGATAAAGGACCAAAAGTACAAGTCGGCCCCAGTGAAGGAAGACAAGTTGGCCCCATTAAGGAACCTTCTAGTGAATGGAAGAATATAAATAAAGTGCTTCCACTCTTCATTTATTCATTATCACATCTCACGTATTCTTCTCTCCACTTGTGTGCACCTCCAAGGAAGGCTTGGCTAAGGCAAGAAGTATAATTTTGGGGTTTTCTTATTCTCTTGGAAGATTCGATACCCTTGCTAGAGTTGTTGTGAAGGAGGGTGAGCCTCTCTTATGTTAGTGCTTAATCTTCATGATTGGTATTGTACTTGAATTGGATTGATTTCTTCTGAGAAAAGTTTGCGCGGTTTTCTCCCTATTGGGTTTCCCAGGATAAAATCTTTGTGTCTCTTGTGTATGGTTATCTTTCAGTGATCCTTGTTCTCTATCTGCTACAAATAAATGATGCTATACTTGTGGGATGAAATAAATTATGAAATAAAGTTGAAAGAGATGAAAAATTATATCGCTAAGTTAAAAAATCAATAGTTATAAGCAAAGTCCCCGAGAGCATGAAGAAAAGAAATATAGAGATGTTTTTGAGGCATAAACAATTGGCTTGAACCACAGCTTTGACAATGCCTTGTTGAATTGCCTGTTTGCAACAAATTATATGTTGGAGCATGATAAAATGCACCTTGTCAACACGTGCCCAATCTACAAAGGGCAAAAATGGTCCTCAAATGTTGATCTCATAAAGAACTATGGTTTAATGGTGGTCTTTGCTCCAAGCAAAGATTGCTAGGTTATTCATTCACAACAAATGACTGCTAGGTTATTGCTTCACAACAAAGGTTTGCTTTTCTTTTGTAGATCAAGTGGAGTTGTAGGTCTGTTTGGTTTTGTTATCACAATTTTTGTAGTCGTCACTAAATGAGATCCAATCTAGGATGGTAGAGAAAAGGAGCCACTAAGAATGTGATACTTAAGAAACCCTACCCCCCAAATGATAGATGGTTGTCACACTGGATAGGTTTCTTCCCTCTTTAGGCTTCTTAGTCCACACGAGGTGAACTAAACTAGCCATGTGAGGTGTCCCAAGTTGAGCTTAAAGGCGCAACCCCTTTTAGGCTTACAAGGTACTTTTATAGGTTATGGCAATTGGAGAATGATGAGCACCCTGAGGGATGATTCCTAGAGTCTCAAGAGAATGACTATGAGTATGTTCAGGTGGATTGATTAGGGGGGTTTAATTAAGTGATTTAAATGCCATCCAATTCAAGGAATCACCCAATAGTGTTAATTTTTGATGGACTTAGGGTTTTATGCAGAAGAATAACAATTCAATATATTTTAATGCAAAAATAGATAAACAAGTACTGAAACTAAATATGAAATAGTACAACAGTAACTTATAACATAATTTTCATCTCTTTCAACTTCACACCTTTAACACTACCCAGTTGGTCACTGTGTTAAAGTAATCTTCAGTAACATGTAATTAATAATAAAATAATCAACTTGTTAGCAGTAAAAGAGATAGATGAAGATACTTACCTGGGTGTGAAACCTTTCCTGTAAAATACTCGGAAATGTTACTTTCAGAAGAGACTGAGCCTCTTAGAGGCCAGTCAACACTAGGAACCAAGTGACCCTAATAAAGGGTTAGTACAAACCTGAGAGAGGGAGATGACTGGGCTGAGTCAAACAGGAGTGGTCAAAGACAGTCAGAAAACATACAAGCAGCACCAAGACTCAAGACAAGAGGTCTGGTCAATAAAATCAGTACAAGAAGTAATCAAACAAAGAACACAGAAAAAACTGATAAGACTTAATACAAAGGAACATACCTCAAAGAGGTTTCAGTACAATGTCAAAAACAAACCTCAACAAACTGGATCAGGTTTAGGTATTTCATAAACTCATAGAGCAAACCTCAACAGCTATGACCTCCACAGAAATGCTCAGATCAGAATTAGAACAAGCTGGTTGATTACCATAAGTTTCTGATTATACCCTAGGGTTCACGACCTTCACCAAAAAATAAACTTTCAGACCTCACGGCCTACAAAAGAAAACAACCAGCAGGTTAAGGATAAACTCCAAGGCCTTGCGGCCTTCAGCAAAGCTTAGATCTGAGTCTTAAGGGTCACGAGTTTAGGGTCTAGCAGAAGTCAAAGAGACTGGAGCCCAAGAACAAAAAATCAAAACCAGAAAATAACAGATCGGTACTCATAGAACCAGATCTGGAATCTACATAGAAGGATCGAGCTTGAAGAAGGTAGATTGGTACTCAAGCAGGCAGATCGAATCTTGCAAGCAGCAGATTGAAGCATAAAGACTCTTGCCAAGTCTGCTAGGGTTCACGACTAGCACAAAAGTAGTAGACCGGGTGCATAAAGAAGGAAGATCTGACTTTAACACATCATCAGCAGGTAAAAAAGAAAACTTGGATAAACAGAGCTGGAAGGTTGCGGCCTTATCTTAAGAAAAAGAAAACAACTTTAGATCAGATCAGAAGATTGAACAGATGGAATCCCTAGGTAGGTGAGCGAGCTGCTGCAGCGAGCTTGGAACCCCCTTACGTAATCAGTTTGAGATAGATAGATGAAGAAAGAAAAGAAGAAGTCTTTAATATATATGAACAAGAACTTCTACAAAGGTCAAATAAAATATTTAAGTTAGGGTTCCATCAAATTAGGAAGTGGCCACCTTTAAACAAATAAAAACCTAAAGTATAAAAAATAAATAAAGTCACATAAAAAATAAAAACTAAAAGAAGAAACTAAAAGATAAAAAATAAAATACAAATAAAAGAGTCACATAAAATGGACAAACAACCATAGTACCCATAAGACCAAAACATCAAAGGTGGTATAAATAAAAAAATAACTCAAGGTGGGTAAATGACCCTATTTACCACAAGTCAACAACAAGGTACTAGAAGACCAATAACCAACAAGGTGCAAGGACCAAAAGTAAATAAATTAAGGTGGGGCACAACCAATCATCTCTCTCTCAAATGTACAAGTGTTCCATATAACTTGAAAGTTCATCATCACTGTATAAGGAAGGGTCCACACTGGATGATGTGATCATGTGGTCCTCTAGATCGCTCCTAAGGTCAAATGTTAGTGGCTTCATCAAGGGGTGGCCAGTCCCTTGAGAAGACCATCTAACCCAACCGTCTCGAAGACCTAAGAGAAGAGGACATCACACATCATCATCTTGGTAACTGACCAAGAACCTCCATTCTCAAGGAAGGGCTCTCAGCCCAAAGCTGAGCTTCAGTCCCAGACTGAGTCATGTTGATCAACCCTCTGGTCCTTGACTAGGTCCTCCATTCTCCCGGAGAATGGTCCTCAACCTCAAGCTGAGCTTTCAGTCCTAGATTGAATGTTGATCAACCCCCTGTTGGACCTACTTGGTCCTTGACCAAGAATTTGCCTGGTCTTGGACCAGGATGTCTCTGTCTCAACTTGCAGGATCTGCTTGGTCCTCATGACCAAGAAACTGTCTGGTCCCATACTAGAATACCCTAGAGACAAATAGGGGCCCTAGCCACATGCTAGGGACTTTGCCATGGCATCAACCTACTTGGTCCCCGACCAAAAACCCTAGGAGACAGCTGGGGGCCCTAGGGTACCTTCTAGGGTCTTACTCTTTACTTTGTCCGATTAACATAACTAGGAACCCTAGTTAACTGATTAGGGTACCATTTTCTTTGAGAATGGGTCTCGCAGCTGCACTAAAAATTAACAAATAGTGTATTGGTTAATGAGATCTAGGAATATAGTGCTAGGGTTTAGATGATTCCAAATGGCTACCCTTGGGGTGGTGATCAAATTGAGAGGAAATTTACCAAGACAAGAGATGGATTGAGTTTAGATAGGATCCTCAAAACAAGATTTGCTTGCTACACAAGAGCTTGATCGCTCAACACTCTAGAAGCAAATTGTCAAACATACCGAGTCAAAACGACCCTCTTTCACTTGGAGCGAATAGGTTCTGGGACTATTGCCTAGATTCAAGGGTAAAATGGAGTCCAAGAGGAAGATGCCTTAGCTATAGATTTGCCCAAAAACAGGCTATGAAAAATACCCAAGTGGCAAAAACTCGAAAAAACTAAGCATGCAAGTAAATTTTTTTTTCAAGGGTTTGAAGTTAATTTTTATTGTTTGACAAACGTTTTGAGAAGCTATTCTAAATCTAGATGGTTGATTTGGGTACTTTGTCCTTGTCCAACATCACCAAATAGACCATATACTTTTTCCACTCCAAGCTGCTATGATTTGTCCAATAGAAGTCGCCCTGCAAAACCCCAAGAGACACAATAGTAAGATAAAGTGTCAAAATTATGAATCACTTGATATATGCAAATCGATTTGTAACTTAGCAAGAGAAATGGGAGAAAGATAACAAATAAAATATAAATGGCAATAACAATATTTATTTTTATCCATAGATGAAGACCTCATCACAAGAGCAAGTCGCCCCAATTTGCCTTGGGTAAAATCGCCCTCCTTGTAAGCACACAAAACTCAAATATATTTGCCTTGATATGGAGTATGCCAATGATCTAGCAGTAGAAGTGACTTGGAAAGAAAGATAAACCAAGATTTTCCATCAAGAGACCAAGAATTTGCATAGGATAAATTTTCATTATTTGCTTCCAAGAGCCAAGAGTCTCTTACAAATGAGGGGTTCACTCGCTTTTATAGCTTAAGAGAGGAGCCAAATCCCCATTTGACTTTTTGATTGACAGTTGAGATTAAAAGATGCAATAAAATAATCAATGGTGGAGATTTAATCTCACTTTATGACATGGATCAACTTGGAAATGATCAAATCCTAAGTGAGGGGGGCGAATTACCTCCCAAGTCCAATATACAATAGATGATACACATGTGAGATATAAATAATAACATTCGAGGGGGCTTAATACACCCCTAGGGAGCCAAGATCCACTTTTACATCAATAACTAGCTCAAGATACACGATAGACAAAGTCGCCCTCATAGGGAGAAAGACGTCACCCCCCATGGGGGGAAATGATGTGACATGATAACATAATAATATGTTAGGAAAAGTGGCCAAAATCCTCTAGGGGGCCACAACATCATAACCCAAATCACCTTTTGCCATTCATTAGTCCCAAGTCAAGGTACACGATAGACAAAGTTGCCCTCATAGGGAGAAAGACGTCCCCCCCCCATGGGGGAAATGAAGCATGTGACATGATAGCATAATAATATGTTAGGAAAAGTGGCCAAAATCCTCTAGGGGGCCACAACATCATAACCCAAATCACCTTTTGCCATTCATTATTCCCAAGTCATACATCTCAAGTCATGGCCATCTTTTAATTGTCAATTAATTAGTTGGAAACCATTCAAAATCTTCACTTTCCTCAAAACTGGATCTTTCCTTGCCCGGAATGCCGATATGACTGCATGGATGAATCTTGAAACATTAAAAATACTAAGATCCCCTACTCATACACCATCGACCAATCTACTACGATCTTTGTGAAGCAAATTCCAAGATTTTATTTAAAAATAGGCTTAATTATTTACTGTAGACTTTTTATAAAAATATTGAATTAAGCCTTTTCATTTGCAACTGATGCTTGGAGGGGTCCAGTTGATAACATGTAGTGGGGTTTCATTGTCAATTTGACCTGTTGATCAAGTTAAAAAGTCAACATATGGTAGAAATTGACCAAAACTCAAACTGAGCATATAATCAAGACTGATGCATGCAAAATGTGTTGAGCACTTATCATGATAAATATTGATAGACGACTAAATGCTAATTTATGTCAATACATGGTGATCAACCAAAAATAATAAAAAATAAGACAATTACTCGGTGCAACATTGGACAACTGCAATAGTTCAACATACATACTTATGTTCAAATTAATTACGAATGTAGTGCATAGATCAATCCTCGACCTCTTGGAAGGAAATGGAGTGAGATAGTTATGGGTTTGGTCAAAGTGAAGGTTGACTTTTGGATAGACTTAATTTACCTTTGGCGAATGAAGAGGTTTTAGGGGCCTCTATGACATTTGATGGAATGACGAACACTAGGGAAGCGCGATGTCTCACAAATGGATGAAGTGCTTGGAAGGCACCCTTTTGATTCTAGCAAGCCCCCCTTTATTCACAGATTTACATTTTGCATTTCATTGCATTTGACTTTCATTTGCATTTTGCATTTTCATTTCACTTTCACTTTTGCATTTTTGGATATATCATTTAAGTACACTTGCATTTGCATTTCCTTTAATTAACTAGTGACCAAAATGTACCAGACTTGGATAGCCTTTTGGGCCCTAGTACTGCCATGACCTTAGCTCCGCTCTCGACCATTGTCCATAGCTGTGGCTGAGTTGCCTCAGCAATGCCTTTTTACGGGCAAATAGGTGGAACAATTACCCCTTAGAAAGGATGAGTGCCTACCCCTTTAGCGGCTAACTAATTTCAATGATGGGAGAACTTGTTTAGACTCTAGGGCATACACTTCCAATGACTAGGCTCATCTTGCCCGTACTTAATCCAACTATATCTATAGCCAGAAAGAGATCATCAGGTTTAACAAACTTTCGCCATACACATTAGAGCCGAGACACCAAGGGAAAACATGGAGGCCATCTAATCAAAGAGGTCACAGAGGAGGAGGTGCTCAGGTTCCTCAGTCAAGTCCAAGCCAAACGATTTTTTTTGGAAACAAATGGATGAGTCGGATAACGTGATAAGGTCAAGTAGGGAACCAGGAAAGAGGGAACTGATCTATACTTTACATATGCAATTTATCGAGACAAAAGCATGTATATGAAACTATTCACAAATGCCACCTAATCCCAAGTGCAAGTCCAATCAGAACAACCAAGAATCACCACATGATCACCAATGCACAACGAGGTCTAGGATACTCAATAGATCAATAAATATCATGAAACCATAAGATATCTCTGCCATAAACCTGCTCTGAGCTGCAGCTACAAACTGTAATTCACTTGTGCTGACACTACTATCTCTGAATGGCAAGGAAAGGCAATATTCAGCTATACTGCTTTGTTGCATTGCAACATGGCTTAAAATGTATGACAAGGGAGGTCATGAAGAGGGATCAACGTGAGAAGGGTGGCCCTTCTGCTGCTGCCCTTGAATAATCCAGCTGCTCAATTGTTATTAACTTATTATTACTTATGATTCACATAAACATAAACTGCATGCATAAAAGGATCACTGAAAGAAACACATTCATAGTAGACACAATTTTACCCTGGGAAAACCCTCTCACGGGAAAAACCCGACAAACTTCTCTAGATAAGATTCTTCAACAAGATACAGTGCCAACTCTAGTGCCCAGCACTAGTTACAGAATAATGATACAAGAAAGATACAGAATAACCTATGAGCCCGAAGAAGAGAGAGGGAGATAAAACCCCAAAAGATTGTCTTCTTGATGCCTCTTGAACCCTTGACTAGTCTTCCTTGGATCTGTGCACTTCTGCTCTTGCTTGAGAAAAATTGGTGTGTTGCAAATGAGCCAGCTTCACTTATATTTATACTAGAAAAGGTCAGTTTTCTTACTGGGCGGACTTGTCTTCTTGACTGGGTTGTTTTCCCCTTTAACTGGGCCGACTTGACCATTTGACTGGGCTGACTTGTTTTGGGGCTGGTTCTTATTCTTTCTTGTAGAATATCTTCCGATGCTACTCAAAACATCAACACTTTACATATGCAATTTATCGAGACAAAAGCATGCACATGAAACTATTCACAAATGCCACTATCATCCCAAGTGCAAGTCCAATCATAACAAACAAGAATCACCACATGATTACCAATACACAACGAGGTCTAGGATAGTCAATAGATCAATAAATATCATGAAACCATATGATAACTCTGCCATATACCTGCTCTCAGCTGCAGCTACAAACTGTAATCCACCTGTGATGACACTACTATCTCGGAATGGCAAGAAAAGACAAGATCCAACTATACTGCTCTGCTGCATTGAAACATGGCTCAAAATGTATGAGAAGGGAGGTCAGGAAGAGGGCTCAAAGTGACAAGGGTGGCCCCTCTACTGCTGCCCCTGAATAATCCAGCCGCTCAACTTAAGAAAAAGATCATCCACCACTGATATCCTCTGAATAAAATCTGACTCAAACGCAAGGACTAGGCTTATGACTGCCAACTGATCTGCGAAAATGAGTAGTATCTCCCAGCTACTATGAAGGTGATAACAGGTCTCTCAAATGGGGTTATTGGGGCATGGCAAAGGGTTTTTGTGGGTTCTTTCAGTCCCACACCTTTGTTTTTTATTAAAAGTCTGATATAGAGGTACTCATTTGGCAGAAAACTCAAGGGCAACATGGACAGGTAATAATTTCTCAATTTCTCACCAAATTGGGCCATACAATATAATAGTATGATTTGAAGATTCTGTACTCAAGTAAGATTTAGATTAAAATTTAAAGCTGTCCAGGTGTAGTGATCAAAGGAAGGCACAAATTTCATTTGCAGATATACGAGTCTAGGCATTTTTCAGTACCCACATATTTAACAAGCCACGACTTTATCAATTATCAATGGTTTGAGCATAATATACCTTATTTGAAAGGTTACCATTTCTACTTTACAAAGAGATTAATTTCAGATGATTCTGAACAATAGTTTAAATGTAGTACCGGCTAGAAGCAACGAGTTATTCTTATCCCAAAACCAGAAACTTAGTGCTCTTTCCTAAGAATTCTGTTCTTCTTGCCTCACCAGTTCTTCTGCAACAACTCAACATTAAATGCTTTTCTTCTGTTTTTCCTTGGAAAAATTGAAAAATGCGACTTTTTTCAATGCAAGAATTAATAAGTCAGCAATTTTTAGGCAACTTATACCATATTCTGTCAAGTGTTGTCTCTTATAAATTAACTCCAGAAATCCATTCAAGAAACAAGATCATGTGCATAAATGCTTGATAAACAAGTTTTGAAGCAAAAACCATAGGCTCCTGGTTCTATTTCTTTGAGGAAAGAGAGAAAAACAACATATTTCACAGATTCTAAACTTTTGAGAAACTCAATCATTCCTCCTCACTAAAGACAAAGACTGGCTAAGATAGAACAAATACCAACTTATATATTTATTGCTAACTGCTATAGGTGGTTGTCCAAGCTGTCAACCTTTAAAAGGAAATCATCAAGTTAATGCCTTAGGAACCCTCTTGGTCAACACACCCATGAATTTGCCATATTTTCCATGGTGATTCTAAAAGGATATCTTTCGAGTCCACTTGCTGGATTGTCCATGGGAGAATTCTTTGATTGTTTACTTTGCCACCATCAATGTTAATCCTTCTAGATCCCATTTTTTATCCTCAAAAAGTTTAGTGCATTCCGTAGTTCTTGAACATTTGGTTAGCTAAAAGTGACATTGTAAACAGTAGACAGTTTGAAATTGATGTATGCTATTTTGTTGCCTGCAAGTTGGCATAGCTGGAGATCAGATTAGATTATGGCCCATCATAATATTCTCCATGCAACAGAGATCAGGTTTGCAAGTTTTAATTAGTGGAGTGGATGCTGTTTATATATACCTAGGCAAGAACCATCTATGTCCTTTATGTAGGATGTTGATCTCTGGTCAGTTTCAGTTAATGCATATTCTGAAATGGAGAAAATCATGTTATATTTTCTTATGTTGATCTCTGGTCAGTTTCAGTTAATTCATATTCTGAAATTGATGTTTGTCTCATTCATTCTGCCTTACTAACTGCATGATGTTATGTTTTTTGAAACAAGTAAATCCATTAGTCTTGTTCTCAAATATCTTATAATGTGCTTTTCATGTTTTCAGCCAGATAGCTTGGAAGATTTAGCGTATGTAATAATGCACCAAATCAGTAAGTTGATCTACCGAGTTTCTGATGCAGATGTTACACGAGCACGCAATCAGGTATCTTTGACACTACCTGTGAGCAGTAAAACTTTTAAGATGATTTATGTTTTTATCTGTTGTATTTCACTATGCAATTACTCTCTGGGAAGGAACTGGCAGGGATTTCTATATGAACAGGATCTGGTAGATATCATTTGTATCTGTTCTATCATTGTACTGTTTCTTATTTCAAATTTGGAATATAAATAGTATGCTTTTTTCGCTGGAAAAAAAAATTACTCTCTGAACTTGGTCAAGGAAGATGTGGACTTAGAAATAGCTCATCTGAATGAATGTTTCATTCTGGATTTGGTTTCTCTTACATTGTTATTCACTGGTCTTATTAGTATTAGTCTGTTAAGCTTTCAGCTTCCTTTGTTTTTAGTGGAGTTAAGAAGCATATTCATGAAATGGCACTGCTATTTAGCCCTTTTTGAGAAGTTTGAAATTTTAAAAGAGCTTTCTAGTCTTAGTCAACATTATGAGAATGATAGTTGGTCTGACCTATATGAAGCTACAGGTGTTTCACTTGGTGGGAAATAAAGCTATCTGTCCATGGAATTCTTCTGATGTGACTGGGTTATTTTTTAATCTTTGTTGTAGCTATTTAGGCATCCAGCTTTTTTTCTATTAATGAACTAATTCATTTATTTAAGAAAGCACCTATTGAAAAATCTTGTATTGATAAAATTCAAACTTAGTCGCACAACTTGGACTATTCAAAGGAATCCAAAGAGTAGGAGTCAACTACCCATTTGGAAAGATCTCAACAAAGGACTTGACAAACAAAAAAATATATTAAGAAAATCAATATTTGACAAAATTAATTAAAACAATTCCATTTTTTGCTCAACCATAGTGTGTAGATTTCAAAATAGGCTTATTCGTGTAAATGGGCAAAGTCTGCAAAAGACTTAAACTGAATAATATATATCAAGAAATCAATATTTGACAAAATTAATTAGAGACAATTCCATCTTTGCCTTTGCCAAATTCCATTTCGTAGACTTCAAAATAAGCCTACCCATGTAAATGGGCAAATGAAAGTAAGATTAGGGTATACAATGGACATTTTTTTTCCAAGAAAAAATTGCACTTCATATTCAAAAGGAGATTACAAAATACATTCTTCCAATGCCGAAGCAGAAAGTCCCCTCATCATAAAGGCTCTTGAAACTCTAAAGATGCTTGACACTCACTGGCCATTGCCTTCTATCATCTCACAATGTACGGTTTTTTCCATAGACACCCTATACCTGTCTCATATCTTTTCCATAGACATCCTATACCTGTCTCATATATCTTTGACATAATATGGTCTTCCTTCAACACATGATGCCTAACAAGGTCATTGCATAATAGGAGTAGTTCTTCCTATCATTACAAAAAAGAAATATAATCAAAGATTCAGTCTAGACTCAGAAACAACCACACCTACATGCTTGTCCAGCCAGAGAAACCCTAGAGCCAGATACAAGACTTGTTTAGAAAGAGTATCCGCTTCTTTTTTAACTCTCTGTTATATGATTATACGTGATCATCTCAAATTGTGTGAAATTTTCTTGCATTTGAGTTACCAATGGTTGCAAATTCACATTGTGAATTTTTTGTTCAAGTTTCAACAATTTAATCACCAGAAGAGAGTCTCCACATACTTGAAGCTTGTGTACACCTTTGGACATAGCCACCATTAAGAAGGATTTGACTGCCATTAGCTTTGGTAGGTTGTTGGAGTCACTACCTAGATTGGCTCTAAATTTGAAATTTTAAATAATGACTATCTTCCAAGTATAATAATCCCCCAAACCAGATATGTTTTCTACCACTTGACAAGCATTGTTAGAAAAGTCCCAAGGGTAGGTCTTATCAATGATTAGTTCACTCACCTGACGAGGGATCCTTCCTCTAGGCCAGTTTTAAGTGGGCTCTCGTAGACTTCAGGTAGAGACAGACCCACCAGAGCAATCGACCAACCAGACAGGAATTGTTAGCTATGCCAGCTACAGGAGGTCGAGACTGAGGAGCACTTCATCTTCTAGTGCCCCATTTAATATGAGATTAGGGTCGGTTTCATTGTTTATTCATGGGGTCTCAAATCCTCACGGGATTCTTTAGTATCTGGATCAACAATGTTTATCCTTATACATACAAGATGCCCTTAGGCTCCAAGCCCATACTTTTCTTCTTGGTGCTACCCTCAGGAAGGGGCACTAGAGATAGTTCGACATCAGCGCAACCCTGGACTCTTGATCACTACAGACTCGTGGTATCTTCCCTCGTCCCAAGAGATTTCAGTGACATGGCTAGACCAAATCTTCTCCTAGGTGACGAATAATATCACCTAGACCTTGTCGGTGCACTACCTCTACTAGTCAGCAACACAATGGACAATCCATGCACCCCACTAGGTCTCCCTTGGCAGGCATAACCAACTATACTCAACTTTCTTCATTCAACCTTAGATGGTAGGAGAGATGGATCCATTCCTTGACAAATCTACTTCCTTTCTTCTGGTTCCTCGTCCTTAGATCTTCTCCTACAATATACCTCATGATCAGCGCAAGTATCTGAGCTTGGGGTTGAGGGTTCTTCATGCCTCGATAGATATCATTTCTACTACTCTACCTTATTGCACTTTACTTTTTAAAATGAGACCTTTTGGTACTCATGCATTGTATTGACATCTTTGTACTCAACCATCCCTTTGACCTACTTTTGTGGTCATTAGTCGGGCATTAATAAAATTATCTTATCTTATCTTATCTTATCTGTCAAGACCTTAATGAAAATGTATCCTTCACTCAAGCAAAATCAGTTATTAAGCATGTGAAGCTTTTTCTATCTTTTTTCAATACTTGGATTAGGAAGCTTCATCAAAATTGTAGGGTGTCGACTAATGTTTTGAAGGATCAACTTCAAGATTTGTGGTAGAGGCAGGGGCTAGAGCCTAGAGGAGGGGGACACAGGGGTCTAATAATGAATACGACCCCAATATAGGCAATGATTTTGATGATATGTAGTTATTTGTTGTAGCATGAAGTTTTTTGCATTCTAGAGGGCATTTAGAGCCTCTTTGTTTATGTATTTTGGGTTAGATATGGATTGGACTCGATGCATATTTTAGTTATATGCATCCTTGCTATATACATGAGAAACTTTACTTATTTGTGTGTAATGGTTTGGGTTCTTATGGATGCACCTGAATATATATGTTTTTTTGTTCAAGATTTGTGGTAGAGGCAGGGGCTAGAGCCTAGAGGAGGGGGACACAGGGGTCTAATAATGAATACGACCCCAATATAGGCAATGATTTTGATGATATGTAGTTATTTGTTGTAGCATGAAGTTTTTTGCATTCTAGAGGGCATTTAGAGCCTCTTTGTTTATGTATTTTGGGTTAGATATGGATTGGACTCGATGCATATTTTAGTTATATGCATCCTTGCTATATACATGAGAAACTTTACTTATTTGTGTGTAATGGTTTGGGTTCTTATGGATGCACCTGAATATATATGTTTTTTTGTTCAAAATTTTAATATTTTGTGTGTTTCTGGTTATTTTCTTTTGGATTCGGTTTGTTTCTGATTTTTTGGGCTTGATTGGTTTTATGATTGGTTTGGTTCTGATAACATAGTTGGGAACAAATAAGGAGAAAGAGGACATCCTTGCCTTAGGTGTGTAACGGGTCTAAAAAATGGTGAGATTGCCCCAACAACGAGTAGAACAAAAGAAATAGAAGAGACACATCGTAGAATCTAGTTAAACATAGGTAGTTTAAGCTGAATATGAATGAGAAGTAGCCAAAGATAAAGCCATCAATTCCTATAATAAGCCTTTGAGATGTCTGACTTCAACACCATGGTAGACAATTTCTTCAGTCTAATAGAATGTAGGCCTTCTTGTGCTAATCATATGGCCTCATGGACTTGTCTCCCCCTTTAAAAACCCGCACTGTTCTGGGGAGAGAAACCTTGATATAAGCTTTTTAACTTGACAAGTACCTTAGCAATGATCTTGCTATTGCAAAGTGAGATAGGTTTGAACTTTGAAGCAATGTTATCAGAACCGGACCGGTGATCGAGCCGGCAGAGCCCAAAATGTGAACCAGAGTGGAACTGAGAAAAAACCGGGAAAAAAACCGGTCGACTAAAAAATACATAAAATATTCATATTTTGTAAAAAAAATATATTTCAAACCAGTATACACAAATATGTAAAGTTTCTTATATATATAGCAAGTATGGGTGCAAATAACCAAAATAGCATCGAGTGCAATATATCCCTGAAGTTCTGAACCAAAATACATCAACAAAGAGGCTCTAAATTTTCCATAAAGAGGACAGAAAATATGATGATCATACTAAACAACCCAACTGAGTGTAGCAAAATCAGTTTGTAAGATTCTTTAGTGATCTTACTATTATAGATATCAGAGTTAGACTTATGTTTGATCTCAAAACAAGAGTGAGACAAGAAATATAAATCCCATGGTATAATACTTATGTTTTATACTCAGATTTTGCCAAGAATTACTTACATCAAATTCAAAGTACTCAGAATGTCAAGAATGAAGCCACAGAAGGTTTGTAATTACAACCAATATTAGTGAACCATGTGACATCTGCAAATATCAATCTCAGATAAGAGGGCTGAGTATGGACCAGCCGGTTCCGTAAGGAGCTGGCCGGTTCAGGGCCGGTTCCGATAACATTGGTTTGAAGTCATCAAATGTTCTTGGATTATATACCCTAGGAATGAGTGATATGAAGGTAGAGTTGAAAAAGCCAACATTCTAAATGATGTCATGACTTCCTCGACCACTTTGAGTAGGTCTTCTCCCAAGAGATCAAACAATCCTATAAAGGACTTCATAGATCAGCCTTTTGTTCTAGGGATCTTATCTTTTTGAAATGTTGTCAGGACAATCATTAGTACATTTTAAGAAATATCGTCAAATAATTCATTGTTGTCTTCCTCTGACACCAACCTAGGAATGTATGAAGCCACTTTTATTTATTCAGCTATATTCGTTGTTTTAGGTTCTTGATTGATTTTTCCAAAGTGTCGAACCTTGAGATCAACCAAATCCCTAAGACTTTTGACCTTTCCACCCCCCTTGCTTTCTATGTCCTAGATGGTGTTAACATTCTTTCTGTGATTAGCAAATTGGTGAAATTATTTAGTATTCTTGTCCCCAAGTGCCAAACATGTAGCCCTACTCTTCAACCTCCAATTTGCTTCCCTCTCTTCAAGATGTTTCCTCATTTTTTCCTCCAATGTAGGAATAATTCATACTTGTGATATTTAATGGTGACAATATAAAATGCAATGATGAATATAATGCACAAAGTTTCCGTATGATTCGAAGATGAGGACAAAGAGAGAAGTTAGGGATGAGGATCTCATGAAGATCACTTGAGAGATTTAAGGAGATATGCTTTGAGATAGTTATGGAGATGGTTGAACAAACATCCCTATTATGACATTGTTGTTATGGTCACCTGTTCTTATATAAGGGGACCTCATTTTACTCTATTGTAGATGAGAGAAAGCTAGATCTATACACTGCAAGGTTTGCAGGATGTCTTGTGTTCTTATGTGTGAACGATTTATGTTTGCTATGCCTAATTTGCCAAAATATGGTATCATCTTTGAAGGAGACAAGAGAATGCCGGTTCAAAAAGCCTCAATTGTACTATAATGAAAGTGAAATCCTAAACCACATCAGGGCATCAATGAGATAAGTGAGATTTGTGGAATAGACCAATGTTGCACGACTTGGACTCGGCAAAGACTCGGTGAGTCGGCTGGCAGTTGACTTGTCGACTCGGGAAAGACCTGGGACAGACTAGGCAAATAGGAAAAAACTTAAAATATGGTAATTTTTGGGCACAAAACCATAAACCATAACAATAAACCATAAACCACTAAAGGGAGGACAAGTCTCCCTTGGTTTAGCACTGTGTGACAACAGTTTGAACTTGTTATTATGAGAAATGCTTGACAGACTACATTGCAAAGCTGCAAAGAAAGCAGATAAACTACAAATCTACATTACGTTGATAAGCAGTTTAAAAAGCAGCCCGCAAAACCAAATAAGGGGCTATTTCCCACTGTTATTAAATTAAAAGAAATTCTATCCTTCTCAGCTACATTCTGTAGAATTAATTCTTAATGACCTAATTAAAAAAATTGCTTCAAACCCCGATCTATTTCTGAGCTCTTCAACAAACAAAATGTCTTCAATGTGTGAGAGCGTACACCTTCAAACCCATGAACTGTTCAAAGGAGCAGCGTCTTCATCCTTAGCACAATACTCAGCAAAAACACCTTAGTCTCAGCTGTAGATGACAGTGGTATAGCTGAAAATGAAGATATGCCCTTTGCGTCCTCCTAAGCAACGTACTCTTCACCAAATCGCCACAAACTTAGAACAGTTAGAAGTAATCTGTAGAATTCGCCCACTCAGCATCACTGCTGAATTCGCCCCCCTCTCCACGACTGATGAATTTGCCCACTTAGCATCACTGATGAATTCGCGCACTCTCCACTACTGATAAATTCTCCCACTCAGCACCACTGGCAGATTGATGAATGAACAATGATGAATAAGCATATGGCGTGGGCACTTTATCACGTCGTTTTTCTCTCCAAAAACGATCAACCCGAACAGGAGAAGAGTTGATCCCTGTGCCAGTTCCGTGAGATATTTTTTTGCACTTGCCGAGTTGTGCCAAGTTCGACCTGAGTCCCTGCGAGTGTTCCGAGTCCCTTTGAGTTTTTCGAGTCGCTGCAAGTTTGCCGAGTCAGCGGTGAGTCTCACGCGGTTACCCGGCTTGGAGGTCAACTCGCCAAGACTCGCGAGTCTCTCGCGAGTGGTGCTTCATTGGAATAGACCAGCAAAGAGATACTTCTATAATGAATCCCCCTGAGGCATTCTGACAGTTCAAGTTGGATCCCCACTATGAATGGATCAATTGTACTAAATTTCGGATAAAAAATTGGTGTTTTTGCAAAGTATATATACTGTCCTTTGTGTGCAAGGATATGACCGTGTTTTGAGCTGTGCTCAGGAGGAGGGCGGAGAAATTCTTGCCAATTATGGTTGCTCAAAAGAAGTCAGTTCAGAAGAAGCCACCTGAAGCTCCACGTCGTTCGCATGTCCAACAATTGTTGATTGATATTGAGGAGTCACTGTTCAAGCAATACGTTCAGCATATAATGGTCAAAGCCTTTTAATTTCTCAAAACTCCAAACAAATTTTTGAGCTATTGAAATGGTTTGAGTGGGAGGTAATGTATATCAATTGTAACTGTGGAAAATAGTAAAAGGTGAATTGATATATAAAAAATTGTATTGAAGAGAATCATGTTGGCCAAGGAATTTAAGTGGAAATAAATTATAAGCTTGTTTAAGTTCAAAGTTTGCTGATGTAAGGAGTTGAAGCTAATGAAAGTTAATGTTTATGTAAGGAGGTGATGTAAGTGGTTAAAATTGTCGTTAAAGCTAAAGCTAAAGTAAAAGTGTTAGTTGGGGTAAAGTCAAAGTTAATAGTCTTTTCTTGAGGACAAGGATTCATGTGTTGAAGTGGTGGAATACTTTGGGTGCATGTTCAGTAGTACTTGATGCCCTCACAATCACTATAGTTGAAAGATGGGTGCATGATCGATGTACTTCACACCCTCTTTCTTGTGTTGATTCTTTGACAAGTGAGTGTGATTTTCTCAACCTCTGATTTTCCATCTCAAGATTCAATTTCTCAACCCCTGATTTTCCATCTCAAGATTCAATTTCTCAACCCCTGCAAATTCTTAAGCATCTGCAAACCTGTTCCACAGCACAATATGGAAAAACAAGTGTACAAAGTAATTCAAAATCACTTTTTGTCTTTATAAAGGCAGGGACTTGCTGACTCTATTAAGCTCAAGTTAGTTTGACCATTGACCAATAAATCTAGCCAAATCTGGCTGAGTTAAATGACAAACTCACAGTTTGAGCCTATGAATTTAAATATGAGTAGTGACAATGAGTTTGAGTATTTTCATTAGTTGCTCTTCTCACTTCAAAAGTTAGGGTGGCATATCTTCCTAACTTCTATGTAATCAATTGACTCAGTCAGCTCTCTCATTGTGCAATCCTCCCACTCTGCATAACAATCATCTCTGTTTCAGTTTTGCCTAGTTGTTCTCTAAACATAGATATGTCGCCATGTTACCTTTGCGACATCTATCATCTATGACCAGCACTTGGTCGCCGCAAGTTTGACTGGTGATTAATTGTGAGTCAAACTTTGTTTACCGCTTTTTACCCATCTTTTCCTGAACCAAGTTTGTGTACTTGTGTATGTCTTTATATTTTTGTAATTACCGAGTTTTTTTTCCCAATCTTAGTCAAACTCTTTGGTCCTTCAAGTTTTTCCTGATTCCGAGTCTGGTAACTTTGCTTCAAATTATTCAACCTTTCCTGGAAATCCCTCTAGACTATGTTGGATACCATTTCAATAAGAATTTCATGACAATGTTTCCTCTGGTGATAGTAGATTGTCCCTTAGTGCTATATACTGTTTCCAGCCATTAAAATTACTTAAAGATACTTTTAGCTATTTTTACATAATAATTTTGCATGTCAAACTTACTCTCTTTCTGATGTCTGGACTTTTATTTTGTGCAGTTGAAATCTTCTTTGCAGCTTCACATCGATGGCACCAGTCCTGTAGCGGAAGATATTGGCCGTCAGGTAGAGCATTAATTGTAACATCATGTAGACATGACAGTACTTTTAAGAAGATATCAACTGAATCATGCCTTTAGCAGCATTTGCTTCATATTGTTGATTGATTTTTAGTTCTCATTTTTTGAATAGATAAGAGTAGTCTTCTTACTGATGACATTTCTTGTGGCAGTTGTTAACTTATGGTAGGAGGATCCCAAGTGCAGAACTTTTTGCTAGAATAGATGCAGTTGATGCTGCCACAGTGAAGCGAGTAGCTAACCGATTCATCTTTGACAGGGTAAGTCATATGGAGCTTGCATTTTGCCCCCAGGAATAGGCATTTAAAAGGCAGTGATCTACTTATTCAGGGATTGCATTTTTATGTGTTTATTTTTTGCACCTGCAGGATGTTGCCATTGCAGCAATGGGACCTATTCAGGACCTTCCTGACTACAACTGGTTCCGACGCCGCACTTACTGGCTCCGTTACTAGATCAACTATTCATTTTCCTGAAACAATAACTATTGCTTGTCAGCCTTATGTTGACTGCAACCTATTGCATTTAATTTTGAATAATGGGAGTAGAAAAATTGCGATTGCTTTTTAATTATGAGATGGCAGGTCTTTTAGTTGCAGCATTGTAAGCTGCCAGTCTTTTAATATGTATGCAGTTTTCTATTGCAATTGAGATGCAATGCTCTTCTTTGGGGTCATTGTATAAATTATAACCAGAACATTGAGATCATTCTAAAGTATTTTCCTCAGATTACACTCGTTGAGTGTCATATGGAGTGAACATTTGCAACGACTTTGCAGAGATTTTTAATCTATTTTTGTTTTGGAATTTTGGTATATTTTTGCAAAAGATCTGTTCCTCCAATTTTTATAAGTGCAGTCCGGCCTGGTTCAGGGTCCATCCTTCTATTGTGTTCTCACATGAAATTCTCTATATTCTCACACCTATATCAAGGGATACGGTGCAACAGGCAGATAATTTTACATTTTTTTTCAGTTTATTTAATCTCGCGAAGGCTTAATTTGGTGTGGTGTTTCACAATTTATCCTTTTATTTGGCAACAGAATGCAGGACAAACTGTGATTCTGAATCCCTCCTTCATTTCTTCCTTTACAAGCTTTTGAATACTCAAGTCTGGGATAATCTTAAACATTAGCTAAGAATCACTTAAAACTAAGGATTGTTGCCTCGATACAAGGAATTACTTTCCTGTATTTAAAAAAAATAGAGTTTTCAAGACAAACAATAAGATCCTTTTGTAGTTTTGGCTTAACGATTGTAGTCCCTTTACTAGAGACAGGATTGATAAACGGTATTTGTCTGTAATATACTTTTTTTCTTGGAACAAATTATTTGGTAGAATTCGTTGATGGTCTTTGGATAACGTACATCTCCAAGTACTTTTCACATTTGGCCTTTTAAGTTTTTAACCCTGTCAAATATGTCTTGGGTTTGCAAAATATGTCAATGCTTATGAACATACACCTACCAACTGTTGGGAAATTACACTGTATTTTTGTGGCGGAAAAATGATCGTTGAGAGGTGAATCACTGAACGCAATTCCTCTGCAATTTTGTTTTGAAAATTAGAACTAAGATTACTCTTTTGAAGTGCTTTCTTCAAAGCCAAAAAAAAGCATTATAAGCAGCTCGGAGTGGGGTCAGGAGGCGGACCACGGAACACGTGTTAACTCTGGTGCAATTTTGTTTAAAATTCAATATCGACATATATTTAAAGTCAAGACAAACATTATAAGCTAGCCTGGAGGGGTCAGGCATTACAAGTAGGAAAATGGGCCCTCGAGGAAGAACCACTTAACATTAGCACTTTCGTTTTGCTAAGATTCTAACAGAGTGGGGTACTTCTCTGTCAAAATCACCTAAGACTTACACTTCCTCGAACCACTTAACATTAGCACTTTCCTTTTGCTAAGCTTCTAACAGAGTGGGGTACATTTCGGTCAAAATCACCTTAACTTACACTTGGCACTAACTATTTATATGACTATTTATATGACTTGGGTTACTTGACATGCCACTGTATTTGCTGTTGAACCATGACCACATTGACATTGCAAATTTTTTTTTGGATGTTATAATATGCTAGGGGTGTATCAATTCTCTAGTGAACTGAATTTTTTATTACATCGATAGGTGTTTATATCTTAGAATTTGGGGTGGACTACCATCTATTCTTTTCCTAGATTGAAGGAGGATGAGATAAGTGTATTGTTCAAATTGATTTTATGGTCGTTGTTCAAAATTCCAAATAAACAATTATAAAAAAAGAAAAATAATAAAATAACTGTTAGTTTATGCATAGATAACTCGTAGCTCATGCATGGATAACAGATAGATAATCCATTTAACTAAAGAAGGTTACAGGTAGCAGGTAGCTGAGGCATGGAGAAAAATAGGTGATTACAACTAATCATGGAGAACAAGAGATAACTTCTTCATGACACTTAACTTGTGACCTGTTAGTGTTCACTGGCCACAAGTTAAAGAGCACTTGAGTGGGCCTAATGGTTAAGAATATGTGTTATCTTTGTGGATGTCACAGGTTCAAAACCGGCAAGGGGTAGGGTTGTTTATTGGTTCGTTGTGACAAGACTCGAAGGGTAGGCATCCCTCGGGATAGAGGCTCACCCCGGTGGGCTTCGGGATGTCTTGGCCCCTGCTGAGTCACAAGTTACTGGTATATTTGGCTTGCGGGCTGTTGGATATACCCTTGAGAGGTTGCGAAGTTCCCATGGTTAAAAAGTGGCTGTGTTAGTTAAATTTTAAACTAGGTGTTACATTGCAAATGCGGTTGTGGTTTACTAGTGAAGATGGTGGGGAGTATATCATCCCACCCATATTGAGGTTCAATCTGCTGGAGGCATGAATAAGTAGTTGGTATTAGGTGCAAGTCCTACATAAACTAGGTGATGCATTGTAAATGGGTTTGTGGTTTGGTGGTGAAGATGGTGGTGTGCTATCCCACGCACTGAGGTTCAATCTTGCTAGAGGCATGAAGAAGTATTTGGGGTTAGGTGCAAGTTCTATGTAATTTCAATAGAAGAGTAACCCCTTGTTGTAGCAACTAGGCGATGCATTGCAAATGGGGTTGTGGTTTAGTGGTTAAGATGGTATGCTATCCCCACTCACTGAGGTTCAATTATCAATTATGGTGGAGGAGGCATGAATAAATAGTTGGAGTTAGGTGCAAGTCCCATGTGATTTCAATATAAGAGTAACCCCTTGTTGCAGCAGCTTGGCTGAATGAAAATGCTTACATTTAACGAGGTCTGTTAAAGCTGACTGCTTGGGGGTGGTCAACTTCTTTGGTCTAGTTTGTGATACTTCTTGAGTTGAAAGGGGACCACTCGCCAAAAAATAGGTGGTGCATGGCTCTGGCTAGAGATGATATCTTTAATTTTTGGCGGTGCATGGCTCTTGCTAGAGATGATATCTTTAAGTATTAGAGCAATTGATTTTAAGGTGCATGGCTCTGGCTAGAGATGATATCTTTAAGTATTAGAGCAATTGATTTTAAAACATCTCTTGGATTGGTTTTTTTCAAATAATCATACTAATTTGCTTATATGCCAGGTTATATCTTTAAGTATTAGAGGAATTGATTCTAAATAATCTCTTCTACTGGTCATTGTCAATTAATCATTTTAATTTGCATACCATGCCTGTTCATATCTGGAGTGTATTAACACCCAAGAGGGTTTTCTCTTAACGTCCAGGGGGTATTTGACTTTGATTTGAGAACTTTAGGTGAAGAGGGAAAGTGCAGGTTGATATTCAGTCGCAGCGTCTCTTGCGAAATTGATCTTCAAGCCCTTTAAAATTACCTAATGATGCAAGGGCTTTTAAAAGAAAAGTTTATATAGCTAGGAAGATTTTGTATAATTCGAATTCCTTTCAATAGATAAGACCAGAAGTCATGAGGTATACTTCATCTTTTTGTTTTTGGTGGTTTTTAGCTGAATTGGATTGATGTGTCCTACATCATATGAAAATTAAGATGATTACAAACTTATACAAAAAATAATTTTTAAATATTTAAGATTTTTTTCTCAACTTTTTTCAAATTTTCATATTCCATTATTGATGAATGAAACTTTATTAATGCCACTAGCATCAAGCCATCTAATGCACCTAGTGATGGTTTTGTTTTTCATTATGTTTTGTTTTGAGAATCCTCATTTATTTGTGATCGTACTTGCATGAATAATAAGTATTGTTTGCCATAACATAAGATGTTTGGAAAATTTATATGTAACTTTTGCAAAATTTATATAGGAATCCATACACCACATCCATTTAACAACCCAAATATCAATGGAAACTTAGATCAACACTGGATTTGTAGGACAAACTCCAAAATAAGTTTGTTTGTTTGTTTATTTGGTATTTCCCCCCCAAAAAACTATGTTTATATTTCTAGTTAAAAAGATAAATACTTTCCTCACCAACTCGGTATAAAGCCTCCTTGACATACTGTCCACTATCTTTCAATTCATACTGAACTTATTCACCCTTCAATTCTTATTCACCAAATACAAAAAGATCCCATATGACATAAGTAAATATACTTAAATTTTCATAGTACGGAGGATATGGAGGAAGAGACCATAGTCTCTCCTCGAAACTCATCTTCTATTGCATGATGGTCTTCTATCCGAAGGAAGTGGGCTATTCTCACGACCATATGCACCAGGGGCCCACCGGGTGCTGTTGAGAGAGACCTCACGCCGTTTGCAAACCAGCCTCATGTCTTGCCGTCCTCAGAAAATCGTGGATTGCTAATTTGCGGGCCCCACACCGTCGAACGTCATCGCTGCACTGATATCGTCCAGTAATGCTATGGCCATGGATGATGGACATCATATATGACTTCCCGTCAATTTCCAATTTTCTGGCAGCGATTTTCTCGGTTTTCTCATCCAATGTATGCATGAGCATGACATTCATACTCCCTGAAGGTCGCATCCGCTAGCCAGGCTGTTCCTTGCCACGGTTCCCAATTTTGAATTTTGAAATCAAAATGCCCGCGCTACTCAAACATCGAACATCCTTTTGATAGCTATCATCAGTTGGTGGAAGATGCAGAGGACTCATGAAGCTGTTGGAGGTGGATATTTTGGAGTTATAAAGTTGATGTAGAAAATCCTTGGTAAGGAGGCGGAGATGCTGGAGAAGGCGATGGCCTTGGGTTTCTCAAGGTCAAGTGTTTTTGAACCTATTGCAGACGCTGGTGGAACAGGTCAATGGGATGATGTCGTCGGACGGAGTTGGAGATCCCAGAGGAGAAATGGCCAGAATCATCGATTGTGATCAATATTTACAAGTATAAAATATCCATTCCCTAAAATCCTATTAAAACGAGGGTTTGAAGGGAAAGGAGACTTGGCCAGTCAGGGCAGCCTGTTTCTCAAGGTCACTTGGGCTTGGTGTTGTTGCAGGAGCCATTCTTATCGCAAGGGCGGCATTTAAACGCACTCTATTTGTTTTTGTGGACTTTGAGATTCGAGATTATGGGCTATGTGAGAGATGATCGAGGAAGGATTGTTTAAATTTTTTATTTGGGGAACTAACAGAATGAGATAGCCAGATACTGCCCATGCTGCTGCCATATTCATTGATCATGAGAATCACCTATTCATTTCGCAATTCTTTTTTGCTTTCCCATTAGCTATTATGCAAAGTAACGGAATAGCAAATTGAATCTAGATTTTAATCAGTAAATTAGAGTATATCAGATATCCCAAATTGAATCTAAATTTTAATCCATACCCAATGGTTTAAAATAACATTACAGTTTTCTAATTTTTAATTTATACAGGTCTGAATGATTGCGCACTTCAGGGGAGGGCTACTGCAAAAAGCCATCAATATTCTTTGTCTTGCGCACCAATCCTGGAGCCTTCGTGATATCTCTTCCCAAATTGCAAAGGTGATCATGCATATGTATCCAATGAAAAAGAATGCAATGTCTAAGGATATCCCCTGTTCCTTCGTTCCTCCACATGAGTGCGGCGAAACTAATTTGAAGTGTCCGTTTTATTTAAGTGGGAAGTATCTGTCCAAGTTTGTCCAAATGGTCTTCCCAATAAGATGGGGTTTTTCTCCCACAAAGAAGTGCCCCAAACATTTTCAACGATAGGGGCAGTCCATGACAGGCTTCTAAGAACTTGTGTACAAGAGATTCAAATTGGCATAGTGGGTAGGGCTGCTTGAAGGCATGGTAGCAGACGAGCTCTACAGAGTGTTATTCATCAAGCCTTGCGAGCTTATAAATGGAGGAGTCTTTAATTCCCGAGCTTGTGAGAATATCTTTATTTCTATATGTAATCAATATTAAACTATGTGAACGGATTTGATCTATGTGAACGGATTTGAGCTTGTGAGAATATCTTTATTTCTATATCTTTATATGCATTTTCTCTTACATTAAATAAAAAACAAGATCTGTTGTATTGCGTGTTAGAAATAGTAATTACTTCAGTTAGCTTTAGCTTTTACTTGAGTTACTATTTAGAAGTTCAGTTAATAAATGCAACAGCATGCTTTTCATGCATGCAAAAGCTAGGTTAGAGTTTTTAGAGTTTTCCATAAGTGTTTAAATACACATTATATTATTGTTTGTATTACATCAGTTGATCTCCGTTTATGAATAAAGATTGAAGAGCCGTAGCTCATTCCGCATTATCTTTGTTTTATTTGTGCCTCCAACCTACAGTTTGGTACCAGAGCATAGGAGAAGATCAAATTGGTAGCATCAATTTCCGGAGAAGCCAAAGCCGTAGCTTTGAAGAATTTGTAAGTTTTTTTTGAAGAATTTGTTTTTGGAGAAATTATTAAAAAAAATAAATTTTTTTGGAGTACCGCGCCCTCCCTATAGTCCACAGAGCGGTACTTTAGGAACTATCGCGCCCACAGTATAGTCTAAAGCGCGGTAGTTTGGGGAGAGAACAAGGCGGCCTCTCCCTAAGACAAAGAGCGGTAATTGGAACAAGGCGACATTTTTGGACAAGTGCAAAAAAGTTTTTACTTTATGTGATTCTTTTTTGACTTTCATGCAGTTATTGAGTAAGAATTTTTTTTCTTTTTACAAGAGAAGAAGATATTTGAAGATATTTTTCGAATCTTGTTTAAGAGGGAGAATTATTATTTGTTTTAAAAAAAAAGAAAAAAGGAAGGGAGATTATTTTGAATAGAGCCAGTGAAAGACACCTCAGCGTTTATGGTTTTTAGTAGCAATCAATCACAGATTTCTCCTCTTACAGGGAAAAATGACTATGATGTATGGGCCACAAGGATGGCGGTTTATCTCAGGTCAGAAGATGCATGGGAATATGTCGTGTATGGCTATTCCGAACCTGCAGATGATGCAGCTTTTCAAGCCCTTTCAAACGCAGAGAAGGATGCCCTGCGAGCGCATAGGAAGAAGGATGCAAAGGCATTGCATCTCATCATAAACGCTTTGGATAACAATGTATTTCCAAAGATATCAACATCTTTACATGCCAAAGCAGCATGGGATACCTTGGCGACCAGTTATCAAGGTGCTGGTAAGGTTCAAACAGCAACACTCCAAAACCTAAGAAGAGACTTTGAAGATCTGAAGATGAAAGAATCCGACTCTGTAGACTCTTTCATGACCAAAGTCATGGGGGTTGTTAATCAACTGAATATCTATGGTGAAAAGATTGGAGATCAAAGGGTGGTTGAAAGGGTTCTGAGATCCCTACTCCACAAATTTGAGTCGAAAGTTTCAGCGATAGAAGAAGCAAAAGATCTGAGTACTCTCTCTATAGACGAGTTGACCGGATCTTTACTTTCATTTGAATCCAGACTCAACAGGAATGAAGATACCTCTCAAGAGAATGCTTTCAAAGCACATGTCTCATTCTCAAGAGGCAGAGGAAGAGGAAGAGGCAGAGGCAGAGGAGGATCAAGAGGACGAGGCAGAAGTGGCCGAAGTAATGGCAATGGAGATCAAGATCACCATCATAACCATGAAGGCGGAAACTGCGACAAAAAAAGGTCAAATAAATCTAATATTCAGTGTTATTATTGCAATAAATTTGGGCATTATGCTCATGAATGCAAAAAGAAAAAGGCTGATCAAGCAAATCATAATGCTAATGTGACTAATACCTCTAAGGATAAAGATGATATGTTATTTCTTACATGTCATGCTGCACACGAAAGCCCAAAGGGACTTTGGATTTTAGATAGTGGCTGCAGTAACCATATGACAGGTGACAGAGGTCTAATTGCAGACCTAGATGAATCAGTGAGGACAGAGGTCAAAGTTGGCACGAATGAGGTGGTTCCAGTTCTTGGAAAAGGAGTGGTCAACATTCTGACCAAATAAGGCCAACAAAAGACAATCTCAGATGTCTATTATGCTCCAGGATTGAAGCATAATCTGCTTAGCATTGGGCAACTCACTGACAAGAAGTACAAACTTGTCTTTGATGGATCAGATTGTGAAATTTATGACCCAAATCGACATTTGATCATCAAAATACAAGTGACTAGGAATAGGATGTATCCACTAGTCATGAATTGCAGCAGCAAGGTAACCTCTTTTGCTCAAAAAGCCACTTGCATGGATGATTATTGGTTATGGTATTTTAGATATGGACATCTTCACTTTGGTGGTCTCAAGTTTTTGCAGCAGAAAAAGATGGTAAAGGGATTGCCCCCTATGAAGGAGCCAGAAAGCAGTTGTGAGTGTTGCATCATTGCAAAGCAGCACAGGGATAGCTTTCCTAAAGGTATGTCTCGAAGGGCACTTGCACCTTTAGAACTTATTCATACTGATCTGGTTGGACCAATGCAAACTCAATCGATTGGTGGAAGCTATTACTTCCTTACATTTATTGATGATTTCAGTAGAAAAACATGGGTGTATTTCCTTCGTCAGAAGGTTGAAACTTTTGGCAAGTTCAAGGAATTTAGGGCTTTGGTTGAAAAACAGAGTGGTTATCAACTCAAAGTATTGAGATCTGATGGAGGGGGAGAGTATGAAGTAAAGGAATTTCATGATTACTGCAAGCATCATGGAATCAAGAGGCAATTCACTACAAGAT
The DNA here is from genome assembly GCA_027924585.1 of Larix kaempferi. Classification (NCBI taxonomy): domain Eukaryota; kingdom Viridiplantae; phylum Streptophyta; class Pinopsida; order Pinales; family Pinaceae; genus Larix; species Larix kaempferi. The sequence continues at coordinate 8,824,066 of BSBM01000252.1, forward strand.
ATACTCCTCAGCAGAATGGTATTGCGGAACACAAAAATAGAACCATCATGAATATGGCAAGGAGCATGCTGAAAGGAAGAAATGTGTCCCATGAATTTTGGGGAGACGCAGTGGCTTGTGCTGTTCATGTGATGAACAGATCTCCCACCAAAATTGTGAAGAACAGAGTACCAGAGAAAGCATGGTCAGGTATGACTTGTAATGTTTCTCATTTCAGAGTATTTGGTTGTGTTGCTTATGCTCATGTTCCTAAACAACTAAGAAAAAAGCTAGACGACATGAGTGAGAAATGTATATTTCTTGGATACGGTGAACAAACTAAAGCCTACAAGCTGTATAACCCTATTACCAAAAAGGTTATTCTCAGCAGAGATGTTTTGTTCAAGGAGGAAGAGTCATGGAATGGAACCATATACAGGGGTATGGGAGCTGCAATACCCCAACCAGAAGATGGAGAATATGAGGAGTTGATTGGACAACAAGATCCAGTAACATCTTCACCAGTAGCAAATACTCCAGAAAGAACACCTAGAAACTCAGTTCGAGGTGAAGCATCAAGTCCGCAGTCAGGTAATGAATCTGATCACAGTAATAAAAAGACTAGAAGATTGACAGATATTTATGATGAATTGGATGCAAATACCAATTATGTTTTTATTGCTAGTGACCTGTGTTTTATGAAGAGGCTGGAAAACAAGAGCATTGGGTAAATGCTATGGACGAAGAGATAGATTCCATTGAGAGAAATGATACATGGGATCTAGTTGACCTGCCAAAGAATAAGAAACCCATTGGTGTGAAGTGGGTTTATAAAACCAAACTCAATGAAAAAGGTGAGATTGATAGATACAAGGCAAGGTTAGTAGCAAAGGGTTTCTTACAACAACCAGGAATTGATTTTGGAGAAACTTTTGCACCAGTGGCAAGATTGGACACAGTAAGAGCAGTCCTAGCAATTGCAGCACAGAATAAATGGAAAGTGTATCAGATGGATGTCAAGTCGGCATTCTTGAATGGAATTCTTGAAGAAGAAATTTATGTGGAGCAGCCACATGGGTATGAAATAAAAGAACATGAAGACAAAGTTTACAAATTGAAGAAAGCTCTATATGGGCTCAAGCAAGCTCCAAGAGCTTGGTATAGCAGAATTGATTCTTATCTGATAAAAAATGGTTTTAGCAGAAGCAGCAACGAACCAACACTTTACACAAAGGTAAATCAACAAGGACATATTTTAATAGTTTGTTTGTATGTTGATGATATGATTTTTACAGGTGACCTCTCAGTAGATGACTTCAAGGCAGCTATGAAGAAAGAGTTTGAGATGACAGACCTTGGATTGATGAGGTTCTTTCTTGGCCTAGAAGTAGAACAGTCAGAAAATGGTATATTTATCTCTCAAAATAAATATGCTAAGGAAGTTCTTAAGCGATTCAGAATGCTTAATTGCAAAGCAACACCTACACTAGTGGCAACAGGTACTAAGTTGAGCAAAGAAGATTGCAGTCCCAATGTAGATCCAACATTGTATAAGAGACTTGTAGGAAGTCTCGTGTACCTCATAGCTACGAGACCTGATATTATGTTTGCTGTTAGCTTGATTTCAAGGTTCATGGAGTCTCCCAAAGACTCGCATTGGCAAGTTGGAAAAAGGATCTTACGATATGTTGAAGGGACTTCAAGCTATGGAATTTTATACTCAAGCACGGAGTATGATGTTTTGACAGGTTTCACCGACAGTGATTTTGCAGGAAGTTTGGATGACAGGAAGAGCACTTTTGGTCATGTTTTTCATCTTGGATCAGGGGTGATTTCATGGGCATCCAAGAAGCATCCCATTGTGACACTTTCATCGACAGAAGCAGAGTATGTAGCAGCAACATCAGCAGCATGTCAAGCAGTATGGTTACACAGAGTTTTAGAAGGTCTTCAACAGAAACAAGAAGGACCAACCACAGTTTATTGTGACAACAACTCAGCAATCGCTCTATCCAAGAACCATGTTTTTCACCAGAAAAGCAAGCACATTGATACTAGATATCACTTCATAAGAGAGCTTGTGAACAATGGTGAAGTTCGTGTTGAGCATTGTAAATCGATTGACCAATTGGCTGACATATTCACAAAGCCATTGGCAAAAGATATTTTTGAAATTCATAGAAATAATTTAGGCATTGTAAAAGCTGCAGTAGTCAGCAATAGTAATTAAGAGGGAGTGTTAGAAATAGTAATTACTTCAGTTAGCTTTAGCTTTTACTTGAGTTACTATTTAGAAGTTCAGTTAATAAATGCAACAGCATGCTTTGCATGCATGCAAAAGCTAGGTTAGAGTTTTTAGGGTTTTCCATAAGTGTTTAAATACACATTACATTATTGTTTGTATTACATCAATTGATCTCCGTTTATGAATAAAGATTGAAGAGCCGTAGCTCATTCCGCATTATCTTTGTTTTATTTGTGCCTCCAACCTACATTGCGAACTCTTTCGACTGAACAGTTCTTTTGCCATGGTTGTTTTTCCTACACCACCCAACCCAACAATTCCCACGATGAGAGGTTTTCCAATCTGCTTGTTGTTGCAATAAAACTTCATGTTCAAAATGTTTTATATTTTCATCCAACCCTGTTCGTCAAAGAAGTTGTTGAGTGTTTTTAGACTTGTCCATTTATAAGCTATTCTTACGAGCTCAATTTCTATTCTTGAATGTTTTACGATTCAAACCTTTTCATCTAAGAAGTGTTGTTCACTTTTTTAAAATTTAGTTTTCAAAATAAATGATTGTTTTGAATAGATTAAAAAACTATTATATCGTTCTTTAAAACATTCCAAGTGACTAATATAAGGCTTATCCTATTTACATGTATGATGTATGAAAATAAAGTTTCACACAACCAAATACATAATTTATCTCTTTTCACGGTAATATTTGAAATTCATTTAGATTTATGATGTATGAAAATAAAGTTTCACACAATCATTACATAATATTTGAAATTCTTATATACTGATTAATTTATATTCTTATATGTTAAATGTAGATATCCTTTTCATTTCTAAATATGATAACTACACATATTTTTATCTTTATTGAAGTTACATGTTTAATTAAAAATAATAATACCAAAAAAAGTTGAATATATATTTGTCATGATATATAGTACACTTAAAAATGTAGTATTTTAGTTGGTAGAAAAAGATGAAGCTAATACAAAATATAGTGAAATTGATGGAATTTAATAATTTCAAGTCAAACAAGTGTAAATGAAATATATCGACATACACCAAAAAAACTTCTCCCATTCAATAATATTTATGTAGACCTATTGTAATTTGTAAAATGTTGAATTGTCCAAATTTAATCTTGAAAACATTAAATTCTCCATATTTAATCCCCAAAACATTAAATTGATCATATTTAATCCTCAAAAAACATAAAATGCAATAATAAGTTGTAATTCTTACAAATAACATCTTGGTTTGAATGCATTTCTTACTAACGCTTTTGAGTTCCAACTCAATTATAGTGATATTTGAAAATTCCCTATTGAATTATATCCTAGATGTATAACATATGTAAATGTTAAGTAGTTAGTTGGCTTTAGTGATGTTTTAAGTGTGGATTTCATGTTAAATAAGTTCATTTTTTAGTTTGTCATTGTCATAATCTTTAATTTGATTAATTTCATTTTAAATAATATAAGAAATAACAAGAAATAAATATATCAACTTGGGTAGGACCCAAGTCAAAAACTTAATACGTACATACATATAAAGAGATTGACTTGAGAAATAATTCAAATAAAATTTCCAAAATCTTTTGAATGTATGCACTACTAGTTTTGTCATAATAGTTTGAATGTATGCATTGAGTATTTTTTCCATAATAGTTTGAATGTATATACTAAATATGATTCTAAAACAAAATCACAAAAGAATAAATCTTGGATCTCTCACTCATGCTCCCATACAAAAAATAATAATAATATCTTCACATGTTAAGACCATTAAATAGCCTTATCCTTATGCATTCTTGATTGTTTAATGAGAATGACCTTGATTGGTTGAGTGATAAATGTCCAGTTCCCTTATTGTCTTAACTCACCCTCAAGGTATGACAAAGGTACCATGACGTGCATCTTCCCTTAAGGAGATTTCTTACTAAACTTATAGAATTATTTAATGCACTTGTTTTAGTCACTCATGTTGTGGTTGTAAGTGAATGCTTATATTAATGGTTGTTTTAGACTTGTTTTGGCTGCAGAGCTAAGTTTAATGACACATGAGATTCATTTAGATTTGATGTGCATTGGCATAGATGGTGCTTTCAAAGTTATTGTTGCCTACAAAGATATTACCAAAATATCCTTATTATGATTCTTTGATTATGGTATTGTCTTTTAATGATTATGGATGAAAATCCAAAAATGACTTCAATCAATGGCATATTAATCACATTAATTAGCGAAAATATTTTTCTTAAGGATTCAAATGCATGGTAAAATGTGAAATTCTTTGATGGATTCAATGCACTAACCCTATTGCATGAATTGCACACAAATTCTTATAACTTGGTGCTTGATCTCTTCCTTGAATTGAGAATTTGATTGATAACCATCAAGGCTTCTTTGCTTGACTTATGTACTTGAAGATGTGAGGATTTCAAAGTGTCCTTATATTTGTTGAATTATGATAGCTTGATTGAAGGTTCTTCTTGCTTATCTATGAAAGAGCTTTGAATGTTTTATAATGGTAACATGTATATGGCGTATAGGAATAGTAAGCTTATCATGATTAATGTACATAGACATGCATCATTACCTTACATTTTGACTTAGTGATGTTACATAAGGTTTTATCTGTATGCTTTGTCACTCATGCTTGACACCCATTGCATTTAGTGATTATTCATTATGACATGGAATAATATTAATTTCATAGCATCATATGTCATTGTATTTCATGGAACATCACTTGGTCTGATGTTTAAATAGATTCAATGCATTTTTTCTTTTGTTGGAGCTGGGATAGTCACCTTGAAGCTAGTTATAGCTAGTTATCTCCTGAGACAATAACAAGAGTATATACTAGAGTCAAGGAAATTAGAATTAAGAAGATCTATGTGGTGAAAGGGCACAAAGATGGATTTATTCCATGCATTATTGCTCATGTTAGATATATGGGTGTTTTCCAAGTTAAAATGCATAATGAATATTGTTGGAAATTTCTGGAAATTGAAACTTTAATGAAAAAAAAGAAATTTCACCTTTTTCCTAAAAGGTTTCTCGAATCTTAGACCTAAAATTTTCATCCTTAGGAATGTTGTAAATTAAAGTATAAAACAACAATGAAAAGATCACAATAATTCACTTCAAATAAACCCACACTTTGCAACAATTCAAGGAGAGAAGTTACCAACGAATGAGATAAGTTTCAACCCCATCTAGGGAAACTTATTAGCGAATAAATGGATCTATAAATTTACTTTTACAATATTATAAAAACAGTAAACCCATCCCCCTTATTGTCTTTATTAGATGTTAATACAATTAAATTTACCCCTTTACTTATGTCAAATCAACAAGACATAAACAAATACAAATAACAATGTATAAAGAACATATGTAGCTTAAATTCAAATATGGAAATTGCAAAATAAATGGAAAGCTTGAAACTTCATATATAATTTCTAGGTTAAGTACAAGTACATACCATAGCCTTCTTTCAAGGCTAGTACAAAAAATCCAACTATCCAAAAAGACCTATCTAGGGTAAATCATGAACCCATACCTCAACGAAGAAGATAAAAGTGCAAGAATCTCTTCCATGCAACCTCCAAAGACATCCTCCTCTTCTTTTTATGAATCACCCAATGGTTTAAACCCTAAGTTCCAGTCTCGAACGGATAAGCACTAATCCTAGAACTTCAAGATGCTTAAAGATGACAAAGAGACCCTAATTCCTGAGAGAGAGAGAGAGAGAGAGAGAGAGAGAGAGAGAGAGAGAGAGAGAGAGAGAGAGAGTAAGTACAAGTGAATATTCCAAGACAGAGAAGGAAGAGTAATCATCCCAATTTATACTCCATGAGATAAATCCTAGTCACAAGAAAATCCAAAGGACGATTTCCCCTATAGACTTCATAACTCCATATAGGGTTCATGAGGAAACCCTAGTGAATCCTTCCAAGAAGTTAAGTACCAAGAAAAGGGTACGATATTGATATGAATGGAAATAGTCTCTCATTGCTATATTTATATGAGAGGTAATGAAGGCCAACAATACAATGTTGGCACAATCCCTTACAAGCAAATTACTTGATTTTTGTAGGCCACACAAGTGGGGTGTCCACTTTAGAGTACAATTGTAATGCTCCAATGGTGATGTTGTGCACAATACTAACTCAAAGGTGATGCGGCTACCCAAGGAAAGTACACACCACTCCATCAGAAGCCTCCATGGATTTCATCGATCCTTATAAATAATGTGTACTAGAGGGGGACAACTACCCCCAATAACACTATTGAAACCCATGCATCCTTGATCCGTCTCCAGTCCTTTAAGTTAGAAACCAGGTACACCCATCTTAAATGATATGGTGATGCCTTAATTTTCATGAAAGAGATAGAGATTGTGGTGGGGGGAGGTGCAGAGGGAAGAGTGGTGTTGGGGGAGAGAAAGAGATAGAGATCGGGGTGGGGGGAGGGATATGGGTTTAGGGAGGATTATGGAAGTTAGAGATAAGGGAGGTATAGGGTGGGGGAAGAGGGGGAAGAGAGAGAGAGAGTTATGGGGTTGGGGGAGAGAGAGAAGAGAGGGAGTGTTATGGGGTTGGGGGAGAGAGAGAGGGCTGGGAGTTAGGTGTAGGTGGAGGGGTAGGGAAAAGAGAGATCAAGAGAAGAGGTTAGTAAGCGTTAGGTGGGATATGAGAGAGAGAGAGAGAGAGAGAGAGAGAGAGAGAGAGAGGACAAGGAGGAGGAGGCAGAAGAGGGGGTGTTAGAGGTAGGAGGAGGAGGAGTAGGGGGGTGAGAGAGTGATGGAGGGGATTAGTAAGGGTTAGGGGTGTGCGTGTGCGTGAGAGAGAGAGAGACAGAGAGAGAGAGAGAGAGAGAGAGAGAGAGAGAGAGAGAGAGAGATGTGGGGGTTAGGGGTAGGTGGAGGAGTAGAGGGATGTGTGTGTGTGTGAGAGAGAGAGAGAGAGAGAGGAGGAGGAGGAGTAGGAGGAGGAGGGGGATAGAGGGGATAGAGGTAGCGAGAGGTGTAAGGGGTAAGAGTGGGAGAGAAGAGGGGTGTTATGGGATTGGGAGAGATCTAGAGAGGGTTAGGAGTTATGGGTAGGTAGATGAGAGAGAGAGATCTAGAGAGGGTTAGGAGTTATGGGTAGGTAGATGAGAGAGAGAGAGAGAGAGAGAGAGAGAGAGAGAGAGAGGAGGAGGAGGATAAGTGTGGGACTTGTCTTGGTGATGATAACAAATGTGAACATTAAAAATATTTTGATGGCTAGGTATATAGAATGAACATATTTCATGAAGAAATCAAATATAAATTGGTGTGTTAGACTTGGCTTGGTGATGATTTAACATGAAAAATATTTGCATGGCTAGGTATATAGAATGACACTAAAGATTAGTAAGGGTTAGGGGGAAGGGGGTAAATAGAGAAAGAGAGGAGTGGGGGAGAGAGAGGGGGGGGGGGGGTTGTTAGGGTTTTGGGGAGGAGTAGGGAGATTAGAGAGAAATGAGGGTATAGGAAAGGAGTGTGGGCGTTTGGGTTAGAGAGAGAGAGAGAGAGAGAGAGAGAGAGAGAGAGGGTTGTTAGGGGCTTGGGGGGAGAGACAGGGGTAGGTGGAGGGTGTGGGTGATTAGGGGTAGGGGGTGTTAGGGAGTTAGAGAGGGGGTGTTAGGTGTTGGGGGGCATATTATGAGGTTGAGGGATGTTAGTGATTTGGAGAGTGTCGTGTGGGTGATTAGGGGTAGGGGGTGTTAGGTATTTTGAGAGGGGGTATTAAGGGGTGGGGGGGGTTTTATCTAGTTGGAGAGGGGGTGTTAGGGGTCAGATTTATGGAATAAAATATTATTTACAAAACGCATGCATGTTTTGGTTCTCTAAAATGCGCACGCATTTTGGTCTCCTAGCCTTCGTGGAATCCCACTTCTCTGCCTCGGTATTTCCCATTCCTATGTTTAATAAATGCGTACGCGTTGTTGAATTATACAACAAGAACATGTTTTGAAAAACATCATTTTCATCTAAAAGGTCCCCTATCTTTGTGCGAGGACCCCTCTATATTTAAAGGTAAACATGATAATGATCTTTGTGGATATCATAACCAGGATTGGATGTATCATAACCAAGTCTAATATAGATAATAGTGAGTGACACTTGTGTAGTGGAATTGGATTCATGTCAACAGATGTTAGAATGGGTATATATAATTGCAAGGTCTTGGTGAACATTAAAAACAAAGCCCTGGCATTGTCACATCTTTGGTATGCCACATATGAGACTCAAAGTTGATGCCTGATGGAAATTGTTGGGTGTAAAATAAGGGATGTCACTCACTTGTGCTAGCCAAGAATATTTGAGTAGGTTTGCTAAATTAAGAATGAACATAACCTATTCTTGGTTGAGACTAGATGGAAAGATCCAATTTATTGTTAAGAGTATAAAAATAAGGGAGGGGAAATGGTCTTGTTAAATCTATTATTGATGATCATAAACATTTTGAAACTATTACCAATGATTAGATTGCAATTGATCTCAAGGATCATGTCATCTAGCCTGTTGTTTCTTCTCAATATCTACATGAAAATACAATATTGCATCTAAGCCCGAGACCTCACTTATTTTCAATTGGGGGACTATGCTCTTTATTTATTTTCCAAGGTACTAATTGAATTTCATTTATTAACGAAGATAAGTGTTTGTGCATCACAATACATTCCACCATGCCATAATACAATGGTATCTTGGAATCTTGAATGACCCTGAGTTTCCATTTGTTATATATGCAACTATGAATGTTATCTTTCCAGCCTCCGATTTTCATATTATAAGCCCATTTGGATTCCCATCATTTCAATCGTAACCTATGGAAATTGAGGGTGATTTTCCCAACCAATTATGAATATCGACATAGTGGTTGCCTATGCGATATTGGTTATCTTTGCATGTAAGATGCTTGTGTACCAGTAGCTGAAAAGATGAAGGAAGGAAGGATGCAAATGCTATTATTTTACTATTTATCTATTTCTAAATCTCATCTTCAAAGGATGCAAACTTGTTATCAAGCATTACCTCTGACTCTATTTAAAGTTTGGCTTCTCTTTCTTTTTGATGGTTCTCTTACAATTCTATAAATTCACAAAAATTGCTCACGATTCTATATATTCACAAAAGTTATCTAGGGTTACATTTCGGGTTACATTGCTAGGTATCCCCTTCACATATTTTGGTAAATGTAATGATTTGTTCATATTGGAATAAATAAATAGAAATAAAATAAACTATAAACCAAATTGGGAGAAGGAAATGATGCACTTAATTAGGTCAAGCTCATCTAATAGGGTTTCAAAGGTATATCAAGAAAATTCTCATATTATAGTGAAAATTCCAAGATCGTAAAAATTCCCAATGAATACCCCACTGAAATGTTGATGATAATGCCTTGGTGAAATTGCCTAATAAAAATGCCTCATTAAGTAACTTTGAAATAAATAAAATAATAAAAAATAAATTACAACCAACATTGACAGAAGGAACTAGGTCATGCTCATGGATTAATGCGTCAATACTCACAAATGAGTAGCATGTCTTACTAATTTAATGGTTTCCACTTTTTTCACAAATAATGATACATCTTACTATTTCACTTGGCACTATATAATTTTTACAAGTCTCCCTAAAAATACCTATTACTAAATGGGATACACTTAACAATTCTATGTTTTGAAATTACTTCTATGACATAAATGCATTTATATTAAATTATCAATTTTCCACAGTTTTAATAATAATAAATATTTTTTATTATATAATTTGAATAATTTTTTATATAATAATTCACTATACAAAATCATGTTTAAATTAAAAAAAATTATCATTTATAATTTTTATATTTTACCATGAAGAAATTAATAACTATAATATTGAAAATAAAATTTATAATAGTTATAGTTGCGAATATCAAAGTTAACATTTCATTTCATCAATAATCACAATTTATGAGTGATTATTAGTTTTTCATGTTTTCTCCTAAATCTTGTTTAGAAAATAGTTCCTTTATTGTTATATAACTTTTTAGATAATTTATATTATTAATTTATTACATTGTTTGAAATGTTAATTTTATATTAACTTATATTGAACAACTGATTTTAGATTTTATTTCATTAATATTTATAATACAAAACTTTAAATAAAAATCACTAGTAAATATTAATTTAAAATTTTAAATAAAAATCACCAAATAAACTCACTTGAATTATGATTTATAAAACATTAATTGCATTTATTTGAAATATTGGCCATGGCTTAATTCAAAAATAAATCTGAATCTGTTAACTCAAATAAATATTGAGACTTCCTAATTCTTGTATTGCGATATTCATTTCCTAATTCTTGTATTGCGATATTCATTTAAGGGCATTTAAAATTTGATGGAGAGAAATGTTTAAAAAACCATGTCATTTGCTAAAAATTTAACCTAAGACTATCAGCCTTATAACCATTTTAGTTTGATAGATCGCAAAATTTATCATTTCATATAAAATTATGAAAAATTAGAAAATTATAATGTTATTTTAAACCACTTGGGCTGCCCTGACTGCCCAAGTCTCCTTTCCCTTCAGACCAGCATCATCATAAAAAAGAACATCATCATATACCCATCGATTATATATCTTCACAAAATTTGTAATAACATGCCAAACCTGTTTAATAAACACGCACGATCCAAATAGATGAGAGTTTGTTTCTTCATGATCACAAAATAGATAACATCTTCCAACACCTCTAGTCTCTTCTTCTATAATCTATCCCAGGTTGGTAGACGATTCTGAATAATGAGCCACATTAGCTAAACACTTTTCATTGGCGCCTTAATTTTTTCATAATAATCGCCACCACTAGTCCATAGATCAAAGCTGAGCTTCTTGAATTGATTCATATCGTCTAGTTACACTATATTCTTTGCCTTCTGCATTCCAGCCTCATGCTAAAGTATCCTCATTGGTTTGTCTTATATGGGCCCTTTGCCGCTTGATACACCCGGGGCAAAAATCTTCAAGCCACTTGGTGTGTCTTTGGGGACAAGTCTCGAGTCAAGCACTGTCACTTGATCTTGACTCCTCCGTTTATGCAAACTCTTAACAAAGCCAAGGGGAGTAGATCTTAAGAAAGTTATTAAGGCTTTTACTTCTTAGAGGTTAGAATGGAAGTAAGTTGTTTGAGTATTTTGAAGAAAAAATGCGAAAACAAGATAATTGCAAAATAAATAAATTAAATCAACAACATAGCATATACAGATGTAACATCAACACATGAAGATAAAATCAACAACAATAAACTGATACTAAGCAAAAGAAATGTATTGTTGCAATTTGGATATTAGTGCTAGTGGAGTCAAAATAAATGTTGTTGCAATTGTATCTTGGTCACTTTTAAATTATTATGATGAGTTGATTAAGGGAAAGAGAATTCCAAATATACAAACAGGTGCAAGGAATATGCTTGGATTCACCAAATGTGGCTCTGCATAAGAAAATGTGGGCTACATCGGAGTCGCGAGGGAATATCGAACACTACACCAGTCAAGGGTGCAACCTCACGGTACCCTGCGGTCACTATCTAGTTGTTTCCACTTTCTTTGAAGAATTTGCCCGCAAGTAATGAAATTGTGACACCGGATTTTTGTCCTTTAAGGGGATTAGTTTTAGTTAGGTGTGTTGTTTATTAAATGTGGAAGATTATTGAGTGCAAGACCCCATTTTTTATTGTTCCAAAAATCCGACCAGTCGATGGACAAGAGCATACTTTGGGATAATGCAAATGTTAATTCTGATTTTGAAAGCAAATAATATTGTAAGTGCAAAATAAAGTAAATGAACTTGAAAAATATTGTGCTAATTACAAATGACTATGTGTCAACTTTCTGATCATCCCCCACTAATCGAAAAAGCCTTTGGGTGGTGGCGAGAGCATATTTCGTGGCAATGAGTCATGTTCATTTATTTACTTGCAAAAAAAAAATGATATGAACTTTCACAAATTGAAACTTAAATTAAAATATTCTTGCAAACAAAAAAAAACTAAACTAAACTACAAAAAAGGAAAATCTAATCTAAAGGTTAGTATCGACAAATGAAAGCACACCAAAAGGAGGCGATACATGCTTCCCCAATGGGAAAGAGGGTATGGGCACTGTGTAGCTCACTTGCTTATTTTATTACTAATATTACAATGATTAAAAGAGCAGCCCCTTTGATCCTTTATAAAATAGAATCGAGGGTTACAAAAGAAAGAGGAAAAAAGGCCCTTTGAGGAAAGGGGTTTTGGAGGTGCTTTGGAAGGCTCAAATCTTGAAATTTTCGCCAGCACTCCTACTTGACCTGGGACTTGTCTATAAATGTCAAAAAGACAACAAGCTAAAGTTGTTAGAATGTTAGTGACTTAAACAAAACAAAAAATGAAAAAAAGGTCCTACTTAGTACTTGGAAATTTTTTGGAAAAATTGTAATAACAAGCACTAAATTATACAAGATCTAGGCTCATGATATAAACTTTGAAATACAATGATATTATCTATGAAATGCAACCTTTTAAATCTAACTAAACCTCTGACAAGTATGATTTTAAAGATGCAACCTCAAAACTGATCTATATTTGCTATGAAAAAGTAACCGGAAAGAGAGATTGATTTTTTTAGAGAAATAAGATAGAAGAGCCAAAATTGGAAATAAGAAGAAAGTTTGATGAAACTTGCTTTGGTGAAACTTTGAGGGACTTTATCCTTGATGTTTCTTGAAGAGGAAGATGATTCAAACAAGAACCAATCCTTCTGCAAGCTTGGCAACTTGAAACTTGACAAAATCTTGCACACAAATTGATTAAACCAAAGAGGGTGATGCCAAAAAGCGTCACATAATTGACGCAAGGAAAAAACACTCTAGGGTGATTAGTTTGATGACAAAGTCCCAATAAGGCCAATCCTTTTCACATAAGGTCATCATGCTATATCATTTATTACAATTCCCCCAAGGGGGTGTGAAAATGCGAAAAAACATAAAAAAAAGTGCCAGAATGGCTTGCATGGACTTCTGATCTTGAATTATGAACAAATGGATTGTTCATTCTTTACAGGCTCACTTGAAATCTAACCAACTACAACTTAGTAGGAAACAATCCCAACATAGTTCTGCAACAAATCGATCCTATAAAACATCATTGTTTCTATCCAAATCGATTTTCTTGGCATTCATCCATTCTTGAGCCCATAAGGATGTCCTAACAAGATTACAAATTTTATCAAGTGTGCATAGATTGCTGTCATTTAGATGCTGGATTATACCTGGAGTAAGAAAGACATCATTGTTACAACTAAGATCGCGCCAACTCCAACTCTTACCTATGTTCGCTTTCTAGTGCACTAGGCCAAATGATCACCATCAACAGAAAACACTATTGTAATAGCCCACCAATGATTCAAGACATTTGAAACCAGTTTTTGATTACTTCTTATCTAGTCAATAATACTATTCAGCTTGATGTACTTATGAGTAATAATCGCGCCCCATAGGCTTTCAGTCGAAAAGAGCTACCATAAATATTTTGCAGCTAAAGACTTCCCAAATAACAAGAGGTTCTTAATACCCCACCCTCCAAATTTCTTTAGACGAGTTAGTAGCTCCCACCTCACCCAGTGACAACTTTTATAATCTAAACTCCCTTTCCAAAGATAATTTGCACATATTTTTTGGATCTTCGCTAATATTGCTTTTGGAATTAATGTTAGAAAAGACCACTGCATCGGGATAGCCTCGATGACCGATTTAATTAGAACCAGTTGACTACCTTTGGAGATCCATCGATTACACAACAAGTTTACTATGTTCTCAATTTTAGATGAGAGCCAGTACCAGTCCATCTTTAGATAGGAGTTGGGCTCTAATAAAATACCCAAGTATTTGAAACCACTTCTGATCTAGTCTTGTTCTGGGATATTAAGTGTACACTTCATGTATATTTTAACTTCATTTGGGAGGTCAAAAGAGAAAATAACAGATTTCTCTATATTTACAAACATACCTATAGTTGATGAAAAAATATCCAGAATAATCTCGATGACATTTATTTCTTGTACTAAACCAAAACAAAAAATTAAGATATCATCTACCAACAACAAATGTGTCACCATGACTTGATCTACCACATGAATACCTTGGATCTGACCTTGATGTCTGACTATCTGCAAAGCTCAGCTTTGCCCTTTTGCAATAAGTAGAAATAAGTGGGGCGGAGGGGATCACCTTGGCACGACCCTCTTCCATCAATGGGATGATAACATGCATGTTTGGCAAGTGAGTTGTGATGGTATATATCTTGACATTTCATATGAATATTTGATATATATATATATCAAAAACAATTTACATGTGATAACTGGTAGTTTAGACATAGATCACAGGCAGTTCCTAGCACTTAACTTGTAGTCTATTGGTGTTCACTGGTCACAAATTAAGTGGTTGTGCTAGTATTAAATAAAATGATCTATTGATGACAGTGGCAAAGCTCTTTTGACCAATATCTTGTTTTAGATCTTTGATAATATATGTTGTAATAACTAATTCTATATTACATTGCATATACAAAATTTATGAATTTGTGTTAGCGAGCTTTCAAAGAGTAGCAGTTGGGGTTTTCCCTTTGTTGCTTGCTACCACTTCCATGGTCCCTTTGAGCTCACTTCACCCCGCCTTCTGCTCTCCTTTGTAGAGCCAGTCTACTTCTATGTACGAATCTTCGTGGCTAGTTTAGCCAATTATGGTGGTGACTCCCTTTCCAATAGTGATAACGGTGGCTACGGATCCTTGTTTTCCTTTTCTCCACTTGTAGCATAGGCTCCACCACTCCTTGTTTTCCTTCTCTCTTCCCCATGTAGCAGGGCCCCTTGACGTGTCTATAGGTCTTGGTCTCTCTTTTTGAGATGTGGTGATAATAGGGGACTTCGTTGAAATTCAGACATCATAGGATCCATGTGCTCAATTAATCCTAGACACTTTCCATAGCAGTTGCCGAGGATGATGCAGATCACTAGGATTTTTACATAGATAACGAGCTTATAAATATATTTAATGGCCTTTGGTACAAACTAGTAGACCTCCATTGGCGGATATCGTGTCACTGGAAACTAGAAATTAACAAATAAGTTTACATTCACCCTTGTGCAAAAGCCTTCTTCATTGTGGAGATTGACATAACAAAGGATAAAGAGCCGAGTCTTAACTCTGAATCTTGGTTTTGGGAAAATCTTGTCTTTGCATGAAGCCATGGTTTCCAGCCTTGGATCCATTTTCAGATTCCCTTTGCATGAGTCTCCTCTAGCTTAGAATTTCAACTTTGTCCCCGTGCTTATGGGTTTATGAGTCGCTTGTGACATTCAAGAATGTGTTAGGGAGATTTCATTTTAGAAGCTAGGAGATATAATACCATTGTACTATTACATATGCTCGCATTTGTGTATGCATGGACTTCATTGAAGGCTTTCCATTTGAGATCAAGCTAGTTTCCAAATAATATACTTGGACCCAAAAGTTGGATTATGAACAAGTTATTTCGATGATGAAATAAATCTCAATGTAAACCCACTTGATGGGATAGAACAATGAAAAA
Organism: Larix kaempferi; assembly: GCA_027924585.1. Lineage (NCBI taxonomy): Eukaryota > Viridiplantae > Streptophyta > Pinopsida > Pinales > Pinaceae > Larix > Larix kaempferi. The sequence goes on from BSBM01000252.1 coordinate 8,839,949, forward strand.
TGTCATCTAATTAGTAAGGACCCTTTAATGCACAATAAACCCTTTGCCTCAAAAAAATTCATTGGTGCCCCCTCTAATAGAGGCACTTGCCCATGCAGACTCGAATATTTCTTCTTAGTGCATATCGCTGGTGCTGCAGTGTCCCCTACGATAAGGATGATAGATCCCCTTCTACTAGAAAAACCAAAAGACTTCCCAATTCAGCTCCCAATGTCAAGGGATATTGGCAAATTAGGGAGAGGGAGAAGAATCAATTCAAGGGATCTTGGGACTGTCATCAATCCCTCTAGACAAAGAGAAGAATGAATGAGATCATCAATTCCTCTAGACAAAGAGAAGAATGAATGAGATCAAGCAACAAGTGAGCAACAATAACTAGTCAAATTGATTCAAGACTGAAAGGAGGAATGTACAACAATGTTTAAGAAGAAATCGTGCATACTACCCAACAATGGATGATGACAAGAAAGCACCATTAAAACTTATTCAAGTCGTGCATTGTTCATCTAGTATTTTATGCTCTCAATTCATTTTCATTTGTTTATGTAATTCAAGGTTTCATAGAACCACTAGAAAAAAAATCCAGGATCTCACAATCTCTCTTTGTCTTCAAAGTTGAGAAATTCTCTTGGTTCCTTGGGTCATTACATCATTTGTACTTCACTCTATGGTTAAGCGACAATGTTTTTCACACAAAATTCTAACAATCATCATGAAAAAAACTAACTATTTTTTTAATTTTTTTTTTACACTACCCTGTTATTCCCCCTTGGGAATCAAGGGTAGCCTAGGCCCCCCACAAGAATGGACTCCGATACCTATACCCCCTTCCCACCATAGGTACCGTTGCGCCACTCCATCGGGCCTAAAAAAACTAACTTTTTATATGCATGTTATATCTAAATAAAATTAGTATATATGTTATAATTACATAAGAATATAATATTATGATATAAGTTTCCCGGATGCAGGTGTCACTTTGATTTAAATGATGCGCGCGTAGAGCAATAGGATGCCACCACACAACTCACCAGGTGGAATATGCTAGCTCAACAAGTTAATGCCATTAAATGGCCACAATTTTCCATGTCTCAGGCTTTAATGCTCTTAGGCACCGACGCTATGTTCAGCTGGGGGAATGGTACTACACTAATCATGGCTCTCTGCATCGATCCTACAGCTCCAAAGGTGGTTAATTATGCCGGTTTTGGTAAGGAATGTTTCCATTCTGTCATTTTCTTTGCTTTGTATCCAGTTTGTGTTTCCGCTTAATGCGCAAAGTAGAATTTCACTTTGGGCTTGGTCAAATTTAAACCCGTTGCCAAACTCTTCAAGACAGATTTGAAAGCGGTCTGGTTGCTTCTCACTTGCGAAAGGTTCTCCAATCTACAACAAATCGAGAGCACTCTCCATTTTCAACCAACAAAAATGTCAGGAAGGCTCAGGGCCACCCCTCTTCGTGGGAGCAGAGGAAGAGAATGCTCCAACCGCTGTGAAACCAGAAATTCTCCCGAAAGTGATTATGGAAGCTTGGTTCCTGCCCACATGAGAAATATTTTGGATGACTGGGAGGAGAAAATGTTCATATAGCAAATGGTTGGCCAACGTGCTAGAACACGCCGCTGGAATTATTGGAGGTCAAGAATTTGCTAGCTCAGGTGCTCTTGCAGGTTCAAGATGATAGCAGAGAAGATAATTCTACCTCCTCTCCTTTTTCGGCTTCAGTTATCCGCTCCTCCTCCTCTCCAAGTCCATTGTTGATCTCCAAACCAGTGAAGAATCAGGAAGGTCACAACGACAAGGTTCCTTTTATGGCACAGGATAAAAGCTACATTGCCTCCACCAACGGCAACAAACAGAAGAAGCTGGAACTTCGAGGACTGATGGACCTCTCCTCCCTCAAAAAGACATAAGTGCACCCAGTCAAGGATACCATGGACAACTCCTCCAACTGGGCATAATTAAAGTGCCCCACATTGGAAGAGAAGCCAGAAGACGCCAAGGAAGAACGAAATGCTAAGTAAACCTTGCATATTTCTCTCTGCTAGTTTTTTGGTTATTTCCGGTATTAGAGAACTCATAGTCTATAATTCTGCCAGTATTTTGTTTAGTTTTTATGCCCACAGAGCCCGTTTGAACAAACAATTTATTTTGAATTTGTACTCAGGATTAAGCCCGTTAGTTAGCTTTTTGGACACCCATGCTTGGAGATTGCACAACCACAAATTTAGAATGTTGCTTTAGGTAGGGGATAGGTCTTTTTGTCTCAAATTCAACAGATTCAGAACTATGAACTGCCAGGGGAAGCTGATAAACCACCTGAAACTCTTGTGATTGTACTTAATTTTTTGTATACTAATATAATTTCTTCATAGAGCTTACAAAAAAAAAGATACAAGTTATTATAATGTAAATGTGCATCATGAGGATAAAGGGACAATGATAAATATTATTCAATAACAACATGTAAATCTGGGGCAATATGGCATGTTAAGCGGGGTGTATGAATGGTTTCCACTAACATAAGTTATACTTGGGTTTGGGTTTTAATAAAATTTATACATAGATTTAGAATTTATAATTGTACATGTTACATTGGTATTAATATTGGGTGTGGCATCCATGATGTAGGGTTACATTCATGCATACTAGAACATTATATGAAAATTGGGTAGAATTCACACAACTCAAGCCGTATAATGAATGAGTGACATTTCACTATCACCAATATAAAATACTCTACTAATGTTCACTAAGACCAATTTGGTCCATTAGGCATGCATGCGTTAAGCCCCATTTGATCACATGATATTGGAAGTCAAATTTTGGGAAGTCAAACACGCTTCTCATACACACATGAGGACTACACTTTACAAAGAAGCACGAGGACTATACGTTACAAATAAGCAAGTTGATCCCTAGGAAGAGTTCAACTCCTGTAAAGATTGTTGCATTTAGAAAGTTACGTCGCCATATAAAAATGCATAAAACTTAAATTCAACATTAATAATCTTAAACATGATGAAACATCCCAAATAACAATCTATTAATAGAATTAAATGAAGTACAAATAAATATTAGTCCTTTATATTTACATAGTAGTACACTAGTCATATATTTTTATACATATTCTATGTTAAGGGAATATTCTAGTAGTACTCAATCTTCAAATCGAGTCGGGCATTGTGACCATTGATGATTTATGTTAGGTATCATTCGTGAAATACTAGGAAGTAGTACACTAGTACTACTTCCTTTATATTTACATAGTAGTACACTAGTCATATATTTTTATACATATTCTATGTTAAGGGAATATTCTAGTAGTACTCAATCTTCAAATCGAGTCGGGCATTGTGACCATCGATGATTTATGTTAGGTATCATTCGTGAAATACTAGGAAGTGCCCAAGGGTTTCTTTGTGAGGTTTTTCTTGGAAAAAAACAATGTTATATGTTTACGTATGACATATATTATTAGGTGTTCTTAGGGTTGATCCCCCAATTTCACTGTGTGGCATACCTACCCAATCTCCCAATTGAGTTGGGCACTATAACCACTGATGATTTACATTAGGTACCATTCATGAAATATGAGGAAGTGCCCAAGGGTTTCTTCGTGAGGTTTTTCTTAGGAAAAAAGCATATGTGAGATGCTTACATATGACATATGTTATTAACATAAAACATAACATATTTTGTAGCCTCAAGGGTTAACTCAACTGATTGATGCCACTATTGTTAGGATGTTGCTAGTAACATGACACAATGTGTAGCTCATTAGGTGCATTGAGACAAACTTAGGGAATCTTCCATAAATTCCCTAAAAACACATGAAAACTAAAATTTTCAAAAGAATCTAGGGAAGTATTCCAAAATATCCTAAAAACACACAAAAACCATATAAAGAATATGCATGTTTTTCTCTAAAATAGTAAAATATAGAACTAAATATGTTGCAAATGGTTAATATAAATAACAAGAGCCACATGCGGCAATCTCCGTGACATGGCAGGGAAATAGAGGTTGCACATGCAAAAGGCGGAGATTTGCTATAGCACCATGATTCTTGTTCTGGTGCCTTGATTCTTGTCCTATGTTTTGCCATGTTTGGTCCAAGCATTGGAACAGAGCAAGGCAATGTTGCTATTGTGGCAAATTTTCCTAATGCAATATTACATACATTTAATGTTATAAAACTAATAACATCTAACATAGCGTGCATGAAATCAATCACATAGATATTGGATAATCAGATAGATATTGCATAATCAATGTTGCATCATTAAACCATCACACATTTACCTATTCCATTATGCTACCCTATGTTTTGTAAGAACAATGCCCCTTTCAATTTTTATTGAGTTCAACATTTGTTTGTTGGAAGATTTAAACATATGTTGAATGGCCATTGCCTAAAAATATTAACAAAGGAATCCCATTAGCTTCTCCAAGGAAGGGTTCCTTCATTTATGAAAAGGGAAACACATACATTTGAATTTACAGTATCAAGGGGAAACCATACATGTTTCCCAAATTCATGTGTGATAGATTCTTTCTAAGTGAGTTTTGTAGATAGTGGTCCTTAGTGTTTTAGGGTAAGAAAAATAAACAATTCATTACTAGTATGTTTAGATTTGCAGGTAACACAATGAGAAGCATGGTTTGCATGATAGAGTTGGCTCAAGGTTTACAATCCATTGATTTAAAGGGTGTTGAGGCTATCAAGAGTTACAATCCTAAAGGGATATTTAAATATTTTATCATTGCACATAAGTATAAATCTTGTTTTCCTTCTTCTAGATGGCAGGCTGAGGGTGGTGGATATAATGAAGGGTTTGAGCTCAAGAAAAGACATGTTGATACTTATAGTGATGAACTAATGATTCATAGTGATCTACATACCTTGATTAGTTCTACTACTATCCCTAGAGGCAAAGCAACTCATGGAACCTTTCCCGATGAAGTTAGGCATCATTGATCAATTGTGAAGCAAAGAGGTCGGTCATTGGCTAGTTCGAGGAGTGGTTCTATATCCTGCTATGGGAGATGATCTAAAATCCAACCTGATTTTGACATCATTGCTTCTTCTAGATAACCTGCTATTGTTATTTCTACCAAGGGAAATGTTGGAGGCACCAATGGTTCTAATGATGGTGGAGATATCTAAACTCGCCACAAGGCAAGATTGAAAAATAGAAGATTGTCCCCAAGGGGGAAAGGTCACCTAAGAGTGAGTCTGTAACTCAATTGGAGGCGGTTGAAATCACTAATGATATCATGGATCTTGAAGACCAGGATGATAGAATATTGGCCTATTCCATAGTGCAATTGGGAAATGATACTTTGGTTGAAGGGATATGTTTGCCGTAAAATATTTTAGTTTTCAAAGATAATTCAATTAGCTTACACCTTGTTACCTTTGCTCCATATACCAAGAAATTAAAGATTGGGAGAGTAAGGATGAAAGCGAAGAAGATCTTGGAGAACAATCACATTTGATTGGACATTAAGGAATTGCACATCGTAGATCCAAAGAAAGAATGTTGCATGGACTTGCTCTGGCTGTCATGCCACCTGAAAAACCCAAATTGATGAAGTTTGATATTTGGACAGAATATACCACATTCTAAAAAGAGACCATGAATTTGTTAATTCAACAACCAGTTACTTAGCAAGGAAGAGTTGCCTACATCCTAGTTGTTCATGCATTTGTTAATTCAACAACCAGCTAATTAATTCAAATTGATTTATCTCGCTCGGACGAACACCAGAAGGTATCAAAGATAATGCTTTTGACATTCTATTTTCAGCCTCATGACATGCACAACAGGATTGCACTGATTGATCACCATTATCTGGAGTAGTACTTATAGAAGAACAAGGTTGCTTTGATTGATCATCACACTTAGATTTGTTTCTGGTACAAGTGAAGCTCTCTTCTGGAACAAAACCCCAGTCTTGTGGTACTACTGTTTCTGAAGTTTCAATTTTAATATCATCCTTCTCGTTGTTCTCTGCTTCTGTACTCCAATGCCCATAGTTGATTCCCCAAGTATGGATGGCACTACAATGATCTGACGACAAGATAGCAAAAATGGGCAATGGCATACAAAATCCTCATAAATAGGTTCTCCTTCCTCGTCCCTGGGACCTGCGACAAAGTATCCAAAAATAGTAGGACCAAAACAAGAAGACATGTAAGAGTACGTCTTTATAGTTTAACTAGGCCTTGATGTATCGTAAAATCACACAAAAAAATCATAGAAAAATGAAAGAAGCACCCACTGAGCCGTGAGAAAAATTCCAAAGTGGGGTAAGAATGACAAAGGAAAATTTTGTGGAGAAAACAAAAGAAAAGTTTTGTTGGAAATATTATTGGCAAGGAGCAAATTTAGTGGAGTTAGGATTTTCAAGGAACCATATAGCTAGAAATAATCTGTTGGCAGGAAGACAATGCCACGTGCCATGACATTAATGGAAGTGAAGATAGGGCATGTCCACATTAATGGACCAGGTTGAAACTCCAAGAAACATAGACCTTCGGATTATAAGGTAGCTGAGCTTGACGGGTTCCATCTGAAGAATTAATTTTACAAAATTGTGTACACTTAATAAACTTGATAAGCATCAGAAGAAAAAAGAGAAAAGATTGTTCTTGCAATTTAAACAAATGTCCTGCCATCGACATATTTTAAAATACTTAAAATTGATAATATTTGCCTGTTCAGAAAATTTCTATCCACCATAAAGTACAACTTACCTTCTCTGTGGATTGAAGACCAAGATGGTTCTCATGGAACCAGTCTTCACAGTGCAGCATTGTATCATCTTTTTTTCATTTTCTTCATTATTATCAGGATACGGTTCATGACAACTACAAAACAATCCCTTGAAGTTCTGATTATATAAATTGACTATAGGGGAGAGGGTCCTATTGTTGTGCGGGGACCAATAGTGGTCATGGTTCCCGTCACATCAACCACCCAAATCTTGCACATTTCCAGATTAATGAAAAATTAATACACAACATATTTATGCATAGATATATATTATATTAAGTCCAAAATACACTTAAAAATTGATTAGGACCCCAGCTGACAGTATTCAATCCATTTAATGCCAACATTAAAAACCATCCAGTCCAATTGAGAATCTACTATGTCTTGCCATTAATTACAAGTGGAACATCAAAAAATCCTATCATACTTCATCTACTAAGTACACCCTGAGCATCACATCAGTCGTCATGAACCACAACTGAAGAAGCAACAATCAAACAACAGGATCTAGTGTTCCATCACCCATTACCACCTGCACACTGCAAGTGAAATGGAGGGTCAACATCTGGTCCATAATTATTCAACAACTCACACATGCAACCTCAATAAATGACACCCACCCACTGAAAAAATCAAATCACCCATTAAAATTCATGAAATCAAAAGGAGCAGCAAAACTCTACGCATGCCCAAAAGCAACAATGCATTAAACTTTTAAATTAAAAAATCAAATCATCCATTAAACCCTCAACTCTGCAAATAAAATTCGTTGCCCAAGATCAAATCAAGCATTAAACTCAACCAAAGCAGCTAGCCAGCAGCAAATCATCCATTAAACACACTAAGAGCACATGGATCATGCAAATACAATTCTCCAGCCATTGGATCGGTGCCAAATCAATCCCAGCCTCCCATTCCCAGAATTAACCCTGCAATCCATGTCATTTCCCCTATCCAATCATTTTCAACATAAAAAAACTATAAACCAACCTCTTTGCACGCAATTGAACCCATTTGCATCCCTTCAATTCATCTATCTTTCAAGCAGTGCATGCATTTATCAACCAGGACTCAGCCAAGCATTGCGTTTATCAGCCAAGCAGTGCATTTATCATCCAGGACTCGACCATCCATCAACAGCCGAACGGTGTGTGCACAGTGTCATCCATCCATCAACAAACATCCCAGCAGTGTGTACACTATGTGACAGGTATGCACAGTAACCTATTTAGCATTTTCGATTAACCATCTATTGAAATAAGCAAGAAGGAAAATGGTGATGAACATCTTCAATGGTTAAAATCAAAAAAATTGTACAGTTCCATTAATATCCTGACTTTCGAAGCAGTATAGTTTATATAATCTCTATGCTTTTGTCAACACAAGTTTCATGGCAGCAAGTGCAATAAAACCTAAATAGACTATGGAAAGAGTGAAAGCAACAGAGCAATTGATGATCAAGCAAACATTAAAATGGACAAAATCAACATACAGGCATGATAGCAGTGTTACGCACTTCTCTTTAACAAGTCCACATTTTCTCAATTTTCAAACCTCCATTGTTAAGCAATTGACACAGTGAAAATTATTAAAACCATCAAAACTCCATACCAGATTCAACCATTATGATCCTCAATATTCCATCTTTTTTCTGATTTTATCAACCACATTTCTCCAATCTTTCAAAACATGCTTCCCTTAAAAAATGGAATCCCCAGATAAGTGAAAGAATTTCATTCTTGTTTAGAATTGAAACCTAAAACATATGCAATTTTGTGGATTTTTTTGTAATTCCATTTTTATAAGGATCTATAATACTCACAGGTTAATTGTCTGGATATAATACACCATTAAATGTTACATGTATGGATGTTGCAGATTCTCATAGCCATGCCAAGAGTCAATATTGCACGTCGTACAAGGAACACAAGGAAGCGGGGTACCCAGATACAATGCACATCATCGGATGACGAAAGGGCCCGTGCTTCAAATGACAACATTGCTACAACAAATTCTGAGAATGGTCCCATGGAAGAGGTAGATGGTGTGGTTCCACCATCAATGATAGATCCATCACCACCCACAGTTCCAGCATCGCCCATACTCCCACCATCTTCCACAGTGCAAGGTGCCATTTCAACGAAGAAAATCAGTGCAATTAGAGGATGGACAAAAGAAGACATGCTGGATGCAATTGACGATGTCGAATTCAAGGGGTTTTCGGTTAGAGCAGCGGCCAAAAAACATGGGATTGCACCCACGTCAATCCATTACTGGATAAATGGCCTAAACCATACCAAGAGGAGAGGTCCTCTTACAGTCATGATTGGACAGGAGGAGGAGGAGGTAGTGGTGTGGTGCAAGGAGATGGCCGAATTGGGACATGAGCTAGAGTTGATACAACTGAAATCAACTGTTGCTCAAATCTGCCAGGGGAGGCCAAACCCATTCAAAGATGGGTTTCCAGGTAAGTCTTGGTGGGATGGTTTCAAAAAAAGGCATCCGGATCTAGTGCTACGAACTGCAGAGGGCCTGGACAGAGACATGGCATTGAATCTATGCCCCACGGTTGTTTCCAAGTTCTATGACACTCTTTCTTCTGCATATGAGAAACACTCTTACACTCCAGACCATATTTGGAACTGCGACAAGACAGGGTTACAGGCAGGAAGGAATTGTGGCATGCGGGTCATTGCAAAGAGAGGGAGCAAGAATGTGCCGAAGATTCTTCCCAAGAGTAGGGAGTGGATAACCATTCTATCATGTGTGAATGCAATTGGTATGGCAATCCCGAGGTTTTATTTGTTCAAGGGAAAAATTCGGCTGCAAAACTATATCCAAAACTGTGAACCTGGGGCGTGCATGGCTGCACATCCCCATGCATGGATGACTAAAGAACTTTTCCTGAATTGGTTTTGCCACTTTGTAGCATCCGTACCAGGCGGTGTCTCGCCTGAAAACAGACACCTGTTGGTTTTAGATGGCCATGGAAGCCACATTGTTGTGCAAACCATCAAGGAGGCAAATAGGTTGGGCATTGACTTGTTAACACTTCCTGCTCACACCACTCACAGGTTGCAGCCCCTGGATGTGAGTGTGTTTGGGCCTTTCAAGGCTTATTTCAGGTCGGAACGTGCTGCATGGATGGCTCGGAACCCAGGTAAAGAGGTTTGAGTTAGCTGAGCTTGAATCAAGGATTTCAAAAGGGCTCTCACCTCCTCCAATATCAAGGCTGGATGTAGGCGAACAAGTATCTGGCCATTGAATTATGATGCTCTTATGCATGACACTGGGTGTAGCCGAGCATTTGATGTGGATGGCCAAGAATCTGTGGCTGGAAAATATCTTGAGGATTTCAAAGAGCAATTGGATGGCCAGCAAGAGGCAGATGCTGTGGACAACATCATGTCCCTTTCTCAAGGAAACTGCGAAGGATTTGGTGCTTCTGATGATAATGAACAGGTCTACGCTGCACAATTCGATGACGATGCAACGAAAGATAACATGGGGCTAGGTGGTCCAGCCAGCACAGAAGTGGATTTTGTGGAAAATATAAATGTGGTCGATGGTTGTCGCAGTCCAAGCAGCAACAATGACACATTGACAGTGCCAACCCAAGTATCTCAACCATCATGGATGGCAGAGGCCATGATGAACTTGAACAGACACATTGGTGGTTCCACCAACGATGAAAGCATGAACATGCATTTGTAGCCATATGAGATTGTCCATTTTTATGTTGATGGTGGGTTGGTAGAAGATCCTAGCATAGAAAACGAGGATGTAGCTGAAGAATATAGTGCAGCAGAAGAACCTCTCATAGCTGAAGAACCACTGCCAGGGAACACACCAAGGATTCGCAGATTCCTAAAGTTGCTAGTGGAGAGAGTGTCAACGCAAGGAAGGGAAGGAAAGATAGACATTCTCCGATTGGGCCAGAGTTCACAAATACTCACTTCAGAAGAGTACATGAGCCTCTTGGTTGAATCTGAACAAAAGAAACATGCTTTGCAGGAATTAAAACAAAGGAAGAAATATCTTGCAAAGGAAAAGAAGGAAGCAAGGATGATTGCAGCTGGACAACGAGCACAGGAAAGGATTGCAAGAGAGGCTAATCGACAAGAAAAATAGCACCAAAAGCAGTTGGAAAGGCAAGCAAAGGAAGCGAGGAAGGTGCAACGGATGAACCAAAATGATGCATCACAAATGGAGGAAAGGAATGTGATGGCTGATACTCCAAGAACAACCACCGAAAGGAACATGATGGAAGGATCATTAGAAGCGTTTGCAAGCAGTGCACGATTCTACCAGGATCTTATTAACATTCAGATACCCCGCTATAATCATGCAGGTTTACACCCACCTCTATTCCTACTACTGCAGGGTCCCATTCTATGTTAGCTTATCCAACACCAGCAAATATTCCAGGGGTCCCAAGCACAAGTCAGGCCTATGGCTATTCAATTCCTCCTTGGTTGCAAGGAGTAAATTGGCCTCAATATGTTTCCACCAACCCCACCCTTCCTAATCAAACATGCTCAGTAAGGTCACCCTACATGTCTTAAGCTGGAAACCCTACAAGAAATAGCGTGGGAGGTGACGAACCTCTTGAAGAATAGGATATCCGGTGGATAGGCCAACCAAATGGTATTTTGTGTTCAAGGAATTTTCTTTTTGTGCAGCCACAATCAAGCATGGTGAGGGCTTGATATAACCTAAATCCTAGGCACCTTCGTTGAAATGGAACCATGGCACCTTTACAAACAGAGCCATTGTTTTGACAACTACTTATTACAGATGTAGTGTTTTGACATCTAGTCAAACAGATGCAGTGTTTTGACATCTACTTCAAACAGAGTTATTGTATTTGTATTTCAGTACTATTAATATGAAGTGTAGTTCTTTTATTATAAATGAGCAGGTTTTATTTCTTCCTTGTATGTGTTCCTCTTTAGACCTTGGGTTGTGTAACGAGACTTGAGTCAAGTCTTGAGTATTTATCTTATTGAGCATGAGCTACAAGATCACCTAGGTTTACTGTTTTAGGTCACAATTTGCTCTCTGCCCTCTCTTTACAAAGCTAACAACACAATCCCCTAAGAAAGGTAACCATAGCATACTCACTGTAAAACAAAAACATAAATTGGTATGTATGGTATCTCTCTCACCTGTATTTTTAGTTTGTTGCATAGTGTTATTCTTGATCACCTAAGTTTACTGTATAACTGTCACAATACGAGTGCTGCCCTCCTTTTTTTCAATTCTCTAATTTCCACTTAAACTCAAACCATATAAAATTTCCACTTAAACTCAAACCATATATAATTTCCACATACAATCAAACCCATAAACAAACGAACATGCACAAACCAACCAAACAACACAGATAAGTACCATATATAATTTGCACATAAACTCGAATCCATAATTAATATTGATTAAAATTCAATCAATCCATTGTATCAAATGCCAACAGTTGCACGAGGCAAAGCAAGCCTCTCCAAATCCAAAGAAGAAGATAAATCCACTTAAAATGCTGCGATGGGTTATGGGGTTATGCCTAAATCTACTTAAAAATCTTAAACTGTGTCAAAGTTTCGCACAAAATGAGGGCCTCTCCAAATTTACCTGTTTGTCATCAAACACCATGACAGTGTAGCCACATTTAATTATTTTGCAGCTTCAAAGCAGAATACACCCCACCACGTTTACCTATTTTGCAGCTTCATAACCCCAACAACAAGATGCTTATTTTGCAGCTTCATAACCCCAGCAGCAAGATGCAATTAAAAAAAGCAATTGAGGCATAACCCCATAACTCATAACCCCAGCAGTAAGCTACATTAAAACCGAGTAACTCCTACGAAACCATCGACAAACAAACCCTAATAGAAAAGCATTTTAACAACTGTATATTTTAACATGTGGAAGCATCACGGAGCAGACATAACCATAACATTTTAATTTGCCAAAGTAAATAGATTACAATCAAGCAGAACCGGAACCATGACAGTATGCAGAAACCACATAGGGATTGAAATATCCAACACACCCATATCCATCAACAACCCTAAAAAAACGTTTACACCAACGCTGGCAGGGGCTACACCATTAAAATCGATTAACAGAGTTCAACACCCAATATTGTCGGGGCTACGCCATTAACCACACAGTAAAAGCCACCATCACAACCATTAAGCCACCATCGTAACCATTAAGACACCATTAAAAACCATTAACCAGACCGTAAAGGCCACCATTTAAAACCATTAAAAATATCCACAATAATTCATAATAAGCCACCATTAAAAACCATTAACCAGAAAGTGAAAGCACAACAAAACCCACATGCCAAACCGAAATTACAACACAGCCAGACAATCACAAGCCGCAGCAGAATTACGAATAATAACAAAGGCATAACAAAATCATCCGCGAGGAGATGGAGAGTGTTGAAAAACACTGCAGTTGCTGGTAGGGTTAAAACCCTACCGGTTACTTGATGGGTGAAGAGGAGGGCCATCGAACCAACCGGCTTCAACCACCTCGAACGCACCTCGAACGCATTATCGCCAACCTCCGAACGAATCCACAGTCGCTAGTCCCCAAGCACATCCGAACAAACCCACAGTCGGCAAATGCAGAGGTATCCGCACTCTCTGTATCTTCTGCGAAACTAGGCTCTCACAAACAGGCCGAAGCTCTCTGTATCTTCTGCGAAACTAGGCTCTCAGGCCTTACAAATAAAGAGAGATTTTGTATGATTGTTCTACCCATAGCCAAAATCTTGACGTAGAGAAGCTGTAACTTTCAGCCGAAACATCCTGAAGATCAACCAAAACTTCCTAACATAAATACTAGTAAAACCAGAACTAAGCATACACGGACACAACATAGTGATATAAACCCAAAAAACACACCAACTACATAGGAGAAACAACCCCTAATCACTAAAGAGCATAAAAATATTACAGTAAAATATAAGGAAAATCCAGGAAATGGCCTTGAGGATTTTCTTCCGATGCAGTCGTGGTAGCATCAACAATACAGAGGCCCGTGGATTGCAGCAATAAGTCCATCTTTCGGTTCATCTCCCTGGATTCGGCTTGAAGCGATTTCTGCACCGGATCCTCTTTTTCCACACGGTGCGTAAGAGAATACCCCACCAAGTTTTTCATTACCCAGTAAAGGGAAACAGTTCACTCACACAAGGTTAAATGACCAGTAGTGTTCCCCGGGTCCATGACCCAATTTTCCAGCTTCCAGCATTCCTCCTGCAGGGTATCTTTACCAAGCTTTTTCCAGAGCTCCTGCTCCACACCTTGGATTTCCTTCTGCACTTCTAACGATAGGTCCAGTTCAAAAATCCTAGAATCCCTCCAAACTGTCTTATGAGCATGAGAGACTCTATGATTATCCTCCAAAGGGATCTCTTCCATGTTACTCTTGAGGCGATGACCATAGGTTATATTCACCTCTTCCTCCTGACGATGGTTGTCTATAATGCTTGTTGAAGGGATGTTTACTTGTCGAAGTAATTGTAAATAAGTAACTTTACATAGTTACATTAGTATCATTATAGTATCATTATACGAATACTATTCTATTTTTTAAAATATAATCATTCTTTCTTTTTGTTTTTTAAAATTGAAACATTCTTTCTTTTTGTTTTTTTTAAATAGAAACATTCTTTCCTTTTGTTTTTTCTTAAATAGGAGCATTCTTTCTTTTTGTGACCATAGGTTATATTCACCTCTTCCTCCTGACAATGGTCGTCCATAATGCTCGTCGAAGGGATGTTTACTTGTCGAAGTAATTGTAAATAATTAACTTTACACAGTTACATTAGTATCATTATACGAATACTATTCTATTTTTTTAAATAGAATCATTCTTTCTTTTTGTTTTTTTAAATAGAAACATTTTTTTTTATAATTAGGAACATTCTTTCCTTTTGTTTTTTTCTTAAATAGAAGCATTCTTTCTTTTTGTTTTTTTTTTAAATACAATGAAAAATCTAAGGCACAATGAGATTATTTTCTAAGGCATTGGTCAGAAATGGCGGTTATCCTGACGGTGGTAGTGGTGAATGATGGCTTGTATCACACGTGTGAAGAAAATAATCTCATCATGCCTTAGATTTTGCTTACATGTATCACTCCAATCGATGCCTTGAGAAAGGATTGTATGTTGACATGGCGATGGATTATACGTTGAAATTTTGAAATGGCATTTTTCCTGACGGTGCTAATGGGGAATGATGGCTTCTATCACGTGTGTGAAGAAAATAATCTCATCATGCCTTAGATTTTGCTGGAGTAATTGTACCGATAGAAAAGGTTCCTTAAATAATAGAAAGAGTGATCTTGTATCAGAAAGAATTGGTCAGCTGTATTAAAGTATTTGTTAATTTAATATACTTCCAAGCTATTCTTTTAATTCTTAAAGGTAGACCGTATCCTTTCTGGTGATGGAGGGTGATACCATCTGTGGATATTTTGATGGGAATTCAAAGCTTGGTATGTGTGGAGCAGGTGTTGTATTTTATATTCGAATGGATCAAAGAATTGTTATTTTCATTATTAATATTATTTTTTTCTTTATCATTGACTGAGCCGAATTGTCATATTGTTTTCAAATTAAAATCATTTTTCTTAGGAAAGCTTTCTTTGCTTGATGTTCTCACAATAAATGTTTGCCACATCGTTATTTAATAATCCCAGATGTTATGTGAATATGTCCTTATTCAATCCATTAACCAACAATGCATCAAGTGTCTGCGGGCATTCAATCCAAGACTTGCGGTCATTTTAAGTGCATTTCAATTTATGGTGGCGGGCATTTTTCTTGCCCTAAAGGCCTGCGGGAATTTTCTATCATTGCTGGCAGGCATTTTCCTTGACCTTACATCAACTACGTGCCTTTCCTTCAAAATTGTAGGCATTTTTCCAAGCCCTGCGGGCATTACCACTTGCCAAGCGGGCATTTTCATAAGCCTGCAAACATTTTTTCAAGCTTTGTGGCCATATTATTAAGGCTTGCGGGCATCTTTACTAAGTGCATTTGCTTCACACAAAATGTGAACTTGCGGGCATATTTTACATCTTTTGCGTGCATTCTCCTCACACAAAATCCCACTTAAATTTCAAACTCTACGGGAATTTTTCTAAGGCTTGTCGTCATCCAAAAACACACTTTAAGACCCTAATTTAGCTTGTGGGAAAAATATCAACAAGCCACCAAGTATGTGGGATTAAATACCATCTTGTGGGTTCAAAGCTTCTTCACCCTACATATGGTCTTCTTCTCATGTTACAAGTACCAAGCCTTTATCACCATATTCACCACATTCAAGAAGACATTAAAGACTTCTTTTTCAAGCTATATACAAGCTCCATCATGATCATATAATGTCCAAGTGCCATTACCCCATCAAGCCACCAAGTGTGTGTGTTTCAAGACCTCATCAAGCCACAAATGACCCATTCCCACAAATGACCACATAATGGGTCATTTGGACCACCTAGTCTCTCAATGCCCCAACCACCCATGTCATTTGGACCACATTCTGCTTTAACATTAATTATCAATCTATTGAATCCTTCAATGATTAGCATAAATAATAGAGGAGACAAGGGACATCCCTGTCTAATGCCCCTAGAGCATTTGAAGAAACTCGAAGGGGCACCATTTGTCGAGGACACACAGGCCATAATCCACTTTAATGCCAATGGAGGAATACCAATTTGAATCAAAATGATTCTTAGGAAAAACCCAGTCGACTCTATCATATGCTTTCTCCAGGTCCATTTTGAGTAAGAAAGCCTTCATATTCCCTATATCAAGAAAGGCGAACATATTCCTTTTCGCTGCAAATTTATATACAAGACCATGACTGATTTATATATTAATTTTTTTATAAACATGATCAAGATCTTTTGCATAAAATTTAACACTAAGCCGTGTAGCTCAGAAATTTAACTTTAAACATGAGATTTATCATAATACTGTCTAACCAGAACAATAAACCAAAATTACACATACTGTTGAGTCCATACCAATACACCTTACAGAACATCATATAATCTAAACTACGGGACATACCAAAATAATAGGGGTTATCTGAATGGATTCGATCGATACTTCTTGTATTCTCCATTATGGATATAGCTGAATTGCTAGATAAAGGTTTTCACAATTAACTATGAAAAGAAGGGGTGGCCGATCCTTCTTTTCAAAAAACGGAAGTCAGGACAAACAATTTTTTTATGTTATAACTTAGCCGATGTCCGGGTCCCTACTATTTACAGCGGAAATCAGAAGTCAAGAATTGTCGGCATAGCCTTCATAGATCAAATATTTTTACATTTCTCACATAAATGAAGGATTAACCGACCCTTCCTGTGCTCAGTATTCTTACATTGTTCACCATTTTGGATATACATGAATTGACATCTTAGCCTTCGTAGGTTGAATATGTTTACAATTCCTTCATAAATGAAGGGGTGGCCGACCCTTGTAGACATTGAACTTTTCACCTTAAAATGTTGAACATTTCCAAATGAAAATTGCATTTTTTTTATTTGAAATTCACACTTTTCAAATAAAAATTTGCATTTTTTTATTTGAAATTCACACTTTTCAAATGAAAATTTGCATTTTTTTATTTTAATTTCACACTTTTCAAATCAAAATTTCCATTTTTTTATTTGAAATTCACATTTTTCAAATCAAAATTTGTCTTTTTTTATTTGAAATACACACTTTTTGAATTGAAATTCATAGTTTTATAACAAAAAACTGCAATTTTAAGGTTCATAAGTAGTCAAAAAACACACTGTTCGAATAGAAAAATACATTTTTCAAAGCCAATATTTCCACTTTTAGAACCTGATTTTGCACTTTAGAAAGGTTGATATTGACACTTTCAAAGTCTAAATTCACACTTTCTTAGTCCAAAATTTGCCTAATATGTCCAAATTTAATGAAATTGGCGTTCACTCTAAAATCCAACTTAAACTAGTATAAAATATAGATACATTTTTTTCAGAAGAAAAAATCCATAACTTGATATTTTCTTTTTGAAAATCAAAGTTACAAAAATAGTTCTTAGCATGTCATCAGATGACCCTAAAGATCATATCATCCTGCATAATACTACAATCACCAACCCTCACAATGTTCCATAAACATACTAGTCTAAAAAACCAGAGAAACACTATAGGAGCATTCTCATACTATAGCCATGTCAGTCAGCACCATGCCAAAATAAGGAGTACAAAAGATAAAGAACTATATGGCAAATATATTGCCATTATCCACAATGATATCACTAACCCATTCCTCAAAAGAAAAGGGTCCATCCAAAGGTCCAATGGCTTCCTTTGACAGTCCGTATGCTTCCTTGTTAATCTCCCTGTAAACATGAAGAAAGGAGATCTCATCAAAAAAGGATTTAATGAGATGATCAGTTTGCTCCAGCCATGGAAGCAGATTTAGTGCATATATTTCAAATTTGCCAGCTACCTAGTCAATAATAACTTGAGAATCTCCAAATATTATGATACAGGAAATCCCTCTTTTTAAATCAAACCAAAGTAATCCCAAAAGTGCTAATAATTCATCTTTCATATTGCTACCCTTCCCCACCCCCATCTTAATAAGTATTATGTGGTCTGTTTTAACCCATAAGACCATCCTAGCGCCACATATTCAATTCTTAGTTGTTCCATCAAAGTAGCCAAATGAGACATTATTACTCACTTCAGGATATGTTAAGATCTTCTTACGCTGAATTTTTTCAGAGAAAGGATATTCATTCAAGTAAGTTAAGACTTTCCTGCGAATGTAAAATATAGAAGGGTCAACCGACTCAAAAAATAGCTTATATATGCTTTTCCAAGTCTCCCAAATAGCAAACAAAGGCAACATTTTATACTTCACTTTCTTCTAAAACCATCTAAGAAAGCAACCATTAAATGACAATCCGAACCAGTCATCTGAAGTCCCCAGCATACGTTGAAGTTTAGACCAAACATTTTCAAAGAAAGGGCAGTATATAAATAAATGCGAAATATCCTCCTCATCAGTCTTGCACATAATACATACATTAGGACCATAAAATCCCCTCTTCATCAAGTTAGGCCAAGTAAGAATTTTGTTCTCAAAACATAGCCAAATGAAACATTTTATCCTCATTGGAATTTTCCATCTCCAAATCTTATTATGCCACCATTTAACATTTGGAAGTTTATGGTTTCTAATGATTGTATCATAAACCTTTTTTACAGTAAGACAACTATTTGCATCCTGGCAGTCCCACACAAGTTTATCCTGCTCACTGGAAAGTGAAATACCTGATAGCTTAAGATTCCTAATAAATGAATCCCATTCTGAAGCATAGCTATCAATGAGCCGCAATTCCTCAACAGAAAGCCAATGAGGATTCCTATCATTGCCCCCTTCAAAATAGACTTGAGAAAGCACCATAATGTTCTTAGAATCGATCTGTGCCAAAACCTGCTGTAGGAGCCTATAGTTATCCCCCGCGCCCACAAAGGGATCAATTCCTACATGAACCATAGTACCCCTGGCAATATAACAACTCAAATATTTACTAATGCTTGGAAAAGTTGTAATGATACTTCTCCATATCAACGATGCATTCCTGAAGTGAGTAATCGGGTTCCTGATCCAAAGGAGAGCAATGAAAGTTTTTAAATATTTGGTCCTTTTTGCTGAGTTCCACAACCCAATATTAGTTAGTGCATGCCACACACTTTTAGTTCAGAGTGCTTGGCTGAAACAATCAAGATTCAATAAGCCCCAACCGCTGAGATTAAGCCCCAACCACTAAGATTATTTGTCCAAGATAGAGATTCCCAACTGGATAAGTGAAATTTGGTCTTGTGTTGATTACCTGCCCATATAAAATGGAATATCTTTCTGGGAATTGCATTAAGAATTGCCACTAGAACTTTCATAAGACCGAGCCAATAAGTCGGAATGCTCATCAATTCAGATTGTGCCAGCACAAGTCTACCACCAATCGAGAGCCATCAAAAATTCCAATTATTGATCTTTCGATCATTTTTTTGCAGGAGCCATCCACAATCTTCAATTTTGTAGTTATTGGGTTTTAGATAGGACCCAAGATATTTGAATCCCTGGTCCAGTCTTTCCATTTTATAGGGCAGAAAGGTCTCAATATGAGCTAGACATTCAAAGTGCAAACAATTGTATAAGAAACTAGACTTTTGAATACTAACTGCCATCCCCAATGCTTTACAAAAAACATCAAATATCTCCCTAAAATATTTCCATTCAGTAACAGAGGCCTCACCAAATATCAATACATCGTCAACAAAGAGTAAATGTGTTATGGAAAAAGATTTGGAAATTTTAATACCTTTAATTTTATTAGATTTCTTCGCTTCTTCGATAAGCCTGCTTAATCCTTCTATGGCAAGGATGAACAACAATGGCGACAAAGGGCATCATTGTCGAATCCCACGGCTACTAGAAAAGAATTTAGTAGGAGAACCATTAATCAAGATAGCAAAGGAGGCATAAGAAACACTTGTCATTATCCAATTTGACACCTCAACGAAAATACCAATCTGAATTAAGATCATTCTTAGAAAGGTCAAGTCAATACGGTCATATTCCATAATGAGGTCCATCTTCAAGATTAATGCTTGTAGATTCCTGGTTTTTATCGAGTGCATACCCTCTTAAGCAACACCCACCGCATCAAGAATTTGGTGATTGAACAGAAAGCCAAACTGTTCCATAGAAATATGCTTAGCCAAAACCGGTTTGTCCTTCTTTGGAATAAAAAGTGATATAAGTAGAGTTGAGCTTCTCTGGAATATAAGCCTTTCATCTTGATTCTTCCATTGCCTTTAGTATATCCTTCCCAAAAAGATAAAAAAAGGTGAGAAAACATACTCATTACTCTTATTATAGAACGTGCCTTTACTAAGATAACATATACACACCCCAGGTAGGGGTGTGTATTTGGTTCTATCCCTATTATACTTGTCAATAAAGTATAGATATTTTTCTGATTGAAAAAAAGGCAATGATCTCTTTCTTAAAAGAGAACTCCCATTTATTTATTTCTAAACCATAGTCTAACCAACATTGATCAACTTTTTTTTATAATGAATTTCTTTTCCGTGAAAAAGAACTCCCACTTATTTATTTCTAACCCATAGTCTAACCAACCCTCAACATATATTATTTGAGACGAGGTATTAATTTGGGCTTTGTTACAAATTTTTGTAATCAACCTAAAGTTCAACCATGTTAATTTGATTTTATTTAAGTGATTTTTTATTTTTCTTTTTTTTCATTGGTTCAAAAATGATGATGCAATCCTCGGGGAAGAGCGAGGGGATTTTTTTTGACATCTGTCCCTATGACATCATCTTTAGCAGGTGTGCAATTATGCTTGTTCAGGCAAGTATAGCTACTAGTACTTTGGCTAGGGCTCCTGGCTATTATGACTATTGCCAATGAGAACTGGCCATGAGTGGAGGCAAGTATAGCTGCTAGTACTTCCGGCTAGGGCTCCCGGATATTATGACTATTGCCAATGAGAACTGGCAATGAGTGGAGATGAGCTTGAGCACAGACTAAGTCTAGTTTGAATGACATGGCAATGCCATCCGTAGGGCCATAGGGTGTAGTTATGGCGTCTGTCACTGGTTCATCACATGCATTAAAACGCAGGTATGGCTATCTACCGGTTCTGACATGCATTAAAGCACAGGTATGGCTATCTACAGGACGCTTGTAGTTTAGCTTTTCTCTTTTTGTGTTCTTTTTCATTGTCGGGGTTTACGACAGGTGCTGCTGGTTCTTGCGTGGTGGCGGTTTTGAAATGACGGTGTTGTTGTTTCCATGCTGGTGCTGTTGTTTTTATGCTGGTGCTGGTTTCTAGTGTGGTTGAGGACCATTCTGGCAGGTACAGGTGTGCACTGGATTGAAAGTTTGGTTTTCTCGGGTGGTGGTGCAAGGAACTGGGTGGTAGCTTTCTTGCTGGGTGATTTCGTGCCTCGGCTTCGAACTTTTGTTTTGGTGGGATGTTTTGTCAAGGCATTTTCATGTTTCTTCGGTGCTGGAGTTCATGAGTTTGGCTCGTGGTTGGTGTTTGAGATTGCGGTGTGCCGGTGCTGTTCTCTGTTGTTGGTTGTCCGTTTTGGTCCGTTGTTAGTGTGGCTGCTCCACAGTGAGGTTTGGTCTACTTCTCATTTCTCCTGTACTTGTTCTCATGCTGCTTTGCAGGTATGGCTATCACCTTTCTCGGAATTTGATGTATGTGCAAAAAGAAAAAAAATTGTTTTGTGCTTTGCTGTTTGAAAAAAAATTTGAGCAGATTATTGAATGCATGTATGCCATCTGTTGCTTTCATTTGATGGGTTGTTCTTCGCCTGCATTTTGTTAGGGTTTATGGTCAGGGGAACAGGCTCTTTGTTCGCATTACTCCCGAGTCTTACTGTAAAAAAAAATAGTATGATAGTGTTTTGTTTTAAAGGCATTAAAATCAATATTCATGCTTCTGCTACCCATTAGCTTTGTCATTGCTCTGGAGTTCCCCATTAGCTTTGTCATTGCTCTGGAGTTCCCCATTAGCTTTGTCATTTCTCTGGAGTCCCCGGTAAACAATTGGACAGGAACCAACCACAGGTAGGATCGGGAAGAATCCCTCAGAACCTCTTCGCAATAGATCCATTGCACCAGGAAAGGCCAGGACGAACTGTAAAATTATCATCTCGCCGAGGACAGTCCCCATCGATCACAATGAAGCTTAGCCATCTTAATAACAATATTGGTTACATGTTGAAACCTTGGTTCAAGATTTCTTTTTTGGGAATGTTGCATTTTTGCTTGTCTTCTTTGATTGTAATGATTGATGATTTATTATTCTGTTATATAGAATGTAGGCTACGTTCATCGATATCAAATTCTTCTATGCTCTGGTTGCTTTGGTTTGATATTTTTGAGTCATCCTAGTCACCTGTGGCCTCATTTGCTAAAGGACAAAGTAGGGAAGCCAAAAAAAAAAGCCAAAATCCCAGTTTTGGAGGGTTTTGGGGCATTTATAGGTTAGCCTTAGCTTTAGTTCCTTGGGAATCAAGACTCCGAGTTGAGTTGTACTTGTGCACTTGCGAGCTTGATTAACATTAAAATTAACAAAGGAAAATAATTCTTGGCCAAAGAAAATATAGATTGATAATTTTATACCTTGAATAAGGTTGCATGCTCGGCCAACAGTAAATGTTACAAGCAACCCTTGTCCTGGTTTCATTGTGCATAAGGCAACTATTATCGACATCTATTCATATTTGCATTTCATGGGCATAAAACAATTTGATATATTTATATTTGCATTTCATGGGCATAGAACAATTTGATATTAATGAAGACTTGTTAGTTTTCAAAATGTGTGTATGTTTTTTATATTTTTGTGCTTGCTAAGTCTTCCATGGGCTTTTTCATCGAGCCTGTGAGGGCACTGTGGCATTTGTTCCATAGGAGGCAGGTTCAAGCCTATGGAAGAAACATATGCTCTGTTAACTAGTCGTACTGTTTTTACTTTAAGTTGTTATATCCTGTATTTCTTCAACTTTTAGAGGGCTTTGTAAATTATTGTAGATATGGCACATTGAACATAAAAAATGAAGAAACTAGATCCCTCAGTGGACAAATACATTTTTGCAAGCCATAAATAGATTAAAAAAACAATAGCTATTTCAAATTTGAAGATAGTGACATTGCCAATATGTTGCCGTGGATAATCATTAGCTTTGAACCTGTTTACACGTGCTACGTGTGGCTATACGTAAATGCTAGGAGATTTATTGTGAACATCATTATGGCTTTTGGCTCGGTATTGGCAAAGTTATGCAGGTTACATTGCTTTGGGATTGAGAGTCATGTTGGTCGCTAGCGAGTCACTGCAATGAAGTTTTTTCCTATGGATTTTTTCCCAGTTCTACTAGAGGATTTTTAGTTGAAAGTTCTTTGCATTTGTGCTCGAGTATCTTTGCTTTGTTTGGTGTAATCACCTAGACTAGTGGCAAGTTCAAGTTTTTATGTGTTGAAGCATATTGCAGTTCGATGGAATTGGGGCGGGTAACCATGCCAAAAAACTGTCCATATTTTGTTTATGTTGCTTGTTGTGCACCTGCGAATGAATTTAGTGTGCTTTATGTGCATTGCTTGTATGCTATATTTTCTTCTCCTTTCTTGGAGTTTGTTTTGTTTTGTTGTTGCAAATTTGCTCTTTTCCTTTAATGCCCAAATTTTGCAAGTGCTTATTGTGCTTTGTTGTAGTAGCTATGCTTCTTTCGAGCCCAGTCTCTTGAGATCAAAAGAAAAAAAATATCATGATAAATATTTCTTATAAGTTGTAAGAGAAATCTATATCAAGGGAGTCCATATCCGTGTAGTAGTTTTATCATTTATGGCTTTTCTAGATGTGTCATTGAAAATAAAGTTGATATTTTGGAACGTTATGCTTTTTCAAGTAGTTATGGAATGTTGTGAAATTAATATTATATATATTTTAGATATTTTAGGATATAAGAATGACATATATCTTTAACATGGGAAGTGCTTTGATGGTATGCATTCTATTCTAAATATAGAGTAATATGTACAGGAAACCTTCAACACTTTTCTCATTTTTAAAATAATAATAACAGAAGTAAACTATTATGTTACAATTTTAACAGTCTAATTCAACATAAAATAAAACCATATATGTTTATACTTATACAACTTTAATTACATAGTTGCAAAATGTTTATACACTATCACAAAGTAGTTATTAATAAAGAACAATACAACAGTTAGAATGAATATATATATATATAGCTTTGTAGCAACCCATTGCTAAAATTAAATCCTGAACCATTGTAAATGTGGATGAATGGTCGAAAACGGTCGAGCGATCGAATTGCTATCCAACACAGATGCTAGTGGCAGTGTGGTAATCTACACGCCCTTACAACGTCTAATATTGAAGTTCCAACAAATAGAAAGAGAGAAACAAACTATGCATTTCTACCAGTACTTGTTCTTCCTCATCGTACTAAAGTAATGGCGAGCCTCTTGGAACCATAAAGGTAAAGCAAATAGGAAGGAATGTAGGCTTCCATTCACATTTTAAGACTTCTCAAGGAGAGTGATGCCCCTTACAGTGTACAGGAGGCTTCTGGATATTGTTGCTCCGGTGTTATTTAATTCTTCATTTATTGATAAGAGTGCTGAGCTTTTGTGTCGTTATTGTCGAAATAGAGCCGGA
The DNA here is from genome assembly GCA_027924585.1 of Larix kaempferi. NCBI lineage: Eukaryota > Viridiplantae > Streptophyta > Pinopsida > Pinales > Pinaceae > Larix > Larix kaempferi. The sequence continues at coordinate 8,865,047 of BSBM01000252.1, forward strand.
TGTGATGCTGACTTCATGTCACTAACTAACTATGAGTATAAGTGCATCCACTTTAAGGATCCTTCAATCGAAAGGCCTACTGATAGAGTTCATGATGGTTTCAGGCCATCTCAAATTGTTTATCCAACTCACCTTAATCATTGTAAGAAATATTATTTTTCCTCTCAGCTCAAGTGCTGAGTCATCTTATGGAATCATTATGTAAAATCTCTCAATCAAAAGTGTGTGAAGAGTTCGATGATGTATCTATTAAGGCAACGAACCTTGCTTATCAATTGAAGAATGGTCAGAGAATCAACTATGGACATAATGTACTAGCACAACACAGTTATTTAATTTGTCGTTGTGAACACACACGTCACAAGTAAGTAAAGGTGACATTTATTATGAGCCTATGGTTTGCTCTTTTTTAAAGGGAAACATTTATTATCTTTCCTTCATTGGCTATTCCTCTTAGGAAGTCTAGTTTTTTTTTTTAATATTAAAGATGAAGTGTTCAACAAATTCAAAACAAAATTTATAGCCTTGGTTGAAAACTAGATAGGGAAGATTTACGAGAACATTTTTCTGGAAATCAGATCCATTTCAAAATAACATTGGTTCAAACTTGGTAACATTTAAAGATAGTTAAGCATTCTTACATGCGTCTTTTATGACTCTATGATGGTTTTTATTGACAGTATTGTATCTGAAATATAAGCAATGTTTGTTTTTGGGGCATTTATAGTTTCAGTTGAACTGTTACTTTGTAGTATCAATATTTGTTTTATGTGATTACATTTTCAGTCAAGTTGCTTTCTTGGTGCTTTTGTCATGTACAATAATCTGAATTCCATAACCAGCACTTAGTCTTCTACATATAATACAACAATTTAAACTACCTGCTTCTGCATTTAATTTTGTTACATTTCAATTACATTTAATATTTTGGGTTAAATTTTTTTATATGACTAGAGCTGTTCTTTAAAATTTTGAAAGAACTTTATTCTTTTCATTTTTCTCATTGCTTTGACAATAATGTCCATGCAATGTGCAGGAACAAATGCTTGCAAAAAATGTTGCAATGAAATTCAGTTTACTGTCAATAGAAAGCTTGTTAGACGACATTTTTGCATAGGGAAAATAAAAAGCTTATACTGTTGCTGTAAAAGCACATCTAGAACATCAAAACTTTGTCTTTAAGTTCGATTTGGGCTTCCAGCTATGGTAATTTTTTTTACTTTCTTGATAGTGTATGCTATTTAAATAGCTCTTGCTTTCATGTATTGCATAGCTTCGTCGACAATTTTGAAACTTTGCCACTGATATTTCCATAACAATTATCTCTATAGATAATAACCTATACAGAGCAAATAGAATTTTGTTTTGATATGAATGCTGTCATACAATGCTTGTAGCAAAAACAATTTCTTTTCCCGTATTTAATAATATTCTTTTTCCTAGTTGGCCTCATTGCATTTTGCAACTTGACTAATGAAACCTCATCAAACATGAGAAATAGATCTTAAACAATGTGTTATTTGAACAATGTGTTATTCTTTCACTAGTCATTGTCATGATTGCTATGGACACTTGATATAATTGGGCTACAGCTATCATGGATAGAACTCCTTTTCTTTTTCCATTTTTTTCTATTATGTTTTAGTGGACAGCTCATTGACATAGTTGATGTATATATATTCTCTCTGTTATATCAAATTTCTCATGAAAACTATATCAATCTTAGATTTCCAAAATTTTGATTTCAAAGAAAGTGTAGGGAGTTTCCATGATACAGAGATCTCCGATGGGCCAGGTGACCACAAAAATGGAGGGCAAAAAATCTGCATGAGCATGTTAAATGGAATCATTATAGATCCTTCTTTGTTTGATAGCCCATCATACACTCAGTGTGTTCAAGCCCACTATTGTATTTTTTCCACCTCTTATGGCTGCTATAAGCTCACTACGTATGAATGTTGGTCCATATACATCCACAAGGCAAGCTAAATAGAAAATATGTTAGATCCGGATCACTACTGAATGAATTGAAATGATGGGCGGGGCTTCAAACTTCAGTTTGGAGGGGAAGTAAATCTTAGATTTCCAAAATTTTGATTTTCAAAGAAAGTGTAGGCTAAGAAAATATGATTGACACCATAAAGTGTCTTGATTTGTAAAACATTGTTTTTTCAAAAATGTTGTGACTGTGCATGTATTCAGTTACCCATGAAACATGAAACCTATTAGCCGCATGCTCTTCCCAATTCTAAAAGCCTCTCTACATGTGCATTGATATGTCCAAAGATCTTCTAGCTTCTAGTCATTTCTCTCACAACATTTGTTCTCTTGCAACAGCGGTGGCAATGTCGAGAACATTGCCACCATATGGCTCTTGTTTATTTCTAACCCATAGTCTAACCAACATTGATAAAAAAAAAAAATTAATGGATTTCTTTGTCACAAGTAACTTAGACAAATCTCACAACCTTGAAAAGACGAGCAAATCAAAGTGTGAAACCAGCGGAGCAATGCCCAGCTGAAAAGGATGCAATTTACATTAAGTTTATGATACAAAGGTGATGTTGACTTCATTATCTAAAAATAATAATAAATTATTCTTTATTTACCGTCAACAAACGTTTTTTCCATTAAATTTATGAAAAAACAGTAGAAATCTACCTAAAGATTGTCTTCACGGGTTTTTCCCAAGTCTAAATGAAGAAATTGTGGCATTTAACAATTTAAAATTAGAAGATTTCCCAAAATTTTCCACGCGGTTTTGGCGAGTCTAAAAGTTATTGATTTTTATCCTTTTGATTAATGTAATGGTACTGCGGTGATTCATTTAATGTGAGTGCGTGATTCTTTTGATTAATTTAATGGATGCCGCAGGTTCCATTCCCCCCACTCTCGGTGGATGCCGCAGTTTACGGAACTTGACTCTTCCGCTTAACAATCTCACCGGAAACATTCCCGCAGAACTATGCGTTCTCCCCAACTTGCAATGCCTTAGCTTATGGCAAAACAATCTAATGGGTACAATCCCGCACTGCTTGGGAAACGTATCCTCTTTGGACATCATAGCTTTGTCTGAAAACCAGTTGACTGGACACATTCCTGCTTCTCTCTTCAATTGTACGAAGTTTCAAATCATCGACTTAGGCATTCCTTACTTCAAATTTGGGTATGCTGCAATCTTTGTTCTTCAATTTTGATGCTACAGGATGTCATATAATTTTCCTAGCTCTTCCTTAAAATAGGTTGTATGGCTCCTTTGTCTGCTAAAGGCTATACCTAAATTTCATTTGTCTCCAAATCAATAGCATAAAACCTCCAACGATACCCAAATTTCCCATACCTTTCATATTGTAGACCATACACAAGAAGAAATCAAACCCTATAGTTAAGGCTCTATTACAACCGAATTTGTATGCAGGCAAAATAGATCCTAACCCACTAGCACAACCTAGGCGGAAAAAAGGTTATTCCTCATTATCACCTCAACTCACAACCTCTCACTACAGGCTTTGTCTTTAAACCTAAGCCTAGGGGGGTATCCCAATTAGATTGATTGTTTATTTGAGTTTAGATGAATAATATATCGATATTAAAGTTAGTTTAGACTATTGCAAGGCACAATGTATAATATAAATTTAGCTCATGCACTTAGGAAAAAGCTTAAACAACATGTGAGATAGTCATTAACTATAGATGTTCAAATTTAGCTAATGAATTTATTATAATATTCAATAACAATGGTAAACTCAATAGCAATGCTTCTCAAGATATTCAATATAAAAAATAAGCAATGAAACCACACAATATCCCAAATCCACAATTCAAGATAATATCAATTAATAATATTGATTTAGCAATATATCTAACTTGTTCCACTAAATCAATTGTATCTCATCAATTAAGCACAATAACCATTGATTTAGTAAAAGTAGCAATAACCACTTATGTTAGATGAATCCAAATGCCAAGACACCATCAATAGCACTTGGATTATTAGTTATTAGTGATTAGAGCTCAAAGGACTTAGTGGTTAAAACCACTGAAAAATTCCTTCTTGTATCTTAGAAAAATTAACTCTGGAAATTACTAAAAATAATAAAAATGCAAAAGTTCTAGAATTATTATAGCTAAGAAAATTACTAAAAATAGCACTTGAACTTATATCTTTTCCTATCTAGCTATTGCAAATTATGAGTTATATATTATTCGAAAATTGAGGAAAAGTGCAGCAAAGCAATTCTTTCTAGATATCGGATCAATTGCAATAATACCTCAAGAAAAGATCAGTAATAAAATTGTCTAATCATGAGATAAATACCAAAGTTTTGAATCTAGATAATGTTCAATGTGTTGAAAAAGTACCTAGGAAGTGTTTGTTCACCTAGTGGTGCCTTGGGGTGGACAAGAACACTTTAAGTTGTGACCCCTAGTCATATTTAATTAATGAAGTGAGATGCACTTTATATTTTTAAAGTGACTTCATTAAAAGTTAAAAAGTCATGATATCCTAACTTCATATTTTAAATTAAAGTCAAGTGAGTAAGTAATTAGATGAGGGTGTCTCTACTTTATTAAATGTCATGAGGTGCACTAAATGACATTTATTAATTATTAAATGAGCATTTAATGAGAACCATCCATCTAATTTAATATTAACCATTGGATTGAAAGAGAAAGTTATGATGAACAAAAAGGGCTAGGGCAAGGCATTCTAATTCATTATTCATTTTTCGAAGAGAAAGTTTGGAGAGGAGCAAGAGAGAAAACTAGGTTTTGAGAGAAGTCGATCTAGAGAGAAGAAGACAAGCTCTGGGCACATTTCTCAAGGAATCCGTACAGGTTCAGCAATGAAGGAATCCGTACAGCAGGTTTATTTGGCACAAATTTCGAGGTGAAGGTCGTACTGTACTTGTATCTACAGTGGCACAGAATGCAAGAAACTTTCTACACATAAATCGAGAAGAAGTACATCAGCATTAATTGATGTCCATACAGGTCGTACTTTCCACAGATTTCGAGGAAGGTACAATGACATTTATTGTTGTCCATACAGTTTGGTTTTTATGCACAGAATTTGAGGAGGTTTGCACAAATTTCGAGGTCACATGTGGGAGACCGTACAACATTAATTGGCACAATTTTAAGGAACAGAAAATTGGGCAGTTGTACATGGCACAGATTTCGAGAAGAAGTTGAGATAAGTACTGTTGTATATTTTGTGTAATTTCTCTCTCTTAAGAAAATAAAAATTGTCTCTCCCAAGCAGGTTTTCCCTTCGGGGTTTTATCCTGGGCTATTGGCCAAAAATTTCTTGTGTCATTTTAATGGTTGAATGGTTGTTATTAATTTTCGTGTCATTTTAATGGTTGAATGGTTGTTATTAATTTTCTGAGAATGAAGTTATTGGCTGAAAATTAATTTTATGAATTTTAATGTTGAAAAGTATCTCATGTGTTTTAAGTTGAAGCCAATTTTTTATGAAAATTTGTGCATATTGGGGTTTGGGCATTAAACCCTGCATAGAAGCTTCTAAAGCTTGAAACCGGGTTGGGATGTGAAAAACTTTCATGGTGTCCGAGCGCATTTAAAAGTTCAGAAGTTAAACATTCAGAAAATAGGGGTTTACAGAAGAAGAAAAAAAATCAGATTTGAAGAAAACGGTGGTTTGTGGAAAAATTTTCAGATTTGGAGAAGTTAGGGTTTTGAAGAAAATTTTCAAAATTTAGAAAAAGTTCTTGAACAGGTTAGTTGAACATTACAGGTTGTAGCCATGGTGGTTGGACTTAGAGTTGAGTACAGACTAAATGGGGTTGCAAATTTTAGCCCATGGAAGGCTAGAATTAAGTTGATACTGGAGGAAAATGAGCTATGGGACATAGTGAACAGTACAACGGCAAATCCTGTAACAGTTCCTGTTGATGCTACTGATAAGGAAGCCTTTATGAAGAAGGATGTGAAAGCGAGGAGGATCATACTTGATGCCGTGAAGGATCATGTGATCCCTCATATTTCAGCGAAAGATCGTGCTTTTCAGATGTGGACTTCTTTTACCAATCTTTACCAAAGTTCTAATGAGAATAGGAAGATGGTGTTAAGGGAGAAGTTGAATAATGTGCATATGAGCAAAGGGGAAGGCATGGCTTCCTATCTCACCAAGATTACACAGGTGAGGGATGAGCTTGCAGCTGTAGGTGAGGTTATACAGGGCACTGAGATGGTGCGTACAACCTTAAATGGCATAAGTCAACAGTGGAGTGTGTTCGCGCAGACTACTATTGGTTGAGAGAACATGCCTACATGGGATCGTTTGTGGGATGATTTCACACAGGAGGAGACACGCAGAGGATACTTATAGGGCAGTTCATCACATCATAGAGATGATGAGGAGAATGTGGTGTTGGCAGCAAAAGGTAAGAAGAAGAAGAAGCTCAAGAAGGGTCCCAAGGGTGGGGACAAGCAACATACAGGTGAGCAGAAGAAAGACTTGAGTAAAGTCAATTGTTTCGCATGTCAGAAGTTTGGACACTATGCTGTACAGTGTCCGAACAAGAAGAAAAAAGGGCAGCAGACAGTAGCGACAACAAAGATGGATGATTTTTCCTCACGGTTTGAGGAAGAGTTCTCTCTATATGCTGGATGTACAGAGAGGACATCTTTCACCAACAGTGATATGGAGATTAACATGGAGGATCAAATTCAGTGTTCGTTATTGGTTGGCCATTATTTTAGTGCTACCACTACTACTTCCACTTGGTACATTGATAGTGGGGCTTCGATCCATATGACAGGTGTACGTGATGTGTTCACAGAGATGACTGAGACAGGCTTGAGTCTTGAGGTGGTATTGGGAGATGACATAGTTGTGAGAGCAGTTGGGAGAGGGACTATTACCTTTGAGAGGGAGTCCATGCAGCCTATGTCATTGAGGGATGTCTTGTATGTCCCTGGGCTGAAGAAGAACCTTGTTTGAGTTTCCGCTATTGAGGACATGGGCTTTGGAGTATGTGTTCTAGATGGGAAAGTTCATATCTTTCCCAGAGCAGCAGGACCATCTACTTCATGTGCCATTGGAGTTAGATGTGGGAAATTGTACAAGCTTCTCTTCTAGCCTCATCATGCATTAGTCCATACTAGCAGTAGCATCAAGATATGTGAGTTGTGGCACAGGAGGATGGGCCACCTGCATCATTCGACATTGAGGTTGTTAAGGGAGATGTCGACAGGTTTGCCTCAGTTTAGCACAGAGCAGGGTGGTGTGTGTAGAGGGTGTGCTTTGGGAAAGTACACCAAGACTACTTTTCCGAGCAGTGACACCAGAGCAGGTGGGATTCTGTATTTGATTCATTCATATTTATGTAGACCGATGTATTCAACTTCTGTGACAGGTTTTGAGTACTATATCATTTTCATTGATGACCACTCCAAGAAGACGTGGATCTACTTTCTGAGAAGTAAACAATCTCAGGAAGTCTTGCAGAGGTTCCAAGATTTCAAAGCTCTTGTGGAGAACCAAACAAGTAGGAGGATTCGGGCACTCAGGTCAGACAATGGGGGTGAGTACACCTCCAAGTAGTTTGATGAGTTTTGCAGACAAGAGGGCATCCGGAGGTAGTTGATAGTTCCTTACACTCCACAGCAGAATGGAGTTGCGGAAAGGAAGAACAGGGCGGTAGTAGGTGCAGATAGAGCTATGTTTCATGATCAGAGTTTTCCTTTCTTTATATGGGCAGAGGCCTGTAGTACTGTTGTTTATGTTCAGAACAGGAGTCCACACCGAGAATTGGGGTGTAAAAATCCTGAGGAGATTTTCACCGGAAAGAGACCTGAGATAGGTCACTTTCGCATTTTTGGATGCCTTGCATACTCTCATGTCCCTTCTGAGAAGAGGACAAAGTTAGAGCCTACAACGGAGAAAGGCATATTTGTTGGATACGATGAGACTTCGAAGGCTTTTCACATATACCTTCATGCACAGAAGAAAGTTGTGGTGAGGAGGGAAGTCATATTTGAGGAGGAGAAAGCCTTCAGGAAGTCTTATGGTTCCGAGGTGGAGGAGCAGCAGATTGTATCTCCACAAGTGACAGGGTCACAGAGTCAGAATACAAGGTCACAGGTTTCAGGTGTGATTGGGTCACAGGTTATAGGTTCGTTAGTTTTAGGGATCAGTCTACAGGGACTTCTGGTACAGGGAAAGGTTCACGAGTCACAGGTTCACAGGTTTCACCTTCATGTGATCAAGTGGTACAGGTTCAGGATCACCAGGCTTAGGATCTCATAACACAAGTACTTCTTCAGGTAGACAGTTGTCTGATGAGGAGGCTATGGAGGAGCACCTACAGGAGGAAGCTACTTCCAAGAAACATAAGCCAAGTTGGCTTAAGGATTTTGTGAAGGAAGCTGAGTAGTCTGTGGGACCGCCCAAGAGGGTGGTCAAGGAGAGTAAAGCACCATAGAGATTTTCCAGTTATATGGTAATGATGACTAGCTTGAGTGATTCCGAGCCTACTACATTTGAGGAGGCTAACCCACACCAGGTTTGGAGAGATGCCATGATGGAAGAGTACAAATCCATCATGAAGAATGGGGTGTGGGAGATTTTTCCGAGACCATAGGGGAAGTCAGTGGTGACTTCAAAGTGGCTCTATAAGATCAAGCGTGCTGCAGATGGCAGGATCGACAAGTACAAAGCTCGTTTTGTTGCACGAGGGTTCTCACAGGTAGAGGGAGTTGATTACTATGAGACCTTCGCATCGGTTGCTAGATTTTCTTTGATCATAGCAGTGATCTCCGTTGTGGCAGATATGGGTTGGAGGATTCATCAGATGGATGTGAAAACCGCTTTTCTGAATTGTTTTCTACAGGAGGAGGTATATCTAGAGCAGCCTCAGGGCTTTGAGATAAATGCGAGAGATTCACATGTTTGTAGGCTGAAAAATGCCTTGTATGGTCTAAAGCAAGCCCCTCGGGCTTGGTATTCCAAGATTGATTCTCATTTTCTATCGATTGGGTTTCAGAAGAGTGAGGCAGATCCCAACCTATACTACATTGTGGTTGGTGGTGTTCTGCTCATTCTTCTGCTATATGTTGATGGCTTGTTCATTACGGGAGGAGAGCACATGATTGAAGCTTGTAAGAAAGATCTTGCTTCAGAGTTTGAGATGGTCGACCTTGGACTGGTGCATTACTATATGGGGATGGAGGTATGGCAGGAGGATGGACATGTTTTCCTGAGTCAGGGAAAGTATGCTGCAGACATTCTGAAGAGATTTCAGATGGAGGGTTGCAGGGCCATGTCCACACCTATGACCACCAACTGGATGAAGCTTCATGCTTCTGAGGGAGAGTTGGTGGATCCTACATTATATCGTCAGTTGATTGGTTCATTGATGTATTTGGCCAACACCAGGCCAGATATGAGTTTTGCAGTTAACACTCTTAGTCAGTTCATGGTGGAGCCCAGGAAAGTGCACTGGATAGTTGCAAAACATGTGTTGAGATACCTTTCTGGTACTGTAGATTTTGGTTTGGACTACAGGAGATCTGATGGAGTGGGATTGGTTGGCTTTACAGATTCAGATTGGGCAGATAGTGTTTCGAACCAGAAGAGCACTTCCGGTTGTTGTTTTAGTTTGGGCTCAGCAATTGTGTCTTGGTTCAGTCGGAAACAGAAGTCCGTAGCATTGAGTTCTGTAGAGGCCGAGTATATGGCTGCCAGTCAAGCCAGTTGTGAAGCCTTATGGCTTCGCAAGTTGATGGTTGATTTATTTGGTCAGGTGATGGGACCCACTGTGATACATTGTGACAATCGGAGTTGCATCAGGCTCTCTGAGAATCTGGTATTTTATGACAAGTCTAAACACATTGAGATCAGGTATCATTTCATTAGAGATTATGTTCAGAGAGGAGCAACACAGTTGCAGTATATTTCTACTCATGAGCATGTGGTTGACATTCTCACGAAGTATTTGGGTAGAGGGAAGCATGTCTATTTCAGAGACTAGATGGCAGTGGTGAAGAACACCTTCCTCGGTAAGAGGGAGTGTTGAAAAAGAACCTAGGAAGTGTTTGTTCACCTAGTGGTGCCTTGGGGTGGACAAGAACACTTTATGTTGTGACCCCTAGTCATATTGAATTAATGAAGTGAGATGCACTTTATATTTTTAAAGTGACTTCATTAAAAGTTAAAAAGTCATGATATCCTAAGTTCATATTTTAAATTAAAGTCAAGTGAGTAATTAATTACATGAGGGTGTCTCTACTTTATTAAATATCATGAGGTGCACTAAATGACATTTATTAGTTATTAAATGAGCATTTAATGAGAACCATCCATCTAATTTAATATTGACCATTGGATTGAAAGAGGAAGATATGATGAACAAAAAGGGCTAGGGCAAGGCATTCTAATTCATTATTCACTTTTCAAAGAGAAAGTTTGGAGAGGAGGAGCAAGAGAGGAAACTAGGTTTTGAGAGAAGTCGACCTACAGAGAAGAAGACAAGTTTTGGGCACATTTCTCAAGGAATCCGTATAGGTTCACCAGTGAAGGAATCCGTACAGCAGGTTTATTTGGCATAGATTTCTAGGTGAAGGTTGTACTGTACCTGTATGTACAGTGGCACAGGATTCGAGAAGCTTTCTACACAAAAATCGAGAAGAAGTACATCAGCATTAATTGTTGTCCGTACAGACCATACTTTTCACAAATTTTGAGGAAGGTACAACAACATTTATTGATGTCCATACAGTCTGGTTTTTATGCACATAATTTGAGGAGGTTTGCACAAATTTCGAGGTCACATATGGGAAACTGTACAACATTAATTGGCAAAGTTTTCGAGAATAGAAAAGTGGCCAGCCATACATGGCACAGATTTCGAGAAGAAGTTGAGATAAGTATTGTTGTATATTTTGTGTGATTTCTCTCTCTGAAGAAAATAAAAATTGTCTCTCCCAAATAGGTTTTCCCTTCGGGGTTTTATCCTGGGCTATTGGCCAAAAATTTCCTGTGTCATTTTAATGGTTGAATGGTAGTTATTAATTTTCTGAGAATGAAGTTTTTGACTGAAAATTAATTTCCAGAATTTTAATGGTGAAAAGTATCTCATGTGTTTTAAGTTGAAGTCAAATATTTATGAAAATTTGTGCATACTGGGGTTTGGGCATTAAACCATGCAGAGAAGCTTCTAAAGCTTGAAACTGGGTTGGGATGTGAAAAACTTTCACGATGAAGTACACAATTTTTTTTTATTTTTTTATAAATTTTTTATGAAAAATAAATGTGAAAATAAAAGGGTAAACAACGATTGTAATTTCTAGATTTGTATTCCATGTTAATTTTATAAAATAAAATTGATCTAAGCTATTACCAAGGAATAATTAACAAATTTCTGAATTTTAATATTTTATGAATAGAAAATCTAGAAATAAAGAAGATCTATTCAAGGTCTATTAATATATCTAAGTGAAATATAAAATATTTTTTGGATTTTTCTTTTAGGGATAGATTTCACTTACTAAACAAAAAGTTAAAAGTCATTTAATTTTGTTTTTATGGATGGTTGCAAGAGAAATAAAAGAGACACGTACTTTACCTTTTTTTGGAGCTGTGGAATCAACAAAAAAAAATCACCAATGCACTTGTTCCACAAATATCATCTAGAAAGAATAAGTGCTCAAGGCCTCCAACCCTTCATAAATCTATTAGAAGCTATAATCATGCAAACAAAAAGGGAGGATGGACTCCTCTTCTACTTTTACTTGAGTGAAACCCTGCACTACAAGGAATTAGATTTGCAAAAAAAATTAAAATATAAATTCCAATTTATATTAAAAATCTATCAAAATTTACAAAGAAAAAGAAGCCAAGTGGCTATTAAGCATGAGTCCAAATTTATGCTAGTAAAAACAATTCCCCACTATCTATCAAAACAAATACACGTGTCTTATGATTAAATCAACTGCTTAAGACTAAACTTTATGCTGAGTTTTCCACTGGCCAAGGGTTATGGCCACCAAAAACTATTAGAGGGAAAATCCATACCACTAAACAAAACACGGAACCAGAATGGAGGAGCAGTCTGCTCATAATTAATCTAATCCTCATCATAAATGAAAATGGGAGGAGAGGCATGTTGTGTATCACTTGGGCATTCTGGTTTTGCTCCCAAAGGCTTTCCTGGCTCGAAATGCTGAGAAGAAAAACAATAGATCATATGACTGTCCTGCAAATTCATATGGGATTGGATGAATGGATTTCCTGTTAGATCCCAAGAAAGAGCATTAAGCTTAGCGTTAATTACATAATCCATGTCAACATGCGCTTGAGTGAGGTGACAAACCCAACCTTCCAATCTATCCATTCGGGCATGCAAGATTAATCCCTAAGAACCATCATGAAAATGCTCTTCTGTGAAATCTGAGAGTGCTTTGTCTAGTAATGCTTTTGTTTGCCACATGCAGCCCAGGGTCTTGGCGTATTGAGTCTCCCTAGTGTGGGAGGCACCCGAATCCTCCATCATATTCCCCTCTAGCCGTGGGGTGGACTGATGTTTCAAAAAATGCCTTTGCTTTCACCTGCTCGCAAAGAGCTAGACGCATGTGGGATCAGCAGGGACCGGCTGTGGTCTTCTGCTCAATGGTTTTGGAGTGCACCATGATTAAATCCAAACCAAAGAGAAGACATGCAATATAGGAATGAAAGCGCGGGGGGCACGATTGATACCAAACAGACTTGAATGAGTGAGAAAAATGTGAATGGTATCCACTGTGGAGGTGAAGGCATGGATAACCTATTCGTTTCCTGAGCAAAATCATTAACCATATCATCGTCAGATCAGGTCTTGTACTGAGTCTGGAGAGGGGCGTATAATCCATGAATGCTGACATGATGAGAAGCTTATGTGGAGGGAAAGCTAAGATTGAGTTGCAGTCTCATGAGTGAGTCAGATTTTCTAAAACTTGTCATTATGCCAGTCAAGAGGAGGCCTCCCATAGTTATGAATATGCTGACAGAACAAACGCTTGGTGGTTATCCTTGCAAGATACCTAGTGGGGTAGTCATGCATGGGCGAGTGGCTTGGGGTAGTACAACACCCAACCTAGGGAGATTTACAAAATATTAATAAGGATTAGTACAAAGAAAAACCTCCCTCTATGCAAGAAAATCAATTGAAACTATAATAAAATCACTCCATATATCCAATCCCTTTGAACAATATTGCCCCTAAAGAAGCTCAAGAAAAATAGAACACAATGATAGCACGATGTTATCTCCAATAGAAAAACCATGAACATTAAAAATACTATGAACAATGAGAAGCTCCAAGATATGACCTCCAAAGCCAAAGAAAATTTTCTTTTAGAATAATGTCCTACACAAAGATAGCTCTCTTGTAGCACCAACAACCAACAAATGAAATCAGAGAGGAGTGATCTTTATATAGGATGAGAGACTGGACCTCTTCTCATTAAACAATTTTTTTCCTAGAAGACACAAAACTTTAACTAAAACCTTATGGCATGGTAAAACAATAATAAAAATATTTGTAAGGGTTGAGACAAGTCAAAAAAGGGGTACATTGGCCTAAAGGAGGAAAATGATTCGGTTAGGAGGGGATGAGTTGGCTAAGAGAAGGGGGAGGGGTCTCAAAGAAAGGATACAACTCACATGTGTGAGCAAATAAATCTCAAAAGAGGATCACAACTTTTTAAGTGGCAGTTCTAAGTTTTCCAACTTCCTCAATATTTATCAGATTTTCAATTATAACTACTTTTCAGAAATCCCACAACCACTCTAGATTTAATGACTTTAAGATGGAAAAATTCTATGTACTCATTCAAAAGATAATTACTCTCAAAGATAGGGTATGAGGCATCTTAAGTGGATTGCATGACGATATGTGAAACTGCATAAAAATATGTTGAGGATCTCACATTAGAAGGGGCAACTTTGATTTATAAAGTTAATAAATAATTTAAACATTAAACCCAAAGTTAGACTTAGGGAAAAACAATCCTAACCTTCTAACTTGTTTTAACCACTAACACATTTAAATTATTGTAAACCAAGTGTCCATGGTGTCTAAATACATGAGATGTTTATAATACATTGACTCGTAGGGCTCAGGTATTCAAATGTATGGTGAGTTGCACCTAGGAAATGTCCCTGGCTTAAAGGATTTTCAAGTGAACAAAACTTGGAAGATATACGACTGTGAAGATGCAGACAATCCTTAGTAAAATAACACTTCAGAAACATTCTCTTTGTGCAACCGTCATAGGAGAGCTGAGTAGGTGTTATAACTTTCCATTTACATATAGAAGATACATCTCAGTTACATTATTACATTACATCACATCACAACCATGGATCACTTTATACAAATTACATAGTTTACATAATTGGCTTAGAAAAGCCATGCATTGAACATCATATATATCATCGACATTTGTACCCCTTGGATAATTCCTCGTACAATATGAGGGGAAACATTTGGCTCCAACTGTGAGACATGTGCTTGATATTTGGAGAGCATTCGAGAACCCCAAAATCTATAACTTGACATTTGCACATTCTCAACAAAATGCATCAACAGTACCATGATATATAGAAATGAAACCAAGATGTAATGGCAACGAAAACATTAACTAAATGTTATGCAATAAATAATAAAATAAAACGAAAATTGAAACTAAACTAAAGCCATAATGAAAACCTAATCTAATGTCCATGCTAAAGAGCTTATTCATCATACATTATTATAAGCATGAGATGAGGAAAAAACTAGGTGTAATCATATAACCAATGTAACCAAATACTTATCTCATCGATGATAAAATATCTTTCATTGTGTTCGGTTACCAACTAAAACAAAGCTATGTCAAAATCCACATAAAGACAAACCAACATATCCATGAGATGCAAGCCAAAATCTAAAATGTGCTATGAGAAATACCAAAATCACTAAAATCAAGCAAAGAAGGGTATGAACCATCACAAAAATTTTCTATTGAGGATTTGATAGAACTTATATAAGTATCATGTCATTAAGAATCAACTCCTCGTCCTCATAATTCATCCCCTCAAGCAGCAAGGGCTTAAGGGGATCTTCAATGCTGCAACATTTCTCTAGACTTGTTTCAACATTAGTCAACAATGAAATATGAGAAAATTTTCTAGAGTTAAAATATTTTTGGAACCCATTTTAAGGCGTGAGAACATCAATTAGCTTGCTGATTTTTTTTTAAATTAATGTTTAACTAAAAATATTGATTTCCCAAGCAAATTCTTGCACTATAAGGTAATTTCCTTCTGAAAACACATACCAAAGATAAGAAAAGAAAAAGGAACTAGGTGGCCGGAAATTTATGTCATGAAAACCCTGTTGTACCATAGAATTTCCATCCCCTAAATCATCTCTTGTATTTGAAGAGTTATGCATGCAAATATCAAAATATGAAAACCCTGTTGTACCATACAATTTCCATCCCCTAAATCATCTCTTGTATTTGAAGAGTTATGCATGCAAATATCAAAATATGAAATTAAATCGACTAATTGTTTTTTGAACTTTTATACTTATAAACTTGCTCCAAATGGCTAGGAAAATATGCATTGCAATCCTTTAAACGTGGCTTGAAATTACCTTGGAAATTTTGCAATAAATCAATTTCAAATATTGGAGATGTCTGAAATAAATCTGTAATATATTCAATATGATGCCAAAAATATGCATTTAAAATAAATCTGTAATCATATATTCAATATGATGCCAAAAATATGCATTAGGAATGAGGGCATATGGCAGCAAGTCCTGTTTTAAATTTGGTTGTTCCAAAGCTTCCAAAATTGCAATTTATTCATTAAATATATCACTATAAATTTCATAGATGGAATCACCAAAAACTTCTATAAATTCCATGTCCATATATGATCATTAAGTTGAAATCTTGCATCTAAATGATCATGAAAATGAGAGATGCATGCACTATCATCCTCATCATAAAACTAGGGCTTATCGTCAACATTTTTCCTCGAAGTCACTATAAGATAAATAATAAATTTCAGATTGATTAAAAGAATTTAAGCTCACCAAACCCTCATCAACACGAGAAAGAGAAATAGATGCATCGGTGTCTTCATTGTGAACCTCTTCACATGTTTCTTTAATGGGCAAGTGAAGTAGCTCCTGAATAAGGTCCTTCACCAACGACTCTTCATTTTCTTCATGGGCTGCGTGGATCTCTTCATTTGCTTCTTCAATAAGTTCTTCTTCAAGGGCTTCTTCGTTTGAAATGTCAAGCCCTATAATTTCTTTGGATATGGTGATAGAATTGTGATTACTTTGTTGCCAATGTAATTAACCAAGGAAATGTAGGGATCATATCTTGCATTTATTTCATGCAAGATAATGTTTGAGGGATTCTCTTCATAGGCATTTATAGCATCAACAATTTTCCCTTTAATTCAATACAGAGTAACACCCAAATATATGCATCTTCAATTTCTGTATTTTCATCATTATCATCAATCCAAAAAATTTGAACTTTTTAACAAAATATGGAAATGATTTGATCACCTTAGGGATGAAACTATAATACCAATACCATGCAAATTTTCCTTGCATTGACAATGCAAACATCTTCATCAATCACATTAATTTTTGCAGCATACTCCATGAAAAATGTAAGATGTTTGACAACCATGCTAGTCTTCCTATTAAAATTTGGAACATAGGTAGTCCATGTGTCCCTGTGAAGTTTACGTGGATATGAAAGAATACATGAGAAATTTGGAAAAGGATCCAATAATTTTTCCCATCCTCACCACTAGATTAGAGGAAGGGGAGATAGCCTCCCACGAGGAGACCCGAAGAAACTTCGCCACATTCCTCCACCCAACACGGAAATAAGCTACAGCACGAGAAGGGGACACCCCACATAGATGACACATTTTACTTTGGAGATTACATCGGTGGGAAATGGGTCGAAATTAAGATGTGAAAAGAGAAAACAAAGGGGAAAAATGAAAGAATTTCAAAAGGATTAAACTGTTAACTCTACCCCTAAGCTTATGAAATATAATCCCCCCCATTTTTTAGCTTTTAGGAAGTCATCTTCTTTCTTCAAATTTTAGCATGAGATTATAAAACCAAAAATGAGTGGAGTCGCCAAGATAAGCTTCAAAGCCTTCAAAATGTTGCATGCACTCACCTCTACATACAACAACACCTTGAGAATTTCTCCTTGATGAATACCTTTTAGGATTATTTTTGGTGGGATCTATTTAATACTGAGAGGAGGGTGAATCAGTATGAGCACAGTTATGAACAGTTTTTATCTTCTTAACTGATTAATTCTGAAATTTAATTATACATCCACCATAATAAAACATTCATCCACATATGCACAAAAACACAGAACACACACAATTTTTACGTGGAAACCCAAACAAGAGAAAACCACGGAATGCTTTTTTATAATAAAAAGATTACATTCAAGGAAGCACCAAATGGAAGAAGGCACCAACCTGAAGGAAGCACCAACTCCCTGATTTACCAACACCAACTGGAAGGAGGCTATGATCCCCTGCTCCTTGCCCCGTCCTACCATCCAAACATATAAGAATAAGATATTTCTCTGCTAAAATGTTGATCCATGAACACTTATGATAATATGACGTTCTTTATGTTGTGCACACCTCCTGCAACCTTGATATATTGCAATTGTTTTTATGTATCAAGAAATTCATTTGAACACTTCACACCTTTACAATTGACTCCGCACTCCACGGACTATGTGTTGCATCATCAACTTTTGCAGTCCGCGCTAAGTTTTTGTATGTTGTTCTGCTTCTGCGTTACTACTCTTCACATGATACTACATATCAACCCATAAACTGTTGTTCTAACTTCGTGCATCAGTATTAGATGAAATTGCGTACCTTCTAAAATGTGTTCATTCTGTCTTGGTGCAACAAGATTCAGGTAATTTGCGACCTTTTGGTGCATCATATGATTCGTCCTTTATTTTTAACACACTTATCTCATATCAGCATTACCATAAGGTGCATCTCTTACTGTACCGCAATTCTATCTTAGTGCATCAGATAAACTTCTTCACTTTGTGCATCACAAGATATACTTCAAATATTAGATCATCTAAGACTGTATGTGTGTTTTCTGCAATACTATCATACAGTCCTCACGCACTTGCACATATTCTGTAATTCTGTCTTTATGTCTTCATGCAACTGTCACAGATTCAAAGCATCATTATGCGCATTGTCAGCTATTCCATTCCTCTGCTTGTGCGCACTCGGCTCTCTGCTAGATCATCATGTTCTGGTTCCACAAGCCCTTAATGCCCTGAGTATAAAAATATTGATAAATCTGCATCTTCCAGCTTTCCACTTACAAGCCTTTCATCCTTGCTCTCAAGCTTACTTCAAATCTTCAACTTGCTTCTTACTTATACTTGTCCTGCAGAGATTGTATGTCCACAAGTTGGCTGTGGCTTTCCTTCTTCTTTGCTTGACGGTTCATGCTTCCACCACTTGTCATGTTCAACATTATTGAGGTGTCATATCTTGTGGGTCTTGCACATACATGGTCCTCACCTTAGTGGGACTTTCACCCTTGCGGTGTGGGCTTGTTCCCTTGATGTACCATTTCTTGGGGACTTGCACACTTGTCATCTTCAACTGCTACATTCTTCTTGGTACTTGTGCGTGCTTCAACAATTGAAAGCTTGTTCCGAATGGCGAGTCTTGCACGCTTTTGGAACTGCATAACTTTTCAACCATTTCTTGTTTCAAGATGCTTGCAGACTCCCAAACCTTTCCCAATCAACTCTTTGGCTTGCTTGCGCACTCTCGAACTTCTGTCCAATCAATTCATTGGATTTCTTGTGCACTCCTGAAATTTTGTCCAATCAATTCTTTGGCTTTCTTGCGCACTCCCGAACTTTTGTCCAACCAATTCTTTGGTTTTTACCTTGAAGGAATATGTGTTCAGGTACACAGGGTACTACCAAAGGACCGAACACCAAGAGCAACCACTTCACATAAACAGATCACAGATCAACACACCGATGTTTTGACGTGGTTTAAACCCTCTTGAGGGAAACACTCCACGGCCCCAGCCAAATAGCTTCTACAGGACAATTTATCATGCAAAGAAAGAAAGTTACAAATGAGCTTCTCATAATCGATCAACTAAACAATGACCCTCCATGCTCTTTAAATAGAGATCATGGACCAATCGGGTGTTAAGCCACAGATCAAGGTTAGGTTTGATCTAAGAGAAGTTGAGCCGTCGGATCACTCTATGTCGGGAACATATCGTGACCGTCGGATTAAGTATTTACAAATGCATACTAATGCATACTAAAGAAACACACTATCCCTAACGGATATATTACACAAGTTGATCTTAACTAACTCCTAAGTGTCTAAATATCCTAACATCCCCCCTTAAGAACAACTTGGGATAGGATTGAAGGATTTACAAAAGTGACACTATTAGGAGAAGGAAGGAGGCATTAGAGCCTATCCCCCCTTAATGACAAGTTCCTGAACTCCTAACATAGATCGAAGTTTAGAAAACTTCGCTTCTGTAAGAGACTTGGTGAATATGTCTACAACTTGATCATCTGTAGGGCAAAAGAGCACTTCAAGAACACGATCATAAACAAGATTTCTGATGAAGTGCATATGTAGCTCAATGTGTTTGTTGCGTTGATGTAGAACTGGATCTCTGGAGTCAAACTTTCTGCCACTTGTACTTCACCTGAAGTCGATGCCACCTTGTATCGTCAGCTTGTTGGTAGTCTCTTATACTTGAATCATTCCTGTCCTGACCTTTCCTTTGCCGTTGGTCATGTTGCCCGTTATATGCAGACACCTCATGAAAGTCACTAGAAAGCAGCTAAAAGAATACTTCGATATATTCGAGGTACAGTTCAGTTTGGGATTCATTACAGTATAGGGGGGAAACCTTTGTTGGTTGGTTTCACTGATTCAGATTGGGCCAGCGATCCTGATGATCGAAAGTCTACTGCAAGTTGTTGGTAGTACGGCTGCCGTGACACCAAAACCCGCAGGTGATTGGTAAACTCACCACTGCCAGATTTCAAGGATCCACAAGAGGCGATTAGTCCCTTGTCACGATACAACGGGGAGCGCTGACTACTTGCAATTTCGTGCAACAATCTCCCCCTCATCACGAGCCGAGTGTGTATCGAACTCATGATCTCTGGCTCTGATACCAAGTTCGGGTACACATGGTACTACCAAAGGACCGAACACCAAGAGCAACCACTTCACATAAACAGATCACAAATCAACACACTGATGTTTTGACGTGGTTTAAACCCTCTTGAGGGAAACACTCCACGGCCCCAGCCAAATAGCTTCTACGGGACAATTTATTATGCAAAGAAAGAAAGTTACAAATGAGCTTCTCATAATCGATCAACTAAACAATGACCCTCCATGCTCTTTAAATAGAGATCATGGACCAATCGGGTGTTAAGCCACAGATCAAGGTTAGGTTTGATCTAAGAGAAGTTGAGCCGTCAGATCACTCTATGTCGAGAACATATCGTGACCGTCGGATTAAGTATTTACAAATGCATACTAAAGAAACACACTATCCCTAACGGATATATTACACAAGTTGATCTTAACTAAATCCTAAGTGTCTAAATATCCTAACAATATGACTGGATGGCCTTGAGACCTGCACCTGTACCACATTTATTTAGGATGGATGCACTTCTGTATATACTACGTCATACTGGCATCCATATACTTCTTCAAAGTATTTCTTTAAACTGGCATAGAAATATACTTCTTCAAAGTGGATTTCATATATTTCTTCAAGCTAGCACAAGAATACTGAATCCTCTTTGAGATCAATTGGCATCAATGATAACCAATGTTCAACAATCTCCCCCTTTGCCATTGATGTCAACACTTTTAGAAGCTATGCATGATCATCCTTTAAAGATTGTATGCTTCATATGTGCTTGTCACAATACTCCCCCTGTGCTCTTTTCCAGTTTGAGCCTTTGACATCTGCGTATGTTGTTGTCAATAATTTTTTTGCTTTCTAATACTTCTGCACGGATCGCATGCTTACAATAATTGTGATAATGTTGTTGCATGCTTCATGATAAAATCCATTCTCTTTCTCCCCCTTTGACATCAATTGCAAAGAGGTGCCATCACTACCCAATTATTGGTTCTCATTTCTTATGTTTTGTGTTGGCCTTCGAGCATCTGTTTACTTGGATAACTCCCCCCAACTTCATGCTTCATTCTTTCGTTGGGTTTTCTGCACTGATACCTTGCAATCTATACATTGTTTTAATAACTATCTCAGATATGCTCCCCCTGTACAGTTTCTATATTCCTTCTTATATTGATCTTTTGTTCCTGTCATAATAGTTAACAACACTTCATTATTCCTTATTAAAATATTCATGTAATCTTCCTGTTGTTCCAACTACGTAGTACCAAATTCTAGGTGCTTCTGGTTTTGCACTGTCTTTCCCATCGATTTCTTTCTGCATCTAAATTTTTCTTAAGTCGAATTTATTGCACTGCAACTACCTTTGTTACCTTTTCTGATGTCGCATCCCTTGTCACAACAACAACAACAACAAAAATCACGTTTTTCCACCTTTCAGCCAGCTTGGAAATAAAAGGATATGACAATCAGTTCGTGTGGAAACCTTGATGTGTCACATTCGTACTTGAACCTTTTGGGAAACATCATTCCGATCGCATAGAAAACTAAATTATATTTCCACTTTTTGTACTTTTTCCCAAATTCATTAAATCATGCATTTACTTTTGGTGACTCCACAACCAGCTTTGGATCACGTAGACTTGAATGCGATTTACTACACATCTCTTCAACTTAATTCCACTTGCACGAAAAAAATAGCATCCGATTCTATAAGAGAGCTGTGAAATGCCTGGTTCATCACCTTTGTTCTTCTACCATCTTACTCTGCGTCACATTGCCTCCTTATCTTTCATCTTCTCTGATCATGGCTTCCTTCTTTAAGAAGTTCAATGATTCTCTTGACATTGTGCACCTTGTTGTTCAATCACAGCAATCAAAGTTTACTCATCTGAGAGTTGTCATGGGAATTTGGCAGGGCCAAATGAAGGAGTCTGAATTCAATCATCTATATGCTCAGTCAAAGGTGAACCATAGCCACGCAGAAGGATTAACTAATATGAGAAAACGGGTTGAATTCCTAGAGAAGAAACAATAGCGAATTCTCGACATGCTGAGCACAATTTGGGCTGAGCACTCATTTGATAGTGTGTCATCTACAACACCGTAGCTTTATCCCCTGTGGCCAACTTCTGAGTATAACGAGTTGGTTCCAATGGATTTGGAGCTTCGTCTCGCACAACAACCAGACGTAGAGTTAAACCTTGAATTGTGACTTTGAGTTTTGTTTGTCGCAGCCTTAATTATCTTCTTGAACTTGCATGTTGGCCTCAGCATGATGTATCTTTTGTTCTTGATCAATTTTGTTCTCAATCAACAAAAGACTCATGCATTTTGTAAAAACACAAATTTTGAATACAATACAATATGTTTATGTATCTACGCAGACTCATGTGTGTTCTTTCAACAATGCTCATTTGAACTTTTCTTCATCTTGTTCTATGTATATTGAACTAATTCTAACATACCACATCAACTAACTAATATACATATCTTTTCTTATCAATAATACTGAAGATGTTTTCTGCAACAATCCAACTTAACACATATGACTTTTTCAACATTAACATTTATGCAACAGACATCTTAAAACTATAGCCTTCACTAATATACTCCTTGAATTCTCAATATGCATCGTGTTGAATTCAAGGGTCTCATTCAATCTCTTGGTGATCAACAAGAGGGCCAGCAATTACTTGCTACTTTGGATTTACTTGGATTGTCAGCTTCTTCTACACATTTTTTAGAAGATTTCCTTACCCAAGTTTTCATGTGCACATTTCCATTCTGATTCTACGCATGATTGTCTCCTTGTTTGGTCCTTATATTGCGACAGATGTTAGGTAGAATATATTCATCAAGACAATTTATTGTTTTTTGACAATACATAGCCTTGTGTCCAAAGCCATCACAAGCATAACATCTCATAGTGTGATAACACTTAGCAATATGACCAATAGAGTTGCACCTTGCACACTTCACTATGTTAGTCCTTCTTCATGTAGTGTAATAGAAAGAGTTGTAATCATTGAAGGAATTTTCTGTAATACCCCCATTTTGACCCTTAGAATGTATTGGCTTTATATTTGAATATTGTGCATACGTGATGTATAAATTCCTAGCGTGGAGCTCAAGGCCAAGGCCCTACTAGTGAATGATCGGATTTAAAAAGAAAGTACTTTTATATTTTGTGAACCATGTGCTAGAAATCCATGGGAAATTGTAAAAACATGTAAATATTTATAATGCAAATGAAATTCCAAGAGCTAGCTATGGAAACAACTAAAATGAGGGGGTTGTACGTATCCACTAGGGAGAGGCGAGGGGTTGGGGGATTTAAACTTTTGTTTCCAATTGTCATTTTGAGAACCCATATTGACTAGTATGTTGACATTTCATTATGTTAGGAAGAGGCAGCTGAGAAATCAACTCATGAAATTAATGGAGCATGGGGAAGTTCAGAAATTTGTACGGAAGGTTATGGGATTAGTTTACTTGGCCCAAAAGTCAATTTCCCCAATGAAAGTTCGTTTTCCATCATCCCCATGGGATAACACAGGAACAAGACATCAATTCTCAGACGTCTTTGCATTCCCAGTAGTAAAGAATTGCAGAAATCGCAACCAGGAAAGAAGCCACGATTTTGAGTGCCAAAAACGCCCAAAATTTGATGTGAGCAGCAAACTCTTATAGGGAATCCATAGGCATAAACCCTGGGGTGAATTTGAGAGTGTAAAATTCTCTTAAATTCATAGGAAGGCTTAGATTTGGAAGCTGTGAAATTCAATTTCGTTTTTGGGAGTCATGTGGCTAGAATTTGGAAAAATCCAAGAGTGGACCGAATTGGGAGAGAGATCAGAGGTTGGAATTGCTTGATAAACACATTGAAGGAAAGGATCTCTATGGATCTAGCAGCTTGTACCTTTCTATTCCCACCCTGAAGAGCACTGGAGGGAAGTGGCGCCTGAGGTGCGCCTGAGGGACTTTGTAGCAGAGAAAGGGACCTTCCTTATGTTGGGTGTGGTACGTATTGTGGGTTCCAAGGCTGTCTAAGATCAATTGAGATGCCTGTATCTATGTGGTTGAGCTCACCAACTTAGTATTATCCTTCCCTATCTCCCTGATAGCTTGAAAAACCCAGCTGTATGATGGCTTAGCATGAGTATTTGTGACTATGGTAGTGAGTGAGCCTGAGTAGTTCCTCCTTAGTGGATACATAATCCAGCTTGGGGGTGGTCTCTTAGCTGAAATAATGTAGACTGGGTAGAGACCTACAGATGGGTGGAATGTTTCCCTTCCATATCTAGTTGCTTAGATAGCTCCAATTAAAGATAAGTGTTTACTATTTATTTATGATAAAATTGTGTATTATGGATGATTGTTAATTATGCTAAATTGAATGAGATGACCTAGTTTGAATGATCCAGTTAGATGCATGTGTATAGCATGGGATTTAGTTTATCTCTGTGCATAATTTGATTGTGTGCATGTGTTGAATATGCTGATATATGCATGTTGTGTGTGTGTCATTGATTTAATTTCCATCGTGTATCTTTAATATGCATTGCACACACATTTAAATGGTAATGAATTTGATAATGTGGCTTTAGGGACGAGCTTTAGCACCCCGTACGCCCGTCATGTTCCCTCCCCTGGTCAAAATGATGGGAGGGGACATGACATAGTGGTATCAAAGCCAATGGTTGCAACACTTGGGTTGTCTGGGTCGGAACCTACACCTACAGGCAATAATTAGAAATGCACAGGAGGTGTTGGTGAGTGTTTGGTGAAATTGTGGGATCAATTATGGCCAAAAATAAAAATCTACAACTATTGAAGAGGATCACACCGTTTTGTAGAGCTCGCCGAGATCTTTCCGACGATACCCATTTCCTCAAAAATGGACTTTGGACGTGAAAGATATCGACATTGGCATGGTTGTGGGAGGTTGAAGTTAGTAGTTCCAATTTCTGACTCCCCACATACGGAAGGTTGTAGTCAGATTCGAGAGGTCGGGGGTAGTTTAACGAATTTGGATTTGCTTTGCCGACTTCTGAATCTCGACGTACGGAGGGTAGCAGTTGGAGTCTGGAGATCGGGGGTAGTTTGACGAAGTTGGAGTTGCGGTGTCGACTTCCGACTCTCAACGTGCAAAAGGTAGCAATCAGAGTCGGGAAGTCGAGGGTGACGGGTCAGTATTGGTGTTGTGGTGCCGACTTCCGAATCTCGACGTGCGGAAGGTAGAATTCAAAGTCGGGAAGTCGAGAGTGGTTTTTCAAGTTTGTCTTTTCGATGCCGACTTTCGACTCCTGACGTATGAAACATAGTAGTCAGAGACGGGAAGTCAGAAATGGCTCCTATAGACCAGTTGTGCATTCCAACTTCCGATTTCCAATCGGAAAAGTAAGAAAGGATTGGGAAAAGTTGGAAAGGTTTGGAAAGGTCGAGATCAGTTGAGTTGGGGTCGGGACGTCGGGATTAAAAAATATATAGAGAGAGCCCAAAAATTGTTTCAGCCATAGCAGGTGTAGTTTAACTCAGAATTTAATGAGGACTGCAGCATTCAGACACCATTAGTGAAGGTCATGAAAACAACAGTGAGTAGCCTGAGCTAGTTTTGCTCCGATTTGACAAAAAAATTGAATTAGGGACTTTCAAAGATCAGTGTCCCGAGACCATATGGGAGCTCAATTTGGGCCAAAATTGCTAAGGTGCGGTTATGGACCAGGAACACAGTTAAATATAGAAGCTTGGGTCCAAATTCAAAAAGGTGTGAAGCCAGGGTGTGAAAGAAGGCCAAAATGCACTATTTTGGAGCACTTTTTGGGGATTTTGAAAAGCTTGCAGGAGACAAAAGTGACCCCAAATGTCAAAACCAGAAAAATTATTGAACTCGACATTTCACCTACTCATTAAAACAAGCAACTTTCGTTGACTATTTTTTTCCAGAAACGATTAGTTTGGGAGATAGTCATTTTTGCCAAAAATTCCAAGATTTGGAAAAGTTGCAAAAGTCAAAAGTAGTCAAAATCATAATTTTATAGAAGTTGACTACTGCATCATATCGGAGATATGAAAGTTTCGAAGTGATCCTTATTATATGAACTAACTTCTCCCGATAGAATTTTTTTTCTAATTCTCTCTATATTTACTTCTAAAAGTGGTTGAAGATGGCCTCCGAAACTAAATTGTACCTGTGGAAAAAGTGCAGAATTGGGCAAAATCGGCAATTTTGGGAGAATGTAACTCTCGTGTATGAAGTCGACATAAATCATGAGGATAGGTGTTGGAAATATTATTCAGAAGAGAACATTGTTGCATAATCAGAATTGGAAGGAGGAATTCAAATGTCTTAGAAATGAGAACATAAGAGTGCCTATCACTTTGTTTTGGCAAAATTTGTTAATAAGTGCAGTTTCCATAAATGCATAAATGAAACAAAATAAAAGATGACCTAATAATCTTGTGAATTATTCCATGAGACTAATTCTACTGAATCATAATGTTTTATGTGCCATTGCATGCATTTCTAATATGTCTAATATATATCTCTATGATGCACAATGTTTGCAGTTGATAGGCTTGGAATAGTTGCAGCAAAAGGCAACAAGCAAAGGGAAAGAATTTTCGAGAGAAAATGGTAACTTTGAATGATGCATAAGACCCCTATGAGCATGATAACGATGTATTAGGAGAAAATATGCAAGAGGACAATGCTGAGACAGAGTCAAATGGGAGAAGGCAGCAGATCACTCCCCAAAATTTGGTTGAAACAATGAGAGGTTGATCAAAGCTCCAGAAGAGAAAAACAAGATTAATGTTGCTATCCTGCAAAGCATCACTGATATTCATCAGAGACCTCATCTTGGATCTAATCCAAGCAACATTGGTCAAGGAAGAAGAAGTGCAGAGAGTCGCAATAGAAAGAGGACTCTATGTTAGATTATGAGCATTTTTCGCAAGATTATGAGCATTTTAGTCATCTAGGTTAGCCTTCTTGTGATTATCCTCAAAGCCTTTAACCTTTGCTAATCTCGAGTTCATGTCGTTTGAGTCTCAATTCCTTGTGTTAATATTTCCCAACCCATTCATTTCCTTTTTCTAAATAATAATTTTTATTTAACTTTTTGAAATTATTAAATAATAGTTTATTTAAATTATTATTTAATGGTTTTTCAAAAAAATAAAAATAAGAATCATTCTTTTAACCTTTATTTTTTATATCTTAAAACCTTCATTTCTTTTCAGGTTACCATTAAAAGGATATAAGTTTGACTTATGGTCTTTATCCCTTTCCAAAGTATTTGCTTACGTCAGTGTCCACTCATAACCTTCACCTATAATCATATTAAAACTTCATCCACACCAAATACCAAGTTTTAGCCCACACAAGCTTTTATGTTCCACGGGTTGTTGAGTATCATGAGCACCAAGATGTCAAAATATTTTTCTGAGTGCTCAAATTCATTTTTCAAGCTGTCAAGCTTCAAGAACGCCCAAAGAATGAGAAATTTGAACCAGCGTCCAAGTGTCCAAAGTGATTTCAAAATAATTCTTCTTATTTCCATGTCAAGTATCAAATGTTGGTGATGAGTTGAACAAAACTGAAGCAGACAATGAGTTAATTGAGTTAATTGTTGAAATGAGTGAAGTAGAATTAAGAATTGCAGAAATATCTAAAATTACAGAATCTAAATTCCAAGTACGTAGTGTGGTTGAACCCTTCAGGGTTGTTGTTCAGGCATCTACAGTAAAAGAATGGCGACTCTATTGAATCAAAGGGCACTTGAATTATTACCTTTGAAATGGATAATTGACCAGCCATAGGAAACTCTACTTCATGGATTTGAAAGTAGCATTTTTGATGGGGATGCATTATTTGTATTTTTGTTACTCAGTTCTACAACAAAAATTTGGGTCTTTATGTAGAGTGGATAGGAGCTGTTAATCAGGTATTCAAACTCTTTTATTCGTGGGATTTGAAATTGTGCAAATGTTGTTGTTAATCCAATCTTAAATTTGAAGGCGAAAGATAACAAGCTTCATATTTTAAAGGGATTAAGTTTTGAAGTGGCAGAGTATTGAGAGACGGAGGATTCAGTTCCAAATTTCCAGGGGTATTCTTAGCAAGCATTTAGATTCGAATACAACTGGCAAATTTGAAGGCATCTCAACTCTAGCATTCCAGATATTTTTTAATTAATTACAGATCTAGATTTGTTTTTAGAAAATGGTAAATGCTGGGTATTGTATTTTTCTATAAAGTCTGTCATTTGTAATAGAACAGTAGGGGTTTCCAACCGAGAGGGCTGAGGATGTATTAGAGGTCAGACTGTTGTAGCATATATTATGTTTACCTTAATATGAAGTGCTGCTTTGAAATGATTGTGATCATATGAGTCTATTCTGTTTTAATAACTGTGTTACATGTTATCATTATTTTGTCTGTGTGTGGTCTTATCAATCCATGCCATGATTCTCTTGATTAATATGCAATAATCTTTAATGCTTGAATACAGAACCTGATTCACTTCTTTCACAAAGTTACGCTCGTAGCCCTTTTCTATTGATGTACATGATAGTGATACATTTCTGGCAGTTTGATCTTTAAACCTAGCTTGATCTTTGTACTGTTATATCTCCATCACTCTATCAACCCATCTATCCTCTACATACTTTTAAGATGTGCTAGCCATGCTCCTTATGCAGTCAAGGTGCATATTTTAGCACTAACAATGTCCATAATTTTTTGGAAATGTTGAGGTATGTGGATTACATCAAAGATGAAGGGTTAAAATTCCAATGCTAACTTGGAAGTCTACCCCAAAATTTCAGAGATAGGATTGAGTTTGTTAACCCACCAACTCTTGATGAAGCCATTAGGGTGGTGATGCATTGATATGAGGATAGTAAAGGAAAATCAGAGGTTCATCCAACATGGAAGGGAAAGCCATAAGGAATATTTGACCAAAGGAGAAGTGGATTTAAACCTCCATTTAAAAATTAGCTAAGGAATTTCCAACAAGGTCGACAAGCATGAAGTGGAACTAAGCCAATAGTAGCAGCAGGAAAAGAGCCAAAAGAATTACTTTAGTGTTGGGGATGTGGAGAGAACCACATGCTTAAATACTGTCTACATCACAGAGAGAACCTTCAAAGCTTGCATAACTTAAAAGCAGCAGTTATAGTGGAGCATATGGAAAGAGCAACTCCCCAAATTTATGCAGCGTTGGATAATAATCAGGTAGACCATCAATCAACAGTAGTGGAAGTTGAAGGTAAGATTGCTAAGCAATTTATTTCTGTTTTGATTGATCCAGGATCTACTCATAGTTATGTTTCTCCAAACGTGGTTGAAAGTTGTTTCCTTAGAAAAATGAAGCATAATAAGTCATGGTTAGTTCAATTAGATACAGGAACAAAAATAAAAGTGATTGAAGTAGTGATGGAATGACCCCTAGAGTTGATTGGACTCTCCACCAAAGTAAATTTAAATGTTCTACCATTAGAATCCTATGATGCCCTTATTGGTATGGATTGGTTGGAAAGACATAGGGCCAGAGTAGATTGTTATGAAAAGGTTCTTGAATGCATTGATGAAGAGGGAAGGCCGAGATTGGTAAAGGGAATTCCCAAGCAAGTTTCGGTAAGGAAGATCTTAGCCTTACAGTTAAGAAAGTCTTACAAGAAAGGTTGTCAATTATATGCAGCCCATATATCGGATTCCTTAAAGAGTAAAGGCCCAAGGATAGAAGACTATCAGTTGTTACAAGAGTTCAAAGATGTGTTTCCAGATGAAGTGCTGAGACTCCCACCAAAAATAGACTTTGATTTTGCAATCGATCTTATTCTAGGGGAATGCCGGTTTCCAAAGCTCCTTATAGAATGAGCATGCCGGAATTGGTAGAATTAAAGATGCAACTACATGAATTAATGGACAAGAAGTATATAAGGCCAAGTGTGTCTCCTTAGGGAGCACAATGTTATTTGTTAAGAAGAAAGATGATACTTTAGGCTGTGTGTTGATTACAGGAAATTAAAAAAAGCATTAGAGAGATTTTGAGGTCAAAAAAGGGCCTCCTAAGAGATGTACTACAAAAATATGAGATATATTAAAATATTATGAATTGGGGGTTTTATGGGGTAGGTATATATGACAAGTCACCTCCCACACTATTTTCTATGCACAATATAAATAACCATGGTTGAGTTACTTTTCAAAATTCACTAGAAATAAAATTAATAAAATAAGTCTACATTGATGTGACTAAGATTATTTGTCTTGAATTTGCAAATAAAATTAAATAATAAAAAACATTTTTAAGAGCTTTTTTTTAATTTTATGTTGACTTTTTATATTTAGTACTTTTCTCATGAATTTAATAATGTAATTTAATTGAGAATTTATTTACATGTAAAATGTCAATAATATTATTATAATCCACATTGCATTATTATTATTATTATTATTATTATTTATTAAATCTATTATTATTATTTATTAGTTTGACATTATGTTATTAAATAGAATGGAGTGAATATATAATTTAAAATTAAAAACATAAAAATGATAATATATTATTTTATAAAAAAATATGAAAGGACTTTCTTTATGAATTAAGAGTACTTCACTTGAAAATGACAATAATATTATTTTATGTGAAAGTGTGAAAAGACATTCATTATGAGTACTTTACTTGAAAATGACAATAATATTATTTTATGAAAAGACTATCATTATGAGTACTTTACTTTATGACTTAAAAGTACTTACACCACTACCTTGGTTAACTATGTGTTTTCATCCACCATAGAAAATTTGACAAATAAGCATTCTTAACTCATGCAATGCCACCTCACCAAGGGGGATGATGTCATCTACTAGAATGTGATTGGTTGTATTTTATAGTACATTTTCTTTGTTTTGAGGCCCTTTTTTGACCTCAAAATTTCTCTAATGTGACAATCAAGAATTGATGATTTGTTCGATCAAATGAAGGGAGCCAAAGTGTTTTCAAAAATTGACTTGAGATCTAGTTATCATCAAGTGAGGATCAAAGAAGAAGACATTCAAAATACAACTTTCCAAACAATATATGGTCATTATAAGTTCACAGTGGTGTCGTTTGGGCTTACCAATGAACCCGCCACATTCATGTGCCTCATGAATAGTGTTTTTAGCAAACATTTGGACAAGTTTGTGCTAGTATTCTTGCATGACATTCTTGTTTATTCAAGGAATGAGGACGAGCATGATGAACATTTAAGAATGGTGTTGTAAGTTCTTAGAGAGCACAAATTGTATGCAAATCTTAGCAAGTGTGAATTCTATCAAAGAAAGGTACAAAATTTGGGTCATATTATTTCAGAGGAAGGAATTGCAGTGGATCTGGAAAAGATTGAAGCCATAATGAATTAGTCTACTCCAAAGAATGTTACAGATGTTAGATCTTTTATGGGTCTTACATGATACTATAAAATGTTCATTGATGGATTCTCCAAGATCGCTCATCCAATCACGTCGATGCAGAGGAAGAATGTAAAGTTTGTATGGTGTGAAAAATGTGAAGAAAGCTTTCAGCAGTTGAAGGAGCTACTTACTAGCACTGCTGTTTTGAAGATTACAGATCCAAAGAAAGATTTTGTAGTGTGCACGAATGCTTACATTGAAGGATTATGTGGAGTGCTTATGCAAGAAGGCTTTGTGATTTTCTATGAGTCAAGAAAATTAAAAGAGCGTGAGATGAATTATGCAACTCATGATTTAGAATAAGCAACCATAGTACATGCTCTCAAAATGTGGAGACATTGTTTGTTGGGAAGAAGATTTGAGCTTAGAACCCATCACATGAGCTTAAAATATTTGTTTGATCAACCAAGCTTAAATTCCATGCGAGCGAGATGGATGTAATTTCTATGTGAGTTTGATTTTGAAATCAAACATGTAAAAGGGAAAGAGAATAAGGTTGCAGACTCCCTTAGCATAAAGTTTCATGTAGTAGCATTAAGCATTTGCAAATCAGTCTTGGGAACAAGAGTTCTTGAAGCCCAAAATAGTGATGAAAGTTACCTTTAGATAAAAGAGAAATTGCAGCAGGAAAAATTAGATGAAAACTGTGAAGGGTACCAGCTCGGAGAAGATAATGTTCTTCTTTATAAAGGCGGACTATATATTCCAAATTGTGCAGACTTGAAGAAGGTGGTAATGGATGAAATTCATCAAATGCCATAATCTGGACATCCTGGGTATCAAAATACAATAACAACAACAAGGAAGCAATACTTTTGTCATGGAATGAAGAAGGATATATAAAAATACATTGCTCGGTGTCAAAAGAGCCAACAAGTCAAGGCAGAGCATCAACATCTAGCGGGACTGTTGCAGCCTTTACCTATTCCGTAATGGAAGTGGGAAGTAATTTCTATGGACTTTATAATAGGTTTTCCAATGACAGTGAAGAAGCATGATTCAATTATGGTTGTGGTGGACAAACTTTCAAATACAGCTTATTTATTCCATTTAAGTCCACTCATAAAACAAGTGAAATAGCAAACATTTTCATGAAGGAAATATTCAGATTGCATGGTTACCCAAAGCAATAGTTTCCAATCGAGATGCAAAGTTCACATCCAATATTTGGAAAGTATTATTTCAAGAATTGGGAACACAACTGAATTTTAGTACAGTGTATCATTCTCAAACAGATGGTCAAACCGAGATGGTGAATCAAGTTCTTGAGGATATGTTGAGAATGTATGTGATGGATAAACCATCCAAGTGGGAGGCTTACATACACTTGGTTGAATTTGCATACACTAATGTACATCAATAATCATTAGGAATGAGCCCATTTGAGGCATTGTATGGAAAGGGATGTAGAACTCCAATGAATTGGGATAGTCTGGTGAGAAGAGTAGTGCTTGGGTCAAGAATGCTCAGGGAAATGGAGTAATAAATTGTTAAGATCATGCATAAATTAAAGGAAACCCAGGACATACATAAGAAGAAGTTCCCTAAAGTTGGGAATTTGTGCCAAGTTGGCACCAAGATATTATGGACCCTTCGAAGTCCTTGATAGGATAAGACCAGTTTCATATAGGATTGCATTTTTTGCTAACATGGGAGTTCATAATGTTTTTCATGTTTCTTTGCTTAAGAAGTATGTACATGATCATAATCACATAATTGAATGGAATGTGATACAAGTGGAACCCGAGAGAGGGTTCCAAGTGGAACCCATGTGCATCCTCAACAAGAAGGTAACATTGCTCCAAAACCAAGCCATCGGACAGGTAAAGTTACATTGGAAGCACCTTGGTCATGATGAGGCTACATGGGAGTTGGAGGATGCCATGAAAGAGGCATACCCATATTTGTTCAATTTTGGGAACAATGACGACAGTGTTGTTCTAAGGGGGAGGGGAATGTAATACTCCCATTTTGACCCTTATAATGTATAGGCTTTATATGTGAATATTGTGCATACACAATGTATAAATTTATAGCATAGACCTCAAGGACAAGGCCCCACTAGTGAATGCACGGCTTTAAAATGAAAGTATTTTTATATTTTGTGAACCATGTGCTAGAAATCCATGGGAAATTGTAAAAACATGTAAATATTTATAATGCAAATAAAATTCCAAGAGTTGTCTATGGAAGCAACTAAAATGAGGGGGTTGTACATATCCACTAGAGAGAGGCGAGGGTTTGGGAGATTTAATCCTTTATTTCTATGTGTCATTTTGAGAACCCATCTTGACTAGTATGTTGACATTCAATTATGTTAAGAAGAGGCAGCTGAGAAATCAACTCGTGAAATTAATGGAGCATGTGCAAGCACATAAATTCGTATGGCAAGTTATGGGCTTAGTTTATTTGGCCCAAAATTCAATTTATGCAATGAAAGTTCTCTTTCCATCATCCCCATGGGATAGAATAGGAACAAGACATCAATTCTCAACCATCGTTGCATTCCCAGCAGTGAAGAATTGCAGAAATCGCAACTAGGAAAGAAGCAACAATTTTGAGTGCCAAAAACGCCCAAAATTTGATGTGAGCAACAAAATCTAATGGGGAATCCATAGACATAAAACTTGGGGAAAATTTGAGAGTGTCAAATGCCCAAAAATTCATAGGAAGACTCACATTTGGAAGCTGGGAAATTCAATTTCGTTTTTGGGAGTCACGTGGCCATAATTTGGAAAAATCCAAGAGTGGATCGATTTGGGAGAGAGACCAGAGGTTGGAATTGCTTGATAAACCCAGTGAAGGAAATAATCTCTATGGATATAGAAGCTTGGACCTTTCTATTCCCACCCTAAAGAGAACTGGAGGGAAGGTGCGCCTGAGAGACTGTGTAGCAGAGAAGGGGACCTTCATTGTGTTGGGTGCGGTAGGTATTGTGGGTGCCAAGGATGTCTGAGATCAGGTCATATGCCTGTAGTTATGTGGTTGAGCTAACTGGATTATCATTCTCCTTCCCTATCTCCCTGCATGCTTGAAAAACTCAGTTGTGTGATGGATTAGCATGAGTATTTGTGACTATGGTAGTGAGTGAGCCTGAGTAGTTCCTCCTTAGTGCATACATAGCCCAGATCGAGGGTGGTCTCTCAGCTAAAATAATATAGGCTGAGCAGAGACCTACGGTTGGGTGGAATGTGTCCCTTCCATAGCCAGTTGCTTGGACAACTCCAATTAAAGATAAATGTTTACTATTTATTTATGATAAAATTGTGTATTATTGATGATTGATAATTATGCTAAGTTGAATGAGATGACCCAGTTTGAACGATACAAATAGAAGACTATGTATAGAATGGGAGTTAGTTTATCTATGTGCATGATTTGATTCTTATGCTTGTGTTGAATATGTTTATGTATGCATGATTTGATTGTTATGGTTGTGTTGAATATGTTGATATATGCATGTTGTGTGTGTGTCATTGATTTAATTTCTGCTATGTATCTTTAATATGCATTGCACACACATTTAAATGGTAATGGATTTGATAATGTGGCCTTAGGGCCGAGCTCTAGCTCCCCACACACCAATCGTGTTCCCTCCATTGGTCGGATTGATTGGAGGGGATGTGACATTTTCATACCTGAAATACTTCACTTGAGTTGGACGATGTTCAAGGTCATAGACCTTCCTGGATGTTCTTTCATAACCAAGTCCTAACTTATCTTCTCGTGATCTATGATCATTCAGGATTTTGTTCAGAATTGATGTGCTACCTTTGAACTTATTCTTCACTTCATCTTTAATACCATTCTTGTCACTTCTTGGATGTGCACAATTTGAAGTGTCACTTATGATGTGATCTTGAACTTGTTTCTTTCCCTTTATCTCGATCAACTTGTCTTCTAAGTAAGAGATCTCACTATCCTTTAGTTCAATCTAACTTGCTAGCATCATATTTTTCTGCACTAGATCTTCCAAGGAAGACTTCAATATAGATTTCTCTTCTTCAAGCACTTTGACCTTGTCGACTGCACAATTCATTTGTTTCTCATAGTTCATCATTTTTTCACAGAACTGTGTTTCAAGAGACTCTTGAACCTCTTTAGTTTGCTTGACATGTTCTTCATACTTTGATAGTTGATCCTGCAAGAGTTTATTCTTCTTCCTTGACTTCTTCAATTCATCTAAGGCACTGACCAATTCACCTTCCCAATCAACATCTGCATCTTCTTCTTCTTCAGATTGACTATCAGATTTAATTTCTACGATAGGTTTTGAAGGTGTATTGAAGGATCCACCAAAGAAGTTGATCCGGGTCGTGTCCAGGAAGCACAAGGGGGACAACAGTTCAATTGAATGACTTGGATCTGTTATGGAGGAAGCTATAAGAATAAGCAGAATGAGCAAAAGAAGGTTTACACTACGCAAAATAAACAAATATACGCACAGACAATATGCAGGAATGCAAACTAATTTTCTATTACTTGCAAATAGATAGATTGATAAGATCCTGAGATCATCAGATGTATGTTACGTAATTATACATGCTTATATAGAGTTCGGAGACACTTTGGTGCCTGCCCATTACTTTCAGTTACAAAGAAGAAGTTAGAATGGTTCAACAGTTCAACCATTATAGTCGACTGGAAGTCAGAGAGACAATCTGTCGAAGTTCGACAATCGTTGGTCGCATGTCGACGCTGCATGTCGATGTCGCAAACCGTGAGGTTGTTGAACATGTCGAAGTTGCAGATGTGAAAATCCTCACAGCAGATCTAAGAGATGATGTATACCTCACAAGAAAGTAATTGATTAAGCAAGAAAATAGAAGAAGAGTGGTCAATGCAGTATAATGAGAAACAAAATAATAATGCAGTAGAACTCAGATAGAAGCAAAAATACTTCACACACACCAATTAATTAACAATATGGACAATAAGTAGTACAATGCATGAGGATTCAAACGCCTAAGGTGGCAATTCGAATTAGCCTTCATGGAGTGATAAAAGGATCACTGGAGTGTCATCGGAGCACAACTAGTAGTCTATCTCATCATCGGTGGAGTCATCAATGCATAAGTAACTGTCAACCGTCAGTCAAACTGAGTGTGGTAGGTGTAACTAAATGTAACGGGAACATGGAGACACTAACTAAATTAAGGAGGCTCATTGGAGGGTGCATGAGGAGCTAACTAGAGTCAGAACAGGTAGTCATGTCTCATCGGAGGTCAATCAGAGTGATAAAAGTAGTGAGGAGTCAGTCTGGCCTCAAATCAAGGAAAGACTGGTGGATAACTGAAGTAAACTGGACTGGTAGGTGAGAAAGGACGAGCGGCTTCCTTAAATCAAGGAGGAAGGGCGCACTAAGCTCTAGGAGGGCTAAAATTGATCTGAGAGAAGCTCTCGGGGGCTGGCTAACTGAGGGCTAGGTGCTAGACTGATGACTGGAATGCATGAAAATGCATGCAAACCCTAAATGATGCATGCAAACCCTAAAAGTGCATGCATGACTGAAAATGTAAATGATCAAAATACTGGTGGGACTAGGATGGAGTATAGGAATATCCTAACACCCCCCCTTAATCCATCTTGGGCCCTGGTAACTAATACCAAAGGTCACCCAATACAATGAATAATAACAGTCAATAAACCAAGGAAGTGGGGAAAATTTCATGGGAAAAATACCACCCCCTCAAAACAGACTGTAAGGCACACATAAAAAAATAAATGCTCCAAACTCAAGCAGGTGTGATGCTTGGTCATATGTCTGGAGGTATCTTCTTCTTGGGAAGAAGTGGATCATGCTCAAAAAGCATGTGCTTGTACTTGCTCTTCAGATCGAATGTGATGAGAACAAATCCAAAGGTATGAGGATGATCCTTGAACCTGTGATTCGAATCAGTTGAGGTAGGATCAAATCTATGAATGTGCAGATAGTCTTTTGTCTTCTCCTTCGAACCATCATGGGTGAGATTATGCCAAAAGGAACCATCAAATAATAATGATTGCTTGAAATCCAAATCAGATTTAAGACTTGATGAATAGTTTCTTGAGATCTCCTTGGAACCAGTAGGGGTGAGATCAAAACCATCATATGCATGAGAAATTATCTCAAGTAGTGTTTGCTTAGGATCCAAATTAGATCCAAGTCTTGAATCATGGTTTCTTGAGATCTCCTTTGAACCATAAGAGGTGAGATCAAAACCAGTCAGTGCATGAGAAATTATCCCAAGCGAATGGCAATGGCCATAGTC
Organism: Larix kaempferi; assembly: GCA_027924585.1. NCBI lineage: Eukaryota > Viridiplantae > Streptophyta > Pinopsida > Pinales > Pinaceae > Larix > Larix kaempferi. The sequence goes on from BSBM01000252.1 coordinate 8,903,020, forward strand.
TTCAATAACCTTATGAAAGCATGAGATAATGATCATATAGTAGTAAATAAGAGGTGATTGCTTGAGGAGAGCGAATGCATTACCTCCAATAACTTATTTTTCCTCCGAAATAATCATGTGATCATGATGCAAACCAACAAACTCTGGTGCAAGAGAGGATTTAGGACCTTCTGCAATATCTAGAGTGTGAGCTGGCACAAAAAGAGAAGAAAGTTGGAGCATGAGTGTAGAATCTGCAAGTTCTTTGTGGACAACTTCAATATGAGATGATACTGATTCATGATCTGAGAGACCATCAAGGGGAGCGAATGCATCACTTTGCTTGCTCTCGAAGGGGTTTGGACCAATCCCTTCATTCTGTCTGCCAAATCTTTCATCCAGGTAGGCCCATAGCTCTTTTGGAGATTCAACATCATCAATGAATTGATGTACCAAGCATCGAGACATAGCAAGCATCATGGTTCCCATGGATCTATCACCATTATTTAACTAGTCAATCTTTTCTTCAGAGGATTCGAACTCTCTCTCAAAACAATAATCAAAGAGACCTTTTCTCTTCAAATGTGCTATCATCTTTGGTTTCCATTCATCATAGTTGAATGGAGAAAGAAGAGCATAGTTGAATGGAGGAGGATAGATTTCTTCTTAATACATGGAAACTGTAGAAGACCTGCAAAAAGAATAGAGAATATCTGCAACTGCTACTGCTGCAAAAATGCAGAAACTGCTGCAAATGCTGCACTCGAAATCTTGGTAATAACATGCAAAAAACTCTCAGGAATGGAGATAAAAAATACTCTCAACATGTTCTAATACCATGTAAAAATCCTCACAACAGATCTAAGAGATGATGTATACGTCACAAGAAAGTAATTGATTAAGCAAGAAAATAGAAGAAGAGTGGTCAATGCAGTATAATGAGCAACAGAATAATAATACAGTAGAACTCGGATAGAAGCAAAAATACTTCACACACACTAATTAATTAATCACAATATGGACAATAAGTAGTACAATGCATGAGGATTCGAATGCCTAAGGTGGCAATTCAAATTAGCCTTCATGGAATGATCAAAGGATCACTGGAGTGTCATCGGAGCACAACAAGTAGTCTATCTCATCATCGGTGGAGTCATCAATGCACAAGTAACTGCCAACCGTTAGTCAAATTGAGTCTAACTGAGTGTGGTAGGTGTAACTAAATGTAATTGGCACATGGAGACACTAACTGAATGAAGGAGGCTCAGTGGAGAGCGCATGAGGAGCTAATTGGAGTCAGAACAGGTAGTCATGTCTCATCGGAGGTCAATTGGAGTGATAACAGCAGTGAGGAGTCAGTATGGCCTCAAATCAAGGAAAGAATGGTGGATAACTGAAGTAAACTTGAATGGTAGGTGAGAAAGGACGAGTGGTTTCCTTAAATCAAGGAGGAAGGGCGCACTAAGCTCTAGGAGGGCTAAAACTGATATGAGAGAAGCTCTCAGGGGCTGGCTAAGGGCTAGGTGCTAGACTGATGACTGGAATGCATGCAAACCCTAAATGATGTATGCAAACCCTAAAAGTGCATGCATGACTGAAAATGTAAATGATCAAAATACTAGTGGGACTAGGATGGAGTATAGGAATCCTAACAGCAGAGTGTGTCGCAGTATGTCGAGGTTGAGACTCATCGGATTTGTGTTAGCAAGTTCTATATCATGGGTAGCATAGTTCTTCTCATTCTCCTTCAACTTTCTTGACTCATAGCATATCACGTGGTTGTCTTGCATAAGAACTCCTCCAAGTCCTTGATTGCATACATCGGTACACACCACAAAGTCTTTTTCTGGGTTTGCAATTTTCAAAATTGGTGCACTTGTAAGAAGATTCTTCAACCATTGAAAACTTTCCTCACATCCTGGGGACCATTCAAACTTTATCCCCTTCTTTTGCAAAGAAGTGATCGGGTTTGCGACTTTGGAGAATCCTTCGATAAACCTCCTGTAGTAACCAGCAAGGCCCATAAAAGATCTCACATCAGTCACATTCCTCGGAGTCGGCCAATTCATAATGGCTTCAATCTTCTCAGGGTCTACAGATATTCCTTCGTCGGAGATGATGTGACCCAAATAATGAATTCTATCTTTATAAAAGTCACATTTGCTCAACTTTGCATATAGCTTATGCTCCCTTAGTAATTGCATTGTCATTCTCAAATGTTCTTCATGCTCTTCTTCATTCTTAGAATAGATGAGAATGTCGTCTAGGAATACAAGAACAAACTTGTCCAAATATTTGCTAAAAACATTATTCATGAGACACATGAATGTAGCTGGTGCATTTGTGAGACCAAATGGTACCACTACAAACTCATAGTGTCCATACCTCGTTCTAAAGGCTGTCTTATAAATATCTTCTTCTTTGATTCTTACCTGATGGTAACCAGACGTCAAGTCAATATTTGAAAATACCTTTGCTCCTCTCATTTGGTCAAAAAGGTCATCAATTCGGGGCAATGGGTATTTGTTCTTCACAGTGACTTTGTTCAACTGACTATAGTCAATACATAACCGGAGTGTTCCATCTTTCTTTTTCACAAATAGAACAGGTGCTCCCCACGGGGACACACTTGGCCTAATATATTTCTTTTCTAGCAACTCTTGTAATTGCATTTTCGATTATAGCAATTTCGGTGTACTCATCCTGTAGGGTGTCTTAGACACTGGTGCCGCTCCTGGCACAAGCTCAATTGTAAAGTTAATGTCTCTCTTTGGAGGGAGTCCTGGAATCTCATCAGGAAAAACATCCCTGAATTCTTGCAATACATGATAGTCCTCCAATTTAAGAGTTTCATTCTCTGCTGCTTCTAAGATGTGGGCTGCATACAACTGACATCCCTTCCTACAGAACTTCTTCAGTTGCATGGTTGAAACCTGTCTAACAGAAGTCACCTTTGGGATTCCTTTTACAACCCTCGGGTTTCCTTCTTCGTCCATGCATTCAAATGTCTTATTGTAGCAGTCAAGTTTAACCCTGTGTGCTTCTAACCAATCCATTCCAATGAGAATATCATAGGAACCCAGTGGAAAAATATTCAGAACTGCATAAGTGAATAGCCCATTCATCTCTAATGGACATTTCTCTACTATTTCACTAACTTTTCTCTTGGTTCCAGTGGCTAGTTGAACTAACCATGATTTACTATGCTTTAATTTCTTGAAAGCACAAATCTCAACAATTTTAGGAGTGACATAACTGTGAGTAGATCCAGGATCAATCAAAATAGAAATAGATTGTGTAGCAATCTTACCTTCAACTTCAACCACAGTTGATTGATGATCTGCCTGGCGGTCTTCTACTGCTGCATAGATTCTAGGGATTTTCCTCGCCACTTGACCCACAGTTTTAGCTCCCTGGATGTTGTGGACTTGATTTGCATTCCCATTCCGATGTGGGCAGTTCCTAAGCATCTGGTCTCCTCCACAACCCCAACATTGAAGTGGTTCTCTTGGCTCCTTTGGATCTCTTATCTTGTCTCCCATCATCCTAGTTGGCTTAGTCACAACCTGTGATGGTTGCCTTTGCTGATCCCTGAATTGAGGAGGCTTGAACCCCTTCTTCCTTTGATCAAACTTTTCATTTTTCTTATCCTTCCATGTCTTATGGAATTCTGGTTTGCTTCTGTTTTGTTCAAAGCAATACTTGGCCTTTCTTATGGCCTCCTCTAGAGTTCGAGGTTCATCAAACTCAATTCTATCTTTATATGACTGGGGAAGTCCACTTAGGAAACGCTGAATTTTCACCTTATCATCTCGAATATACCTGACATACCTCAGCAGCTCCAAGAACTTGTTTGCATATTCTTCCATGGTCGATTGTCCCAATCTTAGCTCATAGAACTCTTTGATCTTATCATCATAGTACTTGTCAGAGAGGTACTTCTGCTTGAAGTATTTCTTGAATTGCTTCCACACAATCTTCCTTGCGTTGATCTTCTTCACTTGCCTGATGTGTTCCCACCATATAGATGCTCTTCCATTCAAGTTGAAGATGGCAACCCTTGCCTTCATATTTCTCGAGTAGTCTTGGACTTGGAAATACTTTCTCATCCCAAGAAGCCAAGCTTCAGCTTCTTGACCAGATTTTACCTCTCCGTTAAATGTAGGAGGTTTTGCCTTCTTAAATTCCCCACATGAATTGTTCTTGTAGTGCTTCTTCCTCTTACTCATGCGAGATGAAGAGCTTGAACCCTCAATGGATTCTTTAGAGTCAGATGATTCATTAGAAGAGATTTCTGGAGTATATGTTCTGTCTATAGAAACTCTTCTTGGGCTACTGGCCCTCTTACGGGAATTCCTTCTAGAGCTACTTCCACCCCTTTCTGGATTTGATGTCTGATGCCCAGAGTTTATTTGCCTTTGGATGTCTGTCAAACTCTGTAGCATGGCTGCATTCAACTGATTTTGTTCTTCTTGAGCTTTAATCATCCTTTCATTATCTTCTCTACAGCTTTGCAATTCCACCCTTAGGCTTCTCATGGTGGCTGCAATACCTGGAGGAGTCTCTTGATTTCTTCTCCCATTAGATTTCGTTTCAGCATTTTCAATATGTATGTTCTCCCCCATGGCATCTGTCTCAGGCTCATAGGGATCCTGTGCATCATCCATGGTGTTCATTTTCTTGGCTCAACCAAGATCCAAAACTTTCCAACTGTACTATCTAGAGTGTTGCCTTGATGTAACTGTGATTCTGCAAAGTGTGTTCATCCACGCAATTGTTAGTTGCATCATATTTTCATAAATTCATAAATTGCTTCATGCATGTGGGAAAATATTGACAATTTTCCAGATCATAGAATTTTCTCTCAATCAACGACATATGAGGGGGGGAAAACAAAAGGGGGTCAAGGGGGCTTGCCCCCTTGTGGCTTCCCTGAGCCACTGCAGGGCAGGTCGAGGGCAGCGCCCTCGTTTTTTTTGTTTTTTACAATTCTTGCCGTCGTTGCGCGCTTCCGCAATTGCGGAGCAATTCGGCGAATGCTCCCGCAGTTGCAGAGCGATTCAGCGAATGCTCCCGCAGTTGCGGAGCGATTCGGCGAAGGCTTCCGCCGTTGCGGAGCCATTCGGCGAAGGCTTCCGTTGCGGGGCCATTCGGCGAAGGCTTCCACCGTTTCGGAGCCGTTCGCGGAATGCTTCCGTCGTTGCGCGGAATGCTTCCACGGTTTCGGGGCGGTTTGCTGAAGCCTTCCGCAATTGCAGGGCTGTTTGCGGAATGTTTCCGCAATTTCGGAATGATTCGCCGAAGTCTTCCGCAATTGCGGAATGATTCGCCGAAGTCTTCCGCAATTGCAGAACGATTCGCCGAAGTCTTCCGCAGTTGCGGAACGGTTCGCGGAATCCTTCCGAAATTTCGGAAGAGAATTCCTTCCGAAATTTTCCTTTCGACGCCGAACACTTAGAAAAATTTTCCGCGTTGCGGAACAACTCGCGGAATCCTTCCACAATTTCAGGGCGATTCGCGGAACTCTTCCGCAAATTTCGGGCCCACTTGCCGAACTCTTCCGAAATTTCGGAAGAGAATTCCTTCCGAAATTTTGGGGCAATTCGCCGAATGCTTCTGCAGTTTCGGAAGACATTCAGGAATTCTTTCCGAAACAGACTTAAACGAATTTTCCAAAGACACTTAGGAAAATTTTTGAAAACTTTCTTTCCTTGTGACTGGAATTGGATTTGGGCCATAGAGGCCCAATGCTGCAACCTGCAGCTCTGATACCAAAATGTAATGTCCCCTCCTATCATACCAGCATGATAGAGAGGATCATTGTGCTAAAACTGGGCATCTAGCCCCATGAACTTATGAAGTAAGCATTCATATAATCTAAAAGACATAAGAAGGTGCATAGTTATTTTAAAAACTGGCTATGCAACTGCAATGTTCCACCCAACCATAGGCCAGTCGTGCTTATCAACCTCTTGATATAACTGCCACCCCCGAGCTGGGCATGATCTCTACAAGGAATCAGGGAACAATAGACTCGCACATAGCCAAGCATACACCAAGATGAGCCAAGCCAATCTACAATTGGGTTTATCAGGCTGCTAGGAAATGGAAAGGAAGAATTGCTAAGCTAGTGAGCTCAACCACAGAGCTATGGACACCCCTCCCAGATCTATTCAGCTTTGCACTCACAATATCTACACACCCAACACAAGGAAGTATTCTCTTCACTGCCACACAGTCCCTCAAGCCATACCTTCCTTTTCTAGTGCTCTCAGGGTGTGCATAGAAAAGTAGCCAAAGCTCTCTTGATCTTCTTGAGAGGTGACTCCCTCCACTAGGTTTATCAAGCCAATTCTGTCCACAACCAGTCCAAAACTTTAGCTCATAGGTTCAAACCAAAACAAGGGTGCGCATAACAGCAAAACTACAATTGCCGGGCATGAGGAAAAACGCTTCAACAGTGGGATGCATGAGATGGGGTTTCAACTAACTCAGAAAAACGTGGGAAGCCCAAAAACGAAACTGGAAGATGGGGAACAACCCTGGGAAGCCAAATCCGTTTTTAGAAAGACGTCCTTGGACCTTCTGGGGAAAAAAAGACCTCCATAACAGTCCCCAAATCGTGGCCTTCCTCTCCCAAGCTATTGTATATGCAAAAACGAACCCCCAGGCATGGATAATGCAGGATTTTGGATGAAAAACGTGTAGGGAAAGACCCAGCTAACTCCAACTGTGTGAGCGAGGAAAGACTAACTGTTCAGAATGGCTTTTGGGCACCATTTCGTGGGTGTTTTCTTGCTCAAGGAGACAAAACATGATTTTTCAGGTTGATGGCTTGCCCATGCACAAAATTGGCTGCCATACCTCTTCATTCCCAAGGCATTAACTGCCTCAACCAACTCTTGGAAGAATTAAATGATTGGGTCCCTAACCCAAATTGGGTAGTTGAGAGTTCATGGGTTTCCTCATTGACACATGGATTAACACCATTGGCTCAAGGGTTTGGATAATTTCCCTCCCTATTCCTTGTAGAATCATGCTCCCATATCTTTGTTGCATTGCATAGCTAGTTGTGGGTATTTTCATTAAAATTCGTATTTACATGATGTCTTATTTACATTGTGCCTTTCTAGCACAAGGACCATAGGCCTCTATTTTTAATTGCCGATACATAAAACGCTAAATCAATGGTGGGGCCTTGGCCTTGAGCTCCTCACCATGATTAAATTACAATATTTACATCATTTACGATTTAATGCAAAGGGGGTCAAAATGGGGACATTACAGTTTTAATTTGGATTTCAGCACTAGGCATCAAACTCTTTTGGAAGCATGGAATCAACTCAAGCGAGTTCACCGCCATGCACAGCTAAATGATGGGTTCATGAGAACTCTTATAGACCTAGATAAGGGATTGCATGGAAAAGCTTCCATGGATTGGCAACAAAGGAAGCCTGTCATGAGGACTAGCCCAGTTTGTGGGAAAAGTCTAGGCCTGAGTACAAAAGTGTGGGCCTGAGTACAAGTTCTCTAAATCTTCATTTGCAAAAGTCACATGGACATATTTCTTCAGGGAGCGTGGATAGCATTGAGTTAAAATACTTGCAACGAAGCATAGATTCAGTCAAAACAAGCTAGTAATGTGAAAATTACCTATTATTACTATAAGATTCGCTGGCATCTCCTTTTGGAAAAGATGCTGCTGGGGTATGTTCAGTGGAGAAATTACACCGCTTAATCTGGGGGAAGTTGCTGGGTTCAAATACAACATAGAAAATTCAGGTTGCAGCCAAGACATGGATGTTTTGAAAAGGAATTATCTCTCTTGAAGTTGGAGCCAATGTGGACATGCTCGGCCCTTACTATATAGGGAGGGGTAATACCTCTACTTTGGATGGCTATGTAAGATTGTATGATGTATTTGATTCTGTGCATTTATAAAATATAAAATGCCTTTGTTCCAAGGAGAAAAAGGGGCTAGGGGCTACCTATTGTAGTAGTATGACAGCCTTTCAATTATAATGACTTTTAGATAAATAAGGAGTTCGCTTCAATTTTGCTTTTGGCTTTTGTAATTTTTAGATGTAGAAATTGCCAACAAAAATAAATTATGCATAGCACCATTTTTTTGTGTATGAATGTTTGAGGTTGTTAAGTGCAATTTACCTGAGCATTGAGCAACTTCAACGGGCACAACTCATCTATATAAATAATGACTCTTCAAGAGCCAAACTGAATATGCTAGGTCTCCTTGCTGATAAATCTCACAACCTTGAAAAAAGAGCAAATCAAAGTGTGAAACCAGAAAAGCAATGCCCAGCTGAAAAGGATGCCCTTTACATAAAGTTTATGATACAAAGGTGATGTTGACTTCATTATTTAAAAATAATAATAAATTCTTCTTTATTTACCATCAACAAATATTTTTCTCATTAAATTTATGAAAATACGGTATTTAACATTTTAAGATCCGGAAATCTCCCCAAATATTGTCTTCACGCGTTTTTCGCAAGTCTAAATGAAGAAAATGTGGCATTTAACATTTTAAAATTAGAAGCTTTCCCCAAAATTTTCCACGCAGTTTTGGGAAGTCTAAAAGTTATTGATTTTTATTCTTTTGATTAATGGTTTATTTTTTAATTTCTTTTGATTAATGTTATGGTAGTGCGGTGATTCTTTTGATTAATTTAATGGACGTCTTGGATTTGACAAGATTTGTTCCCTGCGTAATGAAATGAAAATATATAAACAAATAAACTCCAACCACTCCATTCTCATTCTGTTCTGTTGGAGGACGAGAAGATGGACAACTTTATGCTTCTCTTTCTTTCTCTTTCACATTTTCCATTAAATTTATGAAGATGGAAAATTCAGGAAATCTCCGCAAAGACGGCCTTCACGCGGTTTTCGCACGTCTAAAAGAAGAAAATGTGGTATTTAACCTTTTAAAATAGAAGATTTCCCCGAAATTTTCCAACGCGGTTTTGGCAAGTCTAAAATTTAATTTAATTTATTGATTTTTATAGAAGCCGTGATATTCGTTTGATTAATTTAATGGAGGTCTATTCTTTTCGTTTGATTAATTTAATGGAAGTCTATTCGTTTTGGATTTTACAAGATTCGTTCCCTGCATTCACGGTTGCTTCTTGGCGCGTAATGAAATAAAAATATATAAATAAACAAATCAACTCCAACAACTTCATTCCTATTTTGTTTTGTTAGATGGAGAGCTGTTATCCGTGTATTACGAGAGTGCTGTTTTTCTGCTTCTATTTCATTCTCATTCTCTTTCACATTCCATTTCTCGTTTCCATTTCAATTCTCTAATCGTCTCAACAACGCTGTTCTTGGTTTCCATTCTCATTGGAGGACGAGAAGATGGAGAGCTTTATGCTTTGCTTCTCTTTCATTCTCTTTCACATTCCATTCGTGCTTTCCACATCCCATCACCATCTCAACAACGCTTCTGATCAACACGCTTTGCTTGGATTCCAGTCTGCACTCACTTCTTCCAATCCACCCATCAATTCTTGGAAGCCAAATGTTTCATTCTGCGAATGGACAGGTGTCATATGCAGTCGGCGGAGGCAGAGAGTGGTTTCCATCAATGTTTCAAGCATGGGATTACAAGGTACAATCTCTCCTCTTCTCGGCAATCTCTCCTTTCTTAGAATACTCGACCTTCACAATAACAGTTTTCACGGTCACATTCCCTATCAATTGGGAAACCTCTTTCGCTTGAAGATGCTTCGCCTCTCTCTGAATCAACTAGAAGGTTCCATTCCCCCCACTCTCGGTGGATGCCGCAGTTTACGGAACTTGACTCTGCCGGTTAACAATCTCACCGGAAACATTCCCGCAGAACTATGCGTTCTCCCCAACTTACAACACCTTATCTTATGGCGAAACAATCTGACGGGTACAATCCCGCACTGCTTGGGAAACATATCCTCTTTGGAATACATAGATGTGCAGGAAAACAACTTTCACGGGAGTGTTCCTTCCGAATTAGGTATGCTAAGCCAGGTGACCATTATAAGTCTGTATGATAACCATCTGACAGGACAAATTCCATCTTCCTTGTCTAACTGCACCAATCTTCAAGTATTGAGTATTGTTGATAACCAGTTGACTGGACACATTCCCTTGGAGTTGTGCAGCAAGACCACCCAGTTGAGCGAACTTTATTTAGGTAGAAATCAGTTGACTGGGAGCATTCCCGCTTCCCTCCTCAATTGTACAAAGTTTCAAGCGCTCGACTTGTCTGGTAACCAGCTCAGCGGAGCAGTTCCAGTTCCCATGGAATTTCGTAAGTTGACGCAACTCCAATGGCTTAGTTTAGGCGGGAATCAACTGGTTAGCGGCAGCACCACGAGCTTGCCTATTCTCACTGCTCTTACTAACTGTTCCGTCCTAAATGTAATAGATTTGTCCTCTAATAACTTCAAGGGACGTTTGTCTTTTTCTATAGGCCGCCTCTCCATACGATTGCAATCCTTAACCTTGGGCGGAAATGGACTAGATGGGGAAATACCTTGGCAAATTGGAAATCTAACTAGTTTAATCGCTCTCGGGTTAGAGAGTAATTTTTTTAGAGGGACACTTCCATCTTCTTTTATTATGTTTCAAAACTTGCAAATGTTAAATATGGGAGGTAATAGTTTACAAGGAAATATTCCTGAGGAAATTGGGCAACTCAAAAGCTTAGGGCTTTTGTATATGGGGGAAAATAATTTTTTAGGAAGGATTCCTATTTCTATTGCCTATCTCCAACAATTGAGATATCTAGATCTTCATATGAATAGATTATCTGGTAAAATACCTACAAATCTAGGAAAATGTGTGAACTTACTACTGCTAGACCTATCATATAATAGGCTTAGTGGTAATATACCTTTAGAGGTTGCAAATCTTGTAAATTTAGCTTTCTTTTTCAACATTTCAAACAATTTATTGCATGGCCCTATCCCTATGGGACTCAGCAAGATGGCTATGGTTCAAGCTATAGATGTTTCCGCAAATCAATTAATTGGTTCCATTCCAAGTGCGCTGAGAAGTTGCAAAGAACTAGAATACCTTAATCTTTCTTCCAATGCACTTGAAGGTCCAATTCCAATGTCACTTGGTGAACTTCAAAGTCTTAAAGACTTGGATTTCTCATCCAACAATTTGTCAGGTGGAGTACCCAAGTCATTGGCAAATCTCAAAATGCTCAGCCAATTGAATTTCTCTTTCAACAACTTGTCAGGAGAAGTCCCAGAAGGCGGAGTTTTCAGAAAGCTTGGTGCCATAGCGTTTATGGGAAATCTTGGTCTATGTGGACCTTGGGTAAGTTTGCCCCCATGCTCTCCACAGAAACATAAAAGTGCTTCACATCTGAAAAGAGTTATCATACCTATTGTTGTAGTCACTATTGTATCTTGTTTTCTTCTGGGATTCTTGTGGAGACGAAATTGCAAGAGGCATATTCCTGAAGGGGTTGCAATGTCCTTAAATGTGGGACATCGAAGAATTTCCTATGGAGAGCTCATCACTGCAACAGAGGATTTTAGTGATGCCAACTTGTTAGGAGTGGGCAGTTTTGGGAAAGTGTACAGAGGGGCTCTAAACGATGGCACTATGGTTGCTGTCAAGCTTCTCAATTTGGAAAATGATGGGGCTTACAAGAGTTTTGATAAAGAGTGCAAAGTTTTGAGTCGAGTTAGGCATCGAAATTTGATTAGAATCATAACCTCTTATTCAGACCTCCAAACCAAAGCTTTGATATTTCCGTTAATGGAAAATGGAAGCTTAGAAAAGTGGTTATATCCAAATGGCGAAGTAGAAAGTGGTTTGAGTTTGATTCAAAGGTTGAATATAGCCATAGACATTGCTCATGGCATGGTGTATCTTCATCACCATTGCTTCGTGCAAGTGATCCATTGCGATCTGAAACCTAACAATGTACTTTTGGGTGAAGATATGACAGCATATTTAATTGACTTTGGTATCGCTACCATATGTTTTTCAAATTCAAAGGACTTTGCTCTCAGTTCCACACAGGCACTCAAGGGATCTACAGGGTACATTCCTCCAGGTATTATTTGAGCTAAATAACATATTAGACAATGTCATGAGTTTTATATTTCTATCAAAATTTGTAAATTAGAAACTTTATGGTGAGGATATTTGAATGCAGAATATGGTTTGGGTGAACGTGCCACAACAAAAGGTGATGTTTATAGTTATGGAATAGTGCTATTGGAGATGTTCACCAGAAAGAAACCCACCCATAACATGTTTGTGGATGGAATGAACTTGCCGAAATGGGTGGGTAACAGTTTTCCAAATTATGTTTTGGAAGTGGTGGATAGGAGTCTATTAAGGACTAATATTGTCATTGAAGATAGCAAGGAGCTAAATTGTCTCAGTCACCTCATAAGTGTGGGTTTGCTCTGCACAAAAGAATCTCCTCAAGAACGATTGACTATGCTCGATATTGTGGGCCAACTGCAAATCATCAGAGAGACTTTTTTGGGAACTGCTGGCATTCCAAAATTCCAATCAAATATAACACATTTGCTAGCGAGTACAAGCACTCCTCACAACAACACTGGTGAAGGGCAAAGTTCTTCAACATCCTAATTTAATGTAAAGGAGCATTGAGTGTATAACTTGACCATAAAGTTAGTTGAAATAATGGTTTCGTCCTCTCTTTTTGCGGCGACTACTTTATTTTCTGTCATTTTGTGGGAGTTTCGATGAATTCATACTTGCAGCTCGAGTATGGATTGCTTCTCCTTTTAGTCTGTATCTCTTTGTTTCAGTTCTCCTTTTTCCTCCTGTGTATCGGCGATTGTCTTATCTTTTCCATTGGAGGGTCGGTTTACTGGGGACCAGATATGCCCCTCTGTTGGTTCATCTTATTGGTTGTCAAGTTGTTGTGGCTTTCGATTATTTTGGCCTCTCTGTCCTTCCTGTATATGTAGACTTGGTCGTCATTTTCTGGATTGCATTGGTTTACATTTGGACACTTCTTTGTTCATACTTATTTATATAGTCTTTTTTATTGAAAAAAAAGTTACTTGAAATAATGGTCATTGATGCCATCTCATATATCAATTTTATTGTTCAATATCTTTTTTACATTTACAATAAAATGTACCAATTTAATTTTAATAATTTTTAGTTTCATGAATATGAAAATAAAAAAGGCAGGATTTTGAATGCATCTATATTTGACTTAGAGATGATAGCTATAGTTATCATTACTTCAGTCTTTGATGTTTTGTAATTTTGTAATTTTTACTCATTTTAAGATCTACAAGGTTGGATATATTTGAATATTTAAAAAGCAAATTTTTGTATTGTGCTTCGTGCACTTCAAGAAGGAGACTCTATGCTTTCTATCTTTTATACAATTAGAAATTCAGATTTGTTTCCATTAATTTTATAAATAAATAAAATACACTTTATTTGATATATTTTACTATATTTTGTAGATTACCAAAAAATAATTATTATTTTATATTTATGTATTTTTATTCTCTAATTACTTATAACTAACAAAATTCACTTCAAATTAAAATTAGGAAAAAACTACTTACAACTTAACATAGCAGCAAGCACTGTTTTGAATATAGCATGAGAAAATGCAGCAAATGTTATGTAAATATATAGAGATTTAAAAGTCATTGTGGAATGGTTATGCAGCACAATGCACATATTATCAATAGATTTTGAGAAAACCAAGAGATTCAACAATATCACTTGGCACATATTCAATAGAGCTTCAATGTTATCACTTTATAAATAGACTAACCAAAATATACTTAAAACTAAATTCAATGATAGACAAAATGAAGTACACTCAAAACTAAATTCAATAACCAATAGTGTTGCTGGACATTCAGAATGGAAAGATGTGAAAGGAAAACACCTCCACTCACTTGATAAACACTTAGAATTTGAAATTCCAAGCCTGCTTATATATTTTGGGAGGGAATGGCAATTGTTTGGATACCGATAAACAGACCTTATTCGCTTCAGTTAGTGAGGTGCATAGTGCTGTTTGAACTGTCTTCTAAGAAACTACCTCGACACACCACTTTTGATACATCCGACACTTTCTGGTTCGTTGGCTAACCAGCGATGTAAATGTATTATGAAGCATGAAAATGTATTTTCAAAACAAATTCCACTCTTTATTATGGCTTTTTAAATGATTGTGAAAATAAAATGGCTTTCTCTTTCCTTTAATGTTTTGAAGCACAGAAATGTATGCAGCAGACAGAAAAACTATTTTGAAAGGATAGCATGATTGCCCAGGCTGTCTATGGCGTTTTTGATGCAGGAGCATTAGCTCTCATGATCAAGGAGGGTCAATTGTAAAAGACATTTTAAATTTCATGTAAAAGTGTTTATTTCTTAGTAAGCATAGATAGGGAATATGCTGAGGTTGATTAGGTGTCAGTCAATGATGAATTATGTAATATATCCCTGAAATGATGGGATGACTCGAGAGGTTAGTTGAATGGGTCATAGATGGAGATAAGTTTGTTTTTCTTAAAATAGAATCTGTTGCTGATTCGTAGGAGTTAGTTGTGAGGGCTGGATAAGCTCTGTTCTGTAAAGAAAGCTTTTAAAAAGCCTACGGGCAGTAGGAAGGAGACTCAGAGTGGGGGTTCAGAGAGGAGGGAAGATGGCCAAGGACAGATGTATCAAACCATAAGCAAAGTAGGTAGAGCAGGTTCTCTGAGATATCATAAGCAAAGTAGGTAGAGCAGGTTCTCTGAGATATATGTACAGTTTACTCTTTTAATGAAAAGTAGATTCATCAAATGTTGTGTGCCTTGTTCTTTTGCATTTTGTGTGTGTGATGTGATTGAGCAATAATGATGAATGGTAGTAGTTCTGTGAATGGCTAAATCTGTGCATGTAAGACCTGACGTTAAACTGAGCAACAGTACTGGGCAGAACTTCATGAAAGACGTTCCAGTCAATGATACATAGCTGGATAGAATCTCTGGATACGAGATTCCAGTTATTGTGAGCTTGGATAGAACCTATATGGTTCCAAGTCTCTGCAGAAGTCTTTTAAGACTTGGTATAATTTGGTGAAGGCTATTTGGATAACGAGTATCTATGTGGAAGAAGCAAGAGATTTCTATACAAGCTTCCTGTCGAATTAGGATCGCAGGAGAGAACAGAGAACAGAGTTCCGGGTTTAAAAAGAGTGGCAAGTCAAGGTATGACTGCCATGTGAAGCTCGTCTGAGTGTATTCATCGACACCAAACTGGTGTGCAGAGAATAGCAACCACCAGATAGATGAGAAGACAGGTTGGAAGCAGTGAGAAGGCGACTGAAGGAATCCTACTGTGGCATTGCTAAAAATCGCAGAGAAGGCTACTGAAGGAATCCTACTGTGGCATAACTTATCACACTAGTTTATCCTGGGGTAAGGCAGGCTCTAGTTTTGGGCCTGTCATCAGTTTTGGATAACAATGTTACAAGTTGAAGAAAGCTGCAAAGGCTAGATAATCAGAAGCAGAAACCACCAGGAATTTGATCATTGTCGAAACCACAATGTTACAAGCTGAAAAAAGCCACAAAGGCTAGATAATTAGAAGCAGAAACCGCAAGGAATTTGATCAAATGTTCTCAATTTTATCCTCATAGCCAAAACCGCATAGAAAGTATATTGGTTCTTTTTCACCCACAAACTTGGAAGCATATTTTAAGCTATCAAAAATTGAATTCCTTTTCACCAATTATTAGATGAGAGACTTCACCAACACCCATGATTGTTATGATATCCTTGTTGGATGGTATGAAGGAGGGAGGAATTTCAAAGCTAGAGACACAAAACCTTTCCATGCTATCAATTTTAGGTCAGGTTATGTGTGGAACATTTAGTTAATAAGAAGAATTTATGGTAAAAAATCTTCAACTCATTTCAAAGTTGCTTGGCTGCCAATGATTCATGAAATCACCGACCGTGGAAATGTTTTTCAAGTGGGTAACCATTTTGTCTAACTATTTAGCAAAATCTATAAGCAAATCCTAGAGTTTTACATGTCATCCTACTTGTTGGATGTTCTTTATGCTTCCAATTCATTTGTAGGATTCTACTGGTCCTAGTCACCTGAGCATCCCCTTGTTCATGTATATTTGAAATATTTGTGGAAGCACATGTACAATGGATCAATTTTCTCTCATTTGTGAATGTTTCCTTCCATCCTTGTATGAATTGAATTTTTGTGAGCCCTTCCCAAGAAAATATCTATAAGCTATTGAAGTGCTCCAAAGGTCTGGATATTTTTACATTGATGGATGGTCCACTTACATAAGAATTTATGGGGAAACTTAGACACCTCATATACTTCCAACCTATGTGCCTAATAGATTGATTATTCAAGACATTGGTAATGAATTGATTTGCATGACTTCAATGCTTGTCTTAACCAGCATCAAACGAAACTTTCCATCTTATCCATTGTCCATAGGCATATATTGAATAGTTAATTCTACTCAGGACAGGATGGAAGCACAAAAAATGGAAAAATGTCATCTTGCTTCAGAAAGGTAATAGATACACAAACCTTTAGATATTGCAGGGAAGCATAGAATTGAAAAGAGGATTGCTTCCCTTATCAATATGGTAAGGATGATAGAGAAGAACCACAGAGAAGAGAATTTAGTTATGAAGAAGCTCTAAACATACACCATATTCTTTTAAAAGGAAAATAGAAGAATAAGTTGAAAAAGGGTACCATTGAAAGACAAGTTCATGCTTTAAGACATGTTACTTGAGCATTTGCTTATGAAATTGGACAAACGTTACCTCTTTTGTAGGAGCTACCTAAGATCACTAAGTTTTGCAGAAACATTGTCCAAACTGAAGAGAATGTCCATGTTGTAAAATTAGACAATCTCATTTCTCATTCTTTGGACAAAATTCTAGAGGACAAAATTTTAGTCCCCAAAATCTGCTAACACTAGTTCCATCTCTGAAATAGGCTTGTATGGAAACTTGCATCAATTCCTCCCCTTGTATGGAAAACAAGATAGGGTCTAAAATAACAAAAGGGTTATCCCAAGAGTTGAGCAACCTCTTCAAATTGTCGTTCTAATGCAAACATTCAAACCAAACATAAATCTACTCCATCTTCACCAAGTTTTCATTGGTTGATGCAAGTTGTTGCAGGGGATGGATCACCTACTCAATTGCTTCGCACAGATAATTACCCCTTTTAGGGTTGTTTCTAAGAAGAACGTGCTCAAAAATTCATTTTTATTGTTGTTACATACATAGATCTTCCCATATTTGAGAAATGATGCTTGTTTATTGCACAAATTTTCCAAGATTGGAGAGATCGATGCCCAAGATGTTGCTACAAGATCAGTGGCATGTGTGACAATCCATTTCAACACCCAAGAGTGCCCAAAGATGGAGATATAAGGTTGTTTAATGTCATTTGATGGTGAAATCATGCCTAGAATTGTTGAATTATTTTTTTTTACCTAGAAGTGTTGGTAGGAGGTTAGAACTTAGAAGTAGGGCTACTAGTGACTGCATGTTTTCTAGTACTTACTGATTAGGATGAAAAAAATATCCTCTAAGTTGAACATTGATAACACATGGTGCAAATGACCCTCATAGTGGAAATACATAGGGTTTTAGATGCTTATTACTGATTTGTCCATGACTAGTAAAAATTTTATGGAGGGTTTTATCTCCAACTTTATTTTCGGCATTATACCTATTATATGCACCACTTATTCAATTGTTGTTTTGATAGTAAACCACCATAGATTTATTGTTGATACTGTCTAGGCATTCCTTACTTCAAATTTGGGTATGCTGCAATCTTTGTTCTTCAATTTTGATGCTACAGGATGTCATATAATTTTCCTACTCTTCCTTAAAATAGGTTGTATGGCTCCTTTGTCCGCTAAAGGCTATACCTGAATTTCATTTGTCTCCAAATCAATAGCATAAAACCTCCAACAGTACTCAAATTTCCCATACCTTTCATATTGTAGACCATACACAAGAAGAAATCAAACCCTATAGTTAAGGCTCTATTACAACCCAATTTGTATGCAGGCAAAATAGATCCTAACCCACTAGCACAACCTAGGCGGAAAAAAAGGTTATTCCTCATTAACACCTCAACTTACAACCTCTCACTGCAGGCTTTGTCTTTAAACCTAAGCCTAGGGGGGTATCCCAATTAGATTGATTGTTTATTTGAGTTTAGATGAATAATATATCGATATTAAAGTTAGTTTAGACTATTGCGAGGCACAATGTATAATATAAATTTAGCTCATGCACTTAGGAAAAAGCTTGAACAACATGTGAGATAGTCATTAACTATAGATGTTCAAATTTAGCTAATGAATTTATTCTAATATTCAATAACAATGGTAAACTCAATAGCAATACTTCTCAAGATATTCAATATAAAAAATAAGCAATGAAACCACACAATATCCCAAATCCACAATTCAAGATAATATCAATTAACAATATTGATTTAGCAATATATCTAACTTGATTGTATCTCATCAATTAAGCACAATAACCATTGATTTAGTAAAAGTAGCAATAACCATTTATGTTAGATGAATCCAAATGCCAAGACACCATCAATAGCACTTGGATTATTAGTTATTAGTGATTAGAGCTCAAAGGACTTAGTGGTTAAAACCACTGAAAAATTCCTTCTTGTATCTTAGAAAAATTAACTCTGGAAATTACTAAAAATAATAAAAATGCAAAAGTTCTAGAATTATTATAGCTAAGAAAATTACTAAAAATAGCACTTGAACTTATATATTTTCCTATCTAGCTATTGCAAATTATGAGTTATATATTTTTTGAAAATTGAGGAAAAGTGCAGCAAAGCAATTCTTTCTAGATATCAGATAAATTGCAATAATACCTCAAGAAAAGATCAGTGATAAAATTGTCTAATCATGAGATAAATACCAAAGTTTTGAATCTAGATAATGTTCAATGTGTTGAAAAAGTACCTAGGAAGTGTTTGTTCACCTAGTGGTGCCTTGGGGTGAACAAGAACACTTTAAGTTGTGACCCCTAGTCATATTTAATTAATGAAGTGAGATGCACTTTATATTTTTAAAGTGACTTCATTAAAAGTTAAAAAGTCATGATATCCTAAGTTCATATTTTAAATTAAAGTCAAGTGTGTAATTAATTAAATGAGGGTGTCTCTACTTAATTAAATGTCATGAGGTGCACTAAATGACATTTATTAATTATTAAATGAGCATTTAATGAGAACCATCCATCTAATTTAATATTAACCATTGGATTGAAAGAGGAAGTTATGATGAACAAAAAGGGCTAGGGCAAGGCATTCTAATTCATTATTCACTTTTCAAAGAGAAAGTTTGGAGAGGAGCAAGAGAGGAAACTAGGTTTTGAGAGAAGTCGACCTAGAGAGAAGAAGACAAACTATGGGCACATTTCTCAAGGAATCTGTACAGGTTCAGCAGTGAAGGAATCCGTACAGCAGGTTTATTTGGCACAAATTTCGAGGTGAAGGTCGTACTGTACCTGTATGTACAGTGGCACAGAATGCAAGAAACTTTCTACACATAAATCGAGAAGTACATCAGCATTAATTGTGTCCATACAGGTCGTACTTTCCACAGATTTCGAGGAAGGTACAACGACATTTATTGCTGTCCGTACAGTCTGGTTTTTATGCACAGAATTTGAGGAGGTTTGCACAAATTTCGAGGTCACATGTGGGAGACCGTACAGCATTAATTGGCACAATTTTCGAGAACAGAAAATTGGATAGTTGTACATGGCACAGATTTCGAGAAGAAGTTGAGATAAGTACTGCTGTATATTTTGTGTAATTTCTCTCTCTGAAGAAAATAGAAATTGTCTCTCCCAAGCAGGTTTTCCCTTCGGGGTTTTATCCTGGGCTATTGGCCAAAAATTTCTTGTGTCATTTTAATGGTTGAATGGTTGTTATTAATTTTCTAAGAATGAAGTTATTGGCTGAAAATTAATTTTATGAATTTTAATGGTGAAAAGTATCTCATGTGTTTTAAGTTGAAGCCATATTGGGGTTTGGGCATTAAACCATGCATAGAAGCTTCTAAGGCTTGAAACCAGGTTGGGATGTGAAAAAATTTCATGGTGTCAGAGCGCATTTAAAAGTTCATAAGTTAAACATTCAGAAAACAGGGGTTTACAAAATAAAAATAAAAAAATCAGATTTGAAGAAAACGGTGGTTTGTGGAAAAAATTTCAGATTTGGAGAAGTTAGGGTTTTGAAGAAAATTTTCAGAATTCAGAAAAAGTTCTTGAACATGTTAGTTGAACATAACAGGTTGTAGCCATGGTGGTTGGACTTAGAGTTGAGGACAGACTAAATGGGGCTGCAAATTTTAGCCCATGGAAGGCTAGAATTAAGTTGATACTGGAGGAAAATAAGCTATGGGACATAGTGAACAATACAACGGCAAATCCTGTAACAGTTCCTGTTGATGCTACTGATAAGGAAGCCTTTATGAACAAGGATGTGAAAGCGAGGAGGATCATACTTGACGCCGTGAAGGATCATGTGATCCCTCATATTTCAGCGAAAGATCGTGCTTTTCAAATGTGGACTTCTTTTACCAACCTTTACCAAAGTTCTAATGAGAATAGGAAGATGGTGTTAAGGGAGAAGTTGAAGAATGTGCATATGAGCAAAGGGGAAGGCATGGCTTCCTATCTCACCAACATTACACAGGTGAGGGATGAGCTTGCAACTGTAGGTGAGTTTATACAGGGCACTGAGATGGTGCGTACAACCTTAAATGGCATGAGTCAACAGTGGTGTTCGCGCAGACTATTATTGGTCGAGAGAACATGCCTACATGGGATCGTTTGTGGGATGATTTCACACAGGAGGAGACACGCAGAGGATACTTATAGGGCAGTTCGTCACATCATAGAGATGATGAGGAGAATGTGGTGTTGGCAGCAAAAGGTAAGAAGAAGAAGAAGTTCAAGAAGGGTCCCAAGGGTGGGGACAAGAAACATACATGTGAGCAGAAGAAAGACTTGAGTAAAGTCAAGTGTTTCGCATGTCAGAATTTTGGACACTATGCTGTACAGTTTCCGAACAAGAAGAAAAAAGGGCAGCAGACAGCAGCGACAACAGAGATGGATGATTTTTCCTCACAATTTGAGGAAGAGTTCTCTCTATATGCTGGATGTACAGAGAAGACATCTTTCACCAGTAGTGATATGGAGATTAACATGGAGGATAAGATTCAGTGTTCGTTATTGGTTAGTCATTCTTTTAGTGCTACCATTGCTACTTCCACTTGGTACATTGATAGTGGGGCTTCGATCCATATGACAGGTGTACGTGATGTGTTCACAGAGATGACTGAGACAGGCTTGAGTCTTGAGGTGGTATTGGGAGATGACACAGTTGTGAGAGCAGTTGGGCGAGGGACTGTTACCTTTGAGAGGGAGTCCATGTAGCCTATGTCATTGAGGGATGTCTTGTATGTCCCTGGGTTGAAGAAGAACCTTGTTTCAGTTTCCGTTATTGAGGACATGGGCTTTGGAGTATGTGTTCTAGATAGGAAAGTTCATATCTTTCCCAGAGCATCAGGACCATCTACTTCATGTGCCATTGGAGTTAGATGTGGGAAACTGTACAAGCTTCTCTTCCAGCCTCATCATGCATTAGCCCATACTAGCAGTAGCATCAAATATGTGAGTTGTGGTACAGGAGGATGGGCCACCTGCATCATTCGGCATTGAGGTTGTTGAGGGAGATGTTGACAGGTTTGCCTCAGTTTAGCACAGAGCAGGGTGGTGTGTGTAGAGGGTGTGCTTTGGGAAAGTACACCAAGACTACTTTTCCGAGCAGTGACACCAAAGCAGGTGGGATTCTGTATTTGATTCATTCAGATTTATGTAGACTGATGTATTCAACTTCTGTGACAGGTTTTGAGTACTATATCATTTTCATGGATGACCACTCCAAGAAGACCTGGATCTACTTTCTGAGAAGTAAACAATCTCAGGAAGTCTTGCAGAGGTTCCAAGATTTCAAAGCTCTTGTGGAGAACCAAACAGGTAGGAGGATTCGGGCACTCAGGTCAGACAATGGGGGTGAGTACACCTCCAAGTAGTTTGATGAGTTTTGCAGACAAGAGGGCATCCGGAGGTAGTTGAAAGTTCCTTACACTCCACAGCAGAATGGAGTTGCGGAAAGGAAGAACAGCGCGGTAGTAGGTGCAGATAGAGCTATGTTGCATGATCAGAGTTTTCCTTTCTTTCTATGGGAAGAGGCCTGTAGTACTGTTGTTTATGTTCAGAACAGGAGTCCACACCGAGAATTGGGGTGTAAAAATCCTGAGGAGATGTTCACTGGAAAGAGACCTGAGATAGGTCACTTTCGCATTTTTTGATGCCTTGCATACTCTCATGTCCCTTGTGAGAAGAGTACAAAGTTATAGCCTACAACGGAGAAAGGCATCTTTGTTGGATACGATGAGACTTTGAAGGCTTTTCGCATATACCTTCCTGCACAGAAGAAAGTTGTGGTGAGGAGGGAAGTCATATTTGAGGAGGAGAAAGCCTTCAGGAAGCTTATGATTCCAAGGTGGAGGAGCAGCAGATTGTATCTCCACAAGTGACAGGGTCACAACGTCAGAGTACAGGGTCACAGGTTTCAGGTGTGATTGGGTCACAGGTTACAGGTTCGTTAGTTTCAAGGACTCAGTCTACAGGGACTTCTGGTACAAGGAAAGGTTCATGAGTCACAGGTTCACAGGTTTCACCTTCATGTGATTCGAGTGGTATAGGTTCAGGATCACCAGGCTCAGGATCTCATACCACAAGTACTTATTCAGGTAGACAGTTGTCTGATGAGGAGGCTATGGAGGAGCACCTACAGGAGGAAGCTACTTCCAAGAAACGTAAGCCAAGTTGGCTTAAGGATCTTGTGAAGGAAGCTGAGCAGTCTATGGGACCGCCCAAGAGGGAGGTCAAGGAGAGTAAAGCACCATAGAGATTTTCCAGTTATATGGTAATGATGACTAGCTTGAGTGATTCCGAGCGACTACATTTGAGGAGGCTAACCCACACCAGGTTTGGAGAGATGCCATGATGGAAGAGTACAAATCCATCATGAAGAATGGGGTGTGGGAGATTGTTCCGAGACCAGAGGGGAAGTCAGTGGTGACTTCAAAGTGGCTCTATAAGATCAAGCGTGCTGCAGATGGCAGGATCGACAAGTACAAAGCTCGTTTTGTTGCACGAGGGTTCTCATAGGTAGAGGGAGTTGATTACTATGAGACCTTTGCATCGGTTGCTAGATTTTCTTTGATCATAGCAGTGATCTCCATTGTGGCAGAGATGGGTTGGAGGATTCATCAGATGGATGTGAAAACCGCTTTTCTGAATTGTTTTCTACAGGAGGAGGTATATCTAGAGCAGCCTCAGGGCTTTGAGATATATGCGAGAGATTCACATGTTTGTAGGCTGAAAAATGCCTTGTATGGTCTGAAGTAAGCCCCTCGGGCTTGGTATTCCAGGATTGATTCTCATTTTCTATCGATTGGGTTTCAGAAGAGTGAGGCGGATCCCAACCTATACTACATTGTGGTTGGTGGTGTTCCACTCATTCTTCTACTATATGTTGATGACTTGTTCATTACGGGAGGAGAGCACATGATTGAAGCTTGTAAGAAAGATCTTGCTTCAGAGTTTGAGATGACCGACCTTGGACTGATGCATTACTATTTGGGGATGGAGGTATGGCAGGAAGATGGACATGTTTTCCTGAGTCAGGAAAAGTATGTTGTAGACATTCTGAAGAGATTTCAGATGGAGGGTTGCAGGGCCATGTCCACACCTATGACCACCAACTGGACGAAGCTTCATGCTTCTGAGGGAGAGTTGGTGGATCCTACATTATATCGTCAGTTGATTGGTTCATTGATGTATTTGGCCAACACCAGGCCAGATATGAGTTTTGCAGTTAACACTCTTAGTCAGTTCATGGTGGAGCCCAGGAGAGTGCACTGGACAGTTGCAAGACATGTATTGAGATACCTTTCTGGTACAGTAGATTTTGGTTTGGACTACAGGAGATCTGATGGAGTGGGATTGGTTAGCTTTACAGATTCAGATTGGGCAGATAGTGTTTCGAACCGAAAGAGCACTTCCGGTTGTTGTTTTAGTTTGGGCTCAGCAGTTGTGTCTTGGTTCAGTCGGAAACAGAAGTCCATAGCATTGAGTTCTGTAGAGGCTGAGTATATGGCTGCCAGTCAAGCCAGTTGTGAAGCCTTATGGCTTCGCAAGTTGATGGTTGATTTATTTGGTTAGGTGATGGGACCCACTGTGATACATTGTGACAATCGGAGTTGCATCAGGCTCTCTGAGAATCCAGTATTTCATAACAAGTCTAAACACATTGAGATTAGGTATCATTTCATTAGAGATTATGTTCAGAGAGGAGCAACACAGTTGCAGTATATTTCTACTCATGAGCATGTGGCTGACATTCTCACGAAGTATTTGGGTAGAGGGAAGCATGTCTATTTCAGAGACTAGATGGGAGTGGTGAAGAACACCTTCCTCGGTAAGAGGGAGTGTTGACAAAGTACCTAGGAAGTGTTTGTTCACCTAGTGGTGCCTTGGGGTGGACAATAACACTTTAAGTTGTGACCCCTAGTCATATTTAATTAATGAAGTGAGATGCACTTTATATTTTTAAAGTGACTTCATTAAAAGTTAAAAAGTCATGATATCCTAAGTTCATATTTTAAATTAAAGTCAAGTGAGTAATTAATTAGATGAGGGTGTCTCTACTTTATTAAATGTTATGAGGTGCACTAAATGACATTTATTAATTATTAAATGAGCATTTAATGAGAACCATCCATCTAATTTAATATTGACCATTGGATTGAAAGAGGAAGTTATGATGAACAAAAAGGGCTAGGGCAAGGCATTCTAATTCATTATTCACTTTTCAAAGAGAAAGTTTGGAGAGGAGGAGCAAGAGAGGAAACTAGGTTTTGAGAGAAGTCGACCTAGAGAGAAGAAGACAAGTTTTGGGAACATTTTTCAAGGAATCCGTACAGGTTCAGCAGTGAAGGAATCCGTACAGCAGGTTTATTTGGCACAGATTTCGAGGTGAAGGCTGTACTGTACCTGTCTGTACAGTGGCACAGGATTCGAGAAGCTTTCTGCATAGAAATCGAGAAGAAGTACATCAACATTAATTGTTGCCTGTACAAACCATACTTTGCACAAATTTTGAGGAAGGTACAACAACATTTATTGATGTCCGTACAGTCTGGTTTGTATGCACAGAATTCTAGGAGGTTTGCACAAATTTCGAGGTCACATATGGGAGACCGTACAACATTAATTGGCAAAGTTTTTCGAGAATAGAAAAGTGGCCAGCCGTACATGGCACCGATTTCTAGAAGAAGTTGAGATAAGTATTGCTGTATATTTTGAGTGATTTCTCTATCTGAAGAAAATAAAAATTGTCTCTCCCAAATAGGTTTTCCCTTCGGGGTTTTATCCTGGGCTATTGGCCAAAAATTTCCTGTGTCATTTTAATGGTTGAATGGTTGTTATTAATTTTCTGAGAATGAAGTTATTGACTGAAAATTAATTTTCAGAATTTTAATGGTGAAAAGTATCTCATGTGTTTTAAGTTGAAGTCAAATTTTTATAAAAATTTGTGCATACTGGGGTTTGGGCATTAAACCATGCAGAGAAGCTTCTAAAACTTGAAACTGGGTTGGGATGTGAAAAACTTTCACAATGAAGTACACAATTTATTTTTATTTTTTTTATAATTTTTTTATGAAAAATAAATATGAAAATAAAAGGGTAAACAACCATCGTAATTTCTAGATTTGTATTCCATGTTAATTTTATAAAATAAAATTGATCTAAGCTATTACCAAGGAATAATTAACAAATTTCTGAATTTTAATATTTTATGAATAGAAAATCTAGAAATAAAAAACATCTATTCAAGGTCTATTAATAAATCTAAGTGAAATATAAAATATTTTTTGGATTTTTCTTTTAGGGATAGATTTCACTAACTAAACAAAAAGTTAAAAGTCATTTAATTTTGTTTTTATGGATGGTTGCAAGAAAAATAAAAGAGACACGTACTTTACCTTTTTTTGGAGCTGTGGAATCAACAAAGAAATTCACCAATAGACTTGTTCCACAAATACCATCTAGAAAGAATAAGTGCTCAAGGCCCCCAACCCTTCATAAATCTATTAGAAGCTATAATCATGCAAACAAAAAGGGAGGATGGACTCCTCTTCTACTTTTACTTGAGTGAAACCCTGCACCACAAGGAATTAGATTTGCAAAAAAAATTAAAATATAAATTCGAAATTATATTAAAAAACTATCAAAATTTACAAAGAAGAAGAAGCCAAGTGGCTATTAAGCATGAGTCCAAATTTATGCTAGTAAAAACAATTCCCCACTGTCTATCAAAAACAAATACACGTGTCTTATGATTAAATCAACTGCTTAAGACTAAACTTTATGCTGATTTTTGCACTGGCCAAGGGTTATGGCCACCAAAAACTATTAGAGGGGAAATCCATACCACTAAACAAAACACGGAACCAGAATGGAGGAGCAGTCTGCTCATAATTAATCTAATCCTCATCATAAATGAAAATGGGAGGAGAGGCATGTTGTGTATCACTTGGGCATTCTGGTTTTGCTCCCAAAGGCTCTCCTGGCTCGAAATGCTGAGAAGAAAAACAATAGATCATATGACTGTCCTGCAAATTCATATGGGATTGGATGAATGGATTTCCAGTTAGATCCCAAGAAAGAGCATTAAGCTTAGCGTTAATTACATAATCCAAGTCAACATGCACTTGAGTGAGGTGACAAACCCAACCTTCCAATCTATCCATTCGGGCATGCAATATTAATCCCTACGAACCATCATGAAAATGCTCATCTGTGAAATCTGAGAGTGCTTTGCCTAGTAATGCTTTTGTTTGCCACATTCAGCCCGGGGTCTTGGTGTATTGAGTCTCCCTAGTGTGGGAGGCACCCGAATCCTCCATCATATTCCCCTCTAGCCATGGGGTGGACTGATGTTTCAAAAAATGCCTTTGCTTTCACCTGCTCGCGAAGAGCTAGACGCATGTGGGATCAGCAGGGACCGGCTGTGGTCTTCTGCTCAATGGTTTTGGAGTGCACCATGATTGAATCCAAACCAAAGAGAAGACATACAATATAGGAATGAAAGCGCGGGGGGCACGATTGATACCAAACAGACTTGAAGGAGTGAGAAAAATGTGAATGGTATCCACTGTGGAGGTGAAGGCATGGATAACCTATTCGTTTCCTGAGAAAAATCATTAACCATATCATCGTCAGATCAGGTCTTGTACTGAGTCTGGAGAGAGGCGTATAATCCATGAATGCTGACATGATGAGAAGCTCATGCGGAGGGAAAGCTAAGATTGAGTTGCAGTCTTGTGAGTGAGTCAGATTTTCTAAAACTTGTCATTATGCCAGTCAAGAGGAGGCCTCCCATAGTTATGAATATGCTGACAGAACAAGAGGAGGCCTCCCATAGTTATGAATATGCTGACAGAACAAACGCTTGGTGGTTATCCTTGCAAGCTACCCAGTGGGGTAGTCATGCATGGGCGAGTGGCTTGGGGTAGTACAACACCCAACCTAGGGAGATTTACAAAATATTAATGAGGATTAGTACAAAGAAAAACCTCCCTCTATGCAAGAAAATCAATTGAAACTATAATAAAATCAATCCATATATCCTATCCCTTTGAACAATATTGCCCCTAAAAAAGCTAAAGAGAAATAGAACACAATGATAGCACGATGTTATCTTCAATAGAAAAACCATGAACATTAAAAATACTATGAACAATGAGAAGCTCCAAGATATGACCTCCAAAGCCAAAGAAATTTTTCTTTTAGAATAATGTCCTGCACAAAGATAGCTCTCTTGTAGCACCAACAACCAACAAATGAAATCAGAGAGGAGTGAACTTTATATAGGATGAGAGACTGGACCTCTTCTCATTAAACAATTTTTTACCTAGAAGACGCAAAACTTTAACTAAAACCTTATGACATGGTAAAACAATAATAAAAATATTTGTAAGGGTTGAGACAAGTCAAAAAAGGGGTACATTGGCCTAAAGGAGGAAAATGATTCGGTTAGGAGGGGATGAGTTGGCTAAGAGAAGGGGGAGGGGTCTCAAAGAAAGGATACAACTCACATGTGTGAGCAAATAAATCTCAAAAGAGGATCACAACTTTTTAAGTGGCAGTTTTAAGTTTTCCAACTTTCTCAATATTTATCAGATTTTCAATTATAACTACTTTTCAGAAATCCCACAACCACTCTAGATTTAATGACTTTAAGATGGAAAAATTCTATGTACTCATTCAAAAGATAATTACTCTCAAAGATAGGGTATGAGGCATCTTAGGTGGATTGCATGAGGATATGTGAGACTGCATAAAAATATGTTGAGGATCTCACATTAGAAGGGGCAACTTTGACTTATAAAGTTAATAAATAATTTAAACATTAAACCCAAAGTTAGACTTAGGGAAAAACAATCCTAACCTTCTAACTTGTTTTAACCACTAACACATTTAAATTATTGTAAACCAAGTGTCCATGGTGTCTAAATACCTGAGATGTTTATAATACATTGACTCGTAGGGCTCGGGTATTCAAATGTATGGTGAGTTGCACCTAGGAAATGTCCCTGGCTTAAAGGATTTTCAAGTGAACAAAACTTGGAAGATATACGACTGTGAAGATGCAGACAATCCTTAGTAAAATAACACTTCAGAAACATTCTCTTTGTGCAACCGTCATAGGAGAGCTGAGTAGGTGTTATAACTTTCCATTTACATATAGAAGATACATCTCAGTTACATTATTACATTACATCACATCACAACCATGGATCACTTTATACAAATTACATAGTTTACATAATTGGCTTAGAAAAGCCATGCATTGAACATCATATATATCATCGACATTTGTACCCCTTGGATAAGTCCTTGTACAATATGAGGGGAAACAATTGGCTCCAACTGTGAGACATGTGCTTGATATTTGGAGAGCATTCGAGAACCCCAAAATCTATAACCTGACATTTGCACATTCTCAACAAAATGCATCAACAGTACCATGATATATAGAAATGAAACCAAGATGTAATGGCAACGAAAACATTAACTAAATGTTATGCAATAAATAATAAAATAAAACGAAAATTGAAACTAAACTAAAGCCATAATGAAAACCTAATCTAATGTCCATGCTAAAGAGCTTATTCATCATACATTATTATAAGCATGAGATGAGGAAAAAACTAGGTGTAATCATATAACCAATGTAACCAAATACTTATCTCATCGATGATAAAATATCTTTCATTGTGTTCGGTTACCAACTAAAACAAAGCTATGTCAAAATCCACATAAAGACAAACCAACATATCCATGAGATGCAAGCCAAAATCTAAAATGTGCTATGAGAAATACCAAAATCACTAAAATCAAGCAAAGAAAGGTATGAACCATCACAAAAATTTTCTATTGAGGATTTGATAGAACTTATATAAGTATCATGTCATTAAGAATCAACTCCTCGTCATCATAATCCATCCCCTCAAGCAACAAGGGCTTAAGGGGATCTTCAATGCTGCAACATTTCTCTAGAGTTGTTTCAACATTAGTCAACAATGAAATATGAGAAAAATTTCTAGAGTTAAAATATTTTTGGAACCCATTTTAAGGCGTGAGAACATCAATTAGCTTGCTGATTTTTTTTAAAATTAATCTTTAACTAAAAATATTGATTTCCCAAGCAAATTCTTGCACTATAAGGTAATTTCCTTCTGAAAACACATACCAAAGATAAGAAAAGAAAAAGGAACTAGGTGGCTGGAAATTTATGTCATGAAAACCCTGTTGTACCATAGAATTTCCATCCCCTAAATCATCTCTTGTATTTGAAGAGTTATGCATGCAAATATCAAAATATGAAAACCCTGTTGTACCATACAATTTCCATCCCCTAAATCATCTCTTGTATTTGAAGAGTTATGCATGCAAATATCAAAATATGAAATTAAATCGACTAATTGTTTTTTGAACTTTTATACTTATAAACTTGCTCCAAATGGCTAGGAAAATATGCATTGCAATCCTTTAAACGTGGCTTGAAATTACCTTGGAAATTTTGCAATAAATCAATTTCAAATATTGGAGATGTCTCAAATAAATCTGTAATCATATATTCAATATGATGCCAAAAATATGCATTTGAAATAAATCTGTAATCATATATTCAATATGATGCCAAAAATATGCATTAGGAATGAGAGCATATGGCAGCAAGTCCTGTTTTAAATTTGGTTGTTCCAAAGCTTCCAAAATTGCAATTTATTCATTAAATATATCACTATAAATTTCATAGATGGAATCACCAAAAACTTCTATAAATTCCATGTCCATATATGATCATTAAGTTGAAATCTTGCATCTAAATGATCATGAAAATGAGAGATGCATGCACTATCATCCTCATCATAAAACTAGGGCTTATCGTCAACATTTTTCCTCGAAGTCACTATAAGATAAATAATAAATTTCAGATTTATTAAAAGAATTTAAGCTCACCAAACCCTCATCAACACGAGAAAGAGAAATAGATGCATCGGTGTCTTCATTGTGAACCTCTTCACATGTTTCTTTAATGGGCAAGTGAAGTAGCTCCTCAATAAGGTCCTTCACCAACGACTCTTCATTTTCTTCATGGGCTGCATGGATATCTTCATTTGCTTCTTCAATAAGTTCTTCTTCAAGGGCTTCTTCGTTTGAAATGTCAAGCCCTATAATTTCTTTGGATATGGTGATAGAATTGTGATTACTTTGTTGCCAATGTAATTAACCAAGGAAATGTAGGGATCATATCTTGCCTTTATTTCATGCAAGATAAGATAATGTTTGAGGGATTTTCTTCATAGGCATTTATAGCATCAACAATTTTCCCTTTAATTCAATACAGAGTAACACCCAAATATATGCATCTTCAATTTCTGTATTTTCATCATTATCATCAATCCAAAAAATTTGAAAATCTTTAACAAAATATGGAAATGATTTGATCACCTTAGGGATGAAACCATAATACGAATCCCATGCAAATTTTCGTTGCATTGAGAATGAAAACATTTTCATCAATCACATTAATTTTTGCAGCATACTCCATGAAAAATGTAAGATGTTTGACAACCATGCTAGTCTTCCTATTAAAATTTTGAACATAGGTAGTCCATGTGTCCCTGTGAAGTTTACGTGGATATGAAAGAATGCATGAGAAATTTGGAAAAGGAGCCAATAATTTTTCCCATCCTCACCACTAGATCAGAGGAAGGGGAGTAGCCTCCCACGAGGAGACCTGAAGAAACTTCACCACGTGCCTCCACCCAACACGGAAATAAGCTACAGCACGAGAAGGGGACACCCCACATAGATGACACATTTTACTTTGGCGATTGCATCGGTGGGAAATGGGTCGAAATCAAGATGTGAAAAGAGAAAACAAAGGGGAAAAATGAAAGAATTTCCAAAGGATTAAACTGTTAACTCTACCCCTAAGCATATGAAATATAATCCCCCCCTTTTTTAGCTTTTAGGAAGTCATCTTCTTTATTCAAATTTTAGCATGAGATTATAAAACCAAAAATGAGTGGAGTCACCAAGATAAGCTTCAAAGCCTTCAAAATGTTGCATGCACTCACCTCTACATACAACACCACCTTGAGAATTTCTCCTTGATGAATACCTTTTAGGATTATTTTTGTTGGGATCTATTTAAAACAGAGAGGAGGGGTGAATCAGTATGAGCGTAGTTATGAACAGTTTTTATCTTCTTAACTGATTAATTCTGAAATTTAATTATGCATCCACCATAATAAAACATTCATCCACATATGCACAAAAACACAGAACACACACAATTTTTATGTGGAAACCCAAACAAGAGAAAACCACGGAATGCTTTTTTATAATAAAAAGATTACATTCAAGGAAGCACCAAATGGAAGAAGGCACCGACCTGAAGGAAGCACCAACTCCCTGATTTACCAACACCAACTAGAAGGAGGCTATGATCCCCTGCTCCTTGCCCCGTCCTACCATCCAAACATATAAGAATAAGATATTTCTCTGCTAAAATGTTGATCCATGAACACTTATGATAATATGACGTTCTTTATGTTGTGCACACTTCCTACAACCTTGATATATTGCAATTGTTTTTATGTATCAAGAAATTCATTTGAACACTTCACACCTTTACAATTGACTCAGCACTCCACGGACTGTGTGTTGCATCATCAACTTTTGCAGTCTGCGCTAAGTTTTTGTATGTTGTTCTACTTCTGCATTACTACTCTTCAAATGATACTGCATATCAACCCATAAACTGTTGTTCTAATTTCGTACATCAATATTAGATGAAATTGCGCACCTTCTTAAATGTGTTCATTTTGTCTTGGTGCAACAAGATTAAGATAATTTGCGACCTTTTGGTGCATCATATGATTCGTCCTTTATGTTTAACACACTTATCTCATATCATCTTTACCATAAGGTGCATCTCTTACTATACCGCAATTCTATCTTAGTGCATCAGATAAACTTCTTCACTTTGTGCATCACAAGATATACTTCAAATATTAGATCATCTAAGACTGTATGTGTGTTTTCTGCAATACTATCATACAGTCCTCACGCACTTGCACATATTCTGTAATTCTGTCTTTATGTCTTCATGCAACTGTTACAGATTCAAAGCATCATTCTGCGCATTGTCAGCTATTCCATTCCTCTGCTTGTGCGCACTCGGCTCTTTGCTAGATCATCATGTTCTAGTTCCACAAGCCCTTAATGCCCTGAGTATAAAAATATTGATAAATATGCATCTTCCAGCTTTCCACTTACAAGCCTTTCATCCTTGCTCTCAAGCTTCAAATCTTCAACTTGCTTCTTATTTATACTTGTCCTGCACAGATTGTATGTCCACAAGTTGGTTGTGGCTTTCCTTCTTCTTTGCTTGACGGTTCATGCTTCCGCCACTTGTCATGTTCAACATTATTGAGGTGTCATATCTTGTGGGTCTTGCACATGCATGGTCCTCACCTTAGTGGGACTTTCACCCTTGCGGTGTGGGCTTGTTCCCTTGATGTACCATTTCTTGGGGACTTGCGCACTTGTCATCTTCAACTGCTACATTCTTCTTGGTACTTGTGCGTGCTTCAACAATTGAAAGCTTGTTCCGAATGGTGAGTCTTGCACGCTTTTGGCACTGCATAACTTTTCAACCATTTCTTGTTTCAAGATGCTTTCACACTCCCAAACCTTTCCCAATCAACTCTTTGGTTTGCTTGCGCACTCTCGAACTTCTGTCCAATCAATTCATTGGATTTCTTGTGCACTCCTAAAATTTTGTCCAATCAATTCTTTGGCTTTCTTGCGCACTCCCGAACTTTTGTCCAACCAATTCTTTGGTTTTTACCTTGAAGGACTATGACTGGATGGCCTTGAGACCTGCACCTGTACCACATTTATTTAGGATGGATGCACTTCTGTATATACTACGTCATACTGGCATCCATATACTTTTTCAAAGTATTTCTTTAAACTGGCATAGAAATATACTTCTTCAAAGTGGATTTCATATATTTCTTCAAGCTAGCACAAGAATACTGAATCCTCTTTGAGATCAGTTGGCATCAATGATAACCAAAGTTCAACAATCTCCCCCTTTGCCATTGCTGTCAACACTTTTAGAAGCTGTGCATAATCATCTTTTGAAGATTGTATGCTTCATATGTGTTTGTTGCAGTACTCCCCCTATGTTCTTTTCCAGTTTGAGCCTTTGACATCTGTGTATGTTGTTGTCAATACTTTTTTCTGCTTTCTAATACTTCTGCACGAATCGCATGCTTACGATAATTCTGATAATGTTGTTGCATGCTTCATGATAAAATCCATTATCTTTCTTCCCTTTTGACATCAATTGCAAAGAGGTGCCATCGCTACCCAATTATTGGTTCTCATTTCTTATGTTTTGTGTTGGCCTTCGAGCATCTGTTTACTTGGATAACTCCCCCCAACTTCATGCTTCATTCTTTCGCTGGGTTTTCTGCGCTGATACCTTGCAATCTGTACATTGTTTTAATAACTATCTCAGATACGCTCCCCCTGTACAGTTTCTATATTCCTTCTTATATTGATCTTTTGTTCCTGTCATAATAGTTAACACTTCATTATTCCTTGTTAAAATATTCATGCAATCTTCCTGTTGTTCCAACTACGCAGTACCAAATTCTAGTTGCTTCTGGTTTTGCACTGTCTTTCCCATTGATTTCTTTCTGCATCTAAATTTTTCTTAAGTCGAATTTATTGCACTGCAACTACCTTTGTTACCTTTTCTGATGTCACATCCCTTATCACGACAACAACAACAAAAAATCATGTTTTTCCTCCTTTCAGTCAGCTTGGAAATAAAAGGATATGACAATCAGTTCGTGTGGAAACCTTGATGTGTCACATTCGTACTTGAACCTCTTGGGAAACATCATTCCGATCACATGGAAAACTAAATTATATTTCCACTTTTTGTACTTTTTCCCAAATTCATTAAATCATGCATTTACTTTTGGTGACTCCAAAACCAACTTTGGATCACGTAGACTTGAATGTGATTTACTACACATCTCTTCAACTTAATTCCACGTGCACGAAAAAACTAGAATCCGATTATATAAGAGAGCTGTGAAATGACTGGTTCATCACCTTTGTTCTTCTACCATCTTACTCTGCGTCACATTGCATCCTTATCTTTCATCTTCTCTCATCATGGCTTCCTTCTTTAAGAAGTTCAATGATTCTCTTGACAATGTGCACCTTGTTGTTCAATCACAACAATCAAAGTTTACTCATCTGAGAGTTGTCATGGGAATTTGGCAGGGCCAAATGAAGGAGTCTGAATTCAATCATCTATATGCTCAGTCACAGGTGAACCATAGCCACGCAGAAGGATTAACTAATATGAGAAAACGGGTTGAATTCCTAGAGAAGAAACAATATCGAATTCTCGACATGTTGAGCACAATTTGGGCTGAGCACTCATTTGATAGTGTGTCATCTACAACACTGTAGTTTTATCCCCTGTGGCCAACTTCTGAGTATAACGAGATGGTTCCAATGGATTTGGAGCTTCATCTCGCACAACAACCAGACATAGAGTTAAACCTTGAATTGTGACTTTGAGTTTTGTTTGTCACAGCCTTAATTATCTTCTTGAACTTGCTTGTTGGCCTCAGCATGATGTATCTTTTTTTCTTGATCAATTTTGTTCTCAGTCAACAAAAGACTCATGCATTTTGTAGAAACACAAATTTTGAATACAATACAATATGTTTATGTATCTACGCAGACTCATGTGTGTTCTTTCAACAATGCTCATTTGAACTTTTCTTCGTCTTGTTCTATGTATATTGAACTAATTCTAACATACCACATCAACTAACTAAATATACATATCTTTTCTTATCAATAATACTGAAGATGTTTTCTGCAACAATCCAACTTAACACATATGACTTTTTCAACATTAACATTTATGCAACAGGCATTTTAAAACTATAACCTTCACTAATATACTCCTTGAATTCTCAATATGCATCGTGTTGAATTCAAGGATCTCATTCAATCTCTTGGTGATCAGCAAGAGGGCCAGCAATTACTTGCTACTTTGGATGTACTAGGATTGTCAGCTTCTTCTACACATTTTTTAGAAGATTTCCTTACCCAAGTTTTCATGTGCACATTTCCATTCTGATTCTATGCATGATTGTCTCCTCGTTTGGTCCTTATATTGCGACAGATGTTAGGTAGATTATATTCATCAAGACAATTTATTGTTTTTTGACAATACATAGCCTTGTGTCCAAAGCCATCACAAGCATAACATCTCAAAGTGTGATAACACTTAGCAATATGACCAATAGAGCTGTACCTTGCACACTTCACTATGTTAGTCCTTCTTCGTGTAGTGTAATAGAAAGAGTTGTAATCATTGAAGGAATTTTCTGTAATACCCCCATTTTGACCCTTAGAATGTATTGGCTTTATATGTGAATATTGTGCATACGTGATGTATAAATTCCTAGCGTGGAGCTCAAGGCCAAGGCACTACTAGTGAATGATCGGATTTAAAAAGAAAGTATTTTTATATTTTGTGAACCATGTGCTTGAAATCCATGGAAAATTGTAAAAACATGTAAATATTTATACTGCAAATAAAATTCCAAGAGCTGGCTATGGAAACAACTAAAATGAGGGGGTTGTACGTATCCACTAGGGAGAGGCAAGGGGTTGGGGGATTTAAACTTTTGTTTCCAATTGTCATTTTGAGAACCCATATTGACTAGTATGTTGACATTTAATTATGTTAGGAAGAGGCAGCTGAGAAATCAACTCATGAAATTAATGGAGCATGGGGAAGTTCAGAAATTTGTACGGAAGGTTATGGAATTAGTTTACTTGGCCCAAAAGTCAATTTCCCCAATGAAAGTTCGTTTTCCATCATCCCCATGGGATAACACAGGAACAAGACATCAATTCTCAGCCGTCTTTGCATTCCCAGTAGTAAAGAATTGCAGAAATCGCAACCAGGAAAGAAGCCACGATTTTGAGTGCCCAAAACGCCCAAAATTTGATGTGAGCAGCAAAATCTAATGGGGAATCCATAGGCATAAACCCTGGGGTGAATTTGAGAGTGTCAAATGCTCATAAATTCATAGGAAGGCTCAGATTTGGAAGCTGTGAAATTCAATTTCGTTTTTGGGAGTCATGTGGCTAGAATTTGGAAAAATCCAATAGTGGACTGAATTGGGAGAGAGATTAGAGATTGGAATTGCTTGATAAACCCATTGAAGGAAAGGATCTCTATGGATCTAGCAGCTTGTACCTTTCTATTCCCACCCTGAAGAGCACTGGAGGGAAGTGGCGCCTGAGGGACTTTGTAGCAGAGAAAGGGACCTTCCTTATGTTGGGTGTGGTATGTATTGTGGGTTCCAAGGCTGTCTAAGATCAATTGAGATGCCTATATCTATGTGGTTGAGCTCACCAACTTAGTATTATCCTTCCCTATCTCCCTGATAGCTTGAAAAACCCAGTTGTGTGATGGCTTAGCATGAGTATTTGTGACTATGGCAGTGAGTGAGCCTGAGTAGTTCCTCCTTAGTGGATACATAACCTAGCTCGGGGGTGGTCTCTTAGCTGAAATAATATAGATTGGGTAGAGACCTATGGATGGGTGGAACGTTTCCCTTCCATATCTAGTTGCTTAGATAGCTCCAATTAAAGATAAGTGTTTACTATTTATTTATGATAAAATTGTGTATTATGGATGACTGTTAATTATGCTAAATTGAATGGGATGACCCAATTTGAATGATCCAGTTAGATGCATGTGTATAGCATGGGATTTAGTTTATCTCTGTGCATAATTTGATTGTGTGCATGTGTTGAATATGCTGATATATGCATGTTGTGTGTGTGTCATTGATTTAATTTCCATCGTGTATCTTTAATATGCATTGCACACACATTTAAATGGTAATGAATTTGATAATGTAGCTTTAGGGACGAGCTTTAGCACCCCGTACGCCCGTCATGTTCCCTCCCCTGGTCAAAATGATGGGAGGGGACCTGACATAGTGGTATCAAAGCCAATGGTTGCAACACTTGGGTTGTCTGGGTCGGAACCTACACCTATAGGCAATAATTAGAAATGCACAGGAGGTGTTGGTGAGTGTTTGGTGAAATTGTGGGATCAATTATGGCCAAAAATAAAATATTCAACTGTTGAAGAGGACCACACCGTTTTGTAGAGCTCGCCGAGATCTTTCCGATGATACCCATTTCCTCAAAAATGGACTTTGGACGTGAAAGATATCGACATTGGCATGGTTGTGGGAGGTTGAAGTTAGTGGTTCCAACTTCTGACTCCCCACATACGGAAGGTTGTAGTCGGATTCGAGAGGTCAGGGGTAGTTTAACAAATTTGGATTTGCTTTGCCGACTTCTGAATCCCGACGTGCGGAGGGTAGCAGTCGGAGTCTGGAGATCGGGGGTAGTTTGACGAAGTTGGAGTTGCAGTGTCGACTTCCGACTCTCGACGTGCAAAGGGTAGCAATCAGAGTCAGGAAGTCGAGGGTGATGGGTCAGGATTGGTGTTGCGGTGCTGACTTCCGAATCTCGACATGCGGAAGGTAGAATTCGAAGTCGGGAAGTCGAGAGTGGTTTTTCAAGTTTGTCTTTTCGGTTCCAACTTTCGACTCCCGACGTACGAAACATGGTAGTCGGAGACAGGAAGTCAGAAATGGCTCCTATAGACCAGTTGTGCATTCCAACTTCCGATTTCCAATTGGAAAAGTCAGAAAGGATTGGGAAAAGTTGGAAAGGTTTGGAAAGGTCAAGATCAGCTGAGTCAGGGTCGGGACGTCGGGATTAAAAAATATATATATAGAGCCCAAAAATTGTTTCGGCCATAGCAGGTGTAGTTTAACTCAGAATTTAATGAGGATTGCAGCATTCAGACACCATTGGTGAAGGTCATGAAAACAACAGTGAGTAGCCTGAGCTAGTTTTGCTCCGATTTGACAAAAAAATTGAATTAGGGACTTTCAAAGATCAGTGTCTCGAGACCATATGGGAGCTCAATTTGGGCCAAAATTGCTAAGGTGTGGTTATGGACCAGGAACATAGTTAAATATAAAAGCTTGGGTCCAAATTCAAAAAGGTGTGAAGCTAGGGTGTGAAAGAAGGCCAAAATGCACTATTCTGGAGCACTTTTTGGGGATTTTGAAAAGCTTGCGGGAGACAAAAGTGACCCCAAATGTCAAAACTAGAAAAATTATTGAACTCGACATTTCACCTACTCATTAAAACAAGCAACTTTCGTTGACTATTTTTTTTCCAGAAACGATTAGTTTGGGAGATAGTCATTTTCGCCAAAAATTCCAAGATTTGGAAAAGTTGCAAAAGTCAAAAGTAGTCAAAATCATAATTTTATAGAAGTTGACTACTGCATCGTATCGGAGATATGAAAGTTTCGAAGTGATCCTTATTATATGAACTAACTTCTTCCGATATAATTTTTTTTCTAATTCTCTCTATATTTACTTCTAAAAGTGGCTGAAGATGGCCTCCGAAACTAAATTGTACCTGTGGAAAAAGTGCAGAATTGGGCAAAATCGGCAATTTTGGGAGAATGTAACTCTCGTGTATGAAGTCGACATAAATCATGAGGATAGGTGTTGGAAATATTATCCAGAAGGGAACATTGTTGCATAATTAGAATTGGAAGGAGGAATTCAAATGTCTTAGAAATCAGAACAGAAGAGTGCCTATCACTTTGTTTTGGCAAAATTTGTTAATAAGTGCAGTTTCCATAAATGCATAAATGAAACAAAATAAAAGATGACCTAATAATCCTGTGAATTATTCCATGAGACCAATTCTACTGAATCATAATGTTTTATGTGCCATTGCATGCATTTCTAATATGTCTAATATATATCTCTATGATGCACAATGTTTGCAGTTGATAGGCTTGGAATAGTTGCAGCAGAAGGCAACAAGCAAAGGGAAAGAATTTTCGAGAGAAAATGGTAACCGTGAATGATGCATAAGACCCCTATGAGCATGATAACGATGTATTAGGAGAAAATATGCAAGAGGACAATGCTGAGACAGAGTCAAATGGGAGAAGGGAGCAGATCACTCCCCAAAATTTGGTTGAAACAATGAGAGGTTGATCAAAGCTCCAGAAGAGAAAAACAAGATTAATGTTGCTATCCTGCAAAGCATCACTGATATTCATCAGAGACCTCATCTTGGATCTAATCCAAGCAACATTGGTCAAGGAAGAAGAAGTGCAGAGAGTCGCAATAGAAAGAGGACTCTATGTTAGATTATAAGCATTTTCTGCAAGATTATGAGCATTTTAGTCATCCAGGTTAGCCTTCTTGTGATTATCCTCAAAGCCTTTAACCTTTGCTAATCTCGAGTTCATGTCGTTTGAGTCTCAATTCCTTGTGTTAATATTGCCCAACCCATTCATTTCCTTTTTCTAAATAATAATTTTTATATAACTTTTTGAAATTATTAAATAATAGTTTATTTAAATTATTATTTAATGGTTTTTCAAAAAAATAAAAATAAGAATCATTCTTTTAACCTTTATTTTTTATATCTTAAAACCTTCATTTCTTTTCAGGTTACCATTAAAAGGATATAAGTTTGACTTATGGTCTTTATCCCTTTCCAAAGTATTTGCTTACGTCAATGTCCACTCATAACCTTCACCTATAATCATATTAAAACTTCATCCACACCAAATACCAAGTTTTAGCCCACAAAAGCTTTTATGTTCCACGGGTTGTTGAGTATCATGAGCACCAAGATGTCAAAATATTTTTCTGAGTGCTCAAATTCATTTTTCAAGCTGTCAAGCTTCAAGAACGCCCAAAGAATGAGAAATTTGAACCAGCGTCCAAGTGTCCAAAGTGATTTCAAAATAATTCTTCTTATTTCCATGTCAAGTATCAAATGTTGGTGATGAGTTGAACAAAACTGAAGCAGACAATGAGTTAATTGAGTTAATTGTTGAAATGAGTGAAGTAGAATTAAGAATTGCCCAAATATCTAAAATTACAGAATCTAAATTCCAAGTACGTAGTGTGGTTGAACCCTTCAGGGTTGTTGTTCAGGCACCGACAGTTAAAGAATGGCGACTCTATTGAATCAAAGGGCACTTGAATTATTACCTTTGAAATGGATAATTGACCAGCCATAGGAAACTCTACTTCATGGATTTGAAAGTAGCAGTTTTGATGGGGATGCATTATTTGTATTTTTGTTACTCAGTTCTACAACAAAAATTTGGGTCTTTATGTAGAGTGGATAGGAGCTGTTAATCAGGTATTCAAACTCTTTTATTCATGGGATTTGAAATTGTGCAAATGTTGTTGTTAATCCAATCTTAAATTTGAAGGCGAAAGATAACAAGCTTCATATTTTAAAGGGATTAAGTTTTGAAGTGGCAGAGTATTGAGAGACAGAGGATTCAGTTCCAAATTTCCAGGGGTATTCTTAGCAAGCATTTAGATTCGAATACAACTGGCAGATTTGAAGGCATCTCAACTCTAGCATTCCAGATATTTTTTAATTAATTACAGATCTAGATTTGTTTTTAGAAAATGGTAAATGCTGGGTATTGTATTTTTCTATAAAGTATGTCATTTGTAATAGAACAGTAGGGGTTTCCAACCGAGAGGGCTGAGGATGTATTAGAGGTCAGACTGCTGTAGCATATATTATGTTTACCTTAATATGAAGTGCTGCTTTGAAATGATTGTGATCATATGAGTCTGTTCTGTTTTAATAACTGTGTTACATGTTATCATTATTTTGTCTGTGTGTGGTCTTATCAATCCATGCCATGATTCTCTTGATTAATATGCAATAATATTTAATGCTTGAATACAGAAACTGATTCACTTCTTTCACAAAGTTATGCTCGTAGCCCTTTTCTATTGTTGTACATGATAGTGATACATTTCTGGCAGTTTGATCTTTAAACCTAGCTTGATCTTTGTACTGTTATATCTCCATCACTCTATCAACCCATCTATCCTCTACATACTTTTAAGATGTGCTAGCCATGCTCCTTATGCAGTCAAGGTGCATCTTTTAGCACTAACAATGTCCATAATTTTTTGGAAATGTTGAGGTATGTGGATTACATCAAAGATGAAGGGGTAAAATTCCAATGCTAACTCGGAAGTCTACCCCAAAATTTCAGAGATAGGATTGAGTTTGTTAACCCACCAACTCTTGATGAAGCCATTAGGATGGTGATGCATTGATATGAGGATAGTAAAGGAAAATCAAAGGTTCATCCAACATGGAAGGGAAAGCCATAAGGAATATTTGACCCAAGGAGAAGTGGATTTAAACCTCCATTTAAAAATCAGCTAAGGAATTTCCAACAAGGTCGACAAGCATGAAGTGGAATTAAGCCAATAGTAGCAGCAGGAAAAGAGCCAAAAGAATTACTTTAGTGTTGGGGATGTGGAGAGAACCACATGCTTAAATACTGTCTACATCACAGAGAGAACCTTCAAAGCTTGCATAACTTAAAAGCAACAGTTATAGTGGAGCATATGGCAAGAGCAACTCCCCAAATTTATGCAGCGTTGGATAATAATTAGGTAGACCATCAATCAATAGTAGTGGAAGTTGAAGGTAAGATTGCTAAGCAATTTATTTCTGTTTTGATTGATCCAGCATCTACTCATAGTTATGTTTCTCCAAACGTGGTTGAAAGTTGTTTCCTTAGAAAAATAAGCATAATAAGTCATGGTTAGTTCAATTAGATACAGGAACAAAAATAAAAGTGATTGAAGTAGTGATGGAATGACCCCTAGAGTTGAATGGACTCTCCACCAAAGTAAATTTAAATGTTCTACTATTATAATCCTATGATGCCCTTACTGGTATGGATTGGTTGGAAAGACATAGGGCCAAAGTAGATTGTTATGAAAAGGTTCTTGAATGCATTGATGAAGAGGGAAGGCCAAGATTGGTAAAGGGAATTCCCAAGCAAGTTTCGGTAAGGAAGATCTCAGCCTTACAGTTAAGAAAGTCTTACAAGAAAGGTTGTCAATTATATGCAGCCCATATATCGGATTCCTTAAAGAGTAAAGGCCCAAGGATAGAAGACTATCAGTTGTTACAAGAGTTCAAAGATGTGTTTCCAGATGAAGTGGTGAGACTCCCACCAAAAATAGACTTTGATTTTGCAATCGATCTTATTCTAGGGGAATGCCTGTTTCCAAAGCTCCTTATAGAATGAGCATGCCGGAATTGGTAGAATTAAAGATGCAGCTACATGAATTAATGGACAAGAAGTATATAAGGCCAAGTGTGTCTCCTTAGGGAGCACCAATGTTATTTGTTAAGAAGAAAGATGATACTTTAAGGCTGTGTATTGATTACAGGAAATTAAAAAAAGTGGTAGTCAAGAATTGATGATTTGTTCGATCAAATGAAGGGAGCCAAAGTGTTTTCAAAAATTGACTTGAGATCTGGTTATCATCAAGTGAGGATCAAAGAAGAAGACATTCAAAATACAACTTTCCAAACAATATATGGTCATTATAAGTTCACAGTGGTGTCGTTTGGGCTTACCAATGAACCCGTCACATTCATGTGCCTCATGAATAGTGTTTTTAGCAAACATTTGGACAAGTTTGTGCTAGTATTCTTGGATGACATTCTTGTTTATTCAAGGAATGAAGATGAGCATGATGAACATTTAAGAATGGTGTTGTAAGTTCTTAGACAGCACAAATTGTATGCAAATCTTAGCAAGTGTGAATTCTATCAAAGAAAGGTACAAAATTTGGGTCATATTATTTCAGAGGAAGGAATTGTAGTGGATCTGGAAAAGATTGAAGCCATAATGAATTGGTCTAC
Source organism: Larix kaempferi (assembly GCA_027924585.1). Classification (NCBI taxonomy): domain Eukaryota; kingdom Viridiplantae; phylum Streptophyta; class Pinopsida; order Pinales; family Pinaceae; genus Larix; species Larix kaempferi. The sequence continues at coordinate 8,946,672 of BSBM01000252.1, forward strand.
TCCAAAGAATGTTACAGATGTTAGATCTTTTATGGGTCTTACAGGATACTATAAAATGTTCATTGATGGATTCTCCAAGATCGCTCATCCAATCACGTCGATGCAGAGGAAGAATGTAAAGTTTGTATGGTGTGAAAAATGTGAAGAAAGCTTTCAGCAGCTGAAGGAGCTACTTACTAGCACTACTGTTTTGAAGATTGCAGATCCAAAGAAAGATTTTGTAGTGTGCACGAATGCTTGCATTGAAGGATTATGTGGAGTGCTTATGCAAGAAGGCTTTGTGATTTTCTATGAGTCAAGAAAATTAAAAGAGCATGAGATGAATTATGCAACTCATGATTTAGAATAAGCAGCCATAGTGCATGCTCTCAAAATGTGGAGACATTGTTTGTTGGGAAGAATATTTGAGCTTAGAACCCATCACATGAGCTTAAAATATTTGTTTGATCAACCAAGCTTAAATTCCATGCGAGCGAGATGGATGTAATTTCTATGTGAGTTTGATTTTGAAATCAAACATGTAAAAGGGAAAGAGAATAAGGTTGTAGACTCCCTTAGCATAAAGTTTCATGTAGTAGCATTAAGCATTTGCAAATCAGTCTTGGGAACAAGAGTTCTTGAAGCCCAAAATAGTGATGAAAGTTACCTTTAGATAAAAGAGAAATTGCAGCAGGAAAAATTAGATGAAAACTGTGAAGGGTACCAGCTCAGAGAAGATAATGTTCTTCTTTATAAAGGCGGACTATATATTCCAAATTGTGCAGACTTGAAGAAGGTGGTAATGGATGAAATTCATCAAATGCCATAATCTGGACATCCTGGGTATCAAAATACAATAACAACAACAAGGAAGCAATACTTTTGTCATGGAATGAAGAAGGATATATAAAAATACATTGCTTGGTGTCAAAAGAGCCAACAAGTCAACGCAGAGCATCAACATCTAGTGGGACTGTTGCAGCCTTTACCAGTTCCGTAATGGAAGTGAGAAGTAATTTCTATGGACTTTATAATAGGTTTTCCAATGACAGTGAAGAAGCATGATTCAATTATGGTTGTGGTGGACAAACTTTCAAATACAACTTATTTATTCCATTTAAGTCCACTCATAAAACAAGTGAAATAGCAAACATCTTCATGAAGGAAATATTCATATTGCATGGTTACCCAAAGCAATAGTTTCCAATCGAGATGCAAAGTTCACATCCAATATTTGGAAAGTATTATTTCAAGAATTGGGAACTCAACTGGATTTTAGTACAGTGTATCATCCTCAAACAGATGGTCAAACCGAGATGGCGAATCAAGTTCTTGAGGATATGTTGAGAATGTATGTGATGGATAAACCATCCAAGTGGGAGGGTTACGTACACTTGGTAGAATTTGCATACACTAATGTACGTCAATAATCATTAGGAATGAGCCCATTTGAGGCATTGTATGGAAAGGGATGTAGAACTCCAATGAATTGGGATAGTCTAGTGAGAAGAGTAGTGCTTGGGTCAGGAATGCTCAGGGAAATGGAGTAATAAATTGTTAAGATCATGCATAAATTAAAGGCAACCTAGGACATACATAAGAAGAAGTTCCCTAAAGTTGGGAATTTGTGCCAAGTTGGCACCAATATATTGTGGACCCTTCGAAGTCCTTGATAGGATAAGACCAGTTTCATATAGGATTGCATTTTTTGCTAACATGGGAGTTCATAATGTTTTTCATGTTTCTTTGCTTAAGAAGTATGTACATGATCATAATCACATAATTGAATGGAATGTGATACAAGTGGAACCCATGTGCATCCTCAACAAGAAGGTAACATTGCTCCAAAACCAAGCCATCGGACAGGTAAAGTTACATTGGAAGCACCTTGGTCCTGATGAGGCTACATGGGAGTTAGAGGATGCCATGAAAGAGGCATACCCATATTTGTTCAATTTTGGGAACAATGACGACGATGTTGTTCTAAGGGGGAGGGGAATGTAATACCCCCATTTTGACCCTTATAATGTATAGGCTTTATATGTGAATATTGTGCATACACAATGTATAAATTTATAGCATGTAACTCAAGGACAAGGCCCCGCTAGTGAATGCACGGCTTTAAAATGAAAGTATTTTTATATTTTGTGAACCATGTGCTAGAAATCCATGGGAAATTGTAAAAACATGTAAATATTTATAATGCAAATAAAATTCCAAGAGTTGTCTATGGAAGCAACTAAAATGAGGGGGTTGTACGTATCCACTAGGGAGAGGCGAGGGTTTGGGGGATTTAATCCTTTATTTCTATGTGTAATTTTGAGAACCCATCTTGACTAGTATGCTGACATTCAATTATGTTAAGAAGAAGCAACTGAGAAATCAACTCGTGAAATTAATGGAGCATGTGCAAGCACATAAATTCGTATGGCAAGTTATGGGCTTAGTTTGTTTGGCCCAAAATTCAATTTATGCAATGAAAGTTCTCTTTCCATCATCCCCATGGGATAGAATAGGAACAAGACATCAATTCTCAACCATCGTTGCATTCCCAGCAGTGAAGAATTGCAGAAATCGCAACCAGGAAAGAAGCCACAATTTTGAGTGCCAAAAATGCCCAAAATTTGATGTGAGCAACAAAATCTAATAGGGAATCCATAGACATAAAACTTGGGGAAAATTTGAGAGTGTCAAATGCCCAAAAATTCATAGGAAGACTCACATTTGGAAGCTGGGAAATTCAATTTCGTTTTTGGGAGTCATGTGGCCATAATTTGGAAAAATCCAAGAGTGGATCGATTTGGGAGAGAGATCAGAGGTTGGAATTGCTTGACAAACCCAGTGAAGGAAATAATCTCTATGGATATAGAAGCTTGGACCTTTCTATTCCCACCCTAAAGAGAACTGGAGGGAAGGTGCGCCTGAGAGACTGTGTAGCAGAGAAGGGGACCTTCATTGTGTTGGGTGCGGTAGGTATTGTGGGTGCCAAGGATGTTTGAGATCAGTTGATATGCCTGTAGTTATGTGGTTGAGCTAACTGGATTATCATTCTCCTTCCTGCATGCTTGACAAACTCAGTTGTGTGATGGATTAGCATGAGTATTTGTGACTATGGTAGTGAGTGAGCCTGAGTAGTTCCTCCTTAGTGCATACATAGCCTAGATCGGGGGTGGTCTCTCAGCTAAAATAATATAGGCTGAGTAGAGACCTACGGTTGGGTGGAATGTTTCCCTTCCATAGCCAGTTGCTTGGACAACTCCAATTAAAGATAAATGTTACTGTTTATTTATGATAAAATTGTGTATTATTGATGATTGATATTTTTGCTAAATTGAATGAGATGACCCAGTTTGAACGATACAAATAGAAGACTATGTATAGAATGGGAGTTAGTTTATCTATGTGCATGATTTGATTGTTATGCTTGTGTTGAATATGTTTATGTATGCATGATTTGATTGTTATGGTTGTGTTGAATATGTTGATATATGCATGGTGTGTGTGTCATTGATTTAATTTTTGCTATGTATCTTTAATATGCATTGCACACACATTTAAATGGTAATGGATTTGATAATGTGGCCTTAGGGTCGAGCTCTAGCTCCCCATACACCAATCGTGTTCCCTCCACTGGTCGGATTGATTGGAGGGGATGTGACATTTTCATACCTGAAATACTTCACTTGAGTTGGACGATGTTCATTGTCGTAGACCTTCCTAGATGTTCTTTCATAACCAAGTCCTAACTTATCTTCTGGTGATCTATGATCATTCAGGATTTTGTTCAGAGTTGATGTGCTACCTTTGAACTTATTCTTTACTTCATCTTTAATACCATTCTTGTCACTTCTTGGATGTGCACAATTTGGAGTGTCACTTATGATGTGATCTTGAACTTGTTTCTTTCCCTTTATCTCGATCAACTTGTCTTCTAAGCAAGAGATCTCACTATCCTTTAGTTCAATCTAACTTGCTAGCATCATATTTTTCTGCACTAGATCTTCCAAGGAAGACTTCAATATAGATTTCTCTTCTTCAAGCACTTTGACCTTGTCGACTGCACAATTCATTTGTTTCTCATAGTTCATCATTTTTTCACAGATCCGTGTTTCAAGAGACTCTTGAACCTCTTTAGCTTGCTTGACATGTTCTTCATACTTTGATAGTTGATCCTGCAAGAGTTTATTCTTCTTACTTGACTTCTTCAATTCATCTAAGGCACTGACCAATTCACCTTCCCAATCAACATCTGCATCTTCTTCTTCTTCAGATTGACTATCAGATTTAATTTCTACGATAGGTTTTGAAGGTGTATTGAAGGATCCACCAAAGAAGTTGATCCGGGTCGTTTCCAGGAAGCACAAGGGGGACAACAGTTCAATTGAATGACTCGGATCTGTTATGGAGGAAGATATAAGAATAAGCAGAATGAGCAAAAGAAGGTTTACACTACGCAAAATAAACAAATATACGCACAGACAATATGCGGGAATGCGAACTAATTTTCTATTACTTGCAAATAGATAGATTGATAAGATCCTAAGATCATCAGATGTATGTTACAATATTATACATGCTTATATAGAGTTCGGAGACACTTGGGTGCCTTCCCGTTACATTCAGTTACAAAGAAGAAGTTAGAACGGTTCAACAATTCAACCGTTATAGTCAACTGGAAGTCAGAGAGACAGTCTGCCGAAGTTTGACAATCATCGGTCGCATGTCGACGCTGCATGTCGATGTCACAAACCATGAGGTTGTTGAACATGTCGAAGTTGCAGATGTGAAAATCCTCATAGCAGATCTAAGAGATGATGTATACCTCACAAGAAAGTAATTGATTAAGCAAGAAAATAGAAGAAGAGTGGTCAATGCAGTATAGTGAGAAACAGAATAATAATACAGTAGAACTCGGATAGAAGCAAAAATACTTCACACACACACCAATTAATTAATCACAATATGGACAATAAGTAGTACAATGCATGAGGATTCGAATTCCTAAGGTGGAAATTCGAATTAGCCTTCATGGAGTGATAAAGGGATCACTGGAGTGTCATCAGAGCACAACTAGTAGTCTATCTCATCATCGGTGGAGTCATCAATGCACAAGTAACTGTCAACCGTCAGTCAAACTAAGTGTGGTAGGTGTAACTAAATGTAACGGGCACATGGAGACACTAACTGAATTAAGGAGGCTCATTGGAGGGCGCATGAGGAGCTAACTAGAGTTAGAATAGGTAGTCATGTCTCATCGGAGGTCAATCAAAGTGATAACAGTAGTGAGGAGTCAGTCTAGCCTCAAATCAAGGAAAGACTGGTGGATAACTGAAGTAAACTGGACTGGTAGGTGAGAAAGGACGAGTGGCTTCCTTAAATCAAGGAGGAAGGGCGCACTAAGCTCTAGGAGGGCTAAAATTGATCTGAGAGAAGCTCTCGGGGGCTGGCTAACTGAGGGCTAGGTGCTAGACTGATGACTGGAATGCATGAAAACCCTAAATGATGCATGCAAACCCTAAAAGTGCATGCATGACTGAAAATGTAAATGATCAAAACACTGGTGGGACTAGGATGGAGTATAGGAATATCCTAACACCCCCCCTTAATCCATCCTGGGCCCTAGTAACTAAGACCAAATGTCACCCAATACAATGAATAATAACAGTCAATAAACCAAGGAAGTGGGGAAATTTTCATGGGAAAAATAGCCCCCCCTCAAAACAGACTGTAAGGCACACATAAAAAAATAAATGCTCCAAACTCAAGAAGGTGTGATGCTTGGTCATATGTCTGGAGGTATCTTCTTCTTGGGAAGAAGTGGCTCATGCTCAAAAAGCATGTGCTTGTACTTGCTCTTCAGATCGAATGTGATGAGAACAAATCCAAAGGTATGAGGATTATCCTTGAACCTGTGATTTGAATCAGTTGAGGTAGGATCAAATCTATGAATGTGCAGATAGTCTTTTGTCTTCTCCTTTGAACCATCATGGGTGAGATTATGCCAAAAGGAACCATCAAATAATAATGATTGCTTGAAATCCAAATCAGATTTAAGACTTGATGAATAGTTTCTTGAGACATCCTTGGAACCAGTAGGGGTGAGATCAAAACCATCATATGCATGATAAATTATCTCAAGTAGTGGTTGCTTAGGATCCAAATTAGATCCAAGACTTGAATCATGGTTTCTTGAGATCTCCTTTGAACCATAAGAGGTGAGATCAAAACCAGTAAGTGCACGAGAAATTATCCCAAGAAAATGGCAATGGCCATAGTCTTCAATAACCTTCTGAAAGCATGAGATAATGATCATATAGTAGTTAATAAGAGGTGATTGCTTGAGGAGAGCGAATGCATTACCTCCAATAACTTATTTTTCCTCCAAAATAATCATGTGATCATGATGCAAACCAACAAACTCTGGTGCAAGAGAGGATTTAGGACCTTCTGCAATATCTAGAGTGTGAGCTGGCACAAAAAGAGAAGAAAGTTGGAGCATGAGTGTAGAATCTGCAAGTTCTTTGTGGACAACTTCAATATGAGATGATACTGATACATGATCTGAGAGACCATCAAGGGGAGCGAATGCATCACTTTGCTTGCTCTCGAAGGGGTTTGGACCAATCCATTCATTCTGTCTGCCAAATCTTTCATCCAGGTAGGCCCATAGCTCTTTTGGAGATTCAAAATCATCAATGAATTGATGTACCAAGCATCATGGTTCCCATGGCTCTGTCACCATTATTTAACTAGTCAATCTTTTCTTTAGAGGATTCGAACTCTCTCTCAAAACAATAATCAAAGAGACCTTTTCTCTTCAAATGTGCTATCATATTTGGTTTCCATTCATCATAGTTGAATGGAGAAAGAGGATCATAGTTGAATGGAGGAGGATAGATTTCTTCTTAATACATGGAAACTGTAGAAGACCTGCAAAAACAATAGAGAATATATGCAACTGCTACTGCTGCAAAAATGCAGAAACTGCTGCACTCGAAATCTTGGTAATAACATTCAAAAAACTCTCAGGAATGGAGATAAACAATACTCTCAACATGTTCTAATACCATGTGAAAATCCTCACAACAGATCTAAGAGATGATGTATGCCTCACAAGAAAGTAATTGATTAAGCAAGAAAATAGAAGAAGAGTGGTCAATGCAGTATAATGAGCAATAGAATAATAATACAGTAGAAATCGGATAGAAGCAAAAATACTTCACACACACTAATTAATTATTCACAATATGGACAATAAGTAGTACAATGCATGAGGATTCGAATGCCTAAGGTGGCAATTCAAATTAGCTTTCATGGAGTGATCAAAGGATCACTGGAGTGTCATCGGAGCACAACAAGTAGTCTATCTCATCATCGGTGGAGTCATCAATGCACCAGTAACTGCCAACCATCATTCAAACTGAGTCTAACTAAGTGTGGTAGGTGTAACTAAATGTAACTGGCACATGGAGACACTAACTGAATGAAGGAGGCTCAGTGGAGGGCGCATGAGGAGCTAACTGGAGTCAGAACAGGTAGTCATGTCTCATCGGAGGTCAATTGGAGTGATAACAGTAGTGAGGAGTCAGTATGGCCTCAAATCAAGGAAAGAATGGTGGATAACTGAACTAAACTGGAATGGTAGGTGAGAAAGGACGAGTGGTTTCCTTAAATCAAGGAGGAAGGGCGCACTAAGCTCTAGGAGGGCTAAAACTGATCTGAGAGAAGCTCTCAGGGGCTGGCTAAGGGCTAGGTGCTAGACTGATGACTGGAATGCATGCAAATCCTAAATGATGTATGCAAACCCTAAAAGTGCATGCATGACTAAAAACGTAAATGATCAAAATACTGGTGGGACTAGGATGGGGTATAGGAATATCCTAACAGCAGAGTGTGTCGCAGTATGTCGAGGTTGAGACTCATCAGATTTGTGTCGATGTCAATGACTTGTTGTAGTGGGAAGTTAACATTCGACACAAATGCTAACTACGATGCGGATTAGACCTCCTTCCTTAAGAAACAATGGTCCCCATTGTTTGCTCGCAAAGGTGAGGAAACTTGTCGGATATTTCAGTAACAAAGTACCACTTTCCTTGAGAGGGGATCTGGCCAACTTTGGAAACCTGAAACAAGGGAATTTTGTTCGTCCTTATAAGGCGTACTCGTCATCCCACGATGGTGTCGCAAGGAAGAGGCTCCTGAACATATGGATGGATCTCTTTGGGTTATGTTGTTGGTAAGTCGGTTTTTTCCAACAAGGGTGAATGGTATGGTCGAAGTAGATCCACATTGAATACTAGATACAGACCCAAGCATGCAGGAATGTCGAGCTGGAAAATTGTTTTCTCCAATTTGTCGAAGAATATTGTACGGACCATATCGCAAAGGCTTGAGATTCTTGAATGGACCAGTGAAGCGCTCCTTCTTGAGATGTAACCAGATCTTATCCCCAACTTGGAATGAATGAGGAATACGATGCTTGTCATGTCGGGCCTTAGCTTTCTCTCTTGCTCTTTGCAACATTTCCTGTGCTTGCTTCTGGATGTCGCATATCTGATCTTTGAATTTGACTCCTTTATCAACTTCTCGTTGGTTGTAGTCAATGTCGATCGGCTGTGTCGAGGAGCTGATCAAGTCGATAGGCGTTGAGGGATGAAATATGTAACAAATATCAAATGGAATCTTTCCTGTAAAGCTGTGCTGAGCTCGATTGTAGATGTGTTGGATGTATGGAATACTTTCACTCCATGTGCGTCGATGCTTGTGGTTGTACATGTGAAGCAGTTGTACTACAAGGTGATTCACAACTTATGTCTGTCCGTTGATCTGAGGATGGAAAGTTGTCGACAATGAGGGTCGTGTGTCTAGATGTTTCCAGAGGTTCTTCCAAAAAATGATGATGAATCTGTCATCTCAGTCGGAAATAATGGTCGTCGGTAAACCAAAGTGTTTCCAAACATGTGTAAAGAAGAGCTGAGCGGTCTGCTGTGTTGTCATTATCTTCATACATGGTATGAGAATGGCCATCTTGGAAAATCGGTCGACTACTACTAATATCATGTCATGTTGATGTCTGGTAGTAGGATAACCCGTCAAGTAGTCCATAGAAATAGATTCCCATGATCGACTAGGAACTGGAAAAGGTGTATACAATGCCTGTCGTCGATTAGGCGGTTTAGCAATGGCACAAACCACACATGATCGAATGTACTTGTTGACATCATATTTAAGTGTAGGCCAAAAGAAATACTTCTGCAGAATAGCAAGTGTCGTTTCTACTTCAAAGTGTCCTGCAGTCTTGTTGTAGTGCGCGTCCCAAATGAGTTGTTGTTGGTGCTCACCGGTCAGTACACAAAGTTGTCCAAGCTTGTATAGCAAGGTGTTTTTAAGAAATAATCGGAGGTCGACGACTTGTTAGTTTGTAACTGTCGGTAGGCTGCTGATAAGTCGTTGTCTTCCTCATACAACTGTGGCCAAGTGTTCGTGTCGTATCCCTGCATACTCGTCACTGTCAAAAGGAGAGTAATGGGTGTTCGACTGAGGCAATCGGCGGCGGCGTTAGCTTTACCTTTCTGATACTTAATCACCAACTGGAATTGCTGTAGTTAATTAATCCACTTGAGTTGTCGGTTTGTCTACAACTTTGATTGTGTCGGAGCGAACTGTAGAGGCTTGTGATCAGCGAGGATGACCATTTCCTTGCCAAGGATGTAATGCCTCCATTGATTGAGAGCTTGCACAATGGCGTACCATTATTTTTCATACGTTGAGTATCTTCTAAATGTGTCATTGAAAGTCTCGGAATGAAAAGCGACTGGGTGACTAGACTGAGTGATCACTGTGCCAAAGGCATAGTCCGATGCGTCCGTCTCAATCTCAAAGGGATGATGCAAATTAGGTAACACAAGTACTGGTGTAGTGCAGAGCTTGTGCTGGAGCTATTCAAAAGATGCTTGATGTGTAGTTGTCCACTGAAAGGCAGTTTTCCCATTTCCCTTCATCAACTGATTCAAGGGCCAGGCTATGTGACTAAAGTCGAGTATGAATCGTCGATAGAAATTCGCTAAACCAAGAAAACTTCTTAGTTCTTGAATTCTTCTAGGAATAGGCCAATCTTTGAGGATATGTACTTTGTCTGGATCGACGTGAATTCCTGGAGAGTTAATTACATACTCCAAATATTTGATGTTGGTTATCGCAAAAGAGCACTTGTCCATGTTCAGATAGAACCGATGTTGTTGGAGAGTGTCAAGGACTTGTTGAAGATGTCCAACATGTTCTTCCCATGATCGACTGAAAATCAGTATATTGTCGAGATAGACAATAACCCATTTACCAATGAAAGGTCAAAGAAGGTTATCCATATGTCGCATGAAGGTCGCAGGTGCGTTGGTTAAGCTGAAAGGCATGACTAACCATTCAAACAATTCTTCCTTGGTCTTGAAAGCAATTTTCCACACATTTGAGGGATCGATTGGAATTTGATGGTATCCCGACTTGAGGTCGAGATTAGTAAAGAATTTAGCACCTTTCAGACAGTCGATGAGCTCATCTATCCACGATAGAGAGTAGCGAAGGAAATAATCTCTGTGGATATAGAAGCTTGGACCTTTCTATTCCCACCCTAAAGAGAACTGGAGGGACGGTGCGCCTCAGAGATTGTGTAGCAGAGAAGGGTACCTTCATTGTGTTGGGTGTGGTAGGTATTGTGGGTGCCAAGGATGTCTGAGATCAGTTGATATGCCTGTAGCTATGTGGTTGATCTAACTGGATTATCATTCTCCTTCCCTATCTCCCTACATGCTTGACAAACCCAGTTGTGTGATGGATTAGCATGAGTATTTGTGACTATGGAAGTGAGTGAGCCTGAGTAGTTCCTCCTTAGTGCATACATAGCCCAGATCGGGGGTGGTCTCTCAGCTAAAATAATATAGGCTGGGCAGAGACCTACGGTTGGGTGGAATGTTTCCCTTCCATAGCCAATTGCTTGGACAACTCCAATTAAACATAAGTGTTTACTATTTATTTATGATAAAATTGTGTATTATTGATGATTTATAATTATGCTAAATTGAATGAGATGACCCAATTTGAACGATACAATTAGATGACTATGTATAGAATGGGAGTTAGTTTATATATGTGCATGATTTGATTGTTATACTTGTGTTGAATATGTTGATATATGCATGATTTGATTGTTATGGTTGTGTTGAATATGTTGATATATGCATGTTGTGTGTGTGTGTCATTGATTTAATTTCTGCTATATATCTTTAATATGCATTGCACACACATTTAAATGGTAATGAATTTGATAATGTGGCCTTAGGACTGAGCTTTAGCACACCATACACCAATCATGTTCCCTCCATTGGTCGGATTGATGGGAGGGAATGTGACATTTTCATACCTGAAATACTTCACTTGAGTTCGACGATGTTCATTGTCGCAAACCTTCCTAGATGTTCTTTCATAACCAAGTCCTAACTTATCTTTTGGTGATCTCTGATCAGTTAGGATTTTGTTCAGAATTGATGTGCTACCTTTGAACTTGTTCTTCACTTCATCTTTAATACCATTCTTGTCACTTCTTGGATGTGCACAATTTGGGGTGTCACTTATGATGTGATCTTGAACTTGTTTCTTTCCCTTTATCTCGATCAACTTGTCTTCTAAGTGAGAGATATCACTATCCTTTAGTTCAATCTAACTTGCCAGCATCTTATTTTTCTGCGCTAGATCTTCCAAGGAAGACTTCAATATAGATTTCTCTTCTTCAAGCACTTTGACCTTGTCAACTGCGCAATTCATTTGTTTCTCATAGTTCATCATTTTTTCACAGATCTGTGTTTCAAGAGACTCTTGAACCTCTTTAGCTTGCTTGACATGTTCTTCATACTTTGATAGTTGATCCTGCAAGAGTTTATTCTTCTTCCTTGACTTCTTCAATTCATCTAAGGCACGAACCAATTCACCTTCCGAATCAACATTTGCATCTTCTTCTTCTTCTTCTTCAGATTGAATATGATATTTAATTTCTACGAAGGTGCGGAGTGTGTTGCAGTATGTCAAAGTTGAGACTCGTCAGAGTTGTGTCGACGTCGATGAATTGTTGCAGTGGAAAGTTAGCATTCGACACAAATGCCAACTACGATGTGGATCAGAAGTACTTATCTAGTGATCTGAGTTTGCTTTGCGCAACTAGTGTATTCTTCTTGATTGATTGACAACTCTTCTTCTTTTCGTCACTGCTTTCTTCTTCCACAAAGGCCATAAATAGTACCTCTTTTGGATTCTCTTCGTAGTCACTTCCTTCAAACACATTGTTGTCTTCTTCAGTACACAAACTCTTCCTCTACTTTGGAACCTTCTTTCTAGTCTCTAGTCTATCCCAAGTGTGTGTCGTTCTTCGTTCATGGAGACTGGCTTCTTCCCCGCTGTCATTGTCTCCATCTTCCCTGTATGCACACTTAGAAGCAAGGTGGCCTACTCCTTCACATTTGACACATTTGAAAGGCAACTTGTTTTTATACTTACCACGTCCTCTTTTCAGCTTCCTTATGAAGTTTGACTCCTCTTCATCTGATTCATTACAAGAGTCATTGTCATGCTTGTGCTTAGCCTTCCAGTGGATTTAAAGGCCGCTTCTTTTCTGATGGGATTTTCTTTCTCGGTTCTCATCTCATATGCAGTTAAGATCCCTTGAAGTTCATCCTTTTTCAGATTTGCAAGATTGGATCTATCTTCTAACACAGATACCTTTGCAAAAAATCTTGAAGGCAGAGTTCTCAGTATATTTTGTACTACTAATTCTTCTTCAAGAGTAACTCCAAGACTCTTGATAGCATTAACTATCTCATCAACTCACAAGAAGTAAGAAGCTGCATTCTCTTCATCTTCCATTCTCAATGATTCATATAACCTAGAATAATTCTGCAACTTTTCCTTCTTTACTTTCTCATCACCTTCATAGGCACCTCTGAGCTTGTCCCATACATCCTCAACTGAAGTGCAATGCATGACCTTAATAAATTCATTGTCTGTCAACCCACATAGCAGTGCATTCCTGGATCTTGCATTGCACTCATATAGTCTCTTCTCAGTTGGGTCAACTGGTGTGACTACTTGTTGGCTTGGTTTTGCAACCAAGCTTTGTGCAATGGGCACCTATCAACAATGTGATAGCAGTTTCAATATTGAAAGAAAAAACGATTAAGAATTAAATCTAAATATAAACTAACATGTGCATATAACAAATAAATTTAAAAACGATTCATGGAAATAACAAGAAATAAAAGAATAGATGTTTTGTATTAAGATACCTCAAATGGTGAGGATTTGTGTTGAGCAACTCCAAGGGTGAGTAGCTCCAAGCTCCAATGGTCTCTTCTCCAAGATGCTGAAAATGGCCAAAAGTCTCACGAGAGATTTTGACAGCGTGAGGATAGGATGATGGATGGATGGAAAGTGAGGAGCCCCTACCACCTTTTTATAGTTTTTGGTGGTGGGGAATACCATTATGGTTTTGAAGAAACCAATGGTATTGACCAACATGGTTTAGGTACCTTTTCCCTCCTTTTTCTCTTTTTGAATATTTCGAATATTTTTATTCCCTTGTTAATATTTTTGGGAATTTTGGACCCTTTTTGAGGGTTTTTTATGCTTTTTGAGGAAACATATTCATTTTGAGGGGAAAAAGGGGTGTATTATGGTCTTTTGGTGACCTTTTGATGGCTTTAGAGGCTCAAATGGTGGAAAAGTGGACAAATGGGTCATGTGAATAAGGAAATGAGCTAGTGAGCACTTTTTGCATGTTAACAGATTGCCCCCTGATGTGTGAGGGAAGGAGCTCATCGTATGGCCGATAGACATCATAGTTCTTTTGTATTTTTCCTAGGGTTTGGGGAAGAGAAGAGACCGGTTGGAGATTGGATCCACGGCCCTTGGAAGTTGCAAAAAAGAAAAAATATTACATGGCATCAATATGAACGAGGAATAATCTTTGATAATGGACGAGGCGGGCATACCCATGCTCGTATCAAGACATATACATAACAATTAGTCCCAAGAAGGGGGACCTAAATAATACATAAAAAATCTACTGGTACATCATAATGGTCCAAAGGGAACACTATTTTGGGATGTACTCTTGATCATAACATGACTGATCTCAATAACTAATACACTGGAATAAAGCGACAACCGCTCTGACCAAGGTCTCAGAAGGGTTGATGAACTGCTGAATCTGAAGGTGTCCAACATCTGTAGGGACTCAATGACTCTGAGTCAACTCTGAGGAGTATATGTAACTCTATATTCGAGGGAGTATAAAACTGGGGTACATCTGAAATACTGTCGCCATGCGCAACCCGGATAAATGTAACTGTTTGTTTCCATAAGTAGACTCTCAAATGTGGAAGAGTTAGGTGGTATCTGGGGTCTTCAACAAATAACTGAAGGGACCAATACCCTGTGCGAGTCTCAACGATGTGATCAAGGTGTTGAAGTCGAGCATGTGAGAAGCAACCATTTGGAGAGGCATTGAGGACTCTTCTCGAAATGATTCGTAGGCACTCATCATAAATGGTAATGAGTCCAAGACATAGGGACCTCTAGGTCTATCCTCTGGAATAAATTTGGTTGTCATCGACAGAGGGAGACTAGCAACTAACAAGGCAATGATGTTTCCTTGATAGGAGTGCGAGGTGTAGAACTGAAGTGTGGTAGTACTGATGGTAGGACTGACATACTTGTGGGGATAGGAAGTAACTAGGGTCATATAGTGGGTGGACTCAAACTTCCTTTGTTCAAAGCATGATGACATGGTTGACCTGGCAGCGTAGGGAACTGACTTGTAGGTGTGGGGATCATATCTTTTAAGGACTGAAGGGTATGTATTGATTATGGGGGGTCAAGCTGATGGATGCTGTCGAGGGATTCTCAGGGTGACATACTGCATAATACTCTGAACAAAGGCGACCAAAATGGGGAAGCTGCCATATGAGTAGATGTGATCTGTTGTGGCGCCGAGAAGCACCATTGGGTCCTTCTTCGTAGTTTTAATGAGCTCCAAGAAGGGATAAAAGTGTGCTCTGAAATGGTACTGTCCTGTGGATTTTGTGAGCCTAGTGCTCATGGGTGCTTTCATTTTTAAAGAGTATGAAAACGATAAGAAGACTCTGCAGTGGTTGTGAGTACCGTCCTGCGGGTTTTTACGAGCCCAGGATGGTGATTGCTCGTGGTCGCTTTCATGTTTAGAGAGTCTGAAAGCAGTAAGTGGAATCCATTGGTGTTCTTTTTCGTAAGTTAGTCTCCAAGGCCCGAAAAAGCATAAAATGATGCAAATGGAGAACTCTTCTAGCCGATGTGACTAGAGTATTCCTTTTTAATAATTAGTCTACAAGGTATGGAAAATGGGTAAACTTATACCAAGTAGACGCCCTTTCAGATATGTTTAGCGAGCATGAAAGGAAGAAAGGTTGCTCGGCGATCTTTTCATTGTTTTAGTAGTCAGAAAAGAGCTTAACAGAAACTCCCTAAGTGTCTTTTTCGTAAAAGGGAATTCTCGGCCCGAAAAAGGGGTAAAACTATACCGAACAAAAAGGTATTGATGAGAGCGAGAAAAGGTCTCAAGCATCGTCATGAGTGCGGAATACTGAATCTGGTGACATAAAGATTGTCAAAAATAGGCAACAGCCAATGTGGCACGCAAATCGAGGTGATGAGTGGCATTTTGAAAAAATGCCCAAAAATTATAGGCCGAGAGCGAGAAATGATCTCAAGCATCATCATGAGCGCGGAAAACTGAATCCGACGATATCAAACTTGTCAAAAACAGACGACGATCGATGTGGAACGCAAACCGAGGCAACGAGGGGGCATGGGAAAAATGCCCGAAACATCTAGAGGTGAGAGCGAGAAATGATCTCAAGCGTCATCACGAGCGCGGAAAACTGAATCTGGCAATATAAGACTCATCAGAAACGGACGACGACCGATATGGCATGTAAATTGAGGCAACAAGGGGGCATGGGAAAAATGCCCGAAAAATATGGGCGTGAGAGCGAGAAATGATCTCAAGCGTCATCACGAGTGCGGAGAACTGAATCCGGAGATATAAGACTCGTTAGAAACGGACGATGGTCGATGTGGCACGCAAACCGAGGCAACGAGGGGGCATGGGAAAAATGCCCAAAAAATCTAGGCGTGAGAAAATGGTCAAAAAATTGACCTAGTGAAAATAGGAAAAGGAAAGGACTATCATGAATTTCTCGCTGTGTTGATTCCAACGGTACTAACGGTTTGAGGAACGGATGTTGTATGATACTGCAATGGTTGTTTGAAAAATGGTCAAATCTTTGTAAATAGGATGTGGGGCCCATATGACGTGTCATTGTTACGTGTGAGTTTGGCAGAGCAATCAGAGCTCTTTCTTGATTTCTGGGAGATTCGACCGTTGGTTTTCGATTCCGCGAGTTTCAGGTAACCCTATTCGCCTTAGCCTTTTTCATTATGTCTTTTTTGGTTAGCGGCGGGCCCCCGAAGGCCACAAAATTCCATGTTGACCTTCCAACGTGGAATATCACTGGTTTCACATCCTTTTCCGCGATGGACATCGCGGGTTTGGGGCCGACAGTCGCGATGTTCATCGCGGTTTTCGGGCTGAAAGTCGCGATGTTCATCGCGACTATGGGGTTGATAGTCATGATGTTCATCGCGACTGTGGGGTCAATACCCACGATGTTCATTGCAGGTTCATGGATGAAAGCCGCGATGATCATCGCGGATTTTGATGGAAAAGTTGCGATGGAATTTTTTGAAAATTTTTTCTGGTTCTAAAAAAATTTCTTTGTTTTTTGGCAAGATGTTGAGGACACCATTGGTGTCATGGCGAGAGTGGGAGATGGAGGAGGACTTGATGATTCGGATTCGGACCGATCAGGGGGTCCTATAGGCTCTGGCTATGAGCGGGCTACTGAAGTTCGCTCAGATTCCATCGATGCGTTAAATAGGACCACTACTGAACAAATTGTTGAGTCTCTGGGTCCCTGCAGAGGGTGTGTTCATTGTTGGGGGTGAGAGGTTAGAGATCACCCTTACTGATGTATACTTTCTTACCGGGTTGCCTTGTTTAGGGGAGGTAGGGGATCTTCTGCCGAGGATCCCGGCAGGTTTGGATATTGAGGATCTGCTGGAGACATTCTGTGTTGCTGGGGAGATTGTGCAGAACAACGATTTGAGCCTGAGATCTATGCGGGAGTGGGATATGCGGGCTGTTGCGGCTTGTGTTCTGCGGGTGTTGGGTGCCGAGGCGCACATCGTTTGTCAGGGGGACAAACGATGATGGTGGATTCTGTGCTGAGGGGACCTACTACGCATGGGGTCAGATGTTTTTGGCTGGTGTCCGGAGAGATCTGGACAAGGCCAGTCGGGAGGGGGGAGAGTTCTGCTATGCCTCCTTCCTGTGTTGTTTCTTCTTTGAGCGGGTACCGACTTTGCGGCCATGGGTGCCGGTTCGAGACGGGTTGGTGAGCAAGCCGCGCATGGTTCGGTGGGGGCAGATGATGCCCCGCGGTGGTGGTGGTATCCGCGGGTTCTTTTGACAGGATATGTATGAGCAGTGGGAGCAGATCCCCCTGCTGATTGATGACTATCCATATGCCGATATGGATTATCGAGGAGATCCGGAGATGCCTCAAGCCCAGGGACAGGCCTGGGGTTTAGATGGTATGTTTTTGTGTTTTGTTCTCTACTATATCATGTGTTTTTTAGATGTTTTTGTTATGATTATAGTTAGAGATATTTATGTGATTTTTCACTTGCATGATTGTGCAGATGTTGGTCCTGTACCACCGGCCGACCATATGCTTTGTAGGGGACGGGCGATGGTGGTCGTTCCGCCTCCTGTAGCGGTACCGCCTCCTCATGCTCGAGGATTTGGGCCTCACGGTCGAGGAGCTGGGCCTCGAGATGATGCTGTGGAGGGTGTCCGAGAGACACTAGACATGATCATGGCAGGATTTCCAGAGGATGGGTGGAGGGATTTGGATTGGGACATTGTCAAGCGTTGTTTCGATGCGCCTCGTGAGTGGCGCTCGATCCTGCTCAGAGCAGCATTGTTGGCGGCTGAGTGTAGGGATGGGGCTCGGCATGATCCGGTAGGGCCGGTGGAGGGGAGGATTCGGGTGCGGGATGATCCAGCGGGGCCGACGGAGAGGAGAGTTCGGGCTCGGTATGATTCGGTGGGGCCAACGGAGGTGGCGCCCGAGGAGCCCGGAAACCATGATGATTAGATGATCTTGTTATCTGCCCCCAAATGCTAATGAGCATATGGGGAAGTACCTTTTTGTGCGGCTTATGTATTTTTGTATATTGGGTGCTGAGGGCACCTATGACATGTTGACTATATGATATATATATATATATATGTTTTGGTATATAGTCGTGTATGCACATGGATGCATTTATTGTCTATTTGTTTGCCTGTGGAGGCATGTTTGATTTTCTGTATGCTCGTGGAGGCACATGTTATGCACGTGGATGCAACATTTTAATTTATGTATATGCCCATGGAGGCACATATTATGCACGTGGATGCATTTTTGATTTTGTATATGCCCGTGGAGGCACATGTTATGCATGTGGATGCACTTTTTAATTTTGTTTATGCCCGTGGAGGCACATTTTGTATTTACTACATGGTTTGATTGGTATGTCAATCAAGAATGTTGTTGGCCATGGTCTGCTACACTGTTGAGATTCCTTGGGACATGTGTGAATGAAATGGATTCAAACTATCGAACCATTTGTTTAGTGCGCATGAATTTTATGAGAAGACAAGGATCGTGTACTTGGTAATCATTGTTGAGCTGGGAGACAAGGAGTTGTGAGTCCAAGAAAATGTTAAGGTGACTTATGCTCATTTGGAGAGCAACGGCTAGGAGACCGCTCACGACATCGTATTCAGCTTGGTTGTTGGTGGCGGCACCTATGCACACTCCGTCGATGTGGATCAACTCATGTGAAGGGGAATATATTACCCAATCCGCGGAGGCGAGATTGGGGGACCAACGACTTGCACCATCAGCGAAACCAACGTAGCAAAGTGGAATAGGATCCATCTGTGGTCATGCAGGAAAAACAAATTTTTAGGTTTTTGTATTTTTTGTAAAAAACAAAATAAGACTGTACAATTATGGATGGTGGTGTCCATCAGATTTTCTATGGGTAAAATCGCTTGAGTTACAACCCATTGCGTGGGTTGCGTAGGGGGTTTCCTTCTGAATCGGTTAGAATGTATGCCCCCTGTCCGAGGCAGGTATGTATAATGTATGGGCCTTTCCACATGGACACAAACTTTCCTTTTCCAGTTTTGTCATGAGCTTGATCATAGGCGAGGACAAGGTCCCCTTCAGTAAAAGTTCTTGGGTGGACATGTTTGTCGTAATTCATTTTGGATCGGTTCTTGGCTGCTTCCATGGTTTGGAGGGCTATGCGCCGATCTTCATCGGCTTGCTCTAGAAGTAGTTAGCGTTGCTCAATTGGGGAAGTGTTTGGTAGGAGTTCAACGACCATATGTAGGGATGGAATCTGGCACTCAATGGGGAGGACGGATTCGACACTGTGAACTAGATGGAAAGGGGTAAAACCGGTGGCGGTCTTGGTTGACGTGCGGTATGCCCATAGTGTTTCTAGAATTTGCTCATCAGTACGAAAGTAATCAAACCATAAATCAACGGGTTATGGTTTGTGTGTGGTTGAAATCATATAGATGGTATTGATTTCTTCCAAAGAAGATGATTTCAAAGGGTAGATCTCCTCGATGAGGGGAGGAGATATCTCTAAGTTGGCATTGTTCATCTCGTATAAGGCTGCTCTATAATCTGGGAGATTAGGGCAGTGGTGTGAATAATGGCCATAAATGCCGCATATCGCACAAGGGTGGTTAGTGCAGAGCGTTTTGTCACGAGGTTGAGGAGGTGGCTCAAGTCTTACCACTGGAATTCCGATGTCGTCATCCAACATATTCATGTGTTCTTGAAGTGCATGTAATGGGGACATTGATGAGTGGCATGGCCTACGTCGTCACACAAGGAGCACTTGGGGGGAATGCGAATAGTTGGGGGGTTCTTGGCTACCTTGGGGGTTACTGGGGGGGTACGAGTTATGGGTCCAGTGTTATAAGTTTGTGGGCCTCTGCCCCCTATGTTTCGGAATGGAGGTGGGACGTTTCTAGACATTGATGCCGTAGTCACTATTGGGGGTGGTCTGTTTTGCACATGAGTGACATGAGGGGGTGGGTGGTTGGTAGTAGGGATAGGTTGTATCGGTTGTAAAATAACAATCGGATTCGGCGGGGGACTCGGAGCAAGTAAGTACCATATAGGTATCCCTAATGTTAAACCAGGAAGGCTGAGTGTAGCCATTACTGGTGAATTGACAACTCCGAAAAAATGGGAACAAGAACGGGATAGTATGAATTGGTGTTGTGCCAATATGAGTAGGCACTGTGGGTGTTTGTGGTAGTGACGAAGGCTGCTATGTGGTGTTAGATAGGGTGCACAAATCCAATGTTTTTGTTATCGGTAAAGGTGGTGGGATCGACGGAAATGTGGAAGTCATAGGTGACTTGGTGTAGATTCCAGGACCAATTGACGAGACAAATGATGTCGGTGCAGTTTGAACGGTTTGTTCAATCATTGGTAGCACATTTTGAGGGGTTGCGGGGGCATTATGATCATAATATGTGAGTTGATCAATCTTGATAACGCGTCCTTCATGTGGGAACATCATGAGGCAGAAAATAGATGAAGCCACGGCTTTCATTTTGTACATATAACTACGTCCAAGAAGGAGGTTGTAGTCGAGCTAGGCATTGATCACTTCGATGTCGATGAGAACTAGTTTGTCGCCTAGTTCTACGGGTACGTTCGCTAAGAGGCCCTGTGGTTGAGCTGAGCACCCATTGTAAGCTCGTAATGCCATGGTGGATGGTTGTAAAGCGGGGGAACCAAGTTTCTGCCACACAAGGGTGGACATAACGCAGGTTGAAGCTCCTTCATCGATGATGCATCGATGCACAACAAGGTTTCAAATGTTTACTGCTACTTGGAAGGCCAAATTTGAAGGCAATCGAGGTTCGGCTTGGTCTAAGTCGAAAGCCATCATGTGTGTATCGTCAGGGTCTACTCCTCCGATGGCGGATAGTAGTAGTTTTCGTTGTGCGGGGCATGTTTTCAGTACCTCTAAAGCAGACATAGCAGTGGGGGATTGTGCTAGGTCTTCCACGACGTTATAATTGGATGTTGCGCGAGCATTAGGATTGTTGTTAATCCTTCGCAAAGGGATGCGAGGGATTTCAGGTCCTTCGTCCAACGACATATTTGGTATGCATAGTGGTTGATCTGCTGGAAGGGAGGTGGATGCGTCAGTGGGAGGAGTTTTTGGGGGTGGGTCGTACTGATTCCTGCGATTTTGGAGATTAATGTCATTGGATGACATCATTAATAAATGGTGTGTTCCTGGATCCGTATGCTGATAATCAGTTGCGGCATAGGTGATTTGCTGCTGGGGTGCAGCGGATCCTTGTGGGGGATCCATAGGGCGAGCATTTACTACTCCCTGGTTTGGAAATGGGTTTTTTAATATCATGGGCTACGGTTGATTAAGTGGAGCTGGCTGTCCAACGTGGCCATGGCATTGGGCATCGTCAACCCAAAGCTTACGTGCTTTCTCTAAATGGGGGCAGTTGTGAGTGTAGTGTCCATAGAATCCACATATAGAACATGGATGGTTTGTTCTCAGGTTATTGTTCTTTGGCTGCTTGGGATGAAAATCAAGATTCTGGTTTGGGGGAGCAACATTGTTATTATTTGGAGGCTTGGGTGTTGGTGGACCTTGATTATGTTGTTGGTTGTTACCGTGGTTACGTCCTCTTCCGCGGTTTTGTTGTTCGCCCTAGTTGCATTGGTTGTTTTGGTGTTGGGGCTGATTGTGTTGTGTGTCCACTTTCCCTTGAGTAGTGGGAATATTTTGGGGTGCCGCAGGTGCAGGAGCAGGTTGCGGTGGATAATAAGCTGGTGGAGCGGGAGGTGGTCTAGTTGCCTGATGGGGTTGTTGGTAACCCTAAGCTATTGGAAGTGTTGTGTTAGCTGGTGTAGCTTGTTGTGGGTAATACATTGGTTGGGCTAGTAAATGAATTGGGTTCTGGATGGCCGGTTGGTTATAGTATGTGGGTGGTACATATGTCGATGGCGCTTTCCCATAGCAATGTTGTGGACAAGAGGGTCCATGAGTGTGATGAGTCTGATTCATTGGAGCGTACAAAGTTGTCGCTCAAGAATTAGATGTAGCCCTAGAAAGGTCTGGGGAATTTATGGTGCTCACCATGCTAAAAGGTTTATTTTGTGCCGTGACTTGGCCGATAATACCATCAGCGGCATGTGATGCCCCCGGAGCGTCACCATGTGAAGAATCGCCTCGTGGGGCGTCTGGTATGATGGTGTAGAGATAGCTTGACTAGGCATAAATCAGGTCGAATTGTTGAGCTTTTAATATAGCTTCCTCTTCTGACTGGGGTCGTTCAGAGGCTACATCTTTGGCTATGAGGGGTAGGAGTGATTTAAGAAACCAGTCAAAAAATATACGGTCATCCAGTTTTATCTTGCAAAGGCTACGATGCTTGCACCACTCATGGATATGGTTGATGATGTGGGTAGCTGTGTTTTGTCTGCAAGACAACAGTATTTCCACTCCTGCATCATAGCATACAAGTAGCTGAAAAAACTGAAGGAAAGTGGAGGCGAGGGACATAAATGTATGGTGGGTCCCATGTGTTTGTTCAATGTACCACTTGGCTGCAGAGCCAGTGAACGTTCGTTGCAACAGTCTTAGTCTAATGGAGTCATCCACGATATAGTTAGATGAACACCATAGGTGAAATGACATTATGTGGTTTTGGGGACCCTCCCCAGGTTTTCCTTCAAACTTGGGGATGTCCAAGGGGATCTTTGTAGGCATGGGTGGCCATGTAGGGTTGTGCATGATAGGATCGTTGGTTAACCTGGCTAGGTCTGGTAAGTTCAGACTAGCCATGTATGGTAAAATAGCAGATGGGTGTGGCGTAGTGACTGGGACATAACTATTAATGGTGGCATTATGTAGTGGTCCAGTTGCCCCTAAGGGTATGCTAGGTATTAAAGGTATGTGTCCTCCAACTGTTGTGGTGTGGGATGGGCCAGCGCTCCCAAGTGCAACATGGGTTGCAGAGGGGATAGGAATAGTGCCAGGAATTCCTGGGATCTGGGTTGTGGTAATGAGAGGGGGTGTGATTCCTATGTTGGGCATACCCATAATAGGAGGTAGTCATGTGTTGGGCATACCTAAAGGTGGAGTGGCCCCTATATTAGGCATGCCTAAAGGGGTTGTTGTTACCATGGGTGGCACAGTAGTAGAAGGGTTTGTGGATGTATCTCCAACAGTACTGGTGAAAAGTGGGTCGTATTGTGATCCATCCATGGGGTTGGTTGGTGATATTTCAGTAGGGTTTTCAGATTCAGCCTCAGAATCAGATGTGAAGTGAGGCATGTCAGAATCGGATGACTATGTGTTTGGCTGATGATGTGTCGAGTCAAGGGATAAGGCTCTACGTCTATGACGTGTAGAGCCAAGTATACCAAACTGAGAGGGTTCACCCTGAAGACGACGAGATCGTCTTAAATTCTCAATGGTGAGAAATATTTAAAAATTTCAGTGTAAGGTGGTGATGTAAAAAACTCGAAACCCTAATGCAACAATGAGTGCAAGAGGGGAGTGAAAAAATAAAGGCTCTCACTCCAAATAACCAACCTCAACAAGCACTTATTATAGCAGTTGTGCTATAATAAGTGGAGGGATGCAACAAAATTGGTCAGAATACCAAAAGTAAAACAATTCATAGAAACAAGTGGTGTTACTAGACCAAAGGTGGGTAATGTATCATGCAAACACCTAACTAAAAGTATTGTGAGTCAACAAACGATATTATCTGCAAGGTGATGAAATCCAAGTCAGACAATATAGGGTGTTGAATCAACGGCTAGATATCCCCCTACCGGGAGGTACATCAGGTAGAAAATCCTAAAGAGTGGCAACTAGGATACCCCGTTCATGACACGTTCGGTTGGGCTTATCTGCAGTTTGGTTCTATCGCCACTGTACCCCTCTTGGGTGTACACCGAGAACTTCGAAAGGTATCCTTCGGTTACTGAATGGATTGCGGTATTCCACTCAAACTTCCGGAACCAGTCTGGCTACTTCTACCCTCCTAAGGGAGAGGCCTTCCCGATAAATTGGTTAATAACCGTGTCAAAATTATAAGGGATTTTTGGACCCTAAAGACAACCACTATGTCTCAAATGTAAATAATTGAGAGGTGTTATTGGTACACCTATCCTCTCAATTCTACCTAACTACAAGATTCTTTTAAGTGCTCCCCAAGTGGGGTTAAAAGTTTGTTGAGTTAAGGTAAATTTTAAGGCTCAGTTTAAATTATGTGGTAGAGTGGGTGCAAGTGTGGTATTTAAACTGAAATTGATTTGCCTCGCTTAGGCGATTGATTACAAATGAAAGAAAAGACACTTCCAGTTTTGCAAAAAATAAAGGCGTTTTTGAAATGTAAATGCTTGAAAAAACTATTCAAAAATAATGGATCTTTGAAATAATTTAAAGGGAAGAAAATAACATAAATATTTCAAGAAATAAATGGATCTCTTAGAAAAATGCTTGGGCAAACTATTGAGCATAAAAAAGTAAAACCTTGATCTAATTAAAATGCAGAAAATCTTTCTTTCAATTACTGAAAATTTTTAAAAAGACTTTTAATGGAGCATATATAAATAGAAAAAGATTTAGTATGGTTGTAAAATGCAGAAAAAACTAATGTTGTAAAATATGCTAAATGGGCAAAAAATACAGCAAAAAATATTTTCAAAAAATCAGCCAAATTCAAAATAACTGCATCGTGGGTTTTGGGGAAACAGCCGCGATGTGTAGCACGGGTTTCGGTCACGCAGTCGCGATGTGCAGCGCGGGTTTCGGCCGCGAAGCCGCGATGTGCAGTGCGGGTTTCGATCACACAGTCGCGATGTGCAGTGCGGAAAATGGCCGTGAAACTGCGATGTGCAGCGCATAAAATGGCCACAAAGCCGCGCCGCGCCTCGCGGAAAAAAGCCGCGAGGTCGCGATGAGCCGCGCGACTATTGGGCGAAAAGCCGAAAAACAAACGCTGAAAAATGAACCCAAAAATTGAAATTTCAGGCTGTTAATGGCAATAGAAAGGGCCAAGATCTAGAACAACAATGGATCTGCTTTCTAGGATGGCAGATCTATGAATTAAAATGATTAAAACTAACAAAAACTAATATCTAAAGCAAAAAAACAATATCTAAGAATTCGAATCTAGCGGAGTCACCAAAAAATGTTGGCTTGGTTTTGCAACCAAGCTTTGTGCAATGGGAACCTATCAACAATGTGATAGCAGTTTCAATATTGAAAGCAAAAACGATTAAGAATTAAATCTAAATCTAAACTAACAAGTGCATATAACAAATAAATTTAAAAACGATTCATGGAAATAACAAGAAATAAAAGAATAGATGTTTTGTATTAAGATGCCTCAAATGGTGAGGATTTGTGTTGAGCAACTCCAAGGGTGAGTAGCTCCAAGCTCCAATGGTCTCTTCTCCAAGATGCCGAAAATGGCCAAAAGTCTCATGAGAGATTTTGACAGCGTGAGGATAGGATGATGGATGGATGGAAAGTGAAGAGCCCCTACCACCTTTTTATAGTTTTTGGTGGTGGGGAATACCATTATGGTTTTGAGGAAACCAATGGTATTGACCAACATGGTTTAGGTACCTTTTCCCTCCTTTTTCCTTTTTTGAATATTTTGAATATTTTTATTCCCTTTTTAATATTTTTGGGAATTCTGGACCCTTTTTTAGGGTTTTTTATGCTTTTTGAGGAAAAATATTCATTTTGAGGGGAAAAAGGGGTTTATTATGGTCTTTTGGTGACCTTTTAATGGATTTAGAGGTTCAAATGGTAAAAAAGTAGACAAATGGGTCATGTGAATAAGGAAATGAGCTAGTGAGCACTTTTTGGGTGTTAAGACTACTGAGACATTGTAACCATCCGTAATGGATTGTTAGACATCAACTCTGAGAGGTTGCAAATACACTTCCATCATGACCTTCCATAAAGTATAGTTGGTACCATCAAACCTTAGTGCTCAGTTAGTGGAGAGATGTTCCTGCTTGTCCATATCTGCACACGAATCTATCTTCCAGATGTTAAGTTGTTACCGAAAACACCTGCTCTGATACCAATTGTTGGAATCTATTTAATACTAAGAGGGGGGTGAATCAGTATTAGCGCAGTTATGAACAATTTTTATCTTCATAACT
Organism: Larix kaempferi; assembly: GCA_027924585.1. NCBI lineage: Eukaryota > Viridiplantae > Streptophyta > Pinopsida > Pinales > Pinaceae > Larix > Larix kaempferi. The sequence goes on from BSBM01000252.1 coordinate 8,973,098, forward strand.
AATTAATTATGAAATTTAATTATGCATCCACCATAAATAAAACATTCATCCACATATGCGCAAAAACACAGAACACACAAAATTTTTATGTCGAAACCCAAGGAACCACTAACTTCCTAATTTCTCCAAACATTGACTTAAAAATATTGCATTCAAGGAGGCACCGACCCCCTCGTTTTGCAGGCACCGACTTGAAGGAATCACCAACTCCTTGATTTAACAGCACCAACTGGAAGGAGGCTATGACTTCCCTTCTCATTGCCCCGTCCTGTCGCCCAGATATATAAGAATACTATATTGCTCTGTTGAACTTATGATCCATGCACACTTCTGATAATGTTTTTCTTTATGTTGTGCACACTTCCTGCAACCTTGAGATATTGCAATTGTTGTTATGTATCAAGAACTACAGTTGAACACTTCAACCTTTACAATTGACTTCGCACTCCACAAACTATGTGTTGCATCATCAACTTATGTAGTTTGTGCTAAGGTTCTGTATGGCGTTATGTTTCTATGTTACTGCTCGTCAACTGACACTATGCATCAACTGATAAATTGTTGTTATAACTTCATGCATCAGTGTCAGAAGAAACTGTGTACCTTCATAAATGTGTTTGTTTTGTCTTGGTGCAACAATCTTCAGATAATTTGCGACCTTTTGTGCATCATATGATTTGTCCTTTCTATTTAACGCATTTGTCTCAGATCATCCTCATCATAATGTGCATCTCTTACTATATTGCGATTATGTCTTAGTGCATCATATAAACTTCTTAAATTCGCACATCACAAGATATACTTCAGATTTTTCTTTGTGGTTTTGTCTTAGATCATCTGTGACTGTCTGCATGATGTTTTCAATACTATCATTCAATCATCATGCACTTGTGCATATTTTGTAATTATGTCTTTCTGTCTTCGTGCAACTGTCACAAATTCACAGCATCATTCTATGCACTGTCAACTATTACATTTCTCTACTTGTGCGCACTCGACTCTCTGCTAGATCATCCTGTTCGGGTTCCATGATCCCTTGATGCCCCGAGTATAAGAATCTTGATAAATCTCCACTTCCAGCTTTCCACTTACAAGCCTTTCATCCTTGCTGTCAAGCTTACTTAAAATCTTCAACTTGCTTCTTATTTATACTCTTCCTACGCGGATTGTATGTCCAAAAGTTGGTTGTGGATTTCCTTCTTCTTTGCTTCACAGTTCATGCTTCCAATACTTGTCATGTTCTGCACTACTGAGGTGTCATCTATTATGGGTCTTGCACATACATGGTCATCGCCTTAGTCGGACTTTCACCCTTACAGTGTGGTCTTTCACCCTTGATGCACCATTGCTTGTGGGACTTGCGCACTTGTCATCTTCAACCGCTACATTCTTCTTGGTACTTGTGCATGCTTCAAAAACTAAAAGTTTCTTCCGAATGGTGAGTTTTGCGCGTTTTCAGGACTGCATAACTGTTCGACCATTTATTATTCCAAGCTGCTTGTGCACTCCCAAACCTTCTCCAATCAAATCTTTGGCTTGTTTGTGGACTCCCGAAATTTTTTCCAATCAATTCTTTGGCTTGCTTGTGCACTCTCAAACTTTTTTCCAATCAATTCTTTGGCTTGCTTGCGCACTCCCAAACTTTTGTCCAACAAATTATTTGGTTTTTACCTTGAAGGAATATGATTGGATGGACTTGATACCTGCACCTGTACCACATTTCTTCAGGTTGGATGCACTACTAGATATACTTCTTCATATCGACATCCATAGACTTCTTCAAAGTACTTATTTAAACTGGTGCAAAAATTTGCATCTTCAAAGTGGATTTCATATATTTCTTCAAGCTGGCACAGGAATACTGAATCCTCTTTGACATCAGTTGACATCAATGACAACCAAAGTTCAACAATTTTTATGTGGAGTCACCAGATGAACTTCAATAGATCTTGATTACCATACAAGTTCAACTATATTTTTTAGGAAGAAATTATCTCTTAATTCTTAGATTTACCTAGGTAACAAAAGATCTCGTCCCCAACAACGACGCCAAAAATGTTATTGTCGAATTTATATCTAAGAGGAAAATATCTCAATTCACTAGCACAAGCTAGGTGGAAACAAAGTTTGACCGTCACTGTCACCTCAACTCACAACCTCTCACTTCGGGTTTTGTCTTTAAATCTAAGCCTACAAGAGTATCCCAATTAGATTGATTATTTATTTGAGTCTAGATAAATGATGTATCAATATTAAAGTTAATATAGACTATTGTCAAGCACAATGTATAATATAAAGTTAGCTCATGCACTGAAAAAATACTTAAGCAACATGTGAGATAGTCATTAACAATTTATCTTCAAAATGAGTTAATGAATTTACTTCTAATATTCAATAACAACATTAAAATCAATAGCAATGCTTCTCAAGATCATATTCAATATGGACAATAAGCAATAAAACAAAACAAGACAATATCCCAATTCCACAATTCAAGATAATAACAGTTATCAATATGTCTAACTTGTTCCACTAAATCAATTATATCTCCTCAATCAACCACAATAACCATTGGCTTAGCAAAAGTAGCAATAACCACTTATGTTAGATGAATCCAAATGGCAAGACACCATAAGTAACACTTAGATCATTAGTTATTAATTATTAGAGCTCAAAGGTATTAGTGGTTAAAACCACTAGAAATTTTATCCTTGTATCTTTTGATTAATTTTTTTAGGTGTAACAAGGAAAATTTAATTATGGAAATTATTAAAAATAGTAAAAATGCAAAAAATTCCAGAAGTTTAATATCTAGAAAAATTACAAAAAATAGCACTTGAACTTTTAAATTTCTCCTAATTAGCTATTGCAAATTATAAGTTATATATTGTTAGAAAATTAAAAAAAAATGCAGCAAAGTTATATTGCAAAAATTGTAGCAATACCTCAAGAATTTTTTTGCAAAATTGTCTGGAAATATTTATGAATTTCTTAAATAAATAATTATAAAGGAGGCTAGTCCCTGCCTTATAGAATATTAATAAAAATAATAAGTATTAATTAATTGATATATACCCCCCATAGCGGGTGCATCATTACACTGCCACCACTGCAATAAACTCCACATGCAGTTTACATCTCGACGACACGTTATGCTCCCATCTGTGGCCACGCGCCTGCCAGTTTACAAACCTAAGCTGCGGCTCATGCACCTCCCCATGTGCTCGCCCATATGCCTCACTGTGCCACCTTTGATCCCTCAGCCTCACACGTGCCCCACTACACAACACAACTTCTCCACCAACTTAGTTGTCCGGAGCCTTGTTTCGCTCCAGCTGCTTGACACTTCCTGCGTGCGAGAGGTCTGGTCCTCTCTGCCTCGATCTCCTTCATTGATGACTCCCTCGCCAATGATTGATGGGATCTGTCCTTCCCTGCTCATGAATTCAAATGGATCTCACATTGATAATCACTACACCCTCCCCAGAAACTCTAATGCTCTTCTGAAAGCTTCGTTGCGTAAGGGATCCACTGCAGAGGAGAGTTTTCTCAATGTGTCCATTTCTTGCCACAGCTCTGAGTCTTATCCTTCCTGCTCCTTGAATCTCCTGCTTCCTGATTACCTGTTACTCCGGCTCACTGCTGAGTCGTGCTACCTCTGCTACTCAAACAGTCGGCTCCTCTACTTCCATCTCTGTCTTGAGCTTACTGCCACCATGCCACCCAGGAAGCAAGCCCGCACTCGTCAAGCCACCTGGTTGGCCAATGCGCAGCCACAAATCACCTCCACCTCTCCACCTGTTAGATTCATGAGGGGGGGTGGTGGAAAAGGCTTACAAATATCATAAGGAGATTGTTTGATGGACAATGTACCGAGAGCAGACTCAAGGCCTGATCTCCCTAGCTCAACGTGAGTCTAGAACAAATAGGACAAAACATAAAATACTTTCCTGGATCATGTAAAAATACAAATGAAAGAGCAGATCACTTACCTTAGATTTGTAGATCCCTTTCTCCCTTCGTTGTTCCAATGCTCCAGTGCTGCCAGTGTGCGAGTAGCTAAACCCTGTTGAACATATGATAGACCACAAGAAGTGAAAGCATATATCTCATATGATAGATCTAAGTTAACAGTCAAGGAGGAAAACTCTAAACATCATCAAGGAGACAACATTTATGGAAAGCAATTATATTAACTGTATTGAAGAATGAGGAGTACAATAGAGAAGAGGATTACAACCACTGCCTTAATGTTGTAAACTCCTTCTGACAAACCATGCCAAAGCTCCTAGAGAGAAGTAGGTGTCTCCCAAGCTAGAATGCAAGGTCTATTGAGTACAATTTCACCAGCATAAGAGTACCATCGACTTCCTCCCTTTGTTATGGGAGTGAGCTTCACTTATATAGGACTAAGTGGATAGGGTATGGATAGGATAGATTGAGAGATGGTAGGAGAGGCTTAAGGGATATCTCCAAAGTATTAGGAACCGAGTGCCAGCTCCTCCAAGAGATCAGGGATAGGGTCCCAAGTCAGCAAACTTCGAGAAGGACCTCGAAGGAGCTAATTTTTCCATTTAACTGACTTTGTCGCACCCTGTAATGGAGCAAGGTGCGACGTTGCAGGTTGCTAATGTGCAGCCTGTGACGACCGTTTAAAACCTATCACAATTGGGTACAAATCCTCCCAGATGAATTACTCAGTCCAGAGATCTTCAGGGATGTATACACTAAATCTCATGATGGGTATATTTTGGGTGTAACAAAATGCCCCCCAAAGCATGAAGTTGTTAAAGATATACAAGTGAAGTGCTTTGATAGAAACAATGGCAATGGACTTGTCAGATGAAGGATACCACTGCAGTACAACTGACTTTTGAACTGACAATCTCATATGCAGTACAACATGGTTGCCGACCAATAAAATGCAGATCCATGGTAGTGATGACCGACTGAACACAATCATGGCTATTGGACACAAGCGTAGATCCATAATGACATGATAACACAGCCACGACCAATACAAATGTGGATCCGTGTAATATGAATCGATACGAATTCCATCGCAACCTGGGTAACACATGACTTCCCCAGGGTATTCAAGCTGAACCCACAATGATACGAATATATCCATGCGATTACAAATGTCTTGACGTCGAACATGGTAGAAACCACTTGATTACTGGTCATTAATGTAAACCGTTAACAAGCGCGAGGGAGATCACCATTGATGTCAATGATTCCCAAGGTATCACAGTACATATCACCAAGCATGAATAAATGAGTTGAAGTCGAATGCAAGATGAAATCTCTCAATCAAGAGTCAATGATGTAAACTCATGATGAAAGCGAGGTAACCTGCCATTAAGGCATGCAGGGCCAAGGTACTTGGTTGGTTTCTAGATTCAATCTTTGGATGATGTTTTGAAGTCGACAAAGATGAATCCGTCGAAGGAGGGCCATGATGAATCCCCCATCAATCGACACGAAACACGACAAAATATGTGTAGAGTGGATCGGATAGTACAACAATATGTGAGATTGACACAAAGTAAACCAACATGTTGACGGGCGTACTGACTGTAGATGACAAATGATAGACATGTTCTTGAACACGAGCATGGCATGACTTGGAAGTATTGACATAATAAGAATGACGCAAACTTCTAATGCAACTGATGGTGGAAGATTTCTCTGAATGACTCAGAGGAGTAACAGGACTCAGAAAGTAAGTGGGGACTCATAGACAAATAGATGACCCAAGTACTGTATGCAAATGCAGAAGAGTTCCATGTTCAAGAATGATTACGTGCTGCCACAGATAAAAGTGTAAATACAAATGCTTTCCTTTTTCCCCATCATGAATGATGAGTGCCTCATGTGTTTTTTACAAGCTTGATGAGGGTAACCAGATGCTCGGTATAGCTCATCTCATAGATGAGTCCAATCCCAAATATTTTCTGAACCTGGGATAGGAGGGGTTCGTCCCATGACGGGCCCTTCAATGTGAAAGTTTAACGAGTCCATAGAAGGTAAACTCGGTTTTCATTTCATGTTTAGAGAGTTTGAAAAAAAATAAAGAAGACTCCAACGGTCCTTTTTCATAAAGTTAGCCTCATCGCCCGGAAAAGGGTAAAACAACACGGGAGAGGACTCTTCCAGTCATGATTCGCTGGAGTAAACATTTTTCGTAATTAGTGCCTCCTGGTCCAAAAAAGGGGTAAACTATCACCAGGAAGACGACTGTTCAAATACTTTAACAAGCGTGAACATGACAAGTTCGCTTGGCAATATTTTCATTTTTTGAGAGCCTAAAAAGAGCTTAACTATAGACTCCAGGGGGTGCCCTTTTCCGTGGGAGTTTAACGAGCCCGAAAAAGTAATAAACCGTAACTCAGTACTTGTTCTCATAGTTTCGTGAGTACGAGAACAAACAAAGAGTAAACTCATCCTCATGCAATAATAACAACTAACTAAAAATAATAATGACAAAACATTCAAAGGAGTGTTCATACCTATAGTGACCGTTGGTGATGCGAGAAACGAAACAAAAGACCACTTTACGACTCCTGCACACTAGAGAATGTGTCAAATAGCCCCAAATACGACGAAAAATGATTAAAACTATAGTAAATGACCCAAAAGCATCAAAATATTTGAAAATGAATATTTCATTCTATTTATAAATAGAAAAATGGGCCAAAAATAGAAAACATTGTTTCAATTGCCAATTTGGGTGGAGAAGTACCAATTTGGAGCCAAAACTTCCTTTGTCGATTCCGAGATCTATAATACGCCATTTCACCCACCGTCCGGATCAAGTAGGCCTAAATTTCATCCAGCCATTAGAGGAAATTTTGGTAAAAAATGGGCCTCTTAAGGAAAATGATAAGAAAATAATAAAATAATAGTAGAGAAAGAGTAAAAAAACTAATTTTTGGATCGTATTTTCAACTTATCTCCTTGTAGGTTTACTCAAATTTCAAGCGGGGGGACTCGTTGTATGCATAATTTAATTATGCATCCAACGAGTACCCATATTGCATACTTTTAACAACATCCACACCATGAAAAATTGAAAATACATTAAAAAATGTGATTCTAGTGAGAGAAAACACGTTTTTTAATGTATTTTCAATTTTTCATGGTGTGGATGTTATTAAAAGTATGCAACATGTGTACTCATTGGATGCATAATTTAATTATGCATCCAACGAGTCCTCCCACTTGAAATTTGAGTAAACCTACATACGGTGCGACGACGGAGAAGCATTTTCCAATCATAAAAAATAATCCAAAAAATGGACTTGCAAAGGTTGAAGTAGGATCTAACAGTGTTTAAATGTCCTTCTTGGCAGGTTGCTAGCTAGCCAACATGGTATTAGAGTGGCGGGAAAGAGAACATGAAGTGGATGGCGTACAAGATGCGAATGATGCACAATGCGTGGATGCCTTGAGGAACTGCGGTTTGCTCAAGTTCTTTGAGATTCTGGGGATGAGATCCCAAATCCCACTATTGTCACACATGCTCTAGAGTTGGGATGTGGCCCAACAACATTTTGTGATCGGTGAGCATATCCTCACGATAGATATTGAGGATATCTACTTTCTTACCGGTTTGTCCCAAAGAGGGAACCTTGTATCACTTACTGGAACACGGGCCAGTGACCGCACCATTGATGAGATGGTGGCACAACATTGTACCGCTCTTGCTCGATCTTCCAGTGGGAATATCCCTATCAGGGACGTGGTGAGTCGTCCATTGCATACCATATTGTTTACCATTACTAGGGTGGTGGGGAGCCAAGCCCCACACATGGCCACTCGGACTCAGATGTTGTATGCGGAGGACTGTATGTCCCCTAGGGTTTTCAACTGGTGTGAGGGTCTCCTCGCAAACATCCGAGCTCAGCTGACCAAGTGTCGGCGAGGGGAGCTCAAGCAGTTTGGGTATGGATCGATCGTGGTATCGTTCCTCTTGGAGCGGGTCCCTCTCTTATGTCCACAGTTAGTACTGGATGACAAGGAACCTAGAGATCCCCACATGCTCAGATGGGCAGAGGTGATGACCCGTCATGGCGGAGGACCTATTATCAGCTTTGGTCCCGAGTTCTTTACCTGGCTGGAAGGCCAGTTATTCATGGTTGAGGACTTTCCATATAGTGGCACGAAATTCCGAGAGGATCCTAACTTGATTTTCTCGAAGGGTTAAGCATGGGGTGACATAGGTGAGAACAAAAACTATCCTTGATCTTTTTAGTTTTGCATATTTATCATTTTTTTGATGTAGTACTGACAAGTACATAATATGTGTGTGCAGATGTGGGCTCCGTACGGCCAGTGGGTCTCTCCCTTCTGGAGAGGAGAGATAGAGGTGGGGAAGCAGTCGTTCCTGCAGGTTCTCATGCTGCCATCGAGGAGATGGAGGAGGTGTATAGGAACTTGTCCCAGTTGACTGTGGAGGTACTCGAGCCAACTATTGATGACTTACCGAGACCTATGCAGAGGTTTGGGGTTGGATCATCCGTACGCTTCAACACCTTACTCTGCAAGGTGGCTCAGACTGTGGACCGTTTCCTCACCCAGCGACAGCGGGTTGTCCGCGCTAGGGGTGGTGTACGAGTCAGGCATCAGACCTGATGACACTTTTATACTTGTACTGAGAGCTTAGAGGCCTCAGATTTTGTACTACTGAAAGCTACGAGGCTTCAGATTTTGTAGAGACTCACTGAAAGCCATCGTGCTTCATATTTTTGTACCAACACTACTTTTTGATGATATATATATACAGACATTCCTGGCGATTTATACATTATGTGTTTTTTAAAAATGATTAGTGATGTGATCTTGTTTACATTTTTGCTTCTATAGTGTATTATTTACATGTTGCGAATGCTTTTACATATTATGAATATTATGTGTGTGCGATGTACCAATCCAAAATGAAGTTGGCCATCGAGTCAGCAACTGTGTTTAACTCTCGTGGAATGTGTAGGTACTGAACGGATTCAAATGACCTTTCCAGGAGACGTACTTGTCTGAAGAGACGGAGTAAGGTAGGATCACGGATGGCGTAAACTCGGTTAAGATGGGAAACCACTAATTGAGAATCCATGTGGATGACAATGTGGTTCATACCCAAGGAAATGGAATTAGCTAGGGTTCCGATTACTGCCTGATATTCTATGGAATTGTTGGTCGCAAACCCTAGGAAACTTCCTCTTGAGCTAATGAGCTCACCTGTAGGGGAATATAGTACCCAGGATGCCGAAGCAAGGTTACGGGTATGCTGGTTGGTGCCGTCCGCGAATCCATAGCACGTTGCCATCTGCACACGTAGACAGAACATGGTATAAGGAGTGGAAACAAGATCTAAAGACACTCGAAAAGAAATGCGTCACACCACACAAAAACACGCCATGTACAGTATATACAAGCAATTCTATGCATGAGAGATCAAGCATAGTATCTCTTCAGGTAAAGCCCATTGAGGGGTTCACCCAAAGAGATTCTGTCATAGTCTTCAAGCTCGTAAGCACCTTTTTCCAACACACGTTTTATAACATAAGGTCCATGCCACATGGACTCAAACATCCCTGCTCCTAGTTTGTCGTGCTTCTGGTCACCCTCGTTAAATACACGAGGTTCAACTGACTTATCGTATTGGGATTTGATGCGTTTCTTATGAGCTTCATTAGCAAGAGCGACATCTCGGCAGGACTCGTCAAGTTTCGCTAAGTGCAAGAGACGTTCTTCCTCGACAGTAGTGTTAGGAAGAAGTTCAACAATGAGTTGTAGAGACAGAATTTCGCACTCTATAGGTAGGACAGCCTCCAATCCATATACCAATTGGAAAGGAGTGAATCCTGTGGCGGTTTTGACAGAGGTTCGATAGGCCCATAAAGCTGAAAAGAGCATGTTGTGCCAATTGGACTTATGTGTCCCTACCATCCTTTGGACCATAGTTTTCAAGACCTTGTTAATGGCTTCGACCTGTCCATTGGAATGCGGGTAGTAGGGTGTTGAATTTTCATGGCGAAAACCCAACTTATCGCTCAGTTCATCAACCATATGGTTCTGAAAATGAGAACCATGATCGGTAACAATTGCCTGAGGAACTCCGAACTGCACTAGTACATGGTTGAACATGAAGAGTGCAGCGGTTTTGCCGTCATTATGGTATGTAGGCATAGCCTCGGCCCACTTTGTAAAGTAATCCACAACTACGATGATGTAACTATGCCCCTCGGCTGAGGTAGGCTTACAATGCATAAAGTCAATGCCCCACTTTGTGAATGGGCCAACGGCAATAACCGGATGTAATGGGGCAGGATGAGTGTGCTTCTTCGTATGGAAGTGTTGGCAAGGAGGACATTTCTTAACGGCCTCAATACAATATTTGAATATGGTAGGCCAGTAATATCATGTGCATAAAATATTCTGGGCTGTAGCCATCCCAGAGAGGTGACCGCCACATGCTCCAGCGTGACTGTCATTGAGAACGTGTTCGGCCTCATCGTGAGTTAGACAATGTCGAAGAATTGAATCAAAGCCACGGCGATACAAAGTATCATTGATGATTAAATAATACTTTGCATGGTGACGTATCTTACGACGGTCGTCGCGAGACAGTTGAGGGTCGAAGTGTTGGGTTTGAAGATATAACAAGATATCTCCATACCACAAATCAATCGTACTGATGAGAAACAATGATTCATCTGGAAAGGAGTCATTGTGCTCAACTTCTGCATCAGGACGGGGAAAGTCACAAATAAGCTCGGCAAACACCAAAGACTTCTTAGACTTGGCTTTCTCGAAAAGAACATCAAATTCTTGCAATATCACGATCCAGCATGAATACTTGCCCCCAAGTACCTGATGTGTCAATACGTGGTACATGGGGTTCGAGTCGGCGATGATGGTGGTGGTGCGGAGCAAGATGTAGTAGTGGAACTTTTGGACGGTGATGACTGCCGCGAAAGCAAGTTTTTCGAGATGTGAATATCTAGTTTCAATGTCGGTGAGACCCTTACTCGCATAGTATAAGACATGTTCCTGGGTGTTTTGATCCTCCTGTACCAAAACCATGGCGATAGTGGTAACAGAAGCGACGAGATATAAGATGTAATCTCGATAATAATTAGGCAGTTGATACTATCGAAGTATTTTTTAGCTTGGTTGTCCCAAAGGAATGGGACGTCTTTCTTAAGAAGCTTCATATACCCCTGAGTCTTCTCCGCGAAATTACAAACAAAACGTCTTAAATAAGTCGCCTTCCCTTGGAGACTTTGTAGTTCCATCACATCAGTTGGGGGTGGTAGGTTGATGATGGCCTCCACCTTTAAGGGATCAATGCGGATCCCATCCTTCGAAACGATAAATCCTAAGAGGTGGCTAGAATCAATGCAAAAGATACACTTATGAGGATTCAGACGGATATTGTACCGTCTGCATCTGAGGAAAATGGTCGTCAAATGATCAATGTGGAACTCACGCTGCTTTGAGTGAGTAGGGAGATCATCCAGGTAAGGTTCCACAAAGTCCTTAATATCGTGGAAGGCATACGACATAGCCCTATGGAACGTGGCGCCAGCATTTTTAAGGCCAAATGGGAGTTTGCGATACGCAAACGTTCCCCATAGGCAGATGAAAGCTGTCTTATGTTGGTCGGCTGGGTTGATCTCAATCTGGTTGTAACCAGAAAATCCATCCATAAATGAGAAGATGATGCTCTCAGCACAGTTGTCGATGATCTGGTCAATGAAGGGGGTCGAGTAGTTGTCTTTTGGACAAGCCCGATTAAGGTCGCGATAATCAACACAAACGTGAATGGTGCCCTGCTTTTTGTTCACAGGGACGACGTTTGAGACCCAATCCGTCAATGGGACAGGATAAACAAAACCAACCTTTAAGATCTTTTCAATTTCTGCCTTAATTGCGGCAGTCTTTCGGGGGTGTACCGGTCGCAACGTTTGACGTACAGGTTTGATGTCGAGATAAGTTTTTATTTCGTGAGAAACAATCGCGGGGTCTATCCCAGGCATCTCCTCATAGGACCAAGCAAATACATCTCGAAATTGCTTGAATAAGGTTGTGCTAACAGCGATTTCTTCAGGGGAACACTTCTGGCCTATGCGAATGTGTTCCACTATACCAGGTTTCACCGAGATGTCTACCGGGGTGGTTGGATTGATGTTGGCTAGGTTGCCCTCCATGTCCGTAAGACATGTAAGGATGGGGGAATAAGGGGACGGGTAGATATCTGGTGAAAAGAGGGTGTGAATGTTGTCCCGTTGTTGCAGCAACATCCCCCCCAAAATTTTGTACATATTGGGGCCCCTCCTTTTACTTTTTCTAGAAAGACTGCCTAAAGAAGTTAATTCTCCTTTTAACTTAGTTTTTGTTTTCAACTGAAGAATCTGCTTTAAAAAAAAAATTTGAAGTTTTTTCTTCTAAGTTAAAATTCACGATTCTCTCCCGAAACTGCGGAAAAAAGTTTCAAAAAACTCTCCCAAAACTGCGGAAGCAATTTACATGTCTCTCTCGAAACTGCGGAAATAAATTTCAAAATCTCTCCCGAAACTGCGGAAATAAATTTCAAAATCTCTCCCGAAACTGCGGAAGCAATTTACATGTCTCTCCCGAAACTGCGGAAAGAAATTTCAAAAACTCTCCCGAAACTGCGGAAGCAATTTACATGTCTCTCCCGAAACTGCAGAAAGAAATTTCAAAAAACTCTCCCGAAACTGCGGAAGCAATTTACATGTCTCTCTCGAAATTGCGGAAGAATTCACGATTCTCTCCCGACACCGCAGAAAGACTTAAAGTTACTCACTGGAATAGCGAAAACACTTAATGTTTTTTGGAGGAACTTAGCGTTTCTCTTCCGAAACTGCGGAAGAAGCTCAAGTTTCTCCCCTGAAACTGGGGAAGAACTCGGCGAACTCTCCTGAAACTGCGGAAGACTTAGCGTTTCTCTTCTGAAACTGTGGAAGAAACTTTCATTTCTCTCCCGAAACTAGGGAAGAACTCAAGTTTCTCTCCCGACACCGCGGAAGAACTTGAGTTTTCCTCCTGAAATTGCGGAAGCTTTCGCCAAATGTTGCCGTAGTAATTTTTTGATAAGCCTGAACAAAGTTATTTCGTAAGTTGCGGAAGGATATTCTGAGTCTTTCCGAAACAGCGAAACGACTCAGCAAAACCGTTCGCGATAAGCTTCCGAGAGACTGTATTTCGAAAAGATTCACAAAGCGCTCCCGAAACGCCGAAGCAATTCTCCATCTTGTTCCGCAACTGCGGACGAAACTTGTAAGTCCACCCCGCAACTGACGGTCGTGCTTAAATGCCAAGACGGCTTGAAAAGACCGCACCGTACAAGCATTAAAACCCCGTTTAAAAAGGCCACCTACCCATTTAAATGCCGCACGTGTCTAGCTTTATATAAGGGTGGTGGGGTGTCGTTGATCCCATTGTTGGTTTGTTGTTCAAAGAACGCCGTTAGGAAGACCGCGTCGGCTCGCTCAAGCTCAACGCATCCACCTCACTCAATCACTATCTTGTCTCCAGCTAGGATTTTTAACTGCCATATTTGTCTCATCTCCACGTCGAGTTACTTTTTGGGTTTTCCCGTTCATAACATGGACGATAGACATTGGTAGCATAGGTCGTTGTTTGCTTTTTACGGCCACCATGGCTTCTTAGGTGTCTCATTCCTACCAACTCAAATCCATAGCCATGACCATCCGAGTTTTTCACCAACCGCATTCCGATCGTTTTCCTACCCTGATTCAAACTTCATACCGGCTACAGACCGTTTCACAAGTGTTATTAATGACAGTTGTGGTCGGTTGAGATACTCAACCACTCACCTTTCGGATTTGTTAATGAATGTGGGAAACAGTCCCTTATTTCATTGTTTATTCATAGGATTTTTCCACTCCAGGCCAACCCACCATTGACCATTAGAAGTGCTACGATGAAGGGCACCCTCTCTCCAAGGACTAGGAGGGAAGCAGGTTTTTTTTTCCATGTCATATGCTTACCTTTTCGGAAGCATTCCAAAGGTTCCTGATTAGGCATTGTCTCCATAGAATAATCAAGTCTCAGGACCATATTTCGTTTTCTGAAATGATCTATTTTGCTTCCCCAGCATGCAGCTTATAATTTTTTCTATATTTCTCATTAGCATGTTAAAATTGTCCTTCTCTATGTTACACTCTCATTCCATGTTGCAAATTTTTATAATGATTCACATTGGTTGCTAGCAAGGATAAGCCACGATTCCAAAAGGTGGTAGAAAGAAAACTAAAGTGATGGAACCAGAGCAAGTGCAACTAACGAAAGAAACTATTTTTCAAGACACTAAGTGTACCATCGGAGTTCCTCCTGAGGTCCGTTGGGGAGATGTTTACCGGATGATCAGGGACCAGGATATCGCAGATGTATTATTGGAAGAAGAAAAAATCTACCTCAACATCAGAACTTCCGGCATAGCTAGGGCTTCTACCCTCCCTGAATTGTTCCCATGCTTTCAAGTGATCGGGTGGATACTGGAACATGCCAACCTAGAGACAAGAGTGTTGCATGACAGCAAGGGAGAGCCTTTCGCTTCATTCCATCCAGCATATATTGCTGCAGCCTACAAATTCTCACGTCCCCAACAAGCTCTAAGTGATGAATGGTTGGGAAAGATGAATAATATTGAGATGTCCAAAAAATTATTGGTCATGGGAAAACACTTGAGGAAGAGAGGTAATGATGAATATGATGTTCAGAGCCTAAGACCTCCTTTTAGGTTAATCGCCCTGATGCTATGCGGAATTTTTGGCATGCCCGATGGCACTGTATATAGGATACAGTGGGTACCCATCATCCACTTCATAGCATTCAAAGGAAATGTGTTTGACTCGGCTACTATCCTTTCAGACAATTTGAAATCCACAGTGGCCGCTGCAAGAGAAGGTTTGGCCTTTAAAAAGTCAAAATTTTACATGTCTTCCTATCTCATTGACTGCATTTTGGCTAAGCTCTCTCTCCCCAGACTAGGTTGCACATGGGATAAAGCCAACACCCCGGTCGACACTGCTTATAAAATAATGTGGGCTCAAAATTACAGAGCAAGCTATAAGCTCATCTGTGAAGAATTCATCATGCCTCTATATGAGCAGATGTTCAAGGAAGAGCCCAATTGTCTATCAGAAAATGCCATGGAGGTCCTGGAAAACTATGGCGATTTTTATTTCTCAGAGCAGGGCTCCTACATCAGGATGTTTGGAGGTACCAAAGCGCCATACATTTTGCCAAAATATGCTATTGATTATGTAGTCCTCAAGGAAGCAGTCAGGCAAATTTTCCTTGATGGAATAGGAGGGGTGCTTAACAAGAAACATAAGGCTTCTTTCCCTCCTTTGCCCTTCTGTATAGGAGCCTACAAATTCTCAGGGGTTGCATCAGCTGAGGAATTCGTTCAAGAGATGAAAGCTTTCCACTTCGGTGAAATGATCTTCCATAGAAATGATAGGCGGAGCAAGGTTGCCGAGCATTGCAAAGAAGTTTATGCTCATTTTGAATATGCTCATTACTATGATGCCGAGGAAGAAGTGTTCAGAGGAATTAGCAACATGACTGAGTTGCATATTTGTCGTCAAGGCAGTGGAGCAAGCTCTAGCTCTTCCCCAGCCTGAAAAGCCATTCTGCAGAAAGAGAGAGAAGCAGTTGATTCCCTAGCCCGTGAAGAACAAAGATTGAAAGAGGAAGCAAGGTTGCAGAGAAAAGATGAGGAATCAAGGCTGCAGAAAGAAGCTGAAGATGCAAGGTTGCAGAGAGAAGCTGAGGAAGCAAGGCTGCAACAAGAAGGAGAAGCTGCAAGGCTGCAGAAAGAAGCTGAAGATGCAGAGCAGAGGGAAGAAAGTGAAAATCAACAGCAAGCTGAAGAAGAAGAAGAAATAAGGCGTAAAGCTTAAGAGGAACAAAAGGCGGAAGAAGAACTCAAGACCGATGAAGATGCCCAGGCAGGTGCCTCCGGCACCCAAGATATGGAAACAGACATATCTCAAGCAGGTGTTCCCAGCACCCAAAATGTGGAGGCAGACATATCTCAAGCAAGTGTTCCTGGCACCCAAAATGTGGAGGCAAACACAGCTCAAGCAGGTGTCCTCGGCACCCAAAATGTGAGAACAAACATGTCTCAAGTAGTACAAACCCCACCCATAGAAGCAGAAATACATGTAATAAACCTCCCAATCATCCCTTACACTCCATTAGAAGATCATACTGTGTCCCGATGGGATGAATTTGTGTATGATAAGAAGAGAAAGGCAGTAGTATTGAAATCGGAAGAGAAGATAAAGAGACTCTTCCAAAAAGATATTGTTACCCGGCGGGAGACCACGGTGATGCAAAATACAAATAAGGCACCCATAGCCATGGCATCCGCCACTGTGTCAGCAGCAAAAGCAACACAGGACAATGTGGTCGATATGGTTAGAGAATTTGAGTCAACAAAGAGGAGAGCTCGCATGTTGCAACATACTGTGGCTAATGAGCAGGCTTACAGGGATCTTGTAGTGAATAAATATAATCGCCTGTCTGTTGAGCACAAGGAATTCTCAGATAAGTATCGCCATTTAGAAGAAGAAAATGAGCACCTGGCAGTCCAGATGATGGTTTTAGAAGCAGAAAAGAACGATTCTGAAGCTAGAGTCTCTCATCTCCAAGCAGATAAGCAAGCAATGGTTGAGCAATTAGAGCAGGCAGAGAGCAGAGCAATATATATGTCTCCCTTTCATGAGCTGTCCTGTGACATTCTGAGACAAATGCACGCCACACAGGAGTTGATTACCGAGGAAGTGTGCAGGCTCAAATACATGATGGTTAGATTGAAAGAAGTCAATGTAGAGGCCAATAGGCTTAAGAAAAAAATATACTCGGGTTAAAGAAAACATCTTGAGCCAGATGGAATGGAGAGAAGGGAAGGTTGATTTCCCCAAGCATCTCCCATTCAAGTATGTAGATGATTTTAAAGAAGATATAGCCCTTATGGAATTCTGCAGGAACTATGGCCTTAAGCTAATGGCTAAGATCCAAGGAACAATGGATAAAAGTAACAGCCTTTATCAAAAAATCCATGAAGTACATGATAATTGCAAGATAAGTTTTCCTCAGTCCCTCGATGAGTTCCCAGGCAAAGAGAAACGTTTATCATACTTGAAGGAAGAGATAGGCATTCAAATAGAATATGTAAAGAAGATTGATGTCTTAGCCACTGTTGATCTCCATCACTATATTGGGCTGTCATCAATATACAATCATTTGCTTAAAGAAATCCACCAAGCAGCAGTTGCAGAAATCCAGGGTTTTGAAGTAGAACTTGGAAAACATGTGACTTCCCAAAAGATCTTGCTCCCTTCCCCAGCAAATGTGGTTATCAGAGACACTGGTATTTGGTTCAATTACATAGCAGAGGAGGAAAAGAAAGCAGCAGCAGCAGTAGCAGCCGATCCAAGCACCTCTCTCCCAACAGAAGCGCCTTCCCAAGGGTTAACACACTCATCCTAAGGTGTTGTTCTTATTTTTTTATTTTGGTCTCCCTATGTTTAAAGCGTAGAATCACTGGACAGCTGTCCTTTTCTTTTTGAGAAATTTTCTGTTTTAAGAAAAGGGCCACGACTTGTTTATTAAGAGGAAAAGTCTGTAGAGGACATGTGTAAAGAGCCAGGTGGCAGCCCAAGAGGCATTTTGTAAAGATATAAATAGAAGTTTAGGGAATAGTGAAAGAGGACTTTTGGCAGAGAAAATAATTTTCTTAACTTGTACGAGCTATCTTGCACTTGCTTCAAGAAAATGAAATTTACCTAATAAGAGCCTGGAGAGGACATCTTTTGCATGGAAAGAGATGTTGGATGCATGATGGATTATTCTTGTGACTTTCATACTCTACAATGAGATCTTTCTTTGTTGTCTTGAATTATTTCTCTGTATTGAATGATCTTACTGTTTCTTGTGCAAATGATTTTTCTCCTACATGGGTAATGGAATGTGTTATATGTGAATTGGAAGCTATCTTCTAATATATATTGCTTTCTTGCTGTAGATATATCTTTATGATTTAATGGCCGTCTGTTGATCTTTAGATAACTCTTCCAGCACATTACTCATACTTATAATTTTGCTCATTGCAGGGATAGTTTAGGTTTATTTCGGTTTTAAATACAGTTTTGTCTTGAGTTCTGCATTTAGATTAAGTTAGCATAGGCACTTGCATATCATTTTAAACCATAAAATCAAAAAGAACGGTGGATCGGGCCATAACCGGTGTAATTGAAGCATATCTCCAAACCTAACGGTTGCCGGAATCGCTAACCGGACGGATTCCCCATACCAAACGGTGGACAATCTAATTGGGATAGTCTACCGGGGAAAATCCCTTTCTGCTTGATGCTGCAATCTTCGGGGCATCAACAGTTTTTGGCGCTAGAAGGAGGGCCTGAAAGTGCATGGATGATAAAGGAAAATATCCCACTGTCAAAAATGTTACTGAAAACTTGCTTAAAAAAGGAATTTCAGACAGCCCAAATCTTGAAGTAGCAAACCAAGAAAACCTCGTCTCTGATTCTGAACCTCAAGAAGTATTGTATGTTGTGCCTTTTGCAGAAATAGAAGATTTAAGGAGACATACACGATCTTATGTTAGACAGCTAGGTGGTTTAAACGCAGTAAATTTTCTCCCTAGGAAAAGTTCTCCTAGAAAAGAGCGACAGTACACGCATGATTCGATTCTTGTGCAAAATTTTGAAGAGCTTGTGAATTTAACCTTGGAAGAAATTGCAAAACCCCTGAACAAGGTTGATCTTGAAAACCCAGAAAATATTTCAGATCAAGAAAGTCTTGGAGAACTTATTACTCCAAAGAACACTCTATTGAATTCACCATACAATTCTCCACCTGATTCTCCACATAGAGACATGGCCGTACCTTCTTGGAGAGAAAGGGGAGCGTTGAATTTAGCTGGGCCATTCCACAACCTTCCAAACAATCCAGAGAAAGTCTTGCCTAAATTCGACCCAGGGAAAGCCATTTCGGTCGAAGATCATCTCAAGAGTTTTTATTTAGCTCTGAATATTTTGAATGTGCAACATGAAGATGTAGTCTGTAGGCTGTTTCCATACACATTTGAGCCAAAAGTATCGTCTTGGTATTTTAGCCTACAACCTAGCTTGATCTCAAGCTGGGATGAATTTGAAAAATGTTTTTTAAAGAAATATGGAAACCAAAAAATTGTAGCTACGCTTATGAAAGAATTATTTTCCATGAGAATGGAAAAGAAAGAAAAGGTTCAAGACTTTAACCAAAGGTTCACAACACTCTTAAATAATTTCAGTGAAGCAAATAAACCAGCAGAAGAATATCTGGTTGAATATTATACAACGGCTCTTGAAGGACCCATAGCAATGTTCATTAAAAGATCTAAGAAAACCACCCTGATAGAGAATTTCAAAGAAGCTAGAAAGGTGGAAGAAGAAGCGAATAGCATTGCTAAACATGCCTTAGATGCAGAAACAAAACCAGCAGTCAGTAAAAAAACCTTGCTTCTCACTAGAGGTAAAGAAGAGTTATCAACAGACATGGAGAATGTAGTTAAGATGATGCAGAAGTTGTCCAATAAAATTGTAGATCTCGAGAAAGATAAGGCTGCTAGTACATCTAGGAAACCTTTCAAGCCATTTTACAAAAAGAGGGAAGACAACGATCAAACTCATCCACCCATGAATACTTCCCCTGTTTTAAACCTCAATGAAATAGGGATGGAAAACTTCTGCACCTTTCATCAAGAACCGCATTCGGAGAAGAGCTTCCGACAATTGATTAACTCTATGAGTTTAGTCATGAACCAAATGCTGGATTCACAGATTCCAGATCAAGACGATCCTCTAGGGGAATCGAGCCCTGAATTAAAAGAACCACCTCCGGACACCACTATAGTGCTATGGGATTGGGTACCTTTAACTGAATTAGTAGAAGAAGATCCCATAGAAAGCTCTCTCTCTGTTGTGAACATTAATACTCGCAGTAAAGGTCCTATTACGGATCCTGTGCCAAACTCGACTCCTCCCAAGCTTAAAGTTTCAAAAGAACTACCTAGAAGACATATAGCAATCATTCCACCGCAACCTAAGGCTATCCAAACAACGACCAAACAGCCAAACATTGACACCATAGTTCAACAACCAAAGGTCACAATGAATAAAACAGACAATCCGGCCAGAATTGGGAACGATTCTGATATAGGATATGACATTATTGAGGATATAAAGAAAGTCAAATCAAATGTGTCAATATTCAATAGGTGCAGTTTGCCTCAACAACGAGATAAGCTGCTGCATGCTCTGCAACCCCAACCCAACACTCCATTAACGGATACTCAAGAAGATCCCGACATTGATGAGGCTAGTATCGGCGGGAAATCTAAATCCAAAATGTTGCCATTCCTGTTGACCTTTGAAATTTTCAATCATAATGTTCACAATTGCCTGGTAGATTCTGGAGCATCTTCAAATGTCATGCCGCTATCAATTTGTAAAAAAATTAACGGGAAACCTATTCCATCTCCGGCCCAAATTATTCAGTTAGATGGAACTGCTGTCAATGTTATCGGGGAAATGAAAGATGTCCTCATTAGATTATCAGCCAACTCTAGAGTCTGTTAGTTTATTGACATAATGGTAGTTGATATTCCTGAGGCCTATGGTTTGATCCTAAGTAGGGATTGGTCCACAAAGCTCAATGGTTACTTTGCAACTGATTGGTCTCATCTGTGGTTGCCTTATCAAAATAGGCAGAATCAGATCAAAGTCCTGAGAGAACCGCACATGAAGCAAAATGTAACTCAACTAGAGGGAAAGAATGAGGCTGTAACCTTCTCATCCTCAGTTCTGGGGAATTATTTCTTAGAAATTGCTCTGGGTAATTATCATTCTGAAACCATCAGCCATGAATCAGATGAACTATCCGATCTCCTTCATTTCTCTCGGACTGATGATGTTGACTGTAATATAGTTAGTTTAGTCACTGACTTAGACCATAGAGATACTAACTTAGCTGAATCAAAATATTTGTTTTGGGCATTATACTTTGACGGTTCTAAAACTATGGAAGGATCCGGAGCCGGTTGTGTTCTGATGGATCCGGGAAGAAATAAGTATTTTTTGTCCTGTAGGCTAGAATTTGATTGTACTAACAAGACTGCGGAATATGAAGCTTTGGTACATGGATTAAAGAAGGCCATCGATTTAAATGTTAAATACCTGAAGGTTTTTGGTGACTCAGAAATAGTTGTGAGACAGGTAAGAGATACCATTCACTGTCTCTCACCTCATTTGAAGGGTTATCAGGCTGAGGTATGGGATTAAATTATGCATTTTGATGCTTTCAATATAAAGTCTATTCCTAGATTGCAAAATTCTGCAACTGATTTGTTAGCAATATCCGCTTCTAGATTGGTGCCATTTAATAACAAATGCTCAATTGAATTAATTTTCAGGCCCTCCGTCCCTGACAACATCACAAATTTCAAGGTTTTTTATGATGACGAACATATTATAAGTTTTCTAGCGAACGAAGACATTTTCCAAGGAGCTGTGATAGATGAAGAAGAATACGATTCTGATTTGTTAAAGAAAAATGCGAGTAAAGGAAATTTCATCCCCAGAGGGGTAAGGTCACTCGAAATGCTGTTTGATCTTCAAAGTAAGTTCAAAAGGCCAGCTAATACCAAAACTAACAGTTCAGCAATGCAGCATGAGTTAGTTAATTTAGGTACCGAGGCTGAACCAAAATTTGTCAACCTTGGCAAATGTTGTTCACCGGGAGAAAGAGATAGGTTCATCAAACTGTTTAGACAATATAAGAATGTTTTTGCATGGACCTGTGAGGATCTGAAAACGTATGATGTCCGCATTATTCAGCATGTTATACCAATGAAAGCGGGTGTCAAGCCATTTCAGCAGCAATTAAGAAGGATGCATCCTACTTTGGAACCTCTGATTCAAAAGAAATTGAAGAAACTCCTGGACGCTAAAATAATCTTTAAGGTCCAGCATTCTGAGTGGGTTGATAACTTAGTTCTCGTAAGAAAGAAGTCAGGAGAGATAAGACTATGTGTGGACTTCAGAAATTTAAACAGAGCTTCAGATAAAGACAACTATCCCGTCCCTTCAATGGAACAAATTCTTCAAATGGTGTCGGGATCTGAACTATTTTCTCTTCTCGATGGTTTCTCTGGCTACAATCAAGTATTAGTAGCCGAAGAAGATCGTCTTAAGACTACTTTCCGCACTAAGTGGGGAACTTTCACATATAGAAGGATGCCATTCGGCCTGATAAACGCAGGAGCTACATTCCAGTGGATAATGGATATTGCTTTTCGAGGATTAGGTGGGCAGTGTGTTGTTGTCTACCTAGATGATGTGACAGTTTTTCAAAGAAAAGGGAAGATCATGTTGTCCATTTGAAGCATATTTTTTATCGCTGTCGGAAATATGGTATTTCATTGAATCCCAAGAAGAGTGTGTTCGCTGTTCCCGAAGGTAAAATTTTGGGCCATATCATTTCCAAAGGAGGAGTGTCAATATATCAGGAAAGAGTACAAGCTATCAATATAATTCCAATGCCTTATAACAAAAAATCTATGCAGTCCTTTATGGGCACTATCAATTTCGTCCGAAGATTTGTTCCATATTTCGCACAAATTGTTAAACCTTTGCAACAAATGGTTAAACAAAGCATACAGTTCAAGTGGACAGATTTAGAAAAGGATGCGTTTAGAGACATTAAGGCAGCTATAGCTAAAGCTCCTTCCTTAAGAAGCCCAGATTTTGATAAGGATTTTATCCTATATACCTTTGCTTCGGATGACTCCCTCGCGGCTATACTCACACAAAAGGTGGAGCTAGGGGACGAATACCCAATCGCGTTTATGAGCACTGGTCTGGAAGGGGCTGAGCTAAACTATCCCATGGTTGAAAAGCATGCATATGCTGTCTTCAAAGCAGTCAAACAATTCAGACCATATATTCTTAAGAACATAACTAAAGTTATAGTTCCCCACCCAGCTGTTAGATCCCTCTTCGTTCAAAAGGAACTAGGAGAAAGGAGGGGAAACTGGGTCACAGCTCTTCAAGAATATGATTTAGAATTTAAACCATCCACGATCATCAAAGGACAAGGCCTGTGCAAATTGCTTACAATAAATTCGAATGATGAAGAGCAACATTGGAAGAATGAAGCTGAGCTAAACTCAGTTGAAGTATGTCATATCTTCACAACTCCTCAATCATGGTATAAAGATCTGGTGCATTATTTGCAGCAAGGATACCTACCTGAGCACTAGAGCTCTAAGCAAAGGAGGGCACTCCGTTTGAAATCAGCAGCTTATCAAATCGTCGATGGAATACTTTTCAGAAAGAATTATGATGGAATTTTTCTTAGATGTCTAGAAAAGGAAGATGCAAGTAAAGTTGTTAAAGAATTACACGATGGCCCCGCTGGTGGACATTATTCAGGGGAGACAACAACTCACAAGATACTAAGAGCTGGATATTATTGGCCCACTCTGTTCCGTGATGCCCATACGTACGCACGGAACTGTGATGTATGCCAAAGAAGTGCTGGAAAATTACCTAAGGCAGCAGGACCCTTGCAGTCGGTTATCATCTCTAAACCTTTTGAACAGTGGGGTATAGATGTTATTGGAGAGATAAATCCGAATTCTTCTTTGCAACATCGATACATCCTGACGGCTACCGACTACTTCACTAGATGCACGGAGGCTATCCCGTTGCACAAGATCAATGAAGACACGGTTATCAGTTTCTTGAAAGAAAACATCATAACCAGGTTTGGGGTTCCAATTTCCCTTGTTTTTGATAATGCTCCCTATTTTTCGTCTTTTAAGATAAATGAATTTGTTTATGAATGGGGGATTAAGCTGCATTATTCATCCAATTATTACCCTCAAGGAAACGGATTAGTTGAATCTTCAAACAAAGACCTCATTCGAATTCTTAAGAAAACTGTGATAGAAAATCAGCGAAGTTGGCATATAACTCTCCCAAACGCCTTATGGGCAGATAGGGTGACTCCAAAGAACGCATTAGGGGTTTCCCCTTTCACTCTTGTCTATGGCAAGGAAGCCATCCTTCCCCCCAACATCTTGCTTCCATCCTTACAGTTGTCCCAAGCTTCTCGAGGGTCTGGTAGCCAAGTCTTACAATCCAGGATCCATACCCTGCTTCAACTTGAAGAAGCCCGACAGAAAGCTAAAGACTGATTCCATCAACACCAAGACATATTCAAGAGATGGTTCGATAAGAGGAAGTCCGGTAAAAGAAGTTTTGAAGTTGGGGATTTAGTCCTGAAATGGGATCATAATCATGAAGGCAAAGGGATGCACACAAAATTCCAACATTTATGGATAGGCCCTTACCAAATTTCGGCAAAGATAGGCCCATCCACTTATAAGTTGACAGACCTCGAGGGAGAAGAAGTAACCCTTCCTCTCAATGGCCTCGCCCTGAAACAATACTTTGCGTAGTCTCATTGAGACTTTCTGTACATAAATAAAAAAAATTCTTTTATGTTGCTTTAGCCATTTGTTTTCGTTGTTTTTAGCTATGTTGTTTCTTTTCTCGTCATTTGAACCTTTTGTACAAAGTTTGTTTTCTGAAAGCTCCTGCGGTTGAGTTTCTCATCAAGATAGATCTCTCGAATAAATCTCACAACTCATGAATCCGAAACTATGCGTGAATGAAAGTTTATGTATGTATTGTGCTCTTGCTGAACTTTCTTCAGAAGACAGGAAGCCTACTCTGCTAGTCACACTAATCATGTTTAAATAGAATAGATCTATGACTATCTTTATTACTATCTTTGGGCTCCATCCACTCTCACACTTAAAGGCATCTCAAGAAGGTCATTGAAGTTAGACCCACGGAGAGTAGCACATCCCGAGGGCATAGGGTATTGAAATGACTCCATGCTGCAAATTTAACAGCCAAAATGGCTTATAATCAAGGGTCTGTTTTCCAGAGATTTTCGCTTCAATTGAAGCATGGCTGAGACAAAATCCAAGCGTGCAAGTCAAGAAGGCTGTCCAAAAGACTCATCTCAAATTAGGCTCCTCTTTATCCTTGAGGCTTGATCAAATCAATAAAATCTCTCACTCACACAAAAGGACATTATGGATTGAGGAGCCAAAATCAAAGATCATGTCTAAAGAAAATATTTCTGGAAGGCTCAAACAGCAAAGCTGTCAAAAGTATAAACATCCAAAAGGATGCAAGCGGCATGGGAATGAGGAACAAGAGCAATAATGTCCATGATAAGGTGTTGCAAATCCTGTGGAGTCTGATAACAGTAGCCATCTGAAAGATGAATCTTCTAAAATGAACCCCATATGTTGTCCCTTTGAGAGTTTTAAAGATGTCTCTATCAAAGCTCCCCTTTCCCCAATGGATAGCATATCAAGTGACTTTTTCCTTCACCGAGATTCAAGTGCTCAGTTGAATATTGCATATAAAATGGATATCTTTTAAGAAGGTTTCGGATCATCGAGAGGAATTTTTTCAGATATCTGTGTTCGCCAGCGACTCACCAATTGTTGTTGCAGCAACATCCCCCCCAAAATTTTGTACATATTGAAGCCCCTCCTTTTACTTTTTCTAGAAAGACTACCTAAAGAAGTTAATTCTCCTTTTAACTTAGTTTTTGTTTCAACTGAGGAATCTGCTTTAAAAAAAAAAATTGAAGTTTTTCTTCTAAGTTAAAATTCACGATTCTCTCCCGAAACTGCAGAAGCAATTTACATGTCTCTCCCGAAACTGCGGAAAGAAATTTCAAAAACTCTCACGAAACTGCGGAAACAATTTACATGTCTCTCCCGAAACTGCGGAAAGAAATTTCAAAAAACTCTCCCGAAACGGCGGAAGCAATTTACATGTCTCTCTCGAAATTGCGGAAGAATTCACGATTCTCTCTCGACACCGCGGAAAGACTTAAAGTTACTCACTGAAATAGCGAAAACATTTAGTGTTTTTTGGAAGAAATTAGCGTTTCTCTTCCGAAACTGCGGAAGAAGATCAAGTTTCTCTCCCGAAACTGGGGAAGAACTCGGCGAACTCTCCCGAAACTGCAGAAGACTTAGCGTTTCTCTTTCGAAATTGCGGAAGGAACTTTCATTTCTCTCCCGAAACTGGGGAAGAACTCAAGTTTCTCTCCCGACACCGCGGAAGAACTTGAATTTTCCTCCCGAAATTGCGGAAGCTTTCACCAAATGTTGTCGTAGTAATTTGTTGATAAGCCTGAACAAAGTTATTTCGTAAGTTGCGGAAGGATATTCTAAGTCTTTCCGAAACTGCGGAATGACTCGGCAAAACCAGTCGCGATAAGCTTCCGAGAGACAGTATTTCGAAAAGATTCACAAAGCGCTCCCGAAACGCCGAAGCAATTCGCCATCTTGTTCCGCAACTGCGGACGAAACTTGTAAGTCCGCCCCGCAACTGACGGTCGCGCTTAAATGCCAAGACAGCTTGAAAAGACCGCATTGTACAAGCATTAAAACCCGTTTAAAAAGGCCACCTACCCGTTCAAATTCCGCACGTGTCTATCTTTATATAAGGGCGGTGGGGTGTCGTTGATCCCACTGTTGGTTTTTTGTTCAAAGAATGCCATTAGGAAGACCACGTCGGCTCGCTCCAACTTAGCGCATCCACCACCGTGTCCACCTCACTCAACCACTGTCTCGTCTCCAGGTAGGATTTTTACCCGCCATCTTTGTCTCATCTCCACGTTGAGTTACTTTTTGGGTTTTCCCGTTCATAACGTGGCCGATAGACATTGGTAGCATAGGTCATTTTTTGTTTTTTACGGCCACTGTGGCCCCTTAGGTGTCTCATTCCTACCAACTCAAATCCGTAGCCATAACCATCCGATTTTTTCACCGGCCGCATTCCGATAATTTTCCTACCCTGATTCAAACTTTGTACCGGCTACAGACCGTTTCGCAAGTGTTATTAATGACAGTCGTGGTCGGTTGAGATACTCAACCACTCACCTTTTCGGCTCAGTTAATGAATGTGGAAAACAGTCCCTTATTTCATTGTTTATTCATAGGATTTTTCAACTCCAGGCCAACCCACCATTGACCATTAGAAGTGCTACGATGAAGGACACCCTCTCTCCAAGGACTAAGAGGGAAGTAGGTTTTTTTTTCCACCTTTTCGGAAGCATTCCAAAAGTTCCTGATTAGGCATTGTCTCTGTAGATAATCAAGTCTCAGGACCATATTTCATTTTCTGAAATGATCTATTTTTCTTCCCCAACATGCATCTTATAATTTTGTCTATATTTCTCATTAGCATGTTAAAATTGTCCTTCTCTATGTTACACTCTCATTCCATGTTGCAAATTTTTATAATGATCCACATTTTGTTGCTAGCAGGGATACGCCACGATGCCAAAAGGTGGTAGAAAGAAAACTAAAGTGATGGAACCAGAGCAAGTGCAACTAAGGACAGAAACTATTTTTCAAGACACTAGGTGCACCATCGATGTTCCTCCCGAGGTCCGTTGGGGAGATATTTACCGGATGATCAGGGACCAGGATATCCCAGATGTATTATTGGAAGAAGAACAAATATACCTCAACATCAAAACTTTCCGGCATAGCTAGGGATTCTACCTGCCCTAAATTGTTCCCATGCTCTGAAGTGATCGGGTGGATACTGGAACATGCCAACCCAGAGACAAGAGTGTTGCATGACAGCAAGGGAGAGCCTTTCGCTTCATTCCATCCAGCGTATATTGCTGCAGCCTACAAATTCTCACGTCCCCAACAAGCTCTAAGTGATGAATGGTTGGGAAAGATGAATAATATTGAGATGGAAAAAAATTTATTGGTCACGGGAAAACACTTGAGGAAAAGAGGTAATGATGAATATGATGTTCAGAGCCTAAGACCTCCTTTTAGGTTAATCACCCTGATGCTATGCAGAATTTTCGTCATGCCCGATGGCACTGTATATAGGATACAGTGGGTCCCCATCATCCACTTCATAGCATTCAAAGGAACTGTGTTTGACTCGGCTACTATCCTTTCGGGCAGTTTGGCATCCACAGTGGCCGCTGCAAGAGAAGGTATGGCCTTAAAAAAGTCAGAATTTTACATGTCTTCCTATCTCATTGACTGCATTTTGGCTAATCTCTCTTTCCCCAGACTAGGTTGTACAGGGGATAAAGCCAACACCTCGGACGACACTGCTTATAAAATAATGTGGGCTCAAATTACAGAGCAATCTATAAGCTCATTTACGAAGAATTCATCATGCCTCTATATGAGCAGATGTTCAAGGAAGAGCCCAATTGTCTATCAGAAAATGCCATGGAGGTCCTGGAAAACTATGGCGATTTTCATTTCTCAGAGCAGGGCACCTATATCAGGATGTTTGGAGGTACCAAAGCGCCATAAATTTTGCCAAAATACGCTACTGATTATGTAGTCCTCAAGGAAGCAGTCAGGAAAATTTTCCTTGATGGAATAGGAGGGGTGCTTAACAAGCAACATAAGGCTTCTTTCCCTCCTTTTCCCTTCTGCATAGGAGCCTACAAATTCTCAGGGGTTGCATCAGCTAAGGAATTCGTTCAAGAGATGAAATCTTTCCACTTCAGTGAAATGATCTTCCATAGAAATGATAGGCGGAACAAGGTTGCCGAGCATTGCAAAGAGGTTTATGCTCATTTTGAATATGCTCATTACTATGATGCCAAGGAAGAAGTGTTTAGAGGCATCAGCAACATGACTGAGTTGCAGATTTGTCGTCAAGGCAGTGGAGCAAGCTCTAGCTCTGCCCCAGCCCGAAAAGCCAGTCTGCAGAAAGAGAGAGAAGCAGCTGATGCCCTAGCCCACGAAAAACAAAGATTGAAAGAGAAATCAAGGTTGCAGAGAGAAGCTGAGGAAGCAAGGCTGCATAAAGAAGCTGAAGATGCAAGGTTGCAGAGAGAAGCTGAGGAAGCAAGGCTACAACTAGAAGCAGAAGATGCAAGGCTGCAAAAAGAAGCTGAAGATGCAGAGCAGAGGGAAGAAAGTGAAAATCAGCAGCAAGCTGAAGAAGAAGAAAGAAGGCGTAAAGCTGAAGAGGAACAAAAGGCGGAAGAAAAACTTAAGACCGATGAAGATGCCGAGGCAGGTGCCTCCGAAACCCAAGATATGGAAACAGACATATCTCAAGCAGGTGTTCCCGGCACCCAAAATGTGGAGGCAGACATATCTCAAGCAAGTGCTCCCGACACCCAAAATGTGGAGGCAGACACAGCTCAAGCAGGTGTCCTCGGCACCCAAAATGTGGGAACAGACACGTCTCAATTAGTATAGACCCCACCCATAGAAGCATAAATACATGTAATAGACCTCCTAATCATCCCTTACACTCCATCAGAAGATCATACTATGTCCCGATGGGATGAATTTGTGTATGATAAGAAGACGAAGGCAGTAGTCTTGAAATCGGAAGAGAGGATAAAGAGACTCTTCCAAGAAGATATTGTTACCCGGTGGGAGACCACGGTGATACAAAATACAAATAGGGCTCCCATAGCCATGGCATCCACCGCTGTGTCAACAACAAAAGCAACACAGGACAATGTGGTCGATATGGTTAGAGAATTTGAGTCAACAAAGAGGAGAGCTCGCATGTTGCAACATACTGTGGCTAATGAGTAGGCTTACAGGGATCTTGTAGTGAATAAATATAATCGCCTGTCTGTTGAGAACAAGGAATTGTCGGATAAGTATCGCCATTTAGAAGAAGAAAAGGAGCACCTGGAAGTCCAGATGATGGTTTTAGAAGCAGAAAAGAACGATTCTGAAGCTAGAGTCTCTCATTTGTAAGCAGATAAGCAAGAAATGGTTGAGCAATTAGAGCAGGCAGAGAGCAGAGCAATAGATATGTCTCCCTTTATGAGTTGTCCTGTGACATTCTGAGACAAATGCACGCCACACAGGAGCTGATTACCGAGGAAGTGTGTAGGCTCAAAGCCATGATGGTTAGATTGAAAGAAGTCAATACAGAGGCCAATAGGCTTAAGAAAAATATACTCAGGTTAAAGCAAACATCCTGAGCCAGATGGAATGTAGACAAGAGGAGGTTGATTTCCCCAAGCATCTCCCATTCAAGTCTGTAGATGATTTTAAAGAAGATATAGCCCTTATGGAATTCTGCAGGAACTGTGGCCTTAAGCTAATGGCTAAGATCCAAGGAACAATGGATAAAAGCAACAACCTTTATCAAAAAATCCATGAAGTACATGATAAGTGCAAGATAAGTTTTCCTCAGTCCCTCGATGAGTTCCCAAGCAAAGAGCAACGTTTATCAGACTTGAAGGAAGAGCTAGGAATTCAAATAGAATATGTAAAGAAGATTGATGTCTTAGCCACTGATGATCTCCATGACTATATTGGGCTGTCATCAATATACAGTCATTTGCTTAAAGAAATCCACCAAGTAGCAGTTGCAGAAATCCAGGGTGTTGAAGCAGAACTTGGAAAACATGTGACTTCCCAGAAGATCTTGCTCCCTTCCCCAACAAATGTGGTTATCAGAGACACTGGTATCTGGTTCAGTTACATAGCAGAGGAGGAAAAGAAAGCAGCAGCAGCAGTAGCAGCCGGTCCAAGCACCTCTCTCCCAGCAGAAGCGCCTTCCCAAGGGTGAACACGCTGATCCTAAGGCGTTGCTCTTATTTTTTATTTTGGTCTCCCTATGTTTAAAGCGTAGAATCACTGGACAGCTGTCCTCTTCTTTTTGAGAAATTTTCTGTTTTAAGAAAAGGGCCGCGACTTGTTTATTAAGAGGAAAAGTCTGTAGAGGACATGTGTAAAGAGACAGGTGGCATCCCAAGAGTCATTTTGTAAAGATATAAATAGAAGTTTAGGGAATAGTGAAAGAGGACTTTTGGCAGGGAAAATAATTTTCTTAACTTTTACGAGCTATCTTTCACTTGCTTCAAGAAAATAAAATTTACCTAATAAGAGCCTGGAGAGGACGTCTTTTGCATGGAAAGAGATGTTGGATGCATGCTGGATTATTCTTGTGACTTTCATACTCTACAGTGAGATCTTTCTTTGCTGTCTTGAATTATTTCTATGTATTGAATGATCTTACAGTTTCTTGTGCAAATGATTTTTCTCCTACATGGGTAATGGAATGCGTTATATGTGAATTGGAAGCTATCTTCTAATATCTATTGCTTTCTTGCTGTAGATATATCTTTATGATTTAATGGTTGTCTGTTGATCTTTAGATAACTCTTCCAGCACATTACTCATACTTATAATTTTTCTCCTTGCAGGGATAGTTTAGGTTTATTTCAGTTTTAAATACAGTTTTGTTACGAGTTCTGCATTTATATTAAGTTAGCTTAGGCACTTACATATCATTTTAAACCATAAAATAAAAAAGAACGGTGGATCGGGCCATAACCGGTGTAATTGAAGCATATCTCCAAACCTAGCAGTTGCTGGAACCGGTAACCGGACGGATTCCCCATACCAAACGATGGACAATCTAATTGGGATTGTCTACCGGGGAGAATCCCTTTCTGCTTGATGTTGCGATCTTCGGGGCATCAACATGTCTTCTATGTACTGCAAAGGAGGAAGAAAAGATGACCTATGGTGGAGATCATCCCACGGACCGTCATCAACGTTAATTACTTCCATGATGGACTCGTCTGAATGAAAAGTCCGAAGTAAGAGATCAGGTAGAGATGATGTCCGTCGTAGAGAATAGGATGGAGAGGCCATGGCTGAATGGTCCTCTGATGCTGATTGGATAGCCTCGTAAATACTTTCAGCGGGTGAAAGAGGCATTATATCTCCAAGCAGGTGTGTTGTGGCTTCATCCGGTACAAGCCAAGCATCGTTAGAGTGAGATGAAATCTCTGTGGAGATCATGTTCACCGTAGCAACATGATTACGGGGGTCTGCAGCTAGAAAAACTCCCATGAGAGATGAATATTTCAAAAGGCCAACCCCTATACTCTCATACTATTTTGACATCTGTCCAATGGAAGGAACGTGGTCACTAGGATGAGTAGTAGCGTCTAGTGTACAAAAATCTAATTGGTCAATAGTAACAATTCGTCCTTGGTGGGGGAATTGTACTATGTGGAAGACTGAAGAGGCTACCGCTTGCATGGTGTAAAACCAATTGCGACCAAGCAAGAGATTATAATCTATTGGGGCTGATACCACTTCCACATTAACGGTTACAGTCTTTCCGCCCAACTCAACTGCAAGAGCTTGTAAGAGCCCATGAGATTGAAAGCCATGCTCGTCGAATAATTTCAACGTGGTAGGAGAACGACTCAATTCGGGGGAGCCAATGGCTCTCCAACAGGCAATCGACATGACAAAAGTGGAGGCACCTTCGTCTAGAAGGGTACGATGAACAATCTTCCCAACAATGTTTTCAGAAACTTGGAATGCGAGTTGGTGGGAGAGCCTCGGCTTAAAGTGGTCAAGTCGGAACATGATGGTGTTCGAGGAATTGGGGTCGACTGCACCAATGGCCGCAAGGAGAGTTTTGCGTTGATTAGGACAATTCTGCAAAACTTCCAGGTTAGACATGGTGCAAGGAGCTTGGGCCAAGTCTTCTACGATATTGTAATTTTGTGCTTCCCGAGCGTTAGGATTGAAAACAACTCTTCAAATCGTACTCTTGGGCGGACGCAATATCGAGTCGAGGGATGGTTTCTCAATGGTGAGAGAAGTTGATGGTATAGTGATGTCAGTTAAGGAGTCGGAAGCTTTTTCAGTATTACTTCCAATGGATTCCTTCGAAGGGACCGGTTCGTAAGATCGCGAGTGAGTGTTCAAATTGATCATCTCATTACGCAACATGAGAACATGTGCGGTATTGGATGGTTCCCCCTGGGCTGAGGGGGTTTGAGCAATCATTTACTAGTTTTGAGTAGGAAATGGACCGTTGAGGACTGCGGGAGTTGGTTTACCTCGAATAAACTTTTGTACTTTGTCTCTATGGGAACACTCTTTGGAGAAATAGTCATCTCCACACAGTAAACAAGGATACTTTAGCTTCCGTTTCTGCTTGGCATCGTCAGGAGTGCTCTTTTGCTCCCGCTGGGCAGAATATTTCTTGGGTTTCCCCTTTTTATTCTTCTTACCGTCGGACTTCTGAGATGAAGCTGATTGAACAGAATTCACCTCTTCAATTACAGCAGGAGTGGTTGGTTTGGTGGTGTTGTGGCTAGCCTGCCGGTTGGATGATCCAACGGTGCTAGAAGCAGGCTGGGTGTTAAGGGAACCAATGATTCCATCGGTTTGGAGTCCCTTATGTGGTTTCGCAGGGTCATTAACGTCACGGGGTGCATCAGGTAGAATATCAAACAAAGTGTCGGATTGAGTGTAGGCTAGGTCTAGTACATGGGCACTCGCGATGGCTTGTTCTTCGGTGACAGCACCTCGCATGGCAACATCTCTTGCTATGGTAGGGATGAGGGATTTTGTAAACCAATCTACTAGGAGCTGATCTGGAATAGGAGCTTTAATAAGACGTCGTCTCCTTCGCCACTCATGGATATGATCAGAAATATGAGTGGCGGTATTCTGACGGAGCGAGGTTAAAAGCTCGGTACCAATTTCATACCATATGGGCAGCTGGAAATTTGTCAAAAATTTCATGGCAAGAGAACCAAAATCAAGAAAAGAGTGGGGTGGAAACTCAATGTACCACTTGGCAGCCGAACCGGTGAGAGTCCTTTGAAACAATCTAAGATGAATTGAATCGTCCATTAAGGAATTAGATGAACACCACAAGTGGTATGTGATCACGTGGTTTTTAGGGTCTTCACCTAGCTTGCTGTCGAATTTGGGGATATCAGACAAGAGTTTCACTGGAATTGGTGGCCAGTTAGATCCGTGGTAAATAGGATCGTTGGTTAACCGGGATAGGTTAGGCAAGTCCAAAGTAGCCAGGAAGGGCAGTTGTGGGTTAAGCTACGCGTATTGATAATACGGATAAGGCGTGTATGGACCAAACTGACCGTAAGGTGTACCAGGAGGAAACTGGTCATAGGGGGGTGTGCCGCTCAGACCGTAAGGGGGTCCACCACCATAAGGTGGTCCATTCCAATAAGGTGGGGGTCCACCTCCACCACCAGGAGGGGGTGGGGGTCCGTAACCGTAATAAGGCGGCCCACCACCGCCTCCGCCTGGAGGGGGTGGTGGACCACCTCCATCGATAGAAGGATGGGGGCCCCCACCACCTCCGCTGCCGGAAGGATGAGGGTCTCCACCGCCACCGCCACCACCATAGTGATTAGGCCCTCCACCGCATCCACCTGGGGGGGGTGGTGGGCCACCTCCACTACCCGAAGGGAAACGTCCTCCTCCACCATAATAGGGTGGTCCCCCGCTGTCTCCACCTGGAGGGGGTGGTGGACCATTCCTACCACCGCCGGAAGGGTGAGGGAGATTGTAGGTAAACTGAGGTGGGCCTCCACCAAGGTTAGGTGGGGGTCCGCCGCCTCTGGCAGGAGGCGAGGGAAGACCGATCGGGGGTGGTGGTACTTGAGGGATAGTCGGTTGGGGTCCTTGGTGCAACACAGATTGTTGTCCCCATAGAGTGTATGGTGCATTTATGGGATTAGATTGACCTGGTGCAGGGTTAATGGAACCTAGATACGCTTGACTCCATGAGGGTTGAGTTAAATTGGATGGGCCCCAACATGAGATAATCCCATGGTGGACGGTCTGACGGGTTGGGAAGGACCGTTGGGGATTCCACCGCCTACGTTCTGGTTAGGAAACGGGGGTTGCCCTCCAACCACAATAGTTTGACCGCTATTCAAAGGATGAACCAACGTAGGTTGTTGACTAGTACCGTAGTAATAACATTACCAATAAGATAATCCGAAGGAATAAAGTATCCTCCCCTCGAATTTTGAGGTGGGGGAGGAACTGGTAAAGTAACTGTGGTAGTAACAGGTGTGTTGGACTATTGTCCTTCCACGAGTTGGTTCACTTGAGGTGCAGGACTGGACTCCTGTGAGGGTTGACCAGTCTTATTAACGGTCTCGTGGTGAGAAGGTTGTCCCAATAAGCTGCTGAAGGACCAACAGCTGCAGTAGGGTCGTCCTAGGGTCGGTTTATCCATTCCAATGATCCAGGTTCTCCCGGTAAAACGGGAGAAAGATCTCGTGAAGCAGGGGTGTGTGCTCCTTCATCCCGCGGGGGATGAGAGGCAGGTGAATCTGGAGGAGTTTGTGGAAACAAAAGTCCTCCAACATTCAAAGTGGGGTTTTCCACTTTAGTAACTACGACCGTGTTACGCTGATCCATTCTTACCCGCGAAATAACCTCTGGATTAAGGGTAAATTCGGGTGGTAAGTTCAAGATCCTACGAGATCTTCTCCAGGGAAAATCCGCCAGAGCATTAGGAAAATCAGCCAGGAAGGCCGAAACAACGTTTCTCCTAAAGGTATGCTAAAAGAAAAGCAGTCCAGAAAAATCTACTCAAACTAAGGCAACAAGCAAACTTATGTGACAGAGTGGATTCAAAAGTATGGAACCTCACGGGATTATTAAGGCATCACAAATAGCGATATACTGTAGGGTCCAACAATATGACGCGACAAGGAGGATTGGGACCGTACCCTTGCCTGCATACCCGATTACCTGGAAAGTACGTGCGTGCTAATCTCCCCGAGTGTTGTTCTCAGTGTATTGCTTTGCCAAGACGGCCAAATGGTTAACTCAGTTGGTTTCAGGAATCATAATGGTGTCTCCAGATATACGCAAGGTACGTGGGAGCTCAAATCCGTAGTGGTGCTGTCTAATGCACAACCGTTCGGCAAGAGACCTTCCGATATACTACCGAGTATGTGATACACCCTTCGATATATGCCAAGTACGGATTATGGTACTTGGTGGGTACGTGAAGGAGCTCGATATACCAATAAATACGTGGAAGACTACAATAACCTCGGGATATAGTGCTGAAAAATAACGACAACTGCCACACTTAACGACGCCAGAACACGTCTCTAACTTACACACAAGTTGCTAAAATTTTTACCTAGTTCTACCGTTAATTTTATCTTGGACGGTTAGGTGAATGCATGGAGTACATAATCGGAAGCATAATGCAAGTCCTAGCTACATGCATAAAATATTATTTTCTTTCGATAAATTCTAGCTATGGAAAGGATAAAACTTTTTCCAATAGTATTGCCAAAACAAACTCAATGCAACCTAATTCCCAATTCAAACAAATTTGACAATGAGAGTTTTCTTTTCCTTTTATGCAAAACGAAAAAGCACAACACTACTAATCCAAATCACAACAATTTTCCTTTTCTTTTTCTTTTCAAAGTAAAATGACCCTAAGTAATGAAAAGAGAGGATTCTGAAATGAAATATGCAAGCTTTTGAATTTCACTTTCAATGATCTAAAAGCAACAAGAATTAAAAATGCATCTATCTTTCCTTAGCATGGAATCAATCTTTGCAAAAATCAAAACATGCTTGAGTCTTTCAAGAAAATGAGCAATTCATAGTTCAAGAAAAACACAATACTTTCATTCAATTTTTCAAAACATTCCAATGCACAATGATTTTTCTTTAATAATATTAGAGAAATGATGGGAAAAAAGCGCTTTTAATTTTTCAATGGATGCATCAAAGCAATAATTTGATAACTCTGCTTTCAAATGTAAATGACTGAAAAGAAAACATTGCTTGCAACACTCAGTACTCAGAAAACTCAAGAAAAGATAAGCACTCAGTCAAGCTGAAAACACACAAGACTCAAAATCAAACAATAGCAAGCAAAGCTGGAAACAAATGTAAATGAGGTCTGTAGGCTGATCTAATGAAATGATCAAATCAGGGATGGAAGGAAGGGAATGCAAGAGTGAACGGATGAAGGTGGACGAGACAAGAGTATCCACCACTACCGGTTTTCAAACTTGTTCAAGATGGAACCCAAAGTCAATCCAAATGAAACCAAACTCTCAATACACAAATCATAAATGGGGTCTCTAGCCAAATCTTGCAGCATAGAGGGAGCTCATACATCAAACCGAGGTTCAAACTGTCAAATGAGGGAAGGGATGCCTGCATGACACCTTTTGACAAATCGGCACACTCTGTCCTTGTACACAGTGCGACGTCGCAGTTTGCCTTCACGAGAGGTGCGACGATGTTGCAGTATACCAATGCAAAGGATGCGACGGGTGACTAACAGGTAAAGAACAGAGGCCAAGAATGACACAATGTCGCTCTGTTTCCACTGCCCAGGTGCGACAGGCGAAGTCTGGATTCAAAAAATGAATCATATCTCTCAGCAATGAACCATAAAAAGGCTTGAAAATGGGTTGTATAAACTCAGAGGAAGCATATCAGAGTCTTCAATGCGAATATCTGATAGTGAAATCGACTCTAAGGAGTAAAATGGAAAAAATAAAAAGGCTTGTGTCAAGCAATCAACTGAAAATGACTCTCAGATTGACAACCACTAAACAAGACTGATCACTCCCCAGTATGGTTGCCAGATTTGTTTGACAGACAATCTACCGAGAGCGGACTCAAGGATTGATCTCCCTAGCTCAACGTGAGTCTAGAACAAATAGGACAAAACATAAAATACTTTCCTAGATCATGTAGAAATACAAATGAAAGAGCAGATCACTTACCTTAGATTTGTAGATCCCTTTCTCCCTTTGTTGGTCCAATGCTCTAGTGCCGCCAGTGTGCGAGTAGCTAAACCCTATTGAACATATGATAGACCACAAGAAGTGAAAGCATATATCTCATATGATAGATCTAAGTTAACAGTCAAGGAGGAAAACTCTAAACATCATCAAGGAGACAACATTTATGGAAAGCAATTATATTAACTGTATTGAAGATTGAGGATTACAATAGAGAAGAGGATTACAACCACTGCCTTAATGTTGTAAAATCCTTCCGACAAGCCATGCCAAAGCTCCTAGAGAGAAGTAGGTGTCTCCCAAGCTAGAATGCAAGGTCTATTGAGTACAATTTCACCAGCATAAGAGTACCATCGACTTCCTCCCTTTGGTATGGGAGTGAGCTTCACTTATATAGGACTAAGTGGACAGGGTATGGATAGAATAGGTTGAGAGATGGTAGGAGAGGCTTAAGGTATCTCTCCAAAGTATTAGGAACCGAGTGCCAGCTCCTCCAAGAGGTCAGGGATAGGGTCCCAAGTCAGCAAACTTTGAGAAGGACCTCGAAGGAGCTAATTTTTCCATTTAACTGACTTTGTCGCACCCTGTAATGGAGCAAGGTGTGACGTCACAGGTTGCTAATGTGCAGCCTGCGACGACCCTTTAAAACCTAGCACAATTGGGTACAAATCCTCCCAGATGAATTACTCAGTCCAGAGATCTTCAGGGATGTATACACTAAATCTCATGATGGGTAGATTTTGGGTGTAACAGGAGATCCACATTCAGGCGCAAGCAGAAATTACTGATGCAGAAGATGATACCCGAGTCTCGCGTTGCTGCTTAAGAGATGATGAAATCGGGGAGGAATTCGAGGCCCTCATCCCTGACCTTGGCAATAGCAGAGGCCGCGCTACGCTCTATCAAAAAACCCTGGACCTGCACTGGACACATAAGCAGGTTCTATGTAAGGCGCTCACGTACCGGAATGAAGCACAGGCTGAAATCTTGATCCATCTCGACGAGCTGCAAGATATGATGAAGCAACTCATGTACAACCAGCATCAATTCGCATGACGGCTGGGGATCATGCTTGTCAAAGACCCGACCACTCAACCTGAGCAGAAGGACTACACCAGTTGCTAGATCTCACCGACCATCCTGTTTTTTTGGTTTTGACCAGCTTTTTACTGTTCTGTTATTTCCTTATCTAGTTACGTTAATTCTGAATACTGTTTGAAAATGACTGTACTAAGAAACATAGCCAGTATTTTTTTGAGGTCTGTTTTCTCTACCATGAGAAGGCCTGGGAATTCTGAAACTCTGTATATTTTTACTCCGATAAAATAACGAACTACTGCTAGCTTATAAAAAATAATTAATTGATATATATATCAATAACACTATTTAATTGATATAATTATATTAATAAAAAAAATCAATAATAATTACATCGTCTAACTAGGTGGCAACTCTCTTTCAACACAATGATCTAGAGCCTTCAATCCTCAACTTGAAAGAAACTTCCATTTAAGCATTTCTAGTGTTCTACACACTACCAACATGAAAGAAATAAATAAAATAATTCAAGGGCTATCATAGAGAGAATATAGTTGATGTACATTCACTTGTCCAACATGCCAATATAACCCTAGTTTATGTATACTTCTACACAATGTTTCCTTTCAACCTCAATAACTTACATTTTTTTTAAACTCCCAACCTATTGCTTTAATGAATTTAGTTGATACTTCAAATCTATACACAATTCTACTTTCATTATTTAAATACAATTATCAAAACATTGGTATCGGGCTTCAATACACAAACCACTTTGAAGTCAATCCCATACACAATGGACCTTACATTCATAAATTCCTTGTCTCCATTAGATGAAAATAAGTTTTTCTAGTGATTACACTCATAAAAAAACGATGTTATTAAACAAATCAAAATAATTTAGTTGATATTTCAAATCTATACACAAGTCTACTTCCATTATTTAACTTTACATTCATAAATTCTCCATTAGATGAAAATAAATTTTCCTAGTGATTATGCACTCATAAAAAAATGATGTTATTAATCCATTATTTAAATACAGTTTAACATTGATATTGGGCTTCAATACACACATACACATTAGACCTTACATTCATAAATTCATTAGATAAAAATAAGTTTTTATAGTCATTACAGTCATAATAATAATAAATGTTATTAAATATATCAAAATAGTATCATAAAGAAAATTTCCAAAAATATTTTTCCTACAATATGAAAATAATATATAAAAATAATAGAAAAAACATTTCCTAAAACAATATAAAAGAGTTAAATTATATTAATATCCAAACACATAAAACCTTACGATAGACTCCACATGCTCCTTCAATGAACTTAATTCTCTTAATTCTCTTAGCTTTCATGTAAAGAGAAGTACAAACAGAAGATTTACCAAGCTTCATGTCCATAAATTTGGTTTTATTTAAAAAACATACTTTGAATCTTTGTGTGATATTTGTCGAATAATATTATTCATGACATAGCTTAGTAAAAATGTGACATAATTTAATAATTTTTAGTGGATCCAAACTTTGTATGAAAAATTCTCACAAAATCCTTTTATTATTTTTCCAAAATTTTTTTTATAACAAACCATGTATAATATAATCACATTATCTGACCAAACCTATACACTATAAAACAATTCCAAAAAGTGCAAACACTTTCCCCAAAGTGAAGAAGCAGTTCCCCTAAAAAGCTATCTCATAAGGTCTTGATGTTGATCCCAGCCTCTTGCCAGTGAGTATGGCTCAAACCGTTTTTACCGATATGGGGAAGGAGTTCCTGAAATTGTAATATTGTAATAAAATTTGTTAATAAATCCATCAGAATACATACCAAAAAAAATTATTTCTAAATGACTTTTAAGGATAATTTTAATTTGAATCCCAAAATATTATTTAATACAGAAATCTAACCAGACTTACTACATAAGCAAATAAAACATTTCAATCATTTTGTTAAGTGCTGCAATTTCACAATGATGTCGATATTAGTAGCATTACAGTGCTGCAATTTTTGCAGTAATGCTGCATAATAAGCTTTAGCCTTCCCCATATAGAGTAAATTTCACATAATTGCTCGGGAAGATTACTACGTTATATATACCAGGAAACCTAAAACTATTGCGTTGAGGTAATAGTTTTCTCTTTGTTGTTGGCATTTCACATTTATATAGCATACTTGAGAATTGAATTGATTTCTTAGGTCACTCTGTCTATTGTGGTCTACCCCAAACCATAGGAATTTTTTCTCTGTAACAGTGACTACAGAGATTGATGAGTACACATCTCAGTTTGAGAGAGAGTTTTCTATCTATTCTAGTAATTCAGAGAGAGCATCTATTACTAGTATTGACATACATGATCAAAGGGAGTATTCTCTGCTAGTTGGCCATCCCTCGAGTGTATCCATTGCGGCATGCACCTGGTACATTGATAGCTAGGATTTGAGCCATGTGATAGGTGCACGTGATATGTTTATAGAGTTCGCTGAGAGTGGTTTGGACTTGGAGGTGGTGTTGGGTGATGATACTATTGTCAAAGAAGTTGGGCGAGGGATTGTTACATTTCAAAGGGATTCCACGGAGCCCATGATGCTGAGCGATGTCTTGTATGTCCCTAGGATAAAGAATAACATAGTATCAGTTTCCATTATTTAGGATAGAGGATTCAAAGTATATGCCTTGGATGGGAAAGTACACATTTTTCCCAAAGGATCAAGTCCTGCTTCATTTTTTATTGGAGTCAGATGTGGGAAATTCTACAAGTTATTATTTCAGCCTCATCATGCTTTGACGCATAGCAGCAGCAACAACAATTCTGATCATTGTGAGCTGTGGCACGGGAGGATAGCTCATTTGCATTATCCTGCTTTGAGGATGATTAGGGATATGGAGACATGACTACTAGAGTTTAGCATAGAGCAAAGTGATGTGTGCAGAGGGTGTTCTTTGGGAAAGTGCACCAAGACTATTTTTCCGAGCAATGATAGCAGGTCAGCAGGAGTATTAGACTTGGTTCTTTCTGACTTATGTGGTCCCATGTCATCTACTTCATTGATAGGTTTTGAGTACTATGTAACTTTTATTGATGACGTCTCCAGGAAGACCTAGATCTACTTCCCGGAAAACAAGAAATCATAGGAAGTATTGAAAAGGTTCCAAGAGTTCAAAGCTATTGTGGAGAACCAAACAGGGAGGAGGATTCAGATACTTAGGTCAGACAATGGGGGTGAGCATACCTGCAGTGAATTTGATGAGTTTTGCAGACAAGAGGGTATCAAGAGGTAGTTGATTGTTCCATATACTCCACAATAGAATGGAGTTGTTGAAAGGAAGAACAGGGCTACAGTGGGAGTAGCCAGAGCGATGCTCCATGATCAAAGTATTCTTTTCTTTCTATGGGATAAGGCATGAAGTATTGTTTTTTACATTCAGAATAGGAGTTCGCATCGAGCCTTGGGGTGGAAAAATCCTGAGGAGATGTTCACCGGGAAGAATCCTGAGATAATCCACTTCCATATATTTGGTTTCCTAACATATTCTCATGTCCAGTCATAGAAGAGGACAAAGTTGGAGCCCACTGCAAAGAAAGGCATTTTTTTTGTTATGACGAGACTTCGAAGGCCTTCCATATATACCTTCCAGCACACATGAGAGTTGTTGTGAGGAGGGAGGTGATATTTGAGGAGGAGCGAGCCTTCATAAAGTCCTGGGAGTCGGAGCAGGAGCAGCAACAGAATCCTACATCACAAGTGAGCACATCTCAGAGTCCAGTAGTTCAGGGTATAGGGTTATAGGTATCAGGAGTGACTGGATCATAGGTTACAAGATCTTCAGATTCAGAGGCAAATTCTACAGGTACTCTAGGTACAGGTTCTCGAGTCATAGGTTCACCAGTTTCACTTTCACATGATTCGGATTCACTTGGTATAGGTTCACCAGCTATAGGATCTCAGACCTCAGGTGCTACTTCTTCAGGTAGACAATTTTTAGGTGAAGATGTATAAGAGGAGATCTCTCCATGGGAGGCTACTTCAGAGAATAGAAAGCCGATATGGCTTAAAGAGACTTTGAAGGAAGCTATAGAGTCTGTGGGGAAACCCAAGAGGTAGGTCAGAGAGAGTAAAGTACTAGAGAGATTTTCCAGTTACATGGCTGTTGTGATCCTTCCTTTTGGAATTATGGGATCATGGACAGTCCTTCCTTTCGAAATTACGGGACTCTAGTCCATCAACATTGATGGTGCTCAGACAATCCTTCCTTTCGTAATTACAGGACCCAGTCATTACAGAGCTACCACACTCGGACGATCCTTCCTTTCAGAATTACGGGATCCTTGTCCACTACTCACATCTTAGACAATCCTTCCTTTAGGAATTACGGGATTCTAGTCTAAGGATCAATATTTAATACTATCCTTACTTTCGGAATTACGGGATCACTGTCTAGGGATGATCAATCCCACCACAATCCAAGGATCAACATTTAAGACTATCCTTCCTTTCGGAATTACGGGATCACTGTCTAAGGATGATCAATCCTAATCCAATTTAAGACACCTCTCATGTCTATGGACGATGCAATCCAGATCTACTCACAGGATGATCAATCCTGATCCATTTAAGACACCTCTTATGTCTATGGACGATGCAGTCCTGTCACATACATTTTAAACTAACTGTTCAAGGACAATGCAGTCCTATCACATACATTTTGAACTAACTGTTCAAGGACGATGTAGTCCTATCACATACATTTTGAACTAACTCCTCAAGGACGATGCAGTTGATCCGGATTTTATGAGCAGAACGAAATAAATATAGATTATTATCAGATGCTTAACACAAAATAACAGAGATACAGTAAAACTGGTTTTCTATTCAATAAGGAAATAAGCTAGAACTGTAAAATGCAGCGAAAAACAAGCTTGCTGGAATGGTGGCGGCTTATCTCTGAGAAGAGATGTGACGGCTGTACTCATTTCGCAAGAAGATGGTTACAATGAGGCTCTCAAGGCCTTTTACAATAAACAGGAATGTCAAAAATCCTAGACATCTAAAAACCTAACCCTAGGAGATGAAGCGCCAAAAGTCATGTGGGCCCCATTTGGGTAAGTTAGTACATCAACTTCCCGGGGTCGTAACTTTTGCATACGATTTCTGTTTGGGGCGCTCGGTAGTCCGTTGGAAAGGTCTATCCGAGATTTACAACTTTCGAATGGGGTTAAATGTATGTTGAGGGAAACCATTTGGCCCCCCAAATTGCCAAAAAAGGTCGTTTAGGGCCTCAAAATGGCCCCGAAAGTTCAGGACCCGAAAAACTGTAAAAAATAGTACAATACCAAAATTGCCATAAAACTGTTTTGCATTAGAGAAATTTTCAGGTCAAAAAATGGCCTCAAAACAAAGAAAATGTACTATAAAAAACAAACAATCACATTCTAGTAGATGACATCATCCCCCTTGGTTGAGGTGGCATTGCATGAGTTAAGAATGCTTATTTGTCAAATTTTCTATGGTGGATGAAAACACATAGTTAACCAAGGTAGTGGTGTGAGTACTTTTAAGTCATAAAGTAAAGTACTCATAATGATAGTCTTTTTCATAAAATAATATTCTTGTCATTTTCAAGTAAAGTACTCATAATGAATA
The DNA here is from genome assembly GCA_027924585.1 of Larix kaempferi. Classification (NCBI taxonomy): domain Eukaryota; kingdom Viridiplantae; phylum Streptophyta; class Pinopsida; order Pinales; family Pinaceae; genus Larix; species Larix kaempferi. The sequence continues at coordinate 9,017,576 of BSBM01000252.1, forward strand.
TCTTTTCACACTTTCTCATAAAATAATATTATTGTCATTTTCAAGGGAAGTACTCTTAATTCATAAAGAAAGTCTTTTCACATTTTTTTATAAAATAATATATTATCATTTTTATGTTTTTAATTTTAAATTATATATTCACTCCATTCTATTTAATAACATAATGTCAAACTAATAAAGAATAATAATAGATTTAATAAACCCTTGGAAAAAATAATAGATTTAATAAATAATAATAATAATAATGCAATGTGGATTATAATAATATTATTAACATTTTACATGTAAATAAATTCTCAATTAAATTACATTATATTAAATTCATGAGAAAAGTACTAAATATAAAAAGTCAACATAAAATTAAAAAAATAGCTCTTAAAAATGTTTTTTATTATTTAATTTCATTTGCAAGTTCAAGACAAATAAATGCTAAAGTACAATAAATTTTTGAGAATTTACAATGAATCTTAGTCACATCAATGTAGACTTATTTTATTAATTTTATTTCTAGTGAATTTTGAAAAGTAACTCAACCATGGTTATTTATATTGTGCATAGAAAATAGTGTGGGAGTTGATTTGTCATATATACCTACCCCATAAAACCCCCAACTCATACTATTTTAATATATCTCATATTTTTGTAGTACATCTCTTAGGAGGCCATTTTTTGACCTCAAAATCTCTCTAATGAGCCAGTTGGAAAGGTGGGTGGCCACCAATATCCACCTGGATCAATCCTCCCTCCTTAGGAAGCAATGGTCTCCATTGCGTTGAGTTCCCCCATCAGATGAGGAAATTTCTGCTGAATTTGGCCTCGGGTGAGCCACTTGCCTTGGTGCAGGAGCTACCCTGCTTTGACAAGTCGATAAAGATGGATCCTTTGATGTCGAGTGCCCTTGATCTATGTGTCTGCAATATGATCACTGGATGCTTGTTGTAGGCAGTCAGGGTTGAGCTCTGTTGGTTTCAACTTCTCTGCTATCTCTAAGGTGTCTAATAGTGGTGGGAAATATGGCCGAAGGAGAGCCACGTTGAAGATTGGATGCAGACCAAGGAAGGGGAGAATGTTGAGCTCAAAAGCATTGTCACCCACTGCCTTGGTGATGGTGTACGACCCATAATGGAGTGGGCGAAGCTTTTGATGGGGCCCTATAAGGCGTTCTTTCTGCAAATGCAACCAAACTTTGTCGCCCACCTGAAACTTATGTGGCACCCGATGTTGATCATGGCGCTGCTTGTACTTGGCATTAGACTTCTATAGAATATTTTGAACCTGTTGGCGGATATGCTGGATCCATTCAATGAACCGAGTGGCTTTGTCAGCTTCTGGGGACGAGTCAGCCGAGGTGGTCGCAAGGGGAAGTGCAACATCCATGGGGCCCAATGGTTGGAATCCCAACCCCACCTGAAAGGGGCTGTGGCCAGTTGAGCTATGCAGGGCTGGGTTGTAGCTATGTTGGACATAGGGGAGACTCTCATCCCATGTGCGGGGGTGTGTTGAATTGTACATGCGCAGGATATGTATGACCATCCGGTTGATGACCTCCGTTTGCCCATCAGTCTGGGGGTGGAAGGCAGTGGATTTGGTGAGCTTGGTATCCAGTAGTGACCAGAGGCTTGACCCAAATGAGCTGAGGAACCGACTGTCACGGTCTGAGATAATGGTCTATGGGATCCCAAAATGTACCCATACTCGTTCAAAGAAGAGCTTGGCAGTGGCTTCTGCTGTGATGTTCTTCTTGCAAGCGGCTAGAATCGCCATCTTGGAAAAGCAATCAACAACCATGAAAACACAGTCGTTTCCTCTCTTGGTGGACGGGAGGCCCGACATGTAGTCCATTGAGATGGATTCCCACGGCCTATCAGGAGTAGGAAGAGGGGTGTATAGGCCCTGTTTCTTAGTGGTTGGTTTGGAAATAGCGCAAGTGGTGCAGGACCTGATATACTTGCCGACATCCTGTCGAAATTTCAGCCAATAGAATGTTTCTGCAACACTGCCACTGTCTTTTGGACACCAAAGTGTCCTGCCACCTGACTGTAGTGAGCTTCCCAAATCAGCTTCGCGCGCTCACTTAATGGAACGCAGAGATGGCCCAGACGACACAACAACCCGTCCTGAAGATGGAAATTAGCAACCACTGAGTTGGTGCCCAACATTTGACAAGTGGCGGAGAAGTTAGGGTCTGTCTCGTAGAGGTGGGGCCATCCGGAGGTCTCGTGGCCGCAAGAGTCTAGCACCGTGGTAAGTGCCGCGACTGGAGGTCGACTGAGGCAGTCAGCAACTCGGATGGTACTCCCTGTTTTATATTTGATGTTGAGGTGGAACTGCTGTAAATATGTTGACCACTTCTGATGGCGGTCATTCTGCAACTTTCCTTGGGTCTGCATGAACTGTAGTGGCTTGTGATCAGTGTGGATGACTGTCTCCTTCCCAAGAATGTAATGTCTCCACTGGCGGTAGGCTTGTACAATGGAGTACATTTCTTTGTCGTAGGTAGGGTACTTGCGGAAAGCATCTGATAGTGTCTCAATATGATATGCCACGGGGTGGCCGTGTTGAGTGAGAACGGCGCCCACAGCATAATCTAAAGCATCTGTATCGATCTCAAAGGGATGTTGCAGGTTCGGTAATGAGAGTACCGGCGATGAGCACAAACGCTTCTTCAAGTCATTGAAGGCTTGTTGTTGGGACAGGCCCCACACAAATTTTTCCTTACCACCACCCCTGGTCACTTGGCTGAGGGCCCATGTGATATGAGAGAATCCCAGCACGAACCGGCGATAGAAATTAGCGAGGCCCAAGAAGCTCCGAAGTTCAATGAGTGTGGTTGGGGCTGTCCAGTCACGGATGACCTGGATCTTGGCTGGATCCACATGCACACCATGTCGATCAACGATGTAGCCTAAGTAATGGACCCTGTCCATGCCGAAGGAGCATTTTTCCAAGTTTGCATATAGTTTGTGCTTCCGCAGGGTGTGCAAAACCTGCTGAATATGCTGCAAGTGTTCCTCCCAAGTCTTGTTGTAGATGAGGATGTCATCCAGATACACCACTACAAAATTGTTGGTGAAAGGTCATAGGATATCGTCCATCATCCTCATAAACGTTGCTGGAGCATTTGTCAAACCAAAAGGCATGACCATCCATTCAAAAAGACCTTCTTTTGACTTGAAGGAAGTCTTCCATACATCTGTCTGTTCTATTGGGACCTGGTGGTAGCCAGACTTCAGATCAATCTTACTGAAGTATTTGGCCCCCGTGAGCTGATCAAGGAGGTCGTCGATTCGGGGAATCAGGTACCGGTTACGGACTGTGATTTTATTCAGGGCCCGGTAATCAATGCAGAGTCGCCAGGTCCCATCTTTCTTCTGCACCAGCACGATTGGGCTCCCACAAGGTGATGAACTGGGACGGATGTGCCCCTTGTGGAGCAATTCTTGGATCTGCCTCTTGATCTCCTCGTTTTCCAACAGAGAGCGGCGATAGACTGGCCCATTGGGTAGCAGTGTGCCTGGGGTCAGATCGATGGGATGCTTGACCTGGCAGTGCAGAGGTACCCTGGTCGGAGAGGAGAAGATATCTGAGTATCCTTCCACCACCTTATCCACTTGCTTCTGTTGTGTGGATAGATCGGTCGTGGAGACCCAGGATGTGGCTGCGATCTTTCTTTCACTCTGAGAGCGAATCACGAAGAAGATAAATTTCTCGGTCTGAGAGATGACCTTCCTGCATTGCTTGGCAGAGATCAAGGAAATAGCACTAGGAGGGACTGCCTCGGGTATCCTGTACAATTTCCTGTTCAAATAAATAATAACACTACGAGGCCTAGACTCATATACAGCATGACGTTTCCATAAATAAGGTTGGCCCAAAAGAACATCTGAAACTTCGAGAGGAGCGACATCACACAATACCTCGTCCTTGAAGGGCTTGATGTTGTATGGCAGTCGGCACTGTTGGCTGACGCGGAGATCGCTTCCTTTGCGGAGCCATCCAATAGTGTAGGGTTGTGGGTGCGGCGTTGTCAGTAGGGCCAGGCGCTTGACGACCTCTGCTGATATGAGATTCTTCTGGCTACCGCTATCAATGATGAAGTGCAGCGGGGTGCATTTTACCCACATCTGTGAATGGAAGAGGCGTTCTCCTTCTTCTGGCTCGTCTGGTTCATTAGGCTGGAGCTTGGTGGTAGAAATGGTGGCACTGGGTTCCACGTCAATGATCCATCTTCCCCTTTATGGTTCGGACTCAAAGCAGAACCCGCATCTGATTTAGATGCTTTCACTTCGGCCACCAGCGACTGCTTTGAGCGGAAATCAACAGTGTTATGCCAAAGGCTCTTATGGAAGTCGCACCACTTCCCGGTATCTTTCTTTGTTTTTCTGATGTCCTTCTTTGCTTGCGGCTTGGACTGATTGTCTTGATACTGTCCATCTTTGCTCTGTCCTTTATTCTGTGGGTTGGGGCCTCCCTTTCCTGTCTTTTGCTGTGAAGGGTTCCCAGGCCCAAATTGCCGCGTCTTTTGTTTGAGCTTCTGCTCAATTTTTACGGTATATCGGTAGGCCACGCCCAAGGAAGAGACGTCCAGAAATTCCATTTTGGTCTGGATGTATCTATGCAAACCACCGCGATACTTGAGCACCAGATGTCGCTCTGAATCTTTGATACCCAGCTTAGTGCGTAAGGTATGGAAGATATTTGTGAACTCTGGCACTGCTTGGTCTCTTTCTTGTCGCGGTGTGGTCCATTTGGTATACAAGTCGTCATAACTTCCAACAGGGTAGTATTGTTCCTTAATAGCATCCCTGAAGGATTCCCAGGTGGCCGTGACTGAAAATAATGAGGCTTCTTCTGTGTCCTTTTGCTCCCAGAATGTTTCCCACCAATCTTTGACATGGGGAACAGCTTTGAGGAGCGCAAAAGTAATCTTTTCTTTATTCGAAAAGTTATGGACAGAAAAATAGCCTTCTAGTAGATTCAACCACTTATCTACAGCATCTGCGTCTATCTGTCCTTCAAATATAGGAATATCGAAGTTGATTTGTACCTTGAAGGGGGCGGCGCCTCCGCTTGAGGAAGATGCGTCGCTTGTTGGTAGTCGCCGAAGGATTTGCGCGAAATTATCCATCATCTCGTTCCTCTACTGCGTGAGGGCTTCCTCAAGCAACATTTTGATAGGATCTCCTATCCCGTCATCTTTATTTTCTCCTTCCATGAGAGGTCACTTGGGCGTCTGAGAGCTTTTGTCCTCAAGAGAAACAAGCTCAAGACCCAATTCTTTGTACCCTAACCTCGTTGGGGACATGCATTAAGACGACAAGGAGCAGACCGCTCTGATACCACTGATCCATATTTTATGAGCAGAACGAAATGAATACAGATTATTATCAGATGCTTAACACAAAATAACAGAGATACAGTAAAACTGGTTTTCTATTCAATAAGGAAATAAGCTAGAACTGTAAAATGCAGCGGAAAACAAGCTTGCTGGAATGGTGGCAGCTTATCTCTGAGAAGAGATGTGACGGCTGCGCTCATTTCGTAAGAAGATGGTTACAATGAGGCTCTCAAGGCCATTTACAATAAACAGGAATGTCAAAAACCCTAGACATCCAAAAACCTAACCCTAGGAGATGAAGCGCCAAAATTCATGTGGACCCCGTTTGGGTAAGTTAGTACATCAACTTCCCGGGGTCGTAACTTTTGCATACGATCTTCGTTTGGGGCGCTCAGTAGCCCGTTGGAAAGGTCTATCCGAGATTTACAACTTTTGACTGGGGCCAAATGTATGTTGAAGGCAATCATTTGGCCCCCTAAATTGCCAAAAAAGGTCGTTTAGGGCCTCAAAATGGCCCCGGAAGTTCAAGACCCGAAAAACTGCTAAAAATAGTACAATACCAAAATTGCCATAAAACTGTTTTGAGCCAGTTGGAAAGGTGGGTGGCCACCAATATCCACCTGGATCAGCAGTCCTATCACGTACAGTTTGAACTAACTATTCAGAGACGATGCAGTCCTATCATGTACATTTTGAACTAACTCTTCAGGGATGATGCAGTCCTATCACGTACATTTTGAACTAACTGTTTAGGGACGATGCAGTCCTATCACATACATTTTGAACTAACTGTTCAGGGACAATGCACTCCTATCACGTCTACTTAGACAAAGTCTAAGGACCACTTTTCATAAACATATATCTACAGATCAATTCAGGTACCAAAGTCTAAGGACCACTTTTCATAAACATATATCTGCAGATCAATTCAGGTACCAAAGTCTAGGGATGATACAATCCCTCTCGTCCACTTAGACCAAGTCTTAGGACCACTTATCAACCTTATCGTTGATATCATCGACCTCATTGTCGGTACAAGTAACCTCATCGTCGAAACAAGTAACCTCATCATCTATACATGTATCCTCATCATCGATACAAGTATCTGCATCATCAATACGAGTATCCTCATCATCGATATAAGTATCCACATCATCAACCTTACCATCGATGCAGGAAATCTCATCATCAACGACCATATCACTCCCCCTTTCGAGGAGGCTCCTTCTGAACTACACCAAGCTTGTCTCGGAAATACTCGAACTTTACTCGAGACAGAGGTTTGGTCAATATAATAGCAACTTGTTCGTTAGTGCTCACATACTCGAGCTTTATAGCTCCTTTCTGCACCATATCTTGTATATAAAAATATCGGATCTCTGTGTGCTTTGACTTATCATGGAACACTGGATTCTCAGTCATCTTGATACAACTCTAGTTGTCACACAAGATCACAGTGGGGTCCATCTCTAAGTAAAACAATCCTGATAACAACTTTCGAAGCCATATCGCTTCACAACTAGCATAGCAACCAGCTATATATTTTGCTTCAGTTGTGCTGAGAGCCACACTAGACTGCTTCTTGCTAAACCATGAGATCATGGCAGATCCCAGAAAATAACATCCGCCCGATGTGCTCTTCCTGTCTGTTACACTTCCTACCCAATCAACATCTATGTATCCATACAATCTAAAGTCATGATCTCCAAGATAACATAGACGAAATTCTATCGTACCCTTTAGGTACCTTATCACATGCTTTGCAGCTACCAGGTGAACACGTCTAGGTTCCACTAGATATTGAATCAAGGTGTTCACAGCAAAGCATATATATGGCCTAGTATTCGTCAGATACATCAATGACCCAATAATCTATCTGTACAGAGTCACATCCACTAACTCTGATGAGTCATCACCTAACATCTTCAAGTTGGAATCCATGGAAGTGATCATGGATTTACATTCCAACATATCAAATCTTATCAAGATTTCCACAGCATACTTTCCCTGGTTGAAAAAGATTCCTTCTGAGTCTTGCTATACTTCCAGACCTAGGAAGTAATGTATCAATCCGAGAGCTAGCTTCTTCTTGCTTTCCATGATCTGTTTCTCATTCCGTGTCAGAAAGAGATCATCCACACACAATAATAGTATGATAGTTTCATCATCCATAACCTTAAGGTAAAGGTTAGGATCAGCTTGTCAAGAAGCTATCAATTATCCCTCTGTGACTGAACATCATTCACACTCTGCATTGAGTGATCTTCTGCATATCTATCGGTGCCATCTCTCATCAGAGGGGTCTACTGATATGAGCCTCAACATCATTCAAGCTCTGTGGTGAGTTCCTTCTTGCATCCATCTAAGAGAATAATGTCATCTGTATATAGACACCATCTTCAACCTTGTACCAAAGGTTGAAATCCGCATCACCCATGGTGATCATTAATCTCATCAAATGACTATCGATCCTGGGTACCCGTACAGAGATTTCTTCAATTGAATCCTAGGGGTTTTCTCGATTCGTACTTCTTCTTCAATTACACCATTAAGAGAATGGTCTTATCTGGCCACTTGGACCAAACATCTCATCATGATCCTCTTCCTCTTTCTAAGAGAATCTTCTAGCCATGAGCCTTCTATATTACGTTTGATTTGTAAGTCTTCTTGTTGAACATCCATCACTTGTTCGGTGTTCATCATCCTTCTTTTGTAGATCATATCACATGATCTTTCCTACAAATCAAAGTTAATTACATGATTAGTAATACTTCATAATCCTCAAGACATGATAACCTATTATGCATACAGTTATGCAACTATCTTGACCAATACTTTGGCACAACACGTTTCCATATCCTATATGCATACAGTGGTTATCTAGATGCCTTCCATCTCTACCAGAACATACTATCAAGAGTGTGCATAGTTCTCAGCATGTCAGCAAAGAGGTTTCATTCTAAATAAACAACAATGGAATGTTTGTCCAACTTACCCATGATATTCATATTAGTAGTATATTGTTCAATGCTATATGAATGCTTGCACTCTGCATGATATATTCGAGCAATATCATTGACTATTCAGTAATAACAACTCAAATACTTATCTTATATGTTTGTGTGGTTGCCTCCCGCTTGATCTCTATATGCCTTTGAACTTCTATTCATTCTGTACCACTATGCATGCTTAAGTGTGCACTAGTGTCATCCTCATGATCTCATACATAATCATAAATTCATTAGTATAATCTCAATACTATCAAAACATTATGTATGGTCATGATCATTTCATACACAAGTATATTTACCTAAGATCCTAACACAAAGTAGGATTCTAACTTGATATAGGAAAACATACCTGGATTATTATACCCAAACAATATCTTCTTTGTTCTCTTCAATGATATAGAGACCTTGTGCTAGAATCTACATATCTCATAAGTTAAGCATAGTAGAACAAAGTCATACATATCTCGTAAGTAGATATTCTATGTGATCAAAGACTTGGATGAGTCTTTGTCTTCATGTCATCATGGTCATAGAACTCGATTTGTCTTTCTTGATGTACCTTTCATGTTAGTAGACACCATCATCCTCATACAACACCACAAGTGCATTAGTACAATCATAAGTGTCAAAACCCTAATCAATGAATGTATTTCACATGCATTCATACTTTTACTAAGGTGATCAAACAATCTAGAATTAATCATGATTTTACTAACCTCAATAATATGAAGACAAACATATTATAAACTCAATCATGAAACATAATTCAAAGCATACATGTATCTTCTCAAGTCATACCTATCGAGTAGTCTTCTCTATAAGGGTAAAACCCTGACCATCCAAGGAAGATCACTTGTAAACATCTTATGTATGTTCATGGTGCTGGGATGATAGAATATCAGTGTCATTTCAACCTTCTTCATCGCTTCCCTATGAGTCTCCCAACTTTGTTAGGGTTTCTTCTTACTTGGAAACCCTAATCTTCAATCTCCTTCCTCCCACAACATTTTGATGGAGGATTAATATCTATGATGAATGGATTCCAAATCCATTATAAAAGTTTCCAATTTTGTATCAGGTGTCTCCAACATTGTATCAGGTCCTTCCATACCTAAACACTGAAAACCCTAGGTGAGAGCTTCTTCCTCCTCTTCTTAGATTTCCTCCGTTGATCCATTTCAGATGTGCCGTATTGTTTCTGGTGCATCTATGAAATTTTGGATCTACAGGGTCTAAAACTTCGGCTTGTAATAGCATGACCTGTCTCTTTCCAACCCCACAGGTCTGAGCTTTAATGGATTCTCTGGGAGAGAGTTATTCCAAGTGTCACAACATGACCTATTTATGGGATGAAACAGAATAGCAAACTTGTATGGAGTGCCACGTGTCACTGTTTCAACTTCGAGCTCCAAAACCAAGACCTGTGAAACTACAGTCCATTCCCTACCTGACACTTTCTACGAAATTTCATTTGGAGCTTCCTAGCCTAAGATATGGCCTTTTTCCCTAGGTCACCTATTTAAGACTACATTCTGGAAGAGGCATAAACCCTAACTTGTACGGATCATAAATCACAAAGTATAACGAATTTGAGACTGAGCTTCGGACACAAGGTAGAGCCTGAAACTTCGCCAAAACTGAGTTATAGCGAAAGTTCCACGATGACTGAATTTTGCTATATAAAACCCTAACTTTCAAATTGTCACAAGTGAAGCAAGTGTCGTAAGTGCCATACATTGCCTTCCTTCAGGCTAGCTCTGATACCATGTTAAGATTCAATATGCTAAGATAGAAAATATCAGTAGTACATTCCATTTCAAAACAATAGCATATACAAGATCACTGAAAGAACAACAAACACAACATAAACACAAGAGACACAATTTATCCTGGGAAACCCTCATGGGGTAGAAAACCCAGCAAAGCTTCCTCAATATAGATGACCAGCAAATACAAAGATGTAATCCCTAAACATGAGCTCCTTGTCCTCCATAGAAGATCTCTCTCTCTCTCCTATGCGCCAATCACAAGTGAGTGAATATGAGTTAAATGAGGAACACACCTCCTCTATTTATACACAACTCCGACTTGACTTTTACACTAACTAGGTCAGCTCCAACTTAACCACTTAACATAATGTTGACTGGGCTGACCCCACTAGGGTGGTCTAATAACCCTTTAACCCACATGACTCATACAGGGCCGACCCCACTAGGGAATTCTAATAACCCAAGTTACCACATTCTCCACGGAGGAATAAAACATCTCCGGATATACAATAGGGTCTCCACGGAGGAATGAAACATCTCTGGAATAATAAAGTACAAATATAATATTCTTAGAAGTTACAATATCTCAAAACAATTTAGTACGCAATATGGTGCTCTCCTCTTCATCGGGAACCAACTTGTCTATAGCATGCTTGTACCTCTGGATCTATGTGGGGTTTTCTCCTGACCCCATCCTCGGGTGCTCGTTTCGCCAACCAAGATGGAGAAATAATATTTTGGTGTAAGGACATAGGCTAAGGCATGGAGTGGAACATTAAGTTTATCCCACATGTTGACTACATTCTTTTGAATATGCCCGTACAAGATGGGATCTTTTGGCTCAACAATATATTTTATTTGGCATAGCATTATATCCATTTTCTCATACACCTCCCCAATTACCAACTGATTTGTATCTACAAACCGAATCATGGTATAAATGGGATTGGTGAATTGCAACACATACCTGACACTCACCCAAAACTTACCATCAAGAACTATGTCCTCCACCTCTTGAAAATCATGCCTCTCAAATGCGAATGTAGTCCTGTCTTTCAAAACCTACCATGAATCACTTGATACCATACTATCCAATGCCTCCCTTACCTTCAAAAGGCACCTGAAGGTAAGGTAATAGCTAGCAAATCTAGTCTTTGCAAGCTTCAAAAGCTCAAACCTTGAATGAATGCGGAAAATGTGATGGGCATTACTATGATTGGTAATAAATGTTATCATGCATTTTCCTTTCTTGTACAGTGAACCAATCCATTTATAATCAATCTCCTTCATCTTAATAATATCATGCATTAAAAGGTTCAATGTGTGAACCAAACACCCAGACCAAAATATGTTGGGGTATCTATCCTCAATGATTTCTCCCGTTGCTTTACAATTAGCAACATTATCGGTAATGACTTGGATGGCGTTGTATGACCCAATAGATTCAATGGTTTTAATTAAGGCTTCTACAATGTTGATGCATGTCTGGAACAGATCTGAGTAGTCATGGGACGAAAGGAAGATTGCACCACTGTCGAACACCCCAAGAATATTTATCAATGGCTTTACCTTTAGATTTGTCCAACCATCAGATACAATGGATACCCCATATTCATTCCAAGAATTCCTGAATTTCCCCAAAGCATTTTGGATCTTGGATTTTTCCTTGTCAAGTCCCATGATTCTAGCTTTGTCATACCCTGGGCTCCTGTATCCTGCAGGGGCACTTCAGATGGATTTAACCATTTCATGCCAATAGGGTGAGTGAAGAACAATGAATGGTATACCATATGCATAGAGAAATCAAAACACTTTTTCATCCACATCATCCCTACCACCTTGGTCAAGGAAATTTGATATTGTTCTACGCCTTGAATGCGAGGGAGAGAATCCACTACCATGGGTGGATGGGGTTCGAGCACTAAATGTTCTATGTGAGCTTGTGGTTTCATGTTCAACGCTTGTTTTCTTGCATAGGTATTGTGTTTCCTCCTCTTCCATCTTATATTTGGCTCTGTCATTTGATGGCACTTGTGTACAGGTTTTGACTCCTATAGTCTTGTTTTCATCCCATGACATAACCCCACATAAGTGCTTTCTCACACGAGTAAATGAACCTGTGTAAGTTAATCCACAATGGGGGCATGTAAATTTTGTGGTTCCACCCCCTCTCCCTCCTCCAAGTTTTGTAACATATTTCCACAAGGGTGTTTGGTTGTCTTTGGTTTTCTTTCCATCACCACCATCACTATCATTTTCCTCATCCTCCTCTCCCTCTCCCACCTCTCCATGATATGTGCCACTACCCACTTCTTCATCCTCTATTAAGTTTAGCATAAAATTCATAAAAAGAGCATGATAAGGATCATTGAAAGAAACACAATCACACGATAGATATAGATTTATCCTGGGAAACCATCATGGGGTAGAAAACCCAACAAAACTTCCTCAATATAAATGATCAACAAATACAAAGATGTAATTCCCAAACAAGAGCTCCTTCTCCTCCTTCGCATATCTCTCTCTCTCCTATGCGAATTCACAAGTGAGTGAGTGTATTAAATGAGGAACACACCTCCTCTATTTATAGTTTACTTCACTTGACTTTCAACCCTAATTAGGCCGACTTCTCCTAGGAGAGTCTAATAACCCCTAATAACTTAACTCAGGGCCAACCTCACTAGGAGATTCTAATAACCCTAGTTATAACACCCCGACGAAGGAATAAAACACATCAGGATGAATAATAGTATCTCGATGGAGGAATAAAACATCTTCGGATAATAAAGTACAAATATAATATTCTTAGAAGTTACAATATTTCAACACTCCCCCTTAACGAGAAGGATATTCTAACAACATCTGCAGGAGCAAGGAGTCATCAACAACATCATAGTGATGCATCTATAAATCATTGGAAGTTTTCTTCAATCATCATCAGTAATTCAAACTACTGGAACATCTTCAATACTGGAACATCAACATCTTCAGTACTGAGTCTTCATCTTCTGCAGCACTCAATCACTCGATCATATACAACAACATCATCTAGATCTCTTTATCAACAACATCATCTGTATCTCTCGATCAACATCATCTAGATCTCTTTATCAACAACATCATCTATATCTCTCGATCAACAACATCATCATCTGGATCTCCCAATCAACAGCATCATCTGGATCTCTCGATCAATAGCATCATCATCTGGATCTCCCGATCAACATCATCATCTGGATCTCTCGATCAACATCATCATCATCATCTAGATCTCTCGGTCAACAACATCATAATATGCAACACACATGATCCAATTACGTGATGATCAATACCTCTTACTTTAGGACATAAGTCCAAGGATGATACAATCATGATCCACCTACAGGATGATCAATCCCTATCAATTGAAGACACCATATCATGTATAGGGACGATGCAATCCACTCGTCAACTTAGACAAAGTCTAAGGACCACTTCTCGAGGACATAGGTCTCCGGATCCATTTACAACTAAAGTCCAGGGATGATGCAATCCACTCGTTCACTTAGACAAATTCTAAGGACCACTTCTTGAAGACACAGGTCTCCGGATCCATTTAGGACTAAAGTCCAGGGATGATGCAATCCACTCGTCCACTTAGGAAAAGTCTAAGGACCACTTCTCGAAGACACAGGTCTCTGGATCCATTTAGGACTAAACTCCGGGGATGATGCAATGCACTCGTCCACTTAGACAAAGTCTAAGGACCACTCATCGACCTCATCGTCGATATAGGTATCCTCATCATCGACCTCATCGTCGGAACAGGTATCCTCATCATCGACCTCATCGTCGATCCAAATATCATCATCGACCATATCACTCCCCCATTCGAGGAGGGTCCTTTTGAACTACACCAATCTTGTCTCGAAAATACTCAAACTTTACTCGAGACAGAGGTTTGGTCAATACATCAGCAACTTGTTCATCAGTGCTCACATACTCGAGCTTTATAGCTCCTTTCTGCACCATATCCCGTATATAGAAATATCGAATTTCTATGTGCTTTGAGTTATCATGGAACACTGAATTCTCCGTCATCTTGATACAACTCTGGTTGTCACATAGGATCACAGTGGAGTCCATCACCAAGTCAAATAGTCGTGATAACAACTTTCGAAGCCATATGGCTTCACAACTAGCGGAGCAAGCTGCTATATATTCCACTTCAGCTGTGTTGAGAGCCACACTGGACTGATTCCTACTAAACCACGAGATCATAGCAGATTCCAAACAATAACATCCACACGACGTGCTCTTTCTGTCTGAAACACTTCCAGCCAAATCTACATCTGCATAACCATACAGTCTGAAGTCATGATCTCCAAGATAATATAGACCAAAGTCTATCGTACCTTTTAGGTACCTCATCTGTCATGTCCCAAATTTGGTATTGGGTCACAATGGCCTAATCACATTGGCTCTATTCATTAGAGTTTGTCAAATTGATGCTAAAGGTCAAATAATTGCCAAGGAGGAAAATTACTAGTTTCCTAGGTTTGGGGTGGAAGCTTTGGGATTTGGAATAATTTGGATAATAAATGATGTTTGAACATTAGAATGGCATAAATATTTAATAAATGATCTAAATAAATATATACAAGTGAAAATCAAAGTGGCATTTCATCATGAAGATACATGGAGGAAGTGGGACCCACATATGGCTAGATTTCCCCACTACATTCGGCATCATTCTCTCACCAATTCGAATTCAAGGTGAATGGTAACATACTTGGGGGAGTCCAAAAGGTATTATTCATTTCATTACTCATCCAAGGTTGAAATATAGAGGAAGATTAACTCCCATGGAAGAGGAAGAGGCAATTTGGAGCTAGTGAGACACTTGGGCTAGATTCCCTAGCTCTATGACAACAATAATGAATATGCTATGACACCTATGACACAAATCAGACCTGAAGGCTGAAATATGACATATATGACATGTCAGAGCTAAAAATAGACTCCAAGAGGGCGCTCAAGGGTGTTAGGGCAGCTAATATGCTTCCACATGTGATTTGGTGGAAGTGGGAGACTAGGAATTGTTGTGCAAGTGGCGTTCTTTGGAGTCTCTTCCCAACATGAGTTAGCATGAGTCTCTTGGAAGGAATTCGACCCATGGAGGACATTAGAAGTTTATAAATGTCAATAAAAAAGAATGAAACCAGCTTTTTGATCATTTGTAGAATTTGCAATTGCAATTGTGAAGAGGGAGAGCTAGTGGATGACTAGTTTCTTGCCTTAGCCAATTTCGAGGGTGAAAGATTCCCATCCAAGTTGGCAATTGGAAAGGCCATTCAGACCTTTCATTTGGAGCTTTAATGGAGTCTTTATTTGCAGGTGTAAGCTACAGGGCAGCTCATGGTTTCTTTTATTGCAGCTCGCTCCTTCAACCATTTCCAGTGTTGATGGCATATTCTTGATCCTTGAGGGAGGGCATTTTTGGTGAGCTATTGTACTCTTTGGGGAGCTTCTAATACCCCATTTATTTTGTAATATGAAGTAAATACTCTGTTCTTCATCTCCAAAAAGTTTCAGGTCGAAATTCCAAGTAGAAATGTATAAATCTTATTTTTAATGGAAGAACAATGCCATTTCCCCACTACCTTGTTGTGAGCCAATGTATTGATGATGATTTCGAATGAATGGATGATTCTCTAATATATTTGTGATAAATATACAGCCGTGGATGTCTTATACAATTTTCATGTACTGTACTTGAGCATTTGAAGCATTTTTACTCAGTTTATGTAATGACCCTTTTTTAAAATTTTATTAAAATGCCAATTTTTCCACTTTTTCCCCAATTTCGACCTTTGACTAGTTTAACTGTTTTGACCTCCAAATCAACCCAAATTCTCCCAAATCTTCTGTAGGAGTGTATGAATGGTATTTAGACTTGAATATTAGGTTCAAGGATGTTTTATGGCTCTCCAAATACTTCTGCAAACTTGATTTGTATTCTAATCAATATAGGTAATTTTGACTAGTAATTTGTGCATCAAATCCCCCCCGGGTAACACTGAAAATGGCATTCCCAATGCCTCCAAACTCCCACAAATTTATGAACAGAGGTATATAATGTGTTAAGTATGTTATTAAGGTCTCATATGCACCATTAATTGATTTTTACTATTGTTCTAACGCTCCCACATTCAACAGCAAAAACCCCCAATTCGACCCTTGGGGAAATGGCACTATTTCACCTCCCAATACAACTAAACTGAGTAAAAATGCTTCAAATGCTCAAGTACAGTACATGAAACTTGTAGAATACATCCATGGAAGTATATTGATCACAAATATATCATAGAATTATCCATCCATTCGAAATAATCAACATTATAGTGTCATACATCAATGCATTGGGGAAATGGACATTGTTTGCTCATTAATCAATAGTTTTGCATACAACCAGTGGGTATTTCGACCTGAGACTTTTGAATATTAATAACAGAGGATATGAAGCTATTACAATCAGAAATATGTAATGAGAAGCTCTCTCAAGAAGCACAAGTGCTCACCAAAAACGCCCTCCCTCAAGGAGCATGAATATGCCTTCAAAATTGGAAATGGTGGAGAGAAAGTGCTGCACTAAACCAAACCATGAAAATTCCTGTAGCTGCTACCTACAAATAAAACTCCATTAAAGCACTATGAAAGACCTGAGTGGCCTCTCCAAACACCAACTTGGATTGGAATCTTTCACCCTCGAAATTGGCTAAGGCAAGAAACTAGTCATCCACTAGTTCTCTCTTCACAAATGCAATTTTTCTCAAATCATCAAAAGCCATTCTCATACTTGATTTCTACATTTTATAACCAACATTAGCCTTCAAGGGGTCGAAATCCTCTCAATAGATTCAATAATTTTCCATTTAGAAAATATTCCTCATTTGCCACTTGTCTCCTAGTTCCAACCTTCCATCTTCTCCCAAATTCGAATTTGAGTCTCTTTGGATTCCTCCAACTCCATGAGCGCCTTCCTTGAGCCTATTTTTGGGGCTGACATGTCATAATGGTCAGGTGTAAGAAGTCAGGTCTGAATTTTGTCATAAATGTCATAGATGCTTCATTATTGTTGTCATAAAACTAGGGAATCTATCTCAAGTGTCCACTAGTCTCCAATTTGACTCTTCCTCTCCCATGGAGGTTACTATTCCATCCCATTTCGACCTAAGATGCTCAATGCCATGTGTTATGACTTACCAACTCACCCAAGAGTGTTCACCTTCCCATGAATTCGAATTGGTAAGAGAGAGCTGCCATGTGTCATTGAAAAATCAAGCTAGTGTGGGTCCCACCACCTCCATATGTCTCCAAAACCACTTGCCACCTAGAATTTCTCTTGAATTTATTTATTCATCATATTTATTAAATGCTTGAATCCTTCTAATGTCTACATATCATTTATTAGCTTCCTTATTACCATCCCACATGTGCCCATCCAACCTAGGAAACTAGTAGGATTGATGGGATTGTCTTACTATGCACTTATTTGAATGGGGACATTACAGTCCTCCCCACCCAAGATTGCTTGTCCTCAAGCAATTTCAAATTTGGATGATGCAAAATATTCTCCTCTTCCCATGTGGCATCTTCATTTGGTAAGTCCTTCCATTGCACTAAATATTCTTTGATGATTCTACTCCTCAACCTTCTTTCCCGTGTCTTCAAAATCTTTTCTGGAACAAGTGTGAGCTGACCTTCATCATCCAAAGGAGGAAGTATTTCTGAAGTGATTATTTGCTAACCAATAGCTTTCTTAAGACAAGAAACATGAAATAAATTGTGGATTTTACTCCCTTCCGGAAGTTCTCGTTCATATGCTACTTCTCCAACCTTCCGCACTACCTTGTATGGCCCATAGTACCTTGGTTTTAATTTTTCTGCTCCATTCTTTTTGAGAGATGTTTGTTTATAGGGCTGCAACCTTAAATATACTAAATCATTGACTTGGAAGGTTCTTTCTTCTCTATGTCTATCAGCATATTGTTTTTGCTGATTTTGAGCAACCTGCAAATTGTCTTTCAAGAGCTTTAAAATTTCTTGGCTCTCTTCCACCCAATGTTTAGCCTTTGGGGCTCTACTATCACCAAATATAATGTCAGCAAAATGTAAGTGCATCATAACCATATAATGCTTTGAAAGGAGACATTCCTATTGACATATGATAAGTGGTGTTGTAGCAAAACTCACCCAAGTGTATCCATTTTGCCCATGCTTTTTGCTGCCCTCCCACATAGTTTCTTAGGTATCCTTCCAACCATTGATTTACCCTCTCTGTTTGTCCATCAGTTTGTGGATGATAGCTGGTACTTGGAGTCAATTGAGTTCCTACCAATCTAAAAACGTATTTCCAAAAAGCACCCATGAATCTACTATCTCTATCACTGACAATGCTCTTGGGAAGCCCATGCAATCTGAAGATTTCTTTGAAAAAAATATCAGCCACTTGTGCAGCACTAAAAGATGATGTAACAGCAAAACAATGAGCAAATTTTGTCAACCTATCAACTACCACATAGATGCAATCCTTATCCAAGGATCTAGGCAATCCGGTGATGAAATCCATGGAAATACTGTCCCATTTTTGCTCCGGAATGGGCAATGGTTGTAATAGGCCGGCTGGACATGTAAGTTCTGATTTGTTTTGTTGACATGCTTTACATTCATTCACATACTTCTGAACATCTTCCTTCAGCCCCTTCCAAAAAAATCTTTGCCTCAACTGTCTATAAGTTTTGAAGATCCCCGGATGGCCCGCTAGTGGGGAATCATGTGCTTCTTGCAAAATTCGGTACTTGAGCTTGGAGTTATGAACTAAATAAATTATTCCCTTATAATATATCAGCCCATTCAAAATCCTATAATTATCATCCCCTTTGATTCCATCCAACACATCACAAGCAAATTTGTCTTTGGCATATTCAACTAGTAGCATGTTTTTCCAATCCTTGGCAATATCCATGAGAGAAAAAGAAGGCATTCTTGACAAAGCATCTGCTACTATATTATTCTTTCCTTTGACATATTCAATATCAAAATCATAAGCTTGAATCTTGCTTACCCACTTTTGTTGCCTTTCATTTAAATCTTTTTGGGTGAGAAAGTGTCTTAGACTATTGTGGTCAGTTTTCACCACAAACTTGCTGTCCACCAAGTATTGTCTGAATTTGGCCAATGCATGCATAATGGCCAGCATTTCTTTATCATAGATGGAGTAAAGTTTTTCATGAGGCTGCAACTTTCTTCTCTCAAAGTCTATGGGGTGTTGGCCTTGCTTTAGGACAGCCCCTATTCCTCCACCTGAAGCATCACATTCCACAACAAAAGGTTTAGTAAAATCAGGAAGTGCAAGTATGGGACAACTACTCATTACCTCTTTCATTTTTTGGAAGGCCTTTTCAGCCTCTTCATCCCACTTGAAATCATCCTTCTTAGTCAAATCAGTAAGTGGAGAAGTCAACTTGGAGAACCCTTTCACAAATTTTCTGTAGTAGGTGCATATGCCAATAAAGCCTCTCAATTCGGTAATATTTTTTGGTGATGGCCATTCCAAGATAGCCCTGATTTTTTCCATGTGTACCTTCACTCCTTCTTGCCCAATAATGTGCCCAAGATACAGTAGTTCTTTCATTCCAAATTCACATTTTGATAATTTAGCAAATAAGGACTCTTCTTGCAAGATTTTCAACACAATCTCCAACTGCTGCAAATGCTCTTCCCATGTTTTACTGTAAATGAGAATATCATCAAAGAAAACCAAAACAAACCTTCTTAGTTGCTTGCAAAATATCCTATTCATACATGCTTGAAAGGTGGTTGGAGCATTGGTTAACCCAAAAGGCATGACAAGAAATTCAAAGTGGCCAAAATGACATCGAAAAGCGGTCTTTTGCACATCTTCATCCTTCATTCGAATTTGGTGATACCCTGATCTAAGGTCAATTTTTTAGAAGTATTTGGCCCCATGTAGCTCATCCATGAGCTCATCAATCCTAGGAATAGGATACATATTCTTTATAGTCTTTTTGTTCAAGGCTCTAAAATCTATGCACATTCTCAATGTTCCATCTTTTTTCTTCACTAGCACTACTGAAGAAGCATAAGGGCTAGAGCTTGGTCTAATGAGTCCCAACTCTAGGAGTTCTTGGATAGTTTTTTCAATCTCATCTCTAAACCTTTTAGGATGTCTATAAGGTGGTATCCGAATGGGTGAAGTACCCTCCTCCAAAACAATACTGTGCTCAACCCCCCTATCCGATGGCCTACCATGTGGAAGGTCTCTAAAAACCTTTTCATATTTTTGCAAAAGTCTCTCTATCTCCTTTGGGTGTTTGACAATATTTATAGTTGGCTTTGGAGATGTAATATGACATTCAGCAGCCCATTCTATATCCCCATGCCTCAATATAGATCTCATGCTATTGCAAGTCACTACTTGATTGGGATAAGTGTGTTGCCCTCTCACAACTCTTTGTACTCCTTTTGAATCTTGGAATTTCATTTCGGGAATTTGATAATTTACTGTATGCTCTCCTATTGAATACAACCATTGCACTCCCAAAACCACATTAGTATCAGCAACATCAACCACATAAAAACTATCAACAAAAGTATAGTTACCTACGGTGACTTGCAGCTTTGGAACCCATGTTTTGCATTGCATTGTGTTGTGACCGGGAATGACAAATGTGAAGCCATCAAATGGTTCAATAGGTATCTTTCTTTTCTCTACCATCTCTTCATCAATGAAGTTATGAGTGGCTCCTCCATCTACCAAAACTGAAGTTCTTTGTCCTTGTACCACACCTTTGCATCGGATAGTATGATAGCGAGGTACTGCTGAAAGCACTGCCATTCTTGCTTTGTCCAGTGAAGGCTGATTTTCTTCTTGTCTTTCCTCTTCTACTGCTGTCTCATATGCCTCTTCTTGATCTGAAGTGTGTCCATCTTCATCCATGCCCCCATCATACCCCTCATTATCAGAAAATACTTCTATGTATTGAGCCTTTCCTTTGGTACATTTGTGCCCCGGTGTCCATGGTTGGAAGCATGTGAAGCATAGTTTCTTTTTTCTAAGTTCATCCCTGTTTAGTCCCTCTTTTTTATTCCTCTCAAATGAATCTCTTTGCCAAGGTTTCTTATCATATCCATCCCTTTGCCAAGGTTTCTTTTCAAATTTATAGCTAGGCTTAGGAGGAAATCTCGTTCTAGGAAGCACATTTTGGAGATCCCTAGTCAAGCTCATTGCATCTTTTAATGTAGTTGGCTTGTGGGCTTTGACCAAACCTATTAAGGGTTCAGCCAAACCTTCAGTGAACAGCAATACTAATCTTCCCATAGATACATCAGCCACCTTGACTGATAATTTTTGAAAGTCCATCATATATTCAGTAGGGGACCCCGTTTGCTTCAATTGAGCTAGTTCTTTGAAAGGCAATTCTGGATCTTTTTGTTCAAATCTTTCTAGTACCCTGTCAACAAATTCTCCATATGTTTTAACCTGATTATGACCCAAGGTTTTCAGCCCATGAAACCACCATTCATTGGCATCTCCTTCCAAATGCAAAATGGCCATTTTTAATGCATCCTCTTCCAACATAGGATTCAACTGAAAATATACATCCAATTTTTGCACCCAAGTGTTAGCAGAATTTTGAGAAGAACCATCAAAAGTAGGAAGTGACATTTTTCCAATAGCACTATTTAATTCTTTGTTTTGGAATGGACTCCTATTGTCTCCCTTCCTATTAATCTTTTTCATAGCATCAATGTAGTCACTGAGTGGTACACCTCTTTTACACTCTTCACTCAAATCATTCCAATCATTTACTAGTTTCTTGTAATCTAATTCAAGATTGGGCTCTTCTTTGGGTGTGAGAAATTTAGGTGCAGTGGGCCTTTGTGTGATTTGAAATTCATCAGGTCTATTATGAGGTCCTGTACTTGAGAAAATATGCTCATTCCCTTTCATCTTTTCCCCTGAGTGTGAACCACTATTATCTCCTATTATTCCTTTGCTTTGAAGCTGGCTAATCAATAATTCGAATCCTTGCAACAATTTATCACCTATCCTATCCATGTTTGCTGAAAGTTTAGAGAAACATGGATCCAAGGTTGCAATAAGTTCCTCCTTATGTTTTAATTTTTCATCCTCCTCTCTACCCATGGTTTCAGTGAAAGACTCATTTTCTTCTACTACCTCTTCTTCAACAAAAACATCTTCAACTACTGGTTCAAAGGGTGGTGGATTATTCTTTTGACTTCTTGTTAAGACCATCAGGTGCCAAGAACATTCTCTGATACCACTTGTAATGACCATTTTTCAAAATTTTATTAAAATGCCAATTTTTCCACTTTTTCCCCAATTTCAACCTTTGACTAGTTTAACTGTTTTGACCTCCAAATCAACCCAAATGCTCCCAAATCTTCTGTAGGAGTGTATGAATGGTATTTAGACTTGAATATTAGGTTCAAGGATGTTTTATGGCCCTCCAAATACTTCTGCAAACTTGATTTGTATTCTGATCAATATAGGTAATTTTGACTAGTAATTTGTGCATCAAATCCCCCCCGGGTAACACTGAAAATGGCCTTCCCAATGCCTCCAAACTCCCACAAATTTATGAACAGAGGTATATAATGTGTTAAGTATGTTATTAAGGTCTCATATGCACCATTAATTGATTTTTAATACTGTTCTAACGCTCCCACATTCAACATCAAAAACCCCCAATTCGACCCTTGGGGAAATGGCACTATTTCACCTCCCAATACAACTAAACTGAGTAAAAATGCTTCAAATGCTCAAGTACAGTACATGAAACTTGTAGAATACATCCATGGCAGTATATTTATCACAAATATATCAGAGAATCATCCATCCATTCGAAATAATCAACATTATAGTGTCATACATCAATGCATTGGGGAAATGGACATTGTTTGTTCATTAATCAATAGTTTTGCATACAACCAGTGGGTATTTCGACCTGAGACTTTTTGAATATTAATAACAGAGGATATTAAGCTATTACAATCATAAATATGTAATGAGAAGCTCTCTCAAGAAGTACAAGTTCTCACCAAAAACGCCCTCCCTCAAGGAGCATGAATATGCCTTCAAAATTGGAAATGGTGGAGAGAAAGTGCTGCACTAAACCAAACCATGAAACTTCCTGTAGCTGCTACCTGAAAATAAAACTCCATTAAAGCACCATGAAAGACCTGAGTGGTCTCTCCAAACACCAACTTGGATGGGAATCTTTCACCCTCGAAATTGGCTAAGGCAAGAAACTAGTCATCCACTAGTTCTCTCTTCACAAATGCAATTTTTCTCAAATCATCAAAATCCATTCTCATACTTGATTTCTACATTTTATAACCAACATTAGCCTTCAAGGGGTCGAAATCCTCTCAATAGATTCAATAATTTTTCATTTAGAAAATATTCCTCATTTGCCACTTGTCTCCTAATTCCAACCTTCCATCTTCTCCCAAATTCGAATTTGAGTCTCTTTGGATTCCTCCAACTCCATGAGCGCCTTCCTTGAGCCTATTTTTGGGGCTGACATGTCATAATGGTCAGGTGTAAGAATTCAGGTCTGAATTTTGTCATAAATGTCATAGATGCTTCATTATTGTTGTCATAAAACTAGGGAATCTATCCCAAGTGTCCACTAGTCTCCAATTTGACTCTTCCTCTCCCATGGAGGTTACTATTCCATCCCATTTCGACCTAAGATGCTCAATGCCATGTGTTATGACTTACCAACTCACCCAAGAGTGTTCACCTTCCCATGAATTCGAATTGGTAAGAGAGAGCTGCCATGTGTCATTGAAAAATCAAGCTAGTGTGGGTCCCACCACGTCCATATGTCTCCAAAACCACTTGCCACCTAGAATTTCTCTTGAATTTATTTATTCATCATATTTATTAAATGCTTGAATCCTTTTAATGTCTACATATCATTTATTAGCTTCCTTATTACCATCCCACATGTGCCCATCCAACCTAGGAAACTAGTAGGATTGATGGGATTGTCTTACTATGCACTTATTTGAATGGGGACATTACAGTTTAATTGCATTGGGAGAAGAAATAGTGTCATTTCCCCAAGGGTCGAATTGGGGATTTTTGCAGTTGAATGGGAGAGGGTGAGAACATTTGTAATAAACCATTAATGGTGCGTATGAGACCTTAATAACATACTTAACACATTACTTACCTCTGTTCATAAATTTGAGTGGGTTTGGAGGCATTTGGGAAGCCATTTTCAGTACTTACCTTAGGGGGATTTGAACCCCAAATTACTCGTAAAATTGCATACTTGGTCCAGAATCTTAAGAAAGTTTGCAGAGGTCTTTTGGTGGCCATATGTTATCCCTGAACATCATATTCAATTCCTAATATCATTCATAAACTTTCCTTGAAGATTTGAAGGCATTTGGAGTCAATTTGAGACCTAAAGACCAATACTAGTCAAAGGGAAATCACTAGTAAAGTTACCTACATTGAAAAGAATTGAAAGAGTATTTGCAGAAGTGTTTTAAAAGTAAAAAGGCATCCCTGAAACACATATTTATGTTATAATATCATTCATATACCTTCTCAGAAGATTTGGGATCATTTGGGGCAAATTTGGGACATAGAGATCGAAACTAGTCAAAGGTCGAACCAAGGAAAAAAGTAGAAAATTGCAATTTTAATAAAATTCATAACAAGGGACATTACAGTGGTATCAGAGCATGATCTTGGCACCTTATGTGGTATAATATTCATGAGGAAAAGAATTCAGGTACCACCATTAGATATTGAAACCAAAAGTGCTTTTGTTGAAGAGGAAAAAAAAAAGTAGGAGAAGAAGAGCAAATTTTTTGAGGAAACTATGACTAGAGATGAAAAGGGAGCCTCATATGATGGTGAGGAGCATATAAAAATTATGAAAACAATATTTGGAGATATGACCAAGCAACTTAAGGAAGGA
The DNA here is from genome assembly GCA_027924585.1 of Larix kaempferi. Lineage (NCBI taxonomy): Eukaryota > Viridiplantae > Streptophyta > Pinopsida > Pinales > Pinaceae > Larix > Larix kaempferi. The sequence continues at coordinate 9,042,723 of BSBM01000252.1, forward strand.
TTCGAATTGTTTTCTATCGAACTTGTGGAAAAAATTATTGATTTTAAAGAAAACAAGGGGCAAAATGCATCAGCTTGCTTTAAGGAGCAAAAGGAAGAGACATCACAAGAGCATGAAAAAGATTCCATTGAAAATATGGAAGATCATTTCGAGACACCTTATAGCTTAGACATGAACCAAAGAGCATCTACTGATGGATGCTTAAACTATGAAGGAGTACCTACTGATGGGTGCTCACACCTCTATGTTGGTGACATAGAAATCACTTTTGAAAGTGTTTCTACAAGTACAAGTTTCATTAAGCATGATAATGAAGACTTTGTAGCAGTCGAAGAAGAACCAAGATCAACTTCCCCATCACCACTTGAGCTTCATGAAGTTGGTCCAAGCAAAATTGAAGAAGATGAGGAGGTTCATTTGCAAGAGCCTCATTTTCTTGAAGGGTCCTTAAAGATGAATGAAAATAAGATCCAAGAGTCCCTCAGCATTCTCCATGACACTCAAGCATTGGTGTCAAATTCTTGTTGGAGAGCTACTTCATTGGAGGAAACATCCTTCCTTGAAGACATGGAGAAGATTCAAAGAGCAATGTGCCACATCAAAGGTAATTTCATGTCTTTGTTTTTTGATAGAAACCATTTGTTTGAGCTTAATGAATTGTTACATGATGCATACTTGAAGAATAATGAGGATATTCATAAGCTCACAATTCAAAATGAGCAACTTCTTGAAAAGTTGCAAGATACTTGTTTTTCCTCCTATGTTTCAGATTGTCAAATGGTAGATTGTTTGGAGGATTCTCATGACATGGTGGATCATGAGAAATGTGAAAATTTGAATGTTCTTGATGTGTTTGAAGATGAACTTGAAGAGATCCAAACACTTGATTTGGTGGAAGAGGAATTTGAATTGCCTCTTGATGAAGGTTATGCAATTTTTAAAGAAGAGCGTGATTCCTCTACATTGGAACCAAACTATGACAAAGAGTTCACACTTTTGAAGGAGCTGTATGATACTATCCATATGGATCCTTCCCATGATGAAACTTCTGTACTTTTTGATCATTTGGGTGATTTGGTTCATTCTCCTACATCCTACAATTCCATGTTTTGCAACATTAGTCTCAATGAAGTATGGGTGAAAGGGTTCTTTTTTATGGTGCCACATGAGGAGTATGGAACTCCTAGATTTACTTTTTATGATGATATGGTTGGAGCACATTCTTATTCACATTTGCAGCAACATTATTTGTCACTTTATGATGATGCAAATCTACATGGATGCACCTATCATATGCATTTGAGTCACTTGAAGACTCATGGTTTTTCTTGCTCAACATTTGATTCATTTGATGTTGGAGGAACTTCATCCAACACTTGGGAGAATAGATTTATGATTGGAGAACATTTTTGTTGGCAGCCACATACTTTGTTATATTTTTATGATTCTCACATTCATGGATGTATGGGTGAGACTTCTTTGAGTCATTTGAAGTCTCCTTGTTTTTTCTGCTCATTATTTGGTTCAGATTTTAGTGGAGATTCTTCATTCACTCCTTGGATGAAAGAATACATGGCTGGATATTTTGATGCATATCACATCCTTTTGGAGCAGCATTATAGGACATGGGATCCTCACATATGTCATTGGAGCAGATTTGATTGGTCACTTGAAGCTTGTATGCACTTGGAAAATGGTGGTCTAGATGCTTGGAGGTATAAGCACGTTCATGACTCTTTGATGAAGCATCTCCTTTATGTACATTTTCATTATGTTGTTATGTACTTTGATGATATATATTTTGTACTCATGATGTTTGGAAGAATGAATAAAAGAAAATGGGATCCAGGAATCCTCTTATCTGATGGTATGGGTTGGAGAGCACTTTTAATTGTTGGGGTGCAATACAAGCAATGGGACCCTGGAATAATTTTTATCTCATTGGTTCCATATTTTTGGAGGAAGCAAGCAGTATGGGAGATGGATTCCCCACTTAATAAAGTGATTTTAATCAGAGTAGTGCAGCAGCAAGCATGGTGGTTCCTCTCTAAAATCTTCATGGAAACTCAAAGACTCAACGTTGGGAAATTCAATGGCAACTTCAAAGAATTATACAGAAAGTAGGTTATTTAACACCCACATTTAAAATTGCTTGAGGACAAGCAATATTGGGAAGGGAGGATTTGTCATGTCCCGAATTTGGTATTGGGTCACAATGGCCTAATCACATTGGCTCTATTCATTAGAGTTTGTCAAATTGATGCTAAAGGTCAAATAATTGCCAAAGAGGAAAATTACTAGTTTCCTAGGTTTGGGGTGGAAGCTTTGGGATTTGGAATAATGGGGATAATAAATGATATTTGAACATTAGAATGGCATAAATATTTAATAAAGGATCTAAATAAATATATACAAGTGAAAATCAAAGTGGCATTTCATCATGAAGACACATGGAGGAAGTGGGACCCACATATGGCTAGATTTCCCCACTACATTCGGCATCATTCTCTCACCAATTCGAATTCAAGGTGAATGGTAACATACTTGGGGGAGTCCAAAAGGTATTATTCATTGCATGACTCATCCAAGGTCAAAATATAGAGGAAGAGTAACTCCCATGGAAGAGGAAGAGGCAATTTGGAGCTAGTGAGACACTTGGGCTAGATTCCCTAGCTCTATGACAACAATAATGAATATGCTATGACACCTATGACACAAATCAGACCTGAAGGCTGAAATATGACATATGTGACATTTCAGGGCTAAAACTAGACTCCAAGAGGGCGCTCAAGGGTGTTAGGGTAGCTAAGATGCTTCCACATGTGATTTGGTGGAAGTGGGAGACTAGGAATTGTTGTGCAAGTGGCGTTCTTTGGAATCTCTTCCCAACATGAGTTGGCATGAGTCTCTTGGAAGGAATTCGACCCATGGAGGACATTAGAAGTTTATAAATTTCAATAGCAAAGAATGAAACCAGATTTTTGATCATTTGTAGAATTTGCAATTGCAATTGTGAAGAGGGAGAGCTAGTGGATGACTAGTTTCTTGCCTTAGCCAATTTCGAGGGTGAAAGATTCCCATCCAAGTTGGCAATTGGAAAGGCCATTCAGACCTTTCATTTGGAGCTTTAATGGAGTCTTTATTTGTAGGTGTAAGCTACAGGGCAGCTCATGGTTTCTTCTATTGCAGCTCGCTCCTTCAACCATTTCCAGTTTTGATGGCATATTCTTGATCCTTGAGGGAGGTCGTTTTTGGTGAGCTATTGTACTCTTTGGGGGAGCTTCTAATACCCCATTTATTTTGTAATATGAATTAAATACTTTTTTCTTCATCTCCAAAAAGTTTCAGGTCAAAATTCCAAGTAGAAATGTATAAATCTCATTTTTAATGGAAGAACAATGCCATTTCCCCACTACCTTGTTGTGAGCCAATGTATTGATGATGATTTCGAATGAATGGATGATTATCTGATATATTTGTGATAAATATACTGCCATGGATGTCTTATACAAGTTTCATGTACTGTACTTGAGCATTTGAAGCATTTTTACTCAGTTTAATTGCATTGGGAGAAGAAATAGTGCCATTTCCCCAAGGGTCGAATTGGGGATTTTTGCAGTTGAATGGGAGAGGGTGATAACAGTTGTAATAAACCATTAATGGTGCATATGAGACCTTAATAACATACTTAACACATTACTTACCTCTGTTCATAAATTTGAGTGGGTTTGGAGGCATTTGGGAAGCCATTTTCAGTACTTACCTTAGGGGGATTTGAACCCCAAATTACTCGTAAAAATTGCATACTTGGTCCAAAATTTTAAGAGATTTTGCAGAGGTATTTTGGTGGCCATATGTTATCCATGAACATCATATTCAATTCCTAATATCATTCATAAAACTTCCTTGAATATTTGAAGGCATTTGGAGTCAATTTGAGACCCAGAGACCAATACTAGTCAAAGAGAAATCACTAGTAAAGTTACCTACATTGAAAAGAATTGAAAGAGTATTTGCAGAAGTGTTTTAAAGGTACAAAGGCATCATTGAAACACATATTTATGTTCTTATATCATTCATATACCTTCTCAGAAGATTTGGGATCATTTGGGGCAAATTTGGGACCTAGAGATCGAAACTAGTCAAAGGTCGAACCAAGGAAAAAAGTGGAAAATTGCAATTTTAATAAAATTCCTAATAAGGGACATTACATCATCACATGCTTTGCAGCTATCAGGTGAACACGTATAGTCTCAACTAGATATTGAATCAGAGTGTTCACAGCAAAGCATATATATGGCCTGGTATTCGTCAAATACATCAATGACCCAATAATTTGTCGGTACTGAGTCACATCCACTAATTCTGATGATTCATCAACTAACAACTTCAAGTTGGTATCCATGGGAGTGGCCATGGCTTTACATTCCAACATATAAAATCTTTTTAAGATTTCCACAGCATACTTTCCCTGGTTGAGAAAGATTCCTTCGGTGCCTTGCCATACTTCCAGACCTAGGAAGTAATGCATCAATCCGAGATCTTTCATCTCAAATTCTGTAGCTAGCTTCTTCTTTCTTTCCATGATCTGTTGCTCATTTCCTGACATAAATAGATCATCCACATACAATAATAGTATGACAGGTTCATCATTCATAACCTTAAGGTAAAGGTTAGGATCAACTTTATTTTTGGTAAATCCCAAACTTGTCAAGAAGCTATCAATTCTCCCATACCAAGCTCTAGGAGCTTGTTTCAACCCGTACAGGGCTTTCTTCAACTTGCATACGTGAGTTCTGCTATCTTCAACCTCAAATCCTTGTGGTTGTTCTATGTACACTTCTTCCTCAATTACACCATTCAGGAAGGCTGTCTTCACATCCATCTGGTGTAATCTCCACTTCATCATGGATACAAGTGCCATGATGGTTCTAATGGAAGTGTACCTTGTAACTGGTGTAAATATTTTTTCATAGTCAATTCCATCTTTCTGAGAGAATCCTCTGGCCACAAACCTTGCCTTATACTTTTCAATGCTTCCATCCGCAACATGCTCTTTCTTGTATATCCATTTGGAGGATACCACACTCTTTTCTTTTGGTTTGGGAACTACATCCCAAACATCACTCTTCATTATTGATTGGTACTCCTCCGTCATCGCTTCTACCCATTCTTTCTTATGAACTGCTTCTTCATGACTGGTAGGTTCTTGATCTACAAGATCACACATCAAATCCACATAGCTGGAGAATGGCTTTGGTTTCTTGCCTACTCTTATGGAACCTTCTGGAACTCCATATCTTTCCGCTTCCTATATAATTTCCATTGCCCATGCGGGATTTCTCTTTCGTGATATGTTCAATATCGTGGTCTTCTGGTGTTTCCTCTTCAAGGGAGGGAGCAACTTCTGTATTTCTAGGAGATCTTCTTCATATACTTCTTCATACTGGCACTTTCTGGATCTTTTGAGAGTAGCTTCTTCATCAAATGTTACATCTCTATTAATTTCCATGTGATGGAATCCTGCGATGTATATTCTGAATGACTTGAATGCTTCACAATACCCAACAAATATCCCCTTCTTTCTGGAAGGGTCCATCTTAGTTCTCTTCTCTTTTGGTATGTGAACATATACAGGGCACCCAAATATCTTGAGGTGGCTTACCTCAGGGTTCTTCCCCGTGAACACTTCTTCTAGAGTTTTGAATCCAAGGGCACTACGAGACAATATATTTTGTACATAGACTGTCGTCCTTGCTGCTTCAGCCCATAGATGCATAGGAAGATCTTGATCATGTATCATTGTCTTCACTGCTTCCATAATGGTTCTATTCTTTCTTTCCGCAACACCATTTTGTTGAGGATTGTAGGGAGTGGTTAGTTCCCTCTTGATTCCAGCTTCTTTACAAAAGACTTCAAAATCCTTTGAAGTATATTCTCCACCATTATCTGTTCTGAGTGTCTTGATTCTTCTTTCTGAATGATTTTCTATCAAGGCTTTGAATTCCTTGAATTTTCCAAATACCTCATCTTTTCCTTTTAGGAAATATATCCAAGTCTTTCTTGAATAGTCATCAATAAATGTAAGGTAATATTCATAGCCACTCAAAGATGTGGAGTACATTGGACCACATACATCTGAATGGATCAAATCCAAAGTACTTTTAGTCTTTGTTTCACTCTTTGGAAATGGATTCTTGATATTCTTCCCTTTTGCACATCCTTTGCAAGTTCCTTCATGATCAACCTTCAAATCTGGTAATCTTGTTACTACTTTGCTCACATAGGGTAGTGCCTTGTAGTTGATGTGAGCAAGCCTTCTGTGCCATATCTCACTTGGGCTAGTGGCTTCATGAACAAGGGTTGCTTCTGAATGTCCCTTGAGTTTATATAGCCCTCCTTCTTCTTCACCAATGACAACTGCATCCTCAATTGATTTTCCTTTGGACCACATGAGTACTTGTCCATTTATCTAATGTTGAGATAGAAAGTAAGTTCTTCTTCAATCCTGGTACATATAAAACTTCCTTCATCTTCATGGGGGTTCCAGAATCAAGCTTGTAGCTTGCTTCACCAATTCCTTTGATGGGATATTGGTAATCATCTCCTAATGATACCTTTTGTGGAGAGGTTCTTTCTTCAAATATTGACAAAGTTTTCTTTTGTCTCGTCATGTGTTTGGAAGCACCACTATCAATAAGCCATGTATCTTCTCCAGTTGTTATGAACCCAGAGAGTGCAAAGAATAGAACATATTCTTCTGCATCTTCTTCTTCTACCTTAACTCTTTTTCTTTGAGGTATTTCCTCCTCTTCTTCTTCACTATCATCTTCTGCTAGATGTGCTTGATGTCTTCTGTGGTGGAAACCCTTCTTTTTCTTTGAAGGACAATTTCTAGCAATGTGTCCTATTTTGTGACAATTGAAACATTGGAATGAAGAGTGATCTCTTTCTGGATTGGTTCTTCTTTTCTTTTGAAACCTTTGTGGAGGTTGAGACTCCTTGTGGCTTTCCTTCTTGAAGTTGGATTGACTTCTTCTTCTCTTGGTATGGGTGGCTAATGCTGGATTATCTTCTTTAAGTAAGGCTTCTCTATTGGCTACTCTAGCCTCTTCTTGAATGCAATCTTCCCATACAATATCAAACTTCATGTTTTCCTTTCTGGCACACATGGTCTGGATGAATCAATCCCAAGGTCTAGTGAGACCATTGAGAGCAGTCATGACTAGTTCATCTTCATCAAGGGAGTCTCCAATGACTTCTAGTTTTTCCTTGAACTGGGAGACCCTTGTGAAGTAATCTTGAATGGATTATCCTTTACTCATCTTGGTTCTCTTTAATTGAGCTCGTTCATCTTCATGTTGATGTTCCTTCCTTCATACATTCTAGCTAGGGCATCATACATTTCTTTTGGGGTCTTCTTGGATGACACTTGAGGGATCAATTGGTCTTTGATGGAATCCTCAAGTTTAGTGCTTGGGGCCATCTTATCCAGGAGGTCACCAAAAATTGAAAATTCTCAAAATACAAAACAGATCTTACCGGAAGATGTGCTTGACTGAATTGAGTTGACTGGTGTACTTGGTTTCTAAAAAATTCAAATTTTCACCCTTCAAACTTGACCAATGAATTTCGGATCTGCAACAGGTTTTCTGATTCATTGGCTTGCAGCTTTTCTGATTCACTGGTTCACTGGCTTGCAGCTTTTCTGGTTCACTGGTTCGCAGTTTTTTCTGGTTCTTCTAGTCCAGTAGTCAAACTAGGGTATGACTTATCCTGGGGTTCTACCAAATCAAAACTTCGATCTAGGGCTCAAAATTTCGCTTTTGAGGAGCATCTAGCCATGCAATCAGATTCCAAAAATTCCAAATTTTCCAGAAACCCTACTTTCTCACCGGAGGAAGAAGAGAGAGATTTTCACCTTGTGAAAGATGTCCTATTCAGGCTATCTCTGATACCATGTTAAGTTTAGCATAAAATTCACAACAAGAGCATAATAAGGATCACTGAAAGAAACACAGTCACAAGATAGACACAGATTTATCCTAGGAAACCCTCATGAGGTAGAAAACTCAACAAAACTTCCTCAATATAGATGACCAACAAATACAAAGATGTAATCCCCAAACAAGATCTCATTCTCCTCCTTAGCAAATCTCTCTCTCTCTGCTATGCGACTTCACAACTGAGTGAGTGTGTGTTAAATGAGGAACACGCCTTTATTTATACTTTACTTCACTTGACTTTTAACCCTAACTTGGCTGACTTCTCCTAGGAGACTCTAATAACCCCTAATAACTTAACTCAGGGCCGACCCCACTAGGAGAGTCTAGTAACCCTCGTTATAACATCCCGACGGAGGATAAAACATATCCAGATGAATAATAGTATCTCGATGGAGGAATAAAACATCTCCAGATAATAAAGTACAAATAGAATATTCTTAGAAGTTACAATATTTCAACATCCTCTTCATCATTTCTCCACCAGTTTCCAATCAACACCATCATGATAAACAATGGAAAGAAAAGGACAAACCACATTGACATACCCATCACCATGCTTGTATTCTTGTAGAGATTTAGAGAATAACTCTTTTCCTGCAATGGAATGAGGGAGAAGGAATGGGAAAGAATAGGAGAAGAAAACCTACAAGCATTCGAGCCATAAACAAATACAAGTTTATATGGAAAAGAAAAAACAAGAAAGAGTTTAGAGCCCTACCTCTTTAGCTCTCCAATGATGGTTGAACCCTATGGCAGTCTTCAATCTCCCCTCCAAGCTCTTGCAAATGGCACCCTTCATTCTCTCTTCTTGCTCTCCAAGCTCTTCACCAAATCTCTAAATTCACTCCAAACTCCACAAACCCTTGCAAACATGAATCAAAAGGAAACAATGAAGTCAAATGCGGTTGGGGGGTGCTTTAAAGCCCAAGCAAACCCCTCCAAAAAAGAAAAAAAATTGTCTTCCTCTCCCCAATCCGTAGGTTTGACGCTGGAGCGTTGGGAGCGATCGAGGGAGCGATGAGGGAGCATTCAGGGGGTGATCGCTCCCGAACGCTCCCTCTTGCTCCCACATAGAACCAGGGAACTTTTTTTTTAGCTTGGAGCGCGCTCTACAAAAATGCTCCAGAATGGGAGCAATTTCAAAGCACGCTTTTTGGGTGCTCCCTCAATGCTTTCAGTGGAAGCGAGCTTCCAGAGCGGGGGTGGGGGGGGGGACGACGCTCCCTTGGAACGTAGATTGTGACTAGTCTTCGTGAGTCAGAGCCTTCTACTTTTGAGGAGGCAGCTACACATCAAGTATGGAGAGATGCCATGGTGGAAGAGTATAGTTCCATCATGAAGAATTATTTGTGGGAGGTGGTTCCAAGACTAGAGGGGAAGTTAGTTGTGACTTCCAAGTGGCTCTACAAAATCAAGAATGTTGCAAATGATAGCGCTGAGAAGTATAAAGCTCGATTTGCAGTGCAAGGATTCTCTCAGATAGAGGGAGTAGATAATGATGAGACATTTGCACCAATGGCTAAGTGCTCCTCTATTAGATCAATTACCTCCATTGTTGCGGAGATGGGTTGGATCATTCATTAGATGGATGTGAAGACAACATTTCTGAATGGTGCCTTAAAGGAGGAGGTGTACATGGAGTAGCCACAGGGATTCGAGGTGCATGGGAGAGAGTCCCATGTGTGCATGTTGAAGAAGGCCCTTTACGAGCTGAAGCAAGCTCTGAGAACTTAGTATTCCAGGATTGATGCATATCTGCAGGAGTTGGCGTTCCATAAAAGTGAAGCAGATCCAAACATTTACTACATTTTGGTTGGTGGGGATCCATTTATTCTGGTATTGTATGTAGATGACTTTATCATTACAAGTACATACAAAATCATTGTAGAGTGCAAGAAAGATCTTGCATCGGAGTTTGAGATGAAGGACATTGGGTTGATGCACTACTATTTGGGTCTAGAGGCGTGGCAACAGTTGGGAGACATCTTCCTCAGGTAGGGGAAGTATAGTATGGATATTCTAGAGAGATTTCAAATGGAATGTAAATCGATGACTAAACCTATGATCACCTATTGGAGGAAGTTGCATGCTTCTGAGGGAGAGTTGGTGGATCTGACATTATATCGACAGCTCATTGGTTCCTTGATGTATATTGTCAACACTAGGCTAGATATTTGTTTTGCGTTGAACACTCTGAGTTAGTTCTTGGTGGAGCCTCGGAGAATTCATTGGATTGTTGCAAAACATGTGTTGAGGTCTTGCGTGGTACAATGGATTTTGGTCTGGACTACAAGAGAGCAGATGGAGCCAGTCTGACTGGCTATACAAATTCAGATTGGGTAGGTGGTGTGACAGACCAAAAGAGTACATCCAAGTGTTGTTTCAATCTCGGCTCAGCAGTGGTGTCTTGGTTCAATAAAAAACAGAATCAGTTGCATTAAGTTCTACAGAGGCAGAATATATGGAAACCAGTCAGGCCAGTTGTGAGGCCATTTGGCTTCAGAAGTTGTTGGTTAGGTTATTTGGTCAGGAGTTGAGACCAGCAGTGATTCACTGTGATAATCAAAGCTGCATCAAGATTTCGGAGAATCCATTTTTTCACGACAGGTCAAAACATATTGAGATCAGGTACCACTTCATTCATGATTATGTTCAGATAGGTGCAGTGGAATTGCAGTACATTCCTACTAAAGAGCAAGTGGAAGATCATCTAACAAAGTCTTTGGGAAGAGACAAGTTTGATCATTTTAGAGATAAGTTGGGAGTTGTGAGAAACAATTTCCTCGGTAAGAGGGAGTGTTAAAATTTGTACCAACACAAGTGTTTTCCACCTTTGATGCCTAGGGGTGGAAAAACAATTAATGAGGTCCCTAGTCACTTTATTAAAGTGAGAAGTACTTTATGAGATATAAAGTCACTTAATAAAGTTTGCTCATGGTTTCAAGTTTTATTTTTCACAGAGTTTAATGCCCAAATCCCATGACTGCATATTAGCTTAAATGCATAAAAAATACTTTTTCTTGAAACACATGGAAATTCTTTTCACTTTTCACACTCAGAAAAATTATAACAGCCAAACACATAAAATTCAAAACTCAGAATTTTAGCTAAATAGGCTCAAGAAAAGCTCCGAAGGAAAAACCTAATAGGAGAAAGAAATTTTATTCTGAGACAAATTACAAAAAATTTCAGCAGTACTTATCTCAACCAATTTCTTCTCAAAATTTGTGCCAAACTGTCCCAGTACGGCCTGCTGAAAATTTATTTACTTTTCCTCAAAATATGTGCCCAAAAGATTGTTGTACGACCTCACACGTGCAACCTCGATTTCTATGCATAAACCAACAGTCTGCTGCCTCAAAATCTGTGCAATATGTACGGTTTGCTGACTGTACTTCATCTCGAAATCTGTGCCTAAATTCAGCCTCGATTTCTGTGGAGTTGTACGATCTTATACTGTACGGTCTACCTCAATTTTTGTGCTATTTATTACTATTGTTAATGTCTCGAAAACTATGCCAGCCTTTGTCCAGAAATATCTGCCATCTCCTTGGAATTTGTGCTCATCTCAAGCTCCTTGGGATTCGTGCCAGAATTTTGCATCTTTCTCTCTAGGTCGAATTGTCTTCAAACCATAGGTTTCTCACTTTTTCCTTCTCCTCTTGCGCTCCAACTCTCTTAGATCAAAAAATGAATAATGAATGCCTCAATCCCCAGTTTCTCCCCGTTTTGTTCACGGTAACTTCTTCTTGAGATTCAATGGCCAAGATTAGATATTTCTCAATGAGATCTAAGGCTCACATAAAAGGCTCATTAATAATTTAATACATGAATTTAATGCACTTTTCACTTAAGTACATTAATGACCATTTTAATTTCTCACCCACTTTATTTTTCATAAAGTCAATTAAAAAATAGAACCATGAGCAAACTTTATAAAGTGACTTTAAAATTATAAAGTGCTTCTCACTTTAATAAAGTGACCAGGGACCACTTTTAATGTTTTATCCACCCCTAGGAATCACAAGGTGGAAAAACACTTCCTTGGTACTTTTTCAACACTCCCTCTTACCGAGGAAGGTGTTATTCACAACCCCCAACTTGTCGTTGAAGTGAACATGCTTTCCACTCCCCAAAGATTTTGTTAGAATGTCAGCTACCTACTCCTCAGTGGAGATGTATTGCAACTCAATAGCTCATCTCTGAACATGGTATATGATCTCTATATGCTTTGACCTGTCATGAAATATTGGTTTCTCAGAGAGCTTAATGCAACACTGATTGTCACAGTAAATAATTGTAGGTATCAGCTCCTAATCAAATAAACCAACAAATAACTTGCAAAGCCACAATGCTTCGCAACTAGCATGATTGGATGCCATATATTCAGCCTCTACGGAACTCAATGCAACTGACTTTTGCTTCTGACTAAACCATGACACTACTGCCGAGCCCAAATTGAAGCAACAACCCAAAGTGCTCTTCCAATCCGCTACATTGCCTTCCCAATCTGAATTTGTGAAGCCAATCAAACCAACTCCATATGACCTCCTGTAGTCCAGACCATAGTCCACTGTCCTAGAAAGGTACCTCAGCACATGTTTTGTAGTTATCCAATGCACTCTCCTAGGCTCCATTGTGATTTGGATGAGTGTTCACCGCAAAACAAAAATTTGGTCGAGTGTTGACCAGATACATCAAATATCCTATGAGCTGACGGTATAAGGTAGGATCCACTAATTCTCCCTCAGAAGCATGAACCTTCTTTCAGTTGGTGATCATAGGTGTGTACATAGGTTTGCATCTCTCCATCTAAAATCTCTTCAGAACATCAGTTGCATATTTTCCTTGCCCCAAGAAAACATGTCCATCCTCCTGCAAAATCTCCATCCCCAAATAATAATGCATGAGCCCAAGATCAACCATCTTAAACTCTGAAGCAAGATCCTTCTTGCAAGCTGCAATCAGATGATCCTCTCCTGTGATAAACGAGTCATCAACATATAGCAGAAGAATGAGCGAACCACCTCCAACCACAATGAAGTATAGGTTGGCATCAACCTCACTCTTTTGGAATCCAATCGACAGCAAGTAAGAATCAATCCTCGAATACCAATCTCAAGGAGCTTGCTTTAGTCCATAGAAGGCCTTTTTTCAGCCTGCACACATGAGAATCTCTCCCATGAATCTCAAATCCCTGTGGCTGCTCTAAGTACATCTCCTCCTATAAAATACCATTGATAAATGCGGTCTTCACATCCATCTGGTCGATGTTCCAACCCATCTCTGCTACTATGGAGATCACTGCTCTGATAGAGCAATATCGAGCAACTGCCGCAAAGGCCTCGTCATAGTCTACTCCCTCTACCTGTGAGAACCCTAGTGCCACAAAACGAGACTTGTACTTCTCAATGCTGCCATTTGCAACATGTTTGATCTTGTAGAGCCACTTGGAAGTCACAATTGAGTCTGAGCAGTGAGTTGAACTAACTTCCCCTTTGGTCTTGGAACAATCTCCCACACATCATTCTTCATGATGGAATTGTACTCTTCCATCATGGCATCTCTCCAAACCTGATGTGTGGTAGCCTCCTCAAAAGTAGAAGGCTCTGACTCACACAAGTTGATCAGCATTGCCATATAACTAGAAAACCTCTCTGGTGCTCTATTCTTGCTGACCTCCCTCTTGGGTGGCCCCACAGACTCCTCGGCTTCCTTCACAAGTTCTTTAAGCCAAACTGGATTTCTCTTTGAATGTAGTCATTACGTAGTAGCAATTGAAAATAAGGAGGAGCTGCGTTGGAAAGTTGAACTGTCGACGTTTCAACCCCTACTCTAGGATCATCATGAACATCCTCATCTGGCAATCGCCTACATGGATAAGTATATGTGCTCTAAGAACCTGTACTTGGTGAACCAAAACCACGTGAACCCGAATCACGTGATGGCGAAGCCTGTGAAGCTGTGACCCGAGAACTTGTCCCTATACCATAAGTCTTTGTAGACTGAGTCCCTGAACCTTAAGATCTCGAAACCTGTGGACCAGCCACCCTTGAAACGTATGAACCTACACTCTGACTAGTTGAACTCTGAGATGATGTCCCTTGTGGATTAATAACCTACTGCTACACCATCTCTGACTCACAAGACTTCCTGAAGGCTTGTTCCTCAAATCTCATATCTCTCTTCACCACAACTTTCCTCTGTGCATGAAGATATATGCGGAAGGCCTTCGAAGTCTCATCATAGCCAACAAAGATGCCCTTCTTTGCAGTGGGCTCGAACTTTGTCCTCTTCTCAGAAGGGACGTGAGAATATGTAAGGCATCCAAATATGCGAAAGTGGCCAATCTCATGCCTCTTTCTGGTGAACATCTGCTCAAGAGTTTTACACCCCAAGGCACGGTGTGGATTCATGTTCTGCACATAAACAACAGTACTACATGCCTCATCCCATAGAAATAAAGGAAGACTCTAATCATGCAGCATGGCTCTAGTTTCTCCCACTATAGTTATGTTCTTCCTTTCGGCAATTCCATTCTGTTGTGGAGTATATGGAACGATCAACTGCCTCTTGATCCCCTCCTGTCTGCAAAACTCATCAAACTCCTTGGAGGTATACTCATCCCCATTGTCTGACCTGTGTACCAAAATCTTCCTTCATGTTTGGTTCTCCATAAGAGCTTTGAACTCTTGGAACCTCTTCAACACTACCTCAAAGTTCTTGTTTTTCAGGAAGTAGATCCAGGTCTTCCTAGAGTAATCATCAATGAAACTGATATAATACTCAAAACCTGTCAATGAAGAAAAAGACATAGGTCCACATAAATCAGAATGTATCAAATCCAATACTACTCCTGATCTTCTATCACTACTCGGAAAAGCAGTATTGGTGTACTTTGCCAAAGCACACCCTTTGCACACACCACTATACTCTATGTCGAACTATGGTAAACCTATAGACATCTCCCTCAACAATCTCAAAGTTGAATGATGAAGGTGGGCCATCCTCCTGTGCCACAATTCACACAACTCACTGCTACTGCTAGTGTGGGCCAATGCATGACGAGGCTAGAAGAGAAGATTGTACAGTTTTCCATATCTAACTCCAATGGAATATGAAGTAGATGGTCTCGTTGGTCTGGGAAAAACATACACTTTCCCATCTAGGACATACACTCCAAAGCCCATGTCCTCAATAGTGGAAACTAAAACAATGTTCTTCTTCATCCCGAGGATGTACAAAACATCATGGAATGTCATGGGCTGCATGGACTCCCTCTTAAAGTTGATAGTCCCACACCCAACTGCTCTCACAACAGTATCATCACCCAACACTACCTCTATACCCAAGCCAATCTCAGTCATCTCGGTGAACATGTCTCGAACACCTATCATAGGGATCGAAGCCCCACTGTCAATGTACCAAGTGGAAGGAGTGGTAGAAGCACTCAACGAATTACCAACTAATAAGGAACACTGTGTTTGATCCTCCACATCACTGTTGGTGATAGATGCTCTCTCTATACAACCAACATAGAGAGAAAACTCTTCCTCAAATCGAGTAGCAAACTTATCAATGTCAGTTGCTGCTGCCGTCTGTTGTTTATTCTTCTTCTTGTTTGGACAATGTCCAGCATAGTGTCCAAAAATCTGGTAAGCAAAACACTTGACTTTGCTCATGTCTCTCTTTTGCTTGCCACATTGCTACTTGGCCCCACTCGTAGGGCCCTTCTTGAACTTCTTCTTTCTCTTCGCTACCAATGCCACATTCTCTTCATCCTCCCTACTCTGAAACGAACTGCCATGTACATACGTGTTATCACCTAAACTGTAGTTACCCCTATGGATGTATCCACTCGTGGATGGCAATAGGGAAGGCCAACTCAAAAGGTGCAACCACGATCACCTTGACCTCCAATATATGGTTGTCACGCCAGTCGAGGCAACCTTCACTTTATGTTATCTAGCCCAGACAACAAAGGGGGAGACCCGATCTACTCCCGACGGGAGAGATCAAAACCAAGACACCAAATCAAGTTAATTCTAAGTGAAGTAAGGTGTATGGTTTATCCTAGACCTTAGGATGAAGTCACAAGACAAGTGAGGGGTTCAATGAGTATAGCTTTGGTTCATTATTGATGTTAGAGTGACTTATGATTTGTGAAATAGGATCCAGGATTAAAGTACTAGTTCAATGTGAGAAAATCCATTGCCTTGGGAACCGTGTCCAATGCAGGGTAGTTTATGGATTGAATTGGGGCTAACTAGTACAAGTGACAAGCTTGATCATGATACATGATGACATCAAAGGGTTTAGTTCACCACACAAAGGTCAAACCACCAGTTAATCCAACAATCTAGGAAAGTCGAATTGACTTGGAGAGAAACCAGTGCCTTGGGAATTGGGATAATGGAGTCAAAGTAAGGTTAACTTGTGGTTAAGAACTCCTATTGCATGAGACAAGTGGGCAATTAAAGACTTGATGGATGAATAGGTCTAGATCTAGAGATTTAATGTTTTGACCTAAGTGGACCACAATCCCTTAAAACAAGGAATGCTATCCCCAAGGCAAGATTTGACAAGGTGACCTACTAGACCTAGGTTTTGAATTATGCCTGTTCCAAATCCACAAAAATCTCATATACCCATGTCCTAGAAGTGGACCAACTCACTTCTCCAAGGTGGTGCGACTTTACCCAAGGAGGCTAAAAAGTGGGATAAATGACTCAAGATAAGTCCAATGGCATCCAAACTTTAGATCCAAGTAGTTTAAGCAAGTGAGAGTATGGATCTACAATTTCATGGCAATACAATGGCTAGATCTTACTAGATTTGAGTTTAAAGATACCAAGTGGTCCAAAATGGGGATTAAATCCCTTAAAATGTGGAATAGGGCCAACAAGGTAGAAATCAGAAAAGTGACAATCTGGGGGTAGGTTATTGGATGTGTAGATCATGAATCAAGCAGGATCTCAACTACCCACATACTAGATCGAGGTCAACCCACCAAACTAGGAAGTGCGCCCTTGCTTGGAGAGGCTAAATGCCTTGGGAAGAGGGTCAAATGGAGGCAAATCCTCACCAAACTATAGATCCGGGATGTCGTGGATACTATAGAGGTGGGTTTTAAATATCTTACCCAAGAAGCCACTAGATCTTAGTAGATCTGGAAAAAAATGTAAAAATGAGGGTTTGAAGAAATAAGGGTTTTATCAATTTATGAGCTATGTCAATGAATTGGATCAAGATAAGAGAAACAAACCTGTGGATCTTACCTGGGTAACCTTGTAGATGCCTTGATGATGATGATCTATGCAAACCCGATCAATTTGAGAAGCTTTGAGGTAGTTTTCTATTTAATCGATTTAGTCCAAGAAGCCAATGCGCCCTTTCTCCTACACAACAAACGTCAACAATATCAGATTTGATGTAATCAAGAGATAAGACTAATGCCACAAGAGAAGTAACAGAAAGATAGCATAGATCACAATGATACTAATGATAACCCCCTGATACAAGCGAACGCCAAGAAAGTCGATTTGAAGAAGCCTTGCAAAATCGCCCTTGTTGAAGTCGCCCTCCTGTAGACAAGATAATGATTTAAAAAAAAATAGATCTTACCACAAATTCCAAATGCTAGGTTGCATTAGACTTTCCAATCACCATCTAAGAACACCAGATGCAAAGGAGACCACAAAAATTTCCACAAGAAAGTTTTTCTATACCAATAATCCAAGAGTCAAAGACCCCTTACAATGAGAAGCTCTCTCCTTTAAATAGGAAGGAGAGGCATCAAAATCCTAACCACTTTTTGAATGAGTGGCTAAGATTAAAAGATACAAATGTCTAATCAATGGTTGAGATGAGCTCAACAATAAAAAACATGGATCACTAATAAAATATAATATAAGTGAACAAAATCACCCTAGAAGAGGGGAATCCCACCAAATCATGATGACAAAATATAATAGGAAGCTTATGGTGGGTCCAAGGGGTAATTTTAGCCACCCTTGGTCGATCCCCAGAGCACAATAATAATAAAATAGTCATCAATATACCAAATCGTGCCTCTATGGTCAAATCGTAGGCCTCAAAAGACCTCAGAAATCATCAAAAAGTGGCATAAGTGATGGATGCGGGCCCCAATGAAGCTGAAACTGCTGGAGGAGGTGTGGAAGACATCAATCCATCATCACTGATCATCCCATGCCAAAACATTGACTCAGTAGCCCAAATCGAATTCCTCAATAGCCATTTCTACCAATCTTGAAATGCCTTGGGAAGCGTGAAACTGCCCCAAACTGCCTCTTGGAGTGCCTGCGTTGTCAAGGTGAGTGCACCAGTGTGTCCGGGAGGGGGATAATATGGTAAAAACAAGTGGTTGGACCACCCCCTCCAAGCACAGCGCCCTAGGTCAACCGGATAAAAATCACATCTGCTCTAACAGGGTCTCCGACAGACCAAAACTGCACTGGGATAGCCTACTGGACTCAATCATCACTGTAAATGCCCGGAACTGAAAACAAACTGTCTCATTGGACTCAGAAGGTCCAAATCCATCCAAGATGTGTACTCATACACCATATGAGTCTCTGCATGATCAAAATATATATCCAATATACTGGAACAGGTCAAATAATAATAATCTGTAAATGATCAAATACTGTTGTAAACCATGAATCATCATCATAAACCTGTATCTGATGCATAGAACCATTATGTACATGTACATAGACCATATATCATCTATCCATATCATCACAAGGTCCAACCATCTCATGTCCTATGGTTGACCTTGGTCAAACTAAGTTTGACCAAGTCAACATGACCAAATATAACTCAGACCATCATCAGAAACTGCTGCAAAGTGTCAAAGGTTAATGCATGCTCTACAACTTATTCAAATAACAATTATAACATAGAGTAATCATTACTGGCGATCTAAATCAAATATATAATGTCATTAATTATTATTATTACTCAGACTAGACTTTCAAGACCATACTCACTTCATAGCTGTGATCAATTTGCTAGTGAAGGGTGAAGGCTAAAATAACTGGCTAGGCTAAGGGATGACTTGACCGACTTAACTTTGTGACACTTTGACAATGGGAAAGGGAACACACACCATAGTATATACTGAATGAGCAACAACACAGGGAATGGCGGTGTCTCACAAATGGATAAGTTGTTTAGAGAGTGCTTCTTCAACTTAGGGATCATGTCTACATCAAGTTGATCCAGGTTCATTAGGATCATTCAATTTCATTTCATGGCCTTTTTGGCCTACATAACCTTTCGGATCTCAGGTGTGCTAATAAACACAACTAGTTGCAACTTGCATCCAGGGCATGTTTTTTATACATATATAAGGTCAGCAATTGTTTAGATATAGCTTTTAAGAATCATTGCTTTTTTAGACCTTTCTTATACTCTTCGAGGAGCATTTTTCAGCAGTTGATTGCTCTTGCCCTTCTTAGTTTCCATGGGCGAATTTATCAGTTTCCATAAGTAATACATGAGTTTTCAGTTTTAGCCAACAACATCTCAAGTGACTAGGGTGAGTTCGAGCCAATGCCAAACATCGAGACAACCGACCAGAATAATTTAGGCCTACAATCCAACTCACCAAAGGTAAGTTTTGTCACCAACTCAGAGCCGAGACACAATAAACAGGGAAGCTCATCCAATACAGAGGCTATAGTGGGGAAAAGTCCTCCATGCCACTAGTCAAGTAGTAAGTCAGGGTGATAAACTAAAAGGTAGGCAATGGATGGATGAAGACAATGAATAATGGAGCCAACACTAGCAAGCCAAGGTATGGTGGAATGATCACCTCTATTCTCCCTAAGGAGGGTAAAACCAATGAGTATGAATAGTGAACTTCTAAGTCTGAGTATGGACAATATAATATATATAATAAGCTCAACCAGGTCCATATATCTATATGATCGCCAGATCATGACACTAGGTGCTAAGACATGCTATGAGAATAAGTATAAAAGCAATATAACCATAACACAATGATATACCTGCTGAGTCATATAACTGAATGCTCATCAATCTGAACCATCATCTGTCCTCTGAAACTGCTGCTGTAACTCTGGGCACTACTGACTGCTTTGTACAACTGGTATAATGGCTACATCGGTCATCTCTCTGAGTGTCTTAAGACTCAGTCATGGCATGGGGAATACATCTGCTGTCCAAAATCTGATAGTGATCCAATATAGATGCTCATCTCAGCATCTCAAATGTAAGGGAACTGGCTGAATAGTGTACTGGCATCAGAAAAATAATGTATGGTAGCCCGACTACTATATATGTGATAACAATACCATCTCCAAGTCTCCTCCTGAATGAAGTCATTCCAGTGAATATCTCGGGAAGGCATATGCTCACGAGCAACCACGGACTCCACAAATATACCCTGTGGCTTTGTCACACAATTCAATGTTGTCCACACCAACTCACTGCCCTGTACAACCTCCCCAACAACTGCAAGTTCATCTCTCACTTGTGTGATCCTAGTAAGTTAGGAAGCCATACTTTCACCCTTACTCATGCGAACACCCTTCAACTTTTCTCTCAGCACCATCTTATTTTCGTTAGAACTTTGGTGAAGATTTGTTAAAGCAGTCCACATCTGAAAAGCATGGTCTTTTGCTTAAATGTGTGGGATCACATGATCCTTCACGGCATCAAGTATGATCATTCTCGCTTTTACATCCTTCTTAAGAAAAGCAGCCTTATATGTGCATCAGTAGGTACTATGACTGGATGAGCTGTGGTATTGTTCACCATCTCCCATAGTTCATTTTCTTCTAGTATCAACACTATTCTAGCCTTCCATGGGCTAAAATTTACAGCCCCATCCAACCTATCTTCAAGTCTAAGGCCGGTGCCCATAACCCCAAACTGTTCAAGAACCTGTTTTCTTCACAAAATACCTGTTCTCCCTTATTTCCCAAGTCTGAAATTTTTCCGAGTAGTTTATTTTTTGCCCTTTACTTCAGCTTTGATACCATGAAAATTTTGGAACCCCAACCGGGTTTCAAGTTTTATTTTTCACAGAGTTTAATGCCCAAACCCTATGACTGCATATTAGCTTCAATGCATAAAAATATAATTTTTCTTAAAACACATAGAATTTATTTTCAGTTTTCACACTCAGAAAATTTGTAACAACCAAATACATAGAATTCAAAACTCATAATTTTAGCCAAATAGGCTCAGGAAAAACACCAAAGGGAAAACCTGATAGGAGAGAAATTTTATTTAGAGACAAATTACAAAAAATTTCAGCAGTACTTATCTCAACCAATTTCTTCTCAAAATTTGTGCCAAATTGTCCCACTAGGGCCTACTGAAAATTTATGTACTTTTCCTCGAAATTTGTGCCCAAAAGATTATTGTAAGGCCTCACACGTGCGGCCTCGATTTCTGTGCATAAATAGTCCCTCAATTTATGTGCATAAACCAACAATCTGCTACCTCAAAATCTGTGCAATCTATACGATTTGTTGATTGTACTTCACCTTGAAATCTATGCCTAAACTCAGCCTTGATTTCTGTGCAGCTGTATGGTCTTGTACTGTACGGTTTGCCTCGATTTTTGTGCTATTTATTACTGTTGTTAATGCCTTGAAAACGATCCTAGCCTTTGTCTAGAAATTTGTGCTCATCTCAAGCTCCTTGGGATTTGTGCCAAAATTTTCTCTTTCTATCTAGGTCAAATTCTCTTCAAACCCTAGATTTCTCTCTTTTTCTTTCTCCTCTTGCTCTCCAACTCTCTTAGATCACAAAATAAATAATGAATGCCTCAATCCCTAGTTTCTCCCATTTTTGTCCATGGTAACTTCTTCTTGAGCTTCAATGGCCAAGATTAGATCTAAGGCTCACATAAAAAGCTCACTAATAATTTAATAAATGAATTTAATGCACTTTTCACTTAAGTACATTATAATGACCATTTTAATTTCTCACTCACTTTATTTCTCATAAAATCAATTAAAAAATAGAACCATGAGCAAACTTTATAAAGTGACTTTAAAATTATAAAGTGCTTCTCGCTTTAATAAAGTGACTAGGGACCACTTTTAATGTTTTATCCATCCCAAGGCATCACAAGGTGGAAAAACACTTCCTTGATGCTTTTTCAACACAGTAATTACACAAAACATTTTTATTATTTTACTTCAAAATTTTGTTGTCAAACAATGGTTTATTGACAAAGTTTCAAAAATATAATTTAAAAACATGCCTTTAAGAGTGCCACACAATCAAAGCAACAAATTTAAAGTTGCATATTATATCTGTCAGAAAGTTAATGATCATGAACTCACTTTACCTAGGTCAAAAAGTTCTCAAGCTTCCAATGTAGACATCAAAACTAAAAATTGTCATCAAAATGAAATGACAGATTGACAGGGAACTTTAAAACTTAATGGGTATTCAAAACATTGGTTCAATCATCATTAATTTTCTTGATGTGAATTGCTCATCAACAAAGTGATTATTGCAAACTCAAAGTTTGTGCAAAAGAATCTTAGATCTAATGGGCTATCAGCAAAGTCCAATTTAATCTAGTCTTTTAATTTTGGGAAAGATTTCAGCATCCCTTCATTAAGATGCTATAATTGAAGATCACACTCACTGTGATTACTTATGTTAATGCAGTCCCCCTTATGTGTAAAAAGCAGGGTTTAAGTACTGTTGGTATCTAGTAGTTTTAACTCCTGCTTGAAGGATCTCAAGTAGGTTAACAAGAACTTGGCTAGAGAAGAGAATCAAATTTACACAAATCTAGCCACCCCGACCATTCCGCCCTGGGAGAAATTATTGGCGCTCTAGAACATTTGGTATTCCAAATCGAAGTTACAAAAATCATGTACAGCTAGGCAAGGGTCCAAAAGTAAAAATCAGAAAAAAAATGGGAAATAAAACCATTGAGCAAACAGTTGACCAAAAACACCCAAATCAGCAACTTATATGCCTAGATGGCACGTACAAAAACCTTTTCCCAAAAAAGGATGTTTTATAAGAAAAATTGTTTCAAGGGCATTTATTCAGCAATTGGCCACTGATTTGATGAGTCACCAATTCTAGTAAGATTGTTCCAAACCTATGGAGTCGCGTGCTTGCAAGGAACAAAAAAGGTTAACCATGGCAAACATAGCAACAAAGTGTAGCCATAGCGAGCATATATTGCTATTTGTAACAACTCTTCCCCAGAAAATTGCTTACCTTACTGTCTCTACAACAACTCTTCCCCAGAAAATCGCTTACCTTACTGTCTCTGCAACAACTCTTCCCCAGAAAATTGCTTACCTTACTATCTCTACAACAACTCTTCCCCAGAAAATTGCTTACCTTACTGTCTCTGCAACAACTCTTCCCAGAAAATTGCTTACCTTACTGTGTCTTGCTTTTGGATTTCTTATATCTTGATTTTTTGAAAGCTCTGGATTTTTATGATTGTTCTCCTCAACATAATTTAGACTCAGGAAATAGTTGGTTCTCTCTGAAATTATTGGAATTATTGGAATCTTTTTTAACTTTTTGCTGTTTCGTTTTAATATTTATCTTAATATGTCCCTATTGATGATGATATTAATTACTTCAAACTTTTAGATGATATTATAAATATAAGTATCGAGTATATTTATGGAGCTATCACATGACCTTATAATTTTTTCAACAGTCTCTTTCAATAAAAGACCCTTCTTGTAAAGGAGCATTCTGTATATGTGTTCTCACACAACAGTGTAAATTGTCTCGTTTGCCATGCAATTCAATGCTTTATTTATTAAACATCTTAATGATTTATATAATAAATCATTATATCCCAAAAGCAAAGAAGTAACTTGATGAATTACTGGTTTTACAATGGCAATTTAGCTCTTACACGATTATTTATAATCCCAATGCCCTCATGGTTTATTTGGATCCAAAAACCTTTTTTTTAATGTTTGTTTTGCAAATACCATTAGTTGATGGCGTAGCAATACTAGTTTGCTGTTCTAGTAAAGACTTTAAGGGCCACCAATGTCCTCAACTTTCACTCCACAATATAGGTTTCAGAATATAGAACTAAGAACATGTATATAATTAGGTTATGATTAGCACAAACTCATTTAAACTTAGGTCTGATATGCACCTTGATGTTGTGAAGTTTCAATATATTAGCTTCTTGAAATGAACATGTTCGAGGTTTGCTACCTTGAGGTGCATTTCAATTGATTTAGATGGGACTGCAAATGTCTATCTTCAATGCACCCAATTCACTGTTTAAATTTAATGCATTGTTACACTGTCACACACAGGAAGAGTTGATCAGTCTTGGATATAATACATTGTTACACTGTCACGCACATGAAGAGTTATAAGTCAATCCCATCCCCAAAATGCACTCATAAGTCAATCTCACCCCAAAATGCACCTAGCTTCTCTCAATGTAATAAACATCACTGTTTACAATGTACAATATAATCAACTTAAGCATTATCATGACATGCACTTGTGAGGTGCGAAAGGACTTAATATTCTAAAATGACAGAAAAAGGAAGTGTTCTCTGAAGAAAGAAAGAAACAACAAAAGAACATGACAAACAGCTACATAGGGGAACCCAAGTAGCTTTTGCATTAATATAATTTACAGATAATTGATACAAATTTTAACATTCTGCAAGAATAAAGCAGTATCCAGTTACATTAGTAGCTTTCTACACCTTATCCTTGCTATTTACAACTATTTAGCTCCCTCGGCAGGAACTGCAGGCAACCAAATTTCAATGTGTGTTCCTCCTGCCCCTAACAATGCATTTGGTAAATAAGGAGATAACATGCGAAGGACGCTACCGTAATGTTCCAAAATTTCCCGAGCAATAGTAATTCCCGCTACAAAGTTCCACGCAATATTGTCCTGAGCTCTATCTTCCAGAGAGAGCTCTGACCCAAATGGAACCAGAGAATGCGTTTGAGTCTGCAATAAGTTTCCAAACCACTTGATTAGAAAATTAGATATTAGATAATAAAATAAGAATTCCGGATATTCATGTCCATACGAACTTGAAAAATCAATCTTAGGCTAAGTTACCAGGATACGGATTCGCCAGATTTTTTAAAACCCAAGATCCGGATACGGCGGGGAAACGGCAAGTACAAAAAAATATTACAATATTTATATAATAAATAAAAATATAGAGTGACAAATCAAACTATTCATGAAACTCAAGAGTAGAACTATAAGTTATTGCCAAAAAAGAGAGTTCATGTACCATAACTGATAATTTGATGAGTTGTAACCATGATCGATATTGATAATTTTAAAAACCATTTCAGCATGAACTTGAAGCAGGTCATATTAGTGTTTTTGTGAGCCACATCCACATGTCCCTATTAGCAGGGAACAATGTGGTTTTCTTGAAGACTATGGAAAGACTACATAACAGTGTAGGTGAAGTGAGCAACAACATAGCACGTAAAGATAGATCAACCCTTGACAGCAGACCTTGACCATAAAGATAAATCAAATAAAAACATAGAGAGCAGAGCTTGATATTGATATATCAGAGTTCAAGAGCAGATCTTGACATAAGGATAGATCAGACCTTAAGCAGGAATGGGTTTTACAATTTTAGCCATTAGTTGTAGGGTTTTTTAAGTTTTTCACTAAGTTACCAGGATACGAATACGGATCCAGATACGGATGCGGATCCGGATACAGATCCCCCAGTTTTTTGAAAAGCCAGGATCCGGATACGGCTAGGATACGTCAAGTACAAAAGATATAATAATATTTTTTAAATTTTAAAAAAAAACATATTCAAAGTTTATAATCAAAACCATTAATGAATCACATCATTATAATTGAAATCATTACATAATTGATAATTTATAAATATTAACACTCAAACAATATTGAATGTGCATTTAAAACAAGATTTCAAAACAAATTATTAATTGAAAATAACCCCTAAAGATGGACTATAGAGTCTTAAATAGAAATCTACAATCTTTAGCTTTGTTGGATGTACAATATAAATATAAACATATAAAATTAATATCATTTAATAAATATCATAATAAAAACATATAAGTTTTACTTTATATCAATTTAATATCAGTTATACTTTATATAATACGAATGAAATTATACACATGATTAATATATAATATTTCTCTTGTGCCTTTTACCCAAAGCTGAGTCATCCGTATTTTGCCACAGACACGGGTCCATCAAAACTTTCTCCATCTCGCTCAGGGCTGACTTGACTTAATAGGGTCTCCATTTTTCCATTGAGAATGAAATTCACGAAGAATCACTACCTTTGGGGAAATGACTATAGCCGCCAAACAAAATAGTATATCGCTGCACATTGGGAGGAGATATTTCCGCTAGTTCTTTTACTACCTCCCTAAGAAATCATACACGGCGGGTGCGATATTCCAATACTCGAGTTCAGGTTATGATGGTGGGATGGGGGCCGATTAGGGTCAAAAAAAACAAACCTGCAGTCTGAGGTAACATGGGCCCACACTGCACAGTCTAACGAATGCATAAAATGGGCGACTGCATAAAAATCACACACCCGCAGTCTAAACTTCGCTTCAAATCCACGCGGGTGGCGTTTTCCAGTCGGGATCCGTTTAGTTTGGGGTCAAAATGCCTTGGATTTGTTTCTTCTTGACCGTATACGTATCCCGATTTATTGGAACCGCTGTCCTAGCGGATCCCGGCGTATTTTAGCGGATCCGGATCCAGATTCGGTTTAGAACCGTGGATCCGCGGTTTCTGGAACTTTCCCTGACGGATCCGGTAACACAGGTTTTTCATTAAAACAATTTTTTTGGGGGGGATCAATGGGTCATAGAAGCACTGGAAGTTTCAGGATCCATTTGAAAATTCCAGGAAATGTTTGATTTTTCACAGGATCCGTTTCATTGGACCAGGATACGTTTCCTTCTATAGGGGATACGTTTCCATGATGGATCCTAGGTGGATCCGATCCAGATACGTATCGGATCCACGGATCCTAGACACTGGGGTGGTGGATCCGGTAACACAGATCTTAGGTAAGAAATTACCAAGCCCTGTCAAAGGGGAAGCATGGTCCAAAGTGCCTTTCTCTATATGCAAACTGCTACCACATTGCTCATCAATGTAAGCCGCGAGGATGAATAAACAGTTTGTTTGTAGTGAAGGGCATAAACTTGTTGCGTTGAGTGTGGGGCATGGGGAAGGGGGCAGGTTTTCGGGACAGATGGAGGTATCCCAAGGGGTTAGGGATAGCTAAAAAAATAATTTTAAAAAATAAAAAACCATTCTAAACCATAAGACTATAATCCAACTCATCAAATGTAACGATTCTTTAATAACAGGTACAATAAACCTTGTCCTGGTGGATATTAACCCCCACCAAAACTAAAAATGATATAGGGTACAAGAACCTATCAAACATGAGAATCAAAACTGTTTGTCATCATCATCCCCATCTCAGCAACCTTCCAGTACGCACTGCATAGATAATGTCATGGTTTGAATATTGAACCAATGAATGAAAATTTTATTTTTGGAGAAACAGTACCACATAACTGTCAATTGGAACAGGGGATATCTAGATGTCATAGTTTGAGATTCGAACTGATGAATGGATATTTTATTTTTGGAGAACCAGTGCCACATAGGTGCCAATTTGGAACAGGGGAAATCTAGATGTGGACATATGGATGTTCCTGTTTTCTTCAGGGGGCATCGAAGGGATGTGAGGAATGTCCCCAAGGACATCCCCTTTAAATCCAAAAGTCCTTGGGGGTGGGGAAATGCAGGGGATGTGTTCCTCACGGGTGTGGACAGGTCTTTGTGCGAGATTGGCATAAACCTAATGATGCATACCCACAAATATGGAACAATATCCTCAGAGGGAATTCAAAATGACGAAGAATAAGGGCCGCCGTACAAATACAGTAAGTTGTCCCTCTTCAATGCACAAAAAATGAATAATCACCAAAAGAGAAGGAAGGATATTTAAAATAGTCCTTACAGCACTGTAGTCAGTTAGTTACTCTACATTGTCCTGTATGACTAATGTAGGTGATATAGTTGTAATAGTCTGCAATGCTAACGACATGAACAAATAAGGACCCTACGGCTTTAGATAAAGCTCCAGGATTTTTGTGAGCATTAGCAAATTATACTCAAGTCAAAATACATTAAATATTGAGACATCCAATTTGATAGAGGATATTGGACCTACAAGTACCTTGGACTTCACTTCTCAGCAAACTTGAACTAGAGCTTACATAAAATTATCTGTAAAGGATGTAAGCTCTGACCTATATTTACTTTGAGAATAGAAAGAAATTTCATACTAAACTTTTTTGAATGGGCAAAGGAAAACACTAACATTTGAAATTTGCTCACACGGATTCTCATATAATTCTGGGGCAGTAGCACATCAAAGAAAGTTTGTGAAAATTCAAGCAAGTTCAAAAGTGTTTCACCCCAAATCATACGAGTGTTTTAAACACATTGAATGCCCCATCTCATTCATAGAAGTCAACATCATTCCATTGGAAAGCAGAGCCATATATAGATTCCTGGCCTAAAAGAGGAGAAAACAGATTAAAGGAAGTATTCCACTTGGCAGTAATTGCATCAGCAAGAACCCTTGGACATAATATGATAATAGACGAGAGCAAGAATGCATGAAAGACAATATAGTATGGCTATCCAAATAGGAGATTTAAAAGTTTCAAAAGATTAACATGAGAGCTAGAAAAAGAAAAAGAAAGAAAAAAAAAGTATCGAAAAATTTCATGGATGTTGACATCCTCAGTGAAAATCGAAAAATTACTTCAGAGATGAGATAAAGGTCAGGTAATTTTATTAATATGCACGGAAGACCAAGGAACCAACACGTCACCTACATAGAGGATTCAATAAAAAAAGCAATATTAACATCAATGAAATAAGCAGAAAACTCATACAATTTATTGCCACTCCTAATACTCTATAGGAGGAGGATCAGATATGTAAAATGTTTAAATATGAAACAAGAATGAAGTCAACACTGTAACACTGTATTGCACTTCCTTGCAAGCAATTAAGAATTCCAATCTAAAGAAAAGTCCCTTCAACTGATATCAACACTCTTATCAACCGAAAACCTCAATGAAACAGAGAAATTGACAGTGACAATCTGAGACTGTCCAGCATTAGTACAAAAGAATTAAAATTAGAATGATCCATCAGGCCTCTTTAGTGAGAGTGCACATGCCAATAATACCAGTTTTCTAAGCCTAACAAGACATTCAGAGTACATTACATTGATCATCTTAAGATGAATGTTTGATCCTCACTAGAAGACATTTTAAATTTTACTAGATTATAAAGAATCAGAATTTTTGGAGACCTTGTGTAAAAGATTTATTTATTGTAAATCATAGATAGAAGCAAATGCTGCACCCAATAATCACCTATGCTGGACCTATAAAAAGTAAGAAAGTTACCATTAAACTCATATCAGGTCCGTTGTCATCAATCACCACAAGAACACCGCCTCCTGGAGCTTCTGTAGCTTCAACCTTAACCCAACCACCTCCTGGCACTCGCAGCAACGCACTGTCCAATAAATTGCTTAAAGCTTGCCGTAACGCAGTTTCTTCAATTGCAGCTTGCAACAAAGGAGTGCTTTCTATCAACTGCAATCTTTGCTGCTGGCTGTGAGCTAAAGCATCTCCAGCGTTCACCAGGTCTGATAAGAGCTTAGATACATTGCAAGGCCTGCCTAACAGAATTAGTGGAATAAATAAAACTGTTTGAACAAGATAATAGGAATACCTCAAAATGCAAACTGATAATATTAATTGATATGAATTTATCTATTAGTAATATTTTTGAACTTTTTTTCCAAGGAAAACCTTGCAGGATCCCTCTCCTCTTCCCTGGAATATCCGGATGGAAGGAAGCTCAACCACCAGCCACAATAGCCACTGGTAACTCCGAGGGACTCAACCGGAATTCAACCTATGGCGTGACCTCCCCATCGGCAACACACCTTGGGTGGATGGTTCAACCAACTGAGCTAAACCCTTGGGGCCTAAGTTGTAATTGAAATCATAAGGCAAGGTCCAAGATACTTATCACTCATAGATACCATTGCACATCCTATAACTAAATTACATTATTATGTCAAGACGAATATTCTATCCATCAAAAAGAAATGTTGTAATATTTCTCAAACAAACCAAAACAACTGAAATTTGAAACTCAAAACATTTGTTAAAGAATGACAAAATCATGCTTGCACATATACCTGATATCAGATTGTTGTAATGCTGCAAGAGCAAGAGGAGGCATGGGAAGTTCCAAATCTCCTCTTACTTTAGACCCCAGAGAGAACGCAGTACTTTTTGCATCATAATCATAGTCAGAGAATGCACGTCCTAGCCTTGAGAAAGGATTTGAACGTACCCTTTGAATTCTATTCAGATCCTCTTCTCGGAAATGCATTAAATTGGCCTGGACACAAATACCATCAGTAAATCATGAGATTTGTTGAATTTCAGAAGCATGGGAACATAATTAAGAAATATAAGAAGATAGACCATTGATTCTATGTATTTGATAGTAAAATGGTTGTCCATGAACAATCAAGAGCTGCATAAAAAGGCCTTTCTACAAAAGAGGTCTGGAAAAAAATCCTACTTCCTTCCAGTCTTAAAAATCAGGGAAATCCTGTTTGCATATAAAAGAAGTGACCAACAAAATCAAGGAGGCTACTCAGATGTATGACATTCTTTTATGAAGATCTTGGTCACAACATTTGTTAAAATCAGGACAAAAATCAGACTGTTGTACTTGAACAGTCAAAGAATTTTTGTCAAACACTTCACTGCACTCTGGTATTAAGCTTGAACAGTCAAGAAATTAAATATCATATAACTCAGGAAGAAAATTTCAGAGTCTGAAATTCAGACCCTGTAAGTTAATATACCGCAAGAAGTGTAGATAGCAGCGGAAAAAATGCATGAACAGCAGGCTGTAAAAATTATTGCAGACACAGTAGCTCTCGGTCAAATGACCCATTTCAAGAGAAATTTCAATATTGAGCAGTCAAATTCAGAAATGTACAACAAAAGTCATTTCCAGCCATTTTTTCCAGTACATAACAGAGAGATTTCATGAAATCTGAGACAAAATTTCACCTCAACATCAGTGCTGTAGTAGACTTTGGAAACCATGCCTTTCAGCCTTCCAAAATTGACCAAAAACAGCAAAATCAACTACAGCAGTTTTGCCTTGGAAATCGTGCCCAGTATTTCTGCAGTACAGTCCTCTCAAAACAGACAGCATGCTGCCTAGGAAAACATGCCACCCAGCTGCCTCGTTTTCTGTGCCACAGCTCAGCTGTATGGCCCTCTCTCTCTCAACTGTATCGACTGTCCACAAATCAGCAGAAACAAATCTTGGGAATCGTGCCCACTTTGGAAGCTGCACCCTCCTTGGGAATTGTGTCTCCGCCTGGGGATTCGTGCCCCCTTGCTGTTGCAACACTCTCTCTCTCAGCTGCTCAATCTCTCCCTCTTGAAACTCGTGCCCTACTTCTCCAGCTCTCTTGGAAAGTGTGTGTAACAATGAAGCCTCAAGTGTCTTTTTATTTCCTCATTAGGGTAACTGAAAATGACTTTTTATCTTCAATGGTTGAGATTAAATCCAAGCCACAAGACCTAGGGTGGAGATTAAATCCAAGCCACAAGACCTAGGGTGGAGATTAATTCTCAAGATGACTTAAACTCCCTAAGTCATACTATATTAAATCTCACTTTTCGAAAAGTCACATTTAACCCTAAATATTTAAAAAGCACACTTTCTAACTTAAAAGTCACTTTTATAAACGAAAAGTCTATCTCACTTTTAAATTAAAACATCACATTCATAAAGTACTTTAAGAAAGTCACTTTATGAAATTTATTGAGACTACATTATTTCGGACTTCTACACCCAGGCACCAGATACAAAAGTACCACCCAAGCTACGAAAAGCTAACACTCCCTCTTAGCGAGGGAGGTACTCACTGCCATCATCATCAGGTCCCATCCTCAAATCCATCACACTGTTCATAGTAGGAGCTCCCTCTGAACCTGGAACCAACTCTACCACCTAAACTGAACTCGAATCTGAAGACATCCTTCTGGCAGCGATTTTAAACCCTGAGCTCCTAGGAGAATCCAACCTCCAAATCGAAGCTTCAGCCCTCTCACACCAGCCGGTACTCAAGAGAGATTCCCTCTTCAGCGCTATCACACCAACTGGGCCTCCTGCTCCTCTTCCGACTCTGAATCATAGATCGTGGGTTGTCCACCTAATAAGTTGTACAACTCACCGAACCGATCACCAATCAACTGTCGCTGGATCAATTCTGCTCCCTCTGAGTATATAAAAACATCTCTCAGAACTTCCCTCTCTGGAAAAATGTACACATGTTCTCTCCGGAAAAAAGTCAAATACCCTGCATCTTCCAAGGCTGACACAGAGAGAGCAAGTTCACACTCAACCCTGGAACAAACATAACTCCATCCTGCTCAAGGAGTTCACCCTGTTGAACCTGGAATCTGACTCTCCCAAATCCACGCACTGAACATGTCGTTCCCCCTTCACTCTCAACCATCTGGTTTGGATCTGTCTCAGTAATGCTGCGGAATATATGATACATTCTGGTCATGTGACATGAGGCTCCACTGTAAATGAACCAACTACTATTCGTCACAAATCCATTGTTGTCGGCACTCGATACAATAGAGAACAACGAGAAATCTTTCTCAAACTTTTCCGCAACGTCATCTATCTCTGCAGATGCAACAACAATCACATCCTCCTCCTTCTTCTTCTTCTTCTCAGGAAACCGAGAAGCACGATGACCAACTGAGAGCAAGCAAAGCATTTGACTTTGCTCAAGTCCTTCTTGAATTTCTTCTTCCTCTTAGCAGAAAGAGCAACATTTTCTTCATCAACACCCTCCTTCTGTCCACTGCCTTGAGATCCTTCCCGGATCTCCTCCTGAGTGAAATCATCCCACAATCTGCCCCAATCTGGAAGATGTTCACGACCAACCACACACTTCATGAAGACTTCCCAATCCTTGGTGAAGCCTTTCAAAGCAATCCTCACCAACTCAAAATCAGAGATGACCTCCCCAACTGCAGCCAACTCATCTTTCACTTGTGCCACACGGGTAAGATAGGATACTACAACCTCACCCTTGGCCATCTTGGTCGCATGCAATTTATCCTTGAGTGCCATCTTCCGGTTCTCATTCTTCGCCTCATACAAATTTTTCAGTGTGTCCCACATCTCATAAGTTGTCTTCTTCTCAGCCAAGTGTGGGATGAGATCGTCCTTAACACCATCCAGAATAACCCTCTGTGCTCTGGCCTCTTTTACTTCATGAATGTCAAGAGCAATACGGTCAGCAGTGGTAGGAGTTATCACAATGCTGACATTAACCCACAGTCTGTTTTCTTTAAGTGCAGCAGACACCCTGACTTTCCATTGCAAATAGTTGGAAATGCCATCGAACCGGTCCTCATATCTGTTGCAAATAACCATCTTTCTCTGCTGTCCAAAAGACAAGTAAACCACAAGCTTCCCTTTCTACCCAACACCTGCAAATCACTTGCAAATAGTGTCCACCTGCCAACAAGCTGTTAAAACCAGCAAAATAAATTGCCAAAACAACTATATCACTACTGTCCACTCTACCTCAGAGCCTCTGCTCTGAAACCATGTTAAAATAAGGACAAAAATTAGACTGCTATACTTGAACAGTCAAAGAACTTTTGTCAAACACTTCACTGCACTCTGATATTAAGCTTGAACAGTCAAGAAATTAAATACCATGAAAATTTCAGATCTTGTAAGTTAATATACCGCAAGAAGTGTAAATAGCAGCGGAAAAAATGCATGAACAGCAGGCTGTAAAAATTATTGCAGACACAGTAGCTCTTGGTCAAAGAACCCATTTCAAGAGAAATTTCAATATTGAGCAGTCAAACTCAGAAATGTACAACAGAAGTCATTTCTAGCCATTTTTTCCAGTACATAACAGAGATATTTCATGAAATCCGAAACAAAATTTCACCTCAAAAACAGTGTTGTAGTAGACCTTGGAAATGGTGCCTTTTAGCCTTCCAAAACTGTCCAAAAACAGCTACAGCAGTTTTGCCTTGGAAATCGTGCCCAGTATTTCAGCAGTATGGCCCTCTCAAAACAGATAGCAAGCTGCCTAGGAAAACGTGCCACCCAGCTGCCTCGTTTTCTGTACCACAGCCCTCTCTCTCTCTCAGATGTATGGACTGTCCACAAATCAGCAGAAACAAATCTTGGGAATTGTGCCCACTTTGGAAGCTGCACCCTCCTAGGGAATCGTGCCTCCACCTAGGGATTCATGCCCCCTTGCTGCGGCAACACTCTCTCTCTCTCAGCTGCTCAATCTCTCCCTCTTGAAACTTGTGCCCTACTTCTTCAGCTCTCTTGAAAAGTGTGTGTAACAATGACTTTTCATTTCCTCATTAAGGTAACTGAAAATGACTTTTCATCTTCAATGGTTGAGATTAAATCCAAGCCACAAGATCTAGGGTGGAGATTAAATCTCAAGATGACTTAAACTCCCTAAGTCATACTATATTAAATCTCACTTTTCGAAAAGTCACATTTAACCCTAAATATTTAAAAAGCACACTTTCTAACTTAAAAGTCACTTTTATAAGCAAAAAGTATCTCTTTTTTTTCCAGAAAAGAAAAAAAGTAACTTAGTTATTAGAAAATAACGGTTACAACTTGGAAGATAACAGAATCTCCTGATAGACATGAAACTAAAAGAGACAGCAGTTCTCCAGTTAGGCAATAATCAGACATCCATGAAACGGAGAGACGAGGGACTGCTAATCATAAAGACATTCTTTACAAAAACAACGAGAGTCGTGCAACTGAAAAATAGCCATTAAAAGTATATCTCACTTCTAAATTAAAACATCACATTCATAAAGTACTTTAATAAAGTCACTTTATGAAATTTATTGAAACTACATTATTTTGGACTTTTACACCTAGGCAGCAGGTGCAAATGTACCACCCGAGCTACAAAAAGCTAACAACATTTATCTCAAAAAAAAAGGAAAAGGTGCTTTTAAACTGACAGAAAGATGTGATATACATGAAATATAGAAGATATAAACAATTCAAAATAACTCGCAATAATATTTATTATATTACAACAATAAAATGTAGCTTAACAGGCATACATATTAATAATTATCAGTGTTGAAGATATCGCTGAAATCATTGCAAAAAGTCGCAGTTTTTACCTAAAAATCGGAAATCGCGATGTTTAGAAAAAATTGGGATTTTTCGGCAAAAAAACGCACCATGATTGGAAACATCGCATGCCTTGTGGTAACCTGGTTAAAGGGTGGTTTTTGGAGTTTTATTTGTAATTTTCAGTGTCACACAGAGACGCACTCCCTAGTAATTACTGGTAATATTCAATCCTTTTACTTAAATTTTTAACATTACCATTAATTGTTTCAGGATCTTTGAGAGTGGTTCCAAGTTCCAACCTCATCAAACTTCACATGGATAAAATAGAATTTAATATCCAATTCAGAATTCAATAGACTTAATAATTTTCAGGATTTCAGGATTGGCCAAAGCGCAGCATTTCCATTGGATTCTAGTATGTATGAGGGTATGGGATTGATGTTTAATCAAAAGCACCAAACCCTATATGTACTCAGATAATGATGGTGATAGTCCATTGTAGAAAGATCATTTATGAGTTATTACGTTACATTGTTATCAATGATCATGTATGCATTAGTCTATTAGATTGTAATTTATAAAAAAAAAGTTCAATAATTTATGTTTCAATTTGCATAATTCTTATATAAATTTTGTAGGGTCCCCTATGTTGAAGACCCAGACATCCCCCTTGATGTTATTAAAATTTGGGGAAAACTTCTACATAGATGATGCAGGAACTCCTATTGGCAAACGAGCCATGACCTTTTCCCGTAAAAGGGAGAGAGGTCATTGATTCTCCAGGATAGGCTGATAGCTAGCTGCTAGATTTGTCATTATAGATGACTCATGATGATGAGACTTATTTTTATATTTGATGTCATTTTGTATTGTTTATCCACTTTTGAGTCCTTTAT
The DNA here is from genome assembly GCA_027924585.1 of Larix kaempferi. NCBI lineage: Eukaryota > Viridiplantae > Streptophyta > Pinopsida > Pinales > Pinaceae > Larix > Larix kaempferi. The sequence goes on from BSBM01000252.1 coordinate 9,078,950, forward strand.
TGGACAACTATCAGGTTTTAGGATTTAGTATTGACTCTGATGTATCATTTTGATTTGGCATCCACTACATCATATATATTAGTGTTTTCCCTATATTTATATGCCAATGTGTTTATTTGATGTTGTTGTTGGTTTATATGTTTAAAAAAAAAAAAATTGAATTTATTTTGTATTTTTTAATGCTTGCTGCAGTTTGCCGATTTTTTCCCCAATGTTGCTGAGAAGTTGTATTCCAGACCCTTGCCAATTTTTTTCTGTTGCCGATGTTTTCAACAATGATAATTATAGATAATCAGAAGGTTATGTAAGTCAGCTAGCAAAGGATTATAGAGTGTGTAAGAGGGTCATAGGTTATAGCCATATCAAAGCTAATTGTTGCAGAAGAATCCGGGAAACAGTTGCAAATCTGTAGAAGCAATGATGAAAACATATTTGGGGTTCATCTCATGGTAATCTTATCATCAAAGGTAAATAGAGCAGCAAAATTTATCTCAGCTTAATCTCAGACAACCACTGGATACTTCACAGGAATAAGTATAACATAGAAGATGGTCTCCATCTAGGCATCAAGTTTCCCTACAGAGTGGGATAAAGATGTGGCTCCATAGGAATTGAATCTGTAATAAGTTAAAACCTGTAGTTATAGCACCATTTGACCCAATCCACTTTAGAGATTTTGTTAAAAACAATTGGTCAATGAATGTTGAATTCTTGATAAATTAACTTGAGATAAGATATGTTTATAAATGTCCAACAAATGACCAAAAGTAGGTCAATGGGACTGCTCAGTACATAAATGTCGATACATAGTGGGACTGTAAAGGCCACTCCTATAAAAGCAAAAAGCAAAGATAATATAAGATCTAAGCTCAGCTAAGTTAGCACCAAGAAGCAATACAATGCTTTGGAATTAAGTACAAGATAAAGAAATATAGCCTCAAGGCTCCAAATGCCTGTTGTCAGACGAAGGAGAGGGGGGCCTGTCCACCTCTGAGGTTGAATCATGAATGTGCAACTCTCCTACCATCCAAGGCAGAAGGAAAAGCATTTGTATAGATGATTGGCTGGAAGAGTTGGATATGGTCCAGGGGATGACTCTCTGTCTAGAAGAGGTGATTCGCTGTCAACAGCTGGTGGAGGAAGGCTGTGTGCTGGTCTGGCATGAACTGTCCTCAGATCTTAGTCAACAGCTCCGCCTGGGCCTCCCCTATCAGAGCCATAGTGCCTGCCAAGGTCTGACAGATTTGGGGACTGAAATGATGTTGCTCTCTGCCTGCCACCTCTTGGTGCCCTCGTCCACTAGGAGAACTGGGAAGAAAGATGCAATCCTCTAAATAGTGTCCGGTCAAGTGGAAGGGTGCAGGATGTGAGATGTCAGCCTGGGTACCGAAAAAAGGTGGAGAGAGAGTTATGAGACTCTCTGAATAGGCAATGGAACCAACCGCATAACTCATAGTATGATAGTACTAGGAGCATCTGAATATAAAGTGCTCCTCTATCTATGTATCTTGTAAATGGTAAATCCAACATAATCTATCATCACAGGAGATCTAGTACATACAACATTGATGCAAGCCCACTCTAAACTGACCTAGGGGGATCCTGAGCCAACATGTAAGGGGGCAGCACCATGAGGCTGTCTCTGAGCTCCAGGAAATGCTTTGCATAAAAGGCCATCTTGAGTTTCAATCCCTGAAGGAGGCACAATTCAAGTGACTTGGATGTACTGCCTATAAATATCCTCCTTGTTAAACCCATTCATTTCCTGATTATTAGGCAAGTGGTAGCCAAGAACATCCAAAGAGTACATCAACAGGGGCAGATGGTCTATCGATATTCCAACTAACTTTAGTAAATAAGAAACCTGTGTACCACCATGCTCCCCTTGAGTAATAATAAGCAAGATATGGGTACTAGTAGTAGTCCCTATCAGTCGCTAAGTTGGCAAGAGATGATGCAACAACTCTACCAATCTGAAGACAGTTTGCAAGGGTGTGCCACAAACTCTACTTGAATAATGGCTGGGGTGTTACATGTAAAGCTTTGATTCAGAGATCACTACTCCCTTTGAATCACCCTAAGACCTCAAGCGGTTTGACTCTCATATGTCAGTACATACTCATAAGAACATAAACTCAACAGCTAGATCTCATTACCAAACTGAAACACATGCAATCACACAAAGAACACCAAATATACCCTGGAAACCCCAACCGGGGAAAACCATGAATCTGTGGGGCTATCTTCTCTCTCGAGCCCAGAGCATATATATAAATCAATGTTACAAATATCGGCGCAGCGCGGAAATCGGCAGGGTCTAGGAAACATCGTTTCAGGATATCTCGGCAGAACATCAGCAAAAATCAGCAAAAAATTGGCAAACTTAAAAAACACAAAAATATTCATTTTTTTTCAATTTTTTAAACATCTAAAGCAACAATAACATCAAATAAACACATTGCCACATGAATATGGAAAGAAAACCCATATATAAGATATATAAGATGTCTATAGATACATCACACATCAAAATGGATCGTGTGTCCTACTCCTGAATAAAACCATTGGACAGTGAATTACAATGAATGCAATACATGTGTTCTGACCATTTTCTAAACAACAATCTGCAATACATGTTTTGTGACCATTATGAAAATACTCTATCAGACAACTATCAAAAACTAGAATAAGTGGAGTAAATAATAAATATTATTCAACCACTGTCCAAAAACAAAGTTTAAACCCATAATTTCAATATTATAATATTTAAATTAAACTTATGATAATATTTAAACTTTACAAATTAGGAAATTATAATATTAGTCAGAAAGCAAAGCTTAAAAATTCAGCAAAGTTCAAAGTTTAAACCCAAAACCCAAATTAGTTGGCAATTTAGTAAGCAACACACATCCGGAATCTTAGTTACGGTCGAGGGCGTCGAGAGAAGATAGAGCATAGACTCAAACCGGCGGCACGCGACTAGCAAATTCGCGACCCAAATCTCAGTTCCGATCAAGGGCATTGGGTGAAGGCAGCACGGGGGCATCGCGACGGAGCACAGACTCAAATCGATGGCACAGGGGCATCGCGACGAGCGAATTTGTGACAGCAGGTGCGGCGACAGGAATTTTCGCATTTCTCAATCGAAGTCCAAACAGAAAAAGCGGGCTCCATGCGTTAGGGCGCGATTTTTTGGCCGAGCAAATGAGCCGGAAATGATGCTCCGGCTGGCTTTAAAACGCAAAAAACGCACCTTTTTTTTACTGTCCCGGAAATCGTGAGTCGACGACGAAAAAGCAGGTAAAAATCGGCAATTTTTCGGGTAAAAATCAGCCCGCGGTGGCTCGAAAAAATCACGAAAAATCACCATAGCGCGAAAAATCAACCGATTTTTGTAACTATGATATAAATAGACAAGTACAATACAGGATTACCTCAAAGGTAACTCAATCCCTGAACCGAACAAACTCTAGATCTGCATGCATCAGCTGATGCATGCACTGAAAGAGTAAGCCCTAACTGGTAAACTGGATCTGAGTGTCTCTGCAGGTGCCTCTGACTGATCTGCCTCCTCTGTATCACACTGCTATGATCTGCTCTCTCTGAAGACTACCCTCTGAAGAATGCGACCTCCACTGCATGCAGAAGTGTGCCCTCCCCTCTGGATGTCTGATGCTCGTACCAGACCGGATCTCAGCAGATCTGAGCTCTGATTGTCCCTAACCTTCCTCGACTGCTGAGGCAAGGCTATCCTGGAAGTCCCAGACTATGAATCGGTCGATCTGGCTCCAAATGAGCTTCTCCCTCCTTGGGAAGTGCGCCCTCCTCCAAGTGAACACGTCCATAGACCTGGGTGCCTAGTGACTCTGGAGCTGAAGGTCACTGATCCAGCTCAGATCTGACCTTCCTAGCTCCTGCAACAGCTCCTCTCTCTCTCAGAAAGTCGCCCTGCATGCACAACTGCGCCCTCCTCACTCCAGCACTATCACTCTCTAATAATACACTTGAGCAACCTCATTCGGGGGACCCTTGCCTCTATAAATAATCTCACCAATGAATTATGTTTACCAAAACCTAATTCTCAGTGCATGCAAAAGTCACTTTTGCATGCATCCAATGATCGCTGACAAGTAATGCAAAACTCATGCATGCAAAGGTCAAATCACCCCAGAAGGTCCGCATGCAACCACCACTGGACTCATGCCACTGAGTAGAGTGCATCTCACCCTCTACTCCATCCTGATGCCTATGGTGCTCATGTACCTCCATGCAAGGCATCTGAATCATGGAGGACATCCCGAAGTTACCACAATCTAACATTACACATAATTTTTGTCATCATCGTGATGATGGATAATGTGCTTTTTACTTTGCCATAATCCCTAAAGAATATGCAGAAACCGGCTTGGAAGATGAAACTCATGAAGAAATTTCCCTTAAAAACCCTAATTTGAGAGACTGTCACAGCTTGCTTTCTAACAATCTGCGACAATCCTAGATGTTGCAGGTTGCATCATCACAGCTTGCGACACTGTCTCATGTTGTTTTTATACAGAGTGTGACACTCTCTTTACAAAGGGAAAAAGAGAAGGTTCGAGGAGCTTCTAGAATCAAGATTCAAGCCGTCGTGGAAAGTCATCTCTTCCTATTTGGGTGGATCTCAGTCAAATTCCTGACCCTTTGGGATCTTTTCCTATCCTTCTCCCCTCATTGTCTCATCTCCCAACTATCCATTTGAGCTTATAAATACAAGCCCAATCTCATGGAGTAGGGGAGTGGAATCTTTGATTCGATAGCCAAATGCTGGAGAAATTTTGATAGTTCCATAGTGTTGTGGCCATTCCTTAATCATTCTTTTGGAGCAAAGCAAGCAAGTTGAGGCAAAAGGCACCTTTGGGAGGAAGCCTACAACGCCAAGGCTATTGGTTGTATCTCTCTCTTTATTATTTATTAATACAGTAAATGCATTCCTTTTTCACCATAACTTGTTCATGGTTTTCGTTGCAGTCTTCCTTGGTTGTATGCATAAGTTCTATGTAATTGCACTTGTATCTTTTATTCTCTTATCTTGAGCAGGTGTTCTACCAAGATCGCATCAAAGTGGAAGATAGAAGACTAAAGTGAGGACAACCTTCGAATCACAGGTTAGCCTCTTGTCCAATTACATTAACGTTTTGACAACTTAGGGAAAGAAGTGTTTATGTCTGTTTTGTTCTAGTTTAAAATGTCTAAACGAGGGAGGTCAGTTTGTGTCCACACTTATAGACTTATTCGTCAACACAATTGGCGACAACACTGGGGAGAGGGCATAGGATTTGTTTGGCTTTGTTTGAATTTTGTTGCTTTTAGATCTTGTTTATTTTGCCTTGTTTCTGTGTGAAGTTGACTATTAGAGTCACTGGGTGATCCAGATCGACTCTCAGACCTTAAATCTTCTTAATTGTGTTGAAATCCTTGCCTTTTTTGAACTCTGATTTCGCATATCGCAATTTCCTTTTGAGTACAGTGCAGCACTGTCACACCTGGGCTTTGTTATACATGCGACACTGGAGATTGTGTCTGCTTGCAAACTGCGACACTGTGTGAAATTTGGGATTTTTACTAGGGTTTTACTGCTAAAAGTTTGGGTTAGTTTGTTCCTTGGCTTTATTGCTACTCTTTACTGCGATTGTTCACTCTGGAACTTGTTTTTGGCTATTGATTCCACTTGTTTTTGTTTTGAATCATTTGGTGATTGGAGTGTTCTTTTTCATTAGACATTCCTTTCATTAAATTTGACTTGTTTGGATTGCTTTGGTAGGCATTAAAAGGGTTTGGGTTATCCTCCTCTTTTTGAGTCTCATTTTTTGGGTGTTTCTTTGTTTCCTTTACCTCTTTTATTTATTGATTGATTGCAGAAGTGGATTTATCTCCTTACTTCCATATTGATTCAAAGGAAATCCTTCTCTTTAGTGTATTTTGCTTGATTAAAAGGACTTAAAAATAAAAACAAAAATATTCTTCTTTTGCATTAATTTGATCTAAGTCATTTTTGGGTCTTATATTCATATAAAGAAGAAAGGATTTTTCAAGTTTTGTATGCATTTGAGTCATAAAAGGATCTTTGAGTGCTTTGTCTTCTTTAGTGTCTTTTGCTTGATTAAAAGGACTTAAAAATAAAAACAAAAATATTCTTCTTTTGCATTAATTTGATCTAAGTCGTTTTTGGGTCTTATATTCATATAAAGAAGAAAGGATTTTTCAAGTTTTGTATGCATTTGAGTCATAAAAGGATCTTTGAGTGCTTTGTCTTTGTATTGCATTTGCTTGGAAGCATCATTAGAGTCTTTCTCTTCGAGAGCTTAGAGGTATTTTTTTCAAGTTTGAAAAGATAGGAAACAAGTTAGAAGTTTTTGTATCTTGGTGTGAAAATCGAAAGTATATTTTTTGTCAGTTTAAAATTAGCTTGGTGCATAGTTTGAAAAGTTTGGCTTTTTCATCATTTGTCAAAAGGAAAGTAAAAAGATTGCATTGCATTTGGAAAAGGAAAAGATCTTTCTCTCTCGCATTATTAGAGGCTCATTGAAAGAAGAGACTTGCATACTCATTCACTATTGCATGTTTTTGAGTCGAATCTACATTCCATCAGTTTCACTACCATTACCTTGTGAGTAACAACAAGCCCTAAAATTGACACTTAACTAAACACACATTAACCTCGCTCGAGGAAATTAAAAAAATTGTGTAATGAGGTAGGACATTGGAGATATGCATCCAAATATCTCCCCCTTGTCATTTTACATCTGAAACATAGAAGTTGTCTTCATAGGGAACTAAAATCCTCTAGTACTTTTTGGCACGGTTAAGACCGATTTGTTGGGGGGCCTCTCCCTTGGGAGGGCAAGTAGCAAGACTGGTTCTGGAAGTCTGAGTAGAATACCGCCCTCCACTCTGTACTAAAGGACACCTACTCGTTGTCCTCGTTGTTACTTACTGGCCTCCATATCGGTATTGCAACAGTTAAAGGACAAAAGCTGCGAGACACCTTTCTGAACATGCCATGAATGAGGTAGCCTAGTTGCCATTCTTCTAGGGCTCTTTTACCCAGTATCCCTTTTGGTAGAGGGATATCCCTTGGCCATTTTGATCTCTCATTTTGTATTGTCGACTGCGGATTTCATCATCCTGTAGAGGATACGATTTGTTGAGGTTTCCAACTCTTAGTTAGGTGGTTGCATGTTCTTATACCTTGTAGTTTATTGGGTCATTTTTATTTTTAGGTAGTGTTGCTTGTTGGCTTTCTGGCCTTTTTGTTATAGCTCGCTTATTGCAGCACGCAGTCGTAGTAGGTTTTAGAGCCTACTTTTGGCTTGTGTACCTCTTTTTGATAGCTCTCCTTCTGCACACTCAGTTGCATTAGGATTTTCGAGCTCTTTGTGAGAATCATACTTACGTTGTCGACATCCTGGTAGACCACGGTTTGAGAAGATCGAGTAGAATGCAAGGGTTGGGACTCAAAGAATTGGGACCCGAAGATAACGAACAACCATGGTTGGGCTCACCTAACCTCTACAATGAGGGAAATATACATGAAGAAGTCCTTTCAAGTAAAGAGAGTGTCACTCCTAAACGAAGCTAACCCAAAGGGCTGGTCGAAACTATAGACGAGTCAGGACTCCTTCCATCCACAAGTATTCACTTCACGAAAGCTTTTTACCAACTGATTGTTCAGTTACCAACTACAACCTTTGTACCTGTTACCCCCTCCTGTCAACCAGAACCATCTTATAGGAGAACTTTAGGCATGGATTTCCCTGGACCCTCAGATCAATTCCAAGGAGTTTCCTTGCCATCCACTTCTGCCATCGATCATGCCATACTTTCAACATTCACTTTTCCTTTAGAAAGCACAATCACGACTCAAACCCTAGTCCTGTCGCGGCCACCTTTGAGTGTTGCTGCCAAAATAGCGGCCAGATTGCTACCGCATGAAATACTTGATCGTTCATTGACTTTCTCGTCTAGTCAAGAAGAGAACAATCCATTTATGTCTAGCGGTTTTGTCAACCTTAATCCCACTCAAATGGGTGGTATGGGTGCAACCATGATGCCGAATCTTTCTTTACCCTTTGGTGGAGGCCAAGTTTCGATTGGGGCGCAACCCTCAACTTTTGGGCAAGTATCCAATTGGACAATTTATTCGTCTTGGGGACCGTCTGGTTACCAACCCATCCCTTCAGCGGCTAGACCCACACCTCTCCATACCAGATTTCCTAACCCGAGGGCTGCAAATACTCCTTGGGGTCAATCTAATTCGATGGGTCCACCTACACAAGGGTTCCCATTTAATCAACAAATTAACACCATGACATCCCAACCCCCTCAACATCAATACATGGGTGTGACATCCCAACCCCCCAACCCTAGTTAATGGGAGGACCAACTTACAGTCCTACTGGAGTGTCAATGCTTCATCAGTATTACCAATACCCACAGCCAAACCGACAGCTAGTGTTTTTGGCCACATTGGATCTACCAGATCTATTACGATTGACTAACGATCTCATTCAACATAATCCGCTTTGGCCCTCTATATTTTCCAATTTTCCATTAGACATCCCCAAGTTTGACGGCAAACCCGATGAGGATCCGAACAACCACGTGATGACTTATCATTTGTGGTGTTCCTTGAACTCTCTTATGGATGATTCCATTCGTTTGAGGTTATTTCAAAGGACCCTTACTGGCACTGCCTCAAAGTGGTATATTGTACTACCATGTTATTCTTTTAGTGACTTCAACTCCCTTGCGATGGATTTCCTAACTCATTTCCAATTTACCGATTCGATATGAGACCATGACAGAACTTTTAACTTTGCTAAGACAATCCACCTCTACTCACATTTTCGATCACATCCATGAGTGGAGGAGGAGGCGTAGATTAATAAAAAGTACTATCCCAAATCAGTTATTGGTTGATTGGTTCACACAGTCCTTATTGCCGCCCATCGCTAGAGATGTGCCATGGGAGAAGTTGTTACTGAGGAACAAGCCATTAGTCGTGCCTAATACTTATATTTGGTTTATTCCCAATCAGGCACCCTATATGATTTGATTCCCAACGCTCCTCATCCTACGAATGATCGTTCTAGACCTTCCACCTGAAAATTTTGGAACCCCAAAACGATTTCAAGTTTTATTTTTCACATAGAGTTTAATGCCCAAACCCCATGACTGCATGTTAGCTTCAATGCATAAAAAATTAACTTTTCTAGACACACATGGAATATCTTCACTTTTTCACACTCAGAAAATTTATAACAACCAAACACATAAAAGATCAAACTCAGAATTTTAGCCAAATAGGCTCAGGAAAAACCTCGAAGGGAAAACCTGACGGGAGAGAAAAAATTTATTATTTCAGAGAAATTACAAAAATTATAGCAGTACTTATCTCCTTATTTCATCTCGAAATTCATGTCAGAATCACATTAATTGCCTATTGTAGGGACTGCACCCAAAACAGAGTTGTATTCTACTGTAGGGACTGCACCAAAAACAAAGTTGTACGATCTCACACGTGTGACTGTACGACCTCATTAAATGTTGTACGGCCCTCGAAATTCGTGTTAGCTACTACAGGAATTTTCTTCCTTGAAAATCGTGCCTGTCAGAGCAGACTTTATTGTTGTACAGTCTCATTAATGGTTGTATAGACCTGTCAAAAATTTACCTCTAAATTTACCTACAAATTGATTTGATGGCTATACTGCACAGCCTGCTCCTCGAATTCTGTGGAATTTCAAACTGTCGTATGGTACCTTGAAAATTGTGCATTCGTGCCAGTTTCAGTCTTCTTCCTCCCTAGGTTGAATTCTCTTCAAAACCCTAGCTTTCTCTTCTCTTCTTTCTCTCTTCTCCTCTTGCTCTCCAAATCTCTTGAATCACAATGAATGAATGAATGTCTCAATCCCTAGTTTCTCCCCTTTTTGTTCATGGTAACTTCTTCTTGAGATTCAATGGCCAAGATTAGATCTTGGCTCAATGAGATCTAAGGCTCACATAAAAAGCTCACTAATAATTTAATAAAATGAATTTAATGCACTTTTCACTTAAGTACATTAATGACCCTTTTAATTCCTCGCCCACTTTATTTCTCATAAAGTCAATTAAAAAATAGAACCGCAAGCTTTATAAAGTGACTTTAAAATTATAAAGTGCTTCTCACTTTAATAAAGTGACTAGGGACTGCTTTTAATGTTTTATCCACCCCTAGGCATCACAAGGTGGAAAAACACTTCCTTGGTACTTTTTCAACACTCCCTCTTACCAAGGAAGATGTTCTTCACAACCCCCAACTTGTCTCTGAAGTGAACATGCTTTCCTCTCCCCAAAGATTTTGTTAAGATTTCAGCAACCTGCTCCTCAGTGGCACTATACTGTAACTCAACAACTCCTCTCTGAACATAGTCCCTGATGAAGTTAAATCTGATCTATATAAGCTTTGACCTGTCATGGAATACTGGATTCTCAGAGAGCTTAAAGCAACTCTGATTGTCACAGTAAAAACTTTGTAGGTCTCAGCTCCTGATCAAATAAACCAACCAATAACTTGCGAAGCCACAATGCCTTGCAACTACCCTAACTGGCTACCATATACTCAGCCTCTGCAGAACTCAATGCAACTGACTTTTGCTTCCGACTGAACCATGACACTACTGTCGAGCCCAAACTGGACCAACAACTGGAATTCCTCTTCTAGTCCGCTACACTGCTTGCCCAATCTAAATCTGTGAAGCCAATCAAACCAACTCCATCTGACCTCCTGTAGTCCGTACCATAGTCCACTGTCCCAGCAAGGTACCTCGGTACATGTTTTGCAGCTATCCAATGCACTCTCGTAGGCTCCATCATGAACTGGCTGAGAGTGTTCACCATAAAACACAAATCTAGTCTAGTGTTGACCAAATACATCAAAGATCCTATGAGTTAACGGTATAAGGTAGGATCCACCAACTCTCCCTTAGAAGCATGAAGCTTCTTCCAGTTGGTAATCATAGGTGTGGACATCGGTCTGTAGCCCTCCTTCCGAAATCTCCTCAAAACATCAGCTGCATATTTTCCTTGCCCCAGGAAAACATGTCCATCTTCTTGCCAAATCTCCATCCCCAAATAATAATGTATCAGTCCAAGATCATTCATCTCAAACTCTGAAGCAAGATCCTTCTTGCAAGTTGCAATCAGATGCTCCTCTTCTGTGATAAACAAGTCATCAACATATAGCAGAAGAATGAGCGGATCACCTCCAACCACAATGAAATATTGGTTGGGATCAGCCTCACTCTTATGAAATCCAATCGACAGCAAGTAAGAATCAATCCTCGAATACCAAGCTCGAGGAGCTTGCTTTAGTCCATACAAGGCCTTTTTCAGCCTACACACATGAGAATCTCTCCCATGAATCTCAAATCTCTGTGGCTGCTCTAAGTACACCTCCTCCTGTAAAAGACCATTGAGAAATGTGGTCTTCACATCCATCTGGTGGATCTTCCAACCCATCTCTGCTACTATGGAAATCACTACTCTGATCGAGGAATATCGAGCAACCGGCGCAAATGTCTCGTCATTGTCTACTCCCTCTACCTGTGGGAACCCTCGTGCCACAAAACGAGCCTTGTACTTCTCAATGTTGCCATTTGCAGCACGTTTGATCTTGTAGAGCCACTTTAGTCTCAACTGACATCCCCTTTGGTCTCAAAACAATCTCCCACACATCATTCTTCATGATGGAATTGTACTCTTACATCATGGCATCTCTCCAAACCTGATGTGTGGTAGACTCCTCAAAAGTAGAAGGCCCTGACTCACGCAAGCTGGTCACCATCGCCGTATAACTGGAAAAACTCTCTGGTGCTCTACTCTCTCTGAACTCCCTCTTGGGTGGCCCCACAGACTCCTCAGATTCCTTCACAAGTTCTTTAAGCCAACTTGGCTTTCTCTTCCTGGAAGTAGCTTCCTGTGGTAGGCCCTCCTCATGAACATCCTCGTCTGGCAACTATCTACCTGAAGAAGTACCTGTGGTTTGAGAACATGTAACTAGTGAACCAAAACCAAGTGAACCCGAATCACATGAAGGTTAAACCTGTGAACCTGTAACCCGGGAACCTGTCCCTGTACCAAAAGTCTCTATAGACTGAGTCCCTAAACCTGAAGATCCTGAAACCTGTGACCCTACACTCTAACTAGCTGAAATCTGAGATGCTGTCACCTGTGGAGTAATAACCTGTTGCTCCACCATCTCTGACTCACAAGACTTCCTGAAGGCCCACTCCTCCTCGAATCTCACCTCTCTCCTCACCACAACTTTCCTCTGTGCAGGAAGATATATGCAGAAGGCCTTCGAAGTGTCATCATAGCCAACAAAGATGCCTTTCTCTGCAGTGGGCTCTAACTTTGTCCACTTCTTAGAAGGGACATGAGAATATGTAAGGCATCCAAATATGTGGAAGTGGCCTATCTCAAGCCTCTTCTTGGTGAACATCTCTCCTTAGGAGTTTTACACCCCAAGGCACAGTGTGGACTCCTGTTCTACACATAAACAACAATACTACAAGCCTCATCCCATAGAAAGAAGGAAGACTTTGATCATGAAACATGGCTCTAGCTACTCCCACTATAGCTCTGTTCTTCCTTTCGGCGACTCCATTCTATTGTGGAGTATATGGAACGATCAACTGCCCCCTGATCCCCTCCTATCTGCAAAACTCATTAAGCTCCTTGGAGGTATACTCAACCCCATTGTTTGACCTGAGTACCCAAATCTTCATCCCTGTTTGGTTCTCCACAAGAGCTTTCAACTCTTGGAACCTCTTCAAGACTTCCTCAAACTTCTTGTTTTTCAGGAAGTAGATCCAGTTCTTCCTGGAGTAATCATCAATGAAACTGATGTATTACTCAAAACCCGTCAATGAAGCAAAAGACTTAGGTCCAAATAAATCAGAATGTATCAAATCCAATACTCCTCCTGATATGCTATCACTACTCGGAAAAGCAGTCTTGGTGTACTTTCCCAAAGCACATCCTCTACACACACCACTCTGCTCTATGTTGAATTGTGGTAAACCTGTAGCCATCTCTCTCAACAATCTCAAAGCTTACTGAGTAAGGTAGAACATCCTCCTGTGCCACAACTCACACAACTTGCTGCTACTACTAGTGTGGGCCAATGCATGATGAGGCTAGAAGAGAAGCTTGTACAGTTTCCCACATCTAACTCCAATGGCATATGAAGTAGATGGTCCTGTTGCTCTGCGAAAAACATACACTTTCCCATCTAAGACATACACTCCAAAGCCCCTGTCCTAAATAGTGGAAACTGAGACAAGGTTCTTCTTCAACCCGGGGACATACAAAACATCCCGCAATGTCATGGGCTGCATGGACTCCCTCTGAAAGTCGATAGTCATGTTATCACATCCATAGTAGCTGGGTTACCATGATTGCAGAGCAGTTCCTTACATATTTTTGAGCCAGGCCTTTACATATTTTTTATGAGACCAACCTATGATGAGCAGTACTGTTGGTGATCACTCATGTACCAAAGCAACCCCAAATCAGATATGATGAACCTTATGCCATGACTGAGCCGCATGACCTCAGATTTGATGACTGAGGTGACAATTTTTGTTCCATACAGAGCAGTGTGATAGTGCCCAGAGCTTTACAACAACAGTGTTCCAGTGACGATTGATGATCCAGATGATAGATACAGGTACATAGCCCAACAGGTATATGGTTGTGCATTGAATATATTTGCTTTGCTCTTTTGCTCATCTTAGTAGCTTGACTAGGTATCTAATGGTCATGACCTGGATATATATATACATATAGACATGGTTGTTTTGTTGACTGTCTAGAGTCTAAGTGATCTAATTACTCATAATAAGAAGTTCTTGTTTATACTCATTGGTTGTACCCTCTTTAGTAGTATGGACGTGGTCATTCCCACCATTTATGGCTTGCTAGTTTTGACATCACCTTTCACTTTCCCCATCCATCCGTTCTCTCCCATATTTGGTTTTACCTTGACTTACACCTCAGCCTGTGATATGGAGGACCTCCCCACTTTTGCCTCTGTGTTGGATAGTTTCCCTGTTGTTTTGTGTCTCAGCTCTGAGTTGGCAATAGAACTTACTGAAGCCTTGATCTTTCTGGGCCAAGAGAACACGTTGGTTTTGGTTCCTAAGCTTAGGTGAGTTGGAATTGATGCCTTGACCTCTCTAGTCAATTGCCCCCGATGTTTGGTCCTGATTGTGGATGATCCCCCTAGTTGCCTGAGTTTTAGTTGCCTGAGTTTTGTTGGCTAGACCTGAAGCAAAATGTACTACCATCATTACATGCATGTGTGAACTATTATTATATCTTTTGTGCAAGACCATGGAAATAATTTAAAACTGTGCTTCTCAGCACAATGAAAAAGGGCTATGAAATGAAATGGAAAAATACCCTAGATAAAAGCTACAATTAGTTGTGCTTCTAAGCACATGAAAAATCCAAAGGGTCATGAGGACTAAAAAGCAGTGGTTAAATATATGCTAAAACCAAAGATTGTTGGCCATGATAAAATGTAATGATTAATACCTCACGAAGCCTACAAGTTGGGATGTGAGATGGAGTAAGAGGTTGGGATGTGAGATGGAGTAAGGGACAGCTAATTCTAAGTGTCCCCTAGAACCTCAAGTTACGGTTAGTTGTGCACCTAGTTACGATGGTTCTAGAAAAGATCCTCACGGAGCTGGTTTCAGCTTGGATGTGAGCTGTAGACATTTGCTAAAGGTTGAATAAACACCTCTCAAAACAACTTATTCCATTTGTGAGACACTGCCATTCCCTGTGTGTATATTATCTGACATATGCTTAAGTGAGTATTCCTTTTCCCTTATCCAAAGTATCACAATGTAGATTTTGTAAAGTCATTCCCTTATCCTAGCCTTGCATTTTTCACCTTCACCCATTGCTAGCAAAATGGTCACGTCCATGAAATGAGTATATTCTTGAGGTTTTGTTTTGAGTAATTGATTATTTTAATTCTTGACTTATATTTGATCTGTTAATTGCTTAACCACCAGTGAAATGCTACTTTATACTTTAGTCTTGCTAGTAGAATGATTAGAAGAGCATATCTCATCCATTTGCACCTACAGCATCAGGCATTTTAAGCCTGGGTCATTATTTTGATTAGTCTTGACTTGGTCAACCCAGTTTGACCAAGTGAACCATAGCATCTGAGATGAGTTGGACCGATGATGTTCGAGGTTGATTATTTATGGTCCTATGATGCCCACTTGATGGTTCCATGCAGCAGACACAGGTTTCACATGATGGTTTGGTGGATTTTTATTGTTATTATTATTTACAGACCATTATTTTTTATTTGTCCGGGCATGGTTGAGACTACAGATGATTATCCAGGTGGCCACAGGGCGTATGACTACTCATCTCTAGTACATTTGGACCTTCTAAGTCCATTGGCACACTCATATATCAGTTACAGGCACTTCTGGATGAGATTTCAGTCAGATTGTCACTTTATTGCAGAATTGCCATTATGAAATGGCCTGACAGAACAGTTGGATATTTATTTGGTTCTCCTAGGGCGCTACAAAGGGAGTATGGGGTCCAACCACTTGTTATTACCATATTACCATATCCCCAAACATTTTGGTATGGTTAGATTTGTGCCTAGGGCACCAGGAAGAGAGCTACAGGCATTTTATTACTTCTTAGGTTTTTTTTGAGGATTAAAAATGGAATAAAATCGTCACTTAGGAAATCGATTTGGGCAATTGAGGCAAGGAATTGGCATGAGGTTTGTTCAGAGGATTTTTGTGATGCATCCCACACCTTTCAGCATAGCTTGCAGCATTCAGTGGGGTCCACACACACTCCAGGTTATTATTTGGATATTTTATTATGCTTTTGAGGGGGCCACGATTTGGTCACTTGGTCACTTTGTGATGTTATAGAGTCATATTATTTATCATTGTGCCATGGGTCCATGTTAGTGAAGGATATAAACACCTCCTTGCCCCACCATGTACTTTATTCACTTGTCCTAGTCACTTGTCATGTGGTACGTCCCCCCTTGGGCGTCTTAGTGAGTGCGCCCCCCTCTTTTAGTGAATTGATCCATGTATTGTATTTCCGGCTCATCTTAGTCGTTGATTATTATTGCTTTATCTTTTGATCTCCACCACTCATTCAAAAAGTGGTTAGGGTTTTGGTCCCTCTCATTCCTATTTAAGGAAGAGACCTCCCTCATTGTAAAAGGACTTTTGGCTTTTGGTTATTGGAATACAAGAAATATTTTGCGAATAAATGCTTGTGATCTTGGGTTGAATGCTAGGTGTTACGATGGTACTAGCACCAGCATAACTGCAGAGGTGCCCAGGGAGAGGCTATCTTTTTCTGACTAGGAGTGTTTAGCCAGCTCATTCTAAGGTAGGGGCATGACCAGACCCTCTGGCTTCTCTTCTGGAAGTACTATGGCTTAATGGCATCACCGACTCCCTCATAAAAGGGTTTGAAACCCTGAGGTTGGTGTCTGGGGCTTCCAGGGGTGGGTCACTAGGTCACATGACCTCGACCTTGTTTTCTCACTCCAGCGACAACTTCTTCAGAACTGAGACGCACTCTTATCTCCCAGAGTACCTCCAACACCCTCCTGGTCCTCCAATTCAGCAGCGCCCTCCCTCTGGGCCTCCTTCAAACGATGACGTCATCCTCCTGGGGAAATTGTTTGCTTGCTAAAAAGGGGGAGATGTTGAAGGTTTTCATCACTGTTGGGGTTAGTTGGGGAAAGACGACCACCCTACATAGTCTGGCCTTCAGTTTCGTCAAAATTGGCCTTGTTTAACATATTTTTGCACCTAGGGGGGGAAATACCCCAGGTAGCCTACAATAGACCATCTTTAGATTATTTTATATTATTTTTGTTATATTTTTAAGCTAACATTTTTAAATATTAAATTGACCTTAGTTTATGTAAAGTGAGTGTGAGATCATATAAATAAGATCTCCTCACTTCATTTTTAGACATCAACTCTTGGGATAATTTCATTATGTCTGCTATTTGCCCTAACAAGGGCTCTTTGAAGGGATGCACTCCTTGATGAAGGTTATTTTGCAAGTTTGAAGCATTTCTTGGAAGTTTTACTTTTGTTCATGCCATTGCTAAGGTGAAACTAGAGTTGTTTGCTTAACACATGCACTTGGAGGTATCTATAATTTTGGTTTGATGTCTCTTTGTCAATTTGTATAAAAGTGATGCTTGTTAGGTTGAATGGAAGCCATTGTTGCTTCATTTTGTCTTGATTAGCATTTCATTTTTATCATTGGTCACCATTGCATTCAAGCTTGAGCTTTAGGTCTTCAAGTTTTGCTAGGGTAGGTCTCCTCAACGAATCCTAGAGATTGTTGCGGTTAGCCCTAGTTGTCAAGCTTGCGAAGTACCATCTCAAGGAGGGTACCTCCTCTCATTGATGCCCTAGGGTTGGGTAGATAGTTTTCTCTTCTAAACCCTAGTTGTTCACTTACTCTTTAACCTAAATTTTCTGAGTTTGTGTAAATTTGTAAACATTATATTAGCTCATTTTTATTTTTTTTGGTAATCTAGGTCTTATTTTTGTTTTATATCTAAAAACAAAACCCTAAACCTTGAAAATTCATAAAATATCAAAAATCCCATTTTTGCCCATTCTAGAGCCTCCCGAAATTTTCAGCCCCTAAAATTTCAGCCCACCTCCTTAAACTTCGCACATCCTCTTTGCTGACCCTCTTCCTCTTCCTCTCCCTCTCCTTCCCTGTACCCTCGGGCCCCTTCCTTTGTTGCTGCAACATCCTTCCCTTCCTTTCACAGCCCCTTTTTCAGCTCTCCCATCTCTTCTCCTCCACGACCTCCCTCCACTCCTATTTGTTGCTCTTTACCACAGTCCACAGCCCCCTTCTCATCCTTCCACCTTGGCTGCCCTATACTCCTCCCTACTTCCATTCTCCACCTTTCATTTCCCTTCGCTGCCCTACCATCCCTTTCTTCCCTATCCTCCCTTCCATCTCTCCCAATCTCCCTACCTTCTCCCCTTCACTCTCATCTTGGCTGCCCATCCGAGCTCCCCTTCTCCAAGCTTACACAGGTCTGCAAAATTAAATTGCAGACCCTGAGTGCTTTCCTTCTTCATCCCTTCCCTACACACAGAAAACAAATAAAAACTAGAAATTAACTTGGTTAAAATTGGTATAATTTTGGAGTATTTTGGTATGACCTCCCGAAGCACAAAATATTGGATGATGTCAACATACAAAACCCGGAAAGTGTTCTTATCTAAATATGTGTGGAGGACAAAATCTAACGAGGTGGGTGGGAAGTAGAAAACCACAAAATGTCCTAGACTATGGTGGATAAACCGCTAATCCAACCCACATAAATCTAGCGAAATCATCTAAGGCTACCATTGTGACTCTGCCCTGAAGAATGTCCCAAGGGATAAAAACTACATCTCTCAACCCTTGAACCATTGGAGTATTGGTTACAACTGCCGCATCTCTGGGAATATAATGTGGACTGGTCGCCACATTGGGATCCTTGGACTATGTGCCTAGTTTCAAATATTTACCAACATCTGCAAGTTTTGGTGTAAGGTTTATGTATCAGAGCCGAGGTCCCAGGTTCAATTCCCCCAAGCTACACCGGACAGGGGGTGTTGGAGTATCGGTTATAACCGCCGCACCTCTGGGAATATAATGTGGACTGATCGCAACACTGGGATCCATGGACTATGTGCTTGGTTTCAAATGTTTACCAACATCTGCAAGTTTTGGTGTAACACCGCACCTTACATGAACACCTCCCTACCACTGAACATCTACCAAGCTCAAGGCCTCATATCTGCAAGCTAATAAGTAAAGATCTCCTAGATAATCCAAGATAGTCCAAACCAATGAAGCACCACTCGCTGAATACTCGCGAGTACTCGCGAGTCTGGGCGAGTGGAACCCCAATCCGCATAATCGCGGAATACTCGGCCATAGACTCGCCACGTGCTGGTTACTCGTTCGACTCGCCGTACTCGCCTCCAACTCGGCCCACTCGCCGGACTCGTCTGCAAACTCGGCCGTAATGGACCCCGCGAACTCAGAGATAAACCCGCGGGAAAAATAGACGCCGGAAGCGCGGGAAAAAATGCCGCCGGCTAATTATTAAAGCGGTCGACCTTCAGACAGTAACGCATCTCTCCGGTGGTGGTCGAGCTGGTCGAGTCATCTCTGCCTGTGTTAGTTCGTGTTCGAGCATCTCTGCTGGTCGTGGTTTTGCAGCGGCGTTTTCTGTTGCTCGTGGTTCAGACTTCACCGTTCTCAGTTCTCATTCTGCCTTCGTCGTTCTGCTCGCAGTCGGGACTTCAACTCCCAGGTTGGTCCCCATACAACTTATTCGTTTTTTTTTTAGTTTATAGTTTGTTAAATAGTTTGTTTTTAAATTTTACGTGGTTTTTTTTTAATGGGCAAATGCCCGTGGCTGAGATACTCAGCCACACAGTCGACTGTGGGCTGAGTATCTCAGCCACAGGCATGCACAAATGCATGCCTGTGGCTGAGATACTCAGCCCACGGTCGACTGTGTGGCTGAGTATCTCAGCCACGGGCATTTGCCCATTAAAAAAATTGATACATAATAAAAAAAATTTAATGGGCAAATGCCCGTGGCTGAGATACTCAGCGACTGTGGGATGAGTATCTCAGGCCACGGGCATTTGCCCATTAAAAAAATTGATACATAATAATTTTTTTTTAATGGGCAAATGCCCGTGGCTGAGATACTCAGCCCACAGTCGACTGTGTGGCTGAGTATCTCAGCCACGGGCATTTGCCCATTAAAAAAAATTTATTATGTATCAAATAAAAATTTATTAGTTATAAACTAAAAATTTAAATTTAAAAACAATTATGTATCAAAATTCTTTTTTTTTTATAAAATTTTAAAACTGTAATTTATGTATAAAAAAAATCATTACAGTTTATATTGTTAAATGAAATTTTAAATTTTTAAAACTGTAATTTATGTATCAAAATTTTAAAAATCATTACTTATGTATCAAAACTGTAATGATTTTTTTTACTGTTAAATGAAATTTTAAAAAAATGGCCCTGATTTTAAAAATGTAAGTATCAAAATGTTAGTTTTATACCTTGGTCGAGTTCCCCTAGTGACTTAGCCTAAGTCACTAAGCATTGGGTGGTGGGACCCTCACATTAAGTAATTATTTAATGAGACTTTAATGTCACTTTTTATCCTAAGTCTAAAAGTGAGTGAGTAATTATTACTTAAGTGATTTAATTAATAAAGTTTACTCACATCTAATCTGGGCCATTGATTAGATCTAATCTGGGCCATTGGTTTAAAGATTCCTTTTAGGGTTGAATAAAAGGTAGAGGGAGGCAAATACCTAGCTCATTATCATTGTTATGAGAAGGAGAGAGCACGAGAGAGCAGGAGAAGGAGGAATTCGAGACAGAGCTGAAGGACACCAGCGTGAAGGGAAATCTCCAGGCACGAGTTTCCAGACTTGGTCTCCAGTCTTGGCTCAGATATCGAGGTCATCTCCAGGCATTTATTATTCAGCATGTGAACAGTGATATCAGCCCACATCTCTGCAATAAAATCGTGAAGGTACCTTCAGCAGTCTATTTCATTAGCGCACAGGTTGAGGTGGAGTCTGGGCTTGTATTTGCAGGCAACTTCATTTATTTGAGGCTCAGTTATTGTAATATAAATCCCAGGTACAGAACCCGTGTTCTATTGTCTTGCTGTGAGGAGTTTCAGTCCACACGTTTTTGTTTATGAGAAGGGTCTGGTACAGTAGTAAGTACAGCAGTCTAACACAGTCAAGTTCTGGGGTTAGTCCATAGTACAGCAGTCAAACACAGTCAAGTTCTGGGGTTGGTCCATACAGAAATTCCAGTGACATTCAGCAGGGTTCTGTGTGTGGTTACTGCATAGAATTCGAGGAGGATATAGCACCTGCAATTGCACAGAAACCGAGAAGGATCTGCTCTCATTTCCAGGCAGCAGTTGTGCACTGAAATCGAGGCAGACCAGGGTGCAATTGAAGTAGAGATAAGTTGTATTTGATTGTGTACTGCTGTTGATTTGCCTTGCTGATGAAATAATAAATCTCTCTCTCTCACTCAACTGGTTTTCCCCGTGGGGGAACATTTCCAGGGCTCGATTTGGCCAAAAACTACTGTGTCAAATTTGTGTGTGAATGTTTGTAAATTAGCTTGCAGCCTGTTAATTCCTTTGTTGTGTGTTTAGTGTTTATTTAACTTTGGCATTAAGTAACCTACAGCCAATGCAAAACAGGGCTGTAGGTGAAAACCACCTTAAACTTGGCATTAAACCAGCTTACAGTTAAAGGCAAAAAATCTATCTGGCTCAAAAATAGTCCTGATCTGCTCCTGAGGTCTACCAAATGCCTCCGCTTCCTTCAAGGTGTCCTGAAGCCACTTGGGCTTCTTTTTCCTTGAAGGCTCCTCTGGACCTAGTGTCACCTCCTCTGAGGATGTGTCAGAAGCATGAGGTCTACCACCCCTAGGACCTGTAGCTGAAGAACTAGTCCCAGAAGACCCTGCAATCTGTGAGCCAGAGACCGGTGATCCTGAACCTGTGCCAAACCCTGTACCTGTCCCTGTACCTGTCCCTGAAATCTGAACCACTGACCCTGTAGAACCTGTGCCAGTACCCTGTGATCCAGTCACCCCAGAAACCTGTGGACCTGTAACCTGTATCGAAGAAGCCTGTCCCCTGGAAATGTTTGTAAATTAGCTTGCAGCCTGTTAATTACTTTGCTGTGTGTTTAGTGTTTATTTAACTTTGGCATTAAGTAACCTACAGCCAATGCAAAACAGGGCTGTAGGTGAAAACCACCTTAAACTTGGCATTAAACCAGCTTACAGTTAAAGGCAGAAAATCTACATGGTATCAGAGCGCAGGGGGCAGAAATAAAATTGATTTGCAGACACCCATAAAATTTGCAGATCTCAGAAAACTAAGTGTTCTTACCTTTGATTCAAAAATAGTCCCATATCTATCTGGCTCAAAAATAGTCCTGATCTGCTCCTGAGGTCTACCAAATGCCTCCGCTTCCTTCAAGGTGTCCTGAAGCCACTTGGGCTTCTTTTTCCTTGAAGGCTCCTCTGGACCTGGTGTCACCTCCTCTGAGGATGTGTCAGAAGCATGAGGTCTGTTGTCCTCCGAAATGGCATGCGTGTTGTTTTAAAAGCCCAAAATGCAACACGCCAGCCGAAATGACAACTCTCTCAGGAGAGAGGCCAATGTCACCACACTCCTCTCCTCTTCGCTTCAGGTTGGCTCTTCTCCAACACTAGGGGGGTATCCCTAAACTAGGATCGCTAAGGCAGGTACAGTAACGGGCAAGGTGAATGGAAAAGGCTGCCTTAGGGAAACAGAAGCAACAAAGATAGTTTTCAAAATGGGTGATGGAAAAAGGAAGGGAAGATCAATCCTCAAGGAAAGACCAGTGCCAGTGTCAGAAGGGGAAATAGAGTCAAAAGAGGACTCATGGAGGCTTTATGCTTCATAAAAAGTGAGACGAATCTAGAATGCATAAACAATCAAAATCCTAATCAACATTTCGTACAACCGAATACTAATGTCCATTGAGAAACTGATTGTTCAAGCATAATTAACCAACTTAATCCTAAATGGCTAATCTATGGTGCTTGATAAAGCCCTCACAAGCTAGATTCATTCTACAATTTGAAATACATCACACAAGCACATGAAAATTGCTCAATCTGTCCACAAAACCAGCTGATTTTTTCATTAACGCTCAACAGGGATCAAAAAACCCAGAAATTTTCCATCCTGTTACAATGAAGAGGCTAGCTCTTTATAGGCCAAAAAAGGCTCTCTTAAAATTAAAATAATAAAATATAGGAGAAGAAGTGAAAAAGACAAGACCCTAGATCCACTTTTTTCTCAATGCATAACTAATAGTGAATAAAATATCTTCAAACTCCACGATGATTATGAGATCGGCTGCCAGCTAACAAATAAAATGGCAACCAATGGAACTGCTACTTCAAATGGGGCTCCGAGCTCAGCTGCCACGAATCAAGGGATACTCGAAACAACAGGTGGAATTTATTTGATGATAAAAAGGCTGGCAGGTGTTGCTTAGGTGCAAGTAACACGCCCAGTTTGGATTCATGCTTACAGCTGCAAGCCCCCGAGTCCACAACAGGACCTTATTATGCCGAGTGAGTGTAAACGTGGGCAAAGAAGTCGACCAAGAGTCTGCCCATCAATCGGCTGTCAGGAAGATACGATATGAGCTCAACAGGTGTTTAGAAAAGCTTCTCCCAAAACCCCACGTTATAATGGAAATACACCAAAGTCAATTCGCCATAGCTGATCTGAAACGCGCAAAATTCCACTTGTAACTGGTTGTCGCGGGAATCCATCATCGGAGTGAAGAATTGTTGCCACATGACGACCCAATTGACTTAATTTACTGTTTTCCAGCATAAAGTGGACTCAGCTCAGACAGCCACGCGTTATCAATTACTAGCTATACCCCATTAGAAAACTCCACGCAATAATATCAGCTGAAAGAAATCGTGCTGTAGCTTGGCGTTTAGACTCAATGGCTGACTTCTCTTCAATCAGTCGCCAAATAGAAACTTGGAACTTCTAGTTTTGTAATCGGCTTTCAAAAATACTGATGTGAGGGTCGCAAATCCACCACACCCGTTCACGCTAGCCGCCACATAAAATACGGAGCTCGACTGCTAATGAATAGTATGACGAAAACGCGAGCTACTCACCCTAGTTTCCTTGGGTTCCGGATCACGCAATTGTAAAAGCGAAAACTCTGTTGGCGTGTACAGGCCGCCGATGAAAACAGCTGAGACGTGGGTAAAGAAAACACCACCAACACTCCCCGTGCTGCTCCAAAACCCCTCGATGGCCACCGATGTCACTTTTCTCAACAACTACTGCCTGCGACAACTCAGGCGTATGTTACGGGGCTCGGAAAAATTCCTTCTTTGCTTTGGTGTCGAGTTCGGGTATTTGCATCAATCAGCTGGACAGAAATCACATCAAGTCACAGGCTCGATCAATCGACTGTAATGCGTGCTGATCTGTATTGAATCAGATTGGACCCGAGCTTGGCATTTTTCTTTCTAAACAACCGCTAGTTCTAGCATTCGGCTGCCATCGAAAACATACTCTGTTGTCAACTCACAGATCGCTCATTCAGCCTTGTGGATAGGCATAAACAGAAACAAATTCCCAATTTCCAAGAAATCCGGCATCGATTTCCTCATTGATAGATTTATCTTGTGTTAATAGATTATTTTGCAATGCGTTCTGTATGTCGAACTTTGCACTCCAAAATTTATGATACATGCCTTGTATATCACCTTAACCTGTATGTGTCTTTCCATTGATCTTGCCGATCAACAACGTGAATGTTGACACTTCCCAGCTCGAGCTGCTACAGGATCTCTTACAATTTCTTTGATTTTTTGCAGGTAGATGATATAGGTCTAACGCTGTCACCTTGTGAGACTGCACTGGAGTACTCGTGGTCTTCGTTCTAAATTTTTTACCATTTAAAATCATTATCCTGAGCATGGAGTCCCGACTCCTTGAGTGTCTGCAAGCATTCAAACTCGGTATCTCTGTTTATAACAAAAATCAGTGCTGCAATTCCGGCTCAGTATCAGCACACAGCAGAAAATAATGAACAGAATCCTTCAGTATCAACGCTATGCTCCAAACTCCAGAATCTTTAGAGGATTTGCCAATAACGGCCTCCTCATCAGAGCCGAACTTAATGATTGGTCTAAATATCTCCTTTTCATCAATCAACAGGTCATACAGATTGAGATGATCGTCATAAAAACCATCCTCGCGTTGCTTCGTTGAGTAGCTTTCTCGGCCATGATTTCTGCTCCTCTACGCCCTTCAAATCCTTCTTGTTGTGAGTTCTGTGATGTTATATTTATACATGTAATACAGCATAAACAATACAGCAATCTATGGTAGAAGTCTGTATTGATTGTTCGGAAAAAAGTGATCAGATGAGCTTTACATGACAGGACAGGGAAAGCCTGCATTTTTCACATTTTCTCATTTGCTAGCCAGCAGATTCTTTCAAAAAAGACCAAACACTTCCACCAATGTATGAAAGATGAGACAGGGATAATCTCTTCCAGACCTTTATCATCTTTAAACAAGGATTTTGAAGAACTGAAACAATTCATTAATACTGACTACATACTGCAGTGTGCTACCTTCCTTCATCTGAATCAGATTTTAAACCACTGTAGATGCATTTTGAGAGATAACAAGGTCTACCACCCCTAGGACCTGTAGCTGAAGAACTAGTCCCAGAAGACCCTGCAATCTGTGAGCCAGAGACCGGTGATCCTGAACCTATGCCAAACCCTGTACCTGTCCCTGTACCTGTCCCTGAAATCTGAACCACTGACCCTGTAGAACCTGTGCCAGTACCCTGTGATCCAGTCACCCCAGAAACCTGTGGACCTGTAACCTGTATCGAAGAAGCCTGTCCCAACTGAGGTGTGGGAGCTGGTGTCTCCTCCTGCTCTAACTCTCTGGACTTCCTGAAGGCCCTCTCCTCCTCAAACTTTACTTCCCGCCTAACTACAACTCGCCTCTGGCCAGGAATGTAAAGCCGATATGCCTTCGAAGTCTCGTCGTAGCCCACAAAGATGCCTCTCTCTGCGGTGGGCTCGAACTTTGTCCTCCTCTCTGAGGGGACGTGAGAGTAAGCCAGAGAGCCAAATATGCGAAAGTGGCTCACCTCAGGCTTCCTGCCTGAATACATCTCCTCTGGAGTCATACTTCCCACGACACGGTGGGGACTCCTGTTCTACAGGTACACTGCAGTGTTGCAGGCCTCAGCCCACAGAAAGAACGGTAATCCCTGATCATGAAGCATGGCCCTCGCTGCTCCAAGGATCGACCTGTTCTTCCTCTCTGCTACTCCATTCTGCTCAGGAGTGTAGGGAACTGTCAACTGACGCTGTATGCCCTCCTGTCTGCAGAATGCACTGAACTCCTTGGAGGTGTACTCACCCCCGTTGTCTGACCTCAACGTCCTGATCTTCCTCCCCGTCTGCTTCTCCACAAGGGCTTTGAACCCTTGGAAGACATCCAATACAAGTGAGGACTTCTTGCCCCGCAAGAAGTAGATCCAGGTCTTCCTGGAGTAGTCATCAATAAAGCTGATATAGTACTCATGGCCACTCAAGGAAACTGAGGACATAGGACTACATATGTCGGTATGAATCAGATCGAGCACACCTGCTGCTCTCGTGTCACTGGTAGGAAACACGGTCTTGGTGTACTTTCCCAAAGCACACCCTCTGCATACATCACTCTGCTCTGAGTCAAAATCAGGTAAACCTGTGACCATGCTCCGCAATACTCCCAAAGCGGGGTGATGTAAATGGGCCATCCTCCTGTGCCATAACTCACACAGCTCACTGCTGCTGCTGTGTGCTAGAGCATGCTGCGGCTGAAACAAGAGCTTGTACAGTCGTCCACATCTAACTCCAATATCCATGGGAGTAGATACACCTATGGTCTTGGGATATATCTGCACTCTCCCATCTGAGAAGCAAACCCCAAGACCCCTGTCCTCAATCGTGGAAACTGAAACAAGGTTCTTCTTCAGCCCAGGGACGTACAACACATCCCTCAGTGTCATGGGACTCATGGACTCCCTATCAAATATGACTGTCCCCTGACCCACTACTCTAACTATGGTGTTGTCTCCAAGCACAACCTCCACCTCTCTGTCTGTCCGTGATAACTCGGAGAAGAACTCCCGAGTACCTGTCATGTGCCTCGAAGCTCCGCTGTCAATATACCACGTACCAGTGGTGGAAGGACCAGTCTGATGCCCTGTCAACAATGAGTGCTCAATATCCGAATCCATGTCAATGCTGGTGGCTAAAGAAACTCTCTCTCTCTCACTCTGTCCAGCATATAGGGAAAACTCCCTCTGAAACCTGTCACCAAACTCATCAATCTCTGCTGAGGCTGTTGTCTGCTGACCTGGTCCCTTCTTCCTCTTCTTGTTTGGACACTGAGATGCATAGTGACCAAACGCCTGACAACAGTAGCACTTGATTTTACTCAAGTCCTTCTTCTGCCCACCCTGTGTATGATGTTGCTGATGCTGCTGCTGTCCCTTGGCCCCATGCTTCTTGGGACCCTTCTTCTTCTTCCCTTTGGCTGTGAGAGCCACGTTCTCCTCATCTGCTATACCACCTGATGTACTGCCCTGTACGAGACCCCTCCTGGTCTCCTCCTGCACAAAGTCATCCCACAACCTCTCCCATGATGGAAGGTTCTCCCTGCCCACAATAGCCTGCACAAAAGCATGCCAGGGCCTGGAAGCCCCGTTGACTGCGGTGCGAACTAACTCTGTAGGGGATACCACCTCACCAACTGCTGCTAGTTCATCACGAACTGCTGAGATCCTGGTGAGATAAGCTGTGACTCCCTCTCCTCCGGTCATCTTGATACTCTTGAGCTTCTCCTTGAGAACCATCTTCCTGTTCTCGTTGGAGCTCTCATACAAGCTGATCAAGGCACTCCACATCTCGTGTGCCTTGGTCTTCCCCGAAATGTGAGGGATGATGTGGTCCTTCACTGCATCTAGAATGATTCTCCTAGCCTTACAGTCTTTCTTGTTGAAGACTGAAAGAGCGGTCATATCTGAGCCATCTGGAATAGTAATGGGGTATGTGGTGGTGTTCCTCACCACCTCTTCCCATAACTCGTTCTCCTCTAACAGCAATAGAATTCTGGCCTTCCAAGGCACAAAATTCTCCGTCCCACTCAATCTGTCCTCTATCCTCAACCCTGTAGCCATCTGGAAATCAGTCCAAAAGAACGCTGCCCAAATCAAAGGTAAGAACACTTAGTTTTCTGAGATCTGCAAATTTTATGGGTGTCTGCAAATCAGTTTTATTTCTGCCCCCTGCGCTCTGATACCATGTAGATTTATTTCATTTTTTTTATTGTTTAAATTTAAAACTTTAATGATTTTTTTTATATTGTTTAATGAAATTTATAAAAAAAATGGCCCTGTGGCGCGTGGGCCGAGATACTAAGCCACATAGTATCTCAGCCATGGGCCACAGGGCCATTTTTTTTATAAATTTGGTTAAACAATAAAAAAAATAATTTTAATGTTTTTTGTTTTTTTTTTTTTTTTTTTTTTTTTTTTTTCCTTGTGGTTCGCTTTAATCGGCTTAGCCGACCGCTACATCCACGAAATAATTTCCGACGGACCCGCCCCGAAGGGGTTTCCGCCCTGCGGCCGCTGCGTGCCTAACCCCAAGAGGGTCTATGAGGATGGATCCCGTGACCTCGCATGCTGGGAGGCCTAACTTCCGAGAACACAACCGATCGAGCTAACTCTTGGGGCTAAAAAATAATTTTAATGTTGTAAACTAAGAAATGTTTAAATAATAAAGCAGTTATTTTTTTAGTTTGCTTTTAGTTTAAAATTAAAATTAAATTTACTATTTAGTTTTTAAACTTTTAAATTTAAATTTTAAATTGTTGAATAGCTACTAAATTCTTTTATGGGCAAATGGCTGAGTATCTCAGCCACACAATGGACTGTGGGCTGAGATACTTAGCCATTTGCCCATAAAAAAATTCAGTAGCTATTCAACAATTTAAAATTTAAATTAAATTTACTATTTAGTTTTTAAACTTTTAAAAATTCAGCCATTTGCCCATAAAAAAATTCAGTATTCACCCCACATATTTGTTTTGCAATCCAGATCCATGGCACCTAAGGGTAAAAGGCCTCTTGATCCGGCATGGAAATATTGTGTCAGGGTGAATCCCAATGAAGACCACCGGGTCATTTGCAACTTCTGCACCTCTCAAGTGTCTGGGGGCATAAACAGGATGAAATATCATCTAGCAAGAATTGTTTGCAAAGATGTGGCAGTTTGTGACAAATGCCCCGATGAAGTCACAGCAGAAATGGCAGCTACTTTGGATGCCATTAGAGAACAAAGTGAAAAGAGGGCAAGATACAAGTTTGAAACTTCCATGATAGGTAGATCTACCATGGGACCACCGAATGCAAGTCCAAGTACAGGAGGGTCCACTTCAGGTGCTGCAGTAAATAGAAGTGTAACTTCCTCTTTCATCCTTCCTCGCACAACTCCAGGATCTCAGCCATCCTTGGAGAGCTTCAATGAAAAGAAGAGGAAAGAGGCAGATATGGCAGTGAGGAGGTTTTGGTACCATAATAGCCTTTCATTCAACTATGCAAAGTCTTATTTTTATCAGCCCATGGTAGATGCCATTGCAGCTGCTGGCCCTGGATACAAAGCCCCCTCCTATAATGCACTTAGGGGGAAAGAGCTAGATGAGGAGCTCGAGTGTGTTAAGGAACAATTGGAGAGCATTAAAAACTCATGGAAGTTCACAGGTTGCACAATTTTGTCTGATGGGTGGACAGATCAAAGGGGCAGAACAATCATCAATTTTGTTATAGCTTGCCCTAAAGGAACCATGTTCCTAAGATCCATTGATGCATCCTCGCAGGTAAAGGATGCAAATCTAATTTTATCACTGTTGTCTGATGTTGTGGAGGAAGTTGGGGTAACAAATGTTGTCCAAGTAGTCACGGACAACGCTGCAAATTATTTGGCAGCTGGAAGGTTGCTTTCTGCAAAATACCCCACCATTTTTTGGACTCCATGTGCTGCCCATTGCATAGACTTGATGCTGGAGGACATTGGGAAGATGGAATGGGTGCAAGCAGTTGTGCAAG
Source organism: Larix kaempferi (assembly GCA_027924585.1). Taxonomy (NCBI): domain Eukaryota; kingdom Viridiplantae; phylum Streptophyta; class Pinopsida; order Pinales; family Pinaceae; genus Larix; species Larix kaempferi. Next base: position 9,108,850 of record BSBM01000252.1, read on the forward strand.
AGTGCAAACAAATAACCAAATTCATTTATAACCATGCTTGGGTGTTGAGCCTTATGAGGGGATACGCACAGGGTGAACTGAGTCGCCCTGCTATCACACGGTTTGCCACAACCTTTCTTTCCCTCCAAAGCCTTCTGAATGAGTACCAAGCTTTGAGACGGATGGTTTGTAGCCAGGAATGGATATTTTGGAAAGATAGCACAAAGCCAGATGCAGTTGCTGTGAAATTGTCTCTCTTAGGAGATGGTTTGTGGGAGAAAGTCACTGAGATTGTCAGCTTCACTGAGCCACTTGTAAAAGTCTTGAGGATCATGGATGGAGAAAAACCTGCAATGGGATACATCTACGAGGGCATGGATAGGGCCAAAGAGGCCATCAAGATTTTCTACAAGGGGAATTCATCAAAATATCTCCCTATATGGCAAATTATTGATTCCAGGTGGGACAGGCAGCTACATTCACCATTGCATGCAGCTGGAGCATATCTCAATCCAAGCTTATTCTATCATCCAGATTCTAACATTCAAAGAGATCAGGAGGTGATGAGAGGTGTCATGATGTGCATTGAGAAGATGTTCCCGAATCCAGAAATTCAGGACAAAATCAACATGCAACGTGATATGTACAAAGAAGCAGCTGGCATGTTTGGATTCAGCTCAACCCAACGACTCAAGGACAAGAAAATGCCATGTAAGATTCAATTTGTAAAAACTAAATTGTTAGACTTAGAACTTAGCTTGTAAATTTGTTAGTTCTCTTTTCCAATTTTGGCGTTGCAAAACTTGTAATCATTGTTGTTTTTAACTTTTACATCCCATTGGTGGATAGATTGTGGCTCTGAAGCACCACAATTACAAGAATTCGCCATCAGAGTTCTGAGTCAACCCTGCAGCGCTTCAGGATGTGAGCGCAATTGGTCGGTATTTGAGCACATCCACAGCAAAAAGAGGAACAGGCTGGAGCTTGAGAGGTTGGAAAAGTTGGTTTTCATCTACTACAACCTTCGGATGCTCACAAAGCAAATGCAACCGAAGGACCTAGATCCAATTTTATTGGATGATATTGATTTAGAGTCTGAGTGGGTTGTGGAGGAGGAGTTCCCTGATGATTTGGCTTGGCTTGATGAGGAGACTCAGGATCCCTCTAGTCTGCCATCTCAAATGGAAACTCCAAATACACCTGCTTCACAGTTGCTTCAGTCTATTGATGTTGGCACTAGCTCCTCGATGACTTATTGTAGGCGTACTCGTGGTTAGGCATGAGACTCGAGTACATGGAGACATTGTCTATTTTGGTTTCCTATTTCTGTTATGAGACTATATGGTTTATGACACTATGGTTTATGATCAGTTTATGGTTTATGTTTATGGTTATGATTTATGGTTTATGAGCACTATGGTTTATGATCACTTTATTGTTTATGAACACTATGGTTTATGATCACTTTATGGTTTATGTTTATGGTTATGAATCTATTGTTTATGGTTTATGAACACTATGGTTTATGGTCACTTTATGTTTTATGAACACTATGGTTTATGATCACTATTCAAATTTTTGCATACAAAAATTGATTGTGTTATGTCGTATATTCATAGTTTATGAGACAATGTTATGACTTATTGCATAAATTGTAGTTTTATAGCTTATATGGATTGGAAATGCTTCTAAACTCTTTTTTATGCCCAAAATGTACAATATTTTAAGTTATTTTAATTTTCGCCGAGTCTTGCCGAGTCTGTCCCGAGTCTTTCCCGAGTCTACGAGTCATATGCCAGCCGAGTATTTGCCGAGTCCGAGTCGTGCAACATTGGTCCAAACAAGGCCCGCATGGGTCTCAATCATGAAGGTTAAATCCGAGGATCTAAGTGCATCATAAATTGATCCAGCAGAGGACTAGAATGACCCACTACAATTCCAACAACCAACCAATAATCCCCGAAATCCCACACTCCTCCCCAAGGGCCCGTCATTTAGAATTGGGTCGGGACCACCCCAAAGAAGGTGGGGAGGGGATCCCAAATTACTGCTCTAAGAACTCTAATAACTACTACAAGAACAAGAAGAGATTTATTATGCTTAGATGAAATTGACTTTCTTATTGCATTGCAGTTGTTCTCAACATGTAGATAACTAACAAAGTTTCAAGCATAATAAAGTGCCTTAATTGTTGATGTGACTTGGTAGATCATATGAATGAATAACATCTTAGCCAGCCTCAGTACAACTACCTCACCAATATTTGTCAAGCAAAATTCAAGGTCATCAGTTTTCCAGCCAATCTGGACATGAGCCTGACCAACCATGAATAACTCAGATACCATGACAATTGAAATTGCAAAGCTAACCAATTGAGGTGCCTTGGCAGAGAATTATTTGTTTAATCTCAATCATACACCACCCAGCTAGTCCAAGTGGATGCTAGATAGCCTGGAAATTCCCAAAACATGATATCATAACCTCCGAATAGACAGTTGAAGAAGAGTCCAGGAGAAACATGGGACTCGAACTATTTCAGAAAATATTATTTAAAGGTGCAACAAAATCTTCACGCATTTCAATGGTGTGTTACTGTTACAATTTTCTGCAACACCACAGCTCTGGGTGCACTCCCTCATCCATAATTTATCAGCTCTAGCCTCTAGCAACTACTAGGAGTAGCATTGCTACAAGAGAAGTCTTAGAAATAGAAGAACAGAGGTTGAATAGGTATAGAAAATAATGCATGGCCATGGCAACCCTTTCATGCATAGTCTACATAACAGCGAAGGTTGTTGCTTTTCACATGATAAAATTGCTTCCATTATTAACCGTGTTTCCTGAACAACCATATAGACTGGTTTGCAAAGATATCTGCCTGTTTCATGGCTAACTTGTTTGCTCACAGATGACATCGGATTGGAGTTCTAACACTAAAGACATCAAAATACTTCCTGCATATAGGAAATTAACTTCCACCATTAGGTATACAGTCTGGGTGGGCCTAACAGTTAAGAGCACATGTTTCCTCCTTAGAGTTCACAGGTTCAAATTCGGAGAGGGGTAGGTTATGTACCCTTCTGTAGACTAAGCAGTCAAATCACTGTACAAAAGGGGTCCCTTTTCCCGCAAACAGAGGGTCTCATACATCAATCTGGTGTCTGGCTAGCCTGTGACGTTAAATTAGATTATTATTTTATTTATTTTGAAGTCACCAGATGATGAATTAGTTTTCACTTAGAAAAGTCGATGTACATCACAAACACACAGCAAAATCACTTGGCATGTCCTGCAATGTAAATGCAAGAAAACAATAATGCACCAATTTACTACAATCATGGAGTGGAATAGGATCTTTGCTTAAATCACAAGCAGAACTAAGGTAATGTCCTTTCATAGATACCGAAAGAAAGGAAAAGTAAACCAAAAAGGATTCTCTGCTCCTGTATCACAAAGAGAATGTAAAGGTCTCTCACACAATTGTATACCTTGGTGTAGTAAAAGGCATCTTGCAATTCCTGTAGGAGGCCTTTCATATGTTCCCCTTGCACTAGTATATTTTCCAATAGATCATGTGGGATCTGCACACAATCCAAGATGTTCCCCATTTGGAAATCAAAGACTGCAGCACGCACTGGAAAGATTATCAAACAACACAAAACCCTACGTCCTGCTAGAAGCTTCAAGCATAATAAATAATTGCTAGCATGCAACTGAATGTTTACTTATCAAGATTCAAAGCATAGTAAATTCAAACAGATAAATTGCAACCTCGCTTCTCTTCAGATGCGGTATTAGCATTTTGCTTAATGTCCTGATATTTGAAAGAGGCCCATGAATCTGCCAAAACAGTTTACAGAAGAGCATAGTCAAATTGCATCCTCTAGTTAAAATGTTGAGAAAGAAAGATAATAATGTCAAGCTTCCCAATCCCTAAAAATATAGAAAATAGAGAAAATTGCATACTTGCTCCATGAGATTGCTCATTCTTATGCCCTTCTGCCAAGATGTTTGTTGCAGTAATAATGCTCTCTGTGGAAACAAAAGAATTATATTGATCAAGCATAAATCAATAGCCCTTGGATTTTTTACAATAACTTAACTCAGGCCAAAACAAACTGAACATACTACCTGGGCTCTCATATGTTTATGTATTACGGCAAACTGCTGTAATATATCAACACACAAGAACAAAGATAATATCTATCATTAATACTATCATAATTATTATTGATACATTATTTTATTTTATTTTGAAAAACACATCTTATATTTACTGAAAAATATTTACAAAAAGCAGTACAAAAAAGTGGAGGTCAAGTTTTAAATTTTAATTATAACTTTTAATATCCTACATGTGCTTTTGCAGCATATGGAGGCCTTTTGTAGAGCCCAAGAAGGCCCTTTTCCGCCTGACTCCTGGGGGCTTGGCTTTAGGCCAAAGGCAAGTCCAGCTGGGGATCTCACAAGCCCATACAGTCTCTCTTTGGCAACACTGAAACTTTGAAACATCTACTCTGGTTTTGTACATATGCTATATCTGAGTGGGAATGGATGTCTAAATTTTGTAGCCAGTCATTACCTCTAACCATCTCCTGGAAAGCTGCCCTATAAGTGACAAACTCCCTTGGACCCTTGAGTTTGATGCAGCAAGGTGGCTTATTAGGATAGAAGTCCTTAATCTTATATGGAAGAAAAGGAATGAAACTTTCTTTAACAAGTCCTGTCCTGTCAGGTTTTTTCTTTCTATAACAGCCTCTAATATTTAAAGACTTTCAATTGTAGATTATTGTTCAAGTACAGAAGGTCGAGATGGACAGGCACACCTGCACAATGTTCGCCTAATAGAGCACTAGGGGTGCACCTTGCACCATGACCATAGAACCCCCTGCTAACTCTCCCACCCCCTTGGCACACTTTAGGCAATCTCAGTGCTTTGAAGGAAGGCCCCACCATCAAGCTGGCCAGGCTGTTAGAGAGAGAAGGGAACAGCATCACAGTTGGCCATCAGAAGCATAATGACATGTTTCCTTGACTGGCTCTTGCTAATTTTGAAGCCAAGAAGCACACCCACCCCCAGAATCCAAGCAAGGTGATGATGGGCGTAGTCCCTTGTTGCAGACCCTAAACCAGCAAATAATGGCTGGGGGTCACCCCCCAAGGATCAAGATGACCCTTGTCCCAATGCAGTATTGATTCTCTTTGCTGCATAAATTATGTTACCTGGGAGTTCTCATAGTTTGTGTTCCAGTTGCCATGCTTTGGTTTATGGTAATGACAAAAATGTCATGTGAAATTGTGAATGGCTTCATCTTTATGGGGTTTTTAATTAAAATTTTAAAAAAAATCATAAGCATGTGTCAATAAATATATAATTTCCCCATTTCCTGAATTTTTGAAAGTGCCATTTTCGAAATCCGCACCTGTTTCCCCATTCCAATTAACATTGGCAACAAGAAAGATGCATTCTTTGCTTCAAGTAAATTCTCAATATGACAAAGCACTGAAAAACACCAATGGTACATGTTCATCCAAATATCAATGTTTGTCAACTCATCAAGATGGTTATGTCTGCTATATAAATGAACAAATCCATGAAACCATAGGTTTTTATTTTCAAATTATAACAATCTAGCTGTTTCTCATTTACCCAATGGAAATAGCAATTAATGCAAGATAAAATAAATGAGGTTTCATGCATATATTTAAATTGCCAGTTGTTGCTGCAAGATGCATTCCAGCACCTGAGGCTGAACACAAGTAATTTATCATTATAGGGTTAGCCTGAACACATTGCTACATAATCCTAAAAGTATATGACAATTAATCACAACGTTGCTGGCACAGCAGCAGATGGTTATCCGACCTATATGAAATATTATATATGCTAGCTCACATAAAGTCCCCGCTCCAACATTTGGTGCCAAATGATCATGGCTCATCACTTGGTGAGTACAACAATGCTTCTCTACATGTGATGCTAACCCATATATAACAATTGGCAAAGACATCATAACCTTAGTGCATTGAAGCCACTTACCAAACATTGCTAAGAATCAAGGTTCTGTGCATCAGTAATGGTGGTACAAGTCCAAGTCTTGTGTCCACAAGTTATCATGTCAATTAGACAATATCATATATATGCACAGGGCAATAAATATACAGAATGCATAAAGATAAGACATAAATGATGATTTACAATATAAAATGTACGACATATTTACAACCGTAAGGGAAGGAACATAACCCTTCACGGAGATGCAATTTTTTTTTTTTTCAATGTGGTTCATGGAACACCCTCTTTTTTTTGGTACCCTGTTACATCCACGGTAACCTCCCCGGGGTCCGGAGACATAGGAAGGGCGGTTAATTGGCTAATAGACCTCCTGAAGAGCTCAGCGGCTCACGTAAGAGCAAGTGTCACTGGCGGGACTTGAACCTGGGTGGAGCGAATAAGAATCCAATAACTCAACCACTCAGGCTAAACCCAATTGACAGCAGAGATACAATATTTATTAAAAAAAATATGTTAATATTATCATATAATAAATATAGTATTGTTTATGGGGGGGCATTAATGCTGCATATGAATTATGTCAATCTCATCAAACATATAATTCAGGGCCCTATGTTCATCATGCTTTGAACACAGGCCATTAATGTGGCAATGCTCTGCCTCCACCACTAGACCACTGCCCAACAGACAATAGTGACTCTGTGAGGTATATTATGTAGAAAGCGGGGTAATCTTCACTTTTGACCATGGCCGAACTTATATTGCAATCATTATTGTATTTCCAGGTTTGGCTAAAAGCCAGCTTTGTTCTCTCTTGGGAAATGTGCCCTACTTCTATGTTGTGTATAAATATACAATTCTCATTTGAAATTGATTATTATATGATTCTTTTTCATTCTTAAAGTGACTTGCTTAAGGGCACTTATCAAGTGCTGCACTCTCTTATGCTTGCATTTATTTCTCTCTCTGGCGCACTTGTTCTTGGGTTCACTCTCTCTCTAGGTTTGCACTCCTTTGGCTGATTTCTCTTCAAGCATTGCACTGCCCTGGTGCTGGTTTATTCTCTTTATTACAAAATTTGGGTTTGTGTTCGTCCCATTATATTCTATCGCTATTTCTTGTGAATGTCAGCATGGTTTCAGAACAGTAGTGAATCTCACTTACTCAATTCAATAGCTAATCTAAAAGATGTTTGGCTAGTGGCATTGCTTAAAGCTCCTTTATGACTGCAGAATTATGGTTTTTTGGATCATCTCTTTTTCTAGGGTTTCCAAGGGTTTAACCCAATCATCTCTTATTTTAAAGCTTCCTGGGGTTTAAACCCTCCTTAAGGCCAACATAACTTTTATGGGGTTTCCTAGGGTATACCATTTAAACCCTCATTCAAGGCCAATGGTATTGTTCTTCCTTTGTCTTGCAGTCAGAGGCAAGAAGGCCGTACCCCTCTTTCTCTAGGGCTTTTAGCAAGGCCAAAGTCTGAAGGATTTACAAAGCCTTTTTATTTGTGTTATTGTTGAACCTGGTGGACTCATCCTACAATGCACATCTCATTGGGCACTGCACATATTGGTCCTACTCCACATCATAAGAATTTTGGCTAGTTCGATGGTTGTATAGGAAATAAATGATGGTTTTAAAGTGCTTGCCATAGTTTACTGTGATGCAAAACGTGCTGCTCAGCCTCTTGAGTTGGTTCATAGTGACATTTGTGGGGCATATGACCACTTGTTCTTGAGGGAGCTACGTTCTTCCTCACCTTATTTGATGAAGTTCCTACTTGAGATCTACAAGGATCTTTTTCACTACTTATAACGTTTCACCTATAGACAATTCTTAACATGTTTCAGTGAATGTTGCAAACATCATGTAAAATATCAGAAAATATCGGCAAACTTTAAAAAATATAAAAATATTCATTTTTTTCAATTTTTAAACATCTGAAGCAGTCCCCTCCCTCAAGCCCTTTTATGTAACAGTGGATAACCCCTTTGTTCTCAATCCCCTACTTTCCCTCTTCAAACCGAGCAAAAGAATCCAAAAAACTCTTGATTTGCTCAATATTTTCCAATTTATCACAATATTTTGCTAATATATCGCAATATTTTCAAATTTTGAAAAAGTCTTGATTTTTTCCAATGATAATATTGTCGAGCTAAGAGAATCACAATATATCATGATGTTGGTGATATTTTTGTGATATTTGCAACACCGGTTTTAATGGATCTCTCTCCTTCACATTATGATGTTGATCCTCCTCTTAATCCAACGAGTGTTTCCTCAAAAAATCCTCCTATAGTGCCTAGAAAGATAGATTTTCATGACAAGGTCCTTACGATTTTCATGATGAGGTCCTTAATGATGACTCATTAAAAACCTATTATGTAGAGGTCCCTTCTTTTATACCTCCATCAATGACCATCTTCACTCTCTTGTGGAATTGCAATGGTGTGGAAGTTATCGCGTTCAAGGGGATTGTAAATTTGCATGTTATGTCTTCTCTATGTGGCCCTCATTCAACATTAAGGGGGATGTGAGTCTTATGATGCAATAATGCTTTCTCTTTCAGGCCCCCTTTTCAGATTAGAAGGGCATGTTGATAATAAGGGTTTAATCATCATTTTCAATCACAAGTTACAACTAGCCTTATATTGAGTTGGGTATCTATACACCCACTCTGATTTGTGTTTAGGTCATGGCCAACCTTATATTTAGTTGGGAATTTATATACCCACAATCATTTGTTTTGCCACCACAACCAACCTCATATTGAGTTGGCTCCTTATACACCCTCTCATTTGTATTTTGGCCACAACCAACCTTAAATTAAGTTAGGTATCTATACAACCACACGCACCTGTATTTCAGCCCTGCATGAGTCCCTTCTTCTATACTTTTGCCAGTGGCCATCTTCACCAATTTGTGGAATTGTAATGGTGCACGAGTTATCATGTTCTCTGTGTGGGCCCCCTTCAGCATTAAGGGGGGGATGTAAATCTTGTGATGTAATAATGCCTTCTCTTTGACACCCCATTTTCAAATTAGAGGGGGATGTTGAAAATGGGGGGGTAATCTTCATTTTCAACTACGAACAACCCTATATAGAGTTAGGTACCTATACACCCACTCTCATTTGTATTTCAGTGGACCTCATATATAGTTGAGAATCCACACACCCACACAAATTCGCATTACTGCCACAAGTACAACTGACCTTATATTGCATTGGGTCTCTACACACCCACTCTCATTTGTATTTCATCCATGAGCAACCTTAAATTGAGTTGGGCATCCATACACCCACGCACATTTGTATTTTGGACACAGGAAACCTTACATTGAGTTGGGTATCTATACACCCACTCTCATTTGTATTTTGACTAGGACCAACCTTATATTGAGTTGGATATCTATACATCCACTCTCATTGTATTCATCATTTTTCTACATGGCCCCCTGTTCATCTTATGGGGATCTTTGTATATGTAAGCTCATAAACCCTTTTGGGGAAAGCACCCTACTCTCAAGTTGTGTATAAATGCTCCGCATTCCTTTGTAATCATTTATCATGTCATTCTTTTCATTCTTAATAGAGTGATTTGCCAAGGGGAACCTATCAGGTGTTGTGCTCTCTTTTGATTGGATTTATTTCTCTCTCTAGCACACTTGTTCTTAGGTTCTCTCTCTCTCTCTCTCTCTCTCTCTAGGGTTGCACTTCTCTTGGGTGATTTCACTTCAAGTGTTGCACTGACCTAGTGCCAGTTTGTTCTTCTCTTTATTACAAAATTTGGGTTTGTGTTGGTTCACATCAATTCTCTCGCTAGTTCCTGTGAATCTCAACACAAATCACCATTTCAAGAAATAATTTCACCTTCAAGAATTGAGAAATTGATCATTGAAGAGGAGCAATTACATAAACACCTTTTGTAGATGATGAGGAAATCTTAAACTTTTCCTTCTTTTGAAAACAATCAAATTAGTCAAAAGCGGAGCATGACCAAAGACAAACTCAATGTCTATTAGAAAAGAACTTAATAAATTAATGTTAAATACTCATTGTAAATATGTGTAACATATCTAGCCATTTGGTACTAATCTGTAAATTGTCAAGTATCCTAGTGTACAAGTCATCACAACAGATCTTAATGTTTTAATTTTATTTCCCCGGTTTGTTAACTCATTGTGCAGAGTCTAAATTCATCTTTGATGTCTTATCTCAACATATATCTCTACATTACATATATGAGCATTGTGCTCTTGTGCAATTGTGGATTCATGTAGTTAATCAATCACAGTGCTACACTATAGTTCAGATTTTACTAAGAGATGGTCATAATCTTATAGAAAAGCATTCAGCCAATAGAAAGACTAATCTAAACGCAACAAACATCAAACTCACGATTGGACATCTATAATATACTTAAACCCAGAAATTCAGAGCGAAGATAGAAAATCACAAGAGAGAAGAGATAAAATAGATAGCTATGTTCACTTGCCTCTTCAAATACAATGATAATCCTTGACTCACATTACGTAACTTACTACTCTATATATAGTGTTTCAATAGCCAAAGGCCTAACTATTTGTGGTCCAACAATTAACGAGGGTCAACCACCTCAAGGCCTTTATTCCATAAGGAAGGCCCTTTCACATTAAGACAGTACCCACTAACTAACTAATGGGCCTTGTTATGCCATATATTGTATGGGCATAATAGAACTTATTTTTGTTTTCAGCATTCCAGACTGGGGGGGGGTGAACGGTGCGTATAGCTTTTTATAACTTTTTCAACTTTAACAATCATCAACAACTTATTCAATACATCATTCATTAATGCATTATCACATTATCAGCATTATTAACAATTACTGCTCATCATATCATCATCACATAGGAAGCATATCAAAAACACAGTACACAAGATTTTTACGTGGAAACACAAGTCCTGGGGGAAAAACCATGGAAGCCATTATAATAATAATTTACCAGCAACAACCGGAAGCAGGCAAGAACCCCCTTTGTTACAAAGACTTCAATTGTCCAGCTACAACTGGAAGGAGGCTACAACGCCCTGGTTTACAAGCTACAACCTGACGGAATCCTTAGCTCCCTAAATTTCCTTGCCTCGTCCTACCACCCTGATATGAAGATAGAAACTGAACTACTGAACCATAAACTGCACTGATCTTGCGGACCTGTTATCCAACACCTGTACCACACTGCACAATCTGTACCACATTGCACAACCTATATCACACTGCACAACCACTGTCGCTGCTCATCAACTGACCACTGCTCATCACTTGTTCACTGCTCATCAACTGTCCACTGACCAGTGCACCACAACTGTGCCACACTACTCATCAACTAACCAATCAATCTATCTGCGCCAATCAATTTGTTGTTCACATCATCCGACTTAGTCAATCTAAGTCTAACCAACTACGCACCAAAATCTGAATCTGCTGCTGATAACCTCTGCACTCTGATCATTGTCAAATCATCCCTGTATACCAACAAGTCATTTTACTTCCATACACTGCTCATGTACATCCTTGTACACCTCATCTTGCACAGTCACTGAACAAATAATCCTTCTCTACATCCATTGAACATAAGGCATGCATCGTCATGCATCATCATCATAGGTATGCATCATCGTCATAAGGTATGCATCATCATTATCAAATATGCATCATCATCATCTCAGTGTGCACCGTGTATGCATCATCAACATCAAGTATACATCATAATGCATAGGAGAGCATCATCACACTATGGTATGCATGTACATCATATTGTATAGGAGTGCATCAACTTCATAGAGTGTACATCATTATCACATGCATTATCATCATGAAGTGTATAATATCATAGCATAAAGGTATGCAACATCATCATCATATCCTCCATAATTACTTCAAATATATATATACCAATATATAGGCTCACATACTAATATCAAAGATGAACTCTATCCATGAGAGACATGTGCCATTACAAGAGAAACCCAGAAGCATGAGCCATACATGTTTGAAGATCATAAGACGAAGAAATAGTAGACAAACCAAAAGAAACTCTAGATCATGTCACAACATAGCCCTCATAACAAGCTTTCCAACGAGCCAAGAATTTTGTAATTCCGATTTCGTATGAGAAAGTTATGCCAATTTGAGTGAAGATACCCAAAGATTTCTCCTCCACAAAATTTCGCACTTTTCTCCGAGAGTTGCGAAATTCCAATTGATGAGCAAATGAAATGTTTGATATTACCTTAAACTGGGCCGACATGCAATTCAAAATTACAAATAATTAAATTCTCTTTTGTTTGGTCGGCTCACCCAAAAAGGTGGGGTACACCAACTTCAAAAATTCATATCTCTTCAACCGTAAGGAGTTAGAAGATGCTCCACATATCAACGGAAATGGCTTGACGAGGACTAGCTCCCTATGATGGGTTTATTTGCAAATTATTGGTCTAATACCCTCAAATTCTTCAATATGTCCAGGACATCAAATACCCCACACATGAGGGTGCCAAAGACCATACCACCAACTACAAGAGTTTCAAAGTCTTCTTCAACATATCAAGGCACGTCCGTGGGCTCTACCTCCATCTACATCCCGATAGCCATATAACCACAAATAGGACCATACATCACCATGGTTCAAAACCCAAGGAACCACATGCAAGGGTTTCAAGGACTCTTTCAAGGATATCATATAGTATTTAAACAAGATACTTTCCATGGACTTCAAGCCCATCACATAGGACTCCATCGCCAAGTGATGAGGGCATCATGACCAAGGATTCCATCATATCAAAGGCTCCAACAATCATCGGCTTACAAACCACCATATGTATGGATTCTAAGACCCAAATCATTTCCAAATGCACCATCAATGATCATATAGTGTCCAAGGGTCATCATGCGGCCATTTATGTGGCTGCCAGACCTTCTCATGCATAATGACCATCTCCAAGGGTTCCATGACCCCAACAAGGGATACACTCAAGATCTTCAACAAGGGTTCCAAGTCTTCATCAAGTCATTAATGACCACATCATCACCTTTAAGGGGACAAGGATCATTAAGCCATCAAATGTGGGTCCAAGGGCTTCTTCATCAAGCAAGGGGCTTCATAAGCTTCTTCAACCACCTCAACCACACCAGCAGACCTCCAAGGGTCAAGATCCATCATGACATCACCTGTAGGGTTGCTAGACCTTCTCCTAGGTTACCATGACCTCAATAAACACAAATGACCACTGAAAGGGTCATTTGGACTCTTGCAACTTCTTCAACACTTTTGTAGCATACTGGGGCATAAGTTGTGGTACTGGGAAACCAAAGAAACAACTAGGGAACCGTAAAACATCCTTGGGGTACTTAAACACTCTACAGGGTGTTCAGGGCTTTTGTCATTGTCCCAAGGGCTCCAAGGGCTTCAAACTTGGGCTTGGACAAGATCAAAAGGTCTCTTTAGACACTGACACTTACTTAACCCTTAGGGGCTCCTTAAGGGGCACTAAGATATGTTGGAATCAATGACTATACACTATTGGCATCAATGACAACTTAATCAACACTATTTGTGGTCCAACTATTAACGAGGTTCAACCACCTCAAGGCCTTTATTCCATAATGAAGGCCCTTTCACATTAAGACAGTACCCACTAACTAACTAATGGGCCTTGTTATGCCATATATTGTATGGGCATAATAGAACTTATTTTTGCTTTCAGCATTCCAAACTTCGATGGTTACAGATGATATCAGTGTTGTGATGATTATGATATGATACCATTTTATGATACTATGCCATGCCAAAAGATCTGCTATGATGATGATATGCTACTAGATGTTGTATTTTGTTACCTCTACGTGATGATGCATATGGTTATTTCAATAAGTTTAGCTAGTAATATCAATCAATGTTACACGACTCGGACTCGACAAAAACTTGGCTGGCATGTGACTCGTCGACTCGGGAAAGACTTGAGACAGACTCGGTAAGACTTGGCAAATAGGAAAAAAACTTAAAATATGGTAAATTATGAGCACAAAAAAGCGGTTAATGGCATTTCCAATCCAATCTTTGAGGGCATCAAATTACCCCCCATCAAAGGGTGACAAAGGCATAAGAGAAAGGCCTCCTATGATCCAAGTACAAATAATCCTTAGTTGAGGTTAAAAAGATGAAATAAAACTATGATCCTAAGCTCTAGACAGAGTATATGGATAACCCTAAATCCAAAGTTGTGCAACCATATATGTGCATATCAACAATTGCCATGGAGTGATCATATTCCCATTAACAGAAATACAAGAGAAGAAATATACAATCAATCTAGTAGACTCTGACAAGCTCGTGATTGATATGTGCACAAATTAAGCATCTCTCTATGAAACAACATTTCAGATAGGGATATATGAAGAACAAAGACAGATTCTCCTGCCCCCATGTCTTGGAACAAATAATAGTACTTCTCTTTGATCTCATAAGAAAGTGTGCATCTGAAAATGAAATGCACTTCATTCTCAACCTCCTGAAGGGAACAATTTCTGTAGATCCTTTCCTCCCGAGATAAGTAATGATCAATTTCAATGTGGAACTGATGCAAGCATACTCTGAATTGTCTGAGAGCGAATCTAAGGCTATGTAACCAATGATGCAACAATTACTTAGGATGAATAATCTTTTTCTATTCGGGAGTCTTTTTCTGTGCATTTTGGCAAGTCTGATCAAGTATGAGGCGAGTCTCGACAATTCTGGGCAAGTTTGTCAAGGGAGACGAGTATGTGCCGAGTCTCAACGAGTCTGGGCAAGTTTGTCGAGGGAGACGAGTATGTGTCGAGTTTGGCGAGTCTGTGGCGAGTCTTGCCTAGTTACTTGTTCTGGGATCTGACTCGAGCAAACTCACAAGCACCCGTGAGTCTTCAACGAGTCGTGCTACACTAGTATCAGTCATACGCTGACATGGGTGAAGGATTTTTGACTTATTTATATACCATGGACCAAGATGACCCTTGGTTTTGCAACAATTATTCCCCCTTCTTCGGTTTCATAATTGGCCATTTCCATTATCCATCAGCATTTCACTTTGAATCTACATCCTAATGGTTACTAATTTGACTTGATAAACTCTTGACCTCCCCCCTTTGTATTCCCTTCACCACAAGTGCCTCCATGTTTTCCTTATGTCCCAAGCAATATAATTTTCATCTCTTTCAACTTTAATTTCATAATTGATTTCATCCCACAATTATAGCATCATTCATTTGCAGTGGAAAGTAAGACAAGGATCACTGAAAGATAACCATGCACAAGAGACACAAAGATTTATCTTGGGAACCCAAAAGGAAAAAACCCAACAAACTTTTCTCAAAAGAAATTAATCCAATACAAGAACAATACCAATCATGAAGATTAAGCCGTAGCACAAAAGTGTGCCCTTCTTCCACAAGAAACCTTAGCGGACCTTTGAGAGAGATAGCAAACTGGTAATAGATAATAAAATAACCCCAAAAAATTACTTCTAGTGATCTTCACTTGTCCTCCTTAAGAAGTGCACACCAATTGAGAGAGATGAGCTTGTTCAATGTCACAAATGAAGTGTGAGAACACTTCTATTTATATTCTTCAGTTGACTAGAAAATTCCCCAATGGGGCCGACTTGTCTTTTCTCCACTGGGGCTGACTTGCTAGTTTAATATTCATCTTTTATTTTATCTTTATCTTCTAGGATCAATTTACCCCTTGTGTTGGGGTAGTTGTGCTCTTTCTTGCCTTCCACTTTATCTGGGACTTCTTCATTGGATTGTTTTGACTCCTTCGTTATTTCATCATCATAGAAAGGTTCTTCTTGTTGTTATCTCCTCACATGCAGATCAAATTCTTCCATAGAGCTCTAATGTTGATTTGACCACACTCTAAGAAGGCCTGGGACCTGGACACTTCTTAGAGCCAATGTCAAGTTCAACATTAGATTAAGCTTTGTCTAATATACAAGGAGATAAGATCCCCTAGTAACATAGACAAGTCATCTCACTCTATAAGAATAGATCACTCCCACTACAAAGCACTCCCACATAGAGTATGCAATGTGACCTCTAGCCTTCTAACACTCCAGTCAATCCACATGGTTGGACAAAGGCTAAGCATCCGAGCCTCAAGACACATAGTCAATAGGGCTACGACGACGCCATCCTCTACCTGGGTTGCGAACGCATCTAGGAGAATGAGCTATAGAATGTTTGCCAGAAAGGATAGTCCATACAAACTGTACGGTCCTCAAAATTTGTGCCCGACTTTTCTTGATTTATGTGATGTGTATAGCCTCGATTTGTGTGCTTGTTGTACCTTGCTGTACGGCCTCGAAATCTGTGCCACTGTACTTTGTTGCTACCTCAGGATTCGTGTTGTGCTGAAACTCTCACCACCTCGATTTATGTGCTGCTCAATAAATGCTTAGGAAGCTGCCTCGAAAATCGTGCCCTCTCTCTTGCTCTATTCTTCACTCTCTTCTCAAAAAAAAGTGAAATGAAAAATGCCTTTCCCTTGCTTTTTGAGTGAAACCCTAGGGTGAGTGAATGGCCATCTAATCCAATGGCTCAGATTGGTTTAGATGAGTGGATGAGAATAAATGCTCTTTTAATTCTCATAAAAATTAATTTCACTCACCTCACCTAAATTTATCAAAAAGTAACTTTAATCCATAAAGTTAAATTAAATGCTCATCTCAAGTCATTTAAGACAAGGGTCACTTTATTTCCCCCTTTTAAGTGACTAAGGCAAAAGTCACCTAGGGGAACACTTTCCTAGGTACAAAATTCAACACTCCCTCTTACCGAGGAAGGTGTTCTGCACCACTCCCAACTTGTCCTTAAAGAAGAGAAACTTGCCCCACCCCAAGGATTTTGTCAGAATGTTTGCAACCTGCTCATCAGTGGAAATGTAATGTAACTCCACAGCTCCTCTCTGAACATAGTCTCGGATGAAGTGGTATCTAATCTCTATGTGCTTTGACTTGTCATGAAAAACTGGATTCTCAGATAGCTGGATGCAACTCTGATTGTCACAGTAAATCACCGTGGGCCTCAGCTCCTGACCAAATAAATCTACCAATAACTTGCGAAGCCACAGTGCCTCACAACTAGCCTGACTAGCTTCCATGTACTAAGCCTCAGCAGAACTCAAAGCAATGGACTTTTGCTTCTGACTAAACCACGACACTGCTGCCGAGCCCAAACTGAAGCAACAACCGAAAGTGCTCCTTCGATCCATCACACTACCTGCCCAATCTGAATCCGTGAAGCCAACCAAACTAACACCACCTGAACTCCTGTAGTCCAAACCAAAATCCACTGTTCCTGCAAGGTATCTCAACACATGTTTCGCGGTTGTCCAGTGCACTCGCCTAGGCTCCACCATGAACTGACTGAGAGTGTTCACCGCAAGACATAAGTCCGGCCTGGTGTTGACCAGATACATCAATGAACCAATGAGGTGACGATATAATGTAGGATCTACCAACTCTCCCTCAAAAGCATGAAGCTGCTTCCAATTGGTAATCATAGGCGTGGACATAGGCCGCAATCCTCCATCCGAAATCTCCTCGGAATATCTGCAGCATAATTTCCTTGTCCCAGAAAAATATGACCAGGCTCCTACCAAACCTCCATCCCCAAATAATAGTGCATCAACCCAATATCTGTCATCTCATACTCTGAAGCAAGATCTCTCTTGCAAGCTGCAATGAGACGCTCCTCCCCTGTGATAAACAAATCATCAACGTACAACAGAAGAATGAGTGGATCCCCATGAACCACAATGAAGTAAAGATTGGGATCAGCCTCACTCTTCTAAAATCCCATCGACATCAAATATGCATCAATCCTGGAATACCAAGCTCGAGGAGCTTGCTTCAGACCATACAAGGCCTTCTTCAGCCTACACACATGAGAATCCCACCCATGAATCTCAAAGCCCTGAGGTTGCTCCAAATAAACCTCCTCTTGCAGAAGACCATTGAGAAATGTGGTCTTCACATCCATCTGGTGGATCTTCCAAGCCATCTCTGCTGCCATGGAAATCACTGCTCTAATGGAAGAATATCGAGCAACCGATGCAAAGGTCTCATCATAATCTACTCCCTCTATCTGTGAAAACCCTCATGCCACAAAACAAGCCTTGAACTTCTCCACACTGCCATCTGCAGCATGCTTCACCTTGTAAAGCCACTTGGAAGTCACCACTGACTTCCCCTCTGGTCTCAGTACAATCTCCCATACATCATTCCTCATGATGGAATGGTACTCTTCCATCATGGCATCTCTCCAAACCTGATGTTGAGAGGCCTCCTCAAAAGTAGAAGGCTCCGACTCACGAAGACTAGCAACTAGTGCCATACCCAATCTGTCAGGCATCACAACTGTCCTAACTAACTCCTGGGGCCTACCAAATGACTCTGCTTCCTTCAAGGTCTCCCAAATCCATTTAGGCTTCCTCTTCCCTGAAGGTGGCTCCCAAACCGGTCTATCCTCATCTGAAGAACTGCCAGAAGTAGATGGCCCAAAAACTGTGAACCAGTAGCAGGTGAACCCAAAGATCCAGAACCTGCAACTGGTGAACCTGTAACCTGAGATCCAGAACATGTCCGCAAAATACCTGTTGGCTAAACCACTGTACCTGTAGAACCTGTGCTTGTAACCTGTGGACCAATAACTCCGGAAACCTATGATCCAGTACTCTGAACAGAAGATACCTTTATCACCTGAGGTGTGGGAGCTCATGACTCCTCATACTCTAACTCTCTAGACTTCCTAGAGGCTCTCTCCTCCTCAAACCTCACTTCCCGCCTCACAACAACTTTCCTGAGTGCAGGAAGATAAATGCGGAAAGCCTTCGAAGTCTCATCATAGCCCACAAAGATGCCCTTCTCTGCAGTGGGATCCAACTTTGTCCTCTTCTCAGAAGGGACATGAGAGTAAGTCAAACAGCGAAATATGTGAAAATGACCAACCTCAGGCTTCTTGCCCATGAACATCTCCTTAGGATTCTTCCTCCCCAAGGCATGGTGGGGACTCTTGTTCTGAAGGTAAACAGTTGTACTACAAGCCTTTGCCCAAAGAAAGAAAGGAAGACTCATATCATGAAGCATAGCTCTTGCTGCTCCCACAATAGCCCTGTTCTTCCTTTCAGCCACTCCATTCTGCTCAGGAGTATATGTAACTACCAACTATCTCTGTATGCCCTCCTGCCTACAAAACTCATCGAAATCATTGGAGGTATACACACCCCCATTGTCTGATCTCAGAACCCGAATCCTCCTCCCTGTCTGATTCTCCACAAGAGCTTTGAACTCTTGGAAGGTCCGCAAGACATCAACTGACTTCTTGCTCCTCAAGAAATAGATCCAAGTTTTCCCGGTATAGTCATTGATGAAAGTCACTTAATACTCAAAACTTGTCAAGGAAACAGATGACATAGGACCACATAAATCTGACTGAATCAAATCAAGCACCCCTGCTGACCTGCTGTCACTGCTCGGAAAAGCAGTTTTGGTGTACTTTCCCAAAGCACACCTTCTGCATACATCATTGTGCTCTGTGCTGAACTCTGGTAGACCTGTAACCATACTCCTCAACAATCTCAAAGTTGGGTGATGCAAATGGGCCATCCTCCGATGCCATAGCTCGCAAAGCTCACTGACGTTGCTGTGTGCCAAAGCATGTTGAGGCCGAAATAAGAGCTTGTATAGTTTCCCGCATCTAATCCCAATGTCCAAAGAGGTAGACGGTCTTGCAGTCTTGGGGAATATATGTACATGTCCATCCGTGAAACAAACCCCAAGACCCCTATCCTCAATAGTAGAAATTGATACCAAGTTCTTTTTCAGCCCAAGGACAAACGACAAATCCCTCAAAATCATAGGACTCATGGAATCCCTCTGAGAAGTAATGGTCCCATGACCAACTGCTCTGACAATCGTGTCATCTCCCAATACAACCTCCACATCTACACCTGTCTGTGAAAGCTCAGAGAACATCTCTCGAGTATCCGTCATGTGACTCGAAGCTCCGCTATCAATATACCAAGTGCTGGTGGTAGATGCACCCATCTGATGGCCAGTCAACAAAGAATACTCCATCTCAATATCTAAATCAGTGCTGGTGATAATAGAGGCTCTCTCTCTCTCAACATGTCCAGCACAAAGAGAAAACTCTCTCTGAAATCTCTCTCCAAAATATCAATCTTTGTTGAGGCTGTTGTCTGTTGCTTCTTCTTCTTCTTTGGACACTATGAAGCATAGTGCCCAAATCCCTAACAAGCAAAGCACTTGACTTCGCTTAAGTCTTTCTTCTGCCCACCCTACTGTTGCTGCTACTGCTTAGCCCCACCTGCTTGGGGCCCTTCTTGGATTTGTTCTTTCCTTTTGCAATTAATGCCACATTATCCTCATCCTCCCTACCCTGTGAAGAGCTTCCCTGCACAAGACCTCTCTTGGTCTCCTCCTGTACAAAATCATCCCACAGCGTATCCCAGGAAGGTAAGTTCTCCCTGCCAACTATAGCCTGCACAAACACTGCCCATGGCTTGGTCACACCATTTACTGTTGTCCGCACTAGCTCAGTGGCTGAAACTACCTCCCCAACTGCAGCAAGCTCATCTCTAACCTGAGATATCCCAATAAGGTAAGATGTCACTCCCTCTGCACCATTCATCTTTATACCCTTCATCTTCTCTCTTAAGACCATCTTTTTGTTCTCATTAGTGCTCTAGTATAAACTGGTTAAAGCATCCCACATTTTATATGCACGGTCTTTACCTAAAATATGTGGAATAATGTGGTCTTTAACTGCATCTAGAACAATTCTCCTAGCCTTACAGTACTTCTTGTTGAAAGCTGCTAATGCCTGTGCATTTGTAGCAGCGGAAATCTGAATAGGTTTAGCTGTAGTATTGTTTACCACTTCATCCCATAGTTCATTTTCCTCCAAGATAAGCATTATCCTAGCCTTCCATGGAACAAACTTCCATGTCCCATCTAGCCTATCTTCCAACCTAAGTCTTGTAGCCATCTCACTGCCAACTCAACAAGATGTTGCCCACTGGCAAAAGAATTCACTGACAGTCTGAAATAAATTTAGTTTTCTGCCCACCAAGCTCTGATACCATGAAAGTTTTCTGAGATTTCAACCCAACCCGATTTTCAAGTCAAATATTCATTGTTTAATGCCTAACCCAGTTTTGTATGATGGCTGGAAATAACATATAATTTTCAGACTTAGAAAACACTGTTGAAACTCAATTTTACAGACAGAAAATTAAATATAGAATGCACACCATGAAAATTTAAGACTCGGAATTTTTGGCTAAACGCCCAAGAAAAACCCACAAGGGGAAAACCTGTCCGAGAGAGAAATATTTATTACTTCAGAAAACTTCAGTACAGTAAAATTTACAGTCAAAATGCACTTATCTCAACCATTAAATTTCTCCCAAAAAGCTGCCTCGAAATATGTACCTAGTTGTCTCGATTTTTGTGCAAAAACCCAGAACCTCGAAAACAGTGCCTGCTGCCTCGATTTCTGTGCAGAAAGCAGAACCTCGAAATTTGTGCATGTTGCCTCAATTTCTGTGCAAAAAAACTAAACCTCAAAATTTGTGCCAAAAAAGACAATTCGTACAGACTGTACGGTCCTCGAAATCTATGCCAGACTTTTCTTGATTTTTGTGTTGTGTATGGCATCGATTTCTGTGCTTGTTGTACCCTGTTGTACGGCCTCAAAATCTGTGCCATAGTACTTTTTTGCTGCCTCGAGATTCGTGTTGTGCTGAAACTCTCATCACCTCGATTTTTGTGCTGCTCAATAAATGCTCATGAAGTTGCCTCGAAAATCGTGCCCTCTCTCTTGCTCTCTTCTTCTCAAAAAAGAGTGAAATGAAAAATGCATTTCCCTTGCTTTTTGAGTGAAACCCCAGGGTGAGTCAATGGCCATCTAATCCAATGGCTCAGATTGGTTTAGATGAGTGGATGAGAATAAATGCTCTTTTAATGGATGAGAATAAATGCTCTCTTTTAATTCTCATAAAAATTAATTTCACTCACCTCACTTAAATTTATCAAAAAGTAACTTTAATCCCTAAAGTTAAATTAAATGCTCATCTCAAGTCATTTAATGCAAGGGTCACTTTATTTCCCCCTTTTAAGTGACTAAGGCAAAAGTCACCTAGGGGAACACTTTCCTAGGTACAAAATTCAACAGTTATATATGACTCGCACTTATGATCAATTTGTGTGCATACATTACACTTTGACTTCTGATACAACATCATTTCAAATTTCAGAGCTTCAAAGACATCATCATATGTTCTTCAGACATCTACAATGGTTCCAATATTTGGTTAGACAATTTGACCAAGTTTGACTTTTTCAGCAGATTGACTTGTTCAACATGGCAGTATTACTAGTCAACAAGACTAGACAACGGGTCTGATACAGGTGCCACTCTCAGTTGTCAGATACTTTGGCTTTGGAAGTCCTCCGAATCAATTTCCCCTTGGTTTATGTCATTTATGGACTAATAGGCTTTAATTAAGACTTTTCCCTAAGTTTTGATTTAAAAAGCCTAAATCTAGATTTAATTATTTCGAGCAGATAAGATAAGATAGATAAGATACTTTTATCAATGTCCAATGAATGACCACAAACGTAGGTCAATGGGACTAGATGATACATCCAGTATGAGTACAATGTGGGAATGCAAATGCAACTCCTAGAAAGTGCCAAAACTAAGATAAAGAAGATAAAATAAAATAAAGATACAAGCAGTAGTAAAGCCTCGTAAACATGTATAAAATCATATCAAAGGTATTTGATGCAAAATAAAAAGTGAGTTTGTCCGAGGCTGGACAGCTCAAACCAGTCAAAAACCTGTCAAGAAAGAGGAAAAACACGAGAGAGAGTTGAAGATGGATCCAATGATGTCAGGATCTCTTGGGCCTGATGGTCGAGGCCAAGGGGGAAGAACGGGGCGCCTTCTTGTTGGCATTGTTTGGCATTGTCAGGTCTCTCTGGAGCCATCGAAATGTCCGACTATATGACCCTAGGGGTGTAGGAGTGAGGAATACTCCTAACATTTGAGGTCGAAGGAAAGAAACTCTGGATAAACAGTTGGTTTTCTTGTTGAGGCTAGGAGGAAATCTGGCAAACGGAGAGGGCCCCGCTCTAGATCCGTTTGGGCCCGATCCCTCTAGTGCTTTGAGAATGAGTGGACTGGTGTATAGTTCGGCAACTTCGAACGGTCTCAATAAAATCAATCGATCTCTAAGAGGGGGAGGTTGAGGGGAGACTTGAGGTCTCAACACTCTACTATCGAAGATACTTTGGGACTCTGCTCAGCACTTGTTGCTCCGATCCAACGAATCAACAATAAAATAAGAGGTCATCGTCCTGGTCCTCCCAAGGTAGGGTAGGGTATGTAGGAACTGGGACCTATGGTTGAATATTTCCTTGATGAAGAGGGTGAGGCATTGTTGGTCCCAATGTCGAAAAAAGGTAGAGAGGGTGGCCCCTAAAGTCCATATAGAGGCAGGGATATCATCCTCTGATCTCATAGTATAAAGGGCACCTAAAGATGAGGTGCATCTCTATCTTTAGCTCCGATAAGTGGCACACCTGGCATATCCTATTAGATCGTGGTAGATGGTGGTCGTCTCCACTCGGAGACGATGAGAACCGACCCGAAGATGTCCCAAGGGAATCCTGAGTGACTACATCCAATGTCTGTGTGTGTATGGGGGGCAGACAATAGTGCCATCCTGTAACTCTAGGAAGTGCTCAAGGTAGAAGGACATCTTTGAGCCCAAGCTCGTCGGAGGTGAAATCTATTAGATTTTGGTAGCTCGACAAGTACTTCTACGTTGGGGTGTCTAACGACGTAGAAGTGGCTAAGTGAAACAATCTAGACAGTCTTCTAATAATGCCTTTTGTAATTCTTTATAGTCAATGGTGTTGGAGGGACCACGGTATTATGTGTCCTGTCGTACTGGTTGTCCCATGGTATTGACATAAAGTGATGTTATAAAAGAGTCTATTGAGAGTTGAAAGGAAACACAGTCAAGAGTGAGTCATATCTCTTATGGAGGTCATTGTCAATGTGTGTAACATCATTGATAGTGAGTGGTCAGTGAGTGATCAGATCTGAGAGAGGGAGTCTCTCAGAGGTTTGGGAGTGAGGGATTCACTCAAGCCAGGTTTGTTAATATTGATAAGGGTTTGGGCAAAGTTGCAGCAAGGGAGAGTCGAGAGTTGACTGAGATCCGGTGTGCATACCCCGAAGCCTGGTGTTGTAAGTGTTGTTTAACAAATCTGCAATAAAGACAAACTGTTTGTTGGTTTTCCCCATTGGGGTTTCTAGGGTGTTTCTTGTGTTTGGTTTTCTATGTATTGGTTAGCTTAGACAATGTGTTACAATGTTTAATTTTTCAGATGTGCACTGTGTTTGTTGAGTAAAATATGAAAGTGAATAATTAAACTGAAGACTGCTAATCAAATATGTTTGAGGGTTATTAAATTTCACATGGTAGTAGAGCAGGTCTGAGGAAACTTTGCACAAGATCGAGAAATAAAAAAGGGGGCGGATTTCTTACCGTTCAGCCACGATACGATTCGTACGACGCACGGATTAGGCTATCTATTGTTTCAAGGATCGGCCAGCCCGTAGGTTTGTCCAGGTGTTGTGGTAAACCAGCAACGAGGTGGACATTTGACAACTCGTGGCAATAAAACTTGACGACGAAGTGTAGCAATTGCTGCGTACAGAGGTCACAGGTCACAGGTCGAGGTTTTGTCAAACCTGCTAATACGTGGGGGCAAAGACAGGAAAAGAGCACACAGGCCATGGTCAATAGGCACGAGCTCGAACGAAACACGAGTCTACAGTAGATCGAGGAGAACTGTGTCGACAAAGAGCTCGGGCCGAGGGCGAAAGAGCTGCGTCGTTGGGGCCGGAAGTGGCTGCAGGACTCACAAAGGGTGGCCACAATAGCTGCCAGTTCGTGGAGTTGCACGAAAGCACGGACGGTTGAAAGAGGAGTGCCAACAGACAAGCTACGGGCCCAATAGAAGAGCCAGGCACAACCACAAGCTGCGTAGGAACAATCCCAATGATGGGAGTAGCCACCAACTGCTAGACATTGATCGTGCCGAAATGATTGGGCCACCGATGGGAGTTTGTTGACTGCGGCAGAAAGTTGCATACAACCGCCAACCAAAAAATCGTGCAGCCGCAAGACCGTCAGATAGCCAGCACGAGAGCTGGTGCAGAGAACAGGCTGCGAAGCGTTGGGTTGAGTCGCCAGCTAACCGCAAGAAGGCTCAGCCACCAGGAGACTACTTGCGTAAGATAGTCGCCGACTAGGCAGTAAAAGCTGCAACCACCAAGTCGAAAGTGTTATGGCAGAGTAGGGTTGTCACGAGAATAGATCTTACAGGCTCGGTGGGGCTATGACTGAACAATTGTTTTTACTGAAGGTAACAAGGCAGTAAACTTTTTGTGCCTACTATGGACATGTGAACGTTGGCAGAGGTGCTAAGCGTAGTAGCACTATTGACGGCTGCAGCAGTACGAGCACGTAATTGGCTGAGTTACGTGGTGTGTTTTGCAAGGTTTGGAGTGATGGCATCCAGTATCTTGTTTGAGGTGACACTAATGGATGAGGAGCACAGATCTTCATATCAAAGTGCAACAGATGCAGCCGAGAAGTCTTCCATTTCAGAGGGAGTAGCTGCAGCAGCAAAGGATGTGCTTGATCCTGGTGGAGTACCTTCCTCATTAAGAGGGAGTGTTAGATTTTGGTAGCTTGATAGGTACTTCTATGTTGGGGGTGTCTAGCAACATAGAAGGGGTTGAGTGAAACTCTCTAGACAATCTTGTAATAGTGTCTTTTTTAATTCTTTATAGTTAAGAGTATTGGAGGGACCATGGTATTATGTGTCCCATGGTACTGGGTGTCCCATGGTATTGACATAAAGTGATGTTATAAAAGAGTCTATTGAGAGTTGTAAGGCAACACAATTAGGAGAGAGTCATATCTCTTGTGGTGATCATTGTCAATGTGTGTAACATCATTGACAGTGAGTGATCAAAGAATGATCAGATATGAGAGAGGGAGTCTCTCAAAGGCTTGAGAGTGAGGGATTCACTCAAGCCGGGGTTTGTCAATATTGATGAGGGTTTGAGCATAGTTGCAGCAAGGGAGAGTCAGGAGTAGATTGAGATCTGGTGTGCATATCCAAAAGCCTAATGTTGTAAGTGTTGTTTAACATATATGCAATAAAGATGTTGAAAAAGTACCAAGGAAGTGTTTTCCACCTTGTGATTCCTAGGGGTGGATAAAACATTAAATGTGGTCCCTAGTCACTTTATTAAAGTGAGAAGCACTTTATATTTTTTAAAGTCACTTTATAAAGTTTGCTCATGGTCTAATTTTTAATTGACTTTATGAGAAATAAAGTGGGTGAGAAATTAAAAGGGTCATTAATGTACTTAAGTGAAAAGCCCATCAAATTCATTTAATAAATTATTAATGAGCTTTTAATGTGAGCCTTAGATGTAATTGATCCAAGATCTAATCTTGGCCATTGGATCTCAAGAAGAAGTTAGCATGAACAAAACGGGGAGAACCTAGGGATTGAGGCATTCATTGTTCACTTTCACCAAAGAGATTTCGGAGAGAAAGAGAGAGGAAAGAAGAGGAAGAAGGAGAGGTTGATTTCTTCCAAGAGATAGAGAGAAAACCCTAGCTCGATTCCCGAGGTTGAGGAAGAGCAAGCAGTTGGGCACAAAAATCAAGGCAAGACCGTACAACAATGAATCGTAATGCAGGCACAGATTTCGACCAGGCAACACAGATTTCAAGGACGTACAGCATTAAATACAATCCGTACAGGCACAAAAATCGAAGCAACAGGTATAAGAATTAATGTTGGCCATACATGCACAAAAATCGAAGCAACAGGTATAAGAATTAATGTTGGCCATACATGCACAAAAATTGACAAAATAGTTCGTACAGTTCGCACATGTGAGTTTGTACATGTCTGAATTGACACAGTTTTTGAGGCAGACGTACAGCAATCTGTTAGTAAGATGCTGGCACGTTTTTCAAGGCAGAAAAGGGAGATAAGTACTGCTATTATGAATTTGCAATTTGTCTCTAAAAATAAAATTTCTCTCCTATCAGGTTTTCCCTTCGGGGTTTTTCCTGAGCCAATTTGGCTAAAATTCTGAGTCTTTAAATTTTGTGGTTTGGCTGTCATAAAATTTCTGAGTTGTTTAAAGTTGAAAAAAATTCCATGTGTTTCAAGAAAAATTAAATTTTTATGCATTGAAGCTAATTTGCAGTCATGGGATTTGGGCATTAAACTTCGAGAAAAACCAAAACTTGAAACCGGGTTGGGGTTACAAAAATTTTCAAAAGACAGACTGTTTGTTGGTTTTCCCCATTGGGGTTTCCAAGGTACTTCTTGTGTTTGGTTTTCTTTGTATTGGTTGGCTTAGACAGTGTGTTACAGTGTTTAATTTTTCAAATGCACAATGTGTTTGCCGAGTAAAATCTAAAAGTGAATAATTAAACTGAAGACTGCTAATCGGATCTGTTTGAGGGTTATTAAATTTCACAAAATTCAAGTAACCCGAATGTACAATCTATAGATATCCTCTCTAATGGACTGGTTCAGTACTTGTCTAGGCGACAAGAGATGGATCGACGCATCTAGGGAGAATCTGAACGGGGGAAGGCACTCTGGAGAGATGGTCACTGACTAGAGAAGTCGAGATGCATCTGACAACCAATCATGTGCACGGCCTTTGGGGTGATCTGAAGCAATAGCCTCTGAGGAGCAAAGTGCAAGGTAAGGGTACCTCTCTCTCCTAGCAATGGAGTCTCTGAAAGATCTAACTCTCTGAAGGAAAGAGACCAAACGAAAGATAACCTCAAGGAAAAAGGGGTGGACGTCGAACTCTACTTGAATAATGGGGGATGCGAAACAATACGCTTGCAACGAATGATGCGCCTGAGAAGCAGGGTCTGAACTCTCTATTTGGGCCCAGTTTGTCTATACCAAGCTCGGTCCCCAGATCTCAGAAGCATAGAGAACTGGGTCTAATAATCTCCTCCATAGATAGAGTTTGGACGAGATGTCCTGAAACTAGTTCTAGAAGCATTGTCTCTCGATGAGTGTTAAGGAACCATAACCTTTGCTGAACCAAGGCTGGAGGGCCTGACGCATGCCAAAACGAGGCCACCTGAGTTGTACTCCTAGGTAAATGTCAGATGTGGTGATCTCAATCTCTTCCCCCCGAGAATAAAAATGTAGGTCTGTAAGAGAGCCCTTCGATGCATTGAAGACCATAACCTTCGTTTTACTTAGGTTGACCGTCAACTATCGAAGGTCACAAAAGCAGGCCAAGGTATCAATCTATCTCTGTAAGTACTCATGAGTAGAGGCCAACAACACCACGTCATCTGCAAAAAGAAGAAGGGAGATCAATAGCTCATGTAGAAGGAAACCATCACCCTCTTGGATGTGCTCATAGAGGAAAGACTAGCTCGTCAATGTAGATCCTGAAGAGGGTTGACAATGAGGGGGCACCCCTGCTTTACCCCAATGGGTACTCTGGATGAAGTCAGAAAGGCCATGTGCCATCTTGAGGCATCCCACAACTACTCATACAATCTCATGATGGCTTCCAGGAGAGTCTCAAATATGCCAATGTCGCGAAGTCTCTAGAATAATGCCTCCCTCGGCACTGTGTTAAACGCTTTCTGAAAGTCTACGAAGCAACTATAAACTTTCGAAGAGCAATGTCAGGCCTCCTCAATAATGGCTCAGAATGTGAAGATGTGATCAATCATCTAGTAGTCCAAGCAAAAATCGGCTTGCCCTCTAGCCTTGAGATGTCGACTCTGTAGCGCCTTAGAAAACCACTGATGTAAGACTATGGCATAGAGGTTGGGGAATGTATGGCCCACCATGATAGTCGAGTAGTTGTTTGGATCTGCGCTACTCCCCGATTTGTGGATGGGATGAATAATGCGTCTTTCCCAAGCAGGGGGGAAGCCAGAACAAACCACGTCGCACGTGTTTAAATAAATCAGCAATATAGCACTGAAGAAACTGGATGCCACGTTTCAAGAATTCAACCGAAAGACCTTCCTCGTCTACTCATGTTGGTACTCATAGCTCTAATTGCTCTCCTAATGTCTCGCTCGGAGAAAAGCTGGCAAGAGGAGGGGGGGGAGGGGATGCAGGTTGGGGGTTGTCTAGGGATGTCATAAAGGGAGGGTTGGGTGGGAAAACATGGTTTGGGGGTCAAGGTCAAGGGGGATGGCTTGGTGTCTAGGAAAGAGTGCCCGCTAGAAAGCCTTTGGGTATTGGCGGAGGGCTCCACAAAGCTCACGTCTCCTCTAGGAGAAAAATGTTCGCCTTTTATGACGAAGGAGTCTACGGTAGGCTTTGCGGAGGCTAAGGAAGGATGGGGAGTCATGTGTAGGGTGAAACAGAGTTGTTTATGGAGGGATTTGCGTTCATTATCAAACCAGCAGTTCATGGGGCAGAAGCCTAGGGTGGGATTATGGGTGTGCTGACGAGTAGAATGGGGGCAAAAGTCAAGGGCTGCCTCCTCAAGGACCATAGAGAGAATATCATATTTCGTTGTGGTTGTGTCTAATGAATTGAAGTGGGAAATGGGGGGTAGTAATTCCTTAAGGTGGGAGGTGTAGGAATCAGGTAATCTATATCAAAAATGAAGGTGGTGCAGGGGGATGGTGGTATCGATTGGGGAGGGGGAGGGGATGTAGAGAGGGAGAAGGTGAGGAGGGCATGGTCTTCCAGAGGAAGGCGAGATACTGAAAAGTTCTGAATATGTGGGAGAAGATTCTAGTTGTCCATGACATAATCTACCACACTGGGCCCCCCACTATGGGGGAAGCACGTAAAGTCCCCTGAGCCCAGAAAACAAGGGAGCTCGTTTAAGATCAATAGGCCATGAGACTCACCTAGCTGCAAAAGATGCCTCCCGTAGCTTTTGAGGGGCCCATACCTGTCCTAAAAACTCCTGTGAAGACCCATGGACTTCAGCTCTAATTCCTAGAGGCAAAGGACGTCCTCGATTCTGTCATGACGGGGTACTTGTAGGCATCTGGTGCGGGTGTTGAAGTCACCGAAAAGAATGACCTCCCAAAGAGTGGAGTAGTGGGAGATATCTGCATAAGGTTCAAGGAAAGGGTCCCCCTGGGACTCCCTATGAAGTGCAAAGGGTGATGAGTCTAGAGGGAAGTAATAGACCACAATGGAGCTATCCCGAAATAGGAGGCTATGCCAATGGAACCGGACCTACATAAATCTAGCATGCTCATCTGATGAAAGCATAGTTACCTAACTCTTGAGGGAGTCCCATATAAGACAAGCGACCCCCTTGGAGCCTCTAACGTTGTCTAGTCGTGTCTCCCGTCTGCATGATCATGTCTAGAGGTACCCATGAATTAGGCGTGGTGTCTGCATGGGACTCACATGTGTCTCAATGAGAAAAAGAAGATCGCGAGACCCAACTACATCACGAAGTGTGCCTGGTGAAGACCAAAAAGCACCATTGCAGTTCCAACAGCCAACGGAGATGGTGGACCTGCCCCCCCTAACATGTCCCCCATCTGGATGAGACCATCATTTGGCCCAAGGTCGGGAATATCTTGAGGGGGACGAATCATGAATGACTGCTTTGAGGTCTCAAATAACTGCCCATTTCCCTTCCTTCCGCCTTGTTGTAACCATGTCCCTAGCTTATTTAACTTCCATCTGTTGGGTTTTGGTGAGGTCAGCATCAAGGAAGATCATCTGTGTGGATGGGAGTGAAGTCAATCTTCTCCTAGCCCGAAGGACTCTAAGTCAGTCCTCTAGTGTCCAAAAACAGAGGAAGATTGTGAAGTTGGGTTCCATCCACGCACGCTCAAGAGTGAGGTCCTTCAAGTCCAAGGTGTCATGAAGGAAGGTGGTGCCAATCTAAAGGGCGGAGTTTAATGAGGCTGCAGGAGGTGGGATTCCTCACACTCTCAAATTAAGCTCTCGAGCTCGACGGAGGCATTGCTCATTTGACCTTTGATTGTAGAGCATTTGAGTCATTTCCAAGGTAAGTTGAGCATGTATTTTAGTATATATGATCTTCAAAGACTACAATGACTCATCACAGGGAATTGCCCTTCTTGGTTCACAAGGATTCATCAACTTTGGAATAACAGCATTTAATTAGAGCTTTTCCTAAGGTTCTGATTTTAAAAATGCCCAAGTATGGTTTGATTAATTAATTAATCAATAACGGGATATTCTTTTGATGATTTGGCATGGTGACTCATCTTCAAAGACTATGTGGAAGCCTCTTTGACTTTCAATGATTACTTGGCATCTCTTGGGCCCACTAAAGGAGGGTGAATTGACTAAAGAGGGCGCATCACTATGAGGGGCGAATTCACTTGAGGAAGATACATTGCATGTGTCCACTTGTCAATTCCCACACTATTTGGCATTGATGACTAGCTACTTGACATGATCTACCTTAGCAAGTTGTCCACTTATCACCTCATCTATTTGACATGGTCCGTTAGTGATTCGCCCCACTAAATAAGGTGACTTGGCATCTACATGAAAGCATCATTAGAATTATTGTAATATCATCCATTGATCTATTTTCTTGAGATCATCACTCCACTCATTGTAATAACCCATTGACACTTCCAAATTAGCTACTCCTTGTCTTATAAAAGGAGGGGTGATTTCATTTGGAAAGGGTCCAAATTTTGGGGAACTTGAATAAGAAACTTCTTTTTCTGAAATCTGTGTGTAATGTATTTCAAGTGATTGTGTTGTTGTGGATCGAGACTTCATGATGATGTTGGTAAACAACTATTTTAACTAAGGTAACATTTTGATATATTACTTTTCACGCAAGCAAAGGATCTTGGATTGCTAGTTTCCTCTAGGATTTAATGAGGTATTTGTCTTGAAAGAATTGAATTGTTTGTCCTACATTCTAATAGATCAAGTATTTTATTCTTGCATGTTGATCATAATTTGATCTAACTGAGCATTAACAATTTGGATTGCTGATCTTCCTTGTGTTTGGCGATTTATCTAGATTAAGTTGAAGCAAGGTGAATTCAAGAAAACCCTTGGTTATTTTATATGTTGAAGATCGAGAACCTCCTCTTCAACCATTTCTTTACCAATGTTGCTGTTATTGTTATGAAACACCTATGACTCCATAGCCCTTCCTTCACCATTCTCTAAAGGCGCTTGGTCTTTGAAACCCCTCTTTTCTCCATTCGCTCTCTCACTTTCTTTGCTACTCAATTTTCCATTATACTTGGCTAATATACAAATTCTCTCCTTGAGGGCATTTGCACCCCCTTCCTTTTCATCATTCCCGGCTCATAAAATCCAAGTTAAAGAAGAGAACCACACACTTAAATAACTCAAGAAGGATGACCTAAGATCTAAATGAACCACACTAAGCTAATGGTTATAATATCTTGTATTTTGGTTCATTGAATATGGTGAATGATTATAACTTGTTTATGCTAACAATCTTTACAGATATACTCTTTAAATAGCAAGTCTTTCTTTTATATTTGAATGTTGTAACATTGTGTAGCTAGTAGTTTTAAAGAGACTATGATTTACCTCACTACCTTCAAGTTATTAGTTGCATGTAAATCATCTCGCTAGCATTCAAGTAAGTTCTTTTACAATTGTTGTCCATAATTTCATCTCTACATCTAATAAACAGCAATATAATCAGTGTGATTGATCTTAGCATTGTGCAAATTTTAGGCTCATCTAAGCTAATTCTAATGTTGCAAATATCATGTCAAGGAATATATCGCCAAGGGTCTGGAAAGAAACTTATAGGAAATATCAGGGAAAATATCAAGAATTATAAAAAAAATATCGGCAAAAATAAACTTAGACCTCAAGAGTTATGAAAATATAGACAATTCGGCAACACAAAAAACTCGGGAGAAATCGGAGATATTTGTAACACTGGCTAATTCGCATCACTCTTTTATTGAGCTACTTTTGCATGTTTACTATTGTTAGGATCTGCTTCATATAGTCACACGTTTACATGTGTTAATGCTCTTGATTACTAGCATTGTATAATTCTTAGATCAAGTAACTCTTATCAAGCAAGATCCATACCTTTAATTTTGGTTAGATCTAAAACTATATGCTCACTATTGCTAGTACACATACATATAACACATCTTGATCGTATCTATCAACACCAATTCGTACTTGGACAAATAGTTGCCAATCATATTAGATTTAGCAAATTTGCTTTATTCTCGTTCAAGCAATGATTCAATGTTGATGTTCTATTTTCATGACATGGTTATTATTGATGTTTAAGCAATATTTCTTATAATCGATATGGGATATATAAGGCATTCTTACATGGGATACAAGACATCATATTGGGCTCTTGTGGGTTTGGGGTAGAAGACATGTTCCGGCATCTATAAAAATCAACAGGGACTGTTGTAAATCATGTGAACCTGCAGCTGGGGATTCATATTGGTTGTGAATACAATTGGTTTTTAAGTACAGGATGTGTCCTAGACATATTAAGGGGCAGTGTTGGCCACCGTTGTAACTCCTATTGATACACCATGCAAGTAATATCACATTAGGCAGGACTTGAACACGAAATTGGACTCCACGTACCTTGAGTATATCGGAAACACCCTTAGGATACCTGAAACTAGCATATCAATCGTCTTTTCATTATAGTGCACCGAAAACAACATTCGAGAAGATTACTCTTCACATACTTGGGTAGTTGGGTAATGTGGCCAAGGGCATGGTCAATCCTCCTTGGTTAGTGCTGAGAGAGATTGGGCCAAGCATTACTGTTGGACCCCACATGTAGATAGAAGAGCTACAACGGCATGACACTCCTTTTAGTCCTAAGCCAATGTTAGTCGGAGTAATCCTTGTCCATAATTTCATATACATGCTTAAACTTTTACATTTACACATGTCATGATATTTGAATGTTCTTGGTAGCTATGCACTCATACACCAACTTTCCTAAATTACCTTAAACTTCATCAAACTAGGGGATTTATATTTCAATCCCAAATTCTAACAAACCTTTGGCCTATTTTTCACTTCAAAGTGTGTCCTATTTCAATTCTTTTAATCCTAGACACTCTCAATTGGACTAGTACTTGTGAAAGCTAGCATTTGTTGGTTAGTATTAAGGAAAGTCTTGGGGTTCCCTTTTGGTAGTGTCACATTGGTTGGGAGATCCCATAGTTTTTCTAGGTTAGTAGTTGGTTTTCCTTGCAATCAATTGGCTGCTAGGTTGTGCAACAACGGGCCTTGTGGCATTGTACATTGATAAATTAGGGGGGTAAGGGTAGAACCCTAGCATGCCCTCCCGCTTCAAAAGCAACCTTGTCCTCCAGGAAAGAGATCGCAAAATGTTGAAAAGGGCTAACTATTACCAAGTAGCATTTGTTGGCTTCGTATTCTTCCATTATGGTGGAACTTCCTTGACTGTGCATTAGTGTAGGTGACACTGTCATGTGGCCAAAATGACTGAGGGATGAAGCCAAATGGAGCCTTTTGCATCGAGTTCTGGTAATGGAGTTTGAACTCAACAATTTTGACCCACACCCTTCTTCAAATAAAACACATGAAATAATGGATAGATCTTGGAGTGTGCTTGAAGCACTAAGTTGTAAGCCACCTAACCCATGCCTTGAACAATCTGGTATGGGCCGTAAAACTTTGGTGAAGGGGTGTGTTACCAGGCAAATTAGCAAGGCTAATTCCCAGTAAGCACAAATAGGAATAGTGACCCAATGTCACCTCGGTCACCGTTCTAACTTCTTTGGAAATCAAGACCTCCAAGGAGAATTATCCTTATGGAATCCTGTAGAACACTAAGACAACCAAAAACTATATCCTCTATGCGAATTGTAGTTAGACCTGTGCCTAATGGAGTCAAATGTATTCTGCTTTAACCGATAATGTTTAGTATATTCAAAGAAATATAAGAACGTGTACACATGTATAATAATCAATATTGGATCAAAAGACTATATTGCTAACACCATCAACCAATAACCAAATATGCGTTAAGTGATAATTGTCAATGTCATGTAGATATAAGCAAAGACGTGGTCAATGGATATCACTTGTATCAAGATTATTCAGTAAAAATGTAAGACCAACTCAGGCATTAATCAATAGACAACCAAATGAAACACCATAAGCAAGGTTCATGAACATGTATCATGGAAATGTACAACCAAGTATAGTCCAGTGATATTATAAACATTCAACAAAGATCATCTAATTCAATAATAATTTCTTTTATGATCATTCAGCAATAAACCTTAGATCACCTTCAGATCTATGGTGTAACCCTTGTAATGCTAACTAAGCTTTGAATATCATTTAATTGTCACTATAAGTTGAGCATTCAACATAGATGATCATGAATAACTTGGATAAGTTACCAGCGCTAAATCTTTGTCCAAGAAACAAGCTTCACATTAAATGCTAGCCCAATGTACAGGAGGCCTTTTCCAGATTTGCTGTAGGTTCACACTCAGAGTTATGATCACACAGAAATTAACTTCAAATGTATGCAAAAATCAGACTTCTGAGCGTCAATAATAAATGTTTAACTTGCAAAACAATGCCATGTAAAATGGACATCAGATTTCACTTTGTGCAAGATGAATTATCAATTACTAACTTAATTAATGTTTTTCTGACCTCTGTGTGTTTAGAGCAGCAGAATAAGGAGGAAAGCAAGAACACAGGGTCTGCAATTTTATATTGCAGACCTGTGTATGCAGTGGTAAAGGGGCTCCGATAGGGCAGAGGAAGGTCCAAAGGGGAGGAAGAAAGGTGGAGGATGGAGAGAGATGGAAGGGAGAAATGGAGATGGAAATGAAGTGGGAGTAAAGAGGGAAGAGCTAGCTAGGGCTTTTGTTTTCAGCAATTAGGATTCGACACAGAAAATTAGGGTTTTAACAATGAAATTTCCTTTGCAAAATAACATAAAAGTCAAACCTAAAATACGAAACCAAAAATCTAAGCCTAAAAAAATATGTACAAACTCAGAAAATTGTAAATAATCTAACCTAATAATTACAAAATAGAAAAAACTCAGAAATTAGGGTTTTTAGGGAGTTTTTGATAATTTGGGGATTTTTAGGGCTCCTAGAATTTCGCCCTAGGGTTTTTAGGGACAAATAGGGAAGTCCGGAATTATAGGAGGAAGGGCCGAAATTTTAAGGAGGCCAAAAAATGCAAAACAATTAATTTTTAAATTTTTAGGGTTTATCATAAAATTGCAGACCTAATTCTAACCCTAATTCTACCATGAAAATGCAAAATTTTAACCCTAAATAATAATTACAAATATACAAAACTCAGATTTTAGGTTAAAAAGTAGTTGAACAACCTAGGGTTTCAAGAGAGTACTATCTACCCAACCCTAGGGCATCAATGAGAGGAGTTACCCTCCTTGAGATGGTACTTGGCAAGCTTGGCAACTAGGGCTTAACCTCAACAATCTCTAGGGTTCGTAGAGGGGACCTAGCCTTAGCAAGACTTGAAGACCTAAAGCTCAAGCTTGAATGCAATGGTGACCAATGACAAAAATGAAATGCAAATCAAAACAAAATGAAGCAACAATGACTTCCATTCAACCCTAACAAGCATCACTTTCATACAAATTGACTAAGAGACATCAAAACTATAGCAAAGTCCCCATCTTTGATGGTTTACCATTTATGTTGGAAACAACCTTTGTAGTTTCAAGGGAGAAGGAGGAATTTTGATTGAGGAATTGACCTCTGTAGGGTGTGAACGAGGACTGAAAGATAGTTTGTTGGTTTGTGCATTGATCATTGTCTCTACTTCTAGAGCCCTCTGAGATGCCCCCAACCAAGTAGCAGAATGTTGCATTCTAACTTGTGCTTGAATCGCCTCCTTGAGACCACTAATGAAACATTCTTTATAGAAAGAATCTGCGTGAGTTCTTTGTACAGATGGCTAATTGCTCAAAGGCTGAGATAAAGTCTACGACTGAGCCTACTTGGCGTAACTTGGTAAGCCGCCCCAAATAGTGAGGATCTCACTCATAATGTTCATGGAGAGCTTTAACAAATACTCTCCAAGCAACGTAGTGCTCATAGGCCTTTTTATATCACTCCCACCATTGCCATCATTCCAGATCCAAATACAAGACCCTCACCCTGAGTTTCATCATGCCATCAGTGATACCATGAAGGGCAAAGTAATGTTCCATTGAAGTGACCCATCTTGATGGTTTAGAACCATCAAACTTGTTCAAGTCTACTTTAAGAAAATGGTTCCATGTATTATTATCCATGGAGGGTGGTTTATCATATGAGGACCCAAAGGGGGTTGTTGGTGGCTAGATAGTCCCATGTGAGAAGTTTCTTCCTGGTGTGGCTCACTATGTTGTGCATTCCCATGTTCTTTTGCATGTATACCACTAAATTTCATATGTGTCAACTTCTTATTCAATATCTTCTCCGAGTGCTCTATTTTTGTCTCCGACTTCTTATCCCATGTCTGATCCCAATTGTTGATGGTCTATTGAAGGTGTTGAATTTGGCCATTAAGATCTGTGTATTGAGCTTCCAGGTTGTCCAACCTGCCAGTAGTAGATCGGGTGGTCGTATTGTTCGGGGTGTTGGTGTCGAGTGGTTTATGGGGTTCCACCATGGATGGGATATTTTAGGTACTAAGAAGAAGGGAGTGTCAAGTGTTATAGCTCTCTGATATACGTGCAGGGTCCAACAGGAGTACTTGACCCAATATCTCAGGGCACTAAGGAGGCTCAACTATGCCCTTAGCCATACTACTCAACTACCTAGGTGCTAGAGGTTGATTTCCTCGAGTGTTGTTCTCAATGTACTATAGCAACAAGACGACTGATCAATTTTATCTCAAGCTAGTTCCCAGTATATCTAGGGGAATTTTGAAACACCCAAGGGTACGTGGAAGTGAAATTATGTATACTATGCGAAGGGGTACCAACAGAGGTTACTAAGATGCACAACAATCTAGCTTAAGTACTCTTGTAGTTTCTGCATGTATGCTTCCCCAAACACAGGTTTACCCATTGAATGACAGATCTTTGTGTTACTTAAACACCTCGGAACACGTCCCTAAATATAAAAACAAAAAAGAGCTCACTAACCACGAAAACATCTCTACAATGACTTGAAACTAATTTTTCAAGATATGGTAAATTTTGAAATAAGCATAACTCCTTGTAAAATCTTGATTTGGAGATGGTCCTACAAGCTCAACTTGAATTTTTGGTACATCTGAAACTTATGCACCTTTGAGTCTGAAATTTTTTTCTATAGTATCCTAATATGTCTACTCTGCAATGCCACGGGATTTACTGAATTCTGATGTGCCAAGAAAAAATTGGGGTAATTTCCTCAAAACTTGTCGAACATGGCCTTCTCAGAATTGTGAAATTGTATTGGCCTACCACGCATCCAATTCTAAATATAAAAAATTTATCATAGATACTTTGATCCTGTCTTTCTTTCCAATACAACAAGTGGCACTCAATTTGGATTTTTAAAACTTCAAATATAACAATTTTACCCAGAACACCTATTTAAAGCTAGTTTTTGGGCCATTCAAAATCCCTAACTTACACAAAGTGTATCTTTGAGATTGTAGCGACCCAAAAGTTGAAATTTTGACATGTGTCCTCTCTGTAAGCTGAAAATTTCAGACCTTGAAACTTCACACAAAAAAATTTGGAGCAAAAATGCCAAGATGACTTGTTTGAAGGAGCCTTCTAATTTAGTGACAAACCCGAACTTACAAAGAGTGTATCTCTGAAATTATAGCTACCTAGAATCTGAAATTTTGACACAAATTACTTGTGTATGCCTTTTTTGTACCCTGAAAATTTCAATCCCTGAAACCTCACAGAAAAAATTTGCAGCAAAAATGACAAGATGACTCGTTTGAAAGAGCCAAACCCTAGTTTTAAAAAATCCTTCCCTTTTGGCCCAAGAAAGAGCTCTAATACCACTTGTAATATACTTAAACCCAGAAATTCGAAGAAAAGATAGAAAACACATGAGAATAAATAAAATAGATAGTTATGTTCACTTGTCTCTTCGAAGGGGCAACCTCCAAGTGAAAAGCTCCAAATACAATGACAATTCATGACTCACATTACATAACTTACTACTCTATATATAGTGCTTCAATAGCCAAAGGCCTAACTACTTGTGGTCCCACTATTAATGAGAGTCAACCAAGTAGGGGCCTTTATTCAATAAGGAAAGCTATTTTACATTAAGATATTACCCACTAAGTAACTAATGGGATTCATGGGCTTGTACATTGATAACGTAGGGGGGTTTGTGTAGGACCCTAACAACATGTTATCACACAAATTAGAATCTTAAGATTGAAGACCTAAAATATGGATAATCAAGAGGGAGGCCAATGTCACCACACCTAGCCCTCTTCTGCTCTTTAGGTTAGCTCTTCTCTATCTCAAGGGGGGAGTCCCTAAGATAGGATTACTAGAGTTGGACAATGAAGCACAAAGTGAAATTGATGAGTAACTCTAGCAAAAAAATGTTTTTTATGGGAGACCAGTGTCTTATCCAATGGGCAAATCGAGTCAACCAAAAATCGCATGAGGGTTTCTAGGAAAGATTGAAAAGGGCTAAGGGTTGTAGTGCACAAACCTAGCTGCTCTCTAATGGCTGGGCTGATTTCAAGATCAATCAAAGGGAAAGTTCTAAAGTAGAAATTTCAAATGGACATAAGGAGGAAAACCATCATGAAAGGCATCAATAAAAACATAACCTATAGTAGAAAATGTACACCATAAGCTACACTTCCAATTGATGACAACCACATAAGACTCTAAGAGATAGAGAGTCTATTTCATTATTACCTCAAAGCAATTGACAATTTGAAGATCCATCCATCCACCAAACATACGAATATAAGAAGTCTTCAATGAGGCGCTAGCATCAACCATCCATAAGAGCCAAGAGATATTTCAGTAAGTCCAATGGGATTTCTCCCCCAATCCAAACATGAGAAATGAACGAGGAAGAGGCTCTCTTATATAGGAGAATAGCTCAACTTCCTTTACAATAAAATAATGATAAAGTCCTAGATCTAGCCTAGGGTGGAGTAAACAAATCAAAATACTCCACTACCCCTAACAAACCCTAACTAGATCCATACAAAATGGTGCTCAAAGCAACAAGTGCAATATTCAAAAGAAGAAAGGCCCAAGAAAGGGGTGTATCCATCAAATGAGGGTGAATGATGACAAGAAGTCAAACCTAGCTTCCAAAGGCTCTCCAAAGATAGTGCTCCAAGAAAAAGGCCTCAAAAGGTGGAGCGTTTCCTCAAATAAGGTTAATGCTCTCGACGAAAAGGCTCCAAAAGATACGTGAGGCAATAATACAATGCGGCTCTTTAAACAATAGTTTTGGAATTGTTAACTTCCTCATTATTTATCGGATCTTCTATTATAATTTATAACCACTTTTCAAAAGTCTTATGGCCACTCTGCATCTAATGGCATTGATATGGCACAATTCGCGGCACTCTATCAAAAGATAACGGCTCTCAAAGCTAGGACACCACTCCAAAATGGCCTATATGAGTGTGTAAACAACCCTCCAAAGTGTGAGTGCTCATCAAAGAAAAACCAATGAATATAGAACAAGTCAACAAGAGCAAGGGGTTGCTTCCATAGATCAAGAGGTCAAACCCTCAACCAACAAATAGATCTATGCGTAATACTCCATCAAGTGGGGTACAAGCTCAACATATGTGCAATGAATGTCCACATAACAACCAAACCCCAAGCTCCATGCCAACTCATCAATCCATGAACCCAGGAGACCATCAATTGAAAATAGGAGCATCTAACTCAAGAAAGTGTCCACAATAGATAACCAACCCATGAGAAAGAGAACAACCCCTTCTATAAGCACACATGCCACAAGAAAGAAACAAGAAGGGCACTCGACCAAAGATGATACCCAAAAGTGCTATGATGTCATCTATGTGCCAAAAATCAAGAACACTGCATAAGAAAAGGCCTCCACAAGCATGAATATTGGGCCATCCAAATATCTATCAACATGTAACCCCCTGCTGAAAAATGTGATAAAATCACAGGTGGACACCAATGCAAAATGGGGGGTAACATGACACACTGAATTACCTTGAAGAAACCCTATGGGAAAAATCCAACAAAAAGAAGATGCTTCATTCCTTATCTCAATATGTTATCAGTTACAAACTTCATGGCTCTCGCAAAGCTTAGAATTGATCCGCACATGGCCAGGAAACACAAGGGGGACAACAGTTCGACTGAATGAGTCGGATCTGTTATGGTGGAAGCTTAAGAAACAGAATGCGCAAAGCAGGAATACACTACACAGACAGAACACAAATGTACACAGACAATATGCAGGAATGTGAACTGATTTCTATTACTGGATATAAGTGCATGACTTGATTCTATGCTTGCTTGTATTACAATAGTTTACATGCTTATATAGAGAGTG
The DNA here is from genome assembly GCA_027924585.1 of Larix kaempferi. Classification (NCBI taxonomy): domain Eukaryota; kingdom Viridiplantae; phylum Streptophyta; class Pinopsida; order Pinales; family Pinaceae; genus Larix; species Larix kaempferi. The sequence continues at coordinate 9,150,545 of BSBM01000252.1, forward strand.
CCGAGACGCTTGGGTGCTTGCCTGTTACTTTCAGTTACAAAAGAAGTTAGAACGGTTTGGCATTTCAACCGTTACAGTCGACTGGAAGACAGAGAGAGAGTCTGTCGAAGTTCGACAGTCGCAAGTCGCAAGATGGTGTTGCGCAAGTCGCAAGTCGACGCTATATGTCGACGTCGCGAAACTGTGAGTTCGTTGAACGTGTCGAAGTCATGTCGCAGTTCGACAAATTTCCAAAGTTGTGTCGAAATCGCGGAGTGTGTCGAAGCCGTGTCGAAGTCGAAACTCGTCGGAGTTGTGTCGACGTCAATGACTGGTCGAAGATGTGTCGAAGTCGGCATCCGACAATACTGCCAACTGCGATGTGGATAAGAACTCCTTCCTTAAGAAACAATAGTCCCCATTGTTTGCTCGGAGAGGTGAGGAAACTTGTCGGTCAGTTCAGTAGCAGAGTACTACTTTCCTTGCGCTGGGATCTGTCTGGCTTTCGCAACCTGAAACAAGGGAATTGTGTTCCTCCTTGTATGGCGTACGCGTCGTCCCACAATTGTGTCGCAAGGAAGAGGCTCTTGAACATCTTGATTGATGTCGTCGGGTTCTGTTTTCGGTACGTCGTTCTGTTCCAACAGTAGTGCATAGTATGGTCGAACTAGATCCACATTGAATACTGGATGCAGACACAGGCATGCAGGAATGTCAAGTTGCAAAGCATTTTCGCCAATCTGTCGAAGAATACTATACGGACCATATCGCAAAGGCTTGAGCTTCTTGAATGGACCAGTGAAGCGCTCCTTCTTGAGATGTAACCAAACCTTATCCCCAATTTGGAATGAGTGAGGAATACGATGCTTGTCGTGTCGGGCCTTAGCTTTCTCGTTTGCTCATTGCAACATTTCCTGTGCTTGCTTCTGGATGTCGCAAATTTGATCTCGAAACTTCGAGGCTTTGTCAACTTCTCCCTGGCTGTAGTCGGTATCGGAGTTCGGCTGTGTCGAGGAGCTGATCAAATTGAAGGCATTGAGGGTTGAAATCCATAACATATCTCAAATGCACTCTTGCTCGTAGAGTTGTGCCAAGCACAGATGTAACTGTGTTGTATGTATGGAAGACTTTCATCCCATGTGCATCGATGCTTGTGGTTGTACATGTGAAGCAATTGTACTACCAAGCGATTCACAACTTTCATCTGTCCGTCGATCTGAGGATGGAAAGCTGTCGACAATGAGAGTTGATCCAGGAGGATCCAAGAAGGCAAAATTTTTGAAGTCCTCCAATCTCAGCAAAACCAACACTAGATCGAAGGCCTCGTCGAGACGATTCCAACGGCGTTCGTTTCACCTCAAACGGACTCTGAATGAGAAAGTTATCGCACTTTGTTGTATTGATGAAACAGGGAAAATGGAGGTGCCACGTGGCACCACTGGCAGGGTGACACGTGGCATCCATACAAGATGACGAGGTATTGACATGGACCAATGAGGCTGAGACATGTGGCAACTCCCGGTTGGTTAATACATGCCACATGGATGATAAGTGGTGAGGTGGCATCAAGTTGGCACCTAACAAGGCATTGACATGGACCAAGGAAATGAAGACATGTGGCAACTCCCGGTTGGTTGATGTATGTTTATGCAAAAGTATTCACCACTCTTCACAAGATTCGCTCCCCTCCCATTGGCACAACCACCACGTGGGACATGCCACTATTTAAACACATGTGCTTTTAACAAACTTTAGTTATGGAGCGCCACCACATGTTAAGGGCTTAAAGTGGGTTTGTGGAGCGCCACCACATGTGGCATAACAAACTTTGGTTATGACTTTTAAAGGGGTTCGAATTAGTTATAAGGTTAAAAGTGGGTTTGTATGGTTCTTATATGGTTGTAACCATATTAAAAACCAACCAAAAGGGAATGCCTTTTTAAAAGGTATTTTAAATATGTTTGTTTTTATTTATTAAAAAAAAAAAAACAAACCAACTACATAAAAACCAATTTGGAGAGTTGTAACCATATGCCTATTTAGGCCACATTGTTGTAACTTGAGAAATCATGAGGAGAATGTGATGAGGGCTAACTCAAGCCTATATAAACCCCCTCATATGCCATTTGCCACTCATGCTTTGGAGTAGAGACTTTGTAGCTAAAGGAGAGAAGGGAGATTGTGTAGCTCTGCAGGAGGAAGGTACGAGTGTTTATACTCGTTTTACACCGTCTTCAGGCTTCGGAGTTGCTGGAAGCAGTCTTGTTGTGTTTTGGGCAGCGGTTCTCTTCCTGGCCATTGTCGCCAAGGTATCATTGTATTATTGCCATGTATTTTGCCTTTATGCTGAGATTATAGATCGGCCCTCCTATTGAGAAGCAGGCCCGGAGACGTAGTCCATCTTGGACGAACTCCGTTATCAACTTGTTGTCTTTATGTGCGTGTTGTCTATGTTGTTTGGTTCTCTTCTTATGGATTTGTGAGCTTCATTCATGCTCTTTATGCAATTCATGTTAACGTCATAGAGTAGCAAAGATCTTGTTTCCGGATCATGTGGTATCAGAGCAGGTCTATTTGACATTGGATTGTGAGTGTGGATGCTCACAAGGGCTAAACTGCAAGCTGGTGAGGGTACATTAGAGCCTTACAATTCCGAGATCGAACGTGCACACCGAAGGAGGAAGATGGATGCTAATGATGCCCGCATCGAGATGGAGGCAAACTTTCACAAGGTCTTCTATATGATGGCCGATAAGGTAGACAAGTTGTTTCCAGACTATGAAGAACGCATGGCAAAAGAAAGAAAAGGCAGTGAAGTAAAGAAGGAGGACAAAGAAGTGAAGGACGAAGGCAACGCTTCAGTTAACCAAGGGGAAGGTGGCGAAGAGCCTCCTGAGCCTCCCTCTTCACCTTCAGCTTCAAGCACAAGTTCAAGTGCTTCTTCCTCATCTCATTCTCAACATTCCAAGGTTCCTCACAAAGAGCCTCAAAAGAAGCCCTTATTGAAGCTCGATGTGAAGTTTGATTTGCCCATGTTCAATGGGGAAGCGAATGCAGAGAAGTTAAACAATTGGATAAGGCAAATTGAGGTCTATTGCCGAGTCCAGCAGATCGAAGAAGAAGATGTGAAGATTCAGTTGGCTTCACTTCGGCTGACAGGCACCGCACTTGTATGGTGGGAAAGCAAGCTTCAGCAAGGTAGCAAACAAATGGGTAATCTTCTCTCATCGCGGTCTGCTTTTATTTCTGCTTTACGTAAGCAATTTTATCTGTTGGGTTATGTTCAGAAGGCAATGATGGATTGGCAAAGTTTTAGACAAGGCAAGGGTCAGAGTGTTCAGAGTTTTACTGAAGAATTTAGAAAGAAAGCTTTAGAATTGAATATTGCTTTAGATTCTCCTGACACTCTTTTGAAGTACATTGGTGCTCTTCATCATTATCTACGCCATACTTTGCTGTTGTTGAATCCTACTAGTGTGGATGAAGCAAGTGTTCAGGCTACTCATCTTGAGAACAGGGGGAAGCATTTGCAAGAAGACCATCAGAAGAAGCCTTTCAAGCCCAACAACCACCACAAGTTCAAGAAAAAAGACAAGAGCAAGAAGACAGCTACTGCCAAGAAGGAAGGAGGAAAGCCCCATTGCAACCATTGCGATACTGATGGGCATGATGAAGAAAGTTGTTGGAAGTTGCATCCTGAACAAAGGCCAAAGCATTATGGAGGCAAAAAGAAGAAAAAGACCGTTGCAACAGCGCAACGAGATTTGGGTTCCGACTCAGGTGACGAAACCATGATTACAGCCGTGGGAATGCAAGGTAACAAAACTCCTCATACTGGTTCAAGTTCTACTCATGTTTCTAAAGAAAATGATAAAAGAAGAAGTGAGTTGTTTCACATCAGAGTTGTGTCTAAGCATACAAAGATTGAAACATTATTTGATCCGGGTTCTCAAGTAAATTTGATCTCAGAATCAGTTGTTAAGAAGTTGGGCATACAGACTAAACCTCACCCCAAGCCTTATCCTCTTGGATGGGTATGTGATAATGCTAAGTTGCAGGTGACTAAGCAATGCAGGTTAAGGTTTGCTATTGCTTCAAAGTTGATTGATGAGGTGGACTTAGATGTTGTTCCTCTTGACATCTGTGGTATCGTATTGGGAAGCCCATACTTGTATGATCGAAAAGCAGTGTTCTTCCGTCATGAGAACAAGTACCATCTCACCAAAAACGGGGTGGAGTACATTGTGAGAGCTCACAGTATGAAGGCTAACACCACTCTGGTTAGTGCAGGACAGATGAAGCGGATCATCAACACTAATAAGAGATACATGCTCATGGTTGTGAGAGCAAAAGATGCTGAGGCATCCGATGCTTTCAAAGGTTGTGATCCTTCTCATAAAAAGGCTATGATTGATATTGTGGCTAACTATGATGAAATATTTCAGGAACCTACAGGTTTGCCTCCCAAAAGGGAGATTCAGCATGAGATCCATCTCCAGCAGGAAGCCCCTCTTCCTAATGTGGGCATGTACAGGTTGTCCGCAGTTGAAATGGCAGAGATTAAGAAGCAGGTTCAAGACTTGTTGGACCAAGGAGTGATCAGACCCAGCTCCTCTCCATGTGGTTCACCGATTGTGTTGGTGATGAAGAAAGATGGCACATGGAGGATGTGCGTTGACTATCGGGCTCTCAACAAGATCACGATCAAGAATTGATACCCGCTTCCTCGCATAGATGACTTGCTCGACCAGTTGAAAGATGCTGTGTTCTTTACCAAGTTGGATTTGCGCAGTGGCTACCACCAGATCAGAATTGCAGAAAGTGATGTGTGGAAGATGGCCTTCAAGACCAAGCAAGGTCTATTTGAGTGGTTGGTGATGCCCTTTGGGCTTTGCAATGCACCTGCAACCTTCATGCGGGTAATGAATGATGTTTTCCAGCCATTCTTAGATGATTTTGTCATTGTTTATCTAGATGATATATTGGTCTTTAGCAAAACTTGGGAAGCACATGTGGGGCATGTAAAGCAAGTATTAGATACTTTGAAAAAGGAGAAATTGTATGTAAAATTGTCAAAGTGTGAATTTGGCAAAACTTCATTAGTTTACTTGGGTCATATTGTAGGAGGTGGAAATTTAAAAATTGATCCTTCAAAAGTTGATGTAATTGTCAATTGGCCTAAGCCTACTAATGCTACTGAAGTGAAGCTTTTTAGGAGCTGTTCAATATTGGAGGAGGTTCATTCAGAACTTCTCATACATAGCATCTCATTTGCATTCCTTAACAAGTGTGAAGAAAGCCTTCCAGTGGGGAGGAAAGCAGCAGAAAGCCTTCGACACATTGAAGGGAAAGATCAGCACTGCCCCAGTCCTAGCCTTGCCTGATTTGCAGCAGCCATTTGAAATAGAGACAGATGCCAGTGGATATGCCATGGGGGCAGTATTGATGCAGCACCGCAAGCCTATTTGCTACCATTCAGAGACTTTTACTCAAGCAGTGATCAACTACCCCACCTATGACAAAGAGTTGTATGCTTTGGTTCAAAGTGTCAAGAAGTGGAAGCACTACTTGATGGGTAAGGAGATGATCATCCATACCGATCATCAGCCCTTGCAGTATCTCCAGTCCCAGACTAAGCTCCAGCAAGCTCGTCATTTCAGGTGGATGGGATTTCTTCAACAATTCCATCTAGTGATCAAGTACAAAAAGGGTACTAGTAACAAAGTGGCAGATATGCTTTCTAGACCTCCTATTGTTGCATCTATTGTTTTGAAAAATGCTTCTTTATCCCATGAAAGTTATATTGAGCAGTATGCTACTGATGATGATTTCAAGGAGGTTTATGAGAAGCTAACCAATGGCATATAGGTGGAAGACTACTATTTGCAGGGAAAGTTGCTCTATCATTTGGGCAAGTTATGTGTTCCTATCAGTGAAAGAGTCCATGTAATACGAGAAGCTCATACTTCTCTTGTATCAGGGCATTTTGGGGTAGGTAAGACTTTGGCTCATTTGCAAAGACTTGTGTATTGGCCTCGCATGAAAGACATTGTAACAAAATATGTAAAGGGGTGTGTGATGTGCTCTACTTGTAAGCCCACTAATAGAAAATTGGGGCTGTACTCACCACTTCCTGTTCCTTCCCATCCTTGGGAAAGCATTTCCATGGATTTTGTGGGGGGTTTGCCTATGTCTAGGAGGGGTCATGACTACTTGTATGTGGTCGTGGATAGGTTTAGCAAGATGTGTATTCTTATGCCATGTAAAAAGCAGGTCACTGCAGAGCAGGCTGCTTCTCTTTTCTTTCAGCATGTATGGGTTCACTTTGGACTCCCTACGTCCATTATCTCAGATCGGGACTCCCAATTCCTTGGAGAGTTTTGGACAAAATTATGGTGTATGATGGACACCAAGCTAAAGAGGAGCGCCGCTTTCCATCCACAGACCGACGGACAGACAGAGGTAGTCAACTGGACAGTTGTCCATTTGCTTCGAGGCTATTGCAACAAGCATCCTAAGTTATGGGATGAACAATCCAGTATGTGCAGCATGCCTACAACAGGGCTATGCATTCTTCCACTCAGAGCTCGCCATTTGAGACATGCTTTGGGTACTTGCCAAAAACTCCATTGGAATTGACTTATGGGAGAGAGGTTGATTCAAGCACTTCCAAGGATGAAGACAAAGCCCGCAGGTTCATTCAGAGAGTTCAACAGGTACATCAAGCAGTGCAAGAGCAGTTGGAGAAGAGTCAAGCCCAGTACAAGGCTCGCCATGACAAGCATAGAGTTGATCATCAGTTTCAGGTGGGAGATCAAGTGTGGCTTCACATCAGCAAGGAGAGGATGAAAGGAGAAGGCAAGAAGCTCAAGCCCATTAGATATGGTCCCTTCACCATCTTGGAGAAGATTGGGACAAATGCTTTTCGCTTAGAGCTACCGCCATACATGCAGATCTACTCAGTGGTGAATGTGGAGAACTTGAAACTCTATGAGCCTCCCATGATCATGGATGAAAGGGAGAATGTCTCATTACCATCAGTTGATGAATTTGCTCCTGAGTACATGGATGAGCTAAAAGAAGATGTCATCTTGGACAGAAGGACAAGGACTTCTCGCAGAGGTGATGTTGAGTATCTTCGAGTGGGCATCAAAGGCACTCATCCAAGCAAAGCCAAGTGGATCGAGAAGGAGAAAGTGAGGGAGCAATTCCCTCACCTATCTGTTGATTAGTAAAGGCTTTTGGAGGCCAAAAGCTTCTCAGTGGGGAGGAATGATCCAGGAGGATCCAAGAAGGCAAAATTTTTGAAGTCCTCCAATCTCAGCAAAACCAACACTAGATCGAAGGCCTCGTCGAGACGATTCCAACGGCGTTCGTTTCACCTCAAACGGACTCTGTATGAGAAAGTTATCGCGCTTTGTTGTATTGATGAAACAGGGAAAATGGAGGTGCCACGTGGCACCACTGGCAGGGTGACACGTGGCATCCATACAAGATGACGAGGTATTGACATGGACCAATGAGGCTGAGACATGTGGCAACTCCCGGTTGGTTAATACATGCCACGTGGATGATAAGTGGTGAGGTGGCATCAAGTTGGCACCTAACAAGGCATTGACATGGACCAAGGAAATGAAGACATGTGGCAACTCCCGGTTGGTTGATGTATGTTTATGCAAAAGTATTCACCACTCTTCACAAGATTCGCTCCCCTCCCATTGGCACAACCACCACGTGGGACATGCCACTATTTAAACACATGTGCTTTTAACAAACTTTAGTTATGGAGCGCCACCACATGTTAAGGGCTTAAAGTGGGTTTGTGGAGCGCCACCACATGTGGCATAACAAACTTTGGTTATGACTTTTAAAGGGGTTCGAATTAGTTATAAGGTTAAAAGTGGGTTTGTATGGTTCTTATATGGTTGTAACCATATTAAAAACCAACCAAAAGGGAATGCCTTTTTAAAAGGTATTTTAAATATGTTTGTTTTTATTTATTAAAAAAAAAAAAACAAACCAACTACATAAAAACCAATTTGGAGAGTTGTAACCATATGCCTATTTAGGCCACATTGTTGTAACTTGAGAAATCATGAGGAGAATGTGATGAGGGCTAACTCAAGCCTATATAAACCCCCTCATATGCCATTTGCCACTCATGCTTTGGAGTAGAGACTTTGTAGCCAAAGGAGAGAAGGGAGATTGTGTAGCTCTGCAGGAGGAAGGTACGAGTGTTTATACTCGTTTTACACCGTCTTCAGGCTTCGGAGTTGCTGGAAGCAGTCTTGTTGTGTTTTGGGCAGCGGTTCTCTTCCTGGCCATTGTCGCCAAGGTATCATTGTATTATTGCCATGTATTTTGCCTTTATGCTGAGATTATAGATCGGCCCTCCTATTGAGAAGCAGGCCCGGAGACGTAGTCCATCTTGGACGAACTTCGTTATCAACTTGTTGTCTTTATGTGCGTGTTGTCTATGTTGTTTGGTTCTCTTCTTATGGATTTGTGAGCTTCATTCATGCTCTTTATGCAATTCATGTTAACGTCATAGAGTAGCAAAGATCTTGTTTCCGGATCAAGAGTCGTGTGTCTAGTTGTTGCCAGAGAGTCTTCCAAAAGATGCTAATGAATCTGGCATCAAGGTCGGAAATAATGGTTGTGGGTAAACCAAAGTGTTTCCAAACATGTGTAAAGAAGAGATGAGCAGTCTGCTTCGCTGTCGTGGTCTTCTTACATGGTATGAGAATGGACATCTTGGAAAATCTATCGACTACTACTAAGATCGCATCGTGACGACGTTTGGTAGTAGCATATCCCGTCAAGTAGTCCATAGAAATAGATTCCCACAGTCGACTAGGAACTGGCACAGGTGTGTACAATCCTTGTCATCGATTAGGTGGTTTAGCAATGGCACAAACCACGCATGACTGAATGTACTTGTTGACGTCGGTTTTACGTGTAGGCCAAAAGAAATACTTCTGCAGAATAGCAAGTGTCTTTGCTACTCCAAAGTGTTTTGCGGTCTTGCTATAGTGCGCGTCCCAAATGAGCTGCTGTCGATGCTCATCGGTCGGTACACAAAGCTGTCCAAGCTTGTATAGCAAGGTGTCTTTCAAGAAATAGTCGACGGTCGACGACTTGTCAGTCTGAAGCTGTCGGTAGACTGGTGAAAATTCGATGTCTTCCTGATACAACTGAGGCCAAGTAGTGGTGTCATATCCCTGCATACTCATCACTGTAAAAAGGAGAGTAATGGGCGGTTTGCTTAGACAATCGGCGGCAACGTTAGCTTTACCTTTTCGATACTTAATTACCAACTGGAATTGTTGCAGGTAATTAATCCACTTAAGCTGTCGAGTTGTTTGTAGTTTTGACTAAATTGAAGCAAACTGTAAAGGCTTATGGTCAGTGAGGATGATCGTTTCCTTGCCAAGGATGTAATGCCTCCATTGCTTGAGAGCTTGCACAATGGCGTACAGTTCTTTTACGTACGTCAAATATCTTCTTTTGTGTCGTTAAAAGTTTCAGAATGAAAAGTGACTGGGTGACTAGACTGAGTGATCACTGCGCCCAAGGCATAGTCTGATGCGTCTATCTCAATCTCAAAGGGCTTATGCAAATTAGGTAACACAAGTATTGGTGCACTGCAGAGCTTGTGCTTGAGCTGTTCAAAAGCTTCTTGTTGTGTCGAAGTCCATTTGAAGACAGTTTTTCCATTTCCCTTTGTCAATTGATTCAAGGGCCAGGCTATGTGACTGAAGCCGAGTATGAATCGACGATAGAAATTCGCCAAACCAAGAAAACTTCTTAGTTCTTGAATGCTTTGAGGAATGGGCCAATCTTTGGGGATCTATACTTTGTCTGGATCGACGTGAATGCTTGCAGAGTCAATTACATACGCCAAATATTTGATGTTGTTCATCGCAAAGGTGCACTTGTCCATGTTCAAGTAATGTCGATGTTGCTGGAGAGTGTCGAGGACTTGTCGAAGTTGTCCGACATATTCTTCCCATGATCGACTGAAAATCAGTATGTCGTCGAGATAGACAATGACCCATTTGTCGATTGAAGGTCGCAGAATGTTGTCCACGTATCGCATGAAGGTCGCAGGTGCATTGGTTAAGCCGAAAGGCATGACTAACCATTCAAACAACCCTTCCTTGGTCTTGAAAGCAGTTTTCCACACATCTGAGGACTCGATTGGAATCTGATGATATCACGACTTGAGGTCGAGCTTAGTAAAGAATTTAGCACCTTTCAAACAGTCGATGAGCTCGTCCATCCGCGGCAGAGGGTAGCGATTCTTTACCGAAATTTTATTGAGTGCCCTGTAGTCGATGCACATGCGCCAAGTCCCGTCTTTCTTTGGAACGAGGACGACTGGACTTCCACAAGGAGAGGAGCTTGGTCGGATATGACCTTTGTCGATCAAATCTTGGATTTGTCTGCGAATCTCTTCATTTTTTAGAATGGATCTTCTGTAAACAGATGTGTTAGGCAAAGAAGAACTAGGAGCAAGTTCAATGGAGTGTTTTACCTGGGAATGTCGAGGTACTCCGTCCGGCTCTTGGAATAAACTCCGATACTCGTCGAGAACGCTGTCGATCAACTGCTTCTGTCGGGAGCTTCGTTTGTCAGTGAGTCAACTTGTCGCTGCAGTCTTCCTAGAATGTTGCGGTTTGATCATGATTAACACAAACTTTTGAGCATGATTGATGATCTTCTTTGTCTGTTTAGCAGATATCATGGAAACCGTTCGTGTAGGTCATCGCTCTGGTATGTTGTACCATCGATTCTGGATTTTGACAATCACCTTCTGTGGTCGCGACTGATAACTTCCATGGCGATCCCATAGGTAAGGTTTCCCAAACAAGGTGTTGGCTACGGAGAGTGGTGCTACGTCACAAAGTACTTCATCTTCAAAAGGCTTTATGAAGTAGGCGAGTTTGCATTGTCGGGTGATCTGTAGTTCCTGTCCATCCTTCATCCAACCAATGTTGTAAGGCTGAGTATGCGGAGTGGTGACAAGACCTAGTTTCTTCACAAGATATTCAGAAATGAAGCTCTTATGGCTCCCGTTGTCCACAATCAGATGTAATGGGTTGTGCTGGGCCCATATCCGTGTATGGAACAGGCGCTCTCGTTCCTCCTCGTCGACGATAGTCAAGAGTGTTGGAGTAGTCGATATCGATGTCAGAAGGTTCGTTGCGTCTGGATCAGATTCTTCCACCGTCTTGTCGAAAGCGTCGAATGTCGACACTTTTGCCAAAAATGTCTTTCGAGCTTTGCATTCAGACGTATCATGCCAAGATGAGTGGTGGTAATCGCACCATTTTCCGGTCGGCGGTTGTTTGCTACGTTCCCTTTTCTGAAAAGGCTTTTTGCCGTGATCTGGATTTGGCAAAGTCGGCTAAGAAGATTTCGACTTGTCGAAGTCAGCTGGTGTCTTCTTGTCGAGTGGTCGTCCTGATGTCGGCCTTTGTCTCGAAGCGTGCTTTCCCTTTTCTCTTTGTTTTGAGTTTGTTGGCATAGTGGAATGCATCCGCAAGCATAATGACAATCAAAAATTCCATCTCTTGCTGAATATACTGCGACAATCCGTTGATGTACTTCAGAACAAGCAATTTCTCTTCTTCTTGGACGCAGATTCTAGCCATGAGTCAATAAAACTCGTCGGTGCAACTCTGCACCGATTGGTCGTTCCATTGCCTTAACTGTTGCCACTTCCTATACTGTTGCTCGAGGTATTTAGACAGGTAAAATTCCTTTCGGATGTGTTCGACGAATTTATCGCATGTCTCAATGGGGTCTCTGCTTTTCTCCATCTTTGTCGAGAGGTTCTCCCACTAGCAGTGCACAGATGTTGACATCATTAAGGCTGCAATAGCGATCTTGTCAACTTCTAAGAGTTGATTCACAGAATAATAGGATTCCAATTGTTGCACCCAATTGTCGACGGATTCCGCGTCAATCTTGCCTTCAAGATTTGGTATGTCCAAATTCATTTGCACTTTGAAGGGGCTGATTTTATCGGAGTGAGTTCTTGTCGAAAATCCTCTAGATGTTGAAGCAAATCGCGTGAGAATCTCATTGAACTGGGCGAACATTTTAGTTCGTTGTCGAGTTGGAGCTTGCTCAATAAGCTGTGTTGTCTCGTCGGCTGCATGTCTATCGTTTGTTTCTTCTGTCATTTCTGGATGTAGCATCTGCTTGGATTGCTGAGATTGCGAGCGTGTTTGAACAAGCATAAGTCAATAACTTCGCTGGAAGTGTCTACGCAAACTTAAGCATGAACAAAGTTGAGTGCTCTGATACCAATGATTTGCACGTGGCCAAGAAAGACAAGGGGGACAACAGTTCGACTGTATGAGTCGGCTCTGTTACGGCGGAAGCTTAAGAAACAGAATGCACAAAGCAGGAATACACTACACAAACAGAACACAAATGTACACAGACAATATACAGAATGCGAACTAATTTCTATTATTGGATATAAGTGCATAACTTGATTCTATGCTTGCTTATATTAAAATAGTTTACATGCTTATATAGAGAGTGCTAAGATGCTTGGGTGCTTTCCCGTTACATTCACTTAAAAAGTGTTAGAACGGATCGGTAGTTCAACCGTTAAATTCGACTGGAGGATAGAGAGACAGTTTGTCGAAGTTCGACAGTCGCAAGTCGCAAGTCACAAGATGGTGTTGCGCAAGTCGTGGGTCGACGTTGTATGTCGACGTCGCGAAACTGTGAGGTCGCTAAACGAGTCAAAGTCATGTCGCAGTTCGACAACTTGCCAAAGTTGTGTCAAAGTCGCGGAGTGTGTCAAAGTCGAAACTCATCAGAGTTGTGTCGACGTCAATGACTAGTCGAAGATGTGTCGAAGTCTGCATTCGACAATAATGCCAACTGTAATGTATCCATCAAATAAGGGTGAATGACGACAAGAAGTCAAACCTAGCTTCCAAAGGCTCTCCAAAGGTAGTGCTCCAAGAAAAAGGCATCAAAAGGTGGAGCGTTTCCTCAAATAAGGTTAATGCTCTCCATGAAAAGGCTCCAAAAGATACGTGAGGCAATAATACAATGCGGCACTTTAAATAGCAGTTTTGGAATTGTTAACTTCCTCATTATTTATCGGATCTTCTACTATAACCACTTTTCAAAAGTCTTATGGCCACTCTGCATCTAATGGCATTGATATGGCACAATTCTCGGCACTCTATCAAAAGATAACAGCTCTCAAAGCTAGGACGCCCCTCCAAAATGGCCTATGTGAGTGTTTAAACAACCCTCCAAAGCGTGAGTGCTCATCAAAGAAAAACCAATAAATATAGAACAAGTCAACAAGTGCAAGAGGTTGCTTCCATAGATCAAGAGGTCAAAGTCAAACCTACGCTGTTGGGAATTGCTCTGCACCCCCACGAATCGATCCCAATTTGCGATCCGAAAGGAATCGATTCCGGAATCGCGATTCCTCCCGGTATCGATTTCGTAATTCGCGCTTCCTTCTTGAAAAAAACGATCCCTGGTTTTTTAGGGATCGATGAGGAATCGATCTGAAATCTACGATTCGGGATCAATCCCGAGCTTAAAAATCTAACCTGAAATCGATCCCGAAAACGCTCCCACGAGTTTGGCGGACTCAACCAAAAAAATTTTGATTTTTGCAATTGTTTTTGGATGGGCTAGGGTTAGTTTGGGCCAATAAAGGGTGTTGGAGTCCATTTGGACTCATTTCATTGATTGGGAAGAGCTTTGAGCTTTGAGTGAGCTTTGAGTGAGTTTGCTAGTTGTTTGAGAGCTTTGAGCTTTGAGCGAGAGATTGAATGGGAGATTGAAGGGGAGAGCTTGCAAGGGAGATTGAAGCATCCATAGAGACATTCAACCACCATTGAAGAGCTAAAAGGTAGGCTCTAAAACCTCAATCTTTGTTTGTTTTTGAATTTTTTTTTCACTATGTTAAAAAATGTATACCTTGCAATGTTCTCTTCTCCTACTCTTTCCAATATCTTCTTCTCCATCATTCTATTGCAGGCTACAAGTGACTCTCATCTTGAATCAAGAAACATGATGGGTATGTGGTTTTGGCTTTTCTCATTATGATGGTGTTGGGAAGTAGATATGGTGGTGGTAGTGATGAGGGGGAAGAGGTAGAGAGTGATGCATACCAAGGAGAAAAGGAGGAAGGGGAAGAGGGTGATCATGATGAGAATGAGGGTGATGTGGGGCAAAAACAAAAAGACACAACACCTTTGTGGAAGTATGTGACAAGGCTTGGGGGAGGGAGAGGGGGTGGAACCACAAAGTTTATATGCCCCCATTGTACTAAAACTTACACAGGTTCATATACCCGGGTGAGAAAGCATTTGTGTGAGGTTATGCCATGCGATGAAGGTAAGTCTCATGGAGTCAAAACTTGTGACAAAGTGGGAGCTAAAGAGAGAAGCAAATACAAGATGGAAGAAGAGGCCGCTCAAAACAACTCCAAGAGATCAAGGGCTGAATCTGAATCCTCACAAACAGTGTTTGGTAGTGGAGCTGGATCATCATTGGCTCGATCGGGACCCTCATCTCCCCATGGAATCTCGACTATGCGAAGAACATTATCCGATTTCCTTGACACAGGTTGTAGAGATGATGTGGATTGCAAAGTTTATAGGTTTCTCTATGCATGTGGTGTGCCATTCAATGTTCTTCGCTCACCCTATTGGCATGAAATGGTACAAGCCATCAATGGTGCCCCTCAAGGATACAAAAGCCCTGGGTATGACAAAGCTAGAACTGTGGGACTTGACAGGGAAAGAGCCAAAATCAATGGTGCTCTTGGAAAGTTCACAAATGATTGGTCCAACTATGGGGTATCCATTGTATCTGATGGGTGGACAAATGTTAAAGGCAAGCCATTGATAAATATTCTTCGCATTTTTGCTAGCGGTGCGGTCTTCCTTTCAGCCCATGACTACTCAGATCGCTACAAGACCGGTATTAATATTGCACAACCTTTATTTAAAACCATTCAAGAGATTGGGCCATATAATGTCATTCAAGTCATCACTGATAATGCTGCGAATTGTAAGGCAGCAGGAGCAATCATCGAGGATAAGTATCCCAACATATTTTGGTCAGGGTGTTTGGTTCACACATTGAACCTTTTGATTGATGATATTGTTAAGATGAAGGACCCTAATTACCGATGGATTGGTGCCTTGTACAAGAGAGGTAAGAAAATGATCAAATTTATTACCAATCATAGCATGGCCCACCACATTTTTCGCAATCACTCTAAGCAGGAGCTATTGAAGATTGCAAAGACTAGATTTGCTAGCTACTACCTCACCTTCAGGAGGCTTTTGAAGGTAAGAGAGGCATTGGCTAGTATGGTCTCAAGTGATCCATGGCAGGAATTGAAAGACAGAGCTGCAAGCACATTAGATAGAAATGACTTTCAGGAGGTGGGGGACACCGTTCTTGAAGGTCATTTCTGGTCACAGGTTAGGTATGTTCTGCAGTTCACCAAGCCAGTTTATAACATGATTCGTTTTGCAGATACAAATCAGCCAGTGATTGGGGAGGTATATGAGCAGATGGATAGCATGCTTGGTCAAATCAAAGACATTGTTAAGCAAAGAGATGCAATCTTGTATGAGCATATTCATAAACATGTGGTCAAAAGGTGGGATAATCTAAATGTTCCACTCCATGCCCTTGCATATGTCCTCACCCCGAAATACTATTCTCCAATTTGGTTGGCCCAACCTGCACCTGGGGGTGGAGTTAGGAAAAAACCCCACACAAATCCAGAGGTGCAAGCTGGGTATATGCATGCATTAGACAAGTTGGTCCCTAATGAGGATGAGTGTGCTCAAGTACGGAGTGAATTGAGCGAATACATTAGTGAGCATGGAGCCTTTGGTTCCCTGTATGCAACCAAAGATCGAGACAGATTGGATCCTATCCGTTGGTGGAACGTGCATGGCTCTAGAGCCACATATTTGCATAAATTGGCGGTGAGGGTGCTATCACAGGTTGTTAATAGCTCTTCTGCAGAGAGGTGTTGGAGCACCTAGAACTTCATCCACAGTGTAAAGAGAAACAGTCTGAATGTAGATCGCGCAGAAAGCTTGGTTTATGCGCACTACAACTTGAGGTTGTTGTCCCATTATTGTGAGGCGGCCAAGAATGATAGAACATTTTTGACTTGGGACAACAATCCAGAGGAGGCTAATGTGGAGGATGGAGCCATAACATTAGAGCACTTGGAGGCTGAACTATTGGGTGATCATGATGATCCAATTCAGACTACAGGTACCCGTACAGAGATGCCACCCCCAAGCAAAAGCAGCTTTCCGGATGCAGGAGTTTTGCCTTTAGCTTCACGACGTCCAAGTTCAGCCCGTGGGGGCCATTCATCTTCTTCTCATGTTCCACGATCACTTCCACCAGCACCTATTCCACCTAGACCACGAGAAAAGAAATTGGAAGTTTCGCATAGCAAGCGGAAAGCTTAGTAGATAGTATCATAGATTCATAGTACTTTGTATTTCATTTTCATGTTTATTTTGGCCTATTTTGTAAACATTATGACCTAGTTTGATGGCAAATATTATATGTTGAAATTTGAAGGTTCATGTTGTTGATGATTGATGATTTGATGATGATCATTTAATGACAATGTTATAAGTTATAGCTCCTAGATGATTAATGTTATATCAATGTGTACTAAATGGTTATATGAATATCTAGATTCTATGTTTTCATGTTTTCTATAGCTAATTTGGCATAATACATGTTTTTTTTAATTTGTATGCATCAAAATATATTAAAATATATATTATATAAAAAACGCTCCCGAAACGGAAGCTTTTGAAAATTTCGCTTTTCGCTCCCGCTCCCGCTCCCAACAGCGTATGGTCAAACCCTCAACCAACAAATAGATCTATGCATAATACTCCATCAAGTGGGGTACAAGCTCAACATATGTGCAATGAATGTCCACATAACAACCAAACCCCAACCTCCATGCCAACTCATCAATCCATGAACCCAGGAGACCATCAATTGAAAATAGGAGCATCTAACTCAAGAACGTGTCCACAATTGATAACCAACCGATGAGGAAGAGAACAACCCCTTTTATAAGCACACATGCCACAAGAAAGAAACAAGTAGGGCACTCGACCAAAGATGATACCCAAAAGTGCTATGATGTCATCTATGTGCCAAAAATCAAGAACACTCCATAAGAAAAGGCCTCCGCAAGCATGAATACTGGGCCATCCAAATCTCCATCAACATGTAACCCCCTGCTGAAAATGTGATAAAATCACAGGTGGACACCAATGCAAAATGGAGGGTAACATGACACACTGGATTACCTCAAAGAAACCCTATGGGAAAAATCCAGCAAAAAGAAGATGCTTCATTCCTTATCTCAAGATGTTATCAGTTACAAACTTCATGGCTCTCGCAAAGCTTAGAATGTTCAGGAAAAGTTTGTCTTGTCTCTTCAACAAAACCTTGTTGATGAACAACTCAAAGGAATGAATCTGCTCTTTGCATGGAAGATCGAATTTCCTCTGATGTAGAAGGCAGCTTCAGTGTTGTGCATGAACTTTGGGCAACAAAACATTTTTTTTTATTCTTCTCTTTTCTTCTCTATCTCAAGCTCTATTCCTCATTATCAGCAAAGCTCGAGATATGGTTCTTGACTCTTCAATTTGTTCCTCTTTGCAACTGCCTCTCGAGTATCTCCAAGCTTCAAATTGTTTAGAACATAGGTAAGTAATCCTTCTGTAACAAAACCAAAACTCCCCCAAATGAACCAATGAATGAACCCCCTTATCTACATCAATCACTCTCTTTGAATTCCTCCCTTGGGAAGGCCAAGATTTAGTTACGCAAGGTGTAAACTACCAAACCTTCATGTAGTCAACGTGGAGCTTATCTATTTGTATTCCTCCACTCTTCCATTTCATTTCCCCATGTTATAGCAAGAACTAGCATGTATGACTAAATCCCAAAGAGCAAAGCTAGCCAACTATAACTTAGAGGTGTTACCCAATGTCACCTCAAAAACCCCCTTCATGTAGTCAACATGGAGCTTATCTATTTGTATTCCTCCACTCTTCCATTTCATTTCCCCATGTTATAGCATGAACTAGCATGTATGATTAAAGCCCAAAGAACAAAGCTAGCCAACTATAACTGAGAGGTGTTACCCAATGTTACCTCAAAAAACCCCTCTGTACACTTTAGGTTGGTTGTTCTCCAACTCAAGGGGGGCTTCCATATGATAGGATTATTAAATCTTAGACAATCATGCACATGGTGATTTGGAAGAGTAGCTTAAACAAAACAGTTTTTCATGTTGTAGTAATTGATAAAGAGGTGATGGGAAGATCATGAGGACTAGTGCCAATCCCCAAGACAAATGGATTCAAGGGAAGCTTGTCTAACAAAGGGGCTAGTTCATAAAGGGTTAGGGAAATTAGGGTGGGCTTCTCAAACAAATGTTGGTGGTGGAATCTTTGCATCAACTTCCACACTGATTTTGCTCCATCCCTCAACATCTCACCAAACTTGAAGATTTGCCACCGGTGCAATGCAAGCATTCAGCTCCAATAGGACATAGTAAGATCAAAAGTTGAGAGGTAACAAATTTGTTAAACAGCAAAACAAACTTGACTGAAAACAGCAAACTAGCAAGTTGTCATGTATAATGCACATACTACAGATAATGGGTTTAAACTGAAGTGAATTCCGTACAGGCATACTGTGTTTATTGTGCTAATTTTTCAAATGTGCAAGCTAATTCTTATGTAACTAAAACAATAGATGCAGGTTCATTCTCTGCTAAACGGACTCCTTAATATTCGATCATCCGCATAATCCAGAATGTTAAAATAAAATAACTTAGGGTAAGAGGTTCAAACTTCAAAACAGGTACAGATGGTTTTGGTGTTGCTTATATTTTACAAGAGAATCAGAGATGCTTACTCTCAAATCTGACCATATTAGAACTCGTAATGAAGTACTTGGTGCCATTATAACTGGAGGGCCCATGCCAGTTTATTCACTATCAGGATAACCGGTGGAAAATAGAGGGAATAGGTATAGGTGAGAGCAGGGGTTATAGTTTGCTGTATTTTGTGCAAGAAAATGTTGAACATAAAGACTTGCTATTCAATCTCAAAAATAGATAAATTATCGGGAGACTTTTTCCTTTTTTCTGAAGACAAGAATTCTCATAGAAGGTTACAAATTATTGTATTTATAGCATGTGAAAAGAGATAAAATATAGGTTAGCTACACAGAAATTTATGTGCTTCTAATGCACACTAAAGTTATTGAATATGTCTACTTTATCAATAATGCTATCAGATCTACAACACTATGAGAATTAAACCAATTATTCTACATCTCGTTAGCAATGCATATCTATCAGATTTTGGCTAAATCTTCGTGTCTTTATTACTTTAATTGATAACAGCGGTAAAAGAAACTGCATATTAGTCATGACGTACTAAAACAAACAGAGATGCCTATGTGCTGCATGGCTCAACCACTTTGATGTTCTTATAATGCACACTAATTTTATTGAATATGTCTACTTTATCAATAATGTTATTAGATCTACAACACTATGATGGATTAAACCAATTATTCTACATCTCATTAATAATGCCTATCTACCAGAATTTGGCTAATTCTTCATGTCTTTGTTACTTTAATTGTTAACAATGGTAAAATAAACTACATATTAGTCATGACAGACTATAACAAACAGACACCTGTGTGTTGCATGGCTTAACCACTTTAACAGGAAACCATTATGACATGAACAGACAAACATGTAAAAATGTAATGTCTGGTCTCTGAATTGTATAGGGATCCAAGCTGTAGACTTTTTAGTTTACAAACCATAACAATCACCACGTAAAAACGTTCCATTGCTGGCCACAGATATCCTCCATAGACTTCAAGAGGGGATGACCAACAAATTTGGTAGAATGTGCCACTAGCAGATAAGTCATTATTCATATTCTATTCCTCCCCAAGTTAATTACCCTAATCATGTCTTAAGAAGCAATTGCTAACAATACCTCCCTCAATAAGCCTCTTGTTTAGTTGCTAAAGCTGAATGATGAAGGCCTGGTGTGCATAATTTGCGCCCTTGTCACTCTTATTACAGCCTGATGTGATGTTTATTGTATTTATACATGTGGAAAATACACCCCACACCGTGCCCCCACCCACCCACCCTGGCTGGTATTTTAAAACCAAACATAGCACAATGCATACCTGCATTAGCACTCAATATCTACATGCCAGGTCATCAATCTCTTAAAGAAGGATATCCTAGGGCTACATACAACAACTTGTAACAAGGAATTGTTCTAGTGAGACTGGAGAACAATCAGACTAGTAAATCATACTTAATTTTTAATTGTGTTGCTAATATGGGTATATTTCGAAAATAGGACTGTGGCTAATGGCAAAGTGGAGAATCCACTGGATGGAAGTCTTCACTTCCATCCTTGCTAGCGGTAGCATCACTCTTGTGTTGGTCATTAACAGAGATGTCTATCATTTGAATCTTGTGCTCAGAGGGCCATAGTGACTATCCAGGCTAAAATATCAATGAGTTCTTGGGCCTGCTGATAACTGTTGAAATCACACCTACTGACACCTATGCAATAAAGAAGAATTAACTTTGCAAAAAAAAATTGGGTATATTTTAATTTTCTGTTGTTGATGAGCATAGGGAAGGAACCATATGTCTATCTACGTGAGGCATAATCTATTTCTGTGTATACAATCATTAGCACAATTCTATTGGGCTTGGATAGATTTCAAATTTCTTTCCAGTTACTAGTTTGTGGTTGTTTTAGGGTCTTACTGTGTCTCACTATATAAACCCTGAGTGATTATACACTAGTACTCATTTTTACTGAGTAATAGCTAAGAATTTATGACTCTCTTAACTTACAAGGTTAGATACACTTAAGGAAGTATTGAAAACCATATAGCAGATAGTCTAAGTCTGTGAAAATGATTTCCTATGTACAGACATGGCAAGAAAATCTTTCCATAGACAATCACACAATTCATAGATACTATATCAGCCAAAAAAAAATTATTGTGAGTAATCAGATGACCTCAAATAGATAGATATCTGATACACTACCTGATCCATTACATAGGCTACAGCTAACGTGCGTGCGATTTTAATTGCCTGTGCCTTTTGCTCTGTGGTAAAGGACGAGGACAATGTCATCTGTGTGTCTTGCTGAAAAGGCTCTATTTTCTCTCTCTTCATCCCCAAAGCAGAGGACGACTGTTCAATTTCTTTTCCAGGTGGCCAAATGCTTCCAGGATCTATGCTTAAGCGCTCTGCCACAAGCAACCCAACCAAAAACAAATCTTTAATCATTGGTACGACAAGCGCATTATGTTCTGGTATGTCTTCCACCTGCAATGCAAAAGCTACATTTAGATATATATATATAAGACATTGGAGTTTATTTTCCAAGAACAGCCTTGTCATATAAAAAAATCTGGATAAGGTAGGCACCTACTTGTCGTTCTGCAAATGCTGCCTCAGCAGAGCGTAAACTTGCTTGTGTACCAAATGTTCCAACCAAGACTAGTATATCATCTTGCTCTGCTACTTCTTGTCCAGGATATATAACAGCTTGTCTTAGTTCTAATTGGTCTGTTACATAACTTCCTGCAGGTCGGATATATAACTGCAAAATGTTGAAGCAAAGAAAAACGCTCCCACAGATTAGTTGAAAGTCTAAGGCTGGTAATCAAAATAGTACTCCAGAATACATGTCTTCTCATCTAGAATGTTCCAACTTCCGAATAAAATCCAGAGGTAAAGGTAACAACATAGAAAAAATTGTTAACAGTCAAACAAGTTTTCCTTAGAAAATGGTAGGTCCTGTCTGAAAGAGCAAATAATCTCAAAAATGGATGTCAAATAATTTACAAAAAAAAATATTAAAATCTGTACAGATTTATGGGCAGATTATTCCATCCATGACGAAGGGCAAAACAGGGTGAGCCATTGGAGATAAGATAAGATAATTTTATTAATGTCCAACTAATGATAACAAAGTAGGTCAACGGGACTGTCGGTTACAATGATGTCTGTGCAATGCAGGAGGACCAATCGGTCCCCTTTTAAAAACAAAGCAAATGCAGCAAACTTAAAAGATGAACAAGACTAGCTGGGCTGAAGTATGAGGGAGCTCCAACCCCCGCCCCGACTTCTGAACTCTGCACTGGGACGAAGAAGCCCTGGTGGAGAAGATCCAGGAGCCGAGACCGAAGAAGTTCTATTACTCCTAACATCCGAGGCTGAGAGAAGAGAACTGAGGGAATTTCAGTAGCATCTGCTGGCCCGAAGAGGAGGGCCTCCCGCTGCAGTGCTGCTTTTCTTGAGGCTTGGAGGACCTAGTTCGTCTCTCAGGTAGATGCCTGGAGCGAACCTGCTGATGAGGTCTCGTGGGTCGAGATCCACGGAACCTCACTGATCTGGAAACTCTGTTTAGCAAATGGGGAGTATCAGTTCTAATGATCTCTCATGACTTATTTTCCAAGAGCCTAGAGAAAACTGCATCAAAGAACTATGAAGGCTCCAAAAGAACATCAGTAGTTTAACATAGATAGAAATATTATCTGTAGCATATGAAATTCACACTTGGCTACTGTTAACACCAGATTTGACCTTATAAATCCAAGTGTTAATCTACAATAGATATTCATGGATATCATCCAGGCTGAGCTCAGCATTATAAAGTTCGCCATTGGGCATCAATGGTTCATGAGTACATTACTGGGTGGATTGGTTACACTAAGTTGCCAGGAAACTGTTGAGATTTCTTAAATTTAGAAACGATTTACACTTCCAATAAACTGATAAACTCAGATTTAATTACACAGAAATCTAACACATTCCAAATCTGCAATTTATGAATATAAACACACTGAATCTGACAAACTGAAAATGCACAGCGGAATCATGAACAGGACACACATTTGACACCTTAGTTTTCTGGGCAATGCCCCTGGAAAAACCCCGCAGGGAAAACCAGTAAATGAGAGAGAATTTTATTAAGCAGCTCACAGAGAAAACTCAGAATTTTACAGCAATACAACTCAGCAATTAATGCACCTGTACAGTCTGCAATTTTAGCAGCAAACCTTGATTTTTGTGCCCAATAAGCAGTACGGCCTGTACGGCCTTCTTGGAACTCATGCCCAGTAAAAGTACAGCCTGTGCGGCCTGATTTTTTCTGCCTGTACTCTGTCTCAAAATATGTGCAATAAATGCAGCAATTAACAGCCTGTAGGGCCCTCGAAATCTGTGCCAAATACACTGTACTCGCTGCTGCTCTCTTCCTCAAAATTTGTGCCCTGTACAGACCTCATTACTGCTGTATGGCCCTCTCAAATCAGTGCATACTCTCGCTGTCTCGGAATTTGTGCCTATTCCCTTCCTTGGAATCAACGCCCTCTTCCTCTTGCTACAACCTCTTCCTCTTTTTCTTCAGCTCTCCAAAGTTCTCTCACTCAATGTGTCTAAACTCTCCTAGAATTCTCTTTTTATTAAATGAGAGAATGTCTTTGTCACTTCATCTTCCAAGTGACTTTGTCTCTTCATTTTCCAAATGACTTTGTCTCTTCAAAGTCAAAGGATGAGACAAATTACACTTAATGAATTAAAAATCATTTTCACTCACCAATTAATAAAAAGTCACATTAACTTTATAACACTAAAGTTAATGTCTAGGAAAATCACTTAGGTCCATTCTACATGCCTAGACACCAAACCTATGTAGAAGACCTCCCGAGTTATAAAATCTAACATAACTTGGGTACGAAGACGGGGATGGCGATGGGTGTGGGGCCGGGGATGCCACTTTTTAAAATAGGGGACTTGGGTACACCGGGGGTACTAAATATATATATATATATATATATATATATATATCATTTTCACTGTACATATATATTCATGTGCATCCATATGAATCCAAACCATTATAGACAAATCTGCAAAGTTTTTCATGTATATAGAAAGGGTGCATACAACTAAAAAAACATCAAGTGCGATCCATATCTGACCCAAAATACATAAACAAAGGGGCTAAATGACCTAGAGTCTAAAAACCTTCACGCTACAACAAATAATTACATATCAAAATCCTTGCCTATATTGGGATCCTATTCATCAAGAGCACCCTGTGCCCCCTCCTCTAGGCTCTATCCCTTGCCTCTACGTTGAATCTCAAAGTTGGTCCTCCAAGGGCATTAGTCAACACCCTACAGTTTTGATGAAACTCCCTAATCCAAGTGTTAAAATAAGGTAGAAAAAGCTTCCCATGCTTAACAAGTGATTTTTCTTGAGTGAAGGATACATCTTTGTAAGGTCATGACAGGAATTCAACAATAAGCACCACCAACATCAAGGTAGATAGAGAGGTTGATGTGCTTGATTAAATGCCAATCCCATACCCTCATGCATGATAGAATCCAGTGGAAATGTTGAAATCCTTAAATACTAAAAACTGTTAAGTTTGTTGAATTCTGAATAGGATCTAAAATTCTACTTTTTGCATGTGAAGTCCAATGAGGTTGGAACCACTCTCAAACATCCTGGAATAATTAATGGTAATGTTAAAAATTTAAGTAAAAGTGACATTCTCCTTATCTTTCATTTTCTATCCTTTTACTTTAAGAATTTTATATTGCCATTTAATATTACTGACTTTAATGTCACTTGTACAAAACTAGCTGAGCTCGTACCAAACTGGTCCCTAGGTGTCCCCAAAACAGGGGTACCCCGTACAAAACTGGTCCCTGGGCATCCCCAAAACAAGGGTACCGCATCCCCTTTGCAACCAACGTCCCCTGAATCCGTGACAAATGTCTCGAGTACTTCGGCCAAGTTTTAGGTACGGAACGCCGCACAGTATGTGGGTACAGGGTATATGGTATGTGGGTACGAATATCCGGTACAGATACACGTACCCTACCCCTGGGTAAAGATACCCATGCTACTTACTCTTAGGTGACACATCATCAACAGTTCATGGAGTGCTTTTCAAGCTTGGCATATGGTCATGTGTCTTTATGATCATAGGATAGATGGTTGAATTGAATTCAGATAGGTTCTTTCTATACAGGTGTAGGCAAAGCAAACATCTTAGGTACACATGGACAGGTGATACAGCAGCAGCATAGGCCCCATACTTACAAATTCGGCACAATATTTAGACTATGGGAGGTTGAAGACCCACACAGGGTGTGATCAGGGTGAGTTGTAGTGTTATATCTGACATGATCTGATCATGTTTTTGGAAACCCTTCAGGGAGATATGCATGAAATTCAGTTTTTTGGCAAATTTGAGAAATTACTAATATATTAAATATTTTTAGCAGTTTTTGGAGATTGGTCCGATCGATGATCTGATTTCATATTTGAGGATCCAATTGGATTAGATTTGCCTATGTTTTGAGTTTCATCAACTTTTTAGGACAGACTATTTTTAGCAGGTCATTGGCTATGTGGGGACTTAGTATGGCAAGCAACATTAATGTCTGATTTGAGGGCATTCTGAGCACTTTGAATTTTCAGGGACCAATTCCGTTTTGGCATGATCTATATATTTGGCTTGGTAGGCCCACATGGAGATATTGGTTTTATTAGATAGTGTTGAGCTCCAAGGAGGCTTGCATATGACCTTGGTAGGTGAGACCTCATCGATGAGCCTTCATTTGACCTAGTTCAACCTTGGATCCTCCTTAAGCCATTGCTTAGGTAATGCACCTTGCGTAGGGTTAGGGTTCCCTATCTCTACCATCTTGGATAAGGTTATCTTTGTCATTTCAGAGCCCCAAAATCATGGCTCTAAATCAATCCTCACTTATTAGTTATCCCATAGTTTAAGGCTTAATTTTAGGGAATTTTTTCCTTAGAAAATTCAAAAGGTTATTTTAGTCACGAAAAAAATGCATTAAAATAAGTAATTAGCCATATACAAGCGCAATTTCTCTTATGAATGGTTATGGAAGGAGGGAGATAATTTGAAGAACTATTTTTCTAATACACATGTTATTTTTACTCAAAAAGGAATGTTATATTTGGAGATGATTATTCTTATCCTTTCCTTTGTGAAATTCTAAGTCACAGCAAATCTAAGAGCTAAGGATACCTAACAAAGAAAGAATGAACGGAAAAGTTGAATAGGAGTGAAAATTGCAGTAAAAAAGAGCAGAAGAATAATTATGCAGCAGAACTCAAATAGGAGTAGAATAATGTCACCTGATCCAATAATCAGTATAATGAACAATGATGTTACAATGGAGAGAATTTGAATCACATAAGAGAATTTGAACCTCAGTTGGTCTAGCATAGGGATTATCACCACTGGAGTGCTTTGGAAGACTCAAACTCAACTGAACTGAACCTAAACTCAGCTAACTGAAGTCAGAATCAGTTAACTGACTAAGGAGGGCGCAATAGTGAGTTTTTCATACATGTCAATCAGAAATGAGCACATGAGGCCACTATCAGTGGCATCCGGAACTCTAACCCCCCAGAAGAGTCAGCTAACTCAGGTGGACTGCACTGGAACACTTAGTAGGTTCCTATAAAATAGGGAACTAACTGAAGTGGTCCTAAAATGATGCATGCAAGGCTCAAAAGGTGGTAATGGATCTTGGATGACATATGCACACCACTGGAGGGCAAATGACATCATCAACAAGGAGGAAAAATAAATAATGCTAGGTATGGCAAGGATGGAGTATTGAAATATCCTAACATCCTTCCCTCATTCTTTTCTCATTCTTTACAATATATATATATATATATTGTCTGAAGCAAAAGAAGAGGAAGACTTTCTTTGGTTCGATTTGTATTGTGAAGTTGTTAAGCTAGTGTTTTTCCCTTTATTCCTTGTTTATTCCTCCTGGAGAGATCGATATTGGTTACTAGCGTGGAGTACTAGTAGTGGAGTGTTGGTTTTGTTGGGTCAATGGGTTGTCACTAGTATTGTCCCATCCAACAAAGTGCTTTGTACCTTGGATTATTGTTGTCCGGACCTATCAAGACCAATGTTTGAAAAATCGAAATCGGACTCGGAATCGGTCGAGGGTCAACTCGGAATCAGAATCAGAATCAAAATCGGTAATGAATCGGTCATAAATCGGTCGATTTGAATTTAATGAATCGGTTTACTCAAAAATACATAAAAAAAAATTAATTTTTTAAGAAAAACAGCATTTTCAAGATTCTTATT
This sequence comes from Larix kaempferi, assembly GCA_027924585.1. Classification (NCBI taxonomy): domain Eukaryota; kingdom Viridiplantae; phylum Streptophyta; class Pinopsida; order Pinales; family Pinaceae; genus Larix; species Larix kaempferi. The sequence goes on from BSBM01000252.1 coordinate 9,177,835, forward strand.
CATGATTCCATAGCATTAGAAATAAAATATCCAATGTCTGCTCATGTATATACGATATAAGAGTCAATATATCAAAATGGCACAAAGTGTACTGTGCAATACATATCTAGGAGACTGGAACTGGAACAAAATACATAATCCATGAGGCCTATAGGTTATATGGCCAGTAGAGTCCAAAAAATAACATGTTATACAGTCAACTACATAATAGTGAGTGTGAGTCTGTGACTACTACTAAGTACTGAGTCCTGACTACATAGCCAACTGTGTCTATCATACATCGTCGTTGATCAATCATCATGATCAAACTCATCACCACTGTTACGGCTAGGAGTAGAAGTAGAACTAGAACAAAAAGAACCAGAAGGACTAGCAAAGGTATCAACATCTGGCTCAATCTCAGGTTCCTCAGGCTCAGGCGCACGGTCATCTAATACTGCAGTAGTAGTACTGGATGAATGCCTACGTCGTCGTCGCCTATAAGTACGAGCTCCTGGTCAACTAGTGCCCGTCATTCCTGAAATATCGGGATCGACACCTGTATGAACTGATGGCATCGGCAATAGAGGATCTGAATCTATATGAGGTTGCAGCAAGTCCTCCATCTCAACATCCAGATCATCACCAAACTCTGGCTCTGCGGTCCCCACTACCCAATCTGAGGTTGGATCTATATCATCTAACAGAATGGGATCCGTATCAAGTCTTTTGTTCATCAATTGGTTGCGTCTGGGCCGCAGGTTGTACTGCACGAAGACTAGATCATTTAACCGTTTCTGCTCTAAACGGTTTCTCTTCTTCGTGTGAATTCGGTCAAACAAAGACCAATTGCGCTCACACCCAGAAGCACTGCAGGTTTGACTCAAGACCCGAATTGCAAACTTTTGCAATTGTTTACATTAAACACCAAATGCCTTCCACCATTGTGCTACAAATGCGAAGAGTCAAGGCAGTTAATTCGACAAATTAGATTGTGAATTTGGCTAACAAATTAAGAATCGAAGTATTTACAATTTAAACTTTAAAGTTAAATAACATAATTTAATAAAACAATGGAATTGTTTACCTGGTTGGCCCTCATCTATTGCAATCTTAGCAACATTTTTGACAAAGGTACTTGTGGCGGCACTGAAAGAGGTGGTCTGCCGATGTATCTCCAATTGGGTCGCCTCATTTGGGACCATGCGTTCAAGGCAAGTATACAATCCATCCGATATCTCCCCACTCGGATCTTGATCAATGTCATCTCTATAATGATACCACGGGTTCAAGAAATACCCAGCTACATGTATAGGGCGATGGAGTTGATTGTTCCATCTCCTATCAATGATCTCCCAAATAGGCCCATACTTAGCTACTCTATCTTTGTGTGTTGCCTTTATTTGCTCCTTTTCCTGATCCATAGCTTCATAAATGTATCCCATGGCCAATTTTTCCCCATCCACCAACCGCAACACCTTAACAAGTGGCTCAATAATTGCCACAACCTCTACTGTTTTTTTCCAAAATGAAGAACTTTTAATTTTCTTCTTAATGTCTTTTCCATCTTGTGTGCGAGACCAATTAGATGAATTCCATTCATCACTTGAAAACATCTGCTCCAAGTTCTGTGCTTGGGAAAGAAAATATTGCAACTTCAGGAAGTGAGTTGCAAATCTAGTAATTGCAGGCCTAACAAGCTCCTTGCCCCATGTGTGTCTCCTCATCAAGCTCAATACCCAACCATGGTTGTAGATGTACTCGGTGATGTTTTTGGCATACTCCACAGTGAACTTGATCCAGTCCTGTTTCCATACATCCTCAAGCATGAGGTTTATGCAATGTGTCGCACATGGGGTCCAGAATATGGTTTTATGTTTTTCCTCTAACATCTTACCAGCAAGAACATAGTTAGAGGCATTATTTGTGATGATTTGCACAACATTAGCTGCCCCCACCTCCTCAACAATCTCATCCAAAAGATGAAATAACAGATTTGCATCTTTCACCTAATCAGATGCATCACATGATCTCAAAAACATGGTTCCCCGTGGGCAAGAGACAAGAAAGTTCATAAGGTGTCGGCCCTTCTGATCTTTCCATCCATCCAACATGATAGTGCATCCTATGTGTACCCATGAAGCTTTGAAATCCTTCAGGTATTCTTCCATGGAAACGATCTTCTTTTGCAAAAGTGATCCCCTCAAGTCATGCATACTAGGGCCTTTGAAGCCCTTACCAACAACTACAATGGAATCCTACATAGGTTGGTAATAAGAAGAGCGGGCAGCATTGAATGGAAGATCAACATCATACCACCATCTTGCTATGTACTCATGGGAAACTTCTTTGTACTGCTTCTTCAAGTGGTCATCTAAGGTGTGTTTAATTTGTGTTGGATGTTGCAACTGAGAAGCATTAACAATGGCAGAAGTGGTGGGAGGTGTGAAATAGCTTTCAATGCTACCCCTCTTTTTGGCTTTGCCCTTATCTTGTGTAGTCTCGGAGGGTGGAACATACTGGAAAGGATCCCTAAGAGTGGTAGAAGGGATAGATGAAGAGCCTTCTTTTGAATTTGAACCAGGGGCATAGGTCCCACCCATCATTTCAGCAAGCCTCCTCTTCTTCCCTACTTCTTCCTCTATCTCTCTTTGCTTAGCCTTTCCCTCTTCAAACTTCTTAAAATGTTCTTGCATCTCAGCTCTAATTTGTCCAATAACATCTAGTGGGGCTTCACATGCCTTAACTTGGCCTTTGATGGCAGCCAAGTGTTGTTTAAGCCTAAGAATCCCCCCACCCTTAATCAATTTCTTGCAATACTTGCAATATATGTCCCCTTGAACAACATCTGCATGGATCCATGTAGGATCTTTTATTTTGGGGGCCATGTGTATAGAATGTAGATCTGGATTATGAGCAAAATTCCAAACATAATAAGAAAAAATTAATTGAATTTTTAACTTCCGTTAATAAGAAAAATTGAATTTTTAATTTCTGTTTAAAATTTAAAATATAAAAATTGTGTAATTCACAATTGTATTGTAAATTTTTAAGTTGTAAACTTGTAAATTTGTAGCTAGATTTTACCTTGCAAATTTCTGTGTATTCCACAGTCCACTCCCACACAGGTGACAGCGGACTCTCCCAGTGCCCCACAGCAGACTCCACTCCACAATCCACAGTCCACTCCACACTGCACAGTCCAAACTCCACAGCCCACTCCACTCACTCCACGGTCCACTCCACTCCAGTCCACACACTCCACGACCCACTCCACAAAGTCCACACTCCATGGTGCACTCCACTCCACTCCAGTCGCCCACTCTCTCGCTGTCCACAATGCACACTCCACTCCGCGGTTGCTATCACAGTTCACTATGTGAATGGGTTTGGGTTGGGGGCTCAGGAGAGTAGTGTAGTAAGTTAGTAAGTTAGGTTAGAAATTAAAATAGGTTTAAAAAATTTTAAAAACATAAAAAAAAAAAAAACAATTTTTATTACCCACGGGCCCACACAAAAATCGGCCAATTTTTGTCGTAAATCGATGGACCGGACCAGTTCGGTACTGAACCGGTCCTCCAATCCGATTTGGAAACCGATTCGAACCGGTCTGGCCTTAAATCAGTGAATCGGCCGAAAACGAAACCGATTCAACCAATTTTTAAAACATAGATCGAGACTTTGTTTTTCCTACAACTCTTGATAATAAAGATATAACATTCTTTGGCAACTACTACAAGTTTTTCATGTATTCAAACTTCTACTGTCTTAGGCTTTCATGTGTTACTAATATTGACCTTGACAAGGTTCAAGTGAATAGGCCTCGGATTTTCTTATGCCTGATGCACTTTCTTTCTTCTTCTTTTCTCTTGACTTCATAAAGGCACTGGTTTACTGAGTTTTCACCCTTAACTCACACTGAAAAATGAACTTTCACCTACAATATTCAATCTTGCATCTTAGCCATATTAAGATAGGCATTTTAAACTTCTTTAATTCTGTTTTTAGGGACATTACACCAATATTAGCTTGCTGTAATTTACATTCTTTCACAGAAACAGAGAGAAATTATATGTTTTTCTCAGTTTCCGCACAAACATCATAAAAACCCATAGAAAAAACCAAAAAACATTAAAAAACAGCATTACAAACACTAAAAACAGTCCTAATTAGTTGCTGTAATTTATGTTTTTATATCAGAATTAGCATTGTTACTTCATCTAAGTTGCAGTGGGTTGCATGCCCAAACTCATAGTAAATTTCTACATCAATTTCCATGTATTTTGTAGCTCTCAAATCATTTATTAACTAGTTTTTTTTTCATTCTTATACACAGATTTTCAAAACAGCAAGTTTTTATTACAATTTAGTGTTAATAACTTAATGACCATTTGTTTGATTGTTAGTTGACCTCTAAAGTCACTAGGGACTCCCCCTAGGGTTAGCAAGCACTAACCCAAAGTAAGTAAATAGCATGGTGACAGTGCACTATTGCTAGTTTCCTTGGAACCAGAAGGTTTCAAGCGTTAATAGGTACTCATATGTGCCTACCATCTCAAAAGGCACCTTGTGCCACCCACCCCTATGCAAAATTCATGCGTGACCCACCCTGTGATGATACAAAACCCCTCAATTATTGCCTATTTGATGGATCACCTTCCTAGAGCTTCTCTCACCTTAGCCTATACGTGGGAAGTCACTAGGATGACTATCACTAACCCCAAGTCCCTATTCCCCCTTTGGTCCTCCTACATTTCATTGCCAATTTGACATATTTTGACCTAGTGGGGACCCATTTGGGGTATTTCCTAACCTCTTGGGTCCAATTTGGGATGCAAACCCCTCAATCTGGGTCCATGGTCACTTTGGATACCTTAATTTGGGTCCATAGCCATCCGAACTTGTTTGGGAATTGCTAAATACAGAGTTAACTTGGGTCAAATCCCCAAAACCACTTCATCTCTTGGTGCTAACTATACCACAAATTCCCTTTTGGTACCGCAATATGAATCTGCAAGTCACGTAACAGAAGGATGCTTTGGGCCTAAGAACCCATGGTACCATTATATCTAAACCAACAGTATGCAACCCAAAGGTGTGGTATGACAGTTCCATAGAACCCAAGTACCCCAATGGCTAATCCAACATTCTCTCATGTCCAACAAGTTTGATCGACTCATCTTAGGGCATCTCCATTGGCACAGCTCCACTCATACCTTGGACATTTCAACCCTAAAACCTCAAGGGCAGTTCCATCATAGCTAGGGCAAGGGAGGTATCACTCCCTCTGAGGGCACCAGGTTTATCTATTTCGTATGCTTCATTAATTTATCTCTACGGCGGTAAATCTGGTGTTTTATTGGTTATATTGCATGTATATCTTTGAACGGGAGATTGGGGAAGTACTCTCTTGCAGGAATTTAGAGTTAATTGTGCAAGCCATACTGTTGAAAAGATAACTCTGAAGGTCCTCCCTCGTGTTTTTGGTGTGGGTGTGATGAGGGGACTTGAAGGCTTTGTTCCTTGTGTATTTATGTAAAATGTGACTTTTATATAAATAAAGTTAAGATGTTTTGTACTTTATGAGTTTGGGTCTCACTTAAGTGAAATATTTAATAATTAATTATTTAATTATTAAAAAGTGAGAGCATTTATTTTAGACCCTTGATTTTGTAATTTGATCTCAACCCTAGAATGGGTAGTTAGCAAGGTAATTACAAAAACAAAGTATAAAGACAATGAGAGAAGGGGCATTGAAGACACACTCATCATCAAAAGAGAGAGAGGAAGAGGTTGAAGACCAAGAAGACTTCTCAGGGAAGGAAAGGCACAATTTCCAAGGAAAAGTAGCAGCACGCATCCCTAGGCTGCCTGTAGCAGTCCGTACAGCAATAATTACAGTCACATGTGTGGTCTCGAATCCCAAGAAGACTGACTGTACATTAAATGCAGACCGTATAGCATTAATTGCAGGCACATGTGGGCTCAGAAATCAAGGCAGAAAGTGTGCAGACCATACTGCACCATACAGCACGTGTGGACAGCCGTACAGCTACTGTTTGGCACAGATTTCGAGGTAGACAGCTGCTGCAATATTTTATTGTGAGATTTTGTCAGTAAGGGTTAGAGAAAAATTCATTGTAAAGAATTTTCTGAGTATACTCTTAATGAAAAATCTTCTTCCTAGGGTTTTCCCAGATTGGGGTTTTGCCCGGTCTAGATTGACCAAAAATACATGTGTTCTATGTGCTTGTTTAATTTTCAGTATTTGAAGGGATCTTGAATTAGTGGTTTTAGTTTCAAAGTATTATGAGTTAATCTTTAATTAAAACCCTAAATTTTCAAGTGTTTGACAGAATGTGTGAATGAGCCTTTTCACACATATGGCATTTTCCTTCATGGTATCAGAGCAATACTGAAGTAGGAAGCAAGCAAGTGTTTCACAGTGTTCTTTAGAAAGTAGTGCAGAAGAAAGTGTTGTGGTTGTCTTTCAATTGTTTTGGTTGTAGGTGATTTTCCAATGATGAGTATACGGTTTGAGGACACGTTGGACGGTGTGTCCAACCATGTACCATGGAAGGTAAGAATAACCGCAGTACTAAAAGAATGGAAGACCTGGAAGTTCGCAAATAGTACTGTGACCAAGCCAATTGATAAGGATGAACTTGAAGAGCATGAGGCTCTTGAAGCTAGGGATCAGAGGGTAATCTTGGATGGGGCAGGAGTTGCAGCTAATCAGCTTGTTATTTATATTTCTTCTAATGAGGAGAGTTGATCTCTCGGAAGCACTAGCAGAAGACTTAGAGATCCCAGTGGTGATGGTGATGAGCAGGTTGATGAGGCTCAGATAGAGTCTCAAGAGTCAGAGTTCCATTTCAAGGGTGGGCACTTGTCTCCGAGAGGCATTCCAGAGCAGGAGGGAGCTACATTAGGAATTAGAGGTGGAGATTCTGATGGTGCCGAAAAGACCTCCCTCATTAGGAGGGAGTGTTGAAAAGATAACTCTGAAGGTCCTCCCTCATGTTTTTGGTGTGGGTATGATGAGGGGGACTTGAAGGCTTTGTTCCTTGTGTATTTATGTAAAAAGTGACTTTTATATAAATAAAATTATGATGTTTTGTACTTTATGAGTTTGGGTCTCACTTAAGTGAAATATTTAATAATTAATGATTTAATTATTAAAAAGTTAGAGCATTTATTTTAGACCCTTGATTTTGTAATTTGATCTCAACCCTAGATTGGGTAGTTAGCAAGGTAGTTACAAAGACAAAGTATAAAGACAATGAGAGAAGGGGAATTGAAGACACACTCACCATCAAAAGAGAGAAAGAGGAAGAGGTTGAAGACCAAGAAGAGTTCTCAAGGAAAGGCACAATTTCTAAAGAAAAGTAGCAGCATGCATCCCAAGGCTGCCTGTAGCAGTCCGTAAAGCAATAATTACAGTCACATGTGTGGGCTCGAATCCCAAGAAAGATGGCTCAAATCCCAAGAAGACTGATTGGACATTAAATGCAGACCATACAACATTAATTGTAGGCACGTGTGGGCTCAGAAATCGAGGCAGAATGTGTGCAAACCATACTGTACCGTACAACACGTGTGGACAACCGTACAGCTACTGTTTGGCACAGATTTTGAGGTAGACAGTTGCTGCAATATTTTATTGTGAAATTTTGTCAGTAAGGGTTAGAGAAAAATTCATTGTAAAGAATTTTCTGAGTATACTCTTCTTAATGAAAAATCTTCTTCCTAGGGTTTTCCCCAGATTGGGATTTTGCTCGGTCTAGATTGACCAAAAATACATGTGTTCTATGTGCTTGTTGAATTTTCAGTATTTGAAGGGATGTTGAATTGGTGGTTTTAGTTTCGAAGTATTCTGAGCTAATCTTTAATTAAAACCCTAGATGTTCAAGTGTTTGACAGAATGTGTGAATGAGCCTTTTCATACTTATGTCATTTTTCTTCACATACTAGGATGTAGATCACTCTTGGAGGATTTCCAAACTCTATATTTCAGCCCGGTGAGCTTTATCATCTACAATAGCAAGATCCAAGTGAGTTCTCTTCCTTCTCTTTCCATTTTCAGTGTTAGGGTTTCTAGCTTACTAAATGAAATTCCAATTGATTAACCCTAATTAGTTGGCTTGTTTTCCATTGTTAATTTGTTGGTAAAGCCTAATCTATTTACCCAAATCATCTACAGCCCTATGTTATCATTACCAAGATCTCAAGGTTCTAATTAATCTAGTGGCCTACCTTCTCATTTTCACTAACTTTTGTCTTACACTCAATTTGGTTCTAAAACCAAGTGGCAACTCCATGTTCAGGTACACAGGGTACTCCCAGAAGACCGAACACCTAGAGAAACCACTTCATACAAACAGATCACAGATCGATACACCGATGTTTTGACGTGGTTTAAACCCTCGAGAGGGAAACACTCCACGGCCCCGGCCAAATAGCTTCTACGGAGCAATTTATTATGCAAAGAAAGAAAGTTACAAATGAGCTTCTCATAATCGATCAAATAGACAATGACCCTCCATGCTCTTTAAATAGAGATCATGGACCAATCGGGTGTTAAGCCACGAATCAAGGTTAGGTATGATCTAAGAGAAGTTGAGCCGTCGGATCACTCTATGTCTAAAACATATCGTGACCGTCGGATTAAATATTTACAAATGCATACTAATGCATACTAAAAAAACACACTTTTCCTAACAGATATATTACACAAGTTGATCTTAACTAACTCCTAAGTGTCTAAATATCCTAACATCCCCCCTTAAGACTTGGGATAGGATTGAAGGATTTACAAAAGTGACACTATTAGGAGAAGGAAGGAGGCATTAGAGCCTATCCCCCCTTAATGACAAGTTCCTGAACTCCTAACATAGATCGAAGTTTAGAAAATTTCGCTTATGTAAGAGACTTGGTGAAGATGTCTGCAACTTGATCATCTGTAGGACAAAAGAGCACTTCAAGAACACGATCATGAACAAGATTTCTGATGAACTGCATATGTAGTTCAATGTGTTTGCTGTGTTGATGTAGGACTGGATCTTTGGCAAGCTTGATGGCACTTTGATTGTCGCACCAAAGTGGAGTAGGCTGCTGCTGCTCGAATACAAACTCTGATAGGATCTGTCGAAGCCATAAAGCTTCCTGACTCACATTAACTGCGGCTCGATATTCTGCCTCTGCTGAAGAAAGAGCAAGAGCTTGTTGTTTCTTACAAGCCCAAGTGATAGGTCCAGATCCCAAACTGAAAACATAACCTGCAGTAGACTTTCGATCATCAGGATCGTCGGCCCAATCTGAATCAGTGAAACCAACCAACAAAGGTTTCCCCCTGTACTGTAATGAATCCCAAACTGAATTGTACCTCGAATATATCGAAGTATTCTTTTAGCTGCTTTCCAGTGACTTTCATGAGGTGTTTGCATATAATGGGCAAACGACCAACAGCAAAGGAAAGGTCGAGACGGGAATGAGTCAAGTATAAGAGACTACCAATAGGCTGACGATACAAGGTGGCATCTACTTCAGGTGAAGTACAAGTGGCGGAAAGTTTGACTCCATACTGGAAGGGAGAAGGGGTTGGTGTACAATCTTCCATATGAAAGCAACGAAGAAGGTCACAAGCATACTTAGACTGAGAAAGAAAGATTCCTTCTTTGGTTTGCAGGACTTGGAGACCAAGAAAATAATGCAAATGTCCTAAGTCTGACATTTCAAAATTTTGCTTAAGAGTGGATTTCACATGGGTTATAAGCTTAGGGTCGCTACCAATAAGAATAAGGTCATCAACATATAGAACAAGTATGATGAGATGGTTTCCTACTTTCTTGCTATAGACATTGGAGTCAGAATGGCATCTAGAAAAACCAGTGTCAAGGAGAAAGCTATCCATTTTGGCATACCAAGCTCTAGGAGCTTGCTTAAGGCCATATAAGGATTTCTTAAGGCGACAGACAAGGCTAGAGTTATTCTGAACATATCCAGGAGGTTGTTCCATGTAAATTTCCTCTTGTAAATCACCATGTAAGAAGGCAGACTTGACATCCATTTGATGGACTTCCCAGTTATGTAAGGCTGCAAGGGAAAGAACAAGGCAGATGGAGTTCATTTTTGCGACAGGAGGCTGCAAGGGAAAGAACAAGGCGGATGGAGTTCATTTTTGTGACAAGAGCAAAGGTTTCACTGTAGTCAATCCCTTCAACTTGAGAAAAACCTTTGGCAACTAACCTTGCCTTAAGTCTTTCAACACTTCCATCTGATGCATACTTAGTTCTGTAGACCCATTTACATCTGACAAGCTAAATGACAGGACACGTCCTAAAGGGTCCCCGTGTCCCGTGGGCCACGTTTGGGCGCGGACACGTTGGCCCCACGTGGGGGACACGAGTTTTTTCGTGTCCCGAAATCGGGACACGCGTGGGGGATTTCTGTGCAGCGTGGGGATTTTCCAGGATGCGAAAATCGCGTAAAAGGCTGCCCACGGGCCCATAAAAACGCATTTTTTGTTTTTTTTTTGTCATTTGCTAACTGATGGGAGTGTGAGGGAGAGCTAGAGTGAGCCCAAAGTCATTTTTTTTGCAGGTGAAGGAGATTCAAGAGTGTTTTCTTGCAGGTGAAGGAGATTCTAGTGTGATTTCACCATCAAGGTTGAAGGAAAATGTCTCAACCAGCTAGGGCAGCAGGTAAAGGGCAAAGGAAAGGGAAGAATGCCCCATCTATTCCCTCTCGTCCTATTCCTCCTCCAAGCACATCCCCTTCTGCTCCTAGTAGTGCTCCAACCGGTTCTAGTGAAGCTCATCCTCATTATAGCCATGCTTTGGCAAAACAACAAGCACAAGAGAGTAAATACCCTTTGTGGAAGTATGTGACAAGGAAAGAAGGTGTTGGAGCGAAGCTTGGTGGGGGAGGCAATGTGTGTTGGACTTGCAATTTCTGCAGGCATGAATTCAAGAGCACCTATTACCGGGTTAAAGGCCATTTGTTGGCCCTCCCTTGTGGGATTTCTTCATGCAAAGCTGTGAGTGTTAACCAAAGGAGGGAGATGGAAAGAGAAGACCATGTTGGGGTAGGGAAGGTGGTTGCAGCAAGCAAGACATTTCATCGTGAGGATCCTCTTCCATTCTTGAGGAAACCCTCTAGCACTAGGAGTGGGGTTGATGCTATTGCTTATCCAACAAGAAAGAGGCCAACTTCAAGAGGTCCAATGGATAGGATTTTCCAACATGAGGCACGAGAAGAGGTAGACCTCTCCATTGCATTTTTCTTCTACCTCAACTTCATCTCATTCAATGTTGCACGATCACCATTGTACTTTGAGATGTGTCGATCTATAATGGAACGAGCTCCAACTGGTTATGTGCCTCCTAGTTCAGAGAAGCTTAGAACCACATTGTTGGTTAAGGCAAAGAAGGAGGTGGATAAAATTATTGATCCAATTAAATCAAAATGGTCCACATGGGGTGTTAGTATTGTTTCTGATGGATGGACGGATCCAACACGCCATCCACTCATCAATTTCATGGTGTCTTCCACAAATGGACCGGTGTTCTTGAAAGCAGTGGATGCTCTTGGGAAATACAAGGATGCACAATATATGGGTGATTTGTTCATCAAAACCATTGAAGAAGTAGGTGTTGATTCTTGTGTACAAATCATCACGGACAATGCACCTGTTTGCAAGGCTGCTGGCATGATTGTGGAAGCTAAACATCCACAGGTATGTGATTGTTAATTTACTCATTTATTTGAAATTTTGAGCTGTTAGTAACTTAGTAGTTAGTTGTAGTCTTGTAGAGTCTAGGAGTCTAGACTCAATGACTCATTTATACTTTCTTTTATTGATCTTACAGGTATTTTGGACACCTTGCATTGTCCATTCTTTGAATTTAGCACTGAAATCTATTGCTTCAGATGTGCCATGGATTGGAAAACTTATTGAGGATGCACGCCATATCCATAACTTTGTACAAAACCACACCAATGCCCTCACAATCTACAAAGAGTACACACATCTTTCATTGTTGAAGGTTGCAGATACTCGGTTTGCTTCCTCATTCATCATGCTCAAGAGATTGAGAGAGGTAAAAACCGCTCTTGGGTCCATGGTGATTTCAGAGTTTTGGGCTTTTTGGAGAAAGTCGGATCAGATTGCTTCACAAAAGGTGAAGGACACAGTATTAGATGATGGTTGGTGGGATAGGGTAGTCCTTAGCATCAAGATCATGGAGCCAATCATTTCTTTGTTGCGGTTTGCAGACACGGACCAGCCCATCCTAGGAGATGTTTATGAGGGGTGGGATTCCATGATTGAGTCCATGAGGACCATTGTTATGGAGAATGAGTGTGCTGAGTATGAGACATTAGCAGAGAACTTATGGTCCATCATACAGGGCATTCTTATCTCCAGGTGGGATAAGAATTGCACACCTTTGCATTGCTTGGCCCACTCATTGAACCCTAGGTTCTACGCTCAGGATTGGCTCAGTGGTGGGTCGGGGCCCTCATCCAAAGTCCCTCCTCACATGGATGGAGAGATCTCAGAGGGGAGGAAGATAGCATTTAGACGGCTACTTCAGGATAGAGACCACCTTGAGGTGGTGGAGGAGGAATTTTATGAGTTTTCTAGTGGCACTGGGAGATTTGGAGGATATGAGGTGGTTAGAGACATGGGGGTTAAGAAACCCCTTGTTTGGTGGACAACTCATGGGGCAACATGCCCTCTTCTACAAAAGATAGCCTTGAGGGTCCTCTCTCAAGTTACTTCATCCTCTTGTTGTGAGAGGAATTGGAGCACATATGGAAACTTGTACAGTGTGAAGAAGAGCAGACTTGAGTAGTCCAGGGCAGAGACGATGGTGTATGTGCACTCCAACCTTCGTCTTATTTACAGGAAGAGGGAGGAGTGGGTGAAGGGAAAGACACGGATGTGGGATGTCTTTCCTGATGAGATGGGTTTGGACAGCAGTACTGAGTTGGCATTAGACAACATGGATCTTAATGATCCAATGCTAGAACCAGTCACTTTTGATGAGGGTGATCGTATGGAGGGGTCATCCTCCACACCAGCAGATGCAATTAGTCAGATTGGCAGAGAGGAGGAGGAGGAGGAGGAGGATCAGGGCAGTGATGAGTTTGTTGATTCAGGCATGGAGGAGGACTATTGAGTCATTGACAGATGGGATTCTTCCATCTTGATCCACCCCTTTTTTGTATTTACTATTAGACTATTAGACTATTAGTCTAGACTCTATTTGGCATTTGCCAGTGCCCAGTGGCATTCCGACATCTATGTAATACATTTTGATTTTGATGACTTGATGAGAAATATGGTTCTGAGTCTTTGACATGCATCTATGTGTCTCAATGTCTCATTGTGATTTGTGATTGTGAACGACAAATGTGTTGTGATTTGTGAATGATCTAATTTCTATTGAATATTTCATATTTGTAATTGTAAATGTAATTTCTATTGAATATTTGTAATTGTAAATGTTAAATTTTATTGGATCTATATGTCTATATTTTTAAATTGTAATATATTTTAAAAATATATATATATGTATATAAAACGTGTCCTGATTCCGGGGGTCACCGTGTCCCGTGGGGACACTCGTATTTTGGGGACACTCGTGTCCCGTGTCCTCGTGTCATGTGACTTAGCTGACAAGTTTTCTTCCTTTTGGAAGAGGTACAAGATCCCAAGTATCGTTCGCCATTAAGGAAAGATATTCTTCATCCATAGTTGCATCCCAATCTGTATTTCCTGAAGCTTCTGCAAAGGTTTTTAGATCATAATTCTCAGAAACTTGAGCCAAAAGAGAAGAGGCTCGTTGAAACTGAGAACGTGTTCGACATTGATCTCTAGGATCACCGACAAGATCACCAACTGTGTAACAATAAAATAATAAATTAATATTAATATTAATTGATTATTAATTAAAGACTATTTAAGTCAATAGTCATGCCCTTTTACGAAAAGGTGCATGATGGGCTTATATAAAGCCCAAACCTATGTAACTATTAATCATCTACCATACATTACATCTTTTCCTTTACTACAAGTCATTTATGGCTTTCTTACGTTACTTGTACTGGTTATGTACTTAGTAAGGGACTCTTGTTCCTCCTATTAAAATAATAATTACTTTTGGGAAAAAGTTGTTTAACCATAACAAAAGAAGATTTTGTTTACGAAATAACCACATTAAGGGTTATTACACCTTTTTGGTGTCCACCTGTTATCGGAAGCAGGAAGAGTCAACAAAGAAGACTTGTCAAGCATCCCAAATCCGCTATCAAACAAAGAAGACCAATTCAAAAAAGTTGGAATTCAGAAGTCATGGCAACGATGATAGCAGAGTTACAATCACAGTTACGAGCGGTTTCGGCTCAACTAGAACAGTGCAAGGCAACCAATAATAGTCTAGTGTTCGAAAACGCCAAGTAGACACTAAAGATTACTAACTCAGAATTGAATATTCAATTTTTGGAAGATAGTAAGGAAAGACTCATAGAAAGGTTAGCAGATAAAGATGAGAAAATATCACTTCTGGAAAGTATCATTCAAAAACTTGAAGACCAGATAAAAAACCCAAACAAAGTCGAAGGATATCCGTATGGAAATAGTGTCGACTCAAAAGAGGAAATTAGTCGTCTAAACAAAATCGTCATGGACAAGTTAGACAAATTAGCGCAAATACATGAAAAGCTAGAAAATCAAGAAACAAATTTATGCCATCATCAACAGCAAAAAGAAAAACTCCAGCAGCAGTATGACGACGGCAAGAAGGCACATAAGTTGGAACTAACAAAAGTCAACAATGTGTTATCAAGCAATATCGAAGAGATTTTTTGTCTACGAAATCATAACAAAACATTGCTTACAAAGATTAAAAAACTGAAAAACAATAGTAAGAGGAAACACTCCGGTGAAGACCTCGAAGGAAGAATACTGGAAAAGCAAGAAGAAAACCAGTGTCTAAATAATCGTAATCAAGAACTAGAGAATCAAATCAAGAAGTTAGAAATTGAAAAAATGTCGCAAGATGAAAGAATCGAAAAGATTCAGAATCTTAACAATCTATTGGAGAACCAATAAGCACAAATCCAGGAAAATGCATCCAAAAATCAAATCGAGGAAATGAAAGTCCTCACCGCAGTTCAAAAGAAAGAAAAACAAACAACACATACGCCTTACAGACATCCCAATTATAATCGTCGTTTTGACCAATGACAAGGTCAAAACGAGCACTCACAGAAGAATTATGTTGATAGGCGAAAAGATCGACATACTAAGCAACAATTGAAATGGCCCATCCCACAAAATGATCTTAGAGCTCTGATAAAATTAAATCTAGGATGGACCACAACAAATACGATGCGACAATTCTCCTGGGGAATCCGTAACTCGTATCGTCTTATTTCATCAAAGTGTCGCAGAGGATCAAGAGATGACCGTTCAAGCAAAATCAGAGATTGCTTCCAATGAAGCTTTGAGGACAAAGCTTCCCCTAAGGGGAAGGGAATGTAACAATAAAATAATAAAATAATATTAATATTAATTTATTATTAATTAAAGACTATTTAAGTCAATAGTCATGCCCTTTTACGAAAAGGTGCATGACGGGCTTATATAAAACCCAAACCTATGTAACTATTAATCATCTACCATACATTACATCTTTTACTTTACTACAAGTCATTTATGACTTTCTTACGTTACTTGTACTAGTTATTTACTTAGTAAGGGACTCTTGTTCCTCCAAGCTGCTTCACATGTTGAACGGACCCATCGAGGAAGCACCTTGTGCTGGTGCAAGACGGAGGTGGATTTTCATCCTCACTATCATCATCAGAAACTGGAGTTGGAAACCTGTCAAGGAAGTTGGAAGAAGAAGAAGACACAATCGCTGAATCAGACTCGTAGGCCAAAGATGGCACAATCCCCGAGTTAAGCTCGCAGGCCAAGAGATTTTCATCAAATTTAACATCTCTTCTAATGATTACATCATGAGAATGTGGTTGAAGAAGTCTATAACCTTTTACATCTTCAGAATATCCAACAAATATGCACTTTTCACTTTTAGGCTGCAATGCTTTCCGTTTTTCATCCGGAATGTGAGCCCATGCTTCACTACCAAACACACAGAAGTGACTTACATCAAGTTTAGTTTTACTCCATGCGTCTTCCGGTGTGACACCCTGTAAAGCTTTAGTGGAGGTGCGATTAACTATGTAATTTGCACAATTAATGGCTTCAGCCCGAAATTGAAGACTTAGTCCCTTAAGATTGGATCATACAATTAGCCATTTCTTTTAAAATGCGGTTCTTCCGTTCAGCTACACCATTTTGTTGTGGTGTATATGGAACACTGTGTTGTTGTTGGATACCTTGTTCAGTGCAAAAAGTAGTGAACTTTTTGTTAACATATTCTCCTCCATTATCAGATCTTAACTTAATAATTTGATGACCAGATTGTTTTTCAACAAGGACCTTGTAGGCCAAGAACATGTTAAATACTTCACTCTTAAGTTTTAGAAAATAAACCCAAGTGCGTCTGGTGTAATCATCAATGAAAGTTAAGAAACATTTGAAACCAGAAAAGGAAGCAGATGGAAGAGGAGCACACAAGTCACTATGCACAAGCTCCAAGGGAACCGAGGCGTGCCAAGAGGCACGTTTGTCAAAACTGTCCCGATGATGTTTTCCGAGTACACAACCGGAACAAACACCATCCCTGCAAGATACCATCGGAAGACCTGTCACCATATTGTCTTTATATAGTTGTTGCAATGAGCGATAATTTAAGTGACCAAATCGCTCATGCCAAAGTTTGCTCAAGTTATCACTATGAGCAACAAAAACTGAAGGAAAAGGTGATGACCCAAAGTCATAAAATTTGTACAACCTAGTAATATCATCAACAATTCCGATAGCTAGGACCTGTTGAGGATCTTTAAAATCCTTGATTACAACTTGGTGAGGTGTAAACATCACAGTTTTACCTTCACCAGAATGAGTGATTTGATAGACTGATAACAAATTGCAGGAAATTCTTGGGACACATAGTACATCACTGAAATGACCATTATCTACTGGAACTATTCCAGCTCCTACAACACTTAGAGATCTATCATCACCAACAAATATTTGTTTGGTGTTACATTCATGCATAGTAGAAAAGATGGCTTGATCCTTAGCCATATGATAAGATGCTCCAGAATCAATGAGCCATTCATTTGAAGTAGAAGAAGAAGATGCATTATAAGAATAACCAGAAGCACAAAGTGCATGTCCATGAAAGGTAGATTCTGAAGGCGAATCTAGGCTGATGTGGTACTTCTTCATTGTTGCTTCCAAGGCTGCCATCTTCTTGAAACACTTAGATTCATCATGATTATCTTTCCCGCAATAGTTGCAATGACGCTTAGTCTTCTTGCCTTTTGGCTTGCACCTTTGTCATTTTTTAAAGAAGGAGCTGACTGAGAGGGTTTGGGACCCTTGTTTGGCTTATTATTGCAAAAATTTTGTTTCTTGGGAGGCTTAGACTTTTCTTTCTGTTGGGACAATAAGGCTTTCCCAGATGTATTTGCATTGTTAAATATTCCAAGATGGATGAGTTTATCTTGCTCTCTAATCAAGGAATCACAAAAGGATTCAAGACTAGGCTCTTGATAGCTAGTTGCATTCAAGGATTCTTTCATGGAGTAAAATGTAGATACAAAAACAGAATATACAGGTCCAAGTTTGGAAAGAATATGATAAACGCATTGTTTGTCTTCCCTCTTAATCTTGCATTCTTCATGTAAGAGTTTAAGAGTTTTGTACTTAGATAAATAATCTTATATGCATGAAAAATCACTTGGATTTAAAGAAATCAACTCATTTTCGAGTTAGTGACCTCGAATTTCATTGTGTTTACCAAACACAGATTCAAACTTGTCCCAAGCAGCATCAGGTTCATCAATTCCAGATATGTGGAATCGCAAATCATTATAGATTGACATCCCAATCAATCCACGAGCTTCGTCACATCTATTTGCCCATTTTATTTTCTTGTCATCATCAGTGGGTTCTGTTTCTTTCCCGGAGGTAATTCTGAAAAGTTCCCTACTTCGTAGAACATCCTCCATACGAGATTTCCATGAGAAATAGTTGGAATTGGTAAGTAGAATATCACAAGGGGCGTCCATACTGCAAATTAATGGCTATAAAAACAGAAACCATTATCTGAATGCGAAGAGCTCGAAAAAATAGGTAGTTTCAAAAAAAACAGCACTGAAAACTGACACCGTATGATGAAGTTATGCTTGAACAAAGAAAAAGTTGAAGATGTCCCCAATAGTGACGTGGCAGATGGAGAATGACCAGCTAAAAAAAAGGACCCCCCTCTTCCCAAGATGAACCTTTGACAATCACTTTAGAAGAAAGTTGCTTTAAGTGAATCACTTTTGTATAATAAGTGATTTCACTTTTACAATGATGTTACTTTAAAGAGTGCAACAATAAAAATGAACTTAAGTGACTCACTTTTTATTTTTATTTTTTTATTATTTAAGTGAGATGCACTTTTACAATAAAGTAACTTGAAAATAGAAATTGCATGCACTTTTTCTTTTAAAATTAACTTCCTAAGACTTGAACTCAAGACCTATTAAAGAATAAAGCAACTTTGAACCAAGTGAACTAGATTAAAAAGTATGTAAAATATGGGAAGGAGGAAGGAAGCTTCTTTTTTTTTTTTACTCTTCTTGCTCGATTTTCGTGCTTGCCTTTTTTCCTGCAAATCAAACCATAAACCAAAACAAAAAAACTTTTCCACGCTTTTTTGGTTTTTCCTGCAAATCACACCATAAACCAAAACAAACAAAAAAATCCACGCTTGTGGGGTTAGATCTCGTTAGCTTGCCCGGAAAGTCTACGTTTTCTCTTTGTTTCTGATTTGTCGAGATCACACAAGGTGCACAGCAAAGAGCATATGCAGCCGAGAAAAACCCTTTCCCTTTCTGTTTCTAATTCGCCAAGATCGCACAAGGTGCACAGCAAAGAACATACGCAAACAGGGAAAGCAACAATCCGAAACTAAAAAAAATCTAATAATAAAAACTGACAAAATATGAGATTTTTTTTTTTAAAACAGAAATAAATAAAAAAATGTCACTGTAACATTATACCTTCAGATCTGATGAAATACACGTTTCTAAAGCAACCGGGAACCGTTTTTTATCAAACGAAAACTATTTCCCAATAGAAACGGCACTCCAGACGCAATGGGACACCTCCCACAGCCCAGAAATGCACAGAAATACCAGAACCAAAATCCCTTTCAAGTTTCAGCAACAACAGTTCAAGATCTAGATCATAACCTGTAGCGGCTCTGCTACCATGTTTGGGTACACAAGGTACTCCCAAAAGACCGAACACCTAGAGCAACCACTTCACACAAACAGATCACAGATCGATACACCGATGTTTTGACATGGTTTAAACCCTCGAGAGGGAAACACTCCACGACCCCGACCAAATAGCTTCTACGGAACAATTTATTATGCAAAGAAAGAAAGTTACAAATGAGCTTCTCATAATCGATCAACTAAACAATGACCCTCCATGCTCTTTAAATAAAGATCATGGACCAATCGGGTGTTAAGCCATGGATCAAGGTTAAGTATGATCTAAGAGAAGTTGAACCGTCGGATCACTCTATGTCTAAAACATATCGTGACCGTCGAATTAAATATTTACAAATGCATACTAATGCATACTAAAGAAACACACTTTTCCTAACGGATATATTACACAAGTTGATCTTAACTAACTCCTAAGTGTCTAAATATCCTAACACTCCACTCTCCTTTCTTCTCCCTTTACTAGTGTGTGTGTGTGTGTGTGTGCTTGGGTGGTCTTCCATCCCTACCCTAATACTACATGTGGTAGCAAAAATTGATTTGTTGGCTACATTATCTTTCAATGAACCCACATTCTCTTCTTTATCATAAATTGTGGTTCCTAGTCAATCTACTAAACCTATGCATCCCACCACTTTCTGAAAGTCAATTGCCAAACTTGCAAATGAAACATATTCTAGAATCTAAAGACCAAGGTTTGATGGTTAATCATTAGGAAAAAGAATAAGAATAAATGCAACCTTAAATTCAGCATGCAACGATCAATGCCAATAAGTTATACTGTATAGTATATACTATATAGAGAAAGAGAAATACTATGGCTATGTCTTTAAATCATATCAACAAATTCATCAAGGGACTTCTAAAAACATAATCCAAGAAAACAATGGACATATGGGAGATAGGAATTAGGAAGGTACTCATAAAAAGTCATGCCCCAACTGAATTTAGCAAATTTCCTTTTGGGGTGAGGCTTTAGAAAGCTAAGCCAAAAGTCCCTCTAAGGTAATTCCTTGGCTTCCCTAATAGATATCAAATGTCCAATATGCTAGACCATGCCTAATGTGGTGGTTGTTAAAAGTCCTTCCTATAGTATGAAGTTATGACCCTTGATAATAGAATTAAAATCTAGTAAAAATTACTTCAAGTGAAACAAGTATGCTAACATCCTTCGGAGGGTGGGGCAAGGGGTGTGTTACGATGGTACCAGCACCAGCATACCTGCAAAGGTGCCCCAGGGAGAGGGTGTATTTTTTATGACCAAGAGGGGTGTTTAGCCAGCTCATTTTGAGGTAGGGGCGTGGTCAAACCCTCTGGTTTATCCTTTGGAAGTGTTATGGCTTAGTGGCATCGTTGACTGCCTCACGAAAGGGTTTGAAACCCTGAGGTTAGTGTTCGGGGTTTCCAAGGGTGGATCACTAGGTCACATGACCCCGACCCTGTTTCAGCACTCCAGTGGCAATTGTTCCAGCACTGAGACACACTCTTATCTTCCAGAGTACCTCTAGCACCCTCCTGGCCCTCCAAATCAGCAGCGCCCTCCCTCTGAGCCCTCCTTCAGAGGATGACATCATCCTCCTAGGAAAATTGTTTGCTTGCTAAAAGGGGGGGGCGTTGAGGGTTTTCATCACTGTTGGGGTTAGTTGGGGCATGACGACCCCCCCTGCACAACCTTCGTTTCGTCAAATATGGCCTTGTTTAGCATATTTTTGCACCTAGGGGGAAAATACCCCAGGTAGCCTACTATAGGCCATCTTTAGATTATTTTATATTATTTTTGATATATTTTTAAGTTGAAATTTTTAAATATTAAATTGACCTTATTTTATATAAAGTGAGTGTGAGATCATATAAATTCAATCTCCTCACTTCATTTTGATCATCAACTCTTGGGATAAAATCATTCTGTCTACTATTTTCCCTAACTAAGGCTCTTTGAAAGGATGCGCAGTCCTTGAGAAAGGTTATTTTGCAAGTTTGAAGCATTTCTTGGAAGTTTTACTATTGTTCATGCAATTGTTAAGGTGAGGCTAAAGTTGTTTGCTTAACACATGCACTTAGAGGTATCCATACTTTTGGTTTGATGTCTCTTTGTCAATTTGTATGAAAGCGATGCTTGTTAGGGTTGAATGGAAGCCATTGCCATTGTTGATTCATTTTGTCTTAATTAGCATTTCATTTTTGTCTTTGGTCACCATTGCATTCAAGCTTGAGCTTTAAGTCTTCAAGTCTTGCTAAAGCTAGGTTCTCTCAACGAATCCTAGAGATTGTTGAGGTCAACACTAGTTGCCAAGCATGCCAAGTACCATCTCAAGGAGGGTAGCTCCTCTCATTGATGCCCTAGGGTTTGGTGGTTAGCTTTCTCTTGAAACCCTAGTTGTTCATCTCTTCTTTAAACCTAATTTCTGAGTTTGTATTTTTGTAAATGTTATTGTTAGGTTAAACTTGCATTTTCACGGTAGAATTATGGTTAGAATTAGGTCTACAATTTTATAATAAAAAACCCTAAAAATTTAAAAATTAAATTTTTTGCATTTTTTGGCCTCCCTAAAATTTCGGCCCTTCCTCCTATAATTTTGGCCTGCCCAATTTCTCTCTAAAAACCCTAGGGCGAAATTGTAGAAAGCCCTAAAAATTTAAAAATCTCAAAAATCCTAAAAAAACCCTAATTTCTGAGTTTGTAAGTTTTGTAATTATTATTGTTAATTTATATGCTTATTTTCCTTTTGTAATTTAGGTTGGATTTTTATGTTATCTTGTAAATAATTAATTTTTTTAACCCTAAAACGAAAAAGCCCTAAAATTCTGATTTTCTGGTTTTTGGCCCTAATTGCAGACCCAAAACCTCCCACGACTTCCCTTTTTCCTCCTTCTTCCTTCTCCCTTCTTCCTATCCATCTCCTCAGCTTCACCACCTCTCCCTTCCTCCTAGCCCGTGGCCTCCTTTTCCTTTCCCACTTCCTCTACGCTGCCTTTCCCTTGTCTTTTCTCACTTTGCCACAGGTCTGCAATACTATTGCAGACCCTGTGTGTGCTACTGCTGCCCTAACACCTACGCTCTCCCACAGTAAAAAGAAATTAAGGAAAGTTTCTAAAAAAATATATTAATACAGAGTTAAGGTCATTCAATGCTAATTTTATGTACAATCTTTATGTGTTTCACAACTAAATATCCTTTAAAGACTGTGTTTTGGATCCTCCTTTTTAAGTTTGATTTTTATAATCTGTTGGTATACTGGAAGGTGGTCTTTTCTTTACACTATTTAATAGTACAAATGCTGGTTATATTACACGTTTACTTGGATGAATGTATGCACTATTTGTTGGCTTTTATACCAGCTCTAGATTATATCTGGTTCAAATATTTTTTTTTTGCTTATCTACACATAATTCGTTGCTGCACTGTGTACTTTTTACATACAGATCTGAAACTTACATTTTGGGTTAATTGAATTGGAACACATTTGATTTTTTACCTTTCGTGGTTAATGATCATTAATGAAAACTTATTTGCTAGCTTGGTAAATCACTGGGGCACTACATTTCATGATCATTAAAGTAGCAATTGGATTAGTTTAGATTTGTTGACGATACATACTTACATAGTGAATGTTGATGAATGTTCTCTTAGATGTTGATGGTATAAATGAATTAATCTTGACACTTAAATAATTTATGACTTTAATATTGAATAATACATTTGGCAAATAATTTCGAATTTACTTTTGGTGAGCAGTTATTACTTGGTTCATTACTGACTTACATTAAGTTTACATTGTATTGAATGAGATAAATGCTACATATCATTAATTGGACATTAACTTCATTAGCAATTTGAAATACATGTTTGGTTATTGGTTAAGGTGTATTGGCAATATAGTCTTTTGATCCAATATTGATTATTCTTGCATGTGTACACATTTATACATTTTCACTGAATGATCTAAGAGGATTATCAATCTTAATCATATCTTTTGCACTCACTATTTTGACTACATTTTGGCACTGGTCTAACTACAAAATTGCATAGAATATAGTTTGTTGGTTGTTCTAGTGTCTTTACAGGGTTCTGTTATCACATCCATGTTAGTTGGAGCTATTGTTATCACATATATAGTAGCCAGGCTACCATACACTATTTTTCAGATTCCAGTATACTTTTCAGCCAGTTCCCTTGCATTGAGATGTCGAAATGAGCATCTACTATGGATCATTATTATATTATGGACAGCAGTTTTATTCCCCATGCCATGACTGAGTTTCAGGACACTCAGAGAGAGGACTAATGTAGCCATTTAGTCATTTACAGAGCAGTCAGTATTGCCCAGAGTTGCAGCAGCAGAGTTTCAGTGGACAGATGTTGGTTCAGATTATGTGCATTCAAGTATATGACTCAGCAGGTATATTCTTGTGTTATGGTTATGTTGCTTTTATATTCATTCTTGTGGCATGTCTTAGCATTTAGTATCTTGATTTGGCGATTATATAGATATGTGGACCTGGTTGTATCATTATATATGTTATATTGTCCACACCCAGACTTAGAAGTTCATTATCCATACTCATTGGTTTTACCCTCCTTCGGGAGAATAGAGGTGATCATTACCACCATCCTTGGCTTGTTAGTGTTGGTCTCATTATTCACTGTCTTTACCCATCCATTACCTCCCAGTTTGTTTATTACCTTAACTTACTACTTGACTAGTGGCATGGAGGACCCCCCGCTTCAACCTCTATGTTGGATGAGCTTCCCTATTTTTTGTGTCTCGGCTCTGAGTTGGTGACAAAACTTGCCTTTGGTAAGTTGGATTGTAGTCCTAAATCATTCTGGTCGGTTGTCCCGATGTTTGGCACTGGCACGAAGTCCCCCTAGTCACTTAAGATGTTGTTGGCTAAAACTGAAAGCTCATGTACTACTTATGGAAACTCATGTAAATTCGCCCAGGAAATTGTAAACTCTAGAATGTGTTTCTTAACACACGTGAGTAAAGGGCAAGAGCAATGAAAAGCTATAAATACTCCTTGAAGAGTATAAGAAGGTCCAAAAAAGCAATGGTTCTTAAACTCTATATCTAAACGATTGTTGACCTTATGTATTTGTATAAACATGCCCTGGATGCAAGCTACAATTAGTTGTGCTTCCTAAGGCACCGGAGATCCGAAGGGTTATGTAGGCCAAAAAGGCCATGAAGTGAAATCAATGGATCCTAATGAACTTGGATCATCTTAAAAGTAGACATGATGCCTAAGTTGAATAAGCACTCTTTAAACAACTTACCATTTGTGAGACACTGCCATCCCCCGTGTTATTGCTTGTCCAACATATGCTAGAGTGTGTATCCCCTTTCCATATCCAAAGTGTCACAATGTCAAGTTAGTAGTCAGCACTTAGCCTAGCCTTTTAATTTTTAGCATTCACCCTTCACTAGCAAATTGATCACAACTATGAAGTGAGTATGGTCTTAAAAGTTTGGTCTGAGTCATAATAATAATTAAAAGCCTTATATATTTGTTGGTAGATCGCCAGTGAAATGATCACTTCTTGTTATAAATGTTACTTGAATGAATTGTAGAGCATGCTTTACCCTTTAACACTTGCAGCAGTTTGATGGTAGCCTGAGTCATATTATTGGTCATGTTGACTTGGTCAAACCTAGTTTGACCAAAGTCAACCACAGGATATGAGGTGGATAGGCCTCGGATGATGTAGATACATGTTATATGCTCTATTACAGGTCACCAGATGGTTCTATGCAGTGGTCGCAAGTTTATGATGTTGATTTGTGCTTTTCAACACTTTTACAGATTATTATTATTTGATATGTTGGTCATATTGGATATTTTATATGATTATGTAGTGATCCATAGGGTGTATGAGTACACACCTTAGATGGATTTGGGCTCTCTGAGTCCAATGAGACAATCTGTTTTTATTTCCGGGCAGTTACAGTGATGATTGGCCTCAGTTGGCTATCCCAGTGCATTTTTGGCTTGTCAGATGGCCTGTCAAAGCAGAGGTTGGATTTGACTGGTTTGCCTAGGGCGCTGTGCATGGAGGGGGTGGTCCAGCTACTTGTTATTACCATATTACCCCCCTCCCGGAGAGCCTGGTGGGCTCACCTTGACAACGCAGGCACTCCAGGAGGCATTTTGGGCAGGTTCATATTTCCCGAGGCAAATTAAAAATGGTGAAAATGGCTACTGAAGGATTCGATTTGGGTTACTGAGGCAGGGGATTAGCATTGGATGAGTTTTGATGATGAGTGGGATGTCTTCCACACCTTCAGCAATTTTAGCTTCCAGTGGGACCCACACCCATCTATCCGACACTTTTTATGGTTTTCTGGAGCCTCCTAAGGCTCACGACTTTCCCAGAGTGGCGCGATTTGGTGTCTAGTTTGGTATTTTGATGTTATTATGCCATGGGGGCACACTAGGGAGGCAAGTCATGACCCCCTAGACCCACCATGAGCTAGTTCTTATGTTTTATCATTGACATTTGGTGGGGCCCCCTCTCGTAGGGCAATTTGGTCCATTGATGTATTATATTGTTATATTGATCCATGTACTTTACGTTGAGCTCATCTCAACCATTGATTATATCATGTTGATCTTTTAATCTTAGCCATCCATTCAAAAGGTGGTTAGGGTTTTGGTATCTCTCCATCCTATTTAAAGGAGAGAGCTTCTCATTGTAAAGGGTCTTTGGCTCTTGGAATCTTGATAATAGAAAAACTTCTTGTGGAAATTCTTGGCTCTCCTTTGCATCTGGTGTTCTTAGATGGTGATTGGAAAGTCTATTGCATCCTAGCATTTGGATATTTGTGGTCAGATCTATCTTTTGTGGAAACTTTGTCTTGTCTACAGGAGGGCGACTTCAACTTGGGCAATTTTGTAGGGCTTCCTCAACTCGCTCACTTGGCATTCACTTGTATCAGGGGGTTATCATTAGTATCATTGTGATCTATGATATCTTCTTGTTATTTCTTCTGTAGCATTCGTCTTTATCTCTTGATGCATCAAATCTGATATTGTTGACATTTGTTGTGCAGGAGAGGGCGCATTGGCTTCCTTGGGCAAATCGACTTCATAGAAAACTACTCCAAATCTTCTCAAATTGATCGGGTTTGCATAGATCATCATCATTAAGGCATCTACAAGGTTATCCAGGTAAGATCCACAGGTTTGTTCCCTATTTCTTGGTTCCAATCCATTGGCATATTTATTTTACTGTTAAAACCCTAAGCTAAAATCTACTAAAAATTCTACAGATCAAAGCCCTTGATCAATTGGCAAAACATTTCTGGGTATTGTATATCGGGCAAATCCCAAAGTGGGTTTTCAAGGACGTCACCCTTGGGGACTCCATTGGCCCATTTTCCTAGGCACTGAGCTTCTCCCAACCCTCACGACTTTCCTGACTTGGCCAATTTTTCAGTGTTTTGATCTTCTTTCTAAGACTTGGGTGCATTGATACTGTCATACCTGTCAAACAAGTCCATCTTTAGTACTAGTTAGCCCCAATCCTATCTTCAACTACTCTGCATTGGACACAGTTCCCAAGGCAGTGGATTTTCTCATCATTAACTAGTACCTTGATTCTAGATCTAGTGTTTAATCTCATAAGTCACTTGGATAACCAAGTTGGATCAAATTTACCTTGTTTAAGCCTCTTTATCCAATCCATTACTCACCTTGTGACTTCATCCATAGATCTAGGGTTTACTTCACCATACACCTTACGTACTTCATCCCTATTTGATTTGATCTGGTGTCTTGGTCTGATCTTTCTTGTCGGGAGTAGATCTGGGTCTCCCCCATTGTTGTCTTGGGCTAACATCAAGTGAAGATTGCCTCGATTGGCGTGACAACCATCCATTGGGAGTCGAGGCTATCTTGGTTTCACCTCTTTTGTTGCCCATCCCCTCTACCATCCTCACAGATCCACCTTTAGGGGCAACTACAAGTTTGGTGATAACAGCTACCACGTTGCAGATTGTGTGGTCACGGAGCGCTCCTCTCTTGCTCTCCTCTTCCTTCTCTTCTCAAGAAATGAATGTGTTTTGCCTCCCTTTTCCTTTTTGAGTAAACCCTAAGTGAGTTTTTCATCCAACGGTGGAGATTAAATTAAATCCAACGATTGAGATTTGATGAGAATAAAAGTGTCTAATATAAATCTCATAAATCCATTTTCACTCACCCACTTAAATTTATCAAAAGTGACTTTACGTTATAAAGTCACATTAAATGCTCATCTCAAATCATTTAATGCAAGGGTCACTTTATTTTCCCACTTAAGTGACTTAGGCAATAAAGTCACCTAGGGAACACTTCCTAGGTACAAAAACTAACATTTTGAGGCACCGTCATTCCCTTTTGTTTCTCATGGTATGCTTATGTCATTGGGTCCCACTTTCCCCACTTATACAAAGAGTCACACGGTCATGGTCTATGTCATTCCCCTATTCCTTTCACCTTGTTTGTTCACCTCACCCAAAGTTAGCTAAGTGACCAATTCTATAAGTGTGCATAGCAGTATTTGAGTCTTTGTTGGAGATGGTGGGCCCACCTCACCTGGGGCCTGTTTTTTAAGATATTATTTATTATGATCGCCATGTCGTCATTATATGTTTTTAGTTATGTACTAACATAAATAAGGGAGCCTTGGCATCCCATGTTGCATGCAGGTTTCAGCCATTACCCTTTTGTTGACCAGAGTTGGCTTGGTCAAACTAGTTTGACCAAGCCAAAAATGGGTCCCGAAAAAAGTTGCAACCAAAACTTCGATTTTGGTTATTTATTATGTGTTGGGGTCCCATCCATGCCTCCAAGTATCAGATTGTAAAAATGTTGAAGCATCGGTGAGATTTTTAATTATTACTGGCCAGTAGGGCCCTATTTTAATTAAAAATCCTTGAATTTGGACAAACAGTGCTCAATGGATGGATCTTGGTTGTTCTAGTGACCATTTCTAGTAGATTTGGGGTCTACGATCACAATGCAACAAATGGTTCGTCAATCTGAGCAAGACAAGTGGGTCAAAAGCGAAAAATTCATCTTCAGCTATAAAAACCAACAATTAATTAATGGAAAAAGATCAAATTTGGCTAAGTGAACCTTTGAAATGGCAAATGCAATGGTAGGCAAAGGTAAAAGGGTCTTCTACTATCATTTTGATTATGTTTGGACATGAAATATTTGATTTGGGGCCCCCATTTCAGCCCAACTATGTTGGTGGAACGAATTTGCCCATACTTGGGCGTTTTTTACCATGACGAACTTCAATTTTTGTATAAATTATATGTTGAGACTTTGGGAAAGGGGTCTAAGGGGCTAAAACAGCCTAAAGCCACCCCTTAGACACCCTTTGGCTTGTTGTATGGGCCCTACGTGGTCCCTCTCTTCTCCCTTGGGCGCAATAGGGTAACTCGCCCCCCCTCTAGAGCTCATCTCAGCCATTCGATTTGGCAAATGAGAGAGACGATCTTGGCCCTCCATTTTGGTGGGAAGGGTTTTTTTGCTTGAGTTTGTTTTCTATAAGAGAGGAGACTCTCTCATTTGGGGCAGTCTCTTGGCACATTGTACACTTGATTTTGATTGATATAGAGACATTTTCTTCCGAGTTTCTTGAGATATTATGCATGAATGTTGATTGCCTTGACTGATAAGCTAGTTCCATAGAATTGTTGAGTGGTTTAGTCGTGTTTTCTGCCCATTTTTGGCTAGTGCGAATTGCAAGAGAGGTGGCCATTTGAAGGGAGGTGCAAATCTTGGAGTGGGAGCTCCACACTTACTCTTCTCTCCAAAATATTAACCAAGAAGTTGTCTTTGCTTATTTGTTGTTCAATTTTCTCATTTTCAGCCATTTATTTTCTGTATTCACTTAGTTATTTGCTGCATATACTAATTTTCTCTTGTTTGTGGCAGGTAGCCAAGGCGCAGCAGGTCATCCGGTTGCTCAAACGCTCAAAGGGACATGCTGGCCATTCGACACTTGAGTTTGGAGTTGGTCTTCAAGCAATCTCATCCATTCATTCTCATCCCAGGTATGTTTTTCTTGCTTGTCTTGTAGATTTCAATTTCACTGCATGTGCTAAGCTGGAAATCAAATAAAAAACCCTAAAATTTTAAAACCTAAAAATTTCACCATCTAAACTTGAATTTTATTCCAAACCCGCTTCTGAAATATTATCAAACGCCTCAATCCTAAGTTTCAGCTCTTTCCGACTCCATTTACCCATTAAACAAGCACTGGTCCATTTTCTTATTTCGCCCTCCTTGGACGCCCTAGCACGTTGTTGGGTCAGTTTTTGGGTTGTGGGTATTGTTGGTTTTAATTTGCAGACCTCTAATATCGTCTTATATCAAATTAAAACCACTAGAAGTTGCCGTCTAAACACCTATTTTACTTCCGCTATATATGCCCAATCAGTTTGAGTTAATTTCCCCCACGGGTAGAAAACCAATTGGCACTTCTAGTATAATTTATATCTCTGATTTCATTTCCAGCCATCAAACATTTCAAATCAATTGGTTTTCATCTTCAAATCAGATCTGAAATTGCTTTAGTTAGCGCCCCATCCATCACCTAATTCCAGTCTGTTGGTTGGATAAGAGTCTTAGATGCTCTAGACACCTCCTCTTTGTTTTCCATTGCTTATTTTGGGTTTGGGAGTGTCCAATTTTGAGTCTCAACCATCACTAGTTGAGTAGGGTCTCCCCCTTGACTAGGCTACTTGCCTTGTCTAAAGTGACAAACACCTTGTCCAGAATGACAACTGCCCAGCTATGCAGTGGACCTGGTGTTTGCAGGTGTCACCTACCTAGCTGCCTACCTCTACCGTCCCGGACAGGATACATTCAGTAGCAGCTAGTGATTGTGTGATAACAGGTTCCATAAGGATACTTCTCCTTGGAGGTTTCAACTTCCGAAGAAGTTAGAACGGTGACCGAGGTGACATTGGGTCACGGATCTTAGTTTTGCTTATCGGGGATTAGCCCTGCTAATCTGCCCGGTAACAGGGTGCACCTCTATTATGTATTCCCTTGATGGACACCGTAGATGGCAATTCTCTTCTACTGCTTCATATATCATTGTTGTCAATCGGACAATGCAGAAGAGTGTGTCCTTTATCATTGGCATCATTCTTCTTCCACTATTCTGTATGACTGATTGACCTTCATGATTATCAGTTTAGCCCAATGCTCGTATTTGATTTAAAATTATTTGAACAAGATCTTATGTCCCCAAGTTGCCAACTCTAGATCGGCTACTCCCTATATATGCCACAGTGTGGTGTTGATTTTACTACCATTCCTCTCACATGTGTACTTTGTGTCCAATTCTAAAGTATCGATGTAATTCCCCTGCACATGCTATTAGTATAACAAGGATCTTGTCCTTACCTTGTTGATGCTTATAACCCTTAGTCACTCCTGAGGACTTTTCATATGAGAGTGGACCATAACTTGAATTTTAGGTTGACTTGAACATTTTGTAGTGTTTCATTTATGCCCATCCAGAATAATATCAAGTTGCAATGGTGACTTCTTCGCTTTCACCCTCAAATGTACCCCTAGTTTTTAAAGAAAATGAAGTTAAAATTATATGTTTATATTTGAAGCTACAATAGAAAGATCAACTTATGAAAAACAAAAGAGGAAGAACACGAAATAATATCCTTCATAATCTTTCTACTAATGTAACAAAGTGAATTTCATATGCAATTAACCTTCCTAGCCTACTAATCCAATAATCATGCATCACTCTTTACTCGAGACAAGCATAAAAATCCCTCTACGAGATTATGCTAGAATGGAACATGAAAGATAGTTCCACTGTCCTATTCGCTAACTTATCTAATAGTAATCATGGGATGTTCACTTGAAGAAAAAATTGTAAAAAACATAAGAACGCAATAGAGGTAGAGAACCCTAGTATTTTTACCCTAACAGATTTTTATATAAAATGTGCATAT
Organism: Larix kaempferi; assembly: GCA_027924585.1. Classification (NCBI taxonomy): domain Eukaryota; kingdom Viridiplantae; phylum Streptophyta; class Pinopsida; order Pinales; family Pinaceae; genus Larix; species Larix kaempferi. The sequence continues at coordinate 9,209,220 of BSBM01000252.1, forward strand.
AGGACTAAAGGGGATTTTAAAACTAAAATTCCCCTGTTTGCATAAGAGACGGGTTTTTAATGTGTGTTTGGTCAAAACAATATTTAGAGTGAATATAAGAGGTTGAAGAGTCCAGAAGGTGTGATCAAGGTGAGTTCCATCGTTATGTTTTGCATGATCAGGTTGAAGAGTCCAGAAGGTGTGATCAAGGTGAGTTCCATCGTTATGTTTTGCATGATCTAATCACATTTTTGGACAACCTTTGGGGAGATATGCATGGCATTCAGTTTTTAGGCAAACCGGCAAATCTAAGAAATTGTTATTCTTAGCAACTACTATTTTTAGCAGTTTTTTGGAGACTAGTGCAATTGATGATCGGATTTCATGTGAGGACCCAATTGAAAGATTTGCTTATGTTTTGAATTTCATCAGTTCCTAAGTATAGTTTATTTTAACCAAGTGACTGGATATATGGGGACCTAGCATAGCGAACACCACCAATGTCAAATTTAAAGCCATTTCAAGCACTTCGGATTTTGAAGGACCAATTGTGTTTTGGCATAGTCTAAATATGGCTCGATGGGCCATGTTGCCACACAAACTAGCTCCCTAGGCAAAGTCTCCTAATAGGTTCTAGCTAAGTGCAACTATGGAAGTATTGCCACTATCACCTAAGTAATGGCTTCCCTTCACTTTAAGTGAGGATATCCAATCCTACACTAAGTGGGGATTCCCCAAGGCAACTAAGTACTTGTCTTGTGATGTGATCATTAGGTGCCTGCTTAAGTTGCTTTTAAGATTTGTGAGATGCTTTGTGAATTGAGTGCTAATGTAAAAATATTGAATAAAAGATGCAAACTCCAAAATCACAAAAAAGCATGTATGTAAATCTTCTCACAAATATTCAGTTGCATGGAAAGAAAAGGTGACATGAAGTACCATGAAGCAAAGTTAACACTTTATATGAAACAAATATTAAACGTCATGAATCCATTAATAAAAATTCCATTAGCAAGTATTATTTCAGATTTACCAAATGAATATAGCAAGAAAACTTAAATATGTTATAGTTAATTGCTTAAGTCACATAATGTTATGTCAAAAAGAAGATACCAAGAGTTATAAGCAATAATTAGTGAATGCTTCTAACTTAGCGATTGTCAAATCAATGTGTCCATAAGTTGTAAGCATAAATCATGAAAGAAGAAGTTATCTTTGTACGAATTTTATTGAGATGAACTTGAAACCATCCAAACATGCAAAAGAAAACTTGTGAAAGATTGTTGCTATGCAATGTACAATGAATTGATCTTATGCCCAGCAATTTAATTGTGCTTTAAACCCATGAGAAATTGTAAACATTGGCTAGTATGATTCAAAGCTCTTTATGCTAACACGTAAATAAAAATCTGAAAGTAATAACCATGAGAAAGACCATATTCATCCAAGAGACCTCTTATTCTAAAGCTGGAATTGCCAATAGAGCAGGAGATTCATACTTAAGAATTTTTATAAAACATCTTTGTTGTTTATTAACCATACACAAGGAATAAGCAATGTAATCAATGCTGGTAAATAACAGCAGCAAGTTTAGATCTAATAAAAGATAATTTGAAAAATAATTTGCCAAGTTAAATACCACAACCCCGCTTTATCTAACCTTGGTGAACTTGGTGAATGAAAGAGATTTGCTTATTAAAATAAACCAAAGTTAAAATTGCATAAAGATTGCAGAAATTTAATTTAGCAATATCTATTAGAGGGTTATTTTTAGATATGCTTAGCAAAGTAAAATTTCGGAATTTAAAACAAAATAAAAAGAGGTGGAAATTTAAAATTGATGGCTTATTAGCTTATGACAAGTGCCTTAGTTATCTTAGAGTGGTCTATTTGGGCTAATGGAGTCCTTAGGAGTTGGAACAAAAAATTTGGAGACCACCAAGTATGCTTGGTTAAAACTGCTCAACCAAACAATAGTCGATGATGGCCAAAAGCCTCCTTCATGCTTCCTGTTACTGCTCAAACTAGCAGTCCTTTCAAAGCAGACTATGTATGGCCCTGTGCTAGTGATGGTAAGCATGTAAGAGGAGGAAAGACCCAATGTCACCTCAGTCTACCTACTTAACTTCTTCGGGTAACTCATAAACCCAGGGGAGAGTCCCTGGAATCACTAACAACCTGCAATCACTAACAACCTGGAATCACTAACAACCTGCAATCACTAACAACCTGGAATCACTAACAACCTGCAAATACGCCCCTGCTAGCTTTATAACCCAGATCAGTGCCTTGTTTGGAGTCAACAATGGATAATAAACACACATGAATCACATGACAGGATTTAATTCAATTCTGCTGATCAATATCAGTAAAAAACCAGCACTGTAACATAGTTTCAAATCCCAATACAGGTTTCCACATTTCCCAAGGCAGCACCCCAGAAAAGTGCGCTTTGTAGAGAAGAAAATCAGGTGGCCTAGGGCGCACCAGTCTGCCCAATCAGATCAGCAAAAAAGTCTACTAAAATTCTGTTTTAAACAGAGCTGCAAAGACCTGCTTTAATTCTGATTTTTTAACAGTTTCATGCTTCCCAATGCAACAGGTCAAAAGGTGACACCCTCAGGAATTTGTGGACAATTCAGCCAGGGCGAATTTAGTTGGTGGACCAAAATTATCAGATTCCAAATATTTTTGGTTTTATGAATTTATTTAGATTTTTAGGGTTTTTCCAATAAAAAAAAGCATGTAAATTAAAAGACAAATAAATTGGTAAAAGAGATATAGTTTTGTTGAAAAGATAGGGCATATGATTCTTGTCTCAATCTCTAGGGCATTGAGAGATCAATACCAACGTCCCTATCTAGAAATGGCTTCCTATAATTGCAATTAGGACTTCAACCAGCAACCTCACAAGTTATGTGGAAGAGCCTAATCAGGGCAAGAAAAAGAATCCAAGGCCCAATACAATGCTAGGTTAACAAAATATCAACAAGAAACCCTAACACATAAAAGTACTGCATCATAAAGCATCATTAAACTAGGTCAAAGTATAACTTACTGATTCTTTAACAAAGATGAGCAAAATTTCGTCCTAGGTCACCTTTGTGCTTGAGTTAGTACAACCATTCTAGCATCAACCAATAGCATGTGCAACAGAAACCCTAGATGTCACTTCAATCAACCTTCAAGCAAGAAATAGCATCCCAAGAGAGGTGCACATAGCATAAAGAGCTCCAATACACTAGTAGAAAAATAAAAATCTCATAATGAACCCATATCTTGTTGTGTTTTTACAATGAGAGTGAGGCTCTATTTATATAAGACTAACCTCACCTAATTTTAAATAATTAGCCTACAAGATAATGTGAAAATGTAACATTTTGGCTTTCCCACCCACAATTTGGGGGCTAAACCACTCTAAATGACATAAAATAACAAATAAAATGTGAAATTAGACTACACCAAGTGCTAGGTGCGCCAAAAGGAGGACGTCATGCCCCAACTAACCCCAACAGATGTGTGCCCTCAACGTCCTCCTTCATTATCCTTGTAGGCTTCTTCAATAAGGAAGTACAATTTGGGGTACACAACCCAAAGGAGGGGTAAAAATTAAAATAGGTCCAAGTGAGCAAATAAGGTGTGTTGAACAAATGCTATCACCTTTTACATGGCAAATAAATGAGTGTGGTCATGTGTCCAAGTGATTAGCCCCCCAAGGGCACCAACCCCTACAAGGCGAGCACCTCCTGGAGGTGGAAATCAAGCGGACCATCCATGGCATGATTAGGGGTATTTAGCCCTGTTACCAGCTATTTTGTACAATAGCTGAATTTCTTGTGAGCCGCCAGTTTATTGAACATGATTCATGTTCATCATCAGTGTTCAGAAGTTCAGAGGTCATTTTCAGGGCATTTTTTTCCCCATTTGTAATAACTGCATGTTCATACCCCCATGGGGAAAATGTGAAAAGTTGGTCTAAACGGGGTCCTTTTATAAAAGACTCGGTTATCCTTAGGTTTAGCCAATTGGGGGATACTCTAGAGTGTTTTTTCCTTAGGAATTATGTGCTACTCATCAATGGCATATAATCCCTAAGTTTTTCACGCAAACCTCCAAAGCTGGAGTATTTTCCATGGTGGTCAAAACCTAAGGTGGTTATTAGAGTCTTGTGTCTAGGATTTTTTACGTGTTAGCCATCTCGATTGAGTCGTATGAACATGCACTAGGTCCCCTAGGAGTTTCGTTTGATTCCGGGAAAAATAAACTTTTCCGTAATTTAGACCATTTTTTAATGGTTTAAATGGATTTTTTCTAAGTGTGATAAAAAGCCTCATCCGGAGGCGGAATTTGGCATGGGGAGGCTCGTTTTGACGCTCAGAGCGTCCTCCTTACCCTGACACCCTCATTCTTCGGTCTCTGGGCGATTACGTTGCCTCTGGGGGAGTTTTGGCGGGCGATTACGTTGCCTCTGGGGGAGTTTTGGCTAAAAATGCATCGTTCTGGCACTTAATTGCTAAAAGATGGCAAAATGCACCAAAGGACAAAATCAAAAAAGGACAAAATTGAATAAAAAAATTAATTATTAAAAGTTGAAGATGGTTTGCATGGGGTGTACGACTACATCAAAGGTCAAAGCACATGTTACAAAGTTCAACTTTGAAAAATACGAATTGTTTTAGTGAGGATGACGTGAGCATGGGAGCGTGGGCTCCTCCATGCGCATGGCTCATTCAAATGGTGGGCAAGTGCTCCATGGTGTGGTGAGCTACCATATACAATATTGAAATCATATGCCATGTTATACTTTGGACATACGAGTCAATTAAGGAGATGACGTGAGTAGCTAAACCGTGGGCTCCCTTTCACGTGGGCATTCACCCTTGCAAATTTACGATTTGGTATGTGGCAATTGGTAAACGGAAGGTTGAGTTTACATTTAAGGCTATGGTGGGCACCCTAGCCACCTCCTGGGCTCGACTCTCTATCAAACACGAGTTCTATTCATTATAACTCAGTTCTTGTCTCCCATGAGAGCTCACACTTTCTTCCATAGAGCTCACGTCAATCCTAGGTGGGAGATTCCCATTGGCTTGGTGATAATCACGATGATTGGATGGGAGGTGCCTTGCCAAGGTGGAGGCCACCTCCCCATCCACATTTGCTTCAAACTCGAGTTTGCTTTTGGAGCTTCACTCCAAGCCCAGATTTGATTGAAGTTTGACTTGGTGTTTGGTGCCATTGGCTCCTATCTCATGCCAATTCGATTTGCTTTTAGCTTGCTTAGTTTTTGTATAAAAGGATGGCATTGCCTCCTTATTCTTCATGGATATTTTGGGCAAACTTACTCTGCCAGTTTGTAATTGTTATAGCCTTTGGCTTATTGGAATAAAGTGACTTTGGAGGTCCATGTGGTGTTGATGCTTGTCATGAGAAGTGCTTCATCTATTTTAAGGTGATATTGTTCTTGTTATTTGCTTATATTTCATTACTTTGACCAATTATTTAGCTTAGAAGGCTTTCTTAAGCCCATAGGGTGGGCATTTGGGTTCAACTTGTCCATTTATGTTGGGTTCTATGTGATTTGGAAGGAGTAGACTATAGTTGGAAATACTTATACTCTTCTAATCCCATTTTGCTTTGCATGCAATATTTGATCAAGGTGTGTTTGTGAGCAATTTCTTGTGCAGATCTCCCGGGTTTGAAGAGAGGCTTGAGCTTGGTTGCATCTCTCATCTCTTCAAAAGACCTTTTTTCTGACATTTGTGTGCATTTTAGGATCTCCTAAAGTTGATCTCAAGCATTAAAGATTTGGCAAGAAGTGCTAAGTTCGAAGATCCATCTCTTAATCTATCTCAAAACTAGTTACTTTTATCTTCTCTTTTTTTCTATATCCAAGTCTTGTCTTGAGAAAGTAGCTTGGGATTTGATCCCAAGTGCCACATAATTTTGTGGCTACTTCTCTATCCGCATTAGCATCCTTGCGTGCATCCAGCTAGCTGGAAGGTTTTCGGGACTAGTGCTTCTAGTGGTCACCTTGTTCCAAGGTTGATCCCACCTTGATTGATTTTGCTTTGGTTTTCTAGCTTGCTTTGGCCTCTCTTCCTTCTAGTTTTGTGACCCCCTCATCCATTCGTTTTTCCTTTCAAGACCTCTCTTCAACTCTCGTTTTTGCCTCCTTTGGCTAGCTTCGTCTCCCTTCTCCTAGCTTTACCACCTCCATCTCCTTAGCTTTTGTTTTCTCCTTTGGTTGGCCCTTTTTCCTCCTCTCGTCCCTCCTAGTTTGGCCTCTCTTTTTCCTTTCGTTTTCTCTACCTTCTCTATCTTTCGTTTTAACCTTTTCTCTTGCCCTTTGCATTTCGTTTTTCCTTGGTTTTCTTCTCCTCCTTTGCCTTTCGTTTTTCCTTGGTTTTCTTCTCCTCCTTTGCCTTTCGTTTTTCCTTGGTTTTCTTCTCCTCCTTTGCTTTCGTCCCTCCTTCCCTTCAAGCTTCAAACTCCTTCTCTCGTTCACTTTCAAAAGCCCTAGAAAAAACACAATAAGCAAACAAGGTTTGGTTAGTAAGTTAGTTGCATGCTTTTCAAGATTTTGTGATTAGGCTTTCTTTACATCATACTTTGCATTTGTTTAACATCTAGTTTACTTTAGTTTGCATTAGATCTCTTTACAAGTTAGCATTCAACCATTGCATTCTAAAGCTAGTTTCCATTTTGTTAAAACTTGCATATAGTATTAGATCTCATATTTAGACTTTAGGCTTGTTAGTTTCAAGTTTGTTTTATTTGACTAATGCTAATGGTTTATTGAGTTCACCATTGTGATAGGCTTTTGAGAAAGAGAAATTAAAGAAATTTTTGAAGCAAGTAGAAGAGAAAAAAGTTCTAAACCAAGAAGGTCATCAAGAAACCAAAGGGACGATCCAAACCAAGAAATCATTATTTATCCTTTGCAATAGCTCTTAAGAACTTGTTTCAAGCATTTTTCCAAGTTATTTCTCTCAAAAAGTCCTTCCAAGGGTTTCAATCCCAAAGGCACTTGTACTTAATAATTAAGGTTGATTAGTGGGGTTTTTAATCCCCCACACCCAACTTCCCCTATTTGGGGAAGCCTTGCATTGTCCTTTGAGTGGTTTTTTTTAGCTTAGTTTACCTTTTGTTAATAGCTTAGTTCCATTTTTGTTGTAGGATACTAATGGCTAGATTAGTTCAATTTTGCAAATAGTATTTTAGTTGTCTTTCATTATTTTATCATTTATTTGAGCTATCACTTGGTTTTATGTTTACAATCTGCTTGATATTCTAAAAAGAACCAAAAGTCTCTTGAACTTGCCATAACACAAGTCAAGAGCACTCTCTGTCGGAGAGCATTCCCACTGCATTTTCCTTGCATCAAGCATATAGATTAGCTAAAGTCTCTTGAACTTCTGTCATAAGACGAAGTCAAGAGCACTCTTTGTCGGAGAGTTTAACTGTGTGCTCTAATTTTAAAACTTTTCAACTTCACTTCCCCCTCTTGAAATTTACTTCGTTGCTATCCATCACTTAGTATGCTCTGCCGACCCTAAAAAGTTGGACTCGTACTCAGAACGGTGATCGGATTTGTTAATCTTACAAGAGATAACCTTAATAAAATCATTACCCCACAACCAACGAACCGGCGTTGTTATTTCGAGAAATACTCAGGTAGTGGGCAAAGTTCCTAACTGGTGGTGCCGAAAATCACCGTTGTCATAGAGTTCTAATGCTGGTTAAATCATTGGACACCTAGCCGAAGAATATTGGACGGTCCGTCAAGTCACCAAGGGGAAGCCACTGAAGGTATACTTTTTTCGGTTGGACTCATCCTTGCTTTCTTAACCCCAATAATCAAGATCACTAAAACTTTCAAACCAAGATAATTTGCAAAACGATCTCACGAACAGTTATTTTTTACTTGCATTTTTCAGCATCCCAGCACTTTTTTTATTGACTCCATAAGGCACTGATCTTTTGAAATTACATATATTTCCTAAATCTGGACCATATGTCCTTGTCATTTGTTTAAATTTATCTTGTGGGTGCCCTTTTAATTTTCAAGTCATTGTATTGTTCATCTTGCAATCGTAATCTTGTATGTACAACGTGGATTGCTTTATTTTGTGTTTATTTTACTCTTTTAAATTGTGATCATCATTAAAACTCCTAAACAACACTCATCCACATCACTCAACACCAAAAACACTAAAAAACACAGAGCCATAGAAACTCTTTGTTAGGGACTACCCCCATTGGCTTCGTTAGGAGTTAGCCTAAACGAAGGAGCTGGGATTCAGGTGACAGTACCTGGCTCATTGCTTGCCCCCAAGGCCACACCTCTCCCACTTGGAGTGAGGAGACAGCTTTCGAAAGATTTATGCCGCTTGTGTGCATCTCGGCGGACAATAAGCCCCAAATCAACACTCTATGCTTCAACTTGGCCTTTATATCAAAAATTTTAACCCCTTGCTCTAGTAAACCTGTAGGGAATGCTGCAGATACTCTAAGGCATAACAACTAAAAGGAGTACTCTACAAGGACTGAGCCAAGCCAAGAGGTAAGTACTTGCTTTGTACTTTGATAAGATTATTGTTAAGAGCTAATCTTGCAAGTCTTATTTGGCGACTACACTAAAGAAAAAATCAACAAAAGGTGCAATTCAAGCAAATCTCAGAAGATGATATGGCATACTTTGATGAAGCATGGATGTATCATCCTTGGTTTGATACATTGGATTTCTCGCACATTCCAGGATATCCACATCAGTTGGATGTTGAGAATGATGGGAAAGTGCTCTTTCCAAAGTTTCGTGAATATGAGTACACAACATCAACACATCTCTTCATGTTCAATGGATTTCTCGTAAGATCCAATAGAATACATGAGGATGTTAGAATGAAGTTATGTGTGATGTCTCTTGATTTGAGGAATAATCAATATGTCAAAGATTGGTATCAAGAGCTCCCTCCTAAAGGGTTTCCCTCACTTGGGTATTTGATCGAGGCATTCATCAAAGAGTGGGAACCTAATATGGATGAAGACGTAAGGAAAGACTTGATTGACCATGTACAAGCAAAGAGCCAGGAGCACATCCGAGATGAAGATCATGATGGAGAAATCAAAGAAGACTCTTTAGGTTTGGAGCTTGAAGATTTTGATCCACCGACTACTGCAAAAATGGATGTGTGTTTCTCTCCTCTTGATTTATCAAACTTCCCAGGGTATTCAGATGAGTTACCAGAGACATTCTGGAGAGTTTTTCATGATTCTGATGATGATGTCGAGGACCAAGTCTACAAGTTTATGCTATTGGCTCCAGAACACGGTATTAAGGAAGAAGATGTCTACATGAGAATATTCATCCTTCACCTGGAAGGAAAAGGTCGTGCTTGGTTTGCAAGCCTAGCCAAAGGAAGAATATCCTCTTTTGTAGAATTGGTAGAGACATTTGGTAGCTATTGGTGCCCAGAAAAGCACAAGAGATGGATTCCCTGTGTCAAAGAAGCAAAGAGCTTATTCAAGAAAAAAAGCCAAGAAGAAGACCGAGTCCTTGAGGAAAATATTGAAGAATAACAAAGCAAAGATGATCAGATTGTCTCGATCCTTGAAGGACATGAAGTAGACCTTGTTGAAGAAATCCATGATGCAGATCAAGCCACGGAAGGCTTGCTTGAAGAAACCATTGTTCAAGATCTTGTTGATAACATTCTCGGCCATATGTCCGAAGATGAAGGTACTTCTAAAGACGAAGATGATGTCGCTCTGAGGAATGAAGACGAAGAGGCTCTAGTTGAAGAAATTGATGAACACAAGGAAACTATGAGTTCTCCTCACCCTCATGTCAAAGTGTCTTATGATATCTTAGGCCTCTTGGAGGAAAATAACAGGAGCCTTGAAGATAATGATTATTGGAAGTTCCTGGGTCTACCAATCTATGATTCTTCGAGACATATTAGTATTATTTTCAAGCCCTCCGATTGCACATATTTTGAAGAAGAAGTCTATGAGCCTTTCCTTCCATTTGGAGAAGAAGAAGAGGTTAGTATGGATTGAGCCAAGCCATATTTTTATATAGATTCTAAACAATATGACAAAGTCTTTGTTAAAGAGATACACCCAGTTGAAAAGGATATCGAAGACATGGTGGTAGCTTCTTCTGGTTTCACCATCTATAAAGAATGGATCAATCCCTTTGCAACTAAATTTGATGATGAAGCACTCCAAGATGTGGATCATGTTGCCATTGAAGATGATCACCATATGCAGCTGTCCCATTATAATAAAAAGTTGGAGGACTTCAAAAAACCTATCTCCGATGAGATCTCTTAGGATTTGGTTCAGCTTTGCTCACCCAACATCGAGGACCATATAGGATTTCATACGGGGAATTCCTTTGCAGATATTGAGCCAATGGGTTTACCCTCTCCTATGGTGGGCCATGATTATGATTTCTAACAATGGGTTTACCCTCTCCTAGGGCGGGCCATGATTATGATTTCCAGCAATGTCTCTTAAGAAGCATTACAGATGATAAGCAGCCATTTCCATCCAGTATAGGGAAAGCTTGCAAAGGTTGTTACACTCATTATCATTAAACAATGCAACATTCCTCGATATGCCTTGAAATCTATGACAAAGAGGGGAGCACTCTATTAAAACCCCTAAATCACCTTCAAATAACCTCATCTGCATGTGAAAGAAAGGCAATGAGGTCGAGCACTCATGTAATTAGCCTTCAAAAATTATTAAATTAACCATTGAATGGTTAAATCAACCTCCACATGTGTGCACAAAGCCTAACGCTCTAATATAACCATAGTCCACCTCCCAAAAGTAATTGAATAATTAAATCATTATGAACAAGTGTACCAATGGTGGGTGGCCCAAGGTTTGAAACTCAGTGGTATTAATTAATATATATTTTTAAAATTTATTATATTTTTTGTCAACTCTCGCTAGCTCATTTGGTTAAGGTGTGGGTCTCGTCAACATGGCGACTCAAGTTCAATTACCCTTAGGGGTGAGCTAGTTGGGAGGAGACACCCAAAATCCAACCAGTTGAGGGTTAGTGCGGCCCAAGTTGGGTGTGATCCCCAAGTGATTTTGATGGCTTAGATGCCCCTAGGTCATGGTTTCTTAGACCAAAGGCCACTCCCACAAGTCAGGGAGATTCTAGCAAACAAACAAAAAACATGTGTACCAATGACGGAATGTGCTCCATCAAGTGTTATACCATGTAAATAAAGTTGTTTTTCCTAGCAAATCCCCACCATGATACCAACATAATAACAAAATATAATCTCTTACCTAGGTTTGAACCTAGGTGCACCACCATCAAGGGACTATTACATCCAAGATTCCAATATACATAATCAAGCCTTAAAAATGGCTAGATCATCAAGGAAACATAATGCAGTACCCCTTTCTAACTCGAACTTACGCAATCTACATCAATAAGGGTACTAATATCATAAAATACACACCCACCTAGGTGATGTCTAGCAAATGTTACAATATCAAGTTATGTCACCTAGGGGAATCCCACCAAGGCAAAGTGCATTACCACAACACATCAACACCATATGAAAAGGAGACACAAGACAGATGCTAACTCCATCCAACATCAAGTATGTCCCCACCACACATTCAATCAAAGATGACAATGTAGCAAAAACCTCTCCTAGTGACACCATCAATATCATAACACCACCATTCATAGTCACTAAGAAGCATCCATATGTCAAGAAAATGAAGCAAATGCATGAATAGCACCAAACCACAAGATGACCATCCACCCTAGAGAAGTAAATCTCCTTGACCAAAGATCTCCATCAAGTAATCCAATGCATAGAAGAGAAGAGGCCCCGTGAAGATGTGTGGCCCCAAGTCCATCAAATGCTCAAAAGGTACTAGTTGTAAACCCCCACAATGTGATGAAAATCACAACGTGACACCTCATACAATACGAAGTGTAACAGTCCTTAAAACAAACCTTTACCCTTGAAGCACTTAGCAAAAATAAGGTTTACAATGTATTTGTTATGGCTTGAAAAGAAGTTAGCTAAGATTATAATTGATAGTAAAATCCTTGATACTAGATACAAACAATAACTAACTTACGTATTGACTACTATAAAAAGATCATTTTTATCGGCAAACATGTATCTCCTTTTCAATCCTTATCTAATGAAAAGGTATCAAATCATTGGAGATAAATACTTCGTTCCAATAAGACAGCCCTCAAAGGATAAATACTTTGAGAAACAAGGCTTTGAAGGCCTTTATTAAGCATCGGGAATAACTACTTCTAGTAAGATTTTTAAACATAAATAACATTAGGAATAACTACTTCTAGTAAGATTTTTAAACATAAATAACATTAGTATTAATAATAATAAATAAATATAAATAATTAATTACAGTCGAAGGACATGTCTCTATATTTTAAAAGACGCAATGTGCTTATATTTAAAATCCACTTATTGTAATCATTATCATCTTCACATTATCAATACATATTCTTTTATCCATTATGGATTACTATCATTTGTCCACATTTGGTATCAAAGCCCTTTTTGGGGCATACCATTGATTCCAACTATTGGCCATACATTCGTCAAAGTTTCTCTGAATCGTGGTCTTTGACCAAAACATGTGGCCTTTGGCCATTTGCTCAACTGCACTCTGCCCCACATTCTCCTCTTCACTCTCGCTTCATCGCTCCACATGTATACACCTTCCTCTACACCTCGTTGCACTCCCACACAGCTGCTTCCTCCCAACTCCTCCACATGTTGCCTACACCATTCCACGCTACTCGCGCTCCCTTCACTCCCTCACTAGACCCTCCATAAACCACTGCCCTTCCCCACCTGCGCACATCTCACTTGCTCTACCCCAACGCTACCCCATCAAATGCATACGCAGTCTTCACCTATACCATAGCCATCTACATACTCCCATACATAGCCACAGCCACAGTCCATCCCCACGTGTCGTTGCACACTCCAAGCCGTAAACCATACTCCGACTTATCCCCATCTCCTGCGCCTCAACACTCTACACCCCATCCCTCACTTACACCTCCTCTTAACCCTCCATCTCTCCTCTCCTCTACGCCACCTGCACATACGCCCTGCGCTCTTCCCTCCTCTCCATTGCTGCTACCTCTCAACACTCTATGCTCGCCCCCTCACACAGTCCTCCATTCTCTCCCCACACCTTCCACGTCAACCTACGCTCTACACTATGCCTCCCTACGCTCCCTTCTCAATCCAAAGTCCTACGCGTCCCTTTCCACACTCCCACTACACCTCACTGCATATCATTGCCAGCCCCCACGACCCATCTTCTTCCCTACTCCATAGCCAAGTCGCCCTTCCCTGCTCCACACTTCATTTTCACGCCATTGCGCTCCTCTCCATACTCCCTCACACCTCACAACCATGTCTTCTTACCTAGGGTTTAAAACCCTAAAAATCACCCATTTCAAAAAAAATTATAAATAATATTATTCTAAACCATCAAAACTATTATTATTATTTAATAATAGTAATTATCACTTAAGCCTTAATACCTTACCCTTAATATTATTAGTAATACTAATGTTATTTATGTTCATAACACCCCTCGTGATGGAACTTAAGAGCCATGTCCAACAAATTCTCTCCATTTTATCACTTGTGTCTTAAATATGGTTTATAATCATATCTCTGAGAGGCAACGGTTCAAGGGAATGGACAACTTTGGTGTCAGTTTATTGCTCGTCCCTCATCTCATGGGTTAGTATATTCTCCAACTAGTGAGCAACAATATACGATAAAAACGACATAGAGAAAATCAATTCTCTCTAACAGTGATTGAGCACCTAACGAACTGAAAAAATTGATGACAGAGATTTTCGAATATAGGTCCTCATTGCAAAAGCAGGACCGATTCAGTGAGGCGGATATGTTAACTTAATGAAGATAAAATATCTGATAAGTCATAATACATTAGTTTAAGATTTAAACCATAAATATTAAAATTCCTTCCAACAGTGTACTTCACTAGTGTCGTTTTGTTTTCTAGTGTCGTTTTTTCCCCTTTTTGCTGACTGAAGAAAAAGGGCCAAAAAATGGCCAAGTCAGTCAATGGTTCCATTGACCAGACTTGAAACTAGAGTTGAAAACAGTCACTTTTTTCGTTTAACCTTAACCCTAAAGTTTAAACCTTTGACTTTTTTCATTTTCAAATTCAAACTAGGGTTGAAAACAGTCCATTTTTTTGCTTAAGCTTAACCCTAAACCTTTAACTTATGCATTTTCAGTACACAATCTCCACAGCTTCACAATGGCAACCTTGCACTTTGGTTTGATCTCCACAATGGCTCTACATAGGCAAGGTCACTTATGCATTTTCAGTACGCAATTGACTCCACAGCTCCACACTGGCAACCTTGCACTTTGGTTAGATCTCCACAATGGCTCTACACAGGCAAGGTCTAGCTCTTTCCTTGAAAGAACCAACAATGGTGGCTACAGGCTATAGCTTTCTTCAGTGAAATAATTTTAACTTTGGTGGCTACAGGCTATAGCTTTCTTCAGTGAACAACAGTGGTGGTTACAGACTATACCTTTCTTCAGTGAAATAAGTATAACTTTTCTAACAGCAACATTTGGTCTTAGCAGTCAGGAATAGAGCTCGTTTACAAATACATTTCACTCACTGAACTCGTTTCACTGGAGCTGCCAGCATGTCCATAAGGATTAGAACCTCGGCCATCTAAGTGATGAGCACTCCAACTTGCCACTAAACCACAAGCCCTACAAATACGGGCAATAAATTTTTATATTTCTTTATATTTTTAAATTGTGTATTACCCCCAATTACTATAATTGTTCGGTCGACCAGCTTCTTTCCCATATTTGAGGTCGATATTAAGAATATAGTACCAAAGTTGTGACTATAGACACGTACACATAAATAATCTGTTAAGGATTTTTCTGTGAAACGAAGCAAAACTGATTTGTTAAATTTCAAATCATGTCAACAGACCTAGGTTGAAGAAATATTGACCAATTGATCAGGTTTCCATTCTCGTTGTGGGCTGCCTACTGGAATGGCATGTTAAGGGATGAGACCAGGTGCCTGTCCTAGCGAATTGCCAGCATAGATACTCTCTCACCCGACATCTGAAGCCAAAGGGAGTTCATACATTATGGGGTGTAGCCCGTAGATGCTCAGACCTGGCATCTAAGAGACAAGGAGAAGAAGTTAATATCAAGCCACAAAATACGTATTTCTAAAAGCGCTTCCAACAAAATAAAATAAATTCACCGGCACTGTGAAGTGGAACTGAGACTGTTGAGAAAATAATAAGCGCTTCCAACAAAATAACATAGAATAAATTCACCGGCACTGTGAAGTGGAACTGAAACTGTTGAGAAAATCATACAAGATGATTTTAAAAAATAAAATAAACAAACCACATAAAATTGTCGGAAAATTATGCAAACTAATCGATAAGACGGTAAAAAAAATATAAAAACGAAAATTAGAAAAATAAAAAAGAATTTATTGTAAGAGAACTATGAAAACTAACCGATAGAACGGTGTCCTTCCTGACAATATTCGCACACAGAGAGAGCTGTTCATTGCAGAGGCTCCTGAATTCAGCACTGGGAGAAGAAAAAACCCCTCTTCCCACCTTCTCCACTGTCTGCACAAATTTAACAGGGCAGGCAGATACCCTTTCCATTGACATGGCGATGGCCATTGCAGAGGAGATGAGCTCCCCTCCTTCATGCTCTGAACTGTGAACCAGTTTAAGGCAATCATCTTCCTGTGAGGTGCCTGGAGGGCTTGTGCCATTTTTAGTGGCATTTGGGTATTTGTTAAACCTCTTGGACAGGAGATTGGGAGAGTACTGGATCTCTCTGTGGTGAAAGCCGCAGGAATAAGAGGAATAGGAATGTCTGCTGGGATTGGAGGAGTCAAGCACGTGTATATGTGAGGGTGTGGAGGGGAATGTTGAAAATGGAGGAAAATGGAACTTTGCCATGGCTCTATGAGCAAATTGATAGAATATCAATTTGGAGGATTGTTTTAAATCTTATATGCGATTGCACTTAAAAGGCCGATGAGAGTAGACTTTTGGCCTTTTTATGTCTACAGAAAGTGAGGCTTCGGATAAGGGGTATTCGTTCCTGGTTCCTTTCCACGTTCCAACCATATTTTGTATGGTAGGAATATTAAAGAATCATCATTGAAAAGTGTCAAAATATGTATGGAGTAATGTTATTGTATTGAGAGTAGTGAGGTGTTTACAATTCATATGAAGAGATGTTGTCACATTTATTATGTTAGTCACATTACATAAAGTAACATTTTCATGTCCACTTATAACTTATCAAAAATTAAAAGTAATTAAACTAGCATTTGTCCTTTAAGGGGTAAAAATGAATGCCGGTAGGAAAAGAGAAAAGTTAGAAGGAACAAAAACATAGGCACAAGGAGGGAAGGATACTCGTAGGAAAAGAGCAAAGTTTGTAACAATCTCAAATTACAAAGACATAGGCACTCAACCCATAACAAAAAATAATGTTAAGTTCATCAATACAGTTAGTCAAATACAATTGTATTTCTCACAATCTCTGTAGTAGTAATCTCAACACTATAGATTGCCAATTGTTCACTTTTTATAAAGTGAAAAATAAAACTATTACAGTATTACAATAATCTACATATCATTGACAACGTGTAATATCTTTAACAAAGAGATTAGTGAGCTCACTTTTTACATTATTATGTCCCCGAAGGGTATCATGTATGTATCGCTGAACCCCTATTAATTTAGGCTAGAAGCTATACATTTTTCCAATGACTATAGTTTCAACTATAAATTAAAATATATTGTATTAAATCACATTTTTTAAATAGTTTTTTTCAATTCTTATTGGTTGCAGGAGGATGACGTCCTCCTCGTTTTTCCCTTCCCAGGAGGGGGCGGTGGGATGACATCATCATCCTTTAAATGTTTCTTCTATCCTCGTTTTCTGCATTCCCTGTGCAAATTTTTAATGCTAGGTTTTAGCTCAAGGTAAGTGTTAGCCGTGGCAACCCTTGTAGGCCTGCATTTGTTAGTCCCCAGTCTCCCAGACGGGGGACTATTATGGCGTGATGTAAGCTCTTTTTAAAGTGCCTATTTGCATTGTAAAATGCGCAACAATATTTTAATAATTTTCCTTGTGTATGCAAAATCTGGAGGATTGACCGGATTATAACATGATGTTACTCTCCACTATTAAACTACACCCGATGCCGGCAGAATCAATGCCAGTTCTTTAATCTCATACATAAATGTACTCTGTATACTGCTTGGATGCTAACACTCGTTGTGGTTTGAATTAATTCTTTCTAGATTACCCCGTCCGCCAGGCCTACTTACTCTGTATACTGTATTTAAGAGCCTCGTGACATGTTGTACTTCTTAAAACACATTATAGTATAATATATTTATCTCTTGGTTTGGTTACTGTAATCAATTTATCATTTTATATTGTTTTTGTTTATTGACTTAGGGATTATATACTTGCATTACCTGAAGACTAAGGGCTCTAGCGCAAGGGTTAATTCATTTACGATCAAAACCATCATCTCATGAGTTGTTTATTGTATTCCACGTTTTGTTGACACCAACTCAAAGTTCTGGAAATTGTATCTCTTTCCACCATATGTAAAATTGGTTATGGTTAAAGGCACGGTGGGAGCTCTATTGATTTTTACCATGCATAATGAAATGAATTGATCCGCCATGATCAGACGATAGAAAATGTTAGCATTTGAAAATGATACCCAACTGGAAAGAATCCACGATATGCTGGTCATTTAATTTGGAGTAGTTGGTGCAGGTATTGAGGCTATGGATCTCATTACACCTGTCACTTGAGATTGTGTAGATTCGTGCCAGAATCCATCACGCGACTAGGGTCTGTCTTGGCTCTTTCCCTCGGGTATTTGTCCAGAGCATTTTATTTTTGGTGTGAGCTCGCTCTAGAGTCCAATCCTTTTCTCTTATGTTCGGCCGATGGCCATGCACCAAGACTATGCGCGACGTTTTCATATTTTCCAGGCCTCACTATGACGATTAATATTATCCTCAGGGGTATAACTCAGGTTCCTTTAGGATGGTTCATAATCCCCATTGCTCAGAGAATGAGGAACTTACAATACTGCGTTCTCCATGTAAGCTCAACGCTTTTACTTTGTTTTCTTCAATGCCATCGGCTACTTTTGAGGCTCAAGACATTTATGGGTAAGTTCAAAACCTACAAGGATGTTTTGCGTTCTGTCTTTAGGGTTTTGAGGGGGTTTCTTTTCCAACTTTTGTCCCTTTCTTATGCATGTAACCCTACAATGAGTTGGATGCCAACGCAACTCGGCCATGGGTAGAGGATTTCCTCAGGTGCGCGGTCTCTTTAACGTAGATTATTATGCATAGGGTTCATCAGACAACAAGTCATGTTAAGAAATATTTAAACTTCAATAAAAATAATATTTAAATTAAATTGTTACATTTTCAGAGATTTAGTTAACAAACAGGAACGAGATTTCTAAACTTAATTAAATCTTTGAACCTGCATTGTGGCTTGATTTCATATTCTAAATACAATTTTGAAATTCTTATCAAGGAGTGTATAGGTTTTTTTCTTTCTAATGATGCCTATTATAGTATGATAGTGAATGGATAAATCTGATTCCATGATACTGGTTGCTTCAAGGTTACTGGCAATGATGAAAGTGGTCGTAGTAGGTCTTTTTAAATAAGACGTCAACCAAATGCAATTCTCGAAAAAAACTTGCACGAGCTACTAAGGTGCATAATGAATTGGCACCGTTTGGTGGGTCTTTTTAAATAAGACATCAACCAACTGCAATTCTCAAGAAACACTTGCACAAGCTACTAAGGGGCACAATGAATTGGCTCTGATTGGGTTTGATTTGTTAATAAACAAAACCCCCAAATCAGTGCATCTACTCCCCAGCAAAAGTCTGACCAAATTGCTGGGAGCGACATTGTAGGAAGTAACGGTTTTCCTATCGCTGGTGGAGACCTTGAAAGAAATGCTTTGCCCATCGAGATTACTGTTGCTCTGCCAGTTCCGGCCCATTGGCTGCCAGCCAGTCTTGGAGCCCTTGATAGAAACCGCCTCAATGTCCCCTGCTCCACCAACGTTAGTGATGAGAACCAGATTGAAGTACGAGTGACCATTGACGGTGAACTGAATTCCGCCCTTTATTTGACTGACACTGCACCCTTCTATGTTGAACAGGGACGATGCCTGCCTTGTACTTGGCTATGTGCTGGAAACCAGGCTCCGAGAAATCGAAGTGTACCAGAGGAGGATTCGACCATCCACCGTTGTCGTTGGGAAGAGCATTCTTGGGTGGACAGAAATTAGTAGCATGACAACGATAAGTGGATTTTTCGAACCTTACTAAGAGAACTTTATTAATAGCATTAAAAAAATTGTTTTTTGTTGTACCCGTGGCTAACTAAGCTTTTTTATTCAACTTTCATCCGTGGTCATTTGGTTCAAAATTGTAAGTTCAATTTATTTTTTTCTAAAGAAGGTGTTAATGTCAGATTGCGAATTTTGCAGTAAGACTGCAGTACTAGGTTATGATGTGGTAGTTGTCCACAATTCATTTGTTATATGTATGTTATAATTACCATTTTAAGTAGGAATAGTTTGCATTATGTCCAAGCCAGATGCCCCCACCTGACAAGTTTCCAGTTATAACTACATTCTTGGGAGATAGTATGGGATTTAAATTGTTTTCACTATTGTCTTTTCCATTTGAAAGGCATTAACATTTTCCTAACCGCTGGAATGAAAGTACAAAGTCACGACTCTAGCTAGCCCACAATTCATTTGCTATATGTATGTTATAGTTAATAGTTACCGTTCTAAGTAGGAATTGGTTTGCTTTATCTTCAAGTCTTCAAGTCAGATACCCCCTCACGTGACAAGTTTCCAGTTACAACATTATTTTCTAACATTCTTGAGTGATAGTATCAGATTTAAATTGTTTTCCCCCGCCCGGATAAAGATCCACTAGTTACAGAATCATCACTTCATATAGCGTACCTTCCTGTCCCAACTTATCTTTTTTCCTGCCCCAGGCCTTACTGTTTTACTTTACTTTCCTTGTCCTTCTGTCTTACTGCTTTCTCCGCCCCTAAAGTATTCCTGTCTTTTTATCCTGCCCGCTACCCTGCCTTGCTCTGACTTTGCCTTCGCCCTTTTACATAATATAAGAATTGCCACGGGCCTCTTCTTGCTTAGATGCTACTTGTGCCTCTGTAGATGGATCGCTATTGTCTTTGCCATTTGAAAGGCATTTACATTTTCCCAACTTCTTCTTATATGAGGTACAAAGTAGTCAACCACTCTATTCTAGCTAACTTATTATAGCAAAATACAATATAAATAATGATTTCTTAAGTAAACATTAATTGCATAGAAATGCGTAGATATGTAGAAGACAAACATGAGCAATCATTTCTATTAGCTTTCTTGGTCTCTTTGGTTTTTTACGTTTCGTCAAACTCGCAAAGCTGAACTACTAGGACTAAAGGAGCCTTACTGGTCTTGATATCTCGACTACATAATCTTTACTGGTCTTGATATCTTGACTGCAGAATCTTCTTCTTGGGCCTTTCAAGTTTTGGATTGTACTATGCAGGTTTTCTCTTTGTCTCTACCCTCTACATTATAACAAATATTGAGTGTTAAGTTTAATAGAGCTTTCATTTTGGCAATTAATAGAATAGAATGAGATTTGGTGATTAATTACTAAGTCTTCTGACCAAACAATTTTTTTATGTTTTGGTTAATCCTTAATTTGTAATAAAACACTTATCAATCTTTTTATTTTCCATGGATCCCAAATTGATGGGAGAATATACAAATCAAGTCAATATGGAAGTAAAATAAGAAAAAAACTCAACAAGAACAAAATTGTTGTGAATTTTAGGGTGAAAACTAGTGCAATACAGTATTGAAACCCTACCCACTAATTCATAGATTTAAATATATAGTAAATCATATTTGTCAATTGAATATAGTTTGGATGGTTGAGAAGAGAAATTGTTTCTTCGTGAAGATTGGAAAAACCTATCATAATCTCAAACACTAGTGGCATATTTAAGACGAGTTCTTAGCCAATAAGAAGTTGTTTTAGGTCTTACTCAATTACTATGAAAAAATAAATTGTAGTCCTTCAACTTTAGTCCAAAATATCATATTAATTATACATTGAGTACTTAAATGTATTTAAGAATTGATTTTCCTTTTTACACTAATTATAATATAAAAATAATTTTGATATAAATCCCTTCCAAAATTAATTAACATCTTTCTAATATTAAATAATAAATATAAATAATATAAGTATCATCAATTATTTATTATATTTAAATACTTTAAAAAAATATATTATATTATAAATTCAAATACATTAAAAATAATATTGCTTATTTTATTAATAATGATCATTAAAATCCAATTAAATCAATTATTATTAAAAACACTATAATTATTAATCAATCATAAATTAATATAATCATATATATTTATACAAAGCACAAACAATTTAATATGTTTGATATATGTCTATACAATTTCAAGAGCACATTAATATATTTGTATTTATAAAATCAAATTGAAAATAAATAAAATATATTTTATTGAAAAATAATTATATATATAATAAAGAGGAAAATTATATGTTTTTATCAATATTACTATGCATGAAAAAATAATAATTTAATTATAAAAAAATAAATAATATAAATAAAAAATCTTTATGTTTATTGATATAGTATCCCTAAAAAAAGCTACACCAATTTGATTGAAACCAATATCCTATTAAGAATCACTCATTAGAGTCGTGTTTTTTTAACTACTCATAATAGTTAAAACTATTACTAACTAGAATCTTGTCTTTTTAACATCGAACTAGTCCTAATGGTTAAAACCATTAATATCTTATTAATTATTTGCTAATTCCAAAACTTTATTGTACTTTTAGTGAATTACTTTGAAAACACCGTAAAGTAATCATAATAGTTGTAAGTTTTCATACGATTATATATTTAATGATAAAAAGAGCCTAATATAATTTAAAGCTTTAAGAAAAGAGGAGCAACGTGAACAATGACCAACATTTCCACCGTCGGTTTTCTGGCAATTACTTTGAAGAAACATTAAAGTAACCATGACCATTGTAAATGAGTGGAGTTCATACAAGTATTTAATTGGTATGACTTTACAGCCACTAAAGAATGGGTTGCATAACACAAATTTCAAAGAACAATAAATACATGGTAAAGGAGGAAGTTGCATTTGTTAATGCATTTATTGTTCAAATACTTACCAAGAAGATTGTCGACATGCCTCGTGTGACTGTTGATAAACATTCTGTCATAAACATTAATGTCTTAGTCTGTTGGATATCTTTATAGGATCTATTGAATCTTGAAGCAATTTGCAAAAAATATTTAATAAAAATTCCAATGATGCATAAACACACAATCAAAATTATAAATTAAAAAAATTCATATAAAATTAACCCAAACTTAAAAAGCATATTGCTACCAAATTAAATCCCAATTCCAAGAAAGAATGCCCATAAATTGTTTCAAAGTCTCGGGTTATAAGGACCCACTATAATTGTTGTCATCCATAAGACATTAATCCATGTGGTCAGTTTATTTATAGATAGTATAATCACCCTCATCATTTTATTTATAATTCCTCTTATCATGAAGGTATATCATGTAGATTTAATTTATAAACCCATATGCTTACTCTTTTACGGTAATGCTTTGTTTTACTCATATGCCTACTTTAGGTAGATTTAATTTATAAATCCATATGCTTACTCTTTTACAGTAATGCATCTGTATTTACTCATATGCTTATTTTTTTAGGATAATGCATTTGTATTTACTATTTCGAATGGGAACAACCAATAAAAACAGTATATCATGTAAAACAGAAATAACAACCCCTGATTTAAAAATAAACATAGATGCTTACTGATGATTTTTGCTAGAGTGATATGGTAAAGCATTTGTATTTAAATAGTATATCATGTAAAATAGAAATCACGCCCCTGAATTAACAAGTAAGAGAAATTTTGATGATACATTTGGAACAACCAATAAAAATAGTATACCATGTATCCAAAATAGATGCCTTCATTGATGTTTAGACTTTACCCTCACTGGCAAGTTGCTCTATCTCTGAGGAATTGTTTAGTTTGCTACCATGTTGAGATATCGTGCTCATTTGCAACAAGAATATATTGAAGGCAAAAAAGAAGGAACATAAGCACGATCTATTGATGGAAATGCATCTTGATGTAGAAAAATAGTAGTTGGGATGGTGGGAGATTCTACAAAGATATGTCATTGCAAAACAAAATAGACTTGCAAATTATAATATAACTTTTGCTTTTCATCTCAAACAATGGTTTATTACCTTTTTTCACCTAGAATTTAGATATTTTGTAGTTTATAAATTATTAACTTTTTATGTGTTGGTGTATTTATTTAGTTACAAATTTGTTTTGAAAAGAATGAATCATTTTATAATCACTCATTCTATTGTTGTTAAGAAAAATGATATGAACTTTATTAATCACATATTTCCTATTATGCAAAACCTTATTAATCAGGATGCATACATAATAAATGTGCTCAAATTTAATTATAGCCTATACATAATTAATGTATACAAGTATAGATTGGGTGATAGATGTTGGGGCAGTGGAGGAAGAAGGTCGTTACAATTTTAAACACACGTTCTCATAATATGTTTTGATACAAATTAGATTTTATCACTAGGTAATGTGGATTTATGATCAAATTGATGACACGACAATCGATTCTCGACTAATTAATTCATCTTGACCTCCATCAACAAATAACATTTTCCACAATTGTCGGTCAGGTGACAATCTCGGGGACATTGCCACCTCGTGGCTCTTGTTTTATAATTAGAATTAGGATGATAATGTTGGACCTTTGGATTGCTGCCAGAATTAGCATACATACAAAATCAAACACAGAAGGGAACATTAGCTATGATTGTCTCACCAAGCAACAATTCAGTGCATATATACACGTATAACATTCCTACTTACTATTTTCCAAGCATATAATTGTTATGTTATAAACAAAAATAATTTAAGGTGAGAAAATTCCCTCTTTCATCCTCCACAATGGATATTGATTCCACAACCCCTTTATGCGATTCATAGTGCACACTCCAAGCGTAGATAATGCCTTTCATACATTCAATTTCTTTCAATTTCGCTCAATCTTGCGCATAAGTTTCCATGGCGTTCTTCAATTTCTGGCACCTCGAAATCCCACTGAAAAACTGCTGAAATTCTTTGTTTCGGAGGACTTTTCAATTTTTACTCCGACTGTTTCGACGATTTAAGCCTTTCATCGCCGACTATTTCCTTCGACCGTTTCGGCTGTTAAGCCTTTCATCGCCAACCGTTTCCTCCGACCGCCGACCGAGTCCTAAACATCCGATGGCCGATTGAGTCTTAAACCACCAACCGTCGACTGAGTCCTAAACCTCCAATCGTCGACCGTCGACCGAGTCCTAAACCTCTGACCGTCGTTGGAACTCAGCTTAACTCGCCGACCGGTCGCTGCAATTTCGCCAAATCTTGCCGACTATTTCGTCGCAAACTCGGTTAAACTCGCCGACCCGTTTCGGCGCAAAAATAACAATTTTTCGGCGATATGTTTCGGCGAATTTTTACCAATTCTTCACCGAAACAGACTTAGCAGAAAACTCAAAAGATTTAGAAAAAACTTGAATTTTTCAATCTTTCTTTCCTGTTGATTAGCATTGGGCAATAGAAAGAAGACTTGCCTCTACAACTATGATAGGTAGCCCATGAAGGCCCAAATGTTGCAACCTTTGCTCTGATAGGTTGTAACACCCCGTTTTGGCATTACTACTTGAACTACTATTATATGTTGTATTTGTTTGATTGTGAGACTTCCTAAGTTTGACGACACTGTGGACATATGGTTCTATTATTGTGACGATATATATATGTGTGTGTGTGATGTTAGTATTATGATCGGTAGTCATGTTTAGATATGTATCATGTGTTAGTTATGTCTCATATATGCAAATTACTGGATGATGGGTACGTGGATACTGTTACAATTATATGTTGAATAAATAAATGTTATGCCAAGTGCATGGCGAATAAATGTGTTAGGATTTATGCACAATATACTATATTGTATGTTGATGACTGACTTACAGGTTAAAAGGCTAAGTAATAGATGGATCCTATGAGGTGGGAGGACCTCGGGGACATGACTTCGAAAGATAAAATGGTATGCAAGTGATGCATTATTTACTTTCGCATGTTTATTATGTGGTTTATGATGATGTATATTATGACATGGGTGGGGTAGAGTTTCAGGAAACTCAACCGCCCAGATTGGTTATACGATGACAAACCGAGTACAAGTGCAACGTTGTTGTTATGTCAGGTAGACATAGTCCTTTGTTCCATTAAGGGGGTGGAGGCTTCACCATTTATCCACGAAACCCAAAGTCATGGGAGGGTTGTGCTACAACGCCCTCCCCAAGGTGTGTGATGATGACTGGTGGTTACCTGCTGGGGAAGCTTGGTCGATGTAGTCGACACTTCCGCTTACAGGTTCTAGTTGGAGCCAGTCATGGCTTGACACTTCAGGGTAGTCCAGCAGAGGAAAGGATAGGATGTGGAAGTTAGTGATGATGTAGGTAGATAGGCATAGCTCGAAGTCGGGATGGAAACAAGATTTAACTATGTGTGCGGGAAAAAGACCTTGATTAATTATGTGTCGTAACTCGATAATGTATGAATTGTTGTAACTTAATAAATTCAGTTAGGTAAAAGGCGACACCTTGCAAACTATGTTAAAACATGTGTCAGTAAAAAAATAAGTTTCTTGATTATGATTGATGTGTGTGATTTATTACTGTCAGTGTACTTACGCGAGGTATGTAAGCGGTAGCTGCGCTTAAATAACTCGCCTACATATTTATGATTTCGTGAAATACTGATGAATAATAATGATTAATTAGTGTCGTTCAATAATTAATTATTGTTGATTAATGCTAACAATGTAGATTAATGTTAATTACTGTCAATTAAGGTTATTAATGTTGAGTGGTGTTAATTATTGTACATTAATGATTAATTATTGTACATTAATGATTAATTATTGTTGATTAATAAACAAGTTACGGTTAAATTAGGTAGTAAATAATGCAATATGGTTAGTAATGCTTAATTGAATATATCAGTTATATATTGAAATATTGTGTGTATGTGTTGTGATTCTAAATGATCACTATGTACATGCTTGTGCTTAAATAATAATTAGCTTAATATTTATGTTAAGTTATTCAATTAATGGTTATTAAATCAGTAAATAGGTATTAATGAGGATTGGTTGTTGTTAACCACATTACTATCAACTTGATTAATAAATGTTAATTAAATGATGAATTATAATAGTTCCATCAGTGGTGATTATGATTAATTATAATTAATTAGGGTTAATTATGATTAATTAGGATGTCGTATTAAATCAATATGTTAAAATATGTTTGAGATTTATAAATAAACATTATTAATTAAAATATGAATTTGTGTGTTGTATTAGTCAACAAGAATGGTATTAATGAGGATAAGTTCGTATTTAATGTGAAACTTGTGGTTGGTGGGTGACCACAACCCATACATTGAAATAAAATTATTAATTATAAATTGATGGGGGCCCATACATTAAAATAAAATTATTAATTATTAATTGATGGGGGATGGGCTCGAGGAAGGACCTTGAGGGAAACATTAATGTTAGAGATAGGGGTATTAATGGTGGAGGAGAGGAGTCAACAAAAGAGGGGGATAAGGGGGAGAAGTGAGGAGGAAGGAAGGGCATCTTCACCTTAGGTTATTTTGGAAAAAAATTACAGAGCAGAGACAGAAGAGTAGAAGGGGTTCTTGCTAGAGATTTTTCTGAAGGGATATAACAGGTTGGCTTGTACTCGGTTTGGGCTCGGGGGTCCAAAGGGGTACCTTTGGAGCTGGGTGGTCGGCAAGACCTCGCCAGTTGGCAGGGTGGCAAAACTGTTTGGGCTGGTTGAGTTTCAGGATTTTGGGGAAGGTTTTGGTTGGAGGTAAACAACAAGGCACTCAACAAAAGGGAATAACAAAGGGAACAGCAACAACGGTGGATCTACTAGCTATCTATAGGTATTTTTTTGGGTTTTAACTCTGTAAATTTTACTTATGAAAAATCATGTAACTTAAGAGATTATTATGGTAAATTATATGCTTATATGTATGCTGCTGAGAATGAAAACTAGCATTTGATGTTAGAACAATAACTAATAGATATATATTTATTTCGAAACTGCAAATACTGTTTTTACAACCAGTAGAACCAACAGAAACTAGAAAACATAAATATGAAACAGAATGTAAACATAAATAAATGATTAGTTTATTGATAAACTAAGATTATCTAGAACTGGGGTCCTAGATATGGTATCAGAGACATGGTTCCAAATCTGGAACCATAGGGCTTACTATGGCTTAATTAAAACATCATAAAATGAGCAAATTATCGATTATTCTTGCTACCACAAACAAGACGGATGAGAACAATGTAAAAGCAATTTTTATTATATACATATAGACAAAGATAAAATTTATATGATGATTTAAACCAAAGTTATATATATATATATTATTTAAATTTAATTTTAAAAAAAGAGAATTTTGTTTTCTCTAATTTTGAAAATTAAACAAAACAAAAACTTTATATATATATGTGTGTGAAAAAAAAGAACTAGTTACACAAAGGGTAAAAAAAAAACCATATATATATACATTTTTTATTATTATTAAATTTAAGTTTAGATATAAAAAAATTGTAAGGTAAATTTAATATAGATATGAAAAAAATATATATATCAATAAAATTTAATTTGTTTAAAAAAAATAAAAAAATAAAACAAAGGAAAAAGCAAATTAATATTCGAACTATGGCTAAAACAAACAAAGAAAATACATATGAAATATTTTTTTTTTAAATCCAAAAAAAAAGAACATTTCAAAAAAAAAATTCACGTTGAGACTCGCTCGACATACCAATAGCGCGGCCATGGGTTGGATAGGGCGCAGCCGGCGACCATGGGCCAGCTAGGGCACAGCCCACACCATGAGCCAGCTAGGGCACAGCCCACACCATGAGCCAGCCAGGACATAGCCGACAAGCTTGGCTTGCGGCCTCAGTACAGGGAGGGGAACCCGTCGCAGGAAGGAGGAGAGGCCACTCCACTCTGGCCAAAAAAAAAAAATATAACTAAAAACACAAAAAATAATGCTGCACTGTGCTGCTCGCATGTTGCTGAGATTTTTTTGTTAAAAACACACAAAAATATATATACATTGTAGTTGGCCCAGCCATGGCTGCGGCCAGGAGAAACCAGCCAACCTGTGCTGCGGCGAGGCCATGAACGGCTTGCTACGGCCTTAGTAAAAAAAAAAAAATGTCATAGTTCAAAAAAAAAATATTAAAAAAAAAAAAAAAAACCAAAAAAAATTATTCGAGCTATGACTAAAACAAACAAACAAAAAATGCATATGAAATATTTTGTAAAACAAAACAAAAAAATCAAAAAAATAAATTAAATAAAAAAAAATTGGGTTGAATTTGTTTGAGGGCCAAGCATGTCGGCCATGGCCAGCCGTGGCGCAGCCGCAGGGCTTACGGCCTAAGCAAGGCCCGGCCAGCAGCCCACAGTTCGGCGGCTAGCCTGAGCGCAGCCCATAGGGCATGCAGCTTGGTGGCCAGCCTTAGCGCAGCCCATAGGGCATGCAGCTCGGCGGCCGACCTGAGCGCAGCCTGGGCGTGCGAAAATAAAAAAACATTTACATATTAAATTTACACAAAAAAAGAAACCCTTTTGATAAGTAAATCAAGCTTCGGAAACTGTCTCTAAATCTCTCTTAAATGAGCAAAATAACTCTCCTACAGTAAGCTTCCGTGCGATTTAAATTTAACTCATGTTGTCTTGACGAGGCCGGTCAGCAGCTGCAGGGCGCAGCCATGGCAGCTCGGCGAGCATGCAGCCAGTAGCCGTAGGGTGCGGCCATGGCAGCTCGGCCAGCACACGGCGAGCATAAAATAAAAAGAAAAGAAATATATATATATATATATGTAATTATTAATAAATTCGAATTTTTATTTTATTTTAATTAATTTAATAGTTGTTTTAATTAATAGTTTGTTAATAGTTTATATAAATATATATATATATATATATATATATATATATATATATATATATTATTGATAATTTGAAATTTATTTTATTTATAATTAATTTTATTAACTATTAATTATTGTATTTGATTTAATGTGATTATTACATTAATTAAGTTAAACTTAGTAAAACATGGATTTATTACTACTAATAGTTAATCATTACTATAGTTAAACATTATATAATTAATGTTAGCTTTTAGTATTCTTGAAAATGCTCCTTGTCGAAACTTCGACGTATAGTCGAAGGGGCAAGACAGACACGGAATCTTGAAAACGAGACACCACGGAGATCAGCATGATGAGCTGATTGCTAGGACATTGATTCTACCCCATGACCAAAATGTTTGATAAACACGACTCTAGACTTAAAACTTAGGTTATGTTATTATTAAATTATTACATTATTAATGAGAACGAGGCAATAAACCCTAATTGAATTTCTTAAAGAGTTGATGGCGATTTAATGAGCATTGTGTGGAATCCAATACCTAAACCTATGTAGAACTACTGCAGTATATCTAGTATAGGGTGGCCTCAAGATGGCCTGATCGAAACACCCAGAACTATAGCTCTTAAAGTAAAAACGCTCGTAAAAACAATTGTCTGACGCACCTTTGTTAATTAACTGTTGAGTTTAAGGGTAACATAGTATTGATGTCCTTGTATGCTAATTATCCTATTATTCCATGTTACAGGGATAATCATGGTAAGAACGCGAGCAGGTCGAGGGCGAGGTCAAGCGACGACATTACCTGAGCCGAATGTGCCGGCACCATCGCCAAAGACCATCCTTATACTGTGCTCGCTGGAAGCAATAAACGAAACACTCAGGGAACTAGTACAGAGAGGAAGTGTTACCTCGGAGGTAGAAGTGGAGGCCCCTCCACTAAGGAAGGAAGTTCCTGTGGTAGAAGTGAATACAGTACCGAGAACTCCTCATTAGGATATCACAAGGGAGCTTCAGAAGATAAGGCTTCCAAAGTTTTCAGGGGGTCGAGCAGAGTCTTGGTTGGAAGAGATGACCAGGTGCTTAACCTTACAGGAGTACACTTCCACATCCAAGATGGCCATATTTCAACTAAAAGGGGTCGCCTTGAACTGGTGGGGGAACCAAGAAAGGAAGCTACACCTTACACCAGACACGGTTCCATGGGAACTATTTGTGGGAAAATACAAGGGGAAGTACTTACTCGCATCCTACCAAGAAGAACAAGCAGGGGATCTTCATGCCTTGGTACAAAGGCATTTATCTGTGGAGGATTATGAAGAGAGGAATTAGTCAAGTATGTTCCTTACTTGGACAACGATGAACGCCAGGTTGAGCGTTTCGTGTATGGGCTCAATACCAAGATCAGGGCCCAAGTGTGGATGTGGAAACGAACTTCGGCTGCCAAAGCAGTAGATTGTGCTCGTTACACTGAGGAGATGTTGGGTGCAAAGCCCATCAGGTCATTCAACTCTCAACGGTCAGGGTTTGTAGGGAAGGCTCCTCGAAACTACCCTCGGGGAGGATATTCGAGGCCACCTTCCTACGGAAACAGGTACACACCAAGGGTTGCAGAGGTAGACAGATCAGTGGCAACTTGGGCGGTGCCCCAGTCAGCCACAGGGACTCACCAGGGTGTTAGGAATTACAGAGGATCAGCCGGCAGGGGAAGGGGTCCCAGGGGGAGGAACCCCTCTCAGAGGTCTGAACAGGTTATCTCGCCCACTCCATTACAGGTTGCTTGTTGGGGGTGTGGAGGTCCACATTACCAGCGTGACTGTCCCAAATTACAATCCGAACAGTGCATCAAGAAAGAAAGGCTCCAATGGGGAGTGGGGGTAGCAGACATCAGATCTTAGCAGCAGTACACAACCATCAGGAAAAGCACCAACCCACTGTGGTGGAATCATCAGGTACGGTCAATAATGTCAAGCTTAGAATATTGTTTGATCCTGGTGCTACAGATAGTTTCATTTCTCCATATGCATTAAACAAATGTGGGTTGGCAACCTACGAGCATGACGATTTCAACTTAGTTGAAATGGATTCAGGGGTAAAGCAAGCAGTAGCACCTAGTGTCGACAAGTGTGTAGTGGATCTCGGGGTGTGTGTTACACAAGTCAAAGTGTACGTCACCACCCTTAGAACTTGTGATCTCATCATAAGTATGAATTGGATTAAGGAACATTGAGCTTTCTTGGATTGTTATGGAAAGAAAGTTCTTTGCATTGATGACAATGGAGAGGCCATCGATATCCAGGGTATCAAACAGAAGGTGTCCCTACGTTTCATATCCACCATGAACGTAAAGCGATGTATGCGACAGGGATGTCAGCTATATATTGTTGAAGCAGTAAACAATGAGAAGGGACCCTCCTTTGATGAGCATCCAGTGTTAGCCGAGTTCAGTGGTGTCTTTCCAAAGGAATTACCTGGGTTACCTCCTAAGAGAGAACTTGATTTTACCATTGAGGTAAAACCCGGTTCAGAGCCAACATCAAAGACACCATACAGGATGAGGGCCCCTGAACTTTGTGAGTTGCAAATGCAGTTGAAGGAACTGCTAGACCTAGGGTTCATCAGACCAAGTATTTCACCATGGGGTGCACCAGTAATTTTTTTGAAGAAGAAGGATGGTTCCTTGCGTCTTTGCATCGATTACCGAGATTTGAACAAAGCCACAATGAAGAATAGGTACCTGATACATCGAATTGATGACCTCTTCGATCAAATGAAGGGGGTGACAATCTTCTCCCAGATCGACTTACGATCAGGTTACCACCAGCTATGGATTAAGGAAGGACACATACCTAAGACTGCTTTTCAAACAAGGTTTGGGCACTATGAGTTTGTAGTGGTACCCTTCGGTTTGACCAATGCCCCAGCCATATTCATGAGCCTCATGAATAGCGTGTTTCGAAAATACTTAGATCAGTTTGTGCAAGTCTTCTTGGATGACATCCTCATCTACTCCAAGAATGAAAGTGAACACGAGGAACACTTGCGAATAGTGTTGTCATGCTTAAGGGAGCATCAGTTGTACGGTAAGTTGTCCAAATGTTCATTCTATCAGAAGGAGATCCATTATCTAGGGCATATAATTTCAGGCGAGGGAATTTCAATAGACCCTGAGAAGGTGAAGGCCATAATGGAATGGCTCGTGCCAAGAAATGCGCATGAAATGAGAAGCTTCATGGGGTTAGCCGGGTATTATAGAAGGTTTGTTGAAGGTTTCTTAAAAATCGCAAAACCCATAACTACCCTACAGCGTAAAGGCACTAGGTACAAATGGACGGATGAATGCGATGTCACATTCGTCGAGTTGAAAAGACTATTAACGAGTGCACCAATTCTACGAGTTCCAGATATGGAGAAGGAATTCATAGTTTGCACAGATGCCTCAAGACAAGTTTTGGGTGCAGTGTTGATGCAGGAAGGTGGGGTAATAGCTTATGCGTCAAGAAAGTTAAAAACACATGAGGAGAACTACCCTACCCATGACCTAGAGTTGGTTGCGGGGATGTTAGCTTTGAAGCTTTGCAGACATTACCTTGTTGGACGAAGCTTTGAGCTCAAATCTGATCACCAAAGCTTAAGGTATATCTTCACTCAGAGAGACCTAAATGTTAAGCAAAGGCGATTGAGTGAATTCATGAGTGAGTATGATTTTGGGATTTCATACATCAAAGGGAAGGAGAATGTGGTAGCCGATGCCTTAAGCAGAAAACCAAGACTTTTCTCTCTTACACCTTTGAAGGTGGATTTGAGGGAAAGAGTTTTAGGGAAGCTAATCGGGGATAGTTGGTACCTAAAGGTCACATCGGCACTCCAGAATGGGGAAACCGGTGGGACCTAAGTTTGAAGGCTATGAGTTGGAAGCCGATGGTTTGTTACGATATCAAGGGAGGATGTATATTCCCGAGGAGGGAGATATTAGAGAGACTATCCTTAAGGAAGCCCACAGAGCAGTATAGTGCGCGCACCCAGGTGTAAAGAAGATGTATGTAGACATGAAATAACTCTTCTTTTGGGCAGGGATGAAAAGCGACGTGGTCAAATTCGTCCCTAGGTGCCTTGAGTGTCAGCAGGTAAAAGCTGATCATCACCACCCGGCAGGTATGTTGTAGCCACATGACATTCCTATGTCGAAGTGGGAGGTTATCTCCATGGACTTCATGGTGGGATTGCCTCTTACCTATCATAGGCATGACACCATTATGGTCATCGTTGACAAACTGACCAAAACTGCTCACTTCATTCCAATTAAGGAGACCTATGATGTCACTGATGTGACTCATGTGTTCATAAATGAAGTAGTACGTCTCCATGGGTTTCCTAAGAAGATAATCTCGGACATGGATTCCAGGTTTACATACAGGTTTTGGACAAGTTTGTAGTCGACGTTGGGTACTCAGTTGAACCTAAGCACCGCATACCATCCAGAGACAGATGGGAAAATTGAAAGAGTGAATCAGGTGATGGAGGACATGCTTAGGATGTATGTCATGGATCAACAAACTCATTGGGAAAAGCACTTACCTTTGGTAGAGTTTGCTTACAACAATAGTTACCATAGCTCAATTGGGATGCCTCCATATAAAGCATTATATGGGAGGCCATGTAGAACACCATTAAGTTGGGAAAGGTTAGAAGATCGAGTAATTATAGGACCTGAGTTGATTCAAGAGATGGAAGAACGGGTTGTTCAGTTTAGACAACGGTTGAAGGAAGCTTAGGATAGACAGAAGAGCTATGCTGATGCGCATAGGGTTGATCGAAGCTATAAGGTTGGTGATGCCGTGTTCGTCAACATCGGGCCTAACAAAAGTACCATCAGGTTTGGGAAAGGGACAAAGTTGTCGCCACGATTTATAGGACCCTTTGAAATTTTAGAAAAGGTTGGACCCGTCGCGTATCGTCTTGCGCTGCCACCCCCATTTGCACAAAACTCATAATGTTTTTCATGTATTTGTTTTGCAACATTATGTAGCTGATGAGTCTCATAAAATAAATTGGAAGGAACTGCAGGTTTCGGACGAGGGGACCATCAGGGTCGAACCGTTACATATTTTGGACCGCAGGGTTAGACAGCTGAGGAACCGTTTGGTGGACCAGGTTAGGGTCCAGTGGGACCGATATAGCCCAGGATCTGCTACCTGGGAGGACACAAAGACTATGCGTCATGATTATCCCACGCTATTTTGATCATAACTTCGGGATGAAGTTTCCTGAAGGGTGGGTGTATTTAACGCCCCGTTTTGACATTACTACCTGAACTACTATTATATGTTGTATTTGTTTGATTGTGAGACTTCGTCAGTTTGACGACACTGTGGACATATGGTTCTATTATTTTGACGATATATATATGTGTGTGTGTGATGTTAGTATTATGATCGGTAGTCATGTTTAGATATGTATCATGTGTTAGTTATGTCTCATATATGCAAATTACTGAATGATGGGTACGTGGATACCGTTACAGTTATATGTTGAATAAATGAATGTTATGCCAGGTACACGGCGAATAAATGAGTTTATTGATGTTATGCTATGATGAAAGGTATGTGTGTACATGTTGAGGATTTATGCACGATATACTATATTGTATGTCGATGACTGACTTACAGGTTAAAAGGCTAAGTAATAGCTGGATCCTACGAGGTGGGAGGACCTCGGGGACATGATTTCGAAAGATAAAATGGTATGCGAGTGATGCATTATTTACTTTCGCATGTTTATTATGTGGTTTATGATGATGTATATTATTACATGGGTGGGGTAGGGTTTCAGGAAACTCAACCGCCCAGATTGGTTATACGATGACAAACCGAGTACAAGTGCAACGTTGTTGTTATGTCGGGTAGACATAGTCCCTTGTTCCATTGGGGGGTGGAGGCTTTACCCACCGTTTATCCCCGAAACCCAGAGTTATGGGAGGGTTGTGCTACGGCGCGCTCCCCAAGGTGTGTGATGATGACTGGTGGTTGTCTCCCGGGGAAGCTTGGTTGATGTAGTCGACACTTCCGCTTACGGGTTCTAGCTGGAGACGGTCATGGCTTAACACTTCAGGGTATTCCAGCAGCGGAAAGGATAGGATGTGGAAGATAGTGATGATGTAGGTAGATAGGCATAGCTCGAAGTCGGGATGGAAACAAGATCTAACTATGTGTGCGGGAAAAAGACCTTGATTGATTATGTGTCGTAACTCGGTAATGTATGAATTGTCGCAACTTAATAAAACGGAGTTAGGTAAAAGGCGACACCTTGCAAACTGTTAAAATTCAATATGCTAAGACAGAAAATAGCAGCATTACATTCCATTTCACAATAATAGCATATACAGGATCACTGAAGAAACAACAAGCATAGCATAAACACAAGAGACAGAGATTTATCCTGGGAAACCCTCATAGGGTAGAAAACCCAGCAAAGCTTCCTCAATATAGATGACCAACAATATACAAAGATGCAAACCCTGAGCATAAGCTCCTTCTCCTCCAAATCAGACCTCTCCTCCACAAATGCGCCTTTCTCAA
Source organism: Larix kaempferi (assembly GCA_027924585.1). Classification (NCBI taxonomy): domain Eukaryota; kingdom Viridiplantae; phylum Streptophyta; class Pinopsida; order Pinales; family Pinaceae; genus Larix; species Larix kaempferi. The sequence goes on from BSBM01000252.1 coordinate 9,245,152, forward strand.
GTGAGTGAGTGTGTATAATGAGGAACACACCTCCTCTATTTATACACTACTCTGATATGTATTTTACACAAGTACACGTAGGCTCGTATTTAACCAATAGGTTAAATACCCCACTACAACTAACTGGGCCGACCCCTCTAGGGTGGTCTAATAACCCTTTGACCCACATAACACATACAGGGCCGACCCCTACTAGGGAAGTCTAATAACCCGAGTTACCACATTCCGACGGAGGAATAAACATCTCCGGATATACAATAAGATCTTCACGGAGGAATGAAACATCTCCGGAATAATAAAGTACAAATATAATATTCTTTGAAGTTACAATATCTCAACACTCCCCCTTAACGAGAAGGATATTATAACAACATCTGCACGAGCAAGGAGTCATCAACATCATACATGATACATCTATAAATCATTGGAAGCTTTCTTCAATTTGTCTTCATCAGTAACTCAAACAGTTACTGGTACATCAATGTCAACATCAACATCAACATCACGATCAGCAGTATCGTCATCACACGATCAGCAGCATCGTTATCACACCATCAGCAGCATCGTCATCACACGATCAGCAGCATCGTCATCACACGATCAACAGCATCGTCATCACACGATCAGCAGCATCGTCATCACACGATCAGCAGCATCGTCATCACACGATCAGCAGCATCGTCATCACATAATCAGCAGCATCGTCATCACACGATCAGCAGCATACTTGATCCTTCGTTTCGGAATTACTGGATCAATTCTCATCATAATCATATTTAAGACTATCCTGAAAGGAATTACTGGATTTACTGTCTAAGGATGATTAGTCCAACTACAATCATATTTAAGACTATCCCTCCTGGATTTGTTGTCTAAGGATGATTAGTCCAACTACAATCATATTTAAGACTATCCCTCCTGGATTTGCTGTCTAAGGATGATTAGTCCAACTACAATCATATTTAAGACTATCCCTCCTGGATTTGCTGTCTAAGGATGATTAGTCCAACCACAATTCATTTAGGACTATCCTTCCTTTCGGAATTACTGGATTTACTGTCCAAGGATGATTTAATCCACTCAATTCATTTAGGACTATCCTTCCTTTCGGAATTACTGGATTTACTGTCCAAGGATGATTTAATCCAACCACAATTCATTTAGGACTATCCTTCCTTTCGGAATTACTGGATTTACTGTCCAAGGATGATTTAATCCACTCAATTCATTTAGGACTATCCTTCCTTTCGGAATTACTGGATTTACTGTCCAAGGATGATTTAATCCAACCACAATTCATTTAGGACTATCCTTCCTTTCGGAATTACTGGATTTACTGTCCAAGGATGATTTAATCCACTCAATTCATTTAGGACTATCCTTCCTTTCGGAATTACTGGATTTACTGTCCAAGGATGATTTAATCCACTCAATTCATTTAGTACTATCCTTCCTTTCGGAATTACTGGATTTACTGTCCAAGGATGATTTAATCCACTGATTTCATTCTCGAAGACCTCACGTCTACGGCTCTCTTTAGGACTGACAGTCCAGGGATGATCCAATCCCCTCAAGTCCATCAAGGACTTCATTCTCGGAGACCTCACGTCTACGGCTCTCTTCAGGACTGACAGTCCAGGGATGATCCAATCCCCTCAAGTCCATCAAGGACTTCATTCTCGGAGACCTTACGTCTACGGCTCTCTTTAGGACTGAAAGTCCAGGGATGATCCAATCCCCTCAACTGTCCGCTAAGGACTTCATTCTCGTAGACCTCATGTCTACGGCTCTCTTTAGGACTGAAGGTCCAGGGATGATCCAATCCCCTCAACTGTCCACTAAGGACTTCATTCTCGGAGACCTCACGTCTACGGCTCTCTTTTAGGACTGAAAGTCCAGGGATGATCCAATCCCCTCAACTGTCCACTAAGGACTTCATTCTCGGAGACCTTACGTCTACGGTTCTCTTTAGAACTGAAAGTCCAGGGATGATCCAATCCCCTCAACTGTCCACTAAGGACTTCATTCTCAGAGACCTTACGTCTACGGTTCTCTTTAGGACTGAAAGTCCAGGGATGATCCAATCCCCTCAACTGTCCACTAAGGACTTCATTCTCGGAGACCTTACGTCTACGGTTCTCTTTAGGACTGAAAGTCCAGGGATGATCCAATCCCCTCAACTGTCCACTAAGGAATTCATTCTCGGAGACCTTACGTCTACGATTCTCTTTAGGACTGAAAGTCAAGGGATGATCCAATCCCCTCAACTGTCCACTAAGGACTTCATTCTCGGAGACCTTACATCTACGGTTCTCTTTAGGACTGAAAGTCCAGGGATGATCCAATCCCCTTCTGTATTCTCATCTATACAAGAGCAGTTATCACATTAGCATGTATTCTCACCAATACATCAAAACATGTATACATCACACCAAAACATGTATACATCACAACTAGCATGTATTCTTACTAATACATCAAAACATGTATACATCACATCTAGCATGTATTCTTACTAATACATCTAACATCAAAACATGTATACATCACAACTAGCATGTATTCTTACTAATACATCAAAACATGTATACATCACATCTAGCATGTATTTTTACTAATACATCTAACATCAAAACATGTATACATCACAACTAGCATGTATTCTTACTAATACATCAAAACATGTATACATCACATCTAGCATGTATTCTTACTAATACATCTAACATCAAAACATGTATACATCACAACTATCATGTATTCTTACTAATACATCAAAACATGTATACATCACATCTAGCATGTATTCTTACTAATACATCAAAACATGTATACATCTAGCATGTAATCTCACCAATACATCTATCATCAAAAGCATGTATAAGTAAAACTAAGTATTCTAAGTAAGAGAGTCCTAAATCTAAATATTTCTAAGCAACTGGGTGTAGAGAACAGGTTACCTCATCAACGACCTTGTTGTTTGATGAGACAATCTCATCAGTAGTGACTATACTACTCCCCCTTTCGAGGAGGGTCTTTTGAACTACACCAAGCTTGTCTCGAAGTATTCAAACTTCACTCGAGACAGAGGTTTGGTTGGTAACTTCTTCACTTGACGTAGAGGCTTGGTTAGTACAACGGTAACCTATTACAAATTCAAACTTTTAGAGTTCCTTTCTGTGTCATATCTTGTTAGTTCCTTATGTTCTTTGACTTATCATGGAACACTAGATTCTATGTCATCTTGATACAACTCTAAATATCACATAGGATCTCAGTTGGTTCTATCTCTAAGTCAAACAATCCTAAAGCCAAACTTCTTCACAACTAGCAGAGCAAGCAGGCATATATTCCGCTTGTGCTGAGAGCCACACTAGACTGCTTCCAGCTAAACCACGAGATCATGGCTAATACCAGACAATAACATCCTCTCGATGTGTTCTTCTTGTCTGATACACTTCCTGCCCAAACAGAATCTGAATAGCCATCTGAAGTCATGATCTTCAAGATAACATAGATCAAATTCTATCATGTCCTTTATGTGCCTCATCACATGCTTTGCAACTATCAGGTAAACACATCTAGTTTCCACTAGATACTAACTCAAGGTGTTCATAACAAAGCATATATCTAACCTAGTATATGTTAGATATATCAAAGACCCAATAATTTGACTGTACAGAGCTATATCCACTAACTCTGATGAGTTATCCCCTAACAGCTTCAAGTTGGAATCCATAAGAGTGGCCATTCCCACACCTCAAGTCATATTTCTTATCATACTTTCCCTGGTTGAGAAATATTCCTTCTGAGCCTTACCATACTTCCAAACCTAGGAAGTAAAGTATCAATTTGAGATCTTTCATTTTCATTTCTGCATTGAATGATCTTCTGCATATATATCTGTGCCATCTCTCGTTAGATGGGTCTACTGATATGAGCCTCAATATCATTCGAACTCTGTGGTGAGTTCCTTCTTGCAACCATGTCATATGTGTATCATATTCAACCTTGTAGCAAAGGTTGAGATCCACATCACCCATGGTGAACATTAAGCTTATCAATTTATTATCGATCCTAGGTACCTATACAGAACCTGATTCACACTTCTTCTTTAATTACACCATACTTTGGAGCAAACATCTTGTTGTGATTCTCTTCCCCTTTCTAAGAGAATCTTCTAGCCATGAGCCTTCTATATTTTGTTTAATTTGTAAATCTTCTTGTTTGAACATCCACCACTTGTACGGTGTCCATCATTCTTCATGACCTTTCCTACAAATCAAAATTAAGTACATGATTAGTAATAATTCATAATCATCAAAAGATAACCCATTATGCATACAGATATCATTTACATAGTGATGCAACTATTTTGACCAATACTTTGGCACAACACTTTCCCATTTCCTGTATGCCTACAGTGGCTATCTAGATGCCTTCCATCTCTACCAGAACATACTATCGAGAGTGTGCACAACTCTCAGCATGTCAGCAAAGAGGTTTCATTAAGCAACAATGGAATGTTTGTCCAAACATATGCACATTAGTTGTATACTGTTCAATGCTCTATGAATGTTTACACTCAGCATTATATATTCTAGGAATACAAATATGCATGCAGGCAATATCATTACTATTTCAAATAGCAACTCAAATACTTATCTTTTATGTTTGTGTGGCTGCCTCCCGCTTGATCTTCTGTATGTCTTTTGAACTTCTATTCATTCTGTACCACTGTGCATGCTCAAGAGTCATCCTCATGATCTCATACACAAACATACACTCATTAGTTTATTCTAAATGCTATCAAAACATTATAGTACTGTATAGTCATGATTATAGTTAATAAACATTAGTATTCAAGATTTCAGGGAAGTCTTCTTTTACTCATGCATATCATTGATAAAAGATATAATATGCATAATCCCTTGATTACTAACTTTATGAATAAGCATAACCAATCATTCCAAGTATACTTATATAAGGGATCCTAACACAAGGTAAGATTCATGGGAAACATACCTAGATTAGTATACCTACTTGGTTATGTACAACATACCTAAACAACCTCTTCAATGATTTAGAGATCCTGAGCTAGAACCTGCATGTCTCATAGGTTAAGCATAATATAACAAAGTCATACATACCTCGTAAGTAGAACAAAGATTATGGATGAGTCTTTGTCTTCATGTTTTCAAGGTCATGGAGCCTGATTTGTCTTTCGTGATGTACCTGTATCTTGTTAGCAGACAACCTCAACCTCACACAACGCCATATTAGTACAATCATAAGTGTCAACACCCTAACCAATGAATATCTTCTATCATGTATTCATAATTTTGTTAAGGTGATACAACAAATCTAGAATCAAGATTGTACTAACTGTAATAACATGAAGACAAACATACCATAAACTTAATCATGAACAAATCTCAAAACATACCTCGATGAGTCATACCTGTCGGGATCGCTTGTAATCTCCTTATGTAAAGCCTTAGCCTCATCTCCCTCTGAAACATGAACTCCTTCACTTATGTAGGTGACCAATCCATCTTCTTCTAGGATTAACCCTATCCACTTGATTTGCAAGAACTGGACCTGGAGCTGGATAAGGGTTTGTCAGAGAAACCCCAAAAATTCAAACTTTGAATTTCAAACTTCCGAAAGGATAGAGATATGCGCCTTGATGAGCTGATCAAACTGATATATTCAGAATTTGAAAACTGCAAAGTTTTACTCCTTAATTTTGCCTTTGAAACTTTTGGATTCACTGGACGTGACCCTGAACTGGGGTTTGATGAAGCTCACTCTTTTGCCCCATCAAAAAGTTTGATCCAAATCTCTAAGCTTCTATTTTTCTGAGGAGCTTCCAGCCGTGGTCACAGATTTCAAAAATTCCCATTTTTACAGAAGCCCTAATTTTCCGCTTTTCTGATCAAAGTCCCGAACTAGGGTCTAATCAAGCCCGGCCTTCTGCCCAACCAAAAATTCTGATCTTGGTCTCTAAATTTCTATTTTGATGAGTAGCATCCAGCCGTGGTCTCCGATTACAAAAATTCCAACTTTCTCCAAAGCCCTAAATTCCGGAAGTCATGAATGAAGGTACCAAAAAATAATTCTGTTTTGACATAATTATGTACCTGATTGTTTCTGGTGTAACTCTAAAATTTTTGATCCACAGGGCCTGAAAAAGTTTCCTGAGATATCCTGACCTGTTATCGTTCCATCCTGACAGGTCTGACCTCAATTGGATTTTCTGAGAGAGAGTTATGCCAAATGTCGCAACGTGACCTGTTTTGGGAAAATACAGGAGAGCGAACTTGTACGGCGTGACACGTGTTACTGTTTGACCTTCGGACTCTGAAAAAGTTTTCTGAGATATCTCGGCCTGTTAGCTTTCCATCCTGACAGGTCTGACCTCAATTGGATTTTCTGAGAGAGAGTTATGCCAAGTGTCGCAACGTGACCTGTTTATGGGATAATACAGGAGAGCGCACTTGTACGGAGTGCCACGTGTCACTGGTTCAACTTCGGCCTCTAAAAAAGTTTTCTGAGATATTGCAGACTGTGTACTACCTGACACTTTTTACGAAATTTCATTTGGAGCTTCCTAGCCCAAGATACGACCTTTTTCCCAAGGTCACCTGATTTTGACTAAGATCTGGAAGAGGCAGAAACCCTATATTGTACAGATCATAAATCACAAAGTACAACGAATTAGAGGTTTTCCTTTGGACACAAGGTACCTGGAGATTTTATCTTCGTCCTGTAACAATTTCAGATCCGAAAACTTCGCCAAAACGGATTTATAGCGAAAGTGCTATGATGACTGGTTTTTGCTATGTAAAACCCTAACCTTCAAATTGTCGTAAGTAAAGCAAGTGTCTTTAGTGCCATACCTTGTCTTCCTTCAGGTTAGCTCTGATACCATGTTAAAATTCAATATGCTAAGACAGAAAATAGCAGCATTACATTCCATTTCACAATAATAGCATATACAGGATCACTGAAGAAACAACAAGCATAGCATAAACACAAGAGACAGAGATTTATCCTGGGAAACCCTCATGGGGTAGAAAACCCAGCAAAGCTTCCTCAATATAGATGACCAACAATATACAAAGATGCAAACCCTGAGCATAAGCTCCTTCTCCTCCAAATCAGACCTCTCCTCCACAAATGCGCCTTTCTCAAGTGAGTGAGTGTGTATAATGAGGAACACACCTCCTCTATTTATACACTACTCTGATATGTATTTTACACAAGTACACGTAGGCTCGTATTTAACCAATAGGTTAAATACCCCACTACAACTAACTGGGCCGACCCCTCTAGGGTGGTCTAATAACCCTTTGACCCACATAACACATACAGGGCCGACCCCTACTAGGGAAGTCTAATAACCCGAGTTACCACATTCCGACGGAGGAATAAACATCTCCGGATATACAATAAGATCTTCACGGAGGAATGAAACATCTCCGGAATAATAAAGTACAAATATAATATTCTTTGAAGTTACAATATCTCAACACAAACTATGTTAAAACATGTGTCAGTAAAAAAATAAGTTTCTTGATTATGATTGATGTGTGTGATTTATTACTGTTAGTGTACTTACGTGAGGTATGTATGCAGTAGCTGCGCTTACATAACTCGCCTACATATTTATGATTTCGAGAAATACTGCTAAATAATAATGATTAATTAGTGTCGTTTAATAATTAATTACTGTTGATTAATGCTAACAATGTAGATTAATGTTAATTACTGTCAATTAAGGTTATTAATGTTGATTAATGTTAATTATTGTACATTAATGATTAATTATTGCTGATTAATAAACAAGTTACGGTTAAATAAGGTAGTAAATAATGCAATTTGGTTAGTAATGCTTAATTGAATATATGAGTTTTATATTGAAATATTGTGTGGATATGTTGTGATTCTAAATGATCACTATGTACATGCTTATGCTTAATTAATAATTAACTTAATATTTATGTTAAGTTATTCAATTAATGGTTATTAAATCAGTAAATAGGTATTAAAGAGGATTGGTTGTTGTTAACCACATTACTATCAACTTGACTAATAAATGTTAATTAAAGGATGAATTATAATAGTTCCATCAATGGTGATTATGATTAATTATAATTAATTGGGTTAATTATGATTAATTAGGATGTGGTATTAAATTAATATGTTAAAATATGCTTGAGATTTATAAATAAACATTATTAATTAAAATATGAATTTGTGTGTTGTATTAGTCAACAAACGAAGAATGGTATTTTTTTCCAAAGAAAAATGTCCGTAATTTTATTTCAAAAAGATGATTAAAATTACATATTGCAGATGTAGTGAGATCAACAAGGATCCCTACATTTTCACATATTGTCCCATATAAGCAGAAAAACAGCTTGTAATAGGCTGAACCAAAACTGTAAACAATACATTTCCGTCAAGTCGACAGATCCCTATCTCCAGTGAAAGGGTGTCCAAAAAAGAGCCACCAGCCGATCCGCATCTCACAGGATCCGCCTCCACTATTGACATCGCTCCATCATGCAGCCGCTGACCTCCCCAGCAGCAAAGGCAGTCTTTAAGACAGAGCTCCCTGCAGCTTTAAGGATAGGTAGCGACGAGAAAGGGAACAACGCCCATATTAGGCAGCAAACCCTGAAACCAAGTGCAGAGCCAGCCCTCCATAGAAAATCCGTCCCAGCCGAAACCCTCATCGAAGTATGCAGGAGATCTACGTCTGTGGACAAGCAGCAGGCTCGATAGACCTCCCAAACCAGCGAAAAACGGCCAGCATGCAGACCCCAGATGAAGAATAACTAGAGCGGACCGCCGAGCCTCCACCGGATGAAGGAGCACCGCCTTGCAGGAAACCAAAAGGAGAACCCAAAATGTTGCCAAAAAATCAGATAAAGAAGGAGACAAGGGCCACCGGAGCCACCACCATCGCAGCCAAGTGCCCGCCGTCGAGGAATCTGCGCGTATCTACCACCGTCGAGGAGCAGGTCGGATTCGAAAGCGGCCAGACTGGTAGAGCGTGTAATGGCGCGATCCCCGGAGCTGGTATCCCATCTCTGCGTAGACGGTTGAAACAGAAGTCAGGTCTTGTTCTTATAAGGGGCAAATTTATCAGGAGAAATCTTGTTTCCAAAACATAAACCTGCTACTTGCTGAGCAAACCCAGGTTCGTTTAATATCCTTTTGAAAACAGTTTCCAATTCATGTAACAGGTTGATCCAGATGTTCCCCAGCATTTTCAAATCGCCTTATTGGAGCAGACACGACCTGGATTTGCACATCCAATCTCGCCCGAATTCAAATCTCACACAAGGAGTTCCATCAACTGTTATATACATCGCCCTTTCAAGCTCTGGAACTGATTCTTGCCCAGCATGGCAAAGCAGAAGAAACGGATCATCATTGCCGCGTGAAACCCTTGAATTAATGAAGTACGTGAGAAGCAATGTCCATCTCAGCGTCCACGGATATGATCGCAAGAACGGTTCACGCCCTTCACATTCCAAGAACAAGATTCAGATTCGGATATGGAGCTCCATTCACCAGTGCTGAGTCTGGTTCTTTTATTTTCAGTCTCCACATCAAAAGGTTTCATCCCGCAGAGGAGAACCAGCGCCGCCGCTCGAGGCCAGAAGCCCTCTACCACGGACAGTGGATATCTCTCTGCGCTCGAGCCGAAAATCACCGCCTCCGTCGAGGATCTTGAAACAGGGCCACCGGTTTAGACAAGATCGCAGCCGCCGTCGAGGTAGCAGCCTCCGTAAATCTTCCAAACCTCAGCGATGTGTTCCAGGTGGTTAAGAAGCCCTTGGGATCCTGGATCCATCAAGATATCTTCACGATGCCCACCGGGATGCCGTAGACCGTGGCTCCAAAGATCCAGACGGCTTATCTTTCCTCGACCTGAGCAGAACCCTCGCCGGCCACCATTACCGACTCTCCACCGCTCGCCATCTCAGGAATCCTGCAAGGAAACTCTACAGAAAAAAGGAGGGGCGGCTGGGCCAAGCCCTGGCCGCCCAAGCTTCAGCAAAAATTCGCTCCAAGAACCCTCCCTCAAAATGCCAACCACTTATATCAAACGAAGAATGGTATTAATGAGGATAAGTTCGTATTTAATGTGAAACTTGTGGCTGGTGGGTGACCCCAACCCATACATTAAAATAAAATTATTAATTATAAATTAATGGGGGCCCATACATTAAATAAAAATTATTAATTATGAATTGATGGGGGATGGGCTCGAGGAAGGACCTTGAGGGAAACATTAATGTTAGAGATAGGGGTATTAATGGTGGAGGAGAGGAGTCAACAAAAGAGGGGGATAAGGGGTAGAAGTGAGGAGGAAGGAAGGGCATCTTCACCTTAGGTTATTTTGGAGAAAAATTACAGAGTAGAGACAAAAGAGTAGAAGGGGTTCTTGCTGGAGATTTTTCTGAAGGAATATAATAGGTTGGTTGTACTCGGGTTGGGCTCGGGGGTCCAAAGGGGCACCTTTGGAGCTGGGTGGTCGGCGAGACCTCGCCAGTTGGCAGGGTGGAAAAACCGTTTGGGCTGGTTGAGTTTCAGGATTTTGGGGAAGGTTTTGGTTGCAGGGAAACAACAAGGCACTCAACAAAAGGGAACAACAAAGGGAACAGTAACAAGGGCGGATCTACTAGCTATCTGCAGGTATTTTTTGGGTTTTAACTCTGTAAATTTTACTTATGAAAAATCATGTAACTTAAGAGATTATTATGGTAAATTATATGCTTATATGTATGCTGCTGAGAATGAAAACTTGCATTTGATGTTAGAACAGTAACTAGTAAATATATATTTATTTCGAAACTGTAAATACTGTTTTTACAACTAGTAGAACCAACAGAAACTAGAAAACGTAAATATGCAACAGAATGTAAACATTAATAAATGATTAGTTTATTGATAAAGTGAGATTATCTAGGACTGGGGTCCTAGATAGGTAGCCCATGAGGGGAAAAATGAACGCCGAGAGGAAGAGCATAAGGAATATTCTTTGCAATAGGTTACAACCTGTTAGTATTTGAATTTGTTGATGCTTGTTTTCATGGTTTGCTAGTGATGTGGTGTTGCACTTACCTTATTTAACGGTTTCACTTTTTACATGTGGGATATATCCCATGCACAAAATATAAAGTGCTCATCCAACCGCTTGGTGAATATCAATGCCCAAACACTTGTAAGTGCCCACGGGGAACATTAATAATGCATACAGGGGTCTAAGAATACAAGAGCTCGAGCTTGAAGGCGTCCACAAGGAAGTAAAGAGAGCTCGCCGAACCAGCATCCAAGTGATTGATCATATCCGAACACGTAGATCAACTTCAATGAGGAAGTTACTAATTACCAAGGGTAATAAAAGCGTCCAGGTGTGAGCAACGTTCGCATGGAGATCACCGAAAGATAAAAATGCAGGGGTTACCAATAGCTGTCAATTCGAATAAAGGATGCATTCATCAATTAAATTGACATGTTGATGGCTTGATGTCAAGAGGTCTGACCTTTAGCATTCAGAATATTCATAGGAATTGATGACTGTTTTAATATCCAATTTTTAAAGCTACTTCAGCACAGGGATCAACATTGAGGGTATCATCACTAGATTTCATTGGCGCAATGATTTCTTGTGTTAAAACCCAGATTTTGAAGACAATCGTATTATTAGAGTATTGTACAGAATTCAAGGAAACTAGATTCTGAGCCAGTGTTTTAGTTTCTGAGAATTGTAGGTGGCAGAGTACCCAACAGTATGCATCTTGGACAAATGAACACCATGCATCTTTATCCCAAGTTTGGCTTAGTGTTAAAAGAAGGTTCTCAGGCCCGAATTCTGGATAGTCAAATGGGTTGCTTTAAAAATTAATTTAAGATTTGTTTACCATATTGTATGCTTGAAATCTGCTAGACTCATCTCCGAACCAGATTTTGCGTTATCTCTTTGCCTTAGCTAGCAAATTCAATCCATTTCTCATGGATCTGAAACCTCCTTTGTAATTAATGTAATATCTATAAATGATGAGCTGAGAGGTTTGTATAGGGAGAGAGGGTTCCAGTCGAGAGGGGTGAGAGTGTATTTGCAGGAGCATGTATTATATTTCCTAGGTTATTAAGAATGCTTTGAGTGATTATCTGTCACTGAGCCTGCTTTGTTTTAATTTGAAGTGATAAATATTATATGCTTTCATGATTTTTTCCTATAATTGGATTCTTTTGGACAGTTTGTGATGTTTATCAGTGATCTGGAACAAAGTTGGTTCTTTCCTTAGATAAGTTCATTCTCGTGCTCTTTTTGGCCTCCATATCATGTTCATACATCCATTGTTCAGTATTCTCATATGATAGCTTGATCTCTGTAGTATTTATCTGTTTATTAACTTTCAATCCTACTTGTCCTTATCAATAACCTAAGATTCACTAGCCATGCTCTTTCTGCAGTTAAGGAGCATCTTTTAGTGATAACATCTTCTGGCGCCGTTGCCGGGGACGGAGGAACGAAGTTATCTTCCCCGGGTTTTGATATTGATTAGATCCTCTTCTTGACGGTGAATAAGAAGTGGACATTTATATGACTACAGATTTATTCACCGGGTGACTCCAAAGAATCCAGAGGCGACTCCATTTGTTCAGGATCCAGAATGCCATCAAATGATCGAATGGCGGCCATTGTGGCTCGGAGGTTTGCACCTCTTAACTTTTCTGCAGTTACTGGTTTCCCACATCCAGTACCCAATATATCAGAGTGGGGAGATTTTCTGTCTACCTTCCGAGAAAAGAAGGAAGACATTCCTACACATCACCTTATTAAGTTTCATAAGTGCATGGATCTGCTAGATCTACAGCACAAAGATGTTCATGTATTCATTGGATGGTGATGCACATGAATGGTATTTCTCATTGCCTCCTTCCAGTATTTCATCCTTGAAGGATTTCCACACAGTATTCCATGAGCACTGTAAAAGGTACTTTTCAAATGAGTTTTTATTTGAAAATTATTGTGAGGAATATGAATTACATGATGAGGATGAAATCTTTTCTATTGCTACTTCCGAGGAAGATTCACAACTCATAGTTGATGGTAAAATCCATGATTGTGTAACTGAGAATGCTCTAGGTATACCTACTACTTCAAATTCAGATGAAAAAAATGATAATAATGAGGAAGATCATGCTAATGCTTTTTCAAATCAGTCTTTCTATCCTGAACGTGAATTTGACCTAGGCATTAAGGGAAATTATGAGAAGTTAGATCTGCCCATTATACTTCTCCTGCATCAAAGGTCGAGAAGCAGTTTGAACAGCCCTTGGTTTCCATTCTTCAGCCGTTTGAAAAGAGCAGCAATGGAGAGGAAGAGATTTCTATTTCAGCATCTGTGGAAATTTTAAGTAGTGAGCCTATATATGATGAAAACTCTGATGAATTGGAAGAGAAGCCTTTTGAATTAACATGTACAGAAGTCTTCAACAGCAGACCTAAGTATGACATCTATGAGGACAGTGAGAACGATGATGTTTGGTCACCAAATCAATGCACAGTGTGTATTTTTGAGCAGCAATCTCCGAAAAGCAGAAAGCTCATATCCTCTATTCTAAAAAATAATTTAAAGGAAATATTAAACCAAATATAGTTGTCTCAGTTGGATATTTCAGAGACCAAGGAGGTAATTTTCAATTTTCTTCTGTTTCATCTCCAACAGTCCAAGAAAATAAGTTTGATGTCATCAATGAAGCAATGATTCCGCATAAACAAGAAGATGTGGTAGTTACCTATTCTCGATTTGCTTCTTCTAACAATTTCTATGACCCTATAGCGAGTTACATGGAAGCAAAGCAGAGTGATAAGTCTTGCGTCCTTCATCTTTTAAGCACATAATTTCAAATCTATGGGTATGGTTTCTTGGATCATATGTTTTTATGCTTTCGCTCAGAGATGGAAGCAAATCTCAGCTAATTAATAAACTTTTGGATTGGTTATATTGGAATTTTTCCTATATTTGAGAAGAATTTTTTGATTGCTTAAGTATGAACCGTGTAAATAAATAAGCTTGCTTTTCGAGCATTTATTTTCCAGTATGAATTCAGTGGATTTGTTTTCGGTTAAGCAGTGCAGTAAAGTAGTTTGGTTTTCAGTATGATGGCTTGCAGTAGATCGGTAGACTCCAGCCCAATAGAAAAGGCCACTGGAACTGCTAGTTTCTTGGAACCTTGCAGGGAAGTCTCCATCCCAGAAGGAGCCGATGTTAGTATTTGAATTTGCTGATGCTTGTTTTCATGGTTTGCTGGCGATGTGGTGTTGCACTTACCTTATTTGACGGTTTCACTTTTTACATGTGGGATATATCCCATGCACAAAATATAAAGTGCTCATCCAACCGTGAATGTCAATGCCCAAACACTTGAGCCTCCAAATGAAAAATCATGTATCAAGTATGCATAGGGTAAGTGCCCACGGGGAACATTAGTAATGCATACAGGGGTCTAAGAATACAAGAGCTCGAGCTTGAAGGCGTCCACAAGGAAGTAGAGAGAGCTCGCCGAACCAACATCCAAGTGATTGATCATATCCGAACACCTAGATCAACTTCAATGAGGAAATTACTAATTACCAAGGGTAATAAAATCATCCAGGTGTGAGCAACGTTCGCATGGAGATCACCAAAAGATAAAACTGCAGGGGTTACCAATAGTTGTCAGTTCGAATAAAGGATGTATTCATAAATTAAATTGACACGTTGATGGCTTGATGTCAAGAGGCCCGACCTTTAGCATTTAGAATATTCACAGGAATTGATGACTGTTTTAATATCCAAATTTTAAAGCCACTTCAACACATGGATCAACATTGAGGGTATCATCACCAGATTTCTTCGCGCGCAATGATTTCTTGTGTTAAAACCTAGATTTTGAATACAATCGTATTGTTAGAGTATTGTACAAAATTCAAGGAAACTAGATTCTAAGGCAGAGTTTTAGTTTCTGAGAATTGTAGGTGGCAGAGTACCCAACAGTATCCATACTGGACAAATGAACACCATGCATCTTTATCCCGAGTTTTGCTAAGTGTTGAAAGAAGGTTCTCAGGCCCGAATTCTGGATAGTCAAATGAGTTGCTTTAAAAATGAATTTAAGATTTGTTTACCAGATTGTATGCTTGAAATCTGCTAGACTCGTCTCAGAACTAGATTTTGCGTTATCTCTTTGCCTTAGCTAGCAAATTCAATCCATTTCTCATGGATCTAAAACCTCCTTTGTAAGTAATGTAATGTCTATAAATGATGAGCTGAGAGGTTTGTATAGGGAGAGAGGGTTCTAGCTGAGAGGGGTGAGAGTGTATTTGCAAGAGCATGTATTATATTTCCTGGCTTATTAAGAATGCTTTGAGTGATTATCTGTCATTGAGACTGCTTTGTTTTAATTTGAAGTGATAAATATTATATGCTTTCATGATTTTTTCCTATAATTGGATTCTTGTGGACAGTTTGTGATCTTTATTAGTGATCTGAAACAAGGCTGGTTCTTTTCTTAGATAAGTTCATTCTCATGCTCCTTTTGGCCTTCATATCATGTTCATACATCCACTGTTCAGTATTCTCATATGATAGCCTGATCTCTGTAGTATTTATCTGATTATTAACTTTCAAGCCTACTTGTCCTTATCAATAACTTAAGATTCACTAGCCATGCTCTTTCTGCAGTAAAGGAGCATCTTTTAGTGATAACACAACCATCATCGAAATGGAAAACAAAATCATAACTAAAGTAAGAATCTTTGACTTACTAAGAGAATGCAGTAAAGTAAATCTCATAAATAAAGTAAATACTTAAGCTTGGTAGATACTTCCAATCCTAGCTCCCAAGTACCTCTTTTTCTCAATACCTATCTGTACCATAAGGAGGATAGCAAGTGGTCTAACAACAATAAATATGAATAGATGTCAATTTGGGTATAGGGTGGAATACATACATATATACATGTGTCAAATATATCAACATGTTACTAAACTAATCTATGTTTTATGTTTCTTACATATTGATTTTTGTTTCTTGTTCATGCCATAAAGGTAAAGTATATGCTTAAATGTTGCATATTTCAAAGTAAACACAAGCAAAAGAGGAATAGTAGCATTCAAAACTACCACAAAACTTAGTTGCAATAGACTAAAACAACACAAGTTTCCTCTTCATTTCCATAGGTGAAACATGTTTCACATGTATCTATAATGCTATTGATTAAAAATTCTTCCTACTTACATCCTATATGCATGGTGAGATTACCTATTGAATAGATAGTAGTAGGTAAAATAAAACCACCACTTGTCACTACAACTTTGGGTTTTGAAGGTTGCTGACTCAAATCTCCATCCAGATTAAGAATTGCATTTTGAGGATTAATAATTTCACAAACTGTTTCACATCTAATTTAATTATAATTGTTTTCATCCAACACCAAAAATAGAAAACATC
Organism: Larix kaempferi; assembly: GCA_027924585.1. Lineage (NCBI taxonomy): Eukaryota > Viridiplantae > Streptophyta > Pinopsida > Pinales > Pinaceae > Larix > Larix kaempferi. The sequence continues at coordinate 9,261,679 of BSBM01000252.1, forward strand.
ACAACACTAAACAAAGTATTGTTTCCAATTAATAACATGAGTCAACAAATCTTATTTTTGTGTTGGAAATGCTAGCATAAGAAAATACTATTTTTATATATAACTCCCATTCCGAGAGTGCCATGTACAATAGTAACGATATAGAGAAGTCCAAATAAACATGGCATTTTCCATAGACACAACCTTCACTTCCTATGTATGATTGATTTGTATTACAAAAGCATCGTTCAAGGCAAAGTTAAATCTCAATGCATTTGTACTAAAGATTTGGATAAAAACTTATGATAAAAAAAAAAACCAAAATGCATAGCTTCATTTTGGTAATATTTTTCCTTAATTATTACCATAATTTTCCTTCACTTCCTCCTACATGTTGCTTGGTCATTGATTTATTTTCCTCCACTCCCTAGTTAAATTCTCATGGGTTCTGAAGATAAGTGTTTGACTACTTATTTGTTTGTGATAGAACAAAGAGCGTGAATCAAAGAACAATCAACTAACTCAATTTCACCATCCATGTAAATAAAAAGATGTAGATAACCTCCACTGGTAGCCTAGAAAATTCCACACGTTCTCCCACCGTACGCATAGGATAAATGACTTGCAACTTTGGAAGCACCTATAGTTTTGTCACACTGAAGAAATATAGCCATTTTAGTAAATTTATATAAACAACAAATATACAATCAATCTTCCTAAAAATAGTTGGTAATCCACTAATAAAGTCCATGGATATGGATTCCTAAGGCTTTGAGGGAACTTGAAGTGGCTGGTATGATCCAAGATTTTTATTAGAAGGTTTAGATTGACTATGTAATGAACATCTTCTAAGAAAAAATTTCACATTCTTCCTCGTAGAAGGTCGATATAAGTATCTATGTAAATGTTGTGAATTCTTCAATGTGCCAAAGTGACCACCATGTGATGTGGAGTGTGTCTATCTGATGAGTGTGAGTCATGTTGAACCAGCTGGAATAGAAGGCTTATTTAAAGTGTAGAATAAACCATTTGTCAATGTATAATCAAGCAAAAATAATTTACTCGTCACTTTAGGTTGTTGCAAAGACGTGAGAATTGACTCAAAGTGTTGATAAAAAGAATAAAGTAATTTCCAATGTTCCTATGCAACAAAATTAGTATTGAGAACATGAAAAACTTGGAAAGAGGTCAACAAAAGATCAGAGAACAAAGCAAATAAAAAAATGTATTTTGAATGCTCCAAATCTTTTTCATTACCCAATTAGAACCTCAATTAGTTCCCAAACATGATACAAATCAACATAATGGATATATTTGATATTTCATCTCTTATATTATGAAGAAATGTAATTTTTTCAATGTTTTGATTAAGACATAGCAACTCAAATAAAGCTAGGAATATATTGTATAGCATCTTGCCAATGAATTTCCACAAGTGAAATTGCTCATCAATCTTTAGAAAATAAAAATATTAGCAACTACTCATTAATCTCCTATGCAAATATCTCTATAACTATCAACATAGAAACAAAGTTATCAAACCACTGCCAAGGTTCTCTTCACTCCTTTCACTGCATTACTCTTCATTGCATTAGCCACATTTGAAATATTTTGGAAAAATTCTATTACATAGTAAAAGCTAATATTGAAAAAGAAAAATGATTAGTATATTCGCAAAGGATTCCATTTGTCCTTCTATATTCTTAAAATGTCAAAAGATATTATCACTAAGGAACATGCAAGGCACAACCAACAATCTATTGATTTGGGAATTATAAATAGTTAACTCATTTAAGTTTCCAACAAAAGGTGCATTGTGGATCTTCAAATACCAAATTCTATTTGTAAAAAACTCACCAAAAGAAAGTAACAATATATATGGATAAATTCAACCAATAGTATGAGCATAAAGTACAACCATATTTAAAAGCACACAATCCTTGGTGAGAATTTTAGCAGATAATGCAATTAAGGATAGATAAGGAACTTGGTTTGAATCAAAACAATTAGTGTCATTAGAGCTTCCAATGCCACTTCCCTATTGTAACCTTGCTTTGTTATAGATTGCACCATATCTCCACACTTTAGTTGTTTCTAGTTACTCTTCAGTTTTCTTGATATTCTTTGACCTCTGTTTTCACAAGTATTTGATGTAGGTAGTATGATTTTTTCCCTGGCATGAGCAGGTTTCTATTGGATCAGTTCTAGAGGACAATGACTGTAAGGTTGTAGAAGGCTCTTCCTCATCATTGAAAACTTAGTCACCATACTAATAAAGAAAAGCAAGTAACCACTCACCTCAACACATATCTCTAAATCCGAGTTCTCCTGCTAAAGCTTGAGCCTTTAACATCCAACACAAACAACTTACATTGCCAACAAGAGAATATGCAATTATAAGTGGAGGAGAATCAAGGTAGTTTTCCCAACTCAAAGACTAAACATATATGTTCAAATTCCTCTTGTTAGGTAGCACAACTGACACAACTAAATCTAAAAGAAAAAAATCAATAGTGAGAAAACCAAGAAAGACAATAAATTTTATTAGAATGGAAGGCTATCCCTATTTCTCATTGTAAAGCACATGAAGTTATGTGTTGTGGTTTCCTTTTAAAACATAATGAAATAACACCTCACACCGTAAGGAAATTACCATTTTCTACGATAGCAAATCTCACAGGTTCGTGAAGATCTTGCAAGTTTCAAATACAAGTAGTGCATCCATACCCAACAAGCTGAAAGGCTTCTTGATCTAAGTACTTATGCAGGCAACTACAAACACGTAGAATAGTGATGTTAGATGACTTAAATATGTTATTTCCATCATGGTTTGTGGCGTTTATAATTCTGGTGGATTCAATACAAAACCATATTCCACACCTGCCCAAGAAAATGTCCAGGTTAAATCCATAGTCACTAATGTGGGTATGTACTCTTTTGGCCTCTAAGAGTGCCCTTTTGTGGAGATATTCTTGCAGTAGAGAGGAATAAGTATACGATTCTGACCGTGTTTGGGATTTGTAAGATACAAAGAATCCCGGGCCTTCTTCAGCTGCCCCTGCCTGCATAATGCAATCACCTCCTCACGGATGTCACTAGAAGCTTCTGTGTTAAGCGTGTCCACTAGTTGTGAGTTGAGAGAAAGAACGGAGAACTACCTTTCTCACGGTGATGCACTATTTTGAGCTATGTGGGAGTTTAAAATAAAATTATTGTAAACATCAATGATGAATGATCTCTTATTTGTTTGTCCATTAAAATTGAAGCTAAGTTGTGTACAAGTTGAAAGTCATGCAATAACCAGAAAGGCAATAAAGAGTTTTTTTTCTCCATTCAATTGTATTTTTCACATTAAGTAAATGCACGCAAGTAGGTACGACCCAAATTAGCCTCTTTGCCTAAAATGGACTTGAATAAATAAAATTCAATTATGAACCAATAAACCTTTTCTTGGGAAGTATTTTCCCAAACACTTTGAATAATCTTATGATAAATTATGATAATTAATATAGGGCAATATCCTATCTCAACACCTTTATAGAGAAATTCACAAATGTGAAGATCACAAGGTAATCATCATCCAGCTCTTCGAAATTTCAAAAGGCCATGCAGTTATTTAATTTAACGATCTGGAAAAGGAAGCTATCAAGCTCTTTAAAATATTATGAGCAATAATATGCTTAAGAGTCCTACCATAAACATATATGGTACATACAGGCAAGAGTTGCAAAATAGAATTTACTCTGTTAAGTGCACCACTATAGTCTAAGATTAGTAATATGTGTATCGTTTGCTTGCCTTGAAAACAATTACAGGGAATGACAAAATGAATGTGGAATGGAAGTCCCAACTTTTCTCGGAGACAAAAACTGTTGTGGGGAAAATTATCTACCCAAGTCAGTTAATATTAAAATCTACTGACGCTGACAATGCATCACCATTTTTAACATTTTTTGAACTTTAAATATTAAATTCGTTGAATTTAAAGCAGGAAATAAAAACAAAGAGAGTCTGATGGGGACGACAGGTGAATATGCCACAGACATTGGTTGGCGTACGGATTTTACCGGATGAGAGAGTGGGAAACCATTCCTCATATGAATTTTTTGTCCACTCTTAATCTGGTACGTTGCTGTGACTTGCCTTGCCCCCAATCCCAAGGGTTTCACCACTACTTATTCTCAATTTTTCTAGAACACCTTGATTTCCTGTTGAATTTCAGTTTCTCTAGAATTCTGACTTCGGATCAATAATTACAGCTACTCAGCATGGAATAAGAAAACAATAATGTGGTAATTTTTTTGTTTGTTTGTTTTGGTTTTGCAGGTGGTGGTGGCCAGCGGCTGGAGGTTTTGAAAAGGTTTTGATAGGCCACTCTGAATAAATTTAGGTACACTCATATTGTCACAATGAGAACACTCATGGTTTATCAGGTAAGGCTTGGCATCTCATAATAAGACGTTCCTTTTACATTAGGCCGCTGATCATCTGCCCAAGCCTTGGAATCACGATTAAAACAACATGCTACATGACCGAAGGCTGGCTTTGCCACTTAACATAGCGGTAACTACAATAATTATGAGAACAAGATAGCATTGTTCATTTTTTAAGAGATAAGAGGTGATAAGGTAAAGTCATTAGTCATACTTTCTAGTTATAGTTATAGTTAAAATGGATGTATATTATATTAATATAAAGTTTAGTTGTTTAACCTTTTAAGATTTATTTTAATTTAAAAAATCTAAATTATGTTTTGTTTTTATATGATAAACAAGAAAATTATTAGTATAATTTTGTTAAAATGGATGTATATTATATTAATATAAAGTTTAGCTCTTTAACTTTTTAAGATTTATTTTAATTTGAAAAATCTAAATTATGTTTTGTTTTCCTATGATAAACAACAGAAAATTATTAGTATAATTTTGATATATATCCTATATTGAATTAATATAAAGTTTAGCTGTTTAACCTTTTAAGATTTATTTTAATTAAAGAATCTAATTTATATTTTGTTTTTAAATAATAAACCGCACAAAATTATTAGTATAATTTTGATAGATATACCCTACATTGAAAGATCTATATTTGGAGTTTATAACTTTGAAATGAAGAAGAAATTTACAACCTTGACATATGAATACTCCGAAAAGTACCCATTGAAGAGTCAATTTCATGGTATGTGTGTCCGAACAAGCTTTCATCAATTCACAGGGAATATTAATGATATAGCTAGATTCCAATTGCATAAACACCCTCTCAATGCATTATAAGCAGTAGTATTGCTTCAAAACATCCAAGAAGAAAATAATTTCTAGCGCAGGGAAAAATCATTAAGCATATAATTGAGGGACTTTTGGATATGGTTTTTTTTAGTGTTTTTTGATTAATTTTCCATGGTTATGCATCCGGGCAGCGTGTCAATTTCATGGTATGCGTGTCCTTATAGAAATGGTTATTTGCTTCTTTCTTCTAAACAGTTTTGGTTCTGCCTAACATAAGTTTTCTCCAGGTATGTGCTTGTCTAATATTCATATTCATGTTTCCTCAATTGGGTTTGAAGAATTTCATGCAATCTTCAATCTGTTGTTTCAGTTAATGCTTGATCATAAATATTTTTCCTCCGATGGGTTCAAGCAATTTTATGTTCTTTTAAGAATTCATACACGCCCAATTCATTATTTAAATTTTACTGTAATACTTGAATGAACTTCCTTGAATTCCAACGTTTCAGAGATTTGGAAGCCTTCTATTTCTATATCAGTGCAGTACTATTATATTATAATTCTTATTTCTTGATTATATTGTGTTATGTATATCAGGTTCGTTTTGAAGACATCAAGAATTTAAGGAAGTCAAGGACTTAAAACAGGGATTGATAATGGAAGGGGACAATATTGGTAAAGAGGAAGTTGGTTATTTTGTTGTTGTGCTATTGTTGATGAGCAACAGTGTATTAGGTTGGCGGGAAGAAGGAGGTTGGGAGAAGGAGGTAGCATGGTGCGGGAGTGGAGGGAAGAGGAGTGGCAACACGTAGGTTGGAGGGAGGTACTACGTAGGCAGAAGGGTAGACGGAGGGCTGGAGGGAAGGAGCATGGAAGAGAAGAGCGGTTGGCGGGAGGAGTGGTGGGAGCAGTGCAATGGGGAAGGGAGAAACGTTAAGCATAGCGGACGAAAGGGCGTGGGTGTTTCACGACGGGACCTTCCGAACGACGACCAACGACCAGCAGGAGAGACCAGCAACCAACGGGAAATTTTGAACCGGTGACCCGCAATGGGCCTTTCATGGCGACCGACGACTAGCGACCAGTGGGAGAGAGCAGGGGAGGAGGCAGCAGGCAGCGGGAGAGAGCAGGGGAGGAGGTCGCGGTGGGAGGAGGTTGCGGCGGGAGGAGGCTGTGGCGGGAGGAGGTTGCGGCGGGAGGAGGCTGTGGCGGGAGGAGGAAGGAGGCTGTAGGCAGAGGGGAGGTGGAGGGAGGCGACCAGGTCGCGGGAGAGAGCAGGGAAGGAGGGAGCAGGAGGTCGGTGGCGGAGGAGGTCGAGGAGGCAGCGGCGAGAGGAGGTAGTAGGCGGCGTAGGTTGCTGGCGGAGGGGAGGTGGAGGGAGGCGGCCAGGTTGCGGGAGAGAGCAGGGAAGGAGGGAGCAGGGGGTCAGAGGCGGAGGAGTTCGAGGAGGTCAGTGATGAGAGGAGGCAACAGGAGGAGGTGGCAGGAGGGAGCTCGCAGTGGAGATGCATAAGCATCCATGTGGCAGGATTCGATTCTCTCTATGAGCGAGGAATCTAGCTGACGTGGAGCTCATGCTTCTCCATGGTGAAACACCTACGGCGTAATTAATGACTTAAAATATTATTTCCTTTATTTTTCGAAAATCTAATTTAAAATGAATCATACGGTTCGTTATTATTTTTGTTATTATTTATGAACTTTTAAAATATAGGGATTAAGAATGGAAATTTATGTTTATTATTGTTTTTTTAGGAACAAACTATAGCAAGCATCTCTACCAATGTTAATTTCACAGAGAATCATTCTCAAGGTACAGTTTTGAGTTCGAAAATCTAGAAAGCACCGGTTAAATGGTGTTGTAGGTGATTACCAGCACCGGTGCATTACCATATTTAACCGCGTCGCTCATGGTGCTCTATGGTTTGTGAAATGCACCAAACACCAATGATATTATATATGTTTTATTTAGTTATAGCAGTGCATTATGAAAAGTATAGTGCACCGTCCATGTGGTTCATTATAGATTACTAACGCATTGCTATTGGTGCACACTGTAAATTTACAAGGAGCACCGATTGGCATGGTATTAGCCAAATAATTTGAACGCATCACGCAAGATTACCTACGCAGTTGCACATCGGGGAGCCATGGTTGCCACGTAGACGAAAATTGAAATTTGTCCATCGTTCAGCAAAATTCAAAAGCCATGTAGCAAGCAACATAAGCAAGCAATTCAACCACGTGGAGCACTGATGGCAAGGTGCTTCAATGAGGCAACTATAACACTTATGCTTAGGTGGTCTATAGCATTGAAGGATGGTAAAAATGGTTTTTCCATTTGGTAATTTATTTATTTATTTTTAACATGTTTTAGTGCACCCGATAACAAGATGCACTAGTGTGTTTGGCTCACATGACCACACTATCAATGGATATAAAAAATAAAATTAAAAAATTGAACTGCGCTTTTTTTAATTTTATCCTAATCCAATGTGCTCTATTATGGATGCATCGATGTGTTTCAATTATATAAATGCACCGTCCATAAATATAAATTATAAAAAACAATTTTCCATTCAGTTTTTTAAACTTTTACCCTACTTCGATGATCTAAACGACAAGACACACTGGCGCATTGTGAAGATAACAACACACCATTAATGAATATAATGATATAAAAATAATTTTCGTATCACAATTTTTTTAATTTTACCCTACACCAGTGCATATATTAGACAACACACCAGTGCATTTGAGTGAAGTAAACGCACCATTAGTGAATATAAAAATATTAAAAAATATTGTCGCTTTTTTTTTTAATTTCACGTTGCGTCGATGATATCTAAATGCATCGTTAATGGATTGAAACAAATAAAAAAGTTTTTCGTTCAACAATTTTTTTAACTATATAAAACGCTGGTGCGTTGAACTAAAAGATGCACCAGTGCACTGTATTATATAGAACACACTGTAATTTCTTTTTCTTATTTAAAAAAAAACATATTTTTCCAGGCAAGAGGGTTACATTTTTGGTTGAAAGCAGTGCATCAATTATGTGGGTGCACTAGTGCATCGTCGTAATTTAAATGCACCAGTCATTGTTGGTTTTAGAAATAGAAAATATTTGTGTTGCTCTCCTCTTAACGGAGATTTTCGATAAATGTGGTTTGTTTATGTACGCACCAATGCGTATAGACAAAGGGTGCACTAGTGCATATAGACAAATGGCACACCAATGTGTTTGGTATGTATAAAACATCCACTCACTCGACTCCGCTAGCAACCTCTGCTATAAATGGATATTTGGGCCCTTTTTAGAGAAGCATCTGCAAAACCTCAACTAAAAAATCTTTTATTTGTAATGTTATTCTTTAACCTTATATTTTAAGATATTTTTATCTTGGATTAGAACATAATCATAATTTTTTTTGTAAGTAAGACACATTATATTAACATTCAACAAAATATTTGCATAGTCCTTTAACCAGAATCCCCTCTTGAGACCTCCAAAAGAACCAACTAACCAGTCCTTACTTGAGCATAAAACATACCCGCACTACCCCTCCCCCCTAGGAGAAAATATGGCTTACAAACCACCAAATAGTTAACATAATCAAAATTAAAGTTGTACATACCCTTCAAAACATGGCATTTACTTTGTGCTAATTCGTCACAACATGCCCATATAGACTCATGACAACTAACCAAAATCTGAGATCTAAATATCCTATCAACCTGATCCATGACCTTCAACAAACCAAAACTAGTAAAAATTTAAAAAGACCAATTTCCATCACATACCAAAAACACAAAGCATAGTCATTACGACACCTGGAAATTTGTAGGAGGGAACGTCGATCCGTCATGCATCTGGCTTCTAGTCGCCTCGCACCTCCTTGTCTGCATCTCATCGCCTTGAGTTCCTACCACACCCATCCACGAGAGGAAGGGGATTCCCTTTTCTTTAGCAATGACATCAATATTCATGTGCATTAGCCTAGTGTCAGCATATAATTCTTTACAGAACTAGACCAGGACCTCGTCCCCTTTCCCTTTTTCCTCTGATTCCAACAGCACCCAACCGAGGAGCTCTGTCATGACATACCCGAGTCCTGAATCCATTGCTCTAGCGTTGAAAATTTCATCGGTGGTTGAGATTCCTCGAGCTCTTGTCACAAACCCTGCTCTATGAGTTCTATATTAGACCAAATCGAGGGAGGCATGGAAACCCTGTAGAGCCATGCGGCTTGAGCACTCTGTAGCTGCTCCCTATTGACGCGCCTCTTTCAATTCCTCTCAGAACCTCCTTCGTCGCTTTTCAAATCCATCCTAATGGCTACCACCCTAGGCGACAAGCTCGCCCTTCTAAAAATAATGAACTGCACCAAACCACCACCTTTCGCAATGCTCACCCATTGCTCCCTACGTCAACAATAAACAAGGCCACATGGGGAAAATGTTTTCGGGGGTACGCAGAGAGAAACTCCCATGATTATAGACCTGACATCCTCCCTCGGTTCCGTATTCCTTATCGACTTCGCACTTGTTGCCATTATTAGTCTTGGCTATTCCCATCGTCGATCTGTCCTTATTCAAGTCTCATCACTTAACAAGAGCCACGAGGTGGCAATGTCCCCGACATTGCCACCTGCTTTATTTGCTTGAAGTTGAAAAGTTTAAGAGTCACATTCTAGTCTACATCAACACAAACAATTTGAGTAATGATGTTTGTTCATAATGGTTCATACTTGTGTTTTTTTACTTGGTACACTCTTAGAAATGATCAAAAAAACCCTAGAGATAATCATTTGTTTTTTCCCCTTAAGATGTAATAGTGTAGACTCTTAGAAATGATAATATAGTGTGCACTATTAGAAATGACAACAAGAGCCTTGGAGATAATCAACAAAGAAACTTAACTTTTGTTTAAAAACCTAACAAATAACAAGAATGTTGGACATAATTATTTATAATATTGTACACTATTAGAAATTCCAACAAGAATTTTGGAGATCGTCTATCAAGAGACTTAAATTTTGTTTAAAAACATAATAAAATAAAACTGTTTACAATAATACAATAAAACTTTCTACAATTTTATAAATTTTAAACTGTCTTTTATCTTATACTTCTCAGGACTATTTGGATTTTTCACAACCTTTTTTTAATGTCTCATCCTTAAATCCTTCCAACATTTCCCAAAAGAGTTCCCTCTAGACCCGAATAAAAGAATTCAACATTATCATCATGTTTACCAAAAATTAAAAAATATTGTGACCTAGTTTAGATTCATATGCACCAAGCTGCTTTCAAAAGAATGCAAATGATTTTTTAGAAATAAATAAATACAAATTACAGGAAAAAAAGTTTATACCACTCGTAATAATATGAAATTGAAACAAAATCCATGAAACAATAACCTCTTTCAAGGCACTCATAACAATATGGAGATTGAAACAAATCACTAATATATCATCCACAAAGGTAAATATGTCTATTATCTTTTCATTTTTAAATTCAAATTCTTTGAAAAGATATACTTGTCTTTTTCAATAATTTGAATTTTAAAAACTTGTCAACTAAATATATTTATATCTTTATAGAAAAAAAATATATATTTAAAAAATGTTCCCAAAAATACATTAAAAACATCTTCAAGAAATAAAATAAAATAATTGTAAACATCAATGCAAGCATGTAAATGATATCGTATTTGTTTGTCCATCAAGTAGCTACCACCCAAAATTAGTCTCTTTGCCTAAATTGAACTTGAATAAATAAAATTCAATTCTCAACCAATACACATTTTCTTGAGAAGTATTTTCCCAAGCACTCTCAATAATCTTATGATAAATAATATAGCGTAGCATCCTATCTCAACACCTTTATAGAGAAATTCACTAATGTGAAGACATTACAAGGTCATCATCATCCAGCTTTTCCAAATGTCCAAAAGCCATGTAGTGATGTAACAATTTGGAAAAAGAGTACTTTAAAATCTTCTAAGCAACAATATCCTTAAGAGTCCTACCACAAACATTTATGGTACATACAGGCAAGAGTTGCGAAATAGAAGCCTACTTTGTTAAATGCAACACTACAGTTTAAGACTAGTAATATGGATCAAGTTTGTGCATCATTTACTTGCAGTGAAAACAAGTACAAGGAAAGGTAAAATGAAGGTGGAATGGAAGGCCCAACTTTTCTAAGAGAAAAAAACTGTTGCGGTGAAAATTATTTGCCCAAGTTAGTAGGAAACATCAATTGGTAAATACAAAGAAATGAATATACACCAGTCAAGCACTCTTTCATCTGAAACCAGTAGATAAATTACATACATGATAAAATACTAACTTTAAATATTGAACATACAAGTAATATCGGACGACTACACATTAGGCTTTCAAAATATGCCCAACATTATATTGTCAAGCTTACTTAATTGCATTTTACAATTAATTTTTGTTAAGGACTTTTTATGGGAATCACTAAATTACTTGATTGCATTTTACAATTAATTTTTGCTAAGAAATTTTTATGGGAATCACTAAATTTTCTTCTTAGAATGGCCTAGAGCTGTATCTGCTCTGGGTGGGTACAAACAGCAAGCAATTGGGAAATATACATACCTTGAATAAATGTGTTCCTAAAATGGATTTGGGATGGGTATGTAGAATGAATACGTTTTTTGTGAACCTCGTAAGTTTGTGAAGTATGATGCCTTTTGGTATCAAAAATCATCGTTATAAAGTCTAATGCAAAAGCCAAAAAATGAAAAACACTAAGCTGTAAACAAGAAGAGAAATCAGTTGGTTGAGCATTAAGATTTGTTTCAAAAGAAAACATCAATTATTTTTTAATAACCCGCAAATAATCGCAAACATGCAACACAAAACACATTCATAAATTGGACATCGACTCAGCTACCATACAATATTTTTTAAAAGTCTAATGCTTTTTTAAAAGCTAAGATGCAGACCGAAGGAAAAATTGTTGTCGTATTGATATGCACAGTCATCATAGTTAAGTTGAATCTCACGAATAACCTGATTTCCCTGATCAACAACCAACAAGGAACATGTACTGCTAACATACACAACATAAAAATCATTTGAGGACTTAGCCTCCTCACTGGGGCCATCGATATGCCCTGATTTAGTCGACCTCCCTCCAGCAATGGTGGTTACACCTCCAACAATCACCCTATCCTGAACAAATCAGAAAGAACAACCATACACAATATTACAACTTGAAAGAACCCAACTGTGATCTGAGACGATTGCCTTCAATTATTTGTCACACAGTTAAACTTTTGGGCATGGAAGTTTCTTTGGTTTAGCGAATCCTGCCCCCATTCTTGGGCTTATGAACTTCTGATAGTAAATTTTAAGTTTGTCAATGTGTCCCCAAGAATTAGGGACTTGAAACCCTAGTCTTCTGCTTTAGGAGTTTAGATATTGACTACTTAGTTTGAATTTATGCTAAACCCTTGGGGTTTTAGAGGTTTGGGCTGCAGCTTGAAAATGTGGCAATACTTGTTTCACCAATCTTCCTGATCGCCATATTTGTTGTTTCTGCAACATACATGTTTCCTTTTTCATCTACAACGAATCCTTTAGGATGGTTCAGACGAGCCTCTCGAGACCGTCCATCAACATATCCTGGATAACCATCTGCAAAGCCTGCAAATAATTTTACTCTGCTATCTGCAGAAAACAAATAATACAAAATCATGGGCACTCAATTGTGAGAATAAATGTATCATCCTTTTATGTATTTGGAAAATAAAATTGACCCAACTCAATCATCAAGATACTATGAACGTTGAGATATTGTTTCTGAAGTCAAATAAGAAAACCCAAGTGTAAGTGGACACACATACAGTGAGATAATGGAGGAGTCACTTTAAGAATATTGTTGTTTGCATAGTCTATCACAAGCAATTCTCCAAAACCTGTATGGAGTAAGGTTCAATTCCATGCTTACTCCCATCAAAAATTGTTTCCACTGTGTATCCACTCTCAAACTGCAAAACAAATTTGCTACCTGAAAATGGTGTCTTATTTCGTTAACACCCTCTTTAGAGATTAAAACAAAAAATCAATGCATCCACAGCTAAATTAAACATAAAATATTCAAAACCATGGTTTCAATCATACAACCATTAAGCTAAGTTGTGAGAAACGTGCTTTGTTGGTAAAATGAACTCTACAAAACATTAACATAAATCTTAAAGCGTACTGGAGAAATAAGAGGAACCCTCATTCACTCTTCTCGAGACCAATTTTTTTTTGCATATAGTAGTTGTAGAGAAGCGGGAGATTACCAGTTTTGGTGGTGACCGGTAGAGCCCAAACCCATTTGAGTAGAGAGGCAAAAGAGTCCGAAACAAAACCTGCAAAATCCATCATATCCTTAGAATTTCCTTTGACCCAAATCAGGGGAACTATCAAATTTCATGACATTCCAACATTTACACTGCAAACATATATTTTAATTTCAAGGACATTTCGGTTGCAAGATAAAACAAAGAATTTTAACTTGACAGGCATGCGTGCCAAGATTTTAACTCTAGAAGGCTCTGTGCTTCAAACTAGTTATGAGGTTTTTGCTATTAGAAGTAACATGAAGATCAGGGAACACCAGATAACAACATTAAACAAAAAGCCATGAAGTTTTTCACTGGGAAAGATTTTGAGCCCAAGGAAAATTAAGTTGATTTACTATCAGAATGTGCACCAAAGCCACCAGAGAATTAATTCACTGGTGAGATCAATAGAGTATCCACCTTGCTTCACTCCTGCTATGATCTGCCCCACCGGAAAGGAAAGAGTTTGAAAGGGATAAGACTGGGTGCAAGTCCAGGGCAATTATGGGGTAATAGCTACCCATCGGACCTGGCATCTAGCCAAAGTCTGCTGTATAAGTGCAGCACACAACAGGGTGTGTTCCTTATAGTACTTAAAGATGTAACAAATTACAAGACAAAGAAAACTGAAAATACTTTTGGATTCAAGACAATTTAACTGTATTTCTTATAAAAAAATGACATGAACACAACTAATAGCAGCAGGAATCCTACCAAATCAAAACAACACTCACAAGGACTTTGAGATTTAAACAACACAACAGTTCAAGGTCTTTCAGACAAACCAAAACTCAATATTTTTGCTGGCAGAACGACCAACAACCACTGTCAGAACCCCCAATTCCTTTTCAAATCTAAGATTCCAATTTTATAGGTCTTTGGATTTCAAAGAAACCATATCTACTGTCACAATGTACATTAACAAAATGCATACAATCATCAGATTTCAAAGGATGCAGTCTATTTAGCTTAAACCTCTACGAGGGGGATGCAGTCTATTTAGCTTAAACCTCTACGAGGGCTTTAGGTATTATTACAACTTTAGCATAAGAATGAATGAAAGTAACGGTAAAGTGGCAGAATCCAACTGAAAGAAAGCACGATTCCACCTTTAAGCTCCTTTGGGTTGAAGATCATTTCAGCATACTTGGCATTAGATTTGGCAATAGATCGAGATGTAGGGGAATTGGGCCTGCCTGGAGGAGCAACAATGGCTGTGGGAGACGTGATTGCCCATGGAATCAAAACCACTATGAACAGAATCAATACTATTGTTGTTCTCTCCATATATTCGATGTATATTTCCACCCACTAAACCCAACTTCACCATAGACAACTTTCAGCCCGATGAATCAGTACCCAAATATGAGAAATCCAATTAATTCTAGTATTAGAATAGACCCGTCAGAAACAGAATCTACATTTTATATACTCTCCAATATTTAGTGCATATCTCATCCCAACAAGCTTAAGTTCACCACAGACAACTTCAAGCCTGGATGAATCGATACCCATATATAAGAAATCTAGCTGAATCTGGTACTAGAAAAAACCCATCGAATAGAGAATCAACATTGTTGGTATTCTTTCCATTATACTAAATGCATATCTCCAAACACCAAGACCAAGTCTACCATAGGCAACTTTAAGCCTTGATGACCCAAATATGAGAAATCTAGCTGATTCTGCTACTAGAGCAAGCCCTTCAAAGCCAGATTCAGCATTGTTGATGTTTTCTCCTAGCTGATTCTGCTACATATTTGATGCATTTCAAGACGGATCTTCTAAACACTAAAATAACTGCAGAACTTGGAAAGCAGAAGGAAATTGTTTGAAAACGTATGAAAGGCTAGGAGCACCATGCAGTTTTAATGATGCTTCATCCTTCAACCAAAATCTAAATATTCATTGCCTTCAATAATAACCAACATTCACATAATTTTCAAATCAATAATGTCCAGTGGCAAAGACCTCTAAGTCCAGCGTAGCTCTATTAGATTATCCTAGCACTTTAGGCTGGCTTTGCCAAGTATCTGACTTTACCTTGGTTCTAGTTGAACATAATGATACATCTTTGCAGTTAAGAGGTGACTCGATCTGAAACAAGCCAAATTTCCTAGTATTGAGTGCATTGGATAGGAATCATGAAATAAAGACCAATGAATTGTTCAATCAATTCCTTAGATGATGTGTGAGTAAATAGATGGAGTTTCCTTGGATTGCTAGTTCATGAGATTTATGAGGTCGATGTCGAGCAAATGGATGTAGCTGACATAGATCCATAACAATTTTGTGAAGAAGAGAGTCGAGCCTGCAAATCTAATGCACATGATCTGAAAGAAATACGCTCTAGTAAATTGAGGAATGAAAGGCTACGAACTTAAAGTGGATGTCCTGCAAGAAAATTTCATTATCAGGATTCACACAAGCCACGAACTTACAATTCAAATAATTCGGCACTATCTGGAGTGGCTATCCAAAAGTGGATCTGTTGATGGAATAAACACACTTGGAAGATCTTTCGACACCTATGAGCACTCTTGACACTAGAGATTAGGCTTGGGAATTTTTGACACTTGGATGCTTTTAGTGTTTGTCGGTTCCCTCTATGGCAGGAAAATTCACCTGCTCTGCAAAAGAACCAGAATTTAACACTTCTTCCCCAAAAATAGCCCTTTACAAAAAATATACCGCTTTCTTGCTGAAAGAAGTCTAAATTCCTCCTCCGCGACCGCTGTTTTTACAAAACACTCTATGAAACAGCCATTTGGACAGAGAGGATTCCAACTTCCTCCTCAGCAACCACTATTTTCACAAAAACGTCTCTGAAAAACCATTTGCACAAAAAAATACCTCCAAATTCCTCCACCGCAACCGCTTTTTTTACAAAAGCCTCTCTGCAACGGGCAATTGGACAGAAAGAACTGCAAATTCCTATGAAAATAGATTTGAGTACAAACATGGGAACGAAGCCTTTAAGAAAAACAAATCCGCAAATTTTGACAACATGATTCTATTTTAAATATGGACACCATATTTGCTAAAAAAACAAGAACAAATTCGTATTTTTTTTCCTATACAAAAAATGGAACAGAAAATGCAATTTGAAGCTAAGGAAAAAGTTAGAAGAGGCACCTGTTGAAATTGCAAAAGACACAACCCGTTGTGCTTCTGCCAAAAGATGCCAAAGAGGGCAGACTACAAACGAGGAATTGCAAATGAACCCGAGGAATAACAACTGCAGCAAGCTCCTGAAATGTGCAACAGAAATCGCTGAAACAGAGTGCAGACCCAAACAACTTGAAATGGCAATGAAAGACGAAGAGACCAAGGTTGATAGGATATAAAACCACGAACCAGCTAGTTGCCATACTGAAAAAATAAATGAGGACGGCCCCTGCACAGACTTTGGGGAAGTCGTCACGAAATCCACCGAAGCTGCATTTAACACAAAAAACCAGAAACCCATTCCTGTACAGACGTTTCATTTAACACAAACCAGAAACCCATTCCTGTACAAACCACAAAGCCATTCCTCGTCCGGCACAGGAAAACCAGGCCACGAAAACCCTAAGCCTCAAAGGACAACCCACCAGACTTTGGGGAAGCCGTCACAAAATCTACGGAAGCTGCATTTAACACAAACCAGAAACCCATTCCTGTACAGACGTTGCATTTAATAGAAGCAAAAACCCATTCCTGTACAAAAAACTAGAAACCCATTCCTCGTCCGGCACAGGAAAACCAGCCCGCGAAAACCCTAGGCCTCGGAGGACAACCCACCATGCCAACATTTAAGAAACCATGACACCATCGCGTCGCCGTTCCTGGGGCGCAGGAGCCAAGGCACGCGTCACTGCACACGGCGCCAATCAAAACGCAGCAAAATAACACATTAAAATTTCCAAAATACCTTATTTTTTCGAAACAAAGGTTCCAACCTTTGCCCAGAGTTCATTGATGAACAGTCACTCCGACTAATGTCTTTGGACGAAATCCTTTATGTCAGGGACATAATAACTGCCTTCATCTCATATGCTTCACACTTGGGAAAGCTTCCCATTTAATACCTTCCCCACAAACGGATTATTCACCACCCTCCTGCATCATTTCTATTTAGTATGCACGTGTCTATTTAGTATGCACGTGTCATCCTACAATCAACACGCAGTTCCTCCTCCACATTATCCACCCTCTTGTCCACACCACACCCGCATCCCGAGAACATAATAAGAATTATGTATTTAGTGGTTTTAGATTTTATCATAACAACAAAAACACTATCATAATATAATTTATGATAATTGATACATTAGAGACTATCATTTATCAATCATTATGAAATTTATTTGACTTTGCAAGATACATCTAAATGCAACAAACTTTTATCATTTTTATCAACTTTCAAAATATCAAAACAATGACAAATATTTGTTTATGGGAATTTGAGCCAACGCTTGGCATTAGAAGCCTTTGTTTCTAAAAATTTGAACCAACGCTTGGCATTAGAAGCCTTTGTTTCTAAAAATTTGAACCAACGCTTGGCATTAGAAGCCTTTAGTGGACAATTACTTTTTGTCGATGCCTTTTTTTCACATATACACACATCACAATTTTCTTGGTGCCTTTTGCCTTAAATAAAGTCATGAAAAGGGAGTCATTATTTTTATTAATGTATTTATGTTTTTTTTTATAATAAATTTGTTATAGTTTATGTTTAAAATGTAAATGTCTAACCATGGCATATTATGAAATTTTGTTCAATATAATTAGTTTATTAACCAATGCTAATAATAAATTATGACGATTTTTTTAAATGGTAAAAAATTATGAGAGTTAACAACATGTTTACATTTCACAAGATCAACTAGATTTTAACATTAAATATGTATGCATTTTTTATTAATTGGATTTTAGATTTTAATATTAAATATGTATGCATTTTCATTAATTGGATTTTAGATCTTAATATTAAATATGTATGGATTTTTTAATGATTTAATTTTAGATTTTAATATTAAATATATACATTTTTCATTAAATTGATTTTGTCTTATATGGACTTTTTCATTAATTTGATTTTGTTTTACGTGGACTTTTTCATTAATTTGATTTTGTTTTACGTGGACTTTTTCTAATGTATATGTTTACATTCTTCATTAGATTGGTTTTGTTTTATATGAATAATTTTATATGTAGCTTAAATTATTGACTTAAATAATATTTTTATTATTTTAAAAAAAAATTAAAATGACTTATATGTTTGTTATTAGTCCTTGCCAAGGCAGGGATTATAGCAATTGGTTGGTTGCTATTTTTGTATTAATAATTAAAACAAACTAAATTATTTTCAAATGTTTTCAAATAATTTTAGATTAAATTTAATATTTTGAAATTAAAAGTTATTTTTTTTAATATTTGAAATTAAAATTCTTGTTTTATTATTGGCTAAAATTCATGAATTGACAATTTATCCCTGGTGGGATGTGAAATTGTCATAAAACAAAATTAATTAAAAATTTTAAATATTTTAAAAAATTGTTAAAATGCCACTTGTCTTTTGTACTACTTTGTACTACTGTTACATTAATATATTATTGAATGCTGCACTATATAATTGAATAAAATTTGTAGCATTATTAAAAACTGGATAAATAATTCACTGACAAGGTCTATCAATGTAAAGTCAATGAATAAGAATAAAGGTGTAGGGGTAACAGCCTGCATCGTATCACAATTACAAGTAGTTATACCAAGACAACCAAGAGATAATTAATAATACATTTCCAACTTCCCAATGTTAACCACCAGCTCCAGACGATTGGACGATTCCAAGTTCCAACAACTACAATCTTAATTCACCGACAACTTTACTCGGACGATACCACCTACACTTGAAAAGTATATTTACCACGCACTTTAAAAGAATAATAACAATAAAAATTGATGGAGTTATGCACATATAAAAACAAGATTTTTAAATAATAATAATAATATAACTATGCATATTTAAAAAGCAAGGTTTTTTTATGTATTATTTATTACTTAAAAAAAATTAATTAATAAATTTAAAAAAAATAGATTTTAGATATTAAAGTTTTAAAAATATAACTTTTATTATGATGATTTTGAAATTTTTGATATTATGCAAAATTCTAAGACAAGTCAAATTATATTGGTTCTAAAAATTTTATTTAACTAAATTATATAAAAAAATATTTTTTAAACCATTTAATTATAAAATCTAAAGTTTATCTAGTAGTTTTAATTATCTCTTGTGGAGAGAAATGAAAAGTGAAAAAGACATACATGGCCGTAATAGCATACAAGTCGCTTGAAGACTGGACCACATTGCTTTAAAACATTAATAATTGAAATTTGTACATCACGTGTTTGACATATTTGTACACCATGTGTTTCACACGCCTACTGTTGCTTCGACTTCAATGTCAACTTTTGAAATAATAAACAATTTAATATAGTAGTTTATAATACTTTTTGGTTTGTGATAATATTTTGATTTTATATACAAAATATTTTTATTTTATGAAAATTAAATATTTGCTATATATTTAGAGTATTCTAAAGATTAGATAATTTGGATTTTTTTTCAAACGCCAGTTTTTCTGGTGATTTTGGGATAAAAACCAGTAAAAATTATTGCTGGAAATTGCTATTATCACATTTTTGTAGTTTTAGCAATTGGGATTTCTTGATCTAGACTAATTGCCCAATTTTAAAACTACCCAAATTTACGATCTGAGTATTCCAAATTGTGATTTTGGCGATTCCTTTTCCCAAAATCTGGTTGGAATTGTTGGGATGGCAGATATAAAATGTTGAGATTGCACAATCCACATAAAACATAGATTTTTGACAAAGTTGAATCCATTTATGCTTATAAACAACGAAAAATTGTGGTCTTGCCAAAGAAAGATTAGAGACTCCAATTCTTGATAGTTAAAAAATCAAAATATTTTAATCTTAATCCTAAAGTATACTATTTTGTATTTTTTTTATTTCATTTTGTTATATTTTTTATTGTTTAAACTTTTCAAAAATATATCAATTTTTTAAGTAGGGACTAGCTGCTTTGCAGCTATTTCACTTGTTATTTATGAAGTTTTAAAATATAGGGATTAAGAAAGGAAATTTTTATGTTTATTATTGTTTTTTCAGAAATAAACTATAGCAAGCATCGCTACAAATGTTAATTTCAAAGAGAATCATTCTTAAGGTAGGGTTGTGAGTTCGAAACTCAAGCATGGCCTTACTTTGTAACCCATATTTGCCTTCGATTTATTTTTATGGCGCGTGTCAGACTGACTATGGGCACTTATGTTTATTGCTAAAGATAAAGGCATCCAGATCTTCAAATAGTTGAGGATTCTCAAGCAGTAATTGATTGGTTCAATGGTGTTGGTGTTGTTATACTGGGCAATTTGGTCACTAACTAGGAAGACTATGTATTTGTTATTCAATGGAAGTACAAATACAAACCCATATTGCATCCCGTTCCGTGATGCAAAACCTATTAGTGGCCACTGTGAGCCCCTACTCAACAAAAAGTTAACTAGGCGCACTTTCAAAGCATCTAACACTTACTTGTCACTAATTTATTTCATCATTTACAGTGTTGATATATCATTTTATTATTGTTATATTTAATTCTTTAATGATATTATTTTTTTCCATCTTTTTTTTTAACAAAAACGTTTAAGTGCTTTTATATATAAAAAAAGAAGAAGGATAAAGATTACATAGTTCTGAAAATAGACTGATCCCAAGAGAGGACTACATCCATGACTCCTTGTTCATCTGCAGCCAGTCTTAACTTATCCCGCTACTTTCCTATTCTATGGAGACTGAATCTGGTAACAAACTGCCCAAGAAGGAACTGGGCTACATTTACTACTAGCAAGACCAAAATTATGTTGTCCTACTTCTTACATACATCTCTAAACATTCCAGAGATTAACGATATGAAGTTTGTTGACTTCTTGTTTTTCTTGGAGAAGTTAAAATTTCTTTTGGCTTCACAAAGGGTGAAGCTCCTTTTTTCTTTCTGTTGACTTTGGTCCAATCTGATGGTTCGATAATGACTTCGAGAATGGGCACTGCATCTTCGGGTGCATCCTGAGGGGCTAAACTTTTTGAGTCCATCAATTGAATAACACTATCTCGTGGAGCTACAGGTGGATCTTTGTCGTTGGCAGGGATCCTTTGTTCTTCTAGAGTGTCCTCTATTTTAGCCTGAGGAGATTCCTTAGCTTGTGATGGAGCGTCTTCAGGTAGATCTTCATTTTTGCTTACTGTACAATGCTTGGAGTTTGCTCCATCCCACCAAGTGGATTTGCGATGAAGCTTTTTGGATTTGGGGATCTGAGAGGCTTTTGGGCAATCTTTTACAAGATGTCCGGTTGCAAAGCAAGATCTGTATCTGAACATCACATTTTCATAATCTAGTTTCTGAACCCACACATAATCCTTGCTGGTGAAATGGATCTCAGCAGGAAAGCCATTATTGAAGTCCATCTCCACACAGATGCGAGCAAAGGTATTTTTGATGTAGTCCTTTGTTTCTGAACTTCAATCGTAGAAGGAGCCCAACGCATTGCCAATAGCTTCAAGTGAGGCCGAGTTCCATAGATGGAAGGGCAGATTTCGAAGCCGAACCCAAACTAGAGCAAATGAGATCTGGTCAGTAGTTGGGTCGAAAAGAGGGCTCCAGGGTTTCATAAAGAGCTCTGAACTTCCCCAAAACCACGGACCGGAGTCAAGAATGATCTGTTTTTCCTCTGAAGAATCGAAATCCACAACAAAATAACCCCAAGCAAAGAGATAAATAGAAATTTCCTCATGAACAAGAGGTTTCCATACCTCAGAAATCCACTTATGGAGATCAACCAAGCGAGGCCAGAACCCATTGAAGCGACAAACCAAAGCCGACTCTGCAAAATTTCTTGCCTCAATCAAAGATTCCTCAACCACAATTATGGAGGGTGCTGGTATTTCCTGAACTATCATAGCCGGATGGCCGCAGGCTGCCTTGTTGAGCGAGATCAGGAATGAAGGTCCCCGACAGGAAGCAACTGAGAGAAAGTTGGCTGCCATTCTCCAAGCACCAGGCTGCCAAACCATATCTAACCCAAGCTGGTCGTCTTCTGAGCAAGCCGATGCGCACCGGACCGGAACGAACCCAAGTTGGTCGCCTTCTGAGCAGGTCGTCGCGCACTGGACAACAAACCCTCGCGAAGCAACTTGCAGAACTGTGCGAACCTAAGTTGTCGGAGGCCAAGGCTGCCTCATAGGCACCAGCCATCCTCAGAAGCGGCGGCTGTCGGCGAGATGAAGCACAAACCCTAGCTCCCTGCGTCCGAGCATCTCTCTCTCTATATTATTGATATTATTTTTTTCCATCTTATGACGATGGAAATGGAAAGTTAATTATCAGATGTTTTTAAACAATTTTAGTTGGTTAACAATCAATTTGATGCAGAAAGTGTTTGTTTATCAATTAATTTGCGTTTGTATGGAAGGATTCATTGAAAAAAATATTATTTTAATTGAAGTTATTTATATCTCATTGCATATTCAGTATATAATTTTAGAATTATTGTGGAATCATATGTTGTCGATATTGAAAAAATATAGATTAGTGTGTATCATATGCGTGTCCTTATTAGTCCTTTTTTTTCACAAAGGAAAAATACTTACTATTATATTAAAATAGTAACAAAGTTACATAGGTCGAGACCCACAGTTGTCCAAAAACATAATAAGAAATACATAACCACAACGAAACCCGGAAAGATATAACATGGCAGTCCACAATGGACAAAGACAAGTCAAAATACATAACGTCCCCTTGGGACAAATAAACAGCACAACAACAAACAGTCCATAAATGACACCGGACTGAACCATAAACTAAGCATACATGCCCAAAAAAGATGCCCCCCAATAGGCTAGGAGTGGGAACCCCAAAAGAGACAGCAACCAAGGACTAGTAACATGCAAGAAGACATAATCAGGTCAATACAGAAAGGGAGCCCACTCAAACAGAAAAATAAGCCACAAAAGAATGCTCAACAAGTAAGCCATCCCTCCATTCCTCCACAAATTAATATTATTTTTCACAAACTTTAAAGATACGTTTTGTTTCTTTGTATCACTATCCAAACTAATAGGGTAAGGTATCTTTAAAGTTTGTGAAAAATAATATTAATTTGTTTGTATTTATATAATGTATTTTCATGTGTTGAATTATGATTGTCATATAAGCCTTGATAAGACCAATTTTATCACTGACTAGATTAGATAAAAATAAGAAGAAGAAAAAAATATTTATATGCATTACGAAAACTTTACAAAGTTTTTGAAATATTTATGTGGAAGTGTTGTACAATTGTCACTATATATATATAAATATAGTCACCCATGTGTGTGGGGGGAACTATATATGTATATTGTCACTGGGGACTATGTGTGTGTGTGTGTGTGTGTGTGCGCGCACACACACATGGGTGGACTATACATATATTTTATATATAGACACACACACATGGGTGACAATATATATATATATATATAGAGAGAGAGAGAGAGAGAAAGAGTGAGTCCCCCACACACACATGGGTGACAATATATATATATATATATATATATATATATATATATGGAGAGAGAGAGAGAGAGGTGTGTGTATGAGGGGAGGTGACTCTATCTATCTACATATATAGGGGGGTTGACTCTCTCTCTGTATATATATATATATATATTCTCCACCCATTTCAAAAACTTATACAACTTAAATTTATATATTTAAATTGAAAGAATTCCATGATTGACACACACATGTGTGGTGGGGGGTTGACTCTCTCTCTCTCTCTTTCCATATATAGGGGTATGATTCTCTCTCTCTCTCTCTCCATATATATATATATATATATATATATATATTCCCTACCCATTTCAAAAACTTATACGACTTAAATGTATATATTTAAATTGAAACAATACCATTAATATTCTAATCTCTTTTCATATATATATATGAAAATAGATTAGATTAGAATACCATTAGTATTCTATTCTCTTTTCTCATATATATATATATATATACCCATTACATAAACTTATACACCTTCAATCCATATGTTTATATTGAAATGGTATTATTAACATTAAATTTTTTTAATAAATATTATTATTTTAATATCCATGTTTATGGGTGACATGAGACTATTATGATGCCAAATGTACTTATGAAGGTCATCATGAATAAATTATATTGAATTTGTGAATTATTTTATTTAATTTTATCGTGTCTCACTAATATTTAATATTTTTTTTGTTTCTATAATATATGATATAAGTCAAGGACTAAGCTACATGCAACTCCTGTTTAATATGAATTTCTAACAATATAGAAATAGTCATTTTATACTAATTATGTAGGTTGACTAGTTTTAAAAGTTGAATGATCTATGCATATCTAATGAGCATAACAAATTCTATATGCATAAATAAGTAAATGATCTTAAAATATACAATAACAGAGTATATAAGTAATAAATGAATCTTAATATCCAGGGGCGACAGGAGTGGGAGGGATTCTCTTAAACCCTAAGGGAGAAACGATATTGGAATATGCACGGGGTTTGGGTAGGATTCCGAAGAACAGAGCCGAAGCATTGGCTCTTCTCCAAGGATTGATAATTGCAAAACAAAATAGGATCTCATAAGTTTGGGTGTTTGGAGATTCCTTGAACATTACCAGTTTGCTCTGCCTCCAACGACTAATTAGCGGGATTGAAGTTCTCCTCTCTTTGATCCAAGGTTGACAAATTTTCCATGTTCTAAGGAAGTTGAACAAATCGACGGACGACCAAGCCAACAGGGAGGCTAGCTTGATTCAAGGGGGGCTAGTGAATAATGAAGGGACCCTAATCTTTTACGCCATTCCCTAGGTTCATTCATGAATTTCCCAAGTGTCATAGTGGTTTCTTGTCATGTCTCCATGTGGCGTGGCAAGTTTAAACATGTGCCTAGCTCCAGGTATCAAGCAAGAGCATGGTGTAATAATTACCTCTCAAATCGGTAGGTGTTGAACTCATGGGAGTATGAGTTAGAGCTGTACAAGCTAGGGCCTTTAGGATTTCCTTCACATAAGGAAATAAATGATCTAGTACCGGATCGTGCTGAAAAACAATTTCCAAGCAAGGAAAATTTAATTATATACAACAAGCAAATGATGAGAATAAGTTGGCAGAGGAATTATAACCTTAGGTGTTCAATGCATCCTCCTCGACTTCCATAGATCACAAATGTTCAATGAAATGGGGAAACAGGAGGCTACCCATAGTTGGTGAATCATTGTCATGAAGAATATTGGAGACATCACACTGAAGCATTGCCAATGTCAAATAGCAAGAGTTCATCATATTATTGTCCAAACCATAGTGTGAAGCTCATATCGTTGGAAATGAAGGTCATGTGCCATAAGATGATTACCCTAAAGCAACGTATAAAAATCAGTGAACGAGCTTCTGATGAGCATTCTAGATAGTTGTAATGTGAAATAGCGCGAGAGAGGAGGGAGCATTAAGAGCAGGAAAAGGAGTCTGTCAGGCTCATTGAGGCCCAAAGTAGGAAAATTCAGGAGAAGGAACAGTGAATTGGTCTCCTCAAGCTTCAACTGAGCGAGAATTTAGGCAATTTTCTAATGATCAAGTAGGACCTGGAGCTCCTAGGCATGCTCTTTACAAAAGACTCTTTCTCCAACTTTCCTTTAGTGGCATTATGTTTTGTAAATTCCTTCTACAGTTAAAATTTTTTTTAGGGCATATAGTAGTAGGATATGTATTAGAACTATTGAATCTCCTCAAATAGGAGCAAATTTTGTAATAAGAGGTAACATGTTATTAGTACTTGCAGTTTGTATGGTTTCTTGCTATGACATGAGCTACTGACCTTTTAGATGTAATTTTGCTGAGTGGTTGAGCCACATTTCTAATATAAAAACTCTTTTTCATTTTGGTTTAAAAAAATGAATTTTAGTATTAACTAGTAACTAATAAATGAATTTTAATCTTAATTATAAATGTATAATTCATTTATAAATTAATTGCACGGAAAAATGGCATATTTATCATTGATGAATTATGATTAATATAAGTTTCCAAATGAAACAACTTTTATAATTAAATAGAAATAAATAATTCATTTTAATATTAAATGTAAATAATTTTATCATTAATGAATTTTAATAAATATAAATTTTCAAATCAATTGACATGAACGAGTAAAAAAGTGTATCAATAGAATTTATATTATATATTAAAAATATACTTGTGACACCCTGATTTTGATTGCATTGCATTAAACATGTAAATGATGTAATATCATCATAAGATCATGGTGAGTAGCTCAAGGCCAAGGCCCCGCCATCAATTTATCGTTCTTGTATCGGCAATTAAAAATCGACACATGTGGATCATTTGCTAGCCTGACACGATGGAAATTATAAATATGATGTAAATATATATTTTGATGTAAGTACGAGGGCATGATTTTTCAAGGATGGGGGAGAATATTCAAACCCACGAAGCCAATATTGTCAAGCCAAGTGTCAATGAGAAAACCCATGAACCATCAATTACCCATGTTGACTTATGCACTCATTCATTTAATTCTTCTAAGAGGTAGTTGAAGTAGTTATTATTTTGGGAAATGGAGAGTATGGTTGTCCAATTTTTGTGTATAGGAAGCCACCATTTTGGAAAATCGTGTTTTTTCTTCTTGGACAAGAAAAAACCCACGAAATTGCTTCCATTCCAATCATTCATCCATGAGTTTTTCTCTCTCACGCAATGCTTGCTTGCTGGGCATTTTCCTCCTTCAATTTACAGTGTTTTCCTTCGTTTTCTAGCTGGGAAAGTCATTTTCGGTTTTATTGAATGGCAGGGAAGAAGGGAAATCAAATTGGTGTTCTGTGAGATCCGTTTTTGCTATTCAATTGCTTCTATACTTGTTGGGAATTTGAATTTTAGCTTCCAACTATTGTTTCCCCTCTTAAAAAATTGTTTTGGTGTGCCCATGATTTGGAACACTCATGGAAATCGTGTTTGTGAATCCCACAACTAAAACCCTTTTTTATGCCCAACAATTGTGCCTTGCTGTGTGGGGGGATATTTCTATGGTTTGGGTTATGTGCATCCCTTTTTTTGGCTTAAACATATGTGTAAGCAACCAGGAATAGACAAGGATTTGGAATTGGCTTGATAAACCTAGTGAAGGGTGTAACCTCACTAAAGATGATAGGGCTTTGGCTACTTTTCTATGCACACCCTGAATAGTACTAGAAGGGAAGGTGTGGCCCGAGGGACTGTGGAGTAGCGAAGGGGTTACCTTCCTAGTGTTGGGTGTGTAGGTATTGTGGGTGCCAAACTAGCTGAATATTGTAGAGGTATCGATAGCTCTGTGGTTGAGCTCACTAGCTTAGCAATTTCTTCATTTCTAGTGCCTTGACAACTTGATAAAACTAGTTGTGGATTGGCTTAGCTGAGATGTGGTATATATTTGACTATGTGTGAGTTTGTCGTTCCCTTTCCTTGTGGAAATCATGCCTAGGTCAAGGGTGGCAGCTGTATTGAGAGATTGATGAACACAGATGGCCTATGGTTGGGTGGAACATTGCACTTGCATAGCCAGTTGCAAGGGACAACTTCATTTCAAGATAATTATTATCTTGTATTTAATTATGCAATGTCGTTTAATTGATGTCTGTTATAATTATGTTGGTAATTGCATGCTAGATGTGTGTAGTAGAGTTATTTCCACTATGTTTATTTAGATTATGTATCTGCACACATGTTTTATTGTTATGAATTCATGAAATGATGATGGGGCCAAATTTGGAAGCCCAAATTTAGTTCATGTTCCCTCCCTAAAGTCAGATTGATGGAAGATGATGTGAAAATACAAATAATAAATGGTTCTTAATATTGGTAAAAATAACGTAATTTTTTTTGAGATTATATCCACTCAAAAATACAATTTTACCATTATTGAATTATAATTATACATAACTTTTCAATATAAATAGCATAGAAGTGATAAATGATTCATAATATTTAAAAACAATATATAATTTGAGATTATGTGCACTCAAAATGATAACTTTGAATTAGGAATTGTGTTTTATAGGTAGGGATTACAGAGTATTAACATTAAAGATTGTATGGGTTAAGGGTTTTAAGGGGTTCTGATTATAATTAATAATAGTTAGGCGTTAGGATTATAAGTATAAGATTTTATATGTATTATAGGGATTCTGGGTGGTATTATGGGATATGATGGTGACGGATTAAGAGTTATTAATTGTTAGGGGTTATAAATTGTATAGCTAAGGGTTATATGGTTTATAGGGATTATATTGTAAAAATATAAGTTAATGTGTATCATGTTTATCATTGTTGCATAATTTATTCTCATTTTGCATTGTAATAGCATTATGTTGTGTTGTTTTATTGTTATAGAAGTGACATTATTATTAATAATGATCTAATTAAAGAATGTTTTAATGTTGTAATAATAACAATCTATTTTCATGATTAACTATGATTTTCACTTAATTACATGTAAAATTTAGATGCAAATGTAAATTAGAAGTTCATGATAAATGCGTATAAATTAATATTTGTTTTAGGGGAATGAAATTCATTGTATTATCAAAATATTTTTTGAAATTAATTAATTTAAATATAATTAAGATATTAGATGTCAAATATTTCTCTATTTTATTTTATAATATAAGTTCACAAAATTGTTTACATTAATTGTAATAATATGATAGCAACAAAACTATAAGGAAGAAGTTATCATTGATGTGTTTTAATAAACACCTCACAATTTTTCAAAATAAATATGCATAATGTTTTTCACAATTTAATATGCATAATGTTTATACACAATATAAAATTAGAGAAATTTGTTTTTAATAGTCCATATCTAGCATACACATCTAGCAAACACAAACATTTACATCTAATATCACCTAACATCATCTAAGATAAACATCTAGTAATTACATCTAAGATCACCTAATATCATCTAATGTATCATCGTCACCATCATCACCACCTAACAAACACAAACACCATATAACATAACCATTACACACATCTGACAAACATCATCTTTTTTTTTAACAGGAATGCGAGAAAGGAAATATATTGAAACAAAGGATAATTTACAAAAATCCCTTCCTTGAAGGGTAAACCATAACCTGGGCATTAAGTCCTCCAGGGTTGATATCATAAGCTGTTGAAAAATTGGAAATGTTTCTTCTTTATGTCCCTTAATTCTTAATTCTACCTTTTACAGTGTAAATCCTAACATACTGATTACAGAGATTAATACAAAAAAACATTCAATAAAAGACAGGGGCATACTCGACTTCATTCCTGATTCTAGGCTGGTGGAGTTTCTTCTTGCATGAGAGAGTCTTCCATTAAGGAGTTGCCTTCTCACTCGGCTTCAGGATCCATTTTCTCGCTCTGCTTCCCAAGTTTCCCCTTCAGGTTATTCATAACACCTTCCATTTGGTCCAAGTGAAGCCCTAATTTTTCATTACCTTTATGCAGGGAGTCGAACAACTGTCCTTTCATAGCGAACATGAATTGCTTGAGACCTTCAAAATTGACCTGTTGATGTTCGTTTATGCTCTTCCTGCAGCTCTTCCATCTAACCAACCTAGACACGAACGTTGGTTTCCACATCTTCCAAGCGGGAATCCATACGAGAGATATCATGACCTATCTGCCTGCATTCTTCCAGCGCGGCTTTGGCAACTTCATAGGAGTTACGGACGTTCTTCTTCCTGATGTCCTGGTGCATGTATTTTATATCTCGGAGCTCCTTTATCAAACTGTCCATATTTCCTCTTCTATCGACAGAGAGAAGCCGGAAAGGAAGAAGAGAGCCAACGTTGAGAGGCAAAGAAAAATAGAAGGTGGTGACTGCATTACCGGACAACTTCATATTAAACCAAGTCCTTTCCACCAGCTGCATCTGATGCGAACGAGAGGCTTGAGAAAATTGGTGGAACTTGCATGCTGCCATATTCAAAATGTAATTACCACCATTAATGGTCGAAGGGACTGCCCGATGATGATCCTTAAAGACCCCTTTTTCATGGAATCCACCTGTCAAGCGCACGAGAGGGGGCCACTAGATGTTCGCCCAAGAGGAGGAGAAGGTAGGGTGATTTCTTAGAAACAAGGGGACTATTTTATGAGCAGGGGTTATTGATTCAAGACCATATAACTTTGTTTTATCCTAACTCCTTGATTTTCCATATAATCAGCCGCAACATTCTTATGCCTCAGAATGTGGAAAAACTGGATCCTGGAGATAACCTTAATGGTGGAAATGATACGTTTTTTGATCCTATTCAGATTCTTATCCTGTCCTTTTTGTATGTTGATCATTTTCTAAATGACGATCTTGGAGTCTCCAAAGGTAGAATAGTAGTCTTTTTGCATAAACGCCATTATTTCAACCCCCTGAAGCAAGGTCGCCCATTCAGCTTGGTTGTTAGTTCTCCTTCCTATTCCCCATGCATACTAGTACAACTTGTTTCCTCCGGGATCGTAAACGACCCCTACCGCACCTGCCACCCCTGTTGACAAACATCAACTAACATACACATCTATCATCACTTGTCAAACATAAGCACCATCGTACATACAGATAAAAAATTAGCTAACATAATCTAACATACACATCAAACATCACCTAGCATACAGATATAAACATTACCTAACATAATCTAACATACACATCTAACATATTTAAACATCATCCAACACACAAATCTAATAATAACATCTAACAAAACACAAGTTGTTGTCACATCCTCGCTCATCAATCCGACCGACGACGGGAACATGAACGACTTATGGGGATTCTAAATTTTGTCCCCATTGCCATATTATGAAATTCATGAACATTTAAATGCGTGTGCAAATGCATATTAAATTTACACAACGGAAATAAATCATCTCATGCACACACAACATGCATATACCAGCATACTTATCACAAGCATATTAATAATAACCATAATTAATGCACATTTAACACAACAGTAAATTAACCATAAACTCTTATCTTTTAATCAAACGTGTCTGAGCAACTAGCTATGGAAGAGAAATGTTTCACCCATCCATAGGCAATATGTCCATCACTTTATCTCTCTGTTGAGAGGCCACCCCTAAGTTGGGCTATGTATCCACTAAGGAGGAACTACTCAATCTCACTCACAGCCATAGGAACATATCCTCATGTTAAGCCAGTGATAGTTGTATTTATCAAACATATAGAGAGACAAGAAATGAGATTGTTAATATAGTGAGCTCAACCACATAGATAGAGGAATCTGAATTGGTTTTAATTAGCCTTGGCACCCACAATACCTACCACACTCAACACAAGGAAGGTCCCCTTCTCCGCTACACAATCCCTCAGGTGCCCTTTCCCTTCAGTGCTATTCAGGGTGGGAATAGAAAGGTCCAAGATGCTAAATATTCAGATATATTTGCCTATATTAGGTTTATCAAGCAATTCCAACCTCTAATATCTCTCAGACGTCAATGGTCTCTTAGATTCTATGCTTTCTATCCATACTAATTTGCAGTCACGAAATTCAATTTTTGGGCTTCCAAATATGGGCTCTCCCATATATTTTTGGGCTTTTAAGACTCTCAAATTCGCCGTAGGGTTCATGTCTATGGATCCCCCACTGAATTTCACGACCAACACGAGTTTCTGGGCATTTTTAACCGTTTGAAACATGGCTCTTTCTCAAGTTGCGATTTTTGTTATTTCTCTTGCTGGGAATGCATAGCATACTCATAATTGATGTACAGCTGCCAAATAATGGAATGGGAGTGAAAGGAAACGAATTCCTATGAGGAAGAATGACTTCTGGGTACCAAAAATTGATCCCATACTCAACCATACGAATTTCTGCAGTCATACCATGCTTCATTAAATTCATGAGTTGATTTCTCAACTTCCTTCTTACAACAGAAATAAATATCAACATGGAAGTTCACTTGGGTAGTTTCTTATCATTTATGGCTCATGGGTTCTCAAGATGACACTTGGAAACAAAGTATTTGATCCCACACACCCCTCACCTCTCCCTAGTGGATAAACACAGCCCCCTCATTTTAGTTTCCTCCATAGCCATCTCTTAGACATTTTATTTGTATTATAAATATTTACATGTTGTTACATTTTTCCATGGTCGACTCGAACATGTCCAAAATATATAAAATACTTGCCTATATCAATCAGGAATTCACTAGAGGGGCCTTGGCCTTGAGATCCATTCTCGGAATCATACACCGCATATTTACAATATTTACATATCAAACTAGTAATTCCAAGGGTCAAAATGGGGGTATTACAGTTGCATTATCCAACATAACCATCATACACATCTAACATGACCTAACATACACATCACCATCAACATATAAATAAACATCAACATCAACATGAAAAATGAAGTGTGTGTCTGTGTGTGAACAATGATACCAAACTCATGATAAATTCCTAATATACATCTCAAGTCCAATAAATGTTATGAGGTAGCTGGTCCACCTCCAAAACAAGGGGCATCGATGCCTCTACCAATAGAGCTAGACGCATCGACACCTCCACCAGTAGAGCCAAACACATTGGCGCCTCCATCAGGAGATCTAGAGGCATCAGTACCTCCACCAGCAAAAAAAGTGTATTGGAGAGCATCATGGATATATCCCTGAAAATGCATCTCACTCACTGTGACCATCCTATCTAGAAGTGAGACAAGTGGAGTAGGAGATGGTGGATGGTCGATTCGCTGAGGAGGAGAGGGTGGTCAGTTGACTTGTGGATGAGTCGGAGATGGTGATGGGATAGCTGGAGGTGGAGGAGGAAATAATGGTTGGTTATCATGCTGAGGAGGAGGACGAGGAGGTGGAGGTGGAGGACAAGGAGGACAAGGAGGATCATCGCCCCCGTCATATGTAGAAGAAGATTGATTAGCATGGCCATCCCTCTTAGAAACTAGAAGTATGGTTGCACCAATGATATGATGCATCAAACCCCTCATATCACAAGGAATAATCCTCCATAACTCTACCAATTCGGGGTCTTGCACAGTCTTCAAAATATGTACAGGGTGGACTTCCTGTCGAGCCAACAATGTGTATAACTTGTCTGCCATGTACTCCAAAAATATAGCATATGGCCTATGTTGCAATTTAGGTATGGGAAACGGAGGCAAATAAAGCTCGTCCATATCCTCATCTTCTTGCACCTATGGAGGCCCCTCCCCATCATAGGTTCTAATATATACAAAATAAAAAGTACACAACAATAACTAGACAATTTCAATAAACAACTTAATAAAACAATTTAAAGAAAATGTTAGAATAAAAGTAAGATAATAAAATGCAACTATATTCATTCAAGCATAATGTTAATATTGCCTCTGTCATCTTGTGGCTCATACCAAGTGAAAAATATGTTGTGAAATCCTCTCCAATCCAACCCTGCGTAAGGATATGACACAAGGTCCATTGTATGATCATCCTCATTGGTTAGTAACTCCAGTAGCTCTTAGGTGATCCTTGTTGGGAATTATGCACCTCGGTCATCTCCCTAGGAGGGCGGCGATCAAATGATAACCTCGTGAGTAGAAACCTCTAAAAAACCAAACAAAAAATCTCTTAAGCAAAAGGGAAGTTGACCCTCCCCTCAAGCTATAAATGGCATTGATCCAGAGCAAAATAAAACTACCACAAAAAAATGGTAGACCACCTAATGCATCTAGGTCTGTACACTAAAGAATCTACGTAATAGAATAGAGTGAAACTAATGCACTGCCCATTAGTAGTGAAGTGTGCCACCGTTATAACCAAAAGAGAGTGGCACCTAACCTCCTCTGCACTGAAATAAGCAATACATAGTTGTCCTTCAGAAACCTAAAAAAGAGCAGGGTCGATTACCTAGTCATTGATATATCTCTGAGAGTAAGCAAACTGACTCTCCACTATGACACCAAGTGGCACATCAGGGAACTAAGGAAAATAATTCCCTCTCTTGGATAGTCGAGTGATGAAGTATATGTCCTCCTTTGTGGGTTGAAACCACAAATCAGGACAAAACCGAAAGGTTGGTCTACGTTGATCCCAAGGATGGATCAATTGCATCAAAAAAGTTGAGTTCCCTGTAGGGATGTAGCCTCTTGATAGAACTTCAGGAGGTCGAAAACCATCAATAGGTCGCATGTCTGTGGGGAAATGGGTCGAGGTTAAAAGTCTCTCTCCTTCTCTTTGTCCTTCCACTCTTGTACAACATTGCATAGGTCAACCCACGCATGTTGCTCCTATTGCAACGTTGTCACCGATGTCTTTGATTCACATATAACTTCAATTAGTTTCATAAACAGACACAAACCTATATATAAAAAACAATAAATATTCCATTAAATGATCATTTTATTTATTAATATCAAACAATTTTTTCTCATAATAAATGAATTTAACAAGCGATACTCCTATATAACAATCAAGCACTGCTCACAGTGCTCTTTGTAAAATAAGCACACTGTTAATGGTGTGTTAAAGTAATATCAATGCACCAAATATGTAAATGAAACAAACTAAAATTAAAACAACATCGACCCAGTGCATTACAAATGACATAAACACCCTTAACGATGCACTACATTGATCCTAGCGCATCAGGTGTCAAAATTTCATTTGAAAATGTAAAAATGGTGGGCTTTTAAACTTTATTGCACCAATGCATGTGTGATACTAAAATGCACTGTCATTATTTATGAAATCTTAAAAATCGATGCATCCCTCATTAGGGAGCACCAATGTGGTAAGAACATGTTGTTGCACTATAAATGGTACACACAAGTATTTAGAGCACATAGTAATCGACGCAACTCTTTGTGAAAATTACAAGGAGATGGATGAAAATCTATTTTTTCAACGGCCAAGCCAGTGCGTATGTTAAACATAAGTGCATCGACACAGTGGTGCGTACACATTATAACAGTGCACCAGTTTATGTGGTGAATATTGAAATAATTATTTTTTTGTTTAGTGTGGCGATGCATCTTAAAATCTATAAAGCACCAGCTTGCGATGCTCTAGGTGATTACCAGCACCAATGCATTACCATATTTAATTACACCACTCGTAGTACTCTATGATTTGTGAAACGAACAGGTAATTGATGATGTGAAAAATAGATTTTTAAGTTTTACTAGTACATCATCATGAAAAGTATCCCTTGTGTAGTGCCTTATACATTCCTAACACACGGCTACCGATGCAAACTATAAATTTATAGGTTGCACCATCTATTGTGGTGCAAGCTAAATGGATACAACGCATTGCACACAACTTTTTTTTTTTAAACAATAAATTAAGGTGAATTTTCAATTTATATCCAATACAAAATTGAATTAGAAGGAAACAAAGACATTACCTAGACACTTGTGCGTCAAGGAGATAGGGTTGCGACATAGATGAAAATTCAAAATTTTCCCACCATTTGGAAAAATTCAAAAGCCACGAAGAAAGCAACAAAAGGGAGCATTTCAACCACACGGAGCACTGATGGCAGTGCATTTCAAGGAGACAATTGAAGCATCGATGCTCAGGTGGTCAACAACACTCAATGATGGTAAAAATGGTTTTTTCGTCTGGTAATTTTTTTTATTATTTTATGTTGTTTCGATGCGCCCAACAATTGGATGCACCATTGCAGTTGGAGAGAATGACCACACCGGTAATGAATATAAAAAATAGAACTAAAAAATTATGTATTGCATTTTTAAATTTTACCCTAGTCAGGTTTTGTCTTTTATGAATGCACCATCCACAAATATAAAGTTATCACAACATTTTTCCATCTGAGTTTTTTCGTTTACCCTACTTCGGTGTTGTAACTGATATTACGCACCAGTGTGTTTTCAAGATAACAACGCACTGTTAATGAATATAATGATATAAAAATATTTTTTGTCCCATAAGTTTTTTATTTTACCCTACATTGGTGCGTATCTTATACAATACACCAGTGTGTTTGAGAGAGGTTAACGCGCAACTAGTGAATATAAAAATATTGAAAAGTTCTTTGACCGGGTTTTTTTTCATTTACCCTACTTTGGTGCTCTAAATGATATTGCGCACTAGTGCATTGGCAAGATAACAACGCACCATTAATGTATATAACGATATAAAAATATTTTTTGTCCCACATTTTTTTTTTAATTTTACCCTACATCAGTGCATATCTTATATAACACACCGATGCATTGGAGTGAGGTAAAAGCACTGCTAGTGAATATCAAAATATTTTTTAAAAATCGCCCGATTTTTTCTTTTTTCTTTTAGTTACACCTTGCGTCGGTGCTTCCAATTATACGCCACACCAGTGTTGTTCAAATATCTAAATGCATCGTAATTCCTTTTTCTTGTTTTATTAAAAAAACATATTTTTCCAGGCAGTAGGGTAGCATTTTTTTGGCTAAAATCAGTGCATCATTTATGTGAACGCACCGGTGCACCATCGTAGCTTAAAGGAATCGGTCTTTGTTGGCTTAAAAAATATAAAATAGTTTTTTACTCTGCTTAATGGGGATTTCAATCTAGGTGCATTTTTTTTAGAATGCAATGATGCACAATTACTTCAGGAACACCGATGCATTTTGTATGGATCAAAGCACCGAATAAAAACATCCACTAAAACCTCTGCCTGCTCGCCTCCTCCAGCAACCTCTGCTATAAACGAATATTTGGGCTCTTTTTATAGGAATGTCCACAAAAGCCTCTACTAGAGGGCCTTTTCCTTGTAGTGGTACAAGTTCCCCAACTTTTCCCATAGCTTATTTGCAATATCTTCTTCTAAGAAATTCAACAATACATAATCTGCTAAACAAAGTCAACTTGCACTTGTTGCCTTCCTGTTGATATTTTTTCAATCTTCCTTCAACACACAAGCTAGAGTTGTTCACGGGTTGATTGCAACCCATTGTTCTCAATCCACAAGGAGATCCTCCATTTTAAGCTTCCAAATGTCAAAAATTTTACCATCAAACTTTTCAATTTCTATCCTCGATGCGTTAACCATTCTAACTGTAAATCAATGCTTTAGGAAACTCCCTCTGCAAAAGATATTCACCAGATCCACGACCAAGACAAACCCTCAGCGACAAAGGCATCCCCTTGCATCCAAATACAACTCTAATAACCAATTGTTAGTTCTAATACCAATTACAGTGGATTTTCAAATTGATCCATATATTTAAACACAATTAGACATAAAATAGTGGCACCCAACACATCAACACAATACACATAAATTACCCTGGAAACCCCTCTCTTGTGGGAAAACCAGCAAATGGGTGAGTTTATCACTCATCTATTAATCAAACACTCACAATAGGTGCTTGCAACCATGATTTGCTAGACCACAAATCACACTTCATTACATTCCACCATTCCACACACACACACTCATTAATGACAATCCATAAATTCCTAACCACTTTCAATTATTTTGTTATAGTCGATTTCACTCAGTCAACTTTGGTCAAATTCTCATTGACCTTTTGGTCATCCCATTGGATTCATGTCGACCAATTGTTTGCTTTCGACCACAAAACTATTCTAGTTGGTAAGTCAATTACACTTCCACCGTCTGTTGACTTATGACTCCAGTGAACGTATACCAGTCGACTATCGACTTTGCCAATCGATTTACATGTAAATAATATAATATTCCCAACAATTAATGGAGCATAAATTCTAATTTTTCAACGAAGAATAGAAAACACCTATAGCCCTACACCCAAGGCACATTGTTTCTTGAAATAGAATCACATGTGGATGCTAAAAAAAAAAAAACTAACTAACTTTCAAGGGCTTGTTGTTTACAAGAACGCCCCAACCCTCTAACATTAAATGAGAGAATAAAAAAAAACTAACTTTCAAGGGCTTGTTGTTTACAAGAACCCCCCAACCCTCTAACATTAAATGAGAGAATAATAATTATTTCACATTCCTTGGGGATTTTCCTATTCTAAGACCCTACTTATGGTCACCTACTTTCCTTCCAAAAATTCATTGTATGTTTTTGTCTTGGTTTTTTAGATGTTAGTCTTCCTTCATGCATAAATTGGTTTATCTACTGAAATGGATAGAATTCATTATACTTCCCCAATGTCCTCCACCTTAAGAAATTTTCGAGAACATAATTGATAGCTGGAGGATAGAGGGGCATATACTTATTTCCCATAGTAGACTTAACCAATCGGTCCTCATAAAACTACCCGCCTCTCTCTAAAAACAAGAAAAAAATAATATTTTTTACTACTGGAATCATGGTTCACAGAAGCCTTAAGAACCTTGGAGATGAGTGGGTCGAGGAGCTTGTTATCCTTAACAAAATTAATTTCATGGCTGAGAACTTGATCCTAAGGAGAAGAGGGATTTTTAGAAATTATTGGCAAATGCAAAGGAATCAAATAAGGTAGCTTACATTGTGATATTTATTGATCCTAAGAAGCCTAATAAGTTATTGGCAAGAGACGAGTTTAATTGTTTGTTGAATGACCGGTCTCCATTTTCCCACATTAATACCTCCACCTTTCCAGCTTATGACATTGTCACTAATGAATCTAGTGGCTGAGATTTTTTATCCTATTTTTTCTTATTGGGGTCTGTAATTTTTTTTTATGAATAGTCCCTCCAAAGATGTCCCAATTCACGGCATGTTAAACAACGAAAGGAAAATTTCCAATAATACAACTTTTGTGTGAATGAGCTAGACACTTAGTCCATGTCCAATTCAACCTACAATCAATCTCTTAGATCCAATCCCATTAAAAACCAGCCATCCTTTTATCTGTTCATTCCAAAATTCTTATTCAAATATGATGAATTTCCCTAGGGTATTAACACCCGCCATTAGGGTTTCTTTAGACAAAAGTTTAGAGGAAAGTTGGGAAAATGAACCAGAACATGTTGAATAATCAGGTTTCATTCCTAGGATCAAAACCAGGTAGTCATCGTCTCATGACCAAAACTAGAGGGGCCCATATACAATTACGAGACAAAATGAGTTATGTGTCATTTTCATTCCTTAGTTCGAAGCATGTCCAACATTTGACCAATATACGAAACTTTGGAGTATATACCAATAAATTCTTCCAACCTGAATCTAACCATAGTTTTAGTGAATCAGTCTTCACTAGTTTGCACATAAATCTGCTAACAATTGTCACCTTCATTAAATCCTCAAACATCGCCACATTGACATAATGCCCTAGCACCAACTTCACCTTCCCTTCCCTAACTCTGTTGCATGTTTGTTTTTTACAATGATTTCCATGTGAGATTTTTCCTTGGGGCCAAGACAAAGGAGGATACTCATTACATGCTCTTGATACTCTTATATCAATTAGATCATGTGATGATGATGGTATTAGGGAAAGATAGAAATGTTATTTTGAAGATGGCCCCACACCCTATGGATCCATTTGGACCAAGATTGACCTAACCTCCACTCTCTTATCGCTAGCTAGCACTGGGATTGTACCATCTTCCTTAAAGGCATTTGTCTTCACATTGGCACTAAAAGCCTTCGTGCAACACCAAACGTCCATTAACTCTTCAAGTGATAAAAAAAAATGCCTAAAGAATTCAAATTATCATCTTCCCCATAGTTGATGAGCTGCTCTTTGGGATCCATAACCTAGAGACACTAGTTTCTTGAGAAGGATCCACTCTCTGAAATCTAGGAAAAGACCATAAACTATCTTAGAAAAACCACAACAAAATTCCTTCTCACTTTCTCTAAGGAACATGGTTTGGTAATCAACAAGGGTGATGTGATTGTTGTTGGAAGGATCACCTACAAGAAGAAATTACATACATGAGGTTGTGTTGTAGGAACTACGGAGTAGAGATGAATCCAATATGAACGATGATGGAGGGAAGAAACCAAAGGGCCATGCGACGACTTTGTTTGGAGAATTTGGTGAGAGGATGCGTCTCGTGGGTGATAAGGAGAGTATGGCTGCAATGAAAGAGCCGAGTTGGACATAGCAAGCAAGCTTTACAACCATCAAAGGTTCTCAATTATTATACGAGTGCAACGAGAAGAGGAGAATCACATAACTAAAAATATCTAGCATTAGGTTATCGATGTTATGCTTCTTGAAGTATAAGAATCTCTAGAAGATAAATTGCTTTGTCATTTATGCATCATATGAAGGAATATTTTTTATTATATAAGCATTAGATTTAACAAGTGTCTTGGCACTTGTTAATGTTGTTGTGAGAATAATTTTCTAATATTGCTATGATTTTCCTTTAATCACACTACTACAATAGGCTAGAGGGGTGGATGAACCCTAATCTGGTGTGATATCTCATCATTTGAGTGTCCTTGATATGTTTGAATTAGACACACATTGTCCCGTGCCTAGAGCTCAAGGAAAACACAATAATAGAGATAAAGTGAGCAAATCTTAAGGTGGCTAGTGATGAAGAGTAAACCCTAGAATAGATAAGATAATTTAGAAACATAATATAGGGACAAAAAAATATAGATTATGGTAAAAATTTTAAATTTGATGGTAAAGAAATGTGAAAGACGAAGCCAAATTCTCAAGAGGTTGAGAGGTTGAAGAGGCCTCTTGCACTTATATCCTGAGCTTGGCAAGGTTTTCTTCCAACTAAAATACTACCACATAATAATTTGTATGCCTGGGAACAAGGATAGAGCAATAGACAATGGAAAGCGAGGACAACATGACCCTTCCCCGACTAAGGTTTGTCATCCTGATTACCCTTGTGCATGAATCAACCTCTTAATTTCATGCACTTCCCACAAAATTGACATATGTTTTAATTCCATGACTTTAACATAGCAGTTATCGTGATTTTTATAATGTCTATATAACCATAACATTTTCTCAGATTAAAATGGCATGTCCCATAAACCCAACCATCTTTTTATTAGTCCATTGGTTGTAGCCTGGGTGGTTGGGAGGAATATTGTTACCCACCCCACCCAAGTTCAATTCTTGTAAGTGACATATTGCTCTTGTTGAGCCCATATTGTAATGATTGTAATTTATGCCACCTTGATTCTCTAGAATAACAGGTGGTGACCATTTCCCAGGTGGACTAGCCCTCTAACAAATGGTGAACCACCTTTAAAAAAAAAAAACCATCCTTTTATCATTTTAATACCACAACCAATTAAACATTGAAGCATATATGGGTTGATTTATATTATTCATGATGCATGGATACCACTCATGGTTAATAAATGTCCTTACAAGACTTCTTTATTTGATTTGTTGTGTTGTAGTTGGTGTTTTAAATATTGTTTAAATGTGAAATATTGGTAATATTTTAACATTTTTTATATGGTTATATATATTTATTTAATATATTATTATTTTTTTCTAGGTGAATATCTTGGACAAATCTTCATGCACTTCCCCTCATTTCGAGGATGGTATACAA
This sequence comes from Larix kaempferi, assembly GCA_027924585.1. Classification (NCBI taxonomy): domain Eukaryota; kingdom Viridiplantae; phylum Streptophyta; class Pinopsida; order Pinales; family Pinaceae; genus Larix; species Larix kaempferi. The sequence goes on from BSBM01000252.1 coordinate 9,303,876, forward strand.
GGTAAACCATAGATTTTTCAGGGCACAAGGCCAAGTCAATAATAGAGCTGGAATATGTTACAAGAATATGCTCACTATGGGCTCAACATGTCACTTACACAATAGAACCTAGGTGTGGAGGATAACATTCCATCCCACAACAACTCGACCTAGAACCAATTGACTATTATATTACTATTATGATCATAGTGATTTATTTAATATATGTGGAATAATAATTATATGTTTGTTGTAAGAGAGAAAACACTAATCAGGGGTACCAAGAGTCTCGGGGGGGAGGGGGAGGGGGGTTCTTGTTGACCCCCAAAAAATATTGGAAGCAAGTTATTCCTTGGGACTAGGTATAGCTACGAACAATCAAGTTTAGCTATATGCCCTTCTCTATGGCTCAATTATTCTTTAGAAGCTCAACAATAAATAAGCTTTGACCATTGGTGATTCCTTCCTCGTTCTTAGGGGGAGTCTGAACTAAAAAGGTGAAAGAAGGAACTCAATATTATCTAACTTTCAATGAATTTTTGCAAATATTGGCTCTCTAAATTATTTAATATCTTCCATGTTCAAGGATCCAACAATGGGTTGGCAAATCGAAAGGTAAATGAGGTTGTTTAGTTAGACAAAAGGGTTTTGGTTAAAAATGGGAACCCTCTAGAGAGGTTTTGGATCCCTTAGCAATGTTATGATTCACACTCGCAAGAATTTAATCAATCCCAATTCGTTTAATCAAAGGCTAATTGGAACAAATTACATTTGGCGCACTAGGAGGGAAGGAAAACATGCAAGTCTTGTCAAATATATTCAAAGAGAGGGAGTATTAATGCTCCCTCATGCAATACATTCACTGATCGTGATGTCTTCGATCTAAAGCAAGTATGCTCTTATGAATCATTTACTCTTCACGAGTATCGCATGTGGGATAATCTTGCCTTTTGGAAGGATGTTCTAATTCTTTGTTCAATATCTAGGTTTGGATTGTACTCTAAAGGCTTTTCTTAAGCATGAACCTTCTTTGGCCTTGTTAGGTGGTGATAGGAAACCTGTAAGGAAAGGTATGCCATCATTATTTTTCTTTCCTTTAATTTGTCCCTTACAGTGATCGGTATTCACCTATGTTTCTAAAGGTGAAAAAACCTTCATTGCTCGTGTTTGTCGGGGTTAAGAGCTCTATTGATCATATCCTGGATATAATTGTCTTGGGGTTTCTTGTCTGTTGGTCAAGGTTTTCTTCCCTATGTTTTGATTGTTTCCATAGGTTTTGTCCAATTTTTTGGAGACTCCCCGGGCTCTTTCGAATTGCGTGTTGGGCAAGGAGTAGTGTTGAAACTTGACAGTCTCAATTCAATCTCTCATAATGGCTTCAAAAGTATTTGGAGGATATTGGAATGCAAAGATTAAGAAAATAATCAGAAGAACGTGGGAAAGTTGGAGGGAATGAGGTAAGCCATAGAGTACCTTAACATTCACATAGAGAAGTGAGAGGTCAAATAAGAAACAATGGAAACAAAGTTGAATGAGCAGGGCTTGAAATGTTATAAACTTTATAGGGAGTCATAAATGCACTTTCATAATATTCTTGGGCTAACTTGAGGCTCCCAATCAGTGACCTACAATCTCAAAGTCTCCATTGATTCAATGAAGGAAGGGGCAGTTGAGGAAGAAATAGTCCAACAAATTGATGTAGAATTTATAGACTAGGTGTAGGTTCATGGGGAGCATGGCATGGATCAAGATAATTTTTCCATGGAAGAAGCCCATAGCAGGTGCAAACTTGGTTCAAAATAGTTTCTTTTTATAGTTTTCTTATGTATTTTCTACTCGATCAATATGTAAGGCTTTACAGTTTTAGATTTTGGAGACATTCTGCAGTCTTAGGATACTTTTGTTTCTCAGATGAAGAAGTATACGTATTGGTTTTGCTCGAAAGAGCCCCTTTTTGACATTTTGTTCCAATGTATTTCATAGTTGATCCACAACCCGTTTTTGTAAAAAAAAATATAGAGAAAATACTTTTCATTTAGTGAATGCATTGTGAAGATCACATCACTTGGAGAAAAAATAGTGTTGATGTAATTGGTGCGCAAGTTTCACTAAATATTTTTGTTGGAATGTTGGAATGTTATCCCTTTGTAAATAGGCATGAGCTTGTGCGTGTTCAAAATATACAATATTGCTAATTAATTGAGGATTGTGGAGGAGTTTGCCTGGCGAATGAAATGCGACTTATTATCAGTTTTTTCTTGTTTTATGTATCCACAATTACAAAAATTACTTTGATTCTTTATAATGGTTAAAGAAGATGTAGATTGTAAGAGATTGTAAGAATATGTAAAGAGCTTGCAGACTAACTAAATTTATAATGTATTGAATATGTCGAGTGTTTATTTTAGGTTGAAAAATTTATATATCTTTTAAATGTTGAAATACTTATCTATTTTTTGGGGTGACAGGTGCGGATTGGATTCTATGGGATCCCAGAGGAACTTTGGTAGCAACTTTTCAATGGGGGCTAGGAAAAGCCACTAACAATAAGGTTGAGTGATATGCTCTGTATCAAGGCCTTAAAATTGCCTCTTTTGTTAGCATTCGATTACATGTTGTCATAGGTGACTCTATTTTAATAATCTCTCAATCTACATGGTGAAAAGAGATAGAAGATACTTGCTTACAGGGAGATTGCAGCTTTGCACCAATATTCTCCTTGATCTATTCCTCAGTACTCAACTCTTTCATGTTTGGCGTCATAACAACATCATTACTGACTTGCATGAAAATAATGTGTCTCAATTACCCCAAGGAGATATTTATGTCAATGGACACCTTGATCCTTGTTGGATCCCCTAGTCTTGACTCCATGTTAAGCCCCTTGATGTGAATCCACAGTGGATTTGGAAGATCATTTAGTGCTATGTGATTTCCATTAAGGAGCAGTTATGACTCCTTAACTGCTCTCCACTGCTATTTGTTGAACGTACTCACCAGCTTGAGGGATAGGCACGTGAAGAGGCCTATTGGTGGCATGCCTCTGTCTGAACTTTGGGTTATGAACCATCCCCATTATGTAATTCTCATTCACAGTGGTTTTGTGGATTTTTTGTTTCGATGTAGCCTTCCCCTGTGCCTAGGGGACTGGCTCTAAATTGTTTTAAAGTTTGGGTGTGAGAGCTTATCGCAGGAGGTAATCTTTTAGACTAGTTCAACATCCTTTTTGTCTCTTACCTAGTGAGTTTGGAATATGGGAACCTCATTTCATCTGCAATTTTTGAGGATGAATTCCATCGGTGAATTGGAGGAAAGGGTTCAAGAGTTGTTTGAAGAAATCAGAGTTAAGAAAAATTGAAGGATATTCACATTCAATTGAGTCGTATGAACTCTCAAATGAAGAGTTTCATGGATGTAGTTCGTCAACTTATGGCTCAAATTCCTGGCATAGACAATAGACTTGATGATTATGTTCAAGTCGTGCATCAACCTTCGCCAAATTTTACCAATCTTGATATTCGTCTAGATGATGCAGAGGGTAATATATCTGTCAACGTCGATTGCATTGCTACCATTAAGGTGACTCTGGCGCAACATGGAGAGATTCTTGTAGACAAACGCTCTCACACTACATAGTATATTGACAGCAAAGATTCGGAGGGTTCTGTTCATTAGCCTCCTCACACTGTTGTGGACATTTTGAGTTCGAGTTCGGAGGAGCATGATGTTGAAATCTCATAAACAAATTATGCAGACAACACTAAATCATAGGTCATCCATAGTGATCATAATTTCAATTAGAATGTTAGTTTGTGTTTAGTTTTTGTTTGCTTTTGCTCGACCAGTTTATCAATATTTATAGTAATATAGAATCATGTAACTATATGGCTATATAGTCGGCTCTAAAGAAGACTATATATGTCACCTTTGTCTCTTTTTAAAGCTTGGTGTTGGACTGTTGCATTGCAACTCTTTTTTGTAAATTTTACAGCTGAATCCTTTAGCATTTATAATACAAATGATTTGAGATATATATATATATATATATAGTTTTTTTTTTTCCTGGGAAAAAAAGCGTAATTTTATTTCAACAGAGGTGAACAAAATTACATTCTAAATATGCACAACTGGTGTGCATGTGGTAACAAGTATAAAATCTGCAAATATGAACAGTTCGTTGTTGGTCACCCTATATGCTAATTAATTACAACTAACACACAGGATGCTCAATATAAATTATCAACCCAGGGAAGTCTTTTATTTCAATGGCAATAAGCACAATCTATGCATAAACATTTCCAGTAGTTGATTGAATAAATGGAGATGATAATCCTATCTATCTACTCAGCCAAACTCATTCCATAAAGAAAACTAATCTAACTCATACATCTAGGAATTCAAAGTGCAATTACCTTCCTGCAGAAACTAACCTAGCAGTTACTGATCTAAGAATGAAAATGAACTAGATTACTTTTGCAGGAAGTTAAATCTTATAATTATCAAACTACACTATTCAATCTTTACCAAAATGATCCATCCAGTAGCTATTGTTACTCAATCATAATCTGCCTAATCTATGAATTCAATAAAGATACAACAACAACTAGAAGTAAGAAATAAGCCTGAACTATAAATTGATAACCATTGGAAATCCTAGGAAGCATTAATGACTGAAAGGAATTGGAAGATGAGCTTGGCTGTAACAGCTATTGAACACACATGCATAATCAAAACTAACCTACACAATCGACTGTCACACCACACAGTTACAGCTATTTGGAATGCAATTAATCAAACTACCAAGAAAAGAATGCAATAGTAATTTTTCTGTTGCAGCTATCAGTAATACGCCTAATGCAATTCCACAAACACACAACAGGAAATAAATCTAACTACCGACTTAACTCAGCAATTTCTGTGAGAAGGTGGGCCCTGGCCTTCTAACAGAGATGTCGTGAACTACCACGAATTAAGACACATAAATAGAAATAGCTCTGCTCTTCATAAAAGATGGTCATCCACAGTCTCAGTTCTCTGTTATAGCCTGTACAAGATGATAATTAACAACCCCTAGACTCTGAAAGCCTTCCCATATTTATACATGCAAAATACAGTTTGTGATCCACTAATTTCGTGCAGCGATGAAGAACTCTGATCTTCGTGCTGCAGAGTTACAACTAAACTATTACAGCCATAATGAATGAGGTCGTTAATCATGAAGGATGTTGTCACTCTAGCAGTCAATGGATCAACAATTTAACAAATTGGGAGGCATCCTGTCTGTTGCAGCTATGCTCTGTTTCAGCGACATGTTACAGCTTCACGTGGAGAGATGCGTTGTCCATTGGAATATGAAGGATCAAATCTTGAAGAGTAACAGTTGGCACCATGTGTGATTCTTTCCCAATGCATTGCAGCTAATACATCTATGCTTTGATCTTAACTTAATGAAATCAACACAAGTTAGCAAAAATCGAAGGCTAGAATTTATAACCATAACAATCTTAGGCATTAATTAAATGAAGCAATAATGAATTATACCTTGTCAGGATTGTTGATTGATCTGGAAAAAGGCATGTATATGGTTTATGAAAGTAGGGTGTAACAGGGAAAAATGATGAAATATGTATGGTCAAAAAGGGGCATTTCCAGGGCCCAACATTCGTAACAATCATATCTCCCCGAGATATTGAGTACATTCAGCATACTATGCCATGACTGTGAAGATCAAAAATAGAAATGTGATACAATTGGCTTCCCGAGCCTCAATAGTTACATCAAAATATGAGTCTTAAAAAAGGACAACAATCCATACAGATCACTGTTCACAAAATTCAATTAACAGGGTAATATCAAAATGAAGATCCCAATCATAGAGCTGCATCCTCAATAAAAGGCCGATGATAGTATTCATGTGAAATTCCGTCGCGAAATTCCTTTTCTTCCCACATCCCAATTGCCAAGTTCCTGCCCTCCTTCGAAGCCGCGTCCGCCTCCGAGTTATTCTCCCTATAAACATGTCTGCAAGAAAATTTTACAAATGAGAGCTGCAGATCACGGATATCCTGTAGGATATTTGATAATCTAATATCTCTGCATTGTTGGATGCCCTGAGACCAATTAATGACATTCATAGAATCACCAAACACATTAAGAATGTGACAACCTTTTTCAATAGCAAACATTAAAAGGAGTTTGAAGCTCATGAGTTCGACAAAATTATTCCCGCCTGCTCCTAGCCCCCAATAGAGATTGAAGAAGTGCGAGATTGAGACATGGAGAACAGCCCCACCCCCACACACATTATCAATGGTAGCACCATAAAAAAATACCCATGGAGTAGTCCGGTCTATATCCACCTCTAGAATCTCCCGTTGTTTGGTAGCTCTGATATGTTGTGGAAATGCAGAGAGGAAGCCACATATAAGAGCTGCAGAAATGCCAGGGTACAGGACTTCTCAGAAGAAGAAAAAAAGTAGGTTATTCCGTGCCAGCCAGATACCCCGGCAGACCATCAAGGGTAAAGCTTTCAACAATTTGTAAGAAGGGTCAGCATTCCAACTAGCCCAAGCATGCACCATCGAATTCCCTTCCCAAGAGCACCAGATACTAGATAACAACGAGCACTTAGCCCAAACACTAGTCGTATAGGGGCACTGAATAAATAAGTGTAGAATAGTCTCCTCTGCCACTTTGCACAGAATGCACCATCTCAACCCAGCCCAATTCTTCTTCTGAAGATTATCCCAAGTTGGTGCCTTGTATTCAAGAATATTCCACATAAATGGCCTTTGTTTCATAGGACACTTCAACTTCCACAGTGGTTTCCACCGCCACACTAGATCCAGAGGATTATCAAAAATACTAAGGCTAATGTACCCATTCTTCGGAGAATATTGGCCCGTCGGAGCACCTTCCCATACTAGGTCATCATCCCTATCCCGAAGTAGAACTTGAGAATGGAATAGTTCCCTATAATAAAGCCTCAGTTCCTCTTGTTCAAAGGCTAATAATGCCAAAGTGTTAATTGCCCGCCAAGATTGTATCCAAGGTCTGTCCTGCACATTTTCCGCCAACTGAGACAAGAGGACAATACCCTGAGTCCGGATAGAAGCCACCGTGCCATTCGACAATAGATGTCGGCCTTCACAGCCAAACCAGGGATCCTCCCCAACCCGCAGGCACCTAACATTACCAATGTCCCAAGCCAGTAGGTTACCAACAACCGAAAAAAGATGCAATTATCGCTTTCCAAATGATCGATCCACCTCGATGATTCTTCAAAGGGTTTCTGACCCAATCCAAAACAGTATCTTGTGCGATGTATTTCTGAATGACCACTCTAGTCCAAAGACTAACAGTTTTCAAAATCATCCAACTCCCTTTAGCTGCCAGCGCTTTGGAGACTAAAAAGATGTTTTTCAACCCCCAACCACCCAAAGCCTTAGGAACCGCAATCCGTTTCCATCTTACCCAAGGAGATACAAAATCCCCTTTGCCACTCCAGAGGAAGCGAAAGCAGATTTTCCGTGCCTTCTCCAAAGTCCCTTTAGGAATCCAGGATAAAGACATCCAATAAACTGGAATAGCCTGCAAAAAAAATTTCACAAGTACCAGCCTGCCCGTCCGAGAAAGCCACTTATGACTCCATACTTTTAGTCTTTTGTGAAGTTTGTCAATTAACCAATTCCAATCCTGTTTAGTGTAAGCGTTCGGCTTTAATTGAAAACCCAAATACTTAATGCCATCATTCAAGTCAAAAATAGTAAATGGAAAAAACCCTTGTGAAAGCCTGAACCTCAGCCTCCCTTAAAACAAATGCACTGACAGCGTCGATTTCCCTTCATTTATCTCCATTCCCGTGGCTTTTGAAAAAAGTTGAAGAATATCCCGGAGAGAAATCAAATCACTATGCGAACCGGTATAGAAAATGAGAATATCATCCACAAAGAGTAGATGTGTAATGATAAACTCCGTAGCCACTTGAATGCCCTGAAGAGTGCCCATCCGACTAGCTTCTTTAAGTGCCCTAATAAACCCTTCCGCTACCAGAAGAAAGAGTAGAGGTGACAATGGGTACCCTTGACAAAGACCTCTCTCAGAATGAAAAAAGAGGGAGGCCACCCCATTAATGAGAACAGAAAAGGAGACCGAAGAGATGCAGCTCATTATCCACCTGATAAAACCCATAGCAAAGCCCAGATGAGTAAGAAGCAAATGGATATAGAGCCAACTAACCTTATCATAAGCCTTAGAGAGATCAATCTTAAGAACAACCCCTTTCAACCTTTTTGACTTAATACTATGGAGACGTTCCTGTGCCACCCCAATAGCCTCATGAATCTGACGACCCTCCAAGAAGCCAAATTGTTTAGCAGAGATATTCCGAGACAAAATAACTTTCAACCTTCTAGCAATAATTTTTGTCACCACCTTATACACACAATTGCACAGGCAAATGGGTCTGAAATCACCCAGAGAGGAAGGGTTGTCATTCTTAGGAATGAGTGCAATGAAGGTAGAATTAAAGGCAGCCAGAATACGACCAGAGATACGAGTATCTTCAACCATCTGTAAAAGGTCATCCCCCAAGAAATCATAAAAAGCCAGAAGAAATTCAATCGTCCAACCATCCGATCCTGGGCTCTTATCTTTCTGGAAGCTCTGAAGAACCCCCTTTAGCTCCTCCTCAGAAACCTCTTCCATGAGGACCAAATTATCTCCATCACCAACAAAGCGGGGAAATAATTGAGCCACTCAAACAACTTCAACCACCGAAGAAAGAGTCGGGGCCTTAAAAAGATCCTGGAAATGTTCAAGTCCCACCCTAGCTATACCCTCAAAGGAAGTTTGAGTTTCCCCCAACGAATCCTCCAGACTCCAAATAGTATTGTCAGCCTTTCTCCCTTTCGTATAAGCATGAAAAAATTTAGTATTCTCGTCACCAGCCTCCAGCCAAAGATCTCGGCTCTTAAGCCGCTAGGTTTCCTCCTTTTCCAGCAAGAGTGTGTTCCTTCTACCTTCCAGAGTAACAAGAAGATCCTTTTCATCTAAGGATCCCAAACCCCCAATACCAATCTCATACAAAAGACCCAACTCTTCCTCAATCTGTTTGAGTTCCCTATCCTCCTTGATTCGTTTCTCATGGGCCCGGTCCTTGATAGGTATTTTAACCCTTGATATTAGCTGCAAACTGAAAGGAAGCCGAAACCCCCGCCCTGGGTTCAAAGGGGATCCACGGGGAACACACCAGATTAAAAAAGGACTCATCCTTCAACCAAATCTTATTGAACTTCAAAGGGCCAGAAGGTTCGACAGGACCAGGGCATAATTCAATAAAAATAGGAAAATGATTAGAAGACCCCCCCGAGCCCACCCACTTCCTCATGAGGAAGAAGCTATCCACAAAGGAATCAGAAACCAAGAATCGATCAAGTCGCTTCGCCACCCGATTTTCTTCAACCTGGTTATTTCGCCAAGTGGGCTTGAGTTTAATGGGTTCAATATCAATCATATTGGTGTCCATAAGCCGATGTGTGAAGTAACCTGCTAGGGGATTAGAACGAGCCTGAGGCCCCCAAACTTCAGACTTACCCAAGGAAAAATTGAGGTATCCTCCCAACAATAAATCTCCACCCTGTAACAAGGGATTATGGAGGAGAAAGTTCTAGAAGGGGATGCGGTTTATATAAGGACCATAAACATTTAACACAGAAAACACCTCACCAAGGTCAAGAGCCGAACAAGACATCCCAAGAGCATAGTCCATTCCCCAAATAGTATGAATCTGAACAGTCCTGACATTCCAGCCCATCGCCAAACCACCAGAATGGCCACGAGCATCCAACGTAACAAACGACCAACCATTGAACCAACTCTCCAGTAAAGACTTTACCACATCATCAACACCCATAGTTTCTTCAAGAAGAATGATATCTGAGTGCTCTAATGATACCGCTCTCCGAAGTGCTGATCTTTTATGGGGACCAGCCAGACCCCGACAATTGAAATACATAACCTTCATTATCGTCCCTTTTTATGGGCACGCACCGCTCTAAGCGCCCTATCAATAGTCTGCTGTTTTCCTTCCAAAATATCCAATTTTGCTTTGGATTGAGCTTTAGAAAGAAAGGATTTCCTTCCACGAACTTTAGTAGAATAAACCGCCCTAGTACCCAATCCACCCGATGCGACTTTCTTTGCAAACCGAAGGAAATAACCAGAATCTGAAGACTCATGGGGAGAAGGCGGTGAGGCGACATCCTTGAGGTGTAGAACAGGAACCACAACCGTTGCATCAGGAACCTCCTCAGTAGGGGCAACGAGGATATCAATAAGGGAAGGATTAACTGGAACATAAGAGGGAGAGATCTTCAAATTTTTAAGTGCTTCCACCCAATCCAACCTATCCAACAAGAAGTTATTTAGAACAAAATTAATGGAGTGAGAGTTGGAAGGAGGAAAAATACCCGTAGTCGGAGTCACCAAAGGATGGAGGGACGCCGAAGGTCCTTCATCAGCAATATCTTCAATAACAGGAAGCAGTTCTTCCTCCGAGGACAACCCTTGGTCCTTTCCAGAATCATTACCCGAACCCTCCTATTCAAAGGGAGAAAAAACCGGTGAAGACTGCCTAACGTTAGCAGGAGCCCCATCCACGACTGGCTTATAACGACCACCTCCTTTCTAATTCCTGAGAGGCAGTTTACATTCTGCCATTGGATGACCATATGCATGGCAACGCCGACACCGAAATGGAACATTTTCATAATCCAGCTGCTGAACATAAGAATACGGACCCCATTTAAGAGTGACTTCCGCGGTAAGTCCATCCCGAATGTTCAGGTTAACCAAAATGCGAGCCACTTTCCTCTGTCGAGACTAAAAAAAACTAAAATCACCCTCCAAATAGGAACCCAAAAGGTCCCCAATGCCTTTGAAATGTCTTTCGGACCAGTAATGTAAGGGTAGCCCAGGGAGGCGAACCCAAAGAGGGACCAAATCCAACCGTTCACGGCTAGCATCAAACATCAGATGCCAAGGTTTGAGCATTACGGGACAGTTATCCCAGCTCCAATTCCGGTTAAGAACCCATTGAGCATGTTCAATAGTCCGGAAATTAAAAGTGAACCAATTCTGCGTCAGTTCCACTACCTCAAGGGCATAACCCAGTTGTTGAGACCAATGCTCCGAAGACCACCCCTCATTGGTTCGCAGCGAGAAGGAACGACCCAAATCCTTCCCTACCAAAGTAATGTTAGTCATCTTAAGGAGTTGGTGCCATTCAACGTCCTCAGCCAAGGAGTAGTTATACTTGGTTCGGCTCAACTTCAACCACCGCTTACGTCCACGCTTCACCAGGATGGTTGCATTATCAGAAGAACGCCTGCCCCAATCGTCCGAACTAGATCTTGACCCCTCCAGTGGGCTAGCAAACCCTCTCTGCTCCTGAGCCCCTAAGCATCCCGTTCCACGGCCCTCCAAAGGCCTGCAGCTTTCTCACCCGAAAACAAAGAGTCTGCCAGTGTGATATGAATGTCAACCACCCCTGACTTCAAAGCCCCACTGGGAGAAAGCCCACCATCCCCACTGATAAGCCTATCAATAGCCTACACAACCTGAGAAGAAGACTAGAGCGGAACATTCACCTCCCGCAAAGGAGAAACAGAGGAAACTCGAGAAGGTGGATCCGTCAAAACATTTTCAGGTGACGGTGACTGAACAAAAAACGTAGACAGAGAAAAACCAAGCCCCTGCTGTAACGTCCCAAAAGAAGCCACAACAAGAACCTTCGAGCCCTCGAACGCCACATCATCCCACCCTACGATAGATGGCTACGACCAAATCGGATCCCCGTCCGACGGGTCAAAAGAGTAGTCCAACGGATCACTGGAATCCATTCTCAGAGAAAATCGAGACAGAGAAATGACCACAGTAAAAACAAAGGGCGGTAACAGTGAGTAAATCGCTCAACAAGACACCAAAACCGCAGGGAAAAGGTTCAGGAACAAAAGCGACCACGGTTAACCTCCCTCGATCCACTGCCCCGCACGCCAAACGAGGTGCTGCAAACAAAAAACGTCACACTGCCACCTAACAGCATGATAATCACCAATCAGCTCCAGTGGAGATGGTCGCCAGCAGCCATAAAAAACTTCAGTAGTTCGCCATTGTTAGCAAACCCTAACCCTAAGCTTAACCCCTCCATCGTCCTTAGCCTAAAAACATCTCTATATTTATATATATTAAAATACTTATATTTTTAAAAGTTGAAATATTTATCTAATTTTTAATGGTTGAAAGTTTTTATTCAAAGTTCATTTTTTTAATGTTATTTTTTATTTAAATTTGGTTGGTAGTGTTATTTATAAAAGTATTGAAGAGCTTTTTGAAAATTTGAAAATTCCTTCTAAAATCATTTTTAAAGTTGAAATTTTTTTCTTTCGTTGAAATACTTATTTTATAGTTGAAATTTATTTTTTAAAAGTTGAAGTGTTTTTTTAATGTTGAAATAGTTTTAAAAAAAAATGGTTGGTGATGTTAGTTGGAAAAGATAACTCACATCGTTATCATTATTGAAAGTTGAAATACTTAATTTATATTTTTTAGGTTTAAAAAATTTATCTAAAAATTTGATTGTTTGGTTGGTGATGTTATTTCAAAAAGTATTGAAAATATTTTTGAAGCATAGAAAAGTATAAATGGTTAAGTTTGAATTTAATTTTGTTCATAATATTATTTGGAAAACTATTCTAAAATATCTTGAATATTGAAAAAGTCCTCTAAACCTTAAACCTAGTGGTTGGAAAAGCCTCCAAAGCCCTCAAATGAAATTTATGTATAAATAATCAAATTTAGATATAAATTATCAAGTTTGAATTAAAATTTGATTGATGTTATTACCTAGAAAAATATTGGAAAGCCTTGAAATTTGGAGTAATTCTTCAAAAGTATTATCAGGTTTGAAAATTAGAAAAGAAATCCTAAACCATGGGTAAAAACATATATATAAACCATGGGTAAAAACATATATATGACTTGTCAATTTTAAACTTTGGAAAAGTCCTCCCTAGCAAAGACTATGAACAACTTGTAAAGTTTGAACTTTTTACTTTTTAAATTTGAATATTTTGAAGGTATAAATACTTATTTGAAAATTTGGTTTGTGACATTATGTGTTAGGAATCTAATCTTTTGGTATTATGATTGCATTTATATTGTAAATAATGTAAATATGTAGACAATTACAATAAGTGGAATATGAGGAATCTTGAAGACTCCAACGAATCTCTTGAAATCCGAAATTCAAGAGACCCCTAGCCAATGTATAAATAAGGACTTTGATGGATTAAATAAATGAATCTGGGAGTTATACCTATCAAGTCGTATCAGAGCCAGGTTGCTACCATAATTCATGCTTGGTGTGTAACTTTATGCCCTACATAGTCTATCAAACTACCCATTCTCTACCTATGCCCTTCCTCCGGCTCTTAGGCCTACCTTCTGCAAGATTCATGTGTGCCAAATTACTCATTGTGCATGTGCATTCCTCTCTGCCTAGAGTTAACGCTTCTCTCCTGCAATGTTAATCCTTTCTGCCTCCATCGAGACCAGTTTGATGTCCCTTATGCCTCCATCGTGTTAATCCTTTGTTGTGAGTATGTTCATTCATGTTGGGTGAGAGAGGCACGTAAGGTTGGATCAAGACTGCTCGATGCTTGAAGATTGCTCCATGTTTTGTGTGAGACTTGCGAGTTGCGTCCACTGTGTTATTTGTGAGCTGCGTCAAATGTTTTACTTGTGAGTTGCATCCACTATGTTATTTGTGAGCTGCGTCCACTGTTTTATTTAAGAGCAACATACACTACTCATATTAAGAGTTGAGACCTCACATAATAAGAACTACAACTATCACGAGCTGTGACTCTCCCATTTATAAGAGTTGTGACTCTCCCATTTATAAGAGATTGAGACCTCACATAATAAGAGCTGTGACTCTCACAAGATGTGACTCTCCCATTTATAAGAGTTGCAACCATACCAAAAGACATGTTCAAGCTGAAAGTATAGTTGCTCGTGGAGTTGTTGCAAGGATGCATGTGGAGTGATCCATTCTTAGATCTCATGGTGGTGAAATTGCATGGAGCTTCAAGTGTTGTGCTATTGTATTTGAGCCTTGCTTGCGAAGGTAAAATAATTTTTAATGCAATATTTTGCAAACCCTAATTTTTGTGTGGAGGAAACCGTATGAGATAAAGGTTATCTAAGACTTCATAGATCACGTAAATCCATCGAGGACTGGCTATTGTGTTAAGCCTACAATATTTTATGGTGTGACCTTCATTTCAAATATTATAAATGAGGACACCCCATTAATTCATATTATGGAGACCGTGGAAAAATTAATCATTGTTGGACAAGCTATTTGACCAATGCATGGTTTGGCGAAGTGTGGCTGAGGTTGGAAGACTATTGTGCCCCTTCTATCTTATGTGAGAGAGCCCATGGAGGTAAACCAACTTGATTGCAAATTTCCTATGAAGATTGGAACCATAATTTTAACCCAATTTTGTGAAGACTGCTGCTATCCATTGTGGAAAATGCACCCTTGCTTGATGATCTTTTGAGGCATATTTGAATGTAAAAGATGTAAATGGTACTATATTATTTGTTCGAGCGAAGATTTGAGCTAGATGTAATAATCTATAATATAGGGTGAATGCAATTTATTTATGAACTGTGAAATGTAATAACACTACATAATAGTGCTACCATCTGAATGCAATAATGTTGCAAAATTGTGTGTAATAGCATTCTAGGGAGAGTTGTATAATTAAGTATAGAATGTTGTAGAATTAGCTTGTAATAAGAAGAACTTTGTAAAGGAGGGAGCATGAATTTAAACATGCATCTTCATATTTTCTCTTCCTAGATACTTTGTCTAAAGTTGCAAGTTCAAGATCAAATTGCAAAAGATGCACTCACTGGCATCAATAGTTGGTGTTGTCCTTACTGGAAAGGACACTTATCCATAATGGTTAAGGAAGATCAAGGCTACGTTAGTCTACAATGATTTGTGGGACGACATCTGTGAAGGAAAAACCATTCTCACTGATGACGGTACAGTCATTAGTTCTAATCCAAAATCTCCAACATCATAGAAAGAACTTGTTATCTGGCAGACTAGAGACAAGAAAGCCTTAACCATGACCTCTGCTACTATCAGTGAAGAGGTGAGCCAACATATATTTCCTGCAAAATCTTGGTTTGAAGGTTTGAATACATTAAAAGACGTGTATGACTCACACTTTGAAATGGAAGCGATCCAGCTAATGTTAAATCTATTTAGTTTGGACATAAATGATAATGATCCTATGTTGGTTGCATATGAGATCAGAGCAATCATGCACGAGATTCAAGCCTCTGATATGAAACCAGACCTTCAACTTGCAACATTTGTAAAATCTCTGTATCCTACTCACTCCAACTATCTCGAGTCTCTACAAGCAAGTGACAAGTTCAAAGACCTCACCTTTGACACCCTAGTAGAAAATATTGTAGACATAGAAAAAGCATTTGGAAAGAAGACAAGTGAGCATACTGGAGAATATCTTTGCTTTGATCAGAAAGAAAAGAATAAGCCCAAAGACCCTTCCAAGGGGGAAAGCATCAAAATAGGAAGAGGAAGAAGAAATTTCAGAGGTAGAGGAGGTAGAAATAACTCAAGTAAAAGATCAAATATGAAGTGCAAGAGTTGTGGGAAGACTAGACATGAGGCAGATCAGGGCTTCTTGAGACTCCATCAAAGGAAGACATAACCAGAACAAAGAAGACAAAAATAAAAACCAAGAGGTTGGTAAAGCCCCTGATTATGCTCATTGTATTGTTGCACGTTGTAATCTTGGAATTAATGAAATAACTTCTCTTTCATCTTACAAATATTGTTGGTTGCTTGATACTGGTGCAACATCTCATATGACTTTTAGAAAAGATTGTTTTGAAGAACTGAATGACATTGTAGATAGCATAGTGTACTTTGCAGACAAACCTAGCCTCAAACCACAGGGAATTGGCTCAATTAGGCTTAAGCTGCCTGGATTACCTAATTTGATGTTAAAGAATGTTCTTTATCTTCAAGATTTGTAGAGAAGCTTGTTGTTCTTAATGCAGATTCGACAGCAAGGCCATACCATCCACATGTTTGATGGAATTGCAAAGATAAGAAATTCCTCTGACAACAAGGTCATCATGACTGGTTATGAAGATGGATAGTTATTGAAGTTGAGGGGCTCTTCTGCAAGAGTTCAAAACTTTGCCTACCTCTCTCAGCATGAAGAAGGTAATATGCCATCCAATTTGTTATGGCATGCTAGATTTAGTCATTTGAATTGTAACAGTCTTCGTTTGTTAAGAAAGAATAGTGTATTTGGTTTTCCCACCATTCCTAAGCAAAAGAACAAATGTGATGCATGCATACTAGGCAAACATAGTAAGCAGCCATTTCAAGAGTCTAAATTCAGAGCATGTAGAAAGTTACAGCTAGTTCACTCTAACTTATGTGTCCCCATGCCAATTCCTTCTGTAAATGATAACAAGTACATCATCCCCTTTGTTGATGACTATAGTAGAATGCATTGGGTATACTTGTTGAAGACAAAATCTGAAGCATTTCAAACTTTTGAGAAATTTCATGCATGGATAGAAAATCAAGCACACGCACATATTGGTACATTTCGTTCTAGTAATGGTAAATAATATACTTCTAATGCATTTGAAGACTATCAAACTTCATTTCCCTACAATCCTAAAAAAAACAGTGTAATAGGAAGGATGAAAAAACTTTAATGAATACATCACATTCAATGATGTTTTTCAAGAATGTGAAATTGATGTTTTGGGGTGATGCAGTAGTATGTGCAACACATTTAAGAAATAGAAGTTCATCTCGTGCTCTTGAAGATAAGACTCCACGTGAAATGTGGTTTGGCCACCTTCTTTTGGTTAGGCACCTCGGGGTTTTTGGTTCCACCTGCTATGCCTTAATACCAAATGAGCAAAGAAACAAGCTTGGTGCTAGAAGTTCAAGACGCATTTTCTTGAGGTACTCAAAAACCTCCAAGGCATATCATCTTTATGATGAGGTAAACAATAAGTTTGTTGTTTCCAGAGATGTCATTTTTCTTGAAACTAATAAAAATGACCAATCTATTGAGAGACAACTTGATCGTTTGGAAAAGTTTGCCCATCTAAAGACATATTATGAATTTGATAATGAAATTCCACATCTTAATGGGGGATCCCTATCTTGGATGAATCCATGGAATTTCCTTTGAAGCAGCACCAACACTCCCTCGTGAAGAAAATCATGAAGAAGAAGTTCCTTCCACTTCACCTAAATAGGAGACTCATCTGGATGATGTGATTGAGAGGATTGGAAGATTAAACCTTGAAGATAATGAAGCACCACCAACTGATTAACCTAGGACATCAAGGAAGATTTTGAAATGGGCCACAAAGACACTTTAAAGTGTCCACTCGGATGAAGTTGGAAATACGGGAACGAGAAGCTCAACTAGACAAGAAGATGGAGGAAATGCAAATAACTCAGGTGATGACATGGATGCCTCATTTGATTGTGAATGGAATTTTTTTCCTAACTTTAAACCAACTTCCTCTGTAGAGGATGTTACTCATGGTGAGTGGAAAGAAGTCGTGCGGATTGAGTATGATGCAATCATGAAGAATGGAACCTGGAACCTGGTTGACCCTCCAATCGAAACCAAACCAATTGGAAGCAAGTGGGTATACAAGAAAAAATAAAAATTAGATGGCTCACTTGACAAGCACAAAGCAAGGCTCATGGTTAAAGGCTATGCAAAAAATAAGGAATTGACTATGAAGAAACATTCTCCCCCACAAAAAAATGAGGCACCATCCGCGCTATACTCTCCCTAGCTACAAAATGGATGGAAAGTTCATTAAATAGATTAAAACAACATTTCTGAATGGAGACTTGAAAGAAAATGTCTTCATGTCTCAACCATAAGGTTTGTTGTGAAGGGACAAGAACATAAGGTATGCAAACTTGTCAAGTCCTTGTATGGCCCAGAACAAGCACCTCAAGCATTGTATGAAAAGCTAACCAAGCATCTTCTAAAGCTGAATTTCAAACATTATAATCTTGATGACGTAACATTGTTTGTAAACAAAGTTGGAATATCTGTTGTGTTTCTTGTAGTATATGTAGATGAGCTTTTGATGACAGGGAACAATGAAAGTTATATAGCATGCATAAAGAAAGATTTAAAGAAAGGCTTTGAAATGATTGATCTAGGACATCTTCACTACTACTTAGGAATTGAAGTGATTCAACATCCTAAGTACATATTCATCTCTCAGAATAAGTATATTGGAGAATTGCTTAATAGATTTGGCATGATAGACTGCAACCCTCTCTCAACTCTAATCGGACAAAAGCTCAAGCTCACATCAAGTGAAGGAAAAAAATTTGAGGATGCGACCAAGTACTTACAACTTGTAGGAAGTTTTATCTACCTTACCACCACTAGACCAGATATTTCTTATGTTGTTGGCATCCTTTCACGATTTATGCACAAACCTTGTGAAGGACACTGGTCTGCTGCAAAAAGAGTTCTAAGATACTTGAAATGGAATCAAGACTTTGGACTCAAGTACTCTAAGGTGGAAGACTTCAAACTCATTGGCTACTTTGATTCAGGCTTCGACGACGACAAAGAAACATGAGTGTCCACTTCTGGCTACATGATGAGTCTTGGATCAACATCTGTCTCTTGGAGATCACGCAAACAATCAGTTCCAACATATTTGACAATATAGGCAGAATATGTATTTGTTGTAGAAGCAATGAAAGAGATTGTGTGGCTCAGGAAGATAATTTAAGATCTGCATGACGAACAAGAAAACTCCACTCCACTTTTGATTGACAACACTTCTGAAATCAAGTTGGCCAAAAACCCCAGATTCCATGATTGAACCAAACACATCAACACAAAGTATCATTTGATTCAACATCATGTAGAGGCCAAGATAGTTCATTTACGTCGTTGTTCCACGAATGAGCAAATTGCAGACATCTTCACCAAAGCATTTGGATGATAAAAGTTTGAAAGGTTTAGAACCATGCTCGGACTTACAAACACCCCTTCGGATTAAGGGGGGCGATGTTGGAAATCTAATCCTTCAGGATTATGATTTCATTTATATTGTAAATAATGTAAATATGTAGACAATTACAAAAAGTGGAATATGAGGAGTCTTTAGTAAAGAGGGTGACATACATTCAAGTTGGATGTTTCTCTGTCTCGGTTTGTTCAAAAAAATTGTTATACTAATTATTTTTATGATGTATCTTTGTATCGTTTGAGGTAATTGCTAGTTTTAATGTTTGCACTGAGAGGAACGAGGTGCTCTGCAACCCAGTATGGGGGAGATGTTGTCACGTAAGGTAACGTAATGTAACGTTACATTACCAAAAATAAAAATAATTAAAAAAATTCATTTGGCTCATAAAATAAAAAATTTATGAAAAGTAATTTAAAAAATCCATGTCAACCTATAAAATAAAAATAAAATAAAATTACTAATATCTATCAAGCAAGAGAGGGATCAAATTTATTAAGCTTGAGATTTAAAAATAAATAACACCTCAAGAAATTGGATCCCTTTCGGTGCTTGATAGATTCGGGTTTAAGATGGATCTATGTTGGTTTTAGGTCAAATAAATTCAGTTTCCGAGGCATGCGATTATGAAAGTTGTTAAAAAATGCAAGTGTTAAAGCATTAAGAATTAACAAAGAACATTATTTTTTATGTTAATTGTTGGTACCAGGATTTGCCCCCATTAAAATTTCTAAATTTTAGCAGAATGCAAGTAAAAAGGACTCCGATTTTTGCTGTTGGTATGTTCAATGCTTTTTTCTCCAAATCCCTTAGTCTTTTGTGCTAACTTGTCCAGTTCCTTGTTACCAAGCCCTGATCTAATGGGCCTTTATTGTTGCAAAAAAATAATATTTTTCCCTCTCCTAACTTTTTATTTTTCCTTTGCAACTTTGGTATCTAAATTTTTATAATTATTATTATTTTTATAAATAAAACTTTTACCTTTTATTTAAATAATAAAATAATAGTTTTTGTAAAAATGATTTAAAAAATTAAAATAAAAATATCTTTTTCATTATCCTATATTCCTTATCTTTATCAAAGACTTAGTTCCTTGTTACCCAACTTGATCTAATGGGCCTTTGTTGCTGCAAAAAAATAAACTTTTTCCCTCTCCTATCTTTTTATTTTTCCTATGCAACTTTGGTATTTGAATTTTTATTGTTATTATTATTTTTATAAATAAAACTTTTACTTTTTATTTAAATAATAGTTTTTATAAAAAATATTTAAAAATAATAATAATACAATATAAAATGAAAATATCTTTTTGATTATCCTATATTCCTTTCCTTTATAAAAAGACTTTACGTGGCCATTTTAAAAGTAGTTTGGGTTAAAAAAATCTAAATATTCCTTTCCTTTATCAAAAAGACTTTACGTGGCCATTTTAAAAGTAGTTTGGGTTAAAAAAATCTAAATGAATACTTTATCCCCTCTCCATGTGATTCATATCCATCCTTTGCATTAATCTTCAAATTGTCAAGCCTCTCCACAACCCAACCATAAAACTGAAAACATTTTTTTCATTATCCTATATATCTTACCTTTATCAAAAAGGCTTTACGTGGCCATTTTAAAAGTAGTTTGGGTTAAAAAAATCTAAATGAATACTTTATCCCCTTTCCATGTGATTCATATCCATACCTTTGACTTACCTTTGCATTAATCTTCAAATTGTCAAGCCTCTCCACAACCCAACCATAAAACTTAAAACATTTGGTAATATAAATCAAAAATAGTTTTTATTATTATTAATGTGTCGGACGTCCAAATTCAAGCACACAAACTATTAAGCGTATGACTCAATACCCCTGTCAAAGATATGCCGGCAATCTATTTCCAAGCAAAGAATCAAAGTTGCAATGTTCGAGTGATCGAGTTCAAGTGCGTCCAAGGGAGAATTCATCGGGCCTGGAGACAACCTTTCAATGGACTGTTGATTTTGCTTTATAATTGGAAGCATTTGCTGCTTTATAATTGGAAGCATTTGCTAGAAGGATGCAGATAGCTATGGTTGTTTTCATCAAAGTATGAATAATGCCAACGGTAATGGCTGGTTTAAGAGGCACTAATTGCTGCCAAGTAATTTCTCGAGGAGTTTTGTTAATGACAGTATGATTGGAATCCATCAGATTATTTTGTAAGCTATGACAGGAGAATAGTGTTCCCAGGTGTCATAAAAAGCTCATAATTTGTCATATATTCAATACCAAAACTCAAGACCATGCAAAAAGTTAGAAAGAATTTCATCAATTTGTGAAAAGTGGACCATAAGTATGTTGCTACTCTGTCCAAAGATTTCAGAAAACAAAGAGGATGTAAAATGAAATGGCGTTGATCTTCACTACAGCAAGTGTTCAAATGAATGAGTTTCGAGCTAATTGTTTTTTTTCTTGTGAAGGTTTTCAACAGACAAGATCAAAATCAAAGCGAAGAAAGGTTGCTTTGGATGCAACCGTAGTTTAGAAAAAAGAATGTTAAGGAGGAAGAAATCAAAACATTGCACCGGTTATGACTTTTAAACCTTGCAAAGGATCATTGCATGCATATAGAAGCAATATACATTGATAACTACAATTAAGGGCACAAGTTTTGAGGGATTCAGTCAGTGAACAAGTGGCAGAGTATCATAAACAGATCATTAGTTACAAGTGTCGATTAGTTCCACTTGCTTATTCTCAGTCAAGTTCGGTGCATTAATTCATTTTTCCAGCGGGCTTATTTGCATCTACATTCCAGATTTAAAAGCTATTCATCCCAGATTTCTAGGCATCATTTGAGAATTTAATGATACAAGTGGCAGAGTACATTTCAAATATATATTGAGGTCAAATGGATCGAGCACTTCCAGATTTAAAGGCAGAAGACCAGTCAATAGCAAATCTATATCCCAGATTTCAAGAAAGAGATCAGCATCTTAATTGTTTTCCGATTAAATTAAATCCAAACACTCCATATCTTTTCTATCAACAAGTCAAATATTCCCTTGTTTTAGTTTGCAGATAGATTTTATTTCCCAAAAGCCCGCAACAGCTTATTCATTGTATTTTTCTATCAAATCTGTCTTTGTCAAGAAAAGAGGGGAGAGGTTCTAGCCTGAAGGCGGAGGCTGTGTGTGTCATTGTAAAGGGTGAATTTATCAGTCTGAATTTCTTTTAGCCTGTTAGTGTATTTTGGAAATGTATTGAGGATGAAAGATCTTTTATGAGCCATTGTTGTCTTCCTTTCATGCAAATATTGTTTGTGACTGTAGTAACTTTTATGATGGATAGTGTCTCTGTCCTAGTTTCTTATTACAGATTGCCAATGTTTGTAATTCTTTCTGCAGAATGTCTTTCTGTCTGAAGAATGTTTATTGGTTATATGGTCAACTGTTTGTGATTACATAACTTGCTGTTCTGCTGGTTCAGACATTGTTACTGTCTGTAAACACATGTTTTTATATCATCCTGGTTTACCTTCTTTCTCTCATATGCTTATAGGTCTGTGTTTTAAGCTGAATCATTCATCCATCTCTTCAATTTCCTCTTTTGTTATTTAAAACCAAATTCATTCAGTTTTTATCAAGCCTTAGAGCTTAAGATGGGTTAAGCTTTTCTCTCTTGCAGTATAGAGTTAATTTTAACGCTAATATTAATATTTAATTCAATTTTTTTTTAAGTTTTTAACTTAAAGTGAGCCAAGCTTCTCAAGAAATGTTGTTTTGAAAACATTTCTATTTTTTTTAAAGTTTCAAGCATTAAAACATTAAGAATCAATAATAACCTTAAGCTATTTACTCTAAAAATATATCATATTTGTGATACTAAGTATGTGAAGGATGAAAAACATGTCAAAATGTTATAAGTATATCCACATTAAATCTCAATTTTAAAATATTTGTAATAATAATGATTGTCATAATTTTCTATTTCATCAAAACTATATAAATTAAGAAAACATATTTTCAATTTAAAATACTTAATTAGATCTACTTTTGTATTTAATTATTTTTTTCTTAGAATTGAACATAAATTCATTAAAATTGTAAATTTTGATTTCACATAAATTCAATAACTTAAAAGGCTCATATTACAAGATATATTAATATATGTATTTTATATATACAATTTCATTAATCAAAACTATCTTTTACATAATTTTTGTGAAAAAATAATGAGTTAATTTTTCATTTTTATGAAAAAAAACATGTTATTTGTTATTCAAGATAACATAGTCTATTACATCATCATCTCCCAATAAAAAAAAGTTAAATTTAACTATTTAAATGAAAAAAAAATTAACCCATCACCCTACTCTTTTTTCATATATATATATACAAATTCAGTGCCAAATCAAACGCATCTAACTTGGAAATTTAGATATGATAATAAATAGTAATTAATTTGATGTTATTGATAAACATGTAAATTAATTATTTTGTTTAACTTAAAAATGGGAATAAGTTTTTCAAACATTTTATTTTATTTTTTTGAGTTAAAATACTTTGATGATTTATAATATTACGAATGGATTGAACCCCAGATCTTGGTGACATGGAGACAAACATGTGTCACCAACCCACTAGAACCATGCACATGGATTCAATCACATGTCGGCAAAGCGCCCCATGCCAGCACATAGAACAAGGTGACGACTAAGGTTTAATACAGTTTGAGCAGATGCAAGCTGGTGCATTTACTCCTCACACTGCAGAAGTCACGTCGTCAATGGAATTCGAGCCGAGAGGTACCTACCTCATTATCTCGTCATCACCCCCAAGGTGACCGCCATGCGCATTAATTTCAACAGCAGGGATAAGGCGGGCATGATGGCCTGAAACAGTTTTTGCATTTGCACTGATGACTTGGCTGCTTCTCGATCGAGCTTTGAAGCTCCTGCACTTTCTCTAGTTAGCATAGTTCTCCGTTGGCATTTCACCATGACGAGACCACGAGGAACTCTGAGAAGGGGTGGTAATAGGCATGGCGCTGGAAGGAACAACAGAAACACCTCCGATTGGGTTGACATGGACGGTTATGTTGAAGGCATCTCTGCTTCAACCTTGGGTCTAATTGATGGCTGGGAAGCACGTAGAGTTTCGGCCATCCTGGCCTCGGGGTGGGATGGAGGAATAATTAGCTACTATTGGTTGATAAAGAACATGATGACCACCCTCGTGGAGGAAATGACGACCAACTAGAATGCTAACAAGGCCACGCTTCGGGACATCGGAACCAACCTCGCCAAACTCGGGGAGCGGCTCGAGGGTCTGGACTCCAGTTTTGCTTGGGAGAACTATTCTGTGGGTCGCAGCAATGAACTCGAAGGTCTGCAGCAGGAATTTGGTAATGGAGGAAACATCAGGCACGTTGGCGGTTCGTCGGTTAGTGGGACTCTTGTTGCTACTGATGGTGGTCTCCTTGAGACTGAGGCTTCCTTGGGAGTCTCCTTACAGCCTCCCCCCTTCTCGGTGCCTTCCACCGTGGGTGAAGTTGTTACAACTGAGAGGGGGGGTGAATCAGTTGCAATTTTAACAATAATCAATTTATCTTTCCTTTTAAAAATTTATTACCATTCACAAAATGAATGTCAAGATAATGAATAAGATAAGCAGAGAACTAGTAATCATCATTCACACATATGATGTACACAGACACGGATATTCATGAGGAAACCCATAAGGGGAAAAAAACCTCTTCTTCTTAGAATGATAAGCAATCTTTAACTCCTGTACATCAATTATCTTTGAGCACCAGCTCAAGATGAGGCTAAAACCTCTGTTTAACAAGCTGGACCTTGTTGAGAGCACCAACTCTCATGTTTTTCTAGCACCCACTCCCAATATTCAGGCATCAACCTGATTTACAAAGAAAATCAATCCTCCCTAGCACCTCCCTTCCACCCTATATAAGAATTTTTCAGTCAATTATATCTAACTGGTTCAGATATATCAGTACATACCCTTTTCATTTTTGTTCTGTGCTGCTACAGCTTGGGTTTCTGGGAATTCTATTCTTCATTAAATTGAGCCACACTTTTTCCTTCTGAATTGTTTTCTTCGAATCATAGCTTCCTCTTCTTCAGCCAACAACCATTCCTTTTTATTGTAATGTCCCAAATTTGGTATTGGGTCACAATGGCCTAATCACATTGTCCCTATTCAGTAGAGTTTGTCAAATTGATGCTAAAGTTCAAATAATTGCCAAGGAGGAAAATTACTAGTTTCCTAGGTTTGGGGTGGAAACTTTGGGATTTGGAATAATGGGGATAATAAATGATGTTTGAACATTAGAATGAAATAAATATTTAATAAAGGACCTAAATAAATATATACAAGTGAAAATCAAATTGGCATTTGATCATGAAGACACATGGAGGAAGTGGGACCCACATATGGCTAGATTTCCCCACTACACTTGGCATCATTCTCTCACCAATTCGAATTCAAGGTGAATGGTAACATACTTGGGGGAGTCCAAAAGGTATTATTCATGGCATGACTCATCCAAGGTCGAAATATAGAGGAAGAGTAACTCCCATGGAAGAGGAAAAGGCAATTTGGAGTTAGTGAGACACTTGGGCTAGATTCCCTAGCTCTATGACAACAATGATAAAGATGTTATGACACCTATGACACAAATCAGACCTGAAGGCTGACATATGACATATATGATATGTCAGGGCTAAAAATAGACTCCAAAAGGGCGCTCAAGGGTGTTAGGGCAGCTAAGATGCTTCCACATGTGATTTGGTGGAAGTGGGAATCTAGGAATTGTTGTACAAGTGGCGTTCTTTGGAATCTCTTCCCAAGTTGAGTTGGCATGAGTCTCTTGGAAGGAATTCGAGCCATGGAGGACATTAGAAGTTTATAAATGTCAATAACAAAGAATGAAACCGGATTTTGATCATTTGTAGAATTTGCAATTGCGTTTGTGTAGAGGGAGAGCTAGTGGATGACTAGTTTCTTACCTTAGCCAATTTCGAGGGTGAAAGATTCCCATCCAAGTTGGTAATTAGAAATGCCATTCAGACCTTTCATTTGGAGCTTTAATGGAGTCTTTATTTGCATGTGTAAGCTACAGGGCAGCTCATGATTTATTCTATTGCAGCTCACTCCTTCAACCATTTCCAGTTTTGATGGCATATTCTTGATTCTTGAGGGAGGGCGTTTTTGGTGAGCTATTGTACTCTTTGGGGAAGCTTTTAATGCCCCATTTCTTTTCTAATATGAATTAAATACTCAGTTCTTCATCTCCAAAAAATTTCAGGTCGAAATTCCAAGTAGAAATGTATAAATCTTATTTTTAATGGAAGAACAATGCCATTTCCCCACTACCTTGTTGTGAGCCAATGTATTGATGATGATTTCGAATGAATGGATGATTCTCTGATATATTTGTGATAAATATACTGCCATGGATGTCTTCTAGAAGTTTCATGTACTGTACTTGAGCATTTGAAGCATTTTTACTTAGTTTAGTTGTATTGGGAGGTGAAATAGTGCCATTTCCCCAAGGGTCGAATTGGGAATTTTTGCAGTTGAATGGGAGAGGGTGAGAACAGTTGTAATAATCCATTAATGGTGCATATGAGACTTTAATAAAATACTTAACACATTACATACCTCTGTTCATAAATTTGAGTGGGTTTGGAGGCATTTGGGAAGCCATTTTCAGTACTTACCCCAGGGGGATTTGAATCCCAAATTACAAGTAAAATTGCATAATTGGTCCAGAATCTTAAGAGAGTTTGCAGAGGTCTTTTGGTGGACATATGTCATCCATAAACATAATATTCAAGTTTTAATATCATTCATACACCTTCCTTGAATATTTGAAGGCATTTGGAGTCAATTTGAGACCTAGAGACCAATACTAGTCAAAGGAAAATCACTAGTAAAGTTACCTACATTGATCAGAATTGAAAGAGGATTTGCAGAAGTATTTTAAAGGTCAAAAGGCATCCATGAAACACATATTTATGTTCTAATATCATTAATATGCCTTCTCAGAAGATTTGGGATCATTTGGGGTAAATTTGGGACCTAGAGATCAAAACTAGTCAAACATCGAACTAGGGAAAAAAAGTGGAAAATTGCCATTTTAATAAAATTCCTAACAAGGGACATTACAGTGGTATCAGAGCATGGTCCTTACACCTGTGTATTAGGTACACACATTCAAAAATAATTGGCAGCCATGTCTTACTATTATGATGAATCCTATGAGTACAATTCTTATGAGGAATATGCAGATGCTTATGAGCAATATGAAACAGAATGTGAATGGTATGAGGAAGAGGTGCCATCATGCAACACTTCATACAATTTCAAGAGAAATGAAGATTATTCTTATGACTTTAGATCTGATGAATATGAGTGTGTCACACCAACCAAGGATAATTCTATGAGCGAGTTCCAAAGATGGAGAGAAAAATATAAAACCTTGCCCCGACAATATAAAAAATATCAAGAATATCTTGCTTCGAGCAAAAATACACAAAATGCCATGTCTTTTGAGTACTATGCTGAACATGTTTTTGAAAATAGGCCCAAAAATGAAGATGTGGAGTTAGTGAAGAAAGGTTTATGCCCTTCTTGTAAAAACCCTTGGAGCGAGTATCGTATATGTATGCATTAAATGATGTCCTCCTTGAGGAGAGCTTTTGAGATTTATTCAAGAAGGGATTCCAAATATACTGATCCTAAGGAAAACAAGGGGCAAAATGAATCAGCTTGCTTGAAGGAGAAAAATGAAGAGACATCACAAGAGCATGAAGAAGATTCTATTGAAAATATGGAAGATCATTTCGAGACACCTTCTAGCTTAGACACGAAGCAAAGAGCATCTACTGATGGATGCTTAAACTATGAAGGAGTACCTATTGATGGGTGCTCACATCTCTATGTTGGTGACATAGAGATCACTTTTGAAAGTGTTGCTGCAAGCCCAAGTTCCATTAAGCATGATAATGAAGACCTTGTAGCAGTTGAAGAAGAACCAAGATCAACTTCCCCATCACCACTTGAGCTTCATGAAGTTGGTCCAAGCAAAAATGAAGAAGATGAGGAGGTTCATTTGCAAGAGCCTCATTTTCTTGAAGGGTCCTTAAAGATGAATGAAAAGAAGATCCAAGAGTCCCTCAGCATTCTCCATGACACTCAAGCATTGGTGTCAAATTCTTGTTGGAGAGCTACTTCATTGGAGGAAACATCCTTCATTGAAGACATGGAAAAGATTCAAAGAGCAATGTGCCACATCAAAGGTGATTTCATGTCTTTGCTTTTTGATAGAAACCATTTGTTTGAGCTTAATGAATTGTTACATGATGCATACTTGAAGAATAATGAGGATATTCATAAGCTCACAATTCAAAATGAGCAACTTCTTGAAAAGTTGCAAGATACTTGTTTTTCCTCCTATGTTTCAGATTGTCAAATGGTAGATTATTTGGAGGATTCTCATGACATGGTGGATCATGAGAAATGTGGGAATTTGAATGTGTTTAATGTGTTTGAAGATTAACTTGAAGAGATCCAAACACTTGATGTGGTGGAAGAGGAACTTGCATTGTCTCTTGATGAAGGTTATGCAATTTTTAAAGAAGAGCATGATTCCTCTACATTGGAACCAATCTATGACAAAGGTTTCCCACTTTTGAAGGAGCTGCATGATACTACCCACATGGACCATTTCCATGATGAAAATTCTGCACTTTTTGATCATTTGGGTGAGTTAGTTCATTCTCCTACATCCTACATTTCCATGTTTTGCAGTATTAGTCTCAATGAAGTATGGGTGAAAGGGTTCTTTTTTATGGCGCCACATGAGGAGTATGGAACTCCTAGATTTACCTTTTATGATGACATGGTTGGAGCACATTCTTCTTCACATTTGAAGCAACATTATTTGTCACTTTATGATGATGCAAATCTACATGGATGCACCTATGATATGCATTTGAGTCACTTGAAGACTCACGGTTTTTCTTGCTCAACACTTGATTCATTTGATGTTGGAGGAACTTCATCCAACACTTGGGTGAATAGATTTATGATTGGAGAACATTTTTGTTGCAAGCCACATATTTTGTAATATTTTTATGACTCTCACATTCAGGGATGTATGGGTGAGACTTCTTTGAGTCATTTGAAGTCTCCTTGTTTTTTCTGCTCATTATTTGGTTCAGATTTTAGTGGAGATTCTTCATTCACTTCTTTGATGAAAGAATACATGGTTGAATATTTTGATGCATATCACATCCTTTTGGAGCAGCATTATAGGACATGGTATCATCACCTATGTCATTGGAGCAGATTTGATTGGTCACTTGAAGCTTGTATGCACTTGGAAAATGGTGGTCTACTTGCTTGGAGGTATAAGCACTTTCATGACTCTTTGAGGAAGCATATCCTTGATGTACATTTTCATTATGTTGTTATTTACTTTGATGATATATATTTGGTACTCATGATGTTTGGAAGGATGCATACAAGAAAATGGGATCCAGGAATGCTCTTAACTAATGGTGTGGGTTGGAGAGCACTCTTAATTGTTGGGGTGCAATACAAGCAATGGGACCCTGGAATAATTTTTGTCTCATTGGTTTCATTTTTTGGGGGTGAAGCAAGCAGTATGGGAGATGGATTCCCCACTTAATAAAGTGATTTTAATCAGAGTAGTGCAGCAGCAAGCATGGTGGTTCCTCTCTAAAATCTTCATGGAAACTCAAAGACTCAAGGTTGGGCAATTCAATGGCAACTTCAAAGAATTATACAGAAAGCAGGTTCTTCAACACCCATGTTTAAAATTGCTTGAGGACAAGCAATATTGGGAAGGGAGGATTTGTAATGTCCCAAATTTGGTATTGGGTCACAATGGCCTAATCACATTGTCCCTATTCAGTAGAGTTTGTCAAATTGATGCTAAAGTTGAAATAATTGCCAAGGAGAAAAATTACTAGTTTCCTAGGTTTGGGGTGGAAGCTTTGGGATTTGGAATAATGGGGATAATAAATGACGTTTGAACATTAGAATGGAATAAATATTTAATAAATGACCTAAATAAATATATATAAGTGAAAATCAAATTGGCATTTGATCATGAAGACACATGGAGGAAGTGGGACCCACATATGGCTAGATTTCCCCACTACACTTGGCATCATTCTCTCACCAATTCGAATTCAAGGTGAATGGTAACATACTTGGGGGAGTCCAAAAGGTATTATTCATGGCATGACTCATCCAAGGTCGAAATATAGAGGAAGAGTAACTCCCATGGAAGAGGAAGAGGCAATTTGGAGTTAGTGAGACACTTGGGCTAGATTCCCTAGCTCTATGACAACAATGATGAAGATGCTATGACACCTATGACACAAATCAGACCTGAAGGCGTACATATGACATATATGACATGTGAGGGCTAAAAATAGACTCCAAGAGGGCGCTCAAGGGTGTTAGGGCAGCTAAGATGCTTCCACATGTGATTTGGTGGAAGTGGAAAACTAGGAATTGTTGTACAAGTGGCGTTCTTTGGAATCTCTTCCCAACTTGAGTTGGCATGAGTCTCTTGGAAGGAATTTGACCCATGGAGGACATTAGAAGTTTATAAATGTCAATAGCAAATAATGGAACCGGCTTTTGATCATTTGTAGAATTTGTAATTGCATTTGTGTAGAGAGAGAGATAGTGGATGACTAGTTTCTTGCCTTAGCCAATTCGAGGGTGAAAGATTCCTATCCAAGTTGGTAATTGGAAAGGCCATTTAGACCTTTAATTTGGAGCTTTAATGGAGTTTCTATTTACAGGTGTAAGCTACAGGGCAGCTCATGATTTCTTCTATTGCAGCTCACTCCTTCAACCATTTCTAGTTTTGATGGCATATTCTTGATCCTTGAGGGAGGGCGTTTTTGGTGAGCTATTGTACTCTTTGGGGAAGCTTTTAATGCCCTATTTCTTTTCTAATATGAAGTAAATACTCTGTTCTTCATCTCCAAAAAGTTTCAGGTCGAAATTCTAAATAGAAATGTATAAATCTCATTTTTAATGGAAGAACAATGCCATTTCCCCACTACCTTGTTGCGAGCTAATGTATTGATGATGATTTCGAATGAATGGATGATTATCTGATATATTTGTGATAAATATACTGCCATTGATGTCTTATAAAATTTTCATGTACTGTACTTGAGCATTTGAAGCATTTTTACTTAGTTTAATTGTATTGGGAGGTGAAATAGTGCCATTTCCCCAAGGGTCGAATTGGGGATTTTTGCAGTTGAATGGGAGAGGATGAGAACAGTTGTAATAATCCATTAATGGTGCATATGAGACTTTAATAAAATACTTAACACATTACATACCTCTGTTCATAAATTTGAGTGGGTTTGGAGTTATTTGGGAAGCCATTTTCAGTACTTACCCTAGGGGGATTTGAACCCCAAATTATTAGTAAAATTGCATAATTGGTCCAGAATCTTAAGAGAGTTTGTAGAGGTATTTTGATGGAAATATGTCATCCATAAACATAATTTTCAAATTCTAATATCATTCATACACCTTCCTTGAAGATTTGAAGGCATTTGGAGTCAATTTGAGACCTAGAGACCAATACTAGTCAAAGGAAAATCACTAGTAAAGTTACCTACATTGATCAGAATTGAAAGAGGATTTGCATAAGTATTTTAAAGGTCCAAAGGCATCCCTGAAACACATATTTATGTTCTAATATCATTAATATACCTTCTCAGAAGATTTGGGATCATTTGGGGCAAATTTGGGACCTAGAGATCAAAACTAGTCAAAGGTCGAACTAGGGAAAAAAAGTGGAAAATTGCCATTTTAATAAAATTCATAACAAGGGACATTACAGTGGTATCAGAGCATGGTCCTTGCACCTGTGTATTAGGTACATACATTCAAGAATAATTGGCAGCCATGTCTTACTATTATGATGAATCCTATGAGTACAATTCTTATGAGGAATATGCAGATGCTTATGAGCAATATGAAATAGAATGTGAATGGTATGAGGAAGAGGTGCCATCATGCAACACTTCATACAATTTCAAGAGAAATGAAGATTATTCTTATGACTTTAGATCTGATGAATATGAGTGTGTGACACCAACGAAGGATAATTCTATGAGCGAGTTCCAAAGATGGAGAGAAAAATATAAAACCTTGCCCCAACAATATAAAAAATATCAAGAATATCTTGCTTCGAGCAAAAATACACAAAATGCCATGTCTTTTGAGTACTATGCTGAACATGTTTTTGAAAATAGGCCCAAAAATGAAGATGTGGAGTTAGTGAAGAAAGGTTTATGCCATTCTTGTAAAAACCCTTGGAGAGAGTATCCTATATGTGTGCATGAAATGATGTCCTCCTTGAGGAGAGCTTTTGAGATTTATTCAAGAAGGTATTCCAAATATACTGACCCTAAGGAAAACAAGGGGCAAAATGAATCAGCTTACTTGAAGGAGAAAAATGAAGAGACATCACAAGAGCATGAAGAAGATTCTATTGAAAATATGGAAGATCATTTCAAGACATCTTCTAGCTTAGACACGAACCAAAGAGCATCTACTAATGGATGCTTAAACTATGAAGGAGTACCTACTGATGGGTGCTCACACCTCTATGTTGGTGACATAGAGATCACTTTTGAAAGTGTTGCTGCAAGCCCAAGTTCCATTAAGCATGATAATGAAGACCTTGTAGCAGTTGAAGAAGAACCAAGATCAACTTCCCCATCACCACTTGAGCTTCATGAAGTTGGTCCAAGCAAAAATGAAGAAGATGAGAAGGTTCATTTGCAAGAGCCTCATTTTCTTGGAGGGTCCTGAAAGATGAATGAAAAGAAGATCCAAGAGTCCCTCAGCATTCTCCATGACACTCAAGCATTGGTGTCAAATTCTTGTTGGAGAGCTACTTCATTGGAGGAAACATCGTTCATTGAAGACATGGAGAAGATTCAAAGAGCAACGTGCCACATCAAAGGTGATTTCATGTCTTTGCTTTTTGATAGAAACCATTTGTTTGAGCTTAATGAATTGTTACATGATGCATACTTGAAGAATAATGAGGATATTCATAAGCTCACAATTCAAAATGAGCAACTTCTTGAAAAGTTGCAAGATACTTGTTTTTCCTCCTATGTTTCACATTGTCAAATGGTAGATTATTTGGAGGATTCTCATGACATGGTGGATCATGAGAAATGTGGGAATTTGAATGTGCTTAATGTGTTTGAAGATGAACTTGAAGAGATCCAAACACTTGATGTGGTGGAAGAGGAACTTGAATTGTCTCTTGATGAAGGTTATGCAATTTTTAAAGAAGAGCATGATTCCTCTACATTGGAACCAGTCTATGACAAAGGTTTCCCACTTTTGAAGGAGCTGCATGATACTACCCACATGGATCCTTTCCATGATGAAAATTCTGCACTTTTTGATCATTTGGGTGAGTTAGTTCATTCTCCTACATCCTACAATTCCATGTTTTGCAGTATTAGTCTCAATGAAGTATGGGTGAAAGGGTTCTTTTTTATGGTGCCACATGAGGAGTATGGAACTCCTAGATTTACCTTTTATGATGACATGGTTATAGCACATTCTTCACATTTGAAGCAACATTATTTGTCACTTTATGATGATGCAAATCTACATGGATGCACCTATGATATGCATTTGAGTCACTTGAAGACTCACGGTTTTTCTTGCTCAACACTTGATTCATTTGATGTTGGAGGAACTTCATCCAACACTTGGGTGAATATATTTATGATTGGAGAATATTTTTGTTGCAAGCCACATACTTTGTTATATCTTTATGAGTCTCACATTCAGGGATGTATGGGTGAGACTTCTTTGAGTCATTTGAAGTCTCCTTGTTTTTCTGCTCATTATTTGGTTCAGATTTTAGTGGAGATTCTTCATTCACTTCTTGGATGAAAGAATACATGGTTGAATATTTTGATGCATATCACATCCTTTTGGAGCAGCATTATAGGACATGGTATCCTCACCTATGTCATTGGAGCAGATTTGATTGGTCACTTGAAGCTTGTATGCACTTGGAAAATGGTGGTCTACTTCCTTGGAGGTATAAGCACTTTCATGACTCTTTGACGAAGCATATCCTTGATGTACATTTTCATTATGTTGTTATGTACTTTGATGATATATATTTGGTACTCATGATGTTTGGAAGGATGCATACAAGAAAATGGGATCCAGGAATGCTCTTAACTAATGGTGTGGGTTGGAGAGCACTCTTAATTGTTGGGGTGCAATACAAGCAATGGGACCCTGGCATAATTTTTGTCTCATTGGTTTCATTTTTTTGGGGGAAGCAAGCAGTATGGAAGATGGATTCCCCACTTAATAAAGTGATTTTTAATCAGAGTAGTGCATCAGCAAGCATGGTGGTTCTTCTCTAAAATCTTCATGGAAACTCAAAGACTCAAGGTTGGGCAATTCAATGGCAACTTCAAAGAATTATACAGAAAGCAGGTTCTTCAAAACCCATGTTTAAAATTGCTTGAGGACAAGCAATACTGGGAAGGGAGGATTTGTAATGTCCCAAATTTGGTATTGGGTCACAATGGCCTAATCACATTGTCCCTATTCAGTAGAGTTTGTCAAATTGATGCTAAAGTTCAAATAATTGCCAATGAGGAAAATTACTAGTTTCCTAGGTTTGGGGTGGAAGCTTTGGGATTTGGAATAATGGGGATAAAAAATGATGTTTGAACATTAGAATGGAATAAATATTTAATAAAGGACCTAAATAAATATATACAAGTGAAAATCAAATTGGCATTTGATCATGAAGACACATGGAGGAAGTGGGACCCACATATGGCTACATTTCCCCACTACACTTGGCATCATTCTCTCACCAATTCGAATTCAAGGTGAATGGTAACATACTTGGGGGAGTCCAAAAGGTATTATTCATGGCATGACTCATCCAAGGTCGAAATATAGAGGAAGAGTAACTCCCATGGAAGAGGAAGAGGCAATTTGGAGTTAGTGAGACACTTGGGCTAGATTCCCTAGCTCTATGACAACAATGATGAAGATGCTATGACACCTATGACACAAATCAGACCTGAAGGCTGACATATGACATATATGACATGTCAGTGCTAAAAATAGACTTCAAGAGGGCGCTCAAGGGTGTTAGGGCAGCTAAGATGCTTCCACATGTGATTTGGTGGAAGTGGGAAACTAGGAATTGTTGTACAAGTGGCGTTCTTTGGAATCTCTTCCCAACTTGAGTTGGCATGAGTCTCTTGGAAGGAATTCGACCCATGGAGGACATTAGAAGTTTATAAATGTCAATAACAAAAAATGAAACCGGATTTTGATCATTTGTAGAATTTGCAATTGCATTTGTGTAGAGGGAGAGCTAGTGGATGACTAGTTTCTTGCCTTAGCCAATTTCGAGGGTGAAAGATTCCCATCCAAGTTGGTAATTGGAAAGGCCATTCAGACCTTTCATTTGGAGCTTTAGTGGAGTC
Organism: Larix kaempferi; assembly: GCA_027924585.1. NCBI lineage: Eukaryota > Viridiplantae > Streptophyta > Pinopsida > Pinales > Pinaceae > Larix > Larix kaempferi. The sequence continues at coordinate 9,339,573 of BSBM01000252.1, forward strand.
TTTATTTGCAAGTGTAAGCTACAGGGCAGCTCATGATTTCTTCTATTGCAGCTCACTCCTTCAACCATTTCCAGTTTTGATGGCATATTCTTGATCCTTGAGGGAGGGCGTTTTTGGTGAGCTATTGTACTATTTGGGGAAGCTTTTAATGCCCCATTTCTTTTCTAGTATGAATTAAATACTCAGTTCTTCATCTCCAAAAAGTTTCAGGTCGAAATTCCAAGTAGAAATGTATAAATGTCATTTTTAATGGAAGAACAATGCCATTTCCCCACTACCTTGTTGTGAGCCAATGTATTGATGATGATTTCGAATGAATGGATGATTCTCTGATATATTTCTGATAAATATACTGCCATGGATGTCTTCTACAAGTTTCATGTACCGTACTTGAGCATTTGAATCATTTTTACTCAGTTTAGTTGTATTGGGAGGTGAAATAGTGTCATTTCCCCAAGGGTCGAATTGGGGATTTTTGCAGTTGAATGGGAGAGGGTGAGAACAGTTGTAATAATCCATTAATGGTGCATATGAGACTTTAATAAAATAATTAACACATTACATACCTATGTTCATAAATTTGAGTGGGTTTGGAGGCATTTGGGAAGCCATTTTCAGTACTTACCCTAGGGGGATTTGAACCCCAAATTACTAGTAAAATTGCATAATTGGTCCAGAATCTTAAGAGAGTTTGCAGAGGTCTTTTGGTGGACATATGTCATCCATAAACATAATATTCAAGTTCTAATATCATTCATACACCTTCCTTGAAGATTTAAAGGCATTTGGAGTCAATTTGAGACCTAGAGACCAATACTAGTCAAAGGAAAATCACTAGTAAAGTTACCTACATTGATCAGAATTGAAAGAGGATTTGCAGAAGTATTTTAAAGGTCCAAAGGCATCCCTGAAACACATATTTATGTTCTAATATCATTAATATACCTTCTCAGAAGATTTGGGATCATTTGGGGCAAATTTGGGACCTAGAGATCAAAACTAGTCAAAGGTCGAACTAGGGAAAAAAAAGTGAAAAATTGTCATTTTAATAAAATTCCTAACAAGGGACATTACATTTATCCTCTCAATTCTTACTCTCATTTTGTTCTGCATAATTGGTTTTTATAGATGCTGAAATTATATGCCTCGGTCTCTTTAACTTCCAGATGTTCCAATTTAAAACTGAAGCTGTTGTCTCTTTACCTCCTAATTCAAAAATTGGACTGTCTCTTTGACTTCTAGAACTCACACGCTGTAACTGACTAATTAATAAGTAAATAAATGTTTGAATGAGTTTTTGCCACTGAAACTTTAGCAAAACAATTATTTTGATGTTCATTAAAAACTCCCTTTATTTATTGATGAGTTAAATGCCCGCAAGATGTGTTGTTATTTTTAATGTTAATCTCATATGCCCGCAGTAGCTTAAATATGCAGCCTGTCTGAGTCGCAGCTCGTAGCCGTAGCAGCATCCATGGTTCTGTGTTCCAACCTTGGCAGCTTGTCTGAGTCGCAGCTCGCAGCCGCAGCAGCATCCATGGTTCTGTGTTCCAACCTTGGCAGCTTGTCTGAGTCGCAGCTCGCAGCCGCAGCAGCATCCCTAGTTCTGTGTTCCAACCTTGGCAACTTGTCTGAGTCGCAGCTCGTAGCAGCATCCCTGGTTATGTTTTCCAACCTTGGCAGCTTATCTGAGTCGCAGCTCGCAGCTGAAGTTCTGAGTCACCCGCCTTGTCTGCTTTCCAACCATCAATGACAACTGAATCATAGTGCCAACAATCTCCCCCTTTGGCATTGATGGAAACCTAAAATTTATGATGCTGCAAGTGTAATCACCGACTGCTTGTCATCTACCTGAACTTCTCCCCCTTTGACATCAATGTCAAAGAAAACATGACAATACATCCCCCCCTATCAAGATGAACTCAGAAACCAACAAAGAAAACATTATGGAACCATCTCAGAATTACATCAGATATGCAATAAGCACAAACTCCCCCTACCAAAGTGAACAAGTTAGTTGGAATAAGATATGACACCCAACTTCTAGCGTAGATATTCAAACTGGATTTTGGATAAGGGTTTCGTAAATATATCAGCAATCTGTTCTTTAGAAGGAATGAAATGTAATTGGACAACTCTGTTTGTAACTTGCTCCCTTAAAAAATGATACTTGATTGGAATGTGTTTGGTCTTGGAATGAAAAAAGGGTCCTTGGAGACACTAATGGCACTTGTGTTATCACAATGAAGGGGAATAGATTCAACATATGTTACTTTTAGATCTGCAAGAGTTTGAATCATTCATAGAACCTGTGTACAACATGTGGCCGCAGCAATGTATTCAACTTATGTGGTAGACAAAGCTATGGAGCCTTGCTTCTTACTTAGCCATGCTACTAGTGAATCACCTAAGAAGAATGCACCTCCACTTGTGCTCTTTCTTTCATCCAAACAGTTTGCTCTGTCAGCATCTGAATATGCCGTTAACTAAAAGTTCTGATTTCTAGGATACCAGAGACCATAAGTCATTGTGCCTTTCAAATATTTGAATATCCTCTTAACAACTACTAAATGGCTTTGCTTAGGAGCAGACTGAAATCTACCTACCATACCAACAGCTTGCATTATATCAGGACGAGATGCTGTGATGTACAACAGGCTACCTAACATTGACCGATATGTTCTTTGATCAACATCTGGTGATACATCATCCTTGCTGAGTTTGCATCCAACCACCATGGGTGTGCTGACAGGTGAAGAATCTTCCATATGAAATCTCTTCAACATCTCCTTCAATTACTTCTATTGGGAGAGAAATAAACCTTCAGAACTCTGATTGATTTGAAGAGCAAGAAAGAATGACAACTCTCCTATCATTGACATCTCAAACTCAGATTGTATGGCATTAGCAAACCACTTAACAGAAGAATCATTAGTACATCCAAAAATAATGTCATCCACATAGACCAAAACAATTAATAAATCAACACCTTCAACCTTGATGTACAAATTACTGTCAACAATACCTTTCTTGAAACCTTTGTCTAGTAGATACTTATCCAATCTATAATACCAGGCTCTTGGTGCTTGTTTCAATCCATATAGTGCCTTCTTCAGTTTGCAAACATAGTCAGGATTGTCTGTCAGTTGAAATCCTTCAGGTTGCTCCATATAGACTTCTTCTTCCATATTTCCATTAAGAAATGTTGATTTAACATCCATTTGATACACTTTTAAGTTTTTGTGGCTAGCATATGCAAGAAACATTCTAATGGTTTCTAATCTTTCCACTGGTACAAAGGTTTCATCAAAATCCTGACCTTCAATTTGTGCATACCCTTTACAGACCAATCTGGATTTATTCCTCACAACATGTCCTTGTTCATTCATCTTGTTTTTAAACACCCATTTAGATCCTATTACATTCTTATATGTAGGTCTAGGAACAAGTTCCCAAGTATTAGTCTTCTCAATTTGATCAAGCTCTTCATTCATGGCTTTAATCCAATCTTCATCTTTACTAGCTTCATCAAAGTTTTTGGGTTCAACCATAGATAGAAAAGCAATCTGTGATTGCTCTGAAGCTTCAATCAATTTTCTTCTTGTCCGAACTCCTTTATTCTTGTCACCAATTATCTGACTTTCAGGATGATTCTTTTTAACAATTCTGGAAGGTGATTTTGTTTCTGTCTATTGATTTGAAACTGCCTGAATATTTGCATCTCCGTCATCTGACTCACAGTCTTCTCTTTCTGATTCTTGGACCTCTTCATCTTCAATTTCAATTGTATTCTCTGCATCTGGTTCACTACTGCTTATCTGATAATTTTTAACTGAGATTTCTTCGTCAATTTTAATGTCAATACAATCAACTAATTTATGCAATCTTTTATTATAGCATCTATATCCTTTGTCGTTTGTTGCATATCCCAAAAAGATACCTTCATTAGCTCAATCATCATATTTGCCAAGATGTTCATCATCATTTTTAATATAGCATTTACTTCCAAAGATTTTGAAATGCTTAATAGTAGCAGGTCTCCCAAACCAAAGTTTATAAGGAGTCTTATCACTGTTTGGTCTTAGACGCGCTTTCTTAAGAATATGGACAGCTGTATGAATTGCTTCTACCCAATAAATATGAGAAATGTTTTTTTCATTCATCATTGATCTTGCCATTTGCTGAACTAATCTATTCTGTCTTTCCACTACTCTATTTTGTTGTGGAGTCCCTTGTATAGTATATTCCCTTTTGATCCCATGTTTATCACAGAATTCTTTAAAATCTCCTTAACTAAATTCTCCTCCTCTATCAGACCTTACTGCCTTCAATCTTTTTCCTGTTTGATTCTCAATCAGAGCCTTAAACACTTTGAATTTTTCAAATGCTTCAGATTTTTCTCTTAGAAAAGCAACCCACGTGAGTCTAGAATAATCATCAATAACCAACATGAAATAGTTTTCTTTTCCTGTACCTTCCTTCCTGGATGGTCCACATAAATCCATGCGTACTAACTAAAGGGGCTTATTTGTTGATGTAAAACCTTTTGATTTAAACTGAGTGCGGGTCAGCTTTCCCATTTGACATGACTTACACACCGAATCATATGGCTTTGATATCTTTGGAAGATCCTTTACTACCCTATTGTTACTAAGTTTTATTATATGATCAAAATTCAAATGTCCAAGTCTCTTATACCACAACCAACTCTCATCATACTTGCTTAGATGACATTCTTCATTTTCTTCATTCAAAACATAAACATTATTTTCTATCCTTATGCCTTTTGCAATCAATTGTGCCGAGGGTACAGATTTTATCGTGCAACCTTTCGAATTAAAAACTACTTCACACCCTCTGTCGCAGACCTGACTGACACTAGGGAGGTTGTGTTTTAAACTATGTACAAACAACACGTCTTGAGCTTTTCCTCTGCCATTACTCAAGCTTACCATCCCTTTTCCTTCGATTTTTCCTGGAGCATCATTTCCAAAGGTCACATTTCCTGATTTACTTTCATTTAGAGATAAATTTATTTTTATCAACCATCATGTGTTTAGAACAACCACTGTCAATATACCAGAGATCCTTTTGCCTTTGAGCAGAGAGTACTAATCCACATTTGTCACTTTCTTTCTTTTTCCAAACCTTAGCCTTTTCAAATGTATAATTTATTCTCAGATTTGTTTTGTACTTCCTTAAATGATAGTCCGAAGCTTTGTGTCCAAAATTATGACAAACAAAGCATTCTGGCTCATTATTTAATAGATCAAGAGAGTTGATATGTTGATAATCAGTTCTTCTTTTAGTTGTGGACTGAATTGCATGATATCCTTGTTTCCTCACTGACTGTCCAACTCTGTTTTGTAGCAACTGACTCTTTGACTTCCGTAGTTGCATACTTCTAAATTTAATTCCACAATTTGCAATTTTATGACCAAAGTTAGAACAATAATAGCAATAACCATAGAAAAAATTTGGTACCTGGATATTGGTCTTCTTTCTGGGCTTGATTGCTTTGTCTCTTGCTGGCTATGTTCCTAATTAGATCTCAACTTATCTTTATTAATTTTGGTTAGCAAGGTATGATCATCATCTGACTGTCTGCTACTTGAACCACTTTCATAACCTAGGCCAGTCTTTATCAATGGAGATTTTGTTTACTCAGGATGTTATTCAGTTCTTCTGAGGCTTTGATACTTGGAAAATTTTGGTGATACGAAGCTTGAAATTTCTCCAAATCTTTTCTAGCTTTTACTACTTCTTCTTCCAGAGCTTCACATCTCAAAAAATTTCTCTGCTAATTGTTGTTTTAGAGTGTCTTCTATTTTCTTTGCTTCTTCTAATTTTAATTTTAACAGCACAAAACCTTCACTTGTTCCTTTACCACTCCTTTCAAGCTACATCAACAAATGTTTTTGTTTTCTCTTCTTAAGTCTGAGTCTGTCAATCTCTTCTAAAGCGCTGATTAATTCACCTTCCATGTCAATCATAGCTTCTTCATCATTAAGGTCTTCTATGGCCATAAGCATAAAATCATTCATTCTATCTTCACAAGATGAATTGCTATCTATATCCTCTCAGGAGTCATCATCATTTGCACACAAACTTTTCTTTTTACTGTATTTCTTAAATTTGTATTTCTCTTCATCATCAGGATTCTGATCTTTTTTCTTGTGAGGACATTTAGAGGCAAAATGACCTATCTTACCACAATTAAAACATTTAAAGGGCAGCTTGTCTCTATATATACCTGATCCTTTCTTCAATCTTCATACAAATTTTGCCTCAATCTCATATGCTCCAAAATCAATATTTTTATCTGCTTTAAAGGATGCTTCTCTAGTGACTAGTTTATCTGTACTAATCCTCATTTCATAAGCAGTTAGAGTTCCTAGGAATTGATCAATGCCCAGAGTTTTAAGATCATTTAACTCTTCTATTGCTGAAACTTTGGGGTAAAATTTATCAGGCAGAGATCTTAAAATTTTATGAATTAAGGATTATTCTTCAATTGTTTCACCAAGGCCCTTCATAGCATTCATAAGCTCTTCAACCCTTAGGAAATATTTACTAACATTCTCATCCTCGTTAATCTTTAGTTGTTCAAATTTCAACCTGTATGTCTGCAGTTTGACATCTTTTACTTTCTCATTCCCTTCATAACTGCTTATAAGTTTGTCCCACATTCCTTTGGCAGATACAATATGCATAACTTTTACAAATTCAGCTTCTGCAAGACCACTGAGAATAGCATTCATTGCTTTTGCATTAAAGGTAAATTCCAGTTTGTCATCTTTGGTGGCTAGTACAATGGGCTTTACATATCCAGTTTCAACTACATCCCATACATCAGCACCTAAGGACATAATATAGGTTCTCATTCTAACCTTCCAGAAAGCAAAAATTTTCCCATCAAACATAGGAGCCTTATTGATTGAATTTCCATCATGACTAGTCATGTTTTAAGCTCACAGATCTACCTTTAAATAAAAGGAACATTGTCTAATACCAATTGAAGTTGTTACAACTGAGAGGGGGGGTGAATCAGTTGTAATTATAACAATAATCAATTTATCTTTCCTTTTAAAAAATTATTAGCATTCATAAAATGATTGTCAAGATAATGAATAAGATAAGCAGAGAACTAGTAATCATCATTCACACATATGATGTACACAGACACAGATATTCATGAGGAAACCCATAAGGGGAAAAAAACCTCTTCTTCTTAGAATGATAAGTAGTCTTTAACTCCTATACATCAATTATCTTTGAGCACCAACTCAAGATGAGGCTACAACCTCTGTTTAACAAGCTACAACTTGTTGAGAGCACCAACTCTCATGTTTTTCTAGCACCCACTAGAAGGAAGCAACCACTCCCAATATTCAGGCATCAACCTGATTTACAGAGAAAATCAATCCTCCCAGCTAGCACCTCCCTTCCACCCTATATAAGAATTTTTCAGTCAATTATATTTAACTGGTTCATATATATCAGTACATGCCCTTTTCCTTTTTGTTCCGTGCTACTACAGCTTGGGTTTCTGGGCATTCTATTCTTCATTAAATCGAGCCACACTTTTTCCTTTTGAATTGTTTTCTTCGAATCATAGCTTCCTCTTCTTCAACCAGCAACCATTCCTCTTTATCCTCTCAATTCTTACTCTCATTTTTTTCCGCACAATTGGTTTTTATAGATGCTGAAGTTATATGCCTCGATCTCTTTAACTTCCAGATGTTCCAATTCTAAAACTCAAGCTGCTATCTCTATACCTCCTAATTCAAAAATTGGACTGTCTCTTTGACTTCCAGAGCTCACACGTTGTAACTGACTAATTAATAAATAAATAAATGTTTGAATGAGTTTTCTGCCACTGAAACTTTAGCAAAACAATTCTTTTGATGTTCATTAAAAACTCCCTTTATTTATTGATGAGTTAAATGCCCGCAAGATGTGTTATAAGTTTTAATGTTAATCTCATATGCCCGCAGTAGCTTAAATATGCAGCCTGTTTGAGTCGCAGCTCGCAGCCACAGTAGCATCCCTGGTTCTGTGTTCCAACCTTGGCAGATTGTCTGAGTAGCAGCTCGCAGCTGCAGCAACATCCCCGGTTTTGTGTTCCAACCTTGGCAGCTTGTCTGAGTTGCAGTTTGTAGCCGCAGCAGCATCCCTGGTTCTGTGTTCCAACCTTGGCAGCTTGTCTGAGTTGCAGCTCACAGCTGAAGTTCTGTGTCACCCGCCTTGTCTACTTTCCAACCATCAATGACAAATGAATCATAGTGCCAACAATGGGCCCAATGTATCACAAAAGAACCAAGGAGTAGGAGGAAGGCAACACTTCCCCAGGCCGCAACTCTCTGCCACCGTCTCCAAAACTCCCCTATCAAAGCTTAGACGACGAATTTTATGGTGGTTTCCCCATAGTAAAAAAATAAACTTTACTTACAGCGCTTTAAAAAGTGCCAAGAAAAGTCACTCGTGGGTCTGCCACAGTAAATTTGCGAATAAATCCAATACTCGCAGGTTCTGCACAACAACTATCGTAGTTACTCACGGGTTTCTGTACAGTGAAGTCGCGGTTATGCCGAAGCACTCGCGGGTCTCTGCACAGGAGAGTTGCGGGTATACTGAAGTAAGCACAATTTTAACAGTAGAGCAGACACGAGTATGCCGTAGCACACACGGGTATGTAGTATACTCGCGAGTTCACAACAGGAAAAGTCGTGGTTACTCACGCTTGTCTGCGAAGCAAAGTTGCGAATGTCTAGTTTTATGCCGAAAACAATGTCGATTAAGCCGTTGACGGAAACCTGCACAAAGTCTACCAAACTTGGACGAAAAATGTCAATCTGATAACTGGAATATAGATCTCCTTGAGGAATCCAAAAATCATATAGATCTACAAAAAAAACATCAAGAAACCCTTGAAATTTTTTTGCAAAAATCTACACAACAAGGTTAGGGTTAGAAGTAAAAATCTGCAGAAACATGCCCAGATCTGAAGAGAAGCCTAATGGCTACCAGATAGAAAGCAAATCTACAAAATAAACAATGCCCAGATGATAATAGTAATTGATAGAAAGCTATAGAAGGTGCTAGATCATAGCAACCAACTCTAATACCATGTCAAAGTATTATGGATATAGCTAAAATAGCTTACCTATCTAAGCTAACAATAACATATCAATGTAAATAAGAACAAAAAGAGAACAAGGAAAAGAATACACCATATATACTTGGTTCACCCAATTGGGCTACGTCCACGGGAATGTTGTATTCTTATTATCTCCATAAATCTCCTTCAATGTTACAAGAGAGCAACTACAAATAACCCCAATACAATATAGCAGAGCTTGTGATCACAATACCATGTGTTGATACTATCTATGAGCATTTACCACTATATGATATTGTTGTGATGGAATGATATGATGTGACTTCCTTGACCCTATTATATACCAAGAGATGTGGAGGAATTACTCTCACATATTGCATGTGGGATAGTATAATTCTCCATAATAACATCTCTTTATATAATGATGGATATCTAGAGTATACTTTACCATAATGAATATGGGATATAATGTATTATTCTTTTACATAAGATTGTGGATAACTTCCGACACAATACAAAGACATTATTACCTTCCAAGGAATATAAAATATTCCAATAGAGATGGGTTGTGATTGGCTAGCATCTGAGGGGGTTTGCTCCGATGACATAACAAGTTATTTATTTGTCCCTTATTTATCATTTTCTTGCTTTGGTTCATGAGTGGGTATGATCAAGCGCCTATTATGTCTCCTCTTGCTTTGAATAGTGGCAAAGCCTTTTACATCTTTACCCTCTCTTATGGGCTTCATTATGGATTACTAGTCAGGGGGACAATCTCAAAACAAGTGGCCATGCTCATGGATTTTGCGACATCTGAAAGGAATTTATTGTTCATGGTCTAGGAATTGATTCCATTCATTATCTTTGAAGGATATTTCCATGTCAGTTGAGAGCACTTGGGAGGCATTGATATAAACACAAATACAAACATAACAAGTGTACTTACCCGACTTGGTACCGTTTGAACATTTGACATAGGACCCCAAGGTGTCGCCAATGCTTGTTAAAGTTTCTTCCTCCTAGAACTCTAGTAGTTGGGAGTAGAGTCTTATATAGATAGGAGATTTTAAGAATCCTTCCTTATATGGATCAAATCTCTCCACCCAGTATCACATATACATTCAATAGAGTTGAAAAAGTATGGTCCTGCTTCAATAATGACCTCTTCATATTCTATGCAAGAAAAAACAACAATGAAAAAACCTTGTGTGCCTAACTTGAGGTCAACAGTTCCATTGAGCTTCCAATGGGTTCCAACCCACCATTTTAGCACTGCTTTTGAGAGGTACAAGCCTGCAAATTTTCAAACGATGCCATGGTCAATAATGTATTAGATTCTACCTCCAACACTTCCCAAGGAGACTACATGGCATGGAGTGTCACATGAATGATTTAGACACCGTGATTTTCTTGAAGTCCAAGTCTAACTATTGTGGTTGGGAAGGCTCCTTGCTTAGTGGCATCTCAATAGAGGCTGCATGGATATTTTATTTCATAGTTTAGAAAAATTGTGGCTTATGGTAGCTTGGGAATTACTAAGAACATCCTTGAAGGAGTGGCGATAGGGAACAACCTCTTCGGTCATGGAGGACATGGTGCCTCCCCATGCAATAGGGGTGGCCAATGAAAAATACAAGGAACACTGAGTGCAAAGAAAAAAACATAATCGTGAAAGCTCCTCCCTTTGTTGTCCATTTTATACCTTGTTAGAATTGCAACTTTTTCACAACTTCTTTATTATGTTGGTGTTTTAGGCCTTGTCCACCTCTTAGTTTCACTATGAAGCACATGTGATTTTGTTATACATTCTGCATAAGTTATTTTCTTCTTAACACTAACAACAATAGACAAGGAAATTTTAGGGGTGAAATTTAGCCCATGGGCTATTTTTTGACCTTTTTTTCCAAAAATATATTCACCAATTTATCTTTTTTTCAAAACTAATTTGCCCATATTCTTTGGGATATTTTTTTCACTATAGGAATCGCCAAAATTGTCCAAAACTGTCCATGGTATTGTGATCACAAGCTCTGCTATATTGTATTAGGGTTATTTGTAGTTGTTCTCTTGTAAGATTGAAGGAGATTTCTGGAGATAATAAGAAGACAACCTTCCCGTGGACGTAGCCCAATTGGGTGAACCACGTATAGCTGGTATATTATTTTCCTTGTTCTCTTTCTACTCTTATTTACGTTGATATGCTATTGTTAGCTTAGATAGGTAAGCTAGTTTAGCTAGATCCATAATACTCTGACAATCTCTCCGCCAACCCAAAAATTCAATGATAGAAAGAAACATGACTTAGTTGAAAAAGAGGAACATGAAGCATGTATAAAGCACAACAAACTTGAGCCACGGAAAAAAGAGGACATGGCATGGAGCAAAATCAAAATCTAGGGTTCACTCCCCCAACAACAGAAAATGCAAGATCAAGAAAAATAAATAGAAAGAGAGGATGAAACCATAGAGGGAATCTCATTAATGAGTTAAGTAACCACATATATGGATATGCAAGATATAAATCTCTCTATTTCAACCTCACGGTTTAATGAATATTACATTAAATGTCTATCAACAGAAAAGTTAGGTAAACTTTACATCTTAACCTTCAAATTAGCTCCAAAAGGTGGAAATAGCAAGACCACCTACCAAGAAGATCTTAGGTAAGATAAAGGGAAAAAAATCCAACTTGCAAGAGGCAAGAGAGCATCTCATCAACTCAGGACAAACCAAAGGTCTTAAGGAGAAATATCTTCTTCACCCCAACCGAGTTTAACTATGTAAATTATGTCATGGAATAAGGGGACTCAACTCACCTAGGAAATAAAAGCATCTCAAAGTGGAAACAAAGAAGGAAAACCTTGGCATCCTTTTCATTCAAGGAAGAAAGTGTTTTGATACATACATTTAGTCACTTTCTTAGAGGATTTGGTGGGGCAACAAGGCAATTGGCCTAAATGCACGAGGTTTCATGGGTGGATTGGCAATCTACAAAATCCAAACTCTGTTCATATTAGCAATTTAGTAGCTTCCAGATGGTTGTTATCGACCATTTCATGGTTATTAGATCCTCTGCCTTTGGATCCCTCACCAGTGTTTTAGGAATGACCAACTCCTAAAACACAGAATCTTTCCTACAAATGCCTCGAGGAAGAAAAAGGAGGAATCCACAGGATGGATGGAATTTGCACCATATTTACAGAAAAGATTGAAGAGCTTCAATTTATAGATGCCACCCGTAACAATGGCATCTATACCTGAAATAACAAGAGAAGAGGAATCCATCACATGCCATACAATATAGTCGCTTTCTTATATAGAAATAAAATAAAATTTTGGACAAAAGAATAGAATAGGTCCCCCATCTTGCCAAGTGCACACTTTGACTATTGGGAAACTTTGGTAGCATCTTTGAAAATAAGAAAAAAGTTTCCAAGTGCACACTTTGACCATTGGGAAATGTTGGTAACATCTTTGAAAAGAAGATAAAGTTGCAATTATGTATGATCAAAACAAAAGAGGAAATCATGACCATAAGCATGAATGAAGCCTTGTGATAAAATAAAAGAGACCTTCACAACTAGTTTGACCTACAAGCTAGGTAAAAGGAGATTCACTGGAGTTGGAAATTGTGTATCTGCTTGTTGAAAGATGGAGATAAAAACTCCAAATTCTCATAAGTCAACTTTGAACCGTAGAAACACTAATAAGATTATGAACTTGTGGGAACCTAATGGGTAGGAGCTCTATGACTAGAAGGATTTGGAAGCACAACTCAATTCCTTCTTTGAAATATCCTCTTCGATTCATCCATCAAGAGGCAAACATCCATAAATAATATCACACTGAACATGCCATAGCTAATCATTGATGAGAAAAATAACTCCCTGATGCATCATGCCACCATGATAGAAGTTGAGGAGGTGGTGAAAAAAATGGCACTTTGGAAAGCCCCAAGCCTAGGTGGTTTCCTTATAGATTTCTTTCATGGATTTTGGGATGTTATTGGGACTAATCTCTAGGCCGTGGTTGAATGCACAAGCGCCTCAGGTGACATACTACAAGAATTCAACGCCTCTTTCCTTTTCCCTTTTCATAAGGAAAATGGTGCTAACAACGTTGATAAATTTCACCCAATTGCCTCATGTAGCCTAAAAAGTCATCTTGAAAGTGGTATCCAACCATCTTAGTTCTCTTCTTTATAAAATCATCTCCAAAGAGCATGCGAGCTATGCAAGAGAAAGACAAATCCTAGATGGCGTCGTTACTACCCATGAGTTGATATACTTCATGCAGAAAGGAACAACCTTAATAATGATGATCAAGGTAGATTTGTCCAAGGCCTTTGACATTCTATGTTGGACCTTCATCTAACAAATGCTTGAAGCCTTTGGTTTATGTAAGGTATGGATCCACTGGATTACGTCGCAGTGTTGGAAAGCATAGCCACCATTTCTAAATTCAAATCCTTAAAGCATGTCCTTGACACCTTCTTCCTATTCTAAGGAGAGTAGCTAAATGATTCCATATCCTCTATTTTTTTCTTTCACACTCATCTCACTGTCCAAAGACATATTAACAAGACTCTTGGTTTTGGCATTAGAACACTCTCCCCCCTCTACTTTGGTACCCCCCTTAATTGAGAATGTTTGAAGGAACCTATCATGGGAACCACTTTTCACAAATATCAAACAAAGGCTGCATAAATAGACATTCATATATCTCTTCCTTGTTGGTTGTATACTCCTCATTAAGCTAATTCTTTATACCATCCTTGTCTTCAATTTTGTAGCCCTAGTTAGGTTTATTAGAATCCTTAAGTGCTTAACTGACATTCAAATAAGTTTCCTTTGGGGAGGGCCCTTGTTGGAAAAAAAAGGGCCTATAGTGGGATGGAAGGAAATTTGCACTCTAAAGACCCTATGAGAGCCAGGACTAAGAAACTTAATAAACCACAATGTTGCTTTAGGAGGAAAAATTCTTTGGATATGGTTGCTTTCCCTGTAAGCATTGTGGGGAAAATATGTCTAGCCAAATATGCTCAAGGAATTGATGAGCATGAATTATTATGCTTGAATAACCTCCTAGATGGATCCTTCATTTAGAACCACATTGAGGCTCCCTTGGATATGATTCATCATAACAACTTCTATAAAATTAAAGATGAGAAATCTACAAACTTTTGGGAAGACTCTTGCTAGTAGATGACCTCCTTACTCCTTACCAAAGAAACATGCTATCAACTTTTGAGCCATGACTTCCATGAAGTAGGCTAAACAAAAGTTCACCACTTTTGGCAATATCTTAATCAAAAGCATCCATTCTCTAGATAGAGAGTGGATCAAGAACGATTCATGGCCAAAGACTATCCACACTCAAGCCAAAGATGAACTATGGGAATCCCTTTAAACAATAGTTGTTCATGGAAAGAAGGTCTAGATATTACTTCAAGATGGGGTTATAAGGGATGTGACAGTTACATGGTTTAATAAGCTTACATGATAATATTAGAGGCTTTGAATGGCAATGAACCCATAAGTCTATGTAATCACATATAGCAAGCCTCTCTTTGTCCTAAAGCAACCTCCTTATGTTTGGTAGTAAAGAGATTAATCCTAAATCGGGGAAAACCTTTAGAAAAGAGGGTGCTTTGGCCCATCCAAATGCTCCCCATGTGAAGGAAATGAAGAACCAACATAACACATCTTAAATCAATGTAGCTTCTCTTGCTCTCTTTGGGATTTGGGCACCACCTAGTTGAAAACCATATAGAAAAGGCAACTCTCTATTATTTTCACCTTGTCCAATCGACACTCAGAGCCATGCATAAACAAGATAACCAACTATGCATAGAATGTATTCGCATTACCCCTAGCCTAGTAGATCTAGAAAGAAAGGAATAACACGATCTTCAAGGACAAACCCCTATAATAGTTAAATCAATGAATGATGCTGGAAAGGAGCATAAGAGAACCCTCTATGCTAAGAATTGGCCTTTAGAGGATCTTCATTGGGAACCCATTGCAGTGAAATCATGGTTGGTTGGGGCCTAGAAAAATAAAAGTTTATTCTCAAGCAAAAAATCCTCATGGTTAGAGTCCTCTTCCCCAGTTCTTTGTTCCCACCCTTGATAGGCATATTCAAGCTAAACTTTTATGGCGCTTCTAAGAGCAATATCGGATTCTCTTTTACTTTGGATTTCACCTCATCGACAACAACAACTTTGTTAAGATGTAAGCTCTTAAAGCGGGTCTTGTTCTTGCCAAAAAACATAATTGGTCTAATCTTCTCATTGAATTAGGAGAGTCCGTAGTTGTCATCGAGTATATGAGCAAGCTTTTAAGAGGTGCAAAGCTGGAAAATGTCTCAATGTACTAGAAATTCACTGGTGCCTTGACAAACATTCTCCACCTGATCAATAATCTCAATATCAACTCTTTAAAGCATATGTGTCAAGAAGCAAACAAGCTTGCTGACCGGATGGCCAATGAAAGTTCAAGACCCTCCAATGAGGAGCTTGAGCTCACCTATTCCAACATAACTAATAGAGATATTCTTCATGATTGCATCCTCATAATTTTGTGGGACATGGATTCTTTTCAAACAATAAGCTCAAAGAATGTAACCCAAGATGTAGTGACATGAAGAGAGGACAACATATGGAATGAGGGTGTGTGGGACCAGGGCACAAGATATACGATAAACTATAAACTCTGAATTCCATACTTCACATGCGATGAGGGTATACAAGAATGTAGGGACTTGGCACGATATTTAGAGATGCAAAGATGCAAGAATGTAGGGGTTGGATGTAGATATGCAAAAAGGTAGGGACATAGAATACATGGAATGCATAGAGCTTTACACTCCACACTAGATGTAGGAATGCGAGGACTCTAAGCCGATTATAGGATGTTGGAATGCAGGGACTCCAAATTGGTTGTATAGATTGGGGAATGAGGGGAAGGCAACGAGATTACACATTCTGCATGTAGAATGAGAGAATACAAAAATGCAAAAGAAAGAAAGAAAAACCAGAAACTAGGCCCCACACATTTCATTGGATTGCAAAATGTGGTAATGTGGGCAAAATGAAGGCAACAAGATTCTCTGCATGTAGAATGCAAAAATGTACAAATGCAAAACAAGGAAAGAAAACTCGAAAAATAGTCTCCGCACACTATATTGGATGCAAAATGTGAAATGTGGGCAAAATGACAAGCAAAATTTTAAAGGTTCCTAAGGTCACTTTCATGCCTTGTCTACTCAAATATTATGTACTTTTATCTCATTGGAAAAAATATTAAAAAAAGTCTTCTTACTAATAAAAATAAACAATGTAGAAAATGAAAAAACATTTTCTCTTGCAATGCACAACCTTTTTTCTTTCCATAAAATACATGTATTGAGGAAACCCATCGGACACTTCCCTTCATTCCAAGAATGGAACCCATGGTTGAAGGCCAATGCAACAATATACTCGTTGAGAACTAAACATGCCATTGTGGGAATTGATCCTTGGTGGAATTCTAACACTTCTTTGAATAAGGTGAGCTAGACCAAATTGACATAAATGCACAACCAACAAAAATAGTATAATAATCTTATTTGCACACTATTTAAGATTAGAAACACAATAATTAGTTTTTTCTTAATTAAAATCCCATAAACCAACATTGGTCTCAACAAACTAATTAAATTTTCTTAATTACTAATATTGGTCTCAACAAACTGTAAATCATCATTCTCATTCTCATCATTAAAACAAAACACAAAATATCATCATTCTCATCATCAAAACAACATGTAAAATATGATACTAACAAAACTAAAATAAAACACATGATACATCCACATAATTCAACAATATAAATAATTTTCATCTCATTCATAATCATTAAATTTAAATATCATCACCAAATTCAACTTACACTTAAATTCATCTCATTCACATGAATACCAAGAAACTTTTTTCTTATTAAGAAACTTTTTTCTTCTGAAAATAGAATTTAAACTTCACTTACCGAATGAATCGACTAATTAGAAAACACAGCCCACTCATACTTAACGTGTCTCGCGGGCTACCGCGTTATCCTGCCATAGACCCAACACAAATTAGAAAAGGTTATTCCTAAAATTTTCCATTGAAATCTCATACAAAATTGGGAGGCGTTATGTATCATTTCAAGGTTTCCATTCATTGAAGGAATGATTGTCGGGCCAGGGTTTCAACGCACTTTCGCTTGTATGTCGGATGGATTGCGAGGACAAGGTAAAATTCGATCCATGATCCAAGTTTGCGTCACAGCTCTGTCTAAATTTAACATGCGCGTGCTTTCGGGATTTGGTGATAAAATCAAGCCAGATCGATATACGGCCATATGTTTCAGCAGCTTTTGCCCCATAATAATTCGACAGTTCAAGATTTAATATTTTCGTCCAAATCTTTTCGAAAATTTATGGTATAAAGGCGTACAAAATCTCGTGTTTTCCCTATGTTGCAGGTATGTTTGAAATTTGAAGCAATTTGCTCCATTTGTTAAAAAAAATTGAATAGATAATATTTAGACTTAGTCTAATCGGTCTACGAATTGGTCATTAACCCTGTAGTTTAAGATAGCGGGAAGGAAAACCCACATTTTTACTTAAATCGAACGAAAATAATTTGGATGGATGAAATTACATACACAATCTGGCTGCAGGACGGGTATTCAAAGTTGGCAAATCTATTTCATCCATCCAAAAATTGCAATCCTGGGAAAGATTGCCTCGCCAGATTTAAAATGTTTAGCCTTATGCTTCATTTATTTATATTTCTCTTGGTTTTAAATTTTGAATGATAAGAAAAGACAATTTTTTGGTTCATTAAGCTGGAAATATTGTTAATTATCCCAGGATTGCATATCCGGGGCTCTCACAGCCTAGCGATTCCGATAAAACAGATTAGCTATAGTAAATCGTATGTGCAAAAAAAACTGGTTTATGCGCAGCTAAATTTTTTGAATTAGATCGTAAGATACTTCAGTGACTGCTAATTTAGGGAAATTTATTTGCCCTTAGACTTAAAAGATTGTTTAAAGATTCTGCTATTGTAGTGAAATTTTATTGACCTCAGTCTACAAAGATTTGTCACGGGCTAAAGAGTCTGCTCATTTAGGGAAATTTAAAAGATTTGTCCAGGGTAACGAGTCTTTTAATTTAGGGAACTTATTTGTCTTTTAGAATCTGGCATTCTCTGACAGAGAGTTACAATTAAAACTTATGTGCATTATAAATGAACATAGATACATGTTAACTTTAGATTTATCAAGTATCAAAACGGTTTAAGAGATGTAATTTTTTTAATCATTTAATATGGATCTAGGCTAGTTATAATTTCACTCAGCATAATAAAATTAAGAATTCAAAACTCATTCAAGTATAGATATGTAAAAAATACAGTTTCGAATCCTGATTATTGTCAAAATATTTATATTTACATTGTAACAATACTTATATGAAAATATCATTTTTTAATAATATTTTTATTTATATCTAATTGATATCTCTTTTATCTTTCTACATAATAGTTTTTATATATTAAGTGTAGATATTGAATCTGTCTCTTTCTTTTTTTTACATGAAAATCTGTCTCTTTCATACATATATACAGAGATATTTTTATTTCAATTTGTATTTATAATATTTGTTATAAATATTATATTTTTTAAAGTCGATACATGATGACATAAGCGTTATCCACATGATAAAATCTCTAACATACTGGGCAGTTTTAGAAGCAATTAGCTTAAGCACAAATAATTGTTTTAAAAGCAGATCAAAATTTAAGAGATTGCAAACTTCTTACAAGAGCTTTAACTCATTTTACTTTATAAGCTGAACAGAATCATGTATGGAATGTTCTCAGCTGGGCAGACGGCTCAGTAAGGTCCAGAGTGTAAGGGTTCGATTTGGACTGTGCAGAAACTTGAAGAAAATAGCAGAAATAATGGTGTTTTTGGGGCTGTTTTTCTTTTAATTCATTGCCAGCGGTGTTATCCAGTCAGGTTTGTGAGCTAAACTTGTCAAAATTTGAGCCATGAGTATTTGTGAGTTGACTTGTTACCAGCAAAGTTTGACTTGTTTCTATGTAGTGAAACCTGGATCTGTTCCAGAACTTCTTGGTCTGGGCAGCAAGCCGAGTCTAACTTGCAAGTATGGATCAAACTTGAGAGTCTGTTAGGATTTGATCTTTAGATCTTGAATTATTAAAGCAGTACTTTGTGATCTTTCCATAGGTATTAATTAGAAATTCTTTAAGGACAATTTTCTGTTTTTGTTTGCCTGAATCTCCCTAACTTGTGGGAGTGGTCTGTGGTCTAAGCAACTGCGACCCAAGGGCATCTAAACTGTCAAAATCACCTGGGGATCTCACCCGGCCCAGCCCACACCAACCCTTAGTATATCTGGAATTTTTTGGTGTCTCCTCCCATTACTGCTGAGTTTCGAACCCTGAACCACCTAACAAACTGAACCCCTCAAATACTAACCGTGCTAATGGGACTTGACAAGGACAAATTCTCTTGGAGATGAAGGGTCAAATGACTCAAATCATATTACCAACGTTTTTGTTAGATGAACGGTGCTAATGGGACTTGACAAGGACAATTCTCTTTAAGATGAAGGGTCAAATCATATTACCAACGTTTTTGTTAGATGAACGTGTAAGAGGACCAGTTGAATTCCATTACCAGTGCACTTACTACGTGTTACCCCTAAAAATGTCTTGGCATTTGAGAATTTGCTGAAGCATGGCACTGCAGCATGGATCCAATTTGTGTTGCATATATGATGGCAGAGAAGGCAGTGTTATTGTGGCATTTGTTATCTCTCATGCCTTTGTTGCAGCAATAGAGCTCATCATTGATAGAGGATGCAGATCTTTGGTCAATTCTCCTTGATAGAAAAGCCTTCAATAGATGAGAATAGATTGCAAAAAAGGCCAGTTTTGTGTTCTGGGGAAAATATAGCAGAATTCAGAAACAGGTCGAAAGAAGATGAATCAGGATTACAGGCTGGATCTTGTACTGCTGACTTTTGGTTACTACAAAAATTCACTGGGCTGCAAAGAGAGCTGGAGTCTGTTCGTTCAATAGCAAAACTTGTCATTAGACGAGAAAGGATCAAAGGTAGGTTGTTTTCAGATTTTCAAGAAGTTGAAGAGCTTAACCTTTTGCCTTGTGGAAAAACACTTTCAAGTATTTGCAACATATGCTTTCTTACTGGAAAGCCTTGGAGGATAATTGTTATTGGAAGTTTCGTGTAGATATGGACCTAAAAGAAATCCACAAGAAATAAGGTAACTTGAATAAAAGGAAGATTTGCAGCTCATAATTAATTTATGTACAGGACTGCCAGCAGTATAACCTAGACTTGAGGGTCGAGGCATATATCCTAGACCATGTTAAGGAGGAGACGATATCAGATGTTCATATAGCATACAAGCCAGAAAGCTAGACACAGTAGTAAAGGGTTAAATGACCAATGATGACCTATTCCAGCATGTAGAAAAAGGTAGACATTTCAGCGTGGTTGCACTGAGTGTAACGAGGTGCTTACAACCCAGTATGGGGGAGATGTTGTAACGTTTGTCACATTTGTCACGTTTGTCACATTACGTTACAACCCAGTATGGGGGAGATGTTGTAACATTTGTCACGTTACGTTACAACCCAGTATGGGGGAGATGTTGTAACGTTTGTCACATTTGTCACGTTTGTCACGTTACGTTACAACCCAGTATGGGGGAGATGTTGTAACGTTTGTCACATTTGTCACGTTACGTTTCCATGTCGGCTCATAACTTATGAAATTTCATGTTCGCTCATAACTTATCAAAAATAAAAAAAAATAATTAAAAAATTAAAAGAGAGGGATCCAATTTCTTGAGGGGTAATTTTTTTCTTAATGTGTAAAAAATTTAAGATAAAACAAAAAAAATTACACCTCAAGAAATTGGATCCCTCTCGGTGCTTAATAGATCCGGGTTTAAGATGAATCTATGCTGGTGTTAAACCCAGTGCTGCCATGAGAGGCATTATCAGCAAGCATGAAGGCATAATATGAGGAACACTCCACGTATAATGGCTCATGACAGCTGCATAGAGCACATAATCAAGAGCGCACAGTTTGCAAGGAAATATACCCAGCAGTGAGGGCGTTTTGGGTTAAAACTTAACACCTTGAAGACTTGGTCAAACAGCAAATAATAAGGAGATGTCCACCTTGGAAGAAGGCACGTGGTACAAGAGAACGTGATACAAGAGAATTTTAGAAGAGGAGCGACCGCCTTTGTTGAAGGAGATGGATATCTTTTGTGATTTAATAGTAATTCTTGGAGGAAATTAGTTGGCCTAGGACATTCTTGACTTAATAATATTTTATTATCAATTTAGTTGAAGAGAAGGCTATATCTCACTTTGCAAATCTTAAGTTTAAGTGGAGAGAGATCCCCCTTGAAGGCCAAAGAAAATTGTCATTTCCAGGTACACAAGGGAGGAACTGGTGAAAGAATGTTCAATTTGCTGGGCTATTAATCACATTTATGTCAGGGCTGCCACATCATTTTCTGCTGGTATATTTCTGTTGTTTCAGGGCTGTTACACCTTTTTTGTTGGCTGTCTTGGGATATTAGAGAAGGGTTTTATGAGAGCTTTCATCCCTCTAATCCCTTGACGTAACCAGAATTGTTAATGAAGATAAAAGCTGCTGTTCACGCATATCTTTGATGAATGTTTACTGCTCTCTTTACTTTGATGGTTATATCATTATTCATATGCTGGTTGGATATGAAATGGCATTGTTAAGAGCTTTTCATTGATTGCACCGAGAGGAGCGAGGTGCTCTACAGCCCAGTATGGGGGAGATGTTGTAATGTTCATGTCTAACAAAATAATTAAAAAATAATTAAAAAAATTCATGTCGGCTCATAAAATAAAAAATAATGAAAGTATTTAAAAAAATCCATGTTGACTCATAAAATAAAATACTATGAAAAGTAATTAAAAAATCAATGTTCATCTATAAAATAAAAACTTAAAACTTAAACTTAGATCTATCAATCGAGAGAGATCAAATTTCTTGAGAATAAAAAAAAAAAAAAATAACACCTCAACAAATTGGATCCCTCTCAGTGCTTGATAGATCCGGGTTTAAGATGGATCTATGCTGGTTCTATGCATCAATGTGGTTGATTGGAGAAACAATATTTATAACTTATGGATTTTTCCTTTGCATTTTGAGCTTCTTTATCAAATTTGGTTTTGACTCCATTTGCCCAAAGGACAAGGCACTTGGTCTTGCTTGTCTTCTCACCCATTTATTTTAAAGAAGTTTGTTAGACACAAATCACTCATCTAATTTTCAGATCTTTTCTAATAGATAGATTAGTGATTTGATATTAGGGAAACCCCCTTGTGTTGGAGGAGAGTCAGCCTAAACTGAAGGGAGATTCTTTTGAGGTGACAATGGATAGAACTTCCAGGAGTTCCCCTAGGGTTTGTACTTGGAAGAATGGATTTATCTTGTGTGCAGATCTATGATTGGTGTCGTTGTCAGGGATAAATTTCCTTTTCTGGATTTAGTAGACATGGCTACAATGATGTGATGAGATGGACTTGGTTGAAAATCTAATTTTCTGATTTGGCATTTCCATTGGTATGAAGAGCTATGAACGTAATATACTTTTTGGATATTATAACAGTGGTTTTTTTGAAGATTTGAAAGGAGAACGATTTGGTATCATCATTCCAAGAGAGGTTGTGTGCTAGTGTGTACCCTACTTCAAATTTCTTGGGTATTTCTGGACACCCACATTAAGACTCCTCCAGGATGGGCCAATCATGTTCCAAAGTTTCATGGTGACACTCATTTAGCTGCACGATATGTTGAATTAGTTAGGAATTGCATTTCAAAGTTGGATGTGGTGCATGAAGATGTTATTTGTAAAGTATTTGCAAAATCTTTGGTAGAGGATGCGCAATATTGGCTTAAAAATCTTTGTAGTCTACAGCCACAGGAAATATCTTCATTGGAAGGGCTAATCAAAGCATTTTGCAAGTATTGGGATAGTAGTTATAAAGAAGAAGGATTGGTGATCTAGATGAAGCTTGCCAAGATAAAGAAGAAAATCATCTGATACCTAATGCTTGAATATGAAAGAAACCCTTTGGTTGTTCTCTTGGCTAAAATCAAAGACAAGAATTAAGACTTGAGGTCCTTGGTCGGTTGTCCAGGAAAGATATGGCGGGCTTGATCAAGGAAAGCTCGGAAGTGATTCTTATGAGGATAACCAACATGATCCTTCATTGCCAAAACCATTCATGCATGATATTTCAGGGAATAATGACGAAGACCATGTTGTAGCATCTCATGATTCCATTGAAGATCAAGCATATTATGATGATGAAGATAAGGGTTTGGTAAGTCATTTGCCTTTTCAAATTTCTGAATTTAATGATGAAATCATTGATGATTTGAAGAGCATAGATATGGTGTTAAAATCTCAAAATATGTGCACAAAGTTCACTGACAGATTTTGTCGAACACTCAGTTATTCTCTGATGTCAGTCTTCTACAGGAAGCAAAAGCAAGTACATTTCTCATGTATTAAATATCCAAGTACTGTAAGCAGATATACACAAACTAAGCCCATTTTACAGGGGAAAGAAGTACATAACTGCAGACTGTCATAAAAAATCAGACACAGGAAATTTGGTCAAGGACCCTGGAAAAACCCCCTAAGGGGAAAACCAGTCACAAGAGAGTTTTATTGAGCTTATTAGGAAAATATCCGAGAGTACAACAAGAAGTATAAAACAGCAGAAAGTACACAGCATTTACTCAGTCACTTTGCATACATTTTATTGGAAACTGTGCCAAAGAATACCCAGTCAACAGGCCCAAACTCCTGCCTAGAAATCAGTGCCTAGTTTTCTACAGTACAACCTGTAGAGTACATCTTTCTCTGACAGCAGAAATACACCTCAAAAACAGTGCAAACCAGAAGAATAAAATACAGCAGTATCACCTTGATTTTTGTGCCCACAGGCTGCCTCGATTTCTGTGCTGTACGTCCTCACTTTCTCAGCTGTATGGGCTTCTTTTCTTCTGCTGTATGGACTCTCTTCTCTCTGCTGCAATATGTCTGGGAATGCATGCCCAGCTCCTTGGGAAATGTGCTCACACTTGCTGCAAATTGAAGCTGCTGCTGTTCTTGGGATTCGTGCCCCTCTCACACTTAGGGAAGTGCGCCCCCTCTAGCTCAACCTTCTCTCTGTTTCCCTATTTTATCAGCTCAACCCTTGTCGGAGGGACCATTCGGTCCTCATAAATGGCATCATAATTAATATAATGTACTAGTGTGTTAAGGAGATCTGTTTAAGGAGATCTGTTGGAGTGGGTGTAACCGCTCCAACCAACTTCATTATGTACAAATACTAATTCAAGATGAATAGAATGCGGTTAAGCGCTTGCCCCAACCTCTGTTCCCCTTGCTAGTTATTATATGTGTTCTTATTCTCTGCTGGAATGCTGTGTTGAAGTCTCGGCTCTCAACATCTGGCGCCGTTGCCTCCTCCACTCGGCTGGGTGACAGCAGCAGCGAGTGGGGTGGCTCAAACCTGTCTGGGGATGAAATGAAGGGACCTTGCAAGAAAAAGAAACGTTGGTGATGCTCATGCGATTAATGCATGGTTGAAAATACTCATAAAAATCGACCAGTGTCTGCACATACGAAAAACAAGATTGACAGATTAGGAACTTGTAAGTTGGAATGTATGATCATTGACAAAAGATATGTATGATGCTTTAAGAATTATCTTTTTTGTGATCATGGTGAAACGTTAAAGTTCTATCTTTGTCGATTTTACGTTGACTGCCATAATGAGGAAGTTGGCTTTAGGTTCCAAGGCAGCAGGTTGTTTCAGCGCAGGATACTCAGTTGCAGAGGGAGATGACTGTCCAGATGCAGAGGGAGTAGGATGGCTTCTGTGATAGAGTGAGCAACTACAATGAATGTGATGCTTGAAGACAGATGTGATGTTTGCATCGGGTGGACATTCCTCTATTATTAGCCATATGACTTGGTTAGGGTGAATGACCAGGAGGCAGGGCTGTATCTTCTCTCGGACACCCTGTGATGGGGTGGGCAGATTGACTCTTGCATGATGAGTAGTGTTGATGCATCGAGCATTCCCTCAGTATTAGCCATGTGACTTGGCTAGGGGTGAATAGCTCAGAGCAGGATAGTGCCTTCTTCCAGACATCCTGCAATGGCGTGGGAAGATTAGTCCTCAGTTGCACACACTATCCTCCTAGAGGTTGAGCATCAAGCCTTTCCCTAGTGTCGGCCATGAGACTTGGCTAGGGGTGGGTCAAGTGGGACATTGCCTTCTCTCGGACACCTTGTGATAGTGTGGAGAGATTAGTCCCTAAGATGACTCAGAACGGGGCAGTGTCTTCTCTCGGACATCTTGTGATGGGGTGGAGAGATTAGTCCCGAAGAATGCTCGGAGCAGGGCAGTGCCTTCTCTTGGACACCCTGTGACGGGGTTGGGAGATTAGTCCCTAGATGTTCACTCATGCAAGTGCATGGATTTAGCCATGAGACTTGGCTAAGAGACCTTGAAACCATCAACTTGAAGCAAGCTCGTGATCAACTTTTCCTTGAGATGATTCATTGAAGACAAGTCATGGCGTGAAGCCTTTGAAGAAACCCAAGATATGTTTGAGCAGAACAGGCAAGAAGAATACCTCCCTCATTGAGAGGGATGATTGCAACATCGGTAAGACATTCTCCCTGACACAGAGAGAATGATGTGACTCTCCTTGAGGAGAGAGAGGGAGTTGGTAGTTCTATGATACTCCTTGATAGACTGAGTTGAGTCGATCTATTGTGCTCCTCGATGGATTGAGTTGAAGCATGACACTTATCGATGGACTGAGTTGTGTTGGAGTCACTGGGTTGGTGCCCAACAACCCTTGGGTTGTAGCCCATGTGGTTGGGAGACTCATGGGTTGTAGCTTATAGAGGACGTCATGTTGGTCGTAGCCACATGGACGTGAGAAGACCTTTCTTATGATGACGAGATGTTCAAGATAAGCCGTGATGCTTAGATGATGTCCATATGTGTTCTAGCATGATGATACCTCCCTAGCTAAGAGGGAGTGTTGGTGTTGTAGCGTCCTGAGGTATCCTCATGACAAA
Organism: Larix kaempferi; assembly: GCA_027924585.1. Taxonomy (NCBI): domain Eukaryota; kingdom Viridiplantae; phylum Streptophyta; class Pinopsida; order Pinales; family Pinaceae; genus Larix; species Larix kaempferi. Next base: position 9,365,939 of record BSBM01000252.1, read on the forward strand.
AGAACGTCTATGAACCCTCCGGAAAGTTCTAGAAAGGAAACCCCCAGAAAGCCCCAGAAAGCATGGAAATAGAAAATGAAGGTATAAATAAGGACGCCTATCTCATTTGTACATCAAGCAATTTGCTTTGCTTTCCAAGACAAGTATGCAGCTAAGGAAGAGAAGGATGCAACAGCGGAAGAAGACTATTTTATGGGTTTAATATCTTTGGGTTTATCTTCTTCTTATATCTGATATACTTGTATCTTGAATCTATGAATAAGAAAGGTTGGCTAGGTTTTTTCCGAGTTTGGGTTTTCCCAGGATAAAATCTGTGTGTCTCTTTGTTTCTGTGCATGGTTATTCTTTCAATGATCTTTATTTGTTTCCGCTGCAAATAATTGAAATTATACTGCTATTATAAAACTCTAACAAGAAAGAAATGAGAAATAAAACAGATTTGTAGTGTAATGAATTAGCACAAAAACCCAAATAAAGATTTGTGAATTTAGAAGCCATTTGGGGTTAGTTCTACTTCTGTTGCTTTTGCTGCTATAAAATAGAGTAAAGCAGAAATAAAACTATTGAAATCAAGCCTAAAAATAATGAAAGGAAAAAAAATATACCTTGGTTTGATTGAGACAAAAGTCTGAAATATGATGGCAGCCTTAGAAGGTTGAGATATCTGTTTGAATAAAAAAAGAAGGAAAATGAAGAATTAAAGTGTGTTGGTTGATGAGATGGAAGATATGACAAGTGCCTTAGATCCTTGGGTCCTTGGGCTCATGGGGTCAAACAAGATAGTTGTCCTTGGGCTGTTTTGATGGTACTTGGGTTGAGACTCCTGAAAAATATAATGTTAGCTTCATCCCAAGACTTTGGGGTTTGTAGAATTCTGTCCAAGGAAAGGTCACCCTTGGGTATACACTTTCAGCAAGATATCTAGCATATACTCCAACAAACACTAAATTTAACCTGCAAGACTCAGAAAGGAAGCTACATACAAGCAAGCTAATAACAACTAGAGAATATATAAAGTTGAAGAGATTTTCATTCACATTTATTCTAAGGTAATTTTTTACCTATCTATGAACTAGATCATCTAACTTGACAATGAAAGAAATAAAACATTATACCTTAATTTTGAAACCACCACATGTGCCTCACAATATGAGAAAGATCTCCACACACACCAAGAGTTTTGAGACAAAAGAAGTTCTTATTCTCTCCAATCAACAACAAGATACAAATGAGAGGGAAGCCTGTTATACATAGTGGAGGCTCAACAAACTCTCCAATAAAATAATAATATCTTGGGATAAAGCCCTAGATCTATCCTAGGGAGGATTAATTTTCTCTTGATATAGTACAAAAATAAAATATGAGGTGGTATGACTAATCAACCTCAAAACCCTAACGAAATGCCTAAGAAAAGGGGGCGCACCTCTAGATCTAATGGTTAAAGTATGTGATAAATACAAATGGAGCTAAATAAAGGAGAGCGCTCATGGCATGGTCAAAATCATAACAACCTCCATCAATTTGCACCAAAACCCTAGTGTTCACCTCAATAAAGGTGGCACATCTGGCACGAGAAGGCTTCTCAATGTGCAACGTCCAAGAGGAAGTGGTCAAATAATCAATGCATGGATCTCAAGTAGAGCGCTCCTCCTCAAATGCATGCCATGTGGATCTATGGTCCAATGGAGGGTCAAAACTGTAGAATGCTCCCTGAATGTGTCAACAAACTCCTCAAAATGTGCTACATGCATTCCCATCATGAATGTAGGAAATGATGCCAAGTGTACAATGAACTCCTTAACTTGTTCGAATGATCCAAGTAATGCAAATGAAGGTCAATGAAGTGCACATCACTCCCATGTGTCAAGGAATGCCATCAATAGTCAATGAAGAAAGGGAACTATCCAATGAAGAAGTCTCTAGGCACCATGTGCCACTCTAAATGTGAACAATGAAGGGGGCGCACCACTCAACATGTGATAGGCATCATCAAAAGTATGCAACAGATCAATATGCTAGGATACCAATGTACCAAGGGGGTCATCCCAAGTCTAACTAAGAAATGCTTCCAAATATGAAGAAATCACATGAAACAATTAACAATTATACCTTTCTAATGGCCCAATAACTTAATGTTCGACCAAATAAAACATTAGGCATTGCTAAGTTTTGACCAATATTAACCCTTATTACATGTGAAAACCCCTAAGCCAAGTTGTATTCCATAGATTCCTAAGTAAAGGGAGGGTGATGAAATGAATGCGATATTTAGGGAGGAAAGGGGGTCTTTGTAAGTTAATCATTATAGCAATGAGTGTTAGGCCTACCCCTTAGTTTTCAAGAGCAAGGGGTTAAAGATTCTTCTTCTCCATGTGTGTCTTATGAAAGGGGGCCCTTTTTACAATTAGTTACCTTGCCCTTGCACCCATTTGTTCCCTTTTATTTTTTTTAATGTTTTCAATTTTTTTCTTGGTCCCTTTTTCTTTGGATTTGCTTTGAAACCATGGGACTTAGGGAATGTACTTTTTAGCAAGGGGGCATAGCTCATGTACTTTTACATTTTAATTCAGTAGCATCAACCTTAGAGTACTAGACTCTTTTAACTTTGATTTCAGTATTCATACATGGTAATAGTTATGAGACCTTGAAGAATTACTAATGATAGATCACTAAGGGGAAATTGATGGAAATGGATGAAAAGGCTAGTGAAATGAAAAATGGTTAGGCAAAATGATGTGAAATGAATGAGACATCTACTTAGTTCACTAGGGGTACAACTCAATGTTCTAGATGACACACTTGTCTAAGGAAATTTTTTTTATGACCAATACCATGACATAGCTTAGAAACCAAAAATAATTGTGTTTATGACCCACTGTCTAAGCATAAAAGTAACCTCCTCTGATCATATCAACATAAAAATAAAACATTCTAAATGTTGACAAGGGAGAAATGAATCATAGCACAAGCATATTTGAGAGTATATACATCAATGACATCAAGGCACAAGAAGAATCTGACCATGCTGGAACAATATTTGACCAATGATCGATGGAAGACCACAGATCCCATGTCTGGAACAATGTCTGTGAATCACAAACCAAAACTGATCAACATGTCACCACTGTTGATCTAGGGGTAACAGAAGGCATAGATGGGATTCAGATCATTCGTTCCTTCATGAAGATCCTATCTATGACACAGATTAAAGCATGATGGTGGAAAATTGGATTTGGCATTCTCCACATAGATTCAACTTTGAAGACCATGTCATAAGGCATAAATAAGTTAATCCAAAGCCTATTTTTGATGATTTTGAACAGCCATATTTTTCAATAATGGGGCTTTCTTGGGACAGCATAAAGGGCACTTTTTTGTAGATAAAAATGCAGAAATTTTCCAGCCATTGATACCTTTAGTTCTTGTCCAAGTTATGTCCAAAGTTCCAGTTGGAAATGATATTTTTGGGACTGTCATACATTCTGGACAGCAGCATGCTCAAGCTTGGATTTATGGCAGGGATCTTAAGCCTCATATGCAGCAAGCCCTAGGTCATGGATTTTTATACTGTTTCAGATCTGATCTGTATTTTCTTGTTTCATCTATATTTCTGATTGAAGATAGCCAAGAGGGGCCACAATCTTCTTGCAAATTTTTAGTGGAGCCGCCTTCAATGACCTTCTTGCTTGAGGGCATGATAAATGATTTTGAATGGTTACCCTATGATTGTATCAAGGAGGATGATTACATTGGCCACATCAATCGTTGGATAGAAAAGGCTGGAAGCAATGACACATGCTATCGTTACAAGCTTATTCTAGATTATAACCTTGAAACAATGAAGATTCTACCCTACGTTTCACTGATGATAGATGTGTCCTTTTGGTTAGTGACCAAGCACAAGGGAAAGATTCATGGTTTTGATGAGCTCATCAAATGGTTGCATTGGTTGTTTGATTTCAACTAACATGCTCATATTCCTATGTTAGGGTAGGATAGGATGAATAAGCTCTTGAAGAGCATTCTAATAGGAGAATAAGCTCAGCATCTAAGAAACCGGATTCGTAGGAAACCCCACCCGTGTCCCGAATCGGTCGAATCGGACACGATTCGATGTGAATTCATGTCCGATTCGACTTTACTTCGAATCCGAATTCGGGACACGCTTTTAAAACGAATTGGACACGAATTTAAAGCGTGTCCCGACTGTCAGACACGAAGTCGAAAAACAGGACACGTTTTTTGCGGAAAAGGCGTCCGGGTTCACTTAAAAACAGAATTTTGCCTTTCTTTTTGTCATTCGCAAGGAAGCATTTGGTTGAGAGTGAGTTGTATGTGCAGGTGAAGGAGATTTGAAGGAGATTTGAAGGCTATCCATTGTTTCCAAGCGATTCCAAGTGCATTCCGGTGGATTTGTGGAGAGGATTGCAAGCTCAACCATCACACAAGAAAAGGAATGTCTCAATCAGCTAGGGCAGGAGGTAGGGGGCAAAGGAGAGGGAGAAATGCACCATCTAGGGCCTCCCCTCCTATTCCACCAAGCACAAGCGGTTCTCCTCCTCCGTCAAGTGCTCCATCGGCTACTAGTGGAGCTCATTCTATGGCTCCACTTAACCCTGTTTTAGCAAGACAACAAGCCCAAGAAAAAAAATACCCTTTGTGGAAGTATGTGACAAGGAAAGATGGACCTGGGGCAAAGCTTGGTGGGGGAGGCAATGTGTCTTGGAGATGCAATTTTTGCAAGCATGAGTTCATGAGCACATATTTCCGGGTTAAGGGCCATTTGTTGGCCCTTCCTTCTTGTGGGATTTCTTCATGCAAAGCGGTGACTGTTCACCAAAGGAGGGATATGGAAAGAGAGGATCATGTTGGCTTAGGGAAGGTGGCAGCAGCAAGCAAGAAAAAAGAGGATGATCCTCTTCCATTCTTGAGGAAGTCCTCTAGCACCAAGCCTCCATTTCCACCTAGCATTCATGGGCGTGGGCATGGGGATACTTATCAAACAAGAAAGAGGCAATCTACAGGTGGTCCAATGGATAGGATTTTCCAAAAAGAGGCGCGAGAAGAGGTAGACCTTACTATTGCATTTTTCTTCTACCTCAACTTCATCTCATTCAATGTTGCACGGTCACCATTTTATTTTGAGACGGTTAAAACTATCTTGGAACGAGCTCCAAATGGTTATGTGCCTCCTGGTTCAGAGAAGCTTAGAACCACATTGTTGGTTAAAGCAAAGAAGGAGGTAGATAAAATTCTTGAGCCAATTAGATCAACATGGCCCTCATCCGATGTGAGTATTGTTTCTGATGGATGGACGGATCCCGCACGCCATCCACTCATCAATTTCATGGTATCTTCCCAAAATGGACCATTGTTCTTGAAAGCGGTGGATGCTCTTGGGGAATACAAGGATGCACAATTTATGGGTGATTTATTCATCAAAACCATTGAAGAAGTAGGTGTTGAGTCATGTGTACAAATCATCACGGACAATGCACCTGTTTGCAAGGCTGCTGGCATGATTGTGGAAGCTAAATATCCACAGGTATGTTCATTTTGGACACCTTTCATTTCTAATTTGCTCATTGTTTGAATTTGGTCATTGCAATGTTAGTGTTGTAGAGTCATTGATACATGCTTTTATTGCTCTTACAGGTTTTTTGGACACCTTGCATTGTCCATTCCTGGAATTTAGCACTGAAAGCCATTGCTTCGGATGTGGCATGGATTGACAACCTTATTGAGGATGCACGCCATATCCGTAACTTTGTACAAAACCACACAAATGCCCTCACCATCTACAAACAGTACACACAGCTTTCCTTGCTGAAGATTGCAGATACTCGGTTTGCTTCCTCATTCATCATGCTCAAGAGGTTGAGGGAGGTCAAAACCGCTCTTGGGTCCATGGTGATTTCAGAGTTTTGGGCTTTTTGGAGAAAGACGGATCAGGCTGCTTCACAAAAGGTGAAGGACTTGGTGTTAAATGATGGTTGGTGGGACACGGTGGATCTTACTATTAAGATCATGGAGCCAATCATTTCTTTGTTGCGGTTTGCAGACACGGACCAGCCCATCCTAGCAGAGGTTTATGAGGGGTGGGATTCCATGATTGAGTCCATGAGGTCCATTGTCATGGAGAATGAGTGTCCCGAGTACGGGACATCGGTAGAGAACTTATGGACCATTATTCGGGATATTCTTATCTCCAGGTGGGATAAGAATTGCACACCTTTGCATTGCTTGGCCCACTCCTTGAACCCCAAGTTCTACACTCAGGAGTGGCTCACTGGTGGATCGGGGGCCTCACACAGAGTCTCTCCTCACATGGATGCAGAGATTGCAAATGGAAGGAAGAAAGCACTTAGACGGCTATTTCAGGATAGAGACATGCTTGAGGAGGTGGAGGATGGCTTTGTAGATTTTTCCACTGGCACTGGGATATTTGGAGGCTACGATGTGCTTAGAGATAGGGAGGGTAAGAAACCCTATGCTTGGTGGGCAACTCATGGGGCAACATCCCCTATTCTACAAAAGTTAGCCTTCAGGGTCATCTCTCAAGTTACATCATCCTCTTGTTGTGAGAGGAATTGGAGCACATATGGGAACTTGTACAATGTGAAGAAGAGCAGGCTTGAGTAGTCCAGGGCAGAGTCGATGGTGTATGTGCACTCCAACCTTCGTCTTATTTACAGGAAGAGGGAGGAGTGGGTGAAGGGAAAGACAAAGATGTGGGATGTCTTTCCTGATGCTATGGGTTTGGACAACAGTATTGAGTTGGCATTAGAAAACATGGATCTTAATGATCCAGTGCTAGAGCCGGTCACTTTTGATGATAGTGATCGTATAGAGGGGTCATCCTCCACAGCAGCAGATTCAGATCGTCAGATGGGTAGAGAGGAGGAGGGGGAGGAGGATGAGGATGAGGATCAGGGCAGTGGCAGTGATGAGTATGTTGATTCAGGCATGGAGGAGGACTACTGACATATGGGATTCTCCCATCTTGATCCACCCCTTTTTGTATTTACTATTAGTCTATTTGGCATTTGCCAGTGCCCAGTGGCATTCTGACATATATGTATACATTTTGATTTTGATGACTTAATGAGAAATATGGTTCCGACATGCATCTATGTGTCTGATGTCTCATTGTGATTTGTGAATGACAAATGTGAAATGTGTTGTGATTCGTGAATCGTGATTTGTGAATGACAATGTGTAATCATAATCATTAAGGTGTTTTTATTCTAATTTCTATTGAATATTTGTAAATGTTCTAGTTTCTAAATATTTTTGGATCTATATGTCTATATTTTTAAATTTTAATATATTTAAAAAAAATATATATATGTATATAAAACGTGTCCTGATTCCGGGGGTCACCGTGTCCGTGTCGGACTCGTATTTTCGTGTCCTACGTGTCTCGTGTCCCCGTGTTAGGTGACTTAGCTCAACATCTATGAGCATTAGTTTTCAATTTATTGTCATTTTGGCATCTTGGCTTATGTCCTTATCCTATGTAAACTTTAAAGCCAATACTTGTATGGTATTTATTCTCTTGGGTTGCAGTGTGAAATGAGGATAAGTGAGATATTATTGCTGTAATTTAATATTTCAGATCAGTGACACTGAAAGTTCACAGGGAATATATCTAGAAAACCTCAAGATGGAGGTGAAATTTTTGAAAATGGCATTTCACAAATTTTTTACACCAAGTTGTGGTTTCAAAGCAATGTTGAGAACTGGGTTGTTAGATTTTACCTTGTTTAGCTCATATAGGCTTCCCCACAGCACCCTAGGGTATACACAGTCCGTAAGTTTTGCAGTAGGTCCAAGTAGCATCAGTGGAAAGGGTGCACATAATCAGTAGGTTCAACAGTAGGGCTGAATAGCGGTAGCAGAAAGGGCAAATTTAATGCAGGTCCATATAGCAGCAGTTATGGCAGTAGTTTGGCTACATTAAGTTAAACTCAGTTTGCTTATGTTCCTAATTTAACAAGTTCCAGTTTCTAGTTCAGCTTTCAGTTTAGTTCTGTTTAGAACACATGCATGATCTATTCTTAGATAGGGTGCAGAACCCTAAGTTGCCTTGATATATATATGGATACGATTCCGGTTTAGGAGATATCATATGAACAGTCAGAGCGTTGCCGCCGGATCTCGCACCTTGTTAACGCAGCATAAATCTATGCTACTGCTCGGTGCGCCCTTGGGGGCAAGTCTCGAGTCAAGGCTGTCACCTGATCTTGACTCCTTTGTTTAGGCCAACTCCTAACCGAAGCCAAGGGGGGTAGTCCCTACGGAATGTTTCTAAGGCTATTAGAATGTTTATGGTAAAATTAATTAAGGATGTTTTTAAGGGTTTTGATTACAAAGTCTGATTTTGTTTGCAAAATAGTTTTAAAGAAATGCTTTCACCAGCAGAAAATGAAATGACCACCGATATATAGAGATAACACAACAAGCTATTAATATTAAGCAAGATATGAAATAATTTTTGTTGTGGACCAGTGCCAAATGGAGTCATTACATATGTAAAAGATGCTGCTGAAAGGAAAAGTTTTGCAAGTGTCTCTTGTTTGATTTTAAATTATTAAAGGTTTAAAGTTGTTACGGGAACGACGGGAAACTCCAGAGATACCATGAGGTACAAGGTGCAATGTCCGGGAATTGAATGAAGGTAGCTCCTCACGAGGACGTGTGGGCTGGAATGAAGTCTCTAGGGTGGTGTTCAACAGTACACCAAAAAGGGTGTAGCCTAACTTTGCCTTGAGGTTGCCTCCCAGTTGTTCTCGCTTCTTTTGAAAAATTTGCCCACGCAAAACTCAATAATCTTAGTGCCGGATTTTCAATATGTGAGGGGTTGTTACTTTTGTTAAGATGAGTTATTAATTAAAATGTGAGCATTTAAAGAATGGTCACAACTCTTTCTGATTTCCCACAGGACCAGGCAAATGCCCGCAAGGGGAAAGAGCATTCTTTGAGTTATAAACCAAATGTTTATTCTGATTTACTTACAGAAGATAAATAACTGAAACAAAAATGTTATGCTAATTACTACAGGCAAAGAGTCTCTTTTCTGATCATCCAATCACGTACTCAGACAAAGCCCTTTATGTGATGGCGAGAGCATGCTTCGGGAAAGCAATGCCGATTCGTTACTTTTAATCTGCTTTGCGAAATGAAATAAAATCAAAGTAGAAATGAATTATTTGTAAGTATACAGTCCTACAGTGAAACGTGTTTTGTGTGTTTGTGTTTCATTAGAAAAATTCACACCATGAAAATTAACACTGCGAATCCCCCCAGGGGGGATGGGGTGTGAGCACGCTGTGTAGCCCACTTGCTCTCGTTTAAAAGATATTACAATATTTGCTCAAAGAAACTGCCACTTAGTCCATTTAAACTTGGATCTAAGGGCTTACAAAATTCTAGAATAAAAGCTTGAAGAAAGAGGGTCCACAGAATGTCTTTTTGGCACTTTCTGGCAAAAAACGACCAGAACTTCCTTCTCTTTTTCTTTGGACCTGCTAAAAACCAGCAAGTTAATGTGATTAGAATATGATGAGAAAGATGAAACAAAAATAAAAAATTTGAAAAAATTTGTACTTGGAAACTATTTGATTTTTTTTTTAAATATAAGTACAAAATTTAGCTTAGATCTAGTGAGAGGTAAAACTTCTTGAAAATGCTAAGATCTAACTATTTTAAATATGCTAAAGATAAGTAGATCTGAAATAATATGCATAAATGACATAGATCTACTTCTTAAGCAATTAACAAAACATAAATTGAAAGAGGGGGGAAGAAAATTTGTTTGAGAAGATGGATGAAGATCTCAAGCCAAAGCTAGATCCTTGTAATCGTTCTTGGAAAGCATCTGAAAGCAAAGTGTTAGCAAAAGTAAGGTGCCCAAAGAGAAGAAGACACAACCGAGTTCCAATCCTCTTTGTAGCCTGTGATCTGCAGCTTAAGAAACAAAACTTGCAACAAAAAATGTGAGATCCAGTGTGTTAGAATGAAAAGAAAACAAAAGAGCCTAAATATAACCGAATATTGTTGGCTACTTCTAGATCTCTTTAAATCTACTCACAAATAAGCAAGTTGGCAACCGCAAATGCTTATTTCTATAGCACATAAACTAGATCATACATGTAATTGAAAACAAGAAAGAAAAACAAGACACAATATCATCTCATAAGCTCAATATCCAACACCAATGCACAAGATGGACCTCCAAAGCCTTTCAAAATATATTCAAAGTAGCATCAATTACAAATTAGCAGAGGTTCAATGCATCCATCATGAATAATGGAGCAAGCAAGACCTTGCTTATATAGCAAAATGAGAGAGGGGGAGGTGCACTTCCAAAGATAGATCCTCTTTGACACTTGGAGAAATGGATTGATACACTTGGAAAAGGCTTGTTGACACATGTGATAGGTTTGGGGAGGTTAATGACACCTTTCTTTAACCATTTGACACTTTTCAACCTCCACTTGACACCTCTCCAACCACAAATTCGTCCCCCCCTTTGGTGGATCTCCAATCTCCAATCAAATCATCATTTATTTGCTCAATATTCTCCCTGATTTGATTGCCAATCAAAGGAGATTTGATTCCAACACATTTCCTTGATCCGTGGGATTGGGATTTTGCCTTTATTATGTCTTTTTTGTCAATTAAATTGGTCTTTTTGGCCTTTTTTGAGTAAATATTAATTTTGGAGATAAATACTCACTCAAAACTTTTAGTAAAAGTGGGTTTATGGGTTAAATGGGTGCGCTGGCTTAGAAAATGAGCATCCACTTGTCAAATTTAACCCACAAACCATACTTTTATTACATTTTCAATTTTTCCATTTAAACTATTAAAAAATAGTCTAATTTTACGGGGAAAATATTTTTCTCGGAAATTAAAAACAAATCCTAGGGGACCTAACACATGTCCATATGACTCAATATTGATGGCTAGCATGTAAAAATACATAGACACTTAGGCTTTAATAACCTCCCAAGGTTTGACCACCAAGGTAAATACTCCAGCTTTGGAGGTATGAGTGAAAAACTCAGGAATTATACGCCATTGAAGTGCAACGCATAATTCCTAAGGAAAAAACACTCTAGAGTACCACATTGATAGATAAACCTAAGGTAAGCCAAGCCTCTTACAAAAAGGACAATGCTAGACCAACTTATTACAATAACCCCAAGGGGCATGGACATGCAATTTTTTAAAAACGGGCCAAAAATGGCCGACTAAACTTTTGAATGCTGACAATGAACAAGTACATTGTTCCAATCTTCACCGGCTCACTTGGCAACCAACTAAGTACAACTTAGGTGGTAACAAGGTAGAGGGTGCAGTTTTCAAGGAAGAGGATGCATGCTTGCATGTCCAATTATTCTTCTGGTTGAGGCACACTTATCCGTGCAGCTAGGGTGCACCATGTAATTAGACTAGGGTTAGGGTTTGACTGAGTCACCTTGGGAGCTTCATGCATCTGACCAGATACATTGCATCTTCCTGTGTCTTATTTTATAAAAGTGATGTAAGATACCACTGTGTTGGTTGGCGAGTTTATTTTTTGAGCTCTAGCATTAGAGTTTACTGTTTTTCCAGATTTAAGAAAAAAATATTTGAGAGCTTTGTTTTTCCATGGATTTTCTGTTAGTGTTTCCAGCAGCATGTGTTTGTAGATTAGCATATTTGGAGATCACTGTTTGATAGGGTTTCAGTTCTAAAGTTACCTAGGGTTTAGTTTTTCTTCAGTGCAGAATCTGCTTACCATAGTTTGAGAAATTTCAACGGATGTGTATGGGGAGCAAAAAAATTGTATATATTACTGCCCTGCTGTTAAGATCTGTAGGAATAAGAGGCGGCGACATGGGGCTTGGGTGACCATCACTTCTGTTTCGAGGGCTGGTTGGAATTTGAGATTCTACAGAGGGGGGTGACAAATGGTGTATTAGAAGATGCTTGCCCTAATGGTGAAATTTCAGCATTTATTTTTACCTTCTTGGCTTTAGCCTCATTGAAGGCATCTATGACCAAGTTTGCTTGGTGTCTAACATCTCCATCTACTCTTGCTCAAAGAGTAACTTCATGCCCGATAATTCCAGCGATGTTGTATTAAATCTATTTATGCCCCCATTTCTAGATGGCAATGGTTATATTTTGATCTATTTGTAGAAACTAGGGCTTCCTCACAATTATTCCATGCAAAATTTCAAATCTCTCCCATGGCATTTTTGCCAGTCCTGGGCTTTTCTGGAAAAATTCTGTTAGGGTTTAGGGCATTATGGTAAATGTTTTTTGCTAAAAATGTAGGAAAAAACACCCCCCAAAAATATTTTTATATAGTATTATTAAAAAAAACTGAACTTTAAGCCCTAATGGCCAAAACCCTTACAAAAGCAAAATAATGAAGTATAGAGCGTGGTTCTACTTCCAGACATGATTTGAAGGCTGAGAAATTACTGACTGCTGTGAAAACTCAAAGCTCTGTCTGGAACAATATTCTGTAGATGATGCCTTGTTGCTGCTGGAACTGTGATTGTGAAGTCCTTGTTGCTGTTTGTGTGCCAAAAACCTGCTCCATATGGGTAAATAAATTGTTGGTGTGGATGCCCTAGATATCCCACTGTCTTTGTTTTAGTTTCAGGTTTCTGAGAGTTGTGGTTGAAAATCTGCAGAATTATTATTGCGTATTTCTCAAGATTTTCACATGTCAGTAATTATTGCATACAGTCAGTTTTGTTGTAGTGAGTAGACTGTAGTACGTGAACAGTGAGCACTTGATTATCATCAGAAAACCTTTTGGATTTTAAAATCACTAGACTATACCAGGTTTCATCACAGAAATGGATTAATTTCTTCAATGAGAATCTCACTAAGTGTAGCTAATTCAAACAAACTGGTCTTCATTTTATTTGAGAATAGCAGCTCTGTTTTATGTTTAAGGTGTTAGTGGAAATTTCTCCTGTGCACAAGAATTTAATGCTTATGCTTTGTTAGATTTTTGTGTTTTGGTTGTGTGTTTTTTTTAGAATAATTATCTTAGTGTGGCATCCAGACATTATGGAGTTCCAGCTGGTTTCATTAATTAATTATAACTAGTTTAAATTTCGATATGGTCACATTGCTGACAAATAGGAATGCACATGCCTCAATGCCAATCAGTTGATCTGACTTGTTTGAGTGACTGGGTGTCAGTGACCACACAAGCTCAGATTATGGTTATTGCTTTTTCAGTAGTTACCACAATAGAATTTAATTTCCTAGGCTTTGGTGCGAGTGTGCTTAAATTTCAAGTGTTTTATGCATGAATTCTTTTCCAGTTCTACTCATTACGGGGCTGAATATTTTGATTCTTAATTCCTTTTTCATTGTCATTCTCAGTTCTTGTTTCACTGTCTTATGCATAGGTATTTGAAGAGGGGAGCAGGCATCGCCTAAGCTTGATTTACAAGAACTTCAATCTCAATGAATCAGGGTAGCAACTTCTATCATGAGCATACTTGTTAGTTTAGTTGTTCAAAACTGACAGCTATAATGGCAGCTACCGGTCGCAGGTTCACCAACTGTAACCTTTGTTCACTCTATTTTATTGTTTATTGTGTTTTGTGGTCATTCTCCCCAGATTTCTTATTGTATTTGGGCCTTCATCACTGTTACTAAATATTTTGAACTTTCTAGCATTCACTCCAACCTGTTTCCTGTGCAGTTTCTCCTTTGTATATTGGGGCAAAAAAATGTTGGGTATTTAGTAGCTAATATTTGATACAATGCCTAACTGCAGTGGCGTTGTGATGAAGCCAAATGAGACTCTGAGGCTTATTCTTACTGCAGTATTTGGAATTGTGTTTGGATTTTTTATTGGCGCTTCCTTGCCAAGTATTGGCTTTTCAAAGGTAACTATCTTGGTTTAAGCAGCTATAAGAATTTGGTTCAACAAGTGTCCTTTTAAACTTAAATAGACATGCAGACACACATACACTTTATCTAAATATGCTGTTAATAGATTTAATCTAGTTTGTATCTGAACTCTAGCCCTGTTTTCTTACATTGCAGATCAACTTTCCCTCTCTGCTATCCACAATGGAACTTCCATTTCACGAGGATAGGAATTCAGGCTTAGCTACTCAAGTTATGTTGAATTATGCATGGACTTCTAAGTCTGGTACGAAGGTCAATAGCTCTACATCGACATCTCGAACTAACAGCAGCTCCAAGGTACACTTTACACCTGTATTAAGGTCTGTTTTAGGATTTTCTTTGTAGTTATATTGAAATTGGACACAAGTTATCCTCATAAGTCCCCTCCTTATGTGAAGTTACTAAATGTCTTTTTGTTTGATGCCCTTCCAGTTCCTTGTCATTGTTATGTGGGAAATTTTCTGCTATAATTACAATGTAAATGAATGGAAAATTCTTAAGTGTTTTCTGCTATTCCACTGTGTTCTTTAGTGCTTATAGGGACAGCAAATGCAAAACTGCCCACACAGTTTTCTGGAGTTTTTAATTCCATCGGAGGTATAACCAAGAGATGATCTGAAAAACAGATTAATGTTGTGTACCCTTTCAACTTCATGTAATATTATTGGGGATGAAGTGCAAAACTGCCGATACCACATTTGGTAGTTTCATCTATAGCAATTTCTAGCTAAGTGAGATGAGTTATAAATATTGCATTGGAAGGAGTAGCTAATACCATAGGTCATTCTCATTTGAAGTTGTACCTCATATCATGAGTTGTAAGTGCTTTGCACTTATCATTTGGTCATCACTGAAACTTTATCAGTTGATTTGCTTTTGGTAGGAATATATGTATCCTATCTCATGGAGCTTTGTTTTAAATAGAGTCGAAATGAAAGACTGCTTGCATGAAAATCTTGCTGAATGCTGCTTGGTTCTGCTTCATATTTGATGATGTCTCGTGGATTGGTTTTTGTGGTGTTTTCCATGATTTTGAGACAATTATGAAATTAGTAACACCTCCAAAGTCAAGTTGATTAAATGCATCAACCTATAGTGATCAATAATAGAGGTCAAGGGTTTTGCTTCTAAATAATGATGAGGTTTTGTACTCCATCACCATGTTCAATCCTCTTTGGCTGTGATGTAGTCGCTGAAAAGCATTTAAGTGTTGCAAAGTTTGTCATGTTCATTCTGGTAGATAAGATAAGATAATTTTATTAATGTCCACAAATGACCAAAAATTAGTTTAACTGGACTCAAAAGAATAATATGGTACTTACATACTAAGGGAGTGTAAAAACATCTCCTAAAAGCTGAAGCTAAGAAAGTATAGAATGAAAGAAGCTAAACTTTTGTATCAGAACAGTAACTGGAATCGTAATCATAACCCTAGAAACAACATGATAAAAGGGTATATAATGTATAACATCCGAAGCATGTGCATAATAGGAGGGGAAGGAGGAACCCCCTACACCAACATCAAAAGAGAATAACATGGAAGGTGAAGAGGAGGGTGTCCCTGCAAGACCATCAACCAAACAGAAGGAACCAATAAATTGTTTAATGAAGTCCTCCAGGAAGAGCCTTGGATTCTGAAACACTGGGAGGAAGTTGGGAGTTAACTTTGGCTCCTGCTAGTGCTAAAACATTGTTGTCTTTTGATAGAGTGGCTATCCAAGAGCTGAGGAGGATCTCCCACAATCGAATGATGCCTTTCAGGTCCCCATTTGGCATGAGCCCTATTATTGAATGTAAGATGGTCCTTCTAGCATGTTGAGTTTCAATGGATTACTTGTATAAGTAATGTCTGGTCTTACATGGTATCTTACAAACTTGAGGTTTTGCATTGTTATTGTTGTACCAAGGTCTATTGAAAAAGTCTAGGCCTGCTAAAATTAGATTAATTGATAATAAATGCCCGTTTTGTGACAATTGAGACACAACCAAATCCAGTCTTTCTTAAGGTAAGCATTAGGTTTAAGTTGGAAACCTAAGTACTTCAGTGCCTCTTTCAGAACAACCCACTTATATTTAAAAATCTCAGTAAAATATTCATTGTGCTAATCAACAACCTCCACACAAGAGATGGAAGATTTACCCAACATTTATCATCTCCTCGGTAGCCTGACAAGAAATTTCTATAATCTCCATATTCTTTTCAACATTGCTTCTTGACCCATCACAATAAATTAATGCCATCAACAAATAATAAATGGAAAAGAAAAAAGGACCCCCAACGTTGATACCCTTGAAAAACCCAGTCCTCTTTGCATCTATAAAAGCTCTGCTAAGCCTTCAGCTACAATACAAAAGAGAAGTGTGGATAATGGGCAACCCTTCCTTAGCCTCTTTCCAGGTCCGAAAAAGAAAGGAGCAGACTAATATTAAGCTATTATTAAACATATTATTATATAAATAATATTTGATTGAATAGAGTATCAACATCAATATATCAATGTTATAAATAATATTAATGTTTTTGGATATTTGTTATTAGATGTTATTGATATTAAATATTATTATTGTTGTCGTCTTAAATGGAGACCATTAATTACAGGTATCCTAGAACAAGAGTTAAATCCACCTTCTTGTTAAGATTATAAGATCTTTTTTCTATTTCGAAAGCTTCTTTAACTAATAAAGAAGTGTAGTGGGGAGGAGGTTTGGCAAGGGCTCTTGTTTCGTCAAAACTAAAAGAATGTTTGGGCTCTCTTGTTTCATCAAAACTAGAAGAATGTTTGGGCTTATTTGAATGTTTGGGTAAGCATGAGTGTAAATTTCCTTAAAATCTACACTAGAGTTAATGTATGCCAGATTAATTAATTAAACCCAATTGCCACAGTTAACCACACATGGATTTCTTCATTATGCAACGGAAAATAAATACTGAAAGAAATATAGCATCATTCACATCAATAGAGACAACACAATCTTTTTGGGTATAAACCCTTGGACAGAACCCAAGATGGGAAAACCGATGCAGCAGTCTGAGATGAAATTTTATTATGAAGATATGAAACAAATACAATCCAGAAAATCGATTTACCCAACCTGGCAAAATCGACCCCTGTGAGTCACTGAGAAAACTGGAACCAAACTGTACGGTCCCTCTGCGTAGGCGTACGGCCCTCTGCGTCAACTGTACGGAATCCGTACGGCTTTCACACGTGCAGATTGTTGTACGACGGACGTACGACCTGCTATACAACCTCTGCTGTACGGTATGACTTCCTCCTCTACTGATCTGTACGACCTCTCTCTCTTCCTGATCTCCCTGTCGATCACTAGAAGGATTCTCCTCCATCTTCTCTGCAAACTTCTCTCTGCAACTTCTCTTTCTCTGTCTCTGTCGGAATGTGTGTCCTCTCCACCAAATCAATCCTCCTTTTAACTCAATGGCCAAGCAAAAAACCTAACGTCTCACTATAGATCTATGGATGAGATCCTCCGGTGAGATCAATGGCCAAGATTAGATTAGCCATCACTTAAATATTTTTCACTTGTACTTTATATACAAAAATGTATATTTGGTCCAACATGTTTATGCAAGTGACTTATGAGGTTTAGAATAAGATCCAGAATCAGGGTACTAGTCAATTGTGAGAAAATCCACTGCCTTGTGAATTGTGTCCAATGTAGGGTAGTTAAGGATTGAATTGGGGCTAACCAGTACCACAAATGAGCTTGATTGATTAATATGACAATGTCAAGGGGTTCAAGCAACCCAAACAAAGATCAAACCACATGCAAACTCAACAGTCCAAGAAAGTCAAATTAGCTTGGAGAAAGATCAGTGCCTTGGTAAGTGGGCCAAATGGAGTCGGATGTCCACCAAATTGTAGATCAGGAATGTTGAGGTATTGAGGTAGGTGGATCTAAACCAACATAGATCCATCTTAAACCCGGATCTATTAAGCACCGAGAGGGATCCAATTTCTTGAGGTGTAATTTTTTTTGTTTTATCTTAAATTTTTTACACATTAAGAAAAAAATTACCCCTCAAGAAATTGGATCCCCCTCTTTTAATTTTTTAATTTTTAATTTTTATTTTTGATAAGTTATGAGCGAACATGAAATTTTATAAGTTATGAGCCGACATGGAAACGTAATGTGACAAATGTGACAAACGTTACAACATCTCCCCCATACTGGGTTGTAACGTAACATGACAAACGTGACAAACGTGACAAATGTGACAAATGTTACAACATCTCCCCCATACTGGGTTGTAACGTAACGTGACAAACGTGACAAATGTGACAAACGTTACAACATCTCCCCCATACTGGTTGTAACGTAATATGACAAACGTGACAAACGTTACAACATCTCCCCCATACTGGTTGTAACGTAATATGACAAACATGACAAACGTTACAACATCTCCCCCATACTGGTTGTAACGTAATATGACAAACGTGACAAACGTTACAACATCTCCCCCATACTAGGTTGTAAGCACCTCGTTACACTCGATGCAAAGATTAGGATAATCCAATGGCTAGATCTCAGTAGATCTGAGATTGAAATGTGCCACAAAGTGACCCAAGTGGGGCTCAACCCTCAAAATGAGGAATGGGGCCCACAAGGTGAAAATCACTGAAGTGACACACTAGGGGTAGGTTATCAATTATGGAGATGAAGGATCAAGTGGGATCTCACCTACCCAGGTGTTAGATCCTTGCAAACTCACCCCTCCTAGGAAGTGCGACCTCCCTTGGAAAAGCTCCTTTGCCTTGGGAAATGGGTCAAATGAGGGCCAATCCTCACCAAACTATAGATTCGGATCACTGTGGATGCTATAGAGGTGGGTTTTAAATTTTATACCCAAAAGCCAAGTGGATCTTGCTAGATCTGAAAAATTATAAAATGAGGGTTTGAAATATAAGGGTTTTATCAATGAAGTAGTTGTGCCAATGGATTGGAGCCAAGACAAGAAGAACAAACCTGTGGATCTTATCTGGATAACCTTGTAGATGCCTTGATGATGATGATCTATGCAAACCCGATCAATTTGAAGCGATTTGAGGTAGTTTTCTATGAAGTCGATTTGCCCAAGGAAGCCAATGCGCCCTCTCTCCTGCACAATAAATGTCAACAATATCAGATTTACTACGAGCAAGAGATAGACTAATGTCACAAGAGAAATAGCAGAAAGATAACATAAATCACAATGATACTAATGATAACCCCTTGATACAAGCGAATGCCAAGTGGAGCGAGTTGAAGAAGCCTTGCAAAAACGCCCTAGTGAAGTCGCCCTCCTGTAGACAAGACAAAAGTTTCCAAAAAAGATAGATCTTACCTCAAATACCCAAATGCAAGGATGCAATAGACTTTACAATCACCATCGAAGAACACAAGATTCAAAGGAGACCACAAGAATTTCCACAGAAAAGTTTTTCTATATCAAGATTCCAAGAGCCAAAAACCTCTTTACAATGAGAAGCTCTCTCCTTTAAATAGGAAGGAGAGAGGCCACAATTCTAACCACTTTTTGAATGAGTGGATAAGATTAAAAGATCAAAAGATCTAATCAATGGTTGAGATGAGTTCAACAATACAATACATGGATCAATAATAAAATATAACCATAAGTGGACAAAATCGCCCTAGGAGAGGGGATCCCACCAAATCATAATGATAAAATACAAGATCTAGCTCATGGTGGGTCCAAGGGGTAATTTCTAACACCCTTGGTCAATCCCCATAGCACAACAATAATAAAATAGTCATCTAAGCACCAAATCGTGCCTCTCTGGGAAAATCGTGAGCCTTGGAAGTCTCCAGAAATCATCAAAAAATGCCATAAGTGATGGATGTGGGTCCCGATGAAGCTGAAACTGCTGGAGAAGGTGTGGAAGACATCCCACTCATCATCACTGATCATCCCATGCCATAACTTTGCCTCAGTAGCCCAAATCGAATTCCTTTGTAGCCATTTTTACCATTTTTGGACTGCCTCGGGAAGTGTGAAACTGCCCAAACTGCCTCCTGGAGTGCCTGGCTCCAAAAATAAAAATACCAGACTGTCTAGGAGGGGGGTAATATGGTAATAACAAGTGGCTGGACCACCCTCTCCAAAAATAGCGCTCTAGGTGAACCAATCATATCTCTGCTCTACTCTGACAGGGCCTCCGACAAACCAAAACTACACTAGGATAGCCAACTGAGGCTAAA
Source organism: Larix kaempferi (assembly GCA_027924585.1). Classification (NCBI taxonomy): domain Eukaryota; kingdom Viridiplantae; phylum Streptophyta; class Pinopsida; order Pinales; family Pinaceae; genus Larix; species Larix kaempferi. Next base: position 9,386,099 of record BSBM01000252.1, read on the forward strand.
AATCACCGTAACTGCCCAGAACTGAAAACAGACCGTCTCATTGGACTCAGAAGGTCCAAATCCATCTAAAGTGTGTACTCATACACCATATAGTCCTCTGCATGGTCCAAAATAAATATTCATCATATCCAACAGACCAAATAATAATAATCTGTAAAAGCGCTAAAGCACAAATCATCATCATAAGCCTGAAACCACTACATAAGCCCACCATGGTGACCTGTACTAGACCATATATCATCTATCTGTAATATCTGAGGTCTGCCACCTCATGTCCTATTGTTGACTTTTGGTCAAATTGGGTTTGACCAAGTCAACATGACCAAAATATGACTCAAACTGTCATCAAGCTGTTGCAAGGTGTCAAAGGTTAAAACATGCTTTACAATCCATTCACATAGCAATTATAACAAATAGCAATCATTACTGGCGATCTAAATCCAAATATAATATGTCATTAATTATTATTTATTACTCAGACAAGACTTTCAAGGTCATACTCACTTCATAGTTGTGATCAATTTGCTAGTGAAAGGTGAAGGCTAAGAAATAAGTGGCTAGGTCAAATGATGACTTACTGACTTAACATTGTGACACTATGGAAATGGAAAAGGGAATACACACCATAGCATATAGTGGACAAGCAACAACACAGGGAATGGCAGTGTCTCACAAATGGATAAGTTGTTCAAAGAGTGTTTATTCACTTTACACAGATGCGCACAATCCATAATACAAATGAGGCCAGCAATCTTTTTGATATAGAGTTTAAGTTCCATTGCTTTTTGGGCCTAGAGTTTCCATAGCCTTTGATCTATGTGTGTTTATGAACACATTGCATAGATTTACATTTAATTTAGGCTTCTTGTTGCAGGTGTGTTTTTAAGACACTTGTTTACCTGAGCACTTCTAGGTGTGTCATAGACAGCTTGTTTACCTAGGTATTTACATTTCACAAAAGATATAACATTTGATATTTCATAGCCATTTTCATTTGGCTTGCCTTTCATTCATGTGTGTTGAGAAACACATTGCATGAATGGGCTTTTCATACAAGATACAACATTTTATTTCCATACTTTGTATTCATGGCAGCACTAAAAGTTTCAGGTTTAGCCAACAACATCTTTAGTGACTGGGGGGAATTCACAAGGAAAACCAACTCACCATAGGCAAGTTTTGTCACCAACTCAGAGCCAAGACACAATAAACAGGGAAGCTTATCCAATATAGAGGCTACAGTGGGGGAGGTCCTCCATGCCACTAGTCAAGTAGTAAGTCAAGGTAATGAACAAACTGGGTAAGTCATGGATGGATGAAGACAGTGAATAATGAAACCGACACTAGCAAGCCAATGTATGGCGGGAATGATCACCTCTATTCTCCCTAGGGAGGGTAAAACCAATGAATATAGGCGAAGAACTTCTAAGTCTGAGTAGGGACAAATATGATATATATATAGTACAACTAGGTCCACATATCTATATGATCGCCAGATCATGATACTAAATGCTAAGACATGCTAAGATAATGGAAATAAAAGCAGTAGAACCACAACACTATAATATACCTGCTGAGTCATATACCTGAATGCTCATCATCTTAACCAACATCTGACCTCTGAAACTGCTGCTGTAACTCTGGGCAATACTGATTGCTCTGTAGAAATGGCTAGATGGCTACATCGGTCATCTCTCTGAGTGTCTTGAAACTCAGTCATGGCATGGGGAATATATCCGCTGTCCAAAATCTGAGAGTGATCCATAGTAGATGCTCATCTCAGCATCTCAATGTAAGGGAACTGGCTAAATAGTGTACTGGAATCTGACCAAAAATGTATGGTAGCCCGACTACTATATATGTGATAATAGAAGGTTGTCTTCACATCCATCTGATGAACATGCCAACCCATCTCTACTGCCAATGATAGGATAGTCTGAATAGAAGAATACTTGGCGATAGGGGAAAAGGTTTCCTCATAGTTAATACCTTCCTTCTACGAATACCCCTTTGCCATGAAGTGTGCCTTGTATTTCTCCACACTTCCGTCTGCTGCATGCTTTAGCTTGTAGATCCATCTGGATCCCACCACCTTCTTACCTTCTGGCCTCGGCACAACCTCCCATACTTGATTCTTCATGATTGAGTCATACTCCTCAACCATGGCCTCTTGCCACACATCATGTTGTGCAGCCTCCTCGAAACTAGAAGGTCCAGAATCAACTCTGTCATCAGTGCCATATAGCTCAGTCTATTTGGTGGTTTGCTCCGCCTCATGGAGCTCTGTGGAAGACTCACCTGCCTGGAATCCTCAACTGTGGACCTGTACCACCTAGGCTGTGGCCTGGTGTCTACTTGCTACGACTGTTGGATATCCTCCTGCTGCTGCTCATCCTCCACATCAATGATAGGAGGATCTTGTCCACCTGACTCCCTCTGACTACCAGAACCTGTGCCTATGACTCCTCCAGCTTGACTCCCGAGTCCTCTGCTGGCTGCTCCTGTGCTAGTAAGTCCATAGATATTCTCAAGGCTCTGTCCTCATCAAACTGGACATCCCTGCTCACAATGATCCTCTTGCGAGCTGGGACATATACTCTATAAGCCTTGGAAGTCTCACTGTAACCAACTAGAAGCCCCTTCTCTGCAGAAGGATCCAGCTTCTTCCTAGTGTCAGCATGAATGTGACAATAACATATACTCCCAAATATGTGTGACTCACATCTGGTCTAGTACCTGTGAATACCTCCTCAGGTGTCTTCCCCCCCAATGCTGTGTGGGGATACCGGTTCTGGACATATATTGCAGTTCGAAATGCCTCAGCCCATAGGAATAGTGGTAATCCCTGATCAAATAGCATGGCCTTGTCTGCACTCACCAGTGTCCTGTTCTTCCTCTTTGCCACTCCATTCTGCTGCGAGGTGTGAGGAACGGTGTGCTCCTTCTTGATCCCCTTTGATGAACAGAATTCCATGAACTCTTAACCAGTGCACTCACCACCGTTGTCAGTCCTCAAAATCCGGATCTTTCTCCCCCTTTGGTTCTCCACGAGAGTCTTAAACTCTCGGAACCGATCGAAGACCTTTGACTTGGCCTTCAGAAAATAGATCCAGGTTTTCCAGGAATAGTCATCAATGAAAGTGACGCAATAGCTGTAACCACTGAAAGAATGGACACTCATCGGTTCGGACTCCGCATACATCCGAATGCACCAAGTCTAAGGCCCCCTCAGACTTGTGCTCACTATGTGGGAAAGGTCTCCTGATGTTCTTCCCCAACGTACAACCCTTGCAGTGGTTGTGCTTCTCCTCCTGTATTGAAAGAACTCCGATAACTGCCTGTCTCAGATGCCTCAATGCACCATGATGTAAGTGTGCCATCCTCCTATGCCACAACTCACCATCACTGTTGCTGCTACTGACCAGAGCCTTTGCAGGCTCAAATTGTAGTCTGTAAACCTTCCCACTTTGAACCCCAATCATCCTGTCCAATCTCTTATCTGACCCATGTGGCCTGATATATACTTTCCTGTCCCGGAAAGTCACCCGAAAACCCTTGTCTTCTAGTGTGGAAACTGATATGAGATTCTTCGTCATCCCTGGGACATATAACACATTAGCAAAGCTGAAGGGCTTTCCAGACTTCCTCTGAAATGAAACAGTACCAACACCCTGCGCCTCATACCGCGCATCATCTCCTAACTCAATATGGAGATTTACTTCACCCTCCTGCAAGCTGTAGAAGAACGATCTATGTCCTATCATGTGACAGGATGCACCGTTGTCCACATACCAGATGCTGTTGCTGATGGAGCTTGCCATGCAAGCTATCAAGCAAAAGTCCTCGTCAAAACTCTTGCTGAAGTCATCCACCTCTGATAAACCTGCCATCTGTGTGTTGTTCTTCTTCTTTCTCTTTGGGCACTGGGAAGAAAAGTATCCATGCTTGTGGCATATGAAACACTTGACTTTTGACATGTCCAAGTTCTTCTTACCACCTTTTTTCTTCTTTGCCTTCCCCTTTCCTTTGCTTGCTAGGGCTAGAGCCTCTTCATCCACGATCTGTGGGGCACCGTTGGATGAAGCTGAACCTTGACCCATACGGGTCTCTTCCTGTGCGAAGTCATCCCACAATCTCTGCCAGTTAGGGAGCTTCTCCCTAGCCACCACGCCTTTAACAAAGACGTCCCATGGCTTAGAAAAGCCATTGAGAGCTATACGGACTAGCTCCTCATCCTCAGTCTTAGAGCCCACTGCTCCAAGCTCATCCCTGATCTATGTGAGCCTTGTAAGATAAGGCACACTCCTTCACCCTTGGCCATCCTGGTGCTATGCAATCTCTCCTGCAGCACCATCTTCCGGTTTTCGTTCTTGCTTTGGTAAAGACTCTCCAAAGCTTTCCACATCTCTAATGTGGTTTTCTTCCTAGACAGATGAGGGACTATATGGTCCTTCACCCCATCCAAGATGATCAACATAGCTCTGGAATCTATCTTCTTCCACTTAGCCAACTCTGCTGGATCTGTGGGAGCCACTTTCTGATCATCAATGTGCTCATCATCATCACTGACATTTAGGATCCTAGTGATCCTCTCTTTCCAAGTAGGAAATTTCTGTGCCCCCCTGTAGTCTATCGTCAACTCTCAACTGTACGACCATAATGAATAGTATCTGTAAACCCTAGGATAGATATGCCAATGATCTATCCAACCAACCTGCTGCTTTCTCTCAGTTTTCTCAGAAGAGCTCTGATACCATGTAAATTTCCTTAAAATCCACACCAGAGTTAATGTATGCTAGATTAATTAATTAAACTCAATTGCTACAGTTAACCACACATGGATTTCTTCACTATGCAGCGGAAAATAAACACTGAAAGAAATATAGCATTAATCATATCAATAGAGACAACACAATCTTTTTGGGTATAAACTATAAACCCCCAGACAAAACCCAAGATGGGAAAACCGGTGCAACAGTTTGAGATGAAATTTTATTATGAAGATATGAAGCAAATACAATCCAGAAAATCTATTTACCCAAATTGGCAAAATCGACCTCTGCGAATCACTGAGAAACTGGAACCAAACTGTACGACCCCTCTGCGCAGGTGTATGGCCCTTTGCGTCAGTTGTATGGAATCTGTACGGCTCTCACACGTGCGGATTGTTGTATGACGGACGTACGACCTGCTGTACGGTACAACTTCCTCCTCTGCTGATCCGTATGGCCTCTCTCTCTGCCTGATCTCCCTGTCGATCATTGGAAGGATGCTCCTTCGTCTTCTCTGCAAACTTCTCTCTCAAACTTCTCTTTCTCTGTCTCTGTCGGAATGTGTGTCCTCTCCATCAAATCAATCCTCCTTTTAACTCAATGGCCAAGCGAAAAACCTAACATCTCACTATAGATCTATGGATGAGATCCTCCGATGAGATCAATGGCTAAAATTAGATTAGCCATCACTTAAATATTTTTTCACTTGCACTTTATATAAAAAAATGTTCCATTAAGTCAATCAATAATTAGATTATTTAATATATTTTCCAAAGTTAGACTTAGGAAAAATACATTAAATATATTTGGCTTCCTTATTTAAGTCTTCTGCATGCAAGGACACATGCAATGCAGGAAGACCTTCCTTGTTGTCACTTTCTAACAATGAGTTATTGTTTCTATTGTGTCTAATGACCGTGGTGTGTTCTTTGATCCTAATAAAACTCAAACAGCTTGTTTAGCTTTTGAAAGAAGCACCACATCAACAAAGTGTTTCATATACACCTTGGGTTTGGAGGGGTTGAAGGGCGTCTTTAATACATTTGAGGAGACTTCTAAGGGTTTGATAGGGAGTGGAAATGTTTTTTATATTTTTCTTTCTAAGAACTCTGTAAATTTTATCCATTATTCCTTGAATATAATCGCTAGGATTCTTAGAAAGAAAAAATATCAAAACCATTTGGCCATGACTTATGGACGATCCAAAATCCATGTTTTTGGAGATTTGGGTCCAAATCCAAATCCTCTTGGGATACTTTTCCAGTTTGAAAGCGTTGAAGGTTCTGTTGTTGCAAAATTTAGCAGTCTTGTGATTGCAAGGAAAATCGATTGCTTAAACCAACAAAACTCAGAGAACTATCCCTAAGTGTCACATATCTAGGACTCTCTTTTGTTTAGGTCTCCTACACTTCCTAGAGGAAATCTAGACTAACCATGAGAGGTGACCCCAACTAAACTTTCCAGGATACTAACTAGGGGTTTCTACATGCAACATCTAAAGACACAACAAAGTGGCCTAGCTTTCTCAAGTACTAGTTTAATTGATTATGATCACTGTTACCGGGCAAACTAGCAGAGCTAGTTCCCGATAAGCAAAAATAAGAATAGTGACCCAATGTCACCTCGATCACGATTCTAACTTCTTCGGAGCGTCGGAACTTCCAAGGGGAAGGACCCTTTTGTAACCTGTAGAACACTGATACAACCAAAAGACTATATTCTCTATGCAAGTATTAGGTTAGACCAGTGCCTAAATCGAGTCAATATGAAAATAACGTAACCACTAATCATCCAATGCAAAATAGGCAAAGTATATGATCCAAGACTCGCCAATTATGTTAGGATTCACCAAGGATTATTAACCAATAAAGATTATTCAATGAAAGTGTAAGGTCAACCCAAGATCATCATAAATGAAAGGTCATTCATTACATTCGTCAATTAGATATAGCAAGTAAATATCCATTCACTAGATATCATTTAGCATTATCATCAAAAGATCGAATAATTCCCATAAATGAATATAATTTCCATATCTGTATGAAGATAATGTATAACAGCAGTAAGTCAATAAGATAACAAGGTTAGTTATGATGATTGCATTCATGAATACACCTTATCATTAACTTTGCATGCCCAAATCTAGCTTAGTCAAGTTATATCTGTATAATTAGTGCAGTATAGTAGTAAGGGAGTCACTTTATACAAGGCAATGGGAACAAAAATATAAAAATAATATCACCCACTCCAATCTCCAATTGTCATGCACCAAGTCAACACAGTATATTATGCAATTTTCAGACCTCTGTACATCAATGCCAGCAGTAGCATAAAAGGTATAATAAAATCACCAAAGCTCCCACTTAAGATTCAATAATTTTATTTATTCTAAAAACTGACTTTTGGTTCTCTTAGTTGACAGGTGGAAAGGCTGAAAAGGGGCTGCAATTAAATGCAGACTTAGGAGAGGGCCAATAAGGAAGAAAGGGGAGGCTGCTAGGGGTTCGGAGTAGGCAACCAAGGGATGGAGAAGAGAGGCCGAGGTCAAAGGGCGAGCTCGGGTGGAGGAAGGGAGGCCGCAGGTAGATGGAAAGGACTGTGGTTGGAAGGGAGCAGAGGGCAGCAGCAGATCCGATGGTGGAAGAAAAGGGCCAGCGAAGGAGAGAAAAAGGGAGGCCGAAGGTCTGAAAATGGAGAGTGAGGGAAGGCGAGTGGGATAAGAAGGGGATCGAGGGTTGAGGAGAAAGGAGGAGGAAGTCGTAGGCCTGTTTTAGGTCAGCAATTAGGGCCAAAATCAGAAGTTAGGGCTTTAAAATTAATTTAATAAAATTTACAAAATTACAAAAAATCAAGAATCTAAACTAAAATAATAATTACAAAATGTACAATTCAGAAAATTAGGTTTAAAGGTAGAGAGAGCAACCTAGGGTTTTATTAATGAAAATTACCTAACCCTAGAGCATCAAAGAGGATGGCCCTCCTCTTGAGATGGTGCTTGCCAAGTTTGGAAAACTAGGGCTTCCTCAACAACTACAAGAGTTCATTGATGATGCCCTAGCCAAGACAAACTTTGGAGACTTAAAACTCAAGTTGACAATGCTAGGGTAACTAAAGGCTGAAGAATGACTTATGCTAGGGCAAAATGCAACATCAATGGCTACCATTCAACCTTAGACAAGCATACATTCAACATTTAACAAAGAAATATCAAGAGAAAAGACTTGGATACCTCCTTGTGCATATGTTAATCAAACAAACTCTTAGCATCACCTTAGGAAAGAAACAAGAGCAAAGACTTCAAAGATTTGTCCTTAAACTAGCAAGCATTATCCATCCTCAAGAGGTGCGCAAAGAACCCTAATGAGGGCAAAAATCAGAAATAAAAGTTTTGTCCCATAAGTTTATGTGTTAAAATGAAGTGAGGAAAAGTTATTTATACCTTTTCACTCTCACTTTTACAAAAATAAATAAAATCCAGACCGACATGCCTTTTTAAAATGTCAATTTGAAATTATAAATGTCAACTTAAAATTAAAACAATAATAATATAAAATAATTAGAACTGTGGGTAATTTGGGGTGTTTACCCCAGTCTTTACCCACATGACAAAATGCCTAAAAATGAGCAAATCAGCTTGTTCTGAAGGCCAGACTGCGGAGGGGGGGGGGGTCGTCATGCCTCATCTAACCCCAACAGTGATGAAAATCCCCCAACGCCCCCCCCTTATCAAGCATCACAGTCAAGCGTCAAGGATGATGTCATCATTTGAAGGAGGGCCAAAAGAGAGGGCGTTGGTGAACTGGAGGGCCAGGAGGGTGCTGGAGGTGACCTGGAGGAGGAAGAGATGCCTCAGTGCTGAAAGATCTGTCACCAGAATGTTAAGTCAGGGTTGGGGTCATGTGACCCAATGATCCACCCTTGGAAGCCCCGCACACCAACCTCAGGGCTTCAAGCCCTTTCATGAGGCAGTCAGCGATGCCACTAAGCCATAGTACTTCCAAGGGAGAAACCATAGGGTCTGGCCATAACCCCTACTCAGAAAACGCTGGCTAAACACCCCTCCTGGCGAGAAAAATGACCCCCTCTCCCTGGGGCACCTCTTCAGGTGCGTTGGTACTGGTACCATCGTAACAATGACTAAGTGCACTAGAAAGTTAAAGAGGTTTTGAAATAAAGCACACCTAGTTGAATAATTAGGAGATCTAGAGGGTATGAAGGCAAGTTCAAGTCTCCAAAGATGGCTAAAGGCAAGATGATTAATAGCCACACTAATAATTTTACTCATTCACAACATAGTAGCTTTAGATGTTCATGTATTAGGCCAATGTTATGAAATCAAGAGTAAACAAGACAATCTTTGAGCAAGTGTGGTTTAGCAATGTTGCATATACAAGTAAATCAAATCAAGATCAATGTAAGGCAATTGCTCATAAAATGGATTCACTTATAATGAAATCTTGCTCAATAAATATATGCTACCAACACATAAGTTATTTGAACAATGTGGTTATTGAAGTGCTAAAATAAACAAGTTACTTAACAAATACTTTATAGCATGCACTTCACAAAATTACAAATACATTATCCAAGTATACAGTTGAAACAATAAATGGTAGTTGAAAGTGAAATGTTTGTAACAACAATTAAATTTATTTCACTTGGATAGAGCCGATCTGACCTTTCAAAAGGTAAGTGTTGGCCTTGAGCAAAGAAACTCTTTGCTAAAGGTCAAGACTTAGGGAACCCTTTTGAATAGGAGAAATTAGTGTTGAAACTTTCTTAGTGAGATTTCCAACAATAGTAAACATGCAAATCTAGTAAATAACTTAATAAAATGCATAAATAAAATAGTTAAGCTATTAAAACTCAAATTACACAATGATGGCCCATTGGGTGTAGAATATACGGTGACTGCGTGTACTGTTAAGGCACTCCTTGTGTCAGGTCTCCGGTTCCAAATTCCGTGGGTATTAGCTTACAAAAAGAAAAATTACACAATGCTGGAATATTTGTGAACATTCAACACAATATAAAGTTTGTTGTAAAATTCAGTTATGCAGAAATGAAAGAACAACAAACAAAAAATAGCATTCACCATGATAACTAACACATGATATGCATCCACTTAGCTTATTTTAGTTATTTTATCTTCTTAGGTGTTTTTTCCTTAGTCTTTAGATCTTGTGATTAGGTACAATGCGGAAAGGCATGTGTCGCAACTTTCCTAGGAAGTTGAATCTAGCTCAAGGCTAGTTACAATGGTGAAGAAAATTCAGAAAATAGAATGATAAATGAAGTGAAAGGGATGAAAAAGATAACATGAGAAGAGGGGAGAAATCAGTGCCTTGGAAAAATGTTTAATAGGGCAAATGGAGTCTATAGCACCCTTCACTGTAGCATCCTTGCGAGTCTTCAAAAGATAGGAGGCTTCTTGGCAATCCACTTTTGGTCTCACTTGAAGAAAATATCAGCCAATTCGTTCCACTTCTTCTTGTATAAACTGCAATGAAAAGGAGGCTTCTTGGAAATCCATTACTTAATTTACTAATCTAGTAAGGAAGCTTCTTGGCAATCTCTACTACTTGTTTACTCTAGTAGAAACAAATTAAATTGATATTACCTCAGTTTTGTTGAAGAATAACATGAGTACTATGGAAACAAAACTTGGAAGTCCACAAGATCTATTACTATGAAGCACATAAGAACACTAAATTTCCAACAATATTCCCAAATCAAATATTATTTCATTTTAGTCTCTCCAAACCAATGAGTTACAATGGAAATGACCTCTCTTTTTATAGTCTAAGGAGGGAAAATAGGGGTTTGCAGTCTGGACGATGTCCATGAGTACAATGAATGATGTAGATCTCAAGAGATGAGCAAACACAAATCAATGGCTAGGATCCTTGATCCATGTGCTAGATCGAAGCCAAGTTAATGGGAAACTGCCAAGTCGTTGCCTCTAGAAGGGTGAATCTCTTTTGACCATGTCAATAATAGTGAAATAATGCCAACTACCATGTGCTTCTTCAAAACCGCAAGACAAAACCATGACCAAAGCTGAAACCATGTGCCAATACCATGAGCTGTCATCCCAAGGAAAGTCGTTGGTCAAACAAGCTTCCTTGATCCAAATCATTGAGTGAAATGATCCATGCATGAGGAGGGGTCGATCCATGTGAGAAGTAATAATCAATGGTTGAGATCTAATCATCAAGTGAGATGGAGGCATGATCCCATTAGGCCTCAACTTGTGTGCCAAGGTGCCAAATCATCAAGAAGTGCCTCAACATGTGTGCCTAAGTGCCACATAGGCGGATCGACCTCTATATTAGTAATGTAGCAATCCTCATGAAAAATAGTAAAGTGCACCTCAACATCAAAATATAACATAAAGTGCACTCAGATAGTCTCTAGTAATAATATTTGCCTCAACTTACGCAAATAAACTAGAAAAACCATAGTAATATCTGTAATAGTCTGCCAACTTATTAAAACATGCATGTAAGCCCCCCCTATTGTCTGAAAATCAATAAAATAGGAGCTCGTTGTGCAATCTGAGGGTATGGCTGGATAGAAGAGCCAAATTGGTGCCCAAAAAGAACAAGTTGTTATGCATCTGGAGGTTGGAAACCATGCACGTTCTTGAAATTTGGAGGCTGCTGAATGACCCTTGTAGATTTGACCAAACTGGAGGAGCATTTTTGACATGCAACCTTGTAGGCTGAAAGTAGGGCCAAATGGGTATCCAAATCTGCAAGTAGATCTGGAAAAACTGAGTGCATCAAATCCATGCACGATCATGAAAATCAAGACTGCAGAACACTTGATCCATGCACGAGGAGGGGTTGATCCATGTGAGAAGTAGTAATCAAGGGCTGAGATCTAATCATCAAGTGAGATGGAGGTACACTGATCCCAATAGGCCAACATGTGTGCCAAGGTGCCAAATCATCAAGAAGTGCCTCAAAATGTGTGCCCAAGTGCTACATAGGCGAATCGACCTCTATATTAGTAATGTAGTGCACCTCAACATCAAAATATAACATAAAGTGCACTCATATAGTCTCTAGTAATAATATTTGCCTCAGCTTAGGCAAATAAACTAGAAAAACCATAGTAATATTTGTAATAGTCTGCCAATCTGCTGAAACGTGCATGTAAGCCCCCCTGTTGGCTGAAAATCATTGAAATAAGAGGTCGTTGGGCAATCTGAGGGATGGTTGGATAGAAGAGCTAAATGGGTGCCCAAAAATACCAAGTCGTTATGCATCTGGAGGCTGGATCAAAACCATGCATGTTCATGAAATTTGGAGGTTGCTGAATGACCCTTGTAGATCTGACCAAACTGGAGGAGCGTTCTCACATGCAACCCTGTAGGCTGAAAGTAGGGCCAAATGGGTCTCCCAATCTGTAAGTAGATTTGGAAAATACTGAGTGCATCAAGTCCATGCATGATCATGAAAATCAAGATTGTAGAACACTGAGCAATGTAGCCACCACCCTGTAGAAGTGATTGATTTGTGGTAGTAGTGATCAATCTGATGGCATATACCTGAGTAAGTGGCCAAATGGGTATCCAAATATCTACTCCAGAATGCATGGATCCCATGTACAACAAAAGATTTGATTTTGGTCCCTCAGTGAATGGGACTAGCCACTATATAACGCTGACCAATTGGCATTGAATGCAATAGTTCTGAAAAAGGAATGATGATATATCTGTAGCAGTAAGATGATGTTGTACTATGATCAGAAGATGTCCTAGATGGACCAGCAGTAGAAGATGTCTCAGAAGGATAAGTATTAATGATGTACATGTGTAGAATCAATTTACGTAGTAATAACTGTTTATTGTGATTCATCATACAACATAGCCGTGAAAAACATGTTAATATACCCCATAAGTATTTTCAATGAGCTCATCAGATTAATGACTTAGGAACATACCATTACCATGTCAACATCAAATTATTTACAAGGATCAGTTCTTCTTCAGGGTGGATACGGATGTTGAACTAGGTTAGAATGTGAATTGGCTTTAAGTTGACTGAATGACTCATGATAAAGCAATAAGGGATCCTTTGTAGTTTAACCAATCATGCAAGTAGTAGAGAACGATAGATGGCTTATTAGAGGGAGTGTGTTACGAGATACTCTTCCTTTTATCACAGCGATAACATTTCCCTTTCTTTCTTCCTTTTGATTTTTCTTTTCATCGCTTATTCTTTTTGCAGGATTAATGTATTGAAGGACACTGGCTCAGGTTTTATACCTTTCGGATACCAATGACGACATGGCATTAGCTCCGTTGCCAGCAAGCGTTCATAGCCCCGACGGAGTTGCTTCAGTAAAGCACTTTCATGCAAAGAGGCCTTGCCCTGCTGCCCGTCAAGCATCCATAGCCCCAACAGGGATTACCTATTTCTTCAATTGTTAATCATTTTATTTTTATAGGGAATTTCTTTTGGATCTCAGGCAAGGGCATTGCCCATTTCTAGAGTTTCCTTGTTATGGCAGTCAACCACGATGATCTAACCGAAAGCGTCCTATATTGAGGATTCACTACCACACAACAACCCAAGACATATAAGAGATACAACAAGAAGCATAGAAGGTGACATATCCACAAATAGGGAAAGCATAAGTCAAATAAAGTCAACTTTAAACCATTGGGATGTAGACCAAATGTGGAGTGATATGGATGATATGGAAAGTCAGAAATGAAAACAAAGAAGAGGGGAAATAGTCCTTGCAAAGCCAAGAGGCATCTAGGTTCATGGTATGTAAGTAAATCAAAACCCCTTCACCCTTGCCAACCTATGACTGGTACTACTAGCTATACTCATCAAAACAATCAAATACATCATACAATAGCAATGAAGTACAACATCCGTGAGTATATCATCATTAGAAAAAGTTTAAAACATGGCATAGCAATAAAATGTCATCATAATAACATTATCTCATTACGTATATCACATGGAGGGTCCCAGTAGCAGTAAAAGGAGACCATAAGATCTGGGATATGTCAACAGAACTGAAAGCAAAAGTAAATAGCAGTATGCCAATATAGTATGTGGCATAACAGGTTCTTCTCAAGATCTATTTCTAGGTTGTTGGAAATGTCAAGCCATCCACTCCAAAAAGATCCCTTTTTTTATATAAACACACAAAAAACATATAAAAGAACAAAAAAGGCAAAGTGTGGGGTCATATAACCCTGTCTTTTACCTATAAAATAGCCCCTTCCCCCATTCTAAAACACAACAATCAGAGTTTTTTCATAGCAGTTTGCATTTATGACAAATAGCCCCTTCCCCATTCTAAAACACAACAATTAGAGTTTTTTCATAGCCATTTGCATTTATGACTTTGCGAGAATGGTTTGGAGTAAAATATATTAGGAGATCTATATTTTTTATGATTCGAGTTCACGTTTTTCTTTTGGACGATATGTGTGTGTTGTTTCCTTGCATTTGGATATTGACTTTTCAATAAATTTGACATGGGCATATTTGTTGTTTCCCTATATCCAGATCAAAAATTTTCAAGAAAACAAGTTGTGCATGTGTGTGCATGTTGTTTCTTTGCATTTGGATTTGGACTTTTCAAAAAGTTTGGCACACACGCACGCATATATGTTGTTTCCTTATATCTAGATCCGGAGTTTTCAAAAACTTGGTGGATCTTTATTCGGATTCTTATTTGTTTCCATGGAGCTTACCTTGAAAACCAGGGTGTATTTGAAATACATTGTTTAAGTGGCGCTTTGAACATAGGCCAAACAAGTCGCTAAATTCATGTTAGTCTCAAAGGAACACATCATTGAGACTTGGCAAAAAAAAGCCAATAAGTTAGCATTAGCTAAAGATTCAACTAAAATGATCAAACGTTGTATTAGTTTAGACAAAACAAGGTTCTTCGACAAAACTCATCAGTACACTTCTAGATTAGGTAGAAAAGATTTAGATATAGAAAAGAGGCCTAGTAATCTTAATAGGGTAGATGGATTTAAAATTAGTGGTTCTTGGAAACATGTAACTAATGGTCTCTATTTAAGACATTTCAACAAAAACAATATTAACAACAATAAGAACATTAATAATAAATATTAATATTAGTAAGAACAAATTAATAATAAATATCTTTAACAATAATATTATTAATAAACATCAATAGCATTAACATTAACATCCTTCATTAAGTTACTATTTATTTATTTCTAGAGAAATAAATGCTACTGACTTTAATAATTAAAATTTATGAAGTGGAATTAAATAATTAAAGATATAATTAAAACTTAATGGTATATTTTTTTTCGAAAAATAATTCCCCCTACCCTCTCGCACTTGAGCGAATAATGAGGAAGTTGGTACCTTGCAAGTGCCATTCCATAGATTCCCCTGCTCTTCCTTGGGTTTTCTGATGGAGGACGGTGACATGCTAGCTGCAATAGTGGTTGGTAACCTCGCATGACTTCATGGGAATGGATCTCGTGGCCTCCTTGGGCATTACGCCTTATTGGAAAGGCTAGCACTAATCGAACCATCCCCTGGGACTTTAAACATGATGGTACACACACACACACACTTATGGGCCTTCCCTTTTAGAAAGCTCAAATATGACCTAGTCCTTCACCTCGACATAGCAGCAACGACCCATATGGAATACTGTCACCTTCTTAAATAGAAGAAACACAAGTTTGGAGTTCCAATCTCTCCTTCACATGTTTCCCAAGGGCCAAGATCTTTGGCGCACCCTCCATTCTGAAAAACCATCGAGCAACATTGACTACCACACTTACTGGACCCACTCACCTTTGCACAATGTTCCTAGTCATTCACCCCTTTAGGGCTCCTCTACCCCTTCCTCTTGTCATTTCCTCACTCCTAATCTCATGTGGAGAGCCATCCATAAGCTAAACACTAGTAAATTCGCTATCCTTGAAGGCCTTCGGTTTGAATTGCTGAAGCATGGGATGGCACCCTTACTTCGACTCTTGGCTATCCTTTTCTATGAGGTTGTTTGTTTTGGATTTCCTCCTTCTTGGTCCCATATATCATTCACACACAAGTTTGGCAATTCTTTGGATCCTAGTAATTATAAGGCTATCACGATTGGTTATACCTTTACTAAAATTTATGCTACAATTCTTGATCTTTACATCTCTCATTGGTTTGAGAGACACGGGTGGAGTGCCATGGGATAGGCTGACATCATTAGACTACCATACAATGGACCACATATTCTTTCTTCAAGCTATTATTGAGGAGGCTAAAAAAAGGTCCTTGAAATCTATTGCTGGTTTGTTGCCTTTAGGAAGGCCTTTGATATTGTACCTTTACTCATTGAGTGCCTTTGCACCCTTGGGGTGCTTGATCTTCTAGTGTTTGCTGCAGTGCAACTTTATAAATTGTGGTGGGTAGTTTCTGTGCATCTTGCAGGTTTTTGAGAAATTGACAATGCTATTGGTGTTAAACAAGGGTGTCATCTCTCTATTCTTTTTTGGGGTCTACATTGATGAACTAGAACAATTCATCAAGGATTTTGCTTGGGCAGAGGATGGTGGTCTACATCACCTATTCTCATCTCGCTCTTTCTATTTGTAGATGTTGTTGTTTTGTTGGCCTCCTTTAGAGGGATTACAAATGCAACTTTTTTAGTTTGGGTCAACTATGTGATCTTTAGAAATCGGCAATCAGTCTTGGGAAAAACAAGATCATGATCTTTAATACATCCAGGGATGCCCTTTGCAAGTACCAATGTTCCTTTTAGGGGCATCCTATGGAGATTGCCACCTCTTATACTTGGGGGTCAATTCATGGGTCCTACCTTTAGTATGAAACTTGGATCCTAATCATGGTTCTGCAAAGGGTATGCCTCATTAGCCTTGCTTGAGAGACAATGATTTCAGACTAAGATTTTTGATACCCTCTCTAAGCCTGTTGTTTTTACATGGATTTGAGATTTGGCATCCCAATGACTGTCGTATAGAATGGTCTTGCATTGAGAGGGTCCAAACTATCATGCTTCAGCGTCTTATTTGGTGCAAATGTATTGTTCTCTAGTACATTGTATAGGTAGAGTTTGGTGCATTAGTCCCTTCACCTGAAGATTGCCTCAAGGCTTGTCATATATCTTTATAGAGTAGGGAAAATAGCGAACTCCTCTTTAGGATGTGAGAAATACCCATTCTTGGTGCTTTGCTCTTCTGAGCGACTTTCATCTCTTGGTCAGTTAGGTTGATATCCTCGTCCTTTCTCCGAGGCATTACCATTCCTTCAGTTAGTGGGTATATCAATTGATTGCCTCCCTTCCCAATCCCGCTTGATGCTTGTCTCCATCACCTCCTCCAATTAGGAAATTAATTGTATGATTAAGGGGGATATTGCATAAGCTTTACTTGAGTTTTCTGGATTGGATCGTTAGGACCTTTGTGTCCCAAGTTGGCGTTTTACTCTAAGCATTTCTTTAGATGACCCACAGGCTTATTGTTCAATCATGCTATCTTCATTTTCCCCTGCTACTTGGGTTTCACTTTCCTCTGCCAAATCTGAGTGTGCTCACATTAATTCAAGGTTGAGACTTATTGCCATCTTCCATGGTAGAATAGATTTGTGCACTTTGCTCCTTGCCTGGGGTGGAGATTGAGGGGCATTTTATCTTTATATGTCCTTTGCAAGTTTGCATTAAAAGATTAGAGGGAGGTTTTCTGTAGATACACTGATCATTGTTTCCTTGCATTATACATTAGAGAAGCCTTTTCTTTAAGATGATGTCTAAGAGCTCTTCTATGACAACTACCTAGATCACCTCCTTTCTTTGGCTTTGGGTCCTTGGGGTAAAGCACCCCCACTCAACTTGACAGGACTAGGACCATCTAACATTGCTCCTTGGCCCACACCACTCAGGCCTTAGGTTGTGACACATCAGGGGCTTGTAGGAGGATTAGAGCTGTTTGGGAGAGCTGTTGTTGCAGGACGCCTGCTCAAAGATGCATTACTAGCTTCTTTCCTTTAACTTGGAATTCTTTGGCCCTAGATGTGAGGAGTGCTTCCACCTCATCGTTAGCTTTGACCACCATCATGAGCATGCCAATGCCAACAAGGATTCCTCCCCAAGGCCCTATCAGTCCTTGCCACTCTCTAGAGGACATTATTCAGCAGGAACTCATTCTTGACATCTACACCATTGACTTTGAGGATGAGGGCTAACCCCCTCCTTCCTCCCTTTGTGGCAGTGGCATCTATGTCCAGGCCATGTATCACTAGTAATTACTGGCTGTCGTTCACTTTACATGGTTTTCCTTCTTGGGATAACCAACTTCAACGCCTTTGTTTATGTCACTTCATTTGTTGCTGCTCTTGTACATATTTTTCATTTCATCATTTTAGTGTTGACTTTTGCACCCACCTCATTTGTCTGGTTATTATTCCTGATGCAGTCACTAGTGCCTTTGACCTATTTTGGACTTTATTGGACATTAATACAAATTTTGATTTCAATTTTAATTTTCTGAGTTTGTAATATTGTAATTTTTGCACCGAGTGAAATGAGGTGCTCTACAGCCCAGTATGGGGGAGATGTTCTAACGTGTATGTACCGTTACATGTAGCGTTGCATCTAATAAAACGTAAAAAATAATTTAACGTAAAAAGTAATTTTTTTAATTAAAAAATAATTAAAAAAATTCATGTCGGCTAAAATATTATGAAAAGTAATTAAAAAATAGATGTTCGTTTATAAAATAAAAACTTAAAACTTAAACCCGGATCTATAAATCAAGAGAGATCAAATTTCTTGAGTTTAAATTTAAAAAAAAAGAAATACACCTCAATAAATTGGATCCCTCTCGGTGCTTGATAGATACGGATTTAAGATGGATCTATGCTGGTGTAGTGTCAGATAGGATAACTCTTTCTGCATAATCTGTTGAAATGTCAATCTATCATATGCTGAGTTTCTGGTTTGGAGTTTTCTTTTTTCTGTAGCAAACCTGCATACTTCCTAATCATTGTGGTTATTATTTTCTTCTTATTTCAATTCTCTAATTGAGTTGTCTTTTATAATGTAATAGTCCTTGCCTGCAGGGCTACCTAGAGATTCAGAACTTTATTCTTTGTTTGTTGACTCCAACCTGTTATGTTTTATATACATAATATGAGGTTCAAACAGTAAAATAAGTTGGAGGGGGAAAAATACTTAAACTCACCTTTAGCTCACAATTCACTGGCATCTGTCTGTAGTTACTAATGTATGTGACATTCTAGAGTGTTACATTTTGTATTGTTTTTGTTGTATGCATTTTAAAGTTTTGTATGATGGTGCCATGTATTGTAGATATATGTACCGACGAACCCTCGTGGAGCAGAGACACTGCCCCCTGGCATTGTCGTCTCTGAGACAGATTTTTATCTCCGTAGATTGTGGGGTAAGCCTAGTGAGGTGTGTTGCTTGCAATTGCTTTTCAACTCAAATTTGGTTCATTATGGATTTATATTCAGCAGTACATAATTGGATTATGTAGTTTTGTTTATTTAAAGTATTGTCAGAACAGAAGAATCTGGAACTCGTGGAAAGTAGGAAAATAGAAAAATAAGACATGCAAGTGTCTTGGAGAACCCTTAAATTTCAGGGCTTGTCTAAACTAATTGATAGTAAGATTTCATTAAATTTGGATTGGAATTTGTAGGACATAGTGTTCAAGCAAAAGTACCTGGTGACATTCACAGTTGGTTTTGAACAGAGGGAAATGGTTAACCGTGCAGTTTCAAAGGTATACATGCAGGGAGAATTTGTAGTCTTAATCTAAGTTTGCAGCTTTGTTGATTTTTGTTGCATCCACCCAATGCATACTTATTTCAAAGTTTGTGCAGCTTTTCTTATTCATTTCTGTATGCATACTCTCCATTTAGTATAGCCCAAAAGATATTGGCAAATTAGTGCTCATAAGATATATTAAAATGTTCAAACCATAATGTTCTGCTATTGTTGATTGACAGTTCTCCAAAAATTTCTGCATTCTACTCTTTCATTATGATGGGAGGACCAGTGAGTGGGATCAATTTGAGTGGTCAAAGCGTGCAATTCATATCAGTGCAAGAAAACAGACAAAATGGTCAGAATAAGCTATAGTTGTGTTTTATGCAGTGACGTGTTTTTAAGTTTTTTATTCTTTAAATTTTTATTTTCTAATTTTGTAAGGAAAAAAGCATATAGTATAATATATCAGAGATTGAAAAAATACAGTACATTCTGAGAATATGCTTCCTGCTTAGAGTCCAGAAAACATAAAACAGTGCAGGAAAAAACAACTACTCCTCTTCTGGATGACTACCCAAAACTAACCCAAAGGCTTTTACAGCTAAAAAATGGATAAAAGGTGTCACATCCCCGGTCGTCTTGATGCCCTTCAGAGGCGACGGGAGATCACCTGATAATTTTTTTTTCTTCCAATCCCTCCATTTTTACACAGCTGCAATGGCCTTCGATCCGCAATCTGCAATAACGCAATCCGCAATCCGCCTGCGGGACTCGGAAGTCGGATTGTCAAACTCACTTCTCCGAAGAAATCATGTTCCTGACTTCCGCAATCCGCATTGCAGAATTCGGAAACGCGGAAGTCCAATTCACGACTCCGGCAAAACGCCCTTCTGCAATCCGCAATTCGCATTGTGGGATTCGGAAATGTGGAAGCCCAAATCCATGATGGGCAAAATACCCTTCCGCAATCTGTAATTTGCATTACGGGATTCGGAAATGTGGAAGCCCAAATCCATGATGGGCAAAATACCCTTCCGCAATCTGCAATCTACATTGTGGGATTTGGAAATGCGGAAGCCCAAATTCACCGTCTTGGAAAATTTCCCCTTCCGGCTTCCGCAATCCGCATGCAGAACGTGGAAATCAGAAACCTTATTTCGCAGTCGGGGAAAAATTTGCCTTCCACAATCTGCAATCCGCTTGTGGATTCGTAAAGGCGGAAGTCTAACCACGCGAATCCAAAGGTTGGTCTTGACCTCCGCAATCCGCATTGAGGATGCAGAACCACACCTTCTGCACCTGCAAACTTCCTAGGCTTCTAACATCCTTATCCTTAAGCCAAATTGGACAAGTCTGTTGATTTTTTCTCTAAGCAGCATCGAGTGCCATTCTCTGGGAGAATGGAGGCACCTGGTTAGTTACCAGGATATTGACCCAGTCTGGGACTGGAAACTCAGCCTGGGGCTGAGGGCCATTCTCTGGGAGAATGGAGGCACCTGGTCAGTTACCAGGATATTGATCCAGTCTGGGACTGGAAGCTCAGCCTGGGGCTAAGAGCCATTCTCTGGGAGAATGGAGGCACCTGGTCAGTTACTAGGATTTCAATATAAGCCCTAGATCGGATCTAGGCAAGTGGTGTACTCCTCCCCTTGATCATGGGCCGTGGGACCTTCTCAAGGGACTGATCAACCCTTGTGGAAATACCTAGCACTGGATTTTGGTGGAAACAAGGAGGGTGAAGTAAAAGCAATTAATAATTCTCCGAATGATGATGTACTTAGAGTGGATATGAATGGATCATTGAAGACCTTGAAGAACTCTTGGAAGAACCATGAAACCCAAGCATAACTTGGCTTGGTCCATGTACCCACCTTTTTGAATAAAAATAAAAATAAAATATATATATTCATGGGTCGGCCTCAATTGAATTATTGAAAGAAAATAAATATATATAAAGGTGCAGGTCGGCCCCAATGTATGGATTTATTTGCCACTTGACTCACTATAAATAAGAAGGAAGTATTTCTCATTTGAACCCATCAAATTAGTGTGCATTTATCTCTGCTCAGCTCGTGGGTATTTTCTCTCTTCTCTGCTCAGCTCGTGGGTGTTTGTCTGCTGGTTTCTATTCTTTGGAGAAATAAAAGTTCCAAACACTTTTTTGCTGGTCTAAATTGCCACCTGAATTTTTTGGGATACATCAGCCCTGCTAGGGCTCTACTCAGTTCTGTTCTGTGTATTTCGGCAGCCCTATTAGGGCACCCACAAACTATAGCAGGTCATTGCTGCACTGAAAAAGCTTGAACAGAAATTCGGCAGCCCTAAAAAGGAGTGTGGACAAGTCACTACAACCCAGCAGAAGTTCTCGGTCCCCTCAGTAAAGTATACCCCAGCACCTGTTGGCAGCTACAGGCATGTACAGGTTGACTGTGTTAGACTGAAGCTGCTCCAGGCATCTAGCAACACCTTTAGACATTCAGTGGCAGATTGGGGACAGCAGACATTGTACAGGGTTCTTCTTGATCAGTGAAACAAATTCTAATTTGGTGAAAAGGCTTGTTCTTAGCTTGCTGTTGTAGAAACTCAGTCATCTCATTCAGGAGATAAATTATTATTAATTGCTTTGGGGTTTTTGTCCTTGAAAGGTTTCCCCGTGAAAAAATACTGTGTTCAATTCTTGTGAATGTTTGTTTACTACTAGCTATCTCTGCACTATTTTATTTACGGTCTGTTCCTGCTGTCAAATTTTTAAATTTTTAACATGGTATTAGAGCGTTGCTTGTGAAGGCTACAACATTTGAGCAGGTGACTATAACTTCCATAGACCTTTGGACAGTACAGACTGAGATAGCAGACCCCCAGTGGATCAGAGATGGCTTCTTTTGCCACTTTTAGACCAGAGGACAGGCTTGAGGGTTCAACAAACTTCAATTCATGGAAAGCAAGGCTTATGGCCACGTTGGAAGAAAATGACCTTGATGACTTGGTCATCAGTGTTGTAGAAGAACCCACATCAAATGCAGGAAGGGCAGTGTTCAAGAAGAAGCAAGCCAAGGCAAGAAGGATTATCTATGACTCAGTCAAGGAGACCATAATGCCTACCATAACACCACTGAAGATAGCCAAGGAGTGTTTTGACACTTTGACAAATCTATACGAAAAGAAAGCACCCAGTCAAAAGAGAGTCTTGAAAAACAGACTTCGTACATTGAAGATGGAAAAAGATGAAGGAGTGGCCTCCTTCTTCACAAACATTGCTCAGGTAAGAGATTAACTTTCTGCTATTGGGGTTAAAGTAGACGATGATGACCTTGTACAAACTGTTTTTGATGGCCTTCCAAATTCTTGGGAAACCTTCTTGGCTTCTGTGAGTGGACGTGAGACTCAGCCAGATTTTGAGAGACTTTGGCATGACTGTTTGGAAGAAGAAGGCAGAGTTCAAAGCAGAACTAGGGGTCCTAAGGAAGTGAATCTTGCACTAACAGCCAAGACTAAGAAGAAGTTCGAGAAACCCTTCCCTCCCAAGAAGAAAGAGAACAAGCCACAAGGTATGCAAATCGATATGTCACAAATTGAATGTTTTAACTGTCACAAAAAGGGACATTATGCTAGAGACTGTAGGCAGCCAAAGAGAAGGTTCAAAAGAAAGTTCCAAGCATCTACAGCTGAAGAAGAAGAACCAAAGAAGAAGAAGAATGCTAAGTTTTCCAAGCAAGAAGAGTCAAGAAGAGAATACTATTTGATTTCTGCCCTAGCTGGGTCCATCACCAACAACACAAATTCTTGGTTGGTGGATAGTGGAGCCTCAAAACATATGACAGGTTCCCGTGAAGCCCTTACAAGCTACATAAAGAAGAAGTTTGCCACTCAAGTAGAACTTGGAGATGACACCACCTACAAAATTGAAGGAGTTGGCTCAGTTTCGTTTCAACTTGATTAAGGGACCATGTTGCACATTGAAGACATACTGTATGTTCCAGGTTTGAAGAAAAATCTCTTTTCAGTTTCTGGCTTAGAAGATAAAGGCTACAGAGTTATATTGATGGACAAAAAGGTTCTGCTGTGGTCAAAGAATGAAAGGTTGAGTGCAGCTGAATTAATTGGGGTTCGAGAGGGAGGCCTTTACAAGGCATCTGGGCACTCTACTCAAGCATTGGTTCACAGTACAATCAACCCCTGTAAGTTATGGCACCGAAGGTTTGGGCACCTTCATTATACAGCTCTCCCTGGTCTTCAAAAGATGGTTACAGGTATGCATGAGTTTTCTAATGAACATAGTGGTATTTGCAAAGGTTGTGCCCTTGGTAAAAATTCCAAGAAGTCCTTTTCAAAGAGTAATAGCAGATCAAAAGGGATTATGGATTTGATTCATTCTGACATTTGTGGACCCATGTCTTCACCTTCTTTAAGTGGTTGTTTATACTATGTACTGTTCATAGATGATTACTCTCGTAAATCTTGGATTTACTTTCTAAAGGCTAAAAGTGAAACTTTTGATAAGTTCAAGGAGTTCAAGGCGCTGATTCAAAATCAGACAGGAAGACACATCCGTATCTTGAGGTCAGACAATGGAGGTGAGTTTGAATCTAATGATTTTGATGACTTTTGCCAAGAAGCATGAATTAAGAGGGAGTTGACTGTACCTTACAACCCCCAACAGAATAGGGTTGCAAAAAGGAAGAACAGAACAGTCTGTGAGGCTGCTGAAGCCATGTTGTGTGATCTAGATCTTCCTTTGTCTCTGTGGGCTGAGGCTGCTGGTACTGTTGTCTACATTCAAAACAGAAGTCCTCATGCCATTTTGGGGGAAAAGACTCCAGAAGAAGTCTTTACAGGCAAGAAACCTGCAGTTGACCACATGAGGATCTTTGGCACTCCAGTCTACATCCATGTGCCAAAGGAAAAGAGATTAAAGCTGGAGCCTTTTGGAAAGAAAGGCACATTTGTTGGGTACAGTGAAAATTCCAAAGCCTACCGCATCTATGTTCCTGGTTAAAGATACATTGAAGTCAGCAGAGATGTGATATTTCATGAGGAAGCTGTTTTCCGCCACTCCAAAGAGCTTCCAAAGGATACAGAAGAATCTCTTTTCGACATTCCAGACTCTCCTCATTCAGAGAATCAAAGGGAGGAAGAAGATGAGCCTCGAATTCCAGATAGACCAGCTAAAGAACTACTTGAGGTTCCTCTTTCCAAGAGAAGACCTGCTTGGTGTCGAGAAACATTGCAAGAAGCAGAGAAGCATAAAGCTCCTTCTGGGACATTCAGAGATAGCAAGAAGCCCCAGAAGTACTCAGTTCTTATGAGTAAGCTCATTGATGCAGAACCTTCTACATTCAAAGAAGCAGAAACTCATCAGGTATGGATTGATGCCATGATAGAAGAATATAATTCCATTATGAAAAATGATGTGTGGGAAATTGTCCCTAGACCAAAAGGGAAGTCTGTGGTGACTTCCAAATGGATTTACAAAATCAAGCATGCTGCTGATGGGAGCATTGAGAAATATAAGGCAAGATTTGTGGCACGTGGTTTCTCACAAAAGGAAGGCATAGACTATGATAAAACTTTTGCTCCTATTGCCAGGTATACCACCATCAGGACCATTATCTCCCTCGCTGCTGTCTTTGGAAGGAAACTCCATCAAATGGATGTAAAGACAGTTTTTCTTAATGGAGAAGTTGAAGAAGAGGTCTACATTGAACAACCTGAAGGTTTTGTGACTAAATGCAGTCTCATGTGTGTAAGCTAAAGAAAGCTTTGTATGGACTCAAACAGGCCCCAAGGGTCTGGTATGCTAGGATTGATGGTTACCTTCACAGTTTGGGATTCTCCAAGAGTATTGCCGATTCCAATCTTTACTTTAAGATTGTTCAGAACCATGTCTTGATCCTAGTCCTATATGTGGATGACCTGTTCCTTATTGGAGAGGAGCAACTGATAGCTCAGTGCAAAAGGGAGCTTACTTCAGAGTTTGAGATGAAAGATCTGGGACTCATGCACTATTTTCTTGGTTTAGAGGTCTGGCAGAAACCAGATGAGATCTTCCTGTCTCAAGGGAAGTATACAATTGATATCTTGCAGAGGTTTGGGATGCATGACTGCAAACCCATGAGTGTACCCATGACATCAAATCTGAAGAAGTTATGTGACTCAGCTACTTCTTCACAGGCAATGGATCCTACTCAGTATCGCCAACTTATTGGATCTTTGATGTATCTAGTGCATACGAGACCAGATATCTATTATGCAGTGAGTGCATTGAGTCAGTTCATGTCCGAGCTGAAGCACATACACCGGCTAGCTACCAAACATGTGCTTAGATATTTGCAAGGTACTACTACTTATTGGCTCAGATATACCTCCAACAGTGGAGTAATGATACTTGGATACGCTGACTCTGATTGGTCTGGCAATGCAGTGGACCGGAAAAGCACATCAGGATACTATTTCAGTTTGGGATCAACCATGATCTCTTGGTCCAGCAGGAAATAGGGTTACATAGCTCAGAGCACAGCTAAAGCTGAGTATATTGCTGCCAGTGATGCCTGCAGAGAAGCAGTTTGGCTTAGAAAGCTTCTCTCTGACCTGTTTGGTGGAAAGCTTGAGCCAACTATTATTCATTGTGATAATCAGAGTTGCATTAAGCTTTTAGAGAATCCTGTATTTCACGACAGGTCAAAGCACATTGAGATGAAGTATCACTTCATCAGAGATATGGTACAACGAGGTGCCATGAAGCTCCAATACATCCGTATAGATGAACAGGTTGCTGACATATTGACCAAGCCTCTGTCGTTGACAAAGCTTGTGCACTTTCGAGACAAGCTTGGTATTGCAGAGAATGACCCTCTCGTTGAGAGGGAGTGTTGATTTTTTCTCTGAGCAGCATCGAGTGCCATTCTCTAGGAGAATGGAGGCACCTGGTCAGTTACCAGGATATTGACCTAGTCTGGGACTGGAAACTTAGCCTGGCGCTGAGGGCCATTCTCTGGGAGAATGGAGGCACCTGGTCAATTACCAGGATATTGATCTAGTCTGGGACTGGAAGCTCAGCCTGGGGCTGAGAGCCATTCTCTGGGAGAATGGAGGCACTTGGTCAGTTACCGAGATTTCATTATAAGCCCTATACCGGATTTAGGCAAGTGGCGTACTCCTCCCCTTGATCATGGGCCATGGGACCTTCTCAAGGGACTGATCAACCCTTGTGGAAATACCTAGCACTGGATTTTGGTGGAAACAAGGAGGGTGAAGTAAAAGCAATTAATAATTCTCCTAATGATGATGTACTTGGAGTGGATATGAATGGATCATTGAAGACCTTGAAGAACTCCTGGAAGAACCATGAAACCCAAGCATAACTTGGCTTGGTCCATGTACCCACCTTTTTGAATAAAAATAAAATATATATATTCATGGGTCGGCCTCAATTGAATTATTGAAAGAAAATAAATATATATAAAGGTGCAGGTTGGCCCCAATGTATGGATTTATTTGCCACTTGACTCACTATAAATAAGAAGGAAGTATTTTTCATTTGAACCCATCGAATTAGTGCATTTATCTCTGCTCAACTCGTGGGTATTTTCTCTCTTCTCTGCTCAGCTCGTGGGTGTTTGTCTGCTGGTTTCTATTCTTTGGAGAAATAAAATTTCCAAGCACTCTTTTGCTGGTCTAAACTGCCACCCCGAATTTGTTGGGATACATCAGCCCTGCTAGGGCTCTACTTAGTTCTGTTCTGTGTATTTCGGCAGTCCTATTAGGGCACCCACAACCTACAACACGTCACTGTTGCATTGAAAAAGCTTGAACAGAAATTCGGCAACCCTAAAAAGGAGTGTGGACAAGCCCAACAGAAGATCTCGGTCCCTTAGTAAAGTATACCCCAGCACCTGTTGGCAGCTACAGGCATGTACAGGTTGACTGTGTTAGACTGAAGCTGCTCTAGGCATCTAGCAACACCTTCAGACATTTAGTGGCAGATTGGGGACAACATACATTGTACAGGGTTCTTCTTGATCAGTGAAACAAATTCTAATTTGGTGAAAAGGCTTGTTCTTAGCTCGCTGTTGTAAAAACTCAGTCATCTCATTCAGGAGATAAATTATTATTAATTGCTTTGGGGTTTTTGTCCTTGAAAGGTTTCCCCGAGAAAAAATACTATGTTCAATTCTTGTGAATGTTTGTTTACTGCTAGCTATCTCTGCACTATTTTATTTACAGTCTGTTACTGTTGTCAAATTTTTAAATTTTTAAAAAAGTCTGGTACCGTTGGAAAGCTCTTGGAGAGCTCTATTCACTGATGTAATCCTCTGCCACAGCTGAGGACTCTAACCTTGTCATTTTCCCAACTGAAGTATTGTCCAAACCTCCTCCATATGCCTTCAACCTTCTGCAAGGAACTCTGCCAGCCTTCTTCCTTGACTTCTTCTGTGACATACCCGAATAACTCCATTAGTATTATAGGTAAATTTCAGAAATTTCATATCATCTACTAACAGAGTTATTTGGGTATGTCACATATGGTATCAGAGCACATACTAATCATTCAGTTTCATATCATACGAACGGAGTTATTCGGGTATGTCACATCTTCCTTTCCCCTGACCCACAGAGAGGTCATGAAACACCTTAGGGCTATCTAACTCCTTCCCCATGTCTAGGTGAAGTCAAGCAGTCCATCTGAAAGGTGAATGCAATACTTAACAAAACACATATAATGATACTAAAACTAGTCAATGTATCTACAACCTGCAAGGTTAGCAGTACATTAAACTTATGCAAAGCATGAAGCATTCGAACATGAACTCACCCTCATACTCAGGCCTATTGATAGCCGTTATACTGATCAATTTCATGCAATCATTCATTCAAATAACTTGAACATAACAATTAGACATAACACATGAAATATCATCATTTAACACCACAAGGATCACTTATCTTTCAACTGAAGCTGCCCAAGCAACTGGCTAAGTGAGAGCAACGTTCCACCCAACCGTAGGTCTCTGTCCAACTTATACTCTTTCAGCTAAGAGACCACCCTCGAGCTGCGCTGTGTATCCACTAAGGAGGCTAAATAGGCTCTCTCATAGTCAAGGTTTCATCCCAATGCTAAGCCAACCTCCAGTTGGGTTTTTCAACCATACAAGGGAACATACTCATGCTAAGCCAACATACAGTTGGGTTTATCAAGCATACAAGGGCACAGGGAGGATAATGCTAAGCCAGTGAGCTCATCCATAGAGCTGCAGGCATCTCAAGACACTCAGCATTCATGGCACCCACATTACCTGTCACATCCAACACAAGGAAGGCCCCCTTCTCTGCTGCACAATCCCTTAGGGCCTCTTCCCTCCAATGCTATTTAGGGTGGGCATAGAAAGGTCCAACTGCTGCTTCAATGAGATTTCAGCCTTCACTGGGTTTATCAAGCAGATCCAACCCTAGGTTTGACCTTCTACTCTGTTATTCAAGTTGGGCTCTTCTTAGGGTTGCGACCTAAGCTTAATCCCGCAACTCCGTCCTCTGTAAACAGATCCAATTGTCCTCACAGATTCACTAAGCTTCTCATGCTCTGTATTTCACCTTAAGGATTCGTGTTCATGGGTTTCTCTACATAGAATGCTTCCACTCAGGGTTCTGTGTGCTCTCGGCTCTGCCCATTCCGGCTATCACAGAATCACGTTTTTCTCTTTTTCCGCTTCACGGCTTGGCTCTGCAATGCATGTGGAATGAGGTTGTTGGTCAACAATGGAATAGGGATTAGGGTTTGCGAATTCCCAGGTGTGGAGTGGCTTAAGGGACAAGTAAAACAGAGCCATACCCTGCCATACCGATTTCAGTGCTGCTCCATACTCAATCGACCTCATGAATAGGTTTTCTCAACCACCTCCTTACAACAACATTAAATGTCAGCATGGGAGTCAAATGGGTTCACAAATCGACATGTGGCAGCATGGGTTCCAATCCCACAATCCCCTCACCTTTCCCTAGTGGATACACACGACCCCTTCTCATTGGTTGCTTCCTTAGCTAGTTTTCTTGGTATTTCATTGCAATATTTAATAATTACATCATTTACAATATCTCATGGCTTAACAGCACATGGACTATCAGAATTCAGAATTGTCAAATACTTGCCTCTGCAAATAACCCTAAGCATCCACTAGTGGGGTCTTGGCCTTGAGCTCCACACTAGGGAAAACACACATTGCATGTACACAATATTTACATTGAAGCCAATAAACCTTAAGGGGTCAAAATAGGGGTATTACAAAAGGCCTTGCAACATCACCAAAAAAGAACTCATAACCAGATACTTTAAAAACATAATTAGAAACCAAAAATAGTCCAAGCAAAAACAACTAAAGCAAGAGAGATGGTGGGATCTCGGAGATGAACCCCTTGTATTCCTGAAGCTTTATCAAGCCAGCATATAGAAAGGCTCCACCAAAAAATAACTCATAACCTACTTTAAAAACATAATCAGACACCAAAAATAGTCCAAGCAAAAACAACTAAAGAAAGAGAGATGGTGGGATCTCGGAGATGAACCCCTTGTATTCCTGAAGCTTTATCCAACCAACATATAGAAAGGCTCCATCTCGTGATAAGTGATCTGCATCCATATGGAGTTTTTGTTAAGTATTCTTGAAAGAAATCAAACCAAACCTGCTCTTCATATTCAGAAGTGCTGATCCATTAAGTCATGAAGGCCCACATTTTGAAACACCACCTCGCCATCTAACCTGTCAATAACCAATTTTGAGTCACCCAATACTTGTAGACATGAGACAACCTTTTCTTTGGCTTTCCTGAGCTAACCTGAGAGAGCAGATAGCTCAGCCAAACCATAGGATCTAATCCCCAGTCACAGAGAAAGAGCAGTAATGCAAAGGAGTGAGGAGCAATCTTCCACCATCACCACATTTACTGGGATTGTTTTGAGAGGACGTCAAAGAACAACCATGGGAAACCTTCATCTATTTCCTGTAGCAACCAGTTTGCTAATTAACTAAATTGCTTCTACAATTTACATGCTAAACTTCTACAGATTTATTTGCTCCAAATTTGAACTTACAGTAGTAAACCTCCCCCCCCAAAAATTAAATTGACAGCATAGTTAACGACATAACTTAACAACTCTTAAAACTAGTAATAGTAAATTTAACAAGAAGAATACCTCTATCGGTGTGTCTGACCTGAATCTCTTGAACTTACGAGTTGAATCCCTTGAAGTTATGCCCAAAGTGGAAACATGGTTTTACCTCCCAGCCAACTAGGAGCCTAGCCGGCTCCTAGCCCCAGGAAGGCATCCAAATGGCCTCCCGGTCTTCCGTGCCTGAGATCCCCGGAGAACAGAACAGTAATGCACAGTAAGCTATGCATCTTCTATGAGTTCTTAAACTCATCCAACACTTCCCAGCTTCTCTGTCCAGAAAATTTCCCTCAAAAGCCTCTAACTTCCTTCCCGATTTCCCAATCAAAAAAACTCCCCTCACCTCTTTCCATAAAATCATATATATCAATCCACCACCGCCTCTTTCAATAAAAAAATATAAAACAACAACCACCGCCTCTTTCAATAAACTAATAAAATAATATATTTTCAACCATGCTTCGATTGATTCAAGTTAACAATTTCCATTGTACCTTTAAAATAGTATTTAAACAAGTTAAATAAGTTGTTGACTTTTGTTCCTATACGTTACTACTTTAAATGAATGATAACTCTACCCACCAGTTTCAATACAACACTAACACTTTATCTATTCCATTAATACCCCTAGACATTTATGAAAATATTCTACATATCATTTAATAAAATATTCATTGATTTGGTTTGCTTACAAGATGAATTAAATACTATATGACATGTACCTTCTAAATTTTTTTGTGTTTTCTGCTTGCTGGTTTATGTCAACATTTCGGTGTTTTTCATTTACAGCCGGTTTTGCATAGGCTGCAAACTACTTATGAAATTTTCTGAGACAATTAAACACGCTGAAAATTCATACTAACAGACAGAAAATAAATATTTAACATGCACACCATAAAAGATAGAGACTCAGAAATTTTTGGCAACTGTGCCTTGGAAAAACTCCCATGGGGAAAACCAGTTAGAGAGAGAGAGAGAGAGATTGTATTTCTTCAGCAAATATTTCAGTACAAAATATTACAGTAAAAAATGTACTTATCTGACCAACCAAAGGTCACCCTGAGTTCTGCCTTGATTTCTGTGCCAACTGTATCTCGATTTCCGAGCCTCACTGCCTTGGTTTCTGTGCCACAAAACTGTATCGATTTCTGTGCAAAAATAACACCTCAAAAACTGTGCCAATCTCCTTGAAAACCGTGCAGCAGACTGTCTCGAAATTTGTGCAGAAAAGTACAGTCTGTATGGACTGTACGGATTCTAGAAATCTGTGCCTGTACTTTCTAGAAATGTGTGCCCAGATTTCTGCATAGAAATTCGTCTCTCCTCGGGAAATGTGCCCAGCAAACTCCTCGAAAACCGTGCTGTACGAACAGCATGAAATGCTGCAGTACGGTCCCTCGATTTCTATGCAAACTGGGACTGCCTCGGGATTTCTGCAATGCTGAAATGATGCTGCTGTCTCGATTTCTGTGCAGCTGGAAACTTCCTCAAACCCCTGCCTCAAAAATCGTGCCAATGCTCTCTTCTCTTGCTCTCTCTATTCTCCACTTGAATCTCTCAAAAGTGAGCTCAAAATGCCTCCTTCATGCTTTTTGATCAGACCCTAGGGTTTCCCTAAATCCAATGGATGAGATAGATTTAGATCTACGGTTGAAATTAAATGCTCCATTTATTTCTCATAAATTATTAATTTCACTCACCCACTTAAATTTATCAAAAAGTGACTTTGATGTTATAAAGTCTCATTAAGTGCATTTAATGTGAGGGTCACCTTTTTCCCCCTTCTAAGTGACTTTAGGCAAAAGTCACTTGGGGAACACTTCCCTAGGTACAAAAACTAACATACCTAACTTAATTAATCCATGAAGATATTTCTGTGCATTATATTATATATATAACAGCTCAATGAAGACATACATTAATATTCCCTTAAAGATCTTTAATGCTACGTCATACACACTCTTGTACAACTATAATATTTCAACAACCTATTCAACTATAGAGCATATCTATCACATCAACATCTCATACTCATATATATATATATGCTTAATAATTTATTTAATTTCAACCCAATTTACTACTAAATATTGTACTAATCACACATACTATTGTACTCATGCAAAGTGTGTATACGTGGCTAGCGTACACACTCTTTGTGTGGGCACTAATAATCAATTTAATGCCCCTAATGCATCATTATTATATGATTTCAAACAACGTGCAAATGAACAACGTAAACAATGCATCATTCATCATTTATAATTATTCATACAAAAGCAATAAAATTGAATCAAATAAGCACTAAGTTGCCACGAAACTTGGGTACGGGGACGGGGATGCCACTTTTTGAAACATGGGACTTGGGTACGTCGGGGGTACTGTAGATATCTGATATATATATATAATCAAAAATTTTAAATTTCAAATCATTTTCACTAGTATTCAACAAGTAACATGCACATTCCTTCAAAGTTCATGAATCATTGATATAAAGTGGAAATTACATATGAACCTTAAGTCTAAACATGATATCGGACAACCATAATTATTAATGACATAAACCAAGTGGAAATTCAAATTACTATTTGCATATTGATATGATTCATATGAATCATGATTCATCAATCATGATATATCATATATGTCCAATGTCATATAACATGGAGTATGGCAATTCTCCTCTGCGGGTTGCCTTCCTTTCCTGTTGTCGCCTCTCTCCAAGTGACAAGTCGAATGTGAAATGAAAATCAGAAATGCGTTGGGGGGGCAGGGCATGGTGTTAAGAGGGTAGGGGGACCCACGTCCACCCCTTCCCTCTTCAAAATGGTAAAAAATTTATTATTATTTTTTTTAAATTTTCAGTCAGCGAAGTCTCCTCGGAGTCCCCAAAATTGGGGGAGGGGGTCCCCAAACCAAGCAAAGTTTCCAATTTTTTTGCCAAAGGTTTCCAGTACTCGGGTACTTCGACTGAGAGGTACTTGACCTGGTTTCCAAGACGTGGGGACGGTACCCAGGACGGGTACCCCTGCAACACAGAATAAGCATAATGAAGCAAATCAAACATATAATCATAATGGTTTATAATAATAAAGAACACCTTCCAATTCCATCGTTGGTCCCATCCATCTTGATAAGTACTAAAAAAAGCATAATCACCACTACTTCCATCTCTTGACCTCACCATCCCGTCCTCTGCTGCAATATACTATGGCGTCGACTACATGACCTAACTACATATAGAACCTGTGAGTGGAAGTGTCGATCGACTACATCGACCAAGCTTCCCCAATAGGCATCCACTAGTCGTCATCACACATCTAGGGGAGCATGCTTAGCACAACCCTCCCACGACTCCGGGTTTTGGGGGATAAAAGGTGGGTAATGCGTCCACCCCCCCGATAGTACTACATCAACCATATTGTACCATCACTGTTCTAAGGGGTTTCGTCATTGAAAAACCACTTTGGGAAAGCTGCGGTTCCTGTCAAAACTCGCACTCACCCACAAGTGATAAAATATTGGAAATCACCATTAAATCACATGAAACCTGGTATCACAAATCAAATCAATGTAATTACAACATATAATACACATCTATCTCATAGTTGATCCTTTTGTAAGTCAGCTCAATAACCACATATGTTTTTCATGCATAAATAAATGTAATTATTTCAAGTGTTAAGATATTTCACAAACTGATATTGAAATAACCATGTATGTTATTTCGCATCACATCACCTTTGTTCTATATTCAATGTATAGTTTTAAACTAATTTTGAGGTACCTCCTTCTACATCCAATATGCATAATCAAATGACATGCGTAATCATCACCATTACTAAAATAAAATGATAATTTCCATTTACTGCTCCTACATAAGAAGGTCCATATGTTCACATAACAACAATATTAATCAATTTAGCTAAGTCTAACAATTAATAACAATTAAAACTGCTTCGCTAATTCTCATTAGGGTTTAATTACTAAATGTCACATATGGAGCATTACATTTCCAATCTTTCCACCTGTCTCTACAGTCTCTTTTACTTCACATTTGAAAGCCTTGTAGAAAAATTTTATCTTGTAAAAAACCTGTTTGGGAGAGAAGGATGCATTCGGAAATTGAATTTCATTTTGAGAGCTTCATATGGCCCAACTGACTGCAATATGAAAGGATTTAAACTCCTCGACTCCATTATTTTTCACCCAATTTTGAAAAGCTTATGCAAGGTAAACACCTTCCCATTGCCCAACCCCTGCCACAAGAGTTTGAGCAGCATTCCATACTTCCTTTGAGAAATGACACCCAACAAGCAAGTGATAAATTGATTTGTCATGTGCTTGGCACTAGATACATATGCTGGGTCCTTTCCTTGCATGCCTCTGAAGGACATCCCAGGTAATTGCTTCATTTGATAATGCCATCCAATAAGATAGCTTTGCCTTGAGCGGCCCCTTCATCTTCAATATACTCTGCCGCTACCATACCCGTTCAGCTTCTAGCTTTACCACAAATATTGAAGCATATCCCAATCTGGTAGTATACTCACTTGAGACAGAATTTTTAGACCAATACTATATGTCCTCCCCCTGTCTAAGTTTAATAGAAAAGTTGATAAGTAAGTGAACATAAGATGCCCATTCCACCACCTTGTCATCTAGCAACCCAAGGTCCATTTGTGATTTCCAAGATTGTCGCCAACAATTGATTTGTAACCTTGAAGAAGCACCACTCAAGAAATAAATGTTTGGGTCATGAAGTTGGGACCATAAACCTGCAGACAGTCTTGTGTGTGTATATATGTTTGTGTGTATATATGTGTGTGTGTGTCTATATATATATATGTGCATGTGTATATATCTGTGTGTGTGTGTGTTTGTGTCTGTGTCTATATATATGTGTGTGTGTCTATATCTCTGTGTATGTGTATATATCTGTGTGTGTATGTGTGTATCTGTGTGTGTGTGTGTTTTATATGATTGCTTTTTTTACTGGTTCTTTGGTTGTTCCAATTCAGGTTGAAATTTTTGGAAAAATGGCTCCTATCCAATGTTGGTTTTGACTGCTTTGATGTGAAAAATACCTTGTTGGAGCAAAATAAATGTTGATCCTTTTGAGTTGATGGCTTCATGCCTAATGAGATTTAAGACTAATACTTTATAGCATGTAATTGTACAATGTAGCCTTAACTAGGATTGCACAAAATTTGTTGATTACATGTTTTCAGTAGGTATGGTTGGCAGTATATACAGTTTTTAAGCTACTAGCAACTTCAATACATATTGCTTTATTAGTAAGTGCTGTAGAAATTAGGCTTATAAATTTATGGAGTATAAATATTCTACGTTTTTTTACCTTTTCCGAGTATAATTTTTGGTTTGTTTTGTTCGGACTCCAGTTGGAAATCTTCAAAAAATCTTAGTCACATATATTAGTTGTGGAAATTGCATAATCTAAGTGCCATAGGGGTATTTGAGGGTGCTAAATCCATTTATGCATTCAAAAACACAATTTAAACGCTTCCAAATTTGGATTTTACCAAAATAAATTTACCGGATTCCGACCAAAAACCACCGGAAAGTCCAGAACGGAGAATAAATAGACCACCAAATTTATAACTGATCTCTTCAACTGAATTGTTATCTAAGGATTCTTTGGAATGGATTTTTGCCACAGTGCAATGACTCATCTTTTTTGATCATGTCTAGGTTTTTGCAATCGCTGAGGTTTCTTTTCTTAGATCTAAATCTATTCTGTTGCAATTTCTGGTGTAAATATTTCTTGCCATACAGATATGAATTTAATACTAATCTTAATCTGGTTTCAGGTGGTTTGCGAAGCGTTTTCTTCACCCAGATGTTGTGGCACCTTTTGATTATATCTTCATCTGGGATGAAGATTTAGGAGTTGAGCACTTTGATGCAGAAAAGTAAGTTCTATCGATTTGTTGAATATAGGATATTCTTGTCATTTCTCAGATTCTCTTCTTCTTCCAATAATATAAGACATCTTCAAAATCAGCTCTATATGATGTTTTTCCTGAGCAATAACAGGAATGTCACTTGACAGTCTAACAATAAGTTTTGACATAATCTTGCATTCCTATCAGATACCATTCAATCTGACTATAATACCTATGAAACTTATATCTAAGAAAGTTGGTCTAAGATTAAACTATATAATGCATTGGTGTCAAGGAGCCATGGATCAAAATGAAAATACACATGTTAAATCATGCAAAATCATCTCTAACTCTTGCACATATGCCTGCTTTGCATTTCTGTTAGCTACTTTTCTTATAGCCACTTGCTTTTCTAATTTTACTTTTGTAATAGCTGCATGCCTTTCTAATTGTATTGCCTTACTTGGAACTGTATGATCATTCTCATGTGTAAAAACTGCATTATCTTTTATCAATTTTGCCAGATTTTCTATTTCCTCATTTAAAGTAAGCTTTCTTTTTCATTTCAAGGATCCAGGCAGTAGTTCCTTGATTTGGGAAAAAATTGGTTTGAGTCATCTGTTTATTTTTGACATCTCATACAGTTTCACTGTTTTATCGTTCAGGTGTCTCTTGGTCGAAAGTATTAATTATGCCAAAAGTCTTAATGATGAGTGATGTTTGGTGCATCACTAAGGATTACTTGCATTCTTTGAGAAAGGATAGATATAGAGGTTTTGTCTGGTCATTTAATATCTCTGATTTAGTTATTACTCATAAGTATGTTGTAGATGTCAATAAAGATCACTTCTTAGTGTCTCCCTAATTAATTGCAGTGTGGGATTGTAATAAACATTAGTCTTCACATTACATTTATTAGACTACTTTATATTCATTATAGGGATGCGGTAGTATTTAGTATTTACTTAAGTTACCAGGATTTGGATCCGGATGCAGATACGGATCCGGATACGTTAGATTTTTGAAAAGCCAGGACCCAGATACGGCAAAGAAACGACAAGTACAAACAATATAAATAAATTTTTATATTTTAATATATATATATATATATATCCCACGAGGTAGAGCAATTCGTAATATATATATATATATATATATCCCATGGGGGTAGAGCAATTCGTAATGTGTGTGTGTGTGTGTATATATATATATATATATCCCACGGTGTAGAGCAATTCGTAATGAGTAAATGAGATGAGAAGTTGTAAATGGAAGGTCACAAGTTCAAATCCCCGTGGGTACTAGCTTACAAATATATATATAATTTATATTAAAAATTAAAAATTAAATACATAACTTGTATATACATATAATACCTAATACTTAAGTAAAATAGTAATTATACAATACTTATAAATAATAACTTAAATATAATAACTTAAATGAAACATTGATTATACATAATACTTAATCCCTTACATAAAATAATTATTATAGCATAGTTATCTCATATGGTCTATAACGTGGGCCTTCCTCCCATGCCTTATGTCACTACCCTAAGTTGAATTTGCCAGATGAATGTGCCTTGATTAGTTACCCCTTTCCTTTCGTTGTCGAATTGCTAGCTATTGGCCTGTGCCCTATGAGAGTGCTCCTATCTATAGAGAGTCGCTTGGTTAGTGGTTGCCGTAAGGCAAAGCTGTCAGTTGCTCTGCCCTACGAGCGAGTGTCGCCTTGTCCTATGAGCGAGTGACGCCCTCCTCCAATTTGAGTGCTGCTCGCTATGAATGTTTTGTGCTTGTGTGATGCAGGACCCCTCAGAGCCCTGCCTTATTTCTAAGAAATAACCTCTTCTTCTAGTCCTTAGCTATTACCAAAATGCTACAGTAACCAAATGGCACTCATCTTCTTTCTTTAGAACTCGATTCCCTTTCACACTTGATCCACCCAAAACGTTATTCACGCACTTCTACAAAACGCAGTTCAGAAAACCTCACGAATCTCCTCAACCGTGGCTTTTCTCGAAAAAAAACTCCTGTGTCACACAATAAACTCTGTTCTGCACAAAGCCCAGATCGCAGAATCTTTGAATTCATCTTCGTTTGTCCAGAAACTGGGCTGCAAGTTCAGTGACGGTTTTCTTCTTCTCCACGCATTTGTTTCCTGAAATTCATAGGAACTTCAGTTCCTCAATCTCGCCTTCTTTCTGGTCCATCGAGCAGCTCTTCTCCTCTTCTACGGCCTGGCTCTTCCTCTCCCTGGCCCTCTCTCTTCCGAGAGTTACAATTTTTCTTTCTTTCGACTAACTCCCCTTTCTTTCTCGAACTGCCACCGGCAAGATTCTGCCCTAACAGACACTTCCACAAATTCAAGAATTCTTTTTAAATTTAGCTAATTAACTCCTAAAACTTGTAACGACTTAATTAGATGGCTTAGTCTCCTCATAGGGAGCTGTAGTTAGCCATTTTATTCCTATTCAAACTCTTTAATTGATAGCAATACCATCTAACAATAGTTATCTACTTAAATAAACATTCGAATAGATTTCTCGGCCTCCTTAGGTCAACTCCCAGCCACAACATGTGACAAAATGATCACATTGTTGGCCTTAGTCGGATGCTCCTGCATCAAACTCTCAGGGTGAAAAGCAATGAACCCATGTTCATTAAATCAACAATAGAAAATCCTTTAGTCTCTAACTCTGCTGCACTCATCCAAGTGGCATCCTCTACAGGATGTGCTTTCCACTTGACCATATACTCTAGATAGTCCTTCTGTCTGTTACTCTTTGCCACTTTAGTGTCCAAGATCTCTTTAGCTTCTAATGTCTGTGCTACTGGCATTTGCTTCAGCCACTGCAAGTCTTCATCATCAAGATCCTTGCCTCCTGTAATCTCTCCAGTATCATTTGCTACAAAAGGATAAATGTTATTTGCTTCAGCCACTGCAAGTCTTCATCATCAAGATCCTTGCCTCATGTAATCTCTACAGTATCATTTGCTACAAAAGGATAAATGTCAGCAACATTAAAAATAGGAGATATGCCAATCCCTATTGGCATTTCCAGCTCATAAGCATTAGCAGAAAACTTTCTGAGGATTTTGCATGGCCCAATCTTCTTCATTTTCAGTTTGTTGTACTTCCCTTTAGGAAATCTTTCCTTTCTCAGATGGGCTAAAACTAGGTCTCCTACCTCATAATTCTCTTCTCTTCTCTTCTTTTAGAATCAGCTCTTGCTTTGTAATTTGCATTACTATTCTGTAGCCTTTCCTTAACTTCCTCTTGTAGCTCATTGATTCTAGCTGCAAACTCTACTCCATCTGCACTCCTCCTTTCCAACTGTCCCAAATATCGCAGTTCATACACTCCTCTAGGATGCATACCATACAGAATTTTAAATGGGCTCCTACCCGTGCTTCTGTTAGGTGAGTCATTATAAACAAATTTTGCTTGTGCCAATACTTTATCCCACTGTTTTGGATTCTCTCCACTACCTTCACTTCCATCACATTTCAGATCTAGCCTCAACTTACCAGGCTTCCACACTTTATGTTGCAATCTGCTATTGCATTCACCCAACACTTCTTCTTCAATTGATTAAGTAAAACAATTCATCTCTCCTTTCCTCATATTACACATTCTTCTAAATTGCTTTGACATCACTATCCACAATTCATCAAGTTTCTCATCCAACTTCATTCTTTCACTTTTAATTTGTTAATTGCTTACCTCTACCATCCTTTCATCCTTAATGTCCTTAAGGACACCTTCCTCTGCAACATGCATCTGTTGTCCCTGAGCTTTAATTTCACTTCCATACTTAGGTTTCTTCTGCAAATATCTCAGCAACTTGACTCTCATGTGATGTTTTTCACATGCTGTACTATCATTATGCCAATCATAGCATTTTGCTTCTTTTCTACCCTCTTCTTCTACCCCAGCAAAACTATATTGATTAAAATCAAACACCTTCTGTGCTTCACTTACTAATTCAAGTATAAAAGGATACTTTATAGCTCCATCTTCTTCATTGTTCCTCAAGACAGTTTGCTGTTTATCATCACTATACTGCAGCGACATAACTTCATTATCATGAGACTTTAAAGCTTCACTTCTCTCCATTCCAACTTGATCTTCAAAACCAATTTCCTGTCTTGAATTTACTTCAGATTTCACTGTTTCCACACATAGATTTGTATCATATTTACACAAATCTTCGGACACAAAGTCTTCACTGTATTTGCTCAAGAATTCAAATTTCTTAATTGCCTCTTTTCCAGATTTGTCATTGATGACAATCTCCTCATCTTCACTCAGTTCCAATTTCACAATCTGAATGTTCATTTTCTGTTTTGCTAGTCTATCCTCCAAGAGACTCAGCTCATACCACCAATCTGCCAACTCATTTGGAACTTCTTTCAAAATCTCTACACTTTCTTCATAATTTTCTTCCTCTGTATTTATTGTCAACCAGCCTTCTTTATCTTGACTGTCTTCAAGGTTAACATCCTTCAGAAATTGATGATCACCCACAAAGTCTTCAGTCGCAACATTCAGTAGTTTCTCTTCTTTAACTTCAGCCTTCAATGTCTGTCCCATATTTACAAAGTCTTCCACAACAATATTCAGTAACTGTTCATTTTCCTTTCTCACAAGATTATAAAAATCTTCTTCCTGATCTTGAAAAGCCTGAGCTTTGCTTTTCTCATCCTCTATGACAACATGAGATAGTTGTCCTGCTTCAGTATTCCCTGCATTCACACAAAAAGCATCAGTTTTAAAATCATGTGATTCTAAGATCTCTCTAGATGGTCTCAGCATCAATTCTTTCAGCTGACATCCATTGTCAAAAGACATCATTAAGTTCTTCTTGAATTGTATATCCACTTCATCAGTTTTCCAAAGGAAAATTTCTGATTCATGTTCACATGAATAGACTTCTTTCTGCATTATCTTTCCTTACTCCAGCTCAGCCTCCTTGAGCTCTTTATCCTTCCTCAAGACTAATGACTGTAGTCTTTGCCTCTGCTGCAATGTAAACCACTGCACTCTCTTTCTCTTCATCACCCATCCATAATGTTCATCTTCATTGCTTTCCTGAACCAGTCTCTCTAGTTTATTGAGTCTTTCTTTGATATCAACAAGCTCTTTATCATTTCCCTTCTGACTTGTAATCTGCATGTCCTTCAGCTGAACATTCTTCTTCACCTGATTGTAATCTTTCTCTACATTCCTCGTATGGACATGAGTAGTCATCTGTCTTCCTATCTTCATGACAACATCAAGAAACTGTCTTTTATTACCCATCCCTGAGCAATCTTCATGGCCACAACCAACCATCTTCTTCTTTACTTGTGTGACAGTTCCAAGTGACTGTTCAGCATGTTTCGAATTTGTAAAACCTACCTACATACACCAATTATTAGTTTCAAAATTATAAGGCTTCAAGGCCTCTTTTGTGGTCTCATACATCTTGTTCTTCTAACTGGTTTTCATCCTTCCAAGGATCCATGAAACCATCATCTAATCTCCTGTCTTCATCTTCATCACTACTCTCATCAAGAGCAGATCCTTGTTCATGTTCACATAGATAAACCTCTTCCTCAGCACACATTCTTTGCCGCAACTTAGCCTCTCTGAGTTCTTCTTCCAACTGAACTCTTGTATCATACTTAAGTCTCCTTTGTAACTGAATACACTTGATTCTTTTCCTCTGAAGAACCCAGCCATACCTTTGGTCCTCCATATTGCTATGTACAAACTCTTCCATTACTTCCAGCTGCACTTTTATTTCAGCCAACTCCCTATCAAGCTTTTCTTGACTTGATCTTCTATGGCCCTTCTCTGAACCTTCACTATGATTATCAACAACAACAATCTTCTTTCCCTCATGAACTCCCCTTTGTTCATCATGGACTACAACCAATCCATCACTACAAGCTGATTCCATCAACTTGTCTGTAGATACCACACCAAGTCTTCCCATGCTTGGCCTTCTACTGGCATCTTTGCTGGTTTCTCTTTTTTGATTGTGACTCCTCCTTGAACCTATAAGACAACCATCAATGGTCATCTCTCCTTTCCTCCGTGGACTCATCTTGTTCCACCTTGTGAGCTGCAAACAACCTCTTCTACTTTTGAAACAAGTACAGCACTTGTTCCCAGTCCCAAGTCATCTCTTGGTGACTCTGATTCTTCTTGGCTCTTCACACAGAACCTTCCCTTGAGCACTCCTGCTCTTCAGCTTTCAAGCTGATAGGTTGCTGCCTTACAACTCCTTACCTTCCTTGGAGAACTACAGTTAGTCTCCTTCTCCAGCACTACACTTTGTTGCCTCGGTTCATTCACAGTCTTCTCTTGCTTTCACCTGCAAGCAAGTTATCTCTTCATATGAAAGCGAATGAATATTGAAATCCTTGACTCTTACTTCTTACTAGTGTTTGCTTCAGCCAAAACACTATTGCAACTTCTTCAATCCTGCTAGCTGAAATTCCTGAATCTTTTCCCCTTCTTTAAGAGCTTTGTTTGCTCTTCTCCTTCACATCCTCTAGGCTATGATTCACTATCATACTTTTCCCATCAACTATTTCCTGCCAAGAACACATGCATATTATCTTATACAATCAAATGACAAGACATAATTACTTACCAAACTTCCTCAACCTTGCCTGGCTGAAACCTTTCTTGCTGTCTGCAATTTCTTCTCTGTTGTGAATTCTTCACAAGCCACTGTCCACAAATATCTCCTGCAGAGTCCTCCTTTGTTCTTCCCAAAGAACCTTTTCTTGCTTTGATACCAAAATTGATGTAGGACCCCTCATAGGCCTGCCTTATTTATGAGAAATAACCTCTTCTTCTAGTCCTTAGCTATCACCAAAATGCTACAGTAACCAAATGGCACTCATCTTCTTTCTTTAGAACTCGATTCGCTTTCACACTTGATCCACCCAAAACGTTATTCACGCACTTCTGCAAAACACAGTTCATAAAACCTCACGAATCTCCTCAACCATGGCTTTTCTCGGAAAAAAAACTCGTGAGTCACACAATCGACTCCGTTCTGCACAAAACCCAGATCGTAAAATCTCTGAATTCTTCTTCGTTTGTCCAGAAACTGGGCTGCAAGTTCAGTGACGGTTTTCTTCTTCTCCACGTATTTGTTTCCTGAAATTCATAGGAACTTCAGTTCCTCAATCTTGCCTTCCCTCTGGTCCATCGACTAGCTCTTCTCCTCTTCTACCGCCTGGCTCTTCCTCTCCCTGGCCCTCTCTCTTCCGAGAGTTACAAATTTTTTTCTTTTGACTAACTCCCCTTTCTTTCTCGAACTGCCACTGGCAAGATTTTGCCCTAACAGACACTTCCACAAATTCAAGAATTCTTTCTAAATTTAGCTAACTAACTCCTAAAGCTTGTAACGACTTAATTAGATGGCTTAGTCTCCTCATAGGGAGCTGTAGTTAGCCATTTTATTCCTATTCAAACTCTTTAATTGACAGCAATACCATCTAACAATAATTATCTACTTATCTAAACATTCGAATAGATTTCTCGGCCTCCTTAGTTCAACTCCTAGCCACAACATGTGACAAAATGATCACATTGCTGGCCTTAGTCGGATGCTCCTGCATCATTGTGTCACTCCCATGCCATAACGTAAGTTGTTGTGTTACCACATAGTATTTTCCATCTGAGCCCGTTTGTCACCAAAACCTTGAATGCATGAACGCATGAGAATGTGGCGAAGACTTCGTTTTGCTGGACGACGAATCCCCTTGAATACAATTCATCTGTGGGTACGCATCCCCTTTATCTCGAGACCACCTTTACACATAAAATATACCTCCACAGAGTACGATAGATGGTAGACTCCTCCTCGGGGCGTGATATATACCTCTTTTGGCACTTTGCTTCACTCTTTCAGTCAACGGACATTTCAATTGGTTGCCTGCCTTCATACTCAATCTCCCTTTGATGGCCCTCCCCACATCCTCCCCCTAAAAGGAATTAATTCTACAATGAGGAGATATATTTGTAGGAGGTACCTTTCTGAGCGGATCCTGGGCGGTGTTAAGATCCTAGTGGGTGGCCTTCACTAACACCTCGGGGTTTTGGTATAACGGTTCGTATCATTTGGTATCAGAGCCTCCACCCAAGTTCGAGTCACAGAGCGGGTGGCAACATCGGCATTGTAGTGTTCATCCGGGGCTCGTACGGCTCAAAGGGGACACCACCGTACGGGCGCACATCCAACCCAGAGTCTGGACTGTGGAGCGTGG
Source organism: Larix kaempferi (assembly GCA_027924585.1). Lineage (NCBI taxonomy): Eukaryota > Viridiplantae > Streptophyta > Pinopsida > Pinales > Pinaceae > Larix > Larix kaempferi. The sequence continues at coordinate 9,430,980 of BSBM01000252.1, forward strand.
TGGAATGTTAAGATCCTAGTAGGCAGCCTTCACTAACACCTCGAGGTTTTGGTGTAACGGTTCGTATCAGGTGGATCTGGATTCGTATCTGTTTTGGATTCAGGGATCTGCAGATCCATCCCCCAAGGCCCACGGATCTGGTAATACAAGTATTTACCATCCAACCCTTGTTAAGCGATGAAGTCTGTTGGGATGGACTCGTGTCTTCTCTGATTGCCCCATTATAGAGATCATAAGGCTATATGAGTTTGTTATTGATAGGCTATATGAGCACTATTGGGGTTAAGCACTCTAAACAATGGCGCCATCCTCCAAATTAGTCTACTTTGGATTGTTGTCCCAAGTTCCATATGTTTTATCATTCTTTGTCGCTTAACAATAATGGCACCGTTGTCACACAACTCAACAACCTTTGGATTGCAAGGAATAATTGATTGCTAACCTGGTGGGACCTCAAGACAATACCCCCAAGTGTCATGTGAGTAAGGTCCTCTCTCTTTAGATCTCCCAAGGTCCTCTCTTTAGATCTCCCAAATCCATCAAGGTAGACTTGGACTAACCATGGGAGGTGGCCCTGGTAAAGCTTTTTTGGATACTTGCCAGTGAAGACCAGCTTTCTCATAGTACTTACAAGACCGATTTCTAGAAGACAGAGTGCCCTTGATTTAGAAAATGGGAAAATATGGCACCCTGTAAGGAATGCTATGGGGATTGGAGTTTAATGGAACTAAATGGTCCCTTAAGCAAGATAGAGTAATTGGGATGGATTTGGAAATAATAGGCAAGCTACTCTTAATTAAATAAGTTACTAGAAATGACTAGGCAACAAAGTATATGACTTTCCTAGGGTTTAAATGGTGAATTTGGACAATTGAGTTTAATTACATGCCTAGGAATTAAAGTGTATGAGTGACTTAGGATCTTAGATGTTGAGTTCTTATGAATTTCAACATTTGTTTATGTTCAACTTTTTAATATTAATACGTTTGGGATGTAGATTTGAAATTTATGTGTGGAAAATGAGTGCTGAAGCGAGTTACTAGTGACTCAACATGCATTTAGCTTGCTGGTTTTTAACAGAGTAGATTTGAAAAATGTATAACAACAAGCATATGATAGCATCAAACACAAACAAATACCCAATAAATTGAAATACTATGCAATATACAATATTTAGTGCCTTTCCCCTAGGTTTTTGAGATGAAATATTGTTTCATATTCAAGATGATTCCTAGAATGCATACTACATTCAGACAACAAGTATTAATTTGTTTTTAGTGATAGAAACAAGAAGTAAAGAGTGTTTTAGAGGATGGAGAATGAGAGCAAGGTACAGAGGATATTTGATTGGTGCCTTAGTTGGTCAGGGGAGTCGATTCACCCCTCCTAGCAAGTAAATAGTAGCTGATAACTTGATCTTGGTGAGGCCATTGAGCATTCATCCAAGTTGATCCAAGTGAAGTGCTCTCTATGATTCTGAAGTATTTTTCAAAATAAAATTAGAAATTCTGAAATCCCGTCACTAGATCAAGCAATCAAATTAGATTTTGATGCATAAATGATGAGACATAAAACTAGGAAGGAAAAACAAAGGTTGCAGTGAAATTTCCAGCCAAACTTCTCACCAAACCCTCAAGGGCAATTTGAGCAAATTGAAGATCATAGATTTCCACTTCAAAAATTTGAATAATATTACGTCAACTTAAATCCATTATCATCTTACCATTCACAAGAGGAAATCAAGAATCAAAATCTATCTACCACAACATAAATATCACCATGAACAAGTTCCGGAAAACTTAAAATATCTCCATGTATTGTTGTAGCCAAAACTTCCTTACAAATTGAGGCTCAATCTATTTTTAAAGGAGAGAGCAAAATCCTTAATGCTAAAGAGGTGGATGGTTGAGATCTTCATTTGAGTCTCACCCTTTACATCAATGGTTGAGATTAAAAGATTACATTTCATTTTATTTGCTGGAAAATTTGCCCTCTTGGAGAGGTGTGCTCTTCCCTTGAGCTCATATGGCAATAAAAAATACAAGATATTACTAATGTTCCCCCAAGTTTCCGGGACGCGGGAGCGCGGGAATGGGGAAACGCACATTGGGGGTGTGTGGCGACCAACCCCAAATTTTACGGAAATTCAAGGGGGACGAGGGTGTTAAATTTTGGTCAGGGTTAGGGTTTGATGCAGAAAAAATCAAAATTTATATATACTTTAATGCAAAATATAACAAATTAATACTGAAGTATAATAGTATGGCAGTAACTAAACACAGTAATCAGACAATATAGATTTAAAACATAATTTTCATATCTTTCACCTTTAACACTACCAAGAGGTCCTCGTGTTAAAGTAATCTTCAGTAACATGTCATCAACAATAACACATCTAATTTGTAAGAAGATCGAGTTAGGGCACTTACCTGGAGTGTGGGACCCTTCCTATCTTTATACTTAGAAGAATTTACTTTCAGTAAAGACTGTGCCTCTCAGAGGCCAGTCAAACACTTGGAACAAGCTGACCCTTGTTAGAGGGTGAGTACAAACCTGAGAGAGAGAGATGATAAGGATGTAGTACAGTCAATCAGTGATGGTCAATGACAGTCAAAGCACAAGACTCAACACAACAAATTTGACATAGATCTAAACACAGATTAAGTCTGAATAAATAAGTTTGACCACAAACAAAAAAATTGAGCAGAGTTTAAGTCTCAGCAGTTGGGTCAGGTCTAGGGAAACCCTTAAATCATAGATCTGATATAGAAACATCCAATAAAAGGGTGGGGCCTCATAAAAAAACATAACAGCAAACCTCAACAGGTGGTATCAGATCTATAAGGGCCACGACCTCCATGCATATGCTCTCAGCATACCAGATCAGACCTACAGCAGGCAGATCGTTCACCACAATAGGCAGATTAGTCCCTCGGGCCTCACGGCCTCCACAAAGCAAACTAAATCAGACCTTCAGGCCTCATGACCTCCACAAAAAATGCAACTAGTACAGAGATTGAGGACCAATAAGGGTCATGGCCTCTTTAACCAACAGTCAAATAGCAGATCAGTTCTCAAATATACCTCAGCACTCAGATCGGGACTCAACCAGACCCTAGGCAAGCAAAACAGACTCCAACCAGACCACAGTCAAGCAGATCGGACTTCAACCAGGCTTCAACAGGCTTGTAGTTAGCAGATCGGGCTTCCAAGAGGTAGAATGATCCTTCAAAAGGTCACGGGTAGCAGATCTGGGCTTAATAAGCCCTTAACAAGCCCACGGTTCAGCAGATAACAATTAGCAGCAACCTATATACCTTGACGTCAGCCCTAGCAATCAGCTAAATCAGATCTGATGTGTAAGGTAAACTTCAGCAGGTGGGTGGCCTCAACAAGTGAGAAATCAGCAGCAAGAATCCCCTAAAATCCTCGACGTCAAGCAACAGACAAAACATAGCTGAGATAAGATGATAAGATGATGATATCAAAATGAGGATCATTAGATCTCAATATATAGGTTCTTAAAGACTTTCTAGAAGGATCATAAATTAAAACTTTAATTTAGTTAGGGTTCCACAAATTTAGGAGGGTACCAATAAGTAAGGGTTAAGACACCAAACAAAAATAAAAGTCACAACTTAAAAATATAAAAATATAATTAAGGTGTCTTAGGTGGGTACTAGGGTCAATTCATCACACATATAATTAATTAGGTGAGGATACAAGGACCAACAGGATGGTACAAGTCAAAACCATAAAACAAAGAAGGGTACATGACCCACAACCCTTAGGACCAAAGGGTGTACCACTAAGGTGGGCAAGTAACCCTAACGCCCAAAAGACCAAAACATCAAGGTGGTACAAAACAAGATAACTCAAGGTGGGTAGATAGCTCTTCTAACCACAAGACCAAGAACCAACAAGGTGTAAAGACCAAGGGTGAGCAACCAAGGTGGGGTTTACAACCAATCATCTCTCTCTCAAATGTACAAGTGTTCCATACACAACCTGAAAGTTCATCATCATTGTATAAGGAAGGTCCACACTGAATGATGTGATCCTGTGGTCCTCCTGATTGCTCCTGAGGTCAAATGCTAGTGACTCCATCAAGGGGTGGCCAGTCCCTTGAGAAGACCATCTAGCTCAACCATCTCGAAGACCTAGGAGAGGAGGGCATCACGCATCATCATCTTGGTCCATTGACCAAGAGCCACTTGGTTAATTGACCAGGTATGTACCTGCAGGTACTACTTGGTCCTCGTGACCAAGAATATGCCTAGTCCCAGACCATGAGGTCTCTGTCTCAACCTGCAGGACCTGCTTGGTCCTCGTGACCAAGAAACTGTCTTGTCCTAGACTAGAATATCCTAGAGACAAATAGGGGCCCTAGCCACATGCTAGGGACTTTGCCATGACATAAACCTGCTTGGTCCTCGACCAAGAACCCCAGGAGACAGCTGGGGGCCTTAGGGTACCTTCTAAGGACTTACTCTTTACATTGCCTAGTTAACTTGACCAGGAATCCTAGTTAACTGACTAGGGTACCATCCTCTATGAGAATGAGTCTCGCAACTGCACTAACTTTAACAGGGTCATAAAAATAAAAAATTATAAGAAAATATAAAAAATTATAAATCCTAGCAATTACAATTCATCCCATGTAAATTACTAAATAGTAAATTTATCATTGTGCAATGTAAATCAGAACCTAATAAATTAGTAATACAAATACGTTACATAATTCATCATGATCATTTTCAAATTTGTCATTTGAATCTTTATATTTCAATCATTCTAATTGAAAAATTGAATAAATGATTTTGCATGCTAAAATAGTAAAATAGTAAATACTAAGTCTAAAATAGAGATTGAAACATCAATAGTAAATTTTATTTATTTTTTAATGGCTGAAAATAATTAATAAACATTAAACATTTCAGAAATTAAAAACAATAGGTTTAGACCCTACTTTAACAATGAACACTGTTAGAACTAAGAATTGTAAGATTGTAGGCTTGCACAATAGCTATAGTATAAACCCTCCCTCCAAGAAGCAACTCTTCACCAATTGAAACCTCCCTTGGCAGCTTGGAGTTGACTGTTGGCAACTTGGAGTTGACTGTTGGCATCGTGGAGTTGACTGGTGGCAGCAGTTTCAAGCTTCAATCTCCCAACAACGTCTTCAATCACCCAACAACGGCTTCCAACTCACATCCACGGGTGTGGGCTCTCCTCCAACTCACGGACTTCTAGCTCTTCCCACGACTGCTCACATCCATAGGTGCGGGCTCTCCTCCAAATCACAAGCACGAGCTCTCCTCCACAGTAGCTCTCTTTTGAACAACGACATAGGCTCTTCTCATAGTGGCTCAACATAATTCAACAAAACGATAAAAAGTAGTGTAAAACGATAAAGGTAGGGTAAGCAAGTAATATGTTTGGTTGCTTGTTTTTTTTTTAAAGAAAATAACAAAATTGGGGGGCATTTATGAGTCCCCCATTTTTGGCAAGGAGTGTTTGGGTGCCCCCATTTTTGAGAACGAGCTTCAAAACAGAGGGGTGCGCTCCCCACCGCGTTTCAGAATTTTGGGGGCGAAGGGAAACATTTCGGTAAGAGTTCCCAAGCCCTCGGGGCGTGGAGCAAGAGGGGTGAGTCCTCGTGTAACACTGGTCATATTACATGGATTGTTGAGGTGGATGCGTGAGTAGGCCCCCTTGGCGATCTCTTGGCTGAATTTGATGAGTCGAATGCAAAAGATTTGGTTGAAAATGATCAAGTGTGCTCCCTTGGAGAGAAGTGCCCCCCCTAATTATGACATGCTAGATGTGGTTCAACACTTGAGATCTTTGCTAAGAAGTGTTTGATTGGACATTAGAAACGCTTTTCATGAATATGCATTTCATCTTTTGCTCAATTTGATTTCTCGTTGGCACTTATTTTTTACTTAGGTATTTTTAAAATCAAACCTTAAAAAGTTTGATTATTAAACACCTATTAGTTGGATTTTGATGAATTTTTGGTGGAATCACTTGGGAGTTGCTTTGAATGAGTTCTATGATGTTTTATTATCCCATACCAATCCATACCATGCCAAAAACTGATATGATATATCCATTTTTTTGTTGCTCCAAATTATTAAACTAAGACTTACACTTTTTTTAATTGCAAACCTAGGAAAATCCATTAATTAAAGCTTATTAGTCCATACAAGCTGAGAGTCACATTTAGAAGGATCAACTTGGACTCCAAAGGTTGGAGTATGATGAATGATGATGAAATATGGTCACATACTGTCGACTGGTCTTGTTGACCAAATCAAACACTCCATTGACCAAGTAAAAAAGTTGAAAAGTGAACTTTGGCCAAAGTTGTCCAATGAATGAATGGACTCCTCTAATGTCTTTGGGAGGACAAAATAGCGTCTCAAATGGTTTATATTGATGACATAATAGAGCAACATTACCTACATTACAAGAGTGATTAATTTGAATCATTGCATGATTTCAAGCATAGAAAATATCACACAAATTAATATTAAGCATGAGATTAATGCTTTATGCCACCATTTAAACAACATCAAGAGCATTGCAAGGACCATTTCTCCTTTGGGTGAAGTGAGTGGAAAAAAATCAACAAGGTTGGTCAAGTGGAGGATTGGTCAAAGACTAAGTTACTGGCAATGTCTAGGACTAGGGGGGGATGCATCATTCCCCATTTCAGAAATTGAAACGAAGGGGATATGGCCTTGAATGACATTGAAATGTTTCCAAGCCATATCCAAAAAACAAAAACGTTTGCAAGTCGTTTTCAGTTATTTCTTGAAACGATTCCAAAGCGTATCCAAAAAAACTTACCATTCATCAATTTAAGATTAGGGTTTAGATCCTGATTTATAAGATTTTAAGCTTTATGTTAGGTTTTAAGGTTCAATTTTGGGGTAGGGTTGGACAGGTTATTGCATCAAATGCTTGGCTACTATAGTATATAAGTATAATGATTGTTTTATTGTCTATTTTCTCATCTTTTTTGCCAATTCCTCAGTTTTGTAGCAAATAAACCCTAATGACTTGCATATGTCATAAAACAACTTGCGTATCAAAATTGAGACAATGGCAATTTCAGCCCTACAATATAACATGTTGCATTTATGAAGGGCTACATGACCCAACACATATTTCTAATGGTCTTCCAATAGATAAATTCTGCATATGGTATACATGTGATATTTTAATCTTATTTCAAGCATTTTTTTCAGTATAAGCCATAAAAAGTAAACACCATATCCAAAGGAACGCAGTGGTGTATAGAGACGGTGTTATAGCATAGAGTGCAATATTGCATGTCATCACACATTTGATCATATTGCTCAACATACGCTCACTTATTTATACTTGAGTGCTTAACCAAGGTCCTTAAAGAATGGCTGATTAAGTCAACTTTGATCATCCAAGTCGGTCCCAAAAAGTTAGACAACCCCATGAATTTAGGACCTTTATGCACCAGTCAGTTAGTGAACCAACCTTTTCTCGCCTAGTTGATTATCTAGTTAGTTAGTGGATCAACCCAAATACACCTCAATCAATTCACTGACTTATCTCCAAAATTGTGTTTAATCACAAATTCCAACACTTCTTCTAGAGGTGCAATCATTGTATTATTTTATTAGAGATGCTAACACTTGAATTAAGCCTTTGAGTAAATTTTGTTGGATTTTGTGAAACTTCGGAAGTTATTCTTATTATATTCTATTGTAATTATTTGTACCTCCTACGGGAGTTGATCCCGATGTAATTAATCATGTAAACCCTTGAAAGAATCAATGTAAACCTTGGGGAGAAAATTAAGTAAAGAAAATAATTATTAAATGTAATTTTATATTCCCCAAGACAAGTCGGCCCTGTCAGATTAGACAAGTCGGCCCTCCCCCAGTGCTTGCTTTTGGGGGAGTTACACTCTCATGTGGGCCCACCTTCTCCTCTAGCGCCCTCCTTGGTTAAACTTAGGACCTGCAACATGTCATAAAGTGTCATAAGTTGTCATAAGATGTCATAGGACCTAATTCTTGTCATAGATGTCATAGATTTGCTAATTTTAGCCTGGGAGTTACAACCCTTGAGATGCCTTCATGAGAGGATTCCTTCCACCTTGGATGGGAGTTACACCACATATTTGGACTCATTCCACCACTAATGCGCCCTCCTTGTCCAAATTCTCTCAAAATATTAATAAAATTGATTTTTAGGATAGGATGATTCCTTGCTCCATAAATTTTTCCTTGGACCTTGGTTTGCCATAGTGCCTCATGACCCCAATTCACCACTTTAGTATTCTTCTTTTATTTTTCCAAGTGACTTTAGACCATTGAATTCCATAGTCCAATGGAGTGGTCCATAGTGAAATATTGGGGACATTACAATGTGTGTGTGTGTGTGTATTGTCGTTTTCCCAGCATGTTGTATTCGACTTTTTTGAAAATTTGAATGGTAATCTAAATTATGTTGTTATATATATATATGTGTGTGTGTGCGTGTACTGTTGTTTTCCCGCCATATCGTATTCGACTTTTTTGAAAATTTGAATGGTAATCTAAATTATGTATATCTTACGGTATATATATATATTGTCGTTTCCCTGTCTTATCATAGTCGGCTTTTTTGAAAATTTTCTCTATCCATTTCCCTTCCCATATTCGTTTCAATGCAACTTAGGTCAAAGATGACTGATTGAACCAAGATAAGGGGACAAGGGTAACTTTGTGACATTCACCACTTAGGCAAACACTAGGGGATGTGTCACTAATGGATGAAGCGTAAGGAGGTACTACTCCTTTCAACCTTAGCAAGCCCCCCTTTTATTTTCTGTTATTTCTGTTTTCACTTTTTGGTCTTTCTCGTTTGCACTCTTTTGCATTTTTCCTTCTTGTCTTTTTCTTTTATCATTTAGTTGGCTATTGAATAAAAGGTATTGGCGTTGGATGCGGACGGGGACAGGGACACCACTTTTTGAAACAGGGTGCTTGTTTACGATGGGGGTACTATATATATATATATATATAAAACATGTCACAGTGAGATCAGACATGCATATTTCTAAATTCAATGATTCATATGAACATTCACATTGAAAATTTGAAACATAAAATTAAAAATTTGATAAATCATAAACTCGTAGTAGATATCAAGTGGAAGACTGGAAGTTATATAATTAATAATAATATATGTCCATGACTCCATGAGTTCAAACTTCGTTGTCATACTACATTCAAAATTTGCCTAATGGCATTTCCAAACATGAAAAAGAAAGTTCAAAACAGTAACCAATGAACAAGATAGCTGATTTAGCTTCCTCAAGCCATGTCATTAGCATCCTCAAGATCAATGTCATCAGCATCACTAAGGTACTTTGTCAACAAGCTCTCTAGATAGGCATCACTCTCGAGTTGAGGCGTTGCTTGAGCAATGAAATGTTAAAACTTAAGGTTTGGGACCCATGTTTAGGTAAGGGCCGACTTCTTATTTGTTTTAATAATGTTTATTAAATTATTTGTTAAAGTTTTAATTTATTAAACATTGCAAATCGACCCCCTAACACCGGAGGATTCCAAACTTGAACAAAACTGATCCGATCGTACCCCCGGCGTATCCAATCACGGGGTATGGCGTACCGAAATGCATACAAGTACCCCGAATTTCATGAATGACGTCTCGGGTACGTGAGGTCTGATTTGGCTATGGCTGGGTACGGTAGGGGACATACCTTTGAAGTACCCAAGTACCCGATACGTGTACCCGGTATGGATTCATGTACCCGACCCCCCGGTATGGGTACCCATGCAACACAGCTTCTAAACCATCTCAAGATCGTTGCAACACATCGGAGCCGGGACACCAGGGATAACAAGGAGACCTTCATGATGAAGGGGTTACAAGTCAAGAGTGAATCTGTCAGGTCTTAGCCAATGGTTTTAGGACACAAAAGTGACATGATAAAAAGATGGAGAAGTCATAGGTAGAGCCAAAGGAGATTTATGGTCCCTGTAAGGATCAAGAGATATTAGTCAATGGTATGTGCATAAAACAAAAGCTACTTCTAAGTATTAACCCCCATAACATTTATATTGACCATGCTTATCAGAATCAACTAGTGTAAATAACATGAATAACATCTAGTACAATCATAAATAAAGACCATATATCCATGAGTAACATCGAGTAACATAATGGCATGGTATCATCACAAGTCAACATATGGAAACCATAATATAGCATCTCAGCAATCATGATATCTCTGCTTTGACAAAAATGAATCTCAGCCATGATCTGTGCAGCAAAAATTAGGGTAAATATCCCCATATACAATTTGGTATAACATGTACAACAACCTCAAGTTGTATTGGACATAAATCAAGTTTTTTTCCTGGTCTACATTCAGGCTGTGTTATCACCCAAACTCACACCCTTAGAGATAAATTCATAAGGTATGGTTTTGATGAAACCAAGAAGGGGCCACTATCACGTCACCAACCCTCTTCTGCACTTAAGGTTGGTTCTCCTCCAGCTCAAGGGGGGCTTTCCTAGATAGGATTGCTGAAAAGTAGAATGTGAAATACAAGGTGAACTGAAGAGTATTTCCACGAAAACAATTTATTTAATGTATAGAAAGAAAAGTGGTTGGAGGGATAGGGACCTAGTGTCTTTCCAATGGGCAATGGAGTCAAAACAAAGGTTCGTGGGAGACCAACCTAATGAGTTGCAGTGGCCAATGAAGCTGAAATACACAAGCTTCTATGCTCAAACTCCTTGCTGTCCGAAATTGCAGAAATTTACCAAATGGGTTTATTAAAGCTATAAAGACTCATGCAAGTATTATGATTATCAAGAATGAAGTTAATGTGCAATGTAACCAATGTTGATAAAATATACATCAATAAAAGCATTAATGGATAACATAATGTGAAGAGAAGAGAGTAAAACTACTTTTCATCTTACATATAGTTGTCAAGGGAACTAAAGCATAAAGGAACTAGCATAAAGATATAAAAGAAGTTCTCACCCATGAAAATCTTTCAATAATTCTCCAATAGCTTCAATAGATATTCAATTAGGCTCCAAGGGGTTTCTCCCACAATCAAACCATGAGAATGAATGAGGAAGGGCTACTTTTTATATAGAATGTTAACTCAACTTCCTTTATATCAAAATAATAATTCTCTCTCCTAGGTCCACAATTTGCTCAACAAAGTCTTCGAAAGTGGTTAGATCCACTTTCCTCTCCAAGTAATACAATAAAATAATGCAAGTACATAACCAACTCATGTTGTTAAGTCATCAATGAATAAAATAATAAGGTGGTTATGTAAAATGTTTTCTCTATGGGAAATGTCCCATCAAACATGTGTAAAATAGCTTCAAAGGTGGGACATCTCCAAGAAATAGGCTTCCCAAAGGGACGTGCAACTCTCCAAGTGAAAACACACCTTCCAAGTGACATGTGTAGACAAAATATGGTACAGCTCTTTAAATGACAGTTCTGAAATTGCCAACTTCCTCAACAGTTATTGGATTTCCTATTATAACCACTTTTCAAAAATCCCATGGCCACTTTATATCTAATGGTATTGAGCTAGCACAATTATGGGCACTTTGTCAAAAGATAATTGTTCCCAAAGCTAATACGCCCCTCCAAAAGGCTCAAGATGATGTCCACATGCTAACAATAGTCTTTCAAGCTAGGACGCCACCTCCAAAGGCTCATTTTCCAACGTTCTACCTCATCAAAACATGAGTGAAAGATAGATCCATTAATGATTTAGACGAGGATTAATCTCAACCATACATCTCATTGAGAGATTAGGGTTTTGGTAGACTCGGGTTTCAGCTCAAGTATAAAGACAAGTCAAGATTTCCATGTTGTACATCAGTTATCTCAGTTAGAAACTCTTGAATACCTTGCTTTGATTGTGCAGGCAGTAGTTTTACTGCCATCACTGGGCCATCCTTGATGATTCCCAGCACTGTCATAATACTTGATTGTTTAATGCTCATAAGACCTAGCTGCGTCCAAACCAGGTACCAAAGGGATGTCATCTCCAACAGCTTGCTGCTAGAGGACCACTATATTTGTGACCCAGACTCATTCTTTTCACTGCTGTTTGCTACAGGATATACCCAAAACAGCCTAGACTTGGGATTTAAGCCTCCTTTGATGCTGCAATGCACTCAGAATGCTGGTTTAGCCCATAGAGCCAACCCATTATTCATCTCTCAGCTGATATAAGACAAAACCATGCTTCAGAGTTGCTTACATTTACCCAAAAACTTAGGAATCATCCCCAAAGTCTTCATGAAAGCCTACACAAACTCCTCATGCAAATAGGCGGGTAAAAAGCCCCTTTTTTCATGCCTAGAACTGTTGGTTCTATGCCCAAAATTACTCATTTATGCCTTCTTTCTTGCCCAGGTCAAGTAAAAAATCCTCTGCTCAGGTCAAGCCAAAAATCCTCTGAAAAAACTAGGTGAACGCCCTATGCAAATAGGGGGGTAAAGGCGGTAACACTACAGTTATTTAGATTCAATTTTTTCATATTGAAGTCACTATCTCTAACCACGTAAGCAATCTAATCTCTCATCAGATAACTAGCAGAAGTCAAAGATACAGTGGAGGAAGAGGATGCCAAAGGGATCTTGTTAAACAGCCTGTCTTCTAAATACAACAATGTTATCTTTACTCTTAGTCAAATGTCTTCACAAACTCTAGAAGACCTGATTGCTACTTTCTTAGCTGAAGAAAATAAAACCATTGCAGGCAATACAAAGGATGATCCTCAACTTGAGACTTCATTATACTCAAGATACAATCATATCTTCTAAGTACAACAATGTTATCTTTACTCTTAGTCAAATGTCTTCACAAACTCTAGAAGACCTGATTGCTACTTTCTTAGCTGAAGAAAATAAAACCATTGCAGGCGATACAAAGGATGATCCTCAACTTGAGACTTCATTATACTCAAGATACAATCATAGCAGTTTGACCAAAGACAAGGGGGAGATGGAATGCTATTTTTGCAAGAAAATGAGCCACATAGCCTGGAACTGTAGGTTTCGAGCCAATGATGTTTTCAAGGCAAAAGTCAAGGACAAACCATTGGTAGGTAATACAACCATTATTGAAGATCCTTCAGATGCTGACAATGGTGATGACCTTACTAAAGAAAAGGCATTTTACACTTTTTAAGAAGTCTGCGCTTTGAAGACAGGAAGGGATCTAGTGTAGATACAACTCAACATGGATGGTTGCCCAGATAATTTAGGAGTTTATGGATCTCTAGATTTATCCCCCATTAGGGTTTTGAGACATGCATGTGGTTTGTTGTCCAATAATGAGGTTATGAGACATGTATGTGGATAGCTGTTTAGTAATTTAATTGGGATATTCATACTTTGGGAGTTCAGGGAGGTGGAATCTAGGAACTCGGGAATTCATGCAGGGAGTTACACCTTTACGATGGTTTACGAGGTAGCGTGATGGAACTCTTTTTAAAGAAGTTTATGAAGAATGTTTGGTTCTGATTACTTTTGATATTTTTTTTTCAGTTAGTATGTTTTTTTTCAGTTAGTATGAGTTTCAGTACTGTATGCCTTAAGAGTGGGTGTTAGGCTCAAGCAACGTCTTTGTAGAAAAGGAGGATGAAGTTGTATGGTTATGAGAGAATGATATCCTCCAACAATACCAGCTTAAATAATAAATCTAATAAATTTTAGGATAGGATTGCTCTGATACCAGTTGATAAGGGCATTCCTATAGTAAAGAAATTTGTCCAACAAAAATAAAGAAGAGATAGATTCAAACATCAATATGTATGTGTAAATTCCTTGATTTTGTATTACACTGACACTGTATACTACAATTTATAGCTCAAGAACTTTGTAGATTGATAATTCGTTTAACTTCTTGAGCATTAATCAATCATAGACTTTTGGATACTAAGGCCTAATTAATATTATTCCCATCATCACCTTTGCTTATAGTAAAGTATTCTTTGATTTTTACCAAGTTCGATGTTTCCAAGATTGAATCTTGTTTGTATTTTTTTATCTTCTTTTCTGAGTTTTATATTGAGCTTTCAGCATGCCAACCATCTTATCTCCTTTCTAGTAATTTCTGTAGTTGGACTTGAATGTGAAGACCCTATTTTTTGGCAGTTATGGTTTCTAGAGTTACATTCTTTATGTTTGTTATACATAATTGAATTGTTTGATTTCATATGAATCCTATGTAATGTCTTGATGCAGGTACCTACAACTTGTAAGGAAGCATGGTTTGGAAATATCACAACCTGGTTTGGAGCCAAATAGGGGCCTGACGTGGCAAATGACAAAAAGGAGGGGTGATTCTGAAGTCCATAAGTAAGTAGTTATATTGTTTTGTGCAACTTTATTTCTTCTTTTTCATCCTCTTGAATTTATATCTTATTATCTTTTTTCCATTTGCATCCCCATTGGAATTTTAATTTATACTATTATTGTCATCAGGGAAACACAGGAGAGACCAGGCTGGTGCAGTGACCCCCATCTGCCACCGTGTGCAGCGTATGCATTCTTTACATAAAACTTAGAGTAAAAAACTTTCATAAAATGTGGGAATGCAGCAAAATTTCCTACAAACTATTTGTTTAGTCTGTATTTTTAAGGCACGAGAAAACGTTTCTCTGCATGAACATCTCTTTGAATACAAATGATTTTAATAGAGTATTAATCTAACCAGATTTGTTGAGATAATGGCTCCTGTATTTTCTCGAAAGGCATGGCAATGTGTTTGGCATATGATTCAGGTATGAAACCAATAACTACATTTGAAGCAAAGGTTGGTTTGTTTGTTTTAAATCAGTTTTTCAACAGAAATGTTAGTTTGTATTTTGCAGAATGATTTGGTTCATGGATGGGGTTTAGACTTTGCCTTGCGGAAGTGTGTAGAGGTAAGTAGACCTTTTTCTGGATTGTAATTTTTGTACTTTCCCCTAGTCAAAATGTATTTGGACATGAATACAGTTATAATGCATTTTGGCAGGTTTATCAACTATATCCCAACTTTCAATCATGATGTAAATGTGGTCATATTTTCACATATTTTCTGAAGTGACAAGATTTATAAGACAAATTGTTTAGGAGTTATACTAATTGGTTTCTTCATCAACTTGACATTATATTGTTTAATCTGTTTTGTAGCCCTGCTCCACCTTATTACCTTTGTGGTCACTTCTTAGAATTTGAATGTTTGTTTATATTAAGGTTTGCTATGTGAATATGTCTTCCTATATATTAATTTGTTAGACTATAGGTTATGTTACACCTCATATTGTATGAGGTTTCACATTGTGATTTTCATCACATTGTGGGGGTGTTTTCAGCTGGACCTTGGAGCATTGGGATGGAATTTGGGTGATATATCTTCATGGAGCTTCTTCTCTTCGTCATGGTGGCGTATTTGACGAAGATTTTGGTGGAGGAGACTCACTTCTCTTTAGTGGATGGTCAAGGTTGATTGCCATCTTGCAATTGGATGCTGCCTTCTTGCATTTGCTTCATTCTCTTGACAAATGGATGATTCCTAGTGATATTTTGCATGGTGATGTTATATTATTGATTTCACTAGGAGAGGATGTTCTACATGGTCCCTTTTGGTTGAATATGTGGTGGGGACACACTTGATGCTAGATGGAGTTAACACTTTTCATGTTCCCTTTCCTTTGGTGTTGATGTGTTGTGGTAATGCACTTTTCCTTGGTGGGATTCCCATAGGTGATACAACTTGACATTGTACCATTCCTAGACATCACCTGATCACTTGGGGGGGCATGTGCATTGTGTATTTTATGATGCTAGTATCCTTATCGATGCATATTGCCTAAGCTTGAGTAGAAGGGGGTACTACATTATATTTCATTGATGATCTAGCCTTCTCCTATAGTTTGGTGAGGTTTAATGATGAATTAAACCTTTGATGGTGGTGTGCCCTAGGTTCAAGGCTTAAGCTTAGGGAGAACTTATATTTTGTCATTGTGTTTGTATAATGATGGTGGGGCTTGGCAAGGGAGATACAACTTTATTTACATGGTACGATACTTGATGGAGCGCACCCCTTCATTGGCGTACATGTTCATGGTGATTTAACCATCCAGTGGTTATTGGGAGGTTGGACTATGGTTTTACTAAAATATTAGCCTTTGTGCATACATGTTGAACCATTTAACGATTGATTTAATCGTTTGAAAGGCTAATTACTTGAGCACCCTACTTCATTTGGCATCTTTTCACACTTTGGAGGGGTTTGTTTGGAGGTGATTTAGGGATTTTTGATGAGTGCTTCCCTTTTTGGCACATATCTCAAGGCATGCATGAATTATTTTAATATTTTTGGAGAAGATGGCATAGTTATCTAGGGCGCACCTTCTTGGTTTAGTTGGACATCATTATGACATGGCATATGTAGGAATATTTTATTATTCTTTAGCTCGATTTCCTTCTCATGCACATGGTTTTGGAAAATCAGTTAATGGTTTTGTAAAACAATACATAGTTTTGCCACATGTATTGATGAGGTCAAGGACCAATGGCACTATCTCCTATGGCAAACTTCATTCGGTATTATTTTATGGATTGTTGGTTGGAGGTGATTGAGATGGCACATTCATTTAGGGCACACCTTTTTCAGTGGTGTGTCCTCTCTCCTTTGAAGGATATCTTGTGCAATAGTGTATATCTTTTGTTGGAGTGACCTCTCTTTGAGAGATGATAATCCATAACATCTATTTGACTTGTTAATAATGGGTTTGATCTGACTAAATCTGATATTTTATTATTGTTGGACTTCTCATGAAGTTAGTTAGGAATATAATATATTTTAATTGCAAGAGAGACTTAGCTCACTCTATATAAAGGAGCTTTCTTTCCATCTCATTTGTAATTGGCAATTGAGGAGTTAGGATTAGAGAAGTGATGAAGAGATGAAGCTTAGGAGTCGAAGCTTGATGGAGCTCCCATGGACTACCAAGATTGAAGACTAATGAAGACATGAGTTATAGATTTCTATTTTGGTGTACGGTTTTATGCTTGTTGCCGAATTTATGTAGAAGTTTTTCTTGTGTTCAATTTAATATAAATGCCAAAACATATGCCTCACATGAAACCCTTAACTTGCATTGCCTTCCAGATATTCATCTAAGCTCAAGGGAAAAAATCTCCAAATCCAACCATCCCAAAAATGGAGAGAGCAAATCCTTATATAGATTTGAGCTCAATCTCCTCTTACAATAAAATATTATTAGTGGAATCTAGATCTACTTTATTCTCCAAAGTAAATACTAAAAAATACTAAAAGGATTAAAATATTACAAAAGAGGGCCACTGGAGACCAAAATGCCCTAGAATAATTGTTGAGAAATGTAGCTGCAACTGCTAAGTTTTAGTAGCTATGGAGGTTTCCTTATAAGTTGATTAGTTGAATGACAAGCTGATTTGAAGGAGAAATTCACTTTGTATGTATGTAATTGTTTTACGCTTCCACTATTTACATTCCAGCTCTTGTGTGGTTGTTGCTATGTGAAGATGTTTAATTTTCTGCAATTAAATAACATATTTGTTTGGTACAGTACATAATGACTTCAATCACCTAGGCATTGGAAAATATACATTATATCAGAGCTTCTTTGATTGAGGATATGAAGAGTTTAGGACAATAGATCAATTGTTGGGTACTAGGACAAGGAGTTAGAGGGTTTCAAAGTTAGTGCTTACTTATCAAATTTTGGAGTTTGTGTGTTGGAGTTTAGAGATGGCATCAACTAGCCTTAGGTTCGAGAACTAGCATCAACTAGCCTTAGGTTTTCCCAAAAAGAGGGAGTGGGCTACGAGGAGACTTTTACTCTAGTTGCTAGGTACACTTCCATTAGAGCAATTATGCCTGTAGTTCAGTTATGGGATGGAGGATACATTGGATGGATGTGAAGACAACTTTCCTCAATGGGACAATTCAGGAAGAAGTGTATGTCCTCTAGAACGAGAATCTTCTTTGAATTTAAACACCAATCAAAGGATTAGCACTCTTGGTTTTCTATCTTCAAATATATACTGAACTGGCCCTTAACTCACTGATTGCCATGCTGGAGAGAGGGTCTTCATCTGTTTTCTGTTTTGCAACAGCAGCAATTTAATGCTGTAACAGCCCAAAGATGTGCTTCCTTTGCTGACCTTACTCGTCAATATGGCATACGTAAACTCATCTTCAAATCAGAGCCTTGATATCGTGGGGTTATTTCTTTACCGACTGGTTAGTTGGATTGGTTGTGCTTACAAAGCTATCACTTCAAGGAAGGATGCACACACATCGGTGAGAGCTTGCAGAAGTGAGACAAGAAGCAAAACATAAAATGCATTCTATTATGGTTGTTGAACTTGCTAGGGATAAGCCTTGTTGATTTATGAAGGGAATATGTGAATTTTTGAATTCTTCAATCTGAATTCTTTAGTCATGGTTGTTGAACTTGCTAGTGATAAGCCTTGTTGATTTATGAATGGAATCTGTGAATTTTGCAATCCTTCAATCTGAATTCTTTTGTCTTCTTATGAAGGGTTTTGTCCATCCTACGTGAGGATTAACACTTTAGTGTTTGCATATGTAGCCCGCACATGAGAAAATTGGAGTTGTTGATTCACAATGGATTGTTCATAATGTTGTACCTTCACTGGGAAATCAGGTGAATCTGAGTTCCAGGCAAGTTTTCAAACTTCTTTGATTTAAAAGTTTTCTTTCGCTGAATAAAACTGTTGGTATTTTTGTGTAGGGTGAATCTAATTCTGGCAAAGCACCTTGGGAAGGGGTAAGTTCTATCCCGTAATTTTTCCATGGTAGAATAACTTCCTTCTTATAGTGAAGGATATCTTTATTTCAGTGAACCTCTTTATTTGTTCTATTTTTGGCCACTAATTGCTAGTGTTTGAGTGCAGGTTAGGGAGAGATGTAGGTATGAATGGGGAATCTTCCAAGGTCGTCTGAATAAAGCAGAAAAAGATTACCTGGCAGTAAAAGCATAGTAGTTTGATTCTAGCAATCCTTATTTGTATATTTAAGGCACATCAGATCAAATGTTTCACCATTTGTTTACAGTATGTAAACACAATATTCTAATACCTTAGAGCCGGTTCTTTTAGGTTGACTATCCTCGTCCAATCAATGTTTATAGCTTTTTCTGGATTGTGGAATTTCGCTTTAAACATATTTGGATGAAAATTTGCATTGTTCTAGTTGTTAATTGAAGCCATTGATAGGATTTGAGAGCATCTGAACCTGTCATTTTCAATGATGGTTATAGTGGCCTAAATTATTTGAAAATATATAAAGCAATTTTTCTGCTCGGTTAATTGCATCTATGATCTGGCTTATTGATTACTGATTTAAATATTTTTTAATGGCCTGATATCGTTGTGATAAGAGGCTGCATGTCTGATTCAGCCTTGTGAAAATAGTCAGAGGTAATTGTACTATTTATGTGCATTCTCTGATGTCTTTATCTGTGAAAATGAAATACAACTTCTTCCTTTCCTGCACTAAGGCTTTGCCACGATCAGGATGCTGGCTTAGGAGTGCAATTCCCCAGGTTGATGTGATAGCATCCTCCCTCAGTCTGGTTCCAAGTTTCTAACATTGCTGGCAGTTTTGGTGTCATGCTTTATGGGCCTCTCTGCCTTGTTGTTGTTATCTTTGTGATGTTGGTAATTGCAAGCTATTACTACAGTGGCATATCCGTATAATGCGAATTCATTCCACAGTAATATACTCTCTACTTTTGGTTAAAGTTGATGACTGCTGCCCTATAATGTGAAGTATCTACCAGCTCTTCTTTTAAACCTTTTGCTTGTTTCCTCAAGGTTGTTACAGTGCAGAGCTGGTAGCAACTATACCGTGTCTCCACTAACTTCTCCACGGAAACTGAAGTCAAGATCAACGATTGGAAAATCGCTGCCTTCTAACTTCTAGACCAACTTTGATTAAATTTTAGAAGCATACATGTAATGGGCAAACACTTTCGTCTATCATTTCTTGATCTTCTGTTTACATTCTCGACAGGAATTTCATAAAGGTGCATATTTGCTTTTCTTATTTTACCATTTGCGGTGCATATATGTGGTTGGTTATTTACATAGTTATCAACACTGGCCGGTTCTAGTTCAGACCGTTTATAGGTTTTCCAGTTCAGTTTGGACCGCTTTTCAGTCAGTTCTTCTTGGCCCGGCTGGTTCAGACCCCAACCCAACTTGTTTGGCTAAGAACTAGGTGGTTCCGCACCCAACTCGATCCACGACATCATTCGGAAAAAAAACGTAAAACCCACAAAACAAATCATCCGCCCCCTAAAACCCTACTCGTACCCTATTTGAAGGCGGAGATCCTCTCTATTTGACTCACTCGTCATTGAGTTTTTGTGAGCATTCAAACCCTTGACAATGAAAGTCCATTACCAAGAGGAAAAAAATCATACAATTTTTCAGGGGACCAAATAAAGTGTGATCCAAGTATGAGGGGTTTTTGCAGTCCAACATAAGATATATCTTTTTTGGGATTATCTATGTAGTGTAAGTCATTAGTCTATGACCCATGTTCCATGAATATAGTCTAACTGTCTAATTTCACATGGTTTTGATTAGTGTACTTATAATTCATTGCATCGGGTGATGGTCAAAATGGTGAAGTGGGATTGATACTAGTGAAATGAAATCATCACCTCTGCGGCTTGCACCTAGTAACGAGGACTTCACGGTAGCAAAGGCTTGACTTCCCTCCTTGGGAACTTGTTGGCCTTGGATTCCCTTCTAGAATTTAGGAGTTAGTTCAAAGGAAACTGCCTCTTGACTCGTCTTTCCCACATCATGAGCAACATGATTGTGTTCCCCACCTATGGGGTCATGGTTCATCAAGTTCCAACATGGCCATTCCAACTGCTCCAACATTTGATTAATAAGGTCAAAAATTATCTTTTACATCTGTCCTATCACGAGGACAAGTGGAAAGATTTTATTTTGCACATTTTCAAAATAAAATAATAAAATATTAACCACTTAGTCATAAATATAATCAGTCAATAATCAAAATAAAACATGGGATATTATAGGTGTGGCTTGTAACCTTGTTTTAGTTAGTAAGATGAAGCATGTTGAGCTTCATGCCACTATTTGAGGCAACTAATAAAGGAGAATGTGATATCCTTGGTCTGTTGCAAGACATGATAAATTAAAGGGGCTTTAGGAAGTCGTCACTAAAGGGTTATGTTGAGATAATACCGCCAACTAATAATTGATTCTCCAAGTTATTTTAAGAGGGCGTTAGAATGTGTGTAAACCTAACTTAAAGATGTTGATTAAGGACACCGATGCAAATTGGACTAACTAGACACAAAGAAAATAACATATCTAGCCAACTTTCACAAGTGATAAAATTTGACTTAATCAAACTTGTTTCTTGAAACACTAGTGATGCACTTAAATAACTTATAAATATAAATAAATGAAAAAATTGTGGGATGGGCATATAATGAATATACATGATATGTGAAGATTTTTGTCTTGGACGAAGATATTGCAATATAATACTAGATCACCTATTTGAATTATATTTTTTTCTTACAATGTTTCTATAATTTTTAATAATTTACCATTTTATTATATTTTTGTAAAACCGGTTTATCATTAAAAGTAATTTTTTATAAAACCTATTTATTATTTAAAAAAAACTTTAGATAAACACAATTGTCATATTTATTATATAAACAAAATATAATTTTTAGAAATTCAAATATTTAATATATAATTAATTTTTTATTTTAATAAAACAATTTGCTACAACTTAAAACTTAAAAGAAAGGATGAACTTTAAAACCTTATGACATGATCCTTGAACATAAAGTTAATTTTTCACGACAAAATGAGCAATGAACATCAAATAATTTAAGAAAGGGTGAACTTTAAAACCTTAGGACATAATCCTTGAACATAAAGTTAAATTGTCACGACAAAACGAGCAATGAACATCAAATAATTGATATTATAGTTAAATTGTCATGAAAAATGAGCAATGAGCATCAAATAATTGATATTATAGTTAAATTGTCATGAAAAAATGAACAATGAACATTAATTATTGTTGTAATTATTGGTCACCATAGGCAATCACTATGACCATTTCGATTATCAATTATTTTAATAATATTTATTTTAAAAACCTTCCCAAATGGTGGTGGTTTGAGATAATTATTTCATGATCACTTAATAATTTGTTTTCATCGGTATAGAGGTAAAATTAGAACTCTGATTTTTGTGGAAATGAATAGTTGTATTTATAGAATTGGATAATTGTATTATGTATAAAAAAATATTCTTTTATATATTTATATGAAAAATTATTTATCAATAATGGATTTTTATTTTACATTTGGAAATTAATATTAGACATTACTCTATCTTAACTTTATTAGGCCAATTTTCCATTTTTTTTGTTTGCTAGTTTGTTTGTCACTTGTGGGACAAGCATGCAGTATAAGAAACCACAACTTAGGGGCATCTAAGCTGTTAAAATCGCTCGAGGATTGCACTCGACCTGGGCCACACCAACCCTTACCATGACTAGATTTTATGTGTCTCCTCCTAGCTACCTTGTGGGGTTCGAACTCTGGTTGCCATGCAGAATGAGGCCCATTGAAATCAACCGTATTAATGAGATTTGACTAGACTAAATTTCTATTAAGTTGTGGCAGTTTGAAGAATGTATCTAACCCACTTAACAAGAAACAACTATTGCAAAGATATAGTGAAGGGATCAACATTTCATATGTAGGTATTATATTGATCAATGCATGTCATTAAGGTTTAATTGGTTAAGCAATGGAGGAGTTTATATTTCATGAAATGTAGTTTATTAAAATTTGTTTGGTTGGTTAAGTGGGTGTAATGTTTACCTTGTTTCAAATAAATAAATAGTGGAAAGAAAATTTATAGCTAACATAAGTTTAACAATAAAGTTTCAACTCTTAGTTTTAATTGATATTTTGTGATTGATTAAGTACTAGCGATAAAGTTTAAAGAACATTTTAAGAGTTCTTATATTAATTAATGTATGTTTTTATTTAATTTTGTTGTTTAAGGATAATAAAGAATGCTCGTATGGGTTATTACTCAATTCAAACAATTAAGTTTACAATTTTTTCTTAAGTGTGACAACCTTAACACATATTATATATAGTCATCAACTTCTCCCTTTCATTATGTTTGTTGAGTTTTTTGAGTCTTTCTTTTGTTTCTTAATCTTCTATTAATATTGTTATGAAGATGAGGGGCAATAGCTCGAATGGTTTGGAGTTAAGTTTCACACCTTATTTGGGTTCAAATCCCCAATAACATTAACCTATTATGACTTGGCTAGAAGGGTAGGCATCCCCAAGATAGAAACACCTCTTGTGTCTTGGGACATCTCGACCCACATTGTTGTCACTCTAATACCAACGTTGATATCAATTTTTGATCTCAGAGCTTTTAATTTTTATTTTTTTTACATGCAACTATTCACCTCTCTCTCCCACTCATAAGCTAGAGCAAGAGTGAGATCTTTCTTTTGACTCACAACGTTAACAATAATTGGCTCATAAAAAGTGAAACATAGTATAAATAAGTTTTGAACTTAGATAGAGAAAATAACATTTATATTCCCTAATTACTCAAAACTAAATTTAACAAACAACTTTTATTCTTTCCTATTTATACAATCTTTAAAATAATACAATATTTTACTATCCAAAATTGATTTTATATTCAATTATTTAAAAAAATAATAATATTCTCAGTATCCAAAATTTATTTCATATTCAATTATTTAAAAAAATAATAATATTCTTAGTAATTTTAAATAATACCATTTAATCAACATAAACCTGAACAAGGAAGACGACCTAACGAATTGGAATTGATATGAGTTGAATCTCAAGCTAATCAAATCCAATCCAAACCATTTAGATATGACAATTTAAAAGTATTTTAATCTCAAAGACTCAAAGGAGTAGCTAAAGCTTCATGCATTAAAATCATAAAAAGTGGTGGGGCCTTTGGTGAAATGAACTATTATTATTAAAATTAGAAACCGTTTGTTTACATTCTCGTGAACTTATAGATGAAATGGATTACTTCTCGCATCTTTGTATTATTTCTATTTCTTTATTTGAGATATTTGAAATTTTTAATAAGTGCATGTAAATAATAAAGGAAATGGATATTAAGGTTTTATTTATTTATAGTTTTTTTTTATAACTGTTGCTGGGTGGTTCAAAGTAGGTTGACTTTTTAATATTTTTTTATTTAGAGATAAAAATCAATTATTAAATTTTTTATATAGTATTTTTTTTTAAATTATTAATTTTTATTTTTATTTTTTTAATATGTTGGAGGATTTGATTTGATAAAATAGTCCTAACTAGATGATATTTATTTTAAAGAAATAATAAATAATAAAAACATCTTTAAATAATTTAAAATTACCACGTAGCAATTTGCATTAACTAGTAATTTAAATTTGGGCATGTTGTCAACTATCTAAGCTCATATCTTGTATCTTGTTAGTGATTTCATATCTGTACAATATCCTTTTCATTTACTTGCAGAAGGACATGTTGTCATTGATCTCATACCCTCATTGGAGATCTCATATATGTGCATATTTTCTCTACTTGCCCAAAGTGATCCCCAAGTCATGAAGGCAAATCTGGGATGGTTGTTTAATTTATGACCCATACCTTACTGTTGATTTTAGAGATCAAACAAACACTTTAAATACTAATTAAAACATAATGAGATAAATTTGTTCACAAAAGTGGAGGTTATATTACAAACTATTATATACACTACGAAAGGCTTGTCCCCATCCTAATCTCCTGGTGCCTTCCTTCCATTGCAATCTCAAGCTCATTCGATGCCTTCCTTCCTAATGTTGTCCTAAGCTTTGTTCGTTGGTGAACATGTAGAATCTTTGTGTAGAGGAGAATTGTCATTGTCGGTGTTGGGAGGCATGAGGACCCCTGACGATGAGTTGTGAAAGATGAAAGAACCCTCTTCTAAATTTTCATTCTTCACTAGGTTACTTGTACATTAACATAAATATGATGCATTAGTCAATGTCTTTGTGCTTATGCTAAGTAGATGACTTTAGGACTAGTATTCACTATACACTATGATTTCCCATATCGATATACTATACTATTGAAAGAGTAGTATACCATGGTAGGAATAATGATTTGATTAATTAATTACCCTTGATGTAGGGCGGGGAAGAGAGCTCCTTATGTTGATGTTGTCGATGAGAGGGCCATAGGCAGGGTCATCATCCATGAATCTGATGGTGTTATTTAAAATGTTGTATTATTTTGAAGATTATTTTGGTTTGTGGAGACTATTACTAAAACCAAATATCCATGAATCTGGAGTGGAAAGGAAACCACAAAGAAACAACTTTTTTATTGCAACGGATAGTGTTTCATTTGAAATATTTAAAATTATAGATTTGTTTTAACTTTGCACTTTTAGTTTGGATTTATTAAGATGATTAATAGAAAGTCATGTTAATTTTGTAGGTTTAAAGTGGAGAGATATCAACAATTTAATATGCAATTCAATGTTTTTTAAAATTCAAGTTAATATGGATTTTTTCAATAAAATAGAGATAATATGTTTGATTGACTAAAGTGTATTTTTAATTAATTTGTTGAATTCTAAAGTTGATTTTCATGGGTGATATGACTATTGATTAAATTCATCACTAATTGGTTAAAACTAAATCTAATAACTATGTAAGTATCTTAGTTTATTCATAATTGTTTAAGAATATCCATTTTTTTAATAGTATTAAAAGAAAATGAATAAGAAGTTAAAATGTTCCATACAAACATCTCATGAATGAGGAGTTAAAATGTCCCATACAAACATCTCATCTCACTTTTGATGCAACCATTCAATTACAATTTACTCTTCAAGCTTTGCTTCATTACTATCAATTCACTCATTAAATTTGCATCCGTACATAATGCTATGAGATAGAGGAGGTAGTTTGCAGGCCAAATAGGATTTTCTATTTAGTTTAGTCGACACAGTTATTGTTGTGGATAATTGACACGAGATCATTTTACAAGTGGAGGGTTCAACTCTCAACCATATCAAATGTCTGCGGTTGAAGATCTGAGCTGAGTTAAGAAATTTTTATTAAATGAATGTAAATGCATAAAAGTTGATTTTCTTTGAAAGATATGACAAAATTGACAGAGCATAGACCTTAACAACAAGGTGTATCTTTTTCAGTGGTTGATCAAATGCAACTGATGACTTTTGAGGGTAGCAAATAAAATGCAAAACAATTAATTATTCTATTAGAGCCATTGCATGTTCATGCAAACATATTCCTAAATAAGCTCGCCCTTAAACTCCGAGTTCCGAGTTTTGATGTCAGAGTTAGAAGGATTGTTAACACATTGAAATAGGTACTCTTTACCTCTACTCGTAGATGTAGATTCACCGATAGGAATCCACATAAAATAGAAATAATATAATAATTTTACTAAGCAACTATTCATAGCCTGAGTCATACTTGGTTCACTTCACTCATTTGTAGAATGTGGATTTTTATGCTATACGAATAATTTTCAACATATTGGAAGTCAATAGTCTGCATTGATTGTGTTACTAACTTCTAAGGTTATGGAAAAAGAGAATGAAACAAGAGGAATATCCAATGACTTGGGTTCTTATGAAATTGAAGGATCTGAAAAGAAACTTAGTTAATTTCACGTTGTTTTTGCTTTGATCAATGCTTGTTTGGAAAGTTCTTGTAGTGAGCAAAAAGACAGAATGTATGGTATGGACAACTCTAGCAAAAATGCTGGCGAGATTCTAGATAAGTAACCCTGTCTTATAACATTTGTCAAGCTTCAATCACAACATAATTTTCAAAGATTCTTTCTGGTGATGGAGCGTTGGTAGGAGAAAACTTGATTGACATTAGCTGCTTTACGGAATGTGGCAAATCAACTTACAAGCCAAAATTCAATCATTGTTTCTTCGATTGATTCACTGTAGAATTAGCTAAAGTTTAGCAAAGATATTTAGGTGATAAACATTATGTGGATCATATTAAAGAATTGTGTAAATGTTCGATCATTTGGATCATTTTTTTTATCTTTTTTAAAATCATTTTTGTCCAATATTCAAATCAATTTAATGGAATTGTAGATATAAGTTTTTGAGATTGCATAATCCAATTGTAACAAGGTTATTTGAAGGTGTTGAATCAATTTCTATCATCAAAAATGAAATTGAAGCATGAAAAATAACGATTTCACCAAATCGTGTAATGCTTAGACAATCCATATTAAATTCTTATTTGGCGGAGCTATTTAGATGATAAGCATAACATAGATCATTTTAAAATCTTATCTAATTGCCTCACAATTACACAACCCTTTTATCCATAATTATAATGTAAGAGTACTTAGAAAAATCAAAAAGTCAAAACATGAGGTCTTGACTTTAACTACTTGCATATATGATTCGTTCACAATTCCTATATCAATTAAACAACACATAACATAATCTTAAGGCAATGACTCACTGCCTTGTAATTATTGCCCTTGTTTAATCATATAAAAGAAAAGCAGAGGGAAAGAACGGAGTCATTGCCCTTCTTTAATCATATAAAAGAAAAGCAAAGGGAAAGAGCCATGAAGTAAACTTATTTTACAATTAATTAGTTGCTCCTATCCACAAATGCCTTGGCTCAACTATGCTAGGCTCTTCTTTGCAGGGAAAATTGTAAGGATCCATAATTTTCTTGAGGTGTGAAATGTTAGCGAATCTCACTAATTCTTAAATGTGCAACCATAACCCATAAAATGTTTTACAATTTTTTTGTAAAATTATTCAAATTTATAAAGAATTTATATAATTTTCAGACAATTTTGGTGATTGACTGAATGGTGATCAGCTTCAATAGCCAACTAAACTATACAATGTTGAGCATATATTCAAAAGTGTTTACATGTTTAAATGTGTTAGATGGGTTATATTTAATTATGCCCATATTCTCATTTATAATCTTAAGATTATTAAATAAGTTTAATTACATTAAAATATTGATAATAATATATATAAGAAATAAATTATATATTTTTGAAAGTTTACATATCTCAAAATGTTTTACCTATATACTCAAACATCTAGAAATGAGCATGAATTCCTTCATGGATTTGTGATTTTGGGGTTAGTTATTAGCATATATTAACATCAATTGGTATCTCAAGAAAAACATTTTCTCCAATGTTGGATGCATATTTAGCTAAGTTGCTAGGGTACTCGTACCCGGGGGCAGGGTACATGTACCTGTACCGGGTACTTGGGTACTCGTAAGGTACATCTCCTACCGTACCTTGCCATACCCCATACTGGCTTCACGTACCCGAGACTCCATTATAAAAAAAGGGGTACTTATAAGCAAAATGGTACGCCGTACCCCGTGTTTGGGTACTCCGAGGGTACGACCGACTCAATAAAATGCAATCCGCTGGGGAAAATGTAATGACCTGCAACCAAATCTGAACTAATTTTTTGTTAACTGCGTATGGAATTTGGTTCAAGACTAGTGTCAAACACTGTTCAAATTCCACTTAATATTGTCCATATATGGTAGACTGATTTTGCATTGATTTTACAATGAATGCTTTTATGGTTTTATGTTCAGCACTCATGGAACATAATTTAACTACCAAATGTGCACATAAAAATTATACATATGTATTTAATAGTGAGAAATACACTCACATCAATCGAGGAATATATTTGCGATTTTTAATTGCCTGTAATAGTAGTACAAATAGGTGTTTAAAATAAGATTTCAAGTGTACTTTCAGGTCCGAGTTCGAGTGTTTGTTACAGCTGTTTGGTACAATGATTTATCAAATTTTAAGTAACTTCCAGTATTCCAATTGATATCTACTGAGTCTATGATTTATCAAATTTTATGTTTTAAATTTTCAATGTGAATGTTCATTGTTCAATGAATTATTGAATTTAGAATTATGAATCATGATTCATAATTTATGGAGAAATCCAAAATATGATGTCACTGTGACATATATATATATACACACATAGTACCCTCGACGTACACAACTACCCTATTTCAAAAAGTGGCGTCCCCGTCCCCGTACCCGTCCCCGTCCTCGTACCCAAGTTTCCTGGCAACTTAGATATTTAGCAAATTTGAATTTTATTTCTCACCTATGCATTATAGTTGAAATTTATGTGAATTGTAGATACCAATGTTGAATGAGCTTTATTCGTACAATGGGATTTAGACAGCTGGTATTTCCCTTCTATTCCTATTAACCAAGCAAGGCAAGGAAAAATGGAAGAATTGATCGAGAGTGGACTGGAACTAAGGCAGGATATTGAGGAAGCCAATAGGTTTATAAAGACGACATTGTGGTGTATTCAAAGCAATTCGGCGCTAAGGCCTTCAATGGGAACATTGGTGCAAATTTTAGAGGGGAACTTGGATCCTCCGTTAGACTGTCCACTCCCTTTTGCCCCATCTGTAGTTTATGTGAAGCCCATGAGTGATATTACTTTATTCATTGCTAAGGAGATGGACAAGGAAGTGTACACACTTGGATCTAACTCTCTTACGTTGCTGGCCTATGTTGTTATAGCATTTGATAAATATGTATATTGGCCCTCCATGGCACCAATCTCAACCAAATCACATACTGATTCCACCCATAAATCGATGGCAGACAAAATGAAATATCAGTTAATTTGTTAGAAGAGAAAGTATCTTAGGGGGTTTGTTTCTTGTTACTTCGATTTCATGGGTTTCTATCTATTGCTTATTAGTATTTGCAGTATAATTTCCATACTTTACTTGATTTCAAAACATAAACTTACATTATCTACATACACAACTTTCTCTCATTTTAAACATATCTAAATTTTGTTCGGCTTTTCATTTCCCCTTCCGAGGATTGCTAGTTATATATGTCTCAGCCATCTCGAGGAGAAGCACATTGACGAAGTATTTAAGAGGTTCTGGCTCTTCCTCTTCCAGCCACTGGAGGTCATGGAGTCCATGCAATGATTTGCATGCTCCTCTATCATTTTCTCAGCGAATGCATCGAATATTTTATTCGGCTTCCGGCAACGCTTGTTACCCTGCAAATCAAGCCGATCCAAATAAGGAAAAAGGGTCTCTAATATTAAATTTTCCCAAGGCAGATGACACCTCTTGTACCAAATATTTGAATATTTCGTTGCCAACACCGATTTCATCATCAACAAATTTCTGAAATTACATTGGAGATTAGGGTAGTGATGGATCTGCTCATATTGATGGAGATTAGGGTAGTGATGGATCTACTCATATTGAGGGCTATTGTTTCTTTCTCACCTCCCAAATTGAACAGATCGACGCAGACAACTCGTCCTCTCTAATGTGCTTCAAGGACTCGGTTCTCTTGGCTGTGAAAAACTATAACATGCATACTTTTCTCTTTTTCCTCCAATGATTTCCATAGGGAGCCAACGTAATATCTTTGTAATTGTCAAAGAAATATTTTCCTTCTACGATTGGAGGTCAACTGGAAAATATCAAATCATGGGTTTACATAATTTATTTGGTGATCTCAGAGGAAGAAACAACAAGGGTAGCGACAGAGCCAAAGCGCAAAGAGAGAATGGCACCATATTTTTCAGCAAGGTCTTTAAGACTACAGTGAGCAAGCAGTCTTAGTTGATGGGGATTTCCAATGATTGCAAATGGATTGAGTCTTGGAGAAAACCTTCGACTCTTTTGCATCAATATCCAGAAGAATACAAGAGCCACGATTAATCCAGTAATAGTCACTGTTGCAGTAGCTCCTCTACTGGCTATTAATGTTACTGAGAGTGTTAAAGTCTAAAGCAAACTATCAAAACCCATATCATATGCATGTTGTATGTAGCCATAGATTATAATAGATAATATATGAAGCCATCTTGAATTTTGAAAGTTCAGTTCGTTCAAATGAAATTTTGAAAGCTATCGCATTGGACTTCCTTGTTAATGCAGAATTCCAAGTTCATACTGAAAATTCAAAGCCATAAAAGACACTATTTCCACAAATAAGCAAATCAAGTTCACATTTGTCTTACTTGGTAATGCAGAAATCAAAGCTTGTCCCGGAATTTCAAATATTTATTTGGAAGAAAGGGAAAACTTTTGAGACTCACATTGGATTTACTCGGTAATGCAGAATTCAAAGCTAATAGAGACCACCAGAGTTTCCCAATTCTACATTTGAATTCTCCTACTCTTCTTGGTTTTCTTGCTTTAATGACTATAATTCCCTTCCCTGACTCTTGCAATGTTTCTATTGCTATGAAATCATTTATCAAATGTGAGCATTCTAAAAATTGCGTTTTCTGTAGTGAATTGCAAATGGATTTGACACTAGCCATGGAGCTGCAAGATAGGATCTCTATATGATTGTGTTTTGTGATTTTATAAGCTATACAGTAAAAGCTTTACAGTTATCAATAATTTCCTTCCATTTGTTGCAGGGCATATGACAAGGCAACCATCAAATAGCTCATCACCTGTGATGATTATTCAGAGGGTGTGAAGCAAGTAAAAAAGAATTTCACCATTGCTCAGGTATTATCTTCTGATTGGGTTTAATTACTTTGTCATTTAACATATACATTTATTGTGACTCACATATGGCTAAACTCGCACAAAAGAATTTAGTTTAGAGCAAGGTTTAAATTTGATGGACGCCCCTACCCTATCATGTAATTAATTTTTTTATGGCAGTTTTCTTTGTAAAATTTTCAATATTATTTTTGCCAATCAATTACATAACATAAATTATATGTGTTTTTCTCAATTACCACTATATATTGATGCTCTAGATATCACATCAATAAAAGACCACCAACCATTAAGAATTGATATACAAACATACATACATACAAGAGATACAAACACTAAATACCCAAAACAACTAATAAAACCAACATAAACATAACTTAGAGTCATAGAGTTGTTTGGATTAGATTGTTCCTCTATAAAAGGGATGGAGGAACACCCAATTTTTTTATTATAGAAATACAGCTCATATTTATCTCTTCATGGAAAAAGATTCATTTGGCTTGTTTTAATTAGCTATTTGTTGTAATTTTGAACTTCAATCCATGATCAACCCACTAAATCCGAACAATCTCTTCATGGAAAAAGATTCATTTGGCTTGTTTTAATTGGCTATTTGTTGTAATTTTGAACTTCAATCCATGATTGACCCACTAAATCCGAAAATAAATCTATATCTAAAGATTGACAACTTCTGATTGTCACAAATAGAGATGCACTTTCTTTTCCACAAGGAGGAGACTCATAGTAAGCCATGAATAAGGTGATTGGTTGAATGTAAAAAGTTACACATGATTTTCTTATGTGCATGGATTTGCTTTGTCTTAAATGCTCAAGAAGTTAAGTCAATGGTCAATGATAGGCATTATTCATCATGGAGTTTATTGTCCCCCTTTGATTCCCCAAGGGTATGCATTGAAACTGTTTACATATACATGGAGACTAGGAGAGAGATAGTGAGAGGTAGATGTTAAGTTTTTACTTGTTTAGCATAATAACATTAAACAATATAATAACTGAAAGAAAGACAAGCACAACAAACCCAAAGAACACAAAATTTCTCTCGTGGAAACCACAAGGGAGAAAACCCTGGCAAAACTTCCTCAATATAGAATTCACCAAGTACAAGATAAAACCCCAAGACAAAACAACTTCTCTCCTTCACTTGTGCGAACTTCTCTCTCTCCTATGCGACCTTGAGTGAGTGAGATGAGTGTTGCAAATGAGCAACTCAATCCCCTATTTATACTTTACAATTGACTTGACCTTTTACTAATTAGGTCGGATCTAACTCACCTAATAGGGCCGACCTGTACTTTTACAATAAAATATTCTTTCTAGATCTTTCCAAGCCGACCTAATCAATTAGGGTTTTACATGGACTCTTCTAATGAATCTTACATTATCAATTACATCAATGACATCTCCCAAAGGAGGAATACAATAATACAATAGACAAATACATTTAGAATATATTTCGTAGTTACATTTCTTTAACACTCCCTCTTAACTAGAAAGGTATTATGCGGTCAACATCAACAGCATCAACAACTGTCCAACTGACTTGTGAATCTCTATATGTCATCGAAAGTTTTTGATCATCATATTTCTAGGGTCTCACATCACACGGTGGAACATCATCATCATCTGCTGGAACATCATCATCAACATCATCATCGTCTGCTGGAACATCATCATCATCTGCTGGAACATCATCATCAGCATCATCATTGTCATCGTCAGCAACAACCTCTGTTGGATCATCATCAGCAAAATCCTCTACTGGAACATCATCAACAACATCCTCTGCTGGAACATCATCAACAACATCATCTACTGGTACATCATCATCAGCAACATCATCTGCTGGAACATCATCAACAACATCATCTGCTGGAACATCATCATCATCTACTGGAACATCATCATCAACAACATCATCTGCTAGAACATCATCAACAACATCATCTACTGGAAGCCTGGAACATCATCATCAGCAACATCATCTGCTGGTACATCATCATCAACAACATCATCTACTGCTGGAATATCACCATTAGCATTATCATTAGTGTGTAAACACTAGAACAACATCAATCATCAGTCAGAAAGTACTGGAACACAATCATCTATAAGTGAATACTGGAACAACAACAACAATCATCAGTAACTAAATACTGGAACAATAACAACAATCATCAGTAAATAAATACTGGAACAACAGTATCAATCATCAGTAAACAAATATTGGAACAACACTATCAATTAGCAAGTACTGATCTTCAATCACCAAGGAGTGGCATCTCTGTCAGTCAACAAGTATTGATCTTTAGTCACTAAGGAATGGCATATCTATCAGTCAGCAAGTACTGATCTTCAGTCACCAAGGACTGGCATCTCTAGCCGTAAACAAGTACTGATCTTCAGTCACCAAGGACTGGCATCCCTATCAGTCAGCAAGTATCGATCTTCAATCACCAAGGAATGGCATCTTTATCAGTCAGCAAGTACTTATCTTCAGTCACCCCTGGACCGACATCTGTCACCTAAGGATAGGAACTTTATCAGTCAGAAAGTACTGATCTTCAGTCACCCCTGGTCCCGACATCTGTCACTTGAAGACATGAAGTCTACCAATCGGAAAGTACTGATCTTTAGTCATCCTTTGACCTGAATCCATCATCCCTCGACAGGAATCCGTCATCCTTTGACAGGAATCCGTCATCCCTCGACAGGAATCCGTCATCCTTTGACAGGCATCCGTCATCCTTTGACAGCCATCTGTCATCCCTCAACAGACATCCGTCATCCTTTGATACGAATCCGTCATCCTTTGACATGAATCCGTCATCCCTCGACATGCATCCGTCATCCTTTGATCGGCAGTCACCCCTGGTCCCGACATCTGTCACTTGAAGACATGAAGTCTACCAATCGGAAAGTACTGATCTTTAGTCATCCTTTGACCTGAATCCATCATCCCTCGACAGGAATCCGTCATCCTTTGACAGGAATCCGTAATCCCTCGACAGGAATCCGTCATCCTTTGACAGGCATCCGTCATCCTTTGACAGCCATCTGTCATCCCTCGACAGACATCCGTCATCCTTTGATACGAATCCGTCATCCTTTGACATGAATCCGTCATCCCTCGACATGCATCCGTCATCCTTTGATCGGCATCAGTTCTATAAGAACTGGAACTATCATTCTCTCTTTCGAGAGAGATCCCTCTGGACCACACCAAGCTTGTCTTGAAAGTATTCAAACTTTATGCGAGACAGAGGCTTAGTCAACACATCAACAACTTGTTCCTATGTAGGAACATACTTGAGCTTTACAGCTCCCTTCTGCACCATATCCCAGATATAGTGAAACTTGATCTCGATGTGTTTTGATCTATCACAGAACATTGGATTCTCTATTATCTCGATATAAATATGATTGTCAGAGAGGAAATCAATCACATCTATCTCTGCATCAAACAATCCTGCCAACATCTTGCGAAGCCACACTGCTTCGCTACAAGCTGAACATGTTGTAGTCACTCCCTCTGAAGCAGAGCTTTCTTGAGCACTATCCTCCCTCTGCATCTTGTACTCCCTACATTGGGACATTCTTCAGTGGAGTGACCAGTAGCCTTCTCTTTTGATGATCTTCTGTGTATCCATCTATGTCATCTTTACTGGATACCAAGATCTCCAACTGTTTGCACCCATCCATGAGCTCCTCATCTTCAACCTTATAACAAAGGTTGATACCATCATCACATAAACATACAACAAAATCATAGAACCCATAATTTCATAAAAACTACACAATCCACATAATACTAGCTCATAAAATCTATAAAGTTTTCCATTAAGAATTGGCAAAGATAACGGGGCGACAAATATGGGAGGGGTCATTTGGGACCCTAGAGGAAACATAAAGAAACAATATGCTTTTGGTTTGGGTATGAAGACAAATAACCTAGCAGAAGTGATCTCATTATGCAAAGGATTAACACTCCTTTTCGAAATGAAAGTAGATGAGAAAATGGCGATCGGGGGACTCAAGAATCATTATTGGTTACATGCACACCCAAAACCTTTCCAAGAATCTCACTCCGAATCAACATATACTTAGAGCAAGAATGTTAAAGAATCGTTTCACTAAATTGTCACTCAAACATGTGTTGCGGGTACTAAACCAAGTGGCAGATCAACAAGCAAATCAGGTAGTGACACTAAGGGAAGGGGACCTCTGCCTCGAGGAAATATAATATGAAGCAACCCTTGTTCCATAAACCCAAACCACAAGTCCCAAGGACAACACGATTTCGTGTTGGCAATAAAGAGGTGACCTATCTCAAATTAATAGGGAATGCCAATCTCCCAAACTATCAATGAGCATGATTTTTGGCATGTAGCCTAGGTGTGACACCAAGAATGAGCTTAGGTCCGCATTGCAAAATTGAGAATACTAGAAGATAGCGGAGAAACCTTAGCTACTAATTGAAGGAGTGAGGCCGTAGAGAATTCCAATTGATTCAACAAATAGGGGAAGACAAGGAAACAAGAATCGCAAGGATGGAAGCACAATTGGAAGTATTGCAGTTCCAGATGCGATCATAGAGTGAAAGGAACAATATCAAGCAATTTCGTTGGGATCAATCAGTGACACCGAGTGTTGGTACCAGCTTTGACTTAGGCACCAAGGAAACCCATTTTCACAAGCAACGAAATCGAGCTTAGATGCACCAATTTCGATCAAGTTAAAACCCCCATCAGGTTTTATGAAAAGCACATCCACTAATCTAATGACATAAATGTTATAACTTAATACAATATTAGCCATGCTTTTAGTTTAGTGTAATCCTAGTTTGCTTGAAAACTATTAAATTTGGAATTTTAAAGCTTCATAGAACGAGAAGTCTCTATGATTTTGTAACCTCAAGACTGTTCAGCTTCAACTGCAACCTTTTTTATATAATACAAAATTATTCGTATTTATTAATAAAAGAGCATTGGGAAAATCAAAATTCATATAAACTATAAACACGTTGTTTAGCATTGTGAAGATAAAACCTTCAATTTGGGTCTTTGTCGTTGTGGGTAGGCCCCCAACCACCAATGTTCAACTTAAACTATGGGACAATAAAGTCCCATCCATCATTAGCCGACTTCCTAAAGCAGTTTCTCACATGAAAAGAGTAAATATAAAGAACTTTTAAAAGCTATAATAAAGACGCTATGAAGCAAGTTGTTTCTATACTTTGACTTTTCATCAACATTATGATTCGATGTGTGCTTTAGTGTGTCATATGAACATTATACTTTTATGTAAGAATAATGTAATGAATAAAGGGAAGAAAAAAGGCAATCTAGCTCCATTTTTTATATTTAAAATATAATTTTGAATATTGAAATTGAAAACTTAACCTTGTATTTAAAAAAATTATAGAAAAATAAAATATAACAAAACTTTACTTTAAGCTAAATATATTTTATTTCATTAAAAGAAAAGGGAAAATAAGACCTCACTTTCTTTTATATGTATATGTAAAACCACATCATCATCTTGATCAAAGAGTGACTAGTGCATAATAGTTGTATGCATGGACATTTAATAAAGTAGTTCCAAAACTGTTACTTTTTCATAGAATTGCTCCACAAGTCAAGATGCATGGCATTCAATTCTATCATTTTAATAATAATTACCTAGTTAAAGTTTGATGGCATTCTAAGGCTTTATCACACCTTGGAACTCTTCTACTCTAAGCATTTGTGTCCAAATAGCAATTCTGGTCATAGAATATTTAGCATTTGTGTCCAAATAGCAATTCTATTCATAGAATATTTGGCAATATAGTTATATTCTTTTGGCATTTGTATCCAAAGAGCAATTCTGGTCATAGAATATTTGGCAATATAGTTATATTATTTTGGGATTACTTAGGTACTTGCTTCAAATCTCTTTCCATGAAATCATATGGTATCTAGTATAAGCGATTGTTCAACTTAGCAATGTTATAATACTATATAAGAGAGTGTACTCTATCATCGGGTATATTTTGTTATATGACATACTTTTTTTAAGTTGATTTAAGTGATGATCGATATAGTAAAAATTATATTTATTTCATTAATAATTATAATATGATTTTTATTTGGTTATATGACATATTTATTAAGTTGATTTAAATGATAATTAATATAGTAAAAATTATATTTATATTATTAATAATTATAACAGGATTTTTTTTAATTTATAATAATTATTTATCTTATATTGATAATAATAAAATATAAAATTAAACATATTTAAGATTGAAATTTTTGTTTAAATTTTTTAGTATCAATATCAACACTTAAATCAAAATATTTTTCTTACTTTATGGATAAAGTTATTTAGTTCACCATGCATACCAACAACCCATAAAGTTGTTGGAATTGATATGGCTTGAATCCAATGCATAATGTTGTTGGGATTTATATGGATAGAATCCAATGCATTTATGTGTAACAATTTGAAAGGTGCATAAAAAAATCCTAATTTAGACTTTTTTTTCTTTTCTTTGTCATGGCACAGTCAAATTCCCAAATTCCTAGAGACTTCTCCTTTGGGTGGTTGTTCGAGTTGTTGTGGATCACATTTTGAGCATGACCATCCTAAGAAATAGTCTAAAGCACCATCCAATCAAAGCCATACTACTCTTGAAGACATGGGTAAATCCCACAAAATTCATTCAATTGTTTATGATAGACAAGTTGATCACCAATATTCAGTTCTTTAGATAACACGTAAATTGCATGGTATTGTTATTTATGTTTTAATTGACCTTGAGACAACAAGTAAATTGAATGATAGTGTTATTTCTATTCTAATTGACCCTGGTGCAACTAGAATTTTATTTCTTCTCATGCTTTAGTAAGATGTGGTTTGGAAACAACAACACAAAGAGATTTTGAACGGGTTGAAATGGCTTCAGGACACAACTAGTGTGTGGTTCCATTGGTTAAGGGATGTACTCTAGACTTGGGAATATGTACTACCTCTATAAATATTAATGTGATTGCTCTTGGGTCTTACAATTTGATTATAGGAATGGATTGGCTTGAATCCCATTGGGTTGTTTTTGATTGTCAGGGAAATATTCTCCATTTTCTTGATGATATAGGACAGTGTGTGGTCCTTCATGGGAAGAAGAGACTCGTGTCATTAAGATTTATTTAACCTATACAACTAAAGTGTAGTTTAAGAAATGGATGCCAAATGTTTTTAGTTACAACACTAAAATGAAGGAGATGGTTCATCTTAGGAAATGTATCTAATTCTTTTGAAATTCCCCAATTTTGTTTTTGTTTTTGTTTTGAACGAGCTATCAAGACTACCACCAAAGCGGAAAATTAATTTTTCTATTGGACTTAAACTTGTTACTAAACCTATTTCCAAGGCACCCTACCGCATGACTATTCTTGAGTTACATGAGTTAAAGGTGCAGCTTCAGGAATTGTTAGATTTGGGGATGATTAGGCCTAGTATTTTTCCTTGGGGTGGATCGGTAATTTTTGAAAAGAAAAATGATGTTTCTCTTTGATTGAGCATTGAGTATAGACAACTAAATTAGGTGACAATTAGAAATCGATATCCTTTTCCCTGAAAAGATGATATTTTGTTCAGATGAAGGGAGCAGTCATGTTTTCTAAGAAATATTTGTGGTCTGGATACCATTAGCGAAGAGTGAAGGATGAGGATATTCTAATGACTTCTTTTCAAACTCACTTTAGGAATTATGAGCTTGTAGTGGTACCTTTTGGGTTAACCAATGCCCCTGGTGTATTCACGAGTCTAATGAATGGTGTATTCAAGAAATACTTGGGTAAGCTTGTACCCGTGTTTCTAGATGATATTCTAATTTAGTCTAGGACTCATAAGGAGCATAAGGAACATTTGAGATTAGTTTTACAATGCTTGAGGGAGAACAAGCTATATGCTAAGATGTCAAAATGTTCATTTTTCTAATCGGAGATTCACTATTTGGGTCATATTATCTCTAGGGAATGCATTGCAGTGGATCCTGCAAAGATAGAAGCTATCACCGAGTGGCCAACACTAACAAATGTACATGAGGTGCATAGTTTTATGGGTATGGCTAGCTACTATAGAATATTTGTGAAAAGGTTTTCCAAGATTGCCAACCCAATCATTTTTTTATTAAGAAAGGAATGAGGTTTGTTTGGACTAAAGAGTGTGATCAATCTTTTTCTAAGCTTAAGCAATTGTTGACTTCGTCCTCAGTGTTAAAGTCGGTGCCTGATATGGACCGGCCTTTTGTTGTATTTATGGATGCATCCAATGCAGGATTGGGTGTTGTTCTTTCTCGGGATGGGAGGGTGACTAAGTATGCTTCAAGGAATTTAAGACCCCATAAGAGAGATTATACAACTCATGGATTAGAGTTGGCAGAAATAGTTCATGATTTGAGGCTATGGAGGCATTATCTTGTGGGTCAAAAATTTGAGCTAAAAACTAACCACAGTGGTTTACAACGTGTCTTCTCTCAAAAGGATATGAATGCAAGACATAGGCATTGAACATGTTATACAACTTAACGAGAAACCTCCAGAGTCCTCGTTTTTCTATAGGGTGCATTTAGTGGCTATTTGTACCCGTAAATCGAAAAGTGGTGCTACCGGTAGCACCCCTTTTTCTATGGGGATAAAATTACAAATTTTTTGAAACCTTGGTCGGTGCCAATGCAATCAAAACCATAAATCAACCTCCGAATCGAAAAGGGTTGATATTATTAGCATCCCTTTTCTTTCCATAGTTAAAATTAGATCTTGTTTGAAACCTTGGTCTTAACTGGTCTTAACAACTGGTGTCGTTGCAATACAAACCTTAAATTGGTGCTCCCATAATCAACCCTTGTTTTTCAGGGTTGAAATTGCACCTTGCTTGAAACCATGGTCCTTAAGTGATGCCAGCATGGCACCCCCAATTTTATTTTTGAGGTTAAAATTACAACTTGTTTGAAATTGTGGCCTCAATAATTGGTGTCGTTGCAACAAAAATGTGAAAATCAACCCCTGAATAAAAAAAAAGATGTTACTAGTGACACCCCTTTCCTATTGTCCCCATAACAATCTCTACACTCACCCTCCTCACATCGATCCTTTGATGATGTAGAAGGGATAAACCCTAATCTCACCTTGCATTCATCCTCTCCAAAAAATCTCTCCTTTCATCGAAGCAAAATCATTGCAGCCCAATGCAACTCCTTTTATCTTACCCCTTGATGTGCCAAATGCACCTCTCCTTGATTACCACCACCTCAATAGAACCCTCTTAGATTTCCTACTTGCAGAATTGATACATAACATCATGGAACTTGGATGACTTTCTCCCATCAACCTACAACCCCACCTCTCAACATGGAACCATTCCTCCTCCCCCAACCAAAAAATGTTAAAACAAAGAGTCTAGTGTATCAAGTAGATGATAGGTGACATACATATTGATATAAAATATTTTTCATTTCAAGGCTATAATAAGGGGGCTATTAGATGCATTATTCCTACACTCTCACCTTTTATAAACATCATGATACACTTTGTCTCATTTTCACTTTTGAACATTGAACCTCCCTCGAACAAGTTGAATGAACATGAAAATCGATATGGATAAAGATCCCTACCTTTACCTCCATCTTTTGCATCTAAACTTTGATTTGGATATATAAATTGATACATATCAGATAATTATCAAATAAAAAAACACCCTTAGTTAATCATTACATTCTAGTTTCAATGAAAACTAACACTTTAATTCTAACCCTTGAAATTCAATTTTTTTTAACACATGAAAAATAATTATCTTTGAAAATGTAGCTTTTTAAAAGAAATTGAAAATAGTACCCAACTGCAAGCCAAGTTTTATATGGAATGGAGATCAATGGGATTTTTCACATCCTAAGATTGGCACAAAACCTACCATCAATTAGGAAACTTAATGATGTGGGTGTATAGATTGTTTCTCTAATAAAAAAAAGTGTAGAGGAGATAGGATTCTTTCTAAGAGTGTTCATGTGGGAACTTTGTTCTAACTTAAAGTGTGTATACATTAAGTGCAATGAATTTTCAATTTATATATTGAAGTGTAATGAGTACAAATACCCTTCAATAGAATGGAGTTGCATAATTTGATTTTTTTTAAGTAGAAAGATCTCTTATGATCAGAATCTCTTATCTTTAAAATGAACTTTTATTTTTAAGAAAAAACACATATCATAGAAATCAAATACAAGGATGAACACTATAACTTTTATTTTTAAGAAAAACACATATCATAGAAATCAAATACAAGGATGAATATGAAAAAGAAAATAGATATTTTGTAAAAGTTATGGAAATTTATGGAAATTTTTCAAAGTTATAGAGATTTTGTAAAACCAGAAAGTTTAATGTTGATTGTTATTAAACTTATTGTTTTCGAGCATTGAAATTTTCTCAACAAGTCATATGCAAATTATTTTTCTATAGTCACATGACACTCATAGTATAAATAATCCTTTTTCGGGATAACCACTTCACTACTTCAAGCAACGTGTTGCTTTTATTAGTTGTCAAATTTTCTCAAATTATTTTTTCTATCCAGTAGCATGACATTCATAATATAAATAATCCTTTTTCAAGGCAACCACTTCACTACTTCAAGCAACATGTTGCTTTTGTTAGGTGTTAAATGCTTTTTTTCCCATGAAATTTTTTTTTTAAAAAAAAGGGAAAAAAACATTAAAAATTACTTATAATAGCAATATCTTTTTTAATAATAATAATTTGTTACAATATAAACATAAATGAAGGTAGAATTTAAAACTTTAATTATATATATATATATATATATATATATATATATATATATAAGTGATTGTCATCAAGTGATGGAACGGTTTTTTTTAAGGTGATTATTGAGTCTTTGGCAACTACATATGATGGTTGTAAATTCACCACCAGTACGAGATGTATTGAGGTGAGAAAAAAAAGAGGAAGAAAAACAAGATTGAGGATTTCGTCAATCTTTACTTATTGTAAAACATTTTTCTTTTTTTTTTAGAAAATCATTTAATTGGCTATCTTTAAATGCTTTAAAAGCATATTTACATAATGTAATGCATGCATCTTAAAATGTGATTTCCAATCTTATTTATAAATAGAAAATATGAAGAGAAAAAATATTATAAAAAAATAAAATGATTTATAATAAACATTTATAAAAATAATTAAAATTATTAATTTTTAATTATATTTTAAAATTATAATAATGATTTTAATAAGTAACTTTAAATTTTCATTTTCATTGAAATAATAAATGTTAACTTCAAATCTCTTTCATATTAAAATGAGTAGCTGTGTCAGAATTATAGGAAAAGCTCATTCATAACATTGTATGTAGTTTTGTTTAAGTATAAGTAAATGTAAAATTGTTTTTTTTTTAATAGTAAAATAAATAGTTGTATAAATTTTATTTATAATATTAAATTAATTTTAGTTTTGGATTTATAAAGTTTTGAAATAGAATATTTAATATAGATTTATACACCTCACCATTCGTTGTGTAACGAATGTTGTCAAATTCAATACAAGCAAGCAAACCTTCCCGCCTTGTGTGCGATTTGCCCCTTAGCTACGTAATCTTCATGGCTATCATTTCTTGTATTATGGCCCATTGTGTTGGATCTGGTTGTGTAGGTGGGATATTTGTAAGTTTTAAACCTTA
This sequence comes from Larix kaempferi, assembly GCA_027924585.1. NCBI lineage: Eukaryota > Viridiplantae > Streptophyta > Pinopsida > Pinales > Pinaceae > Larix > Larix kaempferi. Next base: position 9,474,502 of record BSBM01000252.1, read on the forward strand.
ACAGTGAAGTACAAACTTATATCGATTCTTAAGCATTAACAGAAAATACACAATGGCACACACATTACACAAAGATTTTCACCTGGAAACCCTTAACTGGGAAAAAACCAGCAAAAATTAGAGCCGCATAGCTCCTTTTTCATTATATGTTTATTTTACATGTACAATACAATAAATGGTATTCTGCAGCATCTAAAACCCTAATTCGTTTACCCGAATTAGGTTACAACCCTAATTCCTTTTACCGGAATTAGATAGAGTACAATGGGTCGAAAAACGCGAAAAAGATATAACATACCCAACAATATTGCTATAGGCTATGGGTTGGGATGTGGATGATGGTGACTCCATAGCAAGGGACATTGTGATTTGGCTTAGCATTTGTAGATAGGATTTTGGAAGGGATGAGTTTCAAGATGACAACCCTCTATTTCTAAAGTTGTTGATGTTTCCAGTTTCTAGATTTAGGTTTTGTGCTCCAAATTAAGCTGGAGGGGAGAATTTTGTGCCTCTTTCCCTCTATTTGCACCTCTATTGTAGATAGTTATGTTCTTATTGGGGTTGGGAATATTTTTTCAAATATGTAAAGGACTAGAATTCGATGGTTCACCCATTCAATTGGGATATGGTTGCAGGTGAAGCACTCTGTGAGATTCGAGACATTAAATGAATGTTAAGGAGGATGAATTCACAAATGGAGGTTTTCAAGTAGTCTATTGATCCCATTAGAAATTAGCAATCACATGGAGCAGCAAGACAATAAGCAAGAGGTGTTAGATTCTAAAGTCGAAGAACAAGGGGAAAAAATAAGCAACTCATCAATGAATATGAAATTCATTTCAATATGATTTTGGGTTTTGTTCAGGGCAATCAGTCTCATGCCAAGTAGTGTGTGGGCTCACGAGAAATGGAAGAACAGACGATCCAGAATAAGGGTTTATGGCTCTCAAGTTGCTCAATTTTCCTCTGGGAGGAGCACATAAGAGTTGTTCTTTTTGTATATTATGTATCATACTGTATTTTAATAAAATAGAAGGAGCCATCTTACTTACCGAAAAAAAAAACAAGCAATGTAAACTAAATAGTTTTTAACATATAAGTTAACTACCAAAGTCATCATGTAAACATACAACAAAATCACAAAACCCATAACTTCCTAAAAACCACAATCCACATAATACCAACTCATAAAACCCATAAAGTTTGTCATTAAAAATTAAGAGAAAACGAAGTTCATATATAACTATAACATGTTATTTATTTAGCATTGTGAAGATAAAATCTTTTTTTTCAACAAGGAAAAAACCGGCTACGTGTTATTCAAAAATAATCAAAGTAAGCAATATTCTTATACATCAAAACACAGATTTCTTCAATCTATAGTTTGAGTACAATTTGTTAGATGATAACAAACATCAAAACTCTAGTCCAAACCAAAATTATAGTCCTATACTATAAACCAAAAACGACAGTTTGGACTTGTCACATAATGTCTATCCTTAAACATCTAAAAGTATAGCATTCTATACTAATCATAAGATATCAAAATTATTACAATCTTCCAAAATTAGAAATCTAACAGCTTCAAAACACATTTAGAGTACCACTAGAAACCACCACTTTTTCCTTGAATTCTTCGAAGTATAATGTACCCTCCAATAAGCTAATAGCCTTTTTTGATAATGCATCAACTATAGAATTTGAATCACGGAAAATGTGTTGGAAGGAGATCATAGCAAAAGATGAAACCATATCCTTAATTCTTTGACATCGGTGATCTAATATAATCACATGTAGATCAGATCTCCCAACTTCCCAATCTACAATCACTTTCGAATCTCCCATAACCTATAACTTGACATAATTCCAACATTAATAGCAAATTTTCAATAAACCCCATAACGCCATAAGTTTTGCTCTAGTGTTGGTTCTGGTACCACATCCCATCCAAAGGTGGAAACTATGAACATTGTTTAATTTAGGAACCATTCCACCACCACAAAGGTCCAGTTGTGCAACCCCATCAAAGTAACCAACTGTTGTTTCACCAGAAATAATGGGCATACAAATAGTTCTCTACTTTTATGTTTATCCTCTTTATAATATTCCTTGAAAACACTAATAACTTTTGAGTACAAAGCATGAAAATTTTGTTTTCTATTGTTGAAAACAACCTCATTCCTATATCTCCAAACCCCCTATAAATAAAGATTGGGAGCTCTTTATATTTCCCAATCCTATATCTCCAAACCCCCCTACAGATAAAGATTGGGAGGTCTTTATATTTCCACATTAATTGGCCAATTTTCTAAGTTATGAACCAAAGAAAGAAATACCCAATTTCATAAAATTTGTAGGTTATAAGCAATCTCCCTCCATAACTCTTTAATAAACACACGGTGAATAAACAAATGTTTCATAAATTCACTTTCTTGTTGACATATACTACAATAATTTGGGACTGACTGACCATTCTCTACTTTACAAGTTATCCCAATTCAATATTCTATTTTCCAAACAAAACCACATAAAACACTTTAAATGACCAGTTCCATTTCCAAATCTCTTAGACCACGATTTCTATAAAACCACATATTGGGTCTTCGTCAATGTCCAACTTAAAATCTAGGACAATAAAGTCCCATCCATCATAAACATAGCCAACTTCCTAAAACAATTTCTCAAATTAAAAAAATAAAGAACTTTGGCATTTCAAAGCTATGATAAAGAGGTTACGAGACAAGTTGTTACCATGCTTTGACTTTTCATAACATTATAATTCGATGTGTGTTTTAGTACCTCGTTTAAATATTATATTTTATGAAATGAATCAGGAAAAAAAATCTTTACATTATATTCAATTCTATTTTTTATATCTAAAACATAATTTTGAAAATCAAATCTTAAAAAAAAATCAAATACTTAATACATAAACCTAAAGTCTTTGAAAAAATTTCAAAATGAAAATACTAAAAAAAGGGAAATAAAACAAAACCCCTTACTTTAAGCTATGTGGAACCACATCATCACCTAGATCAAAGAGTGACTATTACATAATAGTTGTATGCATCCACATTTAATAAAGAGTAATTGTTACATAATAGTTGTACGCATGAACATCATAAAGTTTTCAAAACAATTACTTTTTCTTGGAAGTGTTCCACAAGTCAAGATGCATGACATTGAATTCTATCATTTTGATAATAATTTCATAGTTTGAATATTAGAAAGCTTGATGGCATGCTAAGACTTTGGAACTCTTGTACTCTAAGCATTTGTGTTCAAATTCGAATTCTCTTCATAGAATATTTGGCAAGGTACTTATATTCTTTTGCAATTACTCAGCAATTGCTTCAAACCTCTTTCCCTTAAATCATATGGTGTGTACTATAACATATTTTCAACTATACGAGATTGTACTCTTTAAAATAGTTGTACCATGCAATCCAAGAATATTTTGAAATATCTAAATTTTTAATTAATTTATTTTTTGACAATTATACATCCCACCAAAGATAAATTGTCAATTCATGAGTTTTAATCAATCATAAAATAAGAAATTTTAATTTCAAATATTCAAATATCGATTGGCAAGAAGACTCGGAATCTGAAATATCGATTGGCTCCTCTAATCCTGGTATTTCCATGTGGTTTCTTTGATGGGGCTGTTGTGTGCCAGAATGGCTCGGGTGAGGCGGGTGCAACTATTCACATTTCCAACACTATCTCTGTTCACATTTGGTTAAATCTGGGTAATGGCTCAAATACTAGGAGTGAGATATGTGCCCTTTGGCTTTTACTGTTTTGTGCCCGCCAAAGGAAGATCTCTTCCCTTGTTATTTTTGGTGACTCTTTGGCTATTATCTCTTGGGCTAGGGCACTTCTCCCCTCAATGTACTTCTGCTCTCTCACTGGATGGAAGCGGATAGAAAGCTCATTCTTGAATTTGAGCACATTCATTTTGATCATATCTTTAGAGAGGTGAATCTGGAGGCGGATATGCTCTCTAAGCGGGCTCTTAACTCTCAGGCGGGGGCCATCATGTGGCAGGAATGGCGGAATGATATACTTTTTTCACATAGTTCTCATCAATTACATTGGACATGACGATTGTTGTCATTTTTGTTCGCTCTCTTTTGTTTTCCTTCCTGTTATATGCGGCATGTATATCTTATATGACTTTTAGTTTCTGTGTGCAGATACTTAAAATATTCTGAGTCCAACTTCTTGTTGGGCATTTATATATGCTCTCATACTTTTTGCGGCCTATATTTCAGCATCTGCTGATGTTGTTCGGTATCTATTGATCGGGTGTAAACTCAGCATTACACTCTGCTATATGCTGATGTTTTTGGGTTGTTTAGCTACTACAATTCTGCTGGGGATGCCTTTGATGATTGGCATTTGTGGATATCTATACTTTGGACTTATTTTTTGATCTGTACATTTTTGATGCTGTGGCATTTGGTCACTTTTATGCTTCTGGATGCATATCTGGTTTGTCTTATGATCGTTTTAGGGACATGTGGCTCTTTTTATGGGCATTTTCAGATCTAGTTGTTGGCACATTCTGCTGTTGTAACCGGTTTGTCCCGAGGCCTACTTTTGACAGCATTGTATGGTTGTGTTTGGACTCACAGTTGGACATATTTACTATTTCGTATATTAATAGTAAGTTGAAATTTTCTATGAAATTTTTTTTTCAAATATTCAATAAACTAATTTGTATTTTCAAAGTATTAAAGTTAATATAAAATTATTCTAAAACATTTGAAAACATTATAGTTTTTTTTGCTATTAATATATGAGTCAAACTTGTATTATGACCAAGCGATCGCTATAGTCCCTATATGGTAGGGACTAATAATGGATAATAAACTCTTTTATATATTTTTTCCATGGAAAAAAATGTGCAATTTGTTATATTATAAGAAAAAAGTCACATTGTTTATAGGCTTGCAAGCCTTACATTCATCAAGCCAAAATAGTCCATTGTTATGCTAGCAGCAATATAAGATTGGCTATCAACTATCAGAAAAGAAAAAAAATATAAATGTTTCACTTGTAACCTGTAGCATCATATACATACTGTGTAAAATGCTGAAAAAAATGAGAGAAGAGTACTATAATTGGATCTTGTAGACTACTAATTTTACACAAAAAATTGGCCACTGTTACCCCTATAGGGGTCCTGGATCATGCTCTATCATGGTCTCATTCTCCAATGTCCATTTCTGCCATATCCTTAGGTCTATTTGTACTCCATTCTTAGATAGTTGATCAGCAGTATGATTCCTATCTCTAAATAAGTGCTCAAATTTTATATCCCTGAATTGTCTATCGTGTCTATCAATGGCTTCATAAATTCGTCTTAAATAGATAATCTTGGGGGTCTTCTCTGTCAAAGCTAAACTATAACTAGCTTTGAGTCTCCAAAAACCTGAATTTTTTGCACTCCCTTCACGATGACTAACTATAAAATGATCCTTAGAACTAATAACTCTCCCTTATTATTGGAACATTCCCCAATCCAACATCAAATTTTATCCAATAATTATCTGACATGTATAAGTGTTGGCTTGGTTTTGCAACCAAGCTTAGTGCAATGGTGCACCTGCTAACTAGTAGCAGCAGTCTCAATAGAAATAAATAACAACTACTTTAAACTACATTAATCATGGATCTATGTGAAATAGATAAGCAAACAATGAAAATATTATCGAAAGCAAAACAATTGACAATATGTAAAAAATGATTTTGTATTAAGAATAGGGGCAAGCAAGTGCTTGCAATGGTGATACCTCCAAGTGGTGAAGATTGTTGAGTAGCTCCAAGCTCCAAAGGTCTCTTCTCCAAGATAGCTACAATTGTCAAAAGCTCATGAGAGATTTTGACAGCATGAGGATATGATGATGAATGGATGGAAAGTGAGGAGCCCCTACCACCTTTTTATAGTTTTTGGTGGTGAGGAATACCATTATGGTTTTGAGGAAACCAATGGTATTGACCAACATGGTTTAGGTACCTTTTCCCTCCTTTTTCCTTTTTTGAATATTTTGAATATTTTTATTCCCTTTTTAATATTTTTGGGAATTCTAGACCCTTTTTGAGGAAAAATATTCATTTTGAGTGGAAAAAGGGGTGTATTAAGGTCTTTTGGTGACCTTTTGATGGCTGTAGAGGCTCAAATAGTGAAAAACTGGACAAATGGGTCATGTGAATAAGGAAATGAGCTAGTGAGCACTTTTTGGGTGTTAACAGATTACCCCCTGATGTGTGAGGGCAGGAGCTCATCGTATGGCCGATAGACATCATAGTTCTTTTGTCTTTTTTCTGGGGTTTGGGGAAGAGAAGAGACTGATTGGAGACTGGATCCACGGCCCTTGGAAGCTGCAAAATAAACAATATTACATGGCATCATTATGAATGAGGAATAATCTCTGATAATGGACGAGGCGGGCATACCCATGCTCGTATCAAGAGATATACATAACCATTAGTCCCAAGAAGGGGGACCTCAAAAATACATAAAAAATCTGTTGGTACATCATAATGGTCTAGAGGGGACATTATTTTGGGATGTACTCATGATCATAACATGACTGATCTCAATAACTGATACACTGGAATAAAGCGTCAACCGTTCTGAATAAGGTCTCAGAAGGGTTGATGAACTGCTGAAACTGAAGGTGTCCAACATCTGTAGGGATTCAATGACTGTGAGCCATCTCTGGGAAGTACATGTAACTGTATACTCGAGGGAGTATAAAACTGGGGTACATCTGAATACTGTCGCCATGCACAACCCGGATATCTATAGAAAAAATTTAACTGGTTGTTTCCATAAGTAGACTTCAAATGTGGAAGAGTCAGGGGGTATCCGGGGTCTTCGACTAATAACTGAACGGACCAATACCTTGTGCGAGTCTCAACGATGCGATCAAGGTGTTGAAGTCGAGCATGTGAGAAATAATCATTTGGAGAGGCACTGAGGACTCTTCTCGAAATGATTCGTAGGCACTCATCATAAATGGTGATGAGTCCAAGACACAGGGACCTCTAGGTCTATCCTCTAGAATAAATTTGGTTGTCGTCGACAGAGGGAGACCAGCAACTAACAAGGCAATGATGTTTCCTTGATAGGAGCACGAGGTGTAGAACTGAAGTGTGGTAGTGTTGATGGTAGGATTGACATACTTGTGGGGATGGGAAGTAAATGGGGTCATAAAGTGGGTAGACTCAAACTTCCTTTGTTCAGAGCATGATATAATGGTTGACCTGGCAGCGTAGGGAACTGACTTGTAGGTGTGGGGATCATAGCTTTTAGGGACTGAAGGGTATGTATTGACTCTGGGGGGGGTCAAGTTGTTGGGTGCTGTCGAGGGGTTCTCAGGGTGAAATATTGCAGAATACTCTGAACAAAGGCGACTAAAATGGGGAAGCTGCCATATGAGTAGACGTGAACTGTTCTGGTGCCGAGAAGCACCATTGGGTCCTTCTTCGTAGTTTTAATGAGCTCCAAGAAGGGATAAAAGTGTGCTCTGAAATGGTATTATCCTGTGGATTTTGCGAGCCCAGGAATGTTCGTGCTCATGTGTGCTTTCATTTTTAAGGAGTTTGAAAACGATAAGAAGACTCTGTAGTGGTTGTGAGTACCGTCCTGTGGGTTTTTACGAGCCCAGGATGGTGATTGCTCGTGGTCGCTTTCATGTTTAGAGAGTCTGAAAGCGGTAAGTGGACTCTATTGGTGTTCTTTTTCGTAAGTTAGTCTCCACGGCCCGAAAAAGCATAAAATGATGCAAATGGAGAACTCTTCTAGCCGATGTGACTAGAGTATTCCTTTTTCGTAATTAGTCTACAAGGTCTGGAAAAGGGGTAAACTTATACCAGGTAGACGCCCTTTCAGATACGTTTAGCGAGCATGAAAGGAAGCAAGGTTGTTCGGTGATCTTTTCATTGTTTTAGGAGTCAGAAAAGAGCTTAACAGAAACTCCCTAAGTGTCTTTTTCGTAAAAGGGATTGCTCGGCCCGAAAAGGGGTAAAATTATACCGAACAAAAGGGGATTGATGAGAGCGAGAAAAGGTCTCAAGCACCATCATGAGTGCGGAATACTGGATCGGGTGACATAAAGATTGTCAAAAAGGGCCAACGGCCAATGTGGCACGTGAACCGAGGTGATGGGTGGGCATGGTAAAAATGCCCGAAACATGAGGGGGTGAGAGTGAGAAATGATCTCAAGCATCATCACGAGCGTGGAAAACTGAATCCGACAATATAACACTCATCAAAAAATGGACGACGACCGATGTGGCACGTAAACCGAGGCGACGAGGGGTCATGGTAAAAAATGCCCAAAAAAATCTGGGTGTGAGAGCGAGAAATGATCTCAAGTGTCATCACGAGCACGGAAAACTGAATCCGGCGATATAAGACTCGTAAAAAATGGACGACGGCCGATGTGGCACGCAAACCGAGATGACGAGGGGGCAGGAGAAAAATGCCCAAAAAATCTGGGCGTGAGAGCGAGAAATGATCTCAAGCATCCTCATGGGCATGGAAATATGAATCCTGCAGTGCAAATGGTGCGAAAAACGGAGGTCATAAGGACTCCGGAATGGTCAAAGGAAATAACTAGGCTAAAAAATGGCTACAAATGAAGGTGACCCCACCAAGCCAAGGATGTAGTGGTGGGGAGAAATGATGACCCGCGGGGGCAAAATACTATGTGTATCAAATCAACTCAAATATACAATTGACACGTGACCTAAAAAATGGTTGAGATCACGACTGTGAAAAAGTGAGCAGGGTTAATGACCTGCCCCCATATGATGTGCATGGGGTTTGTGATTGTGGATCACATATGTGTTGGTTTGAACGATGGGCTGTTGAGATAGAGGTGATGGGGTAGGGTCAAAATGATTGATCATGCCCTCTATCCCAGGTTTGAGGTAATCTATTATGCCCCCTAACTTAGAGGTGTCAATGTGGTGCAGATGTTGTCTCAGAGAGGGATCAATAGGGCATTGAGCAACTATTGGCGTGGGAGTGTACCATGAGGCTATGGGTCGTGGTGGCATACTGAAGTGATGATATGATGATGGGGGATTCCCCTTGTGGGGTGGATGCCCCCAATATCTCCGACGAGAATCACGATGATGATGAGTAGGCAAGGTTTTGGGCCCGCCCCCATGTTGTGGACATGTGGTTTCCTCATCGATTTGAAAGGGTTGAACATGTGTGTCAAAGGGATCAATGGAAGGGGCCGACCGGACAGAGGGGTATCCAGTGGAAATCGTGTAAATGGTGTTAATTTCTTTCGAGGAGGAAGATGGTGGGGGATGAATTTCCTCAATGAGAAGAGGGGATATCTCTAGGTCGACGTTATTCAACTCGTACAGTGCTGCTCTGTAATCTGGGAGATCAGGGCAGTGATGTGAATAATGGCCGTAGATTCCGCATATTGCACAAGGGTGGTTGGTACGCAGTGATTTATCACGAGACTTAGGGGTTGGATCTAGTTCAACAACCGGGATGTTGGGGTCGTCGTCAAGCATTTGCATGTGTTCCTATAATGTAGGTAATTGTGGACATTGATGAGTCGGATGGCCTAACTCATCACACAACGAGCATTTGGGGGGAGCACGAAACACGGGGGGGTTTAAATGTCTTGGGAGGGGGTACAACAGTGTATGGTTGTGGACCTCTGCCCCCAGTGGGCTTGATAAGAGGAGGGAGATTCGTAGATGATGAAGGGGTAGTGACACCGGGAGGTGGTTGACTAGTAGTGACAATGGGTTGCACCAGTTGTAGGACGACATTTGGTGTCAGCGGGGGAATGGGAGGTGAAATATACCACACGGGTAAGCCTAAGGTTAACCCGGGGAGGATGAGGGTAGCCATAACCGGGGCGCTTACTACTCCCGAGGGAGGGAATAGGAAGGGGATTGTGTGGGTGGGTGTAACACCAATGTGACTAGGTACCAATGGTGGTTTGGGTAACAAGGGCGGTTGATTGTTGGGTGTTTTTGTATTGTGGGAAAGAGTACAGAGGTCAGAAACGTGGTTCGCGGGTGACGGGGGTGGAATGGATTGGAATGTAGAAGTCATCGACGTGTCGAAGTAAAGTTCGGGTCCCACGGAGGAAACAAACAAGGTAGTTGCACCACAAACAGGTTGTTCAACCATGGGGAGAACATTTTCGGGTGCAGCGGGGCCATTGGGATCGTAATAGGTGAGTTGGTCGACCTTGACCACGCGTCTGTCATGGGGGAACATCATGGTACGAAAAATGGATGAGGCAACCACCCACATGGCATACATGTAGTTGCGGCCAAGTAAGAGGTTATAATCAAGTTGGACATTGATGACCTCTATGTCAATGAGCACGGTTTTACCAGCTAGCTGGACGGGGACATTAGCTAAGAGACATTGGGGTTGAGCCAAACGGCCGTTGTAGGCTCGCAACGCAGTGGTGGACTGCTGGAGAGTAGGGGATCCCAACTTCTGCCAAACGAATGTGGACATAACGCATATAGAGGCACCTTCATCGATAATGCATCGATGGATGACAAGATTCCGAACGGAAACAGAAACTTGGAATGCTAAAGTGGAAGGCAGGCGTGGTTCGGACTGGTCCGAATTGAATGCCATCAGTTGTGAATCATTGGGGTCAATAGCACCAATGGCAGAGAGCAAAGTCTTACGCTGTGAAGGACAGTTTTTTAAGACTTCTAAAGCAGACATGGCTGCGGGAGACTGGGCTAAGTCATCTACAATGCTATAATTTGACGCAGCGCGAGCATTGGGGTTATTGTTGATGCGACGAAGTGGGAAGCGAGGTGCTTTAGAGGCGCCATCGAGTGGAGCCGGAGGTATACATAACGTCTGATCAGTGGGATGAGCGTTAGTGTTTTTGTTGGCGGGAGGGGCTTCAGGGGTGGAGCCATATTGGTTCCGACGGGTTTGGAGGTTGACATCAGCGGATGACATCATTAACAAGTGGTGGGGAGCGGCATAAGTGATCTGTTGTTGTGGGGGCGCGTTGCCTTGAGGGGGAGCCAATGGCTGAGTGTTCACTACGCCTTGGGTTGGTAAGGGGTTTTGTAATATCATGGGTTGCGGTTGATTAAGTGGAGCTGGCTGTCCAGCGTGGCCCTGGCGTTGGGCATCGTCAGCCCAAAGTTGACATGCTTTCTCTAAGTGGGGGCAGTTATGAGTGTAGTGTCCATAGACTCCACATATAAAACATGGATGGTTTGTTCTCAGGTTATTGTTTTTGGGCTGCTTGGGATGACAATCCGGATTTTGGTTGGGAGGAGCAGCATTGTTATTATTTGGAGGTGGTGGACCTTGATTATGTTGTTGCTTGTTGCCGCGGTTACGTCCTCTTCCACGGTTTTGTTGTCCACCCTGGTTGCGCTGGTTGTTTTGATGTTGGGGCTGATTGTGTTGTGTGTACACTTGCCCTTGAGCAGCGGGAGGATTTTGGTTTGCCGCAGGTGTGGGAGCAGGTTGCGGTGGATAATAAGCTGGTGGGGCTGGAGGTGGTCCAATTACCTGCTGGGGTTGTTGGTAACCCTGAGCTATTGGAGGTGTTGGGTTAGCTGTTGTAGCTTGCTGTGGGTAATACATTGGTTGTGGCGGGGACTGAATTGGGTTCTGGGTGGCTAGTTGGTTATAGTATGTGGGTGGTACATATGTCGATGGCGTTTTCCCATAGCAATGTTGTGTACAAGAGGGTCCATGAGTGTGATGAGTCTGATTCGTTGGAGCGTACAAAGTTGTCGCTCCAGAATTAGATGTAGCCCTAGAGACGTCTGGGGAATTTATGGTGCTCACCATGCTAAAAGGTTTAATTTGCGGTGTGACTTGGCCAATAATACCATCAGCGGCATGTGATGCCCCCGGCGCATCACCGCGTGAAGAATCGCCTCGTGGGGCGTCTGGTATGATGGTGTAGAGATAGCCTGATTGGGCATAAATTAGGTCGAATTGCTGAGCTTTTAGGATAGCTTCTTCCTCTGACTGGGGTCATTCGGAAGCGACGTCTTTTGCTATGAGGGGTAGGAGTGATTTAAGGAACTAGTCCAAAAATATAAGGTCATCCAGTTTAATCTTACAGAGGCTACGACGTTTGCACCACTCATGGATGTGGTCCGTGATGTGGGTAGTTGTGTTTTGTCTGCAAGACAACAGTATTTCAACTCCTGCATCGTAACGTACAGGTAGCTGAAAAAATTGAAGGAAAGTGGAGGCGAGAGACGTAAAAGTATGGTGGGTCCCATGTGGTTGTTCGATGTACCACTTGGCTGCAGAGCCAGTGAACATTCGTTGCAACAGTCTTAGACGAATGGAGTCATCCACTATGGAGTTAGATGAACACCATAGGTGAAAAGACATTATGTGGTTTTGAGGGTCCTCCCCAGGTTTTCCTTCAAACTTGGGTATGTCCGAGGGGAGCTTTGTAGGCATGGGTGGCCATGTAGGGTTGTGCCTGATAGGATCGTTGGTTAGCCTGGCTAAGTCTGGTAAGTTCAGACTAGCCATGTACGGTAAACTAGCAGATGGGTGTGGCGTAGTGATTGGGACATAACTATTCATGGTGGCATTATGTAGTGGTCCAGTAGCCCCTAAGGGTATGCTAGGTATTGAAGGTATGTGTCCTCCAATTGTTGTGGTTTGGTATGGGCCAGCGTTTCCAAGTGCAACATGGGTTACACTGGGGTTAGGAATAGCGCCAGGAATTCCTGGGATCTGGGTTGTGGTAATGACAGGTGGTGTGATTCCTATGTTTGGCATACCCATAATAGGAGGTAGTCCTGTGTTGGGCATACCTAAAGGTGGAGTGTCCCCCATATTAGGCATGCCTAGAGGGGTTGTTGTTACCATGGATGGCATAGTAGTAGAAGGGTTTGTGGATGTATCTCCAATAGTACTGGTAAAAAGTGGGTCGTATTGTGGTCCAGCCATGAGGTTGGTTGGTGACAATTCAGTAGGGTTTTCGGATTCAGCCTCAGAATCAGATGTGAAGTGAGGCGTGTCAGAATCGGATGTTGTATGATTGGCCAATGACGTGTCGAGTCAAGGGATAAGGCTCTACGTCGGTGACGTGGAGAGCCAAGTAGACTGAACTGAGCGGGTTCACCCTGAAGACGACGAGATCGTCTTAAATTCTCAATGGTGAGAAATATTTTATAAAAAATTTCAGGGTAAGGTGGTGATGTAAAAAAACCCGAAACCCTAATGCAACAATGAGTGCAAAAAGGGGAGTGAAAATAAAGGCTCTCAGGCCAAAAATCAACCTCAAAAAGCACTTATTATAGCAGCTGTGCTATAATAAGTGGAGGGATGCAACAAAATTGGTCAGAATACCAAAAGTCAAACAATTTCTAGAAAAAAAGAGGTGCTACTAGACCAAAGGTGGGTAATGTATCATGCAAACACCTAACTAGAAGTATTGTGAGTCAACAAACGATATCCTCTGCAAGGTGATGAAATCCAAGTCAGACAATATAGAGTGTTGAATCAACGGCTAGATATCCCCTACCGGGAGGGACATTGGGTAGACAATCCTAAAGAGTGGCAACTAGGATACCCCGTTCATGACACGTTCGGTTGGGTGAATCTGCAGTTTGGTTCTATCGCCGCTATACACCAGGGGGGTGTATACCGAGAACTTCAAAACGTATCCTTCGGTTACTGAATGGATTGCGGTATTCCACTCAGACTTCCAGAACCAGTCTGGCTACTTCAAGCCTCCTAAGGGAGAGGCCTTCCCGATAAATTGGTTGATAACCGTGTCAAAATTATAAGGGATTTTGGTACCGTAGAGGACAACCACTATGTCTCAAATGTAATAACTGAGGGGTGTTATTGGAACACCTATCCCCTCAATTCTACCTAACTACAAAATTCTTTTAAGTGCTCCCCAAGTGGGGTTAAAAGTTGGTTGAGTTTAAGGTAAATTTTAAGGCTCAGTTTAAATTATGTGGCAGAGTGGGTGAAAGTGTGGTATTTAAACTGAAATTGATTTGCCTCGCTCAGGCGATTTTACAAATGAAAGAAAAAGACGCTTCCAGTTTTGCAAAAAATAAAGGCGTTTTTGAAATGTAAATGCTTGAAAAAACTATTCAAAAATAATGGATCTTTGAAATAATTTGAAGGAAAGCAAATAACATGAATATTTCAAGAAATAAATGGATCTCTTAAAAATTGCTTGGGCAAAGTATCGAGCAAATAAACAGTAAAACCTTGATCTAGATAAAATGCAGAAAAATCTCTCTTTCAATTTCTGAAAATTTTGTAAAAAGACTTTTAATGAGCATTCTAACTAATAAAAGATTTCATATGGCTGTAAAAATGTAGGAAATTTAATACTGTAAAATATGCTAAATGGGCAGAAAATACAGCAAAAAATAATTTTCAAAGAATTGGCCGAATTGAAAAAACTTGCATCGTGGGTTTCGGGAAAACAGTCGCGATGGGTCGCGCGGTTTTCGGCCGCGAAGCCACGATGTGCAGCGCGGATTCCTGTCACACAGTTGCGATGGGCAGCGCGGGTTTCAGCCACGAAGCCGCGATGTGTAGCGCGGGTTTTCGTCACACAGTCACGATGTGCAGCGCGGCAAATGGCTGCAAATCCACGATGTGTAGCGCATAAAATGGCCGCGAAGCCACGGCGTGCCGCGCGGAAAAAAGTCGCGATGAGCCGCACGACTGTCAGGAAAAAAACCGCGAGGCGAAAGCCGAAAACGGATGCCAAAAAATGAACCCGAAAATGGCAATTTCAGGCTGTTAATGGCAATAAAAAGGGGCCAAGATCTAGAACAACAATGGATCTGTTGTCTAGGATGGCAGATCTATGAATTAAAATCATTAAAACTAACAAAAACTAAGATCTAAAGCAAAAAACTGAGATCTAAGAATTCGAAGCCAGCGGAGTCGCCAAAAACTGTTGGCTTGGTTTTGCAACCAAGCTTAGTGCAATGGTGCACCTGCTAACTAGTAGCAGCAGTCTCAATAGAAATAAATAACAAACTACTTTAAACTACATTAATCATGGATCTATGTGAAATAGATAAGCAAACAATGGAAATATTATCGAAATCAAAACAATTGACAATATGTAAAAAATGATTTTGTATTAAGAATAGGGGCAAGCAAGTGCTTGCGATGGTGATACCTCCAAGTGGTGAAGATTGTTGAGTAGCTCCAAGGGTGAGAGCTCCAAGCTCCAAAGGTCTCTTCTCCAAGATAGCTACAATGGTCAAAAGCTCATGAGAGATTTTGACAGCATGAGGATAGGATGATGAATGGATGGAAAGTGAGGAGCCCCTACCACCTTTTTATAGTTTTTGGTGGTGGGGAATACCATTATGGTTTTGAGGAAACCAATGGTATTGACCAACATGGTTTAGGTACCTTTTCTCTCCTTTTTCTTTTTTTGAATATTTTTAATATTTTTATTCCCTTTTTAATATTTTTGGGAATTCTGGACCCTTTTTGAGGGTTTTTTTATGCTTTTTGAGGAAAAATATTCATTTTGAGTGGGAAAATGGGTGTATTAAGGTCTTTTGGTGACCTTTTGATGGCTTTAGAGGCTCAAATGGTGAAAAACTGGACAAATGGGTCATGTGAATAAGAAAATGAGCTAGTGAGCACTTTTTGGGTGTTAACAATAAGATACCTTCTCTCCTTAAAAGTTCATATATTTTTATACTCACCCCTTTTCATTTTCATTTTAACTTCACTACCTACTTTATATGTAACATTCAAATATCCCCTCTCCATACATGCAAAAGTGAAGCAATATCAATATTTCCCAATAGACATGGATATACTCTGATAATGAAAATGGAGATGCAAGAATAATATCATGATAATGAAAATGGAGATGCAAGAGTAATATCATGATAATAATAACGGATATGCAAAAGAAGATACACGGTGGCCAATTGGATCACTTTATTGTTTTTTATAGCCTCTCTCTAAAGTTCAATTTGACAGTGACTTCAACGTTGAAAAATAACACATTAGAGGGCAACATATGCTGTGTAACTTGTCCTACTTCACATTTGGAATACTATACCCTTTCAACATTCTCATTTGTTTTTCAAAATTTTACTAATATTATGGATGGTTAACGTAGGGTTTGAATTTTATTTTATTTTAATGATCAGAGATTTAATTTTAATAAGTAGGAAAATATCAATTTTATATTAAAAATTAAAAATTATTTTTAAATTTTTTAATAATAAAATGTAAGTATGTAACTAAATTATATATTAAAATTGAGGGTTCTTTGGTATTTATTAAATTTTAAATTGTAGATTTTAAAATTTCTAATAATAACTAAGATATTGTTATATTTTTACATTATTTTAATGTATTAATTCTTTGTACTATAAGATTAGTCCATAAAATTTATATTATCCATTTATAATACATTTTTTTATTTGTTTAAGAAAATGATGTTTATGATAATATATGAAATAACATAATACAATAATAAAATGCGAGGAAGAAAATGACTTCTTTCTGCTTAAAGAATAGTAAGAATACCCCAAGTTAAATTGAATCTTGGGATCACCATCTCTTACATATGTCTTAATGAGAGTGCTTTTGAGTCTAAATGATTAGAAAACAAGAATAGGTTAGCAGGCATCAATTGCCTAAAGATTATTGCAAAGATAAACTTGATAGATACATAGATATATAGATCATTTTTCTTAAAATGTCAATGAGATTGGAGATCTAAAGGATGGAGAGATACAATTGGAGGAGACTCACATTTCTAGGTCTACAAATACATATCGATATACATGAAGCCCTTCCATAGTTAATGCATGACCATGCGAATCTCACTGACCATGGTCAGTCTATTGCATGACCATGCAATAGACTGAAGAGAGGGGTGAAAGTAGTATAACACCAAGCCGTTGAACCCAAGGCTATCTTATTATAGTGGCAAATCTTTCTATTGGGATGCCGATGCACTTGTTTGCTTATTTTTGGATTATTTTTGTCATTTTCATACTAATAAGAGTTATGTCATGTCTTTGATCACTTTCTCTTAGAATGTCCTGCTTTCATCCACATTATATCTCATTTCCAAAATTTCTACTCCAACACTAACATTTCTAACCTTCTAAATCCCCATACCTATAGCGAGCTAAGAGCACTCCTCTTTAAGCTCTTTAAAGTTGACACTTCAATTTTTTTATAAAATAATAATTTTACACTTCCAAGTATTTTTATTTTTATAAATATGATAATTTTACACTTCAAAGTTAAATATTCAATTTCTAACCTTTTCTATAAAGTTAAATATTTAATTATAAAGTTTACTTTCCCAAAGCCATATATCACTTTCCCAAGGCCATATATCCCCTTTGCTGCTTTGACTAGTTGGAAATGATACATAATTCTAAATTTCTTGGTTAAGGATCATGTGCCTCAAAGACTATCATTTTTTCCATTTCTTGTCTCTTACTTCTCTCAATTGATTTGACATTTAATATTGAATTGCATTGCATTATATGGATTAGTAAAATGTAAGTATTGGTTCTCTTTTCAGATTTGGTTTATATGATTTCTTCATATATTATAGTGAGTTGAATTTTATATATATAAATAAATAGGTTTCAATAAAAAATTTAAGCGTAAATTTTAACAATTTATCAACACATATCTCAAATTCAAGTTTATATATATATATATATATTGTTTTAACAATATATGATATTTTAAATTTAAATAAATTAATATAAAATTAATACTCAATAATTTATCAAAACATATATAAATTCAAGTTTATATATTTTTTCATAGAAAAAAAACTATACTTTATATTAAAAGTATATGTAATATAGACAAATATACAACAACAAAAATGACAAATTTTTCACCACCCTATAGACAAGTAATTCCACACCCATGACCAGCATAATAGCCAGAATATCCAAGATCAACCAAATATTATCAACCACTCCAAATACAGAGATAGACCAAAATACAACAACAAGAAGCAAATCTGCAGATCCAAGATCGAAGGGTAAGTCTAGAATGGGCCTACCATCCATGGACAGTTCAAAGAGTTACAAAAAAAAAAATCAAAAGGACGGTTCACTAAAGCAATGAACCCAACCAAAAAACATCCATAAGCCAAAAAAAATTGCCAGATACAGCCAATAAGAGTCGCCAAAAAAAGGAAAAGATACAATAGCTAGGGAGACAAAGATTAAAATACATCAGTCCTCTCCTCCAGTGTGTATATATATATATATATTTTAAATTAATTTGCATAAGTTGAGCATGTTATGTATCGTTTACCTATCATTTTTAATTTATATTCACTCTTTTAGTAGCACTTTATGTTCTTCTACTTAATACACTTATTATTAATTAGCAAGGAACACATTACCTTTTCTATGTCACTATGAGAGAATGCATGTTCACCTGCTTTTTAAAATGTTTATTAAGATAAGCAAACCGTCTTTTTTCTTATTTTTTGGTGCTTTTGTTTCCTCATACGACCTATCCCGAGTTATGGTGGTTTTCTGACTGGTCTATCACTATCTCTGGTGAACTGCTTTGTTTTGTCTTTTGCTAACCCTAGACCTAATGGATCGGTCAAAGTACTAACAAGGGTCTATGGTTTTGGGTGTGTCGTCGCCCAACGGAAAGGGCCCTTCCGATAAGGATTTTTCTAATGATGTGTTTTCTCCACCGCTTGATAGTCATGGTCCTAGTGGGTCTTCCTCTCTACGTCTTGCGCTTATTGGAGTTGGTTTATGCTCTTCCTTAGAGGGGGTTCATGTGGAAAGGGTGAAGATTAAACTTTTGGCTCGAGGTAGGCAAATTGTACATCCTATGTTGAGCCCTATCTCTCAAAAGGTGCTCTCTGAAGTGAGTGGTGTTAGGTGCTAGCTGGAAAGGCAGGTCATGAAGCACAATTGTTGGCTCCTCTTGGGATGGTTCTCTGCGGTCGAACTCTCCCATAGCTTCGTCGTTGGGGGTTTGAAACTTGGTGGTCTCAAGGAAAAGCTACATTGTCGCTCCAAATTGTTCAAGGTTAAAATGGACCAACCCACTTATGTTTTAAGAAAGTATGTAAATATGGATAGAGTTGCAAATCTATCCATGTTTGCCCTAGTAGGTAGATTGGAATATGTTCGCATGAACAAAGCGGAAATGATAAACTGGGTTTCTAAGCATTGGCTCTCAATGATAGATTATCTCCCTAAGGTCAATCTTCTTCCAGATGGCTAGTTTTTCTTTGTTTTTTTTAAAGAAGAGGACCCCCCTAAACTACTCTCGAGGTATTTTGTCATTGGTAAGGGATCCCTTGTTTTGAGCCGCTAGCATTCTGGGTTTGATCATGAGAGGAAGCGGTCAAAGGCATCACCTTTGGCTTCTTTTTCCAGGTTTTTCATTCCCACTTTGTTCTAAAGAAGTTTTTGTGGGGCTAACTAACTTCTTGGTTCATTTCATCTCTTTGGATGAGCAAATACTGGTGAATGGCGACAAAAGGATGGCGTTTGTTTTGGTATATTTCAATTTTTTTGAAGGCCTTTGGGTGGATGTCAAGATTATTTGGGAGGAAAGGATTTATATGAAGATGTTGGATTATAAGGGTATCTCGTTCTGGGTTTTTCTCTATCGACGTACTGGTCATCTAGGTTGGAATTTCTCAAGACGCTGTAATCAGTACCCAGTTGTTGATTCTGAAGACTACTGTGGGGATAGGTTGAGCTTGGAAGGTGTATGTACTGAGGGTTGTGTCTCTGCGGTTCCTCCCTATGTTATTCTGGGCAATCTTCCATCTACCTCGATTTATGAAGGTATGTCTCTTGTGCATTCTCCTACCCCCTACGAATGTATTTCTTCTGTAGAGTTAAATTACATTCAATCTATTGAAAAGGTTTTTGGTCAAAGGTCTAAATCCGAGGCGAAAAAAAACAATTTTGCCCTCTATTGATTTTTTTAGTCCCTTAGTGGTTCTTATGTTTCCCCCGTGTTGAGGTTAGGTGCCTGAACTTCGGAAGGAATTGTTTGTTCTTTGGTTGATCCTTGTGTTTCCCCTGTGTCAGGGGATCTTTCTAGTTCTCTCTCGGATTTTTTTCCCTATTGGCTTGTAAAAAATCTCTATAAAAATGTTTAGTGGATTCCATCCTTGATACCTTCTTGCACAATGAAGAGGCTTCCTTAGTGATGGATGAGTAGGTTTCCCCCCTTTGGTCATCCCTAAGAATCAGTCGTCTGTGTTGGGTGGGTTTAGTCCTAGGGATTCTCTCCCTTCTCATTACTTATGATCTCCCCCCTCTTATTTAGAAGCAACATCCTTGTCTGCTCTTCCTATTTTCTCTGATAGAACCTCCCCAAACCCCACTACTTTTCCTCTTAATTCGATCAAGAATCAGAATGTAACTGTCCGAGCATAGAACAAACAAAAGGGATCCTGCAAAGGAAAAGGATTGATTCAGAGTTTCTACACTCTGAATCTTACATCCCCCTGTCGTTAGATTAGATTCAGACTCTAAGCCATCTCATACCCCCTCAATTTCCTCTCTTTCACTTGTTCCCTAGGCCCTTAGAGCATATGAGCCCCTGAAGCAGGTTCCTTACTACTTGTATTATATTTTAATATGTGTGGTCTAGGGGGGGACCCTAAGGTTCGTGCCCTCAAGAGACTTTTTGCTATCATCCATCCATATATTATCATGATCCAACAAATTATGTCCTCTTCCTTAAAAGCCTGTGAGTTTTTTTTAAAGATTCTGTCTAGTTGGGAGGTCTTGGATTTGGATGCAGTGGGGATGTTAGGTGGCTTACTATCAATCTGGAACCCTCGGGTCGCTAAGTTTAAATCTTTCAATATCTCTGCAAGAATATTGTCGGTGGGGCATTATAAGGGTATTCATCAGGAAGTGAATCTTATCAATTGCTACAGGCCCTGTAAAGATAGACAATATTTTGGGATGCAATTGCTTCTAGCAGCATTCTTAGGTTTCAAAATTTAATCCTTGCTAGTGATCTCAACCTTACCCTTGATTCATCGAAGGTTTTGGGATCTTCATCAAAACTGGACCCTTTTTTTGACTTTTTTAAGTCCCTATTTAGGGATCACCATCTATTGAATTTTGCTCCTTCTAAGATAGGCCCCGTGTGGAAGAATGGTAGGTCTGGGTATGGTAGTTCAAATAAAAGGTTGGATAGATTCATGATGGCAGAGCAGATTGCATAAGATCTATCCAGATACAGGTCTTGGGTATACTTCTTTTATTTTAAACCACGATCCTATTTGCTTGCAACTGGATGGTGATTTTTCTATTTCACATTTACCCTTCAAGTTTAACCATATGTGGATCCGAGATGAGGACTTATGCCAATTGGTTCGAAGTAGCTGGAAATATTTATATTATTCGAAGGAAGCTAATGCTGTGGACATGTTTTGTTATAAGCTGAAGGGGCTGAAAACTTTAGTGAGTAAGTGGGTTAAGCTGAAAAAGCTCTAATCTCAACAGAAGTTGTTGGAGATTGAGGACTTGCTTGAGCGGATTTATGGGAATAACTTGTTAGGCTCCTTCTCAAAGGAAGAAAAATTGAATATCTCTGAACTAGAAATGAAAAAAACTAGTCCGTTGAAGAAGGAAGAGGAAGAGTGGAGGTTAAAAATTCGAGCAATTTGGATTGCCAAGGAAATAATAGTACAAAACTTTTCCATGGATTTGCTAATTTAAGGAAAAAGCATAATTCGATATGGGATTTGAAAAATGTGGAAGGACACTCGATGTCTTCTTAGGAAGAATTGGAGAAATCGGTGGTAGACTACTTCTCAAATTTGTTGGAAATCACCCATGTAGGGGTTCGGTGACCAATTTGGCGATCTCAGTACCACTATATTGTGCAGAAAGAACTCACATAACTGGTCTTTTTCTAACTCAGTGCAAGCTAGGGAGGTGTCTACAAACTGCTTAGGAGTGGTTAAATCCAAGGGTAAACCTTGCTTTAGCCTTTGCAATTGGAACCGACCCCATTTTTCCTTTAGATAGACTCAAGATGGTGGTATGTACCCTAGTATTTCTTCATATATCCTGGCAGTGATGGCTAGAGTGTCCTCTAACTATAGGATTCGTTGGTCTTTCTGGGTCAATTCCTCCCGAGCTTGGCCTAATTTTTCTTTAAGTGCCAAATTCTGCTGCTCCATCTACTTTAATTGACCCGCATGCTGCATTTTTAGGATTTGGGTCTTTTCGTGCACGAATGGTGGCGAAGCTGGTGAAACGGCCTGGCTTCTATGGAGTCGTGCTTCAATTTTCATGGTGGCCAGCTCCTGTCTGACCTTCGCCAGATCTGTCAATGCTTCGGTCAGTTGATCATCCTTTTCAGTGTTCATCTCTTCATTCGCAAAGTTCTACTGGAAGGTGCCTTCCTCTATAGGTGTAGAAGGATTTTATTGTTCTTCCCCGTTATCTTCAGAGTCCGACAGGTCCTGTACTGTGGGGCTTGTTTCTTTTTCTTTCTTTTTCATCTGCTTGGCTCTGGTCTATTGTACCAACATTCCGCTCTGTCGCTTCGACCTTTGCTTGCTAGCAGGTGTCCCTGAGGTTTTCTGGTGGGAGGTATCCCGAGAGTGCTTTATTTTGATAAGATTCTCGGCCATCACCTCATTATCACTGTCTAGGTCGATTTTTCTTTTGTATCCTAACGCAGTGGTGGAATTTTCCTCCTTTGATCCTGAGGCAAGGGTTGTGCCTACATTCGATGTGCCTTTCATCCCTTGGACATCTTCAACCGAGACCAAGACGAATTCTTCCCATGAGAGTTCTGGGAATTGAACCTTCAACTCTTCCCAAATGATCAGCTTGATTAGTCCGTGATGAGCCAATGCGTCCTCTTTTCCTTGTACTACCTTCCTGCTCATCTCCCAGAGGGACTATAGAAGGTAGAAGGGGATACTAATGTTGTTGTTCAACCTAATGTGTCCCCTATTCCTTAGGAGGTCCAAAATTATGAAGTGAAAAGTTGGAATGTAGCTGAGCCTTCCCGTGCATGTGATATACTCCAGGATGATGGCAACCACCTCGTTCCATGGTCTAGGCATAGTATCTCTTTTAACATCGTTCTTATCCTCTTCGTAGCTCTCACCTTGTCCAAAGAAAGTCATTTTTTCCCTCAGGTTGGCTTCTCTGCCATACCTTCCCCAATGTAGCCCCATTGGTAAGCCTATATCTTTTGCAATTGACTCCTCATCTAATCTGATGCGCAACCCCCTTACCCGAGTAACATATTGCTCCACCTTTATATGTTTCAAGTTTCGGGTGAACTCTAAGGCTATTTCCGTGTTATATCCTCTTAGGCCAATAATAAATGACATCCATCCTACTGTGCAGAGGGTGGTCAACACCTGAGTTTTTCCATATATGGATGTATGCTCGTCTGGCTCACTTTTCTTAAACCCTTTTGTCATTTTCTGTAATTGTTGAATAGCATCAAACCACAAATCTTGGGGGCGAATGACTTACTTGCCTGCTCAGGATTGATCGCTAGCTTGTTGGCTGAGTGTCGAATCCTTCCTTTTGTATCCTTCCTTTTTTGAGAAAACTCATATCGCCAGTTGGATCTTCTTACTTATCCCTCTTTGTCTTATTTCCTATTTTATGCATTCACTCTCATCATTGTTCTTGTTGGTGCTTTGATTATCAAAGGATATGGCGGTGAGATACGAAGGTCGTCATTTTCTTGACTTGAATGTGGTAAGTTATCGTGACCCAGTATGGTTACTTGTGGTCAGTCATCATTATCTAGTAGGGCTACTTTGAACCGTGCCGCCGAATTTACTTGAAAGTTGTCCTCGGCTGAGAAATATTCATTTGTGTAGGGAGAATGATTTGATTGAAAATGCAAACAAAGAATTTAGTAATTACCTCTTATGCTTAGCATACCTTAGCTGATGATGTGGGTGTCTTTGTACAGACCCAGGGTTCCGTAGTAGGTTATCTCTTTGTCTGTAGTTATTTTTGGTATATCTGTAGTTGCGCTTTTATGATGTTCTTTTGCCGCCTCGCTTGATTTTTCTTTTGCTTATACAAATTGTGCTTCTTGATTTTCATGTTGGCTCGCTTGATGTTTGATTTTGCTTGGCTGAATTTGTTGTTGGCTCGCTCGAAAATTGATTTTGTTCGATCTTTATTTGCTTGGTTGCTTGGTTGTTTTGCTGCTGGCTCGCTTGCTCTCTTGAATTTCTGCTGGCTAGTTTGATGATTTGTTTATTTCCTTTTTTTCTTTTTCTTTCTTCTATTTTTCTATTTTTTTCTTCTTCTTTTTTTTTTCTTTTTTCTTTTTCAAAAATAATCACTGATTATCTATGTCCTCTATCAGCATTAGATTTTTCTGATAGAGTGTTTGTGTGAATTCCTCCCTTGATTGTGGTTTCTTGTATAATTTGAGTCTATGTCCATTCACCAACATGGGAAATTCTGTCTCATCTATGGTCTTGATTCTGACTGCGCCATTGTCATAAACTATATCAATGATGTAGGGTCCGAGCCATCTAGTGGTGAGTTTGCCTTGAAAATTTTGGAACCGAGAATCATATAGTAGTTCCCAATCACCTTCTTTGAATTTCTTCTGTTTGATGTTCTTGTCATGCCATTTATTTCTCTGTTGTTGGATAATTTCAGTGTGGGAGAGGGCTTGTTGGTGGTGCTCATCCAATTGATTTAGTTGGAGCATATGCTCTTCTTGAATTTATGAAAGTTGCATGTTTAGATGGGCTGTAATTCTTAACATTTTTATTTCAAATTCAATGGGGAGCATTATTTTTTTCCCATATACCAACTCATAGGGGGTAAATCCTGTTGTTGTTTTCCATGTTGTGTTATAAGCCCAAACTGCTTCACTTAACCTGTCTTCCCAATCCCTTTTATGTAATTGCACTGTTTTTGTCAGAATTCTTTTAGGCTCTCTATTTTTAACTTCATCTTAACCATTAGCTTTTGGGTGGTAGGAGGAGGACCTTCGAAGTTTAACTTTGTTTCTTCGAAGTAGGTCCTCGATGAGGTTGGATGTAAACTGCTTTCCTTGGTCAGAAACTAACTCTCTAGGAACTCCAAATATGTGGAAGATTTGTTCTGTAAATAATTTTGCTACATTTGTTTCATTTGCTACTGCAAGTGTTGCTACTTCTGCCCATTTTGTAAGGTAGTCAGTGCATACTAAAATGTAGTTTTTCTGATTTTGTGGGGGATTGAATGGACCAACAAAGTCAAATCCCCACTTTTCAAATGCTTCCAAAGATATTTGGGGATGTTGAGGCATTTCTTCTCTTTGTGTAGGTTTCCCCATCCATTGACAATTATCACAATGTGATATATAATCATAGGAGTCCTTGTGCAGTGTTGGCCAGTAATATCCAGTTTGCAGTACTTTATAGGTTGTTCTTTTTGCAGCATAATGGCCTCCACAAGTCTCATTGTGAGTAGCATGGAGTATATCATGGAATTCATATTCTCTTATGCATCTCCTTAAGATTTGGTCTGGACCTTTCTTAAAAAGAATTCCTTGTATCCATGTATAAGTTGCACTTTGCCTTATGATTCTGCACTTCTCTTGATAGCTATAATGTTGTGGAAATTTGCTAGATACTAAGTAGTTTGCTATATCTGCAAACCATAGGCTTTGTGTTGATATTGCAAAAAGGTGTTCATCGGGGAAGTGATCATTTACCAACTCATTGTCCTATCCATGGGTCAGTCTAGATAGAAAATCGGCTACCACATTATGCTTTCCTGGCTTGTCCAGGATTGTTATGTCAAATTCTTGCAAGAGGAACAACCATCTAATAATTCTAGCACTAGTATTTGGTTTATTCATGAGGTATCGGATTGTATAATGATCGGTATGGACAAAGACTGGGTACCCAGTGATGTAGCGCCTGAATTTATTTATAGAATGTATGACAGCCAAAAATTATTTTTTTGTGACTGTATAATTGAAGGACGGGGGTCGTGATTGTCTTCTCTTTGAGTTTATCAAATGCTAACATACAATGTTTGGTCCAGATGAATTATGTATATTTTTTCAGAAGGGAAAACATAGGTCAGCAATTTTGTTGTAACTTTCTATAAACCATCTGTAGTATCTTGTTTGCCCAAAGAAGCTACGCACATCCCTTTGTTTGACAGGCGGAGGGAGTGTTTTAATCACAGTGACCTTCGCTTGATCTACTTAAATGCCCCTTTGGGAGATATGGTGTCCCAGAACTATGCCTTCTTGCATCAGCATCCTGCATTTATCATTGTTGAGGCATAAACTCATTTAAATGCATATTTTTAGGACTAATTCTAGATGTTGTAATGCTTGGAAAAAAAATTTCCCATACAGTGTGAAGTCATCCATGTAGACTTCCATCTGGTCATTGATAAAATCGGAGAATATACTCAAAATGGCCCTTTGAAATTTTGTTGGGGAATTACAGAGTCCAAAAGGTAGTACTATGTATGCGTATGTGCTCCATGGGCAGGTAAATGTGGTTTTATCCTAGTCAACAAGGTGAATTTGGATCTAGTTGTACCCACTAAATCCATCCAAAAATGAGAAGAACTTGTTTCCAGCCAAGGTGTCCAACACTTGGTCAATAAAGGGTAGAGGGAAGTGGTCTCTTTTAGTTGCTTTATTAAGTTCCCTGTAATCTACACAGATCCTCCACTTCCCTCCTTTCTTAGGGATTATTACTAAGGGTGAGACCCACTCACTATCTGAGATTGGGTAGATGAATCATGCATCCAATAACTTTTGTAGTTCCATATTAATTATGTCTTTTAGTGTTGAATTCATTCTTCTTTGGGGTTGTCTGGTAGGTGCAACGCCCTCTTTGATATATGTGTAATGCTTGCAAATATTTGGGTTTATGCCTTTCATATCAGTATAGCTCCATGCAAAATCCTTGTTGTTTTTTGAGAGTACTTTTATGAGTTGTTGCTCCTGTTCTAGTTCCAAATTTGAGTTAATATTGATTGTTTTCTCAGGCAGGATCTCGATTGTTTTGAATTGTGGTGGTTGTTGTTCAATTGAGAGCACTTCTACCCACATTCTGTCAATGTTGTGGGGAGAATCCATAACTTCCTGTTGTTGATCTTCTTCAAAAATTTCTACAAGAATATCATGATTAGGAGATACATTCTAAATAAATTTAGCTAAATGACCATCTTCGTCATTAGCCTTTAGAGTTAGTCGTTTCTATGCTGAGCACATGTTGTATGTTTTGGTCATTTATATCATCATATTCATATGTCCAGTTTTGGTATTCTGTGTCTGTAGACCTTTTTGCTGGTGGGTATTTGTAATCTTTTTCTTGGCTTGTCCACTTGTGATTGTCATATTGCCAGATCGACAGCCTATATAGGCATCTGATGTCGCCAGCCATGGCCTCCCTAGGATGATCGGGTACCCACTGATCTTACTCTTGACTTCTATAACTATGAAGTCGGTTGGATACTCCCAGGATTCTATATTGATGATGATATCCTCAAGCAGTCCTTTAGGTCTGACAGTGGAGATGTCAGCAAGTTGTAGCACATTACTGGTTGGTCTGATTAGTGATTGGAGACCTAAGGCTATCATTGTATTCTTTGTCATTACATTGATTGCAGCTCCTAGGTCGATTAGACTGCTGGAAATAGGTTTGTTGTTTATGGTTACATTGACAATAGGGTTTCCTGGGTCGAGGTATTTAGGGTTAACAATGATACCCAACATCAAGTCTGCTAGTTGTCCTACCACGTTTATAGTTGGTGGATCTCATTTCCTTCGCCCAGGTTTTTTTAAGCATTTTTCTTTTATAAACTTATTGCATATTGGCACATCTCTTATTGCTTGCAAAATGGGGATTTGTATGCTTAAATGTTTTAATTCATTAAGTATAGCATTCTCCTCCTCTTCTTTGGTGTTTTGTATCAGTTTCTCAAGGAATGGAGGGTTTCTGTTTGGTATTTGAAGTCGATTCTCTTCTTCCTGAGAGTGTGTCACTGTTGGCTGTTGTGGTTCGGGATATATGGTTTGTTCCTGAGATATATGTTCTTGATTATCTTGTGGATGGGATCCTTGCAACGTCTTTCCAAATCTGAGATTGATTTCATTTAATTCTAGTGCATCCACTACATAGGTAGGAAATTACACTACTTCATTGTTATAGGGTTGTTGCTTCCCTGTTCTATTGTTATTTGGGTTTGGAACCGGTTGGGCGGGGATTGGAGGTGGTCTAGGGGGCGGTTAGTTATGTGGAGGCGGCATTATGAGTGGTTGTTGCAATGGAGTCCTCCAATTTTCTAAATATGGATATGGATTTCCATAATTCACCTGTGGCTGAGAAAAAGGTGGGGGATATGGAGAATAAGGCTGGGTATAATATGGTTGTTGATACGGTATTTGGTTTTGCTTCCATTGGCTTGGAGCTGCTTGTGTTGGCCATGTAGTTGGTGTCGAAGGGTTCCAGTTCTGTTGATTACTCCCTTGATTAAAATATGCTTAGTTGTTGGGCTGGAAGGGCCTAGCAAAATTGTTCCTTCGCTAGTTAACAAAACAAAGTTGTTCCATAGTACCTTCTGATGTGGGATCCTGTATGGCCATTTTGAATGATGGTAGAAAAGGGAATTTATCAGTGGTATGATCATTGGTGCAGAGCCCACAGATCTCTATTTCATTTAATGGGCATTGTCCCTTTTCATGTTTCTTTCTACATCGTGGGAAAAATACTGCTAGTGCTTGGTTGATCTCGTCTTGTTTATTTTTTATTTGGAGTGCATCCAATTGCATTGATAAGGATTGAAGGATGTATGTTTTCATATCATCTAGAAGGTTTCCTAAGTCGGACTTTGTGAGGCTTGGGCCCGAAAAGGATGATCCTCCTGTTAAAGGATGTGTATCCCGTATCCCATTTTTACCTTTTCTGGATCTAGAATAATTCTTGAATATTTGCAAGATTTGATCATAGGTTTTCTAGAATATATCCCCATCTCCTAACAGGTTCAATACTTCTAGGTATTCCTCCTTGATTCCTCTAAGAAGTACTAGTTTCAATGATTCCCGATCTAGGGTATAGTGACTAGCCCGTTTATAACTGAGTTGAAAGCGTTGTGCATAGTCTTCTAGGGATTCTTTTTCTCCCTGTTGCATCCTAAAAATTTCATCTCTTGTGTCTTTTGATTTACAGTAATCCCTATATTTTTCCAAGAAGGATTGTTTCATCTGGTCCCATGTGAAGATATTGTTTCCTTCCAGACTCATAAACCATCTGAGTGATAAATCTTTTAATGTAGAAGGAAAGAGTCTCAATTTTTGTGCATTAGTGTTATAACCAAAGGACCTGCAGACTACCTCAAATTCAAACAAGAATGTGTCAGGGTCCTCTGAGGTTAAGCCATGGAATTTTGGTAGATTATTAGGATTGATGTTTTTCATTCTAGCATCCCCAAGAGGTACACCTATGGGGAATGTAAACAGTTCCTTGTGTTCTTCCTCCTCATCCGCCATAGTAGTGTTTGAGATAGAGCTAGCGAAGAAATTATCACGGTATGGATTGTAACTGGAATCAGCTTCTTCGTCAGAGTTGAGAAATTCAAATTGAGAGTGTTCATAATCGCTATTGCTCATGTTAGGCAGAAAACGTCCAAATTCATCCCTCTTTCGTCGAGGAATTCATGGTAATTTTATTATTATTATTTTTTAATAAGATGTCTCCTATAGTTTAAGCACCTCCCCAACAACGGCGCCAAAAAGTGGTGGACTCTAGGAATGTGTACCTTATTGAGGTATATATACCAGAAGTATACTTTAAATATCAAACAGGGACCGTACAAACTTGAGAGGTACTCAGCACTGTATGTGCACTATGAGATAATCTTTGTCGTTCTAAGGGTCCTATGTATTCTGAAGGATACTCTAAGAAAACAGGAAGTTTTGTTCTAAGGTAATTGGAAAGCATGAAATGACCTAAGAAAGTTGGATGTTGTATTCTGCTGAAGTAGGAAATAAAAGCATGTAAATCTATTTTATCAAATAAAATGTTGAAAGCAGATAAATCTTGTTTTATCAAATCAAATGTTGAAAGCTGATAAATACTATTTTATCAAATCAAGAAAGTGAAGTATGCATAACTTTGATCTAAGAAGCTTGAATCTAATCTAAAAAAGGTAAAGATCCATTCTATCAGTAATCACAAATTATTATCTTGGAAGCACGAAAACATAGATCTGTCTTTATCTGGAAATGCTATAAAAAATGGAAATTCATATATGAAATTCGCCTACGGATGGCATGCACAGGACTACGGATAATGCTCTACAGAAATACAAATGCAATGTTATGGAACTACAAAAAGAAAAGTGCTTGTGCTGAAATCGAAATCTGATATTTGATAGAATGCTGAAGTAATTCACGCACAATAATGATGGAAATAATTAATAGCATGCATGAGAAATACCTGAAATAAATGTAGAACTCCTAAGCTATGTATTGAGGGGGGCCTCCCCAACACGTATCATAGGAGGAAAGGAAACTTATAAACTCACGAGATTAAGAGAACGCTGGTCTTTAATTATCAGTTCATAAATCCATGCTACAAAAAACGTAAAACAAAGGTGTCTCAACTACGAAAATGCTGAAGATTGTTTTTAGAAAATGTCTCCAGACCCCATGCTACTCAAGAGGTCCATATTTGTCATTACTTCTAACCTAGCTTTACATTGAAAATCACGATCCTGAATAACAGGATTCTTTCCTACAAATCAGGAGAAAATGGGATCGTTGTGTCTCTTGCGATCTTCAGTTTGGAGCTTGGTCATTTGTTATTCTTCCAGGTGAACTGTGCCATGTCCACACATGTCTTCATTCATATGATTAGTAAATAAAAATGCTAAAACATAAGAAAAGATAATTGCTAAATTACTTCATTTAATCATCAACCAAAATGCATTCTCCCCTACAAAAAGAGGTGATTTCTAATCCTTTCTTCGCTTATGTGTGGCATAAAAGGAGTCTATGGAATACCTATATCCTGGGCTCATCAGTAAATAAGAAAAATATCGACTAGGTAAGAGTTTGTTGGCTTTGGATCAAGCATATTTGCTTCAAATTTTCCCGCTTTTTACATTAGATGAATGAGTAATGATAATGATCTTAGCAAAGGCAGAAAATCAAAGGTAGTAGAAAAGAAGAGGTAATGCTTCTTTGAGCCTTTGGGACCTCTCTTAAAAAATAACTAAAGGGTTACGAACTACCCTTCCCGGTCAATTACTATTCTACACAACTGTTCTGATGGATGAAACTAACTACCAACCCATTTTGTCAAGTTTAAGAATTTTTTATTTTTATTTTTCCTTCAACGGGGTTAATATTATTATACACACATCCATTGAGTTATATATGCATCTCACTTATAACTTAGCATAGATTAATCCAATGGGAGGAGAGTTAAGTTTTAGCGTGGAACAATCTTCTCAATCGAGGAGGGAGTTAAGTTTCATTATGTACCCCAATAATTGTCGTTAATGATTTATGTAGCGTGGGGAGATTAAGATTCCAACCTCTTCTGCTATGAAATTCTGGACGTAGAATTTAACCGAAATAAAATCACTAATTTGACGCTTTTATGGATAAATAACCCGTCAAAATTATTAATATGTGTTTACAATAAGATAATTAAGATAAATAATTTGTCATCTCGCTTAGTGAATACATTGTTTTCATGTTATGACAGAGAGAGGACTTCGATCCAAACCATATTAGACCTTCCTATGGTCTTTTGGTTGTTGTTGTAAGTACCCTTTCCTTGCCACACTTTTTCCTCTCTGATGTTGTACCTCCAACCAAAGGATGTGTCCCTGATCATATTGTATGACCCTGAGACCAGATGGTGTATCCTTTGTATGGTATTCAGCTTCACAACTCCAACTTTGATGGCCCGCAAATATTCCTGACTCACCCTTTTAATATAATGCAACAATTTCACAATCACATGGATTTTGATGGACCTAGAAAAACACTTACTATATGTGAAATTGGAATCTTTCCATTGCTAAAACAGTCTGCAGCCAATCATGGCTACCAATTTTTCCGTTCAAATTATAAGAAAATCTTAAATTGTCTATGTTTCAATGGAGATTATGTATGTGGATTCGATCGTTGGATTGCACTGTTAAATCTGATGGTGAGTGATTTGAAATAATGAATGTTGGAATCACATGGGAAGGTGAAAGTTAGTACTAGTATGCATCGAATTTACTAGTGAATTGGAAATGCTAACCTTGATGGAAGTGTTATTGAAGCAAAATCCACTTTAAGTGTTTGGATGTACAGAGTTGGGACGGAGCACTTTTGAATAGTGCTCCAATCACTATTCAATAGTTCTCCGCGAGATGCATCGGAGCACTGTTGAATAGCTCTCTGATGCATCTCACGGAGCACTATTCCATGGTGCTCCACTAGATGCATCTGAGCACTATTCAATAGTGCTCCACTAGATGCATCTGAGCACTATTCAATAGTGCTCCACTAGATGCATCGGAGCACTATGAAATAGTGCTCCGATGCATCTCTGGGATCATTATTCAATAGTGCTCTGATGACACTATTCCTACTCCTGAATATTTTGAACTTCTTACTTTTATTTGGAGAAAGGTGACTCCTGAACACACTGCCAACTCTCAAGAGGTTGGATTGATATAAGCATCACTGACTGGAGATGTGATTATGCACATGTTTGATACGCTCCATTCACAAAATGAGCTATTGGAAAATCATCCTAATTGTCGAATATACAACACACTCAGTAGTTTGGTGAAGTTTGATGGTTATTATCTTGAAAGTGAACCATGTGTTGCTTGTAGCTGTCCAGAAGTGCCTTACACAAGAATGAAGTTTGACAATCTGAAGTCTAAGACCAAGTTCACTGACAATCGAATTATTGTGAAATGCATGGGCAGCCACACTATCTAGAGTGTTACCATGACTGTTCATGATAATCGCCGATCAAAATTAGTTAGAGTGCTCAATTTGTATTACAATAATAAGCCTGTGACTGATTTGTCGGAGTTGAAAAATAACTGGTCACTGTGGAAACATGCAAAGAGATGACATCTGGCATTCAATCAGATAGAATTAAAAGTTGAATTTCCAATACCTACAACTACTTGCTATTTTATGATTGAGTTGGACTCATTCTATGAGAACCTTCAAGCCTCATCACTTGAATCTTTGCACGATGCAGTCGCTATGTAACATATAAGCATGGTATTTGTATCAATTTCCATGAAAATGCATATCAATGTATACAATGTTGTAATATAAACTATGAGAATCTGGACTTATTTTTATTTAATGAATGTGGATACAGTAAGTATTGTCGTTTTGAATTCACTCTCATGGCGAAGCCAAGTTTCAGTTTTGATAATATGGAAAATGATGAGGACATGAACTAAGGATTGGCAGTGATTGAGGTAGTATCAGCAACTTCTGGGCTTCAAAAAACCTTTGCTTAAGTTTGTCTCAAGTATAGGTGAAACTGAGGTGGACTCTCAACAAAAAGATTATGTTCAGCAAATGATGGCCTCATTACCTGGTTCTCCTTCACTCAAAATAAACAGGAAAATTGCGTTGTTAGGTGTGTTGTATGGCGAGAAATGCAAAGCGACATTTGATTATGTTAGTAGAAGTGTTCAAACATTGCAAGGACTCTATCGTGTCTTAATGAACTATCTAGAAAAGAGACATCCTCGTAATGTTGTGGTACCATCGAGATTTCTAGAAATTAGATCACCAAATAACTGTTATGGGTGTGCTACCACTTTTGTGACACTGTGCTTGGAGTTGTTACAAGCCTTATCCAAACATCCACAATGCAAATAATAGCTTGTGGCTGCTGGTATCTTGTCTGGATTGTTTGAGAATAACATACATCGGGGTCCTAAATCAGTTGAGTTGTAAACAATATATGTTCTTTGTGCCTTCTCTTCTATGAAGGTAATGCAATTGCAGTTGCAGAGTTGAATAACTTAATTAAAAAGAAATTCATGTATTGTTTGGAGCACCATCGTTATATGGACACCGTTGCTTCTATATGTGAAGAAATAAAGTTGCTTTCATACACTTGTTTAATTACAAATGAATTTGGGAAGCCAAGTTGTGTATTACTTCCTTGAGGGGGTTGCTCATCCTCGTTGGAATTGATCCTTGAGTTCACTACCAATCCTTCTATCAACTCATAAAGTCTTCGTAAGGACAACTCGTGTAGCAGGTGCAGTGGAGGCAATGGAGACACATGGTGTTTTTATAAATTTTAGATTTGTAAAATAATTTTAATTATTTTTAAATTCTGAAAAATTAAAGTCACTCCTCCAGGGATTTATGTCCCATCAAAGAATTCCTTAACTAATTAAAAAAATAGATTATTGTATTTTAAAAATTATTAAATTTATTTTATTTTTTCAAAATATTATGATTAATAAAAAAATTGCAAGACTTATGTAAAATTTTATGTGTTAAAAAGTAAATTAATAGAAGTGAAAAGAGTTTTCCCAACAAAAGTATATAATATCCCTCCCTTGGCCAGGAATAATAATGATAGTTGTTTCATGTTTATCATGTTTACTTTGTGTAAAGTCTTACTTATTATTTATGAAAATACAAAAAAATTAAAAATATATCAATAAATTTAACATGTTTGTTCTCATATTTAAATTAGACATTCTTATTTTTTAATGAAATCTCTATCTTTATATTAGAATATTAAATTATATTTGTTTGCTTTTCAATTAGCAGTTCATCGTTGTCAAGGGCTACATTTATCGAGAGACATGTCTATTCTGGAGAATCAAGGTATGGTCAAAATTACATAATTTACTCAATCATTACATAATCAATACATAGGGGCTCAACAAGAAAATCGTGTCACTAATTACAAGAATTGAACTTGGGTGGGGAGGGTAACAATTATTCCTCCGGGTACCACCCGAGGAAGCGGGAGCAGCAATAGTTGTTGAATCTTCCACCGGTACATGGACCACGGATCCTTTAAATACTTGATGAGTTCAAAGTCTATCTTTAATTTGACAAAGATTAAGGAAATCACTTGAAAATATTGAAGAACATAATACCCAAAAAGACGAAAAAAGGGATAAGTATCCAATAGAGGAATACTTTTCTCCGTAAGTACTAGATATTTCACTTCATCCATAAATTTTTATCCCTCCTCTTGTTTTTCTATTTTTTCTTCCTTTTACCTTTTTTCCCGTAATGCATGTAGTTATTATTATATCGAATCATAAAACAATTTAATTATACAGATATATCATAGGTTAGGGGAGAGGGGAAATGAAAATTGGCGTCGGCAATAAAAAGTAAGCTTGTCGATTATTCTAAGTCAGTATTATTCCTGGTACAGCTCAGTTGTATTCCCAGTAAGTGCTTTACTAGTGCCTTTACAGGGTATTACTAGTGTACATGCCAGACACCCAAACTACATCCAATGGACAAAAACATTAAATTATATTATGTAATATTAAAATTCATAAAATGTTAGCGTCGAGGGTTAGCTCAGTTGGTTGGAGCTTGTAAGTCCAAGATCGAAGTAATCGAGGCCGGAGGTTCAAATATCTGGGTCCTTCGGGGTTAGGCTCCCTAACCTGGAGCCGACAGAGCGGGTGTTGGCGGGAAATACTACCCTATAGTGAGGAAATTGACACTATCAACTTAAGGGGCTGACAGGTAAACATACTAACTGCATTACATAAGCGTTTATAAATGGAAATAGATTAGAGATCTCGAGGACATACCTTGTGAACGAAGTTTGATCCTCTATTTTGTCCAACCTTGCGCTCGATCCTCAACTCAATCTCCCATTTGATAAACCTGCAACACAAAGACCTTTCTCAACGTATCTTGGCCAATATAATAATGATGGAATTGAAGAGTAATTCAAACATCAAGCATTAACCAACATGATCCAAACAAACACATAGTCCATTAAGCATTTGATTTGGGACGAGAAATATGTTTCAACCTTTTATTGTCAAAAGCAGATGAATGATACAAAGTATACCTGACTTTGCAGCATGCTCATGCAACCTGATCCTAGGCTCCTGCTCCTCTCTGACTTCAAAGTTCTTCCAGCATAACCTCCTTCAATACAAGCTTCTCATAAGAAGAGTCTCTCTATGGCTTTCATCTTTAATTATGTCTAACCCCTCTCTTCAATCCTCCTTGTATTTATAGGACAAGGTAGGCAGTTCAGGTTGAGAGGTGGTTGTAGGGGAAGTTGGGGAATTTGGGAAACCAACTGCAACTAATCCCCATTCGTCAAATTAATATGTTTTTATCATATTTTAAGATGTGAGCTACTATTTCACAGTGGAGTAGCGCATAGGGCGCAGCTACAGTGTTTAACAACAAGCGTTTGCCACTTTTTGAATGTTGTGCGCTAGTCTACTGAAGAGGAGTAGCGCCCATCAGGAGGTGTGCATTACTATTGCCTTGTGGAGTAGCGCATATGCGCTGGTTTGCTCAAATAGAGTAGTGCCCATGCCAAAATGTGATGTTTTTTAGGGTTTTGTCAGCTTGCAGAGAGGTGAGTCAGGTCAAAGTCTCATATGAGGTCATCATGCTCTTCAATCCAAGTTGTCCTTTTGTGTGATCGACAGCTCAAGGTGATTACGGATGAAGAAGTGCAAATTTGACCTATAACAGATGCCCCCTAATGTGTGAGGTCAGAGGGAAACGATGGCCGAAATACATTATAATCCAAAGCCAGAGGAGGAGCAAGAAACCGCAGAACCAAGTCACAAGAACACCTGAAACAAATATCAAGGTCAGCGAGCAATTAAAATCTTGACATCATATAGATGTGCAGTGTGATACAATCATGAACTCCAATACATAACGAGGAGATGTATATATAGCATGGCCACTTGAAATACAAGCGTGGATCCATGTCAAATTGAGAGATCATAGCCATAACAACAAACTGGATCTATGTCTCGTGGAGAGCCGAAATAAGTGAGGCTCAGTCTTGTGCAA
Organism: Larix kaempferi; assembly: GCA_027924585.1. Taxonomy (NCBI): domain Eukaryota; kingdom Viridiplantae; phylum Streptophyta; class Pinopsida; order Pinales; family Pinaceae; genus Larix; species Larix kaempferi. Next base: position 9,511,571 of record BSBM01000252.1, read on the forward strand.
CTTGGGTGATAACATAATGAGGTAATGTCAACAACATCCCAAGGTCTTCATCCAAAACAACCCAAGGTACAAACCCTAACCATGTGAATAGATGAGCTGATAGTTGAACATGAGGGGTATCGTTTGATTACCGATCCTTGATGTATATCGTTAACAAACGCAAGGGCTTCCATCGATAATGATGATGGGGCCCAAGGTACCTAATACGATCCAACAAGTGTGAATAAGTGGATTGAAGTCGAACACTTGAGGATCCTGTCAAATAAGAGACATTGATGTATTCTCATAATCAACAGTGAGGAAAATTGCCACTAGTGACTGCAATCTCCAAGGTACTAACCGAAACTCTAAACTTCATTCCCAAAGCAAAATGAGTTGATATCGATGAGAAGAAGTCCGTTGGAAGGGAGGCCTTAAGGCATCCTCCATCATCCAACACGAGGGACACTCAACTGGTATGAGATGATATGGAGTAATATATGTAACAAGACTGACACTAGGATGGCTGACACATGAGGTCAAGGTAAACTGCAGAAAGGCCGACAAAAGGTATATCCTTGAACAGTGAGCACGACACAAAGTGACTTAGGCAGTTTTCAACATAATGGGGAAAAAATTATAAGTCGGTAATGTAGGAGACATTAGCAGACCCTCCATATGATTGGAAGAATAACCAATCGGGGGAGTAAAGAACTCGGAGATCAGGTTCACCCTAAGGTCAAAAACTAAACACAACCAACATGACAGACTCAGTAGGTGTTGTGTTCAAGGATAGAAATGACTGAACTGCCTTTGATACTGAAGATACGATACATCCTTCTCATCCCTTATTCTTTTTAGATAAAAGAATACCTTTCTTGTTGTTTTAATGAGTCCAAGAAAGAATGAAAACTCAATAGATCCAACCATGTAAAAAGTTTAACGAGCCCATGGGAGGAAGACTCGGGACCTTCTTCATTGTTTACAGAGTTCGAAGAAGAGATAGAAGATTACTCTATATTACTGATCTCTGGATTTTAATATCGAGCCGAGATCTGTTCCTGCTCACTGGTGTTTTCAATTTTAAGGAGTCTAAAAAACTTAAACAATAACTCCATACACCTACTCGTGGATTTTAATATCAAGCCCTATTAAGTTAATGCTCACCAGTGTTTTCCTGTTTATAGAGTCTGAAAAACTTAAACAATCCTCTTTATACCTATCCGTGGATTTTATATCGAGCCCGGATTGGTCTGTGCTCGGCGGTGTTTTCTTGTTTATAGAGTTGAAAAACTTAAACAGTCCTCTATTTACCCTCTCGTGGATTTCACATCGAGCCCGAGTAGGTGAATGCTCGCTTAGTGTTTTCATGTTTAGAGAGCCTGAAAACCCTAAAGAAAGGCTCCGAAAGGTCCTTTTTCATAAAGTTAGTCTCCTCCCCCGAAAAAGTATAAAACAATGGAAGAAGAACTCTTCTAGCGCATACAAACGTATACCTAGGGTATACCTTTTCCGTAAATTATCCACCAAGGCCCGGAAAAGGGGTAATTCTATACCTGAGTGGATGAGCCTTCAGTTCCTTTAACGAGCTTGAAGAGGACAAGTTTGCTCGGCAATCTTGTTTAGTTTTAAAATAGTCCAAACAAGAGCTTAAAATGACTTGAAAGACAGCTTCTAGGATCACGACTCATAATCTGCCAAAACTACGTCTTCAACAAAATTATTAGTGATCATGACAAAAATCTTAAATGATAAGTAATTCTAACCATGAGCTAGTTAAACAGGTCTACCATCAAGAAATTTAGTCTTAAAGGATTGATCTTACAAAATTTTAGTGAAAAAATGAGAACCATTAGGTGAAATTAGCATAGTACCATGTGTGACTATTAATTGATTAAATAGAACAATTTTGGTAGAATTTAAAACTCTAGACATTTCACCAAAGTGGGTAAAAATTAAAATTAAATTCATATATGTAATTTCACAATTAGAACTCAAATTTCATTTTGGTTTTGTAGGGCAAACAATTTGGGAGCAAACTTTGAATTTCAATCCTCCGTGGCAATCAAATCAAGCGACTAATCATCATTCATCCTCCACCAAGTAAGTTTAAATCATCCCAACTTGCATTTCAATTGTTTATTTGTCAATTTTTGAGCAAAAAATCACTTTTAAGGCTATGTTCACAACGTGAAGAGCGTGTACGCTACTCTGCAATGGGCATAGTAGGGCATACCAGGAGGTGTGCGCTACTCTGCTTACACACAGTAGCGCCCATGCGTGACTGTGTGGTATATACAGTAGTGCCCACCCCTGAAAATGATGAAAAAGTGTCGAGATGCTAAAGTTTGACATTTTTGTGGCAGGATGGTTCTTGTTTGGAGGGAGAGAGAACATGAGGATATGGATAGGGTGGCAATGCAAGACCCGGCCACTCTCCATGCCCTGCGAAGATGTGGTTTGTTAAAGTTTTACCGAACCGTGAACATGAGGGCACTCAATAGATTGCTTCGAAGACTCGTTCAATGCTGGGATGTAGATACTAATGCCTTTGTTATCCGAGGACAATCCTTGGACCTTACTGTTGACGATATCTACTTTATTACTCGACTCTCCAGGAGGGGAGATGCAGTAAACCTGAAGGGATATTCTCGCAATGTGGGTGTAACATCGGTGCAAGAATATTTAAATGCATACTACGTGGCTGGAGCTGAGAAATCAGGAAGCCAAATCCTTGTTTCTACCATTGAAAGCATCCCTCTAAAGGTTATTGTGAGTATGATAGACCGGATGGCAGGGAGTGCCACACAACATCTCACTTCAAGGAATTCCATGCATGTTGGTGTTAGATGCTTGCAGGGACATGTGTACGATTGGTGCACTGGTTTATTGGAAAATATGAAGCTTCAACTCACGGGTTGCAAATCCGGAAGTATGAAGAACTTTGGATATGGCAGCATTCTATGTACCTTCTTCTTTGAGAGGGTACCTGCTCTTAGCTTGGGGATGCCTCTACCTCTAGTCAACCCCCGTGAGCCTAGATTGAGTCGGTGGGGTGACATCTTTCTCCGCCAGGGTGGTGGAGAAAGCCACTTCTGTTATCATACTGATGATTTCTGGGGGTGGTGGGAGAGGCAGGTGTCGCATTCGAGCAGTTTCCATATGCTGGATTGGACTTCCGCCATGATCCAAAGCTGGTGCTTCCTCCAAGTGGAGCTTGGGGAGCTATTGGTATGTTTTTATTTTGAGAATTATTTAATTTTTTCAAACTTTCAAGTATTTGATTTTTATGAATGAATTTTGAAGTACTAAACAAGTGTCATATGCAGATATTGGGCATGTCCGTCCCAAGGGACATCCTACCATCTTCGTGAGCCCAGCTGATGTTGTTGCAGCAGATGCTATGTTAGGGACTATAGAGAGGAAAGTGAGTTGGTTGACTCATGATGTTCCTGCATGCCGCATGGATAAGATACCTATTGATATTACAGTGGATGTAGCAAACCTTCCATCTTCTGAGACTATGAAACACATGGAAAAAAAATCATAAAACTTACTTGAAAACATTAAAAATAAAATGATTTAATCTTTTTAATTTATAAATAATGATATTTAAAAGAAAATAAACCATATTTTTTAAGTGAAAAAATAAATATAAAATTAACATCCTAAAACTTACATCTTTGAGAAAAAAAAAATGGTTACAATGATTTAATATTACTCTTCCACAAATAATGACTAAAGTATTTGATTTTATATTGGATGTAAATTCAAATATTTTTCCTTCCATAGTTGTATTACAACTATATGAAAACGAAGTCGGTAACTTATCATCCATCAATTTAAAAAAGCACTTATACACATTTAAAAATAGCAATGATCGATTATCCCAACCCCGCTATATATGAAAAGTGCCATGCAAAGTGGGGCAATGTCTATCTATGAATGAAAATAATTATGCAAAATAAGGATATGATGATGATAGGTGCCTCACTTTTCCTTTCTAATACTAAAAGGACTATCAAGTTTTGATAGACTTCTAACATTCCATTTTGTATAGGGCATATGTTCCACTAGGGCCATCACAGGGATATGCCTTGGTAGATAATAATGTCACCTAATAACCAACAACTCCATAAAAATATGGAAGCATTTTTCATTTCTTTAATTGTGGCTTTATATTGATTTAGACATGTCATTGGGTTTCATTGGTTACTTAAATAGGACATTGATGTTTAAGCATTGAGATTTGTGTTTCCATATGAAAATGATACCACAACTAGTTACAATAACTTTGACATTGTAATAGGTCAAAATTCTTGGTTGATGCACTAATGGAGTTGAGGCGATCTTAATTAAAATGCGGCAGAAATTCATTGGCTATGGACAAGTGCATTGCATTGAACTAGCTGCCCAAACGATTGGTTGGTCGGTTGCTCAATAATACGTCGAGCATGACAGTTGAACACTTTTGTTAGCCTACTAATTAAAACCAGTCGATAAGTCACTTTAATTTTAAGTGAAGTAAAAATATGTTGTGGTCGATGTTATGGCCGACCCCTCAGTGCGGTCGATACCTACTTTTGGTCGAGTTGGTAATACATATGTATGAAAATTCAAGTCTTTTGTGCACTTCTGTAATGTAACTGGAGTCTTGTCGATGAGTTTGTATTTGCGTTAAATGAGTCATTAATGCCAATGTGACTCTATTATATTTAAAGTTGGTTAAAGATTCAAGGGGATGAAACGTGAGTCTTTTTCAAGGCAGTCGAGTCCTTCGGAAGTAGTAAAATACTGTTCTTACGGAAAAATCCAATGTAAGTAACGTAAGTGGTCCATAAATGGATCAATAGTAATGTAAAAATGTAATGTATGGTAGATGATAATGGTTACATAGTTTGAGGATTTTATAGGCCCGTCATGTACATTTTCGACAAAAGGTCATGACTATTGATATTTGTTTAATTAATAAATTAATATTAATAGTTAATATTAATTTATTATTTTTTTGTTGTTACATTGCCTTCCCCTTAAGGGAAGCTTTGTCCTGAAAGCTGTATTGACAGTAATGTCTGATTTCCCTTGAACGGGTCGTCTCAAGATCCCTTCTTTTGTATTTGTGATACTTGATGAAATGAGACGATACGAATTACAGATTCCTAAGGAGAATTGTCTCATCTTATCACCTGTGGTCCATCCCAGATCTATTTTTATCGGAGCTCTGAGGTCTTTTTGTGGGATGGGTCTCAATTGTTGCTTAATACGTCGATATGTTTTCCTGTCAACATAATTCCTCTATGAATGCTCATTTTGACCCTGTCGTCGGTCAAAATGACAATTATAATTGGGATGTCTGTAAGGCGTATGTGTTATTTGTTTTTCTTTCTTTTGAACTGCGGCGATGACTGTCTTCACTTCCTCGATTTGATTTTTGGATGTATATTCCTGGATTTGTCCTACTTTGTTCTCCAGTAGATTGTTAAGATTATGAATCTTTTCGATTCTTTCATCTTGCGACTTTTTATCAATTTCTAACTTCTTGATTTGATTCTCTAGTTCCTGGTTACGATTCTTTAGACACTGGTTTTCTTCCTGCTTTTCCAGTATTCTTCCTTCGAGGTCTTCACCGAAGTGTTCCCTCTTACTACTGTTTTTCAGTTTTTTAATCTTTGTAATAAGTGTTTTGTTATGATTTCGTAGTCGAAAAATCTCTTCGGTATTGTTTGATAACACCTTGTTGACTTTTGTTAGTTCTAACTTATGTGTCTTCTTAATGTCGTCATACTGCTGCTTGAGTTTTTCTTTTTCCTATTGATGATGGCGTAACTCATTTTCCTGATTTTTTAAATTTTCATGTACTTTTGCCAATTCGTCTTCTTTGTCCATGACGATTTTGTTTAGACGACTAATTTCCTCTCTTAAGTCGACAATATTTCTATATGGATATTCTTCGACTTTTTGTGACTTTATTATTTGGTCTTCAAGTTTTTGAATGAGGCTTTCTAGATGTGATATTTTCTCATCTTTATCTGCTAACCTTTCTGTGAGTTTTTCTTTACTATCTTCCAATAATTGAATATGCAATTCTGAGTTAGTAATCTTTAGTGTCTGATTGGCATTTTCAAACACTAGAATATTATTGGTTGCCTTGCATTGTTCTAGTTGAGCCAAAACCGCTCGTAACTACGATTGTAACTCTGCTATCATCGTTGCCATGACTTCTGAATTCCAACTTTGACCTGGTCTTCTTGTTTGATAGCGGTTTTCGGTTGCTTGACGAGTCTTCTTGGTCTTCTTTTGATTGTTCCGGTGATAGAATTTTTTACTTCTTTGACGACTTTACTTCTTTGATTTTTTTGTCTTCCTTGACTGAAATTCTTGTCTTCTTTAACTTGACTTCTTCGGCAATAGATAATTTCCAACTTTTTCCGGTGGTAGAGGGTCTTGACTTTTCTGACAAGTCTTCTTCTGACGTGCCTTCTTCAATTATTGGTATTTCTTCTTTTTAATAATCATTATTTCAATTTATCTTCTTGACCTTGGTATTTTCCTTTTTTTTGTTTCCAAAAAGAATTATTATTTATAAAGGAGCTTTAGATCCTTCTTTTTGAACTAGTGATAATAATAATAATAATTTATTATTACTTTATATCAAGGTATTATTTGTATGTTAAATAAAAATATATAATAAAATTTATTATTATAATTTTTTTATTTAAAAAAAAATTAATAAATATAATAATAATAAAAGTTATTATTATATATATATTTTTTATTAATTTTTTTTGGATTGGCTTGTTGCAGGGCGTTGGTGTCTACGAGCAGGGCGTGGGCAGTGGAGGATGGTCGGCGTCGATGTGGAGGCGGGAGCTGCTGGGGAGGGGGGGGTCTGCGAGCAAGCGCGGAGGCGGAGGAGCCGTGGAGGGGAGGGGGTCTACGAGCAGGCCGAGGCAGGGGCGGAGGCGGCTGGGATGGCTGGGATTTTGCTGGGGGCTGCGATGGGAAGGGAGGCAGGGGAGTCTGCGTCAGAGGAGGGTGTGTGGAAGCCGGAGGGTGGAGGGCACGGATGGGATGCGAGCTGGAGGGTTGTGTGGGGAGCAGCACGTAGGAGGAATGCGGGAAGGAGAGGACGTCGGGGTGGACATGGAGGGGGTCTGCGGAAGGATAGAGGGGAAGTGTGGAGCAGAAGTGAAGGGAGGAGGAGGCTCAGCGAAGGGGAAGGTGGCATGGGGCGAGCAAGTGGGAGCATGGAGATGGAGTATGGAGAGGCCAAAAACCCAATTTCTCGTCAAGGACGAAGATTCAGAAAAATTATGATGAATGATTGGCCAAAGGCCAAAAAAGAGCCAAGCTATGATACCAATGAAGCAGTAAAATACTGTTCTTACGGAAAAACCCAATGTAAGTAACGTAAGTGGTCCATAAATGGATCAATAGTAATGTAAAAATGTAATGTATGGTAGATGATAATGGTTACATAGTTTGGGGCTTTTATAGGCCCGTCATGTACATTTTCGACAAAAGGTCATGACTATTGATATTTGCTTAATTAATAAATTAATATTAATAGTTAATATTAATTTATTATTTTTTTGTTGTTACACCTTCTTCCTTTGTAATGAAGTTGGTCTCTAGTCGACTATTGTCAATCGAGTTGCGTCAAGTCAAGTCTAAAGCAGTCAACCAATAATCAGCAAAACATACACATGAGCAGGCAGGCATAATGAAACTTGCAGGCATTTTAAATCCTCACGGTAGAAGAAATATGTTGAAGGCATTCAAGCAGAAGACATAAAACACGGCACAGAAATAGCTTAATAACAAGATGATGACGTGAGAACACTTGAATTGATTGAACCCCTCGATTCATAATTGCAGAAATTGTTCCTGTGTTGTGCCCTCGGAGGCTAAAACATAGAGAGATCAAAGAGCTGAAAGACCCATGGCTGAGTCGAGGGAAGTCAGCTAGAAGAGAACGAGTGAGGCTTTAAACCAAAAGACCTCCTAACGGTGAGAGTAGTCGACTGCCTTTTAAGAGAGAGGGTGAGACTTCGACGCACCGCTACCATATTGAAGGTGGAGGGTAAAGAGTAACAAGTCATGGTAGAGCCTTGTACATGTATGTCTTCCTATCTAGCTAGCATTTGTTGTGGCTGAGTTAGTTATGCAGACCGGTACGCATGGTTAATGCATAGTGAGGACTACTTCAGCGAGAGCAAAGACCCAGGATGTTGCTAAACACTCTTGTTCTCTTCGGGATGAAGAAGAATTTTGGGGTGGAGGAGATGTTGGAGGGGACCATTCGGGCCCCTAATTGTCATCATTAACAAACTATGTAATGGAACTTAATGATTGCTTAGTTGGATCAGTTATGTAACCACTCTAACCATATTCACTATGTATAAATAACTATTCCAAGATTATTAAAAGTAGTTGAATGTTCAACTCCATTTATATTCTTCTTGATGGTTACTGTTTGTGATATATGCTATGTTTGAATGCCATGTGATTCTTGTGAATCCAACAACTCTTAATTCTATTGGAAATTTTAACCCTTAATTATGTTGTCACTTTCCTTAAGTTTGATTCATAACTATTAATTAAAAAATGGAAGCACCTTAAGAGTTATCATTTATACTTTGATCTACTGCGATGTTTTTTTTTTTTTTTTCATGTAGTTCATAGCCCCTAAAGATGGAGGGCTTGCTACATCCATGGTAATAATTCTCAGAGGGGGCACCTGAAGAGGTTTCACCCTGTCGGCTCCAGGTTCGGGAGCCTAACCTTGAAGGACCCAAATATTTTAACCTCCGATCCCAACTACTTTGGTCTTGGACTCGGAAGCTCCAACCAACTAAGCTACCCTTCGAGGCTAGATATACTAATATGTTTAAATCCAAGAAAGAATGATTTAAATGAGATGTAATGTTTTGGGGTCACTAGTTGGGATATTATGACAACCAATGTTTAAAGAAGAAGAAGGGGAAATCCAAGAAACATATATAAGATGTAGGGATTGTGGACACTATAACAGGAGTGGATGAGTTACCATATTGGCTTGAGACCACCTCCACCATGGTATCTTGTTTATAGTCTAATCATTAAATCAATTGTTGGATGGTATGTGCATAGTGGGGTATTTAGAAATATGACTTATGATAAGACACTCTTCGACAAGTTTCGATAGCAAGGGGGCAGTATGTGTGTGGAGTTGGGTGATGATGCTACCTATCTTGCAAAAGGATTGGGGTCCATTTTCTTTTTGGTGGCATTATGTGATAGTTCTTGAGTTGAATGATATTCTATTTGTTGCTAGGTTGAAGAAAAGTCTTCTTTTAGTTTCTTGTATGGTAGAGCTTTGGTTTAGATTTGCATTTGAAGATAGTGTTGCATTATCAATGATTGTATTCAATCAAGTTTGAGGACTTTGGCTACATGTGTGCTAGATAGTGTCCTGTATAGGTTGCTTGCTGATATTGTGACCCTTGTACATTCCAACGGGAAGTTGGATGGGACATCTATCTTTGAGGAGGCATATGTAGAGCATGCATGGTGAGATACCATGGAGTTAGGCTTAGAACCCATTGTGCAATCAAAGATTAATTCCAAGCATGTAATTGATGGAGTGTTGTAGAGTACAGGGATAGGGTTGTTGGATTCTCATTGGTAGAGGGAGTTGAATGATCCGTACGTGCACGACGGGGACAATGGTTCAACTGAATGAATCGGTATTGTTATGGCGGAAGCATAAGAATAAGTAAAGCATGAATACACTACGCACATAAACATACACACACAGAGACAATATGCAGGAAAGCGAACTGATCTTGATTATTCTCTATTACTTGTTGTATATTACAATATTTTGCATGCTTAAATAGAGTGATGAGAAGCTTGGTTTGTCTTCCCGTTACGTTCAGTTACAAGAGAAGTTAGAACGGTTTCAGAAGTTCAAACATTACGGTCGACTAGAAGACCGAGAGACAATCTGTCGTAGTTCATTAGTCGCCAATGTCGATGATGCATGTCGATGTCGATGCTTGTCGAAGTTGTTGAACTTGTCGAATTCGAAGTTTTTGAACTTGTCGAAGTCGAAGTTGTTGAACTTGTCAAAGTCGATGTTGGAATCCAAAAATAATTCCAACTGCTGGGTGGATCATACCTCCTTCCTTAAGAAACAATGGTCCCCATTGTTTGCTCATGCAGATGAGGAAACATGTCGGTCAGTTCAGTAGTAGAGTACCATTTTCCTTGTGCTAGGATCTGTCCGGATTTGGCCACCTGAAACAAGGGAATTGTGTTCGTTTTTGTATGGCGTACTCGTCGTCCCACAATGGTCTCACAAGGAAGAGGCTCTTGAACATATGGATGGATGTCTTCGGGTTCTGTTGTCTGCAAGTTGTTATGTTCTAACAGTGGTGCATGGTATGGTCGAAGTAGATCCACATTAAATACTGGATGTAGACCCAGGCATGAAGGAATGTCGAGCTGGAAGGCATTTTCTCCAATCTGCTCAAGAATACTGTACGGACCATATCGCAAAGGCTTCAGCTTCTTATATGGACCAGTGAAGCGTTCCTTCTTGAGTTGCAACCACACCTGATCCCCAATTTGAAATGAATGAGGGATACGATTCTTATCGTGTTGGGCCTTAGCTTTCTCATTAGCTCATTGCAACATTTCATGTGCTTGTCTCTGGATGCCGCAGATTTGATCTCGAAACTTTAATGCTTTGTCAACTTCTCATCGGTTATAGTCGGTATCGTTCGACTGTGTCGAGAAACTAATCAAGTCAATAGGCGCTGAGGGTTGAAATCCATAACATATCTCAAGTGGACTCTTTCCCATAGAGTTGTGTTAAGCACGATTGTAGATGTGTTGTATATATGGAAGATTATCATCCCATGTTCGTCAATGCTTGTGGTTGTATATGCGAAGCAGTTGTACTACCAAGCGATTCACAACTTCCATTTGTTCGTTTGTCTGAGGATGGAAAGTTGTCGATAATGCGATTCTTGTATCGAGTTGTTGCTAGAGGGTCTTCCAAAAGATGCTAACAAATCTGGAATCTCTGTCAGAAATAATGGTTGTCGGTAACCCATAATGGTTCCAGACATGTTCAAAGAAGAGCTGAGCGGTTTGCTGCGTTGCCGCAGTCTTCTTGCATGGAATGAGAATGGCCATGTTGGAAAATCTATCGACTACTACTAAGATCGCGTCATGCTAATGTTTGGTAGTAGGATATCCCATCAAGTAGTCCATAAAAATAGATTCCCATGGTCGAATAGGAATTGGAAAAGGTGTGTACAATCCCTGCAATCGATTAGGCGGTTTAGCAATGGCACAAACCACGCATGATCGAATGTACTTTTTGACGTCAGTTTTAAGTGAAGGCCAAAATAAATACTTTTGGAGAATAGCAAGGGTCTTTTCTACTCCAAAGTGTCATGCAGTCTTGTCGTAGTGCGCATCCCAAATGAGTTGTTGTCGGTGCTCACCTGTCGAGCCTCGGTACATAAAGCTATCCAAGCTTGTATAGCAAGGTGTCTTTCAGGACTCATAGTCGGAGGTCGATGACTTGTCGGTCTGAAGTTGTTGATAGACTGATGAAAATTCGTTGTCTTCCTGATACGATTGAGGCCAAGTGGTGGTGTCATAACCCTGCATACTCATCACTGTAAGAAGGAGAGTAATGGGTGGTCAACTTAGACAATCGGCGGTGGCATTGGCTTTACCTTTCCGATACTTAAGTACCAACTAAAATTGTTGCAGGTAATTAATCCACTTGAGTTGTCAAGTTGTTTGTAAATTCGACTGGGATGGAGAGAACTGTAAAGTCTTGTGGTCAGTGAGAATGAACGTCTCCTTGCTAAGGATATAACGTCTCCATTGCTTAAGAGCTTTCATAATGGCGTACAGTTCTTTTTCATACGTCGAATATCTTCTAACAGTGTCGTTAAAATTTTCAGAATGAAAATCAACTGGATGACCAGACTAAGTGATCACTGCACCTAAGGCATAGTCCGATGCGTCTGTCTCAATCTCAAAGGGCTGATGCAAATCAAGTAACACAAGTACTGGTGCAATACAAAGCTTGTGTTTGAGCTACTCGAAAGCTACTTGTTGTGTCGATGTCCATTTGAAGATAGTTTTCCCACTTCCCTTGGTCAATTGATTCAAAGGCCAGGATATGTGACTGAAGTCGAGTATGAATCGTCGATAGAAATTTGCCAAACCAAGAAAACTTCTTAGTTGATGAATGCTTTGAGGAATGGGCCAATCTTTGAGGATTTGCACTTTGTCTAGATCGACGTGAATGCCTGCAGAGTCAATTACATACCCCAAATATTTGATGTTGTTCATCGCAAAGGAACATTTGTCCATGTTCAAGTAGAGTCGATGTTGTCGGAGAGTGTCAAGGACTTGTCGAAGTTGTTTGACATGTTCTTCCCATGATCGATTTAAAATCAGTATATCGTCGAGGTAGACAATGACCCATTTCTTGATGAAAGGTCGAAGAATGTTATCCATATACCGCATGAAGGTCGCAGGTGCATTGGTTAAGACGAAAGGCATGACTAACCATTCAAACAATCCTTCCTTGGTCTTGAAAGCATTTTTCCATACATTTGCGGGCTTGATTGGAATCTAATGATATCCTAACTTGAGATCGAGCTTAGTAAATAATTTAGCACCTTTTAGACAGTCGATGAGCTCGTCTATCCGTGGCAGAGGTTATCGATTCTTTACCGAAATTTTGTTAAGGGCTCGGTAGTCGATGCACATGCACCAAGTCCTGTCTTTCTTGGGAACGAGGACAACTGGACTTCCACAAGGAGAGGAGTTGGGTCGGATATGACCTTTGTTGATCAAATCTTGAATTTGTTTGTGAATCTCTTCATTTTCGATAATGGATCTTCTCTTCTGTAAACATATGCGTTAGCTGATGAAGAACCAGGAGCAATTTCAATAGAGTGTTTTACCCGGGAATGTAGAGGTACTCCATCTAGCTCTTGGAATAGGTTCTGGTACTCATTAATAATATTGTCGATCTGCTTCTTTTGTCAAGAGCTGCACTAGTCGGTGACTCGACTAGTTGCTGCAGTCTTCCTGGAATGTTACGGCTTAATCATGATTAATGCGACTTTTTGAGAATGGTTGATGAGCTTCTTCGCCTGTTTAGCAGATATCATTGCAACCGTTGGTGTAGGTCGTCGCTCTGGTATGTCGTACCATTGGTTCTGAATTCTGACAATCACATTCTAAGGACGTGACTGGTAACTTCCATGTCGATCCCACAAGTAAGGTTTCCCAAACAAGGCATCGGCTACGGAGAGAGGTGCCACGTCGCAGAGTACTTCCTATTCAAAAGTCTTATTGAAGTAGGTGAGTTTGCATTATTGGGTGATCCTTAGTTCCTGTCCATCCTTCATCCAACCGATGTTATAAGGCTGAGGATGTGGAGTGGTAACAAGACCTAGTTTCTTCACAAGATCTTCAGAAACAAAGTTCTTCTGGTTACCATTATCCACAATCAGATGCAATGGATTGTTTTGAACCCATATCTATGTATGGAACAGGCGCTCTCGTTCCTCCTCGTCGACGATAGTCAAGGCTACTGGAGTGGTCGATGTCGATGTCAAAAGAGTCATTGCTTATGGGTCAGATTCTACCAAATTTTTGTCAAATAAGTCGGATGTCGACACTTTTTCCAAAAATGTCTTCCAAGCTTTGCATTCAGATGTATCATTCCATGATGAATTGTGGTAATCACACCATTTCCCTGTAGGAATTTGTTTGCTACGTTCCCTTTTGTCTTTCTGAGAATGCTTTTTGCCATGATCTTGCTTTGTCGGAGTTGGATGAGAAGGTCTTGACTTGTCGAAGTCGGCTAGTGCCTTCTTGTCAGGTGGTCGTCCTGTCGGTTTAGTCGTGAAGTGTGCTTTTCCTTTATGTTTGGATTCAAGCTTACTAGCATAGTGGAATGCATTCACAAGCGTATTGACAGTGAGAAACTCCATCTCCTTCTGAATGTACAGGGACAATCCACTGATGTACTTCAGAACAAGCAATTTCTCTTCTTCTTGAACGCCAATTCTAGCCATTAGTCGATAGAACTTGTTGGTGTAACTCTGTACGGACTGGTCTTTCCATTGCCTTAGTTGCTGCCACTTCTTATATTGTTGTTCAACGTACTTGGGCGGGTAAAAATCCTTTTAGACATATTCGACAAATTTCTCCCATGTCTCTATGGGGTCTCCACTTTTCTCTATCTTTGTCGATAGGTTCTCCCACCAGCAGTGCACAGATGTTGACATCTTTAAGGATGCAATGGTAATATCTTAATCTTCTGAAAGTTGATTCACAGAGTAATAGGATTCCAATTGTTGTACCCAATTGTCGACTGATTCCGCGTCAATCTTGCCTTCTAGATTTGGTATGTCCAAATTCATTTGCACCTTGAATGGACTGATTTTGTCGAAAATTCTCCTGATGTCAAAGCAAATCGTGTGAGAATCTCATTGAACTGAGCGAACATTTCAGTTCATTTTCGAGCCAGGGCTTGCTCTATGAGTTGCTCTTTCTCGTCAATTGCATGTCTACTGTCTATTTCCGATGCCATCTTTGAAGGTAGTGTCTGCTTGGATTGTTGAGTTTACGAGCGTGTTTGAACAGGCATAAGTCAGGTAACTTCGATGGAAATTTCTACGCACAACTTAAGCACAAACAAAGCTAGGCTCTGAATAAGTCAAGCTCTAAAGCTTTGATACCAATATTCCGTACGCGCCAAGGTGCACGACGGGGACAACAGTTCGACTGAATGAATCGGTACTATTATGGCGGAAGCATAAGAATAAGCAAAGCGGGAATACACTATGCACATAAGCATACACACACAGTGACAATATGCAGGAATGCAAACTAATCTTGATTCTTCTCTATTACTTGTTGTATATTACAATATTTTACATGCTTAAATAGAGTGTTGAGACGCTTGGGTTGTCTGCCCATTACGTTCAGTTACAAGAGAAGTTAGAATGGTTTCAGAAGTTCAACCGTTACAGTCGACTGGAAGTTAGAGATACAATCTGCCGTAGTTTGTCAGTCGCCAATGTCGACGATGCATGTCGACATCGGTGCTTTTCAAAGTTGTTGAACTTGTCAAAGTCGAAGTTGTTGAACTTGTCGAAGTCGATGTTGGCATCCGACAATAGTTCCAACTGTTGGGTGGATCATTGAACATGGTGATACTCTTGCCTTAGGATTCTCGTAGAAAGAGGGAGTTAAACATATTGAGGTTGTTGCTTCAATTGTTGGAGGTTATTAGGTGCATGGGAGAGATACCCATGATCATAAGTTGTTGCAACTTTTGGCCCGTGACATTGACTTGAGGATGATGGAGTTTGGAAGGTTGTTGATGATCCAGAGTTATGTTCCTTCATATTCATGGGTGGTCAATATTCTTTGTAGGTTTGAGATGTTATGATGGTATCTTGTGTTTTTAGACCAATGATACTTCTATGGCTTATAGGATCGATATTCCAATACCACAAGATTGTGTGATGAGTTAAGACATGAAGTTTGATGAGGATGTGAGGTCTTCTAGTTCACAAGGTTCTCCTTCCGTGATTGAAGGGAGGGAGAAGATTGTTGTTCCAGAGGTTGATGTAGAGGTCATAGTCGATTCTAATTAATGGGAGGATGAGTTGATATTGGGGATGGATGTGACCTAACCTTCTAATTCAGTACATGGGAAGCTAGGATCGATTACTTGAACATTGAAGGATGCACATGAGCATGTAGGAGGGGCTAGATATTTATTGAGGGCATGTATAGCTCCTAGTAAATATACTGACTATATTGTATTGGATTCTTCCATTTGTGAGCCTTCAAGTTGTTTTGAGGAGGTGAAGTGAGATTCCTTCATGGAGGATTGTAATGTTTGGGAGATAGTGGTTGATTTCAAGATTGCAAATGGTTCAAATTTGTAGATGGAAGGTTTGGTTGAGTTGTAGAGGGAGCAAACTTGTGTTGGTGAAAACACTCTCCTCATAAAGAAAGGGTTTAGCTTTTGATATTACTCCAGAAGTGTTTACACTATGATTAGGGGTGCTTCATGTGATATGGGGTGCATGGTGTATGGATGACCCTTAACTATGTCATGATGGCATACACATGTGAGGTGGTTTTCTAATAGATTGATAGACCTCATCTTGGTGCTTATGTGTCTTTCTTCCTTGGAGCATTAGAGACTTATGGAACTTGGTGACTTCTTTGTGATGGCCACGTGGAGGTTTCTTGCTTGTTTCGAAGGAAAAATTGCTTTGGAAGAGGAGCAATGGACTTCTTGGAGGAGGGTGTTGAGCGCTAAATGGCACCGAAACACTTGGATGTTTTCATGGAGGCTTGTGCTTAACTTGAGGACGCTTGGGTTGAGGGAATGATCATGTAGATGGGGTGTACCTAGAGGAGCACATGGCATAGGAGGAGTGTTGGATCTTTTGAAGCCTATGGAAGTGGAGGATTGGGTCGTTCTCGAGGAGTGTTCATGCCTTGGATCCTTGCTTGTTGGAATTCTTCACCTTGGAACTTGACTTGTATCACTGAAAGAGGGAATGACTCACATGTGGTCCTATCTTTTTGTGGATAGGTTCCCTGTAGTGGATTCAAACCACTATATTGTTTGTCTCTCTTACCTCATCTATATATAGAGGAAGGATAAATTAATTTCACGTCATCATAATCATTGTACTCACTCTGTGTAAATGTCTTAAGGAGACAACTTATAGGGAACAAGATGTTGGGGTTCTGTGTAAATGTCTTAAGGAGACAACTTATAGGGAACAAGATGTTGGGGTTCATGAGGAAACCTTAGGAGAAGATGAGAGAGACAAACATTGGAGATGATACTTGGTCTCATGGATTCATTCATTTCATCATCTTATGTAAGCAGTGTGAGGAGTGGAGCACACCTCTCTCTCTCTATCTCTCTCTCTCTCTCTCTCTCTCTCTCTCTCTCTCTCTCTCCATCCCTCCTTGTACTCTTCTTTATTGTATTCTCTCTCTTTGTCTTGGATTGCTAAGGTTCTTGGATAATTCAAGAGAAAATGATAAGGTTAGGGTTTCGCTCTAAGGAAGCAAAGAAGGATAGGGTTTGGTAGAACCCTAAGGAGCAAAGAAGCATCGTTGAGAAGAAGAAGAGAAGGAAATGATTTGCACTTGTGGGAGACAAGTGTTGAATCCAAGGAGGAATAGCTTATGCCATTGGTTTCATCATTATTGCTCTCATTTTCATCGTAGTGATGAAATCCTCCTCTACCCTGCATCCACCTTGTTGATGCCCACCTTCAAGCAAGTTGAAGAGAAGCTTATGCATGGCACCTTCCTCAAATTCAAATGCAACTACAATATTTTTTTCTTTTGGTTTGGGGAATGGAATGGTGGAATGGCAATGGTGAATTGATGACTTGCATTAGAATTTGTACATGCAGTGCAATGATTAAGGTCATGCATGATGGTGTGAGTCCTTCATTCTATATTTTGATGTGGATCATTTCCATGGGTTTACTAATTGAACTACTCGCTATGAGATTGGTAAATCTTTGCAAGGTGGAGAACTTACTATTGTTGAGGATCATATTTTGGTTAATAGTGGAAATTGCTCCCATTGGGGTCAATATTTAGGAGGTTACTAGTGTTGAGGATCATATTTAGGTTATGGTGGGATAACTAATTTTTAGTATAGTATGTGTATAGAAAAATCATGACATGGGCATACAAAAAATAATCATAAAACCCATAACTTCATAAATACCATAACAAAGTTCATGTATATAACTATATGAAAGAATTACGCAACTATCATGATTAAACCTACATCTTGAGGGGTTTTCTTTGTCAATGTCAATGCCCCCAACAATCATTGGTCAACTAAGGATGTACGACAATAAACCCTCATCCATGATTAACCTAGTCAACTTCCTCAAACAAGTTCTCACCTTTTAAATAGAAATGATAAGCATAGGAAACTTGTCATTTCAAGGCCACAATTATGAGGCTATAAGGTAAGTTGTTGCTATGCTCACACCTCTTGTGAACATCATGATTCACTTCATGTCACAATTTCCCATTTAGACATTAATCCTCCCTAAGATAGGTTAAGGAAGTAGGAACGACAACATAAAGCAAGGATCCCCACCCTAGTATTTCAACAATTAGTATAAATGTGTTACATATAATTTCATATTCTACACTTAAACTATAATTTAACTATACAGATTTCCATGTATCTAGTCCCTATGGTTATCTCAAGTGGTTATGCATTAGGCGTGAGATATCTCCCCCCAAATTTGGGGTGGTCATGGGTTCAACTATCTTGATTCCCTCGTGGTTAGGCTCTAGAATTAGTGCCGATGATTTATCTTATTTACCATCCATAAATCATCGGAAAGTACTCATAAGGTTTTCCACGAAATTGCTCTTTACAAAAAATATTTTCATATATTAAACATTTTTAAAAAAATTTACAAAGTTGTTATTATTAACATAAATTTATTACAACCCACGGGGCATAGAATAGATGGTGAATGAGTGTACTATTAAGGCACTCCTTGGGCAAACTCACTAGTTCGAAACTCCATGACTATGAGCCTTATAAAAAACAAAAATTATTACAAATTTTCCAAATAAAAAATGAATATACAATTTGATTACATGAAATTCAAATTATTTAAAAAACTTTTGAAAACATTTTTCACGTTAAGTTTTATATAATATAATATATCTTATACCCGTGGGTAACCACGTGACAATCTAGAAAGTATTAGAGTACATTATATTGTAGTCGTAGGCGACTTCTATCCACCTTTCAAAGTTTCAAGATCATGAAATTTTCAAAATACCTAATACACATTCTAGAAAGTGGATGAACATTGCCGTAACTTTCAATGTAGCATCTTTCACAACAATTATTGTTTGTTGAAATTATAGCATAGATAAAAAGATAAATGGTTTATGGCATTCATTATTATTATTATAATAATAATATAGTTTTCGGTTAGGAAGTTTGATGTCATGCTTTGACTTTTAGGGCTTCATTATAGCTTTAAACTCTTTTATTTATTTTACAATTCCATTTTACTATTTGTTTATTTTATTAAATAAAGGATTATTCCATTTTAATATTTGTTTATTTTATTAAATAAAGAATTATATGTAGAGAGGTTTAAATTTTTTTAAAACATGTTTAAAAAAGAGATTGGGATATAATAAAGAAGATAATGATAAAAAAAGTATTATAAGAAATTATTAATTTTAATTTAAAAGTTAAAGTATTTATTTATTATAGTTAGTTTTAGCACGGATCTTGGTATTTTCATTCGAGGGGGAGGAGAGAGCAATGCGGTGCAGCGAGTTTTTGAGGGTTTTGGTTTAGGGTTTTTAGAAACAATCAACTTAAGGATTTTTGTGGATCTCAGGTTTCAATGAGGAGACTACGAGGTTTCAGGATGGGCTCTACAGGGGGGCATTGTCTTCCCTCGGGAATCGAGAGGGGATTCAAGCATTCCAAGAAAGATCAGCAGTCCTGACAAGGGAATGGAAGGACGAGGATCGACCCTAGAAGCAGAAGCGCATGGTGCCGGTAAGAGTGGGGGATCATTCAGCCAGGGGAGGTGCATCCCAAAAACCAACCAGATTCCTTCCTTGATAATCAGATCGGAAAATATTAGGGGTAAGATTGAACATATGAAGGAACATGCCCTGATAGGGAAGTTCCTTGGAGTGTGGCCAATGGAGAAAGATCTAATTAAGTGGATACAGGTGGTGTGGAAACCTAAGGGCCACTATGACCTCCTGCTTGGGTCTAAGGGTTTCTTCACGGTCATATTTTTCAATGTGGAGGACAGAGATAGGATATTTGAATGTGGGCCATATTTTTTTAACTCAATCGGTTTATTTCTGAAACCCAAGGGAACGATTCAATCCAGATCGCGAGGATTTGAAGAGAGCTCCCATTTGGATTCATCTTTACTCCCTTCCCAACAAATACTGGGAACAAGAGATCTTGGAAGACATTGGTAAAACCCCAAGAGAGTTTGTTAAGATATTTGAACAGACCAAGTGTGCCCAATACACTTCCTATGCTAGGATTTGTGTTTACATGGACATCTCGAAAGAGCTGCCAGAAGCCATAAATTCACGTGGGATGATGAGGATCGGGTTCAACCTCTCGATTATGAACATGTTCCCTTCCGATGTAGGCTATGCCATGAGCATGGGCATTTATTCAGATAATTCCCTAGGAAGGTTGCAACCTCATTAGGAAAACATAAGGAGGAAGTGGACAGCGAAGGTTATACCAAGGTTTCTCAAAAACATAGACATGGATGGAAGGGGAGTGGAGGAGGTCCCATCCATAAACCCTTGGCCTCCAATAACTTTGATACATTGAACCAATTTTCAGAGAACGGGGTAGGCCCTAAGGAGTGCCTCCAAACTGAGAAAGGGGGGAAGTCATCTAAATCTCCCGAGGAAGGAAAAGTAGGAGCGACTAGCCAGGAGGAGCCTCAGGTTAAGGAGTTTAGGGATGTTGAAATGCTAGAAGATGAGGAGGATCTGCAGTTAGGGGATCTGAACCTAGATGAAATAGAATAGGCTTGCTTGAACAAAAAGGAAGGGTATGTATCTGCTCAACAGGTCCAGCTTCTTCAGGAAGCCATTATTAAGACTGCTAAAGATAAAACCCTAGGAATAACAGGGGATAAAATCAAGGAGAACAAGACAAAATTCAGAGAGGGTTCGGAAAAAAGGGGTAGGAGAAACAATCAACAAAGAAGAGTAGAGGTTGGTGCAATGCTTGTGGATTCGGGCCAATACCCGATGATAAAAGCAGCCCTCAAGAAATTATCCCAATGAAGATATTATCTTGGAATATAAGGGGTGTTGGTAGCCCCCAGAAGATTAGGATGCTAAGGAATAAGATAAGAAGGGAGGGACCCGCAGTGGTATTCTTGTAAGAAACTAAATGCTCGATAGAAGCAATGGAGGGTATAGCTTGAAAGGTTTAGAGAGGCAGTGGGGTGATAACAGTTGTAGCAAGGTGAATGGTTGGAGGATTGGCTACCTTATGGGATCTTGTGGTAATTAGTCTATATAATTTCATGGCAATCCAGCGGTTCATTTCGGCAGAAGCCAAAGCGGCGGGTTCGTCAACTAAGGGGGTTGTAACCAATGTGTATGGGCCTCAGGCTCATGCTCTAAAAGTCCGGTTCCTTAAATATCTGGTGTATCTAAAAAACTGTGTGAGTGACAAACACTGGATCATAGGAGGGGATTTCAATATGATCACCTCTTTAGAGGAAAAGAAAGGAGGAAGGATATTCTTGTAGCCCATCAATCAAGATTTTAGAAATCTAATTGAGGACCTAAAGTTAGTGGTTATGGAGACCAATAACCATATTTTCACGTGGAATAACAGGAAGGTGGGAGGCACATTGCATCCCGCCTCGACAGGTTTTCTAGTTTCGGAGTCCATTCTCACCAATGGTGGGGAGGACCAGGCATGGGTTTTCCCAGCTGCAGGATCGGACCATTGGTCGGTCAGTTTGTCTTGGGTTCAAGAGGGAGAGACGTGGAGACATCCCTTTCGGTTTGAATCCTTCTAACTTTCCCATCCGTATTTTAAATCCACGGTCAGGTATTGGTGGGAGTAAGAGGATGGGGTCAAGGGATCCTTTATGTACCGTTTTCAGCATAAGCTTAGATCTATTAAGGTAAAATTAAGAATTTGGAACAAGGAGATCTTCCAAAATATTTTTTAGGATAAATGTCGCCTCAGACTCTGGCTTGAGGAGATCTAGGTCAAAGGGATAAGGGAAGGATTTGATGAGGCCCTAAGGATTGAGGAGAGGTAGGTTATGGAGCAGGTGGCGACTAGAGAGGCGCAAGAGGAAATCTTGTGGAAGCAAAAATAGAGGAACCGATGGCTTAAAGAGAGAGAGAGAAATACAACCTTATTTCACAGATCCACAATTCAACATCGTCAGAGGAATAGAGTATCTTACCTAAATGCTGAGAACGAGACCCACTTGGAGGAGAGAAGGGAGATAGAGGGGGAGTTGGTGAGATACTACAGGTCGATCATGGAGGAGCCAATTCGGGACCAGACCTGGGGCATATCGTATATCACCCAAAACATTCCTCATTTGGTTTCTCAGGATCAAAATGATATGCTAATGCAACATGTTTCCTTAAGTGAGGTGGAGGAAGCAGTGAATCAGATGGAGGATGGGAAGGCACCAGGGCCTGATGGTTTTATAGTTAATTTCATCCACCACTTATGGGATCTAATCAAGTACGAGGTGGTGTAGATAGTGGAAGGCCCCCGAACATCTGTAGGAGTGGTAGCTGCTTTCAACGCCACAAATCCTCGATGGCATTATTCTAGTCCATGAGGTTTGTCACTCCTTGAAAACCACTAGAAAACCTAGCATGATCTTAAAAATTGATTTGGCTAAGGCCTGCGACAAGGTAATATGGAAATATATGCGTGAAATGATGTTGGCATTTGGTTTTAACAAAGAGTGGGTCGGTTTGGTCTACAACTTAGTCTCCTCCTCCTTCTTCTTTGTTTTGGTTAATGGGATTCCCTTGAACCCTTTCCGTCCATCGAGAGGTATCCATCAGGGGGATCCTCTCTATCTTTCTTCTTTATTATGATGCAGAAGGGATTGGTTGAACCATAAAATCCCTGTTTCAAGAGAGAGTTCTTAAAGGTCTCTCTCTTCATCATAATTCCCTAGTGTAGACTCATCAACAGTTTGTGGATGATACGTTGCTAACGGTTCATGCTTCGGTTTCGGAGACCAAAGCTTTCAAACATGCTCTCAAGATGTTCTTCAATGCCTCGGGTCTTGCGTTCAATGAGGAGAAATCTCATTTCTTATTTTTTAATACGCAGGGAATTACTCAGTAGAACATTCTTTGAATTCTCAAGTTTTAGAGGAGTTCCCTTCCGTCCAAATACATCGGTCCCCCCCTGTCGGACTCTGTAATCCAACAAGCGTCCTAGCGGGATCTTATTGACAGAATGAAGCAAATATTGGTAAGTTGGGTTTTTCGCCCCTTGAATTTTCCCAACAGATTAATTTTGGTGAAATTTGTGCATCAATCCATGCCGACCTACTTACTATCGTTCATGGATGCTCCCAAACGATCCTTAGGAAAAATCCGTCAGCTGCAGAGGAACTTTCTCTAGGGAGGCACTGAAGACAAACATAAATGGGCTTTGGTAGGGTGGGATTCCCTTTGTCTTCCTAAATATCAAGGAGGGCTTGGGATCAGGGATCCAAAAATAAGCAGTGTTGTTATGGGAGCAAAAATCTGGTGGAGATGGGTTTCTTATGATAAGGAGTCGTGGGCTCGACTGTGGCATTGCAAGTATGCTAGAGGGTGGGAGAAGCAGGGTCTAATCAAGTTCAACGACCTTTGGAATGGTTTTCATATTTGGAATTCAACAAAAATGGGGAAATATTTTGTCCAATATCATCGATTCTGGGAAATCACGAATGGGGAATCGACGGATTTTTAATGGAAGGACTCGTGACAGCAGGTTCCTCCTCTCTCTCGGTTGATGGCCCTAGCTAAAACCTGGAAGGTGGCATCAATCACTTAGGGAATTAAAGTGAAGAATTACTAGGGTGAAGCTCAAGGAAATGGGGATTTTAGATTATGGCGAAATATAGAGGACTGGCGGGCATTGAACAAGCACAAGAACATCCAAGAGCTGTGGGAGGAACTACTTGATAGAAGTATAAATAAAAACAGAGACCATGATAAGTTACAATGGGGGTACAAGGCGAAGGGGACTTTCCCGGTGAAGGAGGCCTGCAGTATAGCAGCAGTATAGTAGGATCTTCGGGATCTTCCAGAATGGAAGAAGATTTGGCAAGCCAATCTACGGCCAAAGGTGGCAACGTTCCCGTGGATGGTCTCCAAGCGAAGGATCCTAACTAGGGAAAACCTCAAGAGGCGTGGATGTCTAGGATCAACATGGTGTTGTTTGTGTTGGGAAAAAGAAGAATCAATGAATTACCTCTTGTATCTGTGTCCCTTTGTGTTGGAAATCTGGGGCAAAGGGGCTGAAATATTTCGCCAATCAACCAAAGTTAGGGGAATACCGGATCTCTATAGTAAGGAATGGACTGTTAATCCATTCCAAAACATTATAGTCAATCGAATATGGCAACTATTCCCTGGATTTGGCCTGTGGGAAATATGGAAAGAAAGAAATCAATGTATTTTTAGAGACAAAAAACAGTTTGTGGAGGAAGTTTGGATCTTAATCACTTCCCACATTCAGGAAACTCTAAAGCTCTCTGTCGAGTCCAATAATGAAATGCAAGCTGGTGGAAGAGAATTGCATATCCTTTTTTCCTAGGAGTGCGATCCATATCAGCTTTCATTGGTCCCTCGTGCTTGTTGTAGACGTTCTTGGAGTCTTGAGATATGGTCTCCACCTCCAGAGGGGTTTTTAAAATTAAATTTCGACGGGGCTTCAAAAGGTAACCCTATCTAGGTAGGGTTCGAGGGTGAAGTCTGTAACCATTTCGAGGATATAGATTGGTTATACTGGGGGTACATAGGCTCGGATACAAACAATGTGGCAGAGCTGGAAGGTTTATTATAGGACCTATTTAGTGTTAACAATTTGGGATTTTTTCTTATCATCCTGGAAGGTGATTCGACCGTGATTCTAAAAATGGCAGAGAACATTCAAACTGGCATGCAGATGTCGAAGGCATCAGATCTGGGTGATGGGCTCTCCTTTAGCCATGTGAAAAGATTGAGCAATAAAACCGCGGATCTCTTGGAAAACATAGGGGTTAGAGGGAAGAACAAGTTATGGGAGGGCACGGTGGAAAGGGTGGATGAGTTGGATCTTAAAAGGAAATGTATCCACCTGGATTCTTAGGATCAGTTGACTCTGGATGCGGATGAGGACAGAGGAAGGGGTGATGTGGCAGGAGGGACATGTAGAGATACCATCCTAACATGTGTTGTTTGATTGCCTTTATGAGGGTAGGTGGTGAGTTAAAGAGACATGGGAGAAAGGGTGAGTGGGTGGCCCTTCCATGTGGTAAGTGTATGAGGAGGCTACAGCATTTAGTTGAGGAGATGGGTGCTAGTACGAGATGCAGTTGGGAGATGACAGAGGCCATAATGGAAACCGGTGCGAAGGGCTATGGTTTTTCATGTCCTTGGGGCAATGTCTTATCTTCCTTTATGGGAGTTTCCCTCTATGGATTTTTTGTATCCTCCGACCCTTTCTTCTTTGTTTTTAACCAATGTGGGTCATTATGCATTGGTATGGTGAAAGGTGGTGGAGTAATTCAGTGTAGAGCCCCTGGAAGTCTTCATGAATTTTACATGTTTTTTGACATTGGGATGGATCCGAAGGGAGCATCGGGGGTTTTGATGCAAGAAGGAAATGGGGGAGAGTAGGGAGCAGATGAGGGCCACTCATGTAGCTTGGTAGTATCGGTTTTCCATCCCTCCTTCAATCAGGGTGGACCTTGAGATGATGGAGCAGGGGGTATGGTGCGAGGTGGTGGAGAATGTTTCGTCCATGTAGGTCACTGCACTGGAACAATGGATGTAGGATTGTGGGTCCTCGGGGGCACGGTAGGGGTTATATGAGAATACAATCATGCTCTATTGGGTTATTAAAAGACTCCTTGGACGTGTTCTTCTAGAGCGGGAGGAGAAGCAAAATGCGGATGAGGTCCCAGTGGCATTTCAGAAGGATTTATATGCAGACACCAGGCTCCTGCATATGAATATAAATGACGTGGGCAAAGAATTGGGCATCCAATTTCTCCCGCAAATGGGGGTAGTTTCTCCTGCGAAGTTTGATGTGCCAGCAGGGAGAATGACTCTAGCAGGGGATCCTGGTTGCCCGGGGCAGGCACCTCCTTCTGTGAATGTTCGGGTGCCTTGATGGTCTTGCTTGTGGTTCCTGCATTGGATGGCTCTCAGTTATGTCTTATTTTTTTTATCTATTCTATTAGTTCTTGTTGCGTAGTTGGTTTTGGCCTCAAGATGTTAGTTATCTTTAGATGACTTACAAGTCCATAGCCTGTAGAGTTTGTGTCTTTGTAGAAGCTCTGTTTTTTTATGGTGTTGGTTAATGGTGAACTTATTATGGAATGTCAGCCTTGTTTTCTCCTTTGGGGAGGGGCCCTAGGGGGTTATGTTGTTTTAAAAGTTAAGACTAGTTAGTAGCTAGGATGGTTCAGACAAACAAGAAGGATACTTTGACTGATATATGTTGTAATTTTTGTATAAATTGTTAATATAAGGTGTCTTACTTACAAAAAAAATTATAGTTAGTTTTAAAAATAAAATCAGCATTATTAAATAAGAATGAACTCTCGTGAAATTCAAAGTGAAAAATGATACTAGAAAACATTGCAGGATGAAATAATGTGTTCCTTTATGATACTAGGAAGGTGGAAGATGAAGACCAATTTCTCTTAAATATCATGTGTATAAATCTGAATTTAAAAATATTTGTAATACTAATGATCTCATAACTTGCTAAATCACAAGCACATTTAGGTAAGCTTCTCTCCAATCTCTTTGATCATATAAATAAAATGTTAAAACAAGTCAACTAATTCCTTTTCAAGCAAATTGTTACTTCCTTCGTAAAGACCCATATGATGGATGAAACATACATGTAAGGCATTCAATGCCAAATGAACAATATGGTTCGAAATTTAATATAAATTGCAAATTGTGATCTGTTTTTCCATGGAAAAAAATTCCTTTTGATTTTTTCTTAAAGGTCGATAAACCAAAGTTAGTGCCAATGTATGGTAACAATCATAACCATCATCATCAATAATAAAAACTCTAAGAGCATTTTACAGTATATGGTGATGATGATGATGGTTTTTAACATCTAGTAGAACCAACTTTGGTTTAGTTGTTCATAGTTCATACGTAGATAAATCTTTTTAAATCGGAGGGAAAACTGTGTTGCTAAGTGTTTTGTCTCAACGTTTCGACCCTCTTGGTCAGACTCATCTTCAGGAGAAAAGTGTCTCGGACCTTAAGAAAAGTAAGGAGTGACTTCATTTGTTTTAAAATTTTATTTTTGTGCTCGAAAATATTTAAGAAAAATATTCTTAAATAAGTATAGTTTTGATGAGTTAAAAGGTTAGGAATGTCAATATTGTAACACATATTTTGAAATTGAGATCTAATGTGGGTGTACATAGGACATTCTAAGAGAAAGTGTTTTTCATATTCAACCCTCTTAGTGCCACAAAGTTGACAAATTATGTAGGCTTGTGATATTTTAGGAATTGTCCAATGCCCTATTTCAGTATGGAGCTCATGAGAGATTGTTCTTATTTTAGCAATGTTGATTTTCTTCTTTGTGATATATGGATAATTTTGATATTTTAAATTAGGGTTGATCACCTCTTTATAATATCTTCATTTTCTCTTATCACTTAATTCTTTATTACACCGCAATTTCTAATTAAATTTAGATGTAATAATATTTTTAATATTATTGTTATTCTATAGAGTGACATCTTCCTCAATTCCCCAATGATTTAGCCAAGACTTGGCATCTTTATGCCAACCTTGCTTGAGACACAAGTGGTTTTGATTGTAGTTTGAACCAATCTTAGGAAGCCTCTTTTATTCCATGTTATTCATATTGTTCCTATACATTAGGTGCTTAGTAATAGCCGTGTTCTCAATGGGGGAAATATCTGCTTTGGTAGGGACTCTAGTTCATTGATTTAACATATGCACTTCACATTGTTATTGTTGTAGGAGAGTATATTATGGTTTGGTGTCATGAATACCTTTTTGTTTCCTATTCTCATGGAGTAGTTGAGATCATATCTGTAACTATCTCCATTATTATGTTTAGTAGCTAGTTTTTAGGATCTTGTCAAGATTTTATCTCTTAGTTTGTTGGATTGATTTTTTTCATATAAATCTACATAAATTTGTGTTTTAGTTAATGAAATGCAATCATATATTTTGAATTCTCATTTTGGTGTTGAAATTTTCTCATGAGTGATATTTCCACATCATTGGTATCAATTTTTTTCAATCCAGGCTTGGGTTTGGGTATTTTCTCTTTGTTTCTCTTATGATTTGGGATATACATTTGAATCCACATTCAAGTGCTTCAAAATGAGTTCAATATCAGGCAAATCAATTCTCATTTTCTTGATCTTGTTGCAGATCTTGAGAAGAAAACATTATTTATCTTTAACATAAATTTTGAGTTACCTCTCGATGAGTAGTTGGCTTGGTGACATCAATTTCCTTGTGCTCACCCACAATATGTTGAGAATATTGGCAAGGAAAATTTGTCGTATCTTTCTCATGATCTTCATCATCTATTCATTATTGACAATTGTCCTTTCATCTTTTTACAGCAACCTTCAAACGGTTTACATTGTTTTTTTTACTAGATCACATTCAGAGGACAATCAGTGTTGACTAGTACTCTTGCCTTTGTTGAAGTATTTTTCCACTCAAGAGAAACATAGGACACTCTTTCAGAAAATCATCATTTGGTTAGAAGTACTGCAAATTGTTTTGAGATGGGAAAAATAGTTTGGGTCAAGAGAGGGATCAATATCTCGTGTGCCATGCTCTGAGACAACCCCTATCCCTCAAATCTTATATGCCTATAACACATTGTCCTTTGAATTTGTGGATCACAAGGTGTTGCGAGGAAGAGGAATCTCACTACTATAGTAGTCTTGTAACAATAATCATGGAGGTTGCTTTGTTTATCTCTCACCGGGGTGTTCCTATGTAGAATAGTCGTGTGTAGAATAGTCGTGTGGATCTTACTCAACAAATCAATTTGGGTTTTCTAATGTTAGAGTATAAGGATTAAGTAATGTTGTTAATTAAATTATAACTAGATAATAAAGTTGTAATGGTGTAATGGTGTAATAGTAGAAAAGTAATAGTAGAAAAACTACTTTGTTGATGACATAAAAGGGGATCAACCCCGTTGTATCAAATGACTTCAATGTAATAAACAATATATATTTTACATGAGTATGTTGCTTATCATGTTTTCAAGTTATCTTGATTGTCTAGAAAACTAACTTGGTATTAGAGTTGAAATATTTTGAATCTTGTTTAACACTAGACAAAATTTCTATTAGTCATTGTTGTCAAAGGATATCGAACTAATGTCAAATCATAAGGGTAGCCAGGCTAATACATAAAGAGAAAGCCAATGCCCATCATTGAAATTTGAAGTGGCCACTTAGACGCCATTGTTCATAGCCACCATTGTTTTGTAAAGAGAAAGGACATAAGAGTGTGAGGAGTTGTTGAATAAGTTGATAAAGAGTTACCATTTTCTTGTAGACCTCGATTTGAATTGAGTCGCTGTCATGTTTGTGTGAAGGAGGGTGTTGTGATTTGAGTGCATCCATAAGGCTTGAAGAGGATCCACCATCTCATAGTAGTAGAGTGGAGTTTTCATTCAAAGATTTGAAGAGCCACCATTCAAAGGGATTTGCTATTATATGTGGAGAGCCACTAGCCATTTCTATCATTGATTTTTTCCATATTTAATTTCCAAGAAACCATAATCGAACTGTATGAAACTTGCAGCTAGTCGTAGAAAAGACAACCATTGTTTATCAATAAAGAAGAAGTTCTTGAAAGGTTGAAGCCGTATAGTTGAAGAGCCGCATGTTGCTTGTAATTTGTGAAGAGCCATTTAATTTCCAGTAAAAGGGGGATTGAAGAGGCCACCAAACAAAAAATAATTTATGTGTTAGAAAAAAACAGGCTTTCCATGCTCATTTCCAATAGATGTTATGTTAAAATCAGAGTGGTACAATAGAAGTTTTATTATTATATTCAGAGGATGCATCTTTTTTTAACAGAAACGACTATTGATTATATTAGATAAAAAGGCGGACCATACAAAAAAGGTGATGATCATATTGCTCCCATGCAAGGAAGGCATCCATCACACTGAGTTCATCATCCTCAAACTGACACCTGTCATTGCTTCTTCCTATCCTGTGAAAACTATAACATCTAATGAATTGTCCTGAGAGAAATATGCAGAAGAAGAACATGTGTTTCAACCTTATACAAAAACTAGTTTTTCAGGCTTTTCCAGTATGCCAAAATAACTTAAAATGGTACTAAATGTTCGAAAGATAATAAGCAAATTACTGAGATGCATAAAAACAAAACAGAGCTAAGGTTTCCCAACCAGAGATCCAACCCGAATAGTTACTGCAATCCCACTTCCATTGCTGCGCCTGCAGAGCTCGTAGCCCCAATCTTTTTCGTGCTGAGGTCCACGAAATTTCCAGCAGTGACCATGAATTTTTGCAGCTTCTCCATCTTCCTGTTGATGCTTTCAAGCTCTTTGTCCGAGATATTATGATTCCGAGCCTTGTGGGGATAGGCCAAGCCCAAGGTTTCTTCAAGATTCTCTACTTTCTCTATAATTTTCTGTTGCTAGGATTTTACTTTTGTATGAGTAGTGTAGGCGAGATTATATAGACGGGTGGTCAGCTTCTTTTGCTCCGGGTTTTCCCCTTGAATTAGCCTGACTTGCAGTTCTAGTTCCTGCAACCTATCTAGAAATTCGACCTCAAATTTAGAAATTCCCTTGTTTCCAATCTGACCTCGAGAGTTTCTAGCCCCACCATGCCTGCAGCAAGGGCCACACCCATGGTTGAACTCTGCTTCATCCGAATCTCCACGATGTTCCTCATACTGCAAACCCCAACTGCAGCCACCTCCTGGGCCTGTCCCCGACTTAAAGCATCTATTGCACTTCTGCATAACGTTTCCCTTTCCCTGCAGCCGACCAACTCCAGGATGATACAAATCTCCCCCACTCTGTGGATGCCCAATGCCATGAAGGTCCATGGTATTTCCAACACAGAAATTCGCCGGAGAAACAAACCATGAACACCAAAGGCTTTGATGGAAGGAATGAACGGGAAGAAGCGTCACGATGCCAAGATAAATTATGCCCGTCAAATCGCATGCCAACCATCTGTCAAGAGGCATGTCTACATTTAATTCTAGCGTGTAGGGGTGGATACCGAGGGTAGAGGGAGCCGTCGAAAATTCCAGGTGGTGGTTCCAAAGGTTTGAGGCCATCGACCCCTCAACGAGATAGGACCAAGGAGAAGGGAGATGAGCGAAAGTAGTGGCAAGAACCTTAACCTTTAGGGCTTGCCAAGTTCTATGGTATCCATGCATTTTCCAAAATTTCATTATTGTAGCTTGTCATGCCATAAGAGATCCTGATGCCCCGATTGGCCATTTCATCAGCTTGCCCATTTTGTCCCCGGAGAATGTGCTTAAAAATTATCTCATGCAAATCCCTGCTGATACAGAGGAGAAGGTGATGAATTTTTGAGGTGGGGTTCCTTCTTTTGTATTGGTTTTCCTACCTAACCCCCATGCAAATTCCTTTAGCTTGTTCCCCTTGGAGTCGAAGATTACTTCCCCCGCACCTACCATCCCAGATATTCAGAGGGGGCATCTTTGAAATCATAATAGAGATGTATTTTTTCATTTTTATTTCCATTATTTATTTTCAGTAGATGTAATATTTTCGTGGATAAACCATGTATTCAGAATATTCTCCTAGAGAACTAGGTGAGCACCTTGGTTGGGTACCTTGGTGACTCGATATATGGAGATATTTCCATAGAGATACTTGATGGTCAACCTTGTATTGGTTTTTTTTATGTAGCATAGAATCCTTTACCCCAATGCACAATTAGAACATAGGACAATAGAAAACAAAATACTTTCATGATTTGAGAGGCCCACACTTTACAGATAGAGAGAGATGTACTAGATGATAGATAGTTATTTAATAGTCTCAAATGCTTGTGGATTTGGAAGTTAGACATCATACATTTATGAGGGTTATAAGACATTGCAAGTGCTAATGGTTTCCAATCATGCTAGGAATCTTGGATCATAGCTAGAAGGCTATACATTTTGAAGGAATAGGGAGCAACTTGAAAGAGTCTTACTGGTCCAAGAACTGTTTGTCAAAGAGAAAAATTTGAAGATTATTTTCGTTGATGTTTTTAATTGCACTATAAGCCTTAAGAGGGGGTGTTAGAGTATACGAATTAAGTACTGTTGTTGATGTAACAGTAAAAGAACCACCTAGTCATTGACATAAAATGGGATCAACTCCATTGTTATCAAATGACTTCATTGTAATAAAAGATATATCTTTTGCATGAGTTTGTTGACTCCATTACTTTTCATGTTTGCAATTGTTTTGATTGTCTAAAAAACTAACTTGTAATTGTTGATAGAAGTTGGTCTATGCTTGGAACTCTTTTGGTTGTAGATCATTGGATTTTTTTGAGAATCGGGGGAGGACGAATTCAAATTGAGAAAAATGAGATATAGTCTACTACAACACCTCAAAATCAGTGTGTGGTCACTCGGTGGTTCTCCTTTCAACGTTTTGAATGCTCTAGACATTATTGTTTCTCAAGAATTTATGCAATCCAATTGTAGTATCTTAAGACTTCATTTGTTCCAATTTAAGTATACCAATGATCCAACGTACTAGGAATCCAATTGGAGTTTCCCACGTGTGGTAAAAATAATGCCAAGACAAGTCTTCCATGTGGAATCATTCAATATTAATCCAAACATAATTTATCTTTAGATCCGAACACATGGTTCATATATAAGTTATATGTGGTTTCATATTAAATTGACCCATGGGGCATCTTGGATGGTCCTCACCTTCGTACAAACTTGGTGATAGCATCTTCTGGGTGGGCAGATCGTTCTTCCATTCAACACTGAGGGTGGACCTGGCCTAGGTTATAATCCCATCCTTCGGGTATGGGCGATTCCTAGTTGCAAAAACAAATTGTTAGATGTGGTTTCATTTTACTTATGCACGTGAGTGTCAAAAGTCTTGGAATATGGAGTTTAAATCCTCACACATTTTATTAATCTTTTAAATCAATATCTTATATCTTGAATTCTTTTGGAGCTCATTTTTTCCTTTTAAAATGCTTAGTGTGAAGAGATTCAATTTATATATATATGCACACTTATTTTTAGGGGAAAAGATAAATGTTTATTGAGAGAGATTGTAACCTTTAGTCCTTTAGTGGAAGGTTGTTTTGTAATAACTTTTTCAAAGAAACTAGGTTTACAAGGATTGTTGTAGTGAGTTATTTTTGCTTTTATCAAATATGATGACTACATTAGCTATGGAAACATTAACGCTTCTAAACGGATGGTGGAACTTTCTAATATTACCACCTCATACTAAGAAGGTTAATGTTATCTATGTAAGC
Source organism: Larix kaempferi (assembly GCA_027924585.1). Taxonomy (NCBI): domain Eukaryota; kingdom Viridiplantae; phylum Streptophyta; class Pinopsida; order Pinales; family Pinaceae; genus Larix; species Larix kaempferi. The sequence continues at coordinate 9,544,936 of BSBM01000252.1, forward strand.
CAGCTATCTCCCTGGCATGCAAAATGCAAGATGCCCATTTATGATGGATCTTGCAACCTGGAGGTGATCGATAATTGGGTTCTTGACCTGGACACATGGTTTGATTATAATTTGATTCCTGATGACGAGAGGGTTTTGTTCACCAAGTTGAATCTCACAAGGTTTGCCACACTTTTGGTTGAAGAACATGTAGCGGATCAGAACCCAATCACCACTTGGATTGGGCTTGTGGAAGCCATTAGACTTGCCTTTTATCATATTAGCTACAAACAAGATATAAACATCAAGTGTCTTTTATTGTATCAAGGATGTAACATGCCTGTGAAAGACTACATCCACTAGTTTAAATAGTTGCAAACTCTTCTTAGCATCATTGTTCGAGAGGACAAATTCATCCTCAAGTTTAAAAGTGGATTTCTTGAACACTTGTATCATGAGTTGAAGTACATGGAGATCACCACCCTTGATGTTTTTTTTCCATGAAAAAAATATCGCAGCTCAGATTTTATTAGAATTGAACCACTTTGTTCATAGGTAAAAAAATCCATACATTTAAGTGTCTCGCTAAAGACAATTATTCAGACCCTTCAGTTTCATCTTCCAAAATATAAATAGTATAATTATCCCGAGATTTGAAGAAAAAGTCCGCGGGATGATAGCAAAATGTCACTATCCTCCCTATTTCACTAAGGCCCATTTTTATGGGCATAATTTAAAAATCCAGCCTAGGTCTTCGATCAAATTCCTTTATGCCATCTTTGTCAATTTCCCAGAATTGAGTTACTCCAGCAGTGAACTGAAGTGCTTGTTTCGACAAAAGGTCTTCTTCAGTATTCCTCTCCCTATAAATGTGTTTGAAGGTAATATATTCAAAAAGTACAAGTAATCTGCAAATGTCACAATAGATTGGTCTAAGATATAAATTCTTTGGTGGCTTCCTTTCATATAGCCATGTTATGACCAGCAAAGAGTCCTCAATAACTTGCAGAACTTTCACCACCCTTGATGTTGTGTACACTCAAGCACAATTGGCCAAAGATAATATTTTATATCAATGCATAATTCATAAACATTCATCCTCCTCCTTTGTTTCCAAATTGATTTGTAAACTGTTGTGGATATTCCATTGGAACAGTTTTTCACAACGGATCTTACAACCTAGCTCTTTTTATTAGCTTATTTATATAAAATGCTACATAACTGGTGTGATATTTTGTGAGATTCTCACAAATATCTAGAGACAAAGATAAAATTCACACTAACAGAGATCAAAAGAATTGAGCAGGAAAAATAGAGAAGAAAAAGCTGTGTTACAACACAAGAGGATGAAGAACAATTGGAAAAACTTCCATTACATCATTATTTGGTAAAATGTACATAAATAATACATATCCAAAGCAGAAATTCGTGAGCCTAAAGAGGCAGTTGGAATCCACACAAGTGGCGGGCTTAGTTTGAATTGGAACCATCTCTTGATAAGGTCTAGTGGCCACTAATGATGAATTGCTAGTCAACTGGGGTGGACCGGCACATGACTGAGTCATTAGGGATAGAAATTAGGGGATGAGACTCCAAGGATGCGTAATAATGACTTGGGGTGATCAAAATAGGTGCTCCTACACTCAGTAGCAGTGAAACAAGGTGTAACAGTTAGTTAACTGAGTAATCAAGGGGACAAGGCGTCCTAAATCATGGAATTGACTGTACTGACTCCTAAAATCATGCATGAGGGTGCCTTTGTACTTTAGTGATGTAACCAAGGCACTCTAAGAGGGATAATGATGACCAAATTTAAGCTCTAGGGGGGCTAAATTAATGACTAGGTGCTAGGAGGCTCAACTACCAATGCATGGATGCATGGAGTGCTACATGGAAAACCAATATGAGATGGTTAGAATATTCCAAATCCCCCCCCTTAATACTGACTATGTGAGGAAAGATTAGAAATAGGTCCCTGGTAACTGAGACCAAAGGTCACCCTTTATAATTTTATTAGTCCATCTAAGTGAGGAAAGAGGGAAAACCCTGTGGGAACAAAACCCCCCCTCAAGATGGACATGAAACACACCAAAAAGTTAATTTCTCCAAACTCAAGTAGGTGTGATGCTTGATCATATGTATGGAGGTATGTCCTCTTGGGAATAAGTGGATCATGCTCCAAAAACATGTGATTGTATTCTCCTTCAGTGGATGCAAGCGAATCTGGAGGCTCTCTGAACTTGCTCTTTGAACCAAACTTGATCAGAACAAATCCATGAATATGTAGACCATTCTGGAACTTGAACTTCGAAGAACTGAGGTAGGATCAACTCCAAGAATGTGTAGATGGTTCTTTGATATATCCTTTGAACCAACATAGGTGAGATCAGAACCACATGAAACATGACATGATGGTGGTGTCTTGGACTTCAAATCGACTCCAAGTGAGAGGAGCAAGTGTCCAAGCGAATGCATAATGTCTCCAACTTCATTTACAACTCGAGGAAGTGTGCATTTGATCATTATGGAATAGGGAGGAGGCATGGAAACAAGAAGAACATATGTAGCAACTCCAAAGATTGATATAGCCTCTAAAACATCTAGTAGATCAAAATATTGCACATCAGTAAGCTCATGGGAAGTAGAGGTTTTGAAACTTTCTTCAACCTCTAGAGTAGTAACTGACATATCTTGCTCAGAATTCAAAATAGAAGACATTGAGAACATCAGTGAGGAATGGATAATATCTCCAAAATATCAGCTTCATTAGTTGTATCACGTTCATCTACATTAGCTACATGGGAAGGGGACAATTCAAAACTGTATTCAACTTCTAGAGCAACAAAGGAAGGAATGTCTTTAACAGGAACTTTTCGTGTTGACTTTGCAACTTCTTCTTCATCTTGAAGAACTTCATCATGAGAGATGCTTGAGGCCGATACATAATCAAAGAGAACACTTGAGGAGGTATCACTGGGCTTGTTCTCCAAATGGATAGCATTATCCTCTTCCTTCTGCTTTCCAAATTCTCTATCCAAATTGGTCCAAAGATCACTTGGATATTCAACAGTATCAAAATGAGGTAGCGCATACTAGGAGACATAGCAATACACATTGCTCCATAGGCTCTATCACAGTCATTTATCCAATCATTTTCCTCTTCGTAGGAAGAAAAATCTCCCATAACACCAATACACATATAAAAAATACCTTGTCTCTTTAGATATGCTATCATCTTTGGTTTCCACTCATCATAGTTGAATGGAGAGAGAGGAGGAACTGCTTTCAAATTCATGGAAGCTGTTGTAGAATACCTGCACAAAAAAGATTTGAAAAACTCTCCGAAAGATTACTTTGCTCAGGAAAGCTCTGATACCATGTGAGATTTTGTGATATTCTCACAAAGATCTAGAGACAAAGATAAAATTCACACTAAGTCTAACAAAGATCAAAAGAATTGAGCTGGAAAAATAGAGAAGAAAAAATTGTGTTACAACACAAGAGAATGAAGAACAATTGGAAAAAATTCCATTACATCATTATTCAATAAAATGTGTACATAAATAATACATCTCCAAAGGATAAATTCATGAGTCTAAAGAGGTAGTTGGAATCCACATAAGTAGCATGCTTAGTTTGCATTGGAACCATCTCCCGATAAGGTCTAGTGGCCACTAATGATGAATGGCTAGTCAACTTGGGTGGACTGGCACATGACTGAGTCATTGGGGATAGAAATTAGGATATGAGACTCCAGGTAGGTGCAATACTGACTTGTAGTGGTCAAAATAGGCGCTCCTACACTCAATAGCAATGACACTAGGTGTAACAATCAGTTAACTGAGTAATCAAGGGGACAAGGAGCCCTAAATCATGGAACTGATTGTACTGAATCTTAAAATCATGCATGAGGGTGCTTTGTACTTTTGTGATGTAACCAAGGTGCTCTGAGTGGATGAGAGGGATAATGATGACCAACCATAATCTCTAGGGGGGGCTATATGAAGGACTAGGTGCTAAGGGACTCAACTACCAATGCATGGATGCATCGAGTGCTGCATGGAATGCATGCAAAACCAAGATGAGATGGTTAGAATATTCCAACAACTAGAACTGTAAGAAAAATAATTAGAGAAAGAAATACACAATCCACACAAATAACACAAGATATATCCTGGTAAACCCCACTATAGGGAAAAAACTAGCTAACAATGAGGACTATGCCTTGCTCTTTTATATAGAGTGCACATACAAAGAAAGTAGTACTTTCTATGGAGATACCTATGACTCTGCGGACAGAATGGCTACTACATGATCTTCTCCTTCCTCTGTTATGCTCTAATATCCACCTTGTGTTGTTGCTCAACTATGGAACAATACAATACATCAAAAGAATGGAACCCCTTCTTTTCTTAGCTACCCAATATTTAACATAGCCCGATAGTCATATAGGGTTAGGTTTAGGGTTTTTGCATGCCCCAAATTCTTATTGGGGTTAGGGTTTTGGACCTTCTAGAATGTTCTTGAAAATCCACACTTGACTAGCTCCACGTGTGTGAGAAATGAGAGCTGATGTGGAATCGACTCAGCACCATGGTGGTCAACTGGATAAGTCAACTTGCGAGAGGCATTAACATCTTCATGCAAACTCTGGTTTAGGTGTTTCCTAGACCATTGGAAAGGTATCAGAGTGTACAATCATGTGAAGGGCCATGAAAAAGCGATAGAACCTTTGACCCTAAAAGACATCGTTTAGATCCTCAAACATGCCCCTGAAGGTTCTGGACCCCAAATCTACAAATTGAAACCTACCACTAGAATGGACCCTACAAGCCAATTCATCCAATATTTCGACCCCAAAAGCACCAAAATAGATGACAAGTTATATATTGATCCATTTTGGATCATAAATCCACACCTTTAAATCCTACTCCTGCTACTCCTACAGGATCATCATTTGTTTCTCAATATTTTTCTTCTTCTTTTTATTTTGTTAAGTTTTTTTAGTTGTAAGAAAGTAGGACATGGCAATCCAAATGTTTCAAATTGAAGAAGAAAACTTTAATTGTTTAATCTCTCGATGAGAAAGAGGATGATGCTCACATTGAGGCTTTTGGTGAATACACAATTTATGAAGAGTTAAGGGGACTCAATAAAGTTACCTTGTTGCAACACTCCACTCCTCCTAAAACCTGAGAAAGTATGTTTATCACATGTGCACAGCTCTCCCATGATTTCTCCATTGCTTGTATCTTCGACAATGACTCACAAGAGAACTTGATTGTTAAATCCATCATCGATAAACTATGCTTGCTAGTGGACCGTCATCCTCATCCTTAAGCACTTGGATGGAAGGATCATGGCTCATCTTCTCGGATCATGCACACATGTATTATTTCATTTGTTTTTGGTTGTAATTTTGTGGACAAAGTCACTTTTCATGTGATCGATATGGATTGTTATGGATTGTTGCTTGGTCAACCTTATTGGTATGATTAAAAGTATCAATTTCATGCCTTAAACAACACTTACTTACTGCATAAACATAATATCAAGTATCTTATCCGCAATACACTTGAAATGCCACAACAAATTGATCCTAAAGTTCAAATTCATATTTAATTTTTATTTGATGGCCCTTTCCACAACATCATTTTGTTCCATGTTTGTAGTCTCAGGTTGATTCAATAGTTTTAGAGGGCTCTTGTACACTTCCTCTTCAACATTTGCTTTGTATTTTCATTGACCTCAACTGCCTTGAGGCACCATCTCATGAGGACATTATATGAACTTCATAGTTTCTCATATGTTACAAAGTTCTCCCCTTGCTTGGAATTTAGATTTGGTGGCATGCTTTCACTAGTTCACAACTTGGTTTGACATCATTCATCACTGGATGTTTCCCTTCAAGGTCTCAATACTTTCCATCATGATATTCATAATCAATTAAGCATCGATGATGTTATCATCACATATCAAGAATCAAATATTGTTCCATATTATCAACTTCCACTTTTTACAAATCACACTCAATGGATTTCTCGACATCGGATGTAACGAGACTTTCCCTCTCTCTTGAAAGCATTGGAGGAAAATGCTTTTGTTGTTGGCAGGAATGATAGGGATTATAGTTCTTAGTTTTTAGTACATGTACTTCACACTATTATTGTTGTAGGTGAGTATTATTATGGTTTGGTGTGATGAGGCCCTTTGGTTTCCTATTCTCACGGAGTAGTTAAGATCATATTTCAAATTATCTATATTATTGTATTTAGTAACTAGTTTTTATGATCCTGTTGAGATTTTATCTCTTAGTTTGTCAAGTTGGTTTTCTTCATGTAAAGTTATATAAGCTTGTGTTTTGGTTAATGAAATGCAGTCACGGATTTTAATTCATACTTTAGTGTTGAACTGTGCTCATGAGTAATATTTTCCCACATCACACTTCTATGATGAGGATAGGGTAGGGTGTTTCTTTGAACTTTGAGATTATAAGCTATAAAATGCTTTTGGATTTGCACTATCTTTCTCCATGATCCTCTAGAGATGTTGTAGCCCCAAATTTCACAACCATATAAAATAATAGGAGTGATAGTAGCCTCAAAGAGGAATCATCGAACTTTCTTCTTATCCCAAAGCCAAATGTTCGATGATTCACACTTGTTTTCAAACTCATAATAAGCTTTCCACCTTCTATTTATCATTTTCTCAATGCTAGAGTTCCAGTTAAACTTGGGATGATTTCAATTTTTAGATATTTGTATGAAGTCACTTTCTCCAAGTTGCTCTCGCCATATATGAAATTAGTGTAAGTGATGTTTTGGATTTGATTATCATAACCTTTGTTTTGTGAGTGTTAATCGTCATACATGTATTAGAGTAAAAATTCTTGAGAATTTTTAGTTACTTGTCGAGATCATATGGACTACTCACCATAAGAACAATATCATTAGCATATAAAAGAAGGATGGTGACTATACTAGCTAGAGTTGTGCTGACACATCCTTAATGAAATTGAAAATTAATTAATAATTATTTATCTTTTCATAGCATACATTGAAAATTAAGTCTCTATCTTCATCTTAAAACACAAACTCGTATAAATGAATATAATATTAAAATTCACAACTCTTTAAAAACTATTAAAAATGAATTTTTTACTTGTTTAATTTATAAATAGTTTTTTTCAAGTAAATAAACTATAATTTTTAAGTGAAAAAATAAAATAATATTTTTTTCCAAAAATTGCATTTTTGAGAAAAAAAAAACTTATAATAATAATCTTTTTAAGAAAATAAAATAAAATTATAATAATATTTTTTCTTTTCTTTTCATAATGTATTTTTACTAAATTGGGATTTTTAGAATTTAAGACCAAGTCAAAAGTCAACAATTGACTTACTAAGAAAGCAAGTATATCACAAAGTGGAATTTAAATATGGCCATATGGAAATAATATTTTTTCTTGTAACTATTCAAACTACACCCAATTAATTAATAAAAAAAAATAATTGTATATTAAAGAAATAATTCAATTATTTTTGTATGTTTATAATAAGATACATTGAACGATTGGAATTCCAATATTAAGAATCTTTATGAATATAATGATGTCGTGGACAACGCTCAACCCTTTTTTTATGGAAGATTAAGTTTTTTTAGAAGATATAGATTTAGAGATTAAGCGCCTCGCGAACGGAAACGCTAAGGACATCAAAGGCTACCAAGCTGGAATCCTAAAAATTTGGGGCCTTTCCTCATCCCTCACATCCACGAGCTCTTCAACCTACTAGTCAAGCAAGGCTTCCCTAAACCTTGGACTCGGAACCTTATTGTACGCATTTTAAAAGTGGCAATAAAAATAACCCCTCTAATTATAGGACCATTATGATTAGCTCTCTCTTACGCAAGTTATATGGTATTATTTTGGAAAATAAGATCAACATATGGCTAGAAATTCAAGGTAAAAGAGATAAAGGGAAATATGGTTTTAGAAAGTATCATTCCACCTTAGACAACCTCATTACTCTTAGTATCTTTGCAGAGGAATGTCGCAATAATAAGATCAGTATTGTTTGTTGCTTTGTGGACTTTAGGAAAACTTTTAATACAATGCCTAGAAATAACTCAACGAAAAGATTAGAAGAGTTAAGGTTCCTTTTGAGTTGAGAGCCGTTGCAATAAGGTTGTACAAGAATGTCATTGCCACGTTTAAGAACATTGAGGGTTGGTGGGAAGATATTAATTGTAATATAAGAGCTAAGCAAGGTCGCCCCCTCTCCCCTACCCTTTTTGGTATATACATTGATAAGTTAGAAGGTTGTTTAATAGAGGTAAGTTGCACTAGCACGACGTTAGCAGGAATTGTCATCATCCTCCTTCTTTATGCTAATGACATTGTTCTTCTACCAATATGTCCCTCGGATTAAGAATACTCAAGGATTTTTGCTCTAGTATGGGCATGACAATCAATACCGACAAAACCAAAGTTATGCTGATAAAATATAATAAGGTCACTTGCACTCATTTTTGTATGATAATAACAACTTGGAGGAAGTGAATTCCTACAAATATATTGGGATTGATATCCATCACAAGCTTAAATGGAACTACAACATCGAGAAAATGATTAATGGAGGGTGGAAAGCTTATTTTGGTCTTGAAAACATTGTAAGTCGACAAACCTTGTGATGTGGGATAAAAATAAATTCCTCTTTGAAAATCTAGTCACTCCTATTCTCCTATATGGGTGTGAAGTTTGGGGCTGCATCCTCTGTAGAGAATCTTGGAGAAGGATTGATCAAATCCAGAAGCATTTTATAACTTACAATCATAAAATTAAAAGCAATACGCCATATCCTATTATGCTCATTGAAGTGGGTCTTTCCCCCATTGAGAGCATAGTTATGACTAGGTACTTAATGTACAAGAAAACATTAAATAACTTGGGAGACAATAGACTTCCGATAATTGCTTTAAATTCCAATAAAAATCGAGCGAGGTTGACATAAATATGCCATGTCTTGGTTAAAAGATGTGGGGGATTGACGAAAAATGTTAGTTTGAAAAATATAGATGATATTAAAAATATTATTACTTTGAATTTCAAAGATAAGTCGTGATGTGATGAAAATTTAGAGGATAAAATAAAATTAAGATATTACAAGGAGGTCATTAACCATGATCTTTAAAATCAAAAGTATCTCTCTGTTTTAACTAGTGCAAAGAAGAAGATTCACATAGCTAAAATAAGAATGAACTCTCATGACCTGCATAGTGAAACGGGGTGTTGCACCTTTCCTAAATCGATGCGGGATGAAAGGATCTATCATCTTTGTGAGACTATGAGTGTTGAGGATGAAAAACACTTCGTCTAGATTTCCCTGCACACACCCACGTAAGATCTTAGTTTCAAAATTATTGTTACAATACGAACCTACCCAACCTTCTATCTCATCAAAATTATAGTAATTTAGGAACGCTCTTCTCCAAGCTTTTTGAGAACATAAATAAAACTCTAAAGCAAATCAAGTAGTTCCTTACTTTTCTTTCTTAAGGTATGATAGACCAAAATTGGTCTAAGTGGACGTTAACTATCATCATCATCATCATCATCAATTTATTATTATTATCATATATATATATATATATATATATATATATATATACAAACATTTACACATTAAAAAAATAATAATAATGATTCATTGAATACATGATAACCCAACCCAAACTAGTTATGTATGAAAAGTGCCATGTACAGTGAAGCAATATCAATATGCAAATAAAAATGGGTGTCCAAACGAAGGATATGATGATAACAATGGAGCAATATCAATCTGCAAATAAAAATGGATATCTAAACGAAGAATATGATCATAGCAGGTGGCTCACTTTCTTGTTTTTACATGGTATACACTCTCAATTTCAAGTTGAGAGAACAATCAATGTTAAAAAAACAACCCATTACATGACATCATACCTTGGGAATACTATCGGTCTTTTAATATTCCACTAGGGCCATGTTTGTATAGGGCATATAGTCCATTAGGGCCATCTTAATAACTCTTGCTAAAAAACAATGTTTTAAGGTGACATGATCCAATCCACCCAACTACATAGAAGGGAAGGGTTTTGCATTTCATAAAATGTGATATGCCATTGGGTTTGATTGGCTAGTTAAACGGGATAATGACATATGCACATTAAGATTCGAGTCTCCTTTGGTTTACAATATGTTTATTTCCATTAAATAAAGAGTTGGAAAATGAGATAATAACTAATTCAAATAAAGAGTTGGAAAATGAGATAATAACTAATTCAAATAATCTTAACATATTACTAAATATGTACAATTTATGATGTATGATGATAATGGATAATATGTGGTCGACAGCTTTACAACTATGGTCTCAACCATATCCTCTGCCTCCATCGTGAAGTTGTTGTCGTATGCTCTTGAAGCCATCACCATCTCATTATGAAGCTATCTACGAGGATTTTTAGAGGGGAAAGTCGTCAGCACCCATAGGTAGAGCAATGCAGTTGTCTTCAGTTTCCATTGGTACTGTTTAGTGTTTGTTTTTAGTAGCTTGAATGTCAGGTCGCATGAACATGTGTGATCTGGAAGAGATCCAAGTCTTCAAGGCACTCGTCTAGTCCTCTAAGCCTTTGCTAAAATCCTTGCCCCCAAAATAATTTGTTAAAAAACTGGACAAAATACCTTTATTGGATCTCTCTCCGACATATCCATGTAAGAAAGCACTAGCTCTCTCCAAACGAGCCCTCATTGGAAACTTCATTGGGCTCTATTCTAGCCCAAAAGTGGTGGAACTCTAGATCGTAGAGCATTGGGCCCCTATGTTGCAGGGTCACGTAACTTTTTATGTTACTAGTAGGGGTTACTTTGTCTTTCTTTTTATGCACAGAGATGATAGAGATTTGGTTTTTCGATCTAAACCCTTTTTCAAGGGTTAGAGAGGAATGTTTCTTGCTCCTTGGTCTCTAGACTTCAACCCAAAAGAAGAGATAATAGTTGCACTAGTTTGGTTAAGGTTTCCTCATCTCCCTCTTCACCTTTAAAAGAAAAACTCACTCATGGATATCAACAACAAGTTGGATCATTTTTTGGACAGTGCATATCTGAAAGGGGTCTATTTCTCTTACGCCCGAATTTGTGTGGAGGTTAACTTGGAGAAATGGCTTCTGGAGGCCCTAAAACTTAACATCGAGGGATGGAGCCACATCCAGGAACTGGACTATGAGCATATTCCATTTAAATGCAATTCTTGTTATGTATATGGGAAACTTGCCAAAAGCTGTCCAAAACTAAAAGAAGAACAACAAACTACAAAAGATCCATAAATCAAAGAGATAGAGTTCAATACAGTTTCTAATTGATGCCAAAATTATCTACGTAGAGAGCCCTTGCATAGAATGCCCATCCCTGCAAACTATGCTCCTACAGGAACCCCCCAGCAAGCAACAACAAAATTTGGAACCCTTAGATATTTGGAAGACTCAGAGCTACTAGAAATAACAGGGGAAAAGATTCCGATAAAACCCCCCTTTACAGACCTAGAAAAGGTGGAAATGGGATATTCTGAGCCAATCCCGTTAGTTTCTAGGAAAGAAGGACGACCTATACAAGATGCTCCAACCCATGAAAGGATGGTTGAAATAGTCTCCAAGTTCATAATCTCAACGAACAAGGCAAACCAAGAATTTCCCCCTCTCAAAGGATTCATTATCAAGAAACTTTAGATACCTATTGTCCTTCTCCTCCTCTTACAAGAGAAATAAATACAGTTGAAGAAAGGTGAGAAAAGTAAGCAAAAGAAAATATCATGTTGGGCTACCAAAGTCGATCGGACCCCCTGTTTAAGGGGATTTTGGCATCTCAACCATGTTAAACTTAATGTACTATTTCTGCATTTTGTTATGTTCCTGTTTGTGAGGATATAAACTTGTAAAACATATTGGAGTATCAAAAGAAAATGTGCTTGGAACAATTGGGATTTGTCTCCCAAGATTACAAACAGGAAGATAACATCAGTGTTAGAGGTCATTAGCTTCCCTTCTCTCTCTATAAACCATTCTTGTTAAAAAAAAATGTATAATTCCTAACTCCTAATTTTATTATTGAAATAGTGAGATTTCCAACACAAATTAACCCAACAAAATAAAGATAAAGAATTTAATCCTCAACAAGTTTAATTCTTAACTATGTTGGTATGTTGGTATGTTGGTATGTTGGCATTTTTTTCTTGAAGTTGATTAGGAATTACTAATAAAATGGAGACATTTTAGTTGAGATGTAATACTTTGAATGACAATGAGGCAAGTTTTAATCAAACAAAGTTTGAAAAGCATATAACAATATAACTAAATGGACATTTGAAACCAATTTTTAACTATACGGTGTGAGTTTAAGCAACATTTATATTCTACGGAGTATTGTAATTTATATCTTTGTATTCTCAAAATAAAGTTTCAGATGTATGTAACATTTTAGATTCAAATAGACAATCAAATGGATTTTTAATGCAACTGATGTGTGTGTTACACATTATCACGCTGGTATGTACATAAGCATAAACCATGCTAGTGTGTTAAATATGATGAGCATTGAAAATGAATATCCACAACTTCTACAAAAATCCATAAAGTTTTAATAACAGATATTTGCATTTGTATTTTGTTATTTTATATCAATGCATCACATTTTTACATGTTGAGCACATTGGTGCTCTTTATTTTAGGTGCACTGTACTCGCCCCCCCCCAAAAAAAAAAAAAAAAACAACAATAACAACGGTGCACACATTTTTCATCAATGAACTAAAATATCTGGCAAAATAATGAGTGGGAATTTTATTTTCTAAAAATGAATTTATAATAGAAACGCTAATAATTATTTCATTATTTCACCAAAAGTTTGAGGGGAGACTTGTGCAAGAGAGATTTATTAGGGAAGACTCTGGAGTGGCTAGATTTTTATGAAGAACCAAATTTGTAAGGAAGTGTGGGTCATATACAACTTTGCAAAGATGAAATTTTAGGTATGTAACTTCTTACTATTCATCTCATTTTTCCCTATTTGTTTTTAAGAGTTCATTAATTCTTTCTATTCATATTAATATCTACAATGCATTTTGAAGAAAATAATTTTTTTCATAGTTACCTTCAATGCTTGAAACCATAGCTTTCATGTTGCTTCTCTTATGTTTTGTGTGGCTGCAAACTTTAGCATTAGTATTTTACCTTCTCTATTATTTCACAATCAAGCCTTTTTTTAAGGGATTGAGTATTTAATGGCTTTGTGTATCTATATATGGGGTGTTGGGCATCTATTGCAATGGGACCACTTATTGCATCGATTCCCAAACTATTAGTTCTTTGAATAAAGTGCTTTCATGGTAATAAGTATGTATCGTAAAGTATAACGCACTAGTGCTCTTTGTTAGAAAGCATGTCGCTTTAGATGTAGCTGATAAATGTTTTATTTACCCATGTTACCTTTGTATCGATATGTATACCTAGACAAAATACATTAATTAACTCAAAACATTTTTAGCTTGAATTTTTTTACTTTATTTGTAAAACATGTTTTATAGTTTATCTGTTTTACGATGTCGGACATTTATTGATAGAAGATGTCTGAAAAAATTTCAAGGAAAAAAACTTGTTGCAATGAGCATGATGGGAGCACATCCCCAAAATAGAAAAAAAACAAGTTCTTTGAAGTTTTAGTTTAAAACTAATATATTTGAATTATTTATAAGTTTAAATAATGTGCATTGGTTAATGCGTGTAAACTTGAAGAAACTCAATAAGAATATTTGAAATCTAAGTGAAAAAAGCGTAAAACTTTGATCGAAATATTGCAAAGAGAAGAATTAGGTAAATCAAAAAGTAATCAAGATGAAATTTATCTTTGAATTTTCAGTGCTAATGAATTTCTTAAGAATAATTAGTAACATATTTCAAGGGTCATATTTCACATCTATTAGATGTTGTGCAAGGACCAACAATTGAATGTCATGTTAAGAAGATACACATTATGAAAGATGTAAATGATGATGAATTGGTCCACAATTCATCTAGAGTGGTGCTAGAAGTTAATGAAATGAGGAAAAACTTTTATAATACTATGAGGGATATAGTGGAAAGAACATATAAAAAAAGTTTCCACCTATTATACAAAAACTAATCTAATGACTCCAAGCATCATATTTTATATAAACTACACCAAATGTTTCTCTAGAAATGTTTGTATTGAGACCTGTCACTTGCAATAGCAAAAACATATAATAACAAAAATAATAATTTAAAAAGTATTATTCTTGAACATGTTTTTCTATAATATGTATATACTACTACAAAAAAACTATGAAATTAATATTTTGACTATATTTACTTTCATATCGATTCAATATTTTTTTAACTTTTCATTTTTTAGGAAAATTATGAAAATTCGATAGGATAAACAAGGTAAAATCCAAAACATGCTAGAAGGGATGTGTAAAAACGTGTATAAGGAGATGGTCAAATAAATGAACATAACTACATCAGAGGAAGAGCCATCTCAACAACAATGTGCATTGAATGTATGTAGTCATTGAATATTTTATTTTATGTACATTTTATTTAATTATTGCATGAAATAATGATTTTCATTTGTTTTGTTGCAGAAAAGAAAAGAAAAGAAAATGAAACATGTTCATTACATAAGATAGGACGACAAGGAGAAAAATGGTTGATCACAAATTTTGTGACTATAACTTGCATTTTCCTTACTTGAGATTTCATATTTGTTATGATCTTTATATTTTAATTAATTTACACTCATCCTTAGATGTCTTCTAATGGGTGCTAACATACCAAGAATAGACATATGAAGAATTAGTTGACATTGGGTTAAGTATGGATTGTGCATATATGTTTAATATTAAAAGCTAATTGTGCAATTTGTAAGTAGCTATGTTATTTTACTTCATTTTATAATTAATGGAATAACAAGAAACCTTTACATTTATTACATCAACGATTTGTCATAGCATATAAAACTTGCAAAAAACAAAAGTATGGAGTGGAGCCAACAAAAGAGTTGTTGAGAGTCAACATGAGGAAGGACTTCAAAAGAATGTTTATTATTTATGAATCACTTCTTGTTATGGTACACTTTTTTTATTTATGCAATCATATATATTATATTATAAATGTAGATATATTCATTACACTTAATTTCTATGTTTGTAGATGGAAAATGAAGAAGAGGAACAAAATCAAGTCAATCAACAAAGAATTTGATTAAATTAATGAAGTACTATATTGTCTACAAGTGATGAAGAAATGAGGCATGCAAGTAGTTTGAGCAATGGCAATTGTTTGAGTGAAGTATGACG
Organism: Larix kaempferi; assembly: GCA_027924585.1. Taxonomy (NCBI): domain Eukaryota; kingdom Viridiplantae; phylum Streptophyta; class Pinopsida; order Pinales; family Pinaceae; genus Larix; species Larix kaempferi. The sequence goes on from BSBM01000252.1 coordinate 9,560,321, forward strand.
ATCAATATAGCTGAATGTTCTTACAAGTTGTATGTTTTGAAATGTTTGTTTGTAAAAATTAAACATTTTGTTACATTTTGTTTAATGTATTGGACATATTGTCTCAATTTGATGTCTACATGTTACCGATAAGTGTAACAATTACACATTGACATTTTGATTATTGTGGACCTTTATATTGTCTCATTCTGTATGAGTAAGGGTCTCATATTCATATATAATAAACTAAGTTTCTTATTCTATTGCATCATCCAATGTTGTAAAATGTTACATTGCTAATTAAATATATGGATGATTAATATATGGATGTTATATATGGATGATTAAACATTATGATGAATAAATGTGTAATTTGATAGTATAATACATTAATGCAATCATTATATCCAAATGCAAATAATTAAATTCAAATATCAATATTATTATAAAAATTATTTGAATATTTGATGATTAATTGAAAAATAAAAACAAAAACAATTAATTAAAATATAGACATATTGGTGCATTGTGTTTTTTTGAACTCACTGAACGGTGTGGAGCATACATAAATTGTTAATGGTGTGTTTTTTACATTGTGAGAAATTACACATCGACACTTTTTATGACACAAGCCACATCAATGCTTCTAAGTGTTATGAATGCACCTGTATCGCAGTGGCTAAGTAAGAAATGACATCGGTGTGATTATGTATCGTAAGTGCATTGAAGTCCACATAACTTGGTTATCCAATGGTCATTATTGTTATCATTAAATTTAGAATACATTGTGGTGTGGATAGTAATATAAGCATCGGTGCATAGCTGTGAGCGGTCAACATTGTTGTGTTTAACAAGGATAATAAGCACTGTCACTATAAAACATATTAAATGCACTTAGGCATTATATAAATGGAAAGAACTAGTGCATAACATTTAAATTATATGCATTGGTACTCTTATGTTTACAACCCATCAATGCATTCTTGTGATATGTGTGCATTGTTAAAAAAACCTCCGCTCTACCCTCTAATTGCCTAATTTGTTTTATAATGAACATCTGTTGCAACCTTCGCCAAACCCTTCATTACCATCGGTGGAGGTTTTAACATAGGTTTTTTTTTAATTTTCCTCAATATTGTAACACTAAAAGCCTCCACAAAAACCTCCACTAGAAGGTGTTGTCCTTGAAGTGATTCTTCATAACTTGCTTTGTTTTCTTATTGACCTTCTATGCATCAAGACACCACCTCAGGAGGACATTCTATTGTTACAGAGTTCTCCCCTTTCTTGGAAGTTCATATTTGGTGGTCTCTTCTCACTAGTTCACATTGTAGTTCAACATTATTCACCACATGGAGCTTCCCTTTGGGTTCACGATGCGTTTCGCCATGATATTTTCAATCAATTAAGCATCCATAATGTCGTCAAAACATATCATGAATTATATATTGTTTCAAAATATCAACTTTCACTTGTTGCAAATCACACTCATTGGATTTTTCAGCACCAAATGCAACAACACTTTCCCTCTCTCTTGAAAGCATTGGAGGACAATGCTTATGTTGTTTGGAGGAATGATATGGATTCTAGTTCTTAATTTTTAGTATATGTACTTTGCATTATTATTTTTATAGGAGAGTATTATTATGGTTTGAAGTTACGAAGCCTTTTTAGTTTCCAGTTTTCATGGAGTAGTTGAGATCCTATCTCTAACTATCTCTATTATTGTGTTTAGTTGTTAGTTTTTGGAATTTTGTTGAGATTTTATTTCTTAGTTTGTTGAGTTGGTTTTCTTCATGTAAAGCTATATAAGCTTGTGTTTTTGTTAATGAAAGGCAGCTAGAGTTTTTTAAGTCATGCTTTGGTGTTGCACTTTGCTCATGAGTAGGATTCTCCTACATCACACTTCTATGAGGAGGAAAGGGTGGGTGTATTGTCTTTAGTTTTGAGATAAAACAATTTTTTATTTGCTCTATCTTTCTCCATGATTCTCTAGAGATGTTACAGCCCCATTTTATTTCTTAGTCTGTTGAGTTGGTTTTTTTCATGTAAAGCTATATAAGCTTGTGTTTTTGTTAATGAAAGGCACCTAGAGTTTTTTAAGTCACACTTTGGTGTTGCACTCTCCTCATGAGTAGGATTGTCCTACATCACGCTTCTACGAGGAGTAAAATGTGGGTGTATTGTCTTTAATTTTGAGATTTTATTTATTTATTTATTTGCTCTATCTTTCTCCATGATTCTCTAGAGATGTTGCAGCCCCAAACTTCACAACCATATAAGATAACAAGAGTGAGGAGAATCTCAAAGAGGATTTTATTTTTATCCCAAAGCCAAGTGTCCACTTATTTGTAATTGTTTTCAAGCCCGTAATAAGATATTGGTGCAGGCTGGTTGTAAATTTATTCTACATACAATACTGATCGGTTGCAAATGGGTGGAGCTTCTCCTTAGTATCATAAGTCTAATATGATCGACACTTCAAAGTTTGAGTGCTTCACATGGTTTAGAAAGGTGGTCTATCACAAGTACAAGGGAGTCGTGACCTATCACCAATTAGTCAAATGAACGAGAGCCATTGATTAAAATGATCCAACGCTGTCTTTTAAATCTAGGCAATGGAGATGAAAACGACTTGGAATTTCAAAGGATTCCAGCAGGGGTTCAACGCCAACCAAGAAATAATTAAATTCTCTTCCTCAATTTGGTAAGGGATCGAGTCTTTAACTTGACCATTATCAAATTTGAAACCATAATTTACCAGTGCATGTTCATTCCCAAGATAAAGGCGTTTTAACCATCAAACATTTGCATCTAAATATGACACACTAATTGGACAACAATTCCAGTTCTCAAATGCATTGAAAAACATACTCAGAGGATTGACTTCATTCAAATCCACTCACAAATACATAGATGTATGCAGAGTAAGACTTCTACCAAAAACAAAGGCTTTTTATTTGCAATAAGAATCCAATTTCTTTTTAATTCATGTATTCAATAAGCATAGAGTATATTGTCCCGCTTTCAATACCTTCTCATTCCAAACTTTTACAAACAAAATACTTGCAAATGTATAAAATCCTAAAACCTAACTACATCCAAAACAATAAGGTCGATTATCTAGAAAATAGCAAAATCCTAACTACCTCAAAATGACTATTATAATCCAAGAGATACTAGCTCTCTTTTATTCAACTATCATAACCACCTTCTTGATAGCATACTAATAGTTAAATAAAAGTTAATAAAAATCCTAAATTAAAGGACTCAACTCCCATTTGTAACTGAGATTGATCTTCTAGAAATCTGTTTGAAGAATTTAACGATGCTCCTGCATCATATTCCCAAGGAAAAAAATATTCATGGACTCCCATCCATGAGGTCTTCAACTATACTGCGACTTTTCTCTAACATTGTGGAATTCATCCAAGATGCATCTTCAATTGGATGGACTCTCCATTTGATCAGTTACTCAAAGTATTCTTTGCCCCTTGTCCTCTTGCTCAACCTTTTGTCAAAAATCTTCTTAGGTACTAAAGACTCTGTTGCTGGAAATTGTTTCTTCCATGGACTCTGTCGCTCTTCTTCAATGACTTACGTTGTTTGACTTGCTTCACCTGCATGATAATGATACAAGTCTACAACATTAAATATAGGAGATATTCCTACATCTACTGGCAATTCTATCTCATATGCATTATCTAGAAACTTTCTTAGGATCCTGCAAGGTCCAATTTTCTTCAATTTTAACTTATTTTATTCTCTTTTTGGAAATCGATTGTTCCTTAGATGTGCTAACACCAAATCTCCTACTTCAAATTTCACCTCCCTTCTCTTTAAATCAGCCCTACCTTTATACTTAAGACTGTTGTCTTGTAAATTTTGCTTCACTTGCTCATGCAACTCATGCATAACAATAACAAAATCCTCACCATATGCACTTCTATTTTAAGCTTTCCCCAAGTCTCTTAGCTCATGAAACCCTCTAGGATGCATACCATACAGAATTTGGAAAGGACTCAAACCTGTACTTCTATTTGGAGAATCATTGTAGGAAAATTTTGCTTGAGAAAGTACACGGTTCCATTGTTTGGTACATTCTCCAATAAATCTCCTCAAGATATTCCCTAAGCTCCTATTGAATACCTCAGTCCTTCCATCAGTTTAAGGATGTAAGCTGAACTATAACTCAAATTTGTGTCCAACTTCTTCCAAAGGGTCCTCCAAAAAAATCCCCAAGAATCTGGTGTCTTTATTGGAGATGATGTTCTTGGGTAACCCATGTAGTCTTACCATTTATTTACAAAACAAGTTATAAACATTGTTAGCATCACTAGTTTTAAAATGGGGAATAAAATGGGCCATCTTTGAGAATCTATCAACAACTATGAAGATAGAGTTGTTACCTTTTTGTGTCTTTGGAAAACCCAACACAAAGTCCATATTCACTGAATCCCAAGGTCTATTTGGAATTGTCAAGGGTGTATACAACCCTACATTTCGACTCTTTCCTTTTGCATACTAATAGATTCTACACCTGCTAGCAAATTTCTGAACCTCACTCCTCATCTTTGGCCAATAATAAAAATGCTTTTGTTGTTCATATGTCTTATCATGCCCAAAATTCCCAGCTAGTCCTCCACTACACTTCTCCTTAATCAAATTTCACCTCATAGAACACTTGGGAATGCATAGTTGAGTATTTTTAAACAATAATCCCTCTTGTAGTATAAATTATGTCCATTTACTCCTATCCCTAACTATTGGATTTATGCATACATCATATGCTTCTTTGAAATCTACATCATGCTCATATATCTCTTTTAAAACTCAAATCCTATGACCTAAATTTGACCTTCTTGTATAATCAAACTCCTACTCAATAATTCTATTTGCTTGGCCATTAATATGTTTCAACACAAAAGTGAAACTTTGTAAGTATTCTACCCATTTGGCATGCTTTTGGTTCAGTTTGGGTTGTTGCATAATGTACTATAGAGTATGATTATCAAAATACAATACAAACATTAAATAATGTATCCACTTCTTGAGTGCTTGCACTACAACATACAACTCTTTATCATATGATGAATACTTTTGCTTGGCTTCATTCAATTCTTCACTAAATAAGCAATGGGATTTTCTTCTTGAATTAATACATCTCCTATGGCTACACCACTGGCATCACACTTCACCTAGAATGGCTTACTAAAGTCTGGTAACACCAACACATGCTTCTCCGTAATATTTTTTTTTCCAACTTCCACAGTCCATCTAAATGGCTACTTATCCTTCTTGATAGTTTCTATAATTGGTGCATTTATCCCACTTAAATTTCTGATAAATTTCCTATAAAAGCTTTCCAATCCATGGAAACTCCTTTCCTCAAAAACATTTATGGGAGAAGGCCAATATGTGATTGCTTTCACCTTTTCTGGATCCATCTTCAAACCCTCCCTGGATAAACAAAACCTAGATACACAAACTCTTCCTTCATGAATGAACACTTATTCAAATTAATAATCAATTTTTCTTATTGCAATTTCTTCAATACATATCTCAAATGTCTAAAGTGCTCCTCTCTAGACCGACTATATATCAAGATATCATCTAAACACACAATCACAACTTTTCCTATGAACTCTTTCAAAACCTCATTCATTAGTCTCATAAAAGTGCTAGGTGCATTAGACAGACCGAATGACATAACTCGCCATTCATACAATCCTTCATTAGTTTTAAAAGTTGTATTCTAATCGTCTCCTTCTCAAATCCTGATCTGATGGTATCTACTTTTCAGATCTATCTTGGAGAAATATTGAGCACCACTTAAACAATGTAGCAAATCATCTATACGAGGTAAAGGGAACCTGAACCCAATTGTGATCTTATTGATAGCTATGGATTCTGTACACATTCTCCAACCACCATCCTTCTTTGGGGTCAACATTGTAGGGACTGGACATGGACTCAAACTCTCCTCAATCAGTCCCTTATCCAACAATCCCTAAACTTGTTTTATGATCTCCTCATTCTCTTGTGGATTCATTATGTAGGCAACTTTGTCTGACAGATTTACTCTAGGGATCAAGTCAATATGATGACTTATACTCCTCATTGGTGGCAATTCATTAGGTAAATCATCAATAGTAATATCATTATACTCATTCAGCAGGTCCTGAATTTCTATTGGAAAATATGAAACAGTAGTGTTTGTAAGATTACTTTAGGATTGAAAATTGAAGCAAAAATTACCTCATCTTCCTCCATTTGTTGTAAAAATTATTTTCCACTCATCAACAACGCCTTTGGATTGTTATTCTCTGATGTGCTTTCATCTTGTATTCGTACAAGTGTGTGCTTTATACCATCCTTCTCAAGCTTATACAATTTATTTCTCCCATCATGCATGCCATTTCTGTCAAATTGCCATGGTCTTCCCAGTAGTATCTGACACACATCCATAGGCATCACATCACATATAACCTTGTCCTTGTAGCTACCCACTTGCATCTCTATTTCACATTGTTCATTCACTAATAATTGATGACCTTTTTGTAACCAAGACATATTATATGGCATTGGGTGTCTAGTCTTCTTCAAAGCCAACTTATCCACTACCTATGTAGACACTAAATTGTCTGTACTTCCACTATTAATGACCACATTACAACACTTACCTTTTACTTTGCAGATAGTTCTGAACAAATCCTTCCTTTGTATAGGTTCATTGATCTCCTTCATTAGTTTTAGTAACACCTTCTTTAGTAGTAAGGATTTCCCTATCTCATGCACATTTTCAACTACTGGTGTATTTGATTCCCCTTCCTCGGTTTAAGCAATATGAGCACCTCTTTGGCTTGGACCTTCATTTTCATGACATTCAAATGACTTGTGACCCAATTGGTTACATTTGTAACACCTATAGATAGTCTCACTACCTCTTCCACTACCTATTCCTATGGAAGAAGGTATTCTTCCTCTAGAGTGATCACCTTCTGATTATCCCTGCTAACTTGAGCTACCAGCTCCATCTTTCTGTGTTATGAAATTACCTCTACCAGTCTATTGTCCTTTCCCTCTGGCGGCATTCTTTCCTTTGCCACTTTTCTTCCTCATCAAATTTTCCTCAACCTTCAAGGCAAATTGATAAGCCTTGTCAACATTATTGGGGGATGGCATGCTCATTTCATATTGAATATCCATTCTAAGACCATTTACATATATAGTTGTCCTTTCTACAGTATCTTCTACATACCCTACTCTCATGTTTATCCTATAGAATTCATCTATGTATTCTCTAGCAGTCATTAATCTATGCTTAAGATTTTGCATTTGTCTAAAGAAAGAAATTTGATAATCTTTAGGTAGAAATTTACCTCTAAGCTTAACAACCATTATGTCCCAGCTATTAATCTTCTGCTTTCCTTTCCTTTTCCTTTCTGTATACGCACTAACTCACCATAAAGCTGCATGTCCCTTCAATCTGGTAACAACAAAATTTACTTTCTTCTCATCACCTGTCTCTTCATACTCGAAGAATTTGTCCATCTCATTGATCTAGTCAATCATCTCTTCAGCATCCAGACTACCATAATAAGTAGATGTCTTTGACTTTGGTCTTGTATTGGCCCCAAGCACTAACCTCAACATCTTAATCTCTGCAGTTTCCTCTGCAACTTCCCTCTCTTCTTCTGGAGATACTTCCTCTGGTTCACTGACATCTCCAACATCAGGATTTCTTTGTCTACCATTTTCAATGGCTTCCAGTCTAGCTTGCAGTCTAATGATTTCCTCTTCTAGTCATGCATTTGTTGTTGGCCATCCTTTCCGACCTCTTCCGCCGATTCTAAGGGCCATGACTTGTCACAAATAATCACACACAATGTTGTTCTTGCGATACCACTAATGGTGCAGACTAGTTGTAAATTTATTCTACATACGATACTGAGAGGTTACAAATGGGTGGAGAATCTCCTTAGTATCATAAATCTAATATGATCATCACTTCGAAGTCTAGGCACTTCGCATGGTTTCGAAAGGTGGTCTATCACAAGTCCAAGGGAGTCGTGACCTATCACCAATTAGTCAAATGAACCAGAGCCATTGATTAAAATGATCCAATAGTTTCTATTAAATCTAGGCAATGGAGATGAAAATGACTTGCAATTTCAAAGGATTCTAGCAGGGGTTCAACACCAACCAAGAAATAATTAAATTCTCTTCCTCAATTTGGTAAGGAATCGAGTCTTTAACTTGACTATTATCAAATTTGAAACCAGAATTTACTAGGGTATGTTCATTCCCGAGATAGAGGCGTTTTAACCATCAAGCATTTGCATCTAAATATGACCCATTAATTGGACAACAATTCCAGCTCTCAAACGCATGGAAAAACATACTGAGAGGATTGACTTCATTCAAATCCACTCACGAATACATAGATTTATGCAGAGTAAGACTTCTACCAAAAACAAAGACTTTTTATTTGGAATAAGAATCCACTTTCTTTTTAATTCATGTATTCAGTAAGCATAGAGTATCTCATCCCCCTTTCAATACCTTCTCATTCCAACCTTTTACAATCAAAATACTTGCAAATATATAAAATCCTAAAGCCTAACTACATCCAGGACAATAGGGTTGATTATCTAGAAAATAACAAAAGCCTAACTACCTCTAACTGATTGTTACAATCCAATAGAGACTAGCTCTCTTTTATTTGACTATCATAACCACCTTCTTGATAGCATACTAACAATTAAATAAAAGTTAATAAAAATCCTAAATTTAGGGACCCAACTCCCATTTGTAACTGAAATTGATCTTCTAGAAATTAGTTTGAAGAATTCAACAATGCTCCTACATCAACTATCCACCCTCCATTTATCATTTTCTCAGTGCTTTAGTTCTAATTAAGTTTGCGATGAAGATCGATTCCGAGAAATTTGTATGAAGTCATTTACTCCAAGTTGTTGCCATATACAAAATTAGTGTAAAGTGATATTTTGGATTTTTTATCATAACCTTTGTTTTGTCAATGTTAATGATCATAGCCATACTAAAGCAAAAATCCTCAAGAATTTTTAGTTACTTCTTGAGATCATAAGGACTCCTTTGCCATAAAAACTATATCAATACAATAAAAAAGAACATTGATGACTTACCAATTAGAGTCATGACGACACAACATACTTCTTCCAAACAACTAAATCTGAAAATTATTTTTAAAAAATATTTATTTTTTATAACATAAATTGGAAATCAAATCTTTATCTTCATTTTAAAACACAAATTTATAAAATGTTAACATAATATTAAATTTTATTACTATTACTAAAAATATTAAAAAATGTTTGATTTTTTTTTTAAATTTAAAATAGGTTTTTTTTTTTAATTATTTTTTAAGTAAGAGAAATAAAACAAATAAATATTAAAAAAATGTTTCCGTAGTGTTTCTAAGGAAATTGGAAATTGAAATTTTTAGAGTTTAAGGCAAAGTCAAAAGTCAACAATTGGCTTTTTAAGGAAGCAAGTAGCTTACAAAGTGGGATTTATAATAGTTACATTTATAATTTATTATGTAAAAACACAGTAGAAACATTAATGATTGATTGAATACATGACAATCAACCCCAAAGTAGCCATATGAAAAGTGGGGTAGTATCAATCTCCAAATAAAAAAGGATATGCATACAAAGGAAATGATGATAATAGGTGGCTCACTTTTATCTCAAGTTCAAATTGAGAGAGACTTCAACGTTAAAAAACAACCCATTACATGACATCATATGATGTGTACCTTGGGAATACTATACCCTATCAACATTCGACTAGGGCCATCTTTATGTAGGGCATATATTCCATTGTGGCCATGGGCCATCTTTGTATAGGGCATATATTCCATTGGGCCATGGCATGTTTGATAAGCCTCGGTAGAAAAAAATAAAGTTTTAAGTTGAAATGAGCCAAGCCAGTCCACCTAAGAATTACAAATGCATAGAAATAGTGAAGGACTTTGCATGTCATAAAAAGCAGGTTTTATGTTGGTCTAAATATGTCATTGGGTTTGATTTTGATTGGTTAGTTAAATGGGATACTGATCTTCAATTAAGATTTAGATTTGAGTTTCTTAAATCAAATAAGTTTAATATATTAATAAATATTTTTAATTTTTAATTTTATTAATGAAATATTAAGATATTTAACCTACAAGAATTTAATATAATAAAAATAAAGATATTAATTTTAAATTTTATTAATAATTTTGATTCATAATTATGTAATTTTTTTTTGTTTAAGTTGATTAAAAATTATTGATAAAATAGAAACATCTTGAATCATATTAACTCATATATGTATTCAGCTAGTTTTGTTATTTAAGAATAAAAAAGTATTTATTTTAATGGTTACCCATTACTCAATTCAATGGATCAAGTCTATAATCTTGTTCTCAATGCAACCACATCAACCCTTATCATAAATGGTTGTCATTTATTTCTCATTCATTCGATTGGTCAACACACATCATAAATTGTCATTAATTTATATCATTCCTTTTGTTTGTTTACTTTTTAATTTATTATTGTACTTATTAATTTCAGTGTTAAATATAACTTCTATCATAATTAGAAATCTCATTATTTTATTTCACTTTAATAAAAATGTCATCCTTCTCCTACCTTATTGACTCTTGAGCCAACAGATTTTCATTGCTTTTGAATAACCCATTTAGTCAACATAGATAGGTAACAGCCATAAAGTTGTTGGGATTCATATGGGTGAATCTCAAGCTATTCATCCAAACACATCTATATAATGGAAATATAACCTTATTTTATGTTCAAAGGTACATCTCTAGAATAAAAATATAACCTTATTCTATGTTAAAGGCGTACTTGAAGTTTTGACATTAAATTATTAATTTATTTAGAAGTAGGTTAATTGTGTAGTATTTTGGGGGGGGGGTATTTGACGATTTAATAAGTTAAAATTTTAATCATTTTGGAATTTTAATTGATTTTTCAACTTTTTATTAATTTAAAATGGATCAATTTTTTTTTAATAAATTTTATTTGGATTATGTAAAATTTAAACTATGTTAAAATTTAATTTTTTTTTTTATAAATTTAAATTATATTAAAATAAAGTTTGTATAAGTTAGTTTTTCACAGGAATGTTTAGTGAGTCATTTTATTAAAACTTAAAGACTAGATTATACTGATAAATAGTTAGCAGAAATATTAAACCAAATCTTAAAGTTCAAAGTCCTATTATAAACAAAGACCTCACAAGCGAGGGTAGATAGCTAAATTAAACTTTGGCAATCAACAGATGCCAATTATAATAAATAGGTCTATTGAACAAAAAACAAAACATAACCGAATGACTTGAGTATGAAGCTAGAACCGAAGCCGAGCTATGTATCATCAGGAATATGGATGAGAGGAGAAATGTGCTTCTTATCATTTTGGCCATCGTCCTTCAAACTAGAAGCCTCTCTTGGATGAGATGAGCTGGGTTGCCGTCAAAAGATGAGACGAGGATCAGATTGGTTCACAAGGTGCTTGTTGAAGACTTTCTCGGTTAGGGACAAGTAAGGGCATTTAGCTTGGCATCGAAATCCATTTGGGCTTTAGCCATACAATAGAGCCATCCCTCCATATGGTCCATCCTAGCATCCATACTAATTCCTTGAGTATTCTCCAACATACGGCCCTCGGCACTGTCTGTGATAGCTCAGCCAAGCAACGTCTTGGTGTACTAGAGGAGAGAAAGGTTTTGATATACTTCGTCTCCTGAGTGCAGGTGGAGCCCAAGTCTTCAATGAGTTGACTCAGGTCCTCAATTAGCCTCTTCGAAGTAGGACGCGCAGAGCTGCCTTGAATATGGGTTTCCATGTCTTGAATACAACGACATGCAGGGGAAGGAACCACACGGGAGTAAGAGGCTCAAACTTTCTTTTGTTCACTTAACACTCGAGGCATATGGGAGCGGCGAGGATCAACTGAGGTCTTGCGTTCCATTTTCTTAGTCCTGACCATGTTTGAGAACTAAGTTGAGTTCGTGTGAGACAGAGGCTAAACAACATAGCGAGAGATGAGTCCCCTGCAAGCATGGTTGAAAGACCTTATGGGGAGAGTATTGGCATAACAATGATTACAATTGTTCTGAGAGCTATAAGAGCGACCATTCCTTTGCATCAGCTTTGGAGACCAACCATCCTCCCAGCTTAGGCTTGTACAAGAGAAAGATGCGACAACAAGGATCATGATGACTAGATTGATGGCAGATGAGTTCAAAGACATGATGAGCTGGGTGTGGTACTGTCTCATGGGGAAAATGATCCTTCTTTCCAAAAATCATTCCTCTAATATCTAACCAATGTGCTACCTGGTACTATCGAGCAAGGTGACCATCAAATAGAGACCCACTCGAGCTAATTTTAAGATCTCCCTTCATCATGCAAAACAACGAAATGACATTAGACATCCAATGTACATAAATTTAATCAAACTTATTTGTTTAATTTAATTTTTTTATTATTTAGAAACAAAATCTTTTATTACAAAATTAACTTCATTCTTTTTTTACATTTAACTTCATTTTTTTTTTTATATACACTGAAACACATCTTTCAGTGTATATTTTTTTTCCATCTTACTCATCATAATAAGTATTTCAAAGAAATTTTGTGGATCACATGTGTCTATTCCTTTTCCATCTTACTCATCATAATAAATATTTAAGAGAGTGAAGAATATTGATGTCATGAACGAGTGAAGTATATTGATGTGATTTTGGTATAAGTTCACATGTCTTTTTGTTAGGCTAATGTAGTCAAAATTCCTGTAATATTATATTAAGAGTTAAATAATATAATTAATGTAGTCAAAATTCCCGTAGTATTATATTAAGAATTAAATTATATAATTTAATATAGACTACAGTGTAGTCTACATCATATTTATGTTTTTCATTTTTAATAATAATAATACCGAGACAAAAAAAGTTTATCTAAAATATTTCAAAGAGTGAATTATATTGATGTCATGAAAGGGTGAAGTCTATTGATGTGATTTTGGTGGTGAAGTTTATTGATGTGATTTTGGTATTAGTTAGCATGTCTTTTTGTGAAGGTAATATAGTCAAATTTCTTGTAGTATTATATTAAGAAGTAAATTATATAATTTAATATGTACTATTTATTTAATAATATTATTAAGATAAAAAAATTATTTAAATAAAATTATATAAATTCAAATTTAATATTAAATTAAATTTAAATTTAAATCAATAAACTTATGATAAAATTCAATATAAATTTTTAATATATCAATTATAAGAATAGAACCAAGTAAGGAAGATAATTCCATTCTAAAATTACTCAAACCAAATTTAATTGAGAGTACATTAATATAAATATATTTTGTTTTCAGCAGAAAATTCACCTTCCTGTTATTCCGAAGGAATCAAGGAAGGCTAACAACGCACGGGAAATTTCAACAAACTTCCTCACATATCGTGGAAATTAATATAAATATATATGACTTAAATAAAAATAGAAATGAGTATAATATTTTGAATATATACACATTATTTATTACAATAATGTATATATGTTTTTAATGGTGAATAGATTTGATATAGCGAAATTTGTGGTTGTGAAAAATAAATAGGAAAGTTGTATTCAACTAAAAGAAAAAATATCATTATTCATTCAAATCCTATTCTAAGTTTATATGAGTAGTCTAGGTAGACGTGTATACTATCTTACAAATTCAAATAACAATATTATTACTATTATTTGAAAAAACATTATGATTTTTATTTTTTATTTTTTTTACAATGACAGATAACGAGCTTTTATATAAAAAGAGAAACGATATTACAAAAAAATGGGAAGACTGATCCCAAAATTGGAGAGCTGTCATGAATTCTAGCTCTTCACAATCCAGTCTTGGAAGATCATACATATACCCTATTCTGCGATAACTGTAAACTCTTACAAACTTGCCTAGAAGAAAACTACAGGAGAAATACATAACGTGGAGAGAAACATTGAACTAGCTGATCCTTAGCTTCTACATGCCTAGCAAAAAGAGACATATCACAAAAGTTATGAGAAGACACAGAAGAGCAAAGAGTTCGAGACAATTGAGAGTTCCAAAATTAACAAGTTACTAGTGAGCATTCTTCTCCTTGTTCCCAGCCACAACTGCGGCTTTATCATCAACAATTCCTTGAAAGACATTGGTGTTGTTCTTGATATCAGACTTCATGCCATCAATCTTTGCTTCGACAATTCTGAGACTGCTGTGCAGAGACCTAATTTGGGTACTTAGATCCATCGAACAGGGGCAACTGTTCTTAAAATTCCCCGCAAGAATGTCATAATACTCCTTTAGCTTGCTGCTGCTGCTGTGGACTTCAAAATTCGTGATTTGAACAATAGTGAAAAGGTGGGATATGGATATTTTAAGATCTGAGTTCTCACCTCTGAGCCAACGGACTTGTGTTTCCAGCTCCTTCAATTACGAATGGACCTCGGAGGTCGGACTGTCCAGCCCACGAGGAGACCCCAAATTATTGAAACCACTGCTATCACTTGCTAAATGCGCCCAATTCATGCCATTGCTCGGCTCATCATTTATGGAGTGACCACAAACAGCAGGCTGTGCAGAACCACCAATTTTCTGCCCCTACACCACTTCGAGAGCTGAAACATATCTTTGCAAACCAACACCCCCCGAATGGACCTGGAGATGTTTCTTGCAGTGAAGGCATTGCAATGCAGGGAGATTCAGACCGACATTGAGATTATCTTCCTCCATATTAAACTTGACAACAATAACCCAACTCTTAGCATGAAAGGAACCCTGCAGAATGCCAAGGATATCACCCTCGAGCGAAATATATGCTGGAGGTTCCTCGGTACACAGTCTCAATAACTTCCTGCATGAGAGACAGGTGGAATCAGCATGTGGAGGCCTCCAAGGGCACTGAGAGTACACGGGAAAGGATCGAGGAGGAGTGTAGGATCCCAAAGAGATCTTGCCATAACGAAAATTCAAATTTGAAGTGGAACTATAGTTCATAGGGTTATAACATTGTTTATCCCATGCAGAGGAGAAACGCCTATTTAATGCAAACTTGATTTTCATCAGCCAACCTGGAAGGGGGCTTATGGAACCCAGTTGATGTCAAGGTCTTGACCATTGCTGATCGAGATTCCACAATCCAAACCAACACCTAAATTGGCCATGAGGTTTGCTTTCTGGTTATTATTCCTCGAGACGTGAAGAAAGTTGATAGAGTTGAAGTCTTTAGCCAAGTAAATGAAGAGATGATGGAGCTTAGAGACGGGTTTTCTACGTTTTTTGGCCATAGTTCTAGCTTCCCTATTACCAGCATTGAGCCTCCAAAGGCCATGAGATCCTTGATATCTTCATTCCGTGCGATTTCCATTCCTTTGATCAATGCGAGCCATTCCGTATCATTATTTGTCCTCTTGCAGATTCCCCAAGCAAAGTCTTTCACCTTATTTCCCTCATAGTCGATTAGGACTCCTCCCGCACCTGCCAACCCAGGAAAAAACATTATGATTGTTAAGGTTTATACAAACTATAAATTCTATCGAGATGGGACCACTTCGGCCTTCACTGTTGTGTCTTCATTATGCACTTCGATTGCCTAATATGTAGGGTTGACATCTCCTATAATAGCTTCCACGACCAAGTTAGGAGTGCATTGAGCTAATGGGTATCCACCATAAGTCTAAGAGAAGCCATTCAACAAAGGTCTCCAATTGATACATGAGCTGTAGGAGGAGGGTGGACTACCTCCTTGGGAATATTTAGATGTTCAGAAATAATCATGAAGGTGGAGAATTTATTCTTTACTTCCATCAATTCCAACAACTAGGACACAATATCTATGGCATAATCATCCTAGATTTAGTTCTTCACCCTTAGCTTTAGCTCACATTCCTTCTGCATCAATACGACATAGTGGTGGAATTCATGACCCTACTTTGGGCCTCTAAAACCTCTTTTTTGCACCTCTAGAAGCCGCATTGAACCTCTTGGAGGCCACATAAAACACACCACCTCTAACAACAATGGTAGTGACCCATGCTAATAGAAAGAAGAGGCAAGCATCCTGTGAATAGAGGTAGAACAAAGAGCCACCAAAGTTCAACCTCTACACAAGCTGGGACTCTTCCAAGTCCCATTGCCTCTGATTTCTAGGAGCCAATGGCAGATACATAAACCACAACAACATGCCCTTCCAAAACCCTCTCCATATTAAACCCACATTCAAATGCTTGCATGCTTGGAGTGTTGTTCTTCAATTCGCACACGGGAGAGGGGATGGACTAGTAAGAAGCAAACTAGAGTATTAACTTCTTGTGATTTCCAAGATGCATGAGTGGCATTGGAATTTGGAATTTTTTTATATCATTAATGCATGTATTATGGGAGGGGTACGAAGGACGATGCCCCATTAACCTTTACAAGGCCAACCCTAAGTTGCACACTAATGTTGACTTAAACATCCACCAATGCATTATATGTTCTTAATACTTGGCAAACGATTTTTTTTAAGCATTGACTTAGTGTAATGATCATTTGTGTCAACCATGACAATTTAGCCTACTTCAAAGGATGTTGTTGAATGTCCTTTAGTAGGTTAAGGCCTTGAACATCCACTAATGCATATACGTTCTCAATACTTAGCAAAATTATTTGTTTTGAAACATTGACTTAGTGTAATGATCATTTGTGTCAACCATGACAACCTAGCGTGTTTCAAAGAATTCTGTTAATGTCTTTAAATTAAGACCTTAGCAAAGCCTATACTTTAATGTTGGATGTTATCCCTAACCTCATATATATTCGGAGTTTTTGACTTTCAAAATTGAAAATTAATTTATGATTATTTAAAATTGGTAGAAATTTAAAAATATTATACATTAAAAATAATACTTTTTAAATAAAAAATTATTATTTACATCACTACTTTGAAATTGATAAAGATTTAAAAACTTTATAAATGATTGTTTAAATTACTTACGAATGTTTTTTTTTTCATTTCTAGCTTCTTTTTCACTCATTCACAAAATAATGAAAAGAGTTTTTTTTTTTTTAAAAGATGGTTCACCATTTGTTAAAGGGTTACATCTATCGAGAAATTAATCACCTTCGTGCTATTCAAAGGAATCAAGGAAAGCTTGAAAAGACTCAACAAGAGCATCATGTCACTTACAGGAATCAAACCTAGGTGGGGAGGGAAACAATCTTTCCTTCCAACCACCCAAGCTACAACCAATGGACAAGACAATGAAAAAAGTTATCTATCTTAACAACACACTAAAGTACATCTTAAATATATGTTCAAATGAAGTTATATTAATAACTATTATTATTAATTTATTATTAAAAATAGCGCAATATAATTAAGTCGATGATCATGGGCAGCCACATTCTGACTGTCCATGATAAGACCTAGACCGACCCCAACTAAATAATGTCAATATAATACTCGAAATTCAATGCTCATCTATTTATTTTGGCTTGGCATTCCGGTCTTTGACATTTTTCCTTTTTAATAAAGGGTATAAAACAAAAGAGAAAACCTTGCATCAGCTGTTTGGAAGATTACGATCCAGAAGTGGGTGGATGATATTCAATTCCTGCTGTTTAGTCGATTCTTCACATTGGGTAGTGTGAGCTGTAATGGAGTTGTTGGGATATCATAAATTGGTTGGGTCTCCTTCTTACAAGATTTCATCTATCGTAGGATTCCTTCAAGATGCTGTCTGAACAAGGCCATAAACCAGCAGTCAGGCCGGATTTGATGTTTCCATGATATTTTATGCAATGGTGACCCAAATGTAAGACTCTTGGCCCACATGCGAAAGAATTTCGTTTCAAGGATTTGGTGACATACTCAATGTGTATATTGTAGACCAGGACGTATACACAGTGGCTGTTGAGCTTCGACAGTGAAGCGCTAGTAAAGTCTTCATGACCCAAATACAAGAGGTTTGAACCCACATGCCCCCATTCTCATTTTCAGTATTTGGATGTATATGCAGAAGGCTAAGTAAATATACATGACATATTCAGTGGCTATTGACATACAATGAAGCACTAATCAAGTGGCTGTTGACATACAATGAGGCACTTATCAAAGACACAGGGAAGGACAGGCTGCTACAGTGTTCCAAGCAATTATTCAACCTCTTGTCTTGTAGGGAACCAACAAAAAAATATATGAACAAAGAATTTGAATACATATATATATTGTGAGCCATGATTGTCTTACTTTTGGGTTGATTTGACAGGGACCATTGTAGACTTTGTGATCCAATAAAGTAGTGAAACTGAAAAGGGGATCCAAACAAAGGCATAGATTGATATCAATTACACAAGATAGCAGAATTTGGAGCAGGGAATGAGCAGAGGATGAATGCTACCATCGTATGTCAATTACACAAGATAGCAGAATTTGGAGCAGGGAATGAGCAGAGGATGAATGCTACCATCGTATCAGGTGCCTAATCTTGCCTTAGCAGGCCTTGAAACCAGGTGGATATACGCAACATAAATGGGTATTTGGTTTGTCATTCTGGGAAGTATATACTGTCCAAGCAGGCCTTAAAATCATGTGGCAACATTCAAGACAAATGAGTATTAGCGTTGTCGTTTTTGTTATTCTGGCCTTTTTGGGTTCATGGCTGCCTCAGGTCTTCTCGCTTAGAGCTTTCTCCAACATTGCCCAGAGCACAAGGCAGTGCAATGAAAGCTGTGGGAATTTCTCAATTCCGTATCCTTTCTATATCAATTCAAGGCGTTGTGGGAGGGATGGATTCATATTGCAATGCCATAACAATACTGTGAAGATTGAAGTGAACAAGCTTTACTATAATGTCGTCAGTTTGTTATCAGATGGGATTATCATCGATCCTCTCCGATCTTCTTGTTCCAAAAATCTCAAGGACTTCAATATCAAAGGCATGAGAAATTATGCAATTTCCGTCAACAACTTTGTACAGTTCTCTGACTGCAAGAACACGACACATTGTTTGCTGAAGTGCAATATTCCTATGCAGAGCCGCAATGAACAGTGCATGTTTGACAGGACATGCTGCTATCCCCTTTTGAATGAGACAATATGGCACATTGGAGATGATGACTTTGCCCAATTCTCCCGTTTGCAGTGCCAAAGTTTCATTAGCTGGGTACTCACGCCATCATTGACCAGTTTGGATGCAGTGTATGGGCTAAAGCTGGAGTGGGGTATTCTGGGCACTTGTGATGACGTTCACTGTGACCCCGATGCGGTCTGTGAACACGGGGTAGCTTTAAAAAAAAGTGTGAGGTGTACTTGTAAGCCTGGCTATGAAGGGGATGGGTTTGTTCAAGGCACTGGATGCGTAAGAGGTACTGTTCTTGGGGACTTCTTCATTTTTATTTTGGTTGTAAAATTATCTGTTTCCATTGATTGAAATCCTGGACTATCACTCATTTATGAATTATCCTTTGTTTGTCTTTTACCTGTTACATTGAGCTCTCTCTCTCTCTTGAGTAATTTCCATCCTATCCCCTCTTCATGTCCAACTGAACGAAAGGAAGTTTGCCAAGGTGTGGAAAGCTGCTGTCTTTCAAATTTTATAGCCTTTGCTGTATAAATCCATTGAGAAGATGATAAAAAATTTCCAGGCATTTGTTGTTTTCGCTGATCCTTACCTTGGAGCCTGCCTTTTCCTTCCCACAGAAGACAATAACGTATTAATGTGCCAATCCACCATGTTCCTAGTTTCAGTACGTCTCTAATCTGTGAATTTGGATAAAGTTGAACTATTCTTTATTGATTTGGTCAATTTGTAGAAAGCATGAAAACTAGTAACAACCTTCAACAGAGACTAGTATCTAGTAGTTATATATTTTTGTACTTTGGCTTCGTTGATTTCCTAGCTATTTGATAGGTCAAAGTTTGTTCTTTTATATGACAGCATTTCTGATATTGATCTCAAAAGGAGAAGTCATGTATGCTTATAAGGCGGGGTTGAATAGCAAAGATCTAAGTTCTTGTACCATGTAAATATTCAAGAATTTCTCACTCAAAAAACGTTAGTTAGGGCCTCCAAAATTATTGACCTATTCTATCATATCCTAGACAACCAAGCTTCCCTTTAGGAGAATTTGAAACAACCAAATCCTTTGGTGCATATCCCAGGATAGCAGATCTAACTTTGGTTTTGTACCTAGTACTCGAATACATTTCTGTTAATCCAGCTAATTAGATGAGTGTCTAACTTTTGTCAAGTGAGGACTACACAATAAATGGGCTGTTCAAACTTTGACGCATAGCACCTTAAGTGTCCAATGTCCATGTACTTTGTGGAACTCTGCACTATGTAATTAGGTCTCCAGTGTGGCTAAGCATTTGCAAAACCTATTAATGCTATCTGATGATTTCAGCTGATACTGCAATTTCTCTTCAGATCTGAACACTTATAAAATATAGAATTGTTGTCAACTCAAATTTGATTTGGCAAATGGAGTAGAAAATTGACTTTCCGTTGAACTCATTTTTGAATTCAATACAGAAAGGAGTATTTCTGTCTTTCTCTAAAAATGTAATTGTGTGTCATGCACATTGACAATGTTGTTACTTGTTAACAATAGAATTTATAACATAGACAAACATGTTACCTCACTGCACATGGCTTTCCTCTTGTATTTGAATTTTAGATTTCAACAACAAATATCAATTTTATTAATTTGTAGCACACTGATTTCTTTCCTGTTGGCTGTTAAGAAACAGTTCCCCATGAGAAATGCATGTTAATAGTGCAAAAAATAATAGCAGATATTACTGGTGACAGGACTACAGTGAGAAGTGTGCTGTATATTATGAGTCATGACACCCTTGTCTTTTATTATGCTTTTAAGTGCAAAGCCTGTTCAGTTATTTTGGCACTTGTTCCCAGTGCGTTTTCTAAAATTTTAGGAAAGAATTCAGAGGCCAAGTACCATAAGGGAAATTTCTGTGTTCCTTACAGGTCAGGTCTAGATTGGTTAGTAGGCATGGCTTGGATGAATTTCCTCCAGGAGATAACAGTGTTGAGACTTGAGAGGCGGTAATAGACAGTCCAAATAAGTACTGGTTTTGGAAGTCCAAATAAGTACTGGTTGTGGAAGATTTCGTGTATCTGAAATTGATCATAATGGTCCAGAGTTGTCTTCTAGATTTTTGGCTCTGATTGGCTTTTCTGTCATGTCAAGAGAGTCTAAAATCAAGATGAGTCATTTAGATCAGTGATGTTTGGGTGTCAAAATCTAGAGATACACATTTATGTCCCATTAATAATATTGGTATAGATTACAGAAAATCCTTACAAGCTTGGGAGAAAAGTTCTGTCATAACTGGAATTAACATACTTAGTAGACTCAACCTTTCCAATTTTAGGGCTTAAAATTAGTTGTTGCATTTCCTCCTTTTATCAAGGTTCTTTCTTTTTTCTCTAAATCATGTATAGCTGAAGATGGTAGGTACTTCCGAACGATGGCATCAGTTTCCTTGATGCATCTTTTGTCAGAATATTCTTCCAGTTCAACAACCACCTTGCTTCTTAAACTTATCATGGGGGTAAATAGGACTGCATGGTGTGCTGTACACGATCTTTTAGCACTGAAAATTTTGGTTAAATTGTATCCCAGGAGACCTCACTCATGGAATAGTACTGTCAACATGTCCATGGTTGCAACAACATCACTATTCTTGGATTACTCTAAAGATTCCTCTCGACTGAGCCACTGGTTTGTCCTACAACCTTTAATCAGGCTATTAATGAAGAATTTTTTTATCACTTCTAGGCCAAGTCACATGGCTTTACTGTAGTGGGTTGATTTCCATCAGAACAGTGTTCCAATGAATCACTTGTAAACCAACCCGTACATATTGGGAAGTCATCTTGAACCTACTCAATCCCAAGCCAATTGAGCTCTCAAAAGGTGATGTGCCAGCACCGATCGAACATTTGAATGCTGTTGTGAAAGGTCTTGGATAATCACATTTTTTTTACTCACAAAGGTTGTCCTTGGATTACACAAACAAAGTTCAAAAGCCATTTGATTTGGATTTTCATTTGTTTAAACCCTATTCTCCTTAGTTTTGAGTCTTGACTAGATAAACTGGCTTGGAGCATCATGTTTGCTCTATTCCTTTTTTACGATTGCATTAGAAGATTTCTGAACTGAAGTGTTAATCCATCCTTTTTGCATATTCACCTTGTATTTCAACTATCCAAGGTAGTTGGATATGGCTGAAGAAAAAGATTAGGATTTCCTTAGGTTTTGAAGAAAGGGCAGAAGATTGTGTTAGTGAATTTCCTTGATTGTATTATTTATAGCATTCAAGAATCTTAAATTAAGGCCTTGTACCTTGCTGAACCATTTTTGTTGTGTTGGGGACAAACTTTGCTGATTAGAAAATGCCAGACTGTTAGAGGCTTTTCCTCGGTTAGTATTTGCTCCATGTTCACAGGACATGGGCAATGGATACCATTTCTTCCTTGCAAGTTGGCAAGCTTTTTCTTATATCATCTAATATGTGAAACACAATATAGCATCCTTACTGCATTAGAACAATTGAGGATGTTTCTGGTGCATTGCATTCATGTGAGGCCAATTCACAAAATTCAAGCATTTTCAATACTAGGATTGTTGTTAAATCCTGGTTAAGCTATTGAAAGACACTTTTCAGATTTTGATTTCCACAAGAAGATAGTATTGTTTTCATTTGTTAATGATAGGTGTCACGCTTAGATGTAGCAATTCGATCATGTGCTTCATTTCGTTAATCCCATTTGTCCTTGAAGAATATTTGCAATTTTTGCATTGTTTATTTCCTTTATCAATAGGAACATTATTTTTCTGCTAGCTTACAAGGTGGATTAAAGGTGGATTTTGTGATGTGGCATTCTGGTTTCTTATTGGTATTCTCTGGGCTTTGGGTTTCTTAGACTCAGCTCTTTCAGATCTTTGTAAACCTTCCCAAACTGACTGTAAAGAATACTTCCAAAAACTATTTTGATCAACCTCAGTTCCTTTCAAATCTGATTCTGATTTAGTTCTAAACAAAGGTCTTTCACTTATATCAACATTTTCATCATTTAATAACTCTTCTTGAAAAATAGGAAAAGAGTTTATTGTTTGAGAAGTACCTTCCTTTTCTTTTCCTTTGTTCTTTTTCAGGAGTCTTTCTGGACTTTCTACACCGGAGAACAATTGTGAATCTGGATTTCCCCTAGTAGGGATTCTTCTGGAAGCCACAATGTCTTTTCTTGGAGTCACCTTTTTAAAACTGAAAAATCTGAACGTGAAGTCGCCAGGGCAAGATACAACCAACTAAAAATATCAAACTTCTTTGCCCACTGAAATTTGACTGCAATGTCGTTCTTCCCAGGGAAAATGCAACCTTCGTTCCCCGGCAATGGCGCCAAAATGTTATCACTCAGATTTTACCCTTTGGTTGTGTAAGGATAAACCTAAGGTAACAACCTTTAGGAGGGAAATTAGCCTTTTCCCTACTAGAGAGGTCTCTCTAAAAAATGTGTAAATGGCTAAGGATAATGACTGGGATTTTTCAAAATAAGTATGTGGTTGAAATTCACACAAAAATCATTGGGCATGGAATCGAAACTATGAAATTTATGGACCAGCAGATAAACAACATTACAAGCTTCTTCCCAAATGATTTATAGTTTACTGCCAAAAGTTAGAGAGTTAACAAGTTCAGATGTTACTTTAGTAGCAAGAAGAGATATCAAAGAAAATACTTTAAATCTGGCAGTTTCGACTGAAGAAAAAATGACCGAGATAAAGGTTAATTTGAAAAAAATAACAGTGCCTAATAAGATCCAATTACACAAGCAGATAGGAGAGGTGATATATGAGGATTTTGTACAAGCAACCTTGAAAGTTGCTAAATTGGAAAATATTGTAAATAAAATGGAGAGTCAGTTAAAGCAAGAAAGATTGGAAAATAAAGCTCACCAACAAGAAGTCAAAAAATTACCATTTGACTTGATTGCGAGTGATGGTGGAGGTAAGGCAAACAAACAATTGTTGATAGAGAAAGATAATATGATTCAAGCATTACAAAAGAAGATGAAGATTCCAAACACTCAGTTAATCCAAGCTCCTGAAGAAACAAAGCTAGAGCAAGAAAAATAAGCTTTATCCAAAGAAATCAGTGATAATAAAGCAGAATTATTAAAATTTGCTGAAAATGAAGCAGAATGGGAGAAAGACAAAATAAGTTTGAAAAGTCAAATTGAAGATTTGAAAGGAAAGCTGACAGTTTTGGCTCAACAAAAATCAAATACCAAGCAGGTGAGTGAAGAAACTAATACAGCTGACCTCGTGCAATCCATGTCCCAAGTGACTCTTAAAGAGGTAGAAATTAAAGAATTGAAAGAAGAGAAGCAGAAGTTAGAAGAGTAAAATCAGAAGAAAAATGAAGAGATAAAGGGATTGCAGAACAAAAATAAAGAGTTATTTGATACGAATCAAAGGTTCACTTCCCAGGTGATTGGGCAAGTCCCAATGCAGGGATGTAAACATATGATTTGGGATATTATTATTGAGAAAGTTACCAATCTCAGACCTTATTTAAATTCTGTAAGAACAAAAGAAAAAAGATAGAAGATACTTTAAAGAATTGTACAGCAGTAAGAGAAACTTTAAGCAGAAAACCAAAAGAAACAGCTAGAAATGCCATGGATTTCTTGAGAGTTCTATCAGAAGACGAACTGAAGACATTGGGTATCAAAAATAGGATTTCGGTGATCGCTTGGGCAAGAAGGACATTAGGAAAATATATTCATCTGGAAAGTGTCGAAGCTCGGTGTGCAGGAATGAAAAGACAAGTTGCTGATTTCAAGAGAAAGTTTGAAAAAGTCTTCCAAAAAGGATTACCTGCTTTTTGGAATGAAAATGATGAATTGATTTCTCAGAATGATTACAAAAATTTGTTATTTGCAATAAGAATGAATCATGATAAATTCCAGAAATTGATTCATGTTCTTACAAGTAAAATCTTATTAGAAAAACTTGCAAAATATTTCGAAATCATGGATATGTTGAAGATCTTGAGCGAGGAAATCCCTCCTATGCCAAATGAAGAAAGCGTGGAGCTGAAAGTCTTCACAAAAGAAATGATACTGTACGAAACTATTACTACAGATCAGTGGAATTATGTGGAAAAGTTTGGAAAAATGAAGTATACTCTTCGTCCTTGAAGATGCTCATCGAGCAAATTATCAGCAAAATGAAGACTTTTGAAGAAATTTTTTTGTAATAATTTTGTATAAATTTTGACTTAATTGACATTTGGAAAATTAGTTAAAGTTATTTAAGTTTTAGTTAAAAGAAGCAGTTAGGTTTTGCTTTGAAGAAATTTTGTATAAAAGACAAAGTGAGTTATTTTTGAAGGGGTGGGAAACCTTTTTTGAGGACAAGAATTTTTGTATTGAGTTGATATATTTTTGATATAAAATAGCCACACAGGAAAGAACATATCTTTACAGTATCATAGATTCATGTGTTGATCAGAATTACAGTCTGTATTTTCCTTTTCTTATATGTGCATGTTTACTTTTCTTCGTTATACTTTCCATTGTGTCAAATCTTCTATGCTCAGATGAGAGTTTATAGTAAATCGAGATTCATATGTTTTATGCCTTGATTTATTGGATCTGAGTATCCATTATTTCTCTAAAATTGATAGTGGATTCATCTAAAAATTGGTGCCCATTATTGATGGACTGTCTATGTTTCTTTCTAAATCACCTGCAAAAAGCTTTGGCTGTAATGTGACGACTACCTTGCCTCTGTGAAAATCTTTATTGTTGTTTATCTGCTGGTCCATAAATTTCATAGTTTCGACTCCATGCCTAATGATTTTTGTGTGAATTTCAACCACATACTTATTTTGAAAAATCTCTTTTAGCCGTTTACACATTTTTGAGAGAGCCCTCCCTGGTAGGGAAAAGGCTAATTTCCCTCCTAAAGGTTGTTACCTTAGGTTTATCCTTACACAACCAAAGGGTAAAATCTGAGTGATAACACCTGCCAATGATCTACATTATCTGGGATGGATGGTCTGAAATTGATCTCAAATTTCCCATGGCCTTTGATTAACTCTTCAGTTGGCTGAAGGGTTGAGGCTGCTTCTGCTAGTTGATCCGCTTCTTTATTTTCTTCCCTAGGTACTGATGTGATGTTTAGGGCATCAAATAGTTCCATTGTATCCCAACAAGCATTCCTATACTTATTTAGCCTTTCACTTTTACATGCAAAGATGTTCTTGATTTGACAAATGACTAAGTCTGAATCTCCTTTAATAGTAAGAATTTTAATACCAATGTCTTTAGCTATTTCTAGGCCCTGTAAGAGTGCTTCATACTCTGCAACATTGTTTGAAGCATCAAACTCAAGTCTGAAAGCAAAATTGAAAGTCTGTTGAGATGAAGAAGTAATAACAATTCCAACACCCTTTCCTGATCTAGAAAATGCGCCATCAAAACTCATCTTCCATATTCCATTTTCTCTCATCCCTTATCTTTTCTTTAATGGGAGCTAATCTGTTTGCAAAAATAGAATAATCACCAGAACTGTCCACCTCATGAACATATTCATTATCTAACACATTATGGTCTTCAACATGGGATTTCCTTTCCTTTTCCCTATACAACCTGACATGAGCATCTTCATTAGCAGGGATCATGGCATAGGTCTAATCCATCTGGATGCAACCACCAAGGGAAGCATCCCACTTCCTAGATAACAACATTACCCATGTTCTTGGGACATCAATCACAACTACATCCATAGTCACATTAACATCAGGATAGGCAACAAGCTTGATAGGTAAGTTCATGATTATGCCTATGACATCAATTTCTCTGGAATCCATTGCACATACATTCTGATATGGCCTTGTGACTTGCAGGTTCAATTGTTTCGTGACTTTTCTTGTCATGATGTTGGATGTAGCACCCGAATCGAGCATGCAGTTGTGGAGCAACATGTTGTTGACAACTAAGGATACATAAAACAGAGGATGTTCTTCCTTGCGAGGATCCATACTATGTAGTATAACAGGAAGGTCTTCATTGACTTTCTTGGGAACATCAGGAATAGCTGGTTTAGGTTTCTCAGGGATGACCTCTTTAGGTTTTTCTTGAATTCTCTCCTTAGTCTTCTCTGGGACCTTTTCTTTAGGTTTTTCACATATAATTTCTGTGGGTTCTTCAACAATGTTTCCACTAGCTTCTAATGATTTTATCAATCTATCTTTTTGACCTGACATTTTAATGACCTCAATTACAGGAACAAGCATTTTAGCACCAGCTAGCCAGCTAACCACATCAACATTTAACTCTGGGGAAGGAAGATGAGTTACCTTAGGAATATGCAGATCTGATTTGATAGGGATGACAGTCTTTCTTCTCTGATAGGTGAAGCCTTTGAACTTCGCTATTTCTATGATCTCTTCAGGTGTAGGTTTCTCTCCATAAATATTAGTAACATTGTCCTTTTCCTGTGCCATTTCCTTAGCTTGTTTCCAAATATCCTTTGGCACAGTGTGAGTTTTACCAACATGGTTGATATACTCAGGTTGATTTGAATATCCTACAAAGTTGTTGACTTCTGGAGGACCTTGTTCATTTATATAGTTGAACTTAGGACAAGTTGTCTCATCATGGAATTCATTACAGGCCCTACAGAAGGGAGGCACCTCCTCCATAACCATGTTAGCTGATTCAAGTTGACTAGGGATCCTTTGAGGGTACCCTACGATTGCAGTAAAGTCTAAAGGGCTAAAAAAATCTCCCATGTCTTCTCTTGGATTAGACTCTTCAAACAGATGGTGAATATCTGAAATTGACTCAAATTTAAGATGTTCGAGTATTCTACGAGAGTTTTGTTTATTTAATCTTTTTCTATATACCTTTTCAGGTTCAGGAATAAGATTGAATAACCCTTCCGAATTTCTTCTTGTTGAATATCTTGTTGAATTATTTAAAAGTGGAGTCGCCAAATGGACCGAGTAAATTTCAAATTTTCACAAGATACATCAAACAAAATAAAAGCAACAAAAAGAAAACAAGGTCATGACCCGGGAATAGAAAGGTTTATCCCCAGCAGCGCCGCCAAAATGTTGCCGCTTAATACACACCTGGGGGGGACGCGGCAGGAAACCTTCAAGCCGTTCGGTGTGTCCTTGGGGGTAAGTGAGAGTCAAGTGCTGTCACCTGATTACTTGACTCCTCCATCTAGGCTTATTCCTAGCAAAGCCAAGGGGGGTGATCCTTATAAAAACAAAACTAAGGCTTCTAATCTATAACAGAAATAAAAGTCTAATTCTAGGAGTTTGATTAATGATGAAATGGGAAAATAAATCAACAATACATATTTGCAAGTATTTTGCCAATCACTACACATGATATTGAAATAAAGAGAGACTTCACGCCATATTGCAAGATTGAAGAATAATTAGACCAGTGCCGAAATGTAAATGCATGCGATTGTTGCTGTGTAGGGTTGTGAAAGTATTGCATGAGTCTTGTTGGTTTATTTTAGAATTATTAAATGGGTATCAGAGGAATGGGTTAATTCTTGGTTTGGCCCAAAAGAAACCTAACCCTTCGAACTGAGTGCTTTAGCATCTTTACCAAGTGTCCAACCAAGCGAGAATGAACCTTCTTAAAGTAGCCTGCTGACTCTATAGTTTCCGCCCATGCAACCTCCCGAGTTCTTAGAATTTGGTTATGATGGATTTCCCTATTAAAACTAAGTACCTTACACCCGTTTCTGGTTAACCCTACTGTTTAGACTCAACTGCAGAAGTTAAGAGCATACTTTGGGTTTGGGGTGTTGGTAAGTTTTATTATGATTGAAAATGGATGATTAATCTACACTAAACCCCAAGAGTATCTTTTCTTCACACCAAAGGTGGAGTACTTCGGCAGAGCAAGGGGGGTTAATTTTACTTGGTAATTTTTAGAACCATTGTAGTTTATTTTGTAGCACTTAAGTGAA
This sequence comes from Larix kaempferi, assembly GCA_027924585.1. Classification (NCBI taxonomy): domain Eukaryota; kingdom Viridiplantae; phylum Streptophyta; class Pinopsida; order Pinales; family Pinaceae; genus Larix; species Larix kaempferi. The sequence continues at coordinate 9,589,423 of BSBM01000252.1, forward strand.
AGATTGAAAAATGATTGTAAGTCCCCCTGGGACGCTTTGTGAATGTTTTCTAATTACTAATAACAAAAATAAACTAATCTAAAACAAAGAAAAGTAGAAAAAATGCAAAACTGAAAAAAAGTAAAAAAGTGAGAATCCCCCCTGGGGGATAGGGATTAGGTGCTGGAATTGCCTGCTTGCTCTTTTTATTCTTGTGTTTACAAAATGAAAATAGAAATGAACTACTGCTTGTCCTTTATGCTTAGGGAACAAGTCAGTTTACAATTTTATTGGAAAAATAAATCAACTCTTGAACTGCTGGTTCTTGAGAAGGTTCAGGGAGCTTCAATATGGTAAACTTCTTGGTTTTTTGGGTTCAACCTGCTAAATAAAAATATCATACCAGCGAACAAAAGTTAATCAAAATGACAATCAGAACACTTGAGGAGTGTTCTGACAATACTAGAAATTGCTAATGCAACTAGTATGTAAAAATAATGTTTTTGGGTAATTTTTTGGACTTAAAACTAACTTTAAAATTGATTTTAAATTTTAGGACTGATATTTAATTGCAAAAAACCAGCGAACAATAAAATGCTTGAAATCTACCGAAACACACTTTAAGAGTATGGTTTATGTGCAAAAAATAAAAAAATTCTACTCTAACAAGGCAAATGGAGTAAAAAATAACTAAGGAAAGTGAGCTAGAAAGCTACTTTCCTTAGGATCTTTGGCTTGCTTTGAAAAAGCTAAGCCCAAATAATGAAAGACACTTGCTTGCCAAATATGAAATGAAATCTAGAATACTTAGACTTAGAAAGTACAATTTTTTAAAGATATTTAAAGGATTGATAACTTGCACTAGAAAAGTCTAAAACTTGTAGATCTAGAAATTAAAAATGAGCTTTAAATACTTGATCTAGATTCTAAGTGATCTAAAACATTACAAACTTCTTAAGATAAGTAATTTGAGAATGAATGTAAAAGCTTTAAACCCAAGGTAACCGTAACCGAAATAGCTTAGAAAGAAGAGAAGGGGATGAGGAAAGAACTCTTTCAATATGAGACTTCGAGGCTTGGAGGTGCCCTTTTGGATTGCCGAGGGACTAGATCTGAAATAAGAAGTTAGAAAAGATAAGAGGAACAAGCAAGTCCTCTTCTCCTTCAACCAAAAAGATACCTGTAGCTTACATCAACTCATGCACAAAACCTTAGATTTGGATGGCATATAAATAAGAAAAAATACTAAAATACTCATAAACAAATGAAATATTTTAAAGTTTGATCTCTTAGCATATGGACAACATTATTAGGAAAGTAAACAAACTTAACTAATTAAGATTACAAAACAAATAGTTGTCCTTCCAGTAAACCAAGATTCGAGTAGGAAGTGAATGAGCAGCTTACTACAATTCTCCTTCGTTCAACACATCAACCATGCATCCACACATCAAAGAGCAAGACAAAATTTCGACCTCCAAAGTCTCTTTATTCTCAGATAGTTCTCAAAAATATTAAAAAGAGAAGAGCTTTTGCCTTTATGCACCAACTAGTGAAAGAGGAGGCAAAGCTTTGCGTAATAACAAAATACATGCAATGGAGACGCTAAAACCCCAAGAAAGGCGCCTTCCTCAATGAGGCAGTTAAACTGGAGTTGGATGCAATGATAATGGCTTTGATTGGAAGCCAAACCAAAGGGATTGAGCCACCTCAAGAGAGGTAGGCGCATCCCTCCTCATTAATATCACAACCAAGAGATGGCTGTCGTGTGGAGAAGAGTGGCCCACGTGAAGGATGGCGCATATGCTTGATGGGAGAGGTTGACGTGAGGTACTCGGCCTTCTTTTTTGATGATTGGTGTTGATTGAGCTTTAAACACAAGAGGATTCACCACCTCGTTATGATGGTAGGCGACCTCTCCTTGGAGTTATCACACTCCAACAACGATGTGACATATGGAAGGAGCTGCCCAAAGGAGAGAAAGGCACATTCTAATTTGATTTTTCAAAAGTTTGACTGAGCTGTTAATTATTGACTGAGCCATTGACTGATTTGAACAACATGAGGTCTGTTTTGACTGAGCCGAGGTCTGTTTGACTGAGTCGAGGTCTGTTTTGACTGATTGAGGCTGCAGGAACCCCGAGGCAACAGATCGGAACCTTGCTGAGAGGGTTTGAAGCAGATCGAAACCCTGTGGAACCCTGCTGAGCTCTTCTGGACAGTTCGGAACCCTGAGGGGATGATTCGGAACCTTGCTGCTGCTCTTTTGGACAGGGTAGAACCTTGAGGAACCTTTAAAACTAAGATCAGAACTCTGTCTGGACAATACAGAACCCTATGCAACCTTCAAACATTAGATCAGAACTTTCTATATACTGAACAGAACCCTGAGATCAGACTTCAAGTAGATTGGGACCTTGAGAATGCTGCTGGAACCTTGATGGTTGCCTTAAAAAACTGATCAGACCTCATTGAGATTGGAGAGAGAAGATACTAGCATAAAACCCCATAAAAAATGTCTTTTGGATCAGAGATAAAGATGTCTTGTATATTATGTTCAAATGAGAGAGCTTCTCTATTTATATTTCACCTTCGGGGATCAATTCCTTAGCCTTAGGAATAAACAAATAGTAAAATCTACTTAGTTAGGGTTATATTTTTTTATTTTCTCTTTTAACACATCACAAAAGGATTTGACTTTTATCTTGGACCTTTGGTCCTTTACAAGTGGGCTTTTGGTCCTTCATTGGGGTTCTTGGACCTTCAATGTGTTTCTTGGTCCTTCAAAGGGGTTCTTGGACCTACAATGAGTTCCATAACCATGATAAGTCATCTTAAGCATTCTTCTTGGTCTTCATGGTCCACACGTGCTAACTCAAAGTACGTCATCATAAGGAAGGTTTTCATTGTTTATCTTGCTCTCCTCATTAACACCAAGGTCATGTGCTAGGTACTTCAACAAGGGGTGGCCAGGCCCTTGAGAAGGTTCCATATCCCACTAACCAAGGAGAGGAGTACATCACTTGCCTAGATCCAATCTAGGACTTCACGTTGTTTGAATCAACGTCCTAGTCCTTGACCAGGTTCTTCAGCCCTAGGCTGAAGTTGATCTAAGTCAACATCTTGGTAACTGACCAAGTGCCTCCATTCTTAAAGAATGGCTCTCAGCCCCAAGCTGAGCTTTAGTCCTAGAATGAATTATGTTGATCAACTCCTTGGTCCTTGACCAAGTGCCTCCATTCTCTTGGAGAATGGTTCTTAGCTCCAGGCTGAGCTTCAGTCCCAGACTGAATGTTGATCAACTTCTTGGTAACTAACCAGGTGCCTCCATTCTCTCGGAGAATGGCTCTCGATGCTGCTAAAAGAATCAACACACACTACAAAGGGCAGATCCACCTCTCCTCAAATAAACTTTGATTCCTCGATCACTAGACACCCCACACAACAATGAGAGGCAATGCTCGATACCCCCTGGTGTTGATATTTCCATCCCAGTCTTTTAAGCATCCTTCAATAGTATCAACACTCCATACATTGCTAGAACCCATCAGTGTATCTAATTCTTTCAAGACAAGTTTGGTGTAGGAGCAATGGAGGAGAATATGATTAATATTTTCATCATTAACTTTACAGAGCATGCACCAACCAAGGCCATGCTTGTTTCTATTTTGGAGGTCGTCCTAGGTGAGGACCTTATTTTCCAGCGATAACCACATGAATATTCGATTTTTTAAGGGGCATTTATATTTCCATATCCTTCTCCACCACCATACAAGCTCCTTCCTCAAATCACCCTCAAACAACACCTTATAGCCCAATCTAGGTGAGTAACTACCTCTGATAGGATTTTTTGTCCAACTTATGTCATCCTCAACTTCCCTAATCTGGATATGGCTAGCTCTCAAAGTGCCAATGAACTTCTCCCACTGAAGCGCTTCTTCATTATCCAACCTAATATGATCTACATGTTTCCATTCTTGGTGCCAGATAGGAGATGCTTCAATATCAACAACTTGATCCAAAGTGAAGAGTCCCTTCTCCCTGAGAGAAGCAATTAAATTACCCGAGAGCTTGCAGGAGCCTCTACAACCAACCCATGGGTCCTCACGTATACGCAAGCAATGACCATCTTCAACCTACTAGGCAAGCCAATTATCGATGAGAGTGAAAGCCTTCACAGTGACTTTTCAGATTATGGACCCACTTTGATAAATTTTGGTAGGAGATTTGACCCAATCTTCCATAGAATTGGGGGCAGTATATTTTTGCACCGCAATTTGACACCTAAGTTGCACGGAACGAGGAAATGAGGAAACATTGGAAACGCGACCCCCCCCAAGTTTTGGAAATGAGGAAACGCGATATATATATATATATATAAGCAAGGACAAAATTATTATAAAACATAAACCATAAATTATTAACATTTAGCTGCAAGCAACATTGCCAAGTGATAAATGTTAAATGATACAGATAAAATTTAAGTTATACATGTAACATCACATTTTACTCATGAACTCAAGTCTATATCATTTCATTCATGCAAGTAGCAATATCCAAAAACAACCTTTATAAACGAGGCTGTATACTATATATCCAAAATTATCCTTTATGTATGAGGCTACAAGTATAATGTATCAAAATGTGAACACTGAACATACTAACATAGAAATAAAAGTAAAACATTAGCTCATACTAATAGTCATCCTCATCTTCATAGTCTTCCTCAAAAATAAAACAAGAAGCACGCTCAGTAGCTGAATATAGAGTGGAAGAAGTATTTCCAATTCCACTTCTAGGTTCCTCAATACTTAGTGCAGCAAGAGAGAGGTCCAAGTCATCAAATTCTGACTCGACTTCCCAATCTGCAGAAGGAAGGCCCATTGCTATATTCTGGGTCCTGAGTGCTCAAGTCGCTTGTGTGAGGAGAGAATAAAGTGATGTTCTCTTTATAACTTTCTTCAACCTAATTAGAAGCATCTAGAATTAAATTTTATTTTAAATTTAATGTATTAACCCTTAATTACTGAAATCTGTGGGCCGAAAGAGACTTTACGGGCTGGTTTTTTAAGTGATAGACTTTTATTTGATAGGAAACACACCGTACAAGAGAGGAAACGTGATGGAAACGCATTTCCGTCCATACGGATGCTTTTCCCATACAGGAAACGTGTTTCATATGAACCGAAATGAGTTTCCGTCAAGTACCATACGGGTTTTCGAGTTTCAATGAGTTTTCGAGGGTGAAACAGGTGCCAGACTTGAGTTTCCTACAACTTAGTTTGACACCATAAACCCTTTCCCAACAACATTATCCAAACATTCTTCACCGACAACCTCATAGCAAAGTGGAAGATATTCTTCAAACCCTAACCTCCACACTCCTTTGGAACCACAATTTATTGCCGCCTGACAAGTGGAATTTGTCACTTATCCGACTTGCCTGACCATAAGAATTCGAAGCAAATTCTATGATTTTTTTCCAAAATGCCTTTCGGGATAAAAGCTAAAGTTATCCAGTAAACTGATATGGCTTCAAGTATCGATTTTAACAAAATTAGCCTTCCACCTCGTGACATCCATCGATTGCACCAATTCATTAGTCTTTTCTCAATTTTTATAATGAGCCATTCCCAGTCCTTTTTACCATAGTCAATAGGCTTGATAAGAAAACCTAAGTATTTTAAACCCCGCTGCAAATCTGTGAGATGAAAGGGAAAAATACTAGTAATGTGCCTCATCTTTTCCTTTTCCAATCCGGTAAAAGAGGTTGAAGATTTTCTCACATTCACAAGAATGCCGATAGCCAAACAATAAAGGTCAAGTACTTCCTTCAATTTTGTGGCATCCCTATATATATATCTAAGTTACCAGGAAACTTGGGTACGGGGACGAGGATGCCACTTTTTGAAACATGGTACTTGGGTATGTCGGGGGTACTGTACACACACACACACATATATATTTTATAAATTATAAATATGTAAGTAATTGTAACAAATAAAACTGTAATTTTTAATATGCATATGGTCTAAAGTGGAGGTCTTTGGATTTTAGATTTCAATAAATTTTTTGCAATTTTTTTTCTTTGCAAAGAAGCTTCCCATTCGTGCTACCTCCAACAAGTATCTAAGAGCATCAAGATCTGGACCGATGAATACCCCTGCTGGATGGAACATTGCATCAATAGTCGAACGCATATTGTTCACATTGAGGCATGCAAAGGCCCACAACAAGAGTCACTACAAATTAGCAGAGCTAAATCCTAGTGAATCCAACATGTAATTCCATTCAACTCTATCATAAATCTTTATTGATCTTCCACTCAAGGCCTTCCTAGCTTGTCTGCTCCTTGCAAACAATCTTGGTCACCATCAACTAAATCCACTTGGCAAGGGCTTTGGCAAAGAGTTAACCAATTCCCCCATACGATCTCCCTTGATAACTTCCTCACACATCTTTAGAGAAGTAGTCCCACAACATGCCGCATCTGTTTAACCATCAAGACGAGGGGATTTTTGTTCTTGAGATCCTCCATAGTTCATCCAATGTAAGCTCTCTAGAGATAAAGGTACCCTCAACTAGTCGGGGAGCAACGTGACAAACAAGCTCCATGGTAGCCTCTTGTAAAGGGTCAAAATTGACATAATTGCCCAACTTTCTATGGTGGGCACAGTGTTATGTTTGGATACTTTTGTGGAAGCTATAGAGGTAGTGGTTAGTGGGGAGAAACAATAGGTTATTTTTATTGGGGAGGAGGATCACCTCATTGGTTGAATTTGAAGTGGAAGTGTATCAGACATGGGGTGATCATTTGGTATTTTGTCATCCTCTTTGGGATATAGGTTTCTCTTGTAGATCAATGGAGGCGGATCATGGGAAAATTTGAGAAGAAACTTCTAGATTGGTCTTTGTTGCTCCTTAGGACACATATGGTCAATGATCCCTCTGCAAAGTGCAAATCAACAATCCAAGCGGATTCATAGCAAATGGGTCCAAAGGATTCGTGGCAAATGAACGACCCAAAATGCCCTCACATGGGAACATCAATAGATTAGGTGCGTTTGCGGTGGTCAAGTTCATCGACCGCTTGGATATGGTAAACACTGCGAATAGTTTGGATTACACGTTGGAAAAGATCAACGGTGCACGTGCTTTTTGGCAGATGAGACAATGTTGTGTTTAAAATGTAGAGAATTAGTGAATGGTGGAGATCCTCCCCACTTAGATGATTAGCAATGTAGGCATGTTTGTGGTGGTTGGGTTTGTTAGAAGCTTGAAGAAAAAAAGGTATAGCGAATGGCTCGTATAACTCCTATGGAGGCATATCAATGATAGTGGATTGTCTGTGGGGGATCAAGTGAAAAGGGGATTGAAATAACAAAGGTGCCATGGACGACTATTTTTGGCTCATATTTCATTGCAATGGTTTGAGGCAAGCAGGGTCTTGAGTCTTGGAAAGGTTATGAAAATTATTCCTATGAAGGACGATAAACTATCCATGACCTCTCATGAGGAGTCTAGAAAAAGGGATCCCAAGAATTTAAGGGTACCGCAAATGGCATAGGGTTTTCTATAGCTTAGATCAACAACTTAGTGTTAGACTAAGTCCCCAGACAATCACTAAGTCCAATATTACCCCTTTAGGAGTTGTTATCCTTATCTATTAGTGAGGTGTCATCCTTATCTATTGATGAGGTGTCATCCTTATCTATTTGTGAGTTGTCATCCTTATCCATTTGTGAGTTGTCAATGTGAGAGCATATCTAGATCTAGAGGTGGTTACATCCATGTACTATATATTGATATCATTGGATGATATAATGTGTTGAGAATGGCTTAATCATTTCCGCCAAGTTCTTGTCTTGTTTTTAGTTTTCTTAACATGGTATTAGAGCTTATTTAGTCTTAAGGGGCTTGGATGATCCATGTAATTAAGAACAAGATAGCACCATGGTAGTGATCCATGGGAGGCCATTGAAGAGCCAATGATGCTATTCCATGGTTGTGATCCATGAGAGAGTAGCGATGCTGCCTACCGCCCTACACCAACAGAATTGCAGATCTACATCCATTTGGAGGTACAATGGTAAAATAAGGTCATCGTTATCTTGATTTGATCTACATTTGTATTGCAAGTAGTTTATATTATAAATTGCTAATTATATTTAGCACTATGAATGTGAGGGAAATTCCTCTACATTTATATGCTATGTTGTAGAACTGGTGATCTCCTTGTAGCAGATCTATATTTCTTCTTTGAATAATTATTGTAAAACATTATAGACCTGTAGATTATTCAAGGATTATGTGCTTTGGAGGCCATTATTGGCAGGCCCTCCTGATTTGAGATCTTTTAGCCGAGGAACGTAGAGATCTGTGTTTCAAAAGACAAAATTCCGACCATCTTCTTCCACTTTTGAAGTTGCATTATCATATCTTCTGCAGCACCTGGCCAATAGTCTCCATCAAAATATGGCAAGCGAGCTGCAGTAACCTTAGCCTTTCATTCACCAGTGGACACAAAAAAAAGAAAGGAATTTTTGTCGTAGACATGATAGAAGGGTCCAACTCCATTGCTTGACATGATGATTGATCGTGCTCAACTACGACATCTTTCTTTAATTCAGAAGATCTTTGAGAAATACTTTGGATAAAACTCCTAGCTGACATTATTTTCACATGTGTGGAATCTACTTTTACAGAGTTGGCGATTTTAGATTTTATTTCAGCTGGGGAATGTCCAATTTGAAGGGAGACTTGAGCCTGTACCAGAAGACTCAACATTATCTAGAGCTGAAGTACCTGTTGCTGTTGAGCTTCTTTATTTGTGCATCACAATCAGCCATAGATGGAGTAAGCAGCATGTTGGGGAGGTGCGGTGTGAATATGGTTATCCTCGGTTGGCAGAAATGCTTCCATGAGTTCATTAATTTGCAGTTCCACAGATCTGTTGTATTTTCTCCATAACCATCAATCTTCTTCTATTGCTTCGGCGCCATTAAGAACTGTTGCCCCAAAGGGAACTTGGATTTCTTTTTGAACAGTTTCAGAAGGCACCGTCTTGCTTATTCCAAAATCTGCAACTTTCATATAGCTTGAATCACCATGAAGTATATTTGGAGGCTTGAGATTGTTAGAATTTTAGGTTACTCTAAAAGTGTTTACTGTTTACACCATGTTTGGGGTACATGGTGTATGTTCAGCCCTTGGATGGTTTGAGATGGATTGTAGCATGAGAGATAATTTGTAATGGATATGCACACTTGTGATAGCTTGCTCAGTGGATGCCAGACCTTATATGATCACTGGTTCAGTGTCCTTCCCTAGGAGATTGGAGATATCTTGCCTAGATGGTGGTGCCTTGCATGATGGCCACACGAAGGATTCACTTGGTGGGGGAATGCCCTACATTAAGTTGCATGAAACGGGGAAACGAGGAAACGTGACCCCCCCAAATTTTGGAAATGGGGAAACGCGATATATATATATATATATATATGAGTAAGGACAAAATTATTATAAAACATAAACCATAAATTATTAATTACATTTAGCTGCAAACAACATTGCCAAGTGATAAATGATAAATGACATAGATAAAATTTAAATTATACATGTAACATCACATTTTACTCGTGAACCCAAGTCTATATCATGTCATTCATGCAAGTAATAATCTCCAAAAACAACCTTTATAAATGAGGTGGAAACACATCGTACAGGAGAGGAAACGTGATGGAAACACGTTTCCGTTACATACCATACGCGTTTCAACGGGTTTCCGGGGGTGAAATAGGTTCCATACCTGGGTTTCCTGCAACTTAGGCCCTACGATATATGAGGAGCGTTGTGCTTTATGGAGGAATGCTACAAGCCCTAGATGGCATGTGGTAGATTGGTTTCTTGTTCGTAGGATTGGAGATGGCTCAAGGATGCCTGGGGCTTTGATAGTGTTATTGTAGGGGATAGTTGCCCTATTGGAGTACTTGGCTTTGGATGATGGATGGAGTCCTTGGACGCTTGGAATGGAGTGGTGTGGATTTGCCTTGCATAGCTAACGTCACCTTGGGTCACTATTGTGCACAACATCATCATTGGAGCTTGACACTTTACTCTAGGAGTGGAGCGCTTCACTTGTGTGTGGTTTCTTTATGTTTAGTAGGCTTGCTTGTAAGGCTTAGGCTGATGTATTTTATATTGTTGGCCTCCCTTACCTATCATATAAATAGAGGAAGGACAGAGTCATTCCAAACAAAAACATCACATCAGACATTCATTTGTATCTCTTCTTTGGAGTGCTCTCAACACTTTTCTTCCCTTTTTTTTTGCTTTCAGCATTTTCTAGGAGCTGCCTTCGCACTCCCACATTGTATTCACGTGGAATGTATCTTTTAGTCCCATCAACCTACTTTTGTGGTCATTCTTTGGACATTAATAACATTATCTTATCTGATCTCTTAGTGATGCGCTAGGGTTCATGAGGAAACCCTAGTGGAGCATATGAGGAGGTGGACGATTTCTCTCTTGAGATTCTTCTTTGTACATTTGATCTCTCTTGGGCACTAGGGTTTCATGGTCTCTTGGAGCATCTTGGATCCTAGGGCTAGGGTTTCACCCCTTGAAGGCTAGAGATTAGGGTTTGGAAACCCTTGGATGTATTTGGGGAAGAAAGGAGGACGACGTCTTGCATTGGATGTATTCTTGCATTTGGAGGTGCTACAGCTTGCTGACTAACCCTAGGGCATCTTGGGTGGTTGGATTTTGTACTAGCCTTGAGAGGAGGCTATGGTATGTATGTACTTCATTCATTGAGCATATATATATATGAGATTTCCAACTGTCCACATAATCTGTGTATTTTGGATTTGATTTCAGCATTTTATCTTCTTGGGATGGTCATTTCCAGCTCTTAATTGTCTTGTTGATTTGACACACTTAACAAAAAACTGTTAAGGGACTTAACACTAAGATTGAAGATGACAGTACAGCCATCTATTGCTGCTGTGTTTGCTGTTATATCTGCTGTATAATAAAAATTTTAGATCTGGTTTATGCTTGTGAAGTTACCTTAGAGGGCTGAAAACTCATTGGAATGATTGGTATCTTTTCTCCTCGAATTTCCGACAATTTTAGGGCTACTAGAAGTGAATTACTAGGGTTAAGATCTGAGGAACCTTCTTGGAAGAAGGTGAATTTTCAGATTTGCATTAATTGCCCGGTGCAATGAAATTCCAACAGAGATTGCAATGGATAATGGGTGCTGGCTTATTTTAATATAAATAATTCATTCACCCTGCAATATCAATGGCAAATCTCACAGCCTTCAGTGGTTTCAATTGTCATTTTCGTTTTAAATATGCAGATCTTTGACACAGAGCCCAGCACCATTGACTGAAATGCATCAATCTTCTCATTTAAATCTGAGAAAACCTCGCCCTCAACTGGCCAAACCCGCAAATCGACTCAATATTTGGCCCTGGGGATACAATTCAACAGAAAAAAATCTGAATCAGAGCTTCACCCACCCTGGAGATTTATTCATCTGTGATCTGTTCTGAAATTCTGCCATTGTTGAATGCATGAAAACCTGCCCCAATTCCTTTTTTATGGCATTTTTTCTGCAGGTTTATGCTCTACATCCCAAAACAATGATTTTGGCATGTAGTCTATGAACATTTGCTTAAAGGATTGCATTGGGATAGGGTAAGGATATCTGCTCGTGGTTCCTTGGTGAAATGCAGCCTGTACACTCAGATTTCCAGAATAGAGAAACAAGGAATGTGTCTGGAGCAAGAAGATGAATCTACTGAGATAAAGGACTAGTGCCTATCCAATATAGGGCAAATGGAGTCAAGAATCATCAATCCAAGAGAGCTATTTATGAATGGTTAAGGTAAATAAAGCTGGTATATATGCCACAACCCACCTTAACTTGTTGCTAAATAATGTTGAAATAACTTGGAGGGACCCTAAATATGTCACTCTTAAACCATACTATGAGGCTGTGTCCTACAATGAAGTGTTAAGCTAACAACTCTCAAAAGATGATAGATGTATGATAACCTAAGTCACCTGACACGGGGACACGGGACACGTAGGACACGAAAATACGAGAGTCCGACACGGACACGGTGACCCCCGAAATCAGGACACGTAGGATACGTTTTATGTACATATATATTTTTTTTAAAAATATATTAAAATTTAAAAATATAGACATATAGATCCAAAAATATTTAGAAACTAGAACATTTACAAATATTCGATAGAAATTAGAATAAAAACACATTAATGATTACACATTTGTCATTCACAAATCACGATTCACAACACATTTGTCATTCACAAAGTGACAAATCACAAAGAGACACAGATGCATGTCGGAACCATATTTCTCATTAAGTCATCAAAATCAAAATGTATACATATATGTCGGAATGCCACTGGGCACTGGGCCACTGGCAAATGCCAAATAGACTAATACTAATAGTAAATACAAAAAGGGGTGGATCAAGATGGGAGAATCCCATATGTCAGTAGTCCTCCTCCATGCCTGAATCAACATACTCATCACTGCCACTGCCACTGCCACTGCCCTGATCCTCATCCTCCTCCCCCTCCTCCTCCTCTCTGCCCATCTGACGATCTGCATCTGCTGCTGTGGAGGATGACCCCTCTATACGATCACTCTCATCAAAAGTGACCGGCTCTAGCACTGGATCATTAAGATCCATGTTGGCTAATGCCAACTCAGTACTGCTGTCCAAACCCATATCATCAGGAAAGACATCCCACATCTTTGTCTTTCCCTTCACCCACTCCTCCCTCTTCCTGTAAATAAGACGAAGGTTGGAGTGCACATACACCATGGACTCTGCCCTGGACTGCTCAAGCCTGCTCTTCTTCACACTGTACAAGTTCCCATATGTGCTCCAATTCCTCTCACAACAAGAGGATGATGTAACTTGAGAGATGACCCTGAAGGCTAACTTCTGTAGAATAGGGGATGTTGCCCCATGAGTTGCCCACCAACGATAGGGTGTCTTACCCTCCCTATCTCTAAGCACATCATAGCCTCCAAATATCCCAGTGCCAGTGGAAAAATCTACAAAGCCATCCTCCACCTCCTCAAGCATGTCTCTATCCTGAAATAGCCGTCTAAGTGCTATCTTCCTCCCATTTGCAATCTCTGCATCCATGTGAGGAGGGACTCTGTGTGAGGCCCCCGATCCACCAGTGAGCCACTCCTGAGTGTAGAACTTGGGGTTCAAGGAGTGGGCCAAGCAATGCAAAGGTGTGCAATTCTTATCCCACCTGGAGATAAGAATATCCCGAATAATGGTCCATAAGTTCTCTGCCGATGTCCCATACTCGGGACACTCATTCTCCATGACAATGGACCTCATGGACTCAATCATGGAATCCCACCCCTCATAAACCTCTGCTAGGATGGGCTGGTCCGTGTCTGCATACCGCAACAAAGAAATGATTGGCTCCATGATCTTAATAGTAAGATCCACCGTGTCCCACCAACCATCATTTAACACCAAGTCCTTCACCTTTTGTGAAGCAGCCTGATCCGTCTTTCTCCAAAAAGCCCAAAACTCTGAAATCACCATGGACCCAAGAGCGGTTTTGACCTCCCTCAACCTCTTGAGCATGATGAATGAGGAAGCAAACCGAGTATCTGCAACCTTCAGCAATGAAAGCTGTGTGTACTGTTTGTAGATGGTGAGGGCATTTGTGTGGTTTTGTACAAAGTTACGGATATGGCGTGCATCCTCAATAAGGTTGTCAATCCATGCCACATCCGAAGCAATGGCTTTCAGTGCTAAATTCAAGGAATGGACAATGCAAGGTGTCCAAAAAACCTGTAAGAGCAATAAAAGCATGTATCAATGACTCTACAACACTAACATTGCAATGACCAAATTCAAACAATGAGCAAATTAGAAATGAAAGGTGTCCAAAATGAACATACCTGTGGATATTTAGCTTCCACAATCATGCCAGCAGCCTTGCAAACAGGTGCATTGTCCGTGATGATTTGTACACACGACTCAACACCCACTTCTTCAATGGTTTTGATGAATAAATCACCCATAAATTGTGCATCCTTGTATTCGCCAAGAGCATCAACCGCTTTCAAGAACACCGGTCCATTTTGGGAAGATACCATGAAATTGATGAGTGGATGGCGTGCGGGATCCGTCCATCCATCAGAAACAATACTCACACCGGATGAGGGCCATGTTGATCTAATTGGCTCAAGAATTTTATTTACCTCCTTCTTTGCTTTAACCAACAATGTGGTTCTAAGCTTCTCTGAACTAGGAGGCACATAACCATTTGGAGCACGTTCCAAGATAGTTTTAACCGTCTCAAAATACAATGGTGACCGTGCAACATTGAATGAAATGAAGTTGAGGTAGAAGAAAAATGCAATAGTAAGGTCTACCTCTTCTCGCGCCTCTTTTTGGAAAATCCTATCCATTGGACCACCTGTAGATTGCCTCTTTCTTGTTTGATAAGTATCCCCACGCCCACGCCCATGCATGCTAGGTGGAAATGGAGGCTTGGTGCTAGAGGACTTCCTCAAGAATGGAAGAGGATCATCCTCTTTTTTCTTGCTTGCTGCTGCCACCTTCCCTAAGCCAACATGATCCTCTCTTTCCATATCCCTCCTTTGGTGAATAGTCACCGCTTTGCATGAAGAAATCCCACAAGAAGGAAGGGCCAACAAATGGCCCTTAACCCGGAAATATGTGCTCATGAACTCATGCTTGCAAAAATTGCATCTCCAAGACACATTGCCTCCCCCACCAAGCTTTGCCCCGGGCCCATCTTTTCTTGTCACATACTTCCACAAAGGGTATTTTTTTTCTTGGGCTTGTTGTCTTGCTAAAACAGGGTTAAGTGGAGCCATAGAATGAGCTCCACTAGCATCCGATGGAGCACTTGACGGAGGAGGAGAACCGCTTGTGCTTGGTGGAATAGGAGGGGAGGCACTAGATGGTGCATTTCTCCCTCTCCTTTGCCCCCTACCTCCTGCCCTAGCTGATTGAGACATTCTTTTTCTTTTGTGATGGTTGAGCTTGCAATCCTCTCCACAAATCCACCGGAATGCACTTGGAATCGCTTGGAAACGATGGATAGCCTTCAAATCTCCTTCAAAACTCCTTCACCTGCACATAAAACTCACTCTCAATCAAATGCTTCCTTGCAAATGACAAAAAGAAAGGCAAATTCTGATTTTTAAGTGAACTCGGGCGCACTTTTCCGCCAAAAACGTGTCCTGTTTTTCATCAGCGTGTCCGACAGTCGCGATTCGTTCCATCAGCGTGTCCGATTCGCTGGGAAAGTCGTGTCCCGATTCAGGATTCGATCCAAGGTCGAATCGGACACGAATTCCAATCGAATCGTGTCCGATTCGACCGATTCGGGACACGGCAGGGGTCAAGGACGAATCCTGTTTCTGAGATGATAACACATTCAGAAATAAGACATCAATGGGAGAAAAGAGGTAAACTTTCCTCGCATTAAACCTCTTCCAACGTGGTAGATATACCTGTCCTCTTGGCCTCTCAAGCATGTTCTTTGCAAGTAATCTCTAGCATACATCAACAACAAATAGAAACCTAAAATATTTGTTTCACTTTAAAAGAGAGAAAACGCTAAAATCTCCATAAGCCTTCCATTAGATATTCTACAAAGCTCCAAAAGGAGAGAAATCATCACAAATCAACCATGAAAATGAATGATGAAGGGCTACTCTTTATATAGATTCTAGCTCAACTTCCTTTACGGTAAAATAATAGTTTCCTCTCCTAGATCCACATTTTTCTCAACAAGCTCTCCAACAATTGCCTAAAGTGGTTTAGATCCACTTTTCTCTCCAAGGAAAACAATAAAATAGTGCTAACTCATAACCAACTCATATGACAAATCAAACAATTATAAAATAATGAGTTATGCTCTGTGTCTTCTCCCAAGGTGTGCGTCTCCTTCTTCAAGGGAGTGAAACAGGAAATATGCTCTTCAAAGTAGCACATTTGGCCTCCAAGGTGTACATCTTCATCAATGAATGTTTGAACCAAGTCAAAATACTCCAAGGGATGTGTGGACTCTCCATGTGAAACGTCCCATGCATAAACAAGTGTGCCATAAAACCCTCCATCTATGGAGTGGCCCACTAAATAATAGAAGTGATGCCCACATACCAATGACAGTCCTTCAAGCTAGGACATCACCTCCAATTGGTTCAATATCCAATGTATCAACTCATCAAAGAATGTGCAAAGGGTAGATCCATGGAATGAGGAGTCCACCAATCAAGATAGAAGCATCAATCCAAGTTCAAGGTCATCACAATACTCAACTAACTCCATGAAGGGGATGGCCCCATCCTACAAATAATAAAGTATCACAATGCATCAAAATGTGTGCCAAGAAGAGAGAATCAATGGGAGTGCTCTGCTAGAGATGCTAGTCAACCATGCCAAGATATCATTGAAATACAAAGTGTTTGTATACAAGCAAGGGCATTCAAGCCATGAGCACAAGAAGAGTGCACCCTGTTACCCCTCATTTTGCATGGGTGTCTAATTGTGGTTTGTATTACATGTCTCAACAGTGGTTTACAGATGTGGGTTGATGAAGCATAAACATGTTTATCGCTGGCTGAGTATGACAGTGCTATCATGGAACCGTTGGGACAGAATTAATGGAAGCTGGTGAAGAATGAGGTCATATTGATGTTTGAGGTCCTTGTTAGCCTATAACAGCTGCAATAAACATCGGTGCAATCTCATTATTCCTACAATCTGGGCAAAGCTAGGCATACTGAGTCTAATTTAGATCTATCCCTGTCCTCCTAGTGGCATGAGCAGTGTTATAGGTCAAATCTGCACTTCTCCGTCCGTGGTCACAATAAGCTGTCGATCACACAAAAGGACAACATGGATTGAAGAGCAAGATTGCCCTAGATGATGCATGGACTTGGTTTACCCCTCAGCAGCTGACAAAACCCTGTTTTAACCTACATTTTGACATGTGCGCTACTCTACAGGCATGATAGTAGTGCATTTCTTGAAGTGTTCCCTACTCTACAGGCATAATAGTAGCGCACACCTGCTAGTATGCCCTACTCTACTTAAGCAAACTAGCGCACACCTCAAAAATAGTTGCAAACGTTGGTTGTAAAGCACTGAAGTTGCATATTGTGCGCTACTCTATTGTGAAAAAGTCACGCACATCTTAAAATGTAATAAAAAATATTTTAATTTGACGAATTGGGATTACTTGAAGTTGGTTTGCAACTTCCCCAACTTCCCAATCAAACTACCTCTCAATCCAAACTGCCTACCTTGTCCCATAAATACAAGGGGGATGCATGAGAGAGAGAACTAGTTAGACTCAATTAGAGAACTAGGAGGAGAAACTATGCATTAAGGGTTGTTATGCTGGAGGAATTCCAAAGTTAGTGTGAAGAGCAGGAGCCCAGGATCCGGTTGCACAAGCGCTCTGAATGATCAGGTATACTTGTACTGATTATTTGCTTTTGACAATAAAGGTTGAAATGCCCTTCCCGTCCCAATCAAATGTCTAATGGATTGCATATTTGTTTGGATTAAATGCTTGATTGTATTTGATGTTTAAATTGGATTTCAATTTCATCATTGTTATATCAGTCAAGATATGCCGAGGAAGGTATCTTTGTATTGCAGGTTCGTCAAACGGAAGATCAAGTGGAGGATCGATCGAAGGAGCAAGCGAAAGCTAGGATCGAACTTCGTTAATAAGGTATGCCTTCAAGAACCTTGATCTCTTTCCTTTTGTAGAAGCCTATGTGATATGATTAATGTGTTTACCTGTCACCCCAGAAGTTGGTAGTGTCCCTCTCCTCGCTATAGGGTAGAATTCCCGAACAACAGACTGGCGACTCCGTTGGGGACCGGTTGTTTTCTGCTTTAGGAGACATAGTTAGTTTTCCTTCCAGTACTTTTTGATCTTTTTTTATCCTCTGAGAGGCTCTGTAGGTTACTGTAGCCTGTTTCCATTGCTTGACTCATCCCAGTTTGAAGTTTTAGAGCCTGTTTCAGACCTCCTCTGACATGTGCACTAGTCTACCTTATACACTGTAGTGCATACTTGATGATGAGCGCTACTTTCTCTACTGTACAGTAGGGCACATCTCCCAGTGTGCACTGGTTTATGCACTACACAGTAGCGCGTACCCCTGTAACTCTCTGTTTGCTGTAGGGTTTTGATTTCCACTCGTTTGGTTTGATGTCCAGTCTCTTGCCTTGCTTTCTTAACTGATCCTTGAGGTCTTTATGTCCTTGTTGAGTCTTGTTTGCCTCTCCTAAGTCCCTTAGGTCATCTTTTGCTTGCTTGAGTACTTTTGAGGTGTCTTGCTGTTTGTGACTCTTTTTGAAGACCGTGCTGTGTTCCTAGTGGACATAGCTGCACTTCTGTACCCTAGATGCTTGTTGCAGGTATACAAACCTTTGTTTTGTGACATTTGTTGCTTGTGGCAACACTAAGCATGCTTTGACGGTGTCTTGACCTTTGATTTAGGGTTTGACCCCAAGTTGGAGTCCTTAGGGTGTTTTCAAAAGTTTGTGAGTCTAGACACTTCTTGATTGCTTTGTCAGTTTCAGTCCAAGTAAGTGGAAGTTTTACAGTTTGCTTCCATTTGAGTCTTTGTGATTGTAAGGCCATCTTTGGTTCGCTTGCCTACCGTTTGCTTGGCTTAGTGCTTTTTAGGGTTCTTGATGCTTTGGAGTAACCTTTGAGGTTTGCCTTTCCATTTTAAGTGTCTCTTATCCTTCTTTTCTTTTCACTTTGTTTTCCAAGCCCAAAGCTTTTTCCTTTGAAAAACTTTGCAGGACAAGTCTTCCTCAAATTAATATATTTTTGATTACATTTTAAGATGTGCGCAAGTTTTTCACAGTAGAGTAGCGCACAATATGCAACTTCAGTGCTTTACAACCAGCGGTTGCAACTATTTTTGAGGTGTGCGCTAGTTTGCTTAAGTAGAGTAGGGCATACTAGCAGGTGTGCGCTACTATTATGCCTGTAGAGTAGGGCACACTTCAAGAAATGCGCCACTATCATGCTTGTAGAGTAGCGCACATGTCAAAATGTAGGTTAAAACAGGGTTTTGTCAGCTGCTGAGGGGTAAACCAAGTCCATGCATCATCTAGGGCAATCTTGCTCTTCAATCCATGTTGTCCTTTTGTGTGATCGACAGCTTATTGTGACCACGGACGGAGAAGTACAGATTTGACCTATAACAAGCAGCAATTTCTCCAATTCTGGGTGGACCTGTGGACAAAAGCAGCAGGAAGAAGCATCATTTCCAATTTTGGGCTAATTTTGGGTGGACCTGTGCATGTTTTAACCTTCCACAACAGCAGTAAGCAGCACTTCCTTCATGTTTGGGTGCAGGCCCGGAATAAATTCATAAGATTCATTGCATCCCTTAGACAGTGATTTCTAGTACTCAGTCGATAGGTTATGGATTTGTTTGGCAAAATATATGCCATAGGCCTACTCCAGATCCCTCAATCATTGAGATCGCCTGTTGGAGGAAAGGATACAAAGTTGTCTAATTGCCATGAATAAAACCCCTTATCATCACTAGCATATTTGCGGGCAAAATTTGGAGCTTCCATTGACTTGTTTGATGATGTGGTTAAGATTTCAGTTTGAGATGGGTCCTTATTCCATGCTAAGTGTTATTGTTCAAATTAGCACCCTTGACCAAGGTCACGAATCACGGTGTGATGAGAGGTAAGCACCGGGGAAGCTAGTGCCCAATGTCACCACAACCTAACTCCTCAACTCTTTAGGTCAACTCCTAAGATCAAGGTGGAGTCCCTAACCTCGATAAATGATATCTGCAACCACTTCAACAACACACAAATACCCTTCACAAATAGCCTCTCAGCTAAGACCAGTGCTTTATGGAGTCAAAACAATCAGGCATAAAACGACACTAGGTGAGAGGAGGAGTTATAACACTTTATTATGAATTTCAAGATAAATAACTTCAATATGTTACTGCTGTTATAAAATTGCAGCAGTCAATAACACCTCAGAAAATGGATGAAAGTCGACCCAAACAATGTCAACTTACCACATAAGTTGTACCTTGAGGCTTAGGGCAGTTGACATGCCTTGAGAGGATGGAATGGAACCTCCAAATCAGATCTGAAAATGCATAACCAGATCTGGTTGCAGCCCTAACTAGCCCTCAAATAGATGGTGGACCCACTTAAAACCTTTTCCAACTGATGTTCAACAGTCAACCCCCCAGGGGTCACCCTAGGCCTAATTCCTTGTTTTTTAGGCCTTTAAACTTTGTTGATTTGACTGATGTACCTGCTGTACCTGCTACACCAGATCTGAAAAAGCCTTAGATAACACAAATCATAGTAAAATTCTCAGTCTAGCCACAAGAAAAGGACACGCCTAAAAATCCACCAAGAAATCCCCTAGGACACACTTTTCCAGTAGAGCACTTTTTCTATATTTTTAGGGTTTTTCCAAATATTATATTTTTTGTATTTTTTGTAATATAAACAACAAAAATTTGATAAAAAGTTGAAGAAGAGAAGGGGTTAGGTCTTAGTCCTCAACCTTAGGGCTACAAGAGATCAAGGTCAATGTCCCTACTCAATTTGGCTATTCAAGATTTACCAATTATGGCATAGACTAGTAACCCTAAATGGGTCAAAGTAGCCTAAGCTTAATTAAGGCAAATAATGAATTCCAAGGCCCGATTATGGAGAGCTCCTTCAAGAGGAAAGTCTCCTCAAACAAGATTGACAAGATGCCAACAACACCTTAATTTACCTTGCTTAAGGTGCAAGAGCAACATCAAACAAGAAAATTGAAAGATCTTACCAACATCCACCAAGGAAAGAGCAAGAGAAAGTTCTTAGGTCTTCCTTAGTCACG
Source organism: Larix kaempferi (assembly GCA_027924585.1). Classification (NCBI taxonomy): domain Eukaryota; kingdom Viridiplantae; phylum Streptophyta; class Pinopsida; order Pinales; family Pinaceae; genus Larix; species Larix kaempferi. Next base: position 9,610,372 of record BSBM01000252.1, read on the forward strand.
AGTTATAACAACCATTCTTTGAATCAACCTTGAGAGATAGCAAAACCTTAATATTTCATCATCCAACCATTCATCACAAGAGATAAGTGCCAAAAAGAGAGGTGCGCATAGCCTAAAGAGCTCCAATGTACCAAGAGAAAAAAAAAGAAAGATCATATTTGAACCCTTGTCTTGTTTTTAAATGAGAGCTAGGAACCTCTATTTATATGAGGCGTCCTAGTCTTTTTGAGTTTTAGAGCCTACCTTACTAAAAGATAAAATAACTTAAAATTAGGGTTTGTCACCCACAAGCCGGGGACTAAACCACAAAAGACTAAAAATATTGATAACATAATGCAAATGGCTTCAACCAAGTGGACTGTTGAGTCGGAGGAGGACGTCATGTCCCAACTAACCCCAACGATGTAAAAGATCTCTCAATGTCCTCCCCTTTAGCAAGGTAAGGCCTTCTTCTAGAGGATGATGTCATCATGAATTTTGCACATGGAGACCAAGAGGAGGGGTAATACATGAGAAGTTAAGGTCCAGGTGGGCATAAATGAGGTGTGGTAAGGTGGGTATGACAACTCTTACATGCACAATCACCTTCTACATAGCATAAACATAAGTGTGGCTAGGAGCCCCTAAGTCATGTGTTCTAGTGGGTCCATCCCAAGAAGCACCGAAGCACCAATCCAGAGCACAAATGCCCAACATAATGGGCGACTTCCGCCCATCAAAGGGTAGTCAACAAAGCCACTAAGCCAATACTCCTTAGAACGAAAACCAAGAGGACTTGCCATGACTAGACCATGGGTCTTAAGCCCTGCTAGACCAACACTTTTACATAAACAAGCCTAGACTTGGCCTTTTACAATAGCAAAAGACCCCTTCACTTTGGTATATCTTGAAAGGCATGCTGCAGACAATCAGGGGCGTAACACTAAGGAAGTAGATGGAGCCATCTTTCCATGCGTTTATAGCAAGCAACAAGTGGGATTTGCGTATAAAAGCAGTTAGAGCACAATCTTGAAATACTTAGGCTTATTGCTAAGGATTGTTTGTAGGATGGTATTCCAAAACAATTGAAACTCTCTTGAAAGTTGAGAATGGGTGTTGTTGCTTCAATAACTGTATATCAGCGAAAGTGTAGATCTACATGAGAGTTCTATCCTGGAGAAGCGATAAATCGTAAACTTATATTTATTATAGTGCGCTGACAGTGATTAGAAAAAGTATGACATTCAATGTCTAGACTCTGTGTTAGAGTTTATTTTCATAAGACTGGGGACACAACTGGGAGGAGCTTTTCTATACCTAGCAGTGCATTTTTACTTAGAAGGTTTGGATACATTGTTGGTCGACGACCTTGAAGACTCCTTAAATAAATATGCATAAAGGACTTTTTTGTGTGGATCCTTCAACTCCCACAACTATAGGAAATCTGCTGCAATCATCATCAATTGTATCTGGCAATTTGTCTGATGCTTACCGTTGAACAGTGGAAGCATCTTTTGGCTGTGTTTGGACCGTCAATAAAAATTAGGCCAGGATAGTTCCCATGATGTGTTGTTCGGTAGATTTGTCAGGAAGCGATATAGCTATTCCATGCTGATAATGAAGGTGTAACTGGGACATTTCTTATTGCTCCATCAGAAAGTGGATCTTAGACATCTCCATCAACTCAAAAGGAAAACAATACAATGTGTGAGCATGATTTCTTCCCTTCCATTGCTGCTTTCCTGGGCATGGCATGATTTTTCCCTTCATTTGCTATTTCCGTGGGCACGGTGTGATATCAATGGAAGCAAGGAATGGTATTTTATGAGCTGTTTTTGACCAGGGTGTTGGGTAAATGATTGACAAATTTCATTTGGGACCTTCAGTTATCTCATGTGGATACATACATACTTAGTATGGGGTTTCCTACACACTTTTGAACCATCACATGTATAAGGGTGCACATTGCTACCATATGCAACCGTTTCCTCTTGAGTTGGTACTCAGAGAGGTGATTGTCCACCTTGGCATGTCCATTTTCGAAGGGCACATGTGCTATTTGATCCGCTTCTTATCTAGTTCAACAGGTATGGAGACTTTTTATGTGGATGGGCCATCCCATTTATAGTGTCATGTGGCATGTTCTCTTTTAACACATATGCCTACACTCCTTCCTTTATTCATGACTGCCATGTCACAAAGGATATCGAGGATGTTACTTGTGTGCATTTTATGGTGGACATTGGAATATGCCTTAGTTTTACTTTTATTCTCTCTTTAATATAGACATCCTACCTTGGTGGAGATTTGTACATGTGGCAATTGACCACTCATACTTTGAATATTGTTAGAGTTTGTTAGGGTTTAGTGGAGTTTTTGCATTGTTTACTCCACCCTAGGCGAGATATAGGAAACTTTATCATTATTTTCTTATAGGAGGTTGAGGAGCTCAAAGCTATATAAGGCTTTTACCCTCCCCCTCATTTGTATGGTTGGATTTTGAGAGCTCTCTCTCTTTTGGTGCCTAATTGACATATATTTATGGAGCATTTGAAGTGTAAAGGGTTTCTTCTCCATTTGTAAGTGTGGTTCCTTGTTCCTATTCTTAGTGTTGCTAATAGATAGTAGAATAACCTAGAACTTGTTTTTAGGGCCATAGATAGGCAAATTTGTCTTATTGGAAGGGTTTTATGTGAGAACTATTTTCCTCTATCTCCCTTTGATGTTTTATGCATTGATATTACATTGTTTCGAATCATCTTTATAGAGTAAGAACTTGTGATACTTCATTGTATAAGGCACACCCTAGTAGCATTGTTTTGAGTTGGCACTACATGGGAGCTCCTAGGTGATACATCTTGGGGTTCATTAGTTGGCATTGCAAGGGATTTGATCTACCCTAACTCTAAATGAACTTGTCCTTCCATTCGTCTTGTTCCCTTTGAATCCATTTTCCCTGGGGATTGGCACTAGTCTTCATGGTCCTCACATCAACCCTTTATATACTAGCAAAAAGACTAAACTATTTTGCTAAGGCTAACTCTTCAAATCACCTTCTGCCCTTATTGCCATAGCCTAACAATCCTATCTTAGGGAAGCCCCCCTTGAGTTGGAGAAGAGCCAACTTGAAGTGTAGAGAGGTGGTTATCGAGGTGAGAGTGGGTAACACCTCTAGGTTAAAGTTGGGCTAGCCTTGTTCTTTGGGGCTTTAATCACACATGCTAATTCAAGCTATAACATGCCTTAGAGACATGTGTCAACCTTTTAACCAATAGGATGTGTGAATACCTCAAAATATGTGCTAGAAGAGAGGGCGCTCTAATAGAAACCATAGTGTACCTCTAGTTAACCCCCTTTCAAGTGTAAAAATCATCCAATGAGCTAGGACGCTCCAATACCAAGCCTCCATGTGGTCAAATAAAGTCAAACCAAGAACAAATAACCTACAAATCACCCTCATCAAGTGTGTACAAGGCTAGTGCTCCATCAAGGGGTTTTGAGCATGTCATGAGCAAGTGGTGACTATGTGTGTTCTCCTGAAATCTCCTAGGGCGCTCACATTAGAGGGCTCCGACCATAGGAAATACATCAATTGTAATGTTGGACCTTTGCAAAAGAGTCAAAATGCTAAGGCATTCCACCTCCGTGAAGATTTGTCACAATAAAACCTTGGAAACCATAGCAACACCCCTTTCAATTTATCATCACAACCATGAGTAAATTATTAACACTTTAAAACTTAGGAAGACCCTAAGTTGATGGGTTCCCCCATGAAATGCATGAAAGTGTTAATTGCTAATCCTAAAACACTCCAGACATGCCAACATTGTCAAGAAGGGAAGAGCAGTACATCACCAAGATATCACTTGTTAGAAGCATGCAATCAAAGTGCCATGAAAATATCTCATCCAACAACTATTAGCAACAACCACATCATCAAAAGAGAGCAACATCTCTAAGCCAAAGCTCACATGTAACCCAGTCCATCAAATGAATCACTTTGTAGCTTGATCTTTGTGATCAAAATTACAAGTGTAACTCTCATACAATATGAGGGGTAATAGGTGGCTTGGAAGATAGTCCTTGGGTTTCTTAGTGGGTAGGTTGGGGGTCCTTAGGATGCTTGAGATCTAGCCTCCAAGTGAATTTGGACATTCTTGTTGTTTGGGGGTAAGCTTGGGCTCTCTCCAATGTATGCATGTTAAAGATTGGCTTAGAAAGGCCTGTATTTTGGAAGGACTTGTATAATTCAAACACTCAATGATGGCACTCATGGAGGACTCTAAACTATGCTCAGAAGCTTTTGGGAAGGCTGTTCTAGAGAGTCTCTGTCACATGATTCTAGAGAGTTTTTTTATATAAAATGCATATGTAGGGGGAAGGTCCTATCTTGAGAGATTGAAGATGGTGAAGTGGGAAGCCTATTGATATCTATGAGATGAAGACATTTATGAGTTGGTGTGAGTCGTGACACTCCTCTGACATAAGGATTCACTTAAATAAAAGGTGGGGGCTTGGAGATTCAGTGGAGAGATGGTTGTGGTGTTGTCAATCCATTTGGAAGGCTTGTACCTTCTTTAAACATAAAGTTTGGGGTTGGTTAGTGCTTCATCATGGATTGGCTATCAAGAGTAGGTTGCACAAAGTTGACATTACTAGTTTGTCCTGTGTAGTGGGCAATGAGGGGTTATGCAACATGTTTTTAAAAATGTCATTGTGCTAGATTTTTTGGTCATGGTTTCACGCTAAATTTGTCTCTGTTTGTAGCATCATTTTCCTGGGGGGACATTGGATGGTTAGGTACAAAAGCAAATTACTTTAGCTATCTGTTCATTTGTTTGCAATTGTTTTTTTGTAGTAACATCATTGTAAAGTTTTTTTCAATGACGTTTCTCATCCTCTTTCTCTTGGGGATTTGTGGAGTTTAAAGCAAAAGTTAGCAATACTCCTATGAGTCCACCAATGTGCTTTTTGTTGTGATGTCGAGTTGCTCCCTTGGGGTCCTTGACTCATATGATGGCCTTTTTAGCTTTCATAAAACAAGCCTGTCTTGGTTCCCCCGTTGTCTGCATGATGTAACTATCTTGAACTCTGTTGTCCTTATTTATTCTTTGAGGTAATATATGAAGCATTTCCCAAAATAATTCATTTTTTCTTGACAAAGAAGCATTATCAATTCTTTATCTTTAATAAAATTAGAGAGTTTAACTGTCCAATTAGAGGGCAGTTAAATCCATTGGTTATCATTTTAGTGGAATCAACTTTTTAGCCCCGCAACACTATCATTTTTGGGCTCAGGACAGATCTTTTGGTCATAACAGACACCCCCTCCTCAAGATCTTAGGTGATGATGACCTATTCTCGGTAGCATGGTGCACCACTAACCCACTTTCCTAGATCTTCCAACTCCAGTTCGTGCGGACAGTATTCTATCAGAAGTTTCTTCACATCGACCTCAGATGGCAGGAGAGATCCACTTATTGTGGGGCAGGGATGCCACTAGGAGACCTTGAGCATTCTCTTTAGGCATCTTTAGTGGAGACACTTTTCCAGGCTCTTGAGATCTTGACAGGGATTCCATCTTCTTCTTTGTGGTTCCCAACTTTGTATTTCCCTACTAGATGATAGATTGTAGTTTCTAGGTCTTAGATCTCATAGATTAGTTTTTCTTTTACAAGAGTTGCTTTCACACTCCCACTTGTGTATTCATTTTGATGTACCTACTAGTCCCTTTTTACCTATTCATGGTCATTTGTTAGACATTAATAAAATTATCTCATCTTATATGATGGAAACCACCTGGTGTTTGGCCAAACACCTTTTCAAGTTGGGCATTGTTAAGGCGGGGGACCATTTTGATGCTCAGGCGAGAAACTAGAAATGTTGGTCCACATTAAGGATTGAATTCAAGCTAGTTAGTACTGACAAGCTTATTATTAAGCAAGTTAAAGAGCTAATTATTGGGATGTTTCTAAATTCCAAAACAACTCATATCCAAAATGTTTAGTATATTTAAAAAGCTCATTGTTGATGATTTGTTCCTCAAAATTGGTCTATAAGCCATGACTGCTTGATGGTGATATTCATGGTGGAATTGCTTTGAAGGTGTCAAATGGTATCGGCCAGTTGATGATAGTATGATACCATTGGTTGAGTACCAAACCAATGCTATATGTTCAGCTCAATAAAGTGTGGAAGTTGGCTTCCAAGTAGACTACCAAGCTGTATTGGCTCCAAATTGTGTGGAGGCCCTACATTGAACCAATGGAAGCCTTTTGTGCTTGGTCTTTGATTTAAGCCAGCCTTCATCTTGGCCAATGCCTTCAATATCTAGGGGTGACTGAACCCAAATGTCCCTTTTGTCACAAAGAAGAGATTGTGGAACTAGCTTGGAGGTGGGCCTCAAACATGAGTTGTCAACATCTCCCCACGTCCATTTCTTTGACGTCCGCCCCTCTTGGTGATAAGCTCCCACAGGTTGTTGAATTTCATGGAACATGGTAACTTGTTAGAAAAAAATGTTTTTTATTAAAAAAAGAATTGAATTCAAGCTAATTAGTACTGACAGGCTAATTATTAAGCAAGTTAAAGAGCTAATTATTGGAATGTTTCTAAACTCCAAAACAACTCATATCCAAAATGTTTAGTATATTTAAAGAGCTCATTGTTGATGATTTGTTCCTCAAAATTGGTCTATAAGCCACAACTGCTTGATGGTGATATTCATGGTGGAATTGCTTCGAAGGTGTCAAATGGTATCAGCCACCCGATGATACCATTGGTTGAGTACCAAACCAATGCTATCTGTTCAGCTCAATAAGGTGTGGAAGTTGACTATCCCTTGAGTTGACTACCAAGCTGTATTTGCTCCAAATTGTGTGGAGGCCCTACATTGAACCGAAGAAAGCCTTTTGTGCTTGGTCTTTGACTCTTTGATTTAAGCCAGCCTTCCTCTTGGTCAATGCCTTCAATATCTAGTGGTGACTGAACCCAAATGTCCCTTTTGTCACAAAGAAGAGATTGTGGAACTAGCTTGGAGGTGGGCCTCAAACATGAGTTGTCAATGTCTCCCCACGTCCATTTATTGGATGTCCGCCCTTATTGGTGATAAGCTCCCACAGGTTGTTGAATTTCATGGAACATGGTAACTTGTTAGAAAAAAAATATTTTTTATTTGGAAAAAATGAAATGATTATGTTTTAAAAAAGTTCAGTGCTACTCTAGGTTTCTCAAGTTGACGATGTGCTGATGTGCAAACCTCCACTTGCTGATCCAATCGCAACTTGAAAGTGGACCTCGAGCCAAGGCATATTTAGAGGTTTGGAATACTGGGGGATGGTCCTTTGCACCATGAGGCAAATCCCTCCAAATGCTTAGTCTTGCCTTGGTTTGGCCCATTCCCAGAGGTCTAGCAATTGATTACTCCATAGGGTTTGTTGCCTTGTTTGTGAATGCAAAGAGCACCATAGCCAAGGGCATCACAATTGGTCATCGCTTCCTGGGCTTGAGTTAGCCATTTCCATGGAGAAGCAGCTCAAAAAAGCCACTAATGGATGAGAACATGCCTCGTGTTACCCATTTCCATGGAGAAGTGGCTCAAGCAGGACAATAATGGATGACAACGTGCCTCGCCTATTGATTAGCCTGCCATTAATGAGTGGGCTCCAAATCTGAGTGATAAGGATCCTCTACCTAACATGGGGACTATATGTGCTGCTACTTGATGTTTATCTTGGTGTTGGCCAATTGGCCATTATCTTTGTTTTCATGATGTTATTATTGCCATGGCCCTGGGCAATCTTAATATTTTGTTATGTTAAACCTATAGGGAAAGGACTATTTTAGTTTCTTGTTAGCATTTATCGTTGTTGAAGATGGTAGCTTAGACAAGAACTTCCGCACGGGTTTAGTGTCAAATGTGCCGGAAGTAGTTTGAGTCGAATCTATTTTGTAATTCACTTTAGTAATAAAGTGGAAGTCTTATATTTATCTGTTGAGTCTAATAAAGTGTATTTTTATACATCAGTGATTAGGTTTTTGGTAGATTAGGTTTTCAGCTCAAGTATAAAGGCAAGTCAAGATAGAGGGTTAATTCACACATTCATTTTGTTACAGCTCAAATTGACTCTTTAGTGGCAAAGTCCCAACGACTAGTGTTTTGACATGCAACTATGGAAAAGTTGAAAACTACTACCACTGTCACCGTTAGTTTTGAGTTTTCCCACTTTAAGCCACTTTTGAAGCTAAGGGAGGCTTCCCTGTTAAGGCTTAAGAAGATCTTAGGATATTTAGCTTTAGATCTAGAAGTACGCAATCCAATCAGACATCCCCCAAAGATAACTTTCGTTTAATTTGCATTAAATGTGATCAAAACAAACATTGCTCCAAATTCATCTTTGCTCAAAGATAAAGATTCATGGACATAAGAAAAATAGATTGCAAAAGTAAACTCAGCAATGTACCACAATGAATTATGAAATAAAGCTTAAAAGAGATGGCTCATTACCTCAAATCATCCACAAGTTGTTATTAGAAATGGTGTCAATTATACTTGATTAACTTATGTGATTGTATGAATGAATAATCTCCTCTTGGAGAGAGAAAATTCTTTGCAAAAGTATATCACTCAGATTTTATTTAAGGTGTTCACTTGAGTTGTAGTGACTTGTGTCACTTCAACCAAAATGACTTATTAAAATTTCACAACTTAAGATGTCATTGATATAGATTATCACCATCACGTTTGAATGTTCATAAGCATTAAAATCATTGAGATAACTTCCAGAAAATAATCAAAATCTGCAATTAGTAAATATGAAAAATTTGGAAAATTTAACAGCAAAGAATTGAAGTCAGAGATTTAAGCACTAGATTTATCATTGTTTAGGCTTCCCGTTATCATAATCTTGCTCTTATTTATCTATGACAGCAAATCAGAAATTTCCAGAATTTAAACTTAGTACAAATTTCAAGAAATATGTTACCTAGTCATGTAATAAGAAAATTTCAGAATTTAAAGTACTGATGTTATAGTAATTTTTGACGAAAATAACTCTTAAAACTCAGATTTATACTTGGATTTTTTTTTAGAAAATAATGTGGAATATTAAATCTGAGATTCAAAGCATTAGGCCACTGTAAACAGGAATTTCCAGAATCTGATCTTTTTGCAGAAAATAAATTCCAGAACTACATTATTTGATTTAAATGGCCTTTAAACTCATTTAAACTTCGTCAAAACTTATCATATATGCCCAAAAATGTATTAAATGAAGTTTAAACTTATAAAACCCTTTAGAATATGAGATTTTCAGGTTTTATGGTTGCTGGAAATTAACAGAAAATTGCAGAAAATAGAAAATTGAACCTACAGGAAATCTGAAAATTATCCTAAAAATAAAATAAAAATTCAGAATTATTTTTCTAAAATTCCTAAAAAATCAGCAAAATATTAATTGTATTTATTTCTTTTTTTTTAAAGTTTTTTTCTAATGATTTTCTCTATTCTATGCTAAGATCTAAAGAAATTTTCAAAAAATAAATGGATGAGGAAATGAAGAAAGGACTAGTGTCTTCTAAATCCTTGGGCTATGGGGCCCTAGATCCTCGTTACTTGAGCCTTTCTTGAATATATGCTTGTTGTAGATTTCCAGCAAAATAGCATGATAATATCTACTAGAAACCCTTGATCTCACTTGCCAAACTTGTCAAGGAAGGGCAGCCATGCATGCTCCTTCAATCCTCTTGCCTAGCTCACACACTCACCTATGTTATCTGTCGACTATCCCTCCTAAGATGCAAATAACTCAACATGCAATACACATTGGCATAGGATAAACCATGTAATAAATTACTCTTCAATAGGAAAAACAATGAACAAACTTGAATAAGTTATCTCAATTATATTCATCAATTAAAACTCATGAAGACACCAAGAGACAAAGCCAAAGATGGACAAAGTGTGATTGTATTATTCTCCAAGATCATCAACAAATGAAAATGAAAAATGAGCTCTCTTATATAGGAGAAAAGTTCAACTTCTAGTACAATAAAATAATAATATTTTGTCCAAAACCATAGATCTAGTCTTTGAATACTCCATAATGATAAAGAATACCAAAACCCTAACAATATCCTCAAAGAGGGAGGGCGCACTCATAATCATGGTCAAAGTAGTTGACAATGGTACAATATAAGCTCAAATAATGGTCCAATACATAACAATTGGCCCAAAGAGTGAGGGCACTCAACAAACTTGGACCAAACCTAACCTCCACGGTCCAAAAATCAAGGGCGCTCCAAGGGACATGGTCCCTAACCCAACAAACTGCAGTAATGAGGTCCAAAGACCTAGAGCGCTCCATCAAATATTGGCTAGAAGTCAACTCCCAAGCCAACTAACTCCAACAACCTCAATAAAAGCCACACTTGTGATCTCAAAATGGTCCAAATGGTCCTCAAATGGAGTGCGCTATGGTCCAAGTTGTTAGGAAAGGTCCCAAAAGTGGCTAAAAGGCCCAACGACCTCATGAACAAGCCTAAGAAGTCTCCAAAACATCCACACCTGCCAAGTATAGAAGGTCTCCATCATGAGAAAAGGGATTGGCCCCTTTTCTTAGCTAGGAAGTGCAACATAAGACATCCTCTAAGTGCAGCGCCTCATAAAAAATGCTTAATAGCCACATTAAAGTCCAAATATCAAAGCACATGTGTAATAAAACCCCTTTAGTGAAATAATAATTTAACCAATCATCAAGCTTAGGCAATGTTAATCCAACATGATAATAATACACAAGATGTACCTTACAAACACACTTTCCCTAAGTAGCTCATCAACTAATAATGTTTACTTATCCAACCTAACATTATTGTGACCCTTATAACCTTTTTACATGTGAGACCCTAAATTAACATGTAGAGCTTATATTTCCGAAGTCAAGTGAGGGTATATGAGATGGAGTACATATATAGGGAAGAAATGGGGTCTTTGTGAAATTACTAGCATAGCAACATAGGAGTGTTTGGTCTGTCCTTGACTTTCAAGAGTTAGGATTTTTTAGATTTTTCTTCCACATGTGTGTCTAGGAAGAAGCTATCATGGGTCATCCATCTTCGCACCTTCATATTGTGTTTCCTTTTTTATTTTTTCATTTTTCATTTCCTTGGTGCTTTTTTTTATTTAGCACAGTTTTGCTTAGCCCTTTCATTGGCTTAGTCCCTTTCATTGGCTTAGTCCCTTTTTTCTTTAGATGTGTCTTAGACAACCTAGGACAAGGGAACCTGACTTTTGCGATGGGGAGTATCTCCCGTGATGTTTTACATTTGCATTTGATTTATTCTATATCCTCCTCTTTTTGATGGTACAAGACTTGTTTAACTTTGATGAAGACATTCATACATTGGAACAATAGTGAGACCAAATGTTGTCACTAATAATAGATCTTTCACAAAGGGGAAAGTGAAGGGGATCGATGAATTGGCTTAAATGGATGAAGATGACTAGGTAATATTGTGTGAAATGTATGAAATCACACTGACTTAACCAAGGTACACATCAACATCGAATAACACACTTTTTTAGTTAAAAGAGAAACACTGAGTTTAGATTAAGACAAATAAATGATCAAAGTGTGTGTGAGTCATCATGAAAGAGTGAGTGTAATATCTCATGCTAACATACCATCATGCTTGAAAACATGCTAAGAAAGATGAAGGTTAGAGATAACACAAAACTAGGGGGTGATTCTCTGTCTCTAGTTAGGCACATCATGGACCCTGGACCATTTGATATTGCTGGATAAAACTTTGACCATTGATCTATAGTGCAACCACAGATCTCATATAAGGAGGCGCAGTATAAGTGCTAACCAAAACGCCCCCGACTCACCGGAATCCGGCAGAGCAATTTTTGCCCAAATCACAATTTGGAGTGCTCAAATCGCAATTTTGGCGATCTAGGTAGTTTAAAATTGGGCATTTAGTCTAGAACAGGCATTCACGATTGCTGAAATTACAAAATTGCAGAAATAGCAATTTCCAGCAGCAATTTTAACCGTTTTTTATCAACATTTTGCTGGAAAAGCGGAGCATTTTGGTTGTCTTTTATCCTACTCGATAAAAGGACAACTGATCAAACATTTACCCCTTGCTGAAAGAGGGGTAACACATTTCACTTAAAGACAAGTTTTGTTGGAAGGTGATTTAATTAATCTGTGGAGCAGAGTTAGAACGTTGGAGAGGAGCCAAAGTCAGGAATCAGGTAGATAACAATAGGAGTGTTTGTACAGACAATTTTCGTACAGTAGTATAGATTCCGTATGGACATATTCGTACAGTCATACAGAACATGTCTTTACAGTTGTATGTACAGTCTGTACAATAGGCAGTTTGCAGCAGACTGTTTTCTTGTTTTTGGTAGGTAGATTTTTCCTCAGTAAGTGTGTAGATCTATTTCGTTTGGGTGTATCATATAGTTGTTAGCTTCGCAGTTTGTGGAGGTTTCCTTGTAAGCTTTGAATTGTTAATGAAAAGTTGATTTGAAGGAGTAATTATTTGTGTATTGTGTTTATGCTTTCGTTGTTTACTTTCTAGCTTTATGTGTAATCATTGCTATGTGAAGAATCTAATTTTTGTAGTTAAATAAACAGTTTTGTTTAATTGAGAACATAACGACAACAATCACCCAAGGTTTGGAAATTTAACATGGTATTAGAGTTTCTTTGATTGAGAGGATCTGAAGAGTTTACGATAAAAGATCAATTGTCGGAAAGAACTGTTGGAACCAACTACAAAGAACCAGGACCAATAGTTAGAGGGTTTCACAGGTAGTGCTTATCAGATTTGGGAGTTTGTGTGCAAATCAAACATGGCATGAACTAGCCTCAAGTTTGAGGATAGATTGGAAGGTGCCTCAAATTTCCTATCTTGGAAAATAAGGGTAACTCTTTTGTTAGAAGAAAATGATCTTTAGGTTATTGTCAAGGATGTAGTGACTTCGTCGATAGATCCACAGGGTTTAACAGTTCACAAGAAGAAAGAAGTGAAATCCAAGAGGATGATCATGGATGCCATAAAGGATCATTTGATCCCTTGTATATTCGAGAAGATGACGACAAAGGAGATGTTCAATGCTCTGGTTAGCCTTTACTAGAGTGAGAACATAAATAGGAAGATAATATTGCATAACAGACTTATATATGTAGAGATGACCAGTTTAGGTAAAGTCACTAGTTACTTGATGAAGGCCATGTAAAATCATGATCAACTTGCAGTAGTTGGGGAGAAGGTTGAAGACAAAGAGCCAGTGAACCAAGCACTAAATGTGTTTCCATCTCAATGGGAAACATTTGTCCAAGGTGTTTCTGCTTGGGAGAATCTTTCCTCTTGGGAAAGACTGTCGGATGACTGCATCCATTAGGAGACTCGGATGGAGTCAAAGGCTAGCAAACATGGATGTGATAGTGCCCATACCATATTTGGTCAAACAAAGAAGGGCAAAGGTAAAGGACCTAACATGGGTAAGGTAAAGAGTGAGAAGTCAACCTCACAACCAGGTAAGGACTTGAGTAAAATCAAGTGCTTCATATGTCAGAATCACGACTGTTATGCATCACAGTGTCTGGAGAAGAAGTATAAAGGGAAGCAATGACAACAACATCAGGTAGCAACCTCAGTTGAAACTCAGATGAACGAGTTTGCTTCCAAGTTCGAGAAGGATTTCTCGATGGTATCTTGCCTTTCTTCCAACCTGATTTCAAAGAATGCTTGGTATGTGGATAGTGGAGCATTTAGGCATATGACATCAACCCGTGAGCTATTTTCAAGTCTAAAAGATCACATCTTAGGAGTTCAAGTTGAGATTGGTGATGATGCCAAGTATCCGACAGTAGGAGTTGGTACCATTCCTTTCCAACTACAGTTGAGTAACTCTTTAGACTTTCATGATGTGTTGTTTGTTCCAAGAGTCAGAGAGAATTTGCTTTTAGTTTCAATCATGGAAGATAAGGGCTTTGCAGTAGAGTTCAAAAAACAACAATTCCTTGTAAGACCAAAGGATTCTAACCCAAGATCAACTCAGGTGATCATGGTTAGGGAAAACAATTTATATTGGTTACAAGGTGAACCTATTCGAGCCCTAGTCCATAAGATAGATAACTTGTGCCAGTTATGGCACAAGAGGATGGGGCACTTACATCATAGTGCAATGCTTATTCTGAGGGAGATAGTCACAGGTCTTCCGGAGTTCACCATTGAGCAGCAGGGAGTATGCAGAGGGTGCACGTTTGGCAAGCATGCTAATGATGCTTTCCCAAGGAGCGAGCACAGGTCTAAGGTGTTGGAAATAGTGCAACTTCGGAAGCTATTCTTGTTGTACTTTATTATATTATTGTTGTACCTCCTGCGAGAGAAGATATTGATGTCATTGATCATGTAAAACCCTTGAAAGAATCAATGTAAACCTTCGGGTGAAAATACACAAAGAAAATAATTTTTAAATGTTATTTTATCTTCCCCCAAGACAAGTCGGCCCAGTGGGTAAAATGCCCCAAAACAGTGGGCAGTCTACCCCAAACAATGGGCATAACTGCTTTAGATAGGTCGGCCCAGTTTGGGGAAGTTAGGTCGACGAAGTAAGGAAAAAAAGTCAGTTTCATGTGTATAAATAGAGAGGTGTGCCTCATTTGGCCACTCACTCAACTCAAGCAAGTTCGCACTAGAGGAGAGAGAAGTTCGCATCTGCAACTAAAGAAGTGATTTTTGGGGTTTTCACTTGGAGAAATTTTCTATTTCTCTCTCTTGTATCTGTACTCTGTTCTCGGGACTGATTATCTCTATACCAAGGTTGCTGGGTTTCCTAGGATAAAATTCTTGTGTTCATTGTTTTTGTGCTTGGTTATTCTTTTAGTAATCCTATTGTTTATCTGCAATTAAATTATACTGCTATAATTGTATAAATCTAACATAGTATCAGAGCCAGGTTTTAGAAGAAGCCATTGCGTTGCTGGTAGATTCAGATTGACAGTTGAGAGGATCCTGGATGTACATGGTCATCACCAGGATGGATACTTACATTTTGGTAAGCAACTGTGCTCTTCTGCTCTGTGAAAGCTGGTGCTCAGATTGGCACCCGAAGCGAGAGGGAGCAGGATGCTTTGTGGATAGCTCCAGAGAGGGAGCAGGATGCTCACATGCAGAGGGAGTAGGACACCCCAACACAGAAGGAGTTGATTATGATATATGTTTTGCAGTGAATGTCCTCAGCCAGTTCATGTGCGAGCCGAGACAGATTCATTGGGTTGTTGCAAAACATGTGCTGAGGTACTTGCGTGGCACTGTGGGATATGGCCTAAGATATGCTTTAGAATGTGATTGCAGGGATTTTCCGATTGGGTCGGATGTGCTGCAGATAGGAAGACCACCTCCGGGTGTTGCTTCAGACCGGGTTTTGCAATGATTTCTTGGTGCAGCAGGAAGGAGACCTCAGTAGCACTTAGTATTGCAGAGGCCGAGTACATGGATGCTAGCACTGCAGCTTGGGAAGCTGTGTGGCTTAGAAAACTCCTTGCGGGATTGTTTGGCCAGATTCCAAAGCCAATTGTGATTCACTGTGATAACTAGAGCTGTGTGCAGATGTTAGTGAATCTCGTATTCCACGGCAAGTTGAAGCATATAGAGATTCAGTATCACTACATTCATGATATGGTGCAAAAAGGTGCGGTTGAGCTACAGTATGCTCCGACAGATGACCAGACTGCATATGTTCTTACCAAGCCTCTTCCCAGGATAAAGTTTGTATACTTTCATGGAAGACTTGGTGTGGAAGAGAATGTGTCCCTCCTTGAGAGGGAAAGATGATACAAAGACCAAGCATTCTCCGGATCACTCTAGGATGGAGTGAGGAGATCTTTCAGACATCCTGATAGGATGGAGAGGCCTTTGCATTCTCCGGATCACTTTGGAATAGAGTGAGGAGATCTCTTGGACATCCTGATAGGATGAAGAGGCCATTGCATTCTCTGGATCACTCTGTGATAGAGTGAGGAGATCTCTCAGACATCCTGTTGGGATGGAGAGGCCAACGCACACTCCTGGACACTCTGTAGAGTGGGGAGATCTCTCGGACATCATGGGACATGATGGAGAGATTTAATGCATTCTCCAGATCACTCTGAAAAGAGTGAGGAGATCTCTCAGACATCCCGAGCTGGGATGAAGAGGCCGGTGCACACTGGTACTCTTGGACTTATCGAAGGATTGGTTGAGTTTGTGCATGTTCCCCGATGGATTGGGTTGAGCTGAGGCATGTTGTATTGATCATCGAAGGACTGGTTGAGTTGGTGCATGTTCCCCGAAGGATTGGGTTGAGCTGAGGCACGTCCTTGTGCATGTTCCTCGATGGACTGGGTTGAGCTAAGGCACATTGTATTGATCCCCGATGGACTGGGTTGAGATGATGCATGTTGGACTTGTTATCAACTACATTTGTACAATAGTTGAAACCTTATTGAGCCGCCAGTGTTGGAACACCTCAGTGTTCACTTCCAGAGTATCTGGGTTTCAGATATTTGGGTCTAGCCAGTTTTGTTTTTGAGTCGACATGACCATGGCCCCATGGGGGTTTGTAACAAAGTGTGCTAGTAGGGTCTGAGTGGCTCGGTTCCCCATGACTTGATTAAGCAACTAAGGTATTCCAGGGAGTTTTTTCCCTTGTCAATTATACTTTGCTTAAGGCGATGTATAATCGATGAGGTTTTCTCCCGCTTCCTCCAAAGCTGGAATGCTCGATTTTGAAAATCTGAGCCGTGGGGGGTTATTAGAGTCCAACTAATATGTATAAACCTACTAGACACTATTAGAATAGGTTTTGGTCATGTCCTAAGTCTCTAGGACCCCCAGAAAAAATTTCAAAATTTTTTTACCGGATGCGTTGGATTTGGGGTTTTTAATTTTTTAATTATTTTTTAAATTTTAATTAAATTTCTCTATAGTTTAAATAGAGAAATTTGAGTCTGTAATATGTCAATCATCCAGGGTCCGAATTTAGTGATTGATGGCTCGTTTCATAAGCCAAAAATCACACATGACCCATGGAACAGCTAAACCCAACTTTCGGATGTCAATTCAACCTCATAATTAATATTTTCTCCAAAAAAGCCATTTACAGAGAAATTATTAATTAAATTTAATAAATTTGAATATTTTGGAGAAATCCAAAACTCTCCAAAATAATCGGAAATGAATAAAATAAAAGGCTAATTGACATGGCACTGGACATTAATGAAGATTCCAATCATCTCAGTCATCAACCAGACCACTATCCAGTCACCGGCAAGAGATCTCCTTCAAGCTAATTCGCCCTCTTCCATGCAAAACTCGATTTAGTGAGGTGTCAAGTGTTAAATGGGTTGGTTGATGTGCATTTAAACCTATGGTAGGCGCCCTCTTTGACTCATCAAATCACAAGCTTGGCTCCTTTTGCAAACTCAAGTTAGTACCTACCACATCTCCACTTGTCTCCTTTCATCCAACTCGCCATCCCTCATTAAGCTCACGTCATCCCTCCTAAGCTCACGCCCTTGCCTTGTGTGCTCATGTGGATCCTAGTTGGAGGCTCTCCATTGATGGGTGAAGCTTCCCATGTTGCCCCAAACCTATGTCAACTCAACTACCACCACTCCAAGCCCCCTGATGACTAGTTTGTGATTGGAAATCAAGTTTTGTCAAGTGTTATTTGGCTCTCTTTGGCCAAATTCGAATTAGGGTTTTAGTATGTGCTTTTGCTATAAAGAGAGGCCCATTTGGGTTATTATCTCATGGATTTTTGGATGCAAGAAAACTCTGCTGAGAATTGTAATATTGTTATGCTCATATTGGAATAAAGATCAAGACTTTGGAGGTCCATGTGTTTTCAAATTTGTGTGGTGAATGTGTCTAATGCATTGAGGTGATATCTTCCCATAACCTTCCTCTTATTTATGCAAGTGTTTCTTTCAATATTGCTAGCTCAAGAAGGCTATCTTTAGTCCATGAGAATAGTCATTTGTTGTATTCAAGTTGATTATGTGTGTGATGTTTTCCAAAGATTTAAATGAACAAGAAGTATTCGGTTATACCAATGTTGATTTAGTTTTGGTTATCTAACATACTAGCATTTGATTTCACTTGTATGTTTGAGTGTGTTGGGGTTTTACAGGTATTGTCAAAGGTGAAGACAAGTGTGAGCTAGGTTGCATCTAGCTTGACTTCACAAGCAAAGCTTTTTCCCACTAATATCTTTTGTTCTATAGGATCCTCAAGCTCCTTCATCTTTTCTCCGAAACCAAACTACACAGAGCTCTCTTCCTCACCCATCAAAGTTTCAAAAATTTACATTTTAAAGCTTGGTTACCTTAGATTTGAGCTTCCTTCCTCTAGCTCCCTTCATCTTCTCTTTAAAGCCTCCACTTTAGTCTCCTCCATTCGCTCCTCCCTCCTTCTCTCCATTCACCAAATCCATCCTCCTTGCTCTCGTCCTACCTCCATTTAGGGCCTTCTTCCCCTCGTTTTTGTTCCTTCATCTTGCCCTAGTCTTTCCCTCTCGTCCACCTTAGTTTCTGTCCTCTTTTCTCCTCGTCCATTTCCATTTTAGCCCTAAAACAACAACAAAACATACAAAAAGCATTAGTTTGGTTAGTGATTAGGAGCTAGTTAGTAGTTATACCCATCTTTGTATCTTGCTAGTATTCTTACACACTTGAAAAGATAGACACTTAGGCATTTTGTTTTTGATCTTGCATCTAGTTTTATTTCTTTGCATTTTTAGATCTATCACTTGAAAGATAAAAATTTGCATATAAAAATATTTCATTTTTTCTATATTCTAGATCTCACTTTTAGTACTTTTTAGGCTTTCATTGTTTGCTGGTCCGTTTGCACTCTTACACATGTTTTGAAGTAAAAAATATCATAAAGCTTAATTTCAAGTTCTTTCTAGGATTCTAAGTTCAAATAGTTTCAAGATTTATCTTTGATTTTTGAGCTAATGGTTAATGGGTGCCTAGTTTGAGTGTTTTGTCTTGTAGGTGTTGAAGAAGACCTAAATCTAAAAGAGAAGTAAAAAACAAGGATAGGTTGCCAAAGAGAAATACAAAACCCAAGAAGAGATTTGAACCATCTTTGAACCAGGAAGACCCAGATTTTCACTCTCCTTTTGTACACTCATAAGAGTGATTGTAATCCAAGTCTTTATTTTCTGCTAAGTCCTTCAAAGGGTTAAAATCCCAAGGCATTTGTAATCTTTCAATAAAAAGTTCAAGTGGAGGAGGCCTCCACTTTTTTGGGTTTCTTCCCCATTTGGGGAAGAGTGTTGTGCATGCTTAGTTTAGATCTCATCTTTTTTCAAGTTCATAGATCAGTTTTCATTTTCATACTTAGATTAATTTCTCTTCCAAGTTTTGACTAGAGTAAGCTAACTTTGGGATTGTATCCCAAATGCCACATAACTTTGTGGTAGCTTCTCGTTCCCCCATCAGCTTCTTGTGGACATCCAAATAGCTGGAAGGTTTCCAAGACTGGTGGTTTCTAGTGGTTGACCTTGTTCGGAGGTTGATCCCACCGTTAGAGTAGAATTGCTTGGTAGAACACTAGATCTTTCATTTATTTCATTTCAGTTTGCAAGTAGCATGTTAGTTGTCTTTATATTTCTTTGAGCTATCACTTGTTTGAATTCTGCAAGGCTCCATAATTATTTTCACTGTTATTTCATTTTCTTGCAATAAAACGAACAAAGTCTCTTGAACTTGGCCAAATCCAAGTCAAGAGCACTCTCTGTCGGAGAGCATATAGACTTGCATGTTCTCCCTGCATTAGGGATTTTTTAAATTAGAAAGTCTCTTGAACTGTGGTCATAAGATCAAGTCAAGAGCACTCTCTGTCGGAGAGTTGAACAAGTGCTCTAATAATAAAACTTTTCAACCCATACTTCCCTTTTAATTAATTTATCTTGGTCTTTTGTCCTACACCCGTATACTCTGCCAACCGGAAACGGTTGGGCTAGTACTCAGAAAGGTGGAAGACTTGTTAAATTCATAAGTGATAACATTAATTAAAACTTTACCCAAAACCCCAACCAAGACAAAATCACTTAGTACTTCCTGAAACAGGTGGTGCCGGGAATCCACTGTCAGACTCGAGGGCGGTCAAGCCGTAAGAACACTTGTTCTCTGAATCTGGGTGCTCCCGACCTATCATCTAAAAGGTTGCCAGTGTTTTTCTCGGTTAAGGTTCCACTTCTTGAATATCCTTGGTTTTAGCCTAATAATCAAGACCATTAAAATCTTCAATTTACAAAGATAATCTGCACAACGATCTCACAAACGACATTTCTTCAAGACCCACACTTTCAGCATCACAATCTTTATTTTTGATTCCATAAGGCACTGGTTGTTTAAAAGCAAATATATTGATCAGGACCATTTGTCCTTGTGTTTACTTCATATTGTGAATGCTTTAGAAATTAATCAAGTCTTGAATCATTTTGCCATCTTGTTATCTTGTTTCGCAACGTGGATTGCTGGTTATTTGTTGTTTATTTTCTCATATTTCTTGGTCTCATCACAAAAAACTCCTAAAGCAACACTCATCTACATCACCCCATTCAAAAGACATTTTAAACACATAAGAGCCTTAGACAACTCTTTTTTAGGGACTACCCCCCTTGGCTTTGTTAGGAGTTTGCCTAAACGGAGGAGCTGGGATTCAGGTGACAATACCTGGCCCATTGCTTGCCCCCAAAGCCACACCTCTCTCACTTGTAGTGAAGAGACAACTTTCGAAAGATTTCCTCTGCTGGTGTGCAATTTGGCGGACAACAGGACTCTCCGATGGACTGTGTAGAGGTGCTAAGCTGATGTATGGATCCACTAATGGACTGTGTGGAGCAGATGCATGATGACACTTCTCGATGGAATGAGACTGTGTTGACAACGTTTAGTATGTATAGAGATGATTGAGACAGATGTGATGTACGGAGGAGATCCAAATGATCGTGATGCTGATGATGACCATGTCTGAAGAATACCTTCCTTGTTGAGAGGGAGTGTTGGAAATAGTGCAACTTTAGAAGCTATTCTTATTGTACTTTATTATATTATTGTTGTACTTCCGGGAGAAGATATTGATGTCACTGATCATGTAAAACCGTTGAAAGAATCAATGTAAACCTTGGGGTGAAAATACACAAAGAAAATAATTTTTAAATGTTATTTTTTCTTCCCCCAAGACAAGTCGGCCCAGTGGGTAAAATGCCCCAAAACAGTGAGCAGTCTGCCCCAAACAATGGGTAGAACTGCCCCAAAGAGGTCAGCCCAGTTTGGGAAAGTTATGTTGGCCCAGTACGGAAAAAAAGTCAGTTTTTCATGTGTATAAATAGAGAGGTCGTGTGCCTCATTTGGTCACTCACTCAACTCAAGCAAGTTCATACTAGAGGAGAGAGAAGTTCGCATCTGCAGCTAGAGAAGTGATTTTTGGGGTTTTCACTTGGAGAAATTTTCTATTTCTCTCTCTTGTATCTGTACTCTGTTCTTGGGATTGATTATCTCTATACGAAGGTTGCTGGGTTTTCTCCCTGTTGGGTTTCCCAAGATAAAATTCTTGTGTTCATTGTTTTTGTGCTTGGTTATTCTTTTAGTGATCTTATTGTTTATCTGCAATAAAATTATAATGCTACAATTGTATAAATCTAACATAAGAGGATTCTAGACTTGGTGCATTCAAATGTATGTGGAGTGATATCAGTAGCATCAATCACCGGAAGCAGTGTTGCAAACATCACCGAAAAATCGGCCACATCGTGAGAAATCACGAGGTGAACTGCAAGCCGAGTTTTCGGATAAAAATCGGAGGATATTATTGGCTCAAAAATTGACAAAAATTGGTAAAAATCTGTCGGGCTGGAACAAGGGTTTTAAAGCCAGTTTTCACTTGTTTTTTGATCATTTGCAAATTACAGATTGGAGGAGATCATCACACATTGGAATTGATAGTTTATTTACTTGATTTCATTGTAGATGACTCACGAGTCATGATGATGATCATGAGATACATTTATTATATTTTTTTATGACTCAGGCTTTAGGACACGATTCATTTTTTATGTGTGATGTATCACTAGACATCTTATATATCTTATATATCAATTTTCTTTCAATATTCATATGGCAATGTGTTTATTTGATGTTCTTGTTGCTTTAGATGTTTAAAAATTGAAAAAAATGAATATTTTTGTATTTTTTTAAGTTTGTTGATATATTGCCAATGTTTGCCGATGTGTTCCCGAGATATTCCGAAACAACGTTTTCTGGACCCCGACGATTTTTTCACTGAGACCATGTTTACAACATTGATAGGAAGTGTATACAATGCCCTCCATCACTGATGAAGTCTCTCACAAAACTTGGTTCTACTTCCTAAAGACCAAGGATGACCTCTTTAGCATTTTTCTTGAGTTTAAAGATCTAGTGGAGAACTAAACAAGGAAGATCGTAGTTTTGAGATTAGACAATGGGGGTGAGTATACCTCCAATGTTTTCTAGGATATTTGCAAGGATACATGAATCAAGAGGGAGTTCATTGTTCTATATAAACCCACAACAAAACAGGGTTGCTTTCTAGGATTTTTGCAAGGATACAAGAATCAAGAGGGAGTTCATTGTTCTATATAACCCACAACAAAACGGGGTTGCTTTCTAGGATTTTTGCAAGGATACAAGAATCAAGAGGGAGTTCACTGTTCTATATAACCCACAACAAAACGAGGTTGTAGAGTGGAAGAGTCGATCCATCATATGGGCAGTTAGGGCAATAATACATGAACAAGATTTGTTGATGTTTCTATGGGCATACACATGCAACACAATAGTCTACATCCAGAACAAATGTCCTCACAGGATCTTGGAGGACAAGACACTAGAGGAAGCATTCACTAGTGTGAAGCTAGAGGTGAGTCATTTCCGTATTTTTTCCTATCTAGTTTATATCCATATACCAATAGAGAAGAGGATCAAGTTGGATCCCTCCAACAGGAAGGGTTTGTTTGGGGTTATAGTGAGACTTCGAAGCTACGTTGCGGGGGAGCACTCTCCCCCCCTCGCCCCCGCTCCAGAAGCTTGCTTCAAAGCACAGTGTGCCTGAAGCGCTGGGAAAGCGCACTCTGAGATTGCTCCCGATCGGGAGCGTTTTTGTAGGTTGTGCTCCAACCCAAAAAAAAATCGCTCCCTAGGTCTATCCGGAAGCGAAGTGGGAGCGATCGGGAGCGTTCGCTTCCTGATCGCTCCGACGACTTAAATTTCTCTCCCGAAAATGCTCCCTCGATCACTCCCATCGCTCTCGAGAGCGCTCCCACGTCATCCGCGCAGCTTGAGGAGAGGAAATTGACTTTTGACCATTTTGGAGGGGTTTGCTTGGGATTTAAAGCACCTCCCAATCTCTTTTCACTTCATTGTTGCCATTTGACTCATGTTTGCAAGGGTTGGAGGAGCTTGGAGTGGATTTGGAGATTTGGTGAAGATTTTGGAGAGCCATTTTCAAGAGCTTGGAGGGGAGCTTGAAGGCTGCCATAGTGTTCAAGTTTCAACTTCAAACACCATTGGAGAGCCAAAGAGGTAGGACACTAAACTCTTTCTTGTTTTTTCTTTTCCATATAAGCTTGTATTTGTTTATGGTTTGAAATTTTGAATGCTAGTAGTTTTTCTTCTCCTACTCTTTCCCATTCCTTCTCCCTCATTCCATTGCAGGCAAATAATTATTCTCTAAATCTCTACAAGACTACAAGCATGTTGATGGGTATGTCAATGTGGTTTGTCCTTTTGGTTCCATTGTTTATTATGATGGTGTTGACTGGAAACCGAAGGATAAATGATGAAGAGGTTGAAGAAGTGGGTAGTGGCATATATGTCACTACCCAAGACAACCAAACACCCTTGTGGAAATATGTCACAAAACTTGGAGGAGGGAGAGGGGGTGGAACCACAAAATTTACATGCCCCCATTGTGGAGTAACTTACACAATTTCATATACCCGTGTGAGAAAGCACTTTTGTGGGGTTATACCATGGAATGAAAACCAGACTATAGGAGCCAAAACCTGTACACAAGTGCCATCAAATGACATAGCCAAATATAAGAGGGAAGAGGAGGAAGCACAATACCTATGCAAGAAAACAAGGGTTGAACATGAAATCGCAAGCTCACATAGAACATTTAGTGCTCAATCCCCATCCACCCATGGCAGTGGATTCTCTCCCTCTCATTCAGGGCGTAGAACAATATCATATTTCCTTGACCAAGGTGGTAGGGATGATGTGGATGCAAAAGTGTTTCGATTTCTCTATGCACGTGGCATACCATTCAATGTTCTTCGCTCACCCTATTGGCATGAAATGGTTGAAGCCATCCGAAGTGCCCCTGTAGGATACAGGAGCCCAGGGTATGACAAAACTAGAACCGTGGGACTTGACAAGGGAAAATCCAAGATCAATGCTTTGGGGCAATTCACGAATTCTTGGAATGAATATGGGGTATCCATTGTATCTGATGGTTGGACAAATGTAAAGGGAAATCCATTGATAAATATCCTTGGGGTGTCCGCTAGTGGTGCAATCTTCCTTTCATCCCATGACTACTCGGATTGGTTCAAGGTCGACATCAACATTGCAGAAGCCTTAATTAATACCATTGAATCTATTGGGCCATACAACGCCATCCAGGTCATTACCGATAATGCTGCTAATTGTAAAGCAACGAGAGCAATCATTGAAGATAGATACCCCAACATATTTTGGTCTGGATGTTTGGTTCATACATTGAACCTTTTAATGCATGATATTATTAAGATGAAGGAGAATGATTATAAATGGATTGGTTCACTGTACAATAAAGGAAAACACATGATAAGATTTATTACCAATCATAGTAATGCCCATCACATTTTTTGCAGTCATTCAAGGTTTGAGCTTTTGAAGCTTGCAAAGACTAGATTTGCTAGCTATTACCTTACCTTCAAGCGCCTTTTGAAGGTAATGGAGGCATTGGCTAGTATGGTATCAAGTGATTCATGGCAGGGCTACATCCGCATCTGAGAGGCGTGATTTTCAAGAGGTGGAGGACATAGTTCTTGATGGTCAGTTTTGGGTGAGTGTTAGGTATGTGTTGCAATTCACCAAGCCCATTTATAACATGATTCGGTTTGCAGATATTGATCATCGGTAATTGGGTAGGTGTATGAGCAAATGGATACAATGCTAGGCCAAATAAAAGATATTGTTGAGCCAAAAGATCCCATCTTGTACGAGCATATTCAAAAGCATGTGGTCAACAGGTGGGATAAACTTAATGTTCCACTCCATGCCTTAGCCTATGTCCTTACACCAAAATATTATTCTACATCTTGGTTGGCGATACTAGCACCTGGGGGTGGGGTCGGGAGAAAACCCCACACAGATTCAGAGGTACAGGTTGGGTACATGCAAGCTACATACAAGTTGGTCCTTGATGAAGAGGAGAGCGCCATATTGCGTGTTGAATTGAGCAAATACCTTAGTCAACATGGGGTGTTCGCTAGTTTGCATGCAAAAAAAGATCGAGATAGATTGGTTCCTATCGAGTGGTGGAACATGTATGGCTCCGCCACCACACAGTTGCATAAATTGGCCATCAGAGTGCTTTCACAGGTGGTTAACAGTTCTTTTGCAGAGAGGTGTTGGAGCACCTATAGCTTCATCCACAACGTGAAAAGAAACAACCTTAATGAAAACCGGGCAGAAAACTTGGTTTTTGTACACTACAACTTGAGGTTGTTGTCTCATTATTGTGAATGTGCCAAAAGCGATAGAACATGTCTCACTTGGGACAAAAATCGGAGGAGAACAATTTGGAGGATGGATCCATGGTTTTAGAGCGTTTGGAAGCTAAAATTTTGAGTGATGATGACGGTGATCGTGCAACAGTAGCAACAAAGATGCCACCCCCCTCCAGTAGCAGTGTTCCAGTCCCACCTGTACTAGTTTTTCATCTAGTTTTACAACCTCCATCCTCTCGTGGGGGTCGTGTAGCTATTGGATGTGGTTCACGACCACTTCCACATACTCAGGATGAGGAGGCTAGCAGTGCTCATAGATCACGGGAAAAGAAATTAGAAGTTTCCTGTGGCAAGAGGAAATATTAATACTTGTCTTTTTGTAGTTTTTCATTACTTTGCAAATTTTAACTATTGACTCTTCAATATTTCTTATGGTGACTCTAGATGACTCTATGAAATATTTTGAAAACATTATATGACAATTTAAGTTTTATGTTTGATGTTGAAACTAGAACGGTGAACCTACCTTTGAAGTTCATCGCTTGCAACTTTGCACTATTGACTACATAATACCATATTATAATTGTTTGAAGTTTTGAACTGTGGTCATTGGTAATTACTAATGAATATGTGCTTCGTGAATTGTTTCATTTCATGGTTGATCATTAAATCATTTGATGTTGTGACTTGTCTGTTATAGTTTGGTTACTGGTAACTTTGGTTACAATAGATATGAGTTTGAAACTTTGATGAGTCATGAGTCATGACAAATGTTATATATTGAAAATGGTTGATGATTGATCAATTGATGACAATACTATATAGTTTAATCCATGTTTTTATGTTTTTTGTAACTAATTCGACATTCTACATGGTTTTGTTGACATATATGCATCAAAATATATAAAAATATATATTATATAAAAAATGCTCCCGAAAACGCTCCCACCTCAAAAGCTTTTGAAAATTTTGCTTTTCGCTTCGCTCCCGCTCTACGCCCCCAACAATGTAGCTTCGAAGGCCTACAAGGTCTTTATCCCAAGGTAGAGAAAGAAGGTGGTAAGTAGGGATGTAAAGTTTGAGGAAGTCTTTGCATCTAGGAAGCCTCATGAGCCTATTCTAGTGACAAAGGACGAGGAGAAGATAGCTCCGAAGGTTGAGCCAGGGTCACTAGTGACTACCGGTTTGGGGCAACATCCTTTAGGCGCAGAAGAGGAGCCATCAATTCCTACTAATTTAGTCAGGAGACCTTGATTGTTTGTTCACTCAGACATTGAGGGATGCTCAGTGTTACCGGAAAAACTAGCAGCGCTAGTGTCTAGTAAGCACATGCAAGGACTTGTGACCCAATTTCACCTCGATCACAAATCCTTAACTTCTTTGGAGAGTCTTGACCTCTAAGGGGAGAGCCCTTATCTGTGTGCTTGCCAAGATTTATGCCAAATACCTTCCACAACCTCATTCATAGATCAGTGCCTTGATATTGCTGCTACGGAGAAGGACTACTTTCACAAGCTTCATCTCCTCTTCCAGTCACCCTATGCACCCATCCTGGCCCCTTTTCAGCAGAGTGCCCTCTCTCCTTAGGCCTAGAGCAAAGATTACATCATCCTTGATGCCCAGGCCTGCATGCAGGACGTTCCCCTCCTGCTCACTCCATCCTTCAGATTGGAGTCATTTGCTTAGTTTTATCTATTTTTGTTAGTTTTGGTCACCTAGGGGGAAAATACCCTAGGTTAACCACAACTTAGATTATTTTATGTTATATTTTTACATTGACATTATATTGGCTTGTTGGCTTGGTTATTTTGTAAAAGTGAGTTGAGAAGGCTATAAATAGGCCTCTCCTCACTCATTTGTAAATCATAACACATGGGATAAAATACACTATGTTGCTCCTTTACCCTAATTAGGGCTTTTGGAAGTGACACTCACCTCTTGGAGGATTTTCTTCTTTAGCTTATGGATGAATTTGGATGCTCTCTAGGGTTTTAACTCATGCATGGTGGATGCTAGGAATTGTTGGAATAACACAAAGTTCAAGTAAGTCTTGTTTAGTCTTTCATGGTGAAGGTAGGTAAGTTTTGCTTCTTTGATGATTGAATGGTGGCCATAGAGTTGCGTTTTTTCTGATTTTGGGCTTCTTTTCTGCCTTCTATCAACTGTGCCTGGTGGAAAACGCTCCCTAGAGGAGGTTTTCCCTAGTTTGGCCTTGGATTTCTGAATTTGCCCTAGATTAGGTCCCTACAACAAATCCTAGGGGTTGTTGTAGGAAGCCCTAGTTTAGAGTTAAGGAGAAAATTAGTCCAAGAGGGAGGCTGGTCACCTCTCTTCTAGGCCTAGGGTTTAGGGTTTCATCCATTAAAACCCTTGTTTTATCAAATTTTTATCAAATTCATGCATTTGCATTTGTAAAAATTGCATTTCATGATAGGCTAGGGTTAAGATTAGATCTGCAATTTATGTCTGAAAAATCTGAAAATATATATATATATATATTTTTGAATTTCTTGGCCTCCTTAAAATTTCGGCCCTCTCCTAAAATCTCGGTGTGCCCCTTTAAGCCCTAGAAACCCTAAAACGAAATTCCAAAGGCCCTAAAAGCCTAAATCTACCCTACAGCCCTCCTTTTTCAGACCTAAACCTTCTTCCCTAGACCTCGGCCTCCTCTCTTTTACTTCGCTCCACCTTAAGCAGCCCTAACCAGGCCTAAATGAGGCCATGAGGGACCTTTCATGGTGACCTTCCAAGCCCTAAAGGCTGCTGCTGTCCCTAAATCAGACCTGCAAAATCATGAAAAGAGGGTTAGTAAACTGTCAAATTAACTTGTGAAGGGAAAGACTTAATCACTGTTGACTAAAGGTTGATATAACATGACTGTACAACTGTTCAATGGAAGGCTACAGGACTGTCATTGCTGATATAACAGGCTTGAAATTACTACTGTTTCATTAGTTAAGTAGTATGCTACAGGACTGTTTGATCAAGTTTAGTTTTTCAAGGTTAACTTGTCCATATTAAATGATTTCTTAATGCTACAGGATTGTCTTCAATTACACTAAAATTGTTCATTGTTTAGCACAATGGAAGGCCTAAATTATCGTTCAATTCAGTGGATGAATCTTTTCTTACTTACTGTTGGAGATCACTGTACTAAATTGGTTATTACTGTTGAAATTACCTTAAATATATCTATTGTAGCAGTGCTCAGACATTTGCTTCATTCTTAGATGAATGATCACATGTCCAAGACAATTGTTTCACGAAGAAAGCTTTGCTATGACAGTGATATGTTTACTTTGGTTTGATAACACATACGACATTCATATTTCTGTACTTGACTCCATAAAGACACTGTTCACTAATACAATTGCATAGAAAGATCCTAGACTTTGGTGTCTAAGTGTTTACGGATATAACAAAAGGGCTCTCCCCTTGGAGGTCAAGCACTCTCCGAAGAAGTCAAAGGAGTGTGACTGAGGTGACATTGGGTCACATCTCCTCACACATGCTTACTGGGCCATCCTGCTAGTTTGTCCGGTAACACTCAGGAGCATGTTGAGGCTCCTAGGAGCACCTCCAAAGAAAGCAGACCTGTGAAGAAGTTTCCAAACTACATGGAATTGATGTGCAACATCATAGATTTCGAGCCTTCCAGTTTTCAGGAGGCAGCAGAACAAACCCGAGGAAATGCCACTCCTAGGGTTTGGAATTTAAACAATGGCAGTTCCTAGATGCTAGACTATATGCTTGCGAGTCGTGGCCGTTGCTCTATGACGCATGCTTTTTTGTATCAATGCCATCTACATAGCCTTTTTTTCATAGTTAAATGGAAGCATTTTATTTAAAAAAAGATGGTTGCTTTGCTAAGTTGGCATTGCCTTTGGTTTGAATTCAAACGTACCAAACTTTAGAGAGCTAGTTTTGATCTAGGAAAGTAAAAATAAAATAGTTAATTGATGCACACATTAATAATGACATACCTATAGTCATCAATGATAGTTAGCATGAGAAAGTAATGATAAGGGTAAGGCAACAACCTCTTCGGAAGGCAGTGGCCCTCTTTGGAAGGCAGTGGACCTAAAGGGAAAGATTAGAGGCTGGTTGAACCCACTTAAAGGGTCAAATCATTTAAGCATATCTGCTGAGCCTAACTTGGCAAAATCTCAAGGCAGCCAACCTAAGGGTCACCAAAAATCAGCTAGTGCAAACTTCCCAAGCCACAATGTGTAAGTAACAATACAATTGTTTGATATATGAGATACAAAGAGATTTAAAAATGACATAAATTTGAAAGATCCATGTAAAAAAGGAGAATATCCTTCTTGGAGTCGATCAATCATCGATCCCATCCTCTTGAAGAGCACTTAGGCGAATATTGACATACCATTTTTTATGTTGATCTCATAAGGTATGTCCCCAATCTTTTATGCAGATGTTAATATCTTAATCTTTCAAACAATAAGGTTGTTGTTGGCTTTGTTATGTGTTGTCATTTGTGTTTGGTCCCTGAAGTTATTATTATTGAGGATGAATATTTACAACTAAACTAGTTAATTGCATAGCGAGAAGCATTAGAGAACAAGGAAGATACAATCACATGAGACAGCTGCACAACAATTTAGATCAATCAACCTTTTTCATTACTAGGTTCATTACTTGATAGAAGGTCAGGCAATCAACCTATAGGCTATAATGCTAGGCTCTCAACAACTAGCCGGTTAATTTCACATGTTTTGACATAACCTAAAACTATTACCTAACCACCTAAATGATTTATTACACCAATATCAACTAACGGTAGTCGGTTGCCAATTTACATCTTAATACCTTCCTGAATGTGTTTGTCTGATACAAAAGTGTGTTAATTAAAACATACCTCCAATGGTTGTTGTTGGATCGGTGGGTTGATGGGTTGGCAAATCAGTGGGATGATGGGTTAGTGGGTAGGTAGGCTTGTGGACTATATAAAGTTTCTTATTCCAGGATCTTCCTTGGGCTTACCTAGCTGAATGTCCTTGATTAACTCTTATCAATTCCAACTCAAGAATTGGAAATTCTTATTTCCTCCTTCCTCCCCAAAAGACTTTACTTTTTGATTCCACCCTTTTAGGGCATTTTGGAGCCTTCACATATTATTGTGGTATGAATCAGATTGCCCAAGATAACCAGATAAATATTGGATACACCAAATATAGGTGAGCACAATTCCTAAGTACAATAACAATGATGATTTGCGCAACAACCCCAAAGAAAAAAGAGAACTCTAAATAGCATTTTTGGGATTGACTGCGTAGAGTAAGTCATTAATGCCTGACCCATCTCCCATGAGCATTTTCAGTTTCTAAGTTGTGGGAACCACCCAGACCTGGCCTATTTAAATAAAAGAAAAACAACTGCTTTTCACTGTATAGAAACTACATGTCCATAATGGAATGTTTCCTAGATATTTCCCTTGAGAAACCTTTTTCCTGGATAGAAACAAGCCAGAGTCGGATATTTTGGTTCGATAGCCTTTTCATTTACTTTGTGCCTACCATTTGGATGTTATCAAGGCCAACCTGCTGCATGAACATGCAGTGCATACCATTGTTTATTTTGTCTACATTGAACCTTTCAATGCCAACCTGCTGCATGAACATGCAGTGCATACCATTGTTTATTTTGTCTACATTGAACCTTTCTG
The DNA here is from genome assembly GCA_027924585.1 of Larix kaempferi. Taxonomy (NCBI): domain Eukaryota; kingdom Viridiplantae; phylum Streptophyta; class Pinopsida; order Pinales; family Pinaceae; genus Larix; species Larix kaempferi. The sequence goes on from BSBM01000252.1 coordinate 9,641,871, forward strand.
TGAAGCAGATGTCAAAATATTTACAGTACAAGTCATGGTATAATTTTGACACAATTTTAGATAATGGACTTCGAAACATTTCACAGAGATTGTTGTTGCCAAATTTTTGGTTGTTATCATTGGTTTCTGTTTATGTTTGTGATTGTTGTAAGCTCATCTTATCATTAACAACAATGTTTTTCTTCAGTGTGCACAAAACATGGTGCAAAGGCATATGATAAGGACTGCCGGAGTGATCACAGTGCAACAAAGACAATAGTCCTCGCAGCTGGTATGCTAATGTCAGCCCAAAGGCTAAGAAGTTTAGAATATAATATTCATTTTAGTGGGTTCAAAAATTTCAAACTGAAAACTAAAATATTTTAGGTGTTAAATACAGGGAATTTTGACATTAGCTTCGGGTAATTTCTGCATAGATTCCTAGAATATTTCCTTTATTGTGTTATAACTTATAACTATCTAATCTTTCAAAGTTCCATTCTTGCATACTTACAATTTATTTATTTATTTCCATTTTCCTTTGCTAGGGCTGTTGGCTTCAGCAACACTTGTGGCAGGAAGTGTTATTGCACTTGCTTTACATAGACGGCGTAAATCATTTAGATTTCAAAGTAGAAGGCCTGGGGATGGGAGTCAACTTGCAAGCCTTCTACCTATGCGCTCTGAAGAGTTCAAACCTGAGCTATTCACTTATAAGACGTTGGAGAAGGCCACTAAAGGTTTTTCTGCTACAGAGAAGTGTGGACATGGTGCTTGTGGGACTGTATATGCTGGGAGACTTAGTGATGGCCGCGTTGTTGCTGTAAAAAGGATGCATTTTGGGAGTTCTCATGGAGTAGATCAGCTATTAAATGAAATTAATGTCCTCTCAACAGTGAAACAAAAAAACCTTGTACAAATGCTTGGCTGTTGTCTGGAAGCAGAGGATCCTATTTTGGTTTATGAGTTTGTTCCAAATGGCACCCTGTCCGAACACCTGCAGAAGGAGAGGGGAGAAGGCTTGAGTTGGTTATCTCGGATTTGCATAGCTACAGATGCATCTGAAGCTCTGGCATACTTACACTCAACACTGAATCCACCAATATATCACCGTGATGTAAAGTCCTGCAATATTCTTTTAGACATGGACTTTAATTGCAAGGTTGCTGACTTTGGACTTTCCAGATTGGTACTTTCAGATGGATCTCACATATCCACAGTTCCCCAGGGCACTCCTGGCTATCTTGATCCAGAATATCATCAAAACTTCCATCTTACGGATAAAAGTGATGTGTACAGTTTTGGTGTAGTCCTGATTGAAATAATTACAGCCATGAAACCTGTGGATTTTTCACGGGATCAAAAGGAAGTGAATCTTGCTTCTCTTGCACTTGCAAAAATTACAGGTGGATGCCTTGATGACATCATAGACCCATTTCTACAGGTTGATCAACAGCCTTCTGTTCGAGCATTAGTGCAGAGAGTTGCAGAGCTTGCATTTAGATGTTTATCATATGACAAAGATGCAAGGCCAACAATGATAGAGGTTGCACATGAACTTTCATTAATCAAGACAGCAAGCATGCCCTTGGAAAACTCCCCAAAGGAGGGTTTTTCAATTTTACCTGAAGGCACAGAAAGCCCTGACAAAGTTGGTTGCTCACCGACTTCTGTACAAGCACTTTGGCCTAGCAACAGTACTACTCCTTCAGATAGTTTAACTTAAACGTGAAAGGCTGAGGAGGGTGTTATTGGTTACCCACTGATAGAACAGTAAGGTAACTGTTTGCAACCTCTTTTTTCTATTTTCTCTGAAATTGTTCATCAAGTTATCTAAATCTTTTTCTTTTGTTCTGCCTTTGCTATCTTCAGGTAGATAAGAAGTGTTTAGGTGATTCAAAGGTATTTTGGGAACATCTATCTATCAATTCTGATTTTTTGAAGATTTAGTCATGGCAGGCATTTTGACTTGCTTGGGAAACATGAAGGTCTCTACCCTAATCATGGATAACATCCCAGTATGTGTATTGGCAATCATGTCAAGACAACTCTGTTACTTTGGTAAATGGAGCTTGTGTTAAGTCATTTATTGCTGCTACACTTCACCTCAACACCTGATTTCTTGAATGCTACTTTGCAATATATCCTCCTGCAGAGAGTCATATGTTTATGATCGATCCTTATGCATGGAGAATTGTTTGCAATGGAAATTGGTAAAGAGAAAGATGGGTGCAACTATATGATTATGAGCAGATAGTCTTTCTTAAGGTCCTCTCCTAGTTCTCTGGTGTAAGTTTCACTTTGACAGAGGAATGGAAGTGAATTTCTTATTTCTGCCAAGTTATATTCAAAGTCATACCATGTTACAGTCCAAGCCCATTCCAGTCATTAACTGAATTGTTATAAAGCATGTAGACACAGCACAACCAACCTCTAGGCTATATCTAGAAACAAATTTCGAAGTCCTAATTCTGTGTTTCTGGTCATAAATAGCTTCGAAGCTTGAAGCCTTTGGTTCCTTAATCCAGCAGATGAGCATTTGGCTTGAACTTGGCTTTTTGCAAATTACATGCTTGGATAGATAATATGTTGACTATTGAGCAAGAAGAAAACTTGTATCATATTAAGCCTCTGATTAGTGGAGCACTCCTAACGCACAGCATTTTTCAATTGTCAGATATCCCTTTGGGAGAAAGTATGGTTAGCATCACATTGCTCAATAACATGTGGTTCATGTGGACTGCATGCTCCTGACCTCAGAAACAGGGCCCTTTTTGTAGTAATAAAATCTGTTATATTCTTCAAGATTTCCAACTTCACGCTTTTAACTAATTGAAATGTATTTTCAAAATGTGCTTGTTAGCCATATATGAAAGATGGAGTGCTAGAACGCACAACAAAGAGAAGTTTCTCTCAAGAAAATCTCTGTAAAATTTTGGCTTCCCCTAACTGTGGATGTATTTGTATTGCTTAGGAGTACATATATTTTAAGTTATTATAACATATATATGTGACAAAATTAAAGATTGAAGATAATGTCTTTTTCATAGTCATACGTTATTATAGGCATTTGTTTGGAACAATATTGCAGTCGAAGCTAAAAGAGATCCTTAGTTGATTATAGAACTAGCAGAGGATGGATTACTCACCATTAACTTTCTTTATATGGGATGCTAAAAGCAGTTGATCTTGATAATGGACAATAATTAATGTCCAAAAGCAGAATAAACCCCATCTATGTTGCATCATTTTGCAACCAAGTTTAAGAGTACACAACATCATCAACAGTTGCAACTATGACAGAGTATTTAGGAAGTTGTCTAACCATTCTACGATTTGGACTCATCTACGACCAGAATCTGTCAAATCACGCATTTAGGAAGTTGTCTAACTATTCTACCATTTGGACCCATATACGACCAGAATCTGTCAAATCACGCATTTAGGAAGTTGTCTAACTTTTTCCTTGGAGGAAGTTGTCTAACTATTCTACCATTTGGACCCATATACGACCAGAATCTGTCAAATCACGCATTTAGGAAGTTGTCTAACTATTCTACCATTTGGACCCATATACGACCAGAATCTGTCAAATCACGCATTTAGGAAGTTGTCTAACTATTCTACCATTTGGATCCATATACGACCAGAATCTGTCAAATCACGACCTAGAAAGACCAATATACTACTAACATGGGTTCAAAATCATGGAATCGTTAAACAATTGCAGCATTTAGTTATAGGACGTGCATTTTAGTTAATAATTTGCAGTTACTTGTAAGTTATTTAGAAGCTTTATTCTAGTTATATAAATCGGTTGGACAATGATGTTTATGATGCTACATGATATACCCTGGTATCTAAAATATTTGAAATATTGTTTATTTATAAATTGATTGGATGATTTATGGTACAATAGTAGTTGGGGGATATACATGTGAACGACTTACCCATCTTTGTCAGCATTATGATCTATCACGACAAAATAATAATGAGATAATTACAATCCATTATTGTATTATGCCGAATATTTCTAATAATAAGGATAAAATTATAAGCAATTATTGTAGTACACTTATATTAATAAATAGTATCAAGTACATGTATATGTTGGGAGCACACAATACATGCATAATAATGATGGTCCATCTTAAGGATTGTTAACCATAAAGTTATGTCTGGGGTTTTTCATATCTCGTTTTACTTGGAATCATGAATCGATAATGAGATTGGCATGAGTGTTATCAAAATTGGTTGAATTGCATCTTACACTAGTTTGATTTAGTTATGGGGGTTATAGGTTGGAATTGGTCATTTAAATCAGCTTGTTTTACAGTAATTAAAACATATCATAACTGGTCATTTAAACTGGTTTTGTCTTGAATAGGTAAAAAACTCACTAATTCAAAACAAAATCAATCAAAACTTAATTGGTTTGACCAAGTGCACAACCCCTCTCCAAGAAAACAATACAACGCCCTATGATTACCCTAAAATCTAATGTTACTCTATTTAAGGATGCCTCCCACCCTATCTTGGATGGATTTGTAGTGACTGTTGCTGCCTTGGATACACACATAGGTGAACATTTACACGGGCATTTATTCTGGATGTTGAGCATGCCCATGCACATAACGTAGTTTGATTTGAATGTAATTTGTAGGATGATTATTTTAGACTTATAAGACCATATAGAGTTTCAGTGTTTATTATTTTGGTTCAAATATGTGTTGGTGCTACTTTACTGTTCACCTGAACTTGTTATATATATATATAAAAGAAAACTTTGCATATTTTGTTTTTAATGGTTTGAATATATATATATATATATATATATATATTGACGACAACTGGTTGAGCTAACTTGGTCTATGTGTGCGTGAATTTGAAGCCCCAAGAGTTAGCTCAAGTAGTTTGACTTAATGACCAAAGAGATCACGAGGTAGAATCCATTTGGGTCCCATAGAGTTTGGTATATAATTGTTGTCCGTTGATGGCATTTACCATAGGTGCCATTCACATAGAATGCGAGGAAGTGCTTGGAGGATTTCCCTGAGGTAGAATCCATTTTTGTCCCCTGGAGTTAGGTATATAATTGTTGTCCATTGATGGCATTTACCATAGGTGCCATTCACATAGAATGCGAGGAAGTGCTTGGAGGATTTCCTTGCAGAAGTTTTCCATGGAATTTTATTATTATCAAATTTGAATCTTTTATATATTCTTTGTGATTGTTTATTTTCTTGAGTTTTGATCCAATTTGTGATTTTGCGGTCCATTGACTCAGTTCCGGTTGTAGCTTTGTTAACATTGGTTGACATTACAAGTTTATTGGTATTCTTTTTCTTTGGTCATAAGTTAGAGTATGAATTTCACTTCTATAATTTGGGATCTTTTTGTTGTAAGATTTATTATTATAGCGCTATTGGGTGATATGCACCAAAGTAAAATAGATTGAAAAATAAGAAGTGTTTATATGATTTGAAACCAAATTTCTTATGGCATGTGCCCCTAATTTACAATTCAATCAATTTTGTTGTGAGCACTTACAAAGCCTTACTTGGTAAGGCAAATTCTAAAAGTGTGAATGGTTTAGAACGAATTCATGATTGTGCTTTCAATGTGCATGTGGACCTTGTGCTTGGGAGGGCTACTCTTTACTAGTTGGCTAGTTTGGCCTCTTGTATGTGCAATAAAATCGTGATCACGATTAACATAAAATATAATCAAATCATTTTTCAATAAAGAAAAAAATATAGTTTCCATCTTGCTTATCTGAAATATATTTTGGATCTGCATTTTTACACCACTTGTATGTCTAGATTCTGTTTCCTAAACACACGTATTGCAAAACTTAGATCCAATATGAATTGCTATGAGATTTTAAAATTGGTTGGTATAACAACTCTATCTTTTTAAGGAACTATAATAATGATGAGACGAAGGTAAAACACAGAGGGACTTGAGTCTAAATAGATGGAGCATCTATTGACCTTGTGCATAGATCTAAACAATTTTTTATGATTGTGAAGTGGCTCTATACATTTTTTTCAATATTTAAATATATTTTAACCATGATCTTGTAAGATTGATCATTGTAGCAACTTGATACCATTGGATGCTTTTATTTTTTCACTCTTTAAATAAAATTTAACAACCGATCTCATAAAATTTATTATTATAGCAATTTGCACCATTGGGTATTGCATATTCGATGGCAAGTAAGAGGTATCCAATAGATCTGAAATTAGATATCTTCATGGCATGCATCCCCAAATTACAATTTAACGAACAAACTTTGGGTAGCTTAGAAACCCTTATTGTGAGTCAAATTCTAAAGTAGGTGAAATCTTACATAATCACATATATACATTGAAATCCAAGTCCAATTTGAATTGGTGGGAGTCTTTGAAAGTGGATGGTATAAGAAATCTATCTTTTAAGATCATAACTATAATATTGATGATACTATGGAAAAACATAGAGGATGTTGACTCTTCTTATAACCATGTCTAGAGCTAATGGGTTGAAGTCTCCAGTGACCCTTTGCGTTGATCTATATGAATATTTATGAATGTGAAACAATTTTATGCATTTTTTCATGCTTTATAGATATATGAACCATAGATGCTTAAAGGTGAATATCATATAAAGAGAGAGGTATAGGATTTGCCTTAAAAATGGCAGGAGCTACCCCTCCCTTCAACCTTGAATTTTTAATGATTATTGAACGCTAACTAGGGTTAGATGGAAGGACAAAATGGACAAAATCCCATTGAGATATATGCAATTTGCTCTTTTATCAAGGATTTGAACATACTATTAAGTTGATAATCCTCTTTATAAACTAGACCATTGTGCTCAATGAACTCAATGTTCTTTTCATACACCATAAAATGCAATGATCATCTATATCTAGCCAAGCATCTTATTCACCTTTATATTTAACTTGTATCTGTTTTCAACAATATCTTTGTTTATCCTTTCTTCTCCATCTTTCCTCATTTTTCTTAGTACATTATTCATGTTTTTTTTGGTTGACACTTAATATAGCCATGGGTTGACCAAATTTACCAAATATGATGTTTAAAAATAAATGGACATCAACAATTTCACCATCTTAATGGTGAGGCTTCACCATCTTCATGTTGAAGCCTCACCAAAAGCAAACATTATTATTATTGGCAAAAATATCAACATTGGAACGAGACTATACACTTAATCTTTATTGTAATAATCATGAAAATGAACATGTGCATGTAAAAAAGATTTACATGATCATCAATTTGATCATCATGACAAAGTAGTTGCATAGTCGGCATGTCCAAATGATTAAACAATATATATATGTCAAAGTTGAACCCAATCCATTCAAAATCTACCCAAGATCATTGGTTCTTCCACTTGAATACATGACAAAAGCAATTATGATGGCTATACAAACCAATATAATTGAAGTGTAAGAGATGTCCATCACAGTACAAGCAAGTTTATTTTCTAAGTGATGATCCTAACAATGCATGTTCATTTGACATCGTAAGAGTTTTTAGTGTAGGCCACTTTTTAAAGCATGAAACATCTTCATTATATGCCACAATCCAAGTGTGAGCATAGGTTGACATAGAATCCAAAATTTTGCAAAAACTTGGTGTCAACACGCTCCAATGATTTGTTGTCTCATCCGTAAGACTACAATTTTGCAATAGGGTGTTGCAAGACAACATTAATCCTATGTGTTAGTGCCATAATTTGTTCTTAGACTACTAAAGAACAAGCCAACACCATCTCAATAGTAAAATGAAATAAATTAGGTTTTTATAGGGTTTTGGTTGCAACATTTATCAACAAGAGAGTAAAATCTTATCAGGCTAAAATCATCACTAAACATGTAGAAATAAAAGACTGAGATGCATCATATCTGAAATATAAACCAGAAGCAAAATAAACATAAGACTAAGTTTCATCCACAGTTCACAAGCAATTCATGAATAATAACATTAAACAAGAAATGAAATTGTCAACTGAGTGACTACACTAATCAGAAATGAAAACCAGTAAATGAGATAATATGGGCTTATATTTGCATATAGATCATAATCAGTCATAAAAAATTATACATGAGATTTAGAACCTTAGCTTGATAAGTCTAAGCTTCAAAGCTTCCCCTTGTACTCCAAAAAAATCGAACCCTTTTACATTCTAAACTCTTTCTTTTATATGTTTTTACATCTCAAAAACAGTTTCATAACTAATTAACTGATTTTAGGTCAAGTTCTCGGAATTATCATTAAAGTAAGTGTTCTTTTAAAACAAAATATTAACTTTAGAAAACATTACTTAAAAAGACACCTGTCACCAAAAGCCTTTAAAGATCTTTGGCTGCCTCAGCGAAAAGGGCTATTCCTTCCAAAATTTGTGCTTTCTTTCTGGTCCTTTTTTGCTCTGCTTCTAAATCTTCGAGTCTCTCTAACAGCTCTTGATTCTGCTCAGTCAAATTCTGTATCTTCTGGTTCAAGCCTTCAAATGTGTCCTGAGTCTGCCTCTTCCTCTTTACAGCTTCCTTTGAAACCCTAATCAACTCTTGATAATGAGAATTAACACCCTGAAGATCTTCCCTCAATCCCCTGTTTGTCATAACCAAACCCTCATTACTTTCATTTAGAAAATCAATTTGATATTTATATTGCTTAACAGTTTTCTGAAGGTTCTGATTTTCTGAATCTAAGGTTTTTCCTTCTTGAAATGAAGAGCCTTCTTCTGATGACCAAGGAATATTCAACTTCTTATAGATTGCCTCATCATCTTCTTCGTGCACCTCTGTCGCTACAGGAATATCCGGGGATTCAACATCTTCAGTACTGCACTGAATTAATGGCTCTGCAATTTGACCCTTCATTGATGATGACTTCATATTTGGAACATATTTTTTCTCACTATTTATTTGCTTAGAATCTAAACCTTCATCTGATGAGGAATCATCTATTAGTGTAACTTTCTCTTGAGCCAGCTTGGGATTCAAAAGCTTTTTCATATTTAACCTTAACTTGTTCTTAGGTCTAGTTTTAGGTCTCCAGCCTGCTCCTATTTCTCCCAACATCACATAAGATTTACCCTAGTGTTTAACAGCTGCAAGTTGCACAGCCTCATGTCTGAAACCCGTCTCAACTAGCTTTCCCTTAGATCTTTCATTTGGAGTTTGTGGGCTGTCAACTTTCAATTCTTCTGAACTGGAACTTCATTTTTTTCTTCATGTATTCCTGTAGAATTTTGACTTTGTTCTAAAACACATTTACCTTCTTCTTGGTTCCTATCTTCTTCAAAAGTATTTTCTATGTACTTTTCAATGATCTCTGTCACATCTTGTAAAATCGGTACTTGAACTTCATTTGGTGTTTCTTTAGGCTGCTCCTTCATATGCTCTTCATACTTAGGAACTGGAACTTCCTTCTGAGAATTACCTTTCTCCATATCATCAGCTACTTCTCTCTTCAATCTTTTCACCAGGTAGAGATGTTTATCCATTTGTCTTTTCTTAGGCTGACTTTCTTGCTGAACTTGAATCTCTGACCAGTAAATAAAATGCTCCCAACTTCTATGCTTCTTTTGTAAAATAGTATTAACAATTAGTTTAATTAATCCATGGTGGAAAATGGATTGTTGAGTATAGTCTGCATGGCTCTTCACCCTCTCTGACATCTTCTGCAAACTTTTCAGGAAGAAGAAAGGTAAACTCATCACAGAAGTTTGATTTAAATGTTGCAGAAACCTAATATGATACTTATAAACAAATGCAAATCTGCCTTCACAAGTTATATAACTCTGTAAAATTCGAATAGGCTCCCTCCATTCTAGTTTGAAATTCTGCACATGCACTCCTTTACCCCAATCTGGTTTAACTTCAGGCAATAAAAAGTCCTTCGAGTTGAAGGTGAAAGGTACTTTTTTAAACCAAAATTCTCCTTTAGCAACTACGCCTGTAGCCTCTTCAATCAATTCTCTGGTAAGTTCGAAGTTCAAGGTTTCTATAGATACTGTGTTAGTGTTTAAACCTTGAGCAAACTTGTTTGACAATTCTAAACTATAACCATCTAGCTTCTGGAAAAAATCGAACCAACTAGCTTGTCGAAACATCTCAACACATTCATGAAATTCCTTTGCCCAAATAGTGTCCATGGGCTCCAGCCTATTTGTCTTACCACTCCTCCTCATATTCACTGTGAAACCCTAAATGCAGATTTTTCTCTAAAACTGAAGAGTGTTTTCAAGCTATTTCACTATCACCATGCACTAATCACTGAGGAAAATCGAGCCCCCCCAAACTTGTAATTTTTGAATTAATACTATGAATGAATTTCTGTCAAGGCAAACCAACTTTGTGAATGATTTCAATAGCTGGCCACATACCTGTCATAATAATGATTTAAATTGTTGAATATGCGCTATCTTGTCCTCCTGGGTGTTTAATAAACTTTCATAGCTGCGTCCTCAACTGCCACAACCTGCCACGACTATGCTAGTCACATACTCTGTAATCTCCATTTCTTTAACCGCCCGAATTTCTTTCAACCACAAACTGACAAGTATCAACACGATCTCTGTAACCCATCAACTTCATAACTGGCTTCGAATATGCTCCAATCATGCGCTATCATAACTGTTCAAAAGGTTTTCATTCTCTAAAATTCTGGACAGCTGCGACTCTCTTGAATAATTTTTTACCCAAACTTATGCACCTATTAAAATGATTAACAAGATCTTTACACGTACCACTTTCTTCTTACAAATAAAACTCACATCATCTGCGATCTTGAAAACATACAAGCTAATTTGCAAAATTTTAAAAGACCTCGACTTTCTTGTAGCGCTTTAACTTACGCTTTTCCTTGCTTGCGCTACTAGAATCTTCTGCTAAATGTTTTTCAATAAAAGGTTTGAAAACCAAGGATTAAGCAATATGTCCAAACTTTAATTAAATCTTATGATAAGATTTTTCAAACTTTTAAAAATATACACATCTAATAAGCCCATAAAACTATAAAACCAACTTAATAAGATAAAATTAAGAGAAATATTACTTCAATAAAAAATAGAAATAAAAAAAACAAGAATGCCCTTAATAACTTTCCCAAAATCAAAATCAAAATCTAAAGGAAATCAACAAAAAAAACAAATAAAATTTTGAGAATAAGACAAATAAACTCAGAACAAAATCTAACCATAACACTATGAAAAGGTGTGAACTTTGGAACAAACTGCTTGATTGTGTCCTTGCATTGATGATGATAATTCATTCCCTTAAGCCATTTCTCATAAATGTTAACTAGAATAAAACAAAACTTATTTGCTTAACGTGCATTGATTTTGATGCAATGAATCCTTTTAAATCGTTCTCTATGTTTGATAGGAAAGACCTAAATTGATTGCACATTCTAGTGGGTCTCGCAAAGTAGAATATTCACAAGACATATTCACTCCACAAGCCCTATGAATTACCATTGGCCCACACATGTTTTTGGAAATATTGTGGCATGGGTGTGTATTACTCCACTAAAAACAAAATGTAGTTTTAAGTCAAATATGTAGTGCATATTTGGTCATATGTAGAGTGTATTTTTGACAAACATGACCAAGCATGTGTGCTTTGAGTGCGTTTTAACAACGAATTGAGTTAGTAACAAAATTGGCCTTGCTTGTAAGATTGTTGTGAAGGTGCCATTGGTTTAAGTGTAACTTCAATTCAACTTGTTAGCAATTTTGATGCAGTCAAAACATGATATGCACAAAATAAAGTCCATTGTTGATACATAATGGCATGTTCTGAAACTTTGTTAGTTTAAATAGATCATCTATTTCATTGGTAATGGAATCTACTTCACTCATCTTCAAAATTTGGTACTTGATAATTGGAACACCAACAACTTGATGAACTTGTTGGACTTTTTTCTCTAAGTCTCTGATTTGGAGAACCCCCTTAGTCTCATTAAAGCTAGCAAGTTCTACAATTTATTACAAACTGCAGAATTTTGCTTCGCAATTGTATATAGTGGAGTCCATACCTCAAATTTTAGATTCCAACTTATTTTTGTTGCAGTGATAAACTTTCACTTGTGATTTTGATACATTCTACATTGCCCACAGGTTTCTCTAGCTATCATACAATTGTTGTTAGCAGGAATCTTTTGAGTGCCAATGTCCAAATTCATCAACCCTTCCATAAAATGTTTCTTGATCATTCTATAAATTTGTATGGGAAAATTGTGACATTGAATGCACAAAATGTAACTTGTTATGTTTCTTCTTAGCCTAACCATAAATATGGTGTGGTCATCTTATTAAACCTCTACTCAATCTCCTCGATGTATGTTATATGACCTTCTATTCAACTTCGATTGCCCAACAAAGCTAAGCCAAGTGAAGCTGATGAAATATTTCAAGAAAAGCAGAGGCATTTGATTTGTCTTTGAAATGGCCATTGTCTTAGACTAACTAGTGTGTTCTAGTTTCTCTATTTGTAAACTTCACCTTTAGGCTTAATTTCCATCACAATTTCCTTTCCTTCAACATTGGGTTCCTTTGATGATCTTGCCTTTGCCACTGCTCCTTCCCCAAATGATTCAAATGAATCATTAAGGGTGTATGATGAGTACTTGGTGCCAATGGGTTGAGTCTTGGTATTGGGTCCCTCTATCGGTAAGCCTTGACATCATAGGGTCTTTGAAGTGTTCACATAGGGATGATTTTTCCAATAATTTTTGGATTTTGATTGTTTTTTATACTATTCTATGATAGCAACCCTAAAATTTCTCTAAAAAGTGTTGGAGAACTCATGTCCAACATTTATTTGATTCTGGCATTGATAATTTTTTGACCAAAGATGGAAAATTGAATGTGAATTGCAAAACAAAACATATAAATAAAATCACTTCTTCCTAGTCACCTTTTTCTAGGCTTTAATCTCACCTACAAGACCTAATGTTGACATGTTTGTTTATGATAGAGTGAATATGGAACAAATCCATAAAGAAATTAGGGGAAAAATATAGAGATACAAAGAAAAACCAATGCATTTATAACAATCACCGAATTTACAAGATGATAGGATTAACAATAAAAACAAAGACCACTTTCCAATCATTGTTGAGAAATAAAAAAAATGACAGTAGTTGGAATGTGATTCACTCTTTGAACATGCTATGAGTAAATCAACCTTCTTTGATGTAGATTTACATCTATAATACATGATTTTCGATATCTAACATGGCTAAGCAATTGCTAAGAAGTAAATTCTCTGAGCATAATGCGTTAAGTGAAAAATAATGGCAATGGTTGAAAGAAAATGAACTTCTGAGAAAGGAATGCCCAAAATAGGACATCCCAACACCAACATGCCACCACCAAAAGCCTAATTGAAGCATACTACTAGTTTTTTGGAATGGCACAACATGGCCATGAGCACATAGCTCATTACAATGATGCATATATTTCCAATGATATTTTTTTCCAAATACACTTGGGTCAAATATATTATAGTCGTAGGAGTGTTGTAACCCTACATGGACCTATCACGTGACAATTTTCTTGTTGATTTCTTAGTATTTTCATGGATTCTTGAGCTATATGATTGTGATTAATCAAAATTTTCACTTGTATAACTTGTACTTAGGCTTAAACTATCCCAAATCAATAGTTGTACACATGAAAATATAATCATCCCGAATTTTGTAATAAAATAGCATGACATTTGAACATTTTTTCATTTTTAATCCTCTCCCCTTTCAATTTAAGAAGCAGGGAAGGCTAGGTTTTGTAAATAAGTTGCAAGTTTAAAACCACATATACATGGAAAAAATTGTTTTTCTATTGGTGCATTTGATATAGATTGTTAACTAAATGTGTCTTCGTGACACTGGATAGTCCACTCCTTGCTTTTAATGTTTGGATTTTGGTTTGTTCATTTTCACTTTATTTTATTTTAGTAAGTATGATTTTAGGTATTTGATTTAGATTCAAATGTTTCAATTCATTGCAACATGTGTATGGAGTTAGTGTAGATGTTACAACTTTTGTCTTTTCAATAATTTGTTGGTTTTTAGCATTTTTAGATGCAATATACCAAAAAATACGAAAAATCAACTTAACCCTTTTTTAGAAGGATGAAATGTTGTAAGTGTCATTGGAAGGCCCAAATTGACATTTCAATGAGGTTCTAGGTGGATTTGGGTGAAGTATTTCAACCCCAAAATTGACCCCACAATGACCCTTATGATTTCCTTCATTCAAAGGGTATGTGGTTGGGAAGTTTGTATTATATTAGGAACCTGGGTCCCCAATTTTTTTGTGCTCCAAAACACCTTAGCTGTTTAGGCATTAAAGGGTCATGAGGAGTTCAATTACCCATTGTTAAAAAGTGATTCCTAACTCTACCTCTGGAATAGGCTTCATTCATAGATTGAAGTTCAAGAGGCCATGAGCTTGATAAATAGCACACACCAATAAAATGGTCACATTTATCATTATGGAGCCCATTGTTTCATAAGACACCGAGGATTTAGATATGAAAAATTCATGGGAGATCAAGAACTCCAACAATGTGTCTATGGCAGTTACATAGCACCACATGTGTCATAGTGAGGCCCACTAATTCACTAAGTGTTCAAGGCTTACAAATTTAAGGAACATGAAAAGATGATGAATTTGAATCCCTAGAACCTGACCTCCATTCAAAAATTGGGGGTAAATTGATTGCAATTTTGAGTTTCCCTTGAGGTATTTTAGATTTTGACCCCTAAACCTTAAGTGGTTCCTTTTATGAGGCGTTTTAGACTCGAGTATTAGAACTTCATGAGAAAAATATGTCTCCTACTGTCTTGGCTATGCCAATTAGTGGATGCCACATGTACCAATGAGGCCCACCATTTTTATTAGGTATTTAGACTTAGGTAGTTGAGAAATTAGAAAAAAAAGAAATTAAAAATGTTGACTCTTGATCTCCTAAATGACATACTTTTCAAGAAGCTTTAACGATTGAACTACACATAATTATCAAGATATTAAAGACAATATCTTTATGAGATTCCTATCACACACCACTTAATACATAAGTATTCTAAATTTTTCCTTAATATTTTGGAGAGTGAAATTCAAGAACTATGCTCTTATACCAATATGACTCGTAATTGCACTAAGCCCCGAGGAAGCTACGATCCATGATCCTCCTTTGGAATATGATCTGGGGGGGTTGTCCTGCAAAATGATTAGGTGTTTTGTGCACTAGCGGCTTCATCTAGGATTTCCACCTCAACTTATGCTCTCCCATCGAAATTTGTCAAGTTATCCTTTGTTTAGGTGGTCAAGCTCTCATCCTTTGTTACTAAACACAAAGCTTTGGCTCTTGCGGAACATAGTTTGGTTGGACAATTTACATGATTGTGGTCATCACCAAGGGCAATGGAAAACTAGTTAAATAAAAACTTGAAACCCCTTATGGATGGATGCGTGTAACATAATTTTTGTGGAAGGGTATATTATGTATTTCTTTTTCGAGAAAAATGAAGATTGCAACCTCTTATTCAGAAGAGGACCTTATTTCATGGGGACAGGAGGCATGCATATGAATAGATGGATTTTTTTCTTAGATCCGAATAAATATGTACCTTCGATAGTTCCAGTTTGGGTGAAGCTTCCTCATTTTCCAATTCATTGTTGGTGCGATGAAGACCTTGCGGCTATTGGAAATGCTTTGGGATGTTACATTGATAAATCAAAACAAAAAACCCCCATGTTTGCATGTGCCTGTATTTGTGTTAAGGTATATTTGGAGAAGGGCTTACCAAAAGCAATAAACCTCTCCATGGATGGTTGAACCCATCTATAAAAAAATTAGACTATGAACAACTCCCTATCAAATGAAAGGTATATCATGAGTATGGGAATTTTGACCAAAATTGCACTAAATCCCTTATAAATCCTGGCAACAATGGGAAAGAGGAAGGCTAGCAATAAGTCTCAAAAGGATGGAAAATAGCACCTATGTCTGCCACTCTAGCTATGACCTCCCAAGCACGCTCTTCCTAGAATTAGTTCCAAATTTTTTTCAACATAGATGAAGAGGAGATCAAGTTCAAATTTGATGGATATAGCTTATAAAAAAAAACATTCTCCAAAATGACAGATATTGGAAGAAATAGGCATGGAGGAAACCTATATATCACTTCTCCCCTCTAAACTATTACAAGAGTTTAAAGGGCCACGTGCCAAAAATCAGGTCACTCAGAGAGGCATTTTGATTAAATCCAAAATAAGACAAACACTTGGGGAATCGACAAAAGAAACAAAGGACGAAAGACCAATGCAAAAAAAGAGCAGAAAAATGACCAAGGAGAGGAGAGAAGAAATGACTATGAAGGAAAGGATTTTGGGAAGACATGCATTCCTATATAAACATCTCAAAGTGACATCCCCTGTAATCCCCTCTAAAGAACAAGAAGAGGAAGGAAACGATTAGCATAACCCATTTGCAAGCAAGAAATAATGAAATTGGTCTCCTGGAACTATTGAGGTATGGGGGGAAAACACAAACTAGGATCAATCAAGGATCTATTTATTAGAGAATATCCCTTTCTCCTTCTCATATAGAAGACCAAAATGGAATCTAAGGAAGCTACACGTATGTTGATAAAGTTGTGGAAAAAAAGTGATGGTAGTGCAGTAAGTGCCAGAGGGGCATCTGAGGGAATCACAACCCTTTGGGACTCTAAGAAGTTTACGAAAAAAGAACAAGTGGAAAATTAAAATTGGCTTATGATAGAACTAGAATATTTAGAGAATTTGGAAAGGCTAAGGGTATGTAATGTGTATGGACTAGTACAGTATGAAAACAATATAGAATTTCATAGATCATTAAATCCATTGCATGACAATGGGTTAACTCAGAACACCATTATGGCCAGGGATTTTAATGCAACTATCTCTCCTAAAGAAAGGAGGGGAGGCAGCATGGTCAAAGACCCTTTTAGAGAGTATATGTAGGACTTAATTACGGATTGGAATCTAGTGGATACCCCACCTAAAAAGGAGTTTTCACTTGGTTAAATTGCAAAATTGGCTCAAGATATATTGTTCCAGGTTAGATCATTTCCTTGTTCACAACTCCTTGCAAAAAGGTTTTATTTTTCAGTCCAAAATGATTTCCCTTGCAACCTCGGATCACAATCCCATCGTACTCTCCTTAGAAGTCTCGAAAGATTTGGGTCCCATCCCCTTTCGTTTTAATCCTTTGTGGTTAAAGGAAGAAGAAACTTTGCAACTCATTCAAAATATATGGAATACATTCATATAAGGCTCCCCATCCTTTATTTGGGAATAAAATCTCAGATTGATGAAAAGGGATTTGAAAAACTGGACCAAAGAAAAGTACTAGCCTTTGGATAAAATATATTGTGAGATACAACCAGATTAGGAAATCCGCAAGAGGAAATGGAAGAGGTAGATATATCGAGTGAAATACTACAAAGAGAAAAGGAATTAAATTTAGAAATGCCGTCAATTTGTAGATAGGAGGAAGAGACCCGGTGTCTCAAATCTAGGAGCTTATGGCTTAAGGTAGGAGACATAACCACATAATTCTTTCACAACTAGGACAAATAAAGAATGAACCAAAATGTGATAAAGGAAATCAACAATTAAGAGGGGTAGAAGGTAAATGACTTCGCTACTATAAAAGAGGAAGTTCAAAATGACTTTAAAGATTTAAATATAGAGGCTGGAATATCGAACATAATGGAAAAATAAGAAATGTTAGACAATATTCCAAGATTTATCAACGTCGAGGACAACCAATATTTGGACTACCTAATATCTAAGGAAGAAGTATTGAAAGCAATTGAGAGTTTGAATTTGGATAAGGCTCTTGGTTTGTATGGTTTCACAATAAGAATTTTCAAAACAAGTTGGCACATAATCAAATATGAATTATATAGAATGTTGAAATGGACTAGAGGAAGGGAAAATATAGGGCTTGCTACCAATACTTTATCTCTTTAATCCCGAAGGAGTCCAAGCCTTCTTCTCTGTCTCAGTTTCATCTAATATCTTTATGTAACACATCCTACAAGATTTTGACAAAATAATTAGCTACCAGAATAAAAATGTCTTCCCAAAATTCATTTATGAGAACCAAGGGGGATTTATCTCTAAAAAGCAGATCTCAGATAACACTATTCATGTTGATTAAAGTTGTCATTGATTCCAACAGTGCATTGGTAAGGGTTTGTTGTGTCTTGGTGCCCCTTGTGGATCCCCTGAGGGTTAGTGTTTGGTTTGTGGTTTTCTGTGTCAAAGGAGACCTTTTGACCTTGTCCAAGCCCAAGTCTGAAGCCCTTGGAGTCCTTGGGACAATGGCAAAATCCATGATTACCCAATGATTTGGTTAAGTATCCTTAAGATGTATCTTGTTCCCATTTGAGTCCATTGTTGTATCATTGCTCCTGGTTGTATTTTGATTGATGGTCTCTTGATTGGTTGTTGGATGGATGATGTGGTAGTTAGGTCCTTGGATCCCACACACTTTCCCTTACACTCTTGCACATGTTCAAGCTTGGTTGATGATGATATCCTTGGGTGAACCCACACTTGATGGAATTTGATGTCATATCTTGATGTCCTAGGTGAAGTCCTTATTCTTGACAGGTAGAAATGACCCATTTTGTGGTCATTTAAAATGATATACATGATGAATCCATATGGTTAAGAAACCCTTGTGCATGACCTAAAATAACTAATGATGCCTTTGTATTATTGAAGAAGCTTTTGTTCCATAATGATGTCCTTGATCTTGATGAGAAGTTTAAGCTCTTGCACTTGGTATTGATGATTGGTCCTTAAGCCCACATGACATATTGATGAAAACCATCTTGTTGAAAGTGATCTTAACATGATTTTGATGGAACTATTGCTTGTTGGTCCTTAAACCCACATACCTAGGTCTCAGAGCCCCTTATTGTGCACAATGATGATATTGAAGAAGTTACCTTGTTGGAGAAGGCATTGAATGGTGTTGAAGCCACAATTCTTGCATGGTATGGAGACCTTGACACATGATGACCTTGAAGCCCTTAAGATATGTAACAAGCCCTTACTCATCCTATCTAGTTGACATGGCATCCATGGCATCCATGATGTTTGTTGAAGCCCTTATGTTTGCATGAATACTTAATGCTTGAAGATGTAATGAAACTCATTGTTGAAGCCCTTAACCCTTGAACAAAATTATTTAAAACAATTATTAATTAAATTAAAGTTAAGTCGGCTAGGGAAAAGGCTTTAATTAATTTTTTATTGGAAAATTATCCTATACATGAAGTTGGCCCTACCCAAATAAGGAAATAAAATTATTATACGAGGTCGGCCCCACTTGAATTTTTTTTGTCCACTAAAACGAGTATAAATACCCTAGACGCCCTCACTCAAAAAGTACAAACAAATTATCCTCTTCTTTGAAATTCGGTTTGCACTCTTCTCTAAAATTCGGCCTGCCTCATTTATCTTAGAATTTGGATTGATCTCCTCCAAAGTTTGGGAAATCTCCTACTTCACAAACTTGAGCTGCTACAATACCTCTATTTTCCTCTAAAACTCAGACTGTCTACTCTGATTTCGGGCTACTGTAGATCTGTAATACACCTCTGAATTTTGGGAAGTCTCCTCTTGGAATCTCAAGCTAATTAACATAATGATTTGGAACTGGTTCAAGCATAAGTACATTAAATCCAAGTCTTATTTTGAAGGTACACATCACAGTAAACAAAGTTGTCAATATTCCTTTTTGATCTGTATTTGAATTAACAGTAAGAGATCAGTTTTGAAGGTGTTTGAGGTTGGTTGATTATGTTTTACAGTCCTCCTGATAGTCTCATTTGGAGTTGATTACTATGTAAGTGTGGTACCTCTCCTTGAGTGGACTATAAGACAGTAATTGTTTTTGACAAGTTTGATTGAGGTATTCTTACTCCTTTTGGTCAGTTGACCATTACATATTGCCCTGAGTAAGTTTTGACAATTCCTCTTTTAATCAAGTGACTGAGTTTGACATTCTAACCTTGTATGATTTGAAAAGCTGTAAATTTCTAGTTGACTATATATAGCAAGTGTTAAGGGCTTGATAAATGACCTAGTAGACTGTTTTGAGTTGGTGTCATTCTTACAAAGTTATTGACTGAGGTGTTGATTAGTGGAGTTGTCATTGACTAAGCATTCTTCTCTTGCATCTTGATTAGTATTGACTATATGAGATTCTGTTGACAATATCGTCTGACTTAGCTAGAAATGTTGTTTGAGTAATTAAGTCCGTAGTAGTCATAAAGCCTGGAGTCTAATGATTTGGACTTGACCTTGTTAAGAAAGTTATACAAGTAGTATGAATAATTGCTTTGACTTACTTTGGACTGATAAGTAGTTGATGTTGATCTAAAAATGTTTTTGAGTTCACTGAAAGTAAAAGAACTTTTATCTATGAGCCTTGATTGTGACTTTGAGTCTCTTATCTGGGTAAGATTGGCTAGTTGATGATTTGACTTGGTGTTGGCTTGAATTGATTGGTTGTGGAAATTTACTTAGTATTGAACTTGACTATATCTTAATTGGTTGAGAAAGCCGTGGACTTGAACTTTTTGAATTTTCTAGATACTTGTCCTGACCCAGAAGTTGTTTGAACAAGGTTGACTGAAAGTATTTGGTTGAATTCTATAGTAAGGGCCCTTAACCTAAGATAAAGTGTAAGCTTCCTGTTGATGCCTCGAATATCGCAGCATCAATCAGCTAGGGATTCTCCCCAGTAAGCAATCCCAATCAGATCGCTCACCTTTTGGTGTGGGGAATCCGTCTGGTTAACAGTTCCGGCTACCGAGTAAGTTTTAAAGATTTGTTTATTTTACCGATTGCGGCCCGATCCACCGTTTATATTTTTATGTTTAAGATGATATGCATGTGCCCTAAATTAAATGCATGCGTCAAACAAATCTATTCTAAGTTAATTAAATCTAAATTAACCTATCCTTATAAGGAGTAAATTTAAAGAATGAGTAATAAACTGGAAATGCACCCAAGAACTTCACAGATAGTTGTTAAATTGGAAAGAAGCATTTACAGCAGAAATAAGATTATCCAAGATAGCTTCAATAAAGATAAACATTATATTACCCATTTGACACATAAATTTTGCAAAGAGAATGAAATCATTCATAGCAGAGAATTAATTCATAATAGCTAGGAAAGATCTCACAGAAAGTGTATGAAAGATGTAGAAGTAGCTCAACAATTGTCCAACACAATCCCAAGCAAAATGCTGCGTCGGCTTCTACAGGCCAAAACGATTTTCTCATTCATGTGTCAGAAATAGTTCATGTACAAGACAGAAATGTCCTTTCACTTGCCAAAAGTCCTTCTATTCTCCTCTCTTCAGCTATATATAGCTTTACAAAATGCTCCAAGAGCTGCCACCTATACCCTAACTGTTTATATTCCTCTAATTTGTCTTGTAGTGCCCATGTCACAAAAAAGATAATGAAACCCAAAATATTACAAAAATGGACTTTACTGAGGGCCCAATGTCATTTAATAATTAATACATAAGAAAACTGAAAGAAAATATGCTGGTCGCAGACCCACAGAGTAAGGCAGAAGATAGACTATTCATGAGTTGATGCCTTTTGCTAACTTGGGCGCTTCTGCTGAGACTGATACTCCCACTGGGGATTGAACTACTGGTGCTATTGTTGAAGTTGATGTTTCTGCTTCTCCTGCTATAACTTGCTGTGTTCCAGCTGTTAGCATACTATCCATTTCTGCTATATACTTCACCCAGACACTGGTTTCTTTTATGATATTGTTTGCATCCAAGGGAAGCATGGTTTTCAGTGAAACTACATGCTTGGCCAGCTCTTCTTCGAGGTTAGTGACTTCTATTGTTGTATTTTGGAGACACTCGTTTAGGAGGTATGTGCGAATTGAAGCCTGGCCAATCCAGTCGTGAAGATCCTCTGAGGTCAGAGCGTCTATCTTTGTAACATAGTCCATTTCAGCGTTCAGACCCTCCTTTAGATCAGACAATCATTGGGCTTTATTTGGAAACTCTTCTATGGTTTGGGGTATTTTCACCTGGAAGTTTTCTTGGGTGGTGCGTATTTTCAAATACAAATTCCTACACTATTCAAGTGTAACCATGGCCACTTCATTCAATTTTACTCCGTAATTCTGGCAAAACCCCGAGAGGTGGATGTCTGCTTTGAAATTGGCGATGGAATTAAGAGGGAGTTTTTTTGGAAATCCTGGTCTTCCCTCTCTTCATTCCATTTGCCTCCTAATGTCCTCAACAATACGTGTATACTTCCTCCTACACCTAGTGGCATCAGCATTTATTCCTTTGATCCTGACCACTACTTCCTTCAACTTGCTGATTTATTCTGTCATGAACTCTTGACTCTCGTGTATCCTTTTCATAATTCCACAAGCCTGCTCATGAAAGGGTCCCAAGTCTCCAACCTTGTTGGTTGCGAGTTGTAATTGATACTCTAGCAGTTCCTCCTTTTCTTCCAGCTTCTCAACGCTCTCCTTTAGGTCATCAATCTGTTGAGCAGTATTAAACTTCTCTGACTCTAACTGTAGGTTGTGGCTTTCTAGAGCTTTTTTCTCTGTCTCCAGAGTTCTCATATGTATCACCAAAGCTCTCTTTTCAGCTTCTAGATGCTGAATCCTTCTGTTAAGTTCTTCCTTTTCTTGCACAAGGGTGTCGCATTTCTCAACCACCAAATTTGAATAATTCTGCTCTTTAACCAGAGTTTCCTGCCGATGATGGGCTTTCTCCTTTTCTGATTCCAACTTATTTGATAATATGTCGACATTGTCGGCAGTTGCTAGCACAGAGGCCACAGAGATAGATGCCATGAGTTTGTGCGCATTTTGGGTACCTTGCATGACTGTGGTTTCATGCCTAGTGACAACGTCTGGTTGAAAAGGCCTCTTCATCCTGGTTACTATTTCCTTAACAATGGATTTCCTTTTCTTGTTGTAAGTAAACTTATCCCATTGGGACATTGTACTATTCTTGGAGGGTGTAAAAGGGACAATGGGGAGGTCCCTTATGGGGGAACCCATATCTAAGTCTTGCATGTTTGGGCTTTTGGGGTCAGCATCTTCTTTGGATTTCTTTTCTTCTTCTTCTTTCCTTTGTGCCTCTTCCTCCTGCTCCCTTCTTAGTGTGTCATCTTCTTCCTGCTTCGCATTTCTTTCCAATCTGATCCTCTCTTCTTCTTGAATCCTCTTTGCTTCAGCTTCAACTGCTTGGACTCTTGAAGTCTCTTCTTCTCGGAGTTTATCCTCTTTTTCCTTGTTGATTCTTTTCTCAGCTTCCTCTTGGACTTTCTTGGCTTGTTCCTGGAGCCTTTGTTCTTCTTTCGAGAGAGCCTCAACAGTCCCCAAGGTACCCTTTTCTTGCTGCTGATCTATTTTCTCCACAACATTAGAGCTCGAGCTAGCTCCTCCTTTGCCAAGTTGACAAATCCGTAGCTCAGTCATATTGCTAACCCCTCTATATACTTCCTCACCTTGATCATAATAGTTAGCATATTCAAAGGGAGTGGAGATTTATTTGCAATGTTGTGCAGCTTTGCCTTGTCGATCATTTCTGTGAAAAATATTTTCCCCAAAATGAAAGCTTTTCAACTCTGCGACAAAAACTTCTGCCGTCGTGATTTTTGAAAATTTGTAGGCCCCAACATAAAATGGTAAGGGAGGGAAGGAAGCCTTCTTGGCCTTATACAAGGTGCTACCAATTCCATCAATGAATACCTGTCTTACTACCTCCTTGTGGACTATATAATCTGTAGCATACCTAGGTAGGATATACGGGGTTTTGGAGCTTCCGTACTTTCGTATGTAGGTACCTTT
The DNA here is from genome assembly GCA_027924585.1 of Larix kaempferi. Taxonomy (NCBI): domain Eukaryota; kingdom Viridiplantae; phylum Streptophyta; class Pinopsida; order Pinales; family Pinaceae; genus Larix; species Larix kaempferi. The sequence goes on from BSBM01000252.1 coordinate 9,665,790, forward strand.
TGTCGAAAAATAGAATCACCATATTTCTCCAAAACTTCCATGGCATTCTCAGATAGGCAGTTGGGTTCTTCATTAAACATTAATTCATATAGGGGCATGATAAACTCCTCACAAATGAGTTTGTAGTGCCTTTTGTAATTTTGAGCCTAGAAGATTTTGTAGGCGATGAATACTGAGGTCTCGGCCGAGTTCCATATGCATCCTAACTTGGGAAAGGGACACTTTGCCACAACACAATCTATCAAGTAGGATGCCATATAGCATTCTTCCCTTTTCTCCACTAACCCTTCTTGTGCAGCAATTATAGCTGATGTTAAGTTGTCTGAGAGAATATCAGCCTAGTTAAAAATTGTTCCTTTGAACGCCACATAGTGGATGATGGGCACCCATTGCAGCATAAACATCGTCCCATCGGGTCTCCCAAAAATTCTTCTTAGCATGAGAGCAATCAATTTGAAAGGGGGTCTCAGATTTTGAACCTCATACTCTTCATTGTCCTTTTTCCTGATTTGTTTGCCCGACACTAGCAGCTTCTTAGCCATCTCTAGATTATCCATCTGGATCTCTTCCAACCATGCATCATCAAGCCGTTGCTGGGCTTTGGGCAACTTGTAAGCCATTGAGATATAGGATGGGTGAAATGAGGCAAAAGCCTTTCCTTTGTTGTCTGCTATAACTCTTGTCTCGGTGTTCGCATGCTACAAAATCCATCCAATTACTTCCGAGCATGGGAAGACCTCTGGACGTGTGGCCGCCTTGGATATACAAGAGTTTCTGATGTTCTGATATAAATATTCTTCCTCAAGAAGAGCTTCATGGAAGTCCTGATCTCTTATCATATGGTATACGTCTCCCCAGTTTACTTTCGGAGGCACGCCTGTGGTGCACTTGGTATACTGGAATGTGGTTTCTACTCTTGTGCTTTCGTCAGTTGCCTTTGACTTTCTCTTGCCACCTTTGGCCATTTTTGAAAAATCCTGTAGGCATATGGCACAATGTCAATAATTCAAATTTATCATTTCATTCATACGATTGAGGCCTAAATGCAATTTAAAAGACTCTTCAGTTTAAACATTTACATCACATGCTGTGCAAAACTAAAACTGCTTTAGTAGGGCGCTATTTTACACTTATGAAGAATAAGGGATACACAATTCATAATGACAAACTGTAAGCATAAAGTGATTTCGAGTCCTACGTTTGAAAGCACAAAACAACGTAAACTTTCACAATTGGGCAATAATACTGATGCATTTCATGTAAGGGTGATCAGGGCTAGTCTGGAGATTACAAAACTGACGGCTTAAAGGGTGTTCAGGGTCCCGGGGATGTCCACTTTCATACGATAACTGGACTTTGGTGCGTTTAAATGGAAAAAAGGCATGGGTTGCTCCGACTGTGGTTAAACTACACAACTTGACGTGAATAGGAAAACATGAATATAACCATGCACATAACATTCACCTTATCCACACAATCTAGTCCATGAGGCTTGACAGGGTACTTACCTGTTGAAAGACGAAGGTAGGTAGGCGTTGGTACCACAACGGAACCGGTGAGCCTGTTGTAGCAGGTGTTTGCAGCCTTGGATGGAAACGGAGTGAGCGCTCTGACCAATGGAAACAATGAAAACCCAACGGGGTTCATACCCTATATATATAAAACTGATACTTGCGAGTTATTAATAGGGTGGTTGCAGGCGATTAAAACGGGGTTAAAGCAACGTATGGATGGGTCAAATCGACCTTTTTCTTAATAAATGCGACCGCCAAAAATCAGAAAGACTCGGTTAAGGTCTCCGTCTCCTGCGGAAAGAAAGGCTGAGTTTGCTCGCCGTTGCGGGAGAATTGTCCGAACTTTTCCGCAAAGGGGAAGTGTGCACCTATGCAGTGGCCAATATTAAGTGAGTTTACCCGCCTTTGCAGAAAAGTTATCCGCGTTCTCCCGAAAAAGTTCCACTCTACCCGCCGGTGCGGAAGAGTTTCTTGAAGACCTTTGATACTGCAAGAAAGATAGACGAGTCTTTCCGCCGTGGTGACTTATTCATAAAAATCCAATCGCTTGCGGAAGAGTTGGGCGAATTCTCCCACTGTTGTGGAGAAACTTGGTGAATTGATTTCGTCGCGGGCTCACTTGGTCAAAGGTTTTGATTTTTTGGAAACTAAGATGAGTCTTCCGCCGCGGCTTGACTTGGTCTTTTTCTTCTGTCGTTTCAGAAAGTTTGGACCAACCCTTCCACCGTTGCAGAAAAGTTAGCTCAGAACTTCCGCCGTTTCGGCTCAGGATCTTGAGTTTTACTTAGGCAGAAAAAAAGAAAATAAACTCAAAGAGTAAGGCAAGTAAAAGACATTTCTTCAGGGGAAAAGCTAAGTAAGGAAAGACTATGATGCTCAGATATTCTTAGGCAAACTTCCTCTCAAAAACAAAAGGAGGGGGCCCCAATATTTTCAAAAAATCTGGGGGGGGATGTTGCAGCAACAACACTACCTTGATTGGAAAGTTTTGAATCTTGATCTTAGTGCTGTGTAATGTTTGTTTTGACAAGTGCTAAAAATGATTGACTTAACAAGTTGTATAAAGCTGGTTGACTGAGAGTAGTCAAGTAATTGAGACTCGTTGTTTTGGTTGATTGAGATCGTCCATCTTCTTGGTTGATGTAGAGTTTGATTTGTGAGCTTATTGATTAAGTCCGTATTAGGGTTTGTTGGTTGACCATCTTAATTGAAGTTGGTTGGTTGATGTTGTCCGTCAAGCTCTGCTTGACTAAGTTGTTTGTTAAGTTGTGAGATTGGTTATGATGTCCTTGGGATGAGTATGAGTGGGTAAGTAAGTTATGGTTGTGTTGTAAATGTATTATCCTAACCCTATCTTGACCAAGTAAGAAAGTAGGTTTCCCGTAAATCACTTGTGGTCAGGTACATGATCAGATTGACACAGGTATATGATTGATTTGACACAGGTAGATAAGAAGCTTGGTATAGATTCAGTTGAGGAGAATTGGCACAGGTTGCCATGTGTGCAATTGGCTTGACTCAGATTGGTTGAGTTGTATGAGAAGTTCGTTTGACCCAGGTGGAATGAGTTTGGTGTGCATTTGGTTAGACTCAGATTGACTGAGTCGGATGATGTGAACATCAGATTGATTGGTACAGCTTGATTAGATAGGTTGATGAGCAGTGTGGCACAATTGTGGTGGAGTGGACAGTTGGTGAGCAGTGACAGTTGATGAACAATGGTCATTTGATGAGCAGTGATAGTGGTTGTGTAGTGTGGTACAGTTGCTGGTTAGTAGGTTCGAAGGATCAATGCGGTTGTGGTTCAACAATTTCTATCTTCATATCAGGGTGGAAGGACGGGGCAATGGAAGGGGGTTGTAGCCTCCTTCCAGTTGTAGCCGTAAAACTAGGGAGTTGGAGATTCCTTCGGGTTGTATCCTGTAAACCAAGGGGTTGTAGCCTCCTTCCGATTGTAGCTGGAGAATTGAAGTCTTTGTAACAAGGGGGTTATTTCCTCCTTCCAGTTGTTGCTGGAAAAACTATTATCATAAAGGATTCTGTGGTTTCCCCCCCGGGACTTGGGTTTCCACATAAAAATATTGTGTACTATGTTTCTTATGCTTTCTATGTGATGATGATATGATAATGATGTGGTGATGAGCTATAAATGTTGATAATGCTGATGATGATATAATGATAATGTGATAATACATTAATTAATGATGTACTCTGCATAACATTGGATAAGCTGCTGATTGTTAAAGTTGAAAAAGTAATAAAAGGTACACACACTAATTCACCCCCCCTCTTAGTGTGCCCGATGTGTTCAACAATTCCAATACAAGAAGCCATCCATTTTAGTATCAACCAGAAAGATCAAGGTATGGTTATCAAACTTGATTTAGCAAAAGATTTTGATTTTGAAAGACATATTTATTTATGTAGTTCTAGATTGATTTGGTTTTCTCTGTCATTTATAAAATGGATTAAAGCGTGTATTGGCCCCTTGGTCAATGGTAGGAAAACCTTTTTTTTTCAAGCCTCTCAGGGAATCTGACAACGATTCCCTCCCTCCCCCTTTTTTGTAAATTATAATGGCATAATCCCCAAGTAGAAAGTTAAATAAGGAGAGGGAGGAGGGAAACATAACATACATACTTATCACATGAGTAGTTAAGCCTATTAACCACACCCAGTTTGCGAATAAAACCATTTTCATTAGGGGAGCCAATGTGATTAATGTTCATTGATTTAAATCTATTATGTAATCATTTATAGAAGCCTCAGGAGGAAAGGTTAATAACAACAAAAGAAGAATCTACAGTTGGAATATATCGCCCAGGATACTACAAAAAATCTCTCACACATTTGGATCCGTTGGAGATTCCAAGTGGTCCTCTTTTAAATACTTGGATATGCCAATTTCATTGAAAAATCTAGGACAATTGATTGGATGCATATGAGTCTCAGAGGATAAAAATTAAAATTCAAGCATGGGGGGATTAATGGCTAAACCTATCTAGTAAGGTTATCTTTATTAGGTTGATTCTCCCATCCCTTCCTATTTTTCAATGTTCTTCTTTGTTATCTCCTGCAAGTGTAATTTTAGTAGCAATAAGGAAATATGTAGATTCCTTTGGCAAGAAGGAAAATCCAATCAAAGGAAATTTCATCTAGTTAATTGGAAAATCGTGAGAGCCCTTATTCCTCATGGGGGTCTAGGCATCAAAGACCCCAAGCTAATGAATATAGCCATGTGGGGGGAAATTCTATGGCAGGTGGTTACAAGTGAAAAGGAATGGTGGAAATAAATTATAAGGAAAAAGCATATTAGGGACAAGGATTCGATGTTTAGACAACAACAATTGGGTAGTAAATGGCTCAGGTATATGGTGTTTATGAAAATTTGTTGTCAATATAATACAACAAGCTTTATATTGGGTACTTGGGAATGAGAAAAAAATCAATCTTTGGTAAGATAAAATTCTCGGGAGAGCTCCCTTGACTAGCAAAATTGGTTGAGAGAAATCAAGAACTAGCTCATCAACAAGGGTATCAAAACTTTATTTGATATTTCAAAGTGGAATCAGGTGGGTAGATGGAGCAGTTGGAAACAATTCAGTGTCCTAGTCAATATACAGTATGCCTTCAAGATCCTTCTCACTTTGCTCCAAGGAGAAACTCCAATTAGTATTTATGCCAAATATAGTAGACAGTTGGGTGTGGAAGGTCATTATATTGTTAAGTAAGGTTATGATATGCTTATTCAATCACCCCTCTTCCCCCTTTTTCAATATTATGAAAAGAAAATTGGCGTGCTAATGGATTGCCTAAAATTGATGCCTTCAATTATGATCTTTCTCATGATTGCTTCCTTACTGCAGATAACTTAAGGAAAAGGCATATCAAAGGGACCTCGAGGTGGATTTTATGGGAAAAGGAGAAGGAAGTTGAAAAGCACGTCTTTCTGGAGTGTGAATACGCAAATATTGTTTGGAAATAAGCACTCAAAGGTATAGAGTTAAAAGTCATTTTACCTTCATAATGGAGTGGTATATTCCTTAAGTGGAAGGAGTTCTATCCAGGTTCTTTACTCAACAAGCTTGCTTTCAGTAGAGCATGGATGGTGTTTCCCAAATATATCTATTGGAAGACTTGGACAACAAGAAATAAGGCAATTTTTGTCTCAAAATTCATTTCACCTGTCAAAATTGCAGTTAGAGCCTTTTTTTTTCAAAGTTTCAATATCTTGAGGTATCACTAGATTGCTAAAGGAACCTATTATAGTTCAAGAAAGACAATGGGATTGTGATTTTTTTCTTGAGGTCACCCCTTAGTCCAAATTTTGTTTGCCTAAATTTGCCAAAACAACTTTGTGGAGATTAGATCTCAATAAAATAGAGTTTCAAGAATGGATAAGTTTACAAAGGAGTCATAAATTGTTCTTTGATGGTGCATCAAAAGGGAATCCTGGGACAATAGGTGCTGGGAGGGTCCTTTTGGACCTTGATGGGAAAATGGAATTAACCTTCTCACGGGGATTGGGAACGTAAACTAACAATCACAAAGAATTGCAAGCTTTGCATATTTGATTGGAGTTTATTAAAATTCTCAACAATTAAAAAATCATAATTCTTGGAGACTCCATTCTTGTCATCAATCAAGCAAGGAATAAATCATTTAAGTAGGGATCTATCACAACCATAATACAAAAGAAAATATTTTGGAACTTCAAGCAAATAAGGGAAGTAAATTGTTGCACATTAGAAGGCACACCAACATTAAAATAGATAGGCTTTGTAATGAGGCCGTTCTTTTGGATAGGGGTGTATTAAGTAGAAATGGGGGGCATCCAAAATGTTGGTGGCTCCCCTAGTTTTTATTTATATGACAAGTTATTGGAATAACCCCCTCCTCGACTTGGAAACGGATAGGGACCAAAAACACATGAGGCACACTTGATGAAACCATCTAGATTGCGGTATGAGTCCTCATGTGAATTTACGACCAAGCGAGGGATCCATGACACTCCCTTTTGTTCCGGGATCCCTCTTCCATACCCTTCTTCCAGAGGCTTCCATTTTTATGGAGTTAAATTTACATTTGGCTCAAGTAGGAGGGATATCTCTAGATAGAGATATCCGAGGAGCAGAGGAACTGGAAATAGTAGGGAAAGTTGTGCGTCGTGGGTGTGATTGCTTCAACATTCCCTAGGGACTTTGGCAGGTGTTGGAAAGTAAGAAATGTGTATATCTATCCTTGAACTTCTCATGTCGTTGTGGAAAATTTCTTGGGTCAAAAAATTATAGTTTCATCAATGAGTAGAATGTAGAAGGCCATGTGATTAGATTCTTAATTTGTGGGTTGGTTGTTTGGGGTAAAGAACCTTTATTGGAGAGGAAATTACTGGTTTTTGAAGCCCTTAGTGCAAGTGAGTGTGTTCATCCCCTTGAACTAGGGAGTTGGTGGAGGGGATGTTTTGAATGAGATCAAAGAATTGAAAAAAATGATGTGCTCCCAAATGGAAGGAATGAAGGGATCAATTGACTATATAACCTCTCACATTGCCAATTAGGATGCTAAGAAGGACAAATTGCAAAATCAAGTAAAAGTTAAGGGTAAATAGATTGAAAAAATGTTTAATGACTCTAAGATGCATTACAACATGTTGTTCAATTTAACCCATGGAAAACAATTGCAGAATGTTCATTCTATTGGATCAAAGGGACTTGAAGAATATTATGTTCAAAATATTAATGATAAGTACAATAGTCATGTCTTCCATTAATATTTTGTTGTCATGTTATTTTTTGCACTATCCTGCTATGGAAACTTTTTAAGCCTTATATATTTAGGTTTTTTGTGAAGGATGTAAACACAATAATAAAGTAGCCGAGGAAATATTTTGGGATATAGCTCTACAAAAAATAGGGCATTTTTGGCAAATTATTGGATTGTAATTCTTATGTATTCCTCAACATGTTTAACACAATTTTTTTACTCGTTATGATTAAAAAAACAGTTCAAGGAGGATTGAAAAGCCTAGACATGTGGTAGCATCCAATGAAAGTAGTGAGAATAATTGTAACTATCAACCATCAAATCCTAGTCCATAAATATCATCCTTTTCCTTTCTCTTTATCTTGTGTGTAATGACTTCCCTTGGTATTAGGAAAAGTTACATGTCATGTTTTAAGCCTTACTAGTTATCATTTGTGTTATTCCTTTATTCTTATCACTATGATAATTTCTCATAGACCCTTTTGAAGGTTTCTTAATAACATATACCATCACACGTTTTTTTTCAAAATAGTGGAGAAAATTTATCTTTAGGATTAAAATTGCTTTCTTATTAACCCCCCCCAAGAGCAACAGAGACTCTTGAAATCACCTTGGGTGAATGTATTACTTCTTGCATTGGTTTCAAAGCATTTTGGTCTAAGTTTTAAGCCTTACTTTACCTTCCCAACAATCATCAATTTGGATTCCTTATTTGGCCTCATATCAAGGAAGAGGCACAAGTAATTTATAAAACAATAATGTATAAGTAATGTATAAGTAAAGTTTGGCATTTTAATAAAACAATATAAAGCTCGATGCACTTGCTTTCCTTGAAAGTTACAGGCTCTAGCCCGATGCAATTCCACATGTACTACATGCACTATACTGCATGCATTCGATACACCTAGTAGAACATCACCACTCATGATTCATGGACTATAACTATCTGACCATGAATAATTGTGAATACAAGAATACTTGACATCAAACACAAACTTAAATGAGTCCTATATGTGAGATAGTTTTCATATGCGGTACCAAACCATGGACAACCATCCCCTGGTCATGGGTTTGAGTCTTGAATCCATTAGAAAGGTTCCCAAAATGATCATCTCAACCACCCTCTAAGTATTGCAGAAAACAAATACACCAGAGGAATGGGATCCCGCTTGCCTCCAAACTTAGCACTAACTCTTGGATTTGGAAAGAATTGCGCATATTAATCTTGTACAAGGCATGTTGGGAATGCTATATTCTTTGCATTTAAATCGACTGGCAAAGTCGATAGTTGACTGGAGCTAGAGGCGATAGACGGTGGAATTCTGGTTTTTCCGACCAACCAACCAAAATAGTTGTTTGGTCGAAGACAAATGACTAGTTGACGGAATGACCAAAATCTTAACAGGAAATCGACCAAAGTTGACGCATTCAATTCGACTGTAATAGAATAACTGAAAGTGTTTAGGAAGTTATGGATTGTGATTAATGAGAAGTTGGTTGTATTGCATCTATAAATAATATGTAATGGCTATGCATGATATATTGCAGAGTACTGTACTATGAGAAGTAGTGTGTAGCATGATCATGTAATTAAGTGTGATTTGTGGTCTAGCAAGTCATGATTGTAAACACTTATTTTGAGTGTTTGATTAATAGATGAGCGAAAGCTCACTGGTTTGTTGGTTTTCCTCCAGGAGAGAGGTTTCTAGGGAAATTTCTGTGTAATGTGTTGATGTTTTGTTGTGCGCCATTGTTTAAGTTTAATTGTGTTTAACTATATTAACCCGTTTCCAAACCTATTGTAATCGATATTAAGAACACCAATAAGGTCCTAGTTGGAGACACCCCCTTATGGAAAAGCTAATTACCTTGGCATTGAGAGAAACAAAATTAGCCTCTCTGCAGTAGGTTGGAATTATTGAATGGGACTGTAGGATGAAAGAGGCAAATATATCCCTTGTTTAGCAATTGAGATACTTACTCATACATCCCTATCCTTTCTAGCATCATAGGAATGAGGAAAGGATTTGAAAACAGTAGTAGCGGAAAATCATCTAGCATCAACATCCCCATGCCATGTTTTATAGGCCCCTGATTCATCCATCTTTGGTATTTTCTCAAGCATTAGAAGAATCACCCCCCTTATGACCTAGTTTATCCACTAGCACTAGCAAAGGAAGGAATGTCCTAGCTTAGAGCATACCTTTCCAGAGTGAGCGTACCTTCAAGTTTCAAATCCACCAACACTAGAACCAATAACTTAGCTTGAACCATCAACACGAGTAGTGGTAGATGGCTCATTACCTACAATTGAATGAATTGAATGTGGCATAGTACAATATTCCATACTTAAAGATGAATCTCACCAAAACTGGGAGTAGGGTTTGAACCTCTAGTACTCAAATCATGAGTCTGACTTGAGCACAAATCCAGGTATTTCAACTATGTTAAATGATATGTGGATGAATGGAAATTAACACATACACCTTTAAAACCGCAATTGATAATGACAACCATAAAATAGGAATAATGCAATATCTGATACTCCTACCTCCATCTCATAGATTCCATGAACATAAGTGAAGTGAGGAGGTGGGGATTTCAGGAGAGGGAAAATGTATCTATAGAGGTAGGTAGAGGTGTTGCATTAAGTGCATTTTACTGCTTCCTTCCATCAAAATCCAATGGCTGCAACAAATTCCAATGATAACAATGTTTTCATACTTGGAAACTCTTCAAGGAAAAAGGAAACTGTAAACAACTATTGTTATGACAATTGTTGGAGATAGGTGTGTCGTGGATGCCATAGACAAGGCTATGTCTTCAACCTCTCATACTCCTCATGAAGTATCAGTTGTTGACATCTTATTTCTTTCAACTTCATATATTAACTTCCTTGATTCTTGATATACCAAACACAGGAAAAATACATGATGTTTTCCATGTTTCATGCTTAAAGAAACAATTGGGTCCGACAACCCACATACAAACAAAGTTACCCCTGTTAGATGATGAAGGTGTTGTTGTTGTAGCTACGTGAGGTATCCTCACTAGCTAAAGCCGACCTACAAAATAAATAAATAAAATGTATTTTTATAATTACAAAAGAGACAAGTCGGCCCCACAACAAGCAGTGGGTAAAATTGCCCCAAACAATGGGAAACACTGCCCAGTAAAATGACAGGTTGGCCCAGTTGGAAAAATCACTCAAAAGTACTATATAAATAGAGGATTCGGCCTCCTCATTTGTGATTCAACTCAAGCAAAAGGAGGACTGATTTAAGGTAGCGGAAGACTTTTGGAGTTGTTTTCTTTGGCATCTATTCTTATGATTTTTATCTTTATTGTACTGAATCTCTGAGTAAGAAAGGCTTGCTGGGTTTTTCCCGAGTTTGGGTTTTCCCAGGACAAACTCTTGTGTCTCAATTGTTTCTGTGCATAGTTATTCTTTCAGTGATCCTATATTTTTTATAAGTTGAAAGAGATGAAAATTATATTGGTATAATTAAAATCTAACATGGTTTCAAAGCAGTATTGAAGGAGACTATTGTCGAGAACTAGGGTTTATTGTTTATTAAGTTTTCAACCACTAATTTGGCTCACTCTTAGCATCATTGAGCTCGCCCTAGGAAGGTGAATTTTCTTATGGAATCAGATTTTCATTCTGAAGATTTTCAATTTTGACCTAATTACTACAGGAGGTCAATAATTAGGGTTTGCTATTTCTCATTGTTTTGACCACAGATTAGGAAGAAAATGAGGTTAATTAAACTTGCCTTGAGAGGGTGAATTCATCCGTGGAAGTAGTTTTCCAAGAATCCAAAGTTCAATTTTGACCTATCTTTTGCTAGGGTTTCTGAACCAGGCTATAGTTCTGCTTCTCAGTCAAAATGTCAAGCATCAAGGTTGAAGATAGGCTTGATGGAGCTTCAAATTTCCATTCATGGAAGTCTAGAGTGCTCATTGCTCTAGAAGAAAATGACCTTCTAAATTTTGTTGTGAATGGAGTGTCAGAACTAGAAGAAGAAGCAAAGAAGACTCAGTGGAAGAAGAGTGATTCCAAGACAAGAAGAATCCTAATGGACTCAGTCAAGGACCATTTGATTCCTCAAATTTCTCAGAAGAATACATCTAAGACAATGTTTGACACCTTGAAGAAGTTATTTGAGAACACAAATATTAATACGGCTCTTTCCCTAAGACAACAACTCTCAAATATCAAGATGTCTAAATCCGATTCTATTGCATGATATTTCATGAATATCACAAAGATCAAGGATCAATTGGGCACAATTAATGAAATGATTGTAGATAGAGAATTAGTCATGATGACTATGAATGGCCTTCCTCAATCTTGCGAACCATTCATTCAAAGCGTGATTGGAAGATCTAAGCTACCAAAGTTTGAACGATTGTGGGCTGACTGTACACAAGAAGAAACTAGACTTGTGGCTAGAGGAAATGATCATGCCTCTCATGAAGAAGATCAAGCTCTTACTACACACACCAAGAAAAGAGGAAAGAAGACCTTTGGTAGAAAATACAAAGGTGAAGGATCAAGTCCAGCTCCAGAACAAAGGAAGAAGAAATATATTTCACAAATCCAATGCTTCAATTGTAGAAAGTTCGGTCACTACAAGAATCAATGCAAATCAAAGAAGAGAAAGGAACGTGCCTCTACAATTGATGTTGATGAAGAGACTCCAGCAAAGAAGTCAAGGAATGCAGAAGATGATGACCATCGAAAGGAGTATTTCTTCTAGTACACCAATGATTGAATTATCTATAGGTGAAGAGATTGTCATTGGTAATGTATATCTAGGTTGTAGTTTCTTCAATGGGCTTCCGACAAGTAAGAAGACAAATATCTAAGGACTCTAGTGATCCCTGCAAGGAGGAAGATATCAAGAGGGAGCCAACAAAAACAATAAAAGATAAGTATTTGTATTTGAATTGTCATTTGTCTTGTAAATTAGATATGAATGTCCATAATAGTTGTATGCATATTTGTTTTCTTAGAATCAAGAAGTGTGTTATGCATGTTATGATATAACATATTTATATTTGATTGAGATTGATGAGTAGTAGGATCTTATGGTACATTTTATGTATATGTTGAGTAAGCATCCTGTAGTGTTGTACAACATTCCATGAACCCAAAATGGAAGTAGTCTAAAATGAAACCTCTTTGCTAACATATTGGAGCAGTGCACGCTCCTGACAATATGTTTTGGTGGACATGGAAGGATTCCAGATAGTCACCAATTATGTTTGGGATATGGATGGGTGTTGTGTTGGAGCATTGGTTAAGATGCTTACATGATTGTGTAAACTATTCTCATTGCATTGAAATATAATTTAATTTTCTTGATTATGTAATGTTGCTGACTATTTGACGAAATTTGACCTGTAGGGAAAGACCATATGCTATGAACTACAAGAGAAGGATGATGGGACTTGTTCTGAAGAGAAAGTGATTGATGTGTAGTCATCCAGATTAAGATCCCGTTGATACTCAGTATTTGAGAGGGAAAAGGATGCTCAGAAATGGCTCTCAAGATCAGATAGAAGGATGGCTTCAGTGACAAAGGGAGCGGCTATAGTGGATATGATGACTATTCAACAGTAATAGCAGACATATGTGGATCTAGTACATTCAGTCATACATATCTCACATGAAGACACCATGAAGAATAACGATTGGTATCTCTCTACTACATAATTTCATCCTTATGATGAACATAAGGAGTTTCATTTTGTAGCAGCAGAAAATTTATTCAAAGTTTATCAGTTACTTCAGTATGATACCTAAAATGTGGGGACTACATGAATAACAGTTGGCTTCGAGTAGAACATTAGTTGTGCCTCGGTGGAGAATTAGTATGCTCTAGGACAAAAGCCACTCAATTGACCTCAAAGGAGGTACAATATACATCTAGTTAGAGTAGTGGCCCAAGATTCAACATGTGCATATGACACATGTTGCTAATGATGATTTTTTATCGGAATTTGTATACTAATGATTAGTTTCCCACCGAGACATAGAGATCTATTGACAGGTATAGAGGGAGTTGTCCTCTGAGTAAAAGAGGAAGAGTCTTAGCCTGATGCATTACTTCTTGAGATTGGAAGTATAGAAGAGACTATATGAGATATCCCTCAGTCAGAGGCAGTACACAATTGAGAGATTCAAGATAATGGACCCTAAGTTCATGGCTACACAAATTTGAAGAAGTTGAGTATGCTTCCGATTCAGATTTGGTAAGAGTTGATTGAATCTATGATATTCTCATTTTCTCTATGAGAGCTGATGTTTAAGATGCAGATGGTATCGGGGATGACACCTCATACATACTGATGTACTAGCCAGTGAGGAGCTACAGAAGGAGAGTATGATGCAAAGTTGCAGAAGTAATATGTAGCAGATATCTAGAGGGAGTCTAGATTTCCATACAATATTATCGAGAGAACATGAAGTTCATCTTAGTAGAGTAACTTGATGAGACACGACACTAATGGATGAGAAACAATGTCTAGTAATACAACTTACAGTGGTATGCTCTAGTGCAGAGGGAGCAGAATATTCTAGCACAGAGGGAGGATTTGCAACATGTGGAGATCAAGTACCATTATATTAGAGACATCATACAGAGAGGAGCAGTTCAACTCATGTATATTCCGATTGATGATCATATTTTCGACATTCTCACCAAGCCTCTTTCTAGAGTGAAGTTTACATACTTCCATGAAAGACTTGGAGTATTGGAGAACGCTTCCCTCAGTGAGAGGGAGTGCTCTTAGTCCATTTAGGACAATCGGTCCAGTGTAAATCGAGAAGAGATCAGTCCAGTTAGGACAGGAAGTCCTGTGTAGACCGAGAAGAGCTTAGTCTAGTTAGGACAGGCAGTCCAGTGTAGACCGAGAATAGCTCAGTCCAGTTAGGACAGGCGATCTAGTGTAGATCGAGAAGAGATCAGTCCAGTTAGGATAGGTGGTCTAGTGCACAATGAGAAGAGCTCAGTCCAGTTAGGACAAGCGGTCCTATGTAGAATGAGAAGAGCTCAGTCCAGTTAGGGCAGGAGGTCCTGTGTAAATTAAGAAGAGCTCAGTCCAGTTAGGATAGGCGGTCCAAAGTAGATCGAGAATAGCTCAGTCCAGTTAGGACAGGAGGTCCTATGTAGATCGAGAAGAGCTCAGTCCAGTTAGGATAGGCGGTCCAATGTAAACTGAGAAGAGCTCAGTCCAGTTAGGACAGGCGGTCCAGTGTAGACTGAGAAGAGCTCAGTCCAGTTAGGACATGCGGTCCTGTGTAGATTGAGAAGAGCTTAGTCCAGTAAGGACATGAAGTCCTGTGTAGACCGATATGATCTTAGTCTAGTGAGGACAGGTGGTCCTGAGAAGACCGAGATGAGTTCTATGTGAACTACTCTTCCTATAAGGAACATTCTCCTGTGTGGAGAGGACTCTTGTGTAGAGTATACTTGGATCCCTGTGTGGGATGTTGTCCTGTATGGACTGTGTTGACCTTTCTTATGATGACGAGATGTATGAGTCCAACCGTGATGATCAGATGATGCTAAGATGTACGAGTCCAGCCGTGACGATTAAATGATGCTCAGATGTACGAGTCCAACTGTGACGATTTGATGATGATCAGATGTACGAGTCCAGACATGATGATTATATGATGCTCAGATGTGTTCCAGCGTGATGATACCTCTCTAGCTAAGAGGGAGTGTTGTTGTTGTAGATACATGAGGTATCCTCACTAGCTAAAGCCGACCTACAAAATAAATAAATAAAATGTATTTTTATAATTACAAAAGAGACAAGTCGACCCCACAAAAAACAGTGGGTAAAACTGCCCCAAACAATGGGCAACACTGCCCAGTAAAAGGACAGGTCATCCTAGTTGCAAAAACCACTCAAAATTACTATCTAAATAGAAGAGTCTCCCTCATCATTTGTGACTCAACTCAAATAAGTTTGATCAAGCAAATTGAGGACTGATTTCGGGTTGCAGAAGATTTTTGGAGCCGTTTTTCTTTGGCATCTATTCTTCTTATGATTTTTATCTTTATTGTACTGAATCTATAAGTAAGAAAGGCTTGTTGGGTTTTTCCCGAGTTTGGGTTTTCCCATGATAAACTCTTGTGTCTTTGTTGTTTCTGTGCATAGTTATTCTTTCAGTGATCCTATATTGTTTATAAGTTGAAAGAGATGAAAATTATACCGCTATAATTAAAATCTAACATAAGGGAAATTGGTACCCGAGCCCGAATATATTTTAGAAGTAAAAACTAGAACGCTCCATTCTAGATCAGTCAAGGAGTACCTTGTCAAGTGGAGAAATTTGCCAGAAGATGAAGCTACTTGGGAGAATGAAGATTTTAGATTGAAACATTGATCTTTACCAATACTTTGAGGACAAAGTATTTCATGGAGGGATGACTTGCAATAAACTAAATAAATTAAATTGTATTATTACTTAATTATATTTTGTTGGCATGGTAAAGACACAATGTTTGATGTGTCTCTTCATACTCTATATAAGCAGCCAGTAATTCATTGTAATAGTCATCAAATTATTAATAAATATATTTATTCAATGGAATATTATCTTCCATGAGTTTTTAAAACTCATCATAAAACTTTTAGAATGGGATTACTTTTAATTTTATGTGAAAATTTATTTAAACTTTCATTGGAGGAAGTTGCGAAGAATCTCTCTAAATGAATTTGAAGGATTCATTGCAAACACACAACTATGATTTTTTAAATTGACCACAAATAAAGATCATTCTCAAAATCTTATAGTTATATCTTTAAAGATCATTAGGAAACTTTTCAAATCCTACTACAAAAGAGTTTGGATAACCCACTACAATGCATAAGTTTGAGTTTTCAAGTTTTTCCATAAAGCTTTGTTAGTAACTGTCAATATCAAATTACAATAGTTTTACCAAATCTAGAGTTATTGGAAATATTTTCCATGGTTGAAGCATTAAGTATTGGGATATTGATATCATCTTAAAAATTTCAAAAATATTAAAATCTTAAAGACTTCAAAAATATTAAAATCATAAAGACTTATAATAAGAAAATAATTAAGTGAAAATAAATTTAAACAGTAACAATAAAAAAAAATTGGTATTGATTTCACTCTTTGAACAAAGAAACTAAATTGAGAGCTTTGAAAAGAACGTTGTGCCACTCTATCAGAAGCAACGCTATAAAAAAAAGGACTTGCTACCTTGTAGCTTCCCTTGTTTTGTATAAAAATACATGACAAAAATAATCAATTCATTTTTAAATTTTCATTACATTTATATTCTGTATTTTCCATTGTTGGCAAGTGGGGGCATTTGAAAGCTGAGTAGTGCTTACACTATCCCGCCCTTTGTTCTATGTCATTATTCTTCCTTTGTAAACTCGTGTAAAGGAAATCAACTATGTGAATGCATGTCCCTTTCTTTTCTTATAGTAAAATTAAACTA
Source organism: Larix kaempferi (assembly GCA_027924585.1). Classification (NCBI taxonomy): domain Eukaryota; kingdom Viridiplantae; phylum Streptophyta; class Pinopsida; order Pinales; family Pinaceae; genus Larix; species Larix kaempferi. Next base: position 9,682,564 of record BSBM01000252.1, read on the forward strand.
AATGGAAAAATCAAAATAAAGTTTTAGAATCCTTTAATAAGCAAAGGGAAATCAAAATAAAGTTCTATTAATTTTTTAATAAACAAAGGGAAACCACTTTATAATTAATAAACAAAGGGAAACCACTCTTATAAAGTGGTAAAGTGGAAAGAAGATATTTAATATCTACTAACTTCTTCATGAACCTAAAGGCAAAGCGTCATTACAAGAGTACGTTTTTAAAGATATTTAAATAATAATTTTATTTTAATTATTATAAAAATAGTTTTTATTTTAAATTTGTTTATTCGAAAATTATAAAGTTTCATATGATTATCATGAAAAATGTGATTTAAATGTTCAAATCACTAAATAAAAAAAACATTATTATATTTGAAATTAATAAAAACATTATTATATCACTATAAATTTTTATAAATGGTTAAGATTTAATAATGTTTATAAGTATTCCATTATATCGTTACAAACACTATAAAATAGTTAAGGGTGCTATTAATTATCAAACATTATAAAATAGTTAAGGATGCTATTAATTGTCAAACATTATGAAATAGTTAAGGATGCTATTAATTTTCAGTAGTAATACTTTATGACATTCTTGTTAATGATTAATATGGATTATGTTTTTTTTTCAAGAAGAAAAATTTTGTATTTTTGTTATTATAAAAATCAAAAGGTATTCCTCTATACATAGTTTTCAAAAACAGAACCAAGTATTTTGTTCATCATCCACTACTGGATACAAAAATATACTTATTATCAAGGAAACCAAGTAGGCAGTCCATCCCAAAATAAGAACAATCCATCTAGACATATGCTAAAAGTCTAAAGACATAGCTAATATCTTGTAATCGACAGATAAGGAGGAATTAATCCTCAAAAATAGGAGAAGATCCAATGTTTTCCAGCTTATCATCAATCCACTCTTCCCAGATAAGGAATCCTTCCTGCTCAGGGAGTGCATCCTTGGACAAAGCATCTGCCACTTCATTCAATTCCCTGTATATGTGATTGATTGTCCAATCATAGAAGGTGGACCGAAGAGACTCAATCCTTTGACACCAATGTTTAAAAGAAAGATTCTTCATCCTGTGGATTTTTTTAACCCAATTCACAACCATCAAGGAGTCACCAAATATTTTTGGTGAATCCATACCAAAAGTATTTGCAGTTTTAAGTAAACACCACAGGCCAAGTAATTCAACCAGGGAGTTTGTACCTTCACTGATATTCAATTTAAATTTGAAATAGTGTTGTTTGTTAATGATCAAATAAATCCCTGCAGCACATTTACCTCTCAGTGCCGCTCCATCAAAATATCCAGTAGTTGTAATGGATTCATCGATGCCCAAAATATGACTCATAGGTTTGTGGGAGGAAGCATGATTGGAATAAGATTTGTACATACCTGTAATTTTGAAGACTAATTGATTCAGAGAAATCGTTTTGCCGTAAAAAATGAAGTCATTCCTAGTTTTCCAAATCAACCACAAGGTGAAAGCATGTGGAGTCTTGTGACTTTTTTGAGCTCTGGTCCATGATAATAATGATGATTCCAGATCGCCCAATCCCCACATATGGTCGATAGCAAATACATAACAGACCTAAATCCAAATATATTTAGTTAACATACAATGTACAAATAAATGTATATATGTCTTGTCTCCCTTATAGCATAATGGACAAATGCCAGGACCATACCACCCCCTTCGAGTCAGATTAATCCAAGTTAAGACCCGGCCTTCCAAGATTAACCAAAGGAAACATTTAATCTTTTGTGGTATATGCCACTTCCACAATTTAACAACCCACCATTTCTGAGAAACAAAGCTCAGCGTACTCACAATTTCATTATACACAAATTTTGTTGTGACTATGCTATACTGAGAATTGAAAGACCAGACTAGTTTATCTTCATCATTTGATAGTCTAATACCGACCCTATTAAGTCTTGAAATACACTAGTTCCATTCAATCTCCCAGTTGTTTCTTAGACCCAGATCTTGTGCAGTATGCCAATAGCTACAGGAACTATGTAACTAGTGAGGTCGACGAACGTGATCAAGGGTCACAAAACCACAATTTGATAGATGATCTCTAATAGAACTAGATAAATGGAATTCATCTTCATTTCCAACATAAGGATCTAAACGAATTATTACATTACACCCATTACCAATATTCCAGGTGAGATGCATGCTAAGCCAAGAATATCTTGATGAATCCGTTCCAGATAATTGAAGAGTTCCTAGAAAATTTAGATGGATTTCGAATCCATTTAATCAAATTGTTTTTTATATACTTACCATGGATAATGTTAGTCCATAGGACCGAACCAAATATTCCTCGCCAGAGACTTTTTAGGAAAAGAGTCATGTTGAACCATAAGAGATTTTTTATGTTCCATCCACCATGTTTCTTAGGAACATATAGCATTTCCCAATTTGCAAGATGTATCTTTCCGCCCTTGGCTTTTCCCGTCCAAAGGAAGTTAAACATAAGCTTTTGAAACATTTGAATAATATATTTAAGCATCATGATAAGTGAAAACCAATAAACTGGCATACCAATGAGTACATCCTTAAGCAAAGTTAACCTGCCACCCAGAGAAAGATACCTGAAACTCTAATGCCCAATCCTTTTTTCATATCTTTTAACTAACCAAAACTAGTCTCCCACCCTGTAACAATTTGGTTTTTTAAAATATACAATGTATTTGAAATCAACATCTATATGAGATTTTTGAAAAGGAAAAAAGCTCAAAATACTCTCCAATATGTTCTCCTCCACATTATGGAAGTGAAAATAATATTTATGCATACTTATGTCCATTCCAGATGTTGAGCAAAAGACCTTGATTATAGCTATAAATTGAGACCATTCTTCCACGGAGCCAGTGCCAAATAATATCACATCATCTATAAAAAATAAATGCGTAATCAAAACAAAATCATAAATTTTTATGCCTTTGAGGAGACCCTTTCTTACCGCCTCAGTAATCATGCAGCTTAGACCTTTAATGACCAACAAAAATAGATATGGTGACAAGGGACATCCTTGTCTCAGTGCACGAGAACATCCAAAGAATGTAGTAGGAGATCCATTGATCAGAACTGAGAAAGATAGGGTAGTCACACAATCCTTAATCCAATTGGTTACCTGTAGAGGTATGCCAATCTGTAATAAAAACAGTCTGAGGTAATCCCAATTCACACGGTCATAGGCCCTAACGAAGTCCATCTTGAGATTCGTAGCTTTTAAATTTTTAGTTTTAATGGAGTGAAGAATCTCTTGAGATACCCCGACAACGTCCAATATTTGTCGATTAGACAAAAACTCGAATTAATATTTTGTGATGAATTCATCAAGGTTTGGTTTCAATTGATTAGCTATGATCTTGGTAATCAATTTATAGACCAAATTTCATAATGCAATAGCCTGGTCTAAAATCGTTGAAAGAAGAAGGTTTGTTGCACTTTAGAATCATAGTCAGGAAAGTTGAATTGATCCCATTATACATATACCCTTCCACTCTAGAGAACTCAATCATAGATAGAAGATCATTCCCCATGATGTCCAAAAACTCTAAAAAGAGTTCCACCGTCCACCCATTAGGTCCAAGACTTTTTTCCTTGGAATTTTTTTTAAGAACATTAGACAATTCCTCCATAGAGACAGGTTTACCTAGTTCCATCCCCTCATCTTGAGAAAATTAAGAGGGAAAATGTTGAATAACTCTCAACTGATCATCTATCTTTGCAGTGCCAGGGTTAGTAAAATGTTTAGAGTAAAAATGAAGAGAAGCCTTTTCCAAGTCTCTTTGAGATCTAATAATATTGCCACCATCAGCACTCAAATCCCAAATTGCATTATAATTTCTTCTATTTGAATCATACCTGTGAAAAAATTAGAATTTTCATCACCCAGAGACACCCATATAGCTCTACTTTTTAATCGCCAAGCTTGTTCCTCCTGTTTTAAGATGACCTGTTTTCTTTGTTCAAGATCATGCAAATATTTTTATCCTCCCCAGTAAAAATACCATCAAGGTTGAGCTCAAAAAGAGTCTGACCCGTCGCTCAGTCTCTACCAAATCAACCTTATCTTTAGCAGTTCAGAGTTTTTCCCATTTTAACACTTCGTTCTTCAAACATTTTAACTTATAAACCAAGGACTATAGGATTGTGATTAACAAGGACTGGAATGGCCAACCAATAATTCTTGACCAAGGGACATAAATCATCATCATGGATCCAAGAACAATTAAAGTTGAATGGAAATTTTTTCTTGGACTTGATTGTTAAATTAATGTAACTTCAAAGAATATTCTACTTGTACTTTATTGTTGTAACTCCGTCCGGGATGTTTAATTTACCTCCTTTCGAAGATGTCATTATTATATTTGGTCATGTAAAAGTCATGAGGTAAAGCCTCCATTGTAAGTCGGGTCATTAGTACACTAAATAATGTAATATAATATTATTTGAGTCTTTCTACGAGAGTTTGGCCCAATCCGTTAAAGTGAGGCCGACCTAGCTGGGATAAAAGTCAAGTAAAAGGTAACGTATAAATAGAGAGTGAGTTCCTCTCATTTGTACCATCACTCACTTGTTCAATTCACATTAGAGGAGAGATAGCTATCTGCGAAGGAGGAGGAGGATTGGCTTGGGTATAGAGTTTGATATTTTGTCTCTCTTATTTGTGAGACCTATTTTGGGAATTGTACTTTGATCATCTATATTGAGGAAGTTCTTGTTGGGTCTTGTTCCCCTTGAGGGTTTCCTAGGGTATATTGTTTTGTGCTTTGTCATTGTGTATCTTTCAGATATCCTTATTGTGTTGCTATTGTGAATAATGTATTGAATGCTAATCAAGTTGGAATTTAGTTTATAATAGCATATAATATTAACATGGTATCAGAGCTAGCCTGAAAAGAGAAACTTTCACAAGGTAAAAATCTCTCTCTCTCTCTCTCTCTCTCTCTCTCTCTCTCTCTCTCCCGAAGTGAAAATTAGGGCTTCTCATAGAAGTGGATTTTTTGAGTGCAATTGGCATAGGGAAGTGCGCATCTCCAAGATCGAAATTTCGGTACCAAGATCAAAGTTTTTCAGTGGGTGAAACTCTCGGAAAGTCAAACCCTAGTTTGACTCTGGACCAGAAAACCATAAAACCAGAGAAAGCCAGAAACTGCAGATCAAAATTTTGCAAGTCAATTTTCAAGGGTGAAATTTTGGAATCTTTAGAAACCAAGTGTACCAGCATACTCGCCTCAGTCAAGCACATCTTTTGGTGAGTTCAGTTTTCAATTTTGAGAAACTTTAATTTTTGGTTATTCTCTGCTCTCCGAGATAAGATGGCCCCATGAACTAAGCTTGATGACAAGTTGGAAGGAATAGAGAACTTTTGTGCTTGGAAGTATAGGATTGGACTCATTCTAGAAGAGAATTATCTTTCAAAGTTTATTAAATAAGTTGTACCAAAACCTGCAGAAGTTGAAGCCAAGGAAAAGCATAAGAAGGATATGATTAGAGCCAAGAGGATCATAGCAGATTCCATCAAGGATCATTTGATTCCACAAGTGTCCTCCTAAGAAGTTTCAAAAGTATAAGAAGGGAAACCACAAGCAAAGAGACTTATCTTCTTATCAATGTTTTCGTTGTGATAAGATGGGACATATTTCTAAAGATTGTCCAAAAAGAAAAGAAGAATGTAAGAAGAAGAGTAACAAAATACAACATGATCATTTTGCCGAAGAAGAAGAAGAAGAAGCAAAAGAGGAAGAAGAAGCAGAAGAAGAAGAAGGACCTCCCAGGAAGTTACCAAAGGAATAAATTGAAGATTATATCTTGTAATAGTGGTGCTTCAAAGCACTCTCTCAATCTTGATTCAGTAACTCTGATGATGGAGTAGAGTTCACCATCAAACATTCCAGTAATCCCTACAAGGATACTAGGATCAAAAGAGATCCTACCAAACAAACAAAGATAAGTATTTGAATTGTCATTTCATCAAATTGTTTAAATGATAGTGTCCAGTTGTGTACACATTTATTTAGGATGTGTGTTATGCATGCTAGAATGTTTGCAGTGATATGCATGTGATGGGTAAGTAACCTATGGTTCTATACAACATTCCATTGCTACTTATCTAGAGTGAAACCTCTTTGATGACATATAAGGAGTAGTGCACGCTCTTAATAATGTTATGGTGGAGATGGAAGGCATCTAGAAAGTTACCATATGAATGTAGGATGTGGATGAATGTTGTGTTAGCAATATGATAGTGTGACTTATGTTTTATGCATATGTTTTGGAAACTATGAAATGTTTCTAACCATGCTACTAAATTTGACTTGTAGGAAAGATCGTGTGTACTCTCCTACAAGAGAATAATGGTGAGACTTGTTCCGGAGAACAAGTGACGATGACATTCAAGAAGACTTATAAAATCAAGCCTACTACAGATGAACAAAGTGTGAGTGAATCGACTATGACGATTTGTTTCCTGAGTGGCAAATGATATATATTACACTAGACAGATGGTGTAGAAGAATATATAGAGTAACCTATAGAATTCAGAACTCTCTACAAAGAACCACAGGTGTCAGCATGAAGAAGTATATGAAGAAGATGTAGCTCCTAGAGTTACAAAAGTGGCACCCTCTCCAGTTGATGAGACTCCGAAAGATCATTGGAGCCCCAAGAAACTCCATCCATGACTATCTCTCGGAAGAGAAAACCAACTTGGGCTTGTGAAACTATTCAAGATGCAGAGAGGTATGGAGCTCCAGAAGGCTCTACAAGAGAAAGCAAGAGGCCAAATCCATTTTTAGTTATGTGGCTTTGATGTGTGATCTCGTAGATAAAGAACCTACTTGTTTTGAAGAAGCCATTCAAAAGAAAGAATGGGTAGAAGCTACGACGGAAGAATACCAATCTATAATGAAGAATGATGTATGGGACATAGTTCCCAAATCAGAAGGTAAAAGTGTGGTATCTTCAAAATGGATATACAAGATAAAACATGCATCGGATAGAAGTATTGAAAAATACAAAGCTAGATTTGTGGCTCGTGGATTCTCTCAAAAGGAAGGAATCGATTATGAAGAAACATTTGCTCATGTAGCAAGGTACACTTCAATTAGAACCATCATGGAACTTGCAGCCACAATGAAATGGAAGCTACACCAGATGGATGTGAAAACAGGTTTCCTGAATGGTGTCATTAAGAGGAAGTGTAAATAGAACAACCACAAGGTTTTGAGGTTGAAGACAAAGAGACTCATGTTTGGAAACTGAAGAAGGATCTCTATGGGTTGAATCAAGATCCAAGAGCTTGGTAGGGAAGAATTGATAGTTTTCTAATGAGCTTGGGATTTACCAAAAGTAAAGTTGATCCTAACCTTTACTTCAAGGTTATGGATGATGAGCCAGTCATATTCTTGCTATATGTGGATGAATTGTTCCTAACAGGTAATGAGAAGAAAATCTCATACTGCAAGAATAAGCTCGTTGCAGACTTCAAGATGAAAGAACTTGGCTTAATGCATTATTTTCTAGGTCTCGAGGTATGGCAGAGCCCAGAGGGAATATTCCTTAACCAAGGGAAGTATGCAGTAGAAATATTGAAAAGATTTGATATATTGGAGTGTAAAGCCATGGCGACACCCATGGATACCAACTTGAAGTTATTATCTGATACTTCGTCAGAATTAGTGGATGTGACTCTATATAGGCAGATTATTGGGTCGTTGATGTATCTGAGGAATACTAGGCCAGATATATGATTTGCTGTGAGTTAGTATATGGTTGAGCCCAGACGTGTTCACCTTGTAGCTGCAAAGCATGTGATGAGGTACCTAAAAGGTACAATAGACTATGGTCTCAATTATTCTAGATATCATGAGTTCAGATTGTATGGGTATACAGATTCCGATTGGGCAGGAAGTGTCTCAGACAGGAAGAGCACTTCGTGCAGATGTTATAGTTTGGGGTCATCCATGAGCTCATGGCTAAGCAAGAAGTAGTCCAATGTTTCTCTCAACACTGTAGAAGCAGAATATATTGCATCCTGTTCTTCTAGTTATGAATCCATATGGATTCAGAAAGTTGTTATCAGGTCTATTTGATATGGATTTGGATACCATAGTGATTCTATGTTATAACCAGAGTTGTATAAAGATGACATAGAACCTTGTGTTCCATGATAAGTCGAAGCACATAGAAATACGATATTTATACATTTGTGATATGGTGCAGAAGGGAGATATAAAGCTCCAATATGTGAGCACTAATGAGTAGGTTGCAGATGTGTTGACTAAGCCTTTGTCTCATGTGAAGTTTGAGCACTTCCATGACAAGATTTGTGTAGTCTGTAAGGACTTCCCTTGAAAGGGGGAGTAGTGCTTATGATATTGTGGTGCAGTGGGATTGATCATCCCTAGACAATGATCCCATAATTCCAAAAGTAAGGACATTCTTAAATTTTTATCCTGAGTTGTGGTGGGATTGGTCATCCTTAGACAATGATCCCGTAATTCTGAAAGGAAGGATAGTCTTAAATGTTGATCCTGAGTTGTGGTGGGATTGATCATCCCTAGACAGTGATCCCGTAATTACGAAAGGAAGAATAGTCTTAAATGTTGATCCTGAGTTGTGATGGGATTGATCATCCCTAGACAGTGATCCCGTAATTTCGAAAGGAAGGATAGTCTTAAATGTTGATCCTTAGACTGAATCCCTAGTTTCAAAAGAAAGGACTGTCTAAGAGTGTTGGACTGAATCCCTGGTTCCGAAAGGAAGGATTTAACATGATCCCTAGTTTTGAAAGGAAGGATCAACAGTGTTATTGGACTGAATCCTCGGTTACGAAAGGAAGGATCACTAGTGTTGTTGGACTGAATCCTTGGTTTTGAAAGGAAGGATTGTCCATGATCCCTAGTTTCGAAAGGAAGGATCACCAGTGTTGTTGGATTGATTCCCTAGTTTCGAAAGGAAGGATTGTCCATGATCCCTAGTTCCAAAAGGAAGTATCACCAGTGTTGTTGGACTGAATCCCCGGTTCCGAAAGGAAGGATTGTCCATGATCCCAGTTCCGAAAGGATAGATCACCAGAGTTGTTGGACTGAATCCATGGTTCTGAAAGGAAGAATCACCAGAGTTGTTGGATTGAATCTCGAGTTCCGAAAGGAACGATTGTCCATGATCCTAGTTCCGAAAGGAAGGATCACCAGAGTTGTTGGACTGAATCCTAAGTTCCGAAAGGAAGGATTGTCCAGGATCCCTAGTTCCGAAGGAAGTATCATGTGTGGTGCAGGTGATGATGCTCCTGATGATATTCTAGTACTGTAGATGAGGATGCTCCAATGTTGCAGATGATGATGTTCCAGGATGCTCCAGTGTTGCAGATAATGACATTCTAGTGATGAAGATGAGGATGCTCCAGTACTACAGATGTTCCAGTGCTGAAGATGAGGATGCTCTAGTGCTGTAGATATTCCAGTGCTGAAGATGAGGATGCTCTAGTGCTGAAGAAGATGATGATCCAGTGCTGAAGATGAGGATGCTCCGGTGTTGTAGAAGATGATGCTCCAGTGTTGAAGATGAGGATGCTCCAGTACTGAAGATGATGATACTTCAACTCTATACTGAAGATGATGATACTTCAACTCTATACTGAAGATGATGATGATGTTGAAGAACTTCCAATGATTTATAGATGTATCAACCAATGTTCCAAATGATGTTGTTGATGATGCCCCTCCTCCCTCCGATGATGTTGTGTAGAGTTACACATGCAGATGTTGTTGTCAGTAGAATACCCTTCTTGTTAAGGGGGAGTGTTAAATTAATGTAACTTTAAAGAATATTCTACTTGTACTTTACTGTTGTAACTCTGTCGGGGATGCTTTACCTCCATTCGGAGATGTCATTATTATATTTGTTCATGCAAAAGTCATGAGGTAAAGCCTCCATTGTAAGTCGGGTCGTTAGTACCCTAAAGAATGTAATATAATATTATTTGAGTCTTTCTAGGAGAGGTCGGCCTAGTCAGTTAAAGTGAGGCCGACCTAGCTAGGATAAAAGTCAAGTAAAAGGTAAAGTATAAATAGAGAGTGAGTTCCTCTCATTTGTACCAGCACTCACCTGTGCAATTCGCATTAGAGGAGAGAGAGAGATATCTGCGAAGGAGGAGGAGGATTGGCTTGGGTCTAGAGTTTGATCTTTTGTCTCTCTTATTTGTGAGACCTATTTTGGGAATTGTACTTTGATCATATATATTGAGGAATTTCTTGCTGGGTCTTCTTCCCCTTGAGGGTTTCCCGGGGTATATTGTTTTGTACTTTGTGATTGTGTATCTTTTAGAGATCCTTATTATGCTACTATTGTGAATAATGTATTGAATGCTAATCAAGTTGGAATTTAGTTTATAGTAGCATATAATCTTAACATTGATATTATCCAATTGTAGAATGATAGGCTGATGATCATAGATATTTGAGAATTCAACCCATGATCTGAACTTCTGCAGGCAGTTGCATAAGATATTCATCATTTGGAAACAATCAATTCATTTTCCAATACTCTGATTGCCACATCTCTTGTTGTTCCAGGTCGCACATAATTTAACATTCTCAATGTCAACCAAATTATTTCGCTGGATCAAATCCCCCCAAAAAATAGCTAACTCATCAGGCCGAGAAGAACTACGCCAAATCTCAGAAATTGATAAGGTGAAATTCAAATCACCCGTAGCAATTAGATTAGGAAGTTCTAGTTACCACAACTATCCAATCTATTCCAAAACACTTCCCTATACTTGTAGGGACTGTAAATATTGAGTACATAAATATTCAAGTCGAATTCAAGAAATCTTCCTTCCATGATAATTCCAACAATTGTATTATAGGCCCTAAAACAAGTAGTAGAAGGGTTCTAGCCTGAAATAAGCGCACCAGATTGACAAATTGTATCAATGGCACAAAAATCCCAGTATGGATTTTTTTTTTAGAAAGTTTCAATGGCCGTCAAAGAGGAGCATTGAGTTTCCTGAATTAAAATTACATCAAGGTTAGTAGTCTTTAAGAATCTTGAGAGGGCCCTAACCTTCCCAACCCCCCCGATCCCACGGATGTTGAAATATAGACATGCCATTAATCAACACCAGTAGCGGGCATTGTTGCTCTAAGGGCCTGAGTTTGAGAATCCGCCTGATGTAATCTATCTGATAAGGGAATAAAGGTGTCTCCAACATTAGTGTGAATTTGGATGAGGACAACCCGGCTTGTCCTTAAATTTATTCTTTTTCTAATAGTTACATTCTAGCATCTAATTGAAGAAATGGGGATTGAATCAGAACCAGAGGAAGGAAACTTCGAATATACCTCAAGGGGATACTTAAGAATAGTATTTTAAGATAGAGTCATCTTCGACTGCAGAGCATGAGGAAAAGTCAAAGGTTTTCCAAGAGCCGGAGGATGCATAATCGAATTAGGGATCCTAGATACTTGAGGAACATACATTGTTTCCTGAATTAAAACCTTAGATTCAGAATTAGGGTTAGGTGCCAATTCATTAGTAATCAACGATCGATCAAGTCCATTTTAAGAGTCCAAAATAAGGGCTTTAGGATCTATAGAGGGAAAATACACCTGCTCAATACAAGGGTTAGGTTTTGGTACCAAATTATTCGAATTCAGCTCAGTCTCATTTCCATCTTGAGAATCCTGGAAGATGACTTTTGGGGCTAAAGAGGGTAAATCCTTCTGATCAAGACAAGGATAGTTACTGCAAGAATTTATTCTTAAATCTAAATATTTTTTAGCCAAGAGATAGAAATCAGGTTCTTCATTGGACACACCCTCGTAATGAGTAGAGGTATGGGAGTTTGACTTACTAATTTGTTGATGGAAAAAATACCTACTAGGTACATTCTGTGGCATGAACTGCTCCTTCGAGTTCAAAATAGAAGTCCCCTCGGATGAATCAAATATCAATATGTTACCATAAATTAAACTAGGACACTTAGCCTTAACGTGCCCCATTTTTCTGCAGAAAAAAAAGCATCTGAAAGGGATATTTCTATAGTCTAGCTTTTGAGAAAATGACTTCGCGCCCGAGAAAATATCCACAGACTTAGGAAATCCTCCAATGATGTCGAATTCAACCATCACCGATGCAATTCTCTTATCCACCCCAAATAACATTTGTTTTTCCAGTCTCGCAAATTTACCCAAGAAATTTGCAAGGTCTTCTATAACATTGTCGATCCACAGTTCTAACGGAAAGCCTGGCATTAGTACCCAAAGGTGTCTAATAAAAAATTTCTAATAATCGGGATTAAATTTTTCATGCCATCTCTTTAAAACAAGAGATCCGTCCTTAAGCCAATTTTTTTCTAGGATGGAGGAGATAATCTCAGTTGTCGAAAAAATGAAATAGACCCAACCCTTTGAGAGCATATTTGTTCAAGGAGCTAGGCCGACTAAAGATGTCCAATTTTGATTGACCCAATCAACCAATTCCACCTTAGATACCTTGGTACCTTCAATTTTACCAACTTTTTCCCTGCTAGAGAGGGAGGAAACCCTATCCATATTGACATCTTTCCCCAACACAAACTGTCCCAGATCCTTCCTAACCTCATAATATTTTAGTTTTCGTCTTAACCTAGGCATTAGCCACCGCCCCAGTAATTTTACCGGGTTTTTGATACCCCATGGATCCCTAAATTGTTAAATTTTCAGAATTTACTTCAATCTGATCTAGGATCTTAACTGAGAGAACAACATGTACAGCATATCTACAACATATCAATCATGGAGACAATAATGCAAGCACACAAGAGACACAAAGATTTACTTGGGGAAAACCATGAAGGTGAAAAACCCCAATAACTTCCTCAGAGATAGATAGAGCAATGATACAACCAACCATAAGAGATAGACACAACCTAGCAGTAGATCCTCCTTCTCCATAAGTGCGCCACTCCTCCTTGAGTGCACGAGTGAGAAGTGAGTGAGCAAATAGAGTGCCTCCCGCACTCTATTTATACTTGACTTGACTTGCCTTTTTACCTAACTCATGTAGGCTCGAACTTAACCACATAACATAATGCTGAGTGGGCCGACCCCCAATAGGGTGGTCTAATAACCCTTTGACCCACATGGCCGACCCCCAATAGGGTGGTCTAATAACCCTTTGACCCACATGACTTATACAGGGCCGACCCGAAACAAGGTGGTCTAATAACCCATCAAGTATAAGTTACGACACTTACAATATAATTGATGACACTTCCTTATAGAGGAATAATACCATCTCTATAGGAATACAATATACATATATGTGAAATACATTCCGAAGTTACATATACATCAACATAAATAGGATCATAAATTCTAGTATATTGATTTAAAGTGGATTTATGATCAGTGCAAACCGTCGTCACATGATGATCCAAACCAGCCCTAAAATCTCCAAAATATAAAGACTGCAACAAATGTTGGGTTTTATCCACCATGGGAGAAGGGGGAACCTGATCCATAGGTTGCATCCGGTGGATCCAACAACTAAAAGATCCTAGTTGCAAACACTACGTGTCCACCGAACCAAAGCTAATATCTAAATGTGGGGCCAAATGGACAGAAAAACTCCTCTAGTAAACGACCCATCACATAATAAACAAAGCAAGTTGTGTGTATACCGTCGATCATAAATACATACACAATGTGGGACCATATATCTGATAAAAAACCAAGCAGAGCATAAAAAATATGAATTGATCAAATTAACTAAAAAAAAAAAAAAACCAAAAAATAGATACAAGATCTATTTCTAGCTAGGGATTTAGGAAAACTACATCATATTTACGAAATTCCCACTTTGTTGTCTTGGTTGGTACTAGGCCTCCATGACCGATAGCTGAACTCCAAGATTCTACAGTTTTCAGAAAATCCTAGCTAGGGTTTCAAGTAGCTAAAACAATCTCGCCCCATGCTTTCTCTTACACCTCTCCAAGTTGTTGAATTCTACCTCTGATATGGATTATGTTGATTATGTAAATGGTTATCACGCATTCAAATAGCATTTCAAACAACTTTGTGAGGCTAAGTTAGAGGAATATGAGAATGATCAATGGGGTATTTATAGCAATTGATTCCCACTTGTACCTTAACTTTCTTAATAAAATCTAGCAAGGGATACAAAGAATATACAAGTGTTAGTCAAGTGTGATTGCACCAACCATCCTTTGATTATGTATATGATTTTTAGGGTTTCATGCTTTTTTTAATGTATTTTTATATAAGTGCTAAAAGAAAAAGCATTGAAAAAATTTAGAAAGAAGTGTTGGAACTAGAGTTGAACTACAAAATATTTTTAAGATAGATGAAAAGAAAGACTGCAAAGTAAATAATTTTGTTTCGAAAGATATATTATTTTATGTTTTGATATAAAACGGAATGAAAAAAGATCTAAAAGCAAATGTATCTAACCAAGCACAAGAAATATATGGCCAAAATCTCATATTTTATTCCAAAGAATGTCCACTAAGAACAATCAATGATATAACAATAACCTTTTAGCCTCCTACAAAAGATTGGACTAGAATTATTCAAAACCTATGTCGATGTTTACCAAGACCGTACAAAAATAAGTCAATTAGCCTCCTACAAAAGATTGGACTAGAATGATTCAAAACCTATATCGATGTTTACTGGTCCCATACAAGAATACGTCAGGAGTGCAAAGCAAACAAGGATGGAAGCATTAAATTTTGACATGTAGGGGAGAAGTAATATTTCTCTCGTACACCTTGTTTTTGCAAATTATTTGTAGTTAGTGCCAAGCTAAAAGTTCAAAGAACTAGCCACTTAAAAAAACTACATAAAGCAATCAATACTTGAAAATAAAAAAATGAAGTTTCCAACCTACACAATCATATACACCCTTAGAGAACATTCATGTTGTTAACATACCTATTAGATCATTAAGAAATCATAAGTGGAATGAACTAAATAAAAATCAGATTGAGCTCTTTGCATACCTTCTCTTCTCTTCTCTCTGATATCCTCTTTAAACACTTTGCATCTTCTTTTATATCTTGAAGAGATCAATTAGTAGTTGTTTATGTGTGTGAGAGAATACGAAAGAAAAAATAAAATAATAATTTTAAAAAATATATAAAAAACATTACAAAACAAAAATAACTTTTAAAATAGAATATCTTTAAAAATAGTATAAAAAATAACATAAATTCAAAAAAGAAAAAGAAGTCCCAATACCTACTAAATTTCATGCAGTTTGAACATCCATGGATCATTGCGTCGAGAGGCGCTCTACAGCCCAGTATGAGGGAGATCTTGTAACATGTGAGTGTTTGTCGAGTTTGTCGAGTGTTTGTCTACTAACAAAATAATACAAAGTAAACAAAAAAGAATAGTACAAAGTAAAAAGTGATAAATATTATGTTGGATATAAACAAAAAAGAATAATACAAAGTAAAAAGTAAATATGAGACTTAAACTAGAGACTTTAGAGCTTAGGATTAGGTGGCTCAAGTATTGCACTCAAGGAGCTATTCAAGAAGAGGTTTGCACCTCCGGAGATTTGATCCTTCTCGGTGCTTGATAGATCCTAGGATTTGGATCTATGCTGGTTAGTTCCCATTGCTCATACAACACCTGATAACTCCCCACAATATTCTTATAGCCCTTTATTTTTCGTTATTACTCCCTCCACCATATTAAAGTACATAAAAACTATAAAAATAATTTAATCACAAGATAATTAAATAAAATGCATGCATGGATCTACATGTGAAAAATAAAATAGAACAATTAAATGCTCACATCATATAGCTAAGTCTTTATAACAATCCACCATAAATATAATCATCAAATAGTCACCATTGTGACTTTAGAGTGATGGGTCCTAACCGAGATGAGAAGGATGGGTGAATAGTACCTAGGGCAAATTGAATAGGGGCATATACTTATCGGTTCATATCCTCAAAACATATCACCATCCTCATACCTATTGTTAACAATGAGGTGGATGAGGAGAATTGGTTATGTTGAGGTGAGCTAGTAGTGTAATCAATAATGGGAGAGATTTAAACACATGTCACAATAACATGGTATACAACAATATCTTGTGAAGAATACCGATGAGGCATGGATGGCACTTGTGTGTCTATTTGTTGTTTTCGTTTGTTTATAATGTTTGTTTCAAGAGTGAGGATTTTGACATTCTTAATAAGGTGAAGTGAAGTAGTAAAATCAAACTTAACGGATGGAACTATAGATGCAATAGGGGTGACAAAATTCAAATTTGCATTCCTCCATTCATCATTACTAAGGCAAAGTGAGATTTGGATTGCATCAATCACGGGGAGGAAATTTAGTCGATTTAATATTTAATAAGATGGAAAAGGTAATATATGTGGTTTATTAACAATCAAATCTCTTAGGTACAAATGGCCTAATTGGGCTACCTAGACAAATTCTTCTAAGTTTGTGTCAAAATAATTAGACCGTCTAATTATTTTCCTCCTTCCACCCCTCCTTACATCTCAAGGTTTATTAACATGTCCCTTCAAGTGATATGTGAGCCATGACTCCATAAGATCATCTAATAAATAAAATACAATTGAATATGTGATTTACAATTAACCAACCTACTAAAAATCATGCATTAAATGGATTATGTTCAAAGAAAATTAGTGCATCTATCTAATGCATTGAGTCTAGACATGTCTTAGCTGGTTAGGGATAGTGAATGAATGAAGGGATGCAAGTTGGAAAGATGAGGGAGGGATATTATATATGTAATAGAGTGGACAAGTACATTAATTATGTGCAATGGATAAAAAGAAAGCAGTATTTAAGCTAAAGTATTATCATTATAATGTAAATTTGTTAGTGAATTTATTTTCATACATATGAAAATGCAAAGATTAATATATATGTATAACAAATTTTAAATCATCTTTATACATCATAACAATGGCCTTGTATTTATTCAACATAGTTTAAAGATATGACAATTGTATAATAGGCAAGCACGAGATTGAATTAATATGAGATATGGGCTTTAACAAGTGCAATATGATTCCCATAATGTAAATATATAACAATGTATAACTTGATCGCAACATTACATTGCATGTGGATGTAATATGGTGATCAAACTTTTCGGGAAGCTATTGGATTCGATCCAAGAAGGTGGAGTTGGAGATACACCCCAAGGAGAGGGTAATCTCTGTAACCAGGGGAGATACACCACCATGAGAACTCTGGTAAGAGGCGCCTTCACAAAATGCAGGGTAAGTATTATTGTGTTAGCTCATCTGCATAGGGTAGAGGTGGGTCGGTTGTGAGTTCTGCGGCTCGGCTCCCTATCGGTCATCATTTTTTCACATCGTCCTCGAAGCGCTACCTGGTGATGAGTTTTTGTGCTGGTGGAGGGCCCAGAAGTTCGTTCAACCGGTATGGTTGAACCTAGTACCAACCTGGTAAAAATAAGTGCGAAATATATTTATGTCTTTCTGTTTGGTAGCTATTTGTGCTTTCTCTCATTTGGTGGGGGGTTTTCGGTCTACCATTTGTCTCGATCCCGATATCAAGGGGTATTCTTTTCTGGGTTATGTATTTACTTAGCCTTTCCGCTGTCCTGTAGCCTGCATCTGTCAGCTGTATATTTCTGTTTTTTGTTCTCAGTATGTTGGGGGCTTTGAATCCGTGGGCCTCAGTGGGTATGGGTATTCTCTCCAACCCTAATGCATTTGTGTCATATGACCCTGGCTCAGGGAAAAGCTCAGAGGAGCTGTCGGGGGATGGCTCGCCATCACCAGCATGGGCGAAGGGTGGGGGTGGGGGAAAAAAAAGGGAGTGGCTATTGACTTGCCCCGAAGCTGCATTTTGAGAAGGAGAAGAAGGGTAGACCTGTGTGCGTTTTGGGGAAAGATATCACTATGGATATGGTGCTAGCTCTGAGCCAGAGAGCACTGGTGGGCAAGTTTGAGTTCCTGCGTCTTAGTTGGGAAGATTTGTTGGTTTGGATTCGTAAACTCTGGAAACCACTTATATCCAACATGCCGAGAGTGTTGGTGCTTACCAACGGCTGGTTAATGTTCCAATTTCTCTGTGAAGAAGACCGGGTCATTATTGAGAGTCGGTTCTGGGTTTATGGTACGGGTTCTTTGGTCCTTGCATGTTGGCACGGTGGCTTTGATTCTAGGACAGAAAAGCTTCATAAGAGACACCTCCGGACCATTCTGCCGGGTTTCCCCATGCACTGCTGGAATCTGGGGGGTTTTATGGTTGTGGCTAATTTGATAGGGTGGTTCATTTTAATGGAAGAGGAGCAATTAATGGGGGCTGAGAGGCATTCTCCCCGTATGCTAGTGGAGATTGATTCCTCTGATGGTTTTCCAGGTGAAATTGAAGTCATTTGGGAGGGAGGCTCATTCATTCAACAGTTGGATTATTGGAAGGTGGCCTTCCGCTGTCATAAGTGCCATGGGGTTGGACACTCCAAGGAATTCTGTCAATCACAATCTGCTACGTCGGCCTTGAGGACGGGCTCATTAGACATTGTGGTTTGTCTTGACGAAGGTATCTGGGATTCTCTTCCTTTGGACCAGCATTCAGCTCGAGATCTATTGGGTAAGTTTACTCAAGTGGTCCCATTTTTACTAAAATTTCTTACCAAAGTAGATTTTTCGGAGGTGCTCTCCTTTGTTGAATCATCCGAGCTGTCGGGTAGGCATTGTGGGATGGATCAGGTGGAGTCCCCCCTGGGTGTGGGTGAGGAGTCCATTCCTGAAGTGGTGCCGAGCTTGAGTGGTGAGCAGTTTGATCCTCCTGGTGGGCCTGACTCGACTGATCCTTCTAGTAGTTTTCCTGTGGGTCCTAGTTCGAAAGCCCATATTCTATCCATCACTCTTTCACCCTCGCCCTTATCAGACTATCCTAAGACTACTGGAGACCTGTCTAAGCATCTTTCCCCACTACCTTAATTTCCCTACCTGCCTATCTCAGGTACTTTGGGGGGTGCCATTCCTCCCACCCCTTGGAGTAATGTGACCATTCACAAAAGTCGAAAAAAGAAGGACTCTGCGAGGGATGTGGGGCGGAGCCCCACCTCGCTTCCTAAGGGTAGACATTCGAACCCGTCTGCATCCTCCTTATTTGATAAGGGACTCTCCCATTTATCTCCTGAACAGGCTCTTAGAGGAATGCCTGCCCCTGTCCCATTCCCTTAATGCTTCTTGTATCCTTCAACATTCGGGACCTCGAGAGGGGCCCTAAGTGTGCAACTCTTAAACGTTTTTTAGAGCTGACTAAACCTGCTCTTCTTCTTCTTCAGGAAACTATGATTGCTGCCAACGATGCTATTTCTTATTTTCTCAGGCTGAAGCCTCATTGGTGTGTTTGTGCTCTGGATGCATGTGGGCATTCGGGGGGCACCTTGGTGGCATGGGATCCCATGCTTGCGGAGTTTAGTTCTTTTGTTACCTACGCCGGGATACTTGTCGAAGGTTATTTTCGAGGCTGTGTAAATAAATTTCGCGTGTTGAATGTATATGGCCCTCATTTTGGTCGTAGGGGTTTCTGGGAACGTTTGGAGGCTACTGGTTTCCTTAATGACCCTGCTTTGATTCTTGCGGGTGATTTGAATCTCACCTTAAGCCTAGATGAGGTGTGGGGGTCTGCTAAAGTGTTGGACCCATTGGCTGCTTTTTTCTTTGACTTATTCGATAAATCTCATCTGGTGGATGTGGTTCCCAACATTTTGTATCCGACTTGGTCTAACGGGAGATGTGGGGTTTCCTATGTTGGCAAGTGGTTGGATCAATTCCTCATGGCGGAGGTCCTTGGTGAACAGTTGGGGAAGGTTCGCTCGTGGTCTCATGCTGTGGGCATATCTGACCACAAGGCTGTTATCTTGCAATTAGATTTTGGGAATAGACCTACTAAGTATCCTTTCAAGTTCAATGCGGGTCTGTTAAAGGATCCTGATTTCTGTGAGTGGTTCCGGGAGACTTGGGAGAAGTTGGCCCCAGTTGACAGAGCCCCTTCGTTGGTTGGTTTTACACATAAAATTCATTTGCTGAGACCCCTGATTCGGTCGTGGGCGAAGTGTAAAAAGTCAAGGGATTTGGTAGAATTGGAGGATATTGAGGCTAAGATATGTAAATTCCACTTTGATTCGGACCTTTATCCGATATCGGTGGAGCAGTGGGCATATCTGGATGAGCTTCTTGTGGCTAAGGAGCAAATCCTCTTACTCATTGAGGACGAATGGAGGTTGAAGAGTCGAGCCATCTGGTTTGTGGCGGGTGACTGTAATACTAAATATTTTCAGCGCTTTGCCAATCAGAGACGCCTCCAGAATGCTATTTGGGATGTGGAGGATAAGGATAACAAGCCGGTGTTTGACGACTACTCCATTAAGGAGGTAGCTTATGATCACTTCTGGGAACTTACTCTAAATCTAAGGATCCCGGACTCTTGAGTCAATTGGACACGGTCAGGAACTTACCTCGGTATTTTTCCGAAGAGGAGGCTAGGGTGATCGAATGGCCAGTCACCAAAGAGGAAGTATTAAATATCTTGAAAGGATTCTGCTGTGGTAAAAGTCCTGGCCCGGATGGGATTCCCTCGGAGCTCTATCTGCACTTTTTTGATATCCTGGGGGACGAGTTGACCTTGGCCATTGATGAATCTCGTTCCAGGGCTTGGGTTCCTACTCAATTGAACAAGACCTTTATTACTTTGATCTCGAAGGTGGACAAGCCCGTTAAGTTTTGATGAGTACCGTCCCATTTCCTTGTGCAATCTTTTTTACAAGATTATTTCTAAGGTCATTGCTGACCGCATCAAACCGATTCTAGAAAGGTTCGTGTCCCGGGAACAGTTTGCATTTCTGCGGAATAGACAAATCACGGATACAGTGGGGGTGGCCCAGGAATGCCTGCGTTCCATCAAGGTTAAGAAGTTGAATGCTTTTATTCTCAAACTTGATCTGCAGAAAGCCTATGATTGTGTGGATTGGGATTTTCTTCGTTTCATCCTAATCCAGATCGGTCTATCGGCTGAGGTGGTTAAATGGATCTTTCCTTGCTTCTCCACTGCTAGTTTTGTAGTGCTCATCAACAGAGCGCCTACCAATTTTTTTCATGGGAATAGAGGGCTCAGGCAGGGGTGTCCGTTATCCCCATATCTCTTTATCTTGGCTATGGAGGGCCTCAGTCAGTTGATTCATAAGGCTAGAGTGTGGGGGATTATCTTTGGAGTTAAAGTGGCTAGAACTTTATCTATTACCCACCTTCTATTCGTTGACGACGTTCTCCTCTTTGGGCAGGGATCTAAAGAAGAATGGATGCATTTCCATTCTATCTTGGAAATTTTTTGTGATGCCTCTGGTCTGAGCGTTAATGTTCATAAATCTTCTTTTTTGTTTCAGTGTGTCAATTCTTCCCTGTGCGATTTTATGACTAATTTGTTTCCATACAAACACATCAATCTCGACGATGGTCTGTGGTACCTTGGATTCTTTATTAGGCCTAGATCGCTTGCGAGGAAGGACTGGCTATGGTTGATTAAAAAGGTAGCTCGACGTGTCTTCTCTTGGTCATCTCACTGGTTAACATTGGGAGGCCAGTTAATTCTGGTACAGTCTATTCTGCAAGCAATCCCAGTGTATTGGTTCAGCCTTTTTGTGGTCCTCGTAAACATTGTGAATAAGCTGCGTCAGGTATTATTTGATTTTTTGTGGGGTGGTCAGACTGGGTCTCACAAAATCCATTTAGCCAGTTGGAAACTTCTATCCAGACTTAAGTTGAGGGGAGGATGGGGCATTAGAGACTTGAGAAAATTTAATCTGGCCCTTTGTGCTAAGAACCTGTGGAGAAGCCTCTTTGAGCGTGGGCTGTGGGGAGCCACTATTCGGGCCAAGTATTTCAATGGGATGGAGATTGGTACATGGATGGGCACCGACAAGGCTATAGGTAGCAGCGGTTCACCTATCTAGCATAGCTTATTAAAATCGATGCCCATAATCAATAGCTCTCTCAGTTGGAAGGTGGGTCGGGGTAACATGATTTCCATTGGCTTTGATCGTATTGTTGGTATGGACGATGGGTATCGGTTATCGGCTGATCTCATTAAGGCGCTGCAAGATAGAGGGATGTTCGTTTTAAGTCATATATGGGTTCAGTCAGAGGATTACCTTGACCAGTGGAGGCTAGTGGAGATCATTGATTTATCTGTGGATTTGGAGGAGGAATGGAATGGTTATAAGCTCGCTTTGTTAAGAGCTGGGTTACACCTTTTGGAGGAACCTGATTGTTTAGTTTGGGTTGCTAATCCCCTACTAGGAACAGTATCGGCTAACTTAGCATATGATTGTCTGATGGGGGGCGTGAATGAGCAGAGGGTGCCGTGGTGTTGGGCTCTTGATTTGGAACGATAAAATTCCCCTGAAGATAAGCTGTTTCATGTGGCTCCTACTTCACAGCAGAATTCTTACCTGGAATATTCTACAGAAGCATGGTTTTTGTGGCCCGGGTGTGTGTATGATGTGCATGAGGGAGGGAGAGGAGATAAATCATCTCTTCGGGAGCTGTGAATACTTTCAGCAGGTGTGGTCTTGTTTGTGTGACAGATGGAAGATCCTGCCTACTTGGGACCGGGCTTCGGTATTGGCTAACCTGGAAGGTTGCTTTGAGCAGTCCCAGAAAGTTTCCTTTATTGCGTTCTTCACACTGTGGGAAGTGTGGTGTGCGCGCAAGCAGCTAATTTTCGATGGCATCCAGCCTGATTTGGTGCTATTGGTGGCGAGGATCCTATCCCGGGACTTCTTTGGGGAGTGTGCCCCTGTTCTTGATCTTTGTGGAAATCCGCCATTGCCTGTTGGTCATGGTGTGTATCCTATTGGTTTTTTCGACGGCGCTGCTCAGGAGGGTATCTACGGGGCAGGTATGGTGATTAAATTGTCAGACAAACACTACTTTCATCTCAGGATGAGTGCCAGGAGGGGAACCAATACTCGGGCGGAGCTACTGGCGTAATGGGGTCTTCTCTGGTTCGTTGAGAACCGTAATTTAGGCTTTTCCCACATTTTCGGAGATTCGCTGTGTGTCATCAACTGGGCTAGTGGTGGATCTGTGCTGCGTCCTCTCTTTATTCAGCGCTGGCTGGTGAAGGTGTATTGTTTGATTCATAGGGTCGGAGATCTGGTTTTCACTCACATTCGGAGGTGCTACAACTTGGAGGCGGTTGGTTTGTCCAAACAAGCGCTGGGTGAAATGGATGGCTTTATCCGCTGCTTGGAATTCAATGAGAGTGAGCTGGTCACGGATGAGTTACTGCCACTTGGGTGATGCCCGTTGTAGCTTCGTTTTGTGATCCGACAGGTCGTTGCACTCATTTGACGTGGTGGTGTTTGTAGGACGATTGATATTTCTGAATTTGTTCGGGCATCTGCCGGCTATCAATAGTTCTGTTTAGTTGATTTATCTGTTGGTAACGAAACTGGTATTTTGGTTTTGGAATCCCAGTAGTGGGGTATTTCCAGCTCTGCGTTTTTTTGGTTGGCTATATGGTGACTCCGGAATTGATCCGAATCTTACTGGCTAATAATGGCTCTGTATTGATCCTTCATCTAGGGGGTATAAGCACATTGGATTTGTGATACCCTGTTGGCGGGGAGTTACCGGTCTGACTTAGTTTTGTATGACTTTGTTTGTCGCATCTTTTCTTATTTAATAAAGATGTCTTTTATTCTCCTTGAAAAAAATCAAACTTTTTAGCATGTCTAGGGTATGGACAAAGGCTAGAAAAACAAAGAAACAAGCTGGTGCTAGGCCATTGGAGCTTAAGCATGTTATTTTCATTTTATATATAAACAAATCAAGTACTATGAGAAGAGGCATTTGATTTATGACCTATAGGGGTTCGGTAGGCCAAGGTTCAAAATAAGCCAAGCCATGCTAAAAAAAAATCACAAATAGTCACCACAACTTCAATTCCAAATTGATGGTGAAAGGCATGAGAGAAAACTAGGGCCTAAGAACCTAGATGACTGGGAAAATAACAAAGAGTGAAGTAATGGGTGCATGACCATGGGACCACTTTTTTGTAAATGAGATCAACATGATTGAACAAGGTTAGCCTAGGTTGACAAAATAACAATGAAAGGCCTAGGGCCATTCTTATATTGCACTTAGAATATAAAAAGAGCCTGGAATCAAAGCCAACAATGTAATACACTTGTATCCATACCATAATCATGCCCAAAAGCACATTGCAACCACATAATGATGTAAGTGCCCAATAGAATCACACCCAGAGAAAAATGAAAATTTGTAATCTCATATATATATATATATATATATAGCTTGTGGGGGTAGATCAAGTGGTAAAGATGAGAAGTTGTAATTGGTTGTAAATGGATGGTCCCATGTTCGAATCCCCCCAAACTTACCCGTGCACCATGGTTCGGGGCCTGTGGATGCACCTAAGGGTATAGTGGTAGCGAGATTGGATCCCTGGACACTGTGTCACGCGAGTACCAACCCAACCCCCATTGCCAATTCCCCTAGTACAATATATATATGTATGTATGTATGTATGTATGTATGTATGTATGTGTATGTGTATGTGTATGTATGTATTATCTCTCTTAAAAAGAAATCATAAGATTCCAAATAATACCATGACCACAACAAGGGTGCCATGCATAAGGGGTTCATCACTGGCCCCGATGTACATCAGGTAGCTTATTTTGCACAGGGGTTGGGAACAACCTCAAACAATGAAGCATTAGCCTTGGCACTCTAGAAAGTTCTTAATTTACTCACCTCCCAAACCCATGAGTTTATATCAGTACTAGGAGAATCTATGCTTAATTAGTGCATTGAAAGGACTCAACACAATCTACTCTCCCCCTTTCTCTCATGCATTATCTAGAGAGCTTGATCATTTATCAAAAACATCCAAAAGGGCTCTCTTTTCCATGTCCTTTGTATCAACATATCCACAATGGATGAATTAGAAAAACATGGTAGCAATATAGACCAAGATTGTCTTATTGTAAATGAAAGTGGGGCAATCCACTACTCCAATTGATGACCATGATCTCTCATATGTTGGAACAATAGGCATTGCTAGGTCATCCAAACGTTGGATCTTATGAAGATCCTTCTAGGCTATCGATTATTCGAACTGAACGACTAAATAAGGAGTCAACTAAATGACCAACTAGTGAGGTAGTTAGAACATAATTGTCGTCAATAGCACAAATAGGGAAGACATTAAGGAGATCGTTATGTACTATGACCCAAGAATGTGGACACACTCTTCATCACTTCAAGGGAGTTTGTTATATATGCATGCTATAAAAATATGACCTTATAGTGTGAATCATATGGCTAATTTTCCTGGTTGGGGTGTCATCAGGGAGCTGAAAAGATGGATGTGGCTCATGATGGGAATGGCCAGGTGTTGGTACGCACTCCCACGCTGATTCGAGGTATAAGTTCAGGTTGGCCGATTTGGTTTCGCATTCATGGTGAGGTCCGGTATTAGACATTCAAATGCAGGGGATGTGATGGACGACGACTATGTAATGGTGATTCTCATAGTTCAGACTGAGGATGACAGGATGTATCTGCCTGAAATAAATTACATCCTTAATTGCAGTAATGGTGGACAAATTCCAGTTTATGAACAAATTGGAAATTTTTGGCTCCACTATTTCATTTCCTCCTCAATTTGTTTCAAATTGGTGTTTGGGTTCTTTGTCTTCATACCTCAAATTCACTTGAGAGGCCTCTCTCATCGGGATACTGGAGCATGTTTCCGTTCTGCACATCGTTCTATTAGTATAGAAACTGTCTCCAGGTCTCCCATGCCTGGGATGGACCCTAATTTGGACGATAATTACACCATGCCTGAGTCGCTCGACCTCTAGGACAATCATTTCAATGGAGGTTGCAAATTTGAATGGATTGATATGGACGACAATTCCTTGGGTTTTGGGGTCCTCCCGACGATGTCTATCACTATGAGAGACCAGAAATGGAATTCTCACTCTTCAGGGGGTTTGCCGGTCACTCTGGAGACTCACCGCACCGCTCCCTGCTTGAGCCTGCCTGCTTTTGGTGACTCTGATCCTTCCTCTCTCAATGGTCAAATTATCCTTGCTATGTTTAGTCTGGTTTTCAATAGTCGATGGATATTACAGATCTGGTGTTCAGAATAGAACGGTTGACTTATTGGATAGAATTCTTGATTTCCATCCTTGCTTGCACTGAGTTTGCTCGGAAAGAGGCTGCTCTCTTGACTGAAGATGCAATTATGCTCAATGTTCTAATTCCCCTACATGCTGCTTCGGAGAAGACGTCGAGTGATGATGAATATCTAACAATGGGCCAAGTCTGAGTATGTTAGATGGTTTTGTTTTTTGGTTGGTAGTTCAAGTGTTAGTCTCGGTTAGTACAGGTTTATATATAGTCGAGAAGATGTTTATGTTTTTGTTTCACTATGGAAGACTGTATGGACCATTTAAAGAGTCTAGTTCCTATTTTAAGTTTTTGATGGAGTCAAATGGGTTGCATCTCTGGAACACACCCAAAGTTTGGAACTGTATATGTATAGCTATGATGATCTTTGCTTTGCTATAATACAGTTCATGCTTACTTACAAAGAAAAAATATGGTGAATTGTGGTTAATGAACAATGCATTTTGTTGTATTGTTGATTATGCTATGTTGTGTTTAATTGTTAAAATGGTGTCTATTAACACCATCTCTTCTTGTAATAATGATCTCTCCAATATTTTTAATTCCCTAGTTTCTCCAACAAGGTATCAAAATCATTGGTATGAATCACAACATGTTGTCTACAAGTCTTTTGAGGTGTTAGATGGACATGCTCTCTTGAGTCGGATCTATCTATGATTGACTTTAGGTTTTGAATTACAAATTGTAAATTTTTATCATGGTTTAAATTGTCAGATTAACATTATGGATTCCAAGCAAGAACCTGTGATATTGAATCGTCACAACTTTGGAATATGGGCTGAAGATATAGAGACCTTGCTGAAAAGTTATGCTCTTTGGCAGTTTACCAAGATCACAATCCCAGATCCAGAGGATGAAAAATTAAGTTCATCCTCGAGGGAAAGAAGGATGAGGCAGGAGTGCTTACCACCTACATTTGGAGGGATATTTTCTTTCAGACAAGTAGGATTGACTTTCCTCAAGTTGTCTCAAAGAAACTGAAGAATCTGTTTGATAAATTCGACAAAAGTCAGGTTATGTATATTGAGAAAGAGTTGATCTCTTTGGATCCCCTCTCTTTTAAAAGTCTTGAGGATTATTTAGCTCATGTCAAGGAGTTACATTTGAAATTGGGTGAATGTAGCAAGGAATTTCTAAAGAAATATGGATAGCTCATTGAATTGGTTCTAATATATTTTAAGGCACCATATGATATATTATGTTAGATGTTCCATGCTAGTTGTGCATCTAGAAAATAAGGTAGTAAGGACTATACATTTGACTCTTTCTATGGAATGTTGGTTAGGGAATATAAGAAATTGTTTGACGTAGGTAAATTAAATGTCAAGCAATAGCCCCATCTATTAAAGGGAAAAGGTCGACATAACTATAGAGAAAGGGGTCTATAGTGTAACTAAGAGAAAGGCCGAGAACACATCCACTAGAATGAGAAGAAGAAGTGTGATGAGTTGAATTTGACTAAGAAATACATGAAGATGAAGACTTGTCACTATTGTGGGAAATTGGGACACATGGAGAAGGTTTTCTAAAGAATAACAATGATATGGAAGAGAAGTTCAAGAAACTTGAAGAAAACATATTGGTTAGTTGATTGACCAATGCTGAGCACCAAATTCCAAAAGCTATGAAAGACAATATATTATACATTTTCTATTAGTGCTTCTCAATCCCTACATGCTCATACTACCCATAGTGAGTGGATAGTTGATTTTGGTTGTACACACCATATTGCAAAATATGCTTTCCTCTTTTCTTCCTTAAGCAAAGCTACATAAAGGAAAATATTTGTAGTAGATGATTATGCACTATTTTTATTGGTTGTGGTGACATTGAATATCAACATGGTGTAATCACCAATGTGTATCATGTACCCAAATTGAGTGCAAATTTGTTGCCAATACGCCAACTTACCCAAACTAGCAAAAAGGTTGCATTTGGATAGATCAATTTGTTGTGAAAGATGTGAACAATAGAGAAATTATTGTTGAAGTGTTCCTTGATCCCAAAGATGGACTTTATAAGTTCCATGATGTTCCCAAGAGAGAAACATGATCAAATGCACTCATACCTTAGACTGATGATCAAAACAAAATTTGGCTTAAACTACTTAGACATTTAATTTTTTGAAGCTTGAAACTAATGGTGAAAAATAACATGGTTTCTAAACTACCTAAAATTGTTCCCCCTATTGATTCATAGTGACCTATGTTGCATGAACAAACCATCACTAGTAGGTGCGAGGTATATTGTAACCTTGAATGATGATTTTTCCAAGTACACTTGTGTATATTCCTTGAAGAATAAGAGTCATGTATTTGAAAATTTCAAGGAATTTAGGGCATTAGCTTAAAATCATTGCATCGACTTGTGAAATGTTTAAGATAAAAAACTGATGGAGAATATGTGGGATTTTTTTTTGAAAACTATCTATCTCAAAATGGAGTCTCTTGGCAGAGATATGCACCTCACACACCTAAGTAGAATGGAGTTGCGAAAGGAAAAATCAAACCTTGTTCAAAATGGTACGTTGTCTGCTTCAAGACAAAGATTGGTCGACTTCTAGGTAGAAGTTGTCTATTGTTTGAACCATTTTTTGAACCTTATTCTAAGTAAAGTTGTCCTTAATATTACTCCTATTGAGAAATGGATAGGAAGAAAACCATTTGCCGATCACCTTAGAACATTTGGATGTATTGCATGGTTGCACATCCCAAGTGACTACAAAAAGAAATTGGATGCAAAGAGCCATGCTTACATCATGATAGGATACTCTGGAGAGTTGAAGTCCTACATCCTGTTTGATCTAGTCAAACAACATATCATCATTCCAAGGGATCTTGACTTTGATGACAACACCTCAATTATCAAATTGTTGAATTCCTCTTCCAGTTTTATGAGCGGTGATCATTTTGAAATTGTGAGAGAAATAGGATCAATTGAACCCTATTTTGGAATTTCAACTAGAGAATGGACTCACCTTCCTGCCTCTACTTGTATTTAACTGGTAACGATGGAATCAACTACCTTTGGAACCCTTGGTTGACCTTCTGGCAAGCTGATTGATATAGGAAATTCCTCATTTCAAAATTATTATCTACCCCATTGGAATGCTGGGAAATTTGCAGCTACTGAAGCTAATGTAAGAGATATTAACGAATCAAGGAGGGTTAGAAGTGAAAAGCAATGTGGAAGTGTTTCTCTGATGGTATGTGTTCTATAGGCATGCGATCCAAATACATATGTAGATACACATGGTTGACAGAAATGGGAGAGCGCCATGGTTGAAGGATATCATTCCTTGATGAAGAATAAAACATGGGATTTAGTTCCTCAATCGCAAGGAAAGAATATAATGAAATGTTGATGGGTCTACAAGACCGAATTCACATATCATGGTGTTGTTGAAAGACATAAGGCTTGTTTGGTTTCAAGGGTCTTTATTAGCAAGAAGGCATTGACTAAATTGAAACCTTTTCCCATGTTGCAAAAATGAACTTGGTCAACTGATTCTTTCACTTTCTACTCGACTAGGATGGGCGGTAGATCAAATGGATGTCAAAAGTGTTTTTCTTCATGGAGATATAATTGAAGATATTTATATGGAGAAACCCCCTAGTTTTGAGAAGGATTCTACTCTTGTTTATTGATTTGAGAAATCCATGTATGGTTTGAACTTGGCCCCTGGTGCTTGGTATGAGAAGATTGTTTGTTTATTTATCAATCTTGGTTTGAAATGTTGTGAATTAGATTAAAACATATATGTTTTACATGTAAATGGTGAACCCTTAATTGTTGCATTATATGTCGATGATTTAGTCATTAGTAGCAACAATATAAATTGATATTGGGGTTGAAGAAACAATTGGATGATACCTTTGAAATGACCAACCTTGGTCTGTTACTTTTCTTTTTGGATATTCAAGTTCTACATATCAATGACTATATATTTATTTCTCAACCTAAGTATGTAATTTATATTTTGTAAATATTTAATATGAACAACTGTAAAGCCTATGCTACACCCTTCAGTTGGGAGTAAAGTTGACAAAGGAATTTGACTTGCCATGAGTCGATGCAACTGTCTATTGAAAAATGGTTAGTAGTTTGATTATATTTAACTCATAATTGACCTAATATTTCCTTTGTTTTTAGTGTGGTTTCTCAATTTATCCAGGATCCTCAAGAAAGTCACTGGAAGGCCATAAACAGAATTGTCCGTTATATCAAGGGAACTTATCAACTTGGTATAAAATATTACACCAATACCATAGACCCATTGGTCGGTTACATCAAATCATATTGGGCCAAGGTTGATGATGAAAGGAAGTCAACATCTGCCTATGTGTCTTGTCTTAGTTCTAGACCCTTGGTTTGGTCCTGCAAAAATCTGCAGGTGGTCTCTCTTTCAACTAAAAAAGTTGAATATTATGGTGTAGTTAATGTTGGCACAGAGGTGGTATGGATTCAACAAATCTTGAGAGAGCTTGGATTTTTAGTCAACTTAGTGAATGTAATATTTTGTGACAATCAAAATGCAATACAAATTGTTGGAAATCCTATTGCACATAGAAATATGAATCATGCGGAACTTCATGCTCATTACTTAAGACAATTGAAACAAGATTCTCTTGTCCAACTCGTCTATTGCAAAATTGATGATCATATTTTTGATATCTTTACAAAGCCTTTACCGGAAGCTAAGTTTGTCAAAATTTAGGCTATGCTTTAGCTTCAGGAAACTACATTATGGGGGGGTGTACATAAAAAGTTTCACCTATTAAATATCTAGAGTATTTTGTTGATGGAGGGGTCTTGGAAAGATAGGATTAACTAGTTCATCACACCTCTAAATCTTCTAGAGATAGATAGTCATTAATTTAGAGTCAACTAAAACTTGTTGACTATAAAGTTCAGATCTGATCCTTGTTTGCTTTAGAACTTGTTGCTGCTGGTTTGTACTTGACGCCTAGGTTTACTACTACTTTGAGTGGATGTTTTGGGTTTTGTTGCTTCTATCTCCTTTTGGGCTAGCCATGACTATTTTTGGAGCCCCTTTGGGCTAACCATGATTGTGGTTTCCTTCTCCTAGAAAGTTGTGACTGTATTAGGTTGATTTGTGATTGTATCTTGCTCATTTGACTGATTCATGAGCTGCTCGTGATACCTCTAGGCGGGTCGTGACTATATTGGACTGATCCATGACCATTTTGCTGTTGGTTATGTGGGTCGTTTTCATCCCTGTGGGCTACTTTTGTACGGTCAGCATGGGCGTCATTATTCTGGGGATGCTAAATATGTTTTGACTGTGTTAACAACCTTCCCAGGCTGGGATGTGATTGTGGGCCCACCCTCTAACTGAGCCGTGGTATCTATTTGTTGAACCATGGTTGTTGGGAGCCTTTAAGGTTGGGCCGTGACACCTTCCTCCTGGGTCGTTACTGTTTGGATTCCCTTTGGGTTGACTGTGACTATGTTAGCTTTCTCCTAGCAGGTCGTGACTGTTTGGATTCCCTTTGGGCTGACTGTGACCGTGTTATCCTTCTCCTAGCAGGTCATGCTATTTGGATGCCCTTTGGGCTAGTTTGTAATTGTGTTGTCTCCATTCCAGCTGGGTTGTGATTGTGCATGATCTCTCCTAGTTGGATATGGACTGTAGTGACTCTTTCCTAGTTGGTCGTGGAATGTATTGACCCTCCCAAGCTTGACCGTGGACTATGGTTCCCTATCCTATATGAGCCATGTCTGTGTTAAGCCCTAAATGACAGGCCAATGATGGTATTAAGTCTACTAAAGGGAGTTGTGACCTTTTAGGATGCCTAATTGTGGTTGGGGATGAGTATCACTGCTGCTATACTATTGGGGTCTACATTTTTCTTGACTGAGATATATTGTTTACTAATGTATGTGTCTAACCTTAACCTACAACACTCTAACCTTTCTCTCTCTACCAAGGTATATCAAGGTATATCATTTGTTCCTTTGGTGACTTGTCCTTACAGTGATAGGGTTTGATTCCAAAAGTGTCCGAGTATAAGGGAGATCTCAACCAACATTGTTATTGTTTATCAGTTGTTGTTTATTAGTTTGTTTTGTATGGTACTATTGTTATTGTTCATGTTTTGTATATTGCATTTGATAAATTGTATCGAAAGGACCAACTTTAACACAGTGACCATTGGAGTGTTGAAGTTGAAATAGATGAAAATTATGTTTTAAATTATTACATCAACATTGTTCTAGATCTAGCTTTTTTTTTTTTTGCTTTATGCATCAAAGTATAAAATTTTGTAATTTTCTTACCTCAAACCCTATCATAACCCAAATTTCAACACTTGGAGATCGATTTTGTTTGATAATTATAAGTTTTTTTTCATATAATGTCTTGAATACGAGGCCATTCAAATCTTCCTATGTCCGTTGTGTTATCTACACACTTATTATATTTGTGTCTCATTTATTTTCACTCTATTGTTACTACTTCCTTTTGCCTCACCTCACTATTTGAAATAATGATTTTTCATGATCTATGCTTTCTTGCTTTTCTATGAATCAAGCTATCACCCCTTCTTGACATATGATCATGCGCTAGAAACATGTGTAAAGTTACCTTTTGTGTAAGTGACGAACGACTAGTACCCGCAACTGGTAGTGGTAAGTTTAAAAGTAAAAAGTTGACGAGTTGCCAAAAAAATTTGATCTAAAATTTGTAGTAAGCACTCTAAAATCCCAATAGGTTTAAAGGGATGAAACATAAATTCCATGCCACACATGGTGTTACTTCCTAATGAACAATGTATGCTTCTAAGACAGATTATACATCCATAATGAGATATATTAAGTACCAAAATTCCACATCATATATGTACCCGATGTACAAAATAGAGTTTGTTTCTGCACCAAGGTTCCACTAGAATTTTTTTTCTTTTAGGAAAGTTCTTCGTTGGATATACAACAGTTTTCTGCATCGGAACCACAACACATCCGTGGGAGAATTTATGGGAAGGCCACTTTAATTCCGAGGTTGTGCATCGTCTATCCGATGAACATATGTCATTTTTCTGACACTCAATAATTGAACCTCATCGGACAAGTGACAATCAGAAAAGGAACAAACATCGGATACCCAATGAAACTTCATCGGACACTGACAAATTTATATGGGTTAGCCGATGGGTATCCGACGGTATCTCATCTACTACCCAACGTATTTACGCCGGTTATCCTACAATTGGACAAATCTATTGCATCGGGTTCTCGACAAAACCGCATCGGGTAGCAGACAAAAAAGCATCGGGTAGCCGATAGGCTGACGAAACTATTGCATCGGCTACCCGACGGAACGACACCGGATACCCGATGAATGCACATCAGATAGTCGACATGTCGACAAATATATTGCATCGGTTAGCCGACGAACTAGCATTAGGTAGTCGACGGAGGTCCGTCAGATATCTGATGTTAGACACCAAAAATCGTCAAAAATCATTGCCCGATTGAGTTCCCATAAATGTTGGTTGTTCGATGTTTATGATGTCGGATATCTGACGAAAAATCAAGTGTCGAATAGCCGATTAAATTACAGTGATGATTGTTGGAGGCTGTGTTCGTCAGTTAACTGTTGGCATTATCTCGATAATACAACGAACAACCGTCGGATTTTTGTCCATATGCAGTAGTGACTCACACCATTTACGCTGTCAAATCATCACTCGGTTGCAAAACTCGAGATGATAGTTTTTGACCCAAAGAGAGAGACCAATATGAAAAGAACAGAGAAAATATTGAAGACAACTACACAACTAGAAATTGTAACCATACAGGAAAACACAGTGATGGAAGGCACGCATAAAAATCCAAAATTCTTAGCTTCAGTCAATGTTGCTGCTGCTCAAGAAAATGCATATAATATAGACAAGTTGACTGAACATTTAGAAAGGAGTAAAACCAAGATGATCAAACTAAAGGAAAAGTTGGTACAAGCTTGCAGTGAAGGAATAGAGATGAGAATACAGTGGGATGCTCTGGAGTTAGAAAAGGAGAAAATCTTGTAGACTACACAAAGTCTTGAAGATGAAAAAGACTCGATGAATGTACAGTTAGTAATCATGGAAGGTGAGAAGTCTGACTTCCGAGTTCGAATAAGTGAGTTAGAGGACAAAGAAACTCAACTAGACTAGCAGATAGAGACTCTGGCGATAGAAAAGGGAAATTTGGAAGCTTAGATAGCTGAATTAACGAGAGAGAAGGAATCCTTGATGGAGCAAATTAAATATGCCCATGCACAAACAAAAGACCTAAAACCATTTTATGAGCATGCTTTTGAATTGCAGAGAATCATTTCACTCTCAAGAATTGCGCACAGAGCAAACTTACAAGTTGAAGGAAATGGTTCCCAGATTGAAGCATATCTCTGAAGAGGCTTCAACTGTAAAGCAGAAATTAACAGGGACATATGATAAAATGAATAAGTTAATTGCCTGGAAGGGTAAAGCCAAGGAAATTCCTGCGCATATGCCAAAAACAACCACTATTGAGCTAAAATTGGACATAGCACTCTTGGAGAGTCGTCAAAAGTCAAAGAAGAAGATACAGAATGAAGTACAAAAGTCGCTCACAAAGTATGAAGATATTTATCAAACCATCTACAAAGCATTTGAGAAATGTCATCTTCCACCTCCTAATGCCATTGGCGAGCTAACACCAAAGGAGAAACGTCTAGCAGAGTTAAGAAATATCCTGAATGAAGACATTGCTTACATGAAGAAGTTGGACTCACTCACTACAGAAGACCTTCAACAACATATTGGACAAGCTATTATGAATGCCTATTTTTAAGGAGAAGGTCACAAAGTTGCAGCAAAGGGGATGATTAATATGGTTACAGAATTATATGTCCATGAAGTAGCTTTGAAATTATTAGAGCCTCAACAACTAAACATAATATATTATGAAAGTGATCTTTGGAATAACTACATCCAAAGTCAAGAGAACATACAAGCTGAGTGATGTAATATTGTAATTTTATTTTATTTCAGTTAATTTTGATTGTAGCCACAAAAGGACAAATTTTGGAAAACCAAGAGTTGGGGGGGATATGAGGTGATAAGTCATGTCAGGAATTTTTTTGTAAAGATAAATAAGAGAGAATAGAATAGAAAGGGGCTTTTGGATGGTGTAATAGTGAACTAGTACCATCTTGTAAGAAAAATATTTTTCTTCTAATGAGAAATGATTATTTTGTTGGGTGAAGGCATACATGGACTGTTGCATGGGATTACATGAATGAATGTGCATAATTATTTCTTCCTTTTTTCATCTATATGTTGTAATATCTTTCTTGTTCTATTGGATTAATCTAATGGTATGTGAAGCCTTTTACTGCTTATGATTATGAAACGCAATTTTCTGTGTGATTATGAGTAATGAATGGATTAACGCTATACCAAAGCTATCTTTGTGTGAATGTTATATTGTGATTGTGAATACAATTACTTTAATAGCTAATTGTTGAAGTTATAATAAACAATTGCAGTCATTACTCTAAATTTAATTTCGCTCCTTGCAAGGATAGGCTAAATTAGATATATTTAAAGTCATGCATTTTGGTGACATAGTCTTAGTTGATTGGTAAAACAGGGGTGGTAAGACGGGAGGTAAGAACTGCGCATCAATTGTGAGGCCTCTGTCTTCCAGTCAAACAATTTTAAGTAGGATCATACATAGTTAGGATTAGGACTTTGCATTTGCATTGCTTAACAATAAAACTTAAATGGTGGATCGGGCCGTCACCAATAAACTCACCTCAAAAGCATATCTTACGGTAGTCAGACCGTAAACCAGATGGATTCCCCATTCCAAATAGTGAATAGTCTAATTGGGACTTTTCATTGGGGAGAATCCTTACTGTCGACGCAAGTATTTTACCAGGCGCAAACATATATGAACTTTAGTCTCCCCAAACCCAAGTAAATAAATGTGGAGGTGCCAGAGAGAATACCTCCCATGCAAAATTTATTACTGTTGGTTGAAAAATGAGGTTAGATGCATTGGAATCCAAAGGAGGTGGCTAGGATTTGTTGACCCATGGAGACATGCACCACCATCTTAAGTAACTCTAAGCTTAGTAGGCCAACACTAAAATTGACCTTTGGCAGTCATAGGACATACCTCAATATTCCAACTAGTTCTTAAAGATATTGAAAATTTAAAGCATTAGTTTGGTTTGTCTAGTGGCAACAAATGCTTTCTTGTGTTCAAGGATACAACCCCAACCACCACATCAAAGCTATAATTAATAGTATCTAGAAACTTAATCTTCTAGTTTTTTATATGCTTTTATGCTCTGTATTGATCTTAAAGCAATTCCTCAGGCAGTACACCTATTGAATTTTGAGTAGGCAAACTTGGTTTGTAATGTTGATATATACTTTCACATAGTTTTTTGAAGTACTATGTGATATCAGACTCTGATTGACCCATTATGTACTTTGTCACTTAGCTATGGCCCAATCTTTTCATATCAATGATTAATAACTGCTTTTGTTTAAAAAGAAATACCATGACCAGAAATAACGACACCAACATCCAATTCATGATTGTAGTGACATACACCAATTCCTTCATCATTTTCAGAGGCTCACACTCATATACTAGATGTGAAAACATCCATGGGAAAGAAAACTAGAAGCCCAAGTGTGAAAGTTGATTTTTGAGAAGCTATGAGAGGCCTACATTCAATCTAGGTACTTTGATGTAAATATTTTGGTGCAAATACTTGCAGTTCCCAAAAACCTCATCTACTAACTAGATGGACATTGCATATCACTTGTCGAAAAATCATTCATTAAACCTTACAAAATGGATAAAAGAAAAAATAAATTATTTATGTTCATGAAATTTAATTTTCTTAATTTAGTGTTTCAAGCTTATGTTAAAATCTTATGATATTGATTGTTAACACCAAAATATTTAGGATAGAAATAAAACTAAAGAAATAATTTAAAAACCTTTTTATGTTGAAATTTATTAAACATAAAAAAATTCACATAAACAATTTGGAAACTCTTCTACGTTGAAATTTATTAAACTTAAAAATTCACATAGATCATAACATCATAGATAAAAATGTTTATCAATATGTAAAACAATGCATTATTTTGCTATCAATCACCATAACTAAAATTATAGCTAGTGCATTTAATATTTATCTAAACATTGCATTACTTTATATATAATCACTTTGGTGTCTACCACATTTATATTTTATCTCTAAAATAGGATGTGGATATCAAAAAATTTCGTTGTCTAATGCCTAAGTACGGGTGCATGATTTAGGTGGATCCAAATGAAGAGTTCCAAGCCAAGCCCACATATATCATATTCATGAAGAGTTCCAAGCCAAGCCCACATATATCATATTCATGACGGTGACCATGTTGTGAAATTGAATAATCCAATAGGTCAAGGTCAAATGGTGGAAATAATATGAACTCGATGAGGTGATTTAGGATATAAATATGTTTAAAATAAATAATAAACATAAAATTCACATAGATCATAAGACTAAAGATAAAAAAAAATATTATCAATATGTTAAAAAATATAATAATTATAAATTTAAAATGTTTAAATTTTTTTTTTTTTTTAATTTCAAATATTATTAATATCTTTATTATGTATAATTGATAACTTTCCATGGATATGCTAAATTAGAAATTTAGATTTTCTTAAAATTATTGTTGATTTGAGAAAAAACCACTTTTGGTTGATTTTCTTAGAATTATTGTTGATTTGAGAAAAAGCTACTTTTGGTTGATAAACTATAATTGATAATGTTAAATAGTTATTTATATATTTACATAAACATTTCCAATTAACACAAGCAAACAACAATTTTCCTAAAGAGATCAAAATGAATGGATTCTAAAAGCATCTCACTTACTACAAAATCTACCTTTGGCTAATAAGATGCAAGTGGAGAGTCTTTATTCAGTCGAAGTCTCCCATGACTTGAGTTGCATTCACAAGCACAAGCACAAGCATGAGTGTGAACACAACCTTAAGCAACCCAATAGGAGATCATGTGATGGGGATTCAGACCCTTGTGGGGGGATAACATATCACATATGACAGTTGGTAATGTTTTAGAAAACATTAATTATGTGCAAGATTGTAAATAGAGGAATTAAGAAAGCTTAATAATAACCAAAATTAAAGTAACTAACAATTATAATGCATTATTTTGATATTCATTGTTTTGGTATGAATCACCAGAATTAATGTGATAGCTAATGTATTTTCCATTTGATCTCCATAAGGTAATGCTTTGATTTGGCACAAATAATGTTGGGGAAATCAAGGCTTTACTTTTCCTTATGAAATCGGCTATAAACAAATGAATTGGTAGGATTGGGATTCAACACTCACTGTTAAATGGATGCATGATCAACTCTAGGTCCATCGTATTGGTTTTTCCCCATTGGTTAAGCATTTGAAGGTGATTTCAAGGTAGTTTTAGGAGGTATCTTTCATACATGTCTACAGGGATCACAATGTTCAGGTTGATACTGTTTCAAAACATGGTTTACATATGGTGGAAAATTAGATATTTGAAGATGAATTTCAGGAGGGGGTATTAGTCTCCTCCAGGTCCATGAATGTTTTTGAATTGTAATATTTCTTTGTCACGTTTTGACAAGTGTAGACTTGATTACTTGATGGGTTTGTTATGGTGAAATGGAATGTAAGTACATTGGAAATGACACTCTCAAAATTATCTGTATGTTGAATAGTTGGTAAAATTATAGGAAGATTAGTGATATGAACAATTAACATCACAATTTTGGCATTTGTACAACATGCACCATGTAGAATGTATTTTTAATTCTTCTTGAATAAAAAGTACGTTTTTTTCTTGGAAAAAAAACAATGTTTTGATATCTAATCATTTTGGTATCTATCATATTTAATATTTTATCCTTAACATAAAATGTAATTACCAAAATTTTCTATTTTCTAGTGCCCAAATACTATTTTTTTCACTAATAAATCCAAATGGAGAGTTCCACACTTAGCACACTGAGCTCAAACACATTATTATCATGAAGGTGAGCATGTTATGAAATTAAATAATCAAATAAACCAAAATCAACTAGTGAAAGTACTTAGCACACTAAGCTAAGACACATCATTATTATGAAGGTGAACATGTTATGAAATTAAATAACCAAATGAACCAAAATCAACCAGTGAAAGTACTGTGAGCTTGAGGAAACCTACGAAACAAAGGATGTCCTGAATAAAAAGTAGTCATTGTTGTTTAGGATAAAGTCACACAAAAACTTATGCTTGTTTAGAAATTAAAGTCACTCAAAAATTTATGTAGAAGGGAATGTAGTGCGCCATTTTGATGTACATGAACCATGATGCAAACATTAATTTGTACATGAAAATTATGTATTATGGAATTAAAAAAAAACACATTATATTATAAATATCGTGTATAATAAGTTGGTTATATGGTAATGCCAAAGTATGGTGTGAATTGAAAGCCATGCTCCACATTAATGAATATGATTAATTTAATTAAGAAAGGTTTACATTTCTTAATTTTAACACTAGACCATGATATAAGCATCACCGTATTTCAAAAGGTGAATATGATTATGATTAATTTAATTAAGAATAGATTACATTTCTTAAACAATAGGCTATGATTTCTTAATTTGAACCATAGACCATGATATAAGCATGATCTAATCTCAAAAGGTGAATATGATTAATTTAATTAAGAATAAACTACGTTTCATAATTTGAAGAATAGACCATGATATAAGCATGATCTAATCTCAAAAGGTGAGCTAATAGGAAAATATGGACATGATTGTCATAAGGATGGAAAAGGCGGTTATAACATGACTATTTACTTCCACCTATCATAGGCGGTTATAACATGACTATGACATGATAAGTGAGTCACACTTAACCTATTCAATATGATTAGCAAAAGGTGACTAGGGAAAATATACCTTCGGAAATATTTGGTAACCTCAATTCTATGCACATTAATACTCACCTACCCTTCTCCATCTTTCTAAACTTTTGCATGAGGCTTAAAGGGGTTCTTTTAGTTGTTTGCTTTGTTGAATTCCCATAGAGCCAAATTAGATTAGTGAGAGGAATTTAACTTCAGCACATTATTGAGTTTGAAACTTTTAATCTAAAATATTAGAGGGTTATCTCACAGCACATTATTGAGTTTGAAACTTTTAATCTAAAATATTAGAGGGTTATCTCATACCATGGAGTAGGTTAGTGGAGGATCCACCAATACTAATCGATTAGATAGGAATATATTTTTACGAATTCTATTGAAAACAATGTAAATGTTATAACTTGTGTATAAATCTAGTGATATCTGAGCTAGAAACTTCACAAATGAATGAGTGGATTTTATTTTTAGTGATGGAAAGAGTGGAAGAAAAATGAACTGTCATCATGGTCCTTTTATAAAGACAAGTTAAAAGCATGTTACAACTATTAGGTTTTATTGAGTTGTGAGAACCAATTGAGACTTTCAAATATAAAGAATCGAGCAAACTCTTAGGGTATGATAAATTATGGAGTCAATGCATCAGCATAAGGTTTCTCTAGAGTTGAATTGAATTATGTTGTTGAGATGAAAGTTATTAGTGGTATTTTTTTAAAGATTTGGTTGGAATAATATATATTTGATTTTATTATTTCATGAGTTCCAAAGTCTATTAGTTGCTTTCATGTTATTTTATAAGATACAATAATGAGTATGCAAAGCTTCTTAATTTACTATAATCTCTAAATTATGGGTTTATATTAAAAGGAATCTTTAAATTGTAAAACATAGACCTCAAAACCAAAAAATGTATTGTCAAAATCAACTTTAAAATAACCAAAAATATTTAAGATGATGATGTCAATCATAAGAGTAAATGTGTAGGAGGGAAAGAAAAAACTTTTTTTCTTGTATTTTCAACTTATCTCCATATAGGTTTACTCAAATTTCAAGTGTATGCACTCATTGGATGTGGAATCAAATTTTGCATCCAACGAGTATCTAGACTGCATACTTTTAAGAGACCCATGGGGAGATAATTAGCTGAAAATACACAGTATTCACATCATGGTATAGCACTCCCACTTTGCATTGACATCATGGTACCACACAATTCCATTGATCTACTTTTGTGGTCATTTGTTGGACATTAATAAATTATCTTATCTTATCTTATCTACACTTGAAATTTGTGTAAACCTATAAGGACATAAGTTGAAAATATAAGAAAAAAGTAGTTGTCTTTCTTTATATCCAAAATCCATAACTCTTATTTGATTATTTTAACTACTATTTTACTATTTTCCTTAGGAGACCCATTTTAAACCTCAAAAACTCTCTAATTATTAATGTTCAAAATGTTAAGTGAATTGTCCAATACTAACCTTTTATCATGCATTGATCTACAATGAAATGATGATATATGCATCTCATGTGTGTGTGCATTATAATATTGTGTGGTAGTGCTCTATTTATATATAATGCTTGGAATACACAAATTGAAATTGAAAACTTCACTTGTATGCATTATTATGTGGATTTTCTCTAACTCACTAACACTTTTTTTATAGTCAAAATTAACTACAATCCACTAACAAAATAAGATAACCTAGCTCTTATCTCTAGCATCTTATGTATACCCATGTGTAGCTCAGATTCTTCTCTAATTCTTTGTCTTACTTAAACTATTCGGATTTATGGAATTTGGTTATTTAGCTTTTTCTTTTGTATTGCAACCTTTCAACTTTGTTCAACGTGTTGTCTCTATTTC
This sequence comes from Larix kaempferi, assembly GCA_027924585.1. Taxonomy (NCBI): domain Eukaryota; kingdom Viridiplantae; phylum Streptophyta; class Pinopsida; order Pinales; family Pinaceae; genus Larix; species Larix kaempferi. The sequence continues at coordinate 9,724,734 of BSBM01000252.1, forward strand.
TTTTCACAATTTTCTTTATCATACTATTTCCTTATTGCACTTTGAGTGCACTCCTTGTTGCACTATTTTGTGCTCTTGTTTGTCTCTAACATCATCCACACACTCCATTCTTGACTATTTCAAGCTTTCTTCCTCCAAGTTGAAACTGTGCACTACATTATCTATCTCCATGCATTCACATTACACCAATGGTAATATTTTCACACTTTCCTTACCAATTTGTCTTATACATTTTTATATCATGCTTCTATTGTCACACTTTTCTATCATGCACTACCCACACACTTGATTACGGACTTGATTAGACATTTCTTGGATGCTTTTACATCACCAAGGTTTCTTTAATAAGGTTAAGCAATTATTCATTTATTTAGAGGGATTTATTGTTGGAATCTATTTAATACGAAGAGGGGGGTGAATCAATATTAGTGCAGTTATGAACAGTTTTTAAATTATTTAACAGATTAATCTGAACTTAACTTGATATTCAATTACGCATCACCATAAATAAATCATTCATTCACATATGCACCAAAACACAGAACACATAACACACAGAATTTTTACGTGGAAACCCAAACATGCGAAAACCACAGAATGCTCTTTTATAATGAAAATATTACATTCTAGGAAGCACCGACTTCCTATGTTTACCATCACCAACTGGAAGGAGGAAACAACCCCCTAGTTTTTCAGGCACTGACCTGAAGGAAGCTACAACTCTTTGTGTTCTCCAGTACCAACTGGAAGGAGGCTACAACCCCTTATTCCTTGCTCTGTCCCGCCACCCAGATATATAAGAATATGATTTTACTCTACTCAACTTTTCATATGTGCACACTTCTGATCTTCTGATGTTTGTTCGGTTGTGCGCACCTTCTGTATGCAATAGAATTGATGTCAATGTCCTGCATACAATACTTCACTTCAATTTCAACTGATGTCTCACTTCATATACTATGTGATGCTTCATTGTTCCAAACTACGCCAATAGTCAATATTCCATTTTGCAACTGCGCATTTGCACTTTCAACTGATACTGCGCATCAACTTATAACTTGTTGTTCTGACTTTACGCACTCTTATCAGATGGAACTGCACACTTTCTGAGATATGTCTGTTATGTTTAAGTGCCACAGTCTTTCAGAAAATCTGCGATCTTCTGTGCATCATATGGTTTGTCCTTTCGATTTAACGCACTTGTCTCAGATCATCTACATCATGACGTGCATACTTGATACTGCTGCAATGTTGTCTTTGTGCATCTGATGGAATTCTTTACTTCGCACACTTCAGCTTAGTCTTTGTGTGTCAGTGAAACTTCTTTGCATCGCGCATTGTAAGATATACTTTAGTTCTATATCTGCGCAGATCTATCTTAGAACATCTGTGACTTTCTACGTGTTGTATATGATACTGTAATTTGATCCTCACGCACTTGTGCATCCTCTACTTCCTGTCTTTTTTTTTGCGTAATCATCACAGATCTACATCATCATTCTGCACACCATCAGCTATTCCATTTCTCTGCTTGTGTGCACTCGGCTCTCTACTAGATCATGATGTTCTAGTTCCACGAGCCCATGATGCCCCGAATATAAATTTGTATCTTCCTCTTACAATCTCTTCATACTTTCCATCAAGCTTACTTCAAATATCCAACTTGCTTTCATATTTATACATGTACTGCATGGAATGTATGTCCACAAGTTGGTTGTGGCTTTCCTTCTTCTTTGCTTCGCGATTTATGCTTATGCCACATTTCATGTTCTGCACTGTTGATGTGTCATCTCTTGTGGACCTTGCGCATACATGGTCCTTGACTTAGTGGGACTTTAACCCTTGCGGTGTGTTTTTGTGCCTTTGATGTACCATTTCCTGTGGAATTTGCGCATATGATAACTTTAACCACCACACTCTTCTTGGTACTTGTGCACTCTTCAACAACTGAAAGCTTCCTTCGATTGGTGAGACTTGCGCGCTTTCAGGACTTGCATAATCGTTCAACCATTTCATGTTCCATGCTGCTTGCGCACCCCTGATCCTTGTCCAATCAATGCTTGTGATTTCTTACCCATTCACGAACCTTGTCCAAACAATTCTTTTGTTTGCTTGCCCACTTGAACCTTGACCAATGAACTCTTTGACTACTTGCGCATTCTTCAAGCTTTTGTCCAACCAAAAATTTAGCTTGTACCATGAAGGACTATGTCTGGATGTACTCCTTATGTACTTCTTTAAACTGAATATACAAGGTGTACTTCTGAACATACTTCTTCATATTGGATGCACTTTAGGATATACTTCTTCATACTGGCATCCATACATTTAACTTGCTTGCGCATATACTTCTTCAAAGTGGCCTTTCTATATACTTCTTCAAACTGGGACAGGAATACTAAATCCTCTTTGACATCGGTTAACATCAATAACATAAATAGAATCAGTTGACATCAAGGACAACCAAAGTTCAACATTTATGACCTCGATTCATTTTTTCAAATGACTTTAATTTGTGCAGTCATTAAAATCTACCAAAAAATAGATTGTTTTTAGGGTTTATGTCCATTAGGATTTGAACTTAAGTCCTTTGCATGGAAATGCCTCATCTCAAACTCCTTTAATGTGGAGTGTCATCAAACTATACCAAAACACATATCATTTTCATAGTTTATGTCCATTAAAATTGGAACTTAAATCCCTTGTATAAATATGCATCAATTCAACCACCAAACCTCCTTAAAATTTTCAAAAAATCTTTAAAAAAACATGGAATAACCTATGATGTATGAGATATAGTTCAATTCATGATTTGTCGATGTCATACGCTCAACTGTTACTTTCATGTACCTTTTAAATACCTAAAATTATCAAATAATCTCCTTTGAAATGAAACTTTATCCTTGAAAGAAAACATAAAGATCAAGATTGAGAAGTTATAATATGTAAACACAAATCATCAGCTACTCACACTAAAGCTCATCTTAACATCTATAACCTATCACAAAATTTATTTATTTTGGGTTGAAAAACATAAAATCATGGCCACATGTCAATCCCAGTGGCCATTATGGGTTAGGCGTGATGTTTTTATGAGCCACTTGTAATTATGACACGTGACAAAAAATGGAGAGTGGTGGAACACAATCGTTATGATAAGAAACTAATCATGAAAAGTTGTATGGGTTTTTCTTCCTACATTTTTGGTATGGACAAGCTAGGATATCCCTACGCCTTTTAATTTCACATCTACTCTCATAATATGATCTCATTTACCTTTTTGGTGCAAAATTGAGACCAGGGTTCTTGCGCATGGGCCAACAAAAGGGCGTCACTATAGTCTAGTGTGATGGCATTTTCAATCCCCTTAATGGGGAAGGTCTCACCCAAAGCATAGCCAAGACCGACATAAGGTAGGGATTGGTTAAATGTATGTTTATGATTTAGGATTTACAATAACAAGCATTGCAACATCATTTACCCAAGTATACCGCAACAACACTTAATCATATACAATCCTCTTTCAGATATATCATAACAATAAACATAAATAAACACAATAGAGACAATCGCAACATAGAAATTTAAGGGGCCCAATAATCCTTTTCATTATATCAAATACATCTTCATTATAGTAGCTTACATCAAGGCTCTAAGGCCTTACATTCATCGTGGGATTACCTATCATGGGATATACCCTCATATAAGTGAAACCAAAAACCCAAATACATAACTACTGCTATAGATATGGATGTCTCCGTCTATGGCTGACTCTGAGCCTTTGATCCTTATATGCTCTCAGATATCTACAGATGTGCATGCTCTTATCCTATCCTCTTCTGCTTGTCCTCTGCTTCCTTTTATACTCGTAGAGCAAGTCCAAAATTGGTCCAAAATTTGTTGCTTCCATTACCTTTTTTCCGCAACTTCTGCTTCCTTTCCACACTTCTTTGTTTGGTCTTCTCTTGTTTCACCTTTTCCAGTGCTCTTCAAAATTAAATATCCAACATACCTCAAGGAAGAGAGTGATGAGATAGAGGATATCAACAAAATGCCATGTTAGAATGGGGTGACATCTAGTTCTCCATATACTCACATGCAACTATCTAAAGTCCTACACCTTGCAAATGGGTTCACATCTAGATATAAGGCCATTTCGCTACAATAATTGATTTCCCTTGAAAAAGGCTTGTTAGAAGAGGAGGAACACCAAAAACCAGACAATGGACAAAGAGTTGAAGAAAAATATCCCTTATACATGTATCTCTCCAAGATCACACTCTATAATAAAACACTTTCATTGGCACACCAAGAAAATGATAATATGTAGCATGGATAAGAAACCAAAACATGACTCTCCACTCTTGGCTCATATTCTTGACATCTTGCAACTTTCAGATGACAAGTATGACTACCTTTTTAATGAAATTCACAACTTACCCTTGGTACCTGGATGCTTGGATTGCGAACATGACTAGGAAGACTCAACAACAAAGGAGAAACCCCAATTTCTAGTTGGAAGCACCTAGCAACATCTTATCTCCCTCAAGGAGTAGTTGGTGTAGCTAGATGTCTCATGACTCTCTCTCGGGCTTTTTATTGTTTGCATTATGATTTTGGTCTTGGTATGTATAGGTATAGTCATTGGTTTTTATTGGTTAAATTTAGGAAGCGTTAGGGATAGCCATGCAACCTGCATATGCTTGGTTGTATATGCTACACAAATTGGTGACCATTTTTTTTCTTATATGTATATAAGGCCATATACTTGAATGTTTGTTTAAAGTTTGTTCCAAACTCATTTTTACTATTTATGGCAATGGGAATGACTTTAGGTTCTACAATAAAAATATGCAAGAGGTCAACCATACCCTTTGTTAACCTATCAGTATGTTTATAATCCCTTTTGTGTATATGAATTGCTTTATCTCTTTTAAAAAAACATAGGATTCCAAACAATAATATGATTACAATAGGGGTGGCAGGCATAAGGGGCTCATCACTAGCCTTGGTGGACAATAAGTAACCTGTTTTTCATGGTGTCTATATACAACCTCAAACAATGAAGCAAAATCCTGATCACTCTAGAAAGTTATAATTTACTCACCTCCCAAACTTATGAGCCTCTATCAACACTAAGAAACTTTATAATTGTTAATAGTGCATTGAAAGTACTCCACACAATATCCTCTCCCCCTCTCTCTCATGCATTATCTAGAGAGCTCAATTATTCATCAATAACTTCCAAAATGCCTCTCTCTTCCATGTCCTTTATACCAACAAATCCAAAATGTATGAATTGAAAAACTGGGGTGATGAGGTAGACCAAGGTTCACTTATTGTCATTGAAAGTGGGGTACTCAACCACTCCTTCAATTGGTGACCATAAAATCTCCTAGGGTGGAAACTATAAAAAATTTCAGGGGGGGGGTGCTTCTCCTCACCCTACTCTTGTCACATCAAGTTAAATATGAATGGGGGAGGTTTGATTCCCTTACCTCCCGCCAACTCCCCTAGTACTTTTTCATGCATAATATCAAAGGGAGAGTTGGTGTCATCTTTCATATTTACTCTATCGCAAGTGCTCTCTCACCCATCCTTTTGACATTCCATATTTTGGGGGATTCTTTATTCCCATTTGACTCTAGAATTCATCCAACACTCTTGTTGGTACATTCACCATGGCTATGAATGACTCATTTTTCCTCTTTAGTTTGGTAGAAAAAATATAGTCTCCTCAATCCCAAGTAAATAAATTCAAAGGAAAACATGAAGGTGCCATAGAGACTACTTCACATACCATATTTATTATAGTTGGTTGCAAAGTGAGGCTAGATGCACTAGAAGTCAAAGGATGTGACCAAGATTTGTTGACCCATGGATACATGCACTACCATCTTAAGAAACTCCAAGCTTGGGGGTCCAATAATAGAATTGACCTGTAACACATCATAGGACATATCTCAATATTCCAACTAGTTCTCTGAGATATTGAAGATTTAAAGGACTGATTGGATTTGTCCAATAGAAACAAATATCTTCATTTGCTAGAAAATACAACCCCAACCACCACAACTGAGCTAAAATTGATAGTCAGTGTCTATCCATAAACTTAATCTCCTAGTTTTTAATATGATTTTATGTTTTTCTGCTTTATATTTATCTTAAGATGATTCCTTAGGCAATACACCTACCAAACTTTGAGCAAGAAAACTTGGATTGTAATGTCAATCTATATTCTCCTAGAGTTTTTGGAAGTATTATGTGATATCAAACTCTAATTGACCCATTTTGTACTTTGTTGCTTGGCTGTGACCATAGTCTTATCATCTTTATACAAGTAACCCTTTTTGTATTAAAAAAATACCATGGCACCAACATCCAGTTCTTGATTGTAGAGTCCTGCACCATTGTTAGACACTCACACTCATAAATTGGATGTGAAACCAACCATAGGGAAAAAAAGCTGAAAGCCCAAGCATGAAAGTTGGTTTGAGAAGCTATGCAATAGATTCAATTCAGGTACTTTGATGTAGATATTTTGGTGCCAATATTTTGCAATTACCAAAATCTTTATATACTAACTAATTGGTTATCGCTTCATTTCTCATCCAAAAAAACATTCACTAAACCTTACAAAATGGAGAAAATGAAAATTAATGATTTATATCCATGAAATTTAAATTTCTTAATATAGTGCTTCAAGTTTATGATAAAATCTTAAAATATTGATTGTTAACACCAAAATATATGGAATAGATATAGGATTAAAAGAAATAATTTGGAAAATCCTTCTATGTTAAGATTTATTAAACATAATTTATATAGATTATGACATCGTTCATATAAATGTCTATCAATCTGTTTAAATTAATATATTAAATATAGATTAAAAAGTTGTTTTTATAAATAACTATCTTGTTTTTAAATGACAAACATTATCAATATTATATTACGTAGGACTGATAAACTTTTCTGCATATATCAAATTAAAAAAATGCATTTTTTTGTTTTCCTCAATTTGAGAAAAAAAAAAATTTGTGGATAAATTATAATTGATAGTGTTAATAGTCATTTATATATTAACCTAAACCTTTTTAATAGAACAAAGTAACGATAAAACAATTTTTTGTTTTCTTCAATTTGAGAAAAAAAATCTTTTGTCGATAAATTATAATTGATAGTGTTAATGGTCATTTATATATTAACCTAAACCTTTTTAATAGAACAAAGTAATGATTGTCCTACCTGAGATATTATAATGAATAGATTTTAGAATCATCTTAGATACTACGAAAACCACCCTTTGGGTAAGAAGATGCAAGTGGGGTGTATTTATTTTGTCCAAGTCTCCCATGGCTTGCACTGCACTCACAATCACAAGTAGAAGCATAAGCATGAGCATGAGTTCAAACACAATCATAAGCAACCCATAAGGGGATCATGATGGGGGCGATTCAAACCTTTGTTGTAATGTCTTGAATTCAACCCTTTGGAATGATCTTAACTTAATCTGGTATATGTTTGAATTTCTTGAAAAACATATAATTTTACTATGCCTTAGTTACACCATGAGGTAGACATGTCATTATGATTTTGAATAATTGTAATCATTGTTATTTTGTAGGTAATAAAAGAATGAAGATTGATTAAGCATGATCACCTAGAGGGGCTATGACACCATAAGAGGGGAAAGGTGACAAGGGGCATTGGATGGCTATAAACCTATTTACTTACATCTCTTATGTAAACCTTCCTTATCCACCTTGTCATTAATCAAACTCTTCACCCTTTTATGATGTTAATCCTAGCCTATAGTCTAAAAAGAGATAAGAGAAGTGTACCTAACCATCTTCCAAATATAAAAACCCACCTCTATATTCTAGGAAATTTGTTCCCTGCATTATTGCATTATTGCATTATTGGAACTAAAGGAAGTTGGTTTAAGACTCTTATTTGACATCCTTCACAAATGGAAAAGGAGGAAAAATTGAAAAGGAAAGAGAGAATTGTTCTTAGGAAAATATAGAGAAGAGGAAAAGGGAGTTTTAGCTTGGAAAATGCGTGTTTCCATTCTATGGAACTACATAGACCATGAAAGAGAGCCATTAGAAAGTTGTGAAGAAGAGGAGAAAGAGAGGAATGATGGGAATCATTATAAACCAAATTGATTAGAGAAATTTCCTTACAACCTTGGAGAAAGTTGATCATAAAATTCCTAAGAACTAAGTGAAATTTCGTAGGAATTAAATTTGAAATAGACAACAGCTTAGACTTTCTATGTATACTCTGAAGTGTAGTGGAGGGAGGGAATTTCAAGAGTCTATATTGAGAAGAGACGGAAGCATCCTCCTTGTGTTTTTGGGGAAGGTATTGTGAGTTCCAAAAGCTGGTCCAACTAAAGGACTCAAAAATGTGTTACTTGGTTTCAATCTTTGCTTTTATTTTGAGATGGGGACATTGACCTAAAACTTATGCATTGTCTTCTTCTCCCTAGTGGTATCATAGCCTGGCTAAGGGGTCACATCTACAATGGATTTCCTATGGTGAAAATTTGTTCTGTATCTATCATTTGTTTGGTATTCAACTTTCGAAAAAGATAAGTACCTCTTTATTTTCTTTGAATATTCTTGTTATATTTTGAACTATTTCCCATTTGATTTTGTATTCCTCGTTTCAACTTCTTGGTAACATAATTGAATAGATTTATATGCATTTGTAATTTTTTTTGGTAAATAAACACTGATTATATTAATATACAATTGTAAATACATTGTCAAGCTTATCATTGGCACACTCATAGTGATTGACCAAGACAATGAATCAATCTAGTGTCGATTACTAGCTATAAATTAATACAAACAAAATATGTCTTTAATCAAAACAAATTTGTCATACAAAATGAAGGAAAATATCCCATGTCTTGACGGGGATGAACTGAGAGAGTGAACTCATATTTTGCAGTATCTGTATCTTTCGGAGGGACTTGCTAGTTGCATCCTATTCCATTACATTGGAGGCAAAACATGGAACAAACCAAGGTGTTGATGAAAAATAGAGTAAATGAAATCTAGATGTTATTCCACATGGAATATCTCACACATACATCTCACTCCTCAATTGCTCACATTTACTCATAAAGTTTTACAATCATAACACTTCCTTCTTTGTAATATGCCCATGGAGGTTTTTATCTTCTTCGGTTTGTGTTATGAGTTTTCTAGAAAAGATATATATTGTCTTTCAAATATGCCAATTGAACTAATCTTTCATCTTATCCACAATTAGTGTCGAAGTTAATGAATTATATATGCATGATGTTATTTTCTCATAAAGTCTATCATATCTTCTTAACTAGTGAGGAATATGTCTAATAGTTTCCTTGAATATGAAGGCATGGTTAGATATTGTTGGATCACTTCTCGAGTAAGGTGAGTGGCACCTCAAAGTATGAGGTTTGCCTCATTAGTGTGGATGACCTTACAGTACTCCTTAGCACCATCAAGGAAATATTTAAGAAACTAATGTACTCTAGGAATTCCTATAGAACTTTTTACTAAGACAACTTTATGAATTTGGACTTTATAATTTGCCGCTCAAATTATATTTCTATTGGTAAACAGAAATAGTAAAAAATAAAGGCTATCATAATCTTGACTATGTTTTGTTTAAGAGGTACCCATACAACCCTTTAACCTTATCCCTGCATTGTTTACTCTCTACTTCTTAGCTAAAATAGTTCTAGTTGTTGCTAAAATCATCTCTTAGATTTCTTTTTACTTTTTCTTGGAGTGTGTTCATGCCCCTATATGTAGGATGCTCTTTTAAAACTCAAATGATGGCATTCATTTATGTTTAGGTTACATAGTTGTTATTGGTCAATTGTTGCCACCATAGAGCTGGTAGATGATCTAGAAAGAGCCCCCATAAAGCCAGCAACTATATGAATATATGAATTTTAGTTAATATATTATTAAATTTATAATGGGTAGTAGTGAAACTCGATACTGACTCTCGAGGCTCCTCATCCAGCGAGGAACTGCCCATCCCATCTGACTAGTGATAAAGGACATTTTCTTCCACTAACTCTAGAACCCGCCTACCGAGAATTTAAATTTTGGAAATTTGAATTATGCATCTATACCGGTTGCTATTGTGCCTTCGATCATTCATGAGATGCAATGAGAGGAAGCAGTGATTTCTCCCTATGTTGTGCGGATTGCGTGAGTGTTGCAGTGAGTGGATAAACTCATAAAAACGGAGATGAGGAGTTTGAAGCAGTTGGGTGTTTGAGGCCCATTAGCATTTCAGTAACTTTGCGATGGTTCCTCTACATCTCGAGGTTGTTGGCTTTTGTAAAGATTTTGAACAAAGAAATCATGCATTTTGGAAGTGTCCTCGCTGTCGGATTCATCCGAGTGTTGTTCCCATGAGATCAACAACCAGATTGGTTAGGGTGAGCTTTCTCACGATTTCCGTGAAAATGTCATCGGGGATATTTACATTTACAACGAGCTCTCACTCAACCCCTACCTGGTTCGTTATTTTCCATCTAAAAATTTGCTTTATGCTACGTAACCATTTAAGCAACGGAGTCACCACGGATCTAGAAGATGTCTTTGAAGTTCTGAACCACCGACACAAAAATTGAATGTGCTTTATAGAACAATTTTCATTGTTAGGGAGAGTTTTAGCTATAGTAGGGGTAGTGCAAACCATTACTCTATACTTCTACTAAATAAGTAGCATTTTTACTGGTCAACATAATAGAATAGAATCTCCCACAGTGCTCTTGGCAACAAGACTCCAGAAGAGATGTTTACTGGTGAGAAGCATGAAGTCAGTCATCTGAAGATATTTGGGTGTCTAGTATTCATACACATTCCAAAAGAGAAGAGATCAAAGTTGGAACCTTTAGGAAGGAAGGGGATATTTGTGGGTTACAGTGAGCAATCAAAGGCTTATTGTATCTACATCCCAGGAGACCGCCAAATTGAACTTAACATATATGTTACATTTGATGAAGATACAACTTTCAACAAGTCTAAGAAGACTCATGAGGATGAAGAGGAGCATGAAGCTCCTAGAGTTACAAAAACAAACAATGCACCAGATGGGAATATTGAGGAATAACATATACCAGAGGATCATGATATGATAGAACCTCAAAGACTTGAGGAAGCACCTCATGAGATAAATCCACGGAAGAGAAGACCAGCTTGGGAACGAGAAATAATCCAAGATGCAGGAAAATATGGTGCCCCAGAAGGAACACATAGAGAAAGCAAGAGACCAAGGCCATACTCTAGTTATGTAGCCTTGATGTGTAACCTTGTTGAAGAAGAACCCACATGTTTTGAAGAAGCGACAAAGAAGAAGGAATGGTTGGATGCTATGATTAAAGAGTACCAATCCATCATAAAGAATGATGTTTGGGATGTGGTACCAAGACCAAAGGACAAGTCAGTGGTTTCGTCAAAATGGATTTTCAAAACAAAACACTCAGTAGATGGAAGTATCGAAAAGTACAAGGCAAGATTTGTAGCTCAGGGATTATCTCAGAATGAAGGAATTGATTATGAGGAGACTTTGCTCCTATGGCTGGATATACTTCAATTAGAACCTTCCTTGCCTTGGAAACTAAGATGAAATGGAAGTTACATCAAATGGATGTGAAGACAAATTTCCTAAATGGAAAGATAGAAGAGGAAGTATACATCGAGCAACCAGAAGGATTTGAAACGGATGAAAGAAAAACACATGTATGTAAACTTAAGAAAGCATTATATGGGTTGAAACAAGCACCTAGAGCATGGTATGGAAGAATTGATGGTTTCCTGATGAGCTTGGGCTTTACCAAAAGTAAAGCAGATTCCAATCTTTATTATAAAGTCATAGATGATGAATCTATGATATTGTTATTGTATGTGGATGATCTATTTTTGACAGGAGAAGACAAGCCCATCATTGAATGTAAGAAGAGGCTTGCTGCAGAATTTGAGATGAAAGACCTTGGGATGGTGCACTATTTTCTATGTCTTGAGGTGTGGTAGTTTCCAGATGAGATTTTCCTAAATCAAGGAAAATATACTGTTGAGATCCTAAAGAGATTTGGGATGTTGGACTGTAAGGCCATGACTACTCCGATGATGACAAACTTGAAGCTCTTGAATGATGCCTCATCAGAGACAGTAGATGTTACGATGTGCAAACATATTATTGGCTCATTAATGTATTTGACCAACAATAGACCAAATATATGTTTTGTTGTGAACACCTTGAGCCAGTATATGGTAGAGCCTAGACATGTTCACCTGATCGCAGTAAAACATGTGATGAGGTAACTAAAAGGTACGTTGGACTATGGACTCAGATATGCATCAAATAGTGAGTTTAGATTGTATGGGTATACATACTCAGATTTGGCTAGAAGTGCCGAAGACAGAAAAAGCACTTCAGGATGTTGTTTTAGTTTGGGATCAGGTATGATTTCATTGTTGGAATATTCTCACCATCTTATCTTGGTCATGCATGCTTTGCATGCATTCCATGCATTCCATGCATCCATGCATCAACAGTTGAATCTCCTAGCACCTAGTCCTTACTTTGGCCCCCCTGGAACTTGTTTTTGGCCATCATTAGCCCTCTTATTCACTCAAAGCGCCTTTTTTACATCACTAGAGTTCCAATGGGTCCGAAAGGATCACCCTCGAAAGAGGGAGTAGTTCCATTAACACTCCTTTCATAAGTTGTTGAAGTCATCCATCTTATACGAATTCTATCTTATACATCGTTGGAAGATCTTTCCCTCCCCCATATGGATATGTAAGTTTTGGTGTGTTTAGTCGTAGTTGGTTGATTGAAGATTACTAATCTTGTCAAGAACATTGTCCATACTAGTTGTGATTACATGTATGTTCTTGTTTTGGTTGATATCTTTATTGAAGACATCAGGCTTGTGAGGACGGTTATTTGGTTCTTTTGTAGGTTTCAAGTTGATGGAGTGAAGCACATGGAAGTCAAAGAGCAAGAGCAGTAAGGATCAAACTCCATAATCAGGTTCCTCGCTTCCTCTCATCTCATTCTCCTACTTGCTTGCTCGTAAATAGTTGCTTGTGAGAGTGGTGAAACATCTCTTTTGTGTTTGAAGAGCCTTAAGATCATTTTTCTATCTTCTTAGTATGTTGGTGGCCAACCTTAGTCATTATGAAACTTTTTCCCACAACAGAACTAGCGACTCCATTGGGGAATTAGATCTCTGTAGGGCCTTAGTAGTTTGGTTTTTTTGGTTATTTATTTATTTATTCAACCCTTAATGTCGATAACTTAGCCTTCCATTCTTCAATTTCCAAGCAAGTGCAAAAAATCTCAATTTGAGTCTATTTTAGTCCTGCCTAGGCATCCCCTCTCCCTGTAGTGTACACTGGTGTGTGTATTAGGAGTCCCATGTACCCTGCTCAAGTGACAAGTGTGTGGTCGCGCTCTTTCTACACTAAGCAGAAGCATGGGAGTTAGGGTATAATATTTTTGCCCTATTTTTGCTTGATTTCTTCAGTTATGTTTGCTGGTTAGGGTTTCAAAGGTTGGTTGGGAGTTTAGTACTATTAAATATGGAAGCTTTTGGTGGTGGTTTGATACTTGTATACCTTGGATTGACTTGCATTAGGGAATATTTAAGGGATTTTGTTACCTTGTTTTCCGTGTTGTAATTGTTGCTTTACACTTTGGCATGAAGAAGTAAGAGTATTTAAGTGTATGCTTATGCCTCTATTTTTCCTCCTTATTTAGGTGAAATAGTAATTTTCCTTACATGTTCTCATTAATCGAGATAAATGGCCATCTTGAATCCTAGTTTCAATTTTTAATCCAAATCTATAGAACATAATGATCTCTTCTTACAAATTAATGAGACCTTAATAAACGTTTTTCAAGGCATATACCTCAATTTTTTTTCTTCTTCAATATGGGCAAATTGAGTTGTGAGAGTGTATTTTAACGTAAACATCTTCATGAATTTTGATGCAAGAAAACTCACTAACAAGATCTTTGACCGACATCAACTATTAGGAACATTGACAAAGTAAATCTAATCAACATGAACTATGGTCTACAAGAAATTTGATGAACTTAATTGAGGAACAGTGGCAGACAAGAACTATGACCAATACCAATTTATGAACTTTGAGCAACTAATTGATAGTAACTTAGTCAAAGGAAATCTAACCAACATGAACCATGACTAGCAGTTCTATTTTCATGGAATTGGTGGTCATGGTCATTGGATATTGCAAAAAGGAATTGAAAATGTTGTTTTGCTAAGTGTTGTTGCATGTGAAATTTATCATTTTATTGCTAGGTATTAGAAGAATGGCATGCTCATAAATGAACACTAGTAGGATTAAAAGTAATAGAATTGCACCAAACACAACAACTTTAAAGCATAAACAAAACTATAAACACACATGATTCACATAAACAATGAGCTTTTCTTTTACATTGTAGTAATTCGACAAATTTGTTATTAAAAAATATACATTTGAGAAAAACCAAGTTTGCGGATTTGTAATTCTCACGTCCACTTCTTTGGATTTCTTTCACTATCTCGTATAGCAGCTCTATCAAGTTCATAAACAATTTTTTCCTCCTGATAGGACCCTATGTTGGGGTAGGAAACTGTGCATAACTAGATGATGTATAAGAGTGCTTACGAGTGACCATTATTTCCAAGAAATCACTTTCACACTCCAAGATATGTCCAAATCCATCTTGCACTCGTTGGAAATTCGCAACTACAAATCTGCAATACACAACTCTCTTTATTACTTCATCAATATAAAAACAAAATTATATGTTGCATCACTACATACAGAGATATATATGTTTTGTCTCTACATACAAACAATATTAGGAATTGATTGATTGCAATTTCAATAATTAGATATTAGAAATTCACAAATTGAAATTAATTGCAAATTCACAAATTCAAATTGATTAGAAATTGATTTCAATTTTGGCAATTGCAAACTCACAAATTCAACAAGAAAAAAATGGAGGAGAAATTTCAATTACAATAACTACAAATTTGCAATTCACATTTTTAATGAAAAATGCTATTTCAGCAATCAAGAATTGCAGGATTGCACTTTCAACCACTGGGGAATTATAAAACATTGCAACTTTTTAATGAGAAATTGGAATAATAGTGTAATACCCCATGTTATAAATTGAATTGTTGAGTTAATTATATGTAAATGGTAGTAATTTTCTAATAAAGATTATGACTTTGGTAATCTTAAACAACAATGTAAACAAGTAATTATTTAATGATTTTAATTCATTACCGTACGAGTATGAGCAGCCTTTTAGTGAATTGACATAACTCACAATTAAGTTAACTGTTGGTCTTTTACTCATCCCTAAGGGGATAAGTGGAAAAAAGTAGAGAAAGTGGTTACTAACCAAGAAAGTCCTAGACAAATAAAGAGGCATGCCCAAGTAAGAGAAAGGGCATTAGAGCTAATAGGCTCTATGTGTGGAGCTATCAGGCCCAGAGAGAGAAGAAAAGCATTAGATCTCTCAGGCTCTATGTATGGAGCTATCAGGCTCAAAAAGAAAGTTCGGAGCTCTTAGGATTTGTAATAGTGAGTTTTTCAGGCTCCTTGCAATAACCCTACTTGTATAATTGGTGGCACTTGAAGAGGGAGGACTAGCAGGTTAAGTTTGAGATCTGAACAAGGGGGTGGAATCTTGGAGGCTATATTAGCTTCAAGTTCATAAGGCTGGGTGGAGAGGGGATGCTCATCACATAGTACCATTAACTAATTGCAGATAAGTTTTGATCCCTATTTCAAGATTAGGGTTAAATAACTTGTTTCTTTAATATTCTAAATGTTAGTTATTGTGATTATGGTAGCATTGTTACAACGTGGAAATGTTTATTTATGATATTCAATCGTACTTGACTTGAATCTAAATATTATTTGTTAAGGTAGTTAACAACTTTGAAATTTGTGAGTTAAGGATTTCAAGGATTATATATACAAAATATATATATATATATATATACAATCCTAAGAAAGACTGAAAACAAACTATTATATACAGCCTGAGAGTGACGGCTAGACCTAAACAAGACAAATATACGACGAACATGCATGAAGTTGTTATAAAAGCCATGCGCTAGCTAAAAATAATCATACAATGGTCGTAAAGACAGTGGAAAATTCATTCTACAAGAGAAAAGGATTCAAAAACCTTCCTCGACATGCCGAGTAAAATAAATAAATACAATTTTTGTTGAACAAGGTAAATGATTATAATAAAATACCACATGGAGCGTAAAATCCACAAAGCCATGATTAAAAGTTATGGTTTATAGCTACGAAGGCATTTATATGCATAACTCAAGCAATACCCTTATACTTTAAAGAAGCCGAAACCTAGGTTTCAAACCAATCAAGAATCTTGGTACCGTTCATCAATTGAAAAAACAAAAAAATATAAGATAAACATGAGTTGTAATTAAGCCGGGAACAATAATGTATGCATTGTCCTTCTGGAGAAGGGTAACAACAGTAACTTTACATTACATACTCTATTGATTTCAGACTGTAAGGACGTCTAGATGAAAGGTTCTTAGCCCATTTACACTTGATAAATTACTTCCTTCTAATACATAATACATTAAGCAAAAATTGGGTTCCAGGCTTGAAGCCTGCTCCAATTATCAAGCACAAAATTTAAAACCCTTGTTAAAGGAAATCTCACCATTTGTATGGTGATAAGGTTACAGGACAAAAAGGAACTCGGCATCATCTGTGCGTCAAGAGTCAACCCATTCACTTCAAGGAGAGGGAAAGCCCAAGTGGAGCTACGTTGCTTACCTGAGAGATGGATAGCCTGTAGATTAACTCGACGACCAAAGTCTCAAGAAAAACCTTGAACAAAACCTGCAACGGAGTCGTGAATTGCAGTTAGACATTAACTTAGCCAACGATTTTGCAAAGGGAAAGGAGAAATTGTAAATTCTTGTGACCCAAACTTAAAGTAATGAATAGGACTGAAGATTTAACCCCTCTAGGTAAGGGCTACACCCAATCAACGAGTAGCTAGAACAATTCACCACATTTTTTTATTGAAATTTCACCGAAGAACTCTTAATTATAAATGCAGAGATAAGCAAGCAACTATTTTCTGATACCTCCTGGGCGTTCTCCAGAGATGGACCGAGTGAAACCACCTAAACGCTCTCAGGAGATGAACAGAGTATCATCAGATAAGTTTGGGTCTAAGCTCTGCCCATTCAGAGCCAAGCGAAAAACATGAAATAAATTTTGGAAACCCTAGAAAGCTCTTTTGGTAAGGATACCAGATCCAGTACTGAAAGTTAATGAACTCTGCCAAAATAGACTGACGTGGCAACCGATGAGTAAATGCATCCAAGTGACCCCGTTGTCGCTTTTAATACTTCACTAAGTTCATTTACACATGGACTCCATAGTTATATACATTTATCAACATGAAATGCCTTGTGGATGCTTTGCATCGAGTCACCAAGTTTACAATGAGTCAACTCTTAGGGCTTAGTAAATGTAACCAACATGCTTTGGTTTAGAACCATATTTACACATGCTCGACAAGAGTTCTTTAGGATTGAAACCTAAATATTTAATATAGATAAATGAGCCTGCAACAAGAACCCTAAGCTAGAAATAAGGGAAGGCAAGATAAATAAAATGGATTGTTAAGAGTTGAATAAGATTAAGGTGTTAAATGTATCAACAAAAAATCACCTCGGCCAAGAAGAAGTTTGCTATGGTGTGCGTTTTCATATCCACGTGACGTACATGAACTACAAAAGAACAAAATGAGAATAATGTTAGCTAAATTTCTATGTAAGCAACGATTCATAAACTATGGCTTAACATCTCCTTATAGTTAATGAGAAGACAAATCAACTTTCTGATAAGCAACTAAAAGCATTATGTTTGAAAGCTTGTTGTTTAATTAGTAAAAGAAACTCTAAGAGTAATGTTAGGATGTGCATTGGAGGAATTAAATATAAGATATTATGTGTGTACTGATATGCAAGTTAAGAATACTCTAAAGATCCTAAGCTTTGATGATGATCATTTTGTTTTCTTTTTTCTTTTTTAAATCGGATAGGACATTACAAATAACATTTAGAAATTGCAGTTTCAACAATTAATTGATTGTAGTTTCTATATTTTATATCGCAATTTCAGAATTTTGTATTCAAGTTGTACTTTCAACTTCATGGAAATGCAATTCTAACAATTCACAATTTCATAAATAAAAGGATTGAGGAGAAATTTCAATTTCGACAACTATAAATTTGAAATTTTAACTAGTTATATGATTGAGGAGAAAGTTGCATTTTTTTAAAGAAAAGTGCAATAAAAGGATTGAGGAGAAATTGCAATTTCGACAACTAAACCTTTGAAATTTTAACTAGTTATATGATTGAGGAGAAAGTTGCAATTTCAACAATTAAGAGAAACCAATTTCACTGATTAAGATTTGCACTTTACAAGTGGAAAATTATGAAAGTTAAATTTCAATTTTAACAATTAATTGATTGCAATTTTGATATTTGTGTATTGCAGTTACAAAGTCAATAATAAAAAGATTGTGGAGAAAATGCAATTTTAGTGACTACAAATTCGCAATTTCAACAAGTATATGATTGAGAAGAAATTTAGATTTATTTTAAGAAAATGACAATTTCAACAATTGATTGATTGCAATTTTAGTGACTAAGAATTGCAGTTTCAACAATTGGAGAGTTATAAAAATTGCAATTTAGATATCTACATATTGCAATTGAAATTGCAATTTTTATAGTTCCAAAGTCAACAATAAAAAATATTGAGTAGCAATTGCAATTTTAGTGATTACAAATTCACAATTTCAACAAGTATATTAAATAATAAATTCATATTTTTTATGAAAATTGTAATTTCATCAACCAAGAATCGCAATTTCAACAATTGAAGAATTATAAAAATTGCAATTTTAAGGACAAAGATTACAATTTCAACAATTAATTGATTGCAATTCATGAGATTGCATATGGAAATCTCATGAATTCAAGAGTTTCAATTTCAACAATTGAAGAATTATAAAAATTGAAACTTTTTAATGAGAAATTGGAAATATAGCACCAAAAACTATAATTTCTACAATTTCAGCAATGCCATTTCAATAATTGCAATTTTGAAAATTAGTATTCATAAATGCAACAATAAGTGTGTAGTTTCTACAACTACAAATTCGCAATTTCAACAAGTAGATTTTTGAGGAGAAATTCACATTCTTTGAAGAAAAATGAAAATTCAATAATTGGTTGATTGCAATTTCATTCACAATCTTTTAAAAAAAAGTGTATTGTCAACAATTGATTTACTAAATTCCAATAATTGAAAAATTATAAAAGTTGCAATTTTTTATGAGAAATTATGATGTGACCAAAATTGCATTTTCAACAATTAATCACAACAACAAAATTTCAATTTCTACAATTTCAAAGATTGAAGAATTATTAAAATTGCAATTTGATCTCTAGGAAAATGTAATTTGGGCGTTTTGATAATTGCAAATTTGAGAATTTCAAAAGTATAATTGAGGAGAGTTCACATTTTCTGAAAGAAAAATGCATTTTCAAGAATTGATTGAGTGCAATTTCAATAATCATGAATTACAATTCTAAGGATTGAAAAATTAAAGATAATGCAATTATTTTATGAGAAATTGTTATCTTACCATCCAAAAATTGCAATTTCAACAATTAATTGATTGAAGAGAAATTGCAATTTCAACAATTAATTGATTGAAGAGAAAATGCAATTTTAGCAATTACAAATTCACAATTTTAACAAGTAAGATTGAGGGAAATTCACATTTTTTTAAGGGAAAATGCAATTTCAACAATTAATTGATTGCATTTTGAACGATTAAAATTTACTCCTTCAATTAGGAAATTATAAAAATGGTAATTTTTAGCAAAAAAAATCAATTTCACAATGTCAACAATTAGTTGATTGCAATTTTGATAATTACATTTGCAATTTCATGAGTTTTTTCATTCAAATTCGAAATTGCAATTTTGACATTTAGATAATTATAAATTCAATAATTTTAACAAGTATATATGATTGAAGAGAAATTGCAATTTTAGCAACTACAAATTCACAAGGTAACCTCCAAATGAGCAATCCTCCAATGCAATAGACTGGTTTGGTACTCGTGTGACATGGGGTCCCGCGAGCATGGGGCACAAGTAAGTCGGGGTGATTTGAACTCGAGACCTCCATTTACAACATGTCCTTCATATCAAGCAAATCGTTGATTGAGCTACCACCCTGCGGGCAACTTGTAGCCTTCTTTAATGTTGTCACCTTACATTATTGATTACATTATGGGTAACATGCATTATGCTATCTTTGTGTATTATGATCTTATTCATGAGATTATGTATAATGGACATTATGATATAATAGGTGTGCACTTGCTTGATATCACGAATATTTAAGACAAACTTTATGAAAACATTTGTATTAAAATCACAAAACATAACACAATTATGAACTATACAAATTCACTTAGTATTTGTTAAACTTCAAGATTGACCTTATGAGTCTTGCATGATTGATCCTTTGTTTTAGTTATTTTGAATTAATTATCTTAAAACTATATTTACATTCATTTTAGAATTATACTTGTCAAAGCAACTTTGATCCTCTAAAGAGCAAAATTGACTTGTCCACAATCCAATGAGTTTATATTCCTTGGGATCCAATCACAATCCCAAAAACCTAACTGTAGGATGGGTAACATGCCTTATGTTATCTTTGTGTATTATGATCGTATTCATGAGATTATGCATAATGGACATTATCATACAATAGGTGTGCAGTTGCTTGATATCATGAATATCTAGGACTCAAACTCTATGAGAACATATGCACTAAAATCACAAAACATAACATATAAATAAATCAAAATGCTCTATCACAACCTTAACTATTATAATCTATTTTTTTATAGATTAAACATTTTTATACACAATCATCCACATAAACCATAATTTATAATGGTCCTACATCTATAATTCAATCAATAACATACTTAACCCATTAAAAAATCTCAACATCATAAATTCATAAAAACATACATCTATATAAACTGAAATTGAGTTACAAGATCATGTTTCACCATCAAATTATCATGTAAAAACACAAAATGCACACATAACAACATATAAATAAATCATAGTGCTCTATCACAACCTTGACTATTATAATATACTTTAATAGATTGAACATTTTTATACACGATTATCCACATAAACCATAATTTATAATGATCCTACATCTATAATTCAAATCATTAACATAACCCATTAAAAAAGCTCAGCATCATAAATTCATAAAAACATACATCTATATAAACTGAAATTTTTTAAACCCATAATTATAATATACTTTTTATGTATTGAACATTTTTATACACAATTATCCACATAAACCATAATTTATAATGATCCTACATCTATAATTCAAATCATTAACATAACCCGTTAAAAAAGCTCAGCATCATAAATTCATAAAAACATACATCTATATAAACTGAAATTGAGTTACAATGTCATGTTTCACCATCAAATTATCATGTGAAGGCACAAAATGCACATAGTATAATCAAATTGGATGAATAGAAAAAAAATAAAGTCAATTCATAAAAGCATAGATCTATATAAATTGAAATTGAGTTGCAATATTATGTGTCACCGTGAAATTATCATGTGAGCACACAAAATGCACACATTATAATCAAATTGGATAAATCACATAAACTATTTAAGTAATGTCCAAATGTGAGGAACTATACACCCTTTATTAATTTCAAAAAAGGATCAATGATATATACCTGGCCCTTTCCTAATCTAAGAAAAAATAAGAACAATTCTTCAATTTTTTACTAGAATAAATCTTGCTTTTTATTCCATAACTCTAAAAAACAATACATTAATTATTAAATCACTTAATATTTATATATAAAACATATATTTTCATGAATTTAAGATTTCATAAAACGTTACATCCTAATTAAAAATATAATATATTTTTAAAAATAACATAAAAGCATAACTTTAAATCATATCTTTATCATTAATTTGAAATTAATCACAAAAAATTCATTTTTCATTAAAAACATACTATAAGTTTATCAAAAGTTACATAAACGCATAGCTTTATAAAACATCTTTTATGATTCTATATATAATATCATATTTTAAGCTTTCAAACACAAAATTATGGAAAGCTTGAATGAAGGTCATATAAAACATTGTCAAATTCAATTAATCCCATATTAAATTAAAAATACAAACTCTAACATTATTTAATTGACTGCTTTTCACCATAAATTAATAAATAAGAAGGCAAGAAGTACCAGTACTTACCTCATGTACAAGAGTCACAACATACGCTCGTATCTTCTTATTATATGCAATCGAGTTTAAAAAGAATTCACGTTGAGGCTCAGTGAACTCAACACTCCTCTTCTCTAAAGACCTTCTTATTCCTTGAGGTAGGGGATCGTTCCCAACATCAAAAGGGAAAGGGCCACTAGTAGATTCATTCCTAACCTCCACATAAGATGAACTAAGAGGAGGCACATCGAAAAGTGGGTAAAGTCACTGCAAAGGATGCTTATGAAGCTCAAATGTTTGAATCAATTGATGTGCAACAATGTTGTTGGTTCAATTTGTTATGGAAATGGCACATTCCACTAAAAGTCAAATTATTCAGTTGGTTAATGTGTGAGAACAAGATATTAACAGGGGACAATTTGCTAAAAAGAGGTGCTTGTGGCCAAGTGTGTGTGTATTGTGTGGTGCAAGTGAGGAATCTATGCAACATCTGATGATGTATGTTTTCATTGTCTATGGGGAAATTTTCTCCAACAGTTAAATATAAAACATGTTTGGATAGCAAATTCTCTTGTCCTTTGTTTTCAGAATTGGTTAAAAAATGTTTATAGGTGGAAGGAGATTCCATGTTTGATTTGCTGACAAATTTGGAAACATGGGAACTATATCATTTTTGAAGGGCAATAGAGATCTCAGGTAAAATTTTGTAACAAAATTTTAAGTGATATTAAGGAAATTAGCATGGATTTTGTGGATGAAGTTGGAAGGGTGCCTAGACCACCTCTGTTGAATAGTAGGTTAGTTGTTGGGTTCTTTGATGGGGCATCCCAATGTGATGGGAACAAGTGTGGTGATAGAGTGGTTTTGCAGATTACAAACTCAATGATTTTCAAATTTATAATGAACTGTGGCTCTAGTACCAATTCTAGAGGTGAACTTTTGACATTGCAGTGCCTTTTGTTTTTCGCCAAATTTCAACAAGTAAACAAATTACAAGTAGTGGGGGACTCAAAAAGTATTGTTGAATGGTTTTCTTACAGATGCAATTTGCAGAGTGCCTCTTTAGAAAATTGCATAAAAAAGATCAGATGCTTAAGCTTAGAATTTGAATGTTGGAGGCTCAACATGTTTAGAGGGAATTTAATGTTGATGTTGATTTGATTTCTAAAAAAACTTTGGATCTTGAAGAAGGAAAAATATTGTATTCTTAGTGTCTTGGATCCTTAGATGGGCCTGAGGAAGTTATCTCTATTTTATGATATGTTTTCTTGATATATTTGTTTCAATTTTTGAAAAGTATTGTGTTTTGACTTTTTAGGAAAAGCTTAGATACTTTAAGTTCAATTCTACAGTTGATCATTTTACACTCGATCATTTTGAGGTGGTCTCTTCTTTAGAAATGGATGGTTCTTTGTGAAGAACAATTTTTGGTATTAATCTTTATATTGTCTTTTATATATTTTCAATAAGTATAAGTACATTTTTTCAATTGAAAAAAAAATAAAAAAAATATTAGTACATATATTTAAATTTAAAATATATATAATACTCCACATTTAAATTTAAAGCATATATTAATACTAAATATATTGCAATGCACATTTAATACTATATATACTTATACTTTAATATTTATTAATTAAAACCATATATTCAATACACTTTCGAGTTAAAAACACATTCTCAAGTAAATTAAAAAATTCAATAATTCAAAAGAATAGGTTATCTTTTTCATGCCAATCAAAATTCAATTCTCCAAAGGGATAGGTTATCTTTTTCATACCGATCACCCCTTGTTACTTTTCAATATTTAATTTTTTTAGAAAATGGATGGATGCCATGTTAAAATATTACAATCTAGCAATAAGCAATAGCCATGGAACAATGAGCCCAACAAAAAATCACGGTATGGTATTAACCAACTGATATTTATCCAAAAGAAGTGGCATTAATATAGGGGTTGAAATTCATAGATTTCCATAACACATTATATATATGATTATTGCTTAATTTAAATATATGTTTATATACAGCGCTTGAAAATCAACAATTTTAATATATAAAAACCAACAACAATTTTAATATATAAAAACCAACAGTATTTGTTAGAGTTATAAAATTAAATTAAAAATCCATCAAATTGATCCTTCAAAAAGTTAGAAAGATCATCTAAACTCCCTCAGCTGACCAATTAAACTCATACCAAGAACGGGAATGGAATTAATATTGAACGAATTTCCATTGAGTTAAAAAAAAACATTAAATGTTCAAAAGTTCTGAAACATGTTTGGTTAATTATATGCATTCATCTTTTCTTAATTCAAAACGATACTATTAAGAAGGAAAAAGAAAAATCAAACAACATAGAGACTTCTTACCCAGAGCATTTCAATCGTTGGATAATAAAACTTAAACTAAAAGATGATTAAGAATGTTAAAAGTCCATCACACTGTACAAACCCGTTGGCATGGATTCTGTATCCCTAACTTGTTTTAACCCATTGTGGGATTTCATTATCGTCAGTTTTGCATCCCACCCACGAAAGCTTACAAGTTTGATCTCGAAGATCCAATTTCTAGAGTTTGTGGTCATCCTTAAACCGCCTTCATGGTTCATGATTGTATAGCTGCTGAGATCGAGAGTTTGTGGTCATCCTTAAATCACCCACTTAGTAGAAGACTTCAGCTTTTGCTATCCCTTTTGGTTTGTGGTTAGCAAAAACGACCACTTCAGAGAGCACTTGTATTTAGTAGAAGAAGTCAACTTCTGCTAAATTTCTTGGCATAGTCGGATTTTCAAGTTGGAAAATTTCAACAGTGGTAGCTATCCACTTCCAGTTATTCAACTCTCTTTTCTTGGACTCACATACACACCTTCAGATTAAGGGGGGAATTGTTGGGAATCTAATCCGTCAAGGTTAGAGAAAATGAACAGTTGCGAGAGAGTCCAAGAGATGCCTTGGGAATTTGGAACCCAAGAGGCATCTCATTGTATCAACATGCACATACATTAATGAGAAATTGTGCGTTCACGTCAATCATCTTTGTCTTTGTGGTCCATCTTGTTTGTATTTGGTTGTGTGCTGAGCCAATTTGTCTATTTTCCCTAGTGGGAAACCTAACAAAGCAGTTAGTTGTAACTAATTCAGTTATCATGAATTAGAGTATTGCATCAAGAAATAAGATGTGATGAAAAGCAAGAATAGGAGAAGAAAAAGAGATTGGGAGAGTGTAATTCATTCGACTAATTTTGTCAAAAAGAATGTAAGAGTTCATGTTTGAGTTGTAGCGATATCAAAAATCATTTTTGTAATTGTTTGGTTAAGAGTATTTCTAATATATGAGCAATTAAGCTTGCTAGTTTGTTAGTTTTCTCGGTCAAGGGTTTCCAAGGTAATTTATGTGTACTATGTGAATGTGTTGTGTGTTAATGTGTAATTATGTTTAACTATAAGAATCATTATGCATAATCACTGAATAGATAATTACGATCCCCAACATGGTATTAGAGCTATATTTGGATTCAAGGGGACGCCTTTGTTGTTGAGTGTTTTTTGGCTTCGTCATGGATCTAGGATTTGGAGTATACCTATTTTGAATGAGAGTTCTAGAACACTAATTCTTAGTTGAAAATGTTTGGCGGTTGAAAGATAGAAATTGAAAAGTTTAATGGATAGAATTTTGAGCTTTGGAAGCTTAAAATAGAGGATCTCCTCATAGATCGAGAGCAATGGGTTGTTGTTGACCTCGGAACAACTTCGACCAGTATGTCAAAGGAGGATTGGAAGAAACTCGATAGGAAAGCAATGAGTACAATCCGACTTTGCTTAGCAGATATTGTATTGTTGAATGTTTCAGAAGAAGACACTGCAAAGAAATTGTGGGATAAGTTAAGGAACTTGTACCAATTGAAATACCTAGTTAACAAGTTGTTTCTTTGGAAAAGGTTACACCTTCTTAGAATGAATGAGGGCGACTTGGTCATAGAGAATTTGAATGCGTTCAACACTATGATTAGTCAATTTTTTTCCGTGGATATTAAAATCACTAAGGAAGAGAAATGTATTAGTCTCCTCTATTATATGCCAGACTCATTGGATAGTTTGGTCGTGGTAACTGGAAGCAAGAACACCACGTTGAAGTTAGACTATGTGGTTTCATCTCTATTGTTAGAAGAGATGAGATAGAAGAACATGGAAGGATCAACCCATGACACCTTGATGGTGAGAGATCATTCGGTTGAAAGAGGAAAAGGTAAATAGTCTTGTAGAAAATCAAAGTCAAGGGGTAGATCTAAGACTAGGTCTAGATATCCAAGTCAATTGACATGAAAATGTTGGAAATGCAGTAAACTTGGGCATATAAAAGAGATTGCAAGTCAAAAGGAGTTGATAAGAGAAAAGGATCCGAGGAAGCACAGTCGACTTAAGGTAATCCTTCCCAAGAAGAAAAAGGATATGTGTATTTGGCTCTGAGAAGTACACTGGAAGATCATGACTCTTGGTTGATCGACTTTGGTGCATCGTATCATATGACATCACATAGGGAGTGGTTACGCAAATATGAGAAATATGATGGTGGTGATGTTCTTCTAGGAGATGATTCACCAACTAGGATTTTCGGACGAGGTAAAGTTTGATTGATACTAAAAGATGGAAGGATAGAAACTCTTCCCGTGATGTTGCATATTCTAGGTTTGGATTGAAACCTAATTTCTATTAGCAAGAAGGGAATGTAGGTGTGTAATCTGTATTTGATAAATATCTATGTAAAATGGTGCAAGGAGCGACGATACTAATGAGAGGAGTTTGGATTGGAACATTGCACAAGGTATTAGGAATATTAGATACCAATGGAAGTGCAAATATAGTATTTCCGGAATCCAAAATCATATCTTCTTGTCTAGTCAACTCGACCATGTTGTGGCATAAATAGATGACACACATTGGTGAGAAGGGTCTTTGTGCTATGCACAACAAAGGTATGGTCAAAGGTTTCCCTGATTGTTCTTTAGAAATAGAATTTTCTGAATATTGTATTTATGGTAACAAAGTCGTGTAGGATTCCCATCTGGGGCCATAAGGGCCAAGGAAATGCTAGAGTTAATACATAGTGATGTGTTTGGACCAGTACCGGTCCCATCACTAGGGGGATCCTAGTACTACGTCTCTTTCATAGATAATTTCTCCAAAATGACATGGTTGTACTTTCTAAGGAATAAATATGAGGTTTTTAAGAAGTTTCAAGGGTTCAATACTCTTATAGAAACCTAGACTTACAGAAGATTAATATGTTGAGAATTGATAACAAAGGAGAATTATGTAGTAAATCATTCAACTAGTTTTGTAGGAATCATGGTATAACTCAAAGAAGAAAAAAACTCTGTACAGGCCTCAACAAAATGGAGTTTCCAAAATAATGAATAGAATAATGACAAGGAGTAGCTCAATGGTGCATGTATGGCATGAGAATTCTAGGTAGAAGTGGTCGAAAAGACATGCTACTTGGTAAATAGGTCATTGTTGATGGATTTGGTTGACAAGACTCCATATGAGGCATGGGTTGGTAAGAGGCCCTTTTTTGCACATCTCGAAGTCTTCGGGTGTGGTCCTTTGTACATGTCCCAAAAGAAAAAAAGAAGTAAACTTGACAACAAGTCTGAGAAATGCATCTTCATCGAGTACAAGGATGGAGTGAAAGGGTATAAGCTATGGAATCCAATCACAAGTAAGGAAGTATATAGTAGAGATGTGATATTCAGAGAAGTCGAAGGTACTTCAAGAATTGAAGAGGACATAAGAGAAAAGGAACCATAAAAGCTAGATTTCAAATGGAACACTGAAATTCATGATTCAGAAGAGTCGATTGAATCTGATAAAGAGGTGGAACAACATAATTTGGTTGTTAAGAGTTATGGTTGAGAAAAGAAACAACCTGAAAGGTATAGGCCATCAGATTTTTGCTATGATTTTGCATTAACTGCCATACAAGAGGATCCCAAGTCGACAAAAGAAGTGATCAACTTGATAGAGAGTGAACTCTGGAAAAAGGCCATGAAAGAGGAAATGGAATCCTTGAGGAAGAATGAAACATGGGATTTGGTCAGGTTGTCAAATGGAAGGAAACCAGTTGGCATTAAGTGGGTATTTAAGAAAAATATGAATGCAACAAGACAAGTTGAGAAGGACAAGGATCGACTAGTAGTGAAGGGATATTCCCAAGTTGAGGGAGTCAACTTTGGTGATATCTTCTCTCTCGTTGCAAAGTTAACTTCCATTAGGGTACTAATGTATTTAGTTGTAGCATTTGAGCTTGAAATAAAACATATGGATGTAAGGACAACATTTCTTGATGGTAATCTTGAAGAAGATTTTTATATGAGGCAACTTGAAGGATTTACAATGAAAGGGGAGAAGGAGGTGGTCTGCAAGCTCAAGAAGTCTCTATATGGTTTAAAGCAATCACCTAAGATGTGGTACCAGAAGTTTGATATGTATATTTAACAATTGGGTTTTGTGAGAACTCAGGATGATCATTGTGTGTACAGCAAGAAAGTTGATTATTACTTTATATATGTAGTTTTGTATGTCGAAGACATGTTTTTGGTCTAAAATAGCATGCATTTCATTAAGGAGGTGAAATTGCAATTGTTCTCCAAGTTTGACATGAAGGATCTCGATGCAGCCTATTTCATTCTCAAAATGGAAATAAAGAGAGATCGAGCAAGTAGAAGGCTTTGGTTATGTCAGAGTAAATATGTTGAGACAATTTTGAAATGCTTCAAAATGCAAGAGTGCAAACCAATCAAGGTCCCTATTCCTGTAGGATTTAAATTATCTATTGAATAGTGTCCTAAGACACAGGAAGAGATAGAGTACATGGCACATATTCCCTATGCTAGTGTAGTAGGTAGTTTTATGTATGTTATGGTTTGTACTCGACTTGATATTTTCCATGTAGTGGGAGTATTGAGGAGGTACATGTCGACACTTGGAAATGAGCACTGGATTGTAATCAAGATATAATTTAGGTATTTGTGTGGCACAATGGATTTTGCAATTCACTACCTACAAGGAAAACCTGAAACCAACAAGAAAATAAATGTACATGGATTTATCAAATTCAACTGGGCTGGAGATTTTGACCGTAGACAGTCGACCAATGGGATACGTGTACAATTCATTTGGTGGAGCAGTCAATTGGATGAGTAAGAGGCAGTCAATCATTTCACTATCAATTGTTGAGGCTAAATACATGGCAGCCACCCATGCAAGAAAAGAGGTGGTTTGGTTGCAAAGATTGGGTTTAAACAACAAGTTGTTAGGTTGAATTCCGATAGCCAAAGTGCAATTTTCCTAGCAAAGAACCATGTATACCATTCAAAGACTAAGCATATTGATGTACATTACCATTTCATGAGAGATACAATGGAGAACTAGAAAGTGTTACTGGAAAAGGTAGACACCTTGAATCTCTTTCTTTTGCAAAGAAAACATGAAGTGGGAGAATGTTGGGTGTGTTATCTTATTTTGCATGAAAATTGATGGTATAGTCAATGGTCAACTAAGTTGAACATAGTCGACATGAGTTAAAGTCAACAAATAGTTGAAGTCTAGTTGATGGTTTGACTAGGAAATAGTCGACTGGTACATAGTCTGATGATAGGTAGACTAGACATCGACGAGGTGTCGACCTCGATAGCTCGACTGGAAGTTGACAGGCACAAAAGCTAACAGGAATTCAATGGGCACTCAAGACATCTAGAAGCTCAAACTAACAGTTGACCAAAGTTGACTCAGTCAAGTTGACTATAATAGAATGATCAACTAAAAGTTGTTAGGAAGTTATGGATCGCCATTAATGAAGTATTTAGTTGTAACTAATTTGGTTATCATGAATTAGAGTATTGCATCATATAAATAAGATGTGATGAAAAGCAAGAATAGGAGAAGAAAAAGAGATTGGGAGAGTGTAATTCATTCGATTGATTTTGTCGAAGAGAATGCAAGAGTTCATGCTTGAGCTATAGTGATATAGAAAATTGTTATTGTAATTGTTTAGTTTAGAGCATTGCTAATAGATGAGTAGTTAAGCTCATTGCTTTGTTGGTTTTCTCGATCAAAGGTTTCCAGAGTCATTTATGTGTAGTATGTGAATGATTGTATACTATTGTGTAATTATATTTAACTGTAAAAATCATTATACAAAATCACTAAATAAGTAATTATGATCCCCAAACAATTACAAATTTTTAAATAAGAGTTTTATATTTACATGTATGAATATACCAAGGTAGTTGATATTATGAAAATATCACTATAGTACTAAAAATATATTGAATTTGAAACACATGCAAACTATGTTGCTTCTTTGAGAAGAGGTCAATTATACATGTAGAGATGACAATGGCTTACTAATGTTTGATGATCACTGGAATTCTACCTACAAGATGGTCGTATAACCAGGACACAGGAAAGTTTTATGGCTTGATAATGCCCAAACTTTTTTTATATCTTATCTTTTTGTTATTCTCATTGTTATTTTGAATATCTAATCTTTTTGTTATTCTCACTGTTATTTTGAAAATGTAGCATATGTATATGGAAACTCTACACAAAATATTTTTTATTATTTTGATGATTAGTATTGAGTTACATTACACTTGTGGGGGCAATAACATATACACTACAACAATTGGCATGATTGTTCTGGAAAACATTCATGAGATGTAAGATCATGAAAGGAGGAACTAATCGAGCTTAATGATAATCAAAACCAAACTAGCTAACAACAATGCATTATTTTGGTATTCATTGTTGTTTCGATATTAATCATTGCAACTAAATTGATCACTAATGTATTTAATATTTTATCTCAAGAATGCATTACTTTCTATATCTTATCACTTTGGTATCTATCACATTTAATATTTTATCTTAAAAAAATGGATGTGGCTACCAAATTTTCTGGTATCTAGAGAATGAACACTCTTTTTCCACCAATGGATCCATGATTTAGGTGCATCAAGATGTAGATTTATAAGTCGAGCCCACATACATCATCATCATGAAGGTAACCATGTTGTGGAACTACATAATCATATGGGCCAAGGTTGAATAGTGGAAACACTACGAACTCGATGAGGAAACCTAGGAAACAAAGGATGGAAATACGTTTAAAAGAAATAATTTGGACATCCTTCTATGTTGAAATTTGTTAGACATTCAAATTCACATAGATTATAACAATAGAGATACAAATTTACACCAATATGTTAAAAATAATATATAATTAATTAATATTTGAAATGTATTAAAAATAATTGTCTTATTTTTAACTGATAAATATTATCAGTATTACTATTATGTAGAATTTGTAATTTTTTATGTATATGTTAAATTATAAATTCAGATTTTTTAAAGTTTTTGTTAATTTGATAAAAATAAAACATATCAAGTTGATAAACTATAATTGATATTGTTAATAGCTATTTAGATATTAACTTAAACATTTCCAATTAACACAAGCAAATGACAATTGTTGCAAATAAGATATTACAATAAGTAGATTTTATAAGCATATAAGATACTACAAATATTGTACCCTTTGGACAAGATGATGCAAGTGGGTGGTGTTTATTTTACAAAAGTATTTCATGACTTGCATTACACTCACAAGAACGAGCATGATCACAAGTATGACCTGAGTGAAAACACAAGCATAAGCAACCCATGAGGAGATCATGTTGTTCGTTGTGGGGGAATTCGAAGCCTTGTGGGGGGAATAACATATCAATTGCAACAATTGGCATTGTTCTAGAAAATATTCATGAAGCACAAGATCATGAAAAGAGGAATTAAGCAAGCTTAATAATAACCAAAATCACACTAACAATGATGCATTATTTTGGTATTCATTGTTGTAGTATCAATCATTGCAAATAAAGTGATTGCTAATGCATTTAGCATTTTATCTCAAATATATTAACAACCAAAAAATACATAGGATCAAAATGTCAAAAGAGAGCTCCTTCGAGTTGAAACATTATATATACTCCTTAATTAGAGAGAAAAAAGTATCACAAGACTACAGATTGTTTCTAAAATATTGAACTATAAAGCCTTGTCACGTTCCCTCCCATTGATCCCACTCCAGGAAGGGAACATGACTAAAAATATGGGCTTTTCAAAACTCTGCCCCATTCATCAAATTCATACAAATAAAAACACATGTGTGCAAATGTATAATTCAAATTAACACAACGGAAATAAAATCTATATCCACACACATTTCACATGCATTCATCAACATAATCATAATAGTCAATAATTAAAGACATTGTAGAATTAGAACAAGAGAGCACTTATCTTGAAATGAAGTAGTCCCAAGTAACTGGCTATGCAACTGCAACGTTCCACCCAGCCATAGGCCAATTGTGCTCATCAATCTCTCAAAAATGTTTCCACCCTCGAGCTGGGCATGATTTCCTCAAGGAAAAAGGGAACAACCACTAACACATGGCCAAGTAATACTTCACAATTCAACCAATCCAATCCACAGTTAGTTTTATCATGATGCTAAGGTAATAGAAAGGAATGAATTGCTAATCTAGTAAGATCAGCCACAGAGCCATTGGCACGTCTACAAGATCTAGCTAGCTTGGCACCCACGATACCTACACATCCAACACAAGGAAGTAATCCCTTCACTACTACATAGTCCCTCATGCCATACCTCCCCTTCTAGTGCTCTTTAGGGTGTGCATAGAAAAGTAGCCAACAACCCTTTGATCTTTGGTGGGTTACACTCTTCACTAGGTTTATCAAGCCAATTCTAATCCTCTTTTATTCCCGGTTTCTTACACACAATTAAATCCAAAACATGGATGCACATAACAACAAGGCACAATTATTGGGCATGGGAAAATGTTTTAACTATGGGAGGCCCAAAACAAGATTTCCATGGGTTCCTTCAATTTGTGGCACCCCAAAAACGTCTTTGGAGATGGGAAAACGACCACTGAAAGTTACAGGTTGAATTCCCAACATGTACAAGGGAAACTGAGCAACAAAAATGAATCTCACAGACCCCAACTCATTTTTCCTTCTTCCCAATCGATTTGCAACACAAGAACGACTGCCCAGCTATGGAAAATGAGGGAATGCTCTGCAAAAACGTGGAGGAAAACACCCAACAAGCTCAGACTGCGTGAGAGAGCAATCCCATGCATGAATAATGGCTTGGGAGCAATTCCGTGGGTCTTTTCTTGCCCAATAATAAAAAACGCGATTTTCCAAATTGATGGATTACCCATACACGAAATTGGTTAGCCATGCCTCTCCATTCCCCGAAGCATTAATAACCTCAACCAACTCTTGGAAGAATTAAATGATTGGGTGCATAAGTCAAAATGGGTAGTTAATGGTTTATGGGTTTTCTCATTGACACTTGGATTGACACTATTGGTGCAAGGGTTTGAATATTTTCCCCTCCCTATTCCTTGTAAAAATCATGTCCCCATACTCTTGTTGCATTGCATAGCTAGTTGTGGGTATTTTATCAAAATACATATTTACATGATATTTGTAATTTCCATTGTGCCAAGCTAGCACACGATCCATAGGCATCGATTTTTTTTTTTTAACAGAAACAGAGGATTATATATAAATATTAAAAAGGCTGTGCACAGCCATACAGTACAAAAATTTGCCATGATTCTGCTTCAAAAATGGGGAAGCTGCAGAATTGACAATGAGTTTGACTTTCAAAGTTTTTCTCCCTAATTTTCCTGAAATTTCCAGTCATTCTGCTGGTATAGACCTTAACATACTGATTACAGAGCAAAATACAGAAGAACATTCAAAAAAGATTAAGAGAAACCTGTGGGTCGACCTTCTAAAGACAGAAGAGACATTATCCTTTAGACTGCTGCTGAGGGAACTCAGCTTCCTTCATTCCTTGATTGACGGACGGGGATTCCTGAACCTAACTGCAATGAGTTTTGTTTATGAAGATTGAAAATTCCTCTCTGATACTGTCCATTTTCCCCAGTATTTCTGTTGTATTCCTTTCAATATCATCTAGCCGAGATTCCACGCAGGAGAGCCGGGAGTGTACATATTTGAATTCCAGAATTTGCTCCTTGTTCTGGTCAGAGATTGAGCATATCGCCGAATAAGTCCTTGACAGATAAACCTTGACCTCCGATGTTATCTGACTGAGGGTTGCGATGGCCTGACGAACGCCTTCCATTGTTCTGGGCTCGTGTATTTCGCCGTGCAGCTGTATCTCCGGTTCTGCAACAGAGAGACGCTGAAACTCAACGCCAAACGGGAAGCTGTTATGGTGCGCCATAGGTTCGAGAGTGATATTGTAAACCGCCTCACAGCTATTAATGCTGGAGCGTGAGAGCATAGAGGGCAGGTGGTGAGGCACATGGCCTTGACGTGCCAGTTTGCTGCATCGGGGAGTCCGCCCTATCTCGTTCACCGCCATTGTATACACCTTGGTTAACTTTGGGAGTGTGATATGTCCCAAAATTATAATATGACCATAATTTGTAGTGCTAGGGTATGAATACATATTCTAGTTTCTTGTTTTGCACTATTTGACCTTGCCCCAATGAGGCTCCTTCATTCGCGAGTTCATCAGCTACCGAGTTGAGACTTCTAAGGATGTGTAGATAATTTGTGTCAGTAGGAAGAGAGAGGGTTTTGATTCTTTTTCGGAGGTTTTTGTTTTTGGCTTCTCTTGGAGATGTGTTGTTCATATTCTGAATAACATGCCTGGAGTCGCCAAATACCTGTAACTTACTCACATTTAAAGAGGAGACTATCTCAAGTGAATGGTACATCGCCATCCATTCTGCTTCATTGTTTGTTCTTGTTCCAAGTCCCCAAGCAAACTCGACTACCTTTCTTCCTCCGGGATCGTAGATAATCCCCCCCGCTCCTGCCTCCCCTGGGTTCCCTTTAGAAGCTCCATCAAAAAAGATTGTATATCTTTTTTGGCTTCTCCACCAGTCGTTGAAGGATTGCTTGTCTTTCCTTATCTCCCAATTTTGTAGACTTGTTATTTTTTTGGACTGAAGCGGGCTCCCCTTGATAAAGTTTTTGCACCATTGATATTCCTGCCAATTTAATGTGTCTTGCTGTTGGATTGTTGTTTCCTTTGCAGTAAGAGATTCAGCAGTTAGGGAAATGATTTTATTTGCAGTTCTGATTTCAGTCTTGCTTTTTCCTTCAAAGATACGTTGATTCCTTTCTAACCAAAGCTGCCAGCATATATTCATCGGAAGAAGTTTTAGAATTCTGTGAATTGAAGGTTTGGACTTCCTTATTCCTCTAATACTGTTATCCCAGCTTTCAATCATCTTTAAGATTTGATTGGGGATGAGAATGCTGTTGATAAGCGGTCCAAGGACCAGGTTCCAGACTTGCTTAGAATAACTGCATTCTATGAATAAATGCTGAGAGCTCTCTTCAGAATTTTTACATAAGTGGCATATGGAGGGTCCTTCAATTCCACGGAGCTTAAGATTATCTGCTGTCAGCTGTTTGTTGTGGGCCAGAACCCAATAGAAGTGGTTTATTTTTGGTATACTGTCAGAATTCCAGACCTGCTTCCAGATTTTTTGAGCTGGAAGATTGTTGGCAGAGAGAAGATCATACCCAGCTTTGACAGTATACCTTCCTTCTTTTCCCCAACCTCTAGAGTCTTTGGATCTTTTGTTTGTGGGCGCCTTCCCATGAAGAGTCAACTGAAATTTTTTGTAGCTCTCCTTGAGATTATCTGGAGGTTCAAAGTTTTTCCAGCCTTTCCATGTCCCATTAGAATTCCATGTGGCCAGATCAGCCAGTTTCCGAATTCCTTTTTCCTGAAGCCAATTCTTAATATTTCGGATTTCCCCATTTTCACCTAAGGGACTAGTTCCATTAATGCTGTCTTTCCAAATGTTAATTTTGTTTCCGTTGCCAGGAATCCAATAGCTGTGGTCTTTGATTAGTCCAGCTTATGAGTGGATTAACCTCCAAATTGCTGTTCCTTTTTTATTTTTTAGATTGCTTAGACATCTTTGCCGAGATCCCCTGAAGTATTTTTTCCTTATGACATCCTTCCACCATTCTCTTTTCCCTGTTATCATTCTCCAAACGAGCTTGGCTCCCAAAGCCTTACTCATTATAGCAGGGTCTCTTATTCCCAATCCGCCTCGATGTTTCTTTTCTTTGACAGTTTTCCAGTTGACTAAATGGAACTTCTTCCCTTGAGTTTTTCCTCCCTGCCAGAGAAACTTTCTGATTTCCATTCCAATGGAATTAGTGACTGAGATTGGGGCCATTAGAATAGCTCCGATGAAGATGGGAATTGAAGACAGCACCGCTTTGATAAGAATCACTTTGCTTGATAGATTTAGCCATCGAGTTCCCCAGGAACTTATTTTTCTTTTGAATTTTTCCAGTATTGGGGTCCAAGCAGAGGAGGCAGGTTTTTTTTGGAAGATGGGAATCCCCAGGTATTTAAACGAGGTCCAATCAAAGCACGGTTTACAATCCAGAATATTGGCCAGATTTCTGAGCTGAAGGTTGTTACAGTTCCAGCCATAGATATTGCATTTTTGATTATTAGTTTTGCCTCCTGACACCTTCAGAAAAAGGGACAGGGATGAGTTGAATCTGGAGGCGATGATAGGAGAGGCGCTACCAAGCAAAATAGTATCATCTGCGAACTGTGCATGGTTTATAGGAGGGACATCATTAGCAATTTTGATTCCAGGCAGTGTGCCGATGGCTTGGAGATTATTGAGGGTTCTGCTGAATGAGTCAGCCATTATCACAAAAAGATAAGGGGATAAGGGGCACCCTTGTCTCAGTCCGCGGGACATTTGCAAAAAGGGGGATGGCCTTCCGTTTATCAAGGGGGCGACCCATGGTGAGCCAATACAAGCTTTGATCCAACTTATGAATTCTTGAGCAAACCCAAAATTTTTCATTACTAAGAATAAAAATTCATGTCTAACTCTATCAAATGCGTTTGCCATATCCAGTTTAATGACCATACCTGTGTCCTTCCTTTGAATACTGGAATGTATAGCTTCTTGCACCAGAAGGATGTTGTCGTAGATTTGACGTCCCGCAATGAAACCTCCTTGATTTGGGGAGATGATCCGGGTAAGATGTCCCTTAATCCTATTTGCAATGACTTTGGTGAGGATTTTATATGAGGAATTGCATAAAGAGATTGGCCTATATCTTCCCATAGAGAGCGGATTTTTTTCTTTTGGGATTAATGCAATGAAGGAGGAGTTTGTGGCTCCCCCTATCTTCTCCCTTTTCCTGGTCCAGTTTAGCATTCTGATGAGATCTTTTTTTAGCCAATGCCAGCATTTCCTATAGAAATTTATTGTGAATCCATCTGGTCCGGGGGCTTTATCCGGATGTAACGACCAAATAGCCTTTTTTACTTCCTCTTCAGATATTTGCTCCATTAGTTTGTTGTTGTCAGCTTCAGATATAAGATTAGGAATTTCTTTACTCATTTGTTCCATTTCTTCCTTCAGAACAAGGTCGCTATTGCTGTACAGGCTCTCAAAATGAGCTTTTGCCTCTATTAAGATATTATCCTGTCCCTCTATTTTGTCTCCGTCCTCCTTTATTATGCTCTCTATAGTGTTTTTCCTGTATCTCTCCTTGCATTGGGCGTGAAAGAACTTGGTATTTCTGTCACCTGCTTTCAGCCATAGGCTGCGAGATTTTAGCCTCCATTCTTCCTCTTCCTTTCTCTCAGCTTTTTGTATTTTTTCTTCTAGTTCTTTTTCCTCCTTTAACATGTCTTCAGTTACAGAAATTTGCTCCATTTTGCTCTGATGTCTTTCAAGCTCCTTTTGCAATTTTTCCTGCTCCTCCCCTGGTTTTATGTAGTTCTCTTTCGCCCAGTTCTTTAAAATTCTTTTCACCAGTTTTAATTTTGATTCCCAAATAAACCCCGGAGACCCGGGGATGAATTGTCTCCATGCTGCTTTAACCTCATTTAAACATCGCTCATCCTCAAGCCAGACGGGATTATATCTGAAGGGAAGAGGGCCTAAATTTCCAGGGAGAGAAAAATAGAGAGAAATGGGTTTGTGGTCCGAGGTTGCTGAAGCAAGGATGTTTGAGTTTGGAATCTTGGGCTCATTGAGAAAGATAGAACTTATTAGAAACCTGTCCAGCCTGGCCGCTATATGGTTTGGCCCTACCCTCTTATTGTTCCAAGTGAAGGCTCCCTGCTTAGGCTTGATATCCACCAGGCTCCAGGTAGAGATCAGATCCTCCATTCTTTCCCCATATGGATCTCTAACTTTGGACCCTCCTTTTCTTTCCCCTGCTGAAATGGTAGTATTGAAATCCCCCGCTAGAATGCAGGGAAGTCCATCGAGGCTGTGTTTTAGTTTTATTAATTGTTCCCAAAAGGTTTCCTTTTGTCCATAGACAGTAGGTCCGTAAATATTCCCTACCCAGAAAATTCTATTGCTTTCTTTTTCTTCTAGTTTAACAAAATTCCAATGACGGTTTGAGAAAGAGGCTTTACATTGATACATACCCTTTTCCCACCATGTGATGATTCCTCCGGAAGCTCCTAATGAGTTCATAGCATTTCCTTCTCCATTAGGCCATATTTGTTTCATGAGGTTGTAACTTTCTTCCTCTTGCATTTTAGTCTCCTGGATCAGAAGTATTGTAAATTTTTCCTTTTTTTTTAATCTTTTTATTGCTTCTGCTTTTTGCTTACCTCCTAACCCTCTGCTGTTCCAGGAGACTAGTTTCATTATTTCTTTATTGAAGTTGGTGCTACTTTGTCCTTTCTTTCCTCCTGCACTCCTTGTTGCTGTTTGCTGCTGCTAATAATCCTTACATGCTGATCTAGGCTGGTTTGCTTACCCGCCGCCTTTTCTCGAGCTGTTTCTTGTTCTCTTACTACTTTATTAAATCTTCTTCCTCTTTTGACAGTAAGCTCCTGCTCCTCCTCTTTGCTGTCTGAAGTTTCTTCCTGAAAGAGTTTCGCTTTTGCTCGTGTTATTGAACCTCCTGAGTTCAATGAAGACTCTATTTCTGCTACTGAGAATTGCCGCGCTGGATTACAGGTACCTTCCTTCTTTGAGTTTGTCTGTTCCTCATTTTCTTTTTCCTCTTCTATTTGTTTCTCTTTTTCCTGTTCCTCGTTTTCCTCCTCTACCATCAAAACTTGGAATTGATTGACATTTTCTGAGTTTCTCATTGGGGTTTTAGTAGCTGCCTGATTATTGCTTTTACTTCCTTTTTTTTTTTTTGAAACCTCGTTCCATTCACCCTCCTGAGGTTCTTCATCTTCTGAAGCTTTCTTTTTGGGGCATAACCGGGCGAAATGCCCATACTCGTGACAGGCTTTACACTTGAATGGTATTTGCTCGTAGTCTACTGTCTGTCGATGGCTCCATCCATCCATTGCTAAGTTTATTGCTTCTGGTAATCCCTTTTCCAAGTCGACTTCTACACATATTCTTGCGCATGAGAACATTGGGGGTTTTGGTTCAGACTTGTCAATGTATTTCCCCAACGTGTTTCCAATAGCTCGGAGATCTTCATCGTTCCAGCAATGAAGAGGAAGATGTGGGAGTTTCACCCATACTGGAACAGCTGCTGGTATATCTTTCTCTGGATCAAATGAAAGATCCCATTTGTTAAGGTACATTCCTCTTGGCCCCATGAAGTAAGGCCCATTCCTGAAGATTAGGTCTCGATCTTCCTTCTTTTCAAAGTAGAAAACGAAAAACCCCTTGCCACAGAAAATTTGTTGCACTTCTCCTTGTATTAGAGGTCTCCAATTTTTGTTGAGCCATATTTCAATGGATCGCGGCGACGGCCATA
This sequence comes from Larix kaempferi, assembly GCA_027924585.1. NCBI lineage: Eukaryota > Viridiplantae > Streptophyta > Pinopsida > Pinales > Pinaceae > Larix > Larix kaempferi. The sequence continues at coordinate 9,765,069 of BSBM01000252.1, forward strand.
GCCCCGTAAAATGACCTACCAAGCCTTTATCAGCTAGAGCCACTGCTTTGCGTTTTGAAGCATTTGAGGTTAACTTCACTTCTGGGACTTCCGCTTTTTTTACAAACTTAGACTCTTTCGCGGAGGTCGTCTTCGGGTTTGATGGCTGAGACTCTACCAGTGTTCTGAAGCGCTCCAAGAAGAGAGAACGAGTTTCCTCCAGGGTATCCCGGCCCGGGTCCGGGGGAGGATCCATGCTGGCGACTTCGCGCGGGCTTGCGGCGGGCTTGCAGAAACCCTAGCAGCGGCTATTTTTTATGATTGTTTTTTAGATGCACAAAAACTTCTGCTACCCATAGGCATCGATTTTTAATTGTCGATACATAAAACGTTAAATCGATGGCAGGGTCTTGGCCTTTATCTCCACACCACGATTTTTATAACAATTTTTACATCATTTACATGTTTAAGGTAACGAGGTCAAAATCAAGATTTTACATTCCCATCCCCCTTAAATTAGCACTGTCCTCAATGCTCTTCAAAATTGAACAAAAATGGATATGCCACTCTCATGGCATCCTACAGCTCCCATGTAGCCTCATCGGGACCGTAGTGCTTCCATTGCACCTTCACCTGTGTGATGGCTCAGTTCCAGAGCAATGCTACCTTCTTGTCTAGGATGCGTAATGGCTCAATTTGGAACTCTCCCTCGGGCTCCACCTGGATCACATCCCAATTAATCACATGGTTAGGATCATATACATATTTCTTAAGCAAAGATACATGAAAAACATTATGAGCTCTAGTGTTAGCGGGCAATGCAAGTTTATATGCAACTAGTCCTATTCTTTCAAGCACTTCAAATGGCCCACAATATCTAGGTGATATCTTGGCACAACTCCCAAGATTCAAGGAACTCTTCCTTAGCCTCACTCTAAGGTAAACACGATCCCCAACAATGAACTCCCTATGCACCCTATGGTTATTTGCACAACTTTTCTGTCGATCTTGGGATGCTTTTAAATTCTTTCTAATCTTTGCAACCTCTTGTTCCATTTCCTTAAGCAATGCTGGCCCAAGTACAATTATGTTCACTGGATTATCCCAAGTCACTGGTGTCCTGCACCTTCTACCATACAAATCCTCATGTGGACTCATGCCTAATGATGCTTGCTACCCATTATTATATGAAAACTCTCCCATGTGTAGATAATCCTCCCACTTGGATGGTTTTTCCATTACATACATGAGGAGCATGTCTTTAAGGACCTGATTTACTCTTTATGTTTTCCCATCTGTTTGAGGATGGTAGGCAGTGCTAAAGTTCACCTGCGTACCCAAATATGAAAAAATACCTTTCCAAAAATTGGGAGTGAAATTGGTATCCCTATCGGAAATTATTGCCTTAGGAAATCCATGCAATCTGAAAATTTCCTTCATGAAAATATTTGCAATGGCATTGGCGTTATGTGTGGACTTAACCGGTATAAAATGTGTTTCCTTTGTTAACTTTCCCACCACAACCATGATGGAATCATGTTGTCTCACAATCATTGGCAAACCTGTAATAAAATCCATGGAATTACCTCCCATTTCCATTATGGAATTGACAATGGATGCAATAAACCAGCTAGGTGTTGGTGTTCAACCTTCACCTGCTGACTTTTCATGCACTTAGAAATGTATTCAACGATGTCCTTCTTCATTCCTGGCTAGAAATATTGTTTTCTAGCAGTAGCAATTGTTTTCTAATATCCTGGGTAACCAGAATATGGAGCTTTATGGATTTCATCCATAACAATTCTCCTCAAGTCTGCCACATTTGGAATATAAATCCTATTCTTATAAGTAAGAAGTCCATCACTTTCCAAATTATACCCTTCATACCTCTTTTCAAGGTTCTATTGTTGCAATTTGTCGTTTATTTGCACATATATTTCGTCTTCAATGATATAGTTAACAATCTGCTGCCTCAAATCTGGTTGGCAAGTACTAAGGGTTGCCACATGCGTTTCATGTACTTTTCTATTGAGTGCATCATCCACCTTGTTTTCTTTCCCCTTTATGTGTTTGATCTTAAAATCAAACTCACACAAAAATTCCAGCCATCTAGCTTTCCTAGCATTTAATGTTGGCTTTTCAAACAAGTATTTCAGACCACAATGGTCTATCCTTAGCTCAAATTTTTTGCCCATCAAGTAGTGCCCCCACATCTTTAAAGCATGCACTATGGCTGCAAGTTCTAAATCATGAGTAGCATAGCTCTTCTCATGCTCCTTTAGCTTCCTTGACTCATAGCATACCCCACACAGTTGTCTTGCATAAGAACTCCTCCAAGTCCTTGATTGCATGCATCAGTACACACCACAAAGTATTTTTCTGGGTCTGCAATTTTCAAAATCGGTGCACTCGTGAGAATATTTTTCAATCGTTGGAAGATTTCTTCACATTCTGGTGTCCATTCAAACTTTATCCCCTTCTTTTGCAAAGAAGTGATTGGTTGTGCAACCTTGGAGAATCCTTCAATGAACCTCCTGTAGTAACCGACAAGTCCCATAAAATATCTCACATCTGTCACATTCCTTGGAGTTGGCCAATTCATAATGGTTCAATCTTCTCAGGGTCCACCGATATTCCTTCCTTTGAAATAATGTGACCCAAATAATGATTTTTATCTTTGTAAAAATCACATTTCCTCAGCTTTGCATACAACTTATGATCCCTTAGCAATTGCAAGGCCATTCTCAAATGTTCCTTATGCTCCTCTTCATTCTTAGAATAGATAAGAATGTAATCTAGAAAAACAAGAACAAACTTGTCCAAATAATTTCTAAAAACACTATTCATGAGACACGTGAATGTAGCTGGTGCATTCGTGAGACCAAATGGTACCACCACAAACTCATAGTGCCCATACCTTGTTCTAAAGGTTGTCTTATGAATATATTCCTCTTTGATTATTACCTAGTGGTAACCAAACCTTAAGTCAATCTTTGAAAATACCTTTGCTCCTCTCATTTGATCAAAGAGATCATCAATTCGAGGTAATGGGTATTTTTTCTTCATAGTGACTTTGTTCAACTGTCTGTAGTCAATACATAACCTGAGTGTTCCATCTTTCTTTTTCATAAACAATACAGACGCTCCCCATGGGGATACACTTGGCCTGATATATTTCTTCTCCAATAAATAGCTCTTGTAACTGCATTTTTAATTCTAGCAATTCCGGTGTACTAATCATGTAGGGTGTCTTGGACATTGGTGCAACTCCTGGAACGAGGTCAATTGTGAAATGAATGTCCCTCTTTGAAGGAATTCCTGGAATCTCATCAGGAAACAACATCCATGAATTCTTGCAATACATGATAGTCCTCCAACTTAGGAGTTTCATTTTCTGTTGTCTCCAAAACATGAGCTGCATACAATTGAAAACTCTTCCTACAGAACTTCTTTAGCTGCATGGATGAAATCTGGCTAACATAAATCACTTTTGGAATGCCTTTTACAATCCTTGGGTTTCCTTCTTCATCCATGCATTCAAAAGTCTTGTTGTAGCAGTCAAGTTTAACTCTATGTGCTTTTAACCAATCCATTCCAATGAGAATATCATAGGAACCAAGTGGCAAAATATTCATATTTGCAAAAGTGAATAGTCCATCCATCTCTAATGGACATTTTTCTACCATTTCACTAACTTTTCTCTTGGTTCCAGTGGCTAGTGTAACTAACCATGATTTACTATGCTTTAATTTATTAAAAGCACAAATCTCAACGATTTTAGGAGTGATATAATTGTGAGTAGATCCAAGATCAATCAAAATAGAAACAGATTTCTTAGCAATCTTACCTTCAAATTCAACCACAGTTGATTGATGATCTGCATGGTGGTCCTCTAGTGCTGCATAGATTCTAGGGATGGTCCTTGCCACTTGACCCACAGTTTCAACTCCTTGAGTGTTGTGAACCTGCTTTGCACTTCCATTCCAATATGGATAGTTCCTAAGCATATGGTCCTCTCCACATCCCCAACATTGAAGTGGCTCTTTGGGATCCTTTGGATGTCTTGGCTTGTCTCCCATCATTCTAGTTGTCTTATTCATACCCTGTGGTGGCTGTCTTTGCTGATTTTTGAGATGAGGAGGTTTGAACCCCTTCCTCCTTTGGTCAAACTTCTCATTTTTCTTTTCCTTCCATGCCTTATGGAAATCAAGTTTGATTTTTTTTATCATAACAATACTTGGCCTCCTCTAGAGTTCGAGGTTCATCAAACTCAATTATATCTTTATATGACTGAGGTAGTCCACTTAGGAAACGTTGAATTTTCACCTTGTCATCTTGGATATACTGACATGTCTCAACAACTCCAAGAATTTGTTTGCATATTCTTCCATGGTCATTTGTCCCAATTTCAACTCATGGAATTCTTTGATCTTATCATCATAGTAGCTATCAAAGAGGTAGTTTTGCTTGAAGTACTTCTTGAACTGCTTCCATATTTATTTCATTGATCTTCTTCACTTTCCTGAGGTGCTCCCACCATCTAGATGCTCTTCCATTTAAATTGAAGATGGCTACCCTTTCTTTCATGTTTCTAGAGTAGTCTTGGACTTGGAAATACTTCCTCATCCCAAGAAGCCAAGCTTCAACTTATTGACCGGATTTTATCTCACCATCAAAATGCCATCCTTAGATGCATTCATTGAATCTCTCATCCAAGGACAAGATAAATTGATTCAGATGGGTGCCTTGAAGGCCTCCAAAATTTAAGCTCTTATGATTGGAGAGTAAAAAAGTGTGAATGCAAAAGGGAAGCAAAAGGGAAAAGAGAATAAGCAATTTGAATCCAAGCAGAATGCAAAGTCGAATCCATCGGAATGAGCCTCTGGCTCTAAGAAGGATAAGCAAAAGGGATTTGATAAATCCAAGTGTTCCTATTGCAAGAAAGGAAACCATCCATAGAGTTCATGCATGAAGAAGAAGATAGATCATATGACCAAACTTCTTGAACAACACAACATTTCCCTCCCAGAAGGCGCAAGAGAGATAGATTTTGGAAGTGAGTCCGATGGTCATGAGAGATGCCATGCACTGAAGCATGGATTTTAACAATCACAAGCCTTACTCATAGATTCAGGAGACTCCAACCACATGGCTTCCTCCAAAGAATTATTTTCTTCTCTAGATCTCAATGATAGTCCTATTATTCACATGGGAGATGATTCTCAAATCTCAGCTGAAGGGAAGGGAACAATACAATTAGAGCATGGAAAGTTAAAAAATGTTCTATTTGTGCCTTCTTTGTCATAAAATTTGTTATATGTTTATTAGATGACTCACATAGGTTCATCAAAGAAACTGGTATTTGTTCCTAACACAATTGAGATTGCAGAGATATCTACTGGGAAGATTATAGATAAAGGGGTTGCAAACCATGCCTCAAAGGCATGTGAATTCTCTCACTTTTTTCCATACTCTCTGCCTACTCCATTCGAATCTGATGAAGATCAAAGTGATATCTCTTCTAATGAATATGAGGATCAAGATCTTGATGTTAAGAATAAATTTCAAGTAGATCCAAATCCAGATCCAACACCTGCTCCCAATCCATAGCCAAGGCCAATATGGGCTCATAAAGTCCTTGTAGCTGTTGGGAACATAGTTGGGATCCATCTGACCATAGAACCACCAGATATCAATATCATGCAAACCTTGCACTATGTCATGTAGATATACTTCTCTTAGAGAGGTGCTACATGATGGTGGGGTTTGATCCACAATCCCTTGAAGAAACTTGCCATGGGGGATCTACAACCAAGTACAAATATCGGTTGGTTGACAAAGGGTACTCAAAGGTTCATGATTTGGACTACACTGAGCCATTCGGTCTAGTAGCAATAAGGGTTCCTGGAAGACTTGTTTTGGAAAATATAGCTTCGACACAGTGGGAGGTACATCAGAGGAGTAGATCCATATCTAGATCTAGATCCAGCACCTACATCTTTATCCTACATAGGAGCAGATTGCCTACATTTTTACAAAGGATTTCACTAAGAAAGTTTTTCATTCTCTACTTAGTGTGAAGGCTATTTGAATTCCCTACTGTTGTCCCATATTTTAGGGGGGGCTTTTCCCAAGAGGTTTTCCCCATTACCTTGTTGCATGGAAATTTATTTATTTTTTATCATTTATTTGATTGTATGGGTGACCTTTGGTCTTAGTAACCAGGGCCCAAGATGCCAAGTTTGGATTAAGGGGGGTGTTAGGATATTTTAATACTCCATCATTGTCCTACTTGTATTATTTACCATTTGCTAGCACTTAGTGATGTTATTTCCCCCCTAGTGGTGTGCATATGTCATCTAGGACCCATTAGCCACCTAATGCACTTTGCATGCATGATTTTGGGATCCTTAGAGGAAGTTCCCTACATTTTAGGAGCCCACTCAGTGACTCAGTTCAGTCTAACTGAGTTACACATGAGTTGGTGACTCTAATTGGGAGTTTGAGCTCCGATCACCACTGATTGTGGCCTCATGCGCCATTTTCTGATTGATTTGCATGACAAACTCATGGATGCACCCTCCTTGGTCAGTTAATTGGCTGTATCATCAGTTCACTGACATTTGGTTGAGTTTAACTGAGTTTGGGACTTCTGGAGCATTGATTGAGGTGACAATTACTATGCTAGACAGTCTGTGATTCAAATTCTCATAGGAGATTCAAAGTCTCTCTATTGTATCCTCATTGTTGACTATACCAATTTATTGGATCATGTGACATTATTTTGTTCCTATGTGAGTTCTCATGTATGATTAATTTTCTGCTCGTTTTTACCGCAATTCATCTTTTTCGCTCATTCTTTCTCTGTGAGGTATCCTCAGCTTCATGATCTGTTGTGATTTAGAATTTCAGAAGAATTTCTCCTTGAACTACTCCCACTCTTTTCTGTATTTGTTGAGTGATGCCCAGAGTTAATCATCCTTTGAATGTCTGCTAAACCCTGTAGTATGGTTACATTCAGCTGGTTTTATTCTTCTTGAGCTTTAATCATCCTCTCATTGTCTTCTCTACAAATTTGTATCTCCACCCTTAGGCTCCTCATGGTGGTTGCAATGTCTGGAGAGTCTCTTGGTTTTTCCTCCCATTGGATTCAGTCTCAACATTCTCAACTTGTATGTTCTCTCCCATGGCATCTCTCTTAGGTTCATAGGGATCCTATGCATCATCCATGATGACAATACATTTGGCCCAACCAAGAACAATATTTTCCCAACTGAACTATACTCAATGTTAACCCCTAATAGACACTAATATGATCATGAGTATGCAAAATGTGTTCATAAACATAATTTTTAGTTGCATTATATTCTCATAAATTTATAAATCATTTTCATGCATTTGGGAAAAGATCATATTGACAATTCCTGTCAATTCATAGAGTTTTCTCACAATTAACGATGTCTCAGGGGGACGATGGGGGTCAAGGGGGTTTTCCCCCTTGTGGCTTGTGAGTCGAGGGTAGCGCCCTCTTTTTTTTTTTAAAAAGCTTTCGATTTCGCGCAATCTGGCACATAATTTCAATGACATTTTTCAATTTCCAGTGCCTAAAAATCTCCCTGTAAAACTGCTCAAAATATCTGTTTCGGTGAACTTGTCAATTTTCCACCGACCTGTTTTGGCAAAATTTTCAATATGTCGCCGATCGACGCATTTTTCAATTTTTACGCTAAGCTGTTTCGGCACACTTTTCACTTTTCAGTCGATTGGCGCAATTCTCAATTTGTCGCCAACCCATTTCGGCACACTTTTCACTTTGTCGTCGATCAACGCAATTCTCAATTTGTCGCCGACCCGTTTCGATGCACTTTTCACTTTGTAGTCAATCGGCACAGTTCTCAATTTTTTGCCGACCCATTTTGGTGCACTTTTCACTTTGTCGTCGATTGACGAATTATCAATTTGTCGCCAACCCGTTTTAGCGCACTTTTCACTTTGTCGCCAATTGATGCACTTTTCATTTTTCTGCTAACTTGTTTCGCCGAATTTTCCAATTTGTCGCCGATCGGCGCACGTTTCGTTTCCTCACTGATAGTTTCGGTGCTCTTTTCAATTTTGCGCTGACACATACTTGGACAAAAATTCAAAAAACTTAGAAAAATTTTAGAGATTTTCCTGATGATCAGTGGTGATCAGGAAGCCATCTTACCACTGCAATTTGTTCAAGTTAGCCCATTCAAACCCGATGTTGTAACCTATCTCTTTGATACCACATTGTCATGTCCCCTCCCATTGATCCCACTCCGGGAAGGGAACATGACTAAAAATATGGGCTTTTCAAAACTGAACCCCATTCATCAAATTCATACAAATAAAAACACATGTGTGCAGATGTATAATTCAATTTAACACAGTGGAAATAAAATCTATATCCACACACATTTCACATGCATTCATCAGCATAATCACAATAGACAATGATTAAAGACATTGTAGAATTAACACAAGAGAGTACTTATCTTGAAATTAAGTAGTCCCAAGCAACCAGCTATGCAACTACAATGTTCCACCTAGCCATAGGCCAACTGTGCTCATCAATCTCTTAACAAAGTTGCCACCCCCGAGCTGGGTATGATTTCCACAAGGAAAAAGTGAACAACCCCTAACACTTATTCAAGTAATACTTCACAATTCAGCGCTTGGGTTTATCAAGCTGCTAAGGTACTAGAAAGGAATGAATTGCTAAGCTAGTGAGCTCAACCAAAGAGCCATTGGCACCTCTACAAGATCTATCTAGCTTGGCACCCACAATACCTACACACTCAACACAATGAAGTATTCCCTTCACTACTACATAGTCCCTCAGGCCATACCTCCCCTTCTAATGCTCTTCAAGGTGTGCATAGAAAAGTAGCCAATAGCCCTTTTATCTTTGGTGAGGTTACACTCTTCACTAGGCTTATCAAGCCAATTCTAATCCTCTTCTACTCCTGTTTTATTACACATATTTCAATCCAAAACATGGATGCACATAACAACAAGGCACAATTATTGGGCATGGGAAAATGTTATAACTATGGGAGGCCCAAAACAAGATTTCCATGGGTTCCTCCAATTCGTGGCACCCTAAAAAAGTCTTTGGAGATGGGAAAACGACCACTGAAAGTTATAGGTCAAATTCCCAACACGTACAAGGGAAACTGAGCAACAAAATCGGATCTCACGGAACCCAACGCGTTTTCCCTTCTTCACAGTTGATTTGCAACACAAAAATGACTTCCTAGCTATGGAAAATGAGGGAATGCTCAACAAAAACATGGAGGAAAATTCCCAACAAGCTTAGACTGCATGAGAGAAAAAAACCCATGCATGAATAATGTATTGGGGAGCAATTTATTGGGTCTTTGCTTGCCTAGGAAGCAAAAACGCTATTTTACAAATTGATGGATTGCCCATACACGAAATTGGGCAGCCATACCTCTCCATTCCCCAAAGCATTAACTACCTCAACCAACTCATGGAATAATTAAATGATTGGGTTCATAAGTCAAAATGGGTAGTTAATGGTTTATGGGTTCTCTCATTGACACTTGGCTTGACACTATTGGTGCAAGGATTTGAATATTCCCCCCTCCCTATTCCTTGTAAAAAACATGCCCCCCATACTCTTGTTGCATTGCATAGCTAGTTGTGGGTGTTTTATTAAAATAAATATTTGCACGATATTTGTAATTTCCATTGTGCTAGGCTAGCACACAATCCATAGGCATCGATTTTTAATTTCCGATACATAACATACTAAATCGATGGCAAGGGCTTGGCCTTGAGCTCCTCACCACGATTTTCATATCAATTTTTACATCATTTACATGTTTAAGGTAACGAGGTCAAAATCGGGGTGTTACAAGCCTTACACACTGACCAAGCATAAAAATACATGTAAAAACAATAAAAAAAATTAGTTTGAGCCAAATGTATTCCCATTATGGGCTTCTTCCATATAAACATCATCACAATCCCTATCATGCTCCCCATGAACTTGTAGTGCGCTAATCTATCAAGGCTACAATAATTTATTGGAATTTTTCTTCCTCAATTGCTCTTTCCTTGACTAAACTAATGGAGGCGATTGGATGATTAGTCATTGATTGAGATCCTTGAGTTAACTTAACTATAATATTAAAGTGCATTAATGAATCACTAGCGAGCTTATCACATTTTAGGTATTTCTCATTCAAGTTTTCTTCCATTACTTACTGTTTGACCTCTTTCTTCTTCGGATGCTAAGGTAATCTATGGCTTATCTCATTCCCTCCAAATATCATGTCATTCTGCTGCGAATTTTTCTTACCTTTGCATTTCCATCCCCACTTTTCCCTCTTGAAGCAATTTTGAAATATTGAATTGAAACTACCAAATTTCGCCCCTTGTCCTTTTCAACACATAGATGGGAAAAGGAGACGTAGAATCATTTAATAAAAAGGGAAGATAATCCTGACCAAAAATATCCCTGACCATAAAGAGTATAACGAGTTGAAATAAGAACCCCAAAACAATGCTACCCAGGATAGGATTGAAAAAGTTTTTGAAACCCAAAAGGATGAGCAATAGATATTTTGTCACCCTTAGAAACAACATAGATGAGCTCCAATGACATATACCATTAGCCACATGGAAATCAAACATAACCCGATTTCCCCAAGGCTCAGAGACTTGAAATTGAAATTGAAAGAGATGAAATAAAAAATACCAAAAATGCCAACCACCACCCAACAAGACTTGAGAGGGTTCATGCTTAGCAAATTCCTTTAGGGAACTAGCCACACCCAAACAAAAAATGATGAACTAGAGCATCCCTCCAATAGACAAGATAATCCCTCATGCATAGCTTGTGTAGAGTAAATTCTCCATAAGAGCTAGCATGCCTTGGTTCAAAGCCATCACAGTGAGGGGATGGGTGGCATGAGGGAGTGTTAATACTCCCCGGTTCCCAAGATAGTTGACAAGATTTACATCCCCACCTTTGATCCTATTATGCCAAATGTATAAGTTTCCTTTTAGGCACCGATTGCTTGGATTTAGCTTGAATTAAATCATGAATATGTAAACCATAATAAAGCAAAGAGAACCATAATGTCTCTGGGGGTTCCCAATTTTAACCATGACCCACTAATGCAGATAAATTGGCTCACTCGCCTTTTAGTTTTCCAACCCATCGTTGGATTGTCGTACATGGAAGATCTAATATTCATTTAGAGCATCTAGATTTGAAGAGTCGTTGACATGTCTACATGACAGAGTTCCTTCTTTGACCTTTTTTGTTCGTGCCTGCCTTAAAATAATGAAGGAATAACCAATAATCAAAGCATGTTTAATATTGAGTGACCGAAGAAGAATTTAGCCATAGAATAGGGCATATAGCTAGGCTTGGTTGTTTGTTACTATCCCTAGACCCAAGGAATAGTTTGTTTCTAGTTGTCCATCCAAGCCAATGAGAATCGCCCCAATTCCTACCACCCTTGTGATATTTTGATATCTAATCTCTTTGGTATATACCACATTTAATATTTTATCTTTAAAATGGGATGTGGCCACCAAAATTTTCTATTGTATAGTGCCCAAGTACTATTTTTCCATTAGTGGGTCCATGATCCAACTCGATCCAAATGGAGAGTTCCAAATTGAACCCACAAACATTGTCAATATGAAGGTGACCATGTTGTGGAATTAAATAATTATACAGGCTAAAGTCAACTAGTGGGAACACTAAGAACTACTTGATGCAATTTGGGAAACAAAGGACGCCAAGAGCAAAAAGTAGCCATTGTTGTTCATGAATTAAGGTTATACAAAGTGCTTCTTTAGGATGAAAGGAATGTAGAACCCCATTTTGGTACCCCTATATTGTACATGAACCACAATGTAAACAATAAGTTGTACATATTTGTTTCATAGGTGTTATGTCTTATGGACCTTACAAAAAGCAAATTATATTGTAAATATTGTCCATAATAAGTAAGTTGTATGGTAATGTCAAGTTTCCTAGTGTGAGTTTAAAGCCAGAGCCTCACAATGAATATGATTACTTCTTAATTTTATTAGTAAGCCATGACATTAATCTCAAAAGGTGAGATAATAAGAAACTATGGAAATGATTGCCTTAGGACGGGAAAGGGGCTATAACATGACCAATGAATCCCATATATCTTATGGTTGTGATTCAAATAAGAGGGGACTGACATGACTAGCAACTTACGCTTAACCTATCTCATATGTTTAACAAAAGGTGGAAGGGGAAGAAAAGTCTTGAAAAATATTTGGGAACCTCACTTCCATACACATGAATGCTTATATACCCTTTTTCATCTACATAAACCTCCTCAAGATCCTTAGGGATCTTATCTACCCTTTTTCATTTACATAAATCTCCTCATGATCCTTAAGGGGTCTTTTAGTTATTTGCTTAATTGCCTTCTCTTATTTTTTTCATGCAAAAATTCACAAACAAGATTCATACATTGTAGGGAGACGAGGGGACAAGGGGAAATCTTGTAGATTAAAAAGTTCAAATCCAATTCCTAAACTCAAACGTGTGCATAGCCAAATTAGATTAGTAAGAAAAATTTGGCATAAGCAAATTATCTATTGTAAAACCTTTACCAACTTTGTAACATATTGGAGTCCCATACCGTTGAGTAGGTTGGTAGAAGATATACCCTTACCAATGGAGTAAGTTGGGAAGGACTTTTTTCCATGTAAATAAAGGTTTAGCTTTTTGCTAACTTACCCACTTATATAAAATAATGTTGTGAATTTTGGAGTCTTAAATCTATGATATTTGAGCTAGCGACTTTGCAAATGAGTGTTATTAGTTCCTGCCATAGGCAGGAGACTATATGTTTTGCTTTTTGTTATTAATTTGAAAATCAAACATCATAAGACACTATGTTTTACAAAGTCATTACATATAATATTATTTTTTAATTTTGTTTTTTATGTGTTTTCTCAAAGTTCATTGGGTAAGTGCTCTAGATTTGACAATTTTTCTCATTGCACGGATTACATAAAATATTATAAAATAAAATTAATTTTCACATACATTATAACTACACTATAGTTTAATTGAAATATTTTACTTACTTTATATTCATCTACCATTTTATGACATCTGTAAGGCATATTGACCATCTGTAAGGCATATTGACCATTTTATGACATCTGTAAGGCATATTGAAAAGTAAGGGATGTGTCGGTGGGTTTCGAACCCTCAACAGGATTCTCCTTTTGGGACGTATCTGAAGCATTTACAGAGGTGTCAGAATTAGCTATATTTGGGATGTATCTGAAGCATTTACAGGGATGTGAAGGGAGCAACCACATTTTCAGTATTTCATCAATAATTTGTGTGGATTCGTCTGTCCGCTCTTATTGTAGTTCATTGTTAAATTTGTGTGGATTTGTCTGTTCGCTCTTATTGTAGTTCATTGTTAAATTTGTGTGGATTTGTCTGTCCGCTCTTATTGTAGTTCATTGTTATTCATTGTTATTGTAGTTTGTAGGTGTAGCTGGAAGTTCGACAATATGTGTAGACTGCCTGGATTCATATGCACAAGCTTGGTGAGAATTTTCTTTGAAAACCAAAAGGTTTTGGTAGACACTGATGGAGCAAGGTTTCTTGGAGCACATCACTCTAAATCGAGTAATATATCCTTCAATATTAAATCGGGTAACATATCCTTCAATCTTTAACGGCAGTGCTTTTTCATAGTTTGTTTCTTTTTGAAGCCCGTAGCAATCCATGGAATTTAGATTATAAGTTGATCCGGTTTTCAATCCGGATCCTACCAGAAACAAAAGAACACCATGGCCAAGGTGTTGAACTTGCAACCCCAGGAGGTTAAAGTCTGGTTTCATAACATAAGATATTGGCAAGACTTCATTTCGAGGGACAAAACCAGACATACAAAATAATAGTTATGTGGTTGTGATTTTGTGGCCATTAACATATGTTCATTTCTTTTGCAGAACAAAGTTGGAGCAATCAGAAGTATACTGCAAGGTTCTGAAGCGGTGCTACAAGAATATAACACAGGAGAACAGAAGGCTACTAAAAGAGTTGCAAGAGGTTAGGAAACTGAAGGCGGTTCCTCCTCAGTGCATGATAGAGCAGGATAATTACCACATGCCTCTGCCTACCACCATGTGCCCTTCCTGTGAAAGGGTGGCTACCATGGAAAATGGCAAAAGCCTTCCATTTTCCAAGTCCTGGATTTTGTAGTTTTCCCAACAATGCTAAATTTTTGTTGAGTTCATTCAGGATTAGTTGGGCAAGGCTGGGCTTGCAAGCTTGTCTGTGTAATATCATTTCTCAGTGGTCGTTTTTTTAGATTTTTGAGAGATTTCGCTCCCCTTCAAAAACAAAAAAAAAGCCATACTAGACACTACACATATCACCATCTAACCCTTTGTATTTTGCAAATTTTTTCATTGCATATGTAATTGCTTTGTCAAGTGCTAATTCACAATGATATTGGGCAACCCAAGATGTGTAATATGATCTTTGAAGGATCAAATGCCCATACGCTACTGATGCAGTCTTCAAGGAAATGATATGCACATTCATAAGAACCCATGGTAGTCTCCCTGCAAACAAGAGCACTGGGTTAACACTAGGTTGAATACATAATGTGATATTTCTTGTTAAAGATAAAATCGTAGCTCCTTGTCAGGAAAAGTGACTTAACACATCCAGGAACGACTTTGTAAGTTTTGATTTCTAGTTGCTTTCATTTAATCGATTTCTTTCTATTTTTCCTCTTAATATTCTTGTTATACTTTTGGTTATAGGAGTTACACTTTCAACAGATGAGGCAGAAGGAGGAAGAAGCTTCTCCTCAGGTTTATTTTACTTTTGGTAATCCTTAACTGGTGCTCATTCATGATGGAGTGTTGCATGGAGTAGATAGCAATGGTGGTAGAAGGTAGCGGTGAGTATCAATAGTTCGTCCTTGCCCCAAGGAGTCATAGTTAAGAGCAAGAGCATATCCAATCTCCCATTGCCTTGTTTTCCATGCACATGAGATCAATGAATACAGTTGTTAAAAATATTAATTGGGTGAAGTTATGAGATTGAAGGGAGATCTTGATTGCTCAACCTGAATAAGTGTGTTTTCTGCAAAACCTTTGGTACACTGTTGAGACGCATTGTATGCAAAGAAAGAGTCTTGGTGGACCCAACCAAGATTGCACGATTGTTCTCTTGTTGTGGGTTTTGTAATGGCACCGTCATGCCTGATATTTCCATCCACAGGTTACCATTTCCCCAAGGTATCTTCACTGCAAAGATGTGGTTAGGGTCTACGTGGTTTCCCTACATTACTTATGTGTGCTTCCACGCATACATGTTCTTTCATTAACTGCCATTGGTGTGTCCATTCGTGTTCCCTCTTTACCTCTCTACCTGCGAGTTTTAGGGTTCTGTCTACCATTGCCTTCACTTCTTGAATTAATAGCTTAGTCGGAACTGACTGCTACAGACATTCTCTTCTCAGGACCGGATGGATCAACCGATCTTATCCTCTCACTTACCCTATCCACCCTTTGATGCCCTCACCTATTCCTGCTTTAGCCAGGAATCGGTGAAATGTAATAGTGGCAGAAGTAATGTAGGGAAACCTAAATTTTTTCCAGTAATCTGAATTAGTAGAATCACATGGCTGGGTTATTTGGTGGATCTACGTAAGTGAATGATAACACAATTGATAGATTTGAGCCTGAAGTTGGTTGTTTCGTTGTTGGATTAGCTTTCTTTAAATAAGGCTTTAAAGATGAAACTGGGTTAATGGGGTAACGTCAGGTTGTAGGTTTAGACAGGCAACAAATAATTTTGTTTGGCTCACAACTCAAACAAAATTATGTACTGATATGGATTTGTTCTCACTATTGAAATAATGCAAAAAGTATCTCATAATATAGTTCTATATTTGTGTTTTCATTATTGAAATAGTGTAAAAAAAAAAAAATGCTTAATATACTTATGGTCTCATTATTCACAATTTGTAATCATTATTAAAAATTAGTAAATAATATTTTCTCATTTTTTAAATCATTATTCAAAATTAGTAAACAATATTTTCTCATTATTCAAAATTTGTAAACAATGTGTTTTAATATATTTTATTAGTTATTATTGTAATTATATATTCACATTACCTATGTGGCCTAAAATATGCTTTGGAATTATAAGTCCAGCCATGATTTTTTGTGAGCAGCCAATTGGATATCTCAAACAAAAAGATGTGCCAATTGTTCATCTCCTCCCATAGCAACAGGATTCCATGTAAATTAAATTTAGTTTAAACAAAAATACGATTCCCCTGTGATTTTTTTATTTCTTTTATAAATTAAAGTTGAAATGTTCAATTGGATTGTACTAAAAAGTACAGTGTATTTCTATTATTATTAAAAATAATTTTAATATTTTAAATCTAGCATTTCTTTTTAGTGTCACTGGTGAGGTGGAGAAGAATGCAGGCTAGTTTGAAGTGCCTCCAGAGAAATATAAGAAAAAGGTGTAACAGGTGAGATGGAGAAGAGTGCAAGCTATTTTAAAGTGCCTTTAGGTAAACAATTTTTATTTTGATTAGATTTTAAATTTAATGTTACCATTTTTAAAAATTAAATTTATATAAATTAATCATATTTTTTTAATATACAAAACAAATTTGTTAATGACATTTGTCTCTTGTACCTTTCTTATCCATATTAATATAAAAAACACAGGATAACAAATGCAATGCTTAACACGATGATATAGGTTGTATATTACTCAAGGGTACCACCCACATATTTTTGCTCATGGTTATCACTTTAATTTTTGTCAATATAACATAATAAACTAATTTGTAATACATGGTTATATTGGAGTTTGACATCTAATTTTTGAATTTATAAAAATGATTGTTTTTTTAATTTTGAATAAATATATATTGCTTAAAATTATTAAATTATAATATTTTTGTTCTATTATTATTATTATCTATTTATATATAAATTCTTATCCTATACCAACTACTTTAATTTTCTAGATTTAAGATCTTAAACTTATAGATTTAAGATTTTATATAAATTTAATAAACTAATTCATCTTAATCAAAAGATTAAGAATACTATACAAAACACTAGAGACTAGTAAATTGTAATAAGGTCACTCTATATGACTGTATTGTTAAAGTAAGTCATTTTTTAACATATGCCAAGTACTATACATTCATTTGCCACTTTACATTATATGAAGTTTTAGATAAGTTTTTGACTGGATTGTTAAAGTAAGTCATTTTTTAACATATGCCAAGTACTATACATTCATTTGCCACTTTACATTATATGAAGTTTTAGATAAGTTTTTTCAAGTTAAAGTCATATGGGTCAATGCTATTTGGTGTAATGGGGTCATGTTACCCAATGCTTTTTATGTAACCGATCATTTCTTATCTTAAGGATATTTTATTCATATACTAGCACAAGTTCTTTTCTATATTATAGAATTGTTTTATCCATGTAACATTGTATTAAGTATTTAAGAGCTTTGTCATTTTCTTTAGTAGTTATTAGGGTAAAGTTGTTTCCAAGTTGTTTTCAATATATTATTCATAATTAATAATAATGTGAGTTTTCATTTAATTAGAGTTAATCAACCATTCGCATTCTCATTAGAGCCCATCAACCATTTTCATTCTCAATGTTGACATAGTGATAATGATTGTGTTATCCTTGCTCATACACCAAAGAACATAAAAATAGTCTTTTTCCTTCTTTTTTTCCTCGGAAAAAATCGTAATTTTATTTCAAATAGATGAACAAAATGACATTCTGCACATGTAGTAGCATCACTAAGATCCCTACATTGTCACATATTTACTGTCCCATATTAACCTCATATCTAATGTCCCATACATACAACAAAAACTCCATACAACCCGCATATATCCTATTACATAATAGCTGTAACAGTAATGGAAGAACGTAACCATCATAATTCAACAAATGCTGAGCTGTTGCTCAATGTTGTGCCTCATTTGCATCATAAAAAGGTTTGTGATAATAGCTGAAAGTGCCCCCCGGTGAATGAATAGTAATCCTCCATGTTCCAAGTGCTAATTCCTGCTGCGTGGCCTCCTTGGAGAGCTGATCGGCCAAACCATTCCTCTCCCTGTAAACATGTGTAAATGTAATGTGGTTAAAGGACAGTTTTAACCAGATCACCTCCTCCAGGATAGGTAATAGTACCATCACATGACAATGTGTGATCTCCTTTGCCCAGTTGATAACTAACAAGGAGTCACCAAAAATCTGTAGAGATAGACATCCTTGTTCAAGTGCAAATAACATCAGCAGTTTAAGAGACATGAGTTCTGCATAGTTATTTGATCCTCTCCCCAAACCAGCCACGAGATGGAAATAATGGGTCTCAGTTTTGTAAAGGACTCCCCCCCCTCCACACACCAATTGTTGGTTTAATGAGGCACCATCAAAAAATGCCCACGGCATTGATACGTCAAGTTGTTCAACCCGCACTGGTCGATTCCTACTCACTTGGACAGGGGCCTCGTATTGATGTAAAACCGCCACCGCTTGAGCCACGACAGACTCCAGCGGAACCCTGCAATCCTGGAATATCAACTTGTTTCGGGTAATCCAAATGCCCCATGCGTAAATACACGGGAAGGCCCGAATGGAGGAGGATTTATGAAAAGACCACCACAAATGGAACGCTTCCAGAACACTCTCTCCCCTCCACCTCACTTTAAAATCCAAATATTTGCTGATATCATTCCAAACAGCCTGTGAATACCGACAATGAATAAAAAGATGAGCAATGGTCTCTTCCGCATCCCTACAAAGAGGACAGATCCCTGAACCCTGGAGAAAACGTTTTTGCAGAATGTCCCAGGTAGGAGCCTTATTTTCCAGTATAGCCCAGAAGAGTAATTTTGCTTTACCCGGACATCTTAACTTCCACAAATATTTCCACCACCACACCAATTCCCTGTTATGGACTTCCACATTCAGCTGGATATATCCATTTTTTGGTGAGTATATTCCGGAGGGATGATGATCCCAGATAAGTACATCAGCCCTATTGGTCAATCGAATATTTGTATGTCTTAATATCCGTATATAATCCTCCCAGGCCCCCTGGAATTCAAAAGAGATCTCAAGTCGTCGTGCAGAGATCCACCCCTGTTGCCAAAGAGTAGATGCTCCCGGATCCTCTATATCAGCCAGAAAATGACATCCTCTAGCAGCCAAAACAGTCCTCAATTCCACAGATAGGACATGTCCTCCCCTGCAGCCCACCCAAGGGTCCATCCCAATACGAAGGAGACGCCCATTGCCGATCCTCCACACTAATCCAGAACCGACTAAAGAGAAATGTTGCACCACCGCTTTCCAGACCACAGAACAATTTTCCCTCGACTTATTGCCCAGCCTGATCCATTCGAGAAGAGTAAGAGGGGCAATATATTTATGATATACCACTCTAGTCCAGAGACTCTGTGTATGTATAAGTCGCCACGACACTTTGGCCCCCAAGGCTTTTGCAAACAGAAAAAAATTCTTTAACCCCCATCCTCCCAATGCTTTAGGGACAGCAATTTTCTCCCATTTGACCCAGACCAATGCTCGATGCTCACTCGATCCCTTCCAAAGAAATGCAAAACACAATCTCCTGATCTGCTCCAGGACTCCTATGGGTATCCAAGCAAGAGACATCCAATACATCGGAATTGCTTCCAAGACTGATTTAACCAAGACCAGCCTCCCAGCCCGAGAGAGCCATTTATGACTCCAGCCATGAAGGCGCTGTTCTAATTTTGCTAATAACCAAGACCAATCAGCCTTCAGATAAGCATTCGGTTTCAAGTGAAAGCCAAGGTACTTTAATCCATCATCAATATCCAAAGTCCTATAAGGTAGTTTGTTAACCATTCTTTGAATCTCCTGCTCGGTTAAATTCGAGCAAATGATAGTAGATTTGTCAATATTCACCAACATACCCGCTGCAACTTGCACTAAATGGAGACCTTCAACCACCTTATCAATATCCTGTTGCGTGCCATCACAGAATATCAGAATGTCATCAACAAAAAGGAGATGTGTAATAAACAATACCTGAGAAATAGATATGCCTCGAAAGGAACCATCAGCTTTTGCATTCAGAATAAATCGGCTGAGTCCTTCAGCAACAAGGAGAAACAACTGTGGAGAGAGGGGACATCCCTGTCGTAGCCCCCTTCCCGCCTGGAAGAATGGACTAGCAGAACCATTGATCAGTACAACAAAGCTCACCGTAGTGAGGCAGGCCATAATCCATCTAATAAATTCGTAGCAGAACCCCAGATGAGTAAGAAGCATCCGGATATATATCCAGCTAACCCTATCAAAAGCTTTTGAGAGATCAATCTTAATCACAGCACCCTTCTGCTTCTGCACTTTCAGAGTGTGTAATCCTTCCTGTGTAACTCCAATGGCCTCATGAATTTGGCGACCTTCCAAGAAGCCAAATTGCTCACAAGAAATATGCTTAGACAATATATTCTTGAGTCTTCTCGCCATAACCTTAGAGATGATCTTATAGATACAATTGCAGAGAGAAATAGGTCTGAATTCATCAAAGCTGTCGGGCTTGTCCGTCTTCGGTATAAGAGCTATAAAGGTGGAGTTGAAGGGACCAAGGACAAACCCAGCCTTCCGCGATTCTTCCACCACATTCAATATCTCCTCCCCGAAGAAGTCATAGAATCCTAAGAAGAATTCTATAGGCCAGCCATCTGGCCCCGGACTCCTATCTTTATGAAAGGATTGCATTACCAGCGAGAGCTCAATCGGCGTCACCTCCTCCATCAACAGTCTATTATCTTCCTCCCCCACAAAACGAGGAAAAATCTGAGTCACCCAAATTACCTCAGCAATGGAGACTCCAGGTTGTGCAGTGAATAAATCTCCAAAATGTCGAACTCCCAACTCCGCTAATCCATCAAAGCTGGAAACCTGTTCCCCTGCTGCTGAAGATAGTTCCCAAATAGAGTTTGTGAATTTTCTCCCCTTAGCATATGCTTGAAAAAATTTAGTATTCTCATCACCGCACTGAAGCCAAATCGCCCTACTTTTCATTCTCCACAGCTCTTCTCGCTCACACAGAATCACATTCCTGCGTCTCTCCCACTCCAACAGCTCGCCTTTCTGCTGTTCATCCAGAAATCCCATGCCCAGACTATTAATAATCCTATCAATGTTCAGCTCAGCAGCCCGCAAATTCTGATCATCAATCACCCTTTTGTCATGAGCCCAGGAAGTAGTGGCCTCTTTAATGCGCTTTAGATTGTGATAAAAGTGTGCACCTGCATGCATCTGAGAATCATGTGGTCGATGAACCCATTGATCCTGAACCAGCTTAATGAAATCCTCCTCCTTCAGCCAGCTAGGATTGAATTTGAAGGGGCTCGGAGGTTTTGTCCTGCTACCTCGTAACTCCAGGAAGATGGGGCAATGGTCAGATATCCCACCTAACCCTACCCACTGTCTGACAACATCAACCCCCAGTGCCAACACTTCGGCCACCAGAAACATGTCCAGTCGTTTTTCCACCCTATGGTCCCCAGCTCTCTTATTCCTCCAAGTTGGAGATAACTTGGATGGTAAAATGTCAAGAAGATCCTTCCTGTCAAAGGCATGAATGAAATAATTTGCTAATGTATCCGGAGCAGCCCGAGGCCCCCATACTTCAGAAGACCCCAGAGTAAGATTGAAATCCCCACCCAAAATCACATCCCTGCCATAAAAAATATCCATACCTAACAAGGAGTCCCAGTAGCCCACCCTATTTAAGTAGGGCCCGTATATATTGAGAACCGTGATCATCCGACCAATCTCAGCATCCCAAACTTCCAAACCGAGACCAGAGGAGATTCCCCAAGAACAATCACATCTGCAACTCTTTACCTTCCACCCCGAGGCCAGCCCTCCAGAGCGCCCCCGAGCATCCACTCCAACAAACTTCCAACCAGGGAGCAAAGATTCTAAAGCTCATACCACATCCTCATTGCTACCCAAAGTTTCTTGCAGCAATAATACATCCGGTTGATTTAAGTCTACCAGCCTCCTAAGCGACGATTTTTTAATGGGGCTCGCCAACCCACGACAGTTGAAGGACATAAGTTTCATAAAAAACCCCCCATCCTGGGCTTTCACTGCTCTAAGTGCCCACTCAATAGAAGATTGTGTACCCATCACTAAATCCACTTTAGCCCGTTCTTGAGCTTTAGACAAATGGGATTTTCGTCCCCGACTTTCCCCCCCAACACTAGAGGCCAATGCAGGAAGTCCCTTGCCCCCCATGCCACCTTCAGGTATCTCCCTACTATGAAGAGCATATCGAATACTACAACCCTCGGAGCTGGTAGAGTGATTGGTGGAAACAATTGACGGCGTGACAATATAATCCACATCAGGCCGTAGACAATGAGCATCCGGGCTAGGAGGAGACCCATGGCTGGCCCCCCCCAAAACAATAGAGTCATCTAATAAGGAAATAGTAGGAGAAGGGGAATGAGACATACCCAAGGGATTCACAGATGAACCCCGATGAATAATGGGAAGCTCCAGTAGCAATTTTGTAGTGGCCTGAGAAGTCGGAGTCACGGAACACAAAGAATCCCCCTCATCATTTGGAGGCGCACTCCCATAATTCTCCTTTCCAATGTTCACCAAAGGTGGCAACAAATCCTCTGATCCAAGCCTCCCACAATGAACGGATGGTACCACAGAATCTAAAATCACCCCCCCGTCAATAGCTGGCCCACTCCCATTAGCCACCACCGCCTGAGAGTTCACCATCAACACTGGAACTGCATCTACATCTGCTGCTTCATCGGTCAGAGGCTTACTAGTCCGAAACGGTAATGGGCAATAGGCTACAAGATGTCCATGAGAGTGGCAGCGATGACACCTAAACGGCACACCCACATAATCCAGTATTTGAACAAAATCCCCATCCTTGGAATGAACTTTAATCTCAGCAGAAAGTCCCATCCGAATATCGATATTGACCAATATCTTAGCAACCGTGTAGATGCCAGTCTTAATATGGGAGGAATCAGAACACACATATTCACCAAGATAATTCCCAATCTCAGCAAACCGAGTTTCATTCCACATATGCATGGGAAATCCAGGGAGCTTCACCCACAGCGGTTCTTTAGCAACCTTCTCCGATTTTGAGTCGAAGAAGGGGGACCATCTTTTCAGAACAAGAGGGACTCCTAGCATCGACCAATGTCTACTTAAAACAACATTGACCTCCCCTCTGTTCATAAAGATGAAGGAAAACCAACCTTTCGTCAAGACACGGACCTCAGGGGCTGATGACACGAAGTTCTTCCACTGCTCAGCCACCCAACGCTGAAGGAAACCTCGGCCAAATCTTCTGCCCCTAACATGTCCAACCACAGGAATATGAGAGAAATCCTCTGCCTCTTCCATTGTAACATCCACCCCCAGCACTAGCAGGTCCTGTCTCTTTCGTTCTTTGACCGTCTTAACAGGGTTTTTAAGTGAGTCAGCCTTAGCAGACATCCCTGTTCGAGGCTGGGATTCGACATCAGGCAAAAAGTCTCCTCTCCCCGGGGCAGCCATCGATGCTCCACACAACACCAAGAAATAAACCAAGAATCAGCAGTATAAGCCAAAATCACCAGAATCCAGAATCCCTCAATCAGAGTTCAGAATCCCATGCTCCTGCTTCCAGTGGATAGGACCAGCCAATCGAATCAAGTAATGCAAATCACAAGATAAAAACTGAAAAGGCTGGCACATGCAAAGCTATTCAGGATCCAGGCAGAGTAATCCGAATGGAAAATGGCCTAGAAAAGGGAAATAGAGCTGGAGGTATTAATCCATTCCCAGATTAAGGTCCATTGTTGCTTTCGTCCAAGAAAATCATCCACAGATCCCTTGCCTTAATTTTCTCAGCATAATTCACATCCAATCAAAACTTCATCGACAAAAATCATCTGATCCCCTGTTATTCAGCTCACAGCCTTCAATCAATCTTGATGTTCCATGGCGATGTTCGATGATCTTGGATTCAATTACCGCACAACAGGTATCACATCCATTCTCCTGCTCGAATCCACCAGAAACTCACGGTATTCGCAGATCCTTTATATAACGAACATCATCAAGCTAAGAATCAAGCTCGCACACCGCTGGCCAAATCCAAAATCAAATGAACAAGCAGAGTAGGGTGAATCGTTGAAGACTGGTCTGCAGATTGTAGAAGTTTGTGCAACTGCTAATCATCCTCATGCCATAAGATGGTGTCAATGGAGCTCAGCTCAGTTATCAGTGGTGCTCAGTGCTCTCAGATGCACCAAACAGTGTTGTTTCTCCTCGAAGGCACCATAATTCCGCTCTGTAATATCAAATCTTGATTAAACGTACTTCTTCATACAATGAATCTTGCTCCTCCCTCCAATTCCATCGCACCTCTATATGATGATCCTTTTCAATTTAAAAAATAGTATTTTTCCTATTAGATCTTCTACATATTATAATCTCCTAATATTAACTTTATCAGTTTTTGAAACCAATCAAAGAATTTTTCAGCATTACTAACATATATATACATTAGGACTAGGAATCATAACTTCAACATGACCTTTCTAACAAAGCAAATACGAAACTATTAAAAGAGTGATATGAGGGTCGACAAAGAGTTCATCACCCTTGGATTCCTCATTCAATAAGGTACCCTTTTTAAAGAAAGTGTTATCTTTGATAGTGGGTTTACTTTTGTGTTGAATTCCCAATAATTGTGTGTGAATAAAATTGTTGCTTTACCTATAGATCTCTAAATAATCTAGGTCCCTAATCTAAATGTGAGAGGTGACACTTTCCATTAGTCTAATCTATAAACAATTTTGAGTCACCCAACACTTTAAGCTTGCTTATTCCTTTATCTGCAACTATTTTAAACATCAACCACAAGGAAAAAATTTCAACTTTGTTATTTGCACCTGTGCCAACTCCTTTAATGAAAAATAATGCAAAGAAGGAAACATGCAAGATCACCCTACTCCCACACAAGTTCCTTAATGGGCATAATCAAAGAATCCCTAGGAAATTGTAGTGTCCATCATTGTATTACTTCCCTTGCAATGCATGCATGCTAACATTGATTTGCAATTATTGACTATATAATTAATAAAGTTATGCAATTGGATCTCGTAGGGATTTGCAGGTACCATGGCTTTCTGTTGAAGGTTTACTTATAAAGTACACAAGAAAATCCTAGTGAACTATAGATGCCTCTCCTATATATAATGCTAGATATGACTTGTTGATATGCAAGGCATTTTTCAGAATGTTATGTTCCATTTCTATTTACTCTGTATATGACATGATTTTTACAGAATAAACCATTTAGTATACCTTTATAGCTAGATATCAATAATTCACTTTTCCTGAATTGAGGACCCCTGAGTTGAATTGAGAATACAAGGTAGGAAAGTGCATTTGGATTGTTATTCATATTAAGAATATCCATTGTCATGCTTCAAATATTAAATGTAACTAGAATCGTGAGTCGAACAACTATAAAGTGTAATGTTGCAAGTGCCATAAGAAAGTGCATTTGGATTGTTATTCATACTAAGAATATCCATTGTCATGCGTCAATTATTAAATGTACTTAGAATCGTGATTCGAACAACTATAAAGTGTAATGTTACAAGTGCCATTGAAAATCTCTAGAAGTCTGTCAAGAATTTTAAGGGCTCATCGAATCTTATATTTCACATTCTTTAATTTCTCTATTTGTAATGGGTGTATTTCATCTTTCTAATCTCAAGTGATGGATCTAAATCTCCACAGTTCATTATATCATAAAATTGAAGAGCATGTTGCAGGTTTTTCCGTTGTTGCCAACTATGTTGTTATGTGGATGATGCTGGTTTCTTCGGTGTCAAAATGAGTTTCACATTTCGTAGAAATCCATGCTATTTTACACTCAAAAAATGTTCTTCAAGTGTATGCATCTCTAACCAAAAATACACTGAGAGTGCTCACAAATACAAAGATTCATGACAAATCATGAGCTTCTCAAATTGCATCCCATATGATTTACATATTGATGTGGCTTATGTATTGTTTTCCTGTGTTGGAATTTGCAAAGAAAAAAAAGTTAAGGATTAGATTGAAGTGTATAGTTCAAGACCAAACAAATTTATTGCCTTATTGGAAAGTTGTCCAATAAATTCACCTTTTAAGTTACAGAAGTCACAATTAGAACCATAAGTCTAGAGTTTATGACAATATTGTTTTCATATTCGAGACATTGTCTTTATATTGGATATGTATATTATGAGCATGCATATCAAATATGCTTTATTACTGAGGGAGCAACAATTATATGATTTTCTTTTATTTTAACTTGTCAAGTATTTGTTCCAGGGTTTCTAACACAATGCTTAATCCATTTATAGCTTCATTGGGGTTTCGGTTTTATACATATGTTCTCTTGGATATGGAATTTTGTGTTCAAAACATGTTGATGTACATTTTGATTTTTGTAGCTATTAAC
This sequence comes from Larix kaempferi, assembly GCA_027924585.1. Taxonomy (NCBI): domain Eukaryota; kingdom Viridiplantae; phylum Streptophyta; class Pinopsida; order Pinales; family Pinaceae; genus Larix; species Larix kaempferi. Next base: position 9,791,689 of record BSBM01000252.1, read on the forward strand.
TTGGCATGCATGTTCAAATGTTAATGGTATTGACTAACTTGTTTTTTTGAGTTATATTTTTTAAACCTGAAAGACAGGGACTAAGCTGCACGCAACTCTTGTTTATTTATAAAAACAGAAAATGAAAAATGTATGTAGATTATATTCCTTTTTTAGAAGGAAAAGTTTAAAGCATAATACAAATATTTGGTTTTATAAAGTTGAGAGAGCTGCTTAAGACTTTCAAATGTAAAGAATTGAGTGATCAATTTAAATATATAGTAATTAATTTAAATATAATAGAATTGCTTAATCAATTTAAGTATAATAAATTAGGCAGCTCGATGTATAAGTATAGGGATTCTTTAGATTTGAATTTTTATGTTGTAATGAAAACCATAAGTAATACTCCTTTTAACGAATTAGTTAGAATGCTATATATTTGATTTTATTTATTATAATTTTTTAATATTTTAATTAATGTTTGGAATGTTCTTTTATAAGAAAAATAATGATGAATATGTAAAGTTTATTAATTTATTATAAGCTTTAAATTATGGACCTATATCATAAAGACTTGATGGATGAAATGAGGATGCGATGATTTGGTTAATTAACTTAATTATAGGGATATATTTCTCTAAGTTGAGTTACAAGGTTTTATTGAAGTAGGTATTATAGAGGAGTGTGTGGTAGATTTGGAAGTACAAATGCCCATTAAAATCCATAAAGTTTATTTGGCTATTTCTCAATAACAAGGTGCTTACTTGTGATAACTTGCAAAAATGAAACAAAAGTGGGCTCGGATGGTGTTCACTCTACAAAGTACATGATGAAGATATTAATAACCAACTCATTTTTTGTCCAAATTGGTTTGGAAGGAATTAGATATATTTATAGGCTCAAGTAAATTTTGGAATGGTGGCACAATTGAAGAATGTCTAAAAAAATTGGGATGGAAATTTAGGTGTGAAGATGTTTCATGCACCTTCACTCATTGTTGATTGGGGAGTACAATTAGCTAGGAATTTGAGAGTATTTGAGGACCAATAGATAATCTCCTTGCAATGTGTTTCACCATAAAAAATATTATAAATAGCTTTGTGCGATGTAATCTAGTTATGAATCCAAGGGATTTTGTTGTAGAGGCAATAGACAAGTCCGGGGCATGGTTGTATTTTTATGGCACTGCCTAAGGGACCCCTCTATTTTGTGGAGTTGGTGGAACAATAAACTTATCAGACCATCACTAGTTAAGATTCAAAGCCAATATAAGTATAAAGGATCCAATAATTATGCTAAGTTGATGCCTGTGAAGTTCACTCTCAAACTTGCCTGGGATTGTGGTGCTCGAAGGGTACAGGTATTTGATGACTCACAAGTTGTTATGAAATGGATGACAAGAGAGTTCATATGTGAAAACTTCATATTATGACTTGTTCTTGATGACATTATGACTTTAAAAGGTTTTTTTCATAACATTTTGTTCCAATATGTTTATAGAGAAATGAATTCACAAGATGACAAGCTATCCTAAGAAGGATTAATAATGACTTTAGGTCACTGTCAGATATGGGAGGAGTGAGATGGCCATATAACATATTTTCCCCATATTATAGCCTATTAACGTGTATCTGCTAGGTCCTTGTTATGTGTCTACATGGTACTTTATTCATGCTATATATAATGAACAATATGTATTAAGGTAATATAATATTTGACTATATATGAAGTCAGAAAGTTACAATATGAATTTTCATGTTTAGGAATGGTTGTTTCTAATAAAGTATCATATTATGAAATCTATGAGAGATATATGACTGTTATTAACATTGTCTTTTTGGTCGAAGCTATTGGATCCATCTGCGAGAGAGGTATACCATTCCTCTTGGACTGTTGGTTAATGCTTAACAAGCATCTACTAAATGTAAATTTTTTATATATTAATGAATTGTAATTTTTTTTCCAAAACAAAAAAGCCAAAGAAAAAATAATGCATCAAATAAAAGTTCAAAATATTAAAGTAAATCATCCAATGTCAATCTTCTATCATGCATTGACTTACAATGTAATGATTATATGAACATCAAATATATATGTATTATAATATATTTTTAGTTGTCTACGTATATATTATTGTTTAAAGTTATTAAACATCTTATATATATTTGTATGTATGTATTATAATATTTTTTTAGTGATCTACTTATATACTAATGTTTAAAATACTTTAACTAAAATTGAAATATTTAATTGTATATATTATTATATGTTTTTTTTAATCAATCCACTAACATTTTTTTATAATCAAAATTAACTGCAATCCACTAACATGACAAGCTAAATCAACTTTGGTTTCTATCATCTTATTTATTTATATTTAACATTTTAAATTTTCTTTCACTCTTAAAGTTTTCAACTTCCAATTTGGTTATTTAGCTTTGTTTTACACATTCCAACCTTTCAACTTTATTTAATGCATTGCATCTGTCTTTTACATTTTTTTCTGTCACAGTCTTTTCTTATCGTACTTAGAGTGCACTCCCGTTCTCATTATTTTGCACTATTTTTTGTCTCTAACATCATTCACATACTTCATCCATGATTATTTCAAGCTTTCTTCCTCCTAATCAAAACTACACGGTATATTATCTATTTCCATGCATCCACATCCTATCATGTCCAAGACAATAGTTTCACTCTTTCCTTGTCAATTTGTTTTATACATTTTTCTATGATACTTCAACTTGTCACATTTTTCTATCATACACCACCTACGCCCTTTATTGGACATTTCTTGAATGCTTTTACATTACCAAGGTTATTTTTTAAATGTTTAAGTGTTTTACATTTATTTATAGTGATTTATGAATTCAACTTCAATATTGTCAATCTACTTTAAAATGGAGAGACACTAAATTCTACTAAAAACACATTCTTTTTAGGGTATATGCACATTAAGATTTGAACTTAAGTCCGCAATGCCCCATCTTAACCTACTTCTGTGGACAATTGTTAAACTTTATCAAAATACATATCATTTTTATGATTTATGTCTATTAAAATTAAAATTTAATTTTTGTATATAAAAATGCATCAAGTCAACCATCAAACCTTCTTAATTTAAAAAAAAAACATTTCAAATAAATTAAAATCTATAATATATAAATGCAATTCATAATTTGTCGATATCATATTTATATAATATATTAATACAATTCATAATCTCTTTCTTCCTTATAACTACCTAAAAAAATCTCAAATAAACTCTTTTGAAAAAAAACTTAATTTCTCAATTTATCGACATCATAATTATATAATATATAAATATAATACATAATCTCTTTCTTCTTTATAACTACCTACAAACTCAAATTAACTCTTGTGAAAAGAAAACTTGATTCCTCAAAATTACTTAAAAATCAAGTTTGAAGATCATCACCTACCATAACTCATCTTGACATCTATAGAATCTTATGACTTTTGAGTTGAAAACCATAAAATGTTCACCACATGTCAATAGCCACTAATTAAGCTCAAAATAATAACCACATGCCAATCCCAGTGGCCACTAAGAATCAAGGGTGATGTGTGTATGAACCACTTGTAACTATGACAAGTGACAAAAAAATATACTAGAGATAAGTGGAACACAATTGTCATGATAAGCAATTGATCAAGAAAAGTTGTATGGGTTGTCTTCCTGCTTTTTGGGTATGGACCAAAAAAGAAAGCCTCCACTTCCAACATTAAGAAAGAGCTAAAGGAAATATTAATAAAGTCTTTAATTATATAATATCAATGGGAGTTGATTTTTTAACTCTAGAATTCAACTAATAAATTAAATAAATAAACATCAAAGATCTTATTTCATTGGAAGTAGTTGTCACACATTAGTTCTATCTTTGTATTCAAGATCTTGCTTTACTTTTTCCAAAACATGAGCTTAAAATAAATTATAAGCACCATCGCAACCCAGAATTAAAATTAATATAATGGTTTTTCAAAGTTTGTAATAGCTTTGAAATTGCAATCTTTTTGGAAGGGGCCAACATAGTTTTGTCGCTTATTGGCATATTTGATGGTACTTCACATTTTGGCGAATGGGGGTTGAGACACCACCTAGGTTGTACGAAGTATCTAATTCATTGATATGGACCCTTCATTCCACACCACTTTTTTTTCGAGTTACTTTCTTAGTGTTTTGGTTAAGCTCCCCACGAAACTTCTTGTCTAAGAAATGTAGAGTAGTCAAATCCCATAAAACTTGTTGGTGAAGGAACATGGTTAGAAGTCTTAACCATGGTTGGTTCATTACGAGTACATGTTTTTATGATGGGTTAAAGAGGTTATTTTATGAATTTTTAATTATTAGATATTTTGTTTTATAAAAGTCATAATGGTTTTTAAGATATTCAACAAATTATCTTTCAAATTTTAAAATATAATTTTATTAATTTGAAATGCTATTTATACGTATTTGTGTTTATGATTTAAAATCTCTATGCTTATATTTATTCTTAGTTTTATATCTGTATCGATTATTTTTTGATAAAAATAATATAAAATTTTATTAATTTGATAATCATAACATAAAGTAAAAATAAATGCTACTTATACGTGTGTATGATTTAAGATTTTTATGCTTTAGTGATATATTTATTCTTAATTTTATATTCTTATCACATTTATACTGAAAGACGCAATGTGTACTTTACAATTCAATATCGATGAGATGTGTAACGTTAATAAATGAAAAAAAAGAAATGTTGAGCTCTATAACAATGAATGTAAACAAAACCCAGCATAATAATAATAAAATAAACCAACATAGATTCATCTTAACCCCAAACTTTAAGCGTTGAGAAGTTTGTGTTGTGAATTTTTGTATCTCGTTTGGTGCTTAATAGATTTAATGTTAAGATGGATCTATGCTAGTGAGAGCCCAACTATATTCTTGTCTATATTACCCTTCAACTTTATATATTTCAACATGTGTATATTTTCTCGACAATCACTAATTTTATTTTATGGGAATGCTTATAGAAACATTATTTTAAATATTAGACTACATAACACATACTTTCTTTTGCTTAGATGTTAGGACTAAGGGATACCTATCCAACAAGATTCACCTAATATTTACTACTTACCTCATCACTTTTTAACATATTAGTGCAATTGAAGGTGCTACACCCCTAGTTGTCCAAAATCTCGCGCTTTGTAGACTAAGTGCAACAGTTTGAGACACATCAGTTAAAACAAAGACACACTACAAAACAAAAATGCTCAATAACTCACAGACAAAAAATAGAACTAGGTCACACAATCATAGGGGGTTATGATACTCAATCTCATTCACCAGGATACAAATAAATTAAGATCTCATCACTCTCCTAAGTTTCGATGGTTGACTCTCTAGAACATTATCTCTTAGGTTTTGGTTTGTTCTTTCTAGTTGCTACTGACTATACTATCTTGAAAACCTTCATTTTTATCCTTTTATTTGTTGACTAGCTGACATTTCTAACTCTTTGGCTTACATTGCAACCTTTTGTCTTCCCTAGCACTTCAAAGCTACATATGTCATTTCACTTTCCAATGTGTCTCTTTAGATTTCATTTGTTGGGTTCCCCTATCATGCATGGTCTCACGTTGCTCACAACAAGCACTCACGGTCATGTCATTCCTATGTGCGCTTCTTCTCAAATGCACCTAGGTCATACCTAACATGCCTAACTTCTACCACATGCACTCCTTGGTTGCACATTCTACTTCTGTACACTCCCTTGAATGTCATGTTCTCTCCTGGGATGCGCAATCTACTTGTGCATGCTCCTCTAACTATCATGTACTTTCTTTCTTTGCACCTAAACTATTTCTTACTCTTTTCTCCCATCGTGACCATGCCACAACTTTTATTGTGCTTATTTGTGTTACCTTTTCTATATGATGCTCACTTATGTCATACTTGCCTAACACACATTTTGAACTTAATTCTTTCAAGGATGCTCCTACATCACATACCATTAACAAACCATAACAAAATGAAAACTCTCACATATTGTTCAATAATCAAGGAACCTCAACCATGCTCATTTGAGAGCAACTAATGTTCAAATACATAATCTTATCTTCCAAGGAAAACCTCATGGGGAAACTCCCAAGAACTTCCTCGCATCTTCTGAGTGATACCTAGTGTAAGCTCATCGTTGTTAATTATGTCACTTGATTCGATATGGACATCATATGAGATATGCAACAAACACAATCACCTAAGACGTCAACTCGAAAAACCTTTTACACAAATATCAAAACATTCAACTACTCAAACTAAATTACAATTTTCAATCATATAAAAACCAAAATATAAAAAATTATAAGTTACTTTTGTGAGATCCCCTCTTCTCCAAAATATCAAGATAGGAGGCAATTCAATCACTAAGCACAATAACCATAACCGTTCATAACTCAACTGCACAAACCTCAACCAAATTAAAAGTAAAACATCCAACATCAACCTTGAAAGAATAGGCTCAACCGATTAAACTATCCACTTAACTCTTAAAATATATATATATATATATACACGATTCTCTCGATGATCTTCCTGGGATAAACCATTTTGCTCTGTTTTTTCTTTTCCAAACTGAAGGCCGTGTTTGTTTTTAGCATCGATCCATTTGTTGTCAAACTGCTTTTTAAACCCTAACCCCTGACAAGCATAAACGAGTGACGATGCCACACCCATGTGTTCCCCACTCATTCTCATAGGGGGCCACTTTTTCTTTATCCACTTTATTTTATTTTATTTTAAGCCCCTCCGCCATGAACCTTCCACCTCTTTTATGCATGTGAAAGAGAAAGGAAAAGAATATAAAGTGATAGAGACCAAAGGCAAAGGCAAGGCAAGGCAAGGCAAGGCCAGGAATGGATTTAAGAGCCACTCAAGCCGTCCATACATTTGTGCTCTAAAATTCCATTTCTTCGCCAATGACCTTATAACTCCTCTTTGGTCATTCATTTTCCAAGTGCCCTGGAATACGGGGTATTTATTTCAGCAAAGGCCATTATTGCTTGCAATTCCTCCGTGATAATAATGGAAGCCGAGTTCTGGACTTCTCGCATGACCGCTGCTAAGCGCCAAGCTGCGTTGAACTCAGGTACTTCAATTTGTCTCCGCTAAATTGTCGAATTTTTCTTTAATTTTTTTCCCCTGTGCCTCGCATTTTGCAAGTTTTCTCAGGAATTCTGAAGGTTTTTTGGTGAAGTGGAGAAATTAAAGGAATTTTCTGTAAGCAGTGGAGGATTTTTACTATGATTTGGGGAACCGAGGGAATTTATACAAGGAGTTGAGAAAATAGAGGAATTTTCTAGAAAGTCTGGAAAGTTTTCTGTTTTGATTGTAGGTTATGCTAAGTCAACTTTTAAGAAAGAATCTCTGCAGTACAGCGGCTTATTTTGAGATAAATGTTCATGAATTTAGGGAAGATGCTCTGTTGAGTACACATGATTATTTTGAGCTAATTTTTCATGAACTAAATGAAGAATGTTTGTTGAGTCAACTGATTATTTTAAACTAAGTTTTCATGAATTTAAGAAAAAAAATCTCTGTTCAGCACTTTTGATTATTTTGGGATTTTCATGAATTCAAGAAAGAATCTCTGTTGAGTACAGCTGATTCTTTTAGTTATAATTTTCATGAATCTTTGTTGAATAAAGCTGATTATTCTGAGATAAATTTTCATGAATCTAAGGAATAATCTCCGTTGAGTACAGCCGATTCCTTTAGTTATAATTCTCAGGAGCTGAAAGAAAAATCTCTGTTGAATAAAGCTGATTATTTTGAGATAAATTTTCATGATTTTAAGAAATAATCTCCGTTGAGCACGGCTAATTATTTTGAGATAAATTTTCATGAACTTTAAGAGAAGTCTTTGTTGAGTACAGTTGGTTATTTTGAGATAAATTCCAGTGAACTTAAGGAAATATCTCTGTTGATTACAGCTGATTACTCTGAGATAATTTATTTATGAATTTACTGAAGAATCTCAGCTGATTATTTTCATGAATTTAATGAAAAATCTCTGTTCACTACAGCTGATTATTTTGTGAAGAAAATAATGAACATTTCGGGATAAATTCAATGGAAGTTTAAAGAATATTCCGGGAGGATTGGAAAATCTTATGTTTTGTTTGTCGGCTATGATAAGTAAAATTCAAGGAAGAAGATCTGTTGAGTGTTGCTGGTTATTTGGAGATAATAAATGAACATTTCATTTTATTAATTGTACTCAGAGCTGGTTGTATCAAGTTAAGTATTGGTAAAAGACTTTGTTACTGAATGCTAGCATACAGTATAATAAATTTTTGTAAAATTTATGATTTATTAGTTTTTTTCCAAGGAAAAAATCAATGTATTGATATTTCAAGAAGAAATCAAATACACGTAGTCTGTCTTGTTGACTTAAAGACAAAGCAAGACTGTCCCTTACTTCTTTCTGTACCATGACCAAAACATATGCAATAAAATGTCTTGGACAGGCTACCTTCCACTTGCTCATGTGCCAGGATCGAGACAAAGACAGCCATCCACTCTAAATTGAGCTAACACCTTACAAGACAAAACCTTCTCAAACATAACAGGAACAAGTGCTTCTGCTTGGCAACTTCTAAGTTCTGGAGTTTATAACTGAAGCTTCGTTGGCTATATTTTGTCATCAAGGCAAAACATTATTTTTTATTCTCTCACAGATGGTTATGTTAAGTTGAATCTTATTACAAGTGAATATTTCCACAGCTGCTTACGTTAAGTTAAGCTTCGTTATTGTTGTTAATGTGAGCAAAGTTAAGATAAATTTTGGTTCAAGTCATTGTTAGTGAATGATATCCCAGCTGGATATGTTGAGCTAAATTTCTCCAAAGTCAGTGTTAGGAAATGCCCTCACAGTTGGTGATGTAATGCTACATTTCAGTAGAAACTCATTTGTTAGGGAATGTTTTATTTTTATGATTGTTTATGTTCTCTAAACAATTCACGGTTTACTTACATAGCAGGCTTTGGCAATTTAAACTTGAGTGATAGAGAATCAAATGAATTATCTGTCATGCGTCACCACTAGCTTAATCAGCTTCAGAACAGCTTTATGTATAAAAGCTCCGTTCATGCTAGAGTTTATCTTCCTCTTCCATTTAGTTCATTTATTTTAGTGTTGACTAAATGATTCACGGTATCTGTCCCCATCTGGTTATAGTAAATTAAAATTTAAAATTAGGTGTTTTTTATGACCTATTCATCATCAGTACATCTTTTTAAGCTTATTTTTGCATCATACCTGTTACCTCTACTGCATCTCAAAGAGATCTCCTTATCTGAGCATTCTGTTAATAACTGAGATCTTAGTGGGCATATCTATTCAGCTGAAAATGTGATACTCAATTTAAGTAAATTTTTACACTGGTGTTGTTGTAAGCCTCAAGGATTTAAGGCAGTTTCCCTTTTCCATTTGAATGAAGCAAACTTATCTATACCACGAATAATTGGTAATTTTGCCCCTTGTACTTAGATGATGAATCTGGACTCGAGACCCTTGTGCAAGGATGCTCTCTTGTCACTTAGGAACTCCATTTGCCCTAGGTTTGCAGCTTTGCATCATGTAAATTCTTATAACTAAATGGGCTCTTTTTTATGTGAATACAGATCAATACTTTTGCCTGGACGATTTGGAGGGAGATGATACACGCATAGACTTCCTTTGCCCATTTTGCTACGTGGATTTTGATATAGCATCCCTCTGTTGCCATCTTGAAGAGGAACACTGCCTTGATACTACAGTTGCGGTATGCAGATAACTAAGTCATTGCTTTTCCTTCTTTACGGGTGTCATTCTTTATCTAGTTAGAATATAAGGACCAAAACACTAGCTGCAAGACCACCAACAGTTTTAGCTTTCTAGCTCTTAGGCACTGACTCTAGTGTGTTTTTTTCCTTTTTATTCCTTGATATAATCTGATGGAAAATTCATGCAGCCTATGGAAGTTGTCTTTATCTGAGAGAATTATGATCCTTCATTCAAATCATGAATCAGCATTTAGAATTTGCTACCTTTTTCTTATTTTAGAGTGGATAATGCAAAGATAAGGGTGTAAATGATATATGAAGTAGATACGTGGTTCTTCCTTTCCTTTCAGCTCTGTGAGTCTGTTTCTATTCAGGTGCATATTTCTTTTTGGAAGTGCTTCTGGAAACACGCCCAAGGACTGCACTATTTGACATGAACTTCTTTCAACTTAGATGCCAGGTCTGTGTGGTATCTATTCTGTCAAATTTTCCCAGGACTTGCACCCAGCCTCATCCTTTTTTAGCATGTCATTTTAGTGGGGCATACCACAACAAGAATGGGACCCTGGTGGATGGCTTGTTGGTCCTTCAACCTCACCAATGAACCAAGGTCCTGTTGGCCAGATGCATCTTTTCCTTATTCGTGCACATTACTTGTAAGCTTTGAAACTGTACTTCATTTGGTTTCACTTTCAAGTTCTGACCATTCAGTCAGTGCAAACTGTTTAGATTGATTCCTCATACTGTGTCTAACTCTAATGTAGAAGAGAGACCTTTCTCAATGATTGCAGTGCTTTATCTAGCTTCCTTAGATGGAGCCACTTTTCATATAAAAGTAATGGTAATCTCTTCTTCAAGCCTATGATCATCCTGTATTTTCCTAGATGTGGGTGAGCTCAAACACAGGGTTTTCTTTGGGTGCTTGGCACGTGCAAATATTTGAAGATGAGGACTGTCCCCCCCATTCATTCCGTCTTTCATGTCTGAGTAAGCCTTGTCTATTAACATATAAGAATATCAATGCAGGAAGAAGATAAAGATTGTAATAGTAGCAATGCACTAAACATTTTGTTATATGCAATTACAGCTTGTGCAATGCTACAATATGCTCTAGTAGAGTCATTTGCCCATTTTGACCAATGTTGTCATTTTTAATGAGGCAATATATTTTTATCTTTTCTGAATCTAATTGATTTGTTTTATGGTGCAGGCATGCCCTGTCTGTGCGGCTAATGTTGGGAATGATATTGTGGGGCATATTACATCTCAGCACAGTCATTTGTTTAAGATATCCTGTACTTTTAATTATACAAAGTTAGTAAAATATGTATTTTACTGTTTACATTGTTTGGTTTGGACCTAGACAAATTCAGATTTATTTTTGGGTGTAATTTATTTAGTGTTGACTGTTGGTAGATTTTTTTTGGTTATCTCTGTCTCCATTTGCTATTAAGATGGCAGGTTCTGGTCAAAATGTTCGAGAGTAGTTTGAAAATATGCTTTTCCTTTAATTTGTTCCTTAACCACAAGGCACGGACAGCGCAGAAGGAAATATCTTAGAGGTAGGATACAATCTAATTCGGCTCCAGGTAGGGAGCGGCTGCATTCTTCTGTAGTTGGAGGTTCCTCGCGCTTGGGAGGCTTCTCCTCTAATGATGCACCAGATCCTCTACTTTCATCTCTCATTTATGGGTTGCCAATTATTGAATCCCATGAACAAGAGAAAACAGCTTCCTCTACTGATGATATTTCAGCAAAGAACAATTCAGATTCAGAGGATGTAATCAGGTATCCTACACTTCTTTTTCTTTAATATTGTAAGAAATTCTGGGACTCTACTGATGCACTTTATTAGTCCTGTTTTTTTGGATTTGCTCATCGTTTATTAATATAAGCTCTGCAGTCCTTTGCTCCCTGTATTGTTCGTTCATTATTGCTGTAAAAAAGGGATTTTTTCATGGCAATACATTATTGCACATTGTCAATCTTATCCTGCACCTGCCAAACTAAGGAGTTTCTCATCCTCTTCTTTGCTCCCTATGCCTTTTATTGCTGTAACAAAGGGATATTTTCATGGCAATACATTATTGCACATTGTTAACCTTATCCTGCATATGCCAAACTAAGGAGCTTCTCATCCTCTGATCACAAAATGGCATTGAATGTTCTTTCTCAAATGCACCCCACCAAGGATTTCAATTGTCTGTGCAATTACTAAATGGTATAATCATCTTAATTATCTAATATCCTTCCTAAGGGGAGCACACCAATTTATCATCTGGAAATAGTACTGGTCAACTGATGTATAATGTTATGTTCCTTTCCTCAAAATATTTCTTTTTCAATTGCTGTTACTTAATATATTATATTGCTTAAGGAAGTGCTTATATATCTACACAGGAATGTGTTTATAATTAAATGAATGAAATTCCTAGACTAGTGTTAAGGATGGATGTGGAGGATTTAGTTTGTAAGTATCAGGTACTGGAGATGCCTTTTGTAGATTAAAGAGCAAGAAAACCATGCCATCAATTGCAGAGTTCCATTTGAACCCTGAGTCTCGCCAGCTCAGAATCAAAATAAAAAGGAGCCAGGACCCTCTTCTTCTGTTGTTACCTGTTGTAGAATTTACACTTACATCATCTGAAAAGCAATGCAAACTCGTTGTCTGTGGATTAATGGAAACTTAGAAAGGATTCACCCCATAATTATATTTTTATAAATTATAAATTACATCGTTTAGGTTTACCCATGTATGGATATTAACCACAAATTTGCAGGATGGATGATAAATTCCCTAATTTATACAATATACTATGTTCTTTCATCATTCTGTCATTGACTTTAACTGTATATAGTATATACGTCATTAGGGTTACCTTTTTATGGGTATGTATTATTTACCTTCCCAATTTTACCTTCTGTCACTTGCAGTATCGGATAAACCTATACATCTAGTTTTTAAGAAGCAAAACGCATGAAGTTGGCCTTTGAGGAATGTCTGTTTAAGTTTTTATTTTTTCTTGTTTTGCACAACTTGAGACTTTTGTCCTCTCCTAAAAACAAAGAGCTTAGTTTAATAGTTATCCACTAATAAGTTACTTTTGAGATCCTTATCAAGAACGAAAGCACAGACAATGAATATAGTCCATTCTGTCTCATATTAAAGTCTCAACAAAGTTGTGAGAAGTAAATCAAAACCATATATTTATTTGTCTCAATTTAACAGTCGGTACAAAGTGGTCCTGCCCCCTAGTTTGGTTGTCTGAGTATAGCATTATAGTTTGGCCTTGTATTTGTGATGCTGTAGGGATGAAGTGCATCTGCAAAATTTTTCAACTTCTTGTATAGTTTTTCTTTATTATTTCATATTTAACACATGTCCTACAGATTGAAGAGCAAATATCAGCTGTAAAAGCTTGGGAACTGGCTCGGTGATTTCCTGATCTAAAGTAGCAGATACTCATTTTTATTTTTACGTGATGGGTAATAAACATGAATAGCATCATTTGATTGAAGTTTAGAATAGTCTATTTCTTATGTTTAAGACTTTAAGTCGCTTGTACAGTATCCTTGAAACTTAGGCAGTGTATATTTTTGTCTGTTTCCTTGTTGCCTTCTTCAGGAATTAATAGCTTAAAGCAACTTGTTTAGCGGGCATGTAATTTCTACCTTTGGAAGAGCTGAGCCGAACTCTTTTCCTTGTTTTCTCTCAAGGATTTTGGGTACCTCTTCTTTCTTCCTCTTTTTCTGATTTTTTGATTCTGATGATTACGTGCTATAGCATTGATGTATCAGTTGATATTTTGGCTTATTCTCGTGTCTTCTTCCTTCTGATTAAACTATCTTTATCAAATCTCAACAGGTAATGTAGTGAATGAACTTGCTGCCAGTTCAACATTAAAATTTAGGATTATGAGTTATGTTGTGTTTAGAATGAGCATTTTCTTTGTTGAAGCTGAACTTGATTTTTTCTAGTATTAACTTCTGATAGCTTTAGGGTTCTTGAATACCAAATGACATGTTAATTTTGTGCTCAAGATTGCAAACGTTGTGGGTGGATGCTATTGTCTATGAAAAGAGAAGGTAAAACATGTTAATTTCTAGCTTTAAATATCCTGTTTAGCGCGTGGCCTCTGTTATTCATTTTAATTGGGACAGTTGTCTGCAGTCAATCAACAAAATTTCTGCATCGTTTGTTAGTGAAACAAAAGGGCATTCCACATTTCTTAATGGAAGAGGCCATTCTTCATTTCCTCTAGATTGAACTATGACCACATTTTTGAGTAAAGGTGAAGATTATTTCGATGGCAGACAATTTCTAGATATCATATTTATATTACATCATGATATGCCAGTAATTCTCAAAATAAACACCATCTTGGGAAAATTAGAAGTTGCAATAACAATGGAAGTCTTAATCTTGATATTAAATAGCGGTGACATCCATAGAGGAAATGTAATTTCAATAATAAAAAATGGCCAAGTTGCAAATGCTGTACTCATCATTCAACCCACAACATGACTTAAAAACTATATATAGATTTTCTTGTGGTCATAAAAGAGGAGAACTTCAGCTGATAAATAGTTTCCTCCATATAACTATCAAACAATCACCTAACATCTTATACTTGGTTTTTCTTTTTCTTCCAAGCCAGAAGTGTATTTCAGCTATTTTCTTGTCTCTAACAAAGTCATCTATTTTTCTTGAAGTTGGAATGCATATCTTGTTATATATCATGTTTCTTCTGCTTTTCCTTTTTAACTTTTCAAATTTTCCGTTTTTCATAGATTTTCTCTATGCTCATCCCCTATATTTTCAGAGGATGTAAAGAGCAAAATAGGAGAGAACAATCAAATGGCCTTCAGCTTGATAGTATCAGAAGAGTTTGCTATTTTAAAAGAATTCTGGTTATTTGGGTATCACAAATCAACTGTCATTTTCAATTTGCAAACCCTTATGCATTGATCATCTCAGGAGGATGAGCATAGTCTAAAGTTAAACCATTATCATCTTATCAAATTATATAGCTTTTGTTCCTTATTCGTTACCCTCATAAATTCAAATACCAGTTCAGTACCTCATTTCTAGGCAGTAGAAAGTATTTGGAATGCAGGTATGTGCTGAATTTCATTGTTATACTAATTGTTAAGTAGTAAATGTTGTGTTTGTCAGAATCATGGATGACTTTTTTTGTCTTGAAAAGTGTCCAATTAATAATTTACGCTAATAAAGATATATGTTCCCATACTTCTGGTTTAGTCATGGCTGATTGCACTGTAGAGTTTTTGATCAAATATATATAATTTGATTGGGAAAAAAACTCTGGAGTTCTGCCATTCTTGTTCTTTAGAATTGAAACTTTTTTCCTGATTCATGAATTGTGAAAACCAACATAAAAAAGTTTTACTGCAGACTGTTGTAGCTCCAATTTGAAATTATTAATGAAAAAAATTGACTTTGGTGTGATGTTTCAAGACATTACGTTCTATAGTTTTCCAACTGTGATTTGTGTTGTGAGGCTTTTCAGTGTTCTAATAATGGCCTTTCCATTCTTTTCATTGCTGCAGTGCCAATTCTTCTGTCAGTGAAGAGGAATCAAAGCGTATGTTTGAAGAAGGGCTGCAACGAGCTCAATTTGTGCAACAACTTGTTTTGTCTACTATATTACCTGATGAATTTTAGGCTTTAGTGGGGGAGACACTGGGAATTTTCCTCCTGATTTTCATGATCACAGCACTAACAAGCAGTGCAGAAAAGTCCATTGCACATCAATGGGCTGTTCTTGGATTGGAGTGTAAGAGCCTGACCAGAATCATGTGTTGGTTCTGGTATAATAGGTGAAAAAGGCTTAGGTTGCTTCTGCTGACCTAAAGTCCTTACATTTCAGAGGAATTACAAAGTTTACTGCCATATGGTGGTTATGGGCGTTAGATTCTACCAGATGTAGCTACTGGGTAGATTTAACGATCTCCAAGCTTTGCACAATGTAAAGCATGTTAAAAAAAATCAGATGCAACTCTCAAGCATATTTGGTCCTTATTTATAGTATTTGTAAAAATGCTGTTCTTGTCAGATTATAGTTTTCATTCAGCAATGATGTTCCAGAGCATTTGTTGTGTGGATGTCAAATTGACTTTCTTGTCTCATGTCAATATCTTTTTACTGTGTGCGTATGTCCTAAACTTAATATTGTTGTCTTGCTTCCTCAGTAGCACAAACATATGGGTATATCTTTTTCTGTTGAAAGATGGGAAAAGCCCACAGTATAATGAAGTTCATCAAAGGTAGGCTTTGCCTGTATACATTCACTACAATAGATCATTTTTATAGAAATTGGATACTCCATTGACATAAAGAGTTTACTACCATTTTTATTCCTCATTTGATCATGTAAGAAGACATGTTTCCCCTGACATGAAACATTCATTTTCTACAGGAAGCACTTTCATATCACTTTTTCGCATTTATCTTGTCGAGCAGAAGAATGCAAGTCTCTTTAATGTGTGATTTTAAGCTGTTTCTCCAGCTTTTTAAGGTTATAATTTTAGATTAATTTTCTGTATGTATACAAATTTTCAGAATTCCATAGGTTATTTGCCTGCACAATTATACATAGCATAGACAGAAAAGGTTCTTCCCTTGCAAAAAATTTAACAGCAGGCCGTTTATACTGCCTATCCCATCGTACATATTGTTTAGATTCACCAAAAAATTACACGGTCTTTCCATACTTTTTCTTGACTAAACATATGTAACTGATATCCTAATTTATCAGGACTATATTACACGGTCTTTCCATACTTTTTCTTGACTAAACATATGTAACTGATATCCTAATTTATCAGGACTATATGTAACTGATATCCTAATTACACGGTCTTTCCATACTTTTTCTTGACTAAACATATGTAACTGATATCCTAATTTATCAGGACTATATTAGCGTCTAACCCATTCGATTATTTTTTTGCTTGTTTTAAGATCACATTATGGATAAGATCCAACAAAAAGACCAATTCTTATTAGACTGACTGATATCTTGACATAATGATTCCCTGCATCTTTGCAAGAGTGCTTTCAAGGATCTGCTGCAACCTTCCAGTGCTACGCTCCTGGTGTTTTCTTGCCATTTGTCCCTTCCGTCCCATGACTACACCTATAACCCATCTCAACTCTGATGTCATTCTTAAAAGAGAAATTATGTTTGATATTTTTCAATTTCTCCCGCACCTCTGACCTCAGCATTGCTGTATCTCGTGCTGTAAGCCATGAAGACTTGGGTGATTGAGCAAATTAAGAATCTCATATATTAAAAAAAATCCTAAATCCTTCTAGATTCCAATTTCTAGGCTCATGAATCTATTTCTAGGCTCATGAATCTATTTCTAGGCTCACACAAGGGGGTGCTTCTTCAAGCTCCATCATTGGGATTCTTTCTAGGTTTCTTAGCTTCCCTCTTCTTTAATCCTCACCTCCTACCAAGTTGAATCTAGGTTAGGTTTCATATCTTTCCTCTTTTCTTTACCCCCACCTCCTCTTAACAACTCGGGTTACACAAATGTGGAAAGAAATACATAAGAATGACAACAGAGAAGAAAAAATTAGATTTATACACATTCATTGTTAGGTGATGCAATATCTCATCAAAGCAAGAAGAAGAGTAAATTATGTAACTTCCAAATGCTTAACCATTTAACTACTACAATAAATAAATCATTATCACATCAAATTTATTCCTAAGATTTTATTTTACTACATGTAAGTTAAGTTCTAATTATGACCACTATCTCTAACATCCCTTCATAATGGTCATTTTACATGCTTGTTCAACTACATATAAACACAAGCTTTGTTCAACAAGATATCTATTGTCCACTCCAAAGAAAAGATCATTAAATAACGATTTGACCATTGACTCATCACACGAGAGCCAATGGTCATTGAAATGTCAGTTTTTCCTCCCTCGACATATCAGTTTTTCCTCCCTTAACAGATATGGCCTGGCTTGTTCATTGAACTCACCTCCTACACTTTTTGGTGGTGGAACACGTCCAAATTGTGTTTGTTTATCTGAGGAAGCACCATCTCATTTTACAACTTCATGGTCACTTTTTCATATCATCAATATGTGTCTACATTTTCTCCAAGCACAAGTCACATACATGTCAACTCTCAGCTCCAACATGTTATCCATCTCGGGATACATAAATTTTGAATTGGTGTCAACTTCCTTTGCTAAAGGGTTTCTAGCGGTGTCATAGAATATTCATTTTGACAATAATCTATCGGCTCCTCCTTCACTCGCCTCCCTGGCTGCTTATTATTTCTCTAATACCATGTGAGTTTTATAACAAACATTGATGGCAATACACATAAGAATGAGAAAGAGTGGACTCATCCATGGCACAATAAGTGACGTAATGTCTCATTACATAATAGGAGATGAGTAGTATGTCAACTCTCAATTACCTAACCATTTAACTATTACATTAAATAAACCATTATTACATCATGTTATTATTAGATGTGCAAGTCCTAATTAATATGTTCCAATCATGATCATAATTTCTCACCCATGTTTCCATTTGTTATCTTGGCTTTCATGTGGTGCAACCATATCTATTCCAACCTCTCAGCATTGAATTACATCTTCCTCCTCATGGTCTATTTAAAGGGATTACAGGTTACATCTTGAAATAGTTCTTTGTTTCAATGTTTGCATTTTCAAAAGCAATTTGGTTTTTGCCCTTCTTTGTCACAAGCTCCCCATCTCTTTGTGGGCCCTTTCTAGCTAGTGGTTGTTATCTAATTGCCAGTTCTTGTACTATAGTGGTGCATATACTTATAGTGGTGCATATACTTCTGATGGGATTTTGTTCCACATTAATACTATCTTCATGTTCCTTTGTCACCAATATCTTGTTATTAGACTTTTCCTCTTTGAAGTGTAGGTGGTTTTCATGATTGATTAGTGTACACTCACTAATGGGGCTTGACTTTGGTACCTTCCAGCATCATATGCCTCATCTTTATTCCTTTGTAGTGGAAATTTGCAGTGGATTTTACCACCATAGATCATTATTTGCAAGATTCATTGGAAATTTGGAACATATTTTGGTTTATTGCTAAGTCAAGGTCCATTATGGTTTTTTGCAAGTTTCCCTAAATTTAATCCATGGCATTGAGATGCCAAATAATCAACAACTTTAGTATGCCTCATTATGGTTAAATGTTGTAAAGGATTGTTTGTTTTTTTCAATTTCAGATTTTGTTTCAGATCTCAATAAGTTTTAATTACAAATTAGTGCACATAAATTTAATTTCTTCTAATATGAACTTATAAATCGAAACACATGAAACTGCACTAACACACCATAAAAAATGACCGCAAAGATTTTTGGGCAATGCCCCTAGAGAAAATTCAGAGGGAAAACCAGTTTAAGAGAGATTTTATTAATTTTACCCACAATGAATTAACATCATAATTTTACAACATTTAATATAGGATTTAATGCAACCAGAAATTTGTGCCCACACATAGAAAATTGTGCCACTTTGTAAATTGTGCCAATAGGGAAAGTATGGACTACACAGGTTGTACAAACTGTATGGACCAATCTCCTTGAAATTTGTGCCTCTACAAACTACCTCAAAATTTGTGCCTAGGCATTGCAATATGACCATTGAAATTTGTGCCACTGTTCCAGCTATATGGCCGTTGAATTCTATGCTAATAAATTCAGCTGCATGGACTTGCATTTATTGTTTCCCTTCTCCTTGGAATTCATGCCACCTTCCTTCTTGGAAATCGCGCTTCTCTCATTCCCTGAGATTCATGCCTCTTCTCCTTAGCTCTTTGCTCTCTCTTCTCGTGTCTATTCTTCCCTTAGATATCCTTTTTATTGAATGAGAAATGAATTTGTCTGTTCATTTTCTTGGTGACTTTGTCTCTTCATTCTCTTGGTCAAAAGATGAGTCAAATTTCACTTCATGTCATAAAAATCATTTTTCTCTCACTCAAAAATTAAAAAGTCACTTTAATTATAATACTATGGCGGATTCTCTTTCTCATCGTGGTCTTGTGGCAATGGTTGACAGGATTTATTATGAGATCCTGGAGGGATCCCTACCCCCCTCTAGGGGTTACTGGAACATTTTTGTTGTTTAGTTTTTCGTCATGTTATTTTTTGGCAGCGCTAGACTTTGGTAGATTAGTTTTCTTCATCTCTTTTTCTACTTGTTTCTATTTAGATTTTGGATCTATCATTTGTTGTTATATTCGCTGGGGGATTGGTATATCCTGTTCACTTTCTGTTCTTGGCTTTGGAACTGTCTTGGGAGACCTGGAGTGGTCTCGGTATTTCGTGGCTCGGTTTGGGTGTAATGCAGGATACTATCAGATCATTGTACTTCATATACTTATCAATAAAGTATAGATTTTTCTTGTGAAAAAAAAAAGAGTTAATGCTAGGAAAAGTCACATTTGGCCACTTCTACATATATAGACACAACCATGTAGAAGACCATCATAGCTATAAAGCTCAACAACCATCATAGCTATAAAGCTCAACAAAGATATTTTTTATTATTATTATTGATCAATTTCAAAAGCATATTCAAATTTGATTTGTTGATTTGATGTGACAACCTCAATCTCAACTATCCAAGGTAAACCCAATTGACAAGTTCATAAAAACAAAGTATTATTACAATGTTTTGAATTTTAAGGATTCAAAATTCATGTTTAAGCTTGATTGAACAAAATAATTTCATGAGAATGTTTATTAATTGGAATTGATCTTTGAAAAGCTTGAGCAACTACTTAAAAATTTAAGCATTATAGAATTAATACTAAGAACAATTTTTATGAATATTTTATTGCTAAAATTGTAAAATATGGTTTATTAGAGAAAATTACAAATTTTAATATTTTTTATTATTTCTTATACTTTATCCATAAATGTTGTTGGCATATTTTATTGAACCTTTAATAATATATTAATTTAAATTCAAAACATAAAACTTATAAAATATTGACATGCTATCTTGTCTTGTCTGTCAACTTTGTATCGACCATATCTTTATATTGACATTTAATATTGAATTGTGCATTTCAAAAGACATTTGCAATGAAGATTGAATTGTGACTTTTAAAATCACTTTTGAAACAAAGATTTAATTTCGATATTTTTTTAAACATGAGTTTTATTTAAAAAAATACTTCATATGATTTTATTTTTTCACATTTGCATACTGATAATGTCTTTGGATTTTTTTTTAATTTTATAATTTAGATGGATAGTAAGGTTTTGTGTATTCTCCATGATTTCTAAAGATCACATGTGAATTTATGGTCTAAGTTACCATTTTGTTGAAGAGCTTGTCCTCAAGTATGGAAGGCTGGTAAAGTGTATATTAATTGAAGTTTGAGTACTCCGTGCAATGATATTAGAGATATGACATTAAGTACATTGGTCCATTTAGGCTCTTAACTTTACTCTTTTAGAAAACCCACTAACGAATTGAGGAAGTGTAAAGAATCATCTTATCACTTTGCATTCTTCTCACAAAGTAGGAGGATTTAAAAAAAAGGTTCAAATTGTGGAGCACTATCTCATAGCCATGATATGGCTGGTTTGCTTGTATGGTGTGTGATCTTAGTTTGGAAAATGTATTTGCAACACACTCAAAATATTCCCTTATCATGTTCCAATTATCTTGAAAATGAGAGTGCAACATTAAAGATCACATCATGAAGTCTTAAAATATGGATCCTTTCATTTGTAAGTTAGTTTATTCTTTCTAAACTTGAAAATAGAAATACTATGTCTTATTCAATAAATATAGGGAAATACTATTCAATAAATATTTATGGAATCAAAGCCTACTCATGTATAGGTCAACAATTGGACAAATCTAGTCCTCATAATGTGAGATGCTAAAGTTGAGTGGTTGGATCATATCCTTCAACATATTAATGGAAAATGCTTATTTCTTTTCCCTATCAACTCATCAACTCAAAGTTGGATGGATAGAGTCTCGAGTATTTCAAACAATTGTAAAAACAAAAATATTCCGACTAACAAGGATGTTTGGATACTAAATCTTATTATTCTAAAGTGTATCTCATATAAGAACTTGATTAGTCATCTTCTTATATAACTTTATTTATGGTATCATTTACTGAGATAGATTTGAATTGAGGAGACTTCAAAAGTGGACATTGGCTATAAGGTTTGATCCTCTAAGAACTTTGCTTTATTTATGGAATATGTAACAATATAGGTATTTTCAAAGGCTTTGTTGGCATTCTAGGTCTGGTTTGAAAATAAGAATGCATTAGCATATCCATACCAAGGAAAAGACCAGAATGGAGGCTAATTGTCTCATTTTTCTCAATGAGAAGGTTTGAGTTATTATTCTTTATTGAGGCTAAATTTTGATAACTAAGATAGAATAAATCAACAATTTTACATACAAGTTCAAATTTAGCAACAACCAACAAATGAACCAAGTGGAAAATGCCTAAAGGTGTTTGACTCCATGAACCTAATATATTTGATCACTAAATGTACAAGGAATTTGACTTGAATGCAAGGGTTCTCTGGATTAAAATATGGAAATTCAAAATCTTGAAATAAGTGACTACCATTGAATATGAAATCTTGTTTTGAAATTCTCTTTATTACATTTTTTTTCCTCGGAGAAAAATTCATAATTTATAATAAAATTAGAAAAGTAGAGGCTTGATAAGCATTCCCATAATGTCTATCAAGGGTATGATATTCCTCTCTCATATATTATTACAAAACTTCTTCAAAATGAAATAGTATGTAATAAACAAAGAACCTCCTAGAATTCATTATATAAGGCTTTTTAGAATTCACTATATAAGGCTTTATTAGGAATTCAATTCCTTTTCTAGAGAGTTTTGCGGAACTTTTTTCTTCCTTATCAGACCTATGAGATATATCCCGTGACAAGAAGATTTATATATAAAAACTAGAGAGTACAACTTTCTCATAAATATAAAATGGAAAGTTACAAATAAAAACATATAGCATACCCTACTAACAAATTGAAGAATGGGTAAGTCATATTTTGCCATCTTGAACCTCCCATTTTTGCCAATGACTTTGCATAATCACTAAACCTTCTTTAGACAACCTACCAACTTGTGAGTTCTTTTCCCTATAAATATGTTGGAAAGAGATATTATAAAAACATCTTTTAGTGCCATAAATTCATCAAAGATAGGTTGCAAGATGAAATTTTCACATGAATATTTCCCCAACATCCACTTGATAACTACTAGTGAGTCACCAAAGACCTGGACCTTTCGAACACCACAATCCCAAGAAAACTTGAGAGCAAACTTCAAATCCATCAACTTGGTGAAATTGTTGGATCCTCTTTCTATACCCACTTTAAATTTTATCAGTGAATGTCCAACATGTGTATTTTCCAATAGTTCCACATATCGATGGGATCCCTTGAGTAGCTCCATCAAAATATAGAAAATCCCCAAACTTGTTAATCACTTCTTCAATAGGTTGTCTTGGATTTTTTATAGGGTTACATTAAACAAAGCTATTGAGAATGTTCATTTACTATTAAGCATGTTGTAAGGGAGGAACTTCCAATCCTCAAATAAACTCAAAATTTATGGATAACCATAATACCTTTGCTACAATGTTCGGGTTCTACCCTAACCCCCTTATTTTATCGTACAAGACCATAATGCCCATTATATAGTTAGTGGATGATTACTTAATGAAAAATGGTTCTCTTTATTAAATAAAACCCCCTAGGTGGTTGACCCTCGTTAAAAGTGGGACCACAATTAGTTAGGACTTTGGTTATTGAAACAATATATATATAGTGGTAAGATATGCAATGCTTAGTAAATAATTGTTATTGTATTTGGAGCTTTTATCTTGGAGGTTTCCCCCTTGAAGAGGCACGTGAACATAGCTATCTATTTTATCTATTCTCTCTTATGTTTTTCTATATTTTCTTTGAATTTCTAATTTTAAGCATATTACAAGTGGTATCATAGCTCCTTCTTGGGCCAAAGGGAAGAATTTTCTAGGGTTTGTCCCTTTCAAACGGGCCCTCTTGGAATTTTTGGTCCATTGTTTTTCGTTGTTTTAGGATCTAAAATTTACAGGGTATAACAAAGACATACATAGGTAATTTGTGTCCAAATTTCAGCTTCTGGGTTGCTATAATTTTGGAGATATACTCTGTCAAAGTTAAGAGATTTTTTTCTAGGGTTTGGCCCTTTCAAATGAGTCATCTTGTCATTTTTGCTCCATTTTTTTGTGAAGTTTCAAGATCCGAAATTTGCAAGGTATAGAAATAGCGTAGGGAAGTGACTTATGTCCAAATTTCAGCTTCTGGGTCGCTACCATTTTGGAGATACACTTTGTGTATGTTAGGTAATTTGAATGGCCCAAAAACTAGCCTTAAATAGGTGTTATAGGTAAAATTGTTATATCTGAAGCTTTAAAAATCCAAATTGAGTGTCAATATTTGTATTAGAAATATGATGGACTAGAGTACTTTTGGTAACAATTTCATGTTTGGAACTGAAAAATTGGACACGTGGCAGGTTGCACAAGTTCTGCCTTTCAAGGAAGCCAAAATCGACAAGTCTTGGGAAAATTATTTGGTACATTAGAATTCAGTGAAACCTATGTCATTACAGAGTAGACATATTAGACTACAAAAAAAACTTTAGATTCATAGGTGCAAAAATTTCAGATTTATAGAAGCCTTCAAACTGTCTCCAAATCAAGTTTACAAGGAGTTGTGCCTATTTCTAAATTTTGGCTTCAAACCCCATCTTGAAAAGTTAATTATTTTCCAATAATTATAGAGCTCTTTCTGGGGTTAACGAGCTCAATTTTTTAATTCTTTTAGAGACATGTTCCGACATTTTTAAATAACATAGAGATCTATCGTTTAATGGGTAAACCTATGGTTGGGGAAGAAACACACAGAAAATGCAATGGCACTTAAGCCACCTTATTGTGCTCCCTTGTAACCTCCGTTGGCACCCCTTTGAGTAGTACCACAACAGACAACACTGGGCCTATATACAAAATTTCACTTCCACATACTCTTGGGTATATAGGAAGTATTGTAGGTATGCTTAGAACCAGCTTTAAATAAAAACTGATCGACCATCTTGTTTCTATATCACACTGAGACTAGCACTCAGTGAGTTCACTTTCTAGTACCTGGGTAGTCGAGTAGTATGGATAAGGGCATGATTGGGCCTCATTATTTAGTGCCATGCGATATTGGGTAGATTACTACTATTGGAACTCACATGCATATCAGAGAGCTATAGCACCTAACACTCCTATATCCTTAGTACTTGACAAGTCCCACCCATGGTGGAACCCTATAAATCACCTCACACCAACACCCCAAAAAATATGAGCACCCACTTTACTGCTGTCAGTTTGGACAAAATGGAAGCTCAATACACAGATCTTAATGACCAAATTAAACAAATCCAACAAACCAACAAAATTTGGGATCAAACATGGGATAAGAAGTTGGAGACAAAATTAGACCTATAGGAGAAGATGTTGGATGAGAAGTTAACACATTTGATAGCTTGTGCTGTACATGTAGAACAACATGAAAATCCACAACACAGTGAGCCACACCAGGAAGAAACTTCCCACTCAAGACTATTTAGTCAACAAAAACCCCCTTTGGGTCCTCATAATGATAAATTACACTCTATGGATAATAACACTTGGAATTGTTTTCCTAAAGTAGACTTGAATAAGTTTGATGGTTCTAACCTATCACGATGGGTCACTCAAATGGATCAATACTTTTTTCTCTTCATGGTATTACCGACGACATGATGAAAATTGAGGTGGGGGTTCTTGTATTTGGATCTAGATCGATGGAAATGGTGGGAGTGGGATAAAAAGTCCTACGGGTGCTACATTGCTTGGAATCTATTTGTTAAAGTTCTCCATGAGTGCTATGCGTGATAATCTCAATATTTGGGGAAACTTACCAATTTATGGCCAAGAGGCTCAACCAAAGACTTTATCTTAACCTTTAAGTAGTTATCCATTTGTATAGAGAACTTAACATATTATTTATATAAAGAATATTTCATTAGTGGAATCAAGGAGGAAATTAAAGCACAAGTAAAAAATGCAATATCTTGTTACCTGGTTGGAGGCATTGCAGAGGGCCCTAGAAGCAGATATGGTGACCAATGCATAAACCAAAAAACCATCTTTCATTCCCCCCTCACACCCTACACAGGTCAATTCCACAATCAAAATTCCTTCTCCTCCCTTGAAAGTACATAATTTGTCTCCATTAAAAATGGCAAACTGATAAAGACATAGGCTTTGCTATAATTGTGATGAAATGTATGCTCCAAGTCATAAATGTAAAGAAAAAAAGTTATTTCATATTGATGTGACAAATCCTATACATTTTGAAGACATCATTATGGAAGATACCCCTAATATTGAGGCTATTAACCAAACTCCTCCCATGCAAGAGAAAGTGGAAATCAAAGTCCATAAAGAAGAACCACTGATCTCTCTTCATGCTTTATTCGGTATTTCATCCCCACAAACCTTGAAACTTTGGGGTTGCATCAAGCATTGCAAAGTGGTAGTCTTGGTTGATAGTGGAAACACCCACAACTTTATTCACTAGAGATTGGATGAAGAACTCCATTGTTATGTCCACCATGTGCCCAAATTTTAAATTATGACAGCTAATGGAGGGATGATGAAATGTGGGGGTGTCGTAAAAATATGAAACTCCAATTTGGTGATTATCATCTCAAAACTCATATGATGTCCATAGATATATGTGGTTGTGATATAGTTTTGGGGGAATAATGGATACATTGATTGGGTCCAATTACCATTGAATTCAAATAATTATACTTGAGATTTACTCAGGACTCTCACCAAGCAAGCTCCCCTGAAATCATAAGTACTCATCGGACGAAATTTCTATCAAAGAAAAGACACTATGGAATTATTTTTGTTCAATTCCGTTCCATCTAGGATATGGATAGAACCACACTTTAAATCCTTATTGACTTGCCAAGGGTTTTGGACAAACATCAACAGGTCTTTGAGACACCAAAGGGTTTAACCCCATCTAGAGGAGAGCATGATCATGGTATTCCCTTGATTCTGGGAAATCAACCACCAAATGTACAAACGTATAGGCACGCATTTTCACAAAATAATGAAATTGAAAAGATGATTCAAGGGATACTAGAGGTAGGAGTCATATATCCCAACACTAGCCCATGTTCATCTCCAATGGTCATGGTTTTAAAGAAAGAAGGTGCTTGGTGCATGTGTCCTGATTTAGGTGCCCTCAATAATTTGACCATCAAAGATAAATTTTCTGTCACGTCCCCTCCCATCATACCAGTGTGATGGAGAGGATCGTGATGCTAAAACCGGGCATCTAGCCCCATGAACTTATTAAATAAGCTTTCACATAATATAAAAAGACATATGGAAATGTATAATTATAAGAAAACACAACGGAAGTAATTTCAGTTACACATCCATCATACATTCAAGATATTCATCAAATAAATAATTGCAAAGTTAACACAAGAGAATACTTATCTTATAACAAAGTAGTCCCAAGCAACTGGCTATGCAACTGCAACGTTCCACCCAACCATAGGCCAGTTATGATCATCAATATCTCAACACACTGCCACCCCCGAGCTGGGCATGATCTCTACAAGGAATCAGGGAACAACAGACTCACACATAGCTCAAAGATACACCAAATCAACCAAGCCAAGCTACAATTGGGTTTATTAGGTTGCTAGGAAATGGAAAGGAAGAATTGCTAAGCTAGTGAGCTCAAGCACAGAGCCAGGGATACCTCTACAAGATCTATCTAGCTTGGCACCCACAATGCCTACACACCTCACTCAAGGAAGTATTCCCTTCACCAATGCACAGTCCCTCAGGCCATACCTTCCAATCTAGAGTGTCTAAGGTGTGCATAGAAGAGTAGCCAACCCTCTTGATCTTCTTGAGAGGTTATTTCCCCCCACTAGGTTTATTAAGCCAATTCTGCCCACTACCACTCCAAATATCTTGCTCACAGATTCAAACCAAAACAAGGATGCACATAACATCAAAACCACAATTATTGGGCATGATAAAAACGTTCTTACAGTGAGATGCCCAAAGATGGGGTTTCTACCAGCCCAGAAAAACGTGGGAAGACCCAAAAACGAAATGGCAATTGGGGATTCAACCCTGGAGAGCAAAAACTGTTTTCAAAAAAACGCCCATGGGTATTTTGGGGCAAAAACGACCTCTATAAACCCCCAGAACGTGACTCCCTTTCTCCCAGCTGCTGTGCAACACAAAAACGAGCTCCCAGCTATGGAAAATGTAGGAAATTGGTGAAAAACGTGATGAAGGAAAGACCCAGTAGTTCAGACTGCGTGAGAGAGGAAAGACTATGGCTTCAGAATGGCTTTGGGCACCATTTCATGGGTGTTTTCTTGCCCCAGAAGCAAAAGTACGTTTTTCCAGGTTGATGGCTTGCCCATGCACGAAATTGGCTGCCATACCTCTTCATTCCCAAGGCATTAACTACCTCAACCAATTTCTGGAAGAATTAAATGATTGGGTCCATAACCAAAAATGAGTAGTTGGTGGTTTATGGGTTTTCTCATTGACACATGGATTAACACTATTGGCTCAAGGGTTTGAATAATTTCCCTCCCTATTCCTTATAAAAATCATGCCCCCATCTCTTTGTTGCATTGCATAGCTAGTTGTGGGTATTTCATTAAAATCCGTATTTACATGATGTCTTATTTTACATTGTGCCTATCTAGCACAAGAACCACATGCATCTATTTTTAATTGCCGATACATAAAACGCTAAATCAATGGTGGGGCCTTGGCCTTGAGCTCCTCACCATGATTAAATATCAATATTTACATCATTTACGATTTAATGCGAAGGGGGGTCAAAATGGGGACGTGACATTCCCCTCCCCTTACATCAGCACTGTCCTCAGTGCTCATTAAAACTGAACAAAAATGGATATGCCACTCTCATGGCATCCTCCAGCTCCCATGTAGCCTCATCGGGACCGTAGTGCTTCCATTGCACCTTTACCTGTCCAATGGCTCGGTTTCGGAGCAATGTTACCTTCTTGTCTAGGATGCGCAATGGATCAGTTTGGAACTCTCCCTCGGGTTCCACTTGGATCACATCCCAATTAATCACATGGTTAGGATCATGTACATATTTCTTAAGTAAAGAGACATGAAAAACATTATGAGCTTTAGTGCTAGCAGGCAATGCAAGTCTATATGCAACTGGCCCTATTCTTTCAAGCACTTCAAATGGCCCACAATATCTAGGTGATAGCTTGGCACAACTCCCAAGCTTCAAGGAACTCTTCCTTGATCTCACTCTAAGATACACATGATCCCCAACATTGAATTCTCTATGCATTCTATGTTTATCTGCATAGCTTTTGTGTCTATCCTGGGCTGCTTTTAAATTTTGCCGGATCTTTTCAACCCCTTGTTCCATTTCCTTAAGCAATTCTGGCCCAAGTACAATTTTGTTCACTGGATTGTCCCAAGTCACTGGTTTCCTACACCTTCTGCCGTACAAAGCCTCATATGGACTCATTCCCAATGATTCTTGCTACCCATTATTATATGCAAACTCTACCAGGTGTAGATAATCCTCCCACTTGGATGGCTTGTCCATTACATACATGCGAAGCATGTCTTCAAGCACCTGATTTACTCTTTCTGTTTGCCCATCTGTTTGAGGATGGTACGCGGTACTAAAGTTCAACTGTGTACCCAAATCTGCAAAGAGACCTTTCCAAAAATTGGAAGTGAACTTGGTATCCCTGTCAGAAATTATTGCCTTAGGAAACCCATGTAATCTGAAAATTTCCTTCATGAAAATATTTGCAATGGCATCGGCTTTATGTGTGGACTTAACCGGTATGAAATGTGCTTCCTTTGTTAACTTGTCCACCACAACCATGATGGAATCATGTTGTCTCATAGTCATTGGCAATCCTGTAATAAAATCCATGGAAATTATTGTAATAAAATCCATGGAAATTATTTCCCATTTCCATTCTGGAATTGGCACTGGGTGCAATAAACCTGCGGGGTGTTGGTGTTCAACCTTCACCTGCTGACATTTCATGCACTTAAAAATGTATTCAGCGACATCCTTCTTCATCCCTGGCCAGAAATAATATTTTCTTGCTGTAGCAATTGTTTTCTGATATCCTGGGTGACCAGAGTATGGAGCTTTATGGATTTCATCCATAACAATCCTCCTCAAATCTGCCACATTGGGAATATAGACTCTATTTTTATAGGTAAGAAGTCCGTCTTCCTCCAAATGATAACCCTCATACTTCTTGCCAAGGTCTTGCTGCTGCAATTTGTCCTTTATCTACACGTACACTTCATCCTCAACAATATGGTTAACAATCTGCTGCTTCAAATATGGTTGGCAAGTACTAAGTGCTTCCACATGCATTTCATGTACCTTCCTGCTGAGTGCATCAGCTACCTTGTTTTCTTTCCCTTTTATGTGTTTGATTTCAAAATCAAATTCACACAAAAATTCCAACCATCTAGCTTGCCTAGCATTTAAAGTTGGCTGATCAAACAAGTATTTCAGACCACAATGGTCTGTCCTTAACTCAAATTTTCTTCCCATTAAGTAATGCCTCCACATCTTTAAAGCATTTACTATGGCTGCAAGTTCTATATCATGAGTAGCATAGTTCTTCTCATGCTCCTTCAACTTTCTTGACTCATAGCATATCACGTGGTTGTCTTGCATAAGAACTCCTTCAAGTCCTTGATTGCATGCATCGGTACACACCACAAAGACTTTTTCTGGGTCTACAATTTTCAAAATTGGTGCACTTGTAAGAAGATTCTTCAACCGTTGAAAACTTTCCTCACATCTTGGTGACTATTCAAACTTTATCTCCATGGAAATGTATAATTATAAGAAAACACAACGGAAGTAATTTCAGTTACACATCCATCATACATTCAAGATATTCATCAAATAAATAATTGCAAAGTTAACACAAGAGAATATTTATCTTATAACAAAGTAGTCCCAAGCAACTAGCTATGCAACTGCAACGTTCCACCCAACCATAGGCTAGTTGTGACCATCAATATCTCAACACACTGCCACCCCCGAGCTGGGCATGATCTCTACAAGGAATCAGGGAATATCAGACTCACACATAGCTCAAAGATACACCAAATCAGCCAAGCCAAGTTACAGTTGGAGTTTATCAGACTGTTAGGAAATGGAAGGAAGAATTGCTAAGCTAGTGGGATCATCCATAGAGATATGGCCACCCTCTGCAAGATCTATCTAGCTTGGTCTCCACAATACCTATACACCTGGAACAAGGAAGTATTCCCTTCACTAATACATAGTCTCTTAGGCCATACCTCCCACTCTAGTGTTCTTCAAGGTGTGCATAGAAGAGCAACCAGCCCTTTTGATACTCTTGAGAGGTTACCTCCTCACTAGGTTTATCAAGCCAATTCTGGTCCACTTCCACTCCTAATTCTTGCTCATAATTTCCAATCAACATAGGGATGCACCCTACAACAAAACACAAGTGCTGAAAAACATGGGCAACCAAAACAAACTGGTAGATGGGGAATAAACCCTGGGAGAGAAAATTCGTTTTCAGAAAACTTTTTTCTGCATATCAGGGGCAAAAACGACCTCTATAAACCCCCAAAATGTGACTCCCTTTCTCCCAGCCACTGTGCAACACAAAAACGAGCTCCCAGCTATGGAAAAATGCAGGAAATTGGTAAAAACGTGATGGGAAAAGACCCAGTTGTTCAGACTGCGTGAGAGATGAAAGACTATGGGTTCAGAATGGATTTGGGCACCATTTCGTGGGTGTTTTCTTACCCCAGAAGCAAAAGTACGTTTTTCCAGGTTGATGGCTTGCCCATGCATGAAATTGGCTGCCATACCTCTTCATTCCCAAGGCATTAACTGCCTCAACCAATTTCTGGAAGAATTAAATGATTGGTCCATAACCCAAAATGGGTAGTTGGTGGTTTATGGGTTTTCTCATTGACACATGGATTAACACCATTGGCTGAAGGGTTTGAATAATTTCCCTCCCTATTCTTTGTAGAATCATGCCCCCATCTCTTTGTTGCATTGCATAGCTAGTTGTGGGTTTTTCATTAAAATTCGTATTTACATGATGTCTTAATTTACATTGTGCCTATCTAGCACAAGAACCGTAGGAATCTATTTTTTAATTGCCGATACATAAAACGCTAAATCAATGGTGGGGCCTTGGCCTTGAGCTCCTCACCATGATTAAATAACAATATTACATCATTTATAATGTTAATGCCATGGGGTCAAACTGGGGACATTACATTCCCCTCCCCTTGGAATAACACCGTCCTCGTTGTTCCAACACTTCGGACTATATACCCACTTTACACATGATTCAAAATTCACAAAATGTGACAGGTCTGTCCTGCGTTTCATCCCTTTAATTTGAGCTTTCGGGACCAATTCCTTTGGCTTCCACAATCGTTCCTGCTGGCTTTGATCGGCTATCTCTGCAGGTGGGCATTTCTCTACAACGATCCCTTTCTTTTATTTACCTTCTAGCTGTTCTACAAGTCTGGAATTCCATGGATGCCATCTTTCTTGCTGTCCTGGCAGCTATTTGAGGAAGATTTTCAGCCAAAACAAATAGCTTTTGGTCTGCTTCCATGATCAAAGTGCACAACTGGCTCTCACGTTTCTCACTAGCAATCACTTGGCTAGTAACAGCTGCAACAATGGTTTTCAATGTCTCTCCTGTGAGACTCCTCATGGCAATTCCTGTTAGGACAAGTATAACACAATATTAAAATTAGTCAATTATTTAAGGAATGTTTGGCCAGCATGCCGGTTGCTCCACAACATCAAGTGGTTAATGTTCCCACCAACTATTCTCTGAATTTATCAATCATCAGTTACTCTCTGGATTTACCAAGAATTTTATAGCGCTCGACCAGTTACTCTCTGGTTCTACCAAGAAATTTATAGCGCCCAACCAGTTACTCTCTGGTTTTACCAAGTGTTTGTGGCTCTTTCAGGGTCCTTACTTCCTGCAACGGCCAAGGTTTCCAACAAAGAAACAACAGTGTATTAGCTTGGTTGTCATAAGACTTGTACCTGAAATCTTCATTATTCCAAATAAGAAATAAATGAAAATGAATACTTATCTGTATTGTGCATTTTCCTCGCTACTCCACAAGTTTCCTTCTCTACTTTACAAGCCTTGGATCACCTGTGGGGTGGATGCTTGGACAGCACACATGCTGCTCCACAACATCAGCCGAATAGGCAATGCCAAGCCAGTACGCCGACTGGGTTTATCAGGCATCCCAAAAATCAGTATGCTAAGCCAGTACGCCGACTGGGTTTATCAAGCATTTCAAAAATCAGTATGCTAAGCCAGTACGCTGACTGGGTTTATCAAGCATACAACAACCATTTCCAAGCCAGTTCTCCGACTGGGTTTGTCAGGAAATAAAACCATAATATGATTACGTGGCTCCTTTTTTTATGCAACCAGTGGTTCCCTCCAGGAACTCCATAGGTGACTCACTTGACTGCAGGATAGCATGGCCCCACAATACCCACTCACACTACACAAGGATGATACCCCTTTTCTGCAACACAGCTCCTCGGGCCTATCCATCTCTTCTAGTGTCCTTTAGTGTGAGCGTAGAAAGGTTACCACTACCCATACAGTCCTCTTGAGCACCCTTTCTTCACTTTGCCTCTTACGTGCAACACCAAATTGCATCTGTGTAAGTTGATGGCACAAGAAGGATAAGCAGACTCATCAATATTGCTACTCTAAAATTGTAATCATATTTCATAACATTCACTATCAAGTATTGAAACACCAGGAATGCGTCCATCCCCTTAGGGTGTAGTCAATATTGAAAATCCTAACATAACCCATCACCCGAAAGGTATGCATCCCTTTCCGATGTGAGCCATGTAGGCCTTAGTCCCACTCAAGCAGTCTGAAATAATAATGAAATAATAAAACATGCTATGCATATTAAATCTAATAACCAGACATGTATATCCTCAGTTAGGGTTACCGAATACTCATTCGTTTCACATATGTATCTTTCTTTAATGCCGAAGAATGGGGGCTCCCTTCTCTGAGTCAACAGTCCTTCGGTTTGCCACCCCAATCCTTTCATGTTCCTTAACCCACACATGCCTTCTTGGCATCATTTTACTGTCTCACTCACATGCTTTACCAACATGTAGTTCGGCTGAGACATTATCAACATTTACAATGGCGTTTCACCCGAAACCCATTTCCAAAGCATGGGATCCTTCCCATCTAGTTTGGCTTCTGCAGGCCATCACACATGGTCTTCCTGCAATGTGTCATCCTGGCACACTTTATCAAATAGCCAAATAGTCAGCAACATTTAGCAATAAGCTTCAAATATGATTGTTCCATAACCAATCAATAGCATTAATAATTAAATTCAATATGAACTTACAATTCTGTCTCCTACAGAAATTGATTTGCTTAGCAATGAGTCTCTCCTCATATTGTTTGGCTCTCGTAAGTGGTATCACTCTATCTATTATGGTTTCACCCTTGCTACCATACATGAACATCCACCTACATGTCCTCCTGACACAATTCTATATAAGCCAAATAGTCATTAGCAATTATAAGCAATTCTCAAATCTGAAATTTGTAAATCTATTTTCCTATAGAAATTAGATTTGCAACTATGAGACTATTCTTATAAACTTAAACCAGACAATTTTCAGATTTGTTTCATGCATAAATTACAACCATGAGAACCTTCTCATAACCTTTGGCTTCTGCACATGGTAGATCCTGGTCTGTAGAAACTCTTCTTGAACTACTAGCCCTCTTACGGGAATTCCTTCTAGAACTACTCCCACCCCTTTCTGGATTTGATGTCTGATGCCCATAGTTTATTTGCCTTTGGATGTCTGTCAAACTTTGTAGCATGGCTGCATTCAACTGATTTTGTTCTTCCTGAGCTTTAATCATCCTCCTACATTCATAGCAGCTTATGAAATGGTCTCAGGATTAGCAATATTCCACCATTTCATCTATTATCTAATTGCATTGAAACATATATATGTCACATCCATGCATTCACACAATGCATTTCAACATGTGCACCTACACATGCATGCATATTTACAGCATTTACTGAATATTTCAATGCACATCTCTTCAATGCCATCTTGCATGATTTCATGAATACTATGCATTCAAACATACTATGGCCTAACCATGATTACTACATACAGCATGCACTACCATGACAGGTCCATAAGTCCTTAGTTGTTTTGGTTATTAACTCACAACCAATATTCACAAATGGCATGATATGAATTCATATGAATGCATTGAGGTTTCTAGAAACTATAGGGTGTAAGGCATTCCAAAGGTGACTTCTGTTAGACAGGTTTCAGCCATGCAGCTGAAGAGGTTCTGTAGGAAGGGATGTCAATTGTATGCAGCCCACATTTTAGAGGCAGCAGAGAATGAAACTCTTAAATTGGAGGACTATCATGTATTGCAAGAATTCAGGGATGTTTTTCCTGATGAGATTCCAGGACTCCCTCCAAAGAGAGACATTGACTTTACAATTGAACTTGTGCTAGGAGCGGCACCAGTGTCTAAGACACCCTATAGGATGAGTACACCGGAATTGCTAGAATTGAAAATGCAATTACAAGAGTTGCTGGAAAAGAAATATATTAGGCCAAGTGTGTCCCCGTGGGAAGCACTTGTTCTATTTGTGAAAAAGAAAGATGGAACACTCCGGTTATGTATTGACTACAGGCAGTTGAACAAAGTCACTGTGAAGAACAAATACCCATTGCCCCGAATTGATGACTTTTTTGACCAAATGAGAGGAGCAAAGGTATTTTCAAAGATTGACTTGAGGTCTGGTTACCATCAGGTAAGAATCAAAGAAGAAGATATTCATAAGACCGCCTTTAGAAAAAAGTATGGACACTATGAGTTTGTAGTGGTACCATTCGGTCTCACAAATGCACCAGCTACATTCATGTGTCTCATGAATAATGTTTTTAGCAAGTATTTGGACAAGTTTGTTCTTGTATTCCTAGATGAAATTCTCATCTATTCTAAGAATGAAGAAGAGCATGAAGAACATTTGAGAATGACAATGCAATTACTAAGGGAGCATAAGCTGTATGCAAAGTTGAGCAAATGTGACTTTTATAAATATAGAATTCATTATTTGGGTCACATCATCTCCGACGAAGGAATATCTGTAGACCCTAAGAAGATTGAAGCCATTATGAATTGGCCAACTCCAAGGAATGTGACGGATGTGAGATCTTTTATGGGCCTTGCTGGTTACTACAGGAGGTTTATCGAAGGATTCTCCAAGGTTGCAAACTCGATCACTTCTTTGCAAAAGAAGGGGATAAAGTTTGAATGGTCACCAAGATGTGAGGAAAGTTTTCAACGGTTGAAGAATCTTCTTACAAGTGCACCAATTTTGAAAATTGCAGACCCAGAAAAAGACTTTGTGGTGTGTACCGATGCATGCAATCAAGGACTTGGAGGAGTTCTTATGCAAGACAACCATGTGATATGCTATGAGTCAAGAAAGTTGAAGGAGCATGAGAAGAACTATGCTACTCATGATATAGAACTTGCAGCCATAGTACATGCTTTAAAGATGTGGAGGCATTACTTAATGGGAAGAAAATTTGAGTTAAGGACAGACCATTGTGGTTTGAAATACTTGTTTGATCAGCCAACTTTAAATGCTAGGCAAGCTAGATGGTTGGAATTTTTGTGTGAATTTGATTTTGAAATCAAACACATAAAAGGGAAATAAAACAAGGTGGCTGATGCACTCAGCAGGAAGGTACATGAAATGCATGTGGCAGCACTTAGTACTTGCCAACCAGATTTGAAGCAGCAGATTTTTAACCATATTGTTGAGGATGAAGTGTACGTGCAGATAAAGGACAAATTGCAGCAGCAAGACCTTGGCAAGAAGTATGAGGGTTATCATTCGGAGGAAGACGAACTTCTTACCTATAAAAATAGAGTCTATATTCCCAATGTGGCAGATTTGAGGAGGATTGTTATGATGAAATCCATAAAGCTCCATACTCTGGTCACCCAGGATATCAGAAAACAATTGCTACAGCAAGAAAATATTATTTCTGGCTAGGGATGAAGAAGGATGTCACTGAATACATTTCTAAGTGCATGGTTGAACACCAACACCCCGCAGGTTTATTGCACCCAGTGCCAATTCCAGAATGGAAATGGAAAATAATTTCCATGGATTTTATTACAGGATTGCCAATGACTATGAGACAACATGATTCCATCATGGTTGTGGTGGACAAGTTAACAAAGGCAACACATTTCATACCGGTTAAGTCCACACATAAAGCCGATGCCATTGCAAATATTTTCATGAAGGAAATTTTTAGATTACATGGGTTGTCTAAGGCAATAATTTCTGATAGGGATACCAAGTTCACTTCCAATTTTTGGAAAGGTCTCTTTGCAGATTTGGGTACAAAGTTGAACTTTAGTACCGCGTACCATCCTCAAACAGACGGGCAAACAGAAAGAGTAAATCAGGTGCTTGAAGACATGCTTCGCATGTATGTAATGGACAAGCCATCCAAGTGGGAGGATTATCTACACCTGGTAGAGTTTGCATATAATAATGGGCAGCAAGAATCATTGGGAATGAGTCCATATGAGGCTTTGTATGGCAGAAGGTGTAGGACACCAGTGACTTGGGACAATCCAATGAATAGAATTGTACTTGGGCCAGAATTGCTTAAGGAAATGGAACAAGAGGTTGCAAAGATCCGGCAAAATATAAAAGTAGACCAGGATAGACACAAAAGCTATGCAGATAAGCATAGGATCCATAGGGAATTCAGTGTTGGGGATCATGTGTATCTTAGAGTGAAGCCAAGGAAGGGTTCCTTGAAGCTTGGGAGTTGTGCCAAGCTATCACCTAGATATTGTGGGCCATTTGAAGTGCTTGAAAGAATAGGGCCAGTTGCATATAGACTTGCATTGCCTGCTAGCACTAAAGCTCATAATGTTTTTCATGTCTCTTTACTTAAGAAATATGTACATGATCCTAACCATGTGATTAATTGGGATGTGATCCAGGTGGAACCCGAGGGAGAGTTCCAAACCGACCCATTGCGCATCCTAGACAAGAAGGTAACATTGCTCCGGAACCGAGCCATCGGACAGGTAAAGGTGCAATGGAAGCACTACGGTCCCAATGAGGCTACATGGGAGTTGGAGGATGCCATGGCGATGGCATATCCATTTTTGTTCTGTTTTGATGAGCACTGAGGACAGTGCTGATGTAAGGGGAGGGGAATGTCACGTCCCCATTTTGACCTCCTTTTTTCATTAAATCGTAAATGATGTAAATATTGTTATTTAATCATGGTGAGGAGCTCAAGGCCAAGGCCCCACCATTGATTTAGCGTTTTATGTATTGGCAATTAAAAAATAGATGCCTATGGTTGTTGTGCTAGATAGGCACAATATAAATTAAGACATCATGTAAATACGAATTTTAATGAAAAACCCACAACTAGCCATACAATGCAACAAAGAGATGGGGGCATGATTCTACAAGGAATAGGGAGGGAAATTATTCAAACCCTTCAGCCAATGGTGTTAATCCATGTGTCAATGAGAAAATCCATAAACCACCAACTACCCATTTTGGGTTATGGACCAATCATTTAATTCTTCCAGAAATTGGTTGAGGCAGTTAATGCCTTGGGAATGAAGAGGTATGGCAACCAATTTCGTGCATGGGCAAGCCATCAACCTGGAAAAATGTACTTTTGCTTCTGGGGCAAGAAAACACCCACGAAATGGTGGCCAAAGCCATTCTGAACCCATAGTCTTTCATCTCTCACGCAGTCTGAACAACTGGGTCTTTTCCCATCACGTTTTTACCAATTTCCTACATTTTTCCATAGCTGGGAGCTCGTTTTTGTGTTGCACAGTGGCTGGGAGAAAGGGAGTCACGTTTTGGGGGTTTATAGAGGTCGTTTTTGCCCCTGAAATGCAGAAAAA
Source organism: Larix kaempferi (assembly GCA_027924585.1). Taxonomy (NCBI): domain Eukaryota; kingdom Viridiplantae; phylum Streptophyta; class Pinopsida; order Pinales; family Pinaceae; genus Larix; species Larix kaempferi. Next base: position 9,830,770 of record BSBM01000252.1, read on the forward strand.
CATTTTCTGAAAACGAATTTGCTCTCCCAGGGTTTATTCCCCATCTACCAGTTCGTTTTGGTTGCCCACGTTTTTCAGCACTTGTGTTTTGTTGTAGGGTGCATCCCTGTGTTGGTTGGAAATTATGAGCAAGAATTAGGAGTGGAAGTGGACCATAATTGGCTTGATAAACCTAGTGAGGAGGTAACCTCTCAAGAGTATCAAAAGGGCTGGTTGCTCTTCTATGCACACCTTGAAGAACACTAGAGTGGGAGGTATGGCATGAGGGACTGTGTATTAGTGAAGGGAATACTTCCTTGTGCCAGGTGTGTAGGTATTGTCGAGACCAAGCTAGATAGATCTTGCAGAGGGTGCCCATATCTCTATGGATGATCCCACTAGCTTAGCAATTCTTCCTTCCATTTCCTAACAGTCTGATAAACCCCAACTGTAGCTTGGCTTGGCTGATTTGGTGTATCTTTGAGCTATGTGTGAGTTTGCTGTTCCCTGATTCCTTGTAGAGATCATGCCCAGCTCGGGGGGTGGCAGTGTGTTGAGATATTTATGATCACAATTGGCCTATGGTTGGGTGGAACGTTGCAGTTGCATAGCCAGTTGCTTGGGACTACTTTGTTATAAGATAACTATTCTCTTGTGTTAACTTTGCAATTATTTATTTGATGAATATTTTGAATGTATGATGGATGTGTAACTGAAATTACTTCCGTTGTGTTTTCTTATAATTATACATTTCCATATGTCTTTTTATATTATGTGAAAGCTTATTTAATAAGTTCATGGGGCTAGATGCCCGGTTTTAGCATTACGATCCTGTCCATCGCACTGGTATGATGGGAGGGGACATGACAGAATGGTCAATGTCTGTCACGGTAGATCATGGTAGATTCCAGACTTGTAGATCAGCTGGAAGATAAACAAATGGAAGGGATTACTGTGGAGCGATGCCCACCTGCAGAACTGGAAGATCAAGCCAGCAAGAGCAGCTTGTGGAAGCCAAAGGACTTGGTCCTGAAAGCTCAAAGTAAAGGGATGAAACGTAGGACAAACCTGCCACCATTTGTGAATTCTGAGGCATGTGTAAAGTGGGTATTTATACCTAAGTGTTGGAACACTGAGGACGGTGTTATTCCAAGGGGAGGGGAATGTAATGTCCCCAGTTTGACCCCATGGCATTAAATTGTAAATGATGTAATATTGTTATAAAATCGTGGTGAGGAGCTCAAGGCCAAGGCCCCGCCATCGATTTAGTGATGCATATGGTTTACGTGCTAGCCAGGCACATTGAAATTGTAAATATGCATTTTAATAAATACCCACAACTAGCTATGCAATGCAACAAGAGATGGGGGCATGATTTTACAAGGAATTGGGAGGAAAAACATTCAAACCCTTGAGCCACTCAAGTCAAGCCAAGTGTCAATGAGAGAACCCATCAAACCCTCAACTACCCATGTTGACTTTTGTACCCAATCATTGATTTCTCCCAAGAGTTGGTTTGAGGTAGTTAATGCCTTGGGGAATGGGAGGTATGGCTGTCCAAATTCGGGTATGGGCAATCCACCCTGCATGGAAAATCATGTTTTGCTTCTTGGGAAAGAAAAGAGCCATGAATTTCTCCCCAAGCCATTATCCATCAACCAGTTTGACTCCCTAACGAGTTGGGAGCTACCTGGGTGTTTTTCCCCATGGATTTCCTGTGTTTTCCTTCATCTTTCCAGCTGGGAAGGGCGTTTTTGTTTTGGTTTCCCATGGGGAAGAGAAAAGAGGGATTTGGGGTTTCAATGGGGATTTTTTAGCCAATTGAAACGCTCATAACATGTGGGAGAAATCGGGTTGCTCTTGGAGGACGAATTTCCCTTCCCACAGTCCGTTTTGGTAAGCCACGATTTGGGAAAAAAAAAAACCCCTGGAGCCTGTTTTGTAAAATACCCTTGTTGTAAATGTGTATCCCTGCCCAATGGTCATTTTTGCTGTGTGTAGAAAGAGTATGTTGGGGTATGGGTAATGGGTATCTGTTGCTTTGGCTTGAGCTTGAGTGCAAGCATCCAAGGTTCAAATGTAGCCTGATAAACCCAGGTGTGAATTGGCTTGGCTTAGATGAAATGATTATTTGGCTGTGAGAGAGTGAATGTCCCCTTTTCCTTGTAGGAATCATGCCCATCTCGGGGGGTGGCAGTTGTGTTGAGAGATTGATGAACACAACTGGCCTATGGTTGGGTGGAACGTTGCAGCAACATAGCTAGTTGTTTGGGACAATTGCAAAATGGAGATAAGTGTTTTTCTGTCTATGTATTTACTTCTGCAATGTATTAATTTGATGACTGTTGATATGCTGTATGCATGAGTAATGTGTGTGGATAAGTTTAATTCCGTTGTGCATACTTGATTAGTTTTACATCTGCACACAAATGATTTACTCATATCATTCTAATGAATGGGCTGATTGAATGTGAAAGCCCCACAAATTGTTATCATCTTCCCTCTCTTATTGGGTCAGCAGGTGGGTACATTACATTTCCCATCCTTGTCATTGATGATCTTTTGGATGAGCTCCATGGGGTTAAATGTTTCACCAAACTCGACGTTCGTTCATGATACCATCAAATCATAATGAAAGAGGTTGACATTCCAAAGTTAGATTTCTGGACACATGAAGGACATTATGAGTTCTTGGTAATTCCCTTTGTACTTTGTAATTCCCTCTCTAGTTTTCAATTGCTCATGAATAAAATTTTGAGGCCATATCTTCGCTAGTTTGTGCTGGTTTTCTTTCATGACATATGGCTTTACAGTAAAACTTGGGGTGCTTATGTATAAGATGTTGATAAATCCTTGCAATTCTTTTAGGACCATTAGTTTTTCATTAAAATATCTAGTATTAGACGCTGAATACTTGGGTCACATTGTTGAAAATATGGGGTGAGTGGACCCCAAGAAGATTGTGGCAATGCAAGAATGACCCCACCCTAAAACCTTGAAGAGCTTGTGTGGGTTCTTAAGGCCTTATGGGGTACTATAGGAAGTTTGCGAAGAACTATGGTAAAATTGTATCCCCATTTACAACCTTTCTCAAGAAAAATTCCTTTGCATGGAATGAAGTGGTAGAACAAGAATTCATAGTTCTAAAGAAAGCCATGTGCACCACACCAGTCTTAGATGTGCCTGATTTTACTAATGCTTTTGTATTGGAATGTGATGCCTCCGAAAAAGGCTTGGGTGCAGTTTTAATGCAATAAGGAATACCCTTATATTCACAAGTAATCAATTTCATGACAATAACTTGGGGAAGTCTACCTATGAGAAAGAAATGATGGCCATCCTACATGCAATTGATACATGGCGGTTGCATCTAATTGGGTGGCACTTCTAGATCAAGATGGATCACCATAGCCTAAAGTATTTTGTGGAGCAAGGGTTTTAATCCCCAGAACAATAGAAATGGGTCACCAAAATGCTTGTATATGATTATGAGATCATATACAAAAAGAGAAAAGATAATGTTGTAGCATATTATGCCTTGTCAAGAAAACATGAGGAAGAGGGATCACTCTTTGCCTTATCCTCTTCAGTACCTGAATGGTTAGAGGAAAAATGACAAGAATGGATAACCAAAGTTTCTACATCTCAACTCATCAAGCACCTATAGGAGGATCCCAACCATCTTTAGGGTTGCACTTGGAAACAAGATACATTGTGATATAAAGGTCACCTTGTTTTGGTACCCAAATCTTCTTTAAAATAAAAAATATTAACATAGTTACATTCATCTCCTCTTGCAGGTGACTCAGGCTAGCAAAAATCGTATGCACATGCCAGGTGATCTTTCTTTTGGGAAGGCATGAACAATGATATCCTTTCTTTTGTAGCAGAATGTGACACTTTCCAAAGGAACAAGGGTGACACAATAAAGATTCATGGGGCATTGCAACCATTACCAATCTTAGCCACCATTTGGACTGTCATTTTCATGGATTTTATTCTTGGTATTCTAAAAGTATGTAACAAATCAATCATCATAGTGGTAGTTGATTGTCTTTCCAAATATTCTCTTTTTTGTGCTCTCCAACACCCATTTACCCCAACAACGGTTGCTTAATTTTTTTTAGACTAGATTTTCAAACTCCATGGCATGCCTACTTGCATTGTGTCAGATCATGATCCTACATTCACTAGCGAATTTAAGCAAGAACTATTTAAAATACAAGGCACGTAGTTGCAAGTGATCACCTCTTATCATCCTGAAATAGATGGTCAAAACGAAGTAGTTCACTAGTGTCTTGAAACCTATTTGAGATGTTTTGTATCTGAAAAGAAGGACAAGTGGACACAATGGTTACCTTTGGTAGAATGGTGGTATAATACCATTTATCATGAGGCTACAAAAATGACACCATATGAAGCATATATGGAAAACAACCACTCTCTATGGTTTCTTATCTACCGAGTAATTCCAAAGTACATGCAAATGATAGCTTGCTTCATAATCGTGACGTTACTCTTTGCACACTTAAGAAAAATTTAGCAATGGATCAAAACTGCAAGAAGCAACAATAGACCGGCATCACTTAGAGTGTTCAATGGTAGAAGGTGATCACCAGGTGTTTCTTCGCCTCCAACCTTATAAGTAGACCTCTCTCAAAGTTAAAGGCCATTAGAAACTTGCACCAAAGTTTTATAGCCCATATTAGATTGCTCAATGCATTGGTTCGGTGACCCACAAATTAGTGCTCCAAACACACTCCAAGATCCAACCAGTATTTCATGTGTCATGTTTGAAGAAGGTGGTGTGTCAAAATTGTCAAGTTCAAACTACATTGATAGAATTGGATGAAAAATGCTCCATTTGGATCCAACTAGAACCAATTTTGGATACAAGAGTGTTATCTATGTCAATGCACTATCCACGATGTTTTGATTCAGTGGAAGGATACCTCACTAGATGATGATCCTTGGGAACCATTAACCATTTTGTCGTAGTTTCCCCATCTCCATCCTTGAGGACAATCCTTCTTTTGAAGGGGGGGAATGTTAGGGTCATACCCTAACCCCCTTAATTTATAAATGTACAAGTCCATAAGGCCCATTAGATAGTTATTGGATAGTTACTTAATGAAAAAGGGCCCTCTTTATTAAATAAAGGCCTTTCGGTGGTTGACCCATGTTAACGTGCAAATCTTGCACACATGCGACATTTCCACAATTTGCACAGTAAAGCGCCATCAACATATAGCATACATCCCACTGAAGGCATCCTCATCAGATCTAAGAAGCAACATGAGCCCATAAATGCACAAGCTAAATAAAAAACCACAATCGTGCGGGTACATATATGTTAACCCGCGCTAATGTGCATATAATCATAATTGCATCCCACGTGACTAACGCAGATAATCCTATGATATCCGCGTGACTGACAAAAAGCGACTGGACCACAACAACCTACAACACATTGAAGGCTCGTCAAAGCCCCATTTCCTCCAAGAATTTGAATTTGGCCTCCCCATCTACTTAGGTTCATTGAATAACCCCCCTTTGTGTACTTTGGGGCCAAATCTTGGAGTGAATGGGTTCACACTTGGATCTAGTTGTTTCTTGGCCACCTCTTGGCCTATAAAAGGAATCCATGGGCATGCATCTAGAGGAGAGAAACCAAGAGCAAGGTTATGCTGTTGGAATTGTGCTTGAGCTCCCTTATAGCTCACCTCTTCCCTCTTATTTAACATTTTCCAAGCTCCTTTGCCCCCTTCCTTTAAGGGTCAAGATTTTTCTCATTTGTTCATCAAGCCACTCAACACCTAGTGTGTACTAAATAGGCCTCCCTAAGGGGTATTGTTTGCCTCCATTGGAGCTCACATATCTTAATGTGTTGTACATGCTTGACCATTGGGAAATACAAAGTGGTTTGACATCTATTGGTTGTTGAAGTTTGCATCTCTACCCCTCTTGTTCTTTGTTTAATTTTTCGTTTTTATTTATTTTGTTTATCTATTTCCACTAACAAGCACTGTTGGGCCAAGGTAAAGTTTTGTGAAGTTTTGGTGCGAACTGGGCGAAGGAAAAGTGGTCCGACGAAGAACAACCAACTCCGACGTAGTGGCCGAGAATCCAAGAAATTGGTAATTTTGAATATGTCAAGGGAGGAGTTAAGTAAGTTAGTTAGGATTTTTGTCCACTCACATTTATGAGTTGAATAGTGGAGTAGTGGGAGTGAGGTAGGATGTGTGCACCCTATAAATATGTAAAGGGATTGGATTTTTGAGGCGGTTAGTGGATCGATGAGCTAGTTGATGTCCTATCTTTTGGAGAGATATGTTTTGATGTCGATAAGATTCATATGATTTGCATGCTGTGTGTGTCGATACATTGTAAGAAAAGCATAAATCTGTAAGTCTTTGTAAAACATGAAGTGCTTCTTTTGACCTTGAGTCATGAATAAAGAAAGCTCTTCCGTGGTTTTCTTCTATTTGGGTTTCCACATTACATCTGGTGTTTAATGTGTATGATTCTTGTGATGACGTGTTGTGTTTATTTCTATACTCTTCATATTACTGAATAATTGATGATTCATGTGTATGAATGGTATGTGAATGAATATATGTTAAAGTAAGTAAGATGTTAGATGTATGAATTTTTGCGAAGTGTTAAGTAAGGCTCTTTGTCGAGGTTACAGATGTTATGGTTGTTGGGTTTCTATCACACCCCTTCACTAATACAGAAACTTGGTTCCTGCATCACCCATAGGTACTTTGGGTGAGACCTCATATGTGTCTCAGGTGTTGCCGAAATGGCTAGACCCTTTATGGCCGATATCTTGGGTTTTTTTTGGTGTTTAACTGTGTGAACCTTGGTCGAAGTAGAATTGATCCAACAAATAGTTCCATTGCCAGGACCATGATTTGTGCTGAATGGGTATGTGGCATATGTGGCATCCTACTAAGCTCGAGATCTAGGATTGGGTAGATCAGAAGTTGAGAGATTTTGCTGAATTTCAGAACAAAGATTCACACATTGATGTAGAAACATGGTTAGGTGAGTATGTTTTATCAGACCTACATGAATTATTCTTCAGAGAATTTCCTATTTTATTGCATGAATGGATGGCAAGGTTAACTGAGCAGAAGTCAGATTTTCAAGGAGGCGATCCTACGGTTTGGACACCTGAGTTAATTTGAACTCTCAAGGGTGTTGATAATAAAATATCTTGTGCCGTCGATTTTTAGTTAAATAGCATATTATAAGGGTATATTATAGAATTTGTTGTAGACACCATAAAATATTATAGCACTGCTGAAAGGGAGTCCTTCCAAGGACCACAAGGAAAGTACTTGAAATATTTGAAGTTGTTGATTAAAATGTTTCTTTGTGAAAGGGGTTATGAGAATGGAATCCGATGAGTAAAATACTAGTGTGCGGTGGTTTGGGATGTCGGTGGCAAATGGTTTGAGAGTATGTTGTGAGAAGTGAGCTGATATGAAAAGGGAAGGATATAGTGAAACATAAGAAGAGTGTGGTCTACTGTGGAGTGGAAGAATATTTTGGTCAATTAAGAGGAGGAGAACTGTGACAAAAGGAAAGGTTTGCAGTGTGACTGAGGGAAAGGAATATGAACCAGTACCATAACTCGAAGAAGAATATTTTGATAAAGAAGAAACTGAAGAAGAGGAAGATCATCCCACTTATGAGGATGATCCTACTGAACAAGATAAAAAATACGTTGTGACATACCTATGACCCCGTGTGCGTCTCCAAAAACTGAGGTAAGAAATACTAGCTCGTCGTAGTTGATTCAAGCGAGTAATAGTACTAGTAGCCATAATAGTACTTTGATGAATAAGCCCATTATAAGTGTTGGTCGCATATTACAAAAGTCAACCAATCCCTACAAGAAATAGAATGGCTGGGGATCATATGAAATTTCCAATCTTCCATGGAAATGGGTCATAGGACCCATAACAACATTGGTTTTTATGTGATGCAGTATGGACTGTCAAGAAAGTGCAAGATGATAATGTGAAATTGACGCAACTGATTACGACCTTTAGGGGTTGTGCTTTGGACTGGTTCATGAATTTATCAAAGGTATCTAATGGACAACCACCAAAGACTCTGACAACAATTAGAGATGCTTTAAAAAGTGAATTTAAGAAGACAAAGATACCAATGATATCAAGTAATCAACAAATGAATCTGTTCGGGACTTCGACTAGAGATTCAAGACACTAATGGCCCGTGCAAGTTTTCAGATGACCGATGTTCAACATAAGTAGTGGTTTATATATGCTTTACTTCCATATATAAGAGTTCCCTTGATGCAAAAAAATATTGTGTCGTAGACTGAGGCCCTTGAGTTGGCCATGAAGTTGGAGGCATCACCCGTTGGAGATACTGGAATGGGTATGGCCCAAATCTAGTCGTCGCTGGAGAACCTATCATTCAAACACAAGATATCAAGAAAGGAAAGGACAAAAGAGAATATGTTTGGTGCATAAGGTGTAAAGAGGAGGGACATTCTAAAGACCAGTACACAACTTTCCAAGACTATATCGCTGTCGGAGCTCCTAATCCATTGAACCCTGGATCTGGAATATGGTGTAGGATTTGTCAAACTAGGAGGAATTGAATGGAAGAATGTTATTTGTTACAGAAAATTGTAAGTACCCCCAAAAACCTATTTTGTAAATTTTGTTGATTGGTTGGCCATGATGAGAAGGATTGTCAAGCATATACACAGAAAGAATCGCAGATACTTATGAGTAGTGCACATTTTAATCAACCAAGATGTGGCTTCCAAGGACGAGGATTAAGAGGACTTGGTTGAGGTAGAGGTCAGGTAATATGTTATAACTACGGTCAACTAGGACATTTTGCTAGGGATTATCCAAATCCCTGTTCGATGTGTACATACTTTCGAGCATTGGACCATACTATTGAGGATTTCCCATAACTCATAGTGAAATGGAAAGCTGAGGAAAATTAGAATCAAAATCAGAACCAAAATTATTGTACCAACCCCCCCAGTTGGTCAGTTACAATATGGACCCTATAGTCCTACTTATCTGAACGCTATCCAAATAGAAGCACTCCCTAAACCACAAATATCACAAGCCGTTTCTACGTCCACATATTATGGAGCACAAAATGCATTTATCCCACCGCTGGGATATAACCCTTACTATTTGTTTCGATGCCTGACTAGTAAAACCTCCGTGCATCACATGGGGGTCAATCTTGTTCAACCCTCTTTCGCACAACAAGCTCAACCGTTTGAGCAGTTGAACATTGCAAATCCCCAAAATACTCAAAATCAGGGGAAGAAGAAAGGAAATAATCAAGCAAAACCAAGAGTAGGGACAAGGAAACCATCCTCCACAACAAAACCAGAACTCTGTTAACCAAAATGCGGGGAAAAACAACCCCCCCAAACAAGGGAAGAATTCCAATCTGAGGACCAATTGCTCTTGCTCCATTTTCGTAGAATATGGTCATTACACCCATCACTGCCCTCTCATCCCTGATTGCCAACAATTGGTGGAAGCCAATAAGAAGACCATGATAAATCCTCTGCAGGCCCCCAATCCTCCCCAACCCAAACCGCTGTCTTACTGCAAGAACCCTTCTCCAACCAAATGGTCGTTATAAAACAACATGATCGCTGCCTATTAGGCGATGGATCCATCCAAAATATCTACACGCTGGATGTGAATCTTCAGACTCAAGCCAAAATTTATGATAGGCCTAAATCTTCCCAAGTGGAAGATGTCCCTATCCCCTTGGGGGGACCTTTGTAAATACCGAGACCAAGTACCGAATAGATCCCATGGATATCCAAATTTTCACTTCGGTGCACCCCTAATAACCCCCATATGAAAGACTACCACAATTACAGTATTGTGGATGACTTAGCTCAATAGTACTGCCGCAATGTCCACATTAGAGGTTCTACAGTCGTGTGCAACCCAACGAAAGGAATTACTCAATGCACTCAGCGCTATTGACCCTTTTGAATTGCATGTCATGACCTTTGATCTAGAAAAAGGTGAACCACAACTACCCTCTTTAGTCACCTTTCAAGTCCTCGTCATGGTAATGTACGTTCGTTAACGATCACAAAGTTATGGTATATGAAATTTGCACCATTTTTTGTTCACTTGCATAGCATGGAATGAGAAGTATGCACACCTTCAAAGTGTTGAAAAATATGTAGGCTCCCCTTTCCATCATTTGACGAAGTGGGCAATTCAAAAAATTGTTGTTGGAATTATTAAAGGATGATGCTTATTTCTATTTGTGTAAGGAAACCCTAGAACATCTTCAAGGTCGTAAATGATGCAATTCTGTGATTGAAAGATAAGTAGATTTTACAATATTGCATTGATATTTGTGGAGCTAGTTTCTCTCACGGCTGGTGCATAAAAGGGTATGTCAACTCTATGAAAGCATTGAATCTTGAAAATCATTCTTTTGTGTTGAGATTTGCATTGAGAGAAGCACCTATTGCAGAAATTGTTGTGACAGTATTGCAGAGAAGATTTAGATTGCCTTTCTTTCAAAATACTGCCTAGTGATTGCATTGAAAAAGGTTCATTTTTTTTGTGTGCTGCAAAAGTGTGATGAAGAATTGAATTTGTATGTTTTTGCAGAATCGATTTGCATGTTTTCGCAAAATTGTTTTAAGTGTCGCGGAATTGCTATAGAATTGTTTTTTAACGCTGCATAATTGATTGATTTGCATAGTGATGCATAATTGGATTTGCATAATTGTATAATAGTTCTTCATAATAGTTTTAATGGTACTGCAGAATGTGTATGCAGACCTACATAGTGCACACAAATTCTTGAAATGCACTGTGCAATATTGATAGCTCTTTTTCTAGACATCATTTAACCTACATATTTGTGAAGATAAGTTGCAGCTAATTGATAGAAGTAAGCTTGCAGAGAATATTTGAGATCAATTTGGTGTGCCTGCTTGAAGGATCCAAGCAAGTTTGCAGCTTGTTGCAACAACTGCACCAAAAGAAGAGAATTTTTACATCATTCAGGTATAGCAGATTCTCAATTCAACAATCATAAATCTAACTTGCAACTGTGTTTTGTTTGTAAGTTCTAGTGTTTGTTTTGGTACTTGCATATGTGTTTTTGTACAGTACCAAAATGAATTCAATTTGAATTGCACATTGTATGTGGGTGCATTTTTGGCTGAGACCGACACCCCTCACTTTCTAAGCTTGAATCTGCTGAAACATTGATTGTAAAGGGAGGAATCGCAAGAATCCCTCATTTTGATTTAGTCTTTGTACTTGGTACTAACTTCACAAGGAGGCCTCAAATTGTCTTCGTTATGTCTAATATAGAAGAAAAATTAGAGTTGTTGAATACTCTAGTACATTCAGCTACATATGAGTCGATCACAATAAAAAATGACACACTCCAAATTGTCATTAATCAACTGCAAAATTTGAAAGAAAAAGAGGAAGATGCACAACACAGGAATAAACATTTTGAACTAGTGCTTGTTCATAATAACCCCTTGTTTGAAGATGATTCCTATCAGCTGCAAGAAAACAAAGAAATTATGTCAGATGTACAACATATTCATAGTTCCATATGCCAACATCGTGATGGATTTGGCCATATGAAATATCAGTGTTTTGATCTTCATCCTTGTCGACATTGTGGGAAGTGCAACCATTCTTCAGATCGGTGTGTGAAGATGAAGAAACCTGCAAGAGTGAAACTTGCAACATATTATTGTATTGCTTCTTACTTTGTACCTGACAGGGGGGACATGATGTTAGGATTCAAGTTTCGAAGCCTTGCCCCTTTGACAACAAACACTCACATCCTTCCTCAGGTAAGTCACATTAAGCGAGCTTGAGCCACAGTGAGTGTGGAAATCCACCAAATTCAGAGATGCCTGATTATGAGATGCATGTATTATGAAGACAAAATATATACATGACACAAAGTATTCATGTGTTTTGTGTCTAGTTGTGACACCATGAGACTCTCCTCTCCTCACATTGTTCCTGATAGGGGTAATGAATATTTCCAGTAACAAGCGAGCGAGTACAAGTGAGCCAGAACAATCGATCCTGTGAAGAGCTATGTTTGACTAATCTCTAGAGTTGGTGGTCATCCTAAAGCCATCGATATCGAGAGTACCTTCATTTAGTAGAAGCCAGTGCAATCTTCTAGATAACTTACTGGGAAAAATATTTTCAAGTTATAAATGTACAACAAGTAGTAACTGATCACTTCCTATTTTCATCTCTCTAGTTGGTTTGTGGTATGCCGAAAACCACCATTCCAAAGAAACTCTGAGCCTTCGTTCCAAGTTCGTGAGTTTGTGGTAAAACTTAAACCACACACATAGTAGAATATTTCAGCTTCTGCTAGCCCCTTTCAATTGATGGTCAGCCAAAACCATCTCTTCAGAGAACTCTTGTATTTAGCAGAAGCCAGTGCAACCTTCTAGCTAACTTTCTTGGTAAAGGATGTTCAATATGGAAATGTTTAGTAGGTGGTAGCTGTCCAATTTGACTTATTAAGCTCTCTTCTTTTTCTTGGACTCATATACACCCTTCGGATTAAGGGGTCTTTTTTGGAGCCTAATCCTTGGTGTTAGGATTATTGTGCACCATTCACATGCAAAGTAGACCATAATTCATTGAGGGTAGACCAAGAGTCACCCAGGAGTCCAAGAGACCACTTGGGAAATTGAACCCAATGGTCATCTCATTGTATAAATATGTACATTATTAATGAGATTAAGTGTGCTTTGACGCCTATATTTTTTTGTCTTTGTGAATTATTGTCTATCTTCCCAATGGGGAACCTTACATTTCTACTGCTACATAAGTTGAACCCACAAGAAAGAATTCTTCTAATGATCCAAAAAAAGGAAGGAGTACTATATTATCTTAGCTCTAGCTGGTTCCATTACCACTAGTGATGATACATGGATGGTAAATAGTGGTGCATCAAAACACATGATTGGATATAGGAGCGCTATCACAGATCTAAAGGAAAAGAAGTTTTCCTGTCAGGAGGAGCTTGGACATAATACCACCTGTTCAACACAAGGAGTTGGATCCACTTCCTTTCAATTGAACTCAGGTGATGTAATCCATGTTGATGATAGTATATATGTTACTGGTCTGAAGAAAAATATATTTTCTGCTTCAGTTCTAGAAGATAAAGGTTTTAGAGTAATATTTATGGACAACAAAGCGCTCTTGTGGACTAAGAATTCAGACTTGAATTCTGCAGCTGTGATTGGAGTTAGAGAGGGAGGTCTCTACAAAGTTCCTAGAAAGTTCATTAAATCCATGATCCATGACACAATTATTCCTTGTGAAGTATGGCATAGGAAGATTGGTCATCTTCATTTCAAAGCACTACCTGGATTACAGAATATGGTAAAAGGTATGCCTATATTTCAATATGATCATGATGTTATTTGTAGAGGTTGTACTCTTGGTAAGAACATCAAGGAAATATTTCCAAAGAGTACTAAAATATCTAAAGGGATCTTGGACTTGATCCAATCATATCTATGTGGTCCCATGTCTGCACAATCCTTGAGTGGTTATCTGTACTATGTGCTTTTCATAGATGACTTCTCTCACAAGTTATGGATCTATTTTATGAAGGAAAAGAGTGAAACGTTCAACAAGTTTCAAGAGTTTAAAGAACTAGTTGAGAATCGGACTGTAAATCACATTCGTGCTTTGAGATATGATAATGGAGGAGAGTTCGAGTCTCATGAGTTTAATGACTTAACAGGACAATCTGTGAGGATACCAAATATATGATGTGTGATCAAGATATGCCCACCTCCTTATGGGAAGAAGCCTCCAACATTGTTGTTTATATTCATAACAGAAGCCCACATCCTATCCTAAGAGAGAAGACTCCTAAAGAAGTTTTCACTGGTGAAAAACCAGATGTTGGACACTTGAATATTTTTTATTGTCCTGTCTACATTCATGTGCCAAAAGAGAAGAGGAAAAATATGGATCCATCTAGAAAGAAAGGCACATTTGTTGGATATAGCGAATCCTCCAAAGCTTATAGAATCTATGTTTAAAGTCAAAGGAACATTGAAGTCAACCGAGATGTAACATTTCATGAAGAGGCTACCCTCAAGCGCTCTAAAGAAATTAAGTGTGATTCAAATATGGAGGATCATGAGACTCCCATGATGGAGGATCCAGGTTCTAGTTCTCATCTTTCATATGTTGAGAGGGAGAATCCAGAGGAGTCCTTAGATCCGCTTGATCCTAAAGAGCTAGTAGAACTGGTAGAAATATCACTTGATGAACCTCCCGCTAAGAGGAAATATGCCTGGTGTCGAGACATTTTGTAACAGGAAATAAATCATGGAGCACCATTAGGTACATCTAGAGAGTGAAGGAGACCTGAAATATATTTAGGATATGTACCATAGATGTTAAGTTTTAAACCAAATAGACTAGCAAGATCACTGAAAGAAACATAATCACAAGATAGACACATAAATTACCCTGGGAAACCCTCATGGGGTAGAAAACCCAGCAAAGCTTTCCTCAATAAGATGATCAACCAAAATACAAGATGTGCTCCAAGACTTGTCCTCCTTCTCTATCTTCCAGACAGACCTCCCAGACACAAGTGCGCTACTTTTCTGAGTTTGTGAGTGTGTGTTAAATGAGGAGCTCCTCTCCTCTATTTATACTAGATCCCAACTGACCAAAAACCCTAATGGGGCCGACCTCTACTTGAGAAGTCTAATAACCCCTAAAATATAAACTCAGGTCCGACCCCCACATGGTGGGTCTAATAGCCCTAGTTCCCATACACCATCGGATGAATAAACATCTCCGGATACATAATAGAATTGCCTCGGAGGGATGAAACATCTCCAGAGTAATAATGTACAAATATAATATTCTTAGAAGTTACAATATTCAACACTCCCCCTTAACGAGAAGGATATCATAATAGTATATGCAGGAGTAAGGAGTCATCATCTACATCATACATGATACATCTCTATATCATCGGAAGCTTTCTTCAATACATCATTATTAGTAACTCAACTAGTTACTGGAACATCAACATCATAGTTATTGTCATCACACGATCATCAACATCGTCATTATCAGCATCGTCATCATACGATCATCAGCATCATCATCTCACAATCATCAGCATCATCATCACACGATCATCAACATCGTCATCACACGATCATCAGCATCGTCATCACACGATCATCAGCATCGTCATCACACGATCATCAACATTGTCATCATACGATCATATTACAGGATGATCAATCCTGCTCTCTTTAGGACATAGGTCCATGGATGATGTAATCCTGTCATGTACCTTTTGAACCGAGGTCCAAGGACGATCCAATCCCCACCGTACATTTAGGACTATGTCCAAGGATGACTTAATCCTCAATTGTACATTTAGGACCATGTCCAAGGATGACTTAATCCTCAATCGTACATTTAGGACCATGTCCAAGGATGACTTAATCCTCAACCGTACATTTAGGACCATGTCCAAGGATGACTTAATCCTCACCGTACATTTAGGACCATGTCCAAGGATGACTTAATCCTCACCGTACATTTAGGATTATGTCCAAGGATGACTTAATCCTCAACCGTACATTTAGGACCATGTCCAAGGATGACTTAATCCTCAACCGTACATTTAGGACCATGTCCAAGGATGACTTAATCCTCACCGTACATTTAGGACCATGTCCAAGGATGACTTAATCCTCAACCGTACATTTAGGACCATGTCCAAGGATGACTTAATCCTCAACCGTACATTTAGGACTATGTCCAAGGATGACTTAATCCTCACTTGTCCACTAAGGACTTCATTCTCGGAGACATATGTCTACGGCTCACTTTAGGACCGAAGTCCAGGGATGATCCAATCCCCACATCAATATAGATACTAGTATCCTCATTCATATAAGTACATCACTAAAATATGTATTCTCATCAATGCATCAAAGCACATATACATATATCGTGCATCCTCATCAATACATATATCATCAAAGCATGTATATAAATCATCAAAACATGTATCCTCATCAATACATATATCATCAAAGCATGTATTCTCATCAATACATAAATCATCAAAACATGTATCATCAAAGTAAAAGAAAAAAAATAGTGTAAGTGTTGTAAGAAGTCTAAATCTAAATAAGCATAAATAACTAAGAGTGGTAAACATGTATCCTCATCATTAGTGATGATACTACTCCCCCTTTAGAGGAGGGTCTTTTAGAGCTACACCAAGCTTGTCTCGGAAGTGTTCAAATTTCACACGAGACAGGGGTTTGGTTAATATATCAGCAACTTGTTCTTCAGTACTTATATATTCGAGTTTGATAGCTCCTCTCTGCACCATGTCTCGTATGTAAAAGTATCAGATCTCTATGTGTTTTGATTTATCGTGGAATACAGGATTTTCTGTCATTTTGATGCAACTTTGATTGTCACACATGATCACAGTGGGATCCATCTCTAAATCAAATATTCCAGATAATAGTTTTCGAAGCCATACTGCTTCACAGCTAGCGGAGCAGGCAGCTATGTATTCTGCTTCAGCAGTACTGAGAGCCACACTGGATTGTTTCTTGCTGAACCATGAGATCATGGCAGATCCAAGACCATAGAATCCACCTGATGTACTCTTTCTGCCTGAGATACTTCCTGCCCAATCAGAGTCTGAGTAACCATGTAAATTGAGTTCATGATTTCTAAGATAATATAGACCAAAATCTAAAGTACCCTTTAGGTACCTCATCACATGCTTTGTAGCTATTAAGTGAACCTTTCTGGGTTCTACTAGATACTGACTCAGGGTATTTACGACAAAGCATATATCTGGCCTAGTATTTGTTAAATACATTAAAGACCCAATGATTTGTCTATATAGAGTTATGTCCACTAATTCTGATGTGTCATTAATTAATAACTTCAAGTTGGAGTCCATGGGAGTGGCCATGGCTTTACACTCCAACATATCAAATCTTTTTAGAATCTCCACAGCATACTTACCTTGATTTAGAAAGATTCCTTTTGGTTCTTGCCATACTTCTAGACCTAAGAAGTAGTGCATTAATCCGAGATCTTTCATCTCGAATTCTGAAGAAAGCTTCTTCTTGCATTCAATAATCTGTTTCTCATTTCCAGTTAGAAATAGATCATCTACATATAATAGTAGTATAATTGGTTCATCATTCATTACCTTAAGATAAAGATTAGGGTCAGCTTTACTCTTGGTAAAGCCCATGCTTGTTAAGAAATTATCAATCCTTCCGTACCAAGCTCTGAGAGCTTGCTTTAATCCATATAATGCCTTTTTCAATTTGCATACATGAGTTCTCCCATCTTTAACCTTGAACCCTTGTGGTTGCTCTATGTACACTTCTTCTTCAATTACACCATTCAGAAAAGCTGTCTTAACATCCATTTGATGTAGTTTCCACTTCATCATAGATGCAAGAGCCATGATAGTTCTAATTGAAGTACACCTAGCAACTGGTGCAAATGTTTCTTCATAGTCAATTCCCTCTTTCTGAGAGAATCCTCGGGCTACAAATCTTGCCTTATATTTTTCAATGCTACCATCTGCAGCATGTTTTATCTTGAAAATCCATTTGGAAGAAACCACACTTTTATCTTTTGGTTTGGGAACTATATCCCAAACATCATTTTTCATTATTGACTGATATTCTTCTGTCATTGCTTCTACCCATTCTTTCTTTTGAGCTGCCTCTTCATAGTTAGTAGGATGTTGATCCACAAGATCACACATCAAGGCTACATAGTTGGATACTAGCTTTGGTTTCTTTCTTTCTCTAGTGGAGCCTTCAGGAGCTCCATATCTTTTAGCTCCTTGAATAATATCTCTAGCCCATGCTGGCCTTCTTTTTCTAGATAAATCTGAAATAGGGGGTTCTTGTGGTTCTATCATGTCATGATCCTCTGGAGTATCATCTTCAGGAATGTGCACAGCTTCTGTGATTCTAGGAGGTGTATCTTCTTCATAGATTTCTTCAAGTTGACACTTCCTGGATTTCTTGAGAGCTGCTTCTTCATCAAATGTTACATCTCTACTTATTTCCATATGATGAAAACCTGGTATGTAAATTTTGAAGGCTTTGGATGATTCACAGTATCCAACAAATATTCCCTTCTTATTAGAAGGATCCAACTTGGTTCTCTTTTCTTTTGGAATGTGAATGTACACAGGACAACTAAATATTTTGAGATGACTTACCTCAGGCTTCTTTCCTGTGAACACATCTTCTGGAGTTTTGAATTCAAGAGCACTATGAGAAAGTCTATTCTGCACATAGACTGCTGTCCTAGCTGCTTCAGCCCATAAATACATAGGTAGATCTTGATCATGTATCATAGTTTTTACAGCTTCCATTATGGTTCTATTCTGTCTTTCAGCCACCCCATTTTGTTGGGGATTGTAGGGAGTGGTTATTTCCCTCTTGATTTCAGCTTCCTTACAAAAGACTTCAAAATCCTTTGAAGTATATTCTCCCCCATTATCTATTTTGAGAATCTTGATTTTCTTTTCTGAGAGATTTTCTATTAAGGCCTTGAACTCTTTGAATTTTCCAAAAACTTCATTCTTACTTTTTAGAAAGTATATCCATGTCTTCCTTGAATAGTCATCAATGAATGAGAGATAGTATTCAAAACCACTTAGGGAAGTGGTGGGCATTGGTCCACATACATCTGAATGTAGTAGCTCCAAAATGTTCTTAGTCTTTGTTTCACTTTTTGGAAAAGGGTTCTTGATATTCTTCCCCTTTTCACATCCTTTGCATGAGCCATTATGATCAACCTTTAAGTCTGGTAAACCTATGACCACCTTGCTTACATAGGGTAGGGCTTTATAGTTAATGTGAGCTAATCTTCTGTGCCATAGCTCACTGGGGCTAGATGTTTCATGAGCAAGGGCAACTTCTGGATGTCCCTTGAGCTTATAGAGGCCTCCTTCCTCTTCACCAATGACAACTGCATCTTCAATAGATTTTCCTTTGGGACACATAAGTACTTGACCATCTATGAAGACAACTCTAAAACCTTTCTTATCTAGTGCTGAGATAGAGAGTAGGTTCTTCTTCAATCCTGGCACATATAAAATTTCTTTCATCTTCAAGGGTGTTCCAGAATCTAGCTTGTAGCTTGCTTCACCAATCCCCTTGATGGGATATTGGTAATCATCTCCTAGAGATACCTTTTGTGTAGAAGACTTTTCTTCAAGATTTGAGAAAGTCTTTCTTTGACCTGTCATGTGCTTAGAAGCACCACTATCAATGAGCCATGTGTCTTCTCCAGGAGATACAGATCCAGAGAGTGCAGAGAATAGGACATATTCTTTTGGATCTTCTTTCTTGACTTTAGATCTTTTCCTTCGAGGCCTTTCCTCTTCCTCTTCCTCTTCTTCTTCTTCTTCTTCTTCACTATCATCTTCTGCCATATGTGCATGGTGTCTTTTGTGTACAAACTTCTTCTTCTTTTGTGAAGGACAAGATCTGGCAATGTGTCCTAGTTTAAGACAATTGTAACGCTGAACTGTGGAGAGATCTCTTACTGGATTGGGTCCTCTACTCCTTTTAAATTTAGAGAAGTGTTGAGATCCTTTGTGGTCAACTTTCTTGAAGTGACCCATTCTTCTTCTCTTGGTGTGAGTAGCCAAGGCTTGGTCATCCTCCTTGAGAAGTGCTTCTCTGTTGGCTACCTTAGCCTCTTCTTGAACACAATCCTCCCATTGTGATGTACCTGCAATAATTAATTAATGCAAATACACGAGATATCAGAAATAATAGAACATAATCGCTTTTATATTGATCACGGGCCACTTCGAGGGGGCAACCTCCTTTGAGCAAGCTCAATACAATTAACTTCACGGTGCCTTCAATGACCTCAACACACACTTATATACTAAGTCTATGCCCAATACTATGATTCAAAACCATGGGACATATAATACTACAGGACGACTTACAAAGCATATGCGTCCAATACTATGGGTCAATACTATGGGCTAATATAAACTACGGATCAACAAATACTACGGGACGAATTACAAAGCATATGCGTCCAACAACAATATACTAACATAGTAAAGAGAAGGGTTGACATAGGTTCCTAACATCCCCTCTCCCTTAGAAAAAGCTTTGTCCTCAAAGCTTTGGTTGGAGAAATTGCTGCAGAATCTGAACGAGTGGTTCCCCGGTAGCATCCTTGGTTTGCATTTCGGGCCACTGACGCCTTTGGAGTGTCAAGGAGGATTGCTTGGAAGGCTGTAGATGAAGAAGAACCCTATCAGCTGCGTGGAAAATGCGCTCAGAACGGTGCTGATCGGCTTGTTGTTTCAGGCGAATTCTGGCCGTGTGAAGATTGTCCTGCAGAATGAGAAGAATCTGATCGCGGTTTCGAAGAACCGAGTCAATTTCCTGAACTAGGGAGTTGCTAAGGGTGTATGGAAGAAGAACTGGCGGTGTTTGTCCATAGACTGCTTCATATGGTGTCTTTTGAGATGTGGTATTGTACCACCAGAGTGCTGCTAGGAAATCCATAGAAATAGTTGGCCAAAGCTGTGTAGTGATGGGCAAGGGTTTGATCAATCCCGAAAGGAGTGTCGGTTCCCCCTTGTTGACTTGGAAAGTATCATCGTTAGCCACCAGCTGTTGAATTGTCATTTTTAGTCCCAGCCAAAAGAAGTTACATTGTTCCTGGTCATACATTTCCCAGAACCCAGAGTGCCCTGTTGATGAAGAAGCATGGAGATCATAGAAGAGATAGCCCTGTTGAACATATGGCAACCAATTTGGAACAAGCAGAGAAAGAGCTGTAAGAGAAACTGGGTCATCAATTGTGCGAGAAGGAGCATCTTCCACCATATTGTCCTTACCCTTCTTGTAAGTGATCACATAGGGATAACCCATTGCAGGTGTGTTGGGGAGGAGACCCATTGTTCCAGAAAATTTTCCAGACTCGGGAGATCAGTCTTGATGCAGAAATAATTACCTAATAGGTATGGCTACCACTTCTGTACTGCATGCAAAATAGCCATCATTTCCTGCTGAGAGGTAGATGTGGTTACATTCTTACCGGAAAGGTCTCTTGAAGGCAGCAAGCTCATTGGTTCAGCAAAGATACCTGCATATCTATCCAAGGAAGTAGTGGAGACTATTGATGGGTGCATCTGAATGGAATTGAGCTGAGCGATGACACCATGTGAATTCTTCTTAAGGATTTTTTCCAGGCGATGTGAACTGATGATGCAGAGAGACCCTGGTTGTAAGCCCTGAAATTTGTGTTGTACCCCATTGACATGAAACTGCATCCAGAGTTCAGCAAAATCCCATAAGATGGGGCCAAGTGTGCGTAACCATTGAACGCCCAAAACCACATCACATCCGCCTAAGGACAAGGCAAACATGTCGGAGCGTAGGTTATAATCTTCCATAGAGATACGCACATTGTGACACTTCCCCTTGCAAGGTAAGGTGCCCCCATTGGCAACCATGACTTCAAAGTTGGAGCAAGGATGGACAAAACAATCAGCCTGTTTGGCAATTCGAGGGTCAATGAAGTTATGAGTGCTACTAGAATCAATGAGTATGGTAAGAGGGAGCTTCTTGAAGTATCCCCTGACCCGCATTGTTTGAGGGGTGGTGACGCCAGTTACAGCATGGAGAGAGATCTCGGGTGGGTCGTCCTGAGATGGGGTGTCAACAGGCGGGTGTTGCATGTCAACTGGATCATCTACTGTATCTGTAGCTTCTTTACCAAGTTCTAAGGCAGGCGGAGAATCCACATCCAAGATATAGAGCTTTTGTTGAACACATCTATGTCCTCGAGTGAATTTCTCATCACAATTATAGCAAAGCCCTTTTTCTTGGCGTGCCTGCATTTCTATTTCAGACAAATGCTTGATAGGAGTTGGTTGAGGAGCAGGCGTGATGGGAGGTCGTTGGGAACCCATATTTCTGAAGGGAACAAAGGTGGGTTTGGAGCGTTGTTGAGCTGCGATCTTGTCCTCGGCCAACTTAGCCAACCCTAGGACTTCCATCATTGTGTTGGGACAAAACATTTTGACCTCTGAGCGTATTTCATCCTTGAGACCACTGATAAAAGAACTCCAGTAGAATTCATCAGACAATCCTTCTGTGTGATTGGCTAGTTTCTCAAATTCCATCTGATACTCTCTCACTGTGCCAGTTTGGTGAAGTTTAGTGAGTGCTCCTGTGAAGTCGTCAAAAGCACTAGGACCAAATCGTGGCAAAATGAGTTGGTAAAAATCTGTCCAGTTTGGCTCGGGATGAGCTTTGATGTACCAACGGTACCATTGAAGGGCTTCTTGTTCCAAATGAAAGGATGCAAGTGGAACTTTCTGAACATCAAAAGTATTATGCAGACTGAAATATTGTTCTGCTCGGTATATCCATCCAGTCGGATCAGTACCATTGAAGCGAGGAAAATCAAGCTTCGGCCCACGAAAATTGCTAGAAGCAGAGAACCCGGTGGCTGAAAAAGATTTTGGCTGTCTGGTATTGTTCATGGCTGAATGCTGAAGATGGAGGCTGAGAAAATTTTCATCCAGATCTTGGAGTTTGGTTTGGATCGCTGCAAGTGCTTCCTCCATGGTGTGTGCTCCTGCACGAGTGACAACCATAACCAGGTGTGTTTTTTTTTTTTTTTTTTTTTCCAGATTGGAGCGGTTACGGCTCGGATTTTTTTTTTTTTTTACAGACTAGAGCGGTTACGGCTCAGAAAGAATCTGGAACAACGTCGAACGGCTGGATCTGGAACGGCTTGCAAAATGGATCTGAAACGGCGCAGCAGTGATCGGCAATAGTTCAGCTGAAAGTAGATATGGACCCCAGGTATGTGCGGCTTCCTAACATTTCAGGGTTTTCACTCGGCCAACAATGCTGTCTGATGGCTTGCGTATTGGGGCAGTTCCCCTCACTCCACGGCTCAGGTAAAACTGAAAACCGCTTTGCCACAAACGACAGCTCTTGGTTTACTTCACAGGTGGGAACTAGTCAATCAGGTAGGGGTCGTTGCCCTTTTCACTTGGTAGGTCCTCTCAATGGCCAGCTACTTCGGGGTTCCTGTGGTACTCCTCACAATGAGTTTTAGGGCTTATTCCCAAGTACTTCCCACAGTTAAGCGGATAGGGATTATTCCCAGATCCGAACCTGCAACAGAAAAAAATTTGGGCAGAAATTCCACCCAATGTTCAAAAACCAGATCTATATTGCTCAGAATCGCTATTATAGAATGTTTCCGGAACTGGAACAACCACTCTGCTTCTACTTTTGAAAGCGGAATAGAAATCTGGGCACTCGGTCAAAAGATTTTCTCGCCGCAATTTCCGTGGCCGTCACCGAAATTCTGAAAAATTGTTGATTTTAAATCCGCGATATCTCCACTTTTAGAACTCCAAATGAGATGATTTTTTTTTTGAAACTGCGTATTTTTGAAAGAGGAATTCAGATATGCAATCGGTTTCTTCTGATTTTGTGCAGAAAGTTTCAGAAATTGATCTGAAAGTCGCCGCCCAAAAAAAAGAAGAAAAAAATTTCCCACTTGTGCCAAGGAAAGTGCTCTGATACCAGATGTGATGTACCTGCAATAATTAATTAATGCAAATACATGAGATATCAGAAATAATAGAATAGAATCGCTTTTATATTGATCACGGGCCACTTCGAGGGGGCAACCTCCTTTGAGCAAGCTCAATACAATTAATTTCACGGTGCCTTCAATGACCTCAACACACACTTATATACTAAGTCTATGCCCAATACTATGAGTCAAAACCATGGGACATATAATGCTACAGGATGACTTACAAAGCATATGTGTCCAATACTATGGGTCAATACTATGGGCTAATATAAACTACGGATCAACAAATACTACGGGATGACTTACAAAGCATATGCGTCCAACAACAATATACTAACATAGTAAAGAGAAGGGTTGACATAGGTTCCTAACACCCATACTACATCAAACTTCATACTTTCTTTTCTGGCACACATAGTTTGTATAAATGACTCCCAAGGTCTAGTGAGGCCATTTATAGCAGTCATCACAAGTTCATCTTCATCAAGAGTATCACCAATGGCATCTAGTTGCTCCTTGATTTGGGAGACCCTTGAGAAGTAGTCTTGAATGGATTCTCCTTTGTTCATCTTGGTACTCTTCAACTAAGTTCTTAGGTTCATTTTCCTATTGATGTTTTTTCCCTCATACGATCTTCCTAGGGCATCATACATTTCCTTTGGAGTTTTCTTGGAAGCCACTGGGGGAATCAACTGGTCTTTAATAGAATCGGCTATGATTCTCTTTGCCCTAATCAAATCCTTTCTTTGCTTCTCTTTGGCTTCATCTCCTTTAGGTTCTGTAACTTCATCCTTGATGTACTGAGCAAGATCATTCTCTTCAAGAATGAGACCAATTCTGTATTTCCATGCCCAGAAATTCTCTATAACTTCTAACTTGTCCTCAAGCTTAGTGCTTGGAGCCATATTCTCTTGGGGGAGTCCAAGAGACAAGAGATAGAATAGTACTTACCTGGAAACTTTAACCCTTTTAATTTTCCGGATCCTGGGACAGAATTTCTGGTTTATCGCACTTTTGGTAAAACTAGGATTTGAATTTCCCGGAGTTCTACCCAACCAAAAAGTTCTATCTAGGGCTCAAAAGATTGGTTTTGACAAGGGCTATCCAGTCATGTAATCAGAATTCAATAATACCAACTTTTTGCAGAAGCCAATTTCTGGTTTATCGCACTTTTGGTAAAACTAGGGTTTGACTTTCCCAGAGTTCTACCCAACCAAAAAGTTCGATATAGGGCTCAAAAGATTGGTTTTGACAAGGGATATCCAGCCATGTAATCAGAATTCAACAATACCAACTTTTTGCAAAAACCCTAATTTTCACCGGAGAGAGAGAGAGAGATATTCTTACCTTGTGAAAGATGTCCTATTTAGGCTAGCTCTGATACCATGTTAAGTTTTAAACCAAAGAGACTAGCAAGATCACTGAAAGAAACATAATCACAAGATAGACACATAAATTACCCTGGGAAACCCTCATGGGGTAGAAAACCCAGCAAAGCTTTCCTCAATAAGATGATCAACCAAAATACAAGATGTGCTCCAAGACTTGTCCTCCTTCTCTATCTTCCAAACATACCTCCCAGACACAAGTGCGCTACTTTTCTGAGTTTGTGAGTGTGTGTTAAATGAGGAGCTCCTCTCCTCTATTTATACTAGATCCCAACTGACCAAAAACCCTAATGGGGCCGACCTCTACTTGAGAAGTCTAATAACCCCTAAAATATAAACTCAGGGCCGACCCCCACATGGTGGGTCTAATAACCCTAGTTCCCATACACCATCGGAGGAATAAACATCTCCGGATACATAATAGAATTGCCTCGGAGGGATGAAACATCTCCGGAGTAATAATGTACAAATATAATATTCTTAGAAGTTACAATATTCAACAATAGATGAGTCACATCAATGATTCAAAACCCACCACCTATTAGGAATCTACTAAGCAACAAGTATGGAAAGATTCCATTGTGGAAGAATACGAATCCATCATGAAGAATGATGTGTGGGAAGTGGTTCCTAAACCTGAAGGGAATTCAATAGTAACTTCCAAGTGGCTTAGTAAAAATCTACAAATTACTATGATGAGACCTTCACTCCCGTGGTTAGGTACACTACTATTTGAGCCATGATTTCACTTGCCTTAGTTTTGGGGTGGAAGCTTCACTAGATGGATGTGAAGACTGCCTTTCTCAATGGTGAAGTTGAGGAAGAAGTATACATATAGCAACCTGAGGGGTTTGTAGTTCATGGGAAGGATTCTGATGTATGCAAACTTAAGAAAGCATTGTATGGGCTTAAGTAGGCCCCGAGGGCTTGGTATTCAAGGATTTATAACTATATTTAGAGCTTGGGATTCTCCAAAAGCGAAGCTGACCCCAACATGTACTTCAAGGATGTGAAGAACCAACCATTGAACTTGGTTCTCTATGTTGATGACTTGCTCCTTACTGGAGAGGAACAAAATATAGCTCGGTGCAAGAGGGAGCTCACTTCTGAGTTCAAAATGAAATACTTGGGTCTTATGCACTACTTTCTTGGCCTAGAAGTTTGGAAAAGGAAATATGAGATCTTTCTTTCACAAGGAAAGTATACCATTGTTGTGTTGCGTATCTTTGGCATGATGGATTGTAAATCCATGTCTACACCAATGGTTTCTAATTTGGAGAAACTACATGAGCCAGATTCTGGATTGGATCTATTGGATCCTACCATGTATAGACAACTCATTGGTTCCTTGATGTATTTGATACATAGTAGACCAAACATATGTTATGTAGTGAGTATATTGAGTCAGTTCATGTCTGAGCCAAGACATAGACATTGGATTGTTTCCAAGCATGTGTTTAGATACCTTTAAGGTACTATTTATTATGTACTCATGCATGCTTCCAGTGGAGGAGTGTGTGAAATTATAAATCACAGCAGATCAAAGAGCTGAGTATACCTCACAGAGAAAGAATGAGCATAAAAGATGAATTAGAGTGAAAACTGCAGTAAAAATGAGTAGACAATTAATTAGCATGAGAAATTAGATAGGAACAGAATAATGTAACATGATCCATTAATCACTATAGTCAAAGATGATTTTACGATGGAGAGAATTCGAATCACACAGGAGAATTAGAACCTCAGTTGGTCTAGCATAGGAATTGTCACCAATGGAGTGCTCCAGAAGAATCAATCTCAACCAAACTGATCCTAAACTCAGTTAACTGAAGACACAATCAATTAACTGACCAAGGAGGGAACATTAGTGTTTTTTGCATGCAAAACATTCATAAAAGGATGCATGAGGCCACAATCAGAGGCATTCGAATCTCTAACCCCCCACAAGAGTCAACTAACTTAGGTGGACTAACCTGGAACACTGAGTAGGTTCCTATAAAATAGGGAACTGACTAAAGTGGTCCTAAAATGATGCATGGGGGGCTCAGAAGGTGGTAGATAGATCCCGGATGATATCTGCACACTACTAGGTGGAAAATGACATCATCAGCTACTAGGAAAATGAAATAATGCTAGGTAGGACAAGGATGGAGTATTAAAATATCCTAACACACCCCCTTAATCCATACTTTTGCATCCTGGGCCCTGGTTACTAAGACCAAAGGTCACCCATACAATCAAATAAATGATAAAAAAATAAAGAACTGTCCATGAACCAAGGAAATGGGGAAAAC
Source organism: Larix kaempferi (assembly GCA_027924585.1). Classification (NCBI taxonomy): domain Eukaryota; kingdom Viridiplantae; phylum Streptophyta; class Pinopsida; order Pinales; family Pinaceae; genus Larix; species Larix kaempferi. The sequence goes on from BSBM01000252.1 coordinate 9,858,148, forward strand.
CTCATGGGAAAACTCCCCCTCAAAATAGGATAGCATGAAGCTCACACAACTTTCACACCAAGTAGAGATCTGAGGTAGACAAATCTCTTATGAGTGAAAAAATTAGTGAATATATCTGCAATCATCTCCTTTGTAGGATAATAATGCAGTGAGATGGTCCTGTTGTGCACTAGCTCCCTGATGTAGTGCATGTGAACCTTAATATGTTTGGTCCTCTGCTTCTGTACTGAGTCACTGGAGATCCATATGGCACTTTGATTATCACAAAATAAGTCAACTGAAGGAGAAGTTCGAATGCCAAACTCAGTCAAGATCCCATGCAACCAAAATTCCTGGATGGATGCATTCACAGCCCCTCTGTACTCTTCCTCTGCTGTATAAAGTGCAAGTGCTGCCCAGGGATAATTTTAAGAACACCCCCAAAATTTATATGTATAGTAAATGGGAAAATATCCCTAATATATAGGAAAATTTGAAGGCTATTTTATCAATAATATAATATGTATATATAATTTTTTGGCTAATCTTTCATTCTATTATAGAAACTTGTAAAATCTTGGCAAATGTTTCACTAAATTATAAGATATTGCAAATCCTTGGCGAATATTTCATTGAATTATAAAATACTGTAAAAACTTGGCGAATCTTTCATCCAATTATAAAACCTTGTAACGTCTTGGTGAATCTTTTTCTAGGAAGACTTGGCTTTTGATTCTGCAGATTACTAGTGCAATAGAAGAGCATATACCAGAGCTCAACTCTCTCGACTCCTAGACCCTCAAATGAACAAATGCATGAATGAGGAGAGGAGGGATTTATTTATACATTTCACAAGCAGTATTGGGTCACTCACAATTGGAGGTGTTGGTGAAACACAACTACACTAACTATATTCGTGGAAAGTGGGGAATCCACTTTTTATCTCATCCCTTAATGTTCCAATGGACATCTGGGGACCTAAATATTGACATACCGACAAACTGATAGAATATTTTAACACTTCACAATGTGGAATGATTATAGCACCCACAAACCATTATTACAACGTGGAGTATTATCGAGACCCTCAACCTTAATATAGTTTATGAATTTCCAATTAGCTTATTTTCCAAATCTCTCATTTTTAAGCTACCCTCTAAGAAAAAAATAACCCGCTTATTTGTTTATAGATACGAATGCCACTTTTTCCTTTCTTTTGTTGGCAATCAAAATATGAATTATGTTATTTGCTTTAGAATTTTTAGAGTTAGTTAGAAACTTTCAATGGTTATTAGAAATAAGAACATACACTAACAAGAATAGAAAGCACATTAATGCATCATCACACATATAATTAGAACTACTCTATATTTAAAGACTACTTTTTCTCAGATAAACTAAGAAGGTGTTTGTATCCATGTCCTTGAAATTTTTGAAAGCATGCAAAATGTGGCAAAATTGTTTTAGGACCCCCATTGAATGCAAAAGACTAGATATCAAATAGCATAATGTCTACATCTTAGGTCAAACATGCCCTGTACATATTATATACAATCATGATGGAAATGAAGTATCATGTTCCAACTAAATTATATATTTAGCATACATAACTATATCCATTTCTGGATGATGATAGCAATTACATATCAAAACAAATCACAAAAAACATTTTACTTTTGGATGACCCTCACAAAAAACAAAATATCGTAAAACAAGTATTGAACCCAACAAATTTAGGTCACAAATAAAATTGACAAACTGGAAATACGAATAAAAAAATATACCAGTCACAAAATTCTCAATACAAATAAAAGAATCTACTAGAACGCTTTGGACAACTCTACAAGAAGAAAACCAAAATAATGACCATTCCACTGTAGCCCCGCCATTATAACCAGTGTGCATTCATTTAGATTACAAATATCCCAAAGATCAACAATAACATACATAAAATATGAACACATACACTCTCATTAACGTCTTAGATCAAATAATAATTGCAGAGCAAGAACCTAATAAAAGCACATTTTAAACAACCGGGTCATATTTAGTTTGAATATATAAAAACCATGTGGCGTCTCTACATCAAGAGTAGTATCCACTAACAAAATACAAATGTCAATCGATAGTTTAAACATGAAAATGAATAATATAAATCATATATTTTGATCTCTATAACACTTTCACAAAACCAATACTCCTAGGATAGAATAAAACCCTAATAACACCAAATGAACCCTAAGGATCAAGAGTGCCCTAGAATTCAACAGGGCTCAAAAAGCATCAATGATAAAAAGCATGAGAAAGGGTAAATTTACAATATAATAATCTATTGTAATTGTGGATAAAAGGCATGATAAAAATCATACCACATTAATTATTAGATAAAAAGCGTGATACGAGTTTGCATTCTCTGATAAATTGCATGTGCAACATGCCCCTTCAAGACTCGATCTTTCGCTAATGGATATGTTATGCAAAGATTAAAATGTCGAGAAAACTAAGAATGAAAAGTGGATTCGCATCAGCCAGAACATTCACCCCACAAGCAGAATATGATGTGGGTGAACCATGAAGCAATGTAGCTTTTATATAGAACAAAATAATGCCTGATTTTCCCTCCAATACTAGAAATCGAGGGCCTAACGAAGGTATCACATGAAATTGACTAACAATACAGGCGAATGCAACCATATGCCTGAATTATAAGGAAAATGGAGGGCGAAATAACCCTTGGGAGCTTCCATTACTGAAAATTGGGGGCGAAGGAATGATTTCACTAGAATTTCTCTAGAAATTGGGGGCGAAAGATAGATTGCAGGGAGATTTTGCTAGGGCGAAAATAGTTTTTTTTCATTTTACTCATTAATATACAGGGGGCTACTCATTTTGTATTTTTTTTTCTAATAAATATTGGGAGAATATATTTTGGCTGAAAAAACCCTTTCCATATAAGAAAATAGCCCACTAAAGTTTTGTAACCTGCTTAATATAGCCCATGGGCTATATATAGCCCCTAAAATTATCCATGGTGCTGCCTGCTTTTTGCTTGACCAACAGATTGGTCCTGATCCAATCATGAACACGTACCCTGAAGTGGAATTCCTATCAGTGTTGTATCCAACCCAGTTCGAGTCAATAAAACCAACCAGATCTAGTGGAGCACCAACATAATAATGGATCCCAAACTCTCTCGTACCTTGCACATAGTGCAAGATCCTCTTAGCTTCTTTCCAATGCATCTCATGTGGCTCCTGCATATACCTAGCCATAACACCAACAATATATGATAGATCTGGTCTCGAATGTGTCAGATATAACAACCTACCAATCAGCTGTATGTAAAGAGTGCTATCAACCAAGGGTGTAGAAACACCTTCTTCCAATCTAATTCCAGATAGGAAGAGAAAGGATGTGGCTTTGCAATCATCCATATGAAACTTTGTCAGTAAATCAGATGCATATCTTGACTGTAAAACCATGATCCCTGAATCATTTTGAGTCACTTCAAGACCAATGAATTGTCTCAAAAGTCCCAGATCTGTCATAGTGAATGCTTTGTTCAAGGAATACTTGATGTTCTTCAACCAGTAGCAGATCCATCGGTGATGAGCAAGTCACACAAATGAAAAACAATCAACAGTAGAATTCCTCCCTTCTGTTGCATGTAAACATTGCAATCAGATTTGCATCTTTCAAAATTTAGTGATAGTAAGAAGGAATCCATCTTTGCATACCATGCCCTTGGGGATTTCTTGAGACCATATAGTAATCTCCTCAGTGTGCATACCAAGGAAGTATCATCAGTGTAACCCTCAGGTTGTCTCATGTAGATCTCTTCTTCCAAGTCACCATGCAAGAAGGCACTCTTTACATCCATCTGATGTACCTCCCACGCACACGAAGTTGCAATGGACAAAACAACCCTCATTGAATCCATTCTTGAAACAAGAGCGAATGTCTCATTGTAGTCCAAACCTTGGACTTGTGAGTACCCCTTTGCAACCAACCGAGACTTGTACTTGGTTGTAGATCCATCAGATGAAATCTTAGTTTTGTAGATCCATTTGCACTGAACTAGTTTCCTCCCTGGTGGAAGAGGGACAAGATCCCATGTTCCATTGTTTTGCAGTGACTCATGTTCTTCATCCATGGTTGCTTTCTATCTCGGATCATGGAAAGCCTCTCTGTAAGATTTTGGATCAGACCCCACCATCATGAAGCACCTCTCAGGGAGAACTGGATCTATATGGCAAAGTGCAATGTTTGCATATTGGTATTGAGATCTTGTTCTTCTGTAGTCAGATGGATCTCCAGCAATGACCCCATCTACTTCAATAAGATTTTGACCCCATTTAGGCTTTGGATTAGGAGTAGGTGCTGGATCTAGATCTAGATCTGCTAGATCTTCATGCTCAATATATTAATCTGAATCATATTGGTCTTCTTCTGAATCTAAATATGGATCTCCTGTAGAAACATCATTAGGAGAGAATGGAGGAGGTAGATCAATTATACCTTCTTCATCAGCTGGTTGTAGATCATGCAATGGATCCTCATTGAATTGCACACTTCTTTCAATGAAGCATCTCTTGGTTTCAATCTCCATCAGCTTGTAAGCCTTTGTATCTTCTGCATATCCAAGAAGGTTGCATTCGCTACTTTGAGGTTGAAGTGATTTCCTCTTGTTAATGGGGATTCTGTCCCATGCCTTGGATCCAAAAACCCTTAGATGAGAGACATTAGGTTTGTGTCCCTTCAATGCTTCAAATGGAGTGACCCCATCAACAGATTTATGGGGTACCCTATTTTGAATGTATGTGGCACAGTTTACTGCTTCTTCGCAGATATTTGATGGGAGATCTATTGCTTCAAGAAATCAGGTAGCCATCTCTTTCAATGACCTATTCTTCCTCTCTGCTACACCATTTTGTTTTGGTGTGTATGGAACATAATGTTTCATATGAATTCCTTCAGAATCACATAGTTGCTGCAAATCCTTCTTGATGTACTCCCCTCCATTATCAGATCTGAGTGCTTTGATCTTCCTTCCAATAGTGTTCTCAAATAGGGATTTGAAAACTTTGAAGCATTCAAACACCTCAGATTTCTGTTTGAGAAAGTAGATCCAGCAGAACCTAGAGTATTCATCAATGAACGTTAAAAGTTATCTGGATCCATTCATTGAAGGAGTGGGAATCAGTCCTAAAACATCAATATGAATCAGATCTAGGATGGAGGAAGACCTCTTTGCCCTCCCAAATTCATACTTTCGCTCTAGGTGCTTCCCTACCAAGAAGCCTTTGGATATCCCTTGAGATAATTTTATGTTCGATAGAACTTCAACCATCTCTTACTTGTGCAACTGTTGTAGGTATTTGAAGTTTAGGTGTCTGAATATTTCATGCATGAGTCACGAGATCACTTTGATGGGAGTATGGAAAGAAGCAGAAGAAATCATAAGTCTTTGAGGCATGATTTGCAACTCCTTTGGCTATCATCTTCCCATATGAGATCTCAACAACCTCAACTGAATTAGGTCCAAATACTACTTTCTTTGGAGCACACGTGTGTCACATCTGGTAAGTAGACAATAGATTAGCTGCTAGAGAGAGCACATACAGTACATTGTTGAACCTTCCATGCTCAAGTTGTATAGTACCCTTCCCTTCAGTAAAGATTTGAGAGTCATCTCCCATGTGTAAGGTTGGTCCATCGGTGAGTTCTAATGAAGAAAATGGATCTATGGAGGCAACCATGTGGTTGGAGGCTCAAGAATCAATAAGAAAATCTTGGGATTGTGAGAACCCAACCTTCAATGCATGGCATCTCTCATGATCTTTTGACTTGCGCATTCAGTATTCCTTGCACATTCAGGGAGGGAAATGTTATGTTGCTCAGGGAGTTTTTCAATTAGATCTATGGTCTTCTTCATACAAGAACTCTCAAGATGATTACCCTTCTTAAAGTATGTACACTCGGATCTCTCAAAATTATTTTTTTTGTCCTTCTTGGAGTTGGAGGCTCCTTCTGATGAACTTAACTTGGCATTCTGCTTGGCTTCAAATTGCCTCTTCTCCTTGCCCTTGTGCTTCCCCTTTCTATTCGCACTTTTTGATTCTCCAACCACAAGAGATTGATTTTTGGAGGCCTTCAAGGCTCCCATATGGATCACATTATCTTGTTCTTGGATGAGAGATTCAGTGAAAACATATAAGTATGGAATCTTCCAATCGGGAATTGGAATTCACCCTAAATGGAAGGTAGAGACAAAGATGGAGAAATCGGGACCTAGCTTTCTAAGAATGGATAGCACCAATTACTCATCCTTCTTCTCAATGCCACACTACTTGCATTGCAAAACCAAAGATTTGAATTTTGAAAATAATTGTTGGATGGTCTCGAAATTGCTCGGTTGAAGAGTGCCTTAATCAACTCATTTTCTAGAATATGGCCTCTTAGTTCATCTTGTTTGACAAAAAGGGTCTCCAAATTCACCCAAACCTCTTTTGGAGTCTTCGATCCACCGAGGTGGAAGAGTGGATCTATGGAAATATGGATACACATGAAACCGAATGCTTCATCGAATCTATTCAGATACTTGGACTTCTCCACAACTGCTTGGGGTTCGACCTCCTTCCCCATTGTTGCCCTGTATAGTGACTTGTTGCGCAAGACCATCTGCATATCATCCCTCCAATCAAGGTAATTGAAGGGTGTCTGGATCCTAGGAGAGAGAGGAGAGTCTGAATTGTCCATGAGAACTGCTGGAGCGAATACAGAGTGAAACTATTGCTATTGTTGCGACTGTTGCACTAAAAAAACTTTTAATAACCTGCAAAAAACTCTCAATTTTTTTTGGATATAGACTACTACTGGGCACTGATTTAGGACAATAGGCACATTTTTCTGGATCCTTCACACCTGGCTAGACCTCAAAGGATTTCTCCAATGAATTCAATGCAATGGCACCAGGATTTGATGTGGAAACCCAAAGGCTTCTTCTGGTGCACTAATGAAAGCAACTGCTCAACCTACACTCAAATGGCTCTGATACCATGTGAAATTATAAATGAAAACAAATCAAAGAGCTGAGTATACCTCACAAATAAAAAATGAGCAAAAAAGATGAATTAGAGTGAAAACTGCAGTAAAAATGAGAAGACAATTAATCATGCATGAGAACTCAGATAGGAACAGAATAATGTCACATGATCCAATAATCAGTATAGTTAACAATTTTGTTACAATGGAGAGAATTCGAATCACACAGGAGAATTCGAACCTCAGTTGGTCTAGCATAGGAATTGTCACCACTGGAGTGCTCCGAAAGACTCAAAATAAACCAAATTGATCCTAAACTCAGTTAATTGAAGACACAATCAGTTAACTGACCAAGGAGGGCGCATTAGTGATTTTTCCATGCAAAATAGTCAGAATAAAGTGCATGAGGCCACAATCAGTGGAATTCAGAGCTCTAACCCCCCACAAGAGTCAGCTAACTTAGGTGGACTGACCTGGAACACTGAGTAGGTTCCTATAAAATAGGGAACTGATTAAAGTGGTCCTAAAATTATGCATGCAGGGAACAAAAGGTGTTGGATCCTGGATGACATTTTCACACCACTAGGGGGAAAATGACATCATCAGCTACTAGGAAATTGAAATAATTCTAGGTAGGACAAGGATGGAGTATTAAAATATCCTAACAGAGTGATGTTGCTTGGTTACGATGAATCTGAATGGGGTGGTAGTATTGTGGATTTAAAGAGTACATCCATATTTTTTTATAGCTTGGGATCATCTATGATCTCTTGGTCTAGCAGGAAGTAGGGCTTCATATCCTAGAGTACTACAGAAGAAGAGTATATTGCAGCTAGTACCACTTGCTGAGAAGCTGTGTGGATTAGGAAGCTGCTTGGTAGGTTGTTTGGTGAGAAAATTGAGGCTATTGTCATTCTCTCTGACAATCAGAGGTGCATTAAGCTCTTACAAAACCCCATGTTTCATGACAAATCAAAGCACATTGAGATGAAATACCACTACATCAAAGACTTGGTCCAGAGAGGTGCGATAAGACTTTAGTACATTTCTACTCATGAGCAGATAGAAAATATGTTGACTAAGCCTATGTCCTTGATGAAGTATAGGTGCTTCTGAGACAAGTTTGGTATGGCAGAGAATGTGTCCCTCGCTAAGAGGAAGTGTTAAAGTTACATCATCATGAGTCATTCTCCAGGTAAATCTTGGGCACCAAGATTGATCCTCGTGTATTGAGGTAGTCCCTTAGGGAGCTTAAGTTGGACTCAAGAAACTCGGAGTAGATTCTTGAGTTGGACTCAAGAATGAATAATCCTTATGTGTAAAGGTCAAGCCTCATGTTTTGAGGTAAGTGCTTTATATGTCAATGTGATGATGTTGTACAGTATTGCTTGTCAAGGATAAGCTCTTGTGTGTCAAGACAAATCCTCATGTGTTGAGGTAATGCTTTGCATGTCGAAGCATGAATGGTGTCATGTACTACTAACCATGGTTGAGCTATTAAGTATCATCTAGAGACTAACCACCTCTAGAGTGAATTAAGTAGAACAAGATGATCACATCATTGGAAAAATATCCTTAGTATATTTGATATGATAAATAAAGTAAATATGTCACAAGTGGATCATGCAAATAAGACAAGAGATAAAGATAAGATATGTTAAGATAAGAGAGAACTCAAATTTTTCACTTTAGTGATCAAGAAAGACTTTAGTTAATTAAGAGAGAAATCGAATTGGTTACTTAAGTGATGTTAACAAGTCTGAAAGACTTCAGTTAAAAGAGTTAACTAAGTGATAACAAAAAAGATATAGTTAACTAAGTGTTTGCATGACGACACTTGAGTTAACTACATATTTGCATGACAACACTTGAGAAAAAAGTAAAAGACAATACTAGTTGAATGTTCTAGCATACAGTTGAAGGGAGATTTCATCCTGAAGGAGAAGATCTAATTAAATAAGTGTTTGCATGACGACACTTGAGTTAAACTAAAAGACGACACTTAAGTTATGACACTTGAGTTACTAACCTAACTAAGTGATCCACCATCTAGTTGGAAGGCGAGTTCATATTGAAGTCAGAAGGATGTAAACTAATCCAAGAATGAAATGTATGATACACTTGTAATGCAGGATTTTATGAGATCAACGTGAAGGGCGAATCTCTCTTTAAGGAATTGTGCATGTGACCAAAACTGGGAATTGGTCTTAGTGCAGAATCAACTGCTGGGTTCTTCTATTATTCTCTCTTTTCTCTTTCTCTCTGATTGCACCAGGGGTGATTGGTATTTCTCTATGATAATGCACCAAGGGTTTCAGATGTAATTTGCTCATTGTAATGGCATTCTTTGATATCTATCAATATTTTAAGGAAGATTTTGTTGGGGTTTTCTCCCTCAATTACTAGAGGGTTTTCCCGGGGTAAATACCATGTCTCATGTGAATGCTTATAATTTTGATTATTCATTGATTTCAAGTTCTACTATAATTCCACATTAAGATAAAAAATTCAACAGGATGGAACCTAGAACAAAAGAGGAGGGAGCAACTCATTGATGAGGTTGTAATCTTCCACTATTTATTTGAAGTAATATGAAAGGATTCAATTGTCCCCCAAATGCTTGTGTTTAGTAATCGTTAGAATGTTAGATCTAACTTGATTTAAATATTATGAGATTTTTTGTTAGTATAATGGAGAAAACACATTATTTATGAACTTGCAGGAACAATGAAGAGCTTCAAGAGTAGCCAACATTGAAGAGCAACAAGCAAAGGCTTCCCCAAATGGCATACTATAAGAGGTATTTTTTTCTCTTCTCTCCTTAACTCAAATACTTGAAGAAAATAGAGATATAGCTTTGGATAATTGTTAATTAATGATTCTCATATATATATATGACAATGGAATTCACCAAACTCATTGGGATATATTAACCTAGATCTCTAGCTCTGCTATTGATTCTCCTCATATTAGAATGGCAACTCCATTGGGGAGGGGACTTGATTTTTAGCACTTCCTCTCTAAAAAAAATTTCGTGATATTGCCTGTTATTCTTTTCAAATTTTTCTTTAGCTCAATTTAGAATCCATCTAGAAGTGATTAGGGAAATTTTGAGGCCATTTGGAGCCATTTTACCCACTTTTCAACTCGAAATGTTTCCAATTTTCACCTCGAGTTGCGGCTTTTGTACCTATAGATATTACTTCCTCTCTAATTCATTATTGTTGGGCCAAAAAATTCAACCATCTCGCACTTATAAATGCTCCAACATGTGCGACTTTAGCCTATTTTTGGTCAATTTTTGCACTTTTGTTTTGTTGATTTTGCTTGAAATTTGGCCTGAATTTTGACCTACAATGATTCTTAGTAGATTGGATGCCAAGATAACCTTTTTTCCTCACTCAATAGATCAATTTAAAGACTAATTTTTATGGCTAAATATCAATTTTGTTGTTTTTTTACCTACAACAATTGTTTGCATTTGGCTTCTCCATAAGCATTTGTGCTTGCAATTTGTGGAAGAACATATACTCTCGGATATATTGATCCTATTTGAGTTAATTTAGAGTAGGATATTGGCATTTAGTTGTTGGAATATACACCAATACTGTGAGGGGGAGGTGAATCAATATTGGGCACTTTTTACCATTTTAAACTTTAATATTAGATGTAAACATTAACCATTCATAATAACATTCATCACCACATAAAACATACACAGTACACAAGATATTTTATGTGGAAACCCAAATGGGATAAAACCATATAATGCTTTTCTTATATAATATAAAGGTTATATTCAATTGATTTACCAGTTCCAACTGGAAGGAGGCTACAACCCCCTAGTTTTACTACAAGATCCAACCTATAGTGAGGAATCCAATCCTCAGTGAGATCCAACTCAATAGCTTTACCAACACTAGATGGAAGGAGGATACAACCCCCTATCCTTGCCCCATCATACCAACCTAATATGAATAAGAGAATCAACATGTCATTATCACTATATCTATAAACCTATCCATGTATCACTATCTCAATCAACCTGTACATGTATCACTATCTATATCAACCCTTACCTGTGCCACTATCTCAGTCAACATGTACCTGTGTCACTATCTTTGTCAAACTATACCTGTATCACTATCTCTGTGAACTTGTACCTGTATCACTTTTTTATCTCTAGCATTGTCACAATCATTAAATCCGTGTCTCTATCTCTGCCATTGTCTCTGTGTCTGTAATGTACTCTCTTTGATGAATCCATGGTCATCCTTCTACATTATCAATCCTTATAGGTTCTGGAAAAAAATCAATAAAGTATAGGGGTTAATTCTGAAGGCATTAACTGTCAAGTTTAATTAATTTTGAAATGTATGATAGTGTGCAATGTATAAATTGTAAATATTTTTATTATTATTTAATTTTGTGATGAGTGGATATTCTTAGGTGGCCCAAGAGGGCACATAAATGATCTTGTGGACCCTATGAGTTGTCATCCACAATGGAAACTAGAATAAAATCAAAGAAAATTAATAAATCCACTAAAAAGATGGAAGACATCATAAAAGCAGGAAAACTAAGAAAATCATAAAGCATAAAGAATAAAAAAGCAGGAAAGTAGAGAAAATCCAGGAAAATCAAGATGTTTCCAAAAGCAGAAAAGCATACCAAAGCAGAAAGGCAACAAAGCAAGGAAAATTAAGGTAAAAGCTACATGTGCAAAAATTAGTCAATGATAGTGCATTGGTTGAGGAAGATGACCACATTAATTGTACCTGGAATAAAATTCATATTATAAATAAGGTGGAGCGCACCCTTTGACATATTTTGTCCATTTCTTATTTGCATTGATAGCTTTGAAGCTTCTCAGGACTTGGGATATGTGTCCCTAGTCACAGTTGGGAGATGTGCCCCTATTGATATTTATTCTACTTGTGGATTCATTCAAATCATGAGGCATAAGGCATACAATCCTGATCACTAAATTTAATTTCATATCCCTTCGAGTTTCATCCAAGATCTATATTGTCTAGTGTTGAATATTCCATCCATTGGAGTGCCTTCTACAGTATTTGATCTTGCTTATGTTCTCTAAGGTTGATGGTGACCCTATGGGTATTGATTATACATATAATTATCTGTAATTTAATGGATAATATCTTATGTTCATAATTTTTGATTTTATTATCAGTTCTACAAAATATCTTCTTATATGTTCATGTATTTTTGTGCCTATGCTCATTACAGTACCAAATTGTCTAGTTTTTCCAGAAATTGCAGTAGACAAACTTTTGTGAGTCCAATTTTCATTCCGTGAATTGATGTTGTTAGTATAAATCTTACTGAATTCATATCATACCCTGGATCAGAGTTTCTAAACCCTTATATTCCATTCGAGCTGAGTTGAAATCTCCCTAGTCGAGCATTCCAAAAACTAGTCTTATGTTCATGCCTTCCCAAATTGAGTCATGTGGTTCCTAATTGAATTTTTAAGGGTTTTTATAGATGGTTTGGGTATTTTACAGGACAACCACTTCCATATTGCACCATAAGCAGTGGGGTTTCCACAGAAGTCCTGAGGCTATTGCCTTGAAGCCTTGGGTTTAGCCCAATGAGTCTACTCGGGCGTGACGTACTCCCAAAAGTGCAGTTTTCAAAGATGGGAGTCTTTTTAGGCTGTTGTAGGTTATATTGAACTTTATGCAAGTCCTGAAACTCATCTTGGGAGAAATTGGGAGAGTCTGGAGGTGTTTGAGGTTTTACTTTGAAGTTCTAGTCAAACTAGCTAGTTCTTTTTGCATCAAGTCCAAACACTATGTGTTTAATTTTTCAAGTATTGAGTTAGTGTGCCTGTAATCAGTTTGGGTACATTGCAATGTCAACCGGTACATGCCTCAAATATATATTTCAAGAAGGCCCAGAAACAATCACCCATAGATTTCATTTGTATCTTCAAACCCTTATATCACAGTCATTTCCAAACCCTTGGATATTTCAAGATAAGCACCATGATCTATGCCAATATCATCACCATAATCACAATAACATATCTATGCAAAGATAATATCGATGATTTATCCAATATCATAACCATAATCACCATAACATATTTATGCAAAGATAATCACCATGATCTATCCAATATAATAACCATAATAACTGTAACATATCTATCGAATATCACCTAATAAAAGGATCTAACACATACTCAATGTCCATACCATTTTCAAGACAACAAGATGGACCCTAGTCCATGAGAGGCATGACCATCACAAGAGAGACCCATGTATAAGAACCATACATTTTTCAAGATGAAGAAACAAGAAATAAACCATTCACCAAAAGAAACTCTAGACCATGTCATCACATATCCCTTACAATAATCTTTCCAACGAGCCAAGAATTTCATGATTCCGATACATTATGAGAAAGTTGTTCCAATTTTATCAATCTTCACCAAAGAACAAAAGATGATCCCACACTAGCTCCTCCACAAATGTTCGCACTTTCTCCTTAGAATTGTGCAATAGAGAGAGAGAGGGATATGAATTGATAATGAAATGAGAAGTTTGAACTTCTATTTATACCTCCCAAGAAGCCTTGTAGCTTATTTTAAGGTCTTCTTATACTTGTACTTAATTTGTGGATCTTCATGTTTTAATGGGTACTTCAATGGGTCAATACCCCACCTCAAGGATTCATCATGGAACTTTAACCTTCCTTCATGATCACTTCATATCTTCATCAAAGGGGATTTGGGGATTCTCCTCATCATACTTAATGGACACATCATTATTCCTTTTGGTGTTTCCTTCCTTTTTATGTGGACCCATCCTTACTTTTGGGGTTATGTGGACCCATCATTAATAATTTGGGGGATTCTTCACACTTCACACCAATATTTCTTTGGACCAACTTTAGGGGCTCTTTAGGGTATTCTCCATCATGGGCCATGTGACCCCAACATCATGGTCATGTGGAACCAACACCATTATTCTAGGGGTTTCTTCACCTTTCTCACCAACATTGCTTAGGGGAAACCTTAGGGACTTCTTTAGGGGTTTTCCCCATATGTGTACAACCCAAAGTGTCTTCTCACGAGGGCCATGCTTAAAGCTACGCCATAAGGGTACTATTGAGTATGGTTGTCATTTATATCAAATAAATTCATTAATGACAAAGGAATAACAAAGAAGGTGATGACATGACATGTATGATGATGTGGCTGATTGTTCTAGTACTCTCATGAATTTGACATCATTATGTAAAAGTATGGCAATTTGTTGTAAATGGTTGATTCCATATTTAGTTGATATTTAATTCTAGTTGGTCGACACCATATTTAGTCGATGCTTAAAACTGGTCGACGCCATATTTAGTCGATGCTTAAAACTGGTCGACGCCATATTTAGTCAATGCTTAAACTGGTCAACTCCATATTTAGTCGATGCTTAAAACTGGTCGACACCATATTTAGTCGATGCCTGAACTAGTCGATGCCATATTTAGTCGATTATTAAAACTTGTCGACACCATATTTAGTTGATACTTAAAACTAGTCGAAAATGTCAAAGAAAAAAGTGGTCGATAGTCATATAAAGTTAGTCGGTGCCAACCTCTTATATTATGGTCAAGTCCTTGTAAATTAATAGTTGACCTCTTGTCAACCCGTTGTCGACCATTGTCAGTCAATTCTGAGTCAAAATCAGAGTTGTCAGTTAGAATCAGAATCAAAACGGTGGAGTCGGGATCAATGGCGAATATCAAAATTTTGTAAATCAACGAATAAGAAAGCTGGAGTCGGTATGTCGGAGACGGGGTTGTAGAGTCAGAGTGTTTCATAATCGCGTTGATAATTTCGGAAGTTAAACTAGAAAGGTAATTTTGAATTAGTTGTGTTTCTGAAGGGCCACGATGAAGATTTGTGAACGTTAGGTGAAGAGGCACAATTGAGGGTATATAAACAAGGTTTTATTCTTTCAAATAAAGTGTCTCTGTACATTCAAATAGCAGATCAAAAGGCGTATAGAAAATAGAGAACACATAAGCATTTCAAGGGTGGTTAGGAGGTGCAAGGACAGGCTACAAAAGCGTGTAGGAAGTCGTAGCTTCCTTCTAGTTGTTGCTAGTAAACAGGGTGTTTTTGCATCCTTCAATTGTAGCTGAAAATCCCGGGTGTTGTAGCATCCAAGAAGTCGGTGCTTGCAAATACTTGTAAATATAATTTTGCATTAACATAAAGTGTTCGTGGTTTTCCCAATTGGGTTTCCATGATAAAATTATGTGTTCTGTTTCTATTGTTGATTTTGTTTTTAAAAGTGATAAAAATTGAACAAATAGATAAACACTGATTCACCCCCCCTTTCAGTATTATTTGATTTTCCAACAATTGGTATCAGAGTGGGTCTCTTCACTAAAGTCTAGCCACTCGAAGAGATATATTTTATCATTACGGATCAACAAGGAAAAATGTCCTCCAACGTTCCACTATTCAATGGTGAGGATTATGCGTTCTGGAGTGTTAGGATGAGAAGTCATATAATGTCTATTGGACTAGAAGTTTGGTTATTTGTAGAAAAAGGGTATATACATCCAAAATCTCCTCCCATAGATATTGAAGGAATAAAACAATTTGGATACAATGCAAAAGTTGTTAATGCAATCTTGGATCGATTAGCCAAAACAGTCTTTGCCAAGGTGATGCACTGCAAAACAACGAAGGAGATCTGGGGCAAATTGCAGACCATCTATGAAGGAGACACCAAGGTAAAAAGGGCCAAACTCCAGACTTTTAAAGCTCAATTTGAAAGTCTAAAAATGAAGGAAGAGGAGAACATTTCAGAACACTTTGAGAGAATTGATGAAATTGTTAATGCGATTCAAGGGATAGGATCATAATTGGAAGAAATGGAAATAGTTGAAAAAGTACTAAGATCACTTCCAATGATTTACAATCCTAAGATTTCCACCCTAGAAGATAGAGAAAATCTTGACAAGCTCACCATGGAAGAACTATATGGGATCCTCATAGCTTATGAAATGAGGATTGGACAAGATAACTCTCAGAAGAAGGAAACAACTTTTAAAGCATCAAAGTAGCTAAGAAATCTAAAACAAATATTCTATTAGAAGACTCTGATGATGAAGAAGCACTTCCTGTTAAAAATCTTAAGAAGGGTATTGGTAAGTACAAAGGGAAATTGCCCTTAAAATGTTTCAACTGTGGGGGAATTGGTCACTTTGCTTCCAAATGTCCTTATCCCAAACAATAAGACAATGATGAGTGCCTTGAAGACTTCAAGAAGAACAAAGGGAGTTTTAGTAAGAAAAAAAAAGACCATTTACTCCATGGATGATAGCTGCTCACAAATGAGTCTAGTGAAGATGAAGAAGCAGAAGTTCTATTCATGGGAATATAGAGCAAAAACCATGAAGAAGAATTAGAAGGAGTAGTAGATCTTGAAGCAGAGCTCATAAGTGCTCTTGAATAATTAAGGAAGTATAAAAGGATGTACAAACAATTAAAAACCAAAGTGATAGAGTTTGAAGAGAAAAACAATGATACAGAAAGAAAAGTCATCTTCAAGAAGCTAAAAAGGTTGGAAACAGTCTAGAACAGAAGCTTTAAGAAAAGAGGGAAATAATTAGAGAAGTTTGAAGCTGAAATAGTCTTGCTTAGAAAGAAGATTGATGAAGAATCCTTTCAATCAAAGTTTAAAAGCATCTCAAAAAACCGAGATGACATCCTAAGTTGCCAAAGGTCATCCAGTAATAAAACTGAATTAGGTTATGACAAAGGAATGAAGTTAGAACAATCCTCTTCCACAATACAAGATGGAAATAAAAGGAGTTATGCTGCTGTACTCAAAGACCCAGTTGAAAAGGATGATAGTAAAAAATTTGCTTCTTTTCAAAATGAAAGTAGGACATAAAAAATGCCAAGAAGACTAATGACAAGCATAAATCAGCTACTCTTTTTGGGTAATTGTTATGTCTGTAAAAAATTTGGGCATAAAGCATTTTATTGTAATATGTATCAAAAATATAATCAGAAATCTCTCTGCAAGGAAGACAATTCTAGTGATCTTCCAAAAGGAAGAAATCAAAATTCTTTTGCACCCTTATAGAGGTGTGACATAGAATGTTACAAATGTGGTAACCCTGGACATATAGCTAGAAATTGTAAACCAATGTTTCCTATTGAAAAAGGAGCCACAACTAATTCTCAAAACAAGGAGCAAAGAAAGGCTTGGGAAAACATAGAAGATGTGAAATAAAAATGTTATATCTATATTGTTAAATTTTGAGCATTAATTCATTATACTCTAGGACCTTTGCTGAGAGAATAACAAATACAGTATATCAATGCATGACAATCACAATATGACAAGCATCACAAGAATCAAAAGCATAAGAGACAAGAGACACAGAGTTTCCGTGGGGAAAACCCTAAGGTGAAAAACCCCACAACTTCCTTAGAGATAGAGAGAGCAATGGCTCAACCAAAATACAACCAAATAACACTGAGGTAGTCTCCTAGCAGATGATCCTCCTCTTCCTCACTAGTGCGCCACTTCTAAGAGTGAGAGTGAGTTACTTTTCCGAGTGAGTAAAATAAAGATCTCCTATCTCTATTTATACTCACCTTTTTTCCCAGTGACCTTATGGGGCCGACTTGTCTATCTAGATACATCCACATTATATTATATATAATTCTAGGCCGACCCCACATGGTGGTCTAATAACCCATCGGCAAGTACACACACTTGCGACACTTGTCAATCCACATGACGACACTTCCTTATAGAGGAATAACACATCTCTTATAAGGGTACAATAAATATATATAAAATACACAGATGAAATACATTCCGAAGTTACATATACATCGACACTCCCTCTTAACTAATAAGGTATTTCTCGACATAGATCTGCTAGACAAGTCTTCTTCTCTGGATCATCGTCATCGATGCATCGTCATCATCATCGTCACTGCTGCTGCTATCTCAACCAATCTCTGATTCTACTCGTCATAGGAAGTTCTACAGAGCCAATTCTTTTTCATACTGGATGTAGGCCCACTACTTGCAGGTCTTCATCATCACTGGCCATACTGTGGAATCCTCAGGACTTATTACGTGCGTCACAAAACCTCGAAAGAGCATCCCAGGCTATTACGAGCACACAACTCTACCTATAGTATTTCCCAGGGCAACGAATTACATGTGACCTCACCACAAAACCTCGCATGAGAATCCCAGGCTGTTACGAGCACACAGCTCTACCTATAGGATCTCCCAGGGCAACGAATTACATGTGGTCATGGAAAAACCTCGCAAGAGCATCCCAGGACTGATTACGGGCACACAGCCCAACCTATTGGATCTCCCAGGGAACCGAATTATATGCCATAGGACAAAACCTCGAAAGAGCATATGCCAGATATCCCAGGGCACCGAATTACATGCCATAGGCAAAACCTCGAAAGACTATCTGCAGATATCCCAGGGCACCGAATTATATGTCCTTCCAGAGCAAAACCTCGAAAGAGCATTTGCCAGATATCCCAGGGCACCGAATTACATGCCATAGGAAAAACCTCGAAAGACTATTTGCAAATCTCCCAGGGCACTGGATTACATGCTCATCTGCACAACCTGATCCACGGCCATAGAGTATCAACCTGATACTCATCATACATCATCCTGATGTACCCATGATCATCCTGATCATCATCACTGCAACATCCTGCTGCATGTCATCTGGAGCAACATCTTGAAGCTCGTCATCCATGATCATCCTGATCATACAATGCATCTACCTGATGCATACCAAGTATCTACCTGATACATATAATCATACATGATACTCCTGATCATACAATGTATCCACCTGATACAAATACAAATACATGATACATATCACAATACATGATCCACCTGATCATACAATGTATCCACCTGATACATATACAGATACATGGTCCAAGCATCCAACATGATGCATATACAAAAATACATACACATGATCCAACTGATCATATCTAGCATCCAACATGATGCGTACATACATACATAAAAATGATCCAACTGATCATATCCAGCATCCAACATGATGCGTACATACATACATAAAAATGATCCAACTGATCATATCTAGCATCCAACATGATGCATACATACATACATAAAAATGATCCAACTGATCATATCCAAGAAGAAACCAGAACATCATCCTGATGCTCATTATCCATCACTTACATCCACAGCCATGTGAAGGATCCTCCTTCCAACATGCTTGGAATGGCTTCAACAAATGTGTCCATCACTTCTTCCTCAAAGTGTCCTCGATCTGTAGAATTCCAAGTCTCTCTCTGAAGTACTCGAACTTCACCCTGGCTAGTGGCTTCGTCAACACATCTGCAATCTGCTCGTCCGTCGCAACATACAGGAGCTTCACAGCTCCTCTTTGCACCATATCCCTGATATAGTGATATTTGATCTCTATGTGTTTCGACCTGTCATGAAACACTGGGTTCTCGGACAGATTCACACAACTCTGGTTATCACAGAAGATACCAGTAGCCTCCAACGGGAGATCAAATAACTCAGACAGTAGCTTCCGTAGCCATACTGCCTCACAACTAGCTGAACAGGCTGCAACATACTCAGCCTCAGCTGTACTCAGTTCTACGTAGGACTGATTCCTGCTGAACCAAGAGATCACACCTGATCCCATACTGAAGCAGCACCCAGATGTGCTCTTCCTATCTGCAGCACTGCCTGCCCAATCTGAATCAACATAACCCTGCAGGTTAAAATTTTGATTCACTTCATACTTGAGCCCATAATCCACTGTACCCTTCAGGTATCTCAGAACATGCTTTACAACAACCAGGTGAACACTCCTCGGATCCGTCAGGAACTGGCTCAATGTGTTCACAGCAAAGCAAATGTCTGGTCTCGTGTTCATCAGGTACATAAAGGACCCAATCATCTGACGATACGTAGAGACATCAACTGGTTTAGATGAAGCATCAAATAGAAGTTTCAGATTCGATGCCATAGGTGTGGCCATGGCCTTGCAATCCATCATCCCAAATCTCTTCAGGATATCTACTGTGTACTTCCCTTGACCAAGGAAGATCCCACCTGTACTTTGCCACACCTCCATACCTAGGAAATAGTGCATCATTCCCAAATCTTTCATATCGAATTCAGCAGCAAGCTTCCTCTTAGTATCTGCAATCAGTTTGTCATCTCCTGTTACAAATAAGTCATCCACATACAAGAGTAGAATCACAGGATTCCCTTCCTCAACCTTGTAGTAAAGGTTAGAATCCGCTTTACTCTTGGTAAAGCCCAAACTAGATAGGAAACTGTCCATCCTACCATACCAAGTTCTGGGAGCTTGTTTCAAGCCATACAAAGCTTTCTTCAATTTGCACACATATGACTCGCTGTCATGTATTTCAAAACCGAGTGGCTGTTCCACATATACTTCCTCTTCAAGTACACCATTCAAGAAGGTAGTCTTGACATCCATCTGGTGTATTTTCCATTTCATAGCTGCAGCCAGGGAAAGTACTGATCTGATGGAAGTATACCTGGCTACAGGTGCAAAAGTTTCTTCATAATCTATTCCCTCTTTCTGAGAGAAGCCACGAGCTACGAATCTTGCTTTGTATTTTTCTATACTGCCATCTGCAGCATGCTTGATTTTGTAGATCCACTTGGAAGTCACGACAGACTTCTCTTTAGGTCTTGGGACAACATTCCAAACATCATTCTTCATTATTGATTGGTATTGCTCAACCATAGCATCCTTCTATTCTTTCTTTTCTGCTGCCTCTTCATAACTGGAAGGCTCTTTGTTCATAATGTCACAGAGTAAAGCAACATAACTGGTATGTGATCTGGTTCTCTTCTTTGCTCTGTGTTCTTCTTCTGGAATGCCAAATCTTTCTACATCTTGAATGAGCCCTCTAGCCCATGCAGGTTTCCTCTTGTGAGAGTTATCCTCACGGGGTGGATCTACAGGTTCTTGCGGATCTTCAAACTCACGAACAACTTCTGGAACTGCTTCAGTCATGGTAGTGTCTTGAAATCTAGTTTCCTTAGGTTCTTCATAAACTTCAATAGGTGCCTCCCTTGATTTGATGAATGCTGAGTTTTCATCAAATGTTACATCCCTGCTGACATCAATCTTCTTGAACCCTGGAAAGTATATTCTGTAGGCCTTCGAGCTTTCACTGTAACCCACAAAGATACCCTTCTTTCCTGAAGGATCTAGTTTAGTCCTCTTTTCCTTTGGGACATGAGTGTATACTGGACAACCAAATATTCTGAGATGGCTGACTTCAGGTTTCTTACCAGAAAAGACCTCTTCTGGTGTCTTGTTGTCTAATATCTTGTGGGGTGTTCTGTTCTGCACATATACAGTTGTTCTAGCTGCTTCTACCCATAGATGCATAGGTAGATCCTGGTCATGCAGCATTGCCTTTGCTGCTTCCATGATAGTTCTATTCTTCCTTTCTGCAACTCCATTCTGTTGAGGATTATAAGGAGCAGTCAACTCCCTCTTAATCCCTGAATCACTGCAAAGCTTCTTGAAGTCACCTGAGGTGAATTCTCCACCATTGTCGGATCTGAATGTTTTGATCTTCTTGTTAGTTTGATTCTCCATCAAGGTTTTGAATTCCTTGAACTTATCAAACACCTCATCTTTGTTCTTCAAGAAGTATACCCAAGTCTTCCCGGAGAAGTCATCAATAAATGAGACATAGTAAACATACCCACTAAGAGAACTGGATGACATAGGACCACATACATCTAAGTGGATGATTTCTAGGATGTCTTTTGCCTTGCTTTCACTGCTGGGAAAGCCTTCTTAATGTTCTTACCTTTTGCACATCCTTTGCAAACACCTTCATGTTTGGTCTTGATTTTAGGAAGACCCTCTACAGCCTTGCTTGCAATTGGAAGTGCCCTATAGTGCATATGAGAAAGTCTTCTATGCCAAAGTTCACTTGGCTCCATGGATTCATGCACCATGGCATGTTCAGGTTGTCCCTTCAATTTATACAAACCTCCCTCTTGCTCTCCAATCACTACTGCATCATCTATGTTCTTTCCCTTTGGCCACATTAGGACTTGGCCATCCACAAATGCAACCCTCATACCTTTTTCATCCAATGCAGAGATGGAGAGTAAGTTCTTCTTGAGCCCAAGTACATAAAGGACTTCTTTCATCTTCAAAGATTTTCCAGAATCTAGGTTGTAGGAGGCTTCACCACTTCCTTTGATTGGGTATTGATAATCATCCCCAAGTTTCACCTTATGGGGTGATTCATGTTCAGATAGGCTCACAAAAGATTCCTTAAACCCAGTCATGTGTTTGGAAGCCCCACTATCAATCAACCAATCATTACAACCATGGGAGATAGTACCTGTGAGAGCAGAGATCAGAACATACTCTTCTTCACTTGATGAGTCATCATCGCTATCACTTTTTTCCCTAGCCTTCTTCTTTGGGGGTTCATTATCTTCGGCATCATGAGCATGAAACCTTCTTTTGCTGCCCTTCTTCTTCTTACTGGAGTTGTTGTTACTGTCCCTTTTGTTCTTGGGACAATCTGAAGCAAAGTGACCCTTCTCATTGCATGTGAAGCATCTTAGGTCCTTCTTACTCTTTTGATAGGATCTATTGTGGTGAGAGTGCTCCTTCTTGGTTTTGCTTCTTTTGGTGTGAGCTGCAAGTGCTTGATCTTCACCTCCCATCTTTTCCTCACGAGCTATAAGTCTAGCTTCTTCTTGAGAACATTCTTCCCGCAATCTGTTGAAGGAGATCAACTTCTTCCTTGCACAAATTCCTTGAATGAAGGAATCCCATGACTTGGGTAGGCCATTTAGAGTGGTCATCACTACTTCACCATTCTCCACCATTTCATCTACTGCTTCTAGTTGTTCCTTGATCTGGGAGACCCTTGAAAAATAAGATTGAATGGTTTCTCCATTCTGAAACTTCACTCCTTTCAATTGGTTCCACAGGGTCATCTTCCGATTTATGTTCTTTCCTTCAAATAGCTTGGTCAAAGATTCAAACATCTCCTTGGGTGTCTTAAGAGAAGACACATGGGGTATGAGATGGTCTTTGATAGAATCAACAATGATTCTCTTTTCCTTGGCCAAGTTCTTCTTATGCAATACCTTGGCCTCTTCATCCTCTGGGATAGGGATGTCTTCTTTCACATATGAGTCCAACTCATTCTCTTCCAGGATTAACCCAATCCTATACTTCCAGGCTCGGAAGTTATCAGCCCCTTCAAGCTTATCCTCAAGCTTGGTGTGGGGAGACATCTTAAAGAGTACTTCAAATGGAAATAGAAAAGATTTAGGTCTTACCACTTGAAATGCTGAAAACTGGATCTGGTCCCGGATTAGGGTTTGTCAGAGAAACCCTAAAAATTCAAAATGTGAATTTAAAATTTCTGAAAGGATAGAAAGATGCACTTTGATGAGATGATCAGCCTGGTGAATTCAGAATTTGAGATCAGCAAAGTCTTGCCCTTCAGAATTTCCTTTTTGTCCTCCCAGGTTCACTGGAGAGAGCCCTGAATTAGGGTTTGAGTTTCCCGGAGATCTACCCAGCCAAAAATATCGATCCAAAGCTCTAACCTTCGATTTTTGCAAGGAGCTTCCAGCTGTGTCTTCAGATTCCAGAAATTCCTATTTTTGTGGAAACCCTAATTTTTAGGGCCAAATCTAAAAATGCTCAGAATTGAGTTGTGATTGGACAGATAGATGCGCCTTGATGAGTAGAGTCAATATACTATACTGATTTTCAAAAATCTGTGGAGGGAAACCCAATAAACAAGAAACTCAAGCTTCCGTCACTGCAAAATGTCTTCTTCTCAGGTTAGCTATGATTCCATGTTAAATTTTGAGCATTAATTCATTATACTCTAGGACCTTTGCTGAGAGAATAACATATATAGTATATCAATGCATGACAATCACAATATGACAAGCATCACAAGAATCAAAAGCATAAGAGACAAGAGACACAGAGTTTCCGTGGGGAAAATCCTAAGGTGAAAAACCCCACAACTTCCTCAGAGATAGAGAGAGCAATGGCTCAACCAAATAACACTGAGATAGTATCCTAGCAGATGATCCTCCTCTTCCTCACTAGTGCGCCACTTCTAAGAGTGAGAGTGAGTTACTTTTCCGAGTGAGTAAGATAGAGATCTCCTATCTCTATTTATACTCACCTTTTTTCCCAGTGACCTTATGGGGCCGACTTGTCTATCTAGATACATCCACATTATATTATATATAATTCCGGGCCGACCCCACATGGTGGTCTAATAACCCATCGGCAAGTACACACACTTACGACACTTGTCAATCCACATGACGACACTTCCTTATAGAGGAATAACACATCTCTTATAAGGGTACAATAAATATATATAAAATACACAGATGAAATACATTCCGAAGTTACATATACATCAACACTCCCTCTTAACTAGAAAGGTATTTCTCGACACAGATCTGCTAGACAAGTCTTCTTCTCTGGATCATCGTCATCGATGCATCGTCATCATCATCGTCACTGCTGCTGCTATCTCAACCAATCTCTGACTCTACTCGTAATAGGAAGTTCTACAGAGCCAGTCCTTTTTCATACTAGATGTAGGCCCACTACCTGCAGGTCTTCATCATCACTGGCCATACTGTGGAATCCTCAAGACTTATTACGTGCGTCACAAAACCTCGAAAGAGCATCCCAGGCTGTTATGAGCACACAGCTCTACCTATAGGATCTCCCAGGGCAACGAATTACATGTGACCTCACCACAAAACCTCGCAAGAGCATCCCAGGCTGTTACGAGCACGCATCTCTACCTATAGGATCTCCCAGGGCAACGAATTACATGTGGTCATGGAAAAACCTCGCAAGAGCATCCCAGGACTGATTACGGGCACACAGCCCAACCTATCGGATCTCCCAGGGAACTGAATTATATGCCATAGGACAAAACCTCGAAAGAGCATCTGCCAGATATCCCAGGGCACCGAATTGCATGCCATAGGAAAAACCTCGAAAGACTATCTGCAGATCTCCCAGGGCACCGAATTATATGTCCTTCCAGAGCAAAACCTCGAAAGAGCATTTGCCAGATATCCCAGGGCAGCAAATTACATGCCATAGGCAAAACCTCGAAAGACTATCTGCAAATCTCCCAGGGCACCGGATTACATGCTCATCTGCACAACTTGATCCACAGCCATAGAGTATCAACCTGATACTCATCATACATCATCCTGATGTACCCATGATCATCCTGATCATCATCATTGCAACATCCTGCTGCATGTCATCTGGAGCAACATCCTGAACATCTTGGAAAATTTGACTCCAGAACATATGAGGGCATATTTCTTGGATATTCATCCACCAAAAGGGCATATAGATGATACAATTTGAGGTCACACAATATCATAGAAAGTGCGAGTGTAATTGTTGATGACACTAAACCAAGAAAAATTAAAATTCAAGAAAATAAGGATGATGAAGAAACTGATGGTGAAGAGAAAGATGAAGATTCTCAAAAGGAGGAGGTTTTAAAAGAAGAAGAGAAAGATGAAAATTCTCAAAATCAAGAGGCTTTAGAACAAGAAAAAGAAGATGAAGAATCACATGAAAGTAATGATGAAGACTCTCCTGATCTGATACAATAACTCCATCTAGAAGAATCCAAAAGAATTATCCTGAAACTCTAATCATTAGTGACAAGGATGCAGGATTCAGTACAGAAGAAGACCGATGTTTCAAGAACAAACATTAATATCGTTAGTTGAGCCAAAAACATTTACAAAAGCTATAAAAAATGATGATTGGATTAGCGCCATGAATGATGAGTTGGAACAAATAGAGAAAAACCAAACTTGGTTACTTGTCCCAAGACCTAAAGGCATGAATGTTATTTGGACCAAATGTATTTTCAAGAACAAGTTTAATGAGGATGGTCAAGCCATAAGGAAAAATCCAGACTAGCATGCAAGGGATATGCTCAAGTAGAAGGTATTGATTTTGAAGAAACTTTTGAACATGTGGCAAGACTTGAAGCCATTATAATGTTTTTAGCATTTGCATGCTACAAAAACTTCAGAGTATACCAAATGGATGTAAAATTTGCATTCCTTAATGAAGAACTTAAAGAGGAAGTCTATGTTGAACAACCTGAAGGTTTTCTCTTATTAGAAAATAGAGATTATGTTTGCAAACTAAAAAAGGCACTCTATGGCCTCAAACAAGCTCCAAGAGCATGGTTCTCAAGACTAGACATGTACTTGAAGCAACAAGGATATAGAAGAGGGGCCACTAATAGTATATCTACATAAAGTTTGAAAACAAAAATATGATCATTGTGGTTTTCTACGTAGATGATATCATATTTGGAAGTGATCTACAGATTCTGAGTGTAAATTTTGCTTCAGAAATGAAGGAGTTTGAAATGTCAATGTTAGGTGAATTGGCATTCTTCCTAGGCTTACAAGCCTCTCAATTATAAAAATGGATCTTCATCTCTCAAACCAAGTATATCAAAGATATGTTGAAAAAGTTTAAAATGGAAGACTCAAACTGTTAGTACTCCTATGGTCATTGGTTGTAAATTAAGTAAGGATGATGAGTATTTGGAAGTAAATCATACCATGTATAGGTCAATTATTGGTAGTTTGCTATATGTAATAGCTATAAGACCAAATGTGATGCATTATGTGTAGATTTTTCTGCACTAAATTGTCTGCTGGTTTGTGTTAACAATTTGTGGTTTTCACCTACAACTGGTTTTGCATAGGCTGTAGGTTACTGATAAAATTATTCTGTAACAGTCAAACACTCAAAATAATGCTACTAACAGGCTGAAAACACATTCCAAACATTCACACATGAAAAGTAGACTCAGAGATTTTTGGCCAAATCGAGCCCTGGAAAAACCCCCATGGGGAAAACCAGTTGAGAGAGAGAGATGATTATTATTTCTTCATAAATAAATATGGTACAACAACATAGTGAAAATTTAACTTATCTTCACCATTAGATGCACCCACAGACAACCTCGATTTCTGTGCACACAAGCTACCTCGAAATCTGTGTAGCTTCTGTCTTGGTTACTGTGCAAATCTGAACCTTGATTTCTGTGATGTACTCTTCTCAATTTCTGTGCAAACACACCCTCGAAATTCGTGCTGTACTATTTCCAGATTTTAATGCAAGTATTACCTCAAAATTCATGCAGGGAGAAGGACGCAGTACGGATTGTACGGACTGTCTTTTCTGCACCTGTTCTTCTCTGGAAAACCGTGCTGTACTAACCTTAATTTATGAACCCTCTTTTCTCGAAACTATGCCTAGAATGATGCCTCGAAAACAGTGAAGACAGTCTCGAAATATGTGCCCAGGAAGCTCCTCGAACTGTGTGCAGAAATGAATGTTGTACGGTTTTACAGTCTGGAAATTTGTGCTGGTAATAACTCTCTTTGCAATGAAATCTGAGCCAATATTTAATGCTGAACTCGTGCTTGGAAACTCGTGCCTGGAAACTCATGCCAATGGAGATGGCAGTCTCGATGTGCGTGCTGGTGCCCTAGCAGCTCTCTCTCGACCTCTCTCTGTTTCATTCACAAGTGAAGAGTGAAAATGAGCCTCCCTCATGCTTTTTACTAACCCTAAGTGGTTATCAAATCCAACGGTGGAAATAGACTCAATCCAATGGCTAGGATAAGATGAGAATAAAATATCACATTATTTAATTCACTTAAATAATATTTACTCACCCACTTTAACTTTAGCAAAAAGTGACTTTCAAAATATAAAGTCTCATTAAATGTGTTTTTAATGTGAGGGTCACTTTTCCCCCTTCTTAGTGACTTAGGCTAAAAATCACTAGGGGAACACATCCCTACGTACAAAACTAACATTATGTAGGCTTGGTTGCCGGATTCCAATAAACCCCCAAAGAAACACATGTGGCAGCAGTAAAAAGAATCCTTAGATATCTGAAAGGTACTACGGAGTATGGTTTATGGTATCCAAAAGGAAATGACTTCACTCTAAAGGAATTTACTGATGCAGATTGGGAAGGATGTATTTATGATAGAAAGAGCACCAATGGAGCATCATTTTACTTGGGAGATTGCTTGGTATCATGGCTAAGCAAAAATCAGTCCTCCATTTCACTTTCTACAACAGAATATGAGTATATTGATGTTGCATGATGTTGTACCCAAGTCATCTAGATGAAACAAACGTTAGAATATCTACTTATGAAATGTGACGACCCAATTGTGATACACTGTGACAACATGAGTGCTATAAACATATCCAAAAATCCAATTATGCACTCTAAAAAAAAGCACATTCCAATAAAATATCACTTTCTAAGAGAACAAGTGTCACAAAAAGTTGTCAAATTGGAGTATGTTGATACAAAGGAACAAATTGCAGACATTTTTACTAAACCACTAACTAGAGATCCATTTTCCTGGGGTTATCCCTCTTCCTTAGTATAAAATAAATATTGTACCCTGTCACAAAAGATGGATATATTTGAAAAGGGTAGAAATGATGATAGGGGGAGTTTTGAAATCCTTTTTCATTAATGTCAAAGGGGGAGAAATTTGAAGATTTGTTTTCATCAATGACAAAGGGGGAGAATGTTGAGTATCGTTGTCATTGATATCAAAGAAATTCATTAATGAAAAAGGAATAACAAAGAAGGTGATGACATGACATGTATGATGATGTGGCTTATTGTTCTAGTACTCTCATGAATTTGATGTTGTTCTAGTACTCTCATGAATTTGACATTGTTATAGCTTAAATGACACTTCTCTGTCCGTGACTACACTTGCATCGCTTGGTCACATGACAACACTTATTGAGATCAAGTTTAGTCACACAACAGGACACTTGTGGATGGAAGGGTCATTTGGGACACTTAACATGGTTGAAATTACCTCACTCCTGGTCCATTTGATGGTTATAACCCCTAGGAACACATCTCTAGACCAAACCACCTCCTGAAAACCATCAGAAAACCCTATTTTTGGCCATATTTCCACATGTGCATTGGTATCCTATGCAGAGAGTAGCGCCCACCTTGAAAAGTGCGTAGGTTTGCAGTAGGAAGAGTAGGGCACTTTCCTGAATAAGTCAAAATCTTGAATTTTGGTCAATTTGGGTTGGTTTGGGAACCTCCTGATCGGTTATAACTGTTTTTACTCTCCTTCATTGACTATATAAGGAAGGTAGAAGGTCCATGAGAGGGGACCAAGTCCATAACAATGTTATGCTGTGGAATGGAGACCCTCATCCCCCTCTCTTGTGCCTCAGTTTCTGATAAACCCTAGCGCAGCTGATTAGAGGCTGGGATCCTTGGAGAATAGAAGCAGGAGACCTTGAATCTAGGTTTCGTGAAGTGCCGATTCATGTGTGTCTCAGATGTTCTTCCCTTTCCAAACATGACCTATTCATGTGTGTCTCAGATTTGATTATAGTTTGCTTATAGTTTGATGTCTTCTTCTGTCATGAATATCAGTCCTATATATGTAGTCAAATGTATTTGAGAAAGGTATGAAGTTGTTTTGCAGGTGTGGGCATTGCGACACTGAATAGCATTAAAGAGCAAGGAAAAGGAAGGCTTGGATCAACCTTCTGAATAAGGTGCACATCCTTCTAACCTTAATCTCTTTGCTTACTAGTTGTACTTGCAGAACATTTGTAGGTCTATCTTTCATCCCTGTAAGTTGGTAGTTTCTCCCCTGAACTATAGGTGTATTTCCCTCACAACAGAATGGCGACTCCGCTAGGGATTAGCCTATTTGCTTAGGGGTATCCAAGGTCATTTCTTCAGTTTTGTTTGAAGGTATTTGTTCAATTTCTTGATTAGAATTAGTTATTAGGCTCTGTTTGACCCTCCTTGGCTCTTACAGACCCTTCCTAGCCCTTACAGGCCCTTACTGGCTTAGGTGTGGGGGGTTTTTGCCCTATTTTTTCAACTTTTCCCACATGGGCTCTACTTTTGTGAAGCACAGTAGCGCATTCCCCTGTTTGGGTGCTATTCTGCCTCATAAATAGTAGCGCACACATCGTGGAACTGATTTTTTTTGGGTTTTGACCTGTTTGGGGGGGCTATGGCTGCATTTTTTGGGGTCCCTGATGACCTTAGGTCCGAGTTAAACCACTGTAAGTGGTCTCCTATACTTGTATTGATCCTATGTTCATTATTTGGACCTTCTTTGATCAATTTGGGATTGTTTGGAAATTTTCAGGGCTTGTTGACCCAAGTTGGGGGATTGTGGACCAGTTTGGTGTTTTGTACCCTGATTTGAGTCTGACTGAATCTGCTTGCTCCATTTCCACTGGATTTGAAACCTACTGAGTCTACTTGACCCTGTTTGTATCTATTTGAGTGAAATTTCTCTTTAGATTGGTTTCTTATCCTCCCTTATGCTTTTAGTTTTCTTTTTGTAGTGAAAGCTCAAGTGTCTTTGCTGCTGTTCAGGACCAGGACCAAACCATATTTCTTTATAGTTCATTTGCTTTGTTTGGGTCTAAAGGTAGGTTTTGTATGCTTTTCCCAATGGTTGGATGTTGATGTATATGTAACTTCAGAATGTATTTCACATATATGTATATTGTATTCCTATAGAGATGTTATTATTCCTCTATACGGAAGTGTCGTCATTTATATTGTAAGTGTCGTAACTTATACTTGATGGGTTATTAGACCACCTTGTTGGGGTCGGCCCTGTATAAGTCATGTGGGTCAAAGGGTTATTAGACCACCCTATTGGGGGTCAGCCATGTGGGTCAAAGGGTTATTAGACCACCCTAGTGGGGGGTCGTCCTAGTCAGCATTATGTTAAGTGGTTAAGTTGAGGCCAACCTAGTTGAGTAAAGGTCAAGTCAAGTTAGTGTATAAATAGAGAGCGTGTCTCTCTCATTTTACACATTCTATTCTCTCACTCACACTTGGGAGAGTGGCGCACTTGTGGAGGAGGAGGATCTGCTACTAGGATAAGACTATCTCTTGTATTCTGGTTGTATCATTGCTCTATCTATCTCTGAGGAAGTTATTGGGGTTTTTCACCTTTATGGTTTTCCCCAAGTAAACTCTGTGTCTCTTGCGTGCTTGCATTATTGTGTCCATGATTGATATGCTGTAGATTTGCTATACATGTTGTTCTCTCAGTTAATATCCTAGATCATATTGAAGTAAATTCTTAAAATTTAACATGGTATTAGAGCTATCCTGAAAGAAGGCATGATATGGCATGTATTACACTTGTTGCACTTACGATGCTAGGGCTTGATATAGAAAAAACCAGTCATCGTAGCACTTTCACTATAAATCCATTTTGGTGAAGTTTTCGGATCTAAAAATTTTACAAGTCGAAGATCAGATCCCCATGTACCTTGTGTCCAAAGGAAAACCTCTAATTTGTTGTACTTTGTGATTTATGATCTGTACAATATAGGGTTTCTGCCTCTTCCAGATCTGAGTCAAAATCAGGTGACCTTGGGAAAAAGGTTATAACTTGGGCTAGGAAGCTCCAAATGAAATTTCGTAAAAATTTACAGGTAGTACACAGACTGTACTATCTCAGGAACATTTTTCAGAGGCCAAAGTTGAACTAGTAACACGTGGAACTCCATACAAGTTCGCTCTCCTGTATTATCCCATAAACAGGTCATGTTGCAACACTTGCCATAACTCTCTCTTAGAGAATCCAATTGAGGTCAGACCTATCGGGATGGAAAGACAACAGGTCAGGCTATCTCAGGAAATTTTTTTCGACCCTGTGGATTGAAAAGTTTGGAGTTACACCAGAAATAATCAGATACATATTTCTGTCAAAACAGAATTATTTTTGAGCACCTTCATTCATGGCTTCCGGAATTTAGGGACCACAGCTGGATGCTACTCATCAAAATCGAAATTTAGAGACCAAGATCAGATTTTTTGGTTGGGCAAAAGGCCGGGCTTGAATACCAACTTGATCAGCTCATCAAGGTGCATATTTCTATCCTTTTGGAAGTTTGAAATTCAAAGTTTGAATTTTTGGGGTTTCCTTGACAAACCCTAATCCAGCTCCAGGTCCAGTTCTTGCAAATCAAGTGGATTGGGTTAATCCTACAAGAAGATGGATTGGTCACCTGCATAAGTGAAGAAGTTCCTGTCTCAGAGGGAGATAAGGCTAAGGCCTTCCATAAGAAGATTACAAGCAATCTAGACAGGTATGGCTTACAGGTATGTTTCATGGTTAATTTTATCATATGTTTGTCTTCATATCATTACAGTACAATCTTGATTAAGTACTAGACTTTTCGTATCACCTTAATAGAAGATATTCATTGATTAAGGTTTTGACACTTATGAATGTACTAATGCATTGTGATGTTGTATGAGGTTTATGTTGTTCGCTAACATAAAAGGTACACCAAGAAAGACAAATCATGTTCTACTTCAAGAACATATGATCATGGTGACATGAAGACAAAGATTCATCCATTGTCATGGATCACATAGAAGATCTACTTTCGAGGTATGTATAACTTGGTCCTACAATGGTTAACCTATGAGACATGCAGGTTACTAGCACAAGTCACTGAAGAGAACCAGAAGACATTATGCGGGTATGTTATACATAACTAGCTAGCATGCTAATCCAGGTATGTTTTTCCTATATCAAGCTAAGAATCCTACCTTGTGTTAGGATCTTATACTGTTGTGTTGTTGATAATGATTATTCATGAAGTCATAGGTTTGAATAGTCATGGCTGTATGCATATTATGTTTCTTGCCATAATTGATGATCATGACTATACATGTTTAAGATTATTGTGTTTTGATAGTATTAAGATTATACTAATAAATGTGTGATTATGTATGAGACCTCAAGGATAACACAATGATGATACTAATAAGCATGAATAGTGATTAAGGATGGATGTAAGTTCAAGGATAGGTAATCCAGGAAGCAAAGATCAAGAGGAAGCACACTCCAGTTGTTCCTGCAAGAAAGCAAAGGAGCACACTTCAGTAGTTTTTGCAAGGATGCAGATATTCAGAGAGAGTTGACCATCTTTCTACATTCCACAACAAAAAGGTGTAGAAGAAGCTACTTCAGCAGCTCCTGCAAGGAAGCAAAGACTCAGAGGGAGTCCACCCAGCAACCAAACAAAGATAAGTAGTTTTAATTATCTTCGTGCATATTTGTTTGTTTAAATAAAATTGTTCAATGATGTATATGCTCATGTTCCTAGACTTAGGATATGTATTGTGCATATTAGAATGATTGCATTAATGAACAGTATACTACTAATATGCATGTGATGGGTAAGTGGCCTATGACACTGTGCAACATTCCAGTGCTACTTATCTAGAATGAAACCTCTTTGCTGACATGTTGGGAGTAGTGCAAACTCTTAACAATGTTCTGGTAGAGACTGGAAGGCATCTAGAAAGTTGTGGAACATGGATAAATGTTGTATTGAAGCATTGGCTAAGATAATTGCATGACTGTATGACATATTTCTTTATGTGTAAGAATTTGTCTAAAAATTATGAGATGTTTCTAATCATGCAATTTAACTTGTTTTGTAGAAAAGACAGTATACCTTCACCTACAAAAGAAGGACTACAACATTTGTTCAAGCAACAAAATTATCTATTGAAAATATTGAAGTTCCCAGGATACAGGAAGAATGCCATGATCCGTCGATCATGAAGAACAATGTTTGGGATGCGGTCCCAAGAGATGAAGGAAAGTTTGTTGTGACTTCCAAATGGAACTATCAGATCAAGCATGCTGCAGATGGAAGCATAGAGAAATATAAAAGTGATGAAATAGAAGATACACCAGATGGATTTCAAGACAGCCTTCTTGAATGGTGTAGTCATATATGTGTGCAGAACTTGGTAGGATAGACAGTTTTTTATCCAGTTTGGGATTTACCAAGAGTAAAGCGGATTCCAACCTTTACTACAAGGTTGAGGAAGGCAATCCAGTGATACTACTTTTGTATGCGGATAACCTGTTTGTTACAGGTGAATATAGATTGATTTCCGACATGCAGCGGAAGCTTGCTGCCGAGTTCGAGATGAAGAACTTGGGGATGATGCACTATTTGTTTTTGGCATGGAGGTGTGGTAGAGTGCAGATGGAATCTTCCTTGGACAAGGGAAGTATGCAGTAGAGATCCTGAAGAGTTTCGGGATGATGGATTGCAAGGCCATGGCCACACCTATGGCATCGAATCTGAAGCTTCTTTGTGATGCTTGATCTGAGCTGGTTGATGTCTCTATGTATCGTCAGATGATTGGGTCCTTGATGTACCTGACGAACACGAGACCAGATATTTGATTTGCGGTGAACACATTGAGCCAGTTCCTGATGGATCCGAGGAGTGTTCACCTGGTTTCTGTAAAGCATGTTCTGAGGTACCTGAAGGGTATAGTGGATTATGGGCTCAAGTATGTAGCGAATCAAAAGTTTAACCTGCAGGGTTATGTTGATTCATATTGGTCAGGCAGTGCTGCAAATAGGAAGAGCACATCTGGGTGCTGCTTCAGTATGGGATCAGGTGTGATCTCTTGGTTTAGCAAGAAGCAATCTTGCGTAGCACTGAGTACAGCTGAGGCAGAGTATGTTGCATCCTGTTCAACTAGTTGTGAGGCAGTATGGCTTCGGAAGCTACTGTCAGAGTTATTTGATCTCCCGCTGGAGACTATTGGTATCTTTTGTGACAACCAGAGTTGTGTGAAGCTATATGAGAACCCAGTGTTCCACGACAGGTCGAAACACATAGAGATAAAATACCACTATATCAGGGATATGGTGCAGAGAGGAGCAGTGAAGCTCCTGTATGTTGCGACGGATGAGCATATTGCAGATGTGCTGACGAAGCCACTAGCCAGAGTGAAGTTCGAGTACTTCAGAGAGAGGCTTGGTGTTCTTCAGATTGACGACACTTCGAGGAAGAAGTGATGAAGACATTTGCTGAAGCCATTCCAAGCATGCTGGAAGGAGGATCCTTCACTTGGTTGTGGATGTAATCACTGGATGATGAACATCAGGATGATGTTCTAGTTTCTGCTCTGTATGATCAGTTGGATGATTCACATTTATATATGTACACATCATGTTGGATGCTTGGACCATGTATCTGTATATGTATTAGGTATGATCAGGTAGATCATGTATGTTGATGGATACATTGTGTGGATCATGTATCTATGTATGTATCAGGTAGATACATTGTATATGATGATATGTATCAGGTAGATACTTGGTATGCATTAGGTGGATGCATTGTATGATCAAGATGATCGTGGATGACGAGCTTCTCCAGATGACATGCATCAGGACGATGCAGTGATGATGATCAGGATGATCGATCATGTGTACATCAAGATGATGTATGGTGAGTATCAGGATTATACTTTGTGGTTGTGGATCAGGTTGTGTAGATGAGCATGTCTGGGAGATCCTATAGGTCGGAGTTGTGTACCCGTAACAGCCTGGGATGCTCTTTCGAGACATTGCTCTGGGAGGACATGTAATTTGTGCCCTGGGAGATCTTCAGGTCGGAGTTGTGTACCCGTAACATCCTGAGATTGTCTTGTGAAGTTTTGTCCTATGGCATGTAATTTGCTCCTGGGAGATCTGGACAAGATGAAAAAGGCCTTAGATGCTTCAGCCAGGTTTTGTGGTGGACCACATGTAATGTGCTCTTGGGAGATCCAACAGGTAGAGCTGCGTGCTCGTAACAGCCTGGGATGCTTCAGCCAGGTTTTGTGGTGGATCACATGTAATGTGCTCCTAAGAGATCTGACAGGTAGAGTTGTGTGCTCGTAACAGCCTGGGATGCTTCAGCCAGGTTTTGTGATGGGTTAGATGTAATGTGCTCCTGGGAGATCCGACAGGTAGAGCTGTGTGCTCGTAATAGCCTAGGATTCTGCAACCAGGTTTTGTGATGCACGTAATAAGTCTTGAGGATTCCACAGTATGGCTAGTGATGACAAAGACCTGCAGGTGGTGGGCCTACATCCAGTATGAAAAAGGACTGGCTCTGTAGAACTTCCTATGATGAGTAGATTCAGAGATTGATTGAGATATCAGCAGCAGTGATGATGATGAGGACTCGATGACGATTATCCAGTGACGATGATCCAGAGAAGATGACTTGTGCTAGAAGACTTGTGTCGAGAAATACCTTCCTAGTTAAGAGGGAGTGTTGATGTATATGTAACTTCGGAATGTATTTCACATATATGTATATTGTATTCCTATAGAGATGTTATTATTTCTCTATATGGAAGTGTCGTCATTTATATTGTAAGTGTCATAACTTATACTTGATGGGTTATTAGACCACCTTGTTGGGGTCGGCCCTGTATAAGTCATGTGGGTCAAAGGGTTATTAGACCACCCTATTGGGGGTCGGCCATGTGGGTCAAAGGGTTATTAGACCACCCTAGTGGGGGTTCGTCCCATTTAGCATTATGTTAAGTGGTTAAGTTGAGGCCGACCTAGTTGAGTAAAGGTTAAGTCAAGTTAGTGTATAAATAGAGAGTGTGTCTCTCTCATTTTACACATTCTATTCTCTCACTCACACTTGGGAGAGTGGCGCACTTATGGAGGAGGAGGCTCTGCTGCTAGGAGAAGACTATCTCTTGTATTCTGGTTGTATCATTGCTCTATCTATCTCTGAGGAAGTTATTGGGGTTTTTCACCTTTATGGTTTTCCCCAAGTAAACTCTGTGTCTCTTGTGTGCTTGCATTATTGTGTCCATGATTGATATGCTGTAGATTTGCTGTACATGTTGTTCTCTCAGTTAAGATCCTAGATCATATTGAAGTAAATTTTGAAAATTTAACATTGGCATGCTTACATCAATAAGAATCTGAAAGTCGTATTGGTAGCTTTTACTGTTTCAATAAGGAAACCTGAAAGCTCTTTGCTTTTGCTTTGATAGTAGGTTACCTTCAATTTCAGTTTTGTTTCTCACCTTTGAAAAGCATACAAAATTTTGATTTATTTTCTGAGTAGCGTACGTTGCAAGTGGCTTAAAGGATTTAAGAGTGCTTTGCATAAAAAAAGAAGAAGTTTTCTTTTGCATACTTATTTGTTTGAGTAGCGGCATTCTTAGGTTTTGAGTTTAATTTTGTACATTTAGACTTTGTTTTTACCTTTTTAAATTCGAAAATACTAAAAATTGCATTTGCATATGCATTCTAGATCGTATCTTTAGGACTTGCATTGAAAAGAAAAGTTTTGTTTAGTGGTAAACATTTCATTTCAGTATTCTATCTCTGTTATAACCACTCTCACACACCCACTACCTTTTTTGAGTAAGCAAGTAACCTTTAAAATGAACCCTAATAAAATGTACTAGTAACATTTTCATTTCTAGGTTACACTATTCACCAACTAGTTTTGGTTAGGATCTTGGGTTTAAAACACCTTAAACCACCCGAGATCACACATTACACAAAAATCGTAGTTTGACTATCACAGGTAAACCCACCTCATTCAAAACTTGCCTAGGATCTATGCAGTAGGTCTTGTGAGATCTGATTGTTGGGAATAAACCTCCTACTTTTTGTTTCGAGCATGTACCAGGATCGGATCGCGTTTGGGGACTCTTTTGAGTTTCGGGATCAATTACCCTGCCCACACCTTCTGATTCGACCAGAGACTGTTCCCCCAAGAGTTTTCGGTGTGGTGGTATCCTTAGTATCTGACCATAGGATCATACACAGGTGACGACGGAAGGTTATTTCTACTGTACCTAGGATAGACGTGGGAGGAAATCCCTTGCAGGTATATGGGAGGGCGATTGGGAGATTCCAGCGCTTGCAACCTTAGTCATTGTACTGTGGACCCCGGGTAACTATCCTTCTTCCTTCGTTGATCTGTTCTGGGCCCTCATCATCCCATAATCTTCTTCGGAAGGCATCTGTTTGCATGGTTTGATTTACTTAGGACCTTTTTTAGTGGTGTTCTCTTTGTGCTACTTGTCTTAGTTTTCCTTAGAGAACTTCTTGCTCATTTGAGCAAGAAACTATGTCTAGCATTCCGGTGAGCACCAATCAAGGTACCCTTGTTCCAGGGGATCCTTGTGTTGTTCCATTCATTGGAAACATTGGTACTCCCTTAATGGCTACTCTGAATCTTCTTGGATTCACTATAGGGCTTCCGGTTTGGTTGTTCTCCACTCCAAATGCCTTGCATGCTCCTAACGCTTCTTTTGTAAGCACCTCGAATCAAGAGCATCAGAACCATGTGCCTTCTTTGCTAGTAACATATTCTTCTCCTCCTTCTACCTCATGTGGCGAAAGTAGCAATACTAGTAACCATCAGTCTAAAAGGACTAGACGGAGGAAGAATATGATGAAGATGCCAAAACAAGGGGGCAGCAACCCAGCCACTGCAAGTCATGCTGGGGGCAAGCACCCTGCCTCTGCAAATCATGCAGGGGGAACCTACCTAGCCTTTGGAGGTCATGCTGGGAGAAAACTTTTAGTCACTGAAAATCACACTGAAAGTTTGTCTTCAACCACTGTCAGTCATGTTGAGGATGCGTCATTGATCACTGCTATTCATATTAATGACAAGTCACTAGTTCCTATGAGTCATACTAGAGACACCAGATCAGCCACTGCAAGTCATGCTGAGGCAGTTGACATTGTCGAAAAATCCAATAAACAGAATTATAAGTTCCCTTGCAAGTTTTGTGAGGGAGACCACCTTACTTACTTGTGCCTTGTACTTCCAGAAGTGCAAAAAGTGTGGTCCTTAGTTCAAAAGTCTTCTGCTTCTGAGCAACCGACCACTACAAGTCATACTGGGGGCAAGCTGTCAGCCAATTCTAGTCATGCTGAGAGTATTGACGTTGTAAAGGAGTCTCAACCTATAGGATGGAAACCAAAGTTCCCTTGTAAAATTTGTAAGGGAGATCACCTTACTCACCGATTCCCTGCCATTCCAGAGGCACGAAGAGTGTGGTCCATGTATGAAGGAATCTCTGCTCCTGAGTTGTCTATAGATTCCCGACAGTCAAATCAACCTTTGGTTGATAAAGTGGTTGAACCAAAAGAGTTCTTGGTCAACCCCACTCTTCCTTCGGAGAGTGAAGTGATCAAATCGATGCAATCTTCGACCGATCCCATCAGTCCTGCAAAGATTGATGCACCTACTGCAGAAGTCTTCTGCATTACTAGTTTGGATGTTCCTGAAAAAGGGAGCACTTCATCTGTGCCATGTGAACCCCTACCAAGCCCTAAGATCGTTTCCTTTGATTGGAATAGTCTAGCCGAGCCTCGTCTCCCTTCTTCGACACCTTTCCAGATAGAGGTTGATATCGGGAACCATACGGTTGATCGATGCATTGTAGATGAAGGAGCTTCTGTTAGTATCTTATCCGCTTATGCTTGGAGATATTTGGGTTTCCCTAATGTCATTCCAACTGTTAATTGGTCGTTGACCTTCGATAGAAGACCTAGTGAACCATTCGGATTCCTCTCTCAGGTACCTGTTACTTTGGGTGGAAAAACAGTCTTAGTTGATTTTATGGTTTTAAAGGACCTTGTGGACTTTGATATGATCCTTGGGTGTGATTACGTTTATGCTATGCATGCTATGGTGTCTACGCTCTTTTGTGTGATGCATTTTCCTCATAACGAAAGCATCGTCACTATCGACCAGCTTGCATTCGTTGATCCTCCTTATTACCCAACTGTAGACCAGTCAGATCCCGCGTCATTAGGCACTACTATGTCACATGGGACTTATGTGTCATATTGTTCCTTGAGTTCAACTGCCACTGAGAAGAAGTCTCTGAGTTCATGCTTACCTTCTGGGGACTTAGTCCCAACTTTTGACCAAGTGACACCTCCATCTGAATGTTTAGATATGTGTTCTATCTGGGATGATATACTTCCTTCTGATGAAGTTTTCCTAGAGTCCATAGCACAATCTGCCATTCATTTGGATGTTGATCCAGTCGCAGTTATGTCCAGCCCTGGTTTGAACTTAAAGTATGATCTTCCTATTGTTGAGTCTTTAGACTCTCCTATAGATCCGCAAATCGGTGTTCCTGCTGAGTTTGATTCTGTTTCTAGAATTTTCAACTCCCGTGATGATGAATTTGTTTATGCAGATTCCATCATGTCCTTGAACTTTGATCTCCATCCTGAAGTCGATCTTGTTGATTGTAAGTCCTTGGGCTTGGGTACCATAGAGTCTTCATTTGAAAACTCTACCTTGTTCATGCCTGCTGTTGATGATAGTGGAGTTGAAATTATTTCTACCACAGTGACTTGTATTGGGTCTTTCTTTACATATGTTTTAGATATGATCTTGGTACTAATGTTTCTTGGATATAGGATTCTTAGCTGGATTTATACTTGCTTACTGGTCCTTTTCGACACCTTGTGCGACCATGTCAGGTATATTCGGAACCTTTCATATAGGTTTAAGCTTCCTCGTTGTTATGTTGCATTTGAACCTTTTGCCATCCGAATTCGCCATAGGGTTGAACCTATTGGATATTGGTGTGTTAGCCATCTCTTTATGTATTGTGTACCAGTCCGACAACAGAGCCTACCTAACATGGGTCACCCTAGTCAGCACCCTTATGCCATTTTGGTACCCATGCTGAGTTTTTCTCATAGGCTCGGGAGCCTTTTTAGATTTACCATGACTTTGAGAAGAAGCCTCATATCTTTCTTCCTCATATATTTCTGTCCATCCCTGATAAGGCTCCCATCTTTGTGTTCAAGTTGCATATGCATCTGTATGATCCCGCTTGTGCTAATGAGCCTGATGCCAGCTTCCATGCTTTTAGCTCGTTATATAAACCTCCATCTCTGATCTCATTTCCTTAAGCCCTGTATCTTTTTGCCTTCGCAATTTGACACCTTGTACTTAAAGGAGACACACCCTGAGTGTCCTTATCTTGCTCATGTTCCTTGCATTAGGCATAGCTTTGTTCCATGCACTTGGAGCTAGTTTCGCATGTCCCTGATACTCGTCTCCTCCCATTTTGAGCATTCTTCTACCTTTACTTCAAGCTCGTTAAAAACAGTAAGTGGGTTACGAGCATTCTTCCACCTTTACTTCGAGCTTGTTAAAAACAGTAAGTAGGTTACGAGCATTCTTCCACCTTTACTTCGAGCTCGTTAAAAACAGTAAGTAGGTTTTGAGCATTCTTCCATCTCTCCTTTGAGCTCGTTAAAAACAGTAAGGAGGTCACGAGTTTACTTTTTCGGGCTCGTTAAACCTTGACGGAAAAGATCCCTATGGAGTTCCTTTAATCCCTTTTCAGACTCCTTAAATAGGAAAAGTTTGCCGAGCATAGTTGTCTTTTCGGGCTCGTTAAAATAGCTGAACTGACATCCACTTAGGTATAGAATTACTCCTTTTCTGGGCCTTGGTGGATAATTTACGGAAAAGGTATACTCTGGTATGCGCTAGAAGAGTTCTTCTTCCATTATTTTACACTTTTTTGGGGAAGGAGACTAACTTTACGAAAAAGGACCTTTGGAGCTGTCTTTAGGGTTTTCAGACTCTCGAAATGTGAAAACACCAAGCGAGCATTCGCCTACTCGGGCTCGATGTGAAATCCACGAGATGGTTGATAGAGGTCTGTTTAAGTTTTTCAACTCTATAAGCAAGAAAACACCGCCGAGCACAGACCAATCCGAGCTCGATATAAAATCCATGAATAGGTGTATGGAGTTTTCTTCTAGGTTTTTCAGACTCCTTAAATATGAAAATACCGTCGAGCATGATTTAGTTCTTTTTCAAGCTCGTTAAAAAATGAAAAAGGTAAGGGAAGGGAAGAATGCTAAAATATATTTCATTATGATGGCAGCAAGTCAACTATCTCCTTGAACAAAGCACCTATTTTGAGTCTATCAAACAAGTTAGGTTCTAGTGTTGGCCTTAGGATAAACCTGATCTCAGAGTTCTTACTCCTCCGTTTGGTTAGTCTTCTAATCATATGGAGAATCTGTTAATGTCTCCTACATTGCAGATTTGCATCGTGGTCTCTTTATCTTAAAATCTGCCTAGGTCACTGTTGTGTCGTGCTCACTGTTCAAGGATATAACCTGTGTCAGCCATTTTGCAGTTGCCTTGACCTCATGCATCGGCCATTCCTTGGTGTCAGTATGTTTCATCATGTGTTCAGTCCTACTCCAAATGAGCTCATACCTATTGAGTGTCCCTCGTGTTGGATGATGGAGGATGCCTTAAGGTCTCCCTTCCAACGGACTTCTTCCCATCGACTTCAACTCATTGTGCTATGTGAATGAATTCTAGAGTTTCGGTTAGTACCTTGGGGATTGCAGTCATTAGTGCAAGTTTTCCTCGCTATTGGATAGATGGGAATACATCAATGTCTCCTATCCGATGGATTCTTCAAGTGTTCAACGGAAAGACCATTTATTCACACTTGCTTGAATGTACTAGGTACCTTGGGTTCGATTTTCATTATTGGTGGACACCCT
The DNA here is from genome assembly GCA_027924585.1 of Larix kaempferi. NCBI lineage: Eukaryota > Viridiplantae > Streptophyta > Pinopsida > Pinales > Pinaceae > Larix > Larix kaempferi. Next base: position 9,900,771 of record BSBM01000252.1, read on the forward strand.
CGCGTTTGTTAACGGTATACATCAATGACTGGTAATCAAACGATACCTCCCATGTTCGACATCAACTCATTTATTCGCATGGATAGGTTTGTACCTTGGGTTGTTTTTGGATGAAGACCTTGGGATCCTCGATAGCATCACCTTAATTATGTTATCACCCAAGTTGCGCAAGACTGAGCCACACTCTTTTTGGCTCTTGATGAGACATAGATCCAGCTTGTTCTCTATGGCTATGTTCTCCAATTTTGACATAGATCCACCTTGTATTTATTTGGCTATGTTTTACACTTATGTTCCTCATGGATCCACACTTGTATTCTAGTGGCCATGATATATGCATCAGTATTTGGATCATTATTGTATCCTCTTGGAGGTCATGTTCTAGTATTTGAACATGGATAGTTACCCCAAGGATGAGTTTGTCTTACATTGCCTTTGCTTTCAGGTACTTCATTTGAGCCCATGATTCTTGGTTTCTCCGGTTACTCCGCTTCCATGATTCAAATCTTTGTTATTTATAATGTATTTCGGCCATCGTTTCCCTCACTCCCTCTGACCTCACACATTAGGGCGCATCTGTTATAGCTTAAAATGACACTTCTCCATCCGTGATGACACTTATTGATATCAAGTTTAGTCACACAACAGGACACTTGTGGATGGAAGGGTCATTTGGGACACTTGACATGGTTGAAATTACCTCACTCCTGGTCCATTTGATGGTTATAACCCCTAGGAACACATCTCCAGACCAAACCACCTTCTGAAAACCATCAGAAAACCCTGTTTTTGGCCATATTTCCACATGTGCGCTGGTATCCTATGTAGAGAGTAGCGCCCACCTTGAAAAATGCACAGGTTTGCAGTAGGAAGAGTAGGGCACTTTCCTGAATCAGTCAAAATCTCAAATTTTGGTCAATTTGGGTTGGTTTGGGAACCTCCTGATCGGTTATAACTGGTTTTCCTCTCCTTCATTGACTATATAAGGAAGGTAGAAGGGCCATGAGAGGGGACCAAGCCCATAACAATGTTATGCTGGAGGAATGGAGACCCTCATCCCCCTCTCTTGTGCCTCAGTTTCTGATAAACCCTAGCACAACTGATTAGAGGCTGGGATCCTTGGAGAATAGAAGTAGGAGACCTTGAATCTAGGTTTCGTGAAGTGCCAAGCTTGAAGGAAGGTATAATTTTATGTACTTGTTTCATTCATTAATAAAGATCAGATGTTCTTCCCTTTCCAAATATGACCTATTCATGTGTGTCTCAGATTTGATTACAGTTTGCTTATAGTTTGATGTCTTCTTCTGTCATGAATATCAGTCTTATATATGTAGTCAAATGTATTTGAGAAAGGTATGAAGTTTTTTTGCAGGTGTGGGCATTGCGACACTGAATATCATTGAAGAGAAAGGAAAAGGAAGGCTTGGATCAACCTTCTGAATAAGGTGCACATCCTTCTAACCTTAATCTCTTTGCTTACTAGTTGTACTTGCAGAACATTTGTAGGTCTATCTTTCATCCCTGTAAGTTGGTGGTTTCTCCCCTGAACTATAGGTGTATTTCCCTCACAATAGACATCATTATGTAAAAGTATGGAAATTCGGTGTAAATGGTCGATGCCATATTTAGTCGATACTTAATTCTGGTTGGTCGATTCCATATTTAGTCGATGCTTAAAACTGGTCGATGCCATATTTAGTCGATGCTTAAACTGGTCGATGCCATATTTAGTTGATGCTTAAAAATGGTTGACGCCATATTTAGTTGATGCTTAAACTGGTCAATTCCATATTTAGTCAATGCTTAAAACTGGTCAATGCCATATTTAGTCGATACTTAAAACTGGTCGAAAATGTCGAAGTAAAAAGTGGTCGATAGTCATATAAATTTAGTCGGTTCCAACCTATTTTATGGTCGAGTCCTTGTAAATTAATAGTCGACCTCTTGTCGACCATTTTCATTCGAGTCAGAGTCAGATTCGAAATCAGAGTTGTCAGTAAGAATCAGAATCGGAACGACGGAGTCGGGATCAATGGCGAATATCAAAATATTGTAAATCAATGAATAACAAAGTCGGAGTCGGTAAGTCGGGGTTGTAGAGTCGGAGTGTTTCATAATCGCGCTTTTAATTTCGCAATTTAAAACATAAAGGTAATTTCGAATTAGTTGTGTTTGTGAAGGGTCACGATGAATATTTATGAATGTTAGGTGAAGAGGCACGATTGAGGGTATCTAAACAAGGTTTTATTCTTTCAAATAAAGTGTTTCTATACATTCAAATAGCAGATCAAAAGATGTACATAAAACAAATAACACATAATAATTTCAAGTGGGGTTGGGAGGTGCAAGGACATGCTACAAAATCTTGTAGGAAGTCATAGCTTCCTTCCAGTTGTTTCTAGTAAATAGGGTGTTGTTGTATCCTTCAATTGTAGCTGAAAATCCTGGGTGTTGTAGCATCCAGCAAGTCGGTGCTTGCAAATACTTGTAAATATAATTTTGCAGTAATAGAAAGTGTTTGTGGTTTTCCCAATTTGGTTTCCATGATAAAATTATGTGTTCTGTTTCTATTGTTGATTTTGTTTTTAAAAGTGATAAAAATTGAACAAATAGCTAAATACTGATGCACCCCCCCTCTCAGTATTACTTGATTTTCCAACGGGGACTTCTTTGGAGTTATATACACTAGGAATTTGACACCAATTACAACCTTATTCAACATTAGTAAGGCATTTTATCCCTCTAGTTTGAAAATTTTCACCTCATTACCCCCAAAAATGTTGAAAATTTTCCACAAAATTGCATAGTGACAATGTTAATTTTTTGCAATTGGGAGTGTTGATCATACTTTTAGATCTGCAAATGTTGGAAGGGATCATGGTTTCAATCCTCTATTCTCTTATAATTTTAAGTCAATAGGCCTATAATTCCGTTTTTTTGAAGATTTGTCAAACTAGTACATCCATCAATGAGAAAATTTGCATAGATTTGTGTACAATTTGTTTATTTGGAGGCTCATATTTGGTGCTTGACCATCATTTTTTGGAGAGAAATTGGTTTCAATCCTTGATTTCTTTGAATTTCAGTTACTTCTCCTTAAAATTATTAGTTTCAATTGTTTTTGAATTAAAAGGACTAGTATGGAGTGCTTGCATTTGTTCACTTTAGAAAGCTCCTTATTGATTGGAGCATATATAAACGTTTTGGTAGAAGTACATTCAGATTTGAGTTTTAGAAGCATATTTGAGCTCTATGTATCCTCTGTGCTTGCAACTTTGTGCGATCTTGCATATAAGAAACAGGGATATCAAGTGTAAAGCAATTTGGGTTTTAAAATAATATATGAGCTCTACATATCCTTTGTGCTTGTGCCTTGTCTAGTCTTGCATACGAAAAACATAGATCTCAAGTGGAAAGAGATTTAAATTTAGTAGCCTGAGAAAATTTTCAGTTCAGGAATTCTTTGATTGAATAAATTGCTTAGTGATTAGTTAACTCTATCATTTGGAACTCTTGAATTGATGATTTCTTTAGATTTGGAAGATTAGTTTCAACATTTGAGAAGAGTTGCATGTAATTTGTAAATTGAAAAGAATCATGTTTCCTCATTTTGCATTAGTTTGAGGGCTTCTTGGAAAAATAAAAACATTAAAGTATTTTCACTTTGAAATTTTTCTTTCCCAATTTGTAGAATTGAATTAATTTGGGCATGTCATATGTTTGAATCAACCTTTTGAACCCTTTCTTTAGATTATGAAACTTTTGGGGAAAAGAAAAATATTAAAGCTTTGTGACTTTAAAAGTTTTTTTTTCAATATGGAATAGTGATTCGGTTTTGAAATATTGCACATTACACGTTTCAAGGAAATAAAATACAAACCTATTACTTTTCAATAGTTTAGAGTGTTCATCGAAAGAAAAGAGTGAATTTTGTAAGCACAAATGCATTGATTGGTTCACCCATCCTGTCATATAAAATCATACAGTTTCATTCCACCCCTTCAAGGCTAAGAAAATTTACCTAAAAAATGAACGTTTTAATCTAAAAAAAACCAAGATTTCATTTTTAGGGCAAACCAACATTAGCTTAAGCTAGGGCCTTGGTTTAGGATTGGAGAGTAAATATCTCCGAGGCCACTAAATTTTGAAACTAGGAACTACTAAAGAGTGAAATCCATTAGTAGCAAGGAGCGCTTGCCATGAAGCACCTCTAACACACATGTTAAGAACGAGGTCAAGCTGGATAAGTGAAAGTGGTACCCCCCCACTTTTGCTTGTTTGGTGGGATATAATCACACTACAGTGTTCTAGGAAACTAACAAGTCCTCTGGTTGAAATCACTTTGTTAGAATATCTAGTCTATGTGATTTATCTTGACTTACGACTGTTTCGCCTGGTAGTTGATTATGAAGTGATAACCATAGTTTATATTCCTAGGACATCACACGGTTCATTACAAGTGGGTAACACTTGCAGAAACTGACATGGACATAGAATCTTCGTTTCAGTTCTTGAGGAGGGTGTTGGCTAAAGGCTAGTGCTTGCACCCCTGGCGATTATTGTGTGGAAAATTAGTGTAGATGTCTCTTTAGCCTTTGTATAGTAATTTTTTAGGCTTGATACCCCTCAGTAGCTACTATTTCAAAAAGGACCCCTAGTTTGTCTTTTCACTAAATGTTTTTTTTTCGGAAAATTGGTTTGCTTGTTGAATCTCTTAGGAAATTTTTAGTTGGATGAACTTTTAATTTTTGTTGAGTCTAGTTGGACTTAGGATTGTTTGATTGTATTTCATATATCATAATAAAAATTTCCTTAATTAAAATTCAAAGTGGATGGCATATCGATCCTCCATTCAAGGAGGCAGCGTGGTGAGTCACCAGAGTTTGAAGGCCCCGCTACATCACAGAGGTGCATACAAGAATCACATCATAGTGAATAAAAAACAAAACTACCTTTGAACATAAACAATACTATTGGAGAAGTACATCATCAAACTAAATATGAATAATCATCATCATATCACAAATCAAATATAGACTTAGTGAATGAGCTTTCTCCTTTTGAAATTGAAACTTTATAGGATAGGTCATCTACTTACGTAAATTCACCTTTAACAAATCCCTTAGATATGGTCATACTTGTCGTAGGTGAGTCACCGGTGGGTCACAATTCTCTTTTCGAAATTTGGAAAGACTTGCAACACACACCATTTGATCCAATGTATTCTTCAGGAGAACATGGGTCCACAACCATGTAGCCTCAAGTGGCTATAGGAGGTCATAATACTTCCATATCGACTAGTACACTGCATAACCCGAACATCTTCAAAATTCAATCCATAATTGTACCAATCCCATTAGTTAATGTACCATCACCTCACATGACTCCAACCATCACTTATATGTCAGTTGGTACATTTCCAAGTTCCAATACTATAAATGCATTTACTTCATTGACAAGCATACCAACTAGTCAGTCTTCTCTACCAAACATGGGTTTTCCATATGGCTGGGTTGGTCAATCCCACACAACACACACAACTGGAGGATCTCCAAATCTTCACGATACCCCAAATATTTGGCCAAGTTCTACTTCTCGGGGAAACCCTTTACAATGGAATTTCAATATTCCTAGTGAAATCTCTAGACCTTGGAACATGAAAACCACATGGATTTATCCTCCATGAATGAGCAGAAATGTCCCAATGGTTCATCCTCTAATTCATACTAGCAAACTTCCTAGGGGAAATCCAATCCCCCTGCTAGGTACAATGCTAGGGGGAAATAATAGACCTATCAACCCCATTTCACAATGGATTGGTCAAGTTATAGTAGGCACCCAATATTCTTGGGGCCCACCTCCACAAGGGGTAAATCCACCTTGGAGTGCCAATCAATTCTAAGGACAATATCCATGGGGCCACCTATGCAATAATCTTCTACGGAAACACTAATGAAATCACTATTTCTAGATACTATAAATCTATTAGGTTTATCCTGAATAACGTATGATCATGTTCTACACATGAACAGGTGGCCAACAATACCAATCAAACTCCCATTGGATATACCCAAATTCGATGTAAAACCAGGAGATGACCCTTCTAACCATGTGATGAAATTTCATTTATGGTTTTATTTTTCATCTAACACCCTAGTTGATGATAGTATGAAGTTGCATTTGTTTTAGTGAACCCTCACAGAAGCACTGTGAATTTGTACATTGAGATGCCTTGTAGTACATTCATGGATATTTCATCTTTATCTATGGTATTCTTGACATATTTTCAACTACCTATCCACTATGAAACAAGTACTAAATTGTAAAATTAATTTAGGGAATCCACTTCTACTCATTTATCTAATCATACTCATGAGTGGAGGAGGCATTGAAGGCTTATCAAAGAAGATATCCCATATCCATTCTTAGCATAATGATTTGTAAAATCATTTTTTCCTACTCTTGCAAAAGATGTGGTTATGTCTAGAGCCATGACTAAATAAAAACTCATTAGAGTGCACAATAAATGGATTTGATAATTTATTCACAATTTGGCACTCTTTATGATTTAGTACCCCATGCCACAATACCTACGTTAGATCCAGCTAGGCCACCTCAGGCACCTCATGCCGACGGTGTGATTGGTTCCATTAATAATCTTGATCAAGTTACCCAATAAACGGGAAACATGTATGTTCAAACTTCACAACCCAAAGATGACCAGGCCAAGCAGCAACCTGCTAGTCCTTCAAACTTCTGAAGTCCTTACAGTCCAATCCATAGAATCAAAAGGAAATATGAAGAAACAAAAGAACAATAAAAAATCCAATTAGAGGACATGACCAACACAGAACCAAAATCCTCTAGGAGAAGGAACCCAAGAGAAATGAAAATTCAAGTTCCCTTGTAATATTTTCCAAGGAGACCATCCCACTCATTAGTACCCCTCTATGAAGAATGTTCATCGAATGTCAGCTCAACATGGTGGGAAACCACAACAACTTGCTATGTTGACACAAGTACCCTTCCCACAACAACAACAACAAATGGTTGTTATGGTGATAGTACCTCCCCCACAGGAAACCATGATAAACCCCCATAAGGGGACAATATTCCAAATGCTAATCATGTATTCATGTGTGATCATGAGGTGAACATTCAAAAAAATCTCATTATTATGATGTCCCTCCTAGTAATTTGGATACATCGACATCATCGCCAAATTGTTCTCTCATCATTGAGAAACCAACCTTTGACATAGTACCTTTCCCTAAAAAAAGGGAGATCTATGTAGATCAATGCATAATCCTAAAGTGAGAGATTCCCACAACTACAATGTTGTTGAAGATTTAGCTCAAGCACCATGTGCCATCAGCTCTATAGGTATTGCAATGTTGTCATGTGCAAAGAAAGGAACTATTGTCAACAATTAGGGTTGTTGATCCATCAGATACTAATTTGATCTCATTTGAATTAGAACAATTATCATGTAGGATCCCTTCACAAATTTATTTTCAAAGCAAAGTATCAACTCACATAAAGAACATATTTTGAACTGTGGTTGGTGAAGGGGCCTCAACTTGTGTCATGCCATTGAAATGTTGGAAAGAATTAGGAGAACCTACCTTAGCTCCATCCCACACTATGTTAAAGGCATTTGATGGGAATTATTTCCCTCCTCATGGAATTATTGTATCCTGCCCAATTGAATTGGGAGTAAAAATAGTCACAATTGGTGTTGAGGTAGTAGATGCACCCATAAACCACAATTTTCTATTGGGTCACAGTTGGATACATGTTATGATGGATGTAGTATCTTCCATGTTCTGAGTGATTTGGTTACCTCACCAAGGGAAGATCGTGACAATTGACCAATTAGATTACTATTTGCGAACGGGGGTTCAAGACATCGGGGTAGGATTGTTCAAAGATACTTCCCTCATGGGAACTTTTACTCTCCCACCACTGATACCCAATCAACAATTTGCTCCAGTATTCACTATCACTATGGAGGCTTACCTCCTCTATCGATTTTTCCCAAACCCATTCCACTGGATGAATTACCTTTATCTCAAGAGGTATTGACATAATGATTAATGGTGGAAAATGATGACGAAGTAATGGCCATTTTTGTAGAATGTGATGCCTTGGAGAAATTACTATGATCTATTGTAGATGTTTCATACCAAGCTATTCATGAAATGGATTCAGTATATGAGGATCAAAATCCTTCCCCATAGGGAGAATATGATCCTTACACTTTTCCCACATGGGGCATCGATACTCCCAAATATCTTGACATCTTAGACCAATTTTTTTTATCAAATGAAGCTATATTATAAGTCATGAATATCTCTAAATGACCATGGGATGATCTGCATCATCGATCATCATTTCTACCTACTAGGAGAATCATTAGAAGTTAGGCATAGAAAAATTACACCTAATGATGATATGGAACAATACCAATGTCCCATACAAACATACATGTATTTGCAGAAGGGAATTCGGAAACAATTTCACAACTATTCCCATAAATATCTCTATAAAACCAGGTGTCATAGAAAACATTAATATTGGTGCCAATTGCTCTCTGGAGGAAATTGTGCAATATATTGTTCTTTTCAAAGAGTTTTGAGATTTTTTTGCTTGTTCGTATGAATAAATTCCTAGCATTGATCCCAACATTGTTGAACATGAGATAAAAACATACACCAATGTCAAACCTGTATGACAAAAGTTAAGTGCGGTCAATCCTAAGAAATTTTATGCCATCAAAGAAGAAGTTGAGAAACTCTTAAATGGAGTGGGTATCAAATCTTGTTCTTGTTGATAAAAAGAAAGGCACCCTCATATTTTGTACTGAATTTAGAGATTTGAATTTGGCATGTCCCCAATATAATTATCTCACCCCCTTTATTGATTAGATTATAGATGGGCGTGTCAGAAGCGAAATATTTTCCTTCAAGGATGGATTCTCCAAATACAATCAAATACATATAAAGAAGGAAGACCAACACAATTCCGCTTGCATTTTCCCATGGGGCACTTTTTCATATCCAAAAATTCATTTTGGTCTTAAAAATGTCAAGGCCACTTTTCAGAGAGCCATGTCATATGCCTTTCACGATATTAAACACATTGTTGAAACTTATATCGATGATTTGGAAGCTAGATCAAAGGGAAGGGTTGAACATTTGGCACATCTTTGTGCTGTCTTCACATGTTTTAGTCCGTATAACATAAGGTTGAATCCACACAAATGGATGTCTTGTGTGGTAATTGGGCGATTATTTGGATTCATCGTATCCAAACATGGGATTATGGTTGATCCGTTTAAGATTGAGGTAATAAATTATCAATTCCCCCCGAAAATAATTAGACAACTTCAAAGTCTACACGGAAAAGAAAAATTTCTTAGGAGATTTATCGTCAATGATCTAATATTGATAAATTTTTCATTTGTCTTCTTAAGCAATACGTACCATTTATATGTGTTGACCAATCTCAACACTCATTTCATGCATTGAAAAAGGTTTTAATGTCAACCCATGTATTTAGTCCTCCATACCATGTGAGAGACTTTATCCTTTGCTTAGCTACCATTGAATCCACTAGTTTAGGGATGGTTTTGGTCCGAGAGGATGACTTATCCCAATAGAACATAGTGTATTACCTTATTAAGGGTCTTGTAGGCCTTGAATATCGCTATTCCCATGTAGAGAAGTTGGCCTTGGAAGTTGTTCATGCTATCCAACAATTCAAACATTACATATTCCATGGAAAACATATGTGGTGGCGGATGTTAACGCAATGAAACATATCTATTCCCACATACTCATTAGGGGAAAATGTTCGAAATGGATAGCCATCTTGCAAGAATTCGATCTCGAGTTCATTGATTCCAAATCCAAGAATTCATTAGATTTTGCTAAGTTAATGTATGAATTAACATGCGATGATGAGGGAACTATATGTGTGGAATCCATTATAGGTGAATATTTGTTCCTCATTGCATCTTTATATCCTTAGTATGGAACCATTGTTGTATATATCCAAACCCAATGAATTGAAGCTCAATTGTCTAGTGCTAAACAATACCGCATTCAACATCAATCACAGAGATACCTCATTATTGGGGATACTTTGTATCATCAAGGAATTTAATTAATCTTATGACGTTGTTTATTTCACACGCAAGCAGAGAATATTTTGAAAGGTTTCCATGCTTGAGCATGTGGCGGTCATATTTCATGGTTTTCTACAACGTAGATGATATTGTGTGTAGGATACTTTTGACCCACACTCTTTAAAGCTTGTATCAATGCCATCAAAAAGTGTCACCCTTGTTAGATGTATACAAGGAAGATGCATTCTCATCCTACTCCACTACATCTTGTGGTGACTTTGGGTCCATTTTCAAAATGGGCCATTGATTTTATGACATGCAATCCTACTTCAGGTGATTTCCATCGCTACATCATAATGACAATGGACTAATTCACCAAGTGGGATGAAGCGATGCATACATTCAATAAATCAGGAAAAAACATAGCATACTTTTTGTTCAATCATGTCATAACTAGGTTCGTTGTGCCAAAAGAGATCATTATTGATAATGACTCTCATTTTAGGCATTTCTTCATGGATGAACTCACCGCTAAGTTAGGATTGCGACAATATTTTTCCTCACCATATTACCCTTTATTTAATGGTCAAGTAGAAGACATCAACAAGGCTTTGAATACCATGTTGCAAGGAACGATGAACAAGAAAAAAAATAACAGGCACCTAATGTTATTTTTCTCTCTCTAGGCATATCGTACCTCAAATAAGACTCCAACTAGTTTCACTCTTTTCCAACTGGTTTACATAGAGTAAGCCATGTTTCTGATTGAATGTGAAATCTCATTGTTAAAACTGGCTATTGAGTTCTTACCTAACACTTTTGCAAAAGAAGAGAGACTCCTCCATCTTCATCGTCTTGAAGAAAATCGAAGGGAGGCCTCTTTGAATGTGGAAGCACAAAATAAATGGGTCAAGACCCAATATGAAAAATCTATCCATCCTTGATTCTTCTCTAAAGGTGATTTGGTTTTAGTTTATGACCAAGACCATGAAAAACTAAGGGCACATAAATTTTGTTTCCCACTTGTTGTCAAAATTATGTTAAAACGAGGAGCTTATGAACTAGTGAACTATGATGGAAACCACCATCGGAGATCAGGAATGGTCTTTATCTGAAGAAATACTTTGTGTAGGCATTGATCGCCTTGCAACACTTTTTGTATTATGTTGTCTTTTTTGTACAGACTTTTGTACAGTCATTGTTTCTAGCACACACTTATCTTGCTCGGTTTTTGGGTTGGAAAATGTCACAAGATACTTTCACTTATCTGGGATATGCGGATGGTACCAGCAGCAACTCATGGAACATTGCTTCCACTGCATTGGTGATATTTTCACCTACCAATAAAATATTATGTTTAGGAGGAAATTTTCTTGTCAATGCTATTAGCCTTGGAATCTATATATCAAAATTTTCTATGAGTATGTATTTTGGAACACAATTTTGAATTTATTGAGTATATTAATGTTCCACAAAGTCTAAATGGTCCAACTAATTCATTATCTTACTATGTACTTGATTGGTATCTTTGTCATCAGCACAAATTACTATAAATAGTAATCATGTACATTCAATCATGACATTCATTTGCACACGCCATTTGATAACATAAGTAAAATCCAAAACAACCATCAAATGTATAAAGAAAAATCGGGTGCAACATAACCCAAAAGTGTGTTAAAGTTCAAGTTACAAAATGTCAGCTTTCAAAGCCGCAAATGATGCATGTTGGACATGTTAGTCCAATTCCTACATCATACACAACACTTTGTCAGTAGCTTTGCACACACCAAAAATAAATAGCATAGGATTTTCTTATTTTTCTCTTTTTCTTGAAGATAAAAATCAAAATTTCATAAAAATATGGAATATTTTAAAAATTCAAAAATACTTAAATTGTTTCTACTTCTAGGTACGACATCAAGACTTACCTACAACTGGAAGATCACTAAATCAAGGCTCACAGATTATGAAATCCATGCTTGATTAAGTTTCCTCCTCTCGTCCAATGGCTACACCTAAAAGGAAAATAGTAAAAAATGAGTGTTTTACTTATCTTTTACTCATACATGTCTAGTCATACCCATTTGAATAATAGGGTGATGCATAATCATATATTTTTGGATATTTTAGACATTAAATGCACATGTTGAGCCAATTTTTTACTAAACAGTTGGGTTATGATTAGTTTATTGCATGATCTTGGAGACTTTAACACGTTCAAACTATTTGATTTAGGTTGTTGGAGATAGACCAAAATCATCAGTTTTTTTTTTTTTTTTGAGATTTAGTATGATTGATACCTTATGTTAGGTGCCCCTTAGGGAAAATAGGCAATTAAACACATATAGAAAAAGAAGGATGGGACTTGAGAACATATTTCCCATTAATTGATGTACAATATATACACTGAGAAATTATCCTTGGATTCAACTTCACAAGTGGTATTTTGGACTCTTGAGTGACTCTTATGACAGGATTTTTATTTACCTTCTAATTTCTTAAAGGATAAGTAAGAAGTCTATACATTAATTTTCAACCCTGGGTTAGTTAGGAACTTGTGGGTTACCGTGCACTATATGTGCATACCATAATCTCCTCTTACATTGGTTTATCTACTATGAAACTGTAGTTCAATAACCTTACTTACAAACAGTGGTAAGAAAGTTACATAGTTTTGGCAAGAAACTAGCCATATAAACAACTACTAAAACTAAGTTGCAAGGAAAGTAAAACACGTGACAGGAAAGTAAACTCACACCAGCTGCAGGTATCAGGAGTATGAATAAACTATCTCCCGAATTAAACCCATCGATGTGTAATAAGACTAATCGCACAATTGAAATCCTAAATCACTCTTGCAGAAATTGGAATTCACACTATGCTAGAAAGTAAATGCTAAAACCAATTCACATTGTGCAGGAAAAGTAAATCCTAAAACTAAATCACACTGTGCAGGAAAAGTAAATTCTAAAACTAAATCAGATTGTGCAGGGAAAGTAAATTATAAAACTAAATCACAGTTGAAAGAAAGGTAAATTACAGAAATGAAAATTAAAAGCTATCTTTACCAAATAAGAGTTATTTTTTATGATCCAAGGTAGTAAATAACATTATTGCATTAAGCACATTCATTGCATTCATGAATTGTAAAATAAACTTCTCAATCACTAATCTACATATTAAAATTACATTGTAGAAATAAATTAAATGAGAGATGCAAAATTATCTAATTAAAACAAAGAAGAAAATTAAAATACATGATCATAAAAGAAATAAAATCATAACACCGAGGGGTAGATTAGTAAGTTGGTTGGAGTTCTGAGTCCAAGACCATAGTAGTCGAGGTCGGAGGTCCGATTCTCTCGAATCCAATTCTCTGGGTCTTTCAGGGTTAGGCTCCCAAAACTAGAGCTGATAGGTCGAGACCCATTCAAGTGGCCCCCATAAGAATTATCAATGTGGATGTAGCGAGCCCAGGCTAGTAACTATCGAGGTTGTGAACCATGTGAAAAAAAACCACATTACAAAAAATTATAAAAATGAGATCTATATTGAATCAAGATGAAAATATAGATTTATTCCATCATTATTTGGACTAGTGCTCTAAGAGTCCTCCCCCTTGAATGGAGAATGAGCTCTTATTTACACATGATTTTTCCATAACAAATAATAAATGAAGATCTAAAATATCCTCAACAAATGGCTAATAATTTGGATCTCAAAAATAATTCAAAACTAATTTCAAGATCTTTGCTAACTACATGCTATTTAGGATGCATTTGAAGTCAAATTCGAATTTAGGTATAGAGGCTATAATAAAATAGTCAAAACTCATCCCAAATATCTCCTAATAGATTTTGGCTCCTTAGGTCCATCATATATTTGATGGAGATCTTCAAATATCTATGAATATCTCAAATATGCACTTATATACACCTCCATTTACCACCTTTAATTTTCAAATAATTTAACATCATGATTTGAGAAATATAATAATGACAGAAATAATGGATTTATAAAATCCATTACCCTTAATGAATATTTTTCTCCAAAGTCGGTGGTTGTAGGTAAACTTGAATTTTGATTGTTCTGTAGTTTATGCAGCTTTTGTAGAGTATCCGCAGCTTTGATAGGTTATGTAGGAGGTTCCTAAGATCGCTGGATCTGTAGGAGGTTCTGTAGGAAGTTTCGAATCTCACTGGTTTTGTAGGAGGTTCTGTAGCTCGTAGCTTTTGTAGGAGGTTCCGCAGCACATAGGTTTTGTGGGAGGTTCCGCAGCACAAAGGTTTTATGGGAGGTGCCAAAGCTCGTAGGTTATGTAGGAGGTTCCACAACTCACAGTTTCTATAGCGGCAGAAGGTTCTGCGATTGATGTAAAGGTTCGACATTTTCCTATAAAGGTTTCGTAGCTTCCTGCAGAGTCTCTGCATCTGCGTAGAAAGGTTTCGTAGCCTTTAAAATATACATGTAGAGGATATGTAGCTTCTATAGAACTCCCTCAAATATTTTGTAGTTTCTTCCTAACAAATGAGTTAATATCCAAAGCAAATACATAGTACACCAATTCCCCTAATGTTAGTAAAAAATCAAATGAAATACTAAGACATCTAATGGAAAAACACCTTCATCCTAAAACCTGCATATGAGCATTAGAATGGATTAATACATGATTATGGATAAGCAAATGAGATTATAGATAAGATGAAATGATGATAAAAAGATGCTAAATCCAAGGCCCATCATCTTGCTATTCACCAATAACTTTTGGTCTTCCTTGAACATGAATAGTGCACAATGAGCCTAACCCTAAGGATTAGGTTCCCAAAAATCCCTCCCTTAATCCAAAGGGGTGTATGTGAGTCCAAGAAAAGAGAGCTGAATAACTAGAAGTGGGCAACTACCACTGTTGAACACTTCCAACTTGACAATCTGAATTGCCAATAAAGTTAGTCTGTTGTTCGGGATTTCTACCCTATAGTGAGGAGATGGACACTACCAACTGGGTGGGGTTGACAGATAAACACATTGATTATATTGCATTTAGTTACTGCAAAAGAAATATATTAGGATTGAAAGACATACCTCTTTTCGATGACTAATCCTAGCTTTCGCTTTGTCTTTCAATTGATCTCCCCCTTGATCTTCTGCTTAGCGAACCTGCAATACAAAAGATACCTTCCTCAAGGTATCTTGACCATATAACATATGATGAAATTATAAATCAATTTAACATCAACTATAATCAAGAATTAAGCCAAATAGACATACAATCCAATAGATATCTGATTTGGGACAGGAAGGGTGTTTCGACCTTTTTATTGTCAAAGAAACATGAAATTAGTACAATATACCTGACATGTAGAGATGATTCTGTAACCGGATCCTGGGCTCCTGTGCTTCACTCTAACTTGGGAATTCCTCTAGTGTAACAGTCCTCCAAGTATTCTCTCAAGATTTCATGAGCATTATGAGTAACCCCTCTCATGGGTCCTCCTTGTATTTATAGGACAAGGTAGGCAGTTTAGATCGAGAGGTGGTTGGATTGGGAGGTTGGGGAAGTTGCAGAACCTAACTTCAACTAATTCCAATTCGTCAAATTAATATATTTTTGATTTCATCTTAAGATGTACGCGGGTTTCATACAACAAGAGTAGCGTACAGGAAGCAACTTTTGGGCTTTAACACAAGAGTTTACAACTTTTTGGGAGATGTAAGCTGGTTGTCCTTGAGGAGAGTAGGGCATTTCTCAAGGTGTACGCTGGTCTTCAGTGCAGAGAGGGGAGTACATGTGGCAAAAACATGAGAAACTGCAATCTTTTCAGATAAGAAGTGTACTTCTGGCAGCAAGTCATCGAAGGAAATCTAGCTCTTCAATCCTTTATGTCCTTTTGTGTGATCTACAAGGCAAGGTGATCACGGGACGGAGAAGTGCATATTTGACCTATAATAGATGCCCCCTAATGTGTGAGTTCAGAGTGAAATGATGGCCGAAATACATTATAAGTCCAAGTCAAAGGAGGAGCAAGAAACCGCAGAACCAAGTCACAAAAAACACCTGAAACAGTGATCAAGGTAAGCGAGCAATTACAACCGTGACATGATATAGATGTGTAACATGATCTCCGATACATAACTAGGAGATGTATATATAGATCATGGCCACTGAAATACAAATGTGGATCCATGTCAAAAGAGAGATCATAGCCATAACAACAAGCTGGATCTATGTCTCATAAAGAGCCGAAATGAGTAAGTCTCAGTCTTGCACAGCTTGGGGAATAACATAAATATAGTGATCCTATCATACTCCCAAGGTCTTCATCCAAAACTACCCAAGGTACAAACCCTAACCATGCGAATAAATGAGTTGAAGTCAAACACGGGGGTATCGTTTGATTACCGGTCATTGATGTATACCATTAACAAACACGAGGACTTCCATCGATAATGATAATGGGGTCCAAGGTACCTAGTACGATCCAAACAAGTGTGAATAAATGGACTTGAAGTCGAACACTTGAGGAACCTATCGAATAAGAGACATTGATGTATTCCCATTTATTCAACAGTGAGGGAAACTTCCACTGATGACTGCAATCCCCAAGGTACTAACCGAAACTCTAAACTTCATTCCCAGAGCATAATGAGCTGAGGTCGATGGGGAGAAGCCCGCTGGAAGGGAGGCATTAATGCATCCTCCATCATCCAACATGAGGAACACTCACAGGTATGAGCTGATGTGGAGTAGGACGAGTAACAAGATGAAACAAACTGACACCAGGATGGCCGACACATGAAGTCAAGGTAAATTGTAGAATGGCCGACACAGGTTGCATCCTTGAATAGTGAGCATGACACAAAGTGACTTAGGCAGCTTTTAACATCAAGGGAAAGTGATATAAGCCTGCAATGTAGGAGACATAACAGACCCTCCATATGGTTGGAAGAATAACCAACCGGGGGAGTAAAAATCGGAGATCAGGTTCTCCCTAAGTCAGAAAACTAAAACCCAACTAACATGAAAGACTCAAGTAGGTGCTGTGTTCAAGGACATGACTGACGTAACTGCCTTTGAAACTGAAAAAAGATGCGATATACCCTTCTTATCCCTTAGTCTTTTTGGTAAAAGAGCGTTCTTCTTGTTTATTTAATGAGTCCAAGAAAAATAGAAAACTCAATAGGTCCAACCATGTAAAACGTTTAACAAGCCCATGGGAGGAAGACTCATGACCTTCTTCATTGTTTACAAAGTTTGAAGAAGAGATAGAAGAATACTCTATAGTACTGATCTCTGGATTTTAATATCGAGCCGAGATCTGTTCTTGCTTGCCGATATTTTCAATTTTAAGGAGTTTGAAAAACTTAAACAATAACTCCATATACCTACTCGTGGATTTTAATATCGAGCCCGAATACGTTAATGCTCGCTAGTGTTTTCCTGTTTATAGAGTTTGAAAAACTTAAACAATCTTCTATTTACCCTCTCGAGGATTTCACATCGAGCCCGAGTAGGTGAGTGCTCGCTTGGTGTTTTCATGTTTCGAGAGCGTGAAAACCCTAAAGAAGGCTCCAAAAGGCCTTTTTCGTATAGTTAGTCCCCTCCCTCGAAAACGTATAAAACAATGAGAGGAGAGCTCTTCTAGCCACACATGACTAGAGTATTCCTTTTTCGTAAGTAATCCGCAGAAGTCCGGAAAAGGGTTAAACTTATACTTAAGCGGATGTCGCTTCAAATCCTTTAATGAGTCTGAAAGGACAACTATACTCGGCAATCTTGTCATATTTAAAGAGTAAAACAAGAGCGTGAAATAACTCTATAATGATCTTTTTCGTAAAGTTTTAACGAGCCCGAAAAAGTAAACTCGTGACCTCCTTACTTTTTTTAACGAGCTCAAAGGA
The DNA here is from genome assembly GCA_027924585.1 of Larix kaempferi. Classification (NCBI taxonomy): domain Eukaryota; kingdom Viridiplantae; phylum Streptophyta; class Pinopsida; order Pinales; family Pinaceae; genus Larix; species Larix kaempferi. The sequence goes on from BSBM01000252.1 coordinate 9,918,802, forward strand.
GAGAGAAAAATGCTCATAACTTCCTTACTCTTTTTAATGAGCTCGAAGTGAAGATGGAAGAAATGCTCGTAGCTTCCTTACTGTTTTTAACGAGCTCGAAGTGAAGGTGGAAGAGTGCTTGTAACTTCCTTACTGTTTTTAACGAGCTCAAAGTGAAGGTGGAAGAAATGCTCATAGACCCCTTACTATTTTTAACGAGCTCGAAGTGAAGGTGAAAGAATGCTCATAGACCCCTTACTGTTTTTAACGAGCTCGAAGAAAAGGTGGAAGAATGCTCGTAACCTCCTTACTGTTTTTAACAAGCTCGAAGTGAGGGTGAAAGAAATGCTCGTAACTTCCTTACTGTTTTTAACGAGCTCAAAGTGAAGGTGGAAGAAATGCTCATAACCGGGTCAAAGTCCAAATGAAGTGGCAGACTACATTATAGACTCTAGGAAAACTTCATCAGATGGAAGTATTCATCCCAAATAGAACACATATCTAAACATTTAGATGGATTCATCACCTGGTCAATTTCTGGGACCCAGTCCCAAGAAGGCACGCATGAATTAAGAGGCTTCTTCTCAGTAGCAATTGGACTCAAGGAACAATATGCCACATAATTTGATTGTGACATGGTAGTGCCTACTGACGAGGGACATACTTGGTCTATAGTTGGGTAATAAGAGGGATCAACAAATGTAATTTGATCAATAGTGAAAATGCTTTCGTTGTGAGGAAAATGCATCACACGAAAGAGTGTAGACACCACAGCCTGCATAGCATATACGTAATCATGCCCAAGGATCATATCAAAATCCATAGGGTCCTTTAAAACCATAAAATCAACTAAGACTATTTTTCCACTCAAAGTAACAGGTACCTGAGGGAGGAATCCCAATGGTTCACTAGGTCTTTTGTCGAAGGTCAATGGCCAATTAACAACTGTAACAAGGTTAGGGAAACCTAAATCTCTCCAATCATAAGGGGATAAGACACTAATAGAGGCTCCTTCATCTACAATACATCGGTGAACCACATGGTTGCCGATATCAACCTTTATCTGGAAAGGTGAAGAAGAAGGAAGGCGAGGCCCAGTTAGACTATTCCAATCAAAGGAAATGATCCCAGAGCTTGGTAGGGGTTCACTCGGCACAGATGAAGTGCCCCCCACTTTAGAAACATCTGAACTAGTAATGCAGAAGACTTCAGGGATAGGTACATCAGTCTTCGAAGGACTGATGGGATTGATCGAAGACTGCATCGATTCGATCACTTCACTTTTCGAAGGAAGAGTGGGGTTGACCAAATATTGCATTAGTTCAACCACTTCATCAACCAAAGGTTGATCAGGCTGTTGGGAATCTATAGACAATTCAGGAGCAAAGGATCCTTCAGACATGGACCACACTCTCTGCACCTCTGGAATAGCAGGGCACAGGTGAGTAAGGTGATCTCTCTTACAAAGTTTACAAGGGAACTTTGGCTTCTGTCCTATAATTTTAGACTCTTTTACAACAACAGTACTCTCAGCATGACTAGCATCAGCTGACAACTTTCCCCCAGCATGACTTGTAGTGGTTGGTTGCTCAGAAGCAAAATACTTTTGAACTAAGGACCACACTCTTTGCACTTCTGGAAGTACAGGGCACAAATAGGTCAGGTGGTCTCCCTCGCAAAACTTACAAGGGAACTTAAGCTTATGTTTATTAGGTTTGTCGACAATGTCAACTTTCTCAACATGACTCGCAGTGGCTGATTCAGTGTCTCCAGTATGACTCACAAGAACTAGTGACTTGTCGTTAATATGACCAGTAGTGATCAATAATGTGTCCTCAACATGAGAAACAGTGGTTGAAGACATACTTTCAGTATGATTTGAATTGACTGAAAGTTTGCTCCTAGCATGACCTCCAAAGGCCAGGTAGGTGCCCCCAGCATGACCTTCAGAGGCTTCCTGGGTGGGTTCAGTATGACTTACATTGACTGAACGAGTTCTCCCAACATGACCACCAGAGGTTGGGTAGGTGCCCCCAGCATGACCTTCAGAGGCTGGGTGGTGAGGTTCAGTATGATTTCCAATGACTGAGTGGGTTCTCCCAACATGACCACCAGAGGTTGGGTAGGTTCCCCCAGCATGACCTTCAGAGGCTGGGTGGCGACGTTCAGCAGTGACTGAAAGTTTTCCCCTAGCATGAACTCCATAGGTTGGGTGGGTGCCCCCAACATGACCTCCAGAGGCTGGGTGGCTTCCCCCTTGCTTTAGCTTCTTCTTCCTATTCTTCCTTCGTCTATTCCTTTTAGACTGCTGGTTACTAGTATTACTAATTTCACCACATGAGGTAGAAGGAGGAGGAGAATATGTTACTAGCGAAGTGGGCATAGGGTTCTGCTGCTCTTGATGTGAAGTGCTTACTTGAGAAGCATTAGGAGCATGCAAGGCATTCAGAGTGGAAAACAACCAAACTAGTAGCCCTATAGTGAATCCCAGAAGATTCAAGGTACCCATTAAGGGAGTACCAATGTTCCCAATGAATGGAAAAGCACAAGGATCCCCTTGAACAGGGGTCCCTTTATTGGTGCTCACCGGGATACTATCCATAGATTTCAACTCAACGGGCCAGAAATATCTAAGGCCAACTAGAAACAAATGGCACAAAGAGCACACCACTAAAAAGGTCATAGGTAATCAAACCAGGAAATCAATAGCAAATACTCTCGGAACCAAGTCTGGGATGATCAGGGCCCATAACAGACTAGCAGAGTATTAACGATCAGTTACGTGACGTCCTTCGGAGGTCCACTGGGTGCAAGCGTTTGAATCACCAAACCGCTTTCCCGGGATTACTGCCAAAGGGTTACCTTCCACGCCTGTCTGAGGTTAGGTGGGAATAACTGCCCACTCTACCTGTGTAGAGTTCTAAAGGTCTGATACTCAGGCTACCATCAATACGAAATAACCTGGGGGGACATTCATCAGCCTAGTCGAAACGCATGGGAAGGGTAACAAAGCCCGAAGTTTGTAAGGACCCCCGTATGCTAGTCGACTCTGGTTTATGGTCAAAAGGAAAGTGAGGGGATATCCTCAACAAATCCAATCTTCCACGTCCTCGTGCTTAGCTCTGGTTTAAGTAGAGTTTCCCAGGACTATTTGATATAGATGGATTTACCTAAATGAAATTTGTACTACGATTGTTGAGTAATGAAGCCAATTCCGAGTAGTTTAAGGTGATTTAAGCTCGAAACTCTAGACTAAGCTAGTTGATGTCGTGTATTCCTAAAAAGAAAAATGTTGCTAATAAATTTTATTAATAATTTCTTTTAAGGGTTACTTGTTACTCAAGGGTTGTAGTGGGGTGTGTGGAATGGTTTGTTATGAAAGTAAAGTACTTGAAAAAATAACGCTTTCAAATTCACAAAAAGTTTCTCTTTTCATTTATGATTCTTTCAAAAACTTGAAACCTAAGCAATCCTAAAACAAAATATTTTTGTATTTTCTTTTTGATATTTCAAAGAAAACTATGCTACCTCGAAATAATGCAAGACCTTACTACTAAGCTATTTGAACAATTTTTTTTCTTTTTCTGATAACTGCAAAAGAAAGAGAAATTTGTACAAAAGCAAGCAAGATCTAACTATTAAGCGTGTGTAAGACAGACATCTAAATGGCTCAAAGCAAACGAATCAAGAGACTTGATGAAGACTTGACTTACCAAGTTTTCACAAAAGAAAAACTCGAGGCTTGGAAATGAAGTGAAAAAGAAATAGGGAAAAGAGACACTTGTGACGGAAAGGAAGACCTAAACAGGTTGCTCCTAAGCATCAAAACCCTAAGAAAACACTAAGCCAAGCAAAAAGTATGCAAGCGAACCAAGAATGACTTTAACAACACACAGACTCAACATAAAGACAACTAAGAGGCTTTGACTTACTTGAACTGAAACTGATAGAACAATCAACAAGTGTCTGAACCAAGCAACCTTTTGGAAGCAACCCTAAGGACTCAAACTTGACAGTCAAACCCTAATGGAAAGGATGAGACCAAGTGAAAGCCGGCTAAACGTTGCAACAGACAACAAACATTCAAAGTGCAGGTCTGTATGACTGCAACAGCAACTAGGATGAAGATATGTAGCTATGCCCAAAAAGAATAGCGCATGAACTTCAAAAAAAGGGCTCGTAAGCGGCAAAGACACTTAAACAAAGACTCAAGCAAGAAAAAACAATCTAAAAGAGATTGGAGAGGTTTACAAGACTCAACCGAGACATATGAGGTCTCAGGGGTCAGTGAAGACAACAAAGCAACAGGCTGGAACAACAACCAAAGCTTGGAAAACAAACCCTAATAGCAAAACTGGACACTACAAGAACATACACCACTGTGCAGTGCTGCAACCAGCGTACATCAGGACAGGTACGCTACTGTGTAGTGCAAGGAGGGGCGTTCATCAGGTGAAAAATGCAGCTGTAAGTAGGGGAGACTAGCGTACATGCCTCAAAAGGGCACAAACAAGCTTTGCAAACAATCAACCGAGTTGAATCAAGCAGAAAGGAAAGATAACACAGACCCACAGGGCCTCTTAGACAATCAAAACTGAAAAATGGACTGGAAGAAAACCAAAATTAAGTCTCCTAGAGCAGAACAACTAAGCGGTTACTCCCCAGCGGAGTCGCCAGTCTGTTGTTCGGGATTTCTACCCTATAGTGAGGAGATGGACACTACCAACTAGGTAGGGTTGACAGGTAAACACATTGATTATATTGCATTTAGTTACTGCAAAAGAAATAGATTAGGATTGAAAGACATACCTCTTTTCGACGACTGATCCTAGCTTTTGCTTGGTCTTTCAATTGATCTCTCGCTTGATTTTCTGCTTGACGAACCTGCAATACAAAATATACCTTCCTCAACATATCTTGACCATATAACATATGATGAAATTATAAAGCAATTTAACATTAACTATCATCAAGAATTAAGCCAAATAGACATACAATCCAATAGATATATGATTTGGGACAGGAAGGGTGTTTCGACCTTTTTATTGTCAAAGAAACATGAAATCAGTACAATATACCTGACGTGTAGAGATGTTTTTGCAACTGGATCCTGGGCTCCTTCTCTTCACTCTAACTTAGGAATTCCTCCAGCGTAACAGTCCTCCAAGTATTCTCTCAAGATTTCATGAGCATTATGAGTAACCCCTCTCATGGGTCCTCCTTGTATTTATAGGATAAGGTAGGCAGTTTAGATCGAGAGGTGGTTGGATTGGGAGGTTCAGGAAGTTGCAGAACCTAACTTCAACTAATCCCAATTCGTCAAATTAATATAATTTTGATTTCATCTTAAGATGTATGCGGGTTTCATACAACAAGAGTAGCGTACAGGAAGCAACTTTTGGGCTTTACAACAAGCGTTTACAACTTTTTGGGAGATGTACGCTGGTTGTCCTTGAGGAGAGTAGGGTATTTCTCAAGGTGTACGCTGGTCTTCAGTGCAGAGAGGGGCATACATGTGGTAAAAACAGGAGAAATTGCAATCTTTTCAGATGAGAAGTGTACTTCTGGCAGCAAGTCATCCAAGGCAATCTAGCTCGTCAATCCTTTATGTCCTTTTGTGTGATCTATAAGGCAAGGTGATCACGGGACGGAGAAGTGCATATTTGACCTATAACAGCTTCTATAGAACTCCCTCAAATATTTTGTAGTTTCTTCCTAACAAATGAGTCAATATCCAAAGAAAATACATAGTACACCAATTCCCCTAATGTTAGTAAAAAATCAAATGAAATACTAAGACATCTAATGGAAAAACACCTTCATCCTAAAACCCGCATATGAGCATTAGAATGGATTAATACATGATTATGGATAAGCAAAAGAGATTATAGATAAGGTGAAATGATGATAAAAAGATGCTAAATCCAAGGCCCATCATCTTGCTATTCACCAATAACTTTTGGTCTTCCTTGAACATGAATAGTGCACAATGAGCCTAACCCTAAGGATTAGGTTCCCAAAAATTCCCCCCTTAATCCAAAGGGGTGTATGTGAGTCCAAGAAAAGAGAGCTGAATAACTAGAAGTGGACAACTACCACTATTGAACACATCCAACTTGACAATCTGAATTGCCAATAAAGTTAGCAAAAGCTAACCTCTCCTGCTAAATACAAGTGCTCTCTGAAGTGGTGTTTTTGGTTGCCCACAAACAAACTGCGATAGAAGAAGCTGATGTCTTCTACTAAGTGGGTGGTTTAATGATGACCACAAACTCTTGAACTTGGCACAAAGGCTCAAAGGTTCTGTCTGGAACTTGGCACAAAGGCTCAAAGTTTCTATATGGAATGGTGTTTTTGGATGACCACAAACCAACTAGAGAGATAAAAACATGAAGTGAACAACTACCACTGCTAAACATTTCTAGCTTGACAATCTGAATTGCCAAGTAATTTATCTAGAAGCTTGTGGCTTCTGCTAATAGAAGGTTCTCTCGAAATCGATGGTTTTAGGCCGACCACCAAGAAACTGGAGAACTGGAGCTCATTTGAACATGGAACTGACTTGGTTCTCTTGTTCTGGCTCGCTTGATTCTTATCTTGTTCTGGCCTGCTTGTTGTCAGAATGACAAGGATTCAAAACTTGAATCCTGACATAATGTCCCCCCTGTTAGGTACAAGATAAGAATCAATATAATATTTTGCTGTAAGTTTCACTCTCTCAGGTTTCTTCAACCTCACAGACCTATATGAATAGTGGTTACACTTCCTGCAATGTTGACAAGGATGAAGATTAAAAAACTGATCTTTCATGTGTCCAACTCGATCACAATGTTGGCATCTGGAACTATGAACATGTTGTACATCTTTTGATATGATTTCAATGTTTTGTTCGTGCACTGGTCGCTGATAGGAATCATCTTCAACTTCAAATAAAGAATTGTTTTGAACAAACACTAGTTCATAATGTTTATTCTTGTGTTGTACATCGTCCTCTTTGGATTTTGAATCCTGCAGATATGTGATAACAGTTTGGAGAGTTTCTTTGTTGGTTGTTATTGAGTCATCTACAACAGTAAGCATTAGAGTGTTCAACAACTCTAATATTTCTTCATCCCGAGACACTATGAGGGTTGCTTGAAGCCTCTTTGTGCAGGAAGGACCAAGTAGAATCAATCAAACAAGCTGAGGGATTCTTGCAACTCCGCCCTTTATAAACAAGATTTCAGCAGAATCAAACTCAAGAAGTGAGGGGTGTCGGTCTCAGTCGAGAATGCACCCAAATACAATGCAATTCAACTTTTCTTTCAGTTTGATACTGTACAAAACACACATGCAAGTACCAAACAAGTTATACAACTTGACAAGAACCCATCATTGTTCTCGTTTTTGGGGGGATCAATTTTAGTAGTTGTTTTTAGCTTTGTTTCAAAAAGTGTGTATACTTGTAGCACCATTTTTCATTTTGAGACATGTTTTAGCGATTTTGAAATTTCTTGGTCATAGAAAAACTAAAAATTTTATTTACAATTGCGTTTTTTAGAATTTTACAAAAAAAATACATTTAGTACCTAGTTATAGCTCAAAAATACGTACATTTTTTAATTTTTTTAACATTTAGAAGCTAGTTAGAATGAAAAATATATACATTTTAGGAGTTTTTTCTTTAAACTTTTCTCTTAAATTTGTCATTTTTTGGGGCAAATTTGAAAAAAAAAATGAGAAAATAAAAACATTTAAATAATTTTAACATATTTTTAGCAATTTTATGTATAAAAGTAATATTATTTAACATTGTTTTATAAAATTTATAAAAATAAACAATTTCATAAACAAAATTTTTACAAAAAATAAACAAAATTTATAAAAATTTAAAAATGTATAGATATATAAAAATTCCAAATAAAAGAAAAACAAAAAATTTAAAATAAAAACCTTTTTTTAAACATTTAAAATTTTAAAAATACCACAATCAAAAAATAATTTAAAAACAAAAAACAAAAAACAAAAAATGCATCCCCATCCCCTCTCTCCTCCCCTCTCCCCCCGCTCCCCCACTCTCCTCCTTCTCCCCTTCCCCTTCGTCATCCATCCCCCACACCCTCTCCCCTCCCCTCCCCTCGCTCCCCTGTCCACCTCCCTCTCCCCTTTTGCTCCCCCCTCTCCCCCTTCATGGGCGGCCCTTTGGACGCACGAATGGTGGCGGTGTCACTCCCTCGTGTGCCCAAAGGGCCGCCCAAGGGCCACCCTAGGAAGCGACGTGATTCTGCCGCCTTAGGAAGCAGCGTGATTCTAAGAATTGGGCCGCCTCCTAGGGCGACCCTTTGGGTGTACGAGGGGCGGTGACACTGCTCCCTCATGCTCCCAAAGGGCCTCCCATGGAGGGGGAGGGGAGCCAGGGGCGGGCGAGGGGGAGGTGAAGGGGAGAGGGAGAGGGAGGGGGGGGGAGGGGAGCTGGGGGTGGGCGAGGGGGAGGTGAAGGGGAGAGGGAGGAGGGAGGCGAGGGGAGGGGAGAGGGTGTGGGGTATGGAAGGAAAAGGGGAAGGGGATAAGGAGGACAATGGGGGAGCGGGCGGAGAGGGGAGGAGAGAGGGGATGGGGAGTGAGTTTTTTGGGTTTTTTTGTTTTTTTTTTTAAATTGATTTTTTTCTATTATTTTATTTTGTAAAAGTTTTATTATTTTTTTTAAGTTTTTAAATTTTTTATAATTTTTTAGTATAAATTTTAATGTTTTAATTTTGTTTTGTTTTTGTTACAAATTTTTATAAATAGGGAGTATTTTTATGTTATTAATTTTTATAAAAAAGTTAGGTGTTTTTTGTTTTTTTAATAAATTTCTTATTTTTGTTATATTGCATTTTTTTTAATTTGTTTTGCGTTTTTAAATTTGTTTTATAAATTTTTTCTAATTTTCTTTTATAAAATTTAAATGTTTAAAAAAAAATGTTTTATAATGTTTTTTTTTTTAATTTTTACTTTTGTTTTTTATTGTTTTTTTTTAACATTTAAATTTTAAAAAAAATTGTTTTTTTTAAACTTTTATACGCTTCTTTAAATATATATATATATATTTATTTATTTTTTGGAAGATTTTTTTAATTTCTTTTATTTTATTATCAATATTATCATAAATTATTTTATTTTATATGGAAAGAGTGGTGAACTAACTTCTTCAATAATTTGTGTTTATCTTAGTGCAGGTTTTATAGTGTTACTAAAAGGTTTAATAAATAAAATGATATAATAATACCACGTTTTGGAAAATGTGTTATGGGTAGCATTAGTTTTCAATTCAAGACTTGATTTTAAGGTTTTTGTAAACACTAATAATGATTGTTTTGGTCAATGTCTATAATTTTAACCCCCAAAAAAATTTGGTGCTATCGGTAGCACCACTTTTTGATTCAAGGTTGTTTTTTTATGTTTTTTATGTAAAAATATGAATTTTAATGGCTAGAATTCTTGTTTTGAGTATAAAGTTCTTGTCAAGTTGTATAACATGTTACCAAAGATCATAGTAGAACTTACAAAAAAAAATTATTTGCAGGTTACAACAAAATATGTTCTAAACAAAACTAACTCAGAATACTGGTTTTGGAGTTGAATTGATCTTTAAGTTTGGATGCTTCATGATGATGCTTTACAGTGCTCAAGTTTGATCTTCAATATGTCGAGATGTTCACCAATGTTTCATGCTCATTTTCTTGCCATCCTCATCTTAAAACAAATCTATTGCAAATCAGGTTCCTTAATATTGGTTTACGAAATAAAGTAGTTGAAAAACACCATAAGAGTATAGAACCATTCACTTTATCGAATGTTGGCCATCATTACGTGAATACAAACCTCCATTCACATAGCCAAATATAAATCAGGTAAGGGCATAGCGGACAATAAAAGTTGTGACATTAGCCCCATGCCCAATATATAACATGTCAATAATTTCTAGCAAAAATGCAAGACGCACAAGCATCGCAAGTTGTGCACAGGTGCCCAACTTTTCAGTAACATCCCTCTCCACTCTTGATTGACAGAAACAGTAATACATATCAACGCTTACAATAGTACATAAATAATGTGTTTTGTGGCACTAGAAATACCCAAACAAGGGCTCCCTTGGAAAACTACATATCAACGCTTACAATAGTACATAAATAATATGTTTTGTGGCACTAGAAATACCCAAACAAGGGCTCCCTTGGAAAACTAAATCCATTGGCAATGTTATTCAATACAAGATGTTAGTTATCCCTTGAAAGCCCTGCATGTTCCAGATAAGCATGGCCAACTGTAGTGGATCCAACTCACCTTCATCTTCGTCATCTTCTTCAATTATAGCCATCGATTGTAAGTGGTGGAAGTGACATGAATTACCATATCTGCAACGGCCCTACAAATAAAGTTTGCAAACCATATACAATATGAGAAGCCATGGCACGTAAGAAGCACCACGGGATGACAAGTTGCAGCAGAATGTTAAGTTGCAGCAAAATAATTTGTCTCAGTCGACGGGATGCCTGAAATATTGATGCAAATCTCAGCTGTTTTCATGTGAGCTCACCAATGAGCCATCAACACACACGTCCTAAACCCTAATCGAGGGTCGGTCGTGTGTAGGAGAATGCAGACAAAGAAAGATGTTAAGTGAAGGCAAATATGGGTAAGATTTAGAGTGATGCGTTGATGGAGGCCATCTCATAAGTCATTGGTGATCGATCGAGAGCGTGCCCTTCTTATTTTTCAATATTAAATTATACATGGCATACTCCTTTTGGGAAGAAATGCAAACCCTCTCGTCACAGAAGATACCCACGTAGAGGGATATATTGAGAGGTCACGAAAGATACCCCGCACTATGAGAGAGAGAGCCCAGCTCTAGATGAAACAATATCCACGCTCTTCCAAGTCACGTAGAGAGTCGTGCACTGTGGGAGAGAGGAGAGCCCACTTCGAAATGAGAGAAGTTCCAATCTTCAACAAATTAGGGTTCGTGCACCTGCATCTCAAATCTCCAACTTTTGTTACCATCATAGTAGCATGCACTAGGAGCTTATATCCACGCTCTTTCACGCAACACCGCAATGGTATTCTTCATAGTGATTGTGATGCACAAACCATTCTCCGAAATTATGCTCTCAAAAATTAGGATGCACAACCAAAAAATTACAAACAATATCTGCCACAGAGATACACCAACACTCTTCACCAAGAGATTTGGAATCTTCATGCGATAGTCATCATCTTCACCATAGCACATGCAACTAGCATTTTGGATTTTTCTTCACGATGGTCTATCACAGGAGAGAGAGAACCCATGCACTTTTGGGAAGCAATAGAAGTTCAAAAGTTCAACCTATGCATCAGTTCCATGTCACAACACCAATTCTTAGAGGTATCCATGCATAATGGAGGTCGCATTCGTAGCTTCCACACACCATAAATCAAAGGTAGCAACATAGAATGGAGGTTGTGCTTGCATCTTCAACACACCAGAACTCATTGGTAGCCACAAAAAATGGAGGTTGTAGACAGAGGTGCGAATTTCACATCGATATGAAGGTCGTGGGTATGAGACAAAATCTCTGCAAACAAGACTACTCCAACGTTGGTTTTACCAATAGTAGCTTCGCTACAACCACCCTTTTCACTAGCTTGGTTTCTTTTCCTCGCCTTTCTCAATGCTTCATTTTGGAAACTCCACAAGATAACACAAAAATAATACACAACAAAATACAAGCCAAGTCCACACTATTCAACACCACTAGCAGCTGTCTTCACGCAAATTGGAGAGATAATTTTATAACTTACACCTCTCAAAATGGAGAGATGAGAGACAAACTCCAGTTGCTTGATCAATGTAGATATAACAAACTATCACACACTAGATTGGAGATGGAGATAATCTCTCGATGTTCTTTAGGATAGTCACATAAAGGAGAGTATAATTCATACAAACAATGAGCATGAATAGTTTAGTTAGTCAGAACGATTGAAGGAAGAAGGAATAGCGTCATGCCCATATTTGCATATGGCAGTCTAGAAGGTTTGCAAAATTAGCAGAGAATATGGCAAGGAATGCAGTTGGAAGCACTAGTACAAAATGAGAGATAAGTGACCAGCCTACCAAAAAATTTGGTCACCACAGTTTTTTCAAGGAATAAATGAAAAAAAATTGAGAAATTTTAAGTGAGCTAACTAAAAATGACCAAGATAGATGACCAATATGTTCATGGGATAAGAACTAAACTAAAAATGACCAATTTGGTCACGCTATAAGAACTAAACTAAACATGACCACATAACAATTCATCATTTATTTGGTCATTTCTAGTTTTATCACTCTGACAATGGAAATTAATTACAATTATGACAATGAATTTGTACAATTTACTAAATTTTAACACTACAGATCGATTCAGAGACCCCCTTTCTAGGGGGGACTCTGAATCCATCTGCAGTGTTAAAATTTAGTAAATTTTAACATTGTAGATGGATCCAGAGACACAAGCTAGTGTCGAAACATGACATCATAGGCGAACCTATTGAAATTTTTTGCAAGATTGTTTCATCTATACTGTCACATCCAGTTTGATGTGCTTATCATGTCCATATCTTATTTCACCATTTTTGCTTTCGTATTATCCCTTCGACAGATCGACCAAGTTGCATCATGTGCATCATCATAGTGTAGTTGAGTCGAGTCTTGGATATTTGTTGTCTTTCCCTCTCGGACTTTCCATCTCGTAAATTTGGTGTCATTGTGTTTGGCTCGTCATACTGACCATGCTCATATTTTGTTTGAACAAAACCATCGTCATTTTACCATCTCGGCAGTCTGTTAAAGTTTCGGTAAGTTCATCTATTTTGCATCTTGTTAGCTAAATATTGTCAATTTCACAACCTCAATTAATTCTCCATATGCCTCCATTCATCATGGTTCTCTTCACGTCTAAGTTTGGAAAGTTCTAAAGTTCCCCTCGGGTCTCTCCCCTGCAAAAAATCGCCAATATCCTCCATTTTGAAAAGAAAAAAATTCCTCCATTTTTTAAAATTCTTTTAAAAAAAGAGTTACCATGATTCTAATATTTCGTCATGTTGACATTGAATAAATAAATTGTTAATGGTGTAAAATAAAAATCTAAGGTCTTAACTTGTGCAATGGCAATGCTATTTTTATCTTCTTCTTCTTCTTTTTTAAATTTAAATTTTATTTTTATTATTAAATTTTTAATTTTATATTATAAAAATAAACAATAAATAAATATTATATATATTATATTATATAAATAAATAAATAACAAAAAATAACACGATTATGTATTATATATTATATATATTAAAAATAAATATGTTATTCTATATAATATTTAAAAACCAAATAATACATAAAACACTAAATAAAGTAAACACCTCCAGCCCAAAGTATCCTTACCTCTTTACCTCGTGGGCAGACCTCCAACTAATTTTTGGCATTAATTTTTGGTGATTTAGAATATGCCCCCTCTTATTTGACAGAAATGTGTTCATTCGACCTCAGAATTTGGGAGCGAAATTTATTTATTTGGAGAGCTCCTCGGTAGACCTGCCTCTAATTTTTGGTGATTTAGAAAATGCCCCCTTTTCTTTGATAGGGTTTTCATTTAATATTTTCGAGGGTTTTTGGACTATTTTATTGAGTTGAACAACTCTTCCTCAGCTGCAGTGTCCAATGGATCTTCACTGGCTTCATGCATCTCCAACGGTAGATGAGGGAGCTGCAAAGGAACGGGAAATCCCCTCTCTTCATTTACAATTATTTCATATTTTCATGCTTGACAGTCAATACAACGTACAAGAATTAGGGTTTTTTATGACCCCAAAGTTAAATTGCCAGAAATTGGATTTTGTATTCGAGAATCAACGAAGTGGAAGAGTCTGCTTCCAAAAAATCGGTGATAAGTTTGCTGGTAGGTTACGGTCGATGGTGGTCGATTGTGGCCTTTGCTGCATTCAGTAGGTGTAAATTCAAATTGGAAATTTAAGTGGAGAAGATGGCAAGTTGGGCTATTCAAATCTTTTTACGGTTTTCCAAATTTCCCAGATCTTTTAGTTATGTGTTGCTTCTCCTAATTGTGTTACATGGATATTACCAGATTTATGGCGAAGAGGGTTTCGAACAGGTGAGTTTTTCTTGTGTCTCAATTTTTTGAAACATTTTACCGTGGTTATATGGATTTGTTTTTTGAAACTATGTGTGCATTTTGCAAATGTTTCCATTTACGGTAGCCTTTTTCAGTTTACATAAGCATGAGATGGCAGTAAAGTCTACAGATTGCTTGTTTTATTTTTTGAAATGATGGAAGGCTCCCGATTTGAGGAGACCTTTTGTATCGGATCCTTTGTGTTTCATGCATTAATCTTTCATATAGTGGATTTGGATTTGAATACAGTAACATACAAATTCCCTGTGATCCATAAAACGTTCATGTATTGGTCTTATCATCCAATCTTCGGCTTGGTTAATGGGTTGTTTTTCTTTGCTGAGTGATGTTTATCACATTGCCTGCGAGCTAGGCGAGGTCTATGGATATGATTAGAAAGTCAGCAACAAAAATACTGTAAAAACATACAATGAGGTGCATGTGGGGAAGATATGCTTGCCATCGATCCGCAACATTGTGTTGGCTGGCCATGGATGCTATTTCCATTCCAAATCAATCAAGATCAAGAACGTTTCACCTGGGAATAAATGTTACTCTGTACACTACTCATTTCATTGCTATGTGAGTTAAGTGGAGTCGATGGACCTGTCAAGAAGGTTAGTATGAAAATAGCCATGACAATATAAACCGTGGGGTCAAACTAAACACAGATATACCTGCAACTAGCTTACAGTCTCTGCATTGACTCAATAGATTGGTCCTTTGATTGATGGGAGAGCTGTGTAATAAAATCCCCATTCAGGATTGAATTGAAGTAGATGAAGGAATCTGACCCCACCACTGAGTATATGCAATCAGGTTAATCTCTGAAGAAACCCTCGTCATAGACTATCTCTCACAATCTCTATTACAACCAAAGAAACGAAGGGAAAGATTGAAGGTTTACCTTTGTGTTATTGATTTGGACAAAGAATAGCCACAATTTGGTCAAATGAAAGGGAACAATGCTAGATGGATTTTACACCATGGGATCATCAAGGAACGACTGTGATTCCTCATGGTTAGGTTAAAAATTTAATGAAAGATCAAATTTATTGAGCCATAGATCTGAGTTTGATCTATGGTGCACCAAGGTTGTGTTTGAATAGAGAATACCTTCAATGTAGATATACCTGCAACCAACTTACAATCTCTGCGTTGACTCGATCGATTGGTCCTTTGATCAATGGACGAGTTGTGTAATAAAATCCCCATTCAGGATTGACTTAAGGTAGATGAATGAATCTCACCTCGCCACTGAGAAGATGTGATCACGTTAAGCTCTGCATAAACCTTGGGCATAGAATATCTCTCACAAACTTTGTTACAACCAAAGCAACGGAGGGAAAGATTGAAGGTTTACCTTTGTGTTATTGAGTTGGACAAAGAATGACCAAGATTTGGTCAAATGAAAGGGAACAATGCTAGATGGATTACACACCAGTAGATCATCAAGGAATGGTTGCGATTCCTCATGGTTAGGTAAAAAAAATTATTGAAAGATCAAATTTATTGATCCATAGATATGAGTTTGATATATGGTGCACCAAGGTTGTGTTTGAATAGAGAATACCTGCAACGTATATATACATGCAACCAACTTACAATCTCTACGTTGACTCAATCGATTGTTCCTTTGATCGATGGGCGAGCTGTGTAATAAAATCCCCATTCAGGATTGACTTGAAGTAGATGAAGGAAGTCGACCCCGCCACTGAGCAGATGCGATCAGGTTAAGATATGAAGAAACCCAACAATACCACTGGACTACTGTGTTAAGGTTTGTTATTCCACCACCAAGTGCAATAGTTAATCCAGTTAATTTAGTAATTGATGCAGCATGAGTAGCTCCAGGTCCAGACCTCAGTGATCATCATTATCCAAATCCAGTAGCATATCCACCAGTCACAACGCTAGTTTTAGATCCTATAATTACAGAGTCCCTAGTACCGAAGACACTTGATTCTGATGGTGCGACAACATCTGCATAAATTATCCCTCTCTCCTTTTCCTTATGCATACTCCTAAAATGTTCACTGGAATCATGCCTGCCTAATAAGCTTCTCCAGTGACCCTTTTATGTAGTTCATCAACAAAGGTATTTTACCTAATTAAATGACTCTCTAAGAAAGCTACCACCACCAGATGGCATCCTTGATTGCACTTCCATTTTATTGTACTTTGTAACTTGCTCCCACCTAGTTATTGCATCATGATGATATTTTTTATCATTGCCTCGTTGTCTATGCCCATGCTAAAAGTCACCAAATATGGAATCTGACTACGATATCCTTATGGAATTATGAGATATTTATGTTCTATCAACCCTCCTGATCTTGACAAGTCGATGGTTAATATTTATCTTTTGACTCTGTAATGAAGATATTTCTAAGGAGAAGCCCCTTCTTTCAGAAAGAATTATTATCTCAGAAACCATACCATCAAAGGTATTAATTTGCTTGTTCCAACTAACATTATTGTAAGAAGAATGTATGTGTTCTTCATATGGATCATATGACCTGTGAGCGTGCTGGATTCCACCTAATACTATCCTCTCTTCTCTCTTCATGTGAGGGCATTGATCTCCTCTCACCTTCATGTCTATATACTAAGTAATTATTAATAATCCATCTATGTGGGCATGCTTCTAAAGCCTCCATAAGGGGATGTTCTCCCATATCCAAACCATAAAGAATGCGCACCTCCCCCTCCTTACCTTTGCACTCAATAAAGGAATCCAAATATATATATATATATATATATATATATATATATATATAGGGCACTAAGCAATAGCTCCCATAGTGCATATACTCTATCCTCTACACTAGAGGGTCTATACTTCCAAGAATAAGGAACGACTGCGATTCGTCGTGGTTAGGTAAAAAAATTATTGAAAGATCAAAATTATTGAGCCATAGATCTGAGTTTGATCTATGGTGCACCAAGGTTGTGTTTGAATAGAGAATATTGATAGTTTAAGTGTGATACAAGTTGTACTCAGTTAATTTGAATATTATTTTTCATTCAAAATCAATAATTGTGTGTGTAACGCCAAGTTAGATTAAAAGGAAGTTATGGTAAATGCGCATCTAGTGTAGAGTGCATCAATTATCTTGGTGTGTTTTCCAAATCATCAAAAGAAATAAGGTTGAATAAGGTGAAAAGAAATAAGGTTGAATAAGGTGACCATATGCAATAGGGTTACTAAAATTCAAAGTAGTAGAAAGGAAAATAAAATGGACTGTAGAACTAGAAGATGCATCGACTGTAGTATCAAGAGGGGTAGTGGTCGAAGACATAGTTGAAGTAGCAAGACTCATAGAGGTCATGAGTTGGAAGAGGAATAGGAACCAACAGCTGCTTGCTTATGTGTGACCACGTTTACATCTGGGTGATCAACCTCCTCTAATAAACCAGCAATGGAGGTCTAAGTGGATATATGTAATCTCCACTTACCTATTAAAGGATTAAAAGGAGTTGAGACATAAGGGTTTTGGGAGCTAAAAAGGTTATTGTACCCTAACTTGAATACACTAGGAAAGGATTTGTTAAAATCCCAAACTGTGCATTTGAAGGTTGGACAAGTGTTGTAGTCTGGGTACCACTTGAATGCCCCTACTGGGTAAGGAGCCTATTATAAATGAAGCACTCTTTAACAGAGTGGCCTAAGAGATCATTGGTCAATAAACCAATAGCCAATGGTCCGCGCTAACAGCTCCAATCGAATGAAAGAAACCACATAGATTTAAACCTATATGCAAATCAGGGCCACGAATGAGATCAGAGGAAGATAAATATTTACATTTCGTTAGAATTATTGACTTCACATCATTGGGAATTACATGGACCTATTAAAAACTAATTAACCACGGTTTGCTTGCTATAAACTTGAATCTAATCACCACAAGGGCACTGAATAAGGAAAAGTTTTTGTTTTGAATAAAGAGGGGATATCAATAATCTCAATGGCTTATTAAACATTCAATGCAGCTACCTTTCTTTCAGCCTTCTGTGCGTTAGTTCACTTTATTTGTTAGAGAAGAAGCGTATCGAACTCTTATATAACAATGCAGGGTCTTATAGATATGTTGTAATTTTCTGAAGATGGTACATGGTTAATTCGGTTGATTCAATAGATTGATAGTTGAATGATAGGTCAGTTATGTGCAGGTAGGTGTTAATGTTATAAGTCAGATCATTGTTTTCATGTTTTTTAAAGAAATAGTAAATGGTCCGGTAGAGTCAGCTACATTGTTTATGTGTTCCCTCCCCTTTTGTTTTTTTTTTTCAAAGAAAAAACTCAATGGTTAGATCCTTCAAGATCCAATTCTCCCTTTTACATCAAAATTTTTAGAAGACAGTCAGATAAGTATCAAGAACATACTAAGTTCAACAAGAACATAAACAACTAACATGTTACAGACTAATAATAAATAAAATTATCTTATCTTATATGTATACAAAGGATTTGTAATGGAAGATGATCTTGATAATGACTGATTTGTTTCAGAAGAAAATGTTAATGGTAGTGATACTTTGCTATTATCAGATTTACATGTCAGTATTCTATCAGAACGGGGTGAAACTTGACAACGAACAAGAATCTGGCAATTTGTTTCCTGTTCCCTGTTATGTATAATTGTTTCCAGTAATTTTGTGATGTGCCTTTTGAACTTTGAGTAAAATCAGTGAATATTTTTCTACCTCGATTCTTAAAACTGAACCTCCCTAATGCATGTGCCCTTCCTTGATCTTGTTGAGAATATTATTATTTATTTTCCATTTGGTAATAATGGAATCTGTCAGCCATGGGTAGATCCCGCCTGATAACATTATCAAGCTGTGTATAGACACATTCATGGTATAGTTGATGCAGAAGTAGATGTTGCTTCTTCCTCCTCTCTATTTCGACAGTGGTTGATGCAGTAGCAGATGCTTCGTCTTGCTCTTCTAGGCGGACAGTTAATGATGAGTACTTTCTTCTCTTTATGTTATTCTAGTATAAAGGGAGGATATTTGACAACCAACAAGAATCTCTCACCACAGTGAACCCCCAAGTCATTTTGATATGAGCACAATATCAATGATGGAAAGATACTTATATATAAGAAAAACATAAGAGAATATTGTTAGAACTATACAGATATGGTACACTCTTCATTGTATTATCTAATTATAGAGTTGCAAAATTATTGGAGAGTGATCAAGTTTGGCCAAGCCTCTTAGGGTTACAATAAAATATATATATTTAGGTGGGTTACCAAATATGGCCCCTAATATGACCTAACTAATGGACTAAGGATATAAGCGACACAATGTTATGCCTTTTTATGGATTAATAATATTATTGTATTCATGAATGAAGCTTATGCCTTTTTATGATCTGCATTGGCAATAAAACATCAACATTCAAGTCCATTGTATCATCTTTTTTTAATTGACAAATGATTGATAGTAAGATTGCAAAATGGGTGACTTGAGATTCAGTAAAGGAAGTGTCTTCTAAAATTGCAATAAAACCTACATGTCCTATAGGTCAGTATAACTAAATACTGGTTTGTCATATTTTATAGTCAAGTATTGATGTGAACTCACAAAGAAGAAAAAAAATTGGCATCACTTTTGATGTCATTCTAAACTTTTCCTGTGGATTGTTTTATTTTTACATGTATTTTGATGAGATGCTACTTGTGTGTGTTTGTGATTCTTTATTGCAAGTTTTATTTGTAATTAGTGTACAGTTCACACACCTATGTTGTGCACTAAGCTATTTTCAGGTCACATTCAAAGCTGATATTTTTAACTTTGAATTGTTCTCAATGACGATGTCAACTAATCTTGAATGAAATGCACAGACATTGTGTATGTTGTTTGCGTTGGCAATTCTCACACACACTTTGTGTATCTTGTATGTCTTCGAAATTCTATTGGTTTCTACTTTCTACTGTAAAAGAGGCTATATCCTATAATATTGTAATATGTATTTTGCATGGGATACATATTCACAAGCCTAAATTTAGGATTATTGATGAAGTGTATCGACCTTGAATCAGGTTGTCTCTAGTGCTTTTCTATACTTGTGTCGTGCAGGGTGCTCCTGTGAGTGAGTGTTCCATCCCTGTTGCAATCTTTGAAACAGAGCCTAGTATTCTTTTAGACATGTGATTCATTTAGTCTCCTTTTCATCCCTAGCTGAAAAAATGATCCTTATGATCTTGAGATAATATTTTGTTTTTTGATTGCAGTAATAATGAAGGTGTATACGAGGAAATGGTGTAAAATATCAGCTGAAGTGGCTATTAGGTCTATTGTTGACTGGTCATATTACCATCAACTCCTAAGCTCAGAAATCCAATAATTCAATGCAATGCAATGCAAGGAAAGACTCTTGAGTCTTGAATGCCTAGAGTGCAATGAACTTAAGACATAAGAGATCCTCTAGTACTAGATTGGTATTTTGGAGGTCTAAGTTTAAAAAAAAGGTTCAACAATTTTGACAAGGATGAACATGAGTTTGGAATTTATTCCTGACCTAAAATTGATATTAGAGTTAAAAGTATTTTTTCTTTCTAGTCTTGTATCATACATATTGTCTTTGCCATGAGTATGATGAGTATTAGTATATTATTTATGATTATATGTGACTGAGATTTATTTGTGTGTTGATTGCAATTATAAGCCATGGTGAAGTTACCTTAGGTGATGCATTGACTTGATAACACAGAACATGATGGTTCATACCAAGCCACATTATTTAGGTATGCATTCCCCAACCATGTTCTCTTTCCTTATTTTGTCATTGCTTCTTAAATTAGGAAGAGAATAATATAGAATGTGTGATTCATTTGGTTCTCTTCCACTAAGTTCTAAACTATGGTAATGAAACAAGTCCCTTTTAGGTGTTCAACAACATCCTCTAGTTAGTGACAACTTTTAAACTCTATAAAATCTTTGCTCTTATTTTCTTAATGTTAAATTTTCAGTATGCAATTTTCAACTTTTCGATGTTATTATTTGTATTCTCTTCTAATCAAATTTGTAATAATTCAATTGCACACAAGAAATAGAAGTTTAGAGTAGAAGAAAAATATAGATAATTTGTATATCTACCCTTAATTTACGGCATATTAAATTTGCAAAAAAAAAAAATTCCTACAATTTTCTATTTGCCCGGACCAAAGAGCCAAGCCTTCCTATTTTATTTGGAAGACGTGGCAGCGATTTGGTCTACGAAAATCCAAATTGTATCTTTCGTTATTCTTAATCTTTCACTTATATTTGTTAAATGATATATCTCTTACAGTTCTTCCATGGACCACACCTCTAAAGATGCTATTTCTTTTCAAATAACAAAATATAATGATTTTATAATGTTATTAGAATGCCAGTTCTTTCTTTAATCCTGTATTATATGTATTTTTGCTTCTCTCTGGAATGAATTTATCTACACATCCTAAAACTGGAGCTATTTGACATGATCTACTAATGGAAAAGTATTTGTCAATGGAATTAATATTTTTCTAGGAATCCATTTATCCTAGTTAAATCGGAGTATTTCATTTAGGGCCTTCCAACTTATGATAATTTTATTTGATTTTATGGTTCTTTGTTAATTTTTGTAGACTTTTTAGAGTCAAAAATTCAGAAATTTATTAGTTGTTTGAAAAAATATTTCTTCCAAGTGCTCTGCATATTTCCACACTAGTAGAAACATTTGATTTTGCACTGTGAGGTAATAATATTCATTTTGAAAAAGTTGGTTCATTTTAAGATCTAGTCTCCATGTATCAGTGAAATCAATTTAGCATATGTCTATTATCATGTTCATTTATATACACGGGCTTCCACTAGAATTCCAATTATAAATTTAGTTACATTTACTTTTAACTCCATATTTAAGGATTTTGTGGGTTACTTTGCCATATATCATGGAATATCAATTGCATATTGTAACCATTGATTTCTTCTTTTTGGGTAGGGTATTGAATATTAATGTAGTGCACTAATAATCTGTGGTTACATGTGAGACTGGGTAAAAAGGCATTGAGGTGGTTCTAGGTTTGGGCCCCATTTCTACTTTTGAACAAAAGTGTTTGGAAACAATGAAACCCAAATTGATGTCTTCTATTGGGAAGACTGAAGTTTTCTATGAAAAACTGAGTCAGACCCCTTTTTCACACATCTCTAAAGGCCTTTTTTGTACTAGTACTGGCAGTTGTTCAAAACCTCTATTTGGCCATTTGTTTGTAGATGATAGGTAGAACTCATAACTAATTCGGTGTTATGGAGATTAACTGCTCTTTCTAGAAATCACTGGTGAATTTAGGATGCTTTTCAAATACAATTTCCTTAGGAAATTCATGAAGGAAAACATTTGCAAGTTGGCTAGATTTGGCATTGGATTGAACTATATTTAGTAAGTCTCAACAATAACCAAGATGAAATTTTTTCCTTTGGATTTAGGAAATCTTGTAATATGAGATAATAAAATAAGATAAGATTATGTTATTAATATGTAAGGAATGGATCACAAATAGTTTAATCATTAATGAGACTTCAAGGGTACTAGCTCAATGGAAGAGCACCTTCCTTATACGCATGAGGTTGGTGGTTCGATTCCTCCATACCCTATATACAAAAATCAATGAATCTTTGCATATAAAATGACTAAAAATGACTAAATTAGTGACCAAAAAATGAGAGATAAGTGACCACAAAATGAGAGATAAGCGACCAAACAAATGACCAAAATTCACATATAAACGACCAAATGGCAGTTTTGGTGGCTAATTTCCGGTCTCTTATCACGCGACAAAAAATGTGGTCATATTTAGTTTGGTCATTTGTAGCTTGTCTTGTGGTCATTAATATATTTTTGGTCACTAATTTGGTTGTATATTTGGTCACTAATTGTGATAATTAATGACTAAATATACGACCAAATTAATGACCACAAGACAAGCTATAAATGACCAAACTAAATACGAACACATTTTTGGTCACGTGATAAAAGACCAGAAATTAGCCACCAATGATCGCCAAATCAAAAGTGGTCATTTATATGTTGATTTTGGTCATTTTTTGGTCACTTATCTCTCAGTTTGTACTAGTGAAGACAACTCGCGGGTAGATAAAAACATGGCAGATTGTAGCGTGGGAAGAGAGCATATTTAGGTTTTTGAAGTGCGTTTCACCACCTCAGAAAAACAACCCTCGAAATTGAATACGCAGGTCTCAAGAGAAGGAGAATGGTAGGAAAAATCCCAAATTTCTCAAAATAGTACATGTCGTAGGTCAATAATACACCCTGATACCATTGTTAGGTGCCCCTTAGGGAAAATAGGCAATTAAACACATACATACATAAAATGATAGGCGTTAAGCACATATTTCCCATTAATTGATGTAGAATATATACACTAAGAAATTACCCTTGGGTTCATATTCCCAAGTAGTGTTTTGGACTCCCAAGTGACTCTTGCTATTCACCAATGACTTTTGGTCTTCCTTGCACATGAATTGTGCACAATAATCCTAACCCTAAGGATTAGGTTCCCAACACCTTACTAAATCACTTCTACTTGGTCATTTCACCTAATTGAAGCTAAGCAATCATTTGGTATTATTTCATCGTCCATCGACACATAATCCTGCCTGAAGTAGCCATATCCATGGAGGAAACATCCATAAGAGTGTACATAACTAGATCAACCCATGTTTGCAATTTTATCTTTTCCTCATCTTAACCCAGGCCCTTGGAATGTAGGTGCATGCCCTTGAGAAGCTCGTTTCCTCCAATGTACTATAGCATGCTTTATTCCCTTCAAGATTATAAATAATAAAGGTATTAAAAATTAAAACATAAAAAAATCCAAAAAGGGATATCATTGAATGATTTCATATTCCATCCTAGAAAGAGTGGAAAAATTCAATCCTTGTCTCCCTTGAACATGACACATATTTTTGCTTCAGTTATCAGTATACCATTTACATTTTCCTTAGGAAATTATACCATTAATTTGAACAGAACTCCACCAATGGGTTATCCTTCCCATCAACTATGGAGCTTTTGTTAATGCATATAGTATTGACTGATTTCATAAAGTTTGGTTACTTGAATCTCGTGTTTCCAAATGTAACTATCCATCATGCCATGTGTTCAAGGGAAGTCAAAATAGTGTCGTCCATTCCTCAAATATTTCTTACCAATTGTGTCGTTAATATATAATGTTGGATCTTGTATCTTTACCAAATCATATCAAAATATTGATCTTTGTTTCATGCCAGTTGATGTGGGATGCATCAATGCCTTCCTTTTGATAGATCTCTTCGTATCGACACCAAATGATCATCTAGGAAGTGGATCTAGGAACCCTGGAGTACCTTGGATCTTGCAGTCATTAGTAGCATGTTTCCTCCCAAATGGTAGTGGGTATCCATCAACGAACCCTGTTTGTTTGATTCTACAAGTGCTTGAATTTAGAACATTTGTCCGCACTTGTTATATTGTATAACGCAATACCTTGGATTCTGGTGGGCTTCTTTGCATATGTCAACGATATACACCAATGGCTGGTAATCAAATGGTGTTTTATTATGCTCGACATCAACTCATTCATTCACATGAGATAAACGCGTACTTCATTAGTATGGATTAAAGACCTTGGGAAAAACATTTGTATCACTCATCGATGCACTACCCGAGTTGTGTAAGATTAAAATGCCATGTTAAAGTACAATGAAGATATGGATATCTCGCACTTTTCATAGTGCATTTTACATTTTTGAGGAACTTTTGACATGGATCCATTGTGTATTTTTTGTGGCCATGCTTTTTTACTATTGAGCATGGGTATACCCACCTAATGAAGATATTATATATTTGGTACAATGCCTTGTTTTTCTTGCAGGTAGTTTCCAAATCCTATGTTCATGGTTCTCCTCTTTTTCCTTCCATCCTTGATCACTAAAAAGTATAAAAGTGAATGTCTTTCAGCCCTCAGTGTTGCTCAAGACCTCACACAATAGGGGCATCTCTTAACACACAATGTAACACCCTTAATAGTGTAAGCCAAAAGAAAGATCTAATGCTTGCCCACAACATGAAGACAGAGATGAAGCACTAAGAGAGACATAATCTCTTAATCCAACAGCTACTTTCCAAAAGGGAAGGTGTGAATGAAGACCCATGTATCCCGTAAGGGGCAAATTCCGTGATTGAATTTCCTACCAAAAGATAAGATCAAGTCTCCAAAAAATTAAGGTGGAAGGAAAATACATGGCATATGTGTTTTTTGCATTAAATGCTCCATTATTCATACAAATGCTTAAACTATGGAAAATAGGGTAATTGAGGAAATTAAATTGGGATTCCAATCCCACACTAAAAAGTTCACTCTCATCACCCAGATCCTAAATCTATTAAGAGGTATTTTGGGTGAGGATTAGAGGAGGAATGTTGAAGAGCAAATTTATGCTGAAGGAATAATGAGAGACTCTTTTGCTCAAAAATATTTGGTGATCAAAGGCTTGGGAAGTGAAGGAGGGAACCTAGAACAAAGGAGGAGGGATAAGTTACTCATTGATGAAGTTGTAATCTTCCGTTCTTTCTTTGAAGTAATATGAAAGGATTCAATTGTCCCCAAAATGTTTATGTTTAGTAATTGGTAGACTGTTATATCTAATTTGCTTTGAATATTATGAGATTTGTTGTTAGTAGAATGGAGAAAACACATTATGTATGAATTTGTAGGAACAATGGAGATCTTGAAGAGCAACCAACTTTGAAGAGAAGCAAGTAAAAGCTTCTCTAAAAGGCTTCCCCAAATAACACGTTATAAGTACTATTTTTCTCTCTTCTCACCTTTACTCAAATCCTTGAATGAAATAGAGATTTAGTTTTGGATAATTGTTAATTAATCTTTTTATATGTATCTAATAATGGAATTCACCAAACCCATTGGAAGATCTTATCCTAAATCTCTGCTACCAATTCTCCTCATATCAAATATTAATCTTTCGATAGATAGAATTGAACATCATAAGCTTATTTATTACTATAAATGTATACAACTATAAATATTATTTAAAAATTTTGTAAGCTTTGTTGTATAGATGAAGATGGAATATAGTCCAACCATTATGGTTAAAAAACATGTTAAAACATGAAAAGTTAGGTTTTAAAATATTAATATTTAAAAATCAAATTATGGAAGAAAATTATCAAATAAAAACGATTAAAAGTTAAGAGATAAATATAAAAATTTAATAAATAACATTTTAAAACATCAAAAGTTATGTTTTAAAACATTAATCTTTAAAAATCAAATTATGGAAGAAAATTATCAAATAAAAATGATTGAAAGTTAAGAGATACATATCAAAATTTAATAAATGATCAATTTTAAAATTAATTATTAATTAACTATTACATATAACTACCATAATTATTACACTACCTTAGAGATTATTTTGTTTAAAATTAATAATAATAATTAATTATTATAAATATAATTGAATTAAATCTATAAAAGATAGAGGAGTAGTGTATTTATTCTACGTTTTCGAATTTAAGGTGGAAATCCATAAATAGATTCAACACCCTCAAATATCTTATAGCATCTAAATTATGCAATTTCCATAGCTAATATATGTGTTTCTAATATTTTTCAAAGATTTCCAACCAGACAAAATTAAACGGAAAAGGTTGAAAACTTAAAGTGTAGTCTAAATATTTTCGGCGGAAAAGGTTGAAAACTTAAAGTGTAGTCTAAATATTTTGGGTCTTCGTGTTCCCGTTGGAAATCTTTGAAAAATATTAAAAACACATGTATTAGCTATGGAAATTGCATAATTTTGGTGACATGAGGTATTTGAGGGGTGTAGAATACTCGTGACCGGTATAATTTAAATATTCTATGTTTTCAACTTTTATCGAGCATATTTTCCAACTTATTTTATGGGAGTTGAGTTAGAAATCTTTAAAGAATCTTAGAATCTCATATATTAACTATGAAAATTGTACAGTTTGATTGCTATAAAAATATTCAAAACACAATTTAAACACTTCAAAAATTAATTTTACCATAAAAAAAATTACAACCAAAATCATAAAATCCAAAACCTAAAATAAATAAACTACTATACAAATGATCAACAAAATGATGATGTTTTATATACTTTATACCATAATCATATTTATGATGATGTTTTATGTCCCTTAGACAATAACGATGTTTATGATGGTTGTACAGATAATATACCCAAAAACAAATTAAACCATAACAATAATATACCTCATTCAAAAAGTTGAAATAGTTCAATATGCTTATATTATAAATGTATGAAAGATTATGTAGTATTAATAACCGTATTTAAACCATGGTACTTTTTTTATGAGCAACGCATGGAAAATGCTATTACATTTAAAAATTAATAAAGATATGTAATATTAATAATATTATTTAATTAATGATATTTTTTTAGATGAGTAAAGCATGAAAAATGTTATAATATTAAAAAAAATTAAAAATATAATTAATAAAATTTAAAAGAAAACTAATATTTTATCTTTTTCATTATTTTAAATGGTGTTATTTAAATATTCTAAGTTCATATTATTTTTTGAGTATAGTCTTATTTTATTCGTTAAAAAAAATTAGAACTATAAATATTAGCTATGGAAATTGCATAATTTAGGTACCAATGAGTTTAGAGGGTGCTGAATTTATTTATGGATTCAAAAACACAATTTAAACATATACAATTTTGAATTTTACCCAAAATAAATTACCAAATTCCTACCAAAACCCTACCCCATTTCAAATAATTAAATAAACAATGCATAAAAAATGTAAACATATTTAAAAACTGATTTTTTTTTAAAGTTTTTAGAAATGAATAAAATATTACTAATAAAAATTAAACGAAAACCAATAGTTTACGCTCTTTCATTATTTTAAATTATTTAAAATATTAAGTATGTCAATCATTATTTAAAATTATTTAAAATATTAAGTATGTCAATTATGATTAAAATAAATGTTAATTATATAAATTATGATTATGTTACAATTATTTGTACATAATATGATAGGTTTTCTAAGGTCCCATTCTTCCAACCAAAATATATACGTTTGGTCAATGGGATCTAATTGAAGCCATCACATTTTTTAAAAGAGGACCCTTGGGATTAACAAATGAACTCATTCCCTTTCTCAATATTTGCATGATATAATATTTTATTTTTTAATGATGAATTTTTTTGAAATACAAATGATGAGGACTTTTCAAGCTTTTTCAAGAATTATAAACTATGTTTTGTTTCACACTTTCAAGCCTAAACTTGGTAGCTATAGGTAATTAGATTATATAAAATGGAAAGTGGAAAGTGTGAGTGCATATTTATATTGAATGTGAGTGTATATTTATAATGAACGAAGTATATAAATGTATATTTTCATTCCACTTATATATGAAAAGGATGGAATGAATAATGAATGAAATATATAAATGTATATTTTCATTCCACTTATATGAAAAGAAAAGGATGGAATGAATAGGTGAATTTACCGATCATGAAGATGATTATGAAACTTTGGTTAACGAAAGTAGAAAAGAGAGGTGGACAATAAAGTGGTGTAAAATGTTATGATTAAAACACATGTTTTATATAATATATATGTGTGGGGGTATTTTTATTATAATTTATAATAGATAGTATTGTGATCATTTTTTTCTCATTTCTTATTTGTTCTCATTTTAGTATTGAGATGGAACATTAGAAGGTTCAAGTATTATCATAATTTTAAGTTCAGGGTGATTAAATGTTTAAGTATTCATATTTATAAGTTATCATATTATATTAATAAAATTTTAGAAATAAAATATTAAAAAGAGAAATGAGGTGTTTAAAGTGACTTAAGAAAGAGGGATGCAAGCATATCAATTTGGGTTAATAAAGAGTTGAACAAAGATGAGGATATAATAAATATAAATATATATAATTAAGCTTAATTAAAGGCTTATGAGGAAAGATTAAACATTTGATCAGGTTGAGAAAAAATGAGTACTACACCACAATGAATTTGTACTATAAGCAAGTTTGAGTTTTGTAGTGTAGAGGAGCTTCGACACACAATGTCTCTTTCAATGTCAAAACATGCACCTTTTCTGAATAGACCCAAATCTGGGGCTATGCACGAACTTCTTCCAAAACCAAGCAAGCAATCTAACGAAAAGGGAAACACACATCTTAGTCTTCATAGTGGATTTATAGTCTCAAAGTGCAAAGGCCTCAAAATAAGAAATAATACATGTCAAAAACCTCATATTAGAGTGAACAAGAAAAAATGAAGTGTTCTTCCCATTTAGGTATTTGTTACATAACTTACATATATGATAAACAATAACATGTATTGCATATCCAATAATACATTGGACAACAGAAAATGAAGTGATCTTCGCATTTAGGTATTTATTACTACTTACATATATGATCAACAATAATATCTATCACAAATCTCATAATAGGTCAATCAAGAGAAAATCAATTTTCTTCCCAGTTAGGTCTTTGTTACAAAACTTACATATATGGTAAGAAATAACATCTACCGCAAATCTCATAATAGGTCAAACAAGCAAAAATGAAGTTTATTTTGTTGTAGCCTCCATGTTACATAGCTTAGATATGCATTGATCACAAGCTACATGATGATCTGTATCCATCCTTTGCAAGTGAGAGTAAACCCTAAAATGCCCAAGATGAAAGTATAATAAATGAGAGATTCAACCTCCCACTAAATTCCAACTATATCTTAGATATGGTCCACTAAGATCCTCCAAGAGAAGTCCATTAAAATCCTCCAATATTGCTCTATAGGGAACTTTTTAAAATACTATAGGATCAAGAATAGAGGAACTGGAGGTGGAAGTTTGCCAATAATTATGGTAAAATATAGTGCATAAGAGTTGTAACATTTGCACTACTAAGAGTGTTTGAATGAACACGATGAAAAGATACCTCTTCTTACCAAAACTGAAACAAACAAAATGTAATTTGAAACAAGTTATTTTAACTATACATATACATTAATATCCATCTTAACCCTAGATCATTAGTATATCATCAAAAGCAGTTTTTCCAGTTGATAAAAATGAGGTCTTGATACTTCCCCCACCCTAGTTTGAATCCACCCAAAATGACATGGTCATCCTTCATTGGCAGCTCCCTTATACTATGAACAATTTAATTAGTGGAAGCCATCAACTATTTGTTGTGGGAAATAGTTTCCTAATGGCTAGGGCTGACCACCAACATACTAAGAAGATATAAATTTGGGCTTAAGACTCTTCTAATAGATAGTTCAGACACAAAAAGAGATGTTTCATCACTCACATTAGTAAGCAAACAAGCAAGCAAGTAGAATAGTGGGATGGGAGGAAGAGAGGAACCTATTTCCATAGTTTGATCCTTGTTGCTCATGCTCTTCAAATTTAATCTGCTCCACTCCAGCTACTTGAAACCTACAAAAGAGTAAAATAACCCTCCTCACAAACCTTACGGCTTTAATGAATATATCAACCAAAACAAGAACAAACACGTAATCACAACTAGTATTAACAATGCTCTTGAAAGGGCAAGTACTCTTCAATCAACCAACAAGGACTAAACATATCAAGACTTACACTTGCATATGGGGGAGGGAAGGATCATAAATTTATATTAAGTGACTATGGAACTTTAGTTGTAATTTATGTCAACTGATGTTAAAGAGGAATCAGTATCCTTGTGTCAGTTTGAAGAAATATAAGGAATCCAGTTTGAATAAGTACATAAGGAATACATCCAAATTGCATAAGTACATCCAACTTGAAGAAGTACATAAGGTACATGCGCAAGTCCTAATACCACCTAGTCATGCTACTTCAAGGTAAAGTCAAAAGAGTTGGTTGGACAAGTTTCGGGAATGCATAAGAGGCTTGGGAACAAGAAGCGATTGGGCAAGTATGCAATTCCCGGAAGTGCGCAAGACTCGCCAATCGGAATAAGTATACAAGTTGTTGAAGCGTGCAAGAGTACCGAAAGAACGCGGTGGTCAAACAAGTCAAGTGCAAAAGACCCACAAGCGATGATACTTCAAGGTCGCAAGACCACACATGAAGTGTGCAAGACCAACTATGCAAAATACTAAGTATGCGCAAGACCCACAAGGTGTGATACCTCAATAGCACAGAACATGACAAGTGGAGGAAGCGTGAATTAAGCATAACCATGAAGCAAGGAAGAAGGGACACTACGACCAACTTGTGGACATACCGTCTGTGCAGGACAAGTATAAATACGAAGCCAAGTTGAAGAGTTGAAGTAATATTGAAGATGTGAAAGTGGTAGTACTATGATTTGGAAAGCTTCTTATTTTGGGGTATCAAGGGCTCATGGAACCGGAACAACATGATCTAGTAGAGAGCCAAGCGCGCACGAACAAAAGAACAAAATTATTGATGGTGCGCAGGATGATGTAGTTTATCTATGACAGATACACGAAGACAAACTTGAAGCATAGAAAGCGATGAGCAAGAAGGTGATGTAGTTTATCTATGATAGATGCATGAAGACAGACTTAAAGCACAACAAGCGATGCGCAAGAAGGTGATGTAGTCTATCTGTGACAGATGCACGAAGACAGACTTGGAGCACAACTAGTGATGCGTGAAGCGAAGTAGTTTATATGTGACAATTGTACGAAGACAAAGATGCAACACATAGGAAGATGCACAGTATGATGAGGTTAATATGAGACAAGTGTGAAGAATAGAAAGGTAGTATCTCAGATAGTACGCATTAAGTCACGGATTATCTAAGACAGATGCACCAAGATAGAAGTATATCATAGCAGAAGGTGTGCAAATTAATTTGATACATATGTGTGAAGTCAGAACAGCAGCATATCACAGGATGCGCAATATTAGTTGAGTTTGTAGATGTGCAGAAACATAATGGCATACTGAACCAGAGCGCATAGTTTGTGAAGTATGAATTCAAGTGTATAATGTTTATGTAATGAAGTGAAGTACATGATATAGTTAGTGATTGCAAGATATCAGTATACAGAAGGTGCACACAACGTAGTGAACTGCGGATAATATGAAGAGTGCACGGATCAGTTTAATAGTAAAGAAATATATTCTACGGTCATACAAGGGAGACAAGATGGAGAAAGGAACAAGGGGTCGATGCCTCCTTCCAGTTGAAGTTGGTAAATCATGGAGTTGTTGATTCCTTCAAGTCGTATCCTGTAAAACCAAGGGATCGATGCCTCCTTCCATATGATGCTGTAGAATTTTGAAAGTTAGTGCTTCCACGAATCATAATCTTTTTAATATAAGAGAGCATTATGTCGTTTTCTCATGTTTGGGTTTCCACGTAAAAATATTTGTGTTCTATGTATTGCGCATGTGATGTTGAATGTTTATGTTTATGGTGATTGCATAATTTAAGTTCCATTTCAATTTATAAGAAGTAAAAATTGTCATAGCTACGCTAATACTGATTCACCCCCCTCTCATTATTAATAAGATTCCAACATAGACAACAAAAGGAATGATACACAAGTTACCTTTATGATTCTTTAACACCTTTTGAAGCCTTTGACTGGGTCCCTCTGCACTTGATTCACTTGCAATCCCGCTTCCAAACACTTGATCTTCCAACAGTTTCCAGGATAGAAGTCTTATAGGATGGATGACTTCAACATATTATGAAAGGAGTGTTCAAGGACAGGGGTCACTGAAGAAAACTAGGACAAATGTATTCAAAATGGTAGAAGAATTCCTCTAGCATGACAATAATATGGTTGTGCTCCTTCACTTGGTCCATCATATTCATGTTTAATGGGTGTTTAGGATGGTTAGAGTTGTTTCCAAGTGGTTCTGAAAGTTGTAAATGAGACCAACTACTTTGAAACTATCATAACTTTCAAATTTTTGAGATTTTATACTTTTTTAGGCATTTTCCCTGCCCATGCATCTGTCTCAAGGGGGAGGTGCGTGGCCACACTCCTTATAAGAAGGAAAGGAGCGTGGGGCCTCTTTTGGGCTTGCAACTCAGTGTTTTCAGTAGGAAATGAGTTAGATTTTCTTCAAGGGGGTTTAAACCATCAAGTAGGGTCAATTAGAGATTATTCTATGATGATAGTTTCATGTTCATGATCAATATTAGACACTTAGGTTTCATCTAGGAATATTGTCATCACAAACTAGAAGTGTAAATTTGCACTATAACAGATGCCCCCTAATGTGTGAGTTTAGAAGGGGAGTTGATGGATGAAATACATTATAATTCAAATGGATGGAATTTGAGTGATATCAAGGCCAAAGTTCCCGATCATCGATTCAAAGAGGTACATGTAACATAGATGAAGGTGCCATAAATTTATCTTCCCTTAGATGGGAATGTCCATGCTTAGATGTGATGAAACATGACCTCCAAATCAAGTACACTACAGATTCGTGACATATAAAGGATGCAAAATCATGGCCACGAAAAGAGTACACAGTGGAACCATGGAGTGTATATATAATGTGAGATCATGGCCAAGACAATGAGTGAAAATGGCTCTCCGGGTAGTACCAATGTGAGATAGTGTAAGGTATAGTCTTGCATAACTAGGGCAATACAAAAATATGAGAATGCTATTGTTGGCCCAAGATATTCCATCCAAACCGCTGAGAGGTATGATTCTTGACCATGTGAATAGATTATTTGAAGTCGAACACAGAGGACATTGTTTCATTACTAGTCATTGATTTATACCGTTAACAAATGCGAGAGAACCCACTAATGGTGATAATGGGTGCCAATGTACCTAGTACATTATGGAAAGTGTGAATAGATGAATTGAAGTCGAACACTTGTAGAATCTATCAAGCATGAGACATTGATGTATTCCCACTAGCTAATAGTGATGGAACTTATCACTAATGACTACAATCCATGAGGTACTATTAGGCTCTAGATCCCTTTCCCAGAGTAGGACATGTTGATATCAATGGGAAGAGATCCGTTGCAAGGGAGGAATTATGGCATCCTCCATCAGCGAACACAAGGAAGAATAAAAAACTAATTTGACTTTTAAAAGTACTTGAACAAGGTTTTTGCAAGACGTACCCACGAGTACATATATCATATGCAAGAGATGTGAATAGTGCACAAAAGAGACCCTCTAAGAAACAACCAATAACAAAAGCTATTAACAGAGGCAAGGAATTCCACCAATGATGAAAATGGAATCTAAGGTTCAACACGAATACTAAAAGCTGAATAAATGTATTGACATAAAAAATTTGGGAAAACACTCAGTCAATGACCAATGATGGATGTCATCTATTGAGTGCAAGGTAACCTTCCAATGACGACATGTTACCTAGGTTGTCGTCAATGGCTCTGGTAAGAAAGACTCCATATGAGGCATGATATGGAGAAATTAGGACCTCTCTTGCACATCTCAAATTCTTTGGGTGTGATGCCTTTATCCATGTCCCAAAGGAGAAAAGAAGCAAAATCAACAACAAGTCTGAGAAATGCACCTTCATTGAGTACAAAGATGGAGTGAAAAGGTATAAGTTGTGGAATCTGGTCATAGGAAAGGAATTTTATAGTAGAGATGTGATCTTCAGATAAATTGAAGGTACTTTAAGGATTGAAGAGGATAAAAGAGAAAAAGGAACTAGAAAAACTAGAGTTTCAATGGAATGATGAAAGTCATGATTCAAATGAGTTGACTGAATCCGACAAAGAGGTGGAACATTAGACTCCATTCATCATGAGGTCTATTTGAGTAAAGAAACATCCTTAAGGGTACAATCCACCATATTTCCATTCTTCTTTTGCATTAACTGCCATAGAAGAGGATCCCAGGTCGATAAAGGAAATGATTGACTCAAGATAGGGTAAACTATGGAAAAATGCCATGGAAGAAGAAATGGAGTCCTTATAGAAGAATGAAACATGGGATCTGGTGACATTACCAAATGGAAGGAAACTTGTTGGAAGTAATTGGGTGCTCAAGAAAAGTAGAACAAATCAGGTTGGGTCGAGAAGTACAAAGCTCGACTAGTAGTGAAAGGATATTCCCAATTCAAGGGAGTCAATTTTGGTGAGATATCCTCTCATGTTGCAAAGTTAACTTCCATTAGGGTACTAATGTCTTTAGTTGAAGCATTTGATATTGAAATATAATAGATGGACATGAAGACAACATCTATCCATGGTGATATTGAAGAAGAAATTTATATGAAGCAACTTAAAGGAGTCATAGTGAAAGGAGAGAATGAGCTACTCTACAAGATCAAGAAGACCCTCTATGGTCTAAAGCAATCACCTAGGATGTGGTACTATAAGTTTGATTTGTATATCTAGTAGTTATGTTTTTTGAGAATCCAAGTTTATCACTATGTGTATAGCAAGAAATTATGTGAACATTTTATATGTAATTTTGTATATCGACAATATGTTGTTGGTCGGAAACAACATGGATCTAATTAGGGAGGTGAAAATGGAACTATCCTCCAAGTTCAACATGAAGGATCTCAGTGCAACTCATTTCATCCTTGGAACGGAAATTAAAAGAGATCAAGCATGTATAAGGCTCTAGTTGAACCAGAGTAAATATGTTGAGACAATTTTGAAACACTTCAACATGTAGGAGTGCAAACTGGTTAAGGCCCCTATTCCTCTAGGATTTAAATTATATGTTGAACAGTGTCATAACCATAGGAAGAGATAGAGTACATGGAACATGTTCCGTATGCTAGTGTTGTTGGTAGTTTGATGTATGCAATGGTTTGCACTCAACCTAATATTGCCCATGCAGTGGGAGTATTCAGAAGGTACATGTCGACACTTGGGAAATAGCACTTGACTGTTGTTAAAAGAGTTGTTGGGTATTTGCATAGAGCATCGAATTATGCAATATGTTACCAAGGAAAACCTGAAACTAATAAGGAAATAATTGTACATGGTTTTGTTGACTTTGATTAGATTGAATATATTGACCATAGAAGGTCGACTAGTGTATATGTTTTCAAATTATTCGATAGGGAAGTTAGTTGGATGAGTTAGTCAGTTATTGCACTGTTGACTACTGAAGCTAAATAAATGGTCGCTACTCATGCAAGCAAAGAGTAAGTATGTTTGTATAGGTTGTGTTCAGAGGCTAGGTTTAAACAAAAAGTTGTTAGGTTGAATTGTGATAGTCAAAGTGCAATCTTCCTTGAAAAAAACTCAGTATACCATTCAAAGACAAACATATTGATGTACAATACCATTTTTTGAGAGAAATGGTGAAGAACCAGAAAGTGTTGTTGAAGAATAATTTAGACTCACTAACCAAGTCTGTGAGCAATCAATGGGCCTATCAAGATTGCTCCACTGAATTAAAGTTCTGAAATATCTTGTGTATGCAAAGAAAACAACAAGTGGGGAATGTTATATTATTTGCATGTAAATCGATGGTTGAAGTCAATAGCCAACTAGTCAACAAGTCGACTAGAATTGAAGTCGACAAACAGTGGCAATCTGGTAGAATAACCGATTAGAATTGAAGTTGACAAATAGTGGCAATCTGGTCGACTAACATACTAGAATAGTGGATTGGTCGACGACCACGACTAGTCAACAAGAAGTTGACGAGCATAAAGTGGGAAAGAATTCCACAAACACTTGAATGATGAGAAGCTCGACTGGCGATTGAACAAGTTTGACTCAGTCAAGTTGACTATAACGGAATAACTAAAATTTGTTAGAAAGTTATGGATCGCCATTAATGGAGAAGTTAGTTGTAACTAATTCGGTTAGAGTATTGCATCTATAAATATGATGTAATGTAAAAGGATAAGTAGCACTTGTAAGAGAACTTGTATGAGTTGAGAAGAAAAGTGTAGTGAATTCACACTTGAGCTATTGTGATCTGAGTAAATCGTTGTTGTAAACAAAGGTTAAGAGTGTTGATGATAGATGAGTGGTAAAGATCATTGGTTTGCTAGTTTTTCCTTGTAAAGGATTTTCCAAGATAAATTTGTGTGTATTATGTGACTGTGTTTTTTCCATTATTAAATTATGTTATATCTAAATGTTAGAATTGTTATGCATAATCACTATAATTGGTATCGAAATCCTTGAAACCCTCCTCCCTCTCTCTTTTTAAAAATATTTTATTTTTTGTCTTTTTCACATTATAAAGCCTAAAAAATAAGAAAATAATGATATAGTACAGTGGAAGAAACGAGTTTCACAAGGCATGCAACTATGTTCCAAGCGCATGGAATATACCTATGCAAAACAACAGGCCTATGCAAAACAAAATGCAAAAAGGGTTTTGGGAAAGGGGTGGACACTCATTAGCATGTTTCTTCCAAGGATGTAATCCATAATGCAAATGCAATGGATGCAAGTGATGAGCAACATAATGAATTGAATAATAGTATGAAAGTTGTACATAAGCATTAGGCATAGTTTTGCAAGTAGTAGTGAGCAAAGGAAAATACATAATGAACAAAAAGGGGGCCTTATAGGGAATGGCCATAAATAGATGAGAAAGAGAGGCATGCAGCTTCTTCTCAAATTCATGGTAAAACTAAAAGGGATCCCAAGCCTATGAGAAAAAATTGACATGGGAACCAAATGGAAAGAGAGTGTTGACTATGGTGTCCCGTGTTAGTTAGGCTCTTCTATTGGATTGGTACAAAACACATATAAATATGGTCGATGCACCAATATCCAATAGCCTCAACCCTGCAACAAGTTTGGGTGGAAAATTTTTTAAATGCATCGTAACAGAGGGGAATCGTAAACCTATATGCAAGTTTCTGAATATATCTTCCCAGATCGATCAATGTGCAAAGAATGATCCCTAAGAAACCATCAGTCCAACTTAAAACCTTGTATCCAAGAAACAAAAATACCATGATCATATCTAAAAACACTAGTACAAAATGAGAGATAAGTGACCAAAAAAACGACCAAAATCCACATATAAATGACCACTTTTGAGTTGGTGACCACTGGTAGCAAATTAGTGGCCATATATCACGCGACCAAAAATGTGGTCATATTTCACTTAGTCATTTATAGCTTATCTTGTGGTCATATATTTGGTCATTAATTTGGTAATATATTTGGTCATTAATTGTCACGTGATAAATGACCGCTAATTTGCTAGCAACGATCGCAAACTCAAAAGTGGTCATTTATATGCATATTTTGGTCATTTGTTTGGTCACTTATCTCTCATGTTGTAATGGTGGTCATTTATATGCAAATTTTGGTCATTTTTTTAGTCATTGATCTCTTTTTAGTGGTTTCAGAATATAAATAGGGCACGATGGAATCGAACCACCAACCTCCTGCCTATAAGGCAGGTGCTCTACCATTGAGCTAGCACCCTTAAATAGAATTCCTTATGGATTGATATGAGAAGAAAATTTCCAATAGTTAACACCATCTTGCCAAAGGTCAGAATATTATAAACAAAAATTGATGAAGGGGATGGCATGACATTAAGAACAGATTCTCCTTGAAAATAGTTTTTCCTAAGCTCTACAGGCTCATGAACAACAACAAATTATTTTTTTCCTTGAATCGTGATGTGTATATCCATGTACTCTTACAATAACTATATGCTTGAGTTTCAATTCACAAAAATACCATCTAAAATATAAGAAAATAACAAAAGAGGAAAGCTTCTAGTTAAAATGGCAGCGGCTAAGCGCCAAGAACATAGATAAGAGAAATTGCGAATTGATTCACATTAATTGTTTTGCTAGTTCGACCTTCTATTCTACATATACGGCTTTAAGTTGCTACTGGTGCTTATATTTCATAAGATATATCACATACTTTTGTTAGGGTGATACGGTTGGACATCCAGTTCAACATTTGCAAATATGTAAAAGGGTGACAGGAGGAGACATGATATCCAAGAATTCCTCAAGCATGCCACATAGCTTCTTAGAAAAGTTTGACATTTGGATTGGATGGTTTGTAAGGATCAACCTTCACTTCACACTATAGCTTGTCACCAACAAGATTAAAAGCAATTCCCACATTTGAAATAATGTTAACAATAACCAAAAAAATAGAATTGAATATTTTTTGCACCCTTTTCTTCATAGAATCTTTTTTAAAAGATTTTCATCTAGGATATAAGAACCAGCACCTAGGTCCCACACATATGTTGCTATATTTGGTTAGGATTTCAATCGATCGTGGATATATATCAAAATTGGATTCATGTTCAAAATAGATATGGGAGGAATTCATACGGGATGCAACTCTTGTACATCTGAGACATCGTCAAACAATGGATGCAAAAAATGGTATAAGTAGTAATAATAATTATAATAATAATAGAAATAATGCGACCGACGAACAAATGCAACTTTTCCTTGAATGAGGTGCTTTTCAATTGTTTGCAAAATGTTAAGAGATCAGCTTAAACCTAAATTTGGGAGAAGTGGGACTAAGAGACTTGGAATATTTTAGGTTTTGGAGGACATATTTTTCTGGATTAAGCAGATATTTTTTGAGCCAAGAAGAGATATTTAGACTAAGTTTTTTCTAGACTAAAAAACGATTTTCCTGAGCTGGGACTTGATTTTAGGAATGAATAGATTTGAAACTCTGGAGTCCCAACATGAGATATTTTTTTATTCCTAAGCTTTTCCATTTTGTAGATCATGGGGTCCATTTTCTACTACTAGCCCAGCCATTACAGGAAAGCAAAGCCAAGAGATCTACTTTGAAAATTTATTGTTGTGAGAGGGGAGATTGCAGGGGGCTATAGCTCATCATGGAGCCAATTTTCTGTTGCTAACCCAACAATTGGATAAAAAAAAAGCCAAGTCGACAAAGCAGTAAGGAATGCAATAGCCTAAACACCAGGATCAAAGCCCATCTCTGTGGCATGCTCAATGATAAGGCAATGACACAATAAAATCAGTGGGTTCAGCTAATGTTCTCCAAGCCATCATGGATAATGACAAGATTTTGCACATGTATTTATCCATTGCCACCTCACCAAATTATAAGGAGTCTAGCAAGACATGGAAAATATAACAAGAGTTACCTAATTTGGACAAGGACATATCCTTGAATGCAATTCCTCAGCTTTATTTTGTAGAAAACAAAAACATAACATTGGTTTTACCCATGTTAGTTTTTGTATTCAGATCTAATTCCACTTACCTTACAACATTCTCAGAACAACGAACAACATTAATGATGTGGAACTTCAATTCCAAGATGTGACAACAAAAATGTCCAAGATGCCAGTAACCTCTGGCACTCCATGTTGAAGAAATTCAAGAAAGTCCCACTAAAATCCAAGAACATAGGCTCCTTTTTATGTAACAAAAGAAGTCATGCCTAACTATTTCATATTCCACCTCATTTGTTGGCATTTCCTTGCAACCTATATTGCCTGGATAATATTTTCCAAAACAATAACCAGAACCGTATGTTACAAAATTTCACGTTAATTCCCACAAATTGGAAAACATGAAAGCATGTTACTCTTAAATGGATGAATAAATATCAAGTGCCAAGTCTGCAAAAGAGGATCAGGACAATAATCTAATTATGGAAAAATCCTCCTACAATGGGATTTGCTTGTCACCTTGCAACAGTGCAATGAATTTAGACCTGAGTACAGATTTCTTCAATCATCTCTATGGTGTGAATGCTGCCATAGTGTGAGCTCATAGCTCAAATGACAGGGAACATGCTATATGAAAAGGACGCTTTGCAAAGGGAAAAATGTAGTGCCATATAAAAGAGCAGCAAATGAAGAATATATATTTGGAAAATTCAATGGTGACCTTCAGATTGGAATACTATGAAGAATTTACCATGACAGACTATTATCTTTCATCATACAATAGGGTATATTGAAAGGGAATCCAGTATACCTAACTATTTCATATTCCACCTCATTTGTTGGCATTTCCTTGCAACCTATATTGCTTGGATAATATTTTCCAAAACAATAACCAGAATCGTATGTTACAAAATTTCACGTTAATTCCCACAAATTGGAAAACATGAAAGCATGTTACTCTTAAATGGATGAATAAATATCAGGTGCCAAGTCTGCAAAAGAGGATCAGGACAATAATCTAATTATGGCAAAATCCTCCTACAATGGGATTTGCTTGTCACCTTGCAACAGTGCACTAAATTTAGACCTGAGTACGTATTTCTTCAATCATCTCTATGGTGTGAATCCTGCCAGAGTGTGAGCTCATAGCTCAAATGACAGGGAACATGCTATATGAAAAGGAAGCTTTGCAAAGGGAAAAATGTAGTGCCATATAAAAGAGCAGCAAATGAAGAATATATATTTGGCAAATTCAATGGTGACCTTCAGATTGGAATACTATGAAGAATTTACCATGACAAACTGTTATTTCTTTATACAATAGGGTATACTGAAATGGAATCCAGATTCAGATTAAATCAAAAATTTCTTTGTCAAAGCATCAACTTTAAAA
Source organism: Larix kaempferi (assembly GCA_027924585.1). Classification (NCBI taxonomy): domain Eukaryota; kingdom Viridiplantae; phylum Streptophyta; class Pinopsida; order Pinales; family Pinaceae; genus Larix; species Larix kaempferi. Next base: position 9,960,507 of record BSBM01000252.1, read on the forward strand.
TTACTAAACTTTTATGTATTGCCTTAATCTGTACCATACATTCCTTCATGAAATGTAGTCAACTCTGCGTTGAGCAAGAAAATTATAAGATTCAATAGTCAATGAAGCTATGTCTTCTAAGTTCTGAGTTGTCTCACTGTCTCACATAATAAAATTCCTGCAGCTAAATCATAATCAAGTTCCTGTGGTTTTCCTGTGGTAAACTTACATAAATATGAATCTCAAACCAAAAAGATCAAATATAAAAAATCCCAAAATTCAGAAAGGAATCACGAAAATTGAAAAACCCATTAGTAAACTCCATGGCATTATAATGTGACCGTGGCTTTAAGAGCAAGATATTACTAATGAGGTGGCTTGACTCTATGGACAAAAAGCATCACGAGATAATTGCTCAAGTTTTAATTGGATAAGCTTGCATTCTTCCAAAATCATTCTTTCTTTCCCATCTAGTTCTCAAAGCCACTAAGATATTGACAAAGAGTAGGGAGTCAATCAACCCTATCTAGTTGTCGAATGAACACTCTACTTATGTATGGTAGAAGTGTGTATGGATTCTACCTTTTGTTGCACTTACATATCGTATACAGAACATTAATTAGACAGCCAATCAATCAACCCATTAGCAATTTGGCCCCTATCAACCCATTGGCCCATAGGCGTTCCAGCTACTGTAACAGTTATTGTGTCTAATAGAGACTACTACTGGTGACGAGGGTAGTGATGCCATTGCCAGTACAGTTGAGTTGTTGTTGATATTGTTAATTTTGATGGTCCATCCTCATCCTTTGTTTCTCTAAATCCTCTCAATTAAGCTTCATATGAATCCTCAGGGTTTTTTAGGGTGGTTTTTGTCCTAGTTACAGCTGTTTTCTGTACAGTGCACCATGGGTATCTGATATTCTCCACGGTGATGCTTATTGCTCACATATATATTTCAACTAGGTCTTGATATATATTTGTGGAATTATATCTGATACTGAAAGCATCTACTTGTTGTTGCTGATGTGACATATTACTATGCTCTGTATATGAATAGTATAGATTACTCTTACTAATAATTATAAGAAGCCTTTGTTGCTGCTAGTTTTTGTGTTTATGTATCAATATATATCTTATTCTTCTCATGCTGTATATTTTTGCTTAAGTGGAAGAGGTTGTGGTGATACTCTTTCCTTCGAAAAAAATAGTTGGCTGGGCCCCCACACAACTAAACAGAAAGAAAAGGTAAAACACAAATTGTATTAATTCAGGAAATAATAGTGATTTTCTACTGAGTTTCTCCATACCCATTCCAAGGAAATATCTGCATCGTTTTTTCTCTTGTTGCTTGACATTGTTGATCTCAACCACCATTAAAGCTGATATAACACCTACTGCTCCCCCTGAGAACGATGCCACTATGGGATCAACCTGACTGAATCACCAGCATGCAACAGTTCAATCGGAAATCATATTCAAAACAGAGGACAATCAGGAAATGAAATCCTATACAGATTTATACAATTGTGAGATCACACAAGAAGCATCAATACATCTAAATGAAGAATTGATTAGTATGTTAATGGTAAGGTAGAGATTAGCACTCCAAATCTAAGTGTTGTTGGAAGATCAAGAAATCTTAGATAACCACTTATTCCATCTTTTTGAAAAAGGAATAGTAAAGTTTGAAATGGTTAAGTTTGAAAGCAAAAAGAGGTAAAGATATTTTTACATTCCACTTCAGCATGTCAAATTTTTCATTTCATTGGAGCACACTACTCTAATTCCTGAATTTATTGGTACCATCTTGTGCCATGTTGAGATGGATTCTCACAAGATTTTTTTTCAAAAAATACTTCTTATATTATACAAGAAAAAATATAGCTAAAACAAACAGCAAATACTAGCTAATTGCGGTCAGAATTGTAATAAGGTCAGAATAAGCATAAGCATAAATATTTTTTGCATCCTTAAACAATAAGAACTCCTTAGATTTAGTTTCAACAACTATCTCATCAAAATTTCAACATTTTAAAAGATTCAATAGTACCTATCAACTCGTCAAAAACATACTTACATTGCATCTTCCGAATTGCATACTATACAAAAACACAAAGACAATGCAAGAAGCCATGGAAGTGACAAAGGACAACTGATATTCAATCCTCGAACAGAGTTTCACTCCAATAAATGGTTCCCTGAATGACTAAAGCGAATCTGTTCTGGACTTCTTCCCAACAACATTTTGCAAAGATACACTCCCAAAGGATGTGGTTGACTCTCTGTTTTCCACAATGGATGCATTTCTAATCACTTAATCCAGTCTTGGCTAACCTTGACTTGAAGGGAAAGCATTGATGCAACACCAACCACATGAACACACTGAGTTTGTTCGATCACACACTACTTACTAGAACTACGTTATAAACATCGGGATAATTTATTCTGTGGACTCTACACAACACATTACATAGTGACAGGTGCATATGCCCGAAAGGAAGGTATTTAATATGATGAGATTTCTGTGTGAATTTCAATACATAGGACACAAGGCCCATATAAAATGAAATATTAAAAGGGTTGTGACCTATCGACAACCATATATATATGAACTGTTAGCACTTGAAACCATCCAGTAACAAGGTAACTATGAATTTGACCATTGTCACCATTGTTTGGCTCCTCTGCATCTTGAGCTAGTGCATTCCAACCACAAGAATGTAGAGGAACCAATCTGTGGTGACAGTTGCTCGATTCCTAGTTACCTTGTTACCAAAATAAATATGAATGAGTTAAGTTTTGTATAAATCAAATTATGTTACTATCTAGGATTGTAAATAATTACTCATATAATAAATGGATATCATTGTCCATACTTTAGCATATCTATTTGTATGGAAATTATTTTTAGAACATAAACAGATTCTAATTCTTTTGCATTACATTTAACTTTCTTGGCCTCTTATTGTTATAAAAACACCTATAAGCCTCCTTTTAACTTAGTGCCTGTTTTGGTTGCCCACCCACCCACATGCATTCTAGCCCGCCTGCCCACCCACCCACATGCATGCTATCTCCTCTTTTCTAAAGGTTTAAAAGTGGTGTTCCCAAAACTAAATATTTCCTCTTTGAGGTGGTTTAGTTTGAGACACTTCATTTCCATCCATAAATCAGCCCAAATGTATTCAATACTGCCTCCCAAAGGCAAATCAAACTTGAAAGGAAATCTCCAAAAATTCATTTCACTTCATACATACTTGTCTTTTGTCTCATAAATTTTCCCATAGATTACAAATCCCCAAAGGAAACTGAATTACCAAGATGTAAAGATGGCCTAGTATGGAGGACATAATACTTTGATCAAAGTTTCAAATTGTCAACAATGAAGAGAAACAATAAAATAAGTTTTAAATATTTGATCAGAGTACGATGATTTTAGGCAGATTTTCTATTAAAATAGAAAAAGAGACCATATACACAAATTTGTTCTGATTTGACCCCCAAGACATGATAGTTGGTGTGATACTAGGTAGGAGACAAGATTCCTTATGGTTAGATAATATTGAGACCCCATAGCACAGGGAGAGATAAGAGAGGCACATGTAGCAGAGCCAATTACATATTATGTTGACCCCTAAGTGAAGGCAGGGGCATCATAGGAAGCAAGCGCAGGCTAGAAAGGAAGGTAGGCATGGGCCCACTTTAAATCTCTTTACATGAGGGTCTGTTTCCTTCATATACATCCTAGAATGCAATGATAATAAATGTTCCCCACATCAAAAAGGAAGAGGGAAATGGTAAGCTATTGAATGAAAGCTCAGAGGATGATATAAAAAAAAATAATTGAAAATGGAACCAGACAAGCACCAGGTCTAGATGGCTTCACTGGCCACTTCTATCAAGCATGTTGTAACATTATTAAGCATGATCTATGGAGGATGATAGAGAGAACAAGATAAAGAATAAACTAGGAGGATGGGTAACTTCATCATTCCTAGCCCTAATGCCAAAATAAAAAACCCTCTCCCCTTTTTAAATTTGTGTCACATCCTTATATAAAATATCCCATAAAATACAATAAATAATTTAGCCTCAAGAATCAATAGAATCTTCCCCTCATCATCTCTACGAGACATGGAAACTTTGTGAGAGCAAGAAATATCTTCAACAATATAATAAGGGACTTCGTAACTCAGAAATCTCTCTCTGGACGTAGTGCCACCAGGTCATGTAAACATTTAATCTAGCAGTTACTCATCTATATAAATAGAGTTACACTACCTCCTTACAAATAGTGGGAGGCAGGGGACAAATCGTGGATGATTCACGGATATGGTGGAGAAGATGATTCAGTGAGTACTGGTGGTTCACAACATAGAAGGCGGAAAACATGTATTCAGTGAGGAGGTGTGGGTAGACTATTCACAGACGAGCCTTGGCTCAATGGGTAATTCACATGTGAGTTCCCTGTTCTTAAAAATTGCAGTTTTTGTTCTCAGTGACCTCACATTACTTCCCTTCGTAGAATCATATTTTTAGCTTTCGACGACCTCATTTTTTTCATCCTCAATTTTTGTGACAAGTAAAGTAAATCCTGAAAAGAAAGGTGTGCCAAATCAGGTGAGACCATTATCTCTTCCTAAGATATTATCCGGATCTATCTCTAGTGCCAGAGTAATAAACATATCTCAATCACCTTCATTCTTTCACTATAAATTGTAGTTGCCTTAATTCTGGTCAACCCCATCATTGAAGGGTTCAAGTAGCTATAAAGCATGCTTCAATGGCCACAGTATTAATTTTTAACTTCTTTGTCATATTATAACTATAAAGGCTATTATTTACTATTTATTATTTACAAGATTGCAATAAATTTCTCCAACTACTTTAATACAACAAAGGCTTTCAATAGAGTAATCCCTATTGGAAGAAATTTCTAGAACATTAATAGATTTATTATATTGTAATGCTCTAAATTTTCCTGGCAGCTCAATTGTTTTGTGAGGAAATATTCACAATATTAAAGAAATTTTCAATATGGAATCCTACTAGACAAACAAAGGACATATATTGTCCTTGAGAATCTCAATGATCCACATTTATACCATATTGCTCTACCACAATGCAGATATTTTGTTTCAAAATTTTGTGTGCTTAAAAATCATCTTAAAACAGAAACAAAAGTATTCCTTGATAAAGATACCCACCATTCTCTATCCTCGACTCCTCACACCATTCTCTTTCCATATTTCGTAACATAAAAGATATGACAAAAAGACCAGTCACCATATTGTTTTTAAATTCCTCACTTTTAATCATTACATGTTCAATTTAAAATATCCAGTGTATCAAAACAACCCTTACCTGGCCTATGCACTAGATGAGTCATCATTTGTCTCCATACCTTGAATGGATTTGTTCTCAATCTTGTCTCCCTCTTTCCATTCTTCATCTAACCATAATTTTTTTTTGGCTTTGTGAGATCTATGAAAAAAATCCTTAGAGACAAAATTTGTCTCTAACAAATCCATATTTTTTGTTATGCATGTATTATCTAGAAACCCTTCCACTATGTTAGCATTCATCACTTGCAAATATTCAAAATGATGTCCACCAAACCAACATTAAAGGAGCAACAAAAAAGTAATCATGAACAATGGCCAAGTGATACCTGAGTGCAGTTGATTTAGTGCTTTATGACTCCTCGCGAGAGGAACAAGCATTTCCAGCTAATTTACTGCGTGCCATGTCTTTTGAAAAAACAATTATTGCTCCGAACCTAACCATGGTTCAAAAATATGTAATTACAGATCCTTGTATGTTTGTTGTTGTGTCTAAACTGATTCTGATTAGGGTATGCTCTGTATTGTCTAACATAAAGCATTTTGTTGGTGGGACATGATATTTAATTCATTTTTTATTTGAACTATGTAGATTGAAGATGGAAAACACGGGCTTCTTTTCCCTCTTGGAAATGTTAACATGCTAACAAAGATAGTGTCGCTAGCAATACTGGATGGTATATTGTCTCCTTTGGCTCATGAAATTGCTTCAGCTGGCATATTACATGCAAAGAATGTAATGAATCCATATTTTATTGTTGGGTATGTTGCCTTACTTGAGAATGTTTTGCAATTTCCGTCCTAATCAATGCTTCCCCATCCTAATTTGGATATCCCAGAGATGGTTAATATGGGATGGAAATGGAAATTATTTACAGATCCATTTGAATTGAAGGTTGAATTCCCACATCAAAATTTTAGCAAAAAAATGTGGTTTTTCAAGTGGAAGAGATCAGGAGAAGTCATCATATGGCAGAGTTAGTGCCTAAGACTAGCAGTGGAGGGGATGAAACAATCAGTTTACATAACTGGGAAGAAGAGAAGACAAATGAAATGGAATAAAATATAGAGAGGTGAGAGGCAGGTGAAGTATGGACAAGAATGAATGTGCTATTTTGAAGGCTTCAAGCACCCCTATAGACAAGTTAGTAGACCAAAATCAGTTGGACAAACATTGCAATGTTATTCCTAGCTATTCCAAGAACTGCATGGAATGCCTCAAAGAAACGCAATTAAGCGCTCCATTAATTTACAAGGAGATGTTTATTGAAATGAGGCTTTGCACAAAACTTGGTTGTTGGAAAATGAAGAAATCAACAGGTGGATACAAGAGTTGTTAGATAAATACCACGTTCAACCCAACTTGTCCCTTTGTGGATCCACCATTACTCTGGAGGGCCTCCAGTGAATGATGCCACATGGAGAATGTGTGTTCACTATCCGCTCTTGAACAAAATATCTATCAAGAATAGATATCCATTGTTTTGTGTCAACAACTTGGTCCGTTAACTTGAAGGAGATAAGTATTTTAGCAAGATTGGTTTGAAGTTGGGTTAAGACCAAAGTTGTATCAAGCCAAAAGATGCATGGAAGACAAACTTTAAGACAAGCCGAGGACTGTTTGAATTATTGTTGTTGTCATTTGGCCATAGTAAATGCACCTATAACATTCATAAGATTGATGGACAAAGTGTTGGGGCCATGTCTTTTTTCATTGGTGAAGATGTAACTAGCCAATATGTTTGTAACTATGCCTACTGAGTCATTGCCCATACTAGTTGTCAATATACCTCCAGAGAAATCCATTTATATCGACTCCCAGAAATCCATTGATATCGACTCCCATGATTTCCTCATGACTAGGAGTGGACTATACTTGCTCAACTTTCAATTTGTGGCATTAATATTATGTTATGCCAAAATTCTGACATGTCCAGATATATTCTGACGGATCCTAGACATATCTAGATACTATACAAGGATCCATAGATCTGGTGGCATAATATTATGTTATGCCAAAATTCTCAAATTGGGAGAGAGCCATTATGTGTTAAAAATTTGTAGCCTATGTATTAGTATAAAATGTCAATATTCAGGCCTAATGTAGATTGGAAACTGTAAGAGCAGAATTTGTTATCTATTTGGTTTCATGTGCTTTGATGTTTCCATTTTATATCAACATATAGGACGTTACACTCCAGAGTTGTGTACACCTCTTTTGTGGATCAACAACTCCTTTAGGGATCCCGATCTTTTGAGAAGCCTTTGATAGAGCTCTTTCCTCTTTATCACATTCCATGGAATTCTATCACATTCCAAGATCCATCCCATTGCTAGGGTTTAATAGCAGTGTAGCCTTCATGCATAGCTCTTAACCATTTCTAGTACTCCTTAAACTGAAACTAGTGTTATATGTTTGCCTTTTGCTTCTCTTTTCATACATATTTCAAGGTCTAACATCACCATTGCATGCTAGGTTCTTCAATACAAGAGCGAACAAATACCTACAGGCAAGAATTGTCTCATGCCTGAATTCTGTCATGAAATAGGCTTTGGACAAAACTAACTGTTTACAGCCACCCAAAATAAATTTTTTGAGTGGGATCGAAAAGGTGCATCAACAGACTCCAAGTATTATAATTGGAATGTTAATGCTCCAACAAATCTAACTGGAACGTAACGCCTTTAAGTGTTTATCGGTTTTTAAATTTGATATGTATGACAATGCTGTGTAACAATTCTTGAATCTGATGGTAAAGGTTTAACCGATTATGTAGAATTTATATATCATTCAATTATATAATATTTTACATTGAATTTGAGCTGTCCAAAAAGGCCATACTTGTAATTATTTGAGTTTCTTCCTAGCTTCCTACAAAGTACAAATCCATCAGATAGGTCTTAAAAGAGATAATTTTTATCTCTTTACTTATTCTTTCCCTTTTGCAGATATTCCAGTTTTGTCATTCCAAATGTCATAAGAATTTCAAAATGAAGCATAACCCTCGAAAGGTGAAGTGGACTAAAGCATACAGAAAGCTACATGGAAAATAACTTACTAAGGTATCTTTCATGTTTCCTTTGAGAATTTGACAAGATTGCCCATGTCGTGCCACAATTTTCATCCAAAATTGGAATACAGATGACTACTTAGGGGATGATCTATTTGGACTTAGATAATTGCCTGACAACAAACTTTGAGTTTGGTCAATTTTTGCAACAATAGCAATTTACTTATCAATTTTGAAATACGCGAGGAAAACCTTTTCATTTTTCAGGTCATGCCAAACGATTACGAGCATATTTGGATGTGGATGGAGTTAGTTTGATGACATCGTTAGACATGAGAAATTTTCAATTAATGGTGTTGTTTTGAAACAAACAGGACAAAACATTTGAGTTTGAGAGAAGAAGAAACAGGCCAATGAGATATGATAGAAATGTTGTTCAAAATACCTTGAAGGCCATCAAGAAGATTGAGGTGTTGATGTATATGTAACTTCGGAATGTATTTCACATATATGTATATTGTATTCCTATAGAGATGTTATTATTCCTCTATACGGAAGTGTCGTCATTTATATTGTAAGTGTCGTAACTTATACTTGATGGGTTATTAGACCACCTTGTTGGGGTCGGCCCTGTATAAGTCATGTGGGTCAAAGGGTTATTAGACCACCCTATCGGGGGTCGGCCATGTGGGTCGAAGGGTTATTAGACCACCCTATTGGGGGTCGGCCTAGTCAGCATTATGTTATGTGGTTAAGTTCGAGCCTACATGAGTTAGGTAAAAGGCAAGTCAAGTCAAGTATAAATAGAGTGCGGGAGGCACTCTATTTGCTCACTCACTTCTCACTCATGCACTCAAGGAGGAGTGGCGCACTTATGGAGGAGGAGGATCTGTTGCTAGGTTATGTCTATCTCTCATGGTTGGTTGTATCATTGCTCTATCTATCTCTGAGGAAGTTATTGGGGTTTTTCGCCTTTATGGTTTTCCCCAAGTAAATCTTTGTGTCTCTTGTGTGCTTGCATTATTGTCTCCATGTTTGATATGCTGTAGATATGCTGTACATGTTGTTCTCTTAGTTAAGATCCTAGATCAGATTGAAGTAAATTCTGAAAATTTAACATGGTATCAGAGCTAGCCTGAAAGAAGGCATGATATGGCATGTATGACACTTGTTGCACTTACGATGCTAGGGCTTGATATAGAAAAACCCAGTCATCGTAGCACTTTCACTATAAATCTGTTTTGGTGAAGTTTTCGGATCTGAAAGTTTTACAAGACGAAGCTAAGATCCACATGTACCTTGCGTCCAAAGGACAACCTCTAATTCGTTGTACTTTGTGATTTATGATCTGTACAATATAGGGTTTCTGCCTCTTCCAGATCTGAGTCAAAATCAGGTGACCTTGGGAAAAAGGTCATAACTTGGGATAGGAAGCTCCAAATGAAATTTTGTAAAAAGTGACAGGTGGTATCCAACCTGTACTATCCCAGAAAAATTTTGCATAGGTCGAAGTTGAACCAGTGACACGTGGCACGCCGTACAAGTGCGCTCTCCTGTATTATCCCATAAACAGGTCACGTTGCGACACTTGACATAACTCTCTCTCAGAGACTCCAATTGAGGTCAGACCTGTCAGAATGGAAAGATAACAGGCTGAGATATCTCAAGAAATGTTTTCAGAGGCCGAAGTTCAAACAGTGACACGTGGCAATCCGTACAAGTTCGCTCTCTTGTTTTATCCCAAAACAGGTCACGTTGCGACATTTTACATAACTCTCTCTCAGAGAATCCAATTGAGGTCAGACCTGTCAGGATGGAAAGATAACAGGTAAGGCTATCTCAGGAAACGTTTTCAGACCCTGTGGATCGAAAAGTTCGGAGGTACACTAGAAACAATCAGGTGCATATTTCTGTCAAAACAGAATTATTTTTGAGTACCTTCATTCATGGCTTCCGGAATTTAGGGCTTTGGAGAAAGTTGGAATTTTTGTAATCGGAGACCACGGCTGAATGCTACTCATCAGAATAAAAATTTAGAGACCAAAATCAGAATTTTTGGTTGGGAAGAAGGCCGGGCTTGATCAGACCCTAGTTCAGGACTTTGATCAGAAAAATGGAAAATTAGGGCTTCTGTAAAAATGAGAATTTTTGAAATCTATGACCACGGCTGGAAGCTCCTCAGAAAAATAGAAGCTTAGAGATTTGGATCAAACCTTTTGATTGGGAAGAAGAGTGGGATTCATCAAACCCCAATTCAGGGTCACGTCCAGTGAATCCAGAAGTTTCAAAGGCAAAATTGAGGAGTGAAACTCTATAGTTTTCAAATTCTGAATATACCGGTTTGATCAGCTTATCAAGGCGCATATTTCTATCCTTTCGGAAGTTTGAATTTTTGGGGTTTCTCTGACAAACCCATATCCAGGTCTAGGTCCAGTTCTTGCAAATCAAGTGGATTGGGTTAATCCTAGAAGAAAATGGATTGGTCACCTGCATAAGTGAAGATGTTCCTGTTTCAGAGGGAGATGAGGCTAAGGCCTTACATAAGAAGATTACAAGTGATCTTGACAGGTATGACTCATTGAGGTATGTTTCGAGATTTGTTCATGATTAAGTTTATGGTATGTTTGTCTTCATGTTATTACGGTTAGTACAATCTTGACTTGTCATATCACCTTAATAAAACTATGAATGCACAATAGAAAATATTCATTGATTAGGGTGTTTACACTTATGATTGTACTAATGCATTATGGTGTTGTATGAGGTTTATGTTGCCTACGAACATGAAAGGTACACTAAGAAAGACAAATCATGTTCTGGTCCAAGAACATATGATCATGATAACATGAGGACAAAGATTCATCCATTGTCATGGATCTCATAGAAGATCCATTTACGAGGTATGTATAACTTGGTTTTGTAATAGTTAACCTATGAGATATACAGGTTACTAGCACAAGTCATTGAAGAAGAACAAGAAGACATCATGTGAGTATGTTAGACATAAATAGCTAGCATGCTAATCTAGGTATGTTTTTCCTATATCAAGCTATAATCCTACCTTGTGTTAGGATCTTATACTGTTGTTGATAATGATTATTCATGAAGTCATAGGTTTGAATAATCAGGTTTTATGCATATTATATCTCTTATCTTGATTGATGATTCAACTAACCTAAAGAGTCATAGGTTTGAGTAATTACAGGTTTAGACATGTTATGTTTCTTATGATTTGACTAACCATAAGAATCCTACATAAACCTTGAATGCTAATGCTTATTATTTTCTGTTTGAAATGATCATGACTATACATGCTTGAGATTATTGTGTTTTAATAGTATACTAATGAATGTATGATTTTATATGAGATCACAAGGATAACACAATCATGATACTAATAAGCATGCATAGGGACCAAGGATGAATATGAGTTCAAGAACAGGTAATCCAGGAAGCAAAGATCAAGAGGCAGCACACTCCAATTGTTCCTGCAAGAAAGCAAAGGAACACACTTCAGTAGTTTCTGCAAGGATGCAGATATTCAGAGGGAGTTGACCATCTTTCCACAACATAAAGGTGTAGAAGAAGCTACTTCAGATTAGGACTCCAGCAGCTCCTGTAAGGAAGCAAAGACTCGGAGGGAGTCCACCCAACGAACAAACAAAGATAAGTATTTTAATTTCTTGCATATTTGTCTGTTTAAATAAAATTGTTCAATGATGTATATGCTCATGTTCCTAGACTTAGGATATGTATTGTGCATATTAGAATAGTTGCATTGATGAACAGTATACTACTAATATACATGGGTAAGTGGCCTATGGCACTGTACAACATTCCATTGCTACTTATCTAGAATGAAACCTCTTTGATGACATGTTGGGAGTTGTGCACACTCTGAACAATGTTCTGGTAGAGATTGGAAGGCATCTAGAAAGTTACAGAATATGGATAAATGTTGTATTGAAGCATTGGCTAAGATAATTGCATGATTGTATGACATATTTCTTTATGTGTAAGAATTTGTTCTGAAAATTATGAGATGTTTCTAATCATGCAATTTAACCTGTTTTGTAGGAAAGACCGTATATCTTCACCTACAAAAAGACTACAACATTTGTTCCAGCAACAAAGATATCTATTGAAGATATTGAAGTTCCCAGGATACGGGAAGAATGCCATGATCCGTCGATCATGAAGAACGATGTTTGGGATGCGGTCCCAAGAGCTGAAGGGAAGTCTGTTGTGACTTCCAAATGGAACTATCAAATCAAGCATGTTGCAGATGGCAGCATAGAGAAATATAAAAGTGATGAAAGAGAAGATACACCAGATGGATTCAAGACAGCTTCCTTGAATGGTGTAGTTGAAGAAGAAGTGTATGTGGAGCAGCCACTTGATTCTGAGACACATGATAGGAAATCATATATGTGCAGAACTTGGTATGGTGAAGATATATTTATTTCCGACACGCATCGAAAACTTACTACCGAGTTCGAGATGAAGAACTTGGGGATGATGCACTATTTGTTTTTGGCATGGAGGTGTGGCAGAATGCATAAGGAATCTTCCTTGGACAAGGGAAGTATGCAGTAGAGATCCTGAAGAGGTTCGGGATGATGGATTGCAAGGCCATGGCCACACCTATGGCATCGAATCTGAAGCTTCTATGTGATGCTTCATCTGAGATGGTTGATGTCTCTATGTATCGTCATATGATTGGGTCATTGATGTACCTGACGAACACGAGACCAGACATTTGCTTTGCTGTGAACACATTGAGCCAGTTCCTGATGGATCCGAGGAGTGTTCACCTGGTTGCTGTAAAGCATGTTCTGAGGTACCTGAAGGGTACAGTGGATTATGGGCTCAAGTATGAGGTGAATCAAAAGTTTAACCTGCAGGGTTATGTTGATTCAGATTGGGCTAGCAATGCTGCAGACAGGAAGAGCACATCTGGGTGTTGCTTCAGTATGGGATCAGGTGTGATCTCATGGTTTAGTAGGAAGCAGTCCTGCGTAGCACTGAGTATAGCTGAGGCTGAGTATGTTGCAGCCTGTTCAGCTAGTTGTGAGGCAGTATGGATGCGGAAGCTACTGTCTGATCTATTTGATCTCCCGTTGGAGGCTACTGGTATCTTCTGTGATAACCAGAGTTGTGTAAAGTTGTCCGAGAACCCAGTGTTTCATGACAGGTCGAAACACATAGAGATCAAATATCACTATATCAGGGATATGGTGTAGAGATGAGTTGTGAAGCTCCTGTATGTTGCGACGGACGAGGTGCTGACGAAGCCACTAGCCAGGGTGAAGTTCGAGTACTTCAAAGAGAGGCTTGGCGTTCTCCAGATCGAGGACACTTCGAGGAAGAAGTGATGGACACATTTGCTGAATCCATTCCAAGCATGTTGGAAGGAGGATCCTTCACATGGCTGTGGATGTAAGCGCTAGATGATGAGCATCAGGATGATGTTCTGGTTTCTGCTTGGATATGATCAGTTGGATCATTTTATGTATGTATGTACGCATCATGTTGGATGTTGGATATGATCAGTTGGATCATTTTTATGTATGTATGTACGCATCATGTTGGATGATGGATATGATCAGTTGGATCATTTTTATGTATGTATGTACGCATCATGTTGGATGCTGGATATGATCAGTTGGATCATGTGTATGTATTTTGTATATGCATCATGTTGGATGCTTGGACCATGTATCTGTATATGTATCAGGTGGATACATTGTATGATCAGGTGGATCATGTATGGTGATATGTATCATGCATTTGTATTTGTATCAGGTGGATACATTGTATGATCAGGAGGATCATGTATGATGATATGTATCAGATAGATACTTGGTATGCATCAGGTAGATGCATTGATGATCAGGTGGATCATGCAGTAGGATGTTGCAGTGATGATCAGGATGATCATGGATGATGAGCTTCAGGATGTTGCTCCAGATGACATGCAGCAGGACGTTGCAGTGATGATGATCAGGATGATCATGTGTACATCAGGTTGATGTATGGTGAGTATCAGGATGATACTTTGTGGTCGTGGATCAGGTTGTGCAGAGGAGCATGTCTGGGAGATCCTATAGGTCGGAGTTGTGTACCCGTAACAGCCTGGCATGCTCTTTCGAGACATTGATCTGGGAGGACATGTAATTTGTGCCCTGGGAGATCTTTCAGGTCGGAGTTGTGTACCCATAACATCCTGGGATGCTCTTGCGAGGTTTTGTCCTATGGCATGTAATTTGGGCCCTGGGAGATTTCAGGTTGGAGTTGTGTACCCGTAACATCTTGAGATTCTCTTTCGAGGTTTTGCCATGACCACATGTAATTTGTGTCCTGGGAGATTTCGGGTCGGAGTTGTGTACCCGTAATATCCTGAGATGCTCTTGCTAGGTTTTGTGGTGACCACATGTAATTTGTGCCCTGGGAGATCCTTCAAGTTGGAGTTGTGTACCCCTAACATCTTGGGATGCTCTTTCGAGGTTTTGTGGTGGGGTCACATGTAATAGCGCCCTGGGAGATCCTACAGGTCAGAGTTGTGTACCCGTAACATCCTGGGATGCTCTTTCAAGGTTTTGTGACGCACGTAATAAGTCCTGAGGATTCCATAGTATGGCCAGTGATGATGAAGACCTGCAGGTGGTGGGCCTACATCTAGTATGGAAAAGGACTGGCTCTGTAGAACTTCCTATGATGAGTAGATTCAGAGATTGACTGAGATAGCAGCAGCAGTGACGATGATGATGACTCAATGACGATTATCCAGTGACGATGATCCAGAGAAGATGACTTGTGCTAGAATAACTGTGCTGAGAAATACCTTCCTAGTTAAGAGGGAGTGTTGATGTATATGTAACTTCAGAATGTATTTCACATATATGTATATTGTATTCCTATAGAGATGTTATTATTCCTCTATACGGAAGTGTCGTCATTTATATTGTAAGTGTCGTAACTTATACTTGATGGGTTATTAGACCACCTTGTTGGGGTCGGCCCTGTATAAGTCATGTGGGTCAAAGGGTTATTAGACCACCCTATTGGGGGTCGGCCATGTGGGTCGAAGGGTTATTAGACCACCCTATTGGGGTTCGGCCCAGTCAACATTATGTTATGTGGTTAAGTTCGAGCCTACATGAGTTAGGTAAAAGGAAAGTCAAGTCAAGTATAAATAGAGTGCGGGAGGCACTCTATTTGCTCACTCACTTCTCACTCATGCACTCAAGGAGGAGTGGCGCACTTATGGAGGAGGAGGATCTGCTGCTAGGTTATGTCTATCTCTCATGGTTGGTTGTATCATTGCTCTATCTATCTCTGAGGAAGTTATTGGGGTTTTTCACCTTTATGGTTTTCCCCAAGTAAATCTTTGTGTCTCTTGTGTGCTTGCATTATTGTCTCCATGATTGATATGTTGTAGATATGTTGTACATGTTGTTCTCTCAGTTAAGATCCTAGATCAGATTGAAGTAAATTATGAAAATTTAACATGAGGAAGTTCGTGTTAGCAGGGAGGCTAAATTATGGGAGAATAGGTTTGTCTCTTCTCCACAACTTTCCTTGTAGAAGAGTCAAGGGTTAATAATTAAAATTAGCTAATTGCTTATGTTTTAATCATTGTTTCTTATAACTCCTATTATATGGACTCCGAATACAATAGAACCAATATATAACATTGGTCTGTTTACAAATCTTACCCTTCTGTGACTAAACTGTAAAAAAAAAGTAAAAACAATTCCTCGTATAATATTTATATAAATATTACAAATAGTGACTGAATGTTATGCTCCAAGTAACATACAAGAGATAGATCTGTGGCTTGTATGCAAATAATGACATGAGAAATACAAAATTCCAAACCCAACATTTTTGTTAGACTAATACTCAAAAATATTAACAAGTGATCGATGCCTAGGGCTAGATATCATTAATTGGATCTCAGGAACAATGCACCAAATGACTAACTGTGTGCAGTATTGATCCAGGTGGATATCGGTGGCGGACCACCTCTTCCAACTGGCTCAAAACAGTCTTCTGGCAATTTTGGTAAAATTACTATTTTTAGCAGTTTTTCGGGTCCTGAACTTCCGGAGCCATTTTGAGGCCCTAAACGACATTTTTTGGCGATTTGGGGGACTAAATGGTTGCCTCCAGCATGCAATTGGGCCCACTCGAAAGTTGTAAATATCGGATAGACCTTCCCAACGGGCTACCGAGCGCCCCAAACGGAGATCGTATGCAAAAGTTATGACCCCGGGAAGTTGACTGTTCAACTAACCACCTTGGGGCCGCAAACTTTATGACGGTTCATCTTCTAGGGTTAGGTTTTTGGATGTTTGGGATTCTTTCCCTCATGCTTATGATAAATAGGCCCTTTCGGCCTCTCTTTGTATTAATCTTGGCACGAATGAGCATAGCGGCCACATCTCTTCTCAGAGAGAGCTACCACCATTCTAGCTATTGTATTTTACAGTCTGTTCTATTTCCGCTATTTAATAGAATATGTGTTTACTGTATCGCTGTGTTATCTGCAATATATCTTTGTATATGATTCTGTATATGCTATCTTTTGTTTCGTTCCCACATAAATCCGGATCAGTGGTATCAGAGCGGTCTGCTCTTTGATTGTTTCTCGGTGCATGTCCCCGACGAGGTCAGGATATAGAGAGTTGGGTCTCGAACTAGTTTCACTTGGGGAAGACCACTCTCGCCGCCCCAAACGGCCTCCCATGGCGGAAGAAAAGAGAGACGACGGAGCAGTAGATCCTATCAAGTTGTTGCTCGAGGAAGCCCTCGCGTGACAGAGGAACGAGATGATGGATAATTTCGCCCAGATCCTTCAACGCATGCCAACAGCGGCAAATGCACCCTCAACGAGCAGCCATTTCGGAGATACGACTCCCTTCAAGGTACAAGTTAATTTTGATATCCCTTTATTTGAAGGCCAAATCGATGCCGATGCCCTAGATAAATGGTTGAATCTACTAGAAGGGTATTTCTCTGTCCACCAATTTTCCGACAGGGAGAAGATCATCTTTGCGCTCCTTAAGGCCGTCCCCCATGTCAAAAATTGGTGGGAAACTTATTGTGAGCAAAACTCATCAGACGAGTCTGGATTGTTTGAATATTCCAATCCCACTTGGGCCTCTTTTATAGATGCCGTCAAGGAACAATATTACCCTGTTGGAAACTATGATGACCAGTACACAAAATGGACCATTCTGCATCAAGAGAGGGACCAAACGGTGTCGGAGTACACCAACAAATTTCATACCTTGCGCACAAAGCTAGGTATCAAGGACTCCGAGCGGCACCTAGTACTGAAATATCGCAGTGGCCTACAACGGTACATCCGAACAGAGATGGATTTCCTGGAAATATCTTCACTTGGATCCGCCTATCGATATGCTGTCAAAATTGAGCAAAAATTTCAGCAAAAGAACAAGCGTGACTTCGGACCTGCGCAGAAGCAGGGCAAGGGAAACTATGGCTCGCAGAGCACGGGGCAGGAAAAGGACAACCAGTCCCAACCACAGGAGAAGAAGGGTAAAGAAAAGACAAAGAAGGACACCGGGAAGCGGTGCGAGTTCCACAAAAGCCCCTGGCACAACACTGATGATTGTCGCTCAAAACAGTCATTGGTGGCTGAGATCAAAGCTTCAGAATCAGATCCCAGTTCCGATTCTGACTCGGAACCTAATTTCACAGCCGCGCGAAAAGGGAAGTAGATCATTGATGCAGAACCCAGTGCCGTTGTTGCCACCACATAGATTCAGCCAGACGAGCCTGAAGAGTCGGAGGCAGAGGAGCGCCTTTTCCACTCACAGATGTGGGTGAAGGGAATTCCCCTACACTTTGTTGTGGACAGCGGCAGCCAGAAGAACCTGATCTCAGAAGAAGTCATCAAGAGATTGGAGCTACCAATAACACCACACCCACAACCATACACCATTGGATGGCTAAGCCAAGGACAAAGGATCCGTGTCAGTCACCAATGTCGCCTACCATATGGCATCAAGCCCTTCAGAGATGAGGTATTGTGTGATGTGGTCCCACTTGAAGTATGTGATGTTCTTTTAGGACAACCATATATGTGGAAGCGTCATGCTGTATATGAATCACGACCTCGCAGTGTCATTGTCACTTTGGAAGGACAACTCTATCGGATACCAGAGATAGTTGCACCTACCCCAAACGAGCAGGGAAGAAAGATAATCTCCCACACTGGGAAATTTTCCCTATTCGCAATTGCCACTAAAGGTGAACATCAGATCGCGGAGACATCCACAACCTCTGCAGATTATCCTTCTACTCAGCAGAAACGAGAAAAACACAAAGTTAGTGCAGCGTCGCCTATTCGGGTACCTCTACAGTGCAAGGCCATGCATTCAAGGGGCCCCTCCAAAAAGAAACCATCCACACTAATGCATACCAAGGATACCACAACAACCAAAACTATTGAACAGCTCCAGCGCATCCATCAACAACAATTACAACCCTCTGAAGATGTCGAAGTAAGGCAATCTTTCCACTTCAGCAAATGTCGCACCAAGAGCTCAACTCGACACACAGCTCGACATATGATAAGTGATTTAACGCAATGGAGACCATTGCTTCCTAAGGAGGGAGGATTGATCCAGGTGGATATCGGTGGCGGCCCACCTCTTCCAACTGGCTCAAAATAGTCTTCTGGCAATTTTGGTAAAATTACTATTTTTAGCAGTTTTTCGGGTCCTGAACTTCCGGAGCCATTTTGAGGCCCTAAACGACATTTTTTGGCGATTTGGGGGACCAAATGGATGCCTCTGGCATGCATTTGGGCCCATTCGAAAGTTGTAAATCTCGGATAGACCTCCCCAACGGGCTACCGAGCGCCCCAAAAGGAGAACGTATGCAAAAGTTATGACCCCGGGAAGTTGACTGTTCAACTAACCACCTTGGGGCCGCAAACTTTATGACGGTTCATCTTCTAGGGTTAGGTTTTTGGATGTTTGGGATTCTTTCCCTCAGGCTTATGATAAATAGGCCCTTTCGGCCTCTCTTTGTATTCATCTTGGCATGAATGAGCATAGCGGCCACATCTCTTCTCAGAGAGAGCTACCACCATTCTAGCTACTGTATTTTATAGTCTGTTCTATTTCCGCTATTTAATAGAATATGTGTTTACTGTATCACTGTGTTATCTGCAATATATCTTTGTATATGATTCTGTATATGCTATCTTTTGTTTCGTTCCCAGATAAATCCGGATCAGTGGTATCAGAGCGGTCTGCTCTTTGATTGTTTCTCGGTGCATGTCCCCGACGAGGTCAGGATATAGAGAGTTGGGTCTCGAACTAGTTTCACTTGGGGAAGACCACTCTCGCCGCCCCAAACGGCCTCCCATGGCGGAAGAAAAGAGAGACGACGGAACAGTAGATCCTATCAAGTTGTTGCTCGAGGAAGCCCTCGCGCGACAGAGGAACGAGATGATGGATAATTTCGCCCAGATCCTTCAACGCATGCCAACAGCGGCAAATGCACCCTCAACGAGCAGCCATTTCGGAGATACGACTCCCTTCAAGGTACAAGTTAATTTTGATATCCCTTTATTTGAAGGCCAAATCGATGCCGATGCCCTAGATAAATGGTTGAATCTACTAGAAGGGTATTTCTCTGTCCACCAATTTTCCGACAGGGAGAAGATCATCTTTGCGCTCCTTAAGGCTGTCCCCCATGTCAAAAATTGGTGGGAAACTTATTGTGAGCAAAACTCATCAGACGAGTCTGGATTGTTTGAATATTCCAATCCCACTTGGGCCTCTTTTATAGATGCCGTCAAGGAACAATATTACCCTGTTAGAAACTATGATGACCAGTACACAAAATGGACCATTCTGCATAAAGAGAGGGACCAAACGGTGTCGGAGTACACCAACAAATTTCATACCTTGCGCACAAAGCTAGGTATCAAGGACTCCGAGCGGCACCTAGTACTGAAATATCGCAGTGGCCTACAACGGTACATCCGAACAGAGATGGATTTCCTGGAAATATCTTCACTTGGATCCGCCTATCGATATGCTGTCAAAATTGAGCAGAAATTTCAGCAAAAGAACAAGCGTGACTTCGGACCTGCGCAGAAGCAGGGCAAGGGAAACTATGGCTCGCAGAGCACGGGGCAGGAAAAGGACAACCAGTCCCAACCATAGGAGAAGAAGGGTAAAGAAAAGACAAAGAAGGACACCGGGAAGCGGTGCGAGTTCCACAAAAGCCCCTGGCACAACACTGATGATTGTCGCTCAAAACAGTCATTGGTGGCTGAGATCAAAGCTTCAAAATCAGATCCCAGTTCCGATTCTGACTCGGAACCTAATTTCACAGCCGCGCGAAAAGGGAAGCAGATCATTGATGCAGAACCCAGTGCTGTTGTTTCCACCACACAGATTCAGCCAGACGAGCCTGAAGAGTCGGAGGCAGAGGAGCGCCTTTTCCACTCACAGATGTGGGTTAAGGGAATTCCCCTACACTTTGTTGTGGACAGCGGCAGCCAGAAGAACCTGATCTCAGAAGAAGTCATCAAGAGATTGGAGCTACCAATAACACCACACCCACAACCATACACCATTGGATGGCTAAGCCAAGGACAAAGGATCCGTGTCAGTCACCAATGTCGTCTACCATATGGCATCAAGCCCTTCAGAGATGAGGTATTGTGTGATGTGGTCCCACTTGAAGTATGTGATGTTCTTTTAGGACAACCATATATGTGGAAGCGTCATGCTGTATATGAATCACGACCTCGCAGTGTCATTGTCACTTTGGAAGGACAACTCTATCGGATACCAGAGATAGTTGCACCTACCCCAAACGAGCAGGGAAGAAAGATAATCTCCCACACTGGGAAATTTTCCCTATTCGCAATTGCCACTAAAGGTGAACATCAGATCGCGGAGACATCCACAACCTTTGCAGATTATCCTTCTACTCAGCAGAAACGAGAAAAACACAAAGTTAGTGCAGCGTCGCCTATTCGGGTACCTCTACAGTGCAAGGCCACGCATTCAAGGGGCCCCTCCAAAAAGAAACCATCCACACTGGTGCATACCAAGGATACCACAACAACCAAAACTATTGAACAGCTCCAGCGCATCCATCAACAACAATTACAACCCTCTGAAGATGTCAAAGTAAGGCAATCTTTCCACTTCAGCAAATGTCGCACCAAGAGCTCAACTCGACACACAGCTCGACATATGATAAGGGATTTAACACAATGGAGACCATTGTTTCCTAAGGAGGGAGGATTGATCCAGGTGGATATCGGTGGCGGCCCACCTCTTCCAACTGGCTCAAAACAGTCTTCTGGCAATTTTGGTAAAATTACTATTTTTAGCAGTTTTTCGGGTCCTGAACTTCCGAAGCCATTTTGAGGCCCTAAACGACATTTTTTGGCGATTTGGGGGACCGAATGGTTGCCCCCGACATGCATTTGGGCCCAATCGAAAGTTGTAAATCTCGGATAGACCTCCCCAACGGGCTACCGAGCGCCCCAAACGGAGATCGTATGCAAAAGTTATGACCCCGGGAAGTTGACTGTTCAACTAACCACCTTGGGGCCGCAAACTTTATGACGGTTCATCTTCTAGGGTTAGGTTTTTGGATGTTTGGGATTCTTTCCCTCATGCTTATGATAAATAGGCCCTTTCGGCCTCTCTTTGTATTCATCTTGGCACGAATGAGCATAGCGGCCACATCTCTTCTCAGAGAGAGCTACCACCATTCTAGCTATTGTATTTTACAGTCTGTTCTATTTCCGCTATTTAATAGAATATGTGTTTACTATATCACTGTGTTATCTGCAATATATCTTTGTATATGATTCTGTATATGCTATCTTTTGTTTCGTTCCCACATAAATCCGGATCAGTGGTATCAGAGCGGTCTGCTCTTTGATTGTTTCTCGGTGCATGTCCCGGACGAGGTCAGGATATAGAGAGTTGGGTCTCGAACTAGTTTCACTTGGGGAAGACCACTCTCGCCGCCCCAAACGGCCTCCCATGGCGGAAGAAAAGAGAGACGACGGAGCAGTAGATCCTATCAAGTTGTTGCTCGAGGAAGCCCTCGCGCGACAGAGGAACGAGATGATGGATAATTTCGCCCAGATCCTTCAACGCATGCCAACAGCGGCAAATGCACCCTCAACGAGCAGCCATTTCGGAGATACGACTCCCTTCAAGGTACAAGTTAATTTTGATATCCCTTTATTTGAAGGCCAAATCGATGCCGATGCCCTAGATAAATGGTTGAATCTACTAGAAGGGTATTTCTCTGTCCACCAATTTTCCGACAGGGAGAAGATCATCTTTGCGCTCCTTAAGGCCGTCCCCCATGTCAAAAATTGGTGGGAAACTTATTGTGAGCAAAACTCATCAGACGAGTCTGGATTGTTTGAATATTCCAATCCCACTTGGGCCTCTTTTATAGATGCCGTCAAGGAACAATATTACCCTGTTGGAAACTATGATGACCAGTACACAAAATGGACCATTCTGCATCAAGAGAGGGACCAAACGGTGTCGGAGTACACCAACAAATTTCATACCTTGCGCACAAAGCTAGGTATCAAGGACTCCGAGCGGCACCTAGTACTGAAATATCGCAGTGGCCTACAACGGTACATCTGAACAGAGATGGATTTCCTGGAAATATCTTCACTTGGATCCGCCTATCGATATGCTGTCAAAATTGAGCAGAAATTTCAGCAAAAGAACAAGCGTGACTTCGGACCTGCGCAGAAGCAGGGCAAGGGAAACTATGGCTCGCAGAGCACGGGGCAGGAAAAGGACAACCAGTCCCAACCACAGGAGAAGAAGGGTAAAGAAAAGACAAAGAAGGACACCGGGAAGCGGTGCGAGTTCCACAAAAGCCCCTGGCACAACACTGATGATTGTCGCTCAAAACAGTCATTGGTGGCTGAGATCAAAGCTTCAGAATCAGATCCCAGTTCCGATTCTGACTCGGAACCTAATTTCACAGCCGCGCGAAAAGGGAAGCAGATCATTGATGCAGAACCCAGTGCCGTTGTTGCCACCACACAGATTTAGCCAGACGAGCCTGAAGAGTCGGAGGTAGAGGAGCGCCTTTTCCACTCACAGATGTGGGTGAAGGGAATTCCCCTACACTTTGTTGTGGACAGCGGCAGCCAGAAGAACCTGATCTCAGAAGAAGTCATCAAGAGATTGGAGCTACCAATAACACCACACCCACAACCATACACCATTGGATGGCTAAGCCAAGGACAAAGGATCCGTGTCAGTCACCAATGTCGCCTACCATATGGCATCAAGCCCTTCAGAGATGAGGTATTGTGTGATTTGGTCCCACTTGAAGTATGTGATGTTCTTTTAGGACAACCATATATGTGGAAGCGTCATGCTGTATATGAATCACGACCTCGCAGTCTCATTGTCACTTTGGAAGGACAACTCTATCGGATACCAGAGATAGTTGCACCTACCCCAAACGAGCAGGGAAGAAAGATAATCTCCCACACTGGGAAATTTTCCCTATTCGCAATTGCCACTAAAGGTGAACATCAGATCGCGGAGACATCCACAACCTCTGCAGATTATCCTTCTACTCAGCAGAAACGAGAAAAACACAAAGTTAGTGCAGCGTCGCCTATTCGGGTACCTCTACAGTGCAAGGCCACGCATTCAAGGGGCCCCTCCAAAAAGAAACCATCCACACTGGTGCATACCAAGGATACCACAACAACCAAAACTATTGAACAGCTCCAGCGCATCCATCAACAACAATTACAACCCTCTGAAGATGTCGAAGTAAGGCAATCTTTCCACTTCAGCAAATGTCGCACCAAGAGCTCAACTCGACACACAGCTCGACATATGATAAGGGATTTAACGCAATGGAGACCATTGCTTCCTAAGGAGGGAGGATTGATCCAGGTGGATATCGGTGGCGGCCCACCTCTTCCAACTGGCTCAAAACAGTCTTCTGGCAATTTTGGTAAAATTACTATTTTTAGCAGTTTTTCGGGTCCTGAACTTCCGGAGCCATTTTGAGGCCCTAAACGACATTTTCTGGCGATTTGGGGGACCAAATGGATGCCTCTAGCATGCATTTGGGCCCATTCGAAAGTTGTAAATCTCGGATAGACCTTCCCAACGGGCTACCGAGCGCCCCAAATGGAGATCGTATGCAAAAGTTATGACCCCGGGAAGTTGACTGTTCAACTAACCACCTTGGGGCCGCAAACTTTATGACGGTTCATCTTCTAGGGTTAGGTTTTTGGATGTTTGGGATTCTTTCCCTCATGCTTATGATAAATAGGCCCTTTCGGCCTCTCTTTGTATTCATCTTGGCACGAATGAGCATAGCGGCCACATCTCTTCTCAGAGAGAGCTACCACCATTCTAGCTATTGTATTTTACAGTCTGTTCTATTTCCGCTATTTAATAGAATATGTGTTTACTGTATCACTGTGTTATCTGCAATATATCTTTGTATATGATTCTGTATATGCTATCTTTTGTTTCGTTCCCACATAAATCCGGATCAGTGGTATCAGAGCGGTCTGCTCTTTGATTGTTTTTCGGTGCATGTCCCCGACGAGGTCAGGATATAGAGAGTTGGGTCTCGAACTAGTTTCACTTGGGGAAGACCACTCTCGCCGCCCCAAACGGCCTCCCATGGCGGAAGAAAAGAGAGACGACGGAGCAGTAGATCCTATCAAGTTGTTGCTCGAGGAAGCCCTCGCGCGACAGAGGAACGAGATGATGGATAATTTCGCCCAGATCCTTCAACGCATGCCAACAGCGGCAAATGCACCCTCAACGAGCAGCCATTTCGGAGATACGACTCCCTTCAAGGTACAAGTTAATTTTGATATCCCTTTATTTGAAGGCCAAATCGATGCCGATGCCCTAGATAAATGGTTGAATCTACTAGAAGGGTATTTCTCTGTCCACCAATTTTCCGACAGGGAGAAGATCATCTTTGCGCTCCTTAAGGCCGTCCCCCATGTCAAAAATTGGTGGGAAACTTATTGTGAGCAAAACTCATCAGACGAGTTTGGATTGTTTGAATATTCCAATCCCACTTGGGCCTCTTTTATAGATGCCGTCAAGGAACAATATTACTCTGTTGGAAACTATGATGACCAGTACACAAAATGGACCATTCTGCATCAAGAGAGGGACCAAACGGTGTCGGAGTACACCAACAAATTTCATACCTTGCGCACAAAGCTAGGTATCAAGGACTCCGAGCGGCACCTAGTACTGAAATATCGCAGTGGCCTACAACGGTACATCCGAACAGAGATGGATTTCCTGGAAATATCTTCACTTGGATCCGCCTATCGATATGCTGTCAAAATTGAGCAGAAATTTCAGCAAAAGAACAAGCGTGACTTCGGACCTGCGCAGAAGCAAGGCAAGGGAAACTATGGCTCGCAGAGCACGGGGCAGGAAAAGGACAACCAGTCCCAACCACAGGAGAAGAAGGGTAAAGAAAAGACAAAGAAGGACACCGGGAAGTGGTGCGAGTTCCACAAAAGCCCCTGGCACAACACTGATGATTGTCGCTCAAAACAGTCATTGGTGGCTGAGATCAAAGCTTCAGAATCAGATCCCAGTTCCGATTCTGACTCGGAACCTAATTTCACAGCCGCGCGAAAAGGGAAGCAGATCATTGATGTGGAACCCAGTGCCGTTGTTGCCACCACACAGATTCAGCCAGACGAGCCTGAAGAGTCGGAGGCAGAGGAGCGCCTTTTCCACTCACAGATGTGGGTGAAGGGAATTCCCCTACACTTTGTTGTGGGCAGCGGCAGCCAGAAGAACCTGATCTCAGAAGAAGTCATCAAGAGATTGGAGCTACCAATAACACCACACCCACAACCATACACCATTGGATGGCTAAGCCAAGGACAAAGGATCCATGTCAGTCACCAATGTCACCTACCATATGGCATCAAGCCCTTCAGAGATGAGGTATTGTGTGATGTGGTCCCACTTGAAGTATGTGATGTTCTTTTAGGACAACCATATATGTGGAAGCGTCATGCTGTATATGAATCACGACCTCGCAGTGTCATTGTCACTTTGGAAGGACAACTCTATCGGATACCAGAGATAGTTGCACCTACCCCAAACGAGCAGGGAAGAAAGATAATCTCCCACACTGGGAAATTTTCCCTATTCGCAATTGCCACTAAAGGTGAACATCAGATCGCGGAGACATCCACAACCTATGCAGATTATCCTTCTACTCAGCAGAAACGAGAAAAACACAAAGTTAGTGCAGCGTCGCCTATTCGGGTACCTCTACAGTGCAAGGCCACGCATTCAAGGGGCCCCTCCAAAAAGAAACCATCCACACTGGTGCATACCAAGGATACCACAACAACCAAAACTATTGAACAGCTCCAGCGCATCCATCAACAACAATTACAACCCTCTGAAGATGTCGAAGTAAGGCAATCTTTCCACTTCAGCAAATGTCGCACCAAGAGCTCAACTCGACACACAGATCGACATATGATAAGGGATTTAACGCAATGGAGACCATTGCTTCCTAAGGAGGGAGGATTGATCCAGGTGGATATCGGTGGCGGCCCACCTCTTCCAACTGGCTCAAAACAGTCTTCTGGCAATTTTGGTAAAATTACTATTTTTAGCAGTTTTTCGGGTCCTGAACTTCCGGAGCCATTTTGAGGCCCTAAACGACATTTTCTGGCGATTTGGGGGACCAAATGGTTTCCTCAAGCATGCACTTGGGCCCAGTCGAAAGTTGTAAATCTCGGATAGACCTTCCCAACGGGCTACCGAGCGCCCCAAACGGAGATCGTATGCAAAAGTTATGACCCCGGGAAGTTGACTGTTCAACTAACCACCTTGGGGCCGCAAACTTTATGACGGTTCATCTTCTAGGGTTAGGTTTTTGGATGTTTGGGATTCTTTCCCTCATGCTTATGATAAATAGGCCGTTTCGGCCTCTCTTTGTATTCATCTTGGCACGAATGAGCATAGCGGCCACATCTCTTCTCAGAGAGAGCTACCACCATTCTAGCTATTGTATTTTACAGTCTGTTCTATTTCCGCTATTTAATAGAATATGTGTTTACTGTATCACTGTGTTATCTGCAATATATCTTTGTATATGATTCTGTATATGCTATCTTTTGTTTCGTTCCGACATAAATCCGGATCAGTGGTATCAGAGCGGTCTGCTCTTTGATTGTTTCTCGGTGCATGTCCCCGACGAGGTCAGGATATAGAGAGTTGGGTCTCGAACTAGTTTCACTTGGGGAAGACCACTCTCGCCGCCCCAAACGGCCTCCCATGGCGGAAGAAAAGAGAGACGACGGAGCAGTAGATCCTATCAAGTTGTTGCTTGAGGAAGCCCTCGCGCGACAGAGGAACGAGATGATGGATAATTTCGCCCAGATCCTTCAACGCATGCCAACAGCGGCAAATGCACCCTCAACGAGCAGTCATTTCGGAGATACGACTCCCTTCAAGGTACAAGTTAATTTTGATATCCCTTTATTTGAAGGCCAAATCGATGCCGATGCCCTAGATAAATGGTTGAATCTACTAGAAGGGTATTTCTCTGTCCACCAATTTTCCGACAGGGAGAAGATCATCTTTGCGCTCCTTAAGGCCGTCCCCCATGTCAAAAATTGGTGGGAAACTTATTGTGAGCAAAACTCATCAGACGAGTCTGGATTGTTTGAATATTCCAATCCCACTTGGGCCTCTTTTATAGATGCCGTCAAGGAACAATATTACCCTGTTGGAAACTATGATGACCAGTACACAAAATGGACCATTCTGCATCAAGAGAGGGACCAAACGGTGTCGGAGTACACCAACAAATTTCATACCTTGCGCACAAAGCTAGGTATCAAGGACTCCGAGCGGCACCTAGTACTGAAATATCGCAGTGGCCTACAACGGTACATCCGAACATAGATGGATTTCCTGGAAATATCTTCACTTGGATCCGCCTATCGATATGTTGTCAAAATTGAGCAGAAATTTCAGCAAAAGAACAAGCGTGACTTCGGACCTGCGCAGAAGCAGGGCAAGGGAAACTATGGCTCGCAGAGCACGGGGCAGGAAAAGGACAACCAGTCCCAACCACAGGAGAAGAAGGGTAAAGAAAAGACAAAGAAGGACAACGGGAAGTGGTGCGAGTTCCACAAAAGCCCCTGGCACAACACTGATGATTGTCGCTCAAAACAGTCATTGGTGGCTGAGATCAAAGCTTCAGAATCAGATCCCAGTTCCGATTCTGACTCGGAACCTAATTTCACAGCCGCGCGAAAAGGGAAGCAGATCATTGATGCAGAACCCAGTGCCGTTGTTGCCACCACACAGATTCAGCCAGACGAGCCTGAAGAGTCGGAGGCAGAGGAGCGCCTTTTCCACTCACAGATGTGGGTGAAGGGAATTCCCCTACACTTTGTTGTGGACAGCGGCAGCCAGAAGAACCTGATCTCAGAAGAAGTCATCAAGAGATTGGAGCTACCAATAACACCACACCCACAACCATACACCATTGGATGGCTAAGCCAAGGACAAAGGATCCGTGTCAGTCACCAATGTCGCCTACCATATGGCATCAAGCCCTTCAGAGATGAGGTATTGTGTGATGTGGTCCCACTTGAAGTATGTGATGTTCTTTTAGGACAACCATATATGTGGAAGCGTCATGCTGTATATGAATCACGACCTCACAGTGTCATTGTCACTTTGGAAGGACAACTCTATCGGATACCAGAGATAGTTGAACCTACCCCAAACGAGCAGGGAAGAAAGATAATCTCCCACACTGGGAAATTTTCCCTATTCGCAATTGCCACTAAAGGTGAACATCAGATCGCGGAGACATCCACAACCTCTGCAGATTATCCTTCTACTCAGCAGAAACGAGAAAAACACAAAGTTAGTACAGCGTCGCCTATTCGGGTACCTCTACAGTGCAAGGCCACGCATTCAAGGGGCCCCTCCAAAAAGAAACCATCCACACTGGTGCATACCAAGGATACCACAACAACCAAAACTATTGAACAGCTCCAGCGCATCCATCAACAACAATTACAACCCTCTGAAGATGTCGAAGTAAGGCAATCTTTCCACTTCAGCAAATGTCGCACCAAGAGCTCAACTCGACACACAGCTCGAAATATGATAAGGGATTTAACGCAATGGAGACCATTGCTTCCTAAGGAGGGAGGATTGATCCAGGTGGATATCGGTGGCGGCCCACCTCTTCCAACGGGCTCAAAACAGTCTTCTGGCAATTTTGGTAAAATTACTATTTTTAGCAGTTTTTCGGGTCCTGAACTTCCGGAGCCATTTTGAGGCCCTAAACGACATTTTCTGGCGATTTGGGGGACCAAATGGTTGCCTCTAGCATGCACTTGGGCCCAGTCGAAAGTTGTAAATCTCGGATAGACCTTCCCAACGGGCTACCGAGCGCCCCAAACGGAGATCGTATGCAAAAGTTATGACCCCGGGAAGTTGACTGTTCAACTAACCACCTTGGGGCCGCAAACTTTATGACGGTTCATCTTCTAGGGTTAGGTTTTTGGATGTTTGGGATTCTTTCCCTCATGCTTATGATAAATAGGCCCTTTCGGCCTCTCTTTGTATTCATCTTGGCACGAATGAGCATAGCGGCCACATCTCTTCTCAGAGAGAGCTACCACCATTCTAGCTATTGTATTTTACAGTCTGTTCTATTTCTTCTATTTAATAGAATATGTGTTTACTGTATCACTGTGTTATCTGCAATATATCTTTGTATATGATTCTGTATATGCTATCTTTTGTTTCGTTCCCACATAAATCCGGATCAGTGGTATCAGAGCGGTCTGCTCTTTGATTGTTTCTCGGTGCATGTCCCCGACGAGGTCAAGATATAGAGAGTTGGGTCTCGAACTAGTTTCACTTGGGGAAGACCACTCTCGCCGCCCCAAACGGCCTCCCATGGCGGAAGAAAAGAGAGACGACGGAGCAGTAGATCCTATCAAGTTGTTGCTCGAGGAAGCCCTCGCGCGACAGAGGAATGAGATGATGGATAATTTCGCCCAGATCCTTCAACGCATGCCAACAGCGGCAAATGCACCCTCAACGAGCAGCCATTTCGGAGATACGACTCCCTTCAAGGTACAAGTTAATTTTGATATCCCTTTATTTGAAGGCCAAATCGATGCCGATGCCCTAGATAAATGGTTGAATCTACTAGAAGGGTATTTCTCTGTCCACCAATTTTTCGACAGGGAGAAGATCATCTTTGCGCTCCTTAAGGCCGTCCCCCATGTCAAAAATTGGTGGGAAACTTATTGTGAGCAAAACTCATCAGACGAGTCTGGATTGTTTGAATATTCCAATCCCACTTGGGCCTCTTTTATAGATGCCGTCAAGGAACAATATTACCCTGTTGGAAACTATGATGACCAGTACACAAAATGGACCATTCTGCATCAAGAGAGGGACCAAACGGTGTCGGAGTACACCAACAAATTTCATACCTTGCGCACAAAGCTAGGTATCAAGGACTCCGAGCGGCACCTAGTATTGAAATATTGCAGTGGCCTACAACGGTACATCCGAACAGAGATGGATTTCCTGGAAATATCTTCACTTGGATCCGCCTATCGATATGCTGTCAAAATTGAGCAGAAATTTCAGCAAAAGAACAAGCGTGACTTCGGACCTGCGCAGAAGCAGGGCAAGGGAAACTATGGCTCGCAGAGCACGGGGCAGGAAAAGGACAACCAGTCCCAACCACAGGAGAAGAAGGGTAAAGAAAAGACAAAGAAGGACACCGGGAAGTGGTGCGTGTTCCACAAAAGCCCCTGGCACAACACTGATGATTGTCGCTCAAAACAGTCATTGGTGGCTGAGATCAAAGCTTCAGAATCAGATCCCAGTTCCGATTCTGACTCGGAACCTAATTTCACAGCCGCGCGAAAAGGGAAGCAGATCATTGATGCAGAACCCAGTGCCGTTGTTGCCACCACACAGATTCAGCCAGACGAGCCTGAAGAGTCGAAGGCAGAGGAGCGCCTTTTCCACTCACATATGTGGGTGAAGGGAATTCCCCTACACTTTGTTGTGGACATCGGCAGCCAGAAGAACCTGATCTCAGAAGAATTCATCAAGAGATTGGAGCTACCAATAACACCACACCCACAACCATACACCATTGGATGGCTAAGCCAAGGACAAAGGATCCGTGTCAGTCACCAATGTCGCCTACCATATGGCATCAAGCCCTTCAGAGATGAGGTATTGTGTGATGTGGTCCCACTTGAAGTATGTGATGTTCTTTTAGGACAACCATATATGTGGAAGCGTCATGCTGTATATGAATCACGACCTGGCAGTGTCATTATCACTTTGGAAGGACAACTCTATCGGATACCAGAGATAGTTGCACCTACCCCAAACGAGCAGGGAAGAAAGATAATCTCCCACACTGGGAAATTTTCCCTATTCGCAATTGCCACTAAAGGTGAACATCAGATCACGGAGACATCCACAACCTCTGCAGATTATCCTTCTACTCAGCAGAAACGAGAAAAACACAAAGTTAGTGCAGCGTCGCCTATTCGGGTACCTCTACAGTGCAAGGCCACGCATTCAAGGGGCCCCTCCAGAAAGAAACCATCCACACTGGTGCATACCGAGGATACCACAACAACCAAAACTATTGAACAGCTCCAGCGCATCCATCAACAACAATTACAACCCTCTGAAGATGTCAAAGTAAGGCAATCTTTCCACTTCAGCAAATGTCGCACCAAGAGCTCAACTCGACACACAGCTCGACATATGATAAGGGATTTAACGCAATGGAGACCATTGCTTCCCAAGGAGGGAGGATTGATCCAGGTGGATATCGGTGGTGGCCCACCTCTTCCAACTGGCTCAAAATAGTCTTCTGGCAATTTTGGTAAAATTACTATTTTTAGCAGTTTTTCGAGTCCTGAACTTCCGGAGCCTTTTTGAGGCCCTAAACGACATTTTTTGGCGATTTGGGGGACCAAATGGATGCCTCTGGCTTGCATTTGGGCCCAGTCGAAAGTTGTAAATCTCGGATAGACCTTCCCAACGGGCTACCGAGCGCCCCAAACGGAGATCGTATGCAAAAGTTATGACCCCGGGAAGTTGACTGTTCAACTAACCACCTTGGGGCCGCAAACTTTATGACGGTTCATCTTCTAGGGTTAGGTTTTTGGATGTTTGGGATTCTTTCCCTCATGCTTATGATAAATAGGCCCTTTCAGCCTCTCTTTGTATTCATCTTGGCACGAATGAGCATAGCGGCCACATCTCTTCTCAGAGAGAGCTACCACCATTCTAGCTATTGTATTTTACAGTCTGTTCTATTTCCGCTATTTAATAGAATATGTGTTTACTTTATCACTGTGTTATTTGCAATATATCTTTGTATATGATTCTGTATATGCTATCTTTTGTTTCGTTCCCACATAAATCCGGATCAAGTATTACTCAAATTAAATTTTCATGTAACCAGTCAATCTAGCCTACAGTCTATAGATATCCAGTATAAGATGCACTAACCTGGATAATAATAACATTATAGGCATCGCAACACACATGCAATGGAGCAGATAACCAAAGTTATGTAAGGAAAAATAACACGTGCTCCCATTTTTTACAATTAAGATGTCAAGCACAGAAATCAATAATTCATTAAAAATAAAGAAGTGAAATCTACCTTGAGAACCGCAGAAGTATAATGTACAAATCAATAAGATTCTTCTCTTCCGTATAAATGTTCGCCTGGACACAATTGACAAGAAGACGTTAGCTGAAAAGATTATAGGCACATTGAAATACAATCAAACAACAAAACCTTGTAATGTTATTTCCATAGTTTCCAAATGCAAGTTTAGTGCAATGTAAAGTTGACGACAAATGCAATCAGCACCATAGTTACTAGGTTTGGCTATACCTATCCAGACCAAACCTTCAAACTTTTCCTAAAAAGCATGCAAGCTCTGGATAAAGCAACCCTAAATATTCTTCATACACACAAGATCTAGTCTTAGTAATGATATTATTGAGACTGACAAAGCATAAGATGAATATGCTGGCACCGATTATGATTTTGAAGCATGCTTTGTTGTATATGTTTAAATTTTCATCTTAAATCTTCTAAGCATAAGACCTAACCTGCAAAAATTATGTAGTTTTGTAATTAATTGAATTTATGAGTAATTGTGTCATTGTCTTCCA
Source organism: Larix kaempferi (assembly GCA_027924585.1). Taxonomy (NCBI): domain Eukaryota; kingdom Viridiplantae; phylum Streptophyta; class Pinopsida; order Pinales; family Pinaceae; genus Larix; species Larix kaempferi. The sequence continues at coordinate 9,994,149 of BSBM01000252.1, forward strand.
CATTTTGGAACCTTATCTGAACTTTTCCAGCTTTACTCGAAAGTCGAAATCTCCAAAATCCCACCTTCAAAACCTACCCAACGTTTTAGACATGGTAACTATGATATGGGCAGAAAAAATGGATCCCTGTGGGACAAAAATAAAAAAAATAGAACATCACAATTCCGATCTCCCTGAGCTGAATGAACCCTATAGTCTGAATCTCTCTGTGGCATTGAAGATTATATTTATTATTTCCCTCTGCAATTTAAATAGCTTTGAAATTGCAATTTCTAGTAAAAAACATTTCCACATAGTCACCACCACACCAAACGAATTATGAAGAAAGGACCTAGATGTAACCCGAAAAAAAAAGATGTATTTACTTTTAGCAGCCAGAAGAATTTTGAGTTATGAAATCAATACCCTAAATTCGAATATTCTGCATTGATTTAAGCTTATATTAATCTTAACATAACAAGCGGACCTAGGGCATAAAGTAAGAGTCGTAGTCCATTTCCAATTACAAAATTCGCATCATGTTTTGCTGAAAGAAAACAATTGTAGGTATAAATAAGAGTTTCTATGCATTACCTGCTTGAGCATATTATCAGCAAACCGGTAGTAATATCTAAGGGACATGCAATTTTCGACATCGACTTTCTGGGTGCTGGTGTCTATACTCAATATACCTGGCATCTTTGGACCTTGAAAGAGGACTCTTGTTCTCCATCTAAACTCAAAATCTATTCAAACCCCACCATCCTAAAAACCCTTATTTACTAAACTCTAAATCAAATTGAATTATACTCACTCTCTCTGAATCAAACTAGTATCATCCAAAATCTTCCAAATTCAATGATAGTTTGAAATATCTTGGCGATTTCGGTGCCAAGAAGATGAACTTATGCATTTGATGGCATGCATGCCTACATAATTTGATTGCAGAAGTGAACCAGATGCATTGCAAACCCTTCGGTGGTGAGATGGTCACCATGTTCATAAATTGTGAAGTTGAAGTTAGAATACTATCCTATCATGAATATTTTTTCTCCATTTGTTGTAAGGTGGAAATTACCAAATAGATAAAAAAATAAAAATGGTGGAAATCCAAATTTATTTAAATTATATATTTCTATTTGTTAATAAAAATATATTCTTATCGGAAGTAAAAGGATCAAAGTTATTATTATATAATTGTATCACCAATATTCATATTCTTTCCCTCCATATATCTTGTTGAAGATGGATATTCCTCAAGGATTGAGCCCACATGTCTAATCCACATCAATCTTGTTATTGCTTGTTGGATGAAAAAAATATTGCTTTGAATCTACACATGCATATGCTTCTTCTTTTTTATTGCATGGTTGTTTTTATGGGATAATAGGCTTGGAGTAGAGTTCTATTAACTTTTGGATTTATATATTCATGCATGTTGTTTGGTTTCTAAACGTATGCATGATAAGGATATTTTAGGAAATTGTGTGTATAGTCAAGACTTAATATTGAGTATATATTGACTAGCATGCCCAAAACTTCCATACATGGTATGTTTTAATTGTATCTTTGCATATCATATGAGGATGTTGAGGTCATTATAGTTTTCTTCATTATGATGTTGTTTTCGTGTTGATTTTAGTTATCTATTTTTTTCCAATGATGATGTTTTTGTGATGGCCTCATGCCTATGGTGTTATGACATGATGATATTCTAATGGCTATACATATATATGAGGTTCATTCGAATTTCTACGGGTCACTTGCATAAATAAAAGACATGTGAGTATTGATATGTAAGCAATAGGAATGGTATATTATATGTTTTTAATATATATTTCAATCATTAATATATACATGGTTACAAAATGGCTATGGGGTTGATGGTCGACGTATAAGCATGGTCGACATGTTCTTGTTAGCCATGAATTTTATATGGGTTATATTATTAATGCCGAGAATGAGTTCATGTGAATCAAATCTATTTTGAGTGCACATAATGATGAAGACAATGTATCACTCCCATTTATGAGTTCTTCTAAGGTAGATATGAGAGAATGAAGGCTAGAAACATGCAGGAGTCACTATTGCATGAAAGGGAACTAGACACTAGACGCATCACCAATTTGGTGTCTCACTGGTACGTTTTCATGATCAGTAGAACTATATATATCTAGACGTTTATGTTTATATGTTTATATTGTATGCTTATACAACATTAAATTATTCTCTACTTCCTTGTTTTATTTACAATTATATTATATAACAATAAGAAAATTTCTTATGCTCCAAGAACAAAAGACTACATATAAGGTCATTAATGTTAGTGATGCAAATGATCTGCTTCATGTCCATAATTATAATGGTGCTAGTCGTCGATATATCAAAATGAATAATTTGGTGTCTTGCTAGGACGTCGTCATGATCGACGTGTCTCGCTAGCTATGATGGTGTTAATTAAATTGATAAGCTATGACACATGATGGGGTCTACAATTTAGTAAATTGCTAAGCAGTGTTAAAATTTAGTAAATTGTACATATTGTCAAAATTGTAATTAATTTCCATTGTCGAAGTGACACAACTAAAAATGACCAAATAAATGACCAATTGTTATGTGGTCATTTTTAGTTTATTTCTTATCCCGTGACCAAATTGGTCATTTATCTTCATCATTTTTAGTTTAGTTCTTATCCTATGACTAGATTGGTCATTTATCTTGGTCATTTTTAGTTAGCTCACTTAAAATTTCTCAATTCGGTCATTTATCCCTTGAAAAAATTGTGGTGACCAATTTTTTTGGTCGCCTAGTCACTTATCTCTCATTTTGTACTAGTGAAAATATGAAAAGAAAGATTTGAGATGGGTCGCTTTGGTAAGGGTATTTTCAACTTCAGATCACACTTATGAGGAAGATCAAATTTGAAAGCAATAATGTAGTCTATGGGAACAAAATCATCATTGAAAGAGTCTAAGAATCCACTAAAAGATTCAAACTCATCAAGAAAACCAACTTGCATCTCAACGGCAGAGTCTAAATATTAAAAAATGCCACCGCATGAGCATTTGCAAATAGTGATATTAGACTCAAAGGGAAAATCAAGGCTGGATTTGATTGCAACTAGCTCCAATCTAGGGATATGATCTTTGGAAAGGATGTAAACATATGAAGGAATGTTGGACTCTATCATATCCTCTGGGAGAGATTCATCTGAGGAAAGGATGCCATCCCAAAGAGAACACATGTCATAGCATTCACTTGGACCAACAGGGTGGAGAACAGGCCCCAACGTACCCATTGGATGAATCACCTGGTCGATTTTTGGAACCAAGTCCCAATAAGGTGAGCATGAATGAAAAGGATTCTTCTTAGTAGCATTTGGAAACAAGGGATATGAGTGATCCGGATCTTGGGAGCTAAGAACCAGAAGGCTTGAATGCCGAGAGAGGAGGGGATTAAGCATGCAAGTCTGTCATAAAATTCACATGAAAAATACTAATCTTGCATGAGAATAAGCATGAACAAAAACATATGAAGTCAATGGGAGGTGAGGCTCAAAAAGGAGCCCCACCTCTGAAACTAATTACCAATAAGTCACTCAAATCTAATTAATCTCACAATGAACAATAGAAAATATGAGAGAAACCAAATGAGTAACTTCATATCATGAGAAGGCTTGCTAGGCCTTTATATAGCATTATTACAATGTGTTTTGAGGCCATACCATGGGCCAAAACTATGTGCTACTAAATACCATGGATGAGAGAGGGTGGCCTCTCTATTTAATATTTTTATGGCTTATACATCCAAATTTAGACCATATGCCCCCTAAAATTCGGATCATTCCTCCTCCCTTAGAAAATGATGGTCCCCATCATTTCATGCTAAAAAGAGACCCATGATTACAATGTGCTAGCTACCAATGAAGAGAAGGGTTTTGTGTGGTTGACCCATAACCGTGGGTTTTGTGAGGTTGACCCATAACCGTGGGTTTTGCAAGGGTGACCCATAACCATGATGGAAATGGAAAGCTTGATTCCAATGAAGAGAAGAGTTTTGTGTGGTTGACTCGGAACCATGGGTTTTGTGTGGTTGACTCGGAACCATGGGTTTTTTGTGGTTGACCCATAACCATGGTGGCAATGATAAGCTTATTTCCACTGAAGATAAGGGTTTTGTGTAGTTAACCCATAACCATGGGTTTTGTGTGGTTGACCCACAACCATGATTACAATATACAACTGTGGGTTTTGTGTGGTTGACCCATAACCATGGATTTTGTGTGGTTAACCCATAACCATGATTACATTAAGATTTAAAAAAATTGAAAATTCATGATCTTTGGTGCAGTTGATGTCTTGCTGCAACTTCATTCATAGCTTCTGATGCATGTATTGAAATTGAATTCCATTGAAGACTCATTTGAGATCTCGAAAATACCTTTACATCCATATAACATACTTGCTCTGGGGTGGCCCGAAGATTGAGAAAATGTTTGTTGAAGTTTAAGAGACGCGCACACACTATTTTGCAGACATATGTCACTTCAATCGATGATATCTCTCAAACCAAAAATACAAATGGAAAACCATGAAATACCCATTTTAGCTGATGGAAAGAGCTTTCCAATGAGCTATTATAGAGTCTCTGAAACATTTTTTGGAGTCTGTAGCATTTGTTTAAAGCTGTTGTACATCCGGCCGCATTGTGTACAAACATGTACTACTTCAAACAAACATATCTTACAAACCAGAAAACGAAATGAAATTTAGTGAAATACCCATTTTAGTGGATAGAAAGATCTTTCCAATGAGATATGGTAGAGCCTATGAGACATTTTGTGGAGTCTGTAGCACTTGTTTAAAGTTGTTGTATGTCCAGCTGCATTATGCATAAACATGTGCTACTTCAAGTAAGCATATCTCACAAACCGGGAAACGAAATGAAATTCCGTGAAATACCCATTTGAGCAGAAGGAAATACCTTTCCAATAAGCTATGGTAGAGCCTCTGAAACATCCTTTGTAGTCCATAGAACCTGTTCAAAGTTTGCTGAATATGAGAGTGTTGAGTATAGAGATGCCAAGGGTTTGTAGAGAAGCATGGGTTGTTGTAGAGGTTGTGGAACCTCCGTTGAACCCGCATCATGCTTCAAAATATTGTCCCGATGGAAAGCGTACCCACTCTGATACCACTGATCCGGATCTTGGGAGCTGAGAACCGGAAGGCTTGAATGCCGAGAGAGGAGGGGATTAAGCATGCAAATCTGTCATAAAATTCACATGAAAAATATTAATCTTGCATGAGAATAAGCATGAACAAAAACATATGAAGTCAATGGGAGGTGAGGCTCAAAGAGGAGCCCCACCTCTGAAACTAATTACCAATAAGTCACTCAAATCTAATTAATCTCATAATGAACAATAGAAAATATGAGAGAAACCAAATGAGTAACTTCATATCATGAGAAGGCTTGCTAGGCCTTTATATATCATTATTACAATGTGTTTTGAGGCCATACCATGGGCCAAAACTATGTGCTACTAAATACCATGAATGAGAGAGGGTGGCCTCTCTATTTAATATTTTTATGGCTTATACATCCAAATTTAGACCATATGCCCCCTAAAATTCGGATCAATGAGGCCACATAATTCACTCATGGCATGGTAGTTTCTAACGAAACACTAGGAACAGACAAAGGGGATGCTTGGTCTAAATTCAGGTAATGAGGAGGATCAACAAATGCAAGTTGATCAATAGTGGCGTTGCTTCCATTGTGAAAAATATGCATCACATGAAAGAGCGTAGAAAATAGAACATTCATAGTATATACATAATCATTCCCAAGGAGCATATTAAATTCCAATGGAA